>OY728130.1:674374728-684374728 GCA_963277665.1 Viscum album | reverse complement strand
TATATTAATGTTATGATAATTTAATTCATGTTGTTTAATACTATTGAAAATTAAAAATAGGACTCAAAAAAATCATATCTCTGAATAGAACTATTTTGCGTAACTAGGAAGTGAAAATCAAAGAAGAAATAGAGAGTCATTCTAGAGTTAATGAAGGGATTAGTTAGTGATGAAATTTTCACAAATATTTCAATGTCATTATCATCCTAATCAAATAAATATGTTTAACACAGTAAATAAGATGATGACGATTTATCAAAAAACAAAGAGAAATGTCTCAAAAACCTATTGGAAAAATCATCAACTAATCAAAGAATAAAATTATTTTATATATATCAAACTCTCATTACTGAAATTGAGAAAACCTAGTCTGTTAGGAGAGGTAAGTGATTACTTTCTATATGTATCAGGGGATTCGTCAAATTATACTCATAGTACATCCATAAGGGGAATGAAAAAGTAAATTAACTACATTAAAAAAAATTAATAGACATGAATAATTTATGTATTTCATTCTTGATATTCCATCTAGGTGAAAAAAAAATCCATGTTAATGTTGATAACATAAAAAATTTATGCATACACAAAAAATTAAATTAAACAATGTTCCAAAATACTATTTATTTTAAGGATATCAAGGAAAAATTGATGGGTAATTTAAAATAAGGAAATGGTGTTATAAAGTGGATAAAACATATTGTCTATTACAACATGATTTATGTGGAGAATAATTGTGGAATTAAACGAGGAAAATTAAACATTGATGTTTTCAAATATTATCATCATTGATAATTTTGAAAACATAGGACTATTTTTTTTATTTAAAGCCTATTTAAATGAAAAATAACAAAGAGTGTTATAATCAAATAATGAAAATACATTATCATAGAAAAGGATTTTGGAATCTTATTTAATGTAGTGTAGAGTCAAAGAAGAATCAAGATGATCATAAAATTATGAAGGTTTACATAAACAAAATTCAATGAATGATCAAATTTTTTAACACTTATTTTTTTAATAATCATTCCTAAACTCTATGGATGGATTTTTTATAAATTATTGTTATTTTTATATTTTTTTGGGTATAATTTAATACTTTAGTTTTATTTTTTTGTTTCACATAGTAAATTTAACAAATATTTTAGTGAACACGTTTTACATACTAAAATTTATTTTAAATTACCCAAAAGTGAGATAATTCTAGAAATATTAATCTATTAGAATAAAAGGATAATGATAAATCTCATGATATTTATATAAGGAATGAGGAGTAAATTTGCATCATTATTATTTCAATATTTCACTACAATATATTTTCATTGTGATTTTAAAAAATAAGAGATTGTATATTTGAATGAACACATTATAACATTAGTTTTAAATACAAGAATGCAGATCTATAGATGTTTATATTTTTTTATAATTAATACATCCCATGTTCTTATAATGTTTTTATGGATTTTATTTATTTTTTGAAAATGTCATTATCACTATTATCAGATGGTTATTTCTTTATAATATCAGATGGAAATATACTTTCTCTATTGTATGGTTTAATACAATGTTCATTCGATATGTGTATTACTAATTATTGTATATCAAATATAATGAATCCTCGTGGAAAAAGTTATACATAGTCCATGATAATAAATTTATAAGTCAATGCCAGAAATGTTTACCAGGATAAATTTTATAAAACCTACCAAAATAATAACATCCTACAATATTCTGGATAAAGATATATCATTCTACTTGATATAACATGGCATGAAATGAGTGGTCCAAATCATGAAATTTAATGCATCAATATTTTTTTATAAACATTTCAATAAAATAAGAATTATGTATGAGTATATTAAATCCACATCCATGAAAAGTGAAATATAAGTTTTTGTGATTTTTAATTAATACAGATGCATTCAAGAATAATAACTTTTTTTAATACTTTTGAAACTAATTTTTTTCCAAAAATTTTGCAATCAATGATCTATGTTAATGTGTAATTTCTATGAAACATCTTCTTTCTTGATCATTCTTCCCTATAAAATATAGAGAGTTTACATGAGACATTGTTTATTGGAAGGATATCATAATAAATAAATTATAATTTTATAATGAAATTTATGTGTGTATAATATTGTTTATTTATGGATATTTTGATTTGATAGATGGATGTATATTCCAATCGGTCTTATCTTGTGATAATAATTCTTAAGAAATAGTCTTTTGTTTGTGTTGTGCACTGTATTGCATTTGTTGTCAATAAGGTGTCAAGGATTGAATGGATGACAAAGGGTGTCAATATGTGAATGACAAAGTAACTGGTGGTGATGGTGATGTTGTCAATAAGATGTCAAGGATTTAATGGATATGTGAATGAAAAATGAAGTAAGGGTGATGGTGATGATTGGAGAATGACCATAGTACTAAGAAGCATGTCTCTTAGGAGAATCACTAAGTGGCATAGGAGGTGATGGTTGAAACATTCTCCATACAAAACCAGACTATTCTGAAGATGATCATAAGTTCAAAGAACTTGTATCAAGAAGATACAATGTCATAACATTGTTAGAAGTCCACGCATTGTCTTCACAATGCATGAGGAGATAAAGAAGTGACACCCACTATCACTAAGTGGAAGAGGAATGAAGAAATGGACCATCCACAACTACTAAGTGGATGTAGTGGTTTGAAGAAGACCATGCACTATCTCTTAGTGCATGAGGATTTGAAAATGATCCAACCTCATCTATGATTGGATCAAAGAAGAACATTGAAGATCAAGTGATTTATGATTTATAGTTGATGAAAATACTTGAGAGTTTATTGGGAATTATATCTCATAATAGGAGAATAAGAAGATATGTTGAGGAAGATAGAAGGAGTATAGAATTCTAATGAAGAAGTGGATAATGGATTGATGTAGACTTGTTCCTACTTGCTAATTTAACCAAGTATACAAGGAGGAGCTTATGCAAAAATGGGGCATGCCCATGAGCTAGCTTCCCAAGCTTCAACCCAAGGCACATGTGGGACTAGGTCACCACGCCCATGAGGAGGCCTAGGCAGAGCCAGCCTGCAGGAGGCCTGGCCGTGTGTAAGCCTGTGCCACATGAAGGTCAAGCCCACGCAGTGTGGGCACCAAGGGCGCACCCGTGGAGGAGCATAGCGGGCGCAAAAGCGCACCCGCAGAGAACCAGTGTGGGGCGGCACCGGAGGGGGGATATGAGATTTCTGAACCGAGGAAGGGAGTATCTAGTTGTTAAACTGTGCAAAAACCGCGGTGTGATTCGATGTGGGAAGAGTTTTTAAAACGCGGATCTAATCATGGCCGCTCATCCTATCGCACGTCTGATCGATGTCGTCCATATCATCTGCAGTGCTGGGTGCTAATCCTGGCCGTCCGCGTTCATTAACGTAGATCCAATGGCTCTAGAGTCGTCTCCTACATCTCATCGAGATGAGGACTCCCCGTGATGCCTCCCACGATCCAGAGCCTCCCAAGCAAGGTAGATGGAGCTCCCGGTCAGCGTTGATGATGAAAACAACTGCATGGTGATCGTTTTGATGAACCAAATACATGCATGCATTAATAGTTGCATGCTTGCAATGAAATGAAGAAATTAGATCGATGCCAAAGCAAACGGAGTTGCGAGGCAGTGTGTTCGTGCATGGATCTGTCATAAAGAAGGTTTGCAATCATATGCACGTGATGCACACACCAAGAATGAAAGATCATGTGGTTGAAAAAGAAAAAGGAAACACCAGTGATACGCGGAAAATCGTGAGCACAGGTTGAATGTTTTTAAAGAACCGAATATCTCGGTTATTCAATGAAATAAATCTCGGACAATTCATGGATGGATTTTGAATGCACTCTCTATTTATAAAAGTATAAGTCCAAGTCGAGAACAGGTTGCTACCATTTTTATGAAAGGAGCTCCTGCTTCTCAAGATAAACAGAGGAACCGTGAAACCCACTGGTTCGCGAAGGGCAGTGGATTCCGCGCAGCCTTGCTGTGTGATGTGAAGGAGTCCCGCGAAGCTCTTAGCCCAGCGATGTTCGAAGCTTCGAGCACCACTTTCGTGGTAGAGCAGCCCGGAGCCACCCGAGGCTTCGAGAGAGCCTTTTGCGCTACCCCTACGCGAAAGAAGAATGGAGGAGGACACCCTGCGCGCTCCCCTGCGTGACAGGGAAGATGCCAGGCCTTGCGCGCCTGCTACCTGCATACTTGCGTGGTAGCAAGTGGCCGTACCCTGCATGTCCTCCCTTCCCGTGAACTCACGTGGCAGGAGGAAGCCACTACGCCACCTGTGCGGTAGGAGAGAGATGTCGCAACTGCGCGGTAGATGTAGTTGATGCGCCACTTGTGTGGTAGAAGCTACCGCACCCTGCGTAGTTGAAGATAGGAGTTAGCTGCATCATTTGTGCGCCCTCTGTTGGTAAGGTGTATGGTGCTCAAGTGAAAGGCCACACCCATTTGAGGTTTGTGTGTGTGCAAAGGAAAAAGAAGGCTGAAGCCTTAGTGTGTGAAAACAAGGAAGATCACACCCTTTGAGGTTTCTGTGTGTGAAAAAGGAGAGGAAGGACACACAATCTTTGTGTGTGTGTGTGCAATGAAACATGAAGGCCGAAGCATTCTTTAAGTGTACAAGAGAAGGAAGGCTGTGTGTGCATAAACGAAAAGGTGCCCCGGAGAAGCACATGTGTGGGTGAAGGGTGCATGCCCAAGGCCCTACGGTTTGAGTGTGCTAAACAAGTGAAGAGGTCATTACCTCAGTGTGTGCACAAGTGGAGTGTGAACACTTTGAAGAGGAAGGAAAGAAAAAAGGTAAAGAAAAAGGTTTGTGTGCAAAAATAGTTTACACCCATTGGGGGTTTTATCACACCAAGAATAAAAGGGAAGTTCATGCATTCATGAATGCACATGCACACGTAAACAAAGTTTAAATCAGTGTGTGTTCATTTGAGAAGTCTATGATCAAAGTTTCTTGAAGATATTTGAGATTCTATGGAATTCATTCATGAAGATTGAGAATCCATGCAATCAGTGCATGAAGATTCAGAGATTCCATGCACTCAGGGCATGAAGTTGAATTGAAGAGAGACTGAAGCCAGACTGAAGTTAAAGACATCATTCATCTGAGTTTTCAGTAGTTGAGAAGACCAAGAAGATTGAGTGGGCATACTGAGTGCAAGAACATATTTTCCAATCAAGATTCTTGAAGACTGTGGTCGGTTCATCCTTAGAAGAATGATATAATGCCCGAGCAAAGAAGAGAAGTCATGGTCACCACAAGTGATCAGAAGAAGTGAGCAAGGCCAGAAGACCTTATCCAAGGTTGTTGATGACTCTTGAAGATCTTTAAAAGGAGAAGTGCTACTCATGTGACTTGAGGAGCCAGGAGAAGACCCCCTGTGAGACTCAGGGTGGAGAAGTATTTGGTAGAAGATGAAGCAGGCCAGTGGGACTCTGGTAACAATGTGGGATGCTGTATAAAGAACCTCTTGTGGGACTCAGGAGAGATATAGTGTGAATCTGTATTGACCATTGTAATTACTAACCGAATTATAGTAGAGAAACCATGTTGGGGAGTTTAACCAACATGGAAAGGACATATGCCTTTGGAGACGAACGTTGTAAATATTTGTGTCCTATCCTTTACATTTACTTCATCACTCGAGGAAAGCCTAAGAGATACAAGAAGAGTGGATCGAGTCCTTAACAAGACATAGAGATTTAATTGATAAAGAATCAATGAGTAAAATTTTTAAAATGATCACTGATTCACCCCCTCCCCCTCTCAGTGATCACACTGATCCGGGAACTTCAATTGGTATCAGAGCAAGGTTCCCTCTAAAAGATCCAATAAAGTCTTTATGAAGTGCAAATTTTAGGAAATGAGAGAACACCCTCAAATGAAGATATATGCCAAGACTCAAAAAAATGGATAGAAGAAATAGGTCAAGAAGACGAAGAAGAAGGTTTCTACTAATAGAGAAACACCTTCCATTGAATGTAATGTGAAAGTCACAACAGATGACAATTCCTTTTATCACTCTTCTAATGAAGCACACTCTAGCTGTGATAATGATGGAACAATCAATGATCTTCTAAATGTACTCAAATATCTTCGGAAGACAGTCCCTAGGGAAGTGGCAATGTGTATTCCTACAAGAATCCATGATATTCAAAAAGAAAAATTATAGCTAGAAGAAGAAGCCAATTCTATGGAAGATCAATTGGCAAGAAGGGTTGGCATAACCAACACTCTCAAAAAGTTGGTGAATGCTAAGGATGAAACTATTTCCCTTGGTAGTGAAAGAATTGATGATGTCACTGAAGAACTACAAAAGAGGCATTTTTGAGAAAGAATTATTTGAGATAGTGTTTAAATAAGTTTTCCATGCACTGGAAAAGAGGCATAGAGTGTCAATGGTTGTCAAAGATTCTCAACTAGAAGAAAAAGTAAAAAGGGTAAAGGAGCATGAAAATTCATTGCAAGAAATGAAGAAGGTGCATGAAGACCAGATGAAACAACTGAAAGATAATTGGGAAGGAAGGCTAAGATTTGTTGATGATGAGAATAACTCTCTCAACATGAAATGCTTAGAGCTAGAGGTGATATTGAAAAATCAGTAATCACCCAAAACCGAAGCCTCCCAATCATCTGAAAGAAGAAATGTTTCCACTCAAGTGTGCATTGAGAAGGATGATTCCAGAAGGAGGACATCCTATAATGAAAGGGAAAAATCTTCTAAGAAGATGGTACCATCTATAACATCTTGTACTAATGATTATAAATGTGTTTCTACAAAATGTGTAGGATGGAAGAATAACTCTAAAGAAGTATGGATGAAGAAGATGAAGAAAGGGATCTCTCCTGAAAAAACACAACAATTCAAGAGAAAGACTCAACAATCAGAAGAATTCAAGAAGACAAGATTTGTAGTTCAATGTTGGTGTTGCAACAGGTATGGACAGTATGCAAGGATTGTTGGTACAATCCTCTAAATGAACAAGCACAAAGGAAGCCCATGCCAAGGGGGAGCAATCCATAGAAGAAGAAGTAACATCCACAAGTCCCAAAACATATGTTTACTGCAAAAAGATTTGGAATGTTTGATAACATCTGTGATGAATGCAAAAGTGTTCACAAGAATGATACATACCAATATCCAAATGTTTTCAAAGCTGAAAAAAAGAGAAGATCACATAACCTGGCTAAGAATGAAGAAGTATCCTTGGGAATCCAGCAGAAGAAAGATGAAAATTCTCCCAAGAAGATCTTGAAAAAGAAAGAGAAGTCCTTGGATTTAAAATCCAAGAAGGGTGATGCATCCAGAAGGACCACCAAGAAACAATGCTTCTACTGTGGAAAGATAGGTCATACCATGGATCTTTATAAACAAGCCATGGAACTAGATAGAAGAAAACCGCATTCAAGAGGACAATCAATCCAAAAGAATAAGAAGGGATTGATTGAAAATAAGCTTCCTAAGAAAGGTAACATAAAATAATCAATGGAAACTTGTGGAACATCCAAATCTGAAGCCTCACTTCCAAATGACATATTAATAATATGGCCAGAGGATTTGGAAATAATGAGAAAGTAAGAAAATATTCATTACAAAGCTAGTGCAAAAGAAAACCAAAATATTTCACATGAAGATGATGTTCTGTGTGTGAGGTGCAATAAAGCTAGTCATATCAGTAATAAATGCATGACACTCATTCCAGCTCAAAAATAATTCTTCAAGATAATGATGATTGCACCAGGATATTCTAGTTCTCATAAGGCACTTAGAAATATAGGAGTCACACACAAAAAAGTTAAAGGGGTGTTAAGATCTACACCAGCACAAACATCATTGAGGATCAAATGTGCAAGTGTGAAGAATGGTGAATGTGGAACATCTCGATTGAGAGAATCTTCCGAACCTTGTTGTTCAAACAGATGAACAAATGAGGTTCCATCTTATTCCCTAATCACTAGTATATACATGTGATTACATTTCAGGTAATTGAAGATGATGATCATTCTCAAATTGAGAATGGTATGGACAGAATGGAGTGCACCCATCGAGGGAGATCCTATCTGTAGAAGATGATCATTTGATATTCATATCATCTTAAGAAGAATGTAGGTATTCCAATCACACTTTCATCCCTTGTTTATTAATTGTATTTAACATGTCAATTAAGGGGGAATAATTTATTGAAGGCAAATGGATGAAATGGGGTGCTTTATGTTTTCACCTGAACTTTCTAATTATTTTGGTGAAGTATGTGCATGATTAAGCAATTCATTGATATATCTGAAGAATTTCAACCAATTGAAGCCTAAGCATGATCTCACATGTATAGTGAATTGTGGAAAACATCGAATTTCATGGTTACATCACTCTAGTTTTCTACACCGGGTTAGGCCAAGTATACTTATAGTTGATTTTCTAAAGGCTCTTTGCTAAATTGAACATGTGACATCATCCCTCTATTATTGATTTTCAAGAAGATGTTATTTAATGGCAGGAAGAAATTTTTATTTTGAAGAGAACCACACCACACCTTTGCATTTGGTTTCTAATAAGGGGGAGAAAAGCTGGGTACACATATTGACCCATTCATATGTACCCTAGTGATATTGACAAAAAATACAAAGGGGGAGATTGTTGTGAACTGTGTTGCATTTGTTGTCAATAAGGTGTCAATGATTGAATGGATGACAAAGGGTGTCAATATGTGAATGACAAAGGAAGTGATGGTGATGGTGATGTTGTCAATAAGATGTCAAGGATTGAATGGATATGTGAATGAAAAAGGAAGTAATGGTGATGGTGATGATTGGAGAATGACCATAGTACTAAGAAGCATGTCACTTAGGAGAATCACTAAGTGGCATAAGAGGTAATGGTTGAAACACTCTCCAAAAAAATCAGACAATTGTAGAGTTGATCTTAAGTTCAAAGAACTAGTATCAAGAAGATACAATGTCACAACATTGTTAGAAGTCCATGTATTGTCTTCACAATGCAGGAGGAGATAAAGAAGTGTCATCCACTATCACTAAGTGGATGTGGAATGTAGAAATGAACCATCCACAACTACTATGTGGATGAAGTGGTTTTAAGAACACCATGCACTATCTCTTACTGCATGAGGATTTGAAAATGATCCAACCTCATATATGATTGGATCAAAGAAGAACATTCAAGATCAAGTGATTTATGAATAATATTTGATGATAATACTTGAGCGTTTCTTGGGAATTATATCTCCTAATAGGATAAGAAGAAGAGATGTTGAGGATGATAGAAGGAGTATAGAATTCTAATGAAGTAGTGGAGAATGGCTTGATGTAGACTTGTTCCTACATGGTAATTTAACCAAGTCTACAAGGAGGAGCTTATGCAAAAATAGGGTCTGCCCACGAGATAGCTACCCAAGCTTCAACCCAAGAAACATGTGGGACTAGTTCACCACACCCATGAGGAGGCCTATGCAGAGCCAGCCCGTAGGAGGCCGGGCTGTGTGTAAGCCTGTGCCACATGGAGGTCAAGACTGCACAGTGTGGGCACCAAGAGCGCACCCGTGGAGGAGTATAGTGGGTGCAGAAGTGCGCCCGCAGAGAACCGTTGCAGGGCGGCACCGGAGGGGGGATAGAAGATTTCTGAACTGAGGAAGGGCAGAGTTAGTTGTTAAACCATGCAAAAACCGCAACACAATTCGATGTGGGACGAGTTTTTAAAACATGTATCTAATCCTGGCCACTCATCCGATCACACGTCAGATCATTTCTGTCCATCTCATCTACGGTCTATTGTTCTAATCCTGGCCGTCCACTTTCATTAAACGCTTATCAACGGTGCTAGAGTAGTCTACTACCTTTCACCGAGATAAGAACTCCCCGCGATGCCTCCCACGATCCAGAGCCTCCCAAGAAATGGAGATGGAGCTCCCAGCCAGCGTTGATGATGAAAACAATAGCATGGTGATCATTTTGATGAACCGAATACATGCATGCGTAAAAAGTCGCATGCATGTAATGAAATGAAGAAATTAGATCGAGGTTAAAGAAAACGGATTTGCGAGGCAGTGTATTCGTGCATGGATCTGTCTTAAAGAAGGTTTGCATGCGCATGCACGTGATGCGCACAACAAGAATGACAGATCTTGTGGTTGTAAAAGAAAAAGGAAACACAGGTGATACACAGTAAATCGTGAGCGCGAGTTGAATGTTTTTAGAGAACCAAATATCTTTATTATTCAAAGAAATAAATCTCAAACGATTCATGGATGGCTTTTGAACGCACTCTCTTTCTATAAAATTAAGAGTCCAAGCCGAGAAGAGGTTGCTGCCATTTTTTAAGAAAGGAGCTCCTGCTTCTCTAGATAAACAGAGGAACTGTGAAACCCACTGGTTCACGAAGGGCAGTGGTTTCCGTGCAGCCTTGCTGCCTGAAGTGAAGGAGTCCCGCAAAGATCCTAGCCTAGCGAAGTTTGAAGCTTTGTGCACCACTTGCGCAGTAGAGAAGCCCAGAGCCACCCGTGGCTTCGAGAGAGCCTTTCGCGCTACCCCTGCGCGAAAGAAGAAAGGAGGAGGCCACCCTGCACACTCCCCTGCGCGACAGGGAAGAATCCAGGACTTGCGCGCCCGCTGCCCACATACTTGTGTGGTAGCAAGTGGCCGCACCCTACACGCCCTCCATGCTCGTGAACTCATGCGGCAGGAGGAAACAACTGCGCCAACTGTGCGGTAGGAGAGAGTTTCCGCAACTGCACGGTAGAAGGAGTTGATGCGCCACCTGAGCGGTAGATGTTGTCGCACCCAACGTAGTTGAAGATAGGAGTTGGTTGCATCATTTTTTCACCCTCCGTTAGTAAGGTGTATGTTGCTTAAGTGAGAGGCCACACACATTTTAGGTTTGTGTGTGTGCAAAGAAAAAAGACGGTCGAAGCCTTAGTGAGTGCAAACAATGAAGACCACACCCTTTGAGGTTTGTGTGTGTGCAAAAGGAGAGGAAGGCCACACAATCATTGTGTGCGTGTGTGCAAAGAAACAAGAAGGCCGAAGAGTTCTTTATGTGTACAAGAGAAGGAAGGCCATGTGCGCATAAAAGAAAAGGTGGCCCGAAAGAGCACACGTGTGGGTGAAGGGTGCATGCCCAAGTCCCTACGGGTTGAGTGTGCTAAACAAGTGAAGAGTTCATTACCTCAGTGTGTGCACATGTGGAGTGTGCACACTTTTATGAAGAAGGAAAGAACAAAGGAAAAGAAAAATGTTTCTGTGCAAAAAGATTTTACACCCATTGGGGGTTTTATCACACCATGAAGAAAATGGGAGTGCATGCATTAATGCATGCACATGCACATGTAAACAAAGATTAAATTAGTGTGATGCATTTGAGCAGTCCATGAACAAAGGTTCTTGAAGATATTTGAGATTCCATGCATGTCATGCATGAAGATTGAGAATCCATGCAATCAGTGCATGAAGATTCACAGATGCTATGCACTCAGTGCATGAAGTTGAATTAAAGGGAGACTAAAGCCATACTGAAGTTCAAGACATCATTCATCGGAGTTTTCAGTAGTTGAGAAGACTAAGAAGATTGAGTGGTCATACTAAGTGCAAGAACATATTTGCCAATCATGATTCTTGAAGACAATGGTTGGTCCATCCTTAGAAGAAGGAGATAAAGCCCGAGCAAAGAAGAGAAGTCCTGGTCACCACGAGTGATCAGAAGAACTGATCAAGGCCAGAAGACCTTATCCAAGGCTGTTGAAGACTCTTGAAGAGCTTCAAAAGGAGAAGAGCTACTCGTGTGACTCGAGGAGCCAGGAGAAGACCCCCTGTGAGACTCAGGGTGGAGAAGTCTTTGGTAGAAGCTGAAGCAGGCCAGTGGGACACTGGTAACACTCTGGGATGCTGTATAAAGAACCTCCTGTGGGACTCAGGAGAGATACAATGTGACTCTGTATCGACCATTGTAATTACTAACCGAATTATAGTGGAGAAACCATGTTGGGGCATTTAACGAACATAGCAAGGACGTAGGCCTTTGGAGCCGAACCTTGTAAATCCTTGTGTCCTATGACTTTACATTTTCTGTATCACTCGAGGAAAGGCTGAGAGATACAAGAAGAGTGGATCGAGGCCTTAACAAGCCATAGAGGATTAATTGATAAAGAATCAATTATTAAAAAGTATTAAAAAGTATAAAAGGATCACTGATTCACCCCCTCCCCCTCTCAGTGATCACACTGATCCGGGCACTTCAGTTTGTTCTTTATTATTGATGGATTCCTTAGTGATGAAGATAGACTCTATGACTGGTTTAATGTCATATAAACATTTGTTTATAGAATTCCATAACTCTAAAGGTTAATGTGTGGATAATTTATTATATATGATTTTTTTAAATTTTTTTGTATAATTTATACTATTTTATTTCATTATTTTTAAATGATTGTACTATTTAATGTAAATTTTATATGATATAATTATTCAGTTTTTCATAAACTCTTCTTAACTCTATTTATTAAGTGTATAAGTATAAAACTTCATATGATAAGAATTCTCTAAGAGTTTGGGAAATAATTTATGTTATTTTTTTATAAAATGTAATTAACCCCTACCTCCCTTATAGTAAATTTTATACACTACATGTCCTACAAATTTTTATCACCATAATCATGTCCACAAGATTCATCTAGACTATATTATTCTCAAACTAGATGATTTTTTTTCATTCATTATATTTTCTTTTATATGAACAATAATATTTCGTGCGAGGAATAAAAATAAAAATAGTATAATTATTATGGAATAATGGCCATATTCAAGAGTAAAAATAGGAATTAAATAATAATGTTTGAGTAGTGGATGTAAATATTCCATGTTTCTTCCATCATTCAGCTTTATGAGGATGGAAATGCCAAATGTGTGGAGAATATTAAATACTTTATTTGATGAAATTAATAAATTAATGGGGTTTTATGTCATAAAATGATAATATCATGTCACGACATGATTCATGAGGGTATTTATATGTTCTCAAAGGGAATTTTAGGGTGTATAGTTGAAGAACAATTTAGGAAAACTATGAGGATTCCCAAGGTTATTATGTGATGAATATGGGTATTCTCTAGGTAATAATATATTTGATGAAACTACTGTATAACTATATGAGTATATAATTTTTTTATAGTGTATTTTTATATAGTTGGGTTGAAAAGACGCGGAAATTTTAAGGAAATTTCTTTCATAAATTCATTGGAATTTTACGAGTCTGCTGTTTCTAAGGTCGACTGATTCTGAGGCCCGGTGTGCCCAGAATCAACTTCTGATGTTTTTTTGGTTACGTTCAGTGAACGTACCTGCTAGTTTTTATATCTTTTGACCGGTGCTCGTATTTGAAATCTGAGGACACCATAAACTCGCAGCGCCAGTATTCTCTTAAGGGGACCTTTACAGCAATTATGTTTTATGCAGGTTGAAAGTTTATTTTTGGGAATTTTATTTAGGGTCATGGTTATTTCCTCCAAAGAGCAGTTGGAGGTGGGGCCACACCCCATATAACCTCCCATGAGAGGATAATGGCGGGGGATCCCACACGAGCCCTAACCCTTTAACATCGCCTAAAAATCCCCTTAATTAATTTGACACCACCCTCTTTAATTACGACTCTCCATCTTTTTATCTCTCGCATAAATTTTCCCAACACCTTTTAATGAATTAATTGAACTCCATAATTAATTAATTTATTTGAGTGTTTCAATTTTGAAAACATTATGAAAACATTAAATAACTGAATCCTTTCTTTTATTTTGGGTTTTCATAATTGTTGGAGAACCTTGGAAGATTAGAGAGGAGGTGCTCTTCCCACAAAGAACACGAAGAACTTCTTCAATGACCTTCCTCTGTGTCAAGGGAGAAGGCACCGCCCGTAAGGAACATCGCCAATGATAGTGAATCTTCCTCCGATGTTAATAGAACGACACCGTCTTCCACGATGCTATTTTTCGCGACTACAATGAACAAACCTTGAAACAAAGTAGGGTGAAATATGGATTATTTATTTATTTTTTCTTATGTGTGTAAATTACCCTCGCACATTGGCGCTTGATTTTGGTTGATGGTGATCAAGTTGTTATCAACAAACATTGAATGCATGTGTAACACCCCGAGATTTTATGAAAAATATTCATTTTAATTTCATTAATTTTTTGTGTTGTACGCTACACCAAAAAGATCTTGCAAAACACGCATCCCTGACTTGGCTTGTATTACACGCAATAATGACCTTCCATGATAGCGTTTGTTGTATGCAATACCGAGTTTCGCTAAACAACGATATGTTATATAAACTAGCAGTTATGAATAGTAATTCCCACTTTTTGAAATTGTATAAATTTTATCGTTCAAAATGGACCTCATTTCTAGATTCAGAATATCAAAATTAGCCTAGGGTGAATTTTTGGTATTTTTCTGAAAACATTAACTTTTTGATGAATAGTGAAAACACTAGGTTACTATTCAAAAACCGACTTTTTATTTAAATAATTTTTTATTTTATTTAAATTTATTTTAGGTAAAAATTGATACATAATACCTATATATGTTATATTTAAGTCATTAGAGCCATTTTATAATAATTTTAGATATATAAAAATTTTATTGAACTTTTCAGCGTCTTTTACCCACCTCCTAGGAGAATTTTCAAATTCACATAAACCTTAATTTTACCGCTTCTGTGAGTGGAATTTAAAAAATCCGAGGGACACGGTTAATATCAAGGACTAAAATGTGGTTCAATGAGATGAAAATAATTTTTGGTGACTAGTAACTTTTACTTTTTTTACTACATTTAAAAGTAAATAGGGTAATTAAGGGTAAAAATGATATTATTATTACCCTAACACATGTCCTAATTCTATTGTATAAGTTTAATTAGACAAAAAACAACCTTAAGAATAAAATATGACCATTTAGCCCCACTTGGATTAGATTAGGACATTTATTATTACTTTATTTAAAGAAGGGTTAAAATTGTTAAAATCAAAGTTTAATAACTAAATCATTTTTAATATAGGATTATACATAAGATAAATTCGACTATAAATATTCATTAGAATTAAAAAAATATTTCCTAAATAATGGTGTTTTATTTATAATTTTTAGACATTATATAATTTAATTTATTTATGACAAAAAGATGATGCAGTAATTATCTAATTAATGAAATATTGACATAATTGATGTTATAAATACCCAAATAAATGTAATTTGAGACTTTTTATGAATCTCACTAATTTTCGAGTTTAATATGACATGTTAGTTTTGATTTAATTATCTTTTTTTGAACTAATCATTCTGTTATCATTTTCACAAAAATCAATTACCAAATACTGTCAAAATTGACATAAAATAGTTTTTAAAACAAATATTATATTATTAATTGTTATTTTATTCATAAAAATCTAAGGTTCAGAAAAATTACTTATATAAGGTTATATATATTAATACTAAACAACTTGGGGTTATTTTTGCTTTTTATAGTAAGTTTATTAACCTTATATGTCAGAAAACAAGAAGACATGGTAAAAGTGAAATTATTTAACTTAAGGTTAAATCTAAATGATAAGGTTAAAATAGAAACCAAAACTTGTCTAAATTATATTGTATGAGAATATTTCGACCCATCCCCACATTATCTTAGGAATAAATCAATTTGGATCTATTAAAAACCGAATACAACTTTATAATAAAATAATATTTTTAGTTTTTCCAAAGGTGCCCCTCTCCTCCCTCTCTTCCTCACACCACATTGAGCCTTGAAGCTCGGAAAAACCCTAAAAAATTCTCTTCTACAATTTCATAAAACATCCTAGAGGTTCTGGTCTTCTTAAAATACCAATCTTTGTGCCCTAAGAGGAGGTTCCATAAAGGAGTGTCAAAAGAAGTGGTAATATCCTATACCGATTCATTCAACTTTATTTCTTCTTCTACTTATTCTTCTTTAGTTGTTTCATTATGAAGTAATAACATAAGTATCACTAATATACTGATATGTTATTATTAGTATGAAAAATCCATATTTCACCATTTATCCATCCTATGGAAAACGAAATCACCTCGCGTGCGTATGTAAGGAATACCGTCTCCATGCCGTGGTGTAATCTGTTTTCGACCACAACCTTACTTGGATGGGTATAATGGTGTAAATAAATAACTATATATGATTATTATACAGTGATATTAATTCTGAAATATTATACATACACTTCAATTCAATTCCACGATCATGGGAATGATATCATCGCTCGTGCGTACGTACGGACTACCGTCTCCATGATGCGATGAGATTCATTCTCAATGTTAACCATTCATTAATGATTATAAAGTATATATAATAAGTAATATAAAATATATGACATAATAATGATACTAAATTTATGTGTATATATATGTATGTCATCTACTTAATTTCATTCAATTCAATAAGGAAACGAAAACATCGTTCATGCGTACGTATGGCTTACCGTCTCCATGAACGGTATATTTATATTAAATTTAATCGATCTATTATATATATATATATGTATATATGTATATACTGAATATATATTATATATAAATCATGTTTCACATTCTAGAATTAATTAAATCAGGATATATGTAATAATATCAAGAACAATAAGTCCAAACACGTACGATAAATAAAACGATTTAACCCAAAACGCTACTTTAACATGGAACTTACAAAAGTGCACGTAATATAAAGTCATAAGTGAACCATATATGATATCATAACAATGCATATGATTATGTAATAAGTCAATGAAATTATTTAAATCATTATACAGGAGGTTCGAAAATGTACTAAGCATATCAGACCTAAGTTAAGGGATAATGTTGCAATCTCAATTGTTTTCTATCCGAGATTGCTTATACATAAGTATTTACTGGGGTTATATTTATCATCCATGTCCTTGTTTATAAAAACAATTTCATGTATTTTTAATGTCCTATTTTCCTATTTTTGACTTTTACTACATGGTATGTATGGAATCGTTCTTTTATGAGGTACTTTTTTGACTTTTCTAACAAAAGTACAGGAGAATGTTTTTTTAACTTATACGGCCTGAACGGATTTTGACAATTTCATAACACCTTATTTTCATGAAGATTCCTCTACAAGATTTCATGATTATTTTCAAAAAAATCATTTTCTTTTAAAATTGAATGAAAATTTCAGTTAAGAAAATTATTTTGAGGAATAAAGGATATTTTCCTCAAAAATTCATTTCAAGTGTTTTATCAAAACCATTTTTCCATCTAAGATGAAATTATTTCATATCAATATGTTTCAAGTATAATGTCTCTATGATTTACATGGTTTGACATTTCTTATTATGAAATGATTTCCATATATTTTATATGGATTATGTTATGATGGGATGATGTTTTTGAAACCCATTTTATTCGTTTGGTTGTTATGAATGATGTATGTTTTTATGGCACAAGTAAGAATGATTTCATTATGATATGGGTGGGACCAATATCTTCCTCAAATTCATTGGGTAAATATTTATATCTCTTGAGATAGACATGGATGGAATGGTAAGTTAATCCAGTTCAGTGTTACAGGACTGAAACGAGGAGTGAACTCGATTCAGAAATTGACATTGTCCACTAAGATGGTCTTGGAAGCAATACCTTGGCTACTATGGAAATCATAACAAGTGCTGAATGGTTGCCACAATTACATGTTTTATTCCCATGCTATGATATCATGATTGATGTTCCTTTATGATATATGCCTTATGTACTTCCAAGATTCATGTCTTTGATCAAGATTTTGATGTTTAGATTTTATGTTCAAGTTTTTCCATTCAAATGTTTATGGATTGTTTTATGTTCTCTATGTTTACTCTTACTAGGAATTTGAGCTCCCCCTTTTTATGTTTTATTTTCCACAGGAAATAAATAAAGGTTTTTGGTAAGGAAACAAAAATGGGAAGATCGTTATGGGAGATGTTCAAGATCTTTCAAGATTATTACATGTTTATATTCCGAGTTTACAAAGGCACTAAACTATTAAGATCCTTGTGTGTATATTTTTGTTATGTATTAGGTATTCTGCAAAAGTAATGTAATGCCCAAGTACATCAAACATTGGGTCTCTACAATTGGTATCAGATGCAAAGGAGGTAGGAATGAATCCGATCCTTGGGAACTCTCACATGTGAGCGTTGGACAAAGCATGGCTCTCCGCCCAAGGGCTTCATCAACAAAATGGCTGCCACTTGGGATGGTGGTGCGTACCGCCTAGGGGGTGTAGCCGCCCATGGAGTTCCCTGATAGGTATCAATTATAGTCCACTGAATGTAATTCCAGACTGCTAAAGTTGGTATCAGAGGAAAGTTTTAGTCAACCTTTGGAAACATGGATGCCAGAACATTAGTGAGATCTCTGGATATATTTCTAAGGTATGTATAGGGATGTCCATAAGGTTAATTATAAGTATAGGTTATAGTCCTATAATTACGGTAACAATCTTAGAATTAAACCTAAGATGTTAGATATTGAAGTTACTCCCCCTTTATTATGTTGTTTTCCCTAGCATGATTTTTGCGTCTCACACTATTCTATTTGGGTTTTAGACGATGGCTGGAACCCGAAGGAACCGTGTTGATCAATGCAAGGGACAATGCAATGATTGTCCTCTTGAACAAACAAATGTTATGGGATATTGAGTGCAGAATCTTATTTCTATACTTACACATGCTATGAATCATTCTGGACTTCCAAATGAGTAGAGAAGGGAACAAATTTCTATTGAGCCCTTCATGAGGCAATGTCCACCTTCTTTCAGTGGGTCTTCTGATCCACTTGTTTCTGAACAATGGATCAGTACCACTGAAAATATATTTTCAGTTCATCAATGTTTTGAACATAATAAATTCATCTTAGCATTATATCGTTTGGAAGGTGAAGTTGATCAACGGTGGAATCTTATCAAGAATACGAGGCCAAGAGATGAAATTGACTCCATGGAATGGGATGAGTTCAAGAACATATTTTTCAATAAGTACTTCCCTCATATTTTTCGAACAAAGATGGAGAAAGAGATTCTTGAACTAATGCAAAAGGATGATGAATCTGTTGGTGTATATGAAGCGAATTTTATAAGGCTTGCAAGGTATTCATCTGGCTTTATCATCCAATCTAAAAGTAAAGCTGATCGATTCTTCAGTGGCAAAAAACCAAATCATTGAAGGGAATTATCTATAAGAGGCTTCAGCATCTATGAAGAAATTGTGTGTTGTGCTATCAAGGTAGAAATGGTAGTTGGTGTTACTTATCCATCTCATGGTTTTGACAAGAAACGAATGATGGAGTTCAAGGAGAAATCTCAGAATAATGGTGAAAAGAAGATGAATGTTTCCTTATGCTCAAATTGTGGAAAGAAGCATGGTGGAGATTGTCATAAAGGGACTAGAAAATGTTTTAAGTGTAGAAAAGAAGGTCATCGAGCAGCTGAGTGTCGAAGTAATGGAAAAACGGTTGCTAATGATGTGAATAAAGAAAAGGCTGTAGATAACTCACCATAAACCCTTTAATGCTTCAAGTGCAATGAAATGGGGCATTATGCTAATCAATGCCCTAATCCAAGGGTTTATGATGATTGACATGAGCAACCACTTAAGGAAAAGGACAAAGGGAAGTCACATGCGATCACTATTGGTGATGTTGAATATGGCAACGATGTGGTGGAATGATTAAGTGTTTATGTAATGGGATTCGAAAATAATTTTTTATATAGTATCGTGGAATATTGGAATATTTATGTATTGGTCTATTGTGGTTTTCAATAATTTTATTGTACAGGTAACCATGGAAAGTGATTGAGATATTTTTTGAAAAAAGATGATATGCGCATAATGAAGGGATAAGGAGAAAATGAAATGTTTGACAGTATTCATGATCTCATGACTAATATAAGGAAATAGTTATATCATGGTTTGAGTATATATAATTTTGGGGTTTTGGTATGTGGAAAGAGTAAACTTTTGATAGAAATCATTTTTTCACAAAGATTCAATGGGTATTCATTTTTCAAGAGAATACATGATTAAGGCCTTCAAATGTTTGGAATGTGACCAACAGGACATATCTTATGATATATGGGGATCAAAGATTGTATTAACATGCTTGATATATGAAATATCTGATAATCATTTTCACTATAATATGAGAATGGACTGCAATATTAAGGGTAAGCCTAAAAATTGGAATGGATTATGTTAGACACAAGTTAGTATTGTATAAAAAAAGGACAACCTGCAGAACGGTTGACAACCCGTCACGTCGAACAAGGCTGTGGGAATCAAACCCACTTCCGAAGTGCGACAGGCCTTTATTTCCTACCACTAGCCTACAGGAATTCCCTGGTTAGTAGAAACTAGTTCTATTTTATTATACAGGATGATAGATGAAGTATAAGTCCATTTTGGAACCATATATGATTAATCTCACCATAGATAGAATTATGTATATAACTTTTTCTAACTTAGTTTTGAGACATATGGAATAAACTATCATTCTATCACATGATCTGCTAAAACATCCCGAATGAAAAATTCAACTTCATTTCTTAAAGAGATGAAGTGGAAATTGTTCAAGGCATGAACAAAAGTGAGATTATACCAAAATAAAGTAAGTATTTAGTCTAATTAAATTATTCAACTTTAGGGAAATGATGTTGAAAACCAAAAATGTTGTCCTAGTGCCCTTATATCCAATTAATCAGATGGTACCTTAGATCATCACAAATGTATGACTTTGTGATTGATGGATTTTTCATATCCATGTTCTCTACCACTCTCCATCAGAACTAGATGGTTAAATTTTTCTTCCATATCCATATTTTCACATATGTTCTCTTATGTGGAAACCCAGTGATTAGTTAATTTGGGTAACCATTACGTTTCATACATTAGTTTTTGAAGCCACATTTTGGTATTCCTTTTTACGATGTGGGTTTCTATTAAAGAATCTTTCAAGTAGTAAACAATTTATAACCCCGACGAATTTCGAGGGAGAAATTCATTTTAAGGGGGGTAGAATGTAACACCCCCAGATTTTATGAAAAATATTCTTTTTAGTTTTATTAATGTCTTGTGTTGTACACTACACCAAAAGGAGCTTGCACAACACGCAACCCTGACTTGGCTTGCATTACACACAATCATGACCTTCCATGATAGCGTGTCTTGTACGCAATACAGAGTTTCGCTAAACAATGATATGTTATATAAACTAGTCGTTATGAATAGTAAAACCCACTTTTTGAAATTTTATAAATTTTTGCATTCAAAATGGACTTCATTTTTGGATTTAGAATATCGAAATTATCCTAGGATGAATTTTTGGTATTTTTTTGAAGACATTCAATTTTTGATGAATAGTGAAAACACTAGGTTACTATTCAAAACCGACTTTTTATTTAAATAATTATTTATTTTATTTAAATTTATTTTAGGTAAAAATTGATACATAATACCTATATAAGTTCAATTTAAGTCAATAGAGTCATTTTATAATAATTTTAGATATATAAAAAGTTTATTGAACTTTTCACCGTCTTTTACCCACCTCCTAGGAAAATTTGCAAATTCACATAAAACATAATTTTACTGCTTCTGTAAGTGGAATATCAAAAATCTTAGACACACGGTTAATATCAAGGACTAAAATGTGGTTCAATGAGATGAAAATATTTTTGGTGAATAGTAATTGTTTACTTTTTTTACCACGGTTAAAAGTAAATAGGGTAATTAAGGGTAAAAATGATATTATTATTACCCTAACACATGTAGTAATTATATTGCATAAGTTTAATTTGACCAAAAATAACCTTAGAAATAAAATATGACCATTTTGGGCCACTTGGATTAGATTAGGACATTTATTATTAATTTATTTAACGAAGGGTTAAAATAGTTAAAATCAAAGTTTAATAACTAAATCATTTTTAATATAGGGTTATACATAAGATAAATTCGACTATAAATATTAATTATAAATATAAAAGTATTTCCTATATAATGGTGTTTTATTTATAATTTTTAGACATTAAATAATTTAATTTAATTATGACACAAAAATGATGCAGTAATTATCTTATTAATGAAATATTGACATAATTGATGTTATAAATACCCAAATAAATTTAATTTGAGACTTTTTATGAATTTCAATAATTTTAGAGGTTAATATGACATGTTATTTTTGATTTAATTAACTTTTTTTGAAATAATAATTCTGTTATGATTTTCACAAAAATCAATTACCAAATAGTTTCAAAATCGAGATAAAATAGTTCTTTTTAAAATATTATATTATTAATTGTTATTTTATTCCTAAAAATATAATGTTAGGACAAATGACTTAGATAAGGTTATATATATTAATAATAAATAACTTGGGGTTCGTTTGGCTTGTTATAGTAATTTTATTAACCTTATAGTGTAAGAAAACAAGAAAACATGGTAAAAGTAAAATTATTTAACTTAAGGTTAAATCTAAATGATAAGGTTACAATAGAAACCTAAACTTGTATAAATTCTATTGTATGAGAGGCTTTCGACCCATCCCCACAATATCTTTGAAATAAATCAATTTGGAGCAATTAAAAACCGAATATAACTTTATAATAAAATAATATTTTTAGTTTTTCCAAAGGTGCCCCTCTCCTCCCTTACAAAAGGGCACCTCCTCTCTCTCTTCCTCACACCACATTGAGCCTTCAAGCTCGGCCAACCGCAGCCAAATTATCCTCTCTACATCCCTAGAAAAATCCTAGAGGTTGTTGTCTTCTTCAAAGACCAATCTTAGTGTCCTAAGAGGAGTTTTCAAAAAGGCGTGTTGAAAGAAGAGGTAATATCTGTTACGGATTCTTTCAACTTTATTTATTCTTCTACTTATTCTTATTTAGTTTTTTCATTATGAAGTTATAACATCAGTATCACTCATATACTGATATGTTATTATAATTATGAAACAAACCTATTTCACCATCTATCCATCCTACGGAAAATGAAATCATCGCGCGTGCATACGTACAGAATACCGTCTCCACGCCGTGGTGTAATATTTTTTCGACAACCAGCATACTGAGATGGGTATAATGGTGTAAATAAATAACTATATATGATTATTGAAAAGTGATATTTATTATGAAATATTATACATACACATCAATGCAATTCCACGATCATGGGAATGATATCATCGCTCGTGCATACGTACGGACTACCGTCTCCACGACGCAATGAGATTCATTCTCCATGTTAACCATTCATGAATGATTATAAAGTATATATAATAAGTAATCATGAAATATATGACATAATAATGATACTGGATTTATGTGCATATATATGTATGTCATCTACTTAATTTCATTCAATTCAATAAGGAAACGAAAACAGCATTCATGCGTACGTGCGGCCTACTGTCTCCATGAACTGTGTATTTCATTCCATTTAATTGATCTATTATATATATATGTATATACTGAATATATATTATATATAAATCATGTTTTAAATTATGGAATTATGTAAATCAAAATATACATAATAATATCAAGAACAACAAGTCCAAACACGTACGATAAATAAAACGATTTAACCCAAAACGCTACTTTAACATGGAACTAACAAAAGATCGGGTAATATAAAGTCATAAGTGAACAATATATGATGTCATAACAATGAATACGATTCTGTAATAAGTCAATAAAATTATTTAAATCATTATACAGGAGGTTCTTATACATACGAAGCATATCAGATTTAAGGTAAGGGATAATGTTGCAATCTCAATTGTTTTCTATCTGAGATTGCTTATACGTAAGTATTTACTGGGGTTATATTTATCATCCATGTCCTTGTTTTCTAAAAATGGTTTCATGTATTTTTAATTTCCTTTTTACCTATTTTTGACTTTTACTACATGGTATGTATGGAATCTTTCATTTATGAGGTACTTTTTGACTTTTCTGAAAAAAGTACGGGAGAATTTTTTTTTAACTTATACGGAATGAACGGATTTTGACAATTTCATAATCCCTTATTTTCATGAATATTCCTCTATAATATTTCATGATTATTTTCAACAAAATCATATTCTTTTATAATTGAATTACTATTTCAGAAAAGAAAATTATTTTTCAGAAGAAAGGATATTTTCCTCAAGATTTCATTTCAAGTGTTTTATCAAAACCATTTTTCCATCTAAGATGAAATTATTTCATATTAGTATGTTTCAAGTACAATGTCTCCATGATTTACATGTTTTAACTTTTCATATTATGAAATGATATCCATATATTTTATATGGATTATGTGATGATGGGAGGATGTTTTTGAAACCCATTTTATTCGTTGGGTTATTATGAATGATGTATGTTTATTTTGTGGCACAAGTAAGAATGATTTCATTATGAGATCGGTGGGACCTATATATCTCTCCAATGCATTGGGTAAAGATTTATATATCATGAGATAGACATGGCTGGAATGGTAAGTTAATCTGGTTCAGTGTTACATGACTGAAATGAGGAGTGAACTCGATTCAGAAAGGGACTTTGTTCACTAAGATGGTCTTGGAAGCAATGCCTTGGCTACTAGAGAAATCATAACAAGTGATGTATTGTTTCCACAATTACATGTTTTATTCCCATTCTTTGTTATTGTTATTGATGTTCCTTTATGATATATTCCTTACATACTTCCAATATTCATGTCTTTGCTCAAGATTTTGATGTTTAGATTTTATGGTCATGTTTTTTCATTCAAATTTTTATGGATTGTTTTATGTCCTATATGTTTACCATTACTGGGCATTTGAGCTCACCCTTTTTATGTTTTATTTTCCCTAGGAAAAAAAGAAAGGTTTTAGGTAATGGAAAAAAGGGGAGGATCATTATGGGAGATGTTGAAGATCTTTCAACAGGATTAGATGTTTATATTCCAAGTTTCCAAAGACACTAAACTATTACGATACTTGTGTGTCTGTTTTTGTTATGTATTATGTATTCCGAAAAACTAATGTAATGTCCATGTACGTCAAGCTTCAAGTCTCTACAGCGCGGGTCGAACTAACATGGCCTGATGTCCCTCTATTGAACCTTTTTTATGTTGGTGACGGAGGAGGAGCGAGAAGGGCGCGGTTCCAACGCACCATGCTAGAGGAAAGAGGCCATGGCCATGACGCGGCGGAAACCAGAGGCCGCGGCTAGTCCGGGCCGCCACAGTGGAGGATCAGCGATGTCGCGCTGGCCGCGCTAGGGAAAACTGTGGCCCACACCCCTGGGTCGCTCGTCGAAGAATAACCAGCCGGCTAAAGCCGGCTGGGCTGAAGGAACTACAGTGACCCTTGGCGCCGTTCTGCGGAGGAGGTCGACCCGCACCCAAGGGCCACTTCCCTAGCCAAACCGGCCGGCCGTAGCCGGGCGGGTAGAAGACTGCGACGCCCTCGTGGTGCCATGCGGAGGATGAACCGTGGCCCGCACTGGGTGACACCATGCAGTGCCGCGTAGAGGATACAACGACCTGATTTGCTGGCGGCTCACGCTAGAGAAAACCGGCAGGCTTCGGCTGGCCATGCATGTTACGACCCATCCTCGGGGCCCATTCCATGACTACCACAAGCCCACCTTCCATAGGCCAAGGGCTGGCGTCTAGCACCAAAGGCTTAAATCCCAATATAAGGGAAGGCATTGACTTTATGTAAGAAAAAAACACAACAGAGTATGCAAGCTAAAGTAAACACTAAGTAAAATGAGTACAAAAGTATGTGCTGGAAAATAAATGGGCCAGAATACAAACCCAACTAAAAGTACAGTATAACTGATAAGAGAGTACAACAGAAGAAAAGTAAAGTAGCAACACTGAGCTGTCCTCTGGAAATCCCACCTGAAGGGTGGGTACAGATAGTCTCTTCTGCTCCTCGGCTCGAGTCGTCCGCCCTGTTTACATCCCGTCCAGTAATCCACCTCTACGTACCGTCCAGCTCCACGAGCTCCTACCTCAATCAGCGTTGTCTGTCTTCTGCATCCAACACAATGTAGTGTGGGAATAGACCATGCATGGGTGAGTATACGATTCTTAGTAGGGACCCCGGGACCGCCGAAGGTCTCCTAGAATCCATGGAAGATAATCCACAAAGAAAAGTTACAATGAAGAAGTAACAAACAACTCTACTTAGGTATATCCCCATACATATACCTAAGTCATCAATTCCAGTTCGGCACCAGCACACGAGTCCAAGTGCAACCCAGTCCACACAGGAATACGTAACCCATACCACATAGGAATTCTCATCCCAATCCACATCAGAATGAACAACCCAATCCACACAGGAAAACACAACAATCATATCGATGATATTGATTGTAAGTTAAGACTCATCTCACACAGGTATACTTCTTTGTAAGGCGATAGAGATGATCAGATGTAGCCACTGATTTATCTACGCCATCAGACCCACATAGGATACAAGACAAGCTATGTTGTCAGACCCACAAAGGATACAAGACCAGATACACTACCGAACCCACATATAATACACGTACAACGTCAAATACTACCAGACCCACATAGGATACAAGAACAGTAGTCAAGTACTGTTGGACCCACATAGGATACAAGAAAAGTAGTCATTGACGTCGAACCCTTGGAGGATTCCAGTACGGTCGTCGTCGCTGCCGAACCCATGAAGGATCACAGTACAGTCGTCATCTTCGCCGCAGTCGCAGCAAACTCTAAGTTTCCCGCACACAGCGTACTCGATTCCGGGAGGTTCCGCTCATCGAGTCAAGGGATTGATACATAAACTACCACAAAGTCTCATGTTGATGTATTCCAAAGCTTCACCATGTCATAGGGGGCTAATACAAACAAAAATTATCCAATATACTATGTACAAAATGACTAAGCCTTTTACCAAAGAGTACACTGCGTATAGGTATACGATACATGCTGTGTATTCAGTTCTTGGGTACTGCCCGCGTCTAACGGTCTGTGTTGAAAGGCTGGTCATGTAGGAAGTAAGTACATGACATTTGATATGATTACACGCTGTTTCCAAGCATCTGGGTTGGCTCCGTGTACACTGGCCATGTGCCCATACACGACCTCAACTCGTGTTATCCAAACCGTGTAACTGGTACATGGGGTAGCCCGTGCCACTGGCCATGCCTCGCCGTGTGGTGGAGTGCATGCCCGTGTACTCCACCCCATGTCCATGTATCCCAGGAATACATGTCCAGTCATCACGAAGCTGCTTCTGCCATGGTGAAGGTTGTACACGCAGTGCCTCTTGGTCGTGTGGTACTGCCTGTGTCCGTGTATCTCCCAGATTACATGCCGTGTTACTTAGCCATGTACTGTTGTCTGTGTCCGTGTATTTTCCCTGAATACATGCCATGTCCATTAAATCCTCCTCTAAAAAACATTGAGGAGAGTACACATTGTGCGTATATAGTCACACGTCATGTGTTACTTTTCTAACATCCGAAATGGAAGCCATAGTACACTTGTACTCCACGGAGTGTGCTTCTGGAGTACACGCCGTGTATTCTGGAATTTTCCAAAAATGATTTCGCTGTCCAGCACACCCCCCGAGGTGTCCGTTCATTATTCCGATTATCTGTTTGCTATGAAACATCCACTTCTAGGTCACCCAGGTGCTCTGAGGCCCTTTTCGATGTTTTCAGGCCTTCGATCGGCTCCGAAAACATGACTTGATTTACTGCTCATTGAATGGTGGGAGAACACCATACAACAACAAGAGCGACGGTGGAATCAGACCGTGTTAGTTTGGTCTGGTTACTTCTTTATTAGTCAGATATCAAGTGGTTTTATGAGAAACAACAACATGGAAGGAAAACCAATATTGCTCAATCAAAACACACCCTTAACTCAAAGATGTTTCTGGAAGAAAGCGTCACGGGGTGAAGCTCCGTATATGTCGATGCAGATCATCTAAGGAGGATGAAATGTCTCCCTTTCATTGACGTGGAGAGAAGATGGAATGGCGTTTCGGCGTTATTCACATTATTCAAGGAGGAAGATGAAGTTCTTTAAAGTGTAGAACTCTCGCTCTCTCAACACAATGAAGAAACCAAAATAAAATAAGGCCTTTTCCTTATTTTATTACTTTTTACATCATTTTTAAAATTCAAAAACCTAAACTAACTTAATTAATTAGTCTTGAATTGTCTAATTTAATGGTGAGTTTAGTTGGCATGCAATAATGTGGAAGAGGGTAGCCACAACATTTAACTCATGGGAGGTTTAGAGGTGTTAGAGAATTTGAAAAGGTGGGGGATGATATGGGCCACACCTCACTAACATCCTACCAAGAGTTAGGATTTTAGTGGGTCCCACCTCATCTCCCACACATGGGGTTTATCCTCTTATAAGATAAAATTGGTAACAAAACTTATTTCTCTTAATTCTTAAGCGAAATTTTTAACAAATCACGAGAAAACACCACTCCAGAAAAGGACTTCTTAAGCAATTTCTGGCACTGCGGGTTCATCAGTGCCCTCAGATTTTGATTTCGAACACTGGTTCAAAAGTTAGAAAACCCCGCTCATTTGTTCACTGAACGTACCCGAGATAAACTTCGGAAATTGATTCCGAGCACACCGGGCCTCGGAATCAGGTGCCGTCAGAAACTGCGTACTCGTAAAATCCCAAAGAATGTTAGAAAAAAATTTCCATGAAATTTATTTGTCTTTACATTACTCCCACCTCATTTATTTACGTCCCCATAAAGATACATCAAAAACTATGGAATCAAATGAGGGTACTGAGCACGCATCTGAGCTTCCCACTCCCAATTGCTCTCCTGTAGGTTGTTGTGGTGCCACCAGATGTGCACTAGAGGAATCGACCATCCACATAGGACCCACTCCTGTCGATCCTCGATCTCCACCGGGACCTCCAGAATTGTCGCCCCATCATCGATGTACAGCTCCCCATGGTCGATGATATGTGTCGGGTCGTGCACGTATCTCCTCAGCTGAGATACGTGGAAGACGTCATGAACCCAATGCAACTGAGGTGGTAGAGCCAGGCGATAAGCCACCTCGTCTATCCGGCTAAGAAACCAGAAAGGTTTGATGAAGCGCAAAGTTAACTTGTCGCCCTGTCCAAATCTCCGTAAACCACACCGAGGTGAGACCTATAAGAAAATGTGGCCGCTGTCCTAGAACTCAAGTGGTCTCCACCTCCTGTCATTATAAGACTTCTGTTGGCTCTGAGCTATCCTCATCTGCTCCTAGATGACCTGGACCTTCTCTATTGTGGCATAGACCATCTCTGGTCCCACAAGTGCAGACTCCCCAGGGTCTGTCTAGCACAGAGGTGATCTGCATGTTCGGCCGTACAATGCCTCGTATGGTTCCATCCCGATGGTGGAGTGGTAACTGTTGTTGTACACAAACTCCACCAAGGGTAGGTGATCCTCCCAATTGCAACCAAAGTCGAGGACACATGCACGGAGCATGTCCTCGAGAGTCTGAATGGTCCTCTCCATCTAACCATCCGTCTGAGGGTGAAAGGCAGTGCTCAGGCGTAACTGTGTCCCAAATGCCTCCTTCAACCCCTTCCAAAGCTGGGAAGTAAAGCGAGCATCACGATCTGAGATGATATATTATGGAACACCATGAAGCCATATGATCTCTTGAACATAGAGGTGTCCCAAACTCTCCACTGAGCCCTGCTCTCTAATGGGTAGGAAGTGGGCCGACTTGGTGAGTTGGTCCACGATCACCCAAATGGAGTTGTGTCCTCTGGAAGAACGTGGAAGTACAGTCATCAAATCTATTGATATCCCATCCCACTTCCACTCCGGGACCACCAAGGGATGCACCAAGCCTACTGGTACCTGGTTCTCCATCTTCACCTGCTGGAAGGTGAGGCATCGAGAAACGAACTCTACCACAACCTTCGTCATGACCGGCCACCAGTGTTGTCTTCTGAGACCCCGTACATCTTCTCTACCCCTGGATGTACCGCTAATGTTGATATGTGAAACTCATTCAGCACCTCCTCTTGCAAAGCAGTTGGTACCATGGTACGTCTTCTGAAAATGACAACATTATCTCCTCTTACAAAGAATCCATCAGGTTCCTATCCTGAGGATATACGTGCACATCGCATATCACAGTCAAAATCCCCACACTGTGCCTCTCGGACCCGCTGACGAATTGGAGGATTGACTGTGAGTGACTGAAGAAAGGCTTCTCCATCTCTTTCCACGAAGGATATTTGCAAAGCTGCTAGCTTCTTTGTCACCTCTCCAAGTAGCTGAATGCATGTCCTCCTTCTTAGAGCATCAGCTACTACGTTCCCCTTTCTAGGAGTATAGAATATCTCAATGTCATAGTCCTGGAGGAACTCAAGCCATCACCATTATCTCAGGTTCAGGTCTTTCTGTGAGAAGATGTACCTAAGACTCTGGTGGTCAGAGTTGACTGTAAAGTGCTCGCCCATCAGTTAGTGTCACCACATCCTCAGAGTGAAGAACATTGTTGCTAACTCCAGGTCATGGGTAGCGTAGTTCTGCTCATGATGCCTCAAATTTCGTGATCCATAGGTGATCACTGCCCGCTCCTGCATCAGGACACACCCAGGTCCGGTTCATGATGCATCAAAGTGGACTACGTACCCGACTCCCTCCTATGGTAGCCTCATGATGTGTGCACTGTTCAATCTCTATCTCAGCTCCTGAATGCTCTGCTGACAACTATGTGACCACACAAAGGGTCCCCCCTTCTTCATCAAAGTTGAATGTGGTGCTGAAATTCTGGAGAAGTCTGGCACAAATCTCTGGTAGTACCCAGCCAAACCTAGGAACCCCGCACCTCCGTCACACTCCTGGGTGGATCCCAAGATAGCCCTGCCTCGATCTTCGTGGGATCCACCAAAACTCCTACTTCAGAGATGACGTGTCCCAAGAAGTGGACCTCACATATCCAGAACTGACATTTCGAGAGCTTACCATAAAGCTGGTGCTCTCAGAGTGTGTCTGGTACAACCAGCAAGTGGTAGGCGTGCTCCTCCTTAGTGGTCGAGTATATCAAAATGTCATCGATGAAGATTACGACAAATCAATCAAGGTAAGTCGGGAAGATCCTGTTCATGAGACTCATGAACACTTCTGGATCATTGGTTACACCAAAAGGCATTACCAAAAACTCGTAGTGGCCATACCGACATCTGAAAGCTATCTTCGGCCAATCCTCATCGCGAACTCTGAGTTGACAATAGCCTGACCTGAGGTCTATCTTCATGAACCACTGTACTCCCTTGAGCTAATTGAAGAGTTCATTAATCCTCGGAAGTGGATACTTGTTCTTCACAGTCACCTAATTTAGGCGACTGTAATCGATACACAGTTGCATGCTCCCATCCGCCTTCTTGGCGAACAATATCGGGGAATCCCAGGGTGAAACACTGGGTCGAATGAATCCCTTGCCATTCAAGTCCTCCAGTTGTACCCGTAGCTCATGAAGCTCAGCAGGAGCCATCCGATATTCTAGAGTAGATATCGGGGCTTTCCCGGGGTACAGGTCAATATAGAAGTCTACCTTTCTATGAGGAGGTAGTCCTGGAACGTCGTCAGAAAAACGTCCACATACTGATCCACCACTACAGTAAAACTCAGACTCCGCACGTCCACTGCTCCTAGGATGAGGCTATCCAGCTGATGAGTCATCGACTGTCCTCTCCTCTGCGTGAGTCCATCCGGTTCTGAAAAGGATCCCTTCTCACCGGTGAAGGTGATCCTACTCCCATTGGTGCAGACACACCACACCTTTCCCCTAATACAGTTGATCTGAGCATGAACCGTAGATAACATATCCATGCCCAAGATGACAGCTTAAGGCCTCGATGCCACTACAAGATGATCTCAGCAAAATCTCTCGCCTCCTAGAGTAAGCTCACACTGTCGGCACCAGTGATTAATCGTCGAGTCTACTCCCGTAGGAGTCTCTAGCTGTAAGGATCGAGCCAACGGATCTGTCAGAATCTTCGAGCTCCGAACAAGGGCAGTGTCAATAAAAGAATGACTCACTCCTGTGTCTATAAGAACTGCAACAACGGTGGAGTAGACATAGATAGTACCTTGAATCATCTCAGGTGCACCGTGGTTGTAGGCCTCCACTGCCTGAAGCTGAGCCCGCCTCTGTCTTCCAGCTCCCTGTGGTCGGGGTGGACCTCTTGGTGGTGGTCGTGGTAGAGCCTCAAAGCGTCGCCCACCACCTACTGCTCGGCCAGCTCCTCTGCCTTGTCCACCTACTCCCTGCAGAATGCCACGATCAAACCGCTGCCTCTACCTAGGTGGTCCTTCAACCGTCTACTGCTCCTCTGCATTGCAGTTCAGGATGTCACGAGCCATGTGGCCATGCCCTCCGCATGCATAGCACTACCTGCTCCATGTAAGGCTGGCTCTACGTCGTGTTCCCCGCACCTCTGAGCCAGTAGCCTGAGGATGTCCACTTGATGGTCTGGTCTTCTTGGACCCCTAAGACATCCGTCGACTGCCAGCTGTAGAATACTAGGCTACATGCCACCCTACGGTAGGTCTCTCTGCTATTGTAGGCATAGTAAGAAAGCTCTCCATAAGAAGGTCTCGCTCCAGTACTCCTGCATGCGTCAGGATGCTGAGGGAGATCATCGATGCCCTGATCTCATTCCTTAGTCCCAGCTCAAAGGTCCGGGCCCAGATGAATGGGTCTCATACCATGTCCGTGGAATAGCATGAGAGATCAGTAAATCTCTCCGAGTACTGGTCTACCGTCATTCTGCCCTACCACAGCTGTAGTAGCTCTTGAATGCACACTGTATGAAGGGTGGCTGGTACGAACTCTGAGCGGAAGAGGCTCTCGAAGTCCTACCAAAGAAGAGATGCCTCATCGTGCACCTGGTGTATCAGGATCCACCATCTACCGGTTTTCGCGTGCAAAAGACTCGCTGCAAAGATCAACATGAGGTCAGCTGGTGTCCCCACTAACCTAAAAACTCATACAACAGCCTCCAACCAATCCTTGGCTGCCTGAGGGTCCGTCTCCCTGCGGAACCTGGGAGGTCTCTAACACAAAAACTCATGAATTTCACTAAGGTGATGTGCACTCTCAGCTTCTGGGGCTGGTGGCATCAGTTGCTCAGCTGGTAAAGGTACTGTCGGTGCCTCTGCTGTAATTGGGCCTTGCATCGTGGCCTCGTTGCTTGGTGGGTTGTCGTCTCGCACAAATCTCAGAACCCTAGTTGGATGCCATCGTGGGGCCATCACTTAAATAGACACGTGCACCATGGTCAATATGGTATACCTGGTGAGTTGACATAATGTAATCACAAATAAAAGTTTTGAAACACAAATGCAGTCAATGTTTTCATGCATTGAGTCGGAAATCAGAATTCAGGGACCTGGTGTATGGATATGTCGGCCGCCACACCAACACTAGACTCCCTGGACTGATAAACACACTCAATACCCTTAACACAATTTCTTCACATAGAAGAAAGATCAGAGTCCTGAGTTCTGCGGTAGAACCGAACTCCTCTGATACCAATTTGTAACGACCCGTCCTCAGGGCCCATGCCGTGACTACCCCAAGCACGACTTCTATGGTCCAGGGGCTGGCGTCTAGCACCAGAGTCGTAAATACCAATATAAGAAAAAGAATTTCCTTTGTGTAAGAAAACAAACACCACAGAGTATGCATGCTAAAGTAAACACTAAGTAAACTGAGTACAAAAGTATGTGCCGGAAAATAAATCGGCCAGAATACAAACCCAAATGAAAGTAAAGTTAAACTGAAAAGAGAGTACAGTAGTAGAAAAGTAAAGTAGCATCACCTAGCCGCCCTTTAGAAATCCCACTTGAAGGGTGGCTACAGATAGTCTCCTCTGCTCCTTGGCTCCAGCCATCCACCGCATGTATGTCTTGTCCAGTAATCCACCTCCAAGTACCGTCCAGCTCCATGAGCTCCTACCTCAATCAGCGTTCTCCGTCGTCTGCATCCAACTCAATGTAGTGTGGGCATAGCTCGTGCAGGGGTGATTATATGATACTCAGTAGGGACCCCGAGACCCCCAAAGGTCTCCCAGAATCCATGGAGGATAATCCAAAAAGTAATCTTACAATCATGATGTAACAACCTACTCTACTTAGGTATATGCCCATACATATACCTAAGTCATCAATTCCAGTTCGGCTCCAGCACAGAAGCCCAAGTACAAGTTAGTCCACACAGGAATACACAACCCATTCCACATAGTAATTCACATCCCAATCCATATAGGAAAGAACAACCCAATCCACCTAGGAAAACCAAACAATCATATCGATGATATTGATTGTAAGTAAAGACTCAACTCACACAGGTATACTTATTTATTAGGTGATAGAGATGATCAGATGTAGCCACTGATTCATCTAATCTGTCGGACTCACATAGGATACAAGACCAGCTAAGCTATCGGACCCACAAAGGATACAAGACCGGCTACTCTGCCGAACCCACATAGAATACATGTATAGAGTCAAATACTGCCAGACCCACATAGGATACAAGACCAGTAGTCAAGTAATGCCGGACCCACAAGGATACAAGAACAGTAGTCATTGTCATCAAACCCATGGAGGATTCTAGTACAGTCATCGTCGCTGCCAAACCCATGGAGGATCCCAGTACAGTCATCATCGTCATCACAGGTGCAACCTGCTCTAGGGTTCCCGCACACAGCGTACTCGATTCTGGGAGGTTCCGCTCCTCGAGTAAAGGGATCGATACATCAACTACCACGAAGTCTCAAGTTGATGTATTCCAATGCTCCTCCATGTCATAGGGGGCTAATCCAAACAAAAAGTATCTAACATACTATGTACAAAATAACCGAGCCTTTTACCAAAGAGTACAAGGCATGTAGGTATACGGTACACACCGTGTATTCAGATCTCGGGTACTGCCCATGTCTAACAGTCCATGTCGAAAGGCTGGTCATGTAGGAAGTAAGTACATGGCGTGTGATATGATCACACACTGTGTCCATGCATCTGGGTCGGCTCCGTGTACGCTGGCCATGTGCCCGTACACGGCCTCAACCCGTGTTCGCCAAACCATGTAACTGGTACATGGGGTAGCCCGTGCCACTGGCCATGCCTGGCCGTGTGGTAGAGTACATGCCTGTGTACTCCACCCCAAGTCCGTGTATCCCAAGAATACATGTCGAGTCATCATGAAGCCACTTCTGCCATGGTGAAGGTAGTACACACTGTTCCTCTTGGCCGTGTGGTTCTTCCCATGTCTGTGTATCTCCTTGATTACATGCCGAGCCTTGCGAAGCCGCTTCTTCAATTCTATGAATTCAATACATGTCATGTTACTTAGCGGTGTATTGTTGTCCGTGTCCATGTAGTTTCCCTGAATACACGCCAGGTCCATCAAATCCTCCTCTGAAAAACTGTGAGGAGAGTACACGTCATGTATATAGAGTCACACGCCATGTGTTACATTTCTAACGTCTGAAATGCAAGTCACAGTACTCTTGTACTAAACGTCATGTGCTTCTAGTGTACACGCCATGTATTCTGGAATTTTCCAAAAATGATGCCTCTGGCCATCACGTCCCCCGAGGTGTCTGTTCATTGTTCCAATTATCCGTTTTCTACGAAACTTCCGCTTATTGGTCACCCTGGTGCTCTGAGGCCCTTTTTGATGTTTTCGGGCCTCCGATCGGCTCCGAAGACATGAATTGATTCATCACTCAAAGAACGGTCGGAGAACAACATAAAACAACAAGTGCGGTTGTGGAATTGGACCAGGTTAGTTTGGTCTAATTCCTTCCCCATTAGTCAGATATCACGTGTTTTTATAAGAAACAACAACATGGAAGGAAAACCAATGTTTCTCAATCAAAACACACCCCTACCTCAAAGTTGTTCATGGAAGCAAGCATCGTGGAAAACAGCGTTGCGGGGTGAGGCTCCATATACATCGACGGAGATCATCCAAGGAGGAAGCGATGTCTCCCTTTCGTTGACGTAGAGAGAAGATGGAACAACGTGTCGGCGTTCTTCGGGTTCATCAAGGAGGAAGATGATGTTCTTCAATGTGTAAAACTCTCCCTCTCTCATCACAATGAAGCAACCAAAATAAAATAAGGCATTTTTCTTATTTTATTACTTTTTACAAAATTTTTAAAATTAAAAAACCTAAACTCACTTAATTAATTAGTCTATAATTGTCAAAATTAATGGTGAGTTTAGTTGGCATGCAATAATGTGGAAGAGGGTAGCCACAACATTTAACTCATGGAAAGTTTAGAGAGGAAACATAATTTGAAAAGGTGGGGGATTGTGTGGGCCCCACCTCACTAATATCCTACCAAGATTTATGATTTTAGTGGGTCCCACCTCATCTCCAACACATGGGGTTTATCCTCTTATAAGTGAAAAATTATAACACAACTTATTTCATTTAATTCTTAATCAACATTTTTAACAACTCACGAGCAAACACAACTTCAGAAAAAGTCTTCTTATGCAATTGACGGTGCTATGGTTTCATTCGTGCCCTCAGATTTCAATTCCGATAATTGGTTCAAATGTTATAAAAACCCGCTCATTCGTTCACTGAACGTACCCGAGTTAAACTTCAGAAATTGATTTCTGGCACTCCGGTCCTCGGAATCAGGTGCTGTCAGAAATTGCGTACTCGTAAAATCACAAAGAAATTAAGAAAAAATTTTCCTTGAAATTTATGAGTCTTTACAGGGTATGAGAGGCAGCACCGCTCAGCGCCACTGTTTTAGGAAACCGGGGGGTCGTGCCCCCCGCTACGCTCTGCCAGACGCGGGACGTGCCGCCCTTGATTATGCCTAACCACCTGCCTCTAGGCCGGGCCATGCCCCAACAGGCTGGGTCGTGCCCTACCGGGCCGGACCTAGACCCGGGTCGGGACGACCCAGTTCGGGATGACCCAGGGCGGGTTGGGCCGGGTCCGACCGGACCCAAACACCCCTCTTCAGACCGCTTTCGGTTTTTTGCCCATAAATTTATCTAGGGACCTGTGATAGATGCATTGTCATTTGAGTTGGATTCCTTGGATTGAGAAAATAATTTCTTTATATCACACTCAAGGTTTTGGTGATGTTTGGGTACGGCCGGGTTGGTTCGATCCTGTGACCAACTGGGCCCTCAGAGCGGAAACACTTATAACTTGAGGACCGGATGTCTGATTGACGTACCATCAACTTCGTTGGATTACTTTAGATTATATGGTTCTTCTAGAATACTATAATTGAGGTTAGGATGTAGTTGGAGTACGTTCAGGTTGGTTTGCGCCTAAAAACGAAACGGGCCCTTAGAACAGAAATACTAATAACTCACAGACCGGGCGTCCAAATGACGCACTGTCTATTGCGTTGGAACCCCTATGATGTGGCAGTCCTTTGAGATATTCCAACTAAGATTTCATGACAATTGGAGTATTGACCAGTATCTCATGGAGTAGATCCTCCCAGAGACGAGCAGACGGAGTGCAGAGACCTTGTAGCTGTAGACCTGACGACTCCTTGACTGATTAAACTCGGAGTGATTCGATTAGAACAGTGGATCATGTGACTGGTTTGGTGGAAGACCCATGGTGGATGGAATGCCTGGTTTGGTAGCAGACCCATGCTACTCGACATGAGGAGTACCTCTGACGGCTATTAGGTGGAGTTCCCGGTTTGGCGGCAGACCCATAGCGTAGGAGCGCCCGGTTTGGTAGCCGACCCGCGGTACTTGACAGGAGGAGTACCTCAGAAGTCTAAGCTTAGTGAGTAGTGCCTCGGAGTTGTGATTGGGACATTGTACTTGACATAGGAGAAGTTCTCCAGCAGCCATGGTTGCGATAATAAAAATCATGGTTTGAGCTGAGTCATTGACCTTTGTATTTTCCTCAAAATTGAAATGGGTTACTTGATAACATAAGTATATGTATGGGAATATACCATAGTAATGGTTATCCGTTGATATTATACATTGTAGTTTATCCTTGTGGTATTTTAGGAGACCTTTAGGGTCTTGGTATCCCTAATAAGTATCGTTATACTCAACCCTGCACGGGTTATGCCTGTTCCTCGTTGTTTTGGATGCATACGACAAAAAACGCTGACAGAGGCATAGTGTATGAGGACTAGACGGTACCCAAAGGTGGACCTCAAGATGAGATGGTATTTGGAGGAGACATACAGTCTTGGAGCATAGAGGATTCATTTTGTACCTACCAATCAGGTAGGATCTGTGGTGGACGATCCCTGAGCTGCTAGACCCCATCCAGCTGTTTGTCTTTTAGTTGTACCTGTTTTTCATTTTTATGTACTTTACTATGGGGATTGTATTTCTGGCCACATTACTTTCAGCATTCTTGTTGATCAGTTTTTAATTAGTGTTTTCTTCTGCTTGTTCTTTGGTTGTGTGTGTTTACGTTTTATAATGGCATTGCCTTACCATTTTTAGGGAATTATGCTTTTGGTGCTAGTCGCCAGCCCCTGGCCTATGGATGGTTGGCTTGGGTTAGTCACAATACGGGCCTTGGGGATGGTTCATGAAAATTGGTATCAAAGGACGTCGGTTCTACCACAAAACTTAGGACTCTGATATTTATTTTCTGTGAAGAAATATTGTTAATGGTATTAAGTGTGGTTTTCAATCCAGGGAGTCCAATATTGGTAAGGGTGGCCAACGTATCCATACACCAGGACCCTGACTTCTGATTTCCGACTCAGTGCATGAAAACACTGATTACATGTGTGTTTTCAAAAGTTTTCCTTAAGTCAGCTCAAACCAGGTCAGATTACCAGGTATAGTCTTTTAACCGTGTCACATCTGTTTCATTCAGGATGCCTCCCCACAGACGTCCAGCTAGAGACCCAAGAGTTATACGTACTGACATCCCACCGAGCGATGAGGCCATAGTACATGGCCCTCTTCTAGTTGAGGAACTAGTGGAGGCACCGACGGTACAGCTTCCTATTGGTCCACCGATGCCACCAGCCCCAACAGCAGAGAATGCACACCGCTTGAGCACGCTACACGAGTTCCAGTGCCAGAGGGCACCCTGGTTCAGGGGAGAGATGGATCCGCAGGCGGTTGAGGATTGACTGGAGGTTGTGGTGAGAGTCCTCAGACTGGTAGGGACACCAGCCGACTTCATGGTGATCCTTGCTTCCAGCCTCCTTTAGGCAGTGGCATGCAGATGGTGGAGCTTGATGCCCTAGATGCATGATGAGGCATCACTTCCGTGGGTAGACTTCGAGAACCTATTCCAGGCAGAGATTTTACATGACACCCTTCGAGCGGTGAGTATATAAGAGCTAGTACAACAACAGAAGGGTAGTATGATGGTGGAGAAGTACTAAGCGAGGTTGACCGACCTCTCATGCTACTCCATTAATATGGTACGGGACCCGTTCTTCTAGACCCGGACCATTTAGTTGGGACTCAGGCGAGAGATCAAAGCTTTAGTTATCTCTCATAGTATCATGGCATTGATGGGGGTTTTGGAGAGAGCCCTCATAGGAAAGAGTTTCCTTGATGAGCAGTCTGTTGCAGCGAGACCCACCACTAGCCGACATGTAGTAGAGTCTTATGCAGCTGGCAGTAGATAGATGATGCAGAGGTCCAAGAGAACCAGACCTATAGGTGATCGACCTCATGACTCTGGATCGATTTTACGGGGCACCCAGAGTGGAGACAGAGCCAGGAATACTGGGAGCGGACAATGTTACTCCTACGACAGGCATGGTCAGATGGCCCGTGACTGTCCGACCCATCGTACAGACGATCAACAGTCAGTTGAGGAACCTCCCAGGTAGAGGAATAGGTTCGATCAAGATGGTCTGCTGGGTGATGGAGGGTGTGGTAGAGGATCTAGCCGTGTAGCTGGTGGTGGATGATGCTTCGAGGTGTTACCACCACCACCACCCGGAGGTCCACCCTGATCAAAAAGAGCGGGTGGACATGGGAGAGCACAGCTTCAGACAGCTGAAGCGTACGACCATGGAGCTCTGGAAGCAGGTGGACATGAGTGGGACTAGTTCCAGGCATAAGGGCCTTTGTTCATGATGCTTATATCTTCATTAATTTCATTTTTGTGGTTGCTTTGTGTATTTTTACTTTGAGCTGCAGTAATAAAAGACACATTTCCTTGTGACGTTTTTTACTTCCTTTTTGTGTGATTAATACTAAGAGGTTCCGGTTAAAATTGTTGTCTTGACCCTCACATTTAATATTTCTACTAGAGGAGACCCCGTTACTACACCCTGATGCTAATTGTGTGACTCAACCCTTGGAGGGGAGAGTAATGGATGGATCCCTTGGTAGTAGTTTCAAGGCCTTACGATGTCGTCAATGGCTAGAATTAGTACCGTTCACGTCAGGACTGACTATATTAGGCAAATGATGTGGTTCATCCAGGGGATGAGACCATATTTACCTTTTTGGAAAAAAAGAAATCTTAGCAGATCTTATAGAACGTAGGAGAAAATGGGTGAAGTCGAGTTCTTACAATTGGCTAGTCTCACCAATTGTTCATTGAGCAAACAGTTTACAATTTACTCTAATCTCAATAGACTCAGGTGTGTCTTATTTCAGAAGGATTTAAACCTGAGACAACGGTGATATCTTGAGTTCCTCTGGGACTATTAATTCGATATAGTCTATACACATAGGAAGAGGAACGTTGTTGCGGATGCACGCAATAAGAGGACTGGTATTCATCTTCTAGGAGAGGTGATGAAGCAGCTGGATTCCATACATATATCGTTTGTGGATAGAGATGGTGTAGCCTATCTACTGTCTCTTACAATCACTCCTACACTTCTTCAGCCGAGTAGGTGAGGTGGCTTACCACCTGGCCCTTCCACCACAGTTGCACTGGGTGCATGACGTCTTCCATGTATCTTAGATGAAGAGATACGTGCACGATCCATCCCATATCATCAGCCATGGGGAGTTGGACATCAATGAAGGGGCGACGTTCACGGAGGTTCCACCAGAGATTGAGGATCGATAGGAGTGGGTCCTGCATGGATGGTTGATTCCCCTGGTGTGCCTTCACTGGCAGCACGTGAACCTCCAAGAGAGCACATGGGATTGGGAGGCTCAGATGCATCCTCAGTAAAACCCTTTAGTTTCTCTAGTGTGTGTTGTAGCTTTAAAGGGAAATAAAGCCCTAGGGTGGGGGTAATGTAAATACTGGTAAATTAAAAGGATTTTTTTAATTTTTTTGGAATTTTATGAGCCCACAGTTTCTGACGGCGATGGATACTGAGGCCCAGTGTGCCCGGAATCCACTTCTGATGTTTTGTTCGTGTACATTCAGTGAACGTACGTGCGAGTTTTTCAATCTTTTAAACTGGTGCTTGGAATTGAAATCTGAGGACACCAATGAACTCACAGCACCAATATTCAATTAATGGGACATTTACCACAGTTGGGTTTTATACAGGTTGAAAGTTAATTTTGGGAATTTTATTAAACTAAATAAAATTATGTGTTACATTGTTTTATTTAGGGTGGTGGTTATTTCCTCCAAAGAGGAGTTGGAGGTGAGGCCCACACCCCATATAACCTCCCATGAGAGGATAATGGTGGGGGGGCCCACACAAGCCCTAACCCTTTACCTTCTCCTTAAACTCCACTTAATTAATTTGACACCAACCCTCTTTAATTGAGACTCTACATCTCCTTTTACCTCCCAAAAATTTTGCCAACACCTTTTAATTAATTCATTGAACTCTACAATTAATTTATTTAATTGAGTTTTTGAATATTTTAAACATTATTACGACTTTAAATAAGTGAATCCTTTCTTTTATTTTGGGTTGGCATAATTGTTTGAGAGACTTGGAGGATTATAGAGGTGGTGTTCTCTCCACGAATAACTTCTTCAATGACCTTCCTCCGCGTCAAGGGAGAAGGCACCGCCCGCATGTAACATCGCCAACGATAGTGACTCTTCCTCCGATGTTGACGGAATGACCCCATCTTCTGCGATGCTGTTTTCCACAACTACGAAGAACGAACCTTGAAACGAGGTAGGGGAATTATGGATTATTTATTTATTTATTCTTACATGTGTAAATTACCCTCACACCTTGGCGTTTGATTTGGGTTGATGGTGATCAAGTTGTTATCAACTAACACGGAGGGCGCGGGCTGAACAAACACAGCCCAACATCCCTCCGTTGACCCCTGTTTATGTTGGTGATGGAGGCGGAGCCGAAAGGGCATGGTGCCAACACACCGCGTTGGAGGAAAGAGGCAACGACCCTGAAGCAATGGCAACCGGAGGCCGTGGCCAGGCCAGGCCGTGACGGTGGAGGACCGGCGTCGTCGCGCCTACTGTGTAAGGAATACTAAGGCCAGCATGCATGGGCCGCTCGGCCGAAGAATAACCGGCTGGCTAATGCCGGCCGGGATGAAGGAACCGCATCGCCCCTTAGCACCGTGCTACAGAGGAGGTGCAGCCCGCACCTGCGGGCTTCTTAACAAGACGAACCGGCCGTCCGTAGTCGGCCGGGCAGAAGACCGCGGTGCCCTTGTGACGATGTGTTGTGGAGGAACTGTGCACCGCCTGCCACTAGGACGGGCCGCACACCGCTGGGCCAGACCTGGACCTGAGTCGGGTCGACCCGGTTCGGGCCGACCCAGGGTAGGTTGGGTCAGTTCAGACTGCACCCAGACACCCCTCTTCGGACTGCTTTCAGTTTTTCAACCATAACATGAGATAAAGACCTCCGATCGATGCATCGTCAGTTGAATTGGATTCCTTGGATTGATAAGATCATTCTTGTATATCACACTCAATGTTTTGGCAAAGTTATGTATGGCCGGGTTGGTTCGATCCCGTAACCAACCAGGCCCTCGGAGCTATAATGCATATAACATAAGGACTGGACTTCTGATTAAAGTTCCATCAACAATGTTGGATTCATTTCGATGAGATGATTCTTTTGGAATAATATACAAGAGGTTTGGATGTAGTTTAAGTATGTTTGGGTTGGTTTGAGCCTAAAAACCAACCGCGCCCTTGGAACAGAAATACTAATAACTCACAGACCGGGCGTCCGAATGACGCACCATCTGTTGCGTTGAGACCACTATGACGTGGAAGTCCATTGAGATACTTCCAACTGATATTTCATGACACTTGGAGTATCGACCAGTAGCTCATGGAGTAGATTCCCTTGGAGACGAACAAACGGAGTGCGGAGACATTGTAACTGTAGACTTGACGACTGCTTGAATGATTCATCACAGAGTGATTCGATTATCCCAGTGGATGGAGCGCCCTGTTTGGTGGAAGACCCATGGCGGACGGAGCACCTGGTTTGGTAGCAGACCCGCAGTACTCTACAGGAGGAGTACCTCTGACAGATATTAGGGGGATCACCCGGTTTGGTGGTAGACCCACAGCGGACGAGCACCCGGTTTGGCAGCAGACCGACAGTACTCAACAGGAGGAGTACCTCAACAGTCTAAGGTTTGTGAGTAGTGCCTTGGAGTCGCGATAGGTCCACTATACTCGAGAGAGGAGGAGTTCTCCAGTAGTAGTTGTTTTGATAAAAAATCATGGTTTGAGCTGAGTCAATGATCTTTGTATTTTCTTCATGATTGAGATGGGTCACTTGATAACTTAGGTATATATATGGACATAAACCTACGTAATGGTTATTTGTTGAAATATTACTTATTGGTTTATCTTTGTTGGATTTTGTGAGACCTTGATGGAATCAGGGTCCCTAATGAGTATCATTATACTCACACCTGCACGGGTTATGCCCGCACCTCGTTGTGTTGGATGCAGACGACATGCAGGGTTGACCGAGGTAGAGTGTACGAGGACTGGATGTTACCCAGAGGTGGACCTCACGATGGGAAGATATCTGGAGGATATAGACGGGCTTGGAGAACTAAGGATGCTTTCTATAATTACCCTTCAGGTAGGATCCATGTTGGATGATGCAGGAGCTTCTAGACACCATCCAGGTGTTTGTCTTTTAGTTGTACCTGTATTTCCTTTCCTTGTACTTTACTGTTGGGCTTATATTTCCAGCCCCTTTACATTTAGCATGCTTGTTGCATAGTTTTTACTTAGTTTCTACTTCCGCTTGTTCTATGGTTGTGTGTGTTTACGTTTTATAAATTAAATGCCTTCCCGGTTTTAGGGAATTACATCTTTGTTGCAAGCCGCTAGGCCATGGCCTATGGAAGGCAGGCATGGGGTAGTCACGATACGGGCCTTGGGGGACAGGTCATGACATGGGTAACGATTTACTAAACTATTCATCCTAAATATTATTCAATTATTTTTTACAATAATAGTAGTATATATGAGGAATTGTTTTCCAAACTGAGTATTCTTACCATGTGACATAAATATTTATATATAAATTCTTTTCAAGACTCAAAATTTCATAAAAAAAGCCTTCTTCATAAATTGGATATGGATGCCAAACCTATAATATTAACTGGGAAATATTTTTGAGTCTTGAGCTTCTATAGGACCATCTAAATCAATTAGAGAATTGTTTATTTTGAGAATCAATACATAGGGAATTGTTTATAGTTATATTTCAAATCATCTGGTAGACTATAAAATAGAACCCCATACTCAGGATGGCATACTTAAATCTATTGGACCAGATGTGGTTTTGATTTATGTTCATTATGATCTGATATCATATGACTAGTGATGAAAATATCTATATTATTGGAAAAATAGTATTCCTAAAAAATCGTAGTTGGTAGGTGACTTCTCTCACATTAAACTTTTATTGAGGAAATTATTGATTTTTTTAAAAAAATAGATTTCTCACATACATTGTTAATAACATTGATAATTTTTTTAAAAACATTTTTTATGTCGATTCACATTTTTGGGTTGTGATTGCTTCTTATAACATATTCAATGAATGTTTTCAATAAGGATTTTGAATGAAGAATTAGTTGATCTTTCAGAACATTGAAGGATCATGGTTGGAGTGAATTTATAATACATTAGTTGTTAGAATTATCGATTCATATTTATTTACTATGAAAATTGGTACACAATTTTTTTCACTACTATGTGATTACTTGGCACTAAATTGAAGATTTTTCCAATTATTGGATATAATTGTTAGAGGGTTTATATTGATGGGGATTCAATGCATTTTTTGATTAATGAGAACATTTTTTCATTCCATGCTTTCACTTTTGGTGTATATTATTTGAGTTATTATATATTTAATTACATTGATAATGGGTTTTGTAGTTTCTTCAATTTTTATTCAAATCAGACTGACCAAATGTCGTATTAATGGAATGTTTGGTTGTATAACTGATTTCCTTCAATTTTGTGTTCTGAATCATTGAATTTTATCCTTGAAATATATGCAGTTTTTTTCTATTATAAAATTATGAGGAGTATTATATACATTTATAGTAGAGCATGTTTAAATAGTATATTAATAATATTGGCATTAGAGTAAGGAGTTTTTCATATGGTGGAGTTTTCAGGGAGTTTCAAATGATCCCTGGAGTATTTGCTATCATCAATCATTGTATATATATTTTTTTCATTTCACCACTGAAACTGTAATTCCATTAATTTTATTACATTAGGATTTTAGTGGGATTTATATAAATCATAATTTTAATTTTAAATAGTTATGATTTTTTAATTTATGATTTTTAGTGTAAGGTAAAATCACCATCAAAATATTTTCACACCTTAGATATTTATTTCTAGGAATTGGCCCAGATAAAATTAATGTTATTAATGTGGTGTACCTGAATGATGAATTGGAATGATAATCATGGGGTTTGTCTATCCTAGCTAATATCAATCATGGTGTTACATGTAATAGATTAAATGAAAATTTAAACAAATTATTCTACCAAAATTCAATCTGGATTTTAGAAATAATAGACTTATTTTATATGAATAATATATATAATTATAGTTATGGAATTTATATCACAATTTATTTATATAGATGGATTTACATTAGAGTTATCTCCTAGTTAATCTATCAATGTCTTTATATTATACATATGTTGATGACCAGATATTCCCACTACGGTTGTAATATTATGTTTTGAAAACTATTTGAATATTTTGAAAAGAAAATGGTATAATAAAAATACATTCTTTAAAATCCTACAAAAAAATGGACACCATAATTCATCTAAGCACAGGTGTAACATTATTGGTGGAATTAAATATATGTGGGAGAATTACCCCCAAGTAATTATGGTACTAAAGATCACATCCCTTAGATCATCATATTTTCCTCTATATTATCATTTCAAATTGGTTTATGTCTAATGTGTTTTGTTAGAGTATAAGAGAATTTATGACACCATCTTTGGAACAAAATAATTGTGGAAAATGGGAAAAAAGAAGTACTAATACAACAATCTAATTAATTAAAAAAATTATAATGGATCTACAACATATTATGCTTCTCTTGGAAAATTTTTATTATATTATCAAAATATTTTTCTAGATAATGGTTTAGTATGTCTCGTAGAATCTTAGAAGACTTTGGGTTTCTATCCAATACCACCATGACTAGTGAGTAGGATTAACTATAGTTAATAAATATAATACTATATAGAATATTACTAGTTATTTCTTGAGAACAACAATGTTCTTCATTGGAAAGAGGAAATATACTAATTAGATAAATCTTTTGCTTTTTATTGTTTTGATATTAGTGAATCCCTCTCATTTTATACTTCTCATTTATAAAAACCCTTAAGATTTCATGTGGACATGATTCATCATGTTTTGAGTATGTAAAAATATTTTTAGTACTTATAATTTATTAGAATCACATATCAACAATGTTCCATTACCATAGATAATGAAATTTTTTGTGTGAATTTATATCATAGAGACATTCACTAATGATTTAATCTTAATGAGAGAGTTGTTGGTAGAACATAAACCTTATATTTAATGATTCACCTAGAATGTAAACTTCACATATCTTGATGGTGGTTTACATCGAATCAAATCAGATTAGGATATAAATTCAAGATGGAAATGACATTTAATGAGAGTGAATAAAACCTTTTCATACTAACAAATAGTGATGTATTTAGGTATTACATTTGAAACTGAGAATACTAATATCTTTGATATAGTAGTATTATACTCTTACATCCTTCCATATAATTTATTAGGGATACCATATGTGCATGAAACTGAATTATATATTAATATACTTCTAGAAATTAGAATTATTTCTCTTTCTCCACACAAACATACACAAAAAATAATTGTATAATCAAAGTTCATAATTGAAAAATTAGAAAACATGGGCTCCATTATATCCATCACATCACCATGGAGAACTCTTGTTCTATTCATCGAGAAAGTGGATAGTTTAGTTAAATTATTTATAAACTATTGTAAACTAAATAACGTAATAATGGAGAATATATAACTTATTACACAAATCACTAATCTGTTTGATCAATTAATGTGGCCCAAGTGGTTTTTCAAAATCAATCTGTGATATATTTGTCACGTGAGTGTGAAATAGGATTTTCAAATGATGATTTTTCTTTAACTAAATAGAAATCCTAATGGATTTATATTTGATCAATATATGATATTTATATCCCTTATTTTGTAAAATAAATAATTTAATACATTGGAATAAAATTTAAAATTTTGGATGTAAGAGGATCATTTAGTATATATTTTACTTCTCATTGAAGAACAGCTCCAAATCCATACCTAAATAGAATGTTCTGAATATTTATAGAAGAATATGAGATAAAGATTCGCATTTTAACATACATATAATTCTGAAAATGTATATAATATCATTAATAGAATGTAAATATTATTTCTTATGAAAAATTAATTTCATTTTAATGATACCATCAACGTTATTAGAAAACATAGGCTCGTAAAACTATGCAACATGTTTAGTTAGAATATCTATATTTCTTCCTTATGATATTTGATAGATTCAGTTATTTAAAATGAAAAATCTTTCTTCAACATGGAATTATTCATCTAATACCACTCATGAATATTCAACCTCTCAATATAAATTTTCATTTTAGATATATCTATGTGTAGTAGAATGATGATTGAAAAAACACAATAAAAAATTGTTAACATAATAAATAATTCATTCAACACATCATTATATTTGTTGAAAACCAAATTTAAGTCCACAGAACACTATATATAATATTATCACAATGATTTACCTCAAATGGAAACAAATGTTTATTGCACTTTTCACCAAAAATAATGACATGAAATACAATAGAAAATAATATATTTAAAATATCTAATATAAATCTTCGGTTGCCTTTCAATGATGTAAATTAAAAACGTTAAACATTAAAATAATTAACATAAAAAATTTATAGATAGTAATATAAAACTATAAATAAACCTATATTTTATATGATAATAAAGAAATTTATAAAAAAGTAAAAAAATATATATTTTATCATGACAGAGTTTTTTTCAATGAAATAAGGTGGATTTGGAATTTGTTCTCAAAATATATTCACATATTCTATTAAAATATTAATTATATAAAATAATAAATCCATAAATTTTATAAAAACAAATCAAACTCTCCTTTTACTAAGGATCAATTAATTATGGTATTAAATTCATAGTATAAAATAATACCCAAAATCAATGACCTAACATATTTGTTTGGAAGAAAATGTAATAGAAAAGACATTAATATATGACCATGATAATGAAAAAAATTTAAATAAAGACTTTAATATATAAAATTTAAGGGTTAAGATACTATGTACAGAATTTGTGTATCAATATTCCTTTTTATATTCAATAAAAATTTATATATGAGATGTTATGAAATATTTTTGGTTGAAAATAATAATAAAATATATATTTTTTCCCTCATATCCTTGAATATTCTATGATAAAAAGATATATATTTAGAAATACTGTTATGGTGTTTCTCAAATTATTTTATTTTTTAATAAACACATATTCAACTATTTTACCACTCATTGTGAATTCATAATGAATAGTTAACTTCTCAAAAAATGATATTATAATGATAATGTATGATTCTATTTGATAAATAATATTTTCAAGAAAATTTATTTTTTGGCCACAATATATTTTAGTGTATCTTGAATTTAGGAATTTAAGGAATAATATTTTTATGTAGGCTCTACTATACATATACATAAGGAATTATGGTCACAACATAGATTTAATCAACTTATATTTTAATATATGTTTATATTCCTTTAATAATATAGGTTATCTTAGAAATCTTATCATTTGGTATAGTTAAATTAGCATTAATTATGGTGGTCACATTGTCATCCTTAGAAAGGAAAATTTTCATTTATACCACATTATTTTAAATAATTATCTGTCATTTAAAAAAATAATTTGTATATCAATATTCAATAGTGTATTGTCCCATTTTTTCAATATAGTGAGTTACATCTTCTACATCAGCATACGATTTTGATTTGACATTTAATTGAAATGAAAAATATCCCAGGGATGATTATTCAATCAATGCGCCATAATATATTTTATTCATAAAGAAATGATTATTCCTTCTATGATTATCATGTAATATAATATTCTTCATACTTTGGCTTTAATTGTCCAATCAACTTCCCTAAGATAAATCATTCCCAATGTCATTCTGTGGGTAATTGTTTCTCAATTTCTTTTAATTATTTTCAAAATTAGAAATATTCTGAAATTTTATTTATTTTATATCCCTAGAGAATATAGACTAATGTGTACTAGTATTTATAATACATAAAAATTGAGTACATTGATTCCTTTTTCCAATATTTTTTTGTTATATTAATTCTATCATTCCAATGATCTCCCATAAACCTACCCCATTAAAAATAATCTTAGAAAATAATTCATATGCCCCTATAGTTTGTTCATGAAAACTATTATTTAAACAATATTTCAATATTATTGACTTATAATTACAAATATTATAAATTTAATATCAGGTATTTTAATCTTTTAATGAGGATAGAAAATTAAGTTCATTGTCCTTAATTTCATTTTCGAAATATATTTTGTGTCTTCTTTCACATTGAATGATATTAATGATCAAACCATCCAGGATTAGCTATAAAATGTGTTCAGTTTTGCTAATCATTTTCTATATGAACCTCCATTCATTCGATAAAACAATTAAATTGTTTCCAAAATTTATTCATTAAATATATTTTTTCTATATGATAGATTTAATAATATTAAAAATTGTCATAAAACTAGAATGATTATATGTAATTGACTCATAATGAATAAAGTGAAAACGTTGATAGTTTACAGTCTTCAAACATTCTTTAGAATATATATCTTTATTAGAACCAAAATGAGTATAAGTAAGAATCTTCAAAATTACACATGTTTACCAACAAAAAACAACATGACTATTTATGTTTCTCTATATAACACAATGTGGTGTATTCCATATGAGGAACATGAATTGAAACTCCTCTCATTCATATTTAGTAAAATATGTTACGTTTTCTAGAATATCGTAATTTTCCGAAATAATGAGACTATTATATACTCTAAAATTTATCATAGATTTCTTTATATGGTATCTCATATATTCGAAAAAGTTTCTATAGAGAATTTGTGATCATTTTATATTCTAAATATAAAATAATAATAATAGAGTTACGCCTTTGATGATGTAAAAAAATATTCTTATTTTATAAATTTTATGTATGGAAAGAAGGAAACGTTCTCATAAATAAACTTTAAATTTAAAAATTATGGATTCCAATGTGTACTAGAACCATTGAGTAATGATCTTGTACCAAATTTTCCCATATTACATAGAGGAAAATACACTTCAAGGAGAGAGTGAATTGAATTAAAATCAAGTCTAATTGTTTTCCTCACACATGAAGAGCAATGACATAAAGATCACATGTGTTCCAAAAAAATAGTAGTATAAAGGAATGTATTTTGTTAAAATTAAATATATTAGAAGTGAAAAACATGAAAGATATACATTTTATAGTTAAATATTAAAAAATTAATAAATATATATGTATCAGGGAATTAATTGAATGTTATGAATATATACAATCTTAAATGGATATCATATAAACATTAAGATTCTAATTGAAGGAATAATTCTCTAATGGAAAAAGATTCAGTATGACTAATCCATGTTATGACAATTTTAAGTTAAAACATCCGTAATTTTAATTTATAGGCAATAAATACTTAAAAACTAGGAATATTATCAACAGTAAAATCTAACATAGGTTTATATATCCATGAGAAACACATTTATTTAAGGATAACAAGGTAGTCTAATCTACCCGACATCTTAAATCATAGATTTTTATAAAATGTAGCTTCAATACCTCAAATGTCTTTAATATAGATGAATTTTATGAAATAGATCATATAATTTGAATGAATACTTATCTTGAATGATCATAATGTAAGATATGATCATTAAAAAAACACCTCACATAGATGTAGATCATAGTGAAAACATGATAAAAATAATACAGTATTACCAATGGAGAAAAGAGAAATAAAGGGATTCAATCTCCAAAAATCTGAATGTAAACTCATTATGATATAATTAGGACACCTCAAATATGATACCCTATGTTATTATACATTACCCAATGAAATGGAGGGATATATAATTTCTAATTCAGTCTATCATATCCTAATATGTTTATAATCATGAATATTTTTTATAAATATTAAATACATCAAGCATTATCATGAAGTAAACTGATAAGAAAATAATTTATTCATAATAATTTCTTGACACATATTACAATGAAAAAAATTATGTTTTATTAATTAAAAATGTAATAAAAAATTCCAAATATTTAAAGGTGACATAAATGATCATGTGTGTTTTAGTGGAGAAGAAACCAAACAATAAGAATCAAATTGATTTTGGGATTTGAAATTCCTATTCTAAAATTAGAGGATGAGGTTAAGAGTTGATAACATTGAAGTTGAAACGATATATACCCATAAAAATATTGAGTCAGTTATAAAAATTATTTTTAATTTGTGTTATTGAATATTTAAAAGAGTCCTGGGGAAAAATTATAGATAATATTAACCTCGTAGAAAATAATGAAACATGAGAGTCTACATACCTTTTTTAATATTATTTTTCATCACATTTTTATCACTTATATAACAAAATAATGATCATAAAAACATTAATCTAAAATATTAATATTTTTCTTTATGTTTTTATAGATCAATTATAGTTCTTTATAATTATTTTATTCATATTATGTTATATGTAATTTTTTTGATGAAATTCCCATCTGGATATTCCATATTTCATTTAAATTTCAATTTTTGATTAATCATTATTTATATTTTATATATATTTATATCACATCTAGATGGTTAAAAGTTTTTTATTTTACAAAATTATATATTTCGTATTGTTTTTACTAACCGTCAATGAAGATGATGATATGTAATGATTTAATAATGTCAGCATCAACATTATGCCTACCATTAATGAGGTATTTTAGAATGAGAGATGAGAGGATAATACATGTAAATTTAAAATATTATACAATAATTATTTTTCAATGTAATAAAAATTATATATTGGAATATAGACTAAAATAACTATCTATAAAGCTTGAGATACATAATAAATTGACTATATCCTCTTGGGTGTATAAAATGTACCATTTATCAAACATGTGAAAAGTGTTGTTAGGTATATATATATTGTAAGGATATTATAAATGTTCTTCCATATAATAATATCATAAATATGTTATATATATATGAATTTTAACATTTTTTATAGTATAAAAATGAAATGAAGTACGTAGTGTGGAATGAAAAACAAACAGAGGAGGATGAATGGGTTAGAATTTCTTTGATGATTATTCATTTACTATAGTGCTTAGGGATTAAGGGATTGTATTGACATGAGAAAAAATATCAATGGATCAATGTAAAAGTCTAATAATGCAATAGGGTAGTGACTTGTGAGGAAAAAAAATTTGGATGTGATATTTCATGGGGGAGTGAGGTGGATTATAAACATATAAGTATTTTGACTTAAAATAATGAATTTCAGTTGATCAAAAATATAACATTAATGAATGTTAAATGATTCCAACAATATTTATTGTTTTTTATAAAATGGATTGAACAAAAATGATAAAAATATAATTTAATACATTATATTCTAAGACAATAGTAGTTAATTTTCAGAATGATTATTTTTATTACTATTTATAAATACATTATTTATATTATAAATTTTCATATTAATATATTTCAAAGAATTAATCATATAACTATTATATCATTATTCTTTCATAAAAGATATGTTATTTTAGAATTCTAAATTATTAATATTCAAATAAATATTCATGTATTTTGAAAAATTACTAAAAAAAATCACTACAATAATTTCAACTTTCTAATTCCAAAATTGAAATTGAGTTTATCAAAATAATATTCAAATAATGGATATTCTTAAATTTAATTACTAATATTAAAAATATTGTTTCTATAAAGTTATTTAGAACATAAATTATTTAAAATATTCAAATAAATTATATTTTAGTTACATTATTTTAATATTTATTTTATGAATTTATAATATTAATATTTACTATTATATTAATGTTAAATATTATTTACATATAATTCTACATTTCTAATTATCAATTTATATTCTAGCAGTCTGGTTACTATTTCAAATTTCATATTAGTATTTGAATGATCATATTGGGTTAATACATCATATAAATACCTATTATTTCCATAATACATCATTCACATAGTTTTCCATTAGAATTATTAACGCCCTTTATATATTTTAAATAAAATTTAATGTATTTTGTTTTCTCTGAGTGTTTTTAATGGGTGTGATATTAGTTTGTGAGCACAACCAAATGGATTTTTAAATTATAATAATCCTTATTTAATTTTTAATTTCACATTGAATGAATTTTATTTTTTAGAACTTATTTGTTTTCGATATGTAATTATATTTCATGATGAAATAAAGTATTTCTTAAATAAAAAATTAGAATATACATTTTATTCTATACTAAATATTATTAACATATATTAATAAAAAATTCACAAAGAACGGAATGGGTTGTTATATTATCACATCCAGAGTTAATGATGAGATTAAGAGTTACCCACAACAACCTCCTCTAGTGAACACTAGGGTGGTGAGTATTATCAATGGAATTAAAGTCACATTATATAGAGTATTATATTTTTTTAAAGAATCTACAACTAATTAATAAATAATACATTCCAACATTATATTACAAATACATGATTTTTTTGAAAAAATCATTAATTATATATAGAATAATTGATAAAAATTAACCAATCCATGATGAAAAAAAAATGAAATTTGATAAACCCCCACATACTAGATACAAAATGTAGATGAATTTATAATATCATTTATCTAAATATTACAACCTTAAACTAAAAACTAGTTTATCCCAGCAAAATATCACATACATTTCTAGAAATAAAAGAAATGATAGATAAAATAAGAGTTGATTATACACTATACTCACAATCCTCATATATTAGAAGTGTCAAATGTGACGTTGGAAAGGCTATATTGAATCTTATATTAATGATATCTAAAAATTATGATAATTTAAACCCCCCAATACTATGCCCATATCCTACCAAGACCCAATTCAACCACACTCGTAAATATTAATTTTTATATATTTTAATATTTTTAAAAACCTAATTTAATTATTAATTCTTATTATTAATTAAAACTCTTCAATTATAAAATATGAATTTTAAATTATTAGTTATTAGTTATTGACTACTTATAATATAAAATTTCTATTAATTTTTAATTTTCAGTTATAAATTAAAAACAATAATAATAAATTATACATTATGAAATATTATTCAATAATTAAAAATTGAAAAACTAAAATCTATACTTATTTTCATATAATTATGAAATATGTATTTTTAAACATTTAATATTTATTATAAATTATTATTTATTAATTATTATTTATTTAAATATAGTTTTATTTTTTATATATAATTTTAATTACATTAAAATTATTACTCATTAATTATTAAATAACATTGTTCTAATTTTTTAATTAATAATTAATATTTGTTTATGAATTAATTTTAATAATTATTAGATAATTATTTTTTATTTTATCATATATTAATTATAAATAATAATTATTAACTAATAATTTTTCAATAAATTATTATTTTATTCTTCAATTATTTATATATTTTATTTTAAATTTTAAATAAGTTAAATAATATTTAAAAACATATTATTTCACATTATATAATAGGGTTGATTGGTTGATACATATGTTTTCTGTGAGATTGGGAGGGCCATCCCAAAGACAAAACCCCACCAAAATCAAAATCCCCACGACAAAAACACTACATATCCAAAGGAAACCCACCTTTGGTGGACACGCTAACCAAAACCATCAATATTAAATAGATTTTGGGAATTCATAGGTCACAAGAAAAAAAATGATGATATGTGATGAGATAATCTTGAGATATATAGAATATGAGTATGAGGAATCTTAAAAATCCATATAGGATATTAGATAGATTGATTCATAGGTTACTGGTATGGATATAAAAACAAATATTCGAATTTCACTAAAAGATCATTGGGTGACATAGACATCTAGTTGAAATATTAAACATTTTTTAATCATGTTGGTAGAGATATAGTGTGTAAAAAAATTTCCCCCAAACCAGAACCCATTGAAATATGTTCCACTGTCAATATAAGATAAAAATTCCCCCATGAAATTATTATTGACCAGACCCAACAAGGAAACTAAATTGAAGGTAATCCAATAGAAAGGTTCCATAAAATTTTCTTATAAAATATACGGGGAAAATATATATCATGAATATGAATAAAAATTTTACTAAAATTCATTTAGGAATTTATATATGTGATATAATAAATTTTTTATCAATTAAAAAAATCTAATGTGTGTCTACACATCAAATCCAAACATATCACATTAATTTTTAAATAGTACCACCAAGGTCGAATCAAACTATATGTGTAGTAAAATAATTTAAATGAAAAGTTTATATATTCTGATTAGGCTGAATCCACCTATCTAGAATTCCAATCCACCTCACCAAGTGTGGTCAATCATTAATATATGAGTAGAGGGAAATAATTAATAAAGATAGAAATAAATAAGAGGATGAGTATCCAAAAATAAACAATTTAATCATAAATAACCACATCCTATTTAAGATAAAACCTATCATGAACCCTCGAACAATATATATATATATATATTGAACCAATAATAAAATAAAATATAATATAGAGATTCATAACTATCTACCCATTGTATTTTACCCCTGCAGTTCATATCTTAATAATAGAATTCAATGTCCCTGATAGAATTAACATCCCTTTTATGAGAATAAATTTTTTCAGAGACTAAATGTGGTAATCCATCTAATGAAACATAGATATTAGGTTATAGAAAAATTCCAAAACATTATGGACATTATGTATTTCTTGATCCAACTCAAGTGGTGGTTTTATATTGGATTTTAAATGCCAAGTCAATCAATACATGAATAATGTAATAAAAATTTATATAATTACATCCAAAAACATAAATTATTTAAGGTAGCTTATCACCTACACTGAAATCCCTAATAAAAAATAATTCCACATAATTTTACTAATTAAATGAACAATAACAATTATATATCATAGAAATATGTTTCAAATCATGGGAATACAATAAATTTAAATAGGTTTTAGGGTGATTTTCTTCCCTATCACGGTCTTCTATAATACCAAATCATAACAAACATTTTGTATTATGACATCCTATCAGGGGATTTTGACATCTCACAATCCGATTTAAAATAAAAAGTTAAATCACATTTTAGAATATAATATCATATATTCACATAGAATACAACATTCTTTATTCCCTATATATAATAATCCTTTTTAATTAAAAAATTTAATTCATATCAATTTTTAATGAATTCATTAACAGTTTGATAATACCATTATACCATTATGCCACATTCCATGAAAATAATGAAACAATTAAATAAAAATCTATCTTTCACAAATCATTTATACTATATCTAAATCCATTTCCCTAAAAAATATCTAAAAAATAATCATAAAAATAAAATGAAAATTTGAAAATCATCATTAACTATAAAAATTTGGTAGATCCAAATGAATTACAAAAATATAATAATCGTGAGTCACTATAATAAATTGAGTTATTTTTTATTGGATATATTTTTTGGAATATGAAATTTTCAAAATATAAATTTCAATTTAATTGGATTAATGTTATTTCATTAATAGTTAAAGACTATTTTGAGACTTCATTATTTGATAAATGAATTTTTATTATGTTTCAATATTTTTTGGGAGACATAATCTTAAAATAGTGATATTATTAAATTTGAAAAATGTAATAATTGAATTGTGGTTTCTAATGTTATTATCATTTCATAAATTATATAAATTCATCTTTGAGTTTTTTATGAATATTTATTAATCTAATACCTGTATATATATATATTTAATTTGAAATAATAAAAGTACTAATAATTGATATAAAAAATAATTAATTTAATATAAGGAATGTAGAGCACGGTGTACATGAGGATAGTTAGTATGATCATTTAATTTGTACAACATGACATAATATAAAAATTAAATTCATCTAAATGAAAAATTCAAAACCTTTTTCAAAAAATGTATAAAAAAATCATGAAAAATTGTGGTATTGTGGGAGACATATTAAATGATGAATGAGTCATATCAGGGGATATATTTTTGTTCCCCCACCCCTCACTCTTCCATAGTATATCTTATATCTCTTTATTTTTCCTTTTCCCTATAATATTGTATTTAATATTAATCATAGTGATAAAATATTAGTGGAATTAGATACTTATATGAGTGGAGATTGTAATTCATACGATTGTTTTCAATGTTGTCATAGAATTTAGAACATATTTTTCTAAATATGAATAAAATGTTATTGTTTTAAAATATCATGTTGTTTAAGACATGAAGTTTGATTGATTCCACTTATTAATTACTGAACAACACCTAGGTTGTGACTAAAATATATGTGTGGTATCTATTTCATTGATATTTTATATCCTTGAAAAACTAGTGTGATTGTATTTTAAAAATAATTTTTTATTATATGTATCTGTGTTTTTCCGATCAATTCTAAACATGAAAAAAATTATTTGATTTGTTTTTATTTATGGTTGAATGGAAAGGGGTTATCATAATTCCCAAACATTATATTTATTTACAAATAATATACACTATATGTTTTTAATATGTTTTATAAGTAATTTCAAAGTGAATTTAGTTTCCAAATGATATATTTAATTATTTTTTGATTTATTGGTAATGTATTATGAGTTCATGTAATTAGGTGGAAAAAACCATAATTATAATAATGTTTTTGGTTTATATAATATGTTACCATGTTATTTACTATTAATTTATTATGTTTTTTTCTATTAATTTTACTAATGAGGTTTTTTTTATAATATATAATGTGTCATAATATGTTTATTTATTCTATGATCCTTAAAGGGATTTCATTTATGTAAATTAATTTGATAAAAATTAATAAAATAGAAAGGATGTGTAACATTTATAAATTTTAATTTAAGGGGTTTCTTGGTAGCTTAAAAATTGATTCATGAGTAACTTTTGTGTATAAAATTTTATTTTTCAAATATTACATTTACTATTTTACAGCTTGGAGGCCATTTGATACATTTTATAAAGAGGTTTTTATAAATTATCTACACCCTCATGATGAGCCCCATGATATTATATTATATATGATATTATATATTGATGATATATATTGATTTTTTTAGGTTTATTTCTTGAGGATAAGTGTATTAATTATTGAATTAGATGTTCCATGATGAAGTGTGATTTCAATGTTTCACATTTTACCTATGATTATTCTATGATTATTATTAAATTGTAACCACACATATCTTAATCAACAAAATGGGCATCATATGTGTCTTATTGAAGATGATATATGGTTATTATACTAGATATGATCATCCTATAACTGGTAACTTCTTCAAACACACAATCCTAGTTCTAGTTCTATAAACATGAACATTATATTTCAGGATTTGATATCAATAAAGGTGACCTACTTTGAACATTTGAAATAATTACATAAAATTGATGTTTTTATAACTTATAGACCATATGAAACTTTGGGATTTTAGTTTTATAGGATTAGTAAAAATTTATTCTAAGTTGAAACTTCTACACATTTTCTATTCATCCCACAATATATGTTTTTTATATATTTCTTGAAAAATATTCACATATTTTACATTGTTCTCATTATTTTTCATATTAATCTGATATTCCATTGTGAAAAATGTTTAATACCTGGGAAGAACCAAAATATCTCAATAAGGCACAAAAAAAGAAACAAATAAAACTGTTAGTTTGTTAATAGTTATAAAATTTTCCTTCTAAAATATAATTTGGGTTAAAAATATTAATATTCTAAAAAATAAAACAAAATATCTACAAATTTTTTTAATAAAAATTACATATGAAATATAACATGAAAAATAAAAATAATAAATGTTTCATTGATATTTTGAAATGCTTATGAAATAATTTTCAAAATTCTGTAATTTTCACCATTAATAAGTATCAAATACTTTCCTTTAAACATATGCCCATTCGCTTACCTTGAAAATTCATAATATTTCTGTAAAATATATAGAAATAATAACTAAACCATGTAAGTATATTATGAAATCATTTTTATATCACTCTTAAAATAACCCTCTCAATAGTAATATCCTTTATCATAAAAAATTGAATAAAATTCATGGTTACATGTGGAATATCATTCATGGTAAAATTCCAATTATTTCATAGTAGATAACTAATCAGTTGACTCTATCACTCTAAACAATTCATTAGAGTGATATAACATGCTCACCCATCCTAGTTATATACTTTAACCACTCCTCATTCTAAATAATTCCCAACATTAATAAATTAATCATTTTATAAAATATATTACATCATAAAATACATTCTGTACAACCATAAGATTGTTTTTCTGGATATTGATGTATCTGTTTCTATTGAAACCTATTTTCAATAAAAAAAATTACTTGAAGAAAGGGATGTAGGGGTTCCATGGAATATAATATATAATATTATAAATTAATACATAAATAAAATAATATCTATATTTACTAAAATTTGCTGTTTTTTTAAAAATAAATGTTTATTCGATAATATGTGAAATATGTAACACCATGTTTTAAAAAACCTCTATATAATATAAATATTATCATTTAAACATGACCATTATAATAAATACTTTATATTTCAAAGTATTAATAGTAATAGTTTTTTTTAAAAATATGTATAAGGGATAAATAAATTACCTCGGAAAATAAAAACTTACATTCTGGTAATGTCTTTATAGGCTTAAAAAATTCTTTTTTTTCCAAAAAAATGATTTTTATTTGATTATGAGAAAAAGTAATAAAATTATATTTTTACAATTTAAGAATATTTATTTGAAAAATGGAACATGATTTTTATAATCCAAATGTTGAAAATATCATCGGATATAATTTTTTTATTAATATATAATGATTAATTTTTTAATCAACAGTGAAAAATACTAGTTTTTTTGTAAAAAAAATTTAAATTCATTAAAATAATTTAAACATAAATATTTTTTTAAATTGGAATAAATTTTAATTAGATAATTAATATTATTATTAAGAACATTTTAGTTAATTGGATTCAATTTAATGTTGAAATTTTCAAATAACAGAATTACTTATGAAAAATCCTTCTTTGTAAAACAATATTTTGTCACATCTGTGGGATTAAATTTATGATAAATTGTTACAATGTTGAAAATTTAATTTTAATAAATGGATTTATTATTTTAAATCATAACTATTAATATTATATAATATGTTAAATCTTTTTCATAATTAATATTAAATATAGTACAAATTAATGACCATGATTAAGGTTAAAATGGGATTACCTGGGGCTATGTAAATGTATATGGGTTAATATGACCTAAATATGTTCCCAAATACTAATTTATGGGCATATGTCAAGAATATATCACTTAAAGTTCGATAATGATCTATTTTTTTTGCATTTATAAATAGGTAATAATTTGATCAAAATTTTTATTTTCCAATGTTTAATGTTTCTCCTCCCTCACACTTATAAATTGTCACCACTTCTCCTCTGTTAATTACACTTATAAATATATGTGATTCAGATAATTACTACCCAAATAAATTCCTCAATTCCATTCACATGTCATATTGTCCATTATTTTTTCATACATTCCCTTAATTGATGGTTTATTTATATTCCTAAATTGGTGGTCTGAGAAAGATGTATTGTTCTCAACCGAGAATCATTGTTTAATATATTCTTCGACTTCCTCAAAATCTTATTACATAATTATGTTATTAAAAAAATTATATCCTTTATATTATGATATTATAAGTCATATTAGATGTTTATTTTTGATTTTTAGGAATTATTTATAATTTTATAATGATAATATATCATTTATCTTATTACCTTACAATCCATTAAGGAATCATAATGTCTTTCATGAGTATGAAGAACTACCTCTACATGAAGTGATGTGATTTTTTTATTACCACGTTTCATCGATCATATACATAAGTATATTTATTAAAAAAATGATATTTATTATATAATTTTTATTCTTTATTGATAAAATTACACTTATATTTTTTTCAATTATGAACATTGAAATATAGAAACATTGTGTATTTGTATGCATGGATTAACATCTCTAAGATTGTAACATAAAACATATTTCATTATTGTAAATCATATTTTTTTAAAAGTACTATTATGTATAAATAAGACAATAATTTCATGATTATTATTATATAAATTTTTAAATATTAATATATTTGACCATATTTAACTTTCCTATGTGATTTTGTAAATAAGATCCATGTATCATCAAATTACATGACTGGATCCTAATGATTAAGTAATTCAATATGGAATGATATTGAATAAATGAAAAACAATACTATATAATGTAAAGGTTATTAAAAAATTAATTATATAACATTACTTTGATATTTTTGATGACAAAAAATGAACATGATGTACTTGGATCGAGGTGTGGGATCTCTCAGAACCACCACATTATTTAGGATGTATCCACTCTCAAACTAATATAATTTATATAACTTTTTTCATGTTATAGAATTATTTAATATTATGTATATATATCTCTTTCATGTATTCTTATCTCACTCTTCCTTATACTGATAGGTTGATACCTAACATATGATCATTTTTCGAATTCATCATTTAAGAAATCTATTATCATTATGATATAAGGAATAATTTTGGAACCCATTTTATTTCCTTAGGTAATTCTTATTTTATGATTATTTATTTATTTCCTTATATAAAATAAGTTTTGCATACAATATATGAATATGATTTGTTTTCTTGAAATTATATATCCCTACAATGAATATTGTAATATTTTAGTCTTATAAGATATCAAGTATGATATTATTGAGTTATGAAAATAAATTATGGGACTCTATCCAACTTGTGATGTTGTATCGACGGTTATCCTTAAATAATGGTTATGTCATGTTTTATGTTTCTTTAACATTTTTAATTTTATCTTGATCTTGTGATATATTTTTCAATATTTTATTCTCTTTGATGATTTCTCTTGATCCTTCAATTTTTTATTATCATGGTATACCCGTGACTCTCATGTATTGATTCCTTATCAATTTTTTTTTACTTTCTGAGAATTTTTACCTCACCCATTTCTTAATATATTTTCAATAGGTTTTAATATGTAGTTTTAGATGATCTAATGAATTTAGGATCAAGTATGTGGAATACATATTCCTTATTTTTGTTTAATTTTGACGTAATATAAATAAAGTCTTCCAAATACCCCAGTCCTTTAAGATCCTTGTTTTGAAATTTTATGGATGCTTAACTTAAAAATAATCCAATAATATTTGTTAAATTCTTGGTTTAGTATAGTTACTATAAGAACAACATATAGTTATATTTAATTATTAATATTATAAAAAACTTTTGGAATCATTATTGATAAGACAAATATAATGGAAACATACATAATTTATGTTAAATAATAGATAATGTCGTTTCCAAAAAAATATATCACTATCCTGACACTCAAAGTGGATGTGTATCTAGAATAGATATTCCATGGGGTAATAACCTTGAAAGGGGTGCAATGAGATAGACGAGATCTCTAGCTAATATATGATAATGGGCCTTGTTTCACACTTAGTTGGACATTATAGAAGGATATTATTTGGTAAATTCATTATCCCTTTACTAACCACTACGAAGGAGAAAATGATTACCATAAGAATATATATTAGATAATCTATTGCCGATAAAAAAATAATTAATCCAATAACTTCATTAGAAAAGAAATATTTTTCATATTTCAATTATCCCCTTTAACATCAATGGTTTCCATTTTATGTGTATTATTGTTTAAAAGTATTCATCCATAATTTTCTTTATTTTTCTATCAATTATTGGAAGTAAGTGATACCTAGTCAATAAAAAATGTTATAGGAAATGTGATAACTTCCGAATATATATTTCTTATGCTATGGGAGGAGGATTCAGAAATGTGAAGGAAATACATTATCATTTAACTAATATTTTGAAAAGAAATTACAATCCATAAGAACAACTGAATCCCCCTAGGAAATAGATTTTTTAAAATTATACCTTTATGTGAAAAATTTCTCTATCATTCAGTGAATATTTTCGATATTTTAATCATGGAATAAGGGATGAAATCCATTGAAATGACCAGCCATATCTTACTATGCTATGAGACAGATGAGGTTGTGCTGGATATGAATCGTATGGATGGAGATACTGATTAATGGTGGACATTGACACAAAATGTGATGTTGTATGAATAGATCAAAGAGATTAAATGAAATTATTTTTTGAAAAATATTAATGAAAAATATTTTCCTCACACTCTACAACATTAAATGGAGTGGGATTTATTTATCCTCAAGAAACGTAGGGAAGAATTCATTGGGGTTGTATGAAGTTAACCTCACAAGAATATAAAAATATACCATGGGTTTTTTCAATTCCCCATAAAGTAATGTTGACAAATTCGTTAGTTTGTTAATTACGATTTATTAATTTTTTTTGAAATTAAATTTATTGATAGCTCCGAATAAATTTTTTGACGTCCCATAAAATATGAAATGTATATCATAAAATCTCGTAATTCTCATTAAGTTGAGAATTAGAAAATAGATTTTGATTATTATGTAATGGTTTGGAATTATGATTTTGGAAATAGTTTCAAATATTAAACTTTTCAAAAGTGTAGTAAGAATCATCCTAGAGATTTTTTGAAGGGTAAAACGAAGTGCTTTAAGTATGGGAAGGAAGAACACCTAGATAATGATTTTTTTAGGGAGAAAACCAAAAATGCGATGGAAATAAGGAATACTCTATCCACCACTCATCCAATTGTCTGGAATTTCAAACCCATATAACAATGACACTATGTGAACTAATGAACTATGCCAAGGGTTTTTGACACCAATGAACAACGACCTCAAAGGATTATTGATGATGGGTGAGCATAGGCTATCAACACTATAGAGGCGGAACATAAAAATAATATTTTGATAGTTATGGTATTGATAAATTCATGAATAGTTAACATAATTTTTTATTATGGTTCTATGAATTCTTTCATATCCACCAATTTTAGAGGAACAAACCAAGAACTACCTCAAAACATAGATGCTGAGTTATGCTTGAAGTCTTATAGTGGGTCACTTTTTTATCCCAAGTATTGAAATCATCCCCTTTCATTTTTTATGGATTGAAACTCCCACCAAAACTATTGATTCTTACTTTAGTGGAATTTGATACAATTCTAATAATGGATTGGCTTACCTTTTATAGATCCAATATAAAATGAAGATTGATCAAAATCACTATTTGAATCATGAAACGCCCTATGATTCATTAAAAGATAAAGGAATAGGTTGAATATTATTTTGAGTCATCATCCAAATCATAAACAGTTTTTCATTAAGAAATATCATATCTTTCTCCATTTATTATTATTAATAAACTGATCATGATTGAAGACATTCCCGACATGATGTATTATGCTAATTAATTCTTTAATGAGTTTCCTGGTCTTCCTCTTAGCTGAAAGGATGAATTTTTAATCATGATTATAGGTGGAATCATCCCAATATCCAGATATCCATATAGAATATAAATTGACGAACATGAGGATCCAAAGAAGAAACATTAGTAAAATATGGATATAGGTTTTATTTTTCCTTGTGCATCAGCAAGGGGTGAAAATACCTTCTCAGTAAAGAAGAAGTGTGGGTCTGTGCACCTCTGTATTGATAATAAAGAGCTCAAAAAATAACAATAAATACCAAAATTCAACTTCTATAGAATGGTGACTTATTTAACCAGCTTACATGGAGACAATTATTTCCCTATGGTGGGTATTTGGTCAATATATCACTAATTAATGGTGTTTATGAATGATATTCTCAGAACTACCAATTAAAAATTTATGAAAATTATAAATTCTCAGTGATACCCTATGCACTCCCAAATTCTCCGACGATATGTATAGACATAATTAATATATTATTTAGAGATTAAAATTATATAAATTTGGTCATATTAGTAGATATTATTATAATTTACTCCAAAATAAATGATGAGCGTGGGGAGTATTTGAATACTATGATAGAGTATTCCATAAGAGATAATCATTATGAATATTATTGTAAATGTGTTTTCTGAGGGTTGTAAGTATCATTCTTGGTGAATATTATTACCATTCATGGGGTATCTATTAATCCATCTGTGGAAAATAAAATTGAGGAATATCTAAGACAATAATTGGTAATGATGATCCAACGATTCCTTGAAAAAATGGGTATTACTTTTGATTTTTTGGGAATCAAATAATGGTTTTCAAACCCACTAAAAAATATAAAATGGTAGGTATAGATTAATTTCATGAAAAGTGAATGTGAAGAGTCCTTCTAAGGTGTTGAAAATGAGGCCTATCACTGAACTAGTCCTCAATTCTACCCTCAATTGGTGAACATGTTTTGGTACAAAAAATTATTCAAAAAAGTTATTTGTCTATAAATTAATTTAGAATGAAAATTTGATATCATATTCCCCATGTATGTTGAATGTTCAGGGGAATAAAAATCCCTATAATGACCTAGAGTTTGTTTTAGTGATATTTTTGATAAAAATATAATGAAAATATATATATGGGATGAATTGAGAGATATATATAGTCAATAAGAGCCTCAATTTTATAATCACACAAAAGTATCATAATTTGAGACATCGATGACAGATAGATCTAATCATGGAATATGAATTATCAATTAAATATCATGATATTAAGTCAATCATTGTAGAAGAGGATCTATGTTGAATGTATATGGTGAATTTATCAGTGATGATAATTCAGAAGGAAACAATATTTTTTTACAAAGGATGTACATGGGAATCATGATTGAAGGAAAACAATTTTTCCATTATCAAATGACTTATATTCCAACTCTTCCAAATCATTTAATTTATAAACAATGAGATGATATAGAAATTTTTATGAAGATATAATCTATAGTAAAAGTCAAATCTGTGATGTTCATAATTGATGAGTGAAGAGTTGTTTGATTTTTATAACAACTATGTATACAATCAAATCTAGTGATAAAGAATGAAATGATAAATGATACACGTGTCTAGAAATTATCCATCCATCTAGGAAGATAAAGATATATTGTGATATCTTAGAGCACTATTGGTGGGAAAATATACTGAAGAGAATCACAAAATATGAATCAATGAATCTGGTACATTTTAACGTAATGGAGGAAAGGATGAACTCTAAGGGGAGGATGAAACAAATTACACATACCTACATGGTATTTAGAAAATTTCACAATGTTCATAGTTAATGTTCATCCAAACACATCAAAAATAAAATATGTAACATTTTTGGTGGTGGATATTCATACAAAGACTTCTTACTACCTTTAAATTTGACAGGTCATCCCACACGATCATCCTAAAAGGATATACATTTGTTTGGGGTGAGTATACATGGAACAAAACAATCAATAATAACTTTATGACATCCTATATCTTCCTCTATTCTCTATAAATGCCTAAAAAATTTCCTAAATATTGAGTAGAATATCAATATGACTTATCGCCCCCAAACTGATTTCCAATATAAACATACTATTTAGAAATTGAATGCCATATTAATAGAATGTTTGATGGTCTTCAAAGGATAATAGGATCATCATCTTCCTCAGGTCTGGTTATCTATAAAAAATTAATTACACTCATGCATACTAATGAATTCTTATCAATCCAATTAAGGGAAGAGATGAATAAAATCTTCATATTTGGATAAGATTGGGTTGAATAACCTATTGGTATGTAGAATATTTTAGTAAATGATTGAAAAGATCAAGGCCATCCAGAAACCCATCATAAACTACTCATAGTCAAAGGAAGACCTATATTGACAATCAGTAGTGAAAAATATATTTTGAGGTTAGAGATAAAGTGTTTATATACATATCTCCAAGAAATATATTCAAGAGATTTATGAAGAAGATAAAAAAAATCCCCAATTACATCATACCCTTCGAGATTATAGATCGTATAAGAGTAGTTTTTTATTAACAAGCATTACCCCAACCCTTTCTCAAGTACATGATGTATTCTATGTATCCCTATTGAGGAGTACATACAAAATATCTTACATTTATGAAATTTAGAGGTGGAATATTTGGAAAATTATAGCTCATATGATGATTAAATGGTATAGATCATGGATCATTGAGATAATTTCATACACAACATGATGACTCGCCTAGTCAATGTGCTAGAAAGTAATAATAAATATGAAGGTGCGACATGGGAACCAGTGGAAGGAATCAAGCATATGTACCCACATATATAATATCATTAATTTTTAATATGATATTTTTTGGGATTAATTTTTTATAGATTCTATAATGTAACACCCCAATTTTTTTTTTAAAAAACCATAGTTTGATAGAGTATTAGACACACAAGATGAGATTTAAAAAAATAGTATGATACTGTTAATATTATTATTTATCTAGGACAGTTATGACCTAGCCATTACTTTTTGAGGAATGATTGGTAGAAATTGTTTTCTGAAATTTAAGTATGAGATATAAAGAAAATATATTTTAAAATGTGTACTTATTTTTTTAGTAGGGTCCACATATGCTTCAAAATTACTTTATTTTCAAAAAATACTATTTTATTATTTTTTTCCATAAATAATAAATCTAAATTTTCCTCTCTTAGAGAATTTATATAGATAAGTAATCTTATTTTTAAAACAAAATTTTCAAAATTATCTTGTGTTTAATTCTTAGCATTTTTCAACATTGTTAAATTATTTAATGAATAATGATGAATATATTTCTTATTAAAAACATTCTTTTTATTTAATTCATTTACAAAATAATATTTTGTTCAAAAATTTAATAAAATTTGTTTAATTATGTTATTTTAAATATAATATTGGCAATAGAATCAATTTATTATTACCTTTTCATATAAAGTTTTTATTCATATTAAAACTACTTCATTGTAAAACTATTTTTTCTTATCATATAATGGAATAATTTTAGTATAAACTATTATTGTTATATGAATAGAATTCTCAAAACCGGATTCAATATTTGGAATCAGAATAATTAATTTTACATAACAAATCTAACTTAATTTTAGACAATAATGAATAGTAAAAATAGAAAAAATTAATTATCATGGTTGAGGTTAAAATGGGTTAACTAGGGTGAAATAAAAATATAAAGTTCAAAATAACCTAATAACATAATAAAATCATATTAGATGGAAATATTTTAACATTATATCATATAATTATATATAATGAACTATTTTGTGGCCTTTTGGAATATATAAAATTTGGGTATAAATTTTTATTTTCAAATATTCCATGTGTGTTCTCTCCTATACTTATAAAGATAACCAACTGTCTACTCCAATATAATCATGAAAAGCTATATATTTAGGAAATTCCATGCTTATTACCTCACTTAAATTTATCCCCATATCTTTTAGCCCTTTGTTTTATCATAAATTCAATCTTGGGGGGATTTATTTATAATCTTAAATAGTTTTGCAGGAGAAGAGGAATCATTGTTAACCTAAAATATTATATTTATTTCTTATTCCACCTCCATCAAATATTACGGGATCTTGATGAAAAAATATCATTATTATCTCTGACATACTATGATTTTATTATTTCAATTTCATATCAAATATCCATATCTGCATCCATAAACTGGGAAACTAAATCATCATTCTTGTGTATAAATGAAAACCACATCACGAATCAATATAACTCATTTTCTATTATCACCTATAATGGTTGTTCATGAGTATGGATTAAATGTTTATTCTTTATATTTATCAAATAGTATTTATTATAGAAACATAATATATCATATACCATATTACTTTACAATATATTGATAAATGAAAATTTCATTCGTGTGTATGGTGGAATACCTTCTCACAAATCAAGGCGATTAATTTTTTTATTACCACATTACATGGATAGTTAATAGAACTATATTTAGTGATATATTATGATATTTAGTATATAGGAGACAAAAATCATCAAAACATATAACATGAACCTAAATAATTATGTAATTGAATATTAAAATTTTTTAAATCAAATAAAATGATTAATAAAAATAGAAAAACTTATTAATAAAGAAACAAATATCAAATATATATTATTCCTCAATATAAAGAATGCACATGACAAATCGAGATCGATGTAAGAGATCTCTCTAAACCACCATTTTCATTGCGTAATAACCACTATCTCTAACTCTGTTTGTCTCTCAAATTAATGATATGAAATTCTTATAAATATTGATTCTATTTACTTAGGATATATAACTTGATCACCAAATTTTACTTTGACAATTTAATACATACCTTGTTATCATTTAAAAATTTTCTTCGTTAGTAATTTAATTTTTATTTTGATATGGGGAAAATTATACAACCCATTTTCATTCCATTGGTAATATTTACATTTTTTTCATTACAATTGAATTCTTTACGTTTCACTCATTTCCATGTAAATAATAAGAATTTTATGGGTGGGAACATAATTATATATCCATCCAATGTATGGGTAATTTTTTAGACAAATGATACATCCTATAATGGATTAGGGAGTGAACCAAATCTATTTTTGGAATTCGTCCACCTTATGATGACAACTTTAAGACTAACCTAAATTATGATTATGAATTATTTTATATCAATTCCATATTTCCTATATATCCATGATATTATGATTCAATTTCCATTATATTATTATCCCATATGATTACTCATAAGCCTTATCTTTTATAATATCATGTTATATCATTGAATCACATGTTATGCTTCCTTATCATGTATATTTCATTACTAGTCTTTTTTTCCTTCACCATTCCTTATTTACTCTACCAATGATATCATATGATTTTTATATGCTCAAATAGATTTAGTATCTCACATTGGATAATAAAAATATATTTTTTTAGTTTCATTATGATGTAATTTGAACAAATTATTCAATATATTATTACGGTTTTCAATCCCTATTTTTTTTTAAATTCATTATCATGTTGAAAATAATGAAATAATTTTTGTAATTATTTAAATTTCTATACCACAGTGGTTGGAGATCCATTTAACACTTATATGTTAAAATAGAATAATAATTTTTTGTATTTTTCTAAATGATCTATATAAATCAAGAAAAAAACAGATTTAAAATAATTTGAAGTAAGTATAATAAGAGATATAAAATGTAATCATACTTTATTAATTATCACATAAAGAAAACTACCAAATATTTTTATAATAGTGATCCTGGAAAATAATGATTTAGAAAATTAATATTTTAAAATTTTAAAATACTATTTTTAATGTAACGTGTCTCATACCTCAAGTATGACACATCAAATAACTAAAATATCATATATATTAATAAACTTATATTAAATATTTTGTTTTCTGAGATAGATTTCATTTTTATTATTTCCATTATTTTATTTTAAACCATTTTATATATAATTAATTTATAAAATTTATTTCACATCATTTAATTTCATGATATTCAACTCGTTAATCTATAATGAATTGGGATTGTTGAAAATGGTCAAATTATTCATTATTCCTTCACCTACAAAATAATAACTCTTTTCTTCTTTTTACATTCATATGTAAATAATATTATAAAATCAATTATTATTGATGGTAATGAAAATTCAACTATGTTATAATCTTGAAGATGGTGGGTTGTATGTATGAGTAATATTGTATTCATTTTTCAATGATCCTGATAAAAAGAAAGTAAGTATTATCTAATATTTTAGGAATTATCAATATGTCAAAAATTTAAAATTATATCTTTATATATAACTTATATATATTATGTATGTGGTGTGATGATAAAAAAGAATCACATTTGTTCATTCGGTTGGTAGTCTACACATACACAGTAACATCATTATCATTTTTAAATGCATGATAACATAATAACATAAGTTCTATACTATAATAATGATATAAATTGAATTAAAATGTTATATTTACATTAAAAACAATCTCATAATAATATTTGAAATTTTATGATGGTAAATTAATTACATCTATTCGTGTGGTTGTAGTATTTTGAACACATAAACAATGGTTTCCTTTCCCAATTGATGGAAGTAAAGATGGATATAGGTTGTTAAATTAACAAAATACTATCCCATTATGTGTTATATACTAATATTTTCATCATAACATGTTTTTATAATATTTTAATTAGTGATAATGAGAAATAAAATGAAAAAACATTCTTAAAAATGAGACATCTTCTTTAGATATCCCCTTTAGGTTTATACTTAAGTACCTACAAGGATGGTGTTATGATCCACCCATGCACTCTAGGATGTGGGATTTGATTTAATAATGTGATTTGGGTATGTATTTTATAACCCAAATTTTTTTATGGTGAATAAAAGAGGTGAGGGGGTTCCCTTGTTTAGATGATTAGAGGGAAACAATTGAAATTACATAAAGTGTTAAATTAATAAAAATTAATTTTCTAGGAAATATGGATCCAAAATTGTACAATGATAATATAGGATGAGTATGTGTCAAAATATTCATATCTAATAAATTATTTATTTTTATGTTTATGTTTTGACCCTCGTCTTTTTATTTTATCATATTTTAATACTTTTTTATGATTTTTGTGAAAATAATTTTTTTTACTCTTAAGTGGTAACGATAGTTACTAAAATGAGAATTGGATCTTAAATAGATAATGGTTTATATTTTTAAAAAAATTATAACAAATTTTCAAAAGATATTATTTTTTGGAATTTTAAATAATTTAAATACAATTATTTATTTGAAATATTAGTATTTTTAATTTAACTGTTCATTTATCATATATCTGAAGAAAAAATGAAATCAATGGAATTGAAATTTGAAAATTTTAGATAAATATAACAATATATATTTATATAAAAATTTCATGCGCCATAATACTTCCAACAAATTATTTTACTACTATTATTAATCTTAAATTCATTCAACTTATTTTTTAATTAATAAAATTAATATAGAATCATTATTGCTCATGTTTCTGATGTACTTATTTCATCACTAAAAATGAGCAACAAATTATAAGGATAAAAATCATTTATATTTCAAATATCGTTTTTTGGAATGTAAACTACTGTAAAAAAAATTATAGATGATAAAACAATAAGAATAATGTTTTTGAGATTTCTTTATAACAATATAATATAATGGTTAAAATCAAAGAAATATGGCATTATGTTTCCAAAATTTTGAAACATTTAAACACATATCCATAATCAGACCATTTGATTGGATAAAGGTATATTTTTTGTTGATTTTTAGTACCAGTCATATTATAGTTTTCAATATTATTTTATTTTCCCTTATCATGATGATAAACATTTTTGAAGGTCAATATTGATAATAGAAAAAATAAAAGGGAAATATATTAAAAATTTAGGCCTCATATTTTTGTGTATTAAATTAATTTTCCAAGATTAAATTCACATAAGTTTTAGAATTTAATTTAAATTAATGTGAAAAAACACAATGTTAAATATTTTTTCACGAGAATATATTTTTTTGTAAAAATTATTTTATTCTAAATTAAAGAATAAAACTCACTACAAATACCATAATTATATTATTTATAATAAAAATTAAATACTTACATTTTGAAACTAATCTAATATATAAATTTTCTTCGTAAAAACATTAAGTAAAATTTTAGTTTAAAAAAATCAATATTTATATTTATTTATCGAAAAATCAGGCATTTTAAAAAAAATCACCCTAATATAATTTTGAAATTTATAGTCGATAAATTAATGAATTTTATTAAATATGTTGTCTTAACGTATTATAAATTATTATAAATCAGAAAGAAAAAAAAATAATTTTTAATATGAACCTATTTTAGAATCATAAAATGAATTTACTTAATAAATTAAATCTTAAAAAGAAAAAAAAAATTATTCTTAGTGTGAACATTTTTTATAATCAGAAAATGAATTTCCTAAATAAATTAACTATTTATTTAAAAATAATTAATAAATAAATTTTTATATTATGTTTTCCCCCATGCTCGGCTATGATGGTAATGGTGGGGAGGGGTTTGTGGGGTGGTCAAGTGGTCAGGTACCCAAGCAAGTGGGTTTAATTATATCTTCTTCTTTGTGTGTGTTTTGATTTATTTATCGTACCCAAATTTAAAACAATATTTTTATTGAGTAAGAACTATGTATGTTTATTTTAAAAATGCATTTAATCTAGATTTTTCCATCCAATTCAATGACTGAGCTACAAGAGTTTTATTTTAATAAAAATATGATGTGGTTAATTTCTGCTTGGTGTTAGGGTTTGTATATGCTATCAAACAAAATGTTTTATTTTAATATCATGGGGCACTATATTATCCCTCCTTTAATAAATTTACTCCCCAATATTTGAACAATAGTTAAGTAATTAATAACAGAAATTAGAAAATACTTCTGTTTAAATACCTCATCATGAAAAGGGTTAATAAAAACTCTTCTAGAAAATGGAAAACGGTGAAGTATGAAGGTAATATTGAATAAAAAATATCATGTTTCCAAATATGATAATATTAGTGGTAGATGAAAATATGGATATTGATAAGAATTAATTTCAAAATAATGATAAAGAATTATAGATATTTTTGATCTTAAGATTGTGGATGATTATAAGAAATATATTGACCAAAAAACCCTAAACCAAAGTGGTGTGGAAAGACCATTGAGTCGTCAAAAATGAAAGTAATAGGATAAAAGTTGTTTATACAGTTCAGTTTCCTAGAGTTAAGTACATTACATAATTATATATACCATGAACATTAGGAGACAAAATTACTAAATAATTATAATGTTAATCTTTAATAAATTTCAACTAAAATCTCATCTTTATCCGAATAATGAGTATTCAAGATGTCGTTTACATTGCTAAAACACAGAAATTACTTTATATTAGATTACTTATTTCCACTAATTGATTACAATATATTCATCACTTATTTGTATATTGAACAAAACCAACATGGTTAAAATAATGTAAGATTATACCCAAAATTAATTAACTTTCACATGATGAAATACAACATTAATCTCCAATGACACAACAAAACACCCAAATTTATACATAATTTTATTTCATAAATAACTAAAATAAAAAATCTAATTATTACCAACCAAGTTTTAATGGAATAAATAATGGGGAAATTATAGAGAGATAAATTCAACATTAAGTGTAAAAAAAATTATCAATTTTTAAATTCATATAATGAAACGTTTATATAACCAAATCATATAATCTGACAAACATGGTAATTATTTACATCATTAGCTAAACCAAAATTAATTCATATTAGTATAATATATGTTATGAAAAGATAATTCAACGTTTATTCTTAAAATAAAATCCGTTCATATTATATTTACATGAATTATATAGTGTTCTATATAATCACAGTGATGTTATTTTGAAATAACATTAATCACATAATCACTAAATCAATATTCAATCCCATGGTTTTCTATATGATAAAACACATGTTCCCAAAATCAATAAACTCATTATTTGGAAAATATTTCAAGTAAATATAATCAATTTAATATAAGCTAGGATATCACATTTGGTAATACTAGGTGATCCACTATTTTCACCCTTTATTTGTGGGCTCAAGCCCTACAGCTTGCTAGATGTGATGGTTTATTTCCCATCATATATGTTACCCATTTTTCTAAAATTAAATTAATATATTTCCATTTTAAATGGGAAATATATTTGATAAACATATTCATAAATTAACTTTACCTTATAATATTCCACAAAATATGATTAAAATCCCCAATAAATAACATTAATAACCAAAGGAATTTTTAATGTCTATAATTTTCAATACATATTATCTTACAAAATACAAAATATTCTTAATTGAATATTATTACCTCAATGTAAAGTAAATATTAACCCAAAGTATTATTTATCTCCTATTCATATATCATTTATATTTCAAAAAATATCAATCTTCTAAAATAATATTTTACATCAAAACTATGTTTTAAATATCATTTAAAATATAATACATCTACACAAATATCCTTAATATCCTATAAAAACATCAATTAAAACCTTAAAGGAGGTGTCAAAACCTTTGATCTTATGATAATCCATAAAATTATATACCCATAATGGTATATATAAATTTTAGCTATCTATACATTAAAACATCCTAATCTCTAATGATTCCAAAACCCTCCACTGATACCAATTATAATAGCCCGAACCAAAAATATTTGATCCAGTGTGAAAATTATCGAAATTACACTTTTTGATGTAATATTGATCTATGTGACCAAATTTAAACCATAAAAATGATAAAATGAAATTTTGAAGTTGAATTTTTTTCATCCCCAATAACCTTTCAGGTTTATTGTTTTATATTATTAGTAAAAACACATTCAAATTGATCTCTATCAGAGAGTAACCATTTTTCACCCAAAATAAGTTTTTTTACCTTATAAGTTAACATATCTTCTAAAATTTCATCTCAATCTCATCATTGTCCCTATAATCCGAAAAACTCTACAAGAAAACATTAAAAATATGAGATAAGTAAAATAACATTAGTAATGGAAATAAAAATAAATAATTAAACTTGTTAGTCCCTGAAAACGTATAAATATTTTACTTATTCAATATAAAAATTTTATTCAAAATAAATATTTCCCGTCCAATGAAATAAATTTCTCTACCCAGATAATTTCATAAATAATTTCATATAAAATCTTATAAGGAAAATATAATTTATAATGATTTATTTTAAATATGGAAAAATCATTATAACATTTTCCCTAAGTTATAAATTTATCCCCTATAAAGTTGAGAATAATTTCCTTTAATCACACGTTAAATATATTACCTTGTGAAGTCATAAGATTTACATAAAAATGATAGAAATAATAAATAAACCAATTAGGTAACATGGGAAATATTTTTCATATCTCTCTTACAACCACACATAAAAAGTCAATAATCATCACAATTTAAAATGGAATAACCATCTTGAATATAAATAGAATAACCTTTATGTTAAAATTTGAATAATCTCACAGGAGAAACCTAATCTGTTATGTCAATCCCTTTACAAAATTAATTAGACAGATATGTCTAGGTCATCCTTCCTTGATTTATAACATAACCACATAACAACATATATAATGATTATTAACCATAACCTAATCGTAATACACAATGTCATCCTTCTAAAAACATTATTTTCACCCATAACATGTAATTTTTGGATAATGAGATATAACATTATTTTAAAACCCAATTTTCAAAAATTAAATTATCAAAATAATTGAGTATAGGGTTTTTAGTCAGAAGGTTCAGGCAGAGCCCTTTTATTGAAAAACAAAGAAAGTACAAAAAAGAGATGGATGGGGGCATATAAGCATCATGCCCTCATGCCAATAGATACCAAAGTCGATCAAATATCACAATCCAACTCATAAGAATCATCATAATCACCATACCATTCAGAAACAAATTCTAAAGGACCATGAGACCTCGTAACCATAGTTGGTTTTAGATAGGAATAGTCTTTCCTACATATCGCTTTTCTGGGAGGAACAAGTTGAACAACATCATCATCCACAAAAACATTTTTCCCTTTGGAATAGAAGGTTTTTATTTAATATAAAATGTTTAAATGTAATTTAATTCAACTATGAATTAGTATTTGTTGTAATGGGATCTAATTGACACCATATTCATTAAAATATAGCATTCCATTGGTCCATCCTTCAGAATTTTCCATAAAAACACATAAAAAAGATTCATTTTGAAAACTATGACTGAAAATTAAAATACACATAAAATATTATTTTTTAATTATTTTATGTCCATATCGATAATTCCATGAAGAATGTTACAAATATTGACCTAGAAGACAATTATTGGAAAAAATAAATCTGTAATGCATTTTAAATTTGGTATTTAAAGTAATGTTCTTTTTAACACAAGTTTGAAACAAAATGTACTCTCCTGGTATTATTGAATAACAAAATTATTTTTACTAATAACCTAATTAAGAACATATTAAATTTTTATTATTAATTTTATTTTATTTAATAATATGTTCTATTTAATTACATAACCAATTAATTTTGAATCATCCATTTTGATGATATTCGACAAATATGTTCAAAATAACATATCTAGGATGAATATGATCAAAGATGAAATTATTCCCTTATATTAAGAGTAAGATTCATGAAATAATTATCGTTTTTAGATAGAAAATGTATTTTTAATCCTATCATGAATTGGTTTATGAAAATTAATCTACATTATAATCATTGAGAAAGCATGTTATATATACTCATAAGTAATGTTTCCATTTTACAATGATCATGATAGAAAGAATGAAATTATAATTTTATCTTTTTATAATTATAATTTTGACATAAATATCATATTATTTTCTTAAATAAGCTTATATATATTATCCATTAGGTGTGGTGATGAAAAAAATCATATCAATTCGAGGACATGTATGTCCACATGTACACCTGAATGAATAACAAAAAAAGAAGATACTTACCAATTTTGGAAATCTTTATAAGAATTGACTAATTCATTTTCAAAATCCAATTCACAATACTGTCAGAATTTAATTTAAATTAAAACACACGAAAAGTAATGGAAAATGGTTTTTTAGAAAAATTTAGTTTCATGTGTGAAAATATTTTCTATATTGACATGTATAATAAAACACATTAAAAAGACCATAGTTTATTAATTTTAAAATTAACTAATTAAATTTAAAAACTAATACATAAATATATATTTTTTCTTTTCAAATACTTGAAAATATATTACACATTTACAAAACTTGTTATTTTTCGAAATTCACAAAAAAAATTATATTTTCATTAAAATACCAAAATTTCGCCCGAATAAAATATATATATGTTGAATTAAAAAATGATATCATTTAAATAAAATATCATTTCCATAGGTGGTTGAAATTAATTATAATATCTAGTATAAAAATTAAATAAACATCATCTATGAAGGATCTGCATTTTTGAAATAAAAAATGGAAATACTAAAAATTATATAATAATTATTTATAAATAATAATTCAATAAATCTGTATTTAGTGTCTATTTTTTTACCAATTTTTGTTAGCCATTATGACCATATTCATTCCATCCAATTCCAATTCTATGTTATAATAGTCATATTTTAATAATAAAATTTTGTGGTTTTTTTAAGCTTTGTGTTTGATATCATATATTATATTGAACATATTTTCTTATATATTTCAATATAAAGGTGTTACATAAATAATATAATTTATTTTTTTAAAATAGCTTCATATGGGGACTTCAAGTGGAGAGGCTAGTATTATGATAGTTATGTTTTTAATTACAAGGAACGTTATCGAGATGTTGGAAGATAGTTCCAGCAGTGTGCACTAAGGATTTTCCCTTTGATGTTTAGGTTTTCCCATGATTACATATACATCACTATTTTTAATCGTGTATCAATATTAGTATTGGTTTCAACTTATTTCCTTTATTTATTAAAATTATACGTTTCGGTTTCTAATTTACTAACCATGGTTCTAATGTTTTCATTTCACTCCACTTACTTGTTAATGCATCATTTTTATCTATTATTATTAAATTATTTGAAATTTATGTAGTTTAAATTCCATTTCAATATGTAATTTTTTTAATAATTTTTTGATGTTTCATTTTTTCAAATACATGGAATCTTTATAGGGTTGTTTTATATATGTATTTTTAAATTGTATTTTAATTATATATTTTTAAAAAACTCATCTAGAGAAAAAATTTAATGTTTCATACAATGGATGGATAGGATTTAAAGCTAATTCTGTTTAATGATGGATTTTTTATTAAAGGAATTTTAAAATTTATTTAAGATTTTTTATTATAAAACTAGATTTTATGGTTTGAATTTTGAAAAATAAAATGCACGATATTTTTGGTGGTTCCTTACTAAGTCATTTATTCTCAAAGTCTATATAGAACATTTATTGTAGGTATACAAAAATTAATTTTTCTAGGATCAGATTCTGGATCAATAGGATTTTCTGAAATTATGGACTTCTCATCCTTATTATATCTCAAGGTGGTCTTTTTAGGATGTGAAGGGAGACCATTGTTGTAATATGAAGATCATTATTTTGTATTTTAGGGTCTTTTTTAGTTCTCTATTTTTCATGTATTATTAAATTTATACATTTTGTATATTTTTCTGTATTATATTTTATTTCATTTCATTGAGGGAGATATTTATTTATGAATATACCATATTTTGATTAAATTTAAATTATAGAATATCTTATTTTGTAATTTTAGGAAGATATATATATTCACATACCACTCTATATATTCTTTATAATGTTTTTATTTGTTTCACAGTAGTCATTAGAAAAACATGCTTTCCACTATTGTATATTTTGATGATTGACCATAGTTGGATTGTCTTGACATGGAAGACACTAAAAGGTGCCTAGATTTGGTTGCTCACATGGCCACATACTCACCTCCTTGAATTCCAAAGGCTATCGACTAACATCAAGGGTATATGTTGGCACATTAGGGAGATTATACCCTAACAATCAGTGTGAATCATTGCATTATCATAGGATAATAAATCAATAGAAGCATAATAAAAGTTGAGATATAAATGATATTCAGAAGACTATAATAACAATAAATCGAGAATTAGTTTCATTTACAATATAATTATAATTTCAAGTCATATTAAAGAATTCCATGAAAATAATGGATATAGGTATCTAGTACAATACATGTATAAAAAGAGGAAAAGACCAAAAAGGACTATCTAGAGACAACATCGTGATTAAATATCGGTCATATGAAACTATTCCCTTAATCAATAATCAAATCACGAATCAGAATTTGGTCAGTTTCTATAGTCCCTACCTACATCCATTATGTATGTCAGGGTACCCAATAAATGAAAAAATAAGTTGTGAGAATACACTAAATAGTCCACCACCAATGGTGTTTTTAACATTTATAGTCTATCTATAAAAAATCAAAAAATGTGTATTATATCACATGTATAACAAAAATAATAATAAATAATCAAAAGAATTTGTTATCAATTCTAGAAAACCATGAAACCCTATGAAAAACAATCAAAAAAATTTAATCATGTGGGTAATTAAAATCATTGCAAACCATCCAAAATGTCATATGACATTAAATAAATTTTCAGGAATAAATGTTCCAGATCTAAGGTATTTGTAACAATGACCTCCATATCGATTCGGTAGAGTGTTAGGATTAGAACTCAGTAAATAAATGGTAGAGCCTAAGATTGATGTCCACATGTCATCTCCATGGACACACCTAGAAAGCTAGATCCAAGGAGTTTCAATGAGCTTGGAAGCCATATTAACTATGATCTATGGAGTACAAATGACCAGGGCATACAATGGAATCTGTGTTAGAGGAGAAGAAATGTATAATGAATCCACTACCATTATCAATTCATCATCTCATTTCATAACCCAATTCATTTTCACTAACAAACAATGAGTTTATCCAATCCATTAAATATTTTCCATATAAACCATTCATTGTATTAAAATCATTTTATAACATGTAATAACATTGCAAAGAAGCATCATCATTATCCTTTATGTCATTTAATTTTTATTACAGATCCTACCAAAATTTGTGAGATCACACACCCAACTAGGTCGTATTAATGGGGGAAGATACTAAAACAGACCTCAATGCTCTTCCAGGTTGATCTTAACAACCTCAACCATCACATGTTACTAATTGTAAATCTCAATGAGGATCTAAAATATTTAATCAAGGAATTAAATAAAATTTAATGGAAACACCAAAAGGTCCGATGTGTACTAAAATAGAAAAGAATTATATAAAACTCCAAACATTAAGGGAATGGTATAGGCCACCTACTATATACCCATGGTAGAACAATCATCCCATATTTTCTCATAATTCTTACTATATCGGATGAAAATATTGATATTTAGTAAATTATTCAAATTTGGGAATATTACCTTGCACCAAAATAAATCTATTAATATAAAATCAAATATAGACATATAAAAGATGAATAATGTACTCATCGATGTAAATTTAACAAGATGAATGTTGTTTGAAACAGAGTCTGTTTGACAAAGCATCTCTAAATCCTAGATTTTTGATTAATGAATGATTCACATGGGAGAATGGTATACTACCTATATAATAGAATGAAAAGTAATTATATGGTTTATTTTTTAAAATTTTCTTGAAAATTTGGTAATTTCACCTAAAATCACTCACTCTATTTGTTTGGTTTCCTGGTTGGAACATTTGTCAACCCAAGGTGTGCCCTTTACTACCTCAAGAGGGGCATATCATAGTTATTTTGCATGATTTTGGGAATCCATGTGAAAACCATGATACATTCTAGTTATATAAACTATAGATACTCATACATGGGTGTGAAACCATGGAGACACTATTAGAGAAAACCATGAACCTTCTACTACCCTCTGAAATACATCACACGGTTAGTACTAACCATGATGTTTGAATAGAACTATTTCTAATAACCGTGTGTCTGAGATTATTGTTCCCATGATTGTGTCACATGGCTCCCAATAATCCCCACAAACCCCAAAACTCTTGAGACTTCATTAAGATTCACACTAGATAAAAAGAAATTTTAATAAAAATTCAAAAGATCATACCTCATAGAAACAACTAGAATCATATAATCTTCAAGACCAAATAAATTCATCAACAAATTTCTATTCCATGGGTGGTCGAGAATAATATGAGAATATCACCATCCACAAGTAACATGGGTCAACCTCCCACACCTATGCCTCTCCTCATACATAGTCCTTTTTACATAAAACTCCTATTAGAGAAACTGATCAACCTCAAAGAGACTTCATGATTTGATCAATAATAGGAAATTTATTCTATTAAAATGATGCATTTAAATTTAACTCAACCTTTTTCAGATGCATTATATGAGATGGTTATAAATGATAATGTCACAGTTGAGATACATGGAAGACATCATTAATGGATCAGTACCTCTGAGCTAACTGTAACTGATCAGCCACTAGACTCAATATCTCTTTAATATATAATGTCTCAAATATGACATGGTGAACGCTTTCCAGGACACATAATACAATTGTGTCCTATCCTAAGTGATATATGTCAAAATAACCGATTCTTAACCAAAAACTATAGAGGTTTTCAACAACTATTAGAATAGGACTTGTGTCCAGACTATGTAGCATCCATTTTCATTCAGATCAACTAGACCTACGATAAAGTCTCCAACACATTGTGTGGTCCATTAATTGTTTCCTCTAATGCATCTTACCGTCAACGGAGTTATTATAATATACTACCATAAAAACCCACATATGGTGACATCTGTATACTGGCATGATAGCTATTTTTGTAGGAGAATTTGACAAGGGGTATATACCTTTCCCAGAGATCCCAAAAATCGAGGATGCATTATCTAAGCATGTACTCAAGACCCTCTATAGTGTGCTCTAACTAGAAATTAGTCTATGGGTGGTATCCATGGTTAGAATCACCTATGTACCAAATACCTTCTATAAGGCTTACAAATCCAAGATGTAAACCAAGTGTCCCAATATAATACAATTGTATGAGGAACCCCTTAATGGTGCACAATCTCATGTATATAAATCCTATAAATATCATTCAATATGATTGTCTCCTTAATCAGTAGTAAATGATAGAAATTAATGATCTTTTCTACAAAAACCCATACAACATCACCACCACAAGGTGACATCAATAGGTCGATCATAAAATCCACCACTACATCTTCCCATTAGAACTTCAGAATGTGTAAAAAATGTAAAAGCCCAATCGGTTACTGGTGATCTTCCTTCACATACAGATAGGTGGAACACCTCCTGAGAAAACCATCTACCTAAAATTTCATACACATGTATAAATATTGAGGGTATAAATCAGAATCCAAATTATTAATAGTAGGATTTACTACTTATATTGAGGAATAAAACTCTTGAAACCACTCCTCACGTATTTTAGTTGGAACCCAAATTTGACTATGAACACAAAAAATATCATCGTTTCCCAAAGTCCAACTAGGGGATTGGTCCCCAACATATACACTCTCACATAGAACTATGACCTAAGAATCTAACAACTGTCTAATCCTCACAGTATCCATAAAATAAAAATTCACTACAAAGGCTTTGAGAAATGCCCTTCCATAACCATTCAACACATCTTAGTGAATCTCTGAAAATATATCCAATAGTTTCCACATGTTACTATCTTCCTCAACAACCTTATCTAAGTCATCTTTCACATTGAATCGATAATAAAATTTCTATTTTTAGAATTATAGGAATGTTTGAAACCAAATGATTGTAGGTATTCAACCCATATTCTCTTCCTTATATTCAATTCATGTTGTTTGAAAGGGTAATTGATTTATTTTTCATCCATGTATTCCATAAAATTAAATCCCAAAAACCAATTCCTCAGAAAGTGCATGTAATGTACAATATTTTCTAACATAAGATTGTTTATTAGTTAGTTCCTCTTGTGTGGCCTCCATTAATGAGAAACATATTCCATGGCTCCCTCATGTATAATAATTTTTCCTAGGCCAATGAGTGATGCATCCCAATTTACTATATAGATTCTTATTGACTCTGTAAGAATCACGACTGTCACTAATGTTAATCTCCCTTTCATCTCCTATAAGGATTTCCTATAGGTATCAAACCTTACAATAATCAAAAAATTATTATTGAATATAATAATATGTGATTATAAGTGTGAGAAGACCTATATAAAATGTATATGATAACCATATTTCCCCAAGAAACTCCATATATCAATGGTATATTTGGGGTTTATCCATGAAAATATTGCTCCCACAATATCAAGGTCAACTGATACTCTTGGCTACGAGATAATATGACGCAGTTATTGAATCTTTCCCCTATTGAAGTGTGAATTTTTTAGAATATCATAAAATGGATGGTCCCTTAGTGGATTCGAAATGATATCAAGATGCTTTTCATGGTAATGTAAAGTTTGATAATACACCAAGATAACATCCACAAATACAATAGAAGACAAAACTAGGAAAGGATAAAAACTCAGTTCTTTAGTGCCATGAAAACTAATGGTGTGTCCATAAATCAAAATGGAATATATAAATAATCATATTGACCATACCTATGATGAATATATATATGAGGTAAATCTACTAGTTAAACACACACATGATTATTACCCAACCTAAAATCAATTTTTTATGAATCCCCAGGATCCTTAGATATGGTCGAGAGATAATATATCGACGAAAAGCGATACTGATTATTAGATATCAACTACATGAATTTTATGTAATATTTATATATCATATGATTATGATAATAATTTTTCAAACAATTACCAGAGAACCCCAAAATAAGTTGTCAGTCAGATAAACCCCTTTAACTCCATGTTCTATATCTACCTATTGAGTTCATAAAATTCTATTGTAGAAATCCAATATTGAGGAATGAAGACCAATGTTGCTCGTGGAACTAGTTCAATAGAGACTTCCACCTATATCATAGAAGGGAAACCAAAAAATTCATCATGGAGAACATACCTAATGCAATCAACCACTGGAGGTATCTTTTCGTAATATGATCCCTAACCATCCATATAAAAAATATCAATTTGGGAAATCATCCCACTAAGACCAAGATTATCCTGTCTAGCTATACCTATCAGAACATCCCACTCACCCATGTGAATAAAAACACCCCAATAGTGATATTAAAGTCACCCACTATTGATAGTAATCAACATAGTCATGAAAGTGAACTAAACATTGCATCACCAGAATTTATTCAAATCCAATCAACATGAGGAAAAATAGTCACATACAAATTGACACCCACCTACCTCAATGGAGAACTCCCTGCACAGACACACACTGTATAATCTAAACCCCAACAATGTATACATATCCATATCATCATCACAATACTAAACATAAATCCCATGTCTCTCTATAATTGGTATAATAATGAAAGAATGATATGAACTTGTATCAAACATAGTAGATACTATAGTTGAGGATACAAAGCTTGTAACTCTCTCCAAAAAAACCTAACGACATGATCCCTTGGTGTAGGATGTAAAAAATAAATATTTATTTAAACAAGAACCTATTAAAAAACCACACTACTTGGGTTCTCCACTATATTTTGTTTCTATAAAAATTGTCCCCGACTTATTCATCCATGACCACCACCTCATCCTGGTCAATAGGAACTACTACAGTTTCCATCCTGACGGAGATCTCTGAATCCCACACCTAATCATTGGGTTTTTGTCGATCTACTACCACTAACTAGTGGTCTTATGGACCTGTAGAAATGTTACACAATGCCAATCATACATAATCATCAACACTTTAATTGGTCTCTATTTCACTAAATTTAAATATGTCCCTATCTCCAATAATGATTATAGAATACTAAACCATCATCACTCAAACTCAAGCTTGTATTAGACTCACAATAATCCTCAAAAGTCGCGTTTTTCAAACTGGAACAGATGTATTCGGTTGAGATGATGAACTTCCTTTCTCTATTCCCATAACATCCCCTAGGTTCCATTCATTAATAAGCGCCTGGTTCTTTGTCTTTGTAGTAGTAGTCAACTATAACATTTTCACCTACAATAAAATTTCATTATTGATACCATCTTAAAATAATCACTCCCTTTATATATCTTTATCAATATAAATTAGTTAAATCCACTAAAGCCAAGTGAATCATAATGAATACTTCACAATGGTTATCATACCTATCTCCAATCGCATAAACTCAACGTCTATTTCATATGTTAGGGTACTAGGAAAGATTGAATTGTCAATCATATATTGGATATACCTACAAAAAATATCCCAAGGTGTATCATCCTAGTGTAAAACATCTAAAAAGTTTTAATATTCTCCTTGGAGTATATAATTCTCAAGATTAACTATTACATAAAGAGTTCTCTCAAGAAAAATAAATAAATAAATAGACTCAATACATAGTTCAAAAGAATATGGTCCACCCTCCCTTGAAAACATGCGATGATGATGCTACAGGAAAACACACATCATCTCTTCCATAGACAATACAAGATTTTGTGCTAACTAAACAATCTAAATAAATCATAGTAAACCACAAAAAAATTATTCATCCACAGTTGTTTCTGGGACAATCATCGGTTCCACAACTAGAAATATTAGAGATTCTACTGGAGTCTTATTTTCCACCACCTTAAGTTCATGGTTGTTGCCACCCACTCGAATAATGACTGTAGGTCATCATGGTGTTATGTCTCTACAAATTGAAAATAAGAAACTTAGATGGTATTCAAGTAATAACCATATTACAAGTAGAAAAAACAAGATAATTAAAAGAAGTTTTATAAACATGTTAGAACTCTCCACTAACTCTTAAATCCATGACTCTATAACCTGAGCTACTATAAAAAGAACCAAAGACACTACTTAATTCCCACTCAATGTTGTGTCTAGGTCAAGATATCGATTTCACTACATGTGTCTAGATATATTTTTTTGTGACCATTATTTAGAACCCCAATTTCCTTTAAATTCGTATTTATTTTAAATTCTCTTAAAAATTATCCAACAAAGGGATAACCACTCACAATCTAAAAGTTCCCATAGACATTATAAATTGAAGTGTTGAAACCATTTAATTCCAATCATAACACATTCCAATCCATGCTACCAAATGTCCATGACTCAAAATTCCATAATTGAATAAATATGGTGTCTAATTTATCCTATGTATGAAAACACTATTTATGTTATTGAAGGAAACCAAATAATGGATTATGTTTTATGAAATCCTTCAAAAAAAATTATCAAATAATAATCTTATCATTCAAATAACACATGATAATTTTCATGCAGTCAAGCAATGCAACCTAGATGGCATGACATAAGAAAGGCATGTTAAACCTGCAAGGTTCCTAAAATGATGAGTGAGATAAAAAAAATAAATTCCATATCAGGTGAAAGATCAAATGACTAACTCAATCATAACAATAATATTTCAATCCTTGTGCAACTGTCAACAGTGGAATCAAATCAACTATAATAAAAAAAATCACGAAAAAGTTTAATTCCAATTCTTAGAAATTTGGATTTTCCTTATGAATAAGTAATCTACACATAGGCATGAATCATTAAAAAATTCAAACAAATACCTATTTCTCCACTCTACTATCCAAAAATGTAAATCATAAAAAGAAAATAAAAGAAAATGGATTTGATACAACATTGTAACATCCTGACTTATAAGCTATGTGGTGCACTAATCTGGTGAGTCACATGGCCTTAAGCTCACTTCCCCAAATCCCATAGGTTGTCGACTAGTATCAATATACTATGTTTGTATAGTGGGGATACTACTGACTCAAATTTAGAGTTTTTTTGAGTAGTTTATATGTGAATAAATAAGATGTCATATGATATAAAACAAATACCGAAGATAATATCAAGAATAGTATGATAATATTCTAGAAAAATAGTGTCATATAAAATAATATGATCAAGAAATGTATCTATAAAAATGAAAATAATAAAATATAATTATTTGTATGGAATAATAAAAGTATCCAAAGAAAAAAGTTACCCAAAATTATCTCCAGATTGAATTATCCAAAAAGTATGGTCCTGTGCACCCCTGCTCTTAAGCAGCAATGAAATCAAGTATCAACAAGATGGTGCTTTCCTTGATCCCACTAGCATCCATAATGTATTACTAGGTACCCAAAAATATTATTAATAGGTTGTGAGATAAGAATCAGCAATCCACCACCAATAATGTCTATAACATGTCTAGTTTGTGTATAAACAATGAAGCAATGTGTATTATATCATAGATGTAAAAGTAATAAAAGAAAAATGTGGAAAGATATGTGATATGGTCTAGACAAACATGGATCCCTATGACGAATAATTAATCAAACAAAATCATGGTATAACATTAAAACTTGATAAATAAACCATAATAAACTATTCCATGTAATATAGTTTCTTTCCTAAAAGGGTCAGATCCAAGGTATAAATGACTATGGAATCCTCATAAAGTCCATGGATCATCTCTATGGAAAGTCAGTAAAGGCTTTGGTGCATCCCAAAGAGAATGTCCATCATGTATTCCATAGAGATTCAAAGTAATATAGATCTATAGTGTATCAATTTCCTTGTAATCCAATGTAATATAGATCAATAGAGTAGAATTGTTCATGGAATCCAATAGAATCAGGATCCACTGAGAAGAAATGTCCAAGGAATCCACTAAAACTGTTAGTTCATCATATCATTTTATACCCCATTATATTATCATTCACATACCATGATTTCATCCATACCATTAGAAATTTTCCATATAATCCATTCAATATGTTAAAATCATTTTGTAACATGTCATTGCATGGAAATGTGGCATAAACCATCTCATATAATTTGTTCAATACTCATTAACCATCCCACTATAATTAGCAATCCCACACACACCCAATAGGGTTGTATAACATTATAATGTGACTTAAACCCACCTAAAAGGCGTTCTAGGTTGGGGTTAACAAACTCTACCATCACATGATGATTATTGGGAAACCTAAACACTTTCGAATCAATTTAATCAGGGAACTCAATTACTTTTAGGGGAAAAACTGAATGTCCAGAGTATGATTCAATGACAAAAGGGTATGTAAACTACTAACCATTAAGGGATATGTTTTTAACACCTCCCATATACACATGGTTTAAAAATAATCTATTTTTCTCTCCAATGTTGGTCCAGGTCAAAAGAAAATAGGGAAATTGATGAAAAACATTGTAATAGGGCATATTAGAATGCACAAAAATTACTCCCTCAATAAAAATAAAAAAATAAAATAGTGAAGAAGTTTGAATAAAACATTGATATATATTAAAGGAGAAGAAAAATATTTAAAATTGAGTTCATATAATGACATGTAACCCAATAATAACTTTATTTGTGAAGAAGGATTGAAATGGGAGAAAGGGACACTCTCTTCATGGTGGGATTAAAAAATGGACATGGGGTTTTGGTTATTATGAATTTAAGGGAAATTTTCTAATTTCACCACAAAAACATGGTCGTGTGGTTTGGTTTCATAGTCATAAAAATTATGTGCCTATCATTCAACCATCACTACCTCAATAGGAGCCTCGTATTGTTCATGCACATAGTTTGGGATACCATGCACTATATACATTGCAAGCCTCTAATTTAATCTGCAGAGCTTCCCATATTTCCTTGTAACCTTGGGAATGTTATTATGGAAATGTTTTCACTTTTTTGTACCCTATTAAACATATTGGATGGTTAGTTGTTACCATATTTCCTATGTCACACACTATCTATTAAACATGTTTCCCTACTTATTTTTTCAAAAACTATGCCTCCGGGCTATGAACAATGCCCATACACCCTAATACACTCGTAACCTCATTTAGAATTCACACTATGTCAAAACCAACCATTTCAACTAAAATTAAAAACACAATTTCCTCAAGAAAAAATGATTTATCTTATAATGGTGATGAGGAACACCCATAGAGCATTTCTGTGGGTTTTGTCAGTTACACGATTCAAGAGGGTTCTAGGTTGGTTCTTGTGAAACACCTTCCTCAATTACATATTAGGACTAAAGATATTTAAATCATTCCCATAATAAATAAGATTATTATGTCAATAGAATAAAAATATAATATATATTCATTTGAAATATATAATATTTTTATCTGATTAAATCAAGAAATCTTATAAAAACAAATATAATGCACCATGCTTTAAGATTAATTAGAATGAGAAAGGATAGAGATCAAGGATGAAAAATCATGGGATTATACCATTAAACAGAAAATAATAAAATCAAATTATAGCAGTGATATGTTAATTATTCAACGAAAAAATGACATTTTTCATGGAATCTCAAGACATTATATATATTATATATAGTTTATTTTTTCTATTAAAATTGTGGATTTTTGTGTTTAAAAGACACAATATGTAATATAATGTCATTGGTGTAGTTATATTTATGGACCCCCAAAACTGTGAAGATACCTATATACTCCCCATTTCCAAAAAAATATAAAATACATAGATTGGTGGGATAGAATCCAAAATTGTTAAACTAACAAAAAATAATTCTCTATATCGAAAATCAGAATATATTGTTTCTTGTAGGTGTTTCTAATCCATGTATCAAACTATGAATATTTTCAAAACCAATCACAAAATCTATTGGAAACCAAAATTTCAATAAACATTAATAACTTATGTAAAAATTCCACTATAATGTTAATAAATCATTCAGAATTTCATTTTTGATATTTTATAAATTGCTATTTAATGTAAACAAACTAGGCGATTGAAATAAATTTTAAAATTAAGTAATTCAATTTATAGAATTTCTAGAACACTATAACATTGGATTTTTAGTTTAATTTGTAGGATATTATGTATATTTTTAGGTATGAAATTTAATTTGTTTATTTAGGAATAAAAATTCAATTTTTATCATAAAAATTAATTTTTTTCTAAGAGGGATAATTTCATAGATGGAATAAAATTTAAATATTATGTCCCCTATAGAATATTGTGAGTTTTATGGTATGTTTGGAATATTTTAGAATTCATTTCCACGTAGTCATAAATAATTTTATGTTGGAGGATTCATGGTTGGTTTATTAATATTCATATCAAGATAGAAATAATGTTAGAAATATTAAAATAAGTATTGTAAAACAAGATATGGATGTGTATTTATGGTTTATTTGTATTTGGATGAATATTATGGAGTCTTGTATTAGTTCAAAACGAATTAATTATATTTATGGAGGGATAAATGTAATGAGGAATTAGAGAGGTGAATATTTAAACAAATATTTAGTTTTGTCCATAATGAATAGAATAATTCATATATATGTACATTTAAATGTTATAAAATTCCTGTTGATTTTAGGGGATCAAAATTTGAAAAAATTTCAAAATTTAATATTTCATAAAAAATACATTTTTATCTTCAAAACTATTGGTAGATCCATCATTAAATATCCTTGAATATCTAGTTTTTTGGGTAATTTATAAATACATGGGTGTGAATGGTTATTAAAAAATTAAAATAAAAATCCCAATATTAAATTGACAAAAAAATAGCGTATAATTTCAAAGGATATAAAATGGCTAACAAACATTGATATGTAAAAAATTGATTTTCATTTTTCATTGACTATATGAACAATTTTCAATCCTTTTAATATCACATAAATGACTGATAAGTCTCAATATAATGTTAAAATATATGAATAAATTCTAAAATCCCTAATTTCTAATGTATATATTCATTTCAAATACTTTAGTTTTCAAATCCTAATAAATGTAACAATTAAAACTCCACAATAGAGGGTAAACAACATATCTATAACTATAAAACAATACACACTCTAAAGAGCATATATTTTAATGTATATTTAAAATATTAATTTAAAATTTTTATAATTTTATATTTAAAAAATAATCCTAAATTTTTAATACAAAAAAATGATATTATATTATTTAATGTTTTTGGAATTTTTATAAAATATTGGATTTTATTTGAATAGAATGATACACCGATTTTACTAATACTATTAATTTTAGAAAATAATTTTTATAAAATTATGAATTAGATGTTTGTGAAACTATTTTATTTAAAAATTATGTATTTTATAGTTTTCATTTAAAATTTTTTAAACATTTATTATAATTTACAATCTAATAAATGATATTTTAGAATAGAAGAAGTATTTTTATGAAAATCTTATATGATATATTATATCATTGTTATTAAATAAAAAATATTAAACCTATATAAATTGAATATTAATAAATGGATTAAAAATATAAAATAAGTAGGTATAATATATATAATATGTAAAAAATTATTTTTAGGAACAGATATTAAGATACATTTGTTAAAAAAATCACAACCATAAAAATGAAAATTCTAAAAGTAATAAATCAACAGAAAATTAGATTAAAAAAATTATAAAAGGAGGTATTTAATTGAGTGTAAGAGGTTTTGACTGACCTCATATCTTCTTATAATCCATTAATTACTATTTTTTGACCAACATGACATGTTGAACTTGTGTTCCCATTAAATTTATGCTGAATATTAAAAAAAAACTCCACTATTAGCACATATATAATGGGCATGCCTCCACTACATTAATACCACTATCAAAAAAAATTACCCTCCTAAAAATCCTCTTATTTTCTATCAAATATAATTATCCTTAAAACTAATAATATTCTAGTCTATTTATATTGTCCTACACGATCCATTTTCATGGAATCAATTAAAAGAAACCACTGTTCTTAACCAAAATTTAGTAATTCTTAAAGAAAATTTTCATTTTATACTTTCATTTTTCGTCTATGATTTTAAATATTATATTATTAATTATTTTTTACAGTAAAATTAAAGTTTTTATTTTTTAAAATAAAATAATAACCACATGTCTATGACCCTTAATAAAAATGAAACCATTATTGATGAATTTTGCACACATTTTCCACTATGACGCAACATGTTATGTTTTTCATCATATCCATACAATCCTGGATCTAAAGATGAGATTAGAGGATAAAAGTGATTTTTTTTCAATTATTAATTTTATTACATGAAAATTTTTATATCCATGGATTGATATGAATAACAAATTATCATTGTTAATTTAATTATCTAAATGAAGCATACCAAGAGGGTAATATTTTATTCCAAAATTATAATAATTTCATATCATATAATTGTTCTGATACATTCTTCCATTTCTACTATATCACAATAATTAGAATAATTAATATAATTATGAATATGGAATAGTTATATTACAAAAAATATTTCTTAATCATTTAATAAATCATGGTACGGCCATGTTTTGGTTTGTTTAACCACCTAATTGAACAATATAATGAATTTATAGAATGAATGAATATGGGAACATAATAACTATATTATTATGATATTAATACATAAATAACAACTTATATTTGTTTTTTAATATGAAATATAACTATGTGATATAGTAATTAAGAAAATAAACATTCGTTGTGAAGGTCCACCAAAAAAATTTTATTATCAATTACATTTTCAAGGATTAAAAATTAAAAAATTATCAAAATAACCTTGATACATCATAATTACTTATAAATAACAACTAATAGTGACATCAATTACCTATTAACGGTATATCATTGATGGAAAATAAATACAATCCCCACTATAAAAATGATAAAACTATGGAAACTATAAATAGACAATTGGGAAAATTAGAAAAAACAATATATAGAGTTGTTAGTTATGAATATTATAATTTAAAAAGGTTATGAGTAAGTACTTGAATTATTTAATTATTATATATATGTTTGTGATACAAGGGGTAAATGTACATTCTTATATGTTTGGACAAATTGTTAGGGTATTTCTCTCAAATTCAACTATTTGGGACACAATCATTATTATTCACCCAAATTCATTAATGTTCTGTATAAAATTCATATTTTCGATTTTATATGTTAAAATGTATTTTTTCATGGAAATAAAATAAATTTTTAATCCCAATTTTTTTTGTTTGTCTAAATGAATTTCAACCCAAGTCATATGTGAGCCTTTTCCGTATCAATTTTTGTAATTTTCCAAACATGAATATTCCCAACATATTTTATTTGATGTGGTCCATACATTTACATTGAAATTGTTTTACATATTACTCCTTAAATTTATTTGATTTAAAATTCTATAATGTTTTCCATTTCTTATATTATTTTTAGTCACAAGATAAGAAAATTGTTGTAAATCCAAATAAATTTCATAGTGGAAATAACATCCAATGTTTTTGAACAATTTTTTTTTATAATTTACATGAAAATACATTTTGATATCGATATTAGAATGTGGATTTTTATTTGGAATATTTGAAACTATAAATATTCACCTCAAAACAATTTGTTTCAATATTGAATCAATCATCACCCTAATGCATGCAGAGTAATCCTAAGACTGCACACATATTGAGACAATCTTAGGGGATATGCATTATAATATTCATATTATCTTAATGAACCATGATAACTGAATTTTCCTACCATTTCCCTCATCTCCTAATAAACTAAACAATTTAATCAAATTACTATGTTCCCTGGAAAATTCATGACATTAAAAGTACCATAGACGATTAATTTCAATAATGTGGAAACCGCAAGATAAATTTAGGATACTCTATATCTTCTATATTGATTAATGTATGTTATCCTAGATATCCACATTGTTTTATTTAATATTAATGGATTTATTTTTCTTATTTATCATTTTAAAGAGCAACATGTTTTATTTCGTAAGAGGTTCTTTAGGGAATGATAAGAAAAGACATGAGGATGCTTATATGGAATAGATTAGGAATAATTAGGTGATAGGTTATTCCTAAAAGTATATATCCCCTCAATAAAAATATATGTATTAGGAGTCAAAAATATATTGGGTATTGGTGTATACATCCTCCCTTGACAGGTTATTATCTTCGAAGAATTCCTTGACAAATGTTTTTGATGTATATAATCATGAATTCCATATGTATTAGATCAATGATTATTTTTTATCCACTGTATCATTTATTCCCATGGATATTACCTTCCTATAGTTTTAGTTGAATATAGTTTTATATATTTTTGTTATTCCGACAAAATCACTTATTCCATGTGTGTGTTATGAATGATAACCATGTATGCTATTACATATTGATAATTTGGGCAAACCATTATTTTTTTCATTAACTAAGAGTCATAGAGGATATATATTTGTAATTTTTGGGATGTTATGAAATGATTAATCATGTCCTAAAAAAGCATATTGTGTCTTATATTTTTAATCTTTTTTAATTTATTCATCCAGTATACATAGACTTGTAAACTACTAGAAATTTCATGAATTCTAGTGTCATGTATCAATAATATAATTTTACTTAAAGAACCAGGTTTATTTATTTAAGGGTGTTACAATTTATATCATATCATGTTTAGTAAGAACCTCAAAGACAAACTATTTTGGGACCATGTTATAAAGGATAGGTACTATGAATGAAAAACATTATTTATAGGGAACACTCATGAATATTAAACACAAATGATATGTTAAAATTCAATATAATGAGTTAATTTTGGGTATTCCATTATCAAAAGAAGACAAATAATGAGAGGGATAATAATTTTATCAACACTAATAGTCAATGCATGTATATTACCCCTAAACGATATTGGATATATAGTAAAGGATATTCAGTTCATAACAATATTGTGGTAGTTTCCTTTGATGATGAAAAAATAATATCACCAATATTGAGTGTCTTATGGATCAAAAACATGGTGAAACTAGATCAAATCACTGAATGGGACAAGGAAAACCATGATTTTGGGGAACTAGTAATCCATTTGTAGCTGTAAACATATTACATTAAACTATAATGAATCCTTCTAATAAAGGGAAGTGGTGAAAATGAGGAGGATAACCATGTAATTTAATTGTCTAAATATTGTTGTAGACAAAATGTGGCAACAAATTTAAAACCCTAAATTGGAATATTGGACCCTGAGCATGGAATGTGGAACTTTTTTTGATATATTCATTGAAAAATAATTTCCCCCAACAACAATGAGACAAATTAGAAATTGATTTCCTTTATATTTGGTAAAATGAGGAGGAAATTATGTTGGATATAGAGATAAAATTACAATGTGAGCTGGGGATGCTTTATACTATTTATATACAAGAAACAAAATATTGATCATTTATACTATGGGTAAATTGAAATCTATCAACATGAATTATTCTCTTAAAACATTTCTTGATATATTGATAGTCTCAAGAACCATTAAGAATGAAAGGGAAAATTATATGAAATATGTCTTTCATGAGAATCTATAATAGAAAAGGATACTCCAGTATCATTGATATAAATTGTAGTGAAGGTGGAGAATATAATTGTATTATTTCACACACTAGATAATATAGTGAAGAAGAACCCTTGGGATTTATAGAAGGGTACCGGGATTTAATACATGTGTAGAGAAAAAGGTTGTAAAGAATACAAATATAAAGGAAACATTGAATGTATTTGTAAAATATTATCTAAATATAGGGAGGGAAAATTATGTGATAAAACACTACAAAAAACACGGTAATTTACACAAAAATTACATGGGATACAGTATAAGAATATGATAATAGTATAACATAATTAAACATTCCTAATTATGTGGTTGAAGGTACTTTTATCATATCCAAAATTAAAAAAAAATATTTCAGTATGGATCTTCACACTATTTTATATTTTAAATGATTTTAAAAAATATTTCATACATCACTAGAACCACATTCATGGGTTATTAATAAATAATTGAAGTGGAATCTTTTTGAAAGGATTCTTTGTTTTGTAGAACCAATTATGAATCAGGGAAATACCCTATTTTCAAAAAATGTTGTTATAACTATTGTTGAAGTTGTAATGATACTTTTTCTGAACTTAAATTCATACCATATATCGACCCATAATATTCAAAAATAAATTTTATATATTACTACATGAATATTCAATAAATAATATTAGGATCCAAACTAGAATTATAAAAGTTTAATAAATTTTTAAATATGGATACATTAAGAACATATTCTTAATATATCTACAACATCCCAAACTAATTCCGTCATAAATTACAACCATTATAGATATATCATACATAAAACCATTACTCAAATTTAATGTTTAGGAAAAGAAATATCGCATGAGGTATAATGATCAGTAATGGTGAAAAAGGGAGATATCAATTATCACTTAAACATTTCATTATCATTATGGTTTGATAAAATTAAAAAAACTTTTTAAACTCATAAAAGAAACATCATTGATAATAATATTTTGAGTCATGGAATAAATCATATTAGTTCATCCAATATTAATTATAAAGTAATTAATGAACATGATCCATGTGATCATAACATTGGTGTATGAATTATGTTTGTTGAATAGACATATGCATAGTTAATCATTTCCATTATTATGGATCACTTCAAATAAAATCACAGTGAATTTGGTTAACACCATAAACCCTCATATAATTAGTAAATGTTTACTATCAAGACTATCATAGCGGGAAGTGTTCCCTACTAAAATTGGTTAAATCACCCTTCTAGTACTAATTATCTCATTAGATATACATCATTAACCAATACAATATAGGGATATATTAATTTTGGACAACCCATCACAAAATAAAAATCATACATAACTATTCTAAGGGATCATAAATAATTCATCACCAAATACCCCATGTAAGGGAAATAGGGTTTATTAATATTTCATTGTAGAATTATATCATAAATTGTGGAAAATAAATGGGTTTCACAAAGGTTTATATTGTAAAATTAGTTTCCTAAACGAATATTGAATAGTAACATTTGATTTCCATGTCTTATATATAGTGAGTTGTGAATAATGCACACTTGCATAAATAGTGTAGATATTTATGAATGAATATTTATATAGTAATGTATTTAGATTTCATGTCCTATGGAAATGATACTATAGATCGAAAGATATAATGTGAATATTTAAATAATAGGACAATAAATTAAAAAAACAATTGATCTAGATGCACCATGCTACTTGATAAATAATTATGTCTATCTATCAGGTGTTGCAGGCTCATAAGTATTGAGACTTCTTCTCATGATGTTGACACATGGTGATCATATAATGACCCCAAATCAAGTAACCTAGTGTTCGTTTCTTATTTATTACATTATTATATAATTCAAGAGACTAAATCATGAAAGATTAAATATACTATTTTTACTGGTAAACTATATAGATATATGTTACCCATTTTACCTATGGAATAATATATAAGCAGATCAAAAGTAATCATTCAATATCCTTGAAACACATTCGAGTATTTAATCATTTTAACCTACAGAAAAGATAAAAATAATATGCAGAAAAAATTATAACTAAGGGTTATTTAATGTATAATATATCATGAATAAATAAGAATCAATCAATATCAAAAGTCAAATAACAGAAAACACATTCTATTAAATTGATAACTTGTTCTTTAAATGAATTCATGGATTATATCAATGTGATAATATCAGGGATAATAAGAATAAATGAATTCTAAATGAAGGTAATCAATACTATTAGATATCATGATAATATAAATTATGTTATATCTATCATCATATTCATACACAAATAAAATTTAAAACTATAATTAAAGACCAATTTAATTTCTTCAATTGATTTGTCTCATGAGATATGTCAGTGCATCAAGGGGATATATAATTAGAGGTCCCACATGACACTACATGTATAATGAATTCCTTATACATTTAATTATATATTTTATTTATTGATAATATTGATTATTCATGTAAAGAAAAAAATTATCATTAATTCTTTACTAAATCAAATAATATAAAAAGTAATATACCATATGTTGAAATGGTATTCGATTTTGAAATATGAATACACATTATAAAAAAGAATATAAATATTTAATGAAAACTTGATATCTAATAAATAATGATAAAAAATCCATACAAGGGGAGTATATACATCAATTAAATGAAATCAGGTTCATAATATTAAAATATGCCTCAGTGAAAGAAAATTGACATGGATTCCCTTACAACACATTTCATCTCTGTTAAAAATGATTTAACATACTGTATAATAATTTTTTTATTTTTTATAATTGCAAAAGAGAACCATATAAATATCTATAAAAACATATATTATCCATTAATTAAAATGTATGACCAATATATTAAAAATCCTTGATTATAATTATTAGTTTGGGTGTTAACTACCTAAATTTTCTTGTTTGTTTTAAATTTATAGTTGTTGTCTTTCAATTTTGATTATGGTTGCATTTTTCCTAAAATTAATTCATGATATAAATATTATATATATTCAATATAAATATTGTTAGATTCATCTATAAAATATTGAGTTAAAAAATGAATTACACCATTCATGAAGAATGTATGCTGTATATATGCAGGAACGTTGTTTCCACATTATGAAGGATAGAAATAATGAAAGATCAATAATAAATAATCTTTACATAATAATTATTATATAATGTATATTATAAATGTCCCTTAAATAATAACCTTATTAACACACAACTTATGTGGACATGAGAAATGGGCCACATCGCTTCTTGGAGGTTGTAGTCCACACATACACAGAAACAACATTATCATCTTCCAAAATATTTAAAGTTAAGAATGTATATATTATGTTATAATTATATATTCATAGTTATATCATAAAAATAATATATAATCATTGTATCTTTATTTATAATAAACCATTTAATGTGTTAATAAAAATGAATGACACTGTTATGTGTACACAGTAAGAAGTATGTATGCATGAGTAATGCTTTCGAAATTCATTGGATAGAGATATTTTTGAATATGGTTGTCTCGTAATTATTATAATGTCTCAATATTTTTATGAAAATATAATAATTATATTAGGATGATAAAAAAAACATTAATAGGATGTAACAGAAGAAATAAACCTAAACAATTCGGTAACTATTAATAACCATTCTTCAGTAGACTTCCTTAAGATTTACTCTTAAAGGACATATGGTTGGTGCTCTAAAGGGTTAAAAACATATTGAAAATGGATATAATGATGAGAAGAGGAATTTGAATATGTTTGGAGCTATATTTATCATATTTGTGTTAGGAATATTAGATAACGGGTGTCCTTTTATAAGAGAGGGGTGGAGAATTTTTGTAATTTATTAAAATATTAAATTAATATAAATTATTTATCATGTACAAATAGATCCAAATTGAAAAAAATTGAATATATGATTTGTATGAGTTGGAATGGTCTCTTTAAATAAAAATTTTATTGATATCTGTTGTGATTGAATCCTTATCTATTAGTTATAACCCCTTGTTAACCCTATTGACAATTAGAAATGTATTTAAGCATTCAATCCATTAATGGCCAATATTGTTTTTCTATGTTGAAAAAACCAATAAATGGAAATGTATTTATATTTTCAAAAAAATCCCATTAATGTGTCCAAAATAATGATTTTTATGAATTTTAAATAATTTAACAAAACATTAAATATTTTAAAATGTTTTTAATGTCATTTTTACTCTATTAAATTAATTAGACTTAAAATACATTATCAAATAGATAGAATTCAATTACGAATCCAACTCACTTCCCAAAAATTACATATAGATTAAAAAATTATTATTCTACATTAACCCTTTAAAATTATATAATTTTTTAATTTTAAATTCATTTATATAATTGTTTCTATTTATTGAATAAATACTACATCGAAACTACACAACCATTTAAGGTAATAATTTCATCCCAAAAAAATTATAAAATAATTTCCAGAAACATAAATTAATTGTCTTTAAAATAAATATTTATAACTTAAAATAAATTATATTTATCTTTATTTCAAAATTTTAATTATATTAAAACAAAAACATATTTTTTTAAATTTTATTAATTAAATATTGTAATGGTAAAAATCATTTCCAAATTGTAACATAAGGCCTAATATTAGATATTTTGAATATTATTGGTGAGAAAGACTCATAATATTATATTAATAAAACTTTTATGGTTAATATGTTTGTCATTGGTTTTTTAAATCTTAATTACCTGATTTTACCCTTTATCATGGTAATAAAAATTACTAATGTAACTATTCATAATGTATAAAAATAAATGTGACATAATTACCAAATTAAGACCAACTGATTCAAAATATGGATTCAATTTTTATAAATTCAATTCACAGAAGTGGAATAAATTCATTTAAAATCAATCCATCAAAATGTGATGCAATCAGCTTCTCAAAAAAATATTTCTAATTACAAAATTTGTTTTAAAGGGATATGGAACACAACATAAAATGTTTAGAGGCTCAGTGGAATTTTCAATTTATAGTCCACAACTCCCTTCTATATATAAATTAAAAAGCCATGATGTATATGGGATTCTATTTGAACTTATTTTTTAACCTTATATAACACTTTAGTTGAGATAAATTCATGAAAACATGGCCACCTTTTTAAAATTTCATATCATTTGTTTGGTCATCGGAATAAAACATTAACCTACATTGAACATCATAAATATGAGTCTAAATATCTTTTACATTTTCAAATTTAAAATCCACATGAATTTGAACCTCATGTTTTCATTCAAAAACTACAAACCAAAAGGATTGAATGTGAAATCTCATGAAATATACTTCTTTATATGATACAAATGGAATAGATGAATGGAAAATATTCCTATCATAAAAATCCTACAAAGATGAATAATGGACAAAAAAACCTTTATGGTTAAGTGATAATGACCGTAATATGTTTTCTAATGTTGGAATAGTCCTTTTAGGATTTACATAAATTTTAGGGTTTAAAGAAGTTCTCAAAAGAAGCTCATTATATATATCCCTATGAATACTTTTCCATAATTTTGATATATATCATTCACCATGAATCCATACAACTTCATTTATATAGAGTGGTTTAAATTTATAAATAAGTAAATCATCTAATATTGTAGGGAAATGTGTATATTTGTTAAATCTATCCACAATAAATAATATTTTATTATTCATTCTTGGAGTATTCAATAACCCAAAGACAAATTCCATAGCAATATCTTCTCATTTTTACATGGAAATAGTTACAGGTTTTGTGACACCTCTTAGATCCTATCTCTTAGCCTTTGATTGCTGACAAATGAAGCATCTTAACACATAATAAACTACATCAAACATCATATTTTGCCACAAAAAATGTTCCTTAAAATTACTAAAAATTATGACTGTACCTATGTATATATAGTAATTAAAGCAATGTGAATCATCTTATAGTACCTTTTAAGCTTAGATATAGATTATAGACATAACATCTTATAAGGAATGATTATTATCTCTTCTAATTTACCTGGTATGAAAAGCATTTGAAAAACGAGTGATTTTCCCTTAGTAATTAAATATTCATATTTACTATTCTGATTCCCATTGGATCCCTACAAATCAACATATTTTTCAGGAATCCATGATCTTTCCTAGACAATGAATACACTACTTTATTTTTCTTCCCTGTATGGTAGTGTATTGAGTAATAGTAATCCTTTACTAAGTCACAACAATATATTTTCTTCAAGTTGATATTTTTCTATGAAAATATATATTTTAGGCACTTATGGGATATTAATATATAATACCATTAACGATGTAGATAATTTCATCATATCTTCATTGAAAATATATCAACTTCCAACACAAGATCCAGAGATAGAAAGTTCTATTCATGAGTGTTTAACTAGAATGAAGAATATGAGATAACTCTATCATTTAATATAAGAAAACAACAATGTCCATTCTTTAATGGATCACTATATATCAAATATAAATGATTTCTTAATAATTGAGAAAAAATAAAATCATTCACAAAGTTAATATTCTATTCTTAAAAATATTCCTCACACTACTTTAGGAAGATGATCATAACCTTTTTAAGAAAATATTTAGTTAGTGGGATAGATAGCCAAGAATTTTTTTGAAAAAGACACTAATAATAACATAACAATCAAATGAAACTATAAACATCATTTATATATTTTTTGGTTATACATTCATTGTCTCTTTTTGGATTTGCAAGACAAACCTAGATTCAATCATTAGAGACAATATGGCTATGAAAATAATGTTATTAAATCTAGAATTTTCTCTTGATAAATTTCCTATATATATAATTTATTATAAGAGTCTCAATAATAATCCAAAAATTACAATCATGATAATAATAGATTTTAGAGTACACAACTATATCAAAAATAAATAACACAAGAAATTGTGATGATATTCCTTGAAAAATATATTAATGAGATCCTTGAATGGAATGGGTGAATAAGTTATCCAAATAAAATTACTATAAATTATTTATATCAATACATCATTTGGAATGTTGTATTTTTAATATCTTCTTTATTTAATATTAATTTATGACACAGACAGTAATGTTCAATCATTAAAAAATATTAAGCTCCGTTATTTTTGTTGAATTAGTCATTAATGAATGGAAGATGATACTTTTTATTTGTCATAATTGAATTAAATTATCTATAATCAATGCATATCCTTAAAAATATATATATCAAAAAAATGAAATGAAAAGGGGATCCTCAAGGTGAAAAATATAGTTGTATAAATTTGTTTTTAAAAACCTCTATTGTTATTTATTCCACCCCACTAATTCCATAGTGACCATTCTATAGATACACTTTGATATTTAGCATTCATCATAGATTAAATAAAAGGAAAACTAACATTCATGTTAAAGTGGAATAATAGGTAATTCCATAAGAAATGCACTAATTTTATACCATAAAAAAGATAAATCCTCTATTTTATAATTTCCCCTTCCATCCATAGTATTTTTCTTCTATTTTTAACTAATAATATTCTACTGAAGTGATAATAATGTGGATCTGGACAATTCTTAGGTGATGAAGTATCCCCTCTAAATATAAGGGATTTGGCAACCTCATCTGAAATCATAATTTCCTTCTATTTTCAATAAATTTCCACATTATATTTTGAATGGTAATCAATAACAAGGATTATATAAGAAAAAACATCAGTATGACAATAAATATTATAAATTATGTTAAATTTATGATTTATAATGGTAAATAAAAGACAAAAATTGTATAAAATAATATTTTCCATTAGCTTTTTAGGTTATAACTCCCTTTTTAGGGTCATAGAGAAATATTTATTTTTAATGGAAAATAAAAAAGAAATAAAAAATAATGATGGTCTAGAATGAAATAAATCATTGGATAGTTCTAATTCTATTATTAAATTACTTTACACCTTGTCATTTGGAACTTCATCTATAGCGATAGTAAATATATTATATTATTCTTCTACCCTCATCATATTATGTGGTATGTAAACTTTATGCTTGGGGAATTATTGTGAATAATTCTCAATTTCCCTTTAGTTTAATCAATAAACATTTTTAATATATTCATTCTTCTGGAATTCATTTTCCAAATAACCATGATCTCTACAATTGTATCAAACCCATATTCCCTTTATAATTTTACAGTATGTTTCCTTCTTTAATTTTAAATAGACTAGAATTTCATTGTTCCCATCTTATTTATTAATATATTACCTTTCTCTTGTTTCTTAGATGACATATTCATCTATTGATATCCGTTAATGATATAATATTTTGAAAAGTCCTTCTTTATTTTTATGTCACTAAATAATATCTAATAATAAGATGATAATTGTGTAGAAACTAGTTCACTTTAGTAATTGAATTTATATAATCCATACCACATTTTGTTAGTCCCATAAAAGTATTTTTAATCACAGGTAAAATTTCACCCTCCTGTTCCATTATCTCGAGGACATTTATATTCATTAAAATTCATTTTATATAAGGGAAGTATTTATTAAATAATATTTATTTAAAATATGTACATTCCATATTTTCTATTTATTAATTTCATATAGTATTCATGATTAATTTCCACCATTGATCAACACTTATTCAAGGAAAATACCCTTTGATAAAAACTATTTCCCATTTAATAAATCCCAATGTGAAATAAATATTTTTATGAGACATGCTCCTTTACTCATCTATCACTGGATTAATAGTTCTACTAATGGATAAATGCTTTTTCTAATGAAATTATCCAATACAAGTGTATCATTTCATAGAACTTAAATTTAATCTTTATTGTCATAGTTTGTAATCAAATTCGTGGTAAAATTCTCTAATATTTTCATTTTATACTTAGTTCTAATAATAACTATATTTTGATGATTAGTGGTTAATCCATATATTGACCTTGTATATTTACTCTCTTTAATTAATTAGACTCCATCACAATATAATAGTACACTTCGGGTTATCTCTTAATCATGTAATATTAAAATTATGTGATAAATATATAAGTCATTTTAATTACAAAGTAAAGTAGTCACAAGATTTTTTTATAGGGTGTAATAAATAATCAAGAGATAAGAGACATTTTAATGTTTTTTAAAAAATCACCGGATTAGTATGAAATGGAATCTCATGAAGATCAATATTCACTAAAAAAATAGTTGAGATAGTCTCTATAATCTATAACATTCTAGATAGAGAAGTGGAAAATCTGTGATTCTAATCCATGTTATTCATCGATTGAATGATTCTAGCGACATTGATTATCAGTTCATCAAATGATTCATTAAATACCCAACCTATAATCCAAAATTTGATGATCAATGATCCTACATAATTTTTAACCAAGTGTGGTTGGTTTTTAGGGATCCATATTCAGTTCAATCAAGAAATTGTCTCCAAATATGAATGATTGATGCCTTCAATTTTTGATAAAATGACGTAATATTGTATTTTCTTAAATATTAAAAACAACACATGAGATCCTTGGGGATTTTTATTGAGATTCACTTTTATAACAATGACAAAGTTTCATTGATCACTATTGAAAATTAATAAATTATCATAAAATAAGTTTCAACAGCATTCCCTTGTAGCATGAATTGGTAATATATGAATAGAGTTATGTTTAAAGCTAATGGAAAATTATTGTTTTAAAAAAATTATAGAGAGAATATAAAGAATCCAAACACTATAGATAATGATTGACTCTGAAATTATAAGATGATATTTCATCCCTCTGATGTTATTAATTGGAGTAAATTTTTTGGTTTATGGTTTTTTGAAAAATTGATGAAAATATTTATTTATATGTAAATTCACATGCGATAGATTATCAACTTAAGGGTATTGTGGTGTTTCAGTAAATTTTATTTTATCGTTATAGTGAATTCTAGAAGGCCCCTTCATCCACATATTTATGAAAAGTCTTTTTAAATGACATTTATAATGTTTTAAAGATGTAATGTTGGAAAAAATCAACAAAAAAATTAAACAAGATAAGAGGTGGTGTTGTAGGAATAATAACTAAATAAAACTAATATACTATAGTGGAGGTCGTGTAAACATAAAATAAACTTTTTTCAAAAAAACATTTTCAAATTAATTCTATCAGTGTTTTAAATACTAAAAAAATTATAGTTTCCCCACAGCCCCTAGTTCTAGTCATCACCACCCCACATTAACATCATCTAGCATCAATCATTCCATCATGTCATACCCTTACTATCACTACATTTTGACATGGATACCCACTATCCCTTGATATACCCTCAAGACAGATCAACCAATGATGATATATTTGGTTCCCACCATTGTACCACTTCCTATTGCGACTAGTCATTTTTGGAATCTCAATATTCACTACCTTAATTTCCCATGGTATTCAGCCGATTGTGATGTTCTCCATTTTCATCATAAATTTTGCACCACCTCACATCGTACAACCATCCATATTTCTAATTTCCCAAATCATGTTGGCATCCCACTACTCAACCATCATGGTCATCAATATTACCCTCACCCCAAAACATCACCCTAGTTGTGACCATTCCATAGTGTATTGTTCATGCCAGTAGGACCCCTTCCTATGAGCAGATTTTTTATATCCTCCTATCAAACTGAACCCCTCTATGAATTAACTTTTTCCCAAACCCCATCCCTTCTAATTATTCCCACATGGGATTATTCTTGTTTTCCTAACCCGGACAAAAAGACCCATTTCTGGATATTTCTTTCCCTTCTTATCCCACCAAGGTTATTTTAGGTCATATATTGGCCTAAATGGGTTATTTTTCTAGTCAGGTTCTAATAGAAATTTCAGATAAAATGTATTTTTATTTATAAAGAACAACATTTTTGGAAGAGAAATTTTAAATTTGGACCATGTAGTATTTTTACTTTTAATTATAATTAAAATTAATTATTCTAAATCATTTAACCCATAAACATAAAATTTTCATATATTCAATTTTTATAATTCATTTAATTCAGACATCATATGATTCTGAGAATAGGATGAAAAATTTATGTTAGTATTAATTTATTCAATTAATTAATGAAGATGTATAAATAGTATAATAATTAATTTATACAGATATATTTCACATAAGTGATATTCATAATCATATTTATAAAATCCCATCTTTTCATAAGAGATGTATCTCATTTGTAATACACACAAACCATGATTGTAGAGACACTGGCCCTAGTAGATTGATGCTAGTGCATAATTTGATAACATTAATATAGCTAAAATCCTAAAATACTAAAACACTGAATAGTTAAATAGTTTTGCAAAACATGATTACATACATGTTACCTATATTAAATTGAAAAAATAACATAAAACATAATACATAATAGATACTAATAAGATAAATCCTTGAATCTCATTCAAATATCACTTCTTTATGACAAGGGGAAATGAATCAAAATAAGGGTGAGAAAAAATGACCCGTAATTTTTATGTAATGAAGAAGAAATAATGAATAAAAAATAATAATCAATATGGTACAGTAGATAACTAGACACAAATTCTATATAAAAATCTAGATAAGGACTAATCAATTTGGAAATGTAAATAACTGAAACACGTTCACATTAAAACACGAACATATAATGAAATGCATCTATAGATAATATCAATGTAAAAATATCATGGATAATACTAAATAACTATTGAATGATGGAAATTATTAATTATCATATTTATATTCATCTGGCACTTTATACATTTACCATCGTGATCTATCTTCAGGATAGTTTAGAAGATACTAGTTAAAAACCCAATTTATTTATCCAATAGATTCATCTACTGAGACTACCGATTCATCGATGGGATTGATTTAATTGGTCTTGAACCCATGTATTTAATGTGAAAATAATTCCTCATATATCGAATAATCGATTTAAATTCATGAATATTTTTTCTTATCATATTTCCATATTGAATAAGGGGTACATATTTATCAATATATCTCTAGTTAATCAAATAAATTTAATAGTAAACATTATATGTAAAAATAAAATATAGATTAAGAAATAATCATATAAATCACATATTTAATTTTATATTTAAGTGAAATATAATTACCAATGAAAAATGATTATAATAAATTGATTGTATTAAGATAATGTTTATAATCATAAAATAATTCATAATAACTTAACAATTTGATAATTTTAAAATCATATAACCTTGGATAAAATAATTCAAATTGAGCATTAAACACCATAACATATGATTTATTCGTGATATTACATGTCCAATGGTTAGTATATACCACACATATATGTTAATTGGTTCATAATATCCAATATGTCCCAATGGAATGTAAATTGAGATGAAATCCATTATATTATGCAACTTTTTTTGTTGAAAGAAGATTAACCTCTTATATAATGGTTTTAATCAAGTCATTAACTTAAAATAAAACCATATTAATATTTATAATATCCTATATAATACTTTTATAATATATAATCAACCTTCTATTTGTAATATATTATTATTTTCATAATTTTAGGGGTTATTTGTTATATTTTTAGAGTTTGTTTTGACGTGTAAATTTTTATTCACCTTACGTAGATAATTATTTTAGCATATCTATAATGTAAACCATGATTTAATGTCATATATATTCAATATATATAGTTTATTGCATAAAATTTATTGATAGATAATTAAATACACTATTTAGTGAGATGGTAGGCTGTACTTATGCATGAATGTTGATTCCATTTTCTGTTTGTATTAAAGGAATGAAAATTTAATTACATATCATATATATTATTATAGTATCATTTTAATTTCATATATATACATATATTTGTTAATAACATCCTTAATACAATCAATTTAAATTATTAAATTTTTGCAACGCCTCACGAGATGGTAGTCCTCCGTACACACATATGTTATTATCATATTCCTCTAAAATGGAAAGCTTACTGGTATGTGATATATGAAAATTAAAAATAATAGATAAACCATAAATATCTAGAATATAATACATATGTAGTATATTCATCATTATTCTCATCCTTTAAACGGGTTAATGGAAAAACTAACGACATCAGTTTACTAAGTTGTAGTCCAGCATACACATGAAAGATGGTTTCTTAATCCATTTGATTGAACTATGTTTCTTTTGAAGGGGAATGTAAAGTGATAAAATAAAAATTCTTCTAGAATAACATTACCTCTTATTTGGGTATCCTCTATATGTTTGAACTAATAACACTATAATTTGGTTTTTTACCCGTTATAAGGATTATAATATGAGGGGATGAGGCCTTTTAGGTCAAAATTTAAGTATATGTTTGATCCATGTGACTTTGATGGTGTTATTAAGTCGGGGGAGTGACTATCCTTTTATTGTGGATGATGAATGAAATTCGTGTAAATACCAAAAATAAAACCTTATTGGGAGGTCTACCTTACCTATTGTGCCTCCAATAATGAACTAAATTTTGTAAAAGAGAGTATACGGTATAAATACAGACATATAATTGTTTTTTTGATAGGTTTGGGGTTATTTGTACACCATATGCTATATGTTTAACCATAACATAAACTTATTTTACCTAAATCACAGTAATTAATTTTATTTTCATTCAATAATCATTATTATAAAAAATAATGTTTAACATATTATAAATTATAAATAATTCTAATTAAAAAATGGAGACCATTTTTTTAAAATGAAAATCATCTATGTGGATGATATTAAGAAAAAATTAATCCCTTGTACGTGTCAAGAAAAGATGTTTTTGATGTGAAAATTATCAAAGAAAATTATATTTTTATAAATAGATTCAATACAAAATTTATAATGACCTAAATTAGAGTACTATAAATATTATTGATTTTATTTTACTTTAATTCCAATTTAAAATATAATTTATATTTATGAATTATTTATATGAAAATTTATTTTTCAATAATGATTCCGTATTTTTTCATGATTCATCAACAAATGAAAATTCTCATAAAAATTCCAAACATTCACCATATGGAAATTTTTATATTATTATTTAAAAATGTCAGCTTTATTGTTCAAATAAAATTTATAACTATTTAAAAATATGTTTTTTAAACAAGTGTTCTACTAAAAGAAGGAAAATTTACCATTAAGAAAAAATGCATCTTTTATATGTATAATTGGATTTCATATTATCATATTCTAATAAAATATATTGGAATAGTTTAAAAAATTATTGTGTCTATAATATTAAAATATAATTAATACAATCCACTAAAATTAATTAATTTATTAATATAAAACTCCTTCAGCACAAAAAATAGTTTTTTATTAAAACATTCCATCTATATTCATTTCGAATTTATTGGAAAACAATGAATTAAATAATATATTTCATTACAAATATAATCATATTTATAAAAAAAATTTACTTCTAGGATTAAATTAACATTTTAAATAATTATATTTGTTCTATTATGTAAAACTCAATCTTGTGTGTAATGAAATCCATTGATGAAAGTCATTAATGAGTGTAATGTACGATAACTCCTTATTGTGTATATTGTGATACATTAATAAAATTAAAACTATTTTAGAAGTAATATATTGTACCATCTTGGGGTGTTACATTCTTTCCAACTAATAAAATTTCCTCCACAATATTATAGGTTTTTCGCCTTATAAAAGGATGATGGTAGTTATCTTTATAATATTCTCTTGTTTCCATGTTTCATTCCTTATTTTGTGATTCCTCTACAACACTTTTACCAGATGAGTCATCTGATTTCTCCATACATAATCCCTAGTATCAATATTTACGATGTGTTATTCATTGTATGATATATCTAGTTTCAACTATTTTTCTACATATGAGAGCTCATGTAATGGGTCTGGCATGTACATCTTTAACCATGATATATTTAACAAATCATGAACTTTTATGGGGTCTTGAGGAATTTAAAAATATTAAAAATGAACTAAAAATCATTCCATAATTTCAAATGGGTAAATGTAACTACGGATCAACATCCCATTCTTACCAAACCCAATAACACCCTATAATGGATATACTTTCAATAAGATGTGATCTCCCACTTGGAATTCCAATTCATTCCTCCAATTATCACCATATCACATAAGACTACATTGGTCTACTTTAATGTGATCAAAAATATACTTAACCTTTTTTTCTCTTCATCATGTTCTAGGCCTACATGTTTCCTTTCACCAATATTATCCAAACATTTTGTAGTACGACATATTCTTCTATATAATTCTTCATATTACTCCATTTTTATACATGAATGAGAAATAATTTTAATAGAAAACATAAAAAGGTAAATAATGGTCCCAAAAACCATTAATGTTTTGTGTGAGTGATCTAAACATTTACTTCAATGTTTAAATAATTCTTTCAGACTATCCATTAGTTTGTGAATGGTATGATGTGTTCAAATGTAGCTCAGAATAATATCGTTCTAAAGACTCTTGTTGAATGTCTATGAAAAACTGGGATCCTAATTAGATTTAATGTATAGGTCTATTCCCTGATTTTTTATAAATTAATTAATATAGATCATTTTTAGGTCCTCAAGAGGTAATCCTTCTCATAATGGAAGAAAATGAGCATATTTTCTTAGGCAATCAATGATAACCAATATTGCATTATTCTATCTCAGATTATATTGAATACTTGTGATAATTAATACTATAATTTCATCCCATTTCCATAAATAATTAAGAATTTTTTGCATGAGTCATCAAGTATTCGTCATCATAGTTCAGAACCATTGAAAACCCCCACATCTAAACACATAATTAGTAGTTTTCCACATCATGTTATCCCACTAAAAATGTTCTTTGAAATCCTTACATATTTTTATTATAAAATGGTGTATAGATAAATGTGAGCTATATTTTTTATCTAATAATTCATTTTTTAGCTCAGGTAGATAGGTAACACATAATCTCATTCCAAATTTTCAGACACCATCTTCAAAAATAAATTGTTTTAATTACCTATCGTTCACAGATTTTATTTTATTCAGAAAGTTATCATCATCAAATTCAGAATTCATTATCTTCTCTTATATTTAGGCTCTTGGAATTATTTAAAATTTCATTGATTTACACCCTTCCTTAGTAATTACCATACCAATATTTAATCAACCCATGAGAATATGATATCTTATAACCATTATTTGGTTCAAAACCTCAAGGTCTTTCCAAATAAAAACATTTTCATCAATATTTTATATAAGTTGGTGTTAGTGTATTGACAAATCATGATAATTGAGTAGCTGGTGTCATCACATTTATCTTATATTGTGGTCTATTTATGAAAATATTTATTTCTAGATTTTATGAGATGTGTATATCTATAATCATTCACCATAAAGATAATGACTCTTTATCATAAAAGCAAAGATTACAACTACCAAATCAAGATCATTGGGTTGATTTTTAAGTTCATTAGTCATAAATTTCTAGAATTTATTTGAAATGATTTTATCTTTTTTAATTAGGACCCAACCATGTCCCTTTTTTGGTGAATCAGTATATATCAAAAATGCATCACTTCCAAATTGTAGGGTTAGAATTAGAGCATTGACCAATAACATTTTTTTCAAATTATTCTTCACATTCCTTTTTTTCAAACTAACCTAACCCCATTATATGGTTGATCATTTAATGGGTTATCCAATTATGAAAAATTATGAATACGTTACCAATAGTAACCTTCCAAACCAATGAAACTACAAAACATATTCATTTTTATTGGTGTAGAACATTATCTAACAATATCTTCATTATAGGAGATATTGAGATTAAATTTTTGGAGACAATATGGAAAAAGAAATAGTCTTCCTAAAGATAAAAAACACTTAATAAATTGATCATATTACTATATCTTTTTAATCAACTCATGAATGATCCTCATGTGATTGAAATTGTTCACATAGGTTTAAAATACACAGAATATTATCGATTAATTCCAAAATAACATCTTCTATATATTCCTTAAATACTATGATCAATATATCCCTAAAAAAATATGGTTAAATAGTCAATAAATTGAATTACTGTAAACTCATAATGTAAATACCACATCCAACAAGATGTCCTTAGAATATCTCCCTTTGTTTCTTTCAATTCGTGACACATAGAAAAAATATAATTCATTGAGATTCCAATATTTTGATGAAATTGGCCATAATTTAGAGGTATTGGATTGTTATTATTTATATTAATAGCTTTGATTTCCATATAATCAATTCATAGCCTCATAGATTGATCATTCGTCTTAACGAAGAGAATGTGGGACCCCATGGTGAAACCCTATGGATAATAAATCCTAAAATAGTTTAATCCCCTATTTTTTCATTAACTCCACTAATAAAATTTCATCTATTATTTAGGGAGTCATTGATATGGGTCTTTCATCAAGGAATAAATTAATGAAAATTTTAACTTCACTCTGTATGGGATTTCCAAGTAATTTCTCAAGAAATTCATCAATGTATTCTTACGTAATAGGTATGTCCCTAATCTAAAGATTAACATCTACCTCGCAATATGTTGTTTTATATTTTCCCCAAAGAATTTCTTATAGTAGATATATTGGGGTGGATATAGATAAATATCATATGATGATGTTTCAATTATAAATATATGTAATTATATGTCTTCCTCACAAATTTTAATTCCATTCTTATTTCAATAAATACATGCTTTATAATTTAAAATGCTCGTCCATATTGAGGATAAAATCATATTGAACCATAATTATGATGATATGGTTAAAAAATAAATAATATTTTTGTGTCATATTAGGGACTCCACACCACATATTTATTTCAATAAGACTACATTAGGAGTTCTGAATGATAAAACCCATAGTAAATCAAAAGGGAAATGTATATTTAAAAAAAAAGGGTAAATATAACTGAGTGAGATAATCACGAAAAAAATAATACATTTCATGAATTTTAATAGTTGATTAATATACCTCCCACTACATCATTTAGTACATCGACCTCTATAATTGTGATTACATAAGCAGTGTCATATCCCCGTGGCCTCTTCTTCGATAGATCCAATTAATGTCTGATGTATTTTTCATAGTGATCCATCTCCCTATTAGAAAAACATTGAATACTAGTGGTTTCCTTCTGCCAAATTAAAATTTTAATATGATGACACTTTTATCAATAAATAAATAAAACTCTTAATCCCTTAAATTATTTTCTTTGGTGATTTTATCCATTTATCTCATAAGGTGGGAATTTCTTCATTCCCTTCTATTTATTTGACACATTCCTTCTTTGGGGATTTTAGAGGACCTATTATTCTCTTGGTTTCTATTGAATATGTTTGATATTGATAATTTACTTTCCATTTAAATGGAACATAATACTATTTCATTATATGTTGAATCATTTGGGAGAATAGGGCCCTTTGAAGACATGACTTAATACATTTAATAAGATGATCGATCTTGTAATATATGTTACATATGTAATCCATAACATAAATTGATAACCATAAAAGGTATATTATTAGTTCATGACACTCTTGTTTTTTACTTCTTCCTTATGACAAGGAAATTTCTCTTCATCTCAATTTTTTGCATGAGAGAATTATTTATCAAAGAATATATTTTTAAAATATTCGTATTCAATGGGTTGTATTTCATATTCCTCCCAAATATTCTATATCAAATTCAACCATTGATAAACATCACCATTGATACCACACACCTTGAGTGTTATATTTTCCTTTTCACCACATACCGAGGACATAAATATATTCTTTAGATATGAAATGTATTCCTTATAAAAAATTTATTACTAATCCTACTCAAATATGAGGGAATTTATTGCATAAATATATCCATCATTTGAGAATATCATTGTGGAAAATGTTTCCTCATTCAGGAAAGGTTATTTTTTATAAAATGATTTAGATTCCCTAATATATCCATAATTACATATATTCCAAAAATAGATGTATTGGTTTTCTCAATAAGAAAATATGTACATGTTCTATGAGTATTGATATCATTTTTCGTTAAATTTTGAATTTATAAATAGTGTTATATACATTATTAGTTCGTAAAATTATGAATTTAAAATCATAATGTATATTTCCACAAATTTAAAATTCATTCATTATTAATATTATAAAAATTCACTTTGGTTTCATTGGAGATATATTCAATTTAAAATCTTTAATAATGTATTGTAATGAAAATGTGAATTATTATAAGAATACCCCATTGGAGTGTGAAACTAGTTTCATAATAAGGCATATTGTCATATTTGAGGTCATTCTCATCTCAATCCTGATGTGCCATTTTTATAGTTATACTGCTAGGTACATTTGTGCCAGAACAGCATCCACGTGTATCATCCATACATGGATGCACCATTAGGAAGTCCCACATAATATATAAATTACAAAAATATTATGATTTTATTATATACTTATCCTCAATGTGCATATTATGGTTTTTTTCCTAATCTGTGTTTTTCTAAATCTAGTTTCCATGGTTTCTACTAATCCTTCTACGATTCAAACAATAAAGACCCTAACTATAGTATCCCATAGTTTGTTTAAAACACTATTACATTAAAATATATAAATTATTAAAATACAAAATTACCAAATAGTTTAGTAGAATTTGAACAAAATATTTCATGCATGGATCCCATATTACATTAAGAAAAGAAAATTAAACACAATATAAAATAAATTTAAATAAACTATATCTTTGAAACTCATTCAAATATCTCTTTATCATAAACTCATGAAAGGAAACAAATAATACTGAGGTCAAATTCTCATTAAGGGTTACATATATTTTATTAAATAATGAATCAATAATCATAATCAACATGGATATGTAGACAACTAAACAAAAAATGAAAGGTAATTCTCATGATAAGGCATAATCAATATGGAAATGTAAATAACTGAAACACTTGACCTTTAGTAAATTAATTATGAATAAAAGGAATCAGTATATATAATGTCAAAGAAAGAATTTAATAGATAATAATAGCTAAATACTGAATGATTAAAATTCTTAATTATTAGATCTCATGTTTCCTGAGAACATGATAACTTTACCACAATGATCTATCATCAAGAAAATTTATTGTATACATGATATAAAACATATCTAACTTGGACACCTGATTCATTTAAAGGGACTACTATTGAATCTAGGAGACATAATTATCTAGTCAGCAATCCAGGTCTTGAATTTCCATAGATTTCCTCTTATTTTGAATAATAGATTTAAAATAATTAGTAACGTGCCTTATCAAATTTCCATATTAAGTAAATGATGTAGAGTTATAAATAATTTCCCAGTTAATCAGACAACATTAAAAGTGCACAATGTTTGTGTAAAATGGTATATGTTTAGGAAATCAAAAAATCCATAATATAATAATATCAATATTGAAGAGAAATTTAATGTCCAATGAAAACAAATTATAACAATCTAATTGTTTCTATAAGGACCCAACCATAAAACATACACAATCTATAATTAAGTTAATACATCACATTGAGGATCTTTTCAAGTTTAGTGTTTTAGAGTACTAGGACATAACTATTACACCTCAAAGGATTACAAAGTAGACTGTTCTACTCAATTTCCATTTTTTCATAAAATAAAAACTCCTTGAAAAAAAGAGTCATGTCTAGTTCCATGTTTTAGATGGCATGATTTTTCCTTGATTTCATCCTCGAACCTATTCCACATTATGTCCTATGAAAAACATTTCAAAAACATGGGATGGGCATAAAAATCTTAGGAAGGGATACAAAAAACTGAAAACTATTATTTTTTTAAAAACAATAGGTAAACCTTGATTACATTATCATAAGTATTACTTTTCACCTTTATGAAGTAGTAAATAATATTCACTGAATAAAAGATCATTACTTACCCTTTTTAACCAAAATATTTCCATAAAACCCATATAAAGAACACATAACATGTAAAGGTAACATGGGACATAAACTTACATAAATGGAATAACCATACAGTCGAATTCCACACATATCACTAAATGGAATAGCCATTTGGCCGACTTCAATAAACAATTAATTGAAGGTTATAACGTAACCACCCGTCCTGGTATTCAAGGCACCACCCGTCATTTGGTTTATCACATAACCACCTGTTAAATGTCCAAGTACCAATATAAAATCATAACACATACAACAAATATAATGGAAAGAAAACAATTCCACATTTTAAAAACAATATATCACATAAATATATTGACATAGAAAATCCATTTTCAAAACCATTTTCAATAACAAAAATAAGTAAAACAGTATAAGGTATTTATTTTCATTTAAAAACATTACGGCTTGTTTAGGAATCCAAAGATCAAATAATACTCACGGTGGCGGAAAAGGTTGTAGTCACCGCTTACGTTAAAATAAACATTACTTTTTATCATTTAGTAAAACACTTTGTAGAAAAGTATTCCCATTGAAAAGTCAAGGTTGTTTATACAGTGTATAAAGGAAAGTCATGTATTAAAACAAAACATGCCCTAATGAAAGGTTATTGAGACGAAGTCCCTTAACTCGTGTTCGAATTTAACCGTTCGTTTTTTAATATCATGAATAATAAACTAATGTTAATTTATACTATCTTAAGAAACATTTTTAAGTTTATTATTCCTTTTATATCTCTTATTACCATGTTATAAACATCATGTAATCATTTAAGTTAATAATGTTCATTTTGTCGATATTTGGTACATGAGTCAAAAATGGACTTCTTATAATTAAATGTTGTTCATGTGGTAAAATGATTATTATATCCAAAATGATATTCATGATTTGGATATCATATATATCATATATATCTAGCATATACATGTATTTATAATAGTACATAACATTTAGAGTTATGAAATGAAATGCACCATTCATAGAGATGGTAAGTCGTACGTACGCAAAAACGCTACTTCCATTTCTATTTCATATTTAGTGGAGTTAAAACATAATGATACATAGTAGTATTATAATTTTAGTATTGTATCATATATAATAGCATTAAATCTATCCTTTATATATACCACATATTTTATGAACGAGTCATATCACATTGAGGGGGCGGTAGTCCGCACTTCCTCTAATTAGATTATCGTGTTTTCCCATAATGGAACCATAAAGTCATGCTATAAATGGAAAATAATGAAGCATAAAAAAACATAAATATAATATATATTATATATAAATATATTTCCATCATAATATCCACCATGAGAGGCGGTTGGATATATTTGAACAATCATCGTTTCGTGAGGCGTTAGTTTTCCCTCAAAAGAAACATTATATTCTTCATCCATTTGATCGATGTGTCTGTAAGTGTAGCTCGAATATTTCTTATAAAAACATCATAGTATATTTATAATACTGATTTTGTTACAAAAGAAGGGACTAAAAAGAGTTTAGGTGTTGTATAATTAAAATAAAAGAAAACAATTTAAGAGTAATTGTTACCTTTAATTTGGGTAACTCCCATTGGTTTAAACTTAAGGACTTCTTGAAGTTCCTTCTGACTAAGTTAAGGCTTCTAGGAGGAGGAGTGGGATGTAGGGAGCTTAATTGGGCAGATATTGGATGATCCAAAATGATTGAGAGGTGTATGGAATTGGATAGAATTTTTCTCCTTTTATAAGGGAGAGGAGGGTCTCTTTAGGAATGTTTGAAAAAAATAGTTTATTATATAATGATAATCTGTTTATAATGGTCCAAAAATCATAATTGTCGAAGAAAAAAAGATTCATGGTCAATATAAAATCATCCAATAAGAATTGGACAGGTTTTGGATAATATTTTATTCATTATAATCTTGTTTATTTAAATGATTTATTAATGAGGTAAACACTGCATCATTATTGTGTCATAAATATTTTAATTTATTTGATGTCTAAAAATTATGAAAAAAATACAAAGATTTAGGAAATATTTTTAGATTTCCAATGAATATTTATAGTCGAAAGGATAGTTTATATAACACCTTATAAGAATTTATTTACTAAAAGATATTTGTTTTTGTCAGTTTTTCCTTCACATTAAATTAATTAATCTAAATTGTCATTATCACTCCCAAGTAGCTTAATGGGGTCCCAAAATAGACTCAAAGATGCCCATGGTCATAAATGAATCAACCAATAAGGTTTGAACAAGTGTAAATTTAATTTTTAATTATTATAATAATCTTTTAACCTTGAATTACCATATTTACATTTAACTGCTGTAAATAAAAGTCAAAAGTTACTATTCACCAAAAATTATTTTCATCTTAATAAACCATATTTTACTTATTAAAAACAATAATTTATGTCATATTTTTGAAATTTAATTCACAGAAGTGGTAAATTTTCATTTTAATGAAAAAGTCAGTTTTTGTAACTACTACTAAGTGATTTCAATATTCATAAAAAATTGATGTTGTTTAGAAAAATACCAAAAAATCAGCCTAAGCTCTATGTGATATTCCGAATTCAAAAATTATGACTATTTTTTCAAATTCAAAAGATAGAACTGGAATTAATTAATTTTAAAATTAATTCCTGTTGCCAAAACAAATAAAGTGTTTTTAATAAACAATAACTATCAAAAGATTGATATTTGTTTATGTCAAATTTCAAAGTGAAATTACATCCAATGACAAAAATTGGAATAAATTTTAAAAATATATTTTAATATCACATTAAAACCAAATAAAAAGATAATCTAACAATATAAATAAATTAGATTAAAAGGCACTTTTGAAAAAAAATACAATATTTTTCACTATTCATTAAAAAATGATCAATACAGGAAAAATTCTAAAAAATTACACAAAATAAATTTTGATGTCCCCATTCAATATAAAGATTTTATTTGGTCAAATAGAATGTATTAAAGTTACCACAACCATATTTAAGGATGGTTCACCATTAAAAGGAGGTAAATCAACATTTTAATGTAAATTATGCTTAAATTTATATTCATTCACATTTTAAGCCTCTAACTTTTATTGGATAAATGTAAATACATTTAACAAACAAGTATAATCATATTGTATATTGTTTTTTTCATTCCCACCAATAAAATGTCTTGGAGTTAACTACCATTTAAAATAATAATATTATATTATTATTGTGCAACGTAAGATTTCAAAGAAACCCGTTGTTGCGTATCGGGTACGCTATCGAACATAGAAAACCTTTTCAAGTAAAATTAGTATTTAATTCAAAAATATTAATATGTATGATAACATCTTATTCTTCATTTACTATGGATGTTACATCCTTCCCCCCTTTTGTAAATTGTGTGCTCCTAATTTTTATTCACTTATCTAAATAAGTGGGGGTATTTATCCCTTATAGCATTTTTAGATTCCCACGTGGCCTTTTAAACCATATGGTTCTTCCAAAAAACCTTTACCTGATGAATTACCTTATTTTGAAACACTTTCTCTCTACAGTCAAGAATGTAGACTGGTTAATCTTCATAAGAGAGATTCTCTTCCAACTGAACTACCTCTGGGCTCAAAACATGAGATAGATCTAGCATATACTTTCTCAACATCGAAACAGGAAAAACATTGTGTACCTAGGATAAACTAGGAGGTAAAGCCACAATGTACACAATTGATCCATCTTTCTCCAGGACTTCACAATGTCTAATGAACCACATGCTCAAATTTCCCTTATTTCCAAAACACATCACATTTTTCCATAGAGAAACTTTGAGAAACACATGATCACCTACCTCAAAAAGAGACCCTTCATCTGGTTATTTTCATAACTTTTCTATCTGCTCTAAGCTGTTCTCATGTGCTTCTAAATCAAATGAACTTTCTTTGCATCTAATTTACCAATTTTGGTCCAATCATCCTCCTTTCACCTACTTTATCCCAAAAAGCTAGAGTTCGATCACGTTTTCTATATAATACCACAAATGGAGCCGTCTGTATACTAGAATGAAAACTGTTATTATATGAAATTTCAACCAAAGAATTATGTTGGTCCCAGCTTCCCTGGTAATCCATCAAACAAGAACGTAGCATATCTTCCAATGTCTAAATTGTTCATTCTAACTGCCCATCTGATTGAGGATGAAAAGATGTACTAAAATTTCATTCATTACCCAATGACTTCTGATGGACTTTCCAAAAGTTAGAAGTAAGTCTGGGATCATGATCAGATACAATGGAGAGGGGAACTTCATGCAACCTGGATATCTCTTTAACATACAACCGAGCAAGTTGATCTATAGAAAAAGTGTCTCGAATAGGAAAGAAATTTGCAGATTTAGTCAATCAATCAACAATAAAACAGATTGCATTATTAACTCGAGATGTCTTCGGTAATACCACAATGATGTCAATGGATATATTTTTCAATTTCCACTCTGACACCGATAAAGGATGAAGCATTCTTTCTGTTAACAGCCACTCTGCTTTAACCTACTAACAAGTCAAATACTTCATAGTAAAATCAGCAATATCACATTTCATTCCATCACACCAATAATTCTCCCAAAGATCTCTGTACATATAAGTACTACCAGGATGAAGTGATAACGAGGAACTATGAGCTTCACATAACAACTCCTTCTTCAACTGTGAATAAAAAAGAACGCATAATCTCTTATCAAATCTGAAAACAGAATCATTATCAACTTTAAAATCAGTCAACCTACCCTTTTGAACCAATACTTACTTTTTCTTCAACTCACTGTCTTTTTTCTGCGCTTTCTTTATACTGTCTAATAGAGATGATTTCACTGACAACTGAAACAAAATATAAGAATTTCCTACACCAACATCTTTTATTCCAATGTTCATCAAATAAAAAACCAAATGATCCCATTCCAAACATAACATGGTTAATGAAGTATTACTTTTTCGACTCGAAGAATTAGCAACTTTATTTTTTTTCCCGGAAGGTAATGGATCGTTAAATCATAATCAATGATTAATTCCTACCATATCATCTGTCTCAAGTCCAATTATTTTTGAGTGAATATATACCTCAAACTTTTTTGATCATTATATATTTCAGAATTCACTCCATGCAAATGATTCCTCCAAATTTTTAATGCAAAAACAACACGAGCTAATTCCAAATCATGTGTAGTGTAATTTAACTCAATGGGTTTCAACTAACAGGAAGCATAATCATTTACCTGATTATTCTGCATTAGGACACAACCCAATCCATTCAACGAAGCATCACTTTAGATAAAAAAATCACCATTTTTAGGATGGCAGTGCAAAAATTGGAGCATTCACCAATCTTCTTTTAAATTCCTAAAAACAATCATCAAACTATTTTTTTCCAAATGAACTTAACAGCTTTTCTATTTAACATAGTCATTAAACTAGATTACCTTGAAAACAATTCAGCAAACCTCCAGTAATAACCTAAAAAACCAAGAAACCTACCAATGTCATTTATATTTGTGGGTCTTGTCCATTATTCCACAACTCTTGTTTTTGCAGGATCAACTGTTATTCCATTTGTTGAAATAATGCGACCAAGAAAAAAAATTGCAACAAAAACTCACACTTTCTAAATTTCCAAAATAATTTCTTTTATTTTATGGTTTTAAATACAACCCTTAAATGACTTTCATGTTCCTCATTACTTTTGGAATAAACCAAATCATCATCAGTGAAAAAAACCCCATCATTATCCAAGAACTCATAGAAAATTCTATTCATAAGATCCATGAATACAATAGGTGCATTGGTTGACCCAAAAGGCATAACTACAAATTCATAATGGCCATATCTAGTACAAAACGCAGTCTTTAGAACGTATTCTTCTTTTACTTCCAACTAATGGTAAGCCGACCTCAAGTCAATCATCAAAAAATATTGTGCTACTTAGAGTTTATTTAACAAATCAACAATATGAGGAAAAAGATATTTGTTGTTAATAGTATTGATATTAAATGCTCTATAATCAATGAAAAGTCTCACTGAACCATCATTATTTGTATCAAACAAGATAGGAGCACCACATAGTGATGTGCTAGGGTGAATTAAACCTTTATATAATTACTCTTGCAATTGATTCTTTAACTCTAAAAGTTCAATATGATCTATTCGATAAGGGGGTTTAGAAATTGTCTTATTATCAGGAACTAAGTCAATAGTAAATTCAACTTCTCGATTAGGTATCATACCAGACAACTCATCAGGAAAAACATCAAGGCACTCATTTACCACACACACATCATTAATCTGGAAAAACCATTTGTTTTCAACAATATGTGCAAGGTACAATTCATTTCTAACTTTTACCAGATTTTCAACTTCTTGATATGTTATCAAAAGAAAGGGTTCATTCTTGTACACAAACTGAAAATCTTTTTGAAAAGAAACCACTTTTGCTCTACAGTCATTATTAGCATGATAAACATAAATCCAATCCATGCCCAAAAGGACATCAAACTCTACGAGAGGAAGAAAAATAAGGTTTTCATGTAGAATCTTTCCGCACACAAGGACAGGAATGTTCGTATGTTTTCTTTTTGTCTCAACAATTCCTCCAGGTGTTTTTACCATAAGTTCTGTATTCCTATCTTGAGATATAATTCCTAATTTACTAGAAAAATTCTAAGAAATAAAATAGTGTGTTGACCCTGAATCAAAAAACACATTTTCATAATCTGAACAAACAAATAGTGTACTTGAAACTGCATCATTTGATGGCCCAACATCTGCTGATGTTGTTGCAAAGGATTTCACCACCCCTTTCTACATGTATTATGGATTCTTTCCCTCAGTTGAGTTCTTCTCTGGACACTCATTTCCATAATGACCTATTTAATTACACTTAAAATATCTTACCGATGGCTTTTTATTCCCTGCATGATCATATTCCTTACAATTACATGTTATATGACCAGACTTACCACACCAGAAGCACCTTCCGGACTTCGATAAACATTCTCAGAGATGATTCTTACCACACTTCTCACAATATGGATATTTATTTTTCTTAACTCAATGCTTCTTTGATGAATTTTTCTCCTTTCCCTGCCAACTGGACCACTCATTCTGTTGTTTTTTAAAGAACACTTGATCATCAACAAACTCCATTTCCACCTTCTCCGCACATCGAACAACTGTTTCATAACTTTTGAACTCCCGAGAGGCTAACAATATTCGATATCATGGCTTTAGTTCCGAGTAAAATCGATTTATCTTACTATCAAGATCTCAGAAGAAATTTTGTGCATACCATGCCATGCGAGTGAACGTTTCTTCACAATAAGCCCTTGAGTCATCCTACTGCCTCAATTCTAAGAAATGGTTTTCCATCCTATGAAGAACCACCTTATGAAAATATTTCCCATGAAAAATACCTTTCAATTCATCCCAATCAAGAGAATCAACCTCTTCACTATCCCTGATATGTTTCACCATCGACCACCACTGATTAGCTTCACCTTCAAAATGGTAAACAACGAGACTAACCTTTAGATGTTCTGAACAACCCATAACATCCAAAATCATTTACAGTTCTTTAATCCACCCTTCTTCTAGCATAGGGTCAGATGATCCTCTGAATGATAGTGGATGTTTCCTCATGAAATGCTCCAATACTGACATGTTCCTCTGCGGTTGATCTGGCTGGTCTTGTGCATGGATACCACCCCCATTTATAGCCTGAGTCAACAGTGTCAACACTGCAAAAAAACTGTTTAGTTCTGGTTCCGACCCTCTTAGGTTACTGATTTGGAAGGTTTTCTTCCTCCTTATGTTGTCCCAACATAGCTTCCTTGTTTCCTCTTCGGAAAACCAATCTGATCAAAGAAATATCTTAGTCAAAGAAAGATGGTAATCTATAAATGATATATGATTTCAATATTATCATAAATTACTTTATGGATATTAATTTTACAATACCCTAACTCTTAAAGCTGTCTAAACTGACCTCTGATACGAACTATAATGACCCAGCCTTAAAACATAAATAATCTTGAATTAAGTTAATAATTCACATTGAGGATCTTTTCAGGTTTAAAATTTTAGTGAATTAGGACATAAATATTACATTTCAACGGATTACAAAGTAGACACTTCTACTCAATTTCCGATTTTTCCTAAAATAAAAACTCCTTGAAAAAAAGAGTCAGTTCAAGTTCCATGTTTTAGGTGGAATGAATTTTCCTTAATCCCATCTTTGACCCTATTCCACATTATGTCCCGTGATAAACATTTCAAAAACTGGGGATGAGCATAAAAAGCTCAGTAAGGGATACACAAAGAAGGAAAACTGTTAGTTTTTTAAAACAATAGGGAAACCATGAATACTTTATCATTAGTAATACTTTTCACATCTATGAAGTAGTAAATACTCTTCACTGAATAAAAGATCATTAATTACCCTTTTGTAACCAAAAGATTACTATAAAACCCATATAAAGAACATATAACATATAAAGGTAACTTGGGACATAAACAAACAAAAATGGAATAACCATACGGTCGACTTTCACACATATCACTAAATGGAATCGCCATACGACCGACTTCCATACCCAATGCATTGGAGTTTATAACCTAACCACACATCCTGGTATTCACGTCACCACCTGTCATTAGGATTATCACATAACCACCCATCAAAGGTCTATGTACCAATATAAAATCATAAAACAAACAACATATATAAAGAAAGGAAAATATTTCCACATTTCAATCACAATATATCATATAAATATATTGACATAACAAATCCATTTTGAAAACCATTTTCAATACAAAAAATATGTAAAAGAGTATAAGTTATTTATTTTCTTCTAAAAACATTACGGCTTGTTGAGGAAGCCAAAGATCAAATAATACTCGCGGTGGTGGAAAAAGGTTGTTGTCACCACATAAGTTAAAAGAAACATTCCTTTTTGTCGTTTAGTAAAACGCTTCATAGAAAAAGATTCCCTTTGAAAAGTAAAGGGTTTTTATCCAGTGTATAAAATAAATTCATGTATTAAAACAAAATATGACTCAATGAAAGGAGATTGAGACGAAGTCCCTTACCTCGTGTCCGACTTGACCCGTTCATTCTTTAATATCCTGAATAATAAACTAAAGTTAATTTCTACTTTCTTCATAACCTTTTTCAAGTTTATTATTAAATTTATATCACTTATTACCATGTTATAAAAATTATGCAATCATTTATGTTAATAATGTTCCTTTTGTTGATATTTGGTTCATAAATTAAAAATGGACTTCTTATAATTACATGTTGTTCATGTGATCAAAGGTTCATTATATTCAAATTGATATTCATGATTTGGATATGATATATATAATATATATCCAGAATATACAAGTATTTATAATAGTACATAATATTTATAGGTATTAAATGAAATGGAACGTTCATGGAGACGGTAAGTCGTACGTATGCATGAACGCTACTTCCATTTCTATTTCATATTTAATGGAATTAAAACATAATGATACGTAGTAGTATTATAATTAATGTATTGTATCATATATTATATCATTAAATATATCATTTATACGTACCACATATGGTATGAACGAGTCATATCAGTTTGACGGGGTGGTAGTCCGCACTTCCTCTAATGAGATTATCACATTTAGCCATAATGGAACCATAAAGGCATGCAATAAATGGTAAATACAGAAGAGTAAAGAAAACAATAAAATAATATAAATCATATATAAATATAGTTCCATCATAATGGCCACCATGAAAGGTGGTCTGAGATATTTGAACAATCATCATTTCGTGAGGTGTAAGTTTTCCATCCAGAGATACATTATGTTCTTCATCCATTAAGTGGAGGTGTGTGTAATTTTAGCTAGAATACATCTCATAACTACATCCTAGTATATTTATAATACTAATGTTGTTACAAAAGAATGAAATAAAAAGAGTTTATGGGTTGGAGAAGTAAAATAAAAGAAAACAATTTAAGAGAAATAGATACCTTTAATTTGGGTAACTCCCTTTGGTTTAAACCAAATGTCTTATTGAAGTTCCTTCTTTATAAGGTAAGGCTTATATGAGGAGTAGAGAGATGTAGGGAGCCTAATTGGGTAGAGTTTTGATGATCCAAAATGCTTTATAGGTATGTTTAATTGGTTAGAAGTTATCTCCATTTATAAGGGAGAGGAGGGGCTCTTTAGGATAGTGTGAAAACATTATTTTATAATATAATGATATTCTCTTTCTAATGGACCAAAAATAATTATAGTAAAATATACGATGACTCATGGTCTATATAAAATCATCAAATTGGAATCATAAAGGTTTTAGATAATATTTTAATAAATATAATCTTATTTATTAAAATGATTTATTAAATAGTTAATCACACCATCATTATTATGTCATAAATAATTTAGTTTATTTGATGTCTAAAAATAATAATAATAACTACCATGATGTAGGAAATTGTTTTATATTTCCAATGAATATTTATAGTCGAAATTTTAGTTTATAAACCCCTTATATAAATTAATTTACTAAAAGATATTTTCTTTTGTCATTTTTTCCTTTACTTTATTTTAATTAATCTAAATTGCCATTATCACTCCCATGTGGCTCAATGGGGTCCCAAAATCGACCCGAATATTACCATGGTCATAAATGACTCAACCAATAAGTTTTTGACAAGTGTTAAGGTAATTTTGAAATATTATAATATTCCTTTAACCTTGAATTACCCTATTTACCTTTTACTGCGGTAAATAAAACTCAAAAGTTACTCTTCAAAAGAAAATATTTTCATCTTAATGAACAAAATTTTACTTTTTAATAACCGCCATTTATGTAGGATTTTTAAAATTCAACTAACAGAAGTGGTAAAATTTCATTTAAATGAAAATGTCAGTTTTTTAACTACTACTAAGTGATTTCACTATTCCTCAAGAATTGAAGTCTTTCAGAAAAATACAAAAAATTCAGCCTAAGCTATATTTGATATTCCTAATTCAAAAATGATGTCTATTTTTCCAAATTCAAAACATATTATTGGCATTAATTAGCTTTAAAATTAATTCCCATTATCAAAACAAAGAGTGTGTTTTTAAAAAACATTAACTATCAAAAGATTGATACTTGTTTATGTCCAATTTAAATGGGAAATTAATTCCAATGTCCAAAATTCGATTAAATGGTAAAAATATATTTTAGTATAAATTTAAAAACAATTAAAAAGATAATCTATCCATAAAAATAATTCAAGCTAAAAGGAACTTTTAAATTAAAAAACAATATTTTTCACAATTTGTTAAAAATGAACTTTATCGGAAAAATTCCAAAACATTACACAAAATAAATTTTGATGTCCCCATTCTAAAGAAGATTTTTTGGTCGAATAGAATGTATTAATGTGACCAAAAATATATTTAAAGAGGGTTCTCCAATAAAAGGTGGTAAATCGACCTTTTAATGTAAATTATGCCTAAAATTTGATTCATTCCTATTTTAAGCCTCTATCTTTTATTGGATAAATGTAAATACATTTAACAAAAATGTATAATAAAAAATTAATTATTTTTTTCATTCCCTCCAATACAACAGCCAGGAGTTAACAACTATTTAAAATATTAATTTTATATTATTCATGTGCAACGTAAGATTTCAAAGAAACCCATTGTTGCATATCGGGTACGATATCGAACATAGCAACAATTTTCAAGTAAAATTAATATTTAATTAAAAATATTAATATGTATGTAAATATCATATTCTTAATTTACTTGTGATGTTATAGTTTCAATAGGAGTTCAATCACGAATGATTTCACAAAAACATTATCACATTGTGATTTTCAATTGATGTCCCCTTGGTTGAAATATTTAAAATTGAAAGATAAAATACTATGAAGAATTGATTATTAATGATACTACATGTCATAGGATTAGTTTATATGTCACATAAATTTCAATAGTAGCATAATTAAAAATAATACTCAATGGAATTTAAATTCAGATGAAATCTCATACCTTACACTCCCATTTGGTTTAACTACATTTTATCCCATATATTATGGTTTTTGTATTGTTATTACGTTATAAAAAAACCTTATTAATATTTTTATTACCATATATTATCCTTTTATGACATCTTATCACCCATTTGTTTATATTCATCTATTATTTTCAATGTTTCGAGATGTTAAGTGCCTTGTTTTTATAGTATGTTTTGACATTATGATTTTTTCTTCTTAATTAAATCATAATTTCATCATCTCACGTATTTTAACCAATATGTTAATGTCATATATAATTAATATATATATATATAGTGTATTCCCCAATATTTTGTGATAGGAAATATAAAACATTCCAGTATATTTTTTATGTCATATATATTACATATGTTTATTTATCCCATAATTTATATATTCCATTTAAGGTGTTAATGAATCACATCAATAGATGATGGCATGTACTGTTGTACAAACGAACATGATTATCGTATTCCCAAAAAATGGATAGCATGAAGTTAAATATTTTATAATAATTGCGTATGAATAGTTAGATAATAGTAATCATAAATATCATATATAAATAGCATGTCTATCATTATTCTAAACTAGTAATGTTGGTAATGGAAAAAAATGACATCAGTTTGAGAGGCGTTAACCCACCGTTGACACAAAATATGATTTTAAACTATTTTATGGGAGTGTCAAAATTTGATGTTAGGTGAATCCTTGTCATTATAATTTTGGGTTTTTATAGTTAATTTAACCCATAATTATTTTCTTTATAATAATTTTTATATGTTTTATATTTAGTAAGTACCAGTATTTAATTAATATTTTACAGAATATTGATCGGATTCTTATACAGTATGTTTTGTTGGGAATATAAGAATAAAAAAATCATTTAATTTAATTATTTAAAAATCTAATTCAACTGTTTTGATGCTGAAATAATTTACTTAATTTTTTATAGCCTATTAAAGTTACATTATAGTTTTTATTTAAAATCTCTAATGAATTATGATGATATCTCATGAAAAATTGAACAGATTCATGTGTTCCATATAAAATCCGATATAATTTATATATATGTATATATATAAACATCATGATTTTATTAGGAAGCATTAAATATTTTTCATGGTACTATTAAAATTCACCAATGTTTTTCTAGTAGTTTTTCAACTCCACACTCTGTAAATTTGGAGAGCTACATTTTATATTTTACTACAAGTTCTATCGAAATCATAATATCTTGAAACCTGATGATATTGAAAAAAAGTACTTTTATACTAATTTAACCTATTTTATTATAAGGAAAAACTATTATTAGGTTGTTTGTTAAATTATTTAATGTTTTTCAATGGTTTTACAAAACTATGATTGTTCCAGAATGATATTGTTTCTATTTTTCAAAGATATATGGATATGTGTATAGAAAATTGAGTCTCTTATTGATCAATTTGAATGGTATCACAATTATATTAATATAAGTATTCTATTATGAAGGATGAATATATAGTTAATTGAAATTAAAAAATCATAGAAATATATAATAGTTTGTTTATTAGTTATGAGGTCATTTATACATATCTTTTAATCAAATGTAGGGTTGATAAACCCTAAATTTTCAAACCAAATGTAATTTTCCATTTTTCAACTATAGTTCAATTAACCATACATGAATTTTTTGAATCCTCAATTTTTAGTAAATAGTACGATTAATGAACTATACATTAGAATCAAATAATCTATATTTTTAATGAACCTTGAACTTGCCTCATGATTTTTAGTTCTTCGTACCACTAAAAATGGATGTGTTACACTATGTCTAGAAATATTTAGAAAATATTCTATCATACTTTTATTCTAATGTACATGTTATTAATTAATTTACAAATTGAAAAGATAAAATAATATGGGAAGAATAATGTATATGATTTCCACTATATATCTTGATCCTAAATTGAAATATAACTAAATATCTTCATACATGAACACAATTTAATACATGAATAATTGAAGTCCAATATTTTGAAGCATGAGGAAATTTGAAATGTTGGAAAAAATATTAATCCCATGTGAATAATTTTATATTTTTAAATAGTTATCAGTTATGTGTTAGATAATGGAGATTTAAATCTATTATATATTACTGGAACAATCTCCCAGTATCAGTACACATGTTTTATAGTTATTCATAGTGATGCTTCCTCTCAAGAACACTATTTATTTCCAATGCATGAATTAATGTATGGAGAATATAAAAAATACCTCAATCCATGAAATCAAAATTCACTACATCATGTGACGCCTCTCAATTTATATTAATAAGGACCTTGATTTTCTTACATTACTATTATATAATTTTGAATAGAAATAATATATTAGAGTTACCAAAATAGGATCCATTGTTTTATTGTCAAAGTAAAATTATAACAATATATTAAATTTATATATTAAAACATAAACACTATTTAATTAATTTTTGACTATCTTATTAGTGTACGTTGTGTTCTTCTTTGTATAAATAATAACCCATGATATACCTGAAATAAAATGGTGAGCTAATTCCAACTAAGAGGATATATAAGAACATGAGTAAATATAACATGGTTGATCATAATCATCATTTTTACAACATAAGCCTGGAATCATCATCATCATGAGAGTATTAATTAGATAAAATAATGGAATGTGTTAATGCATAAAAATGAAACATATTGTCTTAGTGTCCAAACACCTCACATAGTTGGGAACAAAGATAGCATCATGTTCATGAATATCATATGTGAATAATCATAACAATATCATTGTGATAAAAATATCATCATGCTCATACATATTTCATATTATGTAATGAGATATGTCACATTATAAAATGCATTACACCTCTATATAATTCCAGGTGCACCTGCAAAATCATAACATCTTCATAATCATGCATTCCATATAGACCATATATCAATCACATACACAAAATAATCTATGGAATTTAAATGGGATTAATTATTACTTCATAAATCAAACATTCATAAATGAAATTTTCTGGTCCCAACAAAAATTTATCAACATATTTGGTAAAAGTATCCCCATTATTGAGTGAAGAAGAAACAATATATATATATTTAAAAGATTTGATTTCTTAGAATGAGGATTTATTTTGGAAAAATATTTTCATTTATCATAAAATAAGATTGGAAGAATGTATAACCTTAAATAAAAATTAATGGAGAATAAATTATATTTATAGATCCATCAAGGGACATCCATACTGAAAATTTTGTGAGATAGAGAAAACCCAAAGGAAGAGATTTGGGTTTAAGAATCACCTTACCTAATGTCTAAATACTTTTTTTACTTCAATATACTAGATATTAAAATTTTATTAATAATTAATAATCAATGAACTTCTAATAATTTTATATTATTTATTTAATTTTTATAAAATTCAATTGAGGACATTATGATGAGTTATATAGTTCAATTTCAACATTCAAGAGTGTTTTTTCAAGGTTTTTTATTTGGCTCACTTGTATACATGTGTATATTATCTTTTAATATTGGAATAATCATCTAGAATTTAAATTTTATGATATCCATAATCTTTATGAAGTGTAATTGGTATTTTATATTATCTTTTTCTAGATATTATGAAGATTCATTAGACAAAATTTTATGATGCTCATTTAGATTAATTTTATCTATTTTTTTATAAATAAGTAATTTTGTTTTATTAGTTAATATTATTTGTATAATATAGTTCTAGAACCTAAAATGTTTTAAAATTTATTTTAAATTATTTTTCCACCATTATAATGTTTTTACATATAGCTTTGAATGCGTTAAAATAACATGAAAATTCCTCATCTTTGATGGCGGTAAATCATCACATCCTGAAGGATTCTATCACATTATTGGAATAAATAGTAGTAAATAAGAGGTTTGATTATGGATTATTCTCATAAAATAATAAAACTTCATGATATATATGATATTGGTGTCACCATTCCACTTGTATATGAGGATATGGGGATAAAATTTGTAATGAACAAAATTTAAAATAAATTAAATGAAATGAAAGAGGATTTTCTTATTGAATGATTCTCCTTGAGAACCTCATTAAGGAAGTTGGATTCAATATTTTTCTAACACCAAAGGATCCTAGACATGGGGGAGGGTATTGTTAATATTATTGCTCAGAAATTTGTCAAGGTTCAAAACTAGTAAGGTGTGAGGAGGAGAGGTGTTTATCAATGGAGTTTGTTGGGAAGGGGAGGTGTGTTTCACATTATTTTATTCATTTCATTAGTATTTTTTCACAAGACTATGAATATATTGAGAATTATCTCTAAATATGTTAGTATAATTAATTATAGTTAGTGATTATATCGATTACATCAATAATTACTCAAGGAGAAATGTAGATAACTTGTAATGTATATATACTGTAAATTATTATAATTTTTAAATTAAAAATAATTATAATATGTTAGAAAAATAGAAACAAATTAGCCTATCCATTTTTAGATGTGTATAATTAAAAAATGAACTCTATTTTTATAAACAATTTTATAAATATGAGAAATTAAAATTCAAATTAAAATCACCATTTTCTCGAAAAATGCAGAATTTTAAATTATTAATGATTTTGTAACAAAATGAAAAATTAATTAATGTATTGTAAAAATATCCATTAATAAATATAAAACCAAATAAAAATTTATGAAAATGTTTTTATATAAATAAATTTTATTTTAAATAATTATATTAATAATAAAATTATAAATAAACAGTTTTTTTATAAACTATAAAACTTAATTAATAATTTATAAAATATTTAATTACTTATATTTTAATATATTTATATCATATTATCATTTATAAGATGCTTAAATTTTATTTATATGTTAATATATGAGGATACAATACTATTTACCGGATTACTATTCCTAATGGTACCAATACTATTCCAATGGTCAAGTTACAATTTCATTGGTATAAGATCCTTAACTTCTAGAAATTCCTATAATTCCATTAATTATTAATTTATAAAGTTTATATTGTATTATATATGAGATTTTTTGAGATTTATAAAAAATTGATTAAGTATAAAATGGGAGTTTTCATTGATTTTGTTTTCGTTGCATTCTTCATCAATTATGAAATTTCCCCTTTGAAATTTAATTTTACAATATATATGGGTAATATGTGAGGGTAATTCTCCTTCATAAATTCCTCTAGTTCCCATGTTGACTCTTTATACTTATGGTATCTCCATTGTTTTATGACCAGGATAGTAGTCCTTTTCTATTGAACATTATCTCTAAGGTCTATGATCTTTAGTAGTTTCTTCTCTTAAATGGGATCATTTTCCAAAAGTAACACGTCTTGATTCAGTACATGGGATGGATCTAGTATGTACTTCATTAATTTGGATACATGGAATACATCCTGTACTTGAGAAATTGTTGTTTTTATTTTCCAGTCTATAGGCCCGAGCAACAAAATGATCAAGAATCCAAATGGGCCTGATGTGTCGGGGACATAGCTTTCCATTCCTCCAAAATATCATGATCATATTCCATATATATTTATAGTGTAATACCATGTCTCCATCCTCAAAATCTAGGTCTCATTGACTATTTTATTTATAAATCATCTATCAACTCTTGGGTTCCTTGATGTGATGCTGAATGGTTTTTACATTTTCCTCCATTTCATCTACCATTTCACATCATAGCAGCTTCTGTTCACAGAGTTCATCCCATAATGCCATTGTTATGCATAATTTCCCATAAAATTATATATATGAGTCCTTTTTTATTCATGATTTGAAAATATTATTGTACGTGAACTTGAAAAGAGGTAGATGTTGGTACCATCCTTTATTGATGTACATAGAAGATTCTCTCAACATTACTTCATGTGTTTGAACTATTTTATTAGCTTGAACATCAATTTGATGATGATAATGTCAAATGATGTTTAGTTCAGTGTTTATAGTACATTGGAGGATTTTCATGAACATATAAGAGAATCCCATAACTTGGTAGCATACAATATATAGTGGCACTCCATGTTTCCTTACCACTTCTCTGATGTATATCCATTAAAGTTAATATAGTGAAAATTCCTCTCGAATTGTTATAATGTGTGTCCTTGGAAAAAAAATCCACAATAACCCATATAGCATTGTTTCCTCTAGAGGTCTTCAAATGTCTGGTGACAAAGTCCATGATGATGTTTTGTGATATCCATGTTTTTTTTGAGTTATGGTTGCATAATACACTTAGATTTTTTCCATTAATCTTTCACATTCACACATAATAGGAATATTTATCTATATTAAACAATATCATTTTCCATGTTTTCCCACCAATAGTTATCATAGAGATAAAAATAAAATATTTTCTCTCTCAATGAATTGAAAAGGTTTAACTATGTACATCAATTAGAAGCTCTTTCTTTATATCTGGATTAGATGGTACACATATTCATAGCCCAAATTCTATAACTCCATCCTCATAAACATTGAACTATTTGTATTACTCTTTTAATAGAGATTCCACCTAGTTCTAAATTTCAACATCATTTCTCTATTCATACTTTATTTTCTCTGTGATGAAGGTTTAGTGATCATTTGAGAAAGGAATAGTGATTATCATTCCTTAATAATTACAATGTTGATCCATGGTCAATATAGGATGATTGGATCCATCAATATTCTCATCATTGATAATGATGGAGAATCATTTTACAGAGAGAATCCCCTACATTATTTACCCAACCAGGATGGATGTAGATTGAGAAAATGTAATCCTTGATGATCTATAACCATTTTCATTGGAGAATATAATGATCCTTGTATATAATATATTTTATTGGTTCTTATGATCACTATATATTTTAATAAAATCTCTATAGAGATAATGCATCCATTTTATCAATGTGATGATCAAAACATCAAACTCCTGATCTTTCTTGGGATAGTTATTCTCATGAATTTTCATTGAATTCAACAGTCTAGACAAACTATTCATCCTTTTTGAATCAACATAGTTAGTGGGTTTAATAGCCCTAATAAATTATTTATAAAGCACCAATAATACCCATATAGATGAAGGTAACATGGGATATCGATTATAAATGTTGGTCGGGCCACTCTTCAATTGCCATTATCTTGTAAGGGTCCACATATATTCAATTTTTAGTGATATAATTCCACAAGAAGGATAATTACTCTATATAGAACTCAAAAATACGGTACATTTGTTATAGCTTCTCCCTTGTCAATGTCATTTTCACAATATTCCAATTCTCCTCATGTTTCTCCATTATCCTGCAGTATACCATAATATCTCCTATAAATACTACTGGAAACATGTGTATGTAATATCTAAAAAATATATTAATTATTTTTGTGAATATTAATATAGAATTAATGGGTCTGAAATTAATCACTATTAAATCATAGACTACATACCTCATTTGGAAGGCATTTTAGGGAATATCATCATTCATCACCTTTAATTACTGAAATTCCAACAGAATGTGCACCAAAGAGAAATACTTTCCCCACATAGTAGATCAAACAGGCCATCTATCTATGGTAGTGATTAATTATTATTTATATTTATTTTTTTGATATTATGAAATCAATGTATAGGTGAATTGAACAATCCTTATTCCTGATAAATTATACTAGTTCACCCCAAGGTGAAGTGCTCGGGCATATAACACCATTATGTAGTTTCTTTTGTAACGTGTTAATTATTTCCTCTAAATCAATAGTGGCCATTGTATATGTTTTCATTGATATATTTAGTGATCTTGTAATAAGGTCAGTTGAGATCTCAACATCTCGATCCAGAGGATGACCAGACAATTCTTCTGGGTAAACATTAGTGTAGTGTCTTTCGATGGTCATGTATTCGATCGTGATTCTATCATTTCTATCAATCAATTATGCTATATATTCTTGATCATATGGAAATATAATACAATCATGAAATGAGGATTCTAAAGTATTATCTTACAACTCCTTACTCATGTACAGAATTCAAGGATTCCTCGGGATATGAAGAGTGATCCCCCTTTTTTGACAATTGATATTTGTATGAAAAACTATAGACAATACATGACCAATACAGTATCAAACTCCCCCAAATTATGTAATTGAATACATTATAGGAGGTTGAAAAAAAACAATAATTTAGGAGTATTTATAGTCTTCCAATGAAATAATCTCCCCATTTTCTATTCTCACAGATAACATAACCTTACTGTTTTGTGGTGTTGTTTGAAAAGTGATACTAAACTTGTAAGATGATAAATAACGAATATAACTAGAATAAAATAGTTAGTTTTATATTCTTGAATGAATAAATATCTTACTTATCTCCACATCATTATTGCAGTCCCCCATAATAGTGCTGATTTTATAAGATTTCCCTTTCTCCTTTGTTGTTGGTTCTTATTGTTGTCGATTTTCCTCTAGGAGTTGTGGTTTAGTGCACTGGATTGCATAGTTCCCTTGCACCATACAATTAATTAATTAGAACCTGGTGGATATATCTTTCCCTCCACCACATTTTATAGCTTCCTCATATATCATTGATTCTCATGAGCTTCCTGGCCTTCTCTTAGACACTTGTATCATTTCCTTGTCCCTTTGAGGCAATTTACAAGGTGCTTCATCCCACATTTTAGACATGTGAGTGGTTGTGCCATCTTTTGAAATTTTTTATTTTATCCTCTAGCTTGAAACTCTATATTTCATTTATTATCTCCAAAATTATGGTACAATTATCTAAAATCTATCTCAATATAATGATCACATAATATAACTTCATTATTACTCTCAATGTCTCGTATTTATAAATCCTTTCAAATGTGTGGTTTTAATCCACTAAATAATCTATATATTTTTCTATCATTGTTGATAACAATACCACATGGGTTTAAATTAATATCCTTGTGAAATCTCTTTATAAGACATGGAAAATTAACCTTCCTTTTGATTCAACTATTTGAATTCAATCTTCATTTTTTATGTCGAGTCTGACGAATATACTTGTTATGAAACATTCTTTTAATGTCTTCCCACTCCGTCAACCCAATTTCATCTATTGGTTTGGTGTTATTAATAAATTACTGCCATTGATCATCCTCTCCATCTATTTGATAAACAACCAGAGTGTCCTTGTCCATCTTAAAATAGAGAAGCATATAAAATAACATATTCATTGAGTTGACCCACTATTCCATGATTAGTGGATCAAAAGTTCGACTAAATTTTAGTGGTCCTTTCTTCCTAAAATAATTTATAGATAGTTTCTCGGTATTAGGTGAAGGAATTGTCTGCACATTACCCAGGATATTTTTCATTTATAGGGATATTTGGGTAATCATCACCATAAAATCTTTATCACCACCTCCCTAGGTATTTGGGATGTGATTTGGCATATCAATGCATTGTTTGTCACATTGATTCTTGGCCTGATTTCTCCTTATTACCAATATTTTCTAAAAACACTGTTTGAAAAAACATTAGTCAATAATTTATGAATAAATAAATTAATCCTTTGTGAAATTCACATAGAAGGATTATCTTTTGGGATTCTTATTTTTAGAATTTTTATTAAAAATGTTTGTTGGGTGATTTCATATTTAAAGTTTTGAGTCAATAAGGTTTTCCTTATGACTTTTCTATTCCTTCTTGTTTTGAAAATCACAAAAAACATATACTTAAGAAAATCTATATTTTACTCCTCTAAGGAATATTTCCTTCCTTATGGAAATTTACCCTAACCTATATTTCCTTATACATATCAATATTTTTCTTAAGTATAAAAATCGGATTCATACCTAAAACCTAGGAATCATATAATACTTAAATCTGAAGCATTCTGTTTTAGGATCTGAAATCTGGATATGAACTCTAATGAAGTTCCATTCTAAATTCTGGATACAAACTCTAATACAGTTCCACATTGAAATTCTGGATACGAACCTCAATGAAATTCCACTCCAATTTCTGGAAACGAACTTCTATGAGTTCGACTCCGAACTTCTACCAAGTTCGACTCGGAACATCTATGAGTTCGACTCTGAACTTCTATGATTTCGACTCTGAACATCTATGAGTTCGACTCTGAACGTCTATGAGTTTGACTCCGAACTTTTACTAGTTCGACTCTGATATTCTATAAGTTCGACTCTAAACTCTATAAGTTCATATTCTGAATTCGAGTGAAACTAAACTCTAAATTTCCTTAGAAATTCAGACTCTGGATTTCTACATAATTCAGGTTCCAAATTTCTATTAAAACAGAATCTGAATATCTCTTTATTATAGACTTCAAAATCCATTTTGGTTAGACTCCAAATTATAATTTATTTACATTCGTAACTTTAGTTTTACTTATTCTAACATTTATTACAAAACGATGCCGTGCTTTCAGTTATTGACTAATCGTTGGTTGAGTGACACGTGTACAGGTCCCTCCGAAATTCAAGGAGAAATATGACCGTTGGAAGAGGAAACCGATCGTTGGAGATTCACCTATAAATTGGAGCTCATTTGAAAATAAGCAAGAACTTTTAGAACTTTTGGAATTTTAGTGATCAAAACTTCTTGAAGTGATTTCTAGAGAGAGAGGCTCTTATCAACTCTCAATGCTTTGTGCAGAACGTTTGATCAGATTCGTCAAACATTTCCTTGTGTAGACTTGCTTCATGCGACTCCAATTGTTGCTGATTATAATCGAGGGCTTCTAGGGATAGGAAGACAGAGGTTCCAACAACTTGAAGTTGAGGTCTTCCTTGATGAGGAAGACAAATGTGCTGACTACCTTATAGTTGAGGTCTTGTGGGGATAGCAAGACAGACACCCATCTTCGTATCGAGGGCTTACCCTGGTGTCGGTAAGACAGTCTTCCTTGAATGTATAAATCAAGGTACCTTTATCCAAGGTTGTTTGATACCCTTATCTTTGGGTTAAAATTGTTATTTTTTGTTACATGTAGTTTTACAACCTGTTTTTCCTCTGCATTTTGTATTGCTAAGGAATGTATAACTTCGTTATACTTCCTTACTTGTACCCTGATATAGTTAGATTCTATACGCTTTAAAGTAGAATATTAATTCTTGTATCTTATGTTTAGTTCCATTTTTAGAATCACTATTCTGAAATCTAACAAGTCTTTAGTACTCATAGAGGTCTTGTGAATTATCTTGTATAACTTTGTTAAACATAGCCCTTCGGAAAATTCCCTTAAGGAATTTTAAAAGGTACAATTCACCCCCCTCTTGTATATGAGAATCTCATTCTTATTTTGATCTTATGCTTGGTATCAAAGAGTATATAATATTCAGAGTCACACCATCCTATCAATTGGTATCAGAGGGTTTGTTCAATCTGAATTAATCTCACGATTAGATTCAGAAGAGAATTCTCGGATTTTGTTTTTCGGATTCACATTTTTTGGATTCATATTTTTCAGAATCTATTTATATGAATCATATTTCGGATTCTATTTTTCATAGAGTTATAATTTTTTTTGCTAAGAATTTTATCCTGTTAACAAATGTATTCTTCTAACAAGTTTGTGTGTCAACGATTTTCTTAAGGATGGCAGGTTTGAATGTTGGTTCTATCGATAACTTAAATCCTACCAGACCACCTATTTCTGATATTACTAATTATTAATAATGGAGAGATCATATGAAGACTTTCGCTATCAATACTGGTGTAGATAACATTGTCATGATTACTGTAGGATACAAAATTATTGACGAAGAAGTTAGTACATTTACTAATCATGAAAAGCATGATTACCAACTCAACTATAAGGTATGCAATACTCTACTTTGTTCAATGACTAGGAACACATATAGCCAAATTTCTTCTTTTGAAACAACTAAATATATATGGAAGAAACTTGATGTTACTCCTTTTGGTACATCCAATGTCATAGAGACAAGAAGTTCTATGTTGAGAGCTGAGTATCATGGTTTTAATTTCCCTTATGGAGAACCTATATGCAAAGTACAGTAGAGGTTTATGACTATCATGAACAGCTTACAATCTATGGGAGAGAAAGTCCTAGATGATAAAACTCTTGTGGATAAGATTATAGATATCTTGCCTAATGAGTGGGAATCCATGAGGACATCAATTGATGAGAATAGAAAGGTTACTCAAATTTCTCTTGATGAACTATTTGGAACACTTCTCCAACATGAAACAAGGATGAAGAGAGATGTTGACAACATCAAGAAGATGAATGAGAATGGTAGTGTTTCTTTTTACTACAACATCAAATCACATCGAAGCTAAGACTCCAGAGAGAGTGACTAGATCCAAGTCTAAGAAGTTTAATATCCAATACGAATCTAGTGAGAGTGAAGTCTTATAAAATGAGTTAGCTAATCTTGCTCGATGAATGAACAAGATTTCTGATCAGAGATATTTCCTATCCTAGTATAAGAAGAAGGAATGGAAAGATAAGAATGATTCAGAGGTCACATGCTATGAATGCAAGAGAAGTGGACACATAATACCAGATTGACCTATGCTCAAAAATAAAAGAAAGAAAAGAGAGGCATTCTGAAAGTAATAGGAAGAAGTTTTACAAAGCTAATGCTAAGAAAATTATGAAAGCTAATAGTAATTGGAGTGATAACTGTGGAGAATCTTCAGAAACCGAATCCTCAGAATATGATTCATCATATCAGAATAATACAAGATTCGTTGATAATAATTCTTTTCCACATACCTATCTTATGGCGAAGGTATACTCTGTTGTGGCTTTAACAAATTTATCTCTTGATAAGAATTACTATTCCGAAAATAGTACTTCTAATGAAGATACTTCATCCTTAGAAAATGAAGAACCTTCATATGAATACATATCTAGATTTTCCAAGTTACATGAAGCAGAAATTTTTAAAATTTCTAAGAAATTAGAAAAGGAAAATACTAGGGAAAAAATTCTTACAAAAAAGATTTTAGATCTTAGGAAAATCTTCGAGATAAAGAAGTGCTTTTAGAAAAATTTTATAAAGACCTTGAGAATGAAAATTCTGATAAGGAATAACTTTTTAAAGATCATATGAATGTTATTTTAAAGATGAATATTTTTTAGGAAAAATATAACTCTACGGAAATGATTCCCGAGGATAGGAATTTAGTCATCAGACTAAAATCTGAAATATATTCTCATAAGAATCTCATTAAAAAATTTACCTCTGGAAAGGAAAATTTTGAAAAGATGTATTATGAAATTAAACATCATGTAAACACTACTAGATTAGGTTACACTCACCAAAAACCAGTTCTCAAAAACAACTATTTTGTTCCTTGTAGAGCCCCTTTATTAACTAACTGTCAAAGTGGTGGGCATTAGAAGAAAAACTATTCTTTGAATAGAGTTCAATCTTATGTGTTAAATAAAGAATATTTTTCTAAATAAATGTGGATACCCAAAATTATGTTGTATAAAAATTCTAGATCCAAGCAAGTCTGGATTCCGAAAACCTAACTTGGTTCTTATTTTCAGGAAAATAGGGAAAGTACCAACAGTAGTACTTGGTACATGGACAGTGGTTGTTCCCAGCATATGACTGGTAAAAAAAACTATTTCGAAAAGATTATCAAGACTAAAGGAGGAAAAGCAACTTTCAGATAAAATGCTCAGGGAGAAATTATTGGTATAGGTAACATTGTTCTTCTTGGAAAAATATTAATTTGAAATGTTTTATTTGTTAAGGGTCTTAAGAACAACCTCATCAGCATAAGTCAATTATGTGATGAAGGCTACCTTGTGAATTTTTGGAATGATAAGTGCTTAGAACACAATTCCAAGGAATAATTTTTTCTTTCTTCCCATAGGCAAGATAATGTTTACACACTAAACTTAGAATGCCATAGGAGCCAAGACTTATCTTGCCTTAGTGGAATAGGAGATAATTCTTGGTTGTGGTATAGAAGGGTAGGACATTGTAACCTTAAGAACATATGAAAACTTTCTAAGAAAGGTTTATTTAAGGATTTCCCGAAGCATAGATTTGATTCTTCATAAGTTTGTGATCTTTGTCAATATGGAAAGCAAAGTAAATCAAGTTTTAAATCAATCGGTGAAGTCTCAACAACTGATGCATTACAGTTGGTGCACATGGATCTTTTTGGTCCAACACAAACTAGATGAATTGGGGGAAAGTATTATGTATTTGACTTAGTTGAATATTACTCTATATTTACATGGGTCTATTTTCTAGAAAAGAAGTCTGAAGATTTTTCTTATTTCAAATGTTTTAGAATCCAAGTTAAAAATGAGAAAAAACCTCCATTGAAATCTATTCATAGTGATCACGGAGGATAATTTCAAAATTATGATTTTGAAAATTTTTGTAGTAGAAAATGTATTATTCACAACTTTTCATCACCCATAAGACATCAACAAAATGGTTATGTTGAAAGAAGAAATATAATTCTTCAAGAGATAACTAGAACCATGTTGAGTGAGTTTTTTGTTGCCAAACATTTTTGGGATGAAGCTGTATGTACTGCTTGTTATACTATAAATTGAGTTTTGATTAGATCTTTTCTTAATAAAACTCATTATGAGAAATAGAATGGTAGAAAACCTAGACTTTCCTACTTCATGGTTTTTCGTTTCAAGGTATTCATCCTAAATACTAAAGATAATTTACACAAATTCGCACCAAAATCCGATGAAGGAATTTTATTAGGTTACTCCACAACTTCTAAGGCTTATAGGGTTTTCAATAAAAACACATGTATTGTTGAGAAACAGTACATGTAAAATTTGATGAGTCTGATCCTTTTGTTTTTAAACCACCCCAACTTACATCTTCGAATGTATCTTTAAAAACTAATTATCAACCCTTGATAGAAAATTCTTCTGATAAAGAAACTGTTCAATAAGATATTTCTGAAACATTTACCACAGATGATTTCCAACCCTATGTCGATGAATAGGTTTTACAAAAACCAAACCAGTTGATTCATAAGAATCATCACAGGGATAATATCATTGGTGATGTGAATCGACCGATAAGGACTAGAATTTACTTAAGAAATGAAGTAGTACATCTAGCGATACATTACCAATTGGAACCAAAAAGCACTGATGAAGCTTCAGGTGATGATGATTTGATTAAAGCCATGCAAGATGAACTAAATTAATTCTAAAGGACTAAAGTCTGGACCTTGTCTGAAAGACCTAAGGAAACTTCTGTTATTGGAGTAAAATGGGTCTTTAGAAATTAATGTGATTAAAATGGAGTCATCGTTAGAAATAAAGCTAGATTAGTTGCTAAAGGCTATATTCAACAATAAGGAATAGACTATGAAGGAACCTATGCTCCAGTAGCTAGACTTGAATCTATTCATATTCTACTTTCCTTTGCAGCATTGTTTAATTTTAAAAGTTTTCAAATGGATGTAAAATGAGCTTTCCTTAATGGTTATGTTCAAGAGGAAATTTTTGTGGAAAAAACTCATGTCATTGAAGATACAAAACATCCTAATCATGTTTTTAGAATTACCAAGGCTTTTTATGGCCTTAAACAAGCCCCACGAGCATGGTATGATAGAATTTTATGATTTTTGCTTCAAAATAACTATGTTATGGGAAATGAAGATCCAACCCTTTTTATAAAGAAAGATAAGAAAAATGTTTTGATTGTTCAAATTTATGTAAATGACATTATATTTTGTTCGACTCAATAATCTTTTACAGATTCCTTTGCAGATCTAATGAAATATGAGTTTGAAATGAGTATAATGTGTGAGTTAACATTTTTCCTTGGTTTTCAAATTTCTCAAAAACCAGAAGGAATCTACATATCCCAACATATGTATATTAAATATCTTCTTAAAAAGAATGGGTATGGAAACACTAAGATTATAAGTACTCCTATTGGTACCTCAAACACACTTGATCTTGATGAAGCTGGGAAACCAGTAGATCAAACATCTTTTAGAGGTATGATAGGAAGTATACATTACATGACATCTAGTCGACCAGACTTGATGTTTTCAGTATGCTTTTGTGCAAGATATCAATCCAATCCTAAGGAATCTTATTTAAAGGCAGTGAAAATAATTTTTCGCTACATAAAGGGAACCATGGATCTAGAATTATTTTATACTTCTGGAAATTATTTTATATTACAGATTTTTTTCAGATACTGACTTTGGTGAATGTATAATGGATAGAAAAATTACATCTGGAGCGTGTCATTTCTTATGATATTCATTAGTTTCTTGGTCATGCAAAAAGAAACATTCTGTGGAACTATCCACTGCTTAAGCAGAATATGTAGCAGCTGGATGGCGTTGTGATCATGTGTTGTGGATGCAGCACACACTCACAGATTATGGCTTGAGTTATACTAAGACTCAAATTTTGTGTGATAACACAAGTTCCATTTCCTTTAGTAAAAACCATGCACATCACTCCGGTACAAAGCACATATACATTAGAAATCACTTCCTTATGGATCAAATACTTAAAGGAGATATCATTCTTTAGTTTATTAGAACACAAGATCAACATGCTGATATTTTCACAAAATCGTTACCCTCTAATAGATTTGAATACATTAAATAGAAGTTAGGAATGATAACCATGAAATAACCTTCCTTCATTAACTTCATATTGAATAATTCTCCTTATAGTAACAAACTCTTTTTCATAGGGTGATTACCTTTTATTTTGATCATTTTAAAAATTTTAGTAATGAGTCTTTCAAAAAATTTCATAATGAGTATTTCAAAAAATTTCATAATGAGTCTTTCAAAATTTTCATACTGAGAATTTTCGTAATGAAATTTTCATATTAAAAATTTCATTAATGAAGTTTTCATACTGAAAAATGTCATAATGAAGTTTTCGTACAGGAATTTTTTGTAAAGAAGTTTTCGTACTTGAAATTTTTGTAATGAAGTTTTCGTACTGGAAATTTTTGTAATGATGTTTTCGTACTAGAAATTTTCATAATGAAGTTTTCATACTGGAAATTTTCGCAATGAAGTTTTCGTTAAGAGAATTTTTGTAATGAAAATTTTGGTAAAGAGAATTTTCATAATGATAATTTTCATAATGAAATTTTTTGTAATGAGAATTTTCGTAATGGGAATTTTCCTACTCAAATATTTTTTCATAGTGAGTTTTTCGTAATAAGTTTTTTCATAGTCAAATTTTCTTCAAGAAGAATATTTCTTATTACGAATAAACTTCCTAGACAATCCGAAAGGTATGACTTCCTTACTCATGTTTTTGTATTCATTTTTAGCTACTGGTAGTTTATTTTTCTTATAAAATTTCTCGGATTCATTTCATCTTAAATCTGAATATTTTTTTAAACCTCAGAAGATCGGATTCAAAATTTCCTTGCTGGTATGATTTCAACTTTCAGATCAGATCACATAAATTCTCAACCTCTAGATTTCTTTTCAAAGCAGAAATGTCATCTCCATCGCCTATATAAAGGGCACCCCCTTTTGTGTCCGGCATCTATTTCAAGCTCTTGAGTGTTGAAAATCTACCTCAGTTATTAAAGGCCATTCCGAATCTCTCAGAGCTCCACCATTCCAAATGTCTGTATAAGACACTTCCCAAGATATGTCTACCGTGAATCCAATTTCAAAATGGAAAGTGTTCAGAGAAAGTCTGGTCCATCCGAACTTTTAGTAGTACGATTCAATCATCTATAAGAATATCAAGATGAATGGTTGGGAAGATGTTTGTGTATCCAAGACAGGTGATCATGATGCAGTCTATCCAGAGTTACTTGTGGAATTATTTGAATCAGCAAGCTTCTATGAGGAAGAGGGAAGAGAAAAGTATTCTTTCAAGTCTTATGGAAAGTCTTTCAAACTTACTTACACCAAGGCAGCAGGCTTGGTGGGGCTGGAATATGATGGAGAGGCTGATTTCTTCTCACATAAACTCCCAGATGTGAAAGGCAGTTTTGTTATGGTGAAGACCTTGGAGTGTCTTGGGCTTCATGATGTAAAGAAATCCTAGATTTCTCACCTATCATTTAATAATCTGAATCTTCCATTTTGGGTACAAGGTTTCTTGGTTCCGAGAAAGGGTGCAAAGATACCCTGAAGAAAAGTGATATATATTTCTTAGACTTCTTGGTAAATCAAAGAAAAATCAATCTGATGAGGCATGTGCTTGTGAGAATCAAGAATATCAAGGAAGGAAACTTGAGAGCTCAAATCATCATGTATCCTACCTCACTATCAAAGATGATAGTTTAGCGTCTGGATTCTTTCCTGATCGCATGTAAGTCTAAGATTTTGAATTTCAAGGTTATGCTTGTTAGTGATGATACCTTGAAAAGATGAACAGGGGATATTCCAAGGAAACATGAGTGTTTTATAATTTTCCAGAGGAAGAAGCTAAAATCAATTTGGAAAATCTAGAGAAGGATGAGCCTGTGAAGAATGATAGAAATAAGAGAAAATTAAATGAAGTAGCTGTTGAAGACAAAACCCCCCAAATATTATAAAACCCAATCCTCTCCTCCCAAGCCAAAAAAATAGAAAGCATATTAAGATGAGGTGGCTGCAAAATGGAGGGAAGATAAAGAGAAAAATAAATAAGGGGATCCACAGTTTGGATTGGACCCTGTTGAGGCTAAGGCATTATGAGAAAAATCTGTAGATGAGTTAAAGAGACAAGACAAAGAGAAAAAGATGAAGAAGAAGATTTCTGAGACTGAAATCGTCCAATCCCTTTTAAAATCCAAAGAGGTAGCCCTTGAGAATATTCCCATTCCAGAAACTTTTGATGTCCAACCATTACCAGAGACCCCTGGGAATATGTATTTCACTTCGAAAAAATCCAAAGGGAAAGAGGTTGTTAAGAAGAAATAGAGGAAGAAGAAGTAGTAGAATAAGATGGAAGTGGTGATCTTGATGACCTGATTAATCAAGTGGAAGATTATCAAGAGAAGGCAAGCCTATCAGAAAAACAACCACTCTGAACTTCTGAGGCCATGTCCTCAATTCTAGTCACTCCGGGAAAGGGAGATGACAAAGATTATAAGAAAGATGATGTCGAGGAAGAAGAAAAAGAGAATGGATCATCTGAGGAAGTAATCTATGAGAATCACTTTCTTGAATAAATATCAGAGAAGGAGAAACATGATGAAGACATGATTGTTCAAGTATCTGAATCTGAGGAAGAATCTCCTGATAAGGCAATTCCGAAAATTGATAAGGGGAAGAAAGTTCTTGTGGACACCCCAACAAAATATGTTATAACAAATAATGTTTTTGGTGGTTCTTCTAGAAAAATGTTGGTGCAAATTGAAGAAGAAAAATCCCCAAGGAAAGTGTCAGATTAAGATTCATCAGCACTAGGTCATGACTTTGTTGTTGAATCTTTAAAAAAGTTGGTGGACATAATTCCAATATTTCCCACCATAGACTCCATATTACAGATGCTGCAATATAGCCTAAATCAGAAATAAGAATCCTTATCCATGGCGATGTAAATGTGTTTGAATATTGAGGTTGACCATATAAATTTTCTTATCAATTATGATGTTCACAGGGAATCATGCAGCAAAATCACTTTGTCTCTAAGAAAATTGATGAATACATGGCATAGCATGATCGTTTTCATAATTATGTAAAAGATGATTTTGACATTGAGGACTCCAAGATTAATAATCGCCAGGATAAGATAACCACTGAGCTAAATTATCAGAATCAATAGGTCATAGATTTGAATGGAAAGCTTAAATCAGTTTCTCAGAACTGGAAAGGGGAAAGAGATTTCCAGATTGAGTTTCAAGAGAAGCTATACAAGCAAGATGAGTTATTGAAGATGCCGGAAGAGGCCATGAATGATCAGGAATAATTCATGAAAGCTCGTGATCAAAGGATAAAGGCCTTAGAGAAACAAGTTGAGGAGGATAAAAAAGACTTGAGGCAGCAGAAGACTTTGTTGAAAAAGTTAACTCCCATGGAAAAGGAGGACAAATAGATAAATCTGATTTTTTTGTAAGGATTTTTTTTAAAAAATTCATTCAACCATAATGAATTTTTTTTTTTGGTTGTATCTTGTATTGTTATGTACTAATATTTCAGGTACCAAATTTCATTTCCATTCCCTTAAATTATTTTGGAAAATCGCAAATGGGGAGAAAGAAAAAGATCCACTTTAAAGAGGGAGAAGAAAAATTTATATGTCAAGAACTATCCTTAAGTAAGAGGGAGTTCTTCATTACGATGTTTTTCATTTCCAATGATAATGAAAACTCCATTCCAAAAATTTATAATACAATCCTTAGAGTTCCTAAGACTAAGGGGGAGTTATTTGTATTCACTATCATCTATGAACAAAGGGAGATAAGTTTTAATTTCAAAGTCTAATGAAACTTTTCAAAGCCCTAATATTCATTTTCAAAAATTTGTTTCTGCTTTCCAAAAAGGGGGATATTGTTGAGTCAATAAGGTTTTCCTTATCAATTTTCCATTCAATATTTTTTTGAAAATCACAAACACCTTATACTTAAGAAAATCTATATTTTACACTTTTATGAAAAATTTACTTCCTTAAGGAAATTTCCCCTAACCTAGATTTCCATATGCATATCAAAATTTTATTAAGTATAAAAATCGGATTCATACCTAAAACCTCGGAATCATATAATACTTAGATATGAAGAATTATATTTTTGGTTCTGAATTCTGTTTACGAACTCTAATAATATTCCATTCCGAATTCTGGATACGAACTCTAATAATGTTCCACTTCGAATTCAGGATAAGAACCTCAATGAAGATCCACTCCGATTTCTGGATACTAACTTCTATGATCTCGACTATGAACTTCTACAATGGTCAACTCTGAACTTCTATGAGTTCGACTTCGAACTTCTATGAGTTCGACTCCGAACATCTATGATTTCGTCTCTGAAATTTTATTACTTCGACTCTGAACTTTTATAAGTTCTACTCCGAACTCTGTATGTTTGGATTCTGAATTTGAGTGAAACTAAGCTCTGAATTTCCTTATAAATTCAGACTTCAGCTTTCTAAGAAATTCACGTTCCAAATTCCTATTAAAATAGAATCTGAATATCTATTTATTATAGCCTCCAAATTCTATTTTTGTTAGACTCTGAACTATTATTTGTTTACATTTCAAACTTCAGTTTTACATAGGCATACATTTATTACAAAATGATGTCGTGCTTTCAGTTATTGACTAACCGTTGGTTGAGTGAAACGTCTATAGGTCCTTCTAAAATTCAAGGAGAAATATGACCGTTGGAAGAGGAAACCGACTGTTGGTGCTTCGCCTATAAATATGAGCTCATTTGAAAACAAGTGATAACATTTGGATATTTTGGAATTTTGGTGATCAAAACATCTTAAAGTGATATCTATAGAGAGAGGCTCTTATCAACTCTCAAAGCATTGTTCAGAATGTTTGAACAGCTTGTTAAAACTTTTCCTTGTCCAGACTTTCTTCGGGCGACTTTGATTGTTGCTTATTACAATCAAGGGCTTCCTGGGATAGGAAGACCAAGGTTCCAACATCTTGAAGTTGAGGGCTTCCTTACTAAGAAAGCCAGAGGTTCCAACTACCTTATAGTTGAGGGCTTGTGGGGATAGCAGTACAGACACCGATCATCGTATCGAGGGCTTACCCTTGTGTGGGTAAGGAAAACATGCTTGAAAGTATAAATCAAGTGACCTTTATCCAAGGTTGTTGGATGCCCTTCTCTTTGGGTTAAAAGAGTTATTGTTTGTTACTTGTAGTTTTACTACTTGTTTTTCTAATGCATTTTGTATTGCTATGGAAAGTATAACTTCCTTATACTTCCTTACCTGTACATTGATATAGTTAGATTCTATATGCTTTAAGGTAGAATCTTAATTCTTGTAACTTTTGATTAGTTCCATTTTCGGAATCACTATTCCGAAATCTAAAAATTATTTAGTACTCATAGAGGTCTTGTGAATTATCTTGTTTAACTTTGTTAATCATAACCATTCTGAATATTCTCTTCTGGAATTTTAATAGGTGTAATTTACCCCCCTCTTGTATCTGTTAATCTCATTCTTATTTCGATCCTACGTTTGGTATCATAGAGTATATAATACTAAGAGTCATACCATCCTATCATAAACTCTCATACAAAGGGTTTTACCTATTATTCTATAATTTCTAATTCCTAAATTAACTAAACTATGCTCTCATACCTGATATAGAAATCCTACTATTTTCACATTATTATTACATCATCTTAAAGATAAAAAATCAAATAGCGTTACAAAACCAGCGTTTAAAAGATTAGTGTCTTGGGAAATTTAAGTCCAAAAATTACATTTAAATAATAAAACAAAAACATTATTTAATTAATTTTTCTATAGCTTGTATGTGGTATTTGTATTGTCCTTTGTATACATAATCACCTGAGGATATATATCAAAGAAAGGGGTGAGATAAATCCTAGTAAGTGGATTGAAATAACAAAAATAAATTTTACATGGGTTAGCATAATATCACCAACATCATAATATTAGAACTATATCCTATATATAATCATGAGAGGAATAATTAGAAGTAGGGAATTTTCCAATACATAAAAAAGGAAAAATCATGTATTATTAGTCAAATACAACATGTAGTTGTGAACAAAAATAGCATCATGTTCAAGTATAAAATATTCTTATAATCATAAAATAATCCCTATGAACAAATCAATCCTCATTCTCACTCATATTTCAAAATATCTCATGAGATACATCACATTACAAAATGATGTGGAATAGTATATAATTCAGGTCTCACCCATCACATCAAAACATTTTCATAATAATATTTTCCATATAGAACATATATCAATTAGGAACATAAAATGACAAATGGAAATGAAATTGGTTACATGTGAATGTAATGAATCATGAATCCAGGAAAAAAATATGGTGTTCCCAAAATAAAAAAAGAATAACAAATTTTCTACATGAATCATCAGTCTTGAGTGAAGAAGAAATATTCTCAAGAGAATTAAAAGATGTTTTTTATAAAGAACAGTTCTTTCGTAAAAATATTTATGTTTGACATAAAATGATTTTGAAAGCATGTATATCCCTGAAAAGAAATGGGGAGGAAAAATAATGAAATTTAATGAACATGAAATGAACATCTATACTGAAATCGGAGTGAGAGTGGAGAAAGCCATTGGATGATAGTTGGGTTTTAGAATCTAATTACATTATGCATGAATTATTTCGTCACATTGATATCCTAGATAATCAAATTAATTTAATTAATTAATATATCCAAAACAGATTATACATTTATATTATTTTTTATAATTTTATTAACTTCTATTATGGACATTATGATGAGTTATAATATTTAATTTCATTGTTTAGGAGTGTTCGTTTTCTTGGATTACATGATGTGTTATCTTGTATACATATATTGAAGATAATTTAAAATGTTAATGATTATGAATAATTTAAAATATATGTTATTAATTAACATAAAGAAGCTTAATTTTCCATTTTTTTGAAAAATGGGGAAGATTCCTTAGATAAAATATTAATGATACTCATTTATTTTAATTTTAGCAGTATTCGATCACAACGTACTTGTTTGTTTTTATTATTTGATATTATATATATATATATATATATATAAGTTAGATACAGATAATAAAAATAGGTTTTAACATGCATTTTTGAATTTGTTTCAACTATTACAATGGTTCAATGACAAGAATTAAATGTATTAGTTGTAAATGAAAATACATCATCTAAAACGGTGGTAAATTGACAAATCACAAATGATGATTTCCTTTTTTAGAATTAATGGTATAGGAGAAGAGGAATTATGAGAGATTATATCATTAACATAATAAAATTCTAATATATATTTGATAATGGAGTTACCATGCGAATTACATATGGGTATATGAGTAGAACATAAGAAAAACAGAAAAAAAATTTAAAATAAGTTAAATGAAAATGAAATAGGGTTTTACCACCTAAATTCTCTTCATCGAGAACCTCCTTATGGGAATTTGTATTGATATATTGTTGAGGCCATATAATCATGGAGATGGGGGAGGGGATAGGGAATATGATTTGGAATAATTTGGAATTGGATCGAAACTTATATGTTGTGAGGTGCAGAGGTAGTAATGGATGGTAATAATAGGGGAGGGGATATGTGTTTCTCATTATTTTGTTTATTAGATTATTATTTTCGATTCGGAATATAAATAGTTTGAAAATTATCACTAAATATTTTAAATTAGTTTATGTTACATACAACATCTATTACTCTAGGAATAGTTTCATTACATTATAATTTATAAATACTATAATATTTCATATTTTACAATTTCCAAATAAATCCTGTATTTTAGAAAAATCCCAAAAAATCACCTAAAAAGTTTTTTGAGATATAAAATTTAAAATTGAACATAATTTTATAAAAAATATTTTCAAAATATTAAAATTTAGTTTTTTATTATAATAGTCATTTACTCAAAACATACAGATTTTAAAATTATAACAGATTTCATAACACTTTGAAAAGTTAATTAAGGTCCCATAAAATACCAATAATTAAATAATAATATTTAAAAACATTATTTACTTATACTATGATTTATTTACAATATAATATGATATTGGAGATGATGTGTGGTCTCAAGGTCATGTTCGACAATGGTGCATAGTATTTCTTCCTTATTTTGGTGATGCACTTTTTTGGGTTTAAGAAGGTTTCTAGCAGACACCCTCTGTTGGCATCTCGAAGCAATGATGCCTTGTGAAGTGGGGACGTAGTCAGAGTGGGACTCATGAAATATGATGACTTGAGAATTAATGAAGTGTGTGTCCTTGGCAATTGGGTTGTTGAAGAAACAAAGACCACCATGTGTGTTCAACTCTTAGTGTCGGAGGCCGATGATGAGAACCGATCTATGATGGCGGAAACAGACAGGGCCTCGCTTGACATGAATGGTGACAAAGATCAGCGCGTCGGGCAATGAATATATGAAGAGACTGGTAAACCCTAACTATATGGGTTGAAACTCATGTCATATTATGGTGTAGCACTCTTGATTGGTTCTCAGAGAGATGTGCATTCTACGATTGTAGTGGTGGGGGTGGTCTTCATCAAGAAAAATACTGATGTGAATAACATTGGGTTGGGGGAAGCTCAATGGGAACCCAGTGAAAGGAATTTAAAAGGTATAAATGATAATAATCCTGATTATATTTTGAATAGGTGTGATAATGCTCATGTGATTACTAAAAAGTATTCAATACTTGATAGATTTATGATCATTAAATTCTCAATTATTTCCAGGATTTCCCTTCCAACTAGTGGAATACCTTGGAGGTATAATGACATGGTTCAAAAGATAGTTTCTAAATGGAATTTTTTAGATATTATATGTATACGCATGGGTAATGACTTTTCCCACGTCATTTTTCCATTGGGTGAATTGTTGTGCAGAGCGTGGGGGACCAGTTCAATTTATTTAAATCCTTGTATGATCTACATTTTTGAATGGTATTTTCATTTTAACCCATTTTCTATTAAATATACTTTGTTCTTTTTTTGGATTATAATTATATAAATCAATTGGATTCTATGGCCTCTCATGATTCTTTTTGATATCACCTCTTACATTGGAATTCCAATCAAAATTGATAGATCTATGTAGGTGTCTATGTTTGAAAACTTTTCTAGGATCATGGTGGAAGGTTGATATGAGAACTTGATAAATTAATAATATAGTGCTATCCGATTTGGATAATGAGATTCACCTTTAGGTGGAAAGTGATAGAATTACTCATTTTGGTTCACACTATAAAAAATGGTCATGTTTAACTAACATGTCATAGAAATGTGGTTTTCTCCCATTGAAATTTAAAAGTACATCAGGATGCATCTTGTCGAATGAAAATGAAGGTACAGAAAATGTTGCTCATGTTGATGGCAGATGTGTATCTAATATGGAACATCAGTCCCCCTCAGTGATGGGGTATGGTCCTTCGGTTTTTTTGGTATGGAAACTCAAAAACGTTTCATGAATGCTAGTACTGAGGGAAGTGTGCATCATGGTATGCTAGTGCTATAGACATACATCTATTCTGTCTTGGATGAGAATATGAAGTTGCGTGCAGCTACTCCTAAATTTGGTGATGATTTTATGTAAAATGATATAGAAGTTTCTTTCTTTTCATGATGATCACTCCAAACAAATTGATACTCAATAGTTGGCTCACTATCAATGAAAAACTCACATCAGTAATGATGAAGGGGTAAATACCAATACCTCATCGATGGCATCGAGTAGCGGTGGTGATTCCTCTACTAAGGATGAAATTTTATATGGAAATGAAAAGGTAATTTATAGAAAGGGTTTCCATCCTTCTCATTTGATTAAAAAACCACAGAGAGACTATTCTAGTCTACCATGGCGTGTTTCTACCAGATCCTCATCAAATATTGTCAATGCAGATGTCCTCAAGATCTTCAGTCAACGTAAATCTCAATTTTTGTGGGAAACTACAGATTATTCTAAATACGGTATTGAAATATATTATTTTGATCCTTAACAATATTTCCTAATGGATGAGGACATGTTCCATTATTTGACTCTGCCTATCTATTTCTTGTACATTTTCTATTATTTTAATAAAGGGTCAGAATCGTTACATTGGGACGGACTTTTCTGGTACAAAATATTATCATTTATAAGATGCCTTAAATATATTAGTACTTTAATATATTAAATTACTATTAAATTGGCCATATTACTCTACCTAATGGTCAAAATAATATTCCAAAGGTCAAATCCATAATCTATTGGCATATATTCCTTAACATATTAAAATACCTATTATTCCATCCATTATTAATTTATAATATTTATATTGTTCCCTATATGTAATTATTGGTGATTTATTCTATAGGGAATTATTATATGAAGATAATATAAATTGATAAAACATTGGTTCCTTAAAATATTTATCATGATAAAACATTATGAAAATAGGGTCCTGCGAAGGATAACTCTTCTACACTAATTATGAATGAACAAGAACTTGTTAAGTTAGAGATTATGATATTGATATCCAATACTTGAAATAATTATTACATATGGCACAAATTACATTCATCTTATATTGGGGGATTTTAATATTATATTATTCTAGAATAATGAGTTTATCAAAAATGAAAATATCCAAAAAAATATATATTTAACAAAAAGGTGATGATATTATATTTTATATGATTCTTTGTATTTAAATTGATGTGTTTTTATCAGGATTTATTTAGTGATTTATTTATGGGATAATATCAAATATATCAAAAGGATTATGGTTGAATATATTTCAATTTTTTTTAATATTTAGAGAGAACAATGAAAACTGTATTCTAACTTCATTTTACTAGTGAAGTTAGAAGACTAATTTTTTTTTTAAATTCAAATACATTAATTTACTTTAATATAGTTATGCTAGTATCTCAGAACTATTTTGAAAAAAAATTAATGTATTTAAATAGGAGTCATAAATTTTTCAACACTGCTATTATTAATGAGTTATTATCAGAATAGTTATTAAATTTATATGATTTATTTTATTATGTATTTATTGCACTTGAAAAATACAACTATTATATAGTATTCTTGGGTTTATTTGTGGTAGCTATTGACTCAGGTTTATTTAACATATAAAGGAAGTGGATCTACAATAATTTATAGATATTGATTCTCTCTATATGTATATCTATATGGAAAAATAGAAAAATATATTAACAAGGGAATAAACGTAAAAAGCATAAATTATAATGTGATTAAATAATTTCATTCTTCTATAAATATTTTTAAGGAATAGAAAAATATTCATCATAAATCCATTTTCTCTCAGTTTGTAGTGAACAAGAAGTACTACACAAACTAATGGCGCCTCACTCGCCCGGTATTCTCTCTCATCTCTTGGCTCCACCTTCTCTTCTCTAGGGCTTCCTCAATGGCGGTGATGGGTCTTCCTCCCCCTTATTCTTAGGTTTCCTTTCCTCCGTGTATAACTTTTCTTTTCAGTTGATCATTTCTGGTAGGTTTTCTTCTTCATCGCTTCTGGAGCTATCTCACATTCTCCCCTCCCTCCTCTGTTCTTCTTGTTCGGTTCGATACACTCGACTCCATATGGTCAGATGTGTTTGTTCTTAGAAGGGGTTGGGACTATGGCGGTAGGAGCGGTCCTTCGTGGGATTCTTTGTTTGGTGGTTCCTAGGGTTTCATCCCTCTACATCATCTTTCTCCTTCTGCATATGGTTTCATCCCCCTTACTCTGTTTATTAGGGTATAATTCTTGGTTCCCCTTCTCGGTTCTAGCTTCCGTTTGAGTTTCATCCACTCTTCCCATTACCCTAGATGACTAACAATGCTCTGACCTCATGTTCCATCATTTCTCTCCAGATCAGACTTGGAGTGATGGGCACCTAGAGGTTTTGGGCATTGTGTTTTGGCAGTCATGGGGCTCCACTTTAGGGTTTCGTCCCTTCTCCCCTTCAGTGTTTCCTCCCAGGTTTTCCCTCTTCCTGGTTCCTTTTGTTTTCATCCCTGATTATGTTCTCCTTTCATTCTGATGTTCGATGTGCGGTTGCTTTTTTCCGCCTGCCGGAGTTGCATCAGGTTTTTGAGAGGTGCGTCCGACATGGTGTTATTATAGCGGTGATGTTGATGTTCAATTGATGGTGATGATGGTGTTTTATTGTAGTGTTAAGGGTTCCTTATGGTGGTGCGACGTGCTTGGTTTATGGGATCCTCTTTTGATGGATCCTCAGTACATTTTGTGGTGTATTTTCTTTGATGTACTGAGGACAGACGACGGTTGCTCGGGCTGATGACTAGAGATGTTGGTGTCGATGACGCTTGGAGAGGAAAACAACAATGATGACTACGATGGTTATTGGACGATGTAGCCGGTGATGCAATTATGGTTCCAACTCATAGGATTACACTGAGACGGTTAGGTAGACCTTGATCCATGTGGTGATCTTGTGGCTATCAAGGAGTTGATTAGGTGGGAATCGATGAGTGCTTTCATTTATTTTGTTATGAATTTGTGAATCCTTTTTTGTTTTATTTTTGAATTTTGAACCTGTAAAATTGAAATCAGGATGTATTTTGGTCCTTGAGCACTTACCACTAATAAGAAATGTGGCTTTTAGAATATTAAAAAAGAGTTTTGTGTATTGATAGAGAAGGACTACACAATATTGTCTAATATAATTGTTGTCAATTAATGAAGAGGAATCTTGCACAACATTGAAGATTATTTTCCTAATTTTGTGCATTATTGATGATCAAAAACAACTATCACCCTATAATATAAATGTAAGAGAAATATATTTTCAATGTAAAATATAGATCTATTGATTTATTATATTATATTATAATTGGAATTATTTATGGACGACTGTCATGTTATCATACTAAACAGTGGATTTTTTTTTCACATTAAAAGGACTAGAAGGCCCTGTAATATCCTTGTTTGTTGTGAACTACCGATTATCAGTTATGGAGGTATTTAGATAAAAGGACCTACATTTTTAAATCATCAAGACTATGTATTAATATGTTGGTGGAGTGGACAATGGTAGCTTTGTTCCTTGATCCACTATATCTAACAAAGTTTTTTTCTTTAATTATTGTTTCTTCTCACTCATAGTAAAGATGGAGTGAAAGGAACACTACATTTCAAGAGTGATGCTATAATTTTTTCAATATTTTAAAATGAAACAATTCACTACCTATTGTTTCTTCATCATATCTATTATTACAGAACATGTGGTATCAAAAGATGTTCTCAATAGCTACACATATCATTTTCAAAATCCATGATAATTACTCTATTTCTATTGACACAGAACATGTAACATCAAAGGTTACCATCTATTAGAATAATGAATATTTTCTTTGACTATAATAAGCCAAAATTAATGATTCAGATGAAACAAATTGTAATGGTTGATCTTAGATATGGTATGTCATTGATCCATGTCCCTGATTTTATTATTGACAATTAGGGATACCAGAAAGCTCACAAGACTATTTATTTGAAGAATCTTGGTTTCAATGTTTACATGAAGACTATCAAACCTTATGAAATCCATAGAGAAAAAGAAAAGTGGGATTATGTGAAGGAATTTAAATACTATGTTAATTCAAGAATGATTAATCTAATTATAAGAGGACACCGTCCGGTTGAATTTGAAAATGTTTTTCAATTTGTTTTTACATATGAGTTGAGGTAGACCATCTACATCGATTATAAAGTAACCAATAAATTAACAAAATTTGACCATGATGATATGTCCTTTGGAACTCCAATTTCATAAATAAATTATGTATTAAAGGAGTTGATTGGGATGCATGAATATAAGATATATAAAGAAAATAAAAATTATATTTTGATCAATAAGGGAAATGATGCACTCAATGGTTCTATGGATGACTTTTTTTTTTTATTTTAGTCATTTAGAATCAAGTGATAAATCAATATCATACTCTAAGGCATACAATAAAAAAAATGTAAATATATTTTTTAGTTATCATGATGATGAGATACAATCAACATTCTCTAAAAGTTTTATGTTCATGATAAATGTTGTTTTACACTTTATAAAAAACAAGAATCCTTAAATAATGTGAATTGGTATGTTAGAAAATCTAATGATACTATTTCATGATTTAATGATAGCTTTTCGAAGAAAATTTCTTGATTTAGGTTCTAATTCATTCAAATTTTATTGTGATCTTCACAAAACCATATTTTACAAATTATTGGATGAACGTGAAACATTAAAATATTTATCTATTTTTCTTATCAAGGGAGAGAAATATTTGAATCAAATTTTTAGTAAAAATAAAATTGACAAAGGAAAAATCTGTATTGAAGGTAATGTAGAAAAACCAAATTTATACTAGAATTTTAATTTTATCGATTCTAAAAATAAAAACATGGATACTATTTTACGTATTTATTAAGGTATTAACATTCATTATGACAATGACTATTGTTTTTGAAAAAAAAAATCAAATTTTCGGTGTCATGAATGTTCATTATTCAAAATCATTCACCCACTTTGATGGAATAAAATTTGATCAAAATAAATAGATTTTGTTATATTTGTCATTAATTTCTTTCACTACCATTGTTAGAAGCATATTCCTACCAAAAGGCATTTTTATTTGATATTATGTATGCTTTCACAACCAATCATTAATGTTATGTCATCATGGGGTTTCTTTAAAATACATGTACCTTTCCATTAATTATGTTATGAATGTTGAACATCATTGATGTCATTTATTATTTGAAAATTTTCCTAAATATAGATGTATTCAAATAAAGGAATTCTTTTATTTTTCATATTAATATCTATTTTTAATTAATGAACATTTTTATACCATGGAGGGGAAAAATACCATTTTACCTTTGATCTTTATTCCTCTAAATTTAAATATTTTTATGATTAAGCAATTAAAAAAATTCAATATATTATATAATGAATTAATCTATTGATTAACTTTATTAAAGAATGAACATCAAAAACACTTGTTCGATTTTTTATAAATAGTTATCTTGTGTATAAACATGTGTTTAATTCAATACTATTTAAATTAACAGATTGTTCTAAATTAAATACTAAATTTAAGTAAAAAATTATTTTATGATTGTATTAAAATTTCTGGATTAATTATAACATGAGAAAAAGTCAATTTATGTTATATGAAAACACTTTATTTGAAAAAAATTGAAAATAAATAATTTTAAAAAATACACAAAAATATTTTATTTAAATCATTAAATATCTTTAATAATTATGTTAGGTCTTATGGGGAGTTATTTTAAATATTTATCATGTGCCTAATTGTTTTATTATTATAGAATAAATTAAATTGATTAATAGCTTCATTTTTAACCCTTCTTATTAATTTAATTTGACATTATAATTTTCATGGATCCTTAATTATATATTCTTATCTTTTTTGAAGTAAGTATAAATTTAGGGGGGTTTGTTTTGGTATATATTGAAAATACCCATTTCATGACATTCATAATAAGTATTATTGTTTATATATATTTTAATAAATGTGGAGGAAATTATTGATTTCAAATTTTAATCTACTTTTATCCTAGTATCTAAATTTCTAATTTCTATTCTTTACCAAAATTGGTAAATATACTGTATTATTTAAAATACTCAAAAACTCATCATTTATATCATTAAAAAAGTATATAAATACTTGGAAAAGAGTTAGTGTTTCGTAATGATCAGAATGGGGGAGAATGTTGAGTGGTTCCTTGAAATGATAATGTTGGCATGGTATTGATAATAAATTCAACCCATCATTATTTTTTTCAAAAAAGTATTTTAAGTGTATTAAAGTTATTATGTTAAACTATTTATTTTATATATGAATAAATATTAATTGCATTCTTACAAATATTTTTTCCATTGGATATATAAGAATACAATCTTCTATTCATTAGACTATGTCGAAATTCATTTAAATTTTTTTCATGGGGATAAAATTATATAATGATGTCAAAACCCATTCAAGTGTCATTGTTGTTTTTATTTTCAAATCACATCAGAATTATAATGATATATCAATATATAGTGATTGTATTTTTATTGTCCTTATAACATTGTATAGATAATAGAATTTTATAAACGTAATCATCTTGTGATGAAGTCTGAAAATTATATTCTATTACCCCAAAAAATCAAATTTCTATTTTATTTTATAAACACTCTAGTAAACTGATTTTTAAAGTTTTATTTATTAATTTACAAATAATATACCTATATCAGAATATATGAAAACATTGTGAGATAGAAATCCAATATGTTTATCTTGATTTCATAAATGTACATCGATGGTAAAAAATTTATTTAGGTTAGAAAATATATATCCTATGTTTTATGATGATTTTAAAGATCTTTAGATGTTCTATAATGATATTGATCATTTCATAAAATAATATATGGATCAGTGGAAGTCAGATTGAGTCTCTTCTTGAGTTTTTGGTAGAAAATTTATCAAAATATAAGTCTTCGACAATGAGGGGATAATCCAATGGTAAGATGCTATAAAAATAATTGAAATAAGTAATAGTAAGTTTTTCAGTGTTGAGGAATTTTATTCTTATGTTTTAGTTAAAAATATGGTTTATGAACACTATATTTTGGAACAAAACCCACATTTGAGTTGGAATGTATTATTTAATGAACCATACAAATTTGTTTTGTAACCGTACTTTTGATTCAAAAGTATGTTTCATGAACCATACATTGCATTCAAATAAAACATAATTTCAATGATCCCTACTCCCAAAGAATCGTACATTCAATATATCCAAATTTAATTGAACCTTATGTTTTCTTATTTCATTGATGTTCATCAAACCACTAATAAATGATATATTCCTTCCTTTATAGAACAATATGAAAAATATTTTATCATATTATTTTTCTAATTTACAAATTGTGTATTTATTTTTATGTTGAAATAATATGGGAAGCATTTTATAATGGTTTTACACTATATCAAATTTGAAACAATTTAGGATATCTCTATACTAGAATGCAATCTAATGTATAATGAATCAGAGTCCAAAAATTTGAATCCTGAACAAATCTGAAATGCAGGAGAACATATTCACCCCATGTGTGGAAAATTATATATTGAAAGAGTGATCTATTATGTGATAATTTTTTTAATCTTTTTTCATGTTGTATATTTATACTAAAATAATCCATTATCAGCATGTATGTCATGTAATTCTTCATAATTCTACATCATATTAACAACACTATTATTGTTCGTTGAATGAATCGAAGCAGGAAGAAGGTGACAAATACCCCAAACCCAGAAATAAAAATGTGATGCATTTTTTGTAGACTCCCAACATATATATATCATGATATTAAATTCTAAATATATACTCGTTTTATGTGCCACCAATAATGATCCTTATTTTATCAAAGAGGGTATATGGAAGAAATATGGCCAGGTAATAGGTTTTTACCAATGTATGTTGATTTTTTTCACTGTATACTATAACATTAACCACCCAAAAATCTTTTTTTTACCTTAATCACAGAAACTAATTTTAACTATATTCATTAATCATTATTGTAAGAAATTATGTTAACCACATTATACAATATATTTTATGATTATTTCAATGCCGGAATCAGTTTTTTCAAATTCAAATCACATAATTAGATTAAATTAATTTAAAATTATTCTCAAAGATGTATCAAGAAAAAATGGTTTTATTGTTAAAATGTTCCAACCTTTACAATGTATTTATATCTAAATTTGATAAAAAAATAATCACAGTGGCAAAAATTCGATTAATATATATATTATTAAAATAATTATAGCACAAAAAATTTAATTAGATTTTATTGATATTAAATATTTTCATTTAAACTCTCTTTTCAATATAAATTTAGTAATTTTCATTTTTCATCCAAAAATGAAAATTATTTTATAAATAACAAAAGCTCACCATTCGAAAAATTTTACATTAATATTTCATATTAAAAGATTATTTTGTCATGAAAAATTATAAATGTGTCAAAATTTAGTTTTAAAACATGTCTTCTATTAAAAAGAGGTCAAACATCCATTTTAAAAATACATCTTTTTATATGTAAAAAGAAATTTGTTCTTATCTTATACCTATCAACTATATGAGAAGGGTGTAAAAATAAATTTAATATATAATATATATTTTTCATTATGATCATCGAATAATTATAATAGAATTAATTTTTAAGATAGAATTCCTTTGTAGCATAAAAATATTTTCTTATAAAAACATATAATTTATATTCATTGGGTTATTATATTCATTTCAAAATAATAGTTAACTAATGAATTCAAACATATATTTAATAAGTTATATAAAGATATTAATAACTGACAATTTAACGGATAGGAGGTAATTTTCAATTTAAATAGTAATATTAATTGTATTCAGTAAAAATAATTCTTGATTGAAACTCATGATATCAATGAAATTCATTATTGCGTGTAAGGGAAGCAATCAATGTATTTTGTGCATCGTAATCTACAAATTGAAAGAATATTATTGTAAAGATAATATTTTAATGTATCGGGGTGATATAGAGACTTAATTTCATGTGTGTTATCATTTATATACTATGAAAAATACATACCAGACATGCACCATTTCAAGAGAAGGCACAATTACAAATGAGATGGTGAGACATTGGATTGGGATGTCCTCTTCAATTCAAGCCAAAAAAAACTAATTAATTTTAACTCTAATGTCATGTTTTATCCCTTGTGAGTAGATTGATCAAATGATATCAAATTATCAAGGTGAATCGTTTTTGTTATTTAATTTATTCATTATTTACTATTTTTATGAATATACAATACTAAATGATAAAAAATAATAAAAATCGTTTAATTAATAGGTTAAAACAAATGGAATCATGAAGAAATTTTTCTAATTCACTATATTGTCAGTTGTGAATGAAATTATACATTCTGTGAATATCATATATAAAATTATTTCATTCATCAAGAAATAATATTGATTATTTTCCATACTTTTGTCAGGGGGCGCCACCTATCATGTGTTGACACTTGATGATGGTTCCATTTGAATCCCACATTCCATTATTCTAAAGGAGAGTGGCATTCATCGCATATTGAGGGATATTTTCTCCATGATCGAAATGGGATTATTGGATGTTGGTCTATTCTCTATTGGATTCCTCCTCGAAATTTATCGCCTAGTCTATGTCTCCCTTATAGATTTAAGATGCTATTCGTGAATCCCTTCTCGATTCGATATTTTTGTGGATGCCAAAAAATTACACTACATCTTTCAGTACATTCCCAAGAGGTTCAAGTGAGGGCATCAACCTTCTATTAGGGGAGTAGTCATGTTGGGAATCACTAGCGTGTTTGGTCACTGAAAAACCGGTGCATCTGAATTTCATTCCCCTATGATAGGGCTTCTCGAGGGTGTGGAATCTCAAGGAATTCCACATCAAGAACAAGGAATAATTTTCCAGATAGGGAGAAACTAGGGAATTTACTGGAAGAATGGATCAAAACATCTAATGAAGATGGATCCGGGGATACTTGGGTCCCTATAAAGGGGTCTCCTGGGTTTATCGTTGGCTAGGATTGAACCTCAGGGAGGTTTTCTACAAACCTTTAATGAACAATAAAGATCAAAACCCATGTAGTTTTATGGGGTAATGATTCAGGGTGTATGTAGAGGACAGAAACCTAGAGACGTGCAGGGGCATATGCATGGATAACAATGTAAATGCTACTGGGAGTAGCAATGGTGTGGATGGGGCATGTAAGAAGTGTTGGGGAAGATAATGGGGTGGAAACGGTGTGTGGGTGATGGTGATGGACTTGAAACTCAAGGAGGTATCACACATATCCCCATGTAAAGGCATAAAAGTCTATGTTGTTCTGGAATGGGTCCATGATCACTAGAGGAGGTAGCTCATGAGAATGGACATGTGGTTGGGACCAGAAAGAAATAGAACCAACAGGTAAGGGAATGATCTTCCCAAATCACAAATGCTCAAGGGAGATACCAGGATGTGACATGAATGGTGGCCTTGAGCCTTAGGGAGTATTCCTACATACTTTTCTCAAGAATGGAAAAGATCAAAGTCCGCGTAGTTCAGGAATGAGGCATAGAACAGAGATGTACACAAAGGTCATCGACCCTAGTGCATGGATCGAAACACCTTAGGGAGGTGGATCTAGGTGATGTGTCCCAAAAGGGAAGAAGTCACATCCGAGAGGTGCAACCCTAGGAGGGAGCACCAGAGTTTACTGGGGGTTGAGATTGAACTTGAAAGAGGCTTCATATGTAATTGGAAGGGATCAACACCCACGTAGATTGAAAGGGACATATAGTTTACCATAATTTGGAATGAAGACCAACTGATGGTGAAGTGGTTATGACAAAATGGTGATGAAGGATGATAGAAATTGATCCTCATAGAGGCTTCCTTCATACCCCGAGATAGAGGCAAAGATTAAATTCCACATAGTTATGAAATGTGAGGCAAGAGGCTTATGCATGGTTGGCGGCCCGTAGAGAATTTTATAGTGGATTCTTACTCTAAGACCAAGAGAGAAATTCTTGGTGTGAGAAATAAGAGGTAGAAATAGACCCAATGATTAGGATGAAAAAGGTGCATCATTGTGGAATAGAGTGGGTCCTATGCTTGGTTAATCGCCTAGGGAGATGGATATTTAGACATACAACATGATGGAGGCTCGATAGAGATAAATCCCAAATAGAGAAGTATGGGAAAACTAAGGTCCTTGTGTCAATCTCTCATCTGGTCTTTTTCCAATGAGAAATAGTGGAGGAGAAAGGAATCTACATCCCATAGGAATGGATAGGGGCTTACACCCAGATGGTCTCCTTCACCCACAGATAGATTCCACTCCAAGAAAGAAGATCTCATTCCATGTGAGTAATACCTCACTCACGTGGAGACCAGGGGTCATGGAAAATGTTCGAGACATGAAACCTCATGTATATTTCACGAGACGAGGCTACAGTTTAATGTCATGTGATAAGGATGATAATGATGGTAGTTTAAAGTCCCACACCTCGGATGAGGTAGGTTCACTCTGCACCCCCAGGACTTACATGAATGGTATACTTTTATCATTGTTGAATGGAAGGCACCAACAATTCCATGGTGAGGTGGTGTTATGGAGTGATCCATTGAGGGGGTCATGTTTGCATGGCTATGCGGATAAGAAATAGTAGGTAGCATGTGTATAGGAAGAAGCATGAGGCTAACCAACAAAAAATGAAGCACTACCCAAGGGACATTGAAATATCTTCACATAAGAGTATCCTGAATATAGTGTCTGAGGAAGCGATGTTGAAGAAATGCTTATGGGCACACACAAGGAGTGAGAATTGTGTGCAAATGAATGATTTTGGGTAAAATAGGCATTCAAATGAGAAAAATTGTGCAGAATAGGTGATTTGTGAGTGCAATAAGCTAGGGTTGTTTGGATAAAGGATAGTTTCATGAAATTGGATGAGTATTGCATGGAAATTTCATAATAATAAAAGAACTAGGTGAGGGAAATACCTAGTAGTCCCTCCTGAATGATTACTACAAGGAGACCTGTTGAATAAAATCCTCTACCTGAATTCCATCTTTGGCACACAGAAGGGATGTATTACACAATCAGGATATGGTTCAATTTCTTCATCCTCGAGTAGTGAGGGGGTCAACTTCTATTTATAGGAGATCAGTGGTAGAATGAGGTCTAGAATTCGATCGGTGCAAAAACCATTCCCATCAGTCATTCGTGTGGTATTTTTTCCACCCTCATGCTAAAACCCCACTCGTCGTGCATGTTTTTACAAAATTTTGTTGTTTTATGTGATACCCCATGGATTTATCATGCAACCTTTCCATCCATCCTTGGATGGTTCACGGAGTCGAAATATGCCTTCTGTTTTCCCAATAATTAATGTCTACGGTCTTCGATGGATTTTGGTGCCTACTAATTCCCCCCCTCGGAATCTGAATGGCGAGGGGGTGAGATGGTCAGACTCTGAGGGAAATTCCAAGATGGTTGGAAACATTAAAGGGGATGCAAAGGAAATGGCTCATTTGGCGTAGAATTTCATTCACGTGTGAAAAATAAATGTTCTGTTATTATCCATAACCCAAGGGTCACTTGATCTGTATATTATTTCTCATGTGATAAGCATCAGTTCTATTACACAAAAAATCTTGCGGGATTTTGGGCAGAATCTATTCTGTTTTCCACAAACAATCACCAAAATTGGTCACTATTTTGCACACAACTCTTGTTTTCCACACAGATTTACCAAAAAATAGTTGCTGATCAGAGTGACACTGGGAGAGAAGATAACTATGCTTCTTAGAGGATAGAAATAATTACAAACCCTCAGGTTTATAGTGCACATATAGTTGTATCTGATAACCAATATCTCATCAAATGCTAACCCTAGCCTAGAAGGATTATGTGTTGTTTGACAACCAACCGAAATGGGACATCGGTATTTTCGAGGAAATACCTATTATTGGCTTTGATATCGATACACTGAGGTCATGGGTGACATGTAAAGATGATCATCCATGATACAACATGAAAAACAATGGTCATCCATCTAGAGAAACTACGAAAATGGCAATCTATTTATTTTTTCAAAGGACCATAACAATCATGGGAAGAGATCCGGTTTTGGAGGATTCTCTTGCCCATTATTCAAGTACCTTCAGACAGAGAATAACTGATGTGACTAAGGGATGGCTACGTGATTAAGACCTTGTTTCCGACGCTATCCGCCTGGGCGCGCGCATCCGTCTGAGGAGGAGGATGCGCTGCTTTGTTTCCCCACATTCCCGCTTTCCAAAGGCGGGCGGCATCCGCTCCTTATTCAGGGACGTCTGCTCCTTGATCGAAACGGGATGATGGGATGTCGGTTCTTCCTTCCGTGGATTCCTCCTCGGAACTCATCACCTAGTCCGGGTCTCCCTCATAGATTTAATACGTAGTTCGTGAAACTCTTCCTAGTGCCATGTTTCCATGGACGCCGGTTAATTACACTGCTTCTGTCGGGACATTCCAAAGGGTCCAGTCAGGGCAGCAACCTTCAGTCAGGGGAGTAGTCACGTTGAGGCATCAGTAGCGTGTCTGGATGCTGGGGTACCTGGCATGCCTGTCTGTTATCCTTGGTAACAAGGCTTCTCGAGGGCGTGGAGGCCCGAGGCATCCCACATCGAGCACGGGGAATTATATGTCGTAGACACATATCTGAGGTTTTCCTCAGCTTCCCGTGATCAACACAAGGTATGCCGCGAGTTTAATGTCTAGCAGAGACAGATCAACCCAACCAGAGCATTATCTAGGATATATCGGATAGAGGGATCCTCCTTGAAGGGATGTCGATACCAGGGCCAGCCCATGGATGGCTGTGAAGAAGAGCGTACCGACATGGTCTCACCGGGATAAGACGGTTCGGGCGAGAATCAGGACGGGGGATAGGTTGATGAATGGAGTGGAGGGAGAGTGAAATGGGACCATCGCAAGGGCGACGGTGAAGTTGGTCCTGAGCCTTGACGAGGCTTCCTACGTATCCTCGTGTCAGGGAATCAAAGTCCGCGTAGTTCGGGATGGTGCCGGTAAACCGACGTGAAGCTGGACCTTGGCCCGAGGAATGTCGTCAGCGAACCAACATGAAGGTGGACCTTGGTCCGATGGGCATCGTCAGCGTATCGACGTGAAGGTGGACCTTGGTCCGATGGGCATTGGCAGCGTACCGAGGTGAAGGTAGACCCGTGGGTCCACTAGTGGTGGGCTTGAACCTTAGGAAGGTTTCCTACGTACCATGCCTTGACATGGATCAAAGTCCTTGTAGTTCAGGCAGTTTAATGTCATGTGGGACGATAGTGAACCCTGACGTGAATAAACGACGGGCGGTGGGTGTCGGCGAACCGACATAAGTGAGGGACCTTGGTCCGATGGGAGTTGGGCTTGAACCTCTGGGAGGATTCCTACGTACCATGCCTTGACATGGATCAAAGACCTCGTAGTTCAGGGTGGTCACAACGGCTTGCCGTCGGACGGGAATTGCAGTTTAGCGTCGTGCTGGACGTTGGTAGAACTCGACGTGAATTGGATGATGGTTAGGCTTGAACCTCGTGGAGGCTTCCTAAGTACCACGCCTTGACATGGATCAAAGACCTCGTAGTTCAAATGGGGCTTTGTCGGCGAACCGACGTGAAAGTGGACCTTGGTCCAATGAGTGGGGGGTACAGTTTAATGTCATGCTGGACGAGTGCGAAACTCGACGTGAAATGAACGACCGAGCAATGTGGCTTGAACCTCATGGAGGCTTCCTACGTACCATGCCTTGACATGGATCAAAGACCTCGTAGTTCAGGTGGGAATGGGTCGCAGCGGCTTACCACTGGACCCGAACGCGGTTTAACGTCATGCTGGACGGGGGTGAGACCCGACGTGAAATGACGGGTGGGCTTGAACCTCATGGAGGCTTCCTACGTACCATGCCTTGACATGGATCAAAGACCTCGTAGTTCATAAGGGATTCTCCGGTGAACTGACGTGAAAGTAGACCCGGGGGTCCACTATTGGTGGGCTTGAACCTCGTGAAGGCTTCCTACGTACCATGCCTTGACATGGATCAAAGTCCTCGTAGTTCATAAGAGAAAGACCCGACGTGAAATGACGGGTGGGCTTGAACCTCATGGAGTCTTCCTACGTACCATGCCTTGAAATGGATCAAAGACCTCGTAGTTCATAGGAGAAAGACTCGACGTGAAATGACGGGTGCGCTTGAACCTCATGGAGGCTTCCTACGTACCATGCCTTCACATGGATCAAAGACCTCGTAGTTCATAAGAGAAAGACCCAACGTGAAATGATGGGTGGGCTTAAACCTCATGGAGGCTTCCTACGTACCATGCCTTGACATGGATCAAAGACCTCGTAGTTCATAAGAGAATGACCCGACGTGAAATGACGGGTGGGCTTGAACCTCATGGAGGCTTCCTACGTACCATGCCTTGACATGGATCAAAGACCTCGTAGTTCATAAGAGAAAGACCCGATGTGAAATGACGGGTGGGCTTGAACCTCATGGAGGATTCCTACGTACCATGCCTTGACATGGATCAAAGACCTCATAGTTCATAAGGGTGAGGGGTCAGGGTCGGTGCTCACACTAAGCCCACGTGAGTCATTCTCGGTATGAGAAACAAGAGGTTGCAAGGACCTGATGATCACGTCGCGAGGGATGCGTCCGTGAGAAGCGAAAGGGGGCTTACGCGTTGGGCGGCCCATGGTGTTGGGACTTACTCCAGGATGGAGGCCCAGAGGGGGGTGCCTCATTCCCTATCACGCCCTCCACTGACCTTGGTAGCGGGGAAGTACGGAGATGCACGGGTGCAATCATCCGTACGAAAGGTTAGGGGCTTATGCTCTGAGGCAGCCCTTCCCCTACGAACATACGCCACTCCGACAAGGAGGATCTCATTCCATGTGCGTAAGAGTTCCATTCCCATGGAGACGGGTGGTGTAAAGAATGTTCGAGCTGGGGGGACCCTTCGTGAGGGAGACGAGGTCGGGTCATAGTTTAACATCATGTTTTGAGGACGTGGTGCTTGGCAGTTTAACATCCTGCAGCTCGGACGAGGTGGGTTCACTCCACACCCCTAGGACTTAAATAACAGGTACCCTCTGGTCCTTGGGGAAGGGAAGGTACCAGTATGGCCATGGTTAAGGGGGGTCGTGGAACAAACCATCGAGGGGTCCACGTTAGCATGGTTATGCGAAGAAGCAATAGCTGTTAGTGTGCCTATGCGAAGAAGAATTTGGCGAAGCAACGCTACAGGTGGTATTGTCCACGGGACAATGAACTCACATCGTGCAAACATAGAGGGTCACACGGGAAGAGGAATTGCTAAGCATAGGAGTGTGCTTTGCGAAGTGGAGTGCCTTGGCCTTAGCATGGGGCATAGGTGTGAGTGGAAGGTGCTTCGCGAAGTGGAACAGTGTTCGCGGAGCACTGCCTCGCGAAGAAGGGGTGCCTCGCGAAGCAGGGTCCTGCGGAGCAGTGTGCTTCACGATGTGTAGCGATCCTTCCTTAGAATCGGGATTGTAAGCATGGGTTGGGGGTTTCACAAACCATAAACGCTTCGCGGCTGCCCGGGTTCCCTTGGGAATCCCCTTCCTTCGCGAGCGCCCTTGAGCTTTGTGAAGGGAATCCTTCTCGGGAGAGGGGCTCAAAACGAGACAATGTCGAGGCGTCTCACAAAGTAGAAATACCTCGTGGAGCTCATGATTCCCGGGGCAAAGAGTGCTTCGCGATTCTGGAGAGGAGAAGCCAAAAGGTCGGATTGTCCGTCCGTCCTCGGGACTCAGGGGGAGTCCAGTATTTATAGGGAAGGGGCGCCGCGATGCAGGACTCGCACACCGCCTTCGGTGCTTCGCGGCGGCTCGCGAACGTCAAATGGGTTCGCGGAGGATTACCGCCTCTGGTGCTTCGCAGCAGCTCGCGAACGTCAAATGGATTCACGGAGGATTACCGCCGCTGGAGCTTCGCGGTGCCTCCATGGTCGTGGCGCTTCACGGCGGCCCGCGAACGTCAAATGGGTTCGCGGAGCATTGCCGACTCTGGAGCTTCGCGGCGCCGCCATGGTCGGGGTGCTTCGCGGCGGCCCGCGAACGTCAAATGGGTTTGCGGAGCATTACTGCCTCTGGAGCTTCGCGGCGCCGCCATGGTCGGGGCGCTTCGCGGCGGAGCTTCGTGGCGGAGCTTCGCGAGGTAGCGCGCCGGCCTTCTTTTTCTTTCCTTTCTTTCGGGCCACATTTTTGGCGCCAACAAATGCCCCCCTCAGACTTGGAGCCGCGGAGGGCGAAGGGTCGAAGTCTGAGGGAACATCGCCAAAATTGTCGGCGGTTCGCGAATCGGCTTCGCGAAGGGGGCCGCGGTGCTGACCGAGGCCACAGATCCGGACGCACCGCGATGCTCCTCGCGGGTGAGCTGCGCCGCGATGCTCTTGGGTCGTCGCCTATAAATAGGGGCTCCAGCCTCTTTTGTCTTCACATGCCTTGTCTTTTTGTGCTCTCGACTTCGCGAAGCTCCGCGTACTCCGCGACAGCCCTCCGCGAATCGAGCTTCGCGGCGAACCGCGGGTCTCCGACTCCGCGTCCGCGCCAAGCGAACCTCTGTTTGTCGGCCTTGGCCATACTTTGCGGCTTGGTATCACGACCAATCTTCGTCATCCGGCTTCGCGATTCAGCTTCACGGTCGAGCTTCGCGATCCAGCAGAGAGAACTCTTTTCTGAGTGTCAGAGTTAAAATGGCCCATCAAGAGGCTGTACTGGGGGTCCTTGCAGATGCTGCTCGTCGAGATGAGATGGCCAACCGTCCAGGCTTGGGGGAGATGATCCATAGCCACTCGGACCACACTTCTTTGACAGATCTGCTCTCAGAGGGCCAGATAGATTATTCGCAATGCAAGAAACTTCCGTTGTACGGCTTCGGGCTGAGGGATTACGTCTTCATCCCTGAGGCGAGTAGGGCTGAACCAGCTTGCTGGTTCAGGAGCACACCGTGCCAGCACCAATGGTTCAGGGCGGCCGATGGTCACGCGTGGGAGGACTTTACACCCGTCACCGCTGATTGTCTCTACAACCATGTGAACGACATCGACGGGAAGCCATTGCTGCCGGAGACTTCCCCTCCCCTCTACCGCACCATGCTGAAGGCGGCCTTATGGGATTCGAATAAGGGATGGTCCGATGAGTGGGACCTGCGCCAGGGTGGCAACTTTACTGATGACTGGGCCTGGGGCTACTGGGTAGGTGCCTCATGCGAGGAGTTTGGGGCCGAGCTGAGGAGAGTGGGGTTGTATGAAGCAGCATGGGCCTCCCAATTCCACATTTACCAACCGAAGCAGCTAATGCCGGATTTGCTGAGTAGATGGTCATCTAGGACCAATACTTTTCACCTACATCACGGGGAGGTGGGAATCATCCTGTGGGATGTCCACCAGATTTCTGGGGTCCCAATCTTGGGGTCCATGTATGAAGAATTCCTCCCCGTTGCCAGCGCGTGGGGGGATGCGGAGAAAATGCCACGACTGGCATCGACGCTGATGGCACTTGTCCCCGGAGAGGACAAGGAGGCAGTGAGGGATGTCCATTTTAGGAGATGGTTTGAATGCTTCCTGAATTTCCAAGAGAATCAAGAGTTCCCTCCGAGGCCTCGAACTTGTCCAAGGGCGGCCCAACGGGGCACTCGTATTGGCGGGTCTTGGAGGACAGCCAATGGAAAGCTTGGGGTTTCAGTGTCAGCACTGAACAACAGTCGATAGTCAGGCTGGCGGCGTTCATTGCGGCTCTCATCTGTGATTGGATCCTACCGGTGAGAGATACAATCATGGGGGTACGACCCAGCTCGCTTATCATGGCGTCGATGTTGGCCATGGGGAGGCGGATCAACCTAGGGATCCCGATGCTCACCAAACTGTATAGAATGCTGCGGCATATTAGCGAGGGCAAGAAGCCTCCAAGGATATGCGGACCCTTTCACCTCCTGTATGGGTGGATCGCAGCGCATATCAGGGGGATTTACGAATATCCAAACCCCATTTCGCCGCTGGGATCAATCTTTCGCCCCTCCATCCTGAACGCGGTCAGGAGCATCCCGTTCAAACTGGTCGTTCTGATGGTGCTGAATAGGGTGTAGAGGGCGGACGAGTTCAACTTCCATCCCTTCCCATTGCCAACGGGGATGCTTACTGATGACGGACGAGGAACGGAAGAACATCAGGCTTACCTCCTGGCCTTCCGAGGTGGAGTTTTGGTGGCACGAATAGATCGTGAGCCGCTCTGTGAACCGTACACTCCGTATCGGTTTGGGAGGCAGTTCCGGTGCCTCCAGCGGCTGACCCCGCATGTCTACTAGGAGGTGCGTCACGAGGAGCACCCGTGTGTGATGAGGCAGTTGTGGCTCATGTTCACATGGGAAGATGGAAAGATGCGGATTGCGTTGCCTCCATCCACCGCTGCCTTCGGATTAGTGAAGGAGTAAGCCATCAGTTGGGATGCCGCTTATCCGGGGGAGATGCTGAAGCAACCAACGATCCGGGTTGGTGACGGTGGGCCTCCTCTATATCGAGGTCGGGGTCGGAGGGCAGCTAGGGCCACTCGGGTAAGCGGGGCTGCCATGGCGGCGAGACCCGCACCGGCCGAGGGTATGGTAGCAGCGGTGGATCCGGTGATTCCGGGAGAGCAGGGTTATCCGGAGGGGCGGCCGCCGAGGGGATTCCGTAGGATATCCACTCAGGCTCCAGGGAAGCGCCTGCGTCACATTAACATGGCAGAGGATGCCGTCTCCCCGGAGGCTTGGGACATTTGGGATGTCAACCGGCAATTCCTCAGCCCATCCGAGATATGGGCCCACCTGAATCTCCTTGGGATGGAATTTCCAGGTATAGGCCCAGTTCAGGCTAGATTCATGGCGTCTTCGGTGGAGGCAGAATAGTACCTGGAAGAGCTGGAAGATTACGTCCACTCCAGTGGTGTCCCTTGCCCAAGGACAGACTGGGTGAGGGTACTGTTGAATCAGACGGTCCCCCAACAGTTATCGGCTGCCGATCTGAGGGAGCGCTTCCCCTTGCCGGAGGAATCAGAGGACTCCTCTCAGGAGGATGAGGCTGGAGGAGGGAGCCCGCTGGAGGAAGGCGAGGTCGGAGATCGAGGCTCAGAATCTGACGAGTTCGCGGAGGCTCTCGAGGTAGCATTCTGAACTTCTCTCCTTTCTATTTGTTCTTGGGTCCCTATAGACTTCTCACCAATGTTTGAGCCATGCAGGAGGAACTTGTTCGTAGGCCTCGTTCTCGCTCCTTGGCGGGTGATGATGCGGGACCTTCAGAACCCGCGCCTATGGCTGCGTCCAGTTCCGCGTCTGGTGGGAAAAGGGCGTCCGAGGTGGCTCCTCCAGAATCTCCAGACCTTCCAACAGTATACGGGGGGCCTCGTCTCGGGGTCCCGTCAGTACCGGCTCAGGAGCAGCGCTCAGAGGTCGATCTCTGCAAGTCTCCTCCACCGGTCTCCTCGTTGCCACATGTAGACCATGCCAACTGACGTTCATGTCCCTCTTTGTAGCACCATTCTTCGACTGCCGTGGGTTGCCGCGGCAAGGCTGGTCGGGATGTCTGGTGGCGTCCCTCCTAGGGGCATGCCGGTGATGGTGGCGATAGTCCCGCCATCTCCTCAAGCCACGACGCACATCATTACTGGCGGGACCACCAGCAGGGCCGTACCCGAAATCATTGAGGTGGACTCCGAGGAAGAGGATCAACCGGTCAGTCCCAGTTCTGTCGCGCCTGCTTCGGCGCCAAGTGTCGCACTGGATTCAACACCAGATGCTGATCCTGCCGAGGATTTCCTGCGGGCGTATCCCGCGTATGAGCCTGCCAATCGCACAGACTTGGACGAAACGGCCTACGACGAGGAAGACAGCAGCATAGTCCGCCGCCGGTCGTGGAAGCTGATCGGGAGCTTTATCAAGGACACTCCCCAAGCACAATGGCTGGCCGAAATGGATAGGATTCGATCGCGGTTGCGTGAACTGTGCGCTGGGGGAGTGGATGCCCAACGTCCTCATGCACTCATCCGAGATCTTATGGCTGAGAAGATCCAGGAGCATGATCGTGGGCTTAGCGTGGGCTGGCAGCGGAGGAAGGCGACCAGCATTAAGAAGCTCTAGGAGGCTGAAGGCGAGGTTCAACGGATGCAGACCAGGGCAGAAGAGCTTCCAGCCTCTCTTGATGCGCAATCTGAGCTGGTCTCATGGTTGAAGGCCCAGCTGGCAGAGGCAGAAGAGCACATGAGGTAGACCTCTGAAAAGATGATTGTCGTTCAAGCTGATGTAGAGAGGGCTAAAGCCAGAACTGACGAACTGCGTCCCACCGATGCTGAGGAGGAGCGGGAGCTGATTCAGCGGCAGCAAGCCTTGGATGCCGCAAGTCAACGGGTGGCGGAGCTGCAACGCTCTTTTGACGGGGTCAACCCATCCATGGGGGAAGTCAACCCCCGAGTATTGTAACAAACCCAAAACCCTTTTATTGGTACTTTCGTGATTCCCCAAATTTTACCTTTGTTTTGAATGCCGTAGCATGCACGAATTCCACTGTTGAATTGCCTTGTTACATCCCTACAATGTTTGCGGGATGTTTGACGACAATTCCCCAAGCCAGTCCAGATTCCCCGAAAGATGGGGAAGGCTTGATCAGAGGAGGAACTTTCAGGATAGCCGAATTACAGTTTCTTCAACATCCTCTTATGCACGAACGGGGCAACGCCAGGGGTGCTGAAATCGGTCCAAACAGATGAAAATGGGATGTGTGAATCATGATACCCAAGATTCAGAACACTGTGGGGATGGCGTGACAATAAGGGACAACCGTTAACCTTGGAGGAGAAATGGTACCCTTACTGCGTTAGCCTGAAATGGGGACAACAAATGAGCATCGACCACTGACCGTATTCGCAACGCGGGATTTTATCAATTTTTTGTCGATCAATCCTTCGGGACGTTGGCCCAGGATAGTAGGCGGACAATAGGTCGAACATCCATACTGTTAGGGGGTCCTTCCAAACATGATCAGTCTTCCGGAACGTCGGCACAGGATGGTAGGTGAGCCGATACGGCATGAGACCAGGCCGTTAGGGGGTTCATTTAGACACGAAAGAGGACAAGGGTCCGAATAAGGGGCACACAAAGCGTGGAATATGGAGTGATGGTCTGTTCGAACAGAATCCAACACTTAGGTAGTTACACCACCGTGGTGGGAGTACGTCCGATGGGCGTATTGGTTTGATCATGGATAATTCCTTCTTTGGGACAGGGCCTCTCTGGCAAGGGGATCTGTCACTTCCCAGTGGGATCTTGGGGCATCCTGAACTTGTTCAGGGCAGAACCGCAGTTTATTGTCATGCTTTGAGGACACATAGACTCATGTAGTTTAATGTCATATGATAGGACGCGAAATAAAAGGGAAGCGTGTGGCGAGGTAGATATAAAGCCGACGTGAATGTGGACTTGGAGTCCAAATCACACCACATTCCCCCAGAGGAAACTCTTCAGGTCGAGGGACCAAGAGTAAGGATTGGGCTGGGCCCGAAGAAAAGTGGTCGGGCATTCCTACGTACCCCATGAGGATGGTAATCAAGCCATACGTAGTTCTGAAAGCACATTTTAATTTCATGCAGGACGATGAGTAGCCCGACCGTGTTGGTACACATCCTGCCAAAACTACTAAGCCCACGTGAGTCGTGCTCGGTGTGGGAAACAAGCAGTAGTGGTGGGAATTTCCCGACACAGAGAGGGGTAGGTTAGGGCAAAGGGACGCTCGGTGAATCCCGACCCAGTGACACTAACACGATCTTGTGGCGCACCTAAATGCACGAAGAGAAAGAGTTGAGTATGATGGAATTCCACTTGAACATGGGGAAGTGGAAATGTGTGAATCATGGTGCTCGAGATTCAGATCACAATGATGGCGGCGTGACGACGGAGGGTAATTGCTGACCATATTCGCAACACAGTATCCTGTCGCGTTAGCCTAGAATGGGGACAGACAAATGAGCATCGACCGCTGACCATATTCGCAACACGGGATTTTACCAATTTGTTGTCCAATATCTGTGGGGGACGTTGGCCCGAAACGATTGAAGGGCCCTTAGGTCCAGCATTCATGGAGATCCCTTAAGCTTAGTATCCACGTCGTTCGAGGGTCCTTTTGGATGTGGAAGAGGATGAGGATCCAAATAGTGGGCTCACGAAGCTTGGTCATGGGACGAGGGGAATGTCCCTATGAAAATCCCACACTTCGGGCTCTTTGTCAAAACACATCTGAATATGGCAACGAAACGTATTAGAGAGAGGGAGCATATTCCTTTCCCTTGGGGAGATCTTAGTTTAGGGTCGTAGAATTCGGACCATGGGTGAGAGGAAACATAAGAGGCACATGGTGGAGTAACTCAAACACCTGGCGTGAATGGGAATAGGAGGTGTGTACGGCGCGGTGATCAACCCAACGTGAATGAGGGCACAACACCATATCACACCGCGCAAACTCCTTGGGAGAGGTTTTTTGGTCAAGGGACCAAAAGCGAAAATTAGGTTGGGCCCGCGGGGAAGTGCCCGGGCGCTCCTACGTATCTCATGAGGATGAGAATCAAGCCGTACGTAGTTCTGGAGGGTGACATGGTAAAATACTAGTGCCAGTGGAAAGGGGGAGTGGGGGCATGGCCCTTGCACTAAAAGAAGCAGAATTTAATGTATCATGTTTGTTCATTAAGGTGAATGGTTTTTTTTTGTGAAGCGACAGGCCTAGAACAGTAGGTCGTGATGTCGCCACAAGAATCAAGCTGTGTTGGGCATTGACAAATGGCATGGCACATGACCAATACCCAACGTGATGTCCTCTACAACGAGGTCACCACAATGCGGTGCTGTTTTTCATCGTGCGGCCATGACGATAATGTCACAGTTTAGGGTCATATGATAGGACCAAGCATGTATTTTATCATCATGCAGCGCAGACATAGAAAAGACGATGCTAGGCGGGAAATGTGCGCAGTGTTATAAAACACAATTGAAAGAGACATGATCCCACATCAAATTGTACGCCATTCGGAGAGGGAAACCTTAGGCTGAGGGGCCTATACAGAGGTGAAACAGGGGGAGAGACTGGCTTCCTGAATGGGTTGTACCCGGAGACAGGGCATCTGGGCGGTCCTACGTAACCCATGAGGATGGGAATCAAGTTGAATGTAGTCCCGAATGGATCTTATTTTATGGTCTTAGAGCTCGGACCATGGGAGCCCCAAAGGATGCCAGATTGCAGCTTTGTCCCCCTATCATGCAAAGGTGCACTGAGGGATAGCCCCAAAAGTGTCGAGATTCCACCTAGACATGATGGGGTGGAAAATGATGTGAATCATGCAACCAACATTCAAGGACTGAAGGGGCTGGCGTGAAGACAGAGGATTACTGCTGACCATGTTCGCAACACAGCATCCTGCCGCGTTAGCCTGAGATGAGGACAAACAAATGAGCATCGACCGCTGACCATATTCACAACGTGGGATTTTATCGATTTGTTGTCCAAAACCCTCGGGGGCGTTGGCCCGTAACGGTAGGAGAGCCCTTGGGCATTGTATCCAGGCCGTTCTTAGGGGTCCCTTTGGGTGTGAAAGGTGATGGAAGCCCGAATGGAGGGGAACACGAAGCTTGACAAGTGTAAGGAACTTGATCAAGTTGAATCTGACACTCTTGGTCCTAGACTAGAGTGCTCTTAATACATGGGTGAACCACTGCAAGGAGTCAAGGGACTCAACTTTTAGGGTGATCGAGAGATGGTAGGTTTCGGGGGGAAGGGGGCACGGTGCCCAAAACCTTGTATCATACCTACACATCCCTCTTCTAGAGAGAGATAGGCCAAGTGTCCTAGGTGACCGGGAAATCAGGAGATCTCCAAGAGGTGGGGCTGGACCCAAATCATAGACATTCAGGTGGTCCTACGTATCCCATGAGGATTGGAATCAAACCACACGTAGTTCTGAAGGGTGTCTTTTAATGTCATGCAGGACAAGGAAAAGGAGGGACAACTCTCAGAGCGGGGTGCGCGTGGTGCAGCTGTTGCAAACCTGACATGAATGAGGACGTAATCCTACACTACGCCACACGGTCCGGTGGTCAGGGTCCCAATGGTAGGACCCGAGAGAGGTGAACTTGCTGAACTCAAGCTGGACCCAAAGACATGGGGTCTTGAAAGTAGTTCCAGATGAGAATCTTAGATTATGGTCTTAGATCTCGGACCGTGGATGGTGACAACTCAGGAGTAAGCACAAATGTCAACCCAATCCTTAAGCCAACGTGAGATAAAATCGGTGTGGTAAACAACGGGGGAAGATCCTTATCGCAATAATTGGGGCGTCCATCAAAGGGGAGTCGGCGGAGAGTTTCGAAGGACCACTTTGATGCAGCTTATTCTCCCAACGCACAGACGTGCACGGAGGAAAAGTACCAAGAGTTCTGAGACTCTGCTTGGACACGATGAAGTGATGAAGGGTGTGAATCGTGTACCCAGCTTTTGGGCTTAATGGGTTGGCATGGCGATAGAGAAAAACTGTTAACCATGATGGAAACACAGCGTTCATATCGCGTTATCCTGAGGTGGGAACAACAAATGATCATCGACCGCTGACCATATTCGCAACGCGGGATTTTATCGATTTGTTGTCCGAAACCCTCGGAGCATCGGCCCGTAACGGTAGGAGAGCCCTTGGGCGTAGTATCCAGGCCGTTGTTGGGGGTCCCTCCAGGTGTGAGAGATGATGAAAGCCCTGATGCAGGGATACGCAAAGCATGGAAAGCGGGTGCGGACGTGTCCGAGTAAAGCTTGGAATTCCAGGTTATAAACCAGAGTACTCTTAGGCACATTGGCGAACTGCCGAAAAAGGGATCGACGAAACAGCTCAGTAGGGGGGGGGGACATGGCGTGGTCATTACGAGACCGTTGTGAATGAGGAAATAATCCCACACCACACCATATGATCCTCTCATGGAGGAACGATAGGCCAAGGGGCCAAGATGGGATGAGGATTCCCAAGATATGGGGCTGGACCCGAATCTTGGACATTCAGGTGGTCCTACGTATCCCATTAGGTTGGGAATCAAGCCGCACGTAGTTCTCTATATGTAGTTTAACGTCATACTGGACGAGAAGGGGAACAATATACCCCAAAACAAGGGAGGTGTGCGGTATGGTGAAGAAGCCGACGTGAATGAGGACGTAGTCCCACACCACACCGTACACTCCTATAAGAGGGGACCTGGGTCGTGGCCCGGAAAGGCCAAGGGGCCTGATGGTTTGGCATTGGCCAGGAAGGCCTGACCTACTTGTAGTTTAATGTCTTGCAATGAGAACGAGGGTCGGGGAGCCGAGAAGGCCAAGGGGCCTGAGGCTGGGCCTCATAAAGGGAGGGCGTACGACGTGGTACATGATCCCGACATGAATGAGGACATAGTCCCACATCACATCGTACACCCCTATGAGGAATCCTGGGCCGTGGCCCGGAAAGGCCAAGGGGCCTAAGGTCAGGCATCAGTCAAGAAGGCCTGACTGGTTTGCAGTTTAACGTCTTACATGAGGACGAGGGTCGGGGACCCGAGAAGGCCAAGGGGCCTGAGGCTGGGCCTCGTAAAGAGAGGGCGTACGGCATGGTACATGATCCCGACGTGAATGAGGACATAGTCCCACATCACATCGTACACCCCTATGAAGAATCCTGGGTCGTGGCCCAGAAAGGCCAAGGGTCCTAAGGTCAAGCATCAATCAGGAAGGCCTGACTGGTTTGCAGTTTAATGTCTTACATGAGGACGAGGGTCGGGGACCCGAGAAGGCCAAGGGGCCTGAGGCTGGGCCTCGTAAACGGAGGGTGTACGGCATGGTACATGATCCCGACGTGAATGAGTACATAGTCCCACATCACACCGTACACTCCTATGAGGAATCCTGGGTCGTGGCCCGATCGCTAGCACCACCTGGGGGATGATTGTCACCTCAGGATGGGGCAGAATGAATCACTACACTCGATGTCTGGGACATCTCAGGGTGGACCCAAAGATCCAAGACACTGTTGACCATGTTCGAAACACAGCGTTCTTATGGTGACCCGTTGTGGGAGCAGCAAATGAATGTCGACCGCTGACCAAATTCGCAACGCGGGACTTGTATCGATTTGTTGCTTGAAAACCCTCGGGGGCGTTGGCCCGTATCGGTAGGAGAGCCCTTGGGCATTGTATCGAGGCCGTTCTTGGGGGTCCCTTTGGGTGTGAAAAAAAATGATGGAATCCCAGTCAAGGAGTGGGTGAAGCATAGCTGTATCCATCCAGGAAAGGGGCAAACAACTCCAGGGGGAAATGTGCAGCCGGGTCGAGGCTTTCTCGATGTGAGTTGGGGAAAAAGTGTGCGCCCTGCCATGTCTTGACCCGAGGGGAAAATTTTGGCTTTTGGGCTGGGCCTGCGGACGAAATGTCCGGGCGTTCCTACGTATCCCATGAAGATGGGAATCAAGCCACACGTAGTTCTAGAAATGCAGTTTAACGCCTTACAGGACGATGAGAAGCACCTCATTTGGGGATATGTATGGTACGACAAGTAATCCGACGTGAATGAGGACATAGTCCTACACCATACCGTACAATCCCGCAAGAGGGTAAGTTGGGGAAAACCAAGGGGGGCCTGGGGCCAAACCACGGTGAAGACGGGGGCCAGGGGCCCAAGGAGGCCAAGAGGCATGAGGCTGAGCCTCGGTCAGGAAGGCCTGACCGGCTTGCAGTTTAACGTCTTGCGGGACGAAGATGCAGTTTATGGTTGTGCAGGACTTTACAGTTTAGAGTCATGTTGGACTATAGTGTCTAGTTTAAGGTCATGTGGGACCTTTTCACAGTTTATCGTCTTGCAGGACGAAGATGCAGTTTAAGGTCGTGCGGGACCATTTTGCAGTTTAGGGTCGTACAGGACCTTCACGCAGTTTAGGGTCGTGCTGGACCTTCTCGCAGTTTAGGGTTGTGCAGGACCACTTTTTCCCTAGGCAAAGTATCGTTTGAGGAATTTGGCATTGGTGGGAGGGGTTATACGCTCTCCATCCGTGGTCACCAAGGAGTATGCTCCATTGGGGTAAACCTTATGGATGATATAAGGCCCTTCCCATTTGGGTTCTAACTTGGGCGGTTTCCTACCGGGAATCATTGGCGCTCGAAGGGCCAGTACCAGGTCACCCTGTATAAAAGAGCGGAGACGAACCTTCTTGTCAAAGGCTCTCGCTATCTTGTCCTGATGCCTTTCTAGATTGTGCAGGGCACGAAGCCGGTTCTCGTCCAGTGCCTCTAGTTCAGCTAGACGGATCTCGGCTACCTCATCTGATGTCGGTTGATCATAAACTGCAGTGCGTAGCGACGGCAGCTGTATCTCAATGGGTAGAACGACCTCAGCTCCATACACCAGGGAATATGGGGTCACCTGGGTAGAGTTGCGAGTCGTCGTCCGGTAAGCCCAGAGGGCGTTGGGGAGCTTGTCCAGCCAACTTTTCTTGTTCTGACCAACCATCTTCTGCAGAATGTTAGAGAGGGTCTTGTTGAACGCCTCGATCTGTCCATTCGCCTACGCGTGGTAGCGAGAGGTATGGTTCGACCGGATGTCATACTTAGCGTACAATTTCTTTAATTCAGCTGCTCAGAAGTTGGTGCCGTTATCGGTGAGGACAGCGCGAGGGACTCCAAACCGGTGGATAATATTGGAGCTCACAAAGTCAACGATGGAACGGGCCTTGACCTCTTTGAGCGGAACTGCTTCTGCCCACTTGGAGAAGAAATCTGTAGCAGTCAGGATGAACCTACACTGGCGGGCTGTTGCCGGTGGATACGATCCCACTACATCAAGTCCCCATACCGCAAACGACCAAGAGTACTTGGTGGGGTGGAGGGGCTCCGGCGGCCGATGCAAGAAGTTGGCGTGTATTGGCATGCGTGGCATCTCTTGGCATATCCAATACAATCGTGGATCATAGAGGGCCGAAAGTACCCTAACCTCTGGATTTGATGGGATAGTTTCGGCCCAGATTGATGGGTGCCACAGGAACCGGCGTGAACCTCTTGCATAACTTGAGGTATCTCCCATCCTTGGATTTAACAGAGGAGGACACCGTCGAAACACCGCTTATAAAGGATCTGTTCAAAACTGGGGCCGCTCCGGAGGGTAAATTGCAGCACGCGACATCAGATTCGCTCGCGTTCGGCCCGGTCGTCCGGGGGATGACCATTTTGGAGATACTCGACAAGAGGTGCTCTCCAGTCGGGGGTGGTTTCAACCATTGCGTCTGACGAACCTGAGACTCCTGATATGGAGGGTCTGGTGGTGAGTTGACTTACCCGCAGGCTATCACGGTCCTCTTGGATGACGGGGGAAATGACTCTCCGGTGGGCCAGGTGTATGACCAAATCATCTTACTCGGGTTCTGCGAGCGACGGGGCTAAGCCAGCCAGGGCGTCCGCTTGGCCGTTCTGCGACCGTGGGACATGGGTAACCTCTGGTCGAGAAGAGAATTGGGCCATTAGGAGGAGGGTGTACTCCAGCAACGGTGCAAGCTCTGGCTTCCTGACAACGTAGTCGCCATTAACCTATTTGATTACCAGCTCGGAATCTCCCTTCACATGTAGGTGGGGAACATGGATCTCAAGGGCCAACTCGAGGCCGGTGATGAGAGCCTGGTACTCTACCTAGTTGTTCGTACAGCCTTCTGACAACATGAACGAGTATGGCAGGACGGCTTGGGCCGGGGTAATGAAGACAATACCCATGCCTAATCTGTTGAGCTTGGGATCGTTGAGCCTCCTACCGGTGGGGCTCTGGGAGGCACCGTCGAAATGCATTTGCCAACACGGGACAGCATGATCGACTGAGAGGATCGTCTCATCATGGAAATCCAGGTCCAGGGATTGATCCGCGAAGGTTGGATGGGCAGCTAAAATGTCTACCAATTTCTATCCCTTAATGGCCTTCTGAGGTACAAAACTGATATCAAACTGCTGGACAATCACTGCCCACCATGCTAGTCGGCTAGTCAGCATGGGACGGTTCAGGATGTACTTCAGTGGGTCTACCCGGGAGACCAATTGCACCTCGTGGTGCTGCAGGTAATGTCGCAACTTCTGCACTGCGAAGACGAGCGCAAGATATCTCTTTTCGATAGGGGAGTATCGAATCTCCGTATCGAGAAGCATGCGGCTGAGATAGTAGAGACTATTCTCAGTACCCTCATTGTTCTTATGGGCGAGCAGCGCACCGAGGGATCTCTCCAGGGCGGTCACGTAAAGGACTAGCAGATTTCCAGAGACGGGTGGCATCAAGACCGGAGGTTGGATCAGATACTGCTTGATTTCCTTGAAGGCGGTCCAACACTCCTCATCCCATTCGTAGGCATCACCCTTCTTCATGAGCGGGGAAAAGAGCTTAAACTTGCCGGCCATATTCGCAATGAATCGGCGTATATAGGCTAAGTGGCCTTGAAGGCCTCGAAGCTCTCGAATGTTGCTCGGGGGAGGCATTAGGCTGATGGCCTTGATCTTCTCCGGGTCGATCTCGATACCTCGGTATCTGACGACAAAGCCCAGAAACATCCCGGAGGTGACCCCGAAGGCACACTTCAGTGGGTTCATCTTCTGGTGACGGGAATGGAGGAAACCGAACACTTTCGCAAGGTCTTTGAGATGGTCCTGGCGCTAGCACGATTTGACTACGAGGTCATCCACGTAGCATTCCACCAATGTCCCGAGAATCGGTTTGAATATGCGATGCATGGCCCTCTGATAAGTGGCACCTGCATTTTTCAAACCGAATGGCATTACCTGGTAGCAAAAGGTACCTTGGGGAGCCCTAAAGGTAGTGGACTCCTCATCTTCGGGGGCCATCCGGATCTGGTTATACCCGGAATACCCATCCATGAAAGAGAGGGCTTGGAACCCGGCCGTGGCGTCAATCAACAGCTCTGTCACCGGGAGTGGGAAGTCATCCTTTGGGCAGTGGCGATTAAGATCGCGGAAGTCGATGCAGACTCTGATCTGCCCATTCTTCTTCCTGACTGGCACAATGTTGGCAACCCACTTGGGGTACTGGACCTCCTTGACAACGTTGGATTTGATTAGCTTGTCGACCTCGGCCTCAACCATAGCGCCATGAGAAGGGTGCATCTTCCTGGGAGGTTTCTTAAACCCACAATGCTTTGTCGGGAGGTCCAGGCGGTGAACGGATACCTGGGGATCTAGCCCTGGCATCTCGTTGTAACTCCAGGAAAACACATCACGGTGCTGTTTGAGGAAGTCTACGTACTGCTGCCGCTCCTCGAGGGACATGGCTGCACTGATCAATGTGGGTCTCGGATCTGCCTCACTGCCAATGTTCACCTGTACCAATTCATCAACCGTGGTAGAGACGCCTTCTTCAAAGGCGGGGGAAGCATCCTCCAGGTCTTCCTCCCCAGCAGTGGGGGGACTTCCCATAACGGAAGATACTTCTGGGCTATCAAAATCCGATGGGCAGCTGGTGCCGGCTTGGGAAGCAGCGGTCATCACATCGGGATACTCGCTTTCCATTGAGACCATAGCAATGAAGGCGGTCTATCCTATCCCATCTGGCCTTCAGCCTAATGGGCCACGTTTGATGATATCAAAGCAGTGGTGACGTGTCAGCCAGAGTCAGTTAATTCCAGCCCGGCGGAAGAGACACGTATGGCGCACTGCCGTTGTCATAGGTTTGACGTCCCGGTACCATACAGGGGTAGGGTGTTCCGAGATGACTTGAGCCTGGTTGATGTAAGAGTACGAGGTGATTTTCCATCGTTGTTGGACACGGGAACAAGCCTTCCTTGCGTACCCGAAACAACAAACATTGCCCCATATCGGGGGTCGTGGCCTCCAACCGGTGGATTGGGAGGATGTAGGCATCATCCATGCTTGCCCAGGGGTCACTTGTGACTGGGGCGGGTTCATCCTCGCTTATCAGGATTTTCTTATCCTTACTTTTGTAACAACCCACATCCAGATAGCGGGCCTCACAAGAAGCAAAAGGGGACGCGTCTCCTTAGAGCACGCCTACTCGACCATTGAGCGAGTACTTGAGGCACTGGTGATACGAAGAAGGGACCGCTGCATGCAGATGGAGCCACGGCCTACCCATCAATGCGTTGTAGGCGGTGTCCTGAGAAACAACCATGAACTCGGTGCTAACAATTAAGCCACTGAATTGAGTCTTCAGGAGGATCTTGCCGACTAGGGTTTGCTCTGTCCTGTCGTACCCCTGGATCCTGAGGTCAGAGGGGGTTAAATCACCTTCGGACAGACCCAGCTTTCACAGCGTCCGGGTCGGAATTACATTAATTCTGGAACCTGTGTCAACGAGGCAGCGGCGGACTTCCACACTGTTGAAGTGGCTAGTGACATGCAGTGGGAGAATGTGCCCCTGTATGGGAGGGTCCTCATCTTCACCGGAGAACGAGATAACCGCCTGACATTCGGCGTTTTCAATCGTCTCGGTATGGAAGGCTTCTACAGCTGCTACCTCCGTCTCGAAATGGAGGGGGCTCCTTAGGGCCTCGGCAAGTGCTTCGCGCATTTCAGATGACAGGCGAAGGGCCTCAAGGATGGAGAGCCTCGCCAGAATGTCGGCCAGGTGCTTCAGAACATCGTACATTCGTGCCAAACGCGAGCCTCTGCTTACAGGAGGTCGTTCGGCATTTGGAGGCACATCGGGTTCGGCTGGCTGAATCGGCGATTGACTAGTACTGGGTACATCTTTCTGCCTACTAGTAGAAGCCTGAAGGTTAGTTGTTGGACTAGGATCGGACAGCGGAGGCTGGCCTGTAGCCGGGCAAGACTGACTATGATACGGACGAGGCGGCTCCCCCTGATCCAATAGCACGAACGACAGTGTAGGTACAGCCGAGGGTGTTAGATGGGTCTGCGCGTGCTGGGATCTGTACTGAGCCTGATGCCTGGTCTCGGTAGCATGAACGGCTTGGCCACAAGTGCCTGCTGACGTTCCTTGATGACCGGCGCGATTGCGATTCCGCTGACGTTGACGTCGGCTGGAAACGTTGGGGAGGTCTGCCTGGCATTCCCCCTCGTCAGGGGTCATATAGTGATTTACCAGCTCCACGGTGTTAACCGAAGCGTACCCTTGGCTATCGCTCGAGGATTCATCCATCGCTGGGCAGATTCTGGGAGGAATCACCATTTCGGGAGGCATAAAGTCGCCGAGAGTGAGGGATGACGGCGGCACCGGCGGTGCACGTTGCTTCTTCTTGCGTCGCCGCTGCTTGCCCTTTTGGGAAGGGGCCGACTATGAAGATGATGCGGAGGCACCGAATACTTCTTCTGAAGGTTCTGACTGCTTCAGGAACGCCCAGATGATACCATGGGCATGGACGACGGTTTTTCGAGCCATACAATCGTCGTATTTCTGGGATCCGTGGCTAGGGACCTGCTGCCATTCGCCCTCGCTGTCGCTACCGATCTCTGATCTTGCAAAGACACCTGCCACTTGCGCTGGTGCTGGGCCCAACTTAACTATGTTGTTGTTGACCTGGTCTTGAAGCCAGTCCTTAAACACATAGCATTGCTTGAGGGTGTGTCCCAGGATCCGATGATAAGGGCAATAGTTGGGGTGATCGGTGAGATGTGCCTCTACAGGCCTTCTGTACTCAGGCAGGCGCACAATCCCTTGCTCTAGAGCACTTCGGAAGTAGCCAGGGACCTGATTTTCATTGAACGAATAGGTCTGGTACCTTCTTCCTGGATAGGGGGCCCTGGGGGCCTGGCCCTAACGAGGGGCCGGAGGGGCCTGCCGAGGAAGCGGCGCTTGATTGTCTCGCCTAGGTGGCGGTGGCGCGTTGCGCGGGGGAACCTGTCGGTTCTGAGGCGGTCGCTGCTGGGCAGGAGCCTATGCTTGAGGTGGAGGACCTCTACGGGGTTACGGGGGTGGTGCCACCGGCAGCAACTCCAGCTGCCTCGGGGCTTCTATTTGAGCTACCGTGGCGGGTTCAGCCCTGGCGGTCCTCCTGGCTGGGATCATAGGGGGCAAAAAACGTGCCTGACTAGCCTGTTGCAGGGCTTCCTCGAGGCGCTGGGCCTTATCCGAGAAATCTCTGAACCCTCCAGGGTAGTTCTGGGTAATTAGGGAGGGTACCAGCTCTCTCTTGACGTTCCCTACACACATCGTCAGTAATTTCTCCTGAGTCAGTGGCATATCAAGGGAATACGTAAGTCCCTTCCACCGGGCGATGAAATCTGCAACCTGCTCATCAGGCCTCTGTTTGCACTTGAAGAGGTCTGCAATGATGGTCTTTCGCATGGTAGAGCTGAACTGGTATAAGAACTGCCGGTGAAGATCCTCCCAACCGGTCACCGATCCGATAGGGAGCTGGCTGTACCAGACGAATGCCGGACCTTCTAATGTTTGTACAAAACATCGGAGTTTGGCGGCTTCTTGCTGAGCCGGGGTCCCCATCATGAGGCCACACCTGGAAGAGAAATTAGCCAAGTGCTGGGGCGGGTCCCCTGTCCCGTTAAAAGGCGAGAAAGTGGGGTTCCCAAAACCCGGAGGTGTGGGCATATCAACCACCCACGCGGGATAAGGCTTGCCATCCGGTGGGACCGCCACCTGCCGCGTTTCCAACGCCTCGAGGCGGGCTGTGAGTGCCGCAATAAGGTCCTCCGGGTGAGGGTCCCTGTCTTGACGGGGATCCCTAACCACAAGTGCATTGCCAGGTTCTTCAACACGGTAGACGGCTTTGGCCGCTCGTGGGTCAACTGACTGGACGACCTGCGGGGCGACTGGGGGAACCCGGGTTGGATTCTTCAAATTGCCCCATCGCGCAGGGGGGGGGGGGTTGGCGAGACGTATCGCGCCCTCTTGCTGTATGTTCTGGCTTCCGCCCTGTCTGCGGCAGTAGCATGATCAGGGTTGCCTGGAGGCATCTCACCTGGGGGAATTGTTCCTGCCCCTGCTGCCCCGGCCTGGGATTACCATAGTCGGGTCGCCGCTCTACGCGCGCTCAGCCAAGAGTTCGTCAACCAGCCTCTTCTGCTCAGCAAGCTGCGGGCGTAACGCGGCCTTCTCAGGATCCTCTTCCATCTTCTGCGCAGAGGCAGACGGGTTGGAGTGCTTGACAGCTCCGACGTGCTCCTTACCCTTGCCAGTGTTTCGACCGAGTACCAGCGATTCGGTTGGTACGGGGAGGCCTACCAGGTTTCTCTGCTGACGGGTAACTCTCTTTGATGGGTCGAGCAGCGGCGGTATGCCCTCGGGTGGTAAGTCTCCATCAAGGAATTCAAGCTCATCTTCCTTATCCACAACGTCGGCCATGTGGACTGCGACCCCTCTTGAGGGTATGTCCTCGATGTCACATAGCGAATCGGGTTGCCGTCGGATAGGGTCGAAGAGGAGAGCGGCATAGTGTCCCCAACCACGGACTTGCACATGGGGGGTGGCTTCTCTGACGATTCTACGGAGTGCTTTAAGACTCTGAATGCATTTTCGTTGAAGGGTGCTCTGGTGGCCTGGCGACTCAGGGTGCTGGGCCACAAGGAGTGCGGCTGCATCAATCAGGCGGCACTGCTCGCCGATTTCTTCGAAGTGCTCTCGACTTCTGGGGTACACCACCCGTTCATAATGGAGGCGGAAGTGTGTCACCCATAGGGTTCGACAAAAACACCCCACTTCTTCAGGGGTAAGAGACTCCGGTACGCGAAAATTTAGTGCTGCCAGAACTTCTCCGGGATGTAATCCGCTGCAAGAATACTCCAGAATCTCCTGGGCTCGGACTCAGGGTCTGGCCCTTTGTTGCCCCACTCATCGACCGGGGGTGGCTGAGGAACCGGTAGTGGTACCGAGGCGGACCTCTGGGATAATAAGCTCGGCGGTGGAGAGTACGGCAAACGAGCTGACTGTCCGCCGAATTCCGGGCCATCCTCCGAAGAGTGAGGTGACCTGGCCACGATGTCACGATATGACGGGCTGATAACCACAGCTTCTGGAACAGGAGCTGCGGCTACCGGCGACAGGTCGTGTCGTCGCTCTACCGTCGTTGGCCCCCAAAATAACTCTACCTGATCTCTGGTAGAGGTAGAGGGCTCTTCTGGTGATAGAGGCGGTGATTGCGTGGATGAGACCTGTGGAATTCCCAGGATTTCTTCCTCCTGGATGTACCTGCGGAGAGAGACGGGAATCTGGTGGACCTCAAATTCTAGGAGAATGAGGCTAACGCGTCTGGTTCCTGCCCCAGTCCTTGATACAGAGGAGCGGGGAGAAGGTTCCATCGCTGAATCGCATTCCACTTCCGAGTTGGAGAAGCGGGCATGTTTGATCTCCACCTGGGCCTTCCCAGGATTCTTCTTGTGGCGGCGACGACCCGCTCTTCTGCCCAGGGGCGGCTCTTCGGGACAGGGTTGATCCCTATTAGGCGGCCTCGGGGTGGTGCTGGCGCCGTGGCGGAGAGGGACCCCACTCGAGATAGCCAGGGTACGAGGGGCACCGGGGCAAATGTCGAAGGGTACATGGGGAGGACCTCCATGAACAGTACCCATGTGGGCGGGGCCTCTGTTGGAATTGGCAGGAGCATGGGGAGGACCTCCATGGTCGCTGCGGGTGGAACGAGGATGACCTTCACTACTCGAGTTGCTGGGGCGAGGGGGACCTTCGCCAGTTGCAGAGAGGACGTAGGGAGGGCCCCCATGTTGGAGAGGGATCGGATGGTCGGTGCCTTCAAGTTGGCGGCCGGGGGCAGGAGGATGGACTCCATACCCTGTATAGTGGGTGCGGGAAATGTTTCCGCGCTGAGCGTCACTGCCGCGGGGCAGGTCTTCCTATGGGATGGGGGTAGCACGAGGCATGCCTCCATGACGAACCTCGAAACGGGGACGGACCACGCTCTGTAGAGTAGTGGTACGGGGAGGACCTCCGTACGGGGTGACATTAACGTGGGTTAGCTCACGGCGATCACCACTTGGGCCTTCAACCCAGTGAGTCAACCCAGCCTGCCCGTGGGGCGGTTGGGGTCTCGATCCTGGTTGGGTGAAGGAGTGCCCCTGATTAGTGTATGCAGGGGCTTCATGATACACGTCGGCGGTGGCTCGGGCCACTGTAGCTGTCGACGTTGACGCGCCTAGGTGAGCGTCCTCAGCCCGTGCCCGGCGCTGACGTCTGGTCAGGCGAGCTAGTGCAGGTGGTGCAAGGACGTAGTCTGCCTGCTCTTCCTGCGGGGCCAGATGGCGGTGCTGACGCGGCCGGACGGGAGCTCTCGACCGGGGCCCCAGGGTCGGGGCCCTGAGCGGACTGAGCCGGGCGGCGCCCGCCTCTTCAGTGTAAGGCGAGGAGTCGTCAAGGCATTCCAGAGACAAGCTCCCGAAACGGTTGAATGTTGGGGTGGGGAGAAGGGGCTCCCTGCACGGCCTGTTAGGGCGGCGTTGACGGCGGGGCCAGGAGGCCTCCAGGTCCAGGCAGGCCATATCCCGGGTTGGGATGACCCCTTCTTCCTCATACCTGCGCACGAGGTTGTTGATCACCCTTCGCTGGATGACCTCTGATGGGGAGAGGGGGCATGGGCGCCCCGTATTCCGTGATGTGGCGGCCGTCGTGGCGGTAGAGGCGCTACGTGGGGTGGCCGTCGTGGTGTTGCCCCTGCCCCTGCGTGGGCGAGGAGCGGATGGTGACCGCGTCTCTGTAACAGCAACCTGGTTCCTGGAAAACGAAGGGATCAACTCGTCAGCAATGAGAGGAAATGGATTGACAGCCAGTGCCCCAGCGACCTTCCATTCTCCACATCTGTAAGAAGGATCCACGCCCACACGCTGCAGAGCGGAGTGCCCCACGTTCTATTGCCCCGACTTCCGGTGAGTTTCACGACAGGCCCGCTATTTGCTTGGCGGGACCAGGCACCAGATATCTGGATCCGGTGACACGTCAATCAACTGGTGTCTCGAACGCTACTAATCTCCATACTGAGGAGAAGCCTTTCACGTGGAGTTCACCATTTCTGTTTCTGACGCTTTCTGTCGGGGCGCGCGCATCCGTCTCTGGAGGAGGACGGGCTTCTTTGTTGCCCCGCATTCCCACTTTCCAAAGGCGGGCGGCATCTGCTCTTTATTCAGGGACGTCTACTCCTTGATCGAAACGGGATGATGGGATGTCAGTTCTTTCTTCCCTGGATTCCTCCTCGGAACTCATCACCTAGTCCAGGTCTCCCTCATAGATTTAATACGTAGTTTGTGAAACTCTTCCCAGTGCCATGTTTCCATGGACGCCGGTTAATTACACTGCTTCTGTCGGGACATTCCAAAGGGTCCAGTCAGGGCAGCAACCTTCAGTCAGGGGATTAGTCACGTTGAGGCATTAGTAGCGTGTCTGGATGCTGGGGTACCTGGCATGCCTGTCTGTTATCCTTGGTAACAAGGCTTCTCGAGGGCGTGGAGGCCCGAGGCATCCCACATCGAGCGCGGGGAATTATATGTCGTAGACACATATCTGAGGTTTTCCTCAGCTTCCCGTGCTCAACACAGGGTATGCCGCGAGTTTAACGTCTAGCGGAGACGGATCAACCCAACCAGAGCATTAGCTAGGATATATCGGATTGAGGGATCCTCCTTGATGGGATGTCGATTCCGGGGCCAGCCCATGGATGGCTGTGAAGAAGAGCGTACCGACATGGTAGAACTCGACGTGCTCAACACAGGGTATGCCGCGAGTTTAGCATCGTGCTGGACGTCGGTAGAACTCGACGTGAATTGGATGATGGTTGGGCTTGAACCTCGTGGAGGCTTCCTACGTACCACGCCTTGACATGGATCAAAGACCTCGTAGTTCAAATGGGGCTTTGTCGGCGAACCGACGTGAAAGTGGACCTTGGTCCAATGAGTGGGGGGTACAGTTTAATGTCATGCTGGCCGAGGGTGAAACTCGACGTGAAATGAACGACCGAGAAATGTGGCTTGAACCTCATGGAGGCTTCTTACGTACCATGCCTTGACATGGATAGAAGATCTCGTAGTCCAGGTGGGAATGGGTCGCAGCGGCTTACCACTGGACCAGAACGCGGTTTAACGTCATGCTGGACGGGGGTGAGACCCGATGTGAAATGACGGGCGGGCTTGAACCTGATGGAGGCTTCCTACATACCATGCCTTGACATGGATCAAATACCTCGTAGTTCATAAGGGATTCTCCGGTGAACCGACGTGAAAGTAGACCCGGGGGTCCACTATTGGTGGGCTTGAACCTCGTGAAGGCTTCCTACGTACCATGCCTTGACATGGATCAAAGTCCTCGTAGTTCATAAGAGAAAGACCCGATGTGAAATGAGGGGTGGGCTTGAACCTCATGGAGGCTTCCTACGTACCATGCCTTGACATGGATCAAAGACCTCGTAGTTCATAAGAGAAAGACCCGACGTGAAATGATGGGTGGGCTTGAACCTCTTGGAGGCTTCCTACGTACCATGCCTTGACATGGATCAAAGACCTTGTAGTTCATAAGAGAAAGACCCGACGTGAAATGACGGGTGGTCTTGAACCTCATGGAGGCATCCTACGTACCATGCCTTGACATGGATCAAAGACCTCGTAGTTCATAAGAGAAAGACCGACGTGAAATGACGGGTGGGCTTGAACCTCATGGAGGCTTCCTACATACCATGCCTTGACATGGATCAAAGACCTCGTAGTTCATAAGAGAAAGACCCGACGTGAGATGATGGGTGGGCTTGAACCTCATGGCGGCTTCCTACGTACCATGCCTTGACATGGATCAAATACCTCGTAGTTCATAAGGGTGAGGGGTCAGGGTCGGTGCTCACTCTAAGACCACGTGAGTCATGCTCGGTGTGAGAAACAAGAGGTTGCAAGGACCTGACGATAATGCCGCGAGGGGTGCGTCCGTGAGAAGCGAAAAGGGGCTTACGCGTTGGGCGGCCCATGGTGTTGGGACTTACTCTAGGATGGAGGCCTAGATGGGGGTTCCTCGTTCCCTATCACGCCCTCCACTGACCTTGGTAGCAGGGAAGTACGGAGATGCACGGGTGCAATCATTCGTACGAAAGGTTATGAGCTTACGCTCTAAGGCAGCCCTTCCCCTATGAACATATGCCACTCCGACAAGGAGGATCTCATTCCATGTGCGGAAGAGTTCCATTCCCGTGGAGACGGGTGGTGTAAAGAATGTTCGAGCTAGGGGGACCCTTCGTGAGGGAGACGAGGTTGGGTCACAGTTTAACGTCATGTGTTGAGGACGTGGTGCTTGGCAGTTTAACGTCCTGCAGCTCGGACGAGGTGGGTTCACTCCACACCCCTAAGACTTACATAACTAGTACCCTCTGGTCCTTGGAGAAGGGAAGGTACCAGTAAGGCCATGGTTAAGGGGGGTCGTGGAACGTACCATCGAGGGGTCCACGTTAGCGTGGCTATGCTAAGAAGCAATAGCCGTTAGCGTGCCTATGCAAAGAAGCATTAGGCAAAGCAACGCTACGGGTGGTATTGTCCACGGGACTTTGAAATCACATCGTGCAAACCTAGAGGGTCGTACGGGAAGAGGAATCACTAAGCAGAGGAGTGTTCTTTGTGAAGTGGAGTTCCTTGGCCTTAGCATGGGGCATAGGTGTGAGTGGAAGGTGCTTCGCGAAGTGGAAAAGTGTTCACGGAGCACTGCCTCGCGAAGAAGGGGTGCTTCGCGAAGCAGGGTCCTGCGGAGCAGTGTGCTTCGCGATGTGTAGCGATCCTGCCTTAGCATCGGGATCGCAAGCATGGGTTGGGGGTTTCGCGAAGCATAAACGCTCCGTGGCTGCCTGGGTTCCCTTGGGAATCCCCTTCCTTCGCGAGCGCCCTTGAGCTTCGCGAAGGGCATCCCTCTCGGGAGAGGGGCTCAAAACGAGAAAAAGCTGAGGCGTCTCGCAAAGTAGAAATACCTCGCGGAGCTCATGATTCCCGGGGCAAAGAGTGCTTCATGATTCGGGAGAGTAGAAGCCGAAAGGTCGGATTGTCCATCCGTCCTCTGGACTCAAGGGGACTCCAGTATTTATAGGGAAGGGGCGCCGTGATGCAGGACTCGCGCACTGCCTTCGGTGCTTCGCGGCGGCTCGCGAACGTCAAATGGGTTCGAGGAGGATTACTGCCTCTGGTGCTTCACGGAGGCTCGCGAACGTCAAATGGGTTCGCGGAGGATTACCTACTCTGGAGCTTCGCGGCACCGCCATGGTCGGGGCGCTTCGCGGCTGCCCGCGAACGTCAAATGGGTTCGCGGAGCATTACCGCCTCTGGAGCTTCGCGGTGCCGCCATGGTCGGGGTGCTTCGCGGCGACCCGCAAACGTCAAATGGGTTCGCGGAGCATTACCGCCTTTGGAGCTTCGCGGCGCCGCCATGGTTGAGGTGCTTCGCGGCAGAGCTTTGCGGCGGAGCTTCGCGAGGCAGCGCGCCAGCCTTCTTTTTCGTTCCTTTCTTTCAGGCCACATTTTTGGCGCCAACAGACCTGAGATCAGAGGAAATTTCACTTCTAAGTAGGCCTGGGCATATTGGGTACGACAATCATGTGATTATTTTGGAGAATACCTATGGCACATCAGGATATTCAAGGTGGTGTGGAGATTGTAGTTCCATTTTTACTACCAGCAAGATATTTTTCTGATGTTTTTTTGTCGGCAGTCCCCTGATATAAATACCATCCATATCCATCATGGGGCGGTTGGCATCAGTATTTTGGAAATTTATTTTATCTATGGGTATCCCATTGGATAGGAATCATTATGATATGTCTCTACCGACAGATATTATCTGGGTGGACAGGTCGCAGACTCCCTTCCTGACATGGAATATATTAGAGATAGATAAGGAGAGGCTGGGGGTCATGGAATTTTTGAATGAAATCGCTTATTCAAATTGGTTAAACCTATTTATACATAAATTCCCAAATATAATGACTTTGTGGAGTGGAATGTGGTGTTTGATTTTAGTGTAGAGGAGCAATAGAAGGTCATATTGAAGGATCATAGAGACGAGGGAATATCAATCCTTGTTCTTTTGTGTGGATGAAATGAGAATCCCAAACTTCTTGTATGCCGATTTTTTGGAAACATTCCTTAGTGGGTGGATACTGTTAGAAAGAGTTTCTATGACGAGACTCTACCCTACAACATTTGTGGTGGTCAACTTCATGGCTGCCAATCGAATGTTTAACCTGAGTGTTCTTGGGTAGCCCCGACTATACACCATTATGGGGTGTATTTTGAGAGGAGCCACACCAAGGAGGATATGTGTCCCTTTACAAATCATTCAGGATTTGGTCTCAACTCAATGTGGTGGGTAATCTTTTCCAAACTCCATTGATCAATTGGGTAATGGTCTGCAACACTCTTTGTTAAATATTTTCGGGATAACACCATTGATGCTTATTGTATTTGGTATAAGGCTAAGTATGGTTAATCATGCCAATTTTACCTTTATTTCATTCCACACCCCATCCAGCATGACGGTATATGATGGGAGAGGTTCACTAGAGAAAAAATAATATTTGAAATACATCTTGAGGTGGGGTGCTTGTGGCCTGGGTCGATGGGAAGATCCTTAGCAAGCCCAACGTGCATTCAAGGATTTATAGGCAGTTTGGATACATCCAATAGATATCAAATAAGGTGTATATAGATGTCCATGGATAGAAACATCCTTGTTCTCTTCTTCAAATGTGTTTATTATTCAAAACATAAAAATCTAGTGACATAATTTCCATTGCCCCAACTATAGTTAATGATAGCCTCACAATAAATTATGATGAACATTGGGTGGAATAACATCTTGATTGAATGATGAAGAAGCAATTTCAATAGCTCAAGGAGGCTAGTGTGGAACCTGGATGGTGAGAGAGAAGACAAGGTGCCACTACCGAGGCGAGCGGGGAATAATTCAGGAAGCTATATTAGTACAGGTTTTGATGTTGATGGTGGGAATTTCATTTGGTGTGACCATACCCACACTCTAGGGAGGGAGAGGGGACTGTGAATAATCTCGTGGAGCTTCCATAAAGCTTCCTAGGAAGTATATAAGGAAGATTATTCATCTTGATGAGGAAGAAATCTACCCTGCATTGTGGATATCCTAGTTGACAATTTGAAAGTCAATGAGCACCGAAGCCCTTTGTCAAGTAATTGTATGATCGAGGATCTAGCTACCAAAAATGTGGCTCATTTGGATTGATGAAAATGTGTACATTCATCATAGGCTAGCATATTTGAAAAAAATGGATTTATATGCACTCCAACGGAGGAGGTGTGAAGAACAACATCTCTTGGTGTAAGTGATTCCCGACCCGAAGCATGATCAAGAAAAAAATTCCATCTGAAGATGACGACTGTGACGAGGAGAATGATTATAGTGAATCAAATGTAGTAAAAGAAGAAGAAGGAATAAGGGAAGCTAATGTGGATCTTGGAGGTGAATGGTTTCAAGGAACGACCCACCAAGGGAGTCATCGGGAGAGCTATGAGACTGCTGGATCTGACTAGGAAATGGTTGAGAAACTCGAGGTATGCCACAATTCATATCCTATCCTATCCTCTTTTCATCATTTTTAATCACCAATCAAAAATTTTTCATATTCAGGTGTATATTGGCACTATTTGTCAAGAAACTACACTCATGGGGGTGAATGTGCACTGATAGAACAAGGTGGATATCCAACCATGGAATGAACATGTGGGGGTCAACACCCATTATTGAATTAACAAGTGATGAAGGATTTCCTGTAGTGGTTTCTCTGGTAGTGACTGAAATTTTGGAGGTTGACGTGATGATCTCTTGTATGTTTCATTCCTTAAATACCTTTATTCTCCATTGGAGAGCTCAGCTGATCAGGGCATTCATTTTTTTTACAGTAGTGATGATATTGGAGGATCAATATGATACTGAATCCAGACCACCTATAGAGAGTCCACTGGTGACCGTAACAACCAATTCAGAACCCGATTCTCAAACCAAGCAAGCCCCGACACCTAATGAGAAAATAGTTATGGCGACTAGTGATATCACACATCTGGTGGGGTCTTATGTTGGTAGGGTCCTAATTAATAAAATAATGATTAACAAGGAAGGTCTATAACATATTAAAGAGCCTAACCCCTTGGAAGGAATGATAGAGGGAGACAATTCTGCTGATCTACTAGATGATTTCCCAGAATACAAGCCTGCATACCATAATTAGATAGATTATTCTGATCCTAGAGCAACCAAGGAGAGCTATACGACATTACATAAGGGGTGGAAGTGTATCAGGTGCTTCCTTAAACATCTAATAGCCGAATGGGTTCCTCAAATGGGATCACTGTGCACCTGGTTGCACCTTCATTGAACCAATGGTTGGATGCACATCATCTTCATAAGATGATCTAGGATTATATGGTTGAGTATGTGTGGGAGACCATCCAATGTTTCACCATCGACCAGTTCAATAAAAAACTAGAAATACTAAAATCTTCCTTGAGGGTGTCCTAGAAGTTTGATGTCTTGAAGAGAAATAAAATGAGAGAGCGAAATTCATCACAAACAAATCTGAGATTATGGAACGGTTGAAGACCCAACTTGTCGAAGCCCAAGAGAAAGGAACACATGAAAACCATCAAATGGCTAAATTTCTAGCTAAGAGGGAGAAAATGTAGATCGCAACTAATGATATTCTATCTTCTACTGCCAACGAAGAGATGGAAATCAAGGAGTGGGAGGTAGTTAAGTAGACTACAAACAAGAAGGTGGTAGCATTATAGAAATCTATCAAATGGGATGATCCATAAGGTTCATGTTTTGGCCAAACATATATACATATCCCCCTTATTTTACAATCCCGAATTTCATGCACAAACATATTATATTCTTGATTGTTTATTGTAATTTTTGCATCTCAATCATAACTATGGTGTAATCGGCAATAAATCCCTTGGCCCACGTGGGTTATACCTTGTGTGAGAAACAAGGGGTGACTACATAATTATTCACTATGTGTATGAGTGTTCTTACTTATCTTTAGAAGACATGGGGTTTAGGGTACAAATAGGGTTTCTGAGCCAATGGAATGGTCTGGACTAGAGAATAGGGTTCTTAAAATAGTAAAAATGCATTCCCAAAACATATTTTGGTACATGAGATGGATGAAGCCTAGGGTGTTAGAGTCTATCGAAACAATGGGGAATGGAAGTCATGAATCATGATGCCCAGTATTAGAAACTCAAGGATAGTGGCATGAAGATGAAGGTAATTGTTCACCGTATTCAAAAAACAGTACCTACACCATGTTAGCCTGGAATGGGGACAACCCAATGATGGTCATCAACTGACCACATTTGAGAATACAAATCCTAACTCAAAATGTTTTCCAATAACTTCCTTGGACGTTCGCTTACGATGGAAGGTGAGTTGAAAAGATAAGTTACCATGCAGTTCTGGGGGTCCATTCATATGTTAAAGATAATTAAGATATGAATAAAGGGAAATATAGAGCATGGGTTGAAATGATAGACTGTTCGAATAAAGTCCAACACTCTTGGAATTGTTCCACAGTGACAAAATCATATTGGGTAGGTAAAATGGTTTCAATCAAGATCAAAACCACAACTATACATGACCTTTATAGTGAGAACCTAGAATGACCCGCAGTCGTACCTCATGGAGATGGGGAAGAGGTAGTGATGGGGAGAAGTTCCCCAGAGGGGGAACATGGTTTAGTTATTCCAAACCCTACTTGAGTGGGGAAAAAAGACTCCATAACACACCATGAGTTCCCTAGAAAAAATTAGATTGAAAGACCAATGAAGATAAATTTGTGGCTAGACCTAAGAATAAAATTTTTGTGCATTGTTATGTATCACATAAGAATGGGAATGAATTCATACATAGATCTAGAGTGTTGTTCATTTTAACATCACAAGGTAAGGATTTTAAAGATCTTAGTTTATGGTCATATAGATCGGAACCAATGTGGGGGTTGTGTAGCCCTACATACGGGTGTTACCTTATCAAAACTCCTAAGATTACATGTGACATGATTGGTGTAAGAAACAAGGAGTGATGTTAGGGTGTTTTGTCACATGAGAGTGCATAATAATAGAAAATGTTTTGTCCATTGGGATAATATCAACCAAACCGACATCCCCTTTTGAGGCACATAAATTGTATAGAGGGTTCAATTAAGACTTGATGAATGATTTCCTACACCCATCACGTGATATTTAATGAGGTGGAGATAATGATGGAGGATAACTATTGATTGTGTTAGCATCACAACATCCATATCATGTGTCCTGAGATGGAAACAAACAACTCAGGGTCAGTTGCTGACCAAATTCGAAATTCAATACTTGTATCAAATGTTGTTCAGGATCCTCCAAAATGTTGTACCATGGTAGTTGGTGTGCCTTAATTTCATAGGACCAAACAATTAAGTGTCATTTTGGATATTAATGGTAATGGGGGCCACAAAAAAGTTCCACGAAAATCAAAAATAAGCCCATGAAGTTTTAACGCCTTGAGGTAAAGACATTGATGGAAGGATGATGAAACAAAGAGGATTTTTATAGTGTGGTAAAACAAACCTGACATGAATGAGGAACAATTGAATTCCACATAACACCAAGCAATCCAAGAAGGGGGATTAGGCCAAGGCCTCCTAAAAAGGGTTGAGGGACTAGGGGCTGGACCTACAGATGACATTTTTGGGCGTTCCTATGTATCCCGTAAGGAATATAATTAGGCCATACGTAGTTCTAGAGGTGTCATGCAGTTTTTTGTCATGAGTTTAGCACATAAAACAAATGGGAAATCCCATATTGTGGGGGGGGGGGGGGTCATGCATGGTGTTTCTAACATAAACCTGACCTGAATGATGACAACAGAAGTCCTCACACCACACCACATAGTCTCATAAAAATATGGTCCAAAAGGATGAACGAATAAATTGGTAATGTTGTAGAGGTTGGGACTGGGTCAGGAGATAAAATGTTTAGATGTTCCTATGTATCCCATAAGTATAATAATCAAGACACACATACTTCTTGAAATTATATATAGTTTAGCATCATGCGGTAAGGATAGTGGGATCTTAGATTAAGGTCGTAGATCTCAGACCGAGAGGGTGATTCTTCCATGTGGGCATATATCAAGACCAAATCCCTAAGCCCAAGTAATCTAAGCTCGGAATGAGAAACAAGGGTTGGAAAAATATTCACAACACAAGGAAAAAATAGTAGGGGAAAATGGAGTGGAGTCAAGGATGACCCTAATATGCTAATTCATCCTCTTAATGTGCAATGGTTCTCAAAGGGGAAATTTTTTTGTCAAATATCCTCTTAGACATGGCGAATTAGAAAGGTACGTGAATAACAAGATCAATGTTTAGGGTATAATGGGTTTGAAATATTGATGAAGGATAATGGTTGACCATATTCGAATCAGATCATCCATATCATGTGACCTGGATTGGGAACAAACAATTGAGGGTCCACTACTGACTGAATTCGAAACACGTGACTTGTGTGAGATTGTTGAATGAAATACTCTAGGAAATTGACCTGGAATAGTAGGTGATCTGAAAGGCTGAGCATCCATACCATTTGGGGGGTCCTTTTAGGCGTGAAGGATGATGGAAACTGAAATAAAGTGACAGATACCATAGGGAGTTGGAATTGAAGACATGTCCATGTGAAATCCAACACTCTCAACCATAAAACAAAGTGAATTTGAGGACATGGGTAAAATTATATAGGGGTTGAAGGGCCCAGTTAAGAGAGGATGACTCAACATGATGAGCAAAAGAAGGGGCATGAATGGGTTGATTAACCTAGGGCTAGACTTGAAGATAAAATGTCAGGGCGTTATTTTGTATCCCATAAGGATGGGAATCAAGCCATACATAGTACTGAAGTACCACGCAGTTTAACATCATGTGTTATGATCATAAAATTAAGATGGAGTTCCGCTAAAGGGGTACAAAACAAGGTATAATACTGATGTGAATAATGAAAAAAGAAGTATTTTGGCAGCGTGTTCTGCCAGCAGAGGCCTGAGGACATAATTTTAAAGGGAGGATATGTTTTGGGATGGAACAAGAGTCAAAATTTATGGTTTTTCATATGTATTCTATAAGGGAATGAATCAAGCAATGCATAGTTCTTGAATGATGTTCATTTTAAAGTAATTCAGTATAGACATAAAGTGAGGCTCTAAGGGGAATGCATATTGAATGATGAATCAAACCCATCATGAATGTGGACCAAAGATGTCCACACTACACCATGCATGACCTTAAAGAGGAAATGGTCGAGGGACCTGGGGCTAGCCCTAACACTGGATGCTCAGGCATTCTTAGATGTACCATAAGAATGGGATTCAAGCCACACATAGTTCTGGAGTGCCATACAGTTTAACATCATGCAGTAACGACAGTGGATGATAGTTCCTAAAGGATGTATATCGTGAAGTTATTGAAAAACCTATGTGAATGAGGAATAAGGTGGTCTCATACTGCACCATGGAATCCCAAAAGGACCAGGAACAGGATGGAGAACATGAGGAACGATTAATTTTTTGGTCATGGGGTGAACACAAATAGGAAATGTCTGGGAGTTTCTAACTATCCCATAAGGATAGGAATCAAGCCACATGTCGTTCATTAATCACTATGTTGGTCTGTCCCTTCCACGGGAAGAAGAGACAATAGATGTATCTTGTTTTTTCTTCCCTTTCATATTTTTTCTTTAATGGAACAAAAATATATAAGGATTCCATGTGTTTCTGTAGTAAATCAAGTCATATGTTGGCCTCGATAAAATATCATGGTGAATGACCAGTGTCAGGTGTAGTATTCTCTCAGAAGAGGAAACAAAAATATGAAGCCATTTTGTCGTCATTCATCCAGGATGGAAGTGTCACAGTTTAATGTATTATTGTAAGACCATCCTATTCATTTTAATGTCATGTGACAAGGACACAACTGTTTAGAGTCATGAGGGAATGTGCATCACAGTTTAGAGTCATGTGGTCTGGATGAGAGAGATCATAGTCTGGGTCATAGATCTCAGAACTCTTTGCAGTTTCAATTCTTGTAGTATGAAATAAATCATAGTTTCAATGTTATATAACTTGGACCATTTGGCAGGGTCAAATGGGGTGAAATTGTACAGTATCTTTGGGCTAGACCTTTAGATGACATGTTCGGGCATTCTACGTATCTCGTAAGGATGAGAATCAAGCCATACATAGTTCTAGAGATTTGTAATGACGTAGTAGGTCATAGATTAGGGTAATAGATCTCAGACCAGGCAACATAACCTTTACCTACAATTTAACATCATGATGGAGAAGAGACTGATGGTTTTAGGTCCTTTAGCTCAGACGGGTTTCTTGGTTTAATGTCGTGTGGTGAAGAAGGAATGCGTACTCTTAATAGATGTACTGCATAACTAATAGATTATTTTTGGGAGGGGTAATACACTCATCATACATAGTTAGAGGTAGTATTCACTATTTTGGTTAACCTTGTGGATGATATAAGGCCCCTCTTATTTTGACACCAACTGTGGCTGCTTCTAATCAGGTATCATTGGTGTTCTGAGAATCAATACCGTGTCACCCTGAAATATGGGATGGAGAAGATCTTTCATGTTGAATGATTTGGCTATCCTATTATAATGCATCTCCAAATTATGGATGGCATGAATTCGGTTCTCATCGAGGGCCTCTAGCTCAACAAAATGGATTTATACTAATCTATCTAATGTCTACTGATCATAGAGAACCGTGAGAAGAGATGGAAACCGTGTCTTAATGGGAATGACCACATATGCTACATATACTATGGAATATGGGGTCACCTGTGTGTAATTACGTGTCATTGTCTGATAATCCCAGAGTTCATCACGGAGCTTGTCCAGCCAAATTTTCTTATTCTGAAGAACCATCATTAGAAAAATGATGAAGATGGTTTTGTTGAATTCCTCAATCTTACCATTTTCTTGTGCATAATAGTGAGAGGTATGGTTAAGAAGAAATTTTACTTGGTTTATAATTTCATAAGTATGGCTGCCTAAATGGTGGTGTCTTTATCAGTGAGGAAATCATGAGGGAATCCACACTGAAGGATGATATTGGGGATCATGAAGACAATGATTGAATGTGCCTTGACCTCCTTGAGATGAACTTCCTCTACCAACTAAGAAATGAAATGTGTAAGAAAGGATGAACATACATTGACATGTCGTCACTGTTTTATTTGGTCCCACTACATCATGTTCACAAACTACAAAGGGCCATAGATATTCAATAGTGTGAAGAGGATCTGTAACTCGATGCACAAAATTGGCATGTATCTGATATGCATGGAAATTATTACCATACTAAATACAGTCGTGAATAATGGTGGGTGAAAATTAGCCCAGTCTTTAGATCTGATGATTGTGTTTCAGAACTACCTGGTGAGCCCTGAATGAACAGGCATGAACATGCCACAAAACTGTGGAGATATCATTTCATTGAATAGAGAAAAAAAGAACCCCATCAATCCCACATTTATAGAGGAACCTATTGAGGCTAGGACCACTCTAGAGTGTGAATTACACAACATGTCATTGAATCCAATCGTGTTCATCTCACTTAGTTGGTAGAATACCATGTTATAGATACTCATAAACTAGAGTTATCTAATCAGGGGCCTCTTTTGATGCATCGGGGGGTCTGAAAGAACCATACGAGGAAGCTACGATGGTGATATGACTTACCTACTGGATATCATCATCTTCTAGAGTGACTGTAATGAAAAACCCTTGATCTGCAAAATGAATAGTCAGATCGTCTTGGTCAGGTTCTGTAATGGATGCAGCAAGATAGGCCACGGCATCCTCTTGTTCGTTCTATGATCACGGAACATGAGTAACTTCTAGGGGATTATGGAAATGGACCATTAGCTGATAGGTGAATTCTAATATGGGTGCGATTTATGGATTCCAAACAACATAGTCATCATTGATCAGCATGAAAACCAATTCTGATTCCTCCTTTATATGTTTGTGGGGAACATCAATCTCAAAATCCATCTTGAGGTCGGTGATGAGGGCTTGATATACTACCTCATTTTTAGTACATACTTCAATAAATAATAATGAAAAGGGAAAGATGACCTATGAGGGAGTAGTAAAGATAACTCCCATGCCTACCCTATTGAGGCTCGTGTCATTGAGCCTTCTACCAATTGGGCTCTGTGGGGATCCATAAATATTAATTTCCTATAATGGAATAGCTCGATCGACTGAAATGATGGATTCAACTAGGAAGCAAAAATCCAAGGAATTCACTGCTATAGATAGGTGGGTGGCAAGAAATTTTTCCAGTGCCTGACCCTTGATAGCCTTCTGATGGACAAACACGATCTCAAACTATTGAAGGATGAATAACCTCCATTCTAGGTAGCATATGAACATGGGTCAATTTAGGATATACTTCAACAAATACACATGGGACACTAGTGGTATCTCGTGGTGCCGTAAGTAATGTTATAGCTTCTGTACTAAAAATACCAGTGTAATGAATCTCTTTTCGATAGAGGTAAATCTATTCTCTGTATTGAGGAGCATGCAGATGAGATAGTACAAACTATTCTCTATCCCTTCGTTATTCATTTGGGTGAGAATGGTGTCGATAGACCGTTTAAGAGAAGTCACATAAAGGATCAATGGCTTCCCAGGGATAGGTGGAAATAGAATAGGATGTTGGATAAGGTAGTAGTGGATTTCATTAAAGGCAGTATTCCATTCAATGTTACACAGATAGACATTTCCCTTCTTCAATAGCTAGGAAAGGGATTACTCTTTCCGTCCAAATACGTGATGAATCGGTGTATGGAGACTAAGTGGCCTTGAAAATCTCAGATCTCTTGAAGGTTTCAAGGATGGTACATCTGACTGATGTCTTTGATATTCTCTAGGACTAACTCATTGCCTTTGTATCTGACAATTAATCCTAGAAGCATTCCAAAGATAACCCCGAAGGAACACTTCTAGGTTTTCATCTTCAGATGGTGGGAGCGGATGAATCTGAACACTTTCTCATGACCAGCGAGATGGTCTTGATGATTCGGGGATTTTACCACCAAACCATCCACATAGAATTCTACCATTTTTTGGAGGATTTTCTTGAATATACAGTGATTAACATGTAGATAGGTGGAAATTTTATTTTTAGATTGAAAGGCATTTCTCGATAACAATAGGTACCTTGTGGTGCACTGATGGATTTGGAATCTTCATCATCATGAGCCATTAGGATTGGATTCTATCCAAAATACACATCTATGAAGGATAGAAGATGAATCCAATAGAAATAATAATCTACATCTCTTTCATAGGAAGAGGAAAGTCATCATTTGAAATATGAAGGATAAGATCCCAAAAGATGATGGATACCGTGATCATTCCATTACTATTCTTGAAAGGCACAATGTTAGCTAACCACATGGGGTACTAAGCTTACTTGATGAAGTTGTCTTTAATGATAATATCCACTACGGACTCGACCATGGAACCATGAGAACGGTTCATTGTTCTGGGAGACAATTTTATCTTACGATGATTTATTAGTAGACTGATATGGTAGACGATGGCCTAAGGGTCTTGCCCAAGCATCTCATCATTACTCTAGGAAGATACGTCATTATACATCTTCAATAAATATAACTATTGTTGCTGTTCTTATGTAGACATGGATTCACTAATCATCATTGGTTTCAGATCTGTCTCTATATAGAGATTCACCTATACCAACTCATCAACAATGGTGAATATGCCTTACTCAAATGCAGAAAGGGAATCTTCCAAAACATATTTGTCATACACTGTGAGAGTATCATCACTTGGAGATATTTTACTGTGTTAACGAGACATTTCGAAACACAGGTACTTGCCTAATTGGCCATGGAATCTTCATCGGGAGAATTTGGCACGGCTGAGACCTTGGTGAAGAAAGTTGTTGATCCAATTTTGTCAGGACTTCAATCTAAGAGGCCACATTTGATAATATCAAAGAATTAGTGGTGTGTTGGCATGAGCTGGTTCATCCCTGCTTGGATGAATAGACAAGTATAATGTATCACTACTAGTATGGGGTGGACATCCCAATACCTCACTGGGGGAGGGGATTTGGGATAAATCAATCCTGATTTGTATAGGAATATGAGGGGATCTTTTGGAATCCCATAGACATGGAAATGTGATTTCCCATCAATCCAGAAATGAAAAATCATTTCCCCTTGTCCAAGGTTGTGGCCTCTAATTGGTGGATTGGGAAAATGTTGGCATCATCTATGTCTATCCATGGGTTGATTACAATCATAGCTTGTTCAACCTCATTAGCCTGAATCTACATGTCCCATATCTACTATTAGTTGACATATGAAAATAGGAATTCATAGGAGGAAAACGAGAGGCATCACCTTGTATTACTCACACTCGACCATTGATGGAGAACTTGAGGCACTAATGATATGAAGATGGAACTGTCAAATGGAGGTGGTGCTAGGGTCTTCCCATCAGTGCGTTGTAGTCAGTGTATTGTGAGACAACCATAAACTCATTGCTAGCGATTAAAACACAAAACTTAGAAAAATATTGTCGAGTTGTGTTTGTTATGTTTGTTCATACCCTAAGATCTTCATTTCTGAAGGACTCATGTCAACTTCGAATAGCCCTAGCTTATGGAGAGATCAGTTCAGGGTGAGACTAATCCAAGAACCCATGTCTCTGAGACAATGATGGACTTCCATGCTATTGAATTGGACATAAATATTCAATGGGTGGATGTGACTCTAGATAGAATAACCCTCATCTTCGCCCAAAAATGAGCGAATGACCTGTCATTCTACATGTTCGTCCACCTTGACAAGAATGGCTTTTGGGGCCAACACCTCTATTTCAAATGGGAGGGGGCTTGTAAAAGCTTCTACAAGGGCTTCACTCATTTTTTATAACATGAGAAGGGACTCAAGGATTGAGGGACTTACAAAGTTGATTGGGTAAATCATACATTCAATATAGACACACATTTGTGCTTCCAGGCGGATGCCTTGTGATAGGAGGTATGACAGGCACTATTGGATGTCATACTGGTGGGTTCTAGTTGGTGCTATTAGTATCTCGCTACACATTGGATGGACTATGCAATGAATTTGTGGACAAAGGGCCAGATGACTAAGGTCTTGCCTCAGCTGATCATGAAAAATAATAACCTGATCATAATGGCCCTGAACACTATGTTGGTCCTCCTATCTGGTCTAAAAGGCATACAGGCTTGGCTGGAAGCACAATCCAATGCATTCTAATGATTCACATATCCACAATAGTATCAAAATTTGATTCAAAAGAGGGTATTAGGAGGAGCTGTCTGATGTTCTTTGTAACGCCCCAACCCCAGAAGCCCAGAGTCGGTGAATTATTTGAAAACATTTGTATGATTACAAGGTTTCAAATCCCGAAGGACCGATCGGTTTATCAGTCTTGGAAAATTGATTACATACATTAACATTATATTACAATTTCAAACATAAAACACAACGTAAATAGTTCATTGAGAATTCCATTATTCCCTTTAGCTTAACCGTATATATCAATCATAATACACTTCTTGGAATCCTGGGAAAATTAAACATAAGAAATGGGTTATCTATATTTCTCAGTTAGGGTATGTAATATAGCGGAAAATGACATAAATATTAAGCATGGTAAATAATTGAAACCACACACCTTTACCAATAATAAACATGAATAATTTTATGGAAAGAACATGAGTTGTGAAAATAATGCCATAATAAAACATAATAATGTGATTTCTACTAGTCAAATGACCACATGAACCATCAATATTATTTCCATAATGAGGGAATGTACAATGTCAGACATTCTGAAACATTTTGTCAATGCCTAGGCCAAGACATATAAAAAAGATTAAGGCCTCAGCCAAAACCATATCTCAAATTGGGAAAGGGCCTCAGACAATTAAACGTCTAGTTGTCTCATGAGACCTACCGATGCATCGAGGAGCTATAGCTGGCTCTACTCGTCACTTACTAAGTCCAATACATTCCTCATACGAAAAGGTTTAAACATATCATAAACATTCATATTAAAACTAACATACGAAGTGTCAACACTTTAACCCTAAACCATGAATGGTATAAAAATATCACATCCACAGTCAAAAATATCATAACTCATTCAATAAAATATGGAAGATTGTATTATAATAAATCAACCCCAATCAAAAATAATATCCAGTAAAGGATGCTAACATAGTTAAAAATGATGAGTAAACCTTTTTGAATGTAATATCCATTTTATAAAATCATTTAAAATCCACACAATTATAAAGGAAGTAATTTAAATGATATTTTTAAATCAAAGTGTCCCATACCACTTTGATACTTTGTATAAGAATTATCATTTCAAAACATTCATGTCCATATATAAAAATCGTTAAAATCATTTTGAAAACATGGACATTAATTAAAAATATTTAGAATGATAAATCTATAAAACATTTAAAATTCTTATCTTGATAAAGAGTATCTTTCAAAAATCCTTAAAATATTCATTTTGAAATCATTTTTATGAAAAATGGACATGGATGATAAATATGTCCCAGTAAATACACATAAATAATCTTGGATAATAATGAGATTGAGGAATTAACCCTTACCAATTTGGTAACTTAAGAAAAATACACCCCATGAAAGTAGTATCATACAATGAATAGGTAAATACACAAAACTTACTGTGTATTAAACAATGAATAGAATTATGGGCAGTACATACACCACAAAAAAGGTAATAGTGGCAACATGGAATTAATCTCACGGGAATAATGAGTGAGATGCAAATACCATACCTTGCACTTTCCTTTAGTCGAGGGTATGTCTGAACTCCTGTATGAAGACTATAGTATGTTATTAAATTATAACAGAACCATATTAATATTTATGATATCATAGATTATTCATTTATGACTTTACACTACCCATTTAATAATAATTTCATTGTTATATTAATATTTCAAGTAATAATCGCTTTCTTTATCGTACATGTTTTAACTTGTTACTCTTCATTGTATCACTTAGATTATTATTTAAATAGTTATAGAATATACAAAATTATTTATATATCATATATATTTAGAATATTAATATTTATAACATACATATATATGAAATGGAAAACACTGTTTATGGAGATGATAGTCCGTCCGTACGCATACACGTTGTTTCCATTTTCATATAGTATTGAACGGAAGAAAGTGAATAAGATATATGTAAGTAAGTAAATACATATATATATAAATATATATATATGCCATGGCACTATAATTTCATATAATACATACTTATTAGTAATATATATTTTTATAATCATCGATGAATGGTGAACATGGAAGTGAATCTCATCGCGTCGTGGAGAGGGCAATCCGTACGTACGTAGGAGCGAAAATAACATTCATTTGATATTAAAATAATATATAATTTGGATGGTATATTATATATACAGAATCCTTATCAGGTTATATTTATTATTTACATCAAATACACATCATTATTATATCCATCCAAATAAGAATATATTGAATAACAATTACACAACAACGTGGAGAAGGTAAGCCGTACGTACACACGTATGGTGACATGTCATTAAAAGTTTGGATATAATAAGGAATTTTGTTGTAAAATAATGATAATAACATAACAGTATATAGATGATACTGGAGTTATTATTTCTAGATGGAAAAAACAAAGAAAAAGGAAGTGGAAGTAGAAAAAAACATGAAAGAGGGTGGTGAAATCATTACCGCTTCTTCGGGTTCCTTATTTTGATTTGATCAAAAGGGATCAATAGATTGGATTTATGATCAAAATAAAGCCTCTAGGTTGAAGGGAGGATAGTTTAGAGGGTATTTGGGTAGGTTTTGGCAGATCCAAAAGTCTTTGAGGGTATAAATTTTAGAGAAGGGGGAGTTATCTTTTATAAGAAGGGCGAGGGGCACCTTAGGAAAGGCTAGAAACATTATTTTATAATAAAATTATTTTCTGTTTCTAATGGCTCCAAAGTGTATTATTTAAAGTCTAATGTGGGGATAGATCAAAAAAAATTAATGCAATAGGTTTTAGATAGGTTTGGGTCACTTTATTAAACTTATCTTTTAGTTTTAACTCTTAGTTATTTAGTTTGACATTTACCATGTCACTTTGTATTTTTATATTATATGGTTAATAAACTTACTATATACTTAATATAGACCTCCAAGTGGTGGATTAATGATAAAAATATCATGATATAAGTAATTTTTCCGAACAGTAGATTTGTAGGAATAAATTATCAATTAATAATTTAATATTTTTTAAAAAAACTCTTTTATGTCAAGTTTGACACTATTTAATAATTGATTTTTGTTAAAGTTTTAACAACTTTATTAATTTGAACCAAAGTCATTTAAAAAATCATAACATGTAATATTAACCAATAAAATTATTTTATGGCATCAATACTTTCAATTTATATTTATTTTAACTTTTATTAGACGAATTATTTGATTCTTTAATTAATAAAGAAAATACTGCATCACTATTGTGTCAAAAATAAATTTAATTATTCAATGTCTAAAAATAGAAAATAAAAAACCATTATTCAGGAAATATTATTATATTTCTAATTAATATTTATAGTCTAAAATATAAAATAAATAACCCTACTTCAAAATTTTTTTCTAAAAGATATATGTTTGTGTCATTTTTGTATTTACTTTATCTTAATTAATATAAAGTGTCATTATCACTTACAGGTGGCTCTATGGGGTCCCGAAATCGACCCAAATATTTCCATGTTCGGAAGTGTATCATCCAATAGGGTTATGGCATGTTTTAGGGTAATTTAATATAATTATAATATTATTTTGTTATCCTTATTTACCAGATTTACCAATTAACCAAGGTAAATAAAATATTTACCGAAGTAATTATTCAAAATGAATATAAATAAGAGTTACCTATTTACAAAATTTGGACATCCTGATTCCAAATATGGAATCCATTTTTCCAAATTCAAAAAACAGAAGTGGCAGAAATTAATTTAAAATTAATTCTCGTTGTCAAAACAAAAAGCGTGTTTTTAAAAATTAATTTCTGGAAAAAGATTGACACTTGTTTATGTCCGGTTTAAATGTAAAATTATGTCCAATGACCATAATTGTATTAATTGGATAAATATATTATAAATATACTTTAAACCAACTCAACATAATAATTTATCACTATTAATTATTTTGATTAAAAAATTGTTTTTAATTATAATTTACTAATTTTCACTATTCATCAAAAATTGAAAGTTTTCTGAAAAATAACAAAATATCACCCTATAATAATTTGGATATTTCTAATCAAAAAATGAAGTCCATTTTAAATGATAAATTTTATAAAATTTCAAAATGTTGGTATTACTATTCATAACGGCTAGTTTCATTGGTCACGGTGTGTTAGAATCTCGAAGTTGCGTACAATGAAAGCTATTGCATTATTCAAAAGGATACGTACCATGGAAGCTTGGGGTGTTACATTCTCCCATCCTTCAATAAATTTCGTCCTCTTAATTTGAAAATTTTCTTCGAAAATAAAAGTTTGAAAATAGAAAATACCTTTGTGGAAAACCCATATCAAAAATAGGGTTAATAAAAATATAATTTAAAAAGAAAGAAAGAGAAGTACAAAGGTCACCTGAGATAGCCCATACTAGGATTCTATGAAAACATTGATATGTAGGAGAGACAAACCATCAAGTTCTGATGGAGAGTTCTAGAAAAAATTATTAGGAGAAACATAACTACAAGAAAATCACAAACTTGTGATTGGTTAAACGGTCGTTGATTCCCTAGTGGGAAAAGTTAAATGACAATGTTTTTGTTTTATGTAACCTTTCATAATGTAGTGGAATTTATTTATGAGATTTACTAAGAATTTAAGGAAATATACTTACTTCTCAAGTATACTTTCATTAATTAATAAATTTTTACCACAAATCCATCATTCACTCCAAGAGGTTATATAACTCAAAAATATTCTATTTATCTTAACCGTATCGAGTTCAAAAAATAAATTTATAATTCATCTATCAGAACTTTTAAAAAAAGAAAACTACATTATACACTCTAGGGACTTCACGTAGTCTAGTGATAGGCGATAAATCCCAATTGCACTATGTTTGTGTGTTTGATTCCAGCAGCTTTGTCCGAGGCGATGTGTTGTCACACATTCTGTGTGTTTTCCTTTTTATAAATATCCAAAAATAACCTTAACAAGAGTATCCAATGTAAAATATATTTCATTACAACCTTTATACTTATCCAAAATACTTCTGTAAACTCTCAGTCTAAAATTTATATGGAAGGTAAACATAATGTAGATCCCTTTTACCACGTAATAACATGTGAATACCATCATCATGTATAATTTTAAAACACAAAAACATCCTGAATTACCATAAAACCTTATTTCTTACATTAATGCTCCCTTATTCTTTATAGAATACTGGATATACTTCATCCATACAAAAAAATTAGTAAACTCCATCAATTATGGAATATAAAAATCTTTAATCAGTTTCAAGGAAGTCAAGAATATCCAATATAATTTACAAAAATCAACCATCTCATATTCCAAAATCAGTACCTCAATATTATGACCATCTTAAGGATTATCTTTCCTTCAACCATATAATTTCCATAAAAGTTTAACTCACTGTAGATTCACTTTTCTTAGTAACATAAAATCTTAAATCCTCAATGACATAGTACTACTGTACAATCCTCATTTATTTCTAGCACATCAACGATACAACACTGAAATGAAATAATTCATAAATAACAACATCATAACCCTAGTCATTCCACTCCATCTATGGTAGTATCATAACTTGATTTTTATCCAATAGCATCATTTTCAGCACAGTTTGATGACTGAGACAATGGTTCGTGTAGTGTCCAAACTCCTTGCAGATTAAGTATTGTACATTTGAAACATTTTTCTTACCCTTACAGTCACGTACATGGTGTCCTTTTTCTCCACACTTATAACAAACTCACATTCCATTCAGGGAAGTTCCAGGGTGTCTCTTCCCACAGTTACCACATATGGAAAAATTATTATTTTCCCTCTTCCCTTTATCTATCTTTATCTCTTCCATCGTTTTCTTCTCTTTCTTCCCTTCAAAGCCATATGACTCAGATAATTATTTACTTATCTTATTAACACATGATACTATTTCTTTATATTTTAGAAAACATGAGAGACTATTTCCCTTCTAAATGTTGGCTTAATACCATGGAATATATGATCCGACTTACTCTTTGGATCATATGTATCGCTGGAGTTCACATTCCTTCTATTGGGCACCATTTCTATACAATGGCATACAATAGGTCGGTTTAGGAATTTCAATGAATAATTTCAAACATGTAAAATACCTAACGTAAATTGAATATTTTATGGATATAATCCATAATCATAAAAATGTTTTCTATGAGTAAGTATATACTCATAAGCCCTTCATAATGGTTTGTAAAGAAAATGAGAATTATCCTAGGCATATCCCCTAGGAGTGTCATATCCATGAGTACTGCAAGGCCCATTATCGTGCACCAGTTCCTGTTCGAGTCTAGCTCAAAGTGGTGTTTCCAGGATTTACCCCTAGGTAAATCTGTGCCAGAGCAGCCTCTACGTGCTCGTATCTAGATAGGAAATTATTGCATGGAAAACTCACAAAATCTCTACAATACCAAAATTGTAGGAAGTTATTCTATACTAATCCTCAGAGTTTATCTTAGGGATATGTGCTATAATCATATTTTATCTAAATCTAGTTTCCAAGGTTATTGCTAAAATTCCTCTGATACCAACTGTAATGCCCCGACCCCATAAGCCTAGAGTCAGTGCATTATTTTAAAACACTTGTATGATTCAAAGGAATCTAGTCCTGAAGGAACGATCAGTTTATTAGTTTGGGAAAATAGATTACATACATTAACATTACAATACAATTTCAAAAATAAAACATAGCGTAAATAGTTCAATGAAAACACGATTATTACCTTTAGCTTAACCCTGTATATCAATCATAATACACTTCTTGGAATCCTGGGAAGATGAAACATAAGAAAGGGGTGAGATCAAACACTTAGTAAGGGTAAGTAATACAGCAGAAAATGACATAAATATTATGCATGGAGAATAATTGAAACCACATGCCTTTAAAAATAATAAACATGAATAATTTTATTGAAAGAATATGAGTTGAGTAAATAGTTCCATAATAAAACATAATAATTTTTATTATACTAGTCAAATGACCACATGAACCATCAATATTATTTCCATAATGAAGGAATGTATAATGTCGGACATTCTGAAACATTTTTTCAAGGCCTCAGCCAAGACGTCTAAAAATGATTAAGGCCTCGGCCAAAACCATATCTCAAATTGGAACACAGCCTCGACCAATTCCACGTCTAGTTGTCTCATGAGACCTACTGATGCATCTAGGAGTTGTATCAGGCTCTACCCATCACTTACTAAGTCCAATACATTCCTCATATAAAATGGTTTTAACATATCATAAACATTCGTATTAAAAATAGTATACGAAGAGTGAACACTTTAACCATGAACCATGAATGGTATAAAAACATCACATCCACAGTCAAACCTATCAAAACTCATTCAATACAATATAGAATATTGTATTATAATAAATCAACCCCAATCAAAAATTGTATCCAGTAAAGGATGCTGACATATTTGAAAATGAAGAGTAAAACTGTTTGAAAGAAATATCCTTTTTGTAAAATCATTTAAAAGTCACACGTTTATAATGGATGTAATTAAAAAGATATTTTTTAATCAAAGTGTCCCATACCACTTTGAATCTTTTGAAAACAATTATCATTTTAAAACATTCATGTCCATATAAATAAATCCTTAAAATCATTTTGAAAACATGGTCATTAATTAAAAATATTTATAATGATAAATTTTTAAAACATTTAAAATTATGATTTTGATAAATATTACCATTAAAAAATCCTTAAAATATTATTTTTGAAATCATTTTTATGAAAAATTGACATGGATGATAAATATTTCCCAGTAAATACTTACAAATAAACAATCTCGGATAATAATGAGATTGAAGAATTAACCCTTACCAATTTGGTAACTTATTAATCATACACCCCATGAAAGGAGTATCATACAATGAATATTTAAATACACATAAATTAAAGGGTATTTCACAATGAATCGAATTATGGGTAGTATATACACCACCAAAAAGGTAATAGTGGCAATATGGCAATAATCTCACAGGAATAAGGAGTGAGATGAAGACCCCTTACCTAGCACTTTCCTTCAGTCGAGGGTACGTTTATCCTCCTGTATGAAGACTAGAGTATGTTATTAAATTATAATAGAACCATATTAATATTTATGATATAATACATTATTAATTTATGACTTTAGACTTCCCATTTAATAATAATTTCCATGTTATATTAATATTTTAGGTAATAATCGCTTTCTTTATCGTATGTGTTTTAACTTCTTACTCTTGGTTGTATCACTTAGATAATGATTTAAATACTTCCATAATATAAAACATGATTTATATATCATATATATTTAGAATATAAATAAGTATAATAGATAGATATATGAAATGGAAAACACTGTTTATGGAGATGGTAGTCCATACGTACACATAAATGTTGTTTCTGTTTTCATATAGTATTGAATGGAAGTAAGTGAATAAGATATATGTAAGTACATAAATACTATATATAAATATATATATATATCTCCAGTAGAATTATTATGTCATATATTACATACTTATTAGTAATATATATTTTTATAATCATCGATGAATGGTGAACATGGAAATGAATCTCATCGCGTCGTGGAGACGACAATCCGTACGTACGCACGAGCAAAAATATCATTTTTTTGATATTAAAATAATATATAATTTGGATGGTATATCATATATAATGAATAATTATCATGTTATATTTATTATTTACATCAAATACACATCATTATTATATCAATCCAAATAATAATGTATTGAATAACAATTACACCACTACGTGGAGACGGTAAGCTGTACGTACGCACGTATGGTGACATGTCATTCAAAGAGTGGATATAATAATGAATTTGGTTGTACCATAATTATAATAACATCACAGTATATAGAAGATACTGGATTTATTATTTTAGAATGGAAACGACAAAGAAAAAGGAAGTGGAAGAAGAAATAAACCTGAAAGAGGGTGGTGAAATCATTACCTCTTCTTCGGGTTCTTCCGTTTGAGTTGTTTAAAAGGGATCCATAGGATGGTTTTCTGATCAAAATAAGGCCTCTAGGTTGAAGGGAGGATAGTTTAGATGGTATTTTGTTAGGGTTTGGCTAGGACAAAAGGCTTTGTGGGTATCAATTAGAGAGAAGGGGAGTGCCCTTTTATAAGAGGGGTGAGGGGCACCTTAGGAAAAGCTAGAAATATTATTTTATAATAAAGTTATTTTCAGTTTTTAATGGCTCAAAAGTGGATTGTTTAAAGTATAAGGTGGGGTAGGTTGGAAACAAATCAACCAATAAGTTTTAGACAGGTTTGGGTCACCTTATTAACCTTATCTTTTAGTTTTAACTCTTAGTTAACTAGTTTGACATTTACCATGTCACTTTGTATTTTCATATTATATGGTAAATAAACATAGTATATACTACCAAGATACACCAAAGATGTGCATTAATGATAAACATATCATGATATAAGTACTTTGGCCGATCCTTATATTTTTAGGAATAGAATATCAATTAATAATATAATATTTGTTTTAAAAACCCTTTTATGTCATTTTTGACACTATTTCATAATTGATTTTTGTTAAAGTCTTAACAACATTATTAATTCGAAAAAAACTCATTTAAGCAATATAAAATTTCATATTAACCAATGAAATTTTTTTATGGAATCAAAAAGTTAAAATTGTATTTATTTTAACATTTATAATACGAATTATTTGATTCCTTCATTAATATGGAAAATACTGCATCATTATTGTGTCATAAATAAATTTAATCATTAAATGTCTAAAAATAAAAAAATAAAATACCATTATTTATGAAATTTTCATAGATTTATAATGAATATTTATAGTCTAAAATATAACATATATAACTCTATGTAAAAATTGTTTTTCTAAAAGATATATGGTTATGTTATTTTTGTATTTACTTTAACTTAATTAATATAAAGTGTTATTATCACTTACAAGTGGCTCCATGGGGTCCCAAAATCGACCCAAATATGACCAAGGTCGAAGATTTATCAACCAATATGGTTAGGACACGTTTTAGGGTAATTTAATATTATTATAATATTATTTTGTTATCCTTATTTTCTGAATTTACCCTTTAACCATATTAAATAAAATATTTACTGAAGTAATTATTCAAAATGACTAAAAATAAGAGTTAACTATTTAAAAAAAATTTGAAATCCGGATTTAAAATATAGAATTAATTTTTCCAAATTCAAAACACAGAAGTGGATGAAATTAATTTAATTTTAATTCTAGCTGTTAAAACAAAAAGCATGTTTTTAAGAAATAATATCTATCAAAAGATTGACACTTGTTTATATCCGGTTTACATGTGAAATTATGTCCAATGACCAACATTGTATTAAATGGTAAAAATATATTCTAAATATACTTTAAAACCACTCATATTCATAATTTATGACTATTAATTATTTTGATTAAAAAAGTTGTTTTTAATTAAAATTTAGTAATTTTCACTATTCATCAAAAAATGAAAGTTTTCAGAAAAATACCAAAATTTCACCCTAGGCTAATTTCAATATCCCAAATCCAAAAATGAAGTCCATTTTAAATTTTAAATTTTATAAATTTTAATAAAATTGGTATTACCATCCATAACTGCTAGTTTGATTGGTCACAGTGTGTTAGAATCTCGAAGTTGCATACAATGCAAGCTATTGCATTATTCAAAGGGAAACATACCATGGAAGATTTGTGTGTTACTTTATTCATTTTAGAGGACTATATAAGGATTTTCCAGCATTAATGTGTTTACCAAAGTATACTCCTGATCATCAGTTGAAGAATCCTCCATTGCCCGGAGGATTCTATGGGATATTCCCATTTCTGGGGGCCTGATATCTATAAGAGTATGTGACGATGATGGAATCTATGGGGAACTATTATTCCCCTCACATCATCGACTATGAACTTCCATGGATGAAGAATCCTATGGTGATGACATAGAAGTAGTAGCTGGAGGTGTCATGGCGGCCACATTGTGCTCATTCTGAGTCCAATGCATGTGGAAAATTCCATTCTTGAGAGTGTCTGCTTTGAAATCCATTCAATCATCATACATCTGAGACCCATGAGTAGAAACATGTTGCCACCCACTCTTTCTATCATTTTCAGTCCTTAGATACACACACACCACTTCTGCCAGGGATGGACCAAGTATGACTATGTTATTATCTACTTCGTCCTAGAACCTATCCATTAACACATAACAGTACTTGAGGGTGTTTCCAAGGAACTTTTTATAAGTGAAATAGTGGGGAGTTCTACGAGATCGTCCCCTTTAGGTCTCCTATATTCTAGAAACAACATGATTCATTGCTCTATGTTACTTCCAATGTTTCTGAGAACTTGGGCCTAATTGAATGAGTAGTTTCAGTTTCTTCTATCTAGAAAGGGGGCACATGAAGCCTAAACCTATCGAGGAGGTAGATCCTGATGTAGAGGAGGGGCCTAGTAGTCTCACTGAGGTGGAGGTGGTTCATTTTATAGTGGTACTAGCCAATTCTATGGTGGGAGACTTTGGTCTAGAGTTTAATCCTGAGCTTGAGCCAAAGATGTTGGTCCTTGACAAGGTTGTGGGGGTGGTTCAGCTGGAAACAATTCCAACTGCTTGGGAGAATCTATCTATGCCACAGACTCAACTCTTCTTACTGGGGCTGCGGGAGGAAACATACTTTCCTACTTTTCTTATTTAAAGGGTTCTTCCAGAAGATTTACTTTTTCAGAGAAGTCTCAGAACCATCCTAGGTTGTTCTGTGTAATGAGAGAAGGGACCATATCAGTGAAAACATTACCTACACATATTTTCAGAATTTGTTCCTAAGTCAGCGGCATATTAAGAGAGAATGTGAGACCCTTCTACCTGTATACAATGTCTATTACCCATTCATTCGGCCTCTGCTTTCTCTTGAAGTGGTCTGCAATACTTGTCATCCAAGTGGTGGAACTAAACTGGTAGAGAAATTTTCTGTGAAGATTCTCCCAATCATCTATAGACCCAATGGGTATCTAGTTTTACTAGACAAACATGGGCCCCTCCACTATCTGTACGAAGCACCCGAGTTTGGCTGTTTCCTACTGCGATGTAGTTCCCAGCATGGGACCACACCTCAAAATGAAATGAGAAATGTGGGGCAGTGGGTCTCTAGTCTGATAGAAGGTGGAAAATGTGGGATTCTTGAAACTTGGATGTGCCGGATTTTCATCAACCCAGGTGGGATATTGATTTCCATCAGGTGGGATCGGCACCTCTCAGATTTCAAGAGCCTCGAGGCGAACAATTATATAGAACATTATATCATCTTGGTAGGGATTACTATATTGGTGTGGGACCCTAAGCCCACTGTGTTGGAAGGTTCATCAACATGATAAGAGGGCCCTTATCATGTAGAGATGTTCGTGGAATGACAAGAGGATCCACTGGGGGAAGAACCTGAAGAGCGATCATTGGAACAACTTGCAGAGATGAGTCCCCAAGAAAAATCTCCAGAATGTTTGATGGATTTGGTGAAACAAATCATGGTAGTTTTTCATAAACACTGACCTCTACCATGTCTAGATTTACATGTTTATTGAGGTCGACATGAGGAATCTCAATGGGGGAAGTTTTTCTTTCCCCTACTATCCAGGTCGAGGGTCACTATAATCCGGTCATAATTCTACGACCCGTTCGACGAGGTGCTCGTCAACTATCTTTTTATGCTCCATGAGATACTGATTCAAAGTATTCTTTTTTGGGTCTTCTTCAATCTTTATTTTTGATCCAAAAAGGTCTTATTTTTTAATAACATCACCCTATTAATTACCTTTATCGATTTCCCGTGAGAGATGACACATCTTAAAAGGTGTAGGATGGTCGAGTATTTTCCTTTGGTGGTGGGTATGGATGCTAGTTGGGACTGTCAGGCATTGAGATGCCCTATTGTGTTATTCATATTCTATATTACCTAAGACCCTTCCCCTATATATAAATATCTCAGGAACAACCATATTTACCATAGCGATTCATGGAGGCATATCTTTAATATCTCCAAAAAAACCAAGTTGGAGAAGAATAGTGCTGAAATGTTGGGTGGCATATTGAATGCATCCCTGAATCATGACATATAGGGATTCATTTTTGATAACTCTATGAAGCACATTAATTCATTGAATAGATCATTGATGGAGATCCCGATTGTAACCGGGTGACGTAGGGAGTCGAGCAGCGGGAAGTGTGTCTAACTCAACAGGGCGACACTCCAAGCCAATATTGGTGCAGTATTTCTAACCCATGGAATAAGTAATCCATTGATAATGGATACTTTTATGCATTATATCAAGGGTTAGATAGAGAAACATGATCTTATCTCGGTTATGGGCTATCAGGGTGTTGGTGTTTTCCATAGTTGTTGGACCAAACATCTTGGGGAAATGATATGCTATGATGATGTACCAGATACTTCTTGATTCTAACTCTAAATCAAGCCAATGATTTCTCCATTAATAAATTATTTGTATTTGGGGGACAGAAAACAACACATAAATGGACAATCGCGGTGCTATACTAGTTGGTGGAAAATACGGTGCGTGGTTTGAAAAGCCACCGCATATCGAGCTGTCACTCGGGGACCAAACGGATTGTTCCACCACATCTCTATAGGTTGGTTTGATGATTATTTCTTCCTATGGTTGGGAAAAAAGGTTTTTGAGGGATATGACTAGGGATCTGGGTCTACAAGCTCCCAAAATAATTCATTGGGATCTCATGTGGAAGTAGAGTATGATTTGTGCGATGACAGAGAAGATTGTAGAGTGAGATCCCTTATAGGGTTTAAATCATCTTCCTCATGGATGTTCCTATGAAGGGATTTAGGGATTAGAAGAAATTCACTTTCATGGAGGACGAATCTAATACGTCGGGTCCCTGCCCCAGTCCCTAACACAGAGGAGCGGGGTGGGAGTTCCATCATCAAAAAAAATTTCTTCTGAATGTGTGATAAAGACATGATTCATTGCGATATGAGGATTCTCAGGTTTATTCCATCGGCAATGACAACCCACCCTTCTTCCATAGGTTGGATTTTTAGGGAAAGGTACAGTATCAACATAGGGAGGACCTCCATGTGAGTTGATGTTGGAGTGGGGGGGGGGGGACTCCAGCTTGAGTGAACTATGGTTCTTGGAGCTCCTAGGAAACTATCAATCAAGGCATAGGGAGGGCCTATGTGGTGACCATTTGTCATAAGAGTATGGACTTCACATTTACTGGCCCCAGTATCAGTGCGTAAGGAGGACCTTTACACCGGTCATCCTCGACATGGGAGGGACCTATTTGTTCAATGAAGCGTGGATGGCCTCCACTTTTTTGATCTCAGGACAAGGGGGGACCCCCACTAGCATCAATAATTACATAGGTAGAAGCTCCATGTTGTTAAATAGATGGATGAGGGATACCCTCACATCGAGAACCTATTGTGTGTGGATAAATTCTACACTTGAGGCTAAAGGCCCGAGGAAGAACCTCACGCTGGGTGTCAACAAGGCAAACATAACCACCACATTATCTAATAATGGGTGCTTGGGGAGAAACTTCGTATTGTATTCAAGAGCAAGGAAGACCTTCTCTCTATCTGATGGTGGTATGGGGAGGAAATTCATACCGAATGTCTCTCTCATGGGTTGTCCCATTATGGATTCCACTTTCCCCAATGACTGAGAGATACGATCCAACATGTTCATGATGTTACTACTGCCTCAGTCTTCGCCGAGATTGAATGTTATCCTACTCTATAATAGGGAGCTGGCCCAACATAATAGTGATAAGGTGTTGATTTTTCACACCAGTGGTGGCTCGAGCAACTTAAGTAACCGAAGACGACAACTCCTAACAAGAGTAAACATGAACTTGCACCTAGTGCTAATGTTGGGTTAGCCGAACTAGTTTCAAATGTGTAGGGGTATATGATACATTCTCTTTGGTCTTTTGAAATGGATGGAAATGTTGAAGCGGCCCGGTGGGAGAACCCCTTTGCAGTGTCCTGACATGAGTCATAGTCGAAAGGCCTCGAACCTGCCCCACTTTGTCAGCATAGGAAGGGGAGTCGTAGGAGTGCTTTGGGCAGAGGCTCTCCAAGCTATTAGAAGTTGGTGATGAGAGTAGTGGCACCCTACATGGCCCCCAAGGGTAGTGGTGTTGGAGGAGCACCGGTGCCTTCAGGTCTTGATGTGCCATTTCCCTGGTTGGGATGTCCCCCTCCTATTATTATTGATGAACAAGGGTATTAATCTCCCTCCTTTGAATAAACTCTGGTGGTGATATGTGGTATGGCCTCCTAGGAGCTGTGGGAGCCATCATATAGGTGATGCAGCCGTGCAGGATTTCCACATTCTCATTGCCCCTTCTCATGCGTCTATGAGCGGGTGGTCGTCATTGTCCATTAATTGTAGCTTAAGTCTTGAAAAGTATTGAGATTCAACCATAAGTAAATATGGTAGGAAAACGATGTCCAATGCTCAAGTTTTCTTCATTCTTCCATGGATGGATAGAAGGATCCACACTGAAAACATCATAGACTAGGATGACCAACAATTAACTACCCCAAACATTAGTGGGTATCAAACTTGGCCCACTATTTTGTTGGTGGGCCCTGGTGCAGAATAATTGGATCTGGTGGCACACTTATCTTCTAATTTACCAAATATTAATATTCTCCATATTGAGGAGATAAATTCATGTCGGGCTCACCATTTCTTTTTATGAAACTTTTTCTAAGGCGCACATCCTGTCGTGTGTTGATGCTTACTGATAGTCGCATTTGTACCATGCATTCCCACTTTCCAAAGGTGGGGACATTCGTCTCTTATTTAGGGTGGTTTTCTCCATGTTTGAAAAGAGATGACGGGATATTGGTCTCTCCTCTTATGGATTATTCATCAAATGTTGTCACATAGTTTGGGTTTCCCTTATAGATTTAAGGCATTGTTCTTGAATCCCTTTATAGTGACATATCTTCATGGATTCTTTTTAATTACACTTTTTCAATTAGAAAATTCCCAAGAGGGACATGTTAGGGAAGAATCCTTCAGTTAGGGGTGTAGTCATGGTGGGAATCATCGGTGCGTTTGGTCACCAAAACACTGTGCATCTGAATTTTCTTCCCTTATGATAGATATTTTCGAGGGAACAGAAGCCCAAGGCATCCCACATCGATGGTGGGGAATTATTTATCATTGACATGTCACTAAAGTTTTATTAAGCATCCCATGCTTATCATAGGATATGCCATGATTTTAATGTCTAGAAGAGACAAATTAGACTGATTAGAACACTGAGGGGAGAGGATCAGATGGGTGGATCCTCGAGAGGGAGCACATAGGGAATTTACTGGGTGAATGGATCAAAATGCCTAATGAAGATGGATTTGATAATTCTTGTGTCCTTATAATAGGGACTTCCTGGTTTATCGTTGGATGGGATTGAACCATGTCGAGGTTTCCTACATACCATGCATGGACAACATGGATCAAAACCCACGTAGTTTGAAGGGGTAATGAATCAAGGTGTACACATTGGACAACAACCCGGAGTCATATTGGGGCATACACATGGATAACGACCCAAATACTAATAGGATAAGAAATGATGTAGATGGGGTATGTATGAAGGCTTGAGGAGGAGAATGGGGTGGAACTGGCATGTGGGTGATGATGATGGGCTTGAACCTCAATGAGGTATCCTATGTATCCCTATGGTAGGGCATCAAAGTCAACATATTTCAAGAATGGTGAGATTAGTCACTAGATGAGGAAGCTCATGAGAATGGACGTGTGGTTGGGACCTGAAGGAAATAGAACCATCGAGGTAGGGAATGATCTTCCCGAACCACAAATGATCGATGGAGAGAACAATATGGGCCTTGAATGATGGTATTTAACCTTAGGGAGGAATCCTACATACTTTTCTCCAGAAAGTAAAAGATCCATGTCCATATTGTGTGGGAATAGGGAATAGAATCAGGGTGTACAAAAAGGACAGTGACCTAAGTGGATTGATCAGAACACCTTAGGGAGGAGGATCTAGGAGATGTTTCCCAAAGTGGAAGATGTCACATATAGGGGTGAATCCCTATTAGGGAGCATCAGAGTTTACCAGAGGATGGGATTGAACTTGAAAGATGCTTCCTACATACCCGAAATGGATTAAAACCCACATAGTTATAAAGGGGCATACAGTTTAACTTTATGCGGGACAAAGACAAACTGGAAGTGAAGTGGTCCAGGAAGATGTTGGATGATGGATGATGGGGATTGAACCTCATAGAGGCAACATACATATGGTGTGTTAGAGGTAGTGACCAATGTCCACATTGTTCTGAAATGAAATGCTTGGGGATTATCCATGGTTATTAGCCAATAGATTATGTCATGGTCGATGGTTAGTATAAGACCATGTAATTCCATCACGGTTTGAGAATCAAGAGGTAGCAATAAACATGACGATCACGTTGAAAAGGTTACATCAACAATCAATGGAGTAGGTATTATGCATGATTAGAAGGCCAAAGAGATAGAGATTGGGAATTTCTATATGATGGTGGCCTGGTGGCAATAAATCCCAAAGGGAGAGGGAAATTGTCATGATAGTCGTTGTGCCCATCTATCACCAGGTCATTGCAAACTGAAGAAGAGTGGAGAAGAAAGGATGATGCCTCCCATGAAAAAGAAAGGGGATTAAACCCAAATAGTTTGCCTTCTCCACACAAAGATTCTACTCCATAAAATAGGATCTCATTCCATGTGAGGAAGATCTGAATCATTTGGAGTCCAGTGGGTGTGAAAAATTTAAGATACGGGGCACCCTGTGTATATTTCTTGGTGTAAGGCTACAATGCAATTTCATGTGTTGAGGATGAGAATGCTTGGTATCTTAACGTCCTACAGCTCAGTCAAGGAAGGTTCACTCTCCACCCCTAGGTCTGAAATGACCAGTACCCTTTGAACCTTAGTGAAGGAAAGGCACTAGCAATGTTATGGTGAGGCGGTGTTCTAGATTGATCCATTGAGGGGCCCATGTTAGCGTGTCTATGCAAAGAAGAAATATCCATTCTCTTTCATAAGCGATGAAGCATGAGGATAAGTAATGAAACATGAAGAACCACCTAAGGGACCATGAAATCACTTCGTATAAACTTTGAGGGTCGTATGGGAGAATGGTGCACATGATATGTGTGTTGTGGTTAATACGAGCCTACAAATGATGTTATGGGATGCGACATTGAACACATGATTATGGGAAAATTCAAGGTGATTCGATTTTGTTCAAAAGAAATGTTTTTTGTGCCATAGGAGTAAAGATGTGCTAACAATAAGATTGGGTTTCATGGATAAAGGATGCATGAATGAAATTGGAGGAGTAATTTTCATAAATGGATTAACAGTAAACGAACCGGATATGGGTCAATCACTAGTGGTCCCACCCAAAGGAGGACCCCTAAGAGACGTATCGTGGAATATACTATATATGAATTCCGTATTTTTAACATATAAGTGATATATTACGCACATGGTAGATGGTTCAAATTCTTCAACCTCTTGAATTAAGGGGGGAGTGATTCTATTTATTGGTGGTCAGTGGCAGAAAGGGGGTACAAAATTCGGCTGGTGCGAAAAATTGTATCTGTTAGTGGGTCGCATGTGATTTTTCTGCGACTATGTGCTAAAATCCCAATAGTCACAGAAGATTACATGAAATTGAGTGGGTATAATTGAAAGCCCTTGGATTTTATGTTCATCCCTTCCACCAATCCAAAAATTTGTTCACTGAGTCGAAATATGCCTTCAGTTTTTTCAATAATGCATGTCGGAGGCCTTCGACAGATTTCGGTGCCTATAATGACCTCAAATATATATTAATTTTTTACACATTTTTCCATCAGAATTTAAAAACAAATGGGTATATAGGGTTCTCATTATCCCTAGTAGAGGGTTCTTCTAACTATTAAGGGGGAGATATTTTTAAATTGAAGGGTAAAAATTACTCAATCTGATAGTAGATAATTATCCATCACTAGTTTACTTCATATGTAGAATAAAATAATTGAGTAAATATATTTTATGACTGATAAAATAATGGAAATCAGTTAATATTTCATGGGGTATTGAATTAATGTGGTTGTCTAATAAAAAATTTACCTTTAAACCCTTTAAGTAGTGTTATAACCATTACTTAGACAATGTGCAATAGTTTAATGGATTGATTACACTTGAATACTTATGAATCATTGTATTAAGAATATAGTAGTGAGGTCTAATATGTTTTAAAAATTATTGAGGGACATTTATTAATTTAATAAATGACTTCTAAATTGTAATTCAAGATAAAATTACTAATTTGATAATAGAACATATTTTTTAGAAATTGGGAAATAATACCAATAAACACTACAATTTTTGTTGTATAGAGAACATGCCCAAAATGGAATTTATATCCATGTGTAGTACATGATCTTGATAAAAGTTCTACAATATTGTAAAATCTATGTGCCAGAGTTCCACGAACCTATTATGCCACCTTATGAAGAGAATGTGAGAAAAATTAATATAGGAGTCTCATGTATATCAAATTTTAAGTTTATATCATAATTCTATTGCAGATTACTAATGAGGTATGGAAACATATTTAGGATATGGATCATATCACTAGTGGTCTCATCTAAGAGAATTAGTCCAGGAGAAAGATAGGTTACACATTAATCAGAGATGATTACACTGAATACATTTAAATTGGAATATTAAACACATTATTTCAATATATAGAATTATTATATCTTCATCACCAGCATTATATATTTTAATTTTTTTCCATAGAATGAAAATAATATATAAAACACATTAATATCATTTGGGTATGGTTCCCCAAGAAAAATTGATCTGAAAAATTTTTAACCATTTTTACGTGTACTGGAAAATTGGAATAATAAGGAGAAAAAACCCAATGGAAAGTGTGATGCTAATATAACATTCACAGTAAATTTCATGGAATGTTTCATAGATATTATATAGAATTTTCTTTTCTTCAGATTCCATTATATAATATTATGGTTGTTTAAATGCTATGAACAAAATTTAATTAGAAAGTAATCACTTCTTCTTCTAATAAATTCATTAATTATTATTATTTTCAATACATTACAAAATGGGTATTACATGAAACATACCAATCAAATATCTATATTGAAATATATTAACCCTTTACAAAATTGATAAAATATTTATGGTGAATTTTTTAAGTGGATGAGAATGCATGATTATTAAGTCAATCATGAGAAGTACACATATTCTAATTTCTATAGAAGTTGTTATAGTATAAAATTTTTTATGTATTACCAATATAATTCTATCATGTGTCAATTACATAAAAGTAGATTCAAAAAATGAAATGAGATCTGGATGTTTAGATGAGGTGTGTAGAGGAAGAAGATGAGTTTCTGGAAAACCTGATACCCACGATGTTTAGTCTTGAATACACGATGTATGTTCATCATTGGGGAACTCTAAGTTTAAACTAGGAGGTACATGGAATTGGGTTGGAATACAAATACCTCCTATATGGTGTTCCCTCCCCCACATGGCTTAGCCAGAACAAGTTGAAAAGTCTACCCCATGTATTGGTACACTAAAAGAGATACATGGGATGACGTCAGGTACTAGCACACAACTGGAGTACACGGGTAGACCCCGAATGGGTGGAAAATATGGTTACTCCTTCTACACATTGGATGCCCCTTCTTCTATATGTTATGTTATAAAAACATGATCCATTATACACAGGTAGTACCTGAGGTAAAGTGACATGGCATGTGATCCATCAACATGCTATGTCCCCCTGTCCTACATGGCTGAAAGAAATTTTTCTATGCATCTTTTACAAGCTTTGTTAGGGTTAATTAATATTATTGTTTATTTAAGGTAGGTAAAAATAATTTACTACTCATAATATTGTCACCCCTTTAGTATGAATTTCAGGATAGAGTTGTTGGAATCTCCCAAGAGTCCTGGAGTTGGATCCTCTATTCATTCTGTAACACCCCAGGTAAATAAATAATATGACATTTTTATATTTATCCATATTTGTGAATAAAATATTAAGATTACTTTAAAGGGGATGCTATGCTCGATGGCGTACCCAACACGCAACAACGAGTTTCTTGGGAATCTTACATTGAACTCTAATAATAAAATAATATTATTTTAAATAGTAGTTAACACCTAGCCGTTGTAATGGCGGGAATGAACAGAACTAACTAAAAAATGATTATATATGTTTGTCAAATATTTTTACTTTTTACAATAAATGTTAGAGGATTAAAAAATGCAAATGAATCCAATTTTAAGCGTAAACATTCTAATATTCTTTAACAGGTCGATTAACCGCCTTTTGATGGCGAACCTCTTTTAAATCAACTTTTTGACAATTTTAAGTGTTATATTTGACAAAATAATATTCTTCTTTAGAATCGGGACATCAAAATTTACTTTTTGTAACTTTTTGGTATTTTTCTGAAAAAGTTCAATTTTTAATGAATAGTGAAAAATGTTTTAATTTAATTCAAAACCTCTTTTTAATCTAATTTATTTATATGATTAGATTATCTTTTGAATTGTTTTTAAAGGGAAACTAGAATATATTTTTACAATTTAATCCAATAATGGTCATTGGAATTAATTTCACTTTGAAATCGGACTTAAACTAGTGTCAATCTTTTGATACCTTTTGTTTCATAAAAACACGCTATTTGTTTTGACAGTGGGAATTAATTATTAAATTAATTAATGCAACTTATATGTTTTAAATTTTTTAAAATCGACATCATTTTTGAATTCGGAATATCAAATATAGCTTAGGGTGAATTTTTGGTAATTTTCTGAAAAACATCAATTTTTATGAATAGTGAAACCATTAAGTGGTACTTATAAAAACTGATTTTCCGTTTAAATGAAAATTTTCCAACTTTGTTTTTTGAATTTTAAAAATCCGACATACATGGTTTTCATTAAGATGTAAAATGTGGTTCAATGGGATTAAAATAATTTTTGGTGAATAGTAACTTATTAAGTTTTTTATCGCGATTAGAGGTAATTAGTGTAGTTTAATGTACGAATAATGTTTTAATAAACTAAAATGACCTAGACACATGTCCTACCCTCATTGGATGTGTCATGGGCGGCCAATACAATAAATGGGTCAACTTTGGGAACCCATGGAGCCACTTTGGTAGGAAAATGACATAAATACCTTTTTATTTAATGATAAAGTAAAAATGACACAAACATGAGTTGTTTTACTAAACCATTTGTTACATGGGGTTATTCAAGTCATAGTTTTTACTATAAATATTAATTGGAATGCTAAAAAGATTTCCAACATCATAGTAGTTTTTTTATAATTTTTAGACATTAAATAAATTAAATTATTTATGACATCATGATGATGTAATGATGACCTCATTATTTAACGATTTAAATAAAATTGAAAGATAATGTAATATTTAAGACCTACACATGTCCAAAACCTATTGCATGGGTGGATTTCGAATCCTTATCACCTTAGCCTATAAATTCGTCAATGTGGGACCTTTAAAATCTGAAACGCTTTTGAAAATAAAGTAACATTTTGTAACATTACAAGAGTGCCCATCCTCTCCTCTTATAAAAGGCCCCCACCTCTACCTCCTTACCCACAATCCCAAAGCCTTTGGCTCGGAAAACCTCTGCCCATTTTGTCTCACCACTTTCCTCTATTACTCCTTGAATCCTCACTTTGGGCATAACTCTTCCCAAGGAAGCCTTTGAGCTCAAACCAAAGGGAGTTACCTGATTTTAATATAATGTCTTCACTTGATTCCTTTTGTTTTATTTTGTTTCTCCAACCCCCTAAACTATTTTTATTCATTTCTTTTGTAACAAATAAATTATCATAAATATAATAGTATGTATGTATAATAAGGATTCGAGCTACACTTACACACACCTACATCTAATGGTTAATGAACATACTGTTTCCGTGGATTGCGAATTTCTGCCACCCGAAACGATGATTGTTCAACATTATTCTAACACCTTCAAAGGTGGCCATTAAGATGACACTATATATATATGATATATATTATGTTTATGTTTTACTTAATCTTTTTTATTTTACATTTATGGCATACCTTTATGGTTTCCATTATGTGGAAACACAATATCTTCATTTAAGGAAGTGCGGACTACCGCCCCCTCAAAGTGATTTGATTCGTTAATACCATATGTGGTACGTATAAAGTATATATTTAATGATATTATATATGATACCATACTTTAATTAGAATACTATTATGTATCATTATGTTTTAATTCCATTAAATATGAAATAGAAATGGAAGTAGCGTTCATGCGTATGTACGGCTTACCGTCTCCATGAATGGTGCATTTCATTTCTTACCTTTAAATGATTATGTAATATTATAAATACATGTATATTCTGGATATATATGATATAAATTATATAAAAATCATGAATATCATTCTGGATATAATGAACTATTGACCTCACGAACAACATGTAATTGTAAGAAGTCCACTTTTGACTTAAGAACCAAATATCGACAAAACAAATATTATTACTTTAAATGATTATATAATGTTTATAACATGTCAATAATTGATATAAAAGGAATAATGAATTTTAAAAAGGTTCTTAAGCAAGTAGAAATTAACTCAAGTTTATTATTCAGGACGTTAAATAATGATCGAGTCAAGTCGGACCCGAGGTAAGGGATCATACTTCTCTCTTTCTTTTTAAGTACACTCTTTTATGCCATTACTTCTATGCTCATATTTATTGTGATTGGGATGTTCTTTTATATTACTCTTACCGTAATTTTTATGTTCATATGATGAGAGACCGTATTCTCTCTCATCAATCCATTTTGGAAGTTTTGAGTGGCGTTGTTAGGCTGCCGAATATTCGTAAGAGATCCAACCTCTATCTTTCTTTTTAAGTACTCTCCTTTATGTCACTTCTTTTAAGCTCCACTTTGTGTTGTTGGGGGATGTTATTTTTTATTCCTATTTCTGTAAAATTTATGTTTATATGATGAGAGAACCTATTTCCTCTCATCAATCCATCTTGGATGTTTTAAGTGGCGCCGTTAGGATACCATGTTTTCATAAGGGATTTTTAATCTCACTTTTATTCCCGTGAGATTTATGCTACATTTGCCACAATTTCCTTTGAGTGGTGAATGAATTGCCCATTATTATACACTTTTTGTAGAATAATTTCATTTATGGGTATTCACATCTTCATTGTATGACCCTTCTTCCATGGGGTGTACGTTTTGAAAGTTACCCTACTTTGTAAGGGGACCTTTCACCCTCCTTTTTTTAAAAGACTTCTTTTGTTATGTCTCTTAATTCACATACTATTATGTTGGGATATGTTCTTCTATATCCTTATTTATGAAAATTTTATGTCCAAGTGATGATATCCCCTTTATCTCTCTCATCAACCCTTTTTGTAAAATTTTAAGTGATGCCGTTAGGCTGTCGAATTTTACCAAGGGAACTTCTTAACCCAATTTTGATTTCATTGGGTTCAACATGTAGTTATTGAATATGTCATCCTTTGAATATGTGTGAATTACCTTTGATTGTTTTACACTTAATATCCACTTATATTGGGTGTATTTATATTTGTCACACATAATTATGAGATTGATTTATCCTTAATTTAAGGATACCTTCTTTATAATGGATTTCATCTCATTTTACATTTCTTTTGAGACTTCATTGTTGTTATGCACCAATTCACTCTTATATGGTGTGTATATTGTCCTTTGACATATTATATCATGAATCCATTTATTCTCATGATATTATAAAGTTCGGATTAAATGTTATTCCGCAATTATTTGTATTCAAGAGTCTCTCATTCTGTAAAAAACTCTTTAACAAAAATATCATTTTAAATGTTTTAAAGATTTATTATTATAAATCTTTATCTTTATTGTCCATGTTTTAAAAATGGTTTTCAGTATTTATTTATTTGGCCATTAATGTTTTAAAATTATAATTCCATTAAAAGATTCAAAGTGGTATGGGACACTTTGATTCAAAAATCTCTTTTAAATGGTTTTTGAAAATGGAATGATTAATTCAATATTTGGGAATTACTTATTGTGATTGAAAATGAAATGTTGTTATTGAAATGTTTATATTTTCAATATTTTATGTGTAATAATGGTACTTGGACATTATAATGGGTGGTGCCGTGAATACCAGGATGGGTGGTTACGTTATAACCTCCAATTCATTGGGTATGGAAGTCGGCCGTATGGCTATTCCATTAAGTATGTGTGGAAGTTGGCCGTACGACTATTCCATTAAGTATGTGTGGAAGTCGACCGTATGGTTATTCCACTTAAGTATGTTTATGTCCCAAGTTACCTTTATATGTTATGGGATCTTTATATGGGTTTTATGGTAATCTTGTGGTTACAGAAGGGTAAGTAATTAAATTTTATTCACTGAAGAGTTTTTACTACTTCGAAAAGTTGAAAAGTCTTACTTTGATAAAGTATACATGTTTTACTTGTTGTTTTTAAAAAAACTAACAATTTTCATTCTTTGTGTATCCCTTACTGAGCTTTTTATGCTCATCCCAAGTTTTTGAAATGATTTTCACCAGACTTAGCGTGGAATAGGGTCAAGGATGGGTTCAAGGGAAAGTCATGCTACAAAAAACATGGAACTAGACATGTTTCTTTTTAAGAGTTTTTATTTTATGGAAATTTTAGTAGAAGCGACTGCTTTGTAATCTTTTGAGATGTAATAGTTATGTTCTAATTCTCTAAAACTCTAAACCTGAAAAGATCCTCAATGTGAATTACTCATTTAATTCAATATTAAGATGGTTTAAGGCTGGGGCCTTATAGTTGGTATCAATGGTCAGTTTAGATAACTTTAGAGGTTAGGGCATTATTTAAGCATAAGTGACATGACCATAATGGTTAGGATTTCAAAAAGAGTCATAGTTTTTATATTAAGTGAATGATTAAGTATATCTTAGTGTTTATCTTCCTCTTTAGTACATGACGGTTTTGTTGATATACTCACACTGACCCTTTTTGGTTTTAGTAAATGGATGGATCTAGCAGGCACCAAAGAGACAACAGGTTTGAAGGAAACTGTAGTGGTTCTCTATTTAATATACTAGATAAAATGGGGGATTCAATGAGGAAACTCATGGTTGTTCTAAACCAACTATCAAGGAGTCATGATCAACCACTTGAACCTTGGTATGTTCTGTAATGCATCATGTACGAGATGACCAATTGATGTGGAAGTTCAGGTAATAATTATAAAGGTAACCATTAGAGTTAATATGATCCTTACTTTTGAGGTAATTATGGGTTACTATATGTTATGATGGAAGTGAAAGGCATGAGATAAAATTGAGGTTAAATTATGTTATGGTTAATTTTTATGATTTTATCTCTTTTTGGGGAATGATGGGAGAATTATATAGTTTTGGAAAAAGGAAAACACGCAGACCATGTGACAACCTGTCGCGTCGGACAAAGCTGCGGGAATCAAACCCACAACCAAAGTGCAACTTGTATTTTTTGCCTACCACTGGACTACGTGAAGTCCCCGGTTAGTCTGACTGATTCTTTTTAGTTATATGATTATATGAATTAAGAGTAGGTTTATTTTGGGTTATCTATGGATATTTATTAACCTATCATGGAGGATATGTGATTAGGTTAATTACTTTTCAATGCGAGACATTAAGAGCAACTGATGTTGTTTGGAGATAAATTTTACGATTTAACTTGGAACAATATTTGACTAAATACCACAAATACATGGGTTTCAATCTTAGTTTGGTTTACTTTGAAGTATTTTATGGACAATTTGTTTACCGAATAGTCCTCATTGGACATTGGGTTTTGATGGACAAATTTTGGAGATTAAGGATAGATTTTTTTTAAGGGGTTATCCTTTTCTGGATTATCTGATCTTGTACTAACCTTTTTGGTTTTTGTTAAAGTCTAATGACATGGGAAGTATATAGTTCTCTTTTGTGGATTAGGTGATTCTCTAGAAGTTTATTATAGTACTCTTAATGCGAACAAGTCTTCCTAAATACTCATCTTTTGGAAAAAATATGAGTTTGATTAAGGAATCCAGTAAAAGTTGATAGTCAACATGATAAGTGATTATGATTCATTATGAATAAATTCTTCAATAAAAAGTAACTTAAAACAAAATGTTGTATATTAACTTTTCCTACTGAGGAATCAAATACAGTTTAACCCATCACATGTTTGTGATTTTCTTATGGTTAACTTTCTCCTAGACATGTTTACTATCACTCTCCCTCAAGAACATGACCCTTTGATTTTTCTTCCATGTCCATGTTTTCCTACACGGAATCCTATTATGGTTTAACTCGGGTGACCTCTGTACTTATCTTTCTTTATTTTAAAGTGATTGTTTTACCGACTCTTGTTCCGATGTGGGACTTTCAAGGATGTTTCCAAGCTCAAATTTAAAATTGCGAGGACGCAATTCCCAAAAGGGGGGAAGGATGTAACACCCCAGGTAAATAATTAATATGACATTTTTATATTTATCCATATTTGTGAATAAAATATTAATATTACTTTAAAGGGGATGCTATGATCGATGGAGTACCCAACACGCAACAACGAGTTTCGTGGGAATCTTATGTTGCACTCTAATAATAAAATAATATTATTTTAAATAGTAGTTAACGCCTAGCCATTGTAATGGCGGGAATGAACAGAACTAACTAAAAAATGATTATATATGTTTGTCAAATATTTTTACTTTTTACAATAAAGGTTAGAGGATAAAAAAATGCAAATGAATCCAATATTAAGCGTAAATATTCTAATATTCTTTAAAAGGTCGATTAACCGCCTTTTGATGGCGAACCTTTTTTAAATCCACTTTTTGACAATTTAATGTGTTATATTTGAAAAAATAGTATTCTTCTTTAGAATCAGGACATCAAAATTTACTTTGTGTAAATTTTTGGTATTTTTCCGAAAAAGTTCAATTTTTAATGAATAGTGAAAAATGTTTTAATTTAATTCAAGACCTCTTTTTAATATAATTTATTTATATGATTAGATTATCTTTTGAATTGGTTTTAAAGTGAAACTAGAATATATTTTTACTATTTAACCCAATAGTGGTCATTGGAATTAATTTCACTTTGAAATCGGACTTAAACTAGTGTCAATCTTTTGATACTTTTTGTTTCATAAAAACACACTATTTGTTTTGACAGCGGGAATTAATTATTAAATTAATTAATGCAACTTATATGTTTTGAATTTTTTAATATGGACATCATTTTTGAATTTGGAATATCAAATATAGCTTAGGGTGAATTTTTGGTAATTTTCTGAAAAACATCAATTTTTGATGAATAGTGAGACCACTAAGTGGTACTTATAAAAACTGATTTTCCGTTTAAATGAAATTTTGCCACCATTGTGTTTTGAATTTCGAAAATCCGACATAAATGGTTGTCATTAAGAAGTAAAATGTGGTTCAATGGGATTAAAATAATTTTTTGGTGAATAGTAACTTATTAAGTTTTTAATCGCGATTAGAGGTAATTAGTGTAGTTTATGGTAAGAATAATGTTTTCATAAAATGAAATGACCTAGACACATGTCCTACCCTCATTGGATGTGTCATGGCCGACCAATAAAATCCATGGGTAAACTTGGGGACCCCATGGAGCCACTTTTGTTGGAAAATGACATAAATACATTTTTATTTAATGATAAAGTAAAAATGACAGAAACATGAGATGTTTTACTAAACCAATTGTTACATGGGGTTATACAAGTAAGATGTTTGACTATAAATATTCATTGGAAAGATAAGAAGATTTCCAACATCATAGTATTTTTTTATAATTTTTAGACATTAAATAAATAAAATTATTTATGACATCGTGATGATGCAGCGATGACCTCATTATTTAACGATTTAAATATAATGGAACGATAATGTAATATCTAAGACCTAAACATGTCCAAAACCTATTGGATGGGAGGAATTCGAACCCTTATCACTTTATTCTCTAAATACATCAATGTGGGACCTTTAAAATCCTAAACCCTTTTGAAAATAAAGTAACATTTTGTAACTTTACAAGAGTGCCCCTCCTCTTCTCTTATAAAAGGCCCCCACCTATACCTCCTTACACACACTCCCAAAGCCTTTGGCTCAGCCAACCTCTGCCCATTTTGTCTCTAAACTTCCCTCTATTACTATTTGAAGCCTCAAATTGGGCAGAAGTCTTTCCAAGGAAGTATTTGAGCTCAAACCAAAGGGAGTTACCCGATTTTAAGGTAATGTCTTCACTTGAGACCTTTTGTTTTATTTTGCTTCTCCAACCCCATAAACTCTTTTTATTCATTTATTTTGTAACAAATCCAGTATCATCAATATACTAGGATGTTCTTATAAGAACTATTCGAGCTACACTTACAAACACCTACATCTAATGGTTAAAGAACATACTGTTTCCGTGGATGGCGAATTTCTGCCACCCGAAACGATGATTGTTCAACATTCTTCTAACACCTTCAAAGGTGGCAATTAAGATGAAAATATATTTATATATGATATCTAATATGTTTAGGTTTTACTTAACCTTCTCTATTTTTCATTTATGGCATACCTTTATGGTTTCCATTATGGGGAAACATGATATCTTCAATTAAGGAAGTGCGGACTATCGCCCCCTCCAAGTGATTTGATTCGTTAATACCATATGTGGTACATATAAAGCATATATTTAATGATATTGTATATGATACCATACTGGAATTAGAATACTATTATTTATCATTATGTTTTAATTCCATTAAATATGAAATAGAAATGGAAGTAGCGTTCATGCGTACGTACGGCTTACCATCTCCATGAATGGTGCATTTCATTTCCTACCTCTAAATGATTATGTAATATTATAAATACATGTATATGCTGGATATATATGATATATATGATATCAAAATCATGAATATAATTCTGGATATAATGAACCATTGACCACACGAACAACATGTAATTGTAAGAAGTCCACTTTTGACTTAAGAACCAAATATCGACAAAACAAACATTATTAACTTAAATGATTACATAATGTTTATAACATGTTAATAATTTATATAAAAGGAATAATGAACTTGAAAAAGGTTCTTAAGCAAATAGAAATTAACTCACGTTTATTATTCAGGATGTTAAAGAACGATCGAGTCAAGTCGGACCTGAGGTAAGGGATCCTACTCCTCTCTTTCTTTTTAAGTACAATCTTTTATTCCATTCCTTCTAAGCTCATCTTTATTATGATTGTGATGTTCATTTATATTACTCTTACTGTAATTTTTATGTTCATATAATGAGAGACCGTATTCTATCTCATCAATCCATTTTGGATGTTTTGAATGGCACCGTTAGGCTGCCGAATTTTCGTAAGAGATCCAACCTCTCTCGTTCTTTTTATGTACTCTCTTTTATGTCACTTCTTTTAAGCTCCTCTTTGTTATGTTGGGGGATGTTCTTTTGTATTACTATTTCTGTAAACTTTATATTGATATGATTAGAGACCCTATTTCCTCTCATCAATCCTTTTTGGATGTTTTAAGTGGCGCCGTTAGGCTGCCGAGTTTTCATAAGGGATTTTTCATCTCACTTTTATTCCCGTGAGATTTATGCTACATTTGCCACAATTTCCGTTGAGTGGTGTATGTACTACCCATTAATATACACTTTTTATAGTATAATTTCATTTATGGGTATTCACATCTTCATTGTATGAACCTTCTTCCATGGGGTGTACGTTTCAAATGCTACCGAACTCGGTAAGGGGACCATTCACCCTCCTTTTTTTAAAAGACTTATTTTGTTATGTATCTTAATTCACATAATATTATGTTGGGATATGTTCTTCTATATCCTTATTTCTGTAAATTTTAAGTCCAAGTGATGATATCCACTTTATCTCTCTCATCAACCCTTTTTGTAAAATTTTAAGTGACGCCGTTAGGCTGTCGAATTTTACCAAGGGAACTTCTTAACCCAATTTCGATTTCCTTGGGTTCAAGATGTAGTTATTGAATATGTCATCCTTTGAATATGTGTGAATGACCATTGATAGTTTTACACATAATATCCACTTATATTGGGTGTATTTATATTTGTCACACATAATTAATAGATTGATTTATCCTAAATTTAAGGATACCTTCTTTATAATGGATTTTATCTCATTTTACATTTCATTTGAGACTTCATTGTTGTTATGCACCAATTCAATCTTATATGGTGTGTATATTGTTCTTTGACATATTATATCATGAATCCATTTATTCTCATCATATTATAAAGTTCGTATTAAATGTTATTCCGTAATTATTTGTATTCATGAGTCTCTCATTTTTTTAAAAACTATTTAACAAAAATTTCATTTTAAATATTTTAAAGATTTATTATTCTAAATCTTTATCTTTAATGTCCATGTTTTCAAAATGGTTTTCAGTATTTATTTATATGGACATTAATGTTTTAAATTTATAATTCCATTAAAAGCTTCAAAGTGGTATGGGACACATTGATTCAAAAATCAATTTTAAATGGTTTTTGAAAATGGATTGATTAATTCAATATCTGGGAATTACTTATTGTGATTGCAAATGAAATGTTGTTATTGAAATGTTTATATTTTCAATATTTTATGTGTAATAATGGTACTTGGACATTATGACGGGTGGTGCCGTGAATACCAGGATGGGTGGTTACGTTATAACCTCCAATGTATTGGGTATGGAAGTCGGCCATATGGCTATTCCATTAAGTATGTGTGGAAGTCGGCCATATGGCTATTCCATTAAGTATGTGTGGAAGTCGACCATATGTTTATTCCACTTAAGTATGTTTATGTCCCAAGTTACCTTTATATGTTATGTGATCTTTATATGGGTTTTATGGTAATATTTTGGTTACATAAGGGTAAGTAATGAACTTTTATTCAGTGAATAGTTTTTACTACTTCGAAAAGGTGAAAAGTATTACTTTGATAAAGTATACATGGTTTACATGTTGTTTTGAAAAAAACTAACAGTTCTCATTCTTTGTTTATCCCTTACTGAGCTTTTTATGCTCATCCCATGTTTTTGAAATGTTTTTCACAGGACTTAGCGTGGAATAGGGTCAAGGATGGGTTCAAGGGAAAGTCATGCTATATAAAACATGGAACTAGACATGTTTCTTTTTAAGAGTTTTTATTTTATGGAAATTTTAGTAGAAGCGACCGCTTTGTAATCTTTTGAGATTTAATAGTTATGTCCTAATTCTCTAAAAATCTAAACCTGAAAAGATCCTCAATGTGAATTACTCATTTAATTCAATATTAAGTAAGGTTTAAGGCTGGGGCCTTATACATTCTTCCTTCCCATGGAGGTGTTCTATGTATCATCATGACCAACACTACGTGGGATCCTATCCTATACAAGGTATGTTAATCCAAATTGTGTTTTAGGTGTCAACCCATGTACCGGGATATGATCCTTATTGGTTATTTTACATACCTTTTAGATCTATTAGTGTCTCTATCTAATGTTGAGTCCTGACGAGTAGTACCACTCAGATAGACATCATTAGTGCAATCAGACTCAGTAGTCTGTTCTTCCAGATGATGGCTTTGAGGAATCATCAAGCTAAATTCTTATGGTTAGTCTACAGTGGTTGTTACTTACCTCTAGAATATTAGTCTTGGTTGAATATATTCTGATATTATTTATATACATTCTATAGACATATACATGTTTAGATATGACTGTACACTCAATTTTTATATTTTATTGTGGTTTCCGGGTGTCTTACTTTGTATTATAATACTCACACCTGTACAATATTTCCCTACATGTTTGTGTCTTTTTATGAAAATTGCCCTTTCGAAAAATTCCTGATAGGACTAGGACCAGATGGTTCTGGGTGAGATGAGGTAGGCTGTGGTGTTCCTATAATTACAGACTGCAGTCCTAGTGAATTTTCATATAGGTTGGACTTGTGGTTATAGAGTCTTTTTGGTGGGCTTGTATTCTAGCCCCATTTACATTACTTTACTTTCCTATCACACTCTGCTATGTATATAGTGGTAAGCATGCACTTGGTTATTAATGGTTTTTATATTTTATCCATTTTTGGGTTTTGGAGATGTGTGTATGTGTATTGTAACATTGGCAATGCCTCTCATCTTAGTGATATTACAACTCAGTTCTAGTCACCAGCCAGTAGCCTACTGGAGGGGGGCCTGGGGAATCATGGAATGAACCCCACAGAGATGTGTCATGATTATGTGGTTTAAAAGCTGGTTGATTCAACTTTAGGATAGGGAGTCTATGAGGTTGAATTGGGTGAAAGTGTTAAGTGTTTCATGATTGGATTTCAGGACAGGGACTCCAATGTTGGTGTGTGAACTGATGTATCCATACAACATGACACTGAAACAAAATTTTCAACTCAGTATATTAAAACACTAGTTTAATGGAAAATAATATTACATGAATCATATAGGAATGGGTTGTTGTTTCTATGTACTTTTTGAGTTAGCTCTCCAGATATAATACTTAATTGTGGTATGTATTGTTTTCTAACTGGATACCTTTGTGATGAATACCATATAGTATTCAGTAGCATAATCATGAGGATAATTATGATGGTTTGATTCAGGGACTAGGTCTTCGGGTGTCACCTTCATGTGGTGCACTAGCCATACCGCCACCTATAAAGAGGCATGTGGTATCCGCAGTACCAGCATATGAGAAGTGCATGATGAGAATGATTAATGTGTTTTAGTACCCATTAGGTTACATGATTATCCAAATCCACATGAGGCTGAGGACCTTCTTGAGGTGGTGACACACATTTTATATCTAGGAAAGACACTAGTAGATTAGATGGTGGTCCTGATGGTGAGATTTATATAGGAATCTGTGGGAATATGGTGGAATTTGTCCATCGAGACTCATGATGAGGGGATTCCTTCAAGGAAAGAGTTCAAGATCCTATTTATATAGGATTTACCTATAGTTTCTCTATGGTATGTTTGTTTTAATGAACATAAACACCCCCAGTAGGCTTGTATGTTAGTAGCTAATTATGCATCGATGTTCACCAACCATTCTAGGTCCTCGATGGATGTGTATATAGATCATAACTTCTAGGATATGACCTTATATTGAGGTATATATAGATACATTTGATCATGCATTATCCTTTTATGCACTCTTACATTTGTTGGGGTTCTTGAGCAGGCCTTAATGATCGAAGGACTCATGGGTTATCAGATAAATATGGTTACTGTTAGCAGTGGGAAAGGAGAAGATAAATTGGCCATAGGGAGAAAATGTTATTCTTAGGGACCTAGACATGGGATATGTTTCCTAAGGAGGTACCAGTAAAGAGGATCTATAGTTTTGGACTCAAATGGTGGGTCCAGTCATTATAGAGAGAGGTAATGTTATTCACGTGATGGAAGGGGACATTTCCTTGAGAATATCCAACGTGTCCTACTACTGGACTGAAGAATATAGATTCACCACCATGATATATAGAGTGATAAGATATTTTACGTCTGAAGGTAGAAGTATGTGGAAGTGGATCTGGGAGAGAAGCATGAGGTGGTCAATATTTTGACTTGCTACCACCACCACTCCCAGTTGGTCCATGCCAGGCTTAGGGAGCTGACAGACATGGGTGGGGATAGATGCATGTGGTCAAGGTATATGACCCATGTTATCTAGGATTGATTCAAGGTATGATCTATATATTTTATACTTTATAAGTAGTAATTTTATAAATAGGTTCTATTCATTACCATCTATCCACATATCGAGTACGAGACCCAGAGATTCTAGTTGAACCATTGACTCAACCCTTATTCTTGGAGACACCTACTAGAGAAGACTCTATGATCACACTCTTGTGATGATAGTTCTAAATAACCCTTGGAGGTGATATTTTTGGTTGGTACCTCTCTGTGGTAGATTGGAGGCCCTTCAATGTCGTTCTTGGTATAGATTGTTCATATATAGTCCATGCCTAGCTTGACTGTTTTATGTGACGGGTGAAGTGTTTCTGTAGTGATGGAACAATGTTTTCCATTGTTTGAGAAATGGAAACCCACGTAGAATAGTATGGACTCATTCATACTATGGTGTAGATGGATACTCAATAGTTGGATAGCCTGACCCTCAGTGTAGTAGATTTTGTGTGATTCTAGTTTCTTGCAGTTGTGGTGGAGTATAATGAATTCATCCCTGATGATGTTCTAAGTCTACCTTCCCAAATATAGATTGACATATTCATTGATTTATAGACCAAGATGGAACTGATATCTACCCTAGCATATATAATTAATCTAATAGAGCTTCGCGGGGTTAGGGTGAAGTTGGAGGAGTTATCAAGGAAGGGCTTCGTGAGGTCGAGTGTTTCATAATGGGAAACCCCAATTGTGATTTCTATAAAGGAAGATCGAATCATGGGGTTTTATATTGACTACCTTCACTTGTACAAGGTTATCATGAAGATATTTCATCCACTACCAAGGATATATGGACTCATTGATCAGTTGAAATTGGAAAGATGGTTCTAAATGTTTGAATGAAGATCAGGTTATCATGAGAGGGGAGTACAATATAATGATAAGATGAAGATGGTATTCTTGTGTCAATATGGTCATTATGAGTACATGGTGATGCCATGTAGAATTACTAATGACCTATAAGAGTTCATGGGACTCATGAAATGGGACATTCATCCTTACATAGAATAGTTTTTGGTATTATTCATCGATGATAGACTTGTGTACTTGATGTCTTAGGAGGAACATATGAGACACTTAAGGATGGTTCTGGATGTATTCTGAGAGGACCATATTTAGGAGAAACTCTCGAAGTGAATGTTCTAGATTCTAGTTGTCTACTTTCTAGGAGACGTTATCTTAGTGAATGGAGTGGAAGTGGACCCGACCAATGTAGAGCCATTGTTAGCATGGGAGCCAACTTAGAACGTGATGGAGGTGCAAAGCTTTCTTGGTATAGTAGGATATTATATGTGATTCATACATAATTTCTCTATAATAAAATAATGTATGAAATGATTGAATCAAAAGGGTCATCCTTTCATTTCGATAGTGAAGTTATAGTACGATTTTCAATCGATGAGGTAGTGTTTGACAAGAGCTCTGATATTCAGATTACTAGAGGAGGGTGTAAATATGTTATATTCTGTGATGCATCAGGAACTGGTCTTGGTTGTGTCCCAATGCAATGGTGAGTGGTGATTTCCTATATTTTACACGAGTTGATACCACATGAGACGAAATAACGGAGCCACGATCTTGATTTATCATTGGTAGTATTCCCATTATATATGTAGTGAAACTACTTGATAAGAGATCAGTTTAACATCCTCTCTGATCACGAGAGTCTCTAGTATATATTCTCTCAAGAGGATCTGATAATTAGATATATTTTATCACTACATTTATTCTAGGACTATGAATTTGAGATTGTCTATAGACCTGGTATTTGAAGGTTGAGAACCATGTCATATTTGGTATATCTCAACCCCTTGAGGTTGTAATTGAAGTGAGATGGGATATAAAAGGAATTATTGATGGGAATACCACCTATGTCTAGGGGACACGATACCATCTTGGTGTTCGTTGAACAAATCATCAAGTCATCCATATTTCTATCTATCGGAGAAAATGTATCAGTAGAGAGAATGAGATTCCTCTACAACCAGGATATAGTTCTAATGCATGGAGATACATCATCAATTGTTTTGGATCATGATACATAAAATATATCTCCATTGTGAAAGTAATTACAGTACAAATTTTAGACCTAGTTATACATGATATTATCATATAACCACAAATGTATGGCTAGATAGAGAGGACAATTCTTCTTTAGGAGGACATGTGGTAGGATTTCATGTTATACTTTGACCGTATATGGGGTATCACTTAACACTAGTGGTGTTTTCATACAATAGTTTCTACAATTACACCTTTGGTATAGATTTATTAAAGGATTTTTATGGGCACCTTACAGGTCACCACTTTTCTAGAATAACCTACAAGAGTCTGCCCTCAAAGGCATGAAGTGGGTACGATGAACTATAGAGAAGGTGTAGATCATCTAGGAGAAGATGAGGACTTAACAGATCCATAAAAGTTTTTATTCATACAATCAATAGAGGCATTTAGAGTTTGCAGAAGGATACCATGAGTTTGTATGGGTTTCACCTCGATGTGGATTTCATTGATTTGGACATGATGTAAAGTTATCCCTAAGGTTTATAATTGCTTTCCAAATACTTTGTAGAGTTGGAGAGGTAGTTTATTGCTTATATCTAAATCCACAATTATATTTTGTTCACTATAACTTCCATGAGTCGCACCTGAGGAGGTTTCTGGATGTCCCATTGCATGTCATTAGCTGGGGTGACTTGGAAATCAAGGATGAGGTGAATTTATTTAGTACCTATTAGATATCAAGGATCAACAAGAGAATATCCTTCTTGGGGAATTTATTCGTTTTGTGTGGGTCTCAAGGAAGCATGCGAATCCCTATGAGAGTAATTGGGAGAGGGTGGTTCAGATTCATGATGAGTATCCCCATATTTTTTAGTGGATTTTTTTATTGTTAGGTATCTAAAACAAAAGGTTGGGAAAATATAATGTCACATATTTTCCATTTAATATTTTTATAATATTATTTGGATTAAATTACAGATCAATCACTGAGATGACATGCATTTCTGAGGATCGTTGTGATCAAAATGTTTTTTTTGAAAAATATTAAAACATTAAATTGTAGAGATGCAAAATTTTTCTAAAAAAGTCAAATAACTTCTAAACGATTCCCATATTAGAAATATGAAAAAACCAATTAGTTTAAAGTAATGTCTTTACCCAAGGTGTGACCTAACATTGGTCGGTGCAAGTTGGTTGTCGAATGTAAATATATGCATTTTAAATGAAAAAAATAAATTGAAAAATATTATTTCATTTTTATTTCATTAACGCAGTGAACTAGTGACAATTTTATTTTATGTGAATCTTTTTGGAGAGACCCAGAGTTAGGTGCATAACCCTGTAATCCTCTAGATGCCCTAGAGATAGAGATCTAGAGAGTCTTCTAGGTATGCAATAATAGAAATTTGGATAAGAGATCAATGAATATCGTTCTTGTTATATCTCGCCACTAATGATGACGTAGTTACCAATAATTGTCATAAATAGATCCAAAATATAGTTATGATGTGTTATATAAATTATTATTTCCCATTATTGATTCCTATAAGGAATGCAGAATAATCCATGAATATATTATCTTGCATATTGATTGTACTTGTGAGATGAGATGATATTTGGGGGGTTTATCATGCTTTGGTTCATTATATTTTTTCTTGATTCATTCATTATTCTAATGGGAATAGATAGAATCTATAAAGAACAAAAGACAAGGTTCATTCCTTGGGATTGTTCTTCTTGTTTTTTACCCACCTATTTCATGTGTTCTTGATTCGTTTTCATAATTCTTACCCCAAAAATTGAACAACTGATCATTACGCCTTTAATTATTAGGATAACGATCCGACACTGGGGATCCATCATCAAGAAGTCTTGATGGTGGTGTGATGATGATGGCCATCATTGGATTAATGTGAATTCATGATAGCCCATTATTCTGGAGACTTGTTTTTGGATGGATTAAATCAGATTTTTGAGCCGATTGATGCCCTAAAAACATTGATTTAGTGTTAGGGTAGTGAAATGACAATAGGTCTGGAGTTTTGAAGAAAATAGTCCACATGAACGACATTTAGGGATCTTCTGATGCATACAGATGAATAAGATAGGTTTCTAGACAACTAGATACACACTACATGTATTCCGGACTACACGGTATGTGATTATCATTAGATTACGGTGCATGTACCCTGAGAGGTACATAGACATGGGGTAGAGTGCACAAATTTCCTACACTATGTGTACTCCCCCAAGTGGCTTTTTGGGGTCCAATTATATAGACAACCCCATTAACTGTTATATGGGAAGAGTTAAATGGGATGACACCATGTACTGGCACATGAATGGAGTACACAGGTGGACCCCAGATTGATGGGCAGAGAATGTGAATCCATCAATGATCCATGTACCCCCTCTTCTAGATGACATGTTTTAAATACATGCGTCGTTGTACATGGGTTGTACCTTGGGTCAAGGGATATTACGTGTGACCCTAATACTTGTTGTGTAACCCCTTCACACATGTCTTGAGAATATTTTCCTACGTATCGTGGACATATTTCAATAGGGTTTGTTCCCTTTATCATTTCAATGATGGTATGTGAGAATCATTTCTTACTCATAGGACTATAATCCCCTCAGTTGGTCTTCATGGATAGTGTTAACGAAATCCCCCAAGAGGCCTAGAGTAGGATCCTATAATCATTCTTCATGCCTTAGGTGGAGTTCTTTGAATCTATGTGACCAGCACTACATGGGAACCGATCCTCCACTAAGTGGTTTCATCTATATTGAGTTATCTGTATCACCCCATGTCTCTGGTGGTTATCCTCACCTATTGTATCATATCTCTGTGATGGAGAGACCTGATGTGAATTACCGCTCGGATTTACATCATCAGTGCTATCATACTAAAGAACTATTTCTCCTAAATTAGTGCTTCGTTGAATCTTCAACCTAAATTCCTAGGGTTGGTATGACGTGTTTGTGAACTACCTCAAGATTCAGTGTCTCGGTTGAGTATATCTAGATGTTCTTGATATATGTTTTTTAGACATATACTTGTGTAGAGATTACTGTACTTTGATTTGTTATATTTCATTGTGGTTTTGGGGTGTCTTATAAAGTATTTGTATACTCACCCCTACATAAGAATTTCTCACAAGTGTGATGTATTGTACAAATGATAGACCTTTTGATGTATTCCATGTTGAACCAGAACTAGATGGTGCTTGGTGAGACCGCGTAGTATGAGGTGTTATGAAATCTACATAAATTAGACCTAATAATTTTTCTTATAGGTTGGAATTGAATTTATCCCCTCTTTTTGGTGAAATTATGTTCTAGCACTATTTTATTTAATATACTTTCTTATGGTACTCTAGTTTGGATATAGTGGTATGCATTGAAATTGGTTGTTGTTGGGTTTTAAATTTCAACATTTTTTGATTTTAGAGAGATGGGCATGTGTATAAGTACATAGGAAATGCCTACCATGCTAGTGATATTCCTACTTAGTTCTTGTCGTCATCCCGTATTCTATTAGAGGTAGGATTGGGGAGTCACAACATGAGCTCGAAAGGGATGGGTTGTGATTTGTATTTACATTCAAACTTTTAGTAACATATTTCAAGATGGAAATTTATTTTTTCAATGTTTCGAAATTGATTGTAGAGCATTATACATTACAGAACTCATTTCTGCAAATCCTTCTCCATATAATCTAGTCCTTCATTAAGCTTTATGGTTTTATCCTATATAAATTAATTGAGACCACAAACAAAAGAGACACATATTTAGGAATAAAACCTCAAATAATGTACAATGTATATATATATACATATATCTAGTGAATTTATAGAAATTATATCATTACCCCTTATTCTAAGATCTTATTCTTGTGTACACTATTTAATAGAATTTTGACATAAATCAGGGTCACTTTATCCTGATCCCCTAAAGGTAATAATGTTTTATATGTCTTTGGTGATAAGATGTACGACTGATTACTCAAATTATTGGGATATTCTATGTAATTTTTTATAATGAAATAAATAAAACAAACTTCCTTCTTCTTATTGTGTTATTTGGGATAACATTGTGATCATTATTTTCTAATTATTTTACATGTTCATCATGCCCTTGGTAAAAATATAATTATCCTAAGAGATAATATAATCTTTAGGTAAAGTATACTTCATTATTAATTCAATAAAGAAATAAATATCATAAAAAACGAATTACTTTAATTTATATATTTCAATATATTTATCCTTTCCTATAATACCCCCTATTATGACAATATTGGGATATTCTAAACATAGAGGGGTGGTAAAATAGTGTGTGATAATTTTTAAAATAATGAATTTTTTTCTATTTACCTCTTATACCAATTAGTGTACTATTAATACTTGATTTATTTATTATCATATTGATGTATGTATCTTCAATTAATTAATGAATCATAATATTTTTACAATGATAAATAATAAAAAACAATTCTAGTTATTTTTGTGTATGGTGTTGACTGGAACAAAAATTCTCAACTATAATTAGATATATGCATACAAGTTTTTGAAAAAACCACAGTCATCATCCAATGTGAGGTTCCATACCCTTTATAAATGTTGATAATAATACAGTCTTGTATCCCTAGAATGGTGTTTTCTTAGTGAAAACATAACTACATTGTAGATATTTATACTATATAAATATAATATCATCAACTTCATCACTAGATTCTTTATGAAACCATATCTTTTACCCATATGTGACTTTTATTGGTTTTTATAATTATTGTATGTTCTAATTCCTCTATCTCTTATTCCAAAATAGTTCGTATGAAGCACTTAATCTTCCTAGTTAAATATAGAAAACACCTATTTCTTTTTTATTCACATTCATCTAGAATTATTCTCGTCTTATAAATAATTTTCATATGATATTGACATCCTAGTATTTTTTTCCTATGATGTTTGTTTTCATTATTTCATATGATTCTATTTCATAAAATGAATTAATATTATATTTACATTATATTATTCTCATTGAGATTTGTTTCTCAGTTGTTTCTTCAACTCTATTTGATAACCCTACTATGTTTTGTACCTCTTTTTCATATGCTTCAACAGAAATGATAAAAACTCTCAAAAATTATGGTTCAAAATTAGTAATGGAAATTAACTTCTTTTATAATAAAAAATGGAAAAAATTCATGTAATAATAATAACCGAAAATCAATACATGTTCTCCTTATTATGTAGGCATAGTTTTTTTAAAACTCAATTAGTAGTAAAAACTCAAATTTTTATTTCCCACTTCCAAATTTGTATAACTCATTCAATTATTTTAATACATGACATCATTAAAACAAAATAAATGATATGAGTTTAAAATAATGTTTCACCCATGATACATCATTAAATAAATCATGTTATGAAATTTAAAAACATTATATAACTCAAATATTACTACATAAATTTAATAAATATTAAAATGGGAGTCGAGATCGATCTACATGGAACATGTAAAAATGTCATTAAAAATTTCATAAATATTTTAAGATGAACGTGAGGACTGAAATTAGTTTTTGTTTGGATTGATGAGTTAAGACATTCCATGAAAAAAAAATTTAGGTTCATTCTCCATAGTGAATTCATAAATTGAGGCTAATCTAAGTACATTCAGAATTGGTGTGAAGTTATCCTTCTATTAATGTTGTCGTATTATAAACTAATGAGGATACATTCCCCTCACAGTTACTAATTTTAATCAATTAGTTAGATTCCATAGGCCATGTTTAAGAATATACATTTCAATTCATACATTATTTATTTTATGGTAGAGGTGGGAACTTATTATATTGAATGAGAATACCCTTCTAAGACTATAATAGGAATTTATGTGAGATACTACTAAGATAGAGATAAATAGAATTTAATGAATGAAACACATTCAATTAATAAAAATGTCTTCAATTACTTTGTGAAATCACAATTATTTATATTTTTTAGTATAGATAGTTATACTCATCTAGATTGCCTTGTGGGGACAAAAAATGAGCCCCCCATAATAGAAGATGTAATAAATTTAGGCTTCATCTCCATGTATTCCTTTTAAGGATTCCAATTCTAGTGACCAACACTAACATTGTATAATTATAATCAATATCCAATGTAGTCTCTTCAATTTTAATTTTCCATTCACCCATTTACCATTTTGAAGAAGTATGTATTGTAAACTCTATTTTAATTGAGGGTTTAGATGAGTCTTCCATGATATTGGATGTTCTCTAACTTTATTAGATACAGGCGCCAACCCTTGCACAAGGTTATTTTAAAAAAGTTCTCCAAATCTATCCACAACATGAAAATGTCCTAAATATATCAGGAATCTGAAACTATATTAGAAATAACCATATCATGTTGATGAATTTTTCATAGATAAGTCTACTTCATTAAATAAATAGATTTGATGCATTTATTCTCCCAAATTATAACATATTACCACCATCACTTCATTAGTTCTACCAAATTTGTTATAACCATGTAATTTCCAAACCGTATGGAGTAATCTATTCATATTTGTAACTATCCCTGAATGGATACAACAGAGTATGAGTACTATTGTCGCATCCCCATTTTCCTCTCACAGCTTGGTTCTTTGATTTTTTGTTTACTACATGACATATAATGAAACAAATTTCAATGTTGTTTCATTTTCAGTTAGGATATTTTCCATCTCAACATTCCGATTACTTTTATGTTGGATGACACCACATTTTATGGGTTTATCTCTCTTATAAGGGTAGTCTTCTTGTTCATATGGTCAGATATCCCATTTATAGTGGTAGATAACCCCCACACTATTTACCTCACCCTTTCATAAGTTTCATATGAAACATGAAATGGTATGAATCTATTACCCTTACATAGGTCATGTATGTCATGTAATGGTATGTGTTTTATCCTTACAATTTCCAGTATGTCTACTTATATGGATATTACATAACTGTTTAATAATAGCTTCATAAAATAACATTATATATTTTTCACTATAAAACAATTTTTTACATTTCCATGATGTTGGATGATTCTATATTGTAGCCTTATTCTTTTCATCCTCAGTGAAACAAGGATACATGGATCTACTATGCAATAATAGACCCATGGTGAAACATATCTTCATGATCTCAAGAATTTGCAGTGCACAAGCCATGTATCCATGGTTGTGGAATTTAATGTATCAAATAATTTATGTCATAGGTCTCATTAATTGATTATCCGTGATGGTACCATGGTAAAATTGTGAGTCATTTGACATTGTTGGTTTATGAGAATGTTGATGCACCAACTAGAATGAAATAGTACTGTTCTCTTAATTTCACAGTTCCCATTTAATTCCACTTCCCACATTGATTGTTCTGGTAGGATCTTTACACTTTTTAAGTGATTTTACCTCATTACTAGTTTTTTATTCATATGGGTTGGAGGATCCTCAAAATATCATGTACGGACCCACACCAATAAATTAGTCATCTCACTACTGTATGGATATAATCTATGGGAGCCTGTGAAATCATGTTCCTATTCTTTCAATGTTTGACCATTCCATCCCATCTTCCACATATCTAGACTTCACTATTGGTTTCTTAGATGTAGGCCACTTATGGGGTTGTTGTATTGATGGCATCAATGGTTTAAGGGAAACCTATATTGGATATTTTTTATTATGTCCCCAATATCTAATATTTTGTTGGAAAAAATAAAATCTACACAGCACATAGAAAAACATTATGCATATATTTATAAAAAAGAATAAATTCTAGATATTAACATTTTAATTTTTGAAAATAATTATTTTATAATTTGATTAACCATAAATTAATGAACTAAATTATCTAGGTGTACAATTAATCAATTTAATTCATACATTGATAAAATTATGTAGAAATAATGTAAATGTGAACTCATCAAATAAAATCTATATATTCCATTATTTTCCTCAATGTTTTTTATACTAGTAATTAAACGTACACCCACAAGTGTCCAATACTAAAAATTCAATAGTTAAAAAGTGAAAAAATATCAATGGGGGAAAATTTACTTTAAGTGTTGTATTTGATAAATGATTCCAACTCCATACTAGACATTGTGTAAAATATTTTTTGCATGAAAAACAATGGAACATCACATATATTATATTAAAGAATCATAATATATAAATATTAAAAAAGTTCATCATTGTCACCTTACTAGTTCATCCCTCATCTCCATTCATTCATGGTAAATGAATGTGGGTTTTTTCATCTTTTAAGTAAATTTTACCAACATATAAACATGAAAATGACCTACACCCTCTTCTTGGAATACACAAAAATATCTAAAAATAGTTATTTTGATTATATGACTCTAAGGCTTATGGAATGTAGAAAATTGATGAATAAAAAAAAGATGCTAAAAATGGAAGGTTTTCACTAATTTATTGCAAGATATCCAATTTAAACACCAATAACATCCCACTCTTTATAACATTCATCATCTCTATAATGTAATAGTATTGTTAATATCAGTAATCAATGAAATCATAATGAATGAATTAAACCTCTATTATATATCATTTCAATTCTTTTTAAATTGTTTTAAAATATTCTTAAAATTTTGAAAGGACAAGTATCATATCCACTAACCGACCATAAATGATGAAAATCATTGGCTAGGTGATGGTGATTTAGGAACTTCCATAACTAAACAAATTTTTTATCTTTCATATAGGGGTAACAATATATATTATGAAAATGACATAATAACCTTACAATAAAAAATGAAACACAAAAAACCATTTAACTTTCAATGATATATTTACCATCATACAATGAATCCCCCATACTTTAACATTGATCATAATAAAAAATAAAACATAAACTTTTTTTGGTTGTTCATTAAACAGGTTCTCAATAAACTAGTAAAATTGTTTTATTCTTCCATAAAAATTTATTTTTGAGTCAAAATCATTATAAAATATTATAGTAAGGGTAGGAATAGATGGAATTGCCTTGTTTTGGGGATCATTATTATCAAAGGTAATACATGGACTCTATGGGAAAATATTATGATCAATATATTAATGGTATAATTTACCTTTTCTAAAAATATAAAATGAATCATTAATATTCATTGAAATGTTTCGTAATAATCATTTTGAAAATGTCAACATTATTATCCTTTTAGGTAACATGTCAATGTTCACTAAAAACTAAATTTTAAAGAGTATAAATATTTGGTCTATAAAATTTTGTGAAATAAAATAATATAAAATTTACGGCAATCAAACATTGAAAGATTAATAATAATTAAATTAGTATACATGTTGTTCTAAAATTCAATCAATGCCTGATGGAAGATAATTTTTATCTACATGTGAATGAAAAGAAAAATAATGTTGTATTAAATTAAAATTTATATGTTTAACTCTTATAACTCAATCTCTCCATATTACATATTCATCTGTATAAAAATAAAAAATATAACGTGGCATCATGGGGTTCCTAAATATTGTACTTATCATTTATCAAAGTAATGGACTACTCTAATTATCATAAGGAATTTTCCAAATAAATATATTAGTTAATTAAGAAAAAAAATTAGTAAAAAGGAATACTGGATTTTAAATCCTACTCCCCTAGTTTATGAATCTCTTCCATTGTTCTATTTTCTTTCTATATTACCTCATTGCACATTGAATCATCATGTTCATAAAAATTTAGTTTAAACATAGAAAGTTAAGAACCCTTATCATGAATGTTAAAAAATAATGGGAGTAATCGACTAAAATAATTCCTTGATATAATATAAATGATAATAAAAACTAAATACCAAATGCCTTAAAATTATAGATTTCACCCAGAAATCAATTTGGTGTGGTCATTAAGATTAACCTTACCTCTAGAAGTCATGTGATCATGGGTTGGAAAGACACTGACTAATCGATATTTATAAATGGTATACTCAATGATTCCCCCAAGTAGATATACATACCCCTATTTAGAATATAATTTTACCCTTCCTCAAAGTAACATTTTATCAACCTCTAATGGCCCGTTATAGTGGGTTTCTAACTCGTTTTAACAAAATAAATGGAAATTCACTATAATACCAAAACTATTAAAATTTCATGAACTATCTAGGGAAATGTTTCTCCCCACATTATTATTCTTTTGAGAAAAAACTATAAATTTCCATCATCTTTGTTTACTTCTTCATTTATATATATATGATTTACATGACAATTTTCTTATAAAACTTGTTTCCTTAACTCATTGTATGCTATCCTCTTTGAACTTATACATGTTCTTTTATATATTATTCATTACCCATTGTATGCTTAATTAGCCATATTTTACACCAAACCTCAATCATACCTCCAAAACGTGTACAACAATTAGTACCCTTTGGATAGATAAGAATTAACATCCATGGATTTTTGAAATCACCTCTTCATTCTTCTACATATAAATAAAATCATTCGGGAAGTACCACTTTTATATCTTGATGATGAAATCTATAATTATTCCTTATGGATGTATCAGTATTATATTACCATGTTTAAGGAAAACAAGAGTTGGATTCATCACTTTCAATATAACTCTTATTAATATTGTCTATGACATTCTATATAATTTAAAACCTAAACCAAATAAAGAACCACCATACTTGTTATCCCCAATGTTAATCTGAATATAAAAACTACATGTATTAATTTTATTCATTGGTAGAATTTAGGAAACCATATTCAAATAGTCCCCTATCAATGGTATGGGGCCTAATTCTTCAAGATTCTATTTTTTTGAAACAAATTCATTCAAAAACATTATTTAAGAGGGAATAATCACAACATCAACAATAAAAGGGTTATATATATATATATATATAAACATTTCCAATAACCATTTACTTCTTTCATCAAATATTACACCCATTAATCACTCTAGTAATGGTATTAGAGGATGGTATGGTGTCTGTGCATAAATTTTATGATCTTCATATATTATTTACATTTTAACTTTATTAATTTCAATACATCAAATTCATCTAATGAATATTCTCCAATGTATATTCAAGACTTTTATTAAATTTCAGTGTTTTTTACTTCCTAGAGTTATGGAATTTAGATCACTATGTCTTGGATCTATAGTTTCCCCTACTAGAACACCCATTCACCCCTCGTTTATTTGGTTATCTGTCTAGCGAACATATATATTGAGGTTCCTCCTTATCTTGAATTGTATATTGAGTGAAATTTATATCATAATATTAATTCATAATGATTTTTTGAGTAGTATATCAATGACTTAATTTCAACTACTATAGTTTTCATCAATCATTGAAAGGACTTGTATATGGAGTGGAAATTAATATAAAGATTTAGTCATTTTTGATAAGATAAAAAACTCGATTGTATTTTTCCCATTATTATATTATATTAGTTTATAGGTCCTCCATCCGTATGTAAAATTTTATTTATATTTATCTAAATAAATTATCTCATTGTTGTACTTTTAATGGGGATGTTGATCAGAATTCATCTCTTATAATGTCAAAGAAATGGGATTTATTTGGGTGTCTACCCATCTATTTTCTACCATGTATAATACTTAAACAGGTCATATATATAGGTAACATTGAAAAAAATTACAGTTCATTTCATTTAATTACTCATATCTCTCCTATAGTACATTCCCATCATCAATCCTCCAGAAGAAACTTCTTAAATCGAATGGTTGACTGACAATAATCCCTACTAAAATGTATATATTAAAAAATATTTTTCAATTTCATGAAGATGATGTAATCTAATAAAACTATTTGAACATTCCCAGGAAATAAATATATACTCTCCACTAAATTTCTCAAAATTCATATTATATTCTTCTACATATGAATCAGTTTTATGGAGGGATGACGATTTTAGGAACATTAATATGTGATGTTACCATGATTTGATTGAGTGTGTGGGAAGTTTAGAGATCTAATTAAGATCATTGGACTTGTGTGAGAATCAGTTTATGTGCAATATTAGACCATCACATATTTAATTGTTGATGTAAAATGAACCCAACTCTAGTAAACACCTAATGTCAGAATTGGGTTTTCATTACCTATGCTAGTGGATTGTATAGAATGTGTAATCAACTATATAATCATCAGGTTGATCATAGATTGTTGTAAAATTATCATAAGGATGTTGATTCTTATAATTTTCCACATATTTGTGGGTCTTATGTAGTTCATTAATTACAACATCTAAGGGTTCTATTCATAGTGCTACTTCTTTTCCTTAATCATGCTCTTTGTACAGCTCATATTCCATCCAGGATTCCTTCTTAATCTATTTCAGTGATTTTTTCTTCCATAGGTTCCTTTCGGTCTCAAAATAAAAATTGAGTTCAAATTAATTTAAAATTACCATAGTTTAGTATTCATTCAATGAGGTCCTTCGAGAAAAAATTTTATGACATGAAAAATTAAAAAAATTAAAAAAAAGATAGTACCCTAAAATTCCATTCATTTATTATCACAAATCACATTACACAATGCTAGTTTTAATCTACGAGTGAGGATTTATTCACTCCCATCATAATTTAAAATTAAAAAAAAATTTAACTCAAATATTTCTATTATATTTTAAAAATAAATCAATTGAGTTTCTAGGTTGATCTATAGAGAAAATTTACCTATTACATAATTTTTTTTGATAACATCTGATGAAAAAAAGAGGTAATAAATTTGTTTTAGTTTTGATTAATGATATGAGATGTTTCATGAAATATATTTCCTTATTTATTCTCCATGTAAATCCATAAAAAAATTTATCTTGTTCAATTATAATTAGATCAAACTAAGCCTCCTATTAGAGTACATAATCTAAAAACTAATGACTACTCATTCCCCTATCAGTTATCACGATTAATAAATTAATTATATCCCAAAAAATAAGTATTAAAAATATCCTTTTTATTATAAACATTGGTTATTCTATGTTATAAAAGACTGGTTATTAAATTAATTTTTATACCTTTCCTTTAATATAATCTCCACATAAGTAAGATAAGAACAAGGTTGAGAAAACAATAAATAAATATAAAAATCCACATTAAATTACCCATCATTATTTCTATTATAAGATGTAATATTGTATCCTCACATTTAATGGTATAGCAGGTTTAACCACTGATTATAGTCATGCCATTATCTAAAAATGAGACCTACAATGTAGCAAAAGTGCCAAATTCATGATCCTTTGTCAAGGAATTTATTCTAAGGGTTTTGATCATAGTTCATAGTACCAACAAACACACTTTATAGTTAGTGTCCCATGAATTCAATTTTCTATTAATATAATTATCCCATGTTTACCATTTTGAACTGATCAATATAGTATCCCACATTTAAAATGAGGGTTTCGATAATCCATCTTTGATTTTTGGTGATCTATAACTACAATAAACGTTTATTTCCATAGACATGCTTATTTAAGAAAACTTCTCTAAATCTATCCACAACGTGGGGATGTCCCAAATATATTAGGACATTGAAACTATAGTAGATAAAAACCTATAGTGTGGATTAATTTATTATAGTATAGGTAGATTCGTGGAATCTATGAATATGGAATAAATTTTATCCCATGTTACAAAATCCATTATCATTCACACATTCAGTTCTTCAACATTCAATATCTCCATGGTGCCACTAAACTATATGGCATAGCCTTTTCTCAAATGTAACTGTCCCTATATTGCTTCAGTATAGCATTGGTTCTTTAGATGAAGCCTATTTTTCCTCTCATATATTAGTTATGTCATTTTTTGAATCAACCACAATGTATCCCGAAACTTATTCTCTAGTTGCTTCATATTATTCAATTCCATTTTCATTCTCTAATTACCTCACCGAACCCTTTGTATGATTCCATGAAATATGGGTAGATATATCTTATCTAAGCGTAGAGTTTCCATGGATAAGGTTATATAAACCTCACATAAGGGTATCCGTCCCATTAAAAATTGCAGATCCGCCCCATGTAAGGGTATATCTCTATTTCAAGGGTATAATGGATCATAGAATGGAAATACAGTCCTTCCATTATATAGGTCATGTATTTTATGTAATTTTAAGTGTTTTTCCCTTTTGTAGGATTGTGTGTATCCTTGAATGACTATGGAATAACTATCTAATAATGGACACATTATAATATTTGCCTATTTTTTATTAATTCTATTATTTTTAACATTTAAAAAATGTAGATAAATTCAACACCACAAACTGATTTTCATAATCCATGGAGTAAAATGGCAATATAGAGATATAGTTCAATGATTGGCCCATGGTGAAACCTCCCCAATATTTTGATGTCCATATTCCACATAACCATGGAAGTGGTGTAAGGAATATCGACTTTACAATGTCATAGTACTCCTCACTTGATTATCCATGGTTGTACCATGGTGCAACATTTAGTTCAATGATGTTGTGGGTGTACTAGGATGACAACTTTCTTGTTGCAGTGAACACTGGTGTTTCTAATATTTTCACAATGAGATCTAAAATCCAATCACAAATTTATTTTTTAGATGAGATTCTCTTCTATTTAATTTATTTCATGTCTAAATAATCCATTAAGCCATATGGGGGTTGGAGAAATCATGGAACCACCATCCATCACCCTACACTACTGAGTCATTCCACTAGAAATGGTATAAATTTGACCCCCATGACCTATTTTTCTCCCACTTCTATGGTTTACCTGAATAAAATTTTCACCCCTATTCCATATAGATTCTACAACCTATTGATGGATTATGTATATTCCACTTATAGGGACTCCAAGTGTATTTTCTCTATTGATTTAGGGATATTGTTAGTTCCAAAAGGGCCATGAAACCCTAATATGGGGTAAATTAGTGTATGAATATTCTTTACTAAATTATTCCTTACCCAACAGTTATTGTCCTCTTTATAATAAGGAACACATTTTTAAAATAATTTTTAATAATAATCTTTATTCTACCTTGTGTATTCCATGATGATTTTTTCAGTGTAATGTATTAAAGGAAGAATAAAGATACATATATTTTTTACTTGGTTCACTGACATTAAGTCACATTTAAAAAGAAAATTTTATAGATGTGTAAATTATACCAAATTCACTGTTGATCATTGCTAATAATGTTGTTCAGGATAATTCTTCTTTGCACGAGCTCAAAGCCTTTAAAATGTTTGGGGTATGCTCACTTCATTACCAAGGGTCATTCCCCATGTCCCTTTCCCTGGCTAAATTCCGGTGGGAAGGATCGTTTTCTTCCACATCCTTTTCTCACTGCTTATTAGAAGGGATTCACTCAGAGTTTATGGAATTATTGGTCCCCTAATTATATTTAAGGAATACATTCTCAAATGATCTGGTATTCTCTTTTAATGTTCATCTTTCATAGAATATTTCAATACACCTTAAACGCATATATCCTAGGAAATTCCTCCTAAACCACTTTTGTGATACTCACTACCGTTGTGAAGCTCTTATTTTTTGAAGCTTGTATTCCATTTGTGAAGCTTTCGTATTTTTGCGAAGATCACTTATCCTTCAGGAAGATCTTTAATTTTTTCTAATATCACTTATCCTTTGTGATGCAAACCTATTTTTTGAAGCTATACTAGCCTTCACGAAGTTCTTTCCATTCACTAATCTTGGTTGGCCTTTAAGAATTACACTAATTTTTCAATGCTCAGATCATTCAGTAGGATTATCACATTCGAGGAAATATGTTAATAATACCATAATGATCCACCTTCTTGAAACACCCTTTGTGAACCACCTTCATGATTCCAGAGCCTTATGATTTTCATTAAGCCTCATTGAACCATGTGAAGGTTGTAAAGACCTTTTTATTGGTGTTTACAATTAATCTCGAACATATGAACCACATCAACACCATTTCACAAAGCATCGATTTTTCCCCTGTGGAGCTTCCTTTTTTGTGATGCTCCATTGGAAATTTTGTTTTTTGATGCTCATTATAATCGTAGGGAGTTCCATCAACATGGGATGTCAACCAAATCTCATGTACTTGATAATTCACCATGAAAAGCCACCTTTTCAATAAACACAACCAACACAAAAATACTTCAATTTTAACTTGAGGGATTTTTTAAAATAAATAGATATGTTTGTACATTTTTTTCTCATTCACCAACCATAATTTTTTTCATTTCCAAAATCTATCACGCAATGTGCACAAAAAGTCATTAAAAATCTAATAAAAATATAACACTCTTTCAATTTTTTCAGATTAATTTATATATAATTTAACTAAAATGATATTGAAGCAAAAATACATGATTTTTTTTACAAGTTGTAACTTTAATCAAATAAACACATATATCAATGAAATTACCATCAAATAATACATGGATAATACGAACTCATTAATATTTATAAAAAATTTTCTCTAAATCACAATAGTAAAATTTTTATTCAAAAATTGGTAATATCATTCTATAATTACAGCCATTCCAAGGTGATTGTTGATCTATTGAATAACAAACACTAAACTTATATATTTATGACTTTTCAAAAAAAAAAATCTTTATTTCATTAAAACTATTCATCTGGTACATCTTTCTAACAACCTAATATGTCTAGTAGAAAACTTTTAGATGTACTCACATGTCTCACTATCTTGAAACATAGAGTTATGTTATTCCCAATTGAAAAATATATAAAAATCCATTAAAACCTTACTATAACTAATAATTATTCATATTAACTTCATTTTCAGATTTTAATTCATAAGAGTACCTTTGTATGATATTCGATAGAAATTATATCTGACATTAATTCGTAAGTATATTCCTACAAATAATGGGTTCCCTGATGTTTTTTCAGTTACATACTTTTGATTTTAACTTAATGACGTATTCTACTACCTTTATTTGATGACTTTACAAAGCTTAATTAAATAAAATATTAATAATCTTCAATATGCACTAATAACATTCTATATAATTATATCATTTGAAGATTAATATCTAATGACTTAACTAGAAAACATATTTTAGACACCTAATATCAGAATCATAGACTCGTTGTCTTCATAAACTCTTATCTATCTCATGAATTAGAAATTTATATCAAATCAATAAAAAATATTCAGTTCAATTCACTCGAAATTTAATTTTTTATGACATCATTCAAATTCCAATTAACTAACAACATCACAACCATATTTATGTGAAATTACCTACATCATAAACCACTCTTTTTAAAGATTTTCACATATTTCCTCTATCCAATGTCTTTTCAATGAAACCTCTACTCAATCATTCGAATGCTTGTATATAATAGATTCTAACTAAGGTGTACCCATGTTAAAATAATAAAAATGATAATTTTTTTGTAATCTAAGACATTGTTAGTAGCTGTAACATATTGTGAATATATTAAATTTTATTAATTTAGTTTAGTTTTGTTCATAGATTTTGTAATATGCTACAATGAGCCCAAAGAAGCCACCAAATATTATTATATGACTATTAGAACGTATACGTTAAATTGTTGTATATAAATAAGATTAATAAATTTATGAAAAACATAAATAATTAGTGTACTCAATATTAATTTTTTCAATAATTCATTGAAATTAATCAATAAATTTTTATCAAATTATTTTTATTATTCTATAATTCATTTTATGATAAATAAAATTAATTGCTTTATGGGGAAAAAAATTTAAAATATGTAAGATAAATTATATAATTAATTGTTAAAAAATTATATTAAAATATTAAATCTATCTTATGCTGAAATATCCACATTCTTCATAAAAGTTTTATTTTTCCCTAAATAGTGAAAAATATTGATTTTTATTAAAAAAATGTATTTAAAAAAAATTAAAGTAAAATTATATTTTTAATTACAAATAATATTTAATTATTTAATGTTAATTAAATTTGATCCAATAATATAATTTGGAATGAAATTTATAATTATATTTTTTAAAACATTTTTATACATAAAAGACATTTTAAAAAAATATTTTTCATTATGTTTTACATTTTAATATAAAATTAAATTCTATAATTTAGAGAAAATAAATCATGAAAAATATATTCCATATCTTATATCATTTTTTCAAAATTTCAAAATTTGGTAACTTTTTTATACATTTTTAATACAAACAATGGTAAAATTTATCAACTTGATAAAAAATAAATCGGTTTTATCTATTTTAATGAAAATTATTAAGGTCACTATTTTTTTTAAAAATTATAATTGGATGAAGTTAAGTTTACCCATATCACCATAGAATAGAATTGTAATTGTTTAAATATTTTTTTAAATGAAATTTTCACATATATTTTTTAAAAAAATAAAAAATAAAAAATACCACTCACTTACCATCAGCAATCGATTATATATCAACAGAGAGAAAAAAGAATATTAGGAATCTATATAGACTATTTTATTGATAATTAATAAGTTATTTTCATAATGGTTATTTGGTTATAATTTTAGGTATCATAAAATGAACTTATATTATTATGCAACAATGAGACAATAATTTTTGAATTATTAGGTTAATAAAATTTATATTTTAAAAAATATTAAAAGTTATATAATTTAAATAAGTTATAGTGTTCAACAAATTTTTTTAAAAGTGTCAAAAAAATTTGATTATTTAAAATATAATATCATAATTACAACAATTTCCTCATATATTTTAACTCAAATTGAATGAATAGTTTCAAAATTAACATTAATCGTATATTATCAAAATAATAATTTATTTAATTACGTAAGATTATTTAATATCAAAAAATATGAAAATGGTTATAATATATGGTATATTATTATAGACAATCTCTATTTAGGATCCAATTATCCCCTAAAATGTAAAATTATTGTCCCCTAAAAGTGAAAAATTAGTTATTATTGTAGGTAATCTAAAGAGTTAATAAAAAACGTAATGTTTTAAATTCCACATAAATATGTACAAATTTTAATGTTTTATGAAATTTGTACTATATACTATATAATCTTTTAATTCATGCGCATTTATAAAATATTTTACTTGAGAATTACTTATTTATATATTAATCTATTTGAAAATTCATAGTGTTTCTTTTTCCATCTATTATAGAAGGACATATCATCGTTATCTTCATTATACCACTTTGAAAAAATTAGCTCCACCAATACCAAATAAATTATCATATAAATATTCTTATACATGTTTATGAGGTTATTGACCCCCCATAAGGCCATTATGAGGGACCATAAATAGTGATCTAAAGGAGTTATTTCCAATACTAGGTAATCACCATACCCAATTACTTTATTTTAAACTCATGCATTACATTCTATAAGTTTGTGTCATTTATAATAAAATAAGAAATTATTTTATCCAATATTCTTAAATTTCATTAATATGAATCAAAAATTATACACCCTCTTTTCCATCCAATGGAAAGTGAATATATCACTCGTGAATATGTACGACATACCATCTCCACATTGTGATTGATTTTTTTTTCAATTCCCTATTTTAATGATAGTTTTAAAGATTATATATTTTATTGATGAAATTATTATTATTAATTTATTAAAATTTAATATTTACATTTCTACCTTGTAATATTCTAGAGAAAAATAATATCGATTGTGCATACTTGGGGATTACCACCTACATGGAGTGACATTATTATTTTTCATTTTGGATTTACATAGATTTTAATAACAATTTATTGGATGAAATTATATGATTTATATTATGTAATATTGATTCTATATTGGTTTATTATAATTTACATTTCATTTATTCAATCCATCTAGGAATGAAAAAAACAACTCTATATATGTACAACCTACTGTCATTAGGAATACTATAATTCATTTATATATATATTTAAATTTATAGATGCCTCCTTCCATATATATAATGGATATATATAATACATCAATCATGGTTAATATTATTAATATAATAAAAACCTTATCAATTTAAATTTTCTATTACATCAAAATAGATACATGCATAAAAAGGAAGCAGCTATCTCCCAGAAGAGCGGTTTTAATAAGAAATTGTTATGAAATTGGTGATGAGATATCATAGGTAAATTATACATGGTATGATATTTATTTATTTTTATTTAATTTATAATAACTATATATTTATTATTCATGACGTTCATATGTTATTGATGAAATATGTTACTTAAGGTATGCGTGTATCATCTATAATATTCTTCAGTAGTACATAATTTATTTCTTTAAGGTATTTTATTTTATGAGGTGTATATGGAGTCCATTTAAAATTTTATATCATGAATATACTAATTTTAATAGCATTAAACATTTCTTTTAATGTGATTATTTTTCGGGACCTATGATACAAAATTTAGCATAGAGGTCAGGGTTTTCCATTACAATCTAAGTGTTTACTGAGATAGTTGTTAATTAAGCTTCATATGAAGAACATATATTAGTTAAATTTCATCAAACTCATTAATTTTATTATCTTATAGTAATTACTTGAGAATATATGATATAATTTCAATTTTTCTCACATAATGTACTTAATACACTGGAAGATCATTTTTTATTTAAAACATACTTTATTTCTCTCTTCAGTTGAAAATTATTTTTCTTACTTAACCATGTTTAAAAAAATGATTTTTAGATATTTATTAATATTATAATGTAATTATTTAAAATCTTATTTATATTGGATTGAGTTTAAAAAAACAACTTTAAAATGAATCTTCTAGTACGTTTCCAAACTATGTAAATTCGGTATTATTCCCAAAGTGTGAATGGAATGTTTTATTTTAACATAAAAGGAATGAACATAGTTTACCACCCTCATAACCATTCAATTATTTTAATATTAAAATATATGTTTCCAATAATATTATCAGGGTACATTATTTTTTTTATTTTAGAAATATTTAGATTTTAAAAATGTAAGTTCAAACTGAGTAGAGTATTTTCCTCAAGTAATTTATCAACTAATATTTTAAACAAATTTAAGATTATGATAAAATCTTTTTATGTAACATTTTATCAAGTATTAATATGATTTAAGGATACCATCCTATCATTTTTTGGATTGTTTATGATTATATTGATGATAATATTATAAAATCTGTTTCTTTTCTTAGATTAATTCTATATAATTATTGATTTATGATCACGTTGATTGTATATGAATGGATTATGGTTATTTTATGGGAGGTCCAGAAATATGTATCTCTAAAATAAATTTCATAAATATGGACAATGCATGTGGTAAATATGTTTATCATGAACCTAATTTTATGGCCATAATTTCTTACCTGGACCACATTTTTATATAACTAATATTAACAATGTCCATGGTTTTAATTTCTATAGTTATATATGTGGATATAGATTTCATATACATATGATTATTCATCATCCATGTTTTATGTCCAGAAATTTTCATAAGGGCTTTATTTTTTTACTTAACATAAAGAGTGAAGTAATTTTTATTTCTAGATGTTCACAAATTTATATTGTCATGAACTTCCAATATTTATTCCCTGACCCAGGATTATGATCTCTGATATACAAGGTATGGTTTTAAAATTTATTTGTTATCTTCTCAAAGGATTATTGGTATGATATGATTATGTTGTCATTGATACTTACCTTGTTTTCCCTTACTCTGAATATGATTTTACCCTGAGTTATATTTCCTTAGTATAGTTTATGAAGATAAGGATTATGTATATTAGGTTTTTGAAGAGTAATATTTGCTAACATCTTTATGGTAGATGTTCAAGATCATTCATGATCTAAGATTATTGTGTATCGACAATACAAAGAAAATAAACCATTATGGTCCTTAAATTTGTATTTATGAAATGATGGAAAATTCATCTAAAAATATGTAATATTTATTCATGAATATATTTGGAATTTATTGTTGGTTTCCTAGGAAATGTTTATTCATTATCTCGAGATTAGTGTAAATGGAGTTAGTGATAACCCCATAGATATGTCCAATTATTTGATAACATCCTATTGTTTTGTTAGGAAATAGATATGTTGGTTCTCAGAGTTTTATATCCATATGTGGATACTATAAGTGGAAGTATTTTTTCATAGATACATCATGGGGTAACAATAAAAAAAATATTTGTTTGAGTATATCTCAACCATCATTGTGGTGCATCATTAGTTTCCTCTTACTATGTACTAATTTTGAAACTCCATAGGGACATGTTTCCGTAAATCAATATTTTCTTTTAGAATCATCATGAGGGATTTAAATAAATTATGACCTTGGATGAAATTGTTTAAAAATAATGTTTCATGGATTTAAAAGAATGTGTCTTCACTTAGATATCCTTTAAATGATTTTGCATAATTATAATTATTGTTTTTGGATCTTGGTGGAATGTTGTTAATGGTGAATTTGATTAAAAATGAACTGATTATAAGAAACTAAATGGGATTATTTATAATGTGAAATATATTTTATATATATTCTAAATTAGTTATAATGATATATAATTTACTACATATAACCTAACGAACTCTTAGAGTAACCAATGAAAGTAATTAAGGAGTCCAAAAAGATCTTGGATAGTGGGGACCATAGAAGAAAGAAGGCATAATTTCCATTATGTTAAAAATGTTGAAAGATACACCAAATTTAAATATTAAAAGGAATAGTAATATGTTATATATTTGTAAAATAAGGGAATGGATAAAATAATTTACCGAGAAAAGTTAGCAGTTTGATGGAGAGAAAAACATTTCATTATATATATCCATTTATGGTTCATTGTATTAAGTGTGGGGAACTTGAGAATTGTCTATGTCAGTGAACACAGTTTAATGATTCATTCTAGACTACGGAATATTATCTTAATGAGTTGACATATTTTTTTATTGGGACATGAGAATTATGTTTTATATGTATTTTCGATTATGGTATTTTTTCTATGAATCGAGAAACATCTTTGTATTTTTGAATCATACATATTTTAATGTAATATTAACAAAAAAGATATGGATATCATCATGGGTCTAATTTTATATGTTGATAATATGTTCAAATTCCCAGAAACCCATTATAAGTTTTATATTATGTGTTTTTATTTTAATTAATGAAATTTTTGGAGTTTTTTTATTAGTTTAGGTATATCTAATTTGAAAAATTCAACATGATTTATTACATGATGAATAATTCTCATATCATGTGTATAATGGTGTTGAAAAAATTTAGTTTTTATATTATATAACATGAGTAATTTTATTTTTAGTGATGTTCATCATATTTATTGGGGCATTATTAGGTTAATATTAATATAGTTCTAGTAAAATGTAGAAAATGTCACATCAATAAATGTTGTGGGGCATAATCCCTCTACCAAAGGGTGATTAGGCTAAAACACCCACTGCTAGCTGAAATTATGTTTTGGTTTGTATAGAATTTCATTATTTTAAAAAGATGAGATAAATAATGATTGAAATTGTTTTGGGAATATATTTTTTGTCATTGTGATATCTATGGGATAATAAATTTAATTGGTAATGCTATTTTTTTAAGAAGATAACTATTTTAATAATATTATAAGATTAAGGTAAATAGTACATTATGTGATTTTATATTAGTAATAAATGATGAAGTATCTTTTTGAACAAAATATAATTTTAGTATGGCCTCTTTGGGATTTATGTTACATAAGGAAATTATATTCATATCATGGGGATTATATGATTAGGGAATATTTTTTTTGGGTATTTGAAATTAATAGTGATTGAATTTATATGGATAAACATATTAAATTTATCATGGCATAATATTTGATTAGATCATTAATATCATGGGGTTTTTATATTATTATAGAAAACATATAGTAATTAATTGTTTATTTATTTATCTAATGATCTAGGATGAACATTGGGATTCATTTTTAATGATTTTTATATTAAGGTTTATTTTCTCCATACGTTGGTTTACTCCTTTTTTGGAATTATTTTTTTCACCACCGTTTGATTTTAGTTAATTTCAAGAAGTAAGAGGAAGAGATTATTATATTTATGTAGATTTTGTGAAATATTAGAAGTTGATTTATGTTCTTCTATATTGACTAAATCCACCTTAACTACGAATAAATTGGGTAAAAAGACAGTTTTATGTTGTAAATTGATTGAATAATGAATTTATAATTATAATATATATATATATTTTTATTGTCAATATATTGAAGGAATTATTAGAAACATTGAAAATGTATCTTACAAAAATATGTCCACTTAAACATATTTTCAATGAATCATTGATCTCCTAACCTGTGAAAAAAAATTTGGTTTTTTATGGTTATATTTATCTTGACATTGATCTCAATCAATCTCTATCATTCCTTGAGGGTTAGGTTTCTCTTTCAGATCCATATTTTTACATAATAATAATGTCCTCATTTTTAGAACCCTAATTTGTGTTATTATAGATGGATTTATGTTTACCATTATTTGTTTTAACAAAATGTTTATTTATCCAATTTTATGATATTATTTTATGTAAAATAATATTTAAATTTCAAAACCTTCATTACTAAGTAATATTTCAAATTACAAGGACACATTTTCTGTTTAATTTGGGGGTAGTTAATAATGTCAATTTCTCACTCAATTTTTAATTATTGTTTATCCTACCTTAAATAGGTGGTATATATCATAAAATAATAACTTCATTACAATGAATAAATTGAACTGATATTATAATTATGGATAAACTATTATACACCTTATTTCCCTTCAAATGTGAAGTGAATATAGGGCCCATTTATACCTATGACTTACCATCTCCATATAGAAATATAATTTATTTTTCATTACTCATTTTTATGTATGGGTTTTGTGATTTTTTAATGTTTATTTATGATATTAATTACATGAATATTATTATTTAACTATAATATCTTATCCACATTCTTACCTTCCAATCAATTAGAGATCAATAAAGACATTCATGCATACATTAGGACTATCACCTCTACGAAGTGATGTGATTCATTTTTCATTGGCATTTTACATGGATGGTATTAATGATATATTTAAATAATATATATGTTGTATATTATATAATATTTAACTTTTTATAATATATTATTATTTATTATCCTTACATTCCATTTGTTAAAAATTTAAATTAGTGTCCATGCATACGTATACCCTACCATCTCTATGAAATATTTAATTACTGTATAGATCTACAATTGTAGAGGAATATAACTATATATATAATGAATAAATTTGATATTTATATCATTATTATAAATTATGATATGAATTATGATCTATATATAATAAATATAACTACAAAACCAAAACATGTTTAAAAATGAGTCGAATATCACCCAGGTCATTAATTTTAATAAAACATTATTGATAAATTGGTGTTGAGATATTATAAGTAAATAATTAATTGTATGAAATAAATGTTAATGGTTCTCGAATAATTGGATAATAAATATTTATTTTTTGTATATAATTTTCTAATGGTAATGAGTAAATTTGAGACTTGATATAATGTTTTATCATCTCAAACTATCTTATCTAGGTCATATGTTACTTTACGAACCTATTTACTTTATTGAGGTCCAAATAAATAATAATTAACAAATAATATCATCAATTTTTTTGGATATTAAAATTTTAATTTAATTTTATTCTTCAATGGAACTTTTGAATAAAAATGTAAAATATCAGTAAGGTTTTTTGGTACAATAAATATTTTTATTAGGATTACTAATTATTAAACATACTGTGATAAATTATTGTGTTCTAACACTAAATAAACTGATGAATTTAATTTTCCACTAGTGAATTATTTCGAAGACATATTTTTCATTAATTTTTTTCTCGTTTATGTACTCAAGAGTCATATAAATTATTTTTACTGAAAACCTACATTATTCTAATCATTGGATGAAATTATGTTTTTCTTCCATATCCATGTTTTTATAAAAAGGTGTTGAATAATGTTTTTAATATTACCAAATAATTTTTAATTTCAATTGAACACATGATTTATTATTTATAAAATGTTTTGAAATTAATCTTCTCTTCATTTTACAAACAAGATAATTGTTTATTGTTAACAAAACTGTGAAAGGAATGATTTCTATTAACATATAAGATATATAAGTAATTTCCTATAGTTATGATTTCCCAATTAATTTATGATTTCTTTATAATTTTACAATTTTATTTTCAATATAATATTTTTTATTATTAGGGAAATTTTTAGTTTTTAATGATATGACCTCAATTTTAATAGAGTGTTTTCTGCTAGAAATATTCTAATTAATTTTTAATGGAATTTTCATTTACAATAAAGTATTCTGAGGTTACTTTTATACAACTAGGGATATCATCAAATGATACCCTGCTTATTATTTATCTCGATAGTATATTATTATGATGATCAATATTTTATGAAACTGATTTTCATGGGTTATGAAATATGGATATTATTTTAGGATCTTATATAACACATATGAATAAATTGTTTTTATATGATGGGTGGGACAGGAATAAAATATCTCTTTATTTAATTAGATAATTATGGACAACTATTAAGGAAAATAGGTTATTTGTTAACATTATTTCATCTTCATTAGTTAATGTGTGGACTTCCTTTTACTATTTATAATGGTCAATAATGGACCTAGTTTTCATGTCCATAATTTCTAGTCCATATATGGATTTCATGTGAATATGATTATACACAGATCCAATTTTTTTTCCTAAGATAATCCAAGGAGATATTTAATATCATTCACTTAATGATTGAACCCATTTTTAATTATACATCTTCACTAAGATAAAAGCTTTTGTTTTTAGTACATTCATATTTCTATGTAATTATATAGTAGATCATGTTTTTGATTCCATTATTATTAATGTATTTTAAACAACAAATATTTATCCTATGACTCTTGATTATGATATGTGATATGAAAGGTATAGTGATGAAATTTTAAAAACATGTTATAATATTCTTAGTCCATTATTTCGATTTAGTGATCATTGATATATCCCTTGATTACACATATTTAGAATATTATCTCATACATTCTTATATTTTGTTTCCCTTGAATATGAAGTAATGTTTTATGTTTGTAAAGACTATGAATATTATTATTTGGGTAGATATTTTTGAGAGATATTAATTATCATTGAGTAAATAAGAAGATTGTGTCTCTCATATTCAAAGAAACTAAACCCTTATGATCCTTAGGTGTGTATTCATTAAATGTATGAATACTTACATAAACAAAATTAATATTTATATATGAAAATATTGGGTAAATATAATATCTTCTATAATAATTACCAATATAAAATTTGTAAAATTCCATATGATACATTCCGTATAGATGAAAAAATTATTCTATCCTAGGATTGATACACCATATATCTTTGTTTGATTTGAAACTTTAATCAATGTATGTCTGATAACAATTTGTACTACCATAATTCTTTTCCTTCACAACACATGAACAGTAAAAAAATGAATATTTATTACTTTACATCATGAAAATTGCACCGCCACACCTTTTTCTAGGAACATCAGTTTGGGGAAATTACCAAACCTTCATCCCATGATCTTTTTACAACCGAACCTCAAAATTCGTGTTTCTAATCAAGATTGGATCTTATAATAATATTGTAATCATTATGTTTTATATATTAGGAATTTAAAATAATATTATAATTTATTTAACAAAACATGAATATCTAATTGAACATTCATAGAATATTTAGATAAACATTCAGCACGTCACTTCAACCACTAGCCATAGTATTATAGCCAATATATAGTTGGAATTTACTGAATCAATATTTAGATCAAACATATTTATCTAGTAATATTATATCTATATTCGTTTTAATGTAATATCCCTATGATAAAATTCATATTGTTGATTAAAAAATATTATTCAGTAAACCTTAATCTCTTTGTTTAGATAATACGATCATTTCACAAGTCATCTTATGTTTATAAAATATTCAGAGAAACATTTTTCTATTATGTACTAAATATATACGTAATAAATATACCCTAAGTATACTGGAGGGATGAAAACATCTTATATTCTTAATCATTCAATAATCGATGTTTTATCTACTTCAAAACCATGCTTAAATACTTCAACCAAATTTTATAGACACTTATTTTTTATAACAGCATCAACATATTGAAATAAATGAAGTGTTTAGGTTTAAATGGAATAAATGACATCCATTGAGAACCATTGTCAAAATATACATGTAAAATTCAAGGTGGTATCTTCATTGAATGTGACACATAAAACTCTACTGTAATAGGTACACTTCATAGCCGGGACTATCACACAACATGCACACTAAAGACCCCTAAATGGTAAGTATATTTAGAAATTTAATTAATTAATGTTACAATTTTATATTAAAAATATTTAAATCAATTTTCCCTTTACAAAAAATTATTAGTTTCTAATTAATTTTTTTTATTTTTTCAAAAAAGATGTTCACTAAGTGAAAATTACAATGGTATACTTTTACTATTACTACTACTTTCAATAAATTACTAGAATACATGTACAAAATATAATTTTTAAACTCATTTTATTTTAAAAATATGAATGTAATAATTGAAATTATAAAATTCAAAATATAAATTATTGTTTTCTACCACATGATTGATATTTTAGAAAAAAAACATTTTCTTAAAAAGTTATTTAAATAAATTATATAGTTTTCACATTAAATTTAATTTTTTAATAATTTATTAAGATAAAATGGAATTTAAATTTAGAATCCATATGTCCAATTTATAGAATAAGGATCAATTTATTTTTTGGGATAATTATTATTTCAAATTAGATAAAAACTAGTTACAATGGAAAATGCTAAGTTTGGAAATGTAAACAATATATAAGTAAAAGTATTGAAACAAAATAGAAACATGTTTATAATTGATTTTAAGAATGTTGGATTAACCATATATCTCACGTAATCCATTAATTATTTTTTGTGACCCATAGTACATTTAAATAGTCTTTATCCTTTATATTAATTTTATATTTAAAAAAAATGAAGCTCTCAACAACTATAAACGATACCTATCACCTACACATCACTTCTACAATAAAAATTTAATTTCATACAATAAATATTTCATCCATACTTTCCATATCATCCCCATTTATATGAATAGTGTTATATTTATAAAATATTTTCATAATCCCATCCTTTCCCAGGAATTCTCTAAGATTGACAAAATGTACATAATATATAATCAACGATTTCACTAAAGTGTTTTATTTTTACATTTATATTTAAAATAAATTTTGTAATGTATGGTGAATTTATTATTTATATTATAACAAATGTTTTTAAATTTTTCAAATGAACACTAACACCATTTTCCCATTCCCGTAATAAAAATGAAACTATCATTCATGCAATGTGTACACAGCAGCAACAATGATACAACATGATTCGTTTTACTTCTGTACCTTTCAAGGATAAATATATGTATGATATTGAAGGAATAATATTAATTTTATGTTACAATTAATTTTATAGTATGAATAATTTTCGAAATAATTAATGAAATGATCAACAAATGATCATTGTTAATTTTATCCATTAAAAAAGGAGTTGTAAGAGGATAATATTTTATTCAATGGTTTAATATATTCATACAAATTTATTCATCATATAAATAATTAACATAAATATATATAACATAAATAAAAACTAAATAATTGCATTATGATTTTTTAATATTGATATTATAATAAAAAAACCTCATAATTATTTAATAAATTAGGGTCTGTACATGTTTGGGTCTGTTTGACCACCTAATTTAACAGTAATATTAAATCATATTACTGATGGCTATGAGAACATAATCACTATTGTTATATTAAATAAATGAGAAAATAATTATTATTTTTGTTCCAATTTATTTTATATAAATATCTAATTCATCAATTAAGAAAAAACATTTATATTGTCATGGATCACCATAAAATGTTTGTTATCATTTTTCATCATCAAGGACAAAGAACCAAAAACTCATGAATGTATTTTGAAACATAATAATTAACTAAAAATTATCCATAATACTAAATTTAATTTTCTATTAATATTATACTTAATAATATTAATTAATATAGACCACATTATAATGATACTACTAAAAACAATAAATCATTAAACAACAGACTTGGAAAATTTGTTTAGAAAATATTGACAGTGAATATTTTTGAAGAGTATAATTGAAAATATATGTGTGTAATTTTTAAAATTAAGTGATTAATATATATATTTTATATATATTATATTAATTAATGTTTTTGGATGTTATGGTAAGAATTATACATTTTTCATCTAAATTTCCTCTCATTTAGGACATGATTGGTGTTATGTACCCAACATATTTTATATTTTGTATATAATTCATATTTTAGATGTTATTTTGTAAAATAACATTACTCCTCAAATTTAAAGATTAAATTTAAGACATATATTTTATGGTTATTTAATTTATTTGTTAACTAATTCATATGTGAGGTATTTACATCTAAATATTAATTCTCTTGGACATATGTTATAGTATCCACCAATTTTATTTTTTTGGTGCATAAATTTCATTGGAATATTTTTTGGACATTAATCATTATATTAATGTAATTTATATATATAGGTTGTTATTCCTCTTTCATATTCTATTTACACAAGAGTTACTAAAACCATTGAAGAACTAAATCATTTCAATGGTGTAAAAATCATCATATGTTTTGGTTAGGTAATAGTCTATGTAAGTGTCTAGAAAATATAACCTAGAATGTATATTGGAAATTATTTGTAGATGTGGAATAAATTAACCTATGGTAATCATCCTCCATTGGTTTTTTGGAATTGATTAAATCATCACCTTAATGCTCAAGGAGGGATCCTCGGATAACACAACTAGAGAGACAATCTTAGCAATATTATTTGTAATATTCAATTCCTATTAATTAACCAGGGAATGGTATTTTTTCTACCATTAAATATGTATCCCTACAATTGAAATTGATAAACCCATGTTTTATCTTCCATGGAAAAAACTGAAAAATGAACTTACCCTCACACAAATATTTCATTTATGATAGTAATTGTTATCACATTGACGATACCATATAGCTTATATGTTGATAAAGGGTTATTCTCCAAGACATAAAAAATTATTCTATTTAAAAGATATATATTTTATTTCAATATTTATTATTATATGGATATCCATGTCATATTTAGTTAGTGGTGTCTTAGGTAAGGGTATGAATGGACTTGATGGCTCTATTGGAGAATGCATTATAAAAAATCATGTGATGTTCGTGTATTAGAATTATATATCCACTTGATGCATTAATAAGTCTCATGAGACATAACTAGACGGTTGTTTTATATAAATTTTCCAATGATAGTATAGTGTCTTGAAACAACTCCTTGAAAAGTTGTTTTGATGACTGTAATTACACATTCCATCAGTATGATATCAATAATCATTATTATCCATGATTTCATTTGTTGTGATGGATTTATATTTTACTCATATTATATTGATTATGGATTCATGTTGTTCATTTATTCTTTCTATATAACATATTAGAAGTTTTTTTATGCTAGGTTCAAATTTATAATTCCACATAATGAAAATATGAGCGCAACCTTTCCTTCATTTCTCCAAAGATCGTAGAGTTAATCAATAAATAATATTTGAGGACATAATTTATGAGAAATAAATGTCTCCAAATATGTCCATGCTATATATTGTGTTTTGGAGTGGGTTTTATGTATGAATTTTTTCTTGTAGGACTATTAAATTATTTGATCCTTATCAAAATAATACATCTTGGGAAAATACTGTAATATTAATTTGAGATATCTGATTACGAAATATAGTATTTCAATATATATCTAATTAAACTAAGTCTCTGTATATTATATAAAACCTCATATGATATTTTTAGATATTGAAATATGAATAAAAAATCAATTAAATATTTTAGGTTAGGGTATGTTGATTTTTCAACATTATAAATTCAATACTATTGAATAATCGACCATAGATAAATTTGAGGTCAAATTATAATATTTACATGATTTTGTACATTCAGTATACTCATAAAATATTATATAAATTAATATTATCTCATTAAAAATTATAAAAATTCAGAATTATTGGATAACACTTTTTAGTTTAAAATAATAATGGATCATGTAATTTGGAGTCAAATAATGTTGTTTTCCAACCACGATAGATTAAAGAAGTTTGGTGGGGTGAAGGTTAGGGTGTTTATTATATTCATTCAATTTCCTTAATTGTTATCAAAAGAACATAAATTATAAAACTGGGTTTTATGTGTTACTTTAAAGTTTTTCTTTATAAAAGATATCCATTCAATTTTTTATTTATAAAATTAATTGTTCATGGGGACAACATATAGTGTATTTCCATCAATGGAATATTTTAGGTTTTAGTGAATTTTAACAATGCCTTTTTTTAAATAATTGTTGACATTTAATTTATAATTTATTATAGAGTTTATGGATAATTTTCCATGGTTATGGATATATTTATATCTGAAGAAAAATTTAGATATACCTATACATGAAATTATACATTAAATATTTTGATCTAATAAAAAATTAATAGTGTAGTGATAAAACTATATATCATATAAAATAACCATTATTTTTTATGAAACAACCCAATCATTGTTAGTTAGTCTTAAATCATCTCACATGCTATTAATGCTAAATGATCTAGCTTATTATAAGAGATATTATATGTTTGGGGTTTATATCAGTGTTCTTACTTTTAAAAAATAATAATTATTATTATTAAAAATATTTATGTTATTATTATTTTAATTGAGTTAAAAAAATAGGATAAATCAAAATTCAGTATATCATTTGATATAATGGGACTATCTTTAACCCCTTTCTATATAGTTTCTTATTTTACTCTTTCTTATTTGGATGATGTTCTTAGGTCTCTCCATATACAATTCATCTCCTTTATTCTACTTATATACATATTCCCCTTATCCCTATTTTTTCATAAATATGAGAAAATATTATATATTTAGGATTTCAATTAATATGTTTTTTACAAGGGGTGAGATAAACCATTAGGAATGGGAAGTATTTTAAAAATGTATTCCGATTACTATCATATTAAGTGAACACAGATCATTAAATGGTTATTTTTCATCATACAAATTTATGGTGAATGTTACTTGTTAAAAACCCATTATTCCTTACATTAAAAAAATTATTCACAAATTTAGGTGTTTTTTATTAGTTTGGTTAATGTTAAGGAATTTATTACCAAGGAACATAAGAAAATATTATATTATATATATATATATAATAAGTTTATTGTATAAATTACACTCAATGTTTGTTAATTTATTTAAATTTAGGTAAATATGTTAAAAATTAATTTTTTAATGATATATATTAATTTAATTGATATGTTCACATGTTATTATGATTCTTTTTAAACCATGATAATTATAGATTACTATTCATAATAATTATATTTGGATTGGGAAATCATTTCTCGATAATAAATGTTTATTGTGAGATATTGAAACATGCATTCTTATTTTGTTGTAAACATTTTAATATGTTACATTAAGGTTTGAAATTAATTCCAATGGGTCATTAAAATGATTCCATTTTAAATGTGATTTTATGCTATAAATTGAGAGAGATTGGTAATTACAATTAAATGTTCCTCACAAGAGGTTTCTATATTTATAGTTTAGATATTAGGATTGAATATATAGTTTAAATATTTGGAAAATAAATTTGGAAGACATGTGATATTTAAATTTTTCAGGTACCTAGAGTATTTTGGAGATGGGGACCACGTGAAAAGGAATTATTATTATATATTTAGTTTGATGGTACCAAATTCAACATGGGTTTTATGTTTATTCCATTTATTAATGGAATATGTTATAGTTGGATGAGATTTTAAGAATAGGTGTGAGTTTTATGGAAAATATTTATGGGTAAAATTTTGATATTAAATTAAACCACATGTTTTATTTCTAAAATTTTATCATATAATTTACACTGATACTTTTTTTATAAAACTCATAAACATATCTATTATTCTCATTCATGGGATTTAACTAACCAAGTCATTATTATTTGGTGATTTATGGTGGAATAAAAAATTATAAATTTAGTGTGAGTAAAAATATTTTTGTATCAATTTGTAATGATTTTGGGAAGTTTTATGATAAAATATATTGTGAACGAACACTATGAGTTGGTCCTTATGGAATGAAAAATAAAAATATATATTATGGAACATGAATATGGTATGGAAAACAACGTTGTAACATAGTGGTGGGTGAATGCTGGAAACCACAATGCAACAAAGGAAGGTGACATCATGGGACACCTTCATGGGATTCTTTTGAGGAAACTACCAATGTAACATTTGTGTGTCGATTACAATATAACTAATGGATACACAATTGTGTGGAATTTATTCGGGAGGCATTAACCACAACCTAAAAGGGATTATCAAATAGAGTACATCATAAATGATCATGGTCTCGATATTTATGGGGGCACTTGAGCTACTATCAACTTACTATCACATAGTTTTGATTACTTTTTTGGGATTTATAAAATTTTTTATGCGTCTAAGACATTTTCAAAACTACTCCTCTTACATCGACGGGTCTAATGTTCCACAATGTAGTAATCATCATCACATCATAGCTTCTATGTTGAGAGTTCATTTTAGGATATAAATTTTTTAATTTTTGTAGGGGGACCTATCCCTAATCCCCCTCAAGAGTCCCTCGTTTAATTTAAATACTTGGGGAGGTAAATCCCTATTATTCTTCGCCATTTATCGCATTCCATCCCCCCAATTATATAGATAATTTAGATGGTTTTTTACACATGTATTAGTGAATGTTCTTCAACATCCCCTGAATTTTCTCTATAAATATTCCTTTTTAATTATTTCTCACATGTTTAGGGATTGGGAATCATATTCCACCATGAAATTGTGAAATCATAAAAATTATTCATGTATTTATATGAGCAGTATATAGGTTTTCATATGATGAGATGTTTAAAACTCTATTAATTATTCATATAATGGACTATTAATTCAACAATATATTTAGTGTGTTTACTAAAACTAATTTTATTTACTAAATTATTTAGGTGTATTAATTAGGAATTTTTTTGTCTATGGTTCGAGTTCTTGTCAAGAGTGGAGCACACTCAATTTTCAATTTTCTTCAAAAATTACCCAACCTGATGAGTTGGGGTTGATATAACAATGTTGGAATATGTATTTCGATTTTTTGATTACGAATTTCTAAATCATTAGTGTTTATTTAGGTAATTGTATACATTAATAAGAACCCTAATAACTTGGGATTTCCATTTTGTTTTTTAGGTAGGAATCCCTATTTATAACAAATGAAATTTATATCATTGATATTTTTCCTATATTATTCAATTTGTAACTTATTTAATAATAATGATATACATTACACTACATAATTGTTATTAAAATGTCTTATGGTATTTATATTAAGGTAATTTTAAATTAAGTTAAACTATTTAGTTTGATATGGTTTTATACGAGAATTGTTTATGAATTTTTGTGATTTGTTTTATAAATTTTGGATGGGTAATGTTTTTCTAATGTTTCCTTATTCATTAATGAGTCATTAATTATCATTGTAGATATTTCTTTGGTATATTACAAAAAAAAGCGGTTTTGTGATTATTATAAAATATTGAATATTTTAGAAGATTTTTACTTGATTCTTTTAAGATTTGAGCATTCATAAAAATATTTAATAAGTCTATTTCATAATTAATCTGTTTCTAAAGGCTCGTTTGGCACTTCATAAAAAGGTATATCTTGATAATAACCTGACATTGAAGTGATTTATCTTTAATGAAATTAATATTATTAGTATAGATAGAATTATATTTGGTTGGTAATGTCTTATATATATTTTATAATTTATTGGAAAACTGATGCTTTAGAGAAGGACTTTTAGAGGTAATGGAATGTATGAATCTGGATTTTTTTATGTTTTTGTCTATCATTTACTTTTAAATGGGTGATTTTATGCATATATTACACACCTAAATTGGGGTTTTATGTGAATTCTAGGTACTTTGGTGGGAATACTAGGTGTCATACTGTTAGTGTGTTGGATATTTACACCTTACATGGATCACACTACAACACTACCAATAACTACTACATTAGTGGTTATGATAATATGTGTTTCTAGGAATGTAATATTTACCCATTCTCAATTTGGGTTATTATATATGTTATGTCAATAATATTGAGGCTCCCCCTGATGACTTATAGGTAGCATGTGGTTCTTTTGGATCTTTGAGAATGTATATGCCTTGAATGACTTGACCTTATTCCCCTCATATGATCCCATAATAACATTTATTCATTTCTATATACATGAGTTGATGTTGTTTCTAATTATATTTTTTCATTTTTTTACATTACTTGAGTGAGTGTTATATTTACAACTGTATTTCCGTTATGATTTATTCTCACTTGTATATATTTTGATGTGTGTTATTTTAGATAAATTTAATTGTTATTTATAATTTTATTGATTATTAATTATTTTAAATGTAGGGTTCCATTTCACTAATTATTTATTTTTGTGGTTATAAAAAGGAATAATTATAAATAGAGTTATTTTCATTATTATTTTTAATATGATAATTTAAAACCCTAAGATTCGATATAAATTCCATAATTATAAATTTAATATATTCATGAAATTATTTATTGATTGTTTTACTTTAATGGGTTAATTTTATAATTCATTGAAAATAAATTCTCATCATGTAATCTCAAGAAATATTTTAAAATAAAAACAAAATATTAAATTTAATACGGGATGTTCCACCCAACATTAAAAGAATTTATCTTTAGGGCTTATAGAATGGGGTGATGGTTTGATACCTATCAGTATTTTTTTAAATTTCTTTTATCAGTCCCATATTTCATCAAGATAATATAAGTTGTAGTGATCGATCGTATGTTTCTCATTCGAGTTTGATGGTAATGAAAGGAAAAGTTGTTTTTGTATCACACTTATAAAAAATATATCATAGTCATTTTTTTTGTTTTTAAATTTATTTATGAAATGTATGATGTTGGGTAATAATTTCATTCAAGTATTACCTTTAAATTCCTATTCATATATGTATTGAAATTTGACTTAGGTTATTTTGAGATGTTTTGTTCTGGCCATTTTTGGTTTTATTATTTTTTATGTACAACTTATTTTGTTTTTGTGATCTACTAGAATATGAGGTGGTCAATTTGAAATTCTAGGTGGAATCTCCATGATATTTTCTTCTCATCGGTTGAATTTAATAATTGAATTATTCCTTTGATTACCATAAACATGTTTCTCACACATTTTTATTGGGTATTCAATTCGGGCCATTCAATGGGTGTAATCAGGTACTAAGATAAGATTTATTATGATTGTTCTCATTAATATATATTGAGTTTACCAAAAAAAATTATGTTACTTGGGGATTCATGATAAACTAAATATAGGAATATAATTACTATGTATATAAGTCTAAAGGACTTTTAGATGAACACTTTCAATACAGAACTATGACATTCCATTTGTGCTTGAGAAGGTGTTACATTAGTTTCCATTTTGTTTTATCATTCATTATGGGAAAAATTCAATATTTTAAGGATGTTTTAAGAGTAACCAATGAGCTACATGGGTATGGTTCAAAAAAGGTAATCTATTCTTATAGACCATGTATAATGGGAGGGTGGTTTTAATGTTTTATCTTTTTTAGTAAATTCAAAAAGTTTTATAGGAATTTTATTGATATATATGGTCTTTTCTATGATAAGAAAAATTATCTAACTTTATTGTAAAGGTTTATATGAAAATTTAATAGAATTAAAATAATTGTGGTGTCATTGTTTATTAATTATATTTTGTCGCATTCTTAATATTATGGATTTAGGTTGTCTTTCTTTTTTATGTGCCTGAATTTATGTTTCAATGATTTAAATTATTTTAAATTTAATGTATATTTTAATATTTAATTTTAATTTTTTATATTAAAATATTATAAAATAATGAATTTAATTTGGTGTTATAGTAATTTTTTTTGAAAAGTATATTAATTTTTCTGTTGTATATAATGTTTCTAAAAATATAAAAAATTTGTTTATTTTTTTAAATTATTTCTCATTAGGAAAAATTCACATTTCAAATGTTTTTACTTATGTGTTGTTTTTTAAAACATGAAATTCGTGGTTCGAGCTAGGGAGTCCTAAAATGGAGTGTGTACGTTTTAAATCTAATCATCTCTATATAACTTCCATAATTCCAGTTAAAATCCAATTTATTGTAAACAAAAAATAAAAATGTGTTACTAGTAGATATTAATTATATGTAATATATAAATTATGGTTTTATAATATGTCATTATAAGATGTCTTTTATAAGGAATTTAAACATCTCAAAGTTATTTTTTAGAAATTAGTTTTGTATGGGCTGGTATTAAATAACAATGTGGTAGAGATGTTTGATTTTTATAAACATTTATGAATAAAATTAATGTTGAAAACTATGATGTGGTTTATTTTATAAGATTAGAAATGATGATTTTGTGTTATGTAACGAAATTACTAGTAATAATGGATTTAAACTTGTTGTATTTGGTTTAATCCATGTTTTTATATATTAAATGAGATCATTTATTTCGAGAGATAATATTTTTATGTCACAAAATTTTGTTTCCATTTTTTAAAAAATCATTTCATCTTTAAAGATTGTTTTATTTCAAGTAGTTTTATATTTTTATGATGTTTTGTTATTTAAAATATATGGTTTTTAAATTGATTATTTTCTAATTGAAATATATTATATTAATAACTTCATATTTATATGTTTTAGATATTAATGGATTTTCTAATTACATTTTTGGTTATTTATAATTTCAAAGATATTTTGTTAAGAAGTATTTGATATTTATTTTATTGTGGGAAGAACTCAGGGTGTTTCAGAAATTTTAACCATTGAATTTATTTAGTTTTCAGGTAAAATAATTTTAAAAAATAATTATATCGTACGGTATAATTTGTTTCATTTAGAGATTTTTCATAGGAATTTATACGGGAAATTTTTTATAATGGGGAAGTTGAAATGAATAGATTCATTACATATTGGTGATATATAGTGGATTATTTAAATTTTCAATATAAACAAAGGTAGAAAAGTTTTATTATCATTTTTTTTCTGATTTTGATAGTTAGAATGAAATTTAGTCTAATGGTAGAATACATGGGTGATCTCTTGAGTGTGGGTGGAAGAAATTATGGCCTTTGAAAAAGGACAATAGAATAATAGAGGTAGTTGAGGCCTACTAAAAGAAATAGGTAATAGACCATTATAGAGAAGAGAAAGTCAATTCTATGGGGATCCCATAATGGTGGATTGTGTATAATCGTCCATAGGTCCATTTGGGGGCATATTATACTTATCCAATGTTCATATTATAACATAATCATGGGTAGCGGGGAATGTTCTTCTACCCAAAGGGGCATCATAATAGAGGATTTTGGAGGAGCTTTAATAATTTTATTTTATGGAAAAACATATATCGTGGACATTCAGAAAAGAATTTAGTTGATGATATAGATTATTTCCATTTTAGAGGTGGTTACACCATGGTATATGGACCAAACTACAGTTCTTCCCTATAATGTAGGAGTCGCAGTATGGCCCTCACATTCATGGAATGATGTTGGTGTTGTGGGGTTATCATAGGAGATCATATTTGTAATTTTAAAGAGGGTCTTACAAGGACCATCCCTCATGATACCCTTTTTCATTAAAATATAAGTGAAAATAATTTTATCTCTAATTTCCTCCTTCGTAAACAATTGATTTTGATAATTCAGAGGAGTTTCATCAGAAATATTTTATCTAGGTTTTCTCCATTTACACACTTTATTATATCCTCTAATTCCATTGTATCTCATGATCACCCAACTAGGGTTTGAAAAGGTTATTTATAGTGTTTAATGGTAGAATCATCCAAAATATTATATTTTTGGTATGAAATATTATAGAATGTCATGTTCTAACACTTATTAATAATTTTCACCAAGGTATGTTTCCCTAGGAATGTGGGTTGGTTTTATTTCTGGAAATTATTTTTAATTAATTATTATTTGTAATATATTAGATAGTTTTGAATTTTGTGTATCATATATATGAGTCTATGTTGAGATTAGACCACACAATGTTGTTCACTATATTGTTTCATTACCCAAGATATTATTTGTTATGTTTATTTGTTCAATACAAAATTTTTTTGGTTGTCACATTTATGAATTTAGTTGTGTTTATGGTTGATTTAGGTTCTTGATGACCCAAAATATGTTATATGAGGATGGGATATTAATGAAGGTCATTTTTTAAGGTATTAAGATCCATGTGTGAAATAATAAATTTAATTCCTTGGTTTTGTGCCAATTTATCTCCATAATTTAAACGTATAAAATATAAATATTTGTTACATACATTGAAGTGGTATTTTTTAAATGATTAGATATATTTTTAATGAATATTTTTGATGAAAAATGTTGTCTTTGTTAGAAAATTATTTTAATGTATTAAAAATATGATTTTTTGAGAAAATATTTACAAATTACTATTGGGTTTAGTTTTTCTAATTTCGACCTATACATTAGTGAGTAGTTTGGTGATTTTATTTTAAATTCCTCGATATTTGGGATTAGCCATGATTTGATATTTTTTAAAAAAAGATGAAATGTTTTATTTTTCTTTTAAAATTATTATTTAATGGTTTTATGGGAAAAATACATTAATATGTATTCTAATGGATATGGTTCTAATGTTCCATTTGGAACCATATAAAAATTATTTATTGACACAAACATTTACATAATGTAATCTGCATAAAATTATTAATTATATTGACAAAATTATATTGTTAATTTTTATAGGTGAGATTATAATGTAATTTGGTGTTATGATTATATTTTATTCTAGATGAAAAATGGGAGGGTTTTCTAAAGAATGATTAGAGTTTAGGGTGTGTCTGATTCATCATTTTTTTATTTTTTATTTATCATATATATCTTGTTATGAATTATTTTTTTGATTCCAAAAATCACCTCTAATATATGATAATGGGATCCCTTTGAAAAAATTTGTGGGGAACAGGTCATGTCCCTAATGGTGTTTAGAAACGAACACCTAGAATTGAATCATGAAATAAAACTGATAAAATATCCCTACCATAATGATATAGGTAGTATGTATATATATGTATATAATATTTTACCTTCTATCCATATACCATTATATATGTATTTTTAGGGATGATGGATCACTTACTAACAAACTAAAAGGAGGATATGATTTTTCTGATCACCGAGATTGAATTTGGACTCTTGGATTATTTCACTATATAACTTTTGATATATATAAAGATCATAGTTATTTTTATTTGTTACACTGATTAATGTTGTATCGACATATATTTATTCATCTATTTCAATTTTTTGAGTTGATGCTATTTTTATATTCATTTATATGGATCTATGAATTATCACTTATGTAAATCGTCTTATATAATTTCTTGGAGTGTTTTTATTAGGGTTTATTATTATAAGAGTTATAATTTATTTATCAATACATTCATTTCACTAAGTTGTTATTTAATGGAATTAAAATTAGAGAATCAAAAAGTGGGTTATTATCTATTAGGTTTAAGTTGAAAATTTTTATAAATCAAAATTTGATGTTGATTCATTTATTAGTAATTTCTTGTCATCTAAAATTTATATAAAGTTATAATTTTTTGAATATGTTTATTAGTTACTTTGGGAATATTTAATTTAAATGATGGAAATATGTGAATTTTTTTAAATATAATGAAACGTTTATTTTTATAGACATATGTTAAAACTATCATGGAAATGGTTAACCATTAATGGATATACACGAGGATTTGTGACAATAAATATAGGGATTCATGTCTATTATCATTTCAGGTTTCATTTATTTATTTCATGTCATAGTGACTTGTCATATGATTATTTTTTGATTGTGTTACTCATTCCATTAAATGATGTTTTTACATCAAACACAAAAAATGATTTTGGGACATGTTATTATTATTTTTTATCTGATGTATGAATCCATGTTAGTGTTTCATTATAGTCTTCCCTTTATGAATATATTGTATTATAAATTAAAATTTGTACTTATGTTTTATTGATATGTTTTGTTTGTTTAATGATTTATTTTTTACTTTTATTAAAAATTTATATTTCATGTCTATGAACATAAAATGTATAGGGGTATTTTTGTAGAATTATGGTTATCATATTCTATAACACAACATTCTGTTTGGTTTAGTGCATAACTATAACTCTTGATGAACATTTTAGAATTTCAATTTCGTTTTATTTTGATATATGGATATAAATCATAATATTTATTAATAGATGGATGTTTCATTTCACTTGGATTTTGGATAGATTAAATGGTGTCTCTATCCTAGAATTTGATGTCAAAATGATTGACCATTAATTTAGAATTTAATTTTTTAGTCATGCATTGATAGTCACAATAATTTTATAAAATTTATTGGTAAGTATATTGATAATGTTTTTATTTTGTATTTTTATCTTCTTTTTATTCTGTCATGGTGGAATTTAGTTAAATATTTTTTGATATTCACTTTTAATGTACATGGAGTCCATTAAATTACTCCCCCATGATATATATTGATACCTATGTGAGAAACTATTTCATATAATGATATTTGAAAATATACAAGAGGCCAGTAATGATTTACCATGGGGTGTGAGTATTGTTGGTTAGGTGACCACATAAATAAAGAGCATAACACTAAGCCTGTTATTCCTAAATGACATTAAAATACTTCCATTCAATAATATATATTTTATATTTATCTCATAAAAGATAAATATATGGTATTTTCTAATATTGTTGTGTACATAAATATTTCATAACAATTTTTTTTTTGAATTTAAATATTTAAAATTTGAAAAATAATTATTTCAAATCAAATGTGAAATTATATAGTCATATGACAAATAAAAATAACCCCAACCCTAATAAAATCCTTATCAAAGTATCATATAATTAATAACCTGATGTTAATATATTATTCCACCAAATGTAATGGAAAAAATATAAACCATTCATATATAAATAACCAACCATATCCCCATAATATTCTTCACTTAATGGGAACCCACAAACCCCAAACCCTCTATTTAAACATGATATTTACATTCATAATATTTTTGGATCAGGAAAAACTATTTATATATAAAAAATGGATTAAAAAGATATATGTAATACTAGTTTTTTCACCCTCCAACTAAACATAGAGTACGAATCATAACTTATAAGGCTAGTAAATATAATTCCCTTCATCTGAATAAATTGAAAAATAAAAAGAAATTAAAACATTATTATTTCTGAAACCAACTCATTAAAACAAATAAAAATAATTAAAAAATCCAAAGTGAATTTCAATATATTTAAGAAACTCATCATGTATCCATGTCTAATAGTCATGATCATAATATTTTTGATAACTCACTATGTATTTTTGTAATAAATTTATACTTGAAATAATTATTTAAAACAAAATTTTCACATAATTAATTAAAAACAATGAACCCTTTGAAATCAATTATGAACATATATATAGTTTTTCCATAAAATAATATATGTAGTTATATAAAATTTCCCTATAAAAAAGGAACCAATAAAATCTACCTATTAAAGGATTGTTACATAAAATTTTTTCTTATAAAAAATATAACTATTTCTTTGAACATAATAAATCAATGTAACAAAAAAATTATTATATTTGAATTATTTAATAAGATCTATAATGATTGATACATAACATATTCTGCAAAAACATTTAAAAATAAATTACATAGTCCTATATTCATGTCTGATAATAATTTTATATGAATAAAAATATTTCAAAATGTTTATAAAACATAAAGTGACTAAAATATAAATATTATTTAACTAGACACTAAATTTTATTTTTATAGAAAACTATTTATGATCAAATATTTCACCTGATTATTTGTTTTGGATGAATCAATATAAAACATATAATAAATAATATGTAATTATTAAAACATATGTAGGAAATATTTAGTAGAAATGGGATAGTTATTGAAATCATTTATAAATTCGATAATTAAATTAAATCATAAAATCCTTGGATTAAAAATATATATGGAAATATGTAAAATAACAAATAAAAAAAGGGTCAACACAAAAAATTAAAATCTCTATTGTTGAATTTATATTCAACATGGTTGATTAAAAACATCCCAATAATCAAACAAACATACATCCAAAAATGACCATTTTATATCCTAGGGATATTCAATATGTAACACCATGAGAGTTTAAGATATATTTCCCTTCTAATAATTTTTTTTATTTGACAGCTTTTGATAGACACTAACCAAAATCTAAATGAACCATAGTATACTATACTATTAAATTATATCATCAAAAGTTATATAAGTAGTGTAAATAATTTTTTTAGAATATTATGTATTAATTCTTCAGATAAATATAAAATATTTGATTAAAATCACTCAATTTTTAGTTGTCATTATAATTATATTTTTCCTCAAACTTTTTTTATTATACTTTTTGGTAATAAATAACAAAATTAGTTTTTTACAATTAATGGTAATTTATGTGATAAAATGAACATAATTTTTAAAATCAACCTGTCAAAATTAACAAAGAGTGAATTTTTTGATATTGTTTTATAATGATTTATTTTTCGATGAATTATGTAAAATAAAAATATTTATTAAAAATTCCATTTTAATTAAATTAAATTAAAACATCATAATTTATTCTAAAATAGTATTTAATGAATAATTATTACAATTATATAATGTGTAGTTCTATTTAAGTAACTCGAATAATATTTATGATGAATATTGATATAATCACTTTTTATACATAAGAAATCATTCTTCTAGAAACCCACGTTTCATTCCATTTTGTTTGATTAATTTTAAATCAAATTTATCCAATTATGTCAACTAAATTGATAAAATGGATACCATATTTGAAAATAATGTAATTTTTTTCAATATTCCCATATTAATTTTGTTTATAATGAATAGTAAAAATACGAAAAAAGACCCCATATTAAAGGTTAAAACAGGTTTACTGGGGGTATTAAACAAAAATATATGTTTTATTTTTTAGATTAAATATATCTAATTTCTGTTATATAGATTTATTAAACACCATACTATATTATATTTAAGTAAATATTCATTTGAAATCATTTTTTGAGAATGAATTTATTATATTTCATTCTATTATCAAATTCAAAGTGTTTGATATCCCCCATCATATAAAAGGAAATCAAAAAAATTTTTATTTACACAAATTTGGGTAAACTAGTTTTTAAAATACCTGAATAAAACTATAGTAAAATTATATATCCAATAAATGGAATTCATCCCCTTCTTAAAATACAATTCTAAGGGTTCTTAGGATAGAATATGAGTGAGGCCAACCAAAAGATATTTAATCATCTTACCCAACCACGTTGAATTTTTATCTTCACCTATATAATCTAATCCCATAATTTTTATCATAATAACTTATATTTATTATCATAAATAAAATTAAGTGTTATTATAATATTTCATCCACTAATATCCACCATATATTGATTTAATTATTTAGTGAATGTGCAACTTCTCCATACATGTGTACTAATGCCTCCACGTCGTGATAAAATTGATTTTCTAGCAACATATCTTATTTATGGTTATTATGATGGTATTTACATTTTAATATAATTTTTTAATATAATGTTACTTATATAATTATAATATCATTAATATCTTAATACTTTCTTATACACTGGAAAATAATAACATCAATCATGTGTACGTGTGGATTACTACCTCCACCAAGCGATGCGATTAGTTTTTTATTTATGCTTTACCAGAATGGTAGTATGATAGGTTTAATATACATATATACACATGATATAATAATTATATAATTTTCAATTATAATATATCATTTTATCATTCCATCCATCTAAAAGTGTAAAAGAATAATGTTTACATATGTACGACTTACTACACTAGAACATTGTAATTCCTTTTTAAATACCTATCATTTATTAATAGATATATATTATATATATAAATATATCACGAATAAAACTATTGATATTATGGAACCATGATTAATGTATAGTGATTCAAACTACTAAACTGAAATCCCCATAAAAAATAAACAATTATCAGCGTAAAATGATGAATTTAAGGAGTTATCAAAAAATTGGTGTTGAAATAACATATATAGATAATAAAAGATATTTTAAGAATGTGAAGTAATATATTATATAATATTAATAAATATTGTTTTTAATACTTTGGTTAATGAATATTTTAATCATGATGAACTCGATGTAATATTTTTTTGTTTCAATTTCATTGTTAAACAAGATTATTTATTATTATTATTCAATCATTGATATTTTATTATATACCACACAAAAATATCATTAATTAATTATATAATAGCTAATTCAAGTGGAAGTATTTATTATTACATATTATTCGATTGATGTACTCATGATATTGAATGATTGTTTATAGATAAATCAATATTATTTACGGTTTCAGTCAAAAATCCTTTTTTCCAAGTAAACATTATCGAAAATTTATTTCACGATTTTTTAATTATCCATATATATTATTTGATAACTCATTCCAATTATTTAATATTTACAAAATAAACAAAAAATTAATCTATTTTTTTTCTCTCAATGAGGTGTTTTTTTTTTAATTTTTACTAAAAATATGAAATGAATCATTGTTTACAAATTTGTTGAGTGATTTAAATTTATATCCATCAGTACACAAATTTATTTTAATTTTATTTTACAACATTACAAGTTTATATTGAAATATATTTTTCCATAATAATTAGAAAAGTTTTTGATTTCAAATAAATGGATTCAAAGTAAAAATGTTTATTTTCATTATAATATATTCAAGATTTATTTTAAATATTTTTCATCGAAAATGATATTTATAATTTTTATTTATTCTTTATTTCGGATATGATCTGAGGATAAAAAAAATAATTCTTTGGATAGATTATGATGATTATAGAGACATTATAATTTTACATATAGTATTAGAGGATTGTAAACAAAATTACACATCAGTGTACAAGCCCAGGATCATAATGTACAAGGTTATCGAAGACTCGGTACATAATCTAGAATTATGAATACAAGTTATTTAAACTCTATAATGAGATCTTATCTTCCATTGTTTACATTTATCATAATAGGAATACTTGGGCATAACATAATCAAATTGATGAGCTAAAATCTCAGTAAGGTAATTTCTATAATCACAAAGCATTAGCACATGGGAAAGAAGGCATGACGTGATGATATAAAAAGGCATGTGACAAATAATATCACAACATATAAACGTGGGATCATTTATAAATTGAATAATAGAAATTAAAAAAAACATAAAACATGAATTTATTACAATTGAAGTCAAACCTCCAATACTGTTTCCAATAGTGGCTCAATCCAAGGCTAACCACGAAGACTGGTGCACATAGTAGCAGAAACCAAGGATAAATACCAATATCATCACACATAACCTCTTATAAGACTCAACTTTACCCAATGAATTGGAGAGCTATCTAGTCACACATATCTTACATTTTATGGATATTTTTTCCATCTAAATAATCATACATAATAAATATTACATAAACAAAAGGGTTACCCATTGAAATAATTGGGTACTATAATCCTGACATAAATCATTACCAAGGGGCGTATCATGGAGATTCCTTGAAAGAATTGAATTATAACCTTCATGGAAATCAATATGATAAAATATAAAAATATCATAGTAAGTGATGTCAAACAAATGTGAAAAAATGTATGAAATGTATTTTAGTACTTATAGCATAAAAACATTTTTGTACGTATTTAAGGAAAATACTATAGAGATTTTAAAATTTAAAAGAGAAAATTATTTTATATAAAACAAAAAGTGAAACAAGAATGTTTTCATAATAAAATTTTTATTTTATAAAGTCTTTTGTGGCATAAAACCAAAGATAGGGTGCACTTGAAATTGAATAAAAATTTGGGAAGTTCACTTAAAACATGTTTGCTTATTGGGAAGTATCCAGGATATAATCACTTAAAAGCATGTATATCCTTGAAAGATAATAAGGAATGAATCATGAAAAATAATTTTAGAGAATATAAATAGAATTTATAAGTATTAAATAAAAATAAAAAACAACTTCATTTGGTTAAAAATAATGATAGTTAATCCCAAAGAAATAAAGACAGTTCGGGTAGAATTCATTACGGATTATTAGCATGGTATCGGGTGTACTTAATAGGGCTTGATGAGAGAAAAGGGAGTTTTTGAACAATTCTAAATAATGACGTAATTATGGGGGATGTGTGAAATCATATCCCATAATTAGGTATTACACATAAAAAGGCATTGCATAGAGGACATTCTTGAATTAAAGCTAATGGTAGAGGATCCCTAACCTTAATCATGTTGGTCTTCACCACTTGGTATCAATGAACTGAAATGTCAAATTATTTCCAATAATTAATAATTCCAGAACATAATATATATATGTATATATATATATAATATTTATTATAATCTTTTTATGTTCATTTATACGCATTTTTGTTGTTAAAGAGGTTCAATTTCATTGTTCGGGTCTGTTTGCTTACTTGGTTTTAATGATCGTTTCAGTTATATTCACATTCACATAAACATTTAAGATGAATGTGGTTGTCTAGAATTGAATTAAAATTTTATTATAGAAGATCTAGAAGGTTACGTGGTTGAATATTTAATTTGTTTACTTAAATTGAAGTTGAATCATTAAATAAAACATTATTGATAAACCCTTGAATTAATTTGGTGATTTTGTTTATAATTATCTTGTTTTGCATTAATATTTTACATCATGTGTGATAGAGGATTCCAGGAAAAATTATAAGATAAAATGCATATTTAATAGTCAGTTTAAACCCTAAAATGGATTCATGGGTATAATATTATATAGTGATTGAATTTGATAAACTGTCATCTTTGAATGTGTTAAATTGACACATCTCGGACGATGTTTCAATTTTTTCATATAAAATTATATGAAAGGAGAGATGATAATGAATTATCTCATTAACATAACAAAAATCGATTAAATTTATTTTACTGGATTTATCATGACATTTGGGTGATGTTTGGGGAGGAATGAAAAAAATTAATAGAAAAGAACTGGAAAATAAGAAAAATAATTAAAAATTGGAATTTACCTCTTAAGTTTATCTTCCTAGAGAACCTCATAAGGGGAGAGGATTTTGTCTTTTGAAGAGAACGAGGGCTATTAGATGTGGGTAAGGATTTCGGGAATATATTTGGTCCAAATTCAAGTACGTTATAAGGATTGATAGGAGTGAATAGAAGAGGTAAGGATGCGTGGTATTTATAGTGGAGGAGAAGAGGGTTTTCATAATATTATAATAATTAGCAAATTATCTTTTCATAAGATAAGAAATAATGGTGATTACATGACCATGAATTTTTATAAATTCATGTGAGTTTGATATTTGGATGCTTACATAAATTATGATTTCAAGATTAATAGATTTAAATTATAATGTATTTATATTGTAAATTAATGTATTTTACTATTCACAAAATATCATGTATTTCTGTAAAACCCAAAAAATTCAACCTTAAAATATTTTTATGTGTATAAATCACAATTGAAATCCATTTTTCAACAATATTTTTATAAAAATGAATAATTTATTTTCAAATTAAAATCACCAATTATTCAATAAAATAAAAATATTAAACTATTTAGTTTCTTATTCCAAAATATATGTATATCATATTCCCACTTGAATCTTATTTATATATTTCCATAGGTAAGGATACTATTCATTATGGTATGTATCTATTCATAAATGTAACCTTAATATTCATAAATGTATGTAACTATTAATCTAATATTATGTTAGTCATATTAGATTTCAAATAACTTACTATTTACAACAGAGTATGTCATATTTTCGATATTTATATCTAATAAGTGTCAAACATATGTTTAAGGGTCAAAATTTACATAGTAGTTCATTGTGTTGTGATTTCATGTGATTATATAACATATTAATAAGAAATAAATTTCTATTGATAAAACATTGGGTTGTTAAAATGATGATTAGTCAAGGATAATTCTTTGACACTCAGTTATTTCCAACATTTTAATAATGTTATGATGAAACATTTTTGAAACACATTACATTTCACATATTTTGATATAATTATATAATGAAATACTTATGAAACCCATTTCAATCCCATGAACCATTCTATGATCAATTATTTTTTACCCAGTGGAAAAAATACTTATGATTTTTATTATGTTACGGGTGGACTCAGAATTATTTAACAGTAAAATTCAATGTGTAAAAGTGGAAGTATCATTAGATAATAGCGACTAAAATAGGGATTTAACTATGTTCAGTAAGGTACTCCTTCATCTATGATAGTATAGGGAGTGAAGCATAACTATGGATTTGATAGTTTAAGGAGTAAACCTAATCTACATTGATGTTTATGGTAGTGATCCTTGACTAAGGATCTAATTTCATATTATTATCTGTAATCCAACAACTTATGTCATATGGAAATTATATTTTCTCATGGATCATGTAATTTTATTCCATATTAATACATGTTTTTTTAATTGAAAAACAATATTTTGTGATTCATGACTATGATCTGTGATATATAATGTATGATTTTCTAATGGCATTCTCATGTTCACTTATACTTATTATCATTTAATTTTTATGTGATTATTGATTTATATCTTCATTAACCTTAAAAATTTGTAGAGTGCACCTTTTCTTATACATCCTTTCTAAAGATTATAGAATGTGATTTTATGTATCATATGTCAATAATGTTTCTATCTATGAAAAAATTATTTTCAATTGATATATATCACTTAAATTTTTTTTATACATATCCATGAATCCAATGATATTGATATTATTTGATTCTATTTTGGATCATAACATTATATATTGAATATTTATCCAAAAAGATGAAAAATATTTAATTATGAATAGTATGGGTCCCCATATATAGTACCATATTAAATTATATTTTCATTCTGAAAATAGGATGAGAAACTATTAGTAATAACCCTTAGGATAATTCTATGTATAGGAGAACATTGTAATTTTCCATGGTTCTTAAAAAAGATGAATATAATTTTAACAATCCTAGAAAAGTGGTCATTGAAAACATTAGAGGAATAATTTGGGTGCATGGTGAGTGTGTCATTACTATGAAACTAGATTCACACTCTTGTTGTATATTCTTAGACAACTCAAATATTCTTTATAATACATTATTATGGATTTGAATAAATAAAGGCCCAGAATGAACTAGGTTGAAATTAAGGTGACACAGTTTGCAAAGAATGATTCATGGTTTATATATAATATAAATTATTTTTTAGGATAATGTTGTTACCCGCTATGATTATTGTTGCTCAAATTTTTTTTTATTTCATTGAATTGATAGAACCAAAAATAGTTGTTTTAAAACATAATTTGATAGAATGTTTTGTGATTCTCTTCATGAGAAACCAAATGTTATGGGACCGAAAATGAATAATATTATTTTTATGATTATAAAAAATTCTCAGTACACGAATCAAACTGATCTTCAAAATGAGAAGAATATGTAAAATTGTTTTGTTGAGTCATTTATTATAAATCATCGACCATTTATTATTAGATATAATGATCCCCTAGTGTCTGAGAAATAGATTAGTAAAATTGAAAATATATTTTTCCTTCACAAACATTCATAAAATGGAAATGATAATTTACCTACATATTATTTATAAGGTAAATTATATCAATGGTGAACTCTTACATTGACAATAGAAAACTATAAGGAATTAACTCCATTGAGTGGAATAATTTTATGTCAATTTTTTCAGTTATTACTTTCCTCATATTCCTCAAAAAAATACATTTTTTAAAATAAGAAGGTTGATGAATCCATTAGTACCCACGTGTAAAGAATTATAAGTCTTCTAAGGAATTCTTATAATATTATCATCCAACCTAAAATCTTGGTTGATTGATTCTTTAGTGCATTAAAACCTTATCATTAAATATCATTATATATATGAGACTTTAGTTTCTACGATGAAATCATTTTTTTGCTTTCAAGGTGTACATGGAGATTAGGATTACCCATCAATATATTGGTTTTCATTAGAAAATAAATAAGGAATTCAAAGGAAAATATAAAAACCATTTAGATAATAAAATTTTCTATCATTAATACTAGAAATGTGGATGTAAATATGGTGGCGTTTTCATAATGGGATTAGTAAATATTTTAATTGGGAAAAATAATATCAAATAAAAAATGAATATAACTATTATGGTATGAATTAGTTAGTAAATTATGGATAAAAAGAACCATAGAAGGCATCACCAACCCTCAAGTGTTTTAAATTCAATGAGTATGATAAAAATGCTAATAATTTATCAAATATGGTGTTTAATGATGATAAATGATGTCAGAAACCAATTAATCCCATGGAAAATGGTAAATATCATGTGATCACTATTATTGATGAGGGTAATGATAACAATATGGTGAAATATTCACATAACATCAACTCTAAAACGTGTATTGTTTCATTTGATTATGGATATAACCACTAATTTATTTATGAACAATTATCTAAGGGTATCATAATACAACCTCATGGATTAGAAACTAAAATAATAATTAAAACCCCCATCATTTTTTATGGTCGCTTCTCAAGTCCATTATTCGTCTATGGTAGATGTTTGTTGGTATTCTCATCTTGTCAATAATTTTATTATCCCTCAATATTAATTTTATGTTATCATATTAATAAACATGGTTTATTTATATAATTCCAAATCATATTTATTAAAAATGATGTCACATTCAATATTATGAACCAATATAATATCATCTATTAGTTGAATGACAAATATGAGTAAATGTTGGAAGTCGAATAATTATATGGGTCTTGATTCTTATTATAATGGGGTGTTTATCTTTGATGGTTGAAGAAAAACTAAAAATCGATGATATACTTATTTTTTCAGTGTTTTATTAATGTATTTCGTGAGGTTATTCCATGTATTTAGAGGAATTATAATGTAGATATTTAAATAGAACTCATACATGGTGATACAACTATTTGAAAAACACTTTATACAATGGATGAAATTTAGTTAATGTAATTGAAAAATAAAATCATGGTTATTCAGGACAAGGGATTCATTTTGAAAAGTGTACCACATTTTGGTGCACCATTTCCTTTAATTAATAAGAATAATGAATCAATGAGACTCTGCAGTGATTATGATAAACGTTACAAGATCACTAGAAATAATAATTATCCTTTATCCTATATTAATGGATTGTTCAACCAACTGTTTGTCCTTTAATACTATTATAGTATAAACCATTATTCATGATATGTCCATTTGAGGTGCAGGAATGGGGATATAACCAGTTATTTTTACGTACGAGGTATGGATCCTATGAATTTATTGTGATGTTATTTGGTCTTATTAATTCCCCTATATAATCATTTATTTTATGAATATAATTATATTATGTTACATATATTAGTTTTTTGATGTCTTTATAGATGATATAATTATATATTTAATGTTAAAAGAAGAGTAGTATGATCACTTGAGTATTGTAATGAATACTATAATGGAGGAGAATCTCTGATAAAGAATTTACCAAGTGTGTATTTTGGAAACGAAATGTTTCATTTTGGGGATATATAATCTTAAGTTATTGTATATCTATTGATACATAAAAAAGAAATTGAACATTAGTCTAGGAAAAATCTAGTGACTAAGATCAGCATTTTCCAGTGTTTTCATGAAATTACCAATGCTTTGGGTAGATGTTATCCTAAATATATAATAAGCTCACCAAGATAGTTTAAAATAGAGCCATATTTTTTTGGATAGATAAATGTGATTATGATTTTCAGTATAATAATGAATGTCAAGTCAGTGAACCAATTTTAACATTTACTTGTAGAGTAGAAGGTTTATTGTTCCATAGTGAAGCATCTAAGATTGGATTAGTATGTATTATTATACATAATTTTATAGTGATAGCATATGCATCATAGAAAATGATATTTCCAAAGAAAAATTACCGAACTCATGATTTAGAGTAAGATTTTTTAATATTATCATCAATTATATAGAATAATTTTCATTATTGGGACTAATATGACATATATAAATATAATTAAAGTTTAACGTATATATTCACTTAGAATGTATGAAATATACATGAAACAAAATGGCCATAGATGATTAATTATTATGGACTCCCAGTATATGAACCCAATGTGAAATACAATTATGTGGTCGATAATTTGAGACTAAAGTATTGAGATATTATATAATTATTGAGGATGAAAAAATATCGAATACTCTATATTTTTTATGGATGGATATGGAAATCACAAAAGAATGAGGAAAATATTATGTTACCCAAATTAGTGTTCATAAATATATCAAGATAATGATTAAATAGACCCAAAATAAACATGTAAAACTAAAACATTATGTGATAAATGTTATGTTATTAAAACTTTTGTGTGTTGTAATGATATGTTTTAGGAAACATGTAGGTATCTCATTAATACCTGACCTGAAGAATGAGTTGTCAAATTTATCTCATAATTCAAAATTATCTATTCATTAGAAAAGTATGATGATATATAGAGAAATTAAGGTGTATTTATTATATTAATACATGATTAAAGATATATCATATCTTTAAAAGTTCATGGTATTATTGAAATTTATATTGAGAGAATGAATACTAGGGGTTTGTAATAACCATTTCCCCTATCAGAAATGAACTGGGAAATCATCACCATGAATGTCATTATCAGACACCCAAAAAAGTTTAACTATAATGTTAATTGGTTTTTATATAATCATCTTCTAAAGTAATAACACTTTGTTTCTATCATATTTTATTCTATATTGGTTATATTTACATAAAATTAGTTAAGGAATTGGTATGTTTTCATAGAGTCCAACGTTCTATTGTATTTGTTCAGGATCCAAGGATTTCCATGATTTTCTAGAGATGTCTTCATAATGATCATGATTTAGTGTTGTGTTTTTGTACTTCTTATCATCATCATATATATATTCTATCAAATACATATATTTAAACCATATTGGAATTTTCAGATCTTGTTTTATGTATTTCAACGGTTTTTGGGTTAAAAACATTCATGTATTCATGTATACTTACATTGAGAGCTTTCACTTAGGCATTCATATAGATCCTTTTGAATATTTTTGTAGATAAATGATTAAATAATAAATTTTAGAAAATTTTGATTGAAATGAAATCTATTGGGGATCTATATGTTTTAGGAAATGATAGATAAAAAAATGAGACCTTCAGTAATAGAAACTGAAATACCCAAGTTAACAGAATTGTTATGCTGGTAATGGTTAGAGACATATGTAATTTGAAGTTAGTGTGGAGGTATTAATCAAAATATATCTATGGATGAAGGTTATGATATTTGGGAATAAATTAAATATCATCTCAATGTATATTAGCCAATTTAAAATAATTTTATTGAGTTTGATTTGTAACATATATCATGAAACATCCATCAAACCTCTCTCAAGATCACAATATGTTCCATGTTTATCTCCAGAAGAAGTATATACCTTATCTATTATATGTAATATGCTCAAAATTTCTACCACCAGGTCCTGATATTTCATATGAAGAAAACACAATAGAAATATAGGATCATCGAGAAAAATTAATATAGAACTTAATTACTCACATGGTTAATGGACTCAAGGTGAATAAAAAATTTGATTCTACATGGGAACCTAAAGATGAGATGAAATATATATATATCCTCATAGTTTTGTATCATAATTATGGAATTTAGATGGTAAAATACATATTAATAGTGGTATAATTTAACTATAGTGACCCTAAATCTAGTAGGCAGATACTTGTTTCTTCTTTATTACATTGTTATCAGATAAAAGGAATCACACCCTGAAGGACAGAATAGTTTTGTAGTCTTTCTAAAAAATAAATGTTCTTGAGTCCATTATTTATATAAATAAAATTAATACATATGATCATTAACATAGTATTATTCCATCTGTCATATCTATTCACATTAATCATAGTACACTTTATGGAATACAAGGTGAATGAAGAAAAATAAGGGTTAGATCAATTTTTTTTGTAAGGGTTAAGTACATCTTAATATATCATGAATCAATAAATAAAAATAAATTTTAAAAGTTAAATAAATTAACACACATTACATTTTATAAATAACATTATATCATAATTATAGAAGGTATAGTTAGTTTGGAAAGGCAGATACCTGAAAACACATTCCATTTTATCAATAAACTAAGAATAAAATGCATCCATATATAATATCACTATGAGAATCTCAAAGATTATCAAATAAGGAATAATTAGTATGGAAATATATACTTCTGGAAATATATTTCATTTAATCAATAAATTAATATTTAAATTAATCAAGAGAGATATCATTGTGGAAATCACATGGATAATTATAATTGAATTCATAATGACGTTAATGATTAATTATTGTTTATAATGGTTTTATTCATCATGATACCACTACTATCAGGGCCTTTGGCAATAAAGTTTTAACTAAAGGTTGAAATAATTTTAATGTTATCCTACTAATTTTACACATTAGAACACTAATGCATAGAGATGGTATGTAATTCTAGGCCCCAACCATCATATAATTTCTAAACTATTCCACATATATCAAATTACTTATTTAACAAATGAAAAATGAGAATTATCAACAAATATCATTATTGAGTAAAGGATAAGGATTAATAATATTTCCCTAATCAATAATATAAATTTCAATTTAAAAAACCATATATAAGAATGAAATATAGTTTATGAAATAGGATTATACATGATAAATAATATAAATATTTGGAGGAAATTTAAGGTCCCATGATCAAATAAATGTAAATAATTCATGGGAAATTTAATGACTACAAAAAATGAATCTACGGAGTGAATATCATAAATATTGTTGTTCAAAATAATTATAAACCATCAATAAATAGAATAATTATTGTGTCAATCTTACATATTCCCATTATTTTAATAATACATGATTTTTGATGTAGATGAATTAAAATAAAATTAAAATATTTTTCAAACATTCTTAATGAAAATATCCTTTCCATTTTGAAAATAAATTTTGTAAAATAAACGATTCAAAACATTTTGAATATAATTTTCATTTAAATTAATCATTGATTATAAAAATTGACACTATAAAACATTAATATTTAAGGATGGTAGGAAATTCCGTACATTCTATGTATGTGAAATCAAATATTATTTTCACAAATTTTTGTAAAGGACGCACTGGAATTATACTAAAACAATGTGAAGATTCATTTAAAATCAATAATAAAAAGTTAATAATTGAAAGAAATATCGTTTATAAAGAGGTTATAAATGGTCAAACTCATGATAGGCATAGGTTCAAAGTACCATGGAGTGGGAAAATGGAACTTCTACATAATATAGATGGCTCCCTCAGGAACAGACTCATGAGAGGAAGAGGTTTACTATGTGGCTCATGTGGCATAGTTCTCATGGTGTTCATCATGTTTTATTATCTGGATAGCTCCCTAGGGGGAGGAAAAATAACAACACATAGGGATTCATATCTTGAGGGAGCACAGCTTTCAGGTGTCTAATGTGGAGTCAGATTTTGATGTTATGGTTAAACTGGTTCAAGGTAGGTATAAGATACCATGGGTTCTGACTTACCGAATTAGGATATAAGCCCTGGTGGATACCTTTTGATAAAACATCCATCATAGTTGGAGGGAGACTAACCTTATTGTGAATACTCATGTAGTGTTCTAATATCTGATATAGGGATTAATTATTTTTGATGGATTTTTATGAATCCTTTTTAGTGCACGGTCTTTGACTATGGGTATGCTTTTGGGCTGTAATAATTTTTCCCTCCATGACGGCATTTTATAATGGAGGTTCTAGATCAACCTTATCTATAATAATATTAAAAAAGTAACATTTATTCAGTCCTTCAATCATCTGTATATCCATTAGAAATAGTGGAAATTAAATAAAAGATAGTTAATATTAATTACACACATTATATTATAATATAAAGGACAACGAACGAGTAATATAACACAATGAAAATAAATTGGGTTATTGAATTCATTACCACTGAGTTACTTTTAATTAAAACCCTATTAGATGAAAAAAATTTAATTAAAACATAAAATATCAATAATTAAGATGTTTTCATGATATTCCTTGAAAAAGGATAGTATACACACCATATAAAATTAATTAGTTTCATAATATTAAAATATGCTTGATTGAATTGAAATTGGGAAGAAATCCTTTATGAGACATTTCCTTTTAGATGAATGCGATGTACGCTCCTTTTTTAGGGTTTAAATATGTTATTAAATTTATGATAAATATATTAATATTTATCATAACATATTATATCCTTTAATAATAACTTACCACCCATTCATTAATAACCTTTCATTATTTTCATTATTTCAAGTGTTACTTTCAATGTTTTCTCATTCATTTGTTGTAATAAATAATCTGGTTCATATTTATATAATATATTTAAATCATATAAATATTAAAAATAATTATAGAATTATCATATGTATACATCAATTATACATTCAATACAAATCATGAATGATGGTATGGAAAAATGAATAGTGTTAATATCATTGAAACAGTTGGTTGTATGTACGCCTGAGTAACGCTTCCATTTCCAATGATAACTACATAACGGTGGTAAGTAATTTTTTATCTATAATTAATGTTAATTAAAAGTTAAATAAAATATTATTTCTCTAAATATACTTACATATTTCATCCATGTGGTGTGGTCATAGAAAGAGAATCACATCGCTTTTTGAAGACTATAGTCCAAATATAAACAAATGGTGTTATCTTGTTTTAGTTAGTAAAAAGGTATGAAAAAATGATATTTTTTTCTTTCATAATGATATATAATTATTTTATATCATAATTATTTGATTAATATCACATTTTCCATTGATATTATCATTATCACCATAAATGTAAAACATTAGTGAAAAATGAACTGCATCCCTTCATGGGGTGGTAGTCCGCCATTCACATGAGTGTAGTTATCATATACCCTATGTGATGGAATGTAAAATAAGGTATATATTATATAATTATTAAGAGGTATAATTAAATATGATTATTTATATATAAATTATATCTATCATCATACACAACATTGTTAGTCAGTAATGGAAAAAAAATAGCACGAGTTTGTGGGGAGGTATTCCGCTTTACAGATGAATTATGATTTCCTAAACCATTAGATAGAAGTGTGGATGTTTTGAGATTAAACCATTAAAATATAATAAATTCACTATATGTAATATATTTAGTTAATTATATTAAATTTTTTAATAATAATTTAGGGAGTTGGAGGAATAAATAAAAAAAGGATTATTTAAAAATTATACCACTTTTTCGGGTAACCTCCATGGGTTTGTCTCAAAATCTGCCCTTGATTAGATTTCAACCCAAAGAAAGAATTATAAGATTAAGTAATGGATTTCTTATATTTATTTAGTGTTGTATTTTCTTATCCCTAAGGGGTTTATGGGTTAAGAAGAAAGAAGAGTGTGTTTCCTTTTATAAGTTAGGTGAGTTACACGCATGTAATATTTGAAAATAGAAAGGTGTAACCACATTTAAATCATAATAAGGGTAAAAATAGATTATTTAGAATAATTATACAATATAGGGTCTAAATATCGCCAAAAAATATATTTTATACATTTTTATGATATTTTAAAAATAATGATTTATTTTAAGGCCCAATAATTCTATTTTTTACCTTCATCGTGGATTTTTTTATATTTTAACTATTCATTATAATTAAAAATATAATATATCTTATAAAACGATACAAATTATTATGATTCCAAATATTAGATACATTTTTCAAAATTCCAATCATATAAGTATAAAAAATAATTTAAAGTTAATCTCGTAGATGGGACGATAAATCTTATTTTCAAAGGGAAAATTGTAAAAATTTTACAATGCTTTTATAGTATAATTACATATTAAAATTATTTCAATGACTTAAATTGAATTAATATATATATATATAAATAAAATAATTTCAATTTATATACATATCAATATATAATTTATTTTTATCAATAATTTAAATGAAAATGAAATTTTCAATTAAAACTCATTATTTTCGAATATTAATAAAAAATAAAATATTTTGGAAAAATAAAAAAAAAATCACCATAAAATAAATTCATTATACATATTTAAAAAATTAATTTTATTTTGATAAATATATTTTATAAATGAGATAAAAATTATGTTTAAATTATGATTACTAATGGAGAGTAATTTGTCTTTTTAAAAATGTGCTTTTTAATAAAATATTTATTTGCTCATATAAATTATTTTTGTCTTATATATAAAAAATAGAGCACTATAATTTTCAAATAATACTTATTTTTATTGATATACTCAAATTTAATCATAAGGTTGTAATGGTATATTATCTTATGGTTCATTTCGACTATGGGTTGTATGTTCCACATGATATCGAAGAGATTAAATTTAAAGAAATATATGTTTTTGGTTGTTTAGGATCATTTTTCAATGTAACATGAACTTTAAAAAATATTTTTTTTCTATTTAAAATATTTTTTTTACATTATTCCCACATAAAATAAATTACATCCTCACAATTTTAACTTAATATCAGTATTCAAGGGTTTGTATTTTCATAAATACCATTGTTGAAAAACTTACATCGTAAAAGGGTAAATATAATAATCTATTAATAAGAGATAAATTTACCTACAATGTTTACATGGAATAACACATATATATCTTTATAATTATGATAAAATATTGTAATGTGATGATATTTTAATGGAATAAAACTTTCAATAAGTATATCGATTGATAGAGGTCATTAATCATATAATCAAGAATGATCAATCGAATGTTAATGACCTATAGACCATAAATATTGGGTAATTTAATAGACTACCATATTTATTTGATATAAATGTAATTTTATATTATTTTTTCCAAAAGTTATATTTCCTAAACATGAATAACTAATATATTATCTATGAATATGCTGAAATATACTTACATGATACGTTTAAATTTGATAACATAAATTTCACCCATTGGTTGTCATTATATCACATTACAATTCATATCATACTCCAGGAAATCAAAAATTAAAATTTTTATATCTAAAGAACTAATTTTTTACATACCTTAATATCCATAAAAGAGTTAAAAGAATCTTTTCCTCTATCAAACTATATTCCAAACCCTATATGGTTTGAACAGGTTATACAATATAATATAATAATATATAAATCTCAAAAGTAAAGCCACTAGTTCATAAATAATATTTTTTCATAAATGTATTTAACTCAAAATAAAAATTTATTAATCAAAAATTCACACAGGGAAGTGGTAGTATTTAAACACTAGTTTTTCTTTGGTTTTAGGTTCAGTCCCTAGTTCCTTACTAAATATAACATGTTTTCACCAGACATGCAGTGTTATGGTTTTCTAAAAAAAATATTAATATAATTAATATGGTGTTTCTAGAATAAAATTATGGGTGTATATAAAATAAAATTATCATTAATTAACCTTTTAGTATATTTTGAATAAAAATTTATTTTTTCTCGCAATTTCTAATAAAATTATTTCTATATCAGCTCTGAAAGTTATAAATACCTTTATATTGATGTCTATAAAATTTAGATGATTTATTACTCAAATAGTATTTCAAATAAGTCAAAGAGCTACAATAAACTTTTTCCAAAATAATATTAATCTTGGAAGATCCCCATCACATAAATATTAAATGGGGTTGGTAATGAATTTGAACTTATAATCAATCTAAAACTAATAGAAACATGACAATTTCCATACAACATAAGTAAATGAAGACATATATGTGCCTAAAATTTTACTAAATCATTATAGGTAACAATGATTCTTAGAACCCAAATACCTGGGTAAAAATAAATCAAAAAGCTAATTATTGAGTCACAATACGAAAATTCTCAAACCATGTTATTTCCAAATAGTTCCTTACATTTTCTATGGGTTAACCTCTAGAAGTGGGAATTCATATGGGTAATTCTTAGTTTCTCTGAATTTATGATAAATAACTCTAAATGGATCCCTAGTATGAGATTTTTTTTCATTCAATTGATATCTTAATTTTTTAATAATTTTTTTGGATTTCTGACATTATTTTCAACACAATAAATTGATATTCTATTGATACACATTACTCGGTGTCAATCTACATATTTCATATATTTTTTAAATTGAATCATCATTCTTCCATAGTCTCCACTACTCAATATATTATCAGATATTATCATTCTCTTTTTAAGGATTCCAAGAGTTGGTTAAGGTATAGGTTGGTAATCATATTTCAAGAAAGAAAATAGAATAATCAGAATACCATTTTCTCACATAATTATCATTTTTTTATCAAAGTTCCCATATTTTAATACATGTTTAAAGTTAACAGGATTCCTTTGGGTTCTGTCCATTTTCTAAGACCAAAACGGATATTCTTAGAATCTGTAATCATAGTGGAATAACCATCGAATTATTTATAAAATGTAAAAATATTGATACCTCTAATTAATCTAAGACACATTAGGTATAGCATAGGTCATTTATTTTCCTAATCTATTTTAATATTTTATAATTTTTTATGAAGATAATGTGAATTTTCATAACCATATCTACAGAGAATGTCAATTTAGTTGTGTATTAATTCCTATTTTCATTCAATGAGATATGATCAAGTCAATACCAATGTGCCTATTTTTATTTATTAGCCACAGTTACATCTAAGATACAACCACATCCACTTGTAGTATCAGACTTGGGTGGTATTTAAAGTAAAAAACCCAAAATATATTCCTTCATAAAACATTTGAATGTTCTTTTGTTCTTATCCTGAGGTGCAGTTATAGGGTTACAATTCCTAATATAGGTTTTTATAAATCATGTTACAAATTATTTTGTTAAACCTACACTAATTCTAACTTTAGTGACCCTAAACACAGTTCCCCAATGTCGTTGTGTGTGTTAATAAATTGGCATTGGATATAAGGGATAACATAAAGAATGACCGAATTACATAGTAATCTTGGTAAAATAGCTTAATAGTTGAGTCCCATATTACATTTGTGAACAAAAAATACAATATTATTTTAATATATATTATTATTTCTTATATAATAACCATTCACATTAATCAGAGTCCAATTCAAGGAATGATAGGGAAGGCAAAAAAACATGGTTGATCTAAAATTCTCAGTATTAGTTAAGTATATCAAAAACTATGACAAATAGATAAATAATAATATATTTGGAAAGGTATATAACTAATCACATATTGTATAAATTAATAAATTACATATCATAATTAGAGATGCAATATTCAATATATTTGTGTAAACAACTAAAAACATGTTCCATTTTATAAAAAAACAATGAATGAAAAGAATCCAAATGCAATACCATTACAAAATATCAAGGACAATAAGATATTCTCTAATTACTATAGAATGGTAAATAACATATTAAACATTAGTTTTAATATATAAAATTATAATTAAAGGAATCATGGTAAATTAACATTGTGAAAATATCATGGATAAAATTGAATGAACTCTTAATAAATGGATTCAATATTTTTTTATGCCATGATCTCAGGGATCATGATATCTCTTTCATCAAAACCATTCAAAATATGGATTAAAACTGTAGGTAGAAATCCATTTAATGTATTCTTGCGGATTTACCTCATTATACAATAGATGCATCGAGGGGATATAAAATTCTGGGCCCCAACCATCACTTCATGTCTAATGAATTCATTGTATTTCAAGAAATCATATTAGTTTATGAACAATATGACCTGATATCAATTATCAGTATTATATAATGAATATATATTTATATATATATTCCTATTAAATAATTTAAAATTAAAAGTAAAACACATTATTTATTAATGAGATATAGTTTATGAAATAATATTATCCATGATAAATAAAATATATTTATGGTATATTTAAATACCAATGATAAAAGGATAAAAAATAATTCAAGAGAAATATAATGACATTAAATATGAATAAATTTAATGTTAATAATATACCTGAAAAAAATAATCTTAAACTATCCATAAAAATAATAAGGATAGTATTAATACTACATATACTAATTCTAGTATAAAAAAATATTTTTTTGTTGAGGAATTGAAATACAATACAAATATAATTAAAACATTAATGAAGAAACTATCATTCTCATTTTATATAAAAAAATTGATAATAAATTTTAAAAAAACATATTACTTTTCAATTTAAAATAATAATTGTAAATTATAAATTACACATTAAAACATGTATTGGTCATGATGGTGGGAAATTTGATACATTCCAAGTACATTAAAATGTTGATTCCTTTCATATTTTTTTGTTAAATCCAAATGTGAATTGTTCTTAAGAAGACAAGAGGATTCCTTAAAAAAATTAAAATGTAAAAGTGGGAAAAAATTTATTTAAATAAACCTTCTGAGAATTTTAAAAATATTTTTTATATAATTTTTATAAAACATTGATTCCGAAGAAAATTGATTTCTGACTAGAGAGAGAAATGAAGTCAGATTTTATTAAAAATATTTTCTCTATTATTTGAAGTAAAAGGGCATCAAGAAATATTACTATTTCATGTAATTTTTATTTATAAATATTGGAGAACAGAATTAATTGTATTATTACACAATTATAAAATAATTTCATTCAATTAAAATTCTATTATAAAAAATCCGAATAAAAACAAGATTGTTAAATAAACCATCACAAAAGTCATAATGTTGAAGTATGGATTAATAAATGAATTTATTATATTTAGAAAATATAAATCCTCCTGAAATAAGATGAAATAAAACCATAAATATTAAAATTTAATTATACACAAAATGTTAGAATGTAAATTACAATCATCGCGTAATATAACCCAATGAGAAGTAATTAAGATATTATATTCTTTACTACATAGATATTATTCCTTTAATTTGAATTAGATGAAATAAATCAAATTGAAACATAAAATATGATTAATTATGAATTATTAAGTATACCAACTAAAAATGGGTTGAATTTACTCCAAATAAAATAAATTTTGTTCATAAAATTATAATATGTCTCAATGAAATAAAATTGAGATGATATCTCTTAATTCATGTATCCTTTTGGTCGAACATGATTTAAAATAATATATTATGGAACAATAAGATCTTAAAAGAATATAATGAAACATTGGATTATATAATATTATATTTCTTTATGAATAATTTTTATCCCTTCAAATTTTTTTTGTATATGCCACCCTAAGATGTTTATTCTTCGTAGCGTAAAGGTCACAAAACACCGAGTTTAAAGGAAAAGTGTAATATTTTTAAAATATTATTATTCAATATATTATTAATAACTTAGTTATTTAAAGGTGGTTATTATTATTATTAACTTAATTATTAAAATTAAAATTATATATTTTTAGAAATAATTGAATAATAAATTAATATAAAAAGAACTATTTTTTGAAAAATTTTCTCTCAAAAATATGATTTAATTGTTTTTTAAAAACCTAATATAAAAATAATTTTTAAAATTTAATAAAATATATTATAATAAATAAACATAGTTTTTGAGAAATTATTAATAAAATTATCTTAGTGTTAATTTTTTGGATTTTTAGGAGAAGTTTCTTTTTTTTATGATTAGTGAAAAATAGTGAATTTTAATTGAAAACTACCTATTCATTTAAATAATTTATAATTATAAATTATATTTTTAATATGTATTGGAGTAAGCATGATATGTTTTTGATAAATAAATCAAATTTAGTTCCTTTTAATCATTTAAAAAATTTATTTTTATATAAAAATATTATCAAGATTTGAACATTTTAACTTTAAAAACTTGATTTCTCATTAGGTCAGTGGGATTAATTTTATAATTTAATATACCTCTTTTATTTGTTTTATTTTTAAAAATTTATACTAAATTTGTAATTGGAATAATTTATAATATATAATAATTAATAATTAATTGTCTTACCATAATTATTATTGAAAAAAGTTTAAATTAATTATCATGATTGAGGTTAAAATAGGGTTTTGTGAATTACTTGTGTTTGTATGAAAATCAATATTAAACACATATATTATAGTTATTTAATGAATTTAATGTTATAATTAAAATAATTATGTTTAAATTATCCATAAAAATTAATATAAATTTTATTATTAAAGGATAAATTACCCAGGTAGATAAAAAAAAGAAAATTTCCATGGTTAAAACTAAAATTTTAAAATTGAGTAAACACCGATGTTCTGGAACAACATCATTGAAAAATATATTTAATATTTGATTTATGTTTTTATTAACCATTATGTCCCAAAACTCCAATTTGTTTCCATTTTTTAGGCACTTGATGTATGATGGACCTCTCTATGGTGAATAATTTTTGGTATTTCTGAAAATGAAACTTTTCAACTATAAAAGTTAACACACTCCCCTAACATTGTCTCACCTCTAAAGACAATTGTATTGACCAATATATAAAAACATCACTTCTTAAATACCATAACATCATTCTAGATTCTCTATTTTTATCATAAATCTATCATAGGAAGGATTTATTGAAAACCTAATGAGGATACCTAAAAAAGATGTATTGTTCTCTGATGAGCATTTTTATTTTATTTCATCCTCTAACCCCTTGAATTCATATTATACCATTACGATATAATCGAAAAAGTATTTAACATATAATAAGACATTTGTATGTTATGGATTCAACCTAAAACTAGAAACACATCCATAAAATGGTTAACAGTGTGTATGGTGGACTACCACATCACGGAATGATGTCATCTTTTTCATCTACCATATCTCAGAGTTCGGTATAATGATGGATCAAAAGTTTTTATACAATATTCATCAAATAATTAGACCTTATGTTTAATTATACAATATATAATTTTTTTAAATTCCAATATGTATGGGATATGATAACATACTCTTGTGTACGGTAAACTACCGCCTCACGAAGCGATGATATTCATTTTTCTCTTAGACGTTATGTGGAGGATAATAAGGGTAACGATAATAAATATATGTGATACAAATTAAATATTTGTTATATTGAATAAAGTTTTAGAATTTTTTATGTAATAAATATAATTTTATTTTTACCTACTCACTCACTGAAAAAATGACAATGTTGATCATGGACGTGTGGACTACAATGTGCTCGAATCGATGTGGTTTGTTTTTTCATCCCCACATCATAAGAGGTATAGATATAAATATATATAATTAAATTATATGGTATCTATAAAATATAAATAATTAGAAAAATTTATAATTTAATATACCATAATTTCATGAGGATCATGGAAAAATGGAAGTATTACCAATGTGTACGTATGACCTACCATATCCATGATCACAATGATAGCTCATTTTTTAAAAACATTATTCCTTATTGGTTTTAAAAGTATAATTATTATAATTTTTTTATAATTATTTCTTAATTCTTATATTTTATATAATAAACTAGGCCACATTGATCTTACTTTACCTACAAAATTCATTTTTGACAGATAAGTAGATTTTAGTCAAAACACCCGACTTAATTAAAATTGAATAAGTAACAGAATAGAACTAGCTAACAAGTAAAATAAAAATAATAATAAACTTCATAAAAATTTTCAAATAATGTAAAAATTTATAATATTTATATTATTCATGAATATAAATACAGACGTCAGAAATCAGACTCAAGGTAAGAGACTTCATCTCAAATTCTTTTCGTTGAGACATATTTTGGGGTTATATACATGTATTATTTGATAAGGTGTTTACACATCCCTTTGATATGTTATATCATTAATTTAACTTTTTTCAAGAATAATAATGTATTGATTTATTTTATTATTTCCTGGGTATAATGATTCAAGTGTTTTCCAAGTTATAACGGACTTTCGTTTTAAAGAAATCGACATATATAAGATTTCCTTCCAACTTTTTCACTTTAATGAAAATGTTTTATAATGATTTTATGAATGTTTTTATATGGTTAAAACGATTTATAAAGTATATTTATGTCTTCTTTAACATTATTCTTCAAATTTTTCAAAAGTAATCTTTTTATGTGATTTATATGGAACATTTTGAAAAATGATAAAAAAATATATTATTAACGTGTAGGATGATATGGAATTTTCCACCATCATGACCATTATTTGATTTATGTATTCCTTTACAATATTTCATGTCATTATTAAATAAAAACCATTTTTATTTTTTATTTATTTTTGAATTCAGAATTGGTTTTCCAAAATAATGGGTATTTTGGTATTGAAATTGGGAGTTTAAAAGAAAATAGTATTTTTATCCAAAATTATTTTTCATATGAGTATGAAATTGTTTTTAAAAGGGTTTTAGGGTTGAGGTATTAGATTAATGATATATTAATTGATAATTATATGAAATGGGAGATCCCAATATAGCTTATACAAATATTGAACCACATTATAGCTCAATGGTGAGCCCAATATATCATTTATGAATAGTTGAGCTGTATCATTGCTTACGGGTGAGCACGATATAATATTCATGAATGGATGAGACCAATTATACCTCATGAGAAATGTTTGATCCTGATATATCTTATACGAAGGGTTTTCCCCATTATATCTCTCACATTCATTAGGTATTGATTATATTTTTTTTTCGGTGATATGGGTTTTCCAATTAAATTGTTTTTAAAAGGTTTATATGAATATAATGTTTTAAATCACCAAAAATAGTTTTAATTTCATTATATGGGGTTTAATGGATTCATTAAGAAAATATTGATCGTGTTTTATGTAAAAAAATTATTTATTTTTCTCAACAAACTTTATTGAAAAGGTAAATATTTCAGTGGTTTTCGTGTCTTCACAAAAATAATTATTTCCTTATTTTTTATATACCATATAGATATTTTGTGCACATCAAATTTTTTTAAAATATTTTTCTTATGGTTTAATGGTAAATGAGGGAAATGAATAAGTTAAGTTAATGTTTGTGAATATTTTCAATAAAATAATATCTTTATTTAGTATAAATTTATTATATATTTGTGACAAATGGATTCTGGTCGGATGTTTACCCTTTATATTTCATGGGGTTTTTATAAATGAGAAATTTAATTAATCACCAAACCTCTAAACATGAAATGATCAAAAAATTTAAGAGAATGAATTATTGATATAAAAGTAAATATTATGTAATGTTTAAGACTGAGTCATACTATTTTTCATTAAATGATATTTAAAAAAATTTAAATGTTAGGAATGTATTAATAACATAATATTGTAAAAATTGAAATTATGGTTATGTTGAAGTGATATATATTATTAAAATTTCAATGTTTCAACATCTAAATTAATTTTATTCATCATAGTTTTTCATATAGGAAACATGAAAGTATTAGTGAGAAGAAATGGAGTGAAAAATACTCTCCCAAGTCAGCATCCTCATATGGTTGGAATTTGAATGGAATAGATTGTTTTACTTATAGATTAATTAAAACAAATTATAAATTGTTTTGGTATCCATTATAGAGAGGAACCCGATATAAAATGAAAAAAAATTATAGTGGATAATTTCATGAGAAAAATAATCCCATCATTCAATGGATCATCTGAGTTAGTTGTTTCTAAGGGGTGAGTTAATTCTATGGAGAAGATATTTAAAGTCCTCAGATGTTTATAATGTCTAAAAGAAACTATTTCCATCAATAATTTGGATAGGCATATTGATCTATGTTGTTCATTCATTAATAATTACATATATTAATATGTTCATGATTTTACATAATGTGACACAATGTATAATATTTTACTTGATAAATATTTCCCTAAGAAAGTTCAGATTAGTATAGTGAAATAATTCCTATAATTGAGGAACAAATGTTAAGATTTTTTGTCATCATATGATAAAAATGACTTGTTTAGCCAGGTATGTTTCATACCTAATTTTATGCATTGATAAAAAAATATTATATTTTATATAATATTAAAAAGAATCTTATGAAGAGAATTTTTAGCATGAGAATATAAATTTCATGATAAATGTCTTTGTTCAAATGGAAAAAGTTAATATAGTGTTTGGATACTCTTATTGTTCATTATATGACAAGATGAATAAACATTCATCGTGGAAGGAAATGGATAATAAATCAACTAATAATTCTATTGGTAATCACAAAAAAGTTTCCTTGGGTGGTAAAATATATTTTTTGGATTGTTTTTCAAGTTCTTAAAAGTGTTACCGGTGTGGTATGTTTTGAAATAAGGTTCATGACTACAAAAAAAGAGCCTCAAATAGTTCAATAGAGATATAAAATTGTTTAATTAAATACTGATATGTTTTAGCAGTAAGGGGTTGTCAAATTATGCTAATGTGAGCTTGATTTTTCTTACTCATGGTGGAAATAATCATGAACATATAAAAGGGGTGGAAAATAATTTTAAACATATACAGTTGAAGTTAGTCTATCTAGTGTAGTAGTGATAGCTCCCTCGAGAAAGGTATTTCTCACTGTAATTTCATAAGATCAATTTCATAAGAACTCCTCTTTTGATGTTTAATGTATTGGAGATTCATTTAAATATATTTTATACATAACTGAAATATATGTTTTAGTAGATGATTTATTTTAGAAATAATGACTCAAAATTTTATTGATGCCTGTTTAATGTTTTTCAAAGCCATTTTAGAATTGTATTTTATTTTTTCTATTAATGTGAGTTGAATAATAAATACTAATGATGAACCAGTGGGGTTATTTTGAGAAATATTGTTGAATTTTTTATATTGGATAACTTGTGCTAACCATATTGGTTTTTGAAAATAGTTTGAGACATACCGAAATAATTATCACACTTTTAATGATCCTACGATCAGTAAAAAGCCAATTTTTGAGATTCAGTCCTAAAAATTCATTTTTGTTGATTAATTTCTATTAGTATGGTATGAATTTGAAGTACATTAGAGAACAACAAAATTATAAAATTTTTCATCTGAAATATAAATGTATCAGGAATGTATATTTTTTTATATTTAGATAGTAAAAAAGTTTCCAAAAATTTGTAATAGGATATTGAAACAAAAATGTTATCCTATTACATTATGATTTTATGAATCATATGGACACATAGATCATCACATATTTATGGTTTTGTGTCCCTTGTCTTTCCATTTGCCATTCACTTTCACTTGATCAATAAGGTCAGTAACTCCCTACATTTATTTAGGGTTTTCTTCCATGTCCAAATCATTAATTGCATCTTATGTCGTTATATTTTGAAACTCATTTTGTGATATTCTAGATAAAAATGTACTCTACTTTTATAATAATTAATAGGATGTTTTGTTCACCCTTTTAAGGATGTAGGTTTTTCCACAATCATTTTTCCTAATTTCAATCCCTTGATTATTGATGCCAAGTTTAAATTGTGTGAACATATTTTTTAAATGGGGGAGAACGTAACACCCTAGGATTTTATAAGAAGATATTGTATCTTCCCATTACATAATGATATATTTCATCATGAATAAATTTAATCTCTTAAAAATATTTTTTAACACAGAACCTAGAGACTTTTTCTCTCTATAGTTTACAAGACACACCACACCAATTTTAAAGAAAATCTGAATTAATATTCAAATATTATTATATGATATAATACTTATCACCTAAAAATTAAATTTTTTTTATTATAAATCCTAATAAAAATATTATGAAAATTATTTTTATGGTTTTTTAGATGTAAAATAATAATCATTAAATATAAAAAAGAAATTTTATAAGAAATATTCGTTTTTCTAAAAGACAGGCTGATCTTGATGTGCACACATAATATAAAATAAATTTCTACCACATTTAGTAATTTTATTTTCTAGAAAAAAATTAATTTTAAAAATATAAATTTCACAATTATAATTTTGTAATTTTTTTATTTTTATGAGAATATTAATTTTTTGATGTATATTGAAAAATACCTAATTTTAATTAAAAACTAACTTTTCATTTAATAATTTATATTGACAAAATATTTTTTTAAATGGTTTTAGAGTAAAATTATATCCCATTTATATACATTAATCTAGTTTTTTTCATTATAATCTCTCTTTATATATATGTTTTATATAATATTTTTTTAAATTTATTACATTTCCCCATTAAAATAAAAATTTATCATAATGTCTACATTATTAATTTTCAAATTTTATTATTCCCCAATTTGAGATGAGTTTCCAAAAAGTGATTCCATATATTTAATAAGAAAAATTTGTATGACCTAATAAGGTCTACAAATTATTAACCACAATGATTTTATAAAACAGTTAAAATTAATTACCACGATTAATGTTAAAACTGGGTTTTTCGCATTACATGCATTTTTATTAAAATAAATTTTACACTGATACTGTATTTTAATGAATAAATTTTATTTTATATTTATATTTCTTATGTCTATATTATTTAAAAAATATAATTTTAATTTTATCATTAATGGACAAATTACCTTGTTAAATAATAAAATACTATTATCCTTGGTAAAAACTAAAAGTGTAAAATTGAGTAAACATGGATGACTAGAAATAAAATATTTATAAAATGTGTCTTTATTGCATGTTGGAAGTTTTTATTGACCATATATTCCTTAAAATACATTATATTATAAATATCTAAGGTTCATGTGGAATAATTGACCTCCCAACATTGAATAATAATGTGTATTTACAAAAATTCAACTCATCATCGACATTAAAATAAATCTCTCTCCCATCACATATTCCCAACTCCAAATCCATTTGGATTGACCCAAAGTAGGATCCAAATCATCTAAAATTCCATTATATTATCCTAGATTCCATAGTTTTATCATAAATCAGTCTTAGAGAGGCTTTACTTATAACATAATGAGGATACCCGAAGAAGAGGTAATGTTTTCCAATGAGTGTTTTTATTTGATTTCTTCACCCACCCACATAAATTATTATTATAAAATGATAAATTAATAAGATAAGTGTATTAATTATAAATATTTTTTCCATGTTAATGTTTCAACCTAAAACCACATAGATATCCATCAAATGGGTTATGAAATCGATATTCATGTGTACAGATAACTACTGCCTCATGAAATGATATCATTCATTTTACATTACCAACTCTCATGATTTTGTATGATCATTGATATAATGTTTATATATTATGTTAATAACTTAGTTATTCCTTCAGAGTAATTATATCATATAAACACATTATACATTCCCATACATATGTGATACGATTAAATTATTATTCTATACAGCGAACTACCGCCTCACGAAGTGATGTGATTTTTTTTTCACTAATACATATGGTGGAAGTTGGAAAGGGTAAATAAAATAAATATGTGTTATATAAATGAAAAATGATATATTCATTAAATATTTATCATTATGTTAATATTATATATAATTTTTTTACATTTCCAATCATTGAATAAAATTATAACGTCATGCATGGATGTGTGGACTACCACCTCCATGACGCGATGTGATTCATTTTTTCATAAACACATCACAAGAAATATATATATAATGGTATATGATAAAATAATATGATATTTTCATATAATGTTCATTTTATAATGAGAAAAAAATTATAAACATTCCATAATGATCATTGTAAAAATGGAAACATTACACTCACATAAGTAAAACCTACAATCAAAATGATTGTAATGTACATTCATTTTATAAAATAATATTTCACGATTGGTCTTTATAGTAAAATTTATTTATAAATATAATTATTATGTGATGATTATTATTATTTATAATTATAAATAATTACCTCTTCGGCCGTAGTCGATGTACGAAAACCGTTTTTGACAAATAAGGTGAATATGGTCAAAACATATGACATAAACTTAATTGATTATGTAATTTTATAGATCATGTTATTAAGTTAATTAAAATTATTAATAAACATTAAAATGGTAAAAAAAATTAAATTAATAAAAATTATTATGTAATTTAAAAACAAACATGAAAATATAGAGTCAAGGTATGGGGCTTCATATCAATTTGTTTCAGGTATAATATGTTGTTATAAAATGTTATTATTTTATATGGTTTATATACTTAACATTTTATAGGTTATATCATTAATTTATCTATTATAATGATATTAAAAAAAGTACTATTATTAGTTCAGGGGGTTATGATTCATGTGTCTTCTATGTGTCAAGGGATTTTTATTTCAAAAAAACCATATATTAATGTTTCTCTATCCAACTCATTATCTTCCTTGACAAATTTTTATAATGATATAATAAATATTTTTATATGGAATAAAATTATTTATATATTAAATTACATTTCCTTTTGTATATAATTTTAAAATATTTTAAGAAGGATTATTTTTAAATATTTTATATATAACATTTGGGAGATGTGAAAAGTAATTTTATATTCTTAATACACACCATGATAATCAATTTTTTGCTACCATAACCATGATTTTATTTATATCACAATTATTAAGATTACATTTCTTCTTCAAAGTGAAAAAATTTCATTTTTAGGAATTTTGTTACAAAAAATATTTTTCATATTAAATTGGTATTTTGGTATTGGAAATATGTTATGAAAAAAATGGTTATTTTTATCCAAAAGTGTTTTTAAGATGTTTTTAAGATATTTTTTAAGTATTTTGTGATGAATATATTTTATTTATGTTATGGTAAATTATAATTATATAAAATGGGAGATCCCTAAAAAAATTATAAAATGCTTTGTGTCCCATTTTAGCTCACTAGTGATGGGAATATAGCTTAAATTATGTTTGACCCCAAGCTAGTTCGCGGATTATCATGATATATAATATATAAATTTTTTAAGCCGCATTATAGATAAATTTAAATGGGTGATCTTGATATGTATTATATAAATTTTGAGTTCCATTATAGCTCTCCAATAAATTGGTTAATGATTATATTGGAATTATTATGTATGGTTATTCTATAGAAAAGGATTTTGAAATGATTTTATGAATATGATACTCTATGGCACTAAAAAGGAGTATTGATTTATTGTTATGGGTTTCAACGGATTTCCTTGATAAAAAATTGTGTTTTTTCTTGTGAAAATGTTATGTTTCCTTCAATAAATGAAAAATGATGAAAAAGTAAATTTTTCATTTTTTTCACGATTTTATTGAAATAATGATTTGTTTTCATTTTTTATACTTTTATAGAGACGTTGTGATAATCATATGTTTTAAAACTATTTCTCATAGGGTTATATTATGGGTAAGGAAAATGAACCAGTAAAGTTGAATGTTATTTATATTTTCCATGAAAATAAATAATGCTTTATTTTAAATGTTTTATATTATAGAAAAAAGGATACTTATTTGATGTGCCCAATTTTTATTTCATGGCCTTATATGTATGAGTTATATCTTAATTCATAAACACTGTAAACTATAAAATATTTTACAATTTATGGGAATAAATTCATGGCATAAAACTCAAGATTAAGTAATGTTTAAGGTTGGTTACATATATATATACAGTAGTATTAATCATGTTATTAACTAATAAAAGTAACATATTAATATTTATTGTATCTTATATGATCTTTTTATAACTATAAAGACATGAAAAATTCAAGGAAATTTTTTTCTTAGGTTTTTTGGGAATTTTACAAGAACGCAGTTTCTGACGGCACCTAATTCTGAGGCCCGGTGTGCCCAGAATCTTTTTCCTACGTTTAACTCGGGTACGTTCAGTGAACAAACAAGCGGGTTTTTCTAACTATTGAACCGGTTCTCAGAATTGAATTTCGATGGAACCAATGGAATCGCAGCACTGATAATTTCTTAGAAACACCTCTTCCGATGTTGGGTTTGCTTGGGTGTGGTTTTTAATTTTTTGGGTTATGTTAAGGAATAAAATAAAAGTAGTGCAACCAATTTTTTTTTTATTTTACTTAACTTAAGTTAAGTGGATGATGTAGGAACCACAATATCCAACCCACTTGGTAGGATACTTGTGATGTGGGGCCCACATGATCCCCACCGTTTCTTTTTTTCTTAAACCCCCTCCTTTAGTTAAGAAACACACCTGTAACCCTTTTTAATGAGGCCAACCCTTGCGTTTAATTTGGTAAATAAATGCCCCATTAATTTGGGCGGTTAAATCATCGCAATTAATTCAATTAATTGTTTGAATATTTTTTAAATTTTAAAACACATGGCTTGAGGAATAAAATAAAAGAACTCTTATTTTATTAGTCTAGTTGTGTTGAGAGGGGATTGGGAGAAAGAGGGGAGGCTTGAAGATATTCATCTTCTTCGTTGAAGAACATGATGAACGTGAAGAACGCACCGATCTCCGACGAAGAACACCGAATCCTCGGAGATCGACTACGCGACGCCATGTACCGTTACGCCAACGTTCCTTCTTCCGTGATGCTTCTTCCGCGGCACATCTTCCGTGATGTTCCTTCTCCGCAATGTGACGATCCCCCTTCCACGATGCCTTCTTCCGCGACATGATTTTCTGCGACGAACCCTCGCTCGACGACGCTTGAGGTAGGGGTTTTGCTTCAATCAAATCATTGTGATTTATATCATCGACATGTGTTTAAAATTTGTCAGAAGCCTTTTTAAACCGCTAACGCGGTGGGTGCGGACCAACGAACAAGTCCGAACCCACCGTATTTATATTCTTGGTGTGCGGATCGGCGGGTGATGATGAAGTAGGCCGCACGGGCATTGTGAGGTCTTCGTAGTGAAGAACCGGTCCTGGGAGGGCCGTTGGTGAAGAAGGTAGGCGAAACTGACCACCGGAGCTCGTTCGGTGGTCCGCGGAACACTACGTCGGTGTGCCACCGGGAAGGGCCACCGCGGCGGAAGCCACGGTGTCAGGCCTCTAGTCCCGCAACCCCGTGGGACCGAGGGAGGCGGGACGCGGCGCTCGACCGCGTCCATTGACAACGAGCGGCCCCCCATGGGGGTTGCAGTTACCAGCTGGCATGGGGTAGCGGGCCACCCCACACCCCAATCCGCTCTGTCGAAACGGCCGAGCCGTTTGGCCCTGGCTAGCGCGCCAGGCCGCACCCAAGCAGGTCGGACCCAGAAGCAGGTCGGGGTGACCCGGTTCGGGCCGGGTCGGTCCGGGCCCGAAACCCCCAATTCCGGACCTCTCACGGTCTTTTGCCCATAGCTAAGGCTGCAGAACTATGATCGACGCACCGTCAGCGGCGATTCGATCCTTGGAACGAGACGGTCGTTTCGATATATTACAATCAAGGTTTCGGAATACTTTTGGTTCGGCCGGGTTGGTTCGTACACGAAACCAACCAGGCCCTCAGTGCCGAAACGCTCATAACATGAGCTCTGGACGTCCGATTGACGTGCCGTTGACATTGATGGATTCCTCTAAGTGAGACGGACCTTTTGGCTTACTCCGCATGAGGTTTGGACGCAGTTGGAGTATGGTCCAATTGGTTTTGACTTCAAAACCAACCGGGCCTCTAGGACGAAAAAGCTAATAACTCTCAGACCGGGCGTCCGATTGACGCGCCGTCTATGACGTTGAATTCCTATTGACGATACAGAACATTTGGATACATCAACTCTAGACTATTTTTCAGTTGATGTATCAGCCCTTCAGCTCATGGAGCGGACCCTCCCGAACGAGCTTACTGTGTGCGGGAACCCTAGAGCTGGCTGTGACTGTGACGACGATGACGACTGTGCAGAAATCCTCCGTGGATTTGATAATGACGACTACAACACTCAGTAATCTTACGTGGATCAGTGCTACCGATTTTGTGTGGGTCAGATCCTGTGTGGGTCAGCGCTCAGCAGTCCTGTGTGGGCCAAAGCCTACTGATCCTGTGTGGGTCTGATCCTATGTGGGTCATTGCGGTGGTTAGTACCTATCGATCCTTTGTGGGTCATTGCAGGATTTAGTTACCTATCGATCCTGTGTAGGTCAGATCCTTTGGGGGTCATTGCAGGGGTTAGTACCTATCGATCCTTTGTGGGTCTGACGACTTTGATGAATCAGTGGTTACATCTGATCATCTCTATGGTCACACGAAGAAGTATACCTGTGTGAGTTAAGTATTGATTTTCAATCCTTATCTTCGATAAGTTTGACTTGATATCCTCTGTGGATTACGTTATGCTTTCCTATGTGGATTTGGTTGTGTTTTTCTATGTGGACTGGGTTGTACTTGGGCTCGGATGTTGGAGCTGAACTGGAATTGATGACTTTGGTATATATATGGGAATACAACTAAGTAGTGTCGGATGACACTTCGTGATTGTATCTTTCCTTTTTGGATTATCCTTTGTGGATTCTGGGAGCCCTTTGGGGGTCTCGGGGTCCCTACTGAGTAGCTTATACTCACCCCTGCACGGGCTATGCCCGCACTACGTTGTGTTGGTTGCAGATGATGGACATCACTGATCATGGTTGAGGTACAAGGAGCATGTCGGTACCAGGAGGTGGATCACTGGGCGGGGCGTACTCGAAGCGGATGACTAGACCCGAGGAGCTGTGGAGGCTATCTGTACCCACCCTTCAGGTGGGACTTTCAGTGGACGGCTCGAGGCAGCGGCTTTACTTTCAGTTGATGTTTTCCCTTTCCAGTTATACTTTTCATTCATTTTGGGTTTGTATTCTGGCCCACTTACTTTTCCGTACTTACTGTTGTACCCAATTTTTACTTAGTGTTTACTTCTGCTTGCTTGCTCTGTGGTGTTTGTTTACTTTACAAAGGCAATTCCTTCCCTTTTATCGAGAATTATGCCTTGATTCTAGTCACCAGCCCCTGGCCTATGGAAGGCGGGATTGGGGTAGTCACAGCACGGTCCCCGAGGACAGGTCATGACAATAACATCTTATCACCTATTTATTTAAAAATATTTCATTATTTTCACTATTTTATTTGTCAATTGGTTTGTTTTCTCATTATTTCTTTACAATGAGAGTTACGGTTATATTGTATATTATGTATTCAAATAATCTCTATAATAAAAATCATGAAATAATTATCATATTTTTATATCAAATATACTTTAAAAAAATAATTAATTTTTTTTAAAATAAATACATTATGATACGAGAGATTGTAGGCCATACGTATGAATGATTAAAATTACAATTTTTCAAAGATCTTTTTACAAAGGTTGTAGTAATATTTTATCACTAGATATTTATTTGGAATCACAAATATGATATTATTTATATAAATATACTTATATTTATCATCCATGTGGTTTCTGGTTGAAATGATACTCAAATCGACTTGTGAAGTGTGAAATTCCACAAATACATGAATGATGTTATCATCATTCAGTAAGTGAAAATGTAAGAAAGGAAATACTATTTTTCATTAGAAAATCATAAAAATTTAATTAATATAATAATTATTTTATTTATATCAAATATAATTTTTAATTTAATCCTTGTTACCTTCCATGTAAAGGGTTAGTGAATCATTAATCCTACCGCTTCGTATGGCCGTAGTCCGCTGTATACACGAGCAACATTCTCGTAACCCCTACATGGTGGAATGTGAAAAAGTTATTAATGATATAATGACAAAATTGGTTTAATTATGTTATAAATATCACATAAATACTTTAGTTCAGTCATCAAACCCAATCGTAAGAAGTGGTAGTGGAAAATTCAATGACATTGTTCTGCGAGGCGGTAATGTGTTGTACATACAATTGATGATTTCATAACCCATATGATGGATGTATCGATGGTTTTAGGTCTTGATTAGAAGATAAAAAAATATTATTATATGTAATATATTTAGGTTATTATTTAATAATTATTTAATAATATATTTGTGAGTCTGAGGAAGAAATAAAATAAAAATGCTCATTATAGAACACTACCGATTCTTCATGAAAGCTCCTCAAGTTTTCAACAAAATCCATTATAGGATAGATTTAAAACCAAACTAAGGCTTCTAATATGACGAGATATCTTTTTTGAAGTTATTTGATCTGGTATTCTTCAATAAAATATATTTTTAAGGTCTGAATATGATAGAAGATGAGGTGTCCTTTTATAAGAGTGGTGAGGGGTACGATTGAATTTTTTAAAATAAAATTTTATATCCATTCTTTTCAAAGTTAAAAATGGTCAAAAATTGAGTATTACTGAGCCTTATACATTATAGGGTCTAAATATTTCTATAAAATGTATATTATACTTTTTTATATGTAATTTTAACTCTTATAGTTTTATTTTTACCCCCCCTGCCCAGAAATCCATTTTTACATTAATCGTGGTAAAATATTTATACAATTTTTACTATTAATTTTGGTGATAAATAAATTTAACATATTTGGATCGTATTAATTATAATGATTATAAATATGGAATCTATTTTATCAAATATATTTCGAATAATTAACAAAAAATAATTTCATATAAATCTGACATATATGGAAAGGAAGCGTGGTTTGAAAGGGAAAATGCTCAAAAGATTAAAATGTTTTTTTATCCAAATTCAATGATAAAATGATCCCAATTAAATAAAATGGATATATATATATATATCTAAAATAATTTTATCTTGAAAATATTGAAATAAATGATTTATCTATATAAATAATTTAAATGAAATGGTTTTTTCAAATAAAATTATGTATTTTTATATTATTCATCACAAAATGAAATATTTCTGAAATCTCCCACAAATTCAAACTAAGATAAATTTTATCATAACATTTAAAAAAATTAAATTATTCTAATAAAATGAATTTATAAAACTATTTAAAATAAATTTTAAATTATGTGAGCAAAGTGAGATGAATCCATAATTTAGAAAAATATAGTTTTTTCGGAAAATATATATTTTCCTTTTAAATGATTATTATTTTAATAATATCAAATAGATAAAAATAATTTTCATATTTTGTACATAAAAATTTGTTTGGAAAACAACTTTTCGTCACTTTTTCCCAGTTTAAATGTATATTTTATTCTTCCACTTAAGTGAATTCAATTTGATAAAATGGATTCTATATTTGGAATCTTTTTACCCATTTTTTTATTGATTTAAATTTCATTTATAGTCTTAATTAATAGAAAACACATTAATATTTTTTCAGAGTGTTTTTGTTTTAAACATGTTTCCCGGGGGTGAAAAACTAGTAAAAAGTAGAATTTATTAATTTATAATTGAATAAATAATATATATATATATATATGTCTGTGTGTATTGACCCCATACCATCCTTACTTTTTATATATATTCATTTGGAAATATTATCCTAGATAATGACATTATTGTATTTTAATATTTTAGGAAATTCCAAACGTGTCTTCTACACATATTATATTAAGGACCACCCTTGATTATCTTATTTAAAACTATTTGTGCCATATTGATCCAAATAATATTCAATAAAAAATATATCAACATCCCTATAGATTTATTTCTTTTTTATTCATAAAATCATATTCTAGGCGTCCTAATGAAATAATCTTAATGAGGAAAACTGAACGAGGCAAATCATCTTACCTCATATATTTCAATTTATTTATTCTATTACCTCATATAAATATGTTTTGTTAATCATATAATAATAAATTTGTTTACTCAATAATATAAAAAGATATTATGATTATAGAACCACTAAAAGTTACCCTCTATTCCATCAAATGGGTAGCCAATGTTTGACTCAGGCGTTCAACTGGACTACCTTCTCCAATAAATGAAATAGTTCATTTTTAATCACCATATTTCATGGAAGGTTATTATTATTGGTCTAATATTAACAAATTATATTTATAATTTTATTAGTTTTTAGGAATTTTAATATCTTATCAACCTTATTACATTCCAAACGGTTAAAAAAAGATATCTCCACCCATGAAAACATGTGGATTACCGACTCGACGAAATGATGCGGTTTGTTTATTGTTTCGAAGTGAAAAAAATCATAATAAGGATACATTTAATGAAAATATATTAAATATATGTTATTCTAATTTTATATAGGTGATTTATTATTTAATTATATTTCATTACATCTATCAGAAAGTGAAAACATTATTGATGCATATGCATGTCTTACTGTCTCAAAGAACGATGTTATTAATTATTATTTCTACTTCCTTTATTCATTAGTATATCTATATATTTTTAATATATACAATATTTATACTATGAATAAAACTCTAGAATAAAGAACCATGATCAATATACATAGTCCAATACTAACAAATTTAAATTTCATGAAAAAATAAAAAATTTACACACAAAAATGACAATTCTAATATGGAGTTATTAATTAATGGGTGATGAAATATAATAATTCTATCATATATGATTATATAAATAATTAAATGGATAATTTATATAATTATAATAAATTTCTATTTTTTATATTGAATGTTAAATAACTTTTGAACCAATTAATAATTGAGGTAGAGGGGTATATGTTACAATATAATTATTTAACAATATTGTTTTTGAATAAAATTAATGTTAATAAATGTAATTATTTAATATTAAGAAATCCATAAATTTACTTACCTTATGGTTAATTCTTTATATTAATGGGTTTTTTCAATTATCATATCTCTATGTACTTAGGTGTTTGTAAAAATTATTTTAAGGAAGAATAATGGTTATTTCTCTTTTTTGTCGAAAATCAAGTTTCTTCCGTGAATATTTTTTCAAATTAAATTTTTAATGTTGATATTATTCCAAAAATACTATTGAAATTTACATTTACACTTGATTTAATTTTAAAAAATATTAAAAATGAGTCTTCATGTCATTTTATGAATAGGGTACAATTGAATGTTTTATGAAAATATAAATGGTATCATTATTTTATCCTACCAAACATGAATAAAATTTACATTAATCATGATCTCCTTGAAGAATTTTTTTTAATTAAATTTTTATAAGGAAATTTTAAAATAAAATGTTTTATATGAAATTTTTTTTATTTTTATATTTTAAATAAGTGGGTTTAATGTGAAAATGTTATTTTCCTCATGAAATGATACATATATATTTTATCGTTATTTTCTTCTAAGATGGAATCCTTTGACATTAAATTTGATTTGTGGGGGTATATGTTCCAATCCTACTATCAAAAATAACTTGTTGGATGGATTATGATGACTTTTATTTAATGATGATTCAATGAAATCTGTATCTATAGCTTCAGATAATTATGTTAGGGTGTGACCATAATAAATCTATATTCATTTCCATTTGTTATGAAATAATGATATGATAAAATATTTTTGAAATAAATATTTATTCCCTGGGTTATTTTATGATGAATGGTTTATTATACTTTTAGTCCACTGAGGATCTGGAAGCATGTATTGACCAGCAAGACTGAATAATAGCTTGGGATTTGAATCCAGGAAAAATCACCCTTGAAAAATTCATTCACACAATGAACATGAGTGTTTCTCAACTCAAATAAAATCTATTAGAAAATACCTAAACACAATTTTATACATTTCACTAGGAATTACCTAGAGTGGCTGATTCAAAAAATCTTAGAATGGTGTTTTATAACATTGTGAACTCCATTACCATGTAATGGTTTTGTTTTGAGAATGATGGTTTCCCGCTATTCTTTAAAGTGGATTCAAAATAAAAATTTATTTTTTGGAGGATAGGTGGGTCTGAAATTATATATACCATCAACGAATTGGGTATACATCGGCATTAATAAGAAGATAAGGTCTAGAATAGTGAGTGAACCATGTTTAGTAATATATTTTTTTATTTTATGATTATCTTTGGAGTGAGCTTCAATTAATCATTTTTTGGTTTTGGGTGTGAAACCAATCTACTATAGTTTTTAAATATGTGATCTTGGATGAGGAAGTGATTTTTTTCTCTTTTATATGCCTAATAAATATGGCTTCTTCCAAATATATTCTCCCATGTATCATGCCATTTGATTCTTTTATGATTCATGTTTTATAAATATCAATATTTTATTCCATTACTCAATATTATAATATATGAGTTAAGATAATTTTTTAAAGAATACTACTGCCATATTCTCAATCCCTTATTCTTATGTTTTTTAAGATATCATTGATATCTCCATTATTTACCCTAACCAAGAATTAGTGGTCACCCATTCATTGGATTCCTTTCCACGTGTTATAAAGAACATTATTATGTATGATATGTATATAATGGGTTGTACTTATAAATTCCATAGTTGGAGAAAATGTAAATATCATAGGAATAATTTGTATATGAATCCATATTTTTAAAGATACTATAATATTATTATTATATTGGGGATCTTGTGGTTTTATATTGAATATCCATCAAATAAGATGTAATATTTATAAACAAAATGTATTGGTTTATACACATTGACAATCAAACAAGTTTGGCAGAGAGATAAATAATAATAATAGGAGAGGAAATCTAGAAACAGACATTCAATTTAGAAGATATTTCTCTAAAAATTAATGCTCCACATCCCCTTGAAAGATGAAAGAGAGAGATATAGATGTTATTTTCACTATTTTAACATAAAAATAATATGAGGATCATGGTTGGGAATAAAATTATTGTAAAAACTTTATTACATTATATCAAATAAAAACAAAAAAATAACAATAACAAAAATAAAAAAACAAAACCAACAAAAATAATCACAATAATAATAGGAATAATAATTATCAAATAGGATCTGTTGGTAGGGCATAGAATCCTACCCATAAATATTTATTATAATAATATCATATAAAAAAGATAAATTTTTTACTCTGACATGTGATATCATAATGTATAATATTTAATTTTTTATATATAATAAATCATTAATTATATTTTTTGATAAATAAACTATTACCAAAATGAATTTTATTTTTTATTAGAGAATTAAAAAAAATCATCCCTATATTTTTTATTACAATTTATTTTCATGTGACCATTATTAATTAATAAATCCCATGAACCTTGGTGTTATGTGATAGAAGATAAAATTCCAAATATTGGACACCTAATGAGGTTCACTCTCAACATAATGGTTTTTCTGTACATATCTGTTTGTATATTTCACAACATGTATCACAGCCCAATGTCCATCACAAAAATTAATGTGGTTGATCAATTTCTAATATAAATGACTATTAATAATTAACATTTTATTTTTAAATATAACTTCACATCTGGAAAGATCAAGAATTCTTAAATCTCTTCAAATGATGGTGATTTTGATCCACCAAGGAAATGATCGAATCCATCAGAAATAAATATATTGGATTGGCCTTGTTGGTTTGTATGATACCCTAAAAATCCTTGTTAACCATAGATCATTAATATAATAAAAATAATCAGGTAGTGATGATTATTATGATAATAGTGATAATGATAGTTATAATAATAATGATAATGATAATAATATCTTAAAAACAAAAAACAATAAAACAATTTACAACTATTATATTTGTATGAAAGAATAAAAACTACACACACTCAATGGCACCGACACTAATATGACCCAAATAGAATATCCCACTAACACGTGTTAATGGAATGATCCTACCCAAGTGTGACTGAATATAATTCCGGTTCCAAAGTCCATACAAGATATATGGAGGCACAAACACCATACAAGAATATAATTCCCCAAAACATCCCCCTAGATGATTCATTTTGTAAATATCCTTAACATTATATCTATAGTTTATAGATTTGTACACATTATAGATAAATTAAAATATCAATTAAAACATATTAAATATAGTTTTCAAACACCAGTTTTTTTACAAATAGTTACCCATTCCTTACAAACTGACATAGGGGTTCAGCTTATAATAAAAACATAACACCCACAAAAAACAATAAAATTTCAATCTATAATATGAATTTAAATTAAATATTTCATCCCTTATATATTTTTGGAATTTCATAAAAAATACATTTAAATAATTAAACAAAATTATTGACATGTTTAGAAATATATTACATTAGTTAAAGAAAATTAAGATTGAACATGCATTTTGGATATTTCCTTGAAACATTTCATAACAATTAAGAAAAATATTTATTTATCTAAAATGAGCTATGCAATTTCATTTTTACCACCAAATAAATAAATTAATTATTTAGTATTGATTTCATAAAAACCAGGGTTTCACATTAACGATGGGAAATTTCGATATGAAATAATTAATTGGTTTATACTTGAAGAATGTTTAGATAAGGAGGAATATGTAGAGATCAATGAGTCAATTGAAATAAAACTAAACTAAATCACCTAAAAATTACATCAAACACCAGATAAAATTCTTATGAATTGTATACATTTAAAGGATATTTTAAACAACACCCAACAATAAAAAAAATATTTTATCAACATATTTCTTCAACATTTTCCAACACAACAAAGAGGAATGATCAACTTGTTTTAGATTTCACACACATAATTATTTAATTTATACGAGATTAATTTATATTATATTGGATTCCAAACATAAATATAATGAGAAATATATTTAATATGGCTATATTTTTTATTAGGAATTCCCATATAAATAGATTTTTAATTTTTTTGAAGCGATTTTATAAGAATTATTAGAGATTTAATGTCACAATCTATCCAGGATAACCAATATAAACGATTCCATGTTTAATCATGATATTTCTCGAATGGTATACCTAATAACCAATGGATGGATAATAGATCACATCAGTCACAAAAAACAAGGAGGTGATTTTTCCATAAGAATAACTAGTCTAACAACAATAGTGGAAAAAAACTAGAAAACATTTGGTATGCCAAAACATTCAACATGCGTATGATATAACACAATGGAAATTTCGTAAAATGATCCCCATGAAATAGTTGGAAAAAATGAAAAAACAATCACAATATAATCTAATGGACCCATTATAATAAAACCCAATGCTTCCATATTGTACATTATATTTTAATTCACCCATTATAAGATAGTCTATAAATATTCAAAGAAAAATGAATGGTATGAGAATAAATAGACTATAAGGAAACTATTAAGTATTTAATAAGTAATTCATATCAAATAAGACCAATAATATCAATTTTATTTACAATTTTTTATATATATCAATTAATAGTTCATATCTATTCCTTTATTTAAAACATTCAAATGAAATGTATTAAACATTGATGAATATGTTTTTATATCAAATATTCATGATCTAATAATGTCAGAAACACTAGAATCTATAAATAATTTGACATAATATTCAATCATATCACTATGGTAAGAAGGACCAATGTTTGTTAGTTTAAGGATCATGGTTCCACACATCCTCAGTGAAATGTGTCCCTAGGTGTTCTCACATCTCAAGATCACCAGTACAAAGTTAATATGAATCAACCATAATTAATTAACTCCCTATATGCATTATTTATAGTACCATTTTCATATTTAATTTTCTTCTTGGTAAAAATAATTCATTACGATAAATTATATACAAGACGTGGGATCTAACTGCCCAAGATCCCATGTGTTTCAGGTAAATCAATCTACTAATCAATAAATGGTTAGATCATCCATTTAATTTTTTTTAATCAGTCATAATTCAACTAGACCCAATAATTCTTCAATAAATAATTTTATTTTTTAAATATAGATCTAATGAGTTCTCATAGATACTCATAACTTTCAAAATATTAATTTCATTTATAATACATAAAGCATTGCATTCCTTCATTTTCCATGAATCAACATCCAAGAATTTCATCAAATAAAGTATTCATTTCAATGAAATTTCATTTTAATCCACAAATTAATTTATAATAAATAATGAATGAGGCTCAACATAGATCATTTTGTTTAAATAAATAGAACAATTTTTAAATAATTGAATGTAAATTTATTAAAATCCATTCCAAATGAAGATGGAAATAAATGTTTTAATTAATAATAAATGCATTACAAAACCACCTATATCAATCAACGTATCCTCAAAAACAATGACCATATCATAAATAAAAAAACAATTGTGGAATAAAATCCATAGAAAAAGGATCCTAAAAAAATTATAAAATAAGAATATCTTATTCATTATCTTTCAAAAAATGCGAGTGAGAGAGAAATTTCAGGTTAATGATTCCGGAAGACCTCACAATTACAAACAATGATAAGGGAAAGAGATCACCATTCCATGTTTCATCTGTATGAAATAAAATTAGATCATAAAACATACCATATTGATACCATAAATAGTCTAAACTGAATATTTTGTTAAATAAGTGAATAATGGATGTAGATGTTCAGGGAAGAACGAAATGAAGAGGGAACAAACCATAAAAAATAATGATCCAAAACTAAAGGATCTATCAAAATTGATCAATTGATGTTCATAAAAACCCTAAATATAAAATTGGAGTCTCTTTGATTGGGGAATTGTTCCAAAGTGATAAAAATTTGATAAAATGTATGTTTTTGAGGTCCAAAATGAAAATGTAGATTCATTAATGTCGTGTCTCATAGTTTGGCAACACAGTTTGTAAAATAGTTACCCATGGAAAACAATTTCTCCCATGTCATACAGTTTGATGGGATGTTTATATTTTTTTGACAAACCTTGTGCCTAACATTGAAACTCCTCTTGAACTCAAAATTAGGAATCATGGTTTATTGGGTAGATCAACATGGGTTTCTATAAAAAAAAATTCTCTATGCACTAGACCAAATAAATATAAAATATTATAAATTCACCAAAAATAATCGATGAACTCATATAATAAAAATGTTTTCAAATATACTACATTGTTTGTACATGAACGTGTCTATCATGATGTCACAGAAATCCCTACTATGAATTCATTATTCCCCCAATATGACTCATCAAGAAAAATAGAACACATAGATTTGTACATTTATTTCTCATCATTGTCTCATTATCCCTTGTCTCATGAAAATCCACACTATGTTTTATAGAAACCAAAAAAAAAAGGATTGAATTTGCAAATAAAAACTTCTTAAAATAATCATTGATCCAAAAATTATTCATAGTTATGATCATATGAGGATACATATAATGGTTATCCTTATTAGAAAATTGAGAGTATTCTATATTATATTTATTGAGCTAGGATGTGTGAAAAACATCCTAGATCTATTTCATAAATGTTCACAAAAAATAGTATTCTTGCTTCCTGATCCTCTAAACAACCACAAATGGTTCCATGTATCTTTCTACCAACTACCCCTATTTTTCAAGCCATCAGTGACCCAAGTACGTTGAGACTATTAAAAAATATGTTGTAATACTCATAACTCCAAAGTATGTTGATGAAGATCTCCATAGTATTTTTATCACCTATGTTCCATGAAAAATCTATACAAAACATTATTTATCATCTTCATCATCACCTTGACCAAAATGGGAATCACAAGGGATAATTAACTTATATTTGACCAATATAGAAGGCATTTACATGATCAAATATAAAGGACAAAAAAGGTTATTTTTTATGTATGAATTGTAACTATTATTATAGAACAACTCAACGAGTTAAAATATTGATCCAAATCTCCTCCAATGTTATAGAAGATGGCATAAAACTTGTCTTTAGGTATCAATAGTTCGCATTCCATCTTAATACATATTTGGGTATGGTATGCTATGATCCACTTTACATTGGACCCCAAATGTTTTGGATTCCTTTTAAAAAACATGTTGTAAACCAGTGATCCCTATTGATATTAATTTTAAATAGAACACCATGAAATCTAGGGATCGCTCATATATACAGATTTCTTAACTCCATAAATTGTGTTGTATAATTAATGGGAATAAATAATACTATTGTTCTAAACAATTATATCACCATCCAAATCACATCATTTCCATGCGTATTACATTATAACCCCACAATTATGTCTATTGATATCTCATTCCACTTCCATGATGAATCATAATGCGGTTAATCGAATCATAAAGTTTTACAATTTTTTTCATTGATTTACAGACATCTATAAGAACAAGAAACAAAATTTGTATTGTCATGTTTCAAACCTAGACAACAGAATCAACACATCATATCATAATAAATCTTCATCATTCCTAGTTAAACCACTAATAGTTTCTATAGTTGATATAGAAAATGCTAAACATGATCATTGGTTCTATCCCCCATTCGACAGACCTCTTGGACGACTCCATAGTCAGGATGAATTCTTCAGCACATCCGGTTCGATATGATTATCCACCATGATAGTATGAAGTATTTCATTTCAAATATGTATCTCCTAGCCATGAATTTTCTTCTGACTAGACTCATTTTCCTAGAATTCCTTTTATTCATCATCCACTCTAATGCTTCTATAGGGTTTATGGGTTTCTTGTGGTGGAACTTTCATATGAAGAACATAGTGAAGCATTATATTTTCATAACCCATCATTGGTGGCATCTTTAGTATATGAACAACCCACTATATTTCTCTATATTATGTTTATGAACTCATAGAGAATCACCTTTATAGTTGTGTTTTAATTTATTTTTAGACCATTCTTCTATATAAATATGTATTCAAATGATTAGTTTATTATGGTGTGGTCTTTATAGGACTAGTTTTGTAGTTCATAGGACTTCTCACTACATCGATGGTCTTGGGAAGTGAATTATGGGAATGATTTGATCCAGGTTGAAGTATGGGTTATGATACATGTCATTCATCTCTCACCTCATTAGATCTCTATTATACAATTTGTGGGTAACACAGTGGTAAATTTTTCACAATAGATGAGGAACCTAAATGTCTTTAATCTGTGTTAATCCATCACATCTATGATGAGTTCTATCTTGATTTAAAGCTTCCGTCATGTGTCATGATAAGTTAAGGTTGTAGGTTTTCATCTAGGAAACAATATTTTTTTCATGATTTTTCTTTTTAATTTGTAGAGATTCATATCATGGGATAATCGGTACATTATTTCATGAAATTTAGGATGATAATAGTAATGTAAATTCTACTTTGTGGGTTTTTCCCGAGTGTTTCATCAAACCCCTCTGATGAGACTTTATTTTGGTTTTGTTCATATAACGGTTTGAAATAGCCATTATAGGTCCCAGTGGCACTCCACCTCTACTCAGAATCTAAAATAATGATTCAAGAAGTCGATGGATATTATAATTTGTTGAAGATTATTTATTTCCTTAAACATTAATCTGAAACCACAACCATTAAGACATCTAAGACTCCTACAACCCCATTTTTGACTATTTGTATGATAATAGTGAAATACTATAATCATTCACCTAGTAATCCGGATTTACATTCACCACATGTTCTCTCAAATAAAATATAACTTCATGTTTGATTCAACAAATTAGTATCATAAGGACCACCTTTTTTTAATTTGATATATAAAAAATATATAAGAGGGAGTTTGAGAGGATATGTGTTCTTCATAGATCTCAGTGGATAATATTTTGATAGTTTCCATTTTAACAGAGTGGGTTTCCTTAGCATCTCTGATGATATTTTCCTTTCCTTCCAATAGGTTTTCATTGTTAGAGTTAGTGGATCGCTAATGTGAAGGATGTAGAATCTACAGGGGGCAGGGACTAAAAAAGTGTGAAAAATTATCCTTCTCTAGTTGATGGAAAGAATATTACATTATCCCAAGTGAGAAATATATCAGCATGTAGTTATGTTTATTAGAAAATTCCCTTAGTCCTTAAATCTATCATGAATATCTCTTAATACTCAATTGATTAATTTTTAATTATCATGGATTATAGGTGTATGTAAAGAATGCCTTCATTGATGAGTAGGCTCGATGGATTTATGCCTCCATAATAATTTTCTTGGAACCCAAAAATAGTAAAAATATTATTTCTATATTTTCTAAGAGAATGGTACATGTGGGATTCATGCATTTAATCACTTCCAATACATATATTTTTTTGTTTTGAATTAAGGATTTTTTTTTAAATATTGAAAATTCGGTATAGAATATTACTACTATAATAAAGGAAGTGTAAAAGTGATATTATATTCCTTTATTTATAATAAATTTTAGGTTTTGAATATAATTATATAATGGTAACAACTATCAAAGGTTTCATCTAGATGTGTTTCCATATTTCTTCTAGGGAGACATTAATACAAATTCTCAGGCCTAAGAGAAATTATGACGAGGGGTCTTATAGAAATAAGTAATGAATAATTATTAAGTGTTAATGGATTATAAATTACTTAAATATATGGGCTTCTTTGGCGGTAAATTCACATTTTGTAACAACAAACAAGAAAATAAGTTGACATGGAGTAGGCTCGACATCTGTATCTCCAATCTTCAATGTCTGGATTTATTTTTTACATGCCATGGTCACCCATCTAACCAGATCAATTTCAGATCAATCCAGACTATTGGTTATTAAATAAATTAGGATGATAGGTACAATTATTTTTATTATTCATATAATTTGAACCAAATTGATGTATTTTATAGATGGTTACTGAGTATTAGAAGTAACTACATAGGGAAAATTCATGGTTGGGTCTGATGCATTATATACATCAACTAAGAATATTTTTCCAAAGGGGTTATTTAATAGAATTGAGGGTGAGTTTAGATTTGAGGGGATCAAACTAGAAATAGAAATATATGTGAAATTACTTTTCGTACGTTATAATTATGAAATATTTTTTCTGTGATGGAGAAAAAAAATCCAAATTGGATAAAATATTGAAGATGTAGAATGGGTGTAAGTAAAATTTTTAATCACTCATGGTCATTTTGGGGGACATATAAATAGATTATTCATAGGAATCCTGAAAGAATAAAAAACCTTCAAAATTTATTCATTTGAAATTCAAATAAATTTCTTTTGTAGTGGATATTGATGTTAAAGGGAAAATGGAATTTCTATTTTCTGAGGGTCTTCTGGCTGAACCAAATATCCTCCAAGGAAAAAACCAATGAATCATAATTGATGAAGTCATTTTCATGATACAATCCCAAGATACATGGAGTTTACATATAATTGGGTTTTAGAAGAAATTGTAGGTGAAAAGAGGTCAAAGATAATTTGTTCAATATATAGAAGTAATGTGCTTCTATTCCAGACTATTTTCAAGGATTATTCTATGTGGAATATTGGGATATTTTCAATGTAAGGTTGGGGAACTTTGTGTAGGACATTTTATAGAGGAGGAAAGCTGATCACAGTGTTGTGTGCATCCAATTTAGATATTATTCCTATGTTAAATTTTCCCAGTATACTAAATCATTATAGGACAATTTTTATATGGAGCTTTACATATAAAACCCAGGATCAACTAATTATTAGAGACTATGTTATGTTATTTAGAGATAAATATTTAAGGAGTAACATGGTTTTGTTTGTGGTAGAATTATCTTGGGGTTGGTGTTATTGAAATATAAATAGTGGAGGATATTAACAAAAATATTTGTTGATACAATTTTATCATCAAGGTGGTCATGAACAAGGAATATAATAGGTTTGAATGATTTTTTATTATTAATTCCATGAAGAAATTTAGATTTTATGATTAATTTTGCATTTGATTGATATGTTAGGACACCCTATAGATTAATATAAACTCAATGGTACATGATTTTGTATTCTTAAACATCATATTTGATGAATGTAATGGTTATCCCATGTCCCCCTTTCACTTTATCCTGGCTCTTGAGGTTATTACAATGAACATAAAATGAGGTTTGAATAAAAGGACAATCGGGCCATTTTGGACATGGTTTCAATGTAAAATTTTGTCACATATTTTAATTATTGATTAAATGTTATTTTTAATTAATTTAATACTATGATCAATTTATGGGATCATAAAATTATTACCACCTATAGAAACATTAGGGTAAATAACTTCAATAAAAGGAAGAGTATTATTTTAATCTATGATAAATATCCATGGAATTAAAAAACACAATTCATGAGAAATTAAGCATATAGTATTGATAAATTTTAATATAATAAATTAGGACACCATCATCAAATGAAAGGATCAAAAACCCTTATTTAATGGCACCATAAACTGGATTATGTGATGGATTTTCATCTGGAAAAATAAATTTATATCATTTGGATAAATTATTGAATTGATTAATAGTATTATATTTTCTATGTCAATGCAATTATTTTATATCATCAATCTATATAATGAAGAAATCATAATATTATAAAATATCATTGATGACATTCCATGGTACCCAAACTGGTCTAGTCGATGCCATTGGGAATCATAGATCTGACTGGTGGGGATGATGGATGGAGGTGGTATCTGTCTATAATGTCTCTCTAAATCCTTTCATCCTAGAAGGAGAGATTGATGTGGGACATCATCGATGGGGACTCATTTTAGGGTAAATTAATAAGATATCGGAAGGCGGATAAAAGGGAAGAATGTTTGAGGTATTTTAGTAAATTTAAAACCCTTACTTTGTGTATTCATGTCCTATCCGCGTAGATGAAGGAAAAAACTTGGTGGGTTTTGGGATGCATGTATATAAATATTTGGAAGGATAGATGGGCCGTAGATAAGTTGTATTACCTAGGTTAACATGCTCCAAATATCTTGATTAATGAGATTAACCTGTTTTTATATTTTATATGGGCCATTCAAAACAAGATTTCGATGATCATTTACTATAGTAAATGTTTGGATAAAGAACCAAAATTTTTTTTCTTGTCAAACCAAGGGGAATTCAGTAGTTGATATTTTAGAAACATGCATTATTCATGAAGTGAGACATATTACTACGCACCCAAATATTTTTACACGGAGATCCCATAAAAGTTGAAATTTCTTGTTTGGAGAATTAGGAACCATTCCCTCTCGGTTGAAGGTAATATGAAGCGAAATAGATAGGTCATTACTTCAAGATGTTATTATTGCATGATGTAAAATTAAAAATCAGTGTGGAATGTATTGTTTATTGATTAGTTGTAAAAATTGATATTTAATTATGTATGAAACGATATGAGTATAAATGGAGGTACTAGTTCAATGTAAGATGTTTTAGAGGCATGGTTCTAACGAGAATGACAGTATGTGGAAGATTTGATGTCAAGGGGTATGTATAATATGTATTTGTTTTAGGTTATTTGGGATTATAGAAATAGGTAAATAGTAGGGAGAAGGTGTTCCCTACATTTCCTCTAGGTGCGAGTGAAGTTACTTTGGGTAGATCTTGGTGCATTAATAAATGATAGGGGTTTTCTACAATTTTATAAAGGCTCATACCAAGGATTTACCTGAATATGGAACATGTTAGATGTAATCAAGATAAATGGTTAAGAAAAAATCCACAAAATATGGGACTGAAATTCAATGTGTATGTATAATGTATTTTTTGGGAGAACATAGGGGTGGTATGGAGAGAGACAACTACGGTTCATTGAATCAAGGTTTTAGTTCCTTCTAATCTTCTGATGACTCTATTAGAGAATAGGAAAGGTCCATAGTTTCTGGTATTATGAAATGTAGAGTTTATAATTTTCATATTATTAAATTATATTATGATTATTTCAGAAAATTTTGGTTCCTTAATGGGATTAATAGATCACCTTGGGAGTGGTCTTATCTAATTTAAAACTGTAATTTTTTTTTCATAATACGACATTCATGTTAGTCTCAGTTGGTTGGAAAGAAACTCTACTGTAGGTACATTGTATAGTAAAGGGAGCCTAGAACATATCAACTTTTAAATATTATTTTGTGGGATTTTACTAATGGATATAAAATATTTTTAGTGGGTTATTCCTAAAGTCATCATCAATTCCACCACTATGAGGTACGAACGGATTTTTCGAATAGGATTATTTTATTAAAAAATAATTTTTCATTAGCATGGGTGAACCGCCCATCTATAATTAAAAAATACCCTAAAATCCCTTCTCATTAGATATATAAATAAGAAAGCTCCTCAAATGAAATATATAACCACACAAGATATTTACCATACACCAATGGTCTCTAAAAAATAAAAATTGTCATATGTTGCCCAGAACTCATCATTTAGATATTTTTCATGTATAATAAACTCAATAATTGAGGGTGTCAACTGAGCACTTTCCAAAATATCCTCAAACAAATCCTCTATACCACAAAGATATTTGAGAAAAATGATACATGAGATTCCACTCCTCTGATGATTCGATTGTGACTATGGATTATAGTTTCATACACATAGCATAAAAACAATGTGTCTCATTAGAAGGGTGTAGGAAATATAAAATATAAAATATTACAATTACTCTTCCCATAAAATCATTCAGACATTAAAATAATTTTATGAGATGTTCTATGTAAATAATTTATGAATATAGTAAATAGTAAACTAGTTTCTGAAAATGTATCTCATTTGTACATGTGGATTTTAACATTGAATGTTATTTTTTAGGCCAATGAATTATTGATAATATATATTTTTATTTAATATAGATATTTAACTATATCTCATATTTTTCATGATGAAAATTGATTATTTGAAATTGAATGAAATATTTGGACAAATAGATACGAGTGTGACTCAATTAATAATAGCCCCTTTATGTGTCAGTATTATCATGAGATGAATAAGTTGTATTGACTTAGTAAAATGGGTTTTTAGTGTATACCTAACCATCCGTTTAAAATTTTCATAAGAAATGCCTTATTGTAGGGGTATCACGGTGCATGAGATCATTATGTTCAATAATTATGAATTTCCATCATTATAAATTCGTTAATTATTATTCATGGTATTTTCACAATAATATTATATATATATACATTTTATTCCCAGATTATCCATTAATTGGTATGTGTCATTAGTTTCATAACATCCATATTGATTATTCCTTATCTGGTCGTGACAACCATTTTATGGATTAAATAAAATGAGTTTTAATGATATTTAGCTTCCTATATTGATTATGTGTAACCGTATCATTATAGTCGCTTTTTTAATAGTCATGTGTGCTTATTGATTCATCATTTAATATTGATTATGAGATATTTTATCATGATAGACAAGTGTTTAAATTGAATGTGTGTTTTGTTATTTACATTTCCATACTAATTATGTGTCATATTTTCATGATAGTCTTGTTATTTAAATGGAATTTTTTTATCTTATTTACTATGAAATTATGACTAATATTTTTGATTCATGAATGCTTCTTCCCTACATAACCATTACTGAGGTTTTAAACTCACCCATATTATGTTTCCTTTATAGCAATCCATGATGTGTAAAATAATTGACATGAAATTATATAATTTAGGGAATATTATTATTCTCAAAAAATAATTATTTCATTTGTGTTTTGAAATGGAATATTGGAATCATGTATATATCCAGATTTCTAAGGAAACAAGATTTTTTGGTCTATAAGTATGTGATTTATTGTATAATATTACAAAATAATAATGAAAAAACAGCTCTGGGTAACTATTATTGATGTTGTTATAGTTGGTTTCATAATAATTTTAGACAAAACAGTGATAACTAGATTCAGGATAAAATATAAAAGGGAACATAACACTATAATATATTTTGATGACATGTATAGAAGAATATACTATTGATTTAGTAAGTTAGATATTATATTTATTTTCCTAGAAATACATCTATGTCAATATAATTTAAGTAACCACGGTTCTATAAAATATGTACCTAGTGTTAATAAATATAAAAAAGACACATCAGATGTGACTCATGTGTTTGATACTACACGATTATAGGCCTTACTACACACCGTCTTTAACACTCTCTGTGGATATTAATTGGATAATTCAAAATTTATTATAGAAAAGTACGAAGGATTTGAATAGATGATTAAAATGAAAGACTTATGTTAAACCTATGTTTTATTTATTGAAAATCAGTTTTTATGATTTAGAAATACTATTAATGATTATATTTTTCCCTGTTATGATTATTGTTTCTCACTCTATGATTCTTGGTTATAGTTAATGGATAAAACTATAAGGAATAATGGTTACATTGAATATAGAGGATAGTGTGGAGACTATGAGAAACCAAATGGGATGATGAATGGAGTGAAAGAAATAATTATTATACATAACTAGTTATCCTGGAATATTATTGACAATCCCATCTTTAACTAACACTGAAACACACTATATATGATAATAATTTATTTCTATAATATATCGAGTTTTGGATACCATAGGGTAACGAAGGGTTGGATCCAATTTAGTTAGAAATGTGGAAAGATACCACCATGAAATTTATCTACTGTTTTAAGGGTCCCGATCTGTGTTGATAAACCCTTTTCATGTTTGTGAAGATCTGTGTACTCAGAGGTTGATTAGAGGTAGTTTGGAGAAGTTTGGTTAAGTAACACTAAAGAGGGGGATTACATGTCGTGTAACTACATTACACGATTTGATATCAAGTTTCACTGGTTGTTTTATATCATGAAATATGGGTTCACTACTTGAATTATTTTGGGGTTCAAAAAAAATAAATTAATGAGGTGATTTGTTTTTGGGAAGAGCTCGACCTCGAGGCATTAACTAACATGAAAGGGTATTACATATAGTGTAATTCCTTGATGATGTTTGTTTTAAGTGTTTTCCAAATTCCATGTTTTCGTCAAAACTTATGGATGAAATAGCTCTCTCTCAAACCTGGGCAACCTGGTGACACTCTCTTCAGTTTTTTTGGTCATTGTTTCATCAAGGAATGGTTTCAATCTCCCTTCATCGATCCGTGGATATCTATAATCGATATAAGGTATCACCTACCTCTGATCATGGGGTTTATTTGATCTTCTTCCTCATATTTCCCTTATCAATTTGATGGTACCTGATATCCATGTTTCTGAACAAGTTTTCATGGTTTTTGTTTGATGAGGTTGTTTCACAATGTCCTCGGGTGGATGCAATTGTCATAGGAGAGATGACTATGATATGTTACATTTCTCCATTCTTATGCAAAGAACGTTAATAACATTTTGAAGTAGCGGATTGATTGATTATCTATTTTTTACATGCAATCACATAGTTATCATAGTTAATACCATGGATCGCAAAGGAAGGACCAAATAATTATAAGAACTAGATTAATGATTCAGTATCAATTATATGTTGTTTTTTATACCATAATTGAATTTTACCTCTTTATTTTCTAGATAGTGTGATGTCTATTACTTTCTTGGTAAGAATATTTTTCTTGATGGAAATTGGAAAGGAAGTAAAGATGAAATTTTTTTATTCAATTAGATAACATATAAAGAAGCATGTTTAATGAATCAAGTTATTGTTTTTGTAATTTGATGATAATCATATTGATTCTAGTGAATATGATTAATGGATTTATTTAATAAATCCGAAGCATGTGGATTCTTGTTGTTAATGGAACTAAAGGAATATTATATTATTTGTTGAATTATTTTTTCGATAGATTGTGAAATCCTGTTGAAATATTTTCCTGTATATTGAACCTATAAATAACGAATTAGTTAATTCAAGATGGAAAAAGAACCAATTTTTCAGAAAAAGCTCAGGACTTCTGGTTATGGGATCTACTATCTTGTAAAGGCTAAGTGCCTTGAGCTTTGGAGGTGTAAGATATATTTTTTTGTGAAGGAAGGTTTCCTTTTTTTTATCTGAGAGTCCATTTATATGTTTTTCTTATTTCTTGTGACATTTTATAGATACGAGATTTGAGGTTTTGGTGGTTAGGAGGTCCAGATGTGACATGATATTGAGATAGCTAAGCCAAGAGGGTTGTTATGGTTTGGTTGTGGAGGGAGGGTGAGTTTTTGTGGAATCAGTTAGAACTAATAGTTTATAGTGGTATTGGTATTTTCACATGGGTGTTGGGGAGGAAACAAGAGATTGTGGAAGAGGTTGAATCTAGGATTACCCATTGATTTGAAAGTGGATGCTTGTTGAATCTATTGTTTGTTTTTCTGCTTTACCTTCCCCACAGATTGAGGTTGATGTTCTTTCTTGTGCTCATTCCAAAATATGTGAAGACCTGTGGGGTATTCCATGTGCTTTCTGTGTTTAGTATCTTGTGGATGGATGGGTCAACGATCTTGCTATTGGTGGAAAAGACTCAACGGGTAGTTCATCTACTCACCAAGTTGAGCCTCTTGTTTTTGGTTCCTTAGAATGTGATCCTATAATACTAGTCCATATTGAAAAAGGGTAATGTTGTTAAATAAATGATTTAATAAATGGTTAACCCATGGGGTTGGGGATTTCTAGGGTGCAATGCTGAAGTTATGATTCTATGAAGCTATAGAATCATATTGGTTATTCCTAGTTGGAATGGAACATTATTGTGATTCTAATGTAATAAAATGTGGGAAATGATAAAGGTTAATTAATGTATAAATTATTAATTAATGTAATGTGAATATTATGAAAAGGAATAATGTAATTTAATTTTCATCTTTAAATGGATGTGTCTTTATTGGATATCTAGTCTTAATAGTGGCAGTCAGGAGTCTGAGATACGTTAGCTACAATTGAGTCTAAGAATGGGTTATTCCCCTAGTATGGTTCTGGTCTATATTATATCATTTACATTTTTTCATATATAAGATACTTCACCTTATCGGTTAGGGATAATAACACCCTTTGGATTCTGAGCCCTAAGGGTGGGGGTGTTTTCCTCATCTTCTTGTTTGGAGGATGGATGGATGAATACCCACTTTGGCTCCGCTCTCATTTCATGGATGTTACTTGTTCTTGTATGCATGAGGGTAAGATTTCATTATATATGTACGGATATGGGTATTGTGGATGGTGGTTATTTCACACACATATATTTTGGATATATTTTCATAAGGACTATTATAGGTGTAACATGTATAGGGTGTGATATATTGATGATCCATACAAGGTGTATGAGTTTTAATGGCTTGGGTATAATACTTGATGTATTATACATGTTATGAGAGCTATGAAGGATGAAAAAAACTACCTGGTTACTTTTTGTTATACAGACATGGTGGTTTTTTTGTCCAAGGTTCATTTTTGGGCTCTTCATGTAGGTGTCTTCAATATATACGTTTTAGGGAGATATGCTCAGGATGTGCGACATTTGGGAAAATCGGAAAACCAATGGCGGTAGTTGTTGAGGGTCACCCTTGAAATTAAATATTATATTATATACTTTTGTATGTGATACATGGTGAGAGTAACCATGGAGTGGTTGAAAACATTATATACATTTTTAGGAAAGAGTTAGTTTTATATTTTGTTCACTATGTTTAAGCATGAAAATTTTACTTTTTCACAAGAGGATCCATGGAAGATCCAACTGAGTACATTGTTATACATTCACCTGTTATATAAAATCTCTTTTAGGTTAGTTACAGTAGGTTGTAGATAATACTGGTTAATACTAGCTTGGGGTTTTTCAGGAGCTATTTGGGATTCATGGTCATTGTCAATTTACTTTATTTTTTGGAACATGAAGTTTTCACATTAAGTTATAGTAGTTTTTTCATGACATTACATATTTTTAAATGAGATTTCATTTATAGTATATTATGATAAATAGTCATTTGGTGTCAATGTCATATCAATTTTTTTTCAAATGTTCTCTTATGGGTAATGCCTCTCATATTTGTTTTTACTATACCTTTAGTGGTAGTCACCAAATCGGGGCCTACTGGAAGCGGGAATCCTATTTCATTATCTCTATTATCCCATTGTCAGCCTAGGAGGGGTACACATTATGGGGAGGGGATCATGACAATGGTAACAGGGAAATTATTTATTTCTATAAAATAATGGATTAAATCAATAATTTTTTTAAAAAATAATGATTACGATGGATGTAAATAAATTTAATCATAGGGATCCATTTACAGTTCATTGTCTTGAATGTGGTGAACCCATTCATTATCTAGGTCAATTAAATCTACTTATTATTAATCCCAAAAATAATGAATTACTTATCTTGAAATAAAAAATGAGGTCTTTATGTTTTGGGATTCATGGATTTAATTTTTGATGAAAATTTAGCAATTTTAATTTTGTTATAAGACTCATGAAACATATATAAATTGTGTTAAATATTAGAATAATATATCTCTTCATTTTTGTAGGAGTAATGGATACTGTCATGGGTTTATGAGTTTACGTATGATCATATGTTCAATGTTTTAGACACACATTTTTACGATTTATATGATGATATTTTAAAAACATTATTAATATTTAGGGATACATTTTATGGGAATACATTGCATTGGATTAGTATAATAAATATATATTTCTGTATGAATTATTATACTTTATATTGTACATAAGATTAATGGTTTTGTTAAAATTAAATTTTATAATTAAATTTTATGTTGTTGTAATTACCGGTCATCTGAATTTGTAACTGTTGCATAAATTATATTAGTATGGTTTTGAAAAAAGTAAAAACTACATATTGGGTGACAACCCATGACATCTGGTAAGGACATAATGAATTAACTCACAAATAAAGTATTATAAGTTTTTAATGCCTAATGGTGTCTTATTTTATGTTCTATTTAAAATTATTTTTAAATAAATGGTTGGATGAATAAATATTAATTTTAAACCAATAGTTTTACTATTGATGTTTAGATATTAATGTACTATATTGGATAAATTATGCTAACCATATTGGTTTTTGAAAATATTTACTGACAGATTGAAATAAATTTCACACTTCTATAAATATCATTTTCCATTAAAAATAAATTTTTGAGATTCTGGAAAAAATTATCATTTTGGATATTCATTTGATGAACTATGATATTATTAAAAAATTGATTTATGAATAAAGGATAAATTTTACTTATGATATAGAAAGAGATCGATTAATTATAATTAATTATATTCATTGGTATAAAAATAATTCCTTTTGATTGCATCGTAAGACAAAATAATTATCATATTACCTAAAAATTAGATTAATCAAATAATCTTTTAAATCGTAATATATTAATAATTTTTTGGTCATTAACATTATATTTATAATTCAATTTATTATTATAAATTACCTATATCACTCTATATAACTATTTACCTTTCCATTAATGCCCATATCTTCACTTCCTACCTATGTTCTCTTACATGGAACCCTGGGTATGTGTTACTCTAGATGACCAATCCACTTCCATTTCTATAATATTGATGGTATGTATTATTAACGCCTTTATGATGTTGTTTTTCAAAAATAGTATTTAAATCATTCAAAATCAAAATTAATGATATAATGTTTAGATTATAAGGATAAAATTCATTGAAGGTGGAGAGAATATAACTACCTGAGATTTTAAAAGGAATACTATTGGGTAAGATAGTGAACATTATTTGAGACACCAAGAATTGATGATATTTTAAAACCTCAATGATTTATGATATATTTATTTTTATAAAAATTTGATCACATTGATATCTTGTGAAATAGAAAACCATGTGCCTAACTGAACCAAAATATAATATACTATTATAACATAGCCAATAAATTGGTTGGTATGAATAATTCTACCTAAATTATGAAAAATATATTGTTTAAACATGTATAAAATTAATTTTATGGTTATATACATATTACAAATAAAATAAGAATCATTTGATATATATAGATATATATTAAAATGTATTTTTTAAAGGAAACTCTTCAATTGATTTTGGGTAAATTATATTAAAATCGATTTTTAAATTTTTTAGATAATATATTTTACAAATTAATATTATTTTTTAATCATAATATTAAAATTGTATTGGTTTGATCTTTTTTGAATTCTATATAAAGACAACAATTATAATGATTAATGAAAATTACATGATTTTAATTGTAGTTTTCATTACATTTGAATCATTTAAAAACATAAAAAAATTATATAATTATAAAAGGGTATTTAGTTCAATATTATATCAATTAATAAAATTTAGTTTATTTGAATCATTTTCATATGGAATTTTTATATAAAAAGGTCTTAAACATTTGATCATTTTATCTATGAGAACCCTCTTTCTCCTCAAATCTACATATTTAATTTTAAAGTAATTTCTCCCACTTTTATAAGTTAAATTTGTAAAAATGAATTATATATTATGAATAAACCTATTTTTATTATATAATATGTTCAAATTTATTTTATACCATAATTAATAGTAAAATAGAGTAAAAATTATTTAAATTGGTTAAGGTAAAAATCGGATTACAGACAGATAAAATTAAAAAGATAAATATTAACATGACCAAATAATTGATAAACAAACATTTTATGGATATATTGAAACTTTATATATTCCAATATATTAAATGTAAAATTTATTATTTTTGTTTAATATGAAATATTTTGGTACAACCTTTTAAATTATAAAATTACAATTGTGTCACCCACCTTAGTTTCTAAAGGGAACAACATCTCATCTCTTATTAACACTACCAAAAGAAAATTTTATCATAAAATACCATTAAAATATCTCCCATAACTACTTTATAACATACAATATGCCATTATTTTATCATAATAATTATCTATTATGTATTGTTTTACAAACATAAATAATTTTTTTGTAGAAGATGTAATGTTCTTATATGAGAGATTTTATTTTGATTCTTATGGAACCACCTTAAAATACAATTAAACCATTATAATGTAATAAAAATATTATAATAAATTTAAATATATGTTATTATGTTTGGGTAATGATATATATCAATCTCATCTTTCATCAAATGGGAGATGAAACTGTGGATTGTGTGTACGGAGGACTACCGCCTCACAAACTGGTGTAATTCATTTCCATCACCCCCATTCAAGGAAAAATATAATTATGTATTATAAAATTTATATGATATTTTAGAAATTTTTACTTGTATAGATTTATAACATCACATATTACTTGTTATATACCATTCCATTTCAAATGTGATATCGTCACTCGTGTGTACGAAAGACTACCACCTCACAAAGTGATGTGGTTCGTTTTTCATTTACAAATTACATGAAAAGTAATAAGAGTTAATTTAATAAATATATATTATTACTATAAAATTATATTGATTACTTTATGTTAATAAATTGCCCAATTCATTATCCGTTCACTTGTTAATTGAATGATATCGTCGCTCGTGCAAACGTAATCCATATAGTCTCCACGAATGAATGTGATTAATCTTTTATGTACAAAATTAAAGAATAAGTATTAAAATGTATATAATAATATAATATGATACTAATTAAATTAAAATAATTATTTAGATGATGGTTCTATATCCTATAACAATGAACCAGAACATTTTTTAGAAATCATGAATTAGAATAACAACAATTTACACATGAAACTATTAAAGTATATAAATACCATTAGATAAAAGGTGGTATAATTTAACAATAGGATAATTTATTATAATATATTATTAATATTTTGATATTATAAATTAATAAAATTCATATAAGCATTATATGAGAGTTGAATTAATGATTAAACAAAAGGAATGGTGAGGGAAGGGACTTCATCTAAATTTCCATATAATGAAGCATATTTTATTATTGTGAAACTAATTTGATTTATATTGTATACATACTATCACATATAAATTCAATATCCTTAATTATATATAATTTATGATAATTTATTTTATAATTTGAGTTATTTCACCTAAGGGTATATTACATGAAAATTACCAAGTGGTAAATAATTTTATAACAGAATTTCTTTTCATTTGGTTATATTAAATCTTTATTTGCTCTAATATTATTCAAATATGGTTGTAGTAACACTTGATTATATTATTATTCTTTTCATATTTATTTAAATGGATTAAAATTTGATTCACTAAATCTAATCATTTATTAATTATGACATAAAGTTATGATATTTGCGAGTGATTATTTCACTATCTCATTTATGTCATGATTGTTTGTGCTTGAATTTATATATAATGAAATAATTTTATCTTAGTATAATGAACTCCTTTAATTTTATTCCCACATATTAATTTAAGAGTTTTTAAATTAATAAAAACATTTTCCATCTTTTTTTTATTACAAATGTTTTAGAAATCATTTTTTATAAAATCTAACTTCATTTCTCTCTTTGGTCGAAAATACATCTTCTTCCCAATTGATGTTTGAAGAAAAAAATTCAAAAAACAATAAAAATTATGAAAATGAATTATAAATCGCATGTTTCCTAATAATTATCTTTTAATAAATTGTTTTTGTAGGAACCATCAGGTCGATTTCCAAAAAACGCCCATTTTGATTTTCCAATAAAATTTGAAAGAAAACATTGTATTAACATGTCAAATATGTACAAAATTTCCCACTCTCTTGAACACTCAATTTTATAATATTCCATTATAAATTTAAAATATTATATTAAAAAAGTCATAAAATATGTACTTTAAATTTAAAATTTCTATTTTCTAAAATGAGAATGATATTTTCCTCAAGAATGTATTTATAGATCATTTTATGATATTCCAATTCTTCAATGTTAAAAACCCATAATTATATATATAAATAAAAAGGCATTTATTTTATTTATTCCATACATACATATAAAATGGAGGATTATGATTATTTCAGCCAAGGATAGCATTGATACAGAGAACATTGATTTATTTTTCTAGATGTTAAATTTAATGAAAATTATTCACATTCTTATGATCATTGGACATTAAATTTCACCAAATATAATTATTATTTATAATATATATTCTTGTTACAAAAATCAGATTCCTTTTCTACATACTATATTTATTCTCTATTATTTTTTGATTGACTGGGGATATATTGATCATTCATATTTTTATTAAGTACAAATATTTAATTTTCATACATATTGTTCATGAATTAAATTCAATTATTTGATATATATAGAAATATTTGGACATTAAGATATGTTTAAATTTATTTTATAAATAGCCTATATATTCAATAGTAGTTTCATGAGATGAATAAGTTTTGTATCCATTATTAAATTGGATTATTGTGTCTACATACCCATCATATTTAATGTCAACTTAGAAACGTCTTGACCGATTTGTTATTACATTTCATAATATAATTATGTATAATAATTATAAATTTCCGTTATTTAAATTTTATTAATTATTATATAATATATTTTTTAAGTTATATTATCTCTAGTTTCATTTAATTTTCATTTTAATGATTAAATTCCATGTGTTTTTATTAATTTACTATTCCAATTTTTTTATGCCTTATCAAGTAACTATATTCATTTTATTGATTAACTGTCTTGTCTTTTTGGTTATTTACATTTATATATTGATTATAAATTATTTTTTATGACATTATTGTTTTTATAATGGATTGTGTGCTCATTTATTTAACATTATATACCAATTATGTGTTATCTTATCTTGATAGTATTTTTGTTTAATGGATTTTGTGATTATTTATTTACATTCCCATATTGATTGTGTGTTATATTATTAGGAAAACATTTTATTTAAATGGAATATATGTTCAGTTATATATAATTTCAGGTTCATTATTCTTATTGATCAAAGATTGTTTATACTATTCTAAACCGTTACCAAGAATTTGATCCCACCCTTATTTTGTTTCCCTTCCACATAATCCATGAACTATACTACGAATGGTATGTAAGGATATACTATATGGAATGATGTTATTATTGAAACAAATAGGTTGCAATTTATGCATTCAAATTTATATAGAAATCATGTGTGTTTTTATTTCACTAATATTATTAATCAATTTATTTCTGTGGGTTTCGATTCATTATATCTTATTCAAATGTAGTAAATTGGACACCATCTCTAAGGTACTAGTGTCGGTATCATTACATTATCATTGGTCAAAGAATATAGAATAAAAAATCCTTTTATAGTGGCCATACCTTCAACTAAAATCCATCGTTGGGATATGAAACACCTTGATCCTAAGTGTGTGGTAACCATATTGATGATAAATCTTCGATAAAAACATCCCACATTCATCTAATCCAAAAAAAATCAATATATGTAATAAATACTTTTTAACATACTATAACTGAATTGAGTTTTTGAAAATCAATACATAAGAAAATAATTCCATCAGCCTTCTATATATAAATAACTACTGCTTCCCTAGAAGATACACTGGGATAAATGAGTACTATAGATTTCATGTATATATATAGTTTTTAATTACTTAGTTTTTTTATTATATGTAGTAATTGTGAATATAAAGAGGTTGTGTACATGGAACTTTGTTTATAAAAATATCTACTTACCACATTTGTGGAAAACTTGAAAAATATGATTGAAATACTTTTCGAAATCCAATAGATATTGGAATCTGTCAAATACATGAATATTTATTGTATACTTCAATATAATAATAGAGTATTGTATAGAAAATTACCAAAATAGTTTTTATAGCATGACAAGCCCTTAGGTTTCATTATCCATATAAACCTTGCATTCCCCCACAAGGGTAAATAAATGATACACACCATATATAATTTCAAATATAGGAATCATGATACGCTCTGTAGTCCATTAAAACTACTTCATCCAAAACATTTGTCTCAATAACCAAAAATTCCTTGAAGATCTATATTTCAGGTAATGAAAAAAAGGTAGGACATTTGAAGACTGAACTCCATCTTTATCCCAAGAGGAATCACAATTTCCATCATATAAGTTATAAACTATTTAGAAAGATTAATAAAATCCACAGTTTAGTATAATATAGATGAATGAGAGGAACTTGTATCAAATAAATCAGTCACTATTGATGAAGAATAAATAATGGTTCCTCTTAATATCATATAAATTGTGCCAGTTTCCACATGAGACTCATCCACTAAATGCAGAAACATCATTTTTCTTTGTGTGTCTGTCACACTACTAGTAATAATGAATCAAAAATCACCATAAAATCTTTCAGCACTGATGAGACATTAAAACTATGAAAGTTGGTAGAAGAAATAAAATACATCTAATTTTGAAATGGGCATCAATAAGAGTTACATATATAACATCCTAGGTAAATAAAGAATATAAAATTTTCATATTTATTAACATTTTTTGAATTATATATTAATCTTAAATTAAAGGGGATGCTTTGTATGATGGAATACTTGACAGGAAATAATGATTTTTTCCGAAGACTTATGTTTCACACAATGTTGAGTCACCCTGAAAATAATAATTATAATATATTATTATTTTAAATTGTAGTTAATGACTAAACATTTTATTTGAGGGAATAAATAAAACTAACTAAAATATAATTATACATTATTGTTGAATGTTTTGACATTTATCCAATAAATGATAGATGCTTAAAATATTAATTAATCCAATGTTAAGCATAAATATTGTAATATTCTTTTAAAAGACGATTTACTACAATTTTCTGGTGAACCTATTTTAAATATAATTATTTTCAATTTTATGTGTAGAATTTGAAAAAATGAACTTCTTATTTATAAGAGGGAATTCAAAATTTATTTTGGGTAAATTTTATTTTATTTTTTGGAAAAAAGTTCATTTTTTAATGAATTGTTAAAAATACTGCATTTTAATTCTAAACTGAATTTTTATCTAATTTATTAATATGGGTTGATTATTTTTTTAAATGGTTACAAAGTGTAATTGGTTTATATATTTACCATTAAATCTAATTTTGGTCCTTAGATCCAATTTCACTTTTAAATTTGAAATAAACAATTGTCAATCTTTGGATAATTATTATTTCATAAAAACACGCTTTTTGGATTGGACAACGAAAATTAATTTTATATTAATTAACACAACTTAAATGTTTTTAATTTGAAAAAATAGACATCATTTTTTGGATTTGGAATATCAAATTTAACTTAGGGTGAATTATCGATATTTTTCTGAAAATAATCACTTTTTTTAATATTGTAAAATACTACTTAGTAGTTAATAAACAAGATTTTTTATTTTAACAGAATTTTACCACATCTGTGAATTTAATTTAAAAACACAGACATTAATGGTTGTCTTAATAAAGTATACATTGGTTTAATAAGATGAAAATAATTTTTGGTGAGTAGTAACATTTGATTTTTATTTACAACAGTTAAATGTTAATATGGTAATTCAAGTGAAATATAATATATAAAAATATAAAATTACCTTAACACTTACCCTAACTTTATTTTATTAGTCATGGACTACCAATAATATCTTTGGGGGAAACTCTTAGCCTTTGAAAGCCATTTGGGAAAGATAATGACATTAATAACTTTTTATTTAAGGTCAAAATAAAAATATCATATACATGTATTGTTTTGATAAAAAAATATAATGCAGTGTTATAAAACTGATATGTTTGACTATAAATATTAATTATAAAGGAAATTTTTTTTACATCATGGTATTTTATTGATAATATTTATACATCTAATAAAGAAATTTATTTATGAGACTATGATAATGTATTGATTACCTCATTAATGAATGATATAAATAAATGATTTTATAAATTTTAAAATAAATTTTTTTTGAGGTTTTTCATGCCATCCATTAATTTTAGATATGACTATGTCTTATTATCTTGGAATTAATGAATATTTTTATAAATAATCATGTTGTTTTGAATTTTATAAAAAGTTATGATATGAATAGTAAAAAAAATTAACATAAATGAGCTTTTAAATAAATTAATATTTTATTAAATGATATAATAATACAAAAAAACTATATTTCGGACAAATTACATAGATAAGGTTTATATTGTAATTAATTAACCACTACTGGTTCAATTTTCATTTTATAGTAAATATATTACCCATATTGTCTGAATATAAAAGAAGGCATGGTAAAAGTTAAATAAGTTAACAAAGGGGTAAATAAAGAAGATAAGGATTAAAAAATATCCAAACACTATGAAATTCTTATTAAATGATTTTATTTACAATAATAGTAATATAATATTCTAATTTATTGAGTTTGGGACCTTTTGTAATTGAAATTCATTTTATAATAAAATAATATTTTCACACTTTCCTAAAGATCCCCTCACCCCCCTTATAAAAGCTCATCACCTCTAACCCATTACTCACACCTCTCAAGAACCTTTTCTTATCCAGAATCTACCCAAATAAGATCCCATTATCCCTCTCTTCTTCTTAGAAGCCTTAAATTATTCATAAGGATATTCAATAAATCCTTTTGGATCAAACCAAAGAGAGTTACCCGACTTAAAGGTAACATCTTCCATCAAGTTCTCTTCTTTTATTTTACTTATGAACTCCCTATTATCATATTATTCCCGGATTAAATAAAAACACAATTATGTACAATATATTTGGTTTTTATGAGTAGTATTTTAACTACACTTATACACACCACCACTTAATGGGTATAGGACATACTATTTTTGTGGATGGAATACTACTACCTCTCGAAGCGATGATTGTTCAATATTCTCTGACCACATCATTTGGTGGCCATTATGATGGAACTATAATTATATATGTTATATATAATATTTATTTTATCTCTATTCTTATTTAATTCCCTTTTATAACATACCTTTATTTTTTTCATGTAGTATATATACGATAATTTCATTTGAAGAAGGGCAGACTACCGCCCCCTCAAAGTGATATTACTCGTTCATGCCATAAATGGAATTTAGAATTGATGGTAGTAATGAACATATGTTATGTATATAAAATATTATTTTATAATTTAATAATTATATACCAATGTATCATTTGGTTTTCATTCCTTTTAATATGAAAGAAATTTCAATGGAATTTGCGTTCATTCGTACTTATGGATTACCGTCTCCATGAATGGTGCATTTCATTTTCATATATCCAAAGGATATGTACTATTATAAATACCTATATTATATATATATATATATATATAGTATATATATGATATCTAATTCCTTAATATAATTATTGATATAAAGGAAATCCTACCACATAGACAATTTGTAATTATAACTAGTTCATTTTTTACACATGTTCCGAACATCGACAAGATGCCCTTTATGAAATAAAATAATAAAATAATTTTGAAAACAATTTAATAAGTTACATAAAACTAATAATAAACTTTAAAAGGTTTCTTAAGCATGTAGAAATTAACTTATGTTTATCATGAAGGAAATTAATGGACGAATGATTCAAGTCGGACTCGAGGTAAGAGAATTCGTATCAATATCCTTTTATTGAGGCATGATTTGTTAATATACACTTCCTTCTTCTACAAGGTGTATAATAAAACCCAAGTGTTTTAATAAATGACAAAATTAATGTTTTCTTAACGTATGCGGCGATAATGACTTCTCTTCCGCTATAATTGTTATTTGGATTCCTCTAAAAGACTTAATGTATTTTTAAATGAAAAATAAACCCCTTATTATGTTTTTGGGTGTTTTGGTAATGAAAATCGATTTTGAAATGGAATGATTATTTCAATATCTTGAAATTATTTCTTGTTATTTATAATGAACAGTTATTCGTGAAATTTATTATATTTATAATATATTATGTGTTATGAATTTATAATGTTACTTTGACACTTGAAGTTTGGTTACATGATAAACCAAATGATAGGTGGTTACATGATAAACATGGATAGGTAGTTATGTTATAACATCTAATTCATTGGTTGTGGAAGTCAGCCATATGGCTATTTCATTTAGTTAATTTTGAAGAAACTAATTTTATGGTTATTAAATTTAAGTATGTTTTTCTCCCAAGTTACCTTTAAATGTTATGTGTTCTTTATATGGGTTAATGGTAATATTTTGGTTACCAAATGGTAAGAAATGAACATTTATTAAATAGAGATTATTTAATACTTCATAAAGGTGAAAAATATTACTTATGATAAAGTATTCATGGTTTACCAGTTGTCTTGAAAACTAGTAATTTTTCTTATTTATGTATCCCTTAATGAGCTTTTTATGCTCATCCCATGTTTTTGAAATGTTATTCATAGGACTTAATGATTAATAAGATCAAGGATGGTATGAAGGAAAATTCATTCTGTCTAAAAAAAGGAACTTGACATGACACCATTTTTCAAGAGTTTTTTTTTGAAAAAATAGATACTGGGTAGAAGTGTCTACTTTGTAATATTTGAGATCTAATGTAATAAGTTATGGAATAATTATTTAAAACTATAAACTAAAAAATATCCTCCATGTGAATTATTAACTTAATTCAAGATTATGTAATGTTTATGGTTGGGAACTTACAGTTGGTATTAGAGGTGGGTTTAGATTACATTAGAGGTTAGGCTGTTATTTAAGCATAAGTGTCATAACCATAATGGTTAGAATGCTAGAAAGATTCATAGTTATTTTAGAAAAATTAAATTAGTTTAAGATAACATGAATAAGTATATATTATTGTTTACCCTCCTCATAACATATTTTTTGATGAGATTACTGATATACTCACACTAACCTTTTGGTTTTAGTAAATTTATGGATATAGTAAGAACCAATGTAACAATGGATGTGATTAAAACTGTGAAGTTTTTATAAATAAGAAACTGAATGAAATAAGAGGTGAATAAAAACACTTGTGTTTATTGTCAACCATCTATCTAGAGTCATTATTTACTTCCTGAACCTTGGTAATGTTTATAAGGCATAATATATATGAGAAAAAAATCCCTATAGAAGATCGGGTAATAATCACTACGAAAAGTATATTAAAAAACCTCTGTGTTGAGGATGTGGAAAGAAACACCACAGAAAATGTTTCAAAGGGACTGAATGATACATTATATGTGGTAATAAAAGTCATATAGCAAGAACATTCAAGGGAAAAAATGAAGCATTCAGTTGACTCTAAAAAAGGGAAAGAGGTTATTTCCAAAGGATCAATTGAATGTTTTAAATGTGATGTGAATGGTCATTATAGAAATATATTTCCTACAAAGAAGGCTCAGAAATGGGATCAGTATGATCATAAAAATATATTTTTACTAATTCTTAATTCAATTCTAATTGAAGATGAGGAAACTAAAAATGACATCTGAAAGGTATGGATTATTTCTTAGATCATGTTTTGACATTACTGAAATAATAAAAAATTATGCATGATTTTGTTTGTAGGAAGGAAGTATAAAATAATAATATGAAAAAAACAAGTATAAAGGATCAAGAAGAATCTTTGATGATTATGATTCTACATTTTCAGAATTGAAGAGTTATGTTGGATCTGTGGATGATGATATGTTTAATTGTATTAACGATATGATTACTTTGAAATAATTTCTCTAGTATGTGTAACCCTAATGTTTGATATGTGAATATATTATTCAGGGAATAATTATCTTTTCTTTTGTTTATATAGTTATAAAGAATCATTTGGGTTTATATGATCCTTGAATTTCACGCAATTACAAGTCATTACTTTTTGGGATAAAAATGCGATGTGTGAGAAAAAATTTGTAGTTAAAATATGTTATGGTTAATTTTGATGAATTTATATCATTTTCAGGAATGTTATAAACTTATATTGTTTTTTAAAATGGGCAAAATGTAGACTGTGTGACAACCCGTCGCGTTAACCAAAGCTGCAAGAATCAAACCCACAACCAAAGTGTGATTGGAATTATCACCTACAATTGTCGTACATGATGTACCTAGTTAGTTTGAATTATTCATTTTAGTTAAATGATTTTATAGATCATGAATAAGTTAATATTTGAAATTTTTTTTATGAAATGGATATCCTTATCATATGAAATTATTTGGTGATTATGTGATAATGGTTAATTTGTAAGACGTTTGTTCTTTTAGGAAACAATATGACTTCGAAAAATAGAATACTATATGATTTCATTTGACGAGTAGTTGTAGAATATTATTTTAGAAAAATATTTATTTTTAGCACATACATATAGTGATTTGGGTTATTTATGTATATGATTAACCTATCATATAAAATATATTATTCAGTTAATTACTTTTCAGATTGAGACTTTAAGAGTAGTTAATGTTCTTTAGAGATAAATTTTAAGATTTACTATTGAAGTCAATTTGATTATATTCTTATGAGATTTGGGTTTCAATCATAGTTTGGGTTATATAAATGGATTTAAAGGACAATTGTTTATTGAATGGTATTTTATGAACTTTGGGTACTCTTTGATCAATTTTCGAGATTAAGAGTAGTATTTCATTTTATAAAATATTATAATTTTTTGGATTATATGATCTTGTACGAGCCATTTTGGATTTTGTTAATGTCTGAAACTATATACATTTCATATTTATTGGATTATGTGATTCTTTAGAATTTGATTCTTGCACGTCAAGTGTGACCAAGTCATCTTGAATACTCATTGTCTAGAGAAAAGATGAGTTCTGGGTAGAAACACATTATATGGTGAAACTATACTTGAAAACTATGTATGATTCCATATGTCCTTAGTCAATATCATTGATTAATTATCCAACTTTATGAAAGGTAACATTAAACAAAAAATTGTTTTCTATTTACTTTTCCTTCTAGGGAATCAAAGACGATTTTAACTATCACATGTTTAAGATTTTCTGGTTGTTAACATTCTCATAATCATGTTTTCTATAACAGTACATCATAAAAAGACACTTATTTTCTCTTCCATATCCATGTTTCATGGAATCTTCATAAAGGTTTTCTTGGGTGACATTTTTACTTCAATTTATTTCTTTTAATGTGACTATTTTAATGACACTTTTTCCAATATGGTACTTTTAATTAAGTTTCTGAGATAAATTTTAAAATTACGAGGAAGAAATTCCAAAAAGGGTGGAAGGAATTAAAATCTCTGGTAAATAAAGTATATGTCTTTTTCATAATTATTAATAATTGTGAAATATGTATTAATATTAATTTAAAGAGGATTATATGTTCAAAGGTGTACCTTATATACAACAATAGGTTTCTCTATAGACTTATGTTTCACAATATGATGAGTCATACAGAAAATAATTATAATATAAAACTATTATTTTAAATGGAAGTTAACGCCTATCCGTTGTATTAGAGGGAATGAACAGAACTAACAATAAAATAATTATACTTGTTAGTTAATGTTTTTACATTTATCCAATAAAATTTAGAGGCATAAAATTTGAATGAATCCAATTTTAAGAATAAATACTCGAATATTCATTAAATGGTCGATTTAACACCTTTTGATGGTGAACCCTTTTTTAATCTATATTTTTTCACTTTTATTTGTTACCTTTGGAAAAATAAAATTATTTTTTATAGGAGGGATACAAAAATTAACGTTGGGTAAATTTTTGGGTTATTTTGGTAAAGTTCTTTTTTTATTGAATATTAAACAATACTGCTCCTACAATGGCCAAAGGCCTTCATTTTTTAATGATTTTGATAATCCAACTTTCAAGGGGTGATGTGGAACCCTTACAAGGCTCGTATGGGTAAGTAATACCTTAACCATAGGCCTTAGAAAAATTCCATGCCTGTAGGCTTAAAACATTACATACAGCCCAGACTAACTACTTGGAACTGCTCCTCCCCAGCATCTTCCTCATGTAATCACCTCTAAACCATCGCATGGCTATTCAACTAGGCTTTCCAATGCATGAAAAGGCTTGTCCCAATGGCATGTTCCATATCCTATCATTCTAGAAATCCATTTAGCTTTTACTATAGTGAGAGCTCCTTTATCTTCCTCCTTCAGATGTTTTTCCTTTGTTGGTTGTCTGGTTTACATCTACACTAAAGGTGGCCCGAAGGCCTTGAGGTGGCCTGAAGGCCTTACTGACCCGAATGTCTAGGTGGAACGAAGGCCTTAAAAGACTCAGGGACCAAATCAGTGTCTTGAAGGCCCAAACAGGGGAATATTCCCAGCTACAATAGTGCCAAACAGTGCCTACTATTTTCTCTCCATAGTACCTGCTACAGTTCTTCACAGTGCCTACTACAGTACCTACTATAGTGCTACTATAGTAACTTATATTGTGATGCTTTAGTAACCCAAGAAATTATATTATCTTTTTAAATGTTTTTACTGTTTAATTGGGTTATATTTTTACCATTTAATCCAATGTTGGTCATTGGATGTAATTTCAATTTGAAATTAAACATAAACAAATATCAATCTCTTGATAGTTATTATTTCTTAAAAAAATGCTTTATGGTTTTGACAATTAAAATTTATTTTATAATAAGGAATTTAATATCTATGTTTTCAATTATAAAAAATAGGCACCATTTTTGGATTTGGAATATCAAATTTATATTAGGGTGAAATTTTCGTATTTTTCTGAAAACCTTCAATTTTTTATGAATAGTAGAAAATTCTGCTTAATAGTTAAAAACCAAATTTTTCATTCAAACCAAATTTTACCACTTCTGTGAATTGAATTTTAAAAATCCGACATAAATGGTTGTCATCAGTACATAAAATTTTGTTCAATAAGATGGTAATGATTTTTTTGAATAGTAACTATTGATTTTTATTTACTGCGGTTAATGGTAAATAGGGTAATTAAAATTAAAATTAATATTATAATAATATAAAATTGCCTTAACACTTTTCATATCCTTATAAAATGAGTCATGGATGACCAATAAAATATTTGGGTGAAACTATTGGCCTTTGAAATCCATTTTGGTAAGATAATGACATTAATAACTTTGTATTTATAGTAAAAATAAAAATATCATAAACATGTATTGTTTTTCTAAAACAATTTTAATGTGGGATTATATAATTGATAATTTTGACATTAAAAATTCATTATAAATATAATAATATTACCTACATCATGGTAATTTATAAAAAAAATTAGAAATAAAAAAACATTTATATATGATATAGTGATGATGTAATGATTACCTCATTAATGAACGATTTATATAAATGATGTTATAATTGTTAAAAAATTATTTTGAACCATTTTATGCAATCCTCTAATTTTATCGATGAATATTACTTGTTATATTTTAATTAATGAAGGTTTTTTGAATGAATCATGTTGTTTTGGAATTTTTAAAAAGTCATGATATGAGTAGTATAAAAATTATCATAAATTAGTTTTCAAATCCATTAATATTTTATTAAATGATATAATGATCCTAAAAATATATTATTTGGCCAAATTACTTAGATAAGATTTATAATGAAATTAATGAACCAATTCTGGTTTGATTATCATTTTTGAGTAAATATATTAATCAAATAGTATGAAAATAAAATAACACAAGGTAAAAGTTAAATAAGTTAACAATGTGTTAAATTGAGTAAAGGAGGATTAGAAAATATCAAAAACTTCTCCAATTCTAATTGGATGATTTAATTTGGAATACCATACATCTTAGATTCTAATTTATTGAGTTTTGGTCCTTTTGAAATCAAATTTCTATTTATATTATAATAATAGTTTCAAACTTTCTTTAAGAGCCCCACCTCCCTCATATAAATTGTCATCAACTCTAACCCATTACTCACACAAATCATGCCCCTTGGATCATCCAATATCTACCCAAATAAGATCCTGAGATCCCCTGCCTCCTCCTAGAATCCGTCCCTTATATAGAAGGCACATCAAGTAAGCCTTTTGGTTCAACCCAACGAGAGTTGCCCAATTAAAAGGTAACGTCTTCCCCCAAGCACTCTTCTTTTATTTTAATTCTTCACTCCACATTCCCTTCTTATTCGTTGATTACCTAAGAAAATTTATATTATATATAAACTAGGTTGTTTTTATGATAAGTATTCTAACTACATTTACACACACCACCATCTAATGGGTATAAAACATATTATATCTGTGGATGTTGAACAACTACCTCACAAAAATATGATTGTTCATTCTTCTCCTACCACCTCTGTTGGTGGAAATTATGATGGAACTGTAATTATATATTATATATATTTTATCTCTATACATCTTAAATTCTATTTTCTAACATACCTTTTTTCTTTTAATATTGTATATATACGATAATTTCATTTAATGAAGTGTGGACTGCCTTCCCCTCAAAGTGATATGAATCATTCATACCATACATGGAACATATAAAGGATGATGTTAATAAACTTACCTAACATATATAAATATGATATTTTACAATAATAATAATATAAAATGATTTCATTTGGTTTTAATTCATTTTAAAAAGAGAAAAATGAAATGGAAGTAGCATTCATGTGTACATATGACTTACCGTCTCCATTAAAGGTGCATTTCATTTTCATATATCAAAATGAAATTGAATATTCTAAATAAATATATACTAGATATATATGATATATATGATATCTAAATAATAAATATCATTCTAGATATAATAAACATCTGACCACATAGACAATTTGTAATCATAACTAGTTCATTTTTTACTCAAGTTCTGAACATCGACGAAATGTCTGTTATGAACTCAAATAATAATGTAATTTTTATATAAATGTAATAAGTGACCTAAATCGAATAATAAAATTAAAAAGGGTTTCTTAGAATGTATAAATTATCTTAAGTTTATTATTCATGAAATTAACGAAAAAACGAGTCTAGTCAGACCCGATGCAAGGGACCTCGTCTCAATCTTCTTTCATTGATGCATGTTTTGTTAATATAGACCTACTTCAACACGGGGTAAAAAAAACCCTTTGATAGTTACTTTCATTAAAATGGTATTTTTTTCTATGAATAATTTTACTAAATGAAGAAAAATAATGTTTTTTAATGTATGCGGTGACAATGACCTCTCCACCACCGTAATCGTTATTTGACATCCTCTATAAGCCTTAATGATTATTTAAAATTTAAAGAAACCCCTTATTCGGTTTTTGGTTGATTTGTTATAGAAAATGGTTTTTGAAATGGATTTATTATTTTAATATATTGAAATTATTTCTTGTGATTTCAAAACAAAATTTATTAGTGAAATGTTTAGATTTGAAATATTTTATGTGTTATAATATTATAATGGTAATTGGAAATTTTACGGGTGGATACGTGATAAACCTAATGACGAGTGTTTCTGTGATAACCCACAATAGTGGTTATCTTATAAACAATAATGAATTGTGTATGGAAGTAATCTATATGGATATTCCATTTAGTGATGTGTGTTGTAGTTGACCCTATGGTTATTCTATTTAAGTGTGTTTTTTAACAAGTTACCTTTATATGTTATGTCTTCTTTATATGGGTTTTATGGTAATATTTTGGTTGCAAAAGGGTAAGAAATGATCTTTTATTTAGTGTAGAGTATTTACCACTTCATAAAGTATAAAACTATTACTTATGATAATGTATTCATGGTTTACTTGTTGTTTTTAAAAACTAATAGTTTTCCTTATTTGGGTATCCCATAATAAGCTTTTTAAGATCATCCCATTATTCTGAAATGTTTTTTGTAGGACTTAAAGATGAATAGGGTCAATGATGGGACCTAGTAAAAGTCATTAAATCTAAAAACATGTATATGTACATGACTATTTTTTTCAAGAGTTTTTATTTTATGAAAACATACATACTAAGTAGAAGTGTCTACTTTGTAATATTCAAGATGTAATGTAATATGTTATGGCCTAATCCTCTAAAACACTAAACCTGAAAATATCCTCAATGTGAATTATTAACTTGATTTAGGATTATGTAATGATAATGGTTGGGGCCTTACAATATATATTTGGTTCCTCCATTAAAGAATGATCTTATTAAAAACCATTAATATTTAAAACATTAAGGTGGACCCTTAAAAGATACTACTGAATATCTAGATTAATCCTTCTATTGAGAACCACCATTAATACTTCTACAAAAAGTTTAAATCCACTTCCACACCCCTTTAATGGAACAACTAAAACATCAACTAAGATTATAAGGAACCATAGTCAACCATGAATTACCATCCATGAAAAATTCTACCATTATAGCTATATCTAAAATATTAAAATATAATATAATATTTAACATAATGATATGATATTGGATAATTTATTGAATACACATAAAAATACTATAGGACTTCAGCTTCACATTTGATAGTACACCATTTTACAATAAAGATAGGTTTATAAAATAGTTGGTATACAAAGTAACTGACCATCACCTAGTTGAGGGTTTACAAAATCTAGGAACATAGCCAATACCATCAAATCAATTTTATAATTCTATATTAGTAGAATAGTGATTCCTTCCCTCTCTAAGTCCTCGTTATTAATTTCAAGAATTATAGAATCCCACAACCATCTACTTGGACCCTGAGATTTGAAGATGTCTAATTTAACCTTAATGGAATTGAAGGTCAACAAAAATTTAAATATTAACTCCAAATTCCCAAACCAATACTCTACTTCTGTTGTATCCCTCGTTCAACATAAATATATCGGATTCATATGAAGAAACTTCAAGGAATTATGTTCCTTGTGATCCCTTCGACTTACAACCGATTCATCATAAACATGAACTAGAGTGACTCAATGGTCCCGAGCTATGACCACACACACTACTATCTAGATGTAGTATTGTTAAACCAGAGGGTTCCCCTTAAATGGTTAATCTATAGCTCCCTATGGATATATATTTAGACATAATATTGGGTGTAAGGTAATACAAATCAATAATACATAATTAGGAAAAATTATTCTTGATACAATTTACCATCAACACTATAAAGAAAAATAAAGCAAGGGAGAACAAATATTTGATAATTGTTTGGGAAATGATTAGAATCAGATCAAATAACTCATAAATTAATTGTTTTCCGGAAAAACCTGGGCTACTAAACTCTATCTATGAAAAAATATTTTTAGTAACTCCATCATAACCTTCCACTAATGTACAAAATATCGATTCTCATGTAAACCATGGTTTCCAAAATAACATACTAACATCCATGATAATACACAACTAACATTGATACAAAACTTTTATGATCCAACCTAGAAAATCATCATAAATAGTACCTTAATCATTCCTAATAGGACCTGAAATGAATCACTCATCCCCTATCCCAATGACAAACTTTAGGGAATCAAAAACAACTAATATGGTATTATTTTTCCAAAATATTAACTAATACAATGATAATTGTAGAAAAGTCACCACAAATATTTAGTATTAAAAATCATTCAACATGGGTAATAACATCACATAGTGTACATGAAAATAAGAAAAAAATATCAAAGGTGAAGAAATAAAAAACATGTGAATAAAAATATCAATGCTGATGAAACAATAATATATTTATATCAATCAAATCAAATATACTAAATTATAAATAAAATGTTTCCTTATAATATTTTTAAATTTCAAATATTAATGTTATTTTCAAAACATTCCATGTAAAAGTTTAAACAATGTATGTATAATCCTTTATATCAAATAGGAATGAATAAATCAATTCATAATCACTATCGTGTATAAATCATTATTAACCATTTTCAATTACCACACTATGATTGCATTATCCATGGTTAGTTATTTCAAGGATTCGGGATCCATACATCCTCAGTGTAATATGAATCTTAGTGTGCACCCATCACTAGATCTGATGCTTGGAGGAATTACGAGTCCACCCAAAAGAATGACATTATTACACGTTTCCAATTTAGTAATTTTTCATCTTTAATTAAAGGTCATGTATAGCTAATACATTCATAGTGTTTATATCCAAGACCACACAACTTACTACCCATGTTATCATTTTGATTAAGTAAATCAATTAATCAATCAAGGGAAAACCTTCAATCAAAATTTAGTTTTATCAATCATCATTGAAGAAACCCAAAATTTTTATTCAATGAAGCCATTTCATTTTGAAAACATCATGTTCAAATTTTTTCTAATTAAAAATCATTCCGTTAAAACCCACATTTGACATAAAATTGATAAACAAATTCATTCAATCATTTTGTAGGAATATTAATAAAATAATTACATCAAATCATTCATTAATTTCAAAACATGTTTTGGAAATCTAAATTTTACTTGAATATAAAATAAAAAATATGTTCAACACACACTATTCAATTTCAATGCATGCTTTAATAATCTCAAATATTTCTTTAGTAATTAATAATAAATACATTTCAAATGAATAAAAAAAACAATGGATTTAATTAATAATAATTTCCTTATATAAAATCATACCTTAATCACAGTATGTTCAATTGGTTATGGTTTACACATTCCCATTTACAATATTATTTATTAAATTAATTGAATCAATATATTTTTAATGACACTAAACATAATAATTATGTAAAACCCATATTTGGTTGAACATGAAAGCACGTCATAATGAACTACTAAGTGATAAATGACCTTTAATCCTAAGTTAGTCACTTCTGTGTTTGGAATTTTTAAAATCCAGCATACATGGTTGTGTTCAAGAATTTTTTTAGAGTCTAATAAAAAAATAATTTGTTGGTGAATATTAACCTACACTAATGAATAGTAACATACCCTTATGAATAGTGATATACACTAATGAATAGTAACCTCACCTATGGTGGTATAAAAATAATAATCATGTTGGAAGTATGATATATTTATATTTTAGAATGAGTTAATGATTGTTTAAATACTGGTTTTGATAATAATGTTTTATTTTAATTAAATATTAAAATATTCATATTAAGAAAATTATTTTTCAAAAATGGACTTCATTTTTGGATTCTATACTTCGAAAAAAGGTTAGGGTGAATATTTCGGATTTTTCTAGAATACTTGATTTTTTTTATGAAGAGTAAAATATGAAAAATTACGATAAATGTTAAATACTACATCATAGTTGATGTATGGCTGATATACGATGATAATCCCGAATCATCCTTGATTATTTTAGTATATTTGATGATAATGATAAATTATTCATAGTCTTTTCCTTAAATAATAAACTAATACTTAAAATAATGGGAAACACCTCCCCTCCCTCGCTCTAAATACCCCCTCTCCTAACATCATTCCCACACACCTCACAAGCCTTGTGAATAGAACAAATTCTGCCCAAAAATCTTCCCAATCTCCATCCCCACGTCCTAGGACATATGCTCTTACCAAAAGTGAAAAATCAAAGGCCTTAAGTGGGATCTCAAAGAGAGGAGATCAAAGGGTAAGGATCCCCTTTCATTTTCAAGTGTTTTGTTTTCAATTTCCCTCTTTTCTTATACCCTATTCCCCTTCCCTTATCCAAAATGATTGAATACTACAGAATCTCATATATTTTATATGTTAATCATGTTTATGTAAAAAATTGAAGCATTATGCTTCTTCTCCTCTCCCGCACATTCTAAAAATAAAAAATCGTCCGTGATCGACATCGTGGATAATGTGTTTTCAATTTATTATATCATCTTTGTTTATGGTCATGAAATCATTTATGTTATGGTTGTACAAAATTATTATGTATGATATATATCTTATTTATGGTTCTGGAATCCTTATACACTCATGATATCAAATAATAATACAAAACAAATTAATTATGCGTAAAATCACTAAAATTAATTCAAGTGTTTATCATTAATGTCTTATGTCATAGGTCTCTTTCACTCCAATTAACCAAATGAATTTTGTAACCTTCTGTTTGTTCACAAATTCTATATAAAATCAATTCTGGGAATCCAATTTCATATTTCATTTTATCCGAACCTAAATACAGGTGAACATATCATTAAAACCAAGGAAACAAACAGACCCGAACCATGAAATTAAACCTTATAATCAATCAAAATGGGTATGAATGAACTTAAAAATGTTCTACTACATATTTTTCATGAATATAAGGTTCTATAACTATTGATTAATAAACATAATTTGACTATTCAGGTCATTAATATCAAGTGGAGACCATCATCGCACTTAAGGTAAGGGATCCTCCCCTTTTTACTCACAATCAAGACTGATCTCTACGCTATGCCTTTTTGTATAATACCAAGTAATGGGGTATTTATACACCTTCCCCATAATTCTATAATGTTTTATATGTGATTAGAAACCCTTTATCTCTCTAATCAATCCCTCATAATTATAAATGTTACCATGACAATAAACAATGATGGATTATACCCGAACTTCCTTTATTCCTTCGGGTTACCCTATCTCTCTTTTTTTGTTGTCTTTTATTTTATTGTAGAACATAAACATTCTGTTTATATGCTCCAATATCATGTTACAAGATCCACCTTTCACTCACTTTCATGGTTATACATTCTTATAGGTGAATCTCACTTCGACACTTCCCAATAAGCCCAATTGTTTTATAGGAACTTCCCGAACCATTACCCAATTTAAAGAGCACTCTACCTTCTGTTTTAAGACACCATTATATTTTTAAATTTTGTATTTTAATTATGAAAACCATATTTGGTCAATTCATGTTTTAAATAAATGAATGTATTCCCTACTATTTGTAAAAGCTCTATGGTATTTTCCGAAAAACCACACAAATTTTTTTTAATGATAATGTTTAGAAAATACATCTCTCATATGTTGTCACTTATGTTTGACACCACTTACCATGTTATAATCATATTTTAATCAATTAAAGTCCTTTTTTGTTCAAATCCTTTCCTTTCATGGACGCTTTCATGATACGCCCATTGGATATGTTTTATGTCATGATTGTGGTACCCAATTCTTTCCATGGGTACCCTTATGTTTATGTATGGTTGATTATGTCTGATTGTGTATGTGGTAATAATATTTATGTGGAAAATATATACATGAAAATGTTGAGATGGTTGCACCTAGATAGTGCTCAAATGCATTGGGTAAGGTTATTTCTCATGAGATACGATGTTAAATGGAATTGGCTGTTAGCTATGACCCGTACCGAAATAGGAAATGAGATTGGAAGTTAGGCATGACCTATACTAAATATATGATTTATGATTCAGCCACTTTTATATGACTCCATGTTTATGTGATCCCATGCTTATATTAAATGATTTTATAAGTTTCATGATTTGGATATCATGATGCCATACCTTCTAACTCATGTGCTTTAAATGTTTCATTATGTTCATTCACTTACTGGGCATTTTTAGCTCATCCCTTTGTTCATGTGTTCCCCAGGGTAACCTATGCAGATGTAAGGGCTCAATGGAAGTTAGGATCTCATTATGGAGATTAAATAAAGAAGTGTTTTTAGCCCCATGTTTAGTGCTATATGTACCTATTCTTCCAAGACATTAGACTTAAAGATCATTGGCTTGTACTCTGATGAATAATTATGTTGAAAATATTGAAATGTTATATTTAAAAGGCTCGGGTCACTATAGTTGGTATTAGAGGATGGTCTAGTTATTTTTGGAGATTAGGAATAAATCACCTTAGCAAGAACCTTAAGGATGATACTAAGTAAAAGAAAACAGTCCTAAATTTTGGTGATTATAGAGTAAGTGGTTTATCAAGAAAATACATCCCTATCTGGATATGAGAAGTTCGAGGCGGCTCTGGAACATATGTAACTAGGGGTAAAACCCAAAGACACCGCTTTGAGCTACACTCAAATGGGATCAGGTGCATGATAATATACCTTTCTTCACTCTTGGTTACAACACTCCTGGGGGACATTCTATGGTATATTTACGAGCATAGAACAAACCATTTTTAAGGGACAAAAAAAATCCCATAAGAATATTTGTTAAGAAATAGATCGAGGATAACCTAGATATAAAACTAAGGAATCACAGGTTAGTATGTACTTATTCTTTATATGTTTATCCTTTAATGTTCAATGTTCCTTTTCTATGCTCAATATCTAAGTATTCAAGACCTATTATTATATGTTCTTTTTCTTATTTAATGGCGGGAAATATAAGAACACGTTCCAACAACCAATGTGATTGGAAATGTGATGATTTACTTAATGACATGCATGATGTGATGGAAGCGGGTGCTCAAAACATCATGGAAGTACTTTCTCAACTGGCACGAGATTTGAATAATAACTTGAATTAGGTGGAACGTCCTACTCCTCCAAGGAAAGAGAAAGTTTTCGTAGAATCCTTCATGCAGAAAAGGCCTCCAATGTTTAGCGGGTCTTCTGATCCCCTCCTCATAGAACAATGTATTAACTCCATTGAATAGATTTTATCTATCCTCCAGTTCTTGGAATAAGAGAAATTTGTACTGGTAGTCTATCGTTTTGATGGGGAAGCTGATCAGTTGTGGACACTGATCAAGAATACAAAGTCCTAATAAGATATTGATTCCATAGATTGGGAGGAATTCAAGAGGATGTTTTTCAACAATAATTTTCCTCGAACCCTCTCTCTCAAGATGGAAAGATAGTTCCTTGGACTCATGTAGAAGGGAGATGAGTCCATCGGGGCATATTAAGAGAACATTACAAGGCTTTCAAGGTACACCTCTGGCTTTGTCATGAACACCAAATGAAAGGTGGATCAATTTTTTAGCAGACGAAAGCTTTCCATGAAAAGTGGTGGAAAATCGAGACTTCGACAACTATGAGGAGATTGTCCATTTTGCCCTCAAGGTTGAAAAAGAGATTGGAGACTCTTAGTGGTCTCATGGGCCTAGTGAAAAGAAGCAGAAAATGGAGAAAAACAAGGGTGGTTCATCAAAAAAACCACATGATGTAAAGAAGCCTCACTTTACCCTTTACAAGAATTGTGGGAAGAAGCATCTTGGTGACTATCTCAAGGGAACTAGGAATTACTTCAAATGCGGAATGTTTGGTCATCTGGCTAAGAACTACTGAAAGGATATGAAAAACCCTGCTAATGTTGAAGAAGAAATGAAGGTTCGGATCAACACTCTTACTGTAGTGTATTGTTTTAACTGCATGGAGCTTGGGCATTACAAGATCAATTTCCCTAAGCTAAGGGTTGTTGGAGGAAATTAGAAACAACCTCCAAGGAAACTAAGAAGGTCTTATGATATCACTACTTCTAAACTGGAGCCGGAAAATGACGTGGTGATAGGTACAGTATTTATTCATTCAAGAATACCGAACGTACTATTTCATTCTGGTTCTACTCATTATTTCATTTCTTGCATGTTTAGTAGAACTATTAAAACACCACATCAAAATTTGGAAGAAATGTTCTCTCTGAGAATAGTGAATGGCCAAAATATTGCATCCATGGTGTATAACTCCTCCCTGATGAATGTTTGTGGACTAAACCTCCCAAAAAATCTTGTCATATGTCCTTTAGTGTAGTTTGATGCTATCTTGGGCATGGATGGGATATCTTGGTATAAGGCCAACATCAACTTTCGGGAACGAGAGATTACTCTTCACATCCAAATGCATCTTGCGATTCATTACAAGTGCAAGGAGGAAGATGAGTCTCCTTTAGAATCAATATCTCAAGTGTAGATATTTCTGCCTTATGATCCTTCATATCTAGCTCAAATGATTGAGAAAAATGATAGAATCATGCTTGATGAGATGCCTATCGTGAAGGATTACACTGATGTATTCCCTGAAGATTTTCCTAGTCTTACTCCTGATCGAGTGGTTTAATTATAAATTGAACTAATCCCTAGATCTCTTCCAATCTCAAAGACACCTTACAGAACGGACACCATAGAGATAGAAGAGCTGAAGAAGTAGTTACAGGATAATATGGAGTAGGGTTTTACATGCCTGAGTGCTTCACTGTGGGGTGCTCCATTCCTCGTCATCAAGAAGAAGGATAGATCAATGTGCCTCTGCATTGATTATAGTGTGCTCAATAAAACCACTATAAAGAACAAGTATCCCCTTCCACAGATAGATGACTTGTTTGATCAGCTTTCTAGGGCCAGTTATTTCTCTAAGCTTGTAACGCCCTGACCCCAGTTACCCAGAGTCGGTGCATTATACATAACATTTGCATGATCACAAGAAAGATCAAATCTCAAAAGACCGATTGTATTAGTATCCTTGGAAACACTAGATATATTCATAAAGTGTTACATTACATCATAAAGTGAAAAACTACAACAACAACATAGTCTCCATATTCCACACTCATATCCCCACATAAAATCCCTACAGGTTATTCATAACATACTTCTTCACATCTTGGGAAAAATAAAACATAGAAAATGGGTGAGCTCAAATGCCCAGTAAGGATAACAATATAGCGGAAACTTTCAAAAATAAGCATAAACATTTAAGGCAATGCATTACTAAAACAAAAGCCTTTTAATAATGAACTTAAACATAGTATGGCAAAAGTAAAATTAAATAATACCATTTACTTATTCACATGGATATTCTACTAATCGAATAATCACATGCAATATCAATAACCACTTTCATAATGATGGAATGCATAATGCCAGACTATCATAACCACATAGCCAAGGCCTCGTGCCAAGAATACAAAAAAGATTTTGCCAAGGCCATGTGCCAAGACACTAGTTTGTCTCATGAGACCTACCGATGCATCGAGGAGCTATAGCGGGCTCCACCCATCACATATTAAGTCCAATGCATTCCCATATGAAAAGGTTTAAACATAACATAAACATTCGTATTAAAACTAGCATACGAAATGTCAATACTTTCACCATAAACCATGAATGGTATAAAAATAGCACATCCACAGTCAAACATATCACAAAACCTTCAATACAACATATAAGTTTTGTATCATAATAAATCAACTTCACATAAGCGTAAAATCCAACAAAGGATGATGACATAGAAGAAATCAAAACTCTTTTTTGAGAAATATCTCTTTTTAATTTGAAATAATTTAAGAGCCATATAAAATATAAAATTTTATTTGAAAATATTCTTATAAGCTTGTAAGGGAAGATTTTAAGATTTTATAATGGCAGAAAATAGCCACACCCGCCGTATAAGTTAAAAAAACATTCTTACCTTAATTCTGTCGAAAATGTTAAAAATGACCTTGTTTTGAAAACGATGGAAAGATTACTTTATAAACCACTTATAAAAGTAAAAAAGGGTATAAATTACTTTAACCCATATTCTAGTAAATAGTAAAAATGTTTTGAAATACATTTTTAAGAAACATGGATGTGGATGATAAAGAGATCCCAGTAGATTATTACATATAAACAACCTCAGATAATGAAAAGATTGTGAAATAACCCTTACCTTGTACTTTTCCTTGGTTGGGGTAGGTTAAACTCTTGTATAATGGTGAAATAATTGTTATTAAATTATACAAGAATCATATATATTAATATGATATCATATATGATCTTTTAACATTGCTTTGTTAATAATATCTTAGTATTATCTTTGTTTCGGGTGTAAAATTATTCATTTTATTTTATATTTTTGGTTACGTAAGACATTTTTTAACAGATAGGTTCTATATTATTCATATCCAGAATGATATCAATTCCTTAAACATTATTTAAAAAACATGAAGTGATAATTATACTTGAATGGATACGATGGACAATGAATCTCATCGCATTCGTGGAGACGGTAGTCCGTACGTACGCACAAGCGACAATATCATTCTTTTGATATTAAAATAATATATAAATGGATGGTATATCATATATACAGAATCATTTACATGTTATATTTATTATTTACATGAGTTACACATCATTATTATACCCATCCAAATAATAATATATTGAATAACAATTACACCACGACGTGGGGACGGTAAGCTGTACTTACGCACGTATGGTGACATGTTATTCAAAGGGTGGATACAATACTGAATATTGTTGTACCATATTTATAATAAAATCACAGTATATATATGATACTGGAGTTATTATTTTAAAATGGAAACAACAAAGGACGAATAATTGGAAGAAGAAGGAACTTGGAAAAGGGTGGTGAAATCATTACCTCTTCTTCGGTTTCTTCCTTTTGATTTGATCAAAAGGGATCCTTAGGTTGGCTTTATGATCACACTAAGGCCTCTCGGATGAAGTGAGGGAAGTTGGGAGAGTATATGGGTAGAGTTTGACCGAACCAAAAGGCTTTGAAGGTGTGAATAAATGAGAAGTAGGAGTGCCCTTTTATAAGAGGGGTGAGGGGAACCTTTGGAAAAGCTAGAAATATTAATTTATAATAAATTCATATTCTGTTTATAATGGCTCCAAAGATAATTATATATATTTTAAGATGTGTATGGGTCTAAAAAAACTCAACCAATAGAATTTAGACAGGTTTGGGTACTTATATTAACCTTATCTTTAAGTATTAACTCTAAGTTAATTAGTTTCACTTTTACAATGTCTTTTTGTATTTTTATATTATACGGTTAATAAACTTACCATATACATCCAAGAGACCCCCAAGTGGTCCATTAATGATACAAATATCATGATATAAGTCTATTGGTCGATCCTTTGATTTTTAGAAATTTAATATCAATTAATAATATAATATTTGTTTTAAAAACTCTTTTATGTCAATTTTGACACTATACAATAGTTGATTTTTTTGAAACTCATAACAGAATTATTACTTCGAAAAAAGTACATTAAATAAATCCTAATATATCCTATTATCCTAGAAAACTATTCTAATTCATCAAAAGTCTCAAATTATATTTATTTGGGTATTTATAATATCAATGATTTTATAATTTCAATATTATTGTAATTATTGCATCATCATTGTGTCATAAATAAATTAACTTATGTAATCTCTAAAAATTATAAATAAAATTTCATTATGTAGGAAATATTTTTATCTTTTTAATGAATATTTATAGTCGAAATTCCAACATATATAACACTATGTAAAAATTGTTTTTCTAAAAGATATATGCTTGTGTCATTTTTGTACTCATTTTAACTTAATTAAAATAAAGTGTCCCTATCACTTACAAGTGGATCCATGGGGTCCCAAAATCGACCCAAAGATGCTCATGGTCGACCATTTATCTACCAATAGGGTTAAGACACGTTTTAGGGTAATTTAGTATTATTATAATATTATTTTTTAACCCTTGTTTACCAGATTTACCCTTTAACCATGGTAAATAAAATATTTACCGAAGTAATTATCCAAAATGTCTAAAAATAAAAGTTACCTATTTACACAATTTGAACATCCTGATTCCAAATATGGAATCCATTTTTACAAATTCAAAACATAGAAGTAGCAGAAATTAATTTAAAATTAATTCCCATTGTTAAAACAAAAAGCGTGTTTTTAAGAAATAATAACTATCAAAAGATTGGCACTGTTTATGTCTGGTATAATTGTGAAATTATGTCCAATGACAAACATTGAATTAAATGGTAAAAATATATTCTAAATATACTATAAAACTACTTAAATTCATAATTTATCAATATTAATTATTTTGATTAAAAAAGTTGTTTTTAATTAAAATTTAGTAATTTTCACTATTCATCAAAATATGAAAGTTATCCGAAAAGTACAAAAATTTCACCCTAGGATAATTTCGATATTAAGAATCCAAAAATGAAGTCCATTTTGAGAGATAGAATTTATAAAATTTCAAAAAGTAGGTATTACTATTCATAACGGCTAGTTTGATTGGTTCTGGTGTGTGTTAAAACTCGAAGTTGCGTACAACACATGCTACTGTATTATTCAAAGGAAAGCTTACCGTGGAAGCTTGGGATGTTTCAATATAAATTTTTGATGTCCCCATTTAGTCAAAAAGTTTAAAATGTTGTATTTAAAAAGGTTTCACTATTAAAAGTTGATAAATTTGCAATACTGAAAATGAATTTGTTCTTGCATTATATCGAAGAAACTCATAATATGGATTCTAAAATTATAAGGATTATATACTGTTTAAAATTTAGCTAATACTATTCATAACCTCTTTTGAATGGCTTTTTTTTTGTAAGTCATGGTGCGATTGAACTCGGTGTTGCGTGTATTGCAAGTTATTGAATTATTTTGAAGAAATAACACGCTATGAAATCTTGGGGTGTTACATTCTCCCCTCCTTCAATAAATTGCATCCTCGCAATTTGAAATTGTTCTTCGAAAATAAAAGGTTGAAAATAGAAAATATATTTGTGGTAAAACCCACATCGAAAATTGGGTTACTAAAATTTAGTCTTAATATGAGGAAAGAGAAATGAAAGGCTCACCACCAAATTCTGATCTCGATTAGGAGAAAATTGGTGGCAATTAGAGAAATATAATTGGAGGAAAAACATAAATAATTATAGGTAGTGATTGAGGTCATCAATCACAAACAAGTATAAAATTGAGGTCCTTAAATTCATCAATCTATGATGATTTGAAATACCATCGGTTCAACAAAACATAGGGTATTGGGATAACACATTTTTTACGTTTCAAAATATCTTAGTTGAAATCCCACATCGAAAATGAATTAATGAGGTCTCTATTTAAAATTAAGAGTGGAAAAGATGAAGATTACCGAAAATAACACATACTAGGGTTCCATGTAGAAAAATATGGATATGGAAGAGAAATCTAACCATCAACTATCTGATGGAGAGTGGTAGAGAACGTGGCTATGAAAAGGCCAACAATCCCAAAGCCATAAATTAGTGATGATTTAAGGAACCATCTAGGACTACATTTTTGTTCTAAGTTCCTTTTCTAAATGTTGAGGAATTTATTTATGAGATTGGCTAAGATCATAAGGAGGTATACTTACTTTATAATTAGAGTTTTATCCATTAATAAATTTCTACCAAAAACTCATCTTTCACTCTAAAAGATAATAGAACGTAAAAACATTCTATTTATAATATTCTTACAAGGTTCCAAAATAAATGAATTTATAATTCATCTACCAGATATTTTTTTAAAAAACTACATTATTTAATCCAGGACATCTAATGAGCCAGTGGTAGGTGATACACCCTTGTCGCCCTTCGGTTGCAGGTTTAAGTCTCGCGGCCTTGCCGGTCGTGACGGGTTTCCGCCCGACCTCTGGGTTGTCCTTTTATGGAAATCCAAAATTAATCTCAAACTAGAATTTATCCAAAATACTTCTATCCAAACTCATAGTCCAACATTTATAAGGAAGGTAAACATAATGTAGATCCTTTTACCCCGTAATAACATATTAATACCTTCATCATGTATTCTTTTAAAACACTAAAACATCCTGAATTCCCATAATCCTTATTGATTACATTCATGCTCCCTTATTCCATATAGAATGATGGATATACTTCATCAATCCAAAAATGTTTTAAACCCCAAAAATGATGGAATATAAAAATCATTAATCAGCTTCAAGGTGGTCAAGAATATCCAATATAATTTATCCAAATCAATCATGTATTATTCTAAAATCATTACCTCGGTATCAGAACCATATTATGGTTTATCTTTCTCTCAACCATATATTTTCCAAAAATTTAACATAATATTGAGTCACTTTTCTTTGTTCCACACAATCTCAAGTCCATAATGAAATAGTACTGTAGTACAATCCTTATATACTCCATAATTATTATAACAAGTACATTGTTGATACAACACTCAAATGACATAATCAACATAAGAACTCTAATCATTCATCTTCATCTGTGGTAGCATCATAACGTGATTATTATCCAATAGCATCATTTGCGGCATAGTCTGATGACTGGGACATAGGTTCGCGTAGTGTCCAAACTCATTGCATATGAAGCATTGTACATTTGAAACCATTTTCTTACCCTTGCCGTCACGTAATTTGTGCCCTTTTCCTCCACACTTATAACAATCTCCCATTCCTTTCAGGCAAGTTCTAGGGTGTTTCTTTCCGCAGTTATCACATGTGGGAAAATTATTCTTTTCCCTCTTCCCTTTATCCATCTTTCTTTATTCCATCCTTTTCTTCTCTTGCTTCCCTTCAAAGCCATAGGACTCAGCAAACTCTTTACTTATCTTATCAACACATGATATTATTTCTTCATAAGATGATAATACATGGGAGACTATTTCTCTTATAAATTCAAGCTTAAGACCATGAAAGATATGATTCTTCCTTCTCTTTGGAACATGTGCATTGCTGGAGTTCTCATTCCTTCTACTGGGTGCCATTTCTAAAAAATGGCATACAATAGATTAGTTTATGAATAAAAATACCTAATCCCAAACTTGTGAAACACATAACATAAATTAAATAGTTTATGGATATAATCCATAATCATAAAAATGTCTCTTTTGAGGAATTATATACTCATAAACCCTTCATAATGGTTTGTAAAGAAAATGAGAATTATCCGAAGCATATCCCCCAAGAGTGTCGTAACCAAGAGTATAGCAAGGCCCGTTGTCATGCACCAGTTCCCGTTAGAGTCTATCTCAAAGCAGTGTTTTCGGGTTTTACCCCTAGGTACATCTGTGCCAGAGCCGCCTCTACCTGCTCGTATCTAGACAGGGATGTATTTCTCGGAAAACTCACAAAATCTCTACAATACCAAAATTTTAGGAAGTTCTTCTATACTAATCCACAAAGTTCATCTTAGGTCTACGTGCCCTAATCAGTGTTTATCTAAATCTAGCTTCCAAGGTTTATACTAAACTTCCTCTGATACCAACTGTAATGCCCCGACCCCATTTACCCAGAGTCGGTGCATTATACATAACATTGGCATGATCACAAGAAAGATCAAATCTCGAAAGACCGATTGGTTTAGTATCCTTGGAAACACTAGATATATTCATAAAGTTTTACATTACATCATAAAGTAAAAAACTACTACAACAACATAGTATCCATATTCCACACTCATATCCCCACATAAAATCCCTACAGGTCATTCATAACTTACTTCTTCACATCCCGGGAAAAATTAAACATAGAAAAGGGGTGAGCTCAAATGCCCAGTAAGGATAACAATATAGCGGAAACATTCAAAAATAAGCATAAAAATTTAAGGCAATGCATTACTAAAACAAAAGCCTTTTAAACTTGAACTTCCACATAGTATGGAAAAAGTAAAATAAAATAATTCCATTTACTTATTCACATGGATATTCTACTAATCGAATAATCACATGCAATATCAATAACCACTTTAATAATGATGGAATGCATAATGCCAGACTATCATAACCACATAGCCAAGGCCTCGTGCCAAGACTACAAATAAGATTTTTCCAAGGCCTTGTGCCAAGACACTAGTTTTTCTCATGAGACCTACCGATGCATCGAGGAGCTATAGCGGGCTCCACCCGTCACATATTAAGTCCAATGTATTCCCATATGAAAAGTTTTTAACATAACATAAACATTCGTATTAAAACTAGCATACGAAATGTCAATACTTTCACCATAAACCATGAATGGTATAAAAATAGCACATCCACAATAAAACATATCACAAAACCTTCAATACAACATAGAAGTTTTGTATCATAATAAATAAACTTTACATAAGCATAAAATCCAACAAAGGATGTTGACATAGAAGAAATCAAAACTCTTTTTAGAGAAATATCTCCTTTTATTTTGAAATCATTTAAGAGACATATAAAATAAAACATTTTCTTTGAAAATATTCTTATAAGATTTTAAGGGAAGCTTTGAAGATTTTATAATGGCGGAAAATAGCCACACCCTCCGTATAAGTTAAAAAAACATTCTTACCTTAATTCTGTCGAAAAGGTTAAAAAGGAACTTGTTTTGAAAACGATGGAAAGATTCCTTTATAAAACACTTATAAAAGTCAAAAAGGGTATAAATGACTTTAACCCATATTCTAGTAAATAGTAAAAATGTTTTGAAATACATTTTTAAGAAACATGGATGTGGATGATAAAGAGATCCCAGTAGATTATTACATATAAACAACCTCGGATAATGAAGAGATTGTGAAATAACCCTTACCTTGTACTTTTCCTTGGTTGGGGTAGGTTAACCTCCTATATAATGGTGAAATAATTGTTATTAAATTATACAATAATCATATATATTAATATGATATCATATATGATCTTTTAACATTGCTTTGTTAATAATATCTTAGTATTATCGTTGTTTCGGGTGTTAACATACTCATTTTATTTTATATGTTTTGTTACGTAAGACATTTTTGTAACAGATAGGATGTATGTTATTCATATCCAGAATGATATCAAGTCCATAAACATTATTTTTAAGTCATGAAATGATAATTATACTTGAATGGATACGATGGAGAATGAATCTCATCGCATTCGTGGAGACGATAGTCCGTACGTACGCACGAGCGACAATATCATTCTTTTGATATTAAAATAATATATAAATGGATGGTATATCATATATACAGAATCATTAACATGTTATATTTATTATTTACATGAGTTACACATCATTATTATACCCATCCAAATAATAATATATTGAATAACAATTACACCACGACGTGGAGACGGTATGCCGTACGTACGCACGTATGGTGACATGTTATTCAAAGGGTGGATAGAATACTGAATATGGTTGTACCATATTTATAATAACATCACAGTATATATATGATACTGGAGTTATTATTTTATAATGGTAATAACAATGGAAGAAGAAGTGGAAAAAGAAGGAACTTGGAAAAGGGTGGTGAAATCATTACCTCTTCTTCGGTTTCTTCCTTTTGATTTGATCAAAAGGGCTCCTTAGGTTCGATTTCTGATCAAACTAAGGCCTCTAGGTTGTAGTGAGGAAAGTTGGGAGATTATTGGGGCAGAGTTTGGCCGAACCAAAAGGCTTTGATGGTGTGAATAAATGAGAAGGAGGAGTGCCCTTTTATAAGAGGGGTGAGGGGTACCTTTGGAAAAGCTAGAAATATTAATTTATAATAAATTCATATTCGGTTTATAATGGCTCCAAAGTTGATTAAATAAATTTTAAGGTGGGTATGGGTCTAAAACAACTCAACCCATAGAATTTAGACAGGTTTGGGTACTTATATTAACCTTATCTTTAAGTATTAACTCTAAGATAATTTGTTTCACTTTTAGAATGTCTCTTTGTATTTTTATATTATATGGTTAATAAACATACCATATACATCCAAGAGACCCCCAAGTGGTCCATTAATGATACACCTATCATGATATAAGTCTCTTGGCCGAACCTTAGATCTTTAGGAATTTAATATCAATTAATAATATAATATTTTTTTAAAACTCTTTTATGTCAATTTTGACACTATTCAATAGTTGATTTTTTTGAAACTCATAACAGAATTCTTACTTCAAAAAAAGTTAATTACATCAATCCTTATATGTCATATTATCCTAGAAAATTATTCTAATTCATTAAAAATCTCAAATTATATTTATTTGGGTATTAATAATATCAATTAATTTAAATTTTCACTATTATGGTAATTACTGCATCATCATTGTGTCATAAATAAATTAACTTATGTAATATCTAAAAATTATAAATAAACAATCATTATGTAGGAAATATTTTTATATTTCTAATGAATATTTATAGTCGAAAATCCATCATATATAACCCTATGTAAAAATTGTTTTGCTAAAAGATATATGCTTGTGTCATTTTTGTACTCATTTTAACTTAATTAAAATAAAGTGTCCCTATCACTTACATGTGGATCCATGGGGTCCCAAAATCAACCCAAAGATGCCCATGGTCGACCATTTATCAACCAATAGGGTTAAAACATGTTTTAGGGTAATTTAGTATTATTATAATATTATTTTATTAACCCTTATTTACCGGATTTACCCTTTAACCATGGTAAATAAAATATTTACCGAAGTAATTATCCAAAATGTCCAAAAATAAAAGTTACCTATTTACACAATTTGAACATCCTGATTCCAAATATGGAATCCATTTTTCCAAAATAAAAACACAGAAGTGGCTGAAATTAATTTAAAATTAATTCCCGTTGTTAAAACAAAAAGTGTGTTTTTAAGAAATAATAACTGTCAAAAGATTGGCACTTGTTTATGTCTGGTTTAATTGTGAAATTATGTCCAATGAAAAACATTGAATTAAATGGAAAAAAATATATTCTAAATATACTTTAAAACTACTCAAATTCATATTTTAGCAATACTACTTATTTTGATTAAAAAAGTTGTTTTTAATTAAAATTTAGTAATTTTCACTATTCATCATGATATGAAAGTTATCCGAAAAGTACCAAAATTTCACCCTAGGATAATTTCGATATTACGAATCCAAAAATGAAGGCCATTTTGAGATATAGAATTTATAAAAATTCAAAAAGTATGTATTACTATTCATAACGGCTAGTTTGATTGGTTGTGGTCTGTGTTAAAACTCGAAGTTGCGTACAACACACGCTACTGTATTATTCAAAGGAAAGCGTACCATGGAAGCTTGTGATGTTTCATTTTAAATTTTTTATGTCCCCATTTAGTCAAAAAGTTTAAAATATTGTATTTAAAAAGGGTTCACTATTAAAAGTTGATAAAAGTGCAATACTGAAAATGAATTTGTTCTTGCATTATATCAAAGAAACTCATAATATGGATTCTAAAATTATAAGGATAATATAATGTTTAAAATTTAGATAATACTTTTCATAACCTATTTTGAATGGCTTTTTTGGTATTTTATGGTGCGATTGAACTCGGTGTTGCGTGTAGTGCAAGTTATTGAATTATTTTGAAGAAATAACACGCTATGAAATCTTGGGGTGTTACAAAGCTGGACCTTCGGTCGAGATATCACCAACTAAAAGTGAGGAAGGTAGATATTCTAAAGACTTCCTTTAAAATGAGGTATGGACACCATGAGTTCATATTGATGCCCTTTGGACTCATTAATTCTCTATCAATTTTCATGGATTTAATGAAAATTGTCTTTATATATTAAATCAGAAAATTTGGGGTGGTCTTTATTGATGATATTCTGATATAATTCAAGAGCAAGGAGGAAATTGAGAAGCATTTGGAAACAATGTTAAAGACGTTGTGATGAGGGAAATGTATGAAAAGAACAATAAATGTGAGTTCTGGAAGGAGGAAGTATCATTCTTGGGGAATGTTATCACTAGGAAAGGGATATCTGTGGACCCTTCCAAGATGAAGGTAATTGAAGAGTTGCCAAGGCCATCTTCTATAATGGAGATCTGCAGCTTTTTATGTCTACTTGGGTATTATCAACGATTCATGATGAACTTTTCACGATTGTCACGCCGAATGAAAATGTTGACACAGAAGGGAGTAATGTTTTTCTGGACACAGGAATGTGAAGAATGTTGCAAGGAGTTGAAAAAGAGGGTTATCACTGCACTGATACTCACACTCCCTTCAAGTGGAGAACTCTTTGGGGTTTATAGTGATGATTATAAGAAAGGCTTTAGGTTGTGTGATAATTTCAAATGACAAAGTGATAGCATATGACACAAGGTAGATGAAAATCCATGAGCATAACTATCCCATGCATGATCTAGAGTTGGCGGTTGTGATTATTGCGTTGAAAATCTGGCAGAATTATCTCTCTGGGGAAAATGTGAGATATATACTGACCACAAGAGTCTAAAATATATATTCAGATAGAAATAGCTTAATTTTCCCCAATGTAGATGGATATAGATCATCAAGGATTATGAGTTCTCAATCCACTATCATCCCGGTAAGGAAAACAAGGTGGCAGATGCTCTAAGTAGAATTGATCATGCATCTTTATCTATGATGAGAATTTAAAAGGATCCGATATTCTTGGATTTGCAATGGATGGACATGGGAATCATTAATGGTGGAACATCATTAATCCTTTCTCAATTGATTGATCAACCATCCCTCATGTAGAAAATAAAGGTTTCTTAAAGAAAAGATGTGGTAATTCAGAAAATGGTGGAAGCTGTTGAAAATAGGAAATCATCTAATTTCAAAATTGATGAGGAAGGAGTTGTAAGGTTTGGGGCATGATTATGTGTACCATATGATCCAGATATAAAGAAGGAGCTATTTAATGATGCACATAGCTTGACCTTCTCTATCCATCCTTGGAGTACCAAAAGGTACTATGATCTCTGAGAACACTTCTGGTTGGATTACATCAAGAAGGGGATTGCCGAATATATATGAAGGTGCTTGGTATGTTAGAAAGTTAACGATGAGCGACAAAAGTCCAAAGTTATGATGAAGCCATTTCCTATACCCAAGTGGAAATGGGAAAATGTTACTATGGACTTTGTCACGGGTCTCCCGAAGATGTCGAAGGGAAACAATGTGATATGGGTTGTGGTTGTCCTACTCACCAAGACATCCCATTTAATTGATATTCAAGAAGATTATTCACTTGAACAACTTTCAAATTTATATTTTAAGGAAGTAGTGAGACTTCATGGTATTCCACTCTCAATTTTCTCTAACCATGATCCAAGGTTCATATCTAAATTCTTGAGGATCCTTCAACATTTTTTGTGTACTAAATTAATTTTCAGTAGGGCCTATCACACCAAAACTAAAGGCCAGTCTGAAAGAACTATCTAGATGCTTGAAGATATTCTTAGAGCTTGCACTATAGAATTTAAAGGTGGATGGGATCAACATATCTCATTGGTTGAGTTCTTATACAACAATAGCCTCTACTCGAGTATTCAAATGGCTCCATATGAAGCTTTATATGTAAAGAGATGTAGAACTCCAACCAGTTGGGAAGAATTAGGAGAACAAAAGCTACTTAGACCCGATCTTGTTCAAGAGATGACATAGAAGTTTGAAGTCATCTAGAAACACATCAAAGCTTCTCAAAGTCAGAAAAAGATATATGCTGACAATCGTCGAAGGGACTTGGAGTTCAACATTGGAGATAAAGTCTCCTTTCGAATATCTCCATGGAAGAGAGTCATGCGATTCGGGAAGAAAGGGAAGCTATGCTCAAGGTATATTGTCCCCTTTGAGATCCTTGACCGCATATGCGTCGTGGCCTGTGGGATTTCACTTCCACTGAATATGGATCGATTTCATGATGTTTTTCATGTATCACTCTCGAGGAAGTACATTCCTGATCCCTCATATGTACTAAACTCAGAGGTGGTGTGGCTGGAAGATGATCTCTCCTATGAGGGGCAACCAGTAATGATTTTGGATCAGAGAGATAAGGTTCTATGCAACAAGACAACCCATCCTGTCAAAGTGTTGTGGAGGAAGCAACAAGGGAACTGGAGTAAGAAATGAAGGAAACTACCCACACCTGTTTTTGGCTTAGAATGTAAGACAAAATTTCGACAGCGAAATTTCCTAAGGAGGGAAGAATGTAACGACCCAAAGTTTTTCAATGGAAATTCCATTATTATCATTATGTCATGAAATCACATGAAAGAACAAAATAATGAACTACTAAGTGATAAGTGACCTTTAAACATAATTTTGTCACTTCTGTGTTTGGAATTTAAAAAATCCGGCATACAGGGTTGTGTTCAAGATGTTTTTTAGAGTTAAATAAAACAAAAATAATTTGTTGTTAAATAGTAACATACCCTATTGAATATTAACATACCCTTATGACTAGTGATATACCCTAATGAATAGTAACCTTATCTATGGTGGTATAGAGATAATATTCATGTAGGAAATACAATATACCAATTTTTTAGAATGAGTTAATGAATATTTTAAAACTAGTTTTGTTAATAAATTTTTATTTTAATTACATATTATAATAATCATATTTAGAAAATTATTTTTGAAAAATGGACTTCATTTTTGGATTCTACATGAAGAATAATGGTTAGGGTGATTTTTTGGGATCATTCTGAAATACGTGATTTTTTGATGAATAGTAAAATACGATAAATTACAATAAATGCTTAATACTGCATCATAGGTGATGTATAGATGATTTAAGATGATAATCCCGAATCATCATTGATTATTTTTGTATATTTTTTGATAATTCCCAATTATTCATAGTCTTGGCCTTAATTAATAAACTAATACTTAAAATAATGGGAAAAACCTCCCCTCCCTCATGATAAATACCCCCTCTCCTTACCTCATTCCCACACACCTAACAAGTCTTGTGACTAGCCCAAATTCGGCACAAAAATTCTCCCAATATCCTTCCCCACGTCCAAGGATATCTGGTCTTAGGAAAAGTCCAAAATCAAAGGCCTTAAGAGGGATCTCAAAGAGAGGAGATCAAAGGGTAAGGATCCCCTTTCATTTTCAAGAGTTTTGTTTTCAATTTATTTCTTTTCTTATACCCTCTTCCCCTTAACATATCCAAAATGCATGAAATCTCAAGAATCTCATATATTCTTTATGTTTATCATTTTTATGTAAAACATTCAAGAATCATTCTTCTTCTCCTCTCCCTTAAGTTCTAAAATTAAAACACCGTCCGTGATCGACATCGTGGATAATGTGTTTTCAATTTATTTTATCATATTTTTTTCTTGTCATGAATCCATTTATGTTAGGGTTGAACTATATTATTATTTATGTTGTATATCCTATTTATGGTTCAGGAATCCTTATACAGTCATGATATCAAATAATAATACAAAACAAATTAATTATGGGTAAAATCGCTAAAATTAATTCAAGCGTTTATCATTAATGACTTATGTCATAGATTTCTTTCGCTCCAATTAACCAAATGATTTTTTTAACTTTCTGTATGTTCCTAAATGCTATGTAAAATCAATTTTGGAAAAACAATTTCATCTTCCATTTTATCTGAACCTAAATACATGTGAACTTATCATTAAAACCAAGCAAACAAACGGACCTGAACCATGAAATTGAACCTTATAATCAATCAAAATGGGTATGAATGAACTTAAAAAGGGTATACTAAATATTTTATATGTATATAAGGTTCTAGATCTACTGATTAATAAACCTAATTTGACTATTCAGGTCATTAATATCAAGTGGAGAACATCATCAGACTTAAGGTAAGGGATCCTCCCCTTTTTACCCATAATCCTTATTGATCTCTAAGCTATACCTTTTTGTGTAATACCAACTAGTGGGGTAAATTTATAAACCATAACCATAATTCCCTAATGTTTTTTAAGTGATTATAAACCCCTTATCTCTCTAATCAAGCCCTCTTAATTATACACAATACCACGTCAATAAACAATTATGGATTCTACCTGAACTTCCTTTATTCCTTCGGGCTGCCCTATCTTTATTTTTGTTTTTGTCTTTTCTATTATGTAGAACTCAAAATTAGGTTTAAATGTTCCAATATCATGTTCCAAGATCAACCTCTCACAAACTTTTATGGTTATACATTCTTATAAGTGAATCTCACTTTGACACTTTCCAAAAAGCACACTTGTTTTAAAAGAACTTCTTGAACCTTTACCCAATTTCAAGAGCACTCTACCTTCTGTTTTAAGACACCATTATCTTTGTAAATTCTGAATTTTAATTATCCAAACCTTCTTGGTTCAATTCTGGTTTTATATAAAAGTCTTTCTTCTCTACTATTTGTAAAATCTATATGGTATTTTCCTTAAAACCGCACAAAAATGTTTTAATACTAATGTTTCTAAAATACATCTCTCATTTGTTGTCAATTATGTTTGACACCACTTACTATGTTATAAACCTATTTTACCCATTTAACGTCCATTTGTGTTCTAATCCTTTCCTTTCTTGGACACTTTCATGATACAGCTGTGGGATATGTTTTATGTCATGATTGTGGTACCCAGTTCATTCCATGGGCACCCTTATGTTTATGTATGGTTGATTATTTCTGATTGTATATCTGGTAATAATATTTATGCGGCAAGTATATACATGAAAATGTTGAGATGGGTGTGCCCAGATAGTGCTCAAATGCATTTGGTAAGGTTAAGTCTCATGAGATGCGATGTGAAACGGGATTGGCGGTTAGCGTTGACCCGTATTGAAATAGGAAATAGGATTGGCAGTTAGCCTTGACCCGTACTAAAGATATGATTTATGATTCTTCCACATTTATATGATTCCATGTTTATGTGATACCATGCTTATATTAAGTGATTTTATAAGTTTCATGATTTGGATATCATTATGTCATGCCTCTGAATTCTTGTGCTTGAGATGTATCCTTATGTTCATTCCTTTACTAGGAATTTTTAGCTCATCCCATTGTTCATGTGTTCCCCCGAGTACCATATACAGATGTAAGGGATCAAAAAAACATAGGATCTCATTATGGATATTAAATAATGAAGTGTTTCTAGCCCCATGTTTTGTGTTATATGTACCGAGTCTTCAAAGATACTAGACTTGACGATCCTTTCCTTGTACTCTGATGAATAATTATACTGAAAATATTGAAATTTTATATGTAAAAGGATCAGGTCACTATAAAGTGACCTAGTTTATGGTGGTAAAATTGTCTTCGTAAGGGGCTAACATGCAGCTTGCAGTGCCCTCAGAACATAAATGCCTTGCTAGTGCTATGACTTTTCTCACTATTTTGGAGTTTTTAGGTGTCATTGTCCCAAGTAGGACTTCTAGTTTCCTATGACACCCTTGTTCGAACGGGTGGTGATGTGTTTCCTGACCTTTTTATGGGATTGAGCATCGAGTAATGATCCTTGTATACTGGTTAGACATGCCTCGAGCATGTTCATCTACTTTTTTGTTCATTTGACCCTTTCTTCTTAGTAATGGATGATTGATTATGGCGTCGTCTAGGAAAATGGTCATATGAGGAAATATGACTCTGTAATAAGTCTTTTTATACCGTTGAGTACGGTATCGGTTTAATTCCATGTAGAGTAACTTGAACGTTAATGAATTAGTTTCATTTCAATATATGGAATATTTTTTAAAAGACGTGGGTGTTTTGACACGCCTATCAAGTTGTTAATCTAGTGTGCCGGTGAGCAGCTGATCTTTTCTTGAGACGTCATGGGAAATCTTAAGGTGGGTATTTCCACACTGTTCACGATGAATGTGTTGGTAGTTGATGTCGAACTTTTTGAATAGATTCATCTGGTAATGGTTTGACTGATCTTCTTTATGACCTCAGTTTTCTCTTATAGAGCTCTTCTGGACACGAAGATCTTATCCCCTATCTTGACCTCGTCATGGAGACACTCAGATAACATCAGTCTTGTGCCATGCTACAGTTTAAATGTTGTTGGTATTGGGGAGTAGTTCTTATCTGGGTAGTATGAGGGATTCTTTGTTTCATTAGGCTACATCATTTTTCGTGTTTGGGTACAGTTGTTTTTAAAATATCCTTAGGATGGATTGGCTTGGGAAATTCACCAGATGTTGGGTAAGGACTTTGTTATGCTGGTGGATGGTTTTGGAATTGTTTTAAAGGGACGTTGTCAGATAAAGGGCAGAAATGGCTTTTGTTTCTATGACCTCTTTTAAGGGAAACATTTGAAGCTTCTTCCATTGTTTGATCGATGTTCAACCTTTTACGTTAACAAGGTCCTTTTAATGACCTACGATATAAGATCTTTTTCAATGTTTTAGCATTAGATTAATATTTGGATCTTGTTATAAAGGCTTATCCATCAGGTTTGAGAAGGGTTAAAGGTGTTTCTGGAATTAGGAATGAAACATGTCACTTCTTAAAAGATTCAATGACCTTGGTAGGTTGGTTGTGTTAGTAGTGGTTCCCGATGGCTTCTCGGGGACAAGATTTTTTTATGATAGGTATAATGTAAGATCCCATGTTTTGAACCATGTTAAAATTACGAATATTTCTTTTTTTTCGTTTTATCCATGGGTCGTTCTTTTTAAACCGAGATCCAAAATTTTATTCCGAGTGTTGGACGACCTAAAGATGTCGTTTTTCTAAATTTTATTGAAGTTTTGAGGTAAAGTGGAAGTCGCACGGGCGGCGCAAAGTTTGTCTAACCGTGCAACAAAACCATCCATAGTTGGTCTTGGTGGTAGTAGCTTCTACACAGGTAGTGCAGGGTTTGTCTAACAGTGCGGCCAAAATGTGCGATAAGGGTAGCCGAGGCAGTAGCTAATGCACGGTTAGTGCACGATTTGTCAAACCGTGTGAACTAACCATGTGGGAACTTAAACGAGATCCTTAAATTGTGGTTCCCACTTGTTTTTGCCTTTAGATGGTTTGTTCTCAATCCTACGAGGCCATAACATGGGATTTTGATTCACCTCATGTCAGAGAATGTTCTCCCATCGTTTTAGAGGCAATCCAAGGTATTATCTTGGTGAATCAAAGCTGGTTTCTTGAGGTATATAGATGTCCTTCATCGTTCTTGTTCGGTTTCTTAGATCTTCTTAGATATAAATCTCCTCTTTTCATGGATTCTTATATCTACTCCCGTTATGGGTAAATCTATGTGCTTGGATGAAAATTATGATGTGTTTTGGTCATGATCTTGCTAGGATAATTGATCTAAGGAGGGTTCTTGAAGAATACACCCGGTTTTCATGAGGGTTCTTTGTTTGTTATGGTTTCCAAAAAAACACGAAGTAGGGTCCCAAATAATTAACAAATTATTTATGAATTAATGATTCTTTAAATAAATTGAGAATGTGAATTTCCTTGATTTTTATATTTTGATGAATGAATCTTTTGATATTATTAAATAATGCCACCCACATGAGATAAATGAGGACTTGAACATGTGTTGATTTTAATATTGAGATTATATTTTAGTTAATGTGATATGATTAAAGAATTTATTAACCAGAATGGGTAGATTGAGTATAAGGATAATTAATTGTAGAATTAATTATCAAGTCAGGATTTGGAATGAGTTTGTGGCCTTTACTAATTATTTTGAACATTGAATATTTTACATGTTCTGTATATAATTTGGAAACTATTAATAATTAATGGAGTTTAATTATTACATGTTAAATGGTAAATGGTTTACTAATTAATGATTGGTTAGAGAGATAAGGTTTGATTTATTAATTGTTTAATTAATTAATTTTCATGCATCAAATTAAGATTGTGAATTGATTGTTTGTTATGATTGTTGATCAGGAGTACCTTTTGATGCGTATAACTTTTCCATGCCTTAAGTTGTCCTGGATGGAGTTGTTTAGAGATAGAATATCTTGTGTGAGATAGTCAATAAATATCATGGCTTTTCTCAGCATGTTTTGAGATGATTATGGTGTGCTTGTAGATCGTTAAAGTCCTAGAAAACACAGTGTTTGAATGGACAGGTTCAGACTTGTTAATGAATTTGGATGATAAGTGAGGAGTTAATTATTCAGTTGGATTGATAAGAATAATTAATTGATAATTAATTATCAATTAATGATATGTTGACTGGTTAATTAAATGTTGACATATCTGAAGAGAGAATTGTGTTGTTAATTTATTGTTGAATTAATTAAAGGATTGGTTTTGTGTTGTTTGACATGATGTTCTAGAACAATGATAAATTTATATGTGTGATTGATTATTGGGTTTTGATACAGGGGTTGATGCTCCAAATACACACAAGATGTTATAAATAGAATTCTACACCCATGATATAAGTATATGTATGATTGATAAATAGGTTGTGAGATAGGGACTGATGCTCTACAAACTCACGTGGTGCTAGATATGGAATTCTACACCCTGTTCAAAAGAAAATATTCTTTTATGGGATATGGAATGATGCTCCAAATACCCATGGGTTGTGAGACATGGAATGATGATCCAAATACTCACGAGGGTGCTAGACATGATGTTCAATACCCATTAATTAACATTGGACTGTGGGTCCAATTTTTCGTTCATGAAATGTGTTTAATGGTTAATGAAGGCTGTTCTGAAATGATGATTTGTGAATTGAATATGTGAGAGGGTTTAGGCTTATTAAAAAATTGGGTAAACCACTATTAGTGGACCGACCCTGGAGTGAATCACTATGTTAGTGGAAAGGCTAAGAATTAGTATATGAATGATTAAATTGAATAACTTTTGATGCGTTATCCAAGCCAAACCACAAGCTTGGATCTGATCGTTACATTGAGTACATATATGGTCTTTAGAGACATCTGTTTGGAGTAAATTAAATGGGAGATGTCCGGCATAGGATGAATGTAAATACTTTTATAATAAGATTTGTGTTATTGATAAATGAAAAATGATTATGTAATGATTTTTGATTATGCATGAAAATAAATAATGCATGTTCGAGCACAAGATGAGGTTTGATTTAAGTACATGGGTATATAGTTACTTTGTACTGGTTACTTTATTTTATGCATGCCTTCACATGTTTTAAATTAATTATTAAATGTATAGATTTGGGGTAGACACCGATGGTCCTAGCCTACTGAGATATATATCTCACACCCTACTCAGGCTACCATTGCACTGTGTACCAGAGTAGATTCTATTTGGTTACAAGACAATGTTCTTTTCATTTACTTGGAAGATTTGAGTAGAGGACCGAGCAGATACTCGGGATGCTCGAGTAGATCACCCTTGGGGATTTGAGTCATTATATATTTTTTTCTGTATTGGAATGTAAAGAATGTTGTTATGTTCACTATTTTCTACTTCCATATCATTAGCATGTCAAGAACACATCATCTGTATAATTTGGTGTTTTCCATTTGTTGTGTAAAAGATTATAAAATCTGTTTTCTACTTCATTATCATTAATAGACTATTTCTGCTACTTATTTCCTTTCTTTATTATTGATCACTAAAAATAAGGTATATGCCCACCACTGACTATCCTTAGACCCTGGCTTCTAGTAGGAAGCCTCTAGCATAAGGGGAGATGCGCTTGAGATCATGTGGCGACAGGTCCTGCCACCGGTTCAGGGTTGTGCTGGCTCGGACGTTACATAGTGGCCAAATATATTTTGAATCATTCTTATTTATTGTATTTTTTTGGGTTAGAAGACATTAATAGTGAGGATAATTTTAATATTCCAATATTATAATTCATGTATTATACTTATTTTATCATTCATTTGTTTTAGTTTTACATATTTTCATTGGTTTTATATGTTGATTATTAATTTTTTTCTACATTTTTTAGACTTTCGAGGTGTTGAGAGTGAGTTTTTTAATAGTTAATAGTTTTTGGGATGGAAAAATATTTATCTTAATAGTTGAAATGGATATATGTATTACAATAATATACAGGTTCAACAAACATGATGGCAAGATCCACCGACCAACTATTGGGAGTCAGACGGTTGGGTCTTCCTATAGGAAGTGTACGGGTTGTCCCATGAGGATCATCGACATTCTTATGGGGGTCGTAGAGAGGACTTCCTATATGAACAATGCCTCCTCACAGGTAGAATCCCACCAGCTATCCTGTGGGGTTCTAATATCCATAGGAATTATTATTAGGACCAGCATTAGTTAAAAAATTATTTTCATATGGGTAATATTAGGAATGGACATATCATAACATTTTTATTTTAAATTCAATTTAAAAATATAACCACATGTATGTCAAAACTATTTCATCCCTAATCCTTATAGTCGATCTCTAGAGGATAAGTTTGTCATTATAATGTTAAAACTTCATGCATCAAAGTTCCATTTTATTAACTGTATCTCTCACAGTAAGTGTGTCTTCGATCACTATATGATTTCTATTTTCATCATGTTACATCCACTCTACGAGTGCAGGATTCATGTTATGTTATTGAATATAAGTTTTTATTTGATGATTTTGGTACTAAAATCAATCTATTATCAAGTATATCCTTAAACATCCTCTATTTACAAAAATCTTATTTGGTATTTAAATTATAATGAATTTTGATAGGAGCTTTTATAAGGAAATTATTATCATTTAAAATAAAAATTTCTTTGTTAATTTGAATTATTTTTAATTTAACTTCAAATCATGATTTGAATATTTTGACAAATTATTTTAAAATGGCATGGTCTGTGTGATGAAATATGTTATAGAATTCCAATACTTATTTTTTTTATGTTTAGAAATTTATCTTGAAATGTAATAAATTATTTTAAGATTGAGTTTGATGATTATTATTTATAAGAGAATGAATTATATTTTTTCATTTGAAATAAAATTAACTAATTTGATATTCATGAGTTGTTGATGAGACCCATTTTATATTGTCTTCAAATGAAATTAATTATTTTGAAACATGAATTTTTTTACAATTGAACAAATTTATTAAAATGATTAGTGATTGATTGAAATCACTGATAGTTATAAATATTATTTATTTCTTTTATGCACATCAGAGCCTCGTTAGAATGGCTAGGGGGAAAATTCTATTCATGTATTATCCCAAACTAGAATTGGATTGATGTTGAAAATGATGCTTAATAATACTGAGGTAATTGTCTTAATTCATTTAGGTGGGCGTTCTTATATCCCCCTAGCATTGAAATCATTTGATGTGTTCAAAACTAGATTGGTATTTCACTATGATTTATGAGAATCACTATACAAACCTATCCCAAGGAGTCTTAACCGTGTTGATATGATTGTAATGATTTATAAATTCTAATGATTGCTATAAATTCTAATTCAATACTATTTTGATAGAATGTTTATTCACAAATAATTTTTAATTGATGATTATATATACCTATTTTGAAGGAATTGAATTGTAATACCAATTTTACATGAGAAATTGAAATGTTTTTAATATAATGATTTGATATGAACAATGAAAATATTATCATAACATTATTCACATTAAATTTATCATAATTTATTTATAAGATATGGGATAGTTATGGAATACATCAAGATATTCTACTTTGATTTGTTACTCACACCAATGTTTTTCCTTTTAGAATTTTAAAAAATTATTCTACTTGAACTAAAATAAAGTAAAGAACCATTAAAGGAAGTGGGTGTTATTCATAGTGGGACCTTGTGAGTTGGTGGTAACTGGGGGATTGAGTGATCCACATATTATGAGGAGATCTTATAATTCATCATTTCATGCGTATGTGATCACATGGGTTGATTTTCCATTATGTGGACTTGTATCTATCTATATGTAGTAATTTTACCTTACTAAGTGTTTGGTATTCCTAATTTTTGTTTATTCTTATATAATATTTTATCTTGACTGGTTATTTTTATAGAGAAATTATCCCCTCTTAGTTCTTCATACACATGTGTAATCTCTAGCCCATAGGTATAAGGAAACCCCTTCATTACATATCATGATTGATTTGAGTTCCGGTTTTCCCTTAATCTAGGTCATATCATGACACTTATGACATTATTAAAATAATAACTAAAAAAATAAAAAAATTGTGGTTTGAAATTATAGACCATAAAAGTAAAATTTCTATCAGAAGTGTTTTGAATTCAAATTGTTTTAATCAATTCTACACAATCCGTTTATGGTATATCTATTTTTTTATATCCATATTATTATATTTGAATTACATTATCTTCACCATTATTGAAAAAAAATACAAAAAATAAGGTGAATTTACATATCCCACTTCATTATACCTGAAAATGATAAGGTTTATTGAAATTCACCATCTTAAATAAAATTAAAACAATAAATATAAAACTATTTAAAAATAAATGATAAAATAACATTGTTATCTCCAAATATATATTTTATTATATGTTTAATTTTGAAGTAACCCCATAAATTAGTGTAACATAATAATGGAATGGACTTACATAACCTTGAACAATGAATTGTAAATGTTATGTATCTTCCAACTAAATTATTATAATTACATTCTCTAAAATAAATTTTAATTTACATTTATGTACATTCTTCTCTAATTTCATTAGAGAAATATTATAATATTATTGTAAATTTATAGAAATATGATACTAATTCATGAATAATTAAATTAATACCCCCCATTTTATATATTTTCCTTATAATATTTCCTAGTATATTTCTTATTTTTAATAATACATCTTTTCTTACTTTTTTCATTAATTTCATCATTATATTTCCCCTTTATAGTATCAATTTCATTCCAATCATCAATTATAGTAGCATCTTCCATTTTTATTATTCTCTCCTCACTCAAAACTGAAAAATGATTATAAAAACGATTCATATATAGAAATATTTTTAAACATTATTCATAATCACTATCCCTAAAATATAACTCTTAACAATAAACTACAACTAAATCTATTATCATTCCTAAAATATTTGTTTAATGAATGATAATTGTTTTCAATTCATCAATTTCAAGCACATAAAAAATAAATTATATCTAAACATTATTCACATTAACCAGGACGTCCACAATCAATTTAGTAAGAATATCACCATTTTATCTTGTAATTAATTTGAGAAAATTATATAATTACACTAATATTATCACTTTATTTTTAATGTTTAATATTACTTTTTTTTGAATGTTACACCTATATTCTGAAAATTTATTAAAACACATAAATTCAATTATAAATTTGAATAAAAAAATCTATATCTTTTTTTCTTATTTAGAAAATTTCCCAACACTATAGTTGAAATAACTATCACATCTGGTATTGTAATTAATGGACCCTGAAACACCCTAAGACAAGAGGGGTGAATTAGTGATTAAATGTTTTATTTTAAACTAATGGATCTTGTTCCCTTGTTTGTAGGAAACTATTAAATATATCTGTAGAGGAGCTGTTGAAAATAAAAAATCACATGTAGAGAAATGACATAACAATTTTACATGGTCACCACCAAGGGCTACATCTAAGGAGACTACATCGACAGTGTGTCAGTCATACCAAAAACCACTAATCATCAAAATTTGTTGATTAGATGATTTTAGCATAATTTCTCTGTTCCAGGTGCACTTCCTTTACAATGTTTTAGGGATAGAACACTACATCCCTCAGATCACTTCCACAAACCCACCCTTACTCATTATGTTTGAATAATCATGACTTTGTTTATCAAAATGGTGTTCTTTTCAATGATTTATAATTAAATCATGCATCCTCAAATATAAATGGATGATATGTTGAAGTCTGGTGATCACCCAAAGATTTAATTTATTTTCCCACAAACTGATATGTTTTAGAAATTAATTTTGAAAACTAAATTGGCCAATTTTTAGGCATCCTATGGTATTACACATACTTTGATCTGGGTATGGTGCGTTGACCACCTCCTCCACATACCACTACAATTTCCATATACTATCCTAATCCAATGTGAACTTCCCTGCTTCACATTCTTCCTTACTCTGTGTACTACTAATCTTTTTCATGTATCGTCCTATAACGTGTACTATCATTCTCTTCCTTGTACCGTGAGAGCTTCCTACATGAACCACACACTCTTATGTGGACTTTATTTCGTACCTATATGATTCTCTTTGCATACCATCTCTTAATTCAAGAACCTGTTCTGACTTCACTTGATATCATCCCAAAATTGTAATCTCCAATATCATTACTTAACGAAGGGGATTACTTCTCCTTAAAAAGGATCATTACTCTGTAAATTTCTCTAATTCAATATACCCAAATTTTCAATATCGAAAAATCTCCACTTTATACTAAACACCATCTGCGTACTGTTATCATCTACTGTGTACCTCTCCTATTTCGAAAACCACTGCAATCCCATGAACCTTCATCATTCTTTGTACCACATGCCTTCAATTTGTAACGTCACTACAAACCGTATTCGGTTTTGCACACCACTCTGTATATCGTTCTCACGGCCAGGTACACGATTCACATTCAGAGATACACGGTTCCCTTCCTTTGTTGATTTACATCGCCATTCCACATTTCATTCACTCATATGTGAAAACCCATTTTTTTTCTAACACCAAACTACTAATTTTTAGGCCTAAAAATTTGGAAAACAATTGGAAACTGGGCAACCTTCAATACTATATTCAACCTCAAACGTATGTCCCCATTCCTCGTGAACTCCATTTCTATCCTTGTGTAGATTGACAACAAAGTAAAAAAAAATATATTACTATAAAAAACCATGGATCCAATAGTACTCATATCTATATGTTTTATTGTATTTCCAACTAACTCATTCACTTGATTTTTATATATGAGAATTTTCTAATTCTTCTTCATAGGTAATGTTCTTGATTTTTTTTTAAATTCTCAAATAATATATTGATTTTTCATATGTGACCTCTTTATTCGTCCTTTCCAAGAATGGTAGAATGTGTATCTAAGGAGGTAGGGTAGATTCTATAACATTATTATTAACTATTATTTCTCCCTTTATTTTTTATGCCTTGTTTTTTATTTTATTTTTATTCATACAATCTCCTCGTTATTTTAGTATGTTGTTAATTTTTCTTTATACTGCATAAGGTGATAACATGAACATATCTTTATTAGTTTTTCACTATTTCATATAGATATTATATTATGGGGAAATATTTTTTTTTTTAAATTTTCCCAATGTGGAATTATATATTTTTATATTATCATTATTATTTAACTTTAATGCTACAAAGAATTCCTCCAATAATGTTATTTTTATTTTAATTCTTGGTAATTATTTTTGTTTTAAGAACCATAATACCCCTTTTATTTTTTGAGTTACATGACTATATTTTTCCATCAACACTTATAATATATTAAAAGTAATATAAACAAATTATAATCAATGGATTTTATAGAATTTATATGTTTCTTAAGTAGAAAAAACATAGAACAAAATATTGAAAAAATTAATACAATGTTAATTCATAATATATCAACTCCTTATTTATTTTTTACTTACATTATATTTCATTAAAATATATTTCTCTATGTATCATAAAATATGGAATATATCTATCATTATAAATTTTTCATCATTGATCCTCCAACTATTGTGTTAACAAATCTACATTGAGAAAAACTGCTAAAATAGTGTATAATAAACCAAATATTATGTCACTGAATGGAGTACCTTATAAAAATTCGATAAATAAATCTGATGAAACCATTATTGGATCCATTTATTATTTTTTTGAAAATATGAAATATTTAATTGGGAATTCACATTTATATATAGGGGAAATTTTATAAAGAAGGTTCATTCCATCTCCTCACATGTTATAATCAATTATGATTGTAATCATTGAATCTATATATGGGATATATCTTGAAATTAAAAAATTATTAATTATTTCATTACATTTTAATTTGGAAAACCATTGAATTTTAAAATATTACCCTATTAAAATAAATGTTCAATGTTTGGGTTTGATTATTTATATTGTAACTATATAAAATATTTTGACTTGTATACCCTTTTCATCTTTATCAATAATATATAAAATGTTATTGGAATCAATTTATCAGATGAGAATTTATAATTATACTCAAACCACCGAAAATAACTAAAGAAAAGTATACAATATTATTTATCACATCCTTCATTATCCTATTTTTCATTATTTATTTACTTGATAAAAAATTATTTTCGATCCACATTCCCTTCATTCTCACATATCAAAAAGATTTTATTTTCGTCTGATGATTATATTACAAAATCATTAAAGATATTTAAACCTTGTATCTCATTTATTAATCTTTAATATACAATAAATAACATGAAAAAACAACATGATAACAAAAAAACATGAAAAAAATAAACATAAAATTAAAATCCTTATCCTTATCTATTAGTCCTATGATTTTAATATGATCAAAATTCCATTGAAATTATTCCAAAAACAATGACTAATCATGATGAATCACGAATTTATGTAATTTATTATCATTAAAATATAAATATTTTCATTTTCAAATTAAAAAATGACTATTGTATTGTATTTGGATACTACAAGATCAATCTCATATAGACTAGTTCTTCTTAAAATTAATACTAATTTTAACATTTCGATTTTTTATCAAGAAATATTAGTTAAATCTAAAACTATTGGTTGAAATTTTAATTTTGAAGAGCATGATGTGTTTTAATATATTCAATTTCTCTTGTTATTTTATATTATAATGTTTTTAATAAATGATGATATTGTTTTTATAGACAAATCATAAGAAACCCTTTGACCTTGTCTTTGTTCAATACTTGGTAAAGTCATATTTTCTAAATCTTATGTACATATATTTATATAATAATGATATGAACCACGTTCTTATTTAAAAAATGAAACTCTAAAATTATTTATTTGAAAATAAAAGAAACTTTATAATGAATTAAATGGTAATTTATAAGTAAATAAAAATTAATAATATATATGACAAAAAAATAATATTCAAAAAATAAATTAATAAAAAATAAAAAACGAATAATTTTTTTAAAATGAGATAAATCGTTCAACATCTAAAAATTTTAGAAATCATCATAATAGTTTCACCCATTCAGTATGTCAAAAGAATAAAAAATTTGATTCATTTTTGACATCAATCATTGACAAAATAATCCTAAACTACCTCTTAAACATATCCATGTAGATCTATAATCCTCTAACGTAAGTCACACTCCCATGGTATTAATTTGATAACCCAAATATTTATGATTTCCTCTAAGATAATGATCCTTCTAAATAGAATTCCAAATGAAATATCCTATAATATATAATATGTTTATTTTATTTAATTTACATAAAAATAATTATAAAACATGTTCTAAAAATATTTTTGAAATTTTAATTTTATCTCCATAAAATAAATATTAAATATCTTTAAAATTAATGAGATAATTATTTTATTTTATTTCTATTTACATTATTAAAACACAATTAACTTATTCATATAATAATATATGTCTATAAAAACATCATAGCTAACTAAAACATTTACCAAGATTTGATTGTCCAAACCTTGTGCTCTCTACTTTTTTTAACATAATAGTAAATATAAGGCAGTATAATAAACAAAATTCCATATATCTTCTTTTTTTCTTAACACATCATTATATGGTTCAATTATTCCTTACATCATTAAATTTACTATTCTATGAAATTCATGATATTTTTTATAAATGTTTCATAATACTATTCTCTAGATAATGCCACCTTCTAGTTATCATTTTTTGGAGATATTTATATTCATTTTATAGTATAATTTTACCATTAATTTATTAAAAACATCCAATCACCTCAAACATTATCCCTAAGATAATTATTATAAAAACATCTATAAATAATTTAAATATGAAAAACTCAAAAAAAATTACTTATAATGAACATTTAGAAATTTAAATCACATGAAAAAAATTTTATAACCTTTATAAGTTCAGTTTCTATAAAATTCCATGGACTATAGTGTTCTTATTATATGTAGATGATGAAATTATGATGGATTATTTAAATTAATTTTTTTTTATTATATACCTGATTATGGGTTTACACATAAATAATAGACTAGTGTTGTGTGAAATAAGAAAATTTCTTATTATATGTAATGTGGAATTTTTTAGCTTATGAATGAATGAATGTGTATGACCATATGTTTTAAATAATTTTTCGACTTCATTAAATAGTAGTGATTTATTCCTCTTTGGTGTAAATCCTCTTATGATGACATCCACTAATAAAATTTAATGTTGTATTATTTTGATTATGGTTGGCCTTTTTTAGATACTCATTCAACGAATTTAGGCTTTCTCTTAAATGGTTCTCCTACTAAACATTATATCCTCTAATACGATTTTTTGTACTGGGAAACCTAAGTGAAATAAACAAATTTATAGTTTTTATTAAAAATATACAATGTATCTATGTCTAATTTTAAAACATCTAATGTAATTCCTATAAAAATTACAATCAATGATGGATCATTAGGGGAGTATACAATTTTCAATAAAATAAAAGTAACAAAAGAAGATTTATTTTATTCAAAACATTGAGCCAGGAATGATAGTACATTGGATGAGTTTCTAATAAATGGTACGCATTGTATATTGGGTGTTGGTGAGATGAGAAAAATGGTACAATTAATAAAATTAATTATGAAAATGAAACTATCTAATAGGTAATGGTAAATTAATAATTAGTACAGAATTGAATTATATTAATAATAATATTGACATTGTAGAATATAAAAACATTGATGATGAAATGGAGTTTATTTCCCAGAACATTCTAAATAAAAGGGATGTAATAATGGATCCTGAAAAGTAATTTATTTCTACCACTTCAGAAAAGAAAAGGTACATAATAAAAAAATTAACTAAAAATCCCTAACATTTTTTATACGGATATTTTCATTGAAATATATTTAAATAAAAAACTATATATTAATTAATATTTCCAATAGTATATTATACTTGGAAGAATATTTTAAAAAACATAACACGCAATGAAGGAAAAAATCAACTGAGATGATGAAATTATATAAAACTAATATGTTATAGTTTATTTGTAATAATTATAAGTGAAAAATTAGTAAAGAAATTAATTATTATAAAAAATTATTTTAATAACTAGAATAATCCTTTATATAACATGTATAGATGGAGGAAGAGTCATTAATAGTGGAAAAGTGGGATATTATTTTTATTTTTTCCCAATTCATAATTAGATATATTTTTATATAATTTTTTTTGTATAATATAGATCCCATAGAACTCAATAATGAATTTTTATTTACTTATTAAAGAAAATTTAATTCACTAAAATATGAATTCAATTTTTTCATAAGAAATGGAAAAAATGATGAGATTATTAATTAATTTCACATTCTATTTTTCAATAATTAAGGTTAGACCACTAAAATAAATGTTTTGTAACTTTATAATTAATATAAATTATTATTGTGGAAAAATTTTAAAAAGTGGAGGGGTTTATTAGAAAATTGTACAAGTTTTAGAGAAATATTTAGATCTTTCTAAGAAAAATCCACTCCATATATTATAGTTGATGACTTTTTGATCGACTAAAAACTTTTCTGTATTGTTTAACTAGGATTAGTATTTGATGAAGATATATAATTCAATATTTGCAAAAAATATATGAATTTTAAATAGAATATAAATTTATATAAATTTAAAGTATTTATGATATTCACCTTTAAAATTTATTTCATAAAAAAAGTATGTTATGTGTCTCCAAAAAATAATTGAAAAAATCGAAAAGAATATATTAAAATCATTTTGCACTATGGAAATTCCAAAATCATTGGGAAAATTTAGTATTGTGGTGAACACTGACATAAAACATTTATTTTATGATAAAACATATAATTAATAGGTTTAATGATGAGGTGTTTGTCAAATGTGAGTCACAAAAAAATAAATACGTCATATATGAGAATTTAGAATCTTGAGATGAAAATTTTAAATATACAATTTCAAAATATATTAAAATATAATGATTAATTATGAGGTAGATGTGAAAAATATTTTATGATAAGATGTATTGTTTGTAAATTATTCTGGTTAACTTATATTAATTGGAATGTTATGGAACACTTGTAAAAAAATCAAACTAGGAGGGAAATTGTTTTTGTATATCTCATAGAAAGCATCCTTGAATGGGAAAACATTAATACTAACATATATCTGTTAAAATAAATTAATAGTGGAAAAAAATTATAAAATATATTTAAATGAATAATAGATACCTTGTTTAATTTTTGAAATGATAGTGCTTGGAAAATTAATAGACTTATCGTTATTGAAATTGAAACAGAAGGATAAATATAGAAATTTTTTTATTACTTGGAAGTTATAAAATTTATTATGTGTAATAATAATCTATAATGTTATACATGTTATAAGTTTTGTGAAAAATTGATGTATAAAAAATTATTAACAAAACATATTATTTAAAGAAATATTGAAAAATAAGAAGAAATTTATTATAGGTATATATCATATAAAACTATTATAATTTTCATTAATATAATAAAAAAATACCATATAGAAGACTTGGGCAGTATGGAAAAAGTAGTATGTGTAAACTTATAAGAGAGAAATTTATGAATCAAATTCACATACATAGAAGAGATGGTTATATAATTTACTATACATTATTAATGAGATAGATAGGACCATGATGCTATATTATAGTTGATCTTTAATACAATGGGAAACAAAAATTGCCCATTAAATTATTAATGGAATGATAATGAATCGTTGAAAAAGACTTATTTTTATCACATCTAATTATTAATTTTATAAAAAATTGAATCTTATATGTTCATGGGTTATAGATAATTTACCCTTGAGATGTTAAAGGTCATTATAAGGGACAAAAAGAAGGGGTTACATATATCCATTATAAAATTAAGGACATATTATAGAAAAAAATTACTCAATAAGTTATTTTGAGTTTTTTTTTCAATAATAAAATAACTACGTAAATATTTGCGTACACTTTTCCAGAATTCTGAACACATATTTGATAAATTGAAGAATTATTTAAACTGGAAAAACACTATTTTCTATTTATAATAATAAAAAAAATATAATTATGGAGAATATACATAAATTAATTTTTTATAAAATATGTTTTCTATTTAATGATAAAAATATATACACTTGTGAACATTATAATAATAAAGGTATTTCTGTAAATAATTTAAGAATAATAGGAAATCTATTTTTGATAAAAATAAAAGATCAAAATCTAGGAAAACATTATAAAAAGGTCAAAGAAGTAACATTTATTGGGTATTTATTAAAATTTTACATATACAAGTTTTATAATATATGACTATATATAATAAATAACATTATTAATAAATTTTTTAAATAAAATACTCCAATAAAGAGTGAGAAAACTATAACAAAAAAAAATAAAAATAAAAATGACGTCTAAATTATCAAAAATATTTACAGTCAAATTTATAGAAATAATATTATTTCAATTAGTTTTTATTTAGATAAAAATATTATGAATTATTTTAAATTTGTTAGTTAAAATAATTTTCTAATAGATGAAATGAAAAAATTGAGGATAAAAATGTTATTTATGATCAGCATGCTCCAATTAAAAAAATAATACAATTTAGAATAATATTAAAAAAATATTTCATCATTAATTTGACTAAATTATTTTGATAAAGATCACTACAATAATGAATTTATGAGGAAAATTAATTATTTTATAGACTAGATTAAGTAATTCTTGGTTACTATCATGTCATTATAATAAATTAAAAACAATTTGAGGCATGTAGGGACACAAAAATGGATAAAATGAAAAAAAATATATAACATATATGATATATATAATTTCTAATTCCAATGATTTTGAGGTCGCATATAAATTATTCACTTTCTTGGGTTGAAATAATGAATAGAATGAATTTATTACTCTCTAGTACTCAATAGTCAACACTCGATAAGATAAATTATAAAAGTTTTCAATGAAGATCTATTTTTTAGTATTAGATTTATGAAACAGTGTTACATTATTTAGTAATTCCTATGATCATTAACATTCACTCATGAATAATAATTATAATGATTTACCAACATCGTCATTAGAAAAAAAATTCATATATCCTTATAAAAAGATGGTATCAATTATTTTTATAAATTAATCTCTGGTGAAAAAATCGTTCATAGAGTGAAAAGATTCTCATTAAACTAATTTAAAAATCAATATATATAAAAAATTATGAATTCTATTAAATAACTAAAAATCGATTCATCAATGTTTTAAAAGAATAGATTAAAAAAATATCAAACATGAGACTCTAAATCTTATTCCAGATTTGATTAGAAAATATCCTAAACTGGAAACTATAGAACAAAACAAATTATTAAATTAGAAAATTTATGATCACATATCATAGTCATTTTTCTTTAATATAGATATCATGATGTGTAGATAAGTATTATATCACCAAACAACCAAAAACAAATTTTTTTAAATCTATTATAGAAAATAAATCCATCTTCCTCTTCTATATAAGTATATAATCATATTAATATATGGATATATATTTTATGTTTTTATATTGATAAAGAAGAATAGAGAAGAAATCAATAATGTGTGTAATATTCCTCTTATCAACTCTATACCACACTTATTTCTCTTTAAACCAGTATATTCTTAAATGAATTTCAACACACATATCTTCTCTGATATATCAAATATTATATAACAACGTAAAATCTAATTTAAAAATAATTATACTCCAAAAAATATCATCCATAAAATCATATTATTCCATCAAAATTCACTTAATACCTTACTGTTTGTTGATGGATGAGTATGAGTATCCCATTTGGTAAGAACCAGTACAAACACTAAATACATCCAAATGATTCATTTCATGCCAAAACACAACACAATGTTATTTAAAATGATGTGTTTTAATTAAAATACTATAACATCATTGAGAAAACTCTATCATGAATAGAAACCACATATATATTAGAAAAACCAATACATCTATCATCCGTATTTCACTAAGAACACAAAAACCATGCCCACTATTTCTACATTGTCTGAAAAATTGAGCATTCTATAGTTAAAATATTACCTTAAAAAGGAATTTGTGATGGGTTGTGATTTCATTTTTTTATACCATAAACAAAAACCATGATCTACTAGTATTTTTTTCAACATGGAATACAAATATGATATTATTAGTTTAGATCATCGGTTCTCTATAGGATGAACAAATTCCTAACCACTAAAACAAAGAAAAAATTCATTCCTCATAGAATAAATAACAATTTTAAAAATATAATTTTTTCACGCTTTCTATATTCTAAAACCTCCCAATACACTACTCTATATAATTAAAAATTAAATTTTTTAATAAATAGTATGGGGTTATTTTATTAATTTTAATTAAAACCATATTTAAATTTAAATAAACACCTTCATCATTTCGTATCTAATAATACATCTCTTGAGGAACTTACAAAACAACATATACTATATAATATTCTCACGAATCCACATATGTTTGATAATGTAAAATTTGTTTATGAAAGTCAAAAATATTATAAATATAATATCAGAAAAGACCTCTATTCACATAAAAATCTTATTCATTATTAAATAAGTCTTCCCGTTTCATCTGACACATTATTTTTATACAATAATATCCTAATTGTTTTATTATATATTTTTAATGAATCCACATCAAAATAAAAATAAATAAATAATTAATCAATCATTATATACATATTGGAGAATAGTCATCATTAAGAACATAAATAATGAATAATAGCTATAAATCAATCCCATATAGTAATACATATTCACTTTCAATATGCATCTAAAACATTCCATATCATATAATCTATCCTTTTATATATGATAAATATATTCCTAAGAAAATAATAAATTTAAAAATTTAAAAATTTTCTTAATAACATTCCCAAATACACATATAATTAATTAAATCACACACTAATATATAACATGTGTATGATGAACTCATAACATTAACCTATTGAAAGACATCCCTCAAATATATACTTATCCTTAACTAGTAATTCAAATCATTTATAAAAAAATACATGTAGATTTATGTCTCAATCAATATAACCCCGCAAAAATAATAATCCAATGATCAGGTGAAACGTTGGAAGAAATATATATAGTAAAATGGAAATACATTTCATCTCAGAAGCTTTTAATGCTACTCCAATCATAAGTTATTTTTTCTGTATATCCTTTATATTGTAAAATAATTACTAATTATTCATACTCAATTAAACTATTAAATAGTAAAAAATTATCATGCATTTAATTTTTCTAGTTTTATTTACCATATATTTTTTTGTACTTCAAAACCGATTGTCCACTTAAACTCTTAAATTTTCATTATTTTTTTAAAATTTATTTATTTAAAATGTTCTTCCATATAAATTTGTGAATCCAACTAATTTATAAATTATATATATATATATTTTCTAATATATTTAATATCATACCACATTACCATAGCCTTTATATCATCAGGAATGCCTAAAATTGAAAATATAATGCTATAAAATACTTTCTATCAAGAATAAAATACTTTTTTCATTAACTATAAAGGGATTTTTATTTGATGTATTTATAGTTGTTTGAGATTAGTGGGAACTATTTTATAATTTTGTTCTATATTAGTGTGGTTAGAGTGAAGGAAGGGTTGTCTTGGGGTTGTATCAACATTGATACATAATTTTTTTGGAATACACATATAATAACCCTTAACACGCACACTCAAATCTAGTGCTAAAAATAAACACTTTATTTAGACCTTTATATCGATGATGTTGACCCAAATTTTCTCATCCAATCAAACAATATCCTAAGGAAACATTGGATCACTTATTTTTCCAAGTATCTTTTGGGTTTATTGTTTTTGATAATTTGGAAACACTCTTAAAATCTTGGATTTATTAAAAACTGGTGCATGAATATTAACTTCATCACCGACTATTCCCATATTCTCATATTCTACATTAGTTAATCATAATATTCATACTTAGGAAACCTATATAGATGTAATTTATTCAAACTCTGTCATTATATCCTGGGTAAATTGAAAAAATATATGGGTTTTTTCAAATATATATCTTGGTTAAAATTATGGATTATCAATTGAATGTCATTACTGAGAATAAAAAGAAGATAAGGGTATGATGACACAATCAATGTGATAAAACACGAAAAACTAGAATAAGATTTTAAAAATCCAAGATACATCATAATATAAATGTTAATAAATAATCATGATCCATGTGATATCAATCATGATAAAAAAAATATTTATAACTATATAAAGCATCATGCAATCATGTTGGTATTATAATACACCAAAAATTTAATATATGAACATCATATTTTATTATCTTTGTGACATCTTGTAAAAAACGTTCAAGGGAATATAACAACCTAATACATTAAAATAAATTAAAATATATTTATTTATTTGAATGAATTAAATCCATTGTATATCTTCTAATGCACGCAATACTGATTTAGCTTGCATCACATGCCACAATGAGTTTCTTTGATAGGAATTGTTACATGTTTAAATGAGTTTTACTGAATACAATCTATTTTATTAATTTGTATAAAAAAATCTAACAGATGTTAAAGTTATGACTATAAATAAAATTTACTAGCTTTTTAAAATATATAGTTTAATTCATTAGTTAGAAATACATTAGAACTTTATATAAAAACCAATTGAAGATACAAAAAATGCTTTTATGAAAAAATATTTCCTACTACAAATTTTGATGTATATTAATAAATTAAATTAATTAATAGTTTCAAATTATATAATTAAATTTTCATGTTATAAATTCAATAATTTGTTTTACTAAGAAAATATGTTATATAAGAATAAGATACAATCTACTCTAATTATTAACATAAATGATATATTTTTTATGGGTAGTTTTCGCTCTATTTAATTTCAAACTTGTTTTAAAACTCAATATTGTCTCTTTTATTAATTTTATTTATCAACGTAATGTAATTATTTTAATAGTAATATCAAAATTATATTAGGTTTATTTTTTGGTATTTTATGATAGGTTTCATTTTTTATGAATAGTTTAAAATTCTGAATTTTAATTGAAAATTATCTACTTTTCTAAATAAATTTTAAAGTTAAATTATTTTTTTAATTAGTTTTAAAGTCAAAATATATAAATTATAATTATATTATTTTAATTTAATTATTATTGATTATTTTTATATTGAATTTTGATATATAAAATTTCTAAACTTTTGAAGATTATACAGTAAAAACCCACATTCTCATTCTATCTACTTGATTAATTTAAAATTAATTTCTTCCTCATAAATGAATATAATTTTGCACAATAGATTACATGATTTTAATAAGTATAATATATAATTTATTTTAATGTAAAATACTATTTTACAAAAAATAACAGTGAAAGAAATTGCAATTAATTACAACACTGAAGATAAAAATGAGGGTTCATAGTGGTAAAACGCTAATCCTATAACATAATATGGCCTATAAAATTGATAAAATCAAATTTTATTGATATATTTAGACTATATTAGAAATTATATCATAAAGGGTTTATTATTTTATAAAAAATATATAAGGTATACCTCCAAATTTTGTTTTACCTTTTAGTATATACATGAATTCCACTCCTCTTCCATTTTAAAAGGGACCTCACCCACTCATTTCATCACACCTTTGAGGACCTATTTATCCCCCAAAATATTAAAAACAATTCCAAAAATACATAAACACATACTATAATACTCACATTTGGATGAAATACAACCACAGATGTCCTTTAGTGGAAACCAAAAAGAGTTACCGATTAATAGGTAACATTTTTCAACGAGCACTTTTTTTATTTCTTTGTCCTCCATTTAAAATATGTTTATATGATGATCATATAATATAATAAGTATAATAAATAGAAATTTATTTTTCTAAGTCAGTTTTATGACCTAAACTATAACAAAAATAAATCAAATGGTATATGAAATCATCATTCAAGCGTATGGCGGACTACCGCCTCGTAAACTGGTGTCGTTAGTTCTTCTATTACCACCATACAATTTTGATAATAATGATTTATTTATAGAATATATAAGATATTTATGATATTTATAATTTATTAATTATTATTTAATTATTATATCACTCAAAACATCATTATTTCAGTTGTTTAGGAATACAATAATGTCATTCATGTGTACGAAGGGATATTGCCTCAGGAAGCAGTGTGATTCATTCATGAATATATAGAATGTATTACGAATGAGTTAAAAAATTAAATTTGATATATATTTTATTAATATTATATTGAAATAATAATTTACGAATATATAATTTAATATTCTTTTTTTTTCAATAAGATAAGAAAATGGAAATAGTATCCATTCCTACATTTGGCTAACCATCTGTATGAATTCTGTATTTCTTTTCATATAACTAAATATTATGGATTAATATAAACAAATATTTATTGAATATATATATTATTTACATCATATTTTAAATTATTATGGATATTACGTCATGATTTATGTAAGAGGATAAAAAAAAACAAAACACACTCGGAAAACAAGACACCTAACACAGGAAACAATGAAAATAATGAATGTTTTTTTGAAAAAATGAATAAGAAGATGTTATAAAATAATCATATATGATATTATAAATATTAATATTTTTTTGAAATAAGATAATAACATGATTAAAAAATTTATTCAGGATGTTGAATAGAATTTATCCAAAATGATGCTTAAGTAATGGGAATTCATCTCAATTTAAATTCCATTGACACTTATTTTCTTAATTCACAAATTCACTTTATTGTTTTATATATACTTCCCCAATTTATTTAATATCACAAATCAATAATACTTCTTATTATTTTATATTCAACTTTGAATTATATCATCCATATGTATTGACATGAAAATTACCTGGTGGTCAATGTTATCTTATCAATCTCATGTTATTTTTTGATGGGAAAATTTCTCTTGAAACAATTACTACATAATGACTATTTTACATTAGATTTTTTTTTCAAATGCTTATAATATTGATTTATTGGTATAATTATTTCAAAAACTATATACCATTTTAATATATAGTTTACACAACAAAAGATATATTATTATTTGAGGAGATATTGATAAATCTACATCCCTTATTCAATACAGATACCTAATGATAAAAAACAATATTTATTTATTAAATTGAACATTTTATATATGATGAATAGTTTCGACCAATACATCATGGTTTTGGGCCTATTTAAATTAATCCCTTGATGCATCAATACACTCATGAGATGTATCATTTGTCAATAAGATGGGTTTTTTCCATTATTTTATAAACCGTCTTAGGAAAGGAATTGATGGTAAAAGAATCATATACCTATGATATATGGTGACCAATAATTAAGAATCTACACGATTGATAATGCATTTTTTTAATTATCAATGATATTTTATACTTGAATGTATTTGTTAATGTATTGTATTCTATGTTTATTGATTAAATGGAATGTGTTTCACTTACTAACTATTACATAATGATTTTTCCTAATCCATTTATTTGAGTTACTTGTGTGAGAAATATTTTACTTTTCCATACTAATTATACTTATTTATTCATCAGGGATTCTGTTTTCCAGAACCCTTACTAATCTATTGAGATAACCCATATTTTGTTTCCTATCCACATTTAGGAAGAATAGATAATTGAATATGTTTTCAAAGATGCATGTTATTATCTGTTTTATGTGTTATGTTTTATTTTTAATTTCCAATATAATAAGGGTATCATTTATATAATTTTGTTTTGAAAATTTGATAAACATTATAGTCATTTGTGATTTGATTCCTTCAAATAATGTCAATGCAATAAATGAAGGAACATGTTCAAGGATTATGGGGTCCCAGTTTTTATGGTTCGTATCAAATGAGTTTATTAAAATGAATAGAAACAAAATTTATGAAAACATATATTAGATAACATAACCCTATGATATAATTTGAGTATATGTATAGAATAAAATCCCAAAGAAACCATTTTGTTATTATAATAGTAGATACACATAAAATATTCAGTTTATTTTATGTATTTAACTATTTTTGGGATTATACATTATCATTCAAAATGATATTATCTAATCTTATATATTACTTGTTTTTAAATAAATAATGGAATTATTATGTGTATCAATACTCATAGACAATGTAGAGGATTCCCTATTGATAAAGATGATATAGATGCTATTGGAATTGTGAATGTTATAGAAATATTTAGAAATTTTAGTCACATTTTGACAAATAACATTTATAGAATGGAAAAAACATTTACACAGTGAGATTCTATGATGATCAATCACTTTATCTGATATAGGCCCCAATAATTTAGTGGGAATATTAATCTACTTTCATCGGAGATATGGATTAAGTTTTTAAAGATGAAATTTATGGTGTTAGAATGTGGTGAAATGAAAAATTTTATAGTGGAAGTGTATTTTCTCAATGATGATACTAATATCTATTGCCTTTCAGTCAAAATTATAGGTAGTAAGAATAGGTATAAATCATGGAATGGAAACATTTTAAATATATATTTGTTGATAAATATTTCCATGTTGAGCAAAAATTTTAGATGTTGAAAATTTTCCATCGAATATAGAAAAAAGAAGAAGAAAGTTTGTGGGGTAAGAGGATAAAATTATAATGGTAACTAGGTATATTACAGATTACATATGTAACATATGAGTACAATATTTATCACTTATTTTAATTGATTAATCCATGTTTCTCAAAGGCAAAGATGTCTCAAATATTTTTTCATATGATGAAATATTTTTATGTTTTATAAAGATAGATAAATATTTTTCCAAGAACTGTAGATTTAATTAGAAGAAAAATTGGAAGAGGATTGACGATGAAATCATGTATAATTTAAATAATGTAATGAAGAATTTTATCACATTTGATAATTATGGAATGAATCACCCTAGAACATGGTGGAATGGATTCGGAGTTTTCTATATGTATGGATATAAATTCTACCGAACTCATGACTGAAAGGGAAATAATGAAATTTATGATGACTAACTATTCAACTATAAGGATATGGGGCACTATGAAAATGAATTCCCCAATATTAAAACAAAAATACATAAAAAGAAGCTAAGGGATCTAGTTCAATATTATGTTATCGATACTTCCGAATTGAAATTATTAATTCTCTTATGTAATTTGATCTATCAAAAACATTTTGGCAGTATTTTAAAAATGAAATTATCATCATAATATTATGAAATATATATGTATTTTACTAAAATACTATTTCATTCATGATTTGAAAGTTTATTTTTTATTATGCTAATGAATAATAAAAATGATTTAGTGATAAGTTGAACAACCTGAGAAAAATACGATTGATGTAAATACAACCCCCAATATGTTCTTTCTATTGATATAATGATGATTTTATAAAATGTATATTGAAATGAATAAAGTTAATGGGATATTACTGACTACCCTAGAACTGATTAATGAATTTTGGGAAATGTCTTTTATACTATAATTGATAGAGTTTACAACATTTTTGGAATTTAAAAATATATCTAATACTCGATGTTTTACATATGCAATGAGTAATTATTCATGTTTTCAATATTTTTTTATGGTAATTCATGTTATTACCATGTTTTAAGAGAATACATGATGAAGTTATTCATGTTTTGTTTGGTATTTGATGATTTTGAGCTACCTTATTTTATTTGAGGGATTAATGATAATTTAATTTTGGAAATTCATTAACCTTCTTTCTAAATTTTTAAATAATAATATTTTTGATGGATCTTAAATATAACCATGTACGAAATGGGTTTTTAGAACTTTGGTTCAGGTTTTAGAGATTAATTCATTGCTTTAGCAAATAATGAAATAAGTGCTAAGAGATAAAATAGAAATAGTTCAAGATACAACAAAAAGATGAGATACAGATTAATAAATGTATCAATTAATGATATTTCATTATATTATTTTAGAGTGAATTAATTCCTAAACTATAGGAAATATTTCTTCAAAAATATGTGTTATCATATATATATATCCTTTATGATAACACAAATGACCTATTTTCACAAATTTGGTTTACTATTTTTGTGTTCATTATCCTTCCCTAGATCAAAAAATTTCTTGTGATCAATGTTGTCTATCACTTTCTATTATTTTTTTATCTATGTTATTTTTCTTTAACTTGTCCTTGTTTTCATTTACTACCACTATTCTCATATATATATTGACGGAACATAGAACACACTGAGAGGGGAGGGGTGAATCAAGGTGTCAAATTTTAATTTTAAACTCACGGATCTTATCCAACGTAGGATATAACCTGTTAAACTTGTCTGAATAGGATGTGCAGAAAAAAAATAAAATGTAATTCAATGACACATAAATTATACATGGTTTACCACTAAGGGTAACATCCAAGGAGCATATGCCGATAGTGTGCTATTCTTACCAAAACCACTAATCATCAGGAGTTGTGGATTATAAGATTTTAGAACAATCACTCATTGCCAAGAACACTTCCTTTATGAGGATTTAGGGATTGCATAGTACTTCATCATATCAATTCCATAGACACACCTTTTCTCACTACATTGGAAAAATCATCAATCTGTTTATCGACATGAAGGTCTCTTCAATGGTTTAGAATTAGATTATGCATCCTTAACTATAAATGGATTCCCTATTGAATTCCAATAACCTACAATTTTAATTTTTTTCCCGTAAACTGATATGTTATAGAAATTAATTTCACAAAATGATTTGGTCAATTTTCTAGCTTCCTTGCGTGTTCCGTGTAATGAAACTATTTTCACATACTGTTGCTGCTTCCGTATATCGATGATATTTCTTCGTACAATCCAACAACTCTGTGAATTGTGATGCTTCCACACTACTCTGCGTACTGGTCCACAACTCTGTGTACTATCATTCTCCGTGTATTACGTTACTCCACCACGTACTACGAGGGATTCCTGCAAAAACCACACACACTTATACAGACTGTTTTCCTTACACAGATGATTCTCCCAGTGTACCATCTTCTTCTCCACGAACCACATCAGACTTCACCAGATTTCATCCTAAAATTTTAATCTCCAATATCATATCTTAACAAAGGGGATTACATCTCATTAAATAGGAACATAACTCTACAAAATTCAGTAATATAATTTACCCCAATCATAAATGTGGGATAGTTTTCACTATAACTAATCCCCAACTGCGTACCGTTATCCTCCACGACATACTACAATCATATGAAAAACAAATATTTATCATGTACCATTAACCATCAACAAACCATATATATATTAGTCCACGTAATACATCTCTTCACTATGTACCATCACTGCAAACCATTTTTGGCAACATTTTGCATACCACACGCCTTCACTGTGTATCTTCACTGGAAATTGTTTTCAGTTCTGTGCACCATTCCACATACTGCATTCCTGTACCACGTACTATACTCCTTCACTATGTACCGCACACCTTCACTGCATACCATGCACCTTTACTGCGTACCACACACCTTCACCACATACCATTGCTATGGACCATTACCAAACACCCGATTTTTAAGGCCCAACAATTTGGCAAACACTGGAAAAACTGCTCCCCCATCAATACTGATTTTAGCCTGAGATGTATTAAACTATTATTCTAAAAATCTCTTATCATCCAAGTGTATATGTACAAAAAACAGAAACCAATCTCATTTATTAGAAACAAGAATCCTTGGTTCCAACAATCTTCCCCTTTTGATTTGTTGAAAATATCCTGATAAATTCACCGATGCACCCGCCATTATCAAAACATGAACCTTTTAGAAACAATTATGCCATCACTCTAAGTCTACATGAGAAGTGCTCATTGTAGAGAACAAGAGGGAGGATATTAAGTGAGTTCTCATCCTTTTCTTTCCCTCCATAATTTAATTTCTGGCCTTTTCTATTCTCCATCTTTTATGTAACCAGAATGAAATATAAAACTATGCATTGAATTTATCCATTATATCCAATTGGAAATAATCCAAATGAACTGAATGTTGACTTGTAGAGTTAAAAAAACATGCTCCTCATGGATCGTATATCCCCCATAAAACTACATCATTTCCATAATCTGATTACAAACTAATAAAAAATATGAGGAAAGGGGAATATCATATCCTCCTTATGCCCCTCTAGGTGTATAAACAACGTGGTTCAACCAATGTTTCTCAAACACAGCCATTGACAGTGGATTGATCCTAATGTCAACCACTTCATCATTAGTTCCCACACGGTTCATTTTGATCTCTCCTTGTTCATCTTTTTACATGATGAAGTGACATCTAATCTCAATATCTTTCGTACAATAATCCTGAACATGATTCTTCATGAGAACAATTTCACTCTTGTTATCACATTCAATCACCATTGGTTTCTTCACCTCATCACCTATGTCAATCAGTTACTACTTTTTCTCTAGTATCTAAGTTCATGCCTTGGTTGTGGATATATATTCAGCTTCCACATTACTAAGAGAATTACTTTCATTTTTTTTCTTATCCATCACACATATTTCATCCCAATATAGAATGCTCCACCATTGGTAGACTATATATCCACTTTATATCCATCCCTATAAACATAAAAAAGTCTGAATGTTCTCTATCTCTTCCAACAGTAAATTATATCCTATAATTATGTGTACCATGAATATATCTCATTATTCTTTTTTACTATCATCATATGTCCATGATTTTATTACACTAGATGCGGGATGCGTGTAATGTAACACATATAATAGTTGGAGGTGTCACTGTCAGGTAAATTAGGCTTCCAATGATTCTTTTGTATATGGTTGCATCCACAGAAGTCCATTCCTCGTGCTTCTTAAGCTTCGTTCTAACCGCAATCAGACTCTTTATTAGTTTAGAATCATTCACATTGAATATTTTCACTAGATATCTTGCATATGTTGCCTGATAAATAAAAGTGTAATAATTATTTAAAATCACAAACAACCCTATAATGTATGTGAGTTCACAAATCCTAGACATTTAAAATTATGATTTCTTGTGATTATAAAATTCATACACAAATCCATGTCTGCTTCCACCAAAAAAATAATATCATCTCCGTATACCAAAAACATGAACTGATACTTCTATGAAATCGTCAAATAATTATTGTGGACTACTCATCTTATTTTAAACACAATATTTCTCAAATAAGAGTCTAACAAAGATTACCACGACAATGGCACCTTCTTCAGGCCATAGAGATATTTCTTAAAATACCAAACCTTCAGTTCATCATTTCCAAGAAAGAACCCCACATGATGATAAATGTAGACATCTTCTACTAATACTCCATTTATTAATACTGTCTTGACATCTATTTGATAAACATTATAACCCCTTTGGATTACTATGGAATGAAATAGTCTGATTTACTATTTTCTGGTTACCCGAGAAAATTTCTCTTCAACGTCAACACCTTCGATTTGTGAGTATCCCTTACAGACCAAACACACCTTATTTTTTATCTCATTTTCATGATCATCATATTTTTCTTAAAAATCCACTTCATACCAATCGCATTGTGAACTTTAGGTCTTTTGACAAGATCCAATGTCCGATTTTTTCCAATTTGACATAACTCTTCATTCATTACATTCACCCATGACTCATCTGTAGCAGCCTCTTCAAAATAGGATTGTTCCAAAATTTATTGATATAAAAATTGATATTTCTTCATCATTCTTCTTGTCTATGTAAGTGCTTTCTAATCCCTGATAATGTGGGACTAATCAATATATAATCTTTGATTTCTTATTTGGGGTTCAACCAAATGATCTCTATCTATAGCTTCCTCTTATGATTTTTCTTCTGACTCAACATCATGCTGTGACTCCTAAGAGTTTTTAACATATTCATCTACCTCTGTACTAGCATTTGTTCCATGTTAACATGATTTCTTATCTTCTATTAAATCAGCATAAAAATCCCTTGAAACATTTATATTTTTCTTTTTAATGACCTTAACATCACTGCCATCCACAATTTTTTCCCAAGGGATTAATTAAACAATTATAGGATTTTGTTTTCATTGAGTATCTAAGAAATATTCCTTCATTTACATTGTTACCATAAATCCCTTGATTTCCTTCTTTCTTTCGGATGAAACATTTACATCCTAAAACATGAAAATATTTATATGTGCGATTCTTTCCATGACACAGTTCATATGGTGTCTTTGTCTCACCCATATATCGCCCTGTTTGGGTTATAATATACACCACAGCTTGAAAGTCCTATTTCTTGTAATGTCGAGGAATAAGACTCGCGATCAACATAATTCTAGGTATATTGTTTACCTGTTGACTCCCGCACTCTATAGATCCATTTATATATTGATCTCTCATGTTTTATCCCATGCTTCTTCATTTAATTTTTGAACTCAATGGATGTGTATTCAAATCCATTGTTAGATTGAAACAATTTGATTCATTATCCATTATCATTCTCAGTTATTCAACAATATGTTTTCATGTGGTCAAGCTTTTTATGTTTCCATTGTATAACCATTACACATTCCATTATACTTAAATCATCAATGAAAAAGACTAAATACCATTTTCAATGAGTTCTGAAAACATTTATCGGGCTACATTCATCTGTATGAATGAGTTAAGGTAGATGAGATGCTCTTTTATTCATTGGAGAATATGAGCTGAAGACCAGTTTTCCTCGCATGCATGCATCTCAAGTCTTTTCTCATTCAAACATCAGATTAGTGATATCCATGATTATCTTTAGCTTATATATATTTTCCATGTCTTGCTGATTGATGTTCCCCAATCATCAATGCCATATGCTATATTTCTATTCAACCATTACGTAGAAAATGTTCTCATTGATATTAAACTGACTTTAGATGACATCTATTCTATAACCTTTTGAGAGAGAATTCCCAAACATTCATCTAAGAGTACATCCCTTCTTATTGAATGTCACATTAAGGCCTGTGTCACAGAGATGACTCACACTTAGAAGATTTTGATGCAGACCATCCACAAAAAGGACATCAGTTTTCTTCAGCTCTCTATTAGCCAACTTTGTACTTCCAATGTATTTTATCTTCAAAGCACCATCATTATCGAACCTCTATAATCCATCGACACTTTTATTAAAATTCATTAATAGGTCTGCATTACCTATCATTTGAGATGAACATCTACCATAATGGATCTAGTTGATGTTATTCTTTGTTTATTTGTGGGATACTTCTGCAAAATTGGAATTTTCAATTTTCCTCTTTTCTTTCCAAAAGATATTTTATTGAGCGAAAGACATGGATGTACTTTCAATTCTATATTCCAGGTACATGGGTTCTTCATATTCAAGTTATTCTTCTAGAGGAGAAAACCTATTTGAAATAGTATCACTATTATGTTAAAGAGTATTTACACACATCTTAACATTAAATGAATTTCCCCTATCATATATCTACTTGCAATAAATAGCTTTATGGCCAATGATAGAATAGTGAAAAAAATTTCCATAAAAATTATTTCTTATAATAGACATAGGATATGAATATGATCTTTTATTTAGAACTCCTATCTTTTCTACATTCATATAACTCCCTGCCTATTCATGTTATGACATGATATGGCCTAGATAGCGAAAACAATTGACACATAATGATTGGAAATGTCTTCTCACTTCTATTTTTCATCATTTCTTATTCCTCAGGAAATTGTTTTGACCCCATATCATTTCTAGAAACATGAGGACAATCTTCAGTTCTCCTTTTAGGTTAATTAAAGGGTTTCTTTTTCATCACTTCTAGTGGATTTTCAACATGATAATATTTCAACATACCATTAATATGGTTCACTATATTTATAGCATTTTACATTTGAGAATCAAAACCAATTCCACTATCCCCCATGAATTTGGGTTTTTGAACTCTCAATATATATTTAACTCTATAAAAACCATGTTCCTTTCTCTATAGTAGATCAGCATCCATGAACCTTCCACATATTATATTATACTTTTCTTCTTTTGAAATTGATTCAATTTTAATGTTACTTCTCAGCGTAATAACTTTTTCTTCATGTCCCTCAACGGTTTCATAATTCTCTTCTAGTCTCAAGGTAAGGTCATTAATGACCTTTTCTTGTTCATCAATTCTGTGTTTTAGTTCCACAACACCATCAGAGATTCCAAGGAAGGATGAATGAACATTCACCAGTTCTTCCATTCAATCAATTTTCACATCCTGGTGGTCAATATATTCTGAATACTCCCGCTCCATTGATTTCCACTTATGGGATCTCTTACATTTTTTATATGTTTAACTAAACACATACTTAACTTTCACATTAGGATCAGCATCAGTAGTCAACCTATTGTCCCTATATTTATCATGAAATGGTTCTGACTTTTAAATGGTATCCATCATGGAATTATAGTTCCCAGCCTTGAATTATTCTTCCTATTCCTCATAGAGTCCATTTTTATCATTTTCTTCTTCAAAAATGAATCTTTTCCCTGGAAATTTACTTCCAGATTTAAAATCTATATTTATGAAAAAAAATTTGAGGGTTTTTAATGTCTTTATATTCTTTTTCTTCATCATTAAACTGTCTTGGTAAATGAGAGGAAATGTGCCCTACTCTTCCATAGAAAATAATCCAAATGTATCATGACTTAAAATTTTCCTATTCCCTTATTGAGTTTCATGGAAATGATATAAAGAACCTATTTTTTCATCATCATCTTCATCAAATTAGTCATCTAAAATTTCCATTTATTCTATGGCGGTGAATGAAATTTCCTTTCTTAAATGAGTCATAGTTTCTTCTAGTTTGATTCTCAATTCCTATAATTTTATAATGATTTGTAGATCATCCACTAAGAGTATGGAGAGATCTCTTTTATCAAGGGATGACACCTTTATATTGTTAATTGATGGATGAATTCTCATAATTTTCTTTACTATGTCAATGTATTTAATTTATTTTCCCAGTCCTCTAATTTCCCCTACAACTTCAGTAATTTGATAGAAAAAGGAGTTTGCATTCTCATCAGAGTACATCTTTAGATCATCAAACCTATTGTGTATTAATTCATGTTTTTCCTTTTTTACTCTTATATACCCTTCATAAATATTCTATAGTTTATCCAACATTGACATTTAAGATGTTCAAATAATTAACATTAGATAAATCTTGTTAGAAAGTGATGTAGTTTGAACATTCTATGATTTTTCATTAGCATCGTGTAATTTCCTATCTGTATTTGTCATTGACAGTCACCTAGGATTAGTGACTTGTATTCCCTACTCATTAGAAAATTAGGCCTATATTCCATGAGATCCTACATGAGATCTTGTTCTATTCTTCAATATCTAATAGTTACTTCCATCAAACAAAGGAACTCCCATGACATTCACTGTATTCTCCATGTCATAAAAAAGGACTGATTTGAAACTAGCAACCTCCCTTTGATACCACAAAAGGACCCTAGAACACCCTGAGAGGGGAGGATTGAATCAAGGTGTCAACTATTTCTTTCAAATTGATTGATCTGGTTCCCATGTTGGTAGGAACCAATTAAGACTATATGAAGTGGAAGTGAAGAAAATAAAAAATCACTTGCAATGCAATGACAGTGTAATTTTACATGGTTCACCACTAAGGTCTACGTCAATGGAGCCTAAACCCATAGTGCGTCAGTCATACCAAAACAACAAATCATCATGATTTGTGTATTATAGTTGTTTATCACTACCAATTTATACCAAGCGCACTGAATTTACAATGTTTTAGAGATAACACACTACATCCACCAAATAACATTCGATGACATACCTTTACTCACTTCTTTGGAAGAATATTCACCCAGTTTATCGACTTGATGGTCGCTTCATTGGTTTTACATTAGACCATGCATCCTCAAATATAAATGGATGTCCTGTTGAAGACGCATAATCACCCACAAATTTTGTTTTTTTTCTTGTACACTGATATGTTATGGATATTAGTTTTCAAACTGATTTGGTCAATTTTCAGGCTTTATTGGGTGTTCAGCGTACTGATGTCTTCTTTGTGTACCACTATTGTTTCCACGTACGGATGTGGTTTCCATGTACCATCCTGCTCCTTCACAAACTATGTTTATCTATGTTATCTACTATATTTCGTGCTGCTCCACACCTCCATATAACTTCCTTATCAGCACACTACATTACTCTTCCATGTACTATAAGGGATTCTGATGTGAACCACAGAATCTTCTATGGACTATTTTTCTTAGGAAGATAATTCTCTCCACGTACAATCTTGTCTTCTGTGAACAACCTTAGACATCACTAGAATTCTTCATAAAATTTTATTCTCAATTCTAATTACTTAACAAAGGTGATTATGGATCCTTATATAGGCACAAAAGTCCAGATATTTTGGTAATATAATTTATCCAAATCTTAAATGTTGTAAAATCTTCACCATAAACTGATCCACATTTGCATACTGTTAGCCTCTACCGCATACTACAATCCATTGAACAGTGAACCCTTATCATGTACAGTTAATATTTCATGTACAATATGTCTATTGGTCCGAGTAATGCATCTCTTCATCGTGTTCTATCCCAGAGAACCGTTTTTGGAAGCATTTCTCGTACCGCACTCCTTCACCGCGTATCTTCTCTCTGAACTATTTTCAGTTCAGCGCATCTTTTCACAGACCACATGACATCACCGCATACTGCATGCCTTCGCCACTTGCTGCGTACCGCACACCTTCATTTTGTACTGTGTGACTTCACTCCCTACCATACACCTTCACGGTGTACCGTTACTGGGAACCTTTTCCAAACATCTGATTTGTTCATGCCAAAAAACATGGAAAAACATGAAAACTGCACCACCTTCAATACTTATTCCAGCCTCAAACATAGGACCCTATTATTTTCAATCTCCCATGTCATCCATGTGGATGATGACACCAAAAAAAAACTAACCTCTATTATCGGTAATGATCATCCTTGGTTCTAATATAGATACCTAGTTATATGTTATTCCATAGAATCGTTGTACATCCACTTCTCTCTTGTAAAGAGGATATTTTATTTAAACTAATAAAATTTGTGTTTTTCAAAATAAAATATTTTTAAAATATAAATCAAAAGATTTTCAAAATCATGATTAGATTATGAGGATGAAATTTTTTTATGGTTGGGAATATGTAATACCCTACAATTTAAAAATATGATTTTTATATTCAATTGTGTTTGTGAAATGTAAAAATAAGAATAGAATATAACATAACATCCAAATACATTAAAATATATTTAAAATTTTAAATAAATTCAATCAATTTTATATCATTCAATGCATGGAATATTAATTTAGTTTTCAACATATGCTATAATAAGATTAATTTATTGCTTGTGTTACATGCAAGATTCTGTATTACCCAATACTATTAATATTATAATCTAAAATAAAAATTATCTCTTATACAAAAAATTGGTAGTTATAAATAGGTTAAATTTAATTATGAAAATATATGTTTAAAATAATTGGTTAAATATTAATTAGAAATGTAAATAAGAACTAATTTAAGATAAATAGATTTTTTATAAAACTGTTTTTATGATCCCAGTGGTGTAATATCAAAATAAAATAAATTAAATATAATTTTTGAATGATATTATTGAAATGAATATATATTATATATTTAATAAAATGTTTTATCATTAATAAAAAATTATTCATATTCATAATTTAATAGAAAACACTATTTTATGCATAAGAAGTTTTATTTATCTAAAGGAAATGTTCATCCATTTACAGTTGCACTTGTTTTAAAATTGAATTTTGGAACTTCTATGAATTTATTTAAAAAAATAATCTTTATTTTATAAATATTAATATCGAAATTTTATTATGTATAATATTAGGAGTTTTTATGAGAAGATTCGTTTTCTAATGAATAATGAAAAGTAAAATATTTAAATTGAAAACAACCATTTCATCTTAATAATTGTACAGTTGTGTAATATTATTAATTTGTCTTGAATTGAAAATTGGAAAATTATACATATATTAGTATTTTTTAGTTAATTTTAATCATTTTAATATTGAATGTAGATATAGTAATGTATTAAACTTTTGAACATTTATACATTAAAAACCCGAATTCTTATAATGTCTATGAGATTCAATTTAAATTTACTTATCCACATATGTGATATTATTTTGGAAAAATAGATTCTATATTTTCAATCTATATAATTTATAATTTCAATTATTTTATTCTTTTTATTGATTATATTAGTGAAAATTGTTGAAATTAATTATAAAAAATAAGGTAAAATGAGTTTAGTAAGTGGTTCAAGTTCAATATTATGGGGAAAATCACCAATAAACTTTCTTGAAAACTTTTTTATGGAAATATTGTGACCAAATTAACTATTTACACTGAAGTATTTATTTATTTGAGGCACAAAATGTAAGGTATACCACCAAATAGTGTTTACCTTTTGGTATTTACACAAATACCACTCCTCGTCTTCTATAATATGAAACTCCACCCCGTCAGTTATTCACACATATAAATCCTTATATATCGACCAAATCCTAACTAAATCACTTCCAAACATCCCTAGAATCATCCTTGAAGCATTAAATTTGAGCAAAGACAACTGTATATTTTCTTTGGTGCAATACAAATGGAGTTACCCGATAAAGAGGTAACATACATCAATGAGTGGTTTTGTTTGGTTTTTCCCCACCCCGTAAATTGTATTCATATCACTATAATATAATATAATAACTTTGTTGAATATAATAAGTTTTTTATGATATTGGTATGACCTAAAACGTCACACACATCAATCAATTGGGATACATAATCATCATTCGTGTGTGTGGTGGACTACCGCCACACAGACATATATAATTCATTCTTCCATTAAACCTATAATGGTCAGGATTAATACTGTATTAATAATTTATATATTATATTTATGATATTTATAATGTATTTATGCTTCTATAATTATTTTTTATCACTACCCTTAATTAATCCCACTTTTGGGGAATATTACAACATCATTTGTCTGTATGGTGTACTACTACCTCACAAAGAGATATGATTCATTCATGATTTACATAGAATGTGTTAACAATGTGTTTATTAAAAACATGTGATATATAAGACATAAATATTATATAGACTTGATAATGTACATATTTATCATTCACTTTTTTTAATTTCAATTGGATAATAAAATCGAAATAACGTTCATGGATACATACAACCTACCATATCCATGAATAGTGAATTTAATTTCATATAACTAAATATTGTGGATTAATATAAATAAATAAATATTGAATATATATGATTTATAAATAATTTCGTAAATACATTATTATATTAATTCATTTTCTAGGTAATAGTAACCATAATATAACAAGTAAAATCAATCACAACAAACTAGACAATTTTCACTTGAAACAATGAAAATAATGAATGATTGTCAACAAAGGGGTGTTAATATGTTATAAAAGAATAATATATGACATTATAAATATTAAAATAGTTATGTAATAAGATAATTAAACTATTAAACCAAATAAAAAATAGTTTAAAAAGATTTAAAACAAATCGAAGTGGAATATATGTGATTTCAACTCCATTTACATTCCCTTGAGAATTATTTGTTATTTTGCAACAATTGAATTTTATGTTGTGTATATACATAACATTTGTAATTTAATATCCTGATTCACTTATACATCATGATATTTTATGTTTTACATTTAATTATCCCACCAAGGTGTTTGACATGAAAATTAAAAAGTTGTAAAATTTTTCTTTTCAATGTCACATTCTTTTATGATTGTTAGCATTATCTTGAAAAAATCACTTAAAGATGACCCATTTCATTTAGAAATTACAATTATTTTAAATAACCATACTCTTGAGTGATGTGTATATGTATTTCATAAATCATATTATATTTTTACATAGAGTGCACACATTGAAATATATTTTATTTGGTAGATACATATTGAGGAACTAATATTATTTATTGAATATAGATACCAAATGATAAAGAAAATTGATTATAAATAAAATAGTCTATTCGATATATGAGGAATGATTTGGAAAGGTATGAAAATGATTGAGTACCAATTAATGAAAGACTCTTTATGCCTCATTAGTCTCATGAGATTAATCATTTTTCCAATAAGATAAATTTTTACATAGTGTTTTACAAAATTCCTCCTGAACAGTTTTTATGGTAAATTTCTCATGTTCCTAGGAATCCAAAAGTCTATTATATTATGTATTTGTATAATTGATAATTAATTTATAATTATTATTTATAAATTATATTTTTTATTTGACATTATATATGGATGAATTTCACTCTAAGATTATTGATTAAATGAATTTTTTTTTCAATTACACACTTTTCAATATTGATTTTTCTTCATTAGGGTATATAAATGGAAAAAATGATAAAATATTTACCTTTTCGTTTAATTTTGAATATTGATTAATTATATATTCCATAATACATAAACCATACTGATCATTTGGTGTCAACCATATTTTTTTTCCTTTACCCAAAATATGCGGAAGAGATATTTGAATGAATTTTCCACAGTACACACTATTATCTTTTGTTATGTATTATGTTTAATTTTTATTCCCAATTTAATATGGGTATCATGTATATAATATGTATTATTGAAATAGAGAAACTGATTGGCACATTGTGATGTGATTCCTAGGAATCATGTCAATATAATAAAGTAAGGCATTAGCTCCGAGATTCTTAGGTTGGGGTTATTATAGGTATCTTGGAACTTCATATTCATAATAACTTTACATAACCCTAAAAATTGGAATAACCATATTGAAAAATTACAAATTAATTATTCAAATATTATAATCATTACTAAATGAATTAGAGTTTTATTTGGGCACATACATCGTATATAATTTCGAAGAACCAAGACATGAATAAGGTACAATGATCATTCATTTTATATTAATACTAACAATTTATTTATTATTTTCTGAACACGATTAAATGATTAAAATAAATTGTTCTATGACCATATATTTAAGACATAATTTACTAGTTCAATAGAAATAGGATCCATAACAATATATTTTATATATAATTATCATTTGAAAATGAAATTACTTTCATAAAAATCTCCTTCCCATAAATCAAATTTTTCATTTTTTTAAAACATTTTATAGTCGAGTTTCAGCCTCACAACTTGAACAATACCAAAATAAAAAAGGTAATAAAAATGACCAGCATAAAACTATGACATTATAGTTAAAAAAATAAAAAACTGCCCACATCACTATCACTACAAACTATGAGCCACCTCGTTCTACACACCATATACAATAGTCAATATCATCATCATCATCCACACCCCATCATCGGTGATGAAATAGAATAATATAAATGAAATATCAAAAAGACCACAAACAGTATGAAATAATTCAACTAAATACCACCATTAGAATCATGAATAAACAACCAAAATCCGAGGATCCAATACATCAAGCTTCACCATCACTAGGCATCAGCAATAAAACTACCACTAACAACAATGTATTTGGGGAAAACTGTATCCACTAAACTGGGAGTAACATGAAATCAATGTTCAAAATTTCACCTCCTTAAATTCCAATGGCTACTCAAACAACACCATCCCAAAACATTTATAAGAACAACCACAGTAGACTGATCCATCTTGGTGATATAGAATTTGAGGAAAAATAATTCCTTGAGGGTGGGTAGTTCTCAACAGGGGGGATAAATTTGACTAGAACCTATAACACATTATTCTTAACAAACCATTTAAATATAGAGACTGTCAATTTTAAATAACTTAAATTTGAGAAATGGATTTAATAACCACTAAAAAATACCATAAACTAGTAGAAAACATCATCGATGAGTATTGAGAACCATACCACCATCATACCGTCTGATTCAAACAGAGAATCTATAGAAGGATGAAAAAAATGAAAAAATGAAACCAAATAAATTCCCCATAACAATATATATCCACTAAAGACATGTTCACATAGACCTAATAAGAGTCCATTCAAAACATCATGGGTAGTAAGAGTATATAAGGTAAAACATCTTGGGTGGAAGAGCCTCCAGGAAAATACAAAACAAATTAATGAACCATTAGTGATCCTTTTTGAAAAACCACGATGGTGTTTTATAAAAAATAATTGAGGTGATAAGAGAGGTGGTAGTAGTTGTGAGGGGAAACAAAATGACATGAAATGTCCATATGCAAGAAAACCAGTAAAACCAAACAGCCACAAGATTAATCAAGAGAGACAATAAGAGGTGAGTAGGAGTGTATCGAATGGTGGTGATGGAAAAATTAGATTTAAAAGACCTAAAAATTATGGAGATACTGAAATATATTCGAAGGTCAGGCGTGTCATAGATGGACAAGATGAATAAAAGTTTTATAATAATCCCATGGAAATAATTATATTCCATACATATAAAGAATAGTGATGGAATCATTAAAAAATATCCCCAATGGATAATAAGTGAATATAGTGGTTTTTTACATTGATCAATAGAAATATCATTAAATTAATATTAAAATAATTTTTGTGTAATATAACCATTTTATTTTAAAAATAATTTTCAAAAAAATAAAATTCAAAAAATATTATGATATTAATTATATTTTAAATATTAATTAGAAATATATATAGTAAAATTCAGTAAAAATAATGGACATGGTGGTTTTAAAATCCTTTCACACTATATATGTTAAAAATAATTAGTCTATTTACAGACATTAAAAAATAGACTAGAATCTGACTTATTAGAAAAATTTTATGTGTCTTCATTTTGAAAACATTTAAAATACGGTATAAGATCATGTAAAATTAATTTAAGAAATCATTTATTTTTATAAAATTCTAGTTATGTATAAATTTTTGAAAACAAGAATTTAAAAGTGGATGATAACTGATCAAAAAAATTCACATCATTATCACATAAAAAAATCATTAATGTTTCATAAATCTATGTGGAAGGAAATGGAAATTAATCATGTGAACCACATTAATAACCAAATATTAATAAAATATACGGGGTTCATGAAAATAATGTAAAATTATTTACAAAAAAATTGAACATCAATAGAAAAAAATATTAAAAAAAGTATATTGTAACATACATCATTTTCCAGAATAGTAACTCTTGTATTTTAAGCCATGTGTATGAATTAATTATTTAAAAAATATAATATCATAAAAATAATTATATTCATGATATTAAATTAAAAAAAAATTAGTATATACAATACATAAAGAGGATTGGTTCATATCATAAACATATGTCCCAATGAATAATATTTAGGATGATAAACCCTTATATATATCAAATCACTAAGTTGAGAGTTACTAGTTTGTGATATTTCCTGCAAAAAATCATAATCCAAACAAAAAATATAAAATATAGTATAAAAATTTAATGAACAATTCCCACATAATAATATCATAATAGAGTCAGTGAAGATTTTTTATAACCCAAAGAAAGGAAATTATGTTGATAAACTATTTACCACATTGTAACATTCAAGCCATACCACCTGTATTAATTAATTGAAATTCAAAAATAATATACAATTATTTATTAATTATTCATGATATAAATTTTATAATGGATAAAATATATATCACAAAAAAACAAGTGGTTAATATGGAATATTTCCAACATAAGTAAATGTGGTGTTAGAAAAACCATTACCTCGAGTCCACATATTCCTTGTATATACATTAACTCGTGTATAATAAAATTCAATAAATTATTATTTTTATGAATGAACTTTTTCATGAATTAATACCATATACTTAAATTTTTTAATTTATTTCTTTTTTAATGACATATTTAAATATTTATTAGTTGTGTCTAGGTCGTCTGTTATTATGGTGTTATATTTATTGTTTTAAAGAAGATTCAGTGGATTGAACGTGGTATATTTATTCATTATTTGAACATAATAGTAATAAGATAATTATCATATTTATCCATAAATTATAAATTTAAAACCAATCATATATATTCATTGTAAAAAATGCACCATGATGTGATCAAATAAAACAACTGGTTGTACATACTATTGAGTAACGTTTCAAGTTTCAATAATTTTTATATAAAGAAGTTATATATAGTTTAATTATTATAAATTAATCATAATATCAAAAAAAATATTTTATTTTTAAATACAATTATTTATATAATTAATATAACTTTTTGATGAAAAAACAATCACATTGCTTCATGGAGGCAGTATTCCACATGTACAAAAATGATAAAAATTTTCATTATAAGAAAGAAAATGATATTTTTTTATTTTAATAATGAAAAATATTTAATTAATATAATTGTTATATCATTTATGTCACATATAGTGTTAAAAATTATCCATATTACCATACATGTGAATCATTAGATAAAAACAAATCACAACTCTTTTTGAGGCATCCGTGTGCCGTAAACAAGTGTGATAATATCATATCCACCACCGAATGGAAGGTAGAAAAGAAATATGTGATATCATAAATACATAAAAATTAAAATGATATAAATATAATATAGATACATTAAATACACAAGGAAAACATGTTATGAGAGGTAATTAAGGAAAATTAATGACATCATTTCATGAGGTGGTAGTCCACCGTTAACAAGAATATTGATTTCATATAAAATTTAAATATTAAAAGAGGTGGATTTACTATATTATTTTAATATAATAATTTCATTGTAAATAACTTATATCCAGGTTATATTATTATCATACTTGAAGATTATTTTAAGGTGGTGGAAGAAGAAATAAATAAAAAATGCATAGTTAGGAATTTTACCTCCTCTCAGAAAACCACTTTAGGATTATAACCGATGTATTACTATAGTGGACTAACGGGAAGAAACAACAGTTACAAGATGAGTGGATTGAATATGGGAATTTATTTGGTCAGTTATTAGCTGAACTAAAATGGTTTTATGGTTTCAAGGATAGGGAAGAGGGTATGGCCTCTTATAAATAAGTTCATATAATAGATTTTTTATAAAAAACAATCGATATGAACATTTTTCACATAAAAAGGGTCAAAATGAAGAATTATATAGATTTAAGGATTATAATTGATAAAAATTCCCCTAAAATTGTTTTTAGAAATGCATTTAGGTCATTTTTACCCTTATCTTTTTTGTTTAACCCCTAGTATACCCATCTTACCCAAACTGTGGTAATTAATTTTTATTGTTTTTAATATTCAGAATGTTAAAATATTAGGATAAAAGCATAATAAAATATAATTTATTATAATTTAAAATATATATTCCACTTTAGAAATTTAATTTTTTTATAACAATCAAAATATTATTTAAAATTATACCTAGAGACATGAAAAAAGTGGACTTTAAAGTGTTTTATTTTCCAATGAATAGATGATTTGATATTAAATATATGATCAATAAAAATTATTTTATGAATATAAATTAAAATTTTTTAGTATAAACTTTATAAATTTCATTTTCATAATTACTAATTGGGGATTGTTTTTATTAACTAATATTGAAAAACAATATGCACTACAAAACAATTTTCATAAAAATCACATTTTAAGCCCAACTGAAAAGATATACTACAATAAAATATGAATATGATTATAAAGAAAAAAGTGTATAAAATAAAAATAAATAATAACTATGTTTCTTTAAATCATAATAATTTAATATTTTGGGTTTTAAATTAGTTAATTTAATTTAAATCAATGATTTTATTTTAAAATCTATATTTTTTACTATTTAATGATAAACCTATATTTTTTTAAAAATACTAAAATTTCACCCTATAAAAACTTACATATGATGATTTAAAAAGTGAAATTAATTTTATCATATAAATTTTCAAAATGTTTAAAAAACTAATCATTATGTTTTGATGAAAATAAATATATATCATTTCTTATAAACACATATTATTGAAAATTAAAATCACTTCACTAAAAATTGATTGATTATCTACATAAAATTATCAATAATATATATTGAAATGAATATAAATATATTAAATAAATTAATTAATTCTATTCATACTTTCTAATGTAATGGTTGGTTTATAACAGTTATATATTTCAGGGGTTGTTTAAGCTCGGTGTTGGGTGTGGAGTAAACTATCAAACATATTTTATTTTCTAAAATATGTAGTTGTTACATTCTCTGACCCTTTAATAATTTTAGTCATTTATATTTAATGTTTATCTAGTTAATTACGGTTTTAACTATTTAATATACCTTTTCATTGAAACCCACATCATAAAATGTTTTAATAAAACATCCTCTTGATAAAAGAGAAAATGACGTATGGAGGTCATCTAGAATAACATATGCCAGGTTTCCATAAATGATACAATAGGTAGGAAGTGATGATTTAGATATTGAATAAAATCATAATTACTAAATAATAATATGGAGTGACAGAGATAATTTATCAAAGAAAATATAATGATCAAGAGAGAGTTAGTAATGAATAAACCATAAACCCAAGAGGTCTGAGAAAGGTCACTGATATAAATAGAAATGATGGTAATAGTTAAAAGATTGTTTCAATATCCTTATCCAAGAGTTTAGGAATTACTTTTTGATATAAAATATACTATTAGTAAATATACTTACTCGATGATTATAATTTCTTCCTTTAGATAATTTCTACCACAATTATATATTTTAATACAAACATTAAGTATTCTAGATGATGTTTTCATGACCGAATAGCTAGGTCCATATTTCAAAGACCAAATAACCATAAAATGGATTACATTTTTTCCCTCCACTATGTATATATTATCCAAAAATATTAGAATATGGTGATATTTTTACCAAGATGAAAAAACCATCTTATAATGAAAGAATATATAAATATACATAATTCAAAAGTAATACCCAATGTCCATACTAAATAATCTTTAATTAATCTCAATATAATGAGTGATTAAATATCATAATTTCTCTTGTACCATTCATCTTTCAATCCAAAAAAACATATATATTTTTTTATTAAATAAAATTAATCCCGTAGTCACGAAATAAATTTTCCATCCCTTTTTTATCTATTAAAAAAATTCTTTTACCATAAATACCATAATAGTCAAAATCATATAAAACCTAAAGGCTATCTATAACTTTAAAAAAATTCCATAAAATGTAAATTAATACATTTTGTTAATCAAAATCATTATATATACTCAAACCTTATAAAAAACCACCCAAATGATCTCTAATCACCTAAATATATCGCCTCTTTAAATGTCATAGTATTGTCCACGACATTGAACATATGTGCATACTTATTGTTAAAGAAAAAATATGGTATCCATATCTCTTAGTATAACCACAAATGAAAACATTCTAATCTCCCACATTATCAAGACTATTATTTGGGTAATAACTATAATATCTCTAAACCTACACTCTCAGATCTGGTGCTAAAATTATAAACATTACATTAGGTTGTGATAACAATGAAGGTGACCCCATTTTCTCCATTCAAAACATACAGTACCAAAAAGAAATATTGTATCACTTGCAATCTTATGTTAATTCTAGTTTTAGTGTTTTTGATAATTAAAAAAACTCTAGATATCATCTACTCAAAAACAACTAGTTCACAATGATGAACATCAACTCTCACTATACCCATCTTTTTTTATTCCACCTTAGGTCATCATAATCTCCCGTATTAATCAATCATATACATAATTATTTCATCCTCAATATTTATAACATGGGTGAAATGTAACATAAGTAGGCTGAGCTGAAATAATTAATAAGTTTATATGTAATGATTAAGAATTGAATTTAATCTATGATAATTAAAATATAATAATGTTATGATGACATAATAAAACTGTATTAGTATAAAATTAGAGTATGTACACCCATTAATAACTAGATCATCAGACATAAAAACATGGAATAAGGCTTTCCAAATGGAAATAGTCATGATATTAAAAAATCATGTTCCATGTGGAACCCATAATGATTGAAAGAAATATTTTTTAAAATGAATAACATGAGACAACTCAGAAATCCACCCAAACATCCACGTCATGGTAGTAGCATTTTGAGTTGTCTTAGGTTGGTTCATTACAAAATAATATTTGAAGGAACATAATTTTGAAGTATGTTAAAACTTCCATAGTATGATTTTAACATTTGGGTATATATAATTTATGATCATCATAATTCTTGTAGTAAGTGTTATAGGGTTCGTGTATATCATACTTTCATCTATGAACTCAAGTTATTAGCGCTGGTCATAACAAATTTAACAGGTCTACGACTTGGTGTTTGAGGTCATTTGATTTAATTGGATCAGATGTTTATTAGGAATATTTTCTTTCATGTGGTTTTTTTAATTCATGGAATTAAAAATTTATTTAAATTCTTGATGTCTTAATGCAATGATGTGAATTATTGAGGTTGGTTTTATGATTTTGTGTTATACTATAAGGTTTATTGGTCATTGTCTTATACCTAATTTAAATTTCCTCTAAGAAGAGGTCATACAAACATGAGAGTGGAAATTTTGAGATAGTATCTATAGGAGAATCCTATAGTAGAACTTTCTTTAGATGATGCTATAATCCATCGAATTTAGACTCGGGGATAAGTAGATATCGAGAACCCAAAACCAGGGGTGGATCATGGATCTACATTCACTAAGTGCCATTCTTCATTCATCAGTGGAGATAAATGACCCTAGTAATATGATGATTATTGTGATAGCACTGAGTGTATTTTCAATATCATAAAGACTTCATATGACTCTAAGGCGAGATTTTTTACAAACATGCTCAAGGGAACAATTAGGATATAGTGGAAATCTATTGTGAAAGCTATGTTGAATGTGGATCATATGTGTACATCTTTTAGTAAAATATTCAATAAAATATTTTTCACTGATATGTTATGTGAGTCTAATACCTGAGGGTTTCTATCGTTAGAATAAGGGTAGAATACTATTTTGGAGTATTCCACCAAATTTGCTGAGCTGGTTCATCTTACACTAGAGCATTTCAATAATGAGTACCTAAGGGATTGATTGTTTAAGTTCAGTCTAAGACTAGATATTTTCTCTATATTATTTATCACAGGACTTCCATCATTCACTAGTAGAAAAATGGGTTTGAACGTCATTAGTTTTATGTGGGCTTCATATAAGCCGATGTAATATATATTCCAAGAGAATTTTTTGTGTTGGTTTATTTAAAAACTGGTGCCAAATGGAAAATAATTTTCATGGGGGCCGGTGTTTTTAAAAAATGATGAAAAATATTAAAAAAATATATTTTTGGAATTGGGTTTTACCCAAACCAAATCCAAATATTTTAATTTATTAACAACATTCTAGATTATTTCCTAAGTATTGATTTTACTAGTAGTGGAGAAAAAACAAAGTTACATATTAAAAGTTATGGTTGTTGGAAGTTGATCTTCTCTAATAGATGCCTAAAATAAATCCATATTTTAATGACCATAACCTTTAATCTATAACTCTGTTTTAGCTCCATGACTAGTCAAATCAATGAATAAGAAATTATCTAAAACATTTTAATTTCTTTTTCATTTTGGAATCTGATTTCAAAGAAACTGATGCCATTGATTTTTTTACTTATTTTTTGCATCGGAGTTTATAAAAACATAAAACAAAACAATTTTGTTTAGTTTATTACGTCGATTTTTAAAAAAACCAACATGAAAAGTGCTTTTTTAAAATATTGGCATTGGTTTATTAAAAAAAAGATGCCATTTTTTACTTTTTAGCGTTGGATTTTTCAATAACCGATGCCAAAAAAGATATTGATTGGCATTTCTTCTGATGCCAAATGCCAAATTTAAATCCTCTTTCACATTGGTTTCAATAAAAACTAGATACCAAAGTGTATTTTTCAATACGTGGGATCAAAATTTCAAATTTTTCACAACACAAGTTTAAATTTTTAAAATCCCACATACATTTCAATACAAAACTATTGAAAATATTTTCATTTACAATATATAAATCCATTTTATTCTTTTTTCAAAATTCTCAAACAAATCAATTCAATCATGTTTGCAATGTGGCTTCAATCGTTATTTTTTATATAGTACCTATTCTAATCATTTATTTTCTTTGTTATTATTTTCCTTCATTTAAAAACAGCTAAATTAGCTTTCTTATAGAGATGATTTATTAATATTATCGAGTAACAAATATAACTCATTCAAATGAGATTTACCTGCTGTGGTGTAAATTTAATTATCGATAACCATTTTTATTTGGTGTATGTGATTTTAATTTATATTTATCGAAATTTATATGAAATGAGTTCTACCAATTGAAACACTAAAAAGTTCAACCATGAACACCATAAATTTTGATCCATAACACTTTTTTTCTCCACGAACTATCAAATCTAAGCTTGCGAAATTATCTATGACATGGAAGAAGACAAATATACGTTTTGGTGTCGTTTTTTTGTAAAAACAGATCCTGAAAAAAAAAATCTAAACATTTGGGCATCTATTTTTAAGGAAACTACTTCCAGAAATTATACAGATGGATTTGATTGGCATCGATTTTTTACAAAACTAATGAAAAAATACAAAATTAATTCATTTTTTGAGTTAGTTTACAAAATCAAATGTAAAAAGTCATATTATTTATTTCAGAAGATTCAATGTATTTTTAAAACAGAAATCAACATTAAAAAAACTTAAGTTAAAACCCATTATTTCTACTTGTTATTGGTTGAGGTAATTGATAAGTTATGTTTAGTGAAGGATGAAATATCCAGAAAGACTGGTTGTAGAGGATCATCAATTGGTGAAGTTGTTAGCTAGAGTGTGTATTTTGAAAAACAAAGTATAAGGGTGGTCCGTATTATTCAATATGAGATTTGGGTTCATTGTTAAAATAGCTTTTGTACTATCTGTTATTATGGACCTTTCATTCCAAGCCTTACTGTATGGATGATAATAGGACAAGTGATCAATGTGAATTATCAACCCAATTAAGACATTTTTTAAATGGATATCCACGGGTAGTAAGGTTGGATACACTCTCACCAAGTTTTTGAAGGTTCGTATTGATTCTTCCAATGGTGGTGAGTGTAATCATTAGGTAATGGGGTATTTTTATGTGTCTATGAATGGATGAATTTTTATATCAGACTATGTTCCAGATGTCCCTAATTTAATGTTGACTTCAAATATTGGAATAATTTTTTTTCCTCATCTATGGTGATTGTTTTTCTTGATATAAGTTTTTATAATTATTCTATATCATCAAATATATTTAATGTTTTGGGGTTTTTTATGACATATTTCTTTCATATTGTATCTTTTTATGTATTTAGAAAAGATGTTCGAAAACAGTTTCAATTGCTCTATGTTTTGGGTGGTTATAACAAACTATCATATGATATGAAACATTTTATATATCAAAATTTACATCATCAACCTGATAGATGGACGTGATTAGATTATCATAGTTATATTCTCGTATGGATATAATCATGAATGTGTTTAGTTTTTATATTTCACTGGGGTTACTAATGTATTTATATTGAGTGGAAATATTGATCTAGATTGAAATACCTAGTTATACCTTATTCTAAAGAAATATCCATCTATTATAAATGATGTTTCTTGATTTCATTCATCATTTTTGGGTAGATTTACTCCTACACTAGTGATTTCATTCCCTAAGGTAATTCATGATGATTTTTTAAGTTTACTACAACATAGGGAAGTCAATTTTACTATTAAGATTTTCTCTAATATAATGATCCTTTATATTAAATCTTATTAACGGTCTTATTATGAGTTTTTTGATCATAAATTCAATCTTGATGACCTATAGGATGAATTATTTATCCACACTAGTATTCACCATGGGCATCACCCACCATATGTTCTATGAATGAAGATGTTTCTATCATAATTTCCGTGGATTATCTTAAGTCAATTTGAATGACTATAAACAAAATATATCATTTTCTTAAGATTGATAATATCTATGACCATATTATAGGGAATGTTTGTTTTAAAATATTAACCTTTAGTTTTGGTACCATCAGTTGGTATTCCCAGATAAGGATATACCGATGCTAAAATTTAGGAATTGATATGTGAATTTTCAGTTTCTAGTTATGTAATTCTGTCTCACTAATCCTCATGTAGTGTTTATGGAATTGATAAACATTATATTTTATCTGATAATCGAATTTTTTTTTCTTATAATTATATTTTGGAACATCAAAAATATAGTTTGAGAATATGGACCATTTGGATATCATAATTCAAACAATAAGGGAACATCGTCAAAATTTTAAGCATTATAAATGTGATTATAGGATATGTGAATTTATATTTTTAGGGATTTTTATATCTAATTTGGGAAACTAGATTAATAATATTTAAAAACATGGAGTTATTTCCACAAATCATCCCAAAATTTATATTTTGATTTAGAGATTCTTGGGTAAATTTGTTTAATATAAATTGTGTGTTTATGATTTCTCCAAGATCACATATTCAATTATAGAATGAACCCATAAGGTTTAATAATTTAAATTGAATGAAAAATAGCAGATATATTTTGAAGATATAATGTTGAGTTTTACATCAACATAATTTTATTTATTCTATAACCATGTTCATGTTATTATGATTTTAACAATGCCTCTGGTATGAGGGATGTGTTTGAACGTAGTGGAAAATATGGGTGGCCTTTGGAATTAACCAATCACACCCCCATGAGAATAAAATCCCTACCAATGTTCTTGATTTGGAAATTTTTATTCATTCTCTCAAAAAATTGTATCACTATATCTTTTTGGAGTGGTTAATAGTGTATTTTGACAATAAGAGCATGAAATATGTTTGAACTCAGAGGGATCAGAACATACAACATAGACTCTAGATAGAGTATATTCAAACTATTTTTTTCTATTTCACAAATTACTAGGAATGGTAATACAGTAGGAAATTAATTGAGAATAAAATTAATAACACAAGTTATGATGGAATCAGTTAAAGATTGGTCTTCGATGAGTTTTTTTTGAGTTAGTCTTGGGATTAGAAGATGTTGGAGGACATCTATTAATGAATTTTATGAAAGATAATTTTTTTATGATTTAGTTAATCTATATAAATATATTTTCATAGAATTCCAATTCATATTCAAAATATTATATAGTGGTAAGATGTCAGATAAGTATTATAAGTCTCCCATTAGATTTTTGTGCTTTCATTGCTGACCTGGTGTTCTGATTTCACTGACAAATGAGGAGAGGGATAGTGTATATAATTTCAGGACCTAAAACATTAAATAATATTATGTTTAATTCAAGAATATAATTTATTTAACATTTATGATATTTTCAATCTTAAAGATTTAAAAAATTAGGTCAAATATCGTACATAACAACCAAAATATTTCAATGTAGACACTTCTACTCAATATCTGATTTTTCCACGAAACAAAACTATTTAAAATGAAACATCGTTTAGTTTTTTGTTTAATCATAACATTTCCCTTATATCCGATCCATTTCATTATTCTATCTTAAATCCTATAAAAAAATTAAAACGTGATATGAGCAGAAAATGATCTGTAAGTGACATAAAGAAAGAAAACAATTTTCCTTTAGATAACATGTAAATCTTGATTACTTTGATCACAATATAATAGTTTTCATCTTAACTAGGTAGTAATTAAAATAAACTAAATATATGATCATTTATTTTCCATTTATTAATCCAAATATAACCATAAAACCATAGAAATAATTTATAACATATAATAGTAACATGATCTATAATCCTACATAAATAGAATAACCATGTAGTCAACTTCCAAACATGTAACTCTTAAAAATGGAATAATCATATAACCAACTTCCAAACCCATTTCATTGGAGGTTATGACAGAACCACCCATCTATATCATATCACAGAACATCGCATATTTGGGTTATCTCAAAACCACCATTATTTATTTTATCATGTAACCTCACATCAAATCTCCATGTACCATCATATTATTTTAACACATATAATATTTCAATTATCAATATATCATTCATAAAATTTCATTTTAATCCAAATTAAATAATTTCAATATATTGATATAGTAAATCTACGTTCAAATTCATTTTCAAAAAAAAAACTACCCAAAAAGTAAATAAAGGTTTTGTCCCATTTTAGAAACAATTGGGCATATATATGAAAGAAAATATCAAATAATGGTTAAGACCGAGGGAAGGATGTTGTATCCATATACGTTAAAAAAACAACCATTTTTTCATTTTAAAATTATAGTAGAATGATTATTATAGAGAGATTACCTTCCCAAAAAATTAGTGCAATCAAATATTGAAAGGGGTTGATTTTAAACATTATAAAATAAAGGTGGTGTCTAACATTAAAATTTGACTCAATGAAAGGAGATTGAGACAAAGCCTCTAACCTTAAGTTTCATTCATCAACTATTTTTTATTTTCTTACTAAATAATAAAATTAGGTAAATTTAAACATCCTTAAGATCATTTAAATGTTTATTATACATTTTATATCATTAATTATAATTTTGTAATAATTATTTTATTATTTGAGTTCATGTTGGATGTTATGTCGATATTCAATACTTGAGTCAAAATTGATCACGGTATGATGTAAATTGTCCAAGTTTTAATGATTATATCATCCAAATAAATAAAATTAATGATATAAATAACATTTTTATATAGAAATTATACTTTTAAATCTAACCATTAATTTTGGTTCTGAAAAACAAACAATTTTATAATCATTGAGAGGATAGATCGTACGTACACATGAGTAACATTTTGAATTTTTCATTGATCACTATAGAACAAAAGTAAATATTATTTTGTCTTTAAATAATGATAAAAAAATGAATAATATCATATTAATTATTTAAATATAGTTATATGTATCATACAGGTGATGTAATGAATAAAATTGAGTCACATTTCTTTGTTGAGTTGATAGTTCACACTTATGCACAAACGATGCTATCATTTTTATGAGCACAGAATGTGCGAGTGTAATTGATATATTATTATCTTATAATGCATTATAAGTCATTAATATCACATGTGTACTATAAATCAATTATTATAACCAGTCATGATAGGTAGTTATGGAAAATGAATTAGATCGGTTCGTGGAGGTGATAGTTCACACACACAGAGAAAATATTAATACCTGTCCAATTTAATGGAACTGGAGATTTATTTATGTGACGATATTTACAAAATAACATTTAATTATATATATGATACTGTATTTATTATTTTTTTCATGTATAAATATTATTTTATGGAAGTGGAATAAGACATAAAATAGTAACACTTAAATAATAACATTACCTTTCCACTGGATGATCACATTTCATAACACCTAAACACCAATAAGGAGTGTTTTTAACCTAAAATAAGAAAACAAGAATATGATAAGGTATTACATGAATGGTTTTTGGTTGATATTATCTGAACCAAATGGTTATTTATGTATAAGTTATAGAGAAAAATTGGTTCCTTTTATAGGATAGGGGAGGGGAACACTTGGAAACCCTTAAATTATTAAATTAATATAAATAATTTTGACTCCAAATGTCTACAAATTATTTTAGTTAAAATATTATATGATTATGGTTCTAAATCCCTGTTAACAATAATTTGTTTAAATTTATTGGCTTTATTTTTGACCTTATCTTTTTGAACCCGTATTTATCCATGTTTATCCTTACCACTTTATAAAGTTATTTACATTTTCAATGTTAAAATAATGAAAATTACATTCTAAAAGACCCCTAAACGAGTCATTTATGATATTATTTGACTTATCCCAAATATTTGGCCAAATATTTTATTTTTAAAAATTGATATCATTTAATAAAATGTAAATTATTTAAAAATCTCATAAGTGCTAATTTTGACACTATTCAATAATTGAAATATTAAAAATAACCTAACTACATGATTCCTTATAAATTATAAATTAACTCATACGTAACATTTCAAAATAATACAAAAAATTCATAGATGGCATGAAATATTTAAATTATATTTATTTTAATATTATTATTATCCTTTATTGGATTCTTATTTTGATAAACGAATTACTATAACATCATTATGTCACTATTTAATTTAAGTATTTCTTTCCACGAAATTATAAATAAATAACCATGATATATTTAATATTTTTATATTTTTAATGACAATTTATAGTCTAAAACATCTCTTATATAGTACCATAATAAAAAATTTTTCTAATAAGAGACATGTTTATGACTTCTTTGTCTATACGTTATATAAAATGTTATAAATATAATATTCACTTATAAGTGACATCAAAAAGGAATCATTTCGACCAAATGATTTTATTGGTCAATAATAAGGAATATAATTAAATTAGGACTAGTTGTTGTATAATTTTCAAATAATATAATATTATATTTACATTTAATTACCCAATTTACCATTAACCAAGTTAAATAGAATACTAAATATAATATTCACTAAAAATTATTTTGATCATATTAGGTAAAATTTATCATTTTGATTAAAAACATGTATGTAAATTTTTTAAAATTCAATTCAATTATGTAGAAATATTATTTTAAAGATAATCATGTTGACGGTTCCATGAAATGGGGTTTTAATGTGAAAACATTATAAAGTTCACAATGTTTTATATCCAATTTCAAAGATAAATTGATTATATGTACCTAAATTGGATTAAAAGATATAAACTTACTCTAATTGGACATTAAATAAAATTAAAAAAATAACTTATATTTACAAATAAATTACACAAAAAATTAGTTTTGAACCAAAATGCAGTATTGTTTACTATTCATTTTATTATGAAATTTATCAACAAAAAACGAAAAATTGACCCAAATAGAATTTTTATATCACACTTACAAATAATAAGTTCCTATTGTCAAATATATTTTATTAAATCAAGAAAAACAATATTTAAAATGGGATTTCCTTTAAAATGTGGTAAAATGACTTTTCCTAAAATATATTCTTTTTATGCATAAAATTGAATTTATTCTAATATAATGTATATAAAAAATACAAGATGAATTTTAAAAATAATATTGAATTTATATTTCATTTATATAATAGAAAAAGATTTATTTTAGTATTTTATAAAACAGAACACATATATATTATTTCATGAAAACACATTCATTATGCTCATTTTGTTTTTATTTACAATAATATCTAATTTTTCAAATAATGAATCATTATATAAACATGTGTAAACACTATTTTTATAATTTAGTTAATATCATTCATTCCTCCCATTCCAATAGATATGCGATTACTATATCTTAAAATAATATTATTAATATTACATTATTGATTTGTTATAACATGGTCATGTGTGCAAAGTTTGATCATGGAGAAACCCATGGTTTTGTGACGGGTACATTGTCTGATATAGTATCTATAAGGCCCCAGCCTTAAACCTTACTTAATCTTGAGTTATTACAAGATTACACATTGAGGATCTTTTCGGGTTTAGAGTTTTAGAGAATTAGAACATAACTATTACATCTCAAAAGATTACAAAGTAGACACTTCTACTAAGTTTCCATAATAAAAAAAAACTCTTAAAAAGAAACATGTCTTGTTCCATGTTCTATTTAGCGTGGCATTTCATTGATCCCATCCTTGACCTTATTCCACTTTAAGTCCTGTGAAAAACATTTTGAAAAACTTGGGGTGAGCATAAAAAGCTCAGTAAGGGATACACAAAGAATGGAAACTGTTACTTTTTCAAACATCAAGTAAACCATGTATACTCTATCAAAGTAATACCTTCACCATCATGAAGTAGTAAAAACTCTTCACTGAATAAAGTATCATTACTTACCTTTTTGTAACCAAAGGATTACCATAAAACCCATATAAATAACACATAGCATATATAAAGGTAACTTGAGACATAAACATACTTAAGTGGAATAACCATACGGTCGACTTGCACACATATCACTTAATGGAATAGCCATACGGCCAACTTCCATACATACTTAATGGAATAGCCATACGGCCGACTTCCATACCCAATGCATTGGAGGTTATAATGTAACCACCCGTCCTGGTATTCACGGCACCACCCGTCATATGGTTTATAACGTAACCACCCGTTAAAATGTCCAAGTACCAGTATAAAATCATAAAACATAAAACCAATATAAAGGAATGATAACATTTCCACATTTCAATCACAATATATCATAAATATATTGACATAATAGAATCCTTTTTCAAAACCATTTTCAATAACAAAATACATAAAAGAGTATATGGTATTTATTTTATTCTAAAAACATTACTGCTTGTTGAGAAAGACAAAGACCAAATAATACTCGCGATGGCGAAAAAGGTCGTTGTTGCCGCATACGTTAAAAGAAACACTCCTTTTTGTCGTTTTGTAAAAGGCGTCGTATAAAAAGAATCCTTTTGTATAAAAGTAAAAGTCAAAGGGGTTTATACACCATATAAAAGAAAGTTGTGTATAAAACGAAATATGCCTCAATGAAAGGAGATTGAGACAAAGTCCCTTACCTTGGGTCCGACTTGACTCGATCGTTCTTTAACGTCCTAAATAATAAACTTGAGTTAATTTATACTTGATTAAGAACCTTTTTAAAGTTCATTATTCCTTTTATATCACTTATTGCCATGTTATAAACATTATGTAACCATTTAAGTTAATAATGTTTGTTTTCTCAATATTTGGTTCTTAAGTCGAAAGTGGATTTCTTACAATTACATGTTGTTCTTGTGGTCAAAGGTTCTTTATATCCAGAATGAAATTCCCTATTTGGATATAATATAAATCATATATATCCAGCATATACATGTATTTATAATATTACAAAATCATTTAGGGGTAAGAAATGAAATGCACCGTTCATGGAGACGGTAAGCTGTACGTACGCATGAAAGCTACTTTCATTTCGTTGTCATATTAATGGAATTAAAACTAAATGAGAGGTATGTATATTTTAATTCCAGAATTATAATCATCATTTAGATATATCATTAATTATATATATCCATTATATACATGTACTTTTAATAGTACATTTCATTTGGGGATAAGAAATGAAATGCACCGTTCATGGAGACGGTAAGTCGTACGTACGCATGAATGCTACTTTCATTTCTATCTCATACTTTAATGGAAAGAAATAAAAATGATATAGAGTTATATTATAATTACAGTATTAAATCATATATAATAACTTTAAATCCATCCTTTACACGTCCCATATATGGCATTAACGAATCACATCACTTTGAGGGGGCGGTAGTCCGCACTTCCTTAAATGAAGATATCGTGTTTACCCATAATGGAAACCATAAAGGTATGCCCAAAATGAAAAATAAAGAAGCTTAAAGAAAACATAAACATATTATATATCATATATAAAAATATTTTCATCATAATGGCCACCTTTGAAGGTGTTAAATGAGTATTGAACAATCATCGTTTTGGGAGGCAGAATTTCGCCATCCACGGAAACTGTATGTTCTTTAACCATTTGATGTAGTTGTGTGAGAGTGTAGCTCAAATAAATCTTATAACAGCATCCTAGTATATTTAAGATACTGGTGTTGTTACAAAATAAGTAAATAAAAAGAGTATAGGGGGTTGGAAAAACAAAATAAAACAAATGAACATGAGAGAATGAATTACCTTTAAAAGTGTAACTCCTTTTGATTGGAGCCTAAAGGCTTCCTTTGAAAGGATTATGCCCAAAGGGAATCCTCTAGGATGAGGATAGGGATGTGGAGAGAGTAATTGGGGAGGGGTTCGACGAGCCAAAGGCTTGATGAGTGTGTGAAATGAGGTAGAGGTGGGGGCCTTTTATAAGAGGAGAGGAGGGACACTTTTGGAAAGTAAAGAAACATTACTTTATTTGAAAATGTTTTTCGGTTTTAAAAGGTCCCACATTGATATAATTCGTGGCTAAGGTGATACAGGTTCGAAATCCACTCATCCAATTGGTTTTGGACATGTGTAGTTCATAGAGTTTACATTATCTTTCCGTTTTATTTAAATCGTCAAATAATGATGTCATCGCTGCATCATTATTCTATCATAAATAATTTAATTTATTTAATGTCTAAAAATTATAAAACAAATACTATGATGTAGGAAATATTTTTAGATTTCCAATTAATATTTATAATCAAAAATATGATCTTTATGACCCCATGTAAAAATTGTTTTTGTAAAACATATTATGTTTGTGTCATTTTTACTTTTACATTTAATAAAAAGTTATTTATGTCATTTCCCAACCAAAGTGGCCCCATGGGGTCCCCAAGTTGACCCATGGCTTGTCTTGGTCGGCCATGACACAACCAATGAGGGTAGGACATGTGTTAAGCTCATCTTATTTTATTAAAGCATTATTTTTACCTTAAACTACACTAATTACCACTAATCACGATTAAGAACTTAATAAGTTACTATTCACCAAAAAATTATTATAATCTCATTGAACCACATTTTACTTCTTAATGACAACCATGTATGTCGGATTTTTGAAATTCAAAACACAATGATGGCAAAATTTCATTTAAACGGAAAATCAGTCTTTATAAGTACCCCTTAGTGGTTTCACTATTCATCAAAAATTGAAGTTTTTCAGAAAATTACCAAAAATTCACCCTAAGCTATATTTGATATTACAAATTCAAAAATGAAGTCTATTTTACAAAATTCAAAACATATAAGTCACATTAATTAATTTAATAATTAATTCCCGCTGTCAGAGCAAATAGCGTGTTTTTATGAAACAATAAGTATCAAAAGATTGACACTAGTTTAAGTCCGATTTCAAAGTGAAATTAATTCCAACGACCACTATTGGATTTTATGGTAAAAATATTTTCTAATTTCACTTTAAAACCAATTCAAAAGATAATCTAATCATATAAATAAATTAGATTAAAAAGAGGTTTTGAATTAAAATACAACATTTTACACTATTCATTAAAAAAAGAACTTTATCAGAAAAGTACCAAAAATTTACACAAAGTAAATTTTGATGTCCCGATTCTAAAGAAGAGTTATATTTGGTCCAATAGAATTTATAAGATCGATCAAAACTATATTTAATGACTGTTCTCTGTCAAAAGGTGATAAGTGGACCTTTCGTGAAAATTACGGTATAAATGCCTAAAATTGAACTCTTTCCGTATTTTAAGCCTTTATATTTTATTGGGTAAATGTAAAAACATTTAAAAACATATATAATCATATTTTAGTTATTTCTATCCTTTCCTGCCAGTACAACGGCTACTCTAACTAAAATTTAAAATAATATTATTTTATTACTTGTGTGCAACGTACGTTTTCAAAAAAACCCATCGTTGCGTACCGAGTATGCTATCGAACGTAGAAACCCATTTTAATTAAAATTAATATTTAATTCGTAAATATTAATAAATATGAAAATTCTTTATTCTTTATTTACCTGGGATGTTACATCCTTCCCCCCTTTTGGGAATTGCATCCTCGCAATTTTATTCACTTATCAAAATAAGTGGGGGTATTTATCCCTCATAGCATTTTCAGATTCCCACATTGCCTCTTCAATCACATTGTTTTTCCACAAAACCTTTACCTGATGAATCACCTTATTCCGTAACAACTGCTCCCTGTGGTCAAGAATCTGGACCGGTTGTTCCTCATAAGATAGGTTCTATTCTAGCTGAACTACCTCTGGACTCAAAACATGAGATGGATCTGGCATATATACTTTCTCAACATTGAAACATGAAAAACATTGTGTACCAGAGATAAACTCGGAGGTAAAGCCACCCGGTATGCAACTGATCCAACTCTCTCCAGAATTTCATATGGTCCAATAAACCTTAGAATCAGCTTTCCTTTCTTACCAAATCTCATCACACTTTTCCAAGGAGAAACCTTGAGAAAAACATGATCACCTACCTCGAAAGATAGATCCTTCCTCCGGTTATCCACATAACTCATCTGCCTTCTCTGAGCTGTTCTCATGTGCTTCTGAATCAACTGAAATTTTTCTGCCATCTCTTCTACCAATTCTGGTCCCATCAGCTTCCTTTCACCCACTTCATTCCAAAATACTGGAGTTCGACACCACTTCCCATATAATGCCTCAAATGGTGCCATCTGTATACTGGAATGAAAACTGTTATTATAAGAAAACTCAACCAAAGAAAGTTGTTGGTCCCAACTTCCCTGATAATCCATAGAACAAGCTCGTAGCATATTCTCCAATGTCTGGATTGTTCGTTCTCACTGCCCATCTGATTGAGGATGAAAAGCTGTACTAAAATTTAATTCAGTACCCAACGACTTCTGAAGGCCTTTCCAAAAGTTAGAAGTAAACCTGAGATCATGATCTGATACAATGGAGAGAGGAACTCCATGTAACCTGACTATTTCTTTAAGATACAAACGGGAAAGTTGATCAAGAGAGAAAGTATCTCGTATAGCAAGGAAATGAGCAGATTTGGTCAAGCGATCAACATTAACCCAGATTGCGTTATTACCTCAAGATGTCCTCGGTAATCCCACAACAAAGTCCATGGATATGTTTTCCCATTTCCACTCTGGCACTGGTAAAGGCTGAAGCATCCCTTTCGGTAACTGCCGCTCTTCTTTAACCTGTTGACATGTCAAACACTTCACAGTAAAATCAGCAATGTCTCTTTTCATTCCATCCCACCAGTAATACTCCCGCAGATCTCTGTACATCTTAGTACTGCCAGGATGAACTGAAAACGGGGAACTATGAGCCTGACATAACAACTCATTCTTCAACTGTAAATCACAAGGCACACATAACCTCTTCCCAAACCTCAAAACACAAACACAAACTTATCCAAGAACTCATGGAAATTTTTATTCATAAGGTCCATGAATACAGCAGGTGCATTGGTTAACCCAAAAGGCATAACTACAAATTCATAATGGCCATATCTAGTACGGAACACAATATTCGGAACGTCTGCTTATTTTACTTTCAACTGATGTTACCCCGACCTCAAGTCAATATTCGAAAAATACTGAGCTCCCTGGAGCTGATACCACTTCATTCGATGGCCCAACATCTGCTGAAGTTGTTGCAAAGGATTTCACCACCCCTTTCTGCTTGTAGTCTGGCTGCATTCCCCCAGTTGAGTTCTTCGTTGGACACTCGTTTGCATAATGACCCATTTCATTACACTTAAAACATCTTACCGTTGGCTTTTCATTTCCTGCTTGATCATCTTCCTTACAGTTACGAGCAATATGGCCAGACTTACCACACCGAAAGCACTTACCAGACTTGGATAAACATTCTCCAGGATGCATTTTACCACACTTCTCACAGGATGGATATTTGGTATTCTTACCTCCTTGCTTCTTTGATTAATTCTTCCCCTTTGCCTGCCAACTAGACCTCTTATTCTGTTTTTTATCATAGAACACATGGTCATCGGCAAACTCCATTTCCACCTTCTCCGCACATCGAACAAGTTTTTCACAACTTTTGAACTCACGAGAAGCTAAAGCCCTTCGATACTTTGGCTTTAACCCTGAGTAAAAACGGTTTATTTTACTATCAAGATCTCGTATGAAGTTTGGAGCATACCTTGCCAATCGAGTGAACTTTTCTTCATATTCAGCCACTGAATCATCCTCCTGCCTCAATTCTAGGAACTGTTTTTCCATCCTAAGACGAACCACCTTAGGAAAATATTTCTCAAGAAACATACCTTTGAATTCGTCCCAGTGAAGATCCTCAATCTCATCACTATCCCTTATATTTTTCACCATCGACCACCAGTGATCAGCTTCACCTTCAAAACGGTAAACAGCAAGACTAACCTTTTGATGTTCTGAACACCCCATGACATCAAAAATCTTCTCCAGTGCTTTAATCCACCCTTCAGCTTTCACAGGGTCAGATGATCCTCTGAATGATGGGGGATGTTGCCTCATGAAATGTTCAACCACTGACATGTTCCTCTGTGGTTGATCTGGCTGATCTCGTGCATGGATACCACCACCATTTATAGCCTGATTCAACTATGCCATCACTACAACAAACTGTTCAGTTCCGATTCTGACCATCTCAGGTTGCTGATTTTGAAGGTTATCTTCCTCCTGATGTCGTCCCAACATAGCTTCATTGTTTCCTCTGCGGAAAACCATTTTGAACACAGAAATATCTTAGGCGAAGCAACATGGTTATCCGTAAATGCTATATCATTTCAATCATATTATAATTTAACACTTTTTTAACTCCTAAAGTTGTCTAAACTGACTTATGATACCAACAATAAGGCCCCAACCTTAAACCTTACTTAATCTTGAGTTATTACAAGATTACACATTGAGGATCTTTTCGGGTTTAGAGTTTTAGAGAATTAGAACATAACTATTACATCTCAAAAGATTACAAAGTAGACACTTCTACTAAGTTTCCATAATAAAAAAAACTCTTAAAAAGAAACATGTCTAGTTCCATGTTCTATTTAGCGTGGCATTCCCTTGATCCCATCCTTGAACTTATTCCACTTTAAGTCCTTTGAAAAACATTTCGAAAAACTTGGGGTGAGCATAAAAAGCTCAGTAAGGGATACACAAAGAATGAAAGCTGTTACTTTTTCAAACATCAAGTAAACCATGTATACTCTATCAAAGTAATAGCTTCACCATCATGAAGTAGTAAAAACTCTTCACTGAATAAAGTATCATTACTTACCTTTTTGTAACCAAAGGATTACCATAAAACCCATATAAAGAACACATAGCATATATAAAGGTAACTTGAGACATAAACATACTTAAGTGGAATAACCATACGGTCGACTTCCACACATATCACTTAATGGAATAGCCATACGGCCAATTTCCATACATACTTGATGGAATAGCCATACGGCCGACTTCCATACCCAATGCATTGGAGGTTATAACGTAACCACCCGTCCTGGTATTCACGGCACCACCCGTCATATGGTTTATAACGTAACCACTCGTTAAAATGTCCAAGTACCAGTATAAAATCATAAAACATAAAACCAATATAAAGGAATGATAACATTTCTACATTTCAATCACAATATATCATAAATATATTGACATTATAGAATCCTTTTTCAAACCCATTTTCAATACCAAAATACATAAAAGAGTATATGGTATTTATTTTATTCTAAAAACATTACTGCTTGTTGAGAAAGACAAAGACCAAATAATACTCGCGGTGGCGGAAAAGGTCGTTGTCGCCGCATACGTTAAAAGAAACATTCCTTTTTGTCGTTTTGTAAAACGCGTCGTAGAAAAAGATTCCTTTTGTATAAAAGTAAAATTTAAATGGGTTTATACACCGTATAAAAGAAAGTTGTGTATAAAACGAAATATGCCTCAATGAAAGGAGATTGAGACAAAGTCCCATACCTCGGGTCTGACTTGACTCGATCGTTCTTTAACGTCCTGAATAATAAACTTGAGTTAATTTATACTTGATTAAGAACATTTTTAAAGTTCATTATTCCTTTTATATCACTTATTGTCATGTTATAAACATTATGTAACCATTTAAGTTAATAAGGTTTGTTTTCTCAATATTTGGTTCTTAAGTCGAAAGTGGACTTCTTACAATTACATGTTGTTCTTGTGGTCAAAGGTTCTTTATATCCAGAATGAAATTCCCTATTTGGATATAATATGAATCATATATATCCAGCATATACATGTATTTATAATATTACATAATCATTTAGGGGTAAGAAATGAAATTCACCGTTAATGGAGATGGTAAACCATACGTACGCATGAAAGCTACTTTCATTTCTTTGTCATATTAGTGGAATTAAAACTAAATGAGGGGTATGTATATTTTAATTCCAGAATTATAATCATCATTTAGATATATCATTAATTATATATATCCATTATATACATGTACTTTTAATAGTACATTACATTTGGGGATAAGAAATGAAATGCACCGTTCATGGAGACGGTAAGCCGTACGTACGCATGAACTCAACTTTCATTTCTATCTCATACTTTAATGGAAAGAAATAAAAATGATATAGAGGTATATTATAATTACAGTATAAAATCATATATAATAACTTTAAATCCATCCTTTACACGTCCCACATATGGCATTAACGAATCACATCACTTTGAGGGGGCGGTAGTCCGCACTTCCTTAAATGAAGATATCGTGTTTACCCAAAATGGAAACCATAAAGGTATGCCCAAAATGAAAAATACAGAAGCTTAAAGAAAAAATAAATATATTATATATCATATATAAAAATAGTGACATCATAATGGCCACCTTTTAAGGTGTTAAATGAGTATTGAACAATCATCGTTTCGGGAGGCAGAATTTCGCCATCCACGAAAACCATATGTTCTTTAACGATTTGATGTAGTTGTGTGAGAGTTTACCTAAAATAAATCTTATAACAACATCCTAGTATATTTAAGATACTGGTGTTGTTACAAAAGAAGTAAATAAAAAGAGTTTAGGGGGTTGGAGAAACAAAATAAAACAAATGAACATGAGAGAATGAATTACCTTTAAAAGTGTAACTCCTTTTGATTTGAGCCTAAAGAATTCCTTTGAAAGGATTCTGCCCAAATGTAATCCTCTAGGATGAGGAGAGGGATGTGGAGAGAGTAATTGGTCAGGGGTTGGAAGAGCCAAAGGCTTGAGGAGTGTGTGAAATGAGGTAGAGGTGGGGGCCTTTTATAAGAGGAGAGGACGAGCACTTTTGGAAAGTAAAGAAATATTACTTTATTTGAAAATGTGTTTCGGTTTTAAAAGGTCCCACATTGATATAATTAGTGGATAAGGTGATAAGGGTTCGAAATCCACTCATCCAATTTGTTTTGGACATGTGTAGTTTATAGATTTTACATTATCTATCCATTTTATTCAAATCGTCAAAAAATGATGTCATCGCTGCATCCTTATTCTGTCATAAATAATTTAATTTATTTAATGTCTAAAAATTATAAAAAAAAATACTATGATGTAGAAAATCTTTTAATCTTTCCAATGACTATTTATAATCAAAACTCTGATCTTTATAACCCCATGTAAAAATTGTTTTCGTACAACATATTATGTTTGTGTCATTTTTACTTTTACATTAAATAAAAAGTTATTTATGTCATTTCCCAAACAAAGTGGCTCCATGGGGTCCCCAAGTTCACCCATGGCTTTTCTTGGTCGGCCATGACACAACCAATTAGGGTAAGACATGTGTCAAGATCATCTAATTTTATTAAAGCATTATTTTTGCCTTAAACTACACTAATTACCACTAATCGCGATTAAGAACTTAATAAGTTACTATTCACCAAAAAATTATTATAATCTCAATGAACCACATTTTACTTCTTAATGACAACCATGTATGTCGGATTTTTGAAATTCAAAACACAATGATGGCAAAATTTCATTAAAACGGAAAATCAGTCTTTATAAGTACCACTTAGTGGTTTCACTATTCATCAAAAATTGAAGTTTTTCAGAAAATTACCAAAAATTCACCCTAAGCTATATTTGATATTACGAATTCAAAAATGAAGTATATTTTACAAAATTCAAAACATATAAGTCACATTAATTAATTTAATAATTAATTCCCGCTGTCAGAGAAAATATCGTGTTTTTATGAAACAATAAGTATCAAAAGATTGACACTACTTTAAGTCCGATTTCAATGTGAAATTAATTCCAACGACCACTATTGGATTTAATGGTAAAAATATTTTCTAATTTCACTTTAAAAACAATTAAAAAGATAATATGATCATATAAATAAATTAGATTAAAAAGTGGTTTTGAATTAAAATACAACATTTTACACTATTCATTAAAAAAATGAACCTTATCAGAAAAGTACCAAAAATTTACACAAAGTAAATTTTGATGTCCCGATTCTAAAGAAGAGTTATATTTGGTCCAATAGAATTTATAAGATCGATCAAAACTATATTTAATGACGGTTCTCCGTCAAAAGGTGATAAGTGGACCTTTTGTGAAAATTATGGTATAAATGCCTAAAATTGAACTCTTTCCGTATTTTAAGCCTTTATCTTTTATTGGGTAAATGTAAAAACATTTAAAAACATATATAATCATATTTTAGTTATTTTTATCCATTCCTGCTAGTACAACGGCTACTCGTTAACTAACATTTAAAATAATATTATTTTATTACTTGGCATGTTACATCCTTCACCCATATTGGAAATCACATCATCACAATGTTAAATTGGGGCTCAGTAACTAAGTTTTCTCTTTTCAAAAAAACTTCATTGAAATCTCACATCAAAATAAGGTCAACTAAGCATTCAAAATAAAATAAAGAAAGTTATCTAAAAAGGTCATCTGAGATAATACAAACTAGGATTCCATGTAGGAAAAAATGGATATAAGAGAAAAACTAACCATCATGTTCTGATGGAAGTGATAGATAACATGATCCATAGATTGTTAATAGTTAAATAATAATAAATTTCTAATTGGTTTAATGGTATTTGATATAAAATTTGGAAATGTAAAATGATAAAATTTGTCTAAGATCATTTTCATCTATTTGTAGATGTCTATTTATACCTATAATAATAACATAATGAAAAATAATAACATGAAGAGTATAGTTTCATTCTTTAATTAAATTCCACCACAAACTCATCTTTTTCTCCAATCAATGAATATTTATAATGAATTTTCCATGCATGAATCAAATTAATAAGAATCCCATAATCCATGAAATATTAACTATATATTTATAGATTCATGAAACATTAACCAAACCCAAAATGGTTATTTTATGATAATATAATTCTCCGATACTAATAAACCATTATATGATAAAAACAATATTAATCTCCAAAAGACAACATTGATACCGAAAGTTCATCATAGACCATTTAACAAATAACAGTCCTTAAAACTCTTCAAAATAATCCAAAATAACATTGAATCCAAAAATTTAGAAGGAGTTGATAAAATTTTATTCAAAGATAAATTTTAAAATTTATATCCAAATAAATTCAGTTACTCTTAAAGTATAAAAATAATTAATTATCCAAATAATCATCAAGATACTCTAACCATTTTCATAAATTACTCAAATAACAATAATTAGATAACATATTATTACAAAATATAATTCATCCTTTATTACTCTAATAAAATATAATGGTATTCTATTTACACTAATCATATAGGGTACTGGAAATAGTGAATATAATTGAAAATAACATTAATCACTTGATCACCAAATCATTTTCCAAAACAAAGCATATAAATTTAACAAAATATAAATTCAAAAAATAAAATTATTTGTATTCCATAAACTCTATTAACAAAAAAATAAAAACACCTACTAATCAAATACTTAATGTAGGCCATTGGTAGGTAATAATTCCCTATCACTCTTCGGTTATGAGTTCGATTCATACAATATTATCAAAAGTTTTCACCAATCCTATCAGTTTTACTTTTTCTAAAATTATATCATTATTATAAAATTATTAAAATATGTTAATGTCCTAAAAAACTAACAATAAGAGGTCTTAACCTCAAAGTTTATCATATACCATTCATTTTCTATCCCAAAATGTAATAACCATTAATTAGATAAAAAATATCATATGAACCTTAGAGGATATCTATTACTTTATAATTATGTACACAAAAGTGATTTCATCATAAAATTATTTTTGAACAAAAAACCATTAGGGTTACATATTACACAACTAAAAAATTAATACAAAGTAGCCGCATCATTTAAAGAGTATTAATACTATTAAACATTTCAATGTCCATAATTATACAATAACTATTAAATCCTTTATATTTAGGCATCTTAATAGTTCAATGTTATTCTTAATCCATTAACTATGCATTTACACATTATATTTTATTACCTCATTCCTAGAAATAATTGATATGGATGATATCCCCTTGATTCATAAATATCCATAACATCATGTTTCATAATTTATTTATTAGAAGATAATTCATACCTCAAATCTGAATTTCAAAATCTTCCCGATGTTCCTTTTTCTCTTTCAGTATGATATACAACATTTAAAAATTAAACATTCACAAGAATTTTTGTATATCACCTATCAAATGTTTTGGATGAGTTGAGATCATGAAATCATATGAGAAAGACACCATGAAACATAAAATTGTAAGAGAAATGAGTAGGTTTTGGGATACTCAAACAATTTCTTATAGGTTATTTGAATACTCAAGAAGATGTCAAAACCATTCAAACAAGATTTTGTGATAAAAGTGATTATCAAATCATTGGGGAGGGATAATATGTTTTTACAATATATCTTTCTTTCCATATTGGAAATTGATCTAAAATTTTCTGAAAGGATTTGTCACTTAATCATGAAATCTATTATTAAATGAAAAATCCACTATAGGGTAATGATAACACAATTTTTTAAATCACTATTCCTTTAACCTACTTATATATATGTTGTTTATGTTTTTATAAAATCCACCTAATTTACCATAATCCTATAATAATTTAAGTATGGTAATAAACCTTTTTATTGTATGGAATATTTGACAAACACCCAGATAACATCCTATCCTCTAATGTTATCTAAACATATTCATTGATACAAACTATATTACACCAACCATAAACCATTCATAATCATATGTTTTATTCAATAACTGAATTTATTTAACAGAGAGTATTCTTTAAACATTATTTAGTTATATAATTTTTTTATATATCATAATTAAAAACTCAAATATAAAAAATTAGACACTTATACTCCAAATATGGTTTTTCAAAAAACAAAAACAATTTAAAATAATCACAGGATCATTTCACATTTAATCATCACAATTTTTACCTTGATCACATACTTATATCTATTATCCCTTTAATCGTTTGAAAAGTATTTTAAAACTTTGGATTATCTCAAAGGGTTTAGTGAGAGGCATAATGAAAGGAAACTATTATCCTTTCAAAATCATGTAAATAATGATTACTTTTTTTATAAAGTAATACATTTTACCTTGAAAATTTAATAAATACTTATCATGGAATACATGCTAATTTATGGCCCATTTTGTAATAAAATTATTAATATAAAGCCCAAATAATGCACATATAACATATAAATGTAAATTGGACATAACCATAATTATATGGAATAACTATACTGTCGATATATATAGATGTCACTCTTACAAATGAAATAGCCATGTGGCTGACTTCCAAACCCAATGCACTAAAGCATATAACATAACCACTTGAACATGGTTTATCATAGAACCACACATCTTTGGCTTATCATGGAACCACTCATATTTGGTTTATCATGTAACCACTTGTCAAATTTCCAATACCATTGTATAATCATAACACATAAAATAATGAAATTATCAACATTTCACAAATACAATTTCACTTGAAATCAAATGAAATGATTTGAAGATATTGATGTAGTCAATTAATTTTAAATAAAAAAACATCAAAATGGGAATAAGGTATTTCTTTTCCCCTTTTAAAAATAATATGGCTTATAGGGGAAGTCAAATATCAAAAAACAGTTACATCAGTAGAAACTACAATGTTGTTGTATACGTTAAAACAAAAAATTCCTTTTGTAATTTTGAAAAGAAAGTAAAACTATTCATATAGAATGATTCAATTTAAAATATTTTTAATGAAATTAAAATTTATGAATTAGTTGATTATACACTATATAAAATGAAGGGGACATGTAACATCAAAATATGAATTATTGAAAGGAGATGAAGAAAAAGCCCCTTACCTTGAGTTAGAATCATCATGTATGTTCTTTGTTCATCATGATAAATAAATATTGGTTAATTAATAAATTCTTCATAAAATTTTAATTTTTATCATTCCTTTTACCTCATCAATTATCATGTTATAAAAAATTGTTACTTATTTTAGTTCATGACGGATATTTTGTCGATATTAGGTACTTGAGTTGAAAATGAATACGGTATGATGTAAATTGACTATGTTGTCATAATTCCATCATATAAAAACTAATATTCATGATATTATTATCATATTTAGAAATATATTATAATTTTATATCAAACCGTTAGGTATGGTTATGAAAAATTACCAATATTATAATCTTGTAGACGGTAGGTCATACGTACGCATGAGTAACATTTTTCTATTTTTCATTGATCATTATTGAAAATGGTATGATCGATTTTAACATTAAAAAATTATCATTACATAAATAATATCATATTAATTATAGAAATATATATAAATATATAATACAAGTTATATAATAAATACAAATGAGTCACATCACTTTGCGGAGGCGATCATTCACATGTACGCACAAATGATGTTATCATTTGATGCCCCTTGAATGTATGTAAATAAATGATATATTATTATATAATATAGATGAAAATTTAATTAATATCATATATTACCTTTAATAAATTAATTATAACTATTCAGGGGAGAAGTTTACGAAAAACGAATTTGATCGGTTCGTATATGTGATAGTTCACACGTACGAACGAATAATTAATTATTTTCCCACTTAATGGAAGCGTATATTTATTTAAATGATGATTTATAAATAATTATTTCTCAGTATATTGATGATAATTTTGTTATTATTTTACTATAGATGAAAAATATTTTAAGGAAGTGAACGAAGACATATCAAATAAACACTTAAATAAAAAATTACCCTACTTTCAGATGATCACATTTCATAACACATTTACACCTCTAAGATGGTAGTTCTATATAAAATAAGTCTTCAATAATGTGGGGAGGTTTTCTCGGTTGGGGTTTTGGTAGATAATTTCCATACCAAATTTTATTTTTAGTGTGAGTTATAGAGAGTAATGATTTCTTTTTTATAACAGAGTGGAGGGACACCATTGGAAAACCATAAACTATTGAATCAATATAAATTAATTTTTAACTCCAAATGACTCAAAATTATGTTAGTTTTAATATAAAATTTTTTATAAGTATTTTCAATTAATCATTTTTAAATTTATTTTAAAACTTATATTTTTGTTTTTTCCCTTATTTATCTTTTTTTAATTCATTAAATTTTATAATATAATTTTTATTTTAAGGTTAAAATAATTACCATAACATCTAAAAAGACCCATAAATGAGTCATTGATTATTTTATATTTCGTTTCTCAATTATTTTTATTAATATTGGATTTTAAACAAATTTATATCATTTAATAAAATATAATTCATTTTAAAATCTCAAAAGTGTGTATTTTGACACTATTCAAAAATTGAATTTTTAGAAATTTCCTAACAAGATGATTCATTTAAAATTGATACATTAAAACATACTAAACATGTCAAAAATAATACCTATAAATCTTTTAGTGAATAAAATAATTAATATTATATTTTTTAAAATGTATTAATATCATTTATTGGATTATTCTGTTCATAAATTAATTATTACATCATAATTGTTTCACAATATTATTTAATTATTTATTTCATAAAACTTATAATGAAATTACCATGAGTTAGGTAATATTATTAGCTTTATATTTACATTTTTTAGTATAATATATCTCTTATAAAGCCCCATATTAATTTTTTTTTGTAATAAGAGACATGTTTATGACATCTTTGTCTATAATTTAAATAAAATGTTATAAATGTCATATTCACATAATATTGTCTTCCAATGTCCATAACATCGGCCAATGGATTTCCTAGGTCTAAAATAACTCATCCAATAAAATTATGACAATTGTTTGGCTAATTGAAAAATATTATTATATTATTTTTACGATTAATTACATTATTTACCCTTAACCTAGGAGAATAATATAATAATGTTACTATTCAAAAAAATTATTTTGATCATATTAGGTCACATATTTAATATTGATTACAACCATTTATGTAATTATTAAAAAATCAATTAAATTAAGTAGAAATTTTAATTAAAAGTTAATCACATTGACAGAATAAAAAAATGGGTTTTTGAAGTAAAAACTATCGAATGTTCACAAAATTTGTATATCCAATTTTAATGGGAAATTGATTCCAATGACCTAAATTAAATTAAATTTTAAAAAATAAATATAATTAACTTTTGAAACATATTAAACAATAAAACATAACTATATAAATAAATTGTATGAGAAAGATGTTTAGAATTAGAATGCATTATTTTTCACTATTAATTAAAATATGAAATTTATCAAAAAAATATCATAAATTGGCCTTATATGAATTATAATATCTATCTCCCAATGAAAAAGATTATTTTCTCAAATATAATTTATTAAATTGGAAAAACGTATATTTAATGTGGGTTCTGCATCAAAATGTGGTAAAAATGCCATTGTTGAAAAATAATCCTTTTATAGAAAAAATTAAATTTCTTTGTATATCATGTCCTGAAAAAATATAAGATTAATTTTAAAAATAATATTGAATTTATTTTTCATTAATATAATCAAACAAGATTTATTTTATTATTTTATAAAAAATGTTACTCATACTATAATATTTTGTTTATAAAAAATATCTTTTACATTCAATTAGTTTTTATTTTCATTTTTAATTAATTTTCTAACCAATAAAGCATTATATTACGATTTTGAAACCATATTTTCATTATTTAGTTAATATTATTCTTTATATCCATTTTAACAGCTATGCAATAACTAAAACATAAAATATAAATATTATTAAAATAATTTTATTATAACTTATTCTTGAGTGCAACATAAAATTTCAGATAAACTCAATGTTGAGAGTCGGGTATACTATCTGACATATAGTCCATTCTAAATTAAAATTTCTATTTTTTTCATAAATATTAATAAATATACCATACTCCTACTTTATAATTACCTGTGATGTTATAGTGTACACTGGTCATATTGGTTTGTATACCTTGGGCTACCAAGATGTATCATGACTTGAGATGTTAGTACTTGTTGCCAATGTTGAGATATTTGATCTCAAATTTCATTTCATGGTGTCTCACAGTTTAAAAACAAAATGGAACACCATATACCTCAACATTTGTTACAAAATTTACACATTAAGGTATGGATATGGGATGATATTTCCATTGAATTTAAAATTTGTTTTCCCTTGAATCCTAGTTATAACGATTCTATTTGGGTGATCATTGATCAATTTATGAAAACATCTAATTTATAACATATTAAGGTGATAATGAAGGATAAACATGTTGGATACATTTACATAAATGGGTTTGTGAGACATTATGGGGTACCCACATTGATTGTTTTTTACATGGACCAAGGATTCTCATTCATGTTCTAGAATGGTTTATAAGAGGTCATGGGTACCATGATAAAATTGATCATAGATTATCATCCATAGACTGATGGAAATATAGTGAGAGGTATATAGGGTCAAGAGAATATTATTTGATATTATGTGTTTTATTTGGAGGGATCTTGACAAAAACATTAACCTTGGTCAAATTTTCGTATAATAATAATTACCAAGCTTTGATAATGATGGCGCCCGTTGAATAATATTTTTGGAGAACTTGTAGATGTACCTTGTGTTAGGAATAGTGGTGATATTTGTCCTTTTTTGGTCCAATTCTTGTTATGGTGAAGACATAAAAGGTGTAGTAGATCCCAAAGAGGATGGTCACAATATATTTTCAACTAAAATCCAATGTTCACTGTCATCATTGGTTTGGAGTTTGAGGTTGGTGATCAAATATTTCTCTCAATTTCCCCATGCTATGTATTTCAACAGCTAGGTTAGTTGGGTAAGTCGACAATATGGCTTTTTAGACCCCTAGACATTATAGAATAACTGGGAAATGTGTCATATCGGTTTGAAACACCATCTCTATTGAAATCAATTCATGATGTGTTTCATGTTACTTATATAAGGAGAAATACCATGGATCCTTCAAATGTGATTGAATGGGAGGATGTTGGTCTTGAACCAGATACCACCATTTTTTTGAAACTAGTTCATGATATTGATCTCTAGGGTGTGGTATTGAATGGTTAAATTATTACCTTGGTTGGTTACTATAACGACCCATGATTGACATACATAGACATTAAATTTCTTTTGTTGAATACATAATACATCAAACAAATATAAACCCAAAGGCCATATTATTTTACTATATTTGGAACCATGAAACAAAATCTTCTTACTTGGTGAAATATCTACAACATTTTCCATAATGATCATTCCCATTTTTTCCTACATAAAAACAATTGTTTATATCTTGGAGAAAAGAAAACATGAAAAAGGTGAGCTCAAATGATCAGTAAGGATAATCATGAAGAACATAAAATAAACCATACACATAAAAATGTTAAAAATAAACATAATGCTTATATATGAAAATCATGAGTCATGAAATAAAAATTGGCAGTACGTGTGACATATATCATAAAGAAACATTAACCATGATAAAATAGAATTGGCATAAAACATGGAATTATGAAGAACAAATAATCACATAATATAATGTTCATAGTATCCAAGTCATTGATTCCAAGACCATCGTAGTGGAATAATCCTATTAACGGGCAAGGATTACTTTTCATTCCAGCCATGTATTACTGAACCATATTAACATCCATTCTATACATATGTTAATGAATCATATTTAAATATTATTCCAGTCATGTCAATTTGATGTGAGACAAACCATTACCCAATATATTGGAGTGAGTTATAGGTCAAACCAATCGAAAAATGAAACCATTACTAAATATTCAACAAAAACATAAATCATTCATCATATCATAACCCATTAAATAAAATGGATTTCGTAAACATCATTTTATCATAACATAATCCATATAAAATATATAGATTTCATAAAAATAATTCTTTTAAAGGAACAATCAAATAAATTGAATAATATATTTTGAAACATAATCTTATGTCATCTTATATGGAAAACAATTTTGATAAAACACTTGAATTTAATTCTTGAGGAAAATATCCAACCTTGTTTGAAAAAAGGTTTTTTTATCAAAATGATGTGCAAATTTGAAAGAAAAGAATTTAGTATATAATAAACCTGAAATTATCTAATGGGTGATTCTTGGAAATAAGGAATTACTATGATGTAAATATATATTCAGGCCATTTATGTCAAAAAATATTCTTCTCATTCTCTTGTCTGAAAAGTAAAAAGAACCATCTGTGGAAAATGAATGAAATATTCCATCCACACCATTTTAAAAAAACTCACCAATATGTAAAAATTATATTAAAAATAGTATTAAAGTAGAAATAATATTATATATTTTGGAAACATGGATATTGATGATAAATATCACCCAGTAAATACTTACGAATAAACAGTCTTAGATAATGATGAGATTGCAAAAGTATCCCTTACCTTACATACAATTTCTTCCAAATGTGTATACCACTCATGTATATTGGGATTAAAAATATTATTAACTTGTAAAATAACCATAATAATATTTATTATATTATATATTATTCACTTAGTACTTTATATTTTCCCTTTAGTTATCAATTCCATGTTAAAGCAATGTTTTGGGAAATAATTGTTTTATTTATATTCGTGGTTGGACTTGTTATTCATGACCTTATTACTTAGATCATGATTACATACATATATAATGTAAAACAAGATTTATATATAATAAATATTAATTATATAGATATATATGAAGATATATAAAATAAATGGAATATAACATTCCTAGAGATGGTAGGTCTTTCTAAATCACGAGCGATGATATCTTTTACTTTTTCGTTAAATGGTATGGAATTGGAATGTATATTAATTATAAATAATAAATATCATGTTATATTCATTATTTAGATCCATTATACACATCACTATACCAATCCAAATTATGTATTGTTGACTAACAAATTACACCACGGCGTGGAGACTATAAGCCGTATGCACGCACAAATGGTTGTATTGTTATTCTTTGGACGACTAAAAGAAGTTATAAGGCTTTCCCATAATTTTAATAACAATATAATCATTTATAATATAGTTTATTCATTATTTTTTTATTAATAAAAAATAATAATAGGATGTTTAAGAAGAAAAGAATTTTAAAAGATATGATAAAACAATTACCTCGTTTTCGAGTGTCTCCTTTGGATTTGTACAAACTGTCTCACCAGGATAGAATTCATCCCAAGGTGTAGACTCTAGGAGTATGGGAGGAATGTTGTTAAGATATTTGGGTAGGTTCTGGCCGATCCAAAGGTCATTGGATGTTATAATAATAGAAAAGGAGAAGTGATCGTTTATACTAGAGGTGATGGGCATTTTAAGAAAGTCTTTAAATAATAATTCATTATAAATATTTTTCATATTATAATTGTCCCAACCTTATTTATGTAAAATAATAGATTTTATGGGTCTAAATGCTCTCGAAAATTAGGTTTTATACATTTTTAGGTTATAAAAGCAAACTTATCATTCTTCTTTATCCCCTAGTAAAAATCATTCCTGACATGTCAATTTTATGCAAAAAAATCATTGAATTCATGAAAATTTTAAAATTAAATTTATTCTAATATTTATTGTATCATTTATTTGAATCATTAATTAATAAGATAATCACTACATCATCATTGTGTAACAAATAAATTTATTTATTTACTATCAAAAAATTATTAATAAAATTCCATGATGTAGGAAAAATTTCAAGATTTATTATTACTACATATAGTAAAATATATAATTTATATAAACCAAAATAATACTGTTTTAGTTAAAAGATGCTTGGTTGTGTTATATTTCCCATTATATTATATTAATTATTATAAAAGGTCATTATTACACCCAAATGGCTGCATTGGATCTAAAAATCATCCCAAGAATGATCGTGGTAGGATATATATCATCAAATAGAATTATTACATGTGTTAAGGTAGTTTCATATTGTTATAATATTATTTGTTACCCTTATTTACTTGATTTACTATTTAACCATAGTAAATACAAATAATTATTGATGTTACTATTCATACTATCAAAAAATAATAGGTTTATATTTACACAACATTGGACTTATGATTCCAAATATGTAATACATTTTCCAAATTCAAAATACATAATTTTAAGTAATTAATTTTAATTTATTTTCCACTGTCAAAACCAAAAAGCATGTTTTTAAGAAGTAAAAACTATCAAAAGATTGACATCTGTATATATCCAATTAAAATTTATATTTATATTTAAAACCAAAATTTTATTAAATGAAAAAAATAAAACAATTATATAATAAAAACATATTAAAAATATAATATAATAATATAAATAAATTTGACGAAAATGTTTTTAAAAAATGCATTATTTTCAATATTCACTAAAATATTAATTTTATCAAAAAAAACACCGAAAATTAAACCCAAGTAAATTTTGATATAATGATTCTAAAGAATAAGTTTATTTTTGTAAAATATAATTTATTAATGTCTTAAAAGCTGTATTTAAACTGGGTGAGCCATCAATAGCCGGAAAATTTTCATTTTTTGAAAAATATTTCTTTTATTCGATAAATTGAATTACTTCAAATATCATGTCTAAAAATACATAATATTAATATTGATATTATATAAAATAAAAAATGTGTTTAATAATATATATAATGTCTAGTTGACATCCCATTAAATAATATATCATTGTTAGCAGAACTTTTTATTTAGTACAACACAAGCTATCGATGATGGTCACTCATCTATGTAACGCAAGCCAAGTCAGTATTGTGTGTAGTGGAAAATAATTTTTTTTATATAAAAAAATAAAAATAAAGTTCTTTTATACATTGACCAAAATCTATACTCAGTGTTTCATTTACCATATGCCAACATGATGTTGAGTGTAACATATGACAAGTCCTTTTATTGTAAAAAGATTTTTTTAACTTAGAGCATTTAAAGATATGAATGAAAATTTTAATTTATTACAAAAAATATGGTCCATAAAAACTAAGGATGTCACATTATACCCCCTTTAAAATTAATTTCTACCTCAAAATTCGTCGGGGTTATAAAAGATGTGCTACATGAATGTTCTGTTCCATGAAACCCACATCGTAAAAAGAAAACCTAAAACATCATTTTATAAAGGAAGATTAGAAACATAATGGTTGCCCAAAGTAAGTCATCACTGGATTTTCACATTGGATATCATTGGTGGGACGTGAAAAAATGGATATGAAATAAAAATATAACCATCATGTTCTGATTGATTGTGATAGATAACATAGTTTTGAGTAAGTAAACAACCGGAAAGCCATAAATCTGCAATAATTTATAGGACCATATGATATATCAAAATTTGAAGGTACTAAGATAACATTATTCAAGTAAAATTCCCTAAATTAGAATAATTTTTCATTAGAATAAATTCTTACTTGATTTTGGTACAATCTCTCTAGTGTTTTACCATAACCAATTTCCACCTCTTCTCTTATAAAAAAAATAAAAAATAAATTCTCATTATTTAAGTGTTATAAAATCATGTGATAGAATGAGAGGCCATTCCACCTGTCTCAAAAAATTGGTTAGAAAAGGTAATCAAATTTGTATAAGTCCACCTATAATGAGATAATACATTAATCTAACAAAATTTGACAAGAATATGACTTATACTATCCTTAAATGGATAACATTACAATCCTTCCAAAAACTAAAAATAAAAAACATTTTATCGAGTTGAAATAAATAGACATAGAATTTATCACCCATAAATTATAATTTAGTTCATGGTAGTCACATTTCAAAAAATTTAATACCTTCATCATGTATATCTACAATTACCATAGAACCTTATAGAAAATCTAATGGTGTTAAAATTTACACTTTCGACATGAAAAAAATCTAACAAAAATTATATACTCAAACTATGATATCACTTTTTCCTTTTATCGGTCATGAGTTCATTAATACTATCAATTATTGGGTTATCTACTTATACCATCATTATACACATATCATGTGTTTTCCCAAAAAAATATCTGAATAGCCTTTCGTGGTTACCAGTACCATTCAAGACATACTTTCAAATACATAGGGAATAAATAGTGTAATAATCATTATATGTTTATTTATTCCATAGTACTATAAAATTACTTATTCAAAAATATTCATTATAAACATGTAATCAATCCTCTGTCTTATTAATCCATTGAGCGAGAATCATCATTTTATTCATTAACACTTCATTCATCTCACAAATCATTTTTAGTCTCTTCATCATCAACAACATAAATACTACCCATACGGCCATGTTTACTCAAATCATTATATTTTCCATTGGGGCATCGATTTTCATAATTCCCATACATTCCACATTTAAAACAATTAACCATCATTGATGTCAAGGTAATATGATTATCTTGGTTTATTGTGTTAACTAAAACCATTTCTCTACAATTACTCACTTTGTGACATTCGTTTCCACACCTAAAGCATCTTCAAGTTCCTTTAAATCATCATAATTCATATTTCTTCCCATAAGATATAAATGAGAGAAATTGAACTTTCCTTCCTCTATGATCACCATGAAACTCCATAATTCACTTATTAGTCAGGTTAGGAAACTCACCAAGGTTGGGTTTACTGTTCATATTATGAGATTTTTGATTAGGAATAATAATGATGTTTTACCTTCCAACTCCTATTTAATTTGTTTTATATTTAATAATATCATTAAATTGTCCATTATATTATTAATTAACATTAATCATGTTTTGTCCAATAATATTTTAAAACCCAAAAATATTAGTTTGAGTGTAAAAAATCATACTAGAAAACAACATAATGATGGGGTATGAGCAATCTCCACATCTTAGCATTAGTCGAAGGATTTTCATGATCATTACTGTAATTTTAGGACTGTAACCTATATTTAGAATTTTCCTTAGGGAAATCCCTAGATATACCATAGAAATATTTTTAGGGATCTCATTAATGTTTTTTAATCCTATTTTCCAAAGGTTAACAAAACATTCACTCTAATGCCATCTATAATGACCTAGTCCTAACTTATAGGGAAAATAATTTTATTTAGTGGAATACATAATACATAAAAAAAATTACTAACAACGGCGAGATTAGTTTAGTTTCCTTAGAAACATGGAACATAATATTCTAGCATGGTGAAATATCTTCAACATATCTCATAATGATATTTCCCTTTTTTTTCCTACCTAAAAATATTACATTATATCCTAGGGAAAAGAAAACATATAAAGGTTGAGATAAAATTCTCTTTAAGGATATCCCTGGAGAGTATAAAACAAACCATATACATATTAATGAAAAAACATGAACAAAAAGTTTAGATATCAAAATCACGAGTTGGGAAATATACCATGGCAGTACATAAAGCATAAGTCCTCAAGGAACATTAGCCATGACAAAATAAAATTGATATAAAACATGGAATTGTTGAAAACAAATAAGCATTTAATATTATTTCTATTATATAAAACTCATATCTTCTAAGACCATCATAGTGGAATAATTCAATTTTTGAACTGGGTATTATGGTTGTTCTAACCATGTATTACTAAACAATATTTATATGTCATTTTAGCCATGTAATACTGACCATATTTACATTACCTTCCAGTCGTTTCTATCTCATGAGATATACATAATTTACAAATGTATTAGAGGGAGATATAGGTCCCACCAATCTCATATTGAAATCATTATTACATGTTTCACAAAAACATAAATCATTTATCATATCATACCTATTAAATAAATTGGGTTTCATAAACATTACTCCATCGTAACTTAATCCTTATAAAACAAATGAATTTCATAAAAAAAATTCTATCACAAACACAATCAAAAAAATTAAAAATAATGGATTTAAACATAATCCAATTTCATCTTATTTGGAAAATATTTTTGATAAAAAAACATAAACATAATTATTGAGGAAAAGATCCTATCTTTTTCAAAAAAAAAACATTTTTTTCTCAAAATTCAATGAAAATTTAAAAGAACCAAATTTAGTTTATAATTAAATTGAAATATTTTGAAGGAAGATTCATGGAAATTATGGGTTAATAATATTTGAAAATATATTAATTCTGTATAAGATAAAAACACATTTTTCTCCTACTCTTGTGGGAAAAGACATAAAGAACAACATATGAAAAATGAATGAAATATTCCTTCAATGCCGTTTAATAAAACAACACATATGTGTACCATTGAATTTCAGAAATAGATTAATAATATAAATAATTTTATATATTTATTAAACATTAATGTGGATGATAAATACACCCAAGTACATACTTACGAATAAACAATATCAGATCATAATGAAGTTGAAAAATTATCCCATACCTTAGGTAAGATTTCTTCCATATGTCTACTAAAATCCTATATAGTGGGTTTAAAAATATTATAAAATTATAAAATATCCCTAAAAATATTTATTATATCATATATTATTCACTTATGTCTCTATATTACATTTTTATTTATCTATTCAATGTTAAAGAAATATTTTGGGTAACACTCGTTTTAGTTTTCGTACATGTCTTCACTTGTTATTATTGATATCATTACGAAGATCATGATTTAATTATTTATAGGATTTTAACCATGATTTATATATAATTCAGTATATAAATATAAATAATATATATATAAATTAAATGTAATACACCGTTCATAGAGACAGTAGGTCATTCGTACGAACGAGCAACAATATCATTCACTTAATGGTTAAATGGTATGGAAAGGGATTGTGTTTTAATTATAAACAATAATTATCATCTTATATTAAATATTTATGTCCATTATAATAGTCATTATACCCATCCAAATTATTTATTGTTGAATAAAAAATTACACCACTGTGTTGAGATGGTAAGTTATACATACGCACACATATTGATATTATAAATTTTAGGATGGTTAAAACGAGATATAAGGTTGTACTATAATTATAATATTCATCTCATTATTTATAAGATACTGGATATATTTATTTATAATTGAAACAACAATAGATGTGGATGTAGAAGATGAAATAAATTTTTAATGTGGTGATAAAACAATTACCTCATTTTCAACTATCACATTTTGATTCTCTCAAAAGGTCTATCAAGGATATCTTTATGCCCAATGTTTGGACTATTAGAGGAATGTATGGATGTTGAGATAATATTTAGGTAGGGTTTGGCAAATCCAAATGACTTTGGATCGGTGAATAAAAGAGAAGGAGAAGTGCCCGTTTAAAGGAGAGGTGAGGGGAACTTTTAGATAATATCAAAATATTAATTTATTATAAATTTATATTCGGTTTTTAATTGTCCCAAGCATAATAATTTAAATTATATGATGTGTAAGGGTCTAAATACTCTAAAAAAATTGTTTTTAGACAATATTAGGTTATAAATTTAACCTTATCTTTTAGCTTTATCCATTAGAAAAAAACCTGAACTCTTTCCTTGTCTCCCAGTATTTTCAAAAAAAATGGTCACTATAGTTACTATAAACATCCAAGAGAACAAGATGTGTATAATTAAAAAAATTATAATTTATATAAATCATTTCAATAATATTATATTTTTATGACTACTATATCATTTAAAAAATTCAATATTTATTTTAAAAACTCATTAATGTCAATTTTGACCCTATTTAGTAATTGAAATTTTAAGAAAAAAAACTTGATTCCTTCAAAATAAAGAAATTTATTTAACCTTTAGAAGAAATTTTCATCCTAAAAATTATTGTATGATATCAAAATATTAAAATTACTATTATTTTAATATTTATAATATCATTTATTTGAATCATTCATTAATAAGGTAATCACTACATCATCATTGTAAAATAAAGAAATTTATTTATTTAATATATGAAAATTATAAATAAAATATCTTGATGTAGAAAATATATTTATATTTATAATAAATATTTAAAGGCGAATAGATCATTAATATAAACCAAAATAAAACTATTTTAGTAGAAAGACTCATCTTTATGTTATATATCCCTTTACATAAAATAATTACTATAAAAGGTCAGTATCACACACAAGTGGATCCATTGGGTCATAATATAGTTAGAATGATTTTCATAGTTGGATATATCTCATCCAACAGGATTATGACAAATGTTAGGGTAGTTTTATATTATTTTAATATTATTTTTACCCTATTTACTTGATTTACCCATTAACCATGGTAAATAAAAATAATTACTAAAGATACTTTTCATATTATCAAATAAAATAAAAGGAAAACATTTAAAAAAATGGGACTCCTCATTCCAAATATGGAACATACTTTTCTAAATTCAAAACAAATAATTTCTGTTAATTAATTTAAAAATATTTTCTTTTGTCAAAACCAGCGGGTGGGTTTTTAAGAAATAATATGTACAAAAATATTGACATGTGTGTATATCCAATTTAAATGTGAAATTACATTAAATGACCAAAATTATAATACATGTTAAAAAAAATAATCCAATTAGAATTTAAAACCAATTAAAAAGATTATCTATACGAGTAAATTATTTGAAAAAAGTTGTTTTGAATTAAAATGTAGTATTTTTCAGTATTCCTTAAAACATGTATTTTATCAGAAAAATATCAAAAATTACACCACATTAATTTTTTTTGTTTTATTCAATAGAATGAGTTTATATTTTCAACTGTAATATTTAAAGTTGTTAAATTCAATATTTAAAATTGTTCCATCAACAAAAGGCGGCAAAAAATTATTTTTTAAAAAAACCTAATTTTATCCGAAATATTGAATTTATTCTTATATAATGTCTAGAATATAAATTATATGAATTCTATTGTTATATAATACTCAAATAAATAGTAAATACTAATCATGATAGTTAGTTTATATCCCATTAAATTATAATATTTTAATAATATATCATTGTTTTCTTAAACTAACAAAGCTATTGAGGATGGTCAGCCATGCATGTAACGCTCGACAGGTCTATGTTTCATGTAGTTAAATAATATTTTTGTGTTTCATAAAACATAATCGAAACATATTTCATTTATACATTAACCAAAATCAATACACCTTAGTGCGTGTATCATATTTCGACCTGGTTTTGCATGTAACATACTAAAAGTCTGTTTAGTGTGAAAGGAATGTTTAACATAGTTCATTTAAAGAAATTAATGAAAAGTTCAATTTATTTAAAAAAATAGTCGAAAAAACTCACGATGTTACAGGTACAATGGTAGATTACACGGGATAGCTACAAGGTGAGCGAGTGGGAATCAGTAAAGATGTTGTGGTTGAATTATCTATTTGTGAGTGAAGGATCTAATATTCTTTATAGGATAGATATTTGTTATGATGTAGTGAATATTGATTCCATTAGGGTCATATTTATTTTTTAGTTAATTATTGGACTTTCAATTTTGGTATTCATAAATATTAATGGGATATTTGGTTGAAAATAATGGATTTTGTTTATAATTTGCAAGGTTCATGGTTTGGGTGCATAGTAAAACATGAAGAGGGTCCAATGGTATTGCAAGGGTTTCACGTGTTTTGTGCATTGTTAAAAAAAATCTGTGAATCCCTCTACTAAATTTCATTCACCCCCAGAATGAATGGATAGTGGGGGTTCACGGTTACCGAACACAATCAGTTTAACCATGCGGCCTTCCTTTGGAACGTGGGTGACTCCACACAATACCATAATAAAATGGAATTTTACCCTTTTCACTTAGATGATTTATTACCTAATCCCACAATATTCTCCTTTTGGATTTTCTTAATCATTCCCTAATGCTTTTGAGTTTTATCCACATGGATTCTGGGGAAATTTTTTCATTCTTGAAAAATATCATCTAGGAAAGGTTCCTTTTTTATTCAGAATACCCTCCCCATTATAGATCTACACCTGATCTAATCTAATCTAATGTGTTGGAATACATGGTGTCTATTTATACCAAATATAAGTGGTTTATATAGAGTAATAATGTATTTCTAATGGATCTAGGATTATGAGGACAAAATATACTCTACCTTTGTTCTATTTTTGAAGGCAAACAGATCTATATCCATTCTCGATGTAGGTTTTTCTATAAAAAGGGATAATTATTTCAATTTCTTATTACTCATGTAAATTCATTTTGTTTATTCATTTAATTATATGTATTTATGATATCAATTTTTTTTAATATAGTGAAATATTTTTTTGAAAGGGTTTTGGTTTCAATTTGTTTTTGCATACCATGTAATTGATTAAATTCTTGAATAATTATTTCTTGTTTAAAATTGGTTTTTCAAACACCAAATCATTTGTTATTATATTTTAAAATGTTGAATAAAATTATTGATTTTTTAAAATGTATTCGGAAAAGCACATGGAATTTAGAACATAAGGTACATCGAGAATATAAATGTCACTCATAGTGTGTGTAATTCCACTTGAGGTTTTTATTCACATTATTCTATATAATTCCACTAGAGTATATATCAGTTGGATTCAATATCAGACTGGATTAGGGATTTTTTTATATCTCTAGTACATATACACTTACTTAAGAGCCAAAATAGGGTAATTTTTCCAATATGATTGGGCATTCACATAATGGATTGGTCTTGGTTATTTTCTCACCTTCTTTCTCATAATGTATTAGTCATGTTTATTTTCATACATGTTTTTCATATGATGAATTAACAGATTTTATTGATTAATCTCTCGTCCATTAACACATATTATTTTAAAATTCCTTGTTTGATAATCTGAAATGATTTTATGAAAATAAATGGGTGTTTGAAAAATATTTTTGGTTGCTAAAAATTCCTTGTAAATAAATATTAGTTTTTAGTTTATAGCAATTAAAATCTTGATGTTAAATTTTTTATTGACTCTACGGTGGTCTCCTACAGGGATTTTCCCTCACACAGTACACTTGACTTTGGTCAATTGCGGACATTGTTTTTTAAGACTCGGGTAAAGGGAAGTGAAATATTTAGAATGTTGGATTAAATTTTCATTGTTACCAAAATAGTGGAATGGTTTGGAGATGATAGTAGGTCAAATGGGGATGGTTTGGAAGTGTTCTTTGATCGCATGGGGTCTTACTGGTCTGGTATTTTTAGACATTCTTATATAACAACTTTGGATTGAATTATTTTTTATCAAGGATATATCTTTTTCTACTATATAATTATATTATTTTATATCTCATTTTTTATTTATATGAGAAATGGGTTTTGATAACTTATTTGACCTCACCACCACGACATATCATTTGAGGTGGCGTGTCTAGTTGACTGAGGATGGTTTGTTTTATTTATAACAAAAGAAATAAAAATAGAATCCTAATTGAATCATGGAAAATAATAATAATACAACACTCATATAACTCTTATAATTTGAATAAATGTATGACCAACATCCAATATATTCATATGGATAATATATTCATTACCCTATAATTATAGTGTTATCTATGTGAACCAATCATATAAGTTACATTTGGCTCACCCAACTCTATATGGGTGAACCCATCATATATAATGTATAATAAATACTATATAAATAAGGTTCACATATATTTTATATTATTTTAAAACTCATAAAATAACCCTTATTATTTTTAAAAAATGATTAATAAATTGAAAAGAAATAGGTTCCATGGTAATATCATTGAAATATTATTAACCCGTTGAAACAAATAGGTTATATAAGAATCTCATTGAGGCATGAATAACCCATTGAAAATAAATTTTTTCTGTAACAATATCAATTAAACATTATTACCCCATAGAATATAATATGGTTACATGAAAATATATCTGAAATTAGATTAACTTATAGAAAAGAAATGGATTCCATAATAGTCTTTTTAAAACAAGAATATCCTAGGAAGTAGGTTCCATAATAAATCATGAAATCATCATATTCCATTTATATAAATAATGATGATGGTATGATTTAAATATACCTCCAATGGATCATACATATCTTAATGTGTTTTTGATTTTTATGAATTGAAATATGTTTAACATCTATTTAAAAGCAATTTTTTTTGGAAAATAACCATTTCATTTTGAAGATAACCCTTAAAAACGTAATATTTAGTAAATAACGTGAAAATAATTTTCCTAGAAAACAATCCTATTAAAAATAATGTAGTATTCGAAGAAAATAATTAACATGATGATTGTAAATTATGTTCATATTATAAGTGTTAAAAACTGTAATTTTTTTAATCATTTTGAAAAAGTGGTTCAAAAGTGTCTCATTTAGAATAAAAAAATATAAATTTCATTTTAAATCCGTTCAAAAAAGGTAAAATATAATTAAATATTAATATTAATTTAATAAATAATTTATTTTATAAAATAAAATTTTTAATTTTCTTTTAGAGGGATTGTATATGGATGTGGAAGAATCGTGATTTAATGGAAAATACAGGATATGTATCTCTAACAAATGTATTTATTGATGTTTATAAAATCAATATGGTATTAAATTTTAATTAAAGATGTAATCTAAAATAAAAACATAGTATAATAGAAAATATTTCATTCATGTAAGTAATGTCATATTATTTCATCCAAAATTAACTTCCACAAAAAAATCCCATAAATAAGAAAATTTTATTATAAAGCTTTCGAGTCTTTGGTAACTCTTTAATCGTAATCCCCATGATAAAATAAATTCGTTGAAGGATTATTAATAATTAAAATATTTATATACATGCTTTAAAATTAAAAAATTTGATTATATAAACATCATAAATAATATAGGAGTATATCATAGAAATATTTCCCAATGACAGGAATTTGGTATTATTAACCCTTATAGTGATCATATAACCAATTTGAGAGTTAATTAGTAGATATATTATTAATAGAAATTTCAATACATAATAAAAAAATATAATTATTTAATATAAAATTAGATATCAATTCTCATATAATCATATCCTAAAATAATCAATAAAGATATTTTCTAACCCATTGAAATGAAATTAGTTAAAACTACAATGCACCACATCGTAACATTCAAGTAAATATAATTGGATAAATTAATTCAAAAAGAAACCTAACATACTGTGATGTATGAAAAAATGATGATATAAAATTTATAAATTAAATTATATGGAAATCAAAATGAAAAAAATATCGTGAATATGGCATATGTCACATAGATTTATAAGGGAGATCAGAATAAACCTTACTTTTGTCCTTAGTTTCCTTGCATGTCCATTAACCCCTGTATAATAACCTTACATAAATTATTTTTTATTAATTAAATTATACATTTTTAATATTTTATACTTAAATTATTTATTTTATTTATTTTATTAACATAGTAAAATCTTTTATCAGTTATCTACATATCGGGTGTCTTGAGGATGATCAATTAATTGTTTTAAAACATCTTCAATATGTTAACCATTTTCAAAAATTTAATTATTTAAACATATACACTATAATAATAATTAAATATTTACCTTATTTATTCTAAGATTTTTTTTAAAACCTGTCCTGGAAACTATAATGAAAAATTAACTATGTCATTATCATATAAAAAGCAATTGTTACCTATACAGGAGTAACACTTCGATTTTTCAATGATCATTATGGAAAAATGGATTATATTATTTTATATTTAAATAATTAAAATAATATCAGAAATAATATATTATTTTTTAATTATTCTTAAATATATAATTCATTTTGTGTGGTGAAGGAAAATAATCACATCACTTTTTGGAGGTTTTATTACATATCTACATAACGGTGTTATCCTTTTTTAGTTTTAGAAAGAATATTATATATTAAATATTAATAATGATAAATATTTAATTCATCTAAATACTATTTCATGTATATAAAATAAATTAATTTAAACTATGCATATTACCGTACATTATAATTAATTAGTAAAAATTGAATCACAACAATTAGTGAGGTGTAAGTCTTCCATACACACGAGCGAGGTTACCATATCCACGATGTAATTGATGGTAAAAATTTATATGTGTTATAATAACTGTAGAAATATAAATATTTTAAAAATAACATATTTATATATATATATCTTATGTAAATTAATAAAATAATCCATGATATATGATGATTGAAAAAGAATGACATCAGTTTGCGAGGTGGTAGGTCGTTGTTCACAAAAATGGAAATTTAAAATCACATTTTATGGAAGAGGATATTAATTTAGGATATGATATTAATATAATAACTCTTCAGTATATATTAGATACTATTTTTATTATATAAGAATATTTGAATAATTTGTTATCGAGGTGGAAGATGAAATAAAAAAACCTCATAGATTGGAACGTTACCACTTCTTGAATCACCTCATTGGGGTTATTCTAAATATTTTGCAAGAATTTATTTATAAAAAATGTATCCTAAGATGATGGTAGGGATTTTGTGAATATATATTGGTAGGGATGGTCTATCCAAATAGTTCTGAATGTTTGAATAGGATGAAAGAGGGGTGGAATTTTATACGTGATGTGAGTGGAACACGTGATAATTTTAAAATGAAAATGGTGGACCCACATTTTTCACATTAAAAAAGTATAAAAATTTATTACAATAGATAACTATATAGTATATGTTCTAAATAATTCCATACAATATTTTTTTTGTAATTTTTAGGTTAATTTTACCTTATCGTTTAATTGAACCCCCTAGTTATCCCATTTATTCCGTAATAGTTGTAATTATAATTTTTCATTTTGACTTTCATTATGGTATAACATTAAGTTAAATTATTGGACAAAATATTTAATTTTTATAAAAATTATATTATCTATTTAACAAAATTAAATACAGTTTAGTAGGAAAGTATATTTTAAAATTAAAGTAGCAAACACGTTGAATAAGTGGGTCTTCAAGGACAGTATATTTCAAGGAAAATATGATTTTATATAAACTCTATGAATAATAATTAATATTACATAAATATAAATTAATATTAATTTTTATATAATCTAGACATTTAACTTCAAAAATTCCTTATTATTGGTATTTTAAATTAATTAATAAGGTGAATCATTTATCGCTTTAAAACAGATTTTATAAATGTTCCATTTTTAAACTAAAAGGCAAACTTATACTAAAATAAATAAAAGTTAACGATAATGTAATTAATTTTATTAAATATAAATAAATTATACATGTTTTATTTAAAATCATAATCATATAATATAAAATATTTCAAATTACTTAATTTATTGAAAATAGACTTCTTTACAAAATTGATATTTTCACTATTAATTAAAAAATCAATATTTTCTGAAAAATCACAACATTTCACCCAAAGTAATTTTTTATTATGATTTCAATAAATTATGTTAATAGTATCAAATATAGTTTCTAAAATATCTAAAAAATCATTTTTTTGTTGAAAATCAATAAAAATTATTTTCCATGAAAACTTATTTTTAAATAATAAAATAATATCTCTAAAAACTAGTTGATTATTTATTAAACATCCATAAACAAAATATATTGACTATGAAAAATAGATATATATATATATATATAACATTAATTATTTAATATTATTCATACTCTATAATTTAATGGTTTGGTTATAATGGTTATATATGTCACGAGTCATTTAAGCCTAATGTTGCTTGTCAAATACACTATAAAAAATAGTTTTCTTCTAAAAAATATTAAGCTGTTACATCCTCACTAAAGTAATAAATTGAATACAAAAAATAATATCATTGTCTCTATAATCAAATGCCAAAAATTTGAGTATACATATATTTTTATAAATTCGTGTTTTAGAATGATTTTATAAAGAATCCCCTTGATAACATAGAAAAGTATGTATGAATATCATCTGGAATTAGACAGAAAATGTTTAAAATAGAAGATTATATGTTAGAATTTAACATTTAGACATAGATAAAAATAATAATTCTTAAATAATGATATGGGGTCCAAAAGAAACTTTTTTACTAGAATGTGAATGATCAACAAAACCTTTTCATCCAAAATACTATAAACCAATGAGATATGATAAATCTCATTAATAATTTCATAAATAATGGTAATACGAAAAAAATCAATATAAATTTCATATTTTGAGGATTAATGTTCTAGATAGATTCAGATCATAAGGAAATATTCTTAGATAATGACTAGAATTTCATCCTTTATCAAATTTTCACTAAAGTATCATATTTTTATCCTAATGTTTTGTAGACCAGATTAATTATTTATTCTTAAAGCACCAAAATAAACATTAAACGATCAAATAACCAAATAACTGATAAAATGATTCTCATCTTCTCAGTATACATTAACCAAAACCATATTGGTTAGCATATGGAGTGATGTTTACCCAAATGATTAAACAATCATTTGATGAAATATTAAATTAATATCCAAAATTCATCAGTATTACCAAAAGATAGTACAATATAATTCCTAAATTACTTAATAATTTAATTTTGTTTTAAACTAAAATGATATGTTAGTCATTTAATCTCATAATTCAAAAACTTTGTGATCTTTTTTTAAATAAAAATTAGTCACTTAGTCACATAATCACGGTTCAATCCCATGGTTATATATAAATTAAAAACATCTATTATTTTAATCACCACAATATTGAAGATCAAAAAAATTATAAATTTTTTCAATACCCTCTAAAAATTGGAAATGAATAACTCATGTTAAACATAATTTTGACATATACTTCAACCAAAATAAAATATCTCGTAAAATTACATTAATATTTATATGATGCCATCACATTAAACCTCAAAGATGTGTGTAATAATTTAATTATATTATTATAATTAATTTAATATAATAAATTTGGTAACCATAAATCTTAATGTATAATCACAAGAAAACATCATATTCTCCACTTTGAGTTAACCATTTTCTCTGATACCAACTATAACTACCCTAAACTCCCACTCCCTGCTCTGTTGTGAAACACATTAACATTACATTTGCGGAAGTGATACTAATCATGGTGAGTCAATATTTTCGTTCCAAAGAAGAAAATATGAATTTTATATTTTATATCACTAACATTTTCAAGGGCCGTCAAGGTTTTGAGTTTTATACTATTATGAAAAACACTTAATATAAAACATTCATAAATAACTCATTCACTATGATGAACATCATATCCCACTATATTAATCATTTTATATTCCACATTAAGTAATAATTATTGATATTAAACCCTTATATAAATAATTCAACAAACATTAATTTTTATAACTTTTGGAAAATGAAACCTAAGATGTTTTTTTTCTAATGCTCAGTACGAGTAAATATAATCATTAATAATTGAATTTAATATATCATTAGGAGAAAAGAATAATGGTATAATTAAATAATAAAAGTGAATGAGTATAACATAACAATATTAATACACATTAATATTTAGATAATCAAACATAAAAATATAGCATAAAGATTTCATAAAAGATAAAGTCATTTGAACAAATAATTTTGAGCCATGTGATATCAATCTAGATAAAATGAAATATTTATGACCACCGAAAGCATAATGGGATTATATTGGTATTATTGAAAATAAACATCAAATAAACATTATAAAAACATTATAATATTAATAATCATAAAACCTACTTCCAATATTATTATTCTGATAACATATTAATTACACAATGAATTAGAGCTCTATATGGGAGCAACCATAGTATAAGCTAGTTCTATATATCACAACACTCTCTGGGTGCACCCATCATATATAATTTCATTAAAAAACAATAATAATTATGTATACAGTTCATTTATTTTATATTAAATCTCATTAAACAAATTTTCTTATTTTCAAAACATAATTTAACCTATGGAAAAGAAATTGGTTCCCTAAAAATCACTTTGAAAAATAATCAACCTGTTGAAAATGAAATCAGTTCTGAAAAAAAAACTTCGATATATGATTACCTTGTGAAAAAGATACATGTTAGATAAAAATATCTTTTAAACATGATAAAACAATGTAAAATAAATGGGTTCAATGATAATCTCTATGAAACATGAGTAACACATAGAAAAGAAGTGGGTTACATAACAATGACTTTTAAACAAGTTTTACCCATTGAAATGAATTTTGTTCTACAATAATATTATTTAAATTACAATAATTCATATTTATAATTAATGAGTATGATATCATTATAAAATATCCCAAATAGATCATAAATATCATCATGAATTTTTGACATTGATTAATGTAAAAATCATTAAAATAACTCTGAAAACAATGGTGAGTAAAATATCCTTTTAATATTGAAAATACATTTTAAAAAAATATAATTTACAAGATATTTTTAAAATTATTTTATTTTAAAATAAAATATGTATCATATAATTATTTCATCAATGGAAACAATGGACATGAAGGTCAGACAATTTATTCATATGTGTTAAAATATCAATTATTTTTTTAAAAATTGAATAAGGGAGTCAAAAGTTACACATTTGAAAAAAATAAGAATATTTATATTAATTAATTATAGTTTAAGGTAAAAGATCATGTACATTGTATTTATGAAATAATTTATTTGTTTAAAGAATAATTGTTTTAAAAAATTTAGAAATCGTGGATAAAAAATAGGAAGATACCTAATCGAAAAGAAAATAAAAGATCGGTATCAATTAAAAAATAATTTCATAGAGCTTATTAAATAAATAAGGTAGTAAATTCCATTTAAACCATTGAGATTCATTCATAATCATAGGATAATAAAATATATTAATTTTTAGAAAATAATATAATATTTTTTTTCAGTAGAATAAACATGAAATTAAACAATCTTGAATGCATTGTGATTGTAACATAAATAAATTTCCACTTAAGCTACACATTATTTTTATTCCCCAAGAATTAATATCTTAAATTATTCTTTAAATATCATGAATATATATATATATATATATATATTATAAAAATACAATATTTAATTATATAAACCACATCTAGAAGATGGATTAAAATCACAAAAATATGACCCAAAAAAGGAATTCATTACCATTAAATCGTACAATGATCATATCACTAAATTGTGATTTAATTAATCAGTATAATATGATTAAAAAAATTTAAAACCATTTTAAAATTTATGAAAATATAATAAAATAATTTATACATAAGTTCACACATAATCATATTATAATGAGTTAATGAATAAGTTTTATAATCAACAAATGGAAATTGAATTATGTAACTCTTTAACACTTTGTAAATTTAATTTCAATCCCATTGGTTAAATTAATTCAAATTGAAACTTAATATATCATGAATTATAAATTATTAATGTTATAAAATGTGAAATGGAAAATATATAAAACAAAAAATAAAAAATTTGGTCAATACGGAATATGTCACATTGAAGTAAAATTGATGCTAGAAAAACCCATACCTAGGGTCCAAACAATACATGTATCTCCACTAACTTCTACATTACAAAATATAATAAATTATTTTATTTGTCAAAAAATTTTCTAGTTTTTTATAACATATAAATAATTAATTAACTTTATGTCTATTTAATTGTAAATTTAAAAATTTAATCCGTTAAGTCCACATCATATGTTTTTGAGGGTGTTCAGTTTATTGTTTCAATATAGATTTGTTGTGCTTAATCACGGTCAAATGGGTAATTATTTCAAAATATCTATAATAAAAGTATTTACATAATTATAATATTTAGTCATCATTTATACTATAATCAACTATTGAAAAATATTTGTGAAAAATGAACAATGTTACGATCAAGGAGATGGTAGACCATACGTATGCATTACTAACGTTTATATTTCACAATGATAATTATGAAGAGAATGTATAAATTAATATTAACTTTACATAAATATCATAATATAATAAATATAGTATTATTTAATTATATAAACTTTTATATATCATTAATGTGTTCTAGAGATGCTAAAATAATCACATTGCTTTGTCAAGGTGGTAATCCAGACCTAAAAGAAAGACGTTATCATTTTTCTTTTTAATAAAGAAAATGATATTTTGTCATTTTTAAGGATAAATATTTCATTAATATCATTATTATGTTACATACATCACATAAAATCATAAAATGTATCGTTATTATTATCCATGTAAAGAGTTAGTAAAAACTGAATCACACAGCTTCATGGGGCAATGGTTTGTCTTACACACAAGAGATGTTATCATACCACACATGGAATGAAAATTTAAAAGGTATATGTGTTATAATAACTCCATAAGTATAAATATGTTACATATATCATCTATATTATTTAAATATGTTATAAAAAATAAATGAGTGGTGATGATTGAAAATGCATGACATCGGTTTGTGAGGTGGTTGTTCGTCATACACAGGAGTAATGATTTCGTATCCATTTGAATGGTAGAGGAGATAGATTTATGTTATTATATTAATATAATAAGATTTTATTTTGTATTATATAATGTTATTATCAAATTTTAATATTTTAATATTATTTTATTTATGTTTGATAATAAATAAATAAAATATGAATAATTAAGAAATTTAACTTTTCTCAGATGTCCTCATTAAGATTATATCTAAATAATATCTAGAATTAATTTATACCCAAATAATTAATATAGAAAGGGAAGATGTTGATTTTTAAGTACTTAAATATGTTATTTTACTATGCAAAATGGATTTAATGTTTTACGAAAAGAGAAGAGGTAGTGGCCTATTATAAGTAATGTGAGTAGAACACTAGATATTTTTTAAATGTAAAAGGTGTAGCTATGTTATTCAGATGAAAAATGTGTCCAAAATGTATTATAAACATTAATATACATGAAAATGTTGAAATATTTAAATCAATTAGTTTTTATAAAAATGTGTAAAAAATATATTATAACAATGTGATTAGTTTTTAATATTTTCAAAATTAATTATAGAGACATTTATTTTAAATGTATTAGAAAAAATAAATATGATTAAATATATATAATATAATTTTCCAAATTAAATTTATGATTGAAAAAAGTTAATTTTATCGAAATCCCGCATATGTAGTGAATAAAATGTTTTCAAAGAATTGTATTTTTCAAGGAAGAGATTATTTTATATTAACACTCTGAATAATAATTATTATTTTATGAATATAAATAAATATTATTTATAAATTTATTAGTATAAACTATTTAAATGATTTCCAACTTGTGGTTGTTTTAGTTAATTTAATAGGGGATACATTATTCTCTTTCAAACAGTTTTTAGAAAATCCCACTTGTAAATCGAAAGACAAACATATACTAAAACCCAATATTAGGTTCATTAATAACTATTTAATTAGATAAAAAATAAATAAATAATACTAATGTTACAATAAATTATAATTAAAAATATATAAGGACTATAAATTACTATATTTATTTAAATTAAATAACATTTTTTGAAAAATCAGTATTTTTCAATATTCATTGAAAAATTAACATTTTTAAAAAGTTATTTTATTTAAAAAATTATAATATTGATATGGGGATTAAGAAATTTATGTCTATTTTTTAAAAAAAATTAAATAATTCCAAAAATATTATTTATATATTTTTTTCATAAAAAACAACAGGATTAATTTTTTATGAAAATATATGTTTCCTGAAAACAATTACTTTAGAAAAATTTTATTGATTATTAAAAAAAATTTTTCATTAATTAATACTGAATAAGTAATATATATATATATATATATCATAATTTAGATAATATTATTCATAACATCCAATGTAACGGCTAGGTTATCAAGGTTAAATATTCCACGGGTTGTTTAAGTTCAGTTTAGCATGTCAAATATGTTATCGAACAAAATTTTTTTCTAAAATATCATGGTGTTAAATTATTACTGAGTCATGTAGCATAGAGATAATGTGTTATGATTTTTAGTTTTGGCACATTTGACACTACGACCATGAATTCATGTTCACAATCTAGGGTGTTCAGGAAGAGGGGTCCACATGGTCAGTGAAAAATATCCACGACTATGTTGTGAGTATAAAAAAAATAAAAAATGGCCATAAAAGTTTTATTTTTACGAAAACCTACCATATACCCACCATTTAGTCCAAAATATGATGAAGATATCTTTTTTTTTTGTGTTTTGGGGGGATTTTGGTAGGTCACCCACATTGAGTTTTTTTGACCTAAACCTTTACTGTAGGGTTTAAAAAATTTAACATAAGATCCCCCATGTATCTCTTCTTTAATTCATAAAATAATATTTCTTGTTTTTATAAATATTTTATTAAGGTAAAGGGAAATATTTTTTTTGAATGTGAATTTTTTATTTTTTATTTCATGGAAATAATATGATATAAATGTCTTATCATTGATGGTCTATTATATTTATCATATAATGATTGAGTTTTGTAGATTCTCACCCAATAAACCATTCTCCAAAATCATAGTATATTGAATTTTCTTTGGATATAAATTATTATACATATTTAATATAATTATTTATCATTTTGATTTAAATATCATTCAAAATGAAAAAATTTTGTGATTAATTTCCAATAAAAAGAAATGATAATTTTATTGGAAGATGTAGGATTTAAAAAAAATTTGGATACAAAAACTGTTATTAAAAATTAAATTAGTTATATAATGGTATATTTATTTGGGCTTATTATTTATAAATTTTTGAGTGGAGTGTTTGGATTTTTAATTATTATTTCTCCATGAATTCAGTTTTTAAGATACTCTTTTTTTATTATCTTGTCTATTTATTAAAAAATTTATGTTTTCTGAAATTAATTGAGTTTGTTGGTTTATTTTATTTTTTGTGTGTTTATAATTATATGGGTTGGATAGTGTTATTTTTTTGGGAATATATTTCATGATACTATAATATTATTATTAGTATTATTGATTTGTTTTATTGAGGGATTTAAAATAGTTTTGAAAAAAAATTGGTTGTGGGGACCACCTTGGTCATGATTAAATATTGTATTGTTAAAGTCTAGAATGGGTTTGGGAGCTTGTTGAGGATGAAAAGCTGTTATTTAAATGTTTTTTGTCCACTTTTATGTTCTATATAGTTGATACATAACTATTTATTCCATTTTTAAAATTAATCATGACATCTTACATGTGTTCTAATTTTATATTATTTCAAAATATTTTATAAATTTTTAGGAGTTACTAAATATTTTACAACAAAAATATATATCGTTGTTTCTTTTAACATAAATTGAGTATGTGGGATGTTGTTTGAATTTTTTTTTGTTTACAATCACCCTATTCCTAGAAATGTTGTTTACATTTTAGATTATTAAGATTGAGTCTCATGTCTGCTTGGAAGTGCATTATAGGATTTATATATCGTTGGGTCCATTAGTGCAGGATAAAGTTAGAAGGGTCAAAGATTGTGGTCGGTTCCCATTTTCAAGGGAGTATATGTATTATAGTGTTTGTTAAATATAGGTTTTTTATATTTTTATTTTAAAACTCATTTACATTCAATGTATTCTACCATATATCACGATTTATTGGTCTATAATTGGTGTTCTATTTGTTTGTATACAATTTACCTTTAGTTTACAGTAGTTTTCAAACATTTATATAGGCCCTATCATGGTTAGGAATTTTTTATATTTTCCTTGTATCATTTCAACAAAGTCCAATGATGGTTTTTATTTGAGAGGGAGGGTATAAATTCAAAAAAAAATTATGAGTTTTGTTCAATCAGGGTCTTGTTGGCCTGGATATTAGACATATTTTGAATTAAGGATATAACATATTAAACATATAGATAAATATTCTTATATATATATATATATATGAGTTTTGATGGATTTTTGTTAATTTGAATATCATTTAACATATAATAATTCTATTTTTGTTGAATTCTTCCTTGTTAGGGGACTTATGTTATTCCCCAGACCCAAACTCCTTGATACGGTGGTTGAAAAACATATATTAAATATTGGATTTCATAACCACTATATTTTCCAAGAAATAAAAATCCCAAAAGTATATGAATTTATGAAAATATTTCATTATATAAATTTTTAATTCCATTTTTTTTATGGAGTTATAAATTTATTATAAATCATAAACTAATTAATTTAATGATTTACTCAACTAGTGGAAATATTTTCCTTCTTTATAAGAACTACATAATCTAAAATATTTTATTAATATATCCATAAATTTTACACACAAACAATTCTATTTTATATATCATGTGTAGTAGTTTTATTCATTAATTTGGGAAATAGGAATATAAAAATGGTATAGAACAAAAACATAGTAATAAAACATAAAACTAAGGAAATAATTTCATAAACATTTTATAAATATAATATAATGAGTAAGTAATCAGCAGAATTATATAATGAACTAAAACTAAAAACATTATATATGCATGAATAATAGTTAAAGTGAGTTTAAAAATATTTACTAATCATATACTGTAAGAATTCAATATTTCAAACATAAAAACAAAATTTTAATGCAATGTGAAAAGTCACTATACTAATATAAGGATAGGTTTACACCAACACCCATGATTTTTTTGTAATAAGATTTATTGGTGAAATGGGATGCTGTATAATTTAATGCCCCACCAGTGACTCACTTTAATATAATGCATTCATCATATAAGTTAATGAGTAAACATTATATTCTCAAATTTCCCATTAATTATCCACATTGGAATAACTACATAAGGAATTCCTATAAATATTAAAATGATAATAAATGGGATAACATGATCATATCCTATCTATATAAGAATTTATATGGTTAAATGATTCATAATAAACATTCATCAAATATTAAGACTTATAATAATGATACACAAAACTCTTATATTTTCCCCATTTCATTCAAAGTTGCAACATGATATTAATACATATATATGAAGATGATATTTAGAAAAAAAATACATATAAATCTTACTAATATTAATCTTTATAGGAATAATGTTATAAAAATTCTAATACATTTTCAAATTTCAGTTTAATAACATTCTTTCTAGGATAACATTATCCAATCTAAAATATTTTAATTTTTAGATTAAAATCATTAAAGGTAATTAGTGAATGGAAAAGTAAATATTGGAATACCATGATCAAAATCCATACATATTGTTAATATGGATGGTAAAAAATCTTAATGCATCCCTAGCGTAGAAAGGAAGCATAAAAGGATGATGAATGAGTTTAAAAACAACCATGAAAAATAATTCTTCATACTATATGATTTAATATAATATCATGAATAAAATTGTACAATACATTGAGTTTATATCCCCAAAATATAAATATATATTAATCAATATTTCAAGAAACATGAACCCCATTAGGGTAAATCCTTTTGAATTTTATATGAAAAGTGGAATTCATATAATAAGAGATTTTTCAGAAATCATTTTCAATGTTTTCATATGAGGAAATATTTGGATCCAGATTAAAAAATAATTTTAAAAATGTGGAGTGAAAAAATTTGAAAAAAGTTTCATTTTTAAAATAATCACTCATAATAAATGATGGAAATTGTCATAATGGTTTACAAAAATAAATTTTTATTTGATAAAGGATGACTTGGTTTTTAATGGGAAAAAATTTTAAACATCTTTAGATATCTTTGAATAAAACCCATGTCATAAAATGTGTTATAAAACATTCTTGTAAAAAAATATTATAATGAAATAACCTAATAATTGAAGCATAAATTCCATGACAAAACATTATTACTCATATATGGATATTTGACTACCAATAACCATAAGGGGGAACATATCTTAAGATTTTATAAATATTTAACAGAATATTTATTCAGTATGAATTTATATCCCAGTAAAATTTGAATGAATAAAACCAAAAAAGAATTGTAATAATTTACCATAATTATATTAAATATGTTTGATATAATGATCCCAAATTAATGGATTTGTATTTAGTTACTAAAACTATTTACAACAAGGGAAACCAATAAATCAATATCCAAAAGAATAAGGTTACATTATTTTGATATTAAATCCCATAGATTAAAAATTTATGAATACAATAAATCCCTGAAATGAAAATAAACCAAATAAATAAAACATGGCAGACACAATATATTATGTCTCAATGAATCAGAATTATGACCAAGAGAACACTTACGACATTAGAAACCATTGAATCAAAACTTAATGAAGGGTGTGATTTCAAATTAAATATAAAATACCATGAATAATGATAGGAAAAAGAGAAAAAAGTATCAAAAATTTAGAATATATTACATTACAATGAAAACATACTTTCAAATAAGTTAAATATTTTATGTGGTATAAATTGAAAAAATAAAACCATAAAACTTGAGAAATATTTTCATTAAAAAACTATGAAGAAATGATATTGAACATTAACATAAAATACAATATGTAAAAATTAATAATATAATAATATAGCTAATTGAAATACAATAATCAATTTAAAATAAAATTATGTGTGTAAACAATATGTTTCTAAGAAGAGAAATATTATTGGACAAAAAACATTTAACTTGATCTAGATTTATTCTTGGAATATACCTATAATTATGAATTATAAAATAATGATGATTATATACATTCATAGGAACATTATCATTTGATTATTTAATTGAATATATCATTTTTTTTATCAAACTCAATTTATTTATCATTTAGTATTTTTTTTATGTTTTCATGAAAATAGAATCAGTGTTGTCTTATTTTTTAATTTCATCGATGATATATGTTTTTTAATGATGAGTCACATAATAAATTTACCCCTTCCAAAAATAAATATAAATATTAACCACTTATTAACATATAATAATTTGTTATTTATGTTCCCATAGTAATCAATGATATATTTTTATAGTATTAATTATGGTATTTGTTAAAATAACCAAATGATGAATATGTTATGTCATGATGAGTGATAATGGTTACAAAAGTGTGAAATGTCATTATAAGAAAATGATAATTATACAATTTATATTTCTTATTTTTATGATTCATATTTTAATTGATTTATTATAAAGGATGAAAATAGAAATTAAAAAGGAGAAGTGTTTCATCATGTAGGTGTTAGTACCGACAATGTAGTGTTAACATAATTTTGTTTATCTAATTGAATGGATATGAATAAACAAATCTGATGCAATAATATGATAAAACTTTATTATATTAATTATTATTCCATTTTATTATTACTATGGTAAGGCTATTGTTATAATAGAATGATTTAGAAAATGATTGGTAAGGATTACATAATACTCACTTCGGGACTTTGAACATTATCTTGATAGTGACCTTAGAAATGAATTGTTTGGGATGAGTAATTGAGATCGGATTCATATCAACATGATAGATATTTATAAGAGTATAATAGTGGAAAATTGTCAAGATTTAATAAAAATTAATTATTGTGTAATTATTCAGGGGAAGTGTCTCCTTTTATAAGTGAAGAAAAGCAAACACATTTTATTACACAATTACTTTTCAAAGATTTCACTAAACAATTAAAGTTTTAAAGTATCCCAAATTAATAAATAATTGTGTTTAGAGTGATATTAGGTTAAAAAACCTCAATAATGTATATCCACACTTATTTTCAACATGGTAAGATTTATTTTTTGTTAGATTTCAACATTAACAATTTTTTTTGTTTTTTACACTGGTTTCTAGTTTTAAAATATTTAATTTTTATTTTAGAAAAAATATAAATTAAATGATCATAATTTTTTTTATGAATGTAAAAATAATTTTTATTAAATGTATTTAAAATTTTAAATATGGGAAAATGGTTTTTTAAAATAAAAAATTTTATATTTAGAGAATCATTTTTTGAGGAAAATTGTGTTTTAAACTTTATGTGATCAAAATGTAATTTAGAATTAGATACAAATTAAATTTCGTTTAATAAAATAATTTATTTATGAAAATCATATTACATTCATAATTTAATATTTTTCAACAAAATTTACAAAATTAACTATACATAATAGTAATATTTTTAAAAATAACAGTTTTGGAAATAACTTGTTTGTAAACTTTAATATTGTAATCATACTATTATGCCTGAAATTTATTTTTAAAATATTATATAATATCATAATTTTTTAAAAAAATTATTAAATCCATTTATATATATTTAAAATTAAAAAATATTTCAGAATAATTTAAATATAATAGATTATAAATAGTTTTCATTTTAAAATTATATATATGTTCTAAAAAAATACTTCAGTTTTATAAAAATTATTTTAATTTAAAATGATTTTTTTTTATTATTAATAGATTTATATTATGAAAATTGTATTCCAAAATTTATAATCCATTATTATATTCTTATATTAAAATAAGAGTGACATTTTTTATAAAAATACTTATTTTATAATTTTTCCCCTAAAAATAATTAATTTTATTAAAATCCCTAAAATCCATCATTAAAAAATATATCTGTTAAAAATAAAAAAGAACTCTTCATTTATTCAAATTAATATTCACAAATTCCCAAATTTTATTTTTCATTAAAAAATCAAATAAAATAATTAATTTTTTATATGAAAACTAAATATCAAATGCAAACTATTCATATTCATATTTCACGCCATTTATTAACTTGGTTTTTGTTAAATATTTATTAAAATAATAATAATCTAAAATTATTAAATGTATATTATTAAAATATAAATTCATATTCCATAGAAAATTAATATTTTGAAAAGCAATTCTCTAAACAATCAATGATATTATTTTCCATTTAATATAAACAAATTGAATTTCATTCATATTTAAAGAATCCATTATTTCTTTTATAAGTATACATCATAAATTTGATTCTCCTATTAATTTTTTAAAGTAATAAGGATGTTTTTATTGAACATGCTTAATATATATATATATATCAAAATATATCACTGTTTTATTTAGCATCGGTGTAGCATATGGAGTATGTTATCAAAAACATGTACTTATTTAATAGAAGTCATTAATTAAAAATCTAATGGTTATGAATCTTACAAATGGTAGAAATAAGATGTATTTTCATATCAATCATCATGTAGTTACTTATAAAAGATTTAATAGAATTTATTTCATAATGTGATAATTTTCATGTGTCTTTGATATAAACAATTTTAAAAACATTTCAATGAAATAGGTATTTAAATGTATATATATTTATAAAAATAAAAGAAATTATCTCAAAATACTGATTGTTTTTTATGAAAAATGTAGTAAATTATTAATTGGATTATGGAAATATATATGATTCGGTGTTTGGATGTTTTTCATATAGATATAGTAGGTTCTGATAGGGGATGTTCCCAAAAGGGGATTGTGGTGCTAGGTTTTCCCCCGTCGCCGCCGACCTCTCCCCCGTGGTGGATCTTCTGCGGATTCTCCTGTTGATCCTGTCATGTTTGTGGCTCACCCCTCTTGGTGTTAAAACACTGTTATGGGATCTGTGATTCTATCGGGTTGTGATCTCCGTCCGTAAGACCATCTGGCGATGGTCGCTTTGTACACCGGCATTCTCTTCAGAGCCTTCGTGGGTTCACAATTCTTGGTGGTGGCGTCGTCCGGTTGTTTGTTTCAGCATTTCAGAATTGTTCTACTGTGGCATCAGTTATTAGAAGTTTTTAAGGGGTCTTATTCTACTGGATTATTGGAGTTGATGGGATCTAGTTGTGGGTCGGTTCGATTTGGGGCGTCCTTCATCCGAAGTTACTGGATTTCTGGAGGCTAATCTTCAGGTGATGTGCTCTAGGAGGCTCTTATTTGTAGTTCGGATGACCGACGTCTACGGGTGCTGGTAGTGGACGACGGTGATTTTTACGGTGACGAGTTACTTCTCCCAACAGCAACAATGTTGGATCTAGAGGGCGATGATGATGGTTGTGGTTATAGTTTCATGACGTTTTGGTGGGTGATTCGGTAGTTACGAAGGTCTCATGCATTTTCTGGCAACCGATGTAATGTTGGAATGGCGGCGATGATGGTGCTAGACGGTGTTGATGGTTTCTTCTCCGACGGTGAGGATAGAATTCCTAATGACTTTGAAAATGGAAGTGGCATCACCTCTCGTGGTTCGAGGTCTTGATGATTTAGGGATTGGCTCGTGGATCGAGGTGGATATGGTGATAGTTTTGAATTTTGGCCTTCGAATTTTGATTGTGGAATTTATGAATTTTGAATGTGGTGTGTGGTTTTAGAGGACGTGGGACACACTACTACCTTTGTATGTATGGTTCTCACTTTCCCAAAAAGTTTCCTTTTATATAATGCAAAAAATGGATTCAGTGTTTGGATTTTTTTACTTGTTATAGTAAATGCAAGATTATTTAAATTGTATTTTTAAAAAAAAGAATTTCCATATTGTTTATATTGATCACTAGTATAATGTAATATTTTTTAATTCATGGATTTTTTAAAATATACCAGGCATTGAATAATTTCAAAGTAAATAAAATGTTCTTCATAAAAGAAAAAAAAACATTATTTAGTGGCATTGATATTTGGTTTATATTTGTTTTCTATTTAAAATTATTGGTATGATTTTAATTTTTGGTTTTTTTTCTATTTGCATAGTAAAATTTATTTTTGATTGTAGAAAATACTCATCTAATTTTAAAACTGTTAAATGAACTTATTATGAATTTAATGCTTTCATGGAAAAAATATTTGGGTTATGTTCAAATTTTTTGTGGAAAAATATAATAGGTGTTAGAATATATTGTAGAGAAATTTGATTAAAAGATCTGATGCTTGGAAAATTTTCAAATCAGATGTGAAAATTTTTAACCATATTTTTAATAAGTATTTATAATGGTGTTAATGGATTAAAATTTTTAAAATTTTATTTTAATGTATTTTGGTATTTTATGTTGAGTGAGTCCATGAAACTTAATTTTTTTTTAGATTATTTCTATACACCCTCATTATTAAATCCCAAAATGATTATTTTTTACAAAATACATGATATATTATTATTTATTTATTATTTATTATGATATTATTCAATTCAAAAAATTAATTGTTAACCTTTAATGCTTATTAGTATTAATATTATTTATTTTCAAATATATATATTCTTTTATTCTAATAATGTTACTCTCAATTTTTGTATTTTGAAGCTCATGCTTTCCATCTTCATTAAATTTGGAAAATCACATTTGACGTGGTCGTCATATCTTAAAACTCTTGTTTAAAATGATATTAACGTTCATAACCTCACTTGTGAAATGAAAATCATTTTTTTAAGTGCACATTTGTAAGATACCTAATATTCTAGGTCCTCACATTGCTGATAAACCTTATGTTATCATGAATCTTTCTATGAATTCTGTGATCATGAGATGTTATTACACGTCACTATAGTCATTGTTAAATATTAAGGAAGAATATATTTTCCAAATGATTTTCATATTAGATACATTATAACTCAAGTATTTATTTTCATGATATAAGTTATTCAGTATTTATTTACTCTTCTTATTTTGATTAGAATATGTGATTCAGGATTCATAATGAAGTTATTATTATTTAAATGGGTAGATAATAATTTTTTCATTACATAATTAAAATACAAGGATGGATTAAAATGTTAATTGGTATCTTCAGAAATTCATTAAATTCATAGAAACCATTAAAAATTTATATAGTTTTTAGATTATGTTGTTTGCTAAATTTTTAGGATATATAAAGCTATTGTACTTTTATTGATGTCTTCATTGATCCATTGTAAGGATATTGAATTATATAAATAACATTCTTCTATAAATTGATATATAAAATTAATTAATTTACTAAAAAATAATTGAATCATATGATAATGATTTTATTCAATTTTTAGGGAAATGTCTGAAGAGATAATAACAGGTTTACTTTGACGTGGTTTGAAATTTAAATTCAATTATTTTTTTTGAAAAATTAAAAAATTATTCAAATAATATTAATGGGATATTATATTAAATATGATTATGGGGGAAATGTTGGATGAATATCTCCAAAATTCAAATTTGGATTTTTGAATTTTTAAGACATCATTTTTTAGAGAAAATCAACAATAATTCAGTTCCATAAATCATGTTGAAAATATCTAAAATATAATGATTTTGATTAAAATTTAAAACTTAAATTTAAATTATTTATCATTATAATTTGTAAAATTTATAGAGAAAATTTATTATAAATTCATTGTGATGTGATAAGTATAGAGATAATTTTGGAAACAATATTAAAAGTCCACATTTCAATGAATGCATGATTTATGGTGGATCAGTTATAAAATTATTATAAAATCAGTCAATGAGTTATTAATAAAATTTAAAATTCTATGATATTTTAATTTATAATAAAAATGTGATTATTATATTTGAGAATATGTTTATGTAAATCTTGGTATACTTATAGAGTATTTGAATAGTAAAATATTATTATTATCGGTTTATATTATTTTCTTATAAATTTATTTCATGAACTCTTCAAAAAAACACCAAAATGATGGATAAAATTATAGAATCCATTTGGCATAATTATTTTATCATTCTAAATTTTTAAAATTTTTAATATATAAATGATGATTGAAACAATTTGAAACATACTATTATAAATTAAAAATGAATAAAATAGTTATATAACTGACAACACAACACAATGATGACACTCTTGACACACACAGAAAATATTTTTGTTACTGTATTTTTCAACTATAAATGAAATAAGAAATATTACACTCATTGAAAATATATTATCATTTATTTTTGTTCAATGAGGATCATGATATATCTCTCACCTTATTGAAAAAGATGTAAGATAAATGTATTAAACAATTCTACGTCTCATAGATTTATTCTGAAGCATTACCAAATTTTACCCACTCATTGTAGGGTGTTATATATTAATAATACGCAATCTACGATCCTTGAAAATGAAACGGGCTTGATGTATGGTGTCAAGGACTTCAGATATATGGACATGCTCAGTGAAAATTACCCATTTTCTATAGAGTGTAATGGTGGAATAAGCTAGGGGATATTTTCCCCATAACCACTATACATAGAAAATTCATACTATATTTTATGTATTTTAAAATGTATAACTCAACAATATTAGATAAGGAAATGATATCTTTCTTTCCATAATGATGATTTAAATATTGAATGATTTTTAAAAGGATGTAACCCCCTTATTTTAACTATGTATTCATCATCCTGAACAAACATGTTGTATTAGTGGAAGGGGGATTTTTATAAAATAAAAGACTTCTTTTTAAATTTATTAGATCAAATCAATAATCTAGAAAAATAAAAATGTCAATAGAATATCATAGAGATATTATGACGATGATCTATTATCCTTATATCAATTGTTATAATTATGTTTTTTTGGAATGTTATCATGAATATCTATATATATATTATTGGATTGATAATATATTTAAAGGATATCAATCCATATATGTTTCAGGAAAGTGAACCTGAAAATCAGGGTCTTCGTGAAGTAGATAATCATCGCCTTATTCCTGGGATAGGAATTTTATATTTTTTACTATTAACTAATGAAAATAAATATGTTTATCATTGTGATAAAGTATATTAAATATGGGAAAACATTTCAGTTTCCTATTATGGAAAAAATAATGTTAAAAAATATTAAAAAACTATCAAACATAAATTGAGCACTTTTAGGATGTTTAAAGAGTAAAATTTTAATCAAATCAATGGAAGGATGATAGAAATTTATAGTGATTTACCACCATGGGTAGTATAATTCATAAACCCTATTAAGAATTAAATTTACTAAGATTATTACATTTTTATTCGAATATAAGCACTATATATAATAAAAACAAATTCATATTAAATATTTAATGACGAAGGAATTTATAATAACCATCATTATGTGTGAAGTTAAGATGAAAATTCAGTCTAAAGACAATATTTATATCAAAATGGAACATTTTAACTCAATAACTTGAAGGATCATCACTCTTATTCTATTTCTAGTGATTTCAGTTTATGTTACGATTTATCAAATATTTATAGGGAAATCCAAAATCTATTTAAATAGATAAAGGTTAAATTTAAAAAGAATGATTTCGGATTCTATTAATAGAACAAGAATGGTAATTTGAGACTTGATTTCAATTTTATTGAAGCTCAAATTAAATTCAATTATAAAATAAATTGAATAAAATCCAAGAAGGCTATTGTAGTGCATCTAAAAATTCAGTTGATGAATCTATATAAAACTCCAAACATTTTCATGAAAATATAAGGTAAATCTATGCATTATGGATCATTCTAATATGGAAAAATAATCCTAATCTAATGGTTATGATTATTAATAAATTTATTTTTGGTGAGATTAGGGAATATTATTATTTCATTCTTGATAAATCTAAAACATTAAAGAATGAAAATAGTTAACAAAAATATTATAATTATACTAATTATTGAAAATTAGTATTTATCTAAAGCAACATCATATTTAAGATCAATTTTTTTGAAAACATATTTTGATTTGAATAAAAATAAAATTATGAAATTATTTTATAGAATTGATTATTTAAAACATGTCTTTAGTATATTTTACAAAATATTGAATTATCTAAATAAATTTTTTTATAAGAATATAATTTTTAAATGTGGTCTTGGTAATTATAATAATTGTGGAATCCATAAGTTATATAGGAATTATATTTTCATTTGTTCTAAATGAAATATCTTTTCTACTATCAAATTATGACATTTTGGAATTATTGGACATTATAGAAACGACTACCATTTTATAAATCCCATATTAATATTCCATTAGTTATTATTAAAAATATTTATCTATCATTAAATCATTATTTTATAATAAATGTAAACATTATTAGTTACAATAATATTTATATGCTAACATGAGTAGTCCAAAAAGAATATTGGAAAAAAATATGCCATTGTATTTTATAGTTTTTAGGATTATTCCATTTTAATTTAGTGATATATCATTGACTTGATTCTTGAAATATAAAAGTCGTTTTATAATTTTACATTCACATTCTATTGATGAAAATAATAATAATTTTATAAGGAGAGACCAAATCTAAAGCAGTTCATTATATAGAAGAAAAACCAATGCTGGTATAATAGTTATAATCTATACTATGTATTAGTTTTTAAAATTTAATATTCTATTTCAATGAATTATTTTTAATATTGCGGGGAGAGTAACTATAATTATTTTATTATTTTATTCTTCAATGTTTTTCCTCGAATGAAAATAATTTTTTATGAATCATTATTTATTCAAGAAATTATTAAGTAATAGATTTTTATTTCAACCTAGCATGAATATTTTTATTAATTATACATTTTTGTGAAATACTCTTAGAGTTTTTTTGTTAAAAATTTATTTTTTCTAATTTATTTTTTGTTTTTAACTTATTATTTTGTGTAAAAATTTATTTTACTTTCTTACTGAATTATATATAATTTTAAATTTTATATACTTCTATATCAACATATTATTTTTCTATTTTAGTAATTTTAATGTACATAAATGTATTATATATTATCATGAAATAAAATTTTATAGAATTATTTGACAGTCATTTTATAATTCCATGAACTTTTTAAAATCATTTCATGGATCCTTATTTTTTAATGTTTTACTTAAGTGGACTTCACAAGTTTTAAATATTAATAATTATTATATATTATATAATTTAATATTGAAAAAAATTATTTTTATAGTAATAATTTGAATAATGTTACATTATTTTCCTTACAAGTTTGTCTTATTATTTATTGTTTCAAAATTATAAGTTTTTATATTTTATTGTTTATTTTCCTATATTTTTTAATGTGAAAAGATTTTATTTTTAAATTCTATGAATTTTTTTAATACACATAATATATTTTATTTTAGTTTCATAAATATCATTAAAAATTTTTATTGATTTATGTAATTTTTTTGAATATTGATTATGCACATAATTTTTTTCTTTTTAGGGCATGTAATAAATGTTTTTACGATTTATTATAGTTGATTTTTATTTCATTATTATTTATTAAAATTTGTTTTTTAACTTTAGTTTCTCCTAAAAATAAATTATTATTATATTTTTCAAAGGAATATTATTTTAAGGGGGATTTTACAGTATGACATTGAAATTACATAAATATATTTTTATTTAAACATTTTTAAATTTCTAAATAATTTTTTTCAATTCATTTTTTTCTAGTATATGTTTTCAATTTGAATATTAAACAAATATTTAATTATTGAAAATTGTATTTTTTTATACTTTTTTAATGAAATTTTGTGTAATTTTTTATCATTTTTTCAATTTTTTGTTTATTTTGAACCATTGTTATTTTAACTGTTTAATCATTACAAGATGCGGGATAATATATATGAACTAGTATGGTTTGATATCATTCCAACATGTCGATATTTTTTAGAAGATCAATACAAAAATATAAATAATTTGATAGTTACCAAAGTCCCTCATACAAAAATCACAAATAATTTATATTTTCTTTAATTCATATATTTTTATTACTTATCAATTACATATTATTCTCTATTATATAATTCACATATAATAATTCATTATTAATATTTACTTTTTATATTTCATTATATTTATTTAATATATATTTTATATTATTCATGTATTATTACAATAAATTCTATGTTGAAATTTTTTTAAAGTGAAAATAACTTCATAATCATTCATTTGAATAAAAATTATATCCACAACTTGAAATAATCACAATGTGGAGATGTCAGAAACCCTATGTTAGGATCCTTGAATTTAACATCATCCATGACTATAGAAACCCAACTATGGAATCATCCCCACATTTATAAACTCAGTTTTGAAATGACCCACAAATTTAGATATTTGGATTTTGAAAAAAAAACCCATTCTTGGAACTGGTCATTTGGAGTACACATAATGTATGAGATGTTCACATTGGTCATATACCTCATGACATTGAGAATCATTTTATAAATTTTGAGGACTTGTAATACTATCATGCGTCGATACAGTCATGATTTATGTTCCATGTTGATTATATTATTATCACATTTAGAACATATAATTTGGGAATAATTGATTATCGTTCAGAATATAAATATATATCAAAGCCTCGAGTATATATTTTCATGACTTAAGTAGATAAAGACATAATAGATCATGGTATTTTTATCATAAAATGTGTCAAAAGACATGATATTTTGTGATGAATTTTAAGATTGATTACTAAGAAGATTATATTCATCTAATTAAACAATAAGGATTTATGAGAATGTAAAATTGTTTATAAAATATTTAATCGATGCCATAATATTTTTTATATAATCGGGTAGTTTTAAAATTCAATACTATATGAATGTTTTAGGATATCTAAGGAAAAGTAATTATAAATGATTTGTTTAATTTTTTTTCTAAAATGTTGAGCACCACTAAGAAAACATGGCCCTAAGATTATATTCAAAAACAAAACACAAAATCCTAGACGTCTAAAAAAGGATAATTACATTTGTCACTAACAAAAATAAGAAAATCACAACAAGGAAGATGATCTGACCAAAAAAGATTGTTCCCATCAGCACCTTTTTTGGAAAGACAGTCTGCCAAAGCCTTTACTTCCATGAAATCATGGGTAACAATATAATTAGTAGATGAGTGAAAAGATAAACAATAAATCCCTCAGTTAAAAAGTATCAATAGAATATGATCATAGGTAGATCTAATAGTATGAATAATAATAGTAGAATCGCACTTTGACCATATCCTATTCAGACCTCTTTTTTTAGAATGACCCAAAGCACATATAACACTTAGAATCTCTGCTTCCAAAGAGGAAACAATACCATAATAACCAAATACAAAACCCACACCATCCCCAAAACTATTCCGGAAAACATCCCCATATCCTGAAGGTCCCAGATTACCTCTAGAAGCATTATCAGAGTTAAACATAGTCCAACCACTAAAAGGAGATAATCATAAAACCACCATAGTAACCATTGGAGGTAGATAATTACCCTTAATATTAAAACTCTTGAAAACAAATAAGTCATGAATATAATTCCAATAGTAAATTCTCTAAGGGATTTTAACAATTCGAAGAGTAGAAAATATTCCAGCAAAAACAGCCTAAGGGTTGAAACAACCCCATTTTGAAAACACCTGTTTCTCGCCAGCCAAATGATGCTGACTAATTCCACCACTGAAACCTGAAAATGCAACAGTATAAAAGGGGAAAGGCGAAGACAACACAGAAAAGGCATATAAATCATGAACAGAGACAAAGCCTGACTGGAAAACATCAAATGCATAAAAGATGGCCTTCCACATGGTTGAACCTGTAACACAAAATAAAAATAAATGATCCAAATTCTCATGATGCTGATGAAAAAGGACACAAACAGAGCACAATGAAATACCACAAACCAGGAGAGAGTTTTCAGTGGTATGTTTCCTATGCAGCAACCTCCAAATCAGAGTAAACAGAGAAAAAAAAAGAATGTTTCTTTTAAAATTACCAATATATTGAAGACCCAACACATGAGAAATATAATGAGAATGAAAAGTCTTTGAGTAAAACACCTAAAGAATTCAACTCTGAAATACGAAAATAACCAATAGTGGAAAAATAGTAATCCTTTACAACCATTTTAACATAATCCGGAGTAACTTCCACATTCAATTACTGGTTTTTTATTGTAATATCAGGATCAATGTTGAAAACCTCTTTATTGAGAGAGTCTATAAGTGGACCTACAATCCAGTTAGAATTCTAGAACTGAAGAGAGGAATCTTTAGAGGCAGAAAAATGAGCATTAATGTCAACGAGAGAAAAAATTGATTGAGAGATGACCAAACCGGGGAGTCCAAATGATTTGAAAAACTAGAAATTTGCGTAAAAAGAAACCGAGCTCTTAAAAAAGAAGTGGCTTCAGATTTATCATTAACCAACCTCTAATATAAATATGAATTCAAATCTTCTTTAAAAATACTATGATTTTTTAAACCAATACCACCATCTCAAAAGGATTGCAACAATTATTCCAAGAAACAGTTTCAATTTTTTTTTTCAAAAACACTATTGGTACAGATGAAGCTCTTAATGTCAAAATTAAATACTTTAATAATCGTCGGTGTCCATTTATAAAACATAAAATAGTAAACCAACTTAGATGTAAAAACAGCTTTGAAAAGACAAACACGACCTTCCTTGAAAAATTATTTACACTTCCAAGAAGTTAATTCTTTTTTGATCCGACCAAGAATTCCATAAAAATAACAAGCCTTAGGATGACCCCAAATCAAAGACACCAAAATATAGTTAAAAAAAGTTTCCTTCTCTAATCCCCAAATCATTAATGATATCCGATTTACAAAAAATGGATACATTCTTACTAAAATAAACAAAAGCTTTTTTCCAGCTAACATACTTTCTAGGGACCTACTCATAATGCAAGAGAACCATCTAGATATTTTGAATATTTTTCACGGTCCCTTTAGTGAATAAAATTAGATCATCCAAATAAAGAATATGAGTTAGAGCTGAAAGACCACTACAAACACCAATGTACTTCAAATTTTTTTACTAGCCATCTTATTAAATAATCTGCTAAGATAATCCTCGGAAATGGAGACGATAATGAAGATAGGGGATCACCCTATCTAACCCCCCTGGAACAAGAAATGTATCCTTCTAGAGAACCATTAAGAAGCTCAGAAACATGAGCCGATTGAGAAATAATCATCACCCTATAAATAAAAGTAATATCAAAGCCAAACATATCAAATATTTTAAAAATAATGTTCCAATCCATCGTATAAAAAGCCCTTATAATATCAAGATTTTACGCAATATCTCCTCCTTGAATCGGATTTTTAAGATCCTTAACAAATTATGATGCAGAAAAAATAAAATCTTGAATTGATCTTCCTTTGACAAAACCAAAATTATCAGAGGAAACAATTTTACTAGAAATAGGATCCAATCTATTAGAAAGAAATTATGATATAACATTGAATGACATATTAATCAAATTCACATACCTAAAATTATAAATTTCATTGGAATTATCCTCCATAGGAATTAAAGAAAGGAATTGAGCATTTAATCATTGAGAAAAACGTCCAAATACGAAAAACTGAAGAACACCCTTTCAAATATCATCCTAAATAGTCTCTAATTATTTATAAAAAAATAGTTATTAAATCCAACAGGGATGGGGAAACTTTTATAATTGAGGATAAACATCGCATCCTTAATCTATGGTTCTAGGGGAATGAAAGTAAGTCATGAATTCTACTATTTATTAAGAAGATTTGTAACAACACCATCCACAGGGACGGAATTAGTGTAAGAACCATTAATGAGTCCTTTATAAAAAAGAAACAATGTCCACAAAAATATCTTTTATATTATTCATAACTTGATCTAGACTCCTATTTAAAGCAATATACTAAGATATTTTCCAAACTCTTTGAAGTGAGTTAGAAAACATAGAGTTCCTATCCCCATCCTTAGTCCAATTAACCTTCAAAATTTCTCTTTACATAGAATCATTCATATTGAGAATATTATTGAGTTTAAAAGTCAAATCTGATTATGAAACCATAGTACAAGAAATATCATCATTATAATAATACTCCTCAAAACAATGAATGGAGGTTTCAAGATTGGAAATATCCTTATCATGTTGACTAAACCGATCCTTACATAAAAATTTGAGATTCCAATTCAGAATAGATAATTTAAGAATGATAGAGAAAGAATTATTCATTCAAACCACTGAACCTCAAGTAGCACTAACAAGCTTATCAAACATAGGATGTAAATCCCAAGCATTATTAAATATGAAGGGAAAGGGGGCTTATAATCATTTCTTATGAGATCAACCATGATGGGATGATGATCAAAATTGAGTTGAGATAAAGTCATTCAAGGGATTGAGTCCCAAAAACGTAAAAAAGACTCATTCACAAAGGATCTATCATGATTAATATCCACCATACATCAAAGATGTCTTCTATACCAAGTGAACTTCATACTAAAAAGATTAAAATCAATTAGTTTATTATGCTCAATGCATTCATTAAACTCCCTAAATGAAATAGAGTTATTCATTGATCCCATTTTTTCATCATGGCTATGAATAGAATTAAAATCACCATGAATGATCCATAGACCATCAACGATGATTTTTAGATAATGTAATATTAGACCAAATAATTTTACAATCAAGATAATTTTTTTGGAATAAATGATGGATTATGCCTACTTGCATCCAATCATAGTAAAGAAACAAGTAATATATTGAAGACCAGAGTCAACCAAAAGAGGATCATCTAGAGAAGAATGGACTAGAACTCATAAATTCAAGACCTCAGATAAGCATTTATTCACACCTAAAAAATAGAATTTCATTAGTTCAAGGATATAATGACTATTAGAGAAAAAAAACTATTGGCTCAGCTACCCTTAACTGAATCAGTTTATGAAGCTAACTATGAAGTTTAAGAGACTGGATAGTGGCTTCATTGGCCAGAACATGACAATTCCAAAAATAAAATTCTCATTTAGATCTACATATAGAATTTAACCCCCAATTATTCCATCTCCCTCATTTTTTATTGTGTTTCTGAGGCCACTCAAACACCTTCTTAGGAACCCATGGATCTTGAAGAAAAATGGTGATATCCACTGACTTAATATTCTTATTTTCTTCTCCTTAAACATCCTTAGAATCAACCATAACCGAAGAATGAGATGAAACATCTGTCATATCCTCTCTAGAATCCAAGGAACAAGTACATTCCTGCACTTCATTAGCATCTAAATTCCAATACAAGATTTGATAATCATTGATATAATCAGCCTTATTTCTTTCAATTCCATAGGATGTATTGGAATCATTTCTACCTAGAACCTGAAGTGACAAATCATTTTAATCTTCTACAAACACCTTAGAGAATTAAATCTCTCGAACATTAATAGAATTACTCTCATCCCGGTCTGAGGGAAGAGAATCACTGATATAAATATCATTATTTATAAAACATCATTCCAATTGACCTGTTAAATTTTGTTGAATCTGAGATCCTTCAAATATCAAATGGTCAATAGTTAAATCTGGCACCTGGTTCAGAATAATGGACTCAGAAGCAGGAAGTGGAGAATTTTATGAGAAGTAGAGATCCTTATGCATACTAATAAAAATATCAGAGATATATTTGTCAATATATTTGAAAATAGAATTCTTCTCCTAACTCAATTACATGTTGTAAACCAAATCAGTAATATATTGAGAGATTTCAAAGGCCAAAAAATCATCATCAATAACACCTTCAATATGCTCTAGGATCACTTAATGATTTGAAGGATAGAAATCTGAAGGAATAGAAACTTCTTCCTTAGCAATCTTAGCCTAGGATTTATTCAAAGAGACTGTTAGAGATGGCTGGAAGGCTTGTGACTCTCACTCTAGAAGTTGAATATCAAGATTTTTCCAAGGGAGATCACTATTATTTCATTGAGATTTTTAAACATCCTTCCATTAATTAATATTAAGTGGAACCCTAACCTTATTTGGAATCACTATACAGCTCTTTATAGAGTGCCCCAGAACAATGAAGAATTCACCAAAGTTAGGAACTAATTGTAACTCATATTTCAATTCTATTTTCTGATCATTGGAAATATGAATAATATATATTGGATGTTCAGAAAAAGAATTCAAATTAACAATAATTCTAGCATACATGCAATGTTCATCCTCAAAATTTCATTAAACCAATTTAACATGAATGCCAATACCGGAAGCAAGATCATTATGAATCTTAGGATGCCAATACACCAAATTTAATCCATAATGTATAACCCAAATTTGGGTATTGTATAGTTTCTGATAAAAGTTATAAAAATTACAATCCCACTCTGAAATCTGAGACAACCCTAGTTTAGGTAAATATTTCCAATAGAACTCACCATTTGCAGATCATCCTAATTCTGAAAAATAATATGAAAAGAGACCATTCCTTTTGGAATATATTTCCACATAGTTACACCAGAAAAGATTAATATTCAATGTGTAGTATCAACAAACGACCAAGTCTTGTCCCCCATTGACAAAATCAACCACCCAAGAAGTGAGAACATATAGAGATTAAATCATTGTTTCAATGAAATAGGATCTTCTACAACTATGAAACATCCATTCTCTAATTTATGAATATAAGAGGGAATGGGATCCTCTATGTTTATAGGATATTGAACACCTGAATGTGCCATTGTAAAAGAAAAACCAATCCTTTCGTGAGAAATATTTTTAAAGATTCCGCAGATAGATGAACTCAAAACGCCCCTAAATGCAAAATCCCATTCTGGAGTGATTGAATTCATGATCAGGATGTGAGATTAGACCAAAGGGAATCACAGTTTTTTAGAAGAAAATTACATGTCATCACTTCTAAGAAGGAAATCGTTATCCACCCATCTAATTATGTAATAAAAACGATTTTTTATTTATCATATTAAAATAGATTTTGTAAATATAAATTTAACCTTCTATAAAATTATTCATAAACTCTTTTATGGTTCTAAAAAATCACTAAATATTTTTATATAACCATTCTTTAATATTCTAGGAATTTCATGTGAGATATCTATGTGAATATTTATATGGTGGTTGAAATTCAATTACAAATATTTAAATAGAAGAAATAAATATTAGTTGAAGTATTTGGAAGGGAAATTTTTATAAGGATTTTTATAGAGACATTTTTGGAAAAATAAATTAAAATTTTATATTGGAATGATTGAATTTGAAAAATACATTATAGAAATTACAGAATATTTATGTTTATCAAATCATAGATATTTATTGGGGATGAAAAATTTTTAAATTGAAAATAATAATGTGAAATTTAAAATTTTAACATTATAATAGGAAATATTTAAAAAGATTATTTTTTATTGGATTTTATGTGATCAAATATGGGTTTAGAAAATTTGGGTAAGTATATTAAATTTTATTATTTCATTATCCACAATATTTATTGAGGATTATTTATGGAATATTAAGATAATTAGTCAAGGAAATATTTATTAAAAATAAATATTATTTGAACTTTTAGTGTCCTTGAGAATGTTATATTAGATATTATTTTAGATAATATCTTTTATCAAAATAAATTATTTAAATATTTAAATATTATTATAATAATATTAAATTACAATCATTAAGATTTATTTGAGTAATGATTCAATAGAAAATATAAATTTATACTGAAAATTATGAAATCCATTTCAATTGATTTTTTTTAATTTAAATATTGAATTCTTTAATATGGAGATGTATTCAACCACAACATTAAATTTATTTAATAATTAAGGAATGATTATAGTGATGATGCATCTAATATAATGAAATAATTCTGACACTCTTGAAATAATGAAAATAATTGTATTATTCTATTTTAATCTAATCATTACATGATGTTAGCCTAGATTAATTGGAGATCAATTAACTATTGTTGTGATTCATTAAAGATCATACCATCTATCAGTTGTATAGGGAATAGTGAGAAAAGGTTTTTCACTAATTATACATCACTATTCTTAAAAATAATGTTTATATTTCTTATACTCAGTCCTGGTGGAGTATTATTTTCATAGAATGATAAATTTAGGGTCAATATTAATTAACCTAGAATATTTTTACCTGTAAAATTCATGCACTCAGTTACTGATATCTTTAGATAAAAGCCCATTCATTGTGAATATAATCATTCTCATAGAGAGATTATTAGTGGGGTGAAACAAGGGATATCTATACCCAAAACCACTATACATAGCATTATATTCCTATTTATTTGAAATAATTTACAATACATTATAAAAACACAAGAGAGAAGAAAAATATATATTTATTTCGATAGGTATTGTTTAAATATTTATAAATTTGTAAAGGAAAAAATTCACCAAACATTTATTTCTCCATTATATTCATCCCAAACAAACATATTCAATGTAAAAAGGATGATTTAAAATGTATTAATTTTTTTTAATATTTATATTAGATTCAAAATATACATTTTATCTTGGAATATTGTGGGTCAGAAATATTTTTCATGAAAATTAATTGTTTGACAAGAAGCGTTTGGAACATTTTTCATTAATGTCAAAAGTGGAAGTATGAAATCCTAAAATGTATTTATACTAGTTTTTTTAAAATTTACAGTGGGGCCAGATTTTACATTATAAGTTATTCATGTCATTGGCATTGAGGGAAAACTCATATGGAAATTATAATTGATGTAAAATATTTTTTTTTGAATTTATTTCATTAATAACATGTTAATTCAATGAATATTTTTTTGTATGTATTTAGTTATTTAATGTTATTAGTTTAATTGAAAACCCATTTCATTAATTATATAAAAATGCATAAAATTTTTACTATGGGTTTATTTAAAAAATACTATACAAAAAAGTGTTTATATTGGGTCTCATTGATTAATGGGTTGAAATTTTAGAAAAATGTAAATGGATTTCAAAGTCATGTGGAAATGATTTTTATAAAGGGTTGTTTAATGTTGTATTTTTGGTTAACTCATGTTTTTAAATTTATAATGTTCTTAATTTTTATTGATATTTGGGCATAGAAAATATATAATTATTTCAATACCATGTATATATTATGTTGTTTTATGGTGAGTTTGGTTTCTAAGGGTATATTGGGTTGGCTTATTGACAATATTTTGATAAAAGTTAGTGTAAAACAAGTAAGAGCTGGTTTTATCCCCAAATTATTCAAATAAGATAAATACTAAATGGGAAATTAATGATGGTTTTCATCATATCAGTTGGTGGTGTAACATTTTTCTGTTATCAGTTGCTTTGAAAAATATGTTTCTTTATTTACAACTAAAGTTTAATAGTAATCTATGGGTTCCTATTGGAAAGGATAAAACATTATGTTATACGATGTGAATAAAATATTTTTTATCCTAATTGGATATCTAGTATATTATTTAATTATATTTTTAGTCAAATTTTAATTTTTATGAAGTGGTTAAATTATTAAGTTAATTATTTAATATAGTGTAGTCCAATTAATCAAATTTGATTTCCATTTTAGGAATTTTTTCTTTTTCCATAGGTTTGAAAAATATAGTATTTTTTATAGTTTTATATTAAGTAATAATGTTGAAAAAATATTATAGTCTGGTTCCACCAAGGAAATACATTTCATTCCTTCTGAGATAGTATAAAAATTATTACCAAAGTTCTACGTTTTTTTATTGCGGTAATATATTAGAATGTGTGATTTATGAACAAAAAAGTCCTAAATAAAATTAAGGATATGTTTACATAATGATAGTTATTATTATGTATCACTATTGGTTTTTGAATAATGGTACCTATTCACAAGGGTATGTAATCATTTGTGGATTCCTAAACAGTGCAATCAAAAATTGAAATTTTATTTATTATATAGGAATAATAAATAAAGGGATTGTATCTAGTTGTGAGGTATAAATTGAAATATTTTTTTGGTATAAATAAGCTATAAATAGGGAATTTATTAACATTAACTTCATAGTGCCCTCATATTTTAATAAATTTCTGTAGTAAATAATGATATTTGGTAAATTGCATGGTGATGACGGATTTAGTGTCCCGATTGATTTTTGGGTGAGTTTTTGTACAGTGCAGGATGATTTTAGAGATTTATTGCATGGATAGTATCTCATTAAAAAAATAATTTGTTACTCTATGTATGTATTCAAGTTTTATAATATATGGTTAGTGTGAGATGACATTTTTGGACTTAATTATCCCAAATGTAGATATTTAAGTGAGAGTTGATGAAATGTTTGGGTATATATTGTTATTTTAGGGGGGTATATATTATCCCCATCTGGTATGTGAATAAATTACATATTCATTTAATATATTGGATAATGTCAAATAAAATAATTAAATAAATGATTCACTAATAACATAATTTATTTAGTGATCACTTTTTGTATTTTGATTATTGAGAGTCATAAAGATCAATTAGGTTCCATTGTTGTAATCACTAGATTAACATTTTATTAAATGAATCAGATGACTCAATTATTGAGTTGATTGGATTATATAGAAATTTTAAATCAAATATTGTTTTTTTAGATTTATTTTGTTATGGATGCATTATAGTAATATTTTTATTGATTTCATGTGATTACTATGAGGCTATGGATGTATACTTGTTATAGAGACTGGGATATGATGATATTCTCTAAGGAACACCTGAAAAAGTATTGGTTGTGGTTATTCTATAGATATTAATGTTAATAATATTCTAAAATTTTATGATTCAAGGGATCTTTGATGTTCAATAGGGATTATTGATGTCGGGGACTACATTCATATTTATCATTACTAGAAAGGAGTTAATTTCACGACATAACCACTAGATTTTTGGGGATGAAAATAGTGATATCTGAAGTTAATTATATACGCATATTTTTTGTAGTTGGTTGATGAAGAGGCTTGGGAATAATTTTTTGAGGAAAACCAACACTTTATGAGGGTATAATTATATGGAAAAAAGTATTAATAAATAAAAATATATTCTTATTAAGTGATTCTAAACATTTTGAAGATATTTTTTTGTTTTATAAAGATAATTTTGGGTGTATGTTGTACTTTTTAGGGGTGATTATATGAATGATAGGAAGTATGAAGTGGAAAAAGGTTTTCTTGGGTATGTTACACGATCAATGTTGAGTTGCATGGGAAATGTTATACGATCTTTCATTCAATATATAAGGTATTAGAATATACACATTTGAAAAAGTTGCCATTGACCATGAAGTTTTGTCATGTATCGCATGGATTTGAGTAGAAGGGTTATCACATTAGATGAAATAATATTCAAGAATATGATGTAGTGATATATAAAATTCAAAAAATTCATTAAAATATGTTATTTTATTCCCAAACCCAATGTATATCCCTTAATTTTTCATCAATGTTGAGATCCCACTTTTTTTTTAATTTTTGGATATTTTTTATAGACTTATGCCATTATATCTCTCCTCCCAAATATCAATGATCTTCAGAGTGTCAGATAAAACTTTGGTTTCTCCATGTTTCCCATCCCTTCTAGTTCTTTTTCGACAATGGGTTTATCATGATGGTTTTTTTGATTCATGGGGAACCCAATTTAGTTATTGTGTATTTTTTTAGGGGAATAAGTATATATTGGGGTGTGGTAATCTTAGGTATATTTGTGTGGGTTGGCTCAAACATCTTGATTCTGGTATGTAGCTTCTTATTCACTCAATAATGTAGTAAAATAAGATGATCTTGATAATTAGATATAATGTGTTTTATTTTTAAAAAATTAAATTAATATATTTATGATATTAATATAACCATGGATTAAAAATGGATTCCCATGTGTGTGATTTTGTTAATATAGAAACAATATTATTCTCTATGAGGTTATAAATTCCACAAAATTAGAGGATTACCAATGTGTGATAGGAAATGGGGTCATTTAAATAATGGATTCATGAAATGTTATAATTAATAATTTTTAACATATAGTTTTAGGATTATAATTTTATTATTTAATGACTTGTCATCCCTATAATGTTTTATTATGGTATCTTCTGTATTATCGGTCATAGTTGATGTCATTTTATTGTACATTGAGATTCTAGTTGGATTTTATTTACTATATAAGTTTTTTTCACCTAAAGTATTCTTTAAAAAATTATTACGATTCAAAAAAATGTAACATTTTTTTTGATATTAAATATATTTTTAGTTTCTATTTAGATATTAGTTTATAAAACATCCACCTAGTGGTGGGGAATTCATCAGTTTTGATAAGTCCATACTGCAATAAATTCATGTTTGTGTGTTGGAATCTTATAAAGGATAAAATTATGCAGTCTTTCAGTATTCAACACATCCATCAGTCAATAATATCCATTCCATGATATTAATCATGGTTCATGGGTTCCCATATCATTGGATGGAAAAATGGATGTCGGGTTGGTTTTTTAAATGTATTGCTCTTGAATGTTTAAAAAGATTTATTTAAATTACTGTTATGGTTGATATATGAAATCATTATTCTAGTTAAAAAATTTCATATGGCTTCATAAGGGTGATTAAATATTTTTTATTTTTTAAAATAGTTTTATAAATTATGATACCTCAAAGAATGGTTATAATGTGAATTTTTATTATGGTCGGTGTTTATATTAAAACAGAGTCAATAAATGAAAAGGGGAATGGGTGAACATTTTGAATAATTTTTTATTAAGTCATTAAATTTTATCCCAACATCATGAACTTTTAAATTATATAGATCCACTTAATATAATATCACATGCTTACCACATGTAATGTTTTAAATAAAGACATATTAACACATAGTATTTATATGATTCAATATTAATGATTACTGAATACACTTTGTTAAGACACTCAAAACATTATTATACTATATAATATTTAATAAATTATATAGGTCTCCTAATTCTAGATGAGTGTAAATGGTAGTACACCCTAATGACCTATCTTCAAAAGAAAATGTTTATCCTCTAAAATAATTTATCCTTTAGTTCTGTTTGGTTATCCTACATGGCCACCATCATTTCTTCCATGATTTGATATACACCACAACCAAACATATCTTTATAATTTAATAAAATATTACCATGATATCAAGTAAATTTGTAATTATATTTTTGTAACAAATTATGATTTGGTACATTCATAAAAGGTTTTGGAAGATCTCTTGTAACTTCTTTGATCATGTGTTTTTTATAAGAACTTTCTAAATAATTAGACATCTTGTCCATCACCATATTCTCAAATACTCGACCACACAATCTTATTTTTCAAAGGGATTCATCTTTTAAAACTATTAGTAATATATTATATGTAGTTCTAGACTCTAAAAATTCTTATTTATCTATGTATTATTCTATATTTCCCTAGTTTCTACATTATATCCCATTTATTTTCCTCTTATTAACGTCCCCTTATGTTAATATAATAACACAATTTCATTTTAATATTTGGTTTCCATTCAAAAAAAGAAACTATTTTTTCATGACCAGTTATATCCTTCTTTTTAATTCACCAACGGACAAGATATTTTATTATTACTATATGATATTTAAATATGTCATCATCCGTTAGTTATAATGGATTACTAATTTATTGCCCCAAAAATATCTAAATGAAAGGATCAGGTAATAAATTAAATAACACATATTATAGTGTATTTTGAATTATCATCCATGTGTTCATTTGATCAAGTAAATAAATGTAGTAATTTTATTTTTAGTGAGGATCAATATTCATAGTATTCTATTTTTAACATATTATAAAATAGTCTTCTAGTATTCAATACAGTGTAGTAATGTTTCATATTTCTCTAAGGTGAACATGCATTATAAAATTACATAAAATATATAATATCATACACATGCTCTATATTTTTTTCTTTTCATCATGTAATAATTTCCAATTTACTACATCTAATCGATTAAACGACAATGATGTTTGGCCAGCTCAATGATATATTATGTGGTCAGTTTATCAATTGTAAGTCAACACTCAATGTGGTTAGTTTATCAACCTTGCCGACCTCTATAAAACAGTGATATTCTTCTAGATATATTTTTAAATAATTTTCATTTTTTGATATATTTTGTTACACAGAACACAATGTTTATCTTTTGTTACACACAATATAAATTTAAAATAAAACACGACATATATTTAGAACAATATTACATAAATTGATAGTCATCACAATGTAATTAGAATATAGGGTATTAATATGATTAAAAAAGAATGAAAATCTACCTTTTCACATGTATATGAAATAAATTCTTTACAAATAGATTATTTATAAATGAAATGAAAAACTACCTTGAGAAAAGATATATTTTTTCCAAAAAACAATTTCTTTTGTAAAAAAATATGTTTTATCTCAATGAATTACACAAACCCCTTTTATTGAATAATTTTAATTATATTTATATATTTTATATACAATGAAGATATTGAATTCATCTTCTATGTTTTCTAGAAAATAAATAATAATAAATCAAATCTTATGCTTAATACAAAATTTAATCTAAAGATAATTTTGGTTTCCTTTGATGGCCTTTTTTATAAATAATTTTTGACACTTTAGGAAAACTTATTCAAAAAATTAAAATAATATTTTGAAATCATAAATTCAAATTATAGTAGTGTTAATTTTTGAGATTATTTTGAGAAGAAAAATTTCGGAATATATATTGAAAATAACTAGTTTTTGTTTAGAATTTTCATTTCATTTAATGATTTAAAAAAATATATTATTAAAAATAATTGCATAAATTAAATATCAATTAATAAAATTTGTAACATTGATATCATTTTCATATTGAATTTTTAAATAATTTATTTTTTACTTTTGATCCTTTTTTACTTGAAAACGTGTGTTCTCATCACATCTTCATTATAAATTTTAAATTAATTTTTATAACTTATGTGAATGGAAATTCGTAAAATTATTTTATATGTGTAATTAGAATAATATATATTATATAACAATTTGAACATAATTTTTATCTACAATTAATAGTAAAAAAGAAAAAAAATGATCAGGGTAAAAATGATTTCACTTGGGGTAAACTGAAAAATATTTGGGGCTAAAAATTAGTGAAAGCATTTTAAACACCTATTGGATGGAAATATTTAGAAACTAGATCTTATATTTTCATGCATGGGCCATTTTGGATCGTTTTGACTTGAGAAAAATAGGGTTACACATTTATCATTTCAAAAAATGCAAGGGCCCCACTCACTTAACTTATAAAAGGACACCTTATATCATCTCCACTTCATATATCCAAAATCATTTGGTTTATAAAAAAAGAAAAAAAATTACTTCCATACATCCCCAAAAATAACCTAGAATACTTTTTTTTTTGGAAAAATGAAATTCTTGGAAAAGTTTTTGTACAATTTTAATGAGTTGGTTTGAGAATATGTAAAATTACCAAGTATATGTCTTTATTTTATTTATTCACTCTCCTACATAAAACATTATTCATTTACTCTTATATAATAATAAAAATATCTCCCATATACATATATGGTACTATTTAAATTTAATTACCTACATTCATCTCCACTTCCCGTAAAAGAGAAATGATATTTATTCTCATGTGTGTGGGAGAATAATTATTCACAAACCAATATCATACATTTTATATAAACACGACCCATAGTTTGGATGATTTTAAATATAAATCATATATATGATATTAATGGCACAATTATACCTTTGTATTCATAATAAATGTTATACAATTTCTTATTCTCTATGGTATACTAGATTGTCTCTCATGTGTTTCGTAGAATACCTCTTCATGAATCAGAGGGACTATTATCTCACTAAAACTTTACATTGAAGGTAATAAAGAGAAATTTAATTCATATATGTGATATAAATAAAAAAATATTATTAATTAAATATTTATCATTTTTAAATGATTTTATTTCCTAACATTCCACACATAAAAAATGATAACGACGATTGTGAATATGTGGACTACCACCTTTACAAAGGGTTGTGATCATCATTACACAACCACACCGTATGAATGATATATTTAATAATATTTAAATAATCAATTTTTTATATATTATATTATTATCATTAATTAATGTTAAAATACTGAAAAATTATTTTCCATAACAAACGATTAAAATGCAAATGTAACTCATTTGTACGTAGGGCCTACCCATTCCATGATTATTATGTTATTCATTAATAAACTATATTATTTAATTACTGGTCATAAATTTATGTTTTATTTATAAAGATGATAATTATTTAACTATTTTGTCTATATATTTTAAAATAAATATGTATTTGACCATAGTAGACCTACCAAAATAATTTTAGTGACACATAAGCCGAATATAATTAAAAATATAATTGAAACAAAATTGGTTTTTTAATCATATATAAAATCATAATAAGTGAAATGAAATTTATAATAAACCTGAAAACTGTTATAAATCAATTAAATAATCTATACATGTTTATTATTTTTTTAATATAAAGAACGCATGTGGCGGGTCAGAGTAAAGATAAGGGATTTCAGACTCGCATTTTTCTACTATGAGACATATAAATATTAACCACAATTTTTTTTTGGTGTATATTCAATCCATGAATTTATTTTATGATTATTCTCAAGAACATTATTTTGAATTACATATCCCATTTATGATCTCTCTTTCATGGGGATTGCGATTCAAGAGATACCAAAGCAGTGAGGGATTCTTTTTTCAATTTTCATTCCATGATAAAAATTTCATGTTATACAAATATATTCATTTATGAGGTTTTTATACAACCAATTATAAATATAATATCATGAGTATAATTTTTATGTTAGTTTATTCTTAATTTAATTAAATTCTTTCACTGGGATTACAATTTGATGTTACGAAATTGGTAATGATTTTGTGATACATTATAATCAATTGTTAGTATTTTATATATTTATGTTTCTTGGGATAAACTATTATAGCAGACCTATAAAAAACTCATTAATATTTTTAACCTATATTTATATTTTGGGAATTCTATTTTCCCATTAATTTTAATATTTTTATGTGCTCAATATTTCAAAATATCGTTTTATAAAAAATAATATTTATTTATCTCTCTTGTTGAAACTAATATTTCATCGAAAATATAATATTATAAAAATGATTAATTTTCTTTCATTGTATAAACGATTTTATAAGAAAACACATTTCCCAAGTTTGTCCTTTTACAAAATGTTTTGTAAGGAATCTTTATGTAGTTTTCCAAATAATAACAATTTGGATTTTATTAAAAAATATGAATGGAATATTTATTTTAACATGTATGGAATGAATGGAATTTACCAATATCATGGAAATAATTTTCATAGAATATTAATTGATAATTTTTATTTCAAATTTTAAATGAATATAATTTTCATAATCTTTTATGATATAAAAATATTTTTTCACCGCAAAATAGATATTTTCCATATGAAATTTTACAATCGTTTTTAAATAATCCATTATACATTTTAATGGGTATTTTAAAAAGAAATGATATGGTAATTGTTTTTTGTTTTTAAAAATTATTTCAAATTTGAATGGATATTTTAACCAATAGATGTTTTAAAGGATTTACTATAATATACAATAAAAAAATTTCATGGTTTTTTAAAATGAAATCGATTTCCAAAATATTAAATGAATTTGAAATTTAAAAAGAAAATTTTATAAAAAAATTATTTTCCCCATGAAAAATTCCAAGTTTTCATTAAAAATATTTTTCCATATAATATAATCTATTTTTATTTAAATTATTCTTTTCTTGTGATATTATCTAAGGATACCTTTTTAATATTTTCTCTCAATGTTTTACGATCATAATATGTTTATAAACCCCATTTCTATTTTGTGGGTTATACAATGGAAAAATTATTTTGAATCGCAGTTATTTTTACATGGGTTATGCTATGATTAAATGATGATATTAATATAAAACTTTTATCTATTACAAAGGTTATTGTATTATTATATGATAATAAAACACATTTCATTTATTAGGTTATGATATGATGACTGTTTTATGATCATGTGGCACCCATATATATGATTTTTATAAATTGATGGGTGAGACCTATTTAATCCTCCAATGCATTGGATATATAGTTATATCTAAAAGATAAACTAGATTGAAATTAGAAGTGAAACCATCTCAGTATGGGAAATTATACACTAAGATGGATTTCCGCATAAACCTTGGCTACTCTGATGGTTTCTATTTTGAAACCATTCCCATATTATAGCATTTTAATTGAGCCTTCAAAACTATAGAAATAATTTTATATGATTATTTTAAGAAAAAAATCCATATCGTATGCCAATGTTATTTTCTGATGGATCATGTTCTATGATTTATTTATATATCTTGTCTTATGTGTAATTTTCCAAAAATTATAGTCATAGAATTATTTTATTAAATGATTATTTAAAAAATATTATTTTGAAGAAAAAGTAGACAATAATATCATATAAAAATAGATATTTTTACCTTAATTTTAATTTATTATAAAATATGTAAATGTAATTAGTTATTTTTCAATACATGTTTAACTCAAATAAAACGTTTGTTAATATTATTGAAACTAATTGAATCTTGATAACTTATGTTTTTGTAATATTGAAATCATCTAAATAAATAGTTTTTTTAGATGCAATAAATGAGAATTATGGATCAATATCCTCAGTCAAAAATACTGATAATGCAATGTAGTGTGATAGAAGAAAACCTCTTCTGACTATATATTTCATTATATTAAACACACAACATCCATTTGATATAAATGTGGAAAATATAGAAAATAATTCCATAATGATATTATTTATCTCATCATCTAGATCATTCATATGTAGAAGTCCTCTAAAGATGAAGATAATAGGAATAAAAATTAGTGGAAAATGGAATAATTATCACAAAAATAATATTAAAATACATATACTTTTGTTATTAAAACACATTATAATTAGAAAATTTATAGAATAAAAAAAAATGTTTAGATCCATTAGTTTATAGAAATGGAAGTTTTCAAATAATAGGAAAAAGTTAATACAAAAATAGGTATATTTCCATTTATATGTGTTATGTCCACAAGGTCAAATATTCAGGGGGGGGGGGGTTAATCAGGTTATTCCAGATTAAAACTTATGTCTCTCAAGATATTGTTTTTTAATTAAATAAAAATAATTCTATCTAAATACAGTAGTAAGATATAAATATATATTAAATCATGCACATGACACAATTATTTTTACTTGGTTCACCCTCACTGGGGTACGTCCAAGCTGCATACAACGACGAAGTACTGCTATACAAAATACACTAAGACTGATTGGAAATAATGTGTACAAAGTTTGGGATAGTTATTAAATTACTCGGATTACTTCATTTAAAATATTTAGGTTTTAATCACTACATTTAGAAGTTTCAATTTCTAGGCCTCATTCTCTGTCTCACTGATGGTGGAAAGTGTCAATATATTTCCCTTCCATCACTCACATTTTTTGGAAATGAATCAATTAAAAATATATAGTATTTTTTTAAACATTTTATAGAGATGTAGGTCCCTTGATATTGATGAATTATTCCATCCTCATATTTAGGTAGATTCTCTTTTGAAATCCATTTTTCACTAGCAGATGAAGTCCACCTTCCCAGGTAATGTAAAATACCAAAAAATACATTTGCCGTATGATTTGATTCTTTTTTATTTTTCATTGACTATTTTGCGAACCAGCTGATCCTACGTGTATTGTGTAATGAGTATGGTAAATTGATCACCACCTCTTCATACTACATCCTCTTTTACAAGCCTTCCTCATTCCTCGGGCTACCTCTGCCTTCATTTTCATGTACCACCTCTACATACCCACTCCGCAAACCACCTCTATGAATCACTCTATGTATGTGAACTATTCCCTATTCAAGGACTACCTTTACTTCTACCGATATTTTATCCTTAGTTTATAATACTTACATCATTGCATACCAAAATTCATCCTCTGCTTACAAATTCTTTTACAGGATTGAGTTTTTTGCAAAAACCATCAGCAGAATTGCTTACACAGGAACAAATTTTCCTTGTGGAAATCAAACTAGTGAACGTCTTCTTGAATTCACTGAATTCCATGAGGGACGATTTATTCTCTAATGATATTATATATCTTTTAATCATTGTAATGAGTACTCATTTTATAATAATATATATTTTTAAAATATGTTAATCCAAGATTTTATGAATCATTGATTCGGTACAGTCTCCACTCCATACTGATCCTCATACAAAAAACCACAACCGTTTCATATACAATTTTCCCCCACGTTCCAAATATTTATTTTTTTCTCCTACCAGTCGATCTATTCCACAAATGACAAGCCACCCACATACCACATCGCCTTGTGCAGGGAATATATTTCATTTTCGCAGACTGCTCCTACGTGCTGGTCCAACTATCTGGTATGCAGCCGTGAAACCTTCCCAGACATGGTACAATTTCCTTGTCTTGGCCTCCAAATTTCTCTTAGTTTTTGGATTTAATTTTAACTTCTTCATGCCAATCCATCCTATGAAGAAAATCATTCATTTCTGAAACCAGATTCTCGATTTTAAGGCCCCAAAATTTGTCAAACACAAGGATACTACACCACCATAAAAAACTATCTTCTGAAAATAGCAACCATATTCATTCATGTCATTTGGATTTTTCATAAAACACAATAACACCTAAAACATATTTCTTGGAAAACTTGCGGTATTTTTTCCCAATAATAGTATATGAATTCATAAGAATCTTTCATTTCATTATTTTTAAATTGAATATATTATCATATTTTTAAAATGTAGTATTTATTTGTTAAATATAAAAGTAAATATTTAAATAGAAATATGTTGGTATTAGAATTAATAATGGTATTAAATATTATTTTTAGAAGTAGTTATTATTTTTGTTTTCAAACTATTATTAATTATATGTTGTTATGAAAAATAAAAATTATAGAAACAATATTTATAATCAATTATAAATATTAATCCTTCATTATGAAATTTCTATGGTTATTTGGGGGGATTAAAGTGTAATCAATTAAAAAGTGTGATTATATAATAAGATTGAATGTTCACATAAAATGAAATAATAATAAAAAATTTACCTTATATATAGAATTTGAATAAATTATTAATAGTAACAATAATGTAATTTAATAGTATTATAATAAATTTGATAATAGAAATACAAATCAAATTTTTTGGGGGTATAATATAAATCAAATAAATTGGATTATTTAATATAATTAACACGTATACTTAATTACCTATATATATAAATAGTAAACTGATTTTGTATTAAAATGGAGAAATTAAATAATATAAAAGAAGAAAAAATGATGTCATCTTCTTCAGTCCCTTACACTGACACCTAACCAAATCGATGCATAACCTTCCAGTATAACAACACCTATAAACAACTAAAACAATAATTTAATGAATCAACCATCTTATAATCCTCATTACTTCTTCTTCACTAGATCTGCCTTACCCGATGTTGCTGCATCCCTCATATTCAAGGGTACAGAGACCAAACAAACCCTCATTGTAAACACATATTCACCCACTTATTATAGTGATGATGTAAAAAACAACCTCACATATTTTCAAGAATCCCTATAGAAAAATCATATATATATATATGATATTTAAATTTATTCAAATATTGTTATACATGTTTTAAATTTAAGATATACTTTAATAATTTAAATTATGAAATAGTGTTATCAAATTTACATTTAAGGAGAAAAATTTTCTTTGATATAAATCGATATATATAATTTTTTAGATTTCAAGAAAAATAAACACACACACACACACACATATATATATATATATATATTATGTTTTATATTTATTCAAGTATGTTTATACATGTATAAAATTTTTGCTAAATTTTTTTTAAATTATAAAAGTCTGTTTTCAAATTAATATGTAGGGGGAATTTTTTATTATTTCCAATTTAATAGTTTTATGATATTTGATAAATCTTCATGTTTAGGTTTTATAATTTTAATTTATTATTTATATTTAAGTATATATATACATTTCATTCCATGTTTATTTACTTTATATATGAAAGTGACGTATAAGAATACGACTCATGTCACATATGTATTTTCATACATATGTTTTTTCAATTAAGGCGCGCATGTAATTCATTATTTTCCAAATAATTCATTATTAAATTTTTAAATATATGAATGACATTCATATTTATGTAAATTTTCAATAATTTATAATTATTTACTTCAAATTCATCAAAGTACTATTTTTAGGGGGTACTACATGTATATATGTATATATATTATACAAATATATATATATATATGATTAGTTCAATTTACAAGATTAATTAATTCCAAAACCCCAAATAATTAGTTTATATATATGTGTGTTTGTGTATGTGACCATCATTTCATTATTTCAAATTAATTGGTAATTAATTTAGAAACATAGTATCATCACAGTTGATAATTTTTTTTAAATTAACTAATGAAGATGTTTTTTATTTTGAAAACAATATTTTTATTATTATATGTGTAATATAGTTTTTATTTTAATGTTATAAGACAAGGGTATATTTATTTTTACCTATAATTGTTCATTAAAGAAAAATTATAGGTATGTGTGTATATTATTTGTGGAATTATTTTATGAAAAATAATAATTTTATAAATACTATTATATATGAAATTATTTTATGTTATTATATTTTATGTGACAATTATTATATTAACAATGTTTCATGAGGTTTACACTCTTAATATATATATACATACAAATTATCATTACGTGATTTGAAAATTTTAATATCTCTTAATGTATTAAAATTCAGGTTGAATCTAGGTGATGACCTCGCTCAAATCGATATTTTTATAAATTATGCAAAATGAAATGTGTCTTTTAAAATTTTTAGTTAATATAATCTTCAGTGGGAAAAATACTTTTTTATTGTTTATGAATATTTTAGGATGAAAAATCTATATATCTATTATTTTATATGAATATCAATTTTCTATTAATATTACATCTTGTTAAGGGTTTATTCATTCTATAATGACCCATATTTGCCTAGACAATTCCTTTTTGGAAAAAGCAATGTTTGAGGTGTTTTGGGGGCTCTCAGTGACTCATAACGAGTGTTATCCAAAAATCCAGTTTGAATTGTTGGCATCAATGTGTCAGGGGCGTCGTTATAAGTGAGTCAGGGGTATCGGCATTCGGAAGTCGGGGTATCCGCATCCATGAGTCTGGGGTGTCGGTGTGAGTGAGTTAGGGGTGTCAGTGTCGGTAATCCGTGGGTGTCATTGTCGGTGAGTCGAGGGAATTAATTTTGAGGATTCAAGGCATCCGAGAAAGGGTGTCGGTGCAAGGGAATTGGTTTCAAGGCATTACTGAATCATTATATATGTAATATTTAGTGTTAGAAGCTCAATGTGAGTGGCTCATCGTCGGTAGGTCACATAGGTAGCTCACCCATCGGTGTGTCATTTCCCAATTTAAGGGAATTTGAGAGGATATTTGGGTAGGTGTTGGTTGTGAAAAATGGATTTGGAGGTGTGACATTAAGATAAGGGGAAATGACCTTTTACAAGAGAGGTGAGGGGAACCTTAGGAAATGATTGAAATATTATTTTATAATAAAATAATTTTTAGATTATAATGGCACAAAAATGGTTAATTATGTGGATAATGTGGGGACTAGTCGAAAAAATCTCAACCAATATGTTTTAGAAAGGTTTGGGTCACCAAATTAACCATATCTTTTAGATTTAACTCTTAGTTAAATAGTTTAACTTTTATTGTATTCTTATATTATTATAATAATTTGTTAATATACATACTATAAAATGCGATGAGAACCTCAAGTTGTTCATTAATTATATAACTATAATTATATAAGTTCTTTTTCAGAACCATATATTTTTAGGACTATAATATAATTTAATAATATAATATTTGATTTAAAAACTCATTTATGTCAATTTTGACACTATTTAGTATTTGGTTTTTTTTGAAAGTAATAACAACATTATTACATAGAAAAAAATACATTTAATCAAACATACATGTCATATTCACCTAAAAAATTTGTGTATGTCATAAAAACTTTGAAATTATTTATATATTAATATTTATAATACCATTTATCTGATTATTTCATTAATAAGATAACTACAACATCTCCATTGTGTGATAAATAAATTTAAATATATAATGTATAAAAATTATAAATAAAATAAAATTATTTAGGAAATATTTTTATCTTTCTAATGAGTTTTTATTGTCGAAACAATAACTTATATAACTGCAAATAAAAATTATTTTACTAAAAGATATATGTTTATGTAATTTTTGTCTTCATATAAAATTAATTAATATAAAATGTAATTATCACTCTCAATTGGCTCCATGGTGTCTCAAAATATACCCAAGGATGCCCATGGTTAGACATGTATCAAAAAATAGGAATAGGACACATCTTAGTGTAATTTAATTTTAATATAATATTATTTTTTACCCTTATTTACTGGATTTACCCTTTTACCACGGTAAAAAATATATTTACCGAGATAATTATTCATAATGTCTAAAAGTAAAAGCTACCTATATACGCAATTTGTATCTCTTGATTACAAATATGTAATGAATTTTTCAAAATTCGAAACACAGTAGTGGAAAAAATTAATTTAAAATTAATTTCTTTTGTTAATACAAACAGCGTGTTTTTAAGAAATTATAACTATCAAAATATTGACACATGTTTTTGTCCAATTAAAATGTAAGATTACATAAAATGACCTAAATTGTATTAAATGATAAAAATATAATATAATTATACATTTAAACCACTCAAATTTATAATCTAACAATGTCAATTATTTAGATTAAAGATGATGTTTTGAATAAAAAATTCACTGTTTTCAGAAATGTTAAAAAATTTCACCATGAACTAATATCGATATTATGAATTCAAAAATGAAATAAATTTTATAAAATATAATTTATTAAATTTCAAAAAGTTGTTATTTCTATTTATAACCACTAGTTTTATTGGTCATTGTGTTTTAAATTTTTATTTTGTGTACAATGCAAGATACTGTATTATTCAAAGGGAAACGTACTGTGGATGTTTGGGGAGTTAAATTCTTTCCTCCTTAAAATAATTTTGTCCTCAAAATTTATAGAATATTACTACATAAAAAGATTTGGGTGGTTCTTCATCATGAGTTCCTTAGGTTTCCACATTGCCTCTTCCATATTATGGTTTCTCCATAGAACTTTTACCAGACTATTTGTTCGGTTTCTCAGCACCTGTTCTCTAGTGTCATGAATTTTGACAGGTTCCTTACAATAAGAAAGATTAGGTTGCAGTTTAATTTCTCCATAGGTGAGTACATGTGTTGGGTTAGTCTTGTATTTTCTCAACTATGATACATGGAACACATCATTATCTTCGGAGTGACTTGGAGGCACTGCTAAATAATAAGCTACCACTCCAATTCAGTCTAGAATTTTGAAAGGTCTGATGTACCTATGAATCAATTTACCTTTCTTGCTGAAATGTATAACACCATTCAAAGGAGATAACTTCATGAAAATATGGTCTCCTACTTGAAATTCCTAATCCTTCATTAGGTTATTGACACATATATTTTCCTACATTGTCCTTCTTTGATGTGGGTTTGGATAACCTTCATCTTTTCAGTTTACCCCTAAATATGTTCTAGGCCTACGAGTTTTCTTTCACCAGAATCATCCCAACAAGTTAGTGTGTGACATCTCTTCCTATATAATGCTTCATATGGTGCCATGTGAATACTGGAATAGAAGCTACTGTTATAGGAAAATTAAACAATTCTTAAATATTGATCCCACATACCTTGAACATCATGTGAGAAAGGTCTCAACATGTATTCCATGGTTTGAATAGTTTGTTCTGATTTTCCATCAGTTTAAGGGTGGTAGGCAGTGCGCAAATGATGTTATGTATCCAAGGACTTCTGTAGACGTTTCCAGAATATTAATGTAAAATGGGGATCACGATTAGAATCAACTGATATGGGTACTCCAAGAAATCTTACAACTTCATTAATATAGAGTCTTTCCATACATTCATGTGGTAAATATTCTCTTATAGTACGAAAATTTGCAGACTAAGTAAGATGATAAAAAATGACCCATATTGAATCATTCCTTTTAGGAGTATTTGGTAGCCCCATGACAAATTCCATCGTAATATTATTCCATTTCCACTCAATTATGGGAAGAGGTTTCATGACTCATCCAGGATATTGCCTTACAACTTTCACTTATTGAGAAACCATACATCTTGACACAAAATTAACAATCACCCTCTTCATTTTGTCCTATCAAAAATGTTCCTTCGTATCTTTATACATATTGGTCCTCCCTAAGAGTATAGATAAATTGGAGCTATGCGAATAATCCAACAATTCCCTTTTAAGATTCTGTATGTTAATAAGCCAAAGTATCTTCCCAAATTTCATCATTCCATCTTCATATATGAAGTCACTCAATATCCCATAATTCATAGCTTTAATATTATTTTTATGCTTCTCATCATTAGTCCGAGAACACTTTATCATTTCTTGAAATGATGGTTTGGAAACCATTTGAAAAAGTATTGATGTTTCACCTTCCATGTTTATTCCAATATCCATCTCTACTAGATCCATAAAAATTAGATCCCTTTGAACTCCCATCTTATTCAAAACTCTATGATAATTTATTCTCAAAGTATCGGCCACCCTATTTTCCTTCCCCGGGTGGTATTATATAGTGAAATCATAATCCTTGAGTAGTTTAATACATCATCTTTTCCGCAAGTTGAGTTATTCTTGTGAGAAAATATACTTCAAACTCTTGTGATCAGTATAAATATCACATTTTCACCTTAGAGATAATGTCTCAATATTTTAAAATCAAATATTACAACTACTAACACATGATCATGAATGGAATAGCAATGTTCATGAATTTTTAGTTGTAGTGATCCTAATGAAATAACTCTATCATTATTCATAAGGGCACAACCAAGCCCTTTCTTTAAAGAAGTACTATAAATAACAAACACATCATTTCCCGATGGTAGAGTCATGATATTATCATTTACTAATCATATCTTTAGTTCTGTAAAACAATTTCACATTCTTTTGTCCAAACAATTTAGCCACTTTAAGTGCGAGCTTGGTTAATGCGTTAGCCCATCGGGCAAAATTCTGGACAAAACGCCAATAATAACCTGCTAAACCAATTAAACATCTTACATCAGTTATACATGTCAGTTCTAGACATTATTTGATTACCATGGTCATTAGAGGATCAACAAAGATTCCACCTTTAGAGACAATATGGACAATAAAACAAATCTCTTGAAGCCAAAATTCACACTTGCTAAACATCCCATATAATTCATTTCTTCTATGAGTCCTTAGGATTATGCGCAAGTGATGTACATGATCATCGTATCTTTTTGATTATACCAAAATATCATCAATAAATACCACTACAAAGTCACCAATATATTCCTTGAATACTTTATTCATTAGATCCAAAAAAATAGTGGGTGAATTAGTCAACGCAAAAGTAATTACTGTAAACTTCTACTGCCTATACCTAGTTAGAAATGTTTTTTTTGGAATGTCTTCCATCTTCACACACAAATGATGATATCCAGATTAAAGTTCAATCTTTTAAAAATATTTAGCTCTATGAATTTGGTCAAATAAATAATCAATGCGAGGTAGTAGATAATTTTCCATCATTGCTATAGCAATGATCTCCCTATAGTCAATGCACAACCTCACAGATCAATCTTTATTTTTAACAAAAAGAACAAGGGATCCCCATGCAGAAACACTACGGTGAATAAAAACCTTATTACTCAATCTCTCTAGTTGTTTCTTTAGTTCTACTAAATCCACATTGACCATTCTATATGGGGTCTTCGATATGGTCCTTGAAAAAGTAATTAAATCAATGGAAACTCGATTTCTCGTTCTGGAGGGTTTCAAGGTAAATCCTTTAGAAACAAATCAACATATTATTTCACAATAGGTACATCCTCTATTAAAACATTATTTTACTAACCCATAGTTATTTAATTCTTTTCATCCCCAATAATTGAATTTAGTAGGTCTACCGGTGGTGGATCTATATTAGAATCTCGTGGTGATGTTTCTGCTATGAGGATAAGGCACTCTTTATTATCATAAAAAATAGTAATCCCTTTATTCTTAAAATAAATTTTCATATTAATGTCGGAGAACCAATCCATTCTGAGGATTATATCATATTCAATTGTGGGTATAACAATGAGATCATCAGATAAAAATAATCTATATATTTTAATCAAAACTGGTTCCCAAAACATTGTTCTGATGATACTTCCCTTAGGTGTTTTGACATAATTCTCCCTTGTTAGGTAATATTGTAAATATATAATTTTCTTACCAAATAGGTAAGATATGTAACAATTTAATGATCCAAAATCAAACAAAGAATTGGATAAACATGAGGAAACCATTAAATTACCTGCCACTACTTCTTTCGGATCAATAACCGTAGTTGTAGTGATCGTATAATCTTTTCCTTGCTTCCTTGGCCTTTTCTAAGGTAATGTTACCTTGGCTCCTTGGAAATTTATTTTAATAATGTCCCTTTTCTCTAAAATTCTATAATTAAACATTTAAAACCCCTTTTTTCCCATTGCAGTCATGTGCTTGGTGGACGTTATCACCACACTAGTAACAGACTCCCATTCCATTCATGCAAGTTCTAGGGTGTTTCTTCCCACATTTATCACAGGATGGATATTCAACTTCCCCCTTATTCCCCATATTTCCATTTCCAGAGTAATCAACAGATCACTTTTTCTCTTTCTTTTCTTTAAGGTCGTAATACTTAGGGAATTAATTTTCTATTATAATAGTGCATGAGACAATATCTTCGTAGGATGAGAAGGATTGTGTGTCTAGTTCTCGACAAGGAAATGGTTTTAACACCTCAAATAATTGATAAATCTTAATCCTTGGGTTACATTTATAACCTATTTCATGCCTTGTTATCCTTGTAACGTTAGACCCATATTTTGTAACATTCTCATCCTCCTTTTTTCCTAGAGTTAAATATTGTCTTTCCATATCTTCCTAATGGTCACGAGGAAAATATATTTCTACAAAAATCTCTTTAAACTATGTCTGTTCCTTTTTTGATACTTCATCATAATTTTTTTTGAAATAATGACCACCATTGATCTGCATCTCCCGTGTGGTGATAAACTCTCATGACAACTGTTTTTCTTTCACTGCTCCTCAAAGAAAAAAATATTTTCTCTAAGGAACATATCCATTCCTCATATTCTAATAGATTTTTACTCCTTATGAATGTTGGTGGTTGTTTCCTCATGAAGCGGTCTATCGTTGATCCTACATGTTGTGGATCAGGGTGCTCCATATGGGTAAGGTAAAGATTCATAACTAGAGTGTGTTGTCCCAGTATGGTGACAAGCTGATCAGTACCAGTTGAATCACCAAATCCACTATAATTATCTTGAGTAGGAGGTAAATCCCTACATTGATTACATTCATTGATATGGTTTCAATTTCTTTCAATAAGTGCCATTTCTAAAAATGGCATAAACTAGATTAGTATATAAATCACAATACATAATTCCAAACTTTTAAAACACATAACATTAATCGTAAAGTATATAGGGATAATACATAATCATAAAAATGTTTTATTTTAGGAATTATATACTCAAAAACCCTTAATAATAGTTTGTAAAAAAAGATAATGATCATAAGCATATCCCCTGGGAGTTTCGTAACCTAGAGTGCAGCAAAGCCTGTTGTCGTGCACCAGTTCCCGTTCAAGTCTAGCTCAAAGTTGTGTTTCAGGTTTTATCCCTAGGTACATCTATGCTAGAGCTACCTCTGCTGGGACGTATCCAGACTAGAATATATTGCATGGAAAAATCACAAATGTCTAAAGTACAATAATTCTAGGACATTTTTCTATACTAATCCTCAAATTCAATCTTAGGGTTGGGTTCTCTAATCAAAGTTTTTCAAAATGGATTATGCAAGGTTAGTATTAAACATCCTATGATACCAACTATAATGCCTTGACCCCATTCACCCTATGTCAGCACATTATTACATATCATTTGCAAGATATAAGGAATCGTGTCCCAAAATAGTGATTAGTTTAGTAGCTCTGGAAGTAATAGATACATTCATATGTTATACATTACATCATGAAATAAAAACATCAAAAACATTTTATCCTTTTTTAACACACTTATATCCTTATACAATCCCTACAGGTCTACCATTAAATACATCTTCGTATCCTAGGGAAAATAAGACAATTAAATGGGTGAGATCATATGTTGAGTGGGGATAAAAATATAGTAAAAAATTTCAAAAAAAAGCATAAACATTTAAAGAAATGTTTAAGAAAAAAAGGCATTTAAACATAAACTGTAGCATAATATAGAAAAGATAAAATCAAATATTTCAATTTACTTATTAACATGGAAATTCATCTAGTCGAATAATCACATGCAATTGTAATATCTAATTTCATAATGATGGAAATCATAATGCGAGACTTCATAAGAACATATCCAAGGCCTTGTGTGAAGACTAAAAATAAGATTTTTTTTCAAGGCCTTGTGAAAAGTCACTAGTTTTCCACATGAGATCTACTGATACATCGAGGAGCCATAGCAGGCTCCACCCATCAGTTACTAAGTCCAATGCCTTCCTCATATGAAATGGTTTAAACATAACATAAAAATTCCTATTAAAAATAGAATATAAAATGTCAATACATTATCCATAAACCATGATTCATGTAAAAATAACATATTCACAGTCAAACATATCACGAAACCTTCAATACAATAGGTACGATTTGTGTTATAATAAATCAACTTCAAAATAGCTTAAAATCCATCAAAATATTGTTGATATAGATGAAAACAAAACATTTTTTAGAGAAATATCTCTATATATTTTGAAATTATTTAAAATTCATATAATTATAAAAGAAAAAATTTATTTTTAATATATTCTTATGAGCATGTATGGGAAGCTGCAAATATGTTATGAAGGTGGAAAATAGCTTCTCCCGCATTATTAGTTAAAAAAACATTCTTACCATAATTTTATCGAAAAGGTCATAATGTACATTGTTTGGAAAATAATGGAAATATTACTTTCAAATCATATAAGGTAAAATAAGGGTATAAATGAATTTCACCCATTTTCTAGAAAATAGAATTTTTTTAAATACAGTTTTCAAAAACCACGGATGGGGATGATAAAGAGGTCCCAGTAGATTCTTACGTAAAAACAACTATAGATAATTAAGAGACTATGAAATTAACCATTACCTTGTACTTTTCCTTAGTTAATACTATTTTAACCTTCTATATAATAGTTAAAAATTGTTATTTATTTATAAAATAACAATATACATAAATAAGATATCATATATGATCCTCTAATATTGCTTTGTTAATAATATTTCAGTAGTATCATCATTTCGGGTGTTAAATGATTCATTTTCCTTTATATACCTGGTTACATAGGCCATTATTATTATGAATATAAAGCATTTGATTCATATAGATAATTATATAATGTTCATAAACATTATTTTAAATCATAATATTAATATTAATCTTGAATGATTACAATGGGGAATTAATCTCATCACGTTCGTGGAGATGGTAATCTGTACGTACGCATGAGCAACAATATCATTACATTGATGGTGAAATCATATGTATTTGGATGATTTATCATATATACATATTAATTTAAATGTTATATTAATTATTTGCATCAATTATACTCATTATTAAACCCATACAAAATAATGAAGTGTTTGGAGAAGAAACTACAGCACGACGTGGAGATGGTAAGCCGTACGTATGCACGTGTGGTGACTTTTTCATTCATATGACAGATAGAATAATGAATATGGTTTTACTATTTTTTTAATAACATCACAGTATATAGAATATATTTTAGTTAATATTTTAGAGTGGAAAAAACAATGAATGAGGAAGTAGAAGAATAAATGATCTTGAAAGAGGTACTAAAATGTTTACCTCTTCTTCAGGTTCTTCCTTTTGATTTGATCAAAATGGTAATAAAGGTTGTCTTTTAGATAAAAGTAAGGACTATAGGGTGATGTGATGGAAATTGGGTGGTTATTTGGGTATGGGTTTTCCGAGCCAAAGGACATTGGAGGTGTGATTTTAAGGGAAGGGGAAGTGCCCTTTTATAAGAGAGGTGAGGGGAAACTTACGAAATTTTTTAAATATTATTTTATAATAAAATCATTTTCGGTTTTAATGGCTTCAAAATGAAATTTTTATAGGATAATGTGGGGATTGATAGAATAACTCTCTTACAATTGGTTTTAGACTGGATTTGGTGACCATATTTACCTTATCTTTTAGATTTTACTATTAGTTATTTAGTTTAACTTTTACCATGTATTCTTGTATTATTATAATAATTGGTTAATAAACGTAATATAAATTGACAAAAGAACATGAAGTGATTCATTAATGATATAAATATTATTATATAATTTCTTTGACCAATCCTTATATTTTTAGGAGTATTATATAATTTAATAAAATAATATTTGTTTTAAAAACTCATTTATGTCAATTTTGACACTATTTAGTATTTGGTTCTTCTACAAGTCATAAAAAATTGATTAATTATAAAAAAATACATTTAATAAACCCTAAAATGTAATATTAACCTTTAAAATTCGTGCATTTCATAACAACATTGAAACTATTTTTATTTTAGAATTTATAATAAAATTTATTTGATTCATTCATTAATAAGGTAATTATTGTATCATCATTGAATCATAAATAAATTTAATTATTTAATATCTAAAATTTATAAATAAAACAATATAATGTAGGAAATATGTTTATATTTCTAATGGGTATTAATAGTCAAATTAATAACTTATATAACCGCATTTAAAAATAGTTTTACTAAAAGATATATTTTTTGTCATATTTGTCTTTACTTAAAATTAGTTAATATAAAGTGCCATTATCAATATCAAGTGGATCCATGGGGTCCCAAAATTCACCCAAGGATTCCCAGGGTCGTAAATGTATCAATAAGTAGGAAAAAGACAAATGATAGGATAATTTAATATTATTATAATATTTGTTTACCCTTATTTACTGGATTTACCCTATAAGCATGGTAAATAAAATATCTACCGAAATAATTATTCATAATGTCTAAAAATAAAAGATACCTATTAAAACAATTGTGGACTCCTGATTCCAAATATGGAATCCATTTTTCAAATTCAAAACACATAAGTAGTTGAAATTAATTTAAATTTAATTTCTGTTGTTAATAAAAATCATGTTTTTAGGAAATAATAACTATCCAAAGATTGACAATTGTTTATGTCCAAATTAAATGTGAAAATTTGTAAAATGACCTAAATTATATTTAATGATAAAAATATAATCTAATTATACTTTAAAATCACTCAAATGTATAATTTAACACTATAAATTCTATTTAAAAAAATTGTTTTAATAAAAAATTTAATGTTTTAAGAAAAGTACAAAAAATTAACCCTATGTTAATTTCGATATTCATAATTCAAAAATTAAGAACATTTTGAAAAATAAATGTTATGAAATTTCGAAAGGTGGTGATTACTATTTATAATGTCTTTTTTTATTAGTTGTGGTGTGTTAAAACTCCAAGTTGCATACAATGCATGCTACTGCATTATTCAAAGGGAAACGTACCGTTGAAGCCTGGGGTGTTACAAGGTCAGTTTAAGAATGTATACTCCTAGTGATTATAGATTTTTAAATTCCAAAAATAAAATCTATTATATTTTATTATCAATGATAATCAAATTTTGTGGACAAAATTTTGTTAAATGGGGGTAAAATATAACACCTCCAAAATTCAATGAATACTTTTATTCTTATAAATATTTACATAATGATTTTTTTATTTAGATGTCAAAATATATTTTAATATAATATTAATAATGATTTAATTATAACATTTATTTTATCTTGTTAAATAATATATAAGAATAATTAATATATATGTTATTTTATAATTTGACACAACTATGAAAATTTTTAATCTTCTAGAAGTGAAGTCATTCTCATTAATTTATATTTCTAGATATTCAATTTTTCTAAAGAAATGGTATTTTTATAGATTAAATAAATTAGTCATCAGAATAAATATATTTGGTTAAAAATATTGATAATGATCTGAAATATGAATGAAGAACACCTCTTTAGGATAAACATTCAGTTATATTAAATATACAATATCCATTAAAAATCAAAGAAGACAATGTAAAAAATAATAAGGGAATTGTGATATTTTAGCTCCCATCATTTGTATCCAGATATAGTAGAAGCCCTCTAAAGAATATGATTATGAAAATAAAAATAATTAGGAAAAATGGAATCATGCTCACAAGATGAAAAATGAAATTAATAGATCTTGATTATTAAAATAATTTCTAAATAGATTATTTATAAAAGATTTTTTTGAGCTGTTGGATTACAGACGTTGAGGTTTCCAAAAAAAATTTATATGAAACTATAGATATATCATTTTATTATGTATACATACATAGTAATCATTAATTTAAAAATATTTCTAATTATGAAATCGAATATATTTTCCTTTTTTAAGTAAAGAGTATTTTTGTATTCCAAATCTATGTAAAAATTTAAATTGAAAGATGTTGATATTGGAATAAATAATTTTATTAGAGAATGTTTTTAGATGCACTTATTTTTTTAATCATTTATTTATTGTATGTTTTTGTGACACATCAAAATAATAGATATAATTTTTATTAATAATAATATGCATTGAACCCTCATTATGTAATATTTATTGTAATTTGGGGATTTTTCATTAAAAAATCAATTATTTTGATAGTGTCACAATCTACATAAAGATAAAGTTACCATAAACCGATAATAATAGTTGTGTTTGATTATATAAATAAATAGAATAAATTATTAACTGAAATATAATAGTGTAATATATTTATATTATAATAAATTCAATAAAGTTAACACAAATCATAATTTTCATCTATAATATAAATCAAATAATTTATTTTCATTTATGTAATTAGTAAATATGCATTATTACCCTTACGCATACATAATAATATATATATATATATATATATATATATACATATAACTATTTTAAAAAAAATAGGGGAAATAAACAATAAAAATAAGAAGAATAAAAAAACAGGGTCGACTTCCATGAGCCCTTGCATCAACACCTAACAAAGGCCACACCAAACCTCTCCACAGACCACCGTAAATGGACAATCGACAACCAACACTAGCAGGGAATGCCTCGACCATCCATTCTCCCTCAGTGAAATGTCTTTATACGATACATCTTAATTGATGACACAACATCCATTAGTTTTTTCGAACATGGATGCTAACAAAACCCTCACAGTACACTTTTCTCCAATCAATGGTGATGATGAAGAACACCACCTTGTGTCTTCTCAAACAACCCTTTGGATCAAATCATAAACTGTACCTACCCCTATTATACAATTAATTCACAGAAATGGTATTTAATAAAATTATATTCAAACATTTATATATATATATATATATATTTAACTTATAAGAAGAAACCCCTATCCTCAATTAGAATAATATGAATCCCTTCCCCCTCTTATCATGGATCGAGATCACCCCTCAAGTAAGGCAGAATCCCCCATATTCTATGCCCGTAACATGTAAGTGGTAACACTTTTATCTGATATATATATATATATATATAATATTTTTTATTTAAAACTAGTATATATATATGTGATATTTTCAATTTGTTTAGGTACGATTTTACATGTAATAGATTTTGGCTACAATTTATTCTTTTAAATTTTGAGCCTCTGTATTCAAATTAATATGTTAGGGGAGACACATTTATTTGATATATATATATATATTGTTTTTATATTTCAAGAACACGGAGATATATTTTTATGATATTTTCAATTTATTCAAGTATGGTTAGACATGTATTAAATTTAAGATACAAATTATTATTTTTAATTACGAAAGTGTTTTTTAAAATTATTTTGTAAGGGTAAATTATTCTTAATTCAAATTCCATGTTTTAATGATGTTTACATCAACTTCATGTTTAGGTTTTAGAGTTTATATTTTAGATTTATATGTATATATATATATATATATATCTATTCACTTCAATAAAAGTTTATTATTTTTTTATATTCATGTACTCAATGATAATATACCAAATATCTCACAAGTATTTTCATACTTATTTTTAAACAATTAAGGTGTTCTTGTAATACATTATTTTAAAAACCATCCCGGATTATATTTTTGAATTTAGGAAGGAAATACATATTTAAGTAACCTTTTTCATATATTATAATTGTTTACTTCAAAATAATTTATGTACTGTTTTTAACGGTTCATTACATATATCTATATATTATAAACACACACACACACACACACTTATATATATATATTAATTAGTTCCATGTACAATATTATTTAATAATTGAACTTATAATATTAAGTATATATATATATGTCTGTCTATGATTTCATGATTTGAAATGATATGGATATTCATTTCAAAACATGAAATCATATAACAAGAATTTCTTAAAATTTAACCAATAAAGAATGGTTTATTTTAAAATTTTAAATTTTATAATTCTTATACGTTTTATATAGTTTTTATTTTATAGTTATATGGTGTGTGTGTATTTATTTTTGCTTATAATTTATCATGAATGTCAAATTATATATATGTGTATATTATTAGGGTATTTATTTTTGTGACAATATAAATTTTATAATTACTATTAATTTTTCTATTATATAATGTTATTATATTTTACGTGATAATTAGATAATTCTCAATGCTTCAAGATATTTTCTCTCTTGTTATATATATATATATAAACTAATTTTTATTGCATGATTTGAAATAATAAATATTTCATAATGAATGAAAATTCACCTTGAATAATAGTAATGACCTCGGTCTATTCAACATTTCGAAAAATTATGCACAAACAAATATTTTGTTTTAATGTATTGGTATATCTAATTTTAAGTGAGATAGCTAATTATTTATTAATTATGATTTTTTTAGAATATAAATTTATATATGTATTATTTTATTTGAATATAAATTTCATATAACTATTATTTAATGTGAAGGGTTTATTCATGTGTTCAATTATTTTATGCATAAATCCAATTATGGAAATAGTTTTCTAATATTTTTAATTATGGTTATATTTTAAAAGATAATTTTAAATGTTTTAATTAAAATTAATTTATAGCTAATTTTAAATTCAATGATGAAAATTAATTTTATTGAAAAAGAATGAAAAATATAAATGAAATGATATTTGGTTGTACCAAATCTTACAAGTGATTTCCTAAAAAAATAAAAATTTATATATTTATATATAAATATATGTTTTTATGTATTTAATGCATGAATCTCAATTTTAATGAAACATATATTGTGGATATTTATATATATGTAAAGAAATTTCAACATTATTTTTATGGATTTTTAACATGGACATATTAAACAAGGGGGATGGGGAGTGAATCTATTCATATGGACAAGTGGGTAGGCCGATAAAGACATAAATGTTTAAATTTTTCCAGTTTTTTTGTTTTCAAAAGCTTGCGAGGTATATTTTGAAAAATCGATACATCATTTTTAAATTTATTTTAAAGGGTAAGTATATTAAATTAATTTGTAAAATCATGATTTCAATGTATTTTTCAAAATATTTATCAAAAGAGATTGTTTATATTTAAAACACATTTCATAATTTGGTTTTTAAAATTCAATGTATTTTTAAATGATTCTAATGTTATTTATAAGGCTATTTTTAAAATTATTTTTAATGGTATTTTCAAAATGTATTTTCAAAAAATATTTATCATTTCTATTTATAAAATCAATTTTTAAAAGTATTTATGATTTTATTTAAAAAATATATTTTCAAATATATTTTTCAAAAGCAACAAGTATTTAAAAAAAATAATTATATTTTCAAGAAAATCCTTATTCGAATATTTTTATCCCCAAATGTTTTTATAAAATGTTTTTTGGTTCATTTAAATTTTTAATCGAGATGGTCTAGATAAAGATATAGAGAGATAAATTTTTAATTGATTTCATTTTAGTTACTATTTAATCATTGAAAATATATTACATTGATTTAATCTCTCTAATGCCAAAATAAAAAAGATCGACAGATATACATTGTGTTATATTTTCTATTTTCTATTAAAAAAATAAAACATTTTTTTTACCGAATCCAGTTGTGCGAGTCTTGGGTTTCACATTTGGAGCATCCAATCAATACCTCATTATCCTCATTGCCTTTTGAAGGTGGGAGAAATATACATTTCCCTAAGAGGCATCCCCAAGATTTGAAAAGGTAGAAATAAATGCTGATGGATTTCAATACAAGTGGGCGATGATTTACCTTTTATGAAAAAACTAATAACCAAAAAATTAAAACAAAAAATACAACTACAATGCTTGAGAATTTTTAGAGAAGTCAACATTTCATTTATCAAAGTTCTTCTAAAACCCAAATACCACAGCAAAGGACTACAATATCTTCGTAAATAGTTAAATAAAAGTTAATAAAACTCCTAGATGACCACTATAATCCATGATCGACATGATCCATTCCCCAAAATTGTAAACCATCTCAAGTATCACTAAGTAGTGCTAAACATCTGATACATTAACTTTTCCTATGTAGCGATAGATGACATTGGAAAAATCACTAAAGAACCAACATAGGGGTCACAACTAAAACTCAGTAGATTTTCCATAATTGCTTCTATACTCATGCCACTAGGATAGAAAAGTTTTTGTCATTTATATTAGAAAAATGTATATGAAAAAAATTTCCAAAATTGTTCATAACTAAATATAATAAACATATAAAATAGTTTATAATGCAATATAACCACTATTATACCAAATTTGTTTCTAGAAAGATATTTTCAAATAATCTACCATGCCATGCTTTAAAACCATTCCACAAGATCCACATGGCACAACCAATCCACTTCACATAATCACACCACCAATGATGTTTCCTTCATTTTGAACTTTCCATACTCATGAGTGGTCTCACATTGATCTAGCAATTTTCACATTATAATTAGGCCTCATGATCCCTTACAATTTTAGAATAGAGAAAAATGTCACATTTCAACAAAGCCTTGTAAATTCTATATTAATATACACTTAAGTATTCCCAAAACCATTTCCAAAACAAATATTCCAAAATGATTTCAACAAATCAACCATTTATTATAAACCTATTTTCTGAAAAATAATTTCACAAATCCAGCCATAAAATATTTTAGAATTCCAATCTTAAAATAAAGAACAAAATACATTTCTACAATAATTCACCATAATTTCAAAATTTCACAAAAACAATATATCATTACTAAATGAAATTTATACCATTCTCTTAGAAAAAAATTCATAATAAATGTAATGAAAATAAATTAATTTATAACAATGAAAACCAATTCTAGGAAGTTAAGTAGAGAGTAAAGAAACCTACCTTGAATGTTTTGGTGAAAATGACAAACGGATGAAGAACACCAATGAAACCGGGTTAAATAATCTTGAACCTACCATAGATATCTTCCCCTAACACAACCAAGGACACAAATAAACTTATTCGGCATCAAAAACCGTAGTTATACTACTAGTGGGTGTAGATCTAAGAAAAAGGGAGTAATGGAGACGTATATATATGAAACTCAATATGAACAATGAAGACTGAACACATACCATGATGAATTGGAAATCAATAACCAATATAATCCATAGGGTCCTTTTAGGATCAGTGGAAGAACCATCCATGAAATATAGGAAAGAAAATTCCTATGTTAGTGACACATTTAATGAAAAAAATGGCACATAAGTGCCAAAATTAATTAGATTTACTTTAAAGTAGGTGGGTCTTACCTTCTCATGGTTTAGTCGCACGATTAGACAAACCAAGCGCTAGCCCTATAATAGATAATGCCTTAAAGATGACCCTCTGCATGGTATCATCATGCGGAATCCAAAATTGCTCTCTAATCTAGCTTAGGCCACTACATCCAACTTCCCAAACCACACAGTTTCTCCAAGTCGGTCCCAAGGTTTTTGACAAACCGTGCCCTACCCATACACCTTCCCTCTATCGCCAAAAATACAATTAAAGTTGTCAAAATTCATCCAAAATTCACCCATATTCATCATATACATAAATGAATAACTAGATTGTTAATTAGCAAAATCATGGGGGTGCCACATTCTCCCCATCATTTTTATTTTTGTCCTTATAATGTGGAAAATGAACATTGCCCCAAAAGAGTTTCATTCATTCCTCTTCCATTTCCTTCTTGTTTTTCCATGTATCTTTTGTTATCTAACCATTTTTCTATAATATATAAACTAGATATATTATTTTTTTATGAAGTAATTTATCTTTACTATCCATAATCTGCATTGGAACATGTACCAATCAAGCATCCATCTCTAGGTGAACATGATCAAATCTGATTACATGGACAACATCAGGTTAATTCTTTTTCAACTCTAATACATGAATCCTATTACGAATTGTACTAAGCCATGGTGGTAGTTCCAACTGATATTTCACCTCTCAATCCTATTCATGTATATCTAACGATCCTATATATTGAAAATATAAACTTCCCTACTTCCTAAATCATTCCTAACCAAGACTTAGAGGAATCCTTAAGAAAACATTATCACTCCCCACAAATGAAAATGGTCCTTGACGTTGATTCAAATATATTTTTTATGACTTTGATTCATCAATATTAATTTTTAAATCCATGGAATCTTTTCTCTTGTTTCTGGGACACTACTCTGTCAATTACTGAATTCTCACATGTTTCCAACCAACACAATGTAGGGAAATAAGGACACAGATAAAATGATTAAAAAGGATCCATTTCTATTGAGGAATGATAGATTTTATTATATGATAACTCCATCAATGATATATGATCTTCGCATGAGAAACATTAATCCCTTAAACTAGCCCACAAAATGTCATCCAAGGGTTGTATCATCTAATCATAATGCTAATCGATCTGACGATGAAACGGTATACTCATAGTCAACTGAGACACAAGGGTTTTTTGTATGGATTTATAAAAATGTGACGTGATCCTTGGATCACTATCTGAAACTATAATAATTGGTATTCTATGTCACTTTAACACATCTTGGATATATAATTTGGAAATATTCTCCACTGTAAGTGTTTCATGAATGGGGGTTATATGAGACCACTTGGTGAGTTGAGCCACTATAACCCATATGGAATCATGTTTCTATACCTTTCTTGGAAGACCTATTAAAAATCCAATGCAATATGCTCCCATTCAACAAATTAATGGGTAAATACTGCAATATACCTAATGGTTACTGATTCTTAGCCCTGTCTTTCTAACAATTTAGTAACATTGTGACAAACACAACCAACATCCTTTTAATGCATCCCCCACCATATTACCTTTTCATGGAATATACCTCATGTAAAAGTCCAACATCTGGAGATACTTCATCCATCCCCATTTCATCATATTCAAATACCAATTTAAGAAAATATGATCCAAGATATTATGATTCATTAACAATCTAAATTTCCCACCAAATAGATAATGAAGTAAAGTCTTCATGGAATGGATGACTATAGCTAACTCCAAATCCTGTGTTTTCTAATTGTTCTCATGCAATCTCAACTAAATTGATCTATAAGGAAAAAAGGTCTATTATCATGATTAATTATCCCTACACTAAAACCAAATAATTAAAACACACCACAAACACCTATTCTGATTCCAATAATATAAATTTAGATGATGATGTATGATGAATAATCAGCTCTTGCAAAGACATATGGAATTCCTCATTCCATTTTAATATAATATTCATCATAATAAATTTTGTAAATGGTAATAGAAGACGTGAGAATTCACGAATATATCATCAGTAATAACCAGCGTGACCAAGAGAAATTAAAATCTCAATGACTTACTTGAGAAGTTTCATAGATATAATAGCGTCTATCTTCTCTGAATCGACAGATACAACTATATTTGAGATTTCAAGGCCAATAAATCAAATGTAATGTATCCAAAAATTAAACATTAATAATTTTTCATAAAAATGCTGGTCTCTCAAGATTCACATCAATGTCTCCAAGAGTTTCTTATGTTAGACCTTGGTCTTTGAATACATGAATATGTCAAATGCAAACACCACTACAAAAGAATCTGTATATCTCTAAAATATCTTAATCATCCATTCCATAAAGACTGTTAGTGAATTTGTATGACCGAAAGCCACTACCAAATATTAATAAAATCCCTATATAGCTATGAATGTTGTTTCTAGAATATCCACCATCTGAACTTGCAATTTGAGATATCCTTATCGCAAATTAATTTTAGAGAACCAATAAACTCAATTCATTTTACGAAACTTGTATTAAATGTGTTGACGTGTATATTCATTCACTATCATAACTTTGTTAAGATTATAATTATAAAAATATATCCATAGAGTTCCATGTAATTTCATTAAGAACGAGAACAATGCGGCCCACAAAGATGTGATCGACCGACTGAAACCTTTTCATTACAGATCTTACTACAACACATTAGAAACCCTTAATTCTGTTTTTTTCCATTCGATAAGAGGGATGTGATATAAGTAAGTTCCTTGCGATGTGATCAATCATAAACACCACCTCTCTTATGGGTGGATACACTAAAATATTTTCATGAAAAAACATGGAAAATGATCTATGACTGTTGTAAAAATGCTACCCTTGATCTCTTTAATCAATGAATAAATAAAAACCACCAACTAGTAAGATATTTTTTCCACAGATGGTGATATAAAGTTCATTGCACCTGTCTTTACAACCCTTTATATTCTAATGTGATTCTCAATGCAATCAGCAGTTGTGAAGCTAACTATTCCTCTATAACTGTCGATGTGAGCCTTGAACATTGTAAATCAATCCATACCCAGGATTACATCATAAACATACATATCTAACACCAGGAATAACCATTTCAGTCTAATTCATTTGATAGTTATAGAACATGCTCTACACCGAAAGGCCCAACATTCTCATTGACTAAGATGAGTTTAATGTTTTATCATAGATGGAATAATCTACTGTTTTAAGATTATAAAATAAACTACATGAGATGAAATGAAGTAATGAGATTCACTAATACCAAATAGAACTTGTATAAAGGTAGAATTAAAAATAATCATAACTATTAGTATTGATTGTCTAGCCTGATCATTGAAAATCATCTACTCAACTCTAAATAATTGCTTCGTCACTATTCTTTGGTGATTATTTTCTTTCTGAGATTTCACTTATTGATTATTCATGGTACTCCTAAAATCACCATGGATAGCTTTATTTTTCATATGTTATTGATTCTATTTTCCATTTCCTATCGAAAAATATGATTCTCACAACACCAATGATGTGACCCGAGAACCGGACCATGGAAAAATGTGATTATATGGCTTAAGATGTATCATATTGTTTCAATTATGAAATTCCATTTGTGGTAGAGTACACTCTCACTTCATGTGGTGGAAGGAACTACATTCAAAACATCTATCCATTTTCATGGTTCTTGGATGATGATCCACTGATCTAGGTGTTTGAATATACTTTCAACTTCTACCCTAGATGTATGATTCTCTCTTCTGTTTTCTCCTAGTCATTGATTTTCCACTATTTCCCATGCATATCATGATAATGCATCCTCCCATAGGTCATGGGATACCCTGATCATCCATTTTCTCTCTAATCACCATATCTGTATAGTCTGTAATATTGAGAATAGATTTCATTTAGAGAATTTCTTATCTTGTACATGATTCAAAGATGCTTGACACCATGAATGAACTATTAGCAACATCAGATGAAATTTTCACGAAATTCTTGAATTTTGTCGCATGATTGATGACAATGAGATTTTCATACATTAGGATTAAAATGTCTGTTGTCCATTGAATGTTGAACGTGAGAGGATAAATTGTTTTATTGAAATATTCCTCAAAATCAACACAACTTAGGCCTTGAACTACTCGAGACTGAACCGCTATATCCCACCACTATAATGCAAGATCCTTGAGAGTATATATTTTCATAATGACTATCAAATACATTGGTGTGCTGATGAAATTGAAAATATGATTCATCCTATTCATCCACACAGCAAACTTTTATAGTTCTGAATGACCCACTAATATTTGTGGATTCTATTTCTAGAACTAGATGGAATGATCCACTTGTCATGGTGAAATACTCGGGTTCCCCATGCCCACATCACAAAATTTTGAGACAACACTTTTAACAAGCTTTTGGTTCACTTGTGGCTCAGGTGCAACCACATTCTCTGTGGATTCTTCTAGTTGGATTCAACAACACCTATTGTGTTCTTATTTCTAAGAAAACCAAATATGTATCAACATCTAGCTGCTTATGTATTATCATTTCAAATAATACCACATCAACTATCACGACATTGCATTCTAAAAATCAACCCCGTTTTCAAATTCAATAGATATTGAAAAAATTAAACTATCTTTTAAAATAAAACCATTTTCAAAATACAACATCTATGATCTTTTAAAATTATTTCATTTGAAAACAAATGATTTTTTTTTTCAAATATCAAAATAAGGCATCAAATCATATATCCTTACTTAAAATGAAATTCACAATCCTACTATGATTTCATTCCTGTAATGCATGCCATGCATGTCTCATTATCTAACCTAATGAAAATGATATTATAATATCCTATATGTGTATGTGAAACACTTATGTACCAAACTCCTCGATAACTTCATGTACAACATTATAATGTTAGATATATCTTTTTATGATTATCATTTCAATTCTTAATAATCCTACTCTATTTAATGATTCCACCCCAAGGAATAGACATGAATGAATTCAACTATGAAACTAATGAAACTGATAACTACTTGTTCCACAAGATAATGAAAAATAGGATATAATTTATCTAAAATAGGATTTGGATAAAACAAAACTGATTTCATTTCTGTCAAACAATAATTTGTACCGAAGAAAAATGATACTATTTGTATCATCCCTCCGACTCCTTGTTGTCTTCATAATGTGAGACAATGATACCGGGCCTTGAACGATATCCCCAAGATTAAAACCGCTAGAAATAAATGTCAAATTGTTTCCATATATGTGGGGGACAATTTACTCATTAAGAATATACCAACTAGCCAAACAATTAAAACCAAAAAACCACTATGATGCATCAACAATGATATACATCTCAAAATTTCATTTTCAAAATCCTACTAAAACCCAAATACCATAGTGAAAAACTACAATATCAAAGAAAAAAACTAATGATATACTAATAAAACTCCAAGATGATAAAAAGAATACATGCACCAGAAGACATATGCTTCAATATCACGAAATAGATCATGTATCATGATGTAGCACTAAACATATGATACATTACTTCTTCCCATGTCTCGGTATATGAAATATACATAATCACCAAAGTGCCAAAGAAAAGGTGTGTAATAAAACTTAGTGGGTTTTATCGAATTAATTCCATATGAACACCACTATGATTGAAGAGTTAGAATAATTTATATTAATACAAATTCCAAAATAGTTTAAAAAAATCAATCAAATTCTATAATATTTTATCTCAATATAAACAAGGGTTATATCAATAAAATTTATAGTAAGTTATTTTCAATAAAATGACCAAGCCATTCTTTAATATCATTCCACAAGTTCAACTTCGTAGAACCAATCCACTTCACATATTCCAACCACCAACCATTTATTCATTGTTATAAAGGTTCCATACACATGGGAGGTCACTCTTTGATATACTATGTCATCAATTAATAATTATTTCCCATTTTCGATTAAAATATTGGCACCGATCACAAGGTCTAATTTTATCCAATCGTCGTAAATTCAATAGGAATTTACAAAGAAGTATGCGCAACACAATTTAAAAAAACAATATTCCAAAATCATCTCAATAAAAAACATTTTATTGAAAACCTACTTATTGATAAATTATTTCACAAATCCACCCAAGACATATTTTAAAATAACCATTTTGAAATCAATAACCAAAGCACTTTACTCAAAAATACACCACAATTTCACAATTTCACAATTTTAGCAAAAAACATACATTTTCACTAAAGAGGATTTATACCATGATTTCAAAAACACTTTCATAAAAAATTTCATTCAACACAATTAATTTAAAACCAGGACAATCAATTCTGGTCAGAGGAGTCAAGAATGATGCCACCTAAGTCGAAAGTTTTGGGGAAAACAATAAGTAGACAATAAACGCCAAAAAAAACAAGGTTACGTCTTAATGAACCTTCCTTATATATCTTCCCATATCACAACCATTCCAAAATGAAAACGTTTTCAGAATCAAAACCATTATATCTAACCACAATTGATGTAGATCAATGAAACTGAGATAAGAGGAGAATTAGTTCTAAGAAACACAACAAGAATATTGGAAAATGAACACATGCCATAAAAATGGCATCCAATCACAAATTAAATCCTCCATATCACCTATAGATTGATAGAATAAGATTACAATACCTTTAGAGAATAATACTCCCAAGCTAGGGATTTTTAGGAGGAAAAACGAGGAACTTAAAAAAAAGAATATGCTATATCTACTTTCTAAGGAGGTGGTTTTTACACGCGCATGATTTAGTCTCACAGCTAGAAAAAGTGTGTACTAACCATGCATTATATACTTCCTTAATAATGAAAATTTTCATCGTCTCCTCATACGATCTCCAAAAACTATTCTCTAATTGTGTCGAAGACACTACCTCAAATGACCCATACCACACAGTCTGTTATCTTCAGTCACACAGTTTGGACAAACCGTGCACTGCCTGTGAGCCTTCACTCTAACCCAGAAAACCCAATTAAATTTATCCAATGTATTCCAAACATCACCCATATACGTATATACTTAAAATAATAATGAAAGGATTACTTAAATGAAATTATGGGTGTTACACAATCATTATTCCATGACATAAGATTATGATATTTGATTTTAAGGGAATGGTTTTCAAATGTTGTGATCATGTATTAATACCCTTATGCTCATTTCAAACTTCTGTATACCCCTTTTTTATCATTACTGAGCATCTGAGCTCAACCATTCATATATTAACATTACCTAAGTTAAAGAATGGTTTTATAAGGGGTATGTTTTTGAAGAGTACTAAAGAATAATATATTTATGGGAGCAGTTGAAGATCTTTAACCAAATTCAAGATTATGATCCCTGACACAAGTTACACTATTCTATTGTGTTCCTCAAGATTGTGTTTTTATAATGTATTTAATTTTAATCTAAAAAGATTTAACATCGTTATATGAATATACTTTTTTCTATAGTTGGTATCAAATGAAAGGTTTCATTATCCTTTAGAAACTATAATGAGAAAATATTAATTAGATCCCTATGGATATTTATAAGATGATGCCTAAGGATATACCTATAGATATGTATAAGAATAGGTATGTATATAGAAAGATGTATTTTAATTATTTAAAGGATAGAGTGAGTGGATTCCCTAAAATTACATCCCTATCTGGATATTATAAGTGGATATGGATTTGGAATAAAGGAACATAGCGTTTAAAACTCTAAAATGGGAATATTGACATAGACCCAATCCTCACCTTGTTCACATTAATGTGTCTTGATTCACACCATGTTTGAAACTCTCCTATGATATACTTAGTAAATTCATAATATCTTCACAAACCATAATTATGTATTTTAATAGATGATGATCATATATGACCTAGGTTAAACCTTAGGGGTCATATATTTAAAATACAATGTCTTGATTTAGACATTCTATAAATCATTTTTGACACTATTTGATTTTCCATTAGGATTATAAATTCTCAAACAATGATTTGTTTTAGTCAATAGATGGAAATAGAAGGAACTAGGATAAAATTGAATGTTACAGAGAATTTTATGATGTGGAAACAAATGGGAGGATTACTTGAGTGAAGATCATTTTCATAATTACTAATAAGTTATCATAGAACATGGTTAAATATATTGACCATAACAAAATATTGGATTCACTAAAGATGATAAGGATAGAGTTATGTGATGGTATGTATAGTGGAGACCATGGAAGAAAGAACATTCCATTTCTTATATATCATGAATTTTGGAAGAATCGCTTAATGGAATGTCTCATATGGTTAATAAGATGTTTTGGATGAAGATATGAAGGAATTCAATGGAAAAATAAAATGTTTGGTTAATAAAGTAGATGAAAAAATAGTATCCCTAAGGTATCATCGACTGATGAATTCTTTAAATATGGAATGTATGTAAATTATTCAAATTCATATCATAGGGGGAATGATTGTGAATAGAATCCGCAAGGTTGAAAAAGTAATGTTTTTTATTTAATATAAAGAGACAATAAATGACATATCAATAGAAGGAGGTATTAATGAAAAAGAGGATGAATCCATTTTAATTAATTAAGGTTTATTGTGAATATTTTAGGTGTTTATGTATCATAATTTATGAATTATGTTATATGAATTATAATATATATAAGGATTCTTTGTAGAAATTTTTCATTAAGTATTATATATAATATGTTGAATGGTACGGATAACATATAGATTTTTTTCAATATAAAGGTAACTCTTTAATGAAAACCCAAGATTAAGGAAATATATCCCTTAGTATGTTACTAATGTTACAAAAAATTGGGTTTAGTTTAGATAACGAGATTGCTGATATGGATAATATAAATTGGATAGAATGGATTTCATTGGAATCGAATAATTATTTTATGAAAATTTGGTTTATTATATCTTTTATGGAGTTTACATTATTTTGGGTTTAATAAATATATCCCAAAATATGTGTTATATATATATGGTGATGAAGAATGTATGCTTTTAATATGATTTATAGTAGTTCATGATGAATTTTGTCCCATGTTTGGTATGTGAAAATCACGAGAAACTTTATGATGTATTGTAGATTTATGTTTGTTTTAATATGATAATTTCAGTATCCTTATATATAAATTTTTAAATTTTGAATGGATTATATGGGTAACCATTTATGGAATGGATAATGTTGAACTTTGGAAGGGGTTTTAACGATTAACCTATTAATACACCATATGAATTGTTATACATATGGGATGACCATTCCTAACAAATTTTTAACTATTTAAAAGAAAGAATAACTTATCATTTTATAATAGATATTGTTATCTATTGGTCATTGAAGCATAAAAAAATTAACTTCAATTCTTGGAGTAAGAGATAAATTATAAATTGATCAAAGAACAACCAAAGGATGATATTATGCTATTGTTAAAAAAGAATGAAAACCCATGATATATAAGTCCATTTGAAATTATTTATCTCATAAAGATGGTTGTATATCTATCAGTGCATCAACTGAACCTCTCGTTAGTTAAATATGTGCTCTAGGATTTTCTATAAGGGAACACATACTATATCCATCACAATAACTGAACAAAGACGTTTTTCTACTAGAGCATGATATTTCTTATAATGAATAACTAATACAGATTTTGGATAGTATATAGATGGTTCCATAAAATTTACCCCTTACATAGTCAATGTTTTTTTATAGAAACAAACATCTTAAGGAAGCTACATAGGAACATGAGGATGTAATGGTGTATAAGTATTCTCCATTTTTATAACAATTAGATGAATCACTATAGTAAATAAATTTTAATGGGGTTAAAATGAAATAAGATAAGATTTTTTTGAATTTTTTTTTATGAAATAAATTTATACTTTTAGATATTTTGCGTTACATGAAACACTGTTCTTAGCATGAGTTACCTCAAACACTGAGTTTAAAGAAAATGTGATATATTTTTAAAATATTATTATCAGAAATTATAATTATCACATAGAAATTTGAATAGAGAGTTTGAATACTATTAAATTAATTAATAAAATAAATTGTTTAATCATGTATATAAAATTAATTATTGGTTGTATAATTAGTTATAAATGAAAATAAAAAATATTTAAATTTAAAATAAATATTTTTATGATAAACTATTTTTTTAAAAGAAAAAACATTTCGAGATAATAAATTAAGAAAACAGTTTTTTTTGATTTATTTAATGAAATTTATATATAATATATTAAATAAATTGTTTAAAGTTCATCTTATATGTTTTCTAGATAAGAGATAAAAATAAATCCAATTTTATCCTTAAAAAATTAAATTTTTATAAAATTTAGTTTTTTCACCTTTTGAAAACTTATTTTAATAATGATTATTTAAATTTTTAGAAAATTTATATAAATAAATAAATTTTATTTTTAAAATCCTTATTAAAAAAATTAATTAATGTTATTTTTTAATAAAATTTTAATCTATATTTTTCAATGAATCATAAAAATTACTAGTATTTATTTAGAATTGGAATTTATTTGAATGATATTAATACTTTTAAAAAAATTTATGGTTTTAAAATTAATAATATTTTAATATATATATATATTTATTTATTTATTTAAAATTTATTTCTTTGAAATAAATTTCATAATGGATTTTTGAATCAAAAAACACTTAAAATATTTGACACTTTCTCTTTGAAAACCCACTTTCTCATCATGTTTTCAAGATTAATTTAAAAATAAAATTTTAACTTTCAGAATTGAATATAGAAAAATGGATTCCGTATTTGAAATTTTAATAATTTATATTATCTAATAAGTACATGTTAATTTTTAACCATAATGAAATGTTCGAATAGTAAAATTTATTTACAACGATTAAGGAAAAAATGTGTTTATCGGGGGTTATATTAAAAAATATAGCATTAATATATTACAAAAAAATATTTATTAAACTAATTGGATGTCAATATTTAGAATATATAACAACTAGGATCTATAATGGACCATTTTTTATCCTTGTATCATCTTAAAAATGATTGTACAACTTTATCTTTTTAAAAAGTACAAGTGTGCCACTAACCTCACTTATAAAAGCCAACCCCATATCATATACTCCCAAACACCAAAAATAATTTTTTTCCTTATATAACCCATTAAATTCTATATGAAGTGCCCAGATCAGTGTGAATCACTGAGAGGGGGAGGGGGTGAATCAGTGATCCCTTAAAACTTTTTACTAATTGATTTCTTATCAATTAAACCTCTATGGCTGGTTAAAGCCTCGATCCACTCTTCTTGTATCTCTCAACCTTTCCACGAATGATGCAGTAAATGTAAAGGCACAGGACACAAGGATTTACAAGGTTCGGCACAAAAGGCCTACATCCTTGCCATGCTCTCCAAGCATGGATTCTCCACTATAACTTGTTAGAATTACAATGGTCGATACAGAGTCCCACTGTATCTCTCCTGAGTCCCACAGGAGGGTCTTTATACTGCGTCCCACAGTGTTACCAGAGTCCCACTGGCCTGCTCCAGAATCCCACTGAAGTCTTCTTCTCCCTGAGTCCCACAGGGTCTTCTCTTGGCTCCTCGAGTCACACGAGTAGCTCTTCTTCACTTTAAGTTCTTCAAGTAACTTCAACAGCCTGGGATAAAGGCTGCTGGCCTTGCTCTGTACCTCTGATCACTTGTGATGATCAGGTCTTCTCAATCTACTGAAAACTCAGACAACCAATCTCTTTAACTTCAGTCTGGCTCAGTCTCAGTTCACTTCAACTTCATGCACTGAGTGCATGGCCTTCTCAATATCTTCAAGATCACCTGGTCTTGGACTCCTCAAGTGCACACAAGCTGATTCAGACTTGTTCACGTGTGCACGTGCATGCATGCATGCATGCACTTTCCCTTTCTTCTTCTTGGTGCAGTAGACCCACAAAGGGTGTAGTATCTTTAAGCACACACCACCTTCTCACTTCTTCACACACTTTATTCTCTTTTGATTACACACATAAATGTGTGTTATACACTAGTGTGAGTCTTCCACTTCTTTCTTCTTCTAAGTGTGTTTATTTTTAGTGCACACACCTAGGTTCGGCCACTTCTTTAATTTGCACACAATTGTTTCACTTTAGCACACACATGAGTTGGGCCTTCACACATCTTGTTGCACACCCTTAAATGGCCGTAGGGTGTTCCTCTTTAATTTGCACACACACACACTCAAATGAGGTGTGGTCTTCAATTCACCCACACAAGGCTACGACCTATTCAATTCTAACACACACACAAAGTGTGGTCTTCCCTTGGTGCACACAAGGCACTAAGGCCTTGGCCTTCTATTCTTTTGCACACACACAAATGTGGTGGCCTTCCTCCTTATGCACACACACGGCCACGACCTTCCTTCTCACTTTGCACACAAAAGGCATGCAAGCCTCGGGTCCCCTTCTTGTTTAGCACAAGGCAATGCCTTGGCCTTCCACTTGCACACACTGCCCGAACTCTTTTATTCTTCTTTGCACACACCCAAGGTATCCTCGGCCGTCTTCCTCCTTCACTTGGCACACAAGCACAAAGGCCTCGGCCTTCCTTCTTCACCTCACACCACACACAAAGTGTGGTTCTTCACTTGGCACTTGTGCACAAACACTGCTCATGTGCTTCTCCTCTTCTCCACTGCCGCGCAAGGCTTCGGCCTTCTTTGGCACACACAATGTGTGTAAAACACAACCCGAACTCCTACTGCCTTCAAAGGAGGCGCGCAAGGTGCAAGGGGGTGTGGCCCTCTTCCTGTCTTCAAATGCCGCGCAGGCTTAAGTGTGCAAGGGTGCAATACCCTCGGGCTTCTTCCTTCTTCAACAGCCGCACAAGGTGCAAGGCTGTGGCCAGCGCGCAGAGGTGCAAGAGCACAAGGTACAAAGGACCTCGGCCGTGGGCGCGCAAGCTCCTCCTGCCGCGGGGCGCGCAAGTGCAACACCCGCGGGGCTTCAACCGTGGGCGCGCAAGATGTTGCGGCCACGGGTTCTTCCTGCCGCGCAAAGGGAAGGCGCGCAGGGATCTCTCCCTTTCTTCTTTTGTGCAAGTATGCACAAAAGGAACACTACGGAGCTAATGGGAGCTCCGGGCTTCTGCCGCGCAAGTGATGCGCGCAGTAATTCTTCGCGAGGCACATGATGCTTCTCACGGGACTCTTCAAATATTCAGAATATCAGCAAGCTTCTCCGGCGCCTCGGGTCTTCTTTTTATAGGCGAGGAGAGCCTCGGTTCATCCGCGTGAGAAAATCTCAAAATCCCGAGATCTTCGGATCTTTAAAAACTTTCCAAATCTTTATTTTCTTTCCTCTGTTTCACGCGGGATATTCCTCTTTAATTTCCTCTACGTGCATGCGACTTAGAACGCATGCACGGCCTTCTTCTGATCCATAATATGCACGCAAAAACACCCCACGGCCTTCGGCAGCTTTGCTTGCCTCGGCCTCGACCGAAATTCCTCATTTCTTGCATGCAAGGCAATTTTAAAGCATGGATGTATTCAGTGTGGCCAGACGATCTCAATGGACGTTTTACTTCCTTCAGAGGTGACCGGGAGCTCGAAATCCATCTTCGGGAGGCCTCTGGTTCGAAGGAGGTACGCGGGAGACTTCGGCATGGCTCGAGGTTGAGGACGAAGCCGGGAGCCGTTGGATCAGGCGATGGAGATGCATCGGGCGGCCTGGATTAGATCGCGGCGCCGCGGATGGATCGTGCGGCGCAGATCAAGCGCGCGATGAGACGGACGGCGGAGATTTTCTCCCGGGATTTTTTGCGCGTCCCACATCGAATTCTCTCGCGGAATTTCCGCGGTTTATAACCCTGCCGCTGCCCACCATACGCCAGTTGAATCCTCTCCCCTCCCGGTGCCGCCCCGCACCGGGTTCTCTCTGCGGGCGCGCTCTGCGCCCACTCTGGTCCTCGCGGGCGCGCTTCAAGCGCCCACTATGCTCCTCGCGGGCGCGCTTCAAGCGCCCACTATGCTCCCTGCGCTCCTCCGGGCGTGCCCCAGGCGCTCATGCAGGGGTGTCCTTGGGTGCGCCCTGCCGCCCTGGCTCGCCCCACGGGGTTCCCCCGGGCGTGGTGCCCTAGTGCCCATGCCTTGGGGTTGAACCCCCCAAGGTGCCTTGGCTGGCCAATTTTTTGGAAAAGGGACAGAATAGGACTTTGTGAAATACAAAGTTCTCCATATAAAACATGCCAAATGCCAAATGCCTACTTCTTCTTCTAAGCCATTCTTCCTCCTCTTTATTTCTTCTTCTTCATTAGAATTCATCATCCTTCTCTACTTCTAAAGAATTCCTTAATCCTCCTCAACATTTAATCTTCACTTAGGATATGGAATTCAAAAGGTTTCTTCATCTTCAACCGAGCTCCTGAATCAAATATTTCTTCAATAAACTTCATTGATCTAATCAGAGATCAATTGGAACATATTCTGGTTCACATGCACTAAGTGATAGTGCATGGACTTCTTTAGCTCACTTCATCCACTTAGAAGTTGTGGATGGCTCTTTTCAACTCCTCATGCATTGTGAAGACAATGCATGGTCTTCAATCAATGTTGTGACTTTGTATCCAATTGATACAAGTTCTATGAACTTAAAGATCAGCTCAACAATCGTCAGATGTACTTAGAGAATGTTTCAACCATTATCTCTTATGCCACTTAGTGAATCTCCTAAGTGACATTCCTCTAAGTTCCATGGCCATTCTCCTTCATCACCATCACCATCACATCCTTTGACATTCACATCTTGACTCCTTGACTTCCATTCATTCCAAGACAACTTCATGCCTCATTGACAACAAATGCAACACATTGCACTTCAATCTCCCCCTTTGTATTTGTTGTCAATACACTCTTTCAGCACATATGAATGGGTCAATATGTGTGCCAATATTTCTCCCCCTTATTGGCAATCAAATGCAAAGGTGTGGTGTGGTTCTCTTTCAAAAATCTCTTCCTCCCTTTGAAAAGTATTTTCTTGAAAAACACTGAGAGGGATGATGTCACATGTTCTTCTTGAGCAAGGAACCTTTAGTAAATCAACTCTAAGTCTACTTGGGCTAACCCGGTGTAGAAAACAAGAGTGATATAACCAAGATTTTTCAATGCTATCCACAATTCTCTACACATATGAGATCATGCTTCAGGGGTTTGAAATTTTTCAGATATTACAATGAATTGCTAAATCCTGCACATACTTCACAAAACTCATTAGAAAGTTCAGTGCAAAGATAAAGCTCCCCCTTTCAATCATTTGTCTTCAATCCATACTCCCCCTTAATTGATAAGATAAACTTAATTAAGAAACAAGGGATGTAAGCATGATTGGAATACCTTCAGCTTTTCTCAAGATAGTATTAAATCTTAGAATACCATCTTCTCCAGATTTGCTCCCCCTCAAGGGGTGCACTCCATTCTGTCCAAACCATCCTCCAGATGAGAATGATCATCATCTTCAATTCCCTGCAATGTTAGCACATGTATATACCAATAGTATAAGGGAATAAGATGGAACCTCCTTGGTTCATCAATGTGAACAGCAAGGTTGAGAAGATTCTCTCAACCGAGATGTCCCATTTTCACCAGTCTTCACACTTGCACATTTGATCTTCTTTGATGTTTGTGCTGGTGTGGATCTCAACATATCTTCATGTGAAATCTTCTTCTTCCCTTTTGCCTTAGCAATTGCCAGAACTTCATCTTCAGCTCTTTGTAGATCTTTGGCAAGTTGCAACTGATTTGGCCATATGACTAGTAAATCTCTTGGAAGAGTGGCCTCAGTTTTGGAAATTCCACATGGTTCCTTAGATACTGTCAAGCTACCTCTCTTAGGCAACTTGTTTTCAATCAATCCCTTCTTCTTCTGGATTGATTGTCTTTTGGAGTTCAGTCTGCTTCTATTTAGTTTCATGGCTTCTTTACAAAGGTCCATGATGTGTCCTTTCTTTCCACAGTAGAATCACTTCTTGGTGGTCCTATTGGATGACTCACCCTTCTTGGATTTGAATTCCAAGGACTTCTATTCATTCTTCAAACTCTTCTTGGGAGCATCTTCCACTTTCTTCTGCTTGCTTCCCAAGGAATCTTTCTGAGCCAGGTTCTGTGATCTTTTCTTCTTTTGAGCTCTGGATACAGTTGGAGACTGACATGTATTATTTTGTTGACCACTTTTGCAATCATCCCAGATGTTGTCAAGTAATCCAAATCTATTTGCAGTAAACAGATGTCTCTGGACCTGTGGATGCTGCTTCTTTTCTTCTGGCTTGCTCCCCCTTGGCATGGGCTTCCTCTGTGCTTTGACATTCATTGGATTGTACCAACAATCCAATGCAAAATGCCCATACTTATTACAACACCAGCATTGACCCACAAATCTTGACCTTTTTAGTCCTTCTGATTGCTGGGTAGTTTTCTTGATTTTTTGTGCTGCTTCAGGAGAGCTCTTCTTCTTTGATGTCTTCATCCATACTTGTTTGGATTCATGCTTCCATCCTGCACTTTTAGTAGAAACACAATTAGAAGCATCAGTACAAGATGGTATGGATGGTACCTTCTTTCTAGAAGATGTTGCCCTTTCATTTGAGGATGTCTTTCTTTTAGAATCATCCTTCTCAAAGCATACTTGAGTAGCAACATTTCTCCTATCAGCTGACTGGGAGGCTTTGGCTTTGGGTGATTGCTGATTTTTCAATATCACCTCCAGTTCTAAGCATTTCATATTGAGGGAGTTCTTCTCATCCTCAATAGTTCTTAGCCTTCCTTCCCATTTCTCTTCCAGCTGCTTTATCTGGTCTTCATGCACCTTTTTCATTTCAAACAATGAGTTGTCAAGCTCCTTCACCCTTTTGACTTTATCTTCTAGTTGAGCATCTTTGACAACCATTGACACTTTATGCCTCTTTCCCAGTGCATGGAAAACTTCTTTCATTATTACTTTAAAAAATTCATTCTCAGAAAGGCTTCTTTGCAATTATTCAGCAGTGTCTTCATATCTTTCATTGCAAAGAGATACTGTTTCATCTTTGGCATTTACCAGCTTTCTGAGAGTGTTGGTTATGCCAACCCTTTTAGCCAATTGATCTTCCAGTGAATTGGCTTCATCTTCCAGCTGTAATTTCTCTTCTTGAAGATCAAGGAGGCCTGTAGCTATACACATTGCAACTTCCTTGGGAACTTTCTTCTGAAGATATTTGATTGCATTTAGAAGATCATTGTTTCTTCCATCTTCATCACAGCTAGAGCAGGCTTCATCAGAAGAATGATAAAAGGAATTGTCATCTGATGTGACTTTCACATTTCTTTCCATAGAAGAAGTTTCTCTGATTGCAACAACCTTCTTTCTCATCTTCTTTGCCTGTTTCTTCATTCTGTTTTTCAGAGTCTTGGCAGATATCTCCATTTGAGGCTGGTCACTCATTTCCTCAAATCTGCACTGAGTAAAGACTCCCTTGGATCTTTTAGAGGCAACCTGGCTCTGATACCAATTGAAGTGCCCAGATCAGTGTGAATCACTGAGAGGGGGAGGGGGTGAATCAGTGATCCCTTAAAACTTTTTACTAATTGATTTCTTATCAATTAAACCTCTATGGCTGGTTAAAGCCTCGATCCACTCTTCTTGTATCTCTCAACCTTTCCACGAATGATGCAGTAAATGTAAAGGCACAGGACACAAGGATTTACAAGGTTCGGCACCAAAGGCCTACATCCTTGCCATGCTCTCCAAGCATGGATTCTCCACTATAACTTGTTAGAATTACAATGGTCGATACAGAGTCCCACTGTATCTCTCCTGAGTCCCACAGGAGGGTCTTTATACTGCGTCCCACAGTGTTACCAGAGTCCCACTGGCCTCCTCCAGAATCCCACTGAAGTCTTCTTCTCCCTGAGTCCCACAGGGTCTTCTCTTGGCTCCTCGAGTCACACGAGTAGCTCTTCTTCACTTTAAGTTCTTCAAGTAACTTCAACAGCCTGGGATAAAGGCTGCTGGCCTTGCTCTGTACCTCTGATCACTTGTGATGATCAGGTCTTCTCAATCTACTGAAAACTCAGACAACCAATCTCTTTAACTTCAGTCTGGCTCAGTCTCAGTTCACTTCAACTTCATGCACTGAGTGCATGGCCTTCTCAATATCTTCAAGATCACCTGGTCTTGGACTCCTCAAGTGCACACAAGCTGATTCAGACTTGTTCACGTGTGCACGTGCATGCATGCATGCATGCACTTTCCCTTTCTTCTTCTTGGTGCAGTAGACCCACAAAGGGTGTAGTATCTTTAAGCACACACCACCTTCTCACTTCTTCACACACTTTATTCTCTTTTGATTACACACATAAATGTGTGTTATACACTAGGGTGAGTCTTCCACTTCTTTCTTCTTCTAAGTGTGTTTATTTTTAGTGCACACACCTAGGTTCGGCCACTTCTTTAATTTGCACACAATTGTTTCACTTTAGCACACACATGAGTTGGGCGTTCACACATCTTGTTGCACACCCTTAAATGGCCGTAGGGTGTTCCTCTTTAATTTGCACACACACACACTCAAATGAGGTGTGGTCTTCAATTCACCCACACAAGGCTACGGCCTATTCAATTCTAACACACACACAAAGTGTGGTCTTCCCTTGGTGCACACAAGGCACTAAGGCCTTGGCCTTCTATTCTTTTGCACACACACAAATGTGGTGGCCTTCCTCCTTATGCACACACACGGCCACGGCCTTCCTTCTCACTTTGCACACAAAAGGCATGCAAGCCTCGGGTCCCCTTCTTGTTTAGCACAAGGCAATGCCTTGGCCTTCCACTTGCACACACTGCCCGAACTCTTTTATTCTTCTTTGCACACACCCAAGGTATCCTCGGCCGTCTTCCTCCTTCACTTGGCACACAAGCACAAAGGCCTCGGCCTTCCTTCTTCACCTCACACCACACACAAAGTGTGGTTCTTCACTTGGCACTTGTGCACACACACTGCTCATGTGCTTCTCCTCTTCTCCACTGCCGCGCAAGGCTTCGGCCTTCTTTGGCACACACAATGTGTGTAAAACACAACCCGAACTCCTACTGCCTTCAAAGGAGGCGTGCAAGGTGCAAGGGGGTGTGGCCCTCTTCCTGTCTTCAAATGCCGCGCAGGCTTAAGTGTGCAAGGGTGCAATACCCTCGGGCTTCTTCCTTCTTCAACAGCCGCACAAGGTGCAAGGCTGTGGCCAGCGCGCAGAGGTGCAAGAGCACAAGGTACAAAGGACCTCGGCCGTGGGCGCGCAAGCTCCTCCTGCCGCGGGGCGCGCAAGTGCAACACCCGCGGGGCTTCAACCGTGGGCGCGCAAGATGTTGCGGCCACGGGTTCTTCCTGCCGCGCAAAGGGAAGGCGCGCAGGGATCTCTCCCTTTCTTCTTTTGTGCAAGTATGCACAAAAGGAACACTACGGAGCTAATGGGAGCTCCGGGCTTCTGCCGCGCAAGTGATGCGCGCAGTAATTCTTCGCGAGGCACAGGATGCTTCTCACGGGACTCTTCAAATATTCAGAATATCAGCAAGCTTCTCCGGCGCCTCGGGTCTTCTTTTTATAGGCGAGGAGAGCCTCGGTTCATCCGCGTGAGAAAATCTCAAAATCCCGAGATCTTCGGATCTTTAAAAAATTTCCAAATCTTTATTTTCTTTCCTCTGTTTCACGCGGGATATTCCTCTTTAATTTCCTCTACGTGCATGCGACTTAGAACGCATGCACGGCCTTCTTCTGATCCATAATATGCACGCAAAAACACCCCACGGCCTTCGGCAGCTTTGCTTGCCTCGGCCTCGACCGAAATTCCTCATTTCTTGCATGCAAGGCAATTTTAAAGCATGGATGTATTCAGTGTGGCCAGACGATCTCAATGGACGTTTTACTTCCTTCAGAGGTGACCGGGAGCTCGAAATCCATCTTCGGGAGGCCTCTGGTTCGAAGGAGGTACGCGGGAGACTTCGGCATGGCTCGAGGTTGAGGACGAAGCCGGGAGCCGTTGGATCAGGCGATGGAGATGCATCGGGCGGCCTGGATTAGATCGCGGCGCCGCGGATGGATCGTGCGGCGCAGATCAAGCGCGCGATGAGACGGACGGCGGAGATTTGCTCCCGGGATTTTTTGCGCGTCCCACATCGAATTCTCTCGCGGAATTTCCGCGGTTTATAACCCTGCCGCTGCCCACCATACGCCAGTTGAATCCTCTCCCCTCCCGGTGCCGCCCCGCACCGGGATCTCTCTGCGGGCGCGCTCTACGCCCACTCTGGTCCTCGCGGGCGCGCTTCAAGCGCCCACTATGCTCCTCGCGGGCGCGCTTCAAGCGCCCACTATGCTCCCTGCGCTCCTCCGGGCGTGCCCCAGGCGCTCATGCAGGGGTGTCCTTGGGTGCGCCCTGCCGCCCTGGCTCGCCCCACGGGGTTCCCCCGGGCGTGGTGCCCTAGTGCCCATGCCTTGGGGTTGAACCCCCCAAGGTGCCTTGGCTGGCCAATTTTTTGGCAAAGGGACAGAATAGGACTTTGTGAAATACAAAGTTCTCCATATAAAACATGCCAAATGCCAAATGCCTACTTCTTCTTCTAAGCCATTCTTCCTCCTCTTTATTTCTTCTTCTTCATTAGAATTCATCATCCTTCTCTACTTCTTAAGAATTCCTTAATCCTCCTCAACATTTAATCTTCACTTAGGATATGGAATTTAAAAGGTTTCTTCATCTTCAACCGAGCTCCTGAATCAAATATTTCTTCAATAAACTTCATTGATCTAATCAGAGATCAATTGGAACATATTCTGGTTCACATGCACTAAGTGATAGTGCATGGACTTCTTTAGCTCACTTCATCCACTTAGAAGTTGTGGATGGCTCTTTTCAACTCCTCATGCATTGTGAAGACAATGCATGGTCTTCAATCAATGTTGTGACTTTGTATCCAATTGATACAAGTTCTATGAACTTAAAGATCAGCTCAACAATCGTCAGATGTACTTAGAGAATGTTTCAACCATTATCTCTTATGCCACTTAGTGAATCTCCTAAGTGACATTCCTCTAAGTTCCATGGCCATTCTCCTTCATCACCATCACCATCACATCCTTTGACATTCACATCTTGACTCCTTGACTTCCATTCATTCCAAGACAACTTCATGCCTCATTGACAACAAATGCAACACATTGCACTTCACTATAAAATTTTCATCCCATTTTATAATTGTTTTTTTCATAAGAATAATATAGAAATAAAGTAACTATAATCCTAAAGAGGTGGGCTGAGAATAGATAAAATACCTAACTATATAGTTTTGTTTTAATTTTTTTTTCCATCAATCCAAAATATTATTTATTTGTGAATATATAATAATACCATAATATCACATATACATAGATGTTGATATTTCAAGTTAATTACATGTATCTACCTCTTCTTCCATCAAATTGGAAATGATAATTTTGCTTGTGTGTTTGGGGGACTACATCCTCACAAATAGATGTGACATGATTCCCATAAAAAACACTCACACTTGGGGACGATGATATATATAAATTATATTAAGTATATTAATAAAATAATAATACATATTTTGTCATCATATGATATATATAGTCTTTACATGCATTTTTTAGGGGATGCGATAACATCACTTGTGTGTATGGAGGAGCACCGCCTCTTGATTCGATGTGATCCATTTTCACTAATGATTTACATGGAAGTTAGTAAGTATGAATTTAATAAATATATTTTATATAAATATAATTATGAATATATTAATTAAATATTTATAATTCAGAAAATATAAAAAATCTTTTTTTACTATTTCACTTATGGGAAAATCATACTGTCGTTCGTGTCTGTGCGGACTAGCTCCTTCATAAAGTGATGTGACCCACATTGCAGCACCAAACCACATTCTTGATATATACGTATGTATATATAAATAAATAATGTTGTGTATATAAGATATTATGATCATTTTTAAGATAAATTAATACTTACATTTTTTCCATAGTGATTGGTGAAAAAAAGACAAGTTACTCAGGTGTATGTACGACCTACCATCTCTATGATCGAAATGTAGTTCATTTATGAAAAACCATCATTTTTAGATAATCATAAAAGTATAATTTATGTTTAAAAATAATAATTATGAAAGTATTATTATTATTTAAATTTTTAAATAATGATAACAATAACTATAGTCAACCTACCAAAATTATTTATGACACATTAGTCGAATATGGTCACAACATATGACATAAAACTAATTTATAATGTAATCATATATAACATTGTAATAATTAAAATAAATGGAATAATAAAAAATATAAGTATTATTAACGATTTAAATAATAAACATGCTTCTTTATTTATGAATATAAATAACATACGTGACGAGTCAGACTAAATGTAAGGAATTTGTATCCCACATTTGACTGCTAGGGTATACATGAAATATACACCACTTATTTATTTTATGTTGTATATATACTTCTCATTTTTTTATTATTATTATAATAATTCTTTGGATTTACATATCCATTTGTGGATATCACTTTAATTGGGTTTAATGTTCATAATATACTAAAGCACTAAGGGATTTTATATCAATTTTCCTTCATTGAGACATGAGTTATATTATTCGAATATCATCATTTATGAGGTTTATATACAATTAAAGTTACATTTACTATCATTAATCTATTTCTTCGCATGATATTTTATGTTTTATTTAATTTTATTCTTTTATTGGTCTTATAATTGAATGTTACCAAAGTTGTAAAGATTTTATGTCACAATCTTATCATTTATAGACTTTTTAATGATTCTATTTCGAATGATAATATCATATGATATATATTTAATTAAACTCGTGATTTTTATTAGTATTTATTTATGTCCAAATAATAAATACTTTCCATAAATTTTCATCTCTTCATGAGCTTAATAGTTCAAAATAATGTTTTAAAGAAAAATCATTTTTATTTCATTTTTTAGTGGAAAAACCTACATCTTCCAAAACCATGAGATCAAAATATATTAAAAATTTATAATTAAAAAATTATTTATTACTGACATTTTTTTCCAAATTTTTCTTTTTGCAAATAATAAAGGGGTGATTATTCATTTTCTAAACAATTCATGTTTGAATTTTTGCAAAAATGTGATAGGAGTCGTGGATTATACATAATCACCACGAATAGATTTTCATACCATCATGACTATTATTTTATTTTAAAATTCACTTATATATTACCAATTTTGCATTCAAAGAAAAGTATTTTCCAAAACAATTATCTTCTATTAATATTTTTCAAATAAAAATGAATATTTTCCTCAAAATAATGTTTAAAATGAATTTCAAGGATTCTATTATACGATTAAAAGAATATTTAAAATGAAAAGTATTTTAAAAATATTTTATATTTTATTAAAATCTCATAAATGTGTAAAGTATATTTTCTAAAATAACGTTTATAAATAAATTTTAGATATTGATTTATATGTTTTCTTTGTTTTTTCTACAAAAATGATTTCCAAAATATTTTATTATTTTTAATTTTTAAATATTTATTTTATAATAAATGTTATTCATCTCGTGAAATGTACCAAGGGTTATTGGAAAATCATTATATATATAAGATAAAATCTATTAATGTGAATATATGTTTGATGGTGATATAAAGAAATCATCCAATTATTAATTATCTCTGAATGTATTATGATGACAAGATGTATATGAAGACCATTTCTCTTCCATGGTTTATTCTATGAAAAAATTCTACTTAAAACCAAATAATTTTACCATGGTCTAAGCTATGACGAAACTATAAAATGATTATTAAACCTATATCTTTTAAATAGTTTTTGATATGATAAAATTTTTATGAAACCCAGTTTATTTCATTTGTTGTGATATAATGAATTTTTTATTAATCTTCAACACACAAGTATATGATTTTAATTTTCTAATCGGGGGAAACTATATTTCCCTCTAATAAATTAGGTGAAGAGTTATATCTCATGAGTTAGGAAGTACTAGAATTGGGAGTAATCCATATTAATTATGGGAATTTTTTAACTATAATAGCCTATATTGTGATCCATGTCTACTATGATGGTTTGGTTAGTGATCCCATTCATCTATGATATCCTTGGATGTGATTCTGAAAAAATATGTAAATTATTTTCTATCATTACTGTATTCACGAAATTGATGTCTTATGCCAATGTTATTTTTTTTCATATATCATTTTCCTTGATTTACTTATGATTCATGTATTATTAACTATTTATCATTATGAAATCACTAAATATTATGATCTTTTAAATGCAGCGTATGATTATAAATGTTATTCTTATGTTCATATACACTTATCTTCATGTTATTCTTATGTATCTCTCATATTTACCCATAAAATACATCTGACTCATCCTTTCATATGTTTCATTTCTCTAGGTAATGAACAGAGTTTTTATGTAAGGTATGTTTTTAAAGAGTGGTAAATTGGATGATCATTATGGTTTATGTTGAATATATTTCACTAAATTAAATTATTGTGTACCTAGTCCAAAAAGGCACTAAAATATTAAGGTCCTTCGTCGTATGTATGTGAAATGTATTAAATTTTTATATAAATAATGTGATACTATATATGAAATACAAGGGTCTTTATATCCTTAATCAACCACACAATAATTGATTTGTCACAATTGTCATGTATTGGACACAATAAATAATGAAACCAGTCCTTAACATTTCTCAAGTATGATACACATTTTGAGAGCTGTGGTGGCCCACAGAAACTACCTGGTTACTTTTCTTGCATGGATGTGGTGGTTTTTTTAATGAATTGTGTGTTGTGGTGCTTCCCCCTGGTGTCTGTAGACATTTCTTTTTGGAGAGAGATGGCTTAGGACATGAGACATTGGGGAAAAGTGAGAAACAAGTGGGAAATTAGTAGAGTGTTACCCTTGATATTCTTTACTATATTATATACTATTGTAAGAAAAACATGGTGAGAGTAGCCACGGTGAGGCTGTGAACAAAGTATACCTATTTAAGTGAAGAGTTAGTTTCACTTGTTGTTCACTGTGCTTTAGCATGCTTTCTTTACTTTTTAATGAGAGGCTCTGGGGAGGATCTTATTAAGAATACTGTTATACTCACCTTATGTATATATAAACTTTTTTTTGGGTCACATGGATCTGGATGGAGATCAAGATGGTTTCTACTAGCCTGGGGTTGTAGGAGCTGTCAGGGCTTGTGGTTGTTGTTATTCTTTTACTTTTCTTTGGTACTTTCAGTTCTTCTATTTTAGTTGTAGTAGTTTTTCATGAAATTACCTATTTGTACATGGTATTTAATTTATATTTTTGTATGAGTTGGAGTTGGTTGGTGACTATCTTATCTCTCTCTTTCTCATCTGTTCTCCTAGAGGGTAATTTCTCCATTTGTTTGTTCACTATACCCTCGGTGTTAGTCGCCAAACCGGGGCCTACTAGAGGATGGACTTAGGGGTCATTATCTCTCTTCATACATTGTCGTCCCATGATGGGTACACCTTGTGGGAAGGGGGTCATGATAGAAAATTTTTAAAATATTTTTCACTTCATTTTTTTTTATAAAATTTGGATTTTTTTGAGAAATGAATTTTTACCGAAGAGAGAAATAAAGTAATATTTTAAAAAATAATTTCTAAATAATTTTTAGAAACAAAGTGTATAAATTTGACACTAAAAATTGAAAATTATCATTAATAACCATAAGATAACAATATATATTGAATTTAAATATAAATATAAAATAACTCCCCCAAAGGTGACAAAAACAAAAAAAATCACAAATAATGATGATATTGTGAAATTAAACCTTACTACTATTGAATATTTTTAATCACTATCCCCATGAAATAAAAAAAAATTGATACATTAAATAATGTTGGAGGGAAGTACATTATTGGGATAACATATCAAAAGGGGATGTATATACACTTCATAAAAGAATAAGTAGTAAATAATGCAGATGTCTCACATAAGTAAATGTTATAAGAGAAACCCTTACATCAGGTTTTCCACACTTCATATGTTGTAAAACCTCCTATAACAGAAAACTATAATATAAAAATTATTTATTTGGTTCATTATGTGACATGAAACACTGAACATAATCAACCCATGAAATAACCATCGATAATTTCAATCTCTTTTATTTGTTTTGTAAGACAAAACCTTGTCTCTAAATGAACAATATTTAAATATAAAATTATAAACTAGCTATTAAATTGGGGGTTATGAATAGTAATAAATATATTTTTATCATTATGGTTATCTATTTTTTATAAATATAATAATAATATTTAATATAATAATTTTTTAAAAAAACTATAATTTTTCTAAAATATATATTAGTCACAGATTATACAAAAAGTGTAAAATTATTTTTTACTAGTTTTAAAAAGTTTTTTTTGAAAATTTAAACATAATTTTTAAAACCTGAATATCAAACTTATCTTTTTGATTTTTTTCTCCAAACATTAAATATTCTATGAATGTAGAAAAATATTGAATTTTAATTTAATAATACATTTCTGTTTAGATAATTTATAAAGATAAATGATATTTTGGGTTGGTATTAAATGAAAATTAATTTAATTATATACATATATATATATAAATATATTTTATGTGATGTAACACATTTTAATTTTTATGTTTAATATAAAAACACTAATATCTTTTGAGTATTTTCCTTTGAAACCCTACATTATCACCACGTATGCAGGAATAATTTTAAATTACATTTTTGTAAATTTTGTGAATGGAATTTTACAAAATTTAATACTTAATTTAAATAAAATTAATTATATTATCTTAAAAGGTCAACATATTTTTTTATTATGAAAATTAATATGTAAGTCATTAAAAATTAGTTTCCTTGGTTATGTTATAAATTGGCTTACTAGGGGATTCAATTAAAAATATAATTGATAAAATAAAATAAAAAATCTTCCAAATAGTAATGTGTCAAACTAATTAGACCCTATATTTTTTAATTATATATATTAATTGAATAATTAACGATCAATAAAAAGGGGAAATATGGTTCTTATATAAATTTATTTCTAATCCCACAATGGGAACATCTTATACAACTTTATCAATTATCCATGGCCCAAAATGAAGAATGTATTACACCACATTATATTACGTAGAAAATATCAATTTTTTTGTTGACTGTATGTATTCTAGGGAAGATTTCAATGTAGAAAACAAGATAGGATTATATAGTATTTAAAATAATATAAATAAAAAAATCATTTCAATCCATTAAAAGTTCATTAAAGGGGATATTCATAATCATTTATCCTAAAATAATAAATAAAACACATAGATCTCAAGAATATAATAAAATAATTTCATGTCTTATAAAAAATATCACTACTTTTATCATCTTTTCAACAACCATCTCTACCCAAAAATAAATATGTATGATATAAGAAAATATAAGGGAGTAAAGGAAGATGATAAAACAATTTTTTAAAATTTTTTAATACAATATTTAATTCCTATATTTATTTTATAAAAACCTAAAAACAAATTTTCTCCCCAAAAATGGATGCACTGTTATTCTCCTCTTCATGGTATACTTCATGATGAATACCTTTTTTTGATGTAAATTGTGTATATTTCTAATTATACTCCTCCCATTTGAATAATGTTAGCATATATTAGAATTTATGGTAATGAAAAAGTATGGACATTCTAGCTCCTCTAAAGAAAAACTTGTGTTATGAATTTATTCTCAATCTTGGACAATATTTCATTTTTATATTAGATTAGGGAGTTCTATTATTTGGATAAAAACCTTCAATGATTGTGTATTTTTAATCCTTTCATGAAAATGTTATTTATGTGGGGTTTTAATTTCAACATCTGTAATATTTTGTTTGAAACGCCAATTTTTTATTTCCTATTTATTCATTTCATGATTAATATGCTTTCATTTTCTTCCTAAGAAACACAACAAATCTAGGTAGTATCTCCATATTGTTGGGTAGATCATATATTAAATTAAAAAACATTTCAATATTTTACCGTCGATCTACAAATTTTATTGATCATATTCACATCCATTTTATCATTTTCTATGGTGATATCTAATTCTTCATTAATCATTTAATTCATTAGATAATTTTGTTAGATAAATCTATTTTTTTCACATCAAAGAATACTATGGTTTCTATTAATTTATCATTTTATTTTATTCACAATTTTTTCTCATTTATTTATATTTATTCCATTTCAATATATATTTTATGAGCCCCCTAAATTGAAAATATATTCAAATAATCCAATTCCTTTTTAAAAAAACAACTTATCCACCAAAAATTCCATAATAAAGTTATTATTTTTATTTATATATTATATTTTCTAGGATTAATAGTGTATTTATTTTTATTTTATTTTTCTAAGAGGATTAGTCTAAATTTTTGGAAATTATCTTCACACACCTTACGACATGCACTCTTGATAATTATTAGGGGGTTTAGGAAGTTTCACAATCTATTTTACCCCCAATTATGGATTTTATCATATAATAATAATTTAATTAACATTAGAACATAATAATTTTTTCTATGAGATAACAATATCATGGTAACTATTTCTATAATGATTAGAGGATGATATCATTAACTTCATACATGGTATATGATTCACTATGTATCCATGTCACTTAATATATATATTTGTTGAAAAATCATTCTTCTAAATAACTTGAGAAGTTACAATAGGTTTGTATTCAAAATTTCTCTTCACAACATTATTTTCACAGAATTTCATATTGAGGGAGTTATTTTAATAAAAAAATATTAGTATATCTTCCAAATATTCTTTTATGATATGGGTTGTTTCCTTTTACACTACTATAAATTTAGTTTGATAGATATCATGATCATTTATTATGTTTTTAATATTAGTATGTATATATTTTCTTTAACATTAATAGAACTTTTAATCCAATTTATAGTGGTTGAAAATATTTCACCCGAAAATATCCTAACAAACTATCTCTAAAGAATAATATTATAATTATCTTTTAATATGTAGAAATATTTTTAAGTAATGTGATGTTGATTTGTACCTTTCGTCTCTAAAGTATTAATGATAAATGTAAATTAAAAACATCATACATGTTACATTCCACAATTTATTAATTTATTCATCTAGCCAGGAACTATAAAAAAATCATTGAAGATAAAAAAAATCAGTTCGTTGAATTCAATTTTCATATTTGTATCTATAGGAATATATTTCTCTTTCCCCAACTAGAGTGGGATAAAACTATCAAAAATTGACACATTGTTATTATACTTAAAATTAAATGAGGAAAATGCATGGACAACTAAATAAAACCATGCTCTTTATGATTGGAGAACATATATTTTGATAGGTGAACAAATGATCACTTTTTGGGTATTTCTCTTTTAACATGCCCCAGTGATCCTTTAAGAGTTCTCAATCAAATATATATAATTTTACATCCCCACCTCAAGTGTTGTAGAAATGAATGTGTCGTAAATATTTAATAAATAAAAATATCTCTATAAAAACCAACTCATTGGTATGTTTTTTAGACACACCAACATAAATTCTCTACTATAAACCTAAAATCAATTAAAGTTGTCCCCAAATTAGACAAGGGCGTGATTGTTATACCCCTAATCATATATCTTCCGAAACATCTGGATTCACTCTCCATTAATTTAAACTCATGTTGATTCCTGTTATCCTCCTCATCTATGGAACATTTTATCAGGATTCTAAATAAACACTAACTATTTTCTCTTAAATCCATGATCCCACAATAGAAAGATCTTTGATAAATTATGATCAACCATCCCCTACCATTATACATGATCTATTTCACTCAATTATGGTTATTCAAGTTATTTGTTAGCATATTGAGAAAAAAATTGGCTTATAATCAATCTACATGTGATAATTTTTTTGGTTTATCCACAGTTCTCCAAATAACTGGGCACCCAGGCTTCATCACATTCAAATAATCATGGAATTAAACTCTCTATATCTCTTTAAAAAAGTTTAGTGTTGGGACACTCATGATTCTTCTTGGAATAAATATTTCTCAATGTTTAAACATTGATTATAATATATCATTACACTCTATTTTTTTCTTCACATAATAAAATTTAATTAAAATCAGATAATACCATTTGAATATTTTGTTTCCATTATATAATAGAAACTCCATGATCTTCAAACAGCTTGATCTGCTCAAGTATATCTCATTATCCGTTTTTCATTTGAATTCATAAAATGAATCATGATTCATTTATTACTACATTATATTAAAATATATCATCTAAATTTAAATTTAATTTTTTAAAACATTTATGATCTAAATAATATAAGAATATTAAAATATCAATTTTTTTTTAAAAAACCACTTATCTTAACTACGTTAGAATTCTCTTCCACATTTTAATGTGATTATTCAACACAATTTTGTAATATCATTTATTGTTGGGATAAGATGTATTCTCCCATAGTTTTGAATACATTTCAAAATAGTCTCCCTGTATACATTATGATAGGGTCATGTTCCCCATTTCTCATTGGTTAATATATCCATTGAAATGTCAAGAAATGTGGTGTGCCATGTACATACTCCCACCATTTTTTGTTTTCTTCATATCACAATCTTTATTGGACCACACTGGATAGTGAAATATAAAAGAGTGTATCGATCACATATTGATAGTTTATGTGTTAAGTTGATATGCAAATAATCTTTTCTTAATATGGTTCGTGGATTGATAGGACCCATCTCAATTAATTGCACCATCATTGATAATTTATAATAGAATAGGTTGGTCCAAATGGAATGAAGATATAATGCCATAAATTTTCTATTTACTTATAATATAAAATTATGGGTGTCTAAATTTAATACCCTTATATAGTCTTATTGACCCCAATATATCTTTTTATATGGATTTTTACCATTATGATACATTGTTTGTCACTTTATAAAACCTAGTGAAATTCATTATTTCCTTAATCCAACCCTTGGTAAACCATCATGCAGGTAGTTAATCCCTTAAACTAATAATTATATTGAAAATATATGCGTAATGAATTTGTATATGAAACATTCAAGATATTTCTAATTTACTCACCACCACTATGTAGCCTTCAGATATTCAATATGACTATTCCATGAGTGATCTATAACCCTTTCAAAATTTAGTATATAATTTAATTATGATTTTATATATAATAAACTACAGTGATGCAACCTATATAAAGTTACCAATACCATTATTTAACCATATTAAATCATGTATTACCTTCCCCTAGATACTCACAGTCAACAAAATTATTTCCATACATTTTTCAAGGAAATCAATCATTATACTAATATGTTGTACTCTATTTATTCATCCACCATTATATAACGCATATTTAAATTCATAATAAACATATGATTAAAATCAATTAAAAACAAACACATGTAGATTTATAGAAAAATATTCAATTAATAACTTTGGTAGTGACATTGTTTTTCACAAGAATGGGGTGAATGGGGATATATAAGGAAATAATACTAAATTTTTTACTCAACAACATAGAAGACATTTTTTTAATGTTAAAATTATAGATTGATTTTCACAATACATGGTGAGTAAATTATGGGATTATATAGATCAACAGTGGTTATCTTTTGGATTGTACTAGATAATGGGTTAATGGTGCAGTTTGCTTCTTTGTACGAGGTATTGTTTTATATCATGTATATTGTTAATAATGTTTTCAGTTTATATTTTAGTATATTACACATGTTAATTCATATTTAACTAAAAATTATATTTTTTAACATAAATATAGTTGTATTTTTCATTGTATTTTATACTATTTTCGCTATTTTATGTTGTTGTTTTTATTTTCATTCATAACCTTTGGTGGTTGTGCGATGTCCTAAAGGAGATGATAGAATTTCAGATAATTTAGAGGTCATGATTCAGTAGATACATTTAGATGGGATGCAATACATGACTTTTCTCTCGATATGTTTGATATAATATTTTTTTACTATTTTATATATGGTATATTTCATCACCATGTCAATATATCAGTTTTTTTTATAATTTTTGAATTATCTTGCTGATGAAACATTCAACTTATTATTTCTCATTTCGTTTAAAAGACTCATGTTCCTTATATTCAATAGATCGAATCATTAGAATTTAATTCATTAAGATTATAATGGGAAAATGAATATCTTTTTATCTATGGTAGTCTCCTCATACACAATGAGTTTTTGAAAACTTCTAACAAAATTTCAAAATAATACATGATTTTTTATAAATAATATGTAACATTGATCATATTTTACTAAAATTAATAATGTTTTCATTATTTTTATTTAGTGTCTTCATCTATTTCATCACAGATATTTTTCTCGATGGAAATTTGGACAATAAAATTTTATTCTTCTTTCAACATCCTGAGCTCTCTTTCACCATTGTATTTTTCAACATTATAAGAAACTATAACAACCCTTTCTAATAAATGTTTATCCTTCACTTGTTTTATTTCATCATGAAGAATTCATTAAAATAATTTTTTATACGATTTCAATGATTATTTATTCTTCTTATTCATCATTATTGAATGACTCTTTATTCACCATTGTAGTTGTAAATTTCTCATCAAACTTACTAGGTAATAAATCAACTTCAATTACAGAATCATCACATTTCAACTCCTAAATAAATGAAAAAACACATATTTTATGGAATTTTTAATATTTATATCCCTTTACATTATAAAAAAACTTATTCTTTATATATTTCTAATAAAATTTTTTTGAGAACTTATTTGAAATCTCCACCTTCACTTTTTTATTGAGATGAGTTATATATGATTTTAAAAAATCATATCAATATGTCAATAAAAATTAAAATTATCATTTAATTAATTGATTTAATTTTTGATATATAGAATTATTCATGGACTTAAATCAAATTTTTGTTTTTGTTTTCCTTATTTTATTAAAAGAAGTGATTTTACAAAGTTGATATATGGTAATCCTATGATAAAATAATTGTTATCAAAATATATTTTCCTCCTGATATTTAAGTGAGAACAATTTTACATAAACATTGTTAGGTAACATATCATATAACTATATAATAGCCACTAAATAAACTGTAGTATCTAGAATATTCCCCAAATATATTTTTTTGAAGAGGATTGTGCCATGGTCCAAAAAACAAAGGTAGTAATTATTGAATATATAATAAAAGAGAGTTACAAGAGGCAAAATGAGGGGAGATTTTATAATCATTATCGTAAAGCTATAGAAAATCAGGAGGCAAAGTGTCTAACCGTGTTAGGTCTAGATTTACTCCTTTATTAGAAAGTGTGTCAACAACCTTGTTGGATTCCCTGAAGACATGCGTAGTAATGTAGTCAATCACCAGAAGTGATTCAAGGAACATCATCCATATAGTTATGAGAGGCCAAGAAAGTTGAGTTACTCCATTCTAGATCTCATTCACAATAGAGGTCGAGTCACTTTAAATCCATATTTTCATCCATCATTTTTGAAGAACAAAGGAAACAACATTGATTACGCCAAGCATTTCTGCCTAAAGCAACGATGTAATGCCATAGCTACAAAAACATAAACCAGGAAAATTCCCAAGATGATCTCTAAAAATAGCGCCACATCCTGTTGGACCCGGGTTACCCTTCGATACACCATCAACATTCAATTTTATCCACCGTTGCATTGGGGTTTGCTAAAAAACTTGAAGAGTTCGCTTTGGAGGACTACAGATGCCATCAATCCAAAGTTTGTAAAGTATCTCAATGTCTCCTAAAGAATTTTTGCAATGAGCCATCTGGATCGAAACTGCTTCCTGAATTTCAATGAGTATTCATGCTTTACCTGCATTTAAATTAAATGAATATTTTTTGTAAAGAATTTTATTTCTGTCATACCAAATCACAAGTCGAATTTCAGAAAATTCAGAGAAGAAAATATTTTTAATTTTCTACGGGGCATCATGCTGAACACATCTCTTTATTTCCAAGTCGATATAATTATAGATCAGCTAACTGCAGTAAAAAATGTCAAAAATGAAGTTCCATAAAGCAGAAGAAGTAGCACATTATTCCTCATATATATTAATATGTTTTTAAAATTAGTTTAAATATCATCCATTGGTTCCATTTCCATCACATTAATTAAATTAAATTGACAATGCTAGATATGTTTTTTTTCGTCATTCATCTTTACATTATAAAGTTATGATTAAATGTTATTCCTCAATTATTTGTATTCAAGAATCTATCTTTTTGTTAAAAATCACTTTAACTAAAAAATCATTTTAAAGGCTATAAAGATTTATTCTTCTAAATATTTATCATTAATGTACATGTTTTAAAAATGGGTTTTAGGATTTATTTATATGGAAATTACTTTTTTCAAATGATAAATCATTTAAAATATTAAAAGAGGTATGGGACACTTTGATTAAAAAATGTCTTTCTAAATGGTTTTGAAAATGATTTGTTAAAGAATTGTTTATTTAAATATTTTGATTTGATATTGAGGAATGTGGAAATGTTATATGTGCTTTATAATTGTGTTATGTGTTAAGATTATGTTATGGTTATTGGGAATTGTTTTTGAATATGGGTGGTTCCATTATAAACCTAGGGCAGGTGAGCCCGAGATAGCTCTCCAATGCATTGGGTAACATTACGGAGGTAAACATTATATTTCTCCTAAGTGATTTAGGGAATATACTATGATGGGTATCACAAGTGTAACTCCCTATGTTTCTATGATATCTAAAATGTAAGTTTGATATGTATTCCATAAGTATCCTTTATGATTTATGATTTGTGTGTGTATTTCATAAATCTTATGATTTCGTAAGGTATGTTATGATTGAAAAATATATTTTCATTTATTTGTATTTGTTGATGGACTAAGGTTTTCCTTATTTATTATATAACACTTAATGAGATTTTTATGCTCATACCAAGTTATTTAAATGTTTTCCACGTGACTTAAAGATGAATTGGATCAAGGATGAGATCTAGGAAAAGTCATGATGTCTAAAATATGGAACTGGACATGTATCTTTTTAAGAGTTATTATTATAGGAAAAAAATGGATACTGAGTAGTAGTGTCTACATGTAATATTCATGTTTTTATGTAATAGTTATGTCCTAATTATCTAAAACTCTAAACCTAAAAAGATCCTCAATTTTAATTATTCATTTCATTCAGTATTATGTAATGTTATAAGGTCAGCTCCTTATATGCACCACCCCCTTCGAGCCATGAAATTCTCACATGATCTCCTCTCATAGAAATGTATGTACTATGACTCGATTCATCAAATATATAACCTCATCCTAATCTATCAACTAGTTTGACAGTGTCTTCCCATCCTCAAAACATTCCCTCAAGGAGAAGCAATAATGATCCGCATCCTGTCTATCCATGATACAGCTCAAAATTGTAGACTTCACTATAACTAAAACTAGATAAATCTCCTCCGGACTCTCATGAACCACCACATGTAGTTCAGCCATTAATTTATACATCTTCTACTCTTTACTGAACTCCTAAACCAATTTAGTATGAGTTTTCATACTCAAAGAATCATCCACAGTATTTACTTTCTTGGTTTTATATGCATGTTCTAAATCAAATGACATGATATACTATATCCATATCTACATCAGAAGATTCAAATAATGATTTGAAAAGATACACTACAAGATCTTGGGATCTTTATAAACTTTAAAATTTTCTCCGAAAAGGTAGATTCATCAAAACATAAGAACATAAACTACTAATTTAAAATTGAGTTTGTGTGTATTTAGTTTCATTCGTGTGGGGTCAACATTTGTGTCCCACACACCAAAACATTATATCCCTACATCAAAACCGCTCTAGGTATGATCCATGATGTCACACAATACATAGTATAATCCTCACATGGATCAAGTTGGATCATGATTAGTGTCGATGTCATGTGCTTGTTCAACTGTTGAAAGTCCTCGCATTAATTTTACAAATCAAACATTTTCCCCTTCTTGGTCTAGCTCGAAAGTGGTGCTTCCAAATGAGAAAAGTCTTGGAAGAACCTTCATTAATATCTAGCTAACCCCATAAATATATAGATAAGAAAAATGTACATGGTTTGCTCTCAAGAAACGAAATTCAAAACCTTATCTGGGTCCACTTCCTTACCTTCCTCTATGATGATGTTCCCCATGAAGTGTACCTAATCAATCCAAAACTTACACATTGATAACATCGTGTATAGCTGATGCTCTCTCATTATACACAAGTTGATTTTAATATGTTAATCATGATCTTCATGAGACTTGGAGTGAGCCAAGATATAATTAACGAATACTACAAAAAACATATCTATCTATGGGTGAATGATATTGTTCATAAAATCCATTAGGACTACAAGAGCATTTTCAACCCAAAAGGAATTATAAAAAACTAATAATGATCCTACATTATCCTAAAATAAATCCTCGATATATTTTATGTACGTTCTATCAACTGATGATACTCTAATCTCAAATTATTTTTTTGAACACACAATCCCCATTTAACGGATATAAAAAGGATTCAGTACGTGGAAGGAGATATCGGTTACTGACATGCATCTTAATTATCTTCTTGTCATTGACACAAAAATGTAAAAAAATTTCATCCTTCTTTTCAAACAAAATAGGTGATCTCCAAAGTGACATACATGGACAAAAAATACATTATATTTTAGCTTCTACAACAAAGCCTTGAGCTCTTGAATGTCAGTTGGTTCCATTCTGTACAGTGGAAAAGATACTAGTTCAGCCACTAGCATCTGATCAATAATGAATTCCAAGTCACTCTTCGGTGGTATCCTTGAGATGTTTCTAGGAACGATATCATAAAATAGTTGTACTAATGGTGGATAGAGATATGGCCTAACACCCCCATTATCTAGCAACAGAATTGTAACATGGGTTGCAAGCACTCTCAGTATCTGAGTAATTGAGCTTGATTATCCCACCTTGATATCCCACTCTCCATATAGAATGTATTGTTATCCATTTGTAGATATAAATGTAACACTCATATAGAAATAGTCTATGTGGTATCAATATGTGACTAGCCAGTCCATACCCATAATTAGGTAGAATCCAAAAATATCATGAATATAGAGATACCATATAAAATGATACTTCCAAATCTCAAGAGAACATCCTCTACACAAAAAAGTGCCTCTAGAATATTCTCCCGACAGTGTATCTATTTTCATTGTCTCTATAACGAACTCCACCACCAGGATAAAACTGATAATATGTTATATAGATATGATGGAATTATCAGAACCTATATCAAATAAGGCACTAGCTAATATAGGATCTACAAAAATAGTACCCAACACTATCGATGGCGCAACCTCATTCTCTCCATGTGTAGGCCACACTTCATGTAACTGTCCTACACCTCTTCATTGTGATGTTTTCTGACACCCCTGTGTAGCACCACTATGCTGATAATGGAACTAGAGACTAGTATCACCACATCCAATACCTCTTCATCCATGTTCATTATAACTACACCTGCCAGAATGATATTGTGTAGAAGACCCCCTTCCCAGAATCTAACTCTACCCCAACTACTCCCCCAACATTAGTCTATCGTTGCGTCCTGCAAAAAACATATAGTTGTCCAATATTTCTACAAGACCGACACTATATTAGTGCATTCAGATAGTTTCTATTATAGTTTCTGGATTACCACAGTAATGATAGATCTCCCTAGTAAGGTCCTATCCAACTGACCCTCCTGTCTATGTACTCGGCTTCCCACTACCCCGGATAATGTTGTCATAATGGCGCTTCCAAATCTCAGAAGTCAGACATATTTATCATCCAATAAAAAATACCTATATAGTAGTGAAATCCAACCACATGTTCGTTTATCTATGATATCATGATCCATAATATCATAAAACCAATTTAATCATACAAGATTTACTTAGGAATTAATCTTTCACTTAAGTTCATTTTGCAAATGGTTTTCCATAGCTGCATCTTCTCCTACTAACGTTAGAGAAAATAATTTCACATTTATATAGAGTATAGAATAATCCATCACTGACATAATCCCCTGGGGTAAATGCATATATTCTATAGCATTCTCTTATATCTCCATCTGTCGATAGAAGTTCCGTAAGAACCTCTCCACATATTCATTCCATAAAATACAATTAGTTTTCCAAGTTCTCACATGAATGTCCCACCAAGGGTTTACTGATCCCCATAGAATATAAGATTACAGTTGGACCCTCCTCTCAGGAAGAGTAATGAAATGGTCAAGTATAGTCTCAATGAAGTTAACTCATAATTCATCTCCCTCTGGAAAACCCTCTCATGTAAAAGTCAGAAGGGGTTGTAACTGAATCTCTCTTATCAACTCATACATGATTTTCACAACCAACTATGGGAATATATCAATATATTTCATGAAATGGGAATGGATATCCGGTAATTTCTCCCATTCATATTCATCTGGCACCATCAGTGCATCAAGTTCTCTGATTGGAGGACTATTTCCAGCCATTCCCTCAGTCATCCCCTCAACAAGTGCCATTGAGGCATACTCTATAATTCCAGACACATTTCATAGGTAATATAACACAACCATATATCTTATACATAATAGGATATAATTACAATAGGTTATAACAAATCATTTCCCCCAAATCTCGCTGCATGGTAAAACAGAGGCAAAATTACTATTGTTACCTGTAACACCCGAGAATTTATGAGCAATTTTTTAATTTTATGTATTATGTTTAATAAAGGATTATTTCACTACACTCAACACTATCTTGGCTTGTGTTACATGCTATATCATCCTTCCTCGATAGCTTGTGTTGTACGCAATACCGAGATTCACTAAACAACGATATGTTATTAAAATATTATATAAACTAGTCGTTATGAATAATAATAGACAATTTTATAAATTTTATAAATTTTATCAATCAAAATGGACTTCATTTTTGGATTCCTAACATCGAAATTATCATAGGGTGAATTTTTTTTTTCTGAAAACATTCAATTTTTGATGAATAGTGAAAACGCTGGGTTACTATTTAAAACGGACATTTTTATTTCATAATTATTTATATATTTTAAATTTATTTTATGTAAATATTTGATACATAATACCTATATATGATCAATTTAATTCATTGGAGTCATTTTATAATAATTTTAGATATATAATAATTTTATTGAACTTTTCACTGTCTTTTTAACTATCTCATGAGAGCTTTTTGCAAATTTACATAAAACATAATTTTACCGCATCTGTGAGTGGAATTTTGAAAATTCTATAGAGACAGTTATTATCAAGGAGTAAAATGTGGTTTAATAAGATAAAAATAATTTTTTTTGAATAGTAACTTTTTTCTTTAATTTACCCCAGTTAAAAGTAAATAGGGTAATTAAGGGTAAAAATGGTATTATTATTACCCTATCACAAGTCTTAATTCTATTGGATATATTTAATTCGACCAAAAAAAACATAGGAATAAAATATGACAATTTAGCTCTACTTCGATTAGATTATGACATTTAATATTATTTTATTTAAAGAAGTGTTATAATAGTTAAAATCAATGTTTAATAACAAATGTTTTTTTAATATAGGGGTATAAATAAAATAAATTCAAAATTAAATATAAATTAGAAAGCTAAAAATATTTCCTACTTAATGGTATTTTATTTGTAATTTTTAGACATTAAATAGGTTAATTTATTTTTGACACAATGATGATGTAGTAATTACCTTATTAATGAAATATTAACATAGTTGATGTTATAAATACCAAAATAAATGGAATTTGAGACTTTTTATAAATTACAATAATTTTTTTGGTTAATATGACATGTTATTATTGATTAAAGTAACTGTGTTAGAACTAATCATGATGTTATGATTTCCACAAAAATCAATTACCCAATAGTGTCAAAATTGACATAAAATAGTTTTTAAAACAAATATTATATTATTAATTGTTAATATTTTCTTAAAAATATAAGGTTCTAAAAAATGACATAGATAAGGTTATATATATTAATAATGAACCACTTGTGGTTCGTTTGGCTTTTTATAGTATTTTTATTAAACATATAGTGTAAGATAACAAGAAGACACGATAAAAGTTAAATTATATATCATAGAGTTAAATCTAATTGATAATGTTAAAATATTAAACTAAACTTGTCTAAAACACATTGGTTGAGATGATTTTGACCCACCCACACCTTATATTCTAAATAAATCCTTTTGTAGCTATTAGAAACTGAATATGGCATTATTATAAAATAATATTTTATGTTTTTCCTATAGTGCCTCTCTTCTCCTTTATAAAATGGCACCTCCTCCCTCCCATATTTACAAAACATTGAGCGTTAAATCTCGGCCAACACCTGACAATTTCTCTTCTACACTTCACTAGTAATATTCTAGTGTTCCTGGTCTTCTTCAAAGACCACTTTTTGTGCCCTAAGAGGATGTTTCAATGTGGCGTGTCGAAGAAGAGGTAATATCCATTACCGATACTTTAAAATTTATTTCTTCTTATACTTCCTCTTCTTTAGCTATTTCATTATGAAGTAATAACATCAGTATCAATCATATAATGATATGTTATTATAAATATTAAACAACCCTATTTCACCTTTTATCCATCCTACGGAAAATGAAATCACTGCGCGTGCATACGTACAAAATACCGTCTCCACGCCGTGGTGTAATCTGTTTTCCATCCCCACCGTACATGGATGGGTATAATGGTGTAAATAATAACTATATATGATTATTGTAAAGTGATATTGATTCTTAAATAGTATACATACCCTCCAATACAATTCCACGATCATGGAAACTATATCATCGCTCATGCGTACGTACGGTCTACCATCTCCACGATGTGATGCGACTTGTTTTACATGATCTTAATTGAATAATGATTAAAGAAATGAATTGAATGAATAAATATTATATATATTATACTAATACCATTCTAGAAATAAGGTATCTATAAACTAAAAATAAGAATAAGAATTTATTCGACAAAACACACATAAGAATAATAAGCAATAAACACCTGAATAACAAGTAGCATTGAAATATTACTAATAAGATGTTAAGAATATGACCATATATGATATCATAACAATGAGTATGATGCTGGAATAAGTCAATGACATTATTTAAATCATTATACAGGAGGTTCAGACACTTACGATGCAAATCGGACCTAAGGTAAGGGAAAATCTCGCAATCTCATTTTTATCTGAGATTGTTCATACATCAGAATTTACTGGGGAATATTTATCATCCACATTAATGGTCCTCAATATGTAATAATATATCTATCCTACTACAATTGTTTCAATCCAATTTTATTCATTGTTTAGTTTTTCATAAAAGATAAGAAATTAATCTTTTGTTGTTTTTAGTACGAGGTACTTTTTTTACGTTTCCGGCCAAAGTATAAGAAGAATGTTTTTCTTTAACTTATACGGCATGAATGGATTTTTAGAAAATTATTTCCATGAAGCTTACTTTATATTTTTTAATGTTTATTTTTAATTAAATTCTTTTATTTTAAAATTTTATGACATGTTCGGAAAGGAAAAATGTTTTTGAATTAGAAAGGATATTTTCCTCAAGATTGGAGTTCAAGTGTTTTATCAAAAGAAATTACATCTAAGATAATAAAGAGTTCTATTTATATACCTATTTTTACATTTATTTGATTATTATGGAATTATTTTTATGAAGTCCTTTTATCTTATATTATTTATGATGGCATTATTCTTAAGAATCCCATTTTTATTACATGGGTTATGCTATGATATATGGTTTTTAATTTTATGGCACACATATGAATGGTATCATTATGAGATTGGTGGGACCGATATCTCCCTCCAATAAATTGGATAATTATTTATATCTAATGAGATAGACATGGATGGAATGTCAGGTTAATATGATTCAGTGATACAGGACTGAAACGAGTAGTGAACTCGTTTCAAAAATGGACTCTGTCCGCTAAGACGGTCTTGGAAATGAGTCTTGACTACTAAAAATTATTCTCTATGATTATGTATGTATGCCACAATGTTTCATGTTATAAGTTATGATTATTGGGATTACATTTCACCGCTATGATTTATCCAATGTTGTGATATTATGAACTCTTTTAGAGGTTTAGATTTCCAAAATTTTATGTTCTTATGAATGTGATATGATTGATATTTATTTTGTTTACCCTTACTGAGAATTTGAGCTCACCCTTTTATATGTTTTCTTTTCCCCATGTCAGGAAGAATGGTATTAAGTAGGTTATGCCAAAAAGGACTCTAAATATGATGAAATAGACGGGAGACAATGTAGATGCTTTATGAACCAGTTGTTTATATTTCACAGTTTCTAAAGAAATTATACCTATACGGTCCTTTCATGGTTTTGTTATATGTTTTAATAAGTATTCCTCAATTATTATGTAATAACAATGTATATAAAGTGTGGGACATTATAGTTGGAATTAGAGGAAAGGTATATTCAACCTTCGGAAACTAGGATTTGAAATCCTTAGTAAGAACCCTAAGGATATATCTAATCATAGAAAACAATCATAGTGTTTTAGAAATGGCCATGAATCACCTATTATAAGACCTAAAGCGTGGAATTTTATTCTGGATAATGTGGTTTTACTATTATGATTAGTGTTTCTCACACTATGCTTATTGGTTTTAGTCAATGGCTGGAACCCAAAAAAACCGTGTTAATGCCGAATGCGACCAGAAATACAATGATTGCCCCCTAAGCAACCAAATGTTATGGGAGCTAGAAATAAAAATCTTGTACCCATGATCACACAACTTTCTCAATCTATGAATCATGCATGACTTCTAAATGAGAAATGGAAGGAACGAAATTCTGTTGAATCCTTCATGAGGTAACGTCCACCCTCATTCATCGGGTCTACTGATCCATTAGTGGTTGAACAATTGATCAATACCACTAAAAATATATTTTCAGTTCATCAATGTTCTGAAGATGATAAAGTCCCCTCAACAGTGTATCGTTTGGAAGGTAAAGCTGATCAATGGTGGAATCTTATCAATAATACAAGGCCAAGAGATGAAATTGAGTCCATGGAATGGGATGAGTTCAAGAAATATTTTTTAATAAGTAATTCCATTTTATTCTTTGAACAATGATGGAGAAGGATTTTATTGAACAAAAGCAAAATGATGATGAATCTGTTGGTACATACGAAGAAAATTTTACAAGACTTGAAAGGTACGCTTCTTAGATTATTATTCAACCTGATAGTAAGATCGATCAATTCTTTAGTGGCTTAAAACCAAGTCTTTGAATGGCGTTATCCATAAGGGACTTAAATAGCTACGAGGAAGTCGTTCGATGTGCTCTCAAGATTGAGATGGAGATTGGAGTAACCCATCTGTCATATGCGTTTGGTAAGAAGAGGAAAATGGAATTCAAAGGAAAATCTAAAGAGTACACTGATAAGAAGATGAGTTTCCCATTATGCTAAAAGTGTGGAAAAAACATGGAGGGAGTTTTCTTAAAGGGAAATGCAAATGTTTCAATTTTGGAAGATATGGTTATCAGGAATTTGAATGCCGCAATTATTGGAAGAAGATGTTTAGCGAAGGGAACAAAGAAAAGGATACACAAAGTGCACCTCCTACACTTCAATGTTATAAGTGCAAGGAAATGCGGCATTATGCTAATCAATGCCCTAATCCCAGGGTTGTTGATGATGATTGACTTCAACAATCTCTTAAGGCTAAAGACAAAGGAAACTCACATGAAATTTCTATCAACGATGTGGTGTATGATAACAAAGTGGTGAAAGGTACACTTACCATCCACTCTAAAGTAGAAAATGTTTTATTTGATTATAGATCCACCCACTCTTTTATTTCTGAAGAATGTTTAATGGTATATCCATATTACCTCAACAATTAGATGTTGAGTTAGCTGTGGAAACCCCTAATGGAACAATAGTCGCATCAAATGTTTACAATTCTTCTCCGATTGAAGTATGTGGGATAGTTCCTCCTGCAAATCTTGTGATCATTCCTGCAGTTGAATTTGATGTCATTATTTGCATGGATTTGATTTCTTTATATGTAGCTCATATCAATTTCCAAATAATGGAAGTCACATTTCATATTCCAGATCAATCTATGATCGTCTATCGATGAAAAGATGAACATAACCTTCCAGTGGAAATTTCTTCCATCTTATGGGTCTTGATCCCACTAAATTAAGGTTATTTATCTCAAATGTATTGTGAGAAAATCATGATTAAGAATATTCCCATTATATGAGAGTTTTATGATGTCTTTCCAGAGGAATTGTCGGTTCTTCCACCAAATCGAGAAGTTGAGTTTTCAATAGAGCTCGTACCGGGTGCTTTGCCTATTTCAAAGACACCTTATAGAATGGCCCCAATTGAGTTGCAGGAATTGAAGAAGCAACTCCAATAGAATCTTGATAAGGGATTCATACGCCCTAGTGCGTCACCATGGGGAGAACCTTTTCTGTTTGTTAAGAGGAAAGATGGATCAATGAGACTGCACATTGATTATCGGGAACATAACAAGATCACTACCATGAACAAATATCCTCATCCATGCATTGATGACTTATTTGACCAACTATGCGGAGCTAAATACTTTTCCAAGATTGATCTTCGTTCAGGGTATCATCAATTAAGGGTCAAAAGGCAGGATATACCATAGACGACTTTCCGTACATGGTATGCACACTATAAATTTATAGTGATGCCATTTGGTATTACTAATTCCCCTGCTATCTTCATGGATCTAATGAATAGAGTCTTTAGAGACTATGTTAATCAGTTTGTGATATTCTTTATAGACAATATTCTTGTCTATTCAAAGAGAAAGGAAGAACATAAATATCACTTGAGAATTGTATTGAAGACCCATAGAAAGGAGAAGCTTTATGACAAATTTACCAAGTGTGAATTTTGGCATCAAAAAGTTTCATTTGTGGGTCATATAATCTCAAAAGATGGGATATCTGTTGATCCAGCAAAAATAGAAGCTATCGAGAGATGGTCGAGACCAACAACATTAACTGAGATTCGAAGTTTTCTTGGTTTGGATGGATATTATCGACGTTTTGTGAATGATTTTTCACGATTATCTAATCCACTCACCAGGTTTACTTGAAAATGAGTTAAGTTCGTTTGGATATAGTAGTTTGAAGAGAATTTCAATGAGTAAAAAATAAGGTTATCCTTTGCACCTGTGCTCACACTGCATTGTAGTAGAGAAAGGATTGTGATCTACAGTGATGCATCCAAGAAGGGGCTAGGGTTGGTTCTCATGCAAAATGATATGGTGATATCTTATGCCTCATGACAGTTGAAATTCCATGAGAAAAATTACCCAACTCATGATTCGGAGTTAGCTGTGGTAATCATTGCATTAAAGATTTGGAGGCATTGGATTTATGGTGAAAGGTGGGATATTTATACTAATCATAAAAGTCTAAATTTTATTTTCACACAAAATGATCTGAATATGTGCCAAAGAAGACAGTTGGAGTTGATTAAGGATTATGACTGCTCAATTCATTACCAACCTGGGAAAGCGAACATGGTGGCAGACACATTACGTCGACAAGACCATTCAAGCTTATCCATGATTCGGATCACAAAATATCCAATATTTATGGATTATAAAAGGATGGATATTGTAATTATAATGGAAGGGGATAAATCATATCTTTCTCAAATGAATGTTCAACCATCTATACATGTGATGATTAAAGAGGAACAGAAAGAAGATTTAGAGTTACAAAAGAAGGTGATAAATGTTTCTGAATTCAACTTCAATTGTGACAGGATAATAATGTTCAAAAATCGGGTTTTTGTTCCTCATATCCCAGAATTTAAGAAGGAGCTACTGGATGAGGCTCATATTTCGTCATTCTCTATTCACCCTGGAGGCATGAAGATGTATAGGGATCTGAAAGAGAACTTCTGGTGGGATGGCAAGAAAAGAGATGTTGCTGAAAATGTATCTCGATGTTTAGTTTGTCATCAAGTTAAAGATGAGAGATAGAAGTATAAGAGGATGTTACAACGACTACCAATACCAGAATGGAAATGGGAAATGATCACTCTGAAACTTGTCACTGGACTTCCAAAAACATCCAAAGAAAATAACGCTATCTGGGTTATAAATGATAGTCTTGCGATGTCAGCACACTTCATTGCTATTAAAGAAGATTTGTCTCTAGATAACCTTTCTAGGATATATGTGAAGGAAGTGTTAAGATTGCATGGAGTACCACATTCCATGATATCTGATCGGGATCCAAGGTTTACCTCATTGTTTTGGGGAATTCTTCAGCATACTCTGGATAGAGAGTTGAGTTTCAGCACTACTTATCATCCTCAGACAAACGGTCAGTCTGAGAGAACAATTCAAACTCTAGAAGATATGTTAAGAGCATGCTCTATGAATTTCAAAGGTTGTTGGGATCAACACCTACCTTTGGTTGAATTTTCTTATAATAATAGCTTTCACTCCAGTATTCAGATGGATCCTTATAAAGCTCTCTATGGAATGAAATGCATGTCTCCAACTTTCTGGGATGAAGTTGGGGAATCAAAGCTATTAGGACATGATCTTGTTGAAGAGATGGCAGAAAAGGTCAAATCTATTCAGCAACACATAAGAGTGGCTCAGAGTCGACAAAAAAGTTATGCCGACAATCGAATAAAATACCTAGAGTTTGGAGTGGGTAATAAAGTGTTATTACGAATTTATCCTTGGAAGAGAGTAATGAAATATGGAAAGAAGGACAAGCTAAGCCCTCGGTATATTGGTCCTTTTAAAATACTGGATCGTGTTGGGAAGGTAGCTTACCAATTGGTGCTTCCACTAAATCTCTCATAAGATCATGATGTGTTCTATTTATCTCTACTGATAAAGTACATACCCAATCTTTCACATGTACTCAGCTCATAAGTTGTACCACTGGAGAAAGATCATTCTTATAAAGAACAGCCGATATAGATTCTGGATCGTAGCGAAAAAGTCTTACGGAACAAGACCACTCACTTAGTGAAAGTTTTATGGAGGTACCACTGATTAGAAGAAGCTTCATGGGAACTTGAGGATATTATGAGGGAGAGGTATCCTAATCTGTTTGTTACAAAGTGACGAATTTCGAGGGAGAAATTCATTTTAAGGGGGGTAGAATGTAACACACGATATTTTATGATAAATATTTTGGTTTTATGTATTATGTTATATAAAGGAAAATTTCACTACACACAACACTGTCTTGGATTTCGTTAAACGGAATAGCAACCTTCCTCGATAACTTGCGTTGTATGCAATACATAGTTTCACTAAACAACGATTTGTTATTAAAATATTATATAAACAAGCCATTATGAATAGCAATACCCAATTTTTTATATTTTATAAATTTTATCTTTCAAAATGGACTTCATTTTTGGATTCGGAAGATGGAAATTACCCTAGGGTGATTTTTTGGTATTTTTCCTACAACTTTCAATTTTTTATGAATAGTGAAAACACTGGGTTACTATTTAGAAACTGACTTTTTTATTTAATAATTATTTATTTTATTTAAAATTATTTTAGGTAAATATTGATACATACACCTATATAAGTTCAATTTAATTCATTGGATACATTTTATAATAATTTTAAATATATAAAAAATCTATTGAACTTTTCACCGTCTTTTACCTACCTCTTAGGTGCTTTTTGAAAATTTACATAAAACATAATTTTACCACTTCTGTGAGTGGAATTTCGAAAATCCGAGAGACACAGTTAGTATCAAGGAGTAAAATTTGGTTCAATAAGATATTTTTTTTAGTTAATGGTTACTTTTTACTTTTATTTACCACGGTTAAAAATAAATAGGGTAATTAAGGGTAAAAATAGTATTATTATTACCCTAACACATGTCCAAATTCTGTTGGATGTTTTTAATTCGACCAAAAACAACCTTAGGAATAAAATATGACCATTTAGGTCCACTTATATTGGATTAGGACATTTAATATTATTTTATTAAAAAAGAGTTAAATTAGTTTAAATCAAGGATTAATAAGTAAAACATATTTAATATAGGGTTACAAAATAAGATAAATTCGACTATGAATATTCATTATAAATATAAATAGATTTCATACATAATGGTATTTTAATTGTAATTTTTAGACTTTAAATAAGTTATTTTATTTATGACACATTGATGATGCAGTAATTACCTTCTTAATGAAATATTAACATAATTGACGTTATAAATACCAAAATAAATGTAATTTGAGACTTTTTATAAATTACACTAATTTTTTAGGTTAATATTACATATTATTATTGATTGAATTATATTTTTTCAAACTAATCATGATGTTATTATTTCCTCAAAAATCAATTACCCAATAGTGTCAAAATTGACATAAAATAGTTTCTAAAACAAATATTATATTATTAATTGATATTATATTCCTAAAAATCAAAGGTTCTGAGAAATGACTTATAAAAGGTTTTATTTGTTAATAATGAACCACTTGGGGTATTTTTGTCTTGTTATAGTATGTTTATTACCCCTATAGTGTAAGAAACAAGAAGAGACGGTAAAATTTAAATTATTTAACTTAGAGTTAAATCTAAATTATAAGGTTAATATAGTAACCTAAACATGTCTAAAACTCATTTGTAGAGAGGATATATACCCATACCCACCTTATCTTAGAAATAAATCAGTTTGGAGCTATTAAAAACTGAATATGACTTTATTACAAAATAATATTTAATTTTTTTGCTACGGTGCCCACCTCATCCCTTATAAAAGGTCACATCCACCCTCTCATCTTTACACAACATTAAGCCTTCAAACTCGTCCAAAACCTACCAATTTACTTTCTCCACTTCTGTATTAATATTCTAGAGGTGATTTTCCTCTTCAAATACCAATTTTTGTGCCCTAAGAGGATGTTTTAAAGAGGTGTGTCGAAGAAGAGCTAATATCTGTTACCAATTCTTTTAAATTTATTTCTTCTTATACATACAATTATTTAGTTGTTTCATTATGAATTAATAACATCAGTATCACTAATATACTGATATTTTATTATAAATATTAAACAAACCTATTTCACCTTCTATCTATCCTACGGAAAATGAAATCATCATGCATGTGTACGTACAGAATACCGTCTCCACGTCGTGGTGTAATCTGTTTACAATTACCACCTTACTTGGATGGGTATAATGGTGTAATTAATAACTATATATGATTATTGTAAAGTGATATTGATTCTGAAATAGTATACATACACTACAATACAATTTCACGATCATGGTAATGATATCATCGCTCATGCGTACGTACGGCCTACCGTCTCCACGATATGATGCGACTCTTTCTACATGATCTTCATTGAATAATGATTATATAAATGAATTGAATGAATAAATATGATATATACTATACTAATACCATTCTGGAAATAAGTTATCTATAACCTAAAAATAATAAGAAGAATTGATTCGACAAAACATGCATAAGAACAAAAAGCAAAAAATACCCGAATAACAAGTAGCAATGAAATATTCCTAATAAAAAGCTAATAATATGACCATATATGATATCATAACAATGAGTATGATTCTGGAATAAGTCAATGACATTATTTAAATCATTATACAGGAGGTTTGGACACTTACGAAGAAAATTGGACCTAAGGTAATGGAAAATCTCACAATCTCATTTTTATCCGAGATTGTTTATACTTTAGAATTTAGTAGAGAATATTTATCATCCACATCCATGTTCGTCAATATATAATAATATTTCTATCCTCCTACAATGGTTTCAATCCAATTTTTCCCCATTGGTGAGATTTTAGTAAAATATATGAAAGGAATCTTTTGTTGTTTATAGTATGAGGTACTTTTTTTGACTTTTCTGGTCAAAGTACGAGAAGAATGTTTTTATTTAACGTATATGACAAGAATGGATTTTTAGAACATTATTTCCATGAATCTTACTTTACATGTTTTCATGTTTATTTTTATTAAACTTATTTTAGTTTAAAATTTTATGACATGTTATGAATCGAAAAAAAAAGTTTGAAGTAGAAATGATATTTTCCTCAAGAATAGAGTTAAAGTGTTTTATCAAAATTATTTTTCATCTAAGATAATATAGGGTTCTGTTTCTATACCAATTTTTACATTGATTTGATTATGATGGAATTATTTTTATGAATTCCTTCTATCTTATATGATTTATGATGGCCTGATGTTTAAGAATCCCATTATTATTACATGGGTTATGCTATGATATATGAATTATGATTTTCTGACACACATAAAATGGTATCATTATGAGATGTGTGGGACCTATATCTCCCAAAAATGAATTGGTTAATGATTTATATCTCATGAGATATACATGGCTAAAATGGAAGGTTAATTCAGTTTAGTGATACAAGACTGAAATGAGGAGTGAACTCGGTTCAGAAATGGACTTTGTCCGCAAAGATAGTCTTGGAAATGAGTCTTAAACAGTAACAAAAAGTAATAATAACAACAATAAAAACATGAGTACTCAGGTTTTCTCCATTACATGGGTTTGTAACACCCATGAATGATCTCATTACCAATCCCTAGCTCTGCCAAGTATCATGTCAACCTTTCCCAAAATTTCTAGAACAAAAGAACAAAGAAAACTCTTTTGTTATTACTTTGTCACACCCCGACCTAGGTACTATGAAACATTTCCCCAATCTAGTCAGTCACATTTCCACGAACGCATCTCCTCGTATTCCATAGGCTACCTACTAGTTGCGAGGGTATGGTACGTTACTCATGGGGAGACTATACCATCTTTTATCAGAGTAAGACAGAAGTAGAAATGGATAATAAATATAAGAATCATATGTTAATAATAAATAGTTTCAATGTTATAAGATAACCAAAATAGCACATACAATATTCAACTGAAAGGCTAAAAATCTATGTTGATATATGTGTAATAATAACTAATATGAAACTGAAAAAAAACACTATAGACTTCTAAATGGGTTCTGAACCATATCTCGATCCCTCATCCACACTCAAACCTCAAACATCATTCTTATAGAGGTCCCTTTAGATTAACCTTTCATTCAATAGAAATGTATATTTTGGTACTGATCAGGAAGCCTGAGTGGGGTGTGAGGAAAACTTAGTAGGCTCACCCCAATAGTTTCTAAGACAAATCTAGTCAAAATTTATTGTATGAAGTTCTATAAAAAAGAAGGCAATGCATAAATAAATATGTATCACATTATAATTTATTTTTTAGTAATATTATATCTTGGGTTCCTAAGGATACTCAAACCTCAATAGAATCTTTATCTCATATAGGATCCTAAAGTGTTCTCTATGTAATATCATATCTTAATACCTTCTTTGGCTCATTGTAGAGCTCAGTGTATTCAATGGTAATATAACATCTCAGTACTGAATTTTTCTCATTCGAGCATAAAATGTATTATAATGTGAGGTCATATCTCATAGTTTTTTTACCATTCATTAAATTCATAAATAATTAAAAAAAATACCAACCACAAATTCATAAGTAAGATGAGTGTGTTATCATTATTTCTTCTCAATAGAATGACCATGTTATCATACTTTTATACATAAGTATACTGAAAATGTTTCGATCCAAATTTATCATTTCAATGATCATATTCCCATTCATTTACACGTATGTACAATGACCATGTTACCATTAATATTTCCCAATAGATATAGTATGTCAATCCAATTAATTAATTCATCAATTAACTAATTAATTTCACAAATTATATCTCATGATTAATTTTCAATAATCAATTAGCTAATTCTAAATCTCAACACTTCAAAATTACTTCATCAAATAATAATGAATATAAGAGTATCAAGGAACCTAATTAATTAGCAATTAATTATCTTAATCTAGCCATTTAAATAACTCATAATTAATCACTTATTAATTATCTTGATCAAAACCCCCAACTCTAATAATTAAATTCCTCTAAAATTAATTATCCAAAAGGGTATCCCTTATGTATCATGATTAATTCCTCAATCAATTATTTAATTCAAAAATGTGTTAATAGATCAAGTAGTCAACCTAATTTACACAATTTTGGAATTCATTTACAAAATAATAATAGAAATTATATAATCATGCATACATGCATCAGATCCTTGACTATGGGATCTAGGACTTATACCACCTCGCTCAATTCATTGGCATACATTCATTCAATAGAAATTACAAAAATTATAGTAGTGAAATGCTGTAAATATTATATCCAGATCTAAATCCCTAATTCAATATAGAAGATATCTATTTCATATCAATACAGATTTGGATCTAAAATCATATATATAGATCTCACAAAAAAGGTTTAGATCTATATAAATAGAGGATAAAATCTTCCAAATGATCAAAGAAGAGAGAATAATGACCAAGATATACTGTGGGATGAGATAAAATTACCAATATAAGAGCGTATCTCTGATTTAAGCATTGAATATATAGGAATGAAGGTTGGACAACCTTTGAACACCTCAACGAAGAACTAAAATTTCTGAAAAATTTGTAGTCCATATCCAAGGTTGAAAAGGCGGTGTTTCGGGGGTTGGGGGGATTCTAAAATATTCTTTTGTGTTATTAAAAATTATGTGCACAGTGTTCAAAGTAGGGGCACACTATTATGAAAATTGTGGGCCAACAATGTAATAATCATTATCTAGGGTCACACGGTTACCTGGGCTGGGTGCACGGTTTACCCTAACTATGTGACAATAGAGAAAATATACTTTTTCATGATTTTTTTAAAACTCCACCAATAAAACCCCTTGTAATGACTCTAAAAAAGGTACATAAACAGGAATGGAATTTACATGAGTTGAAGTTCGAGAAAACTAAAAAATACTTTTAGGATCTTACATACCCCTTGATTATTATTGACCAACATTTCTAGTAGGGAAATTCTAGCATATGGGGAGGCACACTTGAGGTCATGTATCAAAAAAATCTTAGCACATTGTTGTTTGGAACAAGGTTTGGGACATTACAAAGTGGTATTATAGGTGGTTTACTTTATTTTATTTTTTTCATACTATTTTTCAAAAGTATACATGAGAATATTATGAGTCGCGACATTGTTATGAGGTTGATAATTGGAGTATCTAACCCATTAATGAAGGTATAATCCATGTAATCGGGGATGTGATTGCTATTATTTCTGTTTGTAGCTATAGTTGATGTTATTTCATCTCGACTGATTTACTTGGTGTACAATGTTATTAATGTTTATAAGATTTTATGTTATTCATCTTGTGACCTAGTATGGTCTGAGAGTTGATTATACATGCATCATTTTGGGAACTCAGGATTTTTTTTACAATCTACTTTTATTCATAGATGTAAAAATGGGTTCATGGTATGTGGTTGAAATTGAACTAATTTTTCCTTTTATGTGTGAATTTCCAAAGGAAAAGAATCTTTATATAGATTTAAAATAGTAAAAATGACGTAAGATGTAAATAAAAGGTTGTAAAATGTGAAACATGAATAATGAGATGAGTTTACCCTTTTTAAAAAAATGATCTATAAGTATTATGTTTAAGGTTACAAGTAGTGTATTGGTGTTGATGTTGTGGGGAAAATGGGAAAATGTATTGTTTTGTCCTATTATTATTTTCCTCATATGTAAACTTCTCACATTTGTCTTAAGTATCCTAAGATTTTTGTTTGGAATTGTAGAGATATGCCACAATGCTGACGCTTGTTGGGAGGAAAACAAGAGGTCCTCACTAGAGATTATCATCTAGTAGTAGAACCAAATGAATTGGTATTGATGAGTGAGGAAGTTAGAGAGAATTTCTTTGATAACATATCTCAGATTATACAATTCATTTAATGATACCTTGGGAATGTTGTGAAGAGTATGTCGTATCTTACCTTGGAGTTTCAATTACAACACCCTTCGACATTTACTATATAGGGTGCACCTAAAGAAGTTGCGTTCTGTAATTAATCCATCAAGACTATACATGAACATTTAGATACTTCTACAATGAATAGGTTTATAATGGTCGCATACATGTTGAAAGGTTAAATAAATAGCTAGATGGATGTTCATTCTCGTACAGAAAAGTAATATGGGATTGAATGGACATAATTTTTAGAGATGATCGTGTAGAGCTTTATCAAGATATGATTAGATGGTAGAGAGCATATGATTTTATGAGATTGACCTAGGGGATTATGTCGGTTATGTGTTATTCAGGTCACTTTATAGAGTTTTAGGTCTTTTAACAAGTGCTTCTAGGGTGTGAGATATTTATGGAATGAAATTTCTAGGATAAACATAAATGTGATATTATGTCATGATATAATCTCTTTCAATTCAATATTTATTATGAGTTTTTGGATTAAGATCTTTTATATGATGGGAAACTAAGGGTAGATTTTATGGAGGATAGGATGATCCGGTGTAATGCCTTCTGAGATAAGGAAGTGTCTATATGAGAGTGTTATCCTGGCAGATGTTAAGAAAAGTGACCGGGGGGAGGATCAGTTACTGAAGATCATACCTAGATTGTCTTACAATACTGTGATTGGTCTTTCCAATACTTTATACACATTCCATGACCACTAGAAGTGTTTCAATATTATAGTAGGGTAGGACATCTGTAGATGTTTCTTAGGAACCTGTGACATATGGTTAGTAACTGAAGAGATAGAGTAAACTAGAGTCTGGGAATGAGATATTCAGCACCATATCAATATATAAAATGTATTTATACTAGATATGGTTTTATAGGTAGTTTATATGGTCACTATATGAAATATCACACGTATTATCAGATCGGTACAAGTCAGGGAGCTCAAACTGCATCACAAAGAGGAGCGGCAAGACAGATCTAGAATAGCCTTCACTAGTGGATAGAGAGGTCATACCATTAGTAGTGTGAGTTTTTATTCATCCATATTCTACATTATCTAATGCCTTATATGATACTTATTTCTATCATTATTTTATATCATCATAAATATTTAATTTTTTGAGCCTACCAGTGGAGTTCTTGAGTGGGGTTTTGATGATAGATACAACATTTGGAGTGGGTTGAGGGAAATCATTTTATGCAATTAGTGCTCTTTCATGGTTGAGGATTATCTTTTTGGGTTGGATATTTTCATCCTTTAGATTTTATTATTTGACATAATTTTGGGTACATAATTTTTTATAGAATACCAAGCCCACATATTTTCTTACCACTTGAGAGTGACATTTATATCTCTTAAAGGTGACAACTACATTCATAATGGCGAATGGGATATCTAGGCGGGCTATGTAGGGATTGTTCTTCAGCAATTAGTGAATAATAATTACCATGTTTCTAGTCTATTTCCGAATGATATAGGTATAAATCCGAATGTTTTTTCACCTACAATGGACTGATTTTAAGATTTTTTTCTAAAGTCTTGTTTTGGAATCCACATGAGAGAGATGTGGAATTTATATTAGAGCTCATTCAGGTGGGGGGGGGGGAATTTCTATTCCACCATATAGAATTCCCCCGACGGAGCATAAAGAGATCAAGGTTCAATAAGAGGATGTGGTGGAAAAGGGATTAATCAATCTGAGTATGTCAACATACGGTTCACCAGAAATATTTTAAAATCATGATAGAGGAACTCTATATATGTGTGTAAATTACAAAAAAAATTAATTGGATGGCTATAAGGAATTGGTATTCTATTACACATATTTATTTTCTATTTTACTAGCTTAGAGGAGGATATGTATTTCCTAATATTGACTTTAGATCAGGGCATCATCAGTTGAGAGTATGACCATCAGATATACAGAGTATTGCTTTTTGAAATAGGTATTCCCTCTATTATTTACTCTTAATTATATTTGTGATGAAAAAAAACAGAAATTGTTATGAACTTGATGAAAAGAATCAACCATCCGTACCGAGATTGATTTTTTTTGTGTCCATATAATTAATATTGGATTTATGGAAGACTCACTCTAACCATTACGAACATCTTTACATCGTATAAAATATATTGATAGACCATTATTTATACTCTAATATATCTAAGTGTTAGTTTTTTATTGATTTGGTAGACTTCCTGGGACCTATCTTCTCAGATGAAGGTATGTTAATAGACCCACAGAATGTGCATGTAATGGTGTCTTAGGAGCATCCCAATAATTTTTTCATTATTCACAGTTTTCTTGGGTTAGTACGATACTATAAGTGGTTCCCCATGGAATTTTTCTAATTGAAAACACCAATTTGAGCCTCGAACAAGAAGGGGATAATGTTTTAATTCTTATACTAATATTATAATTCCTTTATAGATTTAAAGAAGTGGTTCACATCCACACCAATATTGATCCTACCTAAGCTATGTGAGGTGTATATATAGTTTGGTTACAATTTTGGGATATGGATTGTAGAAGTGTAAATTTAGGGAGATTTGGTTTTGGAATATGGGACTTAGTAGTTGAAGCCACATGAATATAACTACCCTATACATGACATTGATATGGAAATAGTTGTTTATGATTTGATGTTTTGGTGGCACAACATGTTGGGAAAAAAGATTTCTATGTATATCGATCCCAAGTGCTTGTAGTATATCTTATTTCAACAATATTTGAATATCAAGTTGTGGAGACAGTTTGGGTATATGAATTCATTTGATTTTGAACTATCATATATTCTTAGGAAGGTAAATAGTGTGGAAGATTCTTTGAGAAGGAAGACATGGACTCATACAATTCAATATTCTAGCGTATTGTGGAAGATGTTTACTCTTCTAGATAAGGTGCATGTTGTGGTTTGGGAGAGTTAAGAGCATATGAATCTCATATTAGTTTTAGTGGTGTCGACTATTTTGACCAGTATTTGGGACATAATATATAAGGATCTGAATTTTTTTCCCTTGAGGTAAAGAATTAATGGTGTAGAGTCATCAGTAGACAAGAATAAATATGATTATGAAACAATCTATGTCACTAACCACGTTGTTGTTCCTATGCATATGTAGAAAGAGCTAATGTGGTAATTGAAAGACTTAAAGTAGGCAGTGCATCCATGTAGGATTGAAATTTATTGTGGCGTATTATATTTTTTTGATTTTGGGTGTGAAAAAAATATAGAAAGATTCGTTACATGATACTACACATTCTAATAGATGAAAATTGATCATCAATGACCTGGTGGATTACTACAGCCATTTCCCAATCCAGAATCAAAGTGGGGTGGTGTTACAATGGACATTGTGGTCAGACTCCTAGGTATGCTCTGGATGAATGATGAAATTAGGGTTGTTGTTGACCATTCCACAAAGATAAATCCCTTAATATGGTTACGTGATACTTTTGTAGTGAATAAGATTATATAAGTGTATGTTCTATAAATATCTCGTCTCTACAGGATTCTATAGACTATTTTTTCAAACTATGACCTACGTTTTCTTCGCGCATCTATAAGGGCTTAAATAAGGACCTTGTAACAATGTTTTTACTGAGTAAAACATTCCACCAACAGAAAGATGGTCCTTCAGAGTTCTCTATTTTGGTTCATGAGGATATTCTATGAAAATGTGTGCTATACATTAGAGGATCCTTAGAGAATAAATTATATTTCGTGAAAATTTCATATAAAATTTACATTTAAGATACAATTTAGTTGGAACCATACAAGTGTATATATTTTATAACATGTTTATTACCTCTTTGTGGGATGGGGGCAGGTGAGTCAGAGTTGTTTCTGTGATCGAGTATCATAAAGGAGTTGTTGGGTCAGGTTTAGTTGATTCAGAAACACAAGGATAGAGATAAATGTTGACAAAATTTGTATGCTAATAGATTTCAAATACAACTAGAATTTACAGAGGGCAATCATGTGATCTCATAGGATTCACCATGATTGGGTCACTGTAGGATACTCTGATAGGGAAGGGGCATAGGTTCATGGGACCATTTGTGGTTGTGGAGAGATATCCCTAGTGACATATCGATTAAATATTCCATAGAGATACAATGTTATACTTGTTGTTTTTCATGTGTCATAACTTTTGAATTCATCACCCCAACCCTTATTATGTGATCAATGTGGATGATTTTGAACTTTAGGATGATGCGTACATTGAGGATCATCTGATATGTTCATTGGAATATAGTGAGAAAGTGATTTAGGGAATGTATGTGCCATTAGTTCTCAAATTTTGAAACATGGGAGTGTGCAGTAGGAATCATGGGATAAAGAATATGATAAGTGGGCTTAGTGGCCTGACCATTTTGACTTCGAATCTTAGAGATCCTTGTATGTATAGCTTGAGGATGAGCTGTTATTAGGTTGGTAGATTATAATATCCTAAAATTTTCTTTAGTTTCCCCAATATTGTTTTCTGGAACTATTTTTTCCATTTTGTATACTTGTATTTGTTTTGTACCTTGGGTTCAGATTAGATAAAAATTGATAAATTTGGAAGGAATAGGGAAAGTGCATCGTTGGCACATGGTATTCCTAAAACATGTACCTTGGAACAGAAAACTATGAAACCCTTGATAGAGGGGATTAACATGGTTATCAAGTAGTTTAAAAATCCATGTCCCTTTTTAGAAGAAACAGTAACCCCCCCCCCCCCCTCCAGATGAGGTGCCTAGCTAAGACACACGTTTTTTAAAAATGTTCCCCCTTACCTAGAAACCATTCAAAGATTTTTAAATAATCGGAAAATTAGATTTAAATTTATAACCACCCTATATTTAACCTAATATAAGCACTAATAAGGTAATATTATATTAATCACATTTTAAAGCCTCTTGGATGAATTAAAATCCCTCTCAGCCTTTATTTGTGGAAAATTGAAAGGAATATTGATGATCTGCAACTCTCCTGGAAGGTGGTCATCATCCAAATTGGTTTCACATATCTTTATCATTCTTCTCACATAATTTAAAAGATTTTTCCATTTTCTAGGATTGATCTATATCTATGATTGGTTATATCTAAAATTTTTAAATCATTGATATAGGAATTGAATCAAGATCTTGTTCTTCATCATGATTTGGTTTATTTTTTCGAAAGTGGGGATATCTGTTGGTGAGCGTTCATCACTGATTTTATGGTTTGTGGTCTACAGTTCAAATTCCATCATCTTGATTCTAATTCCATGTATATAATTATAGAATTACTATTGGATGATTATCAGTTCTATTTCATAAATTGAAATAATTAATATGTTAAATTAATTAATTAAGGGATTGTGAAATTGGGAGAATTGAATTGATTCAATTGAAATAATTAATTATAGTTATAGTTGGTTAATAATGTGATTAACTAATTGATGAATAAATTAATTTATTTTAGGGTGAGTAATTAATTGATGAATTATCAATGTAATTGATGAGATTAATTAATTGATAGATTGATTATTTGAGTCAATATTATTAATTAATTATTGAATTAATTCATGGAATGATTTGAATATGAAATTTTTGGGTTGGATTAAATAATTATTTAATAAATTTGTTGTTATATATGAAGTATTGTAATATTTTGATATAGGTGAGTTGAGACAATAGATGGTAAATATGTTATTTATATGTGAATATGGACGAGGAGAGGTAAAAATGGAATTCATATGTGAATTGAGATGATAAATGGTTGCAATGGGATACATCTGTGAATTGAGATTATGAATGGTATAAATGACAATCATATGTGAATTGAGATGATGTTTGTTAATAATGAAATTTCGATATGAATTGAGAAGATGACTGGTAACAATGGAAGTCATATGTGAATTGAGATAAGAAATGGTGAAAATTTAATTTATAAATTTCTTGAGAAAATGAATGATAATAATCGTATTCATATGTTAATTGTGATAATGAATAGTGAAAATTGCATTCATATATATGATTTCCCTTTTGTATAGTTTAAACATAAATACAGAATAAAAAGGGTTTTACATTCAGGTTCCCTCATGAACCCAAAAGATTTATGTGGTAAAATAAATAGTAATTGAAAAAATGTTATATTTTTAATTTATTGATGGTATTTATACTTTATAAAACCACATACACTGTTTTCTATTTATATTGTTTTAGACACCATTGGTGGTGGACTATTGAGTTGTAATCACCCCATACAATGAATTCCAGATCGTTAAACTAAATGTTTTCATTATTGCTGGATAGGATAAGGGAAAGAGACATAGTCTAGATAGATGAGTTAGGATGGATCAAGGATGTGGGAACCTCCATTGGATTTTGGACCCTATTTGGAGCATTCAATTTCATTATTCTTTTATATTGAGAGATGAATCGTATTGGCATGACATATATAATGTATTGTTTTTTATATGTATTTTCTATTTTTGTCATCGTGTGATTCTGATATTGTTTTAACTATGCTTTTATATAGTTTTTTATTGTTTATTTATTTTCCCATATTTTTCTACTTTGAAAAAGAGTGTATAGTCTCCCCAATATCAATATTGACCCGCATCACTAGTCTATAGCCTCTAGAATATTTGGAGGCATGCTTGGGGTCATGTAGTGAACCATATCAAGGAACCAGTGTGGGGTACCCAAGCTAGCATGTTACATGTTTTCAACATATTAATGGTTTATAATATTGAGGAGGCTATACACTACAAAATATTTTATGATTTTCAATTTTGGTGTCAAGTGAATGCTTGTTCAGGATATTTTATATTTGAATGAATATAGGAGGTCAAGTTAGGCCTTGTTAAATGACACTCTAGGTGGGTGTGAAAATTATTTATTTACCATGTGGTGTTTTACAAATTTTGTATTTATATTTTGTTATCCATGAATGTTTTTGAAAGTAATGAGCATTAAATTTATCATAAAATAACTAAAACTATTTCATGTGGATATATTTTTGATGGAAACATGAATTTTATTAATGAAATGGGAATGTTGATGAATATTGTACATTGACAATGAGAAAATATAAAATTTTGTAAAATATTCATCTAGAGCTATGATCAAGTAGGAAATAGCATGGTTCAATGTTATTTGGGTTATAATGGATCCTGATATAGAGTTATTAAATGAAATAAAATGATAAAAAACTTCATGAACTTCTTCTGATGATCTAGATTTTTATTGATTTTGGTTTAAAGCTAGAGGAAGGCTATGTTGTGATGTGAATGACTACAACATAGTGGATATATATCCGAAAAAAATAATATAATTAGGTTAATCATTATAATATATATTTTCTTAATTTTTAATTTAATTGTATAAAATTATAAATAAAAAATTGATGGAAAAAGGATGAAACATGGATTTGAAAGGGTAATTATTTTTGAACCTAAATGTTTTCATTTTTTAATATGATGATTATAAATTCTGAATTATTTCAATTAAAAGATAGATATGAAATTATTCCACAATGTTCAATTAATATATAATATTATCTATGAAGAACATCTTCAGGATATGATTTTATTAAATTAATATAGTGATAAACACTAATACCCTTACTTATGTTCTGATTTATTAAAATGTTGATATTTTTTCTTAGAGGTTAATGTTTTTTAGATTATGTATTTTCCATGTTATAAAAAAGTGTGTAGTGAGAAATTTGAAAGTAGTGACCCTTGAATAAATATCAATCCATTCCTAGGAACACAAATTTTTTATATAGAGTATTGACTCCATTTTTAACCTAAAAACGTCTTTGATTTATTCATTGATTGTAGCCCTTAATAGATAATTAATTACAACTCCTTGTCTATGAATATATTTAAAATTGTAAAAGCATATGACATGTGGTTGATAATAAATATAAATAATTATTAACTCCATAATGATAATAATATGAATTTTAATTTGTGAAAAAACTATCACACCATGAATCCCTCCGCTTATTGGTTATATTTATTTGACCTAAACGAATGTGATTAGAGCAATAATGTTATTCATGGTGAATATTTTCATGGATGATTATTTACATCAATAAATTTTTTGACATGAAATATGTTTCATTTTCTGTTTAATCTTATTATAAGATCAAGATTCCTCTACTATGTTCTCAATTGTGACATCATGATATTGATAATTTCGGAATGAATATACATAGAATTTTAATTATCATTCCCAAATATATTTTCTAAATAAGAAATCTGAAGATTCTCATTGCCGATGAAAAGTGATAGTATTATTTTTTGGTTTTGTGAAAAATAATAATTATATGAGAATGATGAGTTTAATTTCCATGTTGGAAATATGGGATAAATTGTTCAACAAAAAAATAGTGATATAAAATTTATTAAGGTGGAATTATATGTTCTTTAGTATTTTGATGGAACCGAAATACATCCTAGTGAGAAACTAAGAGATTTTATAACTATATCACCAGGGTAATTATATTTGTTAACTAACATGTTTGTAGGAAATAATATTTGGATATTTTTAATATAATATTTATGATATTACCATGTTTTTTTGTAACTCAAAAATGGAATCATGTGTGGAGGAAATTCCATGGAGCTCAAACATGTGTATTTCCAAAGAAATATCTTATTAAATGAGATATATTTAATGATGAATTAAATGACAATTAATTCATTAATGGATGAATATGAATGTACACTTGATGATACCTACATTCAATGAAATAAGGACATTGAGTGTTGTGTACTTTTTAAATAATCGTTAGAGTATATAGAATAATATGAAACAAAAATACATGAACATGTAATGGTTTTAAAGGATCACAAATCTATTAATGGAAATCTTGAGAAAAATATTACACAACAACATTAATATTCATGAAAAATATATTGTGTTCAGTAATTATTACACTTTATTGTGGATAAAGATAGGATGACTATTTTTCATAAATAAGTGGTAGTGACATTGATGAAGTAGCATGATGGTAAATTAAAAATGTATTTCATTGAATTATGTTTTGTGGTTTTTTAGTTGAAGTGTTGAAAGAATATGATAATACATGAATATTGTTATTTTAATGGTGTGGAATGAACAATGGTCCAACTATGTGGGTAAATGTGAATTTGGTTTTATAGTTGAACTGTTAAAAACTAGGATATCTAACCTAAAGTAATATGTGAATAAAAAGGATTAACATAGTTATCCTATATTAACATTATGTCAAATAATAAAGAGATATTAGGAAATTAAGAATACATAGAGTTGTAGTTATAATATCTTTGGTTGGATGAGGTTTAAATATTTTATCATCCTACGTTATACTATAACATATTTCAGGGAGGAAGAAGAATTTTGTATCATGCCAACAAAAACCCATTTGATTTCATAGAACAAAAATGTTTCATATTGTATTAGTTTAGTATTTCCTATTATTCGTTAAGGTGGAAATGGAGATAAGATGTCTTAGGGTTTGAAATGTATAGAAAAAATGAATATCAATCAAGGTTATTTTGAAATAATTTTTCCTGGGGGTTCAATTGAGTTATTTTTCATGAAGAATACTTATGTTTTTCATTACTTCCTCATCACTGTTTAGGATAATCTTATATGTATATTATGAATTTGTAGTGACACTTTTTATTGGGAGTTCTATATTACTACGCAATTTTATTTCTTATGAATTTTTAAAAAGAATGTGATGAAATTGATTACTAAAAATGGTTTTTTTGTTGTAATTATAATTTTATTTCAAAAGAAATTGTTTTTAAACCATTAAATATATGGATTAAAATTGTGTTGTGTGTATATTGTAGCTATCATTCAATTTTTGAGGCGTACCTTTTGTAGCATTTTTAAATAATACATTTGGGGGAACTAGATTATAAACTAGAAAGTGTGATAATTATATATAGTTAAATAAATTTTCATGGATCTAATTTATTATAATGTTATTAATTTGTCCTGAGTCATCAAAATAATAATTACATATATAATATGTTTATTTAATTATAATTTTTACCCTGACTATACTATAGAAAAATATTACACATGATTGACTAGTTTTTGGTTATCATATCAATTTATGATTTTAATAAAATTGTTTGTGTTAATTTCATTTTATTAATTTTTAACATTGGTTAAAAATAACTACGAACAGAAAGAAGATATTCTTGATTGTTGTGTTATTTCAACCTCATTTAATGTCGTGTTTTGTAAAAAGAATAGAATATTGAAATAATTCCATGTTATGTGTGCATATAATGAAGCATGTTTAGTGTGATGAGTAGAAAATCCTGTGAAAATATTTTATATTAAAAGCTATACCATTCAATAATATTTAATATTTTTTTATTCATATTATTTTTGGGGTATGTATCATTAGGGAATGATACATTCTTTGACATGTTAACTACATTTAAATGTTTTTCACTAATTCATGATATTGTATTGGTACTTAAATGATTTCTATAAAATTGTCAATATTATAACATAATGGAATTAAATATATACCTAAAATATATGATGTAAGATATGTGTTATCATCATAGATAAAAATAACTGAATATGAATAATATTTCTATATAACATGATGTAATATGTCTTTTTATGACATAATGTTATTGATCATTAGTTGATAGTGAATTTGGTAACTATTTCATTTATCTGGATTGTTATGTTTATATTATTCAAGTTCATATTTTCTTTTTTTTATCAGTCTTATATTAGGGTTTAGATTAACTATTTTTATTTTACATGTGTTAGTGATATATATTTTTTCATGTGCATGTATACTCTGGGTAGTTTTTTTCTAAATTTTTGTTATGTATTTAAGTAATGTTTTATAAAAAATAATGAATGCTTTTCTGGATGTTTTTTTATTATTTTCACATGATAAATTATTCAATGAGTTATATTTAAATTTCCCATAGGGGAATTAATTTATAGAATAAAATATTTTTTTCCTGAAATAAATAATATTTATGTTCTCCTCAATTTTTCTTTTTAAAAATGCAACACTATTTTAAAAAAATTTATCAATTTATTTTATTGAAAAGAATTGGAATGATATAAATTTTAATTATTGTTTCCAAATGGATATATAAATTAAAATAGAATATTATAAAAATTTATTCAATAGAAACATTGTATTTTTTTGGGAAATAAAAATCAATTATTATTCTAATCAAGAAAATAAATTAAATAGTGATATAGTGAGTCGAAATCATGTGATAAATATTTAGAAATGGAAATGGTGAGTTATTGTTCTTTATAAGGATGTAAATAGATATTAATTTGGAGAAATTTTGGTATTGGTTATGGTTATGGTTCACATATTCATATTGTGATTGTTTTTCTATAGGTGATAGTATACTCCTTATGCTTATTGAACCTATTGGGTTGGTTATTGGTGATGTGTGGAAAACAGAATTCAGGAAAGGGTAATATAAATTTCATATGTAAAATACATATAAGGGGATGATAATCAGAATTATTCATGGTTAATATGATATTATGGGATCAATATTGGCCACAATGCATAATTACATTGGTCGTGGTGCTTCTTTGGTGGAGCTAACTACCATACAAGTGTTATTAGTGTGATATAGAGAGCACAATGGATTCTATATTTCTAGAATATATTAATTTCTAAACCTTTAATTACAATGTCAAATATTCTATAGTATTTTTTCTTATTTTTTATAGTTGGGTGTGATTTTTCTAGTGTATTATATAGATGGGTAACCCATAATAATACATATGGAGGTATGTGCAAGTAATATATAATATATCCTTACATAACCATGAGTGAGTTATTATATTATAATTTTTAGTTTGTATCATTTCAATATAACTTAATACCTCTAAAAACATATCCATATTAGGTTATTTATAGAGACTTTTCAGTTTTTCTCATGTATAGTCTCCCTGAAAACAACTCCGAATCAGTTTGGAAGTACATGGTTAATTTGGATGTGTTGGTATTATCTTACAATTACATCTATGTTAAGATATAAAAAGGATATACCATGGATGGATTGTGGTAAAAATCTCTAAAATTATCATGCATTTTATGTACCATGTTTATTTTTTTATTTTATATTGGGTTTCTCTAATCCCAAAATTGTGGGAAAAAATCCAAGGATGTCTATTAGTAATCATTTCATTATAATACCATTAGGAAAATAATTAATAGTAGGGGTAATTTAAGGGTTGATAGATAATTTAAATTTTCTCTTGAATTTTTAGATATAATTATGTTTCATTATTCTTTTAGGAAAACATTAACATTTAATTAATTTGGATATTGATATGGGACACAAGGAAGTGATTTTTGAACAACAAGCTATATGTATATAGAAATTGTTATCTACTCCTTATAATTTATGGGCGTGAATTATTATGGGATTTCATAATGGTTTTTTATGATTCCAAATCAATATGTTGTTGAGTAGATAGGTAACTAAATTTTATAGTTTTATTATTACATTACAATTTGGGGAGGATGTTATTAAATCCTATGTGATAATCTCTAAATATTTTAGGGCATCTCACATTCCATTATCTGATACTCCAATGTTTTCAATTTATCTATTAATGATTTATAAGACTATAAACAATCTCTAAAAATCTATTTTTCTCTTTATTTATGATGTCATTGTTTTCTAGTTTCAATTTTAGGGGGTTGTGGTGGATTTTTTAGGATTTATTATTGATTTGATATTTTTCATCTCATTATGTAATGATAGTTGAATCCATTATGGAAAGGGCCATTGGATATTGTTGAACTTATAAGTTGGTTGTTTTCAGAAAGTGTTATATTCCTTATTGAATAAAATTCATTATGTTTATATATATATATATATATATTGTAATCATAGTGTGTTGGGATTATTTTCATTATTTTTTTGGGGCCATATTACTCTGGAGAATAATTTTTCATTCGATTTAAACCACGTATAATATATTTTTAAGGGAATTATTAAATCTTAATGGGTTGAAATGTATTAATATTTTAAATATCATAGTAGAATAGTTTGGTATTTACTAGTTTTTGAATTGAGAAACAATTCTATTATACTAGACTCATAATAATTTTTATATAGGTTTATAACATTTACCTTTTAAAGGATTGAAATCCTATTAAAGTATAGAATGTGATACCCCCAATTATTAGTTTTTCATATTTTATTTTTTAATTTTATGTTATATAATGATTATGCATGATTTCAAGATGTTCATCAGAGGATGTGATAGGATTTAGTAGTAATTGGGATTTTACATCATTGTTTCACCCTTAGTGGATTCAATGTATATATTGTAATAAATTTTGAGAGATTGATAGGGTTCCCCAATCTATGTGAATGGTTAGTATACACTTTTGAAAAACCATGTAACATTGGAAATTTTTATATTAGGATGGTTTTAATTATTAGTGTATATTTTACCAAACAATATGTCCAAACCATATAGATCCAGGTTTCATATGATAGCACTAATATGGTTATCATACGGTATTTTAAACCATATACTCAATCATTTCACATCATTAAATGGTTCATAAAATTATATTTTTAATAAATTATTCCCCAATATCACTCAATCTTCATACTATGTATGGGGATCTGAAAATTAAGGGGTCTTTTCTTCTCTTTTATGCTTCTTTTTTTTTATTTGGAGGAACCCATGAATATTTTTGTGATGCCCAGATTCAGTGGTTAGGTAAGGTTTTGAATGTATTTTTTTATTCATCATTGGATGGTCATATAATCCTTTATATGTGAGGTTAATATCGGATTTCATGTTGGGTTCCATGATTGAGTTTAGTGGATAATATCTATGTACACATTTATTATGAAAATGAAAGATCGTGTTTTTAAGAGGATAAATAATTCTTTGATCAATACATATTTTTTAGATAATTCATCTTTTGTATTCCCTTTAATAAAATGCTTTTAAAATTATTATTTTTGGTTTTTCCCAGAAAATATTTAATAAATTTTATATCTTGTCATTTCAATTTAATGTTATTATTTTTTTAATGAGGTAACATTGTTTTGATGTTTTGATTCTGAGGGCGTTTGGGAGAACACATGTATTGATACAATGGTTTTAAAATATATGTAGATGTGCATGATCATGATTCATTTGGTTGGGATATTATTGATTTGGAAATGAATGCAGTAATAAATTAGTTGAACTCATGATTTTTCCCATCATGTGAATAATTGGTTCAGTAGGAACAAGTTTCCACACATGAGTATGTCTATTTAGATGGGATATTTTCAAATATAATAAATTTTTTTTGGACATATTGTATAGGTGGTTCTTACATTATATAGGATTATGAGATATCATTTTTCTGATAAATATAATGGAAAAAATTTATTTTTAAATGATATTCAATATTTTTATGAGTTACTCAGATTTTTTAATGGCTTACCTATTGTGATATTCTTCACTAATGTTTTATTTAAAATGTGTTATATATTTTTCTATTTTATGTGGGGTGTGTTGGATTTATTTTATGGTTATATTACTAGGTTTGATAATAGGCTCGGGTATATGGATCATGATGCATATATAGTCTTCATTTGTTATGGTGTAGGTGAAGGGAGGCCTCTTACCTATCCAAATGAGTGATTTGATTCTGTTGTCACTTGTTTGGGAACATGCATGTAAAATTCAGGTCAAGCATGTTATTCTACCATGTTAGTTCATCATTATTAAATTTAATCCTGGCCATTGTAGTCATTCATAGTTACACACTTTTTAAGAAACTATTATAGTGACCATTTTTATTTTGTTTGTTAGATATTGATCATGTGTTTATTCATTTATTGTATATATAAATATATTATTGGAGATGTATTTTTAATGTTTTTGTGTAGGTAATTCTAAATTATCCCTCCCCCAAGATTTTGTGATTAATAACTCATTTTTTTCTAACCTTTGGTGTTTGAGGGGTGAACCAATGGTTATTAGAGATCTATTATTTATTCTTCTAAATTATCATAGGTGGGATGTTACTATAAGGAACTGATTCATCCTTGAGGTATGGGTCTCTCATTTCTAGTTTATACATCATAAAATGATGGGAATGAGGTCGAGGGGATGGATTTGGATGTTAATAGATACTAAATGTCATGTACTTATCAGTACACAAAGTGAATGGAAGGTTATATGACATGTAATACAAGTACATAGCCATGTAATGGTGTTGCCTTAATTTGTTTTGACAGTGCATGTTGACTCAGGTAAATCATGTGTACTTTCATTAATTTTCTAAAATCAGACAGTCATGTCATTTTTGTTAAAACATATAAAACTCACCACTTCCTTCAACGATTTATGCGCCCAAGAGATCTAAGGATAGGGTGGCCTCTTATTTCGTCATCTGATCTCGGATTCACACACCGTCAGATGTGTTGGATTTCCCCTCAGTAATATTTTGATTCCTCTTATGCCTTTCTCCCAGATTTCTTCTATCGATCTATTTATTTATATTCAAGCATTTATACCCATTTTGTACATCTACTCTATTCTATGTCAATTTAGATCCCAATATAGGATGAGGAGATTCATATGAGTATGAGGTAGGTGATCTAGTGACTTTATGTCAATGTCGAGTTTTTTTATATGTGTTGTAGTGACATTCTCCCATGTTTAGGGGGTATCATTTAATATAAATTGGCCATTTTGTTTCTTGATAATGATTAGGTCATTAATTAAATTAATTTAAGCATTTTTTAGCTCGTTGGATTGATTAAGGGCATCCCTGTGGGTGTGTTTCCCTATAATGACCATTTATGGCTGTTTGGCCAGGGATGCCTATTAGACATTCCATGTATTCCGTTTATTGGGTTGTTAAGTATGAATTAAATTTATTATGGAATGAAATTTTTGATAAATTGTGGTTGATTTGGATATGGTATTGGGATTAGTGGTTCCCCCTTTTCCCCATGATATGTTAATTCTTATTAAGCCTCGAGATAGTTTAATTCACCTATTCCTTGATATTTATGATGTCTATATGAGCAGTTACTATGTTAACCATGTAATAGTGTAATTTACATGCGTTTTCTTTTATGCTAAAATGCTGATATACTAGCCTCAACCCTATTGATTGAAATGATGGTAGGTATGGATTTTTAATGCATGCGGTTGAAAAATTTGTCATGACTACTGACAAGTATTTGTTATGTATGTTGGATAGGATTGGTTATGCATATCGGTGGAGTTTTTCTATGCCTATGGGAAATATTTTTTGTTTAATATTGAAATAGAATGACTCATGATGCACCATTAAAACTAAATAACATACAATCAATATCCTCTTTATTTGGTTAGATATCTTTAGGAGGTAACTTTTGAGAATCTTTTATATAGGGGACTGAAGGGCTCAGGACGGATCTCGAGATTTATATAATTCAATGTAATTGAATGGTTGAACAGAATGGAATGAATGAAAATTAAAAATAGTACTTGTAGGGTCGTTAATGTTTGAGTACGTCCTAGTTTACATCTTTCCTTTTTTTGTGCACTAATTGTGGAATATGCTCACAGACACATAGGCCCAACTCTTAGATGGTTTCCTACATGGATTTATTTATCACACCATAGTTGGGTAATGCTTTTGGGCCCGAACAGATTATATTATTTCAGCCGTTATAAGGAAAAACACCCTTCTATAGGTACATGAGATGCTGTTTAAGAGCAGGAGAGCATGGTATCGAGTTGAGGCTTTCTATGATTCTTTGTTTCATTGTTTCATTTTTTATTTTTTGAAACATATATTGTAGATTTCTAAAGTTTACCTGTTTTGGACTTTTTTCATAGAACATAATATGTTACACCATCATTTGTCTGAAATGAATCGTGCTTATTTATCTAATATGTATTTCGATGTTTATTTTGGAAGTATGTTGTTTACTACATCCTGAATTGAACTGTTATTTATTCTATTGTGTTACATTTTTACAATGAGGGCATAGTTTCCTTACTATCACACTCTAGTCCCTCGCTACTTGTGGGAAGCTTCTGGAATATGGGGAAAGGCGCTTGAGGGTAGTGGGAAACCGGGTATGGGGCACCAGTTGAGTGGTATCTAGATCCAGGATGTAACAATGTGGAATTGGAAGTTTATTTGGTTTTCATTATTGTTAGGCGTTAATAGATCGAAATGTAAATGCAAGTAATTAGGTAGTAAGTTGTGCCCAGGTGTAGCTACCCAGCATATATGAAAAGTCCAAATTACCTTGACTGAAATTATATTTTTTGTATTTTGAGATATTACACTTTTTTTGATTTCATCGTTGGGTGGAACACTTGTTTTGGGCTATTATTGTTGATATTATTCTGGTTATATTTTATTGCAACCTGACCATCTGAGGGTATTCCATCTCATGAATCATATATGAACTTGTTAGAAATCCCATGTCATGTATTCTTACCCTGCCATGTAGAGATCATTACTGATTTCATGCTATTGTGATAAATTCCATGATAGATATTCATGTTGTTATGATTGGAACCGTGATAAATATGAATTATTTTTTTATAGGTTTATTTGTATGTGATATGGATGAATTGGATTTATGCCAAACATTAATCCTCGAAGTGTTTTGGGCCCTCTTGGATCCGAATTTGGGGGATCATGTTTTATCCATTGGATACAAACTGTGTTATTTTGTGCTATATATGGATTCCTAGATTTGAATCACGGGGAGTATGGGCCCCCGAAAATGGGAATTTGGCAAAAATTTGAATTATTATTAAAAATTAGGGGTTCTAGGGAAGGTTTTGAGGATTAATATCTAGAAACCCAGACGTCACGTTGTGTGGTGCTATGAACACATGTCATGTGTTCTTCTGTTTGGGAATAAAATATAATTAAGATGTACACAACGTGTTCTCTGAGTACCCACTGTGTGGTATATGACCAGGTCATGAGATATTGAGAGAGAAAACATAGGTTGTTGAGTTTTGATCAGAATACATTGTGTACCTTATGTACACCCCATGTAGTTTTTTCTAGGAAAACTCATGTGTTAATTTCCATGTAAAATTACATGGTAAGGAAGAAAGTCTTGCATACACACTGTGTGTCTTCATGACACACCATGTACCTAATACATTTACTTGGTTATGGTAGGTGGAGTTACTAACTATTTTGAGAGTTTAAGGGGAAATGCCTTGTGTCAGCATGATATGCAGGGCATTTGGGCTGTTTACACGCCCAGGACGGTGGATGTGCAAGCCATGGTATGATCTTGAGGGTACATGTTGTGTATCTTTTCTACACATCATGTACTTATCTTTTGTGAACATTTTAGGATTTTCTTCTCTATTGAATTTCTTTCTATCTAGAACTGCATACCTTGATGTGTAGTCTAATACCAAGGTGTGTGTGATATAATTTATAGAGCAATGCCTCCATGAAATCATCCAGTATTATGCCAGGAGAGTGGTAATGAAAATACCCTTGAGGGGGTATTCCATGGGAAACAAGAGGATCCTCCCATCATTATAGTTTTAGAACCACCAGTTATACTAGAAACAGTTATGGATTCACAGTTCCATGAAGGATTTATGATGTTTATATAGAACATACAGGGAGTACATCATCCTTCCATTTCTATGGTAACACCGACGTGAGTATTCCAAAAATAGCACAAGCCTACATTTTCATGAGATGGGGGAGCAAAGAATACATTTTTAGGGATGGATTCCATGCTAATGATCAACAAGAATCTAGATAGGACTCCAAAAAGTATGTCAAGCTCACAACATATATTATGCATGATTTTTCCAAGAGTTCGTTGGATATCATCACACAAACAGAGAATCAATTGGACATGGAATGGGTATATTTGCAGATAGTCTTCTATGAATACCATTTTCCTTAAATGTTGAGGGCCGAAAGAGTCTAGGAGTTCATACATCTGGAGCTGGGCGATTTGTCCGTGATGGACTACTCTGCCCATTTCACTGAGCATGAGTGATTCATACCAATTATGATGGGTGACGAGACATCGGGCGCTAGGCGATTCAAGGATAGCCTTAGGTACGACATCTGATTGCATGTGAACATTTTCATGTTGCCATTTTTATATGCCATCATGAATCAAACATTGATTACCAAGCATAGTATATTAGAAGAAGGAGGTGTGATCAAGGGTGGTTCCTCATTGAGATCTGGTACATTCTTGACAAGGAGCAAGAATCGTCATATGGAGATTTCTCATGGTGATTCAAGTAGTCAAAATGTTTTTTCCAATATCCACCCAATGTTCTATCAGTTTAGAGGAGCAGTAAATAAGAGACCTTAATGTCCAATGGACCCGGTCGAGTACTGATGTGGCTAAAAGATGGGCCATCTAAAATGTTTTTGCTGTGTGTTTCCAGTAGTGTCTAGTGAGAGAGGTTTCTTATAGACTCCATGTCCAAGAGTAGGCTCAGAAACATCTCACCAGTGATGGAATTTGACTATTAATATCCTTTCAAGTAGACACGGTGGTTGTGGTCGTGGTATTTAGACCCTATGTTCTTAGCATCAAATGGACGCATCAGCTCGTTGTAGCCATATGGTGTCTCAGGGTCATGGTACAGGTCAAACCTATGCAGTTAAAAAGACGCAATATGAGAAGGAACACAAACCTTTTATTATCTGAGGTTCTATTGTATTCACCTAGATAATATCATATCCACTCTTTCATATAGGTTCATTATATATTTTTATATTTGAGCCTATTATGTAGGGCCTTGGGCTTTTCCCTTTCTCTTCGGATGATGTTAGGACACTAGACACTCAGTTAGGGATAAATATAGAAGTTTTGAATCAGTTTAAGGAGTTCCACCTTGAGGTTGGTGGAATTAAATTAATTTTGGATCTCTTTGTATTAGTGATTATATGAATTGTTTTTATACTCAGAATGGACTAGTTAGTCTCTTTTCAAGTATTTTTTGATTGCTATCTCCTGATGATGAGTTTTATGTGACCCGAAGGAAGATGGTTTCAATTATAGGGTAGTGAGATGTCCATGAAAGATGAGTTGGTCCCATGTAATGTGGGTGAAGTGGGATTATAGAAAAAAATTACAGTATATATCTGGATGACCAGGGAACTGGGAAGATAAATTTCTCTCATGTGGATGATTGTTTCTGGGATGTTTTCACAGGACACTTTTTACGGATACCTCTGGTGAGAGAGATGGAGTTCATGATTGAGCTAGTGATAAGAGCTACACTTGTATCCATTCCTTTTTATTGGATGGATATGATGGGGCTTCATGGGAACAAGAGTTATCTAAAGGATTTAGAGTGTATGTGGTTTATCTAATCCAGTACATCTATGTGGGGTTTGCCAGTTCTTTTTGTGAAAAAAGTGGATGGTACGCTTAGGCTATGTGTGTGTAATCAGAAATTGAACTTGTAAACGGTAAATAAGTGTTATCCCCTTCTATAAATAATTTATATCTTTGATTAGCTCCATGGATAATGGGTATTCGCTAAGATTGAACAGGGACCTAGATATCATCAAGGGATTTTTCGATCATCAGACATACCTCACACATCATTCCTAAGATGATATGGTTTTTATGAGTATTTGGTTATTTTGTTCTATCTCACAAATTCTATAATGGTCTTCAAGGAACTAATGAACTAAGTGTTCCATCCCAATCTCGATTCTTTGTGGTGGATTTCATGGATGATATCTCAGTGTATTCTCGTAATCCGGATGACAATGACACACATGTTGAGGTCATTTTTAGAAAACTGTGAGAGAATCAATTATATGATATGATCTCAAAGATTAACTTATGGATGGATTAGATTCACTTCCTTGGTCACTTCATCTCTAGTACATGAGTATCAGTGGACCTAGAGAAGGTGAGAGCAGTAGTTACCTTGGGAAAAGTGAAGAATGTCTTTGAGGTGTGGACTTTTAAGAAGAATGGATGGTTACAACATGTATTTCATAAATGAATTATCACACTTGGCAATTTTGATGATGTACTTGACAAAGAAGTGTCTGATGTTTTTATGATCAGATTCATCCGAGATGGAATTTTATGAGCTAAAAAGGAGATTAAATTTAGCATCGATACTGATTTATTCAGAATGTGGAAGTAGTTATACTGTATACTACAATACATAAGGTATCAGGTTGGGAGGAGTTATTTTTTAGGTGGATTGTGTCATCGCGTTTGGGTCTCAGTAGTTGAGGCCACATGAGAGGAACTATAAAACACATGATCTCATGTTTTCCTCAATTTCTCATGAATTACGTAGTTAGAGACATTACTTATTGGGGATGAATTTTCTCTGTATATGGACCACAAAACACTCAATTACTTATTTACTCAGTGTAACATAAATATGAAGAAGTGGGGGTGGGTGGAGTAACTTTAGTATTTCTACATCGAGATTTTGTACATTCCTAGAAATAGAAATGTAGTGGTTGATGAACTAATAATGAAGAATTAGATGCAGGGGTGCAAGAGCAAGCAGAAAAAGGTAGATTATGGGTATTTTTTCTAATATGTAGTTGAAGCTGCACTAATTTCAGGGAAAAACATTCCTTTCTTCTTTAGTTGTCACTTCTTCCCTTCGGGATATAGTAAGGATGAGAAAACTATCAGATTTTGAGGGATAAGTCTTGCGGGAGAGTCTAGAAGGTGAGGATCCACCACCCAGTTGGATGTTAGGTGATGAATAGATCTTGTGGATCCATTACGGTGTTTGTGTTCCTGTGGAATGATGTGAGGAGTTGATGTGGGAGTTACAAGATTCATATTGGGCTGTATATATTAGAGGTACCATGACTTGCACTATTAGTACTAGTGTTCGGGTATGAAGAGAGAGGTGGATTGTTTTGTTACATAGTGTCCCACCTATCAGGAGGTGAAGGGGGAATATACTTGGATTACCTACCTTTAATAGAAGTTACCTATTCTAGAGAAGAAATGGGATGATGTCGTGATGGATTTCATGATTGGGTTTCTGAGGTCACCTAGAGTTAATGGTGTTGTGTGGATAGTGGTTGACAGACTTATGAAGGTTGGTCACTTTTGATCGATAATGTATAACATCACTATTGATGATCTTGGGAAGAGGTATATTCATGAGGTGGTAGGACTTCATTGGGTCCCTTGTTATATATTTTATTATATCAACACCCTCTTATTTATTCTTTCTGGAATAGATCTAAGAGAGCACTAGGTGCACAAGTGCATCTGATCATTTCTTAGAACCAGCAGACTATGGGCCAATAAGAGCATATGATAGAGGTGTTGGTGGGAATACTGTGAGTATGAATCTGATAAATTGGGGGAACTTGGGAGATTAATATTCCCCATGTTGAATTTTCCTACTATAATAATTTCTTAGAGACTGAGGAGATAACACCATAAGATGCATTGTATGGAATGCCATGCTGATCACCACGATGCTATCTAGAGGTGGGTGAGACAACATTATTGGGACCACGTTTCATGCAAGAGACATCTATTCATGTCTAGTTATTTCATTAGAGGGTGGATTCTATGTAGTCTCTACATAAATCATATTCCAATCACTGATGGAGTCCTCTGGAGTTTGAGGTTGGTGATATGGTTTTCTTGCATGTTTTACTAAAGTTGGGACACAAGAGAATCAATAGATAGGGTATTCTTTTAGATAGATACGTCTGTCCGTTAGAGATTCTGGAGATGGTCAGGTTGGTAGTCAATTGATTATAGTGACCTCAGTGTTATGGGGCTATGCACGACATCTTAAAAAATTCTCAGTTGTGACATTATTTTTGGACCCGTCGAAAACCATTCAGCCATAGTAAGTGTAGTTGGAGGAAGATGTGTCCATTGAGAAGAATCCCCTTCGTATATTGGATCATATCACAATGTTTCTCTGTGGACGGTATTTTCCTTTAGTATGTATTTTATGGAAGCATAGTCATGTTTAGGATGAGACTTGGAAGATGGAGGCCGATGTACGATCGAAATTGACAGGGTTTTTCTCTGATGTTCCTTCACCACCCTTGGAAGGGAAATTCAGGGACAAATTTCTATAAGGGGAAAATTTGTGAGAACCATGTTCTTCTTTGTGGTATAGATATTTTCGTTTTAGTTTTTATTTATGAAAATTTGGTAAAATAGAACAAGATTATGGTTGTAGGACTGTTACACAACATGAATTTGAACTACACACCATGTACATATAGGTACACACTATGTATGGAACACTACATGCCATGTGATACAAGAAAACAATAATATAATGGACTGGAGAGAATTTGTATAAACACTGTGGGTAAACTCAAGTAAACATCATATACTTTTTTATTTCATTTAATTGAGAAATAGTATCATTTTGTTAAAAACATACAAATGTCACATCTTTGTTTGACAAACAGTGCACCCAAGCGATCTGAGGATAGGGTGGCCTCCCGTTTAGTCGTCTGATCTCTAATTCAAACACCATCAGATGCATTGGATTACCCTTGGTAACATCTTATTTTCTCTTGATATTTATCTTCTTGATTTCTTGTCTCTATATACTTATGGTCAAGACTTTATAACCTTTTTGTAGATCAACTCCATTTTAGGTCGATTTAAAGCCCGATGTTAGATGAGGAGATTCGTACGAGTACATGGGTTGTAGTCTTGTGCCTTTCGATCAGTGTGAAGTTGTTTATATATGTTGTAGTGTCTTATGACCATGTTTTGGGAGTATCCTTGAATGGAAATTAACCCTTTTTGTTTCAAAATGATGATTTGGTCATTAATTTAAATAATTTATGCACGTTTGACCTTGTGGGACTGATTAAGGGCCACCTTTTGGGAGTGTTCCCTTGAATGACCATTTATATCCATTTTGTTGAGGTTTCCTATGAGGGATGCCTTTAATTCTATTATTATATAGTGAAGTACGAATTTAATTTACTATGAAAAAGAAATTACGAAAAAGTGTGATTGAATGGATTAATGGTTTGGGATTGGGGGTTTCCCATTTTCCCTATGATATACCAATTAATGTCTAATCATTAGGTTAGTTTGACTAATTTATTGTTTGATATGTATGATTCCTTGGTGAATTTTTATTATGTTAACCATGTAATGGCATAATTTAATTGTGTTTTCTATTATACTCAAATTATGATATATCAGGCTTGACCCTATTCACTATTATTCTGACAGGCGAGGATTTTTTATGTTTGCGGGTGTGAAATTTTTTATTCGTGCAGGTAAGGATTTGTTATGCCAGTGGGCGAGGATTTCTTATTCCTCAAGGTGGGATGTTTTTATGCCTGTGAAAAATATGCTGAGTTGAATATCGAAATGGAATGACTTAAGACATGTCTTCCATGCCAATGCACAAGCTCAGATTCAATCATCACTTTATTTATTTTGATATTCTTTTGAGGTATCTGTTGAGCATCATTTATATGGTGGATTGATGGGAATAGGCTCGATCTCAATATTTATATAATTAAATGAAATTTAATGGTTGATCTGAATACAATGGTTGAATAAGTAAAATAGGACATGTAGGTTTTTTTACTTTTTAGTACTTTTAGGATCACTAATTATATTTTTGTATAGTAATTGTGGTATATACTAACTGACATATAGGCACTGATCATGGGTGGTTGCTTAATGGGATTTATTTTCACACATAGTATGGGTTATGTTTTTGGTCCCAAATAGATTATATTTTTGTAGGCATCTATAAGGTAAATTTCTCTTCTACAAGAATTTGAGATTCTATTTAGGAGATAGAGAGCATAAAACTGAGCTGACGCATGTGATGCTTCTTAGTTTGAATTGATTCCATTTTCTTATTTGGAAAATATATTGTGGATTTATGTAGTTTAACTATTTTGGCAGTTCATTGTTATCATATTATGATTCATCGTCTTCCGTATGAAATGATTCTTGGTTATTTAGCTTATCAAACTTTCAGTTTTTATTTTTTATTTATGTTATTTACTAATTCTGCTATTGTACTATTCTTATTCCACTATTTTACACTCTACCAATGAAGGAATAGTTCCCCACTATCATACCCTAGGCCCTCTCTTGTATTCAGTAGCCTATAGATTTTGGGGAAATGTGCATGAGGCCATGTGGCCAATTACGTATGGGGTACCCGTTGAGTGACAACAGGATCTGGGACATTATCCATTCAACTATCTCAAAGGTGTGATGATTGTATTTCAAACATTGGGTGGGAGAGAATTTCTTATATATAAATTAATTAAGCAACCAAGATTAAAATATATTAATTGAATATTTTATTTTAGTGAAAATTTAGTTAATTACCATATTAAAATATAATGGAATGAATATTTTAATTTTATAGGTTGAATATATATTTTGAACATACTTGGTCAAACTAATCCTTGAATAAATTTGTTAAACATAACCTTTGAAATAATTGTTTATAAATTATCGAATACAAAGTGTTTAAAAAAATTATATTTATAATAATATGTTATAATATGTGTAATGGACAATGTCTTTTATATCAATTTGATATAAATAAATATAGGATCATTTAGAGGTAAAAGGGAAATGTTCCAGAAAACTAATATTAGGGATATGTTATTTCAATATTAATTAATTAATATAATATATAATTATAAATGATTTAAATAATTTTTTTAATTATATATTTAACTATATAAATTTATTTACATACAATTATTTTTAATACTCATATATTTAAGGTTGGACAATATTATTCTTTAAAATGGTAATTCCTAAATAAAAGTTTTGACATATTTTTTAAGAATACTATTACATTTAAAATTTCCACTCATATTAGTTTAATTTTAAAAAATGTATGAAATATTTTGAGTCAAAATAATTTAAATTAAATAATAAGTTCAACCTAATTTTTTTTCATAATAAAAAGTAAAAATAGTCAACCATAATTATTATTGTTAAGGTTAAGAGGGGTTTTTATGTTATATGATATTGTGTAAAAATTAATTGTCCACACACTGAGGATTAATATTTGATAACATAGATTTGAGATTTATAATCATTTGTTCTAAATTATTTAATAAGTATGTTTTTTAATGTCTATCGTACATAATTATTTACATATGTAAAATCTAGTTACTCTAGTGAAAACTAAATAGTAAATAGTGAGTAATCATAGAGGTAATGGGAATAGCATGTTTAAAAAGTAGTTTACTTTTTAATGATGTATATGTTGATTGACGTTATCTTAACTTTAATATAATAATTTAAAATATTTTAAGTTCTATGTCTGAGAGTAACCTCACATTATTGAATAGTTTTGTAAATTTACAAAAAATCCACTCTTTTTTAGTTATTAAATTGCTCCTCCTCTCCTCACTTATTCACACATATAAAGACAATAGTATTTACTAAACCCTCTAAATATATCTCCCCTAAATATTTATCCATTTTATTGAGGTACCTCTCATCACAAAAGAACAAACCTATGGTTCTTAATAAGAAATCCTATGGAGGATATAATTTTCCCCACTAAGCTCTTTTTTTACATCTTCTTTTACCACCATAAATTATATCTTGAAAATTATAATATAACAGAAATAGTATATCACAAATAGTGATATTATATTTCAATTATTTCATGATATATGTCAAAATAATTCTCAATCAAATTCAAAATCAAACAATCATCAGTGTGTACAATAGTCTACCACCTCACGAACAAAGGAAATATTTTTAACACTAACTCCCATGTATATTCAAAATGATGGATCCAATTAATATATACATTATTTATAACAAAATAATTATTCTTTAAAATTAATATATTATCCATTTATGTTCATTTTCACCCATTAAGTTAATTATTACATACATGTGTGTATGTACAACCTACCGTCCCCACGAAGAGATGTGACTCATTTTTCATTTCCAAAATTTTATAATTTTTACATAAATGTTTATAATGAATAAATATAATATTTATAAAATTAATATAATTATATAAATGGTGCGAATATATCCTATATAAAATAAAAAACACTTAAATAAAAAACTTTGTATGATAAAACATAGTACATAATGCAAAATATAATGGTATCACTGGAATATTATTAACCAATGGGAGATAATATATTATAATAGGTTCATATATTTAATTATAGATATGAATAAGATTTATTATAAATTAATATAAAAAATTTAACCATTATATAAGAGTTTAGAAATAGTCAACTAAATTGAAGCATGCGGTAGGGGATATCATTTTAATTTCCCCTCTATTGAGATATAGTTGATATTAAGAACTTATTTCATGTAATATGTTTCATATACTGAACCATTGATAAATTAGACATGAGTAAATATTATTAATTAATTAATTAATTTTTTTCAATTTTTTTCATTCATGGTTTTACCAAATAGTTAAGGGTTCATTTTATAATCACATTTTTTGGAGATTTACACCATATTTTGTGGAAGGAATATTACAATACATCTTTCATAAAATCTTTATATTTTATTATCGTATATATATTTAATTATTTATAATATTCTATCCCCACATTAACCCACATTAACAGATAAATCATATAAATGAATGATTTATGAAAATATTTTCTTATTTTTATTTTAGTCAGGTCCATTTATTTTCCATGTCAATATTATTGAAAATGATTTCACGAAATTAATTTTTATTTAATCAAATGATTCATCATAGAAATTTTATTCAATACGTTAATTTTTTAAATATTATTAATTTTTTCATTAAATATTTTTCAATAGTTTAATTTTTTTCTCATTACATAACGTTAAAATAAATGTTTTGAAGGTATACGATGAAAATAGAAATACCAGCAATTGTTCCAATTTTACAATATTTAGATTCCTCTAAACATTGTAATTGGTTTTATAAAGAAAATTAATTAATTAAATGTTAATTTAATCTTTTAAATCTATTTTATTTATTTTAAACAAAGAACATGTTTATTATGTAAACTATATTCCATATGAATCTATGATAAAAAAATGCCTATTTTTAATTTTATAGTGATAAAATTTCTCTTAAAATAGTCACCTTATTAATATAGTTGGATATTACATTTGTCTTAAATATATATGTTCTTAGTAAGGTGGATAAGATTATTTCCTAAACTATATAATATTTTTTACCATGATTTTTAACTGAATGATGTGGGAAAATTCAGTTAAATATGTATTCTATAATCCATGTGGATATTTATTTATATGGAATAGTGTTATAAATTTATATAATCATTAAATATATGAGAAATGAATTTGAAATATGGTGGCGTGTTGGACTGGTTATATATATCCCCCTAATTCATTAATATCCTCAGGGGATGAATCAATTTTCTAAATTAAATAGTTTTTTTTTGTGTATATCTACCCATCATTTAATAAAACATAGCACAGTTTCATGATGGTATATATATCAAGATGTTTGAGATCAGGAACTCCAATATTAATCGTTTCATTCATTTAAAATTTAGTTTTTATTATAAATGATATTATTTTATTTATAATACCCATTAATGATTTTCATTCTCAATTTATTGATCAAATTCCATATGTTTTTGATTATTTACCTTAATATATTGATTATTTATTTTTAATAATTATAGATTTTGTTGTATGTAACCCTTATTAATAATTTTATCACACCCATAACGTTTTTCCATTCCCAAATATATAAATATGACAAATTTGAATGATTTTCATGTATGTTGAGTATTTTTATATTTTATGATTTATATTTTGTTCCCAATGTAATATAGTTGTCATGCTTGTATCAGGTTCTCCAATAATACTATGATGATAAATAATTTAAGATTAAATCCCATATATATATTCTAATATAATAATTTAGACATAATATCTGGGTTTCAAGAGTCTAATATATTATTTTTTGTTTCAAAGGATGTTTAATAGAAATCATGTAAATGGATTTAAGAAAATATATATTTGGGAATATGAATCTATAAAAGTATTTGAGTAAACTTTTATGTGTAAAAGGTCAACACAATAATAGATAAGGTAGATATTATGATGTTATATATGAAATTAATACCTATTTGGAAAGTGCAAGTGGACATGGTTTTGAAATAGAAATTTCTAGGGTTAATAACCCCCAAAAAAGTTGTCCAATTATGTCTCAACCATCAATCTATGTAACAGTGAGTTTTCCATCACTACCAACCTATTTTGATACTCTTAAATGATATGATTATATATATATATATATTACCCTTAAAATCCACTATGAATTATTTGAAAATATATTTTTTTTGTGATATTCCAAATAAAACTGTGTTTTTGTTTCTGATGTTGATAATAAATAAATTTTTAATTTATGTTATGTGTTATGCATATATTTTAATTATTAATTGTTATTTGAAATTCCTAATGTTATTATATAATCCAATATATTATGTTTTTAAAAAATGGATCCAAATATACTGACTGGTATCAATACTCATTAGAAATATAAGACTTCAATACTGAGCATGACAATTAAAATTGTCTTAAATAGTAGAAGATCATGGAAATTTTAGAGAAATATACTCAGCTAATGAAAAATAAACTTGACTGAATTGAGAAACCTATTATTCCACAATGAAATTCTAAAATTTTTTATTTCATTATGAGATAGAAGTCTCCATAATTCAACAAAACTATTAATGTACTGGTAGCTGAGCAAAGGATCAAATCCCATCAAATAATATTTGTTTCACATACGATTAAATTAAAGGGAATATGTTATAATTTTAGTATATTTTACCAATGTAAATGATTATCAATGGGGATTATTGATCTGGAATACTTGGGTGGAATAAAAAACATAACATATGGAATTTATAGATTTAAAAGAAACATAATACGACACATATTTCCCATATGATAAATGAACTAAAATTAAGTGAATGTTAGTCAATATAAATAATAATTAACCGTAAATTATTAATGAGTATGACACAAAATTTACAAGATAATATTGGAATTCTATATATTAAATAGGATATATTAATTCAAATATTTAATATTTCATTGATCATCTTAAGACAAGTCTCCAAAAAGAACCAATTTCTAAAATATTTGCATCACATTATGAAATAATAATGTGTTCCCTTAAAATATAGAAGTAATTTTTTAGATCCTATATATTCAATTAAAATTAAGATAATATGATGTCACATGAACATAAAAAATGAATAAGACAATGAATAAGAAGAAATTGTAGCAATTTTCGTCATGTTAAAATTATGGTAAGAATAATCCTAGAAAATTTCTTAATGTAAAAAGAGTTTGTTATAAGTATAGATATAACAAATATCTGAATCAAGAATTTAAGAGAAATAAATAATCATATAAAATATACTTGTTTACTTTTATTAAAATGAGGCACTATAAAAACCAATGTCCAAAAAACAAGGGATTTTACAATAGATGACGTTGGAGGGACAAGACTAGGCATACCTGATCAGTAAATCAAAAGTTGAAGTTCAAAAAGATGTTTTGGAAGGTACTTTTCTCCTATATCCAATATTAGATAATTAAATAGTTGATTTTGGATACTCACACTCTTTTATATCTACAATTATTTCGATGAAAATTTTATAATTCCCTAGAAACATAAGATGAGAATTGTTAGTCCAACAACCAAGTGGATGTCTCGTTGTGTCACAGATATGCAAGTAAGTTATTACTATGAAACAAAAATGATCTCTATTTACGGAAATTATTTTTTACCTCTTGTTTACTTTGATACAATCTTTGGTATTTAAATGCCTTTAATATATGATGTAAAAATTTGTTGCAAAGAGAAGGAAAATTATGATTCATGATGAAGATGATGAATTTATTATCTTCAAAGAGATTAATTCATCATCTAAGTCATGTGTTGATCCACCACCAATAAATATTCTAAATTATATTCATATGGAATAATAGTTGAAACAATCTACATATGGAGAAGGTAATCTTAAAACTAATGGTTTACCGATCATACATGAATATATTGATGTATTTCCAAAAAATTACTTTGATATCCACCAATTCCTAAAGAATACATTTTACATTTATCTAATACCTAATTTAAGACCAATATTAAAGACTTCCTATATAATCCAAATCGATGAATTAGTGGAATTGAGGAAACAAATAGAGTAGTTTTATAAGAAGTGATTTATACTCTAGAGTGTTTTAGATTGATCAAAAACCATTATTTTTTATATGAAGAAATATAGAACATTGGTTGTTCATTTAATATAGGGGAATCAGAAGTATTAGGATAAATAACAATTATTATTTTCCACCCATAGATTAATTATTTGATGAAATTCACATATATCAATTTTTTCAATGATTTAACTTCTGCATAGGTATCATCATTTTTTATTAAATAATGTTGTTATTATAAAGATTTCATTTCAAATTTGGAATGTGTATTACACATTTAGAGTAATTATATATTTATTGATTAATAAACCCTCTTTTTAATGGATCTAATGATTTTTTTACTCATGGAATATCTTGTTGATTTTTTTGTATTTATTAATGATATATTGGTGTATTAAATAAGATATGACGACCATGATAATAAATTATAGAAAATTCATAAGACTATTAGAATAAAGGGGTTATGTAGTATATTTATAGTTTGTGAATTATTTATATATGATGTTTCTTTCAATGTCCATACTTCGTACAAGGATGGAATACAAGTTTGTCCGATAATGAAAAATTCACTTAAATAATTTCTTATAACAATGAGAATTACATAAATATACAGTTTCATTGGATTGGTATGTTAATGTCAAAGATTTATTAAAAAGCTCCTAAATTTTCATAGATCATAACAATACATACAATAATATAGTTTCAGTTCTTGTTTACAATTTAATTCAATGAATCATTTGAAAAATTTAAGGGGAGATGGTTAACTTCTATGATTTTGACTCTACCATTATGTAATGATGTATTATATATATATATATATTCATAAATAATTGTACTCAATTTTGTACTTTTATATATTAAAAATATTATTTCCATGTATCAATTTTTGTTAAAGAGCTTGTAATATAAATATCAGGAGAATTATTTTGAGTTGGAAGCTATTATATTTTATTTGAAAATATAGTGAGATTTTAATTATGCGAATTCATATGAGATGGAAATGAATAATAAAAAATTATTTAATAAAAATATATCAATATGTGGAAAATAGAGTATCCATATTTATTTAAGGACTATGATTGCTTGATACACAACTAATTGGGATGTAAAATAAAGTAGAAGATGTATTGAGAAGTAAATATAATTGAGTTCATAGAAAATGAGGATTTTTTGGGATATTATATTCAAGGATCTAGTAAATATGTATATGGGAATTATTAGGGAAGGTTTAATATCATAGTTTTTTCACATTTTTATCATCACTTATTTTTTGAAAGAGAATTAATGTTTTAAAACTGATGATGAGAATTTCCAAAAAACATTTATATAGCAATAAATGATAGAATGTTAAAAGTGTTCATTTTCTAATATGGTTCTCTAAAATATTGAAATATAATATGTGTTCAATATAAAACTAAGATGAAAATTTTAATTGTTAGAAGATTCTCATATCTCTAATTTTTAAATACACTAGTGTATAATGAATATGTATAGGGATTTCATTGAACATTTTCAATCGGATAATATGTAGTGAGAAATAGCTGATTTTGTATCATGATTCGTGATTTATCAAGTTTTTGAGGAGAGAGAGATGGATTATTATAGGGGTAATCAAACCACTACATATTATTATGTGGAAATGGAATGAAATTACTTTGAAAATTGTCACTGTCTTTCAAAATATTCTTAGAAATAATGATGTACTATGGGTTATTATTATTCTCGTAATAAAATCTTAACATTTATTTGAAAAAATCCAAGAAATTCATCTTCAATTACATGCACATATACAAATTAATGATTATGTAATACATAATGTATCACCACATTCGAATTCTTCTTATCATGATCTATGATTTACATTTATATTTTATGATGTTATTCAAATGCTATGGAAATTGAGCTTCATATGATCATTTCATGTCATCATCAAACTAATGGATAATCCAAAATGACTATTTAAACATTAAGATACAAGTTGAGATAAATCTCCCTTGAAATCAAAGGTTTTATGGATCATTATTTACCTAAGGTATAGATTTAAAACCACAATAACTTTCATTAATGTATTCAAATAGGGTCCTATGGATCCTTTTATGGGAAGAGATTTGAAACTATAACTTTCTTGTAGGAATATAGTGATAGTAATCTTATAGGCCCAAAAATTCATAAAGAGATAATGAAAAAGTTAAATACTATTCATAGTATTGATAAATAGTGTAATATATGAAAAATATTTATACCCTAAATCAAAGAAAAGATTTTTAATTTCAAATGGAACATCACATTTTTATGAATATTTCTCCATATATTCTTGTAATAGGATTCTATTAGAATAATAAACTGATCCCCATATTAATCAGACCATTCGAAATTATGGGAAAACATTGTGTTTTGGATAAAAAATTTAAAATTCCACTGAGTATCTCTAAATTATATTATGTCTTCCATCATTATTAAGGATGTACATTTCAAACCAAAGGCATTTTCTCACTTTTGAAGAAATAGAATTTGATCCTGATGTATCATACATTGAAGAGACAATCTAGATTCATGAAACTAAAAAGAAAGAATTAGGGAATCAAATTACATGGATAATAAAGGAAATTTGAATAAATCATAATATAGAGGTAGAAACATGGTGAAAAGGTGATTTATGAAATATACCAACCCCAATTTTTTTAAAAAGTATTATAAATGGAAATTTCATGGAAAATTTTTTATAGGAGGGAAGAATATGAAACCCAATATTTAACTACATTAAGTGAATATGTTATTTTAATGATACTATAATAAATTTAAAATATTCCGATTATTTGGAACAAAATTATAATTTGATATGATGAATATTGATTTTGGACATAAATGGTCAAAATAAGACTACACTTAATTTTTTAAAATTTCCCTTAGAAATAAGGATTTCTGAATAATTGAATGTGTAGTATTTAGATTAATATAATATTTTATTATATGTTTAATTATCCAGGTAGTATGTATCAATTAGATATAAAATAATAAAATATCATTTGGTGGTTAATGGGTATGTTTCTCAAAAAAAGTTTCATGTGAAATAGGAATAATGTTCATCCATTATTATAATTTAAAATAATGTTTAATGATGACTGATGTAAATGAAATTTATAGATAATGTAGATATATTTATGTATTTAAATCTATATAATTATGATTACTTGTCATGTTTCTAATGTAAGACAATCTTATACAGAAAAAATATAATTCTTGAAAAACATTTTTGACACGTTTTTCTGGTTTAATTTTAAATTAAATTCTAAAATTTATATCATTTGAATTAGATAAAATATATTCCATATTTTTAATAATCATAATTAATATTATTTAAAATGGCAAATATACTTTAGTTTCATATTTAATATTATAAACAGTATAAAATAGTTTTTGCAGATAAGGATAAAACGGGGTTTTAGATTTATATGCGCTTTTTTGACATTTATTTTCCACAATTATAGGGTTATTATTTTATTAATTTCATCTAATATTTTTAATCCATGTGGAAATAATATAAAATCGTGAAAATTACATTTTTATCCTTAAATGATTAATTATATTGGTTAAAAATAATTATCTCGGTGAAATTAAAAATATTTATTGTGTGTAACCATATAACCAATGATAATAACATGTTTAAAAAATATTTTTTTATTTACAGTGTTTTTAAAAAAAATTATACCAAAAAATACATTATTAAACCATTTTTAGTGACTTTTTTTTAATAATTAATTCCCATTATTCAATAGATTTTGGTTCATAGAACAAAGCCATTGCTTCTCACATAAAAAATGAAACATCCTCACTTCACAAGATCCAAAATCTAAAAACTATTATCCAAAAAAAACCAAAAACAATAACAAAACATGAAATTTAGGTACTTTATATATAATAATGTGTTCTCATATACCATTCCTACATACATTAATAAGAGTTACAAAAGAGGTTATTCTACGTGAATGTAATTGTCTTCTCCAAGATCTCTCTTTTTTAATTAATTCTGTACACCCATTGATTATTTCTTGAAATATAAATAATAATAACAAAAATATATCACATATAATGATATTTTTTACATTTTTTTTATATTTATTCGTCTCCTTCTCTAGAAAATAGGACATAAAACCACCACTAATACGTACGGAAGACTACCATGCCACGAACTAATGTATTTTGGTTTCCATCATCGACTCACAAGTACTATCCGAATGATGTACATAATGAATATATATATATATATGGTACTTATGACATGAATTTGATTATATAAAATTAATATATCATCCACTTCATTACCATATACCATTAACTAAATTACAATGTCGCTCATGCATTCGTACTTCCTACCTCCCTACAACGTAATGTGATTCATTTTCCATTTTAAGGATAAACACATCATTAGAAAACAAATTGTGTAACACATGAAATAAGGTTAATAATGATATATTATTAACAAATGGGAGATAATATATTATAAAAAGATCATATATGATATTACTACAATGATTGTGTTTTTATTATGAATTAATAACTTGTATAAAAATATTATACATAAGGTTAGAACATGTCAATCAAAAGAGAATAATGAGGTAATGGATTTGCTAACGATTTATACTCTATTAAGTCATAGTATATATTATCCACCTATTAAATTAATATAGGTTATATATTTTCCATTTATTATATTTGACAAAAAAATTATTTATGTTAATGAATGTTTCCATTCATGCTTATTCATTGAAGGTGTTACAATTTAAAAGATTTCAAAGAGGAAATTATATATTTCAACTTTTTTGGGATTTCCCTAATTATCATTCAAGGCATGTTATAATCCATGCTGATTAAAATTAATATAGTTCATTATCCTCTAGTAATTCTTGTAGTTTCAAAATTTTCAACAAAAATTTACTATATTTTATACATAAATCAATCATTAAAATCATTAACTGAAAAGATGATTTTATTTTTCTTACAGGCACGTATATTTCCCTTCTATATCAATATTTTTCAAAATTATTTCAGAAATGAAATTTTTATTTTCATATATTATTTATTAAGTTCATTTCTATGTTATCAATGAATGTTTTTAAAAAATTAATGTAATCATTCAAATGTTTTACATCATGTAATTTTTCAACTCTCTATTTAAAATGTCAAAAAAATGTTTTTAAAAAAATATGGTGCTAAGAGACTACCCAACTGTCTTCATAATACTTTCCCTCATATACATGTTATCGATGTAATTATAAATATACATCCTTTTGATTCCATATATTAATAAGTCACTTACATTTCAATTATTTTTCTAAAGGATGTGAATTTATTGTAAATACCTTATTACTTATTAAACTATAGTAGTCTTTTATGTCATTTTATTATTTTGGTTGTTATCATTATATTGAACCATTCACTCTCATGTGATAATTATAAATTTCATTTATCAAATGTATCAATATTACTTTTTCATCTATGTTATTATTTCTTAAACTATATTCAGATTTTTTATTGTATTCTTTTATGAATGTTATTTGATTGAATGGGAAAAATATGGATAAATCTGTTTTCATTACTCGATAATAATATATAATGAGAAGTTATATTTTTATTCATTTTATTGACCATTACATATATGATGAATACATTGAACACACCGAAACATGTGTGGTATGCTTATATATATCCCATCAAGGAATTGATATTCTTGTGATATGAATCAATTATCCAATTCAAATGGGTTTTGGTATATACATACACATCAATATTTTCTTTTATAATTTGGACTTCATGGTATGTATATCATGATGTCTAGGTTTTTAACATCTTAAATTATGCATTTCCACCATTGAGATATTATTTATAATAATCCATGAGATTATTGAATTGATATAATCTATGATGTCATTTCATTATCATGTTATTAATAAAATTTTATTTTATTTTATGTTATTTACTTTTTATATTTATTATTCGTTATTCAATCATGATTTAGTCTATTGTATGTAACCCTTAATGAGAATTATTTTCATCCTTATTATGTTTACTTTCCTTATTATATGATGATAAACTCTTTCAAAGAGCATCATAGATGACAAATATTTTATTTTGTTTTGTTTTAAATTTAATTCCTAATGTAAAATTGGCACCGTTAATTTATCTGCCTCACCACGCATACTAAAATTATAATTTAGTAAATATTCTTTCCTTTTCATCAATTCCAATTTAATAATGTAATAGTTCGATACGAGTTTCTAGATTTGGGATATTTACGTATATGAAATTGTATTTATATATATATATATTTTTGATATAATTTTGGAAACAAATATATTGATTATAGGTGACGAAAAATTATAATACATTTTAAATTATAATTGATGTAATACTATTTTAAATGATTCCATTAGAGATTGGTGTATACCCACATAATGAATAAGAGTTTCGTTACACTACATATCATTAAATGAGTGTGGACAGATCATCTTATTTATAACTATCATAATTTAAATGATGGAAATTAAGTGGAAATCTATATGTAATCTTATTGATATTTTTATAATATAAATAAATAATATCAGCCAATTGATTCTTTTTATTTGGTGCACATACAACACGATTCCATTCTATTTATTTTTAAGAATTCTAATAGTTTTATTTAGGGTTTATTTTGAATGATGGAATTTTAGTATATATTAATATAAAAATATTACACCTATTGGAGATGAACTATATAACATTGTGGTACTCTATATAGATAGACATTGATTAAATTATTTGATAATAATTAAATATATTTAATTCTAATCCCTAAGTCAAAATCATCCAAAATATCATCTTATGCATTGAAATGTATCTAAATTCACTAATGAAGTGTTATAGAACTAATGGTTACTTGTATTATATAGAAAGAAAGGATAAAATTTTTCTATTTATTGCGTAAGACCACGACAACCTATTAAAATGAAGGATCAGATATATACATCAACAAAGCATTGGGATTAAATTAATATTGATGTTTGTGATTGCAAGTCATAATCTAATGTACGATGGATATAGAACATGTACTTCATGTATGGGTTAGAAGATGGTGAAACATCCCATGAGGATAATAAATATTAATGTATTAAACTTTAGGGAATTTTCCCACAATACTTTTGTACATTAATGAAAAAGTCCTTGTACACATGATGACTTGAATTTCATTATGATTTTCTATGGCTATAGTTGGATGGATCACATCATGTTCACTAAAACTGATAAAAATTTCAATTAGTGTGTTAAATGATTTTTTAGGAGGGATGGAATAGAAATATTATTGTAAATTAATATTTTAGTTTTAGATAATGTAATTTAATATATATAAACTAATTAATATAATTATCTTGACAAGAATGGTATCTGGTATAAAGCCTCATTAGTGAGGAAACAAGAGTAAATATGATTCATTGGAAGGAAAAACTAGATAGTAAAAAATATATCATTTTCTTTATTATTTATACAAATCCTAAAAAGAATTATTTAATGAAATATTCACATTTGGATGTTTACAACACAAATTAATTCTTTTATGCCAAAAAAAAGAGAATTAACCTTAAAAATTGTTTCATAGAGACAATAATTATGAAATAATTTATGTTGTTCATTTTAAAAATATACATCTCGAAATATTGATTAAAAAACTAAATATACGCAGATGTAGACAATAGAGGTTTTTTAAAGATAGCTTACAAACATAAATTCTTATAAATAATTTAACAAGTATCCAGATAAATTTTTTGAAACAATGTTTTTAAATTAATTAATTAAAATATAGGAATAATATTATAAATTTATATTTATGAGAATAATTTGATTAGAATGTTGAATATGATCTAAATTCATGAAGATTCCACCTACTAAAAAATATTAACGATTTTAAATTTGAATTAAAAAATTTTGTTATTAATAAAGATATTTAACCCATAACTAAATGGAGTGCAAGTGGAGATTAAATTACTGAGTCTAATATTATAGTTGAAAATTATGCCTTAACATGATTTCAAACGATGAATAGTAAGAAAATTATGCATCTTTGGTCATGTTCATGATTGATAAGTTTGAATATATTGTTAAAAATAATACTTGAGTGATCTTCTGAATATTATAATATCACAATATCACTATCAATGAATGGGTGTTAGAAAAGTTATTAATATGAGCCTGATAATCAGATCCTAAAATACATAATAGATTATTTTATTGGATATTTAAAAATCCCTGAAATATATATGGAAGATAATTTTTTGTTGGTGGAGAGATAATATGCGGTAGTTTTTTTAATTAGGATGTAAAAACATATCAACGTTTTTTCATGTGAATTGGAAGAATTAATTCATGTATTGAGTCATATTATAGGAATTTTATATTGAAAAAATAGATTTTTGGATGGATGGCGATGAATAAATATTTGGTCAATTGAATAATCCTGTATATATCCTGAAAAAATATAATATTCTTGATTTTTTAAACAGAATATTTATTCACGAAATTTGTATTTAAATAACGAATATATCAATAAATATGTTTTGGTGAAATAAATAAATAATATTAGTTCATTGTAGACATATATTTCAATAATATGATCATTAGATAAATCAATAATCACCCTATTATAAGATAATTCTAAATTGAATAGTTCATAATTTGAAATCTCTTTTTTGGATGAGCTCATATGTCTTTTCATGTTTCATGTGATTCAGTAGGAGTGATATAAATTTATATGTTAATAAAAATAAGAGATCCGTACATGGTTCACTCCATATTATTGGAATTAGTTCATCAACTGACATCCAGAAAGGCTCCCCATATTCTATATGTTACAAATTTTTTTATGGTTCTTAGATATGAATATGTGCGGTTTATACCCTCGAATATGAGTAGTAAAAATAGTTGAAATAGTAAAAAAATCATAAATGATTATAAAATAAATAAATTCTTATTATAGCCCAATCCATCCAAGAGGAATAAAATACCATTTTTATTCAAATAAATAAAATAAAATGAAAATGTGTTATAAATACATTGATAGTATATCTAGTGGGTATACCATATACAACCCAAATAAAAATAATCAAAAACAAAATATCTCTAAAAAAATATTGAGTCCTAGCCTCATCCCATATATTGACTCTATTCAAGCAATTAAAACCATCCATTCAACAATTTTTATCTATCCTACCTGAACATTTAATCATAATATTTTAGTAGATTTTAATGTTCTAATTACACATGAAAAGTATGTGAGTATAACATAATTGGACACAACAATTTATTACATTAAAATAAATTCCATATACATTGAATACAAAATGTAATATGTTATCAATAACTAAATAAATCATGTAAGTGAAATAAAATAAACCACTACTGATCCATTAGTTATAAAGTGACACTAGGAATAATCTATACTTTTTCAGACAACGATACATGTATATGAGTGGGAATTATGTCCTTCCCTTGAATCTTTTATAATAATATCCATTGGAAACCACATCTAACCCATTAAGTCTTTTCACATTAGACACATGGGGGGATGCATTCTACCCCAAAACCTATAGAAAAATATTATAAACACTAGGGGTGAGTCCACCCATAGAACCGCATATAGCATGAATGTTCGGATTCATATTACCTGATAAAATAAATATATATAATATACCTAAGGGGTCACATGAAACCGTAAAAATATTATATAGAACACTATCCTGAAACCACATCCTACCATGATATCATTATATATCACACACCATAAGAGAAATGTATTACACAAGAACCATCACATAGTATCCATATATGATTCCACATCACACATTGTTTTAGAATTTATTATACCCATAAGGGTCCACATATCACCCTAGAATCCACATATATCATATACCAAGGGGAACGATGTACCACATTGGAAAATCCTAGATGAAATAATAACATAGGTTCCAAAATCAATATAAATTGATTCTTAAACCTGAAATTTTCTTCTTATGTGATCAACCTATACTCATTATGATATTTATACTAGTTTTCATCCTCTCTATACCTCATGAAATAATCTTCTCTAGAGTTGACATCTAATTATGTCCTCCACCATGTTCCCCAAATGTAGATCGATTCTGAAACAAAAAAAAATCATTTCATTTTAATTTTCCCCATATCATTCACATATAAAAAACATTTTAAGTGAGTAACTTCCATATAAGAACCCTTTCTATAATCATGATATAATCAACCACACTTTAAATACATTACAAGAATCACACATGAGAGTGAAAAATAATCCTTTCTCCATTATATGACAAAAATATCACACCCCTTGGTAAACAGAAATATAAATTAATTTTTTCGTATCCCCATTAGTATATAAATAATATAGTTTTGGTGAAAGGAACACCCAGTTCTCATATAAGACTTAAATAAAATATAATTTATTTTCTCCGAATATGTACATGGATTATACCTGAGGAAAAAAGTTAACAATCAATCATATCCCGATAACCTTAGTGGTCAAATGGGATATATCATAGGGTATAATAAATTCATTAATCAAGTTATAAACCTTCTTAGATATTGATATATTGTAGTATAAATGTATGATAATTCAGTTAAATATTAGTGACCATGGAATCAATGTAGTTTCCTACAATTTATTATGGACTATGATAGTAATGTTATAAAAAAAGCAAAAAAACATATCCAATTTTTGGTTGACCACATAAAAATGGTGAGACACTATATCACATGCATATAAAAATGAAAATTCAATAGGAAGATATTCTAGTAAAACTAACCTTAGTCATATTTAGTGCATTTATAAAGGCTCAACGTGCAATTTTAATAACATCCAAAACCAAAACCCCATCTCCAATTTTTATGATGTCGAAACGCATACAATAAAAATTTATATAGTTTGACAACAAATTAAAATAATAATGATAATTAACTTTGTTATAATTTTAATAATTAATTTACAAATTTAAAAAAATTATGTCAATAATTAATTCAATTTCATTATTAAAATATTACTAACTATGAGATCTCACATAAATAAATATTTGGGAAAATGCATTTCAAACACCCCTTGTATCTAACGAGTTATTTGAAAAATAGATATCATTAGCATCAAATTCAAAAACATTCATACATCTTACACTAGGAAGGGTAAATACATAAATAAATTAAATTTGTGTAATTCCTTAATTGAATCACATAATTGTTATTGATTACGTACTCCTAGTATCCCCATTATATAATAAAAAATAAGGACAAATCATATTATCTGAATTAAACCATATTATAATGGAATCAACATCATACCGTAATCCAAGACATATAGAATTAGTTGTAATTATTGAGGATAAATCATTGAGTTAAAAAGAGTAAATTGTTAGGTCTATAAGACCTCTCCATTCCTTAAGCTATTATTTTTAAAATCACGAACACCTTCTCCATAAATATATTTTCGTTACCGTTCATAAATATGTTTTCCTTACACTACATAAATATATTTTCCTTACACTTAATTAATATATTTTTCTTACACTTCATAAATATATTTTCATTTTACTACATAAATAGAATCCCCTTACACTTAATAAATATATATTCCTTACACTTCATAAATATATTTTCTTTACACTTCATAAATATATTTTCCGTACACTTCATAAATATATATTCCTTACACTTCATAAAAATATTTTCCTTACACTTACAAAATATATTTTCCTTACACGTCATAAATATATTTTCCTTACACTTTAGAAATATATTTTCCTTAAACATCATAAATATATTTTCCTAAAACTTCATAAATATATTTTCCTTACAATTACATATTTTTCACTGTACTTTACTGGTACCTTTTTTATGAAAACCCATTCCAAAATTTATATTTCTGGAATTTATAATTCAAGGATTTATTTTTTTAAAATTCTTAACTTTACAAGTTCATTCATATCATTTCAATTTTATCAGATTCGAAGTTCACTACACTTAAGGTGTAATATCTTTATATTCATGGATAGTTATATAAAACTTTGTCATTGTTTCTGTTGTAAACTAACTGTTGTATGTTATCCACATGTCCAGGTCCATCTGGGATTTAAAAAAATATGACCGTTGGAGTGGAACCGACAGACAAATTTTTGAAAGCTATAAATAGGACCTCAAATGACGACATCTAGAATATAGAAGTTCATGAGTCCACAAGTTCGCATGCATGAATTTTGGAGTTCATATCTCTAAAAGTGAATTACTCTATAGTAAGAGTCTATTATAAACTCTCAGTCTTCATGCAGAATGTTTGAATGGCTTGTTCAAACTTTGATTCATGCAGAATTGCTTTGTGCATAGGTTGAATTTCCTTAAAATCAATGACTTCGGGTTGTGAAGTTAGAGGTGCCGATTTCCATACAAATCAAGGGCTTGAGGTGATATAAAGATAGATACCAATAGTATGACTGAGGACTTACTAGGGTTTGGGTTAGATAGAATTTATTTTAAGTACAAAACAAGGGACCTTTGTCCAAGGTTGTTGGATACCCTTCTCTTTGGGTTAAAATAAGATTGTAAATTTTCGCTGCTTTGTAAGTGTGAGGATGTTTTAATTTTGTATAAACTATCAAAATTGTATCTCATATTTTAAGAAATTATATATGCCTTGTGGTATAATTTCATTGTCAGAAAGGATTATTAAACATTAGACTTATAAATATTATATTCCCTAAGAAGGTGATTTCTTATTAGAGGTGTTGTGAATATTGATTATAGAGAATTTTCTTTAGAAATTTATTAAAGTATTCCATTCACCCCCTCATTTATATTGTTGTTTTCAGCACTATTCTGATCCTATTAATGGTATAGATTAGAATATCATACTCTATACTTTCCAAAAAAAATTTATCAAAGGATAAGTTCAATCTGAATTAATCTCCGGATTAGATTTAGAAGAGAAATATTCTTCTTCACTTTTTCAGAATCAGATTTTTGGACTCATAAAGTTCGGAATCATATTTTTCTTAGAGATACTCTAGTTATATTTTCCCCACGTTGTATTTTTTTCAATCTTTTATTACTAACAAGTTTTTGTGGGGAGATTTTCTTTAAGATGGAAGGTATAAAAATGGGTTCTATCGACAATCTCAATCTTACTAGACTTCTTTTTTTTGATGGAAATGATTATGAGTACTGCAGAGATAAGATGAAAAATTTCTTTATCAATACTGGAGTTAAAAACTTCTGGATGCTGACAGAAGACTATATGATTCATGATTTGGAATTGAGAACTTTTACGAATTAGGAGAAATCAGAATGTCAAGAAAATATCAGAGTAAAAAATACATTACTTTGTTACATGACTTGAAACAACAATATTCAAATATCATCATGTGAAGCTTCAAACAGTATTTGGAAGAAACTTGAAGTTACACATTTGGGTACTTCTAATGTTATAGAGAAAACAAGAGCTATGTTGAGTTCTTAATACCATGGCTTTAACTTTCCTTAGGGAGAACCCATTAGCCATGTTCAGCAAAGGTTTATGAAAATTGAGAATAGCTTACAGTCTATGGGATAAAATAGTTTGGATGATGAGGATCATGTAGATAAGATAATATAAATTATGCCAGATGAATGGGAGCCCAAGAAGATAGTAATTGATGAGAACAAGAAATTCACCCAGATTTCCATAGATGAGTTGTTTGGAACTCTTCTTCAACATAAGACTATAATGAAGAGAGATGTTGATAATGTTAAGAAGAAGAATAGGAATGAAGGAGTTTATTTTATAACTACTTCTAAACATATAAAAGACAAGACTGCAGAAATAGTTACTAGATCAATGTCAAAGAAAGTTTCTATTCAGTTAGAATCTAGTGATACAGAAAAATTAGAGAATGAGTTAGAAAATCCTTCTCAGAGAATGAACAAGATAGTAGCTCAGAATATCTATCAAAATAATTTCTTGAAGAGAGAATATAAATAAAATAATGATTAGGATGTTACTTTTTATGAATATAGAAGAACATGTCATATCAGAACTAATTTCCCTCTTTTAAAAAAAGGATAAGAACAAATGGAATTCTGAGAGAAACAAGAAAAATTTATATCATTCGATGCACAAGAAAAGTCATAGAGCCAACGACACTTGAGTGCTAGCATTGGAGACTCTTCTGGAAGTGAATATTCTTATTATGAATCATCAGCACAGAAAAATGCTGGATTCATTTCAAATGCCTCTTTTCCAAACACATTTATTATGTCCATGGTACGCTCTACCAAGGATTTAACAAATTTATCTATTGATAAGGACTACAATACTCAAGTTATTTCTTCTGATGAAGATAATTAAAATTTAGATAATGGAGAGATAGCCTCTTATTTAGAAGTATCTAGATTTTCTATGTTTTCAGAAGTATGAAATTATAAAATTTATAAGAAACTATACAAGAAAAATACAACTAGAGATCTTAATGATACAGTTGTTCTTATATGAAAACATTCTAATCACATTATGAAAGTAAATTCTGAAAAGGAAAAACTTTCTAAATATTATAAGAATGTTATTCCAAAAATAAATGCTTTTGTGGAAAAATCTAACTCAAAAGAAAGAATTCCTGAGGATTGGAATTTAGTCATAAGATAAAATCAAAAATGTTTTCCCTTAAGAAACATCTTGCAAACATTACTTCTAGTAATGAAAATTTTGACAAGATATATTCTCAAATCAGACCTCAAGGAAATACTACTAGAATAGGTTATACTCACAGAAAACCTGTTTTCAAAAACCACTATTTCATTCAATCTAGTGCCTATTTTTGTACTAAATGTCAATGTGGTGTGTATTGGAAGAAAAAAATTTATTTGAATAATGTTCAATATCATTGGTTTAATAAACCTTATTTCTCCCCAAAAAATGTGGGTTCCAAAAATTTTATTGTCTAAACCTGGATCCAAACAATTTTGGATTCCGAAAATATAACTTTTATTTTTGTAGGAAAAAAAAGAATGTACCAACTACATCTGGTATATTGATAGTGGATCTTCCCTTAATATGACTGGTAACAAAAGTTATTTCCATAATATTGTCAAAAAAAAGGTGAAAAAGTAACCTTTTGGGATAATTATCAAGGAGATATAGTTAGTATATGTAATATCATTCTTCTTGGAAAAGTTTTAATTTAAAATCTTTTATTTGTTAATGGTCTTAAGAATAACCTTATAAGCATAAGTCAATTATGTAATGAAGGTTACCATGTGAATTTTTGGAATGATAAGTGTTTAGTTCACAATTCCATGGATGAATATATTCTTACTTCCAATAGGCAAGAGAATATCTACACATTGAACATAGAGGACTTAAGAAGTCAAGATCTTCCTTGCCTAAGTTCAATTGAAGATCAATCATGGCTTTGGAATAGAAGGTTAAGACATTATAACCTTATGTACATTATTAATCTCTAAAATAAAGTATTATTTAAGGATCTACCAGTTCTGAATTTTGATTCTTCAAAAGTTTGTGACCATTGTCAGTTTGGATGCAACAAACACTCACATATTATGTCATGAGTGATAACACAAGTTCCTAACATCACTCTCGGGATAAGCACATAGATATTAGGCATCACTTTCTTAGGTATCAGACATTGAAATGAGGTATAATTCTTCAATTCAATGGAACACATGAACAACATGCTGAAATATATACCAAAATATTACCAATTGATAGATTTGAATATAATAAACAGATGCGAGGAATGATATCTGTAAGATAATTAACCATATATACTTATAGTTTAACAATTTCCTAAAATTAAGTTACTCCTATATTTAGGGGGAGTACATATGTTTAAAAAATTTAAGAAAATCAACCATAAGAAAATTTTTACTTAAGTCAAATTACCTTTATGTTTTTCCTCTTTTTTCAAAATATTCTATTTGTTTTGAAAATCTCGGAATCAAATATCTTGTAATAAATATTTAAGGAATTGAAATTCTTGGAGTCGAATTTCCTAAGCCTAGATTTTCTAACCACGTGATTTTTTCTTCAATACCAATAATTTAATCAATGATTCCTTAAAGGTGCATTTTCATAACCCTAGTTATTTTACTGTTCTATCTGATTTTATTTTCTTCTTTTAAGAAATATTTATTCAGATTAATATTTTCTTAGAATTTGACTTTTATTTTCAAAAACCTCAAATATTCGGTATGGGTATATCATTTCAACCATCCTCAACTATTAGATTTTTTGGGAAAATCTCATCCATTTGATTTCATTATGGAAGTTGAAAGTTCCTAGTATGTCTGTATAATGTCTTCCCCATGTCATAATGACCTCACTGGTTCCTTAAGCATTTAAGAAAATGTGTTTTTTCCTCAGAGATTTTCATTCCAGAATTCTTCATATATTTCTTATAGATCTGAATGTCTGGCTGTTCCGACCAGATAGTGGTCAAAGAGAATAAAGACAAGATGATATTTTGAGAGAGATTTGACTCTTCATTATTTTTCATCCATTATGATTCTCTCATCTCTTGTATCACTAAATGTAATAATTTGGAGAGTATTTTAATAAAAAATGACAAGGTTCAATATCATATATATCCTGAAGTAGTCATACAATTTTTTGACTTTTTCATTTTATTTGAAAAGAATGGTAATGAATATTTTAAATTTAAGATTAATGAAAATTCTTACACAATTATATGCAGAAATGTAGCCTACTTATTGAATAATCCCTATGAAAGAGGATCCCCCATAGGTTCCAAAACAATTATGGATAAGGATTGTTACTTCGATAAGAACCATCATTTATAATGTCTCGGCATCAGGGAGTTAAGACTCTAAATAATTCACATTTATTAGTGGACCAATATTTTGTAGCTTTATGAATGCAGGGGTTCATTACCCCAAGAAAAGGGGACACAGATTCCTTAATGACGTGTGACATTATGTTGTTATCTTTTCTCATCAACCTCAAGAAGGTCAATTTTGTAGAGTATATTTTCCTTACGATTAATACTGTGAAAGCTGGTACCATCAAATCTCAAATCCTCTTGTACTCAGCCACTATCTCAAGTATAGTTTTCATGGTCTTAGCTGGAATGAAAATTGAAAGAATGTCGGCTTTAAAGCCTTGCTAGATTATATTTATAATTGTAGATATGCTGAAGAGAGTGAAACTTTCTTACAATCCAGACTCTAATAAGTTTGAAGAAGTCATAACACTGGATGTTTAGAAGCCAATATTGAAGGATGCTATTTCAGAATCAACTAAATAAGCACAGAAAAAGTTATTACTGGAATATTTTAAAAGTTCTTAGAAAATGAAAAAGTTAGATAAGGTTTCTCATAATGATCATACATCAGCAGATCCATTTTTAGCTCCCCTAGAGATATAGAAAAAGAAGGTTTACTCTGATGATATTTTTTCTGGTTGGGGGAAATTAGATGAATCCAGGAAGAAAGGGGATCCAACCATTGGGTTTAATTTAGCAGAGGAAAAGGCTTTGAAGATTCAAATTGATGATGTGTTAGAGAAATAAAATAAGGAGAAGAAGAATGAAATAATGAGAACTGAGATAGAGATTAGACAATCCTTGCCGAAGGGATTAGAAAAATCCTCTGAGAGGACCAGTACCAGATTTCACTATGGAACATGAGACGGTGAAAAAATCAATAGTAATACCGGAACCTGTTCCAGAATCACCAGAAGAATCTAATAAAGATGATGATATTATTCAAGAAGAAGAAAATGATGTTTTTAGACTAGTTGATGACTGTTTCGCAACACCAAGAGTTTATACTGAGGAAGAAGAAGATGAAGAAGTTTATATTGATGTCAAAGAAGAGGAAGTTATAGAAGAATTGGTTAATGTAACCTGATATGATGAAAAAATTCATGAATCTAAAAATAGTGATACTAGAAGTGAAGGAGAGAAATAAGAGGATTAAGTTCAAGCAGAATCCAGAGATGATAAAACTATAGACAATGAGGATGTTTCTCAGTGTTAAAAACCCTCTTCGATACTAAATGTTGATAAATGGAAGGATATTATTGTTTCCCCTTCTAATGTTGACTCACCTCAAAACATTGAGAATCTGGAAACCTCTGTTCTAAAATACCATAAAGAAGAATCTAACTCCAAGTCCTTATCATCTATGGGTGATGGATTTGTTAAAAATTCTATACGGAAATTAGTAAGTACCATTATGGTACTCGCTATCCTAGATTCCTAGAGCCAAATTATAAAGGGAAAAATAAATCAAAATATGGATTCAATATCTATGATGATGGACATGGTGGCGAAAGGTGAAGTTGATCATAATAATATACTCATTGATTAAAAAGCTCAAAAAGTTACATGTCAGAAAGTGATGATCCTGACCTGAACCTTATTAGATAAACCTCTACAATTCTTGGAATTCATGGAATCAAAAAAGGGAGCATCCAATGATGTAGCAAATGAGTTATCCAAAGTCCATACTTCAGTCTCATATAAATTATAAAATGAGTTAGTTGTGATGAAAAATGAAGGAACAAATCATCTTGATCAAATGAATACCGTAGCTGAAGGTGTCAATTTTCAGAATGGGATATCTGCTGGTCTTGAGAAGAAATCGGATTCACAGGAAGAAGTGATCAAAGTTATTTCAGATTTGAATCGGTCTTAGGAATTCCACATCCAGGCTTTGGAAAAGAAGGTAGCTATAAAATATTCCTTGATATAGATTCCTCAATAAGAACACAAGGAGGTGAAAAAGATTATTTCATTGGTGAAAAGTCTTCTTTCAAAGAAGAAGAAGGAGGTTTTATACATTTCTTTTTCAATGCCAAATTTATGTTGTATTTTGTTTTGTGTGAAACATAATGAAAATTTCAATACAAATTTATAATATATATTGTCTTGTGTATATTACTTTTTAACCATATGGGTCCTTCTCCATTCATTTATCTAAATCACAAAGGGGGATAATTCTATCCAAGTGATAAGATAAAAGAAGAAAAATTTTTAAAAGAAAATTATCCTTAGGGACAAATCTACGGAAATTTTTTTTACCATTCATCTATAAAGAAGTGTTCTATATATAAGGGGGAGTCTCTCTAAATAGAAGAATATATGTATATTAGAGGGATATTTCCTTATTCGTGAACATCTATAGAAAGGAAGAATAATTTACCCTAAGTTATACACTTAATAAGGAGCTACATGTTTCTAACTATAAGCATTTATTTTTCCATTGAAGTTTTTTTTCAAAGTTGTTTGTGCTTACCAAAAAGGGGGAGACTGATAGGTTTATAATACCTCTCCATTCCTTAAGATTTTATATTGAAAATCACAAACACCTTCATCATAAATATATTTTCCTTAAACTACATAAATATATTTTTCTTACACATCATAAATATATTTTCCTTACACTTCATAAATATAATTTCCTTACACATGATAATTATATTTTGTTACAATTCATAAATATATTTTCCATACAATTAAAAAATATATTTTTCTTACACTTTATAAATATATTTTCCTTAAAGTTCATAAATATATTTTCCTTACACTTCATAAATATATTTCCCCTACACATCATAAATATATTTTCCTTACACTTCATTCATATATATTCCTTACACATCATAAATATATTTTCCATGAACATCAAAAATATATTTTCCTTACACTTCATAAATATATTTTCCATGCAATTAATAAATATATATTTTATACAATTCAAAAATATATTTTCTTTACACTTTATAAATATATTTTCCTTACACATACATAATTTTCTTTATACATTACTTTTACAATTTTTATGAAAACCCATTCCGAAATTTATAATTCCGTAATTTATTATTCAAAGATTTATTTCCTTAGAATTATGAACATTATTATTTCTATCATATAATTTCAATTTTATCGAATTCCATGTTCCTTACCCTTAAGGTGTAATAACTTTATATTAATGGTTAGTTATAAAAAATGATATCTTGGTTTATGTTATAAACTAACCGTTCTGTGTTTTCTAAGTGTCCATGTCCCTCCGAGATTTATGGAAATATGACCGTTGGAGTGGAACTGACCGACATATTTTTGAATGATATAAATATGACCTCAAATGATGAGATCAAGAATAAATAAGTTCATGAGTTCACAAGATCACATGCTTTCATTTTGGAGTTCATCTCTGTAAAAGTGAATTTATCTAGAGTTAGAGGCTCTTTTAAAATATCAGGCCTCATGCATAATGTTTGAATGGATTCATAAATATTTTCTTCATGCATAATTTCATAGTGTAGAGGTTTGATTTCCTTAAAATTAGAGACTTAAGGTTGTGAAGTCAGAGGTACCGATTTCATTATAAATCGAGGGCTTGTGGGGATAGCAAGACAGATACCAATAGTAGGATTGAGGACATACCGAATTTTGAGTAAGATATACTTTTTTGAGAGTATAAAACAATGGTACATTGTCCAAAGTTATTGGATACCCTTCTCTTTGGGCTAAAAGAAGATTGTAAATTTTTGCTTCTTAGTAAGAGTTATGAAGTTTTCTTTTTGTATAAAAATTCTGACATGTATCTCTCATTGAAATAAATTATATATGCCATGTGGTAGAATTTCTTGGTATGATAAGATTCATAAGATTTATACTTAAGAACATTATATTCTCTAGAAATTTTATTTCATATTAGAGGTGCTGTGAATTTTTTTATACAAAATTTTGTTAAGAAATTTTTTAAAGTATACAATTCACCACCCCTCTTTTATATTGTGCCTTACAGCACTATTTCTATCCTAATATTGGTTTAGAGTAGAATATCATACTCCATACATTCCTAACATAAATATAACCTATAGAAAATGAAGAATCCCAAATTAAGTCATAGGAATCATTAAGAAAATAATAGATGAACATATCGGGATAGTGAGGAACACTGAACCCACACTCTCAGATCTGATGAAAATAATCATAATCTTTTCAATTAATATTTACCTAAATTAAGATTATCATTTCTAAACAGGCTCAAATATGACATCAGTATTAATTAGCATAATAATATCACAAAAATGAAATAATAGTTTGCTTTTAATGTTTTTGAGGATAAATTATATAGGAAACATATCATATAAAAAATGTGAAAACATCTCCAAAATCAATCTTTTCTAGGCTTCGTGTAGGTTACATATAATTAGAAACCTTGGGAATCAAAAACATATGAAAATGTTGAGGTCAAACACTCAATATAAGAAAACATAACAACTTGTTTTCATGGGTAAAAGGAAGCATGGGAAGGTGAGAAATGTTTTATTCAGAAGTACATAGACCATTAATAAATTTCCAAAAATCATGATATTTTTATTTGAAATCTCAAATGAAAAAAAATATACATGGATAAAATGTGGGGAATAATTAAATAGCTAACATGATGTATTAATCATACTATTAGGATCAATATACTATCATTAAGAAGATTTCATAATAATATTTATATAAATAATATCCCAACTTGGCCCACTAACACATTCATCACATATTAGGATTATGATTATCACCTTTGTTGCTTCTTTGAATTCAGATAATGATTCTGTATAACCATGGTATTGGGATAAAACCTCATATATTACCCTTATTCCAAGGTTAAATTATTTTTATAACATAAGGCTTGCAATAAATCCAACAATATAAACAATTTCATGCAACAAAACCTTCAGTCTATAGTTTTCTTTGGATAAATCCACCATTTTACCATTTGGGTTCTGATAAATCCTCCCATATACCCATTGTCTTGGTATATATCTTCTAGTGTACTATTTCTTTTGGTAAAATTCTTTTATATAACCTCTGTCTTGGGATAATCCCCCCATTTACTCTTTTTATTTGGTTAAATCCTCCCACAAACCCTTTGTTCTCATAAGATATAAAATTTCACATTTAATTAAAGGAATACATTGGTTCCCACCAACAAATCATCTATATATTTTTATTCCACAAAAAATCAAATATTCATTACATCATTAATAACCCTTTTAATGTAAAACTACATTCAAATAATTTAAAATTAATATCCCCAAAACTGACATGAAGAATGTAAAAACATAATACCCAAAATTTAATCACAAAAAATTGTATTTTATAAGAAAAAATAGGTGGGTGATTAATGATATAATAATTTCTATATAAGTAAAGAAATTAAAGGAAAAGAGAAAAATGTATTGAAATTTCAAATCTAATTTTCAAAAATTATAATATCATTGGAATAAAATATGATGTTTTGGTTATTATGAAAAATCAATTTTTAAAAAATTAATATTTTAATAATTTATAAATAATAATATTTAAAATAACTTTTTGTAATTTAATCTCAATAATTTTTACTTGAAAAGACATATTTGTTTCAAAATGTGATGTGAAAAGACTCTAATTTTTTTAAATGAATCATGAATAAAAAAGACCTAAAAATACATTAAGGATCCCATATAAATGAATTAAAATAATGGAAAACATTTACATTGGAAAAAACAATAATATATCATTTAATTTTTATAAAAATTATAAAATAAAATATGAATTGCATTGTAAAAAAAATTATTTTGAAAGTATAGAATTTTTTTTAAATACTTTTAAATATAAATATTGAAAACCGAAAGCATAAATAGAGTAAAAAACAAAATTTAAAATATTAATTAAATGAAATATTATAGTAATATAAGAAAAATCATAATAAGGTTTCCAAATATAATAGAGAACCATCGTGGTAATTTAGAATTTGTACAAGGATGTTGATATTTTCATTGATCATGATGTTAATTATTTTTAGCAATGATAACATTCATGGATTTATATTTATCAATGTATATGATTTGAATTTAATGAAAATTATACACAAAAGGGGAGGTTTATTTTCCTTGAATGAAAATATTATGTAGGAAGATACTAATAATGTAATAAATAAGTTCAAAAAGAATCATATGAACTCTAATGGGGAGTTATGTCAACAGACAACCCTTATAAATATTTTCCTTTTGAATAAATGGAAATTAAAGAAAATAATAATAAATTTCTCTTAAAACTATAAATGTAATGGCCCGGACCTCTCCGACCCATTCCTTTGTCAAAAAGAAGGCCACGAAGTGTTCTAGGGGGTAAAATGTACTTTTCCCATAATTTTCTGAATTTTGAAACTACACGCAATTTAGTTTGAGTACACGTCATGTAACCCCTCTCTTGTTATACCCCATGTTGAGGATGTGTCCTTTCCGTGTGAAATAAATGAGTACACGCTGTGTATCCAATACTACACGCCGTGAAGTCCCTCCCCGCCTACGCGATTACCAAGTGTTGACCAGTCAACGGCCATGTACCGTGTTGGAGCTGTGTCCCTGCCGTGTGAAATAAATGGGTACACACTGTGTATCCAATACTACACGCCGCGTAGTCCCTCCCCACGTATGTGTTACCTTCATGCCGTGTTTTGACTAGTCAACGGCCGCATTCCACATTGAAGGCCGTGTTGGAAGCCGCGTGGTGACCATGTGAAACGACCAATTACACGCCATGTACCTTAAAGTGCACGACGTGTACTTTTTCGGTTCTCTACTATAAAAGGAGGGGACCCCTCTTCCTCTTCAAATCACCCCTATCCTCCCCATTCCTCTGAGTAGAGCACTTCCAAGCTGCTCAATGGATTCTTTTCTTCCATAACTTCTTCGTTCGAGCACCAATTTACGATCCGTCAGCGGCCACAGGATCGTAACGACGAGGAGGAACTTCTGAGCATGGAGCTTTTGTCTTTCCTTCGGCCTTTACTTTCCAAATTCCACCCGAGGAGGTTTTGTTGGGACTCGACAGAAGTGAAGGACGCCGATGGTCGTCTTCTAAAGTTGATCCGAGGGAGCGTTGTGATCAGCACATGTTGAGGTAGGGATCATACCTTCGACTCTCTAAATTGTGCATCATGTGGGGTGGGTATAATCTTATTTTCATGAGTAATGGTTGAACCATTAAATAAATATAATAACTAGTTAAAGAATGGGGATGGGGAAGTTTTTATGTTTATCTTATATCATGTGATATTGTGTTGTGAATTGAATAAGCTTCTCCCTACTAAAAATCATGGTTGTTGGGGGACATTGCTTGCACAATTAAAATTTCTCTCTCTTTCTAGACTGTTATGTGGGTGGAATCTTTGTGGAATGTGGAAATTAATTAATCACTTAATATTGGCTGATTAAAATATGGAACCCTTGTGTGATCACCTCGGTTAAACAAAATGGAATAATGAACATGTGGGTTTTGGCTTGGTTACTAGTGTGTGAAAGGGAGGGGTGAATCATTGGTTGTTACGAATAGAACAGGTAGTATGGTTGCTTTAAATAATGTTAAAGGGGAGATGATGTAGCACGAATCATGTTTTGTGCGATTGTGGTTATGGCAGTAGGCAGCGGGGCTGCAGGGATGGGTTGGAATGTGAACGGACTATGGGTCGTGAATAAAAAGTGGAATATTTAATGAATGGTGGGGCATGGTAATGGAATTGGATTAATAATCAATGGGTTGGTTGGTTAATAAGAGGGACATGGTTGTGTTACTTGTGTTTTCCTAACATGATTTGTGGATGGCAGAGATATGTTTCACGAACGATTGATGTGGTTGGTTGTGGATAGTTTACCAGTAGTTAAGTAACTAAATAAACTAATTTCTACTAAAATGTGAAAACCTAAATGGGGTTGGGGTTGTTTGTTGTATGCATTCTTCATAGTAGCAGTGCCGAGGCACGTTCTTAGTATCTCTGTTTAAAAGACATAGGTTGGGTTTTGTGTTTGGTATACATATATATATCTGTATCTTTGTGTTTTGAATCACCCCACCCATGATGAGTACTTAGTGCCGAACACTCCTATTTCATGGGATAGGGTGTTTTTCCATAGTTACTAGCTCCTTCTTGCTCCTTTTTCCAAAGGCTATGATGGCTTGAGGTGACCTTACACCCAAGACTCTTCGGGTAGGTTTCGATTGGGGTGGATTGTCCCAAGACTCTTTGGGCAGGTTTGTTTTTCCAAGAGTCTTCGGGATGAGGCCCAGGTGACTTCGGGTGAGAGTTCTGTTACTATTATTGTTCCCAAGAATATTCAGGATGAGGCCCAGGTGTGTTCGAGCAGGGACATGATTTGGGTTCTTGTGGCCCATGTGTGTACAGGCGTGATATGTGGTTCGTGAGACCCAGGTGTGTGCGGGCGGGATGATTGTGGAAGCTTTAGGACGTTCGCTGTTAGGAAGAGCAGCTGACCAGTGGGAAATGGTGCGGGGTAACCAATAATCTTCTCCTTTTATACTACTACCTATTGTGATTGTGTTTTTGGTGAGTGTGGCTTGTGAGATTGGGTGGATACAATTCCTTGCAAGGTTTCTTCTGTTGTTCTCATGGGACATTAGGATGTCTCCCCAATTGTCCATGAGAGGTTTAGGTTTCCCTACTATGTATACTTGTATGCTCACCCTACGTTTACTTTCAGGTTTCCAGGAGGACTACCAGGGCCGTGCGGGACCCTAATAGTCAGACAGTTGGAGTTGTTGCAGTTTCTGTACTATTGTTTTCTTTTGGTATTGTACTTTGAGCTTTCATGTACTTGCACCTTGTTATAAAATTGTTTAAACATGCATGTGGAATTGGTTTGGGTTTATTTCTATACACTTGTTCTTTTCCTTTTTGGGTGGTTGACTTGTCTTATTTCCTGATCTTAAATAATAAAAAGGGTAATGCCTCCCATATTTTTGAAAATCCATACCCTTGGTTCTAGTCGCCACCTTGGGACCTACTGGAGGCGGGACTCGGTGGTCATTATCTCCCTTTCACCATTGCCATCTCAGGAAGGGGCATCTTTGGTGGGAGGGGGTCATTATAGAATGGTATTAGAGGTGATGGTTGAGATATAGGATGGAGTCTGGGGTTAGGAACAGTGAAGATTTCATGGGATGGTAGGGAAACAATGTTAGTTAATCGTTGTGCGTGACATAGGCCAGTGATGACCGGCTAGGAAATGGGATTTTAGGGCCCCCAGTGATCCAATGCAAGGACTCTGAGCCTACCAAACAACCAAGTGAGACTACATTAATTGCAGTGTAGAGACCCTAGGGAAGGTACATGCGTCATCATGATTGTGATTTACTTGATTTGGGTGTTCTGGGAATGAAATTGAAATAAAATGATAAAATGAAACACTGAGAAATTTCCTTACTACTTGGGCTTAGGCGATCTTTGTTTAACGTACAGATTTTGCACCTGGACGTCATCCCCAGGTGGCTCAGACGGCCTAGGCCTAGCAGATTCAGGCGGTCGATCAGTTGAGGATTGACCGAGAGGAGAAAGATAGCCAGTGGCAGAAGACTCTCCAATATTTCACACAAAAATCCCTCAAGAAGTACGAGGTTAGTACTTCGGATACGGAGACGGGGGTGGCTTGAGGAGCTAGGGATCGATTTTACCTTGATTCGTGCTCCGAGGGAGTATTGGGATCCCATAGTAGTCAGTCAGCTGAGTGGTGTGGTACGACAATGGTGGAAAATCTACCTCCGAGAGAGGATATATGCAGAGGTTTTGTGGGCTGACTTTGAGAAGGAATTCTAGGAGGAATTCCTTCCTTCCATGATCAAGGCAGAGAAGCGGTAGGAGTTACTCTACCTTCAGCAAGGGAGTATGTGAGTACCAGAGTTGGGGATCAAGTTCAAGGACCTCCTGCGCTTTGCTCTGGATCTTTTTCCGAATGAGGAGTCTCGGGAGAGACGTTTGGAGGAGGTGCTTCGTCCTTCGCTCTAGTATGTTGTTACCCCCTTCACCCATCCGACGTACCTGGCAGTACAGAAGAAGGCAGAGGTTGTAGAGAGGATTCACTCACTGGGAGGTGCACCACAAGAGGGGATCTAGCTGGGCTCGTCGAAGGAGAAGGTAGTCCGAAGAAGGTCTCATGCGACGGGACCTTCCAGGTTCAGGCCAGTGGGGAGCAGGCCCCAGCTGTTCCAGTGCAGATCTTCAGGTCCTCGTCAATTTTTAATGAGCCCGGGACCGATGTGTTTTTCATGTGGAGGTTTCGAGCACATTTAGAGTCAGTTCCCGACCCGATCTCAGTAAGGTGGATGTGGGAAGGTTCAGTGCCCACCTCAGCAACACCAGTTGCCGGCGAGGCCCTTCCAGCAGCAGCATGACCATGCTCCTCCGAGGGAAGACTTTCAGGAGGAGGCCGACCTCAGGGTGCTCCTCAGGGACCTCGACCAGGGCATGGTCAGGGAGGTGGACGAAATCATAGAGGCAATGGAGCTGGTCATGGACAATTGCACATAGCATATTTGGCAGCTCTAGTAGGACCAAAGGTGTTGTGAGTTACGATTTGTTTGTTTAGCACTCTTTTTTCTACTTTGTTCGATTCGGGAGCTTCGCACTCCATTGTTGTACCTGTTCTGGGCCATGCTTTGGGACTAGACGTAGAGAGACATTATGTACCACTGGTGCCGAGTACACCAGTAGGAGGCCAGACCAGTGTATCTTGTGTTTTCTTGGGATATGAGCTGACGTTGGTACCACATTGATCTAGTGGGGACCTTCTTCTCTTATAGATGCAGCCATACGATGTCATCCTTGTCACCGAATGGTAGTTTTCTGTTAGTTCCGTTATCGACTACTTCCGGAGAAGAGTCATGTTCTCCGACATGGATGGGCAGCGCGCATCTTTTGTTGGCGAGAGGAGCTATCAGGTAGGAAACCAGCATGTGATGCCTCTGCATTCCTTGTTAGGCAGGTTATCAGTGGTTATAGCTGATACAGAGATGATGGATGTCCCAGAGGTTTTTGGGGAGTTCCTAGATGTTTTTCCTGAGGAGGTTGTGACTCTAACCCCCTGACGTGACGTTGAGTTTGGGATAGACATACAGCCTGGTGCCCATTTGATTTTGATGGCCCCTTATCGGATTGCACCTTCGGAGTTGCGGGAGTTGCAGATTCAGATTGATGATCTGATGGAGAAGGGTTTTGTTTGACCCAATGTATTGCCATGGGGTGCTCTAGTTTTGTTTGTGAAGAAGGAAGATGATGGTCTCAGGCTATGCATAGACTACCAAAGGTTGAACCAGGTAACGGTCAAGAACCGTTTCCCCCTTCCAAGGATATATGATCTCTTCGACCAACTGAGGGGATCATGTTGGTTTTCTAAGATTGACATATTATCTAGATATCATCAGGTGAGAGTAAAGGATAGTGACATCTCAAAGACGGCTTTCAGGTGCAGGTATGGGCACTTCAAGTTTGTAGTTATTCCGTTTAGAGTTACGAATGCACCGACCATGTTCATGGGACTTATAAATTTTGTCTTTGGAGTGTTTCTGGACCAGTTCGTCGTTGTGTTTATCTATGAAATCCTGATATACTCATGATCTGAGGAGGAAACATTGAGCATCTCAGGGCAGTCTTAGAAGTCCGTTGACACCACCAGATTTACGGGAAATTGTCGAAGTGTAATTTCTTGACACAAGAAGTACACTTCCATGGGCACGTAGAGTCTCATCATTAAGTGGAAGTGGACCCGTCGAAGGTGGAGGCAGTTGTTTCTTTGGTGGCACCCAAGAGCGGGGTGGAAGTTCGTAGTTTCCTGGGGTTGGTAGGTTACTATCGGAGGATCGTTTCGTACTACTCTCGAGTTATTGCTCCATTGACATCTTTTACTAGGAAGAACCAGGTCTTCCTAGGGAGCGAGTAGTGCTATAAGGCTTTCGAATACCTAAAGGAGAAGTTGGTCTGTGCTCCCATACTTAGGTTTCTAGAGGAAGGGTTGTTGTATGAGGTGTTTTTTGATTCTTTTGGCCTTGTTCTGGTGTGTGTACTGATGTAGAAGAAGGGAGTGATCTGTTGTGGGTCTAGGCAGTTACTCCCTCAAGAGCGTAACTATGCCACCCATAACCTAGAGCTTGCAGCAGTACTGTTCTCCCTGAAGTTGTGGAGACATTACCTCTTTGGGGAGCACTTTGTGGTCTTCTCAGATCACAAGATCATGCATTGTATCTTCTCTCAGAGTGAGCTGAACTTATGACAGTGGAGATGGGTCGAGTTCCTTCAAGACTATGACTTCAAGATCTCTTACACAGAAGGTAAGGGCAACATTGTGGCTGATGCCCTGAGAAAGAAGTCGCATTAGGAAGTGGTTCAGGAATCCACTAATGCATGGAAAGCGATGGGAGAGTTGGCCGCCTTGAACTTGGATGCTGGGGTAGAAGGTGTTAGAGGCCGTTTGTTTCAGATGATGGTGCAGTCCTCCTTGTTGCAGCAGGTGGAAGAGTCTCAGTGGGGGGACTCCGAGACGGATGTAATGCGGGATCGTGTTGATCAGGGAAACGCTCTAGAAGGATGGTTATAGGACAGCAGACATCAAATACTTTTCCATGGAAGGTTGTTTGTTCCAGAGGCAATGCATGAGGGAGTTCTCCGTGAGTCCCATATCTCATCCTTGGTGGTACATCAAGGAGTTTCAAAAATGTACCAAGGCCTGAGGGAACCGTTTTGGTGACCTGGGGTGAAACAGGAAGTGGCGGAGTTTTTGGCTAAATTCCTAGTGTGTCATCAAGTGACGAATGAACACCACGTTCCAAGTGGTTTATTTCATCCTTTAGATGTCCTCGAGTGAAGTGGGATGACATCTCAATGGAATTCATCACAGGACTACCTAGAGCTCAGGGAGGTTATGATGCAATCTGTGTAGTGGTGGATCGACTGACGTAATCAACTCACTTCTTAGCATATAAGGAGTCAGGCCATGTGAGTTCCTTCGCATAGAGGTACATAGACGATGTGGTGCGTTTTCATGGAATTCCAAAGACTATCGTCTCAGATCAAGATACTCAGTTTACCTCACGAATATGGAGGGGGTTACAACAAGATTTTGGAACCCAGCTATGCCTTATCACTACTTTCCACCCCCAGACTGATGGGCAGACAGAGCATACTATCCAGACGTTGGAGGACATGCTGCGGGCATGCGTTCTGGATTTCAAGGGATCATGGGTACGACACTTTCCTTTTGTATATTTTTCCTACAACAATAGTTTCCACTATACTATTGGCATGGCACCGTTTGAGGCTTTTTATGGGAGACCATGTCATTAACCAATTTGCTGGCCAGAGGTTGGTGAGACAGGTGCTTTTGGGCCAAAGGTAGTGCAGAGAACCACAGAGAAAGTCCATATTGTACGTGAGAGGATGAAAGCGGCTCAGGACCGACATATGTCTTATGATGATCGTCGGAGGAGGCCCTTCGAGTTTGAGGAGGGATATCATGTGTTCGTTTCAGTTTCCCCTCGATGGGGGCATTAGAGGTTTGGGAAAGGGATAAAGCTCTAACCTAGGTTCATCGGACCTTTTTTAGGTGGTGAGGCGAGTCAGCGTGGTAGCATATCAGCTAGCCCTGCCACCTCAGTTGGAGAAGGTTCATGACGTCTTCCATGTATCCCAGCTACATCGATACTTACACGACGACTCTCACATTATCTACTGGGGAGAGTTAGATTTGGGAGACGACGCGACCTTCGAGGAAAAACCAGTCAGAATCGAGGATCATAAAGAGAAGGTGCTCCGTGGATGAACCATTCCGTTGGTTCGTGTGTTGTGGGGGCCTGGGGGATAGAGGAGGGCACTTGGTAGCGGGAGGCCCAAATTCACGCTCAATACCTACAGTTGTTTTGACTTGTGTTTTCCCTTGTTCTTCTGAGCTTTGTGTTAATGTTATACTATGTACCTTTGATATATGGGATGCTTAGCTTGTCGGTTGTGAGATGTTTTGTTTTCCTTGTACTCTGGAAGTGTGTAACATTTCTGGTTGTGTGGGACAAAGGGAAAAACCTGATCCTTAATCGAGACGCATTAATGCGGATGTGATTGAACCCGTGCGGGTGAGTTAGTGCCTCCTAGAGAGGATAATATCTCAACATAGGAAAAGGAATTTCCCCAAACCACATGTTTGGGCAGGGTGTTGGTTGTGTGTTGTTGGGGGTAGTGTAAGTAAGAAAAATACTAATGTATGAATGTGGGAAGACCCAATTATTAATCAAGATGCATTAATGAGGATGCGATTAAAACCATGCAGTTGAGTCAGTTCCGCATAAAGCGGATAATATCTCGAAATAGGAGAAGGAATTCCTTACACATATGATTAGGGTAGTTGGTGGGGTTCCTGTTATAATGAGAACCCTAAGAGGTATCTTGTTGGGTTTCCTCAAGGATGGTTTTTGAATTCTTGAGGGAGAGAATGTTTTAAGAGGTATCTGATATAATGGAACGGACATCTCCGGCCCATTTCATTGTCAAAAAGAATGCCACAAAGTGTTTTGGAGGGTAAAATGGACTTTTCCCACACTATTCAGAATTTCGTAACTACACGCCGTGTAGTGTGAGTAGACGTCATGTAACCCCTCGCCAGGTATACTCTGTGTTGAGGTTGTGTCCTTGTCGTGTGAAATAAATGAGTACATGCTGTGTATTCAACACTACACGCCGTGTAGTCCCTCCCCGCGTACGCGATTACCGTGTGTTGATCAGTCAACGACCATGTACTGTGTTGGAGCTATGTCCTTCTAATGTGAAATAAATGGGTACATGCCGTGTATCCAATACTACGCTCCGTGTAGTCCCTCCCCACAGATGCGTTTCCTTCAAGCTGTGTGTTGACCAGTCAACGGTCGCGTTCCACATTGAAGGTTGTGTTGGAAGCCGCGTGGTGACCATGTGAAATGGTCAAGTACACACTGTGTACCATAAAGTACACGTCGTGTACTTTTTCATTTCTCACCTATAAAAGGAGGGGTCCCCTCCTCATTTTCAAATCACCCCTCTCCTCCCCATTCCCCTAAGAAGAGCTCTCCCAAGAGACTTGATGGCTCCTTTTCTTCCATAACTTCTTTGTCTGAGCTCTGATTTACGATTCGTTAGCAACCATGGGATTGTAACGACGAGGCGTAGCTTCTGAGCTGGGATCCATTTTCTTTCCTTCGACATTTCCTTTCCAACATCCAACCAAGGAGGTTTTTCCGAGACTCGACAGAAGTGACGGATGTCGATGGACATCTTATAAAATTGATCCAGGGGAGTGTTGTGATCAGAACCTGTTGAGGTAGGGATCTTTCCTTCTTCTCTCTAAATTGTGCATCATGAGGGGTGGGTATCCACTTGTTTTCATAAGAAAAAGTTGAACCATTAAATAAAGATAATAACTGGTTAAAGAACGGGGATGGAGAAGTTGTTATGTTTATCTTATATCCGGTGATATTATATTGTGAACTGAATAGGCTTCTGCCTATTAAAAATCACGGTCGTTGGGGGCCTTTGCTTGCACAATTAAATGTTTCCCTACCTTTCTAGACCATTATATGGGTGTAAACTTTGTGGAATGTGGAAATTGATTAATCACGTAAATTTGGCTGGTTAAAATCTTGAACCCTTGTTTGATCACCCCGGTTAAACAAAATGGAATAATGAACATGTGGGTTTTGGCTTGGTTACTAGTGTGTGAAAGGGAGGGGTGAATCATGCGTTGTTACGAATAGAACGGGAAGCAGGGCTGTAGTAGATGGTGGTAAAGGGGTGATGATGTAGCATGAATCTTGTTCTGTGCGTTTGTGGTTATGGCGGTTGGCAGCGGGGCTGCAGGGATGGGTTGGAATGTGAACGGATTATGGGTCGTGAATAAAAAGTGGAAGATTTAATGAATGGTGGGGCATGGTAATGGAACAAGATTAATAATCAATGTGTTAGTTGGTAAATAAGAGGGACTTGGTTGTGTTTTTTGTGTTTTCCTAACTTGATTTGTGGATGGCAGGTATATGTTTCACAAACGATTGATGTGGTTGGTTGTGGATAGTTTCCTAGTAGTTAAGGAACTAAATAAAATAATTTCTGCTGAAACGTTAAAACCAAAATGGGGTTGGGGTTTTTTGTTGTATGCACGCTTCATAGTAGCAGTGTCGAGTCACATTCTCAGTAACTCTGTTTAGAATCCATAGGTCAGACTGTGTGTTTGGTATACATATATATACATATATATATATATATATATATATTTGTATCTTTGTGTTTTGACGCACCCCACCCATGTTGAGAACTTAGTGCCGAACACTCCCATTTTATGGGAGATGGTGTTTTACCATAGTTACTAGCTCATTCTTGCTCCTTCTCCCATAGGCTTTGATGACATGAGGAGACCTTACACCCAAGACTATTCAGGTAGGTTTCGATTGGGGTGGATTGGCCCAAGCCTCTTCGAGCAGGTTTGATTTCCCAAGAATCTTCTAGATGAGGCCCAGGTGTCTTCGGGCGAGAGTTCTGTTACTGTTACTGTTCCCAAGAATCTTCGGGATGAGGCCCAGGTGTGTTCGGGCAGGGACATGATTTTGGTTCTTGAGACCCAGGTGTGTACGGGCGGGATATGTGGTTCTTGAGGCCTAGGTGTGTGCGGGCGGGATATGTGGTTCTTGAGGCCCAGGTGTGTGTGGGCGGGAAGAGTGTTGTAGTGTCGGGACGTTTTCCGTTTGGAATAGCAGCTATCTTGTGGGAAATGGTGTGGGGTACCCAATAATCTTGTTCTTATATACTACTTCTTGTTGTGATTGTGTTTTTGGTGAGTGTGGCTAGTGAGGTTGGGTGGATAGAATTCCTTACAAGGTTTCTTCTGTTGTACTCACGGGACATTAGGATGTCTCCCCACTTGTGCATGAGAGCTTTAGGTTTCCCTACTATGTATACTTGTATGATCACCATACGTTTACTTTCAGGTTTCTAGGAGGACTACCAGGGCCGTGCGGGACCCTACTAGTTGGACACTTAGAGTTGTTGCAGTTGTGGTACTCTTGTTTTCTTTTGGTATTGTACTTTGAACTTTATTGTACTTGCACCGTGTTATAAAATTTTTTAAACATGCATGTGGGATTGGTTTGGGTTTATTTCTATACACTTGTTATTTTCCTTTTTCGTTGTTTGACGTGTCCTATTTCCCGATCTTAAATAATAAAAAGGGTAATGCCTCCCATTTTTGTGAAAACTCATACCCTTGGTTCTAGTCGCCACCCCGGGGCCTACTGGAGGTGGGACTCGGGGGGTCATTATCTTTCTTTCACCATTGCCAGCTCAGGAGGGGCATCTTTGGTGGGAGGGGTCGTGACAATATAGATTACATGAATATGGTAAAAGGTATAAATTATATAGTACTAAATCCCTATAAAATAAAAAATTCTGCACAAAATGAATCATGTCTTAGAGATTTACAAATGAGACTATAAAACCATTACAACATTAGAAATGAAAAAATAAAAATTATTTAAACAAATTAATATCAAATGAAACAATAATATCATAAAGCATTAGATGGTCATGATAAAAAATATTATATTGGAGGTACAGAGAAAATTCAATATAATACATGGTTTATTATAATACATTTTCCTCGAGGAGTGAAAATGTTAGATAAAAATCCATTATTGTTGTTCCAATTCACTATCGACATGCACCTAACATCATGAATAATATAGTTATGTTTATTATATAAAATTATATAATCATTGTAAACTTATTAATATTTTACCATGATCTATTTATTTGGAAATTATATTTACTTATTATAATGATTTTGTTTTTTTTATATTGAGTTATAAAAAATTTGGCATCTCCATTTTTTTTAAATTTACGAATTCAAGGACGATATTTTTATAATTAGTTAATGATATTATATTATATTTAAAAGAAATAAAATAAATATCTTATTATTAAAAACATACAATGAAATTATTATTTATCTTCCCACAGTCATCGATCATATTTTTAATAGCATAGATCATGTTGTTTGTTAATCTGAGGCAAACAAGAACACATTATAACTCGATAGAGGAGAATGGTTTCAGAATTGTATAATATAATTTAAATTTGAAAATAATTATATTTATATTAATATTTATATTTTAAAAGAAAATATTTTATTTTGGTTGGAAAAATTATGAACACCGCAATGAAAAATTAAATAACATTTTCTCATGGAGGTGGTAGTCTGCACAACACACAATCAATGTTCTTTTGTTATTTATAAGTTGTTTACAAGGAATAAATAATTGTTATTAAATTAATATAATTAAAATAGAGTAAAATATATATATTTATGGTTTTATGTTAAAATTTATTGGTTATGTTTTAAGGATATTTATTAAGATGAAAATGATAATGATTAAATAATACATGGGTTGGGATCCAGAACTTTCGATTGATATTATCCATAGAAATGAAAGGCATGGTATTAATAAATGATACTAGATGATTATGAAGGTGAGGATGTATTAAAATATGATAATAAATAATTACTATAATGATGAAATTATATATAATAAGAATTAAATTATTGTTCACATTTCATCCCTATTTTAAAGTGAGGAAATGCATCTTTTGTGAAGATGCATTATTTTTCGAGAATAGAATGACATTATTCAGTGGTAAAAGTTTATAAAAGCTATACTAAATGATTATGTGGTGTGATTAGGTTTTTAATTTATTAATTACCATTTTAAAATAAATTTTAATCATTTTTTAAGTCGTATACAATTATGTTTTTATATAATGTCGTTTTCATTTTTACAAAGGTAACCATTTTTTAACTAAGTAATAAATGTTAGAATAAAAATATAAAATAACCCATCATAAAAAATAATTATTAAATGAACCTAAATGTAAAATATGTTCAATACCATTAATTTTATTTTTAATTGAAAATTGAATTTATATTAAAACATTTATTATAATGAAAATAAATTTTGTTGGAAAATGTTTTTCCCATTATGTGTTCCTAGTCTTACTTAATATTGGTTACTAATTGAATGTGTCATAATATATTTACACATATATATACAAATTAAAAAAATTTAAATTTTCATATTAGAATAGGTCATTTGGTTAGATAATAATTACACAATATTGATTAAACATTCTTTAAGAAAACAGTTATACCATTATCATGGTTATTAACATTAATATTTTTATTTGTAATATATAACAAAAAAATTGAAATTAACCTTATTTAATAATATTAGATTTTTGATCTAAAATATCAATTCCATTTTAATATATATTTTTTAAATAAGTAATGAAAGTTAATTTTTAATATAATGGAACAAAACAATTTTTTGGTTATAATATCACTTATCTATCAAAAATAAAACACATTAGTTTATAGAATTCAATGTAGTATTTAAAAATGTATTATTTTATCAAATATATATATATATATATATATATATATATTATATATGATGTAAAATGATTTGTTGTCATTCTTGTGTCACGATAATGTCATAAAAGTGCTCGTCATAGAATTTTTTTTGTATTTTCACTATTCACCTAAAAATCAATTGTTTTAAAAAAATCGAAAATACTAAACAAATGATAATTATAAAATTATAAATTCTAAAAAACATAATAATTTAAAATGAAAATTAAAAAATAAATTAAAATTGATATTTTTAATAAAAATACAACATACCATGAAAAACAACATTCATTAAAAAAACATCATTTTAAAACATTATGCATTTTGAATACCATTTTATATAAATTTATAATTTATATCCTTATATTTCTAAAGGATATGTTTTATTTTTTATTTAAGTAAATAACATAATATACAATGTATTTTTTAGTTTAATTTCATGGGTTGAATAATCGTTCCAAACCATTTTTACTTAATGGGGATATTTATATAGAAAATCACAGATTGTTACAATTTACCAAATTATATAAATTGTGGCATAATTATTTTAATTATCAATCACTGATTCATATAAGTGAATGTGTTTTAACGTGTTAATAATTTTTGATAAAATATCAAATATAAAATATAACATATTTTCACTGTCTGTATTTAGTTATGTTTCCTTCCCTAAAAAACAATAATATTTTATACAATCATATATTCAAATATGTATATACTCAAATAAAATGTTCTCTAAAATATACAAAAAAAATTATTTGAATCTACAATATATTAAATCTCGATGAATTCATGTATTCTTCAAAAATTAATCATATCCTTAACCCTCATGATGTATTAATTCCTAGGTCACATTTTTATATAGTAGTAAATATATTCCAGAATCCCTAAATTATGATAAATAGGAAATAAATATCCTGATTTAATTTTTCATACATAAGCTACCAATAATGATTAAAATAATTTTTCAAAACCACTCAAACATTTATTATTTCAATATAAAGACTATTTTAAATGTAAGAGTTATCCATCCCTATATCATTTTTTGTCGAATATTTATCCCCCAAAATATTACCTTTTATAAAATAAAATTTTATGGTTCTGGATACCATTTTATATATATTTAGAAAAGTTTAACATAAAACGAGTGAATTTCAAACCATATTTGTTTCACATAATCCTTGTAAATTTTGGATTATACATGAATATAATTGATAAAGATCACTCACTGAAGAAAATAAGTAATTATTTAAATAATGAATTTATATTTACATATTAAACACACTACCTTATACTTGATTTGGAAACTCACATTTTCCAACATTACATGTACATAATAATATCTTTATCCATTTAAGAATACACCCTTATTCAGTTATATTATATATTCTTCATGAGATACATACCATTACAAGCTTATTTTTCATGATCATGTTTAAAATACACTAAATCTAAACTGGTTATGATAATATCCAAAATATGAATATTAAAACCTCAATATGATGATTTCCTACCCTTTTCACCATCATTTTTACATTTTATACTTTTGGTATATCCTCTAACTATCTTTGTTATGCGATTAATTTTTCATTGCAATTTTTACTTTATTTTCTCAGAAAATTATATTACATCAATCTCAAATCCATTATAAAATTTTATAAAGATGAATACGAATTAACAATTGTTTATCCCTTGGGATTGTCATACTATAAGTCAATTTTTGACTCTATTTTATGCACTTGGTAAAAATATAATCAATACCCAATCATAAATTATCCATGTTATCACCCATAGTTACATCTATTACATATCCTAAATCCACATGTATCATATATATTGTGATTAAATTTCATGTATAAACATTATTTATAGGTTAATAAATTTTTTTAATGTTATCATATACATAGATTTACATATTAGAATTATTATGATGGATTTGACTAATGTTATTTAATCTGAATTCTTAAAATAACTAATTTAATCCTGAAAAAATAAAAACACACCTTTGACACCAATTTAGACACCTCAGACACTCACTCTATGGTCAGGTGTAAAAATGCATTCTTTTTCAAATTAACTTTTACCCCAATTGAGATGGTTTAGGAAAAACCTGAGAAAATTCAAATTATTATTACATATCCAAAAAATCATACAATACTCGGAAATCCTCTAATAGCATTTCAAACTCCAAAAACTCCACTACTATCATCTTATAGGGCTAGGTAGAATGTTTTTCAATACATGTATCTAAATCAATCACCCACTGAGGTTGTAATCAAGGGAACTATTCATGAATGAAATCCTATAATTATTCCACAATTGAAGGGGAACAATTATATGTGACTTGCCATTATTTAGCATAATTCATGATACCTATAACGTGATCTAATCAAATACGTTTATAATTTTTCCCACCTGATCAGCATGTATGTCATTTTAAAATCGATATATATTTTTCTACTATTCTATAAAATTAAAGGACACTATCATAGGATAATATTAAATATTATATTTGTATAAATAAATAATATCCATACCCAAAACATTCTCAAATCTAGAAATTCCTAACATATAAACATCTTAGAGAAAACATTATCGACAACTATCGACATGAAAATCATTACAGCATCTAATACCCAATGGTTTCATCGCTAATGGTTTATAATAGCTTATAACCTCATCTATTATTTACACATACAAACCCATTCCATTAATTAATTTCAATGATATAAAATAATTATATGATCCTATATCAATCAAAATAAAACCAAGGGTAGATTCTATAAGAATCATACCTCTATAAGTAGAATGGAAATCATTATTACTATTAGTAGTAAACTATAATGAATGAAACAAAACTGATCCTCTTCCATAGTATCCAACATTATTCCCATGTGATGCTCCAAATTAATAATACAGAAACTAATAAGTTAGGATACCATGAGTCTACCCATACACAAGTGATTAGTGGACTTATAGTTATATGACTTTCTTGGTTTTGCTCAGTTCCTCGTGGAATTTAGTGTCAAACATGATCCACCAGCACAAGGTATATGATTTCCCCAGTGAAAAATCTATAGGTGTTCCATATTATCATTATATTGACATTCCAATATAGGAAAGCTACAAGGATAGGGATTCTAGCCACCGATTCCACACAGATAATAATGTACAAGGCTATTTTCCATTGATAAATGCCTACTAGCATGAATACTCTATCAACATATTCCATATAATAAAATTACTAAAATAACTTTTACAAGAACATTAAGAGGATATTCCTAATCATCTCACTGGAACTATCTACCTGCCACTCAAGTTCTTCTTCAAGTTCCCTCCAGGGACGAGATCCTAATTTACTACATCAGAGAACATTTTCAAGTGAAATATGTTCCCATTTGATTTTATTTCATATTAAATATCATCTAATAATAAATTTCCCCCACTATCTCATTAAACTATTATAAGATTTCAAACTATTATAGGTTCATGAAGATTCAATGTAATATATCAATTACAAGTTCAATTTCACTAGGTTCGTGAATAATTTTTCCTCTTCATCCCTCAACATCTATAGGTAGAAGTGAACTAGGAACATATACTTGAATTCATTCCAAGATAGCTAATCTAACTATCCAACTAGTACTATGATATCATACTAGTGCATGGTTGGTCCATATTGTATATAGGAAGTATGCTTAGACCTCGGCATTATACGCTTATCCATGTGACTAAATATTTTTCGCAGACTTCATACAAAACTATACTTCCTGAGGTCCTCCCTTCCTAATAAAAGTTAGTGGGTGATGCATCAAGAAATAACTTTTCAAATCATATATTAAATGTATTTCATGATTATTCTGCCTCTCTATGTAACATTTGATCTATAAGAAACTGTTATAGAGATGAACTACCATATAATTATTCCCAGATACAGGAGTTTTTAGTTATATTAATGATTCTTACCCATTACCACTATCCAAATGTCCAACCAGAAAATTTCATGAAGGAATTTATATACAATGTTTGACACATTCTTTAGATCCTAGGGTTATAACATATTCAAACTAAAAATATAAAATATGGAAAAATATATAACCATGGATACACTACTACATAACATTTATTTTAAAAGTGTCAATTTGCATGTTATAGCATATAAATTTATTCATTTTATATATATTTCATGAAATAGTAATCACAATTTAAATATGAATATTCATATAATGTAAATTAATCCCTATATATGATAAATTCCTTAAATAATGCCTTATTAGTTGACAACTATGATTCACACATTCCATATTCTTGATCATAATGAACAATTAAAAATATCATAAATAAATAATATCACACAAAAATTTTACAACAAAATAAGAATTAATACTTCAATCATAATAAGATATTTCCCAAGAAGAACAATCTCATCCCTAGGATCATGGGTTTCACATAGTAATGGGTTAGATACTCCCATAAACATGCTTATTTACTAGAATCAATGCATACTATTATCCTATATACCATTGAAAAATAATAAACCAAAATTAAATACCTAAATTGATACCAATTTTCAATTTATTCATCCCATTTCTCCTTCGCGTGACCAAGAATGGTCACCAAGAGACCTTAAATTCTCATCCCCATATGAAAGAGGCCATTGATAATCAGTGATCATCTAATAAATAGAGTGGGAAGACTATATCGAATAATAAAGAATAAAAATAATATTAAAAACATTAGAAGTAAATCAATATAAATCAAATCTAAAAAATTGGAAATAACCAGAACATCCCAATTTGCATGATCCATTTAATGCCAAAGTGAATGTTATTTGACAGTCATAAACAAAACCAACCGAAATAAGGACTACAAAAACATGACTCCAAATAATGGTTCAAAACCCTATGATCATTCCAATATCTATGATCTAGTCTTAGCAAGGAAATCATCTAATCAAAGATGGTTCCACAAAACCTTTTCCAGATATGAATTTACAAAGCCTTCGTAGGTAGAAATTTTCTTACAAAATTTGGAGTGTGTAAAAAGGTGTAGTCTACCATTAATGATATATTAAATACATTAAAATTAATACTGTATGAAACCATATGTTTGAAAAATTAATTAATTTTTCATTTAACTATTGAGCATCTAAATTAGTCCACCAATCCGTATACACCAGAAAGACACCTTGGGTTAGTGATATCATCGATGAAATAATTTCGAATTCCTCTTACTATACTCAAAAATATGGAATGTATCGGTATTAGTAATATCCATACATGATATCTTAATTCACAAGATGAACTACTTAGATTTCCATTCAATTGGTTAATTAAATATCGAATTCACAATGAACCAAAAAAAAATTAAATTCCATTAGAAAAAAAGATTCCTAGTCCATGAAAACCAAAGGAAGACTCCCATTCCATAGTTCAATCACACCTCAATATTCTAATTCCATATCAATAATTCAAATCATGAAAACTATGATAAATATAATTCATTATTCCAAATATATTTAATTATTATAATACATTCTAATTACTAATTATTATTTTTATTAATAAAAAATACTATTCAATAATAGAATATTCTATTTCACTAACATACCATTGTTTAATCTATCATATTATATGAATTTTAAATGAATTTGGTATCATTTATGCCGAATGTTTAATTTATGACTCAATACCAAAAAATATTGTAAATTTCAATCCGAAAGGGTTATAAGAATTATAAAAATTTAATCCATGAATCTAAAATGGTTCCACGAGTTATAAATAAGTTACTAGGTTAATTTATTATAGATTCAATGCTTGTGTCTATGATATTCACAACATGAGGTATATTGAAGTCATGGTTTTCAACCACAAATGGAACAGAAAACTTATTTGAAGGTATAATAAATATGATTCATGAAATACACATGGATTCAAATTTGATTAAGTCACCTTTTGGGCATTCACGTGAGGTGACACATGTTACATGTAATATAATCCAAATGATGTCCATGTAGGGATGCATTATCCCACCAAACTCAAAAAATTTATAGAAGAAACACATTAATCAAACATCCATAAAATAATTTAATACCATGAATCTCTATGTACATGGATAGATCAACCACATCTAGGACGAAAAATGAATATTGATAATGATAATGAGAGTATCCTAAATTTCATGAACAAAATATCAAATCTACATTTCCAGATTATAAAACATATAAATATCAAATAACATCATTTGATATGTCGAGGTAGCCCTGGAGAACCCTTCAGAATCACTGATTTGGATTTAGGGTTGAATGGAATGAATTTTAGGTTTCAATTAGGATTAGTGGTTGAATTATGAGGGTTACCTTATGAAACATTTTTGATTGACCCCACTTAAAAGAAGGTGTGATGACATATATTGGATGGTGTTTAAGCACTGGCTTTACGATCCATTGAAATAGCCATGTTGGGATACTACATCATCAAAGGGCTAGCTGGTGGCACATTAGAAACTCATCTGTTGTATTAAATGTCTGTCCATCATCATTTACTACCCAAAGAGCACCCAAATGACCTCCATGGAACCTTTCAATCAATGATATATGGAATGTGATATAATTTAAATTGGTTCACCAAAATGAGTAAATATTTTTTTAAGGATAAAGAAATGTTCTTATACATAAAAAGGATGATTATCCTTATATTATAGTTGGTAAATCCATTGTGGAAATCAAAATTGTCAATATAAACTAATGTCACTATTTTATTATAATGAATTCATATCAATTTTTTTAATATTTAGTAGAAATCACACACAAATGATTTATATTTCTTATAAAATCACTATCATATTTATTGTGTGATTGAGAATGCGTGAAATTTTTGGTTTAAGAAATTTTTCTCATTTTACATAAACTTATGAGAGTATGATAGTGACATGGGAAAAATTATTGTTATTTATATCAACACCTATTTCCTACATATTGTATTAATTCAAAAGAACTAGGTTATTAGTTAATGAGTCAATGTTAATTGATATATTTAATCATTTTATTTTTTGTAAATATTTTAGATGAATGATAATGTAGGATGAAACATGTTACAATATATAATATGAAGCTCATGGTTCTGATGATATTAAATTAAAGGTTAATATAATTGAATGTTTTTATAGGTGAAAGAAACTAGACAACATCTAGAATAAATTCATATTAAATTACAGTAATACCTATTTCCAATACATATTTTTAGTTCAATTTCAAAAATCCAGTTTTTTTCATTTTAATAATCATTAATTCATAATCATGTAGATTTTCGACGTGGACATATATAGGGAAGTTATTCTCAAAACATTTCAATTTTTATGTATTGATACCATGTTGATAATTACTCATGTAAATATGGTGTAAAAATTAAAAAATGAAAGGGGGAGTGAAATTGGTTGGTATACCCAACTAATTTAATGATCAAAGTAAAATAATTAGGGAATTTTTTTTATATTATCATTTGTATGATTACATGATTTTTCTTACATTATATTTTGTTTTATTAAATTTTTAAGTTTTTATTATATTTTTTATAACAAGGCGTTACTTCTTTGTATGGGTGATTTAAATATTATTTTTTTTAATATTATGTCCATCATTATTAAGTAAAAAATAATCTCCAAATAGAATCTACCTCATATATGTTGTAGCATGGTGTATTATACCATGATATTACATGTATAATTCTTCTAAGATTTCATCATATAACATTCTTCATTTTATAATATTCATCATTCAGTTTCTTTAAAATATTTTAGTTCACAAATCAGTACAAAAAATGGTTTTATCATCAAATAATGTGGTGGATCATTATTGACCACATTTTGAAAGAAATTTTCTATATCACAGGTCAGGTACAACATTTTGTGCACACCAACTTATAATATGTTCTCCAGTAACAACAATATTGTGAACAATTTCCAATGTTGGGATAAGCATAAAAATATTTGGATCATTATAATTCATAAGGAAAAAAATAATATAACATGGATCATTTTCGAACAATATTATAATCATAAAAAATGTCTAAATAATTTTCCAACATAGAGGTAAAATTAAAAATATAGGGATCATGAACCATTCTTCCACCTTAAATATAGGGTTACCAAACCGTAATTTTACAAAAATATAGAATTCATTAACAATGCCTTCAACATTATGTAAAAAATTGATCAAATTGTTTTCACATGAGTTATAAAATCATAATAAAATTATTTAATAAATCATTATAATACTAATTCAATTTGTATGTTAATTATAGTTAAATATATATGGTATAATTAGTTTGAATTAAAAATCTTCCTACCATCCCATTTGAATCTATGAAAACTTTTTTTCTTTTTTAATATTATTTTTAACACTGTATGCTTTCATGTTTCAAATATAATTATGTATAATATTTTATTATTTTTCAAATAAGATGAATAATTTATAAACTTTTATGAATTATGTATTAATTATATTTTTGGATTGACTCATGATATTTAAAATGTATCTATTTTTGATATATTTTTGTAATATATGATTCTATATTATAGGAATAGTTTCGAGGCTTATTTAAATTTATTTTACTCATTTTGATCAGTCAAATGATAAATTTTATTCTATTTAAATTCTTTCAATAATCAAAGAATAGTTTTTTCTCGCGGATAAAATATTGAAAATATATTATTATTTTTAAATTTTTCTAACCATTTTTATTATATTCCTATATATATTTTAATATTTTAATATTTTATATAAATGACATATAAAATTTATTGAATGGGTATCGATAAAATATTAATCAATTTTAAATTCCATAGGATTAATTATGTAATCAGACAAACTCTTATAACATCTATAGAGACTTGTATGATATTTTTTTTTTATCCAAACTATATCTCACGTGATGAATTACATCTTCTTTGACTTCTACTACCTTGATGTTAGGAATTGATCCAAAACTAAAGAACAATTACCTATACTTTATCTCCTTCATCCCAGTCTCTTGATTCTATAGCACACATTCCCATATATAACATCCTTACAGTTATTCATTATTCATTTACTTACAAAATAATTTTTATTTTTTAATGTTTTGATTCATGGATTCTAAAATCTAGATCTAAGGGTTGGGAATACTTGTATCTAATTATACAATTGAATCAGGCTGTGATTCCCCAATTATGAAGTCAATACAATTTAAGTTTTCACTCCTTGTACAATGGATAGGGTTCTAATGGTGTTTTTTTCTCCCATTATCAATTTTATGTTCCTTTATAGTTTCACGTATAGTATAAAAGGATGGTTGTAATATGGTTATTTTTATATTTTAAAACATCTAAAGAACAATGCATATTTTTCAAATTATAGATGTATAAGAGTATACTAGGACCAATAGAGGCTGCAATAACTTGAAAACATCTATTTATGCATTCATTTAATCTACACTAAATTAAATATATTAATTATGATTTATAATTAATTTAAATAATTATTGAATTCTTTGAAGAAATTATAATATGTTTAGATCACGCCCCAAACCAATTTATTATTTAGATCAGATATAAAAATTATTATTAGAGGTTCGAACTTCCTAGGAATAGTTTACCTCTATTATTAATTTTATTGATTAAAAAAATTGGCATCAAGGGATATACTTTTTTGAATTTTTCTAAACAATATAATCTGTTGTATTTTCCCTTTTTCATAGAGTATATTATTATATCTTATAACATATTCCTATACATCAGATGCATAGGATTATGATCCTACACTATCGAAGGATTGAATGAAAATCATAGATTTATTCCACATATTCCACATCTCTTTTGTGTCATTGATTATGGATAATGAAAATACAAAAAATAAGCTTACCATAACATTTTAATAGTAGAATACTTGTTGCACATTAAAAAATCATCAATTTAAAAAATAAGACACAAATACTCTTATAGGAAATGATACTTCTAAATATGAATTAAATTTAAAATATATAAATATATTATGTCATTAACAAAAATATTTCATCATAATTTATGTATGTAATACAAATCATTATATCTACAATATTGTATAAGTTACTCACCTTGGATCAGACAAGATGATTAAAACCAAAATCAAAATGCTTTGAGCAATGTACCAAGACTAAAAAATGGATGGAGACAAAATTGTAAAACAATTTTTCCATCAATTCAAAATAATTTTGAATGAAATTATTTCCCATATAAAAACTATATAGAACTCTTACATGATGAATTATTCCTAAAATATATTCCTATTAAAATATATGCAATGAGTGTTTTTATTAGTGAAGGTAAACAAATCAAATAGTATACACTGGATGAACTCATTAGATCATTTTTACAATGAGGAAATGTGTTGAAGATTACACTGGAAGATGAAGCATCGTAGAATAAAGGAATTACATTAAAATATCATATAATTTTAATTTACAACTCTTTTAAATATGAGTAACATGAAATTTGACTAAGGGAAAATTTAAATTATACTAAAATGTATATATAATCTAATTAATAGAATGAAAATGTTCTTAATGGTAAAAACTAAATATTAAAATAATTATGGAATAGAAAATAAGGTTACTACTTATAGACTAGATGTATCATATCATTTATATATAATTACGTTTCAAATAAAACACAACAATCGAATGATGATTAATGAATATTGAGAGAAGATATAATAAATTGAATTGAAACATGATTTTCATAATATATAGAGTTACATGGATGAATCTTATTAAATTGATGAATCTAGAACTGATTAATATTCATCCAACATATTCTTAATAGAAGTAAATTAAAATTCCGAAAATTCTCAAGATGTCTCATGAAGGACACATTGTTCATAGATAGTGGTTTTTTCCAAAACAGGACTCGTAACCTATTGAATGTTCTCACTAACAGCATATATGATGTAGTATAATTCAATTTTAGTGATAAATGTAATTTATAAGGAGTAAGTTTTGGTGAAATATGTCTTTTAAATATTTTTTAGTAATAGTAGTTTTATTCACAAAATGTTTGAAACAAAACTTATTTATTATTTTACATGTATGTTTTGATAAAATATATATTTAGTTTGAATATAGATTTTTTTTGGAGATTATGGGTAATTCAATTTCATTTCAGGATAATAAAAAAATAAAAAAAATTATTAATTTATATTATATTTCAAATAAAAGTGTTATGTGTATTAATGATATAGAAACACATGATGTTATCTTGTAAATAAATAATGGACATGATAATTTTGGAAAGATTTAAAATTTATCCATGTATAGACATGTCCTAGAATTTCCCATGCTTATTTTATTAAATGATTTTCCTAATGATTCACAAGTAAATGATAAGAGGAATAATTAGTCATTCAAATATATAAAAAATTTATTCTTATAGACCTCTTGAAATATTGGACCCTCATTTATTTTTATGATGAAAACAATTAGTTTAATTTGTAAGAACTATTATTTTTTATTATTAATTATTTTTATATATTTACATGGGTTTAATTTTTATATCTTTAGAATGAAACATTTGATAGATTAATTGATTATTGACAGATAAATCCAAAAAAAATCTTCATTGCGTATTTTTATTTGAATTGATAATAGATGTGAATTTTTTATTTTTAATATTGAAAAATTTTGTGACAAGAATAGCTATGAACATAAATTATACTCTCCAAGAACAACATAAAATAATGGTATTGTAGAATGAGGAATAAAAATATTAAATAAATGGATCAAATCATTCATAGTGAATTTATCATACTAAAATATATTTAGACTTATCTTTTTAATATTTCTTGATATATTTCAAATATATATAATATTTATCTATTATTAATGAATACGTTATATGAATTATTTAATGGTAGAAAATCCATCATTGTTTATTTTAATGTATTTTTGTATTAATGTTCTCATCTTGTATACAAATGATATTTTAAATTATTTTAATGCAAAAAAATGTTAAAGATATATTGCTTTGTTATTCACAAAATAGTGAAGATTATAGAGTTTATAATAATCTTACAATTAATGTTGATGAATATGTTCATGTAATTATTAATAAATCTTGTGATAATTAGAAATGTGTTTTGGAAAATATTGTATATGATTTCAAGGATTCCAATTTTGGTGAAATAAATATATATATATATATATATATAATATCTATTGGGGGAGATAAATTCTCTTCAATATAATCTAAGATCATGCATCATTAATAATGGTAATACCTTTGAAAATGTAATATATAATGCTGGTACTTTTTAAAAAAATAGGATGCTCTATTTTAAACATATTTTATAACTCTAATTTTGTTTATAATCGTGATCACAATAATACAATTGATGTTTTATATTATAATAACAAAATTATTTTAATTAAATATGAACATAATCAATTTGTTATAAATAATTTTTGGTTAATATTATAATTACCTAATGATAAGAAATGAATTTGAACTAAATGGATCATTAGTAAAAATATTATTTAATTGGGTCTTTTTTTCAAAAATAAAGACAAAATCATTCCCCAAGTCTAATTTCCAGTGGATGGTATAGACATTGAATCTAATTTCCACCATTTTTAGGTTACATACTATTTGAATATTGATATATTTTTCTTTTTTTCATGTTTTTAAATTATTTCAAATGGGCTATAAAGGAGATCTTTATTATGGTTTTATAAATGAAAATTTTATGTTTCTAAAACCCATATATTTGTAAATAGAAAATTTCATAATCATATATTTAAATAATCTATGAATTTGTATGTTTTCAAATAAGAACATCATTTTTGGTATGGAAGGATATATTTGTTTCCACTGAATATCGGTTTCAATAAAAGTAATGATGATACTAAATTTTGATCAAAATAATATCAAATAATTTTCTAATGGTAAATATTTATGTTGATGAAATATTATATGATTATTCTTGTGAATTTATGAGGTAATATTTTTATTCATTGATTTCATCTATTTTTTTGAATCACAATAATGAGTGAATAAATATTCCTGCTTGGTCATCACATTTCATAGTGGAATGAATGAATTTTTCATAATCTATCTACATATGCTAAATATTTTATTGAACGATTTGTATCAATTTTGGTAAGACTCTGAAAACACATATGAGTACTAAATGTAAATTAGATATTGATGAATAATGTAGATATTTAGATATTCATATTTATAGATGCATTATAGGGATATTTCTTTATTTAAAGACATATGTAACTGATATTATAACACCCCAAGCGTCCATAGTACGTTTCCCTTTGAAAAATGCAATAGGATGCATTGTACGCAACTTCGAGATTCTTACACACTGCGACCAATCAAAGTAGCTGTTATGAATAGTAATACCCACTTTTTGAAATTTTATAAATTTAATCTTTCAAAATTGACATCATTTTTGGATTATGAATATCGAAATTATCATAGGGTAAAATTTTGGTACTTTTCGGATAAATTTTATATATTGATGAATAATGAAAATTACTAAATTTTAATATTTTTAATCAAAATAATTAGTAGTGATAAATTATTAATCTTATTGGTTTTAAAGTATATTTAGAATATATTATTTCCATTTAATACAATTTTTGTCATTGGACATAATTTCACATATAAACCGGACATAAACAAGTGTCAATCTTTAAATTGTTATTATTTCTTAAAAACATGATTTTTGTTTTGATAGCGGGAATTAATTATAATTTAATTTCTTCAGATTTGTGATTTTAATTTGAAAAAATGGATTCCATATTTGGAGTCAGGATTTCCAAATTGTTGAAATAGGTAACTCTTATTTTTAGACATTTTTGAATAATTATTTCGGTAAATATTTTAATTACCATAGTTAAAGGGTAAATCCAGTAAATAATGGTAAAAATATAATATTATTAATTTACCCTAAAACGTGTCCTACCCCTATTGGATGATACCTGTCTAACTATGAGAATATTTTGGTCAATTTTGGGACCCCATGGAGCCACTTGTAGTTGATAAAGATACTTTATATTAATTAAGTTAAAGTAAATACAAAAATGACATAATCCTATATCTTTTAGAAAAACACTTTTTACATAAGTGTATATATATTATATATTCAAATATAAATATTAATTAGAAATATAAAAGGATTTACTACATTATGGTATTTTATTTGTAATTTTTAGACATTGAATAATTAAATTTATATATGACACCATTATGATGGAGTATTTTATTTATTAATGAATGAATCAAATAATTAGTATTATAAATGTTAAAATAAATATAATTTGAAAATTTTGATGCCATACACGAATTTTATTGGTTAATATGGAATGTAAGGATTTCTTAAATAAATTTTTATTAAATTAATAATTTTTTTAAGACTTTATCAAAAATCAATTATTAAATATAGTCAAAATTGACATAGACGAGTTTTTTAAAAAATATTATATAATTAATTGATATTTTCTTCCTAAAAATATATGGTTTGGCCAAAGAAATTATATAATGATAGGTGTGTCATTAATGGACCACTATGGGGGTCTCTTGGCTGTATATAGTAAGTTTATTAACTATTTTATATAAAAAAACAAAGTGACATGGTAAATGTCAAACTAATTAACTAAGAGTTAAAACTAAAAGATTTGGTTAATATAATGACCCAAAAATGTCTAAAATCTATTGGTTTAAATGATTTAGACCCATCCCCATATTAACGTTTAAATAATTTACTTTTGATCCATTTGAAACAGAATATGAATTTATTATAAAATAATATTTCTAGCTTTTCCTAAGGTGCCCTCACCCCTCTAATAAAAGGGAACTCCCCCTTCTCTTAAATTCGTACCATCAAAGCCTTTTGGATCAGCCAAACCCTGCCCAAAAATTCTCTCAACTTCCCTAAATTCATTCTAGAGGACTTAGTGTGATCATAAAGCCAACCTAAAGAGCCCTTTTGATCAAATCAAATGGAAGAACCTGAAGAAGAGATAGTGGTTTCACCACCCTCTTTTAAGTTCCTATCTTCTTCATCTTATTCTTTATTTGTTATTTCCTTTATAAAATAATAACTCTAGTATCTTCTATATGATGTGATGTTATTATAAATATGTCACAACAATATTCAGTATTCTATCCATCCTTTTAATGACATGTCACCATATGTGCGTACGTACGGCTTACCATCTCCACGTCGTGGAGTAATTATAATTCAAAACATTAGTATTTGGATGGGTATGATAATGATGTGTAATTTATTTAAATAATAAATATGAAATGAAATTGATTTTTTATATATTATATACAATCCATATATATATTATTTTAATATAGAAAGAATGATATTGTCGTTCGTACGTACGTATGGACTAGCGTCTCCATGAAGGCGATGAGATTCATTACCCATCGTATCCATTCAAGAATAATTGTCATTTGATGATTGAAGGTAATGTTTAAGAACTTGATATCATTTTGGATATGAATAATATACAACATATGCATACCAGACACTAATTATGTAACAAAACATATAAAAGATAATGAGTAAGTTCACACCCGAAACAATGATAATACTAAAATATTGTTAACAATGAAATTTTAAAAGATCATATATGATATCGTATTAATGTATATGATTCTTGTATAATTTAATAACTATTATTTCACCATTATAGAAGAGGTTAACCTAACCTTAACCAAGGAAAAGTACAAAGTAAGTGTTTATTTTTCAATCTCTTCATTATTAGAGGTTGTTTATAGGTAATTATCTACTGGGACCTCTTTATCATCAACATCCATGTTTCTTAAAAATGTACTTCAAAACATTCATTATATTTTAGGGAATATAGGCTAAATTCATTTATACCATTGTTTGACTTTTTATAATATGTTTATAAAGGAATGTTTCCATCGTTTTCCAAACGAGGACCTTTTTATCCTTTTTGAAAGAATTAAGGTTAGAATGTTTTTTTAACTTATACGGTGGGTGCGGTTGTTTTCCGCCATTATAAAATTGTCAAAGCTTCCCTTACAATCTTATATGAATATTTTCAAATTAAATGTTTTATTTTTTAATTATGCTACTTTTAAATGATTTCAAAAAATGAGATATTTCTCTCAAATAGTTTTTGATTTCCTCCATGTCAACATCCTTTGATGGATTTTAAGCTTATTTGAAGTTGACTTATTATGATATAAAAATTACATATTGTATTGAAGGTTTTGTGATATATTTGAATGTGGATGTGTTATTTTTATACCATTAATGGTTTATGGAGAAAGTATTGACATTTCTTATGCTAGTTTTAATAGGAATATTTATGTTATGTTTAAACTTGTTCATATAAGGAATGCATTTGACATAATAAGTGATGGGTGGAGCCTGCTATAGCTCCTTGATGCATCGTTATGTCTCATGAGACAAACTAGATTCTTCGCACAAGACCTTGGAAAAATATTATTTACAGTCTTGGCACAAGGCCTTGACTATGTGGTTATGATATTCTGACATTATGCACTCCATCATTATGAAAGTGGTTATTTATATTGCATGTGATTATTCGACTCATAGAATATCCATGTGAATAAGTAAATGGAATTATTTCATTTTATTTTCGCCATATTATGTTGAAGTACATGTTTTAAATGATTTTTTTTAGTTATACATTTACTTAAATGTTTATATTTATATATGAAAGTTTCTACTATATTGTTATCCTTACTGAGCATCTTAGATCACCCCTTTCAATGTATTAATTTTTCCCAGGATGCAAAGACATATTTTATGAATGACATGTAGGGAATGTATGAGGGGATATGAAGTCATGATGTGTTGTAGTTTTTTTAACTTTATGATGTAATGTAATACTTATGAATATATCTATTTTTTCCAAGGATACTAAAATAATCGGTCTTTAGAGAATTGAAATTTTGTGATCATGCCACTGTTATGTAATAATCCAACAACTTTGGGTAACTGGTGTCAGGGCGTTACAGTTGGTATCAGAGGAAGTTTATTACAAACCTTGGAAGCTATATTTAGATAAACACTAATTAGAAAACATAACCCTAAAATGGACTTTGGGGATTAGTATAGAAAAACTTCCTCGAATTCTTGTATTGAAGAGATTTTGTGAGTTTTCTGATAAATATATCCCTATCTGGATATGAGCAGGTAGAGGTAGATATGGCACAGATGTACATAGGGGTAAAACCTGAAAACAACACATTGATCTAGACTCGTATGTGAACTGGTGCACGACAATGGGCCTTGCTACACTCTTGGTTATGACACTCCCGGGGGATATGCTTAAAATAATTCTCATTTTCATTAAAAACCATTATGAAGGGTTTATGAGTATATACTTCCTTAATGAAGACATTTTTATGATTGTGGATTATATCAATAAATAATTCAATTTATTATAAGTGTTTTACAAGTTTGGATTTTTGTATTGTTATTCGTAAACTAATCTAGTGTATGCCATTATTTAGAAATGTCTTATAGTGAAAGAAATTGAAACCTTATCAACGCACGCACTCCATGTAGGCATTTCCCTCTTGATCATGATAATTATAGTGTTATTGGTGATGCAACTAGGGCTGATCAGCTAATCACCATACTGGGAGAACTCACTCAGGTTATGAATAATAACCTTACCCGTATGGAGCACCCTGATCCGCAGTGTGGAGTATCAATGTTAGATCACTTCACAAGGAAACAACCACCAACATTCAATGGGAGTACAAATACTTCATTAACTGAGCAATGGATGAATTCCTTAGAGAAAATATTCCAGGCCTTAGGGAGTAGTGAAAGGGAAAAAGCTGTCATGGAAGTTTACTTCCTCACTGGAGATGCTGATCAATAGTGATCATTAATTAAAAACACAAAGGAAGATGATGAAGTATCAAATATGTAATGGAGGGAGATAAAAGAACTTTTCGTAGAAAAATACTTTCCTCGTGACCATCAAGAATATATGGAATGTCAATTTCTGATTCTGAGACAAAAGGATAATGAGAATGTTGCAAAGTATGAGGATAAAATTAAATGGTTAGTGAGGATTGTTGAAGATTATATATATATATCCCAAGAAGTAATATTTCTTGTTTCTTTGATGGGTTAAAACCATTTTTTCGTCGAGCATTATTCTCCCAAACCTTCTTGTTGTACGAAGATATTTTCTCATGTGTTATCAAGATAAAAAATGAATTCTCTAAGTCTTATGAATTTAATGAAAATCATGAGAATAAGAGATCTGAAGATCACTCTAGAAATGGAAATAAGGGGAAGAAGGGAAAAGATGAATATCCAGCATGTAGTAAATGTGGGAAGAAACACCCTGATACTTTCTTGAAGCGAATGGGAGATTGTCACAAGTGTGGTGAAAAAGTCCACGATGTTCGTGATTTCAAGGGGATGAAATAAGCTACCAATGATCAATGCTACAATTATAGAGAGATGGGACATTATACAAATGAATGTCAAAAGTTTCATGGGAACTTACCTCAGAAAATGCCAAGGGATCAAGGCCAAGCTTATGCTATCACTACTGCTAAGGTAAAAGCTCTGAAAGACATCATGGTAGGTAACTTAATGGTTTCCTCAAGTTTAGAAAATGCATTATTTGATTTTGGATCATCACATCGTTTCATATCTTCCCATTTTTCTATGAAAATTAGATATTTTCAATTTGATTTAACAAGGGATTTGTCAGTTAAAACTCCCAAGGGAAGTATCATTGCAACAACATTTTTTGAATTTGTTCCCATTATAGCATATAATTGTTCTTAATCTGTTGATCTCATCCTCATACAAATGATTTAGTATGATATAATCCTCGGTATGGATTTGTTTTTGGTCTATGATGCGAAGATTTATTGTAAGAAGAAGAAGGTTATGATTTTTGAAGATGATGATAAGGAACAACTTATCTTTAGAACAGAATCATCACCACCTAATTATTATCTAGATCCACCCCAAGTAGATCAACTAAATTCAATTATTGGGGAGGAAGAGAATGAAATAATAGTGGTTCAAGAAAGAAATTTTCAAATAGAGTGTGTACCTATTGTGAAAGAATATGTAGATGTGTTTCCGGAAGATTTACCTGGACATCTTCCAGAATGAGAAATTGAGTTTTCCATTGATTTAATACCTGGTTCAAGGCCTATATCGAAGACCCCTTATAAAATGGCCATTGTGGAGTTAGTTGAACTAAGGAAACAACTAAAGGAATTGAGTAATAAGGGATTTATTCGCCATAGTTTTTCTCCATGGGGAGCCCATGTCCTTCTTGTTATGAATAAAGATGGATCTATGAGGTTGTACATTGACTACAGAGAGATCAATGAAATAACAATAAAGAACATGTAACCCCTAACTCGCATTGATGATTTATATGACCAACTACTTGGAGCTCAATAATTTTCAAATATAGTCCTGGGATCTGGATATCATCAGTTTTGTGTGAATATGGAAGACATTTCGAAGACAACATTTTGAACCAGGTATAGGCATAATGAGTTTATAGTAATGCCTTTTGGGCTGACTAATGCATCCTCTATTTTCATGGATCTAATGAACAAAGTTTTCAAGGAATACATTTATGACTTTTTAGTGGTATTTATCGATGATATCTTGGTATAATCAAAAAGCTATGAAGATTACAAAAATCACTTGCGCATTATATTGAAGACTCTTAGAATACATGAATTATAAGGGATGTTTAGCAAGTGTAAATTATGGCTTCAGGAGATTTATTTTCATGACCATATTGTCGCTAAGGATTGAATTTTTGTTGATCTTTCTAAGACAATAGAAATCCATGAATGCACAACACTGACGAGTATAATTGTGTTACAAAGTATTATTCATTTAGGAGGTTATTACCAACGTTTTGTGCAGAATTTTTCATGGTTGGCTAACCTATTAACAAAGCTAACACATAAAGGGGTTAAATTTGTTTGGACAAAAGACTGAGTAAAATGTTTCGAAGAACTGAAGAGAAAATTAGTCAAAGATCCTATATTGACTTTACCATCGGGTAATGATGGGTTCATTATTTATAGTGATGCATCGAAAAAAGGACTTGGTTGTATCCTTTTGCAGAATGATACAGTTATTTTCTATGCATCACGAATGTTGAAAATTCATGAGAAAAAATATCCTACTCATGATCTCTAGTTAACAACTATGATCGTTTCTATGAAGATATGGAGACACTACCTCTATGGTGAAATATGTGAGATTTATACTGAACTAAAGACTTTGAAGTAGATTTTCTCACAGAAAGAACTCAACCTGAGGAATATGTGATGGATTGAACTACACAAGGATTATGATTGCACGATACACTACCACCCGGTGAGGGAATATAAGGTGGAAGATTATTTGGGTAGAAAATATTATGGCGTTTTGAATAATATGAGTATTGAAAGGGATCCTGTTTTTATGGATCTAGTAAAGATGGACATGGGAATAACTATGGAAGGTAAAACATCAATGATTTTTGAAGTGGTTTCCAAACCATCTTTACTAGAAAGTATTACGAGTTCTCAGACTGATGATGAAGAGTTTCAAAATAATATTGAAGCTGTAAATGATGGGAGATTGAGTGACTTTGTGTATAAAGATGGAATTTTGAAATTTGGGAGGAGACTTTTCATTCCCGATTTACCTGATCTAAAAGGGGAATTATTAGGCGATGCACATAGTGCCAATTTCTCTATACACCCTGGGAGAACCAAAATGTATAGTGATTTAAAGGAACATTTTTTGTGGGACAAAATGAAGAGGGAGATTGCATATTTTGTGTCAAGATATATGGTTTTGTCAACAAGTGAAAGCTCGAAGGCAACAACCTGGAGGAGTCATGCAACCTCTTCCCATTCCAGTGTGTAAATGGGATAATATCACAATGGAATTTGTCATGGGACTACCAAAGACTCCTAGAAGGAATGATACAATATGGGTCATTGCTGATCATCTTACCAAGTCAGCACATTTTCATGATATAAGAGAATATTTACCACTTGAACGTCTAGAAAGACTATATATTAATGAAGTTGTGAGACTTCATAGAGTACCCCAATCAAATATTTGGGATCGTGACCCTTGTTTACATTAAAATTCTAGAAAAGTATTTAGAAAGCCCTGGATACTGAACATATTTTGAGCACTGCTTACCACCCTCAAACAGATGGACAATCAGAACGGACTATTCAAACCTTAGATGACATGTTGAGATCATTATCATATGACTTTCCAGGTATGTGGGATCAATATTTACCTGTGGTAGAATTTTCAAATAACAATATCTTCAATTCAAGTATTTTGATGGAACCATATGAAGCGTTATACGGAAAGAGATTTCGCACACCAACCTGTTGGGATGATGTTGGTGAATGAAAACTTGTAGGCCTAGCACTAGTGGAGGACACGATGGAAAATGTTAAGGTAATCCAAAACCACATCAAAGTAGCTCAAAGTAGGTAGAAGAGCTATAATGAAAACCGAAGGAAGGATTTGGAATTTCAGGTAGGAGATCATGGTTTCTTGAAGTTATCTCAATGTAAGGGTGTTATTCATTTCAGTTAAAAGGGTAAATTGAGTCCCAGGTACATCGGACCTTTTGAAATTATAGAACGAATTGGGGCTATAACTTATCCATTGGCAATGCCGCCAAATCTCTCCAAAGTTCATGATGTGTTCCACATATCATTGTTGAGAAAATATATGCCTGACCCAATGCATGTACTCACCTATGAGGAAGTAGAACTAGAACCCGATATTTCTTCTTGCGAAGAGCTCATCAGGATTCTTGATACGAGAGAACAAGTGCTAAGAAACTAGATGACTCGTCTGGTAATAGTTTTATGGAGGAACCATAAGATAGAAGAAGCAACGTGGGAACATGAGGAACTTATGATGAAGAACCACCCAATTCTTTTTATACAGTAAATTTCTATAAATTTCCAGGATGAAATTACTTTAAGGAGGAGAGAATGTAACACCCTAAGCATCCATGGTACGTTTCCCTTTGAATAATGCAATAGCTTGCATTGTATGCAACTTCGAGATTCTAACACATCGCGACGAAAAAAAGTAGCCTTTATGAATAGTATTACCCAATTTTTGAAATTCTATAAATTTTATCTTTCAAAATTGAATTCATTTTTGGTTTTGGAATATTGAAATTAGCTTAGGGTGATATTTTGGTACTTTTCTGATAACTTTTATATTTTGATGAATAGTGAAACATAGTAAATTTTAATTTTTTTATTCAAAACAATTAATAGAGATAAATTATGAATTTGAGTGGTTTTAAAGTAATTTAAGAATAAATTTTTACCATTTAATAAAATTTTGGTCATTGGACATATTATCACATTTAAACTGGACATAAACAAGTGTCAATCATTTGATAGTAATTATTTCTTAAAAACATGCTTTTTGTTTTGAAAGTGGGAATTAATTTTAAATTAATTTCAGCCACTTCTGTGTTTTGAATTTGGAAAAAATGGATTCTATATTTAGAATCAGGATGTCAAAATTTTTTAAATAGTAACCTCTTATTTTTAGACATTTTGAATAATTACTTTGGTAAAATATTATTTACCATGGTTAAAGTGTAAATCCTGTATATAAGGGTAAAAATATAATAATTATTAATTTACCCTAAAATGTGTGCTAACAATATTTTTTGATACATGTCTTACCATGGGAATCATTGGGTTGATTGTGGGACCCCATGGAGCCACTTTTAGGTTAATAGGACACTTTTTATTAATCATGTTAAAGTAAATACAAAATTGACACAAGCATATATCATTAAGAAAAACAATTTTTACATAAGGTTATATATGTTATAGTTTTTACTATAAATATTAATTAAGAATACAAAATTATTTCCTAAGTAATGTTATTTTATTTATAATTTTTATACATTGAATAATTAAATTTATGTATGACTCAATAATGATGCAATATTTTTCTAATTAATGAAAGAATCAAATAATTACAATTATAAATGATAAAATAAATATAATTTGAGAGTTTTGATGACATACATGAATTTTATTGGTCTATATGACATGTTATTATTCCTTAAATGAATTTCGTTCGAATTAATAAAGTTGTTAAGACTACAAAAATAGATTATTAAATATTGTCAAAATTGACAGAAATGAGTTTTTAAAAAAATATTATATTATTAATTGATATTCTATTCCTAAAAATCAAATGTTCAGCCAAAGTATATATAGAATGATAGGTGTATCATTAATGGACCACTTTGGGGTCGCTAAGATGTATATAGTATGTTTATTAACTGTATAATATAAAAATACAAACTGACATGTTAAATGTCAAACTAATTAACTAAGAGTTAAAACTAAATGATAAGGTTAATATAATGACCCAAACCTTTCTAAAATATATTGGATGAAAGGATTTAGACCCATACCCACCTTAAAATTTACTTAATCTACTTTTTATTCATTATAAATAGAATAATAATTTATTATAAAATAATATTTCTACCTTTTCCTAAGGTGCCCCTCACCCCTCTTATAAAGGGGAACTCCCCCTTCTCTAAAATTCATACCCTCAAATCATTTTGGATTGGCCAACCCCTTCCCATATATTCTCTCCACTTCCATCACTTCAACATATAGGACTTATTTTGATCACATAGACATCCTATTGAGCCTTTTTTATGAAATCAAAAGGAAGATCCCGAAGAAGAGGTGATGTTTTCACCACCCCCTTTCAACTTCCTTCCTTCTTAAACATATTTTTTCATTGTTATTCCCAATATAAAATAATAACCATAGTATATTCTATATACTATGATGTTATTATAAATATGGTACAACCATATTCAGTATAATATCCATCCTTCCAATGACATGTCACCAGAAGTGCGTACGTAGTGCTTACCATCTCCATGTCATGGTGTAATTGTAATTCAAAACATTAGTATTTGGATGGTTATGATAATGCAGTTTAATTGATTTAAATAATAAATATAACATGATAGTTATTTTTTATATATGATATAACATCCAAATATATATTATTTTAATATCAAAAGAATGATATTTTCGCTCGTACGTACGTACAAACTACCGTCTCCACGAACGCGATGAGATTCATTCCCCATCATATCCATTGAAGACAAATTCTCATTTGATGATTAAAATTAATGTTTAAGGACTTGATATAATTTTGTATATGAACAAGATACTACCTATACATAAAGAAATACTACCTATGTAACAAAACATAAAAAAGAAATCGAGTAAGTTAACACCCAAAACAATGATAATACTAAAATATTATTAACAAAGCAATGTTATAAGATCATAAATGATATCATGTTAATGTATATGATTCCTGTATAATTCAATAACAATTATTTCAACATTATAAAGTAGTTTAACCTACCATAAACCAAGGAAAAGTAAAAGGTAAGGGTTTATTTCACAATCTCTTCATTATCCGAGGTTGTTTATACGTAATTATCTACTAGAACCTATTTATCATCCACACCCATGCTTCTTAAAAATGTATATCAAAACATTCTCTCTATTTTACAGAATATTGGTAAAATTCATTTATACCCTTGTTTGAATTTTTATAAGATTTTTATAAAGGAATATTTCTGTCGTTTTCCAGACAAGGTCCTTTTTATCCTTTTCGACAGAATTAAGGTAAGAATGGTTTTTTAACTTATACGGCGGGTGCGGCTATTTTACGCCATTATTAAATTGTCAAAGCTTCCATTATAAGCTTATAAGAATATTTTCAATGTAAATTCTTTCTATTATAATTATTCAACTTTTAAATGATTTAAAAAAAAGATATTTCTCTCAAATAGTTTTCATTTCATCTATGTCAACATCCTTTCATGGATTTTAAGCTTATTTGAAGTTGATTTATTATGATAAAAAACATCCATATTGTATTGAATGTTTAGTGATATGTTTGATGGTGGATGTGTTATTTTTACACCATTCATGGTTTATGGAGAATGTATTGACACCTCATATTCTAGTTTTAATATGAATGTTTATGTTATGTTTAAACATGTTCATATGAGGAATGCATTGGACTTAATATGTGACGGTTGGAGCATGCTATAGCTCCTCATTGCATAGGTAGGTATCATGAGTAAAACTAGTGTCTTGGAACAAGGCCTTGGAAAAATCTAATTTGTAGTCTTGGCACAAGGCCTAGACTATGTTGTTATGATAGTTTGGCATTATTCATTCCATCATTATTAAAGTGGTTATTGATATTGAATGTGATTATTAAACTAGTAGAATATCCATGTGAATAAGTAAATGGCATTATTTCATTTTATTTTTGCCATATTTGATGAAGTTCACGTTTAAAAGGATTTTGTTTTAGTTATTCATTGTGTTAAATGTTTATTTTTATATATGGATGTTTCCTCTATATTGTTATCCTTACTGAGCATCTGAGCTCACCTCTTTCAATGTTTTAATTTTTCCCAGGATGTGAAAAAGTATTTTATGAATGACCTGCAGGGAATGTATGCGGGGATATGAAGACCAGATGTGTTGTAGTTTTTTTAACTTTATGATGTAATGTATGTCTTCTGACTATATCTAGTTTTTCCAATGCTACTAAACTAATCGGTCTATCGAGACATGATCTTTTGTGATCATGCCAATGTTATGTAATAATGCACCGATTCTGGGTAACTAGGGTCGGGGCGTTACAGATATCATATTTTGTATTGTTTAGGAAATATTTCAACTTATGTTAAATATGTGGAAAATAATAATTAGATATTTTAGAGGAACTTTTAAATACTGTTTTTTATCCTAAATCAAACAGTTTTGATTTAATATCATCTTCTATAACAGATTCTATAGGTAGTATAATTGAATAAAATGCACATAATTTATGTGAAAATTTAGTGGACTGTTTTATTTCGTGGCCTTTTAAAAATAAATTATCTTTATCATTATCTATTAAAGATGATAAATATTTCTATTCTACTAGTTTTTGTGGTTAATATTTATGTATTAATAGTACTTTATGTGGCTTTGTAATTTATTTTGATAAATTTCCTATTTATTTTGACAACATAGCTGTAATTTATATTTATAATAATTTTTTAATTCATTATAGAAAATAAAAAATCGATATTATAATATATTTTATTCAAGGACATGAAAATAAGGGTGATATATTATAAGAATTTTTCTCTATAAAGAATCATATTTTAGACATCATTACTAGGAAATTAAACATTTCTTAGATTCAAAAAATTAAATTTATGAATAGGATGGGGGAATCATAGTTATTTAATCTTTTAATATGCATGGGGTTCTATTTTAGAAATAATTCTTCCTAAAATATCCTATGAAATTAAAATTCCATGTTTTTTCGTGTTCTATTTTATAATCAAATAGAAAATAAAATATTTATTATTTTTGTCCTATTTTGTTAGATTACATGTAGTTTATTGAGGTATTTTATATGATTACATGTTTTTTGTTTTTTATTTCATGAAGAGATTGTTCTGTATTAGAAAATCAAATATTCTATCTTATATAATATGTCTATGATGTTCCAGTAAAAATATTTTTCATATAAAATACAACCCTTGCAATAAATAAGATGGTGTAGTATTCAATGATATTTCTTGTATACTTTTATCAAGATATCATTTTAAAATGATAACAATTTATTCAAATTAAAACTTTAGTTTTATTAAAATATTCCAATAGAAATATCATTATATGATCAGGATTAATCATTGAATAACCAATATTATCATTCTCACAAACATGGAGATTGACATCTCCTGATTCTCATTTCATGTATGAATCTTGGTGATTATTAGCATACAGAGAGTTCCCAAGTTGCAACATTGTTGGGATAATTTTTTAATATGGAGATAAACATAAAATTATAGAGGTAATTTTCTAATGTAGAATTATATTAAAAAACATTGGTATGATTTTACAACATAATGATAAATATAAAAACACAGGGATAATTTTTTAATATAGGGATAATTATAAAAATATACGGATCAAGAACCATAATTTCACCACAAACATTGGGTTCTAAACAATATTTGTATATATATTAAGTGTTTCTTTATCATACATTCAACATATGGTTAAATACAAAATATCAAACTGTATCTACTGTTATTTAAAAAATCATTCTATTATTACATCAAAATTATTGAAACCTATATTTCAATTTTTCATACTATCTTTAGTTCATATGATAGGTTAAAATTAGTTCAAAATAACATTGTTAATACCATCAGTTATATATTTTATAGAGTAAAATATTTTCTTTTTAATATTATTTTTATCAATATATGTTTAACGTATTTAAATACATATTTTTCCCTAATTCATTATTAAAAATTTAAAATTAGTTATTCAAAAACATTCAAATATTATATTTAAATTATTATTTATGTTTCAATGGTGATAGATAAAAATTATGAATTATTCTGATATATTTTTATAATTAGACACACTACTATTGAATTATTTTCAATGGGTTATATTTTTACTCCTTATTTTTATTCAAATGATTTATTTGATTAAATTGGAATCCTTTCTATATTCATGGAATTAGTTTTATCTATGATAATATAGTATGACCTTGTGATTATTTTTAAATTATTATAACTATATTTATGTGATCTTTTTAGATATTTAATGTTTTGAACTCTTAACATTATGTGTAATCAATAATATACCACATGACCTATACTTCATCATTCATATGATCTCCCATGTAATTAATTAAATCTTCCTCAACTTTTACTCCCATGATGAAGGGATTCGATATAATACTCAAAAATCAGTACCCACACTTATTCATTTATCTGTTTCATCAGAGTCGTTGGAGTCTATAATATTTATTCACATCATTAATGTTATTTAATTTAATCTGTATTATGGTACATATAGAATACTATTTCATTATTCAGTTTTTGAATCCTATATTATTATGTTATAATCTGATGATTGTGACACCACATTTCCAATATCAGTTTTGTATCGGGTTGTGACACATAAAATTTAAATTCTAGATGGTTGGGGTTGTGACTCCTAGTATCTAATATCATGGTTATAATTCGATTGGGACACCATATAAATATGTAGTTAAATTATTGGTTATGTATCCAATAGATTTTTTTTAATTAGTAAATGATCCCCCAATAAAATTTGGTATTTCACAATGAATATATTGATTGGTAGAGTGGTATAATAGTTTACTTGGTCTATATTAGAATGAACTACAATAAAAAACATCCTTGTGTTATTTAATTTAATTTGATATTGATTAACTATATTAAATGATTTTATAATTATTTTAGATAATTAATATATTAATTGATTAAATATTTATTGGGACTTGTCACCCCAACCCCCCATATAACATATGTCATTATCATATTTGGGAAAAAAATAATATTTTTGTAATGATGTACCCATTTAATTTTATCAATACAGTTAGAGGAAAATTTATTTATAAATTATTTATAGATAGTGTGAGATTTATCTCTTTCTTGGATATTAATGATGTTAATAAAATAAGGGATATTTATCTCGAGGTTTATGGTTAAATTAATTTGTAGATCTTATTTAAAAAAATCGTAGGGACATATTGTTACAACCAAGTTGTTATATATTTAATTTCATTACAATTACTCTAGGTACATAATGTTTGATAAATCCTTTATTTGGTTTGGTTGAATTATATAACCATATAAGGTGATGGTTGTAACACCTGAATATTTTATAAACTTTTTATTTTTAAATAAATTTAATTTCTTCGATAGCTTTTATTTCGTGGTTCATTGAGTTTTAACAAACTGTGAAAACATATAAATATGTTTACTTGTATTGAGATATTATTACATATTAGTAAAACATGGATGCATGAATAAGAATAACAAAAATTTAATAACTATTTATAATTATTTTATATACATAAACCATATTGATAAGAATTTACTATTTTTTTGTAATGTCCTTAAATGTTTTAAACATAATATTTCCATAAAAATGATTTTTATGAACAAATAGTAAATGTAATTTTTGAAAACATTAGAAAATTAATATGTAAAAAACACTGCGTTTTTCAAAATCAATACCTCAATGTTATCTTACGGTATTTTTTTGTTATTTTTTCTAAAAGGGTAAATTTTTTGATGAATGGTGAAAATATAATTAATTTTATTAACAACTGATTTTTCATTTAATGAGTGTTTCAAGTAAATTTTTAAGTGGTTTTAATAATAAAATTACTTTAATTGTTTATTTTTTAATCTAACTATGTCATTTAGAATAATTTCCATGTAAAATTTTTATATTAAAACATTTTAAACTTTTGAACATTTTTTGTTTGGAAAAGATATTATACATCACGTCTAAAAATGTAATTTTAAAATAAAATTTACATCTTATATGAATAGAATATTGAAAAAAGTATTAAATATAAAATATAAAAAAATTATATTACATAATAATTTCATCTTAGTATTTGTTCAAAATAAATTGTAAAAATAGTTTAAATTAATAACAATGTTTAATATTAAAATGGGTTTACAACGTGTTAATCTAAAATGATTTGGGGTAAAATGACATAGAAATGTTACCGAAATCCATTATATGGACATAGTTTTATCTTATATCCTCCAAGTCTCAAAAATTTTCCACTTGGGATCTCTTTGTAATGCAAAAAAATTGGGTACACTTTTATATTTTCAAAACATCCATGTATGTACTCTTCCACAAATATAAAAGGACACCCTCTATCCTCTTCACATCACACATCAAAAATATATTAGATCTGCTAAGAACTATCCAAATTTATTCCTTAAATACCATCCCACACTATAGATTCTTGGTGAGTTTTTAAATCCAATTATGTAAGGCTTTTGGTTAATCAAAAAGATGTTGTTTGAAGAAGTGGTAATGTTTAATTCTATGTGCTACAATTTTACATATTATTGTAAATCCATAAAATATTATTAAATTAAATTTATATAATAAAAGTAGTATCTTACATTTAATAAGATATTATTATATTAATTAAATGACTTATATCTATCTCATCTTTTATCAAATGGGAAATGAAATTTTCGATAATGTGTGTGGATAACTATAACCTCACAATTATATGTGATGTGTTCATAATTTCTATTTTACTAGTATTGTAATAAAGATATATTAAATGAATATATATAATAACTTTATCATAATTATAATTTTATAATTTTTATATCACATACGCATTCTTTTTCTCATTCTATGGAGGATAAAATAACATCATTCATGTGTACAGAGGACAACCACCTCGCAATGCCATGTTACTTGTCAATCACTAATTATATTCATGGATGTTTATTAGGGTATTTTCCAAGAATATATGTGACATATATGACATAAAATTTTTATAGGTAATTTTTTTTACATTTTTTCATTTCATCATTCAGGAAAACGGATACAATGCTCATTCCTATGTATAATCTAGTGTCTCTATGAAATGTTTTTCTATTTTCATTATATATCATTTATGGGTTATTATAAATAATTATATACCAAATATATATTAAATTCAGATAATTATAATAATTATGGATATTATATAACCAATATAAAGTAAATAGTACCCTAAATAATAAATCAAAACGCATAAGAAAAACAAAGTTGTTATTTCCCAAAAATAGTGATTTTAACATATAATTATTAGTGAATTTGATATAGTTGTTCATTATTAAAAATATATATTTTTATATATATTTATAGTTATATAATATATTTATAATAATATTATATATATTCAACAGTATTCTTGAACATGTATGAAGGAACTCGAGACGTATGATAAAAGATTCCACTTTCACTTTTATTTTTTGTCATGAACATGTCATATTGACCATGTGTTAATATTATGTGGTTCATATACATCCCATTGTTGTGTCTTGTAAATTTATACTAAAAATTAGTTGTATTTAAATATAAATTTTATTATCCATCATTTATTTTATTTATGGTTCAAATTTTACAAAATAATGAAGTGATTGTTTAATTGATTTTTCTATATTGGGACATATGTTATGATATGCTTGTCTATTATTTTATGATATTTATATAAATTATGTTGGAAATGTAATATAATGAATTCATTTATTCTAATTATATTTTATGTTCAATTTATTTTTACTTATTCATGGGGCTTACAATTCAAAGTTACAAAAGTTGTAACGATTTTTTGATATAATCACATGTTTATTAGTGCTAATTATGTTTACGAATATAATGATAAAATATTATGATATACCTATCAAAATACTATTGATGTTTCTTAGTCTCTAATTATATATGATAATATATATTTTGCCCTCATTTTCATCTATTTATTTACTTATTATTCCAATATAAGTTTTTAAAGAAAACAAATTGTAATTTTCACTTCAAGAGAAAATTCTTTTTTCTTCCATATCCATATAAAAAATTTAATTTTTTTAAAGGTTCTTATATTATATATTAAAGTTATTTTTATCCTATTTTACTTTTTATCAGAAAAAAATTAAAATTAATATTCGAGCCATTATCAAAATAAGGCCAACTTGGATTTTACAGAAAATGTGAAATGAATATTTCTCTGAATAGGGAAAGGTATTTTTCTATGTCATGAATAGAAAAAGTTTTAAAAATTCATTTATAGGTTTAAAAAAATTCAATGAAAATTATTTCAATTTTTATTCTATTTTTAGTTTTTTAAATATTGATTTTCAATTAAAGGTTATTTTCATTAAGAAATATTCCAAGTTCATTTTAAAAATAATTTTCCAATAGAAGGGAACTTATTTGAGGTTTTTTATAATTTACTAGGAATATAATAAAATTATTCAATTTAAAATATTTATCTTGATGATTCATGTTATTGATGAAAAAAATTTATGAAATCAATTTCTTTTCCATGGATTATCCTTTTATTATATATTTATGAAACTCATTTCATTTTAGGGGTTCTAATATGATAAAAATATTAATATCTTATGGCATAAAAATGTATGGATTATGTGATGGGTGTTACCTATATATCCTTCCAATTAATTTTGTGTTGATAAATGTAATATGATCTTTAAGGGTATGTGGGAGGTTATCCCAATCTTGAAAGATGGTATACATGAAGTTATCCCAATCCTGAAGCATTTACACGAGTGGTTAACCAATTTGTAACTCCCTGACCCCTCTAAATTAGATATAGTGCATTACATGTTTTATTATAATGGTTAGAAGGAATGAAAATCCCAATGGAATGATCAGTTTAGTATTCTTCAAGAATATAGATACATAGATTTATCTCAAATTAAATTGGAAAAGGTTGGAAAATACAATACATAACAAAAACTAAAACTACATCCACAAGAACACAATAAGATATCTCATCTTCATTACCTATTGAAGGTATACAAGTGGAAGGGGTGGGCTCAAATTATAAATAATGGTTTCAAATATCGGAAGCATGAATCGATTATAACTAAATTGAAAACTATTTGACATAATAAAAATGGCATGGTGAAAAAAATGATAAACTCACTTCATTAATAAACTGAGAATGAAACTACATCCTTTGATTTTTTTCATAGTGAAAACCTCATGGATAGTAATAACTGAAAATAAATAAAGAGAATTCATATTAACTGGATGACATGTATCTGGAACATGAAACCATAATACCATAAAAATAGTTTTTTTCTATGGGTAGAAACTTGCCTAATTTTTGGAAGCATTCTCAAAGGGTTTGTTTCCAAACTGATTGCCTCATGAGACCTACCAATGTATCAAGGGAATTTATGGGGACACACCCGAATATGAGTCCAATGAAATATTTATATATACATTCAACAAAATAGAAATATGACTTTACATTTCCCGTATAGAATAGTGGATACATATTCATCAATATTTTCACAATCAAAACAATATTAAAAATGAATACTGTTAGTTTAATGGTATACGGCTTAGACAATAATCATATCCATGATATGAAAATATTTATATTTGAATGGAATATAATTTAAATTTAAAGGTTATCTTAAATTGGAATTAGGTACACCACATAAGAATGTGTAGGTGTACAATACTAAGCATGTAAAAACGAAGTGAACATTGTGACAAAGCTTGTTAACACATTGTAATTAATTAAGTCATATGAAAAAAAGATAATAAAAATAAAACAAATCATAGAATACCATGAATATAAATAGAATAATGATAATTTATTTCAAATGTCAGTACAACTGTTCCACATATAAGAAATAAGAGGTAAACAATGGAAATCTCATAGAATTGAAAGTGAGATGAGAAAACCACTTACAAACTTTTCATGATGGTAACGAGTATTCCTGCGATGGCTTAATTATAGGTAAAGAGGAATCACATTATTTATATGTCATAAGGGATGTATGGGGGAGGTGAAAAAACATTCCCCATAATTAGTCATTAAAAATAAAATAGCAAAACATTTGAGAGATTCGTGAACAAAAGTTAGAGAGAGGATACCTTACATTATGCTTGAAGGTGTAATTGATTGTTCCTAACAACATGAAGAATCAAATTTATCATCATTAATTATTTAGTCTAGAACATAATCAAAATCATTGTGATATGTTATGAACTTATTAGTTACATTAATGGTCTTATTGATGGTTTAATATAATTAATTTTATTGTTTTGGTAACATTTTCTTCTCTAGTTTTCATGATTCGTTTTACTTGTATTCATGAATTGATGTATGTTTGAAATATATTTAAACATCTAGAATTGTTAATATAAATTATTAGTGGCATTAAATATATATAAATGATCTTATAATGAATATGGTAATATACCATGAGGATAACTAATTCGATGATTTAAAAAACACCTGAATTTGTCTTGTCTGTTTTGTGCACAATAAATTTGTTTGGTATTAATATTCCTTATTATTAATGTATAATGATTACAGAAAATTAATAAAGATAAAATACATATATAATTACCTTTTTCAACCATTGAAAAAGTTACATGACCAGTATAGTATATAGTAATGAAAATTTAAAACTTGTCTTCCTTGAGTATGATCAATTTACACATCTCAAGAGGTGTTTACATTTATTGTATAAAAGGAGGGGAAAGAAAGATTTTGATAAAATATTTCATTATCACAATGAAAATACAGTACATATAAGGTAGTGGAATTATAAATTCATTTGGATGTATGGTGGTGTGAAGAGAGAACCAAATAATGAAACTTGTAAAAGGAATTAAAAGAAACTAGAAGAAAGGTTAACCTCTTGAGTACTCCTTGAAAATTACATTAAGGCCTTTGTTTTTTGACATTTAGTGAGACCATAAGTTCTTGGAAGTAGGGATAGGTCTTGGGAATAGTATTTGGATGAATTTAAGAAAGTCATGAAGCTTGAGTAGTGTGGGAGGAAGAGGGGTTGAGGGGTGGTTTATATATTCTAGGGGAGAGAAGTTTTCTTAAATTTTTAATCAATAGTATATTATTTTTTACAAAAAATAGTAAGTATTACATGTCCAAAAATATTAATAAATGCATGTGACATTGAACCAATTGGGCTTACATTAGAATATCATCATCAATGACTCAATAAATCTCTTATTTTTCATTTATAGTAAATTATCGCATTTTACTATTAATCAAAATATTAAAGTATTTCAAAAAAATCAAAAACATTCACCCTAACCATTTATAGAAGTTTAGAATACAAAAATGAAGTCCATTTTTCAAAATATTCTAATTATGATTTATTGAATAATTAATTAAATCATTATTTAATAAAAATAAATAAACACCTAAATCATTCATCTTAAATTTTAAGCTCCCTAAATTCATTTATACAATCAAGGGTATGTTTACCATTTATAAGAGTCATATTACTATTCATAAGGGTAAGACACTATTCATAACAGCATGTTACTATTCATAAGGTTACGTTACTATTCACTGAAAATTAACATAATTCTATCTGACTCTAAATATCCTCTTGAACACAACAATGTATGTAAGATTTTTAAATTCAAATCACAGAAATAGAAAATTTAAATTTAATTTCTCGGTTATGGAAATCTCTTATAAGTAACCATATTTTGTTACCTAAAGGCTCAGTGATTCCGAAATATAGGCTATCTAATGAATATAGTGTATTTAAGAGAAACATACCATAAAATGTTTTGGGTGATACACAATTTCTATCAAATTATAAACATATAAATGGGTAGATAGGACATAATGTTTTAAATGATTATATTCTTTTATGAAATCTATATATTATGAATTTTTTCTCTATTATCCTATGTTCTTTTGTTCCATTATTATTAAAGACTTAGTAACTTCAAGGATTCATGTCGTGGCTCATTTTTATGATATACGATATGATGGTTATGGAATTTTATAAAAATGTTTTTATCATGTCCTCTTAAACTTAAACCCATGTAATATTTATTCTTCTTTCATTACACTTTAATAGAATCTGAGCTCACTATTTATTATGTTTCCATTCCTGAGGATACGAAGACATTTATTTTTAATGAAATGTATATGAAGGTATTTAGTTTAGATAAAAATTTTGGGAGTTGATGTAGTTTACTTATGAACTAGATATTTATGTGTTAATATTTCAAATCAAAATAGAATGAAATGATTTCGGCATGGATCATTATGATATGTAATAAATATTCATGATTAATGTGTAATATTTATGTCCATGAATTTTATGTCTATAGAGTTTGTATTAGACAAAGTTTTATACAATCCTTTTGAAACTGGTTTGAGAAAAAACATTATGATCCATACGAGAAAGATTATGTTTCATAAAATATATTGGAATTTATGTAAAGGATAGAGAGATCAAATTACTTCATATTAAAAACATATCAAGATATTAAATTTACACATGGTTATGGTACCAATGTACCATAAGGTAATAACTCCAAAAAAATGTGTGTTGCGTTTGGCTCATGCATAAACTAGAACATGTTAATGGGCCATATAACATGCTTGGTTTAACACTCTCAGGTGATCTATTTTCAAAATTCAAATACTCATTAAGAATCATCATGAAGTATTTGAATGATAACTAAAATTAACATAAGATAATCATAGGGCTTCAAATATTAAAAATATGGAGTCAGGATTAAGATATAATATATATGATTTTTATGAATATGTGGCATCTCTATAGTGTTATTTTTTTAATGTAACATATTGTTATAATTTTTCATTTATTCTTCAAATATTTACTTTTTTCCCTCTTTATTTGGGTACACCATGGGACTCCTATGGATTGTGATCACTTTTTTAAAAAATTGACAAATGTTTTGAGATATTTAATTTTTTAATTAATAGGTTCTTTATATGAACATGTAATAGATTAACGAGGATCTTCCTAACTTCATAGAATGCCTGAGTTTGATATGTTTTTTTCATATGATTCTCTTACTTTCATGGTGTTTTGGGAATTTATATTTCATGTAATGGGCATAAAAAACACAAAATGTTCACCAAGATCATGTCACGATCTGAAGACATATCTTGAATGCATACATTCCCTATAATATTTACACATCATGAAATGTTGAAAATAATGTTTTTTTAAAAAAAATGTTCTTTTCAGCATATATGGAACCCTTTGATTAAATGATATTTAATTGGATTATAATTTATGTAAATTTTGTGATTTCAGATTTCAGGATTAAACTCATTTGATTTGTTTTATCAATCTACCATATCCCTCCATTCTCTAGCCCTATGGCTGTCGATCAAATATTTATGGAACCTATGTTCATTCAAGGATGAAGTTTTTAGAATTGGATTACCAACTGGTTTTGTTGCCTATCATTTGGTGAGTAATCCATACTTCATTATTTTCATTTATCATGATAGTGTTTTTGTGTGGAATTATTCGATTCATTGACATATGGGGAAGATTCTGGTAATTCCATTCTCAATTAAATATGTGATCTTGTTCAGGGGTCGATCATTTAATTGTCATGGTATATCGAGTGTTCTTTCATGAGGTATTATGTGATCATTGTGCTTCACTGAAACATTTTGTTATATGTAATAAATTATTTTATGTATATATTTATTTTAGGGCCTATATTATCATTTTTGGGTTATTTATTTTGGTGTATCCTTTTGTGGGTGTTTGCGACCTGAGTTTTTAGGTAGGGTGTTCTGTCTCTAGCCAATGTTGGTGAACTACATATCTAAAGCATTGATAAATTGTTTTATAAATTAATTAGAAGATTGAATTATTGGATTTCTGTGTTTGTAAAATGGTTTTTTATAATAGATTTGTCCCCTAGTATTGGTAAATGTAAATTTGTTTTACAATAATATTTAAATAGTTCATTAAAATTATTTTCAAATCATGGTTTGAAAAAATTGGAATTATGTATTGTTTTTGAAAATAGTACATATGGGATTCCTTGGGATAATAGTTTGAAGATGTCGTGATAGAATTTTTCAAATGTTAGGGGTTTTTTCTATTAGGGTATTCTCCATACATAATGAATTTTATTTTAGGGACATGTCACATATTGGGAGTTAGGGGTACAATTTCTAGGGTGTTCTACTACTATATATGCTTAGAGTATGTATCTAGAGGCAAGATTTACATGTGATTGTCAATGATTAGGTACATGTATCATTACTATCCTGACAAAGTGTGTTCATTTTCCTTATGGTATCTATGTTTTTGTGGATTTTAATATTTTGGTAGTACTTCAGTGGAATTGATATTATATGTGGTGCATGGATTAGATTAATTTGATTTATTTATTTCATATATGTATATGGAATTCCTTGATACAGATTTAACTATTTTTTTGGAAATGTGGAAAACATGCAATTAAATTTATTCCCCATACTTTTTATATAAAAAATACAAAACGATATATCATGGAATTTTTAATTAATGTTGAGCATGTATGGATTATTGTACATAGACATGTCATGGAATAGATGGGTGAGATCCTTCTAAGTCTATTATCTCACACCATACGCACCCCTTTGGCAGTGATCAATCCTTGTTTTTATTTTGATATAGGTAATGGAGAGGTACCGTAGTCATTTAGGGAGGTTTTTTGTTAGATAGGTTTTGGGTTGCTAGTTGTGAGTTGATGTTATTTTTTCCATGCTACCAAATGGAGTTATAAAAGTACGGATTTTAGTTTTTTCAGCCTTTTCATTTATAAATTTCCCTTAGAGATCATTTTTTTACCTTTTTAGTTGTATCACAACCATTGTTTTCTATATTTTATAGAATATATTTATATATTATATTTTTTCTCACTATTGTGTGTATATATTCCTTGTTATTTATTTAATTTCGGTGAAATCCATATTTGTTTCGATGTCTGAGTCATATTTTCTTCCCAGTGGGGATCAGAAGCACCATTAAGAAATGCAAAGGATCAATTCATTTGTCAATTTTGAATATGTATATACGATGATTCATTAAAAATATTATCAAAGGTGTCCTTTTACTAATAATCCTTATATTTATACATTTTATAGAATGTACATTGGATTTTAAATACCTAAGGGTTATGTTATAGTGAGTTCTTGGCAAGTACTTTCCATGAAGTGACTGAAGATAAATATTGTTGTTGAGATGTGTGAATCAGGTTTTAAATTCTTGATGTTAAAATTAGTTTTTTATTTTGGGCGTTCTAGTTTGAATCTGGATTATTCTATTTTCTAGTAATTGTTTTTAGTATGTTATAGTATGCCACCAAGATGTGGTCATCAGGTTCTACATGTGGGTTTATCGAAATCTCCTCAAGGTAATCCTCCAATGGATTATAATTTGGTTGAGGCTATCATATAGGTAGTGTGAACAATATACCATTATTTACCACTAGTCCAGAATACAGTTATGGGGGTACATCTAGGAGCTGTAGAAGATAGAGATTGATCATAGGATTTCTTACTTATAAATACATAATTCATTAAGGGTATGAATGAACCTAAAGATGAAAAGGATTGGCATAAAATGATAAATTATATAACTTACTTCCAGTATAAACCTAATATTTCTAGGTGAATTTTGTAGTGTTCATAATTGAGTGTCCCAACAAGCAGTGGAGGGATTCCATGGTAAATTAAAATATACAGGTGGTTTTATATTAGAATGGTTTTAAAAACATGTACATGTATAAGTTTTGTATAGAGTACCTAATCATGGTGAAGTATATAGAGGTACTCTATTTATTGAAAGGATATAATTGACTATTGATATATACCAATCAGTTTTCAGAGATGGTTCATTTTTCACAAGTGGTTGTAAACAATGACCATTTTAATGCTCATAATTATCTACAAGGTTTGAGACTAGATATGAAATAGTATGTATTTATGTTGATGGTTTTGACCTATACTGAGATAGTGGGCGTGGATATGATGGCATAGATGAATTCAAAAATAAATGTTGGATATTATGCCTCTTCATTTCCACCTAGTGACAGTTTCAATGGAATTCAAGGGAATATGTAGAAGTGGAAAGATCATCACAAAAGTGGGGGATGTGGTTGTTTATAGCATGGCAGTTTTTTGCCTCATGTTGATACTAGTTGTGTTCCTATTACATGCTATTAGTGTGTAATGGTCATATAAAAATTGTTTTATTTTCCTCTACTGGTAATGATGTGTAATAGTTTTGTATGTTATAGCCATCTGCATCATTTATGATAGGTTATGTCTACTCCATGAAGGATGATTGCATTATTATTGAGATTGTTTATCAGTTTTATCTAGATTATTAGGAGAATATTTCATGTAAATTTCTTTCTATTTTTTATTTATAATCATCCATTGTTGATTCTACTATGCTGATTTAGTACTAGGATAATTATATTAGAAAATGTGAGAAACCCTATATGGTCGGTGACTATTTTTGGGTGGTCTATATCATCAAATATCCATTTCAATTTGGGGGATCAGTTTGTCATCAAAATATCAATGAGGATATTAGTATTTTTTATTCTCATTGTTTGTTCACGGTCCATTCACCACGTAACTAAAAAGATTTTTTATGACCTGAGATGAGAATTATAGTGTTTGGTTAGAAACCTTACATCCCGTATTATGTGTCATGTTGTTACACCTACCAATAGATAAAGTCATATCATCTAAAAAATTGTTGTATTCCATATCTTCTTCTAGTACTATATTTAAAATTGGATTTTGTATCTATATATATATATATATATATATATTGGATTACATTGACTCCCCGAGTGTGTAATTATATCATGGTGGTGATTGATTGGTTGAAAACGTTATCAAATTTCATGGTGATCATGGGAAACACAAAATTTTATGATTTAAATAAGATGTATGTGTATAATATTGTATGTTCAGATGGGGTTCCTTCCAACATTGTTTTAGATAGGGGATTTTGGTTTAAATTGAAGTTCTTGAGGAGTCTTCAAGAGTCAGTAGGGTCTCGAGTTAGGATGAGTACAACATACAATCCCCAGACAGATAGTCAAACACGAAATGCTATTTAGATCTCGGTAGATATTATTTGTGCCTATGATATGGAATTCAATGTATATTATGGTATACAATGGGACTAAATTTTTTTTATTATACCCATAGTTATCATTAATATAGTATAATGGCTCCATTCGATAATTTTTATGGTCACCCGTGCATGTCACCTCTTTTTTGGGTAGTGTTTGATGATTCTTCTTTGGTGTGACTTGGATTATTTCTAAAGACATCTCCGAGGATTCATGATATACAATGGATTTTGGTTACATATCTGTGTCAAAAAAATATCATGTGGATCATTAGAACAATAAATTATATTTTTTTCATATGCGAACAAGTTTTCATTAATATATATCCTTTGTTGGATCACCAACGACTTAAAAAATATGGAAGTAATCTCAGAGATATAATTGATTGTTTGAGGCCACTAATTGGCATGGTCAGGTTTCTTATTGATTGGAATTTTAGTTTATTTAAAATTAATTCGTGAAGTTTTCAACATATAATATCTTATTAAATACCATCATGATTCCTCTTCTATTCTCAGTTGGGATGATATTGTGTTAGAACCATATGTTTCTATTGTGGAGCATCCAATAAAGATCATTATTTATAAAATGAAATAATTTCAGGGGAAGGAAATTCCTTTGGTCAGATTATTTAACTAAAAGGGATCATTTTTTCATGATAATTGGGCGTGTCAGTCTTTAATGAGGTAGATGTGGCATCACCACGTTTTTGAACTTCATTCTTCCATATGAAATGACATGTAATGGGAGAAAAAATAGGAAATTATCTACATGATCATGTCATGGTCTGAATACATAGTGTGAATGAATACTTATTGTATAATGATTACACACCATTTAATAATTAAAAAATTAGGTTTTAATAAACATGTCATGGAGTTTCCTGTGTATACAGAACTCTTGGATTGCATCAAATTTAATGGGATTACATTCCATTTAAATGTCATGATTTTTTATTTTAAGGTGACACTTGACTTCTTTTTTTATTATTCATCTACAGCCCTCCTTCCCATTGAAATTGGGATCTACTATAGTGATTTTAGGAACCTATTTTGCTCCATATTGATTAGTTTTGTGTTGGATATTCAAGAAGGTTTGGATGCATCTATCGAGGTTAATAAACAACTATTCTTCATCATTTCCTTGGTCCTTGGGAGTTCTCTTTCAATACCTTATCAGAATTTTATAATTGTGGAGACAATTATCCTGATTCATTTATAGATCTATAGTGTTACAATGTTCAGGGCCAAATCTTTTGATAGTTGTGGTGTGGTAGGTTTTCATTCCTTAGGTATGTTTTTATCTTTACACATAACAAATTTTTGTAATATTTAATAAATTTTGTGATGTTTATATTGGATGAAGAGATTTAATTTCCATTATTGATTTCATTCACATGTTGGATCCATTATATGTGTGCACGACCCGAGTTTTTTGTTAGTTTTTTCCATCCTTATACTATGTTGGTGAACTGAATTACTCTGGTTTTGTAAAATTGTTTTATAAATAAAATGAAATGATTGAAATATTTTTTTAATATAATAGGTTTTCAAATAAAATGAAATTTTTCTTTACTTTTTTGGATATGAAATGGTGGTTCCAACAAATTATGAAATAGTTTTATGGTGTTTTTTCAAATAATGTCTAGGTGGAAATATATTGATGACTGGTTTTTAAAATAGAGATCATGGGAATCCTTGGATTCTAAGTTGGGTGGTGCAATAATAGGTATCATCCATTTTAAGGGGGTTTCATGGGGGATTTCCCAAGATTTTATGGTCTATTAATATATAAACGTATTTTACTAGATGGGGGTTCACTTTATGTGCTTTTCCACTACTCTCTAGGTTCAATTCATAATCAGAGAGTCTTGAAGAATTCATCATTTTCTATATTTTGGTAACATTTCCCTTGCTACCACAACCATGTGTGACCCTTGTTTTGATGTTACTTGTGATTTTATTTTGGATTGTATTAATTTGGTTATACATACACGGATATGATATGATATGTGATACATACATTAGTTTGATTTGATATATTTGTTTTATATATGTAAATGAAATTATTTCAATCTAATATACCTAGTTTATTTGGAAATGAGGAAAAAGGGGGAAATCGTGTTTTTTTTCACTCTTTCATAATAGAAACTATTAAATGGTCTATCATCCATTTTTTCATCAATTTTGACCATGATTTTATAATTTTATAGATATGTGTTGTGGTACACCTAGGTGAGATCCAACTGAGCCTGTTATCTCACACTTTTTTCACCCCTTCAGTTTTGTGTAGACATTTTTTAGTCATTCAAAGATGGGAAAGACAAGGTTTCATAGTAAGGTGTTGTGGATTTCTGCTAGTAGGTTTTTGGGTGGTTGGTATTGAGATGGTGGAATTTTTCCCATGTTATCAAAAGAGTTATTTGGGTACATATTTTAATTTTACTGGTCTTGGAAAGTATACTTTTATCATCCATAACATTTTTTACATTTTCAATTGTATCCCTTCAATTGTGTTTTATATTTTATTGAATATATTTATGTTTTCTATTTTTCCTCTATTTTATGCTTATATATTCTAAATTGTTTCCTCAAGATGGGTGAAACCATTCCCTATTTTTTTATCAATGCCTAAGTAATTGTATCCATACCAAGGGGGACAAGAACTCCCTTCATGTATATGGAGGATTAGGTTAGATTCTAGTTTTTTAGAGGACATCCATGTCAGTTTGATGCATGCTAACATAATGATTTTTCTTCGCAAACAATGGTTAGAGACTACTGGAATGTTGTTAATCTTGAATATAATGTAAAATGTAATAATTATACATTTGGGATACCAAATGTTATAGGGGTCAGAAATTAAATCATGTTTTTTCCTCAAAAAGTTTCTTATGATATGAATCCTGATGAGCTTCTGAATTAGAAATGGAGGGAATAACATTTCGTATGTTATATCATGATGAAAACCCATCATTATTTTTGAGGACTGACTAATCCATATATTTTTGAGCATTTCATCCCTACCCATGAAAAGATATTTTCTACTCCCCATTTTTTGTAGAATTAAAAAATAATTTTATCCACATAAAAATTAGATGGATAAGTGGGTAAATTTGTTAATGTTATCATGTAATGAACCAATCAGGTTTCCCTCAAACCATACCTGCCTGATCTGTCACATACCTAAAGGGTGATCCTGATCCCCACTGCCTGGCGACAGGCACCAAGGCATTAAACAACAAAACAAAAGGAAAGATTTTGCCCAACCTGAACAACCACATGGCATACATATATAGAGAAAGAAAGGAACAACATAAGATTGATAAAGATATATTCCATAACTGTTAGGAAAAAAGCAGAAACAAAACCAATGAAACGATAGATAAAAACACAAACTACATTTTCTACTATAAGGGACTCAGAACCAAATATCTACTCCAATGATGGCATGGATGAACTCTAACCATCTCACCACCATCTACACATCCAAGCTGACAAAACCCTCACAGCCTTTGTATAGCTACTTGCCTATCCCAGCACTAGAAGTCAAAAAAAGGTATACAAACCACTGAATATGTGCATAAGATATGAGCTAACAGTCTCAGTAGAATGCCACCGATGTGTTCTATAGAAATTATCTTTAAAAAAATTTAGGAACTATTATTTGTAAAATCCAAAATTACATGATAAAGAGTTAATAAATTTTATACAATACATGGAAAACATTTCAATTTTTCATAGTTCTATAAAAATTCATGTATAACAATTTCAAAGAAGATTTTCCATATCATTTTAAACCAGAATAAACATAAATTTCTAGGAAAACACAAAAAAATCAAGAAATAAAAAAAAGCACATGTATCACACACAAACGAATACTTGAGGACTAGGAAGAAAACTACTCGTACCAAAATAATCAAGTGTAAAAAATTGACCCAATAAGAACGGTCATTGTAATAAGTGAAATAACCCAAGATTAATCTCCCCAAAATGTCAATATTTATCCCCTAGGACAACATTCATATGAAAAAGTGGAATGCCCCTATACAAACCTCATTGATAATCTCAATGAAATGGATGATGGCCTCATGATAAACATTACACATAAGTACCCAAGGTAACCCATGTTCTCAAATTCACAAACTCATTTCAATGACCTGAAAACCATTCAAATCCATTTATAATCCATTTACCATAATCCAGGGAAAACCTATTTTCCTTTCAAAACCCTTTTTTAAAACACACAAAAATCATGTCTACTTTATAAATAAATTTATAACGAAATTTTCAAAGTAAAACAAGTATATTCATTATTATATGATGGAGACAGAACCACTTAACCTAATGTTTGGGTCAAACATGTCCATAAAAGAACCCAAATGAAATGAACCCCAACAACACCATCAATCAGGTAAGTAGAATTACACTCGTACAGAAAAAATTGATTCCAAATAGAAGACAAGAGATTGGAAGATTGAAAAAATCCCATGTACCTTAAGAATGAACGTCTAATTCAACACAACAAGCCAATGAATGTCCTTAAAGACAAGATATCAAAATAGAACAAGACTAGGACAACAAAAAACATCCAACATGGATCCATGAATCTGATAAATAAAGGTTAGGGCACTATTGATCAATCGCAACGAAGAATCATATATACCACCTACCCAGAGAGACACATCGTAGAAGAAAGGATGAAACAACACTGATTGGATAGATCTAGAAGGTGATGAGTCTTTCCAAAAGGAACCAGAATTAACATTAGTCAATAGAAAATTTGTTTGATATAAAAGGTTTGACAAAAACTCCGAAACACATTACAGTAACCTAGGCGCAGGTCGGGTCATGATGTGTACCCTTTGGAAATGACATGTATTCCATAATAGATAAGAATAACGAAAAACCCATTTCATTAGGTTAAAAATCCTTATTTTACCCCTACATGATGTGTACCTCATGTACACAACATGTACCTACTCACAACATGATCTCTACATTCATGACATGATCTCCCAATCCATAATATGCAACCAGCACTATGAACACGACGTGTGCTTCAAGTACATGGTGTGTACCTATTCTATAGTCTACAGTAAACACTTGTAAAATCACAAAAAAAAATATTTTTTAAACCCATAATAAAACTTATAAAATTAAAAATCATACCCAATCAAAGATACATGATGTTACAAACTCCCCATCATATGTACTTTTCATCAATAGGAAATCATGAGGAAGATGTACTGCCTAGAGAAATATGATGTCACTACAACATCATAAACAACTTGTGTTCCCATGTCTCATGAGAACTGATCCTAATTTCCATAGAATAGTCACCAACAGAATCGACTTCCTATGAATAACATTCTCTTGAGAGTCAACGATCTCCACTACTTTCCCCAAAATAAAAGCATCCGGTTCTAAATAAATTTCCTCCCCACTCAAAATTTTTGAGGGATCATAGTGATACTTCATGAGTTGAGATAGGTGGAAAAAATCATGAATGCCTATTAACTGAGCCAAAAATGCTAACCAATAAGCCACCTGCCCAAGCTGTTCAGTGATCTCAAATGGTCTAACATATCTCGGATCCCACATTCCTTGTTTTTGGATTTGACAGTGACCCAACCAAGGAGAAACAGACAATAACCCTCAATAATTGATGGAAATCTCCAATGGATGACGTCGCTGATCTACAAATAAATTTTGTCGACTCAGGGCTATATCCAGATGTCATCAAACTTCCTAAATCATTGATGATGCCTCAGAAACTAGATGTCATAAAACCACAGATACATCTCCCACCACTTCCCAAAAAAGTGGTGGTCTTCATTGGAGACTATAAAACACCTAAAAATGAGCCATTCTGATCAATGATTAGTAACTGTTATTGTAAAAAAACATAACCAGTCCTAGATGGATATCCCACAATGCACTGTAATCATAGATTTAGGCATGAAGCATGTCGTCTAGGATATGAATTACACACTCCATATGGTGATATGTCTGTGGAAGGTAAACTTTTCTCACACATGGACATTGAATAAACTAGATTATCATACACAAACACTATCACAAAAGCGTCATGATATTGGTGGAATATATAATTCATCAGTGCCAAAAAAACTATAGTATAAGTTTTCATACTGAAAGGAATCACAAGATGTTCATAATGACCATAGCTACTCTCGAAGGTCACCTTTGGTATATCACCCTCTCAGTATTTATGGTGGGGATTACCCGGCCGATGATCGATCATTGAAAACCACATAGCATTATTAAACTAATCAATCACATCATCTACATGAGACAAAGGATATTTTTTCTTAACTATAACCTTGTTTAACTTTTTATAGTTCACATGTAATCAATGTGAACCATCATCTTTCATGAAAAAGAGAACAAGGGATTCCCAAGGACAAATAGAAAGGAGAATGAATACATTCTCTAACAAGGCTTCTAACTAAATTTTGTGCTCTTGAAACTCTACTGGTGACATACAATAAGAAATCAGTGATATTAAATGTGTACCTAGAACTAGGTCAATCATGAATTGTACCTCTCCCTTGGGAGTATGACCATAGATGTTGTCTAGTAAAACATCAGGAAAGTATCAAAAAAAGGAAGATACTTAACATAATAAATGTCATCAGACACAAATGCAACAACCACAAAAAAACTCATGATCTCTTTGTAGATGGTACTGCACAACCTGACGTCAGGTCCCACTCTCCCTGAAACACACGGGAGCTCCCACTGACAGCATGAAATGAAACATGATGATAATAACAATAAACCTCATCTCGCTGAGTGACAAGCCAATCTATACCGGTGATGACGTCAAACAGTTCTAGATCAAGAACAATAAAATACTAGACCACCTCTTTGTCAACTAAGATTAATGAACAAGGATGCTGGAAGCCAAACTCTTTTCTCTTGTAAAGAGGAGTCACTAACTCCATTGTAAATGGAATAAGTTTTGTTGGATGTTTATGAATATCAACAAAATTTGTAAATATAAACAAGTAGTATTCACAAGTATCGAACAAAGGAGTAGCTACTAAAGATGCAATAAGGAGTGTTTCTCTCACTATAATCGAAAATGCATCAAATTGCATTGGACACTAATCTACTGCGTGTAAATGCTTCACTCCTATAACATCTCATGTTTATAGATTGAAATAAACACATTAAATGACCAAGAATCCAACTTATATTTCATGTCATAATGGTAACATGAAGAGAATGATTGGTGTGACCCCCCTTTCCACACTTATTTATAGACCCCTTTAACCCCTACGCGCAAAAACCCCGTTGTTTCGTGCAAGATCCTAATGTGTCATGAAAAACCCCATCTGATGTCACCTTGGGAATGTATGTCTCTTTCGCGGAAACCTCATATTTAGCACACATCTTTGAATATTTCAAACACTTCATGTCATTACCATTTTTTGACGTTTGGACCTCAAAACATGCCTAGCGCGCAAAACCCCATTTTACGTCGCCATTCGCGCATAAGTCTCTTTCACGCTGGCCTCATATTTCATGCACTTCTATGAATCATTCATGAACTATATGTATTTAAATTTTTTGAATTTTGGTTATCAAATCATTTCTCTTGCAAAAAATCACATTTTACATCACCTTTGCCCGATATGTCTCCTTCGCTCAAACCTCTTCTTTCGTGCACTTATTTAATATTTAGCGTGCTTCCTTCCTTTCCCATTTTTTGTTGTTTGGACCTAGAATCATGCCTTGAGCACTAGATTCCAAACTACCATCAATATTGTGCAAAAAACCAATCCTGCGCACAAAACCCAATCTTTCACATATGCCTCTCCTTTCTAGATTTTGATATTCGGATCATGGGACTCCACTAGAGCGCAACATACCAAGCCTTCTTCAAACATGCGTGCAACATCCTTTGTTATGTTCCCTCTTAACTGCATCCCCTAACCATTCGTTAGCTTTCATAATGAAATCCAATATCAAGATATGTTTCCTTTGATCAAACAGCTTTAGAATCATCATATTTTCAAAGGGAAGTACTGAAACATCACTATCCTCCAGCAACACCATTCTTTCCATTCAAAACATCATACGACGGGAATCAACTTTACTCCCCCTTTCTTCATAAGGCTTGCATCACTAGTTCTCCAAACATATGATATTTTTGAAATACAAATCATCAAATCATCATATGATTTCCATGTTCTTTACAAAGTGATTTGATTTTTCTTCTTTGACAATAAAAGACAATACTCTATAATAGAAAAGTCTTCTTACTTTCCTCTCAATCCAACATCATCCTTAAAATCATACAACCCAGGTCCCAAAATTCTTATATACAATATAATATTATTACAATGAAAATGATTCTTGAGAATAGACCTGACTCTAATAACAAAAATTAATGAATTGACTCATGTTTCCCTAAAATTTAGTGCCCACCCAATCTCTCACATACCAGAATCACATTCCAGATCCCATCGGGAAAGCAACAAGCACCTAGGCATCAGAAAACAATACCAGGGGAATAATATCACCCAAACAGAACAACCACATGGAATACATATATATTTATATAATGAAAGAAAAAATAAAATAATAACAAATTTATATTCCATAACTTTAAGGAAATCAGTGGAAACAGAAAAACTAAAACATTTTCTAAAAACTCTAAATGACAAGTATGACTACAAGGGACTCGAAAACAAATAGAAAATATAATGACGGAATGGACAAACCCAAACCATCTCACCACCATATACCCATCCCAGCGGAAATAATCCTCACTACCTCCGTGTGGCGCCTTACCATTCCCAACACTATAAGAAACAAATGTTTTACACACCACTCAAGCAGTGAGCAGGGTGTGAGCTAATAGGCTCAGTATGATCCCACCCCGGGGTTATATATATATTATCTATATAAAATTTCTGGTTTTTTTATTTATAAAATAAAACCTAGCATGATAAGAATAAATGATTCTTTATAGAAAACATGGTAAACATTTCACTTTTTCATAGTTCTAAACAAAAGTAGGTATAATAGTTTCAAAGAACATATTCCATATAATTTTCCACAAGAAGAAATATGCATATCCAGGATTAGTCATAATGCCATGAAATACAATATAGAATAACATGTATCACACAACATGGAATTATATTAGTCTAGGTAGCAGACTACTCACAAAAAATATTCAAGAGAACAAAAAATGATCCTAGAAAAATGGGCCTAGGAAGCAGAGGAAAACCCCAAGAGAAATCTGATCAAAATGACTATATCAGTCCCCTAGAATAATCGTCCTAGGAAATAGTGGAAATCCCCAAGACAAATATCCTTGATAATCACAGTGAAATGGATGATGGAATCATACTAATTGTTCCACATAAGTACCCATAGTAACCCATGTTCTTAATTTCACAAACCCATTTCAATGCCATAAAAACCATTAAAACCATGTATAATCTATTTATCAAAAGCCAGGGGAAAACAATTTCTCTTTGAAAACACATTTTAAACACACAACAAAATCATTCCAATTTCATAATTCAATTCATAAAGCAATTCTAAAATGAAACCAAGGAGGTTCATTATCATAGGATAGAGACGAAACTACCTACCTCAATTTTCGGGTCCCACACACATACAACAGAATACAAACGCAACAAAACACAACAATATCATCAGAAAATTCCCTAGAATAAAACCTGAACCTCAATTTATTGATTCAAAATAGAATACAAGGGGTTGTAAGCTAGAAAAAATCCCACTCACCTAATGATCAAACATCCACTTCACTACAGCTATCCAAGGAATTATCTTCAATACATGACCACACAACAGATCTTTATGAGCACAACAGAAGACATCCAAAATAGATCAATGGATCTTATAATGCTTTTCAAGGGCACTATAAATTATTTTCAAGGAATAATCAATGGAAACATTTACCTATAGAGACACATTGTAGAAGTGATGATGAACTGACACCAATTGGATTAATCTAGAAGGTGTTGAGTCTCATAAAAAAGAACCAAAACTGCCTTAGGTCGAGATCCATGATGTATGGCAAAAAAATGACCAAGAAAAACTACCAAATGCATGAATTTAACCTGGGTCTAGTCGAGGTCACAAATTATACCCTATGGTCACGATGTGTAGGCCACGCTAGATAAGTACACTGAAAAATGTATCCCCTCAAGTTAAAAACTCTATTTAACACCTACAGGATGTGTACCATATTTACATGATGTGTAGCAGATCATGGAATGATCTCCCCTTCATGAAATGATCTAACAGTCCATGGCATGCGACCAACGCCAAATATACAGTGTGTACTTCTAGTACATGGTGTCTTCCTATTATTTAGTCTGCAGTGATCTATGAATAATCACATAATGGATTTTAAAAACCTTAAGGGTTCTTAGAAAATGGTAAAACATACCTAATGAATATAATAGAATGTTGTATATCAATAATATGAGACAAAACTGTGGAATTTACTCAATTAAGTGAGATGATATTAAGTTAATATTTTTTTATAAGTGGCTCCCTCATATTACTTGTAAAAAAATGGATAAGGGATTTATTTAGGTAAATAAAAATTATAATAAATATATTGGTTCCAATGAGGAATATTTTACAAGTCTTATTTGATATGTTCTAGTTAATATCATTCATCATGATAGTATGTTTGATATAATATTTATTGTCTAAAGAGACATCTTTTGTAGGTGATGTTTGAAGTGTTGAAATGAAGTTAACATTCTAGTTAAACACTGAAGTGATGGGAGTGAGTTAAATAATGTCACGAATAATGGCAATGATCCACAAAATTAACCTCCCACACTCTACTGTATCAAAATTTAGGAGTAAAAGTTTTATGTGAATATCTTCATAAATCTGAAGGTTATTGCTGATGATAAGCCACAATAACCATTGAATAAAAAGGATAAAGGGAAATATTATGTGATCACTATTGTTTATGTGAATCATAAAAACTAGGACACACGTATCCTCCACTACAGAATTAAGAATTTCATGTTTGATTATATTTGAATGATCCCTATTAAAATATTATTTTTCGTTATTAATTAAAATTTCAGTTAATTTTGTGCATTGATTATCTACCTCTACATGGATTATGGAATATTGAAATCAAATTCAATATTCTATTGGTATGAGGATGATTCCATGATTCCAATGGGAATTTTTTATAATAAATGATCTTATTAAAGAAATAATTTGGGAATTTTATTTTGAAATTATATATGTTTCCTGGATATATTTTCGTAATATTTATGGATTTTATTATGGGCTTATGAGTTTAAGGTTGATAATGGGCATTTTTAAAAATTATTTGATTTATATGATGGGGATCTAAAAATTTAAGGATATTTTAAGAGACATTTATTATAATAAAACAATATTTATTTTATATGTTTTAGTGATAGTATTTTTTAAGGTGGTAAGCCTTTTCATTTTGGGGACATTTTATTAAAGGTATTGGGAAACTTTGAGGTTTATCTTGCCTTTAATGTTGAGGTAGTTATAGGATACCGTTTATCCAATTATGAAGTCATCACACTTAATTACTATTAGATAAAATTTTTCTATAGATCAAATTTCCTAAATATATATTAATGAAGTGGTAATGGTGCATGGAGTACCATATTTCATTTTATCTGATCAAATTCTCATCTTTAACTCGGTGTTCTGGATAAATCTTCAATAGGCCTTTGATAAAATGGAATGTTTTGAATACAAATATCATCCTCAGAAAGATAGATAGTTTTATTGAATAATTGAATCCCTAAAGGTTATTTTATGATATTTTTTCATAGATTTAAGTGATGGTTAGACTATGCACGTTCACCTTGTTGATTTTTCATAAAATAATGACTTATATACGAGAATTCAGATATATAATTTTGAAGAAACCTATGGAATGAAGTATATGAACCAAATGTATTGGGATGATGTTGGTGAAATAGTGTTATTTAAACTCGAACTGTATGAAAAAATTGAAATTATGGATAGATCCACTCAATAACACATTCTGGGATCATAAATTCAATAGAAATGTTAGGATGATAATCATCAATGTAATATTTGATATACAGTTAGAGAGAATGTTTTATTATTGATTTCCTCATGGAATAATATAATTATATTAATAAATAAAAGGAAAATACAACTACTTATATCTTTCACTTGAATATTCGTGATTATATTGAGATTGTAGCTTTTCAGATGGCTCTTCCACTGGACATCTCTGAAGTTCATAGTTATTTCAATGTACCTCTCCTAAGGAAGTACGTACCGGATTTATTACATGTATTGAACTTATAGTTCATACCACCAGAGAATGGTCTTTCTTATGAGGAAAAACTAGTGGAGATTCTAGACATTATTGATAAATTTCAACCAAACATGACTACTCACATAATTAATGCTTTGTGGTTAAACAACCATCATAAGGAATATACAATGGGAACCTGAGAAGGTAATTACAAAAAATTATACTCGGGTTCTGATAAAAAAAGTGATGCATATAGATGGGTAATTAAATTTCATTAGGTTTATGATGTGCACATTGATATTTTATGTAATATATATTTTCAATAAAATTAATTTCATTGATAACCTACATAACATGCAACACTATGTTTAAATGAACCATAAAAAAGTTAACATTATTATTTTAACCTAAAAATATATACATAGCTTTTAAAACTGGCTGAATTAATAGGAATAAATAAATTTTAAATATTATCTATAATAGTATTAAATATGGAAAACATATAGACAAAAATGTAATTAATTTTTGATAATCTATTTATATGGATTGAAAATATTTTTTTTAATAACGTATTTTATGATAAAATAATTCATTGTTAATAAAATTTATAAAATTTAATTGAAAAAAATTTAAATATATAGGTAAAAATTATATAATGGTGAATTTTTTATATTTTTCTAAAAAGATTAATTTTTTTATAAATAGTTTAATATAATAGTTTAATTGAAAAATTAATTTCCAGTTAATTAATGTTTAAAGATATTATTAATTTAAAATATTTTTGAAATTAAAAATAGTTCAAATATATATTTTTTATTCCATTTTTTCATTTGAATATATTTAATATTAAATTATGATATAAAAACATTTTAATATTTTGAATATTTTCCTTTATGAAAATAGATCATTTATCATGTATGTAGAATTAGTTTTATAATCAATATTACACATAAATGTATTTGACTTTTCAAAATAGACCCAATATTTTGAATATAAGTTATTTATATTAAATAATGAGTAAAGATAATTTTCTAAAAAAATGAGTAGTAAAAACAATTGACATTAATTTTTCTAGTTATGGTTAAAAAAGGATATAATAGTGGTAAAATAAAATATATAATGGGCCAAATGACCATGAAAATTGTCCAAGGTCCATTTTAATTCCATATTTTAAAATTATAAAATATATACTTCAATAATGTCCCATTATATAGATTTTCTTCCATTGGAAAAATTTTGGTACACCTTTTTCATTTTGAAAATTCCATGAGTCCTCCCCTATTTATAAAAGGCCACTTCCTCTCCTCTCATATTAACACTTATAGAACCCTTTGATAAGTAAAATTCTTCACTAAATCTATTTATAATTTCACTACTGATATCCCATTTTCCTTTTTCAAATTATAAATCCAATATTTGAAGGCTTCATATTAAACCTAAAGAGGCTTTCTGAAGAAATTGTAATGTTTTAAACTATTCATTTTGGTTTTACATATTCTTATTACTGCATAAAATATTATTCGATTATACATATAAACAATAGATGTATATACCATTTATTGAGAAGTTATTATTTTATTATAATTAATTATTCTCATATCCACTTCCATATAGAGGAAAATGAAACTTCTGATCGTGTGTATAACAGACTACCACCCGACGAATTGATGTGATGTGTTTTTCATTCCTCATTTACATGGATGTTAACAAGGATAGTGTAAATTAATAGATATAATATTTATAACATAATTATACCACTTATATTTTTATATAATTTATAAATTAATACTTTCCATTCACTAAGGGATACTACAACATTGTTTTTGTATATGACAGACTACTACCTACCGAAGTATTGTGATTCCTTTTCCCCTAAAACATTTAATTGATGGTAATTAGGTTATATTTAAGGAATGTATTTGATATATAAAAAATAAATATAAATATTAAATTTCAATTTGATGGTTACCTTTGTTTTATTTCATCCATAGAGAAAATGGAAACATTGTTCATGCATAAATACAACCCACAATCTCCTTAATTGTTGTATTTCATTTTCAATTTCTAACTATAACGGACTACTAAAAATATATATATAATTTAATTTATATTTTATTTATATCATTGGTAAAATAATTTATATTATAAAACAACGATCAATGTAATATAACTGAAAATTATAGATTGAAACAGAGATGAAAAAATGACTAATTTAATAAAACATGATTTTAATTGGGAATTTTTTAGAAAAGAGTAATAAAATGGCCCAAGTTAATAATATATTTCATGTTATGTATATATATTATTCTATTTCATTAAAAATGTATAAAATCTAAAATATATTATAAACGAGTTTTGAACATGTGTGTAAGAATTCAATACTAAAGGTAATGTTGTTTTTGACCCACGTTTATTTTTTTGTGAGAACCCTTCTTTATTCACCATGTTAATATTTTATGTTGTGATAATAATTCACATTTCTATATTTTAGATTGAATATAATGAACATTATGGGTTATTTATATCCATTCTTGGATATTTCTTTCATGGGATTTATAGTATAAATGTTACTAAATCCGTAATAGATTTTTGTCTCATCTAGGTTTCCTTGAGAAATACATTATTTTATGAACCTATATTCTTGTATGAGGAGTTTATACATACCCATTTCATTTTAATATTATTATTTTTTATGATGATATTTTTTGTTTTATTTAATTTTAAGAATTCCTGGGGATTATGATTCAACATTACCAATGTGGTAATTGTTGAACGATATAATATCATCAATTTTAAGATGTTTTTTGTTTATTTTTTGATGATTAAATATTATGATATATCTATCATGAAAATTTCTATTTTTCTTTTTATTTGTATATATGTTATGAATAAATTATTTCCCATCATTTTAAACTCTTCTTGTACCCATGATTCTAAAACAATCATTTGGAATAAACATCAATTCATTTCTATTTTCAGTCAAAACAATTTTACCTTCAATATAAATGTTTTTCAAAAATGTTTTCAAAAAAAATAGTATTCATATGAGATATTCTAATGTCAATTTTACCTTTCATTAAATTGTTTTCATTTTTTTTATTTTCTCTTCCTGTATTTTTCAAAAATAAGACATATTTGGTATTCAACAAAAATGTGAATGGAATATTTGATGGAATGTGTATGGAATTTTCCATAATATTGAACAATAAATGATTTAAATCACATTTTATATGTTTAAATGTTTATATAAATAGAAAATGTTTTTCCTTTTTTGAATGTTTTTTGTTTTAGATTGTTATTTTCATTGAATGTTTATTTTCCTCATCACTTATTCCAAGTGTGTTTTTCTAATTCATTTCCATTATATTTTGAAATATTTAATGTTAATTCAAATAATAAAATTTTTAGTCTTTTATAGCGAGTTTATTATTTTGATAAAAAGGTTTTTATGAAACCAATTTCATTATCATTGGTTTTCCTTTTAAATAATCTATATGAAACCCATTTATTATCATTGGATTTGATATGATGAATATTTTATGATCTTAAGAAATATTCTTTTATCTATTTCTATAAATGGTGGGAACTATATCTCCTTTAAATTAATTGGGTAATGATTAATGTTCTATAAACTCAGAGGGTACAGAAGAGGTCATCAAAATCTGGAAAGAGGGAATACAGGGGGTTATCTGAACCTTGAACTCAATACACGGGTGGTTAGCCCATGTCTAAAATGTTATGAATGTCTTTGTGGGTATCCTTGATAGAAGGTTTTCTAATATTATGTTTTTCCTCAAATCTATGTCTTATTCCAATTTTATGATCTCCTCGACTTTGTTCTTTTATTACATTATTATTCATGTATTATAAAATGTCATGATTTATTCCATGAAACATGTTTATGATAAATTTTATTATGGTATGGTTTTTCGATATTATATTCCATTATTATCATAAGAATTTTCTTGGGTTATATTAATATATATTTTTTACCTTAACCATACATCTGAGTTCATGATTTATTTTTCTTGCATTCCATAATTTATGAATAATTTTAGTCTGTATGATATGTGTAAATGAATTTTAGTTTTGAAGACAACAATGTGATATGATTTAGTTCACTTAGGAACAAGTTGTTTAGGTGTCCATAAATATAAATGAACAATAAAATTTATTTTATTGTAAATCATTATGATTTGAAGTGAATATTAATCGCAAAATATTTTATATTCATCCATGAGAAGTTTGGGTCTGTGAAATGGTAATTTATATATACAAAAGTTTATTATTTAAAATTAGAGTATCATTATATTGTTCATTGTTAATGTTTGAGCTCGTTTTATAGTATTTTAATATGGATAATTTGTCATTAAAGTTTGTAAAATTATGGTTTTTAACAACCATTTGATGTTTATTGATGTTTAAATCAATTTTTTTAAAAAATTGAAATCCCCTATCATGTATATATTTTTAAAATACGTGTATAATATTAATTTCAATTGACTATGATCCTAGTAAAGGCATGTTCAGCTTCCTATATACATAATATCTTTTGGATATGCGTTGGATATTTTGATATAAAAATTTTTGTTACATCCAAGAGGTTTCACCTTTATATGTAATATATGATCACTGTTCGGTAATATATTGTAAAAAGTACAAAATTATGTGAATAAGAGAACTTACCCTAAATGAATTGGTTTTTTAGTGAATTCCATTAAGAACTCTATCAAATAAATTAATATTTTTCCTTTGAAAATACATTTTTTCCTTTATATTTCGCAAAGAAGTATAGACTAAGCTGCCACATATTAGTCACATCCTGAATAAGGCATGGTTGATTTTAGTGGTTCTTCAAATTAAATGAGACCCACACTATAGTAGATGTACCATTACATCATATATAATAATGTAAAATATACATATAGAAATTTTCATATGATTTCTAAAGAGAAAATATCAACGTGGAAATAATTATTAATTATAGGTTTAATTAGTAATAGAAATATGGTTAACACCACAAATAATCACATCGTTATTAGATTTATTTAGTTGTAGAAAAACTGTATAGGAAAAAAATGATTAGTAAAAATGTTTTTAATGATTCCAGAACAACATTTCTATTGTTTGATATAATTCGACTATTATTCATTATATGAATTTATAATTAACTATTAGACTATTATTGAATATATTTATAAAAAAATATTATCAAAAGTGGATGTATTTTAAAAATAATCTAATGGATATAATTAATGTTTAAGTAAAATGAGATATTTAATTTTTCACTATTTCAATTTCAATATCAAATTTTTAGACTAGAAATTGAGGTTGTTTTATAAAAATAAAAAGAAGAAGAATATTTTTCATAGTGAAAAATACATTTTTCTCAGATAGAATCAAAAATTAAACATTATTCTTCTGTGACAAAGAAAATATGTCCAATATATGGATTTTATTATATATTAGGATTACAATGGGAATATTTTTTTGAAAATTAATTCATTCAAGATATTCAACTATAATAATGGAAATTATATAAATGTGTAAAGAATTTATAGATAATATCATAATATATATATATATATATATCATATTTAAGTTGAAGTAGAGATGAAGACTCAAGGATTGTGAAACATCATGGATATATACCACCTCTTAATGTGAGATAAAGTGAATATTTTGAAGATTATTAAATAAATATACATATTGAATATATAGAATTTATTATATTATAAAAATTTATGGACTAAAAATGATTATGTACTTAAAAATAGAGTTGTAAATATCTAGCATTTAAATTGAATCAAAACATTGTATACATCATAGAATCATTTTATAGTTGTTTATGTAAGAAAAAATAGTTCCATAATGTAACCTGTAAGTGATATCTATGTCAACAAATTGAGAAGTGACAAAAAATAGTATAAAAATATATTTCTAAACCTATTGGATGTAATAAGTTGTAATGAAGAATAGAAATATGATATTGAACATGTAGTGATTGTAACAACACAAAGTATTATAAATGGTAAATAACTTCATAAAATAATCACTGAATGTGTAACCACATTATGAAAAACAATTAAATTTAATGATACTAAATACTATAGGTCCATTAAACAAAATTTTTCTACTTCCCTATTTTGAGTTTTAAAAATCATACAAACACAGTTGCGTCTAGGATGATTTTTGGAGTAGAATGGAAGAACAGTAATTTTTGGTAAAAAGGAACATAACCTTTTAAACAATGACATACCCTTAAAAATTGTAACCTACCCTTATGAATAGTAAAATTTCATATTTAAGGACACTGGAACACCCTGAGAGGGGATGAGTGAATCAGGGTGTCAAAATTTTCTTTTATGGGGATGGTTCTTGTTCCCACGTTGGTAGGAAACTATTAAACCTCTTTGAAGAGAATGTGCAGAAAAACAAATATCACATGCAAGGAAAAGACATGATAATTTTACTTGGTTCACTACTAATGGATACATACAAGAATCATACATCGACAGTGTGTTAGTCATATCAAAACCACAAATCATTACATGTTATGGATTACAAGAGTTTTGAACTATCACTCTATGCTAGGCGCACTTCCTTTACAAGGTTTTAGGGTTAGCACACTACGTCCTTCATATAACATCCACTGACTCCCCCTTATTCACAACACTGGGAGAATATTCACTCATTTTATCGACTTGATGGTTGCTTCAATTATTTAGCATTAAATCATGAATCCTCAACTATAAATGGATACTTGGTTGAATTCATGTAATCACCGACAGATTTAATTTATTTTCCCTTATACTGATATTTTATGGAAATTGATTTCACAAACTTATTTGGTCAATTTTTAGTATTCCTTGGGTATTTTTTGTACTACTGTTATTTCCACGTACCACTTCTATTTTCACATACCATCCTGCTCCTCCATATACCATCCAAATTTTAAATGAACTTCGCTACTCCATGTTCTGCCCTACTCCATGTACTGCTCCACACCCCCGCATACCTTCATGCTCTACATACTTTCCATCTCCTCCATAAACTGCTCTACTCTGCATTCCTCCCCACTCCAAGTACTTCTCCAAACCCTCATCTACCTTCCTGCTCTATGTACATCTTTGATATATTTTGTACAACAAGAGATTCGAGGATAAACCACATACTATTTTGCGGAATGTTTTCCTTACCTCGACGATTCTCATCACGTATCGTCTTCTCCGTTGCGAACCACTTAGGAATTATCCGGAATTCATCCCAAAATTCTAATCTCCAAAATCACTAATAACAAAGGGGATTTCTATTCCTTAAATAGGCACAAAACTCCACCAAAAATCACTAATCTATTATACCCAAATTTTAAATATTGAACAATCTTCACTCAATCTAGGTATGGTTAGCCTCCACCATGTACCACACTTGTTTTTGGAACCACAATAATCCTTCCATCCTTCATCATCCACGTACTGCAATCCATTACATCATACCATCGTTCCGAACCATTTTTCATTTCATCCTTCAGCATTCTGCATACCAAAATCTTTCACCATGTGCCATTGCTGTGAACTATTTTAGTTCTACAATCTGCTCCATTTGTCGTTCCTATTGCATCCATTTCATTACGCACTCCTATACCATATACCGTGTGCCATCACCACATACTGTTCCACCTTCAGTACTGCTTTCAGCCTCAATCATATGACCACATCCCTTGCAAACTCCGTCATCATCTTTGTGTAAATTGGAAACAAACACAAAAAAAACACCATTATTATCAATAAATTGTATTGGTTTCAACACATATGATATTATATATATATAAGATTAATGAGAAATTAAGATATACATATATCATGGGGTATTTAAATAAATGATAATAAAATTGTATATTTAGAATAAACTAGAATTTTATTTAAAAATTTAAATCTACGTATTTAGAAAATTATTTTTGAAAAATGGTTTCATTTTTTTGAATTGTAAATGTCAAAAAATGGTTGGGGGGAAATGTTTTTATTTTTTTGAAATACATTAAACTTCATTGAATAGTGAAATTGAATAAATTAAAAATTATGCTAAATAAATGATTTTTTTCTTCATGCCTATGTCATGGATGTTGAAAATGGACATTGTTTCGAACTCACATGTACATATTACTATTATTGGTCATGAAACCGTCACTATTACTTTACTTGTGGAGAAATAATAAATTATTGAATATAATATATATAAAACCCATCTCCCTCAACTATAAATACCACTACTGACAACCTCATTTCTTCACACCTCTAATGCAAAAGACATTTCTAAACTCTACCCAAATATCATCTTTATCCCATCCCCCACATCCATTATCTTCTAATATCATCAAAATACCAATCTATAGTTCCATAAAAAGGACTCATGAGGCAATTTCTCAATCTCTTTTCCATTATTTTACTTTCACTTTAATATTCTTTTCCTTATCTCTTCCCAGCTATCCTTATTCACGTGGTATAGAAAATATAGAATCATACATATGATATAATTTTTTATACTAATGGTATTATATATCATCCAACCCCCTTCTCCTCTTCTTTTTATTATAGAAAAGAAAATATTGTTATCGAGGTGTTAATTTATCACCGTCAAGAATGACAAGTTTTCATTTTACTTTACCACCATCAAATATGGTCATGAAAAAAAATTTATAGTTGGAAAATATTATTTTATATATATTATATCCTATATAATGTTCTAAAACTATCTTATATAAATATTAATAAATTATTAAACAAAACAAGTTCGTTGTGGTTGAAAAAAAGACTGAATTAACCCAAATGATCTTCATTAAATTATTATCTAATGATTCAATTTCATGGTATATAAAAAATTATTTATAAGATCATTTCAAGTTCTGTAACATCATCAATAAAATATAATTAAAATTATTGATTTTTATCCATGTTTTAAATGAACATCCATTCATGAATACAAGTGAACTGTTCAAGAAAACTAAAAAAAATTAACATTCCGAAACAATGAATTTAAACTCTATACGTACTCCAAAATACTATAAATGAAATAAATAAACCCATAATTATTTTTATTAATTTATAAAAATATAATTTAATTTTCAATTAATGAATATAATGTGGTCATATATGACATTAATGTGAATAATTCATTCGGAAACAAGGTAAGGAGAAATTCTCTAAACCAACTCAAATTCAATGTGTTTCCCCCTTTCAACTCATTTTAATTATGGATATCCCATTAAAATCATTTATTAATCATCATCACTACTATTCCGGTATATAAATTTTCTCTAATTGAGTTTATGACAAACTAAATTTTCTTCCTAAAGAACTCTTCTTTCAAATAAACACCCTCTTTTTACTTATCAAAGATTGTTTTTTTACTTCACTCATTGTTGATTTTTCTCTGTCAAGAATTTTATCCCGAATTTATTTTAAGAATTTAATATTTATGAATTTATTCGTTATGATGTGAATCTCATACCATTCCATGGGTAGTCTTATGTTTATGTTTTATATATGTTATTTGAGACATGCATGATAATGTAAATGTTATGATGTGACGAGTGTACCCAGAATTATATATCACACCAATACATTGGGTAAACTGATTAATCTCATGAATTAAATGGAAATGATTCATGAACAGGATGCTATCATTTTTTACAAACTTTTGTGGTATATGACCACTATGACATGGTGTATCATTTTTATGCATTGTCACATTTCAATTCTATAATCAATTATTCCACTTATGTTCATGTTCCTTTGTATTTGTTATTATTTTTCTCACCCATTTTTATATTTTTCATATCTATCCTCTTATTGGGATTTTATCTCATGCTATTTTTATGTATATCCTTATGTGATTATGTGTACAATGTAGTTTTCAAGGCACAATAATAAGCTGGATATGAATGGAATAAAAAAATATTTACATTTTATGTTGTAAATGTTATGTATGGTATTTGTTTTCCCATGATACTAAACATTTATATCCTCTTGGGGTAATTTTTTTTTGTTTTTTTATCATTAAAATGATTTAAAAGTAATGTATCAAAAATCAAGGTCTCTATAATGATCTTATTCAAAATATTTTAATCATATCTAGTGATGTAGTTGTTTTGGGTATGTGAACACATAATTGATATGTTATCGATGGATGTAGGCTGGTTTCAGTGAACTAAGAAAAATAATTATATCATTTCTTCCAATAAATTATAAATATGTGACTGATATCTAATGTTAAGAAGTTTCATAACGAAAAATTAATTAAGGGTTCAATAGTGTTCATTATAACAATATAACTAAACCTAAGGGGGAAATAATAGACATGTGACTATTTGAATCCTCCAACACTTGATTTATCACCTCTTGCAGTATCTTATGATTTAATAAATTCATGAATAGATTGGTATTACACCCAAAAAAAAATATGTTATTGTTTGAACTGAATGGTATATTATGATATCTTATACCACCTTACAGAGTTTGGAGAATATGTATAATGTGACATATAGTAACTCAATAACTCTATTTGAGATCTATTTGTGACCTCTTATTACCTATTTTATCTTTTTCTGAATTTAGGACCCTAATAAAACCATGTTTACATTAACTACATGGGATATTTGTTTTTAAGAATCATTCAACATGTTATCAATGAAACAATCTTTGTGGAAACCCCTAAATAAGTCCCATGATTTAAAATCAAATTCTCTTTCAAGATTATACGAAACATATCACAGAATATTTATATATATTACACAAATAATATCTATTTTTTATTACTAATAAATATTAAAATAATTAATTTTCCCTATACAAGATTCCCAATATTCGATGTTATAAATATATTACCATATCAATAACATGTCATCTTAGAATATAAATTAATTTAAAATAGAGTTCAATATTAATATAATTAATTTTCTCTCATATCTTATCATTTGTTTTGAAATCTCATAACACTTAATAAATACTTATTCTCAAGAATGATTCATTTTATAGTATGATATTCTCTATCAACAATATATAATTGGACAATATTCCATTATTTAACAATAATAATTCATTAAATTTTCTTATTAATTTTTCTGGTGATTCAAATTTCAATATGTGATATTATTCAGTCTATTATATGATTATAATGGATACAATCATTATTGAATTTTCCTATAATATGAAAATATAAAAAAACTATTGGCTATATTTTAATTATTTCACATCTCATTGTCTATATTGTGAGGTTTGGTAAAATAATATAATATAATGTAATATAGAATTTCAATCTGACCATTGATCATAGAAATTTATATCACCATTATGTGGACGTGTTACCTTCCCTAATTCATATATACCTCGTTCTATGATATATTTAAAATCATCACAGATAACCAACTCATAGAATTTAAATTAACTATATCTCTTCCAATAATATTAAAAATACTTAAGAAACATAGATTTAATAATTTAATATATTTTTATTATTATGTAATTCATCTATTAGTGTATAATAAAATTCTATAACATAATACAACTAATGTCATATCATGGATTCTCAATGAAAGTAATTCATTATAACTATAAAAACACCTTATACAAATTATATTCATTATATTTTAAAATATATTATTGAAACACAACATTTTAATTTATGGAATATGACACTCTTTTATTTATTAGTCGATGAGAAAGAAGTTGATATTAAAATATATCTTATAGAATCTCGAACACTAATCCAATACTTACTACATTCCCTTCAAATCCATTTTGTATATTATATCCATATAATGATAATTTTTAATTTCAATCATTATTAACACTTAAATTATATATCACTTCATGTGATAATCAATTACCTTCCCCATTCATCATAAGACAAGATTAAATAACATCATTATCTATTTAGTAGGCTATATACATTGGATAGTCTCTATATCCAACAATATCATGGTTGTCATATATCTATTAAATATATTATCCTCTTATTATTCAAGAGGCTCATAAATTCTAATCATTATAATAATGATCATATATCCCATACATATTCATTGAATCTTTATCTATTATTTACAAAAAAAGTTATGAAAAAAATCTATTAGGTTTTAATAGATTACACTTTACATTATTTAAAAATGTATTCAAATTCTTTATCCCATAAAAAATGTATATAAATATATTTTTTAATTTTTATTTAATATTTATGTCATTATATTCATTTATATTATATATATAAGTGCATATTTATTATCTATTAATATAGAGACAACACTAAACCTTTAAGCTTAAATAATTTATTGGTATGCATTGAAAATAATAGTTTTATCCAATGAATGTTTTTTCTACTAAAATAAATTCTTCATTTCACCTAAGGAATATTTCTAGTGAAATAATACTACTCATGAAACTATCATTAGAAACTCTGAGTACATATTTATTCTAAAACACATTGAAAATTAATAAAATAATCAAATAAACATAATAAAAAATATTTAATGAAGCATACTATAATATTCTATAGATTCCCAAATTAAATTTCCCATGTAAGAAAATGAGAAAATGTATTTATTGGGTCATTGTTTCTCTACGGAAAAATAAATATAAGCTTCAAAATATTACACCCGCAATTAAAATCAATGAAATGTCTTAAATATCCATTTTAATATATATATATATATATATATATATATAATTAACTATATATATAAGAGTCATCAACACCTCATGCTTTTTCATCTACCGATGTCTTTCCCTTTGTAAATTTTCCATTGTTTACATTTATGTCAATTGGTATACTGGGGTTTCTTCAATAATAATCTTACATATAATCAAATTTTCTCATAAGACGTATAATCTATCTTCCTAATAGAATTTAAAACAAAATTTTGTTATGGGTTATGAAATTTAATGGAAGTTAGTTTATTTAATAAAGATATTATTTTATAATTAGGATTCTAATAAAAATTATAATTGTTGGAAAATCACAAGAAATTTATATAATACAAGTATAATTTTATGGATAGTGTTTTGGTTTTCGAATATATGTAAAACCAGGGCATGTGTGGATCCAAAGAAAGTATTGATATAAAAATCAAACCACTGTTAGGACTATTCCAGGGAGCACAACATAGTGGAATAACCATTGATTTGTTATAAACACATTGAGGATATGGACAGGATTAGTATGGTAGGGTTACTGAGGTGTTTAATTGTGGGAACCAGTAAAATTGATCTTGTCCATTTTGGTGGCCATAGTGTGATGAAAAAAAATGAGGATGGAGAATCGATTCTATGTAGTTGGGTGTGAAGGTGAGATTATAGTCAATCCTCTAAAACATTGGTGGGGATCTTTATGCCTGGGCACTCATAAAGCATTATAGAGGACTGAGAGAATAAAATTTTTAGATAGATTCGATTTTCAATAAGCTATTGTTGTGGAAAATGGTGAGGGAAGACCCCCTTCTCCAAGGAATTAACTATTGATGGGAGACATCATGTATGAGGAAAATTCTAGTTGTGTAGGGTGTCATGTTTAGGGATCTATGGTTATAGGTTTTCTTGCTTATGGGAAAATGGTTGGTAAATACACATATTTAGGATGTTGGGGTCATGGAAGAATTGTGAAATAATTCCTAAACCTATGTGGAGTTAGTCTATCATGATGTAACACCGAGGAAACCACATTATTGTGACATAAGACACACTATAAAAAGGGAATTCCGAATTTTAAATTATTTAGAGGTAATCCTATATTTCTAATGTCCTCTCATTAATGTTTTAGGATGAGTATCAAGCATGTGGTTTGGTTATTGAAATAACCCCCTCCACATCTCAAGCATGTAATACCTCCATTATTAAGGTTGATTTTTACTTTACTTTTAAAATGATATGAGATATGTTCTATAATGAAACAATGATTTATAAATTCAATTCTATTTTATAATTATTTCTTATAAATACTCGATCATAACACCATGAACTACTAAGTACAATGTGACCATTAATAATAATATTGTCACTTTTGTGATTTGAATTTTAAATATATGACATACACGGTTGTGTTAATTGTGATTTTAGGGGTTTGATTGAACAAAACTAATATTTTTTGGTGAATAATAGCCTATCTATGTGAATAGTAACAAACCCTTATGAATACTAATATAACCCTTATGAATTTTAAATCATCAATAAGACTAGTGTCCAAACCCATGAATGTATAAATACAATTTAGGAATCATATAAGTCATAATTTCCCCATAGTAAAATTATTTTTATTTTTGTAAATAATAAATGATTAATTACATTTAGTTTTTTAATTTAAAAGAAAATTTACTTTCATAAAAGGTGTTCATAAATTGAAATTTTAGGACTTATATTTTTAAAATATTTTTATAATACAATATGTTATTTTTGAAAGCATTAAAAAATCACTTATTATTTTAAAAGCACTATTCATAGAGTAAATTATAATTTTAATTAAAAATTATATAAATAATAATTAGAAAATTATTTTTTAAAAATTATATTCATTTTGGATTCTACACGTCGAGTAATGTTTTGGAAGAATATTTTTGATTTTTCAAAAATACTTGAATTTTTTATGAATAGTAAAATATGGTAATTTACCGTATATATATGTTATATGATAAATACACAATTTATTGTGTCATGACTAATGTAATCACCTTGGGATCAAACTCAAATTCATAAATTACTATTTTCTTTCTGAATAATAATCAATATTTCTTTTCATATGAAAAAAATATTAATGTAATGATTATAATATTAAGAAAATCCTTCTCCCTTAGACTATAAAAACCATCCACAATCCCCACTACTATTCCCTGCTCTAAATCCTTGAAACATTCCTAAATATATTCCCAATATCCTCCCCCACTTTCAAAATCCCTTGGTCTCCTCAAAATTCCAAATATTCTCCCTTTAAATGGATCTCAAGGAAGATAAAATCAAGTGGTAAATTCCTCTCTTCTTTTCTTTCTTTTTCTTTTCATGTTCCTTTGTTATATTTTCATTACTATCCTCCCATAATCTTAGTGGTATGAAAAATATTGTACCATAAATGAACTTAAATTTTGTTACTCAAATGTGCAAATTCATTAACTCATATCCTTTCCCCATTTATTATATGAATGAAACGAAAACACCATTTGAGATATGTTAGTTTATCGCATTCAAGGATGACATGTTATCAAATTATATTACCATCCTAGTTTATGTTCATGAAACAATTTTTTTGTTCAAAATAGATTGTTAAATATTTATTTTTTATGTGATATTATGTAATCCATTTTCTCACATTATGTAAAATAATAATACAAAACAAAGTAATTATGATAAAAATCGCCAAATTATTCTATGAGATTATAATCAATGCTATATAAAATGATTAAATTGAATCAAAATAACCAAATAAATTATGTTACCTAGTAGGATTATGTATGTTCACTAATTTTAGAGAAATTCAATTCTGGAGATCCATTTTCATCATACATGTTTATTCGAATATGAATATAAGTGTACAGATCATTAAATCCAAGGAAGAAAAGTCAAACACACAATGAAATTGATCCTCCAAAAACACCCAAATACACTTGGGTAGACTTAATATGATTATGATAAATTAATAACATTTATTTATGATTATTAAATTATTAATTTATGAACATAATTTTATTTTTCAGTTCATTAATATCAAATGATTAATACCATTATGCATAAGGTAAGGGATCCTCTCATTATCACATTCATTCAAGAATATCATCTATTTCATGTCCTCTTATTTGTAGTTATTAATTATGGGGTATGATTTATCACCACACCCATACATCCCTCATGATTTATAAAAGAAAAAAAACCGCATTTTCTCAAAGTAATCCATCCTAAGTACACCTTGTAGCATGCTGATATTTCTTAAGGGATTCTATAAGAAACTCTATTATTCCTTCGATTTATTATTACTCTCTTTTTACCAAAATGAAATCCTATATTCTATTTATATACATATTATAATTATATTTTATATTTCCAAACTCATGTATCAATATTCATTAATCATTTTCTTTTGGGGATATAAATTCTTTTATGTGATTCCCCCTCAATACTCCACGATAAGAAAACCTATTCTAAAAGAACTTCCAAATTTATTACCCCATTTCATGTACAAAATATGATCTATTTTTCCGCAACAATTATTTTTTTAAAAACACTCATTTTTCATGAAAACCATCGTGGTTCACTTCTTGTTTTATATAAAATCTTATTCTCTTTTTCTTAAATGATATTTTATATTTTCATTAAAGCAAACTAAAATGTTTAAATTTTAAAATTTTCTTAAATTCACTTTTAAATGTTTTAACATAAATTTAGAGCAACTTATTTTGATAAATTTTCATTTTACCTCATGAATGTTCATGCATGATCGAATTCATTTTTCCATGGACACTTGTATAGTATGACCATTCATTATGATTTATGACATGATTATGATACCCATTTCATTCCTTGTGTACCCTTATGTTTAGGTATGATTAAATGGATATTATTATATATGTGTAAATATTATTCATGAACATTTAAATATAGATGCATCTAGATATCACTCCAATAAAAAGGGTAATGTTGTGTCTCATGAGATATTATGTGAAACAATCTTCAAAGATAACCTTGACTTGTGCTACCATGTGAAATGGTCTTGGTGGTAAACCTTAACTTGTTATCCTCTATGTTGGATGAGCCTTGAGTCATGATAATGTCATTTGTTATGTTGCTGTAAAATTATTATGAATCCTTGTTTATATGGCCCAATTTATATATGTTATTATTTCACCTAATTCATTAATTTTTATATCATAATTCCACACCATCAAACACATGTGCTATTGATTTATAACAATTATCTTCCATTATTGGGCTTTTATATCTTCCCTTTGTTCATGTTATCCCCAGTTAACCCAGTTAAGATGAATGATAACATTTGATGTTTGGATCTCATTATGAAAATTAAATAAATAAATGTTTTATTTAGTCCCATGTTTTCAATTTTATTTACCTAGTAATCCGAGAAACATGAATTCACGTTCCATGGCTTGTAATATGATGTTTTATAATGCTTAAAATAGTGTAATGTTATGTGTCAAAGGATAGGGTCACTATAGTTTGTATTAGAGGGGGATCTAGTTATTTTTAGCCCAAATAGACCAAAGGACTTCGATATTATTTATTTATGATAACCCCATTTCAATAGATGAGTGTAAACCCTTACAAGGCCCATAGGCATTGAGATTACATGACCCATAGATAGTAGGAAATATATACATGCTATAACTACATGAAACTACTCCTTCCCAATTTCATAATACTTATTTTTCATGGTTAGGAATAAATCACTTTAGTAAGAACTATAATTATGAGACTAGATATAAGAATATATCCCTAAATTTTGTATGCATATAGTTAGTTGTTTATCATGAAAATATATCCATTTCTGGATACTAATAGGTTGAGTTGGATCTGGAACAGATGTATCATTGGGTAAAATCCAAAAACACCTCTTTAGGCTAGACTTGAAAGGGAACGGGAGCACGACAATGGGCCTTGCTGCACTTATTGTTTGAAACTCCCATGGGATATGTGTTGGTAAATTAATGAGACTTGTACAAAACATAATTAAGGTAATAAAAAAACCAACAAGATTATACGTTTTGAAATCGATCAAGGATGACCACAATTTAAACCTAGGGTATCACAAGTTTGGATATACCTCAACATTATAATTTTATCTTTTAATATTAAATGTTTTCTTTTTATGCTCAATATATATGTATTATATTACTATAATTGAATGTTACCTTACTTTCTTAATGGAGTTAAATAGGATAACACATGCAAACATTAAATTTAATAAGCAACGTGTTGATTTCCATAATGATATGACAAATATGATGGGATTATGTGCATAAAAAATCATGAAATATCACGATCAGCTGGCTCAATTTAATAATAATTACTTGAATCACATGGAATACCATCCTCCCCTAAGGAGAGAGTAGGTTTTTGTAAAATCATTCATGTGGAAAAGGCCTCTCATGTATAGTGGTTCTTAAAATCCCCTCCTCATGGAAGATTGGATTACCTCCATTGAAAATATTTTCATTGTTCTTCAAGTTCACATAATAAAGGAAATTTCTGAAGGATGTATATCTTTTTGATAGAAAGATGATCATTGGTGGAATCTGATCAAGAATATGAAGAACTGTGATGGAATTTATTCCATGGATTGAGAGGATTTGAATAGAATGTTTATCAATAAATATTTTCCCCGAACCCTCCATCTAAAAATGGAAGGAGATTTTTCGAACTCAAGTAGAAAGAAGAGGAGTCAATCATGGGGTTTGAAGAAAACCTTAAAACGATTTCAATATACACCTCTGGATTTTTCATGAAAACCAGATGTAATATTGATTTATTCTTCATAGGACTAATGTTGAGTCAGTTTAAATAGTTGGTAATTTGAGATTTCGACAACTATGAAGATATTGTTTGTTTTTTCCTTAATATTGAAATGGATATTAGATTCTTTCAGTTATATCGTGGGACCAATGACAGAAATTTGAAAATGGAATATAATTTTGGTGGTTTCTCAAATACATTCTATGATATAATGAAGCCCGACAATCCCATGGGTAAATATTATGTGTAGAATCATCCTCAGAACTATCTAAAAAGAACTAGGAATTAATTCAAATAAGGAAGGATGGGATATTTGGATAAAAACTACAGATGTGATATAATTAATACAGATAATGGGGATGAATAAAAAAATGGTTAGATAAATGACCAGCCAGTGGTGTAGTGTTACAACTTCCCGAAACATGTGAAATATGCCAATAATTTCCCTATGCCAAGGGTGGTCAGAGGAAATCGACAACAACCTCTATGAAAACATGGAAGATCATATAATATCATTCTTTTTGAGGTGGATCCAAGAAATTATGTGGTTAAAGGTAATCTAGTTATTCATTAAATACTAGAGAATATTCTATTTGGTTTTAATTCAACACATTATTTTATATCATCCATGTTCAGTAGAACTTTTCAAATACCACATCAAAATTCAGAGAATATCATAATAATGAGAACATTGAATAGGGAAATTATTTCATCCAAGGATTATAACACCTACCAATTAAATGTTGGTCAAATTAATTTCCATGAAAATATTTTCATACTCCCTTTAGTGTAGTTTGTTTTTGTCATGGGCATGGATTGGATATCTTTATAAAAATCCAACATCAACTATCGAGAAAGGGATATCAATATTCATATCCTTATGGATCCTCTAATTGTGTATATGTGTAAGGAGGAAGATGAATATAGACTATAATGATTGTATCATGTATTTATATTAGTTACTGATGTGTAAGAACGTCTAGAAAAAATGATGAGACAAAGGAGAGAATCATGCTTGAAGACTTTCCCATTGTGAGGGATTACAGTAATGTATTTTCTAAATAGTTTCATAGTCTTTCTCTGAATCGAGAGGTTGAGTTATCAATAAAAATTATTCTTGTATCTCATCCAATATCTAAGACACCATAATGAATGGACACTATAGAGCTAGAATAGATTATGAAGTAGTTAGAGGAGAATTTGGATGAGGGTTTTATATGATCGGGTGCTTCACCAAGTGGTGCGCCAGTCATCTTCGTAAATAAGAAGGATGGATCAATGTTCCTGTATAATTATTATCATGAACTTAGTAAAATCATGATAAGGAACAAGTCTCCCCTTCCACAGATATATGAAATGTTTGATCAGCTGTGTGGGGCCAATTATTTCATTAAGGTGGAACTCTGATCAGGATATCACCAATTAAAGGGGGGTGAGGAAGACTTCCCAAGAATTCATTTCTAAAAAGGTATGGAAATTATGATTTCATAGTTATGGCCTTCAAACTCACCAACGATCTAGAATTTTTCATGGATTTAATGAATAGTTTTTTAGGGATTACCTTGACATATTTGTGGTAGTATTTATTGATGATATTCTGACGTACTCCAAGAGCATGGAGGAATACAAGGACCATATGAATACTATTATAATGAATTTTCAAAGGGAGAATATATATGAAATGTATAATCAATGTTGGTTATAGATAGAGGGAGTATCCTTCTTGTCGCATGTTATCACCAACAAAGGGATATTTGTAGAGCCTTCCAATATAAAGGCAATTGAAGAGTATCCCATGCCGACATCTGTAACAGAGATCCATAGCTTTATGGGTCTAGCCGGGTATTATCAACAATTTTTGAAGACTATTTCACGATTTTGAATCCCAATGTGCAAGATGATAATAAATGGAGTCAAATTTTCTAGACTGAAGATTTTGAAGACTCCTTTATGGAGTTGAAAAAGAGGCTTATCACTATGATAATACTTTGACTCCAAAAAAGTTAAGAACAATATTTGGATTACAGTGATACTTATACGATGTTATTAGGCTGTGTGCTGATGAAAAATGATAAATTGACATCCTAAAATCATGGAAGTTATGAATCGAAGAGAAAAACTATCTTACACATGATCTGGAGTTAGAAGGAGTGATAATTTCATTAAAAATTATGTGGAATTATCTCTATGCGGAGAATTGTGAGATATATACTGATCACAACAGTATCAAATATTTATTCACAGAAAAAACTCATAATATTCCCTATCAAAGATGGATAGATCTCATCAAGTATTATGACTGATCAATTCAATACCATCTCGGTATGCCAAACAGTGAAGAGGATGCTCTAAGTAGAGAGGATCAAGCATCATTGTCAATGATGATATTTGAAAAGGATCCAATCTTCTTATTTTTTTTATACGATTGAAATGGGAGTCATTAAGGGAGTAAATTCATCAGTAAATTATCAAATTAATTCCCAACCGTCCATCTTGGAGAGAATAAATGATGCTCAAAGAAAAGATGTCGAAATTCAAAAAAGGGTGGCAGAAATTAGAAATGGGAAATCCTCTGTGTTTATAATTTATAAGAAGAGAGTTGTATGATTTGGGTAATGATTTTGTGTACCATATGATCCAGAGATAATAAAGGATATTTTTAATGAAGAACATAGCTCTACCTTCTCTATTCACATAGAGAGTAGAAATATGTATCACGATCTACCATAAAACTTTTTGGGTGATTATATAAAGAAGGAGATTTCTTAGTATACATCAATGTTCCTAGTTTTTAAAAATGTGAAGGATGAAATATAGATTTCTATAGAGATGATGCAACCACTACCCATAAAAACATGGAAGTGGGAGAACATAAGCATGGACTTTTTCACTGTACTTCTGAGGACACCTAGTAGAAATAATACTATATGGGTCATTGTTAATCGTCTTAAAAAGAAAAAAGACATTATCATGATTTTAAAGGACATCTAATTTGATCAACATGCATGGATATATAACAAAGAATTGGCAAGGATACATGGAGTACCGCTTTATATTGTATCCAATAGAGATATGAGATTCAACTAGATGTTGTGGAAAAGTCTTAAACATGATTGAAGCACCAAATTAAACATCAGTATGACCTATAATACTCAAACCGATGGCTAATCTGAGAAAAATATTCATACATTGGAATTAATGTTGAGAGCATGTTCAATGGACATCAAAGGAGGGTGATACTTACATCTTCCACTAGTTGAATTCTTTTGCAACAACAGTTTCCACTTAAGTATCTGAATGGAAACATATGAAAGAGTTTATGGGAAAAGGTGTAGAACACTTGCATGTTTGGACAAAGTCAGTGATCGTCAGCTGCTATGACTTGAGATGGTTGATGAAATGGTGGAGTAGTTGAAATCCATTTAGCAACACATCATGGTATCCCAAAGTCGGAAAAAGAGTTTTAGAGACAATTGATGACATGACCTTGAATTCAAAGATAGATACATGGTATTTATTCACACATCTCAATGGAATATGTTCATGTGGTTTGGGAAGAAAGGATTGTTATGTACCATGCACATCGGCCCCATAGAGATTCTTGATCATGTTAGGTTTGTGGCATATCGACTAGCACTACCACATACCATGTCTATATTACATGATATCTTCCATTTATACCACTTAGGAATGTACATACAAGATACTTCACTTGCACTCACTTCCGATGTGGTATAGTTAGAGAATACTATTTCTTACGAGCATCATCCAGTGAAGATTTTGGATCACAGAGACAAAGAAATATATAAAAATATTTCTAACCTAGTAAAAGTAATATGTTGGAACCATAATTACGAATAGGAAACATGGGAACTGGAGGAGATGATGAAGGAAATGTAACAACACTTGTTTAAGGAATAGAATGTAAAATTAAATTTCAACGGAAAAATTTCTTATGGGGGAATAATGTAAAGATTCAATGTTTTATCAATTGAAATTCCCTTATTACAGTTAATCCATATAAACGTAAGAAAAAAAAAATGAACTAATAAGAACTATGAGACCATTAAAAATTATATTTCATCTTTTGTGATATGAATTCATAAATCAGACCTACACAGTTGTGATTAGGTAGTTTTTTGGGATCTGATGCAATAAAATTAGTTTTTTGATGAATTGAAACCTACCCATATAAATAGTAACCAACCTTTATGAATAGTAATATGACCCTAATGAATATTAAATCATCCAAAAAAATAGTAACCTAACCCATGAATATATAAATAAAATTTAGGCATCTGGTAAGAGATAATTTTACCATAGTTAATTTATTTGAATAATTGTTATACATAGATATTTAATTACATTTCATTAGTTAATTTAAATTAAAACTTATTTTACTAAAATGTTGTCATTAATCAACAATTTTATGTCCTCTGGTTTTAATTTATTTTTATATGAACTTATGTAATTTTTTAATGGATTATAAAATTAGTTATAGTTTTAAAATCCATTGGATGGTTCCACACTCTCCCAGTGTCTCCATCCATCCTGTTTTATCCTTCTCTAGGGTTTTCCTCTAATCCGCTCATGGCAGAGTCACTTCCTCATCTTGGTGGTGGATTTTTCTAATTCCCTTCTATCTTGTGGTTTCAGCTTTAAGATATTGATGTTGATATCTAGTTGAAACCTCCCAGGACCATCACTTGTCACTGAACATCCTTGGGATTTCGTGGGGTGTGTGTTGTTCGAGTGCATCCTACCTCGATCATGTGGTGGTGATGGTTTCAGTGTCCTTTGATGGTCCTTTCTGGTTCACAGATGTAATTTCGTCTTCTAGATCTAAAACATTTTTGTCATACAGTGTTTGTAGCATCTCAGTAGGGGCTTCTCTAGTGTATGTTGTTTCTGTTGTTACTGATTCATGTGGGATTGAATCTATTGTGTGTGGTGTATTTGGATTTAGCACCTATTCAGTATGATGTGTAGTGTTTTGAAGAGGCTTTCATGAGGGATGTGGAACTTCCTCTACAGTTTAATGTGGACTAGCTTTCTTCTGTTAGTCAGTAGTGATGATTTTCATGTGATCGTTGGTAGTTAATTCTTCATGAAACCATACAATGTGTATTCTTCTAGATTTTCACCGTACTGTAAAGTTTCATTTGTTTTTCATCATGTATTTGGTATTCAAGGTTCTATTTTTTATTGTAAATCATGTTTCTATGTAGGCACTAGTTTTTCCTATTGCATTTGGATGCAGCGCAACTAGTTTTATGTGTCGTTGGGTGGGTGGCCTTGAATGAGGGGTTTGTGTGATGACAACCATCATCCAGTCATACATCGATACATTTATGGATGATTGGGTGCCATAAATTGCAACTCTACGACCCTACATACCCATTTTGGGTGAATTATTAAATAAAATTGGACTGATCATACAAGATCAAGTCTCGAAAAACAGATTATTTAAGTAGCTACAGAAGTACTGGATACATACATAAGTTTCCCATTGCATCATGAAAAAAACATTGTGTCCCATTTTAATACACTCATATTGTAACAACCGGAATCCAGAGCCACTCAACTGGTGACCGGTACCCGGTTCACAACATAACCTCAAAAGAGTTTCCCCAAATGCCAGAGGATGCTGACTAGCAGCGAGGGCATTGGTCATTCCATGGGGAAACTATGACCTCATTTGGTAAGGTATACAATGGAAGGATAAACATAATCAATAGGAGAAGTAGTAAACAAAAAACAACAACTGAAACTAAACAGTAGAATCAATTTATAATATAAAAATGATGATAATGATGCAGCATGGACATGTTTCTAAGGAAAGCAGCAAACACAACAATGTGCTGAATACAACTAAGAACAAAGTACTAAAACTAAACAGCAACGCTAGTAGCATCGCAAGCCTTGGCTCAGTCTTATGCTCTCCAGCTCCAATCTGCAATTATGTACCTAAAGTAGTAGGGCCACAATCCCTATCCACACCTGCAACCATATAATGTATTTGGGCTTAAAATCAGGACACAAACAGGGTGTTAGACTAATCCCAATAGGCTACCACCACAAGATATGTGCCCACCTGTCAGTGAGAAATATTGGAAAAGTAAATGAAAAAAATGCAGCAGAGAAATTGGAGTACACTAAGTAAACAATGTAACGCTCCGACCCCAGTTACCCAGAGTCGGTGCATTATTACATATCATTGGCATGAACACAAAATATCAAGCCTCAAAATACAAATTAGTTTAGTAGCCTTGGAAACACTAGATATATTCATAAGTCATACATTACACCATAAAGTGAAAAACAACTACAACACATCTTCTCTTCATATCCCATCACAAATTCCCAGTAGGTCATTCATAAAATACTTCTTCACATCCTGAGAAAAATTAAAACAATGAAAGGGGTGATCTCAGATGCTCAGTAACGATAATAATATAGCGAAAACTTATATATATAAACATAAAAATTTACGGCAATGTATAAATAAAACAAAATCCTTTTAAACTTGAACTTCAGCAAAATATGGAAAAATAAAATTAAATAAGGCCATTTACTTATTCACATGGATATTATACTAGTCCAATAATCACATGAAATATCAATAACCACTTTCATAATGATGGAATGCATAATTCCAGACTATCATAACCACATAGTCAAGGCCTTATGCCAATACTAGAAATAATATTTTTCCAAGGCCTTGTTCCAAGACACTATTTTGTCTCATGAGACCTACTGATGCATCGAGGAGCTATTTCGGGCTCCACCCGTCACTTATTATGTCCAATGCATTCCTCATATGAACAGGTTTAAACATAACATAAACATTTGTATTAAAACTACCATACGAAATGTGAATACATTCTCCATAAACATTGAATGGTATAAAAATAATACATCCACAATAAAACATATCATGAAACATTCAATACAATATGGAAGTTTTGTATCATAAAAAATCAAATTTAAAAAAGCATAAAATCTATCAAAGGATGTTGACATAGATGAAATAAAAACTATTTGAGAGAAATACCTCTTTTTTTAAATCATTTAAAAGTCACATAATTATAAAAGAAATAATTTACATTGAAAATATTAATATATGCTTGTAAGGGATGTGTCGACAATTATATAATTGTGTAAAATAGCCGCAACCACTGTATATGTTAAAAAAACATTCTTACCTTAATTCTGTCGAATGGTTTAAATATGACCTTGTTTGGAAAACGATAGAAAGATTCCTTGATAAACATCTTATAAAAATTCTAACAAGTGTATAAATTACTTTAACACATATTCTATAAAATAGTAAGAATGTTTTGAAATAAATTTATAAGAAATATGGATGTGGATGAAAAAGAGGTCTCAATAGATAATTATGTATAAACATCCTCGAATAATGAAGTGATTGTGAAATATACCCTTGACTTTTACATTTCCTTGGATGAGGGTAGGTTAACCTCCTGTATAATGGTGAAATAATTGTTATTCAATTATAAAAGAATCATATACATTAATATGATATCATATATGGTCTTTTAATTTTGCTTTGTTAATAATATTATAGTATTATCGTTGTTTCGGGTGTTAGATTACTCATTTTCTTTTTTATGTTTTGTTACATAAGTAGTGTTTTTTATGGAAAGGATGTATCTTAATCATATATATAATGATATCAAGTCCTTAAACATTACTTTTAATCATCAAATGAGAAATAGTCATGAATGGATATGATGGGGAAGGAATCTCATCATGTTCGCGGAGACGGTAGTCCATACGTATGCATAGGCGACAATATCATTCTTTTGATATTAAAATAATATATAATTGGATGTAATATCATATCTACAAAATAATTATCATGTAATATTTATTATTTACATAAATTACACATCATTATCATATCCCCCCAAAAACTAATGTTTTGAATAACAATTACACCACGACGTGGAGACGGTAAGCCGTACGTATGAAAATTTGGTGACATGTCATTCAAAAGATGGATTGAATACTGAATATGGTTTTAATATATTTATAATAAAATCATAGTATATATAAGATACTAGATTTATTATTTTGAAATGGAAATAACAAAGAAAGAAGATGTTGAAGAATAAAGGAACTTGAAAGAGGGTAGTGAAAACATTACCTCTTCTTCGGGTTCTTCCATTTGATTTTATCAAAAGTGATCCTTAGGATGGCTTCCTGATCAAAATAAGTCTTATAGGTTGAATTTAGGGAAGTTTATAGAATATTTGGGCAGGTCTTGGCCGAACAAAAAGGCTTTGAGGGTATGAATTTGAGAGAACTGGGAGTTCTCTTTTATAAGAGGGGTGAGGGGAACCTTAGGAAAAGGTAGAAGTATTATTTTATAATAAATTAATATTCAGTTTCTAATGGCTCCAAAGAGTATTATTTAAAGGTTAAGGTGAGTATGGGTCGAAACCTTTCAACCAATAGATTTTATACAGGTCTGGGTTATTATATTAACCTTATCTTTTAGTTTTAACTCTTAGTGAATTAGTTTGACATTTACCATGTCACTTTGTATTTTTATATTATATAGTTAATAAACATACTATATACATCCATGAGGCCCCCAAGTGGTCCATTAATGATACACCTATCATGATATAAGTCATTTGGCCGATCCTTATATTTTTAGGAATATAATATCAATTAATAATATAATATTTGTTTTAAAAACTCATTTATGACAATTTTAACAATATTTAATAATTTATTTTTGATAAAGTAGTAACAATTTTATTAATTATAAAAAACTCATTTAAGAAATAATAACATGTCATATTACCCAATAAAATTCGTTTATGACATCAAAACATTCAAATTATTTTATTTTAACATTTATAATACTAATTATTGGATTCATTCATTAATAAGGAAAATACATCATCATTATTGTGTCATAAATAAATTTAATTATTCAATGTCTAAAAATTATAAATAAAATTCCATTATGTAGGAAATATTTTTATATTTATAATGAATATTTATAGTTGAAAATATAACATATATAGCCCTATGTAAAAATTGTTTTTCTAAAAGATATATGCTATTGTCATTTTTGTATTTACTTTAACTTAATTAATATAATGTGTCCTTATCACCTAAAAGTGGCTCTATGGTGTCCCAAAATCAACAAAAATATTCCCATGGTCAGATAGGTATCACAAAATATGGTTAGGATATGTTTTAGGGTAAATTAATATTATTATAATATTATATTGTTACCCTTATTTACCAGATTTACCCTTTAACCATGGTAAATAAAGTATTTACCGAAGTAATTATTCAAAATGTATAAAAATAAGAGCTACCTATTTCCATAATTTGGACACCCTGATTCAAAATATGGAATCCATTTTTTCAAATTCAAAACATATAAGTGGCATAAATTAATTTAAACTTAATTCTCACAGTCAAAACAAAATGCGTTTTTTTATGAAATTATAACTATCAAAAGATTGACATTTGTTTATGTCCGGTATAAATGTGAAATTTTGTCCAATGACCAACATTGTATTAAATGGTATAACTATATTATAAATATACTTTAAATCTACTCAAATAAATATTTTATCACTATTAATTATTTCGATTGAAAAAAATAAAATTTAGTAATGTTCACTATTCAAAAAAATATAAAAGTTATCCGAAAAGTACCAAAATTTCACCCTAAGCTAATTTCAATATTCTGAAACCTAAAATGAAGTAAATTTTTTATGAAAAAATTTATGAAATTTCAAAAATTGGGTATTACTTTTCATAATGGCTACATTGATTGGCTTGGTGTGTTAGAATCTCGAAGTTGCATACAATGCAAGCTATTTCATTATTCAAATGGAAACGTATCGTGGAAGCTTTTGGTATTACATTCTTCCCTCCTTCAAATAATTTGGTTCCCAAAATTTCTAGAACATAACTATATAAAAAGGCTCAGGTGGTTCTTCATCTTAGGTTCCTCGGGTTCCCACATTTCCCCTTCCAGCATATGGTTCCTCTATAGAACTTTTACCAGACAAGTCATCCGGTTTCTCATCACTTGTTCTCTCGTATCAAGGATCCGGACGGGCTCTTCGCAATAAGAAAGATCAGGTTCTAGTCCTACTTCCACATATGTGAGTACATGCATTGGGTCAGGCATTTATTTTCTTAGGAGTGATACGTGAACACATCATGAATATTGGAGAGATTTCGCGGCATTCCAAAAAGATAATCTACGGCCCCAATTCGTTCTAGAATTTCGAAAGGTCTGATGTACCTGGGATTCAATTTACCCTTTTTACCAAAACATATAACACCATTATATAGAGATACCTTCAAGAAAAATAGATCTCCTACTTGGAATTCCAAATCCTTCCTTCTGTTTTCAACATAGCTCCTCTGCTTACTTTGATCTGCTTTGATGTGGTTTTGGATTGCCTTCACCTTTTCCATCATTTCCTCCACCAGTTCTGGGCCTATAAGTTTTATTTCATCAAATTTATCCCAACAGGTTGGTGTGAGAAATCTCATTCTATATAACTCATCATATGGTGCCATCCAAATACTTTAATGGAAGATATTATTATAGGAAAATTATACCAAAGGTAAATATTGATCCTACATACCCTAAAAGACAAGTGATCATGATCTAAACATGGCTTCTAAGGTTTGAATAGTCTATTTTGATAGTCCATATATTGGAGGGTGGTATGCGGTGCTCAAACAAAGTTCATTATCTAGGTCTTTCTGATGACTTTTCCAGAATCTTGATGTAAAACGGGTGTAACGATCTAAAACAATTGATAGTGGTACTCCATGAAGTCTCACAACTTCATTAATATATATTCTTGCTAGATGTTCAAGTTTTAAATCATCTCTTATAAAAAAACATGTGCTAACTTGGTAAGCATATCGACAATGAACTATATTGCATCTTTCCTTTTTGGAGTTTTTGGTATTCCCATGACAAAGTCCATCGTGATATTATCCCATTTCCACTCAGGTATGGGAAAAGGTGGCATGACTCCTCCAGGTTGTTGCCTTCCTGCTTTCACTTGTTGAAAAACCATACATCTTGACCCAAAATCGGCAATCTTCCTTTTCATGTTGTCCCACCAAAAATGTTCCTTTAAATCTCTATAAATTTTGGTGCTCCCATGGTGTATAGAGAAATTTTAACTATGAGAATCATCCAAAAATTACCTTCTTAGATCAGCTAAATTGGGAAAGCAATGTCTCCTCCCAAATATCAAAATTCCATCTTCATACACAAATTCACTCAGTCTCCCATCATTCATAGCTTTAATCTTCTTTTGAAACTCTTCATTATCGTTCTATGAACTCTTAATCATTTCAAGTAAATATTTTTTGGAAACCATTTGAAAAATCATTGATGTTTTACCTTCCATAGTTATTCCCATGACCATCTTCACTAGATCCTTGAAAATAGGATCCCGTTAAATTCTCATATTGTTCAAAACTCCATGATCTTTTCTACTCAAAGCATCTGCAACCTTATTTGCCTTCCCAGGGTGTTAGTTTATCATTAAATCATAATCCTTGAGTAGTTAAAGTCATCACCTTTGCCTCATGTTCAGTTTTTTTTGTGAGAAAATATTCTTCAAACTCTTGTGATCAGTATAAATCTCACATTTTTCACCATAGAGGTAGTGTCTCCATAACATCAAAGAAAATTTCACAGCTTCTAACTAGATATCATGAGTAGGATAGTTTTTCTCATGAATTTTTAACTGTCGTGATGCATAAGAAATAAACCTATCATTCTGCATAATGACACAACCAAGTCCTTTCTTCGATTCATCACTATAAATAACGAACCCATTATTCCCTGATGGTAGAGTCAATATAGGATCATTGACTAGTATTCTCTTTAGTTATTCAAAATATTCTTCACACCCTTTTTTCCAAAACAAAAATTAACCCCTTTACGTGTGAGCTTTGTTAATGGGTTAGCCAACTGGGCAAAATTCTGGACGATACGTCGATAATAACCAGCTAAACCAATAAAACTGCATACCTGAGTTATACTCGTTAGTGCTGGCCATTCTTGGATTGCTCTTGTCATAGATGGATCAATAGAAATTTCATCCATAGAGACAATATTTTCCTAAAAAGAAATCTCCTAAAGCCAGAATTCACACTATCTAAACATCCGATATAATTCATGTCTTCTCATAGTCTTAAATATAATGTGCAAGTGATTTTCATGATCCTCATAGCCTTTTGAGTATACCAAGATATAATCAATAAATACCACTACAATGTCATCAAGGTATTCCTTGAAAACACTGTTCATTAGATCCATGAAAATAGATGGTGCATTAGTCAGCCCAAAAGACATTACTGTAAACTTGTAATGCTCGTACCTAGTTCAAAATGTTGTCTTTGGAATGTCTTCATTCTTCACACACAACTGATGATATCCAGATCAAAGGCCAATCATTGAAAAGTATTGAGCCCCATGCAGTTGGTCAAATAAATTATCAATGTGAGGTAGGGGATACTTGTTCTTTATTGTTATAGTATTGATCTCCCTGTAGTCAATGCACAACCTCATAGATCCATCTTTCTTCTTAATAAAAAGGACAAGGGGCTCCCCATGGAGAAACAATAGGGTGAATAAATCCCTTATTACTCAATTCATCTAGTTGTTTCTTTAGTTCAACTAACTCCACAGTGGCTATTCTATAATGGGTCATCGATATAGGCCTTGAACCAGGAATTAAATCAATGGAAAACTCAATTTCTTGTTCTGGAGGATGACTAGGTAAATCTTCCGGAAACACATCTACATATTCTTTCAGAATAGGTATATCCTTTATTTGAACATTACATTCCTCACCCACAGTCATTTCATTCTATTCCCCCCCAATAGTTGAATTTAGTTGAGCTACTGGAGGAAGATCTATATAAGAATTAGTTGGTGATGATTCTCCTCTAAAGATAAGGTGTTCCTTATCATCATCATCAAAAATCGTAACCTCATTCTTCTTACAATAAATCTTCGAATCTTGGTCCGAATGCCAATCCATACCGAGGATTATATCAAACAAAATCATAGTTATGATGATGAGATCGGTAGACAAGGAACATTTATACGCTCTGATGGGAACGAATTCACAAAACAATGTTGCAATGATACTTCACATAGGAGTTTTAACTGAGAACTCCCTAGTTAGATCAAATTGGAAATATCTAATTTTAATAGAAATCTCGGAATATATTAAAAAATTTAATGATCTAGAAACAAATATTGCATTTTCTAAACATGAGGGAACCATTAAATCACCTGCCACCACTTCTTTCGGAGCCTATACCTCAGCAGTAGTGATATCATAATCTTGGACTTGATCCCATGGCCTTTTCTAAGGTAAGTTCCTCTGACGTTTAAGACATTCATTTGCATAATGTCCCATCTCTCGACAATTGTAGCATGGAACATTGGTAGCTTCTTTCTTCCCCTTGCAATCCCGAGCTTGGTGGCCTTTTTCACCAAACTTGTAAGAGACTCTCATTCCCATCCAAAAAGTAACGAGGTATTTCTTACCACATTTACTACAGGATGTATATTCAACTTTTCTATTCTTCCCCTTATTTCCATTTTCAGAGTTATCAGCATATCTCTTCTTCTCTTACTTTGCTTTAAATTTATAAGACATAGAGAATTCTTTTTCTGTCTTGATAGAACATGAGACAATATCTTCGTAGAATGAGATGGTCTGTGAGACTAATGCTCGACGAAGAATTTTCTAATCCCATCAAAGAAATTATCAATATTACTTCTTCGATTACGTATATAATATTCAACATGCCTCTCTAACCTTTTAAATTTATCCGCATACTTTGTGACATTCTCGTCCTCCTTTTGTCTCAGACTCAGAAATTGCCTTTCCATATATGCTCGATGGTCACAAGGAAAGTATTTTTCAATGAAAATTTCTTTCAACTCCCTCCATTTAATATATGATACTTTATCATCTTCCATTGTGTTTTGAATTAATGACCACCATTGATCAGTATCTCCAGTGAGGTGGTAAACTGCCATGACAACCTTTTCTCTTTCGCTACTCCCCAAGGCATTGAATATTTTCTCTAAGAAATTTATCAATTTCTCATATACTTTGGGATTTTTACTTCCATTTAATGTTGGTGGTTGTTGCCTCATGAAGAGATATAACATTGATCCTCCATGATGCAGTTCAGGGTTCTCCATACGAGTAAGGTTATTATTCATAACCTGAGTGAGTTTTCCAAGTATGGTGATTAGCTAATCAGCAGCAGTTGCGTCACGAGCACCACTATAATTATCTTGATTCGGAGGGAAATCCCTACATGGAGTGCATAAATTGATATGGTTTCCATTTTATATACTAGGCTCTATTTCTAAACAATAACATACACTTGATTAGTTTATGAATCGTAATACATAAATCTAAACTTGTAAAAAACTTAGCATAAATTGGAAAGTATATGGATATAATTCATAATCAAAAAAATGACTTCTTTGAGGAAGTATATACTTATAAACCCTTCATATTGGTTTGTAAATAAAATGATAATTATCCTAAACATATTCCCCAAGAGTGTCGTATCCAAGAGTGCAGCAAGGCCCATTGTCGTGCACCAGTTCCCGTTCGAGTCTAGCTCAAAGCAGTGTTTTTGGATTTAAACCCTTGGTACATCTGTTCCAGAGCAACCTCTACCTGCTCATATCCAGACAGGGATTTATTTCTCGAAATACTCACAAAATCTCTACAATAACAAAATTCTAGGAAGTTCTTCTATACTAATCCTCAATGTATATTTTAGGGCTATGTGCTATAATCAGAGTTTATATAAATCTAGATTCCAAGGTTTGTACTAAACTTCCTCTGATACCAACTGTAATGCCCCGACCCCAGTTACCCAGAGTTGGTGCATTATTACATAACATTGCCATGATCATAAAATATCATGTCTCTAAAGACCAGTTGGTTTAGTATCCTTGGAAACACTAGATATATTCATAAGTTTTACATACAATCATAAAGAGAAAAATACTACAAAACATCTTGTATTCATATCCCCTGATACATTCCCTACAGTTAATTCATAAAACAATTCTTCATATCCTGGGAAAAAACAAAACATTGAAAGGGGTGAGCTCAGATGCTCAGTAAAGATAACAATATAGTGGAAACATTCATATATAAACATAAACATTTTAGGCAATGTATAAATAAAACAAAAGCCTTTTAAACTTGAATATCATCATAATATGGAAACAATAAAATGAAATAATATCATATCCTTATTCACATGGATATTCTACTAGTCGAATAATCACATACAATATCAATAACCACTTTCATAATGATGGAATGCATAATGCCAGACTATCATAACCACATAGTCAAGGACTTGTTCCAAGACTACAAATAAGATTTTTCCAAGGCCTTGTTCCAAGACTCTAGTTTGTCTCATGAGACCTACCGATGCTTCGCAGAGCTATATCGGGCTCCACACATCACTTATTAATTCCAATGCATTCCTCTTATGAATGGGTTTAATCATAACATAAACATTAGTATTAAAACTAGCATACGAAATATCAAAACTTACTCCATAAACCATGAATGGTATAAAAACAACACATCCACATTCAAACCTTTTACAAAACCTTCAATACATTATGGAAGTTTTGTTTCATAATAAATCAACTTTAAATAATCTTAAAATATATCAAAGGATGTTGACATAGATGAAATCGAAACTATTTGAGAGAAATATCCTTTTTTTGAAATCATTTAAAGGTCACATAATTATAAAAGAAAACATTTACATTGAAAATATTCTTATAATCTAGTAAGGGATGATTCGATTATTTTATAATGGTGGAAAATAGCCGCACCCGCCTTATAAGTTAAAAAAACAATCTTACCTTAATTTTGTTGAAAAGGTTAAAAAGGACCTTGTTTGCAAAACGACTAAAATATTCCTTCAAAACATCTTATAAAAAGTCAAACAATGGTATAAATGACTTTAACCAAAATTCTGTAAAATAGTAATAATGTTTGGAAATTCATTTTTAGGAAACATGGTTGTGGATGATAAAGTGGTCCCAATAGATAATTATGTATAAACAACCTCGGATAATGAAGAGATTGTGAAATAAACACTTACATTTTAATTTTCCTTGGTTGAGGGTAGGTTAACCTCCTATATAATGGTGAAATAATTTTCATTAAATTATACAATAATCATATACCTTAATATGATATCATATATGATCTTTTAACATTGCTTTGTAAAAAATATTTTAGTATCATCGTTGTTTTGAGTGTTAAGTTACTCGTTATTTTTAAATGTTATGTTATATAAGTATTGTTTGTTATGGATTGGTTATATATTATTCATATCCAGATTGATATCAAGTCCATAAACATTACTTTTAAACATCAAATGAGAATTATTCTTCAATGGATATGATGGGGAATGAATCTCACCGCGTTTGTGGAGACGGTAGTCCGTACGTATGCACGAGCGACAATATCATTCTTTTGATAATAAAATAATATATAATTGTATGGTATATAATATATAAAAAATAATTATCATGTTATATTTATTATTTACATCAATTACACATCATTATCATATCCATCAAAATTCTAATGTTTTGAATAACAATTACACCACGGCGTGGAGACGGTAAGTCGTACGTATGCACGTATGATGACATGTCATTCAAAAGATGTATAGAATACTGAATATGGTTATACCATATTTATAATAACATCACAGTATATATAATATACTGGAGTTATTATTTTAGAATGGAAATAACTAATAAAGAAAATGTTCAAGAAAAAATGAAATTGAAAGGGGTGCTGAAAACATTAACTCTTCTTCGGGTTCTTCTTTCTGATTTGATCAAAAGGGCTCCATAGGTTGTCTTTATGATCAAAATAAGGAATCTAGGTTGAATTGAAGTAAGTTGAGAGAATATTTGGTCAGGGATTGTCTGAACCAAAAGGATTTGAGGGTATGAATTTGAGAGAAGGGGGAGTGCCCTTTTATAAGAGGGGTGAGGGGAACCTTAGGAAAAGCTAGAAATATTACTGTATAATAAATTTATATTTGGTATTAATGGATAAAAAGTTGATTATTTGTAGGTTAATGTGGGGATGGTTCTAAATCCTTTCAATCAATAGATTTTGGACAGGTTTGGGTCAGTATATTAACCTTATCATTTAGTTCTAACTCTTAGATATTTATTTTGTCATTTACCTTGTCACTTTGTATTTTTATTTTATATTTTTAATAAACATACTATATATATCTAGGAGACCCCCCAAGTGGTCCATTAATGATACAAATATCATGATATACGTTCATTGTCCAATCCTTTGATTGTTTGGAATAGATTATCAATTAATTATATAATATTTGTTTTAAAAACTCATTTTTGTCAATTTTGACAATATTTAATAATTGATATTTGATAAAGTCATATAAAATTTATTAATTCGAATACAATTTATTTAAGAAATACTAACATGCCATATTAACCAATAAAATTTGTGGATGGCATCAAAACTTTCAAATTATATTTATTTTAACATTTATAATACTAATTATTTGATTCTTTCATTAATAAGTATAATACTGAATCATTATTGTGTATTAAATAAATTTAATTAATCAATTTATAAAAATTATTAATAAAATTCCATTATGTAGTAAATACTTTTATCTTTCTAATGAATATTTATAGTTGAATATATAAGATAAATAACCCTGTATAAAAATTGTTTTCTAAAAGATATATGTTTATGTTATTTTTGTATTTACTTTAACTTAATTAATATAATCTGTCCTTATCACCTACAAGTGGCACCATAGGGTCCCCAAATCGACCCAAAGATTCCCATGGTCGGGCATGTATCAACCAATAGGGTTATGACATGTTTTATAGTAAATTAATATTATTATAATATAAAATTTTTACCCTTATTTACCGGATTTACCCTATAACCAAGGTAAATAAAATATTTACTGAAGTATTTATTCAAAATTTTAAAAATAAGGGTTAACTGTTTACAAAATTTGGACATCATGATTCCAAAAATGGAATCCGTTTTTCCCAATTCAAAACACAGAAGTGGCAGAAATTAATTTAAAATTAATTCCTGCTGTCATATTAAACAGCATGTTTGTAAGAAATAATAAATATCAAAATATTGACACATGTTTATGTCTGGTTTAAATGTAAAATTATGTCAAATGACAAAAATTGTATTAAATGATAAAAATATATTATAAATATACTTTAAAACCACTCAAATTCAAAATTTGTCACTATTAATTATTCCGATTAAAAAAACAATATACTAATTTTCACTATTCATCAAAATATAAAAGTTATTCGAAAAGTACCAAAATTTCACCCTAAGCTAATTTCGATATTATAAAATGAAAAATGAAGTCAATTTTAAAAGATTAAATTTATAAAATTTTGAAAAGTGGGTATTACTATCCATAACAGCTACTTTGATTGGTCGTGGTGTGTTAGAATCTCGAAAATGCATACAATGCAAGCTATTGCATTATTCGAAGGGAAACATACCGTGGATGCTTGGGGTGTTACATACAATCCTACAAATCTACACTCATATTTATTTAGTAATTTAATTCAGTCATTTAATTATCACCCAAGGAATCTAAAAACATCTCTATCTTCCCAAAGTATAGCAGGTAACACAATAGGTATCTCAACAGACTACCTAAACTACAAGCAGTACAAAACACAATCTATGTTTTCTGGCATGGTGGACTCCTCACAACCCACCAAAAAATATTCACACTATCTCATTCAATGGATCTATATTCAGTTTGTTACACATATCCTTTGTTTTATCCTTATAACTTAATCATAATATAATTGTTCACATCCTTGGAAAAAGAAATCATAAGAATGGGGTGAGCTCATATGCTCATTAAAGATAAACAAATTGCTGAAACTATCATAAATAAGCCTAAACATTTATGTAAATGTATAAAACTAAAAGAGAAGCCTTTAAAACCTAAACTTCATTATAATATAGAAATTATAAATCAAATAATTTCATTTACTTATTCACATGGTTATTCTACTAGTTGAATAATCACATTTAATATCAATAGCTAATTTGATAATGAGGGAATGAGTAATGGAAGACATCAAAATCACATTTTCAATGACTCGTTCGAAGGCTAAAAATAATTTTGGTCTAGGCCTTGTTCAAGGAAACAAGTCCATATCATGAGTCCTACTAATGCATCAAGGAGCTATAGCAGGCACCACATGTCACTTACTAAGTCCAATGAATTTCTCATATGAAAAGGTTGAAATATAACATAAATATTCTTTTTAAAACTACCATACTAAATGTTAATACATTAACCATAAACAATTAATGATATAAAAATAACACATCAATAGCAAAACATATCACAATTCCATCAATACAATATATAAGATTTTATCATAATTAATCAACTTCAAACAAGTGTAAAATCTATCAAAGAATGTTGATATAGATGAATTGAATACAATTTGACTGAAATATATCTTTATTTTTTGAAATCATTTTAAAGTCACATAATTATAAAAGAAACATTTATTTTGAAGATATACTTATAATATTGTAAAGGAATTTTTTAAGGTGTTATAATAGCTAAAAATAGCCTCACCCAGTATATATGTTAAAAAACATTCATACCTTTATTTTTCAAAAAGGTAATAAAGTACCTTGAATGGAAAACGAAAAAAATATTCCATTCAAAATATTTTATAAAAACTCAAACAAGAATACAAATGAAATTATCCCCTATTATAGGAAATATTTAAAAAAGATTGAAACACATTTTTAAGAAACACATATGAGGATGATAATGAATTCCCAGAAGATGCGTACGTATAAATAACATTTAATAATAAATAGATAGTAAAATTAACCCTTACCTTGTACATTACCTTAGTAGATAATATGTTACCATATTGTATAATAGTTAATTAATTGGTATTAAATTATACAATAACCAAAAACATAAATATGATATCATATATGATCTTCTAATATTGCTTTATTAATAATATTTCAGTAGATTCATTATTTTGAGTGTTATTTGATTAAATTTACATTATATGTTTTGATATGTAAGCCTTTTTTGTTTTGGATAGGATGTATTTTATTCGTATCTATGATTATAATAAGTTATTAAACATTATTTTTAATCAAAAATGTAAATTATTCTTTAATGATTATGATGAGGAGTGAATCTCGTCGCGTTCATGGAGACGATAATCAGTACGTACACATGAGAGACCATATCATTCTTTTGATGGTGAAATCATATGTAATTAGATGGTATAATACATTAAATAACAATTAGGATGTTATGATTATTATTTACATCAATTATACTCATTATTATACCAATCTAAATAATGAAGTGTTGAATAACAAACTACACCATGGCGTGGAGATGGTAAGCCGTATGTATGCACATATTGTGACATTGTCATCCATTGGACAAATATAATAATGAATATGGTTTTAACTTATTTATAATAACGTCACAGTATATAGAAGGTACATGAGTATTTACTTGGGAATGGAAAAAACAATGAAAGAGTATGTGGAAGATTAAAAGAACTTTGAAAGAGGTGATGAAATTATTATCTCTTATTCTGGTGCTTCCTTATTGATTTGATCAAAAGGGATCCTTAGGTTGGATTTATGATCAATTTAAGGCCTCTTGGTTGAATAGAGAGTATTTGGAAAAATATTCTACTCAGTTTTGTCTGAGAAAAGTTTCTTTGTATGTGTGATTTTGAGAGATGGGTAAGTACCCTTTTATAAGAGAGGTGAGGGTAACTTTCGGAAAAGCTTGAAATATTTTTTGATTATAAAATATTTTTCGGTTTATAATAGCACCAAATGGATTTTTTTTCAATGGTAAGGTGTGGATGGGTCACAATAATCTCAAAAAATATTGTTTCTACAAGTTTAGGTCACCATATTAACCTTATCATATAGATTTAACTCTTAGTTAAATAGTTTATCTTTTATAATGTTTTCTTGTATTTTTATATTATGTGGTTAATAAACATTATATAAAATTCCAAAGTAACCTCATTAAATTAATTATTCACATAGATAACATTATAAAAGTCCTTTGGGAGAACCATTGATTTTTAAAAAATATTATATCATTTAATAATATAGTATCTGTTTTAAAAACTCATTTATGTCCATTTTGGAACTATTTATTATTTGGTTTTTTTGAAAGTCCAAAAAAATTTATTACTTCGAAAAAAATAATTTAAATCAATAATAACATGTCATATTAGCCTATAAAATTATTATAATGCATAAAAAGTCTCAATTTACAATTATTTGTATATTTATATTATCAATTTTTTTAATGATTCGTTAATAAGGTAATTACTGCATCATCATTGTGTCATAAATAAATTTAAATATTTAATGTCTAAAAAATATTAATAAAATTCCTTGATGTACATAAACTTTTTAGCTTTCTAATTAAATTTTTTAGTCAAATTTATTTTATGCATATCCCTAAATTTAAAATGTTTTAATTATTATAATTTGAATTTAACACTTATAACACTTCTTTAAATAATAATAAATGTCCAAATATTATCTAAATGGATAAAAAGAATCATATTTTATTTCTAATGTTAATTTTTTTCGAAATAAACATATCAAATAGAATTAGGACATGTTTTAGGGTAATTATAATATCATTTTTTCCATTAATTAACATATTTAATTTTAACCATGGTAATTAAAATGCAAAAGTTACTATTAAAAAATTATTTTTATACAATTGAAACAAATTTTATATAATGATTTCAACCGTGTCTCTTAGATTAAATTAACAGAATCTGTAAAATTACATTTTGTGCAAATTTTCAAATGTTCCCTAATGGTGGGTAAAAGGCGTTAAATAGTTCAACAAAATTATATAAAAATTATCGTATTATAAAATTTACATTGATGAATTACAATTAACTAATATTGGTACTATGTATCTATTATTAAATTAAATTAAATTTAAATTTAAATAATAATTATTTAAATAAAAGTAAGTTTTAAACAATAACATAGTGTTTTTCACTATTCAAAAAAAATGAAATGTTTTAAAAAAATGAAAAAAAATTCACCATAAGCTATGTTTGATATTAAGAATCCAAAAATGAAGTCCATTTTAAAAATAATAATATTTTTAAAGTTTCAAAAAGTGGTTATTACTATTCATTACTGTTTTTGAAATGGATAGTTCGATTAGTCGTGGTGTGCTTGAACTAGAAGATGCATATATCACAAGCATTTGTATTATCCAATGATAAGTGTACCATTGGATCTTGGTGTGTTTTATGCTACCCTCTTTCAAATAATTTCATCCTCGAAATTTCTTCATATGTGAGTACATGCATTTTCTCAAGCCTGCATTTTCTCAAAAGTGATACATGGAACATATCATTAACTTTTTAAAGACTTTCCAGCATTGCCAAATAATAAACAACAACTCCAATTTGTTATAGAATTTCGAATGGTCCAATGTACCTGGGACCCAATTTACACTCATTACCAAATCATATAACACCCTTCCAAGGATATACCATGAAGAAAACATGATCTCTTACATGAAATTCCAAATCCATCGTTTGATTATCAGGATTGACCTTTTTACTACTTTGATATGATTTTATGTGGGTTAGGATAATCTTCATATTTTCCATTGTCTTCGTAATATGTTCGGGGCCTACGAGTTTTTTTTCACCGGCATCATCCCAATAAGTTGGTGTGTGACATCTCTTTCCATATAACCCTTCATATGGTGCCATCAGAATAATTGAATGGAAGATATTATTATTATGAAAATTATACCAGAGGTAAATATTGATCAAACAAAACTTGAAATTCAGGTGACCAATAACTCAACATGTCTTCTATGGTTTGAATAATTCATTCTCATTTTCCATCAGTTTAAGGGTGATAGGTAGGGATCAAACAAAGATCTGTGTCCAGGGATTTCTAATGAATTTTCCAGAATCATGATGTGAAATGGGAATCACTATCAGAAAAAATCGATAGAGGTACCCCATAAAGTCTTACAACTTTATTAATATATATTCTTTCTAAAAGTTCAAGTAGTAAATCTTCCCATATAGAAAGAAAATGTTCTCACATAGTAAGAAATTCAACAATGACCAATACTACATCATTCCTTCTAGGACTCTTTGAAATCACTATGAAACATTCCATCGTAATATCATCTCATTTCCACTCAGATATGGGAAGAGGTTCCATGAATCCTTCAGGATGTGGTTTTCCAGCCTTATCCTTTTGAAAAACCATACATCATGACACATAATCAGCAAACTCCCTCTTAATGTTTTCCCACTAAAAATGTTCCTTCAAATCTCTATATATAATAGTGATTCTATGGAATATAAAGAAATTGGTGCTAAGAGAATCACCCCATAAATTCCTTTTTTGATCAAGTATATTCAGAAAACAATGCCTCCTCTGAAATTTTAAAATTCCATCAGCATATTCCATGTCAATCAATTTCCCATCATTCACATCATTTATTTTCTTTTGAAACTCCTCATCATCAGTCTGAGATCTTTTTTTCCATTCCAATAAATATGGTTTTTCCACCATTTGAAAAATTATTGATGTTTCACATTCCAAGATTATTCCCATATCCATATGTAATTGATCTGTTAACATGTGATCCATTTCAATGCTCATCATGTTCAAAACTCCATGATCATTTCTTCTTAGAGCGTCTTCCACCTTATTTTCCTTCCCTGGGTGGTAGTGTATAGTGTAATTATAATTTTAGAGTAGTTCAATATGTTGTCCTTTCCTCATGTTGAGTTATATCTGTGAGAAAATATACATTAAACTCTTGTGATCAGTATATATCTCACATTTTTCACAATAGTGATAGTGTCTCCATATCTTCAATGAAAATATTATAGTTGATAACTCAAAATCATTAGTAGGTTAGTTTTGTTCATGAATTTTTAGATGTAGTTATACATAGGAAATAACTCTATACTTCTGCAGAAGGAAAAAAACTAAGTCCTTTCTTTGAAACATTACTATAGATTACAAACACATCATTCCCTGATAGTAGAGTAATGATAAAATCATTGGATAATATTCTCATCAATTAATCAATAAAATCTTCACACTCTATTTCCTAAAAAAATTTATCCCCTTTACACATGATCATGGTTTATGTGTTGGACAATCGGGAAACATTATTGACGAAACACCGATAATAACATGCTAAACCAATAATATTGCGTACCTTAGTTATACCCGTTGGTGCTGGACATTCTGGAATTGAAATTTTCTTAGAAGGATCATTATAAATTCCATCCTTAGGGATAATATGGACCGGAAAAGAAATCTCTTAATGCCAGAATTCAGAATTTCTGAACATCCCACATAATTTATTTCTTCTAAGAGTTTTTAGAATAGTGTGCAAGTTATTTTTATGATATTATTATATTTTTGAGTATACCAAGATATCATCAATAAATTCCACTAAAATTTAATCAAGTCATTCTTGAAAACTCTATTCATTATATCCTTGAAGACATAGGAACATTAGTCAATCCAAAAGGCATTACTGTAAACTCTTAAAATCCATACCTAGTATGAAATTCTATCATTGGAATATCTTCCTTATTCACACACAACTAATGATATCCATATCTAATGACAATATCTGAAAATTATTGAGCTCTATGAAGTTGATCAAATAAATAATCAATGCATGGTAGGGGAAACTTGTTCATTGTAGACAAAGAATTGATCTCCCTATTTTCAATGCATAACCTCATAGAACCATCTTTCTTCTTAAAAAAAGAGCATGGGCTCACCATGGAGAAACATTTGGGAAAAAAATCCTTTATTACTCCATTCCTCCAGTTTTTTATTTAGTTCCACTAATTCTATAGTTGCCATTCTATAAGGGGTCCACGATATGGGCCTTGAACTGGGAATTAAATCAATGGAAAACTCCATTTATCGTTCTAGATTATTTCTAGGTAAATCTTCCAGAAACAGATCAAAATATTCTTGCACAATAGGTGCATCCTATATTTTATCATTTATTTCCTCACCTATTGTTATTTCACTCTCTTTTTCCCCAATAATTTAATTTAATATAGCTATTAGTGAGTGGATCTAGAAGAGAATTGGATGGTGATGTTTCTGATCTAATTATAAGGCATTCTTTATCATCATCAAGAATTATAACCACCATATTCTTACAATAAATTTTTTCATCATGGTCAAAAATCATATCCATAATGAGGATTATATGAAATTCAATCATGGGAATGACAATGAGATCAGCAGATAATGCACCGTTATATGCCATAAGGGGAACTGATTCAAAAAACAATGACGCAATGATAATTCCATTAGGAGTTTTGACAGAAAACACCTTTTTTAAATCCAATTGGATATATCAAATTTTCATATAAAATAGGGAAGATATAAAAGAAGGCGATGAAATAGAATCAAAGAACGCTTTGGATTAATATGAGGAAACGATTAATGTACCCTCCACCACATCATTCATAACATCAACCTCGACAGTTGTGAATGCATAAGAATGGACTTTCTCCCTTGTCCTTCTCCGAGGTAAGTTTACATGACTCTAAATAAATTTAATTTCATAATTCCCCATCTCATTACAACTGAAGCATTCAACATTGATAGCCTCTCACTTCCCTTTGAAATCACGATCTTCGTGGTATTTTTATCAACACTTGTAACAGATTCCCAATCCCTTCAGGAAATCACCAAGTCATTTCTTCCAACATTTACTAGAATATTAAAATTCAACTTTTTCCTTCTTCCCATTACTCCCATTTCTAGAGTGTTTAAAAGATCTCTTCTTCTCTTTATTTTCATTAATGTCATATGACATAGACAATTCCTTTTCTGTCTTGATAGTACATGAGACAATATCTTTATAAGAGGAGAAGGATTGTGAGACTAATTATTTATGGAGAAATGATTTTATCCCATAAAATAATTGATCAATATTACTCATTGGGTTACAAATATAATCTACAACATGCCATTGCTAACCTTGTAAAGTTAGCCTCATACATTTTGACATTATTATCCTCTTTTTTCATTAGACTCAGAAATTGACTTTCCATATCCACTAGATGGTCAAGAGGAAAGTATTTTTCAATGAAAATATCATTAAAATCCATCCATTCCATATTTAATACTTCTTCATCCTCCTTTCTGTTTTGAATTAATGACCACCACTGATCTGCATCTCCTGTGAGGCGATAAACTGCAATGATAACATTTTCCCTTTCACTACACCCCAATGCCTGAAATAGTTTCTCTATGGATATTATTCATTACTCAGCTAAAAATGGAATTGATGTCCCATAAAATATTGGTGGTTGTTTTCTCATGATTCATTCTTACATTGATCATATTTATTGTGGATTATGGTTCTCCATATGGGTAAGGTATTAATTCATAACCTGACTGAGTTGTCACAGTATGCTTATAAGTTGTTCTGCACCAGTTGATTCATCTAATCCGCTATAATTATCACGAGTATGATGGAAATTCCTACCTGGATTACATGAATTGATATGGTTTCCATTCCTTACCCTATGAACCATTTCAAAACAAGGGCATTCGCTAGATTAGTTTATGAATCACAGTACATAATTCCAAACTAGTAAAATACCTAACATAAATTGAACAGTTTGTGCATATAATCCATAATCATAAAAAATGTTTTCTTTGAGGATGTATATACTCATAAATCATTCATAATTTATTTTAATGAAAATTTAAATTAACTTATGAATATCCACTGAGAGTATCATAACCCATGATGCAGCATGGCCCATTTTCGTGCACCAGTTCTCATTCGAATCTAGGTCAAAGAGGTATTTTCCCGGTTTTCATCCCAGATACATATATGCCAGAGCTGACTCTACATGCTCGTATCCAATCATGGATGTATTTGTTGGAAAATTCACAAAATATCTACATTACCTAAATTCTTGGATATTCTTCTATACTAATCCTCAAAGTCTATCGTAGGGTAACGTTCTATAATATGAGTTTTTCTAAATATAGTTTCCAATGAGTGTACTAAACATCATATGATACCAACTATAACACCCCAACCCCAGTTACCAAGAGTTAGTTCATTATTACAAGACATTGGCATTATCAAATTAGATCAATTCTCAAAATACTGATTAGTTTTGTTCCATTGGAAGTACTAGATACATCAGTATGTTTTACATTAAATCATGAAATTAAAAAAAATGTTGTGTATGATTAGAACACACACATATCCTTTGGAATATCCCTACAGGTTAATCATTATATACCTCCTCACATCGTGGTAAATATAAAATAAAAAATGTTTTGAGCTCAAATTCTTAGTAAGGATAACAATATAGAGGAAACTATCATAAATAATCATAAAGGAAATTTATAAGATTTATACACATGACTTTTAAAATTAATCTTCATCATAATAAGACAATGATAAATCAAATAATTCCATCTACTTATTCACATGTATATTCTACTAGTTGAATAATCACAAGTATTACCAATAGCTAATTTCATAATGATGGATTGCATAATTCCAAACATCATGACCACATAGTCAAGGCCTCGTGCCAAGAATAAAAATATGATTTTTTCAAGGTCGTGTTCCAAGACACTATATTGTATCATGATAAAAATCGATGTATTAAAGAGATATAGTGGGCTCCACCCATCACACAATAATTCCAATGCATTCCTCATATTAAATAGATGAAACATTACATAAATATTTATATTAAAACTAGCATACAAAATGTTAATACTGTATCCAGATACCTCGAGTGGAATAAAAATTACTCATCCATAGTAAAATATATCACAAATTCTTTAATTCAATATATAAGACTGCGTCATAATAAATAAACATAAAATAAATGTAAAATCTATCAAAGGATGTTGACATATATGAAATCAAAACTATTTTAGAGAAATATCTCTTTCTATTTTGAAATCATTTAAAATTCACATTATTATAAAAGTAAATATTTATTTTGAAAATATTATTATAAGCTTGTTGGGGAAGCTCCTATGGTCTTATAACAGTTGAAAATAAATGAACCCTACATATAAGTTAAAAAACATTCTTACCGTATTTTATTGAAAAGGTCATAAAGTACCTTGTTTGGAAAACAATGGAAATATTCCTCTCAATATTTTTTTAAAAAATGTCTAAAATTGTATAAATGAAATAAACCCGTATTCTAGGAAATTGTAAAAATGTTTTGAAATACATTCTTATGGAACACATAAGAGGATGATAAATAATTCCCAGCAGATGCTTACGTATAAAAAAACTCAGATAATAAAGAGACAGTAAAATTAACCCTTACCTTGTACTTTTCTTTAGTCAAGTGTATGTTAACCTCCTTCATAATAGATAAAGAATTTTTATTAAATTTTAGGAGAACCACATAAAAATATGATATCATTTATGATCTTCTAATATTTCTTTGTTAATGATATTTCAGTAGTAACATTGTTTCGGGTGTTAACTACTTTGTTTTTAATTTATATTTTTTGAAATAAAAGTCATTTTTGTTATGAATAGGATGTATTTGATTAATATAAATAATGATATAAAATTATTAAAAAATATTAATAATCATAAAATTAATATTATTCTTTAATTTTTACATTGGGGAATTAATCTCATCGCGTTTGTGGAGACGGTAATCCGTACGTACGCACGAGCAACAATATCATTCTATTTGTTTTGAAATAGTATGTAATTCGATGTTATATTAAATATGAAAAATTATTAAAATGATATATTTATTATTTACATCACGTATACTCTTTTTTAACCCATCCAAATAATGAAGGGCTGAATAACAAATTACACCACGACGTGGAGACGGTAAGTCATACGTACGCACGTATGGTGACTTAGTGATTCATAGGATTGATAGAATAATGAATATGGTTGTACAATATTTATAATAAAATCATAGTATTTATAAGGCACTATATTTGTTATTTTGGTATGGAAGAAATAATGAAAGAGGAATTGGAAGAAGAAAATAACTTAGACAGAGGTGATGAAATTATTACCTCTTCTTCAAGTGATTCATTTTTTATTTGATAAAAAGTGTACCATAAGTTTGATTTCTGATAACTTTAAGGCCTATAGGATAATGTGAGGGTAGTTAGGAAGATATTTTAGAAGAGGTTTTCCAAGCCAAATGTCATTGGAGATGTGATTTTGAGAGAAGTGGTAGTACCTTTTTATAAGAGAGGTGAGTGTCACTTTTGGAAAAGATTGAAATATTATTTTATTATAAAATCATTTTCGGTATAGAATGGCTCAAAATGTATTTATTTATATGATAAGGTGGTTATGGGTTTAAATCCTCTATAAATTTTTTTTACGCATGTTTAGGTTTCAATATTATCCTTATCTTGTATATTTAGCTCCTGATTAAATAGTTTATCGTTTAAAATTTTTTCATGTATTTTTATATAACCTGATTAATAAACATAATATAAAATTCCAAAATAAACTCATGTGGTTCATCAATGACATATATATAATTATATAAGTCATTTTTCCAGAAAATAGTTTTTTAGGAATATTTTATCACTTAACAATATAGTATTTTTTTAAAAACTCATTTATGTCTATTTTGACACTATTTTGTATTTTATTTTCTTGAGAGTTAAAAAATATTATTACTTAGAAAAAATAGCTTAAATAAATCAAAACTTGTCATATTAACCAAATAAATTTGTGTAATTCTTCAAAAGACTCAATTTTCAATTTTTTTGATATTTAGAATATCAATTATTTTAATTTTTCATTAATAAGTTAATTACTGCGTCATTATTTTGTGATAAATAAATTTAATTATATAATATCTATAAATTATAAATAAAATAACATGATGTAAGAACTATTTTTAGATTTCTAATTAAAATTTATTGTAGAATTTATCGTATGTATAACTCGAGATTGAAAAAAATTAGTTATTAAAATATGAATTTAACACTTTTAACTATTCTTTAAAAAAATAATAAATCTCCTATTCTATTCCAAGTGGATCAAAAAAGGATATTATTTTATTCATAACGTTTATTTCTTTGAAATAAAGATATCCAATAAAATTAGGACATGTGTTAGGGTAATTATAATATCATTTTTACCTTTATTTACCATATTTACTTTTAACCATGGTAAATAAAATTCAAAAGTTACTAGTCAACCAAAAATATTTTAATCCTAATGAAAAACTTTTTATATAATGTTGTTAACCGTGTATCTAGAATATTTTAATTTCAATTCACATAAGGAGTAAAATTATGTTTTATGCAAATTTGAAAATTTTCCTAGAAGGTGGGTAAACTGTGTTAAATAGTTCAATAAAATTATATATATAATATTATTATAAAATGACTCCAATGAATTACATTGAAAGAATATAGGTATTATAAATCTATTTGGACTTTAAAACAAATTTAAATAAAAATAATTATAATTTAAATAAATTATGGTTTTAAACAATAACACGGTGTTTATCACTATTAGTCAAAAATCGTATGTTTTCTAAAAAATACCAAAAATTCACTCTAAGATAATTTTGATATTAAGAATCCCAAATGAAGTCCACTTTGAAAAATAAAATTTATAATATTTCAAAAAGTGGGTTTTACTATTCCTAACTGTTTTTTAAACGGCTAGTTTGGTTGGTTGTGGTGTGCTACAACTCGAAGTTACGTACAACGTATGTTTTTGTACTATTCATAGAAAACATTACCTTTGAAGCATGTGGTCTTTCATTCTTCCCTACTTAAAATTATTATATCTTCTAAATATCTAGATTATTAAAGCATAAAATTATTTGGTTGGTTCTTCATCATAATATCCTCAGTTCCCACATTGCCTCTTCAATTTTATGGTTTTTCTAGAAAAATTATACCAGACGTGTCGTTTGTTTTCTCAAAACTGGTAATCTGGTATCAAGAATCCTAATATGCTATTAATAATAAGACAGATCATGTTCCAGTTCTATTTCATCATAGTTAAGTACATGCATTGGGTCAGGCATGTATTTTGTCAACAATGATATGTGGATGACATCATGAACATTAGAGAGACTTGGCAGAATATCTAAACAATAAGATACAACTCCATTTCGTTCTAGAATTTTGATGGTACGTTGTACATGGGACTCAATTTCCCCTTCTTACTGAATCGTATGACACCCTTCCATGGAGATATCTTCAAGAAAAATGATATCCTACTTGAAATTACAAATCCTTCCTTAGATTATCGATATATCTCTTTTTCTTACTTTGAGCTGCTTCAATGTGGGTTTGGATAATATTCACCTTTACCATTGATTCTTCAACATGTTATGGGCCTATGAGTTTTCTTTCTCCATCATCATTCCTACAAGTTGGTGTGCAACATCTAGTTACATATAATTCTTTATATGGTGTTATCTGAAAAAATGAATGGAATATATTGTTATTGGAAAATTTTACTTAAGGTTAATATTGATCCCACAAACCTTGGAAGTCAAGTTAGAATGATATCAAAATGCATTCTATGTTCTGAATAGTGTTTTCTGATTGTTCGATAGCTTGAGGGTGGTAGGCAGTGCTCATACAAAGTTCAGTGTCTTGGGCTTTTGGAAGACTTTACCATAATCATGATGTGAAATGGGGATCACAATTTGAAACAATAGATTGTGGCACTCCATGAAGTCTTAAAACTTTATAAATATATAGACATTCTAAATGTTTAAGTTTTAAATCTTCTCTTAAAGATATAAAATGTGCTGAATTGGTATGACAATAAAAAATGAGCCATATTACATTATTCTTTCTAGGTGTATTTGGTATCCCCATGAAAAATTCCATCATAATATCATCCCATTTCAACATAAGTATGGGAATAGGTTGCATGAATCCTCGAGGATGTAGTCTTCCAGCCATAACCTTTTGAAAATCCCTTCATCTTGACACACAATCAGAAATCTCCCTCTTCATGTGGTCCCATCAAAAATTTTCCTTCAAAAAACTATACATCATAGTGCTACCCAGGTGTATAGAGAAATTAGATATATGAGAAACATCCAACAACTCTCTTTTTAGATCACTTATATTGGAAAAACAATGCCTAAACCCATATTTCGAGATTCCATCTTCATTTATGAAGTCAATCAATCTCCCATAATTCGTAGCTTTAATTTTCTTTTGAAACACCTCATCATCTTTCTGAGAACTTTTTTTCCTTCCTAGTTAATATTGTTTTGCAGCCATTTGAAAAAGTATTGATGTTTCACCTTCCATGATTATTCCCATATCCCTCTTTAATAGATCCATGAACATATGATCCCTTTCAACTCTCATCTTTTTCAAAACCCCATGATCCTTTCTACTCACAGCATCATCTACCTTTTGTGTCATCCCTAGGTGGTAGTGTATAGTGCACTCATTATTTTGGAGAAGTTCAAACCATCTTATTTTCCCCATGTTGAGTTCTTTCTATGAGAAAATATTCTTCAAACTCTTATAATCATTATAAATCTCTCATTTTTCATCATAGAGATCGTTTTTTCATATATTCAATGCAAATATTATACCTGGAAACTCATGATCAGGAGTAGGATAGTTTTTTCATGAATTTTTAAATGATGTGTTGCATAGGAAATAACTCTATCATTCAGCATCAGGACATAACCAAGATCATTCATTGAAGCATGACTATAAATAACAAACCCATCATTACCCGATGGTAGATTCAAGATATGTGCATTGAATAATCTTTTCTTCAGTACCTCAATCAAATCGTCACACTCTTTTGTCCAAAAAAATTTAACCCATTTACATGTGATCTTTGATAATGGGGTAGCCAATCAAGAAAAATTCCGGACAATACACTCTTAATAACATGCTAAAATAATAAAAATACATACCTCAGTTGTACTTGGCGGTGCTGGCCATTCATTTATTTATATTGTCGTAGAAGGATCAACAAAGTTTCCATCATTAGATACATTATGGCCAAGAAATGAAATCTCTTGAAGAGAGAATTCACAATTGCTAAACTTCCCATATAATTCAATTTTTCTAAGAGTCATTAGAATTGTGCACATGTGATGTTCATGATCTTCATAGCTTTTTGAGTATAAAAATATATTATCAATAAATACCACTACAAATTCGTCAATATATTCCTTGAAAACTCTATTAATTAGATCCATGAAGGCCAAGGGTGCATTGGATAATCCAAAATGCATTGTTGTAAACTCGTAATGCCCATACCTGGTATGAAACGTTGTCTTTTGAATATCTTCATTCTTCACACACAATTGATGATACCCAGATCAAAGTTCAATCATTGAAAAATATTGATCTCCATGAAGTTGATTGAAAAAATCATCTATGAGTGGTATGGTATACTTGTTCTTTATTTTTGTAGCACTGGTATCCTTGTATTGAATGTAAAACCTCATAGATCTATCGTTATTCCTAACAAAAAGAACATTGGATCCTCATAGAGAAACACCAGGGAGAATAAATCCTTTATTAATCAATTACTCTTATTTTATCTTTAGTTCCACCGATTCCATAGTGGTCATTATATAAGGGGTTTTCGATATGGGCCTTGAACGAGGAATTATATAAATGGAAAACTCAATTTCTTGTTCTAGAGAATGTATAATTAAATCCTCTTGAAACACATCAACATATTATCAATAGGTACGTCCTATATTTTAACATTCTTTTCATCACCCATTGTAATTTCACTCTCTTCCTCCCTAATAACTGAATTTAGTAGAGCTATTATGAGTGGATCTTGATGAGAATCAGATGTTGGTGTTTCTTCTCTAAATATAATTTATTCCTTATCATCATAAAAAAATTTAAACCTCCTTCTTCTTACAATTTTTTTATAAACATGGGCACAGAGTCTCTTGAATAGAAAAGAGAAATCTACAAGAGTCTGAAGGTGGGGGGTTTTTAAATTTGTATTTTCGGAGAAGATTAAAGAGGTCACTCGAGATGAGAGTGTTGGAGTAGCTATCCCCTTCATGCACACCTTTGTTAGAAAGAGTTCCAGCAAGTGAATTCGCTTCTCGGAAGGTGAGTGTAATGATGTAGTTCCTGGAGGAAAGTTGATGTAGGCAGAATTCCAATTTCGCAATCAGCCTCCATGTAAGATCTAGTTGTTCATTCCATACTTCCTAAACCATGCATGAGGAGTCACATTCAAAACAAATGTTATTTATAACCCTATTAAGAGCATAAAAAAACGCATTAATCATCCCTAACATCTCTACTTCAAGGGCCTTTGCCAATCCACCAGGGCCATAGTGGTAAGAAATGACATCTCCTACAGCATCTCTAAAGATGAAACATTAACCATCCGGTCCGGGGTTTCCATTGGATGCTCCATCAGTGTCGCATTTGATCTATCCAGCATGTGGGGGACCCAAATAACTTCCATCATGTGGCGGGGATGTGGGAAGTTACCAGGAACCTCCAATCTTCAATGAACCAGGAGATCATTGATGGAGTTATTTAAAAATTCTAATTTTGTCTTTTTCAATTTCTTAATAGAATTGTAGATCTCAAATAGTGTGATTTTTTGGTTGAAGACAAATCCCTTCTATAGTGATTTGTTACAGCTCATCCAGATCACATGCACTAGCTCGGCACATGCTGCCTTCAGCAGGATGAAGATCTGTTTCATCCTGCAAGAGCTAAGGAGAGCAGAAATGAAGTCCATGAGTGTACATGAATTTGGAGACCATATCAAAAACAAGTTTAAGAGTGAGTTCCATAGGGATGCCACTATGTGGAATCTGAGGAATAGATGATTTAGGTCATCATGATGCTGATGTTAGAGTTTGCAGCGTGATCAAGGGGAGATGCAAATTTTCTGGAGATTACTGTCAATCGGTAACCTATTGTATGAAATTATCCAAAGAAGAGTAAAGCGGGAGGGTAGGATCAATTTTTTTTGAAGTCTACAATCCAGTTCATAGTGCCTCATGAGTGATGTTAATAAAGAGACTTGGATGTGAGCTTCCCATTGAGAGTTGGTTCCCAAATAATAAAGTCCTCTTGTAATGGAAATTCATAGTTGGAAATGAGATCATAAATATCAGCAGATAAAGTCTCAGGCCTGGAAACTTTATCATTGATAGAGATACCAGAATCATAATTATTATTTGAGGTGTCAATCCTATCTATGAGCGGACCATTGCACCAATTATCAGTTGAGAACAACAGAGAGGAATTGGCATGGGCCATCCAGTGAGAGTCCACAAGAATCTTGTCAAAAATATCCCTGAGTCCAGGCCTTGTCAAGGACTCCATGTATCCAGGTTTTCCTATTTTCAACTTGTCTACAATCCAATACCTATGAAATCCCAAAGCATCAGATTTTGAGTTGATCAGTTTCCAAATAAAATTGGATTGGAGGTATTGATTAAAAAGTGAGATATTTTTTATCCCAAGTCCTCCAGTGTCATAGGGTTTACAGAACTTTTCCCAAGACACTGTGAAGGACTTTCCCTCCAGGATACTACGTCTCCATATAATGTTTATCATGAGAGAATTTATAGTTTTAATAATCATGGAGGGCCATATGTTAACCATGAAGGAATAGACCATTTTTGAGATGATTACATTCTTTACTAGGCATATTATTCAAGCCATTGTTAGAGCCTTCACCTTAATAGTGGCCAGAATTCTCCTGATCCCACTGATGATAGAAGTGAAATGTGAAGCTTGTGTCCTGCCCTATAATAAAAGAACTCCAAGGTATGTGAAGGGAAAGTATACCTCTTCAATTCCCAATAAATTAATAACTATGATTTTCCTTGATGCTGAGAGGTTTTTCTTAAAGAAAACCATGGAATTTTCTCAGCTGACTTCCTTGCCTGAAACACCTTCATAATAGAGAAGGAACTATTTAATGTTTTTTATGTTTATCTGATCACCTTGAGGAAAGATTATAATATCATCAGCAAAAAATAAGTGATAAGGGGAATTAGTAGCACAAGAGGCTCTGATGGTTTTCAATTCCCCAGAGTCCACCATCTGTAGAAAAAGTCTAGTGAGATAATATCTAGCGATGGAAAAAATGATGGCTGAAAGAGGATCTCCTTGCCTCACACTTCGTGTGAAATGAATATATACCTCCGATGATCGATTAATTAGGATATAAATATGTGCAGAACCAAGAAGATTTTTAGTCCTTCATATGAACTTTTGATTGAAGCCGAAACCTATGATCACATTGCATATCAAAATCTCAGTCCATTGTGTCAAAGGCCTTGTTTTTTTTCAATTTTTAAGGAATGATTACTTCTCCTTATTGGCTTCCTAAAGAGATTCACACATTAAGAGGTTGTGATCAAGCAGTCTTGGATGTTTCTGCCCTATTCAAATCCAAAATGATTTCATGAAATCAGTTTTTGTGTGATTCGAGGAAGCATATTAGCCAAGAGTTTGGTGATGATCTTGTGAATGGTGTGGACAAGTGCTACAAGTCTAAATTTATTGATGACACTTGAATTAAAAATATTCGGAATGAGAGAAATGAATTAGGCATTGATTCCTTGAGAAAAATATCCTCCATTAAAAAAAATACTTGACTGTCTCACAAACATCCATTTGAATGATATCCTTGAAATTTTGAAACAAGTGATTGGTAAACCCATCAGGGCCCGGAGAGCATTATTTATTATGACTATAGGTTACTTATTTTATTTTAGATTCGTCAGGTATGATATTAAGGAGCGAGTTATCATCCTCTTTGAGAATTAGCAGAATGATGCCCTCTTTCAAGGAAACATTTTTTTGGAGGACCATTAAAAATATTTTCATAATAGGAAACAACATGATCAATGATTGATTTCCTGTCATTAAGAAGGTTCTCACCATACTTAAAATGGAGGAGGGGCTTACTGGCCTTTCTTTACCATTAAAGGGAATTGAATAATTTTGTATTATGGTCACCCTCATTTAACCATTTGGTATTAAAAGTATCCTTGAGTATGTTACCTTTGATCTGAATAAGGGTTTGGAGCTTAGATTCTATTTCTTCTTCCTGATCAATGCCACCAGAAGAATTGTGCTTGGTGGACTCCTCTTACAACGAATAAATATTTTCTTCCAGATCATCAATTTCCTCATCCATTCTGCTGAACGTTTTCCTGCTCCATTCCTTCATCATAACATTTAGAGTTTTATGTTTGGATGTACACGTTCTAGGATTTCCATCTCCACCAACCATGACCCATGTGTCTTTCACCAGTTTATTACATTATGTATGATCAGACCAAGAGTTGTTAAATCTTAAAGGTATTGGAAGTTTTCTATCATTTTCAGTAAGTCTTGCCAAAATTGGGTGATGGTCAGAATTGTGTTTTGCAAGAGTGACACAAGAGATGGATCTCCAGTCTCCCAGCAGGGTGCCATTGAAAAATTCATGATCAATCATTCTTTCTCTAACCCCACCCAGGTTCCTTCTATACCATGTGTACTTAGCACCCATGATGTTCAATTTACAAAGATATTCATTATCTATGGAAGAATGGAATTTTTTAATAGTGATTGAGCTATGAGGAGGACTGTGTGACTAATTCTTGAGGTAGGAATTTATTTAACCCGTCAAATAATCGATCAATCTTACTACTTGGGATATGTATATAATATGGAGCCTGCCTTGATAACCCTGTAAAGTTAGCTGCATAATTTTCAACAATCTCATCCTACTTTTTCCATACACTCAGAAATTGTCATTCCATATCATCTCGATGGTCACGAGGAATGTATTTTTCTATGAAAAGATCTTTAAACTCCCTCCATTTCATATTTTTTACTTATTCATCCTCATTTGTGTTTTTAATTAATGATTACAATTGATCTCCATCTCCTGTGAGGAGATAAAATTCCATGACAACTTTTCCCTTTTTCTACTCCCCAAAGCATGAAATATTTTTTCAAAGGAACATTTCCATTTCTTTCCTACAAATGGATTTGTAGTTTCGTTTAATGTTGGTTGTTTTTTACTCATGAAGCGTTCTAAAATTGATCTGCCACATTGTGGATCTGTGTGCTCCATATAGTTAAGGTTATTATTCATAACCAGAGAGAGTTGTCCTAGTATGGTTATAAGATGTTTAGCACCGGTTGCATCACTGAATCCACTATAATTATCTCTATTAGGGGGTAAATTCCTAGATGGATTACATGAATTGATAAGGATTCCATTCCATCTACTAGGCACCATTTTTATGTAATGGAATATAGTAGAGTAGTTTATGAATCACAATACATAATTCAAAACCAGTAAAATAATTAACATAAAGTGAACTATTTATGCATATAATCCATAATAATAAAGAAAATGTTTCCATTGAGGAATTATTTGCTCATAAATCCATCATAATGGATTGTATAGAAAATTTCAATTATCTTAAGCATATCTCATATGAGTGTTGTGAACAAGAGTGCAGTAAGGCCCATTGTCATGCACCAGTTCCCATTCGAGTCTTGCTCAAAGCAGTGTTTTTGGGTTTTAGCCCTAGATACATTTATTCTAAATCAACCTATACCTGCTCATTTCCAAACATGGATTTATTTTTTACATAATTCAGAAAATCATTACACTAAAAAAATTATAGAAAGTTATTCTACACTAATACTCAAATTCCATGTTAGGTTAATGTTCTCTAATCAGAATCATTCTAAATCTAGTTTACATGGTTTGTACTAAAAATTCATTGACACCAACTGTAACTCCCCGACCATAGTTAACCATATTTGGTGAATTATTACAAAACATTGGCATGATCACAAGAGATCATGTCTTAAAATATCAATTAGTTTAGTATCATTTGATGTACAAGATATATATATAAGTTTTACATTACATAATGAATTAAAAAACAACATTGTGTCCCCTTTAAACACACTCATATCCTTTTGATTACCCTTGCAGTTTAATCATAATATACTTCTCCACATATGGGAAAACGAAATAATAAGAGAGGGGTGAGCTTAGATTCTTAGTAAAGATAACAATATTGATGAAAATTTTAAAAATAAACATTGACATTAATGGAAATTTATACGACTGAAAAACATGCCTTTTAAACTTAAACATCAGCATAATATGGAAAGATAAATCAAAATAATATTATTTACTTTTTTACATGGATATTCTAATAATAATATAATAACATGTAATATCAATAGATAATATCATAATGATGGAATGAATAATGTCGAACATCAGGACCACATAGTCAAGGCTTTGTTCTATGACAAAAAATATGATTTTCTCAAGGCCTTGTAACCAGAAACTAGTATGTCTCAATAGACCTACCAATATATTGAGGAGGTATAGAAAGATTCACCCCTCAGTTAGTAAGTCCAATGAATTCCTCATATGAAATGGTTGAAAAATAGCATTAACATTCGTATTAAAAATAGCGTACAATATGTTATTACTTTAACAATAAACCATGAGTGGTATAAAAATAACACATCCACAATAAAACATATAACAATTCTTTCAATAGAGAATAGAAGATTATATCATAATAAATCATCTTCAAACAAGTGTAAAATCAATCAAAGGATGTTTCTATAGATGAAATCAAATCAATTTGAGAAAAATATCTCTTTCTATTTTGAAATCATTTCAAAGCCACATAATTATAAAAGAAAACAAAAATTTTGAAAATATTCTTAAAAGTTTATATGGGAAGCATCAAAGGTTCTATAATAGCAGAAAATAGTCGCACCCACTGTATAAGTTAAAAACATTCATACATTAATTTTTCAAAAAGGTTATAAAGTACATTGTTTGGAAAATGATAGAAAGATTTCTTTCAAAACAATTTATAAAAATTCAAAAAAGGGAATAAATGAATTTAACCAATATTCTATGAAATAGTAAAAATCATTTGAATTACATTTTTAAGAAACATAGATGAGAATGATAAATAATTCTAAGAAGATACTTATGTATAAACAACCTCAGATAATAAAGAGATTGTAAAATTAACCCTTACCTTGTACTTTTCTTTAGTTGAGGGTATGTTAACCTCCTGTATAATAGTTATATCATTGTTATTAAATTATTAAATAAATATATACATTAATATGACATCATATATGATCTTCTAATAATTATTTTTCAATAACATTTTAGTAGAATCATTGTTTAGGGTGTTAACTGATTCGTTTTCCTTTATCTGTTTTGTTACGTATGTCATATTTTTTATGGATATGATGTATTGGATTTATATCAACAATTATTTTATGTTCTAAAAAAAATTTAATCATATAATAGAAATTATTATTAAATTGCTATGATGGGGAATGAATCTCATCATGTTCGTGGAGACACTAATCTGTACGTACGCATGAGCGACAATAACATTATATTGATGGTGAAATATTATATAATTGAATGTTATATTTAATATAAATAATAATTTACATTTTATATTTATTAGTTACATCAATTATAGTCATTATTATAACCATCTAAATATTGAAGTGTTGAATAAAAAACTACACCACGACATGGAGACAGTAATCCGTACATACGCTCGTATGGTGACATTGTCATTCATAGGATGTATAGAATAATGAATATAGTTATACCATATTTATAATAAAATCCCAATATTTTGAATTTACTGGAGTTATTATTATGGTATGGAAACAAAAAAGAATGAGGAAGTGGAGGAAGAAATAAACTTTGAAAGAGGTAATGAAATTTTTACATCTTCTTCGGGTACTTCGTTTTGGTTTGATAAAAAGGGATCATTAAGATGGCTTTATGATCAAAGTAATGCCTCTAGGTTTACGTGAGGTAGTGGGAAAGATATTTTATCAGGGTTTTCATAAGTTAAATGGCTTTAGATGTTTTATTTTGAGATAAGGGAAATTGCTTTTTTATAAGATAGGTGTGGGTCACATTATAAAAGATTGAAATGTTATTATATTCTTATTTTTTTAGTTTATAATGTCTCCAAATTTATTTATTTTTAGGTTATGGCTGGGATGGGTCGAAATAATCTCAACCAATATGTTTTAGACAAGTTTATGTTACCATATTAACCTTATATTTTATATTTAACTCTTAGTTAAATTGATTAACTTTTACAATGTCTTCATTTATTTTTATATTACATGGTTAAAAAACATAATATAAAATTCTTAGAGAACCTAACGTGGTTAATTAATGACATATATATCATTATATAATTAATTTTTGCGAAAACTGGATTTTTAGGAATATTTTATCTTTTAATAATATTTTATTTTTTAAAAACTCATTTATGACAACTTTGACACTATCTTGTATTTGGTTTTTTGTAATAGTAAAAAATGTGATTATTTAAAAAAATACATTAAATCAATCATAACATGTCATATTAACCTAGAAAATTAGTTTAATACATCAAATGCCTCAATTTACATTTATTTTCATATTTATAATATCAATTATTTTTATCTTTCATTAATAAGGTAATTACTGCATCATCAATGTGTAATAATTAAATTTAAATATTTAATGTATAATAATTATAAATATAATACCTTGATGTATTAAATCATTTATTTATTCTAATGAATATCTTTAGTCGAATTGATATCATGTATAACCCTACATTAAAAAATTAGTTATTAAAATTTTAATTTAACACTTTTAACACTAATTTTAAATAATAATAAGATACCTAATCTCATCCAACGGGATAAAAATAATATTTTATTTATAATTTTGATTTTGGTCAAAATAAACTTATTCAATAAAATGTGGAAATGCGTTAGGATAATTATAATATAAATTTTACCTTTAATTCCCCTATTTACTTTTAACTGTTGTAAATAAAATTCCAAAGAAACTATTCCCCAAAACTTATTTTGATCATACTAAACAAAATTTTAATTACTGATGTCAACCATTTCCCTCTGATTTTTGTAATTCAATTCATATAATCGATAAAATTACGTTTTATGTAAATTTTTAAATGTTCCTAGAAGGTTGGAAAATGCATTAAATACTTAGATAAAATTTTATATATCTAATATTATTATAAAATAACTCCAAATAATTACATTGATATAATATAGGAATTATGTATCTATTTTTATTTAAAATATATATAAATAATAATAATAATTATTTAAATAAAAGTCTGTTTAAAACAATAATAGTGTATTTTTCACTATTCATCAAAATCAGAAAGATTTTAGAAAAATACCAAAAATATTCCCTAATCTAATTCTGATATTATAAATAAACAAATGAAGTTCATTTTGAAAAATAAAATTTATAAAATTTCAAAATGTGGGAATTAATATTCATAGAATTTTTTTAAACGGACGGTTTGATTTTTCGTGTTGTGCTAGAACTTGATGTTTTGTAGAATGCAAGCTATTGTATTATTCAAAGAGAATTGTACTGTGGAATCTTGGCATGTTTCACAAATTGACATGTGTTTAGTGTTTTTCTATCTATCGGTGTCTTGCATCAGGTTGACATTGATGAATGTTTCTTTCATTCTTTGGTGGATGGGTGTCTCAAAAGATAGGAGGGAGTATTGGAATCATCTATCCAACTCTCATTCAAATTTCTATATTGGTTGGAGAGGTGTTCTAACTATTTTTTCTTCTACAATGGTGCAACTTATTGGCAGATGAATTTTGTAGAATGATCTCATTGTTGCAATTTCTAGCGAAGGGGTGATGAAGATTTATGGTTCCTTGTTAGATGTATGTTTCTTTTGATCATATAAAACCTTTTTAACCCTTTTTAAGGAATTTTTCTATCACTGTAATGATTTATCTCATTCCCAGTTCAAAAAGAGTTTTTATATTATTATATTCAATAAAAGTGTATTAACCCTTGTCTATTTAAAAAAATATTGTTTTAAAAACTGTTATCATTATGAAAATTGTTTTTTATTTAAAAGTTAAATTAATCATATTTAGAAAATTATATTTGAAAAATGGAGTACATTTTAGGATTATAAATGTCAAAAAAATTGTTAGTGTGAATTTTTGTGATTTCTTGAAATATATGAATTTTTTTCCAAAAAGTGAAATACGATAATTTATTGTATATATACATTATATGTTTAATATACTATTTATTGAGTCATGGATGATTGTAAACACATTGGGATAGAACTCACATACACATATTAAAATTTCTTGTCAAAATAATCCACACTATTTCGTGTATTATAGAATAATAATAATGTAATGGTAAAACTAATAAGAAAACCACCCTCCTCTCTGCTATAAAAACCACCCATACTCTCCTCTTCTATTAAATTCTCTAAAGATATGTGATATCCCTAAATTATAAAACAAAATTACCTAATGATCCTCCCGATGTCTAGAAGCCCTTGGTATCCTCAAAAGAACAAATCCATTTCCCATAATAGGCTCTCAAGGAAGATTAAATCAAGAGGTCAATTCCTCTTTTAATTTCAATCAATTTCTTTTTATGTTCCATTGTTCAATTTTCCTTCTTGACATATCCTCATCCAAATGGAATGAAAAATCATGTACTATACATGTGTTGGAATTTTTTATTGTAAATTGATAATTCATTATCATGTATCCTTTCCCCTTATTTTATATGAATGAAATGAAAACACCATAAAAAAGGTGTTAATTTAACATAATCAAGGATGATAGATTATCAATTTCTATAATAGTATTAAATAATGGTATTAAAAACATTTTTATTTTTGAACCAGGACATTAAATATGTATTTATCTTATGTGATATCTTGTAATCATTTTTCTCACATGAGGTAAAATAAAAATACAATACAAGTTAATTATGAGCATAATTTCAAAATTAATCCAATATTTTTTTCATTAATGTTTTATATAATGATTCATCATCAGTCCAAATAACCAAACGAAATTCCTAACCATGTAATCTACTAGATGTTCCCTAATTTCAAATAAATCCAATTTGTAAAATAATTCTCACCATTAATGTTTATCCTAACAATAATATAAGTGAACTGATCGTGAAATCTATGGAAGAAAACACTCCCAAACAATGTAATCGATCCTCTTAACTCATCCAAAAGTACAAGGATAAACATAACAGGGTTATAATAAATTAATAAAATGTAATGAAGGATCTAGAATTATTATTTAATTAACCTAATTTTATTATTCAGGTCATTAAGATCAAGAGAAGAACATCGTCAAACTAAAGGTAAGGGATCCTCTATTTCTCAAATTTATTCAGAATCTCCTATATGTTATATCTTATTATTTGTCATTCCTTAGGAAGGAGTTTTATTTTTCACCTATCCTCACTCTAAATTCTTTATTTATGAATGAATATAAACCCCATTCTTTCTCATTAATCCCTCTTATATACACCCAGTACCATGTCGATATACAGTAATGGATTCTACCTGAATCTCTATTATTCTTTTAGGATATTTTTACTAAATTTTTAATAAACACAATCCTATAATATGTTTATTTAAATCTTATAATTTTTGTTCATACGTCCAAACTCATGTATCAAGGTCTATTAATCATTTACATTAGGGGATATACTTTCTATTAAGTCATTCCCTATTCAATACTTCCCGATAAGCTATCATTTTTTTAAAAAAACATCCCGATTTCATACCTGTTTTTAAGTACACTATATGATCTATTTTTAGGAGCCATTATATTCATAATACCACTATTTTTATCATTATAACCTTAATGTTTCACTTCTGGGTTTTTATAAAATATTATGCCCTTTTCTATTTTAAATGATCTTTGATATTTTCATTAAATCACACAAAAATGTTATAATCTAAATGTTTCTTAATATAAATTTTATAATTTATCAGTTAAATTTGGAATCACATGTTATTTTTTATTCTTATTATAACATATAAATTTACTTGCTTGATCTAATTCCTTTTTTATCATGGACACTTATATAATACACCCAATCATTATGATATATGACATGATTATGATACCCATTTCTTTTTATGGGAACCCTTAATTTTTCAAATGATTGATTACGTATGATTATTAATGTGGAAAAAATATTCATGAACATGTTAATATTTTTGTTCCAAAATAGTTATCTAATGCATTGGGTAAATTTGAGTATCATGAGACGATATGTGCAACGGTCTTTGTGGTTTTCCTTGACTTGTTCTATCATATGAAATGGTCTTTGTGGATAACATTGGCTTGTGACACTCTATGTGAAAAAAGACTTGACTCATGATAAAGTCATGTTTATGTTTCTTCCTCTTTTTTATGACTCCATGTTTATATACCCCAACGTTTATTTATTATGATCTAACATGCTTCTTGAATTTTTATATCATTATGCCATGCATTCAAACCAATGTTCTAATGCATTATTACTATGACTTTTCCCATGACATCATTGTTTTTTCTATAATCATAAACCCCTATTATGATAAATTATTTAGTGGAAGAGTGATTTATCAAAAAAATGGTTGTGTTCTTTAAAACCCATTGCAGAAGGGTAAAACACACGATTAATACTATGAAATATGTAATAGATATTAATTACAGTTAAAATAAAGTATTGAATGTTTCTAAGGTCCAAAAATCCTTAGGGAAGAAAGAATAAAAAATTAAATATATTTTTTAAGTGTGGCCAAAATTTTCAACATAATTGAATAACTCTAAAATTGTACATTGTATGAGAAATCTATGACCAACAATAGGTCTTGGGGACATTGTTTACCCTAAGTGCAATATATCATTTGTTGGCATTGGACATTTGAATGACATACTCTAACAAAAACCCGTTTTCTTTTATTAAATTATCTAATACATATTTTGAATATTAAAAAATTAATATACCTCAAATGGTCCACCGTATTAGAAATCTGAGACCACCATAGGGTCCATAAATTGTATTATAACATTGACATGGTATAACTTTTTTCGAAACACGCATTTTGAATCATTCTATTTTTATGTTAAATTCTTGAATACATATATAAAATGATTGAATAATGTATCATATCCATTCCATACTGTTACAAAAATTCAAACAACCATTTTAGCTGAGTTAAGATTTTAAAAACATCCATTTTTCTCCATTTAAATAATTTTTATTGGCAACGACTTAAATGAGAGGAATAAATGACTTCGGCTTTAATTGTTTGTTAAATAAATGAATATATATTTGGTATTAATTTCATTAAATGAATAACAATGAAGTTTTATTTTTCTTTATAATGAAACTGATTATTATGGGTTGTGGTGGATCTAATTTTGTAAAAACAAAAAGTGGGTATTCTTTTCATAATATTGTTGATGTTATAACCATTTTCTATGGTATTCTCCTCTGGAAGGTGTCACTCCATCATGTTATAAATTGTTTTTGGCGCCCATGGTGTGTGTTTCTTTTCTTTATTTTATTTTTATGCTTTTCTTCTATTCCTTTATTCTCTCTTCTCAAAAAATACAAAAGAATGTGTTGAAAAATAATTTGACAAAACTCAAATTATCAATGAATATTCTTGTGAAATATTCAATAGAATTTATCAAAATTTTATTTCCCAAAATATTTTAAGAAGTTCTTTACCTTCTTGGGCTCAAGTTTACAATTTGTGAATTGATAATTACAATTGTATCTCTAAAATGTTCATTCATTATTTTGATCACTGGTGGGTGTCAGTATCCCATAGATACTATTTTGACTCTATGAGTGATATATGTGTAGATTTTATACATATTTTATTATGTTCCCATATTTTCATGTCTGTAACTATATGTTGATATATTATTCATACTTGTGTGATTTCCATATATATGTATTACATGAAATGTTGTCTATTGGTGTTATTCAAGACATGTGGATGGTCATGACTTATTTATCCAATAGAAGGGATGAATTCATGTTTTCAACCATATAGATGAGGGACCAAAGCACATGGTAGAGGAATGAAGGCTCCATGGCATCATGTTGAGGGTGTTCTCGAGGAAGCCTTGATGCCAAGTGTCATTCCCCGTGAGATAGCCTAGTCTATTTGAGTACAGATGTTGATCTCGTCTAGAGAATCTTGGTGACATGGTGGACTTTATTGATAGATGACACCAACTATCATCTCCACAACATCGTGAGGATTCCATACAAGGGCTGGCTTGTTTTCGCTGACTTATTCAGTTATCTTCCAGCATAGATCCAATGTAGGTACGACTAAGGGTTGTGGGATCTTTGTTAGAGGACTGCCACTAGGTTTTAATTTTATGTTTATGTGTTTTACTACATTTATTTATATTATCGTATACACATGAATACTTGATAACATTAGGTCAAGAATGACTTGGGTTTTTCCTAATATGTCTTGTACTAAAACCCTACCTGGGAATTTCAATGAGCTTCTTGATTTCACGAGATACTTGGAGTAGGGAACAAGACATGTGCTGAATGGATGAGTAGATGGAGCTAAGAACTTGGCATATTGAAGAACAAAGAAAACACTACAGGACCATGAAGTTGTTTTTTTAAGGTATACATTTCTTTACTCTAGTCTGCATGTCACATTGGGAGCTCATATTTATATACCTTGTATGTCATCTACAGTTTTCGCATTTAATCTATTTAATTAATTATTTTTCAAGTTATTGTTATGTGTTATCCTTCTCAATGACATGACATGGATGCTATACTCTTCCCATTATTGGACAAAACCCCTCACTGGAAGTCGACTTCCACTTACGGATGGGGATACAATCATGTGGTTAAGTGGAATTTTGGCACAGAATTAATTGTTATGGTCAGAATGTTTCAAAATTGTATCAAAGTATCTGGTTTTGACTAAATATTTTCTCTACTATTTCTAGGGTAGGGAAAAGTTACAAAGGATCTAGGATGGTTGGGACTCGAGTAGTGGAACTATGTCAGTTCCTATCCAGCACTATATAGTAGACCTCCAAGTTTCCATAAAGTTAGGAAGTTATTACATGTTGTTACTGTTGATTCATTTTCGGTGACAAAATGATGATATATGGGATTTTTGAAATTTCATTTATTTTCATGCATCTTGACTAGGAAATTAGGATCACATTTTATATATATACCTATTGTTGTGTTGCATTGTAGTTCATTAATTTAATTCCATGATTTGAAAAAAAAACTCAGGATAGTTTGTTTTATGTGATATATATGTGTTTCATTGTTGTGTGATATATCATAATTGGAATTAATTAGTTAAATAGAACATGTTATTTTATAAGTATATATTTGATGAATTTCATAATTGTGCCAAGAAAAAAGCATGGATTAGAACTAGGAGGGTATACATTGGGTTAATGGTAGACTCCTAGGAAAACCTTGTTTGATCCCACAGACTACATGGAAAACCAAGTGTGATCTCATAGTATAATTAGGGGTTTTCTTGACAACATTGATTTTCAAAGTTGTTTTCAACGTATTAGAAGGGATGTTTCCCCAAATAATTTTATTGGACAAGAATATTTGGAATACCAAGAGGTCATGGAGTTAAGAAAAGGTTCTATGTCTATCTCTACTAATTATGCACTTTTTATAGAGTTGCTTCTATTTAACCCTTTGACTACTACGAATGAGGAATCGAAGGCTAAAAAGTTTGGGATATCACATTTAACTAAACTCAAATGTCAGGTTAGGGATTTTAACATTACAATGTATACATTGGTCTTCCGAATGTCCCTAACCTGTTAAATTGGACTGCAGGAGGATAGGATAATGGAATTACTTATGACACAAAATGTTCAAGTGAATGAGTTTTCACATACTACAATAGGAGTCCATTCACAAGGTACCAATAGAATTGTAGACCATAAGAGGTAGAGTAATGGATAGTTGGTTCATAATAGATATTTTCAAGTAGGTTCTATAATTGTGGAAAACAAGGGCACTATAACTACACTTGAAGGATGCCAATAGTAGGCTTCCATCAGTGTGGCATGGTTGGCTGTCAGGGATGCTTTTCCACATGGTTTTTCGAGATAATTTCTATAAGGATAGGACATGATGTGAATGGAGAAACCCAGAAGAGGATACATACTCCCCTTCCTATGATGACTAAGGAATTTCCTGATAATTATCATAGAGCAAAGGAAGGAAATTTCTATGCAATATACATGGCTCCAACTGATGGTGATAATGATCTTCTATTGGTACGAGGTATGGTTTAAAGAATATACTTTTGATCTTATTCATTATTTAATGTTGTTGTTTTCCCATGATTGTGAGCCACTTTTGGAGTTGAATTACCAGTAGATTTTTGCTTCCCTGAACTCACCTTTTCTATAATATGTCATCTTATGATGAGACAGGACCTTAGTATATTAGAGGATAGTGGCCAATAATTATTTCTCTAATAGGCATATAAGGGACTTACATGCTGGATAAGGGTATTAGTTTACAATCTAGGCCTCCCTTCCCACTATCGAGGAATGTACGATGTGTTCTGTGTGTCACAACATCAAAGGTGCGGACCGAACCCACCCCGTGTCATAGATTGTGAGGATTTTGGGTCGGTTCATGATGTATGTTCTTATGGAAGTCAGTTTTGAAAATTTTTTGATGTGGGGAGACATTGGGATGAAATATGGCACCAAAATTCTGGATATAGTGGCCTCATGGGTGGATCCCAGAATAAAATTGGGGGAATTAGTTTGATGTTTGAGCTCAGTGACCTGTGTAATTCGAACAAAAACCCTAATGATCTTATTGTGAATGAAAAGTCGGTAGATGGGGATAATTTTAACATCTTAATTTTTACAATAATCATAAATCCCAATTATGATAAATTATTAAGTGGAAAAAATTATTAATCCGCAAAAAAATCTGTTTTTATTAATAGGATCGAAAAAGGATAACACCCCCAATTAGTAATCTAAAATATGTAATTAAATATTTTTCAAAGTTAAAAACAGAGTTAGTGTATGGTTCTATGGTCTGCAACCCCTTGGTGAAGACAAAATACAAATAAAAAATATATTTTTTAAGTGTGGAAAATTTATTCAAGGAAATTTAATAAGTCCAAAATAGTACATCATATGGGAAATCTGAGACCACTAATGGGTCCGAGACATAGTGTTTACCCAAGGAGGGTTATAAAATTTCTAGGCATCATACGTTTGAATACCATAGACAATAAAATAACCCTTTTTATTTTAATTAATTATTTGATCCTTATAATTTAATATTACATTATTAATATCTCTCAAACGGTCTGTCGTATTAGAAATTAGATACTACCATTAGGTCATTAATGGGGGGTATACCCTAGAAATAGTATAAATTTTTTCAAAATAGGTGTTTGAATCATTTAATTATTATTTTAAAGTATTGATTACATTTATAAAATAAAAAAATTATTAAATTGTTCGTCATCTACAATCCATATAGTTTTAAAACCCGAAACCACCATTTTAGACGAGTTAATATTTTAAAAACTTCCATTTATTCACTATTTCAATCCACATTAGGGGAAACGACTACAATTGGTGAAATTAATGACATCATATCGAATCATTAATTAAATAGAGGATTAAATATATATTATTAGTTAATTGAAATGAAGAACACTGGAGTTTGGGTTTTCTATATAACTGAACAAATTATTGTGGTTTTTGGTGGATCAGCTTGAGTGCAAACCGAAATAGGGAATCCTTTACCTATGATTGGTGATGTTATATCCCTTTTCCATAGTAATCTCCTCTCGAAGGCATGAATCGATCATGTACAGAACTGTGAGTGGTTCACCTAGTGTGTGTTTCATTTCATTAAATTTTTTTTATTTTTTGTTACATTCTATTAATATCTCTTCTCAACAATAAAATATAATGTTTTGAAGAATAATTTTATGTAGCCAAAATTATCATTTAATATTAATGTGATATATTCAATCATAAATATCAAAATTTTATTTTTTCAAAATTATAGGGTGTTCATTACTTTCGTGGGCCTAGGCTTACTATTGTTTTTTTGAAAATTATAATTGTTGATTTTAAATTGAATGTGGTTTATTGTGATCTCATGTGGGTGTGTATATACCATGTAAACAATTATCACTCCATGAGTCATATAATTTTTTATTTTTTAAATATTCTATAATGATCACATGTTGTCATGTATGATGCTATATATTAATATATTTTTCCTACTTCTGAGCTTTCCTTGTGTATGTTTCACTATGCCTTGTTGGTGGTTAGTGGTATTTGGGACTGGATGATAGTCATGACTTATTTTTCCTCTAACAAGGTTGAACTCTTTTTTTAGCCATAGAGATAAGGGACATGATCACATGTTGGAGTTTTGAAGAGTCCAAGGAATCAGGTCTAGGGTGTAGTTCATGATTCCTTGATGCCAAATCTCATTCCCCATGAGATAGCCTAGTCATTGTGAGTACACAGCATGATCTCGTCTAGATGATCTAGTGGAAATGACTTACTTGATGTATAGAGGATGCAAAGTATCATATCCATGACACTATGAGGACTCTGTACTTGGGATAGTTTTTTTCCTATGACCCATTTAATTATCTTCTGGCATAGAGATGATGCAAGTACATCTTAGGGTTGTGTAAGCTTAGTTATTACACTACCGCTCAGTTTTAATTATTGGATTATGTGGTTTCCTACATTTATTAATATTATGTAATACACTTGTATATATGAGAATATAAGTTCAAGGATGAATTGGTGTTGTCCAAACGAGGCATGTAATCACACCCTACTCGAGCATTTTGGTGCACTTATAGATTTACCAAGAGACATGAAGAAGGGAAATGGCCATGTGATGAATGGATGAGAAATTGGATCTTGGAACTTGGGTTGGAGGATGACTAGGTAAAACACTAGAGACCCTAACAATGTTTTATTTATCATGACAATTTCATTAATCTAGAGAGCTAACAACTTTGGGAGCTTGTATTTATAAATCTTCTATGTCATCTGTAGTTTCCGCATTTACTTTGTTTATTTAATTCATTATCTTCTTATTGTTCTTTGATATCCATCTTGGTGACATGAAACATAATATATAGTCTCCCCATTATAAGACATTGACATTCGCTGCTAGTCTATAGCCTCTTGTGTACGGGATGTCGTGCATGATGTTATGTGGAAATTTGGCTTGGACCCACTAGTTTGGGTAGGGATGTTAAATTTACTTTACTGGTATTTTAGATCATCCCTTTTTTCATGTTATCCACAGGTTACCCAATCAAGATGTTTGAGAACAATGGAAGTTAGGATCTCTTTCTGAATATTAAATGAATATTTTTACTCTTTAGTGACATCGTTTTAGTTTTATGTACCAAATTTTCCAAGTTACTATACATCACGATCCTTAGCTTGTAATATAATGTTTTATTATGATTAAAATCGTTTAATGTTATGTATAAAAGTCTAGTGTCTCTATATGGTCTACCTATTTTCCATATGTAATGGTTTTCATATTTTCCACCATTGAATTTGAATATAATCAATTTTGGTTTCATCAATGATTCCACGAGAGTTTGGATTAATCATGGTGTAATTATGGAGATTTTATATTTTATGGATATATGACGTCTTGTAAAAATTCCCACACACTTTTATTAATTATTTAATTATTGTTATTTTACCGAGTTATGTTTCAATGTTTTATACAATGTGGAAAAAACATGGTGAATAATTATGTTACAATTGATTTTTTAAATTTTTCATAGTCACAATGGTGCATACCATAGGATGTTTCCATGACTTGTAAATATGATTCAGTCAGTAGAAGTTTCACATTGAGTATTTATAAAATCTAAGATAATAAATAAAATTGAATAACTTATCATAAATGTTTTAATTAATCGTACTAGCTTTCAAGATTGATATTGGAGCTAGAGAATTTTTATGAATTTTTTTTTGGCATGAATGGTCTTTCTCATTGATATGTATAACTTCATAAGGATGATAACATCATACATGGTTGGTCATCCCTGGATATTTCCCAATAGTTTATTCATGAAGTCTTGTGTTTGTTATATATTGTCTAACCAGAATGGATGATAGTCCTTTTAATTAAATAAATTGATCAATAGTGTAAATGTAAATATATAGAACATAGTTTTATTGATTCATGATATACCATAAAACACTGTTGTGTTTCCACAATCACCAATAGTTGAGGAACTAATTTAAAATGTTTTTTTTGAGATATGTGGACATTATAAGGGTCTACATGTTGAATGAATATAGATAACCATCTTATCGGATATTTTTTTATTGAAATATCATCATTTATTTTAATGTTATAGGTCTTTTAATTTCTAAATTATTTATTTTTTTAATCTAAAAATTTAACTAAAGCTAATATGTATGTTTTTTAATAATTTTGACATGATCAGGGTTGAAAATAAAAGGTTCCTAAAGAATTAGACATAGGTGAATAATGTTTTTACAATTAGTGTTAGCCATGAATATAAACTATGAATTCCATTAAGTGTGGATCATGGCTCATCATATAGTGAAAACTATATTCCATGGCCATGTGAAACCATAAAAAAATTATATAGGGTAATATCATATATTTTCTAACATTAAAATAATAATCTAGTGGGGGGAATTGGATATTAGGCATGAACATCATGCACATGATATTTTTAATAGATTTCTTTTTGAATGTGAGGTGTGGCCTCTCAAATAGTGGATACCAAATAGTTATATCATGACATGGACAACCATGTGGCCAAACTCTATGCCCCTTTGAAAAGTGTGATTTTATCATTTTTCCTCTAATCCATTAACCATATTCTACCTATCATCTTCCCTTAAAAATAAATTATCACAAATAAAATTGTTCTCTCCACCTTCCCTCTACTATATATTGATGTATCTTCTCTATATGTTCGCTGATTCAACATTCATTCATGATGTTATATCCCCCTTAATTATTCAATCATTTCCATACATAAATTTTCTGTTTTATCCAACATTAGTTTTATTTTTATTTGATATTATATATTGTTTCTAGGGTTTGTTTTTTAGTTTATCTATTTTATCGTTTTTTTTGCTCGAATATGAGGAAGATACATAGTGAGGAGTCTACAAAGCTTCTAAGATATATGTTCCAGTAACTTTCCCTCAAATTCATGATGATTATAATGTGTCACCATTATTCCGCATTATAGAATTTCTATGTTTTTATTCAAATTTGTTCAATACCATTATTCAAATGAATAAACCATGATCTTATTGTTCTTTAGTGATGTTGATATAGATGGAGGTTTTGGGCCACAACTATAAGCAGCCCATTAGGGTGTGTTTGAGTAACTACGACAATCATTCATTACATCTTACTAATTAACACATTTAATGTGTTGATCATTCCACATACATGTAGAAGAAAAAAATGTGTTAAATGGTTTTTCTAATGGATGAATACCTCTCTTGGTCCCTTTCATTTAAAATTGAAAATGATAATGAAATAGAAATTTGGAATTGTGAAATGATAGGGATATTTTCTAAAAATATGCTAATTTTTATAGATGGACTTTAATTTGAAATAGAAATTTACATGGTCCTTATAATCAAATATGAGTAAATTTATTAATGAAATTGATTTGGTAAATTGAATTGATATATGTAATGGACATTTACATGGACCCTTGATGAATATTATATGTTATTTGGGCCAATGGTTTTTGACCAAGAAAACTATATAATTGTGGTCTTCCATGAATATGAAATGAATTCCTAATATAGAATTCCATGATTGAACTCAGAGGATTCCTTGTGATTCATTGATACAACTATCATGTGTGACACCATCATTGTCATAGATAAATGTCTTATATATATGAATAATGTGGAATCGCACCAAAGATTCATATGAACATTCCAGAATTTAGGATGCCTTGTATAATCTACATGGATCTGTCCTGGTGGACTGAAATAGGTCACTCGTAAAATTATCACCTTCGGATCTAATAAAGTCATTATTCAGTTCACCATACATGAATTTCTCAGACATATATATGACTCACTGGTTGTTATACATGGGTTCCTACCCATTTATATGCCTGATACATGAGATATTTGGCATATTTCCAATCTAGTTTACTTAATCAGTTTAACATCATTATAAAATTACTCCTCATTTATGGAATTATGATTATTATAACACAAAATTTTGATTGGGATTACATTAGAAATTTATTTTTCAGCCTTACACCTATTTTTTATTACATAATGTTACATCTTTTATAAATTGACTATAACTATAATAGACAACATTTTTGGAGTCATACTGATTTCTAATCACAAAATGTGTCAGCCACCAATTAGTACTGGGAATAATATAATTTATTATTAGAGGGTTAAGGTAAATCACCCGGTTATAGAAGTTTAATTTGGATTGTTTGGGGGCATGGTAGTAGACGACTAATCCAGTTCACTGGATACTCATGGAAATAGTTTTTAGACTTTATTTCTTTTTTATACATTTCTTTTATGTATGTCCACTACAACATATTTATTTTCATTTTAATTCACATTAAATTATATGTATGTGACACATTTTATTTATTTATTCCAAATTAGATGTTTTATTATTTGTGCTTCTATTTTATTATCTATTATACACTATTATTATATCCACTTATTTTATTTTATTTTCCATATTGATGTTATCTGATAAAGAGGGAATGTTATCACCATTGTACCACTCTATAACCTCTCTATTTGTCTATATCCACTAGTGTATGGGGAGGCATGTTGCATGGCATCTATCCAATAGGTTCGATAAATTTTGAGGAAACCTACTCTATGATATTGTATTCAGTACAACAAGTTGGTATAAAATTTATGATATTCAAAAAAAATCAATATTGTATTCATAAATTTCACTTCCACTACATAATCATGTATAAAAAATAATTATCTAAGGATCTATAGAATATTAGAGTTGTTGTTTCCTTAGATCATCCTAGTAATTTATAGATATACATTTCTTCTTGGGGAGATAGTGATATTAAAGAAGTTTTTTTAGGACATTCCACTCCATGAATCGCTATTTATATGACTAAAAAATAAGGATGCCAATATTCTATTTTTATAATATTGTGGTAAATTATTTCTAGAGTTGAATGTATGTATGATATCAATACTGATTATGATGTTATCTAATATAGGTAGTGGGTTCCAAGTGTATTTTAATGTGTCATTTAATGCGATGGGAACCACCTTGATGAATGGAAGATGATTTCTGTTATATATGTATCACTATTTGGGGCCTTATGAGAATAATTACCTGAAGAAAAAAAATCATACATTAATGGATATGGTTCATTCATTATAATGATTGAGTAATTTTTTGTTGGGATTATTGTTTATGGAATACAATGACCATAAAATCATCATGTACATATTCACTCATTGTGATATGATCCTCAAAATGTATAGATGAGTAAAACAACTTCAATAATTTGAGTTTGGGATTTTTTATATTCTTGAGAAATCCAATACAGTTTTTAAGGCTCAATGATTGATGTCTCATAGTCTAGTTTTTCATATTTTTGGAAGCAAATAGATGTTGATGGAAATTATTTCAAGGAATAATTTATATAATCATGAATATTAGGAGTAGCATATACTACCGACCCTATTAGTGAATTCTTCACTTCTGTAATGAGTAAAAATGAGGCATATTTTTTTATCCTTAAGGTGTAGTCCAAATGTAATTTTTTTGGGTGTGGAACCATTTCCAGGTTGTATTACAAATGTTGATGAGAAAATTCATATTTAGGGGAATTTGTGGATAAATATAGAAATTCAAGTAGAATTAATGGGATAATATCTTGGTTTTAACTATACATTATATCGTTGTAATACGAATAAATTCCATTTTGAATGCCCCAAATATTGGTTGCTTGGTATAAGGAATAAATTTTTCTCTTATTTTACCAGGTGATCCCCTGTCAGCAAGTGAAGGCAGAACACCAGTTGCCTATAAATAATTTATAGACCATACCTATTTTGATGTGGAAATTAGATGATGTCATTATGGATTTTGTGATGGGATTTCCAAAATCACTATGATGCAACGAAAACATATAGGTGATCATGGGAGGGAAGAAGAATTTATCCCACTTCCATTCTATCTAAGATAACGTCTCATTGGATTAGTTTAGGAGACTATATGACAAACATATTATAATTCCTCAAGGGGTTCCTCATACGATTACATTATATATAGATACTAGGTTAAATATTTGGTTTTATCATGGGATACGTACGCCTATTGATTAAATTTTTCTTTTTAGTATGAAATCTAACCCATGGAAAAATGTTTTGTCTAATATTACAATAAATATGTAAAAATTCCTGTTCTAGGACTGTTTTCCTGGTTTCATAGGTTATTTGGACAAACAATAACTTCTATATAGTTGTTATATAATAACATCATTCACTCGATTATATAGATGTTTCCTTATGTGGCATTATGAAATTTGTTATTATTGTGGTAATAGCCATTTAAAAATATTATTACAGGATTTTAAGAATAACTATCCTTCAAATTCAAACAAAGTATCATATTGTCTAGTTTATTAAGAATATTAGATATATAATTACAAATAGTGAAACTGATATAATAACATCTTTTATTTAATCTTTATAATGAGCTCCAATCACCCTTTGAGTACTTACACATACCAAACATAACATGGGGAACACATGAAAAAATGAATGATCTAAAAATATCACATTGGGAATAAACATATGAATAAAACATAGAGAGTAAGTCATAAGGCCTAATGTGAATTCATATAATGGCATGAAATTCAAATGAACCTTTGGAAGCATATCATTCAGAACATGGGAACACATAATCATGATGTCGTATTAATCTGGGAGAAACACAAAATAAGAAATAAGAATGATTCATTGATTTTTTAATGTAGAGTAGAAGATGTCACATATAACCACAAACATCATTGTACATGGATCCAGAGTCATGGTTAACCACCAAGACTATTTCACATAGATCACGTGACATGTTTGACCACCATGACTGTCACACATGATGCCTTATGGGAATAAACGTTACCCAATTAATTGGTGTTATATCTAGGAACACCCATCAAAATATGTTCACTTGTTCTTTTCTACATAAATAATGATACATAAAGAATAATACATAAGCATAAGGGTTACTAAAGGAAAAAATGTGTGTCATAATCATGAGAAATAGAATATCAAAAGTGAATATCGTAATGGTGACAATGAATTAATGGATTTAAATCATATATAGACATTTATAAGTAAAACTAGGAATAAATCATCCCAAATGATGTTAGACTAAATTTAAAACATTTAAATATACGGTTTACTAATCATTAGAAATAAATCATTCTTGTGTAGTGTAAGTGAAAGTTTTAAAATTCATTAAGATATAAAAGGCATATTTGTCTATATCAAACAAAAATTTACCATGATATTTTTTCATGATAAATGATCTATTTTAGAAACATAACTGTGGTTTCAAATAAATTGTGGAGTGAAGCTTAAAATTGGTAAGAATTTTGGAGGTTCCCTTTAATCGTGTTCACTTAGTATGAATTAATGAGAGGGGAATCAGTTTAAAATATATATTTCCCCATAAATTAAATATGTAATGATCTAGATACATGATTATAGAACATATAAACAAAATTTATAAGAATTATATAAAAATAATTAATAATTACATTGGGTTAATGAGAGAGAATGTGTAACCCAAAGGAAAAATAGAGGGTTGGAAAGTGTTCTTTACCTTTTGTCAAAAACTATTATCCACATGAATTTAATGTCATATTGAATTATTCTCATAGAGAAACAGCTTGATGAAATTGGGTTTGGTCTTTTATTGATACCAAAGTATCCTATGCATGAGGGGTGACATGTATATAAATATAGGTGGAATTAGGAAAAGATTAAATAAATTTGAGATGTCATGAAAAGAGATAGCACGGGGTGGTGTTTATAGTGGAGGATAAGGGTGAGTTTTGATTATTTTATTCATTAGTTTAATATTTTGGATGATGAATATGAATAGTGTTTATCATTGTGAATAAATTAGGTAAATAAATAATATTTGTTAAAAAAATGGCCACTTATATCTTCCATCAATGAAGCATGGATAAAAAATGAATTAATTTACATTATACTTTAAATTACAATATTTCACTATTTACAAAAAATTAACTATTTTAGAAAAACCCAAATAATCTCCCTAATGTTTTTGATGTTTAAAAATAAAAAATGAAATCCATTTTATGAAAAAAAAAATTCCACATATCAGAACTTTTATTTTCAATTAAAATTATCAGTTACTCAAATGATAATGATTTTAAAATTATAACTGATTTTATAACACATTGAAAAATTAAATAATTCCTCATAAAATTAGGTTATTACCATAAAACAAATATCAATATAGGAATAATTATTATGAAATTAAATTTTATTCCAAATAATTATATTTATTATGATATTGTAAATAAACAATTATGTGTTATAAAAAAATTATCACTTAATTTATAATTTTATTAACACTATTTTTTTTATAATTTGATATAATTATATTATATTATTATTTAAAAAATGGATAAATTTTATTCATTCTTTCATATGTTATGTTACTATTCAATTGGCCATATTACTATTCCATAGGGTCAAATACTATTCCATAGGTCATGTTACTGGTCCACTGATTTGGGAACCTTAATTATTCTAAATACTTCTTATTTCATTAATTATTAATTTATAAGCATCATATTTTGTTATAAATGTGATTTTATGTGATATATACTATAAAATATAATTATAAAAAGGTAATTTTCACTAATAAAATTTTGGGTTATCACATTCTTCTCACTTATGGAAATTCTCTCTTAAATTTCCGTTTTAAAAACTATAGGAAAAAAGGTGAGTGTACTTATCCTTTAATACTTCATCTAGTTCCCATGTTTCCTCTTCGTGGATATGAATATTCAATATCACTTTGACCAGGTGAGTGGTCATGTTGCATAGAATATTATCTCTACAATCTATGTTCTTCACTAGCTGCTCCTTGTAAGGGAAGTCATTCTCCATCTCTACCACCAATGAATTCAGTACATGTGATGGGTCCGATATTTATTTCCTCTATATGGATATATGGAATACATTATATACCGAATAGATGGTCAGTGGAAGTCCTATTAGATATTCAATATCTCTGACATGATCAAGAATCTAGATGGGTCTGATGTATCTGGGATATATCTATCCCTTCATTCGAAAAATCTCATATTCTTCTTCCATGGAGATATATAGAGGAATAATGTGTCCATGGCCTTAAAAATATACATCTCATCGATGACTTTATTCATAACTATAGTATAGAATTTGGACTAAATTGATATTTTTCTTAATGGTTTTCCCCTTTTCTACCATTCCCATGACCTTTTCAGGTCCTTGAATCTTATGTTTACCAACATTGTCCAACCTTTTCGGTGTTATTCATATTTTTCAATAAATGATTCATATAGATCCATTTAGATGATCAAGTGGAATCTATTTTTGTAAGACATCTAAACAAGAGGAATATATTAGTCCCATCTTCCATTAAATTCAATAGAGAATTCCCTCAACATTCCTTCCTCTATCTGAATATTCCATTTAGATTTTCTATCATTTTAGTGCTGACAAGTTACAATGAAGTTAATCTCAGTGTTTAGATCATGTAGAAGACATTTATAGAACATAGTAGTGAATCAAATATATCAATTAAATATATTTTTAGTTTTACTCCTTGCATCCCTACCACTTATTTGATGTATATCCATAAAATTTTATCGATTGATTATTCTAGTCAAATTATGATAAAGTGAGTCTTCAAGGTAATGAAATCCCCAAAAACCCATATTGTGTTGTTTCCTCTAGATTTATTTGGAATTCACGTGAAAATTTCCATGGTAAATGTTTCATATTTTTTCGATAGTATGGGTAAAGGGGTCATCATCCTATTATACTTTATTCCTTTAAAACATAACTTGGTGACATATTACGAAATTATATATATAATTAGTGATCTCATTCTTTATATTGTCCCACCAATAGTTTTCTCAGAGACCATGATACATCATTGTTCTCCCTGGTTGAATTGAGATGGTTGAGCTTTGTACATCATTCAGAAGCTCTTTCTTTACCTATGGATTTCATGATACACATACTCATGACCCAAATCTCACAACTTCTTCTTACCCATTTGGAACTCTAAGGATTTTTTCATTTATGATAGCATCCATCATTTTAAAATTTACACACTATTTCTTTGAGCATTCATTATTTTCTCAGTGAGGGATGGTTGTGAAGTCATTTGAGAAAGGTTTAATGATCATCCTCCCTTATCAATTCCCATGTTCATCCTTTGTAGGTATAAAAAGTTTGGATTATTCCCATTACTGATAATGAATATGGATCTTTTCAACCTAGCAAATATTCAACCTTATTTTTTTTCCAGGATTGTAGTGGTTGGTGAAGTTGTAATGCTCAAGGAGATATAACCATATTCTTAGTGCATATTAATATATTTATGTGTGAATATATATTTAACGATCTTATGATCAGTATATATATCACTCTTCATCCCATAGATATAATACTGCTATATTTTCAATTCAAAAATCACATCTCCCAACTTTATATCATGTGTGGGATAGTTTTTTATTGAATTTTTAACTTCCATGTGGTATAGTCCATCAATGTATCATTTTTCATCAGTACATATCATAATATATTCTTTTAACAGTCATTATAGACCAAAAATAGTTCCCCGGTTATAGGTATTGTGAGCACTAGTGTAGTGATAAGCCTATTTTTCAAATCTCTAAAGCAGTATTCTCATTCACTGTTCTATAAAAACTTCATTTACATCTATTTAATATTTGTAAATGAGATTTAGAATCATGATATGTTTATGAAAATTAACATGAAATACCCATATAAACCAAGGAAACTATGAATCCCCATTACAGATGATGGCATGGGCCACTATTCAATTTCCATTGTCTTGACAGGGTCTACAGATATCCCCTTTGTAGTGATTACATGCCCCATGAAAGATACGTCCTGTATACAGAACTCACATTTACTATATTTTTCATATTGATTCTCCCTTTTTAATGAAATTACCACAATATTCATATTCTCGTCATATTCATCCTTTTTCTAGGAGTATATCATAATATCGTCAATAAATATTACCAAAAATTTATCGAGGTAATATATAAAGGATGATTTCATTAAATTCAAGAAAATTGTTAGAGGAGATGTGATTCAGAATGGAAGCACTATGAAGTCATAGTGTTCATACTACATTCGAAATAATGTCCTAGAAATATCTTCCATATTCACATTTAGTTAGTGATATCTTGACCGAAGGTACACCTTAAAAAATACACAGCCCCAAATTGTTTAATGAAAAATTAATCTATATAAGGAAATAGATAATTTTTCATTATCATTAATTTATTTAAATCACGATAATAAATATGAGGCACATTTCCTTATCCTTCTACATGGAAATGAGGACTGGTGAATCCCGTGGTGAAGTACTCTACCTTATAAAATGTTGTCCAAATTATCCAGTAACAACTTATTTAGTTCTTCTAGATTAGTGATAGCTATTCTATAAGGTTTCGTTGATATTGTAACGGATTTAAGAATAATTTCAATTTAGAAAACCTCATCTTGTTCACGAGGAATACTAGGTAATTTTTTTAGGTAACACATCAATATAGACCCTCATGATAGGAATGTCTTCGAGCATGATTATATCCTTTGTCTAAATCATTTGACAATGATATTATTACTCATAAGAAATTAATATCCACAATTTATATGATTATTTTTATCAAGATTCATCATCATCCATACACTGGTATATAATTATAGGAATCATTTGGATGTGAAGAGTGTTATCCATTTCCTAATAGTAGATGTATGAATTGTATAAATATATCCTATACATTCCTAATATAGAATCAAACTCCACCAAAGAAAGTGAAAATGTTTTTCAGGGAGATTATGTATACACACATTAACTAAGAATGAGTAATATACATTGGATGTAATATTTTCCCCTTTTATTATTCCTATAGAAAATCAACCTCTATATTTTGTGGTTGTTTTTGAACTGTTCAACTTATCTTTCAACATTCAAAAGAATCATAGAAATATAATCAAATAGATAATTAAATATTATTGATGTAATAACCATCATACATATCACTGTATCATTGATAGGAACCACCTTAGTAGTATTGATAGAATATTTCCTTCTTTTCAACCTTGGAGGTTGTTGTTGTTGATTCTGTCCAATAACCCTTGTCGTACGGAAGTGGTTCCCATCATTATCATGATCTTTTTCATTGAATCAATTCACTACAGACTGAGTGTTGATATGAACCTACCCATATTCATCCAAATTAGTTGTATTATTCACATCCCTTTAGCAACTGTTAATCAAATACCATGTTATTACACATTTGATGCATTTCTATGTTCCCTTTAGAAAATTTCCAAGATTCTTCTTCCCACAATTTTCATGTGTGGTATTTTGGGTTTTATTTCAACCATGGGATTTCTCTATTAATCCACCCCTATTAAACTCAATTTTTCACTATTTATCTTCAAGCACATGTGACCACTGACAGTCTGCAATCTCAATTTCAACCTTTAGGGATAAATTGAAAATATATTCATAATTGTCAATGTCTTGAAGTAGAAATGATTTTTATAGACTCGACATTAGTCTGCTAAAGAATATATCCACCTTGATGTCAATGTTCATTAAAAATAAAAATGCATATCATGAATGACTTATGATGGCTACTTCATACACCATGATAGACTTGTCTTCCTTTTGGTTCTTACTAAGGAACTCCCTCTCCATATTAATATCTAGAGTTTGGGGAAAATATTTAATTGAAAATATTTTTTTGTAAATATTTCCATTCCATTGAATCAATATCCTTCTTGGACATAATGTTATTGATGATTTTTCCACCAATGATCCAATTCAGAATCAAAGTAACAGGCCTACCACAAAATATTCTCTTCATTTGGAGTAATAGAGGATAAATAATATCTTTTCAATGGATTTAATCCACTATAATATGATAATGGGGTAAAAATATCCATTAAACAATTGATGATTTTTTTACATATAGGATTTGACTGAAACATTATCTTTTTTAGGAGAAGTGGTGTGATCCATGTGAATAATGTTATTATTCATAACATCATCTAGTTGAGAAAGAACTGTCATGATGTTTTTATCACCAAATCCCATGATAATTTTCATTTTTTTATGGAATTACCCACATTCCCTATAACATTGATAGTTGGAACATGTTTTCTTTTTTTCCATCCATTAACAAAGGTAATTAAATTACAATTATGGGGATTGAATACTTTGATAACAACCGTATAAAAAGGTAAATTTATACATATAATAATAACTTTGTAAATAAAAATTATATATTATATTATGATTACCTAAGATTCAATTAAGGTTATCCATGGTGGTAGAATTATCCCCAGGGATCTTCCTTAGTCCAAATTTCAAAAAATAACCAAATCCTAGTTTAATACAAAATATAGTGTCTATATCCATTTACACATATTATTACATGATATTATGTATTATAATACATCAAATAAAAACCAATTTTCCTAAATTATACTATCTTTGGATGATTAGATACATAATTAAAAAAACATGATTCAAAAACAAAAAAATTATTTTATTTAATATTCATTAAGAGCTCCTAACATCTTTTGAGCCCGCACATGTTTATAGGATGAAAAGGGTAATACATGAACAAAAGGATGAGATAAAAATCCCAATTAGGGAATAAACCTATGAACAAATCATATCACATAGATTGTAAGACATCACACAAATACATAAAAAGGCATGGAACATGAATAAAGCTATATAATCATAACATATAGAACATGGGATCATTTAGTCCTAGATTCATAGTAATACAGAACAAGAATTAAGCATGATATAAGCATGACTCATTTATCATTTAGCATAATGTTGAAATATTCAAGAAAAAATACAAAGACCGATTGGCATGGATTATGATTCAGGGCTAACCACCATGACTGTTTTATATGGAGCATGAGTCAAGGTTAACCACTAAGACGGGTTCACATAATGTCTTGTGAGACTAAACACTACCCAATTTATTAGATCTCTATTTAGGAACACCCATCATAACATGTTCATGAGTATGTATTCCATATACATAATCATACATAGGGAATCAAATATAAACATAAGGGTTTCCCATGAATATAATTGGGTATCATAATGATGTCAAAGAGAATATCAAAAGGGAATATCATAATGGTTACGATGAAATAAAGGATGTAAATAATACATGGGAATTAATAAGATAAAATTTGAATATTTCATGATATGTGATGTAAAACTGAAGTGAAAAACTATAAAAATAATGTTAATGAAAGGTTTGAAATAAAACATTTTAATGTGGCCTAAGGGAAAATTTTTAATATTTTTCAAATGGAAAAGGAATAATTGTCTGTATAAAACTAATAATGATCGAAGATACATTTTCATTTTAATATGATTTATTTTGGAAATTTAATGTTGTATTAAAATATATTTTGTAGTGGAATATAAAATTGGTCTGAAATCATGAATCTCACATTATTTGGGCTGGCTTATCAAGAAAAAATGAAAAGGGGACATTTTTTAAAAATGTATTTTACAAAAAAAAAAGAAGGATCTACTGACCTAGGAACATGATTTAGGAACATATAAATATAATGTTTATGAATTATAAAAAATCAATTAATTGTTACATTAGGGTAAATAGATATAAAGAGTAGCCTCATGGAAAAATGGTGGTTTTGAATGATTTTTGTAACCTTATGTCGAAAAGTGTTTTTCAAATGAACTTAATGTCCACCTGTACTTTTCCCCTTACGAACCACCATGATGCACTTGAGTTTGGTCTTTTATTGATTCCAAAGGCTCCTAGGTGTAGGGGATAGACTTTGTAAGAATATTCAGATGAATTTGGACAAACATCAAGGCTTTAGAGGTTTCAAGTAAATAAGTGGTGGTGGGTGGTATTTATAGTGGAAGATAGAGGTGTTTGTTGATTATTTATTCATTAGATAATTATTTTGGTTCAAAACTATGATTTTTTATTCATATAAGATAATATATTAACTAATTCATGTTATTTTGAATCAATTCCCACATACATCATCCACAACTCATGCTTGACTCAAAATAACATTTTTTTACAATACACCATAAATTGTCCTATTTCACTACTGAAAAAAAATCTACTATTTTAGATAAAAAGAAAAAAAATAAAAGTAACCATTTGTTGGCATGTTGAAATAAATAATGGAATTCATTTTAAAAAACAATTTACTATATTTTAAAATTTTACTTTTTAATTAAACGTATCATTTATACAAAATACAATTTTTAAATTATAATTAGTTTTATAACACTTTTAAAAATTAATTACATTATAAAAAAATTATGATACAATAATAATTAAGAATATATAAATTTATGATTCTACTTTATAAAAATAATATTTCTTTTAAATAATTATAATAATTATAAAATAGTAAATAAATAATTATGCTTAATAAAAATTACAACCCTTAATTTATCATTTTAAAAAAAAATTATTTTCTTATACATTGATATAACTATAACATATTTTCATTTATAATATGGGTAAATCTTATTCAGACATTCATTGGTGAGGTTACTATTCTAGTGGTCGGGTTACTGTTCCAAATTATATTTTATGTTTCCACTATTTTAGGATCCTTAATTTCTAAAAAACATATTATCTAATCCAATATTAATTTATAATGTTGCTATTGTTTTATATATGTAATTTTATATTATTTGTACTATAAAACATTATTATAATATTTTAATTTTAATTTATAAAATATTGGGTTGTTACATTTTTGCTAATCACCTTTGTGTAGGCTAGAGGTTGGGGACGTAGCACAATTGTAACCATGTCTCACTTAAGAGAAATTAGATTATGTATTGTTTTTTGGGAAACATATGGACACAACACTGTCAATGAAGAATTTATATTCCAATTATCACTATGTACACCTTGAATTTTAGGTGGGATATTGGATATTCTTTTATGTTACCCCAATATGGGTAATCAAATGATTCAGAAACAAGGTAATATTGCACCTGGAGTCCTATAACCATTTGAGATCATAGATAGTCGAGCATGTATCTGATTTTATGTATTTTTATTATATGTGACAATCTATTAATGAAATATTCTATGCGTATGATCTTCTTTATTGTAACACTTACCCATATGATTATTTTCATCCAATGAATTTTGATTTATAGGATGATTCTTCTTTTGAGGAGTATCAAGTTAGTATCATTTATTATATCATGACAGCTCTTTGAGGATGGTCAGTTACTATAGTATGTGTTTTATGGTAGCACATGAACATATAAGATGAGGCCATGAATAGATAGTTATATGTAAATTCTCATTTTATGGAGTTATATATAAATGTAACTTATCCACCCTCAAAAGGAAAACTCATGGATGATTTGTTAGAAATGGGAGAGGTTGTAAGATATATGTTTTATATAGAGGTAAGAATCTTTTAATTACAAGATTCAAAATATTATATGAGTCAAAAAAACACCCTAATGCTGTCATTGGGGGTTTTGGGAGTGTTTGGTGTTGATTTGGTTCCTAGAGTTCATTTTTTTAATGAATTACCTTGAAGAGAATGATCAGTCATAGTTAGTACCAATCATGCAGATTAGCCATGCAACCCAGCAGGGGAGGAGCATGGTTTTTTATATAGTAAAATCTAGGTCATAGGTCCCTATTAATCATATTGAAAATGGTAGAGGTAACATGAATTATTTTTACATGGTTTCTATAAGCATGAACATATACCAAGTGAGGGGGTTCCTTGGATATTAGGAATCTATGATATATTCATGGTTTGTTTAACCATGCGCTATGTTTTTGTGATGTTTGGTCCCACATTATGTCTAGACCACACATTTTGAACATCGTTTGGAAACCATTCATCGAAAATGATCAAAACATTAAAATAAGTGATTTTATAATATTTATCTTTCATTATTTAACTATTATTCAACTTTTTATCCTCCATCAAATTAACTACATCTCCACAAAGAGATTAAGCTATCCTCTTTCCACCTCCAATGCATCATGGTATCATCTCTCTATTATCTGATATTTTACTATTTTTAATCCCATTGGATACCCCTAATTTAGTCTATCATTATTCTTTCATCCATTACCCTTTTCATATAAATCTTTTTCATTATTTCAATGGAAGCTTATAAACCCTATTTTCAATGCTTTTTTTATTATTTCTAAATTTTCTCACATTATAGCTTTGATTAGAGTTCAATATTAGACAATGAGTATACAAAGAATTCATGTAAGGTGGTATATCTATTTTCCATTAATGTAATTATTTTTATAACTTGTATCCATTATGATACATGTCAAACATCCTATATATTTCTCCTAAAATGTGTAATTATATAGATTATAAACGTACACCATGACGGTGATCTTATATATTTTCATTAAAGCTGTTGGATGTCATAAAAATCAACCTGAACCACCCCTTTAGGTTTGTTACATGTAACTTACAATGACTATTATTCTTTCTTAGTGACTAAGAAACATTTTGGGTATGATTACCATGCAACATACTTGTGGAATCCATAAATTAATTAAATCAATTTTTAAATTGTTCAAAACATTTATTAGACCTTGAAATTTATAAATTTAATGGTTAATGAGAGGGAAAAATAATAATTGTGAAATCAATTGAATAATATATTATATTACGATTATTTATTTAGATGTTCGGTAAATTCACATATACATTAACCTGTCTCTTCATGTACCATGTAAGTGAATTGACTAATGAAATAAATGTGTTAAATTGAAATGATAAGTGGAAACGAAAAAAAATTCCCCTGTTATCGACTATATAAATTATTCTTTCCTATTTTTATGGAACTTGATCACTATATAGGCAAGGATTCCAATGACTAATTCTTGGAATTTTTTATGTGGAATGCCTAGATCAAACATAGTGTATGTTAGATGATTCACTGATGTTTCCACCATATGGAATAATAGATTTGGGTTTTATCAATGACTTATATACTTTAATACCATATTATGGAATATGGTATTCTATTTCATATTAAAATTATATAATGACTGAGATTATCTCTTTAGATCAGGATTTATGTCAACAAAAATAAATATATTATATTATCTCTTTATGTTTCAATCAATTAATTACCATGATTACCAAGAAAATACCCATAGAATTGAAGATGATTCATTAGACATAATCCTTGGGTTCCTATCCCACTGTAGGTTTGATAATTGATGTATGCTTCTTAAGATGATGTTTAAGGATTTATGTAGGTTACATTTTGGATATAGTTGCTCCTCATTTATAGTATTACCCTTATTAAAATATATATTCTTGGAATATATTTCATTTAAATTTTATTTACAATCATTTATTATATTATATACTGGACACTATTACTACTTATACATACAATATTTATTATATATTTACACCATTGGTGGTGGCATATTGATTATTATTCACATCCTGTATAGGTTATCAGTTAGTACGAGGAGTGATTTCATGGATGGAGGTAGAGATAAAGGAAAGTTCCCAATTATGGATAATAAATTTTGTATGTGTATAATGTTAATAGAAAATTACTAATCTAGTTCTCAAGATACTCATAGAGAGATATTTTTTTATATTTTTACACTTTAATAAATTCATTTTATATATTCATGCTACCAAGTATTCCTAGTCATTCAGATCTGCATTAAAAGAATTTTTTATGAAATGTGTTCTATTTATTACTAATGTAATTAAATATTATTTCTACGACTTTGTTATTATATACAAAAATATGTTATTATTATCATAGTTTATTGATTATTATTCTTTATGTTATAATTTGATAATGATGGTATTTTCTTTAAATTTTACCACTTTAGACTCTGAGTATTAGTCAGTATCCTCTATTGTGGGGGATATCCTCTAAAATCTATGTGTATATCCTAGTTTTGTTACATCTCTATGAATCAAATACATGAAATCACATTTTTCCCTTTTGTAAGGGTGATGAATGGTTTAAAAATATATTGAGTAGTGATTGGATACAAATTAACCTGGAGATACAAATTCTCCAAAGGGTTAGCTGACTATGACTGTCAGGGAATCATTCCTTTACAAACTATATGTGAGTACCAAGGTAACAGTGACCCATGTTGTACCATGGAAAGGTTTTGAGTATGATTATCGACCTCAGATAGCTTAAAAATTTAATTTATGTTAGTCCAACATTCCAATATAATGATGGAATAGTTTTTTCTAAGATGGAAAGTAGACAATGACGTGATTATGGTAGTTTTAAGGGACACTATTATGGTTTAGTGATTAGAATGGGACTAATATATGATAATAAGATATCAGAGAACATGAATGGTGTCTGAAATATTATTTGAAAATGGGGACCTCAATGGGTACTTTAGTTTTATCTTTATCATAGAGAGGAGTTTTTCCTGGAAGTATGTATCTTTGATCTCTATTATCACCTTATAATCTTTTCAGAAATAGTGGTGTGTGTAACAAGGGCACAATGTTTTTTACATGGTTAATTCATTAATGGAAGACCATAGAAAAGTTTATTGTGTTAATTTTTATAGATAACCTATTTGGTGTTGTATGAGCCTCTTAAGATAACGTTCATGTATGTTTATGAGATTTATATTGAGAAATTATATATGATATTTGAATTGGGATTTAGGAACTAGGGTAGGGACGTGGCACCATAGTAATGGAGGACATGTACTACCAGAATGATATTTCAACCCCTTTGGTGTATGTGATATGATTCAAAGGATAGTTATGTTTCTCATATATATATTTGTTATATAATTTTTTGGTGACATAAGTTGGCCTACGATTTATTTTATATTTGAATCATGGGTTCATGCACTGAGGTATGATATAACCCCTTTGTATTAAAATCCAATTTTCTCCCTAGTGAGGTGAAATCCACTGGGTATATGTGATACGATCATCAGTGTGATGTTTTTCTGTAACACCCCGAGACTTTATGAAAAATATTATTTTAATTTCATTAATGTCTTGTGTTGTATTCTACACCAAGATTACTTTGCGCTATACGCAACACCGTATTAGCTTGCAGTATACACAACACTATTTTTGGACCGTGTTGCACACAATTTTGATAATATTTATTCTACGCAACATTGAGTATATATATATATATATTCAATGTATACATGAAATATGGTTGGATTCTGTTATACGAAACAACGAAGAATTCTTTCACAACACGCAACCCTGACTTGGCTTGCATTACACGCAATCGCGACCTTCCTCGATAGCGTGTGTTGTACGCAATACCGGGTTTTAATAAACAATGATATATTATTATAATATTGTCATAAACTAGCCGTTATTAATAGTATTAACTAAATTTTGAATTTTATAACATTATTATTCATCTTACACATTTTCTAGAACATGGTATAAGAAAAAAATAAATTTTTCGGGTAAAATAAGTATTTTTCAAAAAATGCAGTTTTGCCGCCTTTTGATGGTGCACCCACATTAAATATAGTTTTTGAAATGTTTATATGTTCAATTTGACAAAATAAAATTATTCTTTGGAATCAAGAAATAAAAATTTACTTTGGATAAATTTTTCATATTATTCTGGTAACTTTCACATTTTAATGAATAGTAAAAACACACTATATTTTAATTAAAAACAACTTTATTTCATCGAAATATCTTATGTGGTTAAATTATAATATTGAATGGTTTTAAAGTATAAATAGAATATATTTTTACCATATAATATAATTTATGTCATTAGCATTGATTTTACTTTGAATTCGTTGGTTAAATCAATTCAATCTTTTGCAATGTTTTAAAGAAAAACATGTTTTCTTTCAACAACGGGATTAATTTTAATTTAATTTCTGAAACTTTTGTTTATTGAATTTGGAAAAATGGATTCCATATTTGGAATCAGTGGGTCCAAATTATGTTAATAAGTAACTTTTTATTTTTGGGAATTATGAATAGTAACTACGGTAAATTTTATTTAACATAGTTAAAGATAAATCGGGTAATTAAGGGTAAATATAATATTTTAAATTTTCCCTAACAAATGTCAAAATCCTATTGGATGACTAAAAGTCTACCCATATCATCTAAGGGTCATATTAGATTCATTTAATTAAATTTTTTCAATGAAAAGTATTTAATTATTATTAAAACCAAAGAATGTGACAACATGTCACTTTCTAAAATTATATAAGTATAATAATTTTAATCTAGTGATAAACTTCATGAAACATCGAACATTAATAGTATACAGAAAGATAATACAATTATCTACATCATAGGAATTTATTTAGAATTTTTAGGGATTAAATCGTTATCATTTATTATGACACAAAGATGATGCAGTAATTATCTTATTAATGAAATATTGACATAATTGATGTTATAAATACCCAAATAAATGTAATTTGTGACTTTTTATGACTTACACTAATTTTATAGGTTAATATGACATGTTATTGTTGATTTAAGTAATTTGGTTCGAACTTATCATTCTGTTATGAATTTCATAAAAATCATGTACAAAATAGTGTCAAAATTGACATAAATTAGTTTTTAAAATAAATATTATATTATTAATTGTTATTTTATTCTTAAAAATCTAAGATTCGGCCAAATGACTTAGATAAGATTATATATATTAATAATAAACAATTTGGGGTTCGTTTGGCTTGATATAGTACGTTTATTAACCATATAGTGTAAGAAAACAAAAAGACACGGTAAAAGTTAAATTATTTAACGTAGAGTTAAATCTAATTGATAAGGTTAAAATAATAATCTAAACTTGTCTAAATCCTATTGGATGAGAGGATTTCGACCCATCCCCACTTTAGCTTCGAAATAAGACCCTTTGGAATCATTATAAACCGAATTTGACCTTAATATAAAATAATATTTTGAGATTTTCCTAAGGTGCCCCTCTCCTCCCTTATAAAAGGGCACCTCCTCCCCCTCTTCCTCACACAACTTTGAGCCTTCATGCTCGGCCAACCCCTGCCAAATTATCTTCTCCAATTCCCTAGCAACATACTAGAGGTTCTGGTCTTCCTCAAAGACCAATTTTAGTGACCTAATAGGAGGTCTCAAAAAGGCACTTCAAAGAAGAGGAGGTTCGGACACTTACGAAGCAAATCAGACCTAAGGTAAGGGAAATATCAAAATCTCATTTTTATCTGAGATTGTTTATACTTTGGTATTTACTGGGGTGTATTTTATCATCCACAACAATGTTTCCCCAATATGTAATATTATTTCCATCCACCTAAAATTGTTTAAATCAAATTTTACCCTTCGGTGAGTTTTTAGTAAAAGATATGAAAGGAATCTTTTGTTGTTTTCCGTACGAGGTACTTTTTGACTTTTCTGACAAAAGTACGAGAATAATGTTTTTTTTAACTTATACGGCATGAATGGATTTTTAAAACATTATTTCCAAGAAGCTTCCTTTACAATATTTCTTGTTTATTTTTAATCAACATCTTTTAGTTATAATTTTATGACATGTTAAGAAATGAAAAGTGTTTTTGAAGTAGAAAGGATATTTTCCTCAAGAATGGAGTTCAAGTGTTTTATCAAAATTATTTTCCATCTATGATAATAAAGGTTTCTGTTTATATCCCTATTATTACATTGATTTGATTATGTTGTGATGGAATTATTTTTATGAATTCCTTTATCTTATATGAATTGTTTTATGATGTCATGATGTTTAAGATTCCCATTTTTATTACATGGGTTATGCAATGATGTATGATTTATGATTTTGTGGCACACATAAGAATGGTATCCTTATGAGATGGGTGGGACCTATATCTCCCTCCAATGCATTGGGTACAGATTTTATATCTCATGAGATAGACATGGCTGGAACGGTAGGTTATACCGGTTCAGTGAAACAGGACTGAAACGAGGGTGACTCGGTTCAGAAAGGGACTTTGTCCACTAAGATAGTCTTGGAAATGAGTCTTGACTAACAATAAATGATTCTCTATGATTATGTGTGAATGCCACAAAGTTTCATGTTTTAAGTTATGATTATTGTGATTACATTTCACTGCCATGATTTACACCATGTTATGATATTATGATCTCTTTTGCAGGTTAAGATTTCCAAAAGTTATGTGCTCATGTATATGATTTGATTGATATTTCTTTTGTTTACCCTTACTGAGTATTTGAGCTCACCCTTTTATGTTTTCTTTTCCCCAGGATATAAAGAAAGGTTTTAGGTAAAAAAAGGAAGATCTTTATGGGATATTTTGAAGATCTTTCACCACGATTAGAAGATTATATTCCGAGTTTCCAAAGATACTAAACTATTACGGTCCTTGTGTGTGTGTTTTTGTTATGTACTAATTATTTTGCAAATGTAATGTAATTTCAATGTATGTCAGGCTTCGGGTATCTACAGTTGGTATCAGAGGAAAGGTTTAGTCAACCTTTGGAAACTAGGATGCGAAAATGTTAGTGAGATCCCTAGAGATATTTTAAGGTATGTCTAGGGATGTCCCTAAGGATAAGTATACGTATAGGATATAGTCATAGAACTATGGTAACGATATTAGATTGAACCAAAGATGTTAGATATTGAAGTTACTCCCCCTTCATTATGATTTTTGCCTCTCACACTATTCTTTTTGGGTTTTAGAAAATGGCTGGAAACAAGATGATTCACGATAATGGAGGAGATGATGGACAATGGAATGATATTCATCATGAGCAACCAAATGAAATGAGATTTGGAAGTCCAAACATCATTATTATGCCGAATCAGCAATCTCATAATATGATCAATAGTGTAAAATTTGGTAAGTTTCCTGACTTGGCTAATAAGAGAAAGATGGAGTTTCAAGATGATCATAGAGGAAAGAAAGTTCAATTTCCCCTATGTAAATAATATTGGAAGAGGCATCAAGGAGAATGTTTCAAAGTAACTGGAAGATGCTTTGGGTGTGTAAAAGAAGGACACAAAGCCAGTAAGTGCAAACGAAAAGGTTCAGTTAACACCAGGGATGAGAATAATGGTATTGCTACGACATCAACAATGGTTAAATGTTTTAAATGTGGAATGTACGGGCATTATGAAAACCAATGCCCTAAGGGAAAGTCTCATGAAGAGAATCAGTATGGTCGTATGGGTAGTATTTATGTTGATGATGATGAAGAGACTACAAATGATATTTGATATGAAATAATTGTTGAAGCTCGGTCAATGGTTTAATAATGTAGTGGAATGATTTCATGTTTATCATGTGTAATGTTGTATAAGTAATCTCATGGTACTATGGAATAAAGAGACATCTAAGGATTGTTACACTGTTTCCTTTCCTTGAGTTTTGAAAGTGTACGATTAATGTTACCAGTATCCATGAAAGGTTATTCAGATATTTTTAGAATGTAGATGATATGCGCATAATGAAGGGATAAGGAGAAAATTAAATGTTTGATAGTATTCATGAGCTCATGACTAATATAAGGAGACGGTTATATCATGGTTTGAGTATATAGAATTTTTGGATTTTGGTATGTAGAAAGAGTTAACTTTTGACATCATTCATGTTTTCACTAATGTTTAATGGGTATTCATTTTTTAATAGAATACATCATTAAGGTATTCACATGATTGGAATGTGACCAACAAGATATATGGGGGATACATGATGGTATTCACATGCTTGGTTGACGACATTTCAATTTATCCTTTTCTTTATACTATGAGCTTGGACCAAAGTATTTTAGATAAGCCTAAAGACTGGAATGGATTATGTTAACCATAAGTTAGTATTGTTTAAGGATAGAATTTTTTTCGATATTATTTATGTGATGTTATAGTAATGTAGTTTTAAAAAAGGACAACCCGCAGGATGGGCGACAGCCCATCGCGTCGGACAAGGCTGTAGGAATCGAACCCACAATCGAAGTGTGACTGGCCTTTATTGCCTACCACTAGCCTACAGGAAGTCCCTGTTTAGTAGAAACTAGTTTTATTATATTAAGTAGTATTATATATGAAGTATAAGTCCATTTTTGGAACTATATATGATTAATCTCACTATAGATGGACTTATGTATTTTTTGATAACTTTTCTAACCTTTTGTTTGAGATAGATGGAATGACCCGTCATTCTATCACATGATCAGCTAACACTTCACGAATAACAAATTCAACTTCATTTATTTAAGAGATTAAGTGGAAATTGTTCAAGGCACGAACAATAGTGAGATTGTACCAAAATAAAGAAAGTATTTCTTCTAATTCAAAATTTTCAACTTTAGGGAAATGATCTTGAAAACCAAAAATGTTTTCCTAGTGCTCTTATATCTGATGAATTAGATGGTACCTTAGATCATCACAAATTTATGGCTTTGGGATTGCTGGCTCTTCCATAGCTATTTTCTCTACCACTATCCATCAGAACATGATGGTCAGATTTCTCTTCCATATCCATATTTTCACCTATGTGGAAACCCAATGATTAGTTTATTTGGGTAACCGTTACGTTTCATACTTTTGTTTTTAAAGATTTGTTTTGGTATTCCTTTTTACGATGTGGGTTTCTATTAAAGAAATTTTCAAGTAGCAAACCATTTATAACCCTAACGAATTTCGAGGGCGAAATTCATTTTAAGGGGGGTAGAATGTAACACCCCGAGACTTTATGAAAAATATTATTTTAATTTCATTAATTTCTTGTGTTGTATTCTACACCAAGATTACCTTGCGCTATACGCAACACCGTATTAGCTTGCAGTATACGCAACACTATTCTTGGATCGTGTTACACATAATTTTGATAATAGTTATTCTACACAACATTGAGTATATATATATATATATATATATTCAATGTATAAATGAAATATGGTTGGATTCTGTTATACGAAACAATTAAGGATTCTTTCACAACACACTACCCTGACTTGGCTTGCATTACACGCAATCGCGACCTTCCTCGATAGTGTGTGTTGTACGCAATATCAGGTTTTAATAAACAATGATATATTATTATAATATTGTCATGAACTAGCCGTTATGAATAGTATTAACTAAATTTTGAATTTTATAACATTATTATTCATCTTACACATTTTCTAGAACACGGTATAAGAAAAAAAAAAATTTCTGGTAAAATAAGTATTTTAAAAAAAATGCAGTTTTGCCGCCTTTTGATGGCGCACCCACTTTAAATATAGTTTTTGACATGTTTATAAGTTCAATTTTACAAAATAAATTCTTCTTTGGAATCAAGAAATAAAAATTTACTTTGGATAAATTTTTCATATTATTCTGGTAACTTTCACATTTTAATGAATAGTAAAAACACACTATATTTTAATTAAAAAAACTTTTTTTCATCGTAATATCTTATGTGGTAAAATTATAATATTGAATGGTTTTAAAGTATAAATAGAATATAGTTTTACCATATAATATGATGTATGTCATTAGCATTGATTTTACCTTGAATTCGTTGGTTAAATCAATTCAATCTATTGCAATGTCTTAAAGAAAAACCTGTTTTCTTTCGACAACGAGATTAATTTTAATTTAATTTATGACACTTTTTTGTATTGAATTTGGAAAAATGGATTCCATATTTGGAATCAGTGGGTCCAAATTATGTTAATAAGCTACTTTTTATTTTTGGGAATTATGAATAGTAACTACGGTAAATTTTATTTAACATAGTTAAAGGTAAATCGGGTAATTAAGGGTAAATATAATATTTTAAAATTACCCTAAGAAATTTGAAAATCCTATTGGATGACTAAAAGCCGACCCATATCATCTAAGGGTCGAATTAGATTCATTTAATTAAATTTTGTCAATGAAAATAATTTAATTATTATTAAAACCATAGAATGTGACAACATGTCACTTTCTTAAATTATATAAGTATAATAATTTTTATCTAGAGGCAAACTTCATGAAACTTCGAACATGAATAGTCTACAGAAAGATAATACAATTATCTAAATCATAGGAATTAATTTAGAATTTTTAGAGATTAAATAAGTATCATTTATTATGACACAAAAATGATGTACTAATTATCTTATTAATGAAATATTGACATAATTGATGTTATAAATACCCAAATAAATGTAATTTGAGACTTTTTTTGACTTAAACTAATTTTATAGGTTAATATGACATGTTATTGTTGATTTAAGTAACTTCTTTAGAACTTATCATTCTGTTATAAATTTCATAAAAATCATGTACCGAATAGTGTCAAAATTGACATAAATTAGTTTTTAAAATAAATATTATATTATTAATTGTTATTTTATTCTTAAAAATCTAATATTCGGCCAAATGACTTAGATAAGATTATATATATTAATAATAAACAATTTGGGGTTCTTTTGGCTTGATATAGTAAGTTTATTAACCATATAGTGTAAGAAAACAAAAAGACACGGTAAAAGTTAAATTATTTAACGTAGAGTTAAATCTAATTGATAAGGTTAAAATAATAACCTAAACTTGTATAAATCCTATTGGATGAGAGGATTTCGACCCATCCCCACTTTAGCTTCTAAATAGGACCCTTTGGAACCATTATAAACCGAATTTGACCTTAATATAAAATAATATGTTGAGATTTTCCTAAGGTGTCCCTCTCCTCCCTTAAAAAAGGGCACCTCCTCCCCCTCTTCCTCACACAACTGTGAGCCTTCAATATCGGCCAACCCCTACCAAATTTTCTTCTCCACTTCCCTAGCAACATCCTAGAGGTTCTGGGCTTCCTCAGAGACCAATTTTAGTGCCCTAAGAGGAGGTATCAAAAAGGCGTTTCAAAGAAGAGGAGGTTCGGACACTTACGAAGCAAATCAGACCTAAGGTAAGGGAAATATCACAATCTCATTTTTATCTGAGATTGTTTATTCTTTGGTATTTACTGGGGTGTATTTTATCATCTAAAACCATGTTTCCTCAATATGTAATATTATTTCCATCCACCTAAAATTGTTTAAATCCAATTTTACCATTCTGTGAGTTTTTAGTAAAAGATATGAAAGGAATCTTTTGTCATTTTTCATACGAGGTATTTTTTGACTTTTCCGACAAAAGTACGAGAAGAATGTTTTTTCTAACTTATACGGCATGAATGGATTTTTAAAACATTATTTCCAAGAAGCTTCCTTTACAATATTTCATGTTTATTTTTAATCAACTTCTTTTAGTTATAATTTTATGACATGTTAAGAAATGAAAAGTGTTTTTGAAGTAGAAAGGATATTTTCCTCAAGAATGGAGTTCAAGTGTTTTATCAAAATTATATTCCATCTAAGGTAATAAAGGGTTCTGTTTTTATCCCTATTATTACATTGATTTGATTATGTTGTGATGGAATTATTTTTATGAATTCCTTTATCTTATATGAATTGTTTTATGATGTCATGATGTTTAAGATTCCCATTTTTATTACATGGGTTATGCAATGATGTATGATTTATGATTTTGTGGCACACATAAGAATGATATCCTTATGAGACGGGTGGGACCTATATCTCCCTCCAATGCATTGGGTAAAGATTTTATATCTCATGAGAGAGACATGGCTGGAACGGTAGGTTATACCGGTTCAGTGAAACCGGACTGAAACGAGGGTGACTCAGTTCAGAAAGGGACTTTGTCCACTAAGATAGTCTTGGAAATGAGTCTTGACTAACAAAAAATGATTCTCTATGATTATGTGTGAATTCCACAAAGTTTCATGTTTTATGTTATGATTATTGTGATTACATTTCAATGCCATGATTTACCCCATGTTATGAAATTATGATCTCTTTTGGAGGTTAAGATTTCCAAAAGTTATGTGCTCATGTATATGATGTGATTGATATTTCTTTTGTTTACCCTTACTTAGCATTTGAGCTCACCCTTTTATGTTTTCTTTTCCCAGGATATAAAGAAAGGCTTTAGGTAAAAAAATGGAAGATCTTTATGGGAGATTTTGAAGATCTTTCACCACGATTAGAAGATTATATTCCGAGTATCCAAAGACACTAAACTATTACGGTCCTTGTGTGTGTGTTTTTGTTATGTACTAAGTATTCCGCAAATGTAATGTAATGTGAATGTACGTCAGGCTTCAGGTCTCTACTTTTTCTGACCTGAATGTACTTTTATTTATAGGATTCATTGTTGAGGTGAGTTTCCTTTACATGTGTAACATGCTATATAATTCAAGGGAATGATGACTTCCCCTATTTAAATATTATATGCTTTTGAATTTGTTTACATATCATTAGGCATTTTTATATTTATGTTACAATGAGTTAGCTGATTTTCCCATATATATGGCGCTTATATGGTTCTGTGGAATGTTGTGGTATCCTTGGATGGTATAATAAGTGCAAAGACAATTTGGTTGATGTTTATTAATCTGTGGTTGGCCATAAGTTTATATATAGTTCATGGGGGTTAACAATGATTATTTGAACTTAGAATTTTAGTTATTTTGATTATATCCCCTATAAATTCAATTCATTATCCATTTATATTAGGTAAATCCTTATTGGTGGCACAAAAAATCATTTTATCACTTGAATTAGGGTACCATAGCGTTGTAGAAACAAAATAATCCCCATGATCACATTTTTAAGATAGGAAATGTCCTTATATTGAATACTTGAGTTTCATATCCACAAAATAGATGAGATATGGACCTCAATGATAATAATAGTTATTATTTATTATTTATTTCTTTTATTTACTTAAAATAAGTGATTTTCCTGGTGATAATTCTGCTAGGATGTGAGATTATGAAATCTCAAAATTAATTATTTTTAATATTTTTCTTTTATGTATTATATAAACTCTTATTATATTTACAACTAGATTATGGGTATATTTTATATTTTCATATTTTCAAGAGGAGAGTATGGAATCCTTATGAAAACACATCATATTCTTTATGTATGTTGATAGACTCTGGTGTACATGGTTGTGTTCATAATATCTTATGGAATCTTCAAAATTGACATTGATTAATTTTCATGCGGAAAAATTCCAAAAGGGGTATCATGTCTTGTTTTCCTTACCGTACTATTTTTGATATTTTATAAATTTACTAGGAATGTTTTTGGGATTTATGGGCCCTAAACAGGTGCATTGGGAACATCTTTTCTGATGAGAATTTTTTATGTTCCCTAAAGAGAATAGGTGAGTAATATAATATGATTGAATTGTATAAATTAGGGTATGACATATTTTCAAAGATTATCAAATTTTTTGGAGATATCACTCACAGCTATAGAGATCATGACCTCTTTCATTGATGATCAATAGTTTTTTTATTTTCAATTCACGTTGATATGATTAATACATCACATATACATCCATTTGCCAATTATTATTATTTCTTTACTTTACCACATTAATATAATTGATTTTTGAGAAAAATATAAATGATAAATCATAAGTCATTTATATTTTTACATAGTTTATTATTACTAGACAATACATTGAGTATTAATTTAAATGAAACCATACAATAGAAATAGTAATTGATTGAGAAAATATTACTTCTTCCTTGGGCAACTCTCATTATAATTGTTTTTGGGGAACATAATACATCATATTGTTTACTCACTAGAACATCATATATTTATCTAAATTATGAATGATTTTAATATAATTTGACCATATGAAAAAACAAATATCACCTTGTATTTTTAGAGTCAAAAAATAAAATAGATTATTTTAATTCTCCTTATATCCTTTATAAACAATCTATGAACAACATAATTTACTATAATATATTATTTCCATGATTTATCATAGAAAAAAAAATTCTAAAATGAATATATCACACATTTCCATTATCATAATCAAGAATCCATCTTCATCTTTACATTAGTCCAATACTTGTAATTTACTTTATTTAAGAATATATAATGAGTTTCATCCTTAATAAAACATTTCATTCAAACACCTCATCTTCAATTCCCCCTCTTTATTATAGAATTTATATTATGATGAAACCAATTATCTATATGTTGGAAATTAACATCTTTACATCATAGATAATAGATCATAAACTATTTTTAGTTTCATTCATCTCTTAATTATATAGAAATTAAGATAATCACAGAATATTCTCTATAATTACTATGATGTTTTATAGGGAAAATGTAATGATAAAATGTATCTAACCCATTTTTTCCAATGGTTGGGTACCAATATCTATTTATCCATTATTAGAAAATATTTTTAGGTCTTCACAATGGATTTAAATAGTTATATATCTATAAAAAATAGGAATTACTCCCAATTGAATTATTTCAATTATACAAACATTTATTTTATATTTGAATCTTTTTGAAATCCCGAGATATATAGAACTATGGTGTGGTCCCTACTTACCATACCTATTTAAATGTTCTCCATTGACCATAAATAATATACTATATTGAATAAAAATTCATATAATTGTTTTTAGATGAATTTCCCTTAAAAAATTAACTAACACCTTCAAGATATATTTCGTGTTCCACCATGAACAAACACAATACACATTGTACATAAAATTTTATTTCAATCATGAATTTATTAATTAGATAGTCTTTTAGTGCTCTCAATATACTCAGCTACAGAAGACCTACATGTCCATCCATATTCCCATGGTTAGATTCCAATTTCAAATAGTTGGACATCCATATGACCACAATAAAATCTTTAGTGTGTTTACATCCAACTGTCCTATTTGGTTTTAACCTCATTTCACAACACTAAAAACATCAAATCCAATAAACTTTAAATTGATATAATATTACCATTATATAGAAAGTGACTATATTTTTTACTATTAGACAACATCCAACCTGTGGATATGAATGTTACATAGTATCATAATATTTACCTTAAATGGATTCCATATTTCAGATTGTAAATCCTATAACTTATGGATTTAAATGTTTACCCTTATAAAATACATTCAATATTTTTATGTTATATGGGTTATCACCTTTAAAAAAGTTCCCCTAAACTAGTCAACACTTGAACATATTAATATTTACCTAGGTAAGAACACTTATAAAATTTAGTGAAGGACTTAAAGGTATTTTGACATCCCCATGGTCAAGAAACATAACCACCATGATGTGGTCTACCTTCCCTATCTTCCTTCCTTATAACCCATTTTGGATGTCTTCAAAACATCATTCTATTGGATTGTAAAACCATAGTATGAAAAAACCTTATGGGCACAAACAATCTAACACAACAACCTTCAATAAATTAGTTTTCTATCTCCAATATGTATTTTCAAAAAATCATTATGGCCCACCTTCCATATAAAGTTTCATAAATCCATTAGAAACCCATAATAATATATCTTAAGTCTTTTTTCCATGTCTTATAGGACTTATATTCTGGGGTTTCTCTCTTACATGTGATATTTATATTCAAATATTATTTTTTGGTAGAGATTATTATTTTTTGTTTTTTCCACAAGATCCTTTATAAATTAGAATTTTTTACTTTAATTATTTTTAACATGTATGATTCATGTTTCATGTGCATGTTTGTAAATTATTTATTAAGAAAGGATTGAGTAACAATAAATTTAAATTGTTAACAATAAATTATATGATATACTCTTAAATATCTTATTGGTGGCTTTAATCAAATCCAATACACATTATATTTTTTTAATGATATGTTGTTTGGAACATACATATTGTTTTATTGTAATAACATATACATAGTCTTCTTATGTGTGGGATGTATAGGGAAATTTGGTGGGATGACATAAGCATTGTAATTGATGGTGATAGACCCATTGAGGGTTAGTATTAAAAAAAATTATTTCTTATTATGTCAATAATAACATATATATTGTGATATAAATTCTTGAATGAATTATACATAACTAAAGCACATGACAATTATTTCCTCTATAAAAATCATTTTGAGTGATATAATTATATATATGTAAATGAGATGGTGATCCTTAAGGGTGTAGATTGTGATATCCATACCAAGTGAATGTTGGAGCCCTATAAGGGTTGTTTCTAAAAAAGGAATTCCTAATATATATATATATATATATATATATATATATATATTTGGGATCCCATGATGGTTGATTAAACATCCAATTTTCACTAAGAAAATAGATATGAGTGTAAAGGTGTCTCTTTATGAAGTGTGGCCCACATATGAGACATATTTTATAGACTATATTGGAGGGCCTAAAATAATATATATTTTTCATTAAATATTAGTGAGTAGATAATAATTATTGAGTATAAATATTCTTACAAATGATTATTTATGTGGGATCATATTTTCATGGGTGACATAAGAGAGAGGTTAGAACAAATATTTGATATCATTTAGTGATGGGAATCATGGTTAGATTTCTCTCCATTGATTTGTATTCACATGATTCTCTAATATGTATTGTAAATATGCATAAGGATTTCATGTGACTTTTTACATGGAAACCACATTAATTTATTTTTTGTATTAGTGAATTATTTTGAGGTCTAAGTCACTAGGTTACTTTACTCAATTTATTATAGATATTCTTATGATGGAATGGTTCAACATGGTTCAACACATATGGTTTTTGGAAATATTTTAAGTGGTAGATTATAATTTTAATAGCCTCAAAGATTGTTTAATTCAATCAATGTAATAATAGGGTGTCACATATTCATCTCTAAAGATGATATTAACATCTGAGTGAAGCATAATTAATTTTCTTGGTTCATCAGTCCATGTTTTAGGGAATGTTAATCATTAGATTCTAATTTATGTTAAGTGAATGTGTGGTATATATAAATTTTCATATTGAGTTTATATGAGATCTTGGATTAATACAGCAATTCTACATGTTTTCATTAACATTTTTAAATGCATAAAATGTTATAGAAGATATTCCTAGGAAGTTGGGAGCTAATAGTGATTGATATTTTTTTCGTCCCTCAAATATGTGTAACAATACCTTACCCAGTGATAGATGATTATTGTTGGGGGTGTTTAGGTTTTCAATATTGGATTTACTATTTAATAGATCAATGATAAAGACACTCCAATGGTGGTGAGTGTTATAATGTTCATTGGTGAATGGAACTCATGCTAGAAGGGTCTTGGATGTGGTGCTACTAGTCCAGAGATAGTTTTGATGATTGTATGATTTTGGTTTGTCGGTGAATTATATTTTATTATAATTATTAGTTGATTACTATATTTCATCTTTGATATTGTATGGGGGGATATATTTGTGTTTATAGCAGGCTTTAGATTGAGATTAATGAGATTCTTGGGTAAGTCAAATCAAATGTTTGTTAATTGTAAGGTTCAGAGCATTACATATGATGTGATTGGTTATTTATCATGCAATTGAATCAATCCAATAGTTTTTTTATTTCTTATTTGTACATTTATGGATGATCATATGATTCCCATTGGATTGAATCATTGTTATAGAGTGATTATATATCAGGATATAGTTTTCATATAATAATTTTCCATAATTATTTGCTAGAGGAGGTTATACATGTTTTTTAATGAAAATTTATGTGTTTATATGTAAAAACATTTATCATTTAATAAAAAACTAGAAATGATATTTTTTTGTCATAATAAGGATATGATGCACTACTTCCCAAAATTATCCTCTATGATTAGATTCTTTCTATTAATTTCACAATGATCATGGTATTAAAATTTGTGATGAAATCATGGGATCATGGATGATACGACTCTGGGCGAGAACTGTCTTAGAACTCTCTAATGGTGAAATTTGGGTGGTTCCAATCATGATGAATAAAGTTTCTTATTCTTATACATGAACCTCACAAGCTCATACGACAAAATCAAATAGAACACAATGACATGATTAGGATATTATTGAAAAATTATGTATAAAATAATGATATATATAACACTATAATTTATTAGGACACTGATTTCCATGAATACTAGTTTTTGAAACCCCCTGTAGTGATAGCATATAAAATTTGGTGAAAATTTGGGTTTTTGGTCCCATAATATGGGTTTGTTGTTAGAATTTAACTTCATTTTAGGATTCAAAGGGTTGGATCATTCCAAGAAGATGATATTGAACATGGTTAAGGGAATAGATGATGCATTGTTTTCCTTGGTGCATATATAAGAATCAGTGTTTTAGATTCCTGATATCTTGTTTTAATATAATTATGTTAATAAGGGGAATACTATAATGCGGAACTCACCATTTTGTGGAAAATATATCTATAGTCCATGATTAGGTTAGATGGAACTATGAATTGGAGAGAATAATGCATGAGGGGTTTTCCAATATGAAATTATATGAGGATACATGATCATTTTGTAGAATATGGTGCGATAAAAAATGATGAGGGTGATTCATACCTGTTGTGTTGATATAAACGGTGGGTCATGAATAAGGCCTTATGCTTGTGGTGAATCGAAATTTAAATTAGAGAATATGGTGATTTGAGATTTCAGGAATAATCAAGACATGTTACATTATGTCCTATTGTATTTTATGATGTGATAGAAAAATAAAAGGGAAGTTACTCATTTCTTTTGATCATTTTGTGGAAATTATATTGTGTGCATGATGTGAAACACTAACTTTTTATTGGGTTGAGCCATGGTAGGAATTGTGACTAGTGTTTATGAATGAGGGTAATGGGTAGGGAAGCATTCCAATGATGGAGTTCATTGTCTATAGAAAATTTAAAAAAACTCCCCACCATATGATGGTTCCTATCTATGGAGTATTTTTAAAAATGGAACCACAGTATAGTTTTTAAAGTCACACCGTGGATATAATTTCCCATGATTCTTTATTTGGGAGTAACATGGTGCTTTAGGGGTCCACCTGCTAGAAATTTAGGTCAAGTATTGAGCAGGGAGTTCCATTATAATCCAACCCTCTACCTTTATTCATCTATGAATTTTCCGGGATTATATGTTATTTTTATCTTATATCTATAGAGATTCGGGGTATGTTCTTCAATTTTACTCTCTAGTAATGGTTTATTACTTATTGAAATTGTTTTGGGGTGGTTTTAGTTTAGTGTTATGTTATAATTCCACCAATGAATAGTATAATTCGATGGATTTTATTGGGATTTCACTTGTGGTGGATATAGGATATACCATCATGATGATCATATATTGATTCTCACTATTTCAGTGAATATACATTAAAAAGTGAATTTTAAATGTTTTTCCACAGATTGGTATATAATTGGATCCCATTAATGCTATAAATGATGGTTCATATGATCATTTTTGAACTAGAAGAGTTCAACAAGATTTTCGTGTGTGTTAAAATGTCGTTCGGGTGAGTAGACACTACTCATGGAGTTCTTTGATACTATTCCATGTGAATTTAAATTTATTAAATAAATTAAAAAATATTAAGTATATATTTTGGGAATTGAAATCATATATTAGATATCATCATTTATTGAGATCTTGGTTATGGACTAAACATTCTTTTCAATAGTTGTGTTGAGACTTATAAGAATTTTAACTCTATCTGAGGTAGGGAGTCCATGAATGTCTACCTATGATTTATTCATGCATTCATGTGAATATGATATGAAATCTCAAAACTGTCTGAAATTGATCAATTTATTTAATAAATAGTCTCATTAAATTTAATATCTATGTGAATAAAGTTGGTGTCCAATGCCATAATGGACCAATGAACACCAGTTTGTTTCCGTGACCAAAGATTGTTCAGTTGTTGTTTATTAATATGGGAAATCAGATATGTATGCCTCAAATAGGTAAATATATATTATATGAATGTACAATACTTTGGAACATGTTCCATTAGTTCCCTTGGGAAGGGTTGATTGATCAATTGGAAATGATTGGACTATATATATTGCAAATAATGATCTTGGGATACTCTATTGGGTGGGGTCTAGTTGGTGAAGAGAGTGGTGAGTGAATTTTTCCTTCCCAATTATGTTAGTACCATGGTTTGTGTTCCCTAGGATGGACCATATGATGTATTAGGGCATGGTGATTGATCTAGGATTACAAGATAATGGGTAAAGGCTTCATGATATCCCTCTAGTAGTACAATGGTATTGTTTTTAATAATGATACAACTAATCCCTGATATGTTATTCTAGTATTTATGAATGTAATTCTCGTAGAGTGACTGTAAGGGTCCAAGGAGATCAGAGAAAAATTGAAGATCCAATGTAGATTTTTCTAATAGAGGTTTAACCATTTGGACATTGATGGGTGCCCTAGATCCATAAAGACAATGTATATATAGGTTATAAAGGTTTAATTATCATGGAACACCAGTAACCCCATAGATATGAATGATCGATTAAAGATATCATATAATGTATATAGTTGTATGGATTGGTTAATCACTTGACGAGACTTCCTCTAAGTGATCTTCCATATTTGTTTGGGTTGGCCTACCTATTTGTGGTAATATCAGGATCATTTGGGATGTTCTATTTGTATTTGTGATTTATTTTTAATATTTATTTGTGACATGTGTTGAGGTCTTCAATAGTACGGTGGGATTTGATTCCCAGGGATGTAAATGTTGGTACTTCCCTAGGATGAGATGCATCCTTCATGATTTTGTTCCCTAACATCGAGCCAAATTATTTTTCCCTCGAGTGTATATTTCTTATATTATTTTATGGTGGGTGGAATTTTCACTGGGTGTATGTGATCTATGAATTGAAATTGCATGCATCAGAATGGTATAGAACCACTTGGTAATTCTTTTATACTACCACACGAGGGTTGTGTATGATCCCAAATGTATATGAGATAAGATTCTGGTTGAGAACAGTTCCTAATGTGAACCTACTTTTTCATATATGACTAATTCCTTAATTTTAATAAACAAGGTATAATAGTAAAATTTTCATGGATTGAATGGATCATTTTGATTGAAAAACTATGCTCATACATTACATATAAAAAACATAAACATTATTAAAATTATTATTCATTATCCTTATAAATATCTCATGATATTTTTGGTATATTTAGTTTATTGAGGATATATATCAAAGAGAGGGGTGATATTAAATCCCATTTATAAGAGGAATAAGTGAAATTAATCAATAATACGTGTTTGAGTGTAATATAAATTAGCATATCAAAATTATGGGATCATTTACATAAGAAGGAGAGGAAATTTTGATATATTAATTGAATTTTTCATATTCATAACAATAGAACATCATAACATAGTGGTTAACGACTACACATAACTGTGATCATTATTGGCCTCATGTTGATAGATAACATATGTGAATAATTTTTAATACCATCATTGTGAAAAAAATATTTCATCATGTTAATAAATGATACACATAATATCATGAGATATATCAATTTTTTAAAATTAATTGGTGTGATATATAATTTGAACCCCAACTGTGATATCATAAAATTCTATGAATATTTCATTCAAAAGGTAAGGGTAAAATTGTATTCATGAAATGACCTATTGAAATGAATGGGTTTAAAAAAATATTTTATATATCATAATTCAGGAAATCAAAATTAGTATTTTAAATGAATAAGGTAGTTCATACATTAAAACAATATACAATTTTCTTCGTTCATGGGAGAAACCACTCCAGATGATTTCAGAGATGTTTTTGAAATTGGAATTTTTTTATAAAGAAATATAAACGGAGTATAATACATTTTGGAATAGTAGAAACACAAATAAACATGATTAAAAGGAGAAATGATATTTAAAGGAAATATTTATGTTATTAAAGATGAATAAATATGGAAATCAATGTGATATATGAGATAAACAAAAAATTATTTTGGGTTTGAGAGTCCTATTACTATAAATCCCTAATTATTTCATCAATTTTACTTCTCATGAATAATAAACATTGGTCAATTGATGAAATTAAATTGAAGTGAATTAATTTATTTTTATCCCTATTTATTAATTATTATATTATTATTATATTTTCCAATTACCATCATAAAAAATGAATCATTTTGGTAAAACAATTTCTTAAAATATTTCAATATTTTTATCATTTTGGATATTTTTATTAATGCCATTATTACATTAATAGAATGATTTAGAAAGTAAAAAAATAAATTTATTTGTAAATTAGTTTTTATGAATAATTTTTTATAATCATAACATAGGGTGGTTATATGAAAGGATTTGGAAACATCCTCATTGGTAGTTAACTACCCATTATCGGGACATCGGCCAATAAAAAGTGAAGTATAAAATATAAATACATGATAAATATAATTTTTATAGTATGTAAATGTCGCTAATATAATTTTAAAATAATTCCTAATAATAAACATGATTTTTTGTGTGTGGAATTGGAATAAAAGGAATAGAAGAAGAACATGAGAGCAGAGTTGATAAAAACATACACTTTTATCTATGATTCTTCATGTGCATGTCAATAAACGTCCTTAAGTCTTAGAGTTGGTTGACTCCAGAACATCAATAATTATTTTAATGGTATTTATAGAGGATATAAGAGATGATATTTGTCTATGGTAAGAATGAGATGAGTGGGTTAATAAGCGGTTGGAAAAGGGTATTATATACAATAAAAGAGATGTATTTTTAAGAAAAAATATAGAATAGAATACTATATCAATGTAAAACATTATTATAGTGATTATTTTGACATTTAGAATTATATTTTAATAAAATAAATAAATTTATTACTATAAACACTTTATAATAAAAATTTAGTAAGTTATAATAAATGATCACAGAATAAATGAAAAATTGTAATTTTAGGGGAATACTTTTGACATTAAACATTGGAAAATTATTTTGAATAATTGAATTTATGTTAAATACTTTTAAATAAAAATGAATCTTATTAAATTGATTTTGTGACGAATTAATCAATTTATTAATTATTAACTCACATAATCATTTTGTCATAAAAAATTTGGTATTTGAATACCAGTATTTGTAGTATTCATAAAAAATTGAATTACTTCATAAAATTACCAAAAAATCACCCTTGAGAAATTCCATTATGCTTATTCAAAAATTAAAATCGAGTTTATCAAATTATGTTTTTAAATTAAGTATTATTAATTTTCAATATAAATTTTTTATTTTTATGAGACTATTAAAAAGTCTTATAATTTTTTAATGTTTTTAATATTTATAATTATTTTATGGAACTATAATATTTTCATTTTATTAAATTAATCTTGATAAATATTATTAATATTATATTTTATTATTTTGTGGTCGAATTACTGTTCTAACAGCCATGTTTCTATTCCTAACTATCAGCCTACATTTCACAATGATCAGGTTACTATTATAACTGTCACATTAAAAATAAAACGGTCACATTACCACCTATAAATAAAACATACTTCATTTAAAAAAAATCATCACACTTTATATGAATGTTCTATATTTTCTTTTTCTAATATGATTTAAATTTTTAATAAAATTTATATTTGTCATAATTTTTTGTTCATGGGGGTCTGGATTCTAGAATATTGGGGTGACCCATATTTTCCAGTTATTTTTTTGTATTATATATTTTTTTCAATGACTGTTTTTTACTTTTCATGGGTTTAGTTTTTATCTAATGTAATGATTTCCATTAATGAAATAATGTTTTTAACTATATGTTGTATGTTTATAATATAATATAATATAATTGAGCACAAATTAATTCATGACATTAATATCATTTGTAAACTATTTTTTGTTAAATTATTCACCAATTTAGTAATTTCATAATTTATATTTTATCTCAATTTATCAGTTGGGAATAGTTAATTGTACATTATTTTTATTGATTCCATTAGTTCCCACACAACATCTTCATATTTATGGTTCCTCAAAAACACAATGGAATAGTGATTTGATTTTTTTGTCGAACATTGTATCCATAGTAGAAGAGCTTCACTATGTTCTCCTTATATGAGAGGGAATTCTCTAGTTGTACCACTACTGGGTTTAGTACGTGCGAGGGGCCAAGTATGCACTTCTTTAAGGGAAATATGTTGAAAAAATCCTGAACATCATCCATGTTTGTTTGATGAACTAGATGATATGCCACAACTGATGTGAGTTCCATTATCTCAAATGGGAATATTTACCTAATTTTAATCATCCCTTTCATTCCAAACTACATGAATTTATTCCATGGTGATATTCATAAGAAAAAATTACCTCCAACTACCTACTCCATGTCAATTTACGGTTTTTAATATATCAATTCTTCTATATGTAAGTAGATTATATATATATATATATAATGAACCATATTATTTATATCATTTACTCTCTTAGGTCCATGAATCCTCTATTTCCTAACTTCATCCCAATAAGTAATAGTTATACATCTCTTCACAAATAGTGATTCTTATAGATCAATTTGAATTCATATGTTGGATAAAACAACTAATGGGATATTTTAATCCCATCCAACATTAAATTTCACTAAGAAGTATCAATTCATGTACTATAAAGTCGGAATGGTCCAGTAATATTAGAAGTTAGTTTGTGGATTTTTGTCCACATTTAAATTCAATTAACTATTCAAATCATGTTTAATACTTTTCTATAAATTATATTTTAACATAAGATTATGATTAGTGAAGATAAAAATTGGATCCCATTGTATTCTCCAAACATTCAATAGATATTTTTTTGGAAAAAAATTTATGTGAGAAATCATTTTGAATAGAAATGCAGTTGAAATTATGGGTGAGTCAATTGACCAAAATCCATATATTATATCTTCCTTGGGAAGTGTTTAGGAGACGAGTGATAGAGATTATGGTGATGCTTTCCATTTTAATGTAGATATGGGGAATTATTTCTTCATCCCCTTAGACTTTTATCACTCTTTTATACCTTACAAACATATAAATAACATAAAGTTGAACTCAATAATCTCGAAAATAATGTTTTCATGACACATGTTTTCTTGAATAGCATGGTACATCTTGTAACTTCATGTATGGATAATGGAAGATGATTTATTGACACATGCATGTCTTAGGGCATGGAATAATGAAATTTAATTTCCCAATGCAACAAAAAGGCTAACTAGGTTCATGTAAGAGGAGGATCATTGTAGTTTTTTTAGTCACTAATTATAATTTATGTAATCTAATTTTTTTTGTTATTAATTGAAAAAAATTTTTATGGGGGTATTTTGAAAAAATGTAATTAAAATAATGCATCGTAGAATTGAAATCTAAATACAGAAGTAAACTAAATGAAATTAGAGGGGAAAGGTCTCAGTCCAAGGGTTGTACATCATAGGTTCCTTCATTATATATTTGTTGTTTAAACTCAATTTGATTATATATTTTATGAAACCTAACTAATGAACTTATTTTCATAGATTTTTTGACTGTGTTATTTCAGCATGCCTCTATAACACAAAGCAAACCTCCTTCGATAGTCAAATAAGATAACACCTCTATTGAGAAGTATATTCCTAAAAGACCTCGCTCCACCAAATTTCGTTTCATCCTTTATAAAAACCCAACTCTACCGCATGAAGGGTTTTCCTATGATAAAATAGGGAAAATTAATTAATCAATGAAATGAAATAGATATCGAAATAGTGTCATGGTGGTTGGTCACCGTTCCAATCCAATATTCCCACCTCCACAAATAAAAGATTTAAAAAAATCAGTTTGAATTAAAATTATGAAGAATACCATGAATCCTTCCCAAGATCCAAGCCCCCGGTTATTCGGTTTACTTTTCAATTTTATTAGGGATTACGATGAAAATATTGCAGAGAACGAATGAGTTTCAGATTCGAAGAGAAAAGTGGTGGAACAAGGGAAGGGAACACTTTAATATAAAAAAATAAATGAATTACATGATAATAGGGAACACAATAACAAAATAGAAATCCCAAATGGCCCCTTTGCATCATCTCCTTGGTGCCCCTGATGGTGTGGTTATTGAATGGAATGCCTTGAGAAGGAAGATATCCCCTTCTTTTATAGGTAGAATTTTTCTTCAAAAGATGACACATTGTAGCCCCCATAAATGACTGATTCACATGTTTCATCATTCATGAGAGATTTTAATAATTGTTTTTTATTTCTCTCATATAATATAAATCACATTTGTCCATGTGTGGAGAAACTCATGTCTATTTCACACTGACAATTTATTCTGTCGAGTCAGCTTCTCCGTATTTCAAAACATCTGGATTATCATGTAATAATTACCACACTAACCACCTATTCAAGAATTTGATACAGCATTAATGTTGTTCCAAAATATGTTGTTCATCCAAACAAAAAATATCAGAGTAATTTTTAACCTCATGTATGAATTATGAATCATTGATTTTGTGTTACCTTTTCTGTATGAAGGTTCATGGAAGCTCACTTCATAATTTTGAGTTCAAAGTCCCACATTATGAACTAATAACTCCTTGTAGTATATTTTAAGATTATTAATATGAGTCATCTTCCCATTAGAGGATTAATCACCTCAGTTTTATATATGTAGAGAGGTTTTCGAATCCATTACTATGGTGGGGTCCATTCTATACACCCGAAAAGTTTCTGAACATCATTGGATTTGTTGGGCCTTTAGATGCTCGAATTAGCCACCAGTCTAGAAGATAATGTTTATGAAAATAAATGAAGGATTATAATAAAATAAACACTCCATTTTGAATTATACTTTTAAGGAAATTTACAAAATACCATTGATGTAAAAAGCTATCATAAATTGAAAATAAATCACTTTCCGCATTTTGGCTCAAAACACACCACAAATCAAAAAAATAATGAAATAAGCTCAAATTGATAAATTGGGAGGGTTAAAAAATTAAATGAAAATTTAAAATGTTTCAAATATTATACCTATCAATTATACATATTTTTCAATATTTATTTCATTATCTATGATTATATATACACAAAAATATAGTTTAAAATCAAATAACACCATCTTCGTTTATGAGAAACCCATGAACCTTCTATTTATTTAATGTGTTCACACACTTTTGGAGGTCAAATTTATACCTTTTTTCTTATAGGAATTTATCTTTGAATGATTGTTGGATATCATAATTTCATGTTAATATGTCTTTCATTCCCTTATGGCTTCCTGAACCATCATTTACAAATACATGAAAATAGTTTCTTTCTAAATCCAGATCATGGATAGAGTTTCACATTTATTTATTTTAAATTCATTAGATAAAATGATTATCTTTCATGGGTAGTAATAAATAGTTCTATTTTATTCCTTAATTACATATAACCGTCCTCCCTGACACTTATTGTGATCTTTATGGGTAAATATATTCTTTTGAATCTTTTTACATTTACATACATCACAATTCTCAATGTAGAGGTAGTTACTCTAAATAATTATTGTGATGATCATAACTACTAACTCTAAATCCTGAGTAAGTTATTTTTACTCATGTATTTTCAAGTACAATAAAAAATATACTATAAAATCACCATTTTTATTGAGTAAATAACCCAATCATTTCTTTAACTCATCATTGTGTATCACCAAACCTTCTCCACATGAGGGTAGTGTGAGTATAGGTGATGTGATTATCCTCTACCTGATCTCATTATATTTTTATTATATTCATCCATGTAAAAATTATTTACCAAAAACTATGTTAAAAAATTTTTCATGGTAGAAAGTATTGACAAATTTTTCAAAAAACATCAATAATACATGGTTAATCGAATAAAACTATTCATTTTCGGAGCCCATTGAGGGTCTAGGACATTCATTTATTTTCATTTTTCATGAATAAAAACTATAAATTCCATCACATATGATCAAGTTCCTTGTGAGTATTACGTCATAAATCAAAAGGGATATATTTTTAAAATTATTTTACATTTTATCCAATCATAAAGTCTCCAATAAAAAATTCATTGGTAATCTTAATTTCCCACCTTTCCTATCGAGTAAATGGTAATATCATCAGTATATAAAACCTCAAATTATCCATGGTGTTGTCTAATAGCTCTAATCCTCTAATACATGAACATTATAATGGAATTAATTATACTGATGGGAATACCTATGAAATAATAGTGTATCTACATTGAAAATAATAGTCATATTATGAATATATCCTTCAACTAATGATATCCAAAAATTTATCCACTATTTATTTTTACTGAGCACATCTAATTTGATCAAAAAAGTCATCAATCCTGGGAAGAGGATACTTTTTTATGGTAACCTTTTTATGCTTCTTATAATCTACACACATCAACAATGATCCATCCTTTTTATTTAAATGGATCATTTGATCCACATAATGTTATGAAATAATGTGTATAAAACCTTTTTCCAAATTAAATTCTATATAATTCTTTAACTTCTAGAGCTCAATCGGGGCCATCTTGTATTGGAATTTAGAGATAATATTTTCTCTATGTATAAGTGCTATTTTGAACATTGCCTCATCATCCAGATGTTGTATACTAAATACTATAGAAGATGCCTCATTTCATCCACTAATAATGATGATTTTCTTGTCGTTAATGATTTTCTTTGATTTGAATATTTCGGGATGGTATTGATCTTTACAAGGTATCATCACCCAAAAAATAGATGGATTATCTAAAGGAGACCCATTATCTTTCACTCCTTTTTTCGTTATTATGGTGTTGTTTGAAATATGACATTTTTTCCTTTTCCATAAAATTAATGTTCACATAATATAATGAGTTCCAATACACTCCTAGTGTTGTTTAAAATTTCACCGAGATAAGTATTATGATATTGTTACAAGAATATTCCCACGAATTCTAAGGGGATAAGTGTCCAAAATTTTAGTTTCATTGATCACACCACTATGTGTTTTTATGTATATCTCGATGCCACAATTTCATGGTTTTGATTTAACATCTACAGAAAATGATTTTGATATAAACTACTCTAGAGAAAAATAATAATAAAAAAATAATCCATTATTGTGTTAATAAGAATATTAATATTTATTAATTCATTTTCATGCTCTACATCAGTAATTTTGATGCCATAATATATCCCATTATACCTCACCTTTGGTTGTTGCTGATATTTATTTCCCTCAATAATCAAGGTTTTAATGAACTATATTTTATTGTTCCCTTTCTCACTTAAATTGAAGAATTGATATTTTGTGGGTGAATTGGGAGGTTCATTCCATTCCTCCATCACATTGGCTAGGTTCTTCATGAATCTTTTATATTCATGAGCATAATGGACTTATCTCTAAAATAGGAAATATTTACATTTCCCATTAAAGAAATTCACATGATCAATTCACCCAAATTTTTTATATGTGGGTTGTTGGATCTTCTATTCTCCTTTTTATTATATACACAATATAGAAAAAATCATAAATTTTTAATCTCCATCTAAATGGCACAATTCACCAAACCTAATCTCTACATTGTGAGAACATAAAATTACTTCTTTTTAACTTCTAATGTCTCAGATAGCTGTATCCTATATATTATGTGTGTTTAACACATTAAATAATCTATCTATTTATCAATTTTTTTTATAGAAAAACCAATGATTTATTATGAAAGTCATGTGAAATTTTTCTCAAAACCCAAGACCAAATCAACCTCATTTTTTTAAGCTCTTAAAATTATCTATTTAGATTTTTATGAAGATTATATAGGAAATAATTTTAATATAATAACATATTTATACCATCCCAATCCATTATATTGGTCTCGATATGTAATAACCCAGTGCTAATTTGATGTGTGGATCCTTTACATTCCATCAATTCTCAGTTTAAATTTTTTTAATGAAGCCTAATGTGAGTCATCATTGATGTAACGGAGATGTCACGAGTGTCCTAGGCTAGTTTGGTGCCCAAAACCAATGTTTTGGGTTGAAATAATCATAGCTCATTAGTTAGATTAAACCATACGGGGCATGCCACACGATCTGATATACTATATGAGTCATGTGAAAAAAGTAGGGGAAGGTTACACAATTAGAACAAGCTATGTAATTTGTTCTACACTTACATGCATACATATTTCCAATTTTGATAGTGAGTTTTAGAATGGTTTGTGCACAGTTAATCAATGTTTTTGGTGCCCTTCCCTATTACTATACATGTATATATGTCACATAGTTTGTCAAATTCATTTCCTAAACCATGTAACCCCAAAAATTTTGGTAAAATTTTAATTTTTAACATAAAAAAAATCTATTTTAACCTACGAATAGTTCTTTTTAATCATAATCATAGAATCCCCTCAATTTTGAAGCTGTCTTGGTTGAAATTATTGAATTTTCCACTAACCCTTCCTCTGATCTCTGATTTAAGATCCAAAAATTTCATTGGATCCACATTGGTCGGTTCTGATTCCTATTTAGTCATTTCTATTCTTATGGATATTTAATATTCTATTTATGGTCAATATAATTTTACTTATTAATAGGTTCTGAATCCTTTCTTCTATTTTCTCCCAATCAGAGATGAAAAAAAATCATATATTAAATGATCTATGAAATACAGACCCATGGTTGACAGTCTCCTACCTTTCATTAAAATTAGACATGTTTATATATGTTCATTGTTCCACGTGCCTAATTCTTGGGTGATTCATTGATGAATACTAATCTGGAATTTATATATATATCTTATTCAATTTTTGAGGCACATAATAAATGTTAAATGGTTATAAACCATGAAATGGAACCACCCTATGGGTGTGTTGACAAATTGTGGGAGGATATTGAAAAATGATACCGTTGGGGTGCCCCTTTTACCCCTTTCCCTGGTATGGTAATTTTGCAATAGATTTTAAATGAAATTCATCAAATGGTTTAGGAATTAAATTTTTCATTAAATTGAAATAATAATATTGTACTTTGTACTGAAAGGATTAAATCAAGGTATGTGGGGCCAATAACCTAGGATTATTCCATGAGTTTCTTATTTATTCTGGAATAACTATTTATATTGAAAATCCAATGTGAGTTAAATATATTATATTCCATGTAGTAGGTTTTCTACGAAAGAAAATATTTTTATAATGATTTACCCATGATAGTAGTTTGAATATGAGCCTTATTATCTTGGAAAATACCTTGAGAATCCTTTGGAAGAGAGCTATAAGTTGAATATTATTGGTTTTAACCAAGAAATATTAAATTAAATTTATTAAATGGTAGTTAATGGTTTTTAATGACGATATGAATAGGGTGACTCATAAATTCAAATGAAAAAATTACATGGACATTCTAAATTGGTTGGAATCATTCTTATGCATGAGTAATAAATGGACTCTTAATGGATATCCAAGGATGGCCTCTGAGTCTATAAAATTATATGTGGAGTGTTTCATAGATTCATATAAGAATAAAATGTATTGAATTAATGGTAATTTGAGCACATCTATCTAGGAGATACATGGGATCACTGTAGTGGACCTCCAAGGACTTGAATGAATGGAGCGTTATTCCACACCCAGTGTGATACTTGGTTACTTGAGAGGTTTCTATGGAGGGTATTGGGGGTGTTGGTTTATATTACAACTTGAGTTACACTTTTATTCCATCTTATTTATTACATGGATATTATTTGCTTCTAAATTAGATAATGTAATGAAATTGTTTTTATAATGTGTCTTCCATGCCAAAGACAATCTTAGATTTGGTCTTGTTTGTACTTTAAGGATGTTATGTTTGGGAATCATTGATCTTGTTATCATGAGGTATTTTAGTCTACTCATCGGGTCTTGAGATTTAATATTAACTTCATAATTAATGGTTAATTGAAAATTCATTAAATGACAGATTCCGTATAGTTAATTTAGATACTTATTTCATAAATTAAATTGATTAAATTAATTGGTTATAAAATTTGATCCTAGACATACATGATTTTTTACTTTTGATTACTTCTTTTACTTTTTATATTTTATCTACACACTATTGTTATATATATTCACTAAATGGAAAGAGCATACCTTTGGTGTGTGCCTACTAAGATATATCTCACACCCTGTTTGGGTTGCCTTTGGGTACAAAAATGCATTATATGATTACATGTATCAATAAGGGAAATAATCATACTACAAGTTCTTAATTTCTACTAGAGACTAGGGGAGCATGGAATCGAAATAAGGCTCACAATTTTGGTGGAAATATTTTGTAATATTTTGTAATTTTGATCCATGTGTTTTAAACCAACAATGTATAAATTATTCGTCTGCATTATTAGAGACATGTGACCTATATCATAATTTTGGATAATTTTCCATCTTTCTTGTTTATCTTTTCCTATTGGTTATTTAAAGTCTGATAATTTTACAACTTATTCTACATTATTTTTTTTCAATTTTTTTATCTATTCTAGGGATAAGGGTTTAGTCTACCCACAAACACACATAGGCCCTCGCTGTTAGTTCGCAGCCTCTAGAATTTTGGGAGATGTTCTGGAGGCTATTTGGCTAACCAGATAGGGGGCACATTATTGTGGAATTCTTTTATGGGAAATTAAAAGGTGTAATTAGATGGTTTTTTTGTATTTTAATATCATTTGGAGTCAATATTTGTAATGGCCCTGACCTCTCTGGTCCATTACTTTGTGAAAATGTGGTGTTGGAGGTGTTCCAGGAGGTCAAGGTGACTTATCCCCAACACTTTGCCAAATTTCCGGTTCTGTGAACAATGTTTCCAGTTTTATGAACAGTAACTGTTCGGTCTCACTGATCAGTCTGAAAGATCGATCTCACTGATCTGTCTCGTAGATCAGTCTCAGAGATCGGTCTCACAGATCGGTCTGACAGATCGGTCTCACCAATCGGTCTGACAGATCGGTCTCACCGATCGGACTGACAGATCGTTCTCACAAATCGGTCTGACAGATCAGTCTCACCGATCGGTCTGACAGATCAGTCTCACCGATCGGTCTGACAGATCGGTCTCACCGATCGGTCTGACAGATCGGTCTCACCGATCGGGCTGAGAGATCGGTCTCACCGATCGGCCTGACAGATCGGTCTCACCGATCGGCCTGACAGATCGGTCTCACCGATCGGTCTGACAGATCGGTCTCACCGATCGGTCTGACAGATCAGTCTCACCGATCGGTCTCACAGATCGGTCTCACAGATCGGTCTGACAGATCGGTTTCACATATCGGTTTCACAGATCGGTTTCACAGATCGGTTTCACAGATCGGTTTCACATATTGGTTTCACAGATCGGTCTGACAGATTGGTTTCAGAGATCGGTTTCATGTACAGTAACGGTGGGTGAACAGTATTTCTAGACTCCTACAGTTTTCCCCTTTTGAGGTTTCTTTTGACGTAAAATACATTTAAAGCCTTATTTTAAGGACTCTTAAGGCCAATTAAAATTCCATAAATCCTATATTAATTATTCGTAATGCTTGGAATGTTTTACTTGGTCAAACCGCGTGGGTTAATGTGATCCGTTTTTAATGGAGAATTAACCAGATCTTAAACCATCGCCCCATTAAATCTTCCAAAAGGGACGAGATATCATTCTCCCTTGTTCCTTCCCTTTGTTCTCATCTAAGAGATGCTAGAAACTTTCAATCCTTCCCGTAGGAGTTGCACAATCAATCTTTACTCCTAGGATTGGTTCTGCTCTGTTTTGGATGCAACCGAACTGTGTCGGTCAATCTTCCCAATAAGGAATGTTTTATCGCCGTTCCTTTGGAGATCATCTTCTCTTGTTTTCTCCTTTCCATATTATACCATGTAATTTTCATGATTCTAATGGGTTTTTCTTCGGGTTGGTTGGTACTGTCATACCGTGGCATCCTCTGGTGGATGCAGTTGTCACGAGAGGAGGATTGTGACCCATTGTGTGGATAAAGGACGTCAACAACTCTTCCAAGTAGGGGATTCATGGCTTCTCTAATTGTATATGTGCATTCATGGAATTAAGAATGATTTATCCATTTGGATAACAATAAAATTGACCTAATTAAATACTTGAACCAGATTAAGAAAATTGGTTGATCGCATGTTGTTTCTTTATACCGTGATAACAGTTGCATAATGTTTTGCAAGATAGAGTGATATCTATGTTTTCTTTGATTTGTTATTCGTTCATGGTAGAAATTGATAATGAACATAAAGCTGGAATTAATTGTTAATTAAATGGCTAAAGATAAAGAGGCATGTAAATTAATCTGGTTATTGCCGTTTTGTAGTTGTTCTAATTTGAGGATAATCAAATTAGGGAAGTAATTGTGGTTATTTAATTGTGATAGCTTACTGATTAGGTATCCTATAATTGGAACCTACAAATAACAAATCTGCTAATTCAATATGGATTAAAGAACAGAATATGTGGGAATTTCTAAAAGGGTTCTGAGATACCCTCTTGTTTGTTAAAGGGTCAAGAGCCCATGATGTGATGTTTGTTTTCCTACTGCTTGTGCTGTGATGTGATCCTAGATGGCTGTTGTGATATGTGGAGGCATGGAGGCCTTGTGTTTATGGCAGAAGATGATGCCTAGAGTGGCGAGATGCATCAGTTTATTCATGTGGGTGTCGGTGAGGACACCAGGGGTGATGGAATGTGATGGATGAGGTTGCTGGATTCTTGTGGTTTTCCTTGAATGTTAATCTCCTTTTCTTTTCCCCTCTACTCATGGTAGTTGGTCTTTCTACCCTTCTCCCGAAGGAGGCGAAGACGCGCGGGGTATGCCACGTGCTTTCCGTGTTTATCCTCTCGAGGGAGAATAGGTCTGTGCTCTTTCTATAGGCGGCAAAGACTCGACGGGTAGTATATCTACTGACCGTGTTGAGACTCCTTTGTGTTTAGAAGCATATGATGCTTTTCTAGAATGCCTGGGAATATGGAAAAGTAATTCTGTAATGAATGTTTTATTAAATGGTGAGAATCCATGGGGATGGAGATACTGGAATTTATAGGTGATGTGAATATTAAAAGAAGCAGTTGTTTATGAATGAGATGCCAATTCAGTTTAATGTGGAATTTTTCATTCTTAATTAATGTTTAACGAATTAATTAACATACAGTAGAACTGATAAAATGAGAACGGAGTAATCTAATAAATCTCTTCAAATTTTTGTGTGCTTATAGGATATCTAGTCTTAGAAGTAGCATCCTGGAGTCTGAGAGACGTTAGTAGCGGTTGTATCTAAGACTAGGAAAATGACCATAGTGTGGATGTGAGTTACATATATATTTTGTACTTTTTGTGTTTCTATACACTACTCCATCCTATCGGTAATGGAAACTGACACCCCGGGGATTTTGAGCCCTAGGGGGGTGTTTTCCCCATAATTCTGATGGGAGGTTGAATGGATGACTACCCCCTTTGACCCCGCTCTCTTCTCTTGGTAGATACTTGTTCCATGAGGCACAGCGGTTAGTTACCCCATATATGTGTGTAGAGGGATGTAATGGCTTGTGGTTATTCACACACATATATTCTGGATATAATATCCTATGGACTACTATAGGTGTAACGTGTATAGGCTATGATGGCTTGAGGATCCTTACTCAGAGTATGGGCTGTAATGGCTTGAGGTATTATACCCGACGCATGATACACGTTATGCGAGCTATGGTGGCTCCCGAAAACTACCTGGTTACTTTTGGTTGTGAGGACAGTGTGGTGCTTCGCCCAGGTGTCTGCGGGCAAGCCTATGTGGGGCACGAGGTGCAGATAGTGGAGCTTAGACCAGGTGTCTGTGGGCAAGCCTTTGGAGAGAGATGCACAGGACGTATGTCGTTGGGGCAAAGCGGCAAACCAGTGGGGAATTAGTAGTGGGGTACCCTTGATATTCTTTACTATATGCTATATTCTTGTATTCGTTACTTGGTGAGAGTAGCCATGGTGTGGTTGGGAACATAGTATACCTGTTTAGGTGACGAGTTAGTTTCACTTGTTGTTCACAGGGCTTTAGCATGATTTCTTTACTTTTGCACGAGAGGCATGGGGCGGATCCTACTGAGTATACTATTATAGTCACCCTATGTATATATAAACTGTTTTTCAGGTCACTTGGATCAGGTTGGAGATCAAGCTGGTTACTATTAGCTTGTGGTGGGAGGAGGTGTTGTTCGGGCTCGTGATCACTGCCGTTTTACTATCTTTTGGGTACTTTTAGTTTCCTCATTCAGTTGTAGTACTTTTTCATAAAATTTCATATATGTACTTATATTTCTTTTATATTTCAGTTATGAGTTGTAGTTGGTTGGAGTCTATTCTATCTCTCTGTTCTGCATGTGTTCTCTTAGAGGGTAATGCCTCCCATTTGTGTGTGTATTATACCCTCGGTGCTAGTCTCCAACCCGGGGCCTACTGGAGGCGGGACTCGGGGTAATTATCTCTCTTCTCACATTGCCGGCCCAGGAGGGGTACACTTTGTGGGGAGGGGGTTGTGACACAGTGGTATCAGAGGTCTGGTTGAGGGATAGGATGGAGTTTGGAGTTAGGCACAGATGAGGATGCATGGGATGGTAGGGAAACAATTTTATTCATATTTAGAAAGTGGGGTAAACAATGGAGACCGGCAGAGACATAGGTGTTTAGGGATCCCTATGATCTATTGCACGGACCTTTAAGTTTACGATGGCTACCAAACAAAGTGATACTGGTTGCAAGGTAGAGACCTAGGAAAGGATCATGCATCATTAGTCTTTGCGCTTGTGTTTGAATGGGTAGACCTTGGGATAGGTAACATAAACTTAATAAAACAAAACAATTAATTAATTAATGTTGAGTCTTCCATATTCCAGGCTTATGAGCTCTAACAGTTGTTATTTTACAGGTATGGCTCTAGGTCGACGTCCTTGTCAGGTTGGCGCAGAAGATGGCCAGCTGGCTCTTCCAGCAGATCGCCGTCGGGTAGAGGTTGACGACGATGACACATGGAGGAATAAACTCCTAGAGTTTCAGCGCTAGAGTCTATAGAAGTATGAGGGCTTCGTTTCAAATGCAGTCACAGAAAACTGGTTGGAGGAGGTCGAGATAGGCTTCAGTTCGATTCATGCTTGGAAGAAACACTGGGTGTCCTTGGTTGTGACGATGCTATGTGGGGCAGCGAGGCAGTGGTGGTTCTTGTTCCCTGTGGATCGCGAGGAGTCGACAATCTCATGGGAGGAGTTTCAAGATGGGTTTAGAGTTGAGTTTCTTTCTTCGACTGTGAAGGTGTCCAGTCGCCAGGAGCTTCTTACCCTTCGACAGGGGAGCTCTAGTGTTCGGGAGTTCGGAATCCATTTTAGGAACCTTCTACGATATGGTTCAGACCTATTACCAGACGAGGAGGCTCGAGCGAGGCATTTCAAGGAGGCTTTGCGTCCAGATATCCAGCGCCAGGTCACCCCATTTATGCTAAAGACATATCTTGAGGTGCTGGCGAGGGAAGAGGTTGTTGAGAGGACTTTGGCGAGGACCGTATTGTCACGATAGAGGAATCGTCATGATTTTTCATGAAGCAGAGCTGTGGTCCAGGGTTCCCGGTTTTCAGGGCAGAAGAGTTTTCGTTCACCTCGGGGTAGGTCCCAGCCCTTTCCATCTCGTTTCTCCAGAGGCAGCAACTCTCAAGACTATCCCAAAGGATCAGGAACTTGTTTTTATTGTGGTGGTCGTGGTCATCAGCAGCGGGAGTGCCTGACTTTTCAGAGCAGTCATCGTGCATCGGCCGCTCCGCTCCAGGTTCCCCCGTTGAGGCAGTTTCAGCCGAGGTAGCAGCAGCAGGTTGCAACAGCTTTAGATCACCCGAGGGTAGATGGAGAAGGAAGATGACAGCCCCAGGATGCTCCCGTCCTCATAGAGCAGAGCGTGGCTGTGGTGGTGGTCGTCATCAGGGTCAGAGAGGCCGTGGAGGAGGTCGTGGTCAACTTCATGCTCTAGCGTTTCCAGCCCCAGGCGGGCCAGATGTCGTTCGAGGTACCCTTTTCTTGTTTTCTACCTTGGCGTATGCCTTGTTTGATTCAAAAGAAACACACTCCTTCATATCACCTACACATTTCCATGCTTTGGGAATTGAGGTAGAGAGGCTTCCAGTGCCCTTGGCGTTGACTATGCCAGTTGGAGGTCGAGCCGACTTGTTTGAAGTATGTAGAGACTATGAGCTAGTGTTGGGGAAACACCGCTCTTGGGGAGATTTCCTATGATTACGAATACAACCATATGATGTCATACTCGGCATGGATTGGTTGTATTCAGTGCAGGCTATTGTGGATTGCTACAGGAAGAAGGTCGGTTACCCTAATACAGATGGAGAGAAAGTGGTGTTTGTTGGTGAGAGAGATCCTCAAATGAGTCATAGACGAGTTCCATCCTTATCATCCATGATTGCTGGGATGATGCTGAGTTATTCAGAGGTTCAACAGTTGGTGTTTTCAAGGTTCGTAGAATAGTACACTAACGTCTTTCCAGAAGAGGTTGTATCCTTACCCCCTCGATCAGAGATCGAGTTTGGGATCGAGCTACAGCCAGGAGTGTCTCCTATCTCTATGTATCCGTATAGGATGGCCCCTTCTGAGTTACGAGAGCTACGTATACAGCTCAATGGTCTATTGCGGTGTGGTTTTGTTCAGCCAAGTGTTTCACCGTGGGGTGCACCAGTTTTGTTTGTGAAAAAGGATGATGGCAGTTTGCGGTTGTGTGTCGATTGTCGTCGATTAAACAAAGTGACCATAAAGAACCGCTATCCTCTTCCACGGATTGATGGCCTATTCGATAAACTGAAGGGTGCAAGTTGGTTCCCAAAGATCAACTTGCTGTCAGCATATCATCAGTTGTGTGTAAAGGATGAGGATATCCCAAAGACTGCTTTCTGTTGTCGTCATGGGCATTATGAGTTTGTTGTAATGCCATTCGGCATGATGAATGCTCCAACTATTTTAATGGGGTTGATGAATGCTGTGTTCCGTGAATTCCTGGACAAGTTAGTTGTGGTTTTCATCGATGACATCCTTGTGTACTCCACATATGATGTGGAGCATGAAGAGCATCTACGTGCCATTTTGGGAGTTCTTCGCCAACATCAGTTGTTTGGTAAGTTGTCCAAGTGTGAGTTTTGGGCTCGAGAAGTTCGTTTCTTGGGGCATGTTGTGTCGCAACAGGGAGTAGCTGTGGATCCTTCAAAGATAGAAGCAGTGGGGTCTTGGGAAGCCCCCAAGACCGTGTCAGAGGTTCGAAGTTTCCTTGGTCTCGCATGCTATTATAGGAGGTTTGAAGCCAATTTCTCCCGAGTTGTGACTCCTTTGACAGCATTGACTAAGATGGATCAAGCATTCATATAAGCTGATCAGTGTCAGGAATCTTTCGAATATCTAATGGAGAAGTTGGTAAGTGCTTCAGTCCTTTGTATTCCAGTGGAGGGAGTCCAGTTTGATGTTTTCTGTGATGCTTCACATCTGGGGCTAGGCTGTGTTCTCATGCAGAAGAGGTCAGTTGTTCTTATGGGTCTCGGCAGTTGCGTCCCCATGAATGCAACTATGCCACCCATGATCTTGAGTTGGCAGCCGTGGTGTTTGCTCTGAAGTTTTGGAGACATTACCTCATTGGTGAGCACTTTGTGGTTTTCACCGATCATAAGAGTTTGAGGTATGTTTTCTCCCAATGTGACTTGAACTTGAGGCAGCGTCGGTGGATGGAGTTCTTGTAGGAATACGACTATGAAATATCGTATACACCTGGAAAAGGGAACATTGTAGCTGATGCACTAAGCCGAAAGTCACGTAATGATGTTGTGCATGAATCTGGTGATTCCTGGAGAGTGATGGAAGAGCAAGCATCTTTGCATCTTGGTATGGGAGATGTTCGGGGTAGAGGTTGTCTTTTCCAGATGACGGTGCAGTCATCCCTGATGCAGAAGGTGGGAGAGTCTTAGTTGGGTGATCTAGAGGTGGAATTCTAGAGAGACAGAGTTGTTTGTGGTGAGGCCCCTGATGGTTGGTCGGAGGATGAAAAACACCGAGTGTTGTATCATGGAAGGCTTTTTGTTCCCTTGGAGATGCACGAGACGGTTCTCCGAGAGTTCCATAGTTCACCCTTGGCATTACATCCTGGCGTGACGAAGATGTACCTATCCTTAAGGAGTCAGTTTTGGTGGCCTGGGCTGAAACATACGGTTTTTGAGTGTGTGTCTCGATGTTTAGTCTGCCAGAAGGTGAAGGCCAAACACCATGTTCCTGGTGGTCTTCTCTAACAATTAGAGATTCCTTAGTGGAAGTGGGAGTACATCTCAATGGACTTTATTACAGGTTTACCTCGAGCTCTGGGAGGATATAATGCTATATGGGTGGTAGTGGATCGTTTAACAAAGTCGGCCCACTTTATAGCGATCAAGGAGTCAAGCTCAGTGGAAGTTTTGTCGAGTCAGTATCTAGAGGAGGTGGTGAGACTTCATGGAGTACCTAGGACGATCATTTCTGATCGAGATCCTCGTTTTACCTCTAGGGTGTGGAGAGGTCTCCATCATGCTTTTGGCTCTCAATTGTGCCTTAGCACTGCTTTTCGTCCTCAAACGGATGGTCAGACAGAGCGAACCATCCAAACTCTTGAAGACATGTTGCGCCCTTGTGTTCTTGATTTTGGAGGTTCATGGATGAAGCACTTACCCTTGGTAGATTTTTCTTACAATAATAGTTTTCACTATACCATCGGTATGGCGCCGTTTGAAGCCTTGTATGGCCGACCATGCTGTTCTTCGTTGTGCTAGAATGGGGTCGGAGAGTCAGCAATTCTCGGACCATAACTAGTGCAAAATACAACAGAGATGGTTCAGGTGATTCGCGAGAGGATGAAGATAGCACAGGATCGTCAGAAATCATATGCTGATCATAGAAGGAGACCCTTAGAGTTTAATGTTGGGGATCATGTGTTTTTGAAGGTGACTCCCCGTCGTGGGCAGCGAAGGATTGGTCATGGAAGTAAGCTTTCTCCCCGGTTTGTTGGGCCTTTTGAGGTGTTAGCTCGTCTTGGAGCTATGGCGTATCGAGTAGCACTTCCTCCTCATATGAGTCAGATACATGATGTTTTCCATGTATCACAGCTCCGCTGTTATCTTCATGATGAATCTCATTTTATCGATTGGGGAGAGATCGATATTGATAATGATGCAACCTTCGAGGAGCGACCTGTAGAGATCCAAGACCACAAGGAGAAGGTGTTGCGTGGGCATTCTATTCCCTTAGTTCGTGTCTTGTGGTGACACAGTGGCATGGAGGAGAGTACCTGGGAGCGTGAGTCACAGATATGTGCTCAGTACCCAGAGTTGTTTAATGTTTAACTCCTTTCATGTAATGATGTTTTCTTTGTGGTTGGACCTTTCATGTTTTATTTTTGTACCTTTGATGTGATGTTATGATTGAATTGTTTGGATATGTATTGTTTGTCTCCATACTCTCAGATGTCGTAGTTTTGTTCGAACTTTTGAACAACTCATAGTGGTTTTTCCCCTAAGAGGTATCTTATTGGGTGGTTGTTCGGACCCCTCCTTTCTTCTGGGTTGGTTTTAAATTCTCAAGGACGATAATGTTTTGAGAGGTATCTAATGTATTGTCTCAGACCTCTCTGGTCCATTACTTTGGGAAAATGTGGTGTTGGAGGTGTTCCAGGAGGCCAAGGTGACTTATCCCCAACAGTTTGCCAAATTTCCGGTTCTGTGAACAGTGTTTCCAGTTTTATGAACAGTAACAGATTGGTCTCACCGATCGGTCTGACAGATCGGTCTCACAGATCGGTCTCACATATTGGTCTGACAGATCGGTCTCACCGATCGTTCTGACAGATCGGTCTCACAGATCGGTCTCAGAGATCGGTCTCATAGATCGGTCTCACAGATCAGTCTGACAGATCGGTCTCACATATCGGTCTCACCGATCGGTCTGATAGATTGGTCTCACAGATCGGTCTCACCGATTGGTCTGACAGATCGGACTCACAGATCAGTCTGACAGATCGGTCTCACCGATCGGTCTCACAGATCGGTCTGAGAGATCAGTTTCACGTATCAGTTTCACAAATCAGTTTCATAGATCGGTTTCACAGATCAGTTTCATAGATCCGTTTTATAGATTGGTTTCATAGATCGGTCTGACAGATCGGTTTCACAGATTGGTTTCATGTACAGTAACGGTGGGTGAACATTATTTCCAGACTCCTAGAGTTTTGCCCCTTTTGACGTTTCTTTTGATGTAAAATACATTTAAAGCCTTATTTTAAGGACTCTTAAGGCCAATTCAAATGCCATAAATCCTATATTAATTATTACTAAGGCTTGGAATGTTTTACTTGGTCAAACTGCGTGGGTTAATGCGATCCGTTTTTAATGGAGAATTAACCGGATCTTAAACTGTCACCCCATTAAATCATCAAAAAGGGACGAGATATCATTCTCCCTTGTTCCTTCCCTTTGTTCTCAACTAAGAGACGCTAGAACCTTTCAATCCTTCCGGTAGGAGTTGCACAATCAATCTTTACTCCTAGGATTGGTTCTGCTCTTTTTTGGATGCAACCGAACAATGTCGGTCAATCTTCCCAATAAGGTATGTTTTATCATCATTCCTTTGGGGATCATCTTCTATTTTTTTCTCCCTTCCATATTATACCATGTAATTTCCAAGATTCTAATGGGTTTTTCTTGTGGTTGGTTGGTATTGTCGTACCATGGAATCCTCTGGTGGATGCAGTTGTCACGAGAGGAGGATTGTGACCCATTGTGTGGAAAACGGACATCAAAAACTCTTCCAGGTAGGGGATTCATGGCTTCTCTAATTGTATATGTGCATTCGTGGAATTAAGCATGATTTATCCCTTTGGATAACAATGAAATTGACCTAATTATATACTTGAACCAGATTAAGAAAATTGGTTGATCGCATGTTGTTTCTTTATACCGTGATAACAGTTGCCTCATGTTTTGCTAGATAGAGTGATATCTATGTTTTCTTTGATTTGTTATTCTTTCATGATAGAAATTTATAATGAACGTACAGCCAAAATTAATTGTTAATTAATTGGCTAAAGATAAAGAGGCATGTAAATTAATCTGGTTATTGCCGTTTTGTAGTTGTTCTAATTTGAGGATAATCAAATTAGGGAAGTAAACATGGTTATTTAATTGTGATAGATTACTGATTAGGTATCCTTTAATTGGAACCTACACATAACAAATATGCTAATTCAATATGTATTAAAGAACAGATTATGTGGGAATTTCTAAAAGGGTTCTGAGTTACCGTCTTGTTTGTTAAAGGGTCAAGATCCCATGATGTGATGTTTGTTTTCCTGCTGCTTGTGCTGTGATGTGAGCCTGGATGGCTGTTGTGATATGTGGAGGCATGGAGGCCTTGTGGTTATGGCAGCAGATGATGCCTAGAGTGGTGAGATGCATCAGTTTATGTATGTGGGTGTCGGGGTGGACACCAGGGGTGATGGAATGGGATGGATGAGGTTACTGGATTCTTGTGGTTTTCCTTGAATGTTAATCTGCTTTTCTTTTCCCCAATGCTCAAGGTAGCTGGTCTTGCTACCCTTCTTCCGAAGGAGGCGAAGACGCGCGAGGTATGCCACGTTCTTTCCATGTTTAGCCTCTTGAGGGAGAATGGGTCTATGCTCTTTCTATAGGCGGCAAAGACTCGATGGGTAGTATATCTACTCACCGTGTTGAGCCTCATTTGTGTTTAGAAGCATAGGATGCTTTTCTAGAATGCCTGGGAATATGGAAAAGTAATTTTGTAATGAATTTTTGATTAAATGGTGAAAATCCACGGGGATAGAGATACTAGAATTTAAAGGTGATGTGAATCTTAAAAGGAGCAGTTGTTTTTGAATGAGATGCCAATTCAGTTTAATGTGGAATTGTTCATTCTTAATTAATGATTAATGAATTAATTAATGTACAGTGGAACTGATAAAATGAGAATGGAGTAATCTAATAATGCTCTTCAAATGTTTGTGTGCTTATAGGATATCTAGTCTTAGAAGTAGCAGCCTGGAGTCTGAGAGGCGTTAGCTGTAGTTGTATCTAATACTAGGTAAATGCCCATAGTGTGGATGTGAGTTACATATATATTCTGTACTTTTGGTGTTTCTATACACTACTCCACCCTGTCGGTAAGGGCAACTGACACCCTAGTGATTTTGATCCCTAGGGGGGGTGTTTTACCCAACATTCTGATGGGAGGTTGAATGGCTGACTTCCCCCTTTCACCCCGCTCTCTTCTCTTGGTAGATACTTGTGCCATGAGGCACAGCGGTTAGTTACCCCATATATGTGTGTAGAGGGCTGTAATGGCTTGTGGTTATTCACACACATATATTATGGATATAGTATCCCATGGACTACTATCGGTGTAACATGTATAGGCTATGATGGCTTGAGGATCCTTACTCGGAGTATGGGTTGTAATGTCTTGAGGTATTATACCCGACGTATGATACAAGTTATGCGAGATGTGGTGGATCTTGGAAACTACCCGGTTACTTTTGGTTGTGAGGACGGTGTGGTGCTTCACCTAGGTGACTGCGGGCCAACCTATGTGGTGCAAGAGGTGCAGATTGTGGAGCTTAGCCCAGGTATCTGCGGGCAGGCCTTTGGAGAGAGAAGCACAGGACGTATGTCGTTGGGGAAAAGCGGAAAACCAGTGGGGAAGTAGTTGTGGGGTACCCTTGATATTCTTTACTATATGCTATATTCTTGTATGTGTTACTTGGTGAGAGTATCCATGGTGAGGTTGGGAACATAGTATACCTGTTTAGGTGACGATTTAGTTTCACTTGTTGTTTACAGGGATTTTTCATGCTTTCATTACTTTTGCACGAGAGGCTTCGGGAGGATCCTACTGAGTGTACTGTTATACTCACCCTATGTATATATAAACTGTTTTTCAGGTCACTTGGAGCAGGTTGGAGATCAAGCTGGTTACTAATAGCTGGTGGTGGGAGGAGGAGCTTTTCGGGCTCGTGGTCGCTTCCGTTTTACATTCTTTTGGGTACTTTTAGTTTCCTCTTTCAGTTGTAGTAATTTTTCATGACATTTCATATATGTACTTAGATTTCTTTTATATTTCAGTTATGAGTTGGAGTTGGTGGGAGTCTATTCTATCTCTCTGTTCTGCATGTGTTCTCTTAGAGGGTAATGCCTCCCATTTGTGTGTGTATTATACCCTCGGTGCTAGTCGCCAACCCGTGGCCTACTGGAGGCGGGACTCGGGGGTCATTATCTCTCTTCTCACATTGCGGCCCAGGAGGGGTACACATTGTGGGGAGGGGGTCATGAAAATATTACTATATAGAAATGAATTCGAGTTTTGTAATGATCTATACTTGGGAGTAGCTACCCCACATAAAATAAAAGTCCAAATTCTCTGAAAGAGAATTTTTTTCTAAATTTTAACCATTACATTTGACTTGATTATAACATTCAGTGATTCACAGAAATTACAATGTCATTATTTATACAATTTTGGGTTTATTTATTTCATCCTAGTGAGATAAGTGTATGAAATATTATACACCATTATATTCACGTATGGATTCACATGACATGCATATGTCGTTCCATGTATCTGCAACTGTAGCTTTCCTACTAAATTGGATTTTTTCCCTGAGTATGTCATTATTTTTTATTTAGATTTCTTATTTATTTATCATTATTCAGTGATTTGTTTTTCATTCCAGTTCATTACCTAATTACTTAAAATTCCTCGCCTATGTTTCATTATTTAGTTTTTATTAGAATGATTAATGCATTTACTACTTATGATAACATGCTCAGTTATTATTTACAAATATAATTTGTTTAAAATAAATGGGGGTCGTTCATCATTTATAAGGTCTATGACCAAATTGTAATATGGGAAAGGTAACCCTTGTACACAAACTGTCTCCTTAGATTTCCATATATCTTGAGACCATTGTTAAAATGTAAAAGCTGGTAATGTTAAAATGATAATTTGAATTCGTTCTAATTAAATGGGAGTTATTCTACAATATATAAAGTGTAAGATAAATTTATAAATTGGAGATGGAAACCCATATTATCATGCTAAGATTAAAAATCATGATATATCTATAAATGATTATTAAGGAAAAATCTCTTTAATATTGCTCTAAAATGTGTTGGAACCAATACTAGAGATTATACCACTATCTCACAGGTATGGAATTAATGTCATTTACCTCAAAAATGTAGAAACAGCCCATGCAGATTAGATGGGAATGTTTCATTTTAGATGACCCATTATATGTGTTTGTACGCGTGATAAATAAAAACATACTATTGGGTTTCTTATTAAAAACCCATGTTGGCTTAGTCGGACTCTCATAAGTCCTTGTATCTTAAATAATTTTGAAGGATTGTATTTTAATAGATTTCTTAATTTTGGTTGAATTTCAATAGATGGTTAATGTGTAATAATGAATTTTGACATTACATTCTTTTTTTACTTATTGTTTTCGTTAAATCAAGTACCAAGTGGTTTTTCATTATATTTGTTGATTTATGTTATACCTAAAATCATTGAAATTTTTACAAATTAAAGGTGAATAAAAATAATTAATTCAAAAATTGAACATGATGTGGTGTCCTTCAATTAAACTCTCTTATGAGGGTAGTTTAATCCTTACCTTGAGTATCCATGGAACTGAAATATAATATTTTTCTATAGGTTCTTTCCTTTTTAGAAATTCATTAGGTGATTGGATCATAAGACTAGTGATTTATATAGGAATGACTTTATTATTGGTCGGTGCTTTATTTCTTGTAAGGCACTGTATGGAAGTATATATCCCCATTAGAGTCTAAGTTCCTTATAAAATTCCATGATTCTATGAGTGTATCTCCGAGGAGTATCACATGTGTTTTTATGTTGAATGTGATCTTATTCATTTATATGTTTCTAATATATCACTTCTTTTGATGACAATGACTCTACTATTATTATCAGAGTTTCATCAATTCAATTGTGGGGCAGTTCATGCTTGAAAGAAAAAAATAAATGTGGTTGGATGGTTATGAAAACCTTCTGTAACACCAATAGGCATCGAAGGATTTCAGTGGTAAGGATTTAATGATCATAGGATTCCTCTGGTAGTAAAGGTATGTGATCAGTCAGTTATAGCATGTTTTTGGGTCAAGATGATCCTTTTTCAATGGATGTCGACCAATTATGGTTTGATTGGACTTCTTGGACAAATTTTGCATCATATTAGCTTCCTCTTATTCAGCGAAGGGCATGTACCATATGATTGTGTCATCCTTGATGAACAAAGTGTGTTTCGGTTATACACTATGCTAAAATTTTAAAAGTTGTTGATATTAACTAGGTGGTTCTCATAGTTCATCATGACATAATGTTTTTATTATCGAGACATTATATGTCCTATGTAATATGTGGGTTCCCATGTATGTATGAATTTCATATAATCTTGGCCACCCTACATTTTCTTCGAACTTGACAGTTGGGAAGTTGCCTCATTGGTCTCAGTCATCATTTTGATGTCAACATCTTGGCCTAGTACCATTGTCTCACTTTTTAACATAGAGTACGGATAACCTTGGGTTAGATCCTTAAACACCAGTTAAATGAATCTGAGCTTACCCCTAACTCGTGTCGATCATAGATGTGATTTTTAGAAAATGAGTCAATGCTAATGGTATGGATGTGGGTTACCTCTTTCTTTGGGCCGAGACAAATCATTTTTTAATGTTCAAGTAATTTTTTGACCAATTAATGTCACTAGGATTAATGAATTCACTTTATTGAATGCAGTCATTGTAAAATCTAGATTACTAAGAATAACGTCTTGTGATTCATTTTGTAATACATTGGAAATCTAGGACAATCATTTTAAGAATAGACTGTCAAATTGAATTGTCATGTTATCCTTCTTCTTCAGTTTTTATGGTTGTACGGAACATGTTTAATCACATCACCTAATTATGTACAATGTGTAAAAAAGGTCGAAAAATTATTTCTGGAAATCTTGTTTGACCATTTTCAATTAGGTCGACCGAGATTTGATTTTTCCTTTATGGCGAGGACTCTATAATGATCATAGATTTTTTCAGGGTTGTGTAGAAAAATATACCATGCTAGGAGAGATGCTATAACACATAGTGGTATTCCTTAAATATAAATTTCTAATGTTGAAGCTATCATGGTTGGTAGCTGACACCTTTTTGGGGTCAAACCCATGGTGGGGAGCACCATCGGCTATATGTTTAATGACACTATGATGTGATCATGACTCTAGGTTAATGGGATCACTAGTACAAGTGGGAAGGTATGAAATGATTTGTATATGGTTTATCATGATATGTTCCACCTACCAGCTGGTGAAGGTAGAACACCAGTGTCCAACCAGGATTTTATAGTAGTTTTCCATCACTGAGTGGAAGTGGGAAGACATTGAAATGGATTTTTTAATAGTTTTACCAATGTAAAATTTAGGTTATGATTTTTTATTGGTTGTTGTTGATAGGCCCACAAAGGATGCGATTTTAATTGACATTAAGGAACCCACTGGTGAAGAAGAGCATAGAATGTTACAAATCCATGAGATAGTATAAATTCACAGGGTCTAGAATATTATTGTTTTAGAGAGGGATTACTACTTATATTAATGATTCAATAAAGGAATATAGAGGGGGTTTGGTATACATGTTATTTTTATCAAATCATACAACCTCCATATAGATTGATAGCAAGAGAGCGCATTTCAGGTTCTTGAGGTCACGTTTGGGGAAAGAGTCTTGGATTCTGGGAGCTCTTGGGAGATTCATATACCCCTTCTCTAATTTTCAAACAATAATGGATTTTAGGATTGTTTTATGATGGATGATTATGAGGATTTGTATGGCAGGCCATGTCAATCACCCTTTTTTTGGTTAGAGGCTGGAGAGGATGCTCTGTATGGACCTCTTCTTTTTTAGGGCACCATAGAGATGGTGCATTTAATTTAGAAGTGGACGAATACCACACATTCTATTTAAAAATATTACATGGACCAGTATATGTGACCACTAGTGTTTGATGATTGATATTATGTTTTCATAAGTTTTTCATTAACGATATGGCATAAGAAGATTAGGAGACATGATAAGATTTCACCATGTCCTTTCTAGTTATTTTAAATTTTATAGATAATTCGGACAATATCATATTGATTCATGTTACTGCAAAGGTATTAGTCTGTGAATGATGTCTTATATGTATCTCAAATGTGGTACTATTATTCATAATTTTCTTATTCAATTAATCCTTAAGAGGTTGAGCTTTAGGATGTTGTTTCCTTTATTGACTATCTTATATGTATGGTGGATCGGAGAAAAAAGGTTCTTCAAACCCATTCAGTTCCTTTATTATGTGTGCTATGGAAGCACCACTAAGAAAATGATGAGTGCTTTGAGAGGAAGGCCAATGTATGATAGCAGTGGCCATATTTATTCACATATCATGCTTTATGAAAATTGAAATTGAAATTCATGGATATATATCTTAAAGGGGGATATTTTTAATATCCATGTTGTTATTTGTCTTAGATATCCTTTACATTCCATAAATTCTTAGTTTAAATGTTAAAATGAGGCCTAATGTGAACTAGCTTTGAGTTCATGGAGGTATTGGGGGTGTTCGGGGTGGATTCAGAGGCTGGAACCCATGTTCTGGGATGAAATAATCCTAGAACACAATTATTTCAAACCATATGGTGTAAGCCACATAGTCTGACAAATTTTATGAGGCTTGGGAATAGAGTAGGGGAAGGCCACATGGTTTGACCAAACCATGTGATTTGATCTGCACAACCATGCAGTGATATCTTCAATTGTGAATGAGGTTTGGCACGCTTTTCATAGGGTTATTGAAACCATGTGTACAAACGATGTGAGTTTCCATTCCATTCAGCTAAACATGCATGGTTGGGGTATGGATTGTCATACGGGATCCCAAAAGTGTAACACCCCATGTTTTTATGAGAATTATTATTTTTAATTTCGTTGATGTCTTTTGTTGTATGCTAAACCAAGATTATCATGTGCTATATGCAACACCGTATTATCTTGTTGTATATGCAACACTATTCTTGGCTTGGATTACATGCAAGAGAAACCTTCCTTGATAGCTTGTGTTGTACGCAATACTAAGTTTCACTAAACAACGATATCATATTGAAATATTATATAAACAAGCTGTTATAAATAGTAATACCCACTTATTGAAATTTTTTATATTTTATCATTCAAAATGGACTTCATTTTTTGATTCGGAATATTGAAATTATCTTAGGGTGAATTTTTTTTATTTTTTTGAAAAAATTCAATTTTTAATGAATAGTGAAAACACTAAGTTATTGGTTAATACCGACCTTTTTTTAATTAATCATTTATTTTATTTAAATTTATTTTAAGTCTTACTATATACATAATACTGATAGAAGTTCAATGTAATTTATTGGTGTCATTTTATAACAATTTAAGATATATAAAATTTTTACTGAACTTTTTACCGTTTTTTACCCACCTTCTAAGAGCATTTAAAAATTTACATAAAACTTGATTGTACTACTTCTGTGAGTTGAATTTTGAAAATCTGAGAGACATGTTTAATATCAAAGAGTATAATGTGGTTCAATAGGATAAAAATATTTTTTTGGTGAATAGTACCTTTTACTTTTATTTACCACGGTTAAAAATAAATAGTGTCATTAAGGGTAAAAATGAAATTATCATTAACCTAAAAAAATTTATAATTCTATTGAATAAGTGTAATTAGACCAAAAACAACCATAGGAATAAAATAAGAATCTATTTGGTCCACTTGGATTAGATTAGGACACTTATTATTATTTTATTTAAAGAAGAGTTAAATTACTTAACATCAATGTTTAATAACTAAACCATTTTTAATCTACGGTAATACATAAGATAAATTAGACTATAAATATTAATTAGAAAGATAAAAATATTTCCTACATAATGGTATTTTATTTATATTATTTAGACATTAAATAATTTAACTTATTTATAACACAATGATGATGTACTAATTACATTATTAATAAAATGTTAACATAATTGATATTATAAATTCCCAAATAAATGTTATTTGAGACTTTTTATGAATTACAATAATTTTATAGGTTAATATAACATATTATAGTTGGTTAGATTAATTTGTTTCGAAATAATAATACTTTTATGAATATAGAAAAAACAATATACCAAATAGTGTAAAGTTGACATAAAAGTCTTTTTAATGAAAATATTATATTATTAATTGATATAATGGTCCTAAAATATAAGGCTCAGCAAAAAGACTTAAATAATAATATATATGACATTAATGAACCATTTAGGGTACTATTGGCTGTTTATTGTTTGTTTGTTAACCATACAGTGTAAGAATACAAGAAGACATGGTAAAAGTTAAATTATATAACTTAGAGATAAATCTAAATTAAATGGTTAAAATGGTAACCTAAACTTGTCTAATACCTATTTTAGGAGAGTATTTCAACCCATACCTACCCTATCCTTGAATTAAGTCACTTTGGAGCCATTATAAACAGAATATGAATTTATTATAAACTAATATTTTATGTTTTTCCTAAGGTTCCCCTCACCCCTATAGTAAAAGGGCACTCCCCATTCTCTCTAATACACACCTCCAAAGACATTTTTCTCAGTCGTTCCCTGCCAAAATACACTCTAAAATATCCTCCCTTTATCCTAGAGGCCTTTCTTTATTCAAAAATCTAGACTAAGGATCCCTTTTGATCAAATCAAAAGGAAGAACCCGATGAAGAGGAGTCTCAGACAGATAAGGAATAAATTTTACATAAGGCAAGATATAATTTTGCAATCTCATTTTTATCTGATATTTCTTATATGTAAGTATTTACTGGGGTATATTTTTCATCCATGTCCATAAAAGTTTTTTCACAAAGTGTTTAATATTATTCCATGTATTTTAAATTCATCATTACCCCTCTTTGACTTTTCCTTCTTTATTATGGAACGAATCTTTCTTTTGTTTATCATATACGGTACTTTTTTACATTTCTGAAAAAAGTATGAGGAGAATGTTTTTTTTAACTTATATGGAATGAATGGATTTTTTCGGTTTCATAACAAATACATTTAATGATGCTTCCTCTACAAGATTTCATGATTATTTTCAACAAAATCCTTTTCTTTTAAAATTTCATGGAATTTTGTGAAATGATAATGATTTTGAAGAAGAAAGGATATTTTCCTCAAGAATTCATTCCATGTGTTTTGTAAAAACTATTTTCCATCTAAAATTACATTATTTATTGTAATTATGTTTCCATTATAATTTCTCTATTATATACTTGGTTTTATTCTTCTTAGGAAGAAATGATATCCATTTGTTTTATATGGATAATGTTATGATGGGATGATGTTTATGAAACCCATTTTATTCTTTGGGTTATGATGAATGATTTATGTTTATTTTGTGGCACATGTAAGAATTATTTCATTATGAGATGGGTGGGACTTGTATCTCCCTCCGATGAATTGGGTAAATATTTAAATCTCATGAGATAGACATGGCTGTAACGACAAGTAAAGATGGTACAGTAATACTGGGCTGGAACGGTTGGTGAACCCAATTCAGTAATGGACTTTTTCCACTATGATTGTCTTGGCAGCAATTCATTGGCTACTATAGAAATGATATCATTTGTTTAATGGTTTTAGAAAATTATATGTTTTATTCCCATGCTATTTTATCATGATCGATGTTCCATTATGATATATGCATTACATACTACCATGTTTAATGTCTTTGCTCAAGATTTTCATGTTTAAACATTATGTTCATGTTTTTAAGCTCGAATGTATATGGGTTGTTTCATTTTCTCCATGATTACCCATACTGAGCATTTGAGATCAACCTTTTTATGTTTTCTTTTCCCGATGATATAAAGGAAGGTTTTTGTTAGGAAAACATGAAGATATTTATGGGAGATGTTGGAGATCTTTCCCCATGATTCGAGGATTATGTTCCAAGTTTCCTAAGAAACTAAAATAATACGGTCATTGGGAATTTGTTTTGTAATATATTAAGTATTCCGCAAAAAAAATAATGTAATGTCCATGTATGTCAAGATTTGGGTCTCTAAAATTGGTTTCAGAGAAAAGGATTAGTTAACCTTTGGAAACTAGGATGTGAAAACATTAGTGAAATACCTAGAGATGTTTCTAAGGTATGTATAGGGATGTCTCTAAGGTTAATTATAAGTATAGATTATAGTCCTATAATTACTGTAACAATCATAGAATTAAACCTAAGATGTTATATATTGAAGGTACTCCCCCTTTATATGGTTGTTTTCCGAGAATGATTTTTTCCTCTCGCACTATTCTTTTTGGGTTTTAGAAAATGGCTAGAAATGGGAAGATTCACAATAGACAATGGAATGATATTCTTCAAGAAAAGCCAAATGAAATGGGATTTGGAAGTCCAAACATCGTTATTATGCCTAATCAACTATCTCATAATATGATCAATAATCTCAAAATTGGTATGTTTCCTGACTCAGCTAATAAGAGAAATATGGTGTTTCATGATGATCATAGAGGAATGAAAGTTTAATTTCCATCATGTAAATGATGTGGTAAGAGGCATCAGGGATAATGATTCAGAGGAACTGGAAGATGCTTTGGGTGTGGAAAAGGACACAAAGCCTGTAATTTGAAAGGAAAAGGTTCAGTTAACACCATGGACAAGGATAATGGTATTTCTAAGACATCAACAATGGTTAAATGTTTTAAATGTGGAATGTATGAGAATTATGCAAACTAATGGTCTAAGGGAAAATTTCATGAAGAGAATCAGCATGGTTGTATGGGTAGTATTTATGTTGATGATGATGAAGAGACTATAAATGATATATGAGATGAAAGAAGTGTTGAGGAATAAAATGATGAAGCTCGGTCAATGGTTTAAAATGGAAGTGTAATTATTCTATGTTTATCATGAGTTATGTTGAATATGTAATTTAATGGTACTATAGAATAAAGAAACATCTAAGGATTGTTACACTATTTTTTTCCTAAATTATTTGAAATTATATGTTGAATGGTACTGGTAACCATGAAAGGATATTCAGATATTTTTTGAAAGAAGGTGATATGCGCATAAAGAAGGGATAAAGAGATAATGAAATGTATGATAGTATTAATGACCTCATGACATATATAAGGACAAAGTGAAATCATGGATTGTGTACATATAAATTTTGGGATTTTGGTATGTGGAAAGATTTAACTTTTGACAACATTCATGTTTTCACTAGGGTTCATTTTTTAGGAGAATAAATGATTAAGGTATTCATATGTTTGTAATGTGACCAACAAAGATATATCTTATAATATATGGGGGATAAATAATGGTATACAAAATTTTGGTTGATGACATTTATAGTAATCGTTTTCTTTATACTATGAGCTTGCACCGAAGTATTTTGGATAAGCCTAAATATTGTAATGAATTAAGTTATGAAGAAGATAGTATTGTTTATGGTTTGAACTATTTTCGATATTATTGTAGGAATGTTATAATAATGTAGTTTTAGAAAAAGGGACAACCTACAGGCTTTTTTCGCCTATAGGAAGTCCCTGGTTCGTTTAAATTAATTTTATTTTATTAAGCGGTATAATAGATCTAGTATAATTCAATTATAGGAACCATATATGATTAATATTAGCAATGATGGATGTATATATATTTAATAACTTGTTCTAACATTTTTTTGATAGAGACAGATGGAATGCCCTATCATTCTATCGCATGATCTACCAACACTTCAAGAATTACAAATTAAACATCATTTCTTTAAATAAGAGATGAATTTGAAATTGATCATGGAATGACCAAAATTGATATTGCACTGAAATCAAGTAATTATTTCTCCTTATGAAAAAAATACATCAACATTAGGGAAATTTTCTTAAAACCAAAAATGTTGTCCTATTACTCTGATAACCGATGAATCAAATGGTGCGTTAGATCATCAAAAATTGATGGCTTTTTGATTGTTGGATTTTTCATAGCCATGTTCTCTACCTCTCTCTATCAGAACATGATGGTTAGATTTCTCTTCCATATCCATATTTTCACTGATATTCTCCTATGTTGAAACCTAATGATGAGATACTATGGGTATATGTTATGTTTCTAACGTTCCTTTTTAAAATGATGTTTTAGTATTCCTGTTTAGGATGTGAATTTCTATGAAAGAAACTATAAATTAGAAAACCATTTATATCCCCAATGAATTTTGTGGGGGAAATTCATTTTAATGGGGGTAGAATATAACACCCCAATATTTTGTGAGAATTATTATTTTTAATTTGTTTGATGTATTTTGTTGTATGCTACACTAATATTATATTGCACTATATGTAACACCATATTACCTTTTATTATATGCAACACTATTCTTTTCTTGCATTACACAACAAATAAACCATCCTCAATAGCTTGTGTTGTACGCAATTCTGAGTTTCACTAAACAACGATATGTAATTGAAATATTTTATAAACTATCCATTTTGAATATTAATACCCAGATTTTGAAATTTTATATATTTTATATTTCAAAATGGACTTCATTTTTGGATTCGGAATATCAAAATTATCTTAGGATGATTTTTTGTAATTTTTCTGAAAACATTAAATTTTTTATGAATAGTGAAAACACTGAGTTATTTGTTAAAACCGACCTTTTATATAAATTATCATTTATTTTATTTAAATTTATTTTAGGTCAAAATATATATATAATAACTATATATGTTCAATGTAATTCATTAGATTCAATTTATAATAATTTTAGATATGCAAAAAATTTATTGAATTTTTTCCATCTTTTACCCACCTCCTAAGATCATTTGCAAATTTACATAAAACTTAATTTTTCTGCTTCTGTGAGTTGAATTTTGAAAATCTGAGAGACATGGTTAATATCAAGGAGTAAAATATGGTTCAATGAGATAAAAATAATTTTTGGCGAATAGTAACTTTTTTACTTTTAATTACCACGATTAAAAATAAATTTGGCAATTAAGGGTAAAAATGATATTATTATTACCCTAACACATGTCCTAATTCTATTGGATAAGTGTAATTCGACCAGAAAAACCTTAGGAATAAAGTAACTCCCAACCCTAGATTCCTGGAGTTGGTGAATTATTTTAATAAATTGGCATGATTACAAGGAATCATGTCTTGAAGGACCGATCAATTTAGCAATCTTGGAAAATAGATTTCATATATGAACATTACATTACACTTTCTAACGTATAATACAAAAAAATCGTTCATTGATAATTCCATTATTCTCTTTAGCATAACCCTGCATATCAATCATAATACACGTCTTGGAATACTGGGAAAATAAATCATAAGAAAGGGGTGAGATCAGATGCTCAGTAAGGGTAAATAATTTAGCAAAAACATTCATAAATAAGCACAAACATTTAAGGAAATGTATAATACTAAAAAAAGCCTTTTAAAACTTAAAATTTAGCATAATATGGCCAATATACAATAAAATAATTCCATTTAAAAACTCACATGGATATTTTTCTAGTCAAATAATCACATGCAATATCAATAGCCACTTTCATAATGATGGAATTCATAATGCCAGACTTTCACAACCACATAGTAAAGGCCTTGTGCCAAGACAACAAATAAGATTTTGTCAAATCCTTGTTCCAAGACACTAGTTTGTCTAATGAGACATATCGATGAATCTAGGATCTATAGTGGGGTCTGCCCGTCACATACTAAGTCCAATGTATTCCTCATATTAAAATGTATAAACATAACATGAACATTCGTATTAAAACTAGCATACGAAATGTCAATACATTACCCATAAACCATGAATGATATAAAAATAACACTGCCACAGTCAAACATATCACAAAACCTTCAATATAATATGAAAGATTTGTATCTTAATAAATCAACATCAAACAAATTTAAAATCCATTAAAGGATTTTGACAAAGATGAAAATTAGTTGTAAAACTCTTTGAGAGAAATATCCGTTTTTCATGAAAACATTTAAAAGTCACACAATTTAGAAAAGAAGACATTTAAATAAAATTTAGAATCAAAGTGTCCCATAACACTTTGAATCTTTTGAAAGTAATTAACATTTTAAAAACATTAATTTTCATTTAAATAAATCCTTAAAACTATTTTGAAAACATTCACATTAATGAGAATGGATTAGAAGAATAAATCATTAAATCATTTAAAATGATGTTTTAGTAAATGGTCCCACAAAATAATCTCTTTGAAAAATATTTTATGAGACATGGACATGGATAATAAATATGTCTTAGTAGATACTTACGTAAAAACAACCTCGGATAATAAAGAGATTGTGAAATTTACCCTTACTTTGAACTTTTCTTTAGTCGAGGGTACGTTTAACCTCTTGTATAAATATTGTAGTATGTTATTAAATTATAACAGAACCATATTATATTTATGATATCAAACATAATTCATTTATGACATTATACTACCCAATTAATAATAATTTCCATGTTAAATTAACATTTTGGGTAATAATTGCTTTCTTTATCGTACGTGTTTTAACTTGTTACTCTTGATTATATCAAATAGACCAAGATTTAAATACTTCCAGAATATAAAACATGATTTATATATCATATATATTTAGAATATAAATACGTATAATACATATATATATGAAATAAAAAACACCTTTTATGGAGATGGTAGTCTGTACGGATGCATAAATGTTGTTTCTGTTTTCATATCATATTGAACGAAAGTAAGTGAATAAGATATATGTAACTACACACACACACAGATATATATATATATATATATATATATATATATATATATATATATCTAGTAGCATTAATATTTCATATATTACATACTAATTACTAATATATATTTTTATATTTTTCGATGAATAGTGAACTTGGAAATGAATATCATCACATCGTGGAGATGGTAATTCGTACGTATACACGAGCGAAAATATAATTTCCTTAATGGTTTGGAATTCAATGGTATATTAACTTTAAAAATAAATTATAATGTTATTTAAATTATTTATATACATATTACTCATCATTATATCCATCCAAATAACATAGTTTTGAATAACAAATTACACCACGGTGTGGAGACTATATGTCATATGTACGCACGTGTGGTGACATTATCATTCATAGGATGGATAGAATAATGAATAAAGTTGTTCCATATTTATAATATCATCACAGTATATAGAAGATACCAGAGTTATTATTTTTTAATGGAAACAATAAATAAAGAAGAGGGGTGATGGGATCCTTATGAAGGACTCTGGGATGAAGTTATGGAATTTGAGAGGATATTTGGGCAGGGGTTGGATGAGCCAAATGGCTTTGGAGGTGTGAATTTGATAGAAGGGAAGTGTTGTTTTATAAGAGGGGTGATGGGATCCTTAGGAAAAACATAAAATATTATTTTATAGTAAATTCATTTTCTGTTTCTAATGGCTCCAAAATTAATTGTTTAAAATATAATGTGGGTATGGGTCAAAAACAAGTCATCCAATATGTTTTAGACAAGTTTCGGTTACCATATTAACCTTAACCTTTTGATTTTACTATTAGTTAAATAGTTTGACATTTACCATGTCTCTATGTATTTTTATATTATATGGTTAATAAACTTACTATAAAATGCAAATCCAACCCCAATTGGATCATTAATGTCATATATATTATTATATAAGTCTTTTTTCTGAACCTTATATTTTTAGGACTATTATATCAATTAATTATATAATAATTTTTTTAAAAACTATTTTATGTCAATTTTGACACTCTTTGGTATTTGTTTTTTGATAAAATAATAACAACATGGTTACTTCCAAAAAATATATTTAATCAATCCAAACATGTCATATTCACCTAAAAAATCGTGGATGACATAAACACATTAATATTTTATTTATTTTAATATTTATAATACCATTTATTTGATTCATTCATTAATAATGTAATTACTGCATCATCATTATGTCATTAATAAATTTAAATATTTAACCTCTAAAAATATAAATAAAATTCCATTATGTAGGAAATATTTTAATATTAATAATAAATATTTATAGTCGAATTTATCTTATGTATAACCCTATATTAAGAATGGATTAGTTATTAAACATTGATTTTAACTCTTTTAACTCTTCTTTAAATAAAATAATAATAAATGTTTTAATCTAAACCAAGTGGACCTAAAGGGTCATATTTTATTACTACGGATGTTATTGGTTAAATTACACTCATACTATAGAATTATGACATTTTTTGGTGTGATAATAACATCATTTTTATACTTAATTACTCTATTTACTTTTAACCGCGGTAAATAAAAGTATAAAGTAACTATTCACCAAAATTTTTATTATATTATTGAACCACATTTTACTTCTTGATATTATCAGTTTCTCTTGGTTTTTTGAAATTCAACTCACAGAAGTGGTAAAATTATGTTGTATATAAATTGCTAATGCTCATAGGAAGTGTGTAAAAGACGGTAAAAAGTTCGATAAATTTTTTATATATCCAAAATTATAATAAACTGACACCAATTAATTACATTGAATTTATATAGGTATTATGTGTATATTTTTACCTAAAATAAATTTAATAAAGATAAATAATTATTTAAATAAAATGTCAGTTTTAAACAATAACTAAGTGTTTTCACTATTCATCAAAAATTGACAGTTTTCAGAAAAATACCAAAAATTCACCCTATGCTAATTCTGATATTCAGAATTCAACAATGAATTATATTCTACCAATTTCAAAACATATAAGTTTCATTATTGAATTTAAAATTAATTCCTATTGTCAAAACCAAGAAGCGTATTTTTATGAAATAATAACTCTCAAAAGATTGACACTTGATTAAGTCAAATTTCAAATTGAAATTACAAACAATGAGCATCATTGGATTAAATGGTAAAAATATAATCAAATTATACTTCCAAAACATTAAAATGTATAATTCAACACTATATATTGTTTTGAATAAAAAAGTTGTTTTCAGTTAAAATATAGCATTTTCACTATTCAACCAAATATGAATGTTATCAAGAAAACACCAAAAGAAATTTGAAACTAAATTATTATGTACTGATTCTAAAGAAAAAGATTATTTTTTTAAATTGAATATATAAAAGTTTCAAATTTTGGATTTAAAAAGGGATCTCCATTAAAAGGTGGTAAAATGGCATTTTAAAAAAAAGTAATTTATCTGAAAAATCGTATTTATTCATACATTTTGTCTAAGAAATTCATAATATGGATTCTAAAATTATATGGATTATATAATGTTCAAAACTCAGTAAATACTATTCATATTTTCTTTTGAACGACTAGTTTTGGTAAGTTGTGATGCCCTTGAACTCGGTATTGCGTGTAGTGAAAGTTATCAAATTACTTTGAAGAGATATCGTACTATGAAATCTTGGGGTGTTAGAAATAAAATATGAACCTCTTTGGTCCACTTGTATTGGATTAGGACACTTATTATTATTTTATTTAAAGATGAGTTAAAATACTTACAATCAATGTTTAATAAATAAAACATTTTTAATATAGGGTTATACATAAGATAAATTAGACTATAAATATTAATTATAAATATAAAAGTATTTCCAAAATAATGGTATTTTATTTATTATTTTTAGACATTAAATAATTTTATTTTATTTATGACACAATGATGACGCAACAATTACCTTATTAATGAAATATTAACATAATTGATATTATACATTTCCAAATAAATGTAATTTTAGACTTTTATGAATTAAACCAATTTTGTAAGTTAATATAACATATTAGGGTTGGAAAGATGAATTTTTTCGAAATAATAATACAATTATGAAATTAGAAAAAATCAAAATACCAAATAGTGTCAAAATTGACATAAAAGTATTTTTAAAACAAATATTATATTATTAATTGATATAATGGTCCTAAATATCTAAGGATCAGCCAAAAGACTTATATAATAATATATATGTCATTAATAAACCAACTAGGGTTCGATTGGTAGTTTATTGTATTTTTATTAACAATATAGTGTAAGAATACATGAAGACACAATAAAAGTAAAATTATTTAACTTAGCGTTTAATCTAAATTAGAAGGTTAAAATGGTAACCTAAACATGTCTAAAACCTATTGGTTGAGAACATGTCGACCCATCACCACCATAGCCTCGAAATAAGTCACCTTGGAGCCATTTTAAACTGAATATGAATTTATTATAAATTAATATTTTTTGTTTTTCTCTAAGGTGCCCCTCACCCCTCTTATACAAGGGCACTCCCCCTTCTCTCTAATACACACCTCAAAATCCATTTGGCTCGGCCAAACCATACCCAAATACCCCCTCAATTGTTCTGCCTTCATCATAGAGGCCTTCTTTTATTCAAAACGCCATCATAAGAATCCCTTTTGATCAAATCAAAAGGAATAACCCGAAGAAGAGGAGTCTCAGACACATACGAAAGAAATTGGACATAAGGTAAGGGATAATTTTTCAATCTCATTTTTATCTGAGATAACTTATGCGTAAGTATTTTCTGGGGTATACCTTTCGTCTGTGTCTATAAAATGTTTTACATAAAGTGTTTAACATTCATCCATGTATTTTTAAAGTCATTATTACCCCTCTTTTAATTTTACTTTTTGTTATGGAAGGAATCTTTCATTTTTTTACCACACATTGTGTATTTTGACTTTTCCGACAAAAGTACGAGGAGAATGGTTTTTTAACTTAAATAGCATGAACAGATTTTTACTATTTCATAATGCCTAATTTTTATGAAGCTTAATCTACAATATTTCATCATTATTTTCACCAAAATCATTTTCTTTTAAAATTTCATTGAATTTTGCGAAAAAAATGATTTTGAAGAAGAAAGGATATTTTCCTCAAGAATTCATTTCAAGTGTATTGTCAAAACTATTTTCCATATAAAATGAAATTATTTAGTATAATTATGTTTCATGTATAATGTATCTATTATTTACATGTTTTGATTCTTCTTATGATGAAATGATATCCATTTGTTTTATATGTATTAAGTTATGATGGGATGATGTTTATGAAACCCATTTTATTCTTTGGGTTATTATGAATGATTTATGTTTATTTTGTGGAACAAGTAAGAATGATTTTATTATGAGATAGGTGGGACCTATATCTCCCACCAATGAATTAGGTAAAGATTTAGATTTCATGAGATAGACATTGATGTAACAACAAGTAAATCTGATACAGTAATACATGGCTGGAATGACAAGTAAACCTGAATTAGTAATGGAATTTGTCCACTATGATGGTCTTGGTAGAAATGCCTTGACTATTATAGAAATAATATAATGTATATAATGGTTTTCCATAATTACATGTTTTATTCCCATTCTATTTAATCATGATTGATGTGCAATTATGATCTATGCCTTACGTACTACCATGTTTAATGCCATTACTCAAGATTTTCATGTTTAAACATTTTGTTCATGTTTTTATGTTCAAATGTAAATGGGTTGTTTTATTTTCTCCATGATTACCCTTAATAAGCATTTTATCTCACCCTTTTTGTGTTTTCTTTTCCCCAAGGATATAAAAGAAATTTTTAGGTAGGAATAAAAATATGATCTTTACGAGAGATGTTGAAGATCTTTCACCATGATTAAAAGATTATGTTCTAAGTTTCCAAAAACAATAAACTAATACAGTCATTGGGAATTTTTTTTGTAATGTATTAAGTATTCCACAAAAGTAATGTAATGTCCATGTACGTTAAGCTTTGGGTCTCTACCATTGGTATCTGAGTAAAGGTTTAGTTAAACATTGGAAACAAGGATGCGAAAACTTTAATGAAATCCTTATAGATATTTCTAAGGTCTGTCTAAGGATGTCTCTAAGGATAAGTATAAGTATAGGTTATAGTAATAAAATTATGATAACTATCTTATAATTAAACCTAAGATGTTATATATTGAAGTTACTCCACATTTATTATGTTGTTTTCCTAGCATGATTTTTCCACTCACACTATATTTTTGGGTTTTAGAAAATGGCTGGAAACAGGATAATTCACGATAGAGAATGGAATGATATTCTTCATGAGAAACCAATTGAAACGGGATTTAGAAGTCCAATAATTTTTATTATTCCAAATCAGAAATCTCAGAATATGATCAATAATCTCAACTTTGGTAAGTTTCCTGACTCACCTAAAAAGAGAATGATGGAGTTTCATGATGACCTAAGAGGAAAGAAAGTTCAATTTCCATCTTGTAAATCATGTTCTAAGAGGCATCAGGGAGAATGTTTCAAAGGAACTGGAAGATGCTTCGGGTGTGGAAAAGAATGAAAAAAATCCATTAATTCCAAAGAAAAGGTTCAATTAACACCATGGACAAGGTTAATTGTATTTCTAATACATCAACAGTGCTTAAATGTTTTAAATTTAGAATGTACGATCATTATGAAAAGAAATGCTCTAAGGTAATATTTCATGAAGAAAATCAGCATGATCGTATGGGTAGTATTTATGTATATGAAAATTATGAAACTACAAATGATATATGAGATGAAATAAGTGTTGAGGAATAAAATGATGAAGCTCGGTCAATGGTTTAAGAGGGTAGTGGAATGATAGTATGTTTATCAAGAGTTATGTTGTATATTTAATTTAATGGTACTATGGAATAAAGAAACATCTAAGTATTGTTAAACTGTTGTTTTTCTTAAAAAATTTTAAGGTATATGTTTAATGGTACCGGTATCCATGAAAGGTTATTCAGATATTTTTGGAAAGAATATGATATGCGCATAATGAAGGCATTAAGAGAAAATGATATGTGTGATAGTATTAGTCATCTCACGACAGATATAAGGACAAAGTGATATCATGGTTTGAGTATATTAAAATTTTGGGATTTTGGTTTGTGGAAAAAGTTAACATTTGACATCATTCATGTTTACACTAAGATTAATTTTTCAGCATTCATGTATTTAGTAAGTTAAATTTTATGTCTTTTGTTGTACACTACACCAAGATTATCTTGTGCTTTAAGAAACACTATATTTTCTTGTATAATATGCAACTATATTCTTGGGTTACATTACACAAAAGAGCAACCTTCCTTGATAGCTTTCATTGTACGCACTACCGAGTTTCACTAAATAACGATATGTTATTCAAATATTATATATACTAGCCGTTATGAATAGTAATACCCACTTTTTGAAATTTTATAAATTTTATCTATTAAAATGGACTTCATTTTTTAATTTGGAATATCAAAATTAGCTTAGGGTGAAGTTTTTATAATTTTCCGAAAACTTCCAATTTTTGATGAATGGTGAAAACACTGAGTTATTTGTTAAAATTGACCTTTTATTTAAATAATCATTAATTTTATTTAAATTTATTTTATTTCAAAATAGATACATAATACATATATAAGTTAAATGTAATTCATTGGAGTCATTTTATAATAATTTTAGATATATAAAATTTGTATTGATCTTTTCACCATCTTTTACCCACCTCCTTGGAGCTTTTGAAAATTTACATAAAACATACTTTTACCGCTTCTATAAGTTGAATTTCGAAAATCTGAGAGACATGGTTTATATTATGTTGTAAAATTTGTTTCAATAAGATCAAAATATTTTTTGGATAATAGTAATGTTTTACTTTTATTTACCACGGTTAAAATTAAATAGGGTAATTAAGGGTAAAAATGATTTTATTATTACCCTAACACATGTCCTAATTCTATTGGATAAGTGTAATTCCACCAAAAAAACATAGGAATAATATATGTTCCTCTTTGTTCCACTTTTATTAGAGTAGGTCACTTATTATTATTTTATTTAAAGAAGAGTAAAAAAAGATAAAATCAATGTTTAATAAATAAAACATTTTTAATATAGGGTTATACATAAGATAAATTCTACTATAAATATTCAATAGAAAAATAAAATGACTTCCTAAATAATGGTATTTTATTTATATTTTTTAGACATTAAATAATTTAATTTTTTACTGACACAATGATGATGCAGTAATTACCTTATTAATGAAATATTAAAATAATTGATATTTTAAATACCCAAATAAATGTAATTTGAGACTTTTTATGAATTACACTAATTTTCTAAGTAAATATCACATATTATTGTTGGTTGGATGAATATTTTTCTAAATATTAATATTGTTATGAATTTAGAAAAAAATTCCAAATAGTGTCAAAATTGACATAAAAGTTTTTTGAAAACAAATATTATATTATTAATTGATATAATGGTCCTAAAAATCTATGGTTCGGCCAAAAGACTTATATAATAATATATATGACATTAATAAACCAATTAGGGTTCAATTGACAGTTTATAGTCTTTTTATTAACCATATAGTGTGAGAATACAGGAAGACACGGTAAAAGTTAAATTATTTAACATAGAGTTAAATCTAAATAATAAGGTTAAAATGGTACCCTAAACATGTCTAAAACATATTGGTTGAAGGGATTTAGACCCATAACCACCCTATATTCTAAATAAGGCACTTTGGATCCATTATAAACTGATTATGAATTGATTATAAAATAATATTTTTATGTTTATCCTATGGTTCCCCTCACCCATTTTATAAAAGGGCACTCCCCCTTATATCTAATACAGGCCTCCAAAGACATTTCGCTTGCCAAACCTTGCCCAAATACACTCTCAACTGTCCTCCCTTCATCCTAGAGGCCTTACTTTATTCATAAATCCTTTTTAAGGATCCCTTTTGATCAAATCAAAATGAAGAACCAAAAGAAGAGGAGTCTCGGACACATACGGAAGAAATTGGACATACGGTAAGGGATAATTTTGCAATCTCATTTTTATCCGAGATTGCATATACGTAAGAATTTACTGGGGTATTTTTTTATTCCTTGTCCATAAAATGTTTTTCAAAATGTGTTTAATATTCTTCCATGTATTTTTAAAGTCATGATTACCCCTCTTGGACTATTACATTATGTTATGGAAGGAATCTATCCTTTGTTTACCATACATGGTACTTTTTAAATTTTCCGGAAAAAGTATGAGGAGAATGTTTTTTTAACTTATACGACATGAACAGATTTTTATGGTTTCATAATTCCTAATTTTCATGATGCTTCCTCTACAATATTTCATGATTATTTTAAACACAATCCTTTTCTTTTAAAATTGCATGTAATTTTGAGAAAAGAAAATGATTTTGAAAAAGAAATGATATTTTCCTCAAGTTTTCATTTCAAGTGTTTGGTCAAAACTACTTTCCATCTAAGATGACATTATTTAGTATAATTATGTTTCAAGTATAATGTATATATTATTTACATGGTTTGATTCTTCTTATGATGAAATGATATCCATTTGTTTTATATGGATAATGTTATGATCGGATGATTTTTATGAAACCCATTTTATTCATTTGGTTATGATGAATGATTTAGGTTTATTTTATTTAACAAGTAAGAAATATTTCATTATTAGATGGGTGGGACATATATCTACCACCAATTGATTGGGTAATTTTTTATATCTCATGAGATAGACATGGCTGTACCGATATGTAAATTTGGTACAGTAATACAGGGATGGAATGGCAGGTAAACTCGATTCAGTAATAGACATTGTCCACTATGATAATATTTACAGCAATTCCTTGTCTACTATGTAATTCACATCATGTGCTTAACGGTTTTCCATAATTACATGTTTTATTACCATGCTATTTTATCATGATTAATGTTCCATTACGATCTATTACTTGTGTACTACCATGTTTAATGTCATTTATCTATATTTTAATGTTTTATATTTATGGTCATGTTTTTAAGTTCAAATGTATATGGGATGTTTTATTTTTTCGATTCTTAACCTTACTGAAAATTTTAGCTCACCCTTTTTATGTTTTCTTTTCCCTAAGGATATGAAGGAACGTTTTAGGTTTGAAAAAAAGAATAACACTATGGGAGATGTTGAAGATCATTCACCATGATTAGAAGATTATGTTCTGAGATTCCAAAAACATTAAACTAATATGGTTATTGGGCGTTAGTTTTGTAATGTATTAAGTATTCTTCAAAGGTAATGTAATGTCCATGTACGTCATGATTTGGGTCTCTAAATAAACTGTTCGACTAATATATTTGGTGAAAAAATTCATTCATTCCAATAAAAATATATTTTAATCTTTTACTAATTCTATTTATTCATACACACAACAACCCCTCCATTTCTAATCTGTCTTTGTGGATATTCCTTAACATTCTATTGAGCCTCCATATAATATCTGATTCAAGAGTTTATCATCTCAACAGATTTGCATCGGTGAGTTATTAATTATTTTTAAATATTTTTTGTTCTTATGGATATCAACTATTGAATTTAGGTTCAATATAATTTTCTATTTTAGTAGTTTTTCATACGTTCACCAGTTTCATCGTGGTTTGAGCTGAATCAGGAGTTGATACACAATGTTCTATCAACTATGGACCTATGTTATTTGTTATTGTTCTTTTTTTTAAAGTAAAATTGTTTATATATTTTCATGTGTTGATGCTTGTAATTTTTGAGTGATTCATGAAAAGAATTTGGATCATGAATTGATTGGTATATCCAATTCAGTTGTTGAGTCTCTTGATACGTGTAAAATGGTAATGAATAATGAATAGAAACAACCCCATGGGTGTGCTGAGTAATTTAATTATACCACCATGGGTGTGTCTTAGAAAAATTTACCTTTGGGTGTAAACTTTTTATCCCTTTCCATTGGATGGGAATTACAGAATGAATTCTTAAAAAAATGATGTCATGGTTTATGAATTGAATTGTGAATTGAACTGCGATATGAATTTAGAATATTCTATTGAAATGATTAAAGTATGGGTTGGGTGACCAAGGCCCTAGGATTTCTCCTTGAGTTTCATATTAATGATTGAATTTCACAATATATTAAAATTCCCATGTGAGTTAAACAGAGGCTATTTAATGTAATAGGTTTTATAAAATTCATAATATTGTTATAATGATTAACTGAAGTCAGTAGATTGATTCCAAGCCATCTAATCATGGATAATACCTTGATACACCGTTTTAGGAGTGGTTTATGTAGGTTATTCTTTGTATAGACCTTTTCACAATAAATGACATTGGTTAAATGGAATGGAATGTTTTTGAATGTTGATATGCTTTGGGTAACACTTGGATTCAAATGACGAATTCCAGGGATGAACATTACTTGAATAAATCTGTCTTATGCTTGAGTGATAATTGGACTCCCAAGTAGACAACCATGGATGGACTAAAAGGCTTGACTATTATATGTGGAGTGATACCATGCGTGATATAAGAATTATATGTACATACTCAATGGAAATTTTATCATATCTCCAAGCGTGATAATAGATCTCCCCTTAGTGGATAACTAGGGATGGACTCAAATGGAAGGGACATTTTACCACACATAGAGCTATACCTGGCTTCTTGAAAGGTTATCCACGGATGGGACAATAGGGAGTTAGATTATATTAAACCTTGAGTGACACTAGGATTCCAACTAAGTAATTCCAAGAAAGAACTCTTATTCTAAATTGAATAATGGAATGAATCTTTTTATATGACGCACCTTCCTAGACAAAGAACAAGATTGGATACTATGTTTTTATACTTTATTGATGGCCTATTTTGGAATCCCTTATTATTTTATCAAGGGGGGGTCAAGGATATGCACCATGTCTTATATATTAAATATTCATATTATAATGAATGGTAAATTGAAAATTATTGTAATGAAACAAGACTGACTATTAATTCAGAGACATATTTCATCTATGAAAAAGATTAAATTATTTGGTTATAGAATGAGAACCTAGACTAATTGGATGCTCAATTTTGAGTACTACCTTTACTTTTTATATTTTACCAACACTTTTTTGTTATATATATTCACATAATAGATAACACAAATCATGGGTGGTTTCCTACTAGATTTATATCTCAACCCCTATTTGGGAATCCTTTTGGTACCCAAAAATACAATGTGATTATAGGTATTGATTAAGGTATGTCACCTACAATAGGTTATTGATTGCTTCTTGGGACCATGAGAGTATGTGACAAAGCTGAGGCTCATGATGCTAGTGGAAATGTTTTAGAACTTCTATACATCTGATCCATTTGTTTCAAACATGATATTTCTATCGGTTATCTATTTTCATGTTATTTAACACATCTTTTTACATTAATATTATTCTATTTTAGATGTGATCTGCTATGGTGATGTGGTAATAGTCTCCCCTTGAATAAACATAGGTATTCACTACTAGTCAAAAGCCTCTAGCATTTGTGGATATTTTCTTTAGACCATGTGTCCAACCGGGCTCATACCACTATTGAGTGGCATCTTGGTATGATACATTACAAAAAATTATGATTTTTGTTCATTATCAAATGCCAATATTTATAGGCCTCAAAATATAATCGATAGGTAACTAGTGTCCACATATCCACATCAGAATAGTGGGGCACCAAGAATATATTATACATTGATTTAACCCAAATATTTTATGAAAAATAGATCAGAAGAATTCATAAAAGGTAGTAGTCATTATTGTATAAAATGTGTAATAGTTATTTTCTCATTATTGGGAGATAGTGGATGTTACACATGGATTCTATTATTGTTCATAGACTAATATAAATCATTAGGAATCAGTAAAAAAATATTTTAATTGGCCTCCTATTCCATTGAAATTTTATTCAGAAAGTCAAGCATTTTCCCTAACACAGGTTATTGTTATGCATTCTCCTAATTAACTGATTTTAAAAAATAGAAAAGATGTAAACGAAATACATATTGAATGTGAAGGAGTATAAAATATATTCTTACATGAATGATAATTCATAAATGATATATTATGGGTTCCCAATGTTTAGTATTCTATCCAATGATTCTTCTAGGATCACATGGTTTAATCTATTACAATAATAAGGGGAATAAATAAATAAGTTATTTATCCACAATAATGGTTTCTGTAGAGTTTTTGATTAACCAATGGATGTCCCATATGTGTATTAAATAAGGTTAAATGTATGTATCATTGTAGTGAATCATGTTTTTATCGATTAAAATACAAATACACACTTTTTTGGGTTGATGAAACAATCTCTAACTGTACATGAGTAACATTGACATGAATTTTAAAATAGGGATTTCATTTCCTAGATACCAAACACTCTTTTACTTTAAAAAAACATGGGATGTTTTTCATGAAACTCAGATTTATCTCCATGGGTCTCATTAATGATTTCAAATACAAATTCCAAAATTAAACGTACCGTACCTCTAATAACAAATATAGTAACCCATCATTTTCGTAAATGAATATTACATTATTTATAAGATAGAAAACTTAATAGTGATACTTTCAATGATCAAAACATTTATTATCTTTCAAAAATACAGGCCCATACATCACTTGTGAAAAAAAATTGTAAAAATTATTTAAATTACTCATGTTTTCTACTATAAAAGATCTCATGATCACCATAAAACATGTTCTCATGTAATGACATACATAAATGAAATTGGTTCAATTAAAAACCAGTAAGATGTTGAAAAAGAGACATAAATTGATAGTATAAGTGTGAGATTAATCAATATATTCATTTCATAAGCATGGAATCATCATCATAGTCATGTGGGAAACAATAGAATAATGAATGGAATGTAGAATATTATAAATAATGAAATATCATAACATAGTGGTTAAATTACACACATTGTTTTGAACAAAGCTAGCATCATTGTCACAAATAACATATGTGAATAATTTTTAACATCGTCATTGTGAAAAAATATTGAATCATGTTTCGGTATAATACACATAATCTCAGAGAATATATCAGATTACCTAATCCATTTAAGGGAAATATAATTATTGACCAATCTATCACATCAGAAAATAACCATAACCATGCATGCCACATGGAATGATACAATTATAATCATGAAATAAAACATGAAAATGAATGGATTCCATACAATATTTCACATATCACAAATCATTAAATAAACCATTAGATTTCCAAATGAATAAGGGATCTCATAATTTTGCAAAAATAATTATATCATTCAAAAATAATGATAAAAACTCAAGAGGATTCAATTAATGTATTGGGAACTGGAGTCTTTATGAAAGCGCATTGTGAATGGATTAGAAAACATTTTGGAAGCATAATAACATTTATATCAAAAAATATATTAAAATTAATTAATTTGGATATTATAAATACAATTATGTTGAAATAAAATTGAAATATGAGATAATCCAAAAGAATGAATTTTCATTTGAGAATCCCATTACTTTAAATCCTACTTTATTTCTCCACTTTTCCTCATTCTAAATACTAATTATAGGTTAGTTAAAACATTTAAAAGGATGGGAATGCCTTTTATTTTTGTCATTATTTATAAATTATCATAATTTTATTATATTTCCCAATTCCCATAGAAAAAATTCAATTTTTCGGTATCATATTTTATTTTAAAATTTCTCATTTATCTATAATTTATTTATTTTATTGTGAATTTATATATTTTTTAGAATTAAATAAATATGTTTAAAATAACAATAATTACTAATTAATAAATTATAAATAATTGATTATAACTATTATTAATTATGGTGATATAAATATAGTAGGAAACATCATCATTTGTGTTTAACCGACCGTTAATGGGGAGTTGTCCTGTGAAGAGGAAATAATGGTTTGAAATATAAATACATCATAAATATAATTTTTAATGTTGGTTGAAATAATTAACATATTTTATTAATACATCCAAATTATTTTTATAAGATTATTTTTTGAAATAAATTTTAAAAAAGGAAGACTAGAAGAAATTGAGAAAATAGTTGATAAAACATACTCTTTTTGTTGTGTTTCTTACAATGTTGAGACATTAGAATCCTTAGATTATTAAAGCTAGATTACTATATAATATCCCTATGTATTATAAGAAATTATAGAGTTTATATTATATTATATTTGGCTTTGGTAAGGGTGGTAGGAATGGTTACCCAAGGGGAGGTAGAGAGGTTATCTATAATTTATGAAAGATGTATTTTTATTATAAAATATTGAAAAAAATATGATATCTATGGTAAAGATAATAATAGTTATTTTTTGACATTATAAAACATATTTAAATAAAATTAATTTTTTTTCTGAATATAAACCCATTTATAACCCAAATTGTATTATTTATTAAAAAGTAAAGTGTTATAAATGAATTTTTTATTTAAGGGGAATAATTTTGTCTTTAGAAATTGTAAAATTATTTTTAATTTTTAATGTATTTTTATCATTTTTATAAAATAATATTTCTTATTAAAAAAAATTATCCAAATTGTCCAATTTTGTAATTATTATTCCATTATTTCTTCTAAATTTTTTCATAAAACAAGTAATGTTTGATGTACAATGTTATATACTATTCATTTTCACAATTGATGTATTTCTAAAAATTATAAATAAAATATCCTTGTAAAATTTCAACATGTAGATTCAAAAAATGGAATTCATATTATCAAAATTATTTTCATCAAAATTTATTTTATTAACATATAAATTATTATTTTTTTCATAAGCCTTGAAATACAGTTTATCTAAAAATTCTTCTAATTTTTGCGTTTTTAACATTTTAATAATCATTTTATTGAATCACCATATTTATATTTTCATTAATTATGCATGGTCATTTTTATTTATAATATATTTCACTATTTTTAGTTAATATTACTATTCCAACAGTCTAGATACTTTTCTCAAATGTGAGGTTATAATTTCCAATGGTCAAGAAACAATTCATATTTTTATATTACTATTCCTATATTCACATTACCTCTCCTAAATATCACAGGATTTCCTTACTCAACATTCATTACAATTTTAACCACGGTTATATAATTTTCTTTTTCAAATATATCTATTTTTTAATATAATTATATTTATTTTCTATAGTGTTTTTTGGGGCGGATGATTCTAACATATTAGAGTGATCGTTATTCTCTGATTGTAGTTTTTCTATTTTATATTTTTTCCAATGTAATGTTTTTTATTTTCATGAGTTTAATTGATGACTGATGTAGTGGTGTTTATTAAGGTAATAATCATTTTTGATTTTATTATTTGTTGTATGTGTATAGTAGTATTTAATATAATATAACACATTTATATAAGAAGAAAATTTCCTTTATAAATTCTATGTTTTAATAACTTACGCCCATAGTGTATGTTTAATTATATTAAATTTGGGTGGCTTATGCATGCACCATGTGTGTACTATTCTATATGGCTATATGGTGATTAGATAAGCCCTCATCTTTATGTACAGTTTGGTTCAGTGTGAGTTCAGTTTCCCTTGATATTGTGTAATCTTATGTGAACCAAGGGGAGATTTTTTTCCCATGCGTATGTGTTGAATATGGTTCTTGGGATTTATATTTTTCCCCTATGGTGCTGGGATAGTCATAGAGACAGTCTAGAACTTACCAAATTAGGTTTATTCATCCATGGTTGTCACTTTAAAACAAGTGGATTGATGTCAATTATTTAATTATATTTTTTTTCGTTTTATTATTATGGGTATATAACATATGCATGCATTAATTTATTTTTCAAGATAGTGAAAAAATTAGTGGTACCCTAGTAATATTTACTAACACCCTACTCATTTTTCTATGAATTTATATAGTTGATATGTTCTCATAATCCTAGGCCCATGTATGGAAGAGTCCCAATGATGTATGGTCTAAGAAGGAAGATTTGTTAAAGATAAAATATGTTTTCAGGAACAACATTTGTTCTTCCGGGATCATTATTTTTTATTTATTCTATATCCTGGATCAAACCCATGATTAATCAGCCAAGACATGTGCTTGCATGATTTTTCGTTATATTATTAAAAATTGATTGTTTCAATAATTATATGTACAATAATTATTTTTTGTCATTTCTAATATTGTTATACAATAATTGGATTTTCTAGTCTCACCATTATAATAAATAAAACTATCACAACTTATTGAAAGACAGTGGTATATTGGGAGGAATGACTGAGGTATTATGGGATCATTGGCTCAAACATTAATAAGTTTTCATATAACATAAACATCATAATGTGTACAACCAGTACCTCAATTTTTGGATTAGGGCCAACAATGAGGGAATTTTGATTTAACATGGGTGAGTATCTCCCCCATAAATAGAGATATTTAAATTTATAAATGGTATTAACTATTTCAAAGAGGGTTACATTTAATTTTAGTGTCCTATATGATACGAATTCCATAGTTTTATGTGATTTTCATAGATTAGTTTTAGTATGGGTTACATCAAAGGAATATTCCAATGGTGTGTCTGAATGAGAGAAAATAACCCTATAAGATATTGTTTTGCATATAGGTATAGTAATTATTATAATAAGTTACCATGTTCAGTAATATCATATGGTGCACTGAGAAAGAAACAATGGTATTAAAATAATGAAATGGGATTAAATGGTGTATATCATATCCTAGGGAGGTCAGTTCCAAACATGGTTCCCCATTAATATATGATATGTATTCTGTTTTTATTATCTTTTATTTTTGTGTAATTATTGTATTTAAAACCATATTCATCCATTGGAATTTCATTTACATAATCCTGAATATAAATTCTTATTAAACTATATTAATATCTTACTTCGTGATATTTTCTATCTTCTAATGGGATATCATGCATTGCCTATTGTTTACATTTTAACATGATTCCATATTTAAAAGAACATTATGAAATGAAAAGAATGGGATTAATTCTTACATAAACGAATTAACAGTCACTAAACTAGAAATATTTTCATCTTTTATAAGTATTAGAACTCCACTAAATTTCAATGTTTTCATTATCAATCCTTATAATATGGATTGATCTCCATATATCACATGAAAAGTACAACATGTATGATATTATATTATAAAAACAAATGAACTCATATAATTTCTAAATATTCAGTGTAGAGTGTTACCGTTATTTCATTCATCTTAAATATTTTCCCATTCACAACATAAATCCAAATGTTGTATAATATATGTTATCATTGAATATTTAGTATATTTAAAATCCATAAAATCAAAATTATATAATTGAGTTATTTAATAACTATAAAATAGAAGGCTTTTCACTATATATTTAATAAATAGATTTTAAAAAGGATATAAAAAGAGAAATTGATTGAAAAATTATCACATTAGAAATAAGATTCTCAAAAACCTGATGTGGGTAAGGGTGTGATGGGGGAGTGAATCACAGAGTAACATAGTTATATAATTTAAAAATATTTTAAAAATATAGATCGCATGTATGGTTTGAATTAATACCTCTATGTATTAATGATAAAATTTACTAATAATTATTATATTACATAATATATATTCATTCTATCTATGGAAAACACAGGTATAAAAGATGGTTTTAAAATGAGGAACATTTAATTTACATGGTCCACCTAATTTCGACAATTTCTATAGAGTGTGGCGAATCACAACTACTTACACAATTGTGATACTAATATAAAAATTCATTATTTCAACTATACATTTTTAATCTTTCATGTCCAATGTTTCATTCTTCTTATAATAAGTAGTATCAAGTATTGAAATAGCTAGTATTATGCATATTAATATCTATTACACTTTTTAACTTTTGTAATATCACCTTTATCAATATATTTAAAATTAGTTCAATTTTCATATTTCATCATAGACTAAAATTATTCCGTATCAGTACAAATATATTAAATATTTTTTATCTCCCTATATGACTGGTACAATCAATTTATCTTAGGTTGTATTTCATTTATTACATTTTTTACCATACCTCAGTGATACTATGATTTGAAATTGTCATAAATTATGATGAAACACTCTCACATCATGGAATATGGGGTTTGGGCATGGTTATTACTATAAGAACCACTCTACACTATCCATAAATCATTTATATACAATGTTTTTGGTTTCTACCATAGAACCACTAAATTTACCCATCATCCTTGGTAGAGTTGATCATATGATCATTTAATCGTAATAGAATTCCAATAAAATAGTGGAATTCCTATATATATATATATCCAATTCATTATCATTGAAATTTAGAACATTATCTAGTAAAACCATCAATGTATCATCATATATAACATCTTGGGATCTTTTACAATATTTTATTTATTCTATTACAAGTTAGACTATACCATTAATACTTCTTTATGATTTACATGATTGTATCTTCTCATATCATTGTGGATTCAACAAAAATCATTATCCTTTTATTAATTTGGTATTAAAATTTTTTATATCTCTCATTATTTTGATAAATAACTCTTACATCACTTTTATATAAATTGAATCTAGTTCCAGAATAATGTTTCTTACATACATTTTCTAACATTAATTTTAAATTTATTTTGTGTTTTATCTTTATACTCTTTTGTATTTAGATTTCTGATGAACAAAAAAAGGCATAATACAAGAGATGCATAGGAGTAACCTTCATCCTAATTAAGGGGACCCATGGGTCAACCCACATGAGAGGTCCATCCATCAGGGATTGAAAGTGGCATGGGTCAAGCATAGTGAATGATAATGACATGTGGGCATGTGTATAAGGCAGGATGAATGTGCCCCAATTTTTTTAGAATGGGTACCCACATGGACCACGTCCCATGTATTTTTTCTTCTATTTTAATCCAAAATAATATTCATTACACCTTTCTTAATATACTACTCAGCCCCCTCCGGTTGGTTTCGATGTCAGACGCATAAAAAAACCTATGATATAATCTCAACTGTTGAATCATTTTGTCCTTTTCCATCTGATCTCCAATCCCGTTTTTTATCTTTTCAAACTCCCAGGTCTCAATTATTTAATTTTTTTCCTCATATTCTTTATTTTTCCACTAGTACACCAGTACAACAATTATTTTCATATAATCTTTGATAATCATAATTAGTTTCTTCGAGCTTGTATAAATCTTATTTGGTTCCAACATCCCCTTATTGATCCTCATTTTTGTTTCTTATGATGGCATGTATCCATGTTGTTTGAGTGTCTACTTATCATTCAATTAACCATAATGAAAATCATTTTGATTCATTCAACCAATATTTCTTTCATATTTATTCTTCTCTAATATATTCTAATACACGTTTGGTGTTGGGTGTCAATATTGATTTGAGGGTTCGTTATCTTTAGTCTCAACTCTATATTCTCTTTTAAACTTCTCTTGTATGTTTCGATATGATATTTGGTCTTTTTTTGTCTTGGACCCTCTATTGGTTAATATTGAATTCACCATTGGAAATTTTCCAATCGTGGGTGACAAGTAACCATTGGAATATTTCCAAGGTTGGGTGATTTTACACACTGTTAGAACCCAATGGTGGGTCAGTGACAGACTATAAGGACATAAATAATAAGTTAATTAACTCACTATTGGACATCAATAATATGTAATTTACCCATGATTAGTCCTCAATGGTTAGTTATTTTTCTATGTAGTTTTTTTGTGTTCATTTTTGGTATATAGCCATGGAACAAGGTCTTTTAGTCCTCTCCATAATTTTCTGTTAAATATTTTTATATTTTATTTTTAGTTCTCTTTCAATATAATGTCTTGGTAGTGTATATATTGATCACTTATAGGATCTCTTAACTATTATATTGTGATGTTGATATTTTGATTCTATTTTTATCATTGTTTTAGTTTTGTATATTTATTTTTATCATAATTTTTAAATTTTTTTTTGGTGATGTATCACTATAGTATTTTATTTCTTCAAAATAGTGGATGAGGCATTATTTTAATTTTTGTCTCTTTGTTTTTCATATTTTATTCTTAATATAATAAAAATAATTTTGATTTATCCATCTTAAAATTAAATATTTTTTTTGAAAATACCTTTTAAAAACCGAAATTTTGAACCCAATAGTAAGACATGAGTCACTATTGGAATCCAGCTGTGTGTCATGAGTCAACATTGGACATCCAATGGTAGGTATTTTTTATTCTTCACATGAATCCATTTACTATTAAGGTGCATGGAATTATTTTTTGATTTTTTATTCATTCAATATTTAATTAAAATTACAATGGCAGGTAATACCATATTTTCCCCCAGTGGACATTTCCAACAATAGGTAATAACCCACCACTCTAGGTTTCCCATGGTTGGACATAACCCAACGTTAGATAAAAACTGTTTCCAACATATTTTATTTCTTATTTTTTATTAATTCTTTTAAAATAAGTTATTTTTTCAATGGTTTTATAATTTTATATTGAAATATAATTTCAAGAGTGGTTAAATATTATGGTAGCACTTGCTTATTACAGATATTAATATATATTGTTTTTCTTATGATCAATGGGTTTTCAAAAAAAATATACTTTGTGAATAATAATAAAAATTATATTATTACAACTATTTTATTTAATTGTGATTTTATTAATAAGTATTAATATATATATATTAAATGTTTTTTATTTCATGATTATAAAATATATGAGATTGTGTTTGGTTTTCATCATGATTTATGTAAATAAAAGACATGATTCATTTTTAAATATTTTTATATATTAAATGGAGTCATGAGATCAATGGACATATATATTCTCTTAATGGATAGTTCATTAAGAATATAAGATATCTCTTCAAATATTATACATAAACAAGTAGAGATGATTCATTTGATGAGAGTACAATGTAAAAAATTTCCTAGTTCCCTTTAATATACCAAAAAACTTCTTATACCTATTTTGTTTTTTTGTTGTCATTATGAATCATCATTTGTTTCATAGTTCTCCACTGACATTCTCAAATAACACAAGATGGACTGAATTTCTAAATCATCTTCTAAACTCATGTTTTAATTTTTTTTGGTTTATCATTTGTAATATATCATTTCACCTATATTCTTATATATTTTTGGTTTAGGATTTTCCCATCAATAAGTTTTAATTGTGTTATTCCTCCTATATAAAAGTAAGGAAATGTTATTCCTACCATATAGAAGGAAGTTTGGACGTGAATCCTTCAAAATAAAGGGGTTTATACAACCATCTGTTGAAATGTTAGGTTTTTATTTCTATGTAATCAGGATATCACTCCAATTAAAAAGTGATAATTTAGTACATACAAGTCTCCTAAATCATTAGATAAGAATGATGATAGCACTATGATATAGGTGATTCAACCATATATAAAAACATAACATGTTATCTAGTTTATTTGGGATAAAACTTTTTAAGCTATTATTACTCTGAAAAATAAGTATTTGTAATAATAAATCAAAAATATCTAATCACTCCCCACCCCATCACTACTGTCATACCAAGGGACCTAAAAATTGGTATCAGATCATGGTTCATTTTTAAGGATTTTTATTTAGTTGTTTCATAATATGTGTCTAAACTAACCATTATCATGGAGTAAAAAGTTTATAGAAAATATTCATGTCTTTATTAGCTAATTGGAATTATGATATGTTGAATTCCATCAGACCAACTCATCTCAATAGTAGTGAATAAGTCTTATGGAACTAAATAATAGAGCTACATACTAAAAATATTAGTCCTAATTCTTGGGATATAATTTCAAAACCCTCTAAATCTCCTGATGTTTATTTATAAATTCTAGATTTTCTTTATTATTTAAAATATATTTTTAATTAAAATCCTAGGAATTACTTATACTACTATCTATGTTGAAATCTGTATAGTCTTATTTCACCCTATAAAAATTTATTGTGATATTTTCAGGGCTATAAAAGTTACTCATCAAGGAACTAATAAGTTGCATTGAACCAAGATAGGTATACATAGAGGTACGTTTCAAAAATACAGAATGAATGATCAATAGTTAATAATTGAAAATGTATAATAGATTCACCAAAATTTTAAACAGAATGGTTTCTATCAAAGAGACCAAAAAGAATAAATATTTCATGGAATGATTACTTTGACCTCTATTTAATAGATGAAATTCGAATAACATGTCTATTTAAGAGAGTCTGGATTTTAATTAATATTATGTGGATTAGTTAATAGGGTCACTTTTTCAATATAATATGGAATTAAAGAATGATTATGTTTAGGAATATTATAAAAGGAATGGTATTGAACTAAAATCAAATATAAATGTTATTACTAATTCTTTGGATTCTAAGTTGAAACAAATTCAAAAGAATGAACTTGAAATTTTCACAAATCGTTTATATTGGTATATGAATTGGAAGAGAGGATTTAATAATCCTAGAAGATATTATCAAAATAATGAATGAATGTTTAATAAAAATGATAAAAGTTGAAAATATAATATTACCAAATTAATGTTTTAATGAGTGCATGAAAAATTAGAATTAAAAATTAATCTATCAAAAACAAAAAAAGGAAGGAAAATAAAAGATATACCAGAATAATCCATGAATAAGATACCATGTTTTTTAGGAGTTGTATAGAAAAGTAAGACATAATTTTTCATTGATCTATAAGTCAAAAAAATCGAAACATTTATTTTTGATGGATAATACTTAAATGAGGTACAGTCTGACTATAATTATTATTATTGTTATGAATCTGATATTGAAAATGGTGTTAAAGGATTAAATTCTAAAAATAAAAAATATCAAAGTAATATATTGAGATAGGTTGTACTGTATAGAGAATTATAGAGAGGAAATAAGTAGTTTAAATAAGAAAAAATAGTTGAATGATTTTGTTTTATGTAATTCAGAATATAAAAATTTTGTAGATTTTGAACTGTTAAATGGTATAGATGAGAATATATGAGTAAATTTTTTTATCAAAAAATATGAAGATCTTGAAAATTTTAAATTAATTTATGTTGATTTAGATACAATTGTAATGAATATAAGAATATTGATCATGAAAATAATAAACTAATAAATTTTTGATCATTTTCAAATGTGAAAATATCTAAGGAGATGGATGTTATTTAGAAAGACATTGAAAAAAATACAATGGAAATAACTTGGTTAAAGGAAATCTTATCATTTTTTGTTCGACTCCAAGAGATATTTAATAAAATAACGTATTTGTTCAAAACTATATATTATAGAAAGGGTTATGAAGATAATTATCCCATTCCTAGGATGTATAAAACTTTTTTTAAATCCACAAATTGTAATATTTCAATTTTTTTAGATAAAAATTTAATGGGAACTATAAAATTGAGGGTTCATTATATTTTACAATATATTTTTGTGATACTATGATTTTAATTTATAAAACATTATCAGAAATATTACCCTATAATACATATCACTAATCTGTATGGATTCTAATAACTTTATCTACTAATCCTTTAGATCCAAAGCAATTCTGTATTTCAAAAAAACATTTTATTGATTTGTTTTTTAGGAAATATTCTTGAAGAGATCCAATGTTTAATGGTATATGTATAGTGTGTTTTCAAGGAACATGACTAGTGAAATATCTAACATCTGATCTGTTGACTATAGTGATGAATGTACATAATATTTTGATGAAAACTATAAAGGGTTGGTTAGCGGTTCTCAAGAAGTATGTATATTAACTTCTCTTATAATATCAAAATTACTTTAAATAGAAGCATTACAAGAAAAATTAATTAGAATGTCGAATCTTTTTAATGATGGGATAAATGTAATGATTATATATAATATATTCATTATTTATAAAGATAATGTTTTTTTAATTTTTTCATAATATAAAATAAATTATATATTTTATTGAATTCTAAGAAATAACCCATCAAAATATAAAATAATAGAATTTTGTAGAAAAAAAGACATTATATAGAACATAAGGCTAGGGAATGATCATTTTTTAAATTTTAACATTCTTTCTAAACATAAATAGGTTCAGGAACTTCCAATGTTTAGTAAAAGTATGTATTATGTCTGTTATTATTATTTCAAAGGTAAGAAATACAACAGGTCATTTAAATCTAATAATATGGTTAATAGTTATAGATTCTAAGAAAATCTATATATTGATATTTTTAGCCTTATGATAACTACTAGTTTTGGTTAGGAAAATATGTATTTTTAATCATTGATGGTCTTAATTGATTTACATGAAATATTTTCTTATCTTACAATCGTGAGTCCTTAAAACAATTTCTTACTTTTTGTAAGAGAATTGAATTTTAGAAAGGGCACTTAATTTCTTCTATTCAAAGTGAGAAATGAGGAGGGTATATTAATTTGGAATTTTAAATGCTCTACAAATCTAATGGATATATTAATCATTTTTCTTCCCTTATAACTCCTCAATAAATAGTGATGTTGAAATGAATATAAAACTAATACAGAATTGGAATGAATAATGCTTAATGAATGCAACTATTAAAAATACTTTTGGGATGAATCTATGAACACTAATATGTATATATTTTATAGATTTTAAATTAATTCTTTTAAAACAAAATCTCTATGCACTATTTAATAATAGGAATTCAAAAATTGGTTTTTTATGTTTTTGATAGTACTATTTATGCTTAAAATAAAGAATATAATATAGAAAATTAATATTCATAATGTGATGAATGTAAATTTTTATGATAATGTAAAAAAAATTAATACTTATTGTTCATAAAATAAAAGAACTATTATAATGGAAGAAACCTTTCATGTAAAGTTCCTTGAAAATAATGAAAAATATAGTACTAATACTATTGATGTAACACCCCAAGAATTCATAATGTGTTATTTCTTCAAAATAGTTCAATAACTTGCACTACACTCAACACCGAGTTCAATTGCACCATGACTTACCAAAAAGCCATTCAAAAGAGGTTATGAGTATTATTAACTAAATTTTAAACTTTATATAATCCTTATAATTTTTTCATATTATGAGTATCTTAGACATAATACAAGAACAAATTCATTTTCAGTATTGCACTTTTATCAACTTTTAATAGTGAACCATTTTTAAATACTATATTTTAAACTTTTTGACTAAATGGGGACATCAAAAATTTAAAATGAAACATCCCAAGCTTCCACGGTATGTTTCCCTTCGAATAATGCGATAGCGTGTGTTGTACGCAACCTCGAGTTCTAACACACACCACAACTAATTAAACTAGCCGTTGTGAATAGTAATACCTACTTTTTGAAATCATATATATTTTATATTTCAAAATGGACTTAATTTTTGGATTCGGAATATTGAAATTAGCCTAAGGTGAAATTTTGGTACTTTTCGGATAACTTTTATATTTTTATGAATAGTGAAAATTACTAAATTTTAATTAAAAACAACTTTTTTAATCAAAATAATTAATAGTGATGAATTGTGAATTTGAGTGGTTTTAAAGTATATTTAGAATATATTTTTACCATTTAATATAATGTTGGTCATTGGACATAATTTTACAATTAAACCGAACATAAACAAGTGTCAATCTTTTGATAGTTATTACCTCTTAAAAAACACGCTTTTTGTTTTGACAGCGGGAATTAATTTTAAATTAATTTCAGCCACTTCTGTGTTTTGAATTTAGAAAAATGGATTCCATATTTGGAATCAGGATGTCCAAATTGTGTAAATAGGTAACTTTTATTTTTAGACATTTTGAATAATTACTGTGGTAAATATTTTATTTACCATGGTTAAGGGTAAATCCGGTAAATAAGGGTTAAAAATAATATTATAATAATACCAAATTACCCTAAAACGTGTCCTAACCTTATTGGTGGACACATACCCGACCATGGGCATCCTTGGGTCAATTTGGAGACCCCTTGTAGCCACTTGTATGTGGTAGGGACACTTTATATTAATAAAGTTATAATAAAAATAAAAATGGCATAAGCTTACATCTTTTAGAAGAACAATTTTTACATAGGGTTATGCATGTTGGATTTTCGATTATAAATATTCATTAGAAATATAAAAAGATTTCCTACATAATGATATTTTATTTATAATTTTTAGACATCAAATAAGTTAAATTATTAATGACACAATAATGATGCAATGTTTACCTCATTAATAAATCATTTAAATAAATAAGATTATAATGATTAAAATATTATCTAAAACCTGTCCAATTCTTATTGGTTGATGTTATTTAGAATATGAGTCATCTTATCTTCAACCTCAATGATTTTCGGACCATTATAAACCGAATATAATTATATTATAAAGTAATACTTTCACTCTTTCCTAACGAGCCCCTCCTCTCCCTTATAAAAGGAGACCACTTCTACTCATTCCTCACACCTCTCAAGCCGCTTGGCTCGTCCAAACTCTGCCCAACTAAGCTCCCCACATCCCTCTCCTCCTCCTTGAAGCTTCCCCTTAGGCAGAAAGCATTTCAAGAAGTCCTTTGGTTCCAACCAAAGTGAGTTACCTAAATTAAAGGTAACGATTTCTCTTAAATTATTTTCATTTATTTTGCTTCTCCAACCCCCAAACTATTTTTAATTCCTTTCTTTTGTAACAACACCAGTATCCTCAATATACTAGGATTTTGTTATAAGAAGGATTCAAACTACACATACACACAACTCCATCTAATGGATGATGAACATAATGTTTCTGTGGATGGCAAACTAACGCCTCACGAAACGATGATTGTTCAAATACATCTTACCGCCTCTCATTGTGGCCATTATGATGGCACTGTAATTAAATATGATATTAATGATATATATTTTATATATAAGCTTCTGTAATTCCATTTTATTTCATACCATTATTCGTTTCATGTTGTATATACATACGATAATTTCATTTGAGGAAGTGCGGACTACCGCCCCCTTAAAATGATATGACTCGTTCATACCACACATGGAATGTATAAAGGATGGTGTTAATGAACTTAAGTAACATATATAAAATATTCTATTATACTGTAATAGTAATATACCTAAGTATCATTTGGATTCGATTCTTTTAAAATAAAAATTAAATGGAAGTTGTGTTCGTGCGTACGTACGGACTACCGTCTCCACGAACGCGATGAGATTCATTCTCCATCGTATCCATTCAAGTATTATTCTCATTTTAGGGTTAAAAATAATGTTAATATCATTCTGATTATGAATAAGATATAATCTATCCATTACAAACATGTCTTACGTAACCAAACATTTAAAAAGAACGAATCGGTTATCACCCGAAACGATGTTAATACTAAGATATTATTAATAAAGCAACATTAAAAGATCATATATGATATCATATTAATGTATATGATTCTTGTATTATTTCACCATTATACAGGATGTTAACCTACCCCAACCAAGGAAAAGTACATGGTAAGGGTTATTTCACAATCTCTTCATTATTCGAGGTTGTTTATACGTAATAATCTACTGGGATCTCTTTATCATCCACATCCATGTTTCTTAAAAATGTATTTCAAAACATTTTTACTATTTACTAGAATATGAGTTAAAGTCATTTATACCCTTTTTGACTTTTATAAGTGGTTTATAAAGGAATATTTTGGTCGTTTTCAAAACAAGGTCCTTTTTAACCTTTTCGACAAAATTAAGGTAAGAATGTTTTTTTTACTTATATGGCGGGTGCGGCTATTTTCCGCCGTTATAAAATCTTCAAAGCTTCCCTTACAAGCTTATAAGAATATTTTCAAAGAAAATGTGTTATTTTATATGGATCTTAAATGATTTCAAAATAAAAAGAGATATTTCTTTAAAAATAATTTTGATTTCATCTATGTCAACATCCTTTGATGGATTTTACGCTTATTTGAATTTGATCTATTGTGATACAAAACTTCTATTTTGTATTGAAGGTTTTGTGATATGTTTGACTGTGGATGTGCTATTTTTATACCATTCATAGTTTATGGTGAAATTATTGACATTTCATATGCTAGTTTTAATACGAATGTTTATGTTATGTTTAAACCTTTTCATATGGGAATGCATTGGACTTAGTAAGTGACGGGTGGAGCCCGCTATAGCTCCTCGATGCATCAGTAGGTCTCATGAGACGAACTAGTGTCTTGGCACAAGGCCTTGACAAAATCTTATTTGTAGTCTTGGCACGAGGCCTTGGCTATGTGGTTATGATAGTCTGGCATTATGCATTCCAACATTATGAAAGTGGTTATTGATTTTTGCATGTGATTATTCGATTAGTAGAATATCCATGTGAATAATTAAATGGCATTATTTCATTTTATTTATGCCATACCATGTTGAAAGTTCATGTTTAAAAGGCTTTTGTTTTAGTTATACATTGCCTTAAATGTTTATTCTTATTTATGAAAGTTTCCGCTATATTGTTATCCTTACTGGGCATTTGAGCTCACCCCTTTTCTATGTTTTATTTTTCCCAGGAAGTGAAGATGTAAGTTATGAATGACCTGTAGGGATATTATGAGGGGATTATAGTGTGGACTGTGGAAACATTATATTGTTGTAGTAGTTTTTGATTTTATGATGTAATGTAAAACTTATGAAATATATCTAGTGTTTCCAAGGCTACTAAACCAATCGGTCATTCGAGTTTTGATCTTTCTTGTGATCATGCCAATGTTACGAAGTAATGCACCGACTCTGGGTAGCTGGGGTCGGGGCGTTACAGTTGGTATTAGAGGAAGTTTAGTACAAACCTTGGAAGCTAGATTTAGATAAACTCTGATTAGAGCACGTAGACCTAAGATGAACTTTGAGGATTAGTATAGAAGAACTTCCTAGAATTTTGGTATTGTAGAGATTTTGTGAGTTTTCCGAGCAATACATCACTGTCTGGATACGAGCAGGTAGAGGCGGCTCTGGCACAGATGTACCTAGGGGTAAAACCCGAAAACACCGCTTTGAGCTAGACTCGAACGGGAACTGGGGCACGACAATGGGCCTTGCTGCACTCTTGGTTACGACACTCCCGGGGGATATGCTTAGGATAACTCTCATTTTCTTTACAAATCATTATGAAGGGTTTATGAGTATATACTTCCTCAAAGAAAACATTTTTATGATTATTGATTATATCCATAAATAGTTCAATTTATGTTAAGTGTTTTATAAGTATGGGATTATGTATTTTGATTCATAAACTGATCTAGTTTATGCCATTGTTTAGAAATGGCGCCCAGTAGAAGGAATGAGAACTCCAGAAATGCACATGATCCAAAGAGAAGGAAGGATCATATCTTTCATGGTCTTAAGCTAGAATTTATAAGAGAAATAGTCTCCCATGTATTATCATCATATGAAGAAATAATATCATGTGTTGATAAGATAAGTAAAGAGTTTACTGAGTCCTATGGATTTGAAGGGAAGCAAGAGAAGAAAAGGATAGCAGAGAGAAAGATGGATAAAGGGAAGAGGGAAAAAAAGAATTTTCCCATATGTGGTAACTGTGGAAAGAAACACCCTGGAACTTGCCTTAAAGGAATGGGAGTTTGTTATAAGTGTGGAGGAAAAGGGCACAAAGTAAATGACTGCAAGGGTAAGAAAATGGTTTCAAATGTACAATGCTTCATTTGCAAGGAGTTTGGACACTACGCGAACCTATGTCCCAGTCATCAGACTATGCCACAAATGATGCTATTGGATAATAATCAAGTTATGATACTACCACAGATGAAGAGGAATGATTAGAGTTATTATGTTGATTATATCAATTGAGTGTTGTATCAACAATGTACTTGTTATAATAATTATGGAGTATATAAGGATTGTACTGCAGTACTATTTTATTAAGGACTTGAGATGGTGTGGAACAAAGAAAAGTGACTCAGTAGCAGGTTAAATGTTTGGAAAATATATGGTTGAGAGCAAGATAAACCATAATATGGTTCAGATACCGAGTTAGTGATTTTAGAATAATACATGATTGATTTGGATAAATTATATTGGATATTCTTGACTACCTTGAAACTGATTAATGATTTGTATATTCCATCATTTTTGGGGTTTAAAACATTTTTGGATTAATGAAGTATATCCAGCTTTCTATATGGAATAAGGGAGCATGAATGTAATCAATAAGGAATATTGTAATTCAGGATGTTTCGGTGTATTAAAAGAATACAAGATGAAGGTATTCATATGCTATTACGGGGTAAAAAGGATCTATATTATGTTTACCTTCCTTATAAATGTTGGACTGTGAGTTTGGACAGAATTATTTTGGATAGTTCTAGTTTGGATTATTTTGGATTGCCATAAAAGGACAACCCGGAGGTCGGGCGGCAACCCGTCGCGTCCGGCAAGGCTGCGAGACTTGAACCCGCAACCGAAGGGCGACAAGGGTGTATCACCTACCACTGGCCCACGAGATGTCCTGGATTAAATAATGTAGTTTTTATTAAAAGATCTTGTAGATGAATTATAAATTCGATTATTTTGGAACCCTATACGAATAGTGTAAATAGAATTTTTGTTTCTATTATCTTTTAGAGTGAAAGATGTATTTGTGGTAGAAATTTATTAATGTATAAAAATATAATTATAAAGTAAGTATACCTCCTTATGATCTTAGCCAATCTCATAATTAAATTCCACAACATTAAAAAAAGGAACTTAGAACAAAAATGTTGTCCTAGATGGTACCTTAAATCATCACTAATTTATGGATTTGGGATTGTTGGCCTTTTCATAGCCATGTTCTCTACCACTCTCCATCAGATAATTGATGGTTAGATTTCTCCTCCATATCCATATTTTCCTACATGGAACCCTAGTATGTGTTATTTTCGGTAATCTTCATACTTTCCACTCTTTATGTTAAATAGAGGCCTCATTAATTCATTTTTCGATGTGGGATTTCAACTAAGATATTTTGAAACGTCAAAAATGTGTTATCCTAATACCCTATATTTTGTTGAACCGATGGTACTTCAAATCATCATAGATTGATGAGTTTAAGGACCTCAATTTTATACTTGTTTGTGATTGATGACCTCAATCACTACCTATAAATATTTACGTTTTCCCTCCAATTATATGTCTCTAATTTCCACCAATGTTCTCCTAATCGAGATCATAATTTGGTGGTGACCCTTTCATTTCTATTTTCCTCATATTAAGACTAAATTTTAGTAACCCAATTTCCGATGTGGGTTTTCCCACAAATATATATTCTACTTTCAACCATTTATTTTCAAAGAACAATTTCAAATTGCGAGGACGCAATTTATTGAAGGAGGGGAGAATGTAACACCCCAAGAATTCATAATGTGTTATTTCTTCAAAATAGTTCAATAACTTGCACTACATGCAACACCGAGTTCAATTGCACCATGACTTACCAAAAAGCCATTCAAAAGAGGTTATGAATATTATTAACTAAATTTTAAACTTTATATAATCCTTATAATTTTTCCATATTATGAGTATCTTAGACATAATACAAGAACAAATTCATTTTTAGTATTGCACTTTTATCAACTTTTAATAGTGAACCATTTTTAAATACTATATTTTAAACTTTTTGACTAAATGGGGACATCAAAAATTTAAAATGAAACATCCCAAGCTTCCACGGTACGTTTCCCTTCGAATAATGTGATAGCGTGTGTTGTACGCAACCTCGAGTTCTAACACACACCACAACTAATTAAACTAGCCGTTGTGAATAGTAATACCTACTTTTTGAAATAATATATATTTTATATTTCAAAATGGACTTCATTTTTGGATTCAGAATATTTAAATTAGCCTAGGGTGAAATTTTGGTACTTTTCGGATAACTTTTATATTTTGATGAATAGTGAAAATTACTAAATTTTAATTAAAAACAACTTTTTTAATCAAAATAATTAATAGTGATGAATTGTGAATTTGAGTGGTTTTAAAGTATATTTAGAATATATTTTTACCATTTTATATAATGTTGGTCATTGGACATAATTTTACAATTAAACCGAACATAAACAAGTGTCAATCTTTTGATAGTTATTACCTCTTAAAAACACGCTTTTTGTTTTGACAGCGGGAATTAATTTTAAATTAATTTCTGCCACTTCTGTGTTTTGAATTTAGAAAAATAGATTCCATATTTGGAATCAGGATGTCCAAATTGTGTAAATAGGTAACTTTTATTTTTAGACATTTTGAATAATTACTGTGGTAAATATTTTATTTACCATGGTTAAGGGTAAATCCGGTAAATAAGGGTTAAAAATAATATTATAATAATACCAAATTACCCTAAAACGTGTCCTAACCTTATTGGTGGACACATACCCGACCATGGGCATCCTTGGGTCAATTTGGGGACCCCTTGGAGCCACTTGTATGTGGTAGGGACACTTTATATTAATAAAGTTAAAATAAAAATAAAAATGGCATAAGCTTACATCTTTTAGAAGAACAATTTTTACATAGGGTTATACATGTTGGATTTTCGATTATAAATATTCATTAGAAAGCTAAAAAGATTTCCTACATAATGATAGTTTATTTATAATTTTTAGACATCAAATAAGTTAAATTATTAATGACACAATAATGATGCAATGTTTACCTCATTAATAAATAATTTAAATAAATTAGATTATAATGATTAAAATATTATCTAAAACCTGTCCAATTCTTATTGGTTGATGTTATTTAGAATATGAGTCATCTTATCTTCGACCTAAATGATTTTTGGACCATTATAAACCGAATATAAATATATTATAAAGTAATACTTTCACTCTTTCCTAAAGAGCCCCTCCTCTCCCTTATAAAAGGAGACCACTTCTACTCATTCCTCACACCTCTCAAGCCACTTGGCTCGTCCAAACTCTGCCCAACTAAGCTCCCCACATCCCTCTCCTCCTCCTTGAAGCTTCCCCTTAGGCAGAAAGCATTTCAAGAAGTCCTTTGGTTCCAACCAAAGTGAGTTACCTAAATTAATGGTAACGATTTCTCTTAAATTATTTTCATTTATTTTGCTTCTCCAACCCCCAAAATATTTTTATTTCCTTTCTTTTGTAACAACACCAGTATCCTCAATATACTAGGATGTTGTTATAAGAAGGATTCAAACTACACATACACACAACTCCATCTAATGGATGATGAACATAATGTTTCTGTGGATGGCAAACTAACGCCTCACGAAACGATGATTGTTCAAATACATCTTACCGCCTCTCATTGTGGCCATTATGATGGCACTGTAATTAAATATGATATTAATGATATATATTTTATATATAAGCTTCTGTAATTCCATTTTATTTCATACCATTATTCGTTTCATGTTGTATATACATACGATAATTTCATTTGAGGAAGTGCGGACTACCGCCCCCTTAAAATGATATGACTCGTTCATACCACACATGGAACGTATAAAGGATGGTGTTAATGAACTTAAGTAACATATATAAAATATTCTATTATATTGTAATAGTAATATACCTAAGTATCATTTGTATTCGATTCTTTTAAAATAAAAATTAAATGGAAGTTGCGTTCGTGCGTACGTACGGACTACCGTCTCCACGAACGCGATGAGATTCATTCTCCATCATATCCATTCAAGTATTATTCTCATTTTAGGGTTAAAAATAATGTTAATATCATTCTGATTATGAATAAGATATAATCTATCAATTACAAACATGTCTTACGTAACCAAACATTTAAAAAGAACGAATCGGTTATCACCCGAAACGACGATAATACTAAGATATTATTAATAAAGCAACATTAAAAGATCATATATGATATCATATTAATGTATATGATTCTTGTATTATTTCACCATTATACAGGAGGTTAACCTACCCCAACCAAGGAAAAGTACAAGGTAAGGGTTATTTCAAAATCTCTTCATTATTCGAGGTTGTTTATACGTAATAATCTACTGGGATCTCTTTATCATCCACATCCATGTTTCTTAAAAATGTATTTCAAAACATTTTTACTATTTACTAGAATATGAGTTAAAGACATTTATACCCTTTTTGAATTTTATAAGTGGTTTATAAAGGAATCTTTCGGTCGTTTTCAAAACAAGGTCCTTTTTAACCTTTTCGACAAAATTAAGGTAAGAATGTTTTTTTTACTTATACGGCAGGTGCGGCTATTTTCCGCCGTTATAAAATCTTCAAAGCTTCCCTTACAAGCTTATAAGAATATTTTCAAAGAAAATGTGTTATTTTATATGGATCTTAAATGATTTCAAAATAAAAAGAGATATTTCTTTAAAAAGAATTTTGATTTCATCTATGTCAACATCCTTTGATGGATTTTACGCTTATTTGAATTTGATCTATTGTGATACAAAACTTCTATATTGTATTGAAGGTTTTGTGATATGTTTGACTGTGGATGTGCTATTTTTATACCATTCATAGTTTATGGTGAAATTATTGACATTTCGTATGCTATTTTTAATACGAATGTTTATGTTATGTTTAAACCTTTTCATATGGGAATGCATTGGACTTAGTATGTGACGGGTGGAGCCCGCTATAGCTCCTCGATGCATCGGTAGGTCTCATGAGACAAACTAGTGTCTTGGCACAAGGCCTTGACAAAATCTTATTTGTAGTCTTGGCACGAGGCCTTGGCTATGTGGTTATGATAGTCTGGCATTATGCATTCCAAAATTATGAAAGTGGTTATTGATTTTTGCATGTGATTATTCGATTAGTAGAATATCCATGTGAATAATTAAATGGCATTATTTCATTTTATTTATGCCATACCATGTTGAAAGTTCATGTTTAAAAGGATTTTGTTTTAGTTATACATTGCCTTAAATGTTTATTCTTATTTATGAAAGTTTCCGCTATATTGTTATCCTTACTGGGCATTTGAGCTCACCCATTTTCTATGTTTTATTTTTCCCAGGAAGTGAAGATGTTATGAATGACCTGCAGGGATATTATGAGGGGATTATAGTGTGGACTGTGGAAACATTATATTGTTGTAGTAGTTTTTCATTTTATGATGTAATGTAAAACTTATGAAATATATCTAGTGTTTCCAAGGCTACTAAACCAATCGGTCTTTCGAGTTTTGATCTTTCTTGTGATCATGCCAATGTTACGAAGTAATGCACCGACTCTGGGTAGCTGGGGTCGGGGCGTTACAGTTGGTATCAGAGGAAGTTTAGTACAAACCTTGGAAGCTAGATTTAGATAAACTCTGATTAGAGCACGTAGACCTAAGATTAACTTTGAGGATTAGTATAGAAGAACTTCCTAGAATTTTGGTATTGTAGATATTTTGTGAGTTTTCCGAGCAATACATCATTGTCTGGATACGAGCAGGTAGAGGCGGCTCTGGCACAGATGTACCTAGGGGTAAAACCCGAAAACACCGCTTTGAGCTAGACTCGAACGGGAACTGGTGCACGACAACGGGCCTTGCTGCACTCTTGGTTACGACACTCCCGGGGGATATGCTTAGGATAACTCTCATTTTCATTACAAATCATTATGAAGGGTTTATGAGTATATACTTCCTCAAAGAAAACATTTTTATGATTATGGATTATATCCATAAATAGTTCAATTTATGTTAAGTGTTTTATAAGTATGGGATTATATATTTTGATTCATAAACTGATCTAGTTTATGCCATTGTTTAGAAATGGTGCCCAGTAGAAGGAATGAGAACTCCAGAAATGCACATGATCCAAAGAGAAGGAAGGATCATATCTTTCATGGTCTTAAGCTAGAATTTATAAGAGAAATAGTCTCCCATGTATTATCATCATATGAAGAAATAATATCATGTGTTGATAAGATAAGTAAAGAGTTTACTGAGTCCTATGGATTTGAAGGGAAGCAAGAGAAGAAAAGGATAGAAGAGAGAAAGATGGATAAAGGGAAGAGGGAAAAGAAGAATTTTCCCATATGTGGTAACTGTGGAAAGAAACACCCTGGAACTTGCCTTAAAGGAATGGGAGTTTGTTATAAGTGTGGAGGAAAAGGGCACAAAGTACATGACTGCAAGGGTAAGAAAATGGTTTCAAATGTACAATGCTTCATTTGCAAGGAGTTTGGACACTACGCGAACCTATGTCCCAGTCATCAGACTATGCCACAAATGATGCTATTGGATAATAATCAAGTTATGATACTACCACAGATGAAGAGGAATGATTAGAGTTAATATGTTGATTATATCAATTGAGTGTTGTATCAACAATGTACTTGTTATAATAATTATGGAGTATATAAGGATTGTACTGCAGTACTATTTTATTAAGGACTTGAGATGGTGTGGAACAAAGAAAAGTGACTCAGTAGCAGGTTAAATGTTTGGAAAATATATGGTTGAGAGGAAGATAAACCATAATATGGTTCAGATACCGAGTTAGTGATTTTAGAATAATACATGATTGATTTGGATAAATTATATTGGATATTCTTGACTACCTTGAAACTGATTAATGATTTGTATATTCCATCATTTTTGGGGTTTAAAACATTTTTGGATTAATGAAGTATATCCAGCTTTCTATATGGAATAAGGGAGCATGAATGTAATCAATAAGGAATATGGTAATTCAGGATGTTTCGGTGTATTAAAAGAATACAAGATGAAGGTATTCATATGCTATTACGGGGTAAAAAGGATCTATATTATGTTTACCTTCCTTATAAATGTTGGACTGTGAGTTTGGACAGAATTATTTTGGATAGTTCTAGTTTGGATTATTTTGGATTGCCATAAAAGGACAACCCGGAGGTCGGGCGGCAACCCGTCGCGTCCGGCAAGGCTGCGAGACTTGAACCCGCAACCGAAGGGCGACAAGGGTGTATCACCTACCACTGGCCCACGAGATGTCCTGGATTAAATAATGTAGTTTTTATTAAAAGATCTTGTAGATGAATTATAAATTCGATTATTTTGGAACCCTATACGAATAGTGTAAATATGATTTTTTTTCTATTATCTTTTAGAGTGAAAGATGTATTTGTGGTAGAAATTTATTAATGGATAAAAATCTAATTATAAAGTAAGTATATCTCCTTATGATCTTAGCCAATCTCATAATTAAATTCCACAACATTAAGAAAAGGAACTTAGAACAAAAATGTTGTCCTAGATGGTACCTTAAATCATCACTAATTTATGGCTTTGGGATTGTTGGCCTTTTCATAGCCATGTTTTCTACCACTCTCCATCAGATAATTGATGGTTAGATTTGTCCTCCATATCCATATTTTCCTACATGGAACCCTAGTATGTGTTATTTTCGGTAATCTTCATACTTTCCACTCTTTATTTTAAATAGAGGCCTCATTAATTCATTTTTCGATGTGGGATTTCAACTAAGATATTTTGAAACGTCAAAAATGTGTTATCCTAATACCCAATATTTTGTTGAACCGATGGTACTTCAAATCATCATAGATTGATGAGTTTAAGGACCTCAATTTTATACTTGTTTGTGATTGATGACCTCAATCACTACCTATAAATATTTACATTTTTCCTCCAATTATATGTCTCTAATTGCCACCAATGTTCTCCTAATCGAGATCATAATTTGGTGGTGACCCTTTCATTTCTCTTTTCCTCATATTAAGAATAAATTTTAGTAACCCAATTTCCGATGTGGGTTTTCCCACAAATATATATTCTACTTTCAACCTTTTATTTTCAAAGAACAATTTCAAATTGCGATGACGCAATTTATTGAAGGAGGGGAGAATGTAACACCCCAAGAATTCATAATGTGTTATTTCTTCAAAATAGTTCAATAACTTGCACTACACGCAACACCGAGTTCAATTGCACCATGACTTACCAAAAATCCATTCAAAAGAGGTTATGAATATTATTAACTAAATTTTAAACTTTATATAATCCTTATAATTTTTCCATATTATGAGTATCTTAGACATAATACAAGAACAGATTCATTTTCAGTATTGCACTTTTATCAACTTTTAATAGTGAACCATTTTTAAATACTATATTTTAAACTTTTTGACTAATTGGGGACATCAAAAATTTAAAATGAAACATCCCAAGCTTCCACGGTACGTTTCCCTTCGAATAATGTGATAGCGTGTGTTGTACGCAACCTCGAGTTCTAACACACACCACAACTAATTAAACTAGCCGTTGTGAATAGTAATACCTACTTTTTGAAATCATATATATTTTATATTTCAAAATGGACTTCATTTTTGGATTCGGAATATTGAAATTAGCCTAGGGTGAAATTTTGGTACTTTTCGGATAACTTTTATATTTTGATGAATAGTGAAAATTACTAAATTTTAATTAAAAACAACTTTTTTAATCAAAATAATTAATAGTGATGAATTGTGAATTTGAGTGGTTTTAAAGTATATTTAGAATATATTTTTACCATTTAATATAATGTTGGTCATTGGACATAATTTTACAATTAAACCGAACATAAACAAGTGTCAATCTTTTGATAGTTATTACCTCTTAAAAAACACGCTTTTTGTTTTGACAGCGGGAATTAATTTTAAATTAATTTCTGCCACTTATGTGTTTTGAATTTAGAAAAATGGATTCCATATTTGGAATCAGGATGTCCAAATTGTGTAAATAGGTAACTTTTATTTTTAGACATTTTGAATAATTACTGTGGTAAATATTTTATTTACCATGGTTAAGGGTAAATCCGGTAAATAAGGGTTAAAAATAATATTATAATAATACCAAATTACCCTAAAACATGTCCTAACCTTATTGGTGGACACATACCCGACCATGGGCATCCTTGGGTCAATTTGGGGACCCCTTGGAGCCACTTGTATGTGGTAGGGACACTTTATATTAATAAAGTTAAAATAAAAATAAAAATGGCATAAGCTTACATCTTTTAGAAGAACAATTTTTACATAGGGTTATACATGTTGGATTTTCGATTATAAATATTCATTAGAAAGCTAAACAGATTTCCTATATAATTATATTTTATTTATAATTTTTAGACATCAAATAAGTTAAATTATTAATGACACAATAATGATGCAATGTTTACCTCATTAATAAATCATTTAAATAAATAAGATTATAATGATTAAAATATTATCTAAAACCTGTCCAATTCTTATTGGTTGATGTTATTTAGAATATGAGTCATCTTATCTTTGACCTCAATGATTTTTGGACCATTTTAAACCGAATATAATTATATTATAAAGTAATACTTTCACTCTTTCCAAAAGAGCCCCTCCTCTCCCTTATAAAAGGAGACCACTTCTACTCATTCCTCACACCTCTCAAGCCACTTGGCTCGTCCAAACTCTGCCCAAATAAGCTCCCCACATCCCTCTCCTCCTCCTTGAAGCTTCCCCTTAGGCAGAAAGCATTTCAAGAAGTCCTTTGGTTCCAACCAAAGTGAGTTACCTAAATTAAAGGTAACGATTTCTCTTAAATTATTTTCATTTATTTTGCTTCTCCAACCCCCAAACTATTTTTATTTCCTTTCTTTTGTAACAACACCAGTATCCTCAATATACTAGGATGTTGTTATAAGAAGGATTCAAACTACACATACACACAACTCCATCTAATGGATGATGAACATAATGTTTCTGTGGATGGCAAACTAACGCCTCACGAAACGATGATTGTTCAAATACATCTTACCGCCTCTCATGGTGGACATTATGATGGCACTGTAATTAAATATGATATTAATGATATATATTTTATATATAAGCTTCTGTAATTCCATTTTATTTCATACCATTATTCGTTTCATGTTGTATATACATACGATAATTTCATTTGAGGAAGTGCGGACTACCGCCCCCTTAAAATGATATGACTCGTTCATACCACACATGGAACGTATAAAGGATGGTGTTAATGAACTTAAGTAACATATATAAAATATTCTATTATACTGTAATAGTAATATACCTAAGTATCATTTGGATTCGATTATTTTAAAATAAAAATTAAATGGAAGTTGCGTTCGTGCGTACGTACGGACTACCGTCTCCACGAACGCGATGAGATTCATTCTCCATCGTATCCATTCAAGTATTATTCTCATTTCAGGGTTAAAAATAATGTTAATATCATTCTGATTTTGAATAAGATATAATCTATCCATTACAAACATGTCTTAAGTAACCAAACATTTAAAAAGAACGAATCGGTTATCACCCGAAACGACGATAATACTAAGATATTATTAATAAAGCAACATTAAAAGATCATATATGATATCATATTAATGTATATGATTCTTGTATTATTTCACCATTATACAGGAGGTTAACCTACCCCAACCAAGGAAAAGTACAAGGTAAGGGTTATTTCACAATCTCTTCATTATTCGAGGTTGTTTATACGTAATAATCTACTGGGATCTCTTTATCATCCACATCCATGTTTCTTAAAAATGTATTTCAAAACATTTTTACTATTTACTAGAATATGAGTTAAAGTCATTTATACCCTTTTTGACTTTTATAAGTGGTTTATAAAGGAATCTTTCGGTCATTTTCAAAACAAGGTCCTTTTTAACCTTTTCGACAAAATTAAGGTAAGAATGTTTTTTTTACTTATACGGCGGGTGCGGCTATTTTCCACCGTTATAAAATCTTCAAAGCTTCCCTTACAAGCTTATAAGAATATTTTCAAAGAAAATGTGTTATTTTATATGGATCATAAATGATTTCAAAATAAAAAGAGATATTTTTTTAAAAAGAATTTTGATTTCATCTATGTCAACATCCTTTGATGGATTTTACGCTTATTTGAATTTGATCTATTGTGATACAAAACTTCTATATTGTATTGAAGGTTTTGTGATATGTTTGATTGTGGATGTGCTATTTTTATACCATTCATAGTTTATGGTGAAATTATTGACATTTCGTATGCTAGTTTTAATACGAATGTTTATGTTATGTTTAAACCTTTTCATATGGGAATGCATTGGACTTAGTAAGTGACGGGTGGAGCCCGCTATAGCTCCTCGATGCATCGGTAGGTCTCATGAGACAAACTAGTGTCTTGGCACAAGGCCTTGACAAAATCTTATTTGTAGTCTTGGCACGAGGCCTTGGCTATGTGGTTATGATAGTCTGGCATTATGCGTTCCAACATTATGAAAGTGGTTATTGATTTTTGCATGTGATTATTCGATTAGTAGAATATCCATGTGAATAATTAAATGGCATTATTTCATTTTATTTATGCCATACCATTTTGAAAGTTCATGTTTAAAAGGCTTTTGTTTTAGTTATACATTGCCTTAAATGTTTATTCTTATTTATGAAAGTTTCCGCTATATTGTTATCCTTACTGGGCATTTGAGCTCACCCCTTTTCTATGTTTTATTTTTTCCAGGAAGTGAAGATGTAAGTTATGAATGACCTGCAGGGATATTATGAGGGGATTATAGTGTGGACTGTGGAAACATTATATTGTTGTAGTAGTTTTTCATTTTATGATGTAATGTAAAACTTATGAAATATATCTAGTGTTTCCAAGGCTACTAAACCAATCGGTCTTTCGAGTTTTGATCTTTCTTGTGATCATGCCAATGTTACGAAGTAATGCACCGACTCTGGGTAGCTGGGGTCGGGGCGTTACAATTGACAATGATGAAGTTTTTAAAAATACAATTTTATTGATGTTAAACTTGGTAATAACGATGAATTAGTTAAGGGGGATAATATCTCAACTCAATATGATCCTTTAACTTGGAGCACTCTGAAGGGTGACACATTGGAAAATTTTATAGGAAATTTTGAATCTAGTATTTTAACTAGACATTCTGTTAAATTTTTTTTGTAAATTATACCATTGTAGCATATTTTGTTCCTCTAAATATTAATGATTCATTGAAAGATTATAATTATTTTAATTCCATGATTGATTAACATGGAAATTTAGATAGAAATAATGTGTGTAATATAGTTTAGTTTCCTAATGATAAAGTTTACATAGAAACCAAATGGATTTTTTGAAATAAATTAGCTGAATATAGTAATATAATTAGATATAAGGAATGATTTTTTTCCCAAGGTTATCTTTAAGATAAAGTAATTAACTATAAAGGTTTATTTAAATCAGTTACTATATTAGTATCAATATGTATTTTATTATCTTTTGCAAGTATTAAAAATTTTAAAGTTTTCTAAATGGATGTAATAACACAATTTTTAAATGGTGTAATTTTATAAGAGGTTTATGTCAAAAAACCACATACATTAAAAAATAATGAATTTTAACTTCATGTTTTCAATATATCAATAGCTTTATACGGCCTTAAGAAAGATCATCAAACTTGGTATAAAATAATATATATAATTTTAATCTAAAAGGATTTTTTTGAAAAATAAGTTTGATCCAGATTTACTTGTTAAAAGAGTTTTAAAAGATATATTTATCATAATTATTTATGTTCATAATAATATTGAAACTCCCCAAATATACATGGCATGTTTACTTTTGAATAGTACAATAGCTTGTGTTGTACGCAACTTCGAGTTAAAACACACCACAACCAATCAAACTAGATGTCATGAATAGTAATACCAACTTTTTAAAATTTAATAAATTTTATCTCTCAAAATGGATTTTCTTTTTGGAATCGAAATATTGAAATTATCATTGGGTGATTTTCTGGAATTGTTTTGAAAACTTTTAATTCCAGATGAATAGTGAAAATCCTATGTTGTTGTTAAAAACGTCATTTTATTTAAATAATGAATTATTATTTTTAAAATTATATTAGGTCTAAATAGATACATAATACCTATATAATTTCAATATAATTCATTGGAGTCATTTTATAATGATTTTAGATATATATAAATTTTATTGAACTTTTTACCGTCTTTGACCAACCTTTTATGAGCGTTTGAATATTTGAATAAAAGTAAATTTTACCACTTCTGTGAGTTGAATTTTAAAAATCTAAGACACATGGTTAACATCAATGTGGAAAATTTGGTTTAATAAGACAAAAATAATTTTTGGTTAATATTAACACTTGACTTTTATTTACCACGATTAGACGTAAATAGGGTAATTAAGGGTAAAAATGATATTAAAATTCTCATAACATAGGTCTTAATTATATTATAGAAACATAATTCATCCAAAAAGAACCTTAGGAATAAAATATTACCCCCTTTGGTCTACTTGGATTAGATTAGTACATTTATTATTTTTATTTTAAATAAGAGTTAAAAGAGTTAAATTAAAAGTATAATAACTAACCTATTTTTAATATAGGGTTACACGCGATATAAGTTCTACTATAAATATTCATTAGAACTATAAAAATATTTCCTATATAATTTTATTTTCTTTATAATTTATAGAAATTAGATAATTTAATTTATTTATGACATAATGATAATGTAGTAATTACCTCATTATTGAAATATTAAAAAAATAAATATTATAAATATCCCAAAAAATCTAAATTGAAACTTATGATTAATTAAACTAATGTCATTGGTTAATATTAAATGATATGTTTTGTTAAATAAATTTTATTTGAAGTGATAAAAAATTTTATGACTTTGAAAAAAATCAAAAAATAAATAGTGTCAAAATTGACATATTTGAGATTTTTTAAAAAAATACTATATTATTAATTCATATAATATTTCTAAAAATCTAATTTTCCTCAAAAGGGCAGATATGGGGATATATATATATTTATAATTAATTCCATGGGGTTCTCTTTTCTTGTTATAATAAGTTTATTAACCATATAATATAGAAATACAAAGAGATATGGTAAATGTCAAACTATTTAACTAAGAGTTAGATCTAAAAGAGATGGTTAATATGGTGACATCAACCTGTCTAAAACCTATTTGATTAATGTTTTTAGACCCATCCCCCATATCCTTGAAATAAATTATTTTGGATCCATTATAAACTGAAAATGGATTTATTTTAAAATAATATTTTAAACTTTTCCTAAAATGACCCTCACCTGTCTTATAAAAGGGTACTTCCACTTCTCTTAATTTCACACCTCCAATGCCATTTGGATCTACCAACCCATGTCCAAATATCCTCCCAAATTCCCACACATCAACATATAGTTCATACGTTTATCCAAAATCCAACCTAAGTATCCATTTTGATCAAATCAAAAGAAGGAACATGAAGAAGAGGTAAATATTTCATCACCTCTTTCAAATTATATTCTTAATCCCCTCACTATTTTGTTGTTGTTTCAATTCTAAAATAATAAACCAAGTATCTTAAATATTTTTTTATGTTATTATAAAAATATTTCAACCATATTCATTATTTTATCCATCATATTAATGAAAAAGTCACCATACGTGTGTATGTACGGCCTATCGTATCCACGGCGTGGTGTAGTTTGTTATTCAAACACTTCATTATTTGGATGGGTATAATGATGAGTATAACTGATTTAAATATTAAATATAACATATTAATGATTCTGTATATATGATATAACATCCATTTACATACTATTGACCATAAATATAATGATATTGTCGCTCGTGCGCACGTACAAATTATTGTCTCCACGATCGCGACGATAATCATTCCCCATCGTAATCATTCAAGAGTAATATTAATTTAATGATTCATAATAATGTTTATGAACATAATATAATTATTTATATGAATCAAATACATCTTATTCATAAATAACATGGCTTACATAACCAATCATATAAAGTAAAATGAATTAGTTAACACATGAAACGTTTATACTTCTAAAATATCATTTACGAAGCAATATTGGAAGATAATATATGATATCTTATTTACGTATATTGTTATTTTCTAATTTAGTAACAATTATTTAAATATTATAAAAGAGTTTAACGTTCCACTGTATACGGAAAAGTACTAGGTAAGGGTTAATTTCACAATTTCTTTATTATCCGGGGTTGTTTTTACGTATATATCTACATAGACCTCTTTATCATCCACATATGTGCGTTCTTGAAAATGTATTTCAAAACATTTTTACTATTTTATAGATAATTGTTTTAATACATTCATACCCTTATTTGACCTTATATGGTTTGAAAGTAATATTTCTGTCTTTTTCCAAACAAGGTACTTTTTGACCTTTTCGACAAAATTTTGGTAAGAATGATTTTTAACATCTAAGCCGGGTTAGGCTATTTTCCATCATTATTACATCATCGAAGCATATCGTACAAGATTATTAAAATATTTTCCAAATAAATGTTTTATTTAATAATTATATGACTTTTAAATGAGTTTAAATAGATAGATATATTTCTCAAAATAAAATTATTTCATCTATGTCAACATACTTTTAAAGGATTTTTCAATTGTTTGAAGTTGATTTATTATGATAAAAATATTACATTTTTTATTGAAGGTTTTGTGATATGTTTGAATGTGGATGTGTTATTTATACACCATTAAGTGTTTATAGATAATGTATATACATTTCTAATGCTAGTATTAATACGAATGTTTATGTTATGTATAAACCATTTTATATGAGGAATTCATTAGACATAGTAAGTGATAGGTGGTGGCCCACTATAGCTCCTCAATGTTTTAGTAGGTCTCATCAGAAAAACTAGTTTCTTTCCACAAGGCCTTGGAAAAATCTTACTTTTAGTCTTACCATAAGGTCGAGGCTATGTGTCTATGAAGTCATGGATTATACATTCCATCATTATGAAATTGGATATTGAAATTGCATATGATTATTAGACTACTAGAATATCTATGTGAATAAGTAAATGGAAATATTTTATTTTATCATTTCAATATTATGATGAATTTTATGTTTAAATGAAATTTGTTTTAGTCTTATACATTTCCAAAAATGTTTATTCTTATTTGTGAATGTTTCTATTATATTGTAATCCTTACTATGAATCTGATATCACCCCTTTCCATGTTTTATTTTTCCCAAGATGTGAAGAAGTATTTAATGGTTGATTTATAGGGATAGTCTAAGGATATAATTGTGCTCAGCGGGGAAAAAATATTGTTGATGTTTTTATTTCCTGATGTAATGTAAAACTTATTAATATATAATGTACCTCTAAGGCTACTAAAATGAATGGTCTTTTGAGACATGAATCCTTATATAATGCCAATGATATGTAATAATGCACCAACTCTGGGTAATTGGGGTCGGGCCATTACAGTTGGTGTCAGAGCAAGTTTAGTACTATCATTGTAAACTATATTTAGAATAACTATAATTAGAGAACACTAACCCAAGATAGACTTTGAGGATTAGTATAGAAGAACATCCTTGAATTTTGGTACTGTATAGATTTTGTGAGTTTTCCAAGCAAAAAATCCTGATCTGGATACGAGAATGTATAGGTGGATCTAGCAAAGATGTGCGTAGGGGTAAAACCCAAAAACACCGCTTTGAGATTGACTCAAACGGGAAATGGTGCACGACAACGAGCCTTGCTTCAATCTTGGTTACGACACTCCCAGGAGATATGATTAGGATAATTCTCATTTTCATTTCAAACCATAATGACGGATTTATAAGTATATACTTCCTCAAATAAAACATTTTTTGATTAGGTATTATATCGATAAACTGATCAATTTATGTTAAGTGTTTTACAAGTTTACAATTATGTATTGTGATTCATAAACTAATCTAGTGTGTTCCATTTTTTTGAAATGGTTCCTAGTGGAAGGAATTGTGATCATATCAACGCATGTAATCCATGTTGGTATTTCCCTTTCATTTCAAGATAATTATAGTGGAGCTGGTGATGCAACTGGTGCTGATCAGCGTATCACCATACTGGGACAACTCACTCAGGTTATTATTAATAACCATTCCCATGTAGAGAACCATGATCTACAATGTAGAGGATCATTGTTAGACCACTTCATAAGGAAACAAACACTGACATTTAATGGGAGTACTAATCCATTAGTAGCTCAGCAGTGTATAAGTTTCGTAGAGAAAATATTTCTTGCTTTGCGGAGTATCAAAATGGAAAAAGTTGTCATGGAAGTTTATCGCCTCATGGGAGATGCAGATAAATGGCTGTCATTGATTCAAAACACAAAGGAAGATGATGAAGTATCAAATATGGAATAGAGGTATTTTAAATAGATTGTCTTATTAAAATATTTTCCTTGTGACCATCGAGTAGATCTGGAGTATCAATTTTAGAGTGTGAGACAAAAGGAGGTTGAGAATGTCGCTAAATATAAGGCTAAATTTACAAGGTTTTCAAGGCATGAAACTGATTATTTAAGTAACACAAGGATTGAGATTGATCGATTCTTTGACTGGGTAAATCCATTTCATTATCGAGCATTGATCTCGAAATCCATCTCAGCATATGAAGATATTGTCTCATGTGATATCAATACAGAAATGGAATTCTCTATGTTTTACAAATTTAAAGCAAATCAAGAGAAGAAGAGATCTGCTAAACACTCTGTAAATTGAAATAAGGGGACGAATGGAAAAGTTTAATAACCATCATGCGGTAAATGTTGTATGAAACACCCATGTATTTTCCTGATGGGAATGGTAGTGTATTACAAGTGTGGTGAAAAAGTTGACAAAGCTCCTGATTTCATGGGAAAGAAAGAGGTTATAAATGTTGAATGATTCAATTTTATAGAAAAGGGGAATTATGAAAATGAATGTCCTAGGTGCCATGGAAACTTACCCCAGAAAAGGTGAAGGGTGAAAGGACAAGCTTATGTGATCACTATTACTGTGGTTGAAGCTCTGAAAGACATGGTGGCAGGTAACTTAATGTTTTCCTCATGTATATTAAATGATTTATTTGATCCTATATCATCACATTGTTTCATATCTACCATGTTTTCTATGAAAATTAGGTATTTTTATTTTGAATTAGAAAGTGAGTTTTCAGTCAAAACACCTAAGGGAAGTATCATCGCTACAATGTTTATTGAATCAGTTTCCATTAGGGCATATAAATGTTCTTTATCTACTGATCTTATCATCATACCCATGATTGAATTTGATATAATCCTCTTAATGGATTGGCTATCAGACAATGATGTTAAAATTTATTGTAAGAAGAAAGAGGTTACAATTTTTGATGATGATAAGGAGTGACTTATCTTTAGAGTAGAAACCCCACCACCTGATTCTTATCTAGGTCCCCCAGTAGCTCTACTAAATTGAATTATTGGGGAAGAAAAAAATGAAATGACTATGGGTGAAGAAAATAATGTTTGAATAGAGGACATACCTATTTTTCAAGAATATGTTGATGTGTTTCCAGAGGATTTACTTGGACATCCTCCAGAACGATAAATATAGTATTTAGTTGATTTAATTCCTGGTTCAAGGCCTATATCAAGGACCCCTTATAGAATGGACACTGTGAAATTAGTGGAACTAATGAAGAAAATAGAGGAATTGAGTAATAAGGGATTTATTCTCCCTAGTGTTTCTCCATGGGGGAGCCCATGTTCTTTTTATTAACAAGAAAAATTGATCTATGAGTTGGTGCATTGACTATTGAGAGATCAATGCTATAACAATAAAGAACAAGTATCATCTATCTCACATTGATGATTTATTCATCCAACTTCATGGGTCTTTATATTATTCAAAGATTGAACTTCTATTTGGATATCATCAGTTATGTGTGAAGAAGGAAGAGATTCAGAAAATAGCATTTCGATCCAGGTACAAGCATTACGAGTTTATAATAATGATTTTGGGATTGAATAATCCTCCCTCTAACATCATGGATGTAATGAATTGAGTTTTCATGGAATATCTTGATGACATGGTTGTTGTATTTATTGATAATATTTAGGTATACTCAAAAGGATATGAAAAACATGAAAAGAACTTGCGCATTATCCTAAGAACTATTAGAAGAAATGAATTATATGGGATGTTTAGAAAATGATAATTCTGGATTCAATATATTTCTTTGGAAATAATGTCTATAATAATGGAATCTCTATTAATCCTTCAAAGAACAAGGTAATCCATGAATGGGCAACACTGACGAGTATATTCGAGGTAAACAGTTTTATTGGTTTAGTAGGTTATGATTGGAATTTTATCCGAAACTTTTCCTAATTGACTAACCTTTTAACCAAGACCCCACATAAATGGGTTAAATTTGTTTGGAAAAAAGAGTGTGAAGAATTATTTTAATAACTAGAGAGAAGATTAGTTAATGATCATATCCTGACTCTACCATTGGGGAATTATGGGATTTCTATATATAGTGATGCTTCAACGAAAGGAAATGGTTGTGTCCTTACGTAAAATGATAGAGTTATTGCCTATGAATCACGACAGCTAAAAATTCATGAAAAAAACTGTCCCACTCATTATCTAGAGTTAGTAGGTGTAATCTTTACTCTGAAAATATGGAGACACTATCTCTATGGTGAAAAATGTGAGTTTTATACTGATCACAAGAGTATGAAGTAAATTTTCTCACAAAAAAGTCCTCAATATGAGGCTTTGATGATGGCTTCAACTACTCAAGGATTTTTATTGCAATAAACACTACCACATGAGGAAGGCAAATAAAGTGGAATATGCTTTGATCAGAAAGGATTTTGGAGTTTTGAACACGATGAGAGTTGAAAGCGATCCTATTTTCATGGATCTAGTAAAGATAGATATGGGAAAAATGATGGAAGGTGAAACATAAATACTTTTTCAAATGGTTTCCAAACCATTATACTAAAAAGGATAAAGAGTTCGAAAACTTTGATGAGGAGTCTCAAAAGGATATTAATTCTCTAAATGATGCGAGATTGAGTGAAATCATATATGAATATGGAATTTGGAAATTTGGGAAGAGAATTTTTGTTCCTAACATACCAGATCTAAAAATTGAATTGTAGGATGATGCTTGTATCTATAATTTCTCTATACATCTAGGGAGCAATAAAATGTATATAGAATTGAAGGAACATTTTTGGTGGGACAACATGAAGTGGGAGATTGATAATTTTGTATCAAGATGTATGGTTTGGCTACAACTGAAAGATGAAAGGCAGCAGCCTTGAGGAGTCATGCAACCTCTTCCCATACCTGAGTGGAAATAGAATATTATTATGATGGACTTTTTCATATGTCTACCAAAGAAATCTATATGGAATGATGCAATATGGGTCATTATTGATCATCTTACTAAGTTAGCACATTTTTTTTCTATAAGAGAAAAATCACCACTTGAACGTTTGGAAAGACTATATATTAACGAAGTTTTAAGATTTCATGAAGTACCCCTATCTATTATTTCTGATTGTGATCCCCATTTAACATAATGATTCTAGAAAATACTACAAGAATACATGCATTCTAAAATTCATTTGAGCATTGCCTTCCACCCTCAAACTGATGAACATTCAGAATGAACTATTCAATCCTTAGAAGAGATGTTGAGATCTTGCTCACTTGACTTTCATGGTATATGGGATCAATATTTACCACTGTTAGAATTTTACTAAAACAATAGCTTCCATTCAATTATTTAGATGGTGATATATGAAGTGTTATATAGAATGTGATTTTAAACACCAACTTGTTGGGATGATGATGGTGGAAGAAAACTCATAGGCCCAGAACTTGTTTAGGAAACAATGCAATAGGTGAAGGTTATCCAAACTCACATCAAAGTAGCCCATAGTAGGATGGAGCTATGAAAATCCCCGAAGTAAGGATTTGGAATGTCATGTAAAAGACCATGTTTCTTTGAAAGTATCTCTATCAAAGGGTGTTATACATTTCGGTAATAAGAGTAAATTGAGTCACAGGTACATAATACATTTTTAAAATTTAAAACGAATTGGAGTTGTAGCTTATCATTTGGAAATGCCTCCAAGTCTCTCCAATGTTCATGTTATGTTTCGCATATCACTATTGAGAAAATACATGCATGACCAAACACATGTACTCACCTATGAGTAAATTGAACTGGAACCTGATCTATCTTATTATGAAGAGCTTGTCAAAATTCTTGATACCAGAGAACAACTGCTAAGAAACCGGACGACTCATCTGGAAAAAGTTATATGGAGAAACAATAAGATGGAAGAAAAAACATGAGAACCCATGGAACTTATGATGAAGATCCACTAGAATCTTCATATGCAGTAATATTCTAAATCTTTCGTGGGAGAAATTATTTTAATGAGGGGATAATGTATCACACTAAACTTCCACGGTATGTTTGCCTTTAAACAATACAATATCTTGTGTTGTATGCAACTTCGAGTACAAACACACCATAACTAATCAAACTATCCATTATGAATAGTAATAAAAACATTTTGAAATTTTATAAATTTTATCATTCAAAATGGAATTAATTTTTCGATTCATAATATCATAATTAGCATAGGGTGAATTTTTGTTATTTTTCTGAAAACATCCAATTTTTTATGTATAGTTAAAAACACTGAGTTATTGTTTAAAACTAACATTTTATTTAAATAATTATTTGTTTATATAAAATTATTTTATGTAAAAATATATACATAATACCTATATAAGTTCAATTTAATTAATTGGAGTCATTTTCTGATAAGTTTATATATATAAAAATTTTATTGAACTATTTACCGTCCTTTACCCACCTTCTATGAGAATTTTAAAATTTGCATAATTCTTAATTTTACTTCTTATGTGAGTTGAATTTCAAAAAATTTGAGATACATGGTTAACATCATTAAGTAAAAAGTGGTTCGATAATATTAAAATAATTTTTGGTAAATGGTATCTTTTGACTTTTATTTATTACGATTAAAAGTAAATAGGGTAATTAAGGGTATAAATGATATTATAATTACCCTAACACATGTCTTAATTCTATTTGATAAGTGTATTTCGACTAAAAACAAACATAGGAATAAAATATGACCCACATTGGTTCACTAGTATTAAATTAAGACATTTATTATTATTTTATTTAAAGAAGAGTTAATGGAGTAAAATTCTATGTTTTATAACTAATCCATTTTTATTATAGGGTGACACACATTATAAATTCGACTATAATCATTAATTATAAATATAAATCAGTTCCTAAATAATGGTATTTTATTTTTAATTTATAGACATTAAATAATTTAATTTATTTATGACACAATGATGATGCATTAATTACCTTATTATTGAACTGTTAAAATAATTGATATTATCAATATCCAAATAAATGTATATTGAGGCTTATAATTAATTACACTAAATTTCTTGGTTAATATGACATGTTTCGGTGGGTTAAATAAATAATATTTGATGTGATAATGTTTTTATGGCTTTCAAAAAAATCAAATACTCTAATGTGTCAAAATTGATATATTTTAGTTTTTAAAACAAATACTATATTATTAATGGATATAATATTCCTAAAAATATGTGGTTCGGCCAAAGGACTTATATAAGTTTATATAAGTTAATAATGAACCACATGGGGTTCTCTGGGCTTGTTATTGTATGTTTATTATCCACATAATATAAAAATACAAAAGACATGGTAAATGTAAAACTATTAAACTAAGAGTTCAATATAGAAGATAATGTTAATATAGTGACATAAACCTATCTAAACCCTATCAATTGAGAGGTTTTTGACCCACCCCAACTTATCATTGAAATAAATCATTTTGGAAAAATTAAAAACAGAAAATGATTTTATTATAAAAAAATATTTCAAGCTTTTCCTAAAATGACCTTCACTTCCATTACAAAAGGGTACTTCCCCTTATTTTAATTTCATAACACCAAATCCCTTTGGCTTCACCAACCCCGGACCAAAAATCCTCCCAACTTCCCTAAAATAAACCTAGAGTCCTTACTTTGATCATAAATCCAACCTATAGATCCCTTTTGATCAAATCCATATGAAGAACCCGAAGAATAGGTAAATATTTCATATCCCTTATCAAGTTCTTTTATCCATCAACTTCCTATTTATTTGTTTTTTCCATTATAAAATAATAAATGAATTATCTTTTATGTAAATTTATGTCCTTATAAATATAGTACGACCATATTCATTATTCTATCCATCATATGAATGAAAAAGTCACCATACGTGCGTACGCACGGCTTATATTCTCCACATCATGGTGTAGTTTGTTATTAAAACACTTCATTTTTTGGATGGGTATAATAATTAGTAAAACTAATGTAAATAATTAATATTAAATGATAATTATTCTTTATATATGATATAACATCCAATTATATACTATTTCACCATCTATATAATTTTATTGTCGCTTGTGTGTACGTTCAGGTTACTCGCTCCAAAAAAGTGATGAGATTCATTCCCCATCATAATCCTTCAAGTGTAATTTTAATATAAAGATTCCAAATAATGTTTATAAACATAATATAAATTCTGTATATGAATCAAATACATACTATTTATAAAAAACATGGCTTACGTATCCAAGAATATAAAGGAAAATGTATCAATTCAAACCTGAAACGACGATGCTACTAAATTATTATTAAAAATGCAATATTAGAAGATCATATATTTTATCATATTTATGTATATCATTCATTAATAATTAAATAAAAATTATTTAACTATTATAAATGAAGTTAGTGTACCCTCGACCAAGGAAAGGTACATGGTAAGGGTTTGTTTTACAATCTCTTTATTATCCAAGGCTGTTTTTATGAAAATATCTTCTGAAACCTCTTTATCATCCACATTTGTGTTTTCATAAAAATGTATTTATATGTTTTTTTATTATTTACTTGAGAAAGGGTTAATGTCATTTATTACCTTATTTAACCTTATATGTTTTTTAATGGAATCATTCCGTCATTTTCCAAACAAGGTACTTTATGATCTTTTTCTACAAAATTAATGTTAGAATGTTTTTTAAACATATACAGTGGGTGAATCTATTTTCCTCCATTATAACATCATCAATGATTCCCTTAAAATCTTATAATAATATTTCCAAAATAAATTTCTTCTTTTATAATTATGTGACTTTTAAATGATTTCAAAATAAAAGGAGATATTTCTAAAAGTTTTTTTGGATTTTAGCTAGGTCAACATCCTTTTGATGGATTTTTAGCTTCTTTGAAGTTTATTTATTATGATACAAATCTTCATTATTGTATTCGATTTTTTGGAACATGTTTGACTGTGGATGTGTTATTTTTACACCATTGATGTTTTATGGATAAATTATTGACATTTTGTAGACTAGTTTTAACAGAAATGATTATATTATGTTTAAACCATTTCATATGAGGAATTCGTTGCACATAGTAATTGATGGGTGGAGACACTGTAGCTCCTCGATGCATCGGTAGGTCTCATGAGACAAACTACTATCTTGGCACAAGGCCTTGACAAAATATTATTTGTAATCTTATAATAAGGCATTGGCTATGTGGTTACGATGTTTGGCATTACTCATTCCATCATTATGAAATTGGATATTGAAATGGCATGTGATTATTTGACTAGTGGAATATCCATGTGAATACATAAATACATTACTTGATTTTATCTTTGCCTTATTATACTGAATTTTAACTATAAATGTATTTTGTTTTAGTCTTATACATTTTCCATAAATTTGTATGCTTATTTATGAAATTTCCCGCTATATTTTTTTCATTAATTAGCATCTCAGCTCACCTCTTTCTATGTTTTATTTTTCCCAGGATGTGAAGATGTATTTAATAGTTGAAAATCGGGGTTAGGATAATGATATAAGTGTGTTCAAAGGGTAAAAATTGTTGTTGATGTTTTTATTTCATGATGTAATGTAAAACATATGAATGTATATAGTTTGTTCAAGGCTACTGAATAGATCAGTCATTTGAGACATTATTCCATATATCATTCCTATGTTATGTAATAATGCACCGAATTTGGGTAACTAGGGTCGAGGTGTTACTAATATCTTTGGTTGTAACATTGATAAAATATGAAATTAATATTCAAAATTAATGAATGATGATTTTTTATGACCGTAATGTGGATGTTAAAATTTTTCCGTAGTTGGAAATTTAATTAATAAAAAAAATATTTTTTTAATCATGGTAAATATTCCGTATAACATAATAAAAATTTTGGACATGATTATTGTAAAAATTTTGTAACCACTGTGAGAAAAAATGATGACTCTGGAAATTTTATTTTGGATATGTTGTAAAGAGGCATGATAGGAATCCTAATGTATTTTTTGACATTGAGGCTAGAAATTATGTTTTCTGTGTGTATGTGTGCAAGATATTAGTGAAACCCAAAATAATGTCACTATAAATATGTTAAACAATTAATTAGATATATCAAATGTACAATTAATACAAGACTAGTTTATTATAGTGAAATGTTTTTTTGACTGAATATTTTATTATAATTATGAATTCGATGGTAACATAAATGATAGGAAATGTAATTCAGGTATGTGTAATTTTCTGTAAAATTCTTAATTTTATGGATCTCTATAAATAAATATTAATAACTCTATCAATAGTTTAGGATGAGTATGTTACTACTACTATTACCAAATCCCCACATATAGTGATATAAATAGTTCCATTTAAATTTATAAAAAAATGATTCAATATTATAGAACTAAACACATCAATGATAGATTATATTTTCTTTGGTATTATAGAAACAAAGGTTATATTTAATTTTAATTTATTCTAAATGAGAATCAATTATCTAATATTTTCATTAAACCATTGTATATTGTTAAATTTGAGAAAAAGATCTTTCAATTGGGTATACTAGAATCAAAAAAAAAATTTATACTAATTTTTCAATTTTGATGAATATATTAAATTTTTTTCATGTCTTATCAAATTGAAAATTATTTATTTTACATTTATTTGTTTTAATTAGAAAACAATGTCTACATGAACACAACAGTTTTCTACTAATCTTATGATTATTCTCTTATATCATAATATTTAAATTGAAATTTTTTATTTATGAAAGTAAATTGGTTCAAACATTGATTACTATTGAGATTTTTGATAAATATCTAATATGGGGTTAAGTTTTTGTAATATATAATAAATTTTCTTAAATGATATTTTAAAAATTAATAAATGTTATGTTTTTAACTTTTAAAAAATTGACATATTTTTTGTAATTAATAAGTAATTTTTTTATATCCCTATTTTTTTCTAATTAAGCATTCATCAAATATAAATAAATTTAATATAGTTTCAAAATAATATTTCTTATTTAAATCATCTTATAGTTATTTATTTTTATTTAGTGTTTTATATTTATAATATTTTTATGTCATGTGTTGTGAAACATAGAGCTTGCTACACATACCACTTAGGCTAAACCTTCAACCACATTTATGGGACCTAAAGGTCAACCCCCATGGGAGGTCCATCCATCATAGCCTTTAAAAGGATTGGTTCATGCATAGTTCCTAATATAATCATGAGGGTCTATGTATAGGGTTGGAGGAGGTCCCCACAAGGTTTGGGAATGTGTAGCCTACAGGGCCTATAGATCATGTATATGTTCTTGTGGTTTAATATAAATTGATGTTCAACGATCCCTGATTAACATACCTCTTAGCCTCCTCTAGTTGTTTTTGACATGGGACATAGGTAAAACTAGAATATAATCTTTTTTTTTGATTTATTTTAACCTTTCCTATCATATATCTCATCTTGTGTGTTATATTTTTTAACTCCCATAGTGAATATGTTTGAATTTTTTCCTCATATTTTTATTTTTACCTCTAGACCATCAGTACGACATTTATTTTCATATAATATTAATTATTTATAAACCAATTTATTTGAGCTTTTAGAATTCTCATTCGATATCAGATTAAATTCTCCACCTCCATTTTATTATATTTTGAAGGAATTTCTTCCTCTTGTTCAATCATGTACTTGCCGTCTAATTAACTAGATTCTTTATCATGTTAATTCTTTCAAACATGCTTGGTTTCTTCTTTTATTATTTTTTTTTTCTACTACACTTTTTGTGTTGGTTTGGAATATTTGTATTATGGTTATTTATATTCAGTCTTTTATTTACTTTTTCTTCTATTATTTTCTTGTAGGTGTTGATAGGATTTTTGTCTATTGGATTCGCGTGTTAGACCCTATGTTGGTTTCCATTGAATTCAAAATAAGAAAATTTCAAATGGATGGTGATGAGTCACTGTTGGAATTTTACAAATGGAGGGTGATTTTATCCTCTGTTAGAACCCAATGGTTGTCTAGTGACCAACAGCTAGGAAATCCATGATGAATTAATTTACACACCATTTTGCTTCAAGGGTAGGTGATTTACCCACCTTTGGAAATCCATAGTGGGTAATCGTACCCACTAGTTGTTTATTTTCTATTTATGTACATCACCATGGAACATTGTTCTTTGGTAATTTCCTTCATTTAATGTTTAGTAATTCAAAATTTTCATGTTTTTTTATTACTGTAGAAATGCATGGTAGTAACCTTCATCGAGATCCTACAAGATCTCCTACCTCTTCTTTTTTTATACTGACATTGTCCATTAATTTTCATAATTGTTATAGTTTCCAATTCTAATTTTATCAAAAGTTTATAATTAGGTTTTTGTATAGTATCTATGTATGATCATTGGTTTTTCTGACAAGGTAGTGATCCACTTATTCCGGTTGAACTCAACATTATATTTTTTTAATTAGTCCCAATGTTTGAAAATGGGCCAATCGGAGGTTCTATGGAAGGAAGAGGTAGGAAATATGTTTATTGGTTGTATTCCATTTATATTCCCAATAATTGGGATACAAAATGTGTGTCAATTACAAGATGTGTAATGGTTTGGCCTAGATCATTCACATCGGGAAATGTTTTTTTCTAGGCGAAAAAACCAATGAATTACAATTAAGGTATTTACGTATCATGTAAATTATGGATATGTTTTATTTATAACAAAAGTATGGAATCTATTTGTTGGATAGAATCCCTCACCAATCCTCTCTCACATGTATTAATCCCCTATGTATTCAAGTATTAAGCTTTCCTCCCATTTTCCTATCCAAACCAAGGTTCTTCAATTATATGTCTTGTAGGATCTGTGACGGTGTGTAATAAATTACATTATTTCATTCTTCATTTAACTTGGTATTTGATGTTCTATTTATGTCCAAGTTAATATTCAATATTTTTTTGTTTTCATCCATTATATTATTTACTTCTGATCTAAGTCGAATCATAAGTAGAACTGGATGAAAAATTTACTACGAACCTATGGTATGGGTAATATACTTTTAATATTTGGGTTGGTACATTATTAATATAATGGATTTTTCATCACCCCTTGTACATTCTGAAGAATCCGCAAAATTTAATTAAAAATTTTAATTAAAGGAGTTGGATCTTTTTAGGTATTCCCTTTAGCTTCCTTGAGACTCATTGGAGGTTGTTTCCCCAACCAAGGCCACCCATGAGGTGAACCCCATTCTATTTTCCATTTTCGTTAATTAAACCACCCACGCGGTCTATTTATTTTATCTTTCCGAGTTTGAGGAATCTGTATTTACGTAAATTAAATTTGATTTCATTTTAGAAGATGTATTTCCTCCCTTTCATGTTTATTATTTTGATTAATAGTTTATATGGTATTTTTTGTGGATATTTAATTTAGAAATTATAAAAAATGTGTAGTTATGCTCATGGTATGAAATGGTAAATGAATTGATTATTGGATGAAATGTGAATAATTTAATGGCAGTGGATTTCATGGTAGGTACACCTTGGAACATGATTCAATTATACGCCACAAACATTTCTACTATGGGTATTGAATTTGGTTGTGGTTGCCTTGGGGAAGGATTTCCCCATGGTTTATAATTTCAAGGGATACATTGGGACTTGGTACCCTCATTGTTCTAGTTTTGTTAGGATCACAAGGAAAATGGTTGATAGAGATTCTCAATGGACAACAACTCAACCCTAACCATGTTTCCATCAAGATTCTCATAGGATGCGATGAGGATGTCATGGTCCACTATACCATAGATCCATCCCCATGGTTTCAATAACAATGAATATTTGGAAAGACCATTGTAAATTGTATATTCTTGGTTATATAGCTTATTTGTGGTTGTTCAAAGGCATTAGGTTATATGGCGTGGCTTTGGTTGTTTGATATGAAGAATATATAGAAATTTCTTGGGTTATATGATATATATGGATGTACCGAGAAGTTTTGTCAGTAGTTATTATATTGTTTGAAGATAACTTGTAGTAAGAACTTGACCATGTTCTGTCGTATCCTTGTAACACTATAAAATATCACATGCTAATTTGTTTGAATTCAATGGGAACATTACTTTCATACTTTTTACCTGCTTAACCAGAACATTGAATTACCTTGTGCTATTTCACATGAAAAATATTATAGACCATTGGGTGGTTACCTACTATGATTGAATCTCACACCCTACTCATGACTTTATGGTGTATATAGATATATTATATCGATATAGGTAGGGATTATGGCATCTTTCCCTAATGATATGGTTGGCATTGTGTAATTCTTTAGAACAAGATAGCATGGGACAAAGCTTAGGTTCATGATTCCATTGGCAGATAGTGATTGTTGGTATTTTTTATATTTTGATACATGTATTTTATTGTACAATTGTGTACCTATTTTTTCTAGTTTGTAGAAACCTGACATGTATCAATGTCATTTTCATATGAGATTAGTTATGGAATTACTTATCTATCGTTGTTGTGTATCTATTGTCTCACTATTTTATTGCTTATGATATATGATATGTATGATTTATACTGCTATGATACACTCTAATAAGAAGGAACAGTATCCCCTCAAACACACCCAAGGACCTCACTACTAATCGACATTCTCTGGAATTTGGTGAGATGCGCTTAAGGCCACGTACAGAACCTTGCTCGGGGCACTCTTGAGTGGAACCTATGTCTGGGGTGTTATTAAGTAGTATCATAGGGTTTTCTATTAAAAATTAATATGTGGTAACAATAAATAGGTATAGGATGTTATTATAATTTTGGAATGAGATTTTTGTGAGCGTAGCTAACCCACGACTATGAAAAAAACAATTTGACTGGAATAAATATTTTTAGATTCTTAGTATTTCAGATGATTTCATTCCATCATTGGGTGATGCACAATAATTTTTTTGAATCAATTAGAATATTTGTGGGTTCTATTTTATTGAATCATAGTGATATATGTTTTTCCATCTCATCTATCATTTTAGGAACATGTGTGAATCCCATTCAACAAATTATGCCATGACATGTTAGATGCATTACTTTTTTGAATGTTGTTGTGATAGTTAAAATTTTTGATATACCTAATATTGTGATGTCATTTTGTGCAGGAAAATGATAAACATGGTTGGTACTCAAAGATACTTACATAACCTAGGAAGTGTATTCCTAATTAGGATACCAAATCTTCATAGAGTTGAAAATTATGGCATGTTGGCTCATAGAACATTTTTCAGATGGACTGGAACATGTTATGGTGTGGATTAGGTGGATTCTATTTATTGGTTATTGAGGAGTATGTGGACTTATGGATTAGTAGTGGGGAACAATTTGTTTCAACCATTTTAAATGAAAAGTGAAATTAATATGAAAATGAAAATGAAATTAAAAATGTGAAATAAATACTTAACCTAGACTCATATTTTTTGGGGGAAATAGGTATATTATATAGTGATGATTGGAACAGTTCATTTTATATATTCTTTGATTTTGTAGTATGGAATTTGGTATGACCTAGTCATAGGAATTCATTGAAATGTCATATCATTTTAAATGTGAAATGTGATATCTTTATTTTTTGAGGTGTGAATTTAGTATTATAGAGGCATTCCACTATGATGACCTTCTTTTATATGCTAGGATGGTGGTGATTTACACACAATAAAGGTAGTGTTTCATGGAGTATATATGAATCCTCCTTTATATCCAACTATTGAACCAATAGTTTTACAAGTCAAAGATTATGGTGCATAGTTTCACGATGTGTTTTATCACTTTATGATGACCATTTAGGGATCATTGCATCCTAAAATGTCTATGGATGAGCTGATATGTGTGTTCCTGTAGTAGAATCGTACCATATTTTGGGGGGATGGATTTCAGCATGCAATTGAGAAATAGTATGAGGAAACTGTATCTATATACAAGCATCTAGAAAAACCTCCTGAGATGAATGTAAAATGAAAAACATATATTTTACAAGGAGAAAAAGGTTGTTATTCGGATGTTTGGAACTAGGATGACATGCTATTAGATATGGTTTGGGATGATATATATCCCAAGTTCTGTAACTAATTTTACCCTGATGCCATGAAGGTGGAGTTGTAAAGTGAGTTCATATGTCTACAGTAGGGTGCTATGACTATTATGGAGTACTCGACATGGTATATAGAGTAGTAGCATTTCTTCACTGATGTAACATACTATTGAATTATTAAGGGAGAGATACATGGGGAAGGTATATTCATTCATATTCGATCTCATGTTAATGTGTTTAGGTTGATGAAAATCGCGGAGGAAGTAAATCACCCACTAATTATAGAGTAGAACCTATGGAAAGCTTGGTGCGCTGAGTACAGTAGTGTTTTATCATATCCCATTATATCATACTTTTGCAGCATGAAGTGATGTTTTAAGGCTTCTTGTGAGAGGATTACCATTCATGTTATGAGAACATGTAGCACAATTTGTTTCACAAAGGTGGATGATTGGGAAATAGAAGAATTCCATGTGATAAAGACCTTGACGAGTGCTTAGTTTTTTAATAGGTATGGCCACATGTAATATAATTGTAGTACATTACCTCCAAATATGAGTTGTTGGAGGTCATCTATGACACTAGGTTCTTGAGAAGGTTTCTCATATACATGTTATGAAGGGAGATGGAGAAATACTGGTCGATCAGGCTAAGGGGTGGTGGTCGTGGTTGAGGCATCTAGGTAGAAGTATCACATAGATTGAAAAGTGGTCATAATCCAAGTAGTGAGGTTGTTTCAAAGGGATGTGGTTCAAGATAGATATATTCTATAAATCATACCTCTGATGTTACGTGTTCTTGAAAATATATGGTTCGGAGTTTGATCATATTATCCTCCAATCATTTATCACCCCTTTTTGTGTCAATGAATCCCATTGTTTTATATCTATACCTACTATGGAGAGCCTTGGGATCATGATTTGATATTTTGAAGGTCTTATAATGATTGATAGTCTGTTATTAATCCGAAAGGAGAATTTACACCATTTTAGGGAGTTCCCCCGTGAGTTTAGTGGGTTTAACTTCATCTTCAGTCTTTATTTCCTCAAGATGATTGGATTTAACGTCATACTCAGGATGTAATAGCTTTTAGATTAGCAATACTATATTGAATGCTGCTGTAAGAAGGTGACTTTCACATTACATGAGAACATAGTTTATACTCCAAATGGGTGAATGGTAATTCCAGCTAAGTAAAGATGGACCAGAGTATCCTTGTCTGGGTTGGATCATAGCCGATATTTGTAATTTTTATTTGGATAGTGAAAGAGCACATCCAAAATACTTTCGTCTAGTTGTCAATCAATTTAGGGATGTTTTCCATGATAGATTATTATTTTTACCTCCTAATATATTGGATGAGTTATCCATTGAGATAGATCAAGGAGTGGAACCACTATTCATTCCTTGTTAAAGGATGGATATAAAGGAGTTTTCATATCTAAAGAGTAATCTAGAGGATAGTATGAAAATGGGATATGTTTTCCCTAGTACATCTATGTGGGGTTTTCCAGTCCTTTTTTGTGAAAATGGCTAATGGTACCCTAATTCTATGGGTGGAATATCAGATACTAAACTACCTGATGGTTATAATTTGGTATCCCTTGCCACATATAGATGAATATTTTGCTTATCTCCAAGGATCTCAGGAGTTCTCGAATATTTATTTGAGGTCAGGATATCACCATGTATGTGTTCGACCTATATACATACTTCATAAAAATATTTGTAGATGGTGTAGCCTATATGAGTATCTTGTTATTTTGTTTTGTCTTTGGATTTCAACTACGGTTTTTATGACACTCATGAACGGAGTCTTACCTCATTATCTATATTCATTTTTGTTTGTTTTTGTGGATAATAGATTTGTGTATTCTTACAATTTAAATGATCATTACAAACATTTTATGATAATTTCATATACATTGATATAGAATCAGTTATATTAAATTTTCATGAAGTTCCATTTCTATATTGATAAAACTAACATCATGGGTCACATTATCTTAGAGAAATGATTATCAGTTGAACCAATGAATGTGGAAGCCATAATTTAATGCGAGCATCCCATGAAGTTATTTGACATATCGTGTTTCTTGGGGATAGATGGATATTACAGTGGATTCATATAGGGCTACACACTCTTAACAGTTCCATTAAAATGTGTGATTTAGAAGGGTGTCAAGATTGAATTAAAAAATACCTATGAGACAGCCTTTCCGAAGCTAAAAGGGAGATTGATATCATCACATGTCCTAATTCTTCTAGATAATGGTTGAAGGTACACTATGTATTGAGATACATCATGTATGAAGATATGAATAGCGATGGTAAATGTGTATAAATTCATGGTATATGGTTCTTATCATTTGAGGCCACAAGATAGGAATTACCAAATATATGATTTTGAGCTAGCTGTGGTTGTTCATTATTTCACTATTGGAGACACAACTTTCTGGGATAGTGTTTTGCGGTGTATACAATCCAAAAAATCCTCAAGTATATATTTACACTACATGGTCTTAATATGAGGTTGTGAATATAGGTTGAACACCTATAGTCTTTCAACTTTTAACTCACATATTCTAATGTTAATGGAAATGCATTGGCTAATTCACCGAGCACGATGGCTCAAATAGAGGTAGTTTTAAAGGCTTGTAGGGAGTGGTAGCTTATTGATTTATTCTCTTATATGTACTTGGATTTCATGGTAAATATGGGGAAGTCCAATCTCACATCCTTTCCTATGACCTCTACCCTACTAGATTGAGTGGGGATGAGGTAGCTATTAGTTTCAGAGGGCCTAGTCAAATCGAAGAGTGTGTAAGGTGATTAACCACCTCTAGTTTGGAATATGGGTGGTGTTGTGATCATGTGTATACATGGACACGTTTGGGTTTTTGTGGAAATATGTAAGGATAAGTTGTGGGACATTTATTCCTCATGTTTGGTAGTACATGTTAGTTTCAACAATATGTATTGTGACTTACACCATTAGTACTGGTGGTTGGGTATGAAATGTGAGGTGGATAGTTTTCTTATGAGGGATTCCATCAGTCAAAAATTGAATCCATGTCATTAGAAACGATCCATATTTTTATAGTTGTTACCTATACATATGTTTTAATGGGATGAAAAAATGATAGATTTCATGAATGGTTTACCAAGGTTTCCTTAAGGTAGTGATGTTTTTTGGGTTATTGTTGGAAAGCGCACAAAGGTGGATCATTTCATGCCTATCAGGGAGACATTAATTTTTATGAGCTCGGGAGGTTATATATATGTGACAGATTATGACTTCATGGGGTCCCATGCACTATTGTTCTGGATATAGATGCCCATTTTATATCTATTTTATATATGATTCTATTGAGGGTGTAGGGTACACATTAGATTATGAGCACTACATACCACCATCAGACACATGGATAGTCTAAGTATAGGATACATTATCTTGAGGAAGTGATCTGAGAATGCATCCAAGATATTGGGGACCTTTTGGAGAGGCATATAACCAATGTTGAGTTCACCTACTAAAATAGATATCATCTGATTATACAGATGCCTCCTTGTGAATATTTGTATGGTATTCCTTGATGACCTCCCATGTTCTAGTTAGATGTATGTGAGGCTACATAACTAGGACTGTATCCCTGGTAGGAAATGTCTAATAAGGTCTGGTTGACCAATATGTTGATGGATAATGAAGATTCTCGATATAAATCTTATGATGATCATTTTAGATGACCTCTATTAGTTGAGGACTGAGATCATGTCTTCCTAAATGTTTCACCAAGACCGGGATAGAAACAAATCAGAATATATGGTAATCCTTCATCATGATATGTTGGGCCATTCAAGATTCTTGAGAGGGTTGGGTAAGTGGCCTATTTGTTACATTTAACCAATAGGAACATGTCTATACATAATGAATTCCCCATATATAAGTTGAACCAGTATAACATAGACATGTCTCATGCTTTTCAACCTGAGGAGGTTGAGATACAAGTAGACGTGTCCTTTGAGAAGAATTTAATAATTATCATTGATATGAGAAAAAAGGTTCTCTATGTAAAATTATTTCCTCTATTATGTGTGTGATGGTAGAACATTCATTTATTGGATGATACATTGTAGTGATAGGTAGATATACATGCCTAGAGGTCATAGTTATCCTCTACTAATTCTTAAACACCCACGAGACATAACTTTAGTCACAAATTCCTTTATAAGGGGGAGACTTTAAGATCCAAGGTTTTTCCAGAAGGTTAAGATCCTTTTATTCTGGTTTAAGTATTCTTTATATTCATTTTTTCTTAGACCCTAATCCATGTCATGGGTCGGTTGGATGGTATTAGGTAATGTAAATTCATGGGGTGGTATATTGGTTTTAGACCAATTTTACGTCATGTAATTGTCTTACATAATGTGTTTAAATTACCCAACATGTAATGGTGTTTTTAGGATCATTCCTATAATGTAGTGGTTTATTCCAAGGGAGGAAGACGCCATGCTTTATATGATGTGTAAGTTATTTATAAATATTGTATATGGATAAGTAGTTTTTTAAAAAATAGTGGAAGTGCCATCTATTTTTTCATAAGAAACACTCAACTATCCTCTCTCACATGTAGAATGTCCCTTGGAATCCAACAGGTAGTCTTTTCTCAAATTTCTATATCTAAACCCTATTTCATCTATAAAATATTTCATTAGTTATATTATGGTGAGTCCTTGTTTCCTTATATTCCATTATTCATTTGACATGGTATCAACTACGATATTTAGCTGTATGATAATATTTTAGTTTTTCTATTTTTTTCTATTTCTATAAATTTTTCAATCAATCTAAGTCAAATTTGAATCAGCTACTAGATAATCACTCTAATAAGGATGTATGGTAGGTGGCCTATACTTTTCTATTATGTTAAGTGCTTTATTAAGATATTTTCAATTGTTCTTCCCAAGATAATTTCCAGTGAAGTCCCAAACTTGGATTCATAATTTTAGTTAAATTAAATGGATCATGTTTGGGGTTCCCTTTAGCCTCCTGGAGACTCATTGGAAGTTTTTTGCCAGGTCAAGGACATCGTGGGGTGTTCCCTTTTCCCTTTTCCTTGCCTATTATTAATCCACCCAAGGGGTTTGTTTTTGTTCCATCATAGTTAAAGAAAGTCGTAATAAACTTAATTAAATTGGATTTCTTGTTAGGATATTATTATCCTCCATTACATGTTGATGCTTTTAATTAGTATATTATATGGTATTTGAATTGCTTGAATGTATGATTTATAAATTATTCAAATAAGTGTGTATACTAATGGTATTAAATGGTAATTTTATTTATTAATGAATTTAATGTGATTAATTGAATTGTAGTAGGTTCCTTGGTTGGAAAAACTTCGATATTGATTCCATTAAATTCCAAAGATGTTTTTATTTTTTGTTATGAATGTGGGGGTGGATGCATTAGACAGATACTGCTCATTAGGTCTGGATTCTGTGGGATGAATTGAGCCTTGTTACCCCTTGGATACTGTTTCATTGGGATAGTAGTGGATATAGTCGATAGATGTGCTCCATGGACCCCAATTAAATCCTAACTGACTTTCCATCAATATGATTATTGGAATCGAGGTGGATTTCTTGGTACACAATAATATGGATCTAGCCCCGAGAGGTTTGTCACTAAGATTATAGGGCATGGACATCATAAATGTGATATTTTTGGACATATGGATCAGTTGTGGTTGTTATAACACTTCTTCTTATATAGAGTGGACATGGATGTTTGATTTACATATTATACAACAGGGTCGTGGGATATATGATAGGTATAGATATACAGTGATGTTATGTTAGTTGTTCCTTTGTTGTCAGTATCCACCATGTAATAGGGTCTTGAAAATGTTTTGTAGGGTTCCTTGTATGGATATAGAGTATCACATTAACAAATATATATATATATATTCCATGGGACCTTTTAATTAATATAGACTAACCACTTACTTTCCATATTTCATTTTATTATTATATTACATATCCACAACTTGTTATAGACCTTTCGGTGGTTACCAACATGGATTGTATCTCACACCCCTTCTAGGCCAATGATGATTACATGGATATACTATTTGGATGTAGGTGGGTACTTTGGAAATCTCTAATATGTTGTTTCATAACATTGTTCCATTATTACGTGAAGGAGAGAATGAGAACGAGCTAAGGAACATGATGTTATCATGAGGAATTTTTTTGGTTTTTTTGGAGATTTTATACATGTATTGTATTTTACAATTATGTACTTGTTTTGAATGGTTTGTATAAACACGACATGTATCAACATCTTTTTCATTTGATATTACTTCTTGATTTTTTCTCTATTCTTATTATTTATCTATTATCGGATTGTTAAACTTCTTATTCTATTTGATCTGTATGATTTCTACCACCGAGTTAGACTCTAACAAGGTGAAATAGACTACACATTTAAATAAATTAGGCTCTTTATTCAAATCTGTCATCATCAGTCTTTAGAAATATGTGTTTGAGGCAATGTAGCGAACTGGGATCGAGGCACTGTTGAGTGGAATTTGCGTTTGAGAATTTACAATCTCGGTGGTATTTTATTTCATCATAAGCACAGTAGTATTTTTATTTAATTAATTTTTGTTTTTTATTATTATATTTTTCTAAAATGAATAAAAATGTTTTGTTTTTTCTATCTGTACCACAATCTATTTATTGATAGTACCTTTCAATGAGCCACCGTTCGAACTCAAAGGTTGGTCAGGATTAACTGTTAGAATCCAATAGTGGGTCATGAGTCAACATGGGAAACCCAATGATATGTACTTTTTTATTCATCACATGAAGATATTTACTTTGATGTTGCAAGGAATTACATTTATTTTTGTTTAGTTTTCTCACAATTTAATTAAAATTAAAATAGTGGGTAACACTCAAATTGTTTCCCACATTTGACATTACCAATGGTTGGTAATTTCCCGATGCTCTATCTTTTAAATAGTAAGTCATGACCCACTGTTAGTTATAAATTGTTTCAACAATTTTTTATTTCGTAATTTTAATTAATGTGGTTAAAATAAATTAACTTTTAAATTTTTTTATTATTTTATGTTGAAATATAATTTAAAAAATGTTTAAAAATAAATATAGAGCTTTTCAGTTACACTTGTTCATATAGATTATTTTTTGTACGATGGTCTATTTATCAAAACATTCTTCTATATGTATAATCTTAAAATTTTATATTATTATTTCCATTTTTTTCAACTATTAATTGTTAATAATTCAATACTCTGAATATATTAAATTTTTTATTGTTTATGATTATATATAAACCGATTTTTTTACATGAATTTAACAAAAACATGGTAATATCCATATTATAAAATTTTTATATACTAAATTTTTTTTTAGAGATTAGACACATATATTCTCATAATGGATAGTGATTTATTGATTTGGGAGATCTTTTAATAAGTTAGTATTTAGTACATACGAGTCTCCTCAAGGAGTAGAGGATATTAATGATATTACTAGGATCTTAGAGATCCAAACCACTATAAAAATCACTTTTGATATCTGCTTTCTTTATATTGAAACTCTTAACACTATTATAACTCAGATAAATAAGAATTTGTAAAATAAATAAAAAAGGACTATCCCCCAATCTCTAGTCACTGACACAATACAATGGCACCTAATATATATATTGTGGATCAACTCAAATCATAGAATTTAATTCACTTTGATAGTATAACCCATCTTATCTAAGTGATATACACCTCTATATATAAAATATATACTTATTTTATATCACAGTTAGAGCTATTTTATCATCCCTATTCACAACTCATATTGTTTTTGGTGTTATGATAAATAAGTTATCCCTACATTTGATGTGTTGTTCATTGTTATGTGATCTAATTTCCACCTCTTATTGGATAAATCCACCCTATGTATCCCATCGGATTTTGAACATTTTTCTAGTCAAACTTACTGATAGACAATATATGTTTCTATATTATTTTTCCACATAATGTTTAATAATTAACACACTAATTCATGATTTTCCAATCCTCTAATCACTATATTAGAAATCACTGGTAGAATATGATTATGAGGTTTCATATCTAGTGATATCTACCATAATGAATGATATCACATGTATATATTCTATGATTTATTGGAAAAATTAATACATTCTTCATGAATATGAGTTTATTCATTAAATAATATATTACTTCCCATGTTACTAGTATATCCCCTACTATAGTATATTAGAAAACTATAAAATTTTCCAACTCATTTTGTCCATCATCACCATCTCAAGTAAATAAAACATCGATATATTTCTAATATAGTGACCTTTCAACTATATTACATGTTTATTGTGATACAAATAATATGTCTGTCAATCAAGGAGGATCCCCAAAACAGAACACCTGAATCTTGTGAGAAACACATAAATTACACCTAGGATTATATATTAAGAGAGATGGTCAAATCTCTACATATCATTACATTTAATCATTTTTAAAATTTAACCATTACATCTCATAATAATCATCCAATCTGTTGACCAGAAGGTTTCATATCATTGAACTTCAACTACACAAAAACATATATTACGACACTTGTGAATATTTTTATATTATCACCCCACACAATAATTCCTTCTATAAATTTCATAATTTATACTAATTTTCATAACATTGGGAAAAAATCATAAGATAGGGGAACTCAAATGCCTAGTAGTGGAAACACTTATCAAAATTACTTCAAGGGTTAGATCAAAAACATATAATATACATGATATTTAGAGAAATGTATATAAAAAAATATTATGTAAAAATATGATGTGTACATAATAAAAGTGAAATGAATTGTAATTAAAAATTATCAAACATTTTTTGTGTCATATGAGTGTTAAAATGAAACCAAAACATGATCTATATAGTATAATATAAGAAATGTAATAGAATGTTTTGTAACATTTTAGAATTTTATAAATAATAATAATAAAACATACCTATTCCAATTTAAATGACATTAATTTCAACAATTCCAACTAGTCTCACAAATTGTTTAGTGAAAAAATGTATATGTATATTATTTTGAATAATAGAAAGTCAATGTTTCATATTACAAACTGGAAAAAAATATTATTCATGTTGAGAAGAAAAATATTACCATGCTTCCATTTTTGAAAAAAAATGATGATAAATGTTATGAAAAATACAAATGACCACATTTTATCTTGTGAGTGAAAAAATTCCAATATTCATGTTGTGAACATTCAAAACTCCCACACAATATGTTCTACATATATAAAATTCTGATTCTCCGTGATGTGAATGAAAAAAATGTTCATTCATTATGTTATAAAAAACAGTGTTTATATGAATAAAAACCTTATATAATCAAATATAATCCAATTCATTGGAGGAATCTAATTTCCCCACCTACCTAATGGTTTTATGTGACCAAATTACTCTCATTAATGAAAACAATACAATATGGTGAAATAGAATCATACAAAAGTCAACAAATCATCATATCATATTTATCACATATAAATGAAATGGTTTTTATAGAAACATATTAAAACAATCATCATTATTAGACATCTAGTGAAATAAGGTGTGTGGTATCATAAGAACATTTATGAAGTGTTATATCTGGAACATCGATCTTTGTTAATTGATATTTAAAACTACATTTTTATGATTATTTGATGAACTTTATTGAAAAACAAGTAGAATTAAATATTTTTAATCATTTAAAAAATTCATCAAAATTTATTATATTAAATGAAATACCTTGGTCATGATATCTCAGGACCCCTTCCCTCAAATTAGTACTAATTATGGTCTAGAATTCAGATAAGAGAGATAATTACCTCCAGAGTTGCACCACTAGTAGGCCCCATGATAGAGAATAACATTGAGGGTGTAATAATCATATATATTGGAGTCATTACTCTCTAAGAGAACAAGATGAAGAGGGAAATATGATTAATAATCCAATAAAAACATTCTTATAAAAATATATATAAATAAATTCAATGTGAAATCATGAAATTTCCTACCGAACAAAAACAACTGAAATGAAATATATAGTTCTAAAAGATAAAGATTACACCAACCATGAATGAAAAATATCTGTAGAAAACCCATGAGAAAAAAATATCCATACTGATATCCAAGATACTAATACAGACATGTAATCATATTATATATAGATAGGTTAACAAAATATTATAATAAGTAAAATCCTCCAAAGATCCTCTAAAAAAACAAAATGAAAGCAATCTAAATTTGGGTAAAATAGTGGATCTAACTCACCAATTAAATATGAATACTATGTGTCCAGCCTCACCATGGATAAATATCAAAATTTATCTCATACAATAGATCATATAATATAATAAAAAACATTATGTGTACCCTGATCTTTCTTCCCACGTAGTTTATTGCTCAACCCCAATGCCACAAGTTTTGAGCTGCCCCTCTCCAATATTAGCCCGCCTATAAACACCAAGGATTAGTATCACAACAACATCCTCATGCATCGCGTCATCAAAGTATCCCATATAACTTCATAATATAGAAACAAATTTTCATTTAGGATCCACCATAATTCGTGTGAGGTGTATCATATATCGGGTATTGTACCTCAATACATCAAATCTCACACACCTTGTAAGATACCTAAACCCTTCACAACCTATACACATCATAACTATAATAGCCATTAAGATGATATATATAAATATATAGGTTTGTAAAATTACCATAATCTATCATAGTCATCTACTCACATATATGGGGGAAATAACTTCTTCTCATACTAAGACAAGTTACTACTTTCAGAAGAGTGCATTGAAAGAAGGGGTAGTCATCCGACTGTCCTTCCACCTGGATTTCTGGGAAAATTACCTCCCATTTTCCAAATTTTTTCATTAAACCTATCCAACATGGTTGTTCTAGCATATTAAATCATAAAATATTAATTATATAATATATCTCACAACAACACTATTGATATAACATAGTCCAATGATTATCTATAGCTATGATCTCTTAGAAAACATTTTTCCTCTACTAGGGCATAGACATCCTATAAACACATAATCATTTAATGAGAATACTAATTTACTTATTTTTATTCAATAATTTAAATTCCCTTAATTAAATCATTGTCCATTAAATTTTCTAACATAAATTTTTGGTATTAAAATACATTAATTCATTAGAGTAATGTCCATTCCCTTAGGGAATTAGCTAAATGGATTCCATTGTTTCTTATGATAAATAAATTTTCATCATTTTTAATAAATATAATTAAAACCTATGTTCTGTGCATTTATTAAACATTATTACCTTCCATAATCTATTTAATATAGGAAAATCATTTAAATCTACCACCAGGAAGAAGAATTCAACCAATAACACAGATTTATCCAAATAAGTGGGAAAGGAATACATATAAAACAAGAAGCATGGCCATAATCTATTTTAAATATTAATTTATAGAAATTATCCATTTATTTAATAGTAATTTGTATTCACATCTTCAACATGTTCCTTTAACTCTAGGTTTATTCTCGATAGAAACATACATATCCCGATGCATCTCACTATCATATTCATCAATTGTTTACATGTCATTCATACTTCCCCGTACCATCACATCATTCATAATATGCTCATTTATCCCAAGAACATATCACATGTTTCATAACTAGATCACATCAAAAAAGCAGTAGTAGTGAAAAAAACATAGTCAACATGGTAACATGGCCTTCAAGACAAGTCACATCACACATATAGACTAAAGAACAATGAAGACTTCAAACACATGGAACTCTTCTCTATCAAGTAGAAGGGAAGCTCAGGACCTATAAATTAACATTAACACATATCCTATTCAAAATACATATTTAATTAAGCATCTAAATCATCATATTTCCCATCTAATGGAAATATATGGTAATATGATATAACAAGATATTACATGTTCAAAATACTTTTATCATTAAAACTTGTTTCAACAAACATTGTGAAGTATCATTCTCATTATCATGTCATTTGTTATTATTGTCAATAATAATTAACCTTATTCACAATATTAATCGATTCAATTAATACATGGAATATTTTTTTTAATTATGGATTTTCATTGCATCAATTTTACTTACCTTCAAAATTAAAACAAATATCGAATAATAGAAATTCCCCTTCGTTAATTCATTATCCAAAAAATTGAAAGTCACTAAATTCATGTTTTTTACCATTATGTGTCTAGGTAAATAAGCTAACAATAATAACATCGATATAACACTATCTTTAAAAACCTGTGTCAAACAATTATCATAGTATAAAACATCATCCTTCGAAATCACTAAACTTCAATATTAATTAGGTAAAATAATTATTTAGTCAATTCCATTTCTATCCAAAAATATAAACTATGATAAATTTATTATTTCATATAAAAAAATTATAGAGGAAACAAATCATCTACCTAAAAGGTATCAATGTTCATTGGATGATAAAAGGAAAATGTCACGAATCTAGATCACCACTTCCGCAAGGAGCTACATATATTCAGGGATGTCTTTCCATAACCACACCAAAAACAACCAATAAAATCTATTATAAAAATAGATATGAAAAAACCATTAGAATGAAATAATAAGAATGAGTAACCATATTTAATAACATTGATATAAGAGAAAGAATTTGTGTCAGGTCATCATGGATAAATCACTGGAAGCTGTGAATCAATCCTTATCAAAGGGATCCGAGAACACCTAAAGATAGTGTCTCATATCACTTGTAAATTTATAAAAATATCGTTTGGGATGGATAAAATCTAACATTATTCAACTTATAACCATATTAAATGAAAAATATTTTCATGACGTGAAGCCCTTTCACAACATTTAAATATTGGTTTTCATGTCCCCCTAGAATATATGCCACCTAAGACCATTTATCCTTGAATTAATTCATGTCAAGAGGAACCATATAAACCAACCGCACATAGTCAAGAAATCATATATTCATGACATCAAGAACATAGAAAAATTAATAATACCATTTACTAGATTTCTGATTCCAAACACCTCAATACCTATTCTAGACCTCCTCTAAGTACCCTATAATTTGAAAATACATAAGCTATTGGACTAGATAGATCTGATCCCTTATATATGATACCACTAAAACAATTATCTTACTCAATAATTCAATACCAAACAAAGATAGAAAACAAAATGGTTTCATCTAAATAGTCATCATGTGAGATATCATTCAAGGACATTGTCTTCACTAGATCACAACCTCCTTATTAGAGAAAAATTGCAAACCCATGGAACAAAAATGGCATACTACTAATCAATATCCTAGGGGAGATACCTATCAAATGAGATAAATGTTACCAATAAGAAAAAAGAGGAAACCATATCATAAAAAATAAGGTTCAATAAATATAAAAAATGAACAATGTTATAATAGAACATGTAAAAATTAAATAGCTCAGGGTAATGATTGTGAATTAGAGATTCATATTCCAATTTATTCTTCTTCATGGTCATGCCACCAAAATAAAAAAACAAAGTGAATTGAAAACCTACAAAACATATTCTCATTGTGATGATGGAACTCTATAAGTATTTTTTCTAAGGTCACATCTACTCCAACATCGATATCACCCCAATCGATGACATGTGATTTATCATAAAGGTAATGAAGAAAATATGACATGTGAAGCACAATTTCTATTATAATCTTCTATAGTGTATGTGATATCTGATTTTCAAGGAACCGACATGAGAAAACACCTCAAAATTCCCAAACAATTTGGCCACATAGCTTACTCCCGGGACCAAACCTTCCTTTACTAGGATGAGAAGTGGAATTAATAAACACATGATCTCCACTATAGAACTTAAATGGTTTCCTCCTATTATCATAATGAGATTTAGGAAGATCCAATACTTCCTTAATCATTTCATTAATTACCTAATCCATCTCTATCGTATTCTATACTTTTTAAGCCCTATGAAATTCAACTTCTATGACCCTGTACTTGTACAATAGAGAATAAAATTGTAGGATATAAGAAGACTCAAATGGATCCATTAAAATAGTATAGTGGAAACAATTATTGTATGAAAACATGACCAAGGGATATTTCCTCATACACAAACCTTTAAAATCAAAGTTACAAGAGAACCAGATTTCTTCCTGACTGTTGGTAGTTTTCTCTATATGATCATCCATGTATAGATGAAATGTATTGATAAAGAATACCGAAGATATAAATAAATTATGGGGACCCCTACATAACATTGAGGTAAAAAATATCACAATCAGAATGATCAACCACCTGACTCCATGGATTAAAACAATCTATTTAAGATATTTCCTCTAAAACCCTCTACTAATATTGACTTCTTAAACACTATAAAGTGGTATGATTTTATCAAAAGATTCACTTACACCAATATACTATCATAGACTCTCTAATATTTACTTAACTTGGTAATGAAGTCTATCAAGATATTCTCCAACGTTTTTTAGGGAACATCTAATGGCTATAGAAAACCACAAGGAACACAATTCATATCCTTCTTATTATGGTATATGAAAAATCAGGAAAAAAACTATACAACATCACTTTTCATCACAGGCCACCAAAACAGTCCTCTAAAGGCTTAGTAAATATTCTTCACAGTGAGCGGTAACACCAAGGGTGAGCGATGGAACTCAAGGAGAACCATAGCATGAAATGTCGAATTGATTAAAATTTGTATATGTAATAACTCCCAGTGTTGATAATATTTAAACCAACCATTAAGGATATCACCAATGAAAAAAATTCAATCTAAACATCATCCCGAAAATCCCCAAACTAGGACTACTCCATCAAATACACCATATATAAATTCACTATCATCATGAACATTCATCATTTTCTTCCAACCTCGCATATATCTATAGGAATCATTGGTAATTATTACATCCCTCTCTAGGAATTCCCATATTTATTACTATGTGAATGCATATTCAGTTCACCATCTACCACATTTCCCTTTCATTGGAATATATGGAATCATTATATTGTAAACATGGATGAATTTCATCAATCATAGTTTCTAAATGTGTATGTTACAATGGGAGAATACATACATTAGGCTCACTTGATCGGTAAAAACAAAAAAACACTCATTAATGAGTTAATGTCTTCATTAATTCAAAGAAAACAAAACTTCAAATAATTCTAGATCATGGTTTGCATAGTTACACACATATAGACATAACATATTAGACTGATAATATATTACTCATCTCATAAAGATCTGTAAAACCCCATAATTTTGAATATTATTTTCACTTCCTAAAAATGTATGGTTTACTACATGATAATAAATAAAACAATATAAGTATAATTAATATATAACCATCATGTTTTGACTATTATGTGACTGTTGGTTAATATGACCGTTGGAAACAATATTCACTTTTATTGTTGTAATTATCGTTTATAAATAGAAAATATAATGGATAATTAATGTAGAAAGAAGTGTTGATAGCCTCTACCATAAGAATCGTGCCACATGAAGCACATTTTGTCAAAGCGCGGGAATGAGTTAGATTCTTTGGGATTTGCTGTAGACCAATCCCAAGATGAGCTTCAACATGTTAAACTTTAATGAAATCACATTTGGGAGAAGTTCAAGTTGATAGAAATCACAACTTGTGCAATTTTTTTGAGCCAACGAAAGATTTGATCACCATTACATAGATTAATCTTTGGTCCTATAAAAGTGTTAAAAGGTATTATGTAAAGAGTTCTTAGTTTCTTTTTGAAATCTATTTGTATAAATAAAATTGTTATTTTTTATTATGGTAAAATAACCATCATATTTGAATTTTAAAATGAAACAATTAATCTACGTTAATTTTTTATTTTTTTCAAAGATGTTTCATATTATTGATGATTATTGAAAAAAGGTTATTTTAAATTATTTTTTATAGTTTATAAAATTGATACTATGAAATTATTTAAAAATGGACAAATACGGTTGTGATTATTAATAAATTGTGAGTCTCATAAGATCAACTTTATTTTTGATTAATTATAGCTTATGAATAGTAATATTTCCCTTATGAATAGTAATATGTCTAATGGAATATTAACCTCTCCTAAATAAGTATAAATGTAATTTAGGCAACTTGAAGGGTAATGCGATATAACAGTATAAGTGAATAATAGTTTTAAAAACAATTAGTTGTTTATTTGTGTGTTTTGAGTAAATTGTGATTTTACTTAGCAATAATATTTCTTTTATTTATAAAAATATTATCATAAAATTGATTTAATTTTTTATTTTAGAACATCTATATTAATCTAGGGAGAATTTGTGAGATTTTTATAAAATGTTTAGTTTTCCCGTGAATAGTAAAAATATTGTTTCTATATTTCTAGTGTGTTTCCTGAAATCATAATGATGAAATATGTAATTTATAATTCTGTTTGGATCATATGGATTTAACTATTATATGAGGAGTCCCATGTGTCCAAAACTGTTGGAAAATACAACAGGCAAGCTCATGGTTCTGCAAATACCGCAGATGAGGTGTCCTGAGAAATTAACTAAAAAGTCCCTCTCTTTTACTATAAACACCAAGACATTTGGTTTCTCTATTATTTAAAATCATATCATCTAGGATGGTATTCTAGTTTTACATCCCATGGATTCCTCCCAAGGTCTCCTAAATCCCTCAAGGTCCCGATCATAGTGTTTTAGAAGATACTCTTCATGGTAAGGGAATTCTCAACTCCCCTTGTTTCCATTCAAGTTCTATTTATGGTGGTATGTATTATAGATTCCATACCATGTTATTATTTCCATTTGATTCTTTACCTATACTATATTATGTTTCTTATATGAATGGGTGATTCATTTCCCCTCTCATTTTAAGGATTTCAAAAACCATGTTGCATATCTGTTATGCTGCATAATTTTCGTCACAAAATCTCTATCTTTTTCTCAAGAAATTCTTTTATTTTATTTATGTCAATACAAAAACCTTTTTCATATCATGGGGTATTCATAATTAAATAAATATTATATATTTTATTCTATAATTGACTGACATAAAACCCTCTTTCCCTATCCATGGGTTATAAATGACATAATGATCATGTTTTTATGTACTTTTTAAAACGTCACGATATTGATATACACCCAATTTTATTTATTAAATTTGGGTTATTTATGAAATTGGTTTTATTATCTATGTGTATCGCATGAAAATAAAGAGATGTTAATGGTGTTCCCTAATAGATCTCTAATGTATTGGGTAAATAAATTAATCTCTAGAGATGTCATGTTTGATGATACCTTGGTGGATAACCTTAGTAATTTTTATGACACCTTAGGGATGGACCTTGGTGATATGATTATGAATGTCTAAATTAAATGGTGCAGAAACATTTTAATGTTATTACTAAAGTTATAATTTTTAGGATATTCCTCTTTATCATGCATTTACACTATTCCTAGTGTTATTATTGATATCTCTCAAGTTCATATGTAAATTGTATCACTTGTTTTCCTTATTAGGACTTATGTTTACCCATCCCTTTGATGTATATCCCCAGATTATGAGTTGGATTAATTGTAAATATGATTAAATTTTTAAAATACATTCATATAGATTTTTCTTCATGTATTATGTATCTTTTTTCAAATTTTCTAATCATTAACGATCATCGGTTTGTAAAATGGAATGTAATGTTATGTAATAAAAAGGCGGGATCTCATAGCCAGTATTAAAAGGTAGTTTAGGAATTTTTGTAAATAAGGATCTAAAAAATTTAGGAAGAACCATATATAAATGTTTAAATAACTGAAATAATCCTAGTATTTTTGGTGAATTAATAAGTGTTTGGTTTTCGAACAAATAAATTCCTTTCTGGATAAAGACAAGTTGACATGGCTCTGGAACAGATATATCTTGGGGTAAAACTGAAAACCCCACATTGAGATAAACTCGAACATGAATTGGTGAATGACAATGGTCCTTGCTACACTTCTAGTTTGATAGTCCCGAGGGATATATTTGTTTAATCACATTTTTTTTTGAATCATTGTGAAGGATTTATAGATAAGAGCAATTATTGTTTAAGGGTGATGTTTTAAGACATAAAAACCATTTATAGTTAAATGATTCTAAAATGAAATATGTTTCTCACTACGATTTTATTTTTGTAGAATATGGTGAGTAATAAGAGGAATAATGAAAATGGTGACCGCAATGGACCCTACACTGACAACCCTCCAATGGTATATAGAATGGAATGATTCATGAGAATTACGAACCAACTGACTCAAGTTATGGGAAATAACTTAAATCAAGATGATACACTGGTTTCACCATGAAGGTAATTATAGTCTATTGAGTCCTTTATATATCAACGACCACCAAAATTCAAATGATCTACCGAATAATTTATTTGTGAACAGTGGATCATCTCTATCAAGAAGTTCATTTTTGTACATTGTTGTTCATAACCATAGAAGGTCACCCATGCTATTTTCCACAAGGTTTGGTAATATAATCGGTGGCGATATCTGATTAAAATCTTGAGGACAATAAATAAATTGATCATTTGGAGTGGGAAGAGTTCAGGTGTATTTTCTTAAAAAATTATCTCTCTCATTCAATGAGAATAATAATGGATTATCAATTTCTCCAGCAGAAAAAAGAGGTTGAATCTATGGAATGCCCTTAAATGAACTGAAAAAAGAATTTCACATTACAATTCTATCTTTTTCATTTATCCTAATGAAAAGTTTGATAGATTCATTGGGTAACTAAGACCTCATATATGGATGAATCTAGCCAACTGAGAGTATGATAGCTATGAGGTGATAATGAGGAGTGCAATGAATGTCAATCTTCAGTTCTGTGAGAATATGTGGTCTCACAAATCTAATGAATGTAATAATTCAATTGATCCATGAATTGAGATGAGATTTGATCATGTAAGTGAAGGAAAGAAAATACAACATCCCATGTGTAATAAATGTGGGAAGAAGTATTGAGGGAAATACCTTCTCTGGAAAGGGATGTGCAAAAAGTATTGAAGATATGTCTATACACGTGAAATATCCATAGTGTGGTGAATCATAAACTTCCCAATACTAATGAAAAAGAGAAGATATTGAAGGCTCTCCATGTAGTCTAATGATTCAATTGTGGATATCTTGGGAACTTTTCTAATTGTTGAAGAAATCCAAGGGAAATGGAGGGGAATCACCATCAACCTCAACACAGGCCAAGGGATAACGGTTGTGTTTTTTTTATCATGACAGATGTTGTTAAAGATTTAAATGGTGTGGTGGAAAGTACTCTTGTTGTTATCTCGAACGTAGTAAGTACATTCTTTAATTATGGTTCGATGCATTCCTTTAATTACTAAATGTTTGAAAATAATTTAGAATCCACACCTAAATTTCAGAAATTATAGTTATCTTTCAATACTCCAAGGGGGATTATCTAAGAATTATCATTGTTTATACACTCTAGTATTTCCTTTAAATAGCAAAATCTTATTGAAAATCTAGTATTCCTTCCCATTTTGACTTATAAATTTTTCTAGGGGTGTACTGCCTCTTAATGTATAATTCTTAGATCAAATGGAGAGGCAAGGAAATCACAATAGTCATGAAAGGGGAACCTATAGTTATCATCTAAGGAGATATTTATTGACCATAGATTTATCTAGAAGCATATCCTATAGCCTTATTTATGGAGTTTATCTATGAGGATGAAGAAGGAAATGCTCGAATAAGTATACAAAATTTCCCCACAATCCATTTATACATTTCCATATTTCCAAAGAAGTTACCTAGAACTACCCCAAAAAAGAATAGTGGATTTATCCAATGATCATTTACTGTATCTCATCCGATATCAAAGACCCCATATAGAATGGAAAATGTGGATCTGGATGAAATAAAGAAACAACTCGAATATTTTTTCGATATTGGGTTTATCTGACCGAGTGTGCCTCCTTGGTAAGTCAATGTTCTCTTTGTGAATAAGAATGATGGATCAATGTAGCTGTGCTTTGATTATAGAGAACTAAAATGGATCCTAGTGATTTAGAAATACCATCTTCCGTGAATTGATAACTTATTTGACCATCTTCATGGGGATCAATTCTTCTCCAATATTGATCATTGATCAGGTCATCATCAATTGAGGGTGAAGAAAAAAGATATTCCAAAAACCACCTTCTAATCAAGATATGGTAATTTTGAGTATGATGTTATGACCTTAGGCATGACAAATGTTCCTGCAATTTTTATGGATTTGAGGAATATAGTCATTAAGGACAACCTTGATAACTTTTTGATAGTTTTTATTGATGTTATTCTAATATATTCCAAACATTGTGAGCAGAATGATGATCATCTAAGGGTTATTTTTAAAACTCTATGAAAGGAATGGATTTTTGGAATGCTTATAAACTGTGTGTTTTGGTTACAACATGTTTATTTTTAGGGAACATTGAAACCATTGAAGGTATCATAGTTGAACCTGCAAACATGAAGGTTGTAGATGAGTGGACTTAGCCTAAAATAGTAACTAAGATTAGTAGATTCTTGGGATTAGTGGGATATTATAGGAGGTTTGTGAAAATCATTTCACAACTCTGTAATCCATTAACCATGTTAACTGAAAAAAGGGTTAATTTGATCATGAAAAATGAGTGTGAGGATTGTTTCCCAGATCTAAATATGATATTGGTTACTGCACCAATTCTAACAATTCCCTCAATCAGATAAGGATTTTTTATTTTTAGCGATCCTTCTCTAAATAAGATTGTATGAATCCTCAAGAATAATGATATGGTTATTTCCTATGCATGTCGACAGTTGAAGACTCATTAGTTGAACAATCGTATGCATGATCTAGAGATTGTTGCAGTATTTTTTTTCAGAACATATGGATGAACTACCTTTATGGATAGAAGTGTGATATATAAACATACCATCTATGTTTGAAGTATTTTTTTCACACAAAATGAATTTTACGTGATACATAGGAGATGGTTGTAACTTCTTAATTACTATTATTGTTCAATTCATTATCATCCTAGAAGAGAAAATAATATTTCAGATGAATTAATTTGGATAGACCATGTTATTCTCTCAATGATGTAGATTTAAAGTGATCCTCTGATAAAAGACATAGTGAAACTGGACATGGGAATTGTAAGGGAATGGAAATCCTCATTGTTATACCAAATTATATTTCAACCACCACTAATAGAGACGATCAAGAATGATAAAAAATAATATCCTTTATTATTGAACAAGTATGAGGCTGTGAAGGATGGGAAGTTTCCCATGGTAAATATTGATCAAGAAGTTCTATATAAATCTCAAAAAATATGATGTGTTCCATTTTTTTGGGAAATAAAAAAGGGGTTGATGGATGAAACTCATAGAACTACATTATCATTAAATCCTATAAGAAAGAAAATGTATAGGGTCCATCATTACCATAATTTGTAGGATAATATAAAAAGGTCCATTTCAAACTACAATACTAGTTTCATGGTTTGTTCTCATGTTAAAGAAGAGTGAAATGTTTTTTGGGGGTGTTAAAACTACTAACTATACCAGTTTGGAAGTGGGACAATATCACTAGTCTCCCGGGAACATCCAAGGGAAACATTATGATATCGGTAATAGTGGATTGTCTCACAAAGACTTCCCTTTTTAAATCATTATATGGGAAGATTTACCTCTTGATCAACATTCTAGGATTTACATGAAGGAAATTGTTAGTATTAATTTAGTTCCACTCTCTATCGTATCTAATCATAATCCAAGGTTCACAACATAATTATGTAGAAGTATTACACAATCTATATGAACTAAATTGAATTTTAGTACATCCTTTCACCCCCAAACTAATATCCATCATGAACTGAATATTTGGACACTTGAGGACATTTTTTGAACATGATCAATAGAATTTAATGTTATATTGGATCAACATATCTCAATAGTTGAGTTCTCATACAACAATTGTTTCCACTCAAGCATTCAAATGGTACACTAAGAAGTTCTATATGGGATGTGATGTAGAACTCCAACTTTTTGGGATTAAGCTGGTGATATGAAGCATCATGGGTCATATCTTGTGAAAGAGACATCATAAAAGGTTCATTCCATCAATCAACACACAATGGCTACTCAGAGTCGGCTCGTGGGTCGTGTTGAAAACCATATAAGGGACTTGGAGTTTGAGTTTTGTGACAAATTATTTCTTTGAATTTCACCTTGGAAGAAATTCATGATATTTTAAAAGAATGGGATGCATGGACCTTGGTACATTGGCCCATAAAAATCCTTGATTATGTAAGATAAGTTTTCTATCATATTTACATTCATAAAAATATAGTGAAAGTTCATGATGTATTCCATGTATCCCTATTGAGGAATTACATCACTGACCATTCACTTGTACTAAATCCATAGGTGCTACAACTAGAATGTGACATTTCTTATGAGGACAAGATGGTAGAGTTCAAGGATTGTAGAGATAACATTATACCCAACAAGAAAATCCACATTGTTAAAGTGTTGTAGAGGGACCAAAAATATGAAGAAGCCATTTGGGAAGAGGAGGAGACTAAAAGGCAGAGGTACCCAAATATTTTATCTACTAAGGGTATATGTTAGGTCCATAAGGATGAGTAACCTGATATGGGGGGTGAATTAGGGTATGACTAATTAAAAATTAAAGCCCGTTCTGATAATGTTTTGATATTAATAAAAACACTCTTCTCTCTATTTTCCATTTCACAATATAAATAGAAAGTAAAAAAATGAACAGGACACAACAATTTTTACATGGTTCACCAATAAGGGCTACATCCAAGTAGCATACGCAGACTGGTTTTCGGTTGTACCAAATTGAACAAAACATCACTAGCTGTGGATTACAAGGTTCAGGCATAATAACTCTGTTCCAGGCTAACTTCCTTTAAAAATTTTAGGGTCAGCTCACTGCTTTCCCAAGGTTCACGCACTGTTTCTCTCTCTGGCTCATTGCTTTCCCAAGGGTCACTCCCTGTTTCTCTTTATCTAGCTCACTGCCGGTGGAGAGGATCGACTTCTTCCTCTTCCTTTGCTAACTGCTCTGGAAAGGTTCCACTCACAATTTTTAGACATGTAGGTCTCTTCCTTTTCACTAATTAATGCATCCTCTTTTGTATGTAGATACTCTATTAAAGACCAAATTTCACATGTAGATGAATATATCTTTTCACGGAAGGTTTCGGGAAATTCTTCATACTTCCACGCAGCCCTGAATCACTGCTGGAAATCAACCTTACTTGGCACCCTTCTCTAATTCAGCACGCAAGTCTCAGCGTGCAAGTCAAAACTGGTGCGCATGTCTACCTCAAGTAGTTGCGTGACAAAATGTTATGCTACTCTAATCTTGCGCGACTCACTTACTTCCTCTCCAAAACATCATTAGGTGTTCAACCATCACCTGGTTCACATTTCCTACTTGTGCGACCACACACCATTTGCACGACCACCAAACCTACGCGATGGGAGAAATTATTTTTCAATGTGTTGAACTCATTCAAAAATGAGGAGGGGGTGGTCCTGTATTTATAGGAATTTGGACACCCTATGTGACCGCACACAATTCTCCCCTCGGCGCGCAGGTCTCAGCGTGCAGGTCTCTTCCACTACAAGCCACGTGCGCGACCCGCTTCCAAACTTGGGCGCCCTTCTCCCTTTGCCATGTTTTCATGCTCTGGTCTTGAAAAATAATAGGCGATCAAGTTCCCATGCCTCCTAGGTATTGGCACGCAAGTCTCTTCAAAGCAGGTTGGTCACTTGCGCGACCAACCCAATACTTACTTGACCCTTATCTATTTTCTTTATTTTGATGATCTGATCATGAAAAACATATAGAGCACAAGTTTATAAACCTCCAAGACCTTGGTGCCACCTTTTATCTGTTGTATTTGTAGCACCTCCTAATCATCCATTCCTTTGTCGACGTTCTTGAATCAAACATGGATCATTAACTATTCCTCTTGAACTCAACATTCCACCATGAATCCCCTTTGTCAACAATTTTTTAATTCATGGTTTTCTTTGTCAACAATCCCAACGTAGATGTCCTCTTTTCAACAAACACAATCACCTCAGAAATTCTTAAATGATACCTTGAGGGATTTTTCCGCAATAGTACGCGTTGAAAAATCATGGATGAATTTTCTTAAGGGGTGAATAAGTTAATGATCCAAACCATTGAATAATATTTTTGTTTCTAGAAATTGTATGGTTTATAATGTCATAATAAATAAATCTATATAAGTTTAATTGAAAAGTATCAATTGAGTTTTGAAAATTATATGACTGTTGGTTAAATTGATCATTCGAAAGAATAATAATTTTTAATCATATAATTAGTATTTATATATAGAAATGAAAATGAACAATTATTGCAGAACGAATAGTCGATGGCCTCTACCAGTACAATCATGCCATATAAATACCATTTTTCAGAGCATGGGAAGGAGTTACCATCACTAGGCTTTACACTGGAATATTTCCAAGCTGAGCTTCAACATGTTAAGCATGAACGGAATCACCTATGAGAGAAAATCAAGTTGATAGAAATCACCACTCAGGTAATGTTGTCAGAGCTGCCCCAAGATTCTATCATCATTTTACTCATTAATCTTAGGTCCTATGTAGGTGTTATTAGGAGTATTGGAACACGAACTTATTTACATTGTGTTATCCATTAGTATGAATAAAAGTGTTATTTATTTATTATGGTAAAATAACCAGCATTTATGGATTCGAAAGGTCAAAATTAACCTAGGATTAATTTTTAGTTTCTTATTTGAGGTCTTGTATTATTTATGAATATCGAGAAAAATTAGAATTTTAATATATTTTTTATTCTTTAAATAATAGATACTATGAAATTATTTTCCAAAAATGGATGCATACGGTTGTGACCAGTATTAAATTTAGAGTCTGATAAGATCAACATGATTTGTTTAGTGAATATTACTTTATGAATAGTAAAATTACCCTTATGAAAAGTAATATGTCTAATGGAATATTATCATCACCTATAGAAGTATAAATGTAATTTAAGAATCATGAATGGTAATGTGATATAATAGTATAAGTAAATAATGGTTTAAGAAACTGTTAGTTACATATTAGTGTTTTTCCGAGTAAATATTTATTTAACATTAAAAAAGAAATTTCTCATGTATTGAAAAAAATTTCCATAAAATTTATTTCATTATTAATATAAATCATATATTAGTATATGTTGAATTTATGTGATTTTTATAAATTGATTTGTTTTTTGGTGAATAATAAAAATACATTACTTGAGTTCTCAATGTGTTTAATAACATCATAATGATGTAATATTGAATTTAAAATGATGTTAGACTCAGGAATATTTAGATAATATATATGGCTGTACATGTGTCTATAACCATGGGAAAGTAACATTGGAAGGCCAATGGTTTTGTAAATACCATCAATGTGGTGTCCTTAGAAATTATTTAAAAATTCCCTCTCTTTTACTTTAAATACCAAGTAATTATTTTGTTTATATTCATTCCGAATTCATTATTCATGAATTTATATGTGTTATACCTCTCAAGGTGTCCTCCCAATGTGTACTCTATCCCTCAAGGTCCTGATCATAGAGTTTTATAAGTTAGTCATCAATGTAAGGGAATTCTCAACTTCCCTTTTTGCCATTCATGTTCTATTTTATGTTGTATGTATTTGAAGTTTCCATTCCATGTACTTATTTATATATTAAAATTTAACTATACTATTTTATTAGTCGTTTATGAATGGGTTATCTATGTCCCCTCTATTTTTAAATTTTTTTAAAACCAAGTTCGATAGCCATTATTCTGTAGAATTTTCGTCTAAAAATATCTATCTTTTTCTCAATAAATTATATTATTTTATTTATGTGAATAAAGAAACCATTTAATTTCATGGTGTATTCATAAATACATAAAATTGATATATTTTATTATAGAATTTACATAAATAAAAGAGTCATTCACTTTATGTGGGTCATAAATTACATAATGATCATGTTTTTAAGTAATTTTTAAAATGTCATGTTTTTTATTTTAAAACATATGTCTTTTATTATAATTGGGATAATTATGAAATTATTGATTATAATCTATTTGAATCACATGAAAATAAATACATATTAATGGTGAACCCTGATATCACTCCAATGCATTGGGTGAAAAAATTAATCTCTATAGATGAAAAGTTTTATGATACCTTGGTGAATAACCTTGGTAATTTTTATGAAACTGTGGGGATGGTCCATGGTGATATGCTTTTGGATGTCTACATTAATTATTTTATCATAATTTTCAAGTTTTTAATCATGTTATTATTATTATTATGATATTCTTCTTTATCATTACTTTACTATATTCGTCATGTTTTTTTATATCTCTCAAGATCACATGTAAACTCATTCCCATATATTAATTATTGGGTCATCTATTCACCTATTAATTTAATGTATGTCCCTATATTATGAGTTGGATTAATTTTTAAAAATTTATAAAAATTAATAATCCTACCATGTGGGTAAATATTCATGTATTATGTACTTTTTTTCCAAGGCGCTGAACTTTAATGATCATTTCTTTGTAAAATATAATGTAATGTTTTGTTATAAAAAGGTCGGATTCCATATTTTCCAACTATAGTTCATACAATATTTTTGTATCATAGAAAATATTTAATTGAAATACCTAGAGAAAATAAAGATATTTTTTTATCCAAATTCTCCTTTATCTATGTGAAATATAACTAACACTGTTCTGTCCACAAGAATCTCTGATCCTTTCTCTTAAATCCTTTTAAGAAAGTCACAACCAAAGAGAAATAACCTAGAAACCTCTTTTAATATTATGAAAATCTAATAAAACTATCATTTTATTCCATTGAATTCCATGTTTACCAATAAATAAAAACCCATATCTTTGAAAAATCCACCGCTATACACTATTAGGATATAATTATTCCCCATGAAATAGACAATACAATTCTAGAACTCACACATCATCAACAACACGAATACCTTCTGATGATGAAGAAATTCTAAAATGGAAGACATATTTTCATAATGATCATCCTCATTCAAGAAGTACATATGGAATTTTTTTGATGAAAATAATCATGAAATTATTCAGAAATTTTTTGAACATTTCATTCATCAACCCTATTAACATGGTTGGAGAATTTTTCATTCTGAATGGAGTCACAATAAACTCTTAATTACCTTGATAGACTGGAAATAATTTTTCTGAATGTCTTCATCCTTAACCCACATCTATAAATATCCTGACCATATATCAATTATTTGAAACCAACTATATCCCTTTAGCTAGTCGAATAAATTGTCAATCCATATAAGTGGATAGTAGTTATTCATCATCTCCTCATTCAAGATATAATAATAGATGCAAAGCATTAAACATTCATTGGCCTATTTATGAAAAAAATACTCAGACCCCCCAAGGTGACACACTAGATGATAAAACCCTCCTTACAATAAATCAATATGTTTTACTCACTTATATCATCACTTACAAGGCTCCATCCTGTATGGAGACATCAAGATTGTCGACACACCGGTCTCTAGCTCAATCCCAAACTTGATCTCCCATCGATAAGGTAACACAAAAACCTCCTTTGGAATGATATCTGGTTACTATTCTATAACCCTAGAAAAACAATAACTATTAAAAATCCTAAAAACTCATTATCATCATGGAAATTGAGGAATATGAAGATGGAACAAGCCTTAAACCCATCTGAGGGTCTCTCTCACTAGGGAATAACAATTTCTCTTTATCATCATCATAGAAAACAAACTTACCTCCTAAATAAATACATGATATATAACAACATATAAATAGAAAACTATGATTAGGATGATGTCATTGGGTGTACCAATAAAAATATTAATCCCCCACAAATCAGTGCTCCCCTACAAGTAGCTTAAATACTCATCATAGTTCATAAAAGTCATCTTATCCTCTAATTGGAATTGTTATCTCCATGGGAAATAAAATCTTCTATATCTAATGTGAAAAAGCATTAACAAGGGTATGTGATCTATTGGAATGTGTCTTTCATGAATCAAACAAAGCATAATCCCATTTATAAAAAAATAATATATTACATTGAACGATGTTTTGAATACCCAACACTAGTAATCCTAAAGCATAAAACTGAAAAAGAATTGTTTTATAGTATATCTAACCCTAATAAGGACTACATTGATGATATTTCTCTACTCTTTAGAGAAAATGAGAATATTTGGGTTATAAGATAACTAATTTGTCTCTTCTTTTCTCATCCCACACAAGAAAATATTGATAATGATGGCATGGATGAAACAACACAAATGGAGGAACTTTAAGAAGAACTCATAGTGCACGCTGAATACCTGAAGAAGTCAGGAACTATCATAACTAATGACCATGAATTATATTATAAAATCATTTTTCTATACTATATAATAAGTCTTATAGACTATTCTTCCCTGAAATTCGATTATGAACTTTGGGACCTACCTCAGATGACCGAAAACATTTTTTTCTAAATAACTGGGTATCCCAGACCACATATCTACATTATATAGAACTTTAATGACTCCCATATCACAAATATCTGGCTCCATTTATGATCCTATGAATATCTTCTACCCTCTCAAGTACATTGAAAAACGAATTAAGCATAAAATGGACGACTTGGTGATTGTTCTCGAGATGTAAGGCCTACTCTAAATTTATCACACTCGTCTCCTCATCTAAAAACATGCCTAAATAATATCACATATGGTTCTTAAAAAGGATCCCAAATTCTCACATACTATACCTCCCATGTTTATGGTAAAGATATTGCTATAAAATATCAATGTTCATTGTCAAAGAAAGGAACACTACTCAGAACAGATCTCGAAACATCTCCAACAAGACTACCAATGTAACACCCAGAAATTCTAATGTAATAACATTGTATTTGATCATGGGTATGATATTAATCACCATGAATGTAATGGAATATTGTAGAATCATGTTCCTAGGTTCCACTCAATAGTTCCCAGAGTAGGATTGGTTACATGACCTCAACCGCATCTCCCAAAACTCTAGAGGATGCTGACTATTAGAAAGAGGCTAGATTGTGTCTTTGGGGAGACTATTCCCTCATATATTGGAGTATTAATGGTGGCTGAAAATTTATTTAAATAACAGAAGAATAATAAACATAAAAAAGAATCTAATGTAAATCAATTTACAATGAAATATAAATAATGAACTGGTAGAAGAAGAATAACAATAACAGATAAAAATAATAATCAAGGAATTTTATGATTCTATCCAAAAAATGGAAAATTGGGGAAAATGGTTATAAAAATTTACTACATACTATCAAAACAAAAAAAAGAACAACTTCTACACAATATCTTAAGCATAGGGTAGATCCTCTACCCCAAACGATCCATCCTAAAAAACAATTATTGAAGAATAGGATCCCAACATTTCTCAAACATTATCCCACCGATCAGTAGGTCTATTCGAGTGCCAAACAGTACCTGAGAAGAGTATGAGATATAGATCTCAATATTTTTTCACTCACAATATCTAGACCTATCAATTTTATGATGTAAAAAAATAAAAGTCTTCCAGATATATTAATAAAATATAAGAAAGTAAAAAATCATGTAAACCTTTGTTTGGGGTCCTATGGGGAAACCTACCCCATTACAATTACATTGTCCTAAGTCAGGAGTATGAATAGAGGTACCTATGTAAAGAAGAATATGTATAAAACTTCCAAGTTACCATGGAAACCCAAGAGGGAAAACTGAGAAGGCATACCCCTAATAATTTTCTTCAGCGTGGGGGATAATCTAAAAATTATATTCCATGTTTGTTTGTAAGAAATAGATAAGCATCAAATATATATAATCAATCTCATAATAATAATAGTAGATGCATCTCATATGAAAAATATATCAAGCAATACATTTCAAGAAGAATCATCAAATCTAGTGGGGTATTCACATTCCCATCCACGGAGATATAAATAGAATCACCAGAATCAAAATAGAAACATCCAATATAATTCAATATCTCTGAGTCCATCCAAGGAAATCCATATGGAATCCCATGTATCTCTTGAGGCATGGTTACTCTATGTACATCCACGTATCACAGCTAGTAGACTATCTATCACCAATGGAACAATGTATCTATTATTCTAATGATTCCTTACAAATTTACTCCCCTAAGGAACCAGCATCACATAAGAGTATAATAAATTGCTCAAGAATCCCTTGTCCTGAAATCTGATACATCGCCTCCAATTCATTTGGTTGTAACTAAAACTTCCATGGTGAGTTCGCCCAAGAGTTCTTACTATAAAACCCACATTCTCTTCTTGCCTATATCATGTGAACCAAGTTGACAAGGCACATCAAATCCAAGTAGAATATATATATAAACATTCCAACAACAACTCATTGAAAACCGAATACTTACCATTAAATCAAGCTATGAAACTCCAATAAACAACAATGGAACAATTCATATGGAAAGATACAAATTATTAAAATAGATACAAGGAATGATAAGAGGTCATATTCCACAAGTAATAGCATGTAAAAAATTTAATTGAACTCAATTAACATGACATTTATCATGCCTTTTACCATATTTCATCAATGACATCTCAAACATCATGATACCATGTTTGAGTAAGAACCACATTCAATTCAATGCAAAACATGGGATTGATTATTAAGCATTTAGAAAATAATGGAACATGACACATGGAATAACTTAAATTAGAAAGCATAATAAATAAACATATTTGTTTCAATGTAATAATAACATGGAATGACATATGGAATTTAGTATGATAATCATTACGTAAGGAATATGACATTTAAAAATTTACTCCATCCATGCCAAAGAAATATAACATTACACAAAGCCATTAAATTATAAGCAAGATTAGGAATTCCTAAGGGAATCCAATTCATGATTCATTACTCATTTTTGTTACATTTATCAACATAAGACATTTAAACGAATGTGAAACCCCACTCAGTGCATAAGGCAACACATACCATTTTGAATTGAACACCCAAATGGATGACTAAATGGAATAAAAACACCCTTAGTTGGGTTTCTACATAATCAATTGTCATTATGGACATGAAAACCCATTTTGGATAATATAATATGTAATAAAGCGGCTTTTTCAAGAAGGTTAAAACTATAAACACAATGTAACAATTCAAAAAATGCAATGAATATATGGGAATGAGTAGATTCCTTATGTTTTGGTGTTAGTACTCCACACATCAGAAAATAAGGCTTTTCTCGTCTTAAAATGGAGGAGATTAAGAGATTTAAAATATCCACAAAATGTGGAAATGATACATCAAATGAATATAACACTATATATGATGGAAGAAACTCAGAATATATTTTTGCAGTTGAGAGAGCTTACTAAGAAGTGTCTGTAGATTTTGATGATGAAAGAAATGAATTTAATTAGTGTGTACATCATCAAAACCCCTGAGATGATATAAGGTGGTTTATAGTTCTTGGACTTAGTAGAAAAAAATGTATGGACAAATAAAATTGAAAATTAAATTTGTAAAAAAAAAATCATTACTAGTAAATTTTACTTTCCACCCAATAAAATACCTTCACATGGTTTGGCTGCACGGTTTGGCCAAATCGTGCACCAACTGTGGTCATGGATCTATATCAAGGTCTACCCTCGTATGAAAGGTGCATCTTTTTTCTAAATATGTGAGAACTATTTGTATTACCAGTATCCAGAACCTAAAACATGGTGCACGTCCATGTTCCCTAGGTTTAACTATTTTAGAAAAACCATGCGACTTAGCCTATTTCTCCGATTTTCTATGCTCTGGGCATCAAATGAGCCCCAGTTTCCCCCAATATCACCTCTAACATTCTAGTAATCATTTCAAGGGAAATTTTATAGTACAAAACAAAAAATTAATTGTGCATTCCTTTGGGTAATGCTGATACATTACAACCACCCTTCTTATAAAAACTCATCCTCAGTTTTCGCTTCCGATGGTGGTAGAAAATCATCTAAGAAACGATCCATTCATTGTTCTTGTACATCAGCCTCCCACTACCCTGAATCACCCTAAACACGTCTGTGCTTACATAGAATCTGGACTAGATGAACTGATATGCCTCAGAAAACCTTCATTCATTGATCAATGACACGAATAGATTGTTTCATGAAGGACGCATCTTCCAACATCTCAATATAATTGGGATCAAATGAAAATGTTTGTTCTAGTTGAAGCTGTCAAAGAATAGATATGTGGAAGAAAATTTGAATGGAATGGTAACCCATATGTAACAACAATCTATACTCTATCGAATCATATCCCTCCACTATTTCAAAAGTCCCAACATAGTGAGGTGATAACTTACCATGTCGCCTGATAAATTTTTGACCCAACCCGGGAGATACATGTATAATGAACCAATGTCCCACCTCAAACTCAAGAGGTCGACAACAATGATCAGTATATGCCTTCTACATGTACTAAGCTACAATCATAAACATATGAATTTTGTGGACATTCTCTTAAGTCTCCTGAATGAGATGAGGACCGAATAAAGATTCCTCCCCTACCTCTAGCCATCATATAGGTGAATGGTAGAGTATACCATATAGATCCTCATACAGACCCCACTGCATTTTTTTGAAAATTTTTATTGTAGAATAACGCAGTCAGAGGAATATTATTTTCCAAAAACCCTCAAAAATGAATGATAAATTACCTAAAAATATCATGTTAATATCTTAATTTCCTACTCAGACTACACATCTATCTAATGGTGAAATGTAGTACTCAGGAGAACCTATGAACCCAATGCCTTATGAAACCCTTTCCAGAACCATAATTTGAACTGTGAATCTAATTCTGAAATGATAGAATAGTGTACGACATGAAATCACACTATCTCCTAGATGTGAATCATTTATATCTCCTCAATATAGTAAGATTAGTAGATAGTATGGATGCACATTTATTTGAACCACCTATCAATGGTAACCCACACATTTTTTATACACCGAGTAGATCATTGAAAGTGTGACACAAAATCTATGGTGAAATATTTCCATTTCCACTAGGAAATATAAAGAGGTTTTAGAATTCTAGTAGGTTGCTGATGTTGTGACATCACTTAAAGATAAGTGTGCCATCGAGTGGTGAATTCTTTTCTCATCCTCTTCATACCTATCCACTGATATTGATGAAACATATTTGTGTACATGAAGGAAATACATCGATGCACTTCCCAAACAAAGGCATGAGATTCCCTAATCTTATGTTCTTGTAAGTCTGATGGAACCCAAACTCATCAATGGTAGATAAGAGTTTCTCTGCTATCAACAACCCATGTAGGAGGTGGATTCTGTCATATAATGATCTTCCTTAAAACATGTCCCTCTATATTAAACAACTACCACATTCATAATCACTCTAGAATAGAGTACATCACTTCCAAAGTAGCTAAAACTTTTTGTTTGAGATATTCTTGAACCTAAATATGCATCTAAAGAAACAATTCCATCATCTTCCACTCAGTGTTTGCTTCCAAAACATCTAGTGTCTATGTTTTGTGAATCAATGAATCATCTAAAACATTACCCTCACCTGGTGTCTAAGAAATCTCAATATATTTGGAGTGTAGTCATTCCTCCATGAAAACATCCTCGTATTCAAACCATGTAGAGTGGAGATATATTTCAATATTTTATAATTAGTGTAAACTATGAATCTCCCATCAAATAGATAATACATCAAATTGTTCATTTCATGAGCTATGGATGCTAGGTTGAGGTCATGAATATGATGGTTTTTTTCATCACGCCTCCTATGGTGAGATACATAAGCCTTGAATCTATCACCATGCATCAAAAATACACCCATCCCAATTCATTAAGCATCAAATTAGACTGTATAACATGTTCTCAACTCCATAAGAATCATAATAAAATCCTACAATAGTCTTCCCTTTAACTCTTGATTAGATTTTTCACAAGCTCTCGTCCTCTAGAACTGCAAACCATTCTTTTTCAATGGTATACAAGGCACTTCTAAGAGGGAGAATTATTGAATGAGATTTCTATAATAGCCAAAAATCACTAATAAGAGGCATGTAAACCAAATTCCTTGGCCTCTACGAGGAAACCACATCCCCCAACATCTATGTGTAAACTGATCTGCCCGTCTAAGATATGATATGTCCCAAGAAGTGAACCTTACTAATACAAGAGTGACATTTGTTGACCTTCTCATATATTTTTAGCTCTCTTAATGTACTCTACATGATATCAAGACGGGTTTCATGGTTTTATATAGATCATGGATACACCACGATTTCGACTATAAAGGCTACCATGAAAGAATCAAGATACATGTGGAAACCAAATTTGTCAAATCCATTAAGATAATGGATGAATTAGTTAGTACAACAAACCTAACCAATTAATTTTACAATCCAAACCTACCCCTTAATGTTGTGTGTGTTCAGTCTAATGTTCTCACAGACACCTGCTGATAGCATGTCCTGAAATAAATCATAGTGAAAAAAGTGTCCCTATAGATCTTGTCAAATAGGTATTCTATTCAAGGAAAAGTATCACAACTCTTCCCCATAAGCTGGTTCAACTATTTGTAATCCTAGAAAAATTTGAGGTTATCTTCAACCTTATTGGTGAAAAGGATATGATAACCCCATGGAGATGTTTTGGGTCTAACAAAACCCTTAGAATCGAGGTCTTCAAGATATATCTTGAGTTCATAGTTCTTTGTATGTTTTATCCTATTTAGAGGAATGGACACTGGCGCCGCACCTGGCAGTAGGACTATAGGGTAATAAAATTCCATAAACAGAGGTAATACATAGAAATAATCATGGAATATGTCCCTAAACATATCCAAAACAATAGGGAATTATTCCATCTATATACCTTGATCTCTCTTTAAGAGAATCGTTAAATGATTTTTCACTTTACCAAGACCCATATTCTTGGCTCCTGCTCAACCAAATCTGATATCCCATTCTCCCTTGTGTATATGTGTGAGGTGATTAGGTGATATAAAATAAACTTGATGGTGAACTAAATCCAATAGGGATTGATAAAACACTAACCATTCCTTAATGATAATGACATTGTAGTAAGAAATATCATGAACAATGAAATTCCGGAAGAAACGATACCCTCCAATATCATGGGTCACTCATAAGAATTAAGTATTCTATCTTTTATTATTACTAGAACTGTGTTTAAAGACATATATATATATATATATATATAAGAGTATTAAATTGAAAGGACAATACATTCCACACATGTAGAATATATTAAAGAGTGTGGTGAACCTATATCAAAAAGGAAAGATACAATATTAGATTATACTACAATAGTAAATTTCACTATAAAGGGCCCTAGAATAATCTCATCATACACTAATGACCCTGCATACATGTGGCCAAAACCTTGGCCCTGAGATTCCACCAAACATTCCTGAGGAGATACATTTAGTGGTCATCGAAACATTGAGGTCTAACTTTCTCGACCAAGATAATTTCCATCTTAGTCTAATTGGCCAGTAGATGACAAAATCCTATGCTAATGTGGTGTCATATATTATGTACATGATATGGGTGTTATCAGGGATCCCCATCCACTAGATGTTGCAGGAACCAAATGGAAGAAACATTAATGTGGACCCATCCAGCTACTAGCTTGACATTCAATTGTGTTTTTATGTATTGGGGCCTCTTATGGAATATACTGCCACATCGGTGACACACTATATAACTACTAGTACATGTCACATGGCTGGGACCACCCCCCACATTCACCCCTGAAATGAAACATTCTGCTTCTTGAAGAACCATCAATTAGAAGAGGAATAGAACTACCCTGTCTCACAAGGCCATATTCTCTAAGATTATACTCAATAACTAAGTACTAGGTAGCTATCTTTATAGTGGTAGACAACCAAAAGATGTTCATCTGTGAGAAGAAAACATATCAAAGACCATCCTCAAAGTGCCTCATAGTCATCAACTCATCACCGGTTAAAGATGGATAAAAATGTTGATGATCAGTCAAGTGAGAAGAATAATTGAGCACATTCATAAAGCCAGGTGGTAGATGCATGAAATTCAAGGCTTGATCCACTCTCTATGTGTTTGGAAATAAATGACCATAGAAATGTATTTGCAAGTTTATCCAAAATATGCATCCTCAACATTCTGACTGAGATATTACATGTCACCAACACATGGTGGATTATCGAAGAATATATTAAAAAAACATAACCCGCCTATATAGAGGCATCTCAAGATAGTCAAACAGGTATTCCATAGCTTCTATCCATGACTTTGTATCATGAATAATAACATCCCTAATGAAATTGGGAGGATGATGCGAAATAATGCCCCAAGTAAGATATGTGATAGTAATTCAAAGGCTATTGGAACTATTAACTGATTTTACAAACTAGAGAAAACTACCTCTGAGCTAATAATCATTTCCTAGTGGAAGATCTGATGGAGGGTCCACATATTGAACTATAGGAGGTATAATGGTTGGGTCAGGGCCCCCACCTCTATAATGTTCTCATCTCCACTCTCTTAACATAAAATATGAGGAATTTCTAGTTTAATAATAGTAATATTTCCATGTTTACACCTCAGAAAGAATTTTATATCATATAGGGTAAGAATATAAGAAACCCATGAGAATGGAAAAGTGAAAATCCTCCAGAAAACATGACACAATGGGTAAAGAAATCGATTGGGAGGATATGTACATTGTCTTCCTTTGAGTGTAAAAAATTTATATTCTAATCCAAGATTCATGTCTAGATATGGCATTAAAAATACATTAAAAGGGTCACATGACACCCAACCCATAGCCCATTTCTATTTAAATTCCAAGTCAAGTTCTCATATTCCCATATTAGGTGGTCATTTCATTATGATCAATTTATTACATTATACATATTTTAATCATTTTGAATTTGGTAGATCATTATTCCAATTTATAAGGGACCATACACATTATAAATTGAAATTAGGAGTCCACATATCCTAATTTATAAACATTCCTTACAAGTCTATTGGCTCATTACTATATTTATTAGTAAATTGGCACTATAATATATAACAACTAAGAATGACAGAAATTACATGAAAATAGGCATATGAACACATAATGTTCATGTGGCATGGAAATATGCCTGGCATTTTAATCCCTATGGTTCCTAAAATAATTCATTCAATATAAATCATGATATAATTCATACTAATATCAATAGAATCACAAGGCAAGTGAATCAAACAACAGTGAAGTCATATCAACCATAAATGGTATAATCAATAAAAAAATATCTAACCCATGTAATTTTGGCCCCCCTGTACATTGGTTATAAATTTTCACCAACAGTTTTTATTCTAAACACGTATACCCTAATCTCAGGTCTAACCCAAATACTAAGAAAAAAATAAATGATTCATCATTGTTGAGTCTTGGTCCTGTGTGAAACTTAATAGTTCCCTTACACCCATATGGAAACATGACCTCAAGAACATATCACTAAACCCTTGAGGTTTTCCACTAGCAGCGAGGGACTAAGGTGTCTTTTGGGAGAGTATTCCATCATAGACCATAGTACGTACAATTGCTGACAATATTTTTAAATAGAATAAGCATAAGAAATAGAAGACAGTAGTGGAAGTGTATAAATATGCAACACAATAAAAAATAGAACTAGAAAAAAACAATATATATATATATATACAATTATAATCAAGGAATTTCCTTAGTCTATCTAAAAAATCTCATTACATATTAACATGAGAACAAGTAAAAACTAAATTCCCTCACAACTACAAAATCAAATTCTTACAAAGAATCTTGAGCATAGGATTTGTACTCTACAACTATATCTCCATCCTAATCATAAATTAATCAACAATCGGAATCACCACGCTTTCTTTTATCCATAAAATTGGTCATAAAGTCTACTAGGGTACCAAATGTTTCATGATATGGGGATGAGATTTAAATCTTAGTAAGATGGAACCCACAATTTCTAGACCTTTCCATTTTGTTCTATAAATAAATAGCAGTGTTACAAATAAATTAATTATAGATCAGTAAGTAAATAATCATGTAATCCTTTCTCTATGTTCTTAGGTAGAGACCTATAACATACGACCAGCATTATCCAAATCCAAAATCCTAAATAAAGGTACCTATTGAAAGATTAATATGTATTCAAGAACATATCAACCATGGAAACCCAAGGGAAAAACTGATAAGGAATACACAAATGTTTTTTCTTTCTCTTGGGGGATAATCCACATGTAATTGTATTGGTGTGCTAGTAAAAAATATATAAGAATCACATATTCTAAATAAATATCATAAAAAAATAATATATGAATCACATATGACCAATCAATGAAACAATTAAATTCATGAAAATACATCAAATCCAGGGGTGGAGTCATGTGACCATCCATGGAAATTTAAAAAGAACCCCATGTATTGCAACATGAAAATAATATATAACCTAATAAAACTATGTCCATGCAATTTGATCCTTCAAGAAACCCATGTAACAATCAAGGAATGGTAACTTGGTGATTTTCCAAAGTATCTCATGTAGGGGGCCGAGTATTACCCAAAGCTTGGTGTATCCATCGTTCCAATGAGTCCATCCATGGTTTCTCCCCTAGGAAACCAGTATCACTCATGATTATGATAAACCATCAGGGAAGCCCTTCCGGTCAAGCCAAAACATCTCCCTAGAGAGTTGGTTCGTAACCCAAATGAGCATGGAGAGTCCATCCTATAGTCTTTAATAAGAAACCCACATTCTATTATAGCTTGAATCAGGTAAAACATGTATCGAAGCCAAATCAAAACAATGTAATATATAAATATATGTACATTCTACCAAGAAGGAATCTAAAAACCAAATTCTTACCCATTAATCATGACATGAAACAAAAGAAAATAATAATGGAACAATTCTTATGAATAGTACAAAACATTTAACTAGAGAAAGTCATTTTCCAGTGTAATATTTTACAGGGAAAATCTTGTAAACAATTTAATGTGAGCAAAGGTACATGGAATTTTACTTCCTCTTACCATATATCTTCAATGAAATCTCAAACCTGAACCTATAATATTTTACCAAGTACCACATTCCATTCAACCCTAAACATGGTCTTTATCAATAAAAATTTTTCAATTCAAGGAATATAACACATGTCATAACTTATGTAGAAATAATAATGCATGATGAAAAGGGTTTAATTGTAATAAGAACATGTTATGATATATGGAATTTATCATGATAAACATAATGTAAGGCATATGACATTTCAAATAAAACTCCAAGCATTCCTAAGGCATATAGAGTTACACAAGTCCATTAAATTATCCACAAGATTAGGAATTCCCAAGGGAATCCAATTCATGATTATTTAACCATTATAATCCATTTATCAAACATTATTAATTTAAAATATAGTGAATCCCCACTTAAAGAATAATAAAAAATAGTCCATTTAAGATGGAACACCAACGAGTGTGTCCAAAGGGAAATGTGAACACCCTCATATGGTTTTCTCTATAATAAAGGGTCACTAAGAACATGGAAAACCATTCTGGTTAAATTAACATGCTTTATAAAATCTACACATTAAGGTTCCAGCTAGGGGAACAATAAAACGATGAAAAAAATAAAATAAAAAAATTTGAAAAAAATACAAATTCCCTACCTTGTGGTCGTAGTACTCCACATGTCCATTAACAAGGTTTGAATCGATGTAAAACAAAATAAATCAATAGAATTATAAAAATCCCACAAAATAGGAAAAATATCCATTGTACAAAGAGAGTGTGCTAGATAATGGAATAAACTCGAAATAGATTAGTGAACATGAGAGATCTTACTGATGGGAGTCTGTAGCTTCTAATAGTGAATAAAATAGATGTCATTTAAGGGTGAAACATCAAAAAACCCATGAGAAGAGTAGAGTGTTTGATCACCGAAAGGGAGGATAAAAATATGGTGGAGGAATAATATAGAAAAATCAAATGGGAATATCTTTTCATTATGGAAAATATTTCATTCAATAGACAATGGGAACTATGCATGATTTGGTCAAACATTTTTCCGAAACTGTGTTCCAACTGTTTGAATGTATCTTCTTTAAGGGAACCTTGCACAAGTAGGGTGCACAGTTTGACTAACGATGTAAATATCATTAGTTTTCCCACCATCAAGACATATATCATGGTGCATGGTCATGCACCTTGGGTGTAACGACCCAAACTTTTTGAATAGCATGTTAACTTACTCTTAACGATTTAATAGAGATGTTAATGGTTAATAGAGAAAGAGGAGTTGATGGCTTCATCCAGTAGACTCGAACCTTATGAAGACCACTTATCAGAGCTTGGGAAGGTGGTGGCATCTTTGGGCTTCGCTTTGGACAAAGCCCAAGCCGAACTCCAGTGTGTCAATATTGAATGGAAATGCCTGTGGGAGAAGTTCAAGTTAGTAGAGATTATTACTGGGGAAATGTTATCCGAGCCTCCCTCAAATTCTCTCACCATAGCACACCTTACACTTAGGTCATATGCTGATGTTATAAGGGGCTATGTGACGAGACCATAGCTTCTTTGTGTACCCCTTTAGGATGAATAAATTGAGATTTCTTACTTTATTGATGTTTGTAAAATTTAAAATGACCGGATAATTTTAGGATGTATTTTATTGATGAATTTTGAAAAATAGGATATTTTAAAATATTTATGTAAACATTAAATAATTAATGATGTGTAATTATTTTCAAAAAATACTCTTCTGCAAAAGTGTTCAGTAAGGAATTTGGTGTCTAATAAGATCAACATAATTTTTGATGAATGGTAAATTATGAATAGTGATTTTACGCTTAGGATTAGTAATGTGACCAAATAGATTAGTAGTCTCACTTAAATAATGTTTTAATATAATTTAGACACCTTTATTAATTAATGTGATACAATAAAATTTGTAAATAAAGCTTTAATAAATTATTAGTCAAGTATTATTTTTTTCAGGTTAATAGTGTTTTTAATTATAAATTAAATTAAAACTAGTTAGAAAATTATTTCTATAAAATGGAATTTATTTTTGAACTCATAGCATCGATATTATGTTATGTTAATTTTTGGGGTTTTTTCTGAAAAAATGAATTCTCAGTGAATTATTTTTTTATATAAAAATTAAATTAAAATTATATAGAAAATTATTTTTCTAAAATGGAGTTCATATTTGTAATCAGAGCAATGATATTTGGTTAAGGAGAATTTTTGGGATTTTTCTGAGAAAGATGAATTTTCAGCGAATAATTAAAAAGCAGTTTAAGGGTTTCTGTATGTTTAATGACATCATAACTGTTTCATGATGATGTCATGAGATATTTTAAGGGTTGGCCGACCAAAGGTGATGAATTACTGTATTGGGTTCCCCGTGTGGCCTAACTCCATGGGAAAAACCAAGGGAGAGCCCATGGTTTTGAGAAAACTAATTGTGAGGTGTCCCTTGAAATTATTAATGTATCACCTCACCTTACCATTAAATACCCACCCATTCCTCCTTTATTATTCACTCCCAACTATCACCCAATGAATCTATGGTCTCATTACCTCCCAAGGAGTCATCCCACGATGCCCCCAAGCCCTCAAGGTCCAAACCTTTGAGTTTTAAGAGTTACCTTTTAAGGTAAGGGATCAGACCTCTCTCTTTCTTTTCAAGTAATCTCTTTTATGTCATTTCTTTTATGCTCAATGTTATTTTGTTGGAGGATGTTCTTATATATTCATATTAATACCCTTTTCATTTTCATATGATGAGAGACCCCCCCTTTCTCTAATCAATTTTTTTTACGAATGTTTAAGTGGCGTCGTTAGGCTGTCGATTTTTTAAGGGATTCTTTCACCCTTCTCAATTTTCAAAGTTCTACTTTCATGTCAAGTCTTTCAAGTTTCTTTTTATTATGTTGGGGTATGATCTCTATATCTTTCATACTGAAATTTTATGTTCATATTATGAGAGACCCTATTTGATCTCATCAATTCATTTTTGTTGATGTTTCAGTGACGTCTTTAGGCTTACGAATTTTCATAAGGGAAATCAAATTTTTTTTCTTCCTTCCATGTTTTCCATCTCAAATGGTAAATCCTTAAAATTTAATTACCATGTTCTTAAATTCTTTATATTATGTTCCCCTAATTTTTTATGGATCATTTATGAGTGGGTGACCCATGTCCCCTCTCTTTTAAATGTTTTCTAAAACCTCGTAACATAGTCGTTATGCTGCAGAATTTCCGTCTCAAAATGTCTCTCTCTTTTTCTAAAGTTCTTTTATTTTATTAAGTTAATACTCAAATATCTCTCTTATATATGGGTATTCACATATATATCAAGTTGTTCTATTTTAAATTCTGGGATTTACATACATGAGACCCACCATCCTTTTCTGTGGGTTTTAATGTGACACAAAGATCATGTCATTAAAGCAGTTTTTAAAACATTATGATTATGAAATGAAACCCATTTCTTTTATGTAATATGGGTTGTTTATTAAATTATTGATGATAATAAATGTGTCTCACATGATGATATATGAAAATTTAAGGGTTCGCCCTGATAGCACTCAAATTCATTGGGTAAAGACTTAATCTCTAAGGATGACCATTTAGACTGATACCTTGGTGAATAACCTTGGTAATTTTTATTAAAACCTTGGGGATGGACCTTGTTGAAACAGAAATGATTGTCTTTGTAAAATTTTGTGGCCACATCTTAAAGTTAGGAAAAATGTTATTTTTATTATGATATGTGTCATGATTTCTTTTTCATGCCTTAAAGTTCTTTTCATGACCTTATTGAAGTATCTCAAGATCACATGTAAAATGTTTCTGTTGTTTCCCTTACTGGGCCTTCTGCTCACCCTTTATTTTGATGTATGTCCCCAGGTTCTGAGATGTAGTAATGATCCTAGGATGAACTTAAAGATAATCCTTTCAAGTGTTTAAGAAAAAAAATTATGTTGTTTTCATTTATTATGTTCCATGTTTCCATGACACTAAACCTTAAAGATCCTCAGTTTTGTTTAATGTAATGAAAGTTATGTTATAAAAATGTGGGATGCCATAGTTGGTATCAAAGGATGGTTTAGTTAATTGTGGAAATTAGGATATAAAAACTTTAGGAAGGACCCTATTGAAATGTTTAAATATAGGAAAAATTCCTAGTATTTTGGTAATCATTGACTAAGTGGTTTATAAAACAAATACATCCCTGTCTAGATACGAGCAGGTAGAGGCGGCTCTGGCACAGATGTACATTGGGGTAAAACCCGAAAACACAGCTTTGATCTAGACTCGAACGGGAACTGGTGTACAATAACGGGCCTTGCTGCACTCTTGGTTACGACACTCCCGGGGGATATGTTTGGTTAATAAAAAGATTTTTATTAATCATTATGAAGGAATTATAGAGAAATGTAATTTTATAAGCATGAAGTCTTAGTTAAAAATTCATAAATGGAATAAGTTTCTCACTAAGGTTTTATTCTTTTAGAAAATGGCGGGCAATAGGAGGAACTGTGCAGATGGTGACCGTAATGCACCATGTGCTGACGTCCCTCTGATGGAAGCCGGAATAGAAACATTCATTTGAATGATGAACCAACTGACTCATGTTATGAGTAATAACTTGAATCACGCTGAGAGGCTGATCTCACCATGAAGGGAACAACATTCTGTTGAGTTCTTCATGCATCAACGACCACCATCATTCAGTGGATCTACTGACCCATTGGTTGCGAAACAATGGATAAGCTCCATTGAAAAGATCTATTCTGTACTTCATTGTTCGGAACAAGAAAAAGTCACCCTTGCTATTTACCGCCTAGAGGGAGAAGCTGATCAGTGGTGCTCACTGATCAAAAACACGAATCCACGAAGAGAAATGGAAGCTATGGAGTGGGAAGAGTTCTGGGGAATATTATTTAATAAGTATTTACCTCATTCAATGTGAACGATAATGGAGAAAGAGTTTCTAGAGCTGAAGAAGATGGATAATGAATCTGTCTGATGCTATGAGATGAACTTCACCCGACTTTGACGATATACCTCTAGTTTTTTCATGGATCCAAGTGGTAAGGTTGAAATATTTTTAGGTGGACTGAGACCTCATCTGTGGAAGAATCTAGCCAACCGGGACTACGATAGCTATGAGGAGATTGTGCGGAGTGCAATGAAATTCAAGCTAGAGTTTGGTGAGACAACGTGGTCTCATAAATAAAATGATATGAAGAGATCGATGGAGCCCAGTCTAGGGAAGACTTTTGATCAGGGAACAGGTGGAAAGAAAATGAAACATACCACATGCAATAAATGTGGGAAAAAGCATCTGGGGCACTGCTTCATCGGAAGTGACAATTGCTACTAGTGTGGAAGAGAAGGCCATATTGCTCAGAATTTTCATAGTGAGGTGAAGCCTCAACTTCCCAACACTAAAGACAGAGGAATGATGGTTCCGGCCCTACCTGAAGTCTAATGCTTCAATTGTGGACAGCTTGGGCACTTTACTATTCACTATCCAAATCTGAGGGTAGTGGAGGGGAATCACCATCCACCTCAGCCAAGGCCAAGGGAGCAAGGTCGTGCTTTTGCTATCACAACAACTGAAGTAGAAGTTCTGAACGATGTGGCAGAAGGTACTCGTGTTGTCCTCTAAAAACTAGCAAGTACTTTGTTTGATTTTGGTTCTACACATTCCTTTATTTCCTCTATGTTTGCAAAGAATATAGAATCAATCCCTAAACTTCTTGAGGTAGAATTGTCAGTCAAGACTCCAAGTGGGATTATCCATGCATCAACAGTGTTTAAAGACTCTAGTGTTTACTTCAGTGAGCACAATCTTATCCCAAATCTAGTTGTCATTCCCATGTTAGAATTTTACGTTATACTAGGGATGGACTGGCTCTCAAAGTATAATGCTATGATCAAATGCAGAAGTAAAGAAATCTCAGTAGTCTTGAATGAATGACCTACCATTATCTTCCATGGAGAGATAACCTGAACGGATCCCTATCTATAAGCACCTCCTATAGCTTTCATTATAGAGTTAATCGGTGATGATGAAGAAGGACAAGGGTGTATACAAATATAAGATCTTCCGATTGTTCAGGAAAACATGGATGTATTTCCTGAGGAGTAACCTGGACCTCCACCAGAAATAGAGGTACATTTCTCCATTGAACTTGTTCCTGGATGTCAACCAATATCAAACACCCTGTATAGAATGGAAAACGTGGAGCTAGAAGATTTAAAGAAACAACTCCATGACTTGTTGGAGAAGGGGTTTATCCGGTCGAGTGTGTCTCCTTGGGGAGCACCAGTTCTCTTTGTGAAGAAGAAGGATGGATCAATGCGGCTATGCATTGATTATAGAGAACTGAATGGGGTCACACTGAAGAACATATACCCTCTTCCATGAATTGATGATTTATTTGACCAACTTCGTGGGGCTCAATTCTTCTCTAAGATTGACCTTCGATCTGGTTATCATCAACTGAGGGTGAAGAAGGACGATATTCTAAAGACTGCCTTCGGATCAAGATATGGGAATTTTGATTTTACTGTTATGCCCTTCAGCTTGACTAATGCTCCTGCTATTTTCATGGATTTGATGAATAGTGTCTTTAAAGACTACCATGATAACTCTGTGGTAGTTTTTATTGATGATATTTTGATATATTCAAAAAATTGTGAGGAGCACGAAGATCATGTGAGGGTTATTTTGAAAACTCTGTGGATGGAGAGACTCTTTGGAAAGTTCAGCAAGTGTGAGTTTTGGTTACAACAAGTGGATTTCTTGGGTCACATCGTAACCAATGAAGGAATCTCAGTTGACCCTGCAAAGACAATGGTTGTGGAGGAGTGGCCTCGACCCACAACAGTAATTAAAATTCGTAGTTTCCTTGGTTTAACAGAATATTATAGGAAGTTTGTTAAAAATATTTCACGGCTTTCTAATCCGCTAACCAAGTTGACTCAAAAAGGGGTTACGTTCATCTTGAAAAAGGAATGAGAGGAAAGTTTCCAAGAGCTGAAGAAGAGATTGGTTACTGGACCTGTGTTAACACTACCCTCTATCGGAGAAGGATTTGTTATTTTTTGTGATTCATCTCTGAAAGAGCTTGGGTGCGTCCTCATGCAAAATGACAAGGTAATTGATTATGCATCTCGACAGTTGAAGATTCATGAGAAGAATTATCCTACGCATGATCTAGAGCTAGCAGTATTTTTTTTCTATAAAGATATGGAGGCACTATCTATATGGGGAGAAATGTGATATATACACTGACCACCAATGTTTAATGTATATTTTCACGTAGAAAGAATTGACCATGAGACAAAGGAGATGATTGGATCTTATTAAAGACTATGATTGTTCAATTCATTATCACCCTAGAAGAGAAAACAAAGTTGCGGATGTGTTAAGCATGAATGATCCTGTTGTTATGGAAATAATGAGGATCTTAAGAGATCCCTTGATTAAAGATCTAGTAAAACTGGACATTGGAATTGTAAGGGAAGGAAAATAATTAACCTTATCCCAAATGATTTCTCAAAATTCATTTATAGAGAAGATCAAGAAGGATCAAAAAGAGGATCATTCGTTGTAGGAGAAGTTTGAGGGTGTAAAGGATGGTAAGTTCCATGATTTCAATATTAATGAAGAAGGTGTATTGAAATTTCGTACAAGACTATGTGTTACATCTATTAGGGTGATAAAGAATGAACGGATGGATGAAGTTCATATATCTACTTTCTCTATACATCCGAGAATCACTAAAATGTATAGAGACCTTCGTGATCATTATTGGTGGGATAACATGAAGAAGGATATTGCTGATTATACTACAAGGTGCCTGGTGTGTCAACAAGTAAAGGCAGAATGAAAACTTCCTAAAGGGGTATTACAACCGCTACCCATACCATAATGAAAGTGGGATTATACCACTATGGAATTTGTAACTGGTCTACCGAAAACATCCAAAGGAAATAATGTGATATGGGTTATTATGGACCATCTCACCAAGACCGCCCATTTTATCTCTATTCAGGAAGATTTCTCTCCGGACCAACTTCCCTAGATATACGTAAAGGAAGTGGTAAGGCTGCAAGTGGTACCACTATCCATTGCGTCTAATCGTGATCCATCATTCACATCAAAATTCTGGAGAGGTCTTCAACATGCTCTTAATACTGAATTGAATTTTAGTACGGCCTATCATCCTCAAACTGATGGTCAATCTGAAAGGACTATTCAAACACTCAAATACATGATGATATTATGCTCAATGGAATTTAAAGGTGGATGTGATCAACACCTCCCATTAGTTGAGTTCTCCTATAACAATAGCTTCCATTCGAGTATTCATATGGCACCCTATGAAGCTCTCTATAAAAAGCGATGTAGAACTCCTACTTGTTGGGATGAAACTGGTGAGAGAAATCTTCTTGGGCCTGATCTTGTGCAAGAGATGATAGAACAGGTTCATGCCATCCAACAACACATAAAGCCTGCTCAGAGTTGGCATAAGAGCTATGCTAACAACCGTTGAAGGGACTTGGAGTTTGGTGTTGGCGACAACGTCTTCCTTCAAATTTCTCCATGGAATAGAGTCATGTGGTTTGGGAAGAAAGGGAAGCTCAGCCCTAGGTACATTGGCCCCTATGAAATCCTTGATCATATAGGAGCAGTGGCCTATCGTCTAGAACTTGTTCCGAACCTAGCTCAAGTTCACGATGTCTTCCCTATATCTCTCTTGAGGAAGTACATACCTGACTTTTTTCATGCACTGAACCCAGAGGTGTTACAACTGGAACATGACCTCTCTTATGAGGAGCAGCTAGTAGAGATCCTAGACCATAGAGACAAGGTTCTACGAAACAAGACTACCCACCTTGTGAAAGTGTTGTGGATGAATCATTAGTATGAAGAAGCGACTTCGGAGCCTGAGGAAACAATGAAGAAAAAGTACCCTCACCTTTTCGACTAGGCCTCAAGTATAAAACTTCAGGGAAGAAATTTCTTAAGGGGGGTGAATGTAAAGACCAAAATATTTTTAATAGTATATTAACATACTCTTAATGATTTAATAGAGATGTTAATAGTTAATGCAGAAAGAGGAGTCGATGGCTTCATTCAGTAGACTTGAACCTTATAAAGCCCACTTATCAGATATTGGGAAGGAGGTGGCATCGTTGGGCTTCGCTTTGGACCAAGCCCAAGCTGAACTCCATCTTGACAAGATTGAACAGAAATGCCTGCAGGAGAAATTCATGTTAGTAGAGATTACTACTATGGAAATGTTATCTGAGCCTCCCTCAGATTCTCTCACCATAGCACACCTTACACTTAGATCATATGCTGGTGTTATAAGGGGCTATGTGATGAGATCGTAGCTTCTTTATGTACCCCTTTGGGATGAATAAATTGAGATTTCTTACTTTATTGATGTTTGTGAAAATAAAAATGTCTAGATAATTTTAGGATGTATTTTATTGATGAATTTTGAAAAAAAGGATATTTTAAAATATTTATGTAAACCTTAAATAATTAATGATGTGTAATGATTTTCAAAAAATGGTCTTCTGCAAAAGTATTCAGTAAGGAATTTGGAGTTTAATAAGATCAACTTAATTTTTGATGAATAGTAAATTATTAATAGTGATTTTATGCTTATCATTTGTAATGTGACCAAATGGATTAGTAATCTCACTTAAATAAAGTTTTAATATAATTTAGACACCTAGATTAAGTAATTTGATTCAATAAAATGGGTAAATAACGGTTTCATAAATTATTAGTCAAGTATTAGTTTTTTCAGGTAAATAGTGTTTTTTAATGAAAAATTAAATTAAAAATAATTAGAAAATTATTTTTATAAAATGGACTTTATTTTTGAACTCAGAGCATTGATATTATGTTATGGTAATTTTTGGGGTTTTTTCTGAAAAAAAAATTCTCAGTGAATAGTGTTTTTATTTAAAAATTAAATTAAAAATATTTAGAAAATTATTTTTATAAAATGAAGTTCATATTTGTAATCAGAGCATCGATATTTGGTTAAGGTGAAATTTTGGGATTTTTCTAAGAAAGATGAATTTTCTGTGAATAGTAAAAATGCAGTTTTAGGGTTTCTTTATGTTTAATGACATCACAACTGTGTCATGATGATGTCATGAGATATTTTAATGGTTTTCCAACCAAAGGTGATGCATTATTGAATAGGGGTCCCCATGTGACCTAACTCCATGGGAAATACAATGGGAGATCCCATGGTTTTGAGAAAACCACTTGTGAGGTTTCCCTTGAAATTATTAAAGTATCACCTCACCTTCCCTATAAATACCCACCCTTTACTCCTTTAGTGTTCACTCCCAACTATCCCCCAATAGATCCCTGGTCTCATTACCTCCCAAATAGTCATCCCAAGGTTCCCCCAAGCCCTCAAGGTCTAAACCTTTGAGTTTTAAGTGTTATGTTTTAAGGTAAGGAATCTGACCTCTCTCTTTATTTTCATGTAATCTCTTTTATGTCATTTCTTTTATGCTCCATGTTCTTATGTTGGAGGATGGTCTTATATATTCATTTTACTTCACTTTTTATGTTCATAGGATGAGATACCCCCTCTTTCTCTCATCAATCCATTTTAAGAATGTTTAAGTGGTGCCGTTAGGCTGCCGAATATTTAAGGGATTCTTTCACACTTTTCATTTTCAAAGTTATACTTTCATGTCAAGACTTTCAAGTTCCTTTTTATTATGTTGGGGTATGATATCTATATCTATAATACTGAACATTTATGTTAATATGATGAGAGACCCTATTTGATCTCGTTAATTCATTTTTTGTTGAAGTTTAAGTGATATTGTCTGTACTCCAATGAACTTTTTTCCCATTCCAGGATGACCTTGAAATCAATATAATCACAATTTTACACAATTATAATAAATTTTGGATTAATTTAAACTATATTATATCAAATTCTTAGAACATTTATAAAATCAATGTGTGATATGTGGGGTTATCTAAAAGGTTCATCAAAACATGGCACAAAGTCTAATGCTAAAATTGTGATCTTGTTTTGGACTAAAATAATTATAATTATAGCTTAGGCTAGTTGATATAAATGAATTCCAATATACATAAGTTATTATAAAAAAATAATTCCAAAATATGGGTTAGTAAGTAGAATGTTACAACTATAATGTAAAAGTAATAAAAATTAGTTTACAATCTAGAAAGATTCAAATTTTACAATTTTTCTAAAGTAATCTACAAAAACTAAAAATGATGTAATTTTATTAAAAAAGATAAAATGATGGTATTCTAATCACTAAGAAAAAGAAGAAAAATATTTAAGATAGTATTTTTTTCTATGAAATAATCAAATCACTATTTGATTCACCAAAATTTTAGAAAAAACAGTTTAATATCGGGGTTCATCATCCCCTAAATGCCTATATATGATTTGTATGTATAATCCCATAATTCTCATAGGAGAAATCTTATTTTTGTCTTCCTTCCATGTTTTTCATCTCAAAAGGTATGTCCTTAAAATTTCATTACAATGTTTTTAAATCCTTTATATTCTATTCCCCTACTGTTTTATGGATCATTTATGAGTGGGTGACCCATGTCCCATCTCTTTTCAATGTTTTCTAAAACCTCGTAACATAGTCGTTCTGCTGTAGAATTTCCGTCTCAAAATGTCTCACTCTTTTTCTAAAGTTATTTTATTTTATTAATTGAATACTCAAATTTCCCTCTACTATAGGGGTATTCACATATATACCAAGTTGTTCTATTTTAAAGTCTGGGATTTACATACATGAGACCCACCTTCCTTTTCTGTGGGTTTTAAAGTGACACAAAGATCATGTCTTTAAAGTAGTTTTTAAAATGTTATGATTATGAAATGATACCGATTTCTTTTATGCTATATGGGTTGTTTATGAATTTATTGATGATGATATGTGTGGCTCACATGATGATAAAGAAAAATTTAAGGGTGTGCTCTGATAGCGCTCCAATGCATTGGGTAAAGACTTAATATCTAGAGATGACCATTTAGACTGACACCATGGTGAATATACTTGGTAATTTTTATTGACACCTTGGGGATGGACCTCGGTGAAAAGGAAATGATCGTCTTTGAAAAATGTTGTATCCACATCTTAAAGTTATGAAAAACATTATTTTTATTATGATATGCCTCATGATTTATTTATCATGCCTTAATGTTCTTTTCATGACCTTATTGAAGTATCTTAAGTTCACATTTAAAATGTTTCTATTGTTTCCCTTACTAGGCCTTTTGCTCACCCTTTATTTTGATGTATGTTCCCAGGTAATGAGATGCAGTAATGAACCTAGGATGAATTTAAAGAGACGCTTTTAATGTGTTTAAGAAGAATGTTTTATGTTGATTTCATGTATTAAGTTCCTTATTTCCAAGACACTAAACCTTAAAGATCCTCAGTTTTGTGTAATGTAATGAAAGTTATGTTATAAAAAGTCAGGATGCCACAGTTGGTATCAAAGGATGGTTTAGTTATTTGTGGAAATTATGATATAAAAACTATAGGAAAGACCCTATAGAAAAGTATAAATATAGGAAAAATTCTTGGTATTTTGGTGAGTATTGAGTAAGTGGTTTATCAAACAAATACATCCCTATCTGGATACAAGCAGGTAGAGGTGGCTCTGGCACAGGTGTACATAAGGGTAAAACCAGAAAACACCTCTTTGAGATAGACTAGAATAAGAACCGGTGCACAATAAGGGGCCTTACTGCACTCTTGGTTACGACACTCCCGGGGGATATGTTTGGTTAATCACAAGGTTTTTATGAATCATTATGAAGGAATTATAGAGAAATGTAATTTTCTAAGCATGAAGTCTTAGTTAAAAGATTCCTAAATGGAATAAGTTTCTCACTAAGGTTTTATTCTTTTAGAAAATAGTAGGCAATAGGAGGAACTGTGCAGATGGTGACTGCAATGCACCATGTGCTGACGACCCTCTGATGGAAGCCGGAATGGAAACATTCATGCGAATGATGAACCAACTGACTCAAGTTATGAGTAATAACTTGATTCAAGCTGAGAGGCTGATCTCGCCCCAAAGGGAACAACATTCTATTGAGTCCTTCATGCGTCAGTGACCACCAACATTCAGTGGATCTACTAAACCATTGGTTGCAGAACAATGGATAAGCTCCCTTGAAAAGATCTTTTCTGTACTTCATTGTTCGGAACAATAAAAAGTCACCCTTGCTATTTACCGCCTAAAGGGAGAAGCTGATCAGTGGTGGTCACTGATCAAAAACACGAATCCACGGGGAGAGATGGAAGATATGGAGTGGGAAGAGTTCCATGGAATATTCTTTAATAAGTATTTCCCTCGTTCCTTGATAATGAGAATGAGGAAAGAGTATCTCGAGCTGAAGTAGAAGGAGAATGAATCTGTCGGAAGCTATGAGATGAACTACACCCGACATTTACAATATACCTCTAGCTCTGTCATGGATCCAAGTGGAAAGGTTGACAGATTATTCGGTGGACTGAGACCTCATCTGCAGAAGAATCTGGCCAATAGGGACTATGATAGCTATGAGGAGATCGTATGGAGTGCAATGAATGTCGAGCTAGTGTTTGGTGAGACACATTGGTCTCATTAATCAAATGACAGGAAGATATTGTTGGAGCCCAGTCTGGGGAAGTCTTTTGATCAGGGAAGAGGTGGAAACCAAAAGCAACTTACCACATGTAATAAATGCGGGAAAAAGCATCTGGGGAACATCTTGATCGGAAGTGGAAAGTGCTACAAGTGTCGAAGAGAAGGCCATATTGCTCAGAATTGTCATAGTGAGGTGAAGCCTCAACTTCCCAACACTAACGAAAGAGGATAGATGGTTCCGACCCTACCCGAAGTCAAATGCTTCAAGTGTGGACAGCTTGGGCACTTTTCTAATCACTGTCAAAATCTGAGGGTAGTGGAGGGGAATCACCATCCACCTCAAAAAAGGCCAAGGGAGCAAGGTCGTGCTTTTTATATCACAACAACTAATGATGAAGTTCCGAATGACGTGGTAGCAGGTACTCTTGTTGTCCTCTCAAAACTAGAAAGTACGTTGTTTGATTCTGGTTCAACGCATTCCTTTATTTCATCCAAGTTTGCAGAGAATATAGAATCAATCCCTGAACTGCATGAGGTAGAATTTTCAGTCAAGACTCCTTGTGGGATTATCCATGAATAAACAGTGTTTAGAGACTCTAATGTTTACTTCAGTGAGCACAATCTTATCACAAATCTAGTAGTCATTCCCATGTTGGAATTTGACGTTATATTATGGATGGACTGGATCTCAAAGTATAATGCTAAGATCAAATGTAGAAGTAAGGAAATCTCAGTAGTCTTTAATGAACGACCTACAATTATCTTCCAAGGAGAGATATCCCGAACTGATCCCTATCTAGAAGCACCTCTTATAGAATTCTTTATGGAGTTAATTAGTGATGATGAATAAGGAAAGGGAGTATACAAATAGAAGATGTGCTGATTATTCAAGAATACATGGATGTATTTCATGAGGAGTTACCTAGACCTCCCCCAGAAAGAGAGGTATATTTCTCTATTGAACTCATACCTGGATCAAAACTGATATCAAAGACCCCGTATAGAATGGAAAATGTGGAGCTAGAAGATTTAATGAAACAATTCCAAGACTTGTTGGTGAAGGGGTTTATCTGATAGAGTGTGTCACTTTGGGGAGAACCAGTTCTCTTTGTGAAGATGAAGGATGGATTAATGCGGCTATGCATTGATTATAGAGAACTGAATGGGATCACAGTGAAGAACAGATACCATATTCCATGAATTGATGATTTATTTGACCAACTTCGTGGGGCTTAATTCTTCTCCATGATAGACCTTCGATCTGGTTATCATCAAATGAGGGTGAATAAGGAAGATATTCCAAAGAATGCATTCCGATCAAGATTTGGGAATTATGAGTTTACTGTTATACCCTTCGTCTTGACTAATGCTCCTGATATTTTCATGGATTTGATGAATAGTGCCTTTAAGGACTACCTTGATAACTTTGTTGTAGTTTTTATTGATGATATTTTGATATATTTAGAAAGTTTTGAGGATCATGATGATCATCTGAGGGTTATTTTGAAAACTCTGCGAATGGAGAGGCTCTTTGGAAAGATCAGCAAGTGTGAGTTTTGGTTACAACAAGTGGCTTTCTTGGATCACAACGTAACCAATGAAGGAATCTTGGTTGACCCTACAAATACAATGGTTGTGGAGGAGTGGCCTCAACCCACAACAGTAACTGAGATTCGTAGTTTCCTTGGTTTATCGGGATGTTATAGGAGGTTTGTGAAAAAAAAATTCATGGCTTTCTAATCTGTTATCCAAGTTGACTCGAAAAGGGGTTAAGTTCATCTGGACAAATGAATGCGAGGAAAGATTCCAAGAGCTGAAGAAGAGATTAGATACTGCACATGTGTTAACACTACCCTCTATCTGAGAAGGATTCGTTATTTTTAGCGAGGCATCTCTGAAAGGGCTTGGGTGAATCCTCATGAAAAATTACAAGTTAATTGCTTATGCATCTCGACAGTTGAATATTCATGAGCAGAATTATCCTACGAAAGATCTAGATCTAGCGGTAGTTGTTTTTTGTCTAAAGATATGGATTCACTATCTTTATGGGGATAAATGTGATATATACACTGACCACCAATGTTTAAAGTATATTTTCACCCAAAATGAATTGAACATGAGACAAAGGATATGGTTAGAGCTTATTAAATGTAACACCCCGACCCCAGTTACCTAGATTCGGTGCATTATTACATAACATTGGCATGATCACAAGAAATATCAAATCTTGAATGGCCGATTGGTTTAGTAGCCTTGGAAACACTAGATATATTCATAATGTTTTACATTACATCCTAAAGTGAAAAACTACTACAACAAAATATTCTCTCCATAGTCCACACTATTATCCCCTCATAATATCCCTGGAGGTCATTCATTATTTACTTCTTCACATCCTGGGAAATATAAAACATAGAAAAGGGGTGAGCTCAAATGCCCAGTAAGGATAACAATATAGAAAAAACATTCATAAATAAGAATAAACATTTAAGGCAGTGTATAAATAAAAAAAATCCTTTTTAAACTTGAACTTCAACATAGTATGTCAAAATTAAAATGAAATAATGCCATTTACTTATTCGCATGGATATTCTACTAATCGAATAACCACATGCAATATAAATAACCACTTTCATAATTATGGAATGCATAATTCTAGACTATCATAACTAAGTAGCCAAGGCCTCGTGCCAAGACTACAAATAAGATTTTCTTCATGGCCTTGTGCCAAGTCACTAGTTTGTCTCATGAGACCTACCGATGAATTGAGGAGCTATAGCGAGCTCCACCCGTCACATATTAAGTCCAATGCATTCCCATATGAAAAGGTTTAAACATAACATAAACATTCATATAAAAACTAGCATATGAAATGTAAATACTTCATCTATAAACCATGAATGGTATAAAAATAACACATCCATAGTCAAACATATCACAAAACCTTCAATACAATATTGAAGTTTTGTATCAAAATAAATCAACTTCAAATAAGCGTAAAATCCATCAAAGGATGTTGACATAGATGAAATCAAAATTATTTTTAGAGAAATATCTCTTTCTATATTAAATAATTTAAGAGTCATATATTTATAAAATAAAACATTTTCTTTGACAATATTCTTATAAGCTTGTTAGGGAAGATTCGACGATTTTATAACGCCAGAAAATAGCCACACCCAACGTAGAAGTTAAAAAAACATTCTTACCTTAATTCTGTCGAAAAGGCTAAAAAGCACCTTGTTTGGAAAACGACGGAAAGATTCCTTCATAAACCTCTTATAAAATGTCAAACAAGGGTATAAATGACTTTAACCTATATTCTTTTAAATAGTAAAAATGTTTTGAAATACATTTTTAAGAAACATGGATGTGGATGATAAAGAGATCCCAGTAGATTATTATGTATAAACAACCTCGGATAATGAAGATAATCCGAAATAAACTCTTACCTTTTACTTTTCCTTGGTTGGGGGAAGGTTAAAATCCTGTATAATGGTTACATAATTGTTATTAAATTATACGAGAATCATATACATTAATATTATATCTTATATGATCTTTTAACATTGATTTGTTAATAATATCTTAGTATTAGCGTTGTTTTGGGTGTTTACTTACTCATTTTCTTTTATATGTTTTGTTACGTAAGTCATGTTTTTCATGGATAGGTTGTATCATAATCATATCCATAATGATATCAAGTCATTAGATACTATTATTAATCATCAAATGTGAATTATACTTGAATGGATACGATGGAGAATGAATCTTATAACGTTCGTGGAGACGGTAGTCCGTACGTACGCACGAGCGACAATATCATTATTTTGATATTAAAATAATATATAATTGGATGGTATATCATATATACAGAATCATTATCATGTTATATTTATTATTTAAAAGAATTAAACATCATTATTATACCCATCCACATAATAATATATTGAATAACAATTACACCACGACGTGGAGACGGTTAGCCGTACGTACGCACGTATGGTGACATGTCATTCAAAGGATGGATATAATACTGAATATGGTTGTGACATATTTATAATAATATTAAATTATATACGATATAATGGATTCATTATTTTAGAATGGTAATAACAATGAAAGAAGAAGTGGAAGAAGAAAGGAACTTGAAAAAGGGTGGTGAAATCATTACCTCTTCTTCGGGTTCTTCCTTTTGATTTGATCAAAAGGGCTCCTTAAGTTTTCTTTCTGACTAAAGGAAGGCATCTAGGATGAAGTTATGGAAGTTGAGAGAGTATTTGGGCAGAGGTTGGCTGAACCAAAAGGCTTTTAAGGTGTGAGTTAATGAGAAGGGAGAGTGCCCTTTTATAAAAGGGTTGAGGGGCACCTTTGGAAAAGCTAGAAATATTATTTTATAATAAATTAATATTCGGTTTCTAATGGCTCCAAAGTGTATTATTTAAATTTTATGGTGGTTATAGGTCTAAAACCACACAAAAAATATAATTTAGACAGGTTTGGGTCATTATATTAACCTTATCTTTTAGTTTTAACTCTTAGTTAATTAGTCTGACACTTACCATGTCACTTTGTATTTTTATATTATATAGTTAATAAACATACAATATACCTCCAAGAGACCCCCAAGTGGTCCATTAATGATACACCTATCATGATATAATTCTCCTGGCCGAACAATTTATTTTTAGGAATTTAATATCAATTAATAATATAATATTTGTTTTAAAAACCCTTTTATGTCAATTTTGACACTATTTTAAAAATTGATTTTTTTGAAACTCATAACAGAATTATTATTTCTAAAGAAGTCAATTAAATGAATCCTAATATGTCAGATTATCCTATAAAATAATTTTAATTCATTAAAAGTCTAAAATTATATTTATTTGGGTATTTACAATATCAATTATTTTAATATTTCACTATTATGGTAATTACTTCATCATCATTGTGTCATAAATAAATTAAATTATTTAATGTCTAAAAATTATAAATAAAATATAATTATGTAGTAAATCTTTTTATCTTTCTAATGAATATTTAAAATTTAATTTATCTTATGTATAACCCTATATTAAAAATATCTTAGTAAATTAACATTGATTTTAACTCTTTTAACTCTTCTTTGAATTAAATAATAATAAATGTCCTAATCTAATCCAAGTGGACCTAAATGATAATATTATATTCCGAAGGATGTTTTTGGTAGACATAAACTTGTCCAATAGAATTATGACATGTGTTAGGGTAATATTAATATCATTTTTACCCTTAATTACCCTATTTACTTTTAACCGTGGTAAATAAAAGTAAAAAGTTATTATTCACCAAAAAAATATTTTCATGTCATTGAACCAAATTTTACTCCTTGATATTAACCGTGTCTCTCGGATTTTCGAAATTTCAATCACAAAAATAGTAAAATTATGTTTTATGAAAAATTCAGTTTTTTAACTACCACTTAGTAGTTTTACTATTCATCAAAAATTGAAGTTTTTCAGAACAATGCCAAAATTTCACCCTAAGCTATAATTGAAATTCCAAATTCAAAAATGATGTCTTTTTTACAAAATTCCAAACATATAAGTTTCATTAATTAATTTTATAATTAATTCCTGCTGTCACAACAAATAGCGTGTTTTTAAGAAACAATATATATCAAAAGATTGACAATTGTTTATGTCCAATTTAAAAGTGAAATTAATTCTAATGAACACCATTGGATAAAATGGTAAAAATATATTCTAATAATACATTAAAACAACTCAATAATATAATTTATCATTATAAATTATTTTTATCAAAAGAGTTGTTTTATGTATTTTTCACTATTCATAAAAATTGGAAGTTCTCAGAAAAATACCAAAAATTCAACTTAGGATAATTTTGATATTCCGAATCCAAAAATTAATTCCATTTTGAAATATAAAATATTTATAATTTAAAAAATTATTTATTACTATTCATAATGGATTGTTTGATCAGTTATGGTGTGTGTTAGAACTCGATGTTGCGTACAACACACGCTATTGCATTATTCAAAGAAACATGTACCGTAGAAGCTTGGGGTGTCACATTCTCCCCTCCTTCAAATATTTTCGTCCTCGAAATTTCTAGAATACTACCGCATGAAAAGACTCGGGTGGTTAATAATCATATGTTCCTCGGGTTCCCACGTTGCCTCTTCCATCTTATGATTTATCCACAAACCTTTTACCAGACGCGTCGTCCGGTTTCTCAGTACTTGTCCTCTCATATCAATAATCTTGACGGGTTCATTGCAATAAGACAGATCGGGTTCCAGTTCTAATTCCTCATAGGTGAGTACATGCGTTGGGTCAGGCATGTATTTCCTCAACAGAGATATGTGGAACACATCGTGAACTTTGGAGAGACTTGGCGGCATTGCCAATTGGTAAGCTACAGCCCCAATTCGTTCTAGAATTTCGAAAGGTATGATGTACCTGGGACTCAATTTACCTTTCTTACCAAAACGTATGACTCCCTTCCATGGAGATACCTTCAGGAAAACATGATCACCAACATGAAATTCCAAATCCCTCCTTCGATTATCGGCATATCTCTTCTGCATACTTTGAGTTGCTTTAATGTGATTTTGGATTACCTTCACCTTTTCCATTGTTTCCTCTACCAGTTCTGGACCTACAAGTTTTCTTTCACCAACTTCATCCCAACAGGTTGGTATGTGACATCTCTTTCTGTATAATGCTTCATATGGTTCCATCTGAATACTCGAATGGAAGCTATAGTTATAAGAAAATTCTACCAAAGGTAAATATTGATCTCACATACCCTGAAAGTCAGGTGAGCAAGATCTCAACATGTCTTCTAAGGATTGAATAGTCTGTTCTGATTGTCCGTCTGTATGAGGGTGGTAGGCAGTGCTCAAATGAAGTTTAGTATCCAGTGATTTCTGAAGACTCTTCCAGAATCTTGAAGTAAAACAAGGATCACGATCAGAAACAATCGATAGGGGTACTCCATAAAGTCTCACAACATCATTAATATATAGTCTTGATAGATGTTCCAGTGGTAGATATTCTCTTAGAGCAAGAAAATGTGTTGACTTGGTAAGACGATCAACAATAACCCATATTGAATCGTTCCTTATAGGAGTCTTTGGTAGTCCCATGAAAAATTACATCGTAATATTGTCCCATTTCTACTCTAGTATGGGAAGAGGTTGCATGACTCCTCCAAGTTGTTGCTTTCCAGCTTTCACTTTTTGTCAAACCATACATCTTAACACAAAATCAGCAATCTCCCTCTTCATGTTATCCCACCAAAAATGTTCCTTCAAATCTTTATACATTTTGGTGCTCCTAGGGTGTATAGAGAAATTGGATCTATGAGCATCATCCAGCAATTCACTTTTTAGATCAGGTATATCGAGAACACAAAGTCTCTTCCCAAATTTCAAAATTCCATCTTCATACACAAAGTGTCTCAATCTCCCATCATTCACAGCTTTAATCTTCTTTTTAAATTCTTCATCATCGGTCTGAGAACTCTTCATCCTTTCTAGTAAAGGTGGTTTGGAAACCATTTGAAAAAGAATTGATGTTTCGCCTTCCCTGGTTATTCCCATGTCCATCTTCACTAGATCCATGAAAATTGGATCCCTTTCAATTCTCATATTGTTCAAAATTCCATTATCTTTTCTGCTCAAAAAATCTGCCACCTTTTTTGCTTTCCCCGGGTGGTAGTGTATCATAAAATCATAATACTTGAGTAATTCAAGCCATCTCCTTTGCCTTATATTGAGTTCTTTTTATGAGAAAATATACTTTAAACTCTTGTGATCAGTATAAATCTCACATTTTTCACCATATAGGTAGTGCCTCCATATCTTCAAAGTAAAGATCACAGCTTCTAACTTGAGAAAATGAGTAGGATAGTTTTGCTCATGAATTTTCAACTGTCATGATGCATAGGCAATAACCCTATCATTATATATAAGGACACAACCAAGTCCTTTCTTCGATGCAACACTATAAATAATGAACCCATCATTCCCCAATGGTAGAGTCAATATAGGGTCATTAACGAATCTTCTCTTCAGTTCTTCGAAACATTCATCACACTCTTTTGTCCAAACAAATTTAACCCCTTTATGTGTAAGCTTCGTTAATGGGTTTTCCAATCGGGCAAAATTCTGGACGAAACGTCGATAATAACCTGCCAAACCAATAAAACTGCATACCTCAGTTATACTCGTAGGTGCTGGCCATTCTTGGATTTCCTTGGTCTTAGAAGGGTCAATAGAGATTCCATATTTAGAGACAATATGGCCAAGAAAAGAAGTCTCATGAAGCCAGAATTCACATTTGCTAAACTTCCCATATAATTCATGTCTTCTCAGAGTCTTCAGGATAATGCGCAAGTGACTTTCATGATCTTCATAGCTTTTAGAGTATAACAAGATATCATCAATAAATACCACCACAAATTCATTGAGATATTCCTTAAAAACTCTATTCTTCAGATACATGAATACAGAGGGTGCATTAGTCAATCCAAAAGTCATTACAGTAAACTCGTAATGCTCGTACCTGGTTCGAAATGTTGTCTTTGGAATGTCTTCCTTCTTTACACATAACTGATTGTATCCAGATCGAAGATCAATCTTTGAAAAGTATTGAGCTCCATGTATTTGGTCAAATAAATCTTCAATGCGAGGTAGGGGATACTTGTTCTTTATTGTTATAGCATTGATCTCCCTATAGTCGATACATAACCTCATAGATCCATCTTTCTTTTTAACAAAAATAACAGGAGCTCCCCATGGAGAAACACTAGGGAGAATAAATCCATTATTACTCAATTCCTCTAGTTTTTTCTTTAGTTAAACTAATTCTACAGTGGACATTCTATAAGGGGTCTTCGATATAGGCCTTGATCAAGGAATTATATCAATGGAAAACTCAACTTCTCATTCTGGAGGATGTCCAGGTAAATCTTCCGTAAATACATCTACATATTATTTCACAACAGTTACATCCTCTATTTGAACATTCCTTTCCTCACCCATAGTCATTTCATTCTCTTCCTCCCCAATAATTTAATTTAGTTGAGCTATTGGGGGTGGATCTAGATAAGAATTAGGTGGTGACGATTCTGCTCTAAAGATAAGGTGTTCCTTATCTTCATCATCAAAAATCGTAACCTCCTTCTTCTTACAATAAATCATTGCATCATAATCCGAAATCCAATCCATACAGAGGATTATATCATACTCAATCATAGGTATGACGTTGATATCAGCGGATAAAGAACATTTATGTGCTTCAATGGGGACTGATTCACAAAACTTTTTTGCAATGATACTTCCCTTAAGAGTTTTAACTGAAAACTACCTTGTTAAATCAAATTGGAAATATCTAATTTTCTTAGAAAATTGGGAAGATATGAAACAATGTGATGATCCAGAATCAAATAATGCATTTGTTATACTTGAGGTAACCATTAAATTACCTTCCACCACGTCTGTTGGAGCTTCTACCTCAGCAGTAGTGATAGCATAAGCTTGGCATTGATCCCTTGGCATTTTATGAGGTAATTTCCCCTGACACTTAGGAAATTCATTTGTATAATGTCCCATCTCCCTGCAATTGTAGCACTGACCATTGGTTGCTTCCTTCTTCCCTTTGCAATCCCGAGCTTGGTGACCTTTTTCACCACAATTGTAAAAGACACCCATTCCCTTTAAGCAAGTACCAGGGTGTCTCTTCCCACATTTACCACAGGATGGATATTCATACATTCCCTTCTTCCCCTTATTTACATTCCCAGGTTGATCAGAAAATCTCTTCATCTCTTGCTTTGTTTTAAAGTCATAAGACTTAGAGAATTCCTTTTTGGTCTTGATAGCACATGAGACAATGTCTTCGTATGATGAAAAGGATTGTGAGACTAATGCTTGACGGAGAAATGGTTTTAACCCATCAAATAATTGATCAATCTTACTTCTGGGGTTACGTATATAATCTCCAGCATACCTTGCTAACCTTGTAAAGTTAGCCTCATAGTTTGTGACATTCTCATCCTCCTTTTGTCTCAAACTCAGAAATTGCCTTTCCATATCTGCTTGATGGTCACGAGGAATGTATTTTTATAAAAACAAATCTATGAACTCCCTCCATTCCATATTTGATACCTTATCATCTTCCTTCATGTTTTGAATCAGTGAACACCATTGATCAGCATCTCGAGTGAGGCGGTAAACTGCCATGATAACTTTTTCCCTTTCACTACTCCCCAAAGCCAGAAATATTTTCTCTAGGGAATTTATCCATTGCTCATCTACTAAGGGATTTGTACTCCCATTGAACGTTGGTGGTTGTTGCCTCATGAATCGATCTAACATTGACCCTCCATGCTGCGGATCAGGGTGCTCCATATGGGTAAGGTTATTATTCATAACCTGAGTGAGTTGTCCCAGTATAGTGATTAGCTGATCGGCACCAGTTTCATCACCAGCTCCACTATAATTATCTTGAGAAGGATGGAAATCCCTACATGGAGTGCATGCATTGATATAGTTTCCATTTCTTTCACTAGGCACCATTTCTAAACAATGGCATAAACTAGATCAGTTTATGACTCAAAATACATAATTCCATACTTATAAAACACTTAACATAAATTGACCTATTTATGGATATAATCCATAATCGTAAAAAATGTTTTCTTGGAGTAAGTATATACTCATAAAACCTTTATAATGATTTATAAAGAAAGTGAGAGTTATCCTAAGCATATCCCCAGGGAGTGTCGTAACCAAGAGTGCAGCAAGGCGCGTTGTCATGCACCAATTCTCGTTCATGTCTAGCTCAAAGCGGTGTTTTCACGTTTTACCCCTAGGTACATTTGTGCCAGAGCCGCCTATACCTGCTCGTATCCAGAAAGGGATTCATTGCTCGAAAAACTCACAAAATCTCTACAATACCAAAATTCTAGGATGTTTATCTATACTAATCCTCAAAGTCCATCTTAGGTCTATGTTCTCTAATCATAGTTTATCTAAATCTAGATTCCAAGGATTTTACTAAACTTCCTCTGATACCAACTGTAACGCCCCGACCCCAGTTACATAGAGTCGGTGCATTATTACATAACATTGGCATGATCACAAGAAAGATCAAATCTTAAAAGACCGATTGGTTTAGTATCTTTGGAAACACTAGATATATTCATAAAGTTATAAATTACATCATAAGGTGAAAAAATACTACAACAACATATTGTCTCCATAGTCCACACCATTATCCCCTCATAATATCCCTGTAGGTCATTCATAATTTACTTCTTCACATCCTGGGAAAAATAAAACATAGAAAAGGGGTGAGCTAAAATGCCTAGTAAGGATAACAATATATCAGAAACTTTCATAAATAAGAATAAACATTTAAGGCAGTGTATAACTAAAACAAAATTCTTTTTAAACTTGAACTTCAATATAGTATTTCAAAAACAAATTGAAATAATGCCATTTACTTATTCACATGGATATTCTACTAATCGAATAATCACATGCAATATCAATAACCACTTTCATAATGATGAAATGCATAATGCCAGACTATAATAAACCCATAGCCAAGGCCTCATGCCAGGACTATAAATACGATTTTGCCAAGGCCTTGTACCAAGACACTAGTTTGTCTCATGAGACCTACCGATGAATCGAGTAGCTATAGCGGGCTCCACCCGTCACATATTAAGTCTAATGCATTCGCATAAGAAAAGGTTTAGATATAACATAAACATTCGTATTAAAACTAGCATATGAAATGTAAATACTTCATCCATAAACCCTGAATGGTATAAGAATAACACATCCACAGTCAAAAATATCAAAAAACCTTAAATACAATATAGAAGTTTTGTATCATAATAAATCAACTTCAAATAAGTGTAAAATCCATCAAAGGATGTTGACATAGATGAAATCAAAAATCTTTTTAGAGAAATATCTATTTCTATTTTGAAATAATATAAGAGTCATATATTTATAAAATAAAACACTTTCTTTGAAAATATTCTTATAAGCTTGTAAGGGAATCTTCGACGATTTTATAATGGTAGAAAATAGCCACACACGCCGTATAAGTTAAAAAAACATTCTTACCTTAATTCTGTCAAAAAGGTTAAAAAGCACCTTGTTTGGAAAATGACGGAAAGATTCCTTCATAAACCTCTTATAAAAAGTAAAAAAAGGCTATAAATGACTTTAACCCGTATTCTTGTAAATAGTAAAAATGTTTTTAAATACATTTTTAAGAAACATGGATGTGGGTTATAAAGAGATCCCAGTAGATTATTATGTATAAACAACCTCGGATAATGAAGAGATTGCAAATTAAACCCTTACCTTGTACTTTCCCTTGGTTGGGGGTAGGTTAAACTCTTGTATAATGGTGAAATAATTGTTATTAAATTATACAGGAATCATATTCATTAATATGATATCATATATGATCTTTTAACATTGATTTGTTAATAATATCTTAGTATTATCATTGTTCTGGGTTTTTACATACTCATTTTCTTTTATATGTTTTGTTACGTAAGCCGTGTTTTTCATGGATAGGTTTTATCTTAATCATATCCAGAATGATATCAAGTACTTAGATACTATTATTAATCATCAAATTAGAATTATACTTGAATTGATATGATGGATATTGAATCTTATCACGTTCGTGGAGACTGTAGTCTGTACGTACGCACGAGCGACAATATCATTCTTTTGATATTAAAATAATATATAATTGGATGGTATATCATATATACAGAATCATTATCAAGTTATATTTATTATTTACATGAATTACACATCATTATTATACCCATCCAAATAATAATATATTGAATAACAATTACACCACGACGTGGGGACGGTAAGCCGTACATACGCACGTATGGTGACATGTCATTCAAAGGATGGATATAATACTGAATATGGTTGTTCTATATTTATAATAATATTAAATTATATAGGAGATACTGGATTCATTATTTTAGAATGGGAATAACAAAGAAAGAAGAAGTGGAAGAAGAAAGGAACATGAAAAAGGGTGGTGAAATCATTACCTCTTCTTCGGGTTCTTCCTTTTGATTTGATCAAAAGGGATCCTTAATTTGGATTTCTAACTAAATTAAGGCTTATATAATGAATTTAGGGAAGTTTAGAGAGTATTCGGGCAGATTTTGGCCAAAGCAAAAGGCTTTTAAGGTGTGAGTTAATGAGAAGGGAGAGTGCCCTTTTATAAGAGGGGTGAGGGGCACCTTTGGAAAAGCTAGAAATATTATTTTATAATAAATACATATTCGGTTTATAATGGCTCAAAAGTGGATTATTTAAATTTTAAGGTGGGGATAGGTCGAAAAACACTCATCCAATAGAATTTAGACAGGTTTGGGTCATTATATTAACCATATCTTTTAGTTTTAACTCTTAGTTAATTAGTTTGACACTTACCATGTCACTTTGTATTTTTATATTATATAGTTAATAAACATACTATATAACTCCAAGAGACCCCCATGTGGTCCATTAATGTTACAACTATCATTATATAAGTCTCTTGGATGATCCTTAGATTTTTAGAAATTTAATATCAATTAATAATATAATATTTGTTTTAAAAACTCTTTTATGTCAATTTTGACACTATTTGGAAAATTGATTTTTTTGAAACTCATAACAGAATTATTAGTTCGCCAAAAGTCAATTAAATCAATACTAATATGTCATATTATCCTAGAGAATTACTTTAATTCATTAAAAGTCTCAAATTATATTTATTTGGGTATTTACAATATCAATTATTTCAATTTTTCAATATTATGGTAATTACAGCATCATCATTGTGTCATAAATAAATTAAATTATATAATGTCTAAAAATTATAAAACAACTATCATTATGTAGGAAATCCTTTTATCTTTCTAATGAATATTTACAATCGAATTTATCTTATGTATATCCCTATATTAAAAATGTTTTAGTCAATAAACTTTGATTTTAACTCTTTTAACTCTTCTTTGAATTAAATAATAATAAATGACCTAATCTAATCCAAGTGGACCTAAATGATGGTATTTTATTCCTAAGGTTGTTTTTGGTCGAGATAAACTGCTCCAATAGAATTAGGACATGTGTTAGGGTAATATTAATATCATTTTTACCCTTAATTACCCTATTTACTTATAACCGTGGTAAATAAAAGTAAAAAGTTACTGTTAACCAAAAATTATTTTCATCTCATTGAACCACATTTACTCTTTGATATAAATCGTGTCTCTCCTAGTTTCTAAATTCCAATCACAGAAGCAGTAAAATTATGTTTTATGAAAAAATCAGTTTTTGAACTACCACTTAGTAGTTTCACTATTCATCAAAAATTGATGTTTTTCAGAACAATTCCAAAATTTCACCCAAAGATATAATTGATATTCCAAATTAAAAAATTATGTATATTTTAAAAAATTACAAACATATAAGTTGCATTAATTAATTTTCTAATTAATTCCCGCTGTCACAACAAATAGCGTGTTTTTAAGAAACAATTTATATCAAAAGATTGACAATTGTTTATGTCCAATTTTAAAGTGAAATTAATTCTAATGAACACCATTGGATAAAATGGTAAAACTATATTCTAATTATACTTTAAAACCACTCAATAATATAATTTATCACTATAAATTATTTTGATTAAAAAAGATGTTTTTAAGTATTTTTCACTATTCATAAAAATTGGAAGTTCTCAGAAAAATACCAAAAATTCAACTTAGGATAATTTCGATATTTCGAATCCAAAAATGATGTCCATTTTGAAATATAAAATATATATAATTTAAAAAAGTAGGTATTACTATTCATAATGTCTAGTTTGATCGGTTGTGGTGTGTGTTAGAACTCGATGTTGCGTACAACACACGCTATTGCATTATTCAAAGAGAAGCGTACCATAGAAGCTTGGGGTGTTACCTTAAAGACTATGATTGTTCAATTCATTATCACCCTGGAAGAGATAACAAAGTCGCAGATGCGTTAAGAAGGAAAGATCCTGTTGTTCGGGAAACAATGAGGATCCTAGGAGATCCCTTGATTAAAGATCTAGTAAAACTGGTGATGGAAATTGTAAGGGAAGGGACATCATCAACCTTATCCCAATTGATTTCTCAACCTTTATTACTAGAGAAGATCAAATAGGCTCAAAAAGATGATCCTTTGCTGCAGGAGAAGTTTGAGGCTGTAAAGGATGGTAAGTTCCCTGATTTCAATATTGATCAATAAGGTGTATTGAAATTTCATACAAGACTATGTGTGCCATATATTCCGGAGATAAAGAAAGAACTGATGGATGAAGCTCATAGCTCTACTTTCTCTATACATCTGGTAAGAAAAAAAATGTATAGAGACATTTGTGATCATTATTGGTGGGATAACACGAAGATGGATATTGCTGATTACACTACATGGTGCCTTGTGTGTCAACAAGTAAGGGCAAAATGACAACTTCCTAATGGGGTATTACAACCGCTACCCATACCAGTATGGAAGTGGGATAATATCACTATGGACTTTGTAACTGGTCTCCCGAAAACATCCAAATGAAATAATGCGATATGGGTTATTATGGACCATCTCACCAAGACCGCCCATTTTATCTCTATTCGGGAAGAATTTTCTCTAGATCAACTTGCCAAGATATACGTAAAGGATGTTGTAAGGATGTATGGGGTACCACTATCCATCGTGTCTGATCGTGATCTAAGATTCACATCAAAATTCTGGAGAAGTCTTCAACATGCTCTGAATACTGAATTTAGTTTCAGTACGGCCTATCATCCTCAAACTGATGACCAATATGAAAAGACTATTCAGACACTCGAAAACATGCTGAGATTATGCTCAATGGATTTTAAAGGTGGATGGGATCAACACCTCCCATTAGTTGAGTTCCCCAATTACAACAGCATCCATTCGAGTATTTAGATGGCACCTTATGAAGCTCTGTATGGAAAGTGATGTAGAACTCCTACTTGTTGGGATTAAACTGGTGAGAGAAAGCTTCTTGGTCCTGATCTTGTTCAAGAGATGATAGAACAGGTTCATTCAATCCAACAACACATAGAGGCTGCTCAAAGTCAGAAGAATAGCTATGCTGACAACCGTCGAAGGGACATGGAGTTTGGTGTTGTCGAAAAAGTCTTCCTTCGAATTTCTCCATGGAAGAGAGTCATGCGGTTTGGGAAGAAAGGGAACCTCAGCCCTAGGTACATTGGCCCCTATGAAATCTTTGATCGCAAAGGAGCATGTTCCTATCGTCTAGCACTTCCACCGAACCAAGATCAAGTTCATGATGTCTTCCATGTATCTCTCTTGAGGAAGTACATACCTGACCCTTTGCTTGTACTGACCCGAGAAGTGGTACAACTAGAACATGACCTCTCTTATGAGGAGCAGCCAATGGAGATCTTAGACCGTAGAGAAAAGGTTCTATGAAACAAGACTACCCACCTTGTGAAAGTGTTGTGAGAGAATCATAAGTATGAAGAAGCGACTTGGGAGCCTGAGGAAACAATGAAGAAAAAGTACCCTCACAGTTTCGACTAGGCCTCAAGTATAAAATTTTAGGGACGAAATTTCTTAAGGGGGGAATAATGTAACGACCCAAACTTTTTGAGTAGTATATTAACATACTCTTAATGATTTAATAGATATGTTAATGGTTAATGCAGAAAGAGGATTCGATGGCTTTATCTAGTAGACTTGAACCTTATGAAGCCCACTTATCAGAGCTTGGGATGGACGTGGCATCTTTGCGCTTCGCTTTGGACTAAGCCCAAGATGAACTCCAGCATGTTAAGCATGAATGGAAATGCCTGCAGGAGAAGTTCAAGTTAGTAGAGATTACTATTTGGGCAATGTTATCTGAGCCTCCGTCAGATTCTCTCACCATAGCACACCTTACACTAAGGTCGTATGGTGGTGCTATAAGGGGATATGTGAAGAGACCGTAGCTTCTTTGTGTACCCCTTTGGGATGAATAAATTGAGATTTCTTCCATTAGTGATGTTTGTGAAATTTCAAATGTTCGGATAATTTTATGATGTATTTTATTGATGGATTATGAAAAAATGGATATTTTAAAATATTTATGTAAACCTGAAATAATTATTAATATGTAATGATTTTCAAAAAATGGACTTATGCACATGTGTTCAGTAAAGAATTTGGAGTATAATAAGATCAACATAATTTTTGATGAATAGTAAATTATAAATAGTGATTTTACGCTTAGTATTAGTAATCTGACCAAATGTATTATTAATCTCACTTAATGAAAGTTTTAATATAATTTAGACACCTTGATTAAGTAATGTGATTCAATAAAATGGGTAAATAACAGTTTCATAAATTATTAGTCAAGTATTAGTTTATTCAGATGAATAGTGTTTTTAATTAAAAATAAAATTAAAAATAATTAGAAAATAATTTTTATTAAATGGACTTTATTTTTGAACTCATAGCATCGATATTATGTTATGGTAATTTTTGGGGTTTTTTTCTGAAAAAAATGAATTCTCGGTGAATAGTATTTTTATTTATAAATTAAATTAAAAATATTTAGAAAATTATTTTTATAAAATGGAGTTCATATTTGTAATCAGAGCATCGATATTTGTTTATGGTGAAATTTTGGGATTTTTCTGAGAAAGATGAATTTTCAGTAAATTGTAAAAATGCAGTTTTATTGTTTCGGTATGTTTAATGACATCATAACTGTGTCATGATGATGTCATGAGAGAGTTTAAGGGTTGGCCGACAAAAGGTGATTAATTATTGTATTAGGTGCCCCATATGGCCTAACTCAATGGTAAATACCATGGTAGAGCCCATGGTTTTGAGAAAACCACTTGTGAGGTGTCCCTTGAAATTATTAAAGTATCACCTCACCTTCCCTATAAATACCCACCCTTTCCTCCTTTATTTTTCACTCCAAACTATCCCCCAACGAAGATATGGTCTCATTACCTCCCAAGGATTCATCCCAAGGTGCCCCCAAGCTCTCAAGGTCCAAACCATAGATTTTTAAGAGTTACGTTTTAAGGTAAGGGATCCGACCTCTCTCTTTCTTTTCAAGTAATCTCTTTTATGTAATTTCTTTTATGATCCATATTCTTATGATGTAGTATGTTCTTATATATTCATATTAATTCCCTTTTCTTGTTCATATGCTGAGAGACCCCCTATTTCTCTCAATAATTTGTCTTAAGAATGATTAAGTGGCGCCGTTAGGCTGCCGAATTTTTAAGGGATTCTTTCACCATTCTCATTTTTCAAAGTTCTACTTTCATGTCAAGTCTTTCAAGTTCCTTTTTATTATTTTGTGGTATTATCTCTATATCTATCATATTGAACTTTTATTTTCATAGGATTATAGACCCTATTTGATCTCGTCAATTCATTTTTGTTGAATTTTAAGTGACGTCGTTAGGCTATCGAATATTCATAAGAGAAATCTAATTTTTGTCTTCCTTCCATGTTTTTCATCTCAAATGGTATGTCCTTGAAATTTAATTACCATGTTCTTAAATCATTTATATTCTGTACCCCTACTGATTTATGTATCATTCTTGAGTTGATGACCCATATCCCCTCTCTTTTCAATGTTTTCTAAACCCTCGTAACATAGCTGTTATGCTGCAGAATTTCCGTCTCCAAATGTCTCTCTCTTTTCCTAAAGTACGTTTATTTTATTTAGTGAATACTCAATGCTCTCTCTTCTATAGGGGTATTCAAATATATACCATGTTGTTCTATTTTAAATTCTGGGATTTACATACATGATACCCACCTTCCTTTTCTATGGTTTTTAAAGTGACACAAAGATCATGTCTTTAAAGCAGTTTTTAAAACATTATGATTATGAAATGAAATTCATTTGTTTTATTCTATATGGGTTGTTTATGAAATGATTGATGATGATATAGGTGGATCACATGATTATAAAGCCGAATTTAAGGGTGCGCCCTGATAGCGCTCCAAAGCATTGGGTAAAGACTTAATCCCTAGAGATGACCATTGAGACTGATACCTTGGTAAATAACCTTGGTAATTTTCATTGATACCTAGGGGATGGACCTTGGTGAAACGAAAATGATTGTCTTTGTAAAATGTTGTAGCCACATCTTAATGTTATGAAAAACGTTATTTTTATTATGATATGCCTCATGATTTCTTTCTCTTGCCTTAAAGTTCTTTTCATGACCTTATTGAAGTATCTTAAGTTCACATGTAAAATGTTCCTCTTGTTTCCCTTACTGGGCCTTCTGCTCACCCTTTATTTTGATGTATGTCCCCAGGTTTTGAGATGAAATAATGAACCTTGGATGAACATAAGGATAAGCCTTTAAAGTTTATAAGAGGAATGTTTTATGTTGTTTTCATGAATTATGTTTCTTGTTTCCAAGACACTAAACCTTAAAGATCCTCAGTTTTGTGTAATATAATTAATGTTATGTTATAAAAAGGTGGGATGCCACATTAGGAAACATGGTTGTAGAAAAACCATACAACCCTTCCTATTTTCCCAAATTTCAGTTCTCTAATCTAAAAATAAGCCTCTGATTCTCAAAGGATCTCTTTTATCTTCCTAGGCATCATTTCATGGGGAATTTTATGAAATTAATCTGACAATATAATGGTCCATACATTTGGATAAATCCAAGATATTTAAAAAATAATACCTTGAGACATTACAAAATATTAACTATTTATAAAAAATATATCTATGTTATATCTTGAAATTCTTGTGATATACAGTTTGTATGTATCACATAAAACAATGAGTTTCTCCTATGGATTTCATTACAATGAAGACAAAGTTTAACCGAAAAACATCATATTATTAAAATATTATTATTTAAAATAATAATATGTAACCAGATCATGAAATTAGTTTTTATTTAAAGTTTTAACTATATTTCAAAATTCTATGGTCTTTACAAACATCAAATAAATTCATTTTCTTACAAATTAATTAAAAATAAATCTGAAAACCAATTGATTATAATAAAAAAAATTACAATTTTATGCACAAAAACCTATTTCAACATATTAAATTAAATTAATTATTTTTATTGGATGATATTGATGAAATATATAAATTATATATTTAATAATGTAATTTCAATATTCATATAATACTTTTTACAGGCATATGGTCAAATCTGTCCCATTTTTATTCATAAAATCTTTAATTTTATTAAGGGGATTTCACCACCTTTTAATGGGGAAACAATTATAAATTTGAATTTTTGAACATTTATATATTTTATATGTCAAAATTTACCTATTATTTAAAATAGGAACCTAAAAATTTTCTATGTGTATTTTCTTTCTGTGAAATTTCATTTTCTAATAAATATTGAAAAGTATTGATTTTTAATTCACAACTACTTTTTCATCAAAAAATATTTATAAGGTTATATTAAAATTTAATTTTTTGGAAGTTTAATTAGATTTATTATTACCAATTAAACCAATTTAGATCATTGAAATAAATTTCATATTGAAATATAATATAAAACATATCAAACATTTGAAGAATTTTAGTTTAAAAACCAGCATTATCGTCCCATTAACGAGATTAAAATTAAATTAATATCATATAACTCTATGATTTTAATTTGATAAAACTGATTCCATATTGGGATTCCTCATAATTTTTAATGTCTAATATGTTCAACGTAGTTTTTGACCAAAACTATTAGTGAATGTGATTAAAATTAAATACAATTATTAATGAGAAATTAATAATAACAAAGGATTAGATATTAATCTTATGGGCCCAAATGAAAAATATAGCGAAAATCAATTTTCTGGAAATATTTCAACCATATACTCTATTATATTTATATATAATGACTATTGGATCCACATTCAATGAATATAATATGGGTGGAATTCACTTTTCCAAAATTTAGAAGCGGGTCATTCCTCCTCCACTATAAAAAAGGCCTATATTCCAACCACTTACTCACACATGTCAAGACACATTGGCTCAACTAAATAATCCCAAACATATCCTCAATATCCCACCTCTAATCCTTGAAACCTTCCTTTTCTCCTAAATCAAACCTTTTAATACCTTTTGGGTAAACCAAAAGGAGTTACCTAAAAAAGAGTAAATTCATTCCCCGAGCTCTTTTGTTTTAATTTCATTCTACACACTATAAGATGATATTATTAGATTCTTTTATTATATAATATGTATCCATAAAATACATATTTTTGTTAAGGGTTCTACGTGGAATTACACAGACTTCCATCTAATGGGTAACAAACTTTCCATTCTTGTGTACGACAATCTACCTATTCACAAAGTGAAGTTGACTGTTCTTCCATTATGGTCACTAATTATCAAAATTATGATCTAAAATATATTTATATATGATATTTATTATTTATTTATTAATTTTTAGTTATTATATGATTCATACCTTTATAAATTGCATTTTTTATAAATACCACAACATCATTTGAGGAAGTGTGGACATCCTCTTCATCACGGAGATTTGATTCGTTCACGTTATACATGGAATTTATTAATGGTGATTTTAAAAAACCTGTGTCACATATATGAGATTAATATTAAATTGGGGTTATTGTATACATATTTATCCCATACTTTTCATTATTTTAATAAGGAAATGAAATTAATGTACCATTCATGCGTATGTATGAATTACTATCTCCATGAACGATGCATTTCATTTATTATCTACAATTGTTATGGATTATTATAAATGAAAATTAACTATATATATAACAATTAAATAATTATTTTAGTTATTTATATAATTAATTCATGTCTTATGTAATGGTAACAATGAATAATATTTCAAAAACATGCTTGAGAAATAAGGCAATTGTCAAACGAAATAGTGGAAATAATGAAATCGTTTTGAAAAACAGGTTACAAGATATTATAAGATTATCATATATGATAACATAAATAATAATATGTTACAATAATTCATTATTAACACTCATAAAACCATTATATATGAGCCTAAATTATAATCCCCAAAAAGTAATCTCAATGTAAGGGAATCTTGTCTCACTTTTCATTCCATGATTCATACATCATTATTTACCACATACTTCTTTGTGTGGTGTTTCTAAAACCCATTTATGTATATTATATTGTGAATTATCTTATCATTGGTATATTTAAAATTTCATTTGATATTATTTAATTCATAGGGATTATGATTCAAATGTTTCAAAGTTTTATGCAATAATGTAGAATGTTTAAAGGTTATTTCCTTTAAGAATGTTATAATAATCATTGAAGGGTATTTCAATTCATCAACATATAAAACCCTTATATTAAATTATCTTATATTGTGTTATTATTAATAAATATATATCTTTTTTTCAACATATAATCATTTATAAGGGCACATTTTTTTGAATTAAATCGATAATTCAATATATCAGGAATACTTTAGACATGAAACTCATTGGTTAGGGACCCATTAAATAAATACCTTAGTTTTTTGATTGGTTAATTCAATCCCATCTATGCATTTTTAGCATCATTAGATGAATTAGTTTGACAAATTAGAATAGTTTAATATATCACTTGATGGTAAATGTGACATGTTCTAATGAAACATGACATATGATAATTAATCATTTATTTATTAATAATTGAATTATTATTATTATCCATTATAATATTTGATTGAATTATCTATGGATACATATCATTGAGAATTTAATTATTAAATGGAATCTGTTTCATTTTTCCCCTATGTCATATTGATTATGACTTATCTAGTCTATTTGAATGGAATGTGTTATGAGTTTGTTACAATTTCATGTTGATTAGATCTCATAAATTCATTATATATTACACTTAAATTTATACTACTAAGAATTTTACCTCACCCATATTTTTTTCCTTTTCCCAGGTTAGAAAGAGGAATCCATTGAAGGATATTTAAGGATGAAATTTATTTCCTTTTATTATGTATCATGTTTTTATTTTTTATTTCCCAATGTATTTATGGGTATCATGTATGTAACCTCGATATCCAAATCTTCCAAACGAATTATACATTTCGGATTTGATTTTTTATAATCATGCCAATGTAACAAAGTAATGCACCAGCTCTAAAATTCTTGGTTGTGGACATTATATTTGTTATCAAAGAATGTTTAGATTCAACCTTGGAAACTACATTTAGAAATCATTGATTAAGGGACATACATCAAATATAAAATTTCCGGATATGTATAGAAAAACATCCCCAAAATATGGTATGGTAGAGATTATCTGGGTATTCCTAGAATTACATCCCTGTCAAGATATTATAATTTGATGTTTTTATGGAATAGTGGTACCTTGCAGTAACAAATTTGAAAAGCTATGTTGGTCCTTACTCTGCATAACCTAGTACATGACAACGAGATTATAATGCACATGGTTTGACACTCATGGGGGATACACTAAAGATAATTCTTATTTTCTTTACAAACCATTATAAAGGATTTAAAAGTAAATATATCCCCAAAGAACCCAATATTTATAGTAATGATATTAGTTATGCCTTAAATTATCAATTTATTTTAAGTGTTTCCGTAGTTTTTGGGGGAGAAAATATATAATTATTTAATATTGTATATTTTATTGTTTAGAAATAGCACCCTGCATAACGAATGTGAACTCCACTAATGAACATGTTCGAATGAGTGAGAAGGATCATATCTTTTATGGTATTAATACAAAATTTCGATCGTAAATGGTCTCTCAGGTTTCACATCATATGATAAAATTGTATCACGTGATAATGAGTTTGTTAAATAATTTTCTTTGTTCTATGTGTTTGAACGGAATCTCATGAAAAATATGATGGAAGTGAAAAAATATGGATGAAGGGAATAAGGTGAATAAGTACTTTCCCACATGTGTTAATTTATTAAAGAAACACCATAGTACATTATTAATGATAATCATATTTTTCTATTAGTGTGGAAAAAATAACACCATACTTGTTGTTTAATGGGTAAGAAATAGGCTTCCAATACAAAATTCTTTATCTGAAAGGAGATGAGACACTATGAAAATTCAAATCTCAAGAAAAAAATAAATATATCCCAAAATATGAGAATGGATAATGGTGATGTTATGCTACTACCATATATCTAGAGGAATTATTAATATTTATATTTAAAAATTATATTATTTGAACAATTTATAAGCGATGTACTGGTAATAACAATAATATAATATAGGGGGATTTTATTTTAGTTAATTTTTATTATATAATTTTGATAATATTTTGAATGGTAACAACAAAATTAATTCAGAATCCAGTTAAAATTTTTGAAATTACATGAATGGGGTAAATATAAGTCCTAATAAGTTCATAATGCGGGGAAAATATTGTTTGGAAATATAAATGATTGATTTCGATAAGTTTTTATTTCCTCAAAATGGAATAAAGAGTATTCAACAATGTGATTTATTCCATCATTGATGGAGTTTCCAACACATTTATATTTATTTATTATATTAAATAACATGTGTCTTACCTAAGGAATAAGGAATAATACATGTTTCTAATAACGTTTTATGGTAATTCATATTATTATCATATTTTTATTGAATACATGATAAAGGTATTAACATGTTTGGTATGTAAAAATTAAAATCCACATCATGTTATTTAATAAGATTAATTTATAAATTTGGTAACCTTATTTATAAAATTTTTGATCATAATATTTTGGAAAATTAATCCATTTATGAAATTTTTTAAGTTTATCTTTTTATTAGTATTAAGTTGTTAATGTATTACTTCCCCATATGATGCATTTTGTGGTGATAAATAAAGTATAAATATTTCGAGACAAAACCAAAAGATTCTATTATGTTTTCTAAATAGACAATTGTATTTAAGTATATTTATATAGAGTGTATTATTACTCAACTATAGAAAAATTGGACTTGACACAAAAATATTTTCCAATTATCATGATTTTATGATATCCATGGCCTTTTATTGTAGGTGTTTAAGTCTTTTGTGGTAATTAACTATTATATTATCTTGATATATATTAAAATCAATATGAACAGGTTTTTTATATTTTTCATCCATATCCATGTTTCAATTTCCCACTTATGTTCACATTCTAGGGAACCTAGTTACGTGACAATTTTACTATCCATTGATTCTTTTTAAAAATATGTGTTATTAACACTATTCATGATGTTGGTTTTTCTGCAATAGTTTATTTCCAAATATAAAACCCCTGATTATTAATATCATGTATTAATTTTGAGGCCAAATTTTAATAATGGTAGGGAGAATGTAAGGCCCTAAAATTCAAAACTAATAACATAGTATTTTAATGTGTGTATCACATGCATCACTGAGCATGTAAGGGAGTATAAGACCACCATGCATCACGATATATTTAAATTTTTTTTAAAAAATAAATTTATGAAATATCATGTAATTAATGTGATAGTTAGTTAGCATGTGTCATTTGAAACAATGAGTTTCTCAATGGCTTACATTACACCAAAGAAAGAGTTTTACCGAACAATGATATGTTATAATAATATTATTTTTTAATATTATAAGATGTAACCCAATTATTAAATTAGAAGTTATGAAAAGGAATAACTGACTTTTGAAACTATATAGTCCACAAAAATATAAAAATAATTCATTGATTACAAATTAAATATAAATAAATAGAAAATAGAGCTAAATATAAAATAGAAAATTATTATTTTGATGCTCACAAATCTGTATATCCTAAAATTTTCAAATAAATAAAAATTTTGAATTATATTAATAAAATATTTATATTATTTTTAAAATAAAATATTTTTAATAGTCATATAATACATTTTATAGGTATATGTTAAAAACAAACCCAGTTTTATGCATAAAGTACTATAATTTTTAAGTTATTTTTACCACCCTTTAACGAATAACATATTTTAAATACATAATTTATCAATAATTTATTTTATATTTTAAAATAATATTCATATTTGAAATAGAAACAAAAAAATTATCTTATGGTTCTTTTTTTAAAAAATTTCAATGCATTATTATTTTTTTATAAATAGTAAAAAATAATAAATTTTAATTCAAAGATGATTTTTAATCTAATTTATTTATATGGTTAAGTTATTATTTTAAATGGTTTTATATTTAAATTATAAATATTTTTAATAATAATACAATTTAGGTCATTGGAATCAATTTCTCTTTGATGTGGAATATAAAAACATACTGAATGTTTGAAGGTTTTTACTTTGAAAACCATTATTGTCATCCCATCTAGGGGAATAAATTTAAATTAATTTTGGCAGCTTTTGTGAATTTAATTTAAAGAATTTTATTCAATATATATAACCATATTAGTTTATAATTTCTAATACGATAAAATTAGTTTTTGAATAAAAATAATTTTGAATGTTATTAAAATTAATTATAATGATTAAAATGAAATTAGGCTTACTAGTACACTAAAACTCAACCTTATGTGCCCAAATGACATGGGAACATTTTAAAAATCCATTGAATGAAAATATTTGGAACCTATAGTCAAACATATCTAATGTTTAACATTATTTTGTCAACATTAATTGGGAAAAACATTGGTGGAATTCCCATTTCCAAAATGTTCAAGAGTGACACTCATCCTCCACTATAAAAATTCCTCCTCTACTCCCACATCCTCACACCTCTAAAGAGAATTGGGATCAATCATTATATTCCCAAATATATCCTAAAACACTAAACATAACATAGAATAATTAAATAGTGAATATATTAAATCATGGAATGACTTTGGTGAAAACCAAAATAAGTCGTCTGAAATGAGGTAACATATTTCTTAAAGCTCTTTAGTTTTAATTTCCTCATCCACAAAATCGAATATATTCATTTAATTATTACAAAATAACATTACTATAATCAATATAGTGGGATGTTTTTGGTTAATGGTTCTAACTTAACTTATGCACACTTCCATCTAATGGGTAACGAACTAACCATTATTGTGTATGACGAACTACCGCCTTATGAAGTTAAGTTGTTCATTTTCTATTATCGTATTTCATGGTGGAAATTATGTAACACCCCAAGCTTCCACGGTATGTTTCCCTTTGAATAATGAAATACCTTTCATTTTATGCAAATTCGAGATTCTAACACACCGCGACCAATCAAACTATTCTGTATGAATAGTAATACCCACCTTTTGAAAATTTATAAATTTTATCCTTCAAAATGGACTTCATTTTTGGATTCAGGATGTATAAATTAGATTAGGGTGATTTTTTGGTATTTTTATGAAAACATTCAATTTTTTATGAATAGTGAAATCCGCTGAGTTGTTGTTTAAAACTGACTTTTTATTTAACTAATTATTTATTTTATTTAAATTTATTTAGGTTGAAAGAGATAAATAATTATTATATATGTGCAATTCAATTTATTGGATTAATTTTATAAAGAGTTTAGATATATAAAATATTATCTTACTTTTTACAGTCTTTTACACACCTCCTAAGAGAATTTCCAAATTGCTATATAACTTAATTTTACTGACTCTGTTCGAGTGACACGGTTGATATCAGTAAGTAAAATTTGGTTCAATAAGATGAAATTAATTTTTGGTGAATAAAATTTTTTTACTTTTATTTACGAAGGTTAAAAGTAAATAGTGTAATTAAGGGTAAAAATAATATTATTATCAGCCTAACACATATCCTAATTCTTTTGGATAAGTATAAATCGACCAAAAACAATAATAGTAATAAAATATTAACCTCTTTGTTCCACTTGTATTATATTAAGAAAATTATTATAATTTTTTTTAAAGAAGAATTAAAAGAGTTAAATTGAATGTTTAATAGCTAAACCATTTTTAATATAGGGTTACACAAAATATAAATTAGACTATAAATATTCATTAGAATGCCAAAACTATTTCCTTAATAATTGTATTTTATTTATAATTTTTAGACGTTAAATATTTATATTTATTTTATGACACAATGATGATGCAGTAATTACCATATTAATGAAAAATTAAAATAATTGATATTTCAAATATCCAAATAAATCGAATTTGAGACTTTTCATTAATTCAACTAATTTTCTTAGTTACTAAGACATGTTAGGGTTGAATAAATTCATTTAGTTAGAATTAATGAAGTTGTTAGGACTTTAAAAATCAATTATTAAATAAAGTCAAAATTGACATGAATTAGTTTTTAAAACAAATACATTTTTTTGGTTAATATAATAATCCAAAAAATATAATGTTAAGCTAAAAGACATATATAATGATCGGTTTATCATTAATTTACCTCATGGGGTTATATTCGAAGTTTATAGTATGTTTATTAACCATATACTATAAAAATAGAGAGGCATGGTAAATGTCAATCTATTTAAGTAAAGAGTAAAATATAAAAGATAAGGTTTATATAGTGACCCAAACCAGTCTAAAACCAATTGGTTGAGAGTTTTTCAACCCATCTCTACATTATCCATTAAATAATTCATTTTTTATCCATTATAAACAATGAATGATTTTATTATAAAATAATATTTCAATCTTTTCCAAAGATGCCCCTCACCCATATTATGAAAGGGAAGTTCCACTTATATCAAATTCATACCTTAAAAGCCATTTGGCTCTGACAAACCCTACCCAAATATCCTTACAACTATTCTCCATTCATCTTATAGGCCTTCATTTAGTCATAAATCTAACCTAAGAAACCCTTTTGAACAAATCATAAGGAATAAGCCGAAGAAGAGGAAAATATTTCATCACCTCTATCAATTTATTTTTTTCCTCCACATCCTCTTTATTTGTGGATTCCATCCAAAAATAAAAACTCCATTAACTCCTATATACTATTATGTTATTATAAAAATGGTACAACCATATTCATTATTCTATCCATCCTATAAATGACAAAGTCACCATACGTGTGTCGTACAGATTACAGTCTCTACGTCGTGGTGTAGTTTTTTATTCAAACACATCATCATTTGGATGGGTATAATAATCAGTATAAATGATTTAAATAATAAATATAATATGATAATGATTCTGCATATATGATATAACATACAATTATATGTAAAGTCCTAGAAATCCCGTGGAATGTTTTTTTAAATACATGGGAAATTTACGAGTCTGTGAAAATTGAAGGGGCATGATTCTGAGTTTCGGTGTGCCCAGAATCAAATTTTGAAGTTTTGTTCAAATATTTTCAGTAAACATTTGAGTGGGTTTTTATAACTTTTTAACTGGTGCTCATAATTGAAATTTGAGGGCACTGTTGAACTCGCATAGTCGGTGTTCGTTTAAGGAGACTTTCACTTCGACGGTAGTGAGTCACGAATAAAAGATATTTTTTGTGTTTTTGTGGAAATTAATAAAATAAAATGAGCTTCAATTTATTTTATTAGAGTCACCATGCGAGTGATTGGGGGTTACAACCTCCTCATGTAAGTTGGAGGTGGGACCACCACACCTTAATCTTCCGTGAGAGTTATGGTGGTGGGGCCCACCTGAACATTTCCTCCTGTGAGAGGTTACGACGTGGGGACCACACTGGGCTTAACCCCCCTATTTATGGGAGAGATTAAAACCTCTCAACTCACCCACATTAAAGAGGGAGAGCCTCTTGACCTTCCCTTTAATTCAATTTTTCCAACATCATTAATTAATTTGTGCCAACCCTTCACATCAATTAGGTGGAGCTATGTAATTAATTCAATATTTTTGAATTCATGAAAATGAATTAATAGATACATTAATCTATTATTTGGCACAACCTTGGCATTTGGGTGGATGTTGGGGAAGAGGAGAGAATTGGAGGATTAGAATTCTCCCATGGAAGAACGAAGAACGAAGAACGCGTTCTTCCAACGAAGAACACCGGCGACGATCCTTCTTCGACTTTTTCCCCAGACACCTACTGATGTGGAGCGTCTTCCACAGCTGACCAAACATGGGATTGCAAGCATGCATTGGATGTGACGAATGACGATCTTCTTTGTCTACTTTCTGCGACTCTGTTGATGAACGACGAACGACGAATGATGAAAAAAGGTAGGGGGTTTTATTTTTGTATTATACGTTTTCATTTCTCTTCTTCAGTTGGAAAGGAATTGGTCCAGATATTGTATAATAATTGTTGTTCATCGTACCTCTTTGATGAACCAATTGATAACACCCTAAATGCGGAGGGATCGGACCAAACCAGCATGGCCGGACCCCTCTTCCAATCTTGCTTATGATGAACTTTGGCATGGCGATGAGTTGACGGAATGAAGAAGGAGGTGACGACTGAGGCCGCCCTACCCGTGGCCTCCATGAACCATGCCGCCCCCGCGACGCTCTTGTGCTCTCGGCCGAACAGCACAGGCCTGCGCCAGCCCGACCCGCACTAAACCAGCATGCCCAGCCACCGGCCCTCATGACCACACTCTAGTCCGCCAAACATTGTTGGCCCGCATCGGCTCTGGCCGCGTCAAACCAGTCTGCCCGGCTGCCGGCCTGCCTGCCCGTGTGCCTCTCTGAACCGGCCCTCCTGCAGGCCTCTACGCGTGCCCCGCACACCTCCCCTAATCAGCCTGGTTGCCTGCCTCCACGTGCCCCGCGTGCCTCCACGAGTCGGGTCCCATGCAGCCACCTAGCCGAGCTGGCATCCCGGATCCATTGTGGCCACCAAGCCAAACCGGCCTCCCGGCCCCCTCACGGCCACCTGGACGAGCTGGTGTCCTGACCCCCTCATGGCCTCCCAGCTGAGCTGGTGTCTCGGCGCCCCTCGCGGAAACAAGGCCAAACCGGCCTCTCTATGCCATTCGGGCTGAGTTGATCCGGGTCACGCCCTCGTGATGCTCAGGGCCGAACCAGCACCGATCCCGGGCCAAACCACCCTCGCGGCCTGCTGGGTTGGGCCCAACAGGCTGGGCCGAGCCTAACAGGCCGGGGCGAGCCTAACAGGCCAGCCCACCCAATGGGCCATGCCAGAACCAATAGGTCTAACCAGGTTGACCCAGATGGGGATGGCCCATTCTAGGTTAGGCTGAGTCGGTCCGACCGGGTTAGACTGGATCTTGGCCTACTACTGACCCTTTAATTTCACTGGCCATATCATAGGCACCAAACAACCATTTGAAAAACCATCAGCGGTGCTGGTTTTCATGGAGCGTGACAAATCCTTTGACTATACCCCAGTAGTGTTCGTGTTAAAGTTGAGAGATGGTCAGGTTGGATCGTACACGAATCCAACCGGGACCCCAGGACTAAAAGGCTAATAACTCACAGATCGGGCATCCGATTGACGCGATGTCTGTTGTGTTGAGAACCTTATGTTGAGGCGGACCATTGCGAAGCTTCTACATGTGAATTCGTGACAATTGGATTATCGACCTGCAACTCATAGAGTGGATCATCCCAGAGATGAGCAAGCATCATGCAGAATTATCAGACCAGTTCCAGGTTTACCCTCCACCTAGGTTGGGTTGTGGGTTACCCTTTGACCTTAGAGTTTACCCTCCATCTTGGCTGGACATGGGGTTACCCGACGACCTCTTAGGGTTTACCCTCCAGGTGGGCTGAGAAGTGGGTTACCTGTTGATCTTAGAGTTTAACCTCTAACTGGGTTGGGCCGTGGGTTACCCGAAGACCTCTTAGGGTTTAGCCACCAGGTGTGCTGGGCAGTGGGTTACCCGTTGACCATAGGGTTTACCCTCCAACTGGTCAGGGCAGTGGGTTACCCAATTACCTCTTAGGGTTTACCCTTCAGCTGGGTTGGGCAGTGGGTTACCCAATGAGGGTTATTTGATACTCCCCCTAGATTAAAATCCGGGTTTGAGATGAGTCAGTAATGTTTTCTATTTACATCATGATTGAGATGGATTACATGATAAATTAGGTATATGTATGGGTATATACCTATGTGGGATTATCTGTTGATTCCATACTTTTTGGTTTAACCTTGCTGGATTTTGTGAGACCATGAGGGTCTCTGGGTCCCTACTGAGTATCATTATACTCACCCGTGCACGGGCTATGCCAGTACCTCATTGTGTTGGTTGCAGACGACGGACAACACTCACTGAGGCTAAGAGTACTAGGACAGGACGATACCCAGAGGTGGACCATACAATGTGTCGGTGCGTGGAGGAGACTGTAAGACGTGAACTGCTAAGGAGGCTACTTGTATCTACCCTTCAGGTGGGATCTATGGTGGATGATCCAAGAGCTTCTCATTAGCTTTCAGTTGTTGTTTCCTTTTCAGTCGTACTTTTCCTTTATTGTTGGGCATGTATTCTGACCCCTCTACTTTAGGAACTCTTTGTATATAGTTTTTCCAAGATTTTTGCTTCTAGTTCATACTCTATTGTCTGCATTTTGAATTTTTAAAGGAAATTTCATCCCAGTTTAGGGATTTACGCCTTTGGTGCTAGTTGCTAGACCCTAGACTATAGAAGGCACGCTTGGGGTAGTCATGGAATGGGCCCGTGGGGACGAGTCGTGGCAAATTGGTATTAGAGGAGTCAGTTATAACGTAGAACTTAGAAATATGATCTTTCTTTCTGTGAAGTAATAGTGTTAAGGGTATTAAGTGTAGTTTTAAGTTCATGGTGTCTGGTGTTGGTATGGTGGCCGATGTGTCCATACACTAGGACCCTGACTACCGACTTCCGACTCAGTGCACAAAAACACTGATTGCATTTGTGTTTTGAAAAGTTTTTATTTAGGTCAGCTCAACCAGGTCAGCTCATCATGTATAATATTTTAACCGTGTCATATTTAGGTCAGCTCAACCAGGTCAGCTCATCATGTATAATATTTGTGTTTTCAAAAGTTTTTATTTAGGTCAGCTCAACCAGGTCAGCTCTTCCATTGGAGGCACCAGCAGTACCACTACCCATTGGGCCACCGAAGCCACCGCCCTAGCAGTAGATGATAAACATCACTGGAGCGCGGTGGATGAGTTTCAATGCCAGAGGCTGCCCAGGTTCAGGGGTGAGATGGACCCACATGCATCTAAGGATTGGCAAGCGGCTATGGTGAGAATCTTCAGACTTGTAGAGACCCCAGCAGACTACATGGTGATTCTTGCTGCCAGCCTTCTACAGGCAGCAATAGGAAGATGGTGGAGCTTGATGCTTCGGGTTCATGATGAGATAACACTACTCTGAGCAGACTTTGAGAGCCTGTTTCGTGTTGTGTTTTTCCTAGCCACCCTATGTGTAGTTTCTATAGAGGATCTACTTCATCTACAATAGGAGATCATGAAAGTGTCATAGTACTCAACGAGATTCACCGACCTCTTGTATTACTCCACATATATGGTGTGGGACTCATTATTCAGGGACTAGACCTTCATCTAGGGGATCATGAGATAGATCAGGGCTTCAATGATCTCCATCAGCATCCCGACTTAGGAAGGGGTGTTCGAGTGAGCCCTCTTAGTGGAGAGTTTCCTTGCTGAGGAGTCTCCAGCAGTGAGACCCATCACTAGTCAACATGCATCAAAGTCTTCTGCAGTTGGCAGTAGACAGATACCACAGAGGTCTAAGAGGACCAGACCCATGGGTGGATGACTGTATAACTCAGGATCAGTTGTACGAGGCACCCGGTGTAGAGACACACATTCCAGGTGCTGGCAGTGTTACTCATGCAGCGGGCATTATCACATGGCTCGTGACTATCCGACCCGCCGTTTGGATGATCAGTTGATGGTCGAAGGACCATCCATGCATAGGCTTAGATTTGATTATGGTGGTTTGAAGGGAGAAGGCAGATATAGCAAAGTATATGGCCGTGATGCTGACAGTGGGTGACGTTTTGAGAAGTTACGGCCACCTCCATAAGGAGGTCCACCCCGACCGCAGGGAGTAGGTGGACATGGGAGAGCTCAACTCCAGGCAGTTGAGTCTTATGATCATGGTTCTCTAGAGATGATTAGAGGTACGATCTATGTCTACTCCACTATAGCCGAAGTTCTTAAAGAAACAGGTGCAAGACACTCTTATATTTCTACTGCCCTCGTTCGGATCTCGGATATTCCGACAGAGCCGTTGGCTTGATCCTTACACCTAGTGACTCGTACGGGAGTAGACTCGACGATTACGAACTGGTGCCGGCTGTTTGAGCTTACTATAGGAGGTGAGAACTTCGACTGGGATCTCCTAGTAGTGGTGTCGATGCCTTACGAAGTCATCCTGGGTATGGACGGGTTATCTACAGTCTAAGATCAGATTGATTGTATTAGGTGAAAAGTGTCGTGTTTCCACACGGATGGGACCAAGTTTACCTTCTCCAGATATAAGGGAGCCTTTACAGCATAGGACGCACTTAATTAGAGGAAGGTGAAGACAATCACTCATTAGTTGGCCGGCCTTACCCTTGGAGCAGTTGATGTGGAGAGTCCGAGCTATCCAATTGTGGAGGACAAGTACGTGGATGTTTTCTCTGATGAAGTTTATGGTCTACCTCCTTAAAGAGACTTGGAATTTTACATTGAGATGTACCCTGGGATGAAATTGATATCTACAAAAGCGTATCAGATGGCTCCCGTAGAGCTTCGCGATCTGCAGGTACAACTAGAGGAATTATAGGGGAAAGGATTCATCTGACCTAGTGTTTCTCCCTGGGAAACCCCGATTCTGTTCCCCAAGATGGCGGATTGGATTTTGAGGATTGAGGTTGACTATCATCACCTAAATCAGGTGACCATAAAGAACAAGTACCCACTCACGAGGATTGATGACCTATTTGAGTAGTTGAATGGAGCTTGGTGGTTCTCAAAGATATACATCAGATTTGGTTATACACAGCTCAGAGTACGAGATGAGGATGTGCAGAAGATGAATTTTAGATGTTGGTACAACCACTATGAGTTCTTGGTTATGAATTTTGGTGTAACCAATGATCAATTACTGTTCATGGGGCTCATGAACAGGAGATTTCAGCCATACCATGATTTCATTGTTGTAGTCTTCATCAACGACATTCTGATCTACTCGACTACTGAGGAGGAGCATGCCTACCATTTTTAGGTAGTACTGGACACACTCCAAGAGCACCAACATTATGGTAAGATTTCTAAGTGCCAGTTTTGGATCCGAGAGGTTCACTTTTTGGGACATGTCATCTCGGAGGATGGAGTTACAGTGGATCTAGTTAAGATTAATGTGGAATTTTCTTGGAAGCCACCCAGGAGTGTCATGGAGGTACGAAGTTTCCTAGGATTGGCTGGTTACTACTGGATATTTATAAAATACTTTTCCAGAGTTGCAGCATCCATATCACCCTTGACAATGAAGGAGAAACACTTCATGTGGTCAGAGAGTTTCAAGTAGAGATTTAAGGAGGTGAGAAAGAGGATGACTAGTGCCTCCATCTTGAGGCTTCCAGAGGAAGGCGTAGGGTACGTAGTCTACTGTGACGCATTAGGGACATGACTCGTGTGTGTCTTGATGTAGGAGCGAGCAGTGATCAAATATGGTTTTCGGTAGATGAGACAACATGAGTAGAACTACGCTACCCATGACATGGAGTTAGCAGAAGGGGTCTTCTCCTTGAAGATGTGGAAACACTATTTGATGTGTGAGCATTTTACCATGTACTATGATCACAAGAGTCACAGGTATATCTTCTCTTAGAAGGACCAGAACCTGATACATAGATGATGGATTTATTTCCTTCAGGACTCTGACTTCAAGATAGTCTATAATCCTAGAAAGGGGAATTTTTTAGTAGATGTAATCAGCAAGAGACCTGGTATACAACTGCTAGGTGAGGAAATAGAGCAGCTGGCTTCCTTATAGATATCCTTTGTAGATAGAGACGGAGCATCCTTTCTACAGTCTCTTACAGTCACTCCCCCAATTCTTCAGTGATTCCAGGAGGCACAACATCAGGATGCTAACTGTGAGAGACGACGTTCTTAGATATCCACAGTACAGGCACCTGATTGATTTTCTGAAGCTGGGGAACATGTTGTCCTCTTTAGAGGACGTACTATGGTACCAGTGTCACTTTAGGAGGAAGTGTTGAGGAAGTTCGACACATCCCCTCTAGCAGTACATCTAGGAGTGGAGAAGATGTACCAGGACCTTCGATGACATCATTGGGGGTCTGGTTCGAAGAAAGAAGTTGCCGAGTTTTTCTCTCAATGGCACACTTGTCAGCAAGTGAAGGAGGAGCACCAGGTATCGGTAAACTTGGCTAAACCATTAGAGGTTCCATAGTGTAAGTGGGATAGGATATCCATGGAGTCAGTGATAGGTCTTACACTTACATCTATATTTCATGACTCTATCTAGGTGATCATCGACCAACTCACCAAGTCAGCCCACTTCCTACTAATTAGAGAGCAGGGTTCAATAGAGATCCCGAGACGCCTTGTGCGGATACCTGGAGTACCTTCTTCTATTGTCTCCAATAGATACACATGATTTACTTCTCGGCTATAGAATGGGTTGCAGGAGGATTTCAGGATGTAGTTTCATCTGATCCCTTCCTTCCATCCTCAGATGGATGGCCATACAAAGCCGTCCATTCAGACCCCCGAGGACATGCTACGTGCTTGTGTCCTCGACTACAGTCACAGCTGGTAGGGTCACATACCTTTAGTGCAGTTTTCCTACATCAACAGTAATCACTCCACCATCGTGATAACACCTTTCGAGGCATTATATGGGAAACATTACAGATCACCCTTGTGGTATACTAACCCTGGGGAGTCAGTACTAGTGGGGTCAGAGATGGTATGAGCTACCACGGAGAAGGAACAGATCATCCAGGAGCAGATGTAGACTGCACAGAGCATGTAGAAGTCATATGCTGATAAAATATGGAGACCATTGGAGTTAGGGGATGGAAACCATGTCTTCCTACAGGTCTCACGTTGATGAGGTCTATAGAGATTTGGCCGAGGCTGCAAGTTATCTCCACGTTTCATCGGACCTTTCCAAGTCATCAGTAGAGTAGGCAAGGTGGCATACCGCCCGGCTCATGCACCTTAGTTGCACCAGCTGCACGACGTCTTCCATGTATCCCAGCTGAGGAGATATGTGCATGACCCTTATCACTTCATCAGCCATGGGAATCTGGACGTCAACGATGGGGCAAATTTAACGGAGGTTCTATTAGAGATTGAGGATCGACATGAGAGGGTTCTTCGGGGATGTTCGATACCTATAGTGCACGTTTGCTGGCAACAAGGGAACATCCAAGAGAGAAATTGTGAGTGGGAGGTTTAGATTCATGCACAGTACCCCCACTTGTTCATTTAGTTCGGGTTGTAGCTTATGGGGACGTAAAGCCGTGAGGTGGGGAGAATGTAAAGACACAAAAATTCAGTGGAATTTTTTTTTGAATACATGGGAAGTTTACAAGTCTGTGAAAATTGAAGGCGGATGATTCCAAGGTCCAGTGTCCCAGGAATAAAATTATGATGTTTTGTTCGGGTACATTCAGTAAATATACAAGCGGGTTTTTATAAATTCTGAACTGGTGCTCGAAATTGAAATCGGAGGACACCATTGGACTCACATCTCAGGTATTCGCATAATGAGACTTTCACAAAGACATCAATTAGTCAAGAATAAAAGATAATTTTTGGGTTTTCGTGGAACGTAATAAAATAAAGTGATATTAACATTATTTTATTTAAGACACCATTTGAGTAATTGGTGGTTAGATCCTCCTCATGGAAGTTGGTGGTGGGACCACCACACCATAACCTCCCATGAGAGGTTATGGTGGTGGGACCCACCCGGACATAACCTCCTGCGAGAGGTTACAATGTGTGGACCACACGGGGCTTAACCCAACTATTGATGGAAGAGAGTAAAACCTCGAAACTCTCTCTCATTAATGAGGGAGTACCTAATGACCATTCATTTCATTCATTGTGCTAATAACCCTAATTAATTTGTGCCAACCCTTCACATTAATTAAGTGGAGCGAAGTAACTAATTCATTATATTTTATTGAATGGCTTGAAGGCCTTCATTTTTATTGATTTTTTATAACACTCCTTTCAAGGGATGAGGGGGAACCCTTACAAGGCCCGTAGTCTTAGAGATTACATGGCCCGTAGGCTTAGGAGATTACATGACCCGAAGGTATTAGGGAATTAATCCCCCCAATCTACAATGAACTGCTCCTCCCCATCATCTTCATCTTGACATTAGCTCTCCACCATCGCATGACCGTCTGGCTAGGCTTTCTAGGCAAGCACAGGATGCTACTGATGGTATAGCCATACCATCTTATTCTGACAATCCATTTGGCTCTGCTCTGGTGAGTGTACCTACTCTGAATCCTCTTCTCGGGATGTTACTTTTTTGAAGTGTGTCTAGGGCCGGCATTTATGTGGCCCAAAGGCCTTGGGGTGGACATAAGGCTCTATGGTAGACCGAAGGCGTTGAGAATCAAATGGCCCGAAAGCCTTGGGTGGCCCAAAATCCTTACAGGACCCAAGGACCAAACCGGTTACCCGAAGGCCCAGATGGATTAATAGTACTGGCTGCTACAATGACGAACAATGCCTACTATATTACCGAACACTGCCTGCTACAGTGCATGCTGCAGTACTATTACAGTACCTGGAAATATGCCTCCATCCATATTTGATCTCGGGTCTCTTTGATGAACCTAGTGAGTCCTCACCAAATGGGCTGAAGATCTTGTGCACTAATTCATTCTATTTTAATTCCTTCCAATGAATAAATAGATACTCTAATCAATTATTTGGCACAACAATGGAATTTGGGTGGATGTTGGGGAAGAAGAGTGCTTGGTAGGATTAGAATTCTCCCAACTATGAAAAATGAATAAGTTATTCCAATGAAGAACGCCGGTGACGATCCTTCTTCCACTTTATCTCCTGACACCTACAGACATGGAGAATCTTCCACAACCGACACAACATGGGATTAGAAGTGTGCAAGGAATGCTACGAATGATGATCTTCTTCTTCTACTTTCTGTGACTCCATCAACAAACGACAAACAAAGGTAGGGGGTTTTATTTGTGTATTATCTTTTTTCATTTCTCATATTCAGTTAGAAAGGAATCGATGCTGAGATTGTAGAATAATTGGTGTTCATTTCACTTCTTTGATGAACCAATTGACAACAACCTAAATGCGGAGGGTGTGGACCAAACCAAAAAGGGCCAAACCCTCTGCTGATCTTGTCTATAATGATCTTTGGCATGTAGATGAGGCAACGGAATGATGAAGGTAGTGACGACAAAGGCCGCGCTACCTGTGGACTCCACGAACTGTGCCGCCCCTATGGCGCTTCGCTACTCTCGACTGAACACCACCAACCTGCGCTGGCCCAAGAAGAGCCAAACCTGCCTGCCTGACCACAACACGGCCATTGGCCCGCCTGGCTGCCCCCTACCGGACCGAACACCGCCGGCCCGTGCTAGCCCGAGTCACGCTGAACTGGCCTTCCCGGTGCCTTCCAGTCACTGGCCTGCCCAGACGTGAGCCTCCCGAAACTAGACTGCCTACCAGCTTTCGCGTGTTCCCCGCGCCTCCCCGAATAGGTCCTCCTGTAGGCCTCCTTGTGCCCTGCGCACATCCCCATACCAGATCCCTCACGGCCACCTGGCCGATTCAGTGTCCTAGCGCTCCTGCGGCCACCTGGCCTAGTTGGTGTCCCGACCTCCTCGCGGCCTCCCGGCCGTGCCGGTGTCCCGAACCCCCTCATGGTGGCCTGGCCGAACCTGCCCGGCTGCGCCTTCTTGGCTGAGCTGAGCTGGGCCGCGCCCTCGCTATGCCTCGGGCCAAACCGTCCCCAAGCCCAGGTCGAACCGCCCTCACGGACTGCAGGGCTAGGCCAAGCAGGCCGGGCTGAACCTAACAGGCCGGGCCGCCCAATGGGCTGGGCTAGACCCAACAGGTATGATCGGGTCGAACCAGACCAGGTCGGCCCAGACTGGGTTGGGCTGAGTCGGTCCGACCTAGTCAGACCGGACCTGGGCCCACTACTGACCCTTTAAATTCTTTGGCAATTTCATTGGCACTAGATGATCATTTGACGAACCTTCAGCGGTACTGGTTTTCTTAGAGTTCCATGTTCCCTTTGAGTATAGCCCATGAGAGTTCTATGTAATGTTGAGATACGTTATGGTAGGATCGTACATGAATTCAACCGCACCCCTGGGACTAAAAGGCTAATAACTCACAGACCGGGCGTCCGATTGATACACCTTCTTTATCGTTGAGACCTCTACGATGAGGCAGACCTTTGAGATACATTTACATGGGAATTAATGACAGTTGGTGTATCGACATGTAGCTCGTGGAGAGGATCATCATGGAGAAGAGCGAGCAAAGTGCATAGTTATCTGACCAGTTCTGAGTTTACCTTCTGGCTGGGCTGGGCAGTGGGCTACCCGTTAACCATAGGGTTTACCCTCTAGCTGGGCTGGGTAGTGGGTTACCCGACGACCTCTTAGGGTTTACCCTCCAGCTGTGTAGGGAAGTGGGTTACCCATTGACCTTAGGGTTTACTATCCAGCTGGGCTGGGTAGTGGGTTACCCAATTACCCCATAGGGTTTACGCTCTAGCTGGGATGGGATAGGGGTTACCCTTTGACCATAGGGTTTACCCTCCTACTGGGCTGGGCAGTGGGTTACCTGACGACTGTTATTTGATACTATCAATAGATTAAAATCTTGGTTTGAGCTAATTTATTAACTTTTTTTATTTACGTCATGATTGATATGGATTACTTGATAACTTAGGTATATGTATGGGCATATATCTATGTGGGTTTACCTATTGATTCAATACATTTTAGTTTATCCTTGTTGGGTTTTTTTATAACTTGAGGTTCTCGGGGTCCCTACTGAGTATCGTTATACTCAACCCTACACGGGCTATTCCCGCACCTCATTGTGTTGGTTGCAGAAGACCGACAGTGTTGACTGAGGCTGAGTGTTCTAGGAATGGACATTACCCAGAGGTGGACCATACGACATATTTTTATGCAGAGGAGACTGTCAGACGTGGAGTGCTAAGGAGGCTATATGTACCTACCCTTCAGGTAGGATCCGTGGTGGACAGTCCAAGAGCTGCTCTTCACCTTTCAGTTGCATTTTTACTTTTCATTTGTACTTGTATTTTCATGTTGGAATTGTATTCCGACCCCTATACTTTCAGAACTCTCACTATACAGTTTTACAAAGTGTTTTACTTCCAACTCATACCCTGGTGTGTGCGTTTTCATGTTTTAAAGGCAATGCCTTCCCAGTTTAGGGATTTACGCCTTTGGTTCAATTCACCAGCCCTGGAATTTGGATGGCGGGCTTGGGGTAGTCATGGAATGGGCCCCAGGGGAAAATTCGTGACATTATATATGATTTTAATATCAAAATAATGACATTGTCCCTCATGCATAGTTATGGATTACCGTCTCCACGAACATGATGAGATTCATTCCCCATAGTACCAATTCAAGACTAATTTTTATTTTATGATTATAAATAATGTTTAATGACTTAATATCATTAAAAATATGTATAAGATACATCATATCCATAAAAAACATTACTTACATAACAAAGCATATAAAGGAAAACAAATTAGTTAACATAAGAAATGATGATACTACAGAAATATCATTAACAAAGCAATATTATAATATCATATATGATATCATATTTATGTATATAGTTCTTGTATAATTTAATAACAATTATTTAACTATTATATATGAGGTTATCATACACACGACCAAGGAAAAGTACATGGTAATGGTTAATTTCACAATATCTTTATTTTTTGAGGTTGTTTTTACGTAAGTATCTACTTGGACCTCTTTACCATCCACATCCATGTTTCAAAAAAATGTATTGAATTTTTTTTTACTATTTACTTGTCTATAGGTTAACATCATTTATACCCTTGTTTTAATTTTTATAAAATGGTGTGAAAGGAATCTTTCTTCCATTTTCCAAAAAAGTTACCTTATGACTTTTTCGAAAAAAATAAAGTAAGAAAGTTTTTTAACATATACAGTGGGGGTGACTATTTTCTGTCATTATAACAACATCGAAGCATCCATTAAAATCTTATAAGAATATTTTCAAAATAAATTTTTTCTTTTATAATTATTTGATGTTTAAATGATTTCAAAATAGAAAGAGATTTTTCTATAAAAAATGTTTGGATTTCATCTATGTCAATATCCGTGGATGGATTTAAATCTTAATTGAAGTTGATTTATTGTGATACAAAACATCCATATTTAATTAATGGTTTTGTGATATGTTTTACTATGGAGCTGTTATTTTCATACTATTCATGGTTTATGGAGAAAGTATTGACATTTCGTATGCTAGTTTTAATACAAATGTTTATATTATGTTTGATCCATTTCATATGAGGAATGAATTGGACTTTGTATGTGATGGGTAGAGCCCTCTATAGATCCTTGATTCATAGGTAGGTCTCAGGGGACAATCTAGTGTCTTTGCACAAGTCCTTAACAAAAACTTATTTGTAGTCTTGGAACAATGCATTTACATTGTGGTTAGGATGTCCAGCATTATGCATTCCATCATTATGAATGTGGATTTTAATATTGAACGTGATTATTTGACTACTATAATATCCATGTGAATTTTTAAATGGAATTATTTGATGTTATCTTTTCCATATAATTTTGATGTTTTAGTTGAAAAGGCTTTTGTTCTAGTCTAACATTTCCTTAAATGATTGTGCTTATTTATGAAAGATTAATCTATATTGTAATCCTTATAGAGCATCTAAGCTCTCCCCTTCCTATGTTTAATTTTTCCCATGATGTGAAAAGTATATTATTACTGACTTGTAGGGATAGTGTCACGACCCGCCCTCGGGGTACGTGCCGTGACTACCCCAAGCCCACCTTCCATAGGCCAGGGGCTGGCGACTAGCACCAAGGCGTAAATCCCGGTAAAAAGGGAAGGCATTGCCTTTGTAAAGTAAACAAACACCACAGAGTAAGCAAGCGGAAAGTAAACACTAAGCAAAGCAGAGTACAACTGAAAGTGCGGAAAAGTAAATGGGCCAGTATAAAAACCCAAACTGAAAGTAAAGTACAACTCGAAAGGGAAAACAGCAACTGAAAAGTAAAAGCCGCTATGCCGAGCTGTCCACTGGAAATCCCACCTGAAGGGTGGGTACAGATAGCTCCACTGCTCCACGGGTCCCGCTGTCCGCTCCGAACACGTCCCGCCCAGTGGTCCACCTCCAGGTACCGTCCTGCTCTGCAAGCCTCAGCTAAGATCAACGATGTCCGTCGTCTGCAACCAACACAACGTAGTGCGGGCAAAGCCCGTGCAGGGGTGAGTATAAGCTACTCAGTAGGGACCCCGAGACCCCTGAAGGTCTCTCAAATCCACAAAGGTTAAACCACGAAGAAAGGTACAATCACGAAGTAACAACCGACACTGCTTAGGTATATGCCCATACATATACCTAAGTCATCAATTTCAAATACGCACCAACCTCCGAGCCCAAGTACAACTCAGTCCACACAGGAAAGTAAACGTATTCCACACAGGAAAGCAAAACGTAATCCACACAGGATTGCACAACACAATCCACACTGGAAAGCAACAGGATTCAGCTCACACAAGTATACTTCTTCGAAAGACGATAAAGATGATCTCTGATCCATCTAAGTCGTCGGACCCACGAAGGATCGATAGGTAACAAACCCCCGCAAAAGACCCACACAGGATCGGGCCCACGTAGGACCTGTAGGCACTGGTTCACACAGGACCGCTGAGCGCAAGGACCCACACAGGATCGGACCCACACAGGATCGGGCCCACACAGGACCTGTAGCACTGATCCACGTAGGATCGCTGAGTGTTGTAGTCGTCGTCGTCGAATCCACACAGGATCTCTGTATTGTCGTCGTCGCAGTCACAGTAGCAGTAGTAGCAGTAGTAGCACAGTAACAGTCGCAGCCAGCACTAGGGTTCCCGCACACAGCAAGCTCGATCGGAGGGTCCGCTCCACGAGCCGAGAGGCTGATACATCAACTGTCACAAAGACCAGAGTTGATGTATCCAAAAGTTCCGTATCGTCAACAGGAACTCAACGCAACAGACGGCGCATCGATCGGACGCCCGGTCTGAGTGATATTGGCATTTTCGTCCCCGGGGCCCGGTTGGTTTTTAAGGCAAAACCAACCCGATCGTACTCCACCTGCGTCCAAACCTCAGGCGGAGTATGCCAAAAGATCCGTATCACTAAGAGGACCACAACAAAGCTGAAGGCATGTCAATCGGACGTCTGTAGCTCAAGATATGAGCGTTTCCGCTCCGAAGGCCCGGTTGGTTTCGTGAACGAACCAACCCGGCCGAACTCAAAGTGTTCCGAAACCTTGAGTGCGATATACCAAAACGACCGTCTCAATCCAAGGATCGCGTTGCCGCAGACGGTTCGTCAATCGGAGGTCCAAGAACCGTCTGCGGCAACGCAATCCTTGGATTGAGACGGTCGTTTCGGTATATCGCACTCAAGGTTTCAGAACACTTTGAGTTCGGCCGGGTTGGTTCGTTCACGAAACCAACCGGGCCTTCGGAGCGGAAACGCTCATATCTTGAGCTACGGACGTCCGATTGATGTGCCGTCAGCTTTGTTGTGTTCCTCTTAGTGAGACGGATCTTTTGGCATACTCTGCCCGTGGTTTGGACGCAGGTGGAGTACGGTCGGGTTGGTTTTGCCTTAAAAACCAACCGGTCCCCAGGGACGAAAATGCCAATATCTCTCAGACCGGGTGTCCGATCGACGTGCCGTCTGTTGCGTTGAGTTCATGTTGACGATACGGAACTTTTGGATACATCAACTCTGGTCTTTGTGACAGTTGATGTATCAGCCTCTCGGCTCGTGGAGCGGACCCTCCGATCGAGCTTGCTGTGTGCGGGAACCCTAGTGCTGGCTGCGACTGTTACTGTGCTACTACTGCTACTACTGCTACTGTGACTGCGACGACGACAGTACAGAGATCCTGTGTGGATTCGACGACGACGACTACAGCACTCAGCGATCCTACATGGATTAGTGCTACAGGTACTGTGTGGGCCCGATCCTGTGTGGGTCCTTGCGCTCAGCGGTCCTGTGTGAACCAGCGCCTACAGGTCCTACGTGGGCCCGATCCTGTGTGGGTCTTTTGCGGGGGTTAGTTACCTATCGATCCTTCGTGGGTCCGACGACTTAGATGGATCAGAGATCATCTTTATCGTCTTTCGAAAGAGTATACCTGTGTGAGCTGAATCCTGTTGCTTTCCTATTTGGATTGTGTTGTGCAAACCTGTGTGGATTACGTTTTGCTTTCCTGTGTGGAATACGTTTACTTTCCTGTGTGGACTGAGTTGTACTTGGGCTCGGAGGTTGGTGCGTATTTGAAATTGATGACTTAGGTATATGTATGGGCATATACCTAAGCAGTGTCGGTTGTTACTTCGTGATTGTACCTTTCTTCGTGGTTTATCCTTTGTGGATTTGAGAGACCTTCAGGGGTCTCGGGGTCCCTACTGAGTAGCTTATACTCACCCCTGCACGGGCTTTGCCCGCACTACGTTGTGCTGGTTGCAGATGACGGACAGCGTTGATCTTAGCTGAGGCTTGCAGAGTAGGACGGTACCTGGAGGTGGACCACTGGGCGGGACGTGTTCGGAGCGGACGGCGGGACCCGTGGAGCAGTGGAGCTATCTGTACCCACCCTTCAGGTGGGATTTTCAGTGGACAGCTCGGCGTAGCGTCTTTTACTTTTCAGTTGCTGTTTTCCCTTTCGAGTTGTACTTTACTTTCAGTTTGGGTTTGTATACTGGCCCATTTACTTTTCCGCACTTTCAGTTGTACTCTGCTTTGCTTAGTGTTTACTTTCCGCTTGCTTACTCTGTGGTGTTTGTTTACTTTACAAAGGCAATGCCTTCCCTTTTTACCGGGATTTACGCCTTGGTGCTAGTCGCCAGCCCCTGGCCTATGGAAGGCGGGCTTGGGGTAGTCACGGCACGGACCCCGAGGGCGGGTCGTGACAGATAGTATAAGGGATATGAGTGTAGCCTATGGATACAATGTTGTTGTTGTTTTTCATTTTATAATGTAATGTAAAACTTATGAATGTATCTATTACTTCCAAGACTACTAATATAATCCATATTTCGAGACATGATCTTTTGTGATCATGTCAATGTTATGTAATAATTCACCGACTCTAGGTAACTAGTGGTGGTTCATTATAGTTGGTACCATAGAACGTTCAGTACAAAACATAGAATATAGACTTAGAAAAACAATGATTAAAGCACATTATCCTAAGATAGACTTTGAGGATTAGTATAGAAGAACATCCTATAATTTTGGTATTATAGAGATTTTGTGAGTTTCCCAACGAAAACATGCATGTCTGGATATGAGCAGATAGAGAAAGCTCTGGCATATATGTACCTAGGGGTAAAACCCGAAAACACCACTTTGGGCTAGAATCGAACGAGAACTGGTGTACAACAACAAGCTTTGTTGCGCTCTTGGTCACAACTCTCTCTGGCGATATCCTTAGGATAATTATTATTTTCTTTACAAACCATTATGAAGGGTTTATGAGTATATACATTCTCAAAGAATTTTTTTATTATTGATTATATCCATAAACTATTCAATTTAGGTTAAAAGTTTTACATGTTTGGAATTATATATTGAGATTCATAAACTAATCAAGTGTATGAAATTGTTTAGAAATGTCACCTAGTGGAAGGAATTGAAACTGTATCAATGCACGTAATCCATGATGGGATTTCCCTCTTACTCAAGATAATTATAGTAAAGCTAGTGAAGCAACTGACGCTAATCATCTTATCAACAAACTTGGACAACTCACTCAGCTTATGAATAATAACATTACCCATATGGAGCACCCTGATCCAAAACAGGGAGGATCAATGTTAGAACACATCATGAAGAAAAAACCACCAAAATTCAATGGGATTACAAATCCACTAATATCTGAGCAATTGATAAATTCATTAGATAAAATATTTCACGCTTTGGGGGAGTAGCGAAAGTGAAAAAGTTGTCATGACAGTTTATCACCTCGCTAGAGATGCTGATCAATGGTGGTCATTGATTCAAAACACAAAGGAAGATGATGAAGTATCAAATATGGAATAGATGGAGTTTAAAGAGATTTTCATAGAAAAATACTTTCATCGTGGCCATCAAGAAGATATGGAATGACAATTTCTGAGTCTGTGGCAAAAGGTGGATGAAAATATCGCAAAGTATGAGGCCAAATTTACAAGGTTAGAAAGGCATGCACAAGAATATATACATTACTCAAGGGGTAAGATTGATCGATTCAATGATGGTTTAAAACAATTTCTCTGGCACACATTAGTCTCATAATCCTTCTTGTCATATGAAGATATTGTCCCATGTGCTATCAAGACACAAATGGAATTCTCTATGTCTTACAACTTTAAAGAAATGCAATAGAAGTAGAGATCTGTTGAACACTCTGGAAATGGAAATAAGGGGAATAATGGAAAATTTGAATATCCATCCTGTAGTAAATGTGGGAAGAAACACCCTGGTACTTTCCTGAAGGAATTGAGAGTCTGTTACATGTGTGGTGAAAAAGGCCACCAATCTAGTGATTGAAATGGGAAGAAAGATGCTATCAATGTTGAATGCTAAAATTGTAGATAAAAGGGGAATTATGAAAATTAATTTCCTATACGCCAAGGAAACTTACCTCAGAAAAGGCCAAGGGATCAAGGCCAAGCTTATGTTATCCCTACTACTGAGGTTGAAGCTCTGAAAGACACGGTAGCAGGTAATTTAATGGTTTCTTCATGTTTATAAAAACCTTTATGTTATTCTTGGATCATATCATTGTTTCATATCTTCCTAGTTTCTTAATAAAATAAGTTATTTTCAATTTGAATTAAAAGTGTAGGTGTCAGTCAAAACACTTAAGGTAAGTATCATTACAACAATGTCTTGTGAATCAGTTCCCATTATGGAATATAAATGTTCTTTATCTGCTGATCTCATAGTGATGCTGTAACGCCCTGACCCTTGTTACCTAGAGTCGGTGCATTATTTCATAACATTGCCATGATCACAAGAAAGATCAAGTCTCAAATGACCTATTTTTTAGTTGCCTTGGAATTACTAGATACATTCATAAAGTTTACATTACATCATAAAATGAAAACTACAACAATATAGTCTCCATAGTCCACACTCTTATCCCCTCATACTATCCCTGCAGGTCATTCATAAAATACTTCTTCACATCCAGGGAAAAATAAAACATAGAAAGGGGTGAGCTGAAATTCCCAGTAAGGATAACAATATAGTAGAAATTTTTATAAATAATAATAAACATTTAAGGCAATGTATATCTAAAAGAAATGCCTTTTAAAATTGAACTTCAACATTATATGGCAGAAATAAAATTAAATAATTCCATTTACATATTCACATGGATATTCTACTATTGAATAATCACATGCAATATCAATAACCACTTTCATAATGATGGAATGCATAATGCAAGACTATCTAAACCACATAGCCAAGGCCTCGTGCCAAGACTAAAATAATATTTTGTCAAGGCCTTGTGCCAAGACACTAGTTTGTCTCATGAGACCTACCGATGCATCGAGGAACTAAAGTGGGCTCTACCCATCACATATTAAGTCCAATGCATTCCTCGTATGAACAGGTTTAAACATAACATAAAAATTCGTATTAAAACTAGCATATGAATTGGCAATACTTTCTTCATAAACCATGAATGGTATAAAAATAACACATCCATAGTCAAACATATCACAAAACCATAAAAACAATATGGAATTTTTGTATCATAATAAATAAACTCCAAATAAATTTAAAATCCATCCAAAGATGCTGACATATATGTAATCAAAACTCTTTTTAGAGAAATATCTCATCCTATGATGAAATCATTTAAGAGTCACATAATTATAAAATAAAACATTAACTTTGAAAATTTTCTTATAAGATTGTATGGGATGCTTCGAAGATTTTTTAACGGAGGAAAATAGTCGCACCTTCCGTATATGTTAAAAAAACATTCTTACATTAATTTTGTCGAAACGGTTAAAAAGCACCATGTTTGGAAAACGGCAGAATGATACCTTTATAAACTTCTTATAAAAATTCAAACAAGGGTATAAATGACTTTAACCAATATTCTGTAAAATAGTAAGAATGTTTTGAAATACATTTTTAAGAAACATGGATGTGGATGATAAAGAGGTCCCAGTAGATAATTACGTATAAACAAACTCGGATAATGAAGAGATTGTGAAATAAACCCTTACCTTGTACTTTTACTTGGATGGGGGTAGGTTAACCTCCTGTATAATGGTGAAATAATTGTTCTTAAATTATACAAGAATCATATACATTAATATGATATCATATAAGATCTTTTAACATTGCTTTGTTAATAATATCTTAATATTATTTTCGTTTCGGGTGTTAACATACTCATTTTCTTTTATATGTTTTGTTATGTAAGACATGTTTGTTATGGATAGGTTGTATCTTATTCATATTCAGAATGATATTAAGCCCTTAAACATTATTATTAATCTTCAAATGATAATTAAACTTGAATGGCTACAATGGAGAATGCATCTCATCGCGTTCATGGAGATGGTAGTCGGTACGTATGCACGAGCGACAATATCATTCTTTTGATATTAAAATAATAGTTAATTGGATGTTAAATCATATATACATAATCATTCTCATGTTATATTTATTATTTAAATGAATTACACATCATTATTATACCCATCCAAATAATAATGTTTTGAATAACAATTACACCATGACGTGGATACGGTAAGTCGTACGTATGCACGTATGATGACATGTCATTCAAAGGATTGATAAAATACTAAAATATGGTTGTACCATGTTTATAAAAACATAAAAGTATATATAATATACTGGAGTTATTATTTTATAATGGTAAAAACAATGAATGAAGAAGTGGAAGAAGAATGGAACTTGGAAAAGGGTGGTGAAATCATTACCTCTTCTTCGGGTTCTTCCTTTTGATTTGATCAAAATGGATCCATAGGTTGGTTTTCTGAATAAAGGAAGGCCTCTAGGATGAATTGAAGTAAGTTGATAGAGTATTTGGGAATGTGTTTGACGAACCAAAAGGCTCTGAAGGTGTGAATTAATGAGAAGGGTGAGTGCCCTTTTTATAAGAGGGGTGAAGGGCACCTTTGGAAAAGCTAGAAATATTATTTTATAATAAATTCATATTCAGTTTCTAATGGATCAGAAGTATATTATTTAACGTTTAAGGTGGGTATGGGTTGAAAACCACCCAACCAATAGAATTTATACAGGTTTGGGTCATTATATTAACCTTATCTTTTAGTTTTAACTCTTAGTTATTTTGTTTGACACTTACCATGTCTGTTTGTATTTTTATATTATATAGTTAATAAATTTATTATATACCTCCATGAAACCCCCAAGTGGTCCATTAATGATACAACTATCATGATATAAGTCTCTTGGCCGAACGTTATATTTTTAGTAACTTAATATCAATTAATAATATAATATTTGTTTTAAAAACACTTTTATTTCAATTTTGACACTATTCAATAATTGATTTTTTAAAAAATCATTACAGAATTATTACTTCAAATGAAGTTAATTAAATCAATAATAAAATATTATATTATCCCAAAAAATTATTGTTATATATAAAAAGTCTCAAATTACATTTATTTGGTTATTTATAATATCAATTATTCTAATTTTTCATTAATTATCTAATTACTGCATCACCATTGTGTCATAAATAAATTAAATTATATAATGTCTAAAAATTATAAATAAAATACGATAAGGTAGGAAATCTTTTTATATTTATAATTAATATTTATAGTCGAATATTAAACATATATAACCCTATGTAAAAATTGTTTTTTTAAAAGATATATGCTTTTTTCATTTTTGTATTTATTTTAACATAATTACAATAAACTGTCTCTATCACCTAGAGGTGGCTCCATGGGGTCCAAAAATCGACCCAAAGATGCCCATGGTCGGACATGTATCCTAAAATATGGATAGAACACGTTTTAGGGGAATTTAGTTTTATTATAATATTATTTTTTAACCCTTATTTACCGGATTTACCCTTTAACCATGGTAAATAAAATATTTACCGAAATAATTATTCAAAATGTCTAAAAATAAAAGTTACCTATTTAGACAATTTGGACATCCTGATTACAAATATGGAATCCATTTTTCTAAATTCAAAACACAGAAGTAGCAAAAATTAATTTAAAATTAATTCTCGCTGTCAAAACAAAAAGTGTGTTTTTAAGATATAATAACTCTCAGAAGATTGAAACTTGTTTATGTCTGGTTTAATTGTGTAATTATGTCCAATGACCAACATTGTATTCAATGGTAAAAATATATACTAAATATACTTTAAAACCACTGAAATTCATAATTTATCACTATTAATTATTTTGATTAAAAATGTGGGTTTAAATTAAAATATTGTAATTTTCACTATTCATTAAAATATTAAAGTTATCCGAAAAGTACCAAAATTTTACCTTAGCCTAAATTTGATACTCCAAATCCAAAAATGAAGTCCATTTTGAGAGATAAAATGTATAAAATTTTAAAAAGTAGGTATTACTATTCATAACGTCTAGTTTGATTGGTTGTGGTGTGTGTTAGAACTTGATGTTGCGTACAACACACACTATTGCATTATTCAAAGAGAAGTGTACCGTAGAAACATGGGGTGTTACATTCTCCCCTCCTTCAAATAATTCCGTCCTCAAAATTTCTAGAATACTACCGCATGAATAGACTCGGGTGGTTCTTCATCATAAGTTCCTCGGGTTCCCACGTTGCCTCTTCCATCTTATGGTTTCTCCATAGAACTTTTACCAGATGAGTCATCCAGTTTCTCAGCACTTGTTCTCTCGTATCAAGAATACAGATGGGATCTTTGCAATAAGACAGATTGGGTTCCTGTTCTAATTCCTCATAGGTGAGTACATGCATTGGGTCAGGAATGTATTTCCTCAACAGAGATACATGGAACACATCGTGAACTTTGGAGAGACTTCCCGGCATTGCCAATCAGTAAGCTACAACCCCAATTCGTTCTATAATTTCGAAAGGTCTGATGTACCTGGGACTAAATTTACCTTTCTTACCAAAATGTATGATCCCTTCCATGGAGATACCTTCAGGAAAACATGATCACCGACTTGAAATTCCAAATCCTTCCTTTGATTATCGGCATAGCTCTTCTGCCTACTTTTAGCAGCTTTGATGTGGTTTTGGATTACCTTCACATTTCCCATCATTTCATCCACCAGTTCTAGGCCTCCAAGTTTTCTTTTACCAATGTCATCCCAACAGGTTGGTGTGCGACAATGCTTTCCGTATAACGCTTCATATGGTGCCATCTGAATACTCAAATTGAAGCTATTGTTATAGGAAAATTCTACCATAGGTAAATATTAATCCCACACACCCTGAAAGTCAAGTGAGTAGGATCTCAACATGTCTTCTATGGTTTGAATAGTTCGTACTGATTGTCCATATGTTTGAGGGTGGTAGGCAGTGCTCAAATGAAGTTTAGTATCCAAGTCATTCTGCAGACTTTTCCAGGATCTTGATGTAAAACGGGGATCACGATCAGAAATAATCGATAGGGGTACTCCATGAAGCCTCGCATCTTCATCAATATATAGTCTTGTTATACGTTTTAGTGGTAGATCTTCTCTTATAGCAAGAAAATTTGCTGACTTGGTAAGATGATCAACAATAAACCATATTGCATTGTTCCTTTGAGGAGTCTTTTGTAGTCCCATGACAAAGTCCGTCGTGATATTATCCCATTTCCACTGAGGTATGGGAAGAGGTTGCAATATTCCACCAGGCTGTTGCCTTCCAGCTTTCAGTTGTTGAAAAACCATACATCTTGACACAAAATCAGCAATCTCCCTCTTCTTGTTGTCCCACCAAAAATGTTCCTTCAAATCTCTATACATTTTGGTGCTCCCTGGGTGTATAGAGAAATTTGAACTATGAGTATCATCCATCAATTCCCTTTTTAGATCAGGTATATTGGGAACACAATGTCTCTTCCCGAATTTCAAAATTCCTTTTTCATACACAAAGTCTCTCAATCTCCCATCAGTCACAGATTTAATCTTCTTTCGAAAATCATCATCATCGGTTTGAGAACTCTTAATCATTTCTAGTAATGATGGTTTGACAATCATTTGAAAAATAATTGATGTTTCACCTTCCCTTGTTATTCCCATGTTCAACTTCACTAGATCCATGACAATTGGATCCCTTTCAATTCTCATATTGTTCAAAACTCTGTGATCTTTTCTGCTCAAAGAATCTGCCACCTTGTTTACTTTCCTCAGGTGGTAGTGTATCGTACAATCATCATCCTTGTGTAATTCAATCCATCCCCATTTCCTCATGTTGAGTTCATTTTGTGAGAAAATATATTTCAAACTCTTTTGATCAGTATAAATCTCACATTTTTCACCATAGAGGTAGTGCCTCCATATATTCACAGCAATGATCACAGCTGCTAACTCGAGATCATGAGTAGGATAGTTTTGTTCATGAATTTTAACCTGTCGTGATGCATAGGAAATAACCATATCAGTCTGCATAAGGACACAACAAAGTCCTTTCTTCGATGCATCACTATAAATAACTAACCCATCATTCCCCAATTGTAGAGTCAATATTGGAGAATTGACTGATCTTCTCTTCAGTTCATCGAATCATTCTTCACACTCTTTGGTCAAAATTTTTTTACCCCTTTACATGTGAGCTTTGTTGATGGGTTAGCCAACTGGGAAAAATTCTAGACGAAACGTCGATAATAAACTGCTAATCGAATAAAACTACGCACCTCATTTATACTCGTCGGTGCAGGCCATTCATGGATTTCCTTGGTCTTAGAAGAATCAACGGAAATTACATCCTTAGAGACAATATGGCCAAGAAAAGAAATCTCTTGAAGCCATAATTCACACTTGCTGAACTTCCCATATAATTAATGTCTTCTCAGACTCTTCAATATAATGCACAAGTGATTTTCTTGATCTTTGTAGATTTTGGAGTATACCAAGATATCATCAATAAATAACACTACAAAGTTATCAAGATATTCCTTGAAAACTCTGTTCATTAGAACCATACAAACAGAGGGTGCATTAGTCAACCCAAAAGGTGTTACTGTAAACTCATAATGCATGTACCTTGTTCGAAATGCTATCTTCAGAATGTCTTCCTTCTTCACGCACAACCGATGGTATCCAGATCGAAGTTAAATCATTGAAAGTATTGAGCTCCATGCAGTTGGTCCACAAAATCATCAATGTGAGGTAGGGGATACTTTTTCTTTATTGTTATGGCATTGATCTCCATGTAGTCGATACATAACCTCATAGATCCATATTTCTTTAGAAAAAAAAGAAACGGGGCTCCCCATGGAGAAACACTAGGGAGAATAAATCCATTATTAATCAATTACTCTAGTTTCTTCATTAGTTCAACTAATTCTACAGTGTCCATTCTATAAGGGGTATTCGATATAGGCCTTGATCCAGGAATTAAATCAATGGAAAACTCAACTTCTTGTTCTGGAGGATGTCCAGGTAAATCTTACGGAAACACATCTACAGATTCTTTCACAACAGGTACATCCTCTATTTGAACTTTCCTTTCCTCACCCACAATCATTTCATTCTATTACTCCCCAATAATTTAATTTAGTTGAGCTAATGGGGGTGTATCTTTATAAGAATTATGTGGCGACGATTCTACTCTAAAGATAAGGTGTTCCTTATCATCATCATCAAGAATCGTAACCTCTTTCTTCTTACAATAAATCTTCGCATCATGGTCTGAAATCCAATCCATACTAAGGATTATATCAAATTCAATCATAGGCATGACGATGAGATCAGCAGATAAAGAACATTTATGTGCCTTAATGGGGGCTGATTCACAAAGCTTTGTTGCAATGATACTTCCCATAGGAGTTTAACTGACAAATTCCTTGTTAAATCTAGTTGGAAATATCTTATTTTCTTAGCAAACTGGGAAGATATTAAACAATGCGATGATCCAGAATCAAATAATGCATTTTCTAAACTTGAGGAAACCATTAAATTACCTGCCACCATGTCTTTTAGAGCTTCTACCTCAACAGTAGTGATAACATAAGTATGGCCTTGATCCCTTGGCCTTTTTAGAGGTTAGTTCCCCTAATGCTTTGGACATTCATTTGAATAATGTCCCATCTCGCTGCAATTGTAGCATTGGACATCGGTAGCTTCCTTCTTTCCCTTGCAATCATGAGCTTGGTGGCCTTTTTCACCACACTTGTAACAGACTCATGTTCCATTTAAGCAATTACCGAGGTGTTTTTTACCACATTTACTATAGGATGGATATTCAAATTTTCCCTTCTTCCCTTTATTTCCATTCCCAGATTGATCAGTAGACCTCTTCTTCTCTTGCTTTGCTTTAAAGTCATATGACTTAGAGAATTCTTTCTCTGTCTTGATAGCACATGAGACAATTTCTTCATACGACGAGAAGGATTGTGAGATTAACGCTCAACAGAGAAATGGTTTTAACCCATCAAAGAATCGATCAATCTTACTTCTTGGGTTACGTATATAATCTCCAGCATACCTTGCTAAAATTATAAAGCAAGCCTTATAATTTGTGACATTCTCATCCTCCTTTTGTCTCAGACTCAGAAATTTTCTTTCCATATCTACTTGATGGTCACGAGGAAAGTATTTTTCTAAAAATATATCTTTAAACTCCCTTCATTCCATATTTGATACATAATCATCTTCCTTCCTGTTTTGAATCAATGACCACCATTGATCAGCATCTCCAGTGAAGCGGTAAACTGCCATGATAACTTTTTCCCTTTCACTACTCCCCAAAGCCTGAAAAATTTTCTCTAGGGAATTTCTCCATTGCTCAGCTACTAAGGGATTTGTAGTCCCATTTAGTGTTGGTGGATGTTGCCTTATGAAGCGATCTAACATTGATCCTCCACGCTGCAGATCAAGGTGCTCCATACGGGTAAGGTTATTATTCATAACCTGAGTGAGTTGTCCCAGTATGGTGATTAGTTGATCGGCATTAGTTGCATCACTAGATCTACTATAATTATCTTGAGCAGGAGGGAAATCCCTACATTGAGTGCATGAACTGATACAGTTTTCATTTCTTCCACTAGGAGCCATTTCTAAACAGTGGCATAAACTAAATCAGTTTATGAATCAAAATATATAATTTCATACTTCTAAAACACTTAACATAAATTGAACTATTTATGGATATAATCCATAATCATATAAATGTTTTCTTTGAGGAAGTATATACTCATAAACCCTTCATAATGATATGTAAAGAAAATGAGATTTATCCTATGCATATCCCCCGGGAGTGTCGTAACCAAGAGTGCAACAATTCCCCTTGTCGTGCACCAGTTCCCGTTCGAGTCTAGCTCAAAGCAGTTTTTCAGGTTTTACCCCTAGGTACATCTATGCTAGAGCCGCCTCTACCTGCTCATATCCAAACAGTGATGTATTGATCGGAAAACTCACAAAATCTATACAATACCAAAATTCTAGGAAGTTCTTCTATACTAATCCTCAAAGTCCATCTTAGGTCTATGTGCTCTAAGCAGAGTTTATCTAAATCTAGATTCCTAGGTTTGTACTAAACTTCCTCTGATAAAAACTGTAATGCCCTGACCCCAGTTACCCAAAGTCGGTGCATTATTTCATAACATTGTCATGATCATAAGAAATATTATGTCTCGAAAGATCGATTAGTTTAGTAGCCTTGTAATAACTAGATACATTCATAAAGTCTACATTACATCCTAAAATGAAAACTAAAACAATATAGTCTCCATACTCCACACTCTTATCCCCACATACTATCCCTGTAGGTCATTCAGAAAATACTTCTTTACATACAAGGAAAAATAAAACATAGAAAGGCGTGAGCTGAAATACATAGTAAGGATAATAATATAGTGGAAATATTCATAAATAAGAATAAACATTTAAGGAAATTTATAACTAAAACAAAAGCCATTTAAACATGAACTTCAACATAATATGGAAGAAATAAAATGAAATATTTACATTTACTTATTCACATGGATATTCTACTAATTGAATAATCACATGAAATATCAATAACCACTTTCATAATGATAGAATGCATAATTCCAGACTATCATAACCACACAAACAAGGCCTTGTTCCAAGACTACAAATAAGATTTTGTCAATTCCTTGTGCCAAGAAACTAGTTTGTCTCATGAAACCTACCGATGCATCAATGAGCTATAGCGGGCTCCACCCGTCACATATTAACTCCAATGCATTCCACGTATGAACAGGTTTAAACATAACAGAAACATTCGTATTAAAACTAGCATAAGAAATGTCAATACTTTCATCATAAACCATGAATGGTATAAAAAAACACATCCACAATCAAACATATCCCAAAACCATCAATACATTAATGAAGTTTTGTATCATAATAAATCAACTACAAATAAACTTAAAATTTATCAAAGGATGTTGACATAGATGAAATCAAAACTCTTTTTAGATAAATATCTCGTCCAATTTTGAAATCAATTAAGAGTCACATAATTATAAAATAAAACATTTACTTTGAATATTTTCTTATAAGCTTGTAAGTGATTCTTCGAAGATTTTATAATGGTAGAAAATAGCCTCACTCGCCGTATAAGTTAAAAAAACATTCTTACCTTAATTTTGTCGAAAAGGTTAAAAAGCACCTTGTTTGGAATACCACGGAAATATTCTTTTATAAACTTCTTATAAAAAATCAAATAAGGGAATAAATGACTTAACCCATATTATGTAAAATATTAATAATTATTTGAAATACATTTTTAAGAAACATTTATGTGGAGGATAAAGAGGTCCCAGTAGATAATTACGTATAAACAACCTCATATAATAAAGTGATTTTGAAATAAAACCTTACATTGTACTTTCCCATGGTTGGGGGTAGGTTAAACTCATGTATAATGGTGAAATAATTGTTATTAAATTATACAAGAATCATATACATTAAAATGATATCATATATAATTTTTTAACATTGCTTTGTTAATAATATCTTAATATTATTGTCGTTTCAGGAGTTAACTTACTCATTTTCTTTTGTATGTTTTGTTATATAAGACATGTTTGTTATTGATAGGTTGTATCTTATTCATATACAGAATGATATTAAGTCTTTTAACATTATTATTAATCTTCAAATGAGAATTATACTTGAACGTATATGATGGAGAATGAATCTCATCGCGTTCGTGGAGACGGTATTCCGTACGTACGCACGAGCGACAATATCATTCTTTTGATATTAAAATCATATTTAATTGGATAGTATATCTTATATACAGAATAATTATCATCTTATATTTATTATTTACATGAATTAAACATCATTATTATACCCATCCAACTAATAATGTTTTGAATAACAATTACACCATGACGTCGAGACGGTAAGCCGTATGTACGCACGTATGGTGACATGTCATTCAAAGGATGGATAGAATACTGAAATATTGTTGTACCATGTTTATAATAACATCAATGTATATATAATATACTGGAGTTATTATTTTAGAATGGTAATAACAAAGAAAGAATAAGTGGAAGAAGAAAGGAACTTTAAAAAGGGTGGTGAAATCATTACCTCTTCTTCGGGTTCTTTCTTTTGATTTGATCAAAATGGCTCCAGATGATGTCATTATGACTAGAATAAGGCCTCCAGGATGAAGTGAAGGAAGTTTAGAGAGTATTTGGGTAGGGTTTTTCCGAACAAAAAGGCTTTGAAGGTGTGAATTAATGATAAGGGGGAGTGCCCTTTTTATAAGAGAGGTGAGGGTCACCTTTGGAAAAGCTAGAAATATTATTTTATAATAAATTCATATTCAGATTATATTGGCTAGAAAGTGTATTATTTAATATTTAAGGTTGGTATGGGTCTAAAACCACTCAAACAATAGAATTTAGACAGGTTTGGGTCATTATAGTGACCTTATTTTTTATTTTTAACTCTTAGTTAATTAGTTTGACACTTACCATGTCACTTTGTATTTTTATATTATATAGTTAATAAACTTACTATATACCTAGAAAAGACCCCCAAGTGGTACAATAAAGATACACCTATCATGATATTTGTCTCCTGGACGAACCATATATATTTAAGAATTTAATATCAATTAATAATATAATAGTTTTTTTAAAAACTCTTTTATATCAATTTTGACACTATTCAATAATTGATTTTTGTAAAAATCATAACAGAATGATTTCTTCTAAAAGGGTTAATTAAATCAATACTAACATTTAATATTATGCTATATAATTATTTATATTTATAAAAAGTTTAAAATTACATTTATTTGGGTATTTATAATATCAATTATTATAATTTTTCATTAATTAGGTAATTACTCCATCACCATTGTGTCATAAATAAATTAAATTATATATTGTCTAAAAATTATAAATAAAATACAATTATGTAGTAAATATTTTTATCTTTCTAATAAATATTTATAGTCTAAATTCAAACAAATATTACCCTATGTAAAATTTGTTTTTCTAAAAGATATATGCTTTTGTCATTTTTGTATTTATTTTAACTTAATTAAAATAAATTATCTCTATCACCTACAAGTGGCTCTATGGGGTCCCAAAATCGACCCAAATATGACCATGGTCGGACATGTATCCACAAAAAAGGTTAGGACACGTTTTAGGGTAATTTAGTATTATTATAAATTTATTGTTTAACCTTTATTTACCGGATTTACCCTTTAACCATGGTAAATAAAATATTTACCGAAGTAATTATTCAAAAGGTATAAAAATAAAAGTTACCTATTTACACAATTTTGACATCCTGATTCCAAATATGGATTCCATTTTTCCAAATTCAAAACCCAGAAGTTGCAGATATTAATTTAAAATTAATTCCCGCTGTCGAAACAAAAAGCGTGTTTTTAAGATATAATAACTATCAAAAGATTGATACTTGTTTATGTCCGCATTAATGGTGAAATTATTTTCAAAAACCAACATTGTATTAAATGGTAAAAATATATTCTAAATATAATTTAAAACCACTGAAATTCATAATTTATCAATACTAATTATTTTAATTTAAAACGATGTTTTAAATTAAAATTTAGTAATTTTCACTATTCATCAAAATATTAAAGTTATCCGAAATGTACAAAAATTTCACCTTAGGCTAAATTAGATACTCCAAATCCAAAAAATAAGTCCATTTTGGGAGATAAAATTTATCAAAATTTAAAAATTAGGTATTACTAGTCATAACGACTAGTTTGATTGGTTGTGGTGTGTGTTAAAACTCGATGTTGCGTACAACACACGCTACTGCATTATTCAAAGAGAAGTGTACCGTAGAAGCTTGGGGTATTAAAGATACCCAAGATTGAATTTGATATAATACTTGGTATGGATTTAATTTCAAACCATGATGCAAAATTTTATTTTAAGAAGAATGAGGATACAGTTGTCGATGCTGAAAAAGAATACCTTATCTTTAGAGAGGAAACTTCACAACATAATTTTTATCTAGATCCACCCCTAGTAGCTCAACTAAATTCTATTATTGGGGAGGTAGAGAATGAAATAACTATGGGTGATGAAAGGAAAGTTCAAATAGAGGACGTACCTATTGTGCAAGAATATGGTTATTTGTTTCTAGATGATATACTTGGACGTCCTCCAGAACGATAAATTTCGTTTTCCATTGATTTAATTCCTGGTTCAATGTCCATATCAAAGACCCCTTATAGAATGACCACTGTGGAATTAGTGCAACTAAAGAAACAACTAGAGGAATTGAGTAATAAGGGATTTATTTACCCTAGTGTTTCTCTATGGGGTGCCGATATCCTTTTTTTAGAAGAAAGATAGCTCTATGAGGTTGTGCATTGACTACATGGAGATCAATGATATATCAACAAAGAATAAGTATACCCTACCTCGCATTGATGATTTATTTGACCAACTTCATGGATCTCAATATTTTTCAATGATTGTCCTTCAAACTAGATATGATCAGTTGGGTTTGAAAAGGGAAGAAATTTCAAAAACAACATTTCGAACCAGGTACGGTCATTACGAGTTTACAGTAATTCCCTTTGGATTGACTAATGCACCCTATCTCTACATGGAAATAATGAATAGTGTTTTCAAGTAATATCTTGATGACTATGTAGTGGTATTTATTGATGATATCTTGGTATACTTCAAAAGCTATGGAGGTAATGAAAATCACTTGCTTATTATTCTAAATACTCTTAAAAGCAATGAATTATATGGGAAATTTAGCAAGGGTGAGTTCTGGCTTCAGGAGATTTATTTTCTTGGCCATATTATCTTTATGGATGGAATTTCTATTGATCCTTCAAAGACCAAGAAAATCCTAGAATGTCCAGCACTGACAAGTATAACTATGGCATGCAGTTTTATTGGTTTAGAAGGATCTTATCGACATTTCTTCTAGAATTTTTCCTGGATGGCTAACCCATTAACAAAACTAACATGTAAAGGGGATAAATTTGTTGGGACAAAAGAGTGTGATGAATTTTTTGATGAACAGAAGAGAATATTAGTAAATGATCCTATCATGACTCTACCATCGAGGAATGATGAGTTTGTTATTTATGGTGATGCTTCAAAGAAAGGACTTTGTTGTGTCCTTATGTAGAAATATAATGTCATTGCCTATGCATCACGAAAGCTAAACATTCATGAGAAAAACTATTTGACTCATGATCTGGAGTTAGCAGCTGTAATATTTTCTTTGGAGATATGGATTCATTATCTCTATGGTGAAAATGTGAGATATATACCGATCACAATATATTGAAGTTCATTTTATCACTGAAATAACTCATCATGAGGAAAAAGAGTTTGCTTGAACTACTCATGGATTATGATTTCACAATACACTACCATTCGGGGATGGAAAATAATGTGTAAGATGACTTGAACTGAAAGGATCATGGATTTTTGAACAAGATGAGAGTTGAAAGGGATCCTATTTTCATGGATCTAGTGAAAATGGATATGGTAATAATCATGGAAGGTGAAACATCAATACTTTTTCAAATGGTTTCCAAAACAACTTTAGAAGAAAGAATATAATGTTCTCAAGATTTTGATGAAGAGTTTAAAAAAAAATTAATGCTGTCAATGATGGGAGATTGAGTGACTTCATATATGAAGATGGAATTTTGAAATTTTGGAAGAGAAATTGTGTTCCTAACATAGCTGATCTAAAAATGGAATTGTTGGATGATTATCATAGATCTAGTTTCTCTATACACCATGGTAGCGCTAAGATGTATAGTGATATGAAGGAACAATTTTGGTGGGACAACATAAAGAGGGATATTGTTGATTTTCTGTCACGATGTATAGTTTGTCAAAAAGTGAAATCATAAAGGAAACAACCTGGAGGAGTCAGGCAACCTCTTCCATACCAGAGTGGAAATGAGATAATATTATGATGGGAATTTTTATGGGGCTACCAAAGACACCTAGAATGAATGATGCAACATGGGTCATTGTTTATCGTCTTACCAAGTCAACAAAAATTTTTTCTATAAGAGAAGATTTAACACATGAACGTTTAGAAATACTATTTATTAATGAATTTGTAGGACTCCATGGTGTACCCATATCGATTGTTTCTGATTGTGATCCCCATTTTACATCAAGATTCTGGAAATGTCTTCAGAAAGCCTTGGATACTGAACTTTGTCTTAGCACTGCCTACCACCCTCAAAATGATGGACATTCAGAAAAGATTATTCAAACCTTAAGAGGACAAGTCAAGATCTTCCTCACAGGACTTTCAAGGATTGTGGGATCAATATTTACATCTGGTAGAATTTTCTTATAACAATAGCTTCCATTCATGTATTCATATAGCACCATATAAATCGTTATATGGAAAGAGATGTCGCACATCAACTTGTTGGCATGATGTTAGTGAATGAAAACTCATAGGCCCAGAACATGTTGAGGAAACGATGAAAAAGGTGAAGGTTATCCAAACCCACATAAAAACAGCACAAAGTTGGTAGAAGCGCTATGCTAGTAAATAAGGGAAGGATTTGGAATTTCATGTTGGAGATCATGTTTTTTTGTAGGTATCTCCATGGAAGGGAGTTATAAGTTTCGGTAAGAAGGGTAAACTATGTCCTAGGTACATCGGACCTTTCGAAATTCTAGAACGAATTAGGGATTTAGCTTATCGGTTGGAAATTCCGCCAAGTCTCTCCAAATTTCACGATGTGTTCCACGTATCATGGTTGAGAAAATACATACCCGACCAAATGCATGTACTCACTACGGGAAAAATGGATAATAGCGACGGGAATTATTCCCGTCGCAAATACCTTACAGAACGAGTTATTTGCGACGGGTTTCTTTTAACCGTCGCAAATGGTTGACGCGAAATACGCGCCAAACTGCACGAAATTTATTTGCGACGGGGTTCTAACCCCGTCGCAAATAACCGGCGGCGGTTAAAGAGTATTTGTGATGGGTTTCTTTTAACCGTCGAAAATGGTTTGGCCTGAAGTTTATTTGCGATGGGGTTAGAGCCCCGTCACAAATAACCGGCGGCAGTTAAAGAGTATTTGCGACGGGGTTGTAGCCCTGTTGCAACTCTGCCGGCGGCAGGGGTTATTTGTGACGGGAATCCCGTCGCAAATAAGCCCGTCGCAATTAATCTAACCGATTAATACTGCCAACCGTTACAGTTTTTTTCACTCTAAACTTCTTAAGACGATCAGTTGTAATTTTTATTCGATTTCGAGGAGTCAGTTGGTGGTCTCCTACAACTACAGCGGCTCGACATTGACATCAAGTTTAAGGTTTTTATCTGAATTTTAATTTAATATTTATTTTATTTATTTTAAATTTTTATAATTTTTTTTTCTGATTCCTAATTAGAAATAATTATGAATAACTATTAATAATTAACAGTAATTAGAGACAATTAAACATTAATTAATTTAAAATAGTTAGTTGTAATTAAAAGTGATTAGCAGTAATTATGATAAATTAAAATTAATTTGAATTAATTATTAATAATTAAGAATAATTAACATTAATTAGTAATAATTAATAATAATTAACAATAATTATCAATAATTAACAATAATTACAAATAATTTGTAATAATTAGTAATAATTATCAATATTTACCAATATTTACCAATAATTGTAAATAATTGAAAATATTTTTCAATAATTACCAATAATTACCAATATTTACCAATAATTGCCAATAATTGTCAATATTTACAAATAATTAAGAATAATTACCAATAATTAGGAATAATTACCAATAATTAGGAATAATTAGTAATAAATACCAATAATTAAGAATAATTACCAATAATTAGAAATAATTACCAATAATTAGGAATAATTACCAATAATTAGGAATAATTATCAATAATTAGGAATAATTACCAATAATTACCAATAATTAGTAATAATTACTAATAATTACCAATATTTACGAATATTTATCAATAATTAGGAATAATTACCAATAATTAGGAATAATTACCTATAATTATGAATAATTAACAATAATTAGGAATAATTACCAATAATTAGGAATAATTACCAATAATTAGGAATAATTAAAAATAATTAGGAATAATTACCAATAATTAAGAATAATTACCAATAATTACCAATAATTACCAATAATTAACAATAATTACCAGTAATTAACAATAATTACCAATAATTAACAATTATTACAATTATTAATAATAATTAACAATTATTAGTAATAATTAGTAATAATTACCAATAATTTCTAATAGTTGTCAATATTTACCAATAATACTCAATACTTGTCAATATTTACCAATAATTAAGATTATTTAACAATAATTAGGAATATTTAAAAATAATTAGGAATAATTAGGAATAATTACCAATAATTAAGAATAATGACCAATAATTAGGAATAATTACCAATAATTAGGAATAATTACCAATAATTAGGAATAATTACAAACAATTAGAAATAATTACCAATAATTACCAATAATTAGCAATAATTAGGAATAATTACCAATAATTACCAATAATTACCAATAATTACCAATAATTACCAATAATTAACAATAATTAGCAATAATTAACAATAATTCGCAATAATTAGGAATAATTAGGAATAATTACCATTAATTACCAATAATTCCCAATAATTAACAATAATTAACAATAATTACCAATAATTAACAATATTTAGTAATACTTAACAATAATTAGTAATAATTGCCAATACTTCCCAATGCTTGTCAATATTTACCAAAAATTAGGAATATTTACCAATAATTAGGAATAATTACCAATAATTAGGAATAATTAGGAATAATTACCAATAATTTGGAATAATTAGCAACAATTAGTAATAATTATCAATAATTACTAATAATTACCAATAATTAGTACTAATTACAAATAATTACCAATAATTACCAATAATTAGTAATAATTACAAATAATTAAGAATAATTACCAATAATTAGGAATAATAACATTATTACATTATTAGTATATTTTATTATTAAAATTAAAATAATATAATTTTCTATATTATATACAATTCTTCTTTCATCTGTGTGTTTTCTGTCTCCACATGTAATATTTGCATTCTTTTTCAAAATTATCAACCTACTCACCAATGGAGATGTGAAAGTGAATGCAAATATTACATGTGGAGACAGAATGTTAAACACACAGATGAAAGGAGAATTGTATATAATATAGAAAATTATATTATTTTAATATTAATAATAATATATACTAATAATGTAATAATGTTATTATTATATAATTAATATTTATGAAAAAAAATATTAGTATTATTAAAATAATAAAAAAATTATATAATATTAAAATTATCAATATTTGTAACGGGTTTTGCTTTATTCTTAACATGTCCAATTTTTAAAGGGTCAATTTTTAGGTCTATCCCAATAAAAATTTTGTGTCGGTAATGTCTGATGTAAACTCTATAATTATCCTTGCTTGAGTGTCTTTTGAAACAAATTATTCAAAACATGTAATGCTTTTATTTTTTATAAAAAAATATGGAACAACGAGGTCGTCAACAGTCATTATTAAATGACCGCATATGGATAAATCAACGAAGAAATCCAAACGGTTCTGGTTGAAATCTAGTATATATAGAGGGTTTGGAGACTTTTTTATCATTTGCGGCATCAAATCCAGAATTTGATTCAGAAGGAACAAGAAAATGCCCTTGTAGAAAATGTGCATTGAGAACGTTTGACACGTTTGACAAAGTGGGGGAACATCTCATGCGTTTTGGTTTTCAACTAGATTATGTTTTTTGTTATCAACACGGTGAACGCAGTTCCAGAGTAGGTGATACCAACTTGATTTCGGATCCATCCCAGTTTCAAGATTTAGTACATGATGTTTCAGGTTCATCTGTTCAACATACAGAAACTCTGCCTGATATAACTTCAAATCCTGAGTTGGCACCGTCTGAATTTTTTGAGTTGTTGAGGTCTGTTGAGGATGCATTATATCCTGGCTACAAGATGAGAAAATTAGAAGCAGTTGAAAAATTTATGGCTATCAAATCAAATAACGGATTGTCAAACACCTATTTTGACCAGATATTTTCTTTGCTTAAAACACTGTTACCCGAAGGAAATGTTTTGCCTGAAAATTACTATGAGAGTAAGAGGCTGGTTCGAAATTTGGGACTTACTTGTCAGAAGATTCATGAATGTTCAAATGACTGAATTTTATATTCTGGGGAAAATGAGTCGTTGGATAGGTGTCCCACATGTGGGCAACCGAGATATAAAGAAGGGAAACATGGGAAGTTTGGTTTGATTCCTGTAAAACAGTTGAGATATTTTCCTCATAGATCTAGACTACAGCGTTTATTCATGTCTAAGAATACAGCTACAATGATGTCATGGCATAAAGCGTATATTTCAACCGATAAAAACTTGAATCATCCAGCTGATGGTGATTCATGGAAACATTTTGATAGACTGCATCCATCATTTTCTTTAGAAGCTATAAATGTTCGACTGGGCCTTTCCATTGATGGTTTCTGTCCGTTCGGATCTTATGGTAGTCAGTATTCATGTTGGCCTATTTTTTTAACTCCGTACAAATTACCTCCATGGATTTTGATGAAGAAGCCCTATATCTTTTTGACTTTACTATTTCCAGGACATCCGAAGAAGAATATTGATGTTTATTTGAAACCATTGATTGATGAATTAAGTTTATTGTGGAGTACTGGTGTCAGTACATATGAAGTTGCTACGAAACAGAATTTCATACTGAGAGCAACATTGATGTGGACAAATAGTGACTTCCCGACTTATGGGATGTTCTATTGCTAGAGTACAAATGGTCAGAAATCATGTCCTTACTTTATGGGAGAGAACAAAGAATTTATGCTCATTCATGGAAAGAAACCTTGTTATTTTGACTGTCATTGCATATTTCTTCAGCTGATCATCCTTTTCGCAAAAACAGATCTCATTTCAGAAAAGGAACAGTTGAAAGGGATGAAACTCCAAAAATTCTATCAGGTTCGGAGATAAAATCAGTTGTATTTTCATTACCTCCCATCACTTTTGGTCCCACAATAAACCAACAGAAAATTTCTGGTTTTGGGGAAGAACACAATTGAATTAAACGTAGCATATTTTGTGATTTTCCAAATTGGTCTGATTTGTTGGTCTGCCACATGTTGTATTTCATGCATATTGAGAAGAACTGTTTTGATAATTTAATTCACACAGTTTTGGATACGCCAGGAAAGAGCAAAGACAATGTAAATGCACGTATAGATCTTGCCCAAATTTGCAGGCGTCTAGAACTGGAACTGTTTTAGAGTGCCAAAACAGAAAAGTTACTAAAACCAAAAGCAGCTTATACACTGTATAAAGAAAACCGTTTATTATTTTTTCAGTGGATTGCAGATTTGAGGCTTCCAAATGGTTGTGCATCTAATTTGGGTAGATGTGTAAAGAATGATCATATTACTGGATTAAAAAGCCATGATTGTCATGTTATAATGGAAAGACTTCTACCCATTATATTAAAAGGTCTGTTGAATTCTGTGATTTGTGATTCCATAACAGACATGTCATATTTTTTAGGGACATTTGTGCGGCTACAGCAGATTATGATTCTCTATGAAAACATGAAGAAGATGTTGTTGTAATTATATGTAAACTGGAAAAAATATTTTCACCCTCTTTCTTCGACTCAATGGAACATTTGATATTACATTTTCCATATAAAGCCAAATGTGGAGGTCCAGTATAGTTTCAATTGATATACCCATTCAAATGATGCATGCAAAAATTGAAAAGACAAGTACGTAACAAAGCATCTGTTGAAGGATCTATTACAGAAGCTTATTTGCAATAGGAAATATCTTTTTTCTGCTCCCATTATTTTAAATCTGAGTATCCTGCAAAACACAACCGAATGGGATGTAACGAGAGGAATATTGATGAAATCGACAATCAATTATCTATTTTCAACCATCCAAAGATTGGTTTTGGTGGAGTTCATGAACGCTGGCTTTCGGATGATGAACATCATAGAGCTCATACGTATGTTTTGCTCAACTGTGAAGAGATGACATCAGTTGTACTGTAAGTGTTTATATCACTTATTCTATCATTTATGTTATAGTAAATAACATTGTTTTTATAGGTTGAATGATAATCATATCAAAAAACAAATTCCACAAATTACAGTAGCTGCTCTCGAAGAACGCCGACAGAAAAATGTCTCTCATTAGTTTCAAAAACTGGTAACATAAATTCTTTATCTTTGAGAAACTCATTCAATGTATAGTTTAGTATATTGATAATTATTTCACAAATTTTTAGGTGTCTCGACATGATGATAAAATTGACAAATGGCTGTGTATATTGAGTAACCCACCTTCCAAACATGTTAAAACTTATAATGCATATGTGGTGAATGGATTTCGATTTCATACACATGAATATGGGGAATCAAAAAAACAATGAACATTGGAGTTAGCTTGAGAGGATCTCATTATCGAGAAAATGAAGTTGAATTTTATGGCATGCTTGATGAAATCATTGAACTCTGTTATCTTGGACAACATTACATAACCATGTTCATATGTTGGTGGTTGGATACAGAGAGAGGCATGCGTGTTCATCTGACTCATGGAATCATCGATACTAAATGTAAAAGTGTTCTCGCAGTAAATGAACCATTCTTATTGGCTCAAGCGGCACATATAGTTTATTACGCAAAGTACTGTGCTACGTCAAAAGACTTGACTGATTGGTGGAGTATAATCGAAATCAAAATTCGAGACAATCAGTTTAGTCAAAGTGAATGTGCTTTCACTGATGTGCAAGGAATTGAAGTCTTTCAAGAGAGTACTCAAAATCAATCTTTTTTACAAAGAGACATGAGTATCGATGACGACACACCACATTTAAGAGTTGGTGATGACGATGATGTTAATGATGTCACATATGAATTTGAAATGGTAAGAGATGAAGAAACTGGAACTTGAATGGATATCGATGATGTTGAGGAGGAATATGAAGATGACATTGACATATATGAAGATGATGATGAAGATGAACACTGATAGAATTCCATGGTAGTTATATATAATCATAACTAATATATATGTATATATAATAGTAATTATCAATTATTTGATAACCACATTAACATTTTCTGTTTCAGATGGACGAAGATGCATTTCGTGAGTTGGCGAATGCTGACATGTCTTTCGATGCAGATGAGTTGCTGGCAGATGACACTCAGCCTACAGGTGCTTCAGGGAATCCGCGGAGGGGGCGCCGTCTTGCACGATTGATGATTCCTGACCCCGTCCCCGAGCGACATCCATGTCTTGGGTTTGATCCACACAAACAGAGGTGTGATAACCTGTGTTTTAACCTATGGATTTGACTAGAATTTCATTAATCTATTCACATAATAAATGTTTATTATTTTTACAGTTCTCCACATATATCAGTCGGACAGGGCAGCGCAATTTTGCGCAACTATTTCTCTCAGCCTTGGACGACATGGGAGAAGATTCCCATTGATGTGCAGCAGGCCATGTTCTGCCATTGGTTGGTACGTACGTAAATAAATAATATATATTTTGAAAATTATTTCATTTCTAACTTGATATTTTGATTTATTTGTAGGGTTTATGGTATCCGATCGAGGATACCATGCGTGACACCATCCACGATGCATGGGAGGTGGTCATGCGTGATTGCTTTCATCAGTTTTTGCACAACTTGAGGAGAGCGGCCATGAAAAAAGCAGGAGTATCCATTTTTTATGACTCTTGTAGAGTGCACCGACCACAGTACATTTCATCCCATGTATGGGATGGATTATGTGTGCACTGGTTGAGTGATGCCTTTCAGAGGAGATCATCTTTGGGGAGGCAGAATCGGGGGAGATAGGAGTTGACTCATCAAGCTGGGAGTCGTACTTTCAGTACTCATAGACAGCATCTGGTACGTACATTATTTATATATATTTTATATAACTATAAATATTAACAGTTTATTTTTTATTCTTATAGGCTGTCGAGGACGCCGATATTACGGAGTACGACGTATATCGGAGGATGTATAGTGATCCTGCTACTAGGGAGCTCAAAGGTGATCGTCAGTGTCACATTATGGTCAGTATTATTTGTTTTCTTGTTTAAAAATTAACTATATATAATATATTCACAATTTTAATTTTAAATTGTAACTACAGGAGTCATATGAGGTCGTAGCGTCACAGACCCAGCCAGGGAGTCAGACCGAGTCATGAGATCAGACTAGTGGCCGTTATTTTGATGAGGCGGCATGGATGTAGGCCACCCAGTATGCCTTCGAGAAGGGCCGGGTAGTTTGTATCAGCTCTCCACTGACTCCCGGAGATTATTATGGCAGTGCTGCGATGTCGGCGTCCAGCTCGAGAAGAGCTCATGCATCTTCTTCTGCTACACAGTATGAGGATCAGTTGTGATCTCAGACTGCACAGATAGAGAGTCTCCGACAGGAGTAGGAGGAGATGCGTCAGCAGTAGCAGCAGCATGAGGAGGAGCGTCGATGCCAGCATCAGCAGTACGAGGAGCAGATGAGTCGGTGACAACAGCAGCAGCAGGAGCAGATGGAGTACATGCGCCGACTCACTCGTGCTTTAGGGATGGAGTTTCCTCCAACAGCATCTGCAGATCCCCCCCTCCACCTCCCCCCTCCTTCAGATTAGAGTTTGTTTTTATGTTATAAAGTTTGTTAAATCAAAATATGAATTTTTTTCTATTCGTAGTTTCTGTCTCATTATAAAATATAAATAATATTATATTTTGAAATAACAATATTAATATGAATAATAATATTATCTATATTTTATAATATTAAATTTTATATATATATTAAAATTTTATAATATTATAATTTAATTATATTTTATTGTAATATTTGAATTTTTTTAATATGTGAATGTATTATAATTTTATTATTATTATATTAATTAAAATAACTTATTAATAATTATTTTATTTATGAATTATTATTCTAATATTATTATATTAATTAAAATCATTTATTAATATTTTATTTTTTATTTATTTTCGAATTATAATTTTATTATTATTATATTAATTAAAATAATTTATTAATAATTTATAATTTTTATTTGTGAATTATAATTCTATTATTTTATTAATTAAAATCATTTATTAATATTTTTTTATTTTTTTATTTTTGAATTATAATTGGATTATTATTATATTAATTAAAATGATTTATTAATATTTTTTTATTTTTTTATATTATTTGTGACTGGTACAATGCCCGTCGCAAATAGTATTATTATTATATTAATTAAAATAATTTAGTAATATTTGTTTATTAATTTTTTAAAAAAACTATTTGCGATGGACCCGTCGCAAATAGGTTTTTAAAAAGGTTTTTTTAAATATAACGACTAGTATTTGTGACGGGAAATATTCCCGTCGCCAATACTATTTTTAGCGATAGGACCATCACAAATAATTGTTGTTGCGACGCCATTTTCCGCAACAGGCTATTTGCGACGGACCCCCGTCGTAAAAGCATATTAGCGACAGGATTCGGATGCAAATGCCCGTCGCAAATGTCCTTATTTCCTGTAGTGACTCACCTATGAGGAAATTGAACTGGATCATGATCTATCTTATTGTGAAGATCCTGTAAAAATTCATGATACTAGATAAAAAGTGCTGATAAACTAGAAGAATCATCTGGTAAAATTTCTTTGGAGAAACCATAAGTTGGAAGAGGAAACATGGGAACCTGATGAACTTATGATGAAGAACCACCCGAAACATCATATGCAGTAATATTCTTGAAATTTAGAGGACCGAATTTTTTGAACGGGGGAATATTGTAACACCCCACTCTTCAACGGTAGATTTCCGTTTGAATAATACAATAGCTTGCATTGTACGCATTTCGAGATTCTAACACAACGCGACCAATAAAACTACCCATTATGAATAGTAATACCCTCTTTTAAGAATTTTATAAATTTTATCATTTAATATGGACTTCATTTTTGGATTCGAAATATAGAAATTAGCTTAGGGTGAATTTTTGGTATTTTTCTTAAAACATTCAATATTTCTTGAATAGTGAAAAAAAGGTTATTGTTTAAACCCGACTTTTTATTTAAATAAATATTTATTTTATTTAAATTTACTATAGGTCAAAATAGATACATAATGGCTATATATTCTCAATTCAATTCATTGGAGTCATTTTATAATGAGTTAAATATATAAAATTTCATCGAACTTTTATCCGTCTTTTACCCACCTCCTAGGAGCATTTACAAATTTGTATAAAACATAATTTTACCACTTATGTGAGTTGAATTTCAAAAATACAAGAGACACTGTTGATATCAGTATATTAAATGTGGTTAATTAAGATGAAAATAATTTTTGTTGAATAGTAACATTTTAATTTTCTTTACCACAATTAAAAGAAAATAGGGTAATTAAGGGTAAAAATGATATTATTATTACCCTAACACATGTCATAATTCTTTTGGATAAATATAATTCAACCAAAAAACCATAGGAATAAAATATGAACCTTTTTGGTCAACTTGGATTAGATTAGGACATTTGTTATTATTTTATTTGAAGAATAGTTAAAAGAGTAAAATTCAATGTTTAATAACTAAACCATTTTTAATATTGGGCTACACATGTTATAAATTCGACTATAAATATTCATTAGAATTTTAAAAATATTCCCTAAATAATTGAATTTTATTTATAATTTTTAAACTTTAAATAATCAAATATATTTATGACCCAATGATGATGCAGTAATTACCATATTAATGAAATATTTTAATAATTGATATTATAAATATCCATGTAAATCTAATTTGAGACTTTAAATGAATTACACTAATTATCTAGATTAATATGACATGTTAAAGATGATTAAATTTATTTTTTTCATGGTAATAATGCTGTTAGGACTTTAACAATAATCAATTATTAAATAATGCCAAAATTGACATAAATTATTTTTTAAAACAAATACAATATTATTGGTTTATATAATAATCCTAAAAATATAAGGTTCCATCAAAAGACATATATAACTATAGGTGTATAATTAGTGAACCACATGGGGTTCTCTTGGATGTTTATTGTTAGTTTATTAACCATATAATAAAAAATACAAAGAGACATGGTAAATGTCAATCTATTTAACTTAGAGTTAAATCTAAAAGATAAGGTTAATAGAGTGAACCAAACCTATCTAAAGACTATTGGTTGAGCAGTTTTCGACAAATACCCACGTTATCCTTTACATAATTCATCTTGGAGCCATTAGAAATAGAAAATGATTTTATTATAAAATAATATTTCAATCTTTTCTTAAGGTTCCCCTCCGATATCTTATAAAAGGGAACTTCCCTTTCTCTCAGATTCACATCATCAAAGATATTTTTCTCCACCAAAACCTACCCAAATATCCTCAAAACTGTCCTCCCTTCATCCTAGAGACGTTCCATTAGTCATTAATCCAAACTATTAATCCCTTTTGATCAAATCAAACGGAAGAACACGAAGAAGAGGTAAATATTTCATCAACTCTTTCATGTTCTTTTCTAATTCCATTTCATATTTCTTTATTTTTTCCATTCCAAAGTAATAACTATAGTATCTTCTATATACTGTGAAGTAATTATAATAATGGTACTACCATATTCATTATTCTATTCATCCTATAAATGACAAAGTCACCATACGTGTGTACATACAGATTTCTATCTCCACGTCGTGTTATAATTTATTATTCAAACACTTCATCATTTGGATGGGTATAATAATGAGTATAAATGACGTAAATAATAATTATAATATGATAAGTATTCGTTATATGTTATATACCATCCAATTATCTATGATTTTAATATAAAAAGAATGATATTGTCGCTCGTGCATACGTACGGATTACCGTCTCCACGAATGCGATGAGAGTCATTCCCCATCGTATCCATTCAAGAAAAATTTTCATTTTATTATAAAAAATAATGTTAAAAGACTTAATATCATTATTAATATGAATAAGATACATCGTATCTATAACAAACATTACTTATGTAACAAATCATATAAAGGAAAATGAATTATTTAACACCCGAAACTATGATACTATTGAAATATCATTAACAAAGAAATATTAGAGGATCATATATGGAATCATATTTATGTACATGGTTCTTTTATAATATAAAAAATATGATTAAACTATTATAAAGGAGGTTTACATACCCTCAAACATGGAATATTACATGGTATGGGTTAATTTCACAATCTGTTTATTATCTGAGGTTATTTTTACATAAGTATCTACTGGGACCTCTTTATCATTCACATCCATGTATCTTATAAATTTATTCCAAAAAAATTTACTATTTACATGAATATGGTTTAAAGTCATTTATAACCTTGTTTGAATTTATATAAAATTGTTTTAGAGGAATTATTCCATCGTTTTCCAAATATGATACCTTATGTCCTTTTTGACAAAAATATTGTAAGAATGTTTTTAAACTTATACGGTGGGTGTAGCTATTTTCTACCATTATAACATCATCAAAGATTAACATACAAGATTATATGAATATTTTCAATATAATTGTTTTTTAATATAATTATATGACATTTAAATGACTTCAAAATAGAAATATATATTTCTTTAAAAAATGTTTTTATTTCATCTATATCAACATCCTTTGATGGATTTTATGCTTAATTGAAGTTGATTTATTATGATATAAAAAAACCATATTGTATTAATTATTTTGTGATATGTTTGACTATGGATGTGTTATGTTCACACAATTCATTATTTTTGGAGAAATTATTGACATTTCGAATGCATGTTTTAAAACGAACATTTATGTTATGTATGAACCTTTTCATATGAGGAATGCATTGGACCTAATAAGTTACGGGTGGAGCCTGCTACAACTCTTCAATGAATCAGTAGGTCTCATGAGAAAAACTAGTGTCTTATCACAACAATTTGAAAATAACTTATTTGTATTCTTGGCACAAGGCCTCAACAACGTGGTTATGAATTCTGGCATTACACATTCCATCATTATGAACGTGGCTATTGATATTTCATGTGATTATTCGACTATATGAATATCCATGTGAATAAGTAAATGGAATTATTTGATTTTATCTTTTCCATATTGTTTTTAAGATCATTTTTAAAAGTATTTTGTTCTAGTCTTACATTTTTTTAAATGTTTATTCTGGTTTATGAATGTTTCGACTATATTTTTATCCTTATTGAGCATCCGATCTCAACCCTTTCTATCTTTTATTTTTCATAGGATGGGAACAAGTATATTATGACTAACCTAAAAAGATAGTGTATGGGATATGAGTGTGTCCTATGGAGACTATGTTATTGTTGTTTTTCATTTTATAATGTAATGTGCAACATATGAATGTATCTAGTATTTCCAAGGCTATTAATCTAATCGATTTTTCGAGACTTGATCATTTGTGATCATTCCAATGTTATGTAATAATGCTCCCAATCTGGGTTACTAGGGTTGGGCCATTACAAATTTTGATAGAAAATAGGTTTATATATGATATATATTATATTTATTCAATATTTATTCTTATTTAATAATTTTGTGACACATACTTTTTTACATTTCGTTTTTGTTTAAATACGGTAACATCATTTGTAGAAGTTTTAATTACCGCCTCATCAAAAAGTTGTGATTCATTCACGCTATAAATGGAATGTATTAAGGTTTATTTTAATTATACTATGTGAAATATAAGAAATTAATGTTATATTGTGGTTATAACATACTTATGTATCATTTAATTTTTACTCTTTAAATATGATAATGAAATGAATGTAGCATTCGTGTATATGTACAACCTACTCTCCCCCTAATCGTTGTATTTAATATCGTATCTGTAAATTTTATGGAATAATATAAATACATATGTATGATTTTATATTATTTATATTATTTAATAATTATATAATTAACAGGGAAAAAATGACATGTCAAACAATACTTTAGAAACTCGGTAATTAACCCCTGAAATATTGAAAATAATAAATGAATGGAACGAAATGGGAATAAGGATTTTTAAGATGACCCTATATGATAACATAAATATTAATTTGGTTATATAATAAGTTAATAACAATATATATACCATTATACAATAGTTTATAGGTTGATAACTTAAAATAATACTCAATGTAATAGATTCTTGTATCAATTTTTATTCTATAAGGACTACCCCATTATTCACATCTTACTTATTTGTGTGGTGTATATTCTTATAATTTATTTACATTATATCATAAAATAATTATATTAATATAATATAATGTTTTATTATATAAAATTTCATTCATGGGGATTATGATTCAGTTGTTTCAATGTGGAATAGGACAAATTGGAACAGTTAATGGTTGTTTACCTCAAGATTGTTTTAACAATTATTTAATGGTATTTCAATTAAAAAATGTCAAAAAACCTTGTTTTAATTTATCCACCACTACGAAATTTTTTATAAATATATATATATATATTATATTCAATATATATTCATTTTGATAAGGAACATTGTTTTTGAATTAAATCTATAGATAAAAATATGAGGAATGCTTTGGTCATGCAATACATGGTTTGAGGAATGTTTAAGGCAAGACCTGTCATTTGGGGATTGGTAAATGTAATCCTATAAATGAATTTTTAGTCTAATTGGATGATTTTTTGTCAAAATCATAATTTTTTAAATTTTCTCTTGATGGTAAAGATATTATGTACTTGGGAAACATGATGTTCAATAATTAAGTATTTACATTATTAATAATTCATTTTTTATTATTATCTAATAAATTAAAGCATTGAATCATCGAGTGATACATTTCATTCATATTTTATTGACCAAATTATATGTGTTTTAGTTTCTCACCTTTCTATATTGATTATGACTTATCTTGTTTATTTGGAAGGAATGTGTTATTAGTTATTTATCATTCCCTGTTGATTTAATCTCATAAATTCATTATTGCTTCCTCTTTCCCTAACCCGAATGAGTATTTAAGCTCATACTTATTCTGTTTCCCCTCACCATGTTATAAAGATGAATCCTTTGATTGAGATTCAAGGATTCTATTTATTTAATTTTATTATGTATCATGTTTGTATATTCAATTTCCTAATGTATAAGGAATCATGTATATAATGAAACATAAAAAAATACTAAACAAATCATTGCTCTAGTATTTTATAACATTTAATCATGAAAATTTTATAATGTAATGAATTAACTTATGATTTTTGGGGTAGTTTCATTATATCAGACTCCTTATGATCCATGGGGAAAAATCCACCACTACATTGCACCTCCAAACATCAAAAAAAACCTACTGCTCCTCTAATAACAGTTCGAACTGAAATATATATCATCCTCCTATAGCATAACTTTTTGGACTGAATTTTAAATAGATACCTCATTCTTATAGAGACTTAGGTCCTGAAACACTCAAATAGCCATCCTCCACTTGTCTTCCACATCAAACTCCAATCTATGGCCATCTTCTCTCTCATCCTATTGAAAATATTTGGCATGAACCAGATGAGGACGTCAAGCTGGATCCATGCCTACAAAAATTTAAAAACAATTAGACCTCTTAAACCAAGCATATGGAATAACATAACATTAATTAATTACTTAATTAGTTATCTTATTAAGGTTTTTCCTATCACAAGTTATACCCTTTTCAAACATAGACATAAATAGAATGACGAAGGACCTTTTCCTAGGTCTCCACCCACCAACTAGTATAACATTATTTATTAGTCTTAGTAAACTCAACGTTTCATGAATCAGGCCAAAGGGTGCAATAAATACATATTCCTCATTTGTTCTACCATGTCTATATTTTTTACCAATTTAAATTGACACAATTTTCCTTCTAAACCCTGAAATTAAAAATTTTCCAAACTCTAAACTCTATCATATCTGTCAATGTGAACCTTTGATACAAATTTTTTACAACCCCCTCCCACCAAATAGATCCCACATAAGATAGAAATTGGATAAATTAGATGGTAAATACCCGAGTTCATCGTCAAATTTGAACATGGATGTAAACTATCACTAAGGGTATAAGAATCATACATATGTGAGGCATTACCCTCTACAAGAACATGAAGAGGATAGATAGCTGACATATACACAAATCAAAACCAGATCATAAATATATATAATGAAAAATAGAATAAAATCATGTAATTTAATACATTAAATAATAAATGAAAATAAAAACTATATGTATATAAATGTAAAGGATATAGTACCTTATAGTAACAAATATCTCGAAAAAATAGTGATCTAGTAATATCTAGGATTATAGCCAAATTTATCTGACTTACATAAAAATAGTTCAAATATATCTCGGGTGGTGATAATAGTGTACTCAGTATGATCTTCCATGAATCCTCTTTTTCATAATATAATGAAATTTTGTTAATTTACACTGAAAACTAGTGAAACAAACTCATCCCTAGAAATAGATATACTAATTTTCTAACATCAACATGGCTAACATTCGATAATTATCACAAACTAGAGATCATATAATATAATAGTGAATCAACAAGGGTACCCAATTGTAAATCCCCAATAGTTTAATACTCTTCCACATATTCATAAAGAATGATCTATCTCTCTTGAAAATAATCCATCCCATGGAAACATATGCTAAGTACCAAAATATGCACCTTGTGAATCACATCATCACACAATCTAAGATAACATCATTTTATAGTAACCAGGTAGTTTCCAGGAACCACTACAACCCGTATCACATGTATCATGCATCAGTTATTTTACCTCAATCCAACACAACACAAACACATATTAATATTTCTTAAACCATCACATCCTACACATGTCATAGATATTATAACACCCTGAGAAATTAAAAGAAGAAAATTATGTATTATGTTACATTAAATTTCATGTTTAGCTGGTGTTAAAATAAAAATTGATCTTACAAAATAGCAAACATTGGATAATATAAATGAATCAGATTTTATGTTTCAAACATTACTGTTCAAAAAAGTAGTTTTGTCTCTTTTTAATGGAATACATAATTGTAAACTAATTTTTCAAATTTTATATTATTTAGTTGGAAAAATAAACATCATTTTTCAATTAATAATATCAAATAAATTTTATTTTTAATTATTGGTATTTTTCATAGAAGTTTCATTTTTCAATGATTAGTGAACAATTCTGAATTTTAATTCAAAACTGCATTTTCATATCAATAATTTATAAAGGCAATTTATTTGTGTAATTGGTTTTATGACTGGTAGAGTTAAATTATACAAATATTAATCTAATTTTGGTCATAGGATTAATTTTAAAATAAAATATTTATATTAAAACTTTTTATCTTTTGAAAATTTTCACTTTAAAAACCTACTTTCTCATCAAATTTGTGGGGTTACAATTAAATTATATTATGCCACTTCTTGGAGTAAAATTTGTAAAAATGGATTCCATATTTGGAATCATCATTATTTGTATTTTCTAGTATGTCTATATCAATATTTTTTAATGATAATGATTAATTAAAATATTTATAAAATTATTATAGTCATTATGGTAAAAGTGAGTTTACATAGTTGTTAAACATTAAACATAAGGTGAAAAATGACCTACCAACTTGTCCAACAGCCATTATCATGCCATATTATAAGCCATATCACTTTGGGAAATATTTTTATGAGTTAGTGGAAATAATACTCTTGGTAATTGACCTATATGAGAAGTTATGTAATGAGAAAGAAAAATATGAAACCTTCCTGGATTTTATTATCTTCAATGATTTGGGGAAGGGAGAAAACCATATTGGTTCATTTATAAAAATATTTTTAATTATAATTTATTTTTCATCATAATAAAAATTTATCCGTAATTTTTATTGATGAATTAGTTACATAAATTTCTTATGAAACACTATCGCAATAATTTTTTAGTTAATAATTAATTTATATAAATAATACTAAAAATATTCAAAGTGATGTAAATTAAATGAATTTCTAACTAAAATAAATTCTTTACATTTCTATTTATTATGATAAATTAGTGTTTAATTTTTATATTTGAATTATATAATTATCTAGATGATTATAAAATGAAATTGAATAAATATTTTAAAAATTTACATTAATTTTATCTTGTAAAAAGTAATATTTTATAGATGATTTATAATAACAAAAAATAAAATAATCTACCATGTTTATTTTGAATTTTAATAAATACAAAATATCCTCTTTTATAGTACCAATTTTTCATTTATAATGACGATAATGACCACTAAATAATAATAAACTCAAATAGCACTGTTGAGGGTAAATCGTTGTTTTGGCGCTTTGCATGCACTTCTGTAAAAAATAATTTCCAACAAAAATGAGATTTTTATCTTATATATTTAATATGATATTATTAATTAGATTTTATAAATTTTATAAAAATCATCACTTAAATTTAGTCTTCATGGCTAAATTAACTAGGTTAGACAACTAGTTATCGTGCTAAAAACAAAAAGGGGTAAAATTGAATAAACATAAAGTAAAAGAGAAAATTTATGAAAAATGAAAAAACTTTTGTCTAGTTTAATTTTTTATCAAAAATAATTTATATATAATAAATTGGTGGTCAATGTTTAAGAAAATGTGGTATGGTAGACCTCCCAAATGTTAATACTTTTTAGTATTTAGAAGAATTCCACCCCTCCTAAGCTATAAAATGGCATTCACTCTCCCTAGTTTTCAACACATATAAATAAATTATATCCATCCAAAACCTAAATAAATAATCCCCAACATCCTTAAATCATCATATAATCCTTAAATTTTTCAAAAATTAATTGAAGGAATGCATTTTTTGCAAACCAAAAGGGATTAAGTGAACATAGGTTACATTTATTAATGTGCACTTTTTTTATTTCATTATTCAAACCTAAATATATTATCATATAATTATTATATAATTACTTCAATGTCATAAATATATATAAATTTTTATATTTTATGATTAATACAAACAACCAAACTCAATTCCTTGAAATGGGCTACGAAATTATTATTCATCTATATGGAGGATAGTCGTCTCACGAAACAATGTCATTTTTTTCCATTATTTCCACACACTCTTGGGTATAATGATGGATATAAATAATATATATGATATTTATAACATTGTAATTAATATTTAGTCATTATATAATATGTAAAAATGTCTATTATTTTCTATAAGGGATACAATATCGTCGCTCGTATGTACAATGGACTATCTCCACACAAAGCATTGTGAATAAATTTTTACTACCATGTTTATGGAAGACAATAAGTGTAAATATAATAAATTTATATGACTAATTAAATAATTATTACATTAATAACATAATTATCTTTTTTAGATATAATATAACATTTTTTCTTACTGATTCACACTCTGAAAATGTGATAATGTCTTTTGTGGAAGTGTAGACTACCGCCTCCTCAATGTAATGTGATTCTTATTGTTTCATCACTACATACAAATAAATATATATATAAGTATTTATAATAAAATAATTTATTATTTATGATATAATTATGATTCTGGAAATACATATTTCATTAACCTTCATTTCATAATGATCATAGAAAAATGAAAACTTTTCTCATACATATATATAGACTACCATCTCCATGATCATTATGTCAGTTCATTTTTCAAAACCATAATCCATTATTTGATAAAGAAATAACTTATGTATAAATATGAAAATTATTTCACGATTATTATTGTGTATATGTTTAAATAATTACCCATTTGACCATAGTAATTCTACTAATGTCATTTTTGGAATAAAAACTTAATATGGTTAAGAAATATGATATAAAAATAGTTGATTAAATAATTATAACTATCTATTTATATGTGAAATAAAAATAATAGAAAAAATTGAAATTTTTATTAATCGATTAAATAATTAAAATAATTTTATTATTTAGGAATATAAACAACTACCGTGATGAATTAGACTCAAGGTAACGGTTTTTCTCATCTCAAATTTATTTCTATGAGATATATTCAATATTAACCTCTTATTATTGTTTTGTGGTGTATATAAATACCATAAATATTTTTTATTATTACTATATTAAAATTATTTGGATTTAGAAATCAATTTTAGTATCATTCTTTCTAGTGGTTTACAGATTCAATGTTACCGCAACAGTAAGTGATTATTGTCACAATTTGCATTCATTTAGGTGTTTTTAATCTTATATAGATATCATCTATTATTATGTGTATATAATTATACAATGAAATTTTATATCTTAATTATCATTATTTAAAATATATTATATGTTTAAATTAATTACTTTTCCTTATTGGGATTATTATTCAAATTACTAATTTGGTAAGTTTATTTTGATAAAATCTAATCATTTACTAGAATATTGAATGATTAATTAATACATATTGAATTTATATACTTATAAATAAATTTATTATACCATGTTTATTCATGATAATTTCATGAAATAGTTACATTTTTCCAATATTTGTTACTTAGAATAATTGATAAAATGTTTTTGAGGGAATATGACTTTATATCACTCTTCATTCAAAAATATGTTTTCTTCCTAAAAAATATTTTCAAACAAGTTTTCAAAAAGATTTTTTAAAATCCAAATCGAAATATTCTTAATGAAATGTTTTATGTTAATTTTTTTAAATACTATATATATTTCCATTAAAAAAATATTATCAAAATGGTTTTTACACAATGTTTTTTAGAATTAAAACTCTATTTTCGAAAAAATTGTCTTAATGATATTTTATTAGAATATTCATTCAACAAAAAAACTATTGTTATTATGTATCTTACAAATTGGCTATTCGGTATTGATATAATCCAAAATATTTATATGTATGTAAAAATATTGTATCAATGATATTGCTATAATACTCATTTCTTTTCCAATATTTAATCTTTTTTAAAATCAATTGTTATAAAACTCATTTCATTTCCACAACATAATAATTTTTAAAATACATCGATATGAAACATGTTTCTTTTAAATTATTAAATAATGATTCAATAATATTGATTTTAATCTTGTTTGTTTTAAATGGGTTAAAACTATTTCTAATAGATTGATATGAAACCCTTTTCTTTTTCACAGTTTGATCGTGTTTTAGAGAGATTATTAATGAACCCATTACTTATCAAAATGTTAACCATGATTTAGATATATTACAATATAACATTTTTTACTTTTCATGGGACAATCATGTTCTAAAAAATTAATGGTTTTTTTATTGAGTTATGTTTAAAAGATTTCTCTATGTGATTTATTCAATATTTGGTTCCAGGAAATTTTAATTCACAGTGGAACGCAGATAGCGATGGGTGATACAATTATATCTTATATGATGGGTGATCCTTAATAGTGCTCCAATTAATTTTATAATGATTATGATCTATCGAATTATATTGGATGTCATCTATACAATAATTCTAATTATATGTGTTTTATATATAGTCATTGATATGATGTTTTATGTTACCAAAATGTTTTATATATTCTTGTAATGGGATTATGATGTGTCATATAAAAAATAAATATATTATATGGAACATGATTGTTGATTCTTATGAATTTTTCCCTTTATAATTTTGTATTCTCTGTTTTCACATTTAATGATCCAGCTATGGATGAGTATGAATATTTATATATTCTAATAATTCAATTTGATTAGGTAACCATACATTGATTTTCAATGATGATATTCATTTATTAATTTTTAATTTATCCCATACTGAGGATTTATGACTACCTGTATTATATTTAATTTTACCATGGTTATAAAAATGTAGTTTAATCAATTATACCTATAAGAGATTTCAGTTGATGAGAATGATGTATTAGTGTGAAAAATTGTTTGGTTAAATGGGATAAATTCTCATTTAAAGCCATGTGAATTGTTTATGTATGGGTTTTTCCTAATTAAATAAAATTCTAAATCTAAATTGTCCTATATGATATACCTGATCCAATTTTTATCATTTTGATGTTGTAAGGAATGGATGGAAAAAATGGGTTACTCTATAATAGTCATCAGTTCCATAAATGTAATGTTTACGGTTTTAGTAATGATTTCATGTGTGCTGGTTCAAGTATTATATAGTTGGAATCAAGGGAATGGTTTATAAAACATATTTAGTTATGGTGTATTCATTAGGTTATCTAAAGAGTTACAGTTAACGTCACAAGTATATCATGTATTTACTATCTTATAAACCACATTTGAGGGTTTTATGAGTTTCGAGTATATTAATGAAATATTTGGAGACAATTTCATTGGTGGATTAATTAGTAACCCCTAGGATCATTATGATTTTTTATTTAGGCATGAATTAGTTTTCATGTTTAATAAAATAAAAAATTTATGTGGGGTTACATACTTTCTTATATAGAAAGGTTGTGGGGCATGAACCCATGACTGATAGACGATAAGGTTTTCATGCCTTCCTTGCACCTACGTGATGTCATTGCTAGTACAATATTTTTATAGTAAACAATTAAGTATATTTTGGAAACATATGGGATTTTACATTATGAATAACTTTATATTTATTATATAATAATAAATGATCAAATCCTTATAATATATTTTTTTTGAACACAGTCTGTAGCAACACGTTACGTTTTCAGGTACTTTTGATGTTTCTAAGTACCTCAGTTTTGGAGTAGTGACGAATTGGAGAGTCAGGAGAATATTAAATGATGTTTTGGGACAATGGTAAAGTTACATGGGCGACGCACGTGTTGTGTAAACCGTGCAGCAAAAATGTGCATAGTTGGTCTTGGAGGTAGTTTCTTCTGTAGGGGCAGTGCATGATTTGGCTAACCTTGTGGCCAAACCATGCATGAAGGGTGGTCGAGGAAGTATCTAATGCACGACTAGCACACGGTTTGTTAAACCGTGGGAACCAACCTTGCAGGAACTTAAATGAGATCCCAAAATTGTGGATCTCACTCGTTTTTTCATATAACTGCCTCTTTTTTCCACATAAGAAGCCCTAACTCAGGATTTTTCTTTTCCTAATGTCATATAAGGTTATCCCATCATTCTGGAAGCTATCCAAAGGCTTCTCTTGGTGAATCAATTCTAGATTCTTGAGGTATATGATCGTTCATCATTGTTATTGATCGGTTTCTTAGATCTAATTTGATCTACTTCTCGTCTTCTCACAGTTTCTTAGATCAATGCCCATTATGGGTAGATAGATGTGTGTGGATGACAAATATAATGAGATTTGGTTTTGATCTTTCTAGGAGAATAGATCTAAGGCGGGTTCTTGAAGAAGAAACTCAGTTTTCTTGAGTGTTCTTGACCGTTGTGGTTTTCGTGAAAACCATTGATGTCGGTGGTTTTGTCCCGACTTACCAAGTTGATTAATATTGTATTTTCTTGATTTATATCAATTTTTTATTTAAATTCAATTGCTCAAATTTTCTTTCATTCAAATTGATAAAAACTCAATTCAAATGAATCGAGATATTTGAAATGGTTTTGGCTTGGAAATTTGGAAAACCCCAATTCCATTGAATTTGTTGATTTAAATTGTTTAATTAAAATTTTGGATTTGATGGAAATGATTTCAATTAAATTGTTGAATTTAAATTTGGAAATAATATGTTTGATGATGGAATTTGTTTTGAATAGATTTCAAACTCGTGAAAATGGCTTAAAATTATTTGATAAGAACCCATTGGTTTTATCTTGTGAAAAAGTTATGTTTTGAGTAAAACCTGTTTTGGTTTTAAATGGATTTAAATTGGAACTTTTGAAATGGTAGAATATTATTGATCGTATTTTATGAATTTTTAAAATAGTTCATCCATCATGTAAGAGCACATGCAAGCCTTAGGTAGTTAGTGAGTTATTTGGATACACTATATGCTATGACAACGTTCTAAAACATACCTGCGGTGGGACACATCCAAGATGGGTTTTTGATGAGTCTCCTTTATCCAGTGTCATAGGTACATGTGTAAACACATTGTTTTGAGTTCAAATAGAGAGTGTGGAATCCTATAACTGCTAATACTATCGTACATTTTAGCAGATGACCATGTTGCTCTCTTGTTTATTTATATTTGAGATATAAATGTATGCCAATGCTTTTGAACTACTTTACATGCCTTCTGAATTTATATAAACTGTATTATATAAATTTTTTACTTAATCCATTGTTTTATAAATATTCCATCATTGTAAAACCTTTTCTTAAAGTAAATATTCCATCATTTGAAAATGTATAACATGTTTTGTTAAAATATTCTTTTGAGTTGCCAAAACTGTTTATTTGAAAATTGAAAGGTTTTATTTAAATAATCTATATTTGGCATCTGTTACAGAATCTTTGGTGGTATCATACTGGTCTTAGGATCACACCCTAATTTTTCCTTCGGGTGCTTGTAGACTTTCTTCTTCCAGGATCAAGAATATTGAAGGGATCTATTTGAGGTGGATCTGGTTGTTGATATTTGGTCTTAGTGAGATGTGTCCTTAGGGACCTTAGAAATGTATTCCCATTTTTTTAGTACTTTGGTTGTAGTTATCTGGGCTTTTTTTGCCTCTTTGTATTTTGGTACATTACTCCAGGTGGAGTTTCTTTTGTTATTCATATTGTATTGTTTCTTTTTCTTCCGCATTCTTATGGAAAAAATCATTCCCACATGTGTTTTGTATGATTCCAGGTTCTATTCGTCGATCTGTGGGGATTGGGAACTCCCATCCGGCTATGATAGGGCCAGCTCAGTTATCGGGTTACGAGGTTACCTGGGCTAGTTCGTGACAAAATGGTATCAAAGTGTAGGTTAAGCATCTTTCCTTGATGACAATATGAATTTGAGTATTCTTGTCGGGGCTTATGAGGTAGTTGTGATTGAGTCCCTGGCCAGCTCTCTCCACAATGAACCTTAAATAACCATGGTTGATTATGGAAATATGACTTGTGGATTAGTTCTTGTATTTTCCCTGTTTGGATTTGGGTAGAGTGGAATCCAAATCTTGTTAATCCCTTCTATTAAGAATGGTTTTCCTTATTACACTTTTTGAGTGTTAATCAAGTATCTTTTTATGTTGTGCAGAAACATGCCTCCGAGAAGTCTTGAGAATAGGATCCAAAAAGACGCTGCTGCTCCTATTATGGATCTGAGTCTGGTTGAGGTGATTGTTCGCACTTTCCATGCTCTTGGACAGGCACCACGTCCAGTTCATATTCAAACTCCAGCTATAGATCCTCATAGCAATATTCAACTAAGTCGTTCTCAAGAGTTCCTATGCCAGTAGACACTAGTTTTCAAAGGCTACACATATCCTCAACATGCTGAGGAATGGATGAGTAAGATTGAACATCTGTTTTGGTTCATGGAGACACCTGATGTGATCAAGGAGATGTGTGCCGCCTTCGTATTGGAGGGTCCAAGTAGGAGATGGTGGGACATGATGGTGACGGCTGGGACACATGAGGTTTTAGAGGGGAATGATGTTATGGTACTTTTCACTAACTAGTTCTTTCATGAATCAAGGGTGTTATAAAAGGTTGTGGAGTTTTTCAAGATTAAGATGGCCAAAAAAAACCATGACTGAGTACTCAAATCACATTTCAGAGATGGTATAATTTTCCCCTGGGATTGTATCTAATGAGTGGATGAAGGCTCAACGATTCGAGTTGGGACTTCGATCAGATATCCATTCTTAGGTTTTATTACTGAAGCTACCCACTTATTCTGATGTGCTAGATGGGGTGATGATTGTTGAGATCGACTCGGAAGGAATGTCAGGGTTGAAGGAAGTTCCTTTCCCTCCTATTGGTAGTTTTGGTTCCATTCAAGGAAAATGGAAGTGTGACATTTATCAAGGTAGTTCTCGACAACAGAGTCATTCCAGACATCCGGTAGCAAAAGGAGGGGCTCCATTGACTTTCGATCAGTGTGGAATGCCAGGACATTCTAAGAGGGTTTTCACTGAGGCGCCCATGAACTTTAACTCTTGCAGACATTTAGGGCCCTTACAAAGATTCTTCCATCACTTCTCTACTCCAAATAGTGGAACAAGATCATCAGCACCTCTAGAAACTATGGGGAAATTAGATGCTTCACGTACAAAAGGGTTCCAGCCACAAACATTTGGAACGATGCTTCTTCACATAGTGGAAGAGTCGCCAGAGGTAGTTGATACAGGTCCTGAAACTGTGAGATGTACCATTACTATAGGTTCATCTTTAGTGATAACTCTTTTTGATACTGGTGCATCTCACTTGTTTAATTCAACCAATATTGTTAATCTATATAATTTACCTATGTAACATTTATCTTGTGTGAAGGATATTACTACACCCCATGGTACAATGAGAGAGAAGGGTCTCTGTAGTCATACTTGATTCTTCTCTCTATTAGATGTTGATCATTCTTGGTGTTTCTTGGTTCCTGACATGAAATATTTTGATGTCATATTTGGGATGGATTGGCCCATTCTCAATAAAGCCTAGATTGACTGTTATCATTGACCGGTCTACCTTACTACACCCAGTGGCAAGCCTCTTGTTTTTCAAGTAGAATGGGACCCAAGGTCAAGCTGAATTGGACCCTCTTATCTGGGGTTGGGGAAAATTATATCTGTGTTTTCTTTTGATCTGGAGAGATATTCAATGTGTGGAGATCTCCCCCAATTCATCACTGAGTTTCCCAACATGTTTCCTTCGGACTTCTCTAGTTTTCCACTTGTAAGAGAGGTTGATTTTTCTATTGACTTTATGTCATCTACTCAACCGGTTTCTATTCCCTCTTATCGAATGGCTTCATCTGAACTAAAAGAGATGATGTTTCAGTTAGACACTCTTCTTGAGAATGGTTTTATATGCCCGAGTGTGTCACCTTGGGCAGAAACCAGTTCTCTTCGCTAAGAAGGCTGATGGTTCACTTTGCTTATGTGTTGAATATCGAAATCTCAATCCAGTTGCGATAAAGACAATATATCTGTTACAATGAAATGATTATTTTATTGATCAATTGAAAGGTGAAAATTGGTTTTCAAAAATTGATCTTCAATCTGGTTACCATCAGTTGAGGATAAAAGAATCTGACAATCAAAAGACCGCTTTTCAGAATAGGTATGGCCATTATGAGTACCTTGTTATGCCCTTTGGCCTAACAGATGATCATGCAGTTTTCATGGATTTGATGAAAAAGGTTTCTTGTTAGTATATAGATACATTTGTGGTAGTCTTTGTGGATTACATTCTTGTATACTCCAAGTCTAAGGTGGACCATGTGCATCATCTGAGAATAGTTCTCGGTCTTCTGTGGAATCACTTACATTATGCCATGAATTCAAAGTGTGATTTCTAGATTCGGGAAGTGAAATTCTTGGGACATTTTGTGTTAGAACAAGGAATATCAGTTGATCCTTAGAAGTTGAGGGCTGTTTTGACATGGGAACAACCACAAAATGATTTCGAGATTCAGAGTTTTTTGGGATTAGCAAGATATTATCACTGGTTTGTTAAAGGTTTCTTAAAGATAGCTTCTCCAGTGACTTCTCTGACTCGAAAGGGAGTGAAGTTCTCCTAGAATGGTAATTATTAGAATTATTTTGTTAAGCTAAAGTGTCTTTTTACTACTATGCCGGTGTTAACTCTTCCTCACACTGGGATAGGTTATGTGGTCTTTAGTCTTGCATTAGGTTCGGGTTTGGGATGTTCCCTCATACAGGGTAATCATGTTGTTGCCTATGGGTCTCGTCAGCTTAATACTCATGAGAATAACTATCCTACCCATGAACTCAAACATGTAGCTGTAATGCGCACACTTATGTGTTGGAGACATTACGATTATTGAGAAAGGTTTACTATGTATTCAGACCACAATATCTTGTGTTATATCTTCTCTCGGAAAGATTAGAATCTCTGCCAAAGAGTTTGGTGGAGTACCTACAATCTTTCAACATTGACAATGCCTATACCCTGGGTAAAGGGAATGTAGTTGTAGATGCATTAAGCAAGAAAATTCCATCACATGCTGTGAAAGAATTTTCAGAAGAGTGGATTTTGATGGATCTTTTTGCTCATTTGAATATTACAATTCAGTGGAAGGGGAAGGAAGTTTCTTAATCCAGTGTCCAGTTGACAGATGCTCTTCTCGAGATAATTATTTAGGAATAACAACTGGATGATGAATTCCCTATCATTAGGGACTCTCTTTATAGTGGGGAGACTAACAGTCATTGCTCATTCTCCAAAAAGGGTGTTCTATGTTATCAAAACTGTTACGTTTTTCCGTTATTACCAAGGAAGGATGTGATGGGGGATTTCTATAACTCTTAGTGGGTTTTGCACCCAAGAACAAAGAAAATGTTCTATGACATGCGACGACAGTTATAGTGGCCAGGTATGATATGATACATTTCTGAGTTTGTATCTCGTTGCTATACATGCCATCAGTTGAAAGCCGACCACCAGAAACCTCCAGGTTTTGTTCAACCACTTCTAGTCCCTACATGGATGTAGGATGAAATATTTATGGACTTTGTGGTTGGGTTACCTCAAACATAGAAGAAGAAGAATTCGATATGGGTTGTGATCGACAGGATGACCATGTAAGTTCACATTATACCTATTCGGGATACAACAAAAGTCGAGGAGTTGGGAAATATCTATGTCAAAGAAATTGTTCGTTTTCATAGTGTTCTGTCTGCTATAGTCTCTGATAAAGATCCTCGGTTCACTTATCTCTTTCGGAATGGCCTTCAAGAGGCCATTGATCTTATTTCCGTTTAATCACGTCCTACCATCCACAATCATATGGACAGATAGATAGAGCTATTTAGACCCTTGAGGATATGCTCTGCGCATGTGTTCTCAAATTTGGTGGGTTTTTTGATGATCATGTGGGGATAGTTAAGTTTTCTTATAACAATAGTTACCAGTCTAAGATCAAAATTGCTACTTTTGAAGCATTTTATGTTCATTCTGGTAAATCTCCTTTAATTTGGTCAGAGATTGGTGAATGTTCCTTGGTAGGACCGAGTTTGGTCCAAGAGATGAAAACTAAGATCCAATTGATTCACTAGAGAATGTTGATAGCACATATTCGGTACAAGTCTTATGCTAATCATCATTTCTGACCTTTAGAGTTATTATTTAGTGACAAGGTGTTCTTGAATGTTTCACTCCAATTAGGTCATTGACGGTTTGGGAGGAAAGGGAAGCCTACTCCTCATTTTGTGGGACAATTTTTCATTGTTGGTCATGTATGGAAAGATTCTTACCATCTAACGCTACCACCACAGCTGACGTCGATACATAATGTGTTCCATGTATCATAACTATGAAAGAATCTCTATGATCCATCTCATGTTTTGAGTTGAAGTGATAGTGAGATTGAACCAGATTTATTTGTGACTGAACGACCAGTCAAGGTTTTTGATTCTGAGACTAAGGAACTTCGTGGGAGAATGATACCTCTAGTCCATGTGCTATGTTAGCATGGTTCTGATTCTCATGAGACGTTGTCAAGGGAGGCACTAATGAGAGAGCAGTGGTATCATCTTTTTGACATGGAGGTTTCTTCATAGGCTTTCTGGGGACAGAAAATATTATTGTGGGGAGGTTGTAGCATCACTTTATGTTTTAGGTGCTTTTGATATTCCTATGTACCTCTGTTTTGGAGTAGTGACTATTGGGAGAGTCGGGAGAACATTAAATGTTATTTTCGGGGAATAGGGGAAGTCCCATGGGCGGTGCACAGGTTTTCTAAACCTTGCGGCCAAACCGTACATAGTTGGTCTGGGAGGCAGTAGCTTCCACATGGGGAGCTCACTGTTTATCTAACCATGCGGCCAAACCGTGTGTGAAGGGTGGTTGAGGCAGAAGCTAATGCATGACTAGCACACATTTGGTCAAACCGTGCGAACTAACCATGTTGGAACTTAAATGAAATCCTTAAATTGTGGATCTCACTCGTTTTTTCCACTAAGTGCCTCATTTTTTCTATCTAAATATCCCTAACATGGGATATTTCTTCTCCTAAGGTTATAGAAGGTCCTACCATCATTCTAGAGGAAATCCAAAGGCTTCTCATGGTGAATCAAAACCGGATTCTTGATGTATGTGATCGTTCGTCATTGGTTTCATAGATATATTTAGATCTACTTCACCTATTCTCTTGGTATCTTAGATCTACACCCATTATGGGTAGATCTAAGTGTGAGGATGCCTAATATAATGAGATTTGGTCTTGATATTTCTTTTAGAAGAGATATAAGGTGGGTTCTTGAAGAAGAAACCTGGTTTTCGTGACCGTTCTCGACCATTGAGGTTTTTGTCAAAACCATTGATGTAGGTGGTTCCATCTCAACTTAACAAGTTGATTATCACTGTATTTGCTTGATTTATCTCAATTGTTGATTTACATTCAATTTATAAAATTTTCTTTAAATTAAATTTATAAAAAATCGATTCCAGTAAATTGAGATATTTGAAATGGTTTTGGCATGGAATTTTGGAAAACCCCACTTCCATTGAATTGGGTGTGTTTATAGAAATTTGCTGATTTAAATTGTGTAACTAAAATTTTGGATTTGATGGAAATGATTTCTTTTAAATTTTTGAATTTAATTGTGGAAATAAATTGTGTGATGATGGAATTGGTTTTGAATGTATTTCAAACTGGTGAAAATGGATTAAAATGATTTGATAGAATCCAATTGGTTTTATCTTTTGAAAAAGGAATGTTTTGGATAAAACCTGTTTTGGTTTTAAATGGAATGAAATTGGAACATTTGAAATGGAAAAATGTGATTGATCGTATTTTAAGCATTCTTAAATTATTTTTCCCATCATGTAAGAGCGCATGCAAGCCTTAGGTATTTTGTGAGTTATTTGGATACACTCAACGCTACGACAATGTTCTAAAACATACTTGCGGTGGGACAAATCCTGATGGGTTGTTGACGAGTCTCCTTTGGATAGTGTTATAGGGACGTGGGTTTACACATTTTTTTGAGTTCACATATAGAGTGTGGAATCCTATAACTGGTTAATACTATCGTACCTTTTGGCATATGACCATGTTGCTCACTTGTTTATTTTTATTTGAGATATAAATATATGCCAATGCTTTTGAACTGATTTACATGCTTGATGAATTTATATAAACTATTTTATATAAATGTTTTTCTTAATCCATTATTTTATAAATATTCCATCATTGTGAATCATTTTCATAACGTTATTTTTCCATCATTTGAAAATGTATAGCAGGTTTTGTTAAAATATGCTTTTGAGTTGACTAATCTTTTTATTTTAAAATTGAATTCATTTTTGGGATAATCTATATTTGGAATCTGTTATAGAATATTTGGTGGTATTCTACTGGGCTTAGGCTCACACCCTACTTTTGCCTTCAGGTGTTTGAAGACTTTCTTCTTCCAGAATCGAGCAAAGGGAAGGTATCTCTTTGAGGTGGATCCAATTTTTGATCTCTGGTCTTGGTGAGTTGTGTCCTTAGGGTCCTTGGGGGTATTTCCCCATTTTTTAGTACTTCGGTTGTTTTACATTGGGATTTTATGCCTCTTTGTATTCATGTACATTACTCCCGATGGAGTTTCTTTTGATATTCATAATGTCTTGTTTCTTTTTCATCAACATTCAAGGGGAAAAAATCATTCCCACTTGTCTGTTGTATGAGGCCAGGTGCTAGTCACTGACCCATGGGGATCGGGAATGCCCTTCGGGATATATCAGGGCTGGCTCAGTTATCGGGTTACCAGGTTACCCAAGCTGGTTCGTGACATAGTCAGGATATGTTTTAATAATTTTAAAGATGGTTATTTATGGAATGGTTTGGTTTGAGAATTGGGGTATACTTTTGAATAATTATTTATCATATTAACGTTTAATCAATTTTGGAATACTATTCACAGGATCATACAATTTTGGTTTTGGTTAATGTATAATGATAGATAGAATATCTTGACTATCCATTTTATGAGTATGTGGTATTTAAAATTTGATTTTGGTTTTTCATCCATGAACAATTCCTCATAAATAATCATCGTTCAAAGTAAAAGACTGGATTTTGGTAGAAATTAACAATAGGATGAAATTATACTCATAAGGAAATAATATTTATATATTCTTTTAGTCTAGATGGTAATATAATTACCCAACTATAGGAATAGTATCTAGAAATTAAATTATTATCATAGTACCAAAAATTCAGATTATATGATGGACTTTCCAATTATATCAAATTTATAGTTATGAGAACTTTACTTTCCACTAATTATTCACATTCTAGTGATCATGGTACTCAATAAATTCCTATATTTATTGATTATTTTCATCAATTCCTACATATGGTCTCTTATTTAGAAACCTGGTAATTAGTTATTCCATTAAACCTTCAATCATATTTTTCCCTCTAATTTAGAATATTTTTTATTAACCCTTTTAAATATTTGGGATAACAAAAAACCTATTTTTAATGTACAGAATTTTATTATAGAGATACATTTTAAATTTAAAGGTATAAATTTATGAAACGGGGTGGTTATAATACCCCTAAAATTTAAATGGAGAAAATTATGTCTTATGTTACACATAATATCGAGCTTATCTTGCGGTTCATGCAATTCATAGTTTAAAAAATCAGTCTTTTTGGATTATATTAATGATATTTACATATTATATATATTATATATTGTTTAAAATTCATCCAATTTATATTCAATACAATGGATAATAATAAAAATAATTCTATGTATAAAAATGTATTTTTTTGATAACGTAGTATTTGCGCCATTTTTTGGAACACTTATTTTAAAACTAGAATTTCATAATTTCATATTACCCATAATAAAAAATAAAATACCATTTTTAATGAGAAAAATAAAATTTATCATTGGGTTAATTATTTCTATTTTTCTAATATTTTTCATCTATTGATGTATAGTGAAAAATACTGAACATTAATTGAAAATTGCCTATTCATCTAAAAAAATTTATTTTTAAATTATATTTTTAATTAATTTAAAAAAAAAATAATCAATTAAACATATATAGATACAATTTATTCCATTTTATTAATTTCAATATAGAATTTGGATATACAAACATTGTAAACTTTTAAACATTTTCACCTTTTAAACTCACTTTCTTGTTACATTTATGGGTTAATTTTAAATTATCTTATGCCAATTAAGTGAGTTTAATTTGAAAAAAGGATTCCATGTTTTGAATCAGAATAGTATTTTTTATCTCTTAATGGAATAATATTTTTTTAACATAATTACTAATCAAATAAATTAAAATATAATTAGAACGAATAAAGTTAAAAGTAGTTTACTTAGTTGTTAAAAATTAATCTTATGTGGCCAAATGTAATAAAAATTTTCCAAATACAATTATATATACATATTTATAATCGTATTACCTGATTATAAATTTTATAACTTATTGGGAATATTATTCCATGATATTGTTCTATATAAGCAGTAAAGTGATGAAAAAAGGAACCTTCCATGATTTTAATATCTATAAGGATTTTGGATTGGGAAAACATATTGGTTCAGTAATACATATTATTTTTAATCATAAATAATTTTTTTATCAATATATGAATCTATAATTACTTTTAATATATTAATTAGTTACTTAAAATTACTAATAAATTTGGAAATAATAATTATTTAGTAAATAATTAACTAATATAAAAGATACTAAAAAGATTACAAGTGATGTAAATTGAATGAATTATTGTCCTAAATTATTTTTTTCAGATTTATATATCAGTATAAACATGTTTGAAAATTATTTATTAAAATTCCATTTTTTATTATGGTTTTTAAAGATAAATTGATTAAATAATGTCAAAATTTGAAATTAATGTTATTTTATAATAATAGATATATTTCTAAATGTTTTAAAATTACTAAATATTTAACTATATTTCAATTGAATTGTAAATGTTTATAAAAAAAATTTGCATTCATGTATCATGGTTTATTTTATAATTACATTAATGGCCACTAGATAATAAAAAAAATTCTTAGGGCAGTTATGGTTAAAGTTGTGTTTTTGTGCGTTACATTTACTTCAATTAAAATTAATTCCAATATACATTAGAAGTTCTATCATATAAATTAGATATCATATTTATATTTTTTATATGTTCCATAATAATTCAAAATTTATTTTAATCATAAATGTCAAATTACCCAGCTTAGAAAACTAGTTACCATGGTAAAAACATAAATGGAGTTAATTGCGTAAACCTAAAGACTGAGGAAAAACATGATAAAAATTCAATCCATTTTTTGTGGTGTTAGTTTTTTACAACAATAATTTCCATATAATCTATTATTTTTTAATATTTGAGGCACATAAGGTAATGGATATCTCCCAATAGTTAATACATTTGATTATGTAGAAGAATGACATCCCTCCTCAACTATAAAAGGGCACTCACTACCCCCACTTCCCCATTTCTCTCAATCAATTTGGATCATCCAAAAACTACCAATATAACTCCCCAGATTCTATCACCTCATATTAGATTCCTATATTTGTGTATAACTTCATCCAAATAATTCATTTGTGTAAACAAAAATGAGTTTCCTAAGGAAAATCTAATGTTCAATAAAGATTTTTTTTATTTATTTCACCACACTATTTAATTATTCAAATACCATAATTATATAATAAAATCATAACCCAAAATATAAAAATATTTTTTAATGTTACTGATATTACTTAAACCCTAAAACACATCCATAAAATGGTTTAGGAAATTATCATTTGTGTGTATGGTGGTCTACCGTCTCATGAAATGAGGTAATTTATTTTATCATTACAACCTCTCACTGTTGGATATGATGATTGATATAAAATTTATATATAAAATTTGTAAATTAATATACCTATTTGGTGATTATATCATATATACCCTTTTATTATTCCATTTCGTATGGGATATGATAATGCCGCTCATGTTTATGGTGGAATACAACCTTGGGAATACATGTGAAGCTCTTTTCACTAACGTGTCACATGATAGGTACAAAGGGTTATTAAAGTGAATATTTATGACAAAATGAAATAATAATGATATTAATTAAATAATAATTTTTTTGATATATAATATATCATTCTACACTTACCATTTCACGTACAAAGAAAGTTATAACGTCGTTTTGGGGACGTGAGGACTACCGCCTCCTCGAAGTGATGTGATTCTACATTCTTCATTAACGCATCACAAGAATATATATATATATATATATAATTAAATAAAATTTTATTTATGATGTAATTTTTATTTTTATATATAAATTTCACTTACCTTATTTCCATAATGATGATTGAAACCGTGGAAACATTAGTCATGTATATGTATAACCAACTATCTCTATAATGGTAACATTTTTTCTTTTTTGTAACAATATTAAATAATAGGATTTGAATGAATATATTTGAATATATATGATAACTATTTAATTATTATTATTACTTATATGTTTAAATAATGACTCCTTTGACCATAGTCAGCCTGCTAAATTTATTTTTGACACATAAATCGAATATAGTAAATAGAACGACATAAATTTTATTGATTGAGTAATTATATATGACATGTTTATACTTTTTTAAAAAATAATAATAATGTTGGAAAATGTTATCATAACATTATATAATTAAAATAAGTTTATTTATTAGGAATCAAAATAAGTAGATGATGAATCAGACACAATGTATGGGATTTTATCATCTCATATTTATTTTTCCGAGATATATCAAATATTCACCACTTATTTTTGTTGTGGGTGTATATACTAACAATTAAGGTATTTTACGATTAATATAATTAAATTCATTTGTTTTTACATATCCATTTTATGATATCTCTTTCACAGGGATTATTGTTCAAATGTTTCTAGAGTTGTAATTGATTTTTTTTCATATTTTTTTTCTTTGATACGTTTGTTATGTTGTACATCTATAATATTTTATGAGGTGTATATATGGATCTATTGACATGTAATATCTTTAATATCCTTATTATCATGATATTACACATTTATTTAATGTTATTTTGTTATGATAATTTATATTATATGTTTTGAATATGGTAATATTATTTTTACATAATCACATTATTTATTGGGATTATGAATGATTATGTATTTCTATTGAAATATTATAATTCTAATGACTTCTGTTATCCATTTTTATTCAATATATTATCATTAAATAGTACAATTTTCCAATCTTGGTTACCTAGAATAATTGATAAAATGTTTTTGAGTGAAACTGACTTTTTTCCGCACTTCATAAGGAAATCAATTTTCTTCCAAAACCATGTTTTAAAAAGTGTTTTAAAAAGTGTTTTTCGAAGACAAAAGAGAATTTTCCATATGAAATGGTTTAAGAATAAAATATTTATTTTCTAAAAAAAATATATTTTAATGATGTTTTATGTTAATTAACATTCATTATCACTGATAAACCTTCTTTTAATTATCGTCAACTGGGGAAATTTTTTATTAATACCATCCCCATTAATTATATGGATGGAATTAAATTATCTCAAAGTTACTATTTTGAAAATATATTATTTTCTATGGGTTATTCCAGAATCAAGTAGATATTTATTAATCCCATTTATTTTTAATTCCTTAATATTATTTCAAAGAGATTGATATTAAAACATGTTTCATTTCCATTGGTTGAACATGTTTCAAAGAGATTTATATGAAATCCATTTGTTTTCCATGAGTTAATAATATTTCAACGGTATTTATATGAAACTAATTTCATTTCCACAGTTTAAGCATTTTTTCTACCTAGGGCCCATGTCGTGACTAACCCATGGCTGCCTTCCATAAGCTAGTGGCCGGCGACAAGCACTAGAAAGGAATTTCCCAAAATGGGAATGTGTTTTCTTTTAAACCTGTACATATGCACAAATCTCAAACTGTAGAATGTAAGCATAATGTAATCCACAACTATTACTACCATATTAATAGAGATTACAGTAAAACTGAAAGTACAAAGATTACATAATAGAAACACAAAACCACAAAAGAAAGTACAACTGCCAGGGTCTATCCACTCAGGACCATACCTGAAGGTTTGATGGAGTTTGATGCCTGTTGCCATAGAAGTATTTGAATTTTTTACCTCTCATATACCACAAAACATCAATTAAATTATTCCCAAAGGACCATCTCATCACAAGGTTCTCAAATCTATAGATGGATTGTCAATCAGATGCACGGTCTGAAAGAAATTTAAGTTTTAGTAAACAGGGGCCAATTGTATTCGAGCTTAGTCCAACCTAGTCGGACTGACCCGAATAAGATGGCCAAGGGGTCTCACAAGACCCGACCCTATTCAGCTAACCCAACCCCTCTTGGTAGGGACTGGGCTGTCAGGGTCCAACCATTGCACTAGGCTATGCCCATAGGTTCTTGTTGGACTCAGCCCAATTCGGTGGTGTGTTCATCCTACCAGGTTCCCCAGTGACCCATTTTCATGTTGACTATCTAGCAATAGGCTGTTCAGTGCTTTCCAAACCCATTCCAATCGGCGGTCCAATTTGTCATGTACACCCGACCTACATCAGTGGGCCGACACTTTTGCATCTAGGGCCACCTAGAGCACCGGCTCACGCCACTAGCCTGACCCGTGTGGTGGTCTGGATTATCCTATTCCTAAATGACCATGGGTCATCCGATTTGTGCCACACATGGAAGGATGAGGTCGGACTACTGCTCTGCACGTGGTCCAAGACTACGTTCTAGCTTCTTCTGAGCACCCATGGCGCATCTGATCTTCCAACGTGGTGCCTGAGTGGAACAAACCTACAGTATCATTCTGCCCATGTGCACTGGTCCATCCACATGACCTTTGGCTCATTTGAATGTCCAGCTCTTTGTTGTGGTGTTCACAGAGCAGGTCTGTGCCGTATATGCCTATGATTTAGCAGGGTGTCCTTGTATGCCTCTAACATAGTCGGGTGGTTGCGTCCGCTTGTCCCTAGCCAAAGGAAACCATTATAGCGGCTTCGGCTGCTAGAAATCCTCCACCACAGCCTTGTTCCACCGCCTATCGCTAGTTTCACAACCCTTGTTCTAGATACCTCTACAGCGGATGTGCTGACATCCATTATGCCACGAAGAACACACATAGAGAGAGAGATGGAGGGGATTACATATAACACTGAAATAAACTAATGGCCTTTGTTCATGTTACTTTGGATTTGTTCATGTTAGTGGGATCATGATGTATAAATTATAAATAACTAAGTTTTGATTCTGATATCAATCCACAATTTTATTTTCCAACACTGCAAGGAAATTCCATCCACAAATAAACTTTTTAGAGAGTTTATCATCATTCTTTGTTTAGAGGGGTAGAACAGGGAAGAATGTTTTACTAATAATTTAAACCACAATCTATTATAGGATTGTTGGTCAAGGAATAATTGGATCACATGGATTCGTTCCTCATTCTTGATCTGCATCCCACCATTGCAGGTGATTCATTAAAGGGTGGTGGATGATGCATCTATAATTCGTCATCAAAACCTGCCGAAGCCTCAAAGAAATTCCAGGATTGTTCAAAAAATCCTACATTTCTTGTTTGGCTAAAAATTGATGAAACATGAATCATCATTTCTGTTATGTTGCATTCTTGTATCATTACACTGACTCATTAATGAAGATCATTAATGAGATTCATAATTGCCTCATCTATAGGCCATAGTGTAGATCTGGGACTGCTCAAAGGTGGAGAAAATAGATAAAATAACATTTTAAGTTATTTTATTTTACTCCCAAAAAGTCCAAAAAATTAACATGCACCCTCCACCCGTTCCAGTAAGGTTATGCCCTACCTAAGGGAAAGATTACTTCATGAACTTAATATTACTCTCATATTTCTAATCTATGTTACCATTTTGGAGTTATAAGGATTTTAAAATTAAGTAATTGTTATTTAGTTTTTTTACTTACATGAAATAAAAATTCCACAATTAGCATCAGCGACCAATGGATGGACCTTTCTAGGAGAATCATGATGTTATGAGTTTAACAATGTGCATATATTTTTCATCTTGGAACTATTTTAAATTCTAGAAAAAACCGCTTGCACATTTATTTAATGAACCATAAAAATAGTTCAAATATACGTTTCAGCAACTTCTGGCCTTTGAATTTTGTGTTTTCTTAGATCCTGGTCTCAAATGAATCTCATTAAATTTTCAAAAAAAAATCAATGAATTTTGAGATATTTTATTATTCCCCCGTTTTAGGGTTTATATCCTCATAAGACAAAACAATGAATAATCAATGAAATGGGGGTTCTGTGCATGAATCTAATACTCGTTCTCTCACATGTTCTCCTGAAGAATCTGGTGCTTCCAATGAACACGTACCCGAGGAATAGACCATCCACGAAGGATCCTCTCCTGTTCATCTTCTATCTTTACTGGGTGCTCAATGAATATCTCCTCGTTTTCCATATCTAGTTCGCCAGGCTCAATGATCTTATAATTGTTGTGCAAATATCTCAATAGTTGGGATATGTGGAATAAATCTTTCATCCTCTCTAACTACAATGGTAGTTCCAAGCAATACCCCACATCACCCACTCTATGAAGTATTTGGAATGGTCCAATGAACCTCAGAGATAACTTTCCACCCCGGAAAAATCCATATATCCCACATTGAAGAGAGACTCATATGAATATGTGGCCCCCTACACATACTTCAAGGGTCCCCATCCCCTATCACCATCAAGAATCTTCTAAATCTGTGCAGTCTTTATCCACTCACATATTAACGAAACCTTCTTAGTGGTATCATATACCATATCTGGACCCATGAGTGCGGAATCCCCTGGGTATATCCTGCGAAACGGCGACATGCATGGTCACCATTATAGTGCCTCAAATGGTCCCATACTGATGGTGGAGTGGTATCTATTGTTGTACGCAAATTCCTCATGTGGTATTTGGTCCTCCCAATTACTACAAAAATCAAGGGCGCAAGCACAATTCATGTCCTCCAATATATATATGGCTCACTTTGTCTGACCATCAGTTTGTGGATGAATGGATGTTGTCAAGAACAAATGAGTCCCAAAAGCCTCCTACAATCCCATCCTCAATTGGGATACAAAACATGTATCACAATATATAACTATCTTATGTGGTACTCCAAAGATTCAAACAATCTCCTACAAATAGAGGCGTCCCTTGGTATCTTCTAAATCATGATCTCGAATGGGTAGGAAGTTTGCCAAATTGGTGAGTTGTTCTATGATCACCCAGATTGTTTTGTGCCACAAGACATATGTGGTAATCCCATCACAAAGTCCATCAATATGCTATCCCACATACACTCCAGTATCTTGAGGGGTTGTTTCAAACCTATTGAAACCTATCTCTTAAACTACATCTGCAAACAAGTGAGGCCTCTTGATAAAAAATCTGCTACTACCTTCTTCATTCTCGACTACATGTACTAATGTGGGAGGTCCTTGTTCATTTTCGGCACACATTGGTGTATCTATATTTGGGGTTTATTGACCTCCCTCAAAAACTCATCCCACAACTCCATTGGTACTACGATGCGTCCTCTGAAAAGGATGATGTGTTCGCCACCAATTGAAAATCCATATGGTGCTTTTCTTGAGCACATATGGGCAGGTGTAGTATCGCTACTGAAATCTCTATGTTGCACCTCCCTGAATAATTATATGAGTGGTGGTGAAACTACCATTCAGTGAATACATGTTTCTTCTTCTTTATCAACAAATTATATTTGATGTGAGGCCATCTACTCTGAGTCCTCGTTCGATAGGACCTAACCCAATATCTAGGTGATGGATTATGCGACCAAGATCCACATCCTAGGAGTATAGAATATCTCAATGTCATAGTCATGGAGTCACTCTATCAAACCTTGCAATATCATATTTAGATCCATTGTAGAAAATATATACTTCAGAATATTTTGTTCAGAGTAGATGATGAATCATTTGCTGATAATGTAGTTTCTCCACATCATTAGTGAAAAGACTACCGCATAAAACTCAAGGAAATGATTCACATAGATATAATTAGGTTGTCTATTCTATCGTGAGCCTTAGGTAATCACTTCATTAACCTACATCAGGACACCACCAATCCTGGTTCCTAATGCATCATAGAACACCACATAGTTTGCACCCTCCTCTGGCTGCCTAAAGATAGGAGCACTCGCCAAGCTCTGTCACACCTGCTGAATGCTCTGTTGGGATATTTTTTCCACATGAATGGATTTCCAGTCATCATCACTTCCTTCATAGGTGATTATAGTATGGGGAATTTGGGTACAATACTCATTTAGTACCCATCCAACCCATGGAAATTCTACACCTTTGTAACACTCTTGGTTGGATTTCAAGTAAGCATTGCCTCAATCATCCCTAGAACAAACACAACACTAACATCTGAGATGACATGTCCTTAGAAGTGGAACTTTTCTATATAGAACCCACACTTTGAGATCTTACCATAATGTTGGTGCTCTCAGAGTGTTCCCAGAACCATCATTATATGTAGATCATGCTCTTCCTATAACACTGAATACACTAAGATTTCATCGTTGAATACCTCTTTGCACCCAAATTAACCCTATTGGTATGTGGTCATTGTAGTATAGGTATGGGTCGAATCCACAGGGACCGAAGAAGGAACCTAAAGACACTCTGATCTTAGATGGATTTGGATATGAATTGGTCAACTATTCAGATTGAATTTATTTGAATAAATTCTGATTTAATTTAAAGAAAATAAATTAAAACATTCAATTAATTAGTCTAAAAAATTAAAGGAGATGGGTTTATCCCAATTTGTTACGAGGGTTAGATTGGATGTATTTATTTTCTTATAACGTCTGTTTCAATAATTCAAGATGTATCCACCAAATGATATTATTTATCAACATCATTCACCAATTTAATACCTACACAATTCAATGGTTAATCACTAATTCACTTATAGAATCAATTTAATGATCACACCAAGGAATTGGATCATACTAGGTCTCGAAATTTGGCATTTTTAAAGTTGGAAAAGACGAAGAAGAAAATAAATCATCAAATGTAAATCTTAAAAAATGAAATGAATACAAAATTTAAGATCATATAATATCATCCAATCTTCCCCATTAAACTCCCTAGGACCATCCCATATGGTTTTAGCCCTCTATTTATGCTATTCAAAAAATGGAAGTGGGAAGTCGACTTAAAGAAGAGGGATTGGAGAAGAAAAATTAAACAATGAAATGATCACTCTACCATTGTGTGAATAAATTCACAAGTGATGGTGTGAACAAGATCACACCTTGGGAAAACGATATCAATGTGAAAAGTAGAAGAACATAAAAATAGAATAAGAAGATCTTTTATTGGAAACTATGGTGATTCAAACAAATTACATGTAAAAGAATAATGTTACAAATGGAATATGGCCTAACAACATTACAATGAAAGTAAAGAACCAAGATCCATTAATCCTACACCACAACTACTTTAAATAGTAAAAAATGAAGCCTTTTCCGAGCCACCAACATCTCATATGCCTTTCATTAATTGTCTTGGGGAACGGTGGGTGGAACATTAATGTAGAGAGACTTTTCCACTTCTTGCCCCGAAGTTGCAGCCAGCTTGCATCCACTATAACGAAGCGCCGAAAGGACCTTCTAGAATGCAGAATTTGAGTGGTCCATAAAAGACTTAAATAAATCCCCGGATGTTCCATAACAGTCTGTAAAGTTTCATCCCAATATAATATGTCGTTCGAGATATATGATATAAACAGTTGGCTATTTTTCTGGGCCGCAGAATCTGGCCCATAAATTAAATCTTCAACTTGGGCTTCCTTAATCACCACCATTTAGGACGAATTAGCACTGGATCCTGAAGGATTATTTGTTCGTCTATAATGATTCTATCCTCACATGAGTTTGTGGATTAATTGATTCTGTATTGTGGGACCCACAATTCTTTTATGGGGCTGCAATCCAAATCACTTCACCCAGAATGTGGTTGGTTCAAGGCCCACTTTGGTCGTCTCCCAAATTGAATCTCCCAGTGCTTCAAAAGAATGAATTGTTCATTATATCATGGGAGGCCTGAAAATAGAATATAAAAATAAAATAAATAATATTTTTTGTTTTATGATATGTTCCAAAATGTACCATGTAATATTGTACTTCAAGAAAGAATTTCAATCGTGATGTGAAATGATGTTCAAAGTGTAAAATGCACAAAAATGGTATTCATGAATAACAAATCACATGAAAACTATATAAATTAAAAATTAATATTTGCCTCTTCTAGTGGCTAATCACACCCCCAACTTGATTTTTGCAAGTCCTGGGCAAAATATATCTCACAAACATGAAATTTGAATGACCTTTTCCAAAAAAACATTTTAATACACATTGCTCACCCAGAAACCTTGTAACGCCCCGACCCCAGCTACCCAGAGTCGGTGCATTACTTCGTAACATTGGCATGATCACAAGAAAGATCAAAACTCGAAAGACCGATTGGTTTAGTAGCCTTGGAAACACTAGATATATTTCATAAGTTTTACATTACATCATAAAATGAAAAACTACTACAACAATATAATGTTTCCACAGTCCACACTATAATCCCCTCATAATATCCCTGCAGGTCATTCATAACTTACATCTTCACTTCCTGGGAAAAATAAAACATAGAAAAGGGGTGAGCTCAAATGCCCAGTAAGGATAACAATATAGCGGAAACTTTCATAAATAAGAATAAACATTTAAGGCAATGTATAACTAAAACAAAAGCCTTTTAACCATGAACTTTCAACATGGTATGGCATAAATAAAATGAAATAATTCCATTTAATTATTCATATGGATATTCTACTAATCGAATAATCACATGCAAAAATCAATAACCACTTTCATAATGTTGGAATGCATAATGCCAGACTATCATAACCACATAGCCAATGCCTCGTGCCAAGACTACAAATAAGATTTTGTCAAGGCCTTGTGCCAAGACACTAGTTTGTCTCATCAGACCTACCGATGCATCGAGGAGCTATAGCGGGCTCCACCCGTCACTTATTAAGTCCAATGCATTCCCATATGAAAAGGTTTAAACATAACATAAACATTCGTATTAAAACTAGCATACGAAATGTCAATAATTTCACCATAAACTATGAATGGTATAAAAATAGCACATCCACAGTCAAACATATCACAAAACCTTAAATACAATATAAGAAGTTTTGTATCATAATAAATCAACTTCAAATAAGCATAAAATCCGTCGAAGGATGTTGACATAGATGAAATCAAAACACTTTTTAGAGAAATATCTCTTTCTATTTTTGAAATCATTTAAGAGCCATATAAAATAAAACATTTTCTTGAAAATATTCTTATAAGCTTGTAAGGGAAGCTTTGACGATTTTATAACGGCGGAAAATAACCGCACCCGCCGTATAAGTAAAAAAAACATTCTTATCTTAATTCTGTCGAAAAGGTTAAAAAGGACCTTGTTTTGAAAACGACGGAAAGATTCCTTTATAAATCTCTTACAAAAAGTCAAACAAGGGTATAAATGAATTTAACCCATATTCTTGTAAATAATAAATATGTTTTGAAATACATTTCGAAGAAACATGGATGTGGATGATAAAGGAATCCCAGTAGATTATTACGTATAAACAACCTCGGATAATGAAGAGATTGTGAAATAACCCTTACCTTGTACTTTTCCTTGGTTGCGGTAGGTTAACCTCCTGTATAATGGTGAAATAATTGTTATTAAATTATACAAGAATCATATATATTAATATGATATCATATATGATCTTTTAACATTGATTTGTTAATAATATCTTAGAATTATCGTCGTTTCGGGTGTTAACTTACTCATTTTCTTTTATATGTTTTGTTACATAAGTCATGTTTGTTGTATCTTATTCATATCCAGAATGATATCAAGTCCTTAAACATAATTTTTAAATCATTAAATGATAATTATACTTGAATGGATACGATGGAGAATGAATCGCATCGCGTTCGTGGAGACGGTAGTCCGTACGTACGCACGAACGCTACTTCCATTTAATTTTTATTTTAAAAGAATCGAATCCAAATGATACATAGGTATATTACTATTCCAGTATAATATAATATTTTATATATGTTACTTAAGTTCATTAACACCATCCTTTATACGTTCCATGTGTGGTATGAACGAGTCATATCATTTTAAGTGGGCGGTAGTCCGCACTTCCTCAAATGAAATTATCGTATGTATATACAACATGAAACGAATAATGGTATGAAATAAAATGGAATTACAGAAGCTTATATATAAAATATATATCATTAATATCATATTTAATTACAGTGCCATCATAATGGCCACCATGAGAGGCGGTAAGATGTATTTGAACAATCATCGTTTCGTGAGGCGTTAATTTGCCATCCACAGAAACATTATGTTCATCATCCATTAGATGGAGTTGTGTGTATGTGTAGTTTGAATAATTCTTATAACAACATCCTAGTATATTGAGGATACTGGTGTTGTTACAAAATAAGGGAAATAAAAAGATTTTGGTGGTTGGAGAAGCAAAATAAATGAAAATAATTTAAGAGAAATCGTTACCTTTAATTTAGGTAACTCACTTTGGTTGGAACCAAAGGACTTCTTGAAATGCTTTCTGCCTAAGGGGAAGCTTCAAGGAGGAGGAGAGGAATGTGGGGAGCTTATTTGGGCAGGTTTTGGACGAGCCAAGTGGCTTGAGAGGTGTGAGGAATGAGTAGAAGTGGTCTCCTTTTATAAGGGAGAGGAGGGGCTCTTTAGGAAAGAGTGAAAGTATTACTTTATAATATATTTATATTTGGTTTATAATGGTCCACAAATCATTGAGGTCGAAGATAAGATGACTACTTTTCTAAATAACATCAACCAATAAGAATTGGACAGGTTTTAGATAATATTTTAATCATTATAATCTTATTTATTTAAATGATTTATTAATGAGGTAAACATTGCATCATTATTGTGTCATTAATAATTTAAATTATCTGATGTCTAAAAATTATAAATAAAATATCATTATGTAGGAAATCTTTTTATCTTTCTAATTAATATTTATAATCTAAAATCCAACATGTATAACCCTATGTAAAAATTGTTTTGCTAAAAGATATATGCTTGTGTCATTTTTGTATTCATTTTAACTTAATTAAAATAAAGTGTCATTATCACTTACAAGTGGATCCATGGGGTCCCAAAATCGACCCAAAGATGCCCATGGTCGACCATGTATCAACCAATAGGGTTAAGACACGTTTTAGTGTAATTTAGTATTATTATAATATTATTTTTTAACCCTTATTTACCGGATTTACCCTTAACCATGGTAAATAAAATATTTACCGCATTAATTATTCAAAATGTCTAAAAATAAAAGTTACCTATTTACACAATTTTAACATCCTGATTCCAAATATGGAATCCATTTTCCGAAATTCAAAACACAGAAGTGACAGAAATTAATTTAAAATTAATTCCCGCTGTTAAAATAAAAAGCGTGTTTTTAAGAGATAATAACTATCAAAAGATTGACACTTGTTTATGTCTGGTTTAATTGTGAAATTATGTCCAATGACAAACATTAAATTAAATGGTAAAAATATATTCTAAATATACTTTAAAACCACTCAAATTCATAATTTATCAATATTAATTATTTTGATTAAAAAAGTTGTTTTTAATTAAAATTTAGTAATTTTCACTATTCATCAAAATATAAAAGTTATCCGAAAAGTACCAAAATTTCACCCTAGGCTAATTTCGATATTCCGAATCCAAAAATGAAGTCCATTTTGAAATATAAAATATATATGATTTCAAAAAGTAGGTATTAATATTTACAACGACTAGTTTAATTAGTTGTGGTGTGTGTTAGAACTCAAGGTTGCGTACAACACACGCTATCGCATTATTCGAAGGGAAACGTACCGTGGAGGCTTGGGGTGTTACATTCTCCCCTCCTTCAATAAATTGCGCCCTCGCAATTTTTAAAATTTTTCTTGGGAATATAATGGAAAGTCCCACATCGGAAAAATAGTCAATAAAACTATCACTTTAAAAGAAAGAAAGAGAGGTATAAGGGTCATCCAAGATAACCCATACTAGGATTCCATGTAAGAAAACATGGATATGGATGATAAACTAAGTGTCAAGTTCTGATGGAGAGGGATAGAAATCATGATCAGGAGAAAGTTAACAATGAGAAAACCACAAACTTGTGTTGGGACAAACGACCATTAGTCTCCTAGTAGGAAAGTAAACGGACAACATTTTTTTTAAGTTACATTACATAAGGAAGAGGAATTCATTTATGATATTGACTAAGAACAATATGAGATATACTTACATTTTAAGTAGATTTTCATTTTTTAATAAATTTCCATCACTAACTCAATTTTTTTTTAAACGATGAGTATTCAAGAAGACTTGTTCACACTAGAAGAGCTAGAATAAACTTCTATAGAATCACACGATCCATGCAGGATAAACTATATATTTACATTGTCTTTGAAGATTAATCAAAACCAAAATTGTTAGTGAATGATCTAATGATCCCCCAAAAGGATATTCATTGAGATAAATATGCACTAATCTTAATTTCTAAAATTAAACCAACAATACCCCAAAGTTAAATAGATACCATTCAATAACCAATTTTCCTTAAAATCCTTTAATATAATCCAAACTAATATTGAAACCCAAAACATAGAAGAATTTGATTATGTAGTCTCCCATGTTACATTGTATCTCCAAATGACATCAAATACTCTTAAAGTCACATACTTAAAAGTAATTAAAATTATCACATATTCTCTATTATAGGTTAATCATTTCCATAAATAACCCAAATCACTATAAATCAACAATAAAAACGTAGATAAAAATCCACCATTACTCTACAAATGAAACCCCATTGTATTCTATTTTCCTTGGGCATATAGTGTTCCCAACAAAGCGAACATCTTCCAAAATAACATTTATCACTTAATCACCAAATCATTTTCCTATACCAAGGGTATTCATAAGATCACAAATCATCTTATTATTGACCACTAAAATCATTTAACCAAAAAAAATAGTCACACTAACCAGGGACTTCACGTAGTCCAGTGGTAGGCGATAAATCCCAATCGCACTTTGGTTGTGGGTTCGATTATCACAGCTTTGTCCGACGCGACGGGTTGTCACACGGTCTACGTGTTGTCATTTTTCAAAAACTATATTTTATAATATTACCAAAATGAGATAAATTCCTCAAAATAACATAATTTAACCACAAATGTTATATCATACTTTGCATTTTCATCCCAAATTATAATAACTTATCATTTTCTCAAACCCCAATGATCATATAAAACCAAATGGTTATTTATACCTATATCCACAAGAGAAGAGACAATTCTTCCTCAAATATCATTCTCACATGGCAAACTGCGGGGTTACAAATATAAGAGAAAATTATTCCATTGTAAACCCATCAACAAGTAGTGCTAATTTTTCTCCAACCATTTATTTCCACATAGCTTGTTCTTTGACACATAAAATATCCTATAGAATAGGACATTCACTCGGGTAATGGCCAGGTCCCCTACATTTACGGCAAATGACTGTAAATGGACTCTTGGGACCATTTTTATCTTCTTCCATAGTACTCTTCATTTTTCTTCGGCAATTCTTCACTTTATGTCCTTCCTTCCCGCACATAAAACATTTCGTTGTCCCATTGAGACACTTTCCTGGGTGTCTCTTTCCACATTTCCTGCATGATGAAAATTGAGGGTTCTTTTCTCCATGGTCTCCATTGCTGGAGCTCTTATCATTTATCACCTTTCTCTTCCTTGTTGAGTCTGGGAGTTGGTTAATATATATGTTGTTGATCATATTTTTGGAAAACTGATTTGGCATAAAGACGATATCTTTTACGCCTATCAACATTCCATTTTTTTGCTCATTTCCACCACCGTTCCCACCTTGTACATCATTCTCAAAGTCACTATGACTTCCTTGGAATCCAGCCATTGACTAAAACCAGAAAGCATTGTGTGAGTAATAGTAGTCGTAAAATCATTTAGAGATTAAAATGTCACCATATTCTCAATTTGAAACATATTAGGATTAACCAAGGTCATTTACTCTCATCTTACGTATATATTACTTAAATTGGTTTGTAAAGAAAATGTAAATTATCCTAAGCATATCCCCCGGGAGTGTCGTAACCAAGAGTGCAGCAAGGCCCGTTGTCGTGCACCAGTTCCCGTTCGAGTCTAGCTCAAAGCGGTGTTTTCGGGTTTTACCCCTAGGTACATCTGTGCCAGAGCCGCCTCTACCTGCTCGTATCCAGACAGGGATGTATTGCTCGGAAAACTCACAAAATCTCTACAATACCAAAATTCTAGGAAGTTCTTTTATACTAATCCTCAAAGTTCATCTTAGGTCTACGTGCTCTAATAAGAGTTTATCTAAATCTAGCTACCAAGGTTTGTACTAAACTTCCTCTGATACCAACTGTAACGCCCCGACCCCAGCTACCCAGAGTCGGCGCATTACTTCGTAACATTGGCATGATCACAAGAAAGATCAAAACTCGAAAGACCGATTGGTTTAGTATCCTTGGAAACACTAGATATATTTCATTTGTTTTACATTACATCATAAAATGAAAAACTACTACAACAATATAATGTTTCCACAGTCCACACTATAATCCCCTCATAATATCCCTGCAGGTCATTCATAACTTACATCTTCACTTCCTGGGAAAAATAAAACATAGAAAAGGGGTGAGCTCAAATGCCCAGTAAGGATAACAATATAGCGGAAACTTTCATAAATAAGAATAAAAATTTAAGGCAATGTATAACTAAAACATACGCCTTTTAAACATGAACTTTCAACATGGTATGGCATAAATAAAATGAAATAATGCAATTTAATTATTCATATGGATATTCTACTAATCGAATAATCACATGCAAAAATCAATAACCACTTTCATAATGTTGGAATGCATAATGCCAGACTATCATAACCACATAGCCAAGGCCTCGTTCCAAGACTACAAATAAGATTTTGTCAAGGCCTTGTGCCAAGACACTAGTTTGTCTCATGAGACCTACCGATGCATCGAGGAGCTATAGCGGGCTCCACCCGTCACTTATTAAGTCCAATGCATTCCCATATGAAAAGGTTTAAACATAACATAAACATTCGTATTAAAACTAGCATAAGAAATGTCAATAATTTCACCATAAACTATGAATGGTATAAAAATAGCACATCCACAGTCAAACATATCACAAAACCTTAAATACAATATAGAAGTTTTGTATCATAATAAATCAACTTCAAATAAGCATAAAATCCGTCGAAGGATGTTGACATAGATGAAATCAAAACACTTTTTAGAGAAATATCTTTTTCTATTTTTGAAATCATTTAAGAGACATATAAAATAAAAAATTTTCTTGAAAATATTCTTATAAGCTTGTAAGGGAAGCTTTGACGATTTTATAACGGCGGAAAATAACCGCACCCGCCGTATAAGTAAAAAAACATTCTTATCTTAATTCTGTCGAAAAGGTTAAAAAGAAACTTGTTTTGAAAACGACGGAAAGATTCCTTTATAAACCTCTTACAAAAATTCAAACAAGGGTATAAATGAATTTAACCCATATTCTTGTAAATAATAAATATGTTTTGAAATACATTTCGAAGAAACATGGATGTGGATGATAAAGGAATCCCAGTAGATTATTACGTATAAACAACCTCGGATAATGAAGAGATTGTGAAATAACCCTTACCTTGTACTTTTCCTTGGTTGGGGTAGGTTAACCTCCTGTATAATGGTGAAATAATTGTTATTAAATTATACAAGAATCATATATATTAATATGATATCATATATGATCTTTTAACGTTGATTTGTTAATAATATCTTAGAATTATCGTCGTTTCGGGTGTTAACTTACTCATTTTCTTTTATATGTTTTGTTACATAAGTCATGTTTGTTGTATCTTATTCATATCGAGAATGATATCAAGTCCTTAAACATCATTTTTAAATCATTAAATGATAATTATACTTGAATGGATACGATGGAGAATGAATCTCATCGCGTTCGTGGAGACGGTAGTCCGTACGTACGCACGAACGCTACTTCCATTTAATTTTTATTTTAAAAGAATCGAATCCAAATGATACATAGGTATATTACAATTCCAGTATAATATAATATTTTATATATGTTACTTAAGTTCATTAACACCATCATTTATACGTTCCATGTGTGGTATGAACGAGTCATATCATTTTAAGGGGGCGGTAGTCCGCACTTCCTCAAATGAAATTATCGTATGTATATACAACATGAAACGAATAATGGTATGAAATAAAATGGAATTACAGAAGCTTATATATAAAATATATATCATTAATATCATATTTAATTACAGTGCCATCATAATGGCCACCATGAGAGGCGGTAAGATGTATTTGAACAATCATCGTTTCGTGAGGCGTTAATTTGCCATCCACAGAAACATTATGTTCATCATCCATTAGATGGAGTTGTGTGTATGTGTAGTTTGAATAATTCTTATAACAACATCCTAGTATATTGAGGATACTGGTGTTGTTACAAAAGAAGGGAAATAAAAAGAGTTTGGGGGTTGGAGAAGCAAAATAAATGAAAATAATTTAAGAGAAATCGTTACCTTTAATTTAGGTAACTCACTTTGGTTGGAACCAAAGGACTTCTTGAAATGCTTTCTGCCTAAGGGGAAGCTTCAAGGAGGAGGAGAGGGATCTGGGGAGCTTATTTGGGCAGGGTTTGGACAAGCCAAGTGGCTTGAGAGGTGTGAGGAATGAGTAGAAGTGGTCTCTTTTTATAAGGGAGAGGAGGGGATCTTTAGGAAAGAGTGAAAGTATTACTTTATAATATATTTATATTCGGTTTATAATGGTCCAAAAATCATTGAGGTCGAAGATAAGATGACTCATTTTCTAAATAACATCATCCAATAAGAATTGGACAGGTTTTAGATAATATTTTAATCATTATAATCTTATTTATTTAAATGATTTATTAATGAGGTAAACATTGCATCATTATTGTGTCATTAATAATTTAAATTATCTGATGTCTAAAAATTATAAATAAAATATCATTATGTAGGAAATCTTTTTAGCTTTCTAATTAATATTTATAATCGAAAATCAAACATGTATAACCCTATGTAAAAATTGTTTTGCTAAAAGATATTTGCTTGTGTGATTTTTGTATTCATTTTAACTTAATTAAAATAAAGTGTCATTATCACTTACAAGTGGATCCATGGGGTCCCAAAATCGACCCAAAGATGCCCATGGTCGACCATGTATCAACCAATAGGGTTAAGACACGTTTTAGGGTAATTTAGTATTATTATAATATTATTTTTTAACCCTTATTTACCGGATTTACCCTTAACCATGGTAAATAAAATATTTACCGCAGTAATAATTCAAAATGTCTAAAAATAAAAGTTACCTATTTACACAATTTGAACATCCTGATTCCAAATATGGAATCCATTTTCCTAAATTCAAAACACAGAAGTGGCAGAAATTAATTTAAAATTAATTCCCGCTGTTAAAATAAAAAGCGTGTTTTTAAGAGATAATAACTATCAAAAGATTGACACTTGTTTATGTCTGGTTTAATTGTGAAATTATGTCCAATGACAAACATTAAATTAAATGGTAAAAATATATTCTAAATATACTTTAAAACCACTCAAATTCATAATTTATCAATATTAATTATTTTGATTAAAAAAGTTGTTTTTAATTAAAATTTAGTAATTTTCACTATTCATCAAAATATAATAGTTATCCGAAAAGTACCAAAATTTCACCCTAGGCTAATTTCGATATTCCGAATCCAAAAATGAAGTCCATTTTGAAATATAAAATATATATGATTTCAAAAAGTAGGTATTACTATTTACAACGGCTAGTTTAATTAGTTGTGGTGTGTGTTAGAACTCAAGGTTGCGTACAACACACGCTATCGCATTATTCGAAGGGAAACGTACCGTGGAAGCTTGGGGTGTTACAAACCTCATACCAAAGAACTATGAAACCAATAAAAATCATTTAAAACAAGCTACATACAGAGGCATAACTCAATCCCAAGCCCATTCCTTTGTTCAAATTCATCGCCATATTTCATCCAAATTCAATTAAGCATGATGAAGTGTTGTGTGTCACAATAGACATAGGGGTTAATTTTCATTAGAGGGAGAAAAGATTGTTGTGCTAGGAGAAATCAAAATTTAATAATAAGATGAGTACTCATTTTTTATTTTATTTGTTTTTTTTCTGTATTTTTTAGTTTTTTTTTGAAATTTTTCCATGATAATTGAAATTGAACTCAATCGAGTCAACCCATGTTGCAAGACATTGTCGATGACTCCCAGGCTCAAAGACCATAGGGCTCCTAGTGAAGCTCACATACTCGGGCATCATTTCGAGTTAACTCAACAAAAAAATTCAAATTACCACAAATAGAGATAAAATGCCCAACTCTGGGCCAGAAAACTATGGAGTCGTGATCCCCAAGTGTCGAAATCCACGCATTAGGTCATTTCATTACTCTACATGCAAATTGATTTTTTTTATATTTTTTAATACTCATATTAAAACTAATATGATCACCAAACCTATGCTATCTATTATGGGTCCCCATGAACACAAACTAAAAACACAGAATCTAGATGATGTGAATTGTGTTTTTTTATTAAATGGATGAAAATATAACGGTGATAAATCACATCGGACAACCGCACTTTCCAAAATCTATGCACATGAACTTAAACTTGCATTAAAATCTGAATCAAGGCATCCAAAATTATTTGATATCCAATTTCATATTTTGTAATATGTGTTATCATGTTCAAGGTTTATGAATAATTTTCTTTCCACACATTTTATGATTAAAACAAATTAAATGCTTATATTTTATCTCCCCCAACATAGAATGACATTGTCCTCGGTGTTTAAAGAAAAAAAGATAGAAGGGGATATGATAGGAGTTCAAAGAGGAAATTGAAAATGATAAACACATAACAAATTCACCTGGTTTTTGAAGTGGATGTTCATGATGCTCCAGATTACTCTTTTGATCTCTTGGGGGATGTAGGCACCTCCTTGATTAAACATGTATCACCCAAAATAGTCCCTGAACCATACAAAGAATAACAAGCCAGACAAAACAAACAACAGAACGATTTATTTAATTCAATGTATCATTATTTTTATGCTTTTCTCTATTTTTTTGTATTTTTGTAATCAAACTAATGATACATTGTCTTCTTTTAAATTTTTGGGTAAGGTATTACTCATGGATCACACCATGTGACATATATGAATTCGGTGCTCCCCTTTCAAACCCATCCATACTCATATAAGAAGAACATGTCAACAGTCCAATTTTTTTAACCTAAAAAAAATAAACTGATGATACATTTTCTTCTTTTAAATTTTTGGTTAAGGTATTACTTAAGGATCACACCGCGTGACACAGTTGAATACGGTGATCCCCTTTCATACCCATCCATACTCATAAAAGAAGAACAGGTCAACAGTCTAAGGTAGAATAAAATTATATCAAAATGATCCATTAATCTTATTTGAAATATAAATTTTATTAAAATAACAAAATGATTGGAAACTAGAAAACCACGGGTTGCCTCCCATGCAATGCTTAATTTAACGTCTTTAGCTCGACATGAACCCCCCACCGTAGCCAATTATAACTTTTAAAATTTTAATGACCTCAACTTTCTCCACTTCAACATGATTGAGAATGTGTATCCCTTGTGGTTGGTAAGAAGATTTAGAATTTTATTAATGAACAATCCTATTTTTTAAAATGAATGGGAAAATTCGAGAAATATCAGAAATGGTTGATCTTTTTTCTTCTGTAGTCTTTCTTATTAAATCAAAGATCAAACCCCTTTTTTGGGTTTCATTAGATGAATTAATGGAACCCCCAAGGTATTTCTTAACACAAATGATAGGATACACGAGTGGGGATGGAAGGACAATGATTTTGAGTTCAGGTTGGTTGAAATTTCCTAAAGAGGATTGGAAATTTGAATGAAAATCATTTTAATCTCCAAAGACATTAGGATGAATTAGTTCCTTGTAAAAAATATGATTCATCCCCAAAAGTGTCCATTTGAATTCTAGGAGTAGGTATGGGCACAATGTTTGGGATTTCTCCCAATTTTTCAGTGATTGGTGGTACAAAAAATTTACTAATGGAGCCACGTTCTGGAAACTCAATCCATGATGTCAAGTGATTATATTTTCAATTAAAAAAATAAATTTCCTCCTGATTTAAAGACCCTTAAACAATTTATTGATTCACTTATCCTACCACAAATCCCCGGGTTGGTTCTTCAATAAATTCGTGAGAGTTATGTGGGAAACTAGAAAATCCACAGAAGGTTTTAGAAGGTACAGCTGGTATATGGATGAGTTCCTCACAAGTATTATTGCATTGTAGTTCTAATCTCAATGATGATACCTTGGAACTCATTATCTCTATTTGATTACACAGTTGTTCAAGGAGTTTTTGAGGATTATACTGGATAGTTGTTTTTAAATTGCGAACTTCATTAAGTTTCATCAATTCAATCATCCTTGAGAGGGCTGGAAATTGATCCTTTAAACAATCATCACCCCATTGATTGTACATCTCATCAGGTGTGTGGAAATTAATCAATGGTTGATCAAAAAAATTTCTAATTTAGGGGATTCCCAATATTCATTTTCCATTTCATTCCACCATGACTTTGTGACATGATAATTTGGAAGATACTCCATTGGAGAAGATAGAATGTTGGATTCTAGATTTTCAAGACACACACAAACAGAAAGGGGTAAAGATAAGAGTGATAGGGTGAGAATAGAGAATGTGGGGTGAGAAAAGAGGATGTGTGTCTAAAGTACTTACTTGGTTCCCCGAAAATGGTGCCAAAATTTGGTTTGTGCCCAAATTTACCCTACAGTTATGTGGTCATTGTAGTACAGGTAGGGGTCGAATCCACATGGACTGAAGAAGGAACCTAATGACACTCTGATCATGGATGGATTTGGCTATGAAGTGGTCAACTATTCAGATTGAATTGATTTGAATAAATACTGATTTAATTTATATAAAATAAAATAAAACATTCAATTAATTAGTCTAAAACAATTAATGGAGATGAGTTGATCCTAACTTGTTACTAGGGTTAGATTTGATGTATTTATTTTCTTATAACGTTCCTTTAACTAATTCAAGACGTATCCACAAAATGATATTATTTCTCAACATAATTCACCAATTTAATCTCTACACAATTCAAAGGATAATCACCATTGAACTTAGAGGGCCAATTTAATTATCACTCTGAGGAATTGGAACGTACTACCACTCGAAATGTGTCATTGTTAAAGTTGGAAAAGACGAAGAAGAAAATAAATCATCAAATGAAAATCATAAAATAATAAATGATTACAGAATTTAAGATCATAAATTTTCATCCAATCATCCCCATGAAACTCCCTAGGACCATCCCATATGGTTTTATCCCTCCATTTATGCTATTCAATTAATGGAAGCGGGAAGTCGACTTAAAGAAGCGAGATTGGAGAAGAAAAATAAAACAATGAAATGATCACTCCATAGTTTTGTGAATAAATTCACAAGTGCTTGTGTGAAGAATTTCAAACCATGGGGAAACGGTATCATTTTGAAAAGGAGAATAACATAAAAATAGCATAAGATGAATTGTATGGAAAACTATGGTGATTCAAACAACTTACATGCAAAAGAAGAACGTTACAAATGCAATTTGGCATAACAACATTACAATGAATGTAAAGCACCAAGATCCCTAAATCCTCCACCACTAATGCCTTAAATAGGAATCAATGAAGCCTTGTCTGAGACCCCAACATCTCATGTGCATTTAATTAATTGTGTTGTGGAAAGGTAGGTGGAACGTTAATGTAGAGAGACTTTTCCACTTCTTGCCCCGAAGTTGCAGCCAGCTTGCATCCACCGAAATGATGTGCCGAAAGGACTTTCTAGAAGGAAGAATTTGAGTGGTCCATAGGAGACATAAATGAAGCCCACGATGCCCCCTAACAGGCTGAAAATTTCATCCCAAAATGATAAGGCGTTCCAGAGATATGATATAAATAGTTGGTTGTTTTTCGGGGCCGCAGAATCTGGCCTATAATTAAATCTTCAAATTGGGCCGCCTTAATCACCACCATTTAGGACGAATTAGCACTGGCTTCAGAAGGATTATTTTTTCTGCTATATTTCTTCTATCCTCCCAAAAATTTTGGGATTAATTGGGCCTGTATTGTGGGCCCCATAGTTCATTTATTGGGATTCTGTCCAAATCACTTCCCCCAGAATGTGGTTGGTTCAAGGCCCACTTTGGTGGTCTCCCAAATTGAATCTCTCAGTGCTCCAAAAGAATTAATTGTTCCTTATATCATGGGAGACCAGAAAATAGAATATAAAAATAAAATAAATACCATTTTTCATTTTAGGATAGGTTCAATAATGTACCATGTAATAGTGCACTTTAGGAAAGAATTTCAATCATGATGTGAAATGATGTTAAAAGTGTAAAATGCACTATAATGGTATTCATGAAAAAAAATCACAGGAAAACTATATAAATTAAAAATAAATATTAGCCTCTTCCAGTGGCTAATCACTACCACTACAAACCGGTCTAAGTATGGTTGGTTGAGCCTGGTCTTGAGTCCCATTAAAACTATTTGGTAGTTCCTCACACCAAAAGATATTACTATGATATCATAGTGATTGTAGCAACATCTAAATGACGTCATCAAGATGCCATCATCTCTTACTTGAAATTGGTGATAGTATGTTATAAGGTCGATCTTTGAGAAATTTTTCTCTCCCTTCAGCTGATCAATGAGTTCATCAATCATCGATAGAGGATATGTTCTCTTCACAATCACCCTGTTTAGGCACTAGAAGACCATGCATATCTTTAATATTCTTTCTGCATTCTTTGAGAACAACACTAGGGCTTTCCATGGTTAAACTCAGGGTGTTACGAACCCCTTCCTCTACAAGTCCTCCAACATTACCTTTGGCTCTCGGAGCATTGTGGGAGACATACTATATGTAGGTGTAGATATTAGTGCCTCCTTATATACATATCAATACAGAATTATAAATTTATATAAGGAAGTAGTCCTGGAACATTCATTGGAAATATGTACTTGTACTCATTCACCATTGAAAAAACTGTGGAATCGTCTCATCAACTACACTGAGGGTCATGATAGCCAACTCATGAGTGATTTGATTCACCATCTTATGTGTGAGTATCCTATGATGATCTATTTTAATTCTCTCCAATAGAAGAAAACATGTTCTCATCTCCGTAAACACACCACACTGTGCAACAATAAGAGTCGATATGAGCATTAACTATTGTTAACCAGTACATAACCAAGATGATGTTGTAATCCCTCGATACCTATACTAGGAAATCACATCCAATGCTCTAAAATACAATAGTAATATCACACTACCACCACCAGTTTGTAGTCTCCAAATCCCCCCTATTAGAGTCTATAACTGTAAGGATCGAGCTAATGTCTGAATCGGAACATCGAGATCTAAACAAGATCTGTCGAAAGGAAGGACTGATTGGGTTTTGTATATATAAGAACATCACTGAAGGGAAATAAGACACAGATCATACCCTTAATTATATATTGAGTGTTGTGGTTGTAGGAATTCACCGTCTGATGATATCCCTACACCATCCACCAGTTACAAGAGCCTACGGTGGACAACCTGGGGGTGTTGGTGGTAGCACCTCCAAACTTTTTCCACCGTCGGCTACTCTTCCATCTCCGCTACCACATCATATACTATATAGAACACCTCATTAAAACCTCTTATGATTCCTCAGTAGCCCTTCGACCATCCATTTATCATCTGTACGGCTGGTCAGGTAGTTGTTATCCACATGTTTAACATTGCACGAGTAGCAAGCCCAGCTCCTGTACCGATTCTCGTTTCCCCAGCAGACTTGTACTACCAAACCTATGTCCTAGGGTCATCCTTCAGATCATCTGGACCACATAAACTACTGCTTCATCTATCAGATACCCAAAAAAGATGTGTTGGCCACTTGTCACCCAGTGGTGTCTCTCACCGTCGGTTTCTGCTATGCGTGAAAGCTCTATAATAATAGGGCTCTCTCTATCACTCAATCCTGCATATGGTCATTGAGAGAAATCATCAATGACATGATCTCTCATCAGAATCCCTGGTCAATGATCTAGGCCCTATAAATGGTCTCATACGATATCCATAGAGTAATAGGAGAGGTATGTGAACATCATAGAGTGATCAACCATTGACTGGCTTCCCTTCTATAAGTGAAGTGGTTTTTATATGTGAACTGAGGACAATGTCACTGGAAAGAACACCTTCTAAAAAGTCACTTGAATTCAGTCCTGGTGAGGGTCATCTCCTCGTCAGTCTGGATGTTCATATTCCACCGTCTCCTCACTGAGCCCTGTAGAAGGTTCCCTACTACAACAACTATTTGGTCATGTGACGTCCTCACCAAGTGAAGGACTCCCATTACAGCCACCATCCAATCTTCATAAACAAACGATATTCCTCTCCCTTGAACCTGGGAGGTCTGTATCACTAGAAATCATGTAAGTCTTTAAGCCTATGTGCATCCTCTACCGGTAGTGCTGGTAGAAACTGCTAACAACGGGCGATGTTATCACGGGGACATCGCTTGAAGGATCCCTCTAGGGGAACAATCCCTATACCAAATCATCATCAACATGTGGACCATCCTTGTAGTAATGCATTCTAATCCTGGCTAGTTGTCTACATGGGGGAACCCTGAAAGTGGTCAATATGAACCACTATCAGTAGATTATACCTCGTGAGCTGACTCTGGGTTAATTTTTTTTGGGAAAACATTCAAAGATGCATGCAACAAATGATTTCATGTATCGAGTCAGAAAGCATAATTAATGGTCCTAGTTTATGGATATATTGGCCCCCACATCCACATTGGACTATGTGGCATGAAAGAAAATTTAAGACACTTAACCGTGTTTCACCATCAATATTTAAACTCTCTTAGTTCATCTGGTATAATAGAATTGCCATTGATACCAATTTATAATAACCAGTTCTAGAGGTCTTCTGCCGTGAATACCGCACGACCGCCTTCCATAGGCCAAGGTCTAGAGACTAGCACCAAAAATGAATTTCCCAAAAATGGAAGTCATTATTCTTTAATCCTTTAACCAAACACAATGATCAAACTACAGAATGTAATCACAATATAAACCAGAACTATCACTGATACATTTAATAAGATTACAATACATCTAAAAGTAAAAATGGACTTAAAAATACAAACCTAAAACCATAAAAGAGATTAAAAATTAAATAGTTCATTCACTTGAAACCATACAAGAAGGGTAGGTTGTGGTAGATATCATTAGATGTAGAAGTTTGTTTGTCCTTCCAGTCTCAATAAGCACTACATGGTCCTAGGACACCCAGCCATCCATCAAGGAATTGGTCATCTGCACTAGACATGATACATGTGGGAGAATCATAGGCTCAGTTGAGTAACACAATACATTCTGGGGACCGAAATCCAAAGTGTAATTACCACAAAGCATTACCAGAAAGATAATCCAAAAACATGATCACAACGCAAACCGGCTCACACCAGGATTTTCTCAAGGTATAAGAAGTAGAATTATCTATCGAAAAGATGAAAATTGTTGCTGCATGGGGATTCATCATCTAGGCCCACTAACCTCCTGTGCCAGTGGGATCACTAAGAACCACTCTTCCCTAGGGCCAATTGGAATACATAGATCAACTCATCTCTAGTCTAGTTGAATCACATAATCCCACACATCTTTTGGTCAACTAGATCACTAAGAACCACTCATACCTGGGATATATATATCCCTATGAATCACTCATCCTTGGCCCAGCTGGATCACTAATACCAGCTCGTCTCTAGGCCACCTGGATCAGTAAGACCCTCTTATCTTTGTGGCAGCTGGATAACAAAGAACCACTTTTCTCTATGATAGCTGGATCACTATGACTTGGTATTCTCTTATCCTACTAGATCAATAAGACCTTATCGTCATATCCTTTGCGTCACATCCATCCATAGCATTCCTTCTTGTAGCACACGTGATACTTGAAGAATCTACAACCTAATATATCGGTCGAATATCAACTATCATGAAAACTAATTTATAGTATTCTCAAAGGATCGTCTTATATCAAGGGTCCCAACACCTTAGACAGTAAATCAATTTGACTTACGATATAAAACATATTGGTGTTTAGTAATCATGGGAATGTTGTATCTTGGCTCGGTCTGACCTGGTAGGAACGACCTGACCAACCAGACCCGAGAGTCTTGCATGACCAAAACGGTACCTCTGACCTAACCAGAACTGGTGGGGTCAAGGATGAACCGTGACAGAATTACCAATGGGATAGGATCATTGGGCCTTGCTAGACCCATCTTGGTTCGGTCCTCAGTCCAATCCGCCGAGTCTCCTAGCAACCCGATTTCATCTGACCCAGCCCGATCACTCGATCTGGTTGTTTCCTATACTGGGCTGCCCAATTTTCTTGGTTCCCATCGGCCTAGCCTTCATTGGATAACCAACTCTTCTATAGCCTGGGTTGCGTAGTATCATGGTTCATGAGACCAGCCTGCCTCACATGGAGAGTTGCTTCCACTCTTCCCTGAATCCTGCAGAACTTCTTGTTCGCTCCCCACGTTGTCTAGGACAGAGTTCCATATCCTTCCACAACCCACATTGCACTATCTTCACCTCTAACGTGGTGAACGAGTGGGTTTACACTCTAGCACCCGAGCGGTGCCTCCCTCCCCTACTAGTCTGTTCATGCAGACTAGTCCTTATGTGTGACTCATATCTCTGTTGTGGGTCCAACTCACCACTACAGTATGTGGACCACAACATTGTCCCGTATGTGCCTCTGATGGGACCGGGTGGCCGCAACCAACTGCCACCACAACCTTGTTCCATGGACCGCATTGTTGCGGCACATCCACTTAGGGCCTCTATGGATGTTGTGCCACTGTTAGTTACACCACAATGAACGAAGAGAGAGAGACAGTGATGGATGGGATCACAAAGAACACCAAAATGAACAACCAACCATTGTACATGTTGTTCCATATTTTTGTTTTAGTGGGATCATGACATATAAATTATTAATTACTAATATTTAATCCCAATATCAACCTGTAATTATATTTTCCATCCATGTAAAGAAAAATACATCCACAAATAAACATTTTATCGAGTTGATCTGTGTTCTTTGTTTAGCTGGAGAGAATGGGGAAAACTGATCCACTAATAATTTAAAACCCCACCTAGGATTCTATTATTGGTTGAGGAAGAATGAGATTTTGTTCCCCCATTATTTATTCATGATCCATAGACCATCGTCACTTTTGATTTTTCAAAGTGTAGAAGAGTGTTTGTATGTTGTTGGTCTTCCACACCTACCCAAACCTCAGAGAAATTCCAGGATTATGCCAATAATATTGCATTTCATGGTTGGAAATTAATTCACCAAATGTGAATTACTATTTCTATTATGTTGCGTTGTAGAATTGTCACACTAACTCATTAATGATGTTCATTAATGAGATTCATGATCACCTCATCGTTGCACTACAGTGCAGATGTGCCACTGCTCAATAATGTGGAAAAGAAATAAAATAACTTTTTTTGAAATTTTATTATTATTATGAATTGTTTAAAAATTAACATTCACCCTCATCTTGTGTTATTTGATGGTATTCTATGACTAAGGTAAATGATCCTCAAAATATCAATAGTACTATCAGATTTCCAAACAGACTTACCATGTGAAATTTATATAGATTTTGAAATAAAATAATTGTTACTTAATAATTTTATTTGTCATCAAAAACTAATTTCCATTTTTGTCATGTGCCAACCTATGTTATTCCTTTTCAAGGAGAATCCCAACACTATGAGTTCAATGGTTGCCTCGTTTTTTTATTTGGGAATTGGTTTACATGTTAGAAAAACACTCTATCCTATTTTTTAATGAACCATAAAAATAGTTCAAAAATAAGTTCTTTCCACATTGGGCCTCAGAATTATGTGCCATCTCTAATTCATTTATCAAAATAATCCCATTTAAGGTTAGAAAATAATTCAATTCTGGGGTGTTATATTTGATGAACATGATTCACTTCTACTTGTTAACAATTTTGCAAATAGATTTTAATTGAACAATTTTCCTTTTTATAATTTTATCATGTTCAAAAAATAATAATGGTTATTTCAATGAGTTATGATGAAATTAATTCTATATAACCTTTATCAATTATTCAATTGCTGGATATTATAAAGGATGGGTGCACCTAGACAGTTTCAAGTGAGCCCTTTTTATCTTATCCAATTGGTGTGCCCAGATTTTTCTCTAATGAATTGAGTAATGATTATGTTCTGTATAAAATTATATTTTATGTTAGGCATATGGTCATTCTAATTTGGAGGGTTATTTATGTGTTAAAAAATCGTTCTATGAGATGATGATCCATGATACCAATATGTTTTTTCTATTTTACTATATGTTTTTAATGTTTTATTTAATCAAGATTGATATCACATGGAACATGATTGTTGATTATTATGAATTTTTCCTTTTATAATTTCCCAGGACATGTTTTCATGTTTAATGATCAAGGTATTGATGTGTATGAGTATTATTATGTTATAATAATTCAATTTTTTTGTGTCATAATCACCTTATACTCTAATTATTCTCAACAATGACATTCATTTTTTAATGTTACATTTTCCCATATTGACAATTGGATCTCACTAATCCTATATTAATTTTTCCCCAGATTATAAAGAAATAGTTTGAATGTATTATGTCTAAAATGGATTTCATATTAATGATAATGATGTATTTATGTGAAAATGAAAAACCTGGTGATGTGGGATAAATGATCGTTTAATGTAATGTTAATTGTTTATGAGGGTGTTTTTATAATTATGTAAAACCCTAAAACTAGATGGTCCTATTAGATTTAAGTGATCCAATTTTTACCTCTTTATTTTGTAATGTTTGGATGGATGGAAATGGGTCACCTTTATCGTTATCAAAGCCGGAGATTTAAATTTTACGATTTCATCACTGAATCTGAGAATGTAGGTTCTTAGTTGATATTAATATAATAAAAATTTTGGATACAATATCTAGGGATATATATTTTGTGAAATGACGACATGAAATTAGAGGACTCTATAAACATATATGGGGAAACTAACTATCAGAATACTATTATAGGAAACTATATATAGAAGGGAGTATGACCATATGGGATAATGTTCCATCTATCCTCCCACTAAGATACTGGGGAAACACCCTCCCATAGTACACTTGGTGTCCTTCTCCATAACCAACATGTGTTGGGTAGTGTATAAATTAGTTGAAATATAAATAATATAATATATCCCACAACCCCACTATGGGTATAACATACTCTTAATTTCCAATAATTTTTTCATCTCTCGGGCACCCGACTTCAACTTATGGGGGGAAGATATCATATAAGAACAAAATAAATAAGGGAGATAGATTAATTACTTATTTTATCATAATTATTTTCATTAAATTAATTAATTCATTGACTATTTAATATATAAAAAATAATAATTTTGGATCACATCACTTAAAATAATTAATGTAAATTTTTGGCCCTCATTGCATAAGCTAATCCGTTTCCATGGTTTCTCAAAGACTATATATTTTTATCATTTTAAATCCATTAAGACAAACTCCAGGGATAATGAATTTATTAAACATTATTACTTTAAATAATATTGGTACTCTTGGAAAACCATTCTAAAGCACTAATAAGATAAATCATATAACCAAAAACACCCAAATTCCTCAAGAAGTAGGGAAAAGAATAACCCCCCCAAGTCATATATAACCAATTAAATAAATTCATTTAAAGATAAAATCGATATTTATCCCATCTATCAGTAATAAATTATTTGACTCATTTCATCATCATATGTGACATCCCACACACCCTCATGCATATCATGATGCATCTCTCTATCATAGGTGTCAAATACTATCACACCATCTGGGACTCCCATCATGATCAAATCCTCCATCCTATGATCAAACATCCCATGATCATATCACAAGGTACATAACCTAAGATAATCAAAAATGAAGTAGGAAGAAATCATATTTATCATCAAACCTGTTCAAACAAAACAAGGCATACATCCATCAATTATAAAGAAGATAACATGACTCCAAACACAAGTTAAACAACCTTATCAAGTAGAAGGAAAACTCAGGACGTAACATTTATCATTAACAAAAAACCATTTATTATTCCATCATGAATTAACTTATTCACAATTCACATGTTCCAACTATGGGATACAAAAGGAGTCAATCTGCAACAAGATATTATATGTTCAAAATTCTATTAGCATAAAAAAGTTTTAAAAAAATTAGAGAAGTATCATTCTCATTATCAATATTATTATTATTATCATCAATATGAAATATCATTCTTCACATTATTTATAAATTCTATGAACACATGGAAGATAAGTTTCAATTATGAAAGTGTATTGAATCCATTTTAAATCCCCTCAACATTATAATGATCACCATATTTCAAACACGACTGTTTTAAATAGTCTATCTAACCAATTAAAAATTTCTGGCCTTAAATTCATTACCAATTTCCATCCATTTCATCATGTTAATCCAAGGAACCACAAGACAGACAAACAAACATTACATAGATAGAAAATTACCAAGAAAACAAGAGGAAAACTATTATCACAATATAAAACATCAACTGGTGATCACATTACAATTCATTGTTAATTCAGTTCAACAATTAGTTAGAAAATTCCTTTTCCATACAAAGTGATAAACCATAAAATGTTTATGATTTCACATAAATTTATAAGAGAAAAAGAAAATCTCATTCCTGAAAGGTGTCAAAATTATTCACATGTGAACAGACCAATGTCTGATATGACGATCACCCCTTCACATAAGAAGTTGCATCCTTCTATGTACATCACTCTACCACAACACCAAAAAATATCTAAAAACTCTATTAAGAACATAAATATGAATATGAATTGCATTGAATGATGAATAGGGATGAACCATATCAAATAAATTTGATAGAGGAGGTAAAAAGTACCTCGGATCACCTTGTATTAAACACAAGAATCTAAGAATTGATCCTTGGTGAAGGAATCCGACAACACATGATTATAGAATCATGGATCAAAAGGAAATTAAGACAAAATCCAAATGTTTTTAGAAACCCCAAAGTTATGCAACTTATATCAGCACACCACTGAGTGAATTTTCAAAACAAGAAACCCTTTCACGTCATGTAAAAATTGGGTATTAGTCCCTTCGAAAAACATATTTTTTCATTCAAATTATCTTCATGTTAATTCGTGTGTCTTGGAACCCCATTAACTACCCAAAACAAAATCCCTAAACCTCATATTAATAATGCGAAACGCTTAAACATCATAAATTATCCTTACTACTAACTTTTTTCATCCAAAAATATCCATATATTATCAAGGCCTCCTATTATTTCCTTAGACTGTGGAAATTTCCAAAGGGTCAAACTACATTGACTTGAACCCTTACATGATAAGACTGTTAAAACATATCCTTTGAAACCTAAAAAACTAAAAGAATGAAAATTCTTTAAAAAATATAATTTTTGATCACATGAAAACACTAATGATTTCTATATTTAACACATAAGCCTTTAAAATACATATATAAAATTAAAAATTTCTTTTAAAAATATAAATTTAAATTAAAAATATAGAAATCATTTCCTTTTCATTTTGATATGATTTTGAATTTTAAGCATTTAGAATAAAAATTAAAATGCTATGAATGTTTTAAAAATAAAATTTTTCATAAATGTGAAAATATATATAAAAGACATTTCAATGATATTATCTACCATAGTTATAAAAGATGATGTTATATGTCACATTTTAAATCTATTTTTAAAAAATAAGTAAAAACTATTGAAACTAATATATTTTATAAAAACCATCAATAATAAATCCTTAAACAAAATAAATAAATTTTTTATATTGATGTGTATTTTAGAAGATACACTACTAGAAATCTAACCTATACCAACGCATCTATACCAACAGTTTGTAAAAACCATTAGTATAGGTCCCCTTTCTTAATGGTTTGGACAAACTGTTGGGAAAGTCCCACATTGTTGTCCCTTTTCCAAATGGTTTTCCAAAACCTTTAGGAAAGGGTATGGATTTTCAAACGGTTTTGCCAAAACATTGGGAAAAGTCCACACTATGGAAAGATTTCCCAATGGTTCTTTCCCAACAGTTTTGAGAACTGTTGGGAAAGGTTTTTCCCCACGCCAAATCACCCAATGACTCCCCAAACCATTGGTATAGGCTATAACAATGGTTTGATGGCCTATACCAGCAGTTCCAAATCGTTAGTATAAGTAATTTTTCCATTAGTGATAATATGTATACTTTGGAAAGGAAAACCCATTTCAATATTAAAATAATGAATTTATTGAAACCCATGTCCATGATTTTGTGGACATTAATTCATTTGAATGTAAATAAATATTCTGATATTATCAACAGAAATAAAAAATATTTATATTTGAAAATAGGAATAGAGAACATTATTACGAATAGTAATCACAGATATGTAAAAAAATACTACCTTCAAAGAGAATGAGATTTATTCTTAACATCATAAAATGTAATAAGGAACCTGATTAAAAAATTTAACTCCATGGGAAAAAGGAGTAATATAATCATAATATCATCAAATAACAGTATAAAACTATTTACTAATATAATATTCAAAGAGGAAGAATTGTGACTTAAGAAAAAGAAGTTTATTTTAGGAAACCCAAAAATATTTCCCCTAAATTCCAAAACAAATATATCTTAATAACAAATTTCATTAAAATATTCATATATATCACCATATATAACATTAATCTACAATCATTACCTATACATTTATAAATTAGTTGTATTTTACATTCATCAATAGGTGTTGGGAATTTCAATTGTTTCATGAATGATTTATAGTATAAATGTTGCATACATTTCATTGAAAACGATTTAATCATTACATAATTATCCACGTTATTATAATAGATATGTGTAATTATTTTTAATGCTCTAATTTCATGAAATTATAATTTTCATCCTAATTTCTGGTAATATAATCAATTGAGGGATTGGCTCTTTAAATATTTTTTTCAATAGATATTTTAGTTTTTAACATGAATTTTAATATTTTTTACCCCATCATGAACAATAATTATTTTTCAACATTTTAATAAATTATATAAATTTATAGCATCGTTTATTTATTTTGATAAAAGGAACACAACAAGAACATGTTATAATCAAACGGTGTGCATAGTTAAGAATTTGGTTACTTTTGAATAATATCATTATAAAATAATAATAATATATATATATTTTAAATATTTTAAATATTATTTTATGTGTGGTTTATGACGAATAAAAGTCTAGATGATAAACAAAATCAGTTTCTTTGGGTAGGACGTAGTTAGTATAAACATATACGAATATTTCTCCTTTTAAGTATTATATATATATTTTTGGAATGGGTTTATATTTTATGAGTTTTATTAATATTTTAAATATTAAAATTATTCATTAAATACCCCTTTTAAACCACCCACTAGAGGGTGTAATGAAAATTGAACTAAATCAATTAGGGAGGCTGAAATATGCATGTAACACTATAGTTAATTACATTTTCGGAATGGTTGGTTGGACGATAGAAAATGGTTATAAAATAAACACTATAATAATTAAATATACTTATAATAATTATAAATTTATTTCAACATGGTTAAATTAAATTCATAGGATGTGAAAGAATAAAAGAAATGAAATAGAAAAGGATTAACTATGAAATTTACCTTCCTCCATAAAAAAAGTTTTAATTTTAATATATGTATCATTAGATTTAGGAGTAATAATGTGGTCTAAAATTCTTTTATATGGTATAGGAGTGGTATGTTTTCTTAAAATATATATGGTAATGTTGCTATTAAATTTTTAGATGGATCTAATAATGGACCATAATAGATTATGGGAATGTGTATTGTATATAAAGACTAAACAATAAAATTTCATAAATATTTTTAATGTTTTATTAAGTCTTTTAAACTATTTTTTTCACATTGAATATTTTTTTAACCCTGGAAATTACTTTTTAAAAATATAAACTATATTTAATGAATAATAATAAAATAAACATTAATACATATATCATATTTAATTATTCAAAATATGAAATTTTATTTTTAATGTAATATTTTTTGGGTTATAAAATTTAATTTTAGTTTTTTCATAAATAATGAAATAAAATAATTTTTAAAAATGTTTATATTGATGAATAAAATGATGATTAATATTATATTATGAAATTTTTTATTTATATGACATTAATTCGATTATTATTAAAACAATATGTGCTATGTTTCATTCAAAATAAGCCAAATAATATAACTTTTGAAAACATAACTAAATGTAAATGAAAAATAGTTATTTATTAGAAAAAATGTAAACTCACATTTCAAAATGTCGAAGATAGGATTTATCAATTTAATTTAGCATACACAAATATATAATGTTTCCCTATTAAAATAATTCATTTTCATAAAAAAAAATTATGAAAGTTTTATTTTAGTATTAGATTATGAAAATTTCCAAAATGTTGTTCTATTAATATGTTATATATTTTTAACTATTTTCTTAAAATTCAATCTATTAAAGAAAATAAAAAATATATATATAAATAAGAAAATTTTTATATTTCGAAATAAAAAAATGATGTTAAATATAAAAAATTAAAATTATAAATTTTTTTATAATATTATTTGAATGATAATATACATAAAAAAATTGAGAAATACTCATTGAGAAAGTATATTTTTTAAATCATAGTTTGTATTAATTTCTAATTATATTTGTGAGAAATATTACATATTCTCATAATAATAATGAAAATTTGTTAAATGTAATTTATTAGGTTAATGATTCATCAATTTTATAAAACAATATTTGAAAAATAATCTTTTTTATCATTTAACATTTAACAAGGTTCATTTGATATTTATCTTCAAAACATTGACAATATCCAACACATATATAAGTCATTAAAAATATGAATTAAAAAATTATTTTTTAAAGAAATGTTTTTCTAATAAATTATTTTATTTTCTATTCATTTTCAGGGTGTTTTTTTATTACATTCTTATTGATGATTCATATTATATTGCATTATTTTAATATGGTGTTTCATGGGTGGGTTTATGTAGGTATTACTTATGCCACAAGCTATTGAAAATAATAATTTTTTAATGTGATAACAATTATAAAATATCAGGATATTATATTCTCCATGTAACCCCAAAATATTTCTTTTCACATTCTTTTCTATAAATAATTTGATTTCATTGTTGGCTTCTCTTATAAAAAACCTCATGTTTAGGAAGACTGTTATGTGCTATTAAAATATTTTTATTGAAGGTGAAATTTATCACATATACATTGGATTGGTAAGTATGAATATGGATTACTAAATTTTCAAAACATACGAATATATATTTATATCATTAATTCATTTATTATCAATTAATTAGAAATAAAAATTCATATGGAAGAAATATTGTTTTTTTGTTAAAAATGTTTTTATACACACAATGTTTTTTTATCATAATGAATTAAAATTAACACTATCAATGCAAATGTTTAATAAGATGTGTATATAATATATTAAATCTAGTATTTTAACATTCATTTATTGTTTTTTATTAGAATATGTTAATATTAAACACTATTTTATGCTTAAATATCAATTTTCAATGCATTATGTGAGTATATGTTTTTGAATATTTTTTCCTAATTATAGATATATAATAATTAAAATTTAATTAAATATTTGATATGAAAAGGATCAAATTTGGTAAATATTTCTCATTTATTTTTGGCCAATGTGAAACGAACATGGGGGATATTTTATCACCTTGGTAAAGGTGAAATCAAGGCAATCAAGGATACAACTAAGAGATAAGGCCACATTTTTCTATCCTAATTCTTATTAGATTTATGGAACTATAAATTTATCACATTATACATAAAAATAATTTGTTTTAATGGAATCCTTTCCATAAAATTGATGTATAAACTATTTAATGAAATAAATGTTACATAATGTCACTCTCTTAGTTTTAAATATTTATTATATCATCACATACGGATACAAAATAGTTATGTCTGAATATAAATTTATATTTAGATCATAATTAAATCAAATTAATTATTATAATATATTTACATTTTTTGGGGTTAAATATTTTCCCTAATTTCTTCGGCAATTTTAAAACCGAATTTATTCAATTAATTTCAAAAAATAAATTTTTTAAAATATTAAATGCAATAAAATTTGATTGAATAAATGTTTTAAAAATATAATTTAGAAAAATATGACATATGTTTTATATTTAAATTTTTTATAAGTTAATTTTTCCTATTTTATGTCTTTCAGTCATATTAAATGAATATAATCAGAGTTGATATTAAATATTATATATCAACTAATTTTTTTATTCAATTATATAAAAATCATAAAAATAATGAAATATTACATTTTGGATAATAATGTTTCAAAAATTTATTCATTTATACATTTATTTCCCCATTGTTACAATATATGTAAAATTATATCCCTCTTAGAGTGAAACAAATGTGAATGTCGTTAATAATAAAATAGGTTTACTATGGGGTTAAAATAATTATTAAAAAAACACAAACAAACCTATATCAATTTTATTAACTGGTAATATTTCAAAATCAAAATAAATTATCACTTAATCAAAATCCATTTTCAATAATATTTTCTAGAGAAGTACATTATAATATTTTAATTGTTTAAGAAATCCCAATATTGCCTCTCCCCACAATTGTTAAATGAATCCACTCCATTATCTGAGCCTTCTATATTGACCATCCCTAAAAAATACCTTCTAAAATCCCTTATACATGATCTAGATTTTATATTCTTCTTAAAATACATAACATAGCATCTATAAGAGGAGATCTAATGGAGTACATTCAAAGAAGAGGTAACAACCATAACTCGATAACTTTCATTTTAAATCTTCATTACCTCAAATTATTCTATGTTATTGATCATAAATTTATAAATTAATTATTCAAAATATACTAAATGGTTTTTATAATTATTTGTTCAACAGTATCTACAAGCATTCACATTAAATTGGATGTGGAAGTATTAATTAGGCGTGTGTTTGACATAACATCTCCATAAAGAGATATAATTTTGGTCTACCACAATATTTCATGGATGGATAATATGATTGTATTTTGGTTTATATGTAATAATTTAATAGAAATTTAAATTTTTAATTGAGATATAATTTATTCATTTTCTCCCTTCAATCCATTGGAAAACTATAATGTCTCTTGAGCGTATGTGTCGACTACCACCTCCAAGAAGAGATGTGATTTAATTTTTTTATTTCCACTTATCATGGATACTAATAATTATATATATAATGAATATATAATATTTATGTGATATAATATTTGTTTTTTAGTTTTTATTTATTATTTACCTTTATTTTGATCAAACTATCTAAAATTAAAAATAGTATTCATGTGTATGTATGACCTACCATCACTATAAGTAATGTAATTAATTTTTCTATATCTATATTCCATGAATAATTCTAAATATGTATATAATGATTATATATAATATTATATTTATAATAAATATTTTTATTTATAAATTTGAAATTTTTAAATTTATTATACAGTAGGTTATATTGTCTTTGATGCTAGTGGAACTAAATGTAAGTGATTTTCGGCTCGTATTTACTTCTATGAGATCATTCCATATTCACCACATATTATTAAATGTGTTTTATTTAAAATAAATTAATATTTTTTTGATAAAAAATAATATTAATTTAAAGGGGATTTACATATCCATCACTCTGTTTTTCTTTCATGGGGCTTACGATTCCAAATTCACCCAAGCAGTAATGGTGTTATGTTCGAAACTCATTATTTATTCGGGATTTTTTAGTAAGTTACACTGATGAAATACTATTATCTAACTCTTTATAAAATATATATTTTTCATCTCTTACGGTCATTTATATAGATTAAATTTCTTCGATTTATTTTACTCACTTTATGTAATAAAGAGGAAGAAAATGTTATTCCAGTAAATCGACATTATTTTCCTCCTATGTCAAAAATATTTTTTCTTGAATATACATGTTTTTAAAAAATATTATCAGGAATATTTTAATATTTCTCATATAATTTTTGAATGTCATTTATATAATTGTTTATATTTTTTAAAACATTTTTAAAAGGAATATTCTTATCATTTTCAGAATGAGGTTTTTTTTACTTTTTATAAAAATTTGAATGGAATGTTTTATTTTAACATATACAGTATGAATGGATTTTTTATCCATCCTGACAGCTTAATAATATAAATATTCCTTTATATTTTTAAAAGTATATTTTCTATGAAATTGAATTTTAGTTTTTTAATTTATAGTTATCTAAGAGATTTTGAAATTGAAAATTATATTTTCCTCAAGAGTGATTAGATGATCATGTAATGGGATGTCTATGCATAAAATTCAAAAACCAGTGATTTCACATAAAATTTACTAGTGATATGATTCATGTATATAATCAATATTTATTCATGGATGGTTTAATTTCATAATGATAATATGTTTATGAAACATGTTTCTTTCAATGAGTAATTTTATGATGAAAAGATTAATGTTTATGAAACTCATTTCTTTCCAATGAGATATGATTTAGTGAAATGTTTATGAAAACCATTCCTATTAATTTGATAGTATATGATTAATTGTTTATTATCATTTGGAACATATTTTATTTGCATTCATTATTTGATGGATGTTCATGATATTTTATATCCCTATAATTCATTGGGTAAATATTAATATGATAAGAGATAAAAAGGATTGTAATGGGGAGTGAAACTAGTTCAATAGGGGAATCTATCCAGTATGATAGTCTTGTGAAAAAACCATTATTACTATGATGGTTTTGGGACTGAAACAACATCACTACGATAGTCTTATGGTTGAAACTTGACTAGTAAGATGGTTTGGGGAGTAAACATAATCCAATATTATTGTAGTAGAAATATACACTACTACAAAAACGAGCAATAACAGCGCTAAAATCGGGCTTTAACAGCGCTAGAAAAGTGCTGTAAATATCAGCGCTGATAAAGGGGGGGGGGGGGGTCCTTTAACAGCAGTTTTTTAGCGCTGTTAAATGTCACCTTTAACAGCGCTAAAAAAGCGCTGTTAAATGTCACCTTTAATGGCGCTAAAAAAGCCCTGTTAAATGTCACCTTTAACAGCACTAAAAAAGCGCTGTTATATGTTGCCTTTAACAGCGCTTTTTTAGCGCTGTTAAATATCTCCTTTAACAGTCCTTTTTAGCGCTGTTAAATGTCGCCTTTAACAGCGCTAAAAAAGCGCTGTTAAATCCCTGACTGCTGCTAATAAAAAACCTGCACTAGTACAGCCAGCCGAGCAGACCTGCAAAAAAACCAGTATATCAACCACAGACCTACACAAAAACCAGTATATCAACCACAAGCATGTCATCAACCGATCACAACCCAACCAAACAGTGTTCTTACCATGAGTTAGATACCATCTACCCAGAAACCAAAACTACCTCATTACATAGTATCACAAAATATTCCTACACAACTCAGAAGATAAATACTAGAAAATTACACTATGCATTGTTTCTCCTTGGATTGACACTTGGTTTTGACAAATCGTGCAGAGCCCGTGCTCCTTGAATCATTCTGCAATACATAAAAAGGATATCCTAACTCTCCCAACCATCACCCTTAGTAATTATGTATATTAATACAAAAAAGGTAACATATCATAAATTGGGGGACTGTAATGAGACATCAAGATTAACATTCTATATATAGGATCGATGTCTGGTAGGATTGGTTGCGTTGATACATGACTCTACCTGGACCTCAAAAAAAGATATATGATCTCACTCCAGGACTTTCAGAGAGACTCCAACTATGTCTAGGACGTCCTGCTGAAGCGATCGTACTACCGTAAGTCGGAAAAGATACCAAAACCATCCTAGGAAGGATCATGGGAGCCAACCCTAATGAAATATGTCCTTGATATAGTGTTCAAAGAGATCAATCATGGTACATAAAATTATGTGTCATTTAAAGGGTCACATGCCTTGTCGCTTTACCCTGGGTAACTCCAATGTTCAGCTGCCTGTGTGAATATACATGTCATATCAATAGGAAATTACATGGAATGTTAAAAAACATATACGTGTTACCCTTTGATCTTGTGTCCTCTTATGCACCCTTGCCCTATGTTAGTACATGACGTCAATCTCGTGTGATTCTTCCTGTGTATCTTTACAAGGGATAAACTGCGTAGCTGGCTCATTAAAGACGTGTAGTGGGATATATTCCATGTAGGAAAGCCATGTAATCCACCCCAGGTTTGACTCGTACACGTCACATATGACCCATGGATCATTGTACTAAAGTGTTAACACAATCCTAAGGCGTTTGGTCGGTTTCCCGTATGTCAGTTGTTGATTTCACTTAAAAATAAATCCATTTTGAACAAAATAGAGGCACTTTGAGTGGTGTCGGCCACACCGGGCCTCGGATTGAGTCAGGGTTGACTCTTACACGTCAAATTTGACCCATGGATCATTTCCCTTAAGTTTCAACAGAATCCAAATGCGTTTGGTCGGTTTGCCGCATGTCAGTTGTTGATTTCACTTAAAAATAAGTCCATTTTGAACAAAAGAGAGGCACTGTGAGTGGTGTCGGCCACACCGGGCCTCGGATTGATGCGGTGTTGAATCGTACACGTCACACATGAGTCATTGATCGTTGTGAAAAAGTATCAACGCAATCAGAAGCCGTTAGATCGGTTTGGCGTATATACGTAAAATATTGTCCATTTTAAACTAAATACATACACTTGGAGTGATACCGATCACACCGCGCCTCTGATTGAGGCGGGGTTGACTTGTACACGTCACATTTGACCCATGGATCATTGTCCTTAAGTTTCAATAGAATCCCAATGCGTTTGGTCGGTTTGTCGTATGTCAGTTGTTGATTTCACTTAAAATTAAGTCCATTTTTAACAAAACAGTGACACTGTGAGTGGTGTCGGCCACACTGGGCCTCAGATTGATGCGGTGTTGAATCGTACACGTCACACATGAGTCATTGATTGTTGTGAAAAAGTATCAACGCAATCAGAAGCCGTTAGATCGGTTTGGCGTATGTACGTAAAATATTGTCCATTTTAAACTAAATACATACACTTGGAGTGATACCGGTCACACCGCGCCTCTGATTGAGGCGGGGTTGAATCTTACACGTCACATTTGATGCATGGATAGTTTTCCTTAAGTTTCAATAGAATCCCAATGTGTTTGGTTGGTTTGCCGTATGTCGGTTGTTGATTTCACTTAAAATTAAGTCCATTTTTAACAAAACAGTGACACTGTGAGTGCTGTCGGCCACACCGGGCCTCGGATGGATGCGGTGTTGAATCGTACACGTCTCACATGAGTCATTGATCATTGTGAAAAAAGTATCAATGCAATCAGAAGCCGTTAGATCAGTTTGGCGTATGTACGTAAAATATTGTCCATTTTAAACTAAATACATACACTTGGAGTGATACCAGTCACACCGCGTCTCGGATTGAGGTGGGGTTGAGTCGTACACATCACATATAACCCATGAATCGTTGTCCTAAAGTTTCAACACAATACGAAGTCGTTTGGTCGGTTTCCCGTATGTCAGTTGTTGATTTCTCACTTAAAAATAAGTCCATTTTGAACAAAACAGAGGCACTTGGAGTTGTGTCAGCCACAACAGGCCTCAGATTGAGGCGGGGTTGACTCGTACACGTCACATTTGAAGGTGAGTATGCATACACGATAGTTGACCTTCTTAGAGAAGGGTTTCTGGAAGAGTATAAAAGACATGAAGCAATGAAGATCATTAGAGTGTTGGAGCAAATGTGGTTGCTACAAACAATGTGGAAATCGGCTTGTGCAAAGCGACCTAAGTTACAACTTGCAGGTATTGTACTCTATTTTTTTCTGGAAGGTTTCAGTTTAAATGCATTTTGTAATGATCATTGCTAGCCATTGTCTTTTAGGTTAAACCAGTGAATTTCTCTATGTATCATGAGCGTTCTAATGCATATCTTGTTTGGAAGATCATTGTAGTAGACAACGATCTAAAAGTGGGGGATGTGTGCATATCTGAGCATGTCTTTAGTAGTGTCCCTCAAAATGTCTTTAAACTGACCATCTTGAGATGTATCTAAACTTGTGACTTTCTTTTAAATAGTGACTCTTTTCAGAACTGCGGGAGTTAACATTTCTCCAACATATTCACACACAAAATCACCCTTCGACATATCCTACAATGTCTTCAGACCCCACCCTTTCCCCTCGGCTGTCAAAAAAACCTAAAAGACAATGGCTAGCAATGATCATTCCAAAATTCATTTAAACTGAAACCTTCCAGAAAAAAATAGAGTACAATACCTGCAAGTTGTAACTTAGGTCGCTTTGCACAAGCCGATTTCCACATTGTTTGTAGCAACCACATTTTCTCCAACACTCTAATGATCTTCATTGCTTCATGTCTTTTATACTCTTCCAGAAACCCTTCTCTAAGAAGGTAAACTATCGTGTATGCATACTCACCTTCAAATGTGACGTGTAAGAGTCAACCTCGCCTCAATCTGAGGCCTGTTGTGGCTGACACAACTCCAAGTGCCTCTGTTTTGTTCAAAATGGACTTATTTTTAAGTGAGAAATCAACAACTGACATACGGGAAACCGACCAAACGACTTCGGATTGTGTTGACACTTTAGGACAACGATTCATGGGTTATATGTGACGTGTACGACTCAACCCCGCCTCAATCCGAGACGCGGTGTGACCGGTATCACTCCAAGTGTATGTATTTAGTTTAAAATGGACAATATTTTACGTACATACGCCAAACTGATCTAACGGCTTCTGATTGCATTGATACTTTTTCCCAATGATCAATGACTCATGTGTGACGTGTATGATTCAACACCGCATCAATCCGAGGCCTGGTGTGGCCGACACCACTCACAGTGTCACTGTTTTGTTAAAAATGGACTTAATTTTAAGTGAAATCAACAACTGACCATCTCGAGATGTATCTAAATTTGTGACTTTCTTTTAAATAGTGACTCTTTTCAGAACTGCGTGATATGAAGGTATTTTGGAGATTTTACTGGTTCATGCATGATATGAAGGTATTTTGGAGATTTTACTGGTTTTTTTGTCCAAAGGCTAAAGAAATGTGGTCCATCATTCTTGCATGTTACTCGTACACGTCACCAAGGACCTGTGGATCGTTCTCCTAAAGAATGAAGGCAATCCGGATGCGTCCGGTCAGATTTCCGTAGGTCAGTTGTTGTTTCCAATTAAAGTGGTGTCCATTTTAAACAAGAGAGCGACCCTTTGGGTGGTAGCGGTCACACCGTGCCTCGGATTGAGGTGGAGTTGACTCGTACATGTCACCAAGGACCTGTGGATCGTTCTCCTAAAGGATGAAGGCAATCCTGATGCGTCTGGTCGGATTTCCGTAGGTCAGTTGTTGTTTTCAATTAAAGTGGTGTCCATTTTAAACAAGTGAGCGACCCTTTGGGTGGTAGCAGTCACACCGTGCCTTGGATTGAGGCGGAGTTGACTCGTACACGTCACCAAGGACCCGTGGATCGTTCTCCTAAAGGATGAAGGCAATCCAGATGCGTCTGGTCGGATTTCCGTAGGTCAGTTGTTGTTTTCAATTAAAGTGGTGTCCATTTTAAACAAGAGAGTGACCATTTTAGTGGTTCAACATTCTTGCATGTTGCTGGTGCATATCATCTGTTAAAATGGAAAAATGACTCATTAAAGAAAGAATGTTTTATTTAATAACAATTACAATTTTGCTACGAACATTTACATACAACAATATTTCATCTTCTGATCCCCTTAACCCCTCTCAAAAATGACCACCAATTGTACATGTCCCCAAGTCAGATCATCATTGTATTTGTGTACAATCTGTCATCAGGTATGTGGCCCACTCGTTTCTGAACACATCTATATCGTCTTGTGAGTATGAGGCTTTTCGGCAGTCATAGTAGCACTGCAAAATAAAAAAATAAAGAATTAATAAATAACTTAAACGAACTAGTAATTGTTTTTGAAAATACCTCTTTAGGGATGCTAGTTTGCTGATGAAAAACGATCTCTTTCATAAATTTACAAACATAATAACCGCAATCATTATCGTTTGTTTGTTTTGGACACTGCAAAAAAAATTGATCATTAGGAGAATAAATAACTTGTGTTGAGGTGTGTTTGGATAGTGAAATTTTATTATATATACCCTGATATTTGTCCAGACGTAGTACTTGCTCGGCTCCTTATGCTTAGCCCCTGTCCTCATACCATGATTTAGACGATATTGGTACACCGCCCTATCATAACAGAATCCTTAGTAAAAGATAATATATATTATATAAATTGATGTTTAGACCTAAAACGTAAGATGTAGTGTCTTACAGATTCACAAACTCCATCATGTATGGTCGGTTTGATGGATATCCTAGCTTTGAATCCAGAAAATAAATCTTCGGAGTATCCAAGTTCACCGCAATTAGCAACCAATGTTGCCTAAAAACACAAAAAGGAATAAGTAATAAAAAAAGTGAAAATATAATTGATATGCTTTAATCGTAGATTATTACCCCTACATGGTTGGTATTAGGAAAAGTTTGTCATCTGTAATCTTACGTTCAAATGTTTTCAGCAAGTCCTTCACTATTGCATCCCTTTTTGATGACTCTATTTTTGTTTGGTGTGTTGATGTGATATGAGGACTAACCAGTCCAAATCTTGGCTCATGGGAAAATCCCTTCAACTGTTTTTCATAAATGCGTCTGTCAACAATATAAAATGCATTTAGTCATAATTTTCACATTAGATCAGCTTTTAGAAAATCAGTTCATGGAAACATACCTCATATATACATTTACAATAGTGACGCCTAACCAACCGTTTTCAAGGATTTCATTTACATTTTCAACAGCAACAAAATCTTGACTTTCCTCTCCGTATATATTATCTTCGAAAATCACTATATGACTATTACCATCTTTTAGCTTCGTATCCACATGAGTCTTCAATGCTAGTAAATGTGGAAAGAGAACAGGTGGTGTTATTGTGCTTTCAGTAGCTCCTTGGGATCGATTGGTCGATCCTTTAGATGGTTTCGAGCCGATCTTAGTCACCCCCTTTCCTTTCTCCGTCTATAACAACAATCATTGATTCAGACACTCTTTTCATTAATTGTTAAGTGTTTAGCTTGAAAATAAAAATAAATAAATACCTCTTTGTCTGCATGTACTCTTACAAGTTGTGCTGGCCATGCAATGAATGTCCCAATAGCCTTTTCGACCGTATGAATATCATCGTCATCAAGTGGAATAGGTAGCATTGCATTTGGCTCATAAGCTACAGTAATCATCACTTTCAGATGATCTTTTGAAAGTGGTCTATTATGCAGTGTGGCATCTGGGATATTGAACACTGTAGCCCTCGCTACAAGGTGATAGGTGGGTGTTGACAGATATAAATCACAATCATTATCACCCTATAGAAGATCATTACAGATAAATTATCAGTGTTTGTCTGATTCATATTTCATGGGAACCGTTATTAGAATATTGATTACCACGGCTAAGACATTTTTTTAGGTGAATGGCTCACCTCAAAGCTGGTGGGGGGTGGGGCAGGATGTTCATGCGGTGGTTGTTCCTGAGTTGTGTCCTCCCTTTGCTTCCCACCCATAAAAGTTGCTAGCAACTCTCCCTGCCATTGCAATTGTTCTTCAAGGGTTGCTATTTTTTCGCTCATTTGTTCCAATTTTTTCTCTGTATCATTTATTTTTTTCTTCTTCTCAAAATATACTCGGGGTGTCACCCCAAACCCTGCACCTCTGACAGGACCGTATTTTTCTGGCTGCTTCAAAGCCGTCGATAATAGGTCTGTATCTACTATAGGAGTAGCTGATTCCTGTGACTGTCAGATATAGGAAAAAAACTAATTATTTTTATGTAATAGCAATTTTAAACAAATATTTTTATCATCATGTCATACTTACACATATTTCCCACACTTTTTGTGTGTTCTCATCTATTAACTTCCCTTCTTTGTTCACACGTGCCTCCTTCCATAGCACATGACGTGGGATAGAAGTGCATTTGGTTTTAGATTCATCAATCTACATATCAACATAGAAAGATAATTATGATGTTGTTTATTGGCACCTAACAATATTACTGTAAATTTACAATACATACCATTTTCTTTTCTAATGAAGCGTACCCCATCCTTGCTTTACGATAGGGGTATGTTGGATTTGATGCATGTTCCTTATTTTCAGTACAGAGTTTCTGTTTCATAAATGAAATATTGACAATCAAAGTGATGAATACAGGTATCCTCAAACAACGTATTATCACTCACAATGTACCTGAAACTTCTCATCCCCACGACGGCCAATAAATGCATCCCATGCTTCTTGGGATATCAGGTGCGCATAGACAATGGGTGGGTGCAGGTTTATTTTACCTTTAGAATCTTTCAGGTGATATCTTGTTAAAATAGTACGAAAACCTCGATGAATCATTCCTGCAAGCCTTAGTACATAATCCTTGTGTGAGTCGTCTACTATAAATGTACTCTGCAAGAGATTGAGAAGAGTAAGACACTGTTTCATCATTTTATTTGCTAGTTAATTAAAGAAATAAATTCATAATGTTACCATAATTTCTTCCCAGATCACAGCCTTCAACCCGGACACAACATGGTGCCATGAATCTATGTCAATCGGCACACGTTGCCGAGTGACAACTCCAATGTAACTGCTAAACATAGCCTTGTTGGGATTCACATGTTGGCCTCGTGCATTCCATCCGACTTCAAATTTGATGCCTTTGCTTTTCGCATTAAGAATTTTGGCTAACACTGTCAAACTACGACGCACCTGTGATTTCTGCGACGTTGGTCCTTCATTCCCGACCATTTCATCGATATCAACATCATCTATATGTTCATCTACTATGATATCAACGGCATGTGTTGATGGTTGTTGGACCTCAACACTAAGAGAAGGAGCCGCAACAGCAAGAGCAGCAGCAGGAGCAGTAGGAGCACCAGGAGCCGCAGCAGTAAGAGCAGCAGCAGGAGCAGTAGGAGCACCAGGAGCCACAGCAGGAGGTGGAGTAGGAGCCACAACCGTAGGAGCAGCAGGAGCCGCATCAGGAGCAACAGTAGTAGCAGCATGAGCTGCAGGAGCAGCAGGAGCAGTGGGAGCAGTAGGAGCACCAGGAGCCGCAGCAGTAAGAGCAGCAGTAGGAGCAGTAGGAGCACCAGGAGCTGCAGCAGTAAGACAGCAGCAGGAGCAGTAGGAGCACCAGGAGCCACAGCAGGAGGAGGAGTAGGAGCCACATCAGTAGGAGCAGTAGGAGCTGCATCAGGAGAAACAGTAGGAGCAACATGAGCTGCAGGAGCAGCAGGAGCAGCAGCAGCCGCAGCAGCAGCTGCTTGAGAGACTTGTTCAGTCTCAAGGTTAGGAGCACCAGAATGTGCAGAAGTCATTATATGCAAAAGTGGTTGAACAGTTCATTCAAATTACATAAATTCTGTAATGATAAGATAATAACATGAGATAACAAGATCTATATTACAAACAAAATATAACCTGTTTACTGAACTCTCTTTCTTTTTTTCAAAGGTTGAAGAGATTTGACACCTCTATCGACAATCCAAATCCCTTCATTGTGGTCTCCTCTAACATAAAAAACATCATCTGCATTGGGACCTCTCCGAATTGATTGTGACGTACCACTAAAAGGATCGTCCTCAACTGAATTTTCATCGGAACCCTCAATAGTTTTGGACGATAACAGAACAATCGACCACTTTCGGTTTGTGGGATCTGGAACATAAAAAACTTGTACCGCTTGTGATGCCATTATAAACTGTTCGTCTTTGTACCCTTCTTTACTAAAATCAACTTTCACAAATCCCCATTCATCTATTTTAACACCACTATTGTTATCAATCCATTTGCATTGAAAAATTGGCAATTGAAATGTCGTATAATCCAACTCCCATATTAGTTTGATAATGCCAAAGTATGACATATTTGCATAAATTGGATTTCTATCCTTACTACCAGAAACATGCATCGCTTTAGCCACTAGTGTAACTCCACTATTTTGCATGGTACTCTCTTCATCATGTTCATCCGTATAGAATGTATAACCATTAATTACATACCCACTGTAAGATAATACATACACACTTGGTCCAGCGGCTAGCCATCGAAGTCGTTCTGAAATTGAATTCATATTTTCATCCAACTGCTTAAAAATATGGTCCTGAAACCATCCTATAAACTGGTGATTATGTGTATCTGCTAACCATTTTTCAGCCCTCGATGGATTCAACTGCCTAATAATTTCTTTGTGAGTTTCAATATATGGAGCAACCTCCCAACTGTTATACAAAACATAAAGATGAGCCTGCTCCCTATCTGTATTACTGATTGTTACAACTTCTCTTCCAGAAATTCCCCCAACCTCAATGCATCCAGTGTGATGAGATTTCGGGAGACCAATGCTTTCCACATCAGATAGGTATTCAATACAAAATTCAATGGCTTCTTCAACAATATATCGCTCCACTATACAACCCTCTAGCCAACTTCGATTTTTGACATATCCTTTCAAAATCTTCATATACCGTTCAACATGATACATCCATCTATAGTGCATAGGACCACAAAGTAGAATCTCTCTCACCAAGTGAATCATCAAATGAACCATCATATCAAAGAATGTTGGCGGGAAGAACATTTCTAATTCACATAATATGATGACAATTTCTTTTTCCATAGCTGGCAATTTCCCCGGGTCTAAAACTTTGCTACATATAGCTTTGAAAAAGAAACAATGTTTGGTTAACGTAAGACGAACATTCTTGGGTAAAATGCAACGTAAAGCTATATGAATTAGATCTTTCATCAAAACATGGAAATCATGTGATTTCAAACCTTTTAACTTCAAATCATTAATTGACACAATGTTCTTGATATTTGATGAGTACCCCTCTGGAACCTTTACATCATTAAAGAAGTTGCAAAACTGATATCTCTCTGCCCTAGAAAGAGTATAAGCAGCAGGAGGAAGAAAAATTTTATTTTCACCTTTCACGGGAGCCAACTCTTCTCGTATTCCCATGTCAACCATGTCCAACCTTGCCTTAATTCCATCTTTTGTTTTGCCAGGGGCATTTAGCAACGTTCCAATAACACTATCACATACATTTTTTTCCACATGCATCACATCAAGAAAATGTCTGACGTACAAACAATTCCAGTATGGTAATTCAAAAAAAACTGATCTCTTTTTCCAACTGATTTTCGTAAGGTTTTTCGAAAATGGTTTACCAAAAACAGTGTTCATATCTTTTACTTTCTCAAACAGCTGATCACCTGTTAGTGTAGACGGTGTTGTGCATTTTTCTGAACTTCCATTGAATGATGTCGTCCAAGATCGGTACTTATGCCGACGAGGTAGAAATCTACGATGTCCTAGAAACACAGATTTCGATGAATGTTTCAACCTAATTGATTCTGTATCTTCTTCGCACACGGGACACCCTTGAGTTCCTTTAATGCTATAGCCTGACAAATTTCCATAAGCAGGGAAATCATTTATTGTCCCATACAACATCGCTCTCAATGTGAAGTATTCACTTTTATAAGCATCATACAACATTACACCTGAGTCCCACAATAACTTCAAATCCTCGATCAAAGGAGTCAGATAAACATCAATATCGTTACCTGGTTTTTTTTGTCCTGATATAAGCATAGATAACATGATGAATTTTCGCTTCATGCATAACCAGGGTGGCAAGTTATAATTTAGCAACATAACAGGCCATGTACTATGAGTGCTAGTTTGAAAACCAAAAGGATTCACTCCATCTGTAGATAACGCAAGACGAAGGTTTCTCGGCTCTTTTCCAAATTCAGGATACTCATGATCAATTTTCTTCCATTGAGGAGAGTCGGCCAGATGACGTAATAACCCATCTTTATTTCTTTTATCTGCATGCCACGACAATTGTCTTGCAGTTTCTTCACTTCCATATAAACGCCTAAACCTTGGAATGATTGGAAAGTACCATACAACTTTCGTAGGATTGGATTTATCTTTCTTGTATCGAGAAGCACCACACTTTGGCCATTCTGTAAGTGATTTGTTCTCCTTTAGAAACAATATACAGTCTTTCGAGCAGGCATGTATTCTTTCAGAAATCATTCCCATCGAGCGTAGCATTCGCCTAGCTTCATATTTCCGGCTTGGGAGCTCATTATCTTCCGGGAGCATGTCATTCAAGAGAGCAAGTAGTTCGGTAAAACTGACATCACTCCATCCATTGCCTGCTTTCAATTTATACAACTTCAGTACAGCTGACAATGTTGTATACTTAGTGCAAGCAGTATACAAAGGCGTCTTTGCACAACTCTTTAACTTCTCAAACAATTTTGGGCAATCACGGGGTTCATCTTGAATTGTCTTTGTCATTTCCTCAATACGATCTTCATCATCATTGACATCTGTAATCACATCCTCCATACGGTCTTCTTCATTATCTATATTTGTATTCATATCTGACGATCCATAAAACGCAGTTTTATCCCAGCTAGTAGCTACATTCGCTTTTTCTCCGTGTTTATTCCAACATTTATAACTCCGATCTATTCCGTGACATATCAAATGTTCTTCCAACTCCTCTGGAGTAAGTAGTCTAGAATAACAACAACGTAAACACGGACAAAGGATTTGAGAACGATCCTTTGTGTGATCCTTTTCAAACTTGATGAACTCTTTCACTCCGTTCTCGTACTCTATTGTTAAACGATTAGAATCCATCCAATCTTTATTCATATTCATCCTATTTGAATCTCAAATATTAGTATTTATGGTTCAAGTACACAAAAGAAGACTTCCAAATACAGTAGAAGGGAACCACTTCCTTGGAAGGAGATCAAGTAGTCTAACCTACAATCAGGATTCATAAAAAAGAATATTAGATTCACTAAAAAGATGATTATCTATCACTCTATAAGGAGGATATAACAGGAGATAGAGGATTTATAATCGATGAGAGATACCATTATCAGAGCACCGAATAGGGGAACCTAAAGGAGACTTGTAATAGGGGATCCTCTCATTATTTTATATCTTATCTCTTGGTAAATGGTTTCTGTTTTGTGTTAGAGTACTTTTGTGGGATCATGTTGGTCAACACACCATTGGGGGTGTGATTAGAAGGCATCTGTCTTCGTAAGGGGTGTTCCCTCATGGTTTGTGAGTATTGTTTCATTTTGGATTTATACATGCTTGATATGATATGTATTGAATAGATAGTGATGATGTAATTTTTGGTATTTAATCAATATCACATTGATTGTTACCGTAGATGAGTGACAGTCATGCCTCATAAGGGTAGAGCCCATGTCTTTTATGGAGAATGGGATATCTTGGTAGACCATGTAGGACCAGTTCTTCCACAACTAGGTGAGAACATAGACCAGTTTACGAATATTTTTCTTGATGATAATGGATTGAAACAAGAAATATTTCCCCCAGTAGTAGACTGGTTCTAGGATGTGTTTCATGAGAATTGATCAGGGCTACCACCTAAAAGAGACTTTGAGTTCATGATTGAGCTGATGCGTGGAGTTGAGCCATTTTATATAACGCCTTTCAGAATGAATCAAGAATAGATTCAGGAACATAAAACTCAATGAGAGGAGTTAGATTATGAAGGGTGCATCTGCTCGAGTATGTCACCTTGGGGATCTCATGTTTTATTTTCCAAGAAGGATGACAGAACATTACATATGTGTTTCTATTAATAGAATATGAATCAGATGAAAATTAAGAACAGATATCCACTTCTTTGTATTTTTGATCTATTTGACCAGCTGAGGGGTTCCATATTGTTCTCTAAGATTGATCTAAGGTTTGTTTATCATCATTTGAGGTTGAGAAATTCTGATATACTATAAACTAATTTTGAAATCATGTATAGTTTTTATGAATTATTCATAATAAAATTTGTGTTGACGAATTCCCCATGGCATTTATTCTCTTGATGAGTTGAATATTTCACTTGTACCTAGACCAGATTATAGATGTTTCATGGATGACATATTGGTGTAATACCAAAATAATGATGATCATTCCCAACATCTGGACATCATCATGAGTACACTTAGAGAGAATCAGCTATACAAAATCTATCTATATGGAAACATATACATCTTCTTCATATATTGTTACCTTAAGGCGGAGGCCGAGGGCGTTGCGGGTAGCGGAAGGCGGCCGCGGAGGGCGACCGAGGGCAGCCGAGTGAGGCGGAGGCCGGCAGAGGCGGCGGAGAGTGGCCGAGGGCGGCGGAGGGCGGCCGAGGGCGGCAGAGAACGGCGGCCGAGGGCGTTGCGGGCAGCCGAGGGCGGCAGGCGGTGGAGGTCGGCCGAGGGTGTTGCGGGCGGCAGAGGACGGCGAGTGTACCGAGGGCGGCAAGCTCCGGCGAAGCGAACACAGCAGCGTTATTCGGGAGAAGAGTAGCAGGGTTACGGTTCCGCGAGGGCTTTAGCTGCAATAAAACGAGGTCACTGTGCGACCGACTTTATAAAAAAGTCGACTAAGGTTTTATCAGCGCTAAAATTATAGCGCTGATAAAATCTAGCTTTATCAGCGCTTTTCTAGCACTGATAATATTATGATTTATCAGCGCTAGAAAAGCGCTGATAAAGATTCCCCGTATCAGCGCTACAATTATAGCGCTGATACATGGTCTCTTTATCAGCGCTTTTTTAGCGCTGATAAAGATAATTTTTATCAGTGCTTTTTGAACGCTGATAAAGGATACCCTCTATCAGCGCTGAAATTTGAGCGCTGATAGAGGTGTTCTGTATCAGCGCTTTTTTAGCACTTAGGCGAACCTTTATCAGCGCTTTTTGAGCGCTGATAAAGACCAACTGTATTAGCGCTAAAATTTTAGCGCTGATACAGATCATATTTTTCAGCGCTTTTCGAGCGCTGATAAATATTACTATTATCAGCGCTAAGAAAGCGCTGATAAACATTAGCTTTTTCAGCGCTGTAATTTTAGCGCTGATATAGGGTATCCTTTATCAGCGGTTTTGCTTAGCGCTGTTATAAGGGCGCGCTTCCCTTTCCCGTTTTTGTAGTAGTGATATTCTATGTTACTAATGATGTTATTTTCTATTCCATAGTTTAAGCCAAAAAATATATGATTTAATCCATTATTATTCTCTTATTCATCATATATTTATACAATTATTATTCATGTCTTAATAACTCCATATCTTTACTAAATGACACAATATTATAATCTATTTCACAAATATTATAGTTTTGAAATTTTATACTAATGTTTTTTCCCTTAATGTCATGTTATTTTTATGTGATGGTTATTATATCCACTTTCTACCATTTCTATGCATATGAGATCACCCTTTCCTATGATTAATTTTTATAGGTAATAAGGAATTTCATTTAGTATGATATTTCTATGAAGGTTTATAGTTATGAATAAAAAATTGGCAGATTTTGTATCCACATACAAATATTTTATTAATGTATTATAGTGTCCAGATACACTAAAATATTACAGTCCTCATGCATGTTTTGGTAAAATGAAACAAGTGTTCAAATATTTAGATGTAATATAATTTTTTTTAAACATTTTTGGTTGTTATGGTTAGTATATAAGAAAAATTCTAGTTAACCATTATAGTTAGGTTGATAAAACATTAGTGAGACCCATTGGGTTATAAAAAAGGATAATTATAAGTATTTAAAAATTTAACATTGTTATGGTGAATGATTGAGTGAGAGGTTAAAAAGAAACTACATTCCTATCGGGATCAATAAGTAGAGGTGCATCCGACACATTTTTTCTTTTTAGATAATAAATTATAAACTAATTCAATTATCTTTAACTTAGTAGCCAAATAGTTCATGAATATAGTCTTAAATGTATATCTAGTTAGACACTCCTTATGGATATTTTTCAAAAATTTAAAAAACAAATTTCATAACAAACATGAATGATATAAATACGTAACATGAATGAACATGGAAAAACCTATGTTTTCAATGAATTAAAATATGAGTCGTGATTTTTCACCTTTTAAAACAATTTTCATGATTATGTGGGTTTTCACTATCATTATTTTAGCTCAAATTATGATTTTTTGCATTATTCAATGGATAAAACCATATAAAATGTGTAAATTATGAATGTTATGGACACTGTAACAATTTTATGCCTAATAATCCAAATATTATATTATGTGGAAAAATATCTCAATAAAACTATTAGGAAATATTATCATTCTATGATTCAATAGGATCTTATAAACTTGAAAATTCAGTAACAAAATTCTATCGTGTCCTTCAAAAAGAAATCACAACCTCCATTAGTGGGTCCAATGATACAATAGTCACTGAGAAATTAATTAGAACCATTGAAAAGAAATTATCCTATTCCTATTTTATAGAACATGAAAATCAATTTTGGATTTCTATCATTTTGATGGAAAAGAATATACTTAGTGAAATCTCGTCAAGAATTATTTGATTTATGATGAAATAAACTCCATAGATTATTATGAGTTGTAGAGATTATTTATCTTTAAGTATTATTCACATATTATTGATGTGATGATAGGGAATTAAATCCTTGAGATTATGTAGATGTATAAGGAATCTATTTGTACCTATGATGAAATTTTTACAATACTTGTGAGGTACACTCCTTGTAATATAATCCCACATGAATCTAGATTTGATCTTTTATTATGAGTCTTAAAACCAAGTCGTTAAAGGGTTTTATACATAAGGTACATTAATGGATATGAATAAATAATTTGATGTGTTTTAAAGGTGGGAATACATATGGTGTTTCCCATCAATCTATATTTTATCAAAACAAAATAAATATATAATTTAATTGATGTCTTTAAAATCATGGGGAAAAGAATATGAGCCTTTATTCTCGAAGTGGTGAATGAATCATTGTGGAGATTGTATTAATGATACTAGTAGATGTTTTGATTATATAAATAAATTTCAATAGTTAATATTATGTTGAAGTAATTGGATGATTTGGTCTAATGAATTATATAGAGGTAAAGCTCCCTAGAATGCTAAACCCACACTATAGTGATTCAAATTCAATGTGGGTGGGAATGATTTTTATCAGTTATCATATATGTAGGTTAATGACATTGATCAACATCAACAACCTATTATGACTATAGATAAAGTTAATTCTCATGAGATTACAATTTATAATGAGGGGTATGATAATGATGTGGTTAAAGGTAAACATACCATCCACTCTAGAACTAGTAAAGAATTATTTTTCTAAAAATTTAGCCACACATTTAAATATGAATATTTTGTTAAGGGTGTCTTAATACCAAACAAATGATTAGTCATTTTATTATTTTTGAAAACACCTAATTGTATTATGACCACCTTTATTGAATATTATTCCCATGTGATTGAAGTTTGTGGATATATACTTCCTTTAAATGTTTTTATTATCCCACATGTTGATTTTTTATTGAAGAAATATATCTACTTACTATACAGAATTCCCACATCAATTTCTGATGAAGGAAGGTCACATTTTATTTTATAAACAAACCTTTTATCATCAAATAATATTATAATAAATCTGAAATTCTATTGGAAATCACATCCATTATATGGGTGATGATCCCTATTCCAAAGGGGTTTTTAATTATATGGTTTGAGAGAAAATCCAAATGATGATATTCCAATTTGAGGGAGTTTTCGTATTTATTAATTAATGAATTTTATTTTCATCAAACAAATAAATATGTTTCTTTCTCAATATAACTGATACCTGGTGTTGTACTTATTTCAAATAATTCCTATAGAATTACACCAAATGAGTTTTAGGATATTAATAATTAACACCAAGAGAATATTAACAATGGATTAATTTTTCCATTTGTGTCACTTTGGGTGCACTAGTTATTTTTTATCATGAAAAAAGTTGGATAGGCATGACTATGCATCAATTATCAACAACTGAACAAGATCAAAATCTAGAAATAGAATCATATCCCTATTAATGAATAGTAATGTTAACGTCTTTTTAGGGCTTATTCATAACAATAAATGATAATATGTTTTAGGAATTATGTATGTGTTCTATCTATACTAGATTTGAATTAGAAGCAATTGGAGGATGGTTATTGATATTAATTCTCAATTCATCATCATTTTATACAGATTTATAGAGATATGAAAGAGTATTTCTGGTTGGATGGAATGAAGAGGGAAACTGTAAATTTTTTATCTCAACTCATGAAATGTCAGCATGTTATGTCTAAGAGAAAAATGTACATTTTATGATACAATAATTACCCATAACAGAATCTAAAAGAGAGAACATAATCTTGGATTTGGTTATTTGACTAAACAAATTTTATAAAGGAAATAATTCTATATTGGTTAAAGTCGATTGACTTATAAATTCAATAAAATTTATCACTTTTAGTGAATATTTCTATCTATATCATCTTTTGAAGTTATACATTAAGGATATTGAAAGGTTATTTGGAGTACAATATACTTTTGTTTTTTATCGAGATCATATGTACCCCTTGATGTTATGGTGAGTTATTTAGTAGGCTCAAGATATAGGGATATGTATTAGCACTAATTATGAACATCTAACATATGGTTAGTATGATAGAACAAATAGAAACCTATAGGATATGCAATGATCTTTTTGTATGGATTTGGATAGGATCAACAACTTCCTCTAGTTTAATTTTCTAAAAGTAATATCTTTAATAATGAATTCAGATGGATCTTTATGAATCCCTTTATTAAATGAAGTGTAGAACTCCAACATGTTTTTGATAATGTTTCAAAAAGATAGCTATTGGGACTTGATATTGTGAAGAAAATATTAGATAAATTTAGTACTATTGAGTAAAATATCTATGTAGCTTAGTGTCAATGGAAAATTTATACTAACATTAATCATTGTGATTTGAAATTAAAAAATTTTAAGAAGTAATTCTTATGAAATTATCCAGGTAATAATGATATCATTTTAATTAGAGAAGAAATTATAACCCCTATGTATATTTTCCCCTTCTTTATTCTTGATCGATTAAATATCGTTTGTTATTTCTTAGCACTACCACTGATCATCTCTTATGTTCATGGTGTGTTCCATGTATCCCTTAAGAAGAAGTACATACCTAATCCACCACATGTACATAATTAAAAGGTATTACCACTAGGGAATGATATTTTTTATGATGATTAATCATTTGAAATCTTGGGCCACCGAGATAATTTTCTACAAAATAAGACATGTTACCTTATGAATGATTTTTAGAGGAATCAAAATTTTGAAGAAGCAATTTGGGGAGCCGCTGATGTAATGAATCAAAGATATCTTCATTTTTTTGTATTCGAGTGAGATATTTTTAGGGTGAAATTATTTTTAATGGAGATATGATGTAAGAGAATAATATATTATAATATATTTATATTTAAAAAAATTCATTAATTTGGTAGCTTAGGTTACACACAACACCAAGTATAAATGAATTGTGATATTCTATTTTAAATACTATTATTTAAATTGAAAATAACTTCCTAGTAATTGAATTTATAGAAACGAATATGACTAAATATACTATGAAAAAAATATAGTTAATTTTTTTACAAAACTAATTCACTGGTTATCAATTAACTATAAATTAAAAATTCATTTGAAATAAGAAAAGTTATTTTCTTGGAAAAATATTTTAATATATATAATGTATTTTTTTCTAAATAAATTATAACAATAACTGATGCTGAATAATGATAATTAAATAAATAGATAATATATAATTCAATTTTTAAATATTCATTTAATATATTTTTTCATAGATTGATTTTAGAATAAACCATGTTTTATGATTAAAAATGTATTATTCTAAAAACCATCTTTTAACTTGTTTTAAAGGGTTATCTAAATTAATTTCTTCTACATATTGAAATTAAATCACAAAAAATGGATTACATATTTTCAATTAAAAGGTAACAATTTTATAAATAGGCCCAAGATATTTTTATTCAATCTGAATAGTTTTAGGGGTAAAATTTATCACCTGAGTGATAAGTAAATAAGATTAATCTATGTTATTACTTAGAGATATGGCCATATGTTTTCAACAAAAGTATTTTTTAATGAATTTAGTTTAACCCTTATCATATTATAATGGAAATTTATTTGTTTAACGGTCACTATTCCGTGAAAATGAATGATATAATATTTAATGAAATGAATGATAGAAAATGTGACACTATTAGTTTTAAATATAATTTATGGTTTCACATATGAAAAAACTAGTTATTAGTAAATATTAATTTATATTTAATTTATAATTTAAATTTAACCATTATGGAAATTTCTATTTAATTTTCATTGATTCAATAATTACCTTAAATCCATGTGCAATGCTAATATTTTATTAATTTTATTAATAGAAAAACTAGTTTAATAATATTAAATTTAATAAGATTTAGGTGAGATATAGACTACCATGAATTTTTAGATATATAAAAAATATTAATGATATTTATAAGGATTATATTTCAATTCGAACATTGTGTTTATTTTTTAAATTATAATTATATGAATAGTTTGAAAACAAGAATTATTTACATTTTATCAAAATAAATTTTTATTTATTTATTTTTTAAAAAATTATAATAATGAAAGAATTTTTTTATAATATATGTTTTATAATTTCATCATTTTCTAATTTATGAGCCAATTTTTAGCTTATATGTAAATTTATAACCCTATAAGTGTGAAAAGGTCATTACCATGGATATTGTTATAATAGTAAAACTAATTGGTTAAAGAATATAAAGTTTAAAACACCAAATAAACCAATCGAAATTTTATTTTTGGATTTTATTTTAACCCCATAATATCTTATCTTAAATTACATGGCCTTATGGATTCATTTTGTCTATATATTATCTTAATTCTATTTTAATATTTTAAGAAATCCAAATAGTCCCTCTCCCCTAATTTTAAATTAAAACCCCTCATTTCTCTTATTAACAAAACCATGAGCCTTATTTCTCAAAAATACCCTACCAAAATCCAATCGCAACAACCTCATAAACATCATATATGTTTTAGACTTCCCAAAAGTCAAACCCAAAAGCCCTTAAGAGGATATCTAAAGGTGTTATTTAAAAGAAATGGTAATCACCTTAACCCAATAACATTATTTTTTAGTAATTATTTACCATATTTAATTTTATGGTATTTATCCCAAAATAAGAAATTAAATACCTTCAATATATTTATATTATATTATAATTCTGTAATATCCATTATCAATCCTAATTCCCATCAAATGAGATTTGAAAGTATTTCGTATGTGTAAGTACAACTTACAATCTACATATAGAAATACAATCAACCACCAAATTATAAGGACGGTTATTATGGGGACATTAATTTTAATATATAAAATTAAGGATATAATTATACTTAATTTATTATAATATATCATCTAATTTCTTACTTTTCAATCTATTAGAAAATGATAATGTCGCTCGTGCCATCGTATGGACTACCACTTTCAGGAAGTGATGTGAATCAATATTCATTTCTAATTTTCTTGGATGTTATTATGGAATGATAAAATGAATATATATGAAACATATGATATAATAATTCAAATATAAATTTTAATTATTTGTTACATTTATATAATTAAATTTTTCAATAAGTGAAAATAACATCCTTGTGAAAGAGCACACTACCGTCTCCATTAACGGTGTAATATATTTTTCAATTTCAATATTTTATAATTTATTAAAAATATATAAATAAATGTTAAATATAATATTATAAGTATTTATATAATTGGTTTATAAAATTATTATAGACATAAGTATATTATAGTGCATTTTTGTGTTTCTTTTAACCATGTGGAAATAAATGTAAGGTATTTTTGCCTAACTTTTATATCTAGGAGACACATGTCATATTGAAAACATTTTTTTATTTATATGGTGTATATAATTCCAATGATATAATTTTATGAAAATTTATATAAATTTTTTATGTATTTACATATCCATATAATGTTCATTCTTTTATGGGCATTATGATTCAAGAGTTACCTAATCGGTAATGATTTTATGTTAAAATATCATTATTTAATCAAAAATGTTTATTACTAAGTTAAAATAATGAAATACCACCATATAACTCTCAATAAAACCATTAATTTTCTTTTAATATAGTTATTTTTATAAAATAAAATTTTCATTTAATTTCCATCACTTTATATAATCAAGATGGTAGAAATGTTTTTATGTAAATCACATTTATATATCTCGTTAGTCAAAAATGGTTTTCTCATCCATACACATGTTTTCTAAAAAAAATTTAAAAAATTTCTTTGTGATTCTCATATGGGGTTTAAATGTAATTTTTTACCAAGTTTTATTTTTCAAAACATGTCTTGAAATTATTCTTCATGTAATTTTTTGAATGAGTTATTTTTTGAATTTTTACAAAATTGTGAAAATAATATTTTGTAAAATTATACTGCATGAAAGAAATTTCCATCCATTATGACTTCTCAATATTATAATGAATCCTTTAAAAGTTTTCAATTATATTATCAATTAAATGTATATTAAAAATATTTATTTAATTTTTAGTTTTTTAAAATTATTTTCAAACTCAAATTTGTATTTTCTTCCGGAATGATTTAATGATCATGTAATGGTATTGATATTAATCAAAGGTAAAAACTAATGATTTTAAATATGATTTACTATGGATACCCAAGGGTTCCATAATTTTTCATTGTATGTATTTTTTACTTTTTTGATTGGATAATATTTATGAAACGTGTTCCCTTACAAGGGTTAATAAATTTTGAAATTATGAATATTTATGAAACCTATTTATTTTCCACAATTTATGCATTGAAGAATTGTTTATGAAACATAGTAATTATAATGTGTTATATAATGATAAAGGTTTTTAAATCTTATGGAACACTTATGTATGATTATGATTATGTGATGGGTGGGCTTGAAATTATATAGCGCTCTAATACATAGACAAATGATTCATAAGTAGTGAGAAAAATATGTGTGTAATGGGGAGTGAAACCAATTCAATAAGAGGATTTATCTGATAATATAGTATTTGTGGGGGAAATTATTATAATTAAATTTTGGGGAGTGAACCTAATATACTATTATAGTATTGGGACAAAACCTTTACTATAACGATAGTTTGTGGAGTGAACCTAGTCCACTATGATAATTGTGATTGTGGATTCATGACTACTATTGAAATGAATTTATTTACTTATTGAATGAAAAAAATCTATATATTCTAATAATTTTATACTCTCATGGTTCATAATAATTTATTCCATTTTGATTTATTTCATCATAACAACAACAATTATTCCATGAATCAATATTAAAATTTATTTTATATATGGTATTGTTTTTTAAAAGTTATACTCATATATTGATACAATTATGCTCATGTTATGTTTATATGATCAACGATATCTCCCTTGATAACTATTATTAGTTATATGAACTCACATTTTATTATTTTTACATTATCTAAGTTATAAATAAATTTATTTAATATGATATTTCTAATAAGGGTGTTAGTTATGAATAATGTGGTGGGAGATGATGTAGTTCACATATAAAAATTTATTTATATATCATAGTTAAAAAATACACTAATCTTTTATGATCAGTGTGAATGTTATTTTTTAAATTAAATTAATATTAATCTACCTTAATTTATTACACTTTTATGGAATGTATTGGTCACTATACCACCCGTTTAAATAAACTGAATCATAATAATAATTATTATTATTCACAAATGAAAGTTGACAAGGGATCCGTATAAGACTCATGATATATGTTCATATGGGATATCAAACTCACAATAAAATATACAATGAAACTCAATATTTGACACATAATTGGAAACAGGAGATATTGTTTTTTATCATTATAATTTATAGCGAATATTATTCCTTAGTTGGTAACATGAGTCTCTAGAAACATACCTTTTTCAAATTCATTTTCCTGATCCCATTACCATCCAAATACTAAAACACAAAAATTTATTGATATTTTCTAATAAAAATAGAGTGAATGATGATAATACGGAAAAAACATATTTCATATATATTTTCTCCAATGTAACCTTCATTTCATCGTATATTAATTTTGGTTCAATTATTATATAATTGGATCAGCCATTAACTCTATCATTATAACCTCAATTATCTTAGTTCATTTTTCTATTAGGTTTGAAATCATCACTAGGTGTATATTACATCACTAAAATCAATTTATATCCTTCATATTTTATCATATTGATAATTTTATCATTTAAATCATATTACCCAATTCTTTCAAACCAATTGTGTAGTTAGGAATATTTTTTCGAGCACCATGTGATGATTGTGTTAATAACCACTACTCTACTTCGAATGTTACTACTTTAAGTTATATTTGGGCTTGATCCTAAATCCACATCTATTATAAGGATAGAGATTTCATATCTAGTAAAACCACATAAATAATCATTACTTTTAAAAAATTATAGGATTTTTTCTTATACTTAGTCTTATCCTTATGGTTCGTTATAATTTTCTCTAATCTTACTCACATGAAAAAACTAATCGGTACAAATAAATATACCCATAATAGTCACCACATTATCTACTTCAATACCAAATTCACAAATCATATGCTAAAAAATAAAACATTACACGCATTAATTAAGAATAAGATTGATGATCCAATATAAAAATATCTTTATTTAATATTACTCTCATTAGATAAAAATTAAATATCATAATAATCACTCAATTTATATAATTGGGTGTTTTGAATCAATTAGGATAAGTTACATATCAAAAATATTTTATAATACTTCATAACATTTCTCTAAAATTGAATCACACAGAACATCCTTCGAATGATTTATATCCTTGGTTCTTAAAATCATAAGAAACATATCTGTTCAAATCATCATTAGGGAAAAAACTTGTCAACTTTTCATCTAGGCTTAGATCAAAAAAATTTGAGATATATAAATGTGGGAGAAATATAATATTAATGTAAAAATGGAATTATATTATTTTTTCACTAGTTAATATAATATAATTTTAATCTCAAATGATCAAACATAAACAATTGAATGAATCTGTCAAAACCTGAGATAAAAAACATGATCCTTGAGTATAAAATATTTGTATGATTATGATTATGGAATTCCATTGATACTTAGTTTAATAGGGATATATTGCTCAAATATAATCATATCAAAAGCCTTCCATTTTGGTAGAATTCAATCAAGCCTAAAAATAATATCATGAAAATAAAAAATGTTAAAACATTAACTTTTCAACAAATATATCTTCAAAATTTATGTTATAAATAAATAATTGAAAATACATCATGTTTTTATCAAATAAAATGATCATGATTAATATTTTTATCATACAAAATAATTAATTAATATGTGAAAAATCAAAATTCACATAATAAATATTTCAAAACAAATTTCCACAAGAAAAGTTTGTGAACATAAAAAATGGACATGCTATATGATGTTACTAAACACAATTACCATGTTTTATGTTTTGAGAAAAAAATATACATGATTCATGATTTGATAAAACAAAATTTCTTTAAAAAAATATTCATCTCATTTTATATAATCCAATGAATTGGTGTGATCTGGACATCTTGATGTGTCTCCATTATTTATAAGACTCAAATAAGAACAAAATGATGATCATTGTAAACGGTTCATCAGACCATAGAACATTCATCACTTAATAATATTTTATTTAACCAATGGTAAAAAAGTAGGTTTTATTAAGTCATTATAAAAATAAATCATCATCTTCCATATATTTAAAAGACATTTTTTTAATTAGAACATAAACCATGTGTATGATAAAAAACATCAAAGGATATAGAAATATATGAAAAACTCCATTTTATGATTATTAAAAAAATTATTTGGAGACTAAAATGTATAGAAATCTTTTTAAAACTATATGGATCCTCAATAATGATTAAATTAAAAAAATATACATTTATCTTTATAAAAAATTAAAATTTATCCATTTAAAAATTATGATGAAAAAAAAATATAATGATAAATTCATTCAAATAAATTTATTGAGAATAATTGAAAAAGTAAATAATTCCTTATTAAAAACTAAATACCTTAAAATTACATTTTAAAATAAATAATTCCATTTAAAATAATTATTTTTTTTGTTAAAAAAATATTTATTGTCTATATAATTATGAATTAAAATTAGTTTAAAAACATTATTTTAATGTAATGAATAATCATTCATAATAATTTTTATAAAAGCTAAAATTTCTCTAATAGTATTTTAATAAAATGTTTTTAATATAGTAATAATAGAAGATATTAGGGGTATGATTCAAAATTATTTGTTAAAAAGATGAATTGAAAACATCATTAAAATTTTTAATTTGAAAAATATTACTGGAAATAGATCCTCTAAAGAGGAAAAAATGGTTTTTTAAATTAAATATAGAGTGGAAGATAAAATCAATATATAGAAAATGAAAAACCTTTTCAAAAATTTAAATACAAAATTATAGATGACTGAATAATAATTATTCAAATAAATAATTCATTTTAAAATAATTAGATAAAAAAATTAATGACTAACAGAAATGAAACATATTTGGTTTTTAAAATACGTTAGGTGAACATTGGTGGGAATAGTGACATTTGAGATTAAAGAAAAAGAACTTTTTTAGAGAATGGGAATTATTTTTTACATATAAATCTTTTATAAAGAATTATAATAATCAATATAATTAACCATAAAAAGAATGATTAAGGTATTATAAAAATATAAACGAACAAAAAATATATATTAAAACCATAATCAAAGAGGAATCAGTATGACTGAAAAATGAATTTGATTTATGAAAACCCAAAACCATTAAACCATAATTCTAAACAATATCATCACACTCTTTTATAATAAACATAAGTATCATATTATAATATTTTATGACATTTTTTACATTTTTTACCGTATATAAACTGCAATTACATTCATTTGATTTTAATTTTTTGTTTTTTATAGTGTTGATCCGTCATCAAATATAATCAATTAAGGTTTTTTTTTGAATTCTATAATTTTTTATTTTATATTACCTCTCATTCGAGGAATGTAATCAATTATTCATTATCAAATATTTTATAATTTATTCTTTATAATGATATATAAATCACCCTTTCGATTATATGATAATTTTAGTCGTTTTTCATGAAGGATGATTTTGTAACATTTTGTTTTTCTATAATTTTTTATGAATATTAGTCGGTATGGTAACAATGAATAAAATATTCCTATATACTTTAATAACCTTAATCAAAATATTATATTCTTAATACATTTCTAATAGTACCACAATTAATGTTTTTATATTCATACATGATAAAAATATATATCTTTGTTATATAGGTGGTTAAATTTACCCAAACATAAACATGATAAAATCAATTGATGAGTATAGTTTTCAAAATAACTTCTTCAAAATAATATCATTATTATAGGAGTATAATGTTATTATTTAGATGTTTAAATGAGTTGAATAATATTTCATGTGATTTTTAAAGTGAATAATGGTGTAGATAAAAAATTAAATTTGTTTCTTCATGATGGTAGTAGTCTACACATAGAAATAGGTTTCATTCCTATTTTTAAATAAACATAAAGATTTTAAAGACTATATTATATTTTCATAATAATAATAGTGTTTGAAATTTTTTATTTATTCAGTTAATAACATATTTTACCAATATTTTCTGACATTTATGACTAATATATCATGTTACCTAGAGATGTTGTAGTCTACACGTAAGAAAAAAGACATTATTGTTTTTTGATTGGTTGAGAGGAATGTATATAATAGTCCTCAAAAAAGCAGAATAACATTTCAGTATATTTAGGATGATAATGTACTTATTTCAAAACTTTTAAACTATATTCAATTTATGTAGAAAAATATAGAATTCAAATGAAATGAAAAATGTCTAATTGATAATTTTACCTTATCCCAAGAATGAGGCCTTTCAAAAATATTATAATTTGAGATGGGATGTTTTTAGAGGAATAAAACCTCCAGTTAGAGGTTAGGAGTATCTTAGAGATATATGAGAATGTTGTTTTTTTAATATATGTGGCATCGGATATAAGGAGAGATGGGTTGGTGATGGATTCATTTATAAGTGAATGTTATGGAATTTTTATAATAATAGAAAATATAATGTCACTATTAAATGGATAAGTAGATCTAATAACAAAATATGTTTTTTGGGGAATAGTTGTGGTCTTGAAATCCCCATAAATATATATTCAAATATTTTTTAACTTGTTATTAATCATTTTATACTTAGGTTTCTATCAGTTACCATTTTTTGTTTTTACATAGGTAAATCATTTTTACCAAAGTAATTTTTAAAAATGTCAGCAACAAAACAAGAAATTAATATAATTTAAATATACTAATTAAAAATCAGATATTTATTTTTTAAAAACATTTTTTAATAATAATAAATATATTTTTTAATATGAGGGAATATAATTTCTATATACCATTTTTTGAAGAATTGTATATTTATGCTCCAAATAAGATTAATATTAAATTAAAAATATTTTTTTTAAAGTACATGAAAAATTTTAAACCAAATAATAATGATGTAGTTTTAGAAGTATATGAAAACAAACATATACATTTTGAAAAAATAATTCATATAAAAAGATTTAAAATAATTTTTTCTTTGAAAAAGTATTACTTTTTTTTCAAAATGTTAAATATGGTTTTTATAATTTCAACATGGTTATTTTGAAATTAAAGAATTTAATCTTTAGAAAAATTCATGTTCTTGGGATATATTTATAAAATTTTAATTTAGTCTTATATCATGATAATGTGAAAAAAGAAGACAATATTAATTAAGCCATTATTTTTCACTGTTTACTTAAAAATCAATATCTTTATAAAAATTAAAAAAAATATGATAATATAATTTTGAAACTCTAAATAAACAAATGATGTTCATTTCATCGCTATTTTTTCCAGAATAATGAATGTTAACATTAAATTGAAAATATAAATAGGATCTATTTTAATAAAAAAATAATTGTTTATAATTTAACATTCCATGACCTAATTTCATAACAGTTGATAATTATAGTAGTTTAATATGATACAAATTATTGTAATAATATTTTTTATAGTGATAAAATACTTTTATTAATAAATATTAATATTCTTGAATAAAATAATACTTCGAAAGATATTCATTTTCCAATTCAACAATTTAATTAAATTTTTTCAATAATCGATCATATAAACATTACATTGAATCATTAAAATAATAATAATTAAAAAAATAAAATTATGTTGGTAATTTAAATAAAACAAATTATAACAAAAAAAAATTAATGAAAAATTATATGATCATTTTATATACATGTGGACTTATTATTATTATAATATTATTATTTATATTTCATATCTTATTAAATTATTTTTATCAACTGTGAAATTGTATGAATTATTTTGGAATTGTGTGTATCACAAGGTATTCCAAATAATTTTTTCTATTGTGAAATTAATACTAAAATATCATCGTAATACAATCAGCCAACCTCTCTAGACATGATAATCATTAATATTGCATATTTCCTATATTTTGTGTTTTTAATGGATCTCTGATTCACACCAAAAGATCAAAGAAAAAAATTCAATGATGTCATAAATTATTCAACATCCTTAATCTCTCCAATCTATAGTTAGTAAAACTCTGTTATGTATTATCATATTAATAATATTCTAATTTCCTAAATACTTTTATTAAAATCCATAGACAATCATCAACACAACTCAAGGCTCCTCAAAACGTTTCATCTTTTTTTTTTTCTATTTTGACCATTACATAATCCTATCATGTTTTTACAATGTGTTAATAATTTATTTACATCATATTACGTTATTTATCAGAAAATATTTATTTGTGCTCAAATTAGTCACTATTTATCTCATATCATTGCATATGAACATAAGATATCCTCCCCATACCTCATATTATAATATAAAATATCTAAATCATCCTTGTTGTATGTCACCACAATTTGTAAAATTCTTATATCTAACTATCCATTGATTTTAAATTATTAATTCCTTGTATTCACCTATTGAACTTCATGGGGTGCATAATTTTTTTATTTATTATACTGATAATTTTATATGTTGAAATAATTGGTATTTATTTAAAAGTAATTGTTGAAATTTTTAATAAATGGTTTGTAATTTATTTTTTTAATAAATATAGGAATATAAAAAATAAATATATGAGGGAACCCTAAGGGTAAACTAAATAAAATTTATCTACTCTAGAATCCAAATAGAATATGTTTTTCAATATCTATCTAATGTAATGAATTAAAAAATACATGATAATAAAAATGTAAACCTGAAAACCAGCAATATATCTATTAAAAATTATGTTGTAATATAAATGATGATGTTGAAATCTTAATTTCAATCTATAATAAACTAAAAATTATATTAGATAAAATATTATGAGACTAATTATTATATAATCTAATACTATAAAAAAATTAATATTGGATTCTTTATTTGGATAATTGATGTAAATAATATAAAAAATTTAATTATTTAAAATAACATATTAATGGAAAAATTATGAATATTCATTGGTGAAAGATACAATTTTTATAAAATTTTTCTTTCTATAATGATCAACTAAAAAAATAAATTATATTTATTTTCATGAAATAAATTAATTAATTAAAAATTAATTTTCATAGAATGGTTTAATAAAGAATTTCTATATTTTTAAACTATAAATTAATGGATTTTGTCTACCATTCTATTGATAAATGGAAATCACTGCGATTTTCAGTATATAAGAATATATTTATATTTACTATAAATACTGTTTAAAATAGAGATATTAATATTTAAATAGTGTTTATGTATTAAGTTATTGTGAATATACAATCTTTTTTTGGGACTATTTTTTATAGGGGAAGGTTTGATTGGAATATGTTAATAAGAACTCATGGAAGAATAAAAGTTAAAATACTTTGAAAAATAAATATTAAATTATATCATTAATAGGACACATAAGTGTAAAATCACTGAAACCAAACTCTCGTATGACTAATTAGGGACCATATGAAGATTTTATAGTGTTCCATGGAATAAAATATATGGTACTACTTTTAAATATTAATTAATTTAAATCAAAGACCATAAAAGAGTGATAATTGAATTTCAAAAGCTATATATTTCTAATAATAATCTATATAAGAACCGCTAGTGCACATGTAAGAACAATTATATTTTTCAATGGATGAAATAAGATTAATTTCCAAGAAAATTATATAAGAACCAAAATCCAATTTCAAAGGATAAGTACAACTAACTAAGTCATATATATAAGAGTGTCTTATATTAACACAAGGATTTACGAATATGCAGATATAGTTTGACCACAATATAGGTTAATCAATTTGATGATCACGATGAATTCAATAAACCTTCTATTACTATTGTTATTACCTAACTGGTTAAATATAATATACCAAAATAAATCTATTTTAGCTTGATTCTTGAGATATGAAGGAGGGTATGATTTAAAAATGTAAATTCTTTATTGGATGAATGTTATTACTAGGAAGTAATGAATCTATCACTACATTGATGGACTACAAGGTAGAGCCTTCTACTACATGGGATTTTCTAAACACATGAGGATGAAACTACTTCTATTTAATGATATTTATGATAATCTAATAGTAAATTAGTTCAAAACATCCTGGATTTATTTAGGAATTCATTTTTATTTATTTGTTTTAATCATACTCCTTGAAATTTTCAGATATTAATAATGACCAAATTTTTTATGATCTAATGTGGGGAAAAACTACAAGAATTATTGATATATTATTCAACTGATTATTATTTGTCTATTATGATTATTTTTTATTTTCCAATTTAATAAAAGGTTTATGTTAATGATATTTTCAATCTTTAATCCATAACTACATATGAAATTATCCATTCACTCTTTAAATAATGATTACCTATATCCAATTCATTCTATAAAATATGGAATGTTGTTTATTTTATAATGAAATATTACATTATTAATAGAAATAATTCAAATGGTTTTATTTTTTTAATTTACTTTCATTGATTGAGAGATACATATTTAGTGGTAATTGAGGTTTTTTTATTTGATAAAAATTACTAGGTATTCCCCTTATTCAAAAACAAATTAAAAAAAAAATTGTACTATGATAGTGCTGTGTTGGAAAATTTTCATTAACTAAATAAATGTGTCACTAATCAATGACCAATGTTTATTTAACTATGTATAAGTAGATATGGATATTTTATATTTTAGGAAACTGATATGATGAAGTGTAAATCCACCCATAGATCACAATATATTACACTAAATATTATAACATTCATTTTTTTTCATTTTACACACACCACAATAAATTTTCATACATTAAATATATTAAAATGACAAAAAATATAATTAATGAATTGGGATAATATGTGTTTTCCCTGATACTTCATATATGAACTTTTAAAAAATTAATACATCATCTATGAGATATATGAATATTATTTTTCACTCAACATGAATGATTTTTCAAAATTGGAATCATTGATAGGGTAGAACACGTTCATTCAAAATTCTTTCTTTTTGATCATAAAATTATTTTTTGAAGTGGTAATTACTTGTTTCATGATTTCAATGATGTTTATTTTCTTTTATTAATTAATTAAATAACTATATGGATAAAATTAATATAAATGTATCATATTTATAGTATTAGGATATATATATATAATATTAGAAGTAATTCATGAGGCACGAACATCCTAGTTTCAGGATTGTAATGTGGAAATGTTAGATATGAAAACATAATTGACTGAGGTCACATCCATCCTATATAAATACATAGATCAAGAAATTATTTTTATATTTCTATAAACATGATGAGTATTTATTACCAAATATCATGAGTAGGATGATATGGAACTAAAGGAAAATATATTATTTTGTATTACCATAAAAACATGAAAACGTTATTGAAATTAATATACCAACTGATGTTATTTTTGGTGATACACACTCCTTAAGTAGAAGGAGGATTTTATAAAATGATATATGTGAGATGATTTCTCCATCTTAAAAGAAGATATAAAATAAATATCATTGTACCTATCTCTAGAAATAAATGATGAATATATTATTTTATGTTATTATAGATAAAGAATGGCTGGGAAATATTGACTATTTTTCTCCTCATATTACAAGACTACTCTATTATGCATGATATATAGAAAAAGAGATTGCATCTGAAATTATCTATGGATTTAATTTTAATAATATTCTAATTGGTAAAATTTATTTGTAAATAAATAAACTAAAAAAATCTCATTTTTCATTTTCAATAATAGTTTAACACTATTATTCTCTAGAGAGTTAATTTGAATAACATATGCTTCTTGAATTCATTAAAAATCAATTACATTGATCATTGAAAAAAGTGACCAGGGGAACTCATTTTTTATACACCTCTACCCTTAGTCAAAAGTGTGAGAAATATAACAATGAAGAAGTGGAGGTATTATTTTATTATGTTCATGAGGAACATGAGTTGAAGTGGAATGTTGTGAATACTAAGAAGGGAAAATCAATGGTCTTTGAAACATACTTTATGGGATAAAATAGGTTGGTTTATGGTGAATCTAACTCATAAAATAACTCATTAGGTATTAACACTACTGAAAACATTCAATATGATTTCAACACAGAATATGTATTAGAGATAACCCTTGTATATAGTTAATTTTATAATTTTAAATTTTCTCATTTATTTTCAATTTGGATATAATTTATTTATTTTTTGAAGGTTTTAAAATGAATTTATTATAAGGCACATTGAAATTATGAATATGATGTTTTCTACATCCTAAATAACATCACATTTCATATCTCACAGATATATTTTTTTATCAAACAACTAAAATATCCATTGCTGAATTATTTATATAAAAAAGAAATTATATAAAGGAAAAATGTGTAACATATGTGTTGTGGGTGGTCCAGATGTTGATATTTATTCTAATGTTTCATTTAATATCCATTTATTTTCAGTTTCATTTCCTCATAGGATTAATCTATAATAAAAATAATAACAAAAATAATATTACATGGTTGCCTCACATATAATGAATTATATTTTTTTAATAATTAATTTGAGTGTTTATTTTAAATATTTTCCAAAAAACCGTGTTTTCAAATCATTCATGGTAGTTGGGAAATACGTTAAACCTATTCCCCATTAACACTTCCTAATGATATTTTTTTATCCCAATATTTTCTCTTTAAAATTTTTTAATACTCATCATACACACAATTATTTAGTAAACTCACATTGTGTTTTGTTACCTTTTACATTGTTATATTATTAATTAATGATTTTGAGTGTAAAGAGATTTCATATCATAATTTACATAATATATTGACACAAACCCTTACCGTTATAGTTTAATACCTACCATAATATTTTCCTTTCCAAAATTATATAATCCATAACCATCCTCTCATGTAACAAAATGAAACTCCCATATTCCCAGCCTCTCCTCACTATGGAAAATAATACCATACCAATGTGTATTCTGAGTTTAGATGTATCTAGATATTTTATTTCCCATAATACTGATTCACAAAAATGTATCTGAATATTAGATAGATTTATCACATGAATAAATAACTATAAGTGTTTTAATTCATTAGAAATGTAATTCCTTCCACTGGAAATAAAATTAAGAAAAATGGGGAATATAATTATATTCTATATTGTTCTAATTGTTAATAATGACAATAATAAAAAAAATAACTCATTAAATAGTCAATATGTTTATAATTATCCAATTATCTACGCAAAATAACTAAAAAATGTGTTTAATAAACTGAAAAATGGAAACATAATTCATTATACATTGTATAATAGGACATGTGGTTTTGTTTTCAAAATGATAAATCGAGTATAATGATTTGTGTATTGGTAAAATGATAGAAAATATGCACTAAATTTAGAATTTTTTGCAACATATTATATATTATAAGAAAATAATTATTTAAAAAAATATTTATTAAAAATCGAACTAACTAATTTTAATATTCAATGAGAGTCATTAAATATACTCATGATTATTTAATTATTCTTAAAATATAGTGCATATATATAGAATTTAGTCTTTATAACCTCCTATATAACATCCACGCAAATATGTACAGTAAATAGAGAGATTTCATACATGTTAAGAACCCCCACACACATAGTCAAGGGGAAAATTACCCTCTAAAGAAACAACAAATAATTATAATTATTCATATTTAATTTGCCATAAAAATCACAATGTCTCTAAATATTCAAAAAAAAATCCTAAAATTTAAATTCTTCCACGAGTATAAAAAAATATTAATTTATTTTTATCTTCTAGAAACACCATATACCATCAAATTCTGTCATATAAAGGTGTATAATTGAAAGATCAATTATGCATCTCTATTAATCATTATATTCCTAAATAGTATGGTCATGGGACTTTATACTAATCATGTCTACAATAATATTCTCTTTATTAGATTTATAGAAAATATTAAAGACGCAATCCTATAAATATTCAATGTACAATAATTGAATTAATTTTAAATTGGACTAGGATAATGTATATATATCATCCTCTTATGTTACATGAAGGATTCTATTTACTCACTAATAACATTATATCATTAAAACATTACATAATAAACATAAATATAAATCACAATATCCTGGGGAAAATAGTTACATTCATGGTTTCATAACTGTGGAGGTCCATATAGGATAACTAATCTCAACTACATTAGAATAGAACCCATGTAATGATGTGAATCGATGTAATGAGCATAAAAAATACAATGTTACACCCAATGAAATTCAATTAATTAAACAATTATTTCTAATACCCATATAAATAAGGTGAACCACTCATTTTAAGATCCAATCTAATTAAGAAACTAAAGATAATAGTGTTTGGTTTGGATTACTGTTTGGATGGGTAACCTCTGAGGATGTTTTCTATGGTTTGAATGTGTGAGGAAAAATAAAATTTAAGGATCACAAGTTGGATTATGAGGAATATCACCAGTCATATATGTTACCAAGGATGTTAGTATGTAGTGGGTTCTCCTGATAAAAAATAGGGTTCATAGAATACCATTGGGGTCAATAGACATTGTTTACAGTCTCATGATATCTTGTCATAAAAATTGATATCATGGATAATTCCAAGATGGAAGTGTAGTGAAACTTCCTTGATCCTTTGTGTAATGTCCATAATAATGGATTTATGATTTAAAGTGGGGGAATGTTTCAACCATGTAAAATTAAGAGTTGAAATACTAATTTTCAATTCCATTTCAATAAATTTTAAAATTCATTTTGACAAAATTTGGATAAGAACTAGATAATTAAGATTTTTTACATTATTAGTGTGTTAGGATGAGTGACCTCTTGGCATATTTCCCATGGTGTGTCTGAGTGAGTCATAATCACACTAAAAGTAATTTTTTTGTCTTGTGGGGATAGTCAAAAGTCTAATAAGTAACTTTTTTTGGTGATATGTTATGGTGTTATGGAAATTTTCCAATATAATACATAAGAACCATGGGGTCAATTTACTACTTTAATTTTTTACCTCTCTCTATTTGTTGATTCATTGAATCTTATGAAAAACCAATTATTTATCTAATAGTTACATTGAATTTTTATTAGTTATTTATTTTAATTATATAATTCATGTTTTTTAATAACCATTTAATAGAATCTTTAGGATCATGGTTAATTAAAATGATGGAATCAATTAATTTTTTATGTAGTGATGGATAATATAAATATATTAAAGGAAGATAAACATTTCATAGAATACCTTTAAAGGATGCGGGAGGTGAAATTAGGCATTCTTCCTTATTCACAAAAAATTGCTAGATAATGGAATATAAAATGGTCACCTCTTAATTGAGAGGGATCCTGGATAGCTAGTGGTGAAGCATTAATCAGCTAGTGCTATGAAACAGTGTGTAGTGTCTTCTAGTTATTTAGCTCACTAAAAAGTGATGGCTATTACGTATCCATATGCATCATTATAAAACATTCTAGGCCTCATTTGTAATGGTGAAAAAATATCACTCAAATAATAATTGATTCATTTCCCTAGGATATCCTTGACTCTATGAAATTTATAAATATAGGATACCCTTATCCTGAACAATCAGTAATGGTGTCCAACAACACACAACTTAATATAATCAACCAGATCTCTAGAATTCTCCATGTCCTACTCTAAGAGATTTAATATTCATTTCTCAACTTCAATGTCTCTCACCTAATTATTTATCTCCCTTACTCTCTTAATTTTAAACAATATATTAAAAGAGATAAAAGACATAAATTATAATTGATTTTCATCATGAAAATAATATTTTCTCATCCCAACATCTACATATGATTCTTGGGAGACTTTTAAAACCAATTGGAAGATGGTTCATGGGTTTATATTTGAACCAAGTGAAGATATATCTTGTGATTTCTTAAAAACCAGGAATGTGCTTCTTGTATTTGTATTTAAACCATGGGGTAATTATTAAAATATATATCTCTCTAATTTTTGGGAGAATACATAGGGTCACATTCTATGTTATTGAAAAACTCCTCATAAATGTTCTTTACACACTCATTATTTTTTGTATTATATAATTATAATATAAATGGGAATAAACTACCTAAAATATATTTATTCCTATTCCACTACTCTTAAATCTTTTTTATCGATGATTTTAATAATATTATATGAAGCCAATTTAAGATTTATCCCCTAACTGATTTAATAACATTATATTTTTGAAATAATTTTATTTATATATTGATAATTTTATTTATGACTATATTTTTTAAAAGTAAATTAACCACCACCACCACCAACCTCATACATGGACCAAAAATAAGTATTAATAGAGATCATCACTTTTTTATAATATTTTCCCCCAGAATTATCATCATTTTCAAAATAAAATATTCAAATTCAAAGTGATATTTTTAGTTGTTCTCTTTTTCATAGGCTCTGGTTTTATATGTAATTGATTATCCATATAGGTAAAATTACAAGTGTACTATTCTTAGATGAATAATTCATATTTTTTAGAAAATGGAATTTCATGAATATGTTTCCAATAATGAACCATATAATAAATAGACTCATCATAATATTTCTACTTTTAAGCAGAAGAAAAATTTATCAACTCTATTCCCTATAGGGCTGACCAAAATGAATTTAATCACATATTTACTTATATGAAGACCAATGAAATATAGAAATTCTTGTAAGTCACACAATATGAAATTAATACAATGAAATAAAAAATATTGCACGCGTATAATCATGATTTTGAATGTTTTTATTTGAATTATATTCAATATATTATTATAATGATTACAATTTTTACTAAAATATTAAATGATGAAAAGAATTTAATGATTATTTTCTAGTAGAAGTGATCATAAATCAAATTAATTATGTTTTACCTAGTGCATGGGACCCCAAAGTGATAACTATAAAATATTCCTCACACATAAATAATATTTCATTATAGAAACTCATTGGATCACTTGGGACATACAAAATAACCATATAGCACCAAGTGGTTAAAAATCTTATTAATATCATGAAAACCAATAAGAACATAGAATTTTCACATGTAAAATACACTGAATATTCAATAAGTGAAATTAATGAATAATTTTAAATTTTAAAAAATGGAAGAATTGATTTAATGAATAATAATAAATAATACCAATATAATAAGAAGCATGAAAATATTTAATCCCAAAAATTTCCAAATACGAATGTAAGAAAAATAATAATAATATTCAATAATTTATGATTTAAAAAAATGTGTTGTAAGAGAATATGGCAATTATGGAGGATCTTTGAGAGGTGGATTATGATAATTATAATCTTTATTTATAATAATCAAGAGGATCATATCCTAAATGAGTTAAGGACACTCGTAGAGTCTTCATAATTTTCATATGAATCAAGAGTATCATATCCTTCTAAATCTACATCTCATTAACTTTATTATTCATTTTCCCTATGCTCTGAAGATAATAACTACACTCGTGATCAAATCACAAACAATTTTCATGATATTGTTCCTTTATATAATGATCATAGTGAAAAAAATATGTTTCAAATGAAAATTTTATTCAATATAAATAAAAATATATTTCAATTTTTAATTTAAAAAATAATCTAGATATTGATGTTTAAAAATATAAAATCATTTATTTAAAATTACTTATTCCTAATAAAATCATTTGTGAATAATATAATAACATGATCATTTTTTCTAAATATGATAAAAGGAATAATCATTCTTATTATTTTACATATTAAGATGTATATTAGAAAAATAGTACTTTTGTGAACTGTATTTATCAAATAATTTATGGGATTATTTTCATTATTATTTAAATTTTAATTATTAATGATATTTAAGTTTTATATTATATGGAATGCCAAAATCAATTTATATTTAATATCATTAAAAATATCATATCAAACTTGTTTGATTCCTAAATCCTTATTATCTTATTCTAATTGACCCAAAATTATTTCAGCCAATCAATGTTCTGTTATCTCACACTACATGAAATTAAATATAGGTACTAAAGTGAAAATTATTTATCATATTTTCAAGAAAATACACCATGAATCATTGAAATATAATTTTCTGGATTATAAATAAAAGTGGAGTAATAAATACATGAAATTATTGATCAATTTCTTATATCATTAACTCATAGTGTAATGCATAAATTGGGGTGGAGAATATATATTTTCATTCAAAAGGAATTCTGGTCATCAACCATGATTAATCTATGAAATTGTTTTATATCACTATTGTTTCAATTTCCCTCTTAATCATCACATTATGATATATCTTATATTTTAATATATCTCTATATCTTTTCATTCTTATATTATTACTGAGGGAATAATTTTTTTCAAAGAATTACTTTTTTATGTATTTTTCAAATAATAATTTTATTATCTTTTAAATAATTATTTATTAATCTTTTTCATAAATTTGTATTTAATAAAATTAAAACATTTTCAAATACATAAAAAACACTTAAACATTTTTTTGAATTATCTTTTAAAAATACATACGAATATTACTATAATTTTAAATGATATGTTCTGTAATGTTTTATCATAGTTTTACCTTTTAAACATTAATTCCTTCTATCTTATGATGGTATATGTTTTATATTCAAATCCCAAAATATTTTTTAAATATTTGTTATATTAATTAAGGGGGATTGAGTATTTCAAGGATTAATTGGTTTAACTTGTGTAGAAAAAATTATTTTGACCTTAATTTTATCTATTCCCTTTCTTTTTATGTTTTTTATAATCAAAAGGAGAGAGATTATTTGTGTCAAAATGGGGGAGTTTTAATATGAATTATAGTTCAAATTTGGAGAATTTTTTTTAATTTTAAGGATTTTATTCTCAAAATAGGTGATGTTTATTGAAATAGATTATCGATTTAGCTTTCCAAATATCTACGTATCTAATATATTTTATTCCATTTATGAAATGTTTTTCTAATGATTTATTTTTTATTTATGTTTTCTTAATTATGTATATGTGATCAACAAAGGGTCTATTACTATTCATATATATCTCTCATAATGATTTCATGAACATAATAAAAAAAATTAACTAATATTTTCCTTGAATGTTTCTCAGTTATTCATTTTTGCAATCTGACTAATGTTTTTAAAGAACTATTTGATGGGATATATAGGATCACATGTAATCCAAATAGAGTAATTGATCATCTCTTGATGAGAGTTTGGATGAATTAAATCCAAGGAAGGAAGTTCAAAATTCCATTTATGAACATTAAAGAATGATATAGGGCTATTATGGTGTTCTCTTATATATATATAACATCAACTATATTATATAATAAGAATAAATGGAATTTTATTAAAGAAAAAAAAATATAGGAAAAATACAAACAAAAACACCAAACAACCATAAAGTATGGATGTGGTGAAACTGAAACCAAATAAAAAATACACCCAATGAAATAGTGTGTGATCTCGAAGACAAGAAGAAGTTGTTGTATAAAGTATCCTGCAATAGAAGTCTTCAAATACCCTCTGTAAGAGCATGATCACTTCATCACCAAAGACTCCAAAACCAAACAACGAAGACACCTACAAGCCCCCATTAAAGGCAGTACCCAACTTCTTCAGATCATCACTACTCTTACAATATTATGTATCTTCAAAAAACAGAAATCAAAACAAACCACTCCAGGCCAACACTCCATGGAAGAATCCTCGAAAAAAACAGCATCAAAAAAGAAAACAGAGCAGAAAAAACAGAGATCAAAGGCTTGCTACTACATAACTGTAGAAAAATAAAAGCAAACCACTCCAAAGAATCATTTAGCTCCAATGATCGGCTTACAGAGGAAGCTTCAGTGGCCCAAGCCAGAAAAAACACTTTCACACCCAAGGATATTACGGCAGGCTCACCATAATTTGGGATGATCGCTGCAACTGACCAGAAATTGGGAAACCGCTGCAACTGAATACAGTACAAAAAAGGACAAGAAATAAAAATAAAGAAAGCATGGGGAATTTTTGGATAAAAAACCAGCGCATGAAAGTGAAATCATGAAAAATTTCACCTCTAGTTCCTCGTTAGCAGGTCGAACTGCATATTTATTTCCTAAAGGATTGCACCTTTGCTCAAAATTTGGATAAAGCTCCTCATTCCCAGGGCATCCCAACAGAACCCATCGCCTCACTATATTCCTCTCAATAAAAATGGGCCAAGCAGGCTCAACTTCCAACCAAAAGAAAGCTTACAAATAGAAAGGGAAAGCTTACAAAAGTCTAAAAATATGAGACTTGTCATGATCCTTTTTTTTAAAGGAAAGAGATCATCAGAAACATGATCATACCAAACAAAATCAACTCCATTAACACCTTAATTAGCCAGACCATCAATAACAGAATTGGATTCCCTATAAATGTGATGGATAATATGATTCAAATAAAATAGATTCTCCAAACAAGTATTCCAGCAATTAGTAAGCTTCCAGGACAAGTGATGAAAACCCATTCTAATGGAAGAAATAACAACAAAAGAATCACTCTCAAAACATAAATTATCCCAACCTCGCTTCACAGCTTGATCGACAGCAACGATAATGCCAAGCATTTCAGCCTCAAGTGAAGAGGCAAATCCATAAGAACCATTAAAACAAGCAATGATATCCCCATTATGATTCCTGAAAATAGCACCATAACCAGAACGCCCCGGATAACCCCTAGAAGCACCATATGAATTTACTTTTAACCAACCAAAAAGAGGTTACTTCTAGAGAACTTCTAAAGTACCACACGAAAGCCTGAAATTTCCCTTAACACCTGTCCTGTTCAAAACTGAAAAATCCTGAACCAAGTTAAAGCAAAAATGCTTCTTTGGAATATCAGCATTACACATAGCGCAAGAATAGCTGATAAAACCACACTTACTGAGATGGTAAATCTATCATGAATCATCTTATTCTGAGAAAACCAAATAAAATAAATGTGTTCAGAATTAGCAACTCTAAAATGATCTATCAATGGGGGAGAGAGAGAGAAATTGAATGCCATCCCTGAAGGAAATGTTGAATTGAAGAAATATTAGGCATGAGGATTTCAAAAATATCAAAAAACTCCTTACACATTGAAGAGGAATTGACACAACTAATAAACAAATGATCAATATCTTCCCTATGCTGATGGAAAAAAACACACGAAGAGAAGAGAGAGATGCCACATTTCTGAACGAAACAATCAGTAGAAAGCTTCCCTTGAGCCATTCGCCAGGAAAAAGATGTCCGAGATGGCCTAATAAAGTTCATATGAAGATCCCTCATCCATTTAAACCCTATATTTCAAGATAGTGAATGACTATAAAAATATTTAGAAGTCAGAAGGCCATTATATAGCAGGTACCCATGCACAAAAATTCTATCTGTTAGATAAACAGTAACTATTGATAATAGTAACAATATGATTAGGGAGACCCCCCAAATTAACAAGATGATATTTAATTGTAGCATCCAGATCAACATTAAAGTGGTCATTTATCAAGGAATCAGCTAAAGGACATCCAGTACAATTGGACTTCCAAAAGGATAAAGATGAGTTCCTTGAAACAAGCCATCTGACATGAGAATCAATGGAAGAGAAGATGGATTTAAATTCCGACCAAACAAAAGAATCCAGATAAATAAAAACTCCATTCCTAAGCCTGTCCTTGAATTTATTATGGATAAATTATAGAGACTCAGAATTACTATTAACAAGCCTCCAAATGAACAAAGCCTGTAAAGAATCATTAAACACCTCAAGATTTTTAATACCAATACCCCCATCATCATAGGGTTTACAAAAATTATTCCAAGAGACCGTAACTAATTTTCTCTCCGAAATATTACCGCTCCATATAAAATTTTTAACTGAAACATTAAATCTCTTGATAAGAGAGATCGGCCAATTATAGACCATGAAAGAATACACAAACTTAGAAATGTTCATAGACCTAACCAACCAAACCAGACCTGCCAGGGAAAGGGAATTACCCTTCCATGTAGAAAGATTTTGTCTGATTTTACATATAATATCAGAAAAATAACAAGATTTAGTGCTCCCCCAAAACATAGAAACACCCAAATATGTAAAGGGAAAAACACCTTCATGAATACCAAAATCCCTGATAATGCAAGTATTCCTAGAAATAGGAATATTCCTACCAAAATAAAAAATAGACTTATTCCAACTAATCTCTTTCCCAGAGACTTTTTCATAATGCAAATGGGCATGCTTAATATTTTTAATATTTTTCTTATACCCTTTAGTGAAAAGAATAATATCATCAGCATACAACAAGTGAGTGGGAGCAGCAAAACCTCTACCAGCACTAATAGACTGTAGTTTCCCATTACCATCCATAATTGAAAGTAATCTACTAAGATAATCCTCCGCAATTGAAAAAAATAATGTCTGAGAGAGGGTTACCTTGTCTAACACCTCTAGAACATGAAAATAAGCCCTCAGGGGAACCATTAACAAGGATAGAGATACGAGCTGACTCAAAAATGGTTTTAACCCAATTAATGAAAACATCATAGAAACCCAAAAAAATGAAGAACCTTATAAATGAAATTCCAATTTATAGTATCAAAAGCATTCCTAAAGTCCAACTTGAGAGCAATATTACCATCCCTTGTGGATTTATTAATAAGGAAAGCACATTCTGAGGCAGTGATAAGGCAATCTTGAATAGACCTACCATTAATAAAACCAAACTAATTAGGAGAAACAATCTTATTGGAAATATAGGACAACCTTGTAGCCAGGATTTTGAAAATAATTTTAAAAAATGTATTGATCATAGAAAATGGTCTAAACAAATGAATCCCATTATCATTCTCAGTCTTTGGAATGAGGGCATGGAATTGAGCATTCAGGCCCTGAGTAAGAGATCCACCTTTAAAAAAACGAGTAACCAACCTACAAAAAGCATCATGAATGACGTCCCAATATGTCTGAAAGAAAAAATTCCCAAATCCATTACGACATGGGGAGCTGTTAGACATTAGGCTAAAGGCCTCATCCTTTATTTCAAAGTGCAAAGGGATGGATGTATGATTGGAATTATCCTCTTGATTAACAAGAGTTGGAATAATACTCTCCACAGGATCATCAAGAGTAACATGACCGGAAAAGAGATACTTAAAATAATTAACAACATGCTCAGAAAGATCCCTTATGTTGTCTAACACATTATTCCCATTTCTAACCAAAGAGAGAGGCCTTTAGATTTTCCAAATTCTCTGTAAAGAATTTAAAAATTTAGAATTTATATCCCCATCTCTCAACCAATTATCCTTAAAATTGTCTCTTTGTAAAGAATCATTAAGATTCAACAAGTTATTAAGCTTGGAAACCAGCTGAGTCTCACCCAAAACATCATTAGAGAAGTCATTTGAAGAATTCTTCTCCTGTATTTGTTGAAGAGAATCCTCAAAAGAGGAAATTTCAAAATCAAGGGAACTGAAACGATATTAACTCCATAATTTCAAATTTATTTTAAGGAATTTGAACTCTATGACATAAGAAAAATCATTTTCCCTACCATACCAAGAATTCCAAGTTTCTTAGATAATAGTTCTACATTCTGGATGATTAACCCATGCCTTATTAAATCTAAAAGGAAAATGAGGTTTGGGATCTTTACTCATAAGGTCAACCAAAATAGGATGATGATCAGTGTTGATTCAAGAAAGAGTCATAGAAAAAATAGAACCCATAAATCAAGACAATCCTCATTGACAAAAGCCCTATCAATTCTACTAGAAACAATTATATCCAAAACTTTCCTGTAACAAGTATACTTATCCCCAACAAGATTAACTTCAATTAATCCATTATTATCAATATAGGATTTGAAATCACTAGAAGAGATGACATTAGTCATGGCTCCATTCTTCTTTTCAGAATTCATGATGGCATTAATGTCACCAAGAATAGACCACAGACCAGAGATCAAAGAATTGAGAGATCAAATATCCATCCATAAATTCCTACGGTCCTGATACCAGTTATGGGCATAAATAAAAGAGAAGAAATGTTGGGGACCTTGAAGAAAGAAGGAGTATCTGACATGCTGATCAGAATTAGTAATTAGGGAGATATGAGATAAAGAACAACGATCCAAAACCCATAACTGTTTAATATCCGATAAGGATCTATTGGATTCCACAAAATGAAAACCAAGGCTTTCAAAATTGGAAATATTGGGAGAAAAAACTCTTTTGGTTTTAGACTAACAAATAAGAAGGGGCCTATGTTTTAGAATGAAGAGCCTAAGGGACCTCATGGTATCATGAATGGCCAAACCTTGAAAATTCCAGAAAAGAAGCTTCATTTAAATCTAGGATCGGGATGATTTCCCCCTTTTTTGACCCCCACATTAGCCAGTTTGCCGGACTTATGAGGCCTTCCAGCCTTTCTCATAGGACTAGAGACCCCTTGTATAAGATCACTTATATCCAGATTGCTGATGGTTCCTTTTCCATTTTAACATCATCAGTAATGATTTCCACTGGACCGCTGAATGAATCAGGAACACCCATATCCTATGTTGTCACATTACTAACAGGAACCTAAAAATCATCAACCAATGCAGTAGTACCACCAGAAGAAAATGATACCCCAATAACCTCTTCCAAAGGAGCAGAATCTCTCTTGAAAGAAGCAGGTTCCACTCCTTTTATAACAGAATATGTAAAAGGAGGTGCAAGATCTCCAGCCACCTAAACTGGGGAAGTAACAGGTGTAATAACAGGATGAATAAAGACCTGGTAAATCCCAAAATTTTCACTATCCTGAAGAGAAACCACAAGCGTACAAATATTATCCTCCAAATACTGCCTCAAAAAACAATCATCAATCTCTCTTTCAGAAAAAATAACCATGTCATAAATCTTAGATGATATATTCTGATCCAAAATGTGATCCTCATCCATTTCCTAACCAATATTAGCAAGGGGACTAGGCAGATCAGGAATCTTACCTTGTTTAACATCTTCAGAGATATCAGGCCATGATTTATTTGAAGTAACTATCACTCCGGAGGGACCAGGTATATCCTTTGAGGGACCCTCCTTTTCCACAAAGATCTTCTTTTTTTTATCCCAATTAACCTCCATCCAATCCTTCTCTTTGGGAACCACATTGACATTCTTTTTAAGCATATTGTAGTTCACCATAAAATTACCAACAATCTTGCAAACCTCAAAAAATTAAGGAACGCGTTCATAATCTACTTTAACATCAATCTTATTACCATTATCAATCAATGTGACATTATCCGTTCTTTTATTTACCATAATAACATCAACCAGAATTCTAGCAAAATAACCATGATCCCCCTCCAATGTTTTCTGATCCATTCTAATAGGAGTTCCAACACATGAGGCTAGGTCATTAAGGATCCTAGGATGCCAGTATATCCAATTCAACCAGTGAAGTCTAATCCAGATCTGGGGATTGGTTTGGTTAAGGCTAATTGGATTGAAATTAACATCTCATTCAGATAATCTCAAAGCACCAGGTTTGAGATGTAGATTTCCAAAATCCCAATCCCTGTAAAAAATCACCCACTGATTGAAATATGAGATGAAAAAAATACCTCCCGATAGGAATCAATTTCTAGTTACTAAAACCCCAGCAATGAGAACTTCTATTTTTAATATCAACGTAAAACCAGGGTTTATCACCCTTGGAATAAATAAAGCGACCAAGAATAGAAAACATAAAAATATCAATGAATTGTTGCAATGCTTCCGGATCCGAAACTACAGAAAATCCACCGTTCTCAAGTCTGGTAATGTTAGAGGAACAAGGCGTCCCTCTTTTTCTCAGATCAGAAGAACCGGAGTGTACTTCACCAAAAGAAACACCTTTGTTTCTCATCCTAGAGAAATCTACAGGATTCGGAAAAGAGCCAAGACCCTTAGATAAGAGTCGATCGTCCTTGAAGGAAAACTCCCAATCTGGATTGAACGAACTCATGGTGAGAATCAAGTAATACTATAGGATCACACGAAAACGCCATTTATAGGTTGAAGAGAAAGTTCCCTCATTCTCCCTTCATTCTCCTCTTTCGCCGCTCTCGCCATCTTATAATAATACTAGATTATATAGTTCCTATATATATTGGGTTTCATGGATAGTTTCAACCTATTATTATAGAAGTAAAACAACAATATAGTGGAGGAGGAATGAATGATGTGAATTTGGTGTATTCCACTATATACCTAGTGCAGGCTACTGGGAATTCAGTGGAATTATTCCCAAACTCTATAGGAATCACTTATGATTGTCCAAAAAATATTTCTTGAATATTACTGGATTTAATAAACTTCAACTAACCCAAAAAAATAGAGGTAGATAAATAGGGGACATTAAACGAATTTGTATTTATCTTGAACAATTACCAAAGCTCGAAAACTACTATTCTCTTTAATCAGGAATCCCAATCTCTAGCATTCTCCAAGACCTCCTCTAAAAAAGAAAATAATCATTTATCCATCACAATGGTTGATATCATTGAATAATCATCTAAATATATATCAAATTGTATTAGTATATCAATGGAGTTGTAGGAATAAAATTTTAATATATTTTAATCAAGAAAATCATTTCTTTACATCGAACTTTATAGATATAGTTTTAAAGATTCCGTTAAAACCAAAGGAAGTTTTTTGTTAGTATTATATTAATACCAAGGGTTTTTAGTTTTCGGGATTCCATTATATCCATGTATTGTGGAAAATATAATTTTTTAAAACCTTGTGATGTTCTTAATAATACATATCTTTGTAATTTCTAGTTGGAGTCATCGGGGAACCCCATGGACTGTTATTAATCTTCTTATCAACTTTTTTTGTATTCTCATCAAGTTTCACTATGAATCATTATAATATATATATATATATCATATAAAATAAATATATACTCCCTATATGGTGTGTGATTAATTTTTTAATATGGATATTAAAATTATTATACAACGAAAAATTATCATTTTTCTCTTAATAGATTTTATATCCATATATTTTTTAAATACATATATTTTATAAATGATGTTTAAAATTATCATGTAATTAATAAATTAAAATTAACACCCATCATCCCTAATTTATATATACTATATCCAACATTAACTATAATAAAACTTCTTGTTTGACATGGTTTGTTATTTTTTTAGTGGCAGTTTGAACCCTTGCCAATTGTTTCTACGAAGGATTCCAAATCCCACCACTAAATTTGGTGTCAACATCTTGCCTATGTAGGATACATTTATTTAGTGTTTGTTTCTAGTAGGTTTCATAGAACCTATATTTAAAGGTGGTGTTATTCATTTTAACAACATTTTTTTAGGAAACAATAAGTTGAGGATTTATTGGTTGTTTAAACAGCCTATAAATCCAAGATTATTTTGACCGGAAAACCTCAATAAAAATGAAAAAAACTACTGATAAATATTAGTATGGCATATTTTTTTTGTGGTTTTAATTTTTTTTAAATAATAATTATATAGTGGCAGTTTTAATTAGAACTAAAAAATAATATGGCATATTTAGTAGCAGTTTAATCCACCGATAAAAAAATTTAAAAATGAAGCTACAGAATCAATATCCCTAAAACAACCCTAGAAACAAAATTCACAAGTACATTCCATACAAAGGTGTAGATAATATGAAATTATTTATATCCATTTGGGGATTATTTTATTCATATAACACCAAAATATTATACCAAAAAATGATATGAATGGTTTCATCTTTTTTAAATAACCAACCATGAACATAGACATGATAATATGATAATCCAACTTGTGAAATCATGAAAACGACATATGAATAGTTTGTTCCACCAATGATACATGAAAAACCCATATTGATCAATATTGTTCCAATAGATCATATATAATACTAATCACTAACTGATGATGTACTATACTCGACACCCTCTTCATATCCTTCTCTACTTCCTACTACCAGTACATACAAGACAATTATATTGAAAATTAAATACTAATCCTATATTAATATATAAACATAAAATAATAATTTATTTTGAAATAAATGATTTTTAGGTTTTTCTAGTTACCCACTCACCACCAACAATCTATTTAATATCACTTGGGAAATATCAGGTAATATTATGATATAAATCAACTAGTACTTTAAATAAAGAGGATATATGAGCCCCCTATTTTTGAATTTTTTTTTTATGGAAACCAACTCTCTCTGATCATCTCAGGTTTAGGAGTGACTAAAGAATATATTACATATAGATGTAATCATTGATTCATATCCAATTACCTCAGATTTTAATTTTTCCAATCCCATCCCATGAACTCGAGTAAGATGATCCTTCTTAAGGACGTTACCAATTAGGTCATCCTGGGATTTTGAGAAGGACAGTACGGGATTGTAATCCCATAGTTCATTAATTTTTATCTATAAATCAAATAGTAATCAAGCATAAAGTAATAAATATTAACATAGTGACAATTATCAATATTTTATTACAATTAAAAATTAATTCATACCCCAAATTCTTTGGAAGGTTCATTAACATAACTTTTATCAAATTTTTATAAACATCCAAAGAATGTTTTTTTGGGAGACATGGTTCCCTAAATTCTATGACGACATTAAAAAAAGTTAATTCAATAAATTTAATATAGGAAATAGGTATTATTTAAATTTAAATATTTAAACTAAATAAAATATTACAACAATCGAGTGATTTTAGGAAAATAGTTTTGACCATGTTGTCTGAGGGGTGATTTTATTAGTTCAAATAATTGAAATATTCTTTGAAACATCAGGAGTTAAATAAGATGTAATTTAATATTAATGTATTTAATATCATCTTCTTATCATATGTATTTATTAATATAAAATGTTATTAATATAATTATATATATTTAAATACCCCATGTTTTTAATGACTAAGACTTTCAACAAAAATATTCCTTTTCTCTCTAAGTACACAATTTGGTACCTGATCAAATTTTTTAGGGGGTATCAACAAAGTGTCATGGAATTCATTCCATAATATAAATTTAAAATTTGTACATTTCATACACAAATTTTTCAATGTCCAAATCTATGCTATAAGATCTACAATAGTAAAGTGGAAAACCAATGTAAAAAGTTATTTCTTTTTAAAATATTATAAATTATTATCATAGTGGAATTAACATACACCACAATGTATTAAAATTTCCATTATATGTGAATAAAAAATAATTTTTCCATGATTGAGGAACATATCTCTCATCCTAACAGGTAATTAGAATGGTAACTATCTCTTCCACTAGCTAGCCTAGTATCTATCCAAATAATCTTATGTCATCATTTTTAGGGACCCCATAATAGTAAAATAGGAATACTATCATCAGTCTATTTAGAATCCTAACATATAATCCTTTCATATTTCTATATTTAGTATCATTTTTTTGTAATTTATTAATAATATTTAGTATTATAAAAAATGAAATAACATTATTCATGTTGAAATTCATACCTATAATGGTCACCCTCTATTATCCACATGATGAAACATAAGTGAAGACATAAACCCAATATATTGATCATGCTTTATGTGGATGAATTGGTTGAGGTGTTGATGGGATGATAATGGAGGGTATCCCTGATGATTATGGAATTAATAGCATGAGATACGGTGTAGGGGGATAAAAATGGTGAATTAAATGTTATAGGTTGGGAGAGTGATGGATCATCATCTGTCTGTATGGTTGATTGAATTTCAACTGTGAGTCAACTAGATTAGTAAAACACTTCCTCCTTGTAAATTATTTCATTTATTCAATAAAGATTAACTTTTGAACATATATTTTAAAAAAAAAATCATGCCAAAAAATATATAAATGATAATCTATTTACAATAGTTAAAAAAAATATAAATAGATATGATAATGAATGACTACAAGAATAAAATAAGTTCTTCAATAATGAATGGATGACTAAAAATAAAATCATATTTTACATCAATAATGTCATTTTTAAAATCCATAATAAATTAATATACTTCCCCCACCCTTACAAGACTAATATTTTCAATATCATGAAGGAAAAATATGTTCGCTTTTTGTTATTAATTAGATTCAATTACAGAGGTGAAATCTTCCACTCCATCCCCCATATCATACATATCCCATTGTTTTTAATGACAAACTAAACTCTACCCTTCATCCATGACATATTCTACATAATATACTATTTTATCATGTGATGATATGTTATATGGATCATGTAATTAATGGTCATCAACATCCAACAAGTTAGAGATGTTTAAAGAAGTAAATTGAATGGAATATCTTTTAACACCCATATTAATATCTACCCAGTTGAAATTGAATAAAAAAACTAAAACATAAATGTGATAGATTAATTTGATGATATGGTAAATCATTAAATAGTATCCCATATTATAAAATTTAAATTTACCATTATTTCATGTTTTTAAACCCCCTTGATGATCGACTATTCAAAATTTAGATCCTCTAACATTGTAAGGGTTGAACATTCTAGTTTGATATAGTGGGCATCCATTAAGAAATATAAAATCATCTTATAACTCAGATTGAGTATCAGTATTCATGATCTAAAAAAATTAATAAACAATATTAGTTTTAGAAACTATATGTGTCAACCTAATATTTTTTTACTATAATATTTAAGAACATACATGTCATCCATACCATTCTATAATATTTTTATGAACAACCTTTATTATATCATTCTCATTTAATGTTTGGAATATCATTAGTATCTTTATTTTTATCCCAATCTCTTCAATATATGGATCTCAAATTTCCATATTCATCATCTAATATCTGTGTTTCTATAATAATTCTATTTCAGTTAGTGTAAAATTTGAGCTCCTCCCAACTGTTCAGCCAATAACATGAATGATTTTTTACATACCATGTAGTTTTGATTGATTGGATGTGGCTTCCACATTTCCAACTTTATTTAATATTATCTCAAAATCTACCATGTATCTATAAACAAAGATAATACACACCACTTTCAAATATCCAAGAAAATTGAATCTCTAGTTTGAGATTTATTTTTTACATACGATTTCAAATGCACAATATATCTATGAAATAAAATAAATAAAAAATAAATTTGAATATAATGAAGTATTAATAACTGTTTACATAAATGAAAAATATTTAAATAAATTACCTCTCAAATGGATATATTCATTGATATTGTATGAGCCCTACCAATTTAGCTTCCTCGACCAAATGCACAGTTAAATGTATCTAAAAAAAGATTGAGTAAATATCATCTCCATTTCAAAAAGTGTTAATAAAAATATATCATAAAGGTTTTCATGCTCAAATGGTTTTAATGTTTTCTCACATAGTTGTCTTATGAATGTGAAAAATTAGGGAAAAATGTAGTAAACTTTTTAGGTAAAAATGTATGATATACCAAGAGTAGTAACTATTGTAACAAAATAAGTGAATAGTTACTTATCAATACAATTAACCTGTGATGTTTTATGTCAAAAAACATTGATATTTCACATGAATACCCATTAGATAACTTAAAAAGTTTTAAAATTTGATGGAATATGTCTTTATCCCATTTTTCATTACAAATATTTGTCTGATCATACTTTCCAATCTTATCTGGAATGATATCATTCTTTATGTTGATGGTTTGCAACAATTTTTGAGTATTGAGATTGTCCTTCAATTATCCATTCTTATTTAGTAATTTGAAGATAAAATAGTCACAAATAATATTAAAAATATTCATTACATAAAGATTATTCCACAAAAATTAAATTCCCAATATGGATGTTTGAATAATTTACTTTATTATTCCAATGTTGTGTAATAATTTCACATGATGATGCACTTATAAATTATTTTCCACTATCATTAAAATGACGAACCTTCCCAAATTAAATTAAATAATTTAGATGTTGGTCCAATATTTTAAAAACTGTCATCATCTTTGGAGGTCGTCATCGATCAATAGAACCATTTATTTTTGAATCTTTCAATTGCACTATATGGGATACATCAAGAAATCATTGATGTCACAAGAATAACCATTTTTTATTGTGAGGTAGTCGTTCGGGCTCTAAATCAATGTCATAAATATGAAAATACAAACTCATTTAATTTTTCCCACCTACTAAATTCCAATGTACAGGGAATTAACTAATGGTCCGCATTAGAGTATATTTTATTTTGAACAATTTTCTATAAGATGCATCATTTGTCTCAACATCGTCACTCCATAACTCAAATTATTATTCCATAAGAGGATAATGGTATCCATAAATTAAATTTAAGCTAGTTTTTATTGAAAAATCATCCAATTTATAAAATAAGTTTACTTCATACACATCCATATAGTAAAAACATTAGAGAACAAAACTACAGCAAAATCCTATAACTAGCGATCAATGTCCTAAATTTGTTGAATCCATCCGCAACTAATCTGAATAAATCATTACTAAGATTATATGAGATATTTTGATTTAATGAATCGAATGACCATTTCAATTGTGAATCTTTTTTATATCACATTAACCTCCCATTTTGGTTATCTATTGAATTATACTTCTTGTGCTAAGCAGTTTTCGTTGACATGAACAGTCTTTGCAATCGAGTGTTTAATGGAAAGTATTTCAAAAAAAATTAGGATTATTCCTTTTATATTTCATCATATTAGTATTTCAATTGAAATTCCCAGTATCACCCATTGAATTCTATAAAGAATTATAACATTTTATTTTAACATGTATTCTTGAATCCTCTCTCCAATAAAATATACAAACATTAGTAGACACATGTATTTTTTTTATAAATCCGATAGAGATTGATAAAAAAATGTCAAATTATAAAATGTATCAGGATTATTTTCCCTCAAAAATTCATCAGAAAATAGTCCAAATATCATGGGCTTCCTCTTAATTGAAATAACGATTGGGAATTTGATAAGATACAACTTCAACAGAAAATAATGTTTCAATATTTCACCCATGAACAATACAACACTTGATTTCCAATTCCAACTAAACCCCGAAATGAAATTTTTTCTCAATGAAATTTTCTCTTACTATATTCTCCATAGAATCAAGAGTAGGATGCAATTATATGTTATGATCTTGATTTTTTTCCTATATTGTCAAAAACATCAATTGTCAAGTTTCAATTTTTAGTAGCCTCAACTAGTTGTTCTGATATGTTTTTATGATGGGGTTGGTGTCTTCCAATGGTGAATACATTGTTTATAATTTTATTTATTTCATTTTATTTTATTCAAAGTATTGGTAGCTAATTCTGATTATTGACTTCAATGCTCATACATTATGTAATGTTTTATTATCAATTCCAAATCCAAAAAAAATTTGAGTAGCAATTTTCTTTAATATCAAGTGTTCATAAACATTATTTATCTTGAAAATTATTCTAATTTTACATTTAATTCATGCACATATTATTCTCCCATCAACAGATTTATTAGAACATGAAAAATCAAAAAAAAAACCCTCCAATACCATAGCATACAAAGGTGTGTCTATTTTTAATGTGATCTAGATTTTATCCATATATATCAAAATGTGCATAAACATTATTATAAAAATTAAAACACATATGTATTACAACATTGGAAAATAGATAATGGTAAAATATGGTAATGTGGTATTAGCTAGAATTAAATAGATTCCAGATTTAATTTATATAAAAATTTATTGAATGAATAGATAATCGATGGGAATATAAAGTAGTTTAAGATAGTGAGAAGATTTCCATAATAGAAAATATTGAAATTGGTGCTCACAAAAAAAAATTAATGTTATATTGGGTATGGTTTCTGGTAAAAAATACCGTAGAATATGAATTTAAGGATCAACTAACACCTTGATCCAAATATTTCTGAAAAAAATGTAGAATATGTTTAAGAATACTCATTTTCATAAATGATAAACTAAATGAGTTATATGATTATACCAACATAAAAAGTGGAAATTAATAGAAAGTATATATAAATTAAAAACTATCTCATTAAAATTTGAAAAAAAATGAATCCTTAAGGATTTTATAAAAACATTCAAGATTGATAAGGAATTAATATTAAATAAGGGGTTGAAAAATAAACCATTTGAAAATTTTATACATATAAAAAATATTCCCAATTCATATAGTTCATGTGTTTTAGAAAATTTTACTAAATTCCCAAAAATTACTATATTTTAGTTTTGTATAAAATGTGATGATGTTTTAACATATACAACCCTATTTATGGAAAAAATAATGAAAATTCATCAATTTAAAAAAATTAGGTAAACATAAGAACACTTTTAATTAAATTTTTTATCACCCTATAAATCTCTCTCACCCGTTACAAACCCTAATAACTATCTGTTGCACTCGATATTATCAAGGGATAATGATATTCCATCTGGGGTAATAACCATAACTCCATCAATACCATTTCCAATGAAAAATAATAGTCTTTCTTAATGGCCTATTAAAATGGAATAGAAACATAACCAAATGTTTCCTAAAACAATCAAAACACAAAATCTTATGTCAACTATATCAACCTATATATAATTTTCCAAGAACCAAAAATATATTTTGTTATATTTATAAGTTCAAAATTAATATTTTCAATTCTAAAAGTGATGGTGTTGTTTTTCAAAAACGGTTTTTACCCAATTTGTATGTAAAGGGGTGATTAAATTTTCAATGTGGAAAGTATGATATTTCTTTTCTTTATACATTAGCATATAAAAATATATTTTCTAAATTATGTATGACTAAGTGTTTAAAAAATTTCTTATAAAAATTTAATTTCAAAGATAATTTTTTGAAATCATATTGGGAACTTTTAAATCACACCCTATATAAACATCATTGTATATATGTATCTCATGCATTTTTTATACCTATTCCTCGATAATATTTCTAGATTTGGTGTGTTCTCATTATTCTAGTAATGGATGTCTTTATGTGGACATGACTTAATGGTCCACACAAAAGAACTTATGGTGGATCATATTTATGGTTTATATCCAGATGTTTATACTATCCAAATCTACCATGCTATTATATATTAGGTCTCCTTTTCATTTTTACTTTTTTTTATATTCATTATTATGGTGTATATTTTAAAATTGACATCGGTTATAAATATAAATTATGGAATGTTTGATTGATTTTATTATTTATAATAATTTATTTTATATAAATGGAAATCAAATGTACGGATGGACAATGTTAGAATATAGATAAAGATCTAATACTTATTTATTATTACATGATGGTGAAACCATCCCAACTAAATTTTCATTATAGTCTATTTTATTCACAAACCTATCGTGTTGAAGCACATACTTCCCTCCTTGTGACAGATTAGTTTCCATAATATTGTAGGTTGACCCAGAATGATTTGTCAAATTTTATGTCCAACAAAATTTATGACCATTGAAATGTTTATATACTACCCCTGTCATGCCTAACATATGTTAATGTTTATCATGTTTTGGTGCTGGACTAATGATATCATGTAAAGATAGTTTTCCATTTGTATCAAGTAATGCAATAGAAATCAATTAACAACCAATCTATAAATTGAAAATATATTATACATCCAGTAATATTTTTATTATAAATCATATTATTGTACCTAAATAAAAAAAATTGATAACATATATACCCACAATTTCATTCCAAACACCTAAGTCAAGTATATTTTTTTAATTTTATGTGCCTTTTGATGAAAATGAATATTTTCCATACTATTTATTAAGCCCAACGGTGAAAACAAAGGGAAATAAAAATCAGCAGAGAAAATTAGAGACTAATAATATTTATGAAAAGGAAGAGGGAAATCAAACCTATATGCCCTCACCCTAGGCAAGGGCTTGATGTAAGACAATGGCTGGAAGAGGGCTTAGATGAGGATAACAACTGAGGTGATGACAAAGGGGGAGATAGGTTTAGGGGATGTGACCTCACCACAGGAAAGGGCACAGGGGCACTAGATCATAGGGCTTAGGATATTCCCATGTGTTTTTGATGGGGGAAGAACTGTGGTGATATGGTTTGGGGATATGGGAAGGGGATCTTGATGGATAAGGCTCGGGGGAGAATGTTTGAGCATGGCAGAGGGGATGATAGATACCCGAGTGACTGCAAGGGGGTGGGGGGGGGGGGGGAGGGATAGGGATTGTGGTTAGGTGGAATGGGAATTAGAGAAGAAGGTTGGGGAATTGTAGAAGTGTTGGGTGTGTCGGTGAGGGGGTTTCTAGGGTTCATGTTTGGTGGTATGAGGAGCTTGGGTATAAGTTTGGGGCACAACTATGGGGTCAGAAGTGTTGGTTAGGAGGGAGGTTTTAGGGTATCAGGTCTGTGGGGGAGGGGAGAATGGGGGGGAAAGGTTGGGGAGGGGGTAATTGTTGGGTGTGGGGAAACTCATTTTAATAAAATATTAAATTTATAGGTGGTTTATAAAAATCCACAATGAAATTAGAAAAATAATAATTAGGGGTGGTTTAGTAAACCTCCGCTATACAAGGAATATGTTGTAGTGGGTAAATAAAAAAGACTGGTTAGATCTTCACAGAACATCTACCTATCAAAAATAACAAATAATACCATCGAATAAATTATTCATTATATTAAAAATAAACAGAACACTTCTGTGTACATAAAAAATCCATATATTTCCATTTCAAGGATATGAGTATACATGTTTTATATGATAAATTTACTGTGAACCTCATATAGTATCTTAAAACGCAATGGATACATTGATCCACTACAACATTCATTTGGAATGACTAATAAAGAGCATCTTTGATCATAATAGTGTCTAAAACTACTCCATTCCAATACATGGATTTGAACATATAATGACGCTCATGTTCATAGAATATAAAATTTGAATTCTTCTGAAATAGTTGATAAAATTGATTATCCTTCAAAATGTGTTGTAATTGTCAAAAATTATCTGTATTGAACTCATAATACATAAGTATGTCATCAAATTTAATGTATATGAACAGGTCAATAAACTCATGGAACATAGACTATATCTATCCAATGGACATAGTTGGTGAATTCTTGAAACTGATGATATTTTGAAATAAATCATCTTTTCCATATTAACATCTGAAGGGGTATTCAAAATACATTTACCTTATAACTATATTTTTTTATATCCTGACAATAAACCAATATTTTAAAATATCCTTTCTACTTTAAAATTAATAAATAGATCACCAATCAATGGATGGATATATCATTTATTTACTATTTCAAGGGGAAAGTGGGGATAGTCGATAAAAAGGAAAATAATTCCTCTTCCGTCTCCACAATCAAGAACAAAGTACTCGATGGTGAAAAAATTGGTTGAATAAAACCTCAATACAATAAGTCATGAATTTGTTGTGAAATATCCATCATATTTTATGAATCAATACTATATGGATATCCCAATATGTAAAAGTCACTAGGGTATAACTATTTCCATTAATTGATCTCAGGTTAAGTGATTTTCATCCCAAATCATTTCATAATGACATGATTTTAGAATTTTATACCCAGTTGAAACCTCACTGGATGATCCTTTTCTGGTAATAATAAAACTATTTTACATCACTTATTATATGGTTCAATACATCAATAAACCATGAAATGATCTATCTCATCATAGATTATTTCATGATATTCTTAGGATTGAATGTAAATAACTCTATTTGAAAATCAGTCGATAAAACTTTATAATGTAAATGTTGCGGATTATTATATATGGTTGTATATATAAATTTTGGATTTCTCCCAAAGACTTTTTATTACTTGATATCACCACATTATCAATAGGAACATCATATTTAATATATAAACCTATAACAAAAATATTCAACCCTAAGGCAATTGTAAACTTATACACCTCACATATTAGATCATTTTTTATGGAAGGTAAGATGAAGTACAATATATTGCATAAATAATTAAAAGAATACATCCAAGAAAATTATAGAAAATTGTATCTTAAATGAAATATGTATTCCATGTTGCTAACATAGAAAAAAGAATACATCTAACCATGTACTATTCTAGGACCACTCTAACTCCTAGTTAAATCACTTCAATGGTTATTCCCATAACACTATCCCTCATGATATGGGGGATCATGTTGTCATTATATACTCATTCCATCTCCCCTTTTATGATCGAAGAATGGAATACACTGATATTACCTCAAAGGGTTACACTGGAATGCTTTATCATGAAGTGGGATTCTAGTTCCACCCAAACAACAATGCAATGCTTGACACCAAAGGTTATGATTGTCACAAAAATGTATAAATATAAAATAATATATGATCTCTTGACAATGTTTTGATAATTATGAGCTCTAGTGAAACAAGATAAATATAGATAAAACTAACACCTTGGATTTTGATGTATTCACTATCAAGGAAACCAGGAAAATCAGCCAACATCTCTGCATTTATATGATTCTTGGTTACTCACATATAGTAAGTTTCTATTTTAATTTAGTATCCTCTTGATTACCTCCACTTTCCCCAACACATCATGTAACATTTCTAATGTCAATTGTATGACCTTAAACTATATATTTTTGGTGTAATATATCCTTGAAATAACTCACCCAAGCCTCATTATCGAATATAATATTTTAATTATAACTGAATAGAATCATGAATCCAATAAAAAACTCCCTCACACTATATATCTTCATACGGAGATTTAAAATAGCCTAAAAAATTATCATACACGGTAGAAGAAAAAAACTTATCATGAAACTGATCATAGAAATTCTCTAATTAAATTACTAACTCCTCATAATCCCTAGTGAATAAAAAGTGCAATTTAAAATATATATACATTAGATATTGTCATATAATGAACTATGGTGGTCTCCTAAAGTATAGATCAAACTAAATAAAAATAAAAAATCCTATAATGAATCCTAGAACTAAAAATTGAAAAACATAACGTATACCTCAATATTACTAAATGATTAAACTAATTAATAAAATTAATATACTATATATCTTAATCAAAATCATTTAATTATTTATCTTCTAGATCATCATTTTGAACATTTTTTCATGATCTTGACTGGGATATCACGCTATAAGCATATTAATATAGGATAAAACATTAGTGTATCACTAATACTATAACATTTAATAATAATAATTAATAAATTAATATTTTTTATTATTCACATTATCAACCCAATTAAATTAGAAACCTATAAATTAATGATAAATAATCCTTACAATGAAATTTACACTACAAGAAGAGATACATCAAATGATAAATTTATTATACATAAAGGCCTCAAACATTATCATAGAGGGCCATAAAAAACTGTTCCCATGATGGACTTCCATCCTTATATGATGAACTATTTTTTTCCAAAAATGTTTCCCTATATATCTTTTTAATCCTTATAACTGCATATCCCCAACTTCTATCAAATATTCTAATCAAAATTTTATACTAATCTATCATAACACACCGACAAATTTAACACTAATTTTCAGTAAATATTTAGGGGTGAGACCTCCAAAACCAAACTCTAAAACACTATGGGATGGTACGAAGCACAGTGGCTACAAAATGCCCAATTATGGGATAAATTACTTAACAAAAGTAGGAATAATAATGAAAAAAATAATCAAGATGAAAATAAATACTAATTCTCAATACATAATTTTTAATAATATAAAATACACTAAATAGAATATATATGAAGACACCAAATAAGGTAGTCCCCAAATACATTGGTTGCTCATGAATGATCTTCATGATCGAAAAACACTTATCACGATCACTAAAATTCTCCTCCGTACAGAAAAAAATATATTTATATGTATGGATGAGAATTGTTTATTTTGTAGGATCCTCTCTGAAAACATGTACAAAATTGTGGGAGAATCATACAAAATCCATAGTGAATAAATAGATGAAATTAACACATCACAATAATTTGGGGAACTATATTCTAACCTCATAATACTCGATAACCATGTAAGGAACACAAATATACATCATGATATAGAAATAATATAAGTTCAATAATGATACACTTCATCCAGTTTTCAACTAAACAAGTATCCCTAATACACATCAACATATGCCCTTGTTCTCTAATCATCCCCATAAGTCAAAATAGGCATATATACATAAAAATAAAATCCACATCACATATCAATAGAAAAAACCATATAACCACAAAAACATAACTACCTTATCTCCATAATCACCTCGTAAAGATAAGATTCATTACCACCCATGTAAATAAACATGATACTATAATCTAGGATATGATAACAGTGAGTATACATATAATGATTTTAGGACATTACAGCCTAATATATGCATATGCAATAAACATATCCCATAATACCCCATATAAACATGTAAAACCTTTATTAGTATAATTATAACCTATATGAGAACATATATTACACCATAATCCTTAACAACTGTGATATGTTGGTATACTGTGGTTCCTCTAAGAGAGAGAGAGTGGGGTATTAGGTTAGTAAGACATTTTAATCCATGATAACCAAGGACTTTTAAGAATAATATGAACATAATGTAAAAAATATTTTCATCGATGCCATAACCCCTACATCTAATTAAATTGTGATGATGGGAGAGAGATAATGGGTTTTCCACCCCAAGTATAACCTTCAATAGTCCTTAGGTGGGAGACTAGAATTGATGGTATAAAAATAACTTAAAATGGGAGGCATTAACCTCTATAATAATATAGTATTGGGAGATAAGATGTTTCATAAAAAAGAAACTCTATTACATAATATAAAAAACCCAAACACTACCCATAATGCATGTATAAATAATGTTGATACAAACAATAGTCTCCCATGTAAATACATAAAACTGAAACTAATGTACCATCATTATAGTTATATAATTTCTATTAAAGTAATTTACATCATGGACCATGAAGTCCTCCTTGAAAATAGAATACTATTTTACATACGTTGGGTGAATATAAAGTTATACTCAGTAGAATAAACAATGTCTCCAATTCACATGTCAAAATAAATACAAATTTACCCATGATAAAACAACATATCTATTAGTACAAAACATGTCAACTATCTAGACCAATGTAAAAAATTCACTCTCTAAAAATAATGTAATCCACATTTAGTATCATAATTATAATCATATTAGTAAAGGGTTCCTGGAAACACATTCCCAAGGATTTTCTTCTCTCATGCTCCAATATCATCTATCCTTCTACTCTCATTTCTTCCAAATAATATATTCCACTAACACATATCTTGGTCCCATAAAATATTTCCTAAATCAATTGTGACACCACCTAACATCACAAAAATCACATCTATCATGAAAACACTTGTTCCATAATATCACAATCACAAACAGAGTAGCAGGGTATCATTAACATGAAAAACAACAACCTTGCTCACTCGTCCAACCATGTACGAATCCCATCATAAGCCACCCCCATAGAAAATTCATATCATTTATCACGTAAAAACAACTAGGTTACCTCCAAAATGCAAGGTCACATCACACCTCACCGAAAAACGCCTAGTGCACGACCCCATAGCTAAACCATCAAAACTCATCAGAAAACAACTTAGATATCACCAAGTTCACTAACCAACCTCTGGTCCTCACAAAATGTGAATATCTACTCATATGGAATAGAGATCAGGATGAGTGGATAGTAATCCATGCATCCACATTACTAGGATTTAGTGAAAACACCCCTATATCATGATATGGGTGTCGGAATATAGAGACCCTAGGGTTTACACATATTATTACATTATTTGAATAATTATTATCCATCAAATTCAAACAATCGATTGAAAATTCATGTTTTATTAGAATACTAGGTACATAATTCAGAAACATGAATCTAATATAATAAACATGTATTTATTATCCATAATGATCTCCAATATCCATTTTATATCTTTACATATGATAACTTATAGATTATATAGATAATTGATATGTTCTATTAATATCATAAAGGAAATAATCATGGGATTAAAACATAAAACAAGAGTTAGTATGGAATAAAAATATAACTTAAGAAATACATGGAACTTTAATAAAAATATGAAATAATGAAATATATAACATGGAATAATGTGATCATGGAAATATAATAATTTCACAAAATCATAAAACATGAAATAATCATTATTCGATTCTAACTTCTAATACTATATAACATGGTTGAAAAAGTAACATAATAGATTAAGATTACTCCATAATCCAATAAATATTGTCTCAAGAGAAAAAATTACCCAATACATTGGAGACAAATCTGGGTGCACCCATCATAACATTTTTATGCATATATGTTCCCCTTTAAGATTACAATATAGAGAATACATATAAGGGTTTCTTATAGAATGAAATGTGTATCATAATCATATCATATTGAATAAACATGTGGTGTACAAATTGTATACATGAAAGAATTGATTTAAATCAATCATCAACTTTAAAAAGTGAGAAATAATAATGCGTCATGGTTAATGATGTCCAGCTAAATTATAAATTAGAAACATTGTTGTAAGGTAACATTATAAATGTCCCACTTAAGTAATGTTTCAAGAAAAAACTACAATATTTTAAAGTATAAATGAATAATTGATTGCATAAAACCAATAATGAAATATGATATATATTCTTGATTAAATTATTTATTTTATAAAAATATTATTGTCTTAAAATTTTTTATGGATTATATTAAAATTTGGAAAGAAAATAATAACTTCAATTAAAATAGGATTGCTTATCGAGAGGAATTGATAAGGAAATCTTATAAAACATGTATTTCCCCATAAAAAATACGAATTGTGCTATATGAAATTTTTTGGAACATATAAATATAAAATTATAAAATTATATGTGATCAAATATGAAATAAATTAGAGTAATGATTGAGAATTTTTTTTCCCAATAGAAAAAATTGATGTTTGAAGAGAGCCCTTACATTATGTCAAAATGTGTTTTTACATGAACAAAATGTATTGGATAATCAAAATAAATTAATTTTTAATTATTTAAGAACCTATTATATATTTATTTAATTTATTATGATTTTATTAAGTTAATTTATGGATATTTTGGATGAGTTATAACGTTAAATTTTTTTATTTTAGGAGCATTCGTTTCATGGAATCATGGTCTGTTCACTTATGTGAAATAATGGAAGTTCTTGAAAAATGGAAATAATTCTATATAATTGAAATTACTTGATATTAATGAACATACCTATGTTTAAATTATATCATATATCATTTTATATTCATTGAGTATCATTCCTTTTGTAAATCGTTAAGGATAAATTTTTAGTTTGTTTTAGATGTTTTTCAATCATTAAAAACATGTTACATATTATTTAATATTTTGTCTACATATTATTTATGGAACCTGTAAAAAGCTATAATAATCATATTAAAATCTATTTAAACCATAATAATAGTTTAATGACCTTCCATGAGAGAGGTAATGGAAAATGGAAACACATCATTCAAGAAGGCGGTGAACCAACATATCATAGATAATATTATCATTTTTTGAATAAATGGTGATGATAATAGATTTGAGGGTTGATATTACATTAACATAATAAAATAATAGTATATATATGAAACATGTTTTATCATTCTACTTTTTATAGGGAATGTGATGAGGTGAAAAGAAATGAAAAAAATAGAGGTATTGGTGATTTTTCCTCTTGAATGAGGTCTTGTTAAGAACCTCCTCAAGGTAGTTGGGTTTGGCCTTTCATTAAGACAATAAGTTCTTGAACATAGGGAGAAATATTATGATAAAAATTTATAAAAATTTTACAATATAAAAGTATTAGAATTCTTGAGGTGAAGGGATAATATTTATATTGTGGAGATGTGTTTTTTTATAATGATTAACTTATTATTTTGGATCAAGACTATAATATTGTTGATTATTATGAATATAATAAATAAATAGTTTAGGATAATTCAATAAAATGAGTTACAAAATCATTCCTACATAATTCATGAATAAAATATTTTTGTATACTATTAAATACCAAAAAATAATATTTTTCACTATTCTTTAAAAAGATCAAAAAATATAGAAAATTACCAAAAAATACCCTAACTGTCATTAGATCTGTAAATTTAAAATATTTAATCCATTTTAATTTTGGTTTCTCCTAAATATATATAATTTAATTCATATATAAAATCATCATGTATTCAAATAAACTGATTTATTATTATAAATGATTTTGTGACCCATTGGAAAATTAATTAATGTCCATTAAAATTACCTAATAATTATAATTCAACATATTATAAATTAAGGAATCTTTTTTTATAAAATTAAATTGGATTTTAAATCATAAAGTTAATTATAATATTTTAAATTAACCTTTATGTTTTATAACACTACCAACACTTAATTTAAAATGTTTTAGAAAATAATTACTTATAAAATGATATAAATATATCATATTTTCATTTATAAGATATATACATTTTATTTATAATTTCATAGCCGATGTAACTATTCTAACAAATAGATTATTATTCCTAACTGATAAATTTCAATTCCAATAGTCAGGTTACTATTCTGGTAACGATCCGACCCTAGTTGCCCAGAATCGGTTCATTATTAAATAACATTGTCTTGATTCAAGGAATCATGTCCTGAAAGGCCGATCAATTTAGTAACCGTGGAAGTACTAGATACATTCATAAGTTTTACCTTAAATTGTGAAATAAAATCATAAACAACATTTTTCCCCCTTTTGAACACACTTATATCCTTACCCGATCCCTATAGGTTAACCATAAAATACTTCTTCACATCCTGGAAGAAATAAAACATAGAAATGGGTGAGCTCAATTGCATAGTAAGGTTAACAATATACCAGAAACTTTCATAAATAATATAAACATTTAAGGAAATGTATAAGACTAAACCAAAAGCCCTTTAATCTTAAACATCAGCATATTATGGAAAAGGTAAATCATATAATTCCATTAACTAATTCACATGGATATTCTACCTGTCGAATAATCTCATGTAATATCAATAGATAATTTCATAATGATGGAATTTTTAATGCCTGGCTTCATAACCACATAGTCAAGGCCTTGTTCCATGAATAAAAATTAGATTTTTTCAAGGTGTTTTTCCAAGACAGTGGTTTATCTCACGAGACCTACTAATTCATCGATGAGATATAGTAGGCTCCACCCGTCGCATACTAAGTCCAATGCATTCCTCAATTGAAAAGGTTTAAACATAACATAAACATTCATATTAAAACAAGGATACGAAATGTCAATAAATTATCCATAAACATTCATTCGTATAAAAATAACATATCCACATTCTATCATATCACAAATCCTTCAATAAAATATGGATGATTTGTGTCATAATAAATAATCCTCGATCAAGAATAACATCCCGAAAAGGATGTTGACATAATTGAAAATGATCGGTAAAAATCATTGAGAGAAATATCACTTTTTCATGAAAGCATTTAAAAGCCATATATAAAAGATTTAATTTAAAAGATAATTTTTAATCAAATTATCCCATAACACTGTGAATCTTTTGAAAGTAATTAACATTTTATAACATTCATGTCCATATAAATAAATCATTAAAACCATTTTAAATACATATACATTAATGATAATGGGTTAGAAGAAAAAAACATGAAAACATTTAAAATGATGTTTTAGTAAAGATTCCCTTAAATTAATCCCTTTGAAAACACTTTTGTTAAACATGGGAATGGATGATTAAATTTGTCCCTGTAGATACTTACGTAAAAAAACCTCGAATAATAAAAAGATTTTTAAATTAGCCGGTACATTTTACTTTTCCTTGTTCAAGGGTAAATTAATCTCCTGTATAATAGTTATATTATTTTTATTAAATTATAAAATAACTATATATATAAATATGATATCATATATGATCATATATTATTGCTTTGCTAATAATATTTCAGCAGTATCATCGTTTCAGGTATTAACTTATTCATTTTCTTTATATGCTTGGTTATGTAAGCCACGTTTGTTATCGATAGGATGTATTTGATTCATATAAAATATTATATTATGTTAATAAAATTGTTTTTAATCATAAATGGAAAATTATACTTGAATGATTATGAAGGGGAATGAATCAAATCGGGTTTGTGGAGACAGTAATCCGTACATACGTGAAAGTGACAATATCATTATATTAATGATGAAAACAAAAGTAATTTCTTGGTATATCATATATATATATTTAATCATTAACATGTTATGTTTATTATTTATGTCAGTTATACACATTATTATATCCATCCAAAATAATGAATTGTATGAATAAAAAATTATACCACAACTTGGAGATGATAAGCCGTACGTACATACGAGTGATGACATTGTCATTTATAAGATGAATAAAATAACAACTATGGCTATACCTAATTTATAATAACATAAAATTATGTTCAAGGTACTGGAGTTATTATTTTTGTATGGAATAAATGAAAGATAAAGGGGAAGAAGAAAATAACTTGAAAGAGGGAGGTGAAATTAGTACCTCTTCTTTGGGTGTTTTCTTTAGAGTTTATCAAAAGGCCTCCATAGGATCGATTTATGATCTAAGTAAGGAATATATGTTGACGTAGTAAAATTAAGATGATATTTGTGAAGGGGTTTTCCAAGACAAATGGCTTTGGAGGTGTGAAATTAAGATAAGGGGAAGTACACTTTTATAAGAGAGGTGTGGGCCACTTTAGGAAAAGCTTGAAATGATATTTTATAATAAAATCATTTTTGGTTTATAATGTCTCCAAAATAATTTATTTCCAGGGTAAGGTGGGTATGATTCTAAACCCTCTCACCCAAAATGTCTTAGACATGTTTAGGTCACTATAGTAAACTTATCATTTATATTTAACTCTTAGTTTAATAGTTTGGCATTTACAATGTCTTTTTGAATTTATATATTATATGGTTAATAAACATACCATAACAAGATACAAAAACTCCCAGTGGTTCCTTATTAACATATATAACCTTATATAATTTCTATGGATGAACCTTAGATTTTTAGGAATATTGTATCCATTAATAATATAGTATTTGTTTTAAAAACTCAATTATGTCAATTTTGAAACTATTTAGTATTTAGTTTTTGTGAAAATAATAAATGACTTATTACTTCAAAAAAAATATTTAATCAACCCTAACATGCCATATTAACCTATATAATAAGTAAAATTAGTCAAAAGTCTCAAATAAAATTTATTTGGATATTAATAATATCAATTATTTTAATATTTCACTAATAAGTTAATTACTGCATCATCATTGTGTCATAAATAAATTAAATTATTTAATGTGTAAAAGTTATAAATAAAATTCCATTATGTAGGAAATATTTTTAACTTTATAATTAAAATTTATAGTTGAATTTTTATTATGTGTAACCATATATTAAAAATGGATTTGTTATTAATCTTTGAATTTAACTCTTTTACATATTCATTAAAAAAAATAATATTAAATTTCCTAATCTCATACTAGAGGGCCAAAAGGATCCTATATTATTATTAATGTTTTTAGGTCTAATTAAACTTATCCAATAGAATTAGGAGACATGTTAGGGTAATTATAATATCAATTTAACCATTAATTACCCTATTTACGTTTAACTGTGGTAAATAAAAGTCAAAACATCAGAAAAAATTATTTTCACATTATTGAACCACATTTTACTTATAGATGTCAATAATGTATCTTGTATTTTTATAATTAAACACACTGAAGCGGTAAAATTGAGTTTTATGAAAATTTACAAATTCTCCTAGAAGGTGGGTAAAAGACGGTAAAATGTTCTATAAAAATTTATACATCTAATTTTATTATAAAAGGAATCCAAATGAATTAAATTGAACATATATAAGTATTATATATCTATTTTTTCTTCAAATAAATTAAAATAAAATAATTATTTATTAATATAAAAATTTGGTTTTAAATAATAACACTTTGTTTTTTAATATTCATAAAAAATTCAATGTTTTAAAAAAATTATAATAAATTTACCCGAAGATAATTTTGATATTAAAAAATCAAAAATTAAATCTATTTTACCAAATTCAAAACATAAAATTTTCATTTATTAATTTAAAATTATTTCCCGTTGTCAAAACCAAAAAGCGAGGTTTTAAAAAGTAAAAACAATAATAAGATTGACATGTGTTTATGTCAAATTTAAATTTGAAATTACTTATAATGACGTAAATTGTATTAAATGATTAAAATATAATCTAATTATAATTTCAAACCATTAAATTGTATAATTGCTCACTATAAATTATTTTGATTAAAAAAGAAATTTCAGTTAAAATTTAGTATTTTTCACCATTCACCAAAATATGAAAGTTATCAGAAAAACACAAAAAACATTATCAAAACTAAATTTTTATGTCCTCATTCTGAATAAGTTGTTTATTCTTTCAAATTTAATATATAAAAGTGTCAAATATTGGGTTTAAAAAGGCTCTCCATTAAAAGGTAGTAAAATTCCATTTTTTGAAAAATACCTCTTTACCTGAAAAAATGAATTAGTTATTATATTATGTCTAAGAAACACATAATATGGTTATAAAAATTCTATATATTATATAAAATTCAAAATGTAGTTAATGTTATTCATAACAGTTTTTTGAACGACTATATTTGTAAGTCGTGGTGCACTCATACTCGGTGTTGCGTGTAGCAAAAGTTATTGAAATACTTTGAAAAGATAACAAACATTGAAATATTGTAGTGTTACATTCTCCCCTATTCTAATAAATTATGTCCTCTCAATTTGGATTTTTTTTCAAAATGGTTAGAAAGAGAAAAATAACTTTTCCAAAACCCACATTGGAAATTGCTTTAATAAAATTTAGTTTTAATAAGAGGGAAAGGGAAACCAAAAATTCACCACCAAATAATGATCTCGATTAGGTGAATATTCATAGAAATTTGAGACACATAATTGGAGGGGAAAGGTAAATATTTATAGGGAGTGATTGAGGTCAACAAACACAAACCAATGTAAAAATAATGGCCTTAAATCCATCAATCTAATATGATGTCAAATATCATCAGTTCTAGAAAATAGAAGGTATTAGGATAACACATTTTTGGTGTTAAGATACCTTCCATGATGTTTATGATTTAATTTATTTATTTAGTAAGATATATATATATATATATATATATACTTGACAAGTAAAGTTTAATTTTTCTACTAATTTCTACCCCAAACTCATCGTTCACTCCAAAAGATAATATAATTACCCATTATTCTATTTATCCTAACTTTATAGGGTTTTTAAAATAATTAAATTATAATTCATTTGTCAGACTGTTTAAAAAACTACATTATACAAACCAGGACAACATGTAGGCCAGTGATAGGTGATGTGAACTTGTCGCCCTTCGGTTGTGGGTCCATGTCTCGCGGCCTTTCCGGACGCTATAGGTTTTCAACAGACGTCTGAATTTTCCTTTTTATAACAATCCAAAAATAATCTCAAGAAATTATTTAACCTTAAAAAAGTATCCAATGTAAAACTTAATCGATTTCAACCATTATACTTATAAGGCCCCAGCCTTAAACCTTACTTAATATTGAGTTATTACAAGATTACACATTGATGATCTTTTCAGGTTTAGAGTTTTAGAGAATTAGATCATGAAACTTGCATTACATTCCACATTTAAACAAAGTGGTTACATAAAAGACAGTATTCAGTCTTCCCATCAACGGAAACATATTTAAAATATAACACGGATTCTTTCTTGACACATCCTTGACACTATCATCACATCATGTACCTTTCCCTTGACCTGTGAAAAACATTTCAAAAACGTGGGATGAGTATAAAAAGCTCAGTAAGAGTTATAAAAATATGGAAAGGAAACATGAGTTTATATATACATTAGAATGAAATCACACTTTACCCATAAAACATAGGCATATCAAATCTTGAATAAATCATAGAAAACATAAGACATAAAGGTAACTTGAGGCATTCATAACATTCTTACGTAGGGAGTAACCCTCTTAGTTACGTTTGGAATACCCATCACAGTATATTCCCTAAATCTCTTTGGAGAAACCTTAACGTTTCACTCCTTCGCGTTACCCAATGCATTGGAGAGCTATATCGGGCTCACCCGCCCTTAGTTTATCACGGAACAACCCGTTTTCATAACAATTCCCAAGAACCATAACATAAATGTATCACATAAAACATGCATAAAGGAAACATAACATTTCCACATTTCAATCACAATATAACATTTTAGTATATTGAAATAATGAATCCATTCAAAAAGAAACCATTTCCAAAACCATTTAAAACATTTAATAAAGAGATTTTTGAATCAAAGTGTCACATACCACCTTGAAGCTTAAAATTTTAAACTATTAATATCCATATAAATAAATCCTTAAAACCATTTTTAAAACATGGATATTAATAAGAACAAATGCTTAAAACATTTAAAATGATATTTTTGTTAAAGGGGTTTTACCAAAATTAGAGACACTTGAATACATTAATTGAGGAATAAAATTTAACCAAAACATTATAATATCATGAGAATAAATGGATTCATGATATAATACTCCAAAGTACAGTATATACACCATATAAGAGTGAGTTGGTGCATAACAACAATGAACACTCAATAGAAATGTCAAATGTGATGAAATCCCTTATAAAGAAGGTATCCTTAAATTAAGGATAAATCAATATCAAAATTATGTGTGAAAAATATAAATACACCCAATATAATTGGATATTAAGTGTAAAACAACAAAAGGTCATTCACACATATTCAAAGGATGACATATTCAATGACTACATGTTGAACCCAAAGAAATCGAAATTGGGTTAAAAAGTTCCCTTGACAGCCTAACGGCATCACATCAAAATGAGTTGATGAGAGATAAAAAGTGTATCTCATCACTTGGACATAAAATTTAAATCAATAAGGATATATGAGAACATATCCCAACATAAAAATATGTAAATTAAAATACCCAACAAAAGAAGTCTTTTAAAAAAGAGGAGGGTGAAAGGCCCCCTTACCGACTTGGGTAACTTTCGAAAAGTACACCCCATTGAAGAAGTGTCATACAATGAATATTTAAATACCCATAAATGGAATTATATTACAAAATGAGTGTAATAATGGGTAGTACATAAACCACTCAAAGGAAATTGTGGCAAATGTAGCATAAATCTCACGGGAATAAAAGTGAGATGAAACATCTCTTACGGAAACTCGGCAGCCTAATGGCGCCACTTAAAACTTACAAAAAGGATTGATGAGAGGAAATAGGGTCTCTCATCATATGAACATAATAATTACAGTGGGAGTAATATAAAATAACATCCCAATCATAAGAAAGATGAGCTTAAAAGGAATGACATAAAAGAGTGTACTTAAAAAGAAAGAGAGGTGTAGGATCCCTTACCTCGGGTCCGACATGACTCGATCGTTCTTTAATGCCCTGAATAATAAACTTGAGTTAATTTATACTTTCTTAAGAACCTTTTCAAAGTTCATTATTCCTTTTATATCAATTATTAACATGTTATAAACATTATTTAATCATTTAAGTTAATAATATTTGTTTTGCCGATATTTGGTTCTTAAGTCGAAAGTGGACTTCTTACAATTACATGTTGTTCGTGTGGTCAAAGGTTCTTTATATCCAGAATGACATTCCTGATTTGGATATCATATATATCATATATATCCAGCATATACATGTATTTATAATATTACATAATCATTTAGAGGTAAGAAATGAAATGCACCGTTCATGGAGACGGTAAGCCGTACGTACGCATGAACGCTACTTTCATTTCTTTGTCATATTAATGGAATTAAAACTAAATGAGAGGTATGTATATTTTAATTAAAAAATTATATTCATCATTTAGATGTATCATTCATCATATATATCCATTATATAAATGTACTTATAATAGTACATTACATTTGGGGATAAGAAATGAAATGCACCGTTCATGGAGACGGTAAGCCGTACGTACGCATGAACGCTACTTTCATTTCTATCTCATACTTTAATGGAAAGAAATAATAATGATATAGAGGTATATAATAATTCCAGTATAACATCATATATAATAACACTAAATCCATCCCTTATACATCCCACGTATGGCATTAACGAATCACATCACTTTGAGGGGGCGGTAGTCCGCACTTCCTAAAATGAAGATATCTCGTATACCCATAATGGAAGCCATAAAGGTAAGGCACAAATAAAAAATACAGAAGTATAAGTAAAACATAAACATATTATATATCATATATAAAAATAGTGACATCATAATAGCCACCTTTGAAGGTGTTAAATGAGTATTGAACAATCATCGTTTCGGGAGGCCGAATTTCGCCATCCACGGAAACCGTTTGTTCTTTAACCATTTGATGTAGTTGTGTGAGAGTGTAGCTTGAATAAATCTTATAAAAACATCCTAGTATATTTATGATACTGGTCTTGTCACAAAATAAGTAAATAAAAAGAGTTTAGGGGGTTGGAGAAGCAAAATAAAACAAAAGAACATGAGAGAATGAATTACCTTTAAAAGTGCAACTCCTTTTAATTTGAGCCTAAAGGCTTCCTTTGAAAGGATTCTGCCCAAAGGGAATCCTCTAGGATGAGGATAGGGATGTGGAGAGAGTAAATGGGTAGGGTTTGGCCGAGCCAAAGGCTTGAGGAGTGTGTGAAATGAGGTAGAGGTGGGGGCCTTTTATAAGAGGATAGGAGAGGCACTTTTGGAAAGTAAGAAATATTACTTTATTTGAAAATGTGTTTCGGTTTTAAAAGGTCCCACATTGATATAATTCGTGGATAAGGTGTTAAGGGTTTGAAATAAACACATCCAATAAGTTTTGGACATGTGTAGTTTATATATTTTACATTATCTTTCCATTTTATTTTAATCATTAAATAATGATGTCATCGCTGCATCATTATGATGTCATAAATAATTTAATTTATTTAGTGTCTAAAAATTATTAAAAAACTACTATGATGTAGGAAATATTTTTAGCTTTCCAATAACTATTTATAATCAAAAATCTGATCTTTATAACCCCATGTAAAATTTTTTTTCGTAAAACATATTATGTTTGTGTCATTTTTACTTTTACATTAAATAAAAATTAATTTATGTCATTTTCCAACCAAAGTGGCTCCATGGGGTCCCCAAGTTTACCCATGGCTTTTCTTGGTCGGCCATGACACAACCAATGAGGGTAGGGCATGTGTCAAGCTCATCTTATTTTATTAAAGCATTATTTTTACCTTAAACTACACTAATTACCAATAATCGCGATTAAAAACTTAATAAGTTACTATTCATCAAAAAATTATTTTTATCCCATTGAACCACATTTTACTTCTTAATGAAAACCATGTATGTCGGATTTTTTAAATTCAAAACACAAAGATGGCAAAATTTCATTTAAACGGAAAAATCAGTTTTTATAAGTACCACTTAGTGGTTTCACTATTCATCAAAAATTGAAGTTTTTTAGAAAAAACCCAAAAATTCACCATAAGCTATATTTGATATTCCGAATTCAAAAATGAAGTCTTTTTTAAAAAATTCAAAACATATAAGTCAGATTAATTAATTTAATAATCAATTCCTGCTGTCAAAGCAAATAGCGTGTTTTTATGAAACATTAAGTATCAAAAGATTGACACTAGTTTAAGTCTGATTTCAAAGTGAAATTAATTACAACAACCACTATTGGATTTAATGATAAAAATATATTCTAATTTCAATTTAAAACCAATTCAAAAGATAATCTAATCATATAAATAAATTAGATTAAAAAGAGGTTTTGAATTAAAATACAACATTTTACACTATTCATTGAAAAAAATGAACTTTATCGGAATGATACCAAAAATTTACACAAAGTAAATTTTGATGTCCCAATTCTTAAGAAGAGTTTTATTTGGTCCAATAGAATGTATAAGAGTGAACAAAACTATATTTAATGACGGTTCGCCATCAAAAGACGATAAGTGAACCTTTAGTGAAAACTAGGGCATATATGCCTAAAATTGAATTCTTTCCATATTTTAAGCCTTTTTCTTTTATTGGATAAATGTAAAAACATTTAAAAACATGTATAATCATATTTTAGTTATTTCTATCCATTCCCTCCAATACAACGGCTACATGTTAACTACCATTTAAAATAATATTATTTTATTTTTAGAGTGCAACGTAAGATTCCTAAGAAACTCGTTGTTGCGTGTTGGGTACGCCATCGAGCATAGCGTCCCCTTTAAAGTCATATTAATACTTTATTCACAAATATGGATAAATATGAAAATGTCATATTCTTTATTTACCTGGGGTGTTACATCCTTCCCCCCTTTTGGGAATTGCGTCCTCACAATTTTAAAATTGTGCTTGGAAACATCCTTGAAAGTCCCACATCGGAACAAGAGTCGGTAAAACAACCACTTTAAAATAGAGGAAGATAAGTACAGAGGTCACCCGAGTTAACCCATATGTATAAAAACATGGAAATTGATGAAAAATCAAAGGGTCATGTTCTTGAGGGAGAGTGATAGTAAACATGTCTAGGAGAAAGTTAACAATAAGAAAATCACAAACTTGTGATGGGTTAAACGGTGTTGGGTTCCCCAGTAGGAAAAGATAATAGACAACATTTTTGTTTTAAGTTACTTTTTATTTAGGAATTTATTCATAAGGAAACATAATCACTTATCATGTTGACTCTCAACTTTTATTAGATTCCTTAATCAAACTCATATTTTTTTCCAAAAGACAAGTATTTAGGGAGACTTCTTCACATTAAGAGTACTATAATCAACTTCTAGAGAATCACCTAATCCACCAAATAGAACTATATACATCCCATGTCTTTAGGCTTTAACCAAAACCAAAACCAAAAAGGTTAGTACAAGGTCAGATAATCCAGAAAAGGATAACCCTTTATAAAAAGAAAATCTATTCTTAACCTCCAAAATTTATCCAACAAAACCCAAAGTCAATGAGGACCATTCTATAATCAATTTGTCCATAAAATTCTTCAAATTAATCCAATATAAGATTGAAACCCAAATATTTGAAGGATTTAGTCACATAGTCTTCCAAGTTAAATCGTAACATTTATCTCCAAACAACATCAGTTGCCCCTAAAGTCTCGTATTGAAAAGTAATTATCCTAATCACATATCCTCCATGATAGGTTAATAATTATCATAAATAACCCAGATTCAACTTACTCTTAATTCATAAAATCATATAACTAAAAAGAATCGGTCAAACTAACTAGGGACTTCACGTAGTCCAGTGGTAGGTGATAAATACCAGTCGCACTTTGGTTGTGGGTTCGATTCCCGTAGCTTTGTCCGACGCGACGGGTTGTCACACGGTCTGCGTGTTGTCCTTTTTCCAAAACTATATAATTCTTAAAACATTCCCCAAAATGAGATAAAATCTTCTAAGATGATCATAACATATTTTAACCTCAAGTTTATCTCATGCCTTTCATTTTCCATCATAACATATAATAACCCATAATTACCTCAAAAGTAAGGATCATATAAACTCAAATAGTTCTTTATAACTATGTCCACAAAAGAAAAGATAACTATTCCTTGAATAAAATTTGCCTATATTAAACATGAGGGTTACACATAATATAAAAAGTCTTCTAATGTAACCCCATCATCAAAAGAGACTTAATACTCTTAATAATTTCACCATAACTCTTGAAGCCCTTATATGTTGACATCCTACTCATTCAAAATTCTTCATAATCCATCATCCATTCCTTTCCAACTTATTCCGAAATACCTCTTTCCTACAAACAAAATCATGAATCATATCCTAAGATTCCAAAATAGGAAAACAATAGTCATGAAATAGTACATACCTTTGATTGGTCATTGTCAGTTTCTTCATCCTCAATCGGAATGGCATTAGGTATTGGTAAACGAATATTGGTACGCTCTTGGTGATCCCATTCAAGAAACTTCTTCATAGGACATGTGTTTGCATAATGACCATGCACACCACATTTAAAACATTCAATTGATCCCTCAGAAAGAACTTCTTTCCCTTTCCTCGAGTCAACTGGATGCTTCCTTTTTCCATTGCAGGTTCTTGCTTTATGACCCTCATTTCCACATCTATAGCATATTTCTGTCCCTTTGAAAAAATTTTCCTAGGTGTTTCTTTCCACATCTTTGACACATAGGTTTTTGAACACACTTACCTTTATGATTATTACCTGTACTTCTGTAGGGATTTGTTTCTTGCATATATGATGCCTTAGAGAAATCTCCAAGGTTTTGGTGGTCAATCATGACTCCAGATAGTTGGTTGAGGATAATCACAAGAGTTCTCATTGCAGCTCCCATATCATTCAGTTGCATTCTCAAAAAACTGTCACAGTTTCCTTCACATCCATTATTACTTTGGTGCCTGCTAGATCCATCCATTTACTAAAACCAAAAAGGTCAGTGTGAGTATATCAACAAAACCATCATGTACTAATGAGGAAGATAAACACTAAGATACACTTACTCATTCACTTTATCTAAAACTAGGACTCTTTCTGAAATCCTAACCATTATGGTAATGCCACTTATGTTTAAAGAATACCCTAACCTCTAAAGTTATCTAAACCGACCTCTGATACCAACTATAAGGCCCCAGCCTTAAACCTTACTTAATATTGAGTTATTACAAGATTACACATTGAGGATCTTTTCAGGTTTAGAGTTTTAGAGAATTAGATCATGAAACTTGCATTACATTCCACATTTAAACAAAGTGGTTACATAAAAGACAGTATTCATTCTTCCCATCAACGGAAACATATTTAAAATATAACACGGATTCTTTATTGACACATCCTTGACACTATCATCACATCATGTACCTTTCCCTTGACCTGTGAAATACATTTCAAAAACATGGGATGAGCATAAAAAGCTCAGTAAGAGTTATAAAAATATGGAAAGGAAACATGAGTTCATATATACATTATAATGAAATCACACTTTACCCATAAAACATAGGCATATCAAATCATGAATAAATCATAGAAAACATAAGACATAAAGGTAACTTGAGGCATTCATAACATTTTTACGTAGGAAGTAACCCTCTTAGTTACGTTTGGAATACCCATCACAGTATATTCCCTAAATCTCTTCGGAGAAACCTTAACGTTTCACTCCTTCGCGTTACCCAATGCATTGGAGAGCTATATCGGGCTCACCCGCCCTTAGTTTATCACGGAACCACCCGTTTTCATAACAATGCCCAAGAACCATAACATAAATGTATCACATAAAACATGCACAAAGGAAACATAACATTTCCACATTTCAATCACAATATAACATTTTAGTATGTTGAAATAATGAATCCATTCAAAAAGAAACCATTTCCAAAACCATTTAAAACATTTAATAAAGATATTTTTGAATCAAAGTGTCCCATACCACCTTGAAGCTTAAAATTTTAAACCATTAATATCCATATAAATAAATCCTTAAAACCATTTTTAAAACATGGATATTAATAAGAACAAATGATTAAAACATTAAAAACGATATTTTGGTTAAAGGGGTTTTACCAAAATTAGAGACACTTGAATACATTAATTGAGGAATAACATTTATTCAAAACTTTATAATATCATGAGAATAAATGTATTCATGATATAATACTCCAAAGTACATTATATACACCATATAAGAGTGAATTGGTGCATAACAACAATGAACCCTCAATAGAAATGTCAAATGTGATGAAATCCCTTATAAAGAAGGTATCCTTAAATTAAGGATAAATCAATATCAAAATTATGTGTGACAAATATAAATACACCCAATATAATTGGATATTAAGTGTAAAACAATAAAAGGTCATTCACACATATTCAAAGGATGACATATTCAATGACTACCTGTTGAACCCAAAGAAATCGAAATTGGGTTAAAAAGTTCCCTTGACAGCCTAACGGCATCACATCAAAATGAGTTGATGAGAGATAAAAAGTGTATCTCATCACTTGGAAATAAAATTTACATCAATAAGGATATATAAGAACATATCCCAACATAACAATATGTAAATTAAAAGACCCAACAAAAGAAGTCTTTTAAAAAAGAGGAGGGTGAAAGGTCCCCTTACCGACTTGGGTAACTTTTGAAAAGTACACCCCATTGAAGAAGTGTCATACAATGAATATGTAAATACCCATAAATGGAATTATATTACAAAAGGAGTGTAATAATGGGTAGTACATAAACCACTCAAAGGAAATTGTGGCAAATGTAGCATAAATCTCACGGGAATAAAAGTGAGATGAAACATCTCTTACGGAAACTCGGCAGCCTAATGGCGCCACTTAAAACTTCCAAAAAGGATTGATGAGAGGAAATAGGGTCTCTCATCATATGAACATAATAAGTACAGTAGGAGTAATATAAAATAACATCCCAGTCATAAGAAAGATGAGCTTAAAAGGAATGACATAAAAGAGTGTACTTAAAAAGAAAGAGAGGTGTAGGATCCCTTACCTCGGGTCCGACTTGACTTGATCGTTATTTAACGTCCTGAATAATAAACTTGAGTTAATTTCTACTTGCTTAAGAACCTTTTCCAATTTCATTATTCCTTTTATATCAATTATTAACATGTTATAAACATTATGTAATCATTTAAGTTAATAATATTTGTTTTGCCGATATTTGGTTCTTAAGTCGAAAGTGGACTTCTTACAATTACATGTTGTTCGTGTGGTCAAAGGTTCTTTATATCCAAAATGACATTCTGGATTTGGATATCATATATATCATATATATCCAACATATACATGTATTTATAATATTACATAATCATTTAGAGGTAAGAAATGAAATGCATCGTTCATGGAGACGGTAAGCCGTACGTACGCATGAACGCTACTTTCATTTCTTTGTCATATTAATGGGATTAAAACTAAATGAGAGGTATGTATATTTTAATTACAAAATTATATTCATCATTTAGATGTATCATTCATAATATATATCCATTATATACATGTACTTATAATAGTACATTACATTTGGGGATAAGAAATGAAATGCACCGTTCATGGAGACGGTAAGACGTACATAACCATGAACGCTACTTTCATTTCTATCTCATACTTTAATGGAAAGAAATAATAATTATATAGAGGTATATAATAATTCCAGTATAACATCATATATAATAACTTTAAATCCATCCTTTATACGTCCCACGCATGGCATTAACGAATCACATCACTTTGAGGGGGCGGTAGTCCGCACTTCCTAAAATGAAGATATCGCGTATACCCATAATGGAAGCCATAAAGGTAAGGCAAAAATAAAAAATACAGAAGTATAAGTAAAACATAAACATATTATATATCATATATAAAAATAGTGACATCATAATGGCCACCTTTGAAGGTGTTAAATGAGTATTGAACAATCATCGTTTCGGGAGGCAGAATTTCACCATCCACAGAAACCGTATGTTCTTTAACCATTTGATGTAGTTGTGTGAGAGTGTAGCTCGAATAAATCTTATAACAACATCCTAGTATATTTAAGATACTGGTTTTGTTACAAAAGAAGTAAATAAAAAGAGTTTAGGGGGTTGGAGAAGCAAAATAAAACAAAAGAACATGAGAGAATGAATTACCTTTAAAAGTGCAACTCCTTTTAATTTGAGCCTAAAGGCTTCCTTTGAAAGGATTCTTCCCATAGGTAATCCTCTAGGATGAGGATAGGGATGTGGAGAGAGTAAATGGGCAGGGTTTGGCCGAGCCAAAGGCTTGAGGAGTGTGTGAAATGAGGTAGAGGTGGGGGCCTTTTATAAGAGGATAGGAGGGGCACTTTTGGAAAGTAAGAAATATTATTTTATTTGAAAATGTGTTTCGATTTTAAAAGGTCCCACATTGATATAATTCGTGGATAAGGTGTTAAGGGTTTGAAATATACCCATCCAATAAGTTTATGACATGTGTAATTTATATATTTTACATTATCTTTCCATTTTATTTTAATCGTTAAATAATGATGTCATCGCTTTATCATTATGATGTCATAAATAATTTAATTTATTTAGAGTCTAAAAATTATAAAAAAACTACTATGATGTAGGAAATAGTTTTAGCTTTCCAATAACTATTTATAATCAAAAATCTGATCTTTATAACCCCATGTAAAAATTGTTTTCGTAAAACATATTATGTTTGTGTCATTTTTACTTTTACATTAAATAAAAAGTTATTTATGTCATTTCCCAACCAAAGTGGCTCCATGGGGTCCCCAAGTTTACCCATGGCTTTTCTTGGTCGGCCATGACACAACCAATGAGGGTAGGACATGTTTCAAGCTCATCTTATTTTATTAAAGCATTATTTTTACCTTAAACTACACTAATTACCACTAATCGCGATTAAAAACTTAATAAGTTACTATTCACCAAAAAATTATTTTTATCCCATTGAACCACATTTTACTTCTTAATGACAACCATGTATGTCGGATTTTTTAAATTCAAAACACAAAGATGGAAAAATTTCATTTAAACGGAAAAATCAGTTTTTATAAGTACCACTTAGTGGTTTCACTATTCATCAAAAATTGAAGTTTTTTAGAAAAATCCCAAAAATTCACCATAAGCTATATATGATATTCCGAATTCAAAAATGAAGTCTATTTTACAAAATTCAAAACATATAAGTCAGATTAATTAATTTAATAATTAATTCCCGCTGTCAAAGCAAATAGCGTGTTTTTATGAAACATTAAGTATCAAAAGATTGACACTAGTTTAAGTCTGATTTCAAAGTGAAATTAATTCCAACGACCACTATTGGATTTAATGATAAAAATATATTCTAATTTCAATTTAAAACCAATTCAAAAGATAATCCAATCATATAAATAAATTAGATTAAAAACAGGTTTTGAATTAAAATACAACATTTTACACTATTCATTGAAAAAAATGAACTTTATCGGAATGATACCAAAAATTTACACAAAGTAAATTTTGATGTCCCGATTCTTAAGAAGAGTTTTATTTGGTCCAATAGAATTTATAATAGTGAACAAAACTATATTTAGTGACGGTTCTCCATCAAAAGACGATAAGTGAACCTTTAGTGAAAACTAGGGCATATACGCCTAAAATTGAATTCTTTCCATATTTTAAGCCTTTATCTTTTATTGGATAAATGTAAAAACATTTAAAAACATGTATAATCATATTTTAGTTATTTCTATCCATTCCCGCCAATACAACGACTACATGTTAACTACCATTTAAAATAATATTATTTTATTTTTAGAGTGCAACGTAAGATTCCTAAGAAACTCATTGTTGCGTGTTGGGTACGCCATCGAGCATAGCGTCCCCTTTAAAGTCATATTAATACTTTATTCACAAATATGGATAAATATGAAAATGTCATATTCTTTATTTACCTGGGATGTTACATCTTTCCCCCCTTTTGGGAATTGCGTCCTCGCAATTTTAAAATTGTGCTTGGAAACATCCTTGAAAGTCCCACATCGGAACAAGAGTCGGTAAAAAAATCACTTTAAAATAGAGGAAGATAAGTATAGAGGTCACCCGAGTTAACCCATATGTATAAAAACATGGACATGGATGAAAAATCAAAGGTTCATGTTCTTGAGGGAGAGTGATAGTAAACATGTCTAGGAGAAAGTTAACAATAAGAAAATCACAAACTTGTGATGGGTTAAACGGTGTTGGGTTCCCCAGTAGGAAAAGATAATAGACAACATTTTTGTTTTAAGTTACTTTTTATTTAGGAATTTATTCATAAGGAAACATAATCACTTATCATGTTGACTCTCAACTTTTATTAGATTCCTTAATCAAACTCATATTTTTTTCCAAAAGACGAGTATTTAGGGAGACTTGTTCACATTAAGAGTACTATAATCAACTTCTAGAGAATCACCTAATCCACCAAATAGAACTATATAAATCCCATGTCTTTAGGCTTTAACCAAAACCAAAACCAAAAAGGTTAGTACAAGGTCAGATAATCCAGAAAAGGATAACCCTTTATAAAAAGAAAATCTATTCTTAACCTCCAAAATTTGTCCAACAAAACCCAAAGTTCAACGAGGACCATTCTATAATCAATTTGTCCATAAAATTCTTCAAATTAATCCAATATAAGATTGAAACCCAAATATTTGAAGGATTTAGTCACATAGTCTTCCATGTTAAATCGTAACATTTATCTCCAAACAACATCAGTTGCCCCTAAAGTCTCGTATTGAAAAGTAATTATCCTAATCACATATCCTCCATGATAGGTTAATAATTTTCATAAATAACCCAAAATCAACTTAATCTTAATTCATAAAATCATATAACTAAAAAGAATCGGTCAAACTAACCAGGAACTTCACGTAGTCCAGTGGTAGGTGATAAATACCAGTCGCACTTTGGTTGTGGGTTCGATTCCCGTAGCTTTGTCCGACGCGACGGGTTGTCACACGGTCTGCGTGTTGTCCTTTTTCCAAAACTATATAATTCTTAAAACATTCCCCAAAATGAGATAAAATCTTCAAATATGATCATAACATATTTTAACCTCAAGTTTATCTCATGCCTTTCATTTTCTATCATAACATATAATAACCCATAATTACCTCAAAAGTAAGGATCATATAAACTCAAATGGTTCTTTATAACTATGTCCACAAAAGAAAAGATAACTATTCCTTGAATAAAATTTGCCTATATTAAACATGAGGGTTACACATAATATAAAAAGTCTTCTAATGTAACCCCATCATCAAAAGAGACTTAACACTCTTAAGAATTTCACTATAACTCTTGAAGACCTTATATGTTGACATCCTACTCATTCAAAATTCTTCATGATCCATTATCCATTCCTTTCCGACTTATTCTGAAATACCTCTTTCTTACAAACAAAATCATGAATCATATCCTAAGATTCCAAAATAGGAAAACAATAGTCATGAAATAGTACATACCTTTGATTGGTCATTGTCAGTTTCTTCATCCTCAATCGGAATGGCATTAGGTATTGGTAAATGAATATCGGTACGCTCTTGGTGATCCCATTCACGAAACTTCTTCATAGGACATGTGTTTGCATAATGACCATGCACACCACATTTAAAACATTCAATTGATCCCTCAGAAAGAACTTATTTCCCTTTCCTCGAGTCAACTGGATGATTCCTTTTTCCATTGCCGGTTCTTGCTTTATGACCCTCATTTCCACATCTATAGTATATTTCTGTCCCTTTGAAACATTTTCCTAGGTGTTTCTTTCCACATCTTTGACACATAGGTTTTTGAACACACTTACCTTTATGATTATTACCTGTACTTCCGTAGGGATTTTTTTCTTGCATATATGATGCCTTAGAGAAATCTCCAAGGTTTAGGTGGTCAATCATGACTCCAGATAGTTGGTTGAGGATAATCACAAGAGTTCTCATTGCAGCTCCCATATCATTCAGTTGCTTTCACAAAAAACTGTCAAAGTTTCCTTCACATCCACTGTTACTTTGGTGCCTGCTAGATCCATCCATTTACTAAAACCAAAAAGGTCAGTGTGAGTATATCAACAAAACCATCATGTACTAATGAGGAAGATAAACACTAAGATACACTTACTCATTCACTTTATCTAAAACTAGGACTCTTTCTGAAATCCTAACCATTATGGTAATGCCACTTATGCTTAAAGAATACCCTATCCTCTAAAGTTATCTAAACCGACCTCTGATACCAACTATAAGGCCCCAGCCTTAAACCTTACTTAATATTGAGTTATTACAAGATTACACATTGAGGATCTTTTCAGGTTTAGAGTTTTAGAGAATTAGATCATGAAACTTTCATTACATTCCACATTTAAACAAAGTGCTTACATAAAAGACAGTATTCATTCTTCCCATCAACGGAAAAATATTTAAAATATAACACGGATTCTTTCTTGACACATCCTTGACACTATCATCACATCATGTACCTTTCCCTTGACCTGTGAAAAACATTTCAAAAACTTGGGATGAGCATAAAAAGCTCAGTAAGAGTTATAAAAATATGGAAAGGAAACATGAGTTCATATATACATTAGAATGAAATCACACTTTACCCATAAAACATAGGCATATCAAATCATGAATAAATCATAGAAAACATAAGACATAAAGGTAACTTGAGGCATTTATAACATTCTTATGTAGGGAGTAACCCTCTTAGTTACGTTTGGAATACCCATCACAGAATATTCCCTAAATCTCTTCGGAGAAACCTTAATGTTTCACTCCTTCGCGTTACCCAATGCATTGGAGAGCTATATCGGGCTCACCCGCCCTTAGTTTATCACAGAACCACCCGTTTTCATAACAATGCCCAAGAACCATAACATAAATGTATCACATAAAACATGCATAAAGGAAACATAACATTTCCACATTTCAATCACAATATAACATTTTAGTATGTTGAAATAATGAATCCATTCAAAAAGAAACCATTTCCAAAACCATTTAAAACATTTAATAAAGAGATTTTTGAATCAAAGTGTCCCATACCACCTTGAAGCTTAAAATTTTAAACCATTAATATCCATATAAATAAATCCTTAAAACCATTTTTAAAACATGGATATTAATAAGAACAAATGATTAAAACATTTAAAATGATATTTTGGTTAAAGGGGTTTTACCAAAATTAGAGACACTTGAATACATTAATTGAGGAATACCATTTAGTCAAAACTTTATAATATCATGAGAATAAATGGATTCATGATATAATACTCCAAAGTACAGTATATACACCATATAAGAGTGAATTGGTGCATAACAACAATGAACCCTCGATAGAAATGTCAAATGTGATGAAATCCCTTATAAAGAAGGTATCCTTAAATTAAGGATAAATCAATATCAAAGTTATGTGTGAAAAATATAAATACACCCAATATAATTGGATATTAAGTGTAAAACAATAAAAGGTCATTCACACATATTCAAAGGATGACATATTCAATGACTACATGTTGAACCCAAAGAAATCGAAATTGGGTTAAAAAGTTCCCTTGACAGCCTAACGGCATCACATCAAAATGAGTTGATGAGAGATAAAAAGTGTATCTCATCACTTGGACATAAAATTTACATCAATAAGGATATATGAGAACATATCCCAACATAAAAATATGTAAATTAAAAGACCCAACAAAAGAAGTCTTTTAAAAAAGAGGAGGGTGAAAGGTCCCCTTACCGACTTGGGTAACTTTCGAAAAGTACACCCCATTGAAGAAGTGTCATACAATGAATATGTAAATACCCATAAATGGAATTATATTACAAAAGGAGTGTAATAATGGGTATTACATAAACCACTCAAAGGAAATTGTGGCAAATGTAGCATAAATCTCACGGGAATAAAAGTGAGATGAAACATCTCTTACGGAAACTCGACAGCATAATGGCGCCACTTAAAACGTCCAAAAAGGATTGATGAGAGGAAATAGGGTCTCTAATCATATGAACATAATAAGTACAGTGGGAGTAATATAAAATAACATCCCAGTCATAAGAAAGATGAGCTTAAAAGAAATGACATAAAAGAGTGTACTTAAAAAGAAAGAGAGGTGTAGGATCCCTTACCTCGGGTCCGACATGACTCGATCGTTCTTTAACGTCCTGAATAATAAACTTCAGTTATTTTCTACTTGCTTAAGAACCTTTTCAAAGTTCATTATTCCTTTTATATCAATTATTAACATGTTATAAACATTATGTAATCATTTAAGTTAATAATATTTGTTTTGCCGATATTTGGTTCTTAAGTTGAAACTGGACTTCTTACATTTACATGTTGTTCGTGTGGTCAAAGGTTCTTTATATCCAGAATGACATTCCTGATTTGGATATCATATATATCATATATATCCAGCATATACATGTATTTATAATATTACATAATCATTTAGAGGTAAGAAATGAAATGCACCGTTCATGGAGACGGTAAGCCGTACGTACGCATGAACGCTACTTTCATTTCTTTGTCATATTAATGGAATTAAAACTAAATGAGAGGTATGTATATTTTAATTAAAAAATTATATTCATCATTTAGATGTATCATTCATCATATATATCCATTATATACATGTACTTATAATAGTACATTACATTTGGGGATAAGAAATGAAATGCACCGTTCATGGAGACGGTAAGCCGTACGTATGCATGAACGCTACTTTCATTTCTATCTCATACTTTAATGGAAAGAAATAATAATGATATAGAGGTATATAATAATTCCAGTATAACATCATATATAATAACATTAAATCCATCCCTTATACGTCCCACGTATGGCATTAACGAATCACATCACTTTGAGGGGGCGGTAGTCTGCACTTCCTAAAATGAAGATATCGCGTATACCCATAATGGAAGCCATAAAGGTAAGGCAAAAATAAAAAATACAGAAGTATAAGTAAAACATAAACATATTATATATCATATATAAAAATAGTGACATCATAATGGCCACCTTTGAAGGTGTTAAATGAGTATTGAACAATCATCGTTTCGGGAGGCAGAATTTCGCCATCCACGGAAACCGTATGTTCTTTAACCATTTGATGTAGTTGTGTGAGAGTGTAGCTCGAATAAATCTTATAACAACATCCTAGTATATTTAATATACTGTTGTTGTTACAAAAGAAGTAAATAAATAGAGTTTAGGGGGTTGGAGAAGAAAATAAAACAAAAGAACATGAGAGAATGAATTACCTTTAAAAGTGAAACTCCTTTTAATTTGAGCCTAAAGGCTTCCTTTGAAAGGATTCTGCCCAAAGGGAATCCTCTAGTATGAAGATAGGGATGTGGAGAGAGTAAATGGGCAGGGTTTGGCCAAGTCAAAGGCTTGAGGAGTGTGTGAAATGAGGTATAGGTGGGGGCCTTTTATAAGAGGATAGGAGGGGCACTTTTGGAAAGTAAGAAATATTACTTTATTTGAAAATGTGTTTCGGTTTTAAAAGGTCCCACATTGATATAATTCGTGGATAAGGTGTTAAGGGTTTGAAATAAACCCATCCAATAAGTTTTGGACATGTGTAGTTTATATATTTTACATTATCTTTCCATTTTATTTTAATCATTAAATAATGATGTCATCGCTGCATCATTATGATGTCAAACATAATTTAATTTATTTAGTGTCTAAAAATTATAAAAAAACTACTATGATGTAGGAAATATTTGTAGCTTTCCAATAACTATTTATAATCAAAAATCTGATCTTTATAACCCCATGTAAAAATTGTTTTCGTAAAACATATTATGTTTGTGTCATTTTTACTTTTACATTAAATAAAACGTTATTTATGTCATTTCCCAACCAAAGTGGCTCCTTGGGGTCCCCAAGTTTACCCATGGCTTTTCTTGGTCGGCCATGACACAACCAATGAGGGTAGGACATGTGTCAAGCTCATCTTAGTTTATTAAAGCATTATTTTTACCTTAAACTACACTAATTACCACTAATCGCGATTAAAAACATAATAAGTTACTATTCGCCAAAAAATTATTTTTATCCCATTGAACCACATTTTACATATTAATGACAACCATGTATGTCGGATTTTTTAAATTCAAAACACAAAGATGGCAAAATTTCATTTAAACGGAAAAATCAGTTTTTATAAGTACACTTAGTGGTTTCACTATTCATCAAAAATTGATGTTTTTTAGAAAAATCCCAAAAATTCACCATAAGCTATATTTGATATTCCGAATTCAAAAATGAAGTCTATTTTACAAAATTCAAAACATATAAGTCAGATTAATTAATTTAATAATTAATTCCCGCAATCAAAGCAAATAGCGTGTTTGTATGAAACATTATGTATCAAAAGATTGACACTAGTTTAAGTCTGATTTCAAAGTGAAATTAATTCCAATGACCACTATTGGATTTAATGATAAAAATATATTCTAATTTCAATTTAAAACCAATTTAAAAGATAATATAATCATATAAATAAATTAGATTAAAAAGAGGTTTTGAATTAAAATACAACATTTTACACTATTCATTGAAAAAAATGAACTTTATCCGAATGATACCAAAAATTTACACAAAGTAAATTTTGATGTCCTGATTCTTAAGAAGAGCTTTATTTGGCCCAATAGAATGTATAAGAGTGAACAAAACTATATTTAATAATGGTTCGCCATCAAAAGACGATAAGTGAACCTTTAGTGAAAACTAGGGCATATACGCCTAAAATTGAATTCTTTCCATATTTTAAGCCTTTATCTTTTATTGGATAAATGTAAAAAAATTTATAAACATGTATAATAATATTTTAGTTATTTCTATCCATTCCCTCCAATACAACGGCTACATGTTAACTACCATTTAAAATAATATTATTTTATTTTTAGAGTGCAACGTAAGATTCCTAAGAAACTCGTTGTTGCGTGTTGGGTACGCCATCGAGCATAGCGTCCCCTTTAAAGTCATATTAATACTTTATTCACAAATATGGATAAATATGAAAATGTCATATTCTTTATTTACCTGGGGTGTTACAATACTTATCCAAAATACTTTTGTCCAAACTCACAGTCCAAAATTTATAAGGAAGGTAAACATAATGATGATCCTTTTTTCCACATAATAACCTTTGAATACCTTCATCATGTATTCTTTTACTACATGGAAGCACCCTGAATTACCATTAGTCCTTATTGGTTACATTTATGCTCCTTTATTCTCTATATAATACTAGATATACTCCTTCTATCCAAAAATTTTGTAAACTCCAACAATGATGGAATATACAAATCATTAATCAGTTTCAAGGTAGTCAACAATATCCAATATAATTTTTCCAAACAAATAATATATTATTACAAAATCACTAAATAAATATTTGAATAATATTATCGTTTATCTTTATCTCACCCATATGTTTTCCAAAACATTTGACCTGCTATTGAGTCACTTTTCAAGGTTTCACACAATCACAATTCCGTAATGAAATAGTACTGTAGTATAATAATTTTATACTCAATAATTATTTTAACATTTAAATCATTAATAAAATACTCAATTGACACAATACTTTAATAAAAATATAAGAAATATAATAATTACACTTCACCTTCGATAGTATAGTAACTGTATTATTATCCAATAGAATAATTTGGGGTATACTCTGATGATTTGGACATTACCTCACATAGTGTCCCAAATCCTTGAAGATGATGCATTTTACATTTGAAACCTTTTTCTTACCCTTACAATCTCGTACATGGTGTCATTTTTCTCCACATATATAAAAAACACCCAATACATTCAAGAATATACCAAAATGATTATTTCAACATTTATCACATATGGGAAAATTCTTCATTCCCCTCTACCCTTTATCTACCTTTCTCTCTTCCATACTTTTATTCTTCTGCTTCCCTTTAAAGCCATAGGACTCAGATAATTCATTTATTTTCTTATTAACATGTGATACTATTTCTTCAAATGATGAGAATATATTGGAGACTATGTCCCTTTGAAATGTAGGCTTAATTCCATGAATGATATGGTCTTTATTAATCTTTCAATCATGCATATTGTTGGAATTATAATTCCTTCTACTACGCGTCATTTCTAAACAATGGAATACACTAGCTTCGTTTATGAATCACAATGTATAATTACCAAATTGTAAAATACCTGAGGTAAATTGTGATGATTATGCATGTAATCTATAATCATAAAATTTTTTATTTGAGGAAGTATTTACTTTTAAATGATTCATAATGGCTTATAATAAAAATTTGAATTATCTTAAGCATATCCCCCGAGAGTGTCGTAACCATGAGTGCAGCAAGTACGGTTGTCTTGTACCAAGTTACCTTGGGTCAAGTCCAAAACTCCTTATCAAAGTTTTCACTCCTAGATACATCTATGCCTGAGCCCCCTCTATCTGCTCGTATCCAGACATGGATGTATTGCATGAAAAATAGACAAAATCAATACACAACCAAAATTCTATGAAGTTCTTCTATACTAATCTTCAATGCCTATGTTATGGTAATGTTCTCTAATTGGAGTATTTCTAAATATTGTTTCCATGGTATGTACTAAAATTCCTCTAAAACAAACTATAATGGCCCAACCCCAGTTATATAGAGTAGGTTCATTATTATATAACATTGTAATGATACAAGGAATCATGTCCCAAAAGCCCGATCATTTTAGCAACTTCTGAAGTATTAGATACATTCATATGTTTTACATTACATCATTAAATAAAATCATCATCAACATTTTTTACCCTTTTGGAAACACTTATATCTGTATGCTATCCTAGAAGTTCAATACTAAAATACTTTTCACATCATCAGAAAAAAACATAGAAAGCGGTGAGCTCACATGCTCAGTAAGGATAATAATATAAAGGATACATTAATAATTATGTATAAACATGTAAGGTAGTGTATAAGACAAAAACAAAATCATTTTTAACACATAATTTAGCATAATATGGAAAATATAAATCAAATAATGTCATTTACTTATTAACATGGATATTCTACTAGTAAAATAATCACATTTAATATAAATAGCTAATTTCAAAATGATGGAATGAAGAATTCCCGACTTCATAAACACATTTTCAAGGCCTTGTGCGAAGACTACAAATAATCTTTTGTCAAGGCCTTCGGCCGAGACACTAGTTTTTTCCATGAGGTCTACCTATGCATCAAGGATCTATAGCGGGCTCCACCCATCAGTTACTAAGTCCAATTCATTCCTCATATGAAATGTTTTAAACATAACATAAATATTTTTATTAAAACTAGCAAACAAAATGTCAATACTTTCTCCATAAACCATTGATGATATAAAAATAATACATCCATAGTCAAACATATCTCAAAAACTTCAATACAATATGGATGAGTTGTATCATAATAAATCATCCTCGATCAACAGTAATAACCCGTAAAGAATGTCGACATTTTTGAAAATGATCTGTAAAAATACATGAGAGAAATATCCCTTTTTCATGAAATAATTTAAATATAAAATATAAATGAAATCATTTAAAAGATAGTTTTAAATCAAAGTGTCCCATACCACTTTGAATCTTTTTAAATGAATTAACTTTTTAAAACAGTCATGTACAAATAAATAAATCCTTAAAACCATTTTGAAAACATTGACATTAATCAGAAGGGTTTTGGGGAATAAATTTTTATGGAATTTAAAATGATGTTTTAGTAAAAATTCCCTTAAAATATTCCATTTAAAAACACTTTTATGAATCATGGACAAGGATAATAAATATTTTCCCGTAGAAACATACATAAATACAACATCGGATAATAAAGAGATCTTGAAATTAACCCCTACCTTGTACATTACCTTGGTCAAGTGTACGTTAACCTCTTGTATAATATTTATATAATTGATATTAAATAATACAATAATTATATAAATAAATATGATATCATAAATGATCCTCTGATGTTGATTTGTTAATACTACATTAGTAGTATTATAATTTCGGGTGTTAATTGATTCGTTTTCCTTTAAATGCTTGGTTAAATAATCCATGTTTGTTCTGGATAGGATGTATTTGATTCATATTCAGAATGAAATTATGGTCATAAAAATTATTTTTAAACATAAAATGAAAATTATTCTTGGATGATTATGATGGGGAATGAATCTCATCGTGTTCGTGGAGACGGTAATCCGTATGTACGCACGAGCGACAATATCATAATAGTGATGGTGAAATCATATGTAATTGGATGGTATATCATATATACAGGATTATTAACATGTTATATTTATTATTTACATCAGTTATACTCATTATTATACACATCCAATATAATGAAGTGTTTGAATTAAAAACTGCACCATGACGTGGAGACGATATGTCGTACGTACAAATTTATTCTGAATTAGTCACATATAGGATGGGTTGAATAACGAATATAGTTGTACCATATTTATAATAACATCATAGTATGTTTATGGTGCTGGAGTTATTATTTTGGTATGGAATCAAAGAAAAAGGAAGTGTAATAAAAAATAATTTGAAAGAGTGTGGTGAAAGTATTACCTCTTCTTCAGGTGTTTCCTATTGAGTTGATCAATTGGGCACTATAGGTTAGATTTATGATCCTAGTAAGTTCTCTCAGTTGATGTGAGGGAATTTGGGATGATAATTGGGAATGGGATGGCTGAATAAAATGGATTTGGAGGTGTTAAATTAAGAGAAAGGGAAGTACCCTTTTATAAGAGAGGTGAGAGTCACTTTAGGAAAAGTTTGAAATATTATTTTATTATAAAATCATTTTCAGTTTTTGATGGCTCCAAAATGATTTATTTCAAGGATACGATGGGGATGGGTCAAAAGTCTCTAAACCAATAGGTCTTAGACATTTTTAGGTCCCCATATTGGCCTTATCATTTCGATTTAACTCTTTGTTAAATTGTTTGACAATTACCATGTCACTTTGAATTTTTATATTCTTTGGTTAATAGACATACAATAACAAGTCAATAGTACCCCACATGGTTCATTATTAATATATATAACCTTATCTATGTAATTTTTCTGAAACATAGATTTTTATGTATATTAAATCTTTTAATAATATATTATTTGTTTTAAAAACTCAATTATGTCAATTTTGAAACTATTTTTTATTTGGTTTTTGTGAAAATCCTAAAAGTGTGATTACATTAAACAAATTATTTAATCAACACTAACATGTCATATTAACATATAAAATTTGTGTACTTCATCAAAAGTCTCAAATTTCTTATATTTGGATATTTATAATATCAATTATTTTAATATTTCATTAATAAGGTAATTATTGCATCATCATTGTGTAAAAAATAAATTAAATTATTTATTGTCTAAAAATTATAAATTAAATACCAATATGTAGGACATAGTTTTAGATTTCTAATTAATATTTATATTTGAATTTATATTCTATTTATCTAAATATTTAAAATGGTTTAGTTATTAAACATTGAATTGAACTTTTTTAACTCTTCTTTAAATAATATAATAATAAATGTCCTAATCTTATACAAGTGGACAAAAAATATTATATTTTATTCATAAGATTTTGTTTGGTCTAATTAATCTTATCCCAAAGAATTAGGACATGTATTAGGGGAATTATAATATCATTTTTACTATTAATAAGTTTATTTACTTTTAATTGTGGTAAATAAAATTCAAAATTTACAATTTGCCAAAAATTATTTTCATCTTATTAAACCATATTTTACTTACTAATGTCAACTGTTTTTCTTATATTATTGAAATTTAACTCAAATAAGCATTAAAATTATGTTTTATTCAAATTTTCAAATTCTCCTAAAAGGTGGGTAAAAGACAGTAACAAGTTCAATAAAAAATTTTACATCTAATTTGATTATAAAATGAGTTGAATGAATTAACTTAATATTATATAGGTATTATATATCTCTTTTAATTAATATAAATTTAATAAAATTAATATTTATTTTGATAAAAAGTAGATTTTAAATAATAACATAGTGTTTTTCAATATTCATCAAAAATTGAATGTTTTCATAAAAATACCGAAAATTCACCCAAAGATATTTAATATATTAAGAATTAAAAAATGAAGTCTATTTTACCAAATTCAAAACACAGAAATTTTATTTATAAATTTATAATTAATTCCCATTATCAAAACCAAAAAGCGGGATATTAAAAAGTAATAACAATCAAAAGATTTACATTTATTTATATCAAATTTAAATGTAAAATTACTTATAATGACCTACATTGTATTAAATGATAAAATTCTAATCTAATTATACTTCTAAACCATTAAAATGTATAATTTAACGTTATAAATAATTTTGATTAAAAATTTTGTTTCCAATTAAAATTTATTATTTTTCATTATTCACGAAAATATGAGAGTTATCATAAAAACACAACAATGTTATCAAAACTAAATATTTATGTCCTGATTTTAAAGAAGAAGTCCATTTTGTAAAATGAAATATATAAAAGGGTCAAATATTGGATTTAAAAAATGTTCTCCCCAAAAAGGAGGTAAAATTTCATTTTCTGAAAAATAATTCCTTTATATGAAAAAATGAACTTTTATTGTTATATTATGTCATTGAAACACTTAATATGGATGTTAATATTATATAGTGTATTTAAAATTCAAAATAATGTTAATACTATTTATAATTGTTTTTCGAATAGTTAGTTTGGTATGTCGTGGTGCACTCAAACTCGCTATTTCATGTAGCGCATGTTTTTGAATTACTTTGAAGTGATAAAATACTATGAAATCTTGGGGTATTAAAATTATAGTGGAAAAGGATCCTTAAAATCTATTAATTAAATTTTTTTCATTAATTAACCCATTTAATTATAATTTTTATCAGTTTTATATATAATTTATACTAAAAAATATATATTTTAGTATTTACATTATTTTAAATTTATATAGCTTCATTTGTGAGTGTGGTCATTATAGTGGATCGAGCATATCCAAATTATATTATTATCTAATTTTCTAAGATTATATTCTAAGTAATGTGTCATTCTTTAATTATGATAATATTGATTTTATTATGTGTTTTATAATTATATGAAGGTAAACTGCATTGATAAAATGTTGGTTCATTACATTCATCCCCCTTTTGAAATTTCACCATCGAAATTTCTTTTTAGATACTAATGTGAAGAAAGGTGAGGGTATTTATCTTACTTTTCTTCCTCCTATTCCCATGTCACTAATTCATTTTTTTGATCTCTTCATAGTACCTTGAAAATGATAGTGGTCTTATTACATATAACCATGTCTTCATGGTCCGAAATGTTCACTAGATGGTCCTCATAAGAGAGATCATTTTCTAGTTATTCCACATCGAAGTTCAGTACATGTGAGTGATATACTATGTACTTCCTCATGTAAGAAATGTGGAATATGTAATGTACTTGAGAAGTGGTTGGTGGAATTGCAATTAGATAGGTCATATCTTCAAACTTAATAATATTCTAGAAGGAGTTGATATACCTGGGACATAGCTTTACTTTATTTAATAATCTCATGACTCTTTTCCAAGGAGCTCTGTTGAAGAATACCTTGTCTCCAGTATCAAACATTTTATCCCATTGATGGTTATCTGTTTAGATATCTTGTTGAATTTGGGAAGCTTTAATATGTTTTTGGATGATTATCAAATTTTCATAAATTTGCATAACTGTTTTAGGTCCATCTAGCATATGATCACCAACATCATCCCAACATACAGGTGTTCAGTATCTTTTTCCAAAAGGTCCCCATATATATACATTTAGATGCTTTAGTTGAAATTCATTTGTAAGAGGTCTCAACCAGGAATTTTGTTGATAGAATAATTTTTATGTTACATTTATCATGTGATCATCATGTATTGCAATATCTAAATGGTATACTCTCATTTTTTATCTGTTTAAGGGTGATAATCCATACCGATGTTCAGTTTAGTGTTTAAAGAATGTTTGATACCTTTCCATAATTTCAAAGTAAAAATAGGATCACTATCAAATATAATCTATAACTGTTCTCCATGAAACCTCACCATTTCTATACAGTATATCTATGAATGTTGGTCAAGTGGAATGTACTCTGAAATCAAAATAATGCGATTATTATTTATAATATGATCCACAATGACCCATATAGAATTATTTCTTATGGATGTTTTTGAATGTCCATGGTGATATTTTACCATTTCAATTTATGTGTGGGTCATGGTTTCATCATCCCCTTGAATTTTTCCTTTCACCCTTAACGAGATAGAATATTAGACACTTTTTTGTATATTAAGTGATCACCTTCTTCAAATTTTTTCACCACCAGTTATCCTAGAGATATAGATACATATTTTTTCTCCATGGGTGTATATGTATGTTTCAGATATGTATATCATTCAATATATCCACTTCATCTCATGATATGATAGTACACATATTCATGAAAAAATATTACAACTCCTTTATCATCATTTTTTGATTATATGGATTTACCAATTTTGATAGCTTCCATCTTCTTCTTAATTTCCACACTATCTCTTTGACCACCCTTTATCTACTCTGAAAGGGATGTTTAATAAAAAAATAGGGAAAGAAATGATGATATACCTCCCATTATGATTCCCCTATAAATACATTGTTTTCCTCATGAAATTTAATCCTTATCAATTTTCATTATTGATAAACTTATTGGATCCTTTCTATTTAGAGAATCTACCAATTTATTTGAAATATAATAATGATATTGGATTGGGTAGTCATTGTACATGATAATCTATAAACTTCATCAATGTGAATATTGATATCATTCTATGTGAATATATATTTTAGGCTCTTATGATTAGTATATATCTCACACTTCTCCCCATATAGATAATGATGCTAGGTTTTCAACATGAAGATAAAATCCACTAAATCCATATCATGTGTGGGATTGTTTTTCTTATTAAATTTGAGCTACCATGCAGTGTGGACTATTAATGTATCATTTTACATAACCACACATCCTAATCCATTCTTCAAAAAATAAATGTATACCATGAAAAGTTTTCCCTTTGTCGATCATTTATGTATCTGTGTAGTGATAAGCCTCTTTTTCAACTCTATGATGCATTATTTGTATTCACTATTGCAGATGGCCTTTACTCCCTTCAGATTCATATTGGTTAGTGCGTTTTATAATCATGAGTATTTCCTCTCAATTTATTGTTAATACCCAAATAATCTAAGGAAACTATGGATTTCCATTATATATGTTGTCCTATGCCACTCTTCAATTACCTTTTTTAAAGGTCAACATATATCACTTTTTTGGTGATAACATAACCCAAAAATGATACTTCCACTATCCAAATATCACATTTACTTCAGTTTTCATATATTTTCACAATTCAAAAAGTACTTATCACAATATTCAAAATCATCTTGTGTTCCTCATTCATCATGGTGTATAATAGAATTTCATCTATAAAGACTAAATTAAAAATTTTGAGGTAATATCTAATGTCTATATTCATTAATTAAATGAAAATTCTTTGGGATTTTTTTTTGAGTTTTAATGGAATTACTATGAATGCATAATCTCCATACCTTATTTGAAATGAATTCTTGGTACTATCTTACTTATTCACCTTTAATTACTGATATTCTTGACTAATGGTCCACCATATATAAATACTTTCCCCCATATATATTTTTTTTAAAAATAATCTATCCTTATCAGGTTATATTTGTTCTTTTACATGATTTTTTAAGTTTAGGATATTCAACATCGAGGTTCATTGATCGACAAATTTTATTCAAGATGATTAATGGAACACCCAACTATCAATCACTATTGAATATAATACCCTTTCCTAGATTCTCTTGTAAATAATTCATATTTATTTAACTCAATAGTTTCCATCCTATAATAATTCTTTGATATCGGTAGATATCTGGGTATAAGATCAACTGAGAACTCAGCCACTCGGTTAGAAGGAAGACCAAGAATCTTTTCAATGATCACATTAGTGTAGTACCTCATAATGGGAATGACATAAAGAATAATTATATCATTATCTCAATAATATTCAGAAGTTTTTATTAATCATAATGAAAAAATATCCACAATTGAGATGATGATTCTGAAAGAGATTCATCCTCCTCCTTGCAATTTTATGTAATTGGGGTATTCCATGGGATGTGATGTGTGATCTAACTCTCATGAAAATAATGTTTTAAATGTAAAAATATAGTTAATCCTTGCCCAATATAGTATAAAAATTCAAAAACTGGATTAAAATGATATTTTCATGGATATTCAGTTCACAAAAATTAACCAGGAAGGATTTATACACTTTAGATGAAGTTATTTCTCCATTCAATATTCTCAAAGATAACTCGTCCATAAAATTTTGGTGATGATTTTGAATAGTTATTAAAAACATGAATGATATGAAAGAATTCATTGAATATGAATAAAATAGTAAATTCAACATTCCATAATGAATAACTAGATTACATGTCACCACATCATTGTCATGATCCACCAATGTAGAAGTGATGGAATATTCCCATACGTTCTACCTTTGTGGTTACTACCATTGATTTCCCTCATCAACCTGTGTTTTTGGGAATTTTCTCACACTGTTATTGTGTTATTTAAAGTTTATATAGTGTAATATATGAATTGAGTTCATCTAATATTTCTTTTCCACTACCCCGTTATTCATTTACTACATTTTACATTGAAATATATTATCATGGTTCTTTTATTTTACATAATTAAAGAACCTTATGGTTCCCCTTAGTCAATGACCATAATAGTTCTTCCAATACTTTTTACAAGTTGTATAATGGGATTTATTTCATCTATAATATTTTAATTTTGTTCTTCCTAAAGATATTTTCATCTTAAATTTCGTGTTTCTAGTCCCATGTGACAATAGATAATCACCGATTTCCATCTCTACAATAAAAGAACAGTGAACAATATCTTCATCACATTTAAATTACTAAATTGATAAGGATTTTTATAGACTACGTTTCAACCCAATAAAAAATACTTCCTCCTTACATTTAGTATAGATGAAAAATATCGAATCATTCCATTAAATCCTTGTGTTGTTTTTATCAAATTCTCTAATATATGCATCTTCCTTTTCATTCAATCTGAGAAACTCCATCTCCATATTATGATGTAAAGATTAGGGGAAATATTTATTGAGAGAATATATTTCATTATTCTAATTTAAATTAATTATTTTCATCCAAATATTTTTTATTTTTTATCAATATATACCATTGATCATCTTTTCCCATCAAAATGATCGGCCACTGTTACGAAGTTTTCTACTTGTGAGTATTTATGGAAATAGAATATCATCCCAATAGAGTTAATAAATTTATCTATTATGTGGGATTAAATTATATACAAAATATATTAGGATGTATTCATATAAAGTATTTGAATACAACTTCATCTTTCTTAGGAGAAGGAGGGAATTTTACATATTTCATGTTGTTATACATAACGTGATCTAGTTGTTCCAGTACTATCATGATGCTTTGGGATCTCATTCTTATCAGATTTGGAATCTCGTTATAAGAATCATCACATTTACTATCACATTGATTTTTATAATGGGATCTCTTTTTTACAGTCAGTAAATAAAATTAATAAATAAAATAGCAGTAGGGGTATTAATACAAAGGAAATAAGAATATAAAAAAGAAACTACAAACATATATTTATAAATTTGTAAATATAAATTATATCGTGACTTGTGATTCACTAAGTTTTAATACTGGTTATCCCTAATGAATGAATTATCCCTTGGGTTATGAATACTGTTTTCTTGTCCTTATATCCCTAAACAACTAGATCATCCCATAATACTATCTACAACAACCATATCCTTTGACACATATTATTACATGTTTGAAGCAATACTATCTATCAAATACACATCAATTATCTAAAATTGTAGTGTCTTTTTAATAATAGGTACATAATTAGAAAACATGATAAAAAAATAAAATATTTAATTTAATCGACATAATGATATCTTATCCAACATTGATATCTTTTTACTATATATGATAACCTAGTGTATACATAGATAAAAAATATGTGCTAAAAATCCCACTAAGGGAATAAATATAGGAATGAGACATATGACATGAGCTAAAAAATAATGACATAATGAAATAAAAAGGAATAGAACACAAATAGAAATATGGAATCAAGTCATATAGAACATGGGATCACGTTATCATGGAAATATAGGAATGTGGGAGCAACATATAACATGGCATAAACTTGAGTCGAGGATAACATCCAATATTATTTCTCATTGTGGACATAGTCCCTTAATACATTTAGTTTACACCCTAATCCCATACAAGAAGTCTCATGGGGTTATACATTAACCAATGAAATTTTTTTCTATATGGGCACACCCATAATTACATTTTCATTCATATGAGTTAGACTTAATGAATTATAAATAAATGACACACATTATGGTTACCCATGTAATGAAATTGGTATCATAATCAATTCATAAGAAATAACCAAGAGGTGTATAACAATGTAATACATGAAATGAGAGATTTAAATAATTCATGATCATTCATGAAATGAAAATAATAATACATCATGAATAATTATGTCCAAAAAAATTTGGGAATATTAAGGAGAGTTGTTATGTAACATTTGAAATATCCCAATGGAGTGTGGTTTTAGCAAAAAGGATAAAGACTATTTGTAGTGCATAAAGGAATAATTGATTTCACAAAACCAAAAATGATGTAATATAGATTTTCATATTAAAATGAGGTATTATAGGAAAATATTGGTTTACTAAAACAAATTATTTAGTTTATTTGAAAATGGGAAGGAAGAAGACAAGTTCAATTTAATCGGGCCTACTTATCAAGAAGAATATAGTCTGTAATCTTATAAAACATGTATTTACCTCTATAATAAATATGAATGAGATATATAATATTTATTAGAACATATATATATAATTTTAGATAAGTATATAATATAAAAAATGATATACAATTGGGTAAATAGAGGGAATGTGTATTTCGAGTGGAGAAAATGGAGGTTTGATGTAATCTCTTGCCTTCTATTTTAATGCATTATTAACATGCACTTAACTTCATGGATATAGAAATTAGATTGATTAATAAAAAATTCTATAAAATATTATACATTTATTTATTTATTTATAATTTTATTAAGTTATTTTAAGTAAATTTTAATGAGTTATAGGATTCATTTCTATCATTCCGGGACCAATCATTTCATTATTTCATGGTCAACTAACTTGTGTAAAATTATGGAAGTTCTTGTAAACTGAGAATAATTATATAGATGTGAAATTATAAGGTATTAATGAACTTACATATATTTTTATGGTCATGTATTTAAATTTATTTTCTTCTGTGAGGATGAATCAATTGGTAAAATGTTAATGATAATAGTATAGTTTATTTTGGTGGTTTTCTGATCATCATGAACTTATTTTGTTTTGTTTTATATTATTTCTATATGGTAGTTACAAAAAATGAAAAATATATAATGTTAATAATAAAATCTGTTTTAACCATAATAATTTATTTATGACATCCCTTAATGGTGATAATAGAAAAGGAAAATTCATCATCCAATAAAGAGGTGAACTGACATTTCACAAGTGATATTTTCATTTTTTGATTTAATGTAGAAGTGAAGATATTTGATGATAGATATTCCATTAATAAAATAATATTATAGTATATATATTATACTATATTTATCATGCTACTTTTTATAGGGGAGGTGAGTAAAGGATAAGTAAGGAAAATAAATTAATAAGAAGGATTGTGGATTTTACGTTTTAAACGTTTTCTTCTTGAGATCCTCTTTAACAAACATGGGGTTGGCCTTTTTTTGATAAGAGATGATATATCACGTTTTGAAGAGGCTTAAGAAGGTAATTGGGAAAACAATTTATATGGTAAAAGTCTAATAAGTTTTGTAGATAAGGGGTTGTGTTTATAGGGGAATGAGTGGGGTGTTTTTTATTATTGTATTCATTATATTATAGGCTTTTCTAGAGACCATATATAGTTTTTATTCATATAACTAAATACATTAAATAATTAATGATAGTTTGAAATAATGAGTCAGTACATCATGAATAAATCATTAATCACTAAAAAATTCTTATATCACAAAAAATATCACACATTACAATATTTTTGACTATTTGAAAACAATCTATTATTTTAGAAAAATGCCAAAAATTTACCCTAAACATTATTTTATGTGTATATTTAAAAAATGAAATCAATTTAATGAAATTAATTTTCTTAAAATGAGAAATATAATTTTTAAATACAATCATCATTAATTAAAAAAATTGAATTTAATACTATAATTTATTTTATGTCCTTTCGAAAAATAAATTAAGGTATCAAAAAATTATATTATAATTATTATAAAAAAATTTATAATATATGAGATCATTTTCTTAAATGAAAATTAATTTTAAATCATTAGACTATTTTTCAAATTGTAAATAGACATTTACCTTTTTAAAAAATTCCTACAATTATTTTATCATTTTAAAACATTTATTAAATTATACCATGTAAAAAATATATCATATTTTCCTTTGTAAGATGCCTAAATTAAATTTATTATTTCATAGGTGAGATACTATTCCATTGACATGATTACTATTCTTAATAATCATATTACTTTTCCAATGGTTATATTCCTATTCCAATGGTATATATTCTTTAATTTAAAAAAATATCACTTATTTCATTCACTCCCTATTCATTTATGTTATTACTCAGGGTTTTATATACTTTCAAATTAAAAATTAAAATTATATTAGTAAAATTGTGTTTTATTTCAACACATTGTTTCATTAGTGATGTCATTCTAATTGATTAAGAACATCCAAATTTTCATATTATCTTATTTTTTATTTTTTCTCCTCCTATAATAAATGTAATTCATACTGGATTTTTTCAGTAATGTATCATTCTTCATTTATGAGAATAATGTTTTTATTTTGTTTTTTTATAACAATAAAAATGTAAATTACTTTGATTAAATTCTTGGTCGTTACATGGAACGTAGTGCTCGACACGAGTGAGGTGTATATAGAAATAAAATTTATATTCAAGTATATATATATATATCCAAAAATAAGCATTACCTATTGGTTCACAACCAAACTCTATCAAACTAAGGACCCCATAAGTTTTTATTTCACCACTAAATTCATAACACCACACAATCCAAAAGCCACATTTCACATTTCCAAACAATTTACATAAACCATCCCATTCAATTCATTATTAATAAATATCCAAAATTAGTGACACATCCCATAATTTATCTGTTCATTAATAATTTTCGTCCCATTAAACGAACAAAACCACATCCATTTCAATCATTATAAAAAAATTATCTCATCACTACCTGAGCTCCTATCTCTAAGAAAATAGACTTAATAATAATTCCATCACTTCCATCAAACCTTCACTTTTCTACCCCCAAATGTAAGCCAAACTACCACCACCTCACTTCCCCAAAAGCATGGAAAACAACCACCACCTCACTAACCTAAAATATTGGCCATGCTACCTCTACATCCTAACCCCAGAAGCATGACAAAATTACCTCTACCTTGCCACACTAAATTCGGGGCCATATATCACCCATTATCCCTACATCATATCATGAAAACTTATCCCCACACCATAAGCATGGCCACACATTAATATACATCAAGGATCATTTTTCTGATTTTAAAAGGGGATATTAACACATTTCACATTATTCGAGTGGTGTTATTATACAAGACAAAATCCTAGGGAAAAAATTTCATTATCCAAATATATGTTGTTATCCAATATCCACTTTTGGGAGAGTTGAAAAAAATCACAATAGACATTGTGTCTAGAACAAATATCATAAATTAAAAAAGATATACCCCAACTGAAAATAATTTCTTTGGGGAATCAAGATTGTAAAACACATCATATCAAAATAATATCAACTTTGTAAAAACATGTGAATCATTACCATTTCCCATTTCAATTTCAAGTAGACAATTATTAATCACTGATTATGATAGAACATCGATAAATCATAGATAAATATGAGTAAATCCGTCCAACATGATACAAAATAAATAAAAATACGGGATTCTCTACTTCAATGAATCTTTTATGACTTGCTGTTCACCACAAGGCGTAAACAAAACACCCAGAATCCACCATCACACATTGGAAATCATAGATCATCCTATCCTTCACCCTAAAATAAAAAACCCCCAAATCACACCTCAAACAAAAACGAATTAACCATGGTGAATCCCCAATAGAATAATAGGGGGAAACTAACAAATAATTAGGATGTGATTACCATTGATCACCAATAGTAATCCACTGGGTCCAACAACTAATAGTCGGAATAATTGGAGAGAAGATATCATTAGATAAAATAAGGTTAATTAAAAAAAGGAGGGAGGAGAGATTATAATAATGAAAAGAATTAGCTACCAAAATAACTTAAAATATGGAATCCTTCCACAATCACATTGGGTAATATATATACATGACATAAATTCCTTTGTAATTCACCAAATCTAACAATCCCCTAATAAATAATCACCTTAACCTTTATTTAAGACACACCAGGAATTCCATTTAAACATTGAGTAATACATATCATGGAATCCCACATAGATGCATACATGTTGTGAACTAGTTGGAATCATAATTCGTGAACCAAAATTACACGTTATGAATTATAGTTATATGATGTCCCATCCCGTAGCATCTCTGAAATAACTCCAGCCACCACCAAAGACTCCCAAAAACACCCTCAAACACCTCCATCCACCAAAACACACAAATTAATGTTTGGAGAGGGTATGATCCCATAAATTATATACTACATAAATGATTCTCCTCCACAATAATTGAAAACAAATCTGAAATAGAAAGGGGATCGAACAAGGACCCCATGAGACACCTCTCAAGGATATCATCATACATAAAAAGCTTCAAATATCCAAAAATTATGATCCAAACAGTCACAAAAATCTCTTATAGCCACATCATTACAAATCCATATCACCACACCATTATAATATTTTATACACTACACAACTATATCAACATCCATGAAACCCAAAACCACAACCACTACATCTAATAAGCTTCAATACTCTAGACACATGAATCATATAATTCAATTCCCCATGTCATGATAATATATTATATATTCATCTAAAACTAACACACATGAGTTTAATCACATATTGTTTTAATGACACTTCATTAGGAATTAGGTCCCCCAAATTAAATATATAAGAAATTTAAATCACATCATACATAAAAAACATGAAAAAATACTCACCAGATAAAACAACAGGGTTACATATGTCACATCATAATGAAAAATATAGTGATGAAGAAAAATAAAAAAATCATTGGGTATTGGAAATTCATTTGTGTCTCTCACTCCATAGTACACCGACTAGGACATTGTTCCTCCACAACATGTGAACCTAGGTAATCATTTGTCCAACATTTAATTCTCTTTATTATACTAGTTCTCTAGTGGAGGCTCCACAAATGTCATTTCGTCCCTGATATCCAACACACAACGGTCAATGATAAGGGATTCATTATGACGATACTGATGAATTTGAGAGATTTGGAATACTTCTTGGACTATCTCTAGCCGTAGTGGATACTCCAACTGATATTCCACATCACCAACTGACCCTTGCACCTCAAAGGTCCCAACAAACCTATGAGAAAAGTTACTCCAAATAATAATCCTTAGTTAATCATTTTGAGGAGAAACCATCATTTAGAAATATTCCCCAACCTAAAACTACAAGGCACCACTCCTATAACTAGAATAATAATTGTCATGTTCCGACATTTATTTCCTCATATAATGAAAAAGATAAACATTCTATGTCATACTCTTCACTACATCTTTTCTATGAACTATTGCTTCCCCATCCAATGAACAACACAGTAGAAAATAAAAACGTATCCTATAAAAAAACCTCAAATGGATCCATGAAAACAGATGATTTAATTTTGTTATTATAAGAATAATCAATGTGGGCTTGCAACATATCTTCTAGAATCTAGATTTTTCACTTTGTCAGTCCATCCATCTTTGTTTTAAAATCAATATTGATGTGTAACTGATAAATAAAATTATATTGTAATCCACTCTATACTATAAAGGTAAAACGTGCATACTAATATGAGATAACAGACCTCAAAACTCTAGGAAACTATGCAACATCATTCACATTCCTCTGATCCAAAACATCCACTCTCTAGACTCCATGATCAATAAAAAGTGGGACAATTTCAATAAATGATCCCTAATCAAGCAGATATCCTCATAACCTCCCTGATCTCAGGGTAAACGTATTGAAAAATCCATCAAGATGTCATCCCATTTCAACATGGACATATAAAAAGGCTATATCAAACATCTAGGAACACAATTTTTGGCCTTTACCTGCAGGGAAAAAAAACTCTTCACCAAAAACTCATCCACTTCCTATATCATCCAAGACAAAAAAACATATCCCAATGCCAGGGTACATATGGAAAACTCTAGGGTGTTCTGCCAAATGTGGTCAATGAAATTCATAAAAAAATCCATTGAACATTATTTCTAGAAAAAACCACTTCCCATGAATGAACACATAGTTTTAAAAATCCTCTATCCATCCCACCAGAATATCACTATTGCCTACACTACCACTCATAAAATTGTCATGTGTTTCTTCCCACTATGAATCATCCCCCAACCTCATCTAATAATAATAAAATGTCATTTAAAAATATCATCAACCATAATACACCTTTGAATTAAAGTGTAAGGATACCTAGTCCAACATTTCTCTCTAAGCATCCCTAGATTATCAAAAAAACATCATTCTCTAACCCCTACTCAATGTGTTGGCCACAAAATTCAAATTTCCAGAGGTGTATAATATATTAAAATCCAAATCCTACAAAAACTCAACCTACCTAGATTTCTACAAGTTCACATGACCCAGCGAAAATATATACATCAAACAATTATTATTTGTGATGTACACAAATCTCTCTGAAATAAGGTAATTCTTCCACAAAATTAGCGAAATAATACTTATTTTTAGCTCTGGATCATTGGTTGAATTTTTATGCACATGGGGATGAAACTTCCTCTATCCATAAGTTATCAAAACTTCATCTTCATTATACGCATAATATCCCATATGGGATGCATCAAAAAATACTTAAAACATCACACCAACCTCAGGAAGCTGAATAAATAGTGCACTGACCATCTTCTCCTTTAGGTATCTAATCACTGCCTCCACATATTAGTCAATACAAAAGGATAGTCCTTCCTACTCAAGGTTGTCAACCAGGCTATAACTCAAGGGAAATGAAGAAACAAACTCCCATAATAAAATAAAACACCAATTAAAATTAAATCCAATTACATGTTATTAGGTACTTAACAAGACACAACTTCATCACATTTCGACGGGTCTACTGCCACACCCAACTGAGACACCACGTGCCCAATAAAATAGACCCCTCATGTCTGAAATATTCACTTATAAAGTTTTTCATTGATCTGGTGGCATTGATTACACTATATGACATGTCTTAGATGATTAGCATGTTCCTCCAATGAAATTAATGGTACTAAGATATCATTGATGAATATGACGACCAAATGGACTAGGAACTCTCATAATTATGAATTCCCAATCCCTATAAAAACAGATTGTGTGTTTATAACACTAATTGACATGATGACTAACACAAAGTTCTCAAACCTACAACTGATGGTACACTTTGGTATATTTCCCAGCTTCACCATCAACTGGTGACATCTAAACCACATATCTATCATATAAAACCAACTGACCACTCTAAATTGGTCAAAAATATAATCTATCTTTAAAAGTGGGTAATGATTTTTGATTGTTAATTTATTAAACCATAAGTAGTCTATGAACAGAATCATACGTCAATCCACATTATTGGAAAATAAAAATTGGATAATACCAATGATGAACCACTAGGAGAAATAAAAATATTTTGAATTAGATCATCTATCGGAAACATCAACAATAGAAACTCATAAGATTTCAACCAACAAGGAGTTATCTATATTGGAGAAGAATTTACATGCATTTATTCTCCAAAAAAATATCTCATTAAAATGGTAACATCAAATCATACACATAAAAACAACTATAAAATCACTAAAAACCCATGGAACATCCACTTTCCTTGTATCCACTACTTCCACCGACAACTCAGCCATCAGATATAGAAGTGGCTCCACAAAATGATTGAACACCTCACAACCCTTATCTACATAAAAAATCACATATAGGATTTACAAATCTAAAAAAATAACTCTCCTCAGGAATTATTTGATAAAAATATGTATAGAATACAACAAATATATGTCTACTAAGACATATAATGGATTCATTTTTAGTAATAAATGATTCCCATGGGACTGAACTGGTCCCATAATCAGTCTACACATTAAGAAATCATTTAACAAGATGGTATAACCTAATATTATTATCAACACCAAGGTAATAGAATGAAACTCTATATTAATTCCAATATATCATAATTTTTTTGTTAATACAAAGGAATTTGAATGTCCTAAATCCAAAAAAACACAGTCTTGGGAACCAAATAAACTAATCATAACTATGATGATCTATATTATATTGGGCACTAACACCTATACTATGTTTAAATAACCATGACCAGCTCCTCTAAATCTATGAGGATAACCACCTCTATGAACACATTTCATTCAGGGTCCCTGAACATTAGAGATATCATAATTTTATTCCACTCCAACTCTTTCTCCCCTTGGTAGATTATAATCTTGGTACCCCTACTACTAAAACATTCTTACTGGAAACTACTATTGATAGTGACATTGAAATGGATCACCTAAAACAAAATAATGTCATGGAACCACTGGTATCTAGCTATAGATGTGGATACAAACCCCAAAACTAAATCTAACTGGGAATAAATATCATAAAAAATCATGGAATCCACTAGCCCCAGAAGTCCAAAAGGGAAAATATTGAGGTTGAATACCCACCGGTCAAAACCAAAAAGATCATATTTCCTAAAACCGTCCACTAACAACAGTTATCCTCAAGGAACCATTCTTATTCCCCTCTCATAAAAAACATACTCATGAATGAATTCACTTGATCACCTATGCCTTCTTCTAAGAATCTTGATACACCAGAAATGTTAAGAGAGTGGTTTTATACTAGATAAAAGGACAAAAAACCCCCCAAGAATTCTCTCACCAGAATCCCAATCAATAAAATGATCTATGAAATATTCATAATTTCTTTGAGAATAATCCCAAATATGATATTGACATACTCCTATACAGAAGTGAAATGGTATTCTTCATCTCTGATTCCTTCATAGTCTATAAAAATAAAATTACCTGAAATGCTTTTTGAATTTCAACCCATGAAACATATTACTCCTTCCCATCACTAATATATAGTGACCACCACTGATGTGTAGTTTCCCACATGTATCTATCCTCAAAAGATACCCAGAATCCGACCGGGCCCAGATCAAACTGAATGTAATCTTGAGATCCTCAAGCCAACTCTATATCCACACATCTGAAACACTACCCTCTTACTTCCCCAAATATTTCTTTTGAAAATTGCATGTAATCATCTACTACTAATCATCATACTCTTTTAGAAAAACCATACAGTGATCTACTGGATATACTTGTTTAACTACAATGTCCTGAGCCACATGCAGACGATGAACATGATCCATATCTGAAAGAGGGAAAAATGGATTCTTAAGACCATTTAGTGTGGAATTTTATTTAGATTCATTTAGATTAACTTTATTTATTTTATAATTTATTAAATAACCAAATTTAAATTCTAAAAGAAGTCATCATGTTCCTTGTTCCCCTCCTAGGACTCTACCCAAAAAGTGGGTCAATCTCAATTGGTAATTCGATAATCACAGATTCTCTTAACTACATCTTGGTGGTGGCCTAAAACCTCACATCCAATTCAATATTCCTAGATTATGTTATGCATCATGTTCAATGTGAATTATTTATATACTAACCTATGAAATAATCACCATACCTAACTCCAAACTACATCATATCTCACAACCATCAGCATATGATACCACTATATCTTGAGCCCCTTCCTCTAAATATACCACAATGAATGGATATAGTTTATGACCCTGAATTACATCCCCCAATAGGGTCCATGATGGTATATAGTATCAAGGGTATAAAAAAAATTTAAAATAGTATTCATTTACCTCAATAATAATATAGGATCAAGATATATGAAGATCCATCCACAAGAAACTACATAACATAATATAAAAAGAACCCAAAACAATCCTGTAATGAATGCATAAATATAAATAATAATGATAAATGTCTCCAAAGTATTCACCCAAAAGAAAATCAAATGTAGTGACATAGTAGCTATTCAAGGAGATTTTAATGTCTATAAGGGTCCATGAAGTGATATTGGAAACCTGAGACCTGATTTATATATGTAGGATGATAATAATGATATACTCATTTGGAAAACCAATGTCTCTAGTTCACATGTGATAAAATAATACTAATTCACCCATTAAAATATAGTCAAACTAATAGCACCAAATTCAGTAAATTATCCATCCCAATATCACAATGACATGGTCACAAAATAACCCAATACAAGTATTGTTTCATAATAAGAATAATATCGATAAAGGTTACCATACACCACTTTCCCAATGATTTGATACTCTCACACTCAAACATAATACATCATGGACCTCGAATCTCTTCTAAACTAAATATTCAACCGCCCTATAGCGTGTTAAAATCACAGCACACCCAAATATTATTGGGCCACCACCCCATAACGTGGTTATCACAGCACACCTGAAATCATATTGCTCATCACATTACAAGTATAAACAGAGTAGTAGGGTATCATTATCATGAATAAAATCAACATAATTCACTAAACTTTCCAGGAACTAGCCGCACAATAAGTCATAACATAGCACAGTCATAACAAATCTCACCCAAATACATTTTTGAAACCACCCAAAAATAAATTCAAATCCTATGTTTCCTGAAAACACAAGGGTCACAGCCCCACATCATCATCCTGACATCTATAAAAATTTAGAAATGGTCCATTGACTTGTGAAATGACATATATTCATCCATCACATACTGTGCATAACTAGTCACAAGGAACAAAATGTATTTATGAATGGATATCCATCCATCCTCCATCATCACTGGGATGATTGAAAATAATTCCCACGTGACGATATGCTTGATGACACAAAGTGGATGACATGGCTGGGGTGTGAATAGAGATCACAATGAATATAAAATTCTATATATATATCCACATACAAGCTTAGTCTATGGGTTCGTAACCAAACACTAAAAATGTCATTACATCGTCACTTTTTATTCACCAAAAAATACATAACACCACACAATCAAAAAGGCAGGTTTCACATTTACAACCAATTTTCATTATCCAACCCATGTATTTCATTATTAAGAATCACCCACATTAAATTACATGTCTAATAATGTATTTTTAAATTTATCATTTCCATCCCGTTAACCAAACCAATCCACAACCATTTAAATCATTGTTAAATAATTTTTTCATAACTACCTAAGCTTTGAGAACATAGAAATAAGATATAACAAGTTTCACAACATATCAATCGAACCATATCTTTACCACCCAAGAAGCTTAGGTAGTGATGAAAAAATTTAAAATGGTTTTGGGAAAACCAAGTACCATAATTTAGATACCTCAAGATTGATAATAATCATTTATTATCAAAACAATAAAAAAATCTAAAGATAAATGTAACAAGAAACAACCAACTTATGATATAACTCACAAGAATCTCCCTATAATAATATAATGACATAAAAATAATGGTTGAAGTCATATAATAAAAAATTTAGAAATCAAATGAAGATAATACATATCATATAAATAAATAAATCATAAAAAATCTTAATACAATGAGAATAATTTTTTGAATTATGTTCCCATGTACAATCATGAAAACACTATGACACCATAGGATATGAATGAAAGAAAACTAATTCCCTTGTAAAAAATTCTTTTATTGGTCGTGAATCCCGATAAGATAGTCCCCAAATGTCACGTGATCTAACATATATATCTCACAACAGTGATAGATATGAGATTCTTCTTTAAGGTATAAATTAAGCATTGACCAGTGGAAAATTCGATGGATCTTGTCTATTTGTGGGTGAGAAGTGCTGATCAATATGAAACATTACTGACATGATCAAACCACTAAAATGGATTAGGGAATAGTAGGAATATTTCTTAGATGACTCTTATTCGCTGACCATGATGTGGAGATACCAACAAGATTATAAGATCTATAATTTGAAACTCTTATGGGCATAACATGTCATTAACATAGAAATTTAATCAATTTAGTGATACCTTCATCTTCTTTTGAATCACATACAAATTACATCTCAGGAATTGTACTAATTTTGTTTTGAATATTGGTTACACAACAATGTCAGTCAAGCACATCAGATATATAGAAGATTAGCCACGTAGTGATTTGAACTAAGCCTTCCAATGAGGAGTTATAACTACTTTATAAAAAACCCATCAAATGGTAGGTGTTTAAATTATAGACATCAGTAATATAGAGTTGAGGTTCATAGAATATTTTCTACATTTTAGATAATCAAAATAATGTAACATCAAATGATAACACAACAATATATTTTTACGCATATTGAAGAGCTAAAATAACTTTTAATACTTCTCTATAATAGATATGTGTAGTAGATTTTATCATTGTAGATGACAATATATGGAACACCATGAAGTCTCATAACCTCTTAAAAATAATCCCTCAAAAGTACATCCACCAACAACACCTCATTAAACTTATGGATGTGAAATAACTTTTTATTTAATCCATGATCAACTAGACAACAACATATAAACTATGATCTTGATGTACACCAATCACCTACTCCATTGTCATTTCATCTCACATACAATAAGTGATATGTTTTATTTGAATAAATGCTCAAGAACACTATTCGTGATATTCGCCTCCAGGAAGACCAAATTCCCATATAAAAACTCCATAACTAATCTCACCATATCATAGTTCTAGAATAGACATATCATGGGAAAATATGTATTTTACACATAAGGATGTAACACCATGAGTGAGCTATAAAATTATTGAATAAAAATATCATGAATTATTGATGAGTTGAAGATCTTAACATGAATCAACAACTGATATTGATCATCCTCATAACATTTTTATGGTCCTCCACTAAATATGACATGATCTAGCCAAAATTTCACCAAATTTTTTCCTAAATAAGAATTTTAAACGCTCTCCTTCAAATATGATTTTATTATTTATTGGTAGATAGACCATTTATCATTATCGTCTCCTATATCAAGGTTCTTCACTGAAGGATCCTAAAACACACTCCATGAATCTTCATATTTGTGAATAGATTCACTATGTAATGTCATACTCAGTACTTGAATTAAAATAGTTCATTTAATAGGATTATAAGAAATATTAAATTCTTATTAATTTATTAAATCCTTCTACTAATAACATTTAATGTTTTTATCATGTTTTGGGATGATATTTCTCAGACTCTTCAATTACAAAGAGACCAAAAATCATTCACCAATATTATAGTTCTTCGATAAAATCTATGAAATTATAATTACAATATGAATTAGATTATCATTTATTTTCCGGGGATCATACCTATCATGAAACATAAAATATAACTACTCTTTATAAAATTGTAATCTAGACTAATTTAGTATAATAAATGTAATAATAAACCTAAATATAATTCCTACCATAAAAAAATAAGATTAATTAAAATAAATAGATAATCTTTGAGATAATAAAATGTATCCAAATTGTAGTCATTATATAAAAAATCATGATCCTTCGATTATAATTTAATTTGTGGAGTCAGAATCTGAGATAAATTAGGTTTAAATCATCTATAACAGCCTATAATGCTACGATGACATTGATATTCTATAGAATTTATTATTGATAACCAAGAAACAACCACAAAAATTTCTAATGTGTCCCTAACTAATCTACAATGAGACATCACATTGTCTAAAAAATACACATCATGTTCCCATAACATACATTTCTATAAATTTATAAATATAATATGACACTAAATAACATCCAAAATTATTCTCAAATACATCACCCACTCCTTGAGTTTTAAATAAATAATTACATTTTTACTGAAGGTCCCCATAAACTAGATAAGAAACTCACCAAACTATAGTTTTCAGTCATGTGAACACAATTGGGACATTCATAACACTAAAAATTATTACATATTCATAGTTATCATAATAACATACCATGTAGCTCTATCGAATATGTTCATCCTTTATTAGTAAGGGACAGTATCATAAATCTATATTAGTCTTCATGAAACAACTATCACCCATTAGATGGTCAAAAAGTCATGAATTAGTATAAAGGGAAAATAGATATATTTAATAACCTAGTAAATTTTATTATAAAAAATACAATGATATTTATATTAAATTTATTCTTCATAAATAATAATTGTGCACCCCACAAATATAGAAAAGGTTGAGTAAAAATTATATGAAATATTTCAACAATATGAATCCCCTCAAACTCTAAATTTTCTATCGCTAAGGGAAATTTCTTTATTGGAGTGAAACATGACTTTCTATTATTTCACAACATGGTGTCACATTTAGGGGATAGAATAAAAAACACATCAGGAAAGACATAAGTGTACACTTCTAAAAACAATTAAAGACAACATACTAAACCTATAGGGAAAAAACATCAAATACTCCATTATATAAGATATGCGATTAATTCTCTAATAACCCATTCAATGGTGTATCTCATCATATAAAATGGATTTATTTTCAATAGAATCAGTGAATATAATTGACCTAGGATATTATTAATAGTTATTAGGAACCAAATATGACCCATCCATGTTGTAGATGACATCATACAAATGTATTTTGAAAATAGATAAATCCCCTTGGAGACTAATATCTAAATATATTTATACATCATGAATGTTATCTATATCTCAAACTAGAATATTCAATGGTAAGGGAACTAGATGTCTCTTCATATAATGTCATAGATCATAATGAATAGTGATTTTAAGGAAGCAATGTGTATCTGCTCATCCAAAAAAGGTATAGAATTACTAGAATACAGATTGTTGGGACATATGATGTCTGGATTTCATTGAATTGGAAATTATATGGAATAAAAATGACCTCCAACTACTCCATTGTCTTAATTTTCAGGATTTTTATCACCTCTATTGTCACACTCTAAACTATCTCTCTAAGGAATAGAGTAATCTATGGTATGTTCTATGACCATTCTATGTCCTCTATATTTTTTAAAGCATAGAGAACTGTTCTTCTACTATTGAAACTTCTTTAGCAATTTTCTATTATTACAACTTATCCTAATGATTGCTACATAGTCCATGATAACATTAATGGAATTTCACACAATCTTTTTTATGGTGGATAGAAACTATGAATGAAATTAAAATAATGAACATTTTCCTAAATGTGGTAAAAAACAAAAAGATCTAGTGAAAAGTTTTAATGATAGTGGAACTATTCTTTTAAATATCTAAATCATATTATTTCTAGAAAACACAGATCCATTCCCATAGTTCTTCTCTATGGATATTTCTAATTGCACCCCAACCATTACAATCATATCCAAATTGATATCCTCATAATGTCATCGGCCATCACAATCACCTTAAGAAACATCAAAAATAAGAATGAGGTGACACAATGCAAGAAATGTAGAACCGCTACCTCCTCACAACGAAACTCACAAACATTCTCATTTAGTATAATAAATAAGGGTTAATATAAGAGATTATAAAATTCATTTCCATAATCTTACAAGATGTAAATCCTATAGTGGATAGAAAGAATCTCCAAAAAAATATACAATAGAACTCAATGAAAATAACTAAACCCCAAACATGTCATGAATTTTATCACAACAAACTGGAATGTCCTCTTTCTCCATAAGAAATAAAAACCACCAATAATAAGATTCTATAAAAAACATGTTAAATGGTAATGGAATCAAGTGAACCCTTAGATCATTGATAATAAATAAATCTACACATACACTAACCAATCATCAATAACTTGATCAAAAAAGGTCTATTTATTATGGAGGATATGAAACCATAACTCATAAAGTGTCTTCCTTTAAACCACATTTACATCTACATCAAATACACAAATATATATAAGAACCAGCAATTAAACATCATCAACATGATTCTAAATAAAATTTTAACATGATGAAATATTTAAAAAAAGATAAAATGTTATGGAATTTCTGAACCAGGAACATGTAAGACATATGATTAATATATAACTATTCTTATTATTCCTAATTATCTACCAAATTAAATAATTCTCATTGGAAATCATCGTAAATGATACTTACCCCAATATCTACCTTATAAGTTTCATCATATTTTTTTTAAATGTCTGTTAATTTTGTGAAATCATATCTAGGATTAAAATATAGTTTCCAAGTTAATTACCCTTTATTACATCACATATTAGGTTCAAATGATATAGTATCATTTCCAACCCATACAATCCAAAATATTATCGCCAAACTCTATTCTATAACATAACCATATGTAGTGAGAAGACTTTGTCATGTACATCTTCCACTAGTACACCTCAGGGATTCGTATTGAATATTTGAGTGGACCCTAATCTCCACCCCTAATTTTATATGGTTTGAATATTTTCATAAAGGCTAAATATAAAAAAACAAGGGATGAATTACATTAAATATTGTAGGAATAATAAAAACACCTCCAATGAAATACCAAATAATAAATAACCATTACTGATACATGAAATATAATACAATGAAAAACCCCAAACTGTAGATATACCATAGAAACAATTATGACATAGAAAATGAAAACTATAATCTCCTAAAAATAATACACAATATAATAATTTCAAAAAATATCAACAACTCCTACTTATAGAAAAAACCAATGTTCATATAATTATATTCAGTCGGATACTCCATGAATCCTCTATTTCAAATATCGAATAAGATAATTAAATCACTAATTAATAAATATAAGAAATAAACTCATCGCCTAAATTATAGTAACTATATTCAATACTCATAAGGTATTATTATGAAATTAAAATACATAAATAATTTGGATAATATCAAAATCATATGTATACTTATATATTGAAAAAAGGGTACCCACTATACTTTCTAACAAATCAGGTCACTATAATCGACAACATATTATGTCTCAGGGATCCCATACTCTCTATAATTAAAAAATAATATCTTTCCATAAACATTATAAAAACATTACATAATCACATCCTACTCCATATAACCCTTTACACATCATGGTCACAACCCCATAATCACATTGTATATCTAAGACTCATCATTTCCATTGAAAATAAAAACAACATATTCTATCATAGAAAGTGGTAAATACACATAAATTTACCACAAACTATTATTACCTAATACATGTATCTTGGATAAATTTATTCCACAATGTACAATATATACATTTATATCATATTTGAGATCTATTACAGCTCATATGATAATATACCAGATATTTTAATTCAACATATCCAAAATATTCCTACTTATCATTATATATTTGAATGCAAGAATGGGGTGTAGGGATTTTTCAACAATATTAATCATTGGATAACCATAATCTAAGGTAGCAAATAGGACCCAATGAAATAAATGGTATTGGTTTCTCCATAAAACTCATGTGGTGGAGGTTGTGAATTAATGTATCACAATTAATATAATATCACAAAATCATTATAAAACATCGATCCTACCCTAAACTTATTTTCTATAAATAATCCCAAATGAAAACACATATAATATCACTGTGGAATATAATTATAGTACAATCCATGATAACAAGAATCATGGTTTGATACTAACAAAACTAATTTAGTTTTTTTTTAATTTCAAATAAATTAATAATATTATCTTTCCAATTTTGCTTTAACTACATAACCATTGAAATAAAGGGTTCCTTTATATTGAGCATCATGATTCAAGATTTTATGAAGAAAATTATTATAATTTATCTAATTCGTTGATACCCATTTAATATATCATAATCATTACATATTTAAAAAATAATAATTCCTTATAACATTTAATGTTTCATTTACTGTTTCAAAATTCCTGGATTTTTATACTCAAATAGAACAAACAAAGGGAAATATATCGGTGAAAGGTAGTAAAAACATATAGTATAGAATAAGGTATATAAAATTTAAAATCTGGAATCCTATGAGGTAACATAGAGAAATACGATTATAGAAATCATATAAGACTCCTAATATAAGCTTCGTAACCCAAAATAATTCTTATAACCATTACACAATGCCATAACATCAACCTCATCTATGTCCTACCACCTCAGTGTCATCATTGATCAATCCTCCCCCGATAATACAACAATAATAGGTTTTTAAATAATTTCATATAAAGGACTCTATAATTTTAATATATTAATCAAAACAATTCATAATTTCATATATTAATAAATATCAGGAATAAAGAAATTTTTATCATTGAAAGGATCCATGTTTATTTCAAATGAGGTCATAATGCATTTAACCAGTAATTACTAATTCATATAATAAAAATATTTCTTTGTAGACATGATTAATAAAATTCATTTTAAGAATTTTTTAGAAAATTGGAATCCAATTTATCGGTATCCAACAGAGTCTATTTTCATTTAATAAATAGTCTTAAAGTACAAAATATTATCATATTAAATAATTCTGGGGAAAAATTAAATTTCAATGAATGCATCATTCACTATGTTTCGTATGATTCAATATTTGAAATATTTAGTTAATATTAGTTATTATAAATAACAAAATAAGAAAAAATAATAACAATATCAAGATATTACACACTCTATAAAGTAATAAGAGTCACCAAACATGAATAAATTCATAACCACATTTGAACAATTCCCCATATTAATTCATTATTTCTTGATTTATTTCATCCAAAGGATTATCTCTACTATCTAACAATTAAAAAAATATATTTATATTCCCACATCAAAAAAAGAAATGAATTAGAACATTCGATTCCCCTATATCAAAAGTAAGCTCAATGACCACAACACAAGAATAAGGAAAAGTGGATGATCACAAGGATGGAATCCTTAGTAAAGAATCAAAACATATAATCCACAGAAGTTACCCATATACACTGTGACCCATTTTCAAAATAACAAATTCCAACATGTCTTCACCAAACAACCATATTCAAAGATAAAATGTAAACCTGGTATAATGGTAAAGAAAGTCACCATATAACCCAAATAGTAGCTATATCAAAGTCATGGGATACTGAAATAAAATGGTTAATTAAGGGTTTCTAAAGCTATCACTCCAGCAACTCAATGATTTTAGAATTTATAGATGTTAAAAATAATTTTTGTGGGACACCAAATTTAGAATATATTTCGAAATATAAGCTTTTATACTATAACAAGTTATCATTATGCTACCGCAAATCCATATATATTGAATATCTAAAATTTATGTCATCATTTACTCCACCTCATCACATTTAATTTTCAATCGAATATATTAATCTTATATAATAAAGGGATTTTATGTTCTCCCCATTGTGGTCACACTCTGTACATGATCCTCTAAAACCAATCTATAATGAATAATGGGCTACATAATGTGATGGTAACCAGAAAGTTTTCAAATGAAAATCAGCCACTTGGGGATTCATAGATCTATAACTATGTGAATTCCATAAAATGAATTCACAAATATTACAACAAATAGTAAAATCCATTACAATTCATGATTGACATCACCCACACAATGAATATAAATTTGAAAACATATTGTGGATGTATTTTAAAAAAATTGTTTTTTACATAGATAGATTGTTAATGATTACCATTCATGTCAGGGAAAATGATACCATGTTGTGACCAGACATATAACCCATCATATCATGTTTTCTAACATATGTGGACTATGTGAACAGGATGAGACACGACCTCTGTAGGTTCCATATTTAATAAAATTGATGGTTGGAAATATTACTAATTTTGCTTCTTATGCACTCAATGAATAATCCTCAAGATCATTATTATGAATCATCATGTTTGATGGATAGAATTAATTCAAGTAAACAAAAACTCTCAAATCCATGATGAGATGATATTTATTGTATAATTTTTAGTAAATTTAAGAACAATAATTACCTCGGTTCTGATGTTATTTCACCAATTAATATGATCATCATTTGGACCCCTTTTTCAAGGTGTTCCATCATTTCAATAAGAGGATACAATACTGAATCACTCTATTGTTGATCCCAATGGGCTTCAAAATATTCATACAAAACTGTGTGTTCCTTATATTTTAGTGTGGATGTTCCACAAATTGTAAATTTTCCATGATGATCACAAAACAATTCTTTAATCATGATTTATTTTATCTATTATTCTATATATCATGACAAGAATAAATATGTTTAGGAATTATCTCAATCATGAGACAACTCTTCGATATTTTGTTCCATAGTCATGACAGAAATCTCTTAGGATAAAAATATTGTTCACATATACAAATTCACACAGAATTAAATTGATATATGGTGTGAATATATAGATATGGGTTTTAATATTCATAATAAATCAATTTTCCATAAAAAATATTTCAATCACAATATAATCACCATTAAAGTTATATTAATAATATTATTATAATGGCTAAAAATATTTTTTGAAAATATATATTATATTAAAATAAATATTTCTTTATCTATTACATGAATTATATTTATGATTTTTTTTTTCAATCATCAAGCCCTTAATAAAGGTCCACTCAAATTTATTTTTATTTAGAAGAAATGTAAAAGAAAATTTTATTAATTTGTTAAAAATATTAATACTATATTCTCCCCATTATGAAAGGAAATATTTTAAAATTCAGGTAATAAAATATATATCAGTTTAATCAAAAAATTATGGAAAAACTTCATGTACCTTCCTTACACTCCTAAGATGTGCATAAATATGGTGTTGTATATTTTTACAAAATCAAAATATTTATTATAAACCTCTCACCCCTTTGGAAATGAACATTAATACTTGGTTAATACTTATGAATATATTCATTTTTAGTTTAAATAAAAAAATACATTCAATAAAAGAATATATGTAAAGATAAAAGGTATTATTTAGATGGTCTACCAACACATGGGAAAAAAATTTTATACATTGAATATCCATATAATATATTATCTATTATAATATTATCATTAGTTAAGGTGTATTTTTCTATTTATCTTCATGAAACATAACACACAATAATATATAGGTTTTGGATCACTATAATACACATGTGATTACTACAACCTCCAAAATCTCTACTTTATAATGAAATATCACCAGTTAATTTTTATTACTTAATTATTCTCTTGATGTAGACCATGGTATATCCATTGAGGTCTCTACACAAATACGAAAATTTCATCAACCTCATCCCATATTATTATACTAACTCATAGTCTTAATGAAAAATATTAAAACTCAATCAGTGATATTTTCTAAGTTCTAAATTCTTATTAAAATTTTCATGGTATTATCAATGTGAATTGTGTTATAAGAATTAGTAAATAATGATTATGTGTGAAAAAATAGATGATGTGCATGAAATAAAATTTGGCAACTCTTTATTCCACTTTCTTCATTATCTTTTCTACCTATCATGTTCTAAAGTATCAGTTATCTTATTATTCATATCAACAAGATGAATCGACATCTTACCATTATACTAATTCTTCATCAAGACCTCAATTATTTCATGGGTTTTCATACTTCTTATTCTGTTTACAATATTATTTTAATATTTATTTATTTTATGGGTTCATGGATGCACTTTCTATGATCCTCATGAGATAGACACTTCTCTCACGCATGGGAAGATCATTAAATTTATTGCTTATCATATAATTAATATTAATTTTCTGTCATGTGGAAAAAAAATCCACCTCATTCCAAATAATAATTATTGAATAACATCTTTTTTCCATACGAAATTTCATTAAAATATCTTCAAGTCGATGAATATTCCAAAAAACCAAATTTTAATGAATCTCACAAGGCTAAATTAATTTTTTTATTCATATCCATGCATGATATAGTATTCATCAAATGATTCGTCTATAATAAATATATATCATTATTTACAGAATTTTTAAAAAATATTCACCACAAAAATCATGTAGCGTGATAATCATTCTTACAATGTGATAGTTTCACATGCACAAAACTCGGGTTGATTCTATACAAAGAGAGTCTTCTCAAGAGTCTTTTATATTAGTTCTTCATTATAGATTTATCGATAACTTTCCTAAGAAAATAAATAAAATTTAGTCTTTAAATAAAAACATTCCAAATTACTCTAAAAAACCCATGAATTTATTTATACCTTTTTAGAATCACAGATTTAATCAACTAAAGTATCCCAATCATAAAATTGTTCAATTTCCCCATGTATATATAAGAATTATGATCTGAAAATATTCATGATCTTGTAAACATGTAACCATTGATTCAATTTCATTAAATATAAAAATTAGATAGAATGAAAGTATTCTAGAATTTTTTTTGGTTTACAGCGATGTCTAATTATCAAAAGCTACTTCCAATTATAGGATGAAAATACTCTTCAATGTAAATAAATTTTCTTATATAGGTCACAATTAACATATTGGTATTAGAATCCATTTTAAATTTTTATATATATATATTTTAATTTACCTACATTAGTCTCTATTCAAATTTATGTAATTGAATCCCCAAAAAGAAAAGTAAAATGCATGTAAAAAATTTCATAATCATGTAGATCTATTTTGTTTTATTTTGGACAACCATTCTGTGTTCAACTCTATTCTCTAACATGACCCCAATCCAATATTATATTTTTCACATGACTGCATGATTTCTTTTTTAAAATATTGTACACATAGTTGAGTACTATTAAAATCGATTGGATTTTCCATGCATCCCAAATTAGTATTTGATAAATGTGAAATCCAATCTATTAATTCACTCAAGCATGAATAACTTATATTAAAAGTAGAACAATTCTATTCAATAATGATGAATTTTATTATAATATGGCTTGTTTAATGGAATATGTTTTTTTATTTTTATATCCATTTTTGACTAAAAAATTTCAATCCCTAATAAAATTAATGATTAAAAATTTATTAATCATTAATGAATTCTCCCACATACTTGTTGGGTAGGATAAATTCATTATCCATTTTTCATTCCCTAGAATAATAATTATATTTTTCATTAAATTAACTAATGTTGACATAAAAAATTATAATCCTTTATCAATCCTCTTCAAATAAAATGATATCATTTTAAAATAAAAATATTATTAATGTTTATTTTTCCAATCTCCATCAATCACATTTCAAATATATTGTATTATCTAAAAACATTCAATATTTATTATTTATGTAAAACCCACTTCCAAAATGATTTCCTAATTTATAAAAACTATCATCTGAAATATATATTCAAAATAACATTCATCTAGATCTGTTTTTCACTAATCTAATAAAAAAATTAAGATACTCAGTGGATGGATTCTTTGCTAGTATAATGCATCTAAAATATGTGTAACCTATTTATAAATTTTTCTAGATAGTTTTACCATTTTTTTTCAAATATATTTTTGAAATATATTTTTTTTATGTTCTTCCCATGTTATAAAAGTCATATTCAATAATTTCACTATGGTAGCTCAAGAAACCCATAATTTTTATACATATATATTTCATATGATATAGGAATATTCAACGAATAATAAAATTATCCAAACAAGAACCATATAGGAATATTGCCTTAGGAAACATGGACACGTAAATAGATGGTTATGAACTGAACTAAATCATATCCTCATAATTTATTCATAACTATAACACTTATTTTACATATCGAACGTAATACATTTTTTCATAAATTAGTGGAAAGGAAGCATAATAATGGGGGGGTGTTAAATTCTGCTTAACTATAGACAAGGGATATATCAATGACTATTTGAGTATAACATGATCACAAGGGCATGATAATATATGAATAATATCAATAATTCTAATGTTATATATTATATATTATAATTATTTGTTATGTAATAAAAAATGCTAGTACATAGTACATGAATGATAATGAAATAAAAGAATATGAGCCATGAGAGAATTAAATTAGCCCAAGAAAAAATTATATGGAATATAAATAATCATATAAAATAATTCCAATAGATACCAATCCTTGTTTTCAGGAAAATTATAGTGGAATTGATTCATTTATATAACTATCATTGTAGTCACTGTTCAATCCTATGAATATCATAGTGGAAAGTGTCCCTTATAGAACTAGGATTACCCTTTACTCCAATAATGTTCATATCATGAGTAATCTCTGCCTACCCAATGAATTATTGGGATATATAATTATGATCCCATCCATCATATATGGAAAATAATATATATTTTTAACACAATATCATAATATTTTCATAATATCTTATCCCATGAAAATAAATGGGTTTTATGACCATTCATTATATCATAACTCATGGAAAAAAACTGGTATTATAAATAATTTACCATTTCATCATAACATAACATGTGGAAAAAGAATTGGTCTCAAAAACATATTATAATCATTAAAAAATATAAGTAATAAGGTTAATACCTTTTCCTAATATCCCTAGTAAGTAATTATTAAAACCAAGGGTTGTTTTCAATGATGAATAGAAATACCATTACAAGATCATTAATACATTATTTAGGGAAGTACTCTTTCCACATTGAAAATGGTATTTAAAAAAATATAAAATACATAAAAACATTTAATATTTTTTTAAAAAAAAATCATTTAAAATATCCTTGAAAGTATATAAATTAATCATCATAGTATAGGGAATTCATGATATCAAGAAATTCCATTCTCATCATAGATGTTAATATGATAAAATTCCTTTCATACGTTTCAAAAAAGAACATCATTCATAAAATAAAAAGAGGATTCCTTTTAAAACATTTTCCATAAATTTAAACATTATTTAAAATTACACTAATAATCATTTTATAATTTTTAAAAATATGAATGAAAATATTTTATATACATGGACATGGAAGAGAATGGATATTTTACCAAAGATATAAATAAATTTGGGTTTTCATAAAAAATATTCTTTTCTATCATTGAGTTATAAATTAGTGAAAAATTAATGAAGAACCTTTATACTCTATAAACAACTACTTTGGTTGTAAATTCATGGGATTCATAATAGTTATAATAAAATAATTCATCAAAATAAATTAATCAAAAAACATCTTGATTAAACAATGTGATTGTAACATAAAATATTTACCACGTAGGCAATATATGAATAATAAGACACAAAAAATATTGATCCTTTTATGAAATGTATTATAATATAATCTTCATGATAAGAATCATAAAATACATTCAATGTTAGTATATACACATCATTATTGAAATAATTTGGGAATATAGATTATGTCGCACATAAATAAAATTGAGATAAGAAACCCATACCAATTGTATAATTAATTTAAATTTATAATAATCGTATATTAGATTCATTTTATTACATATAATATCATATATTATCCATTTATTTCATATTAATAACCATTTATCAATAATTTCATATTAAAATCATAATTTTCAAGTCTTAACAATTTCATTTAACCTAACTATTTATATATAATACTTTTGGTGTTTCTTGATTTACCATGATTAAATCATTTAAATATTTTAAATAAAAAATAAAATATCATATATAATTATTATATAAATATTTATATTTATTTATATCCATTCATAAATGTTTGAAATAAGAAAATGAATTATACCATTGTTGGAGATGGTTGGTCGTACGTAAGCATGTACAATACTTTCACTTTCAAGGATATTGAATGAAACAGATTAAATAATAATTCACCTTTAAAAAATAATTATTATAACATATATACATTATATATTCATTAAATATTTATTTTCTAACATGAAAATAAAATAAAATTGAAAAATGAATCACATTACTTTGTGGAGGTGGTAGTCCCCACGTACGCATTAACATCATTGTATTTTTCAAATGGATTGAAAGATAATAAAAAAGATAGAATATATTGATTTCATAAATAAAGTTATTTCATATTTATTATATATAATTAAATAAACCATTATATATAATTCTAAGAAATATGGATTTGGGAGAATAATAATATCATTATGTAGTGACGACACATTTTTTTTATACATGAGTGGTAATTTCACTTTCCATTTGACGAGAAAGAGGGTGAATTATGGTTATTTTATTAAAATAATAATATTTTAGTATATTTAGAATAAATAAGATATTATCATATGATATATATCATATATTTATAAGATGTATGTAAGAAGTAAAAAAATAAAGTGATCCACTAGCGCTATTACCACATCTATGAAAGAACACAATTATGTCTTTTATTAAGGATCCTACAGTTGCTATTTGGGAATAATAGAACCCCTATAATATATATATGGATAATTAGAATTTAATTATTTATGTTATGGTCTTTAATGATATTTCAATATGATGTATGGAAGAGGATGGATGGTTTTATGTTTATAAGGGATGGGGAGGACATAATTGGAATTTTTTTAAATGCTAATATATAAAAATGACATTACAAATTCAAATGCATCAAAATTAACCTGAACTAGAATAAGTAGAATACATTGTTAAAATAATTCCCCCAATAAAATGTATACATGTTATTCTATAATTTTGATCCTTATCTTTTAGATTGTTCCCTTTGTTAATTACTTTTGACCTTAACTACAAAACAATTATGTTAACCATAAAGGGTTGTTGTTATATTCATATATGGAATAGTGTCTCATAAATGGACCTTGGATTAGGTTATAAACTATATTACATTCACATGGATTATGACAAGATTTTTATGATTTTATATCATCTAATAAATTAATATTTATTATTATATATTATTAATGTTAATTTTGGAACTATCCCTTTAATTTAACATTAAATGGACAAATCTAGATTAAACTATTCTAATATAAGCATTTTAAAAATAAATAATATCATTAATATATATGAAAAATAAATTTAACACAATAAATACCTAAAATTATATTACTTTTAATAATTTATTAAATCTTCTATATCAATTTTCTATTAAATGAAAAAATAATGTATTACTGTTGCGGAGGAATTTATAGTATTTAACTAATAAATAAAAATTATATATGAATTTTTGAAATAAATTTCATTTAATTATTCAAAATAATAATAATAATATTCATTCATAACATTATTTTTCCCTATGAAAACCCTTAAAAGGAATTCATAACTATGTGAGTGAAACTTTGTAACTTTCAATTATTTAAATATTATATATGTCATTTTTAGGGAAAGGTGTCAGTTGATAAATTGAATTTATAGACTATGGTGATATGGGTGAGATTCTTATCAACCAATAAAATTTATATGAATAATCATGACCTTGAATCAATGATTTAACCTTTATTAACTTGACCTAAACATTATTAAGGTAATAAATTTTACCATGGTCACTATTAATAATGCCTAAGAATTAAAGGGTTATATCTTAAAAATTAATAAAATCCAAATTCCAAAAATGTATTAGAATTTATCTAATTCATTAACAATATATTTTATAAATTTCTTTTTAAAAAACATTTTAATACACAAGGAAAAATTATTTTAGAATAACAAAAGTTTTACTTCTAAAATTGGATTTATTACTATCAGAGACATAGAAAAATTATTTGTTAAATGTAAAAAAACATTGAACATATTATATATTAATTTCATTAGATTCATTCTCATATAGTTATTAATTTGATTTATTAAGATAAAAATAATTTTTGTGTATATATATAGTTTTTTAAGAAATACCTTTTTCGTATATAAATGTATTCATAGAAAATTAAAACATAGAATTGATTCAATTGAATTTAATTGGATTATTTCAAATATAATATATACAAATTTACTTTTAAACAATTTAAAAACCAAATTTTTATTTTTCCATTCTTTAATCCAAAATTCAGTTTTCAATAAAAATCAATATTTTTTACATTTCACATTAAAATCAATCATTATAGAAAATATCCAGATAATTAACCCCCAGTTAATTTTGATATTCTGATATGAAAAATATGTACAATTTTATAGAATAAAATTTCCAAATGATCCAAAAATAAAATATAATTTTTCTTAAAAAATTGATAGAAATTAATTATTTCAAAACAATATAACATTACATAAAAAATTAATGTTTATTTTATATGAATTAATAAATATGGTTTTTAGATTATGACATATATATATATATATATATATATTTCTTAAGTTAGTTATTCATATTAATAATATTAAATTTAATCGATATTATATAATTTTCATATATATTATTTCATGGTTTTCTTAATCTATTTTATTGGGTCATATATGCTTTTGAACTAATTGTTATTCATTATAAATCATAGGTTGTTACATCCACACATAATAAATTGAATCCTGCTAATTTTCACATGTTATTTGTAAAAAGGGTTTTATATTTGAAAATTATTTTATGGATACCCCACATTTTAAAAATGGTTAATAAAAATTCCACATAAATGTTGGAAAGGGTAAATGGAAGGTTACCTATAAAAACACAAAACATGGTTTCCAAATAGTAGACAATTATGGGGAAGTAAAAAATATGGGAATGGAAGTGAAAAATAATTTCAAGGACTTATAGATAGTGATAGAGAAAATTTATAGGGGAATATTAGTGACCAAAAAACTATAAATTATTGATGGGCGAAAAGAACATCATTTTATCGTGAACAACAGTTATAAGGGAACATTTTATTTCTTGATACTTTTTTGATATATGAAAAATTCCTTCATATTATAGATTAAAAATATAAGTTAATATACATAATTAACATGTAGAATACCATACATAAATTTATTTCCACTAGAAACACCTATTTTTCTACAAACTATGAGTATTCAATATCAAATTTTCATGCTTCAAGCACTAAAATCAACTGCATAATCAATAAAACGATATTATGTTATTACTTTACCATTTAAATATTAATAAAAATGAATTTTTATATTATACCTGGAAATCATTTTTTTTCATTTTCTTAAAACCGGTTTATGGGTTACCGGTAACCATACACAAACTGACCCAAATCACAAACAAACACCCCAACCACACTTTCAACCATCAAATTTCAAAAATCAAAAACCATTCCATCGTTTCAAACATGAGTACCGAGGCGTCTCAGGCAGAACGTCACCTCGAGCCACACCCCTGCAGCGTTAGCCATACTACCGGAAATAACCATCATCGCCGCCGCAGCCAAAGACACAGGTGAAAACCCTCAACCAGCACCGTCAAACCTTCAACAACGCAAAAACACCGCCACCGATTTCAATGAGGGAGGAACCCTTGGCACAAATCATCGTTATACCGGAAAATCACCAAAAATAGTAGGACCGTTGGAAATCAAACCACTGCCGAAACCGAAGGCACCGTCGGTTCCATTGCGGCTTCAAATTCTCATTCACCCAGATTCACCAATGCCATGAACAATTCCTGAAGAAACTCGTCCACACAGCCGCTACAACACCGACGATGTCACCGGACCAAAACCAGAATAGAACACCTTTGCAGCCCAGCAAAAGCCTCTGCATAAAACAAATCAAGAAGAACTCGCACTCAAGCTCCAGAATCCATCACGAACATCAAAACAAGAACAAAAAAACCGAAAGCCAACAACATAATCATAGAATCCCAAAGACAGCCGCAAACCAGAACAAGATCCCATCACCGCCTTCACCTACTTACCCAAAGACCAACTCTGACCACCGCGTACGCTACCAGCCGACACAGAATCGCGTGGTGACCCACTGCCAGGAGAAGATGGAACAATGGCCGTCAGATTCACCGTGCCGCCAGATCAGACCCTACCCAGCGAAGATAGGGTAGAGTAGGAGAAGGCCGGAAAATGGTGAGAATTGTCACGCCGGTCGCACCCTCGAAGACAACTCTGTCTCTGAGATCACCGACACGATAGCGCCGAGAAGGAGCGACAAGAAGGTGATTTGAAGCCAATCCGAGGCAGAGCGAGGAGAGGCGGCGAAGGGGAAACCCTACCGAAAAAGTGCCCCTTACGGGATCATCTGCATCTCCATAACTTGAGATATTATACAATGTGTATAAAAATTATTATTTATCTCCAAAAATTCCACAATAACACCAATGGTTCCACTTAGATCATTTTATAAATAACACTATATCCAAAATAATTATAATAAAATCAAAATTTAAGATTTATTAACCTTAATGGTAATCTCTGACATTAAATCTTTGATCATGATAATTTTAATTTCATTTCTAAAAAATCATACATATTGAAATGAATATTAATATTAAGGGTTACATATACCTCAACCTAACAAAAAAGCTCCATAAAATATCATTTTTCATTATGATAAATATTATAACGTAAGAAACATCAGAAAAATATCTTAAATAAAATTTAGATGATAACATAAAAGGTAATACTTATCTCAACCAAAAATATCTCAAACTATATTTCACTATCAAAGAATCACATTTCAAACATCAAAATTTACTATTTTTCACAATCTAATAATCCATTTAAATATTAAAAATACCATTAAATACTAAATAAAATGGTTATTTAAACCTAAATAGTGTAATCTTCCTAAATCATAGTTATTGTTTCATATCGCCTTATAATCCAATTAGTAGTTCCCTTCAAAAAGGTTTAGATTCCCTTTAACCTATAAACCAATGATGGTATCCATAACACATTTTTAAACAATAAATTAAAACATTTAATCATCCATAATCCATATACCTAAAATAAATACATAGTATAAAATTGAAATAAACATCCTTATTTTTCTATAAAATCACTATCCAATTCCAAGGACCCCAATACTATCACATATACTTCATCATTTTCAATGGTCTCTTTATCACAATTAAACAATACCACCATTCCACTAAATCATTTTTATGGTATCACTCAACATATTTTATCGAATCCTTAGAAACAACTATGGAATAATTCATAGATATTCCATGATTCCTATATCTAGAATATCATTGATATAACATTTCTACAAAATAGATCTCAAATCATAATACATACACAATTCAATCTATCCAATTAATCATTTGAAATTGAATACATCCTTCCTTTGACATGGATTTAACCCTTGTGTGTTGGAATTGTATCTAATACAACCCATATTTTCCACATATAAAACATTGAATTAAAAATTGTTCTCTATGATCATCATTATATCCTTCCTTCGAGCACTTTATTTTTCCTTATAAAATACACTCTATATTCCCTAATTTTATATAAATAATTCTTCTCCTTCTTCCATTGGTGTTTTCCTTTGATCACATTTCCCTTAATTTTTGACATATAAGAAACTCCCAATTTTTTACTCCATCGTCATCATGAATCTATATTTTTCTCCTGAAATATGTGTATATAACCTTAGACAATGTGATATTTTATATAATATAATGGGATATATTATTAGTCACAATAACCACATTTCACATTACAAATTCTATTTCTATTAGTTCCTAATTGGGACAATCATTTTATTATTCATCGTATTTTGAATTAACAAAATTTCTCCAAATTCCATTCATTGAATAAAAACCGAAAGGTTAAGGGTCAAAAAAAATATTCAGAGTGACCAATCATTAAAAATCATTTATAATATATCTAAATTATGACACCTTATTTTCAGTATATAAAACTTTTGGTTTATCCTAGGTAAGTCATTATCATAATGATATAAACTGTAATCATATAGTTATGGTGCATTTGGAAAAATAGATACATATAAAACTATATCATTAGTAAACTAAAATATCTCTATCTAAGTTGTTCATTAATATAACCATTCTATGATATATTGTTCATAACCTAGGGAAAAGGAAATATAAGAAAGGGTGATCATACATGGTTAGTAAGGGTACATAAGGGAAATATGAATGATCACTTGAAAATAACATTAGAATAATTTAATCAGAACTCGAAAATTAATTTTTAAATTCATACCTTGTATATCATATTTCATAATCTTGATAATGGCATAAAACAAGGAACCATATAAGATATAAATCATAAAGGAATAAATTAACATGATACCTGAGAGCATAATATTTAAAAAGGATATAATTTTGTGTATAAATATAATCATTAAAATCATGTATATACTAGATGATGATCATTTTCAATACAATAATTGTCTAATGGGTTAACTCCCTATCACATCACAGTTTTCATGGATCACTACAATGTCTATCATAGTGGATATAATCCCTTACTCAACTATTTTCACTCCTCATTCCGTTATGGTTTATCTCATGAGATATCTATGTTTATCCATTTAATTAGAGGGCTATATAATTTCGGTCCCACCCATCTCATAATGAATGTCGTACATAAATATATATATTTATTTGAAAAATGTTTTAAAACATTCATTATATCATAACCCATTAAAATAATTAATTTTCAGAAAAAAGAATCCTACCATAACTCATAGAAAATGAATAAGATTCATAAAATTTTTAACATTTCATCACAGTCTCACCCATATAAAATGAATGTGTTTCATAAATATCTTGTAAAAATAAACAAAAAACATCCATATAAGGAATAAGGATGTTACCCATTGATTATATCCCCAATAAATCCCAATTAAAATTTGGTTTTAAATATTTTGTGAATAGAAATACCATTGAAAGTTCATTAAACCATTCTTGAGGAAGATTCCCTTTCCACAGCAAAAATCACATTTCATAAACAATAAAATTAATTATATTTTTTGAAAATTATATTCCCTAAAAATATCATTGCAAAATTATAAGTGAATCATTACTATATTGAGTGTTCAAAAATTTATGAATTTTTTTCATCTTGTATTAGTTAAAAGGAAACTTTATTTTCAAACATTGGTAAAAAGTACCTTGTTTATAAAATGAAAAAAATATTCCTTTTAAACCATCATGTAGAAATTAAAAAAATGTCAAAATGTCTGTAAAAAACCAAATGATAATAGAAAAAAATTTCTGGAAAACATTTTTTGAAAATATGGACATATATGTTAAAATAGTTTTGACCAAATATATAAAAATGTATACTTTTAATAATAACATTATTGGAGTCTCATGAGTTCTTAGAGAAAGGAAAATGGAATGACAGAAATTTTTCATGAAGTAACGAGAGGATAATAAAATTTGTGGGACTATGGATGTATATACCATAATATTTCATTAACAAAACATAATCATAAACAACCCCTATAAAATAATTAATTTTAATATAAAACCATTTTGGATAAGGTAACTTTTTCATAATTTCCATATTAATGAATGGAAATTAGATGTAAATTTATATTACAAAATTTTCAGGAGAATAATCATAAAATACATTCATGTTAAATATATACACCACATAAAAAGAAACAATTTGTGATTACAACATATGTCTCACAATAATAAAAGGGATATGAAAAACTGTTACCTCAATATCCACATTCTACGAAAGCAATCTAAACTCCAATATAACAAACATAAATAAATTATTATTGTATAAATTAATCATTTTTATAATTATAATAAAAAAATATGATCCATTTATAATATTTTAACACCAATTTATCAATAATTATTCATTTAAATCATTATTTTCATCTGTTATATGTTTCATTTATCTATACTCTTCCATTTCAGAATTATTCGTTCTTGTATATTCATCTTGGTTCACTAATATCCAAAATTATATTAGTTATTCAAATATAATATATATTAATTATATATATATATATATATATATATATTCATCCATTGAATTCAGAAATAGAAAAATTAATTACACAGTTCATAGAGATAGTATATTGTATGTTTTCATGAACACAGATTTAACTGTTTGACGGATAGAATGATCTAAAGATGAAAAGTAATTGACTTTAAAGAATAATTATTACATATTATATATCTTATTTATTTGTAACATCCAGTAATTTTATTTTAAAAATAATATTAATTTAATATTATCATATTTGATCATCATGCAATAATAAATAAATATTTTGTTTATTATATAATATCGATATGTTTTGGATTATGTTATAAAAAAACACAAAGGGATGTCTTCACTATACATACCATCGACTTGGATTGCGTTACACACAATATTGAGTTTATGTACAACTATATTTTACAATTACAATTATTTAATTAATATATTTACAACCTATTTGTTAAACTTCTGATATGAATAGTAATGACTATATTTTATATATTACATAATGGTTTTGATAATGAAACATGTAATTTTGGGTAATGTCTTCATATGTATAAAAATATCATTTTCTCAAATGAATTTTTTAAGTCCTTCAATGAAAACAAAAATTCAATTTACATAGTCATATAATCTTTTTTTGATACACTAAAAATTATGTTTTATTTTTAAATATCAAAATTTTCTTTGGTTGAATATTTCATATTTTTTCTAAAAACATTCAATTTTTTATGAATAGTGAACTTTTTTATAGTAGTTAAAAAATGACTTCTTCATTTAAATAATTATTCTACAATAATTGGAATATGATGTCACAAAACTATAAATAATGCATATATTAATCCAATTTAGTTTAGTGGAATCATTTTTAAAATAGAATTAGATAGAAAAAATTATTGAACTTTTGAACATCTCTTTTACACTCATTCTAGCCACATTTGCTGGATTAGTAGAAAACAAAATTTAACATCTTCTGTGAATTGAATGTCTAAAATTTTACATAAATATTTTTAATCAATAAGAAAAATATGTTCTAATAGGATAAAACAAATGGTTAATAGTTACTTTTTGAATTTGATTTACTACGATTAATGGTAAATATGGTAATTGAAGGTAAAAAAATATTATATTAATATAAAATTACCCTAAAACATGTCCTAATTTATTTTTATAAGTTTTTTATCCAATGATAATCTACCATAGGTAGAAAATATAATTATATTTATAGTAATTTTGTTAGATTTGGCACTTATAATATTTTATTTAAAGAAGAGTAAAAATTTTCATATTCAATCTCTGATAAGTAAATAATTTTTAACATAGGGTTATACCGAAGAATGATTCAAATATAACAATTAATTATAAATATAATAAAATTATCCACATCATGATAAATAATTTTTAAATTTTATACTTTATATAATTAAATTTAATTTTGACACAATAATGATGTAATCATCGAATTATTAGAGGAAGGATCAAATAAAAGAAATTAATAATATTAAAATAAAAATCATTTGAGGTATTTTATTCCATTCATGAAGTCTTTTGAATTATTAGAAATTTTAAAAATTATTTTAATTTCATTTTTTTATGGAATGATTTTTTTGGACTTTATAAAATGTTTTGTAATAAATAGTATCAAAATTGACAATATGTTATTTTAGAATAAATAATATTTTATTAAATGTTATCAAATTCATTAATATATAATGTTCTTCCAAATAACCCATATAATTGAAAATATTTTATAAACTGTACAATTTGGGTTTTATTTTTATTTTATATTAACTATATTAACCCAATAGTGTAAAAAAATAAGTTGTCACGGTAAGTGATAAATTATTTAACTGAGGGTTAATTCCAAAAGATACGGTTAATTTTGTGACTTAAAAATATATAAATTAATAGGTTGACATTATTTCTACTCATTATAATGTTATCCTATAAATAAATCAATTTGGAGTTATTTGGAATCGGATATAATTATATTAAAAAGAAATAGTTTTTAGATTTTCCAAAACTGCTCATCCTCCCTCTTATAAAAAGGAAACACTACCAATCTTTTATTAACACCTCTAAAGTCTCTTTCCTCTAGAAATACCAAAAATTTTATCCTCCAAAATTACCTCCCTTCCTATCATATAAATATACTTTTGTATGAGGAAACTCATGTAAGACTTTTTGCGCAATCAAAAATGAGTTATCTGATTTAGAGGTAACATCTTCCCTCAAGAATCTTTTCATTATTTTCATTATCCACCCCCAGAAAACTCTTTCATATATTTTTTTAAAAAAAATCAGTATAATATATATATATGTGTGTTTTAATTTTATTATTTTGACCTACAATATCACACAGGTCCATCTAATGGATACTGAAAATCATATTTCAGTGTATGGTGAACCACTGCCTCATGAAAGGATGATTGTTAATTTTTATTTTTACACTAATCATGGTAGTCATTTTGATGGAAAATATAAATATATATGTTATATATAATCATTATTATGTCTTTAAGATTATATTTTTCTTTTTTAATAAGATTATTTTTACCTTCTATTTGTTTTAATACGCTAATCACGTTCGAGGAAGTGTGGACTACAGCCCCCTCAAAGCGATGTGATTCGTTCACACAACACATGGAATTTTTTAAGAATGGGATTAGTGAATATAATTGATATATATGATATAATCATGGTAATGGAATAACTTTATGTATATTTACATATATATATATATACATATTTTATTTATGTACATTCTTTTAATACGAAAATTAAAATGGAAACAACATTCCTACGTATATACAACTTCCTACTCCCTGAACTATGAATTCCATTTCATACTTCTTTATAGTATAAATTAACTTCATATTCATATAATGGATATAAAAGATATTTATATCATCAGTTACATTGTTTAATCATTGTATAAGTATAATGATACACTATATAATAGATTAATACAAATGCGAAGAACAAAGAGAATAATTCCCAAAAGTGAAACCTTAACATATTATCGTTATTAATAGAGTAATATAAGATCATAAAAAACCATATTTCGTATTAGATATAATAATATTATTCAATAAAATATATATAATAAACATTTTTTATTATACAGGATACTTGTTCAAGAATGAAGAGATTCAAGACAAAAGGTAAGGGGATTGTTGTCTCACAATTATTTCTATGAGACACATACCTCATACACTACTCTTTTGAAATACGTGGTGTATATATATCCCCTGAATTTTTTTATTAATCTTATCAATAAAATTATGATATTTCTGTATTCATAATTTTTTTTACACGGGGCGTATGATTCTATTGATTATTATTTGATTAGTGTTGATTTTACAATTTCATATATATTTTGGATTGTTTCATTTTTTTCTGATGGTAAATATTTATAATCCATTTCGATTTTTTAAAAAAGATTAATAAATTTTTTTCTTATCATATATATTTTTAAAGTCATTAATATCCATTTTCTACTCTTAACTATATGTTTTTAATGGAACCATTCTTTTATTTTACTAAAGAAGTACTTTCTGACATTTCTAGAAAAAAGAATGAGAAAAAAACATTATTTTATCTTATACAGCATGAATGTATTCTTAAACCTTTGTAATTCATTATTTCCTTGAAAAATCCATTAATTTTTTTAAATGTTGTTTCCAACGAAATTATTTTCTTTAAAAATATTCACCATTTGAAGAAAAAAAATCTATTTCATCAATGAAAATAAATTTTCCTTAAGAACTACTATATATGGTTTTCATGATACTTTTATAGGCTTTCAAAGTTTTTTCAATGAAAAGTTTTGTGGCAAATTTTTATGGTATAAAAATGGATTTTTAAGGAAAATTCATTTTCTATGTGATCTTTCAAAATCCATTACCATATATGATGAAATACTTTGTTATTGTTCAAGAATATCATTCATATTGTTTCACTAAATGGTTTATGATATGATGGAATGTTGTATAAGAAACCCCACTTATTTTTTAGGTGTTATTCTTCTGATGAGATGATTATAAAACCTGAATATTTTACACAAGTTATGATATGATTACATTTTAATAAACCCCATTTTATTCCATTGGTTTTGTTTATGATAATATTCTATATTTTTTGGAACATGGATGTAGGATTTCATTATGATATTGGTGGGACTTATATCTCCCTCCAATACATTGTGTAAATATTTATATTAAATTTGATAAACTAGGACAGTTTTGGAGTGAACCTTGACTACTAATATGGTCTTGGGAGTTAAAATTGAATACTAAGGTAGCCATGAGAGTAAACCATGACTACTAATATGGTTTGATGAGTGATAAAATGATACGAAGATGGCCATGAGGGTGAACATTTATTTCTATGTGTTGAGTCAAAAGTTCTGCTTTGACTTCTATATCATGTTTTGGAAATCACATTTGTCTTTTATCTTTCTTATCGTACTGACTTTGTCAATCATATCATAATGACTCTGTCAATCATATCGTACTAACTTTGTCAGTCGAATCGTACTGACTCTTCCAATCGTATTGTACTAACATAGTCAATCGTATTGTACTGACTCTATCACTCGTATCGTACTGACTCTGTCAATCGTATTATACTGACTCTATCAATCGTATCCTACTAACTCTGCCAAATCGTGCTCACTTTCATGTATCTTACTTTGTATCATATCAATACATTACATTTAGTAATACTTATTTTACTTATACTTTAATTACTTGCTTGTTTTGGTACTTAGTCAAAAAACACATGTTTCATATTAATCGTACTCGTGTTTATCATCTTGATATGTATTTTGTTTTAACCAATACGATGTCATTGAGTTAGTTACAAACTAATCAAAACGATGTCGTGATTTCTGTTTCAAAATGACCGATATAATTCCAGGTGTCCATGTCCCTCCAATTTTTTTGGAGAAATATGACCGTTGGAGGAAATGTGACCGTTGGAACATGAGGCCTATAAATAGGAGGTCATTTGAAGCCTAGAAGAACAACGGTGAAACAACTGTGATACTTTGCTCCTATCAAGTTCTAGAGAGACACGTTGTGACTTCACTCATGCTTTGTGCTTTGTGCGTCCGATCTTCGTATCAAGGCCTTTCAAGTAATTGAAAGACCGAGGTTCCGATTACCTACAAAATAGAGTGCTACCGGGGATAGGCAGACATACGTTCTGATCATCATATCGAGGGCTGCTGGGGATAGGCAGAAAGACGAACCGATCATCATTTCGAGGGCTTACCAAGGTGGTGGTAATACAGACTTCTTATCTTAGGTGAAAGGATAACCCTTCTTTTTGGGTTAAAAATAATTGTAATACTTTTACTTTTCGACTGTTGTTTGTATTAGAAATGAATTTGTATTGTTTTCTTTTCTTCATTACACTTTCAATTATAATTGTCTCAATAATGATTATTTTATTACATATTGTATTAATAGATTCTATATGCTTTATGGTAGAATCTCTCAAACTTATTTTACTCTGATTATTGTATTCATCTTGAATACAATTACTTTACTTTTCTAAAATTATTACATTACATCATACCTTTATATTCAATACAATTGTGGTTGATTTAATTGTATTAGTTTAAGATCTTTTAAACTAATCTCTTAAGTGTTTAAACACAATGTTTTTAAAACCTACAATTCAACCCCCTCTTGTATTGTTCCATCTAATATACATATACATCTACATATTCGATCCAACAATTGGTATCATAGGAGGTTTCCACTGATTTGTATTACTTCCTCTATTTCATTAAAAATTTAATTCCAACTATTTACTACACTAATGTGTGGAGTGGAAATGTTTTTTGTTTTATCAGATGGAAGGAATGAATATTGGGTCAATTGACAACCTAAATCCTTCTAGACCACCTATCATTGATGGGAATGATTATGAGTACTAGATAGATCGAATAAAGATGTTTGTTATCAATAACTGGTGTAGACAATTTTATAATGATTACTGGAAGTTACAAAATTATTGATAAAGATATCAGTACATTCACTAACCAAGAGAAGAAATAATATCAACTGAATTAGAAGGTACAGAATACTTTATTATGTTCTATGACCAGGAATCTATACAACCAGATATCTTCATGTGAAGCAGCCAACAGTATTTGGATGAAATTGGAAGTCACACATTTCAGTACATCCAAGCTTATAGAAACAAGAAGAGCAATGCTTCGAGCAGAGTATCATGGATTCATTTTTCCCTATAGAGAGCCAGTATGTACAGTAAAACAAAGAATTATGACAATTGTCAATAATTTACAAACTATTAGAGAAAAAGGTCATGATGATGATGCTTTGGTAGATAAGATTATTTATATAATGCCAAAGGAATGAGAGTCAAAAAGGATAGTAATTGATGAAAATAGAAAAGTTTCCAGGATCACTCTTGTTGAGATATTTGGAACTCTTTTACATCATGAGACAATAATGAAAAGAGATGTTGATATCAAGAAGAAGAATAATGGAAATGATAGTGTAGCCTTTACATCTAAAGCTAAAACACCTGAATGGATAACAAGATCCAAAGCCAAGAAAGTTGTTATTTCAGATTCATGTGATTGTGATATTTCAGATAATGAGTTAGCCAATCTTTCTCGAAGGATGAACAAGATTGTGGGAAAGAAAGACTTCCATTATAGATTCAAAAAGAAAGATAGGATGGATAAGAAATATTCAAAGGTAACTTGTTACAAATGTATGAAAGTAGGACATATAAGGTCTGATTGTCCTTTACTAAAGAGAAAAGGCATAAAGGAGAAACATTCTGAAATAAATAAGAAAATGTATTATAAGGAAAAGAATGTCGTGAAGTCAAATGATACTTGGAGTGCAAGTGGTAGTGATTATTCAGACAATTCTTCAGAATATGAGTCCTCGGGACAGAGAAATATTAGACTTATAGCCAGACTACCAATTGAAGATCATTGTCTTATGGCCAAGGTACATAATGTTGATGCTTTTACAAATGTCTCTTTAAAAAAATTATATTAATAATAAATATTATGAATCTTCAAATGATGATTCTTCATCATCAGAAGATGATCCATTACCTTCTTCTGAGGAAGTATCTAGATATGCTAAATTAGTTGAAAATGATAATTCTAAACTTAAGAAATATCAAGATAAAGGAAATTCTAGAATTTCATTTTTAACTAATGAATTATTAGATCATTCTAATGATCTAGATACGAAAACATCTGATTTTGAAAGTATTTTAAAAACCCTTGAGAAAGTCAAATCTGATAAGGATAAAATTTATAAGGATCTAGAAAATGTAATTTCTATGAAAAATGTTTTAGAGTAAAACTCTTGTTCCAAATCAAATGTTTTGGAGGATAAAAATTTAGTTTTAAAACTAAATTAAGAAATAATTTCTTTGAAAAAATGTTTGTCAAACTTTAATTATGGCAGGGAAAACTTTGACAATATGTATTCCCATATCAGGCCTTTGAGAAATCATTCCAGACTTGGTTATACTTGTTCCAAACCGGTTTTTAGTAATAACTATTTTTTTCCACAAAAAACACCTTTTTGTTTTAAGTTTCAATGTGGTGGACACTGGAAAAGAGAGTGTTCTCTTAATAAAACTCAATCTTTAGGATTTTATAAAGCTCATTTTGTAAAACAAATGTGGATTCCTAAAATTCTCTTATCTAACCCTTCTAGATCCAAACAAGTTTTGATTCCGAAAAAATAATTGTTTCTTTTTCAGGAAAATGAGAAGTGTACCAACAAGAATATTCGGTACATGGATAGTGGTTGTTCTCGACACATGATCGGAAAAAAAGATCTCTTTGAAAATATTATAAAAAAAACAAGGAAAGGTTACCTTTAGAGATAATGCCCAGGAAATATTGTTGGTATAGGTAATATTGTTTTTCTTGGAAAATTTCTTATCTCAAATGCTTTGTTTGTTAAAGGTTTTAAGCACAATCTCATCAGCATAAGTCAATTATGTGATCAAGGTTACCTTAGGAATTTTAGAAATGACAAGTGTCTAGTTCACAATTCCAAGGATGAGTTAATTCTATCTTCCCATATGCAAGAGAATGTATACACTATTAACTTAGAAGACCTTATAAGACAAAATTTACCCCGATTAAGTGAAATAGAAGACCATTCATGGATATGTCATAGAAGACTAAGACACTTTAATCTAAGAAACATTTGTAAACTCTCAATGAAAAGACTTGTAAAGGTACTTCCAGATCTTATATATGATTCTTCAAAAGTCTGTGATCCTTGTCAATTTGGCAAGAAACATAAAACTAGCTTTAAAACAATTAATTAAGTTTCAACTTCTAATTTATTATAGCTAGTGCACATGGATAATTCTGGTCATTCACAAACTGGATGCATTGGAGGCAAATACTATGTATTTGTTTTAGTTAATGACTTTACAAGATTCACATGGGTCTATTTTCTGACAATGAAATTTGAAGCCTTTTCCTATTTCAAAACTTTCAGAGCCCAAGATACAAATGAGAAAAACCTACCATTGATAATTATTCATAGTGATCATGGTGGTGAATTTCAAAATTCTGAATTTGAAACTTTTTGTAGTAAGAAAGGTAATAATCACAATTTTTCAGCTCCAAGAACTCCTCAGCAAAATGGTTTTGTTGAAAGAAGAAATCGTATTCTTCAAGAAATGACTAGAACCATGTTGACAAAGTACTCAATTTCTAAGAACATCTAGGATGAAGCTGTTAGTACTGCTTGTTATACTATAAATCGTGGTTTAACAAGACCTTTTCTTAATAAAACACCTTATGAGTTATGGACTGGCCGAAAACCTAAAGTATCATACTTTAAAGTTTTCTGGTTCAAAGTCTTCATTCTAAATACAAAAGATAATCTACACAAGTTCACACCAAAATCTGATGAAGGAATATTTCTAGGTTACTCCACAACTTCTAAGGCATATATAGTTTTCCATAAAAACACTTGTACTATTGAGGAAATAGTACATGTAAAATTTGATGAATCTGATCCTTTTGTTTTTAAATCATCCCAACCTACATCCTTAGATGTGTATTCAAAAACCGATTATCAACCGTTGATAGAAGATCCTTCTGATAAAAAGAATGTTCAAGAAGATACTTCTGAAATATTTACCCCTGAAGAATTTCTACCATAAGTTGATAAACTGGTTTTACAAAATCCAAATCAATTGTTTCTTTGGAATCATCCTATTGATAATATCATTGGTGATGTAAATCAACCTGTAAGGACCATAAATTCCTTAGGAAATGAAATAGAACATCTTGCTATTCTTTCCCAATTTGAACATAAAAGTCCAAGTGAGGCCATAGGTGATGAAGATTGGATCAATGTAATGAATTTGAGAGGAATCAAGTCTGGACTTTAATTGAAATACCTAAAGAAACAACTGTAATTAGAGTAAAATGGGTTTTTAGAAACAAATGTGATGAAAATGGAATCATTTTACGAAATAAAGAAATACTTGTTACTAAGGGATATAATCAACAAAAAGTAATAGACTATGAAGAAAAATATGCTCTGGTAGCTATACTTGAATCTATTTGTATTCTATTATCCTTTGCAGCAAACTTTAACTTCAAACTATTTCAAATGGATATTAAATGTGCTTTTCTAAATGGTTTTGTTCTAGAAGAAGTTTTTGTCGAACAACCTCATGGTTTTCTAGACCCAAAACATCCTAATCAGGTTTTTAAACTTACAAAGCCCTATATGGTCATAAACAAGCTCCTAGAGCATGGTATGATAGACTTACATGATTTATTTTACAAAACAATTATACAAAAGGTACAACAGATCCAACCATTTTTATAAAAATGGAAAATAAAAATTTATTTATTTTTCAAATTTATGTTGATGACATCATATTTGGATCAACTCGGCAATCTTTAACTGATTATTTTGCTAATTTAATGAAATCTGAGTTTGAAATGAGTATGATGGGTGAGTTAACATTCTTTTGAGGTTTTAAAAATTCTCAAAAACCAGAAGGGACATAAATATATCAACATAAGTATATTAAAGACTTTCTCAAAAAGTATGGATATGATAAAACTAAAAGTACTAGCACTCCAATTAGTACCTCAAATTCACTTGATCCTGATGAAACTTGGAAACTAGTAGATCAAACAATATTTAGAGGTATGATAAGAAGTTTTGTTATACTTCATAGCTAGTAGACTAGACATAATGTTTTCTATATGCTTATGTGCAAGATATCAATCTAATCCAAAAGTGTCTCATTTAAAAGATGTAAAGAGAATCTTTCGGTATTTAAAAGGCACTATAGATTTAGGACATTTTTACTTTTCTGGAAGTGTTTTTGTTTTAAAAAGTGTTTCAGATGCGGACTTTGGTGGCTCTAGAATGGATAGAAAAAGTACATCTGGAACATGTCATTTCTTAGGAGATTCTTTAGTTTCTTGGTACTGTAAGAAACAACACTCAGTAGTACTTTCCACTGCTAAAGCTGAATATGTAGCAGCTGGAAGTTGTTATGCTCAAGTGTTGTGGATGCAACACAAACTCACTGACTATGGTTTGAGTTTTTCCAAAACCCAAATTCTATGTGATAATACTAGTGCCATAACTCTTAGTAGGAACCTAGTACATCACTCTCGTGCAAAAACATAGATGTTATGAATCACTTTCTTAAGGATCACACACAAAAAGGAGATATTATTTTACAATTCATTGGAACGCAAGAACAACTTACTGATATTTTCACAAAACCTTTACATTCCGATAGATTTGAGTTTATAAAATAGAAGCTTGGAATGATTACATTAAAATAATCATTCATATCAACTTATTGTTTTTACATTTCTCCTTACATTAATCAAACTCCTCTTAAACTGGGGGATAACATTTCTTATTGTGTTTCTTACTCTGTTCCTTTTTATCTTGAGATCTTTAATTATTTATTCTCCTAGTATGTGTTTTTGCTTATCTGTTTATCGTATTGACAGTTTTATCATATCATTTATTTATCTATTTATCATATTGATAGTTTTATCGTATCATTTACTTTTCTATTTATCATATTGACAGTTTTATAGTATCATTTACTTTTTTATTTATTTTATTGACAATTTTATTGTATTATTTACCTATCTTCCCATAGGCTTTTCCGATCATGGTAATGAATTTCTTTTCCATCATCTTGTACGTTCATGGTAATGAATTTCTTTTCCATCGGCACGTCCGTTCATGGTAATGAATTTCTTTTCCATCGGCTTGTCCGATCATGGTAATGAATTTTTTTTCCATCGGCACGTCCATTCATGGTAATTAATTTATTTTCCATCAGCACGTCCATTCATGGTAATTAATTTCTTTTCCATCAGCATGTTCGTTCATGGTAACAAGTTTGTTTTCCATCGTCTTGTCAGTTCATAGTAACAAGATTTTTTTCCATCGACTCGTCAGTTAATTGTAACGACTTTATTTTCCATCGGTATGACAATTGATAGTATTATTTGACATCGTACACCTGTTTTGTTTCTTTCAATATTATCTAAACCAACAATTACCTGACGATCTCCGGAAGGTACATACTTTACATTTTTTTAAAAAAAATTTAATTTTTTTTTCTCTGTAATCCTATCCATTGGTTTATTTTCATCTAATCTCAATAGTATAAGATCAATGGTAACCCTTTTTCTGCCTATAAATAGACCTCCCCTCCTCAATCCCACACCGGGTTTTCATGATTTGTGGTGAAGTTCTGCTCCACCGATTTAAGTCATCGTATGATCTTTCAAGCGACTTCACCTATATGTCTCAGTCCTCTACGAATACTCCTACCGAAATGTCTTCAATGATTTTTACAGAGAAATTCTTTTTCAGGGAAAGGTTAGTTTCTCGGGACTTATTTGATTCATATGATTCTACAATCAGAAGAATCATTTTGTTTCAAGGCTAGGAACATTTATGTGTTGAAAAACAAGAATCTCAAGATCCGGTTCTTTTTGATGAAATCACTCAGTTTTATAAAACCATATCGTTTGAAAAAAATATGACAATCAACTTTTTTGTGTATGATAGAAATATTTCTATGTCTTTGAGTCAAGCAGCTCATTTCTTGAATGTTCTGATAGAAGGTGACTCTTTCTATCCATCTGATAAACTACCAGAGGAAGTTGGTACATTTAAAAATAGAATGTTGAAAACTATTTGTTTATTATAAATGATGAAAAGTGGAAAGTATCTCAAATTTCTCCGGACAATATATTTGTGACTCTTTGGATATATGGATTTTTTATCCCAAGGAGATAGAAAAACTATGAATGTTTCTGATGTTTTTATGCTAAACTATCTTCTAAATATGAGAAAAGTAAATCTCATGGGATATGTTTTTGAAACTATCAAGAATGTTAAGTCAGGAGGAATTAAGTCCCAAATGATTATGTATCCAGCTATTCTTACAATATTCATTCTTGAGAGTATGATGTTTTGTAATATTCCTTTGAAATGAAATATGATAGATTTGAAGCCCTCCTGGATTAGTAAAAGTACTTTGAAGAAGTTGAATGATTGTTTTGACCCAAATTCAAAACTATTTTGTAAGATATTTAGATGTAGAATCGGCTCAGAATCAATTAGAACCTATACCTGTCAATGATAATCCATCTATCAGTGTTCCTGAAAAGTCAGATCCGCAAACCAGTTCAATTCCAAAGATTAAGCCAAAGTACAATATGGAGGTTGTGGCCAAGTGGAGAAAAGAAAGAGAACAACGAAAGGAAGGTGATCCAATGTTCGGTCTTGATCCAGCTGAAGCTTTTGTAGAAATAATAAGGGTAGAAGAAACCCTCCAAGCTGAAAAGAAAAATAAGTATGTTTGGAAAAGAAAATCTAAAGACTTTGATATCTCTAAAGTACTCAAAATTATTGAGGATGATAGTGCTCAACTAATGGAATAAATAAATGAATAACCAATCATACATAGTCTTCTAGAGAATGAAAAATAAAAACATATGTTGGAAGAAATAGAAGAAGTTGAAGAAGAGGAAAGAGATTTTCTTTTAGAATTTATTCAGAGTTCGAAAAAGAGTAGAGATGATTCGGTTCAAAAGCAGAGTGAAGTTATTTAACAATTTCCTCATGCTGATCAAGCACCTATTGAAACTTCTGAAACTCTGGATAAAACACCCCCACAAGAGAAGAAAGGTGATCAATCATCTCATACTAAAAACTTTATTGTCATCAGTTACAAAGTAGAAGAAGAAAGAAGGGAGAAAGATAAAGCAAAAGGAAAACAACCAGTTTTTGACTCAAGACGATCAAATGCACTGGTTTCGTATGTTGAAGATACTGATTCAGACCAAACAATTTCTCTCATATGAAGTGATTACATTGTTCATATTTTATGATGAGTTGAAAAGACTATTCCTTAATTTCCCTAGCTGGAAGGGGAAATTGATTTTATTACTGACAATCAGATAAAGAAATTTGGTTCTACAAGAGAATTGAGAAAGAATGTTTTTTCAGTTGAAGCTGATTTGAAAGTTCTATCTGAAACTTCGGCTACTCATAAGAAGGCTTGCAATAGGGTGACCAAGTGGTCATATAAAACAGAAAGCTTAGTGAAACAACATGAGATAGAAATTGAATATATAAGGAGGTTGTCAAATGATCTTGCTATTTCTTTTAATAAGCTTCACAAAGAAACTATTGAAAGACTGAATCAGGTAAATCATGGAGCCGATATTCCTTCAGTGAACGAATTGCAAAAGAGAATGAATGCTTTTCAGTCTGAATTCTCAAAGGTTTCATCATTCAAAGATTAAATGTTTTTGTTAAAGAAAAAAAATTCTGTGTTATCCAATGATAACAAGAATTTTCAAGACAGACTTGATACTCTTGAGGAAGTAATCAGAGTCCTGGAAGAGACTATCAAGAATCACGATCAACTTTTTTCCAACCAACAAGAGTTTCTCAGATCTCAGGGTGATTCAATTTGTTAATACAAGAAAGAAATCAAAAAGATGAAAGATGTTCTTCATGAGATGATAATGAAGGAAAAGTAAAGAGAAAACAAATGACTATTGTATTTGTTTTTATTTCCTAATGGAAACTGTCTTTGTTTTGTAATTACTTTTATAATACATTTTCTTCTGTCTAGCATTTCATTTCTCTAACTCTTTAAGACAACTCAATGTTACCCCATTGTTTTTGTAAATCACAAAGGGGGAGAATGTTTTATAAAGGGGGAGTATGTTTTTCAAAGGGTGAATGTTTTAATAAAATACATCGAAACCAAGGAAAATCTGTGAATACAATCCTTAAGAATGTATACACCTAAGGGGGGTTAGTTGTATTAAAATTCATATTCAGAAGAGTTTAAAATAACTCAGGGGGAGATAAGTATTTCTTTTTTGTCTTTTCTTTGTGTTTTGTGCTTTCCGAAAAGGGGGATATTGTTGAGTCAAAAGTTCTCCTTTGACTTCTATATCATGTTTTGGAAATCACAATTGTCTTTTATCTTGCTTATCATACTGACTTTGTCTATCGTATCGTACTGACTCTGTCAATCGTATCGTACTAACATTTTCAATCATATCACATTGACTCTTTCAATCGTATCATATTGACTCTATCAATCATATCGTACTGACTCTGTCAATTGTATCGTACTAACTCTGTCAATCGTATCATACTAACTTTGCCAAATCGTACTCACTTTTGTATATCTTACTTTGTATCTTATCAATACATTACATTTAGTAATACTTAGTTTACTCATACTTTCAATACTTTCTTGTTTTGGTACATAGTCAAAAAACGCATGTTTCATATTAATCGTACTCTTGTTTATCATCTTGAAATGGATTATGTTTTAACCAATACGATGTCGTTGAGTTAGTTACAAACTAATCAAAACAATGACCGGATTTCGGTTTCAATGTGACCGATATAATGTCAGCTGTCCAAGTAACATTGAGTTTTTCAGAGAAATATAACCATTGGAGGAAATGTGATAGTTGGAACTTGAGGCCTATAAATAGGAGGTCATTTGAAGCCTAGAAGAACAACGGTGAAACAACTGTGATACTTTTCTTCTATCAAGTTCTAGAGAGATATGCTTTGACTTCTCTCATGCTTTATACTTTGTGCGTCCGATCTTCTTATCAAAGGCTTTCATGTAATTGAATGACAGAGGTGCCGATTACCTAGAAAACCGAGGGCTGCCGGGGATAGGCAGACAGACGTTCTGATCATCGTATCGAGGGCTGCCGGGGATAAGAAGATAGACGAACCGATCATCGTATCGAGGTCTTACCAAGATGGTGGTAAGACAAACCTCTTATCCTAGGTGAAAGGATAACCCTTCTCTTTGGGTTAAAAGGAATTGTAATACTTTTACTTTTCCGCTGCTGTTTGTATTAGAAATGAATTTGTATTCTTTCCTTTCTTCTTTTAACATTCAATTGTAATTGTTTCAATTACGATTATTTTATTACATATTGTATTAATATATTCTAAACGCTTTATGGTAGAATCTCTCACACTTGTTTTACTCTGATTATTGTATTCATCTTGAATACAATTACTTTACTTTTCTAATAGTATTACATTACATCATACCTTTATATTCAATACAATTGTGGTAGTTTGAATTGTATTAGTTTAAGATCTTTTAAACTAATCTATTAAGTGTTTAAACACAAGGTTTTTAAAACCTACAATTCACCCCCTTCTGTACTGTTCCATCTAATATACATATACATCTACATATTCTATCCAACACTAAGATGGTCTTTGGAATCAACAATGGACACAAAGATGTCCATGAGAGTGACCAATGACTACCAAGATGGTATGAGGATTGAACTCATGCAACTAATATGGTCATGGGAGTGAACCATGACTACTACGATGGTATGGGGAGTTAACCCATACAACTAAGATTGTCTTGTTAGAGAAGTCTTGTCTACTATGTAAATTATTATACTCAAAGGTGTTTTCCATAAACACATGTCTTATATATATATTATGATTTCATGGATTGTTATATTTATTTCATTATGATTGTTGTAAAAGGAAATGATAATATTTATGCCAATATTTTAGTTATGATATTTGTTATACAGTGTACGATCTTCTATTTTCATGATAATCTTCTCATACCCCCTATTCATATGTTTTGCTTACATGTCTCCCATGTTTAACCTTACTGAGCATATGATCTCACCCTTTTTATGTTTCCTTCCCCTAGGTTATGATGATATGTTTTTTGTTTGAGGTATCTATGATGGGTTCTAGTAAAGAAGATCCAAGTTAGGGATGATGTATCTCATTTATGTACCATTTTTATGTTTCCTTTTTTCAAAAGTCACAAGACCATTTATGGTCTTTGGGAATCTATTTGTATAATTTTTATGTATTTCAAAAAAGTTATTTAATGTACCCGTACGTCAAGAATGGGACATTAATTTTTTTATCAGTGGAAAGTTTTAGTTAACAATTATAAAATAGGATGTGAAAACCATAATAAGGCCCAAAAGGATATTTCTAAAGATATTTCTAGGGATATGTGAGTATAAGTAAAAGGATGTGTCAAAGTTTGAAAAAATTTAATGTTGTCTTGTTAATGTATATAGTGAGTGGGTACGTAGAAATAATTCCATGTCTGGATTCTACAAGTGGATGGGCCCATCGTGTAGATTTAACTAAGAGTAACAACTCTGACAAGATTTTACATCCCTAACTCGGGGTAACATGGTACACCACAATGGGCATTGCTGCACACATGGTTTCACACTCTTAAAAGATATGCTTTGGAAATTCACAAACTCTTTACAAACCACTATAAAGGATTAGAATAGATGTTGGATATCAATAAACTACAGTGAACCTATGGTATCATTAATTGAAAAAGGTGTCATAAGTTAGACATACAATAATTTCCTTTTTTTTATGTGGATCCTCATTATTATAATTGTTTTTCATACTATGCTTTCTTTTGTTAGTAAATGGAGGGAACCTAAGGTAATTGGGTTAAGATTAAATCTAATGGAAAAATTGGTGACTAAGAGAAATAAAAGTTCATAATGGATGGGGGGAATATACTATGATTATACCAAATTGGTTATCTCGGTATATGATTAACAAATTGAACTTTTGTTGTAGTCATATGTCATAAAATCATAGAAAGATGTAATATTATGCATGTTCTCGTGGTATGAAACATAGAGTAATTTATTTCAAGTCAACCACATGTAAAGATGAAGTGAATAATAACCTGGAGGAATACCTTAGATAGTGGGGAAGATGTTATCTATGGGGAAAAGGGTCATAGATTGATAAACAATCTTGTAGATGAATGTATTACATTTAGAGAACATAGAAATTACCCAAATTTATTCCATCACCTAATAATTTACTTTTATATCAAGGAATGACATATTCCATTCCAATAACTGAAGAGTACAAATTTATGTGTCTATGTATTTGGATTCAAAAATTAGAAAATAAATAAGGATTGTTTCAGTAATGTGTTTTTCGATAAGGATTTAAAAAAATATGATGAATGGTTCAGATGGACTAGATAAATGGTGGTGAAATTAAGATTAAGGGAAATATGACCCTTAATAAATTTTTTATGTTAAGATAATGATGTTTGGATAAATATATGTTTGATATGAATAAATAAATTGGATGATATTGAATATCTTTGTACTAAATGATGACTTGTTGACAAGGTAGTATATATTATCATGGATGGTGTTTAAAAAATCATGGATTTATGGAATATATTTAGTAAAATTTGGAATATGGAAAAAGGCATTTTGTCCAAAATTATTTATGATAATTAAGGTTATTACAATGTGTCAGGAGTAAATATCATGAAGGAATTTACATTTTTAGAATGCGAAAACCAAGAGATATTTTGTGATACATGGATGATCAATTTTTAGATGATTTCTTGACCTTCATTAAACTATTTTGGATTTTCTTCCTTCATGATAGTTATAGGGTTAATCATTCACGAAATGGTTACGTTAATCTTCTGATGAATTATTTCTGTATTATGTTACTTTTGATAACCATAGTAGAAGACTATTTAATGACTAACTTAATTTCAAGGATTTCCATCATATTTATTTTGGATATTATATTAGGGTTGTATTAGAAAAGGACATCATGTATATCAGGGGGAAACCAATCATGTATGGCAATGTTGTGGGTCTTGAACCCACGAACAAAGAATGATAATAATTTCAAGATTACCACTAGCCTATGCGATGTACTGACTAATGTATATTAATTTTTAATAAATAAATATCTATGATAAACCATGAGTGTTTATTTTTATGTTCATAGTAATGCATGTTAATAATTAGACTTTTCATTCTTTTTTTGCCTTAAGATCCATTAGAAGTGTATTTTTTGACATTCATTCATTGAGTTAAGTTATGTATTAGAAACTGAGAAAAGCACGAACAATGTATGAAATTCTGTTTATAGAAATATATGATGAATTACTCAACATTTTGAAAGGGTTAAAAAATTATTGTAATAATATAATAATTTTCGTTGAACTGATAACCTTTTAAATCATCATAGATTTATGAATTTTAGGCCATAAACATTTCTTTGATCATTCAGTTGTTTTTTATTGATGACCTCAACCACTCCATATAAATATTTAACATTCCCTTCATGTCCAATATATAATCCCTACATGTGTTATACAATGTGAAAACCATATTATATGTTACAATGGGTAACCATTACGGTTCCAAAATTCCATTTTAAGGGGTTTTTAGAAATCATTTTTATGATGTGGGTTTCTTTGAATGAAGCTTTCAAGTATAAAACCTTTGATTACCCAGATGAATTTCGAAGGGGAATTTAGTTTTAAGGGGAGTAGAATGAAACACTCCAAGATTTAAAAAAAATTAATTTAATCATTTGATATTTTCACTTCACACAACACTGAATTTAGATTTTTTTATTATATAATAGCAATATTTCTTATATTATGTTATACACAACACTAATGGAAGCTTTCACTACATGAAACGCCAACTTTCCTTGTGCTACACACAAAATCGAGTTTTTGCGAAACAACACATTACTATTATAATTATTTAAATAAGATATATCTAACCTTGTTGTTAAAATTTTGAAATAAATAATAAAAAATTCTTTAAAAATTATATTTATAATGGCTTTGATAATGGAAAATATAATTTATAGTAAAGTATTTATATATTTAAAACTATTATTATCTCAAATGAATGGTTTTTCATGTCCTTCTTTTAAATATAATAAAATTAGTTTTTACACTCATAAAACAAGATTTTGATAAAATAATCAATATATTTTGATTCATAATATCAAAAAATGCTTTGGGTGAGTATTTGGTTAGTTCTGAAAAGTTAAAGTTTTTTACGAATAATGGAAAATATTTTATAGTAGTCAAAAACCAACTTCTTAATTTAAATAATTATTTTAATTTAAATTTATTTTGAAGTAAAAATTGAAAAATAATACATATATTAATTCAATTTATGTAATTGGAATAATTTTTATAATATAATTAAAAAAATTAATTATTGAACTTTTCAACGTCTCTTTTAGTCATCGTCAAGCAACATTTACGGGTTTAGTGGTAATAATAATTTTAACGTTATTGTTAATTGATTTATGATAATAAGAAACACATAGTTGTAATGATTATAATTCATTTTGACCATTATGATTAAAATAAATTTTCTGAATTTTAAATTTTGTATTTTATTTACCCCAGTTGAATGTAAATAGGGAAATGAAATGTAAAAATATTACTATAACAATATAAAATTATCCTAACACATGTTCGAATTTTATTGGATAAGGGTTTTTCAAGACAAATGTCCCTTAGGTGTAAAATATGTTTCATTTTTATTCCACTTGAGGTATATTATGACATTTATAATATTTTATGTGAAGAAGTGTTAAAATGACATATTCAAACATTGATAATAAAATATATTTTAATAAATAAGTATAGTTATGAAAAATTTCACTATTAATATAAATTATTAATATAATAAATTTATCTACATAAATATAATTTTAATTTAATTTTTATACTTTAAATAAATTATTTTAATTATGGCCAAATGATGATGTTGTAATATATTTATTATGGGAAAATCCATCAACTGATATTAGTAATATTATAATAAATGAAATTTTAGATATTGATGTTATCCATGATTTTTTTGGATTACTATTAAATTATAGAGAATATTTACTGTATATTTTTTTATATGTAATCAAGTTGTTAGGATTCTATAGTAATTCCTTTAATAAATATTGTCAAAAATTGGAATAAATGTTATTTTAAAATAAATAATATTTTATTAAATCATATAAAATTTAAAAAAAATAGCTAATAAAAATAAAATATATAGTGTCAAATATTTCATAAATGATCCAATTGGGGTTCGTTTGTAATTTTATAGCAATAATTTTAACACAGTAGTGTAAAAAACATGTTGTCATTGTAAAAGTTAAATTATTTACCTAAGGGTCAAAATCAAAATCTATGGTTAATTTTGTTACATAAAAAATTCTAAAATTCTTTGGTTGAGAGTATTTATACCCATTTTCATATTATCTTATAAATAAATCACTTTGGAGTTATTTTAAAAGAAAAAAAATTTATAATAAATTAATAGTTTTTTGAGTATCCCAAAGTTCCTCTCCTCCATACTATAAAAGGGTACATCTCCTTCTCTTTTACTCAAACATATAAAGCCATTTTTATTGTCCATAACCTAACAATTTATCTTTAAAACATCCCTACCTTCCTCCTAGATGACTTCCATTGTGTAGAAGAGAACTCAAGGAAGCGTTTTGGAACAAACCAAAAGGAGTTACTATAGGTAACATATTCTATCAAGCTCTTTTCCATTCTTTTCTTTCTCACCCCTACAAAACAAAATTTAAATTATTTTATGAAAAAATAATTATACTAAATACTATAGGTTTTTTTGGTATGATTTTAACATGTACTTACGCATACTTAATTTAGTTGATATCAGACAAACTGTTTCCATGTGTTGAGAACTACTGCCTCACGAAATGATAATTGTTCATTTTTTATATCTCCACAAATCATGGTGGAAATTATGATGGAATATATATATATATATATGATGTATATAATATTTTTATATCATTAATACTATATTTTTATTTTTTTCAACACATAACTTTTTTCCTTCCATTTACTTTTAATGAGAAAATCTTGTTTGATGAAGTGTGGGCAACTACCCCCTCAAAGGGATGCGATTCATTCAAAAAATAAATTTTATGTATTAAGGATGGGTTTAGTGAAATTATATGATATAATAATTCTAATTTAAAAAATTAATATATACATATATATGTTATTTACATTCTTTCAATCAATACGACAATTACAACAGAAATAATATTCACGCATACATATGACATATTGTCTCCATTAATGGTGAATTATGTTTCCTATTTCATTATAATATAGACTATTGAAATATAAATATTAATAACACACATGATATTTATATCATTATTTACATTCTGGAATCATTATACTTGTGGAAGTAATAACTATATAAAAAATTAAGACAGATAAGAAAAACAAAGCGAATATTTCCTAAACTGAAACCTAAACATGGGATTGTTTACAAGATGGTAATATAATGTCATAATAAAAAATTGTGGTATTACATATAATAAAATTATTATATAAAACATTTATAATAAACTTATAATTATTATATAGGGAGCACGTTCGAGTATGAAGGGAGTCAAAAGACAAGTTAAGGGGATATTTGGCTCACCTTTATTTCATTGAGACACATGCCTATTACACTAGTCTTTTCTTCTAATGGGTGTATATACTCCCCATGAATGTCATTTAATTGTATTATACAGAATATTATGATATTAAAATATTATTATAATTTTATTTTATTACATGGGTCTTATGATTATACTTATTATTATGTGATTAGTATTGCTTTCACAATCTCTTCCATATTTCAGATTGTTTCGTTTGAAGTCCCCATTTGGTAATATTTATCATCAATTTACTTGTTTTCTAAAAAGTTTTAATAAACAGTTTTATTATTATGTAGATATTTATGTCATTTTTAACCATTTGGACTTTTTAGTAGACATTTTAAAAGGAATCATTCATTGATTTTCTAAATGAAGTACCTTTTGACATTTCCAGTAAAAGTATGAGAAAAAATATTTATTTTAACTTATAAGATATGAATGGATTTTTATGCTTTCATAAAACCTTATTTACTTGATTATTACCTTAAAATATTTCAACTTTATTTTAATATAAATTATATTCATAAAAAATTTCATATCATTTTAAGATAAAAATATGATTAACCAAAGAAAGAATATTTCCCTCAAGAAGTATATTAAATTATTTTCATGATACTTTTATATTATTTTAAATTGGTATCAATGAAAGGTTTTTAAAAAATGTTTTAAGTTTTAAAAATTGGTTTCAATAAAAAGTGTTTTGAAAATATTTTATGTTTTAAAAAGTAATTTTTATAGAAATGTAATTTTCTATCTGATATTTAAGAATCGTTACCCACCTATGATGACATTAATTATTATTTTTTGAATACCATTAATATTATTTCATTGAATAGTTGATGTTTTTATGGAATGATTTTTATGAAACCCTACCTCTTTTCATCACTTATGATTTTAATGAAATGATTATTAAACTGGTATAATTTCCACTGGTTACAACATTATTATATGTTCATGATTCCTATTTTATTTTTGGGGTTACGTTTATGATGAATGTTTTATATTTTTTGTAACATGTTTTTATTATTAAATTATGATATTTGTGGACCTATATCTCCCTTAAATTGATTGGGTAAAGATTAAAAACTAAGGAGATAAGCTAAGATTGTCTTGGGAGTGAACATTGACTACTAATATAGTCTTAGGAGTGAACCTTGACTTCTTAGATGGCCATTGGATTGAACCATGACTACAAATATCGATTGAAGAGTGAATTGATACTACTAAGATGTCATTGTGAGTGAATTATGACTTCTATGATAGTCATGGGCGTGAACATTGACGGTTATGATGTCCAAGGGAGTGAACCATGAATATAAGATTGTATGAGGAGTGAACTAACGATACTACGATGGCCATGTGAGTGAACCATGACTACTATGATGGTTTGGGGTGTGATCCTATACCACTAAGATGGTATTGGTAGTGATGACTTGGCTGATACATAATTGATTATATTCTAATGTGTTTTCCAAACTCTCATGTCTTATTCCAATGTTAATAATTTTTGTATTATCCTATTTATTTCATTATAATTCATATATTATGAACTTAAAATATTTATTCCAAAACATCTGTTAAGATCTTTGAAATGAAGGGAATGGTATTCTATTTCCATGATCATGTTCTCATAGCCCATATGCTCAGGTTTATGCTTACATGTCTCTCTATATTACCCATTTTGAGCATCTGAGCTCACCACTAAATTAAGTTTCCATTACCCCAATATATTATGATATGCGTTCTTTTGAGTTATCTAATAATGGATCTATTCTTGGATAACCTAGTGGGGTATGATATATTTTATTTATGTACCAATGATTGTAACACCCCAAGCTTCTATGGTACACTTACCTTTGAATAATGCAATAGCGTGTGTTGTACGCAACATCGAGTTCTAACACACACCACAACCGATCAAACTAGACATTATGAATAGTAATACCTACTTTTTGAAATTATATCGATATTTAATATTTCAAAATGGACTTCATTTTTGGATTCGGAATATCGAAATTATCCTAAGTTGATATTTTGGTATTTTTCTGAGAACTTCATATTTTTATGAATAGTGAAAAATACTTAAAAACAATTTTTTTAATCAAAATAATTTATAGTGATGAATTATATTATTGAGTGGTTTTAAATTATAATTAGAATATATTTTTACCATTTAATCCAATGGTGTTCATTATAATTAATTTCACTTTGAAATTGGACATAACAATTGTCAATCTTTTGATATATATTGTTTCTTAAAAACACGCTATTTGTTGTGACATCGGGAATTAATTATAAAATTAATTAAAGCAACTTATATTTTTGTAATTTTTTAAAATAGACATAATTTTTGAATTTGGATTATCAATTATAGCTTAGGGTGAAATATTGGCATTGTTATGAAAAACTTCAATTTTTGATGAATAGTGAAACTACTAAGTGGTTGATAAAAAACTGAATTATTCATAAAACATAATTTTACCACTTCTGTGATTGGAATTTCGAAAATCTGAGAGACATGGTTAATATGAAGAGTAAAATTTGGTTCAATGAGAGGAAAATAATTTTTGGTGAATAGTAACTTTTTACTTTTATTTACCACGGTTAAAAGTAAATAGGGTAATTAAGGGTAAAAATGATATTATTATTACCCTAACACATGTCGTAATTCTGTTGGACAAGTTTCTCTCGACCAAAAACAAACTTAGGAATAAAATATTATCATTTAGGTCCACTAAGATTAGATTAGGATATTTATTATTATTTAATTCAATGAAGAGTTAAAAGAGTTAAAATCAACGTTTATTTACTAAACCATTTTTAATATAGGGTTATACATAAGATAAATTTGATCGAAAATATTAATTAGAAATATAAAAACATTTCCCAAATAATGATATTTTATTTATAATTTTTAGACATTAAATAATTTAATTTATTTATGACACAATGATGATGCAGTAATTACCATAATATTGAAAAATTAAAATAATTGATATTGTAAATACCCAAATAAATATAATGTGAGACATTTAATGAATTAAACTAATTTTCTAGGATAATATGACATATTAGGATTGATTTAATTGACATTGTTCGAACTAATAATTTTTTTATAATTTTCACAAAAATCAATTTTCCAAATAGGGTCAAAATTGACATAATAGAGTTTTTAAAACAAATATTATATTATTAATTGATATTAAATTCCTAAAAATCTAAGGTTCGGCCAAGAGAATTATATCACGATAGTTGTATCATTAATGGACCACTTGGGGGTCTCTTGGAGGTATATAGTAAGTTTATTAACTATAAAATATAAAAATACAAAGTGACATGGTAAGTGTCAAACTAATTAACTAAGAGTAAAAACTAAAAGATAAGGTTAATATAATGACCCAAACCTGACTAAATTCTATTGGTTGAGTGGTTTTAGACCTATCCCCACCTCATAATTTAAATAATCCACTTTCGAGCCATTAGAAACGGAATATTAATTTATTATAAAATAATATTTCTAGCTTTTCCAAAGATTCCCCTCACCCCTCTTATAAAAGGGCACTCTCCCTTCTCATTAACTCACACCTTAAATGCCTTTTGGATAGGCCAACCTATTCCCAAATACTCTCTCAACATCCCTCACTTCATCCTAGAGGATTTCCTTTTAATCAGAAAGGCAACATAAAGTGCCCTTTTGATCAAATCAAAAGGAAGAACCCGAAGAAGAGGTAATGATTTCACCACCCCTTTTCAAGTTCCTTTCTTCTTCCACTTCTTCATTCTTTATTATTCACATTCTAAAATAATGAATCAAGTATCTACTATATACTTTAACATTATTATAAATTTTGCACAACCATATTCAGTATTATATCCATCCTTTGAATGACATGTCACCATACGTGCATACGTACGGCTTACCGTCTACACGTCGTGGTGTAATTGTTTTTCAATATATTATTATTTGTATGGGTATAATAATTATGTGTAATTCATGTAAATAATAAATATAACATGATAATGATTTTGTATATATGATATACCATCCAATTATATAATATTTTAATATCAAAATAATGATATTGTCGCTCGTGCGTACGTACGGACTATTGTCTCCACGAATGTGATAAGATTCATTCTCCATTGTATCCATTCAAGTATAATTCTCATTTGATGATTAATAATAGTATATAAGGACTTTATATCATTCTGGATATTATTAATATACAACCTATCCATGAAAAACACGGCTTACAAAACATATAAAAGAAAATGAGCAAGTTAACACCCAAAACAACGATAATACTAAGATATTATTAACAAATCAATGTTAAAAGATCATATATGATATCATATTAATGTATATGATTCTTGTATGATTTAATAACAATTATTTCACCATTATATAGGAAGTTAACCTACCCCCAACCAAGGAAAAGTACAAGGTAAGGGTTTATTTCTCAATCTCTTCATTATCCGAAGTTGTTTATAAGTAATAATCTACTGGGATCTCTTTATCATCCACATCCATGTTTCTTAAAAATGTATTTCAGAACATTTTTAATATTTAAAAGAATACAGGTTAAAGTCAGTTATACCCTTTTTTGACTTTTTATAAGAGGTTTATGAAGGAATATTTCCGTCATTTTCCAAACAAGGTGCTTTTTAACCTTTTCGACAGAATTAAGGTAAGAATGTTTTTTTAACTTATACGGCGGGTGCTGCTATTTTCTGCCATTTTAAAATCATCGAAACTTCCCTTACAAGCATATAAGAATATTTTCAAAGAAAATGTTTTATTTTATAAATATATGACTCTTAAATTATTTCAAAATAGAAAGATATATTTCTCTAAAAAGAGTTTCGATTTCATCTATGTCAACATTGTTTGATGGATTTCATGCTTATTTGAAGTTGATTTATTATGATACAAAACTTCTATATTGTATTGAAGGTTTTGTGATATGTTTGACTATGGATGTGTTTATTTATACCATTCATGGTTTATGGATGATGTATTTACATTTCTTATGCTAGTTTTAATACGAATGTTTATGTTATGTTTAAACCTCTTCATATGGGAATGCATTGGACTAAATATGTGACGGGTGGAGCTCGCTATAGCTCCTCGATGCATTGGTAGGTCTCATGAGACAAACTAGTGTCATGGAACAAGGCCTTGACAAAATCTTATTTGTATTCTTGACACAAGGCCTTGGCTATGTGGTTATGATATTCTGCCATTATGCATTCCATAATTATGAAAGTGGTTATTGATATTGCATGTGATTATTCTATTAGTAGAATATCCATGTGAATAAGTAAATGGAATTATTTCATTTTATTTTTTGCATACTATGTTGAAGGTCAAGTTTAAAAAGGCTTTTGTTTTAGTTATACACTACCTTAAAAGTTCATTCTAATTTATGAAAGTTTCTGCTATATTGTTATCCTTACTGGGCATTTGAGCTCACCCCTTTTCTATGATTTATTTTTCACAGGATGTGAAGAAGTAAATTATGAATGACCTGCAAGGATATTATGAGGGTATAATTATAGCATCCCGCCCTTTTTATCACATAATCTTTCATTACATTTTACAAAACTAAGGATCTTTAAGGTTTAGTGTCTTGGAAACCAGGAACTTTAAACATGAATACATAAAACATTCTTCTAAAACACTTGAATGGTTTCTCCTCATGTTCATCCTAGGTTCATTACTGCATCACATAACCTGGGGACATACATCAAAATAAAGGGTGAGCAAAAAGCACAGTAAGGGAAACAAGAGAAAGATTTTACATGTGAACTTGAGATACTTCAATAAGGTCATGAAAAGAACTTTAAGGCATGAGAATGAAATCATGAGGCATATCATAATAAAAATAACATTTTCATAACTTGATGATGTGGATAAATCATTTAACATAGACATTCATGAACATATCACCAAGGTCCATCCCCAAGGTGTCATTTGAAAATTACCAAGGTTATTCACCATGGTATCGTGAAAATTGTAATCTCTAGTGGTTACATCATTATCCAATGCATTGGAGCGCTATCAGGGCACACCATTAAATTTGCCTTTATTATCATGTGAGACACATATATCATCATCAAACATTTCATAAATTACCCATATAGCATAAAATAAATGGGTTTCATTTCATAATCACAACGTTTTAAAAACTGCTTTAAAGACATGATCTTTACGTCACTTTAAAACCCACTGAAAAGGAAGGTGGGTCTCATGTATGTAAATACCAGAATTTAAAATAGAACATTTTGGTATATATGTAAATACCCCTTTAGAAGAAATAGATTTGAGTATTCACTTAATAATATAAAAGAACTTTAGAAAAAGAGAGAGACATTTTGAGACGGAAATTTTGCAGCATAACGGCTATGTTACGAGGTTTTAGAAGACATTAAAAAGAGAGGGAAAATGGGTCAAACATTCATAAATGACCCATAAAACAGTATATGGACAGAAATAAGAAGGATACATGATCATGGTAATGAAATTTCAAGGACATACCATTTGAAATGAAAAACATGGAAGGAAGAAAAAAATTAGATTTCTCTTATGAAAGTTCGGCAGCCTAACGACGTTACTTAAACTTCAACAAAAATGATTTGAAAAGATCAAATAGGGTCTCTCATCATGTGAACATAAGAGTTCAGTATGATAGATATATATATAATGCCCCAACATAATTAAAAAGTAACTTGAAAGACTTGACATGAAAGTAGAACTTTGAAAAGAATGAGAAGGGTAAAAGAATCCCCTAAAAAATTCGGCAGCCTAACGGCGCCACTTAAAACTTCAAAATACTGTATTGAAGAGATCAAATTGGGTCTCTCATAATATGAACATAAGAGTCCAGTATGATAGATATAGAGATCATACCCCAACATAACAAAAATTAACTTGAAAGAATTGACATGAAAGTAGAACTTCAAAACGAGAAGGGTGAAGAACCACTTAAAAATTCGGCAGCCTAACATCGCCACTTAAAACTTCAAAATACTGAATTGAAGAGATCAAATGGGGTCTCTCATCATATGAACATAAGGTTCCAGTATGATAGATATAGAGATCATACCCCAACATAAAAAAAAGTAACTTGAAATAATTGACATGAAAGTAGAACTTCAAAACGAGAAGGGTGAAGAACCACTTAAAAATTCGGCAGCCTAACGGCGCCACTTAAAACTTTAAAATACTGAATTGAAGAGATCAAATGGGGTATCTCATCATATGATCATAAAAGATCAGTATGATAAATTTAGAGATCATACCCCAACATAATAAAAAGGAACTTGAAATACTTTACATGAAAATAGATCTTGAAAAATGAGAAGGGAGAAAGAATCCGTTACAAAAATTTCGGCAGCCTAACGGCGCCACTTAAAATTCATAAAACGAAATAATGAGAGTAAGAGGGGATCTCTCATTATAATAACATAAAAAGGGAAGTAAGAGGATTATAAAAGAACATCCTCCAACATAATAACATGTAGCATAAAAGGAATGACATAAAAGAAATTACTTGAAATGAAAGAGAGAGGTCGGATCCCTTACCTTAAAACATAACTCTTAAAACTCAATGTTTGGGACCTTGATGGCTTAGGGGCACCATGGTAGGACTCCTTCGGAGGTAATGAGACCATAACATTGTTGGGGGAGAGTGGAGAGTCGAATGGATGAGAGGATGGCTTGGTATTTATAGGGAAAGTGAGGGGACAAGGCATTAATGGCCACGGGACACCTCATTAGTGGTTTTGGAAAAACCATGGGCTTGACCATGGTATTTGCCCATGGTATTGTCCACTTGGGACACCTCATACCTTATCTTACTATTCATAAGTCGACCATATTGATTACATACTTAATACATCATTTAATGATGTCATTAGACACCCCTAACTTAAAAACTGTATTTTCACTATTCATCGAAAATTCAACTTTCTCAGAATAATCCCAAAATTTATCCTTAACCAAATATCAACGCTCTGATTAAAAATATGAACTCCATTTTATAAAAATAATTTTCTAAATATTTTTAATTTAATTTTTAAATAAAAACACTATTCACCGAAAATTCATTTTTTCAGAAAAAACCCCAAAAATTACCATAGCATAATATCGGTGCTCTGAGTTCAAAAATGAAATCCATTTTATAAAAATAATTTTCTAAATATTTTTAATTAAATTTTTAATTAAAAAACACTATTTACCCGAAAAAACTAATACTTGAATAATAATCTATGAAACCGTTATTTAACCATTTTATTGAATCACATTACTTAATCAAGGTGCCTAGATTATATTAATACTTTCTTTAAGTGAGATTACTAATCCATTTGAACACATTACTAATCCTAATCATAAAATCACTATTCATAATTTACTATTCATAAAAAATTAAGTTGATCTTATTAGACTCTAAATTTCGTACTGAACATAATTGTAGAAGACCATTTTTCGAAAATCATTTCACATTCTTAATTATTTAAGGTTTACACAACCATTTTTAAAATATCCTTTTTCTAAAATTCATAAAAAATATGCATACTATATTTATCCGGTCATTTGAAAATTCATAAACTTCATCATAAGAAGAAATACCAATATTTATTTAAAACAAAGGATTACACAAGGCAGTTACGGTCTCCTTACATATCCCCTTATCACACCAGCATAGGACCTAAGTGTAAGGTGTGCTAAGGTGAGAGAATCTAAGGGAGGCTCGGCTAACATCGCACGAGTAGTAATTTCTATTAGTTTGAACTTCTCGAAAAGGCGATTCCGTTCTAGCTTCACACGATGAAGTTTGGCTTGGGTTTGGTCCAGAGCAAAGCCCAGTGGTGCTACCTCCTTCCCAAGTTCTGTTAGATGGGCTTCGATCAGTCCAAGACTACTGGGTAAGGCCATCGAATCTTCTTTCTATAATAATTAACCAATATTACTTGTATTTAGAGGCAATAATCAAAACGTTTAGTTTCCAGTGGTCATATTGACCAATGGTCATATAACAGTCAAAGCCCAACGGTCTCATTTTAATTATACTCATGTTTTCAAATGAAACATTTTTTTTGAGTATAAAAAAATAAAATAAAATAACACACAAAATTAGGAAACAATATTTATTCAAAATTTCGGGTCATTACAATATTCCCCCCTTAAGAAATTGCGTCCTCACAATTTTTTTTTTGTTTTTTTATAAAATCGGGTTTTGAAATTTCATTAAAAGTCCCACATCAGAAAAGGAGTCAGAAAAACTATTACTTTAAAAGAAATAAAGGGAAGTACAAAGGTCACCCGAGTTAACCCATACTAGGATTCCATAGAGGAAAACATGGACATGGAAGAAAAACAAAGGGTAAATTTCTAGGGGAGAGTGATAGAGAACATGATTAGAAGAACGTTAACCATAAGAAAATCCCAAACTTATGATGTGTGTAAACGGTCTTTGATTACCAAGTAGGAAACGTAAAACAACAACATTTTTGTTTTACGTTCCTTTTCATAATTTTTAGGAATTCATTTACAACATAAAACAAAAACATAAGAAAATATACATATCTTCATGTAGAGTTTCATCCTTTAATAAGTTTCTACCCAAAACTAATCTTTTCTCCAAACTATGAGCATTCAAAACTACTTGGTCTCATCAAAACACAAGAATCATCTTCATAATCCACAAAAGATTAACTATCTATTTCTTCTATCTTTAAACATTATCCCCAAAACAGAAAGGGTAAGGTAAAACAACTCTTCAAAAAGAAATAATCCCATAGGAATTGAAACTACTTTTAAATCTTCAAAGTTCCATGGTACTACCCAAAGTTCATCATAGTCCATTCCATAAATAACGGCCCTTAAAATTCCTCAAAAATAAACCAAACTAATATTGAAACCCAAATACAAGAAGGATTTGATAACATAGTCTTCCAAAATAAACTTCATTGTTCATCTCTAAACAACATCAACCACTCCTAACATCTTATAACAAAAGTATCTAACCTAAAAATATTTTACCCAAGATAGGTTAATAATTCCCATAAGTAACCTAAATTACTATAATTCCACCTTAAATTCACCGATTCTTCAAAATATAAGTCAACCTTACTCTTCAATGAAAATACCGTAGTAATCTATTTACCTCGATCATATAGGGTCCCCAAAATAGTGAACATCTTCCAAAATAATAATCATATTTTAATCCCCTAATCATCCCTGTCATATTAATACGACAATCGTCGCATTTCCTATCACATTGGTTTTTTGTACATGTTCTTCTATTTCCCACCATTAACTAAGAAGAGAAAGCATAATTAGGGGATTAAGTACTTAGCCAATAATCATGAAAAGGAACTGAAAGCATATAAGGATAACTTGTAGAAGAAAAGTATACCCTAACTTGTGATCCCCTAGGTTCCCATCTAGGTTATCCATGATCGTATATTCTTATGTGAATCTTTATTTTATTTTATCTTTGTTCCTTTATCTATGGTTCATACTAAGCTTATGAATTTACCAAAGCATATCCCCCAGGAGTGTCGTAACCAAAAGTGCAGCAAGGCCCATTGTCGTGTACCAGTTCCCGTTCGAGTCTAGCTCTAAGCGGTGTTTTTGGGTTTTACCCCTATGTACATCTGTGCCAGAGCCACCTCTACCTGCTCGTATCCAGACAGGGATGTATTTGATTGGCATCCCCTTACTCAATACTCACCAAAATACCAGGAATATTTCCTATTTTTTTAACTTTTCTATAGGGTTCTTCCTAGAGTTTTCATATCCTAATTTCCACAAATAACTAAACCATACTTTGATACCAACTATAGAATCCCGCCCTTTTTATCACATAAACTTTCATTACATTTTACAAAACTGAGGATCTTTATGGTTTAGTGTCTTGGAAACCAGGAACTTTAAACATGAAAACATAAAACATTCTTCTAAAACACTTGAATGGTTTCTCCTCATGTTCATCCTAGGTTCATTACTGCATCACATAACCTGGGGACATACATCAAAAGAAAGGGTGAGCAAAAAGCGCAGTAAGGGAAACAAGAGAAACATTTTACATGTGAACTTGAGATACTTCAATAAGGTCATGAAAAGAACTTTAAGGCATGAGAATGAAATCATGAGGCATATCATAATAAAAATAAAATTTTCATAACTTGAAGATGTGGCTAAATAATTTAACATAGACAATCATGAACATATCACCAAGGTCCATCCCCAAGGTGTCATTTGAAAATTACTAAGGTTATTCACCAATGTATCAAGAAAATTGTAATCTCTAGTGGTTACATCATTACCCAATGCATTGGAGCGCTATCAGGGCGCACCATTAAATTTGCCTTTATTATCATGTGAGCCACATATATCATCATCAAACATTTCATAAATAACCCATATAGCATAAAATAAATGGGTTTCATTTCATAATCACAACGTTTTAAAAACTGCTTTAAAGACATGATCTTTACATCACTTTAAAACCCACAAAAAAGGAAGGTGGGTCTCATGTATGTAAATACCAGAATTTAAAATAGAACATTTTGGTATATATGTGAATACCCCTTTAGAAGAAAGAGATTTGAGTATTCACTTAATAATATAAAAGAACTTTATAAAAAGAGAGAGACATTTTGAGACGGAAATTTTGCAGCATAACGGCTATGTTATGAGGTTTTAGAAGAAATTAAAAAGAGAGGGAAAATGGGTCAAACATTCATAAATGACCAATAAAATAGTAGATGGACAGAAATAAGAAGGATACATGATCATGGTAATGAAATTTCAAGGACATACCATTTGAAATGAAAAACATGGGAGGAAGACAAAAATTAGATTTCTCTTATGAAAGTTCGGCAGCCTAACGGCGTTACTTAAACTTCAACAAAAATGATTTGAAAAGATCAAATAGGGTCTCTCATCATGTGAACATAAGAGTTCAGTATGATAGAAATAGATATAATGCCCCAACATAATTAAAAAGGAACTTGAAAGACTTGACATGAATGTAGAACTTTGAAAAGAATGAGAAGGGTGAAAGAATCCCCTAAAAAATTCGGCAGCCTAACGGCGCCACTTAAAACTTCAAAATACTGAATTGAAGAGATCAAATGGGGTCTCTCATAATATGAACATAATAGTCCAGTATGATAGATATAGAGATAATACCCCAACATAACAAAAAAGGAACTTGAAAGAATTGACATGAAAGTAGAACTTCAAAACGAGAAGGGTGAAGAACCACTTAAAAATTCGGCATCCTAACAGCGCCACTTAAAAATTTAAAATACTGAATTGAAGAGATCAAATGGGGTCTCTCATCATATGAACATAAGGTTCCAGTATGATAGATATAGAGATCATACCCCAACATAACAAAAAGTAACTTGAATGAATTGACATGAAAGTAGAACTTCAAAACGAGAAGGGTGAAGAACCACTTAAAAATTCGGCAGCCTAACGTCGCCACTTAAAACTTCAAAATACTGAATTGAAGAGATCAAATGGGGTCTCTCATCATATGATCATAAAAGATCAGTATGATAAATTTATAGATCATACCCCGACATAATAAAAAGGAACTTGAAATACTTTACATGAAAATGGATCTTGAAAAATGAGAAGGGAGAAAGAATCCGTTACAAAAATTTCGGCAGCCTAACGGCGCCACTTAAAACTTCATAAAACGAAATAATGAGAGTAAGAGGGGATCTCTCATTATATTAACATAAAAAGGGCAGTAAGAGGAGTATAAAATAAAATCCTCCAACATAATAACATGTAGCATAAAAGGAATGACATAAAAGAGATTACTTGAAATGAAAGAGAGAGGTCAGATCCCTTACCTTAAAACATAACTCTTAAAACTCAATGTTTGGGACCTTGAGGGTTTGGGGGCACCATGGTAGGACTCCTTGGGGGTAATGAGACCAGAACTTCGTTGGGGGATAGTGGAGAGTCGAATGGATGAGAGGATGGCTTGGTATTTATAGGGAAAGTGAGGGGACAAGGCATTAATGGCCAAGGGACACCTCATTAGTGGTTTTGGCAAAACCATGGGCTTGACCATGGTATATGCCCATGGTATTGGCCACATGGGACACCTCATACCTTATCTTACTATTCATAAGTCGACCATATTGATTACATACTTAATACATCATTTAATGATGTCATTAGACACCCGTAACTTAAAAACTGTATTTTCACTATTCATCGAAAATTCAACTTTCTTAGAATAATCCCAAAATTTAACCTTAACCAAATATCAACGCTCTAATTACAAATATGAACTCCATTTTATAAAAATAATTTTCTAATTATTTTTAATTTAATTTTTAAATAGAAACACTATTCACCGAAAATTCATTTTTTCAGAAAAAACCCCAAAAATTACCATAGCATAATATCGGTGCTCTGAGTTCAAAAATGAAATCCGTTTTATAAAAATATTTTTCTAAATATTTTTAATTAAATTTTTAATTAAAAACACTATTCACCCGAAAAAACTAATACTTGAATAATAATCTATGAAACCGTTATTTAACCATTTTATTGAATCACATTACTTAATCAAGGTGCCTAGATTATATCAATACATTCTTTAAGTGAGATTACTAATCCATTTGGACACATTACTAATCCTAATCATAAAATCACTATTCATAATTTACTATTCATCAAAAATTATGTTGATCTTATTAGACTCTAAATTTCGTACTGAACATAATTGTAGAAGACCATTTTTCGAAAATCATTTCACATTTTTAATTATTTAAGGTTTACACAACCATTTTTAAAATATCCTTTTTCTAAAATTCATCAAAAATATGCATACTATATTTATCCGGTCATTTGAAAATTCATAAACTTCATCATAAGAAGAAATCCCAATTTTTATTTAAAACAAAGGATTACACAAGGCAGTTACGGTCTCCTTACATATCCCCTTATCACACCAGCATAGAACCTAAGTGTAAGGTGTGATAAGGTGAGAGAATCTGAGGGAGGCTCGACTAACATCGCACGAGTAGTAATTTCTATTAGTTTGAACTTCTCGCAAAGGCGATTCCGTTCTAGCTTCACACGATGAAGTTAGCCTTGGGTTTGGTCCAGAGCAAAGCCCAGTGGTGCTACCTCCTTCTCAAGTTCTGTTAGATGGGCTTCGATCGGTCCAAGACTACTGGGTAAGGCCATCGAATCTTCTTTCTATAATAATTAACCAAGATTACTTGTATTTAGAGGCAATAATCAAAACGTTTAGTTTCCAGTGGTCATATTGACCAATGTTCATATAACAGTCAAAGCCCAACGGTCTCATTTTTATTATACTCATGTTATCAAATGAAACATTTTTGTTGAGTATAAAAAAATAAAATAAAATAACACACAAAATTAGGAAACAATATTTATTCAAAATTTCGGGTCGTTACAATAATAGTGTGGACTATGGATACAATATGTTGTTGTAGTAGTTTTTCATTTTCTTATGTAATGTAAATCTTTATGAATATATCTATTGATTCCATGGTTACTAAACAAATCGGTTTTCGCGATTTGATCTTTCTTGTGATTATGCCAATGTTATGTAATAATTCACCGACTCTGGGTAACTGGGTTCGGGGCGTTACAATTGGTATCAGATGAAGTTTAGTACAAACCTTTGAAGCTATATTTAGATAAACTCTGATTAGAGATTATAGACCTAAGATGGAATTTGAGGATTATTATAGAATAACTTCCTAGAATTTGGGTATTGTAGAGATTTTGTGTGTTTTCCGAGCAATACATCCCTGTCTGGATACGAGCAGATAGAGGCGGCTCTGGCACAGATGTACCTAGGGGTAAAACCTGAAAACAATGCTTTGAGCTAGACTCGAACGGGAACAGGTGCACAACAACGGGCCTTGCTGCACTCTTGGTTACAACACTCCCAGGGGATATGATTAGGATAACTCTAATTTTCTTTATATTTAATTATGAAGGGTTTATGAGTATATACTTCCTAAAATTTTTTTTTATGATTATGGATTATATCCATAAATAGTTCAATTTATGTTAAGTGTTTTATAAGTATGGGATTAAATATTTTGATTCATAAACTGATCTAGTTTATGCCATTGTTTAGAAATGGAGCCTAGTGGATGAAATGGAAACTGTATCAATGCATGCAATCCATATAGGGATTGCCCTCCTGCTCAAGATAATTATAGTGGAGGTGGTGATCTCATGTTATGAATAATAACCTTACCCGTATGGAGCACCCTGATCTACAGCATGGAGGATCTATATTAGATCGATTCATGAGGCAACAACCACCAACGTTCAATGGGAGTACAAATCCCTTAGTAGCTGAGCAATGGATAAATTTCCTAGAGAAAATATTTCAGGATTTGGGGAGTAGTGAAAGGGAAAAAGTTATCATTGTAGTTTACCACCTCACTGGAGATGCTGATCAATGGTGGTAATTGATTCAAACCATGAAGGATGATGATGAAGTATCAAATATGGAATGGAGGGAGTTCAAAGATCTGTTTTTAGAAAAATACTTTCCTCGTGACCATCGATCAGATATGGGAAGGCAATTATTGCGTCTGAGACAAAATGAGGATGAGAATGTCACAAAGTATGAGGCTAACTTTACAAGGTTAGCAAGGTATGCTAGAGATTATATACGTAACCCTAGAAGTAAGATTGATCATTTCTTTGATGGGTTAAAACCATTTCTCCATCATGAATTAGTCTCACAATCCATTTCATCGTACGAATACATTGTCTCATGTGCTATCAAGAGGAATTCTCTAAGTCTTATGACTTAAAAAAAATCAAGAGTAGAAGAGACATGCTGATCAATCTAGGAATGTAAATAAGGGGAAGAAGGGAATGGTTGAATATCCATCCTATGGTAAATGTGGGAAGAAACACCCCAGTACTTGCTTAAAGGGAATGGGTGTCTATTACAAGTGTAGTGAAAAAGGCCACGAAGCTCGGGATTGCAAAGGGAAGAAGGAATCTACCAATGTTCAGTGATACAAGTGCAGGGATATGGGACATTATGCATATGAATGTCCTAAGCATCATGGGAAATTACCTCAGAAAAGGCCAAGGGATCAAGAACAAGCTTATGTTATCACTACTGCTGATGTAGAAGCTCCGAAAGGCGTGGTGGAAGGTAATTTAATGGTTTCCTCAAGTTTAGAAAATGCATTATTTGATTCTGGATCATCGCATTGTTTCATATCTTCACAGTTTACTAAGAAAATTAGATATTTTCAATTTGATTTATCAAGGGAGTTGTCAGTTAAAACTCCTAAGGGAAGTATCATTACAACAAAGTTTTGTGAATCAGTCCCCATTAGGGCACATAAATGTTCTTTATCCGATGATCTCATCATCATACATATGATTGAGTTTGATATAATCCTCATTATGGATTGGATTTCGGATTATGATGAGAAGATTTATTGTAAGAAAAAGGAGGTTATGATTTTTGATGATGACGATAAGGAACACCTTATCTTTAGATCTGAATCGTCACAACCTAATTCTTATCTAGATCCACCCCCAGGAGATCAACTAAATTCAATTATTGGGGAGGAAGAGAATGAAATGACTATGGGTGGGGAAAGGAATGTTCAAATATAGGATGTACCTATTGTGAATGAATATGAAGATATATTTTTGGAAGATTTACCTGGACATCCTCCAGAATGAGAAGTTGAGTTTTCTATTGATTTAATTCCTGGATCAAGGCCTATATCAAAGACCCCTTATAGAATGTCCACTGTAGAGTTAGTTGAACTAAAGAAACAACTAGAGGAATTGAGTAATAATGGAATTATTCACCCTAGTGTTTCTCCATGGGGATCCCCTGTTCTTTTTGTTAAAAATAAAGATGGATCTATGAGGTTACGTATCGACTATAGGGAGATCAATGCTATAACAATAAAGAACAAGTATCCCCTACCTCTAATTGATGATTTATTTGACCAAATGCATGCAGCTCAATACTTTCCAAATATTGACCTTCGATCTGGATACCATCAGTTGTGTGTAAATAAGGAAGACATTCCGAAGACATCATTTCGAACCAGGTATGGGCATTACGAGTTTACTGTAATGCCTTTTGGATTGACTAATGCACCCTCTGTATTCATGGATCTGATGAATAGAGTTTTCAAGGAATATATTGACGAATTTGTGTTAGTATTCATTGATGATATCTTGGTATACTCTAAAAGATACGAGGATTGTGAATGTCACTTGTGAATTATCCTGAAGACTCTGAGTAGACATGAATTATATGGGATGTTTGGCAAGTGTGAATTCTGGCTTCATGAGATTTCTTTTCTTGGCCATATTGTCTCTAATGATGGAATCTCTGTTGATCCTTCTTAGACCAAGGCAATCCAAGAATGGCCAGCACCTATGAGTATAACTTAGGTACACGGTTTTATTCGTCTAGCAGGTTATTATCGACGTTTCGTCCAGAATTTTGCCCGATTGGAAAACCCATTAACGAAGCTCACACGTAAAGGGGTTAAATTGGTTTGGACAAAAGAGTGTGAAGAATGTTTCGAAGAACTAAAGAGAAGATTAGTCAATGCTCCTATACTGACTCTACCATCGGGTAATGATGGGTTCGTTATTTATAGTGACACATCGAAGAAAGGACTTGGTTCTGTCCTTATGAAGAATGATAGGGTTATTTTTTATGCATCACGACAGTTGAAAATTCATGAGCAAAACTATCCTACTCATGATCTCGAGTTAGTAGCTATGATCTTTTCTTTGAAGATATGGAGGCATTACCTATATGGTGAAAATGTGAGATTTATTTTGATCGTAAGAGTTTAAAGTATATTTTCTCACAAAAGGAACTCAACATGAGGAAAAGGAGATGGCTTGAATTACTCAAGGATTATGATTTTACGATACACTGCCACCCAGGGAAATCAAACAAGGTGGCAGATGCTTTGAGCAGAAAAGATCATGGAATTTTGAACAATATGATATTTGAAAGGGATCCAATTTTCATGGATCTAGTGAAGATGTACATGGGAATAACCAAGGAAGGAGAAACATCAATTCTTTTTCAAATGGTTGCCAAACCATCTTTACTAGAAAGGATTATGAGTTCTCAGACCGATGATGAAGAATTTGAAAAGAAGATTAAAGCTATAAATGATGGGAGATTGAGAGATATTGTGTATGAAGATGGAATTTTGAAATTTGGGAAGAGACTTTGTGTTCCCGATATACCTGATCGAAAAAGGGAATTGCTGGATGATGCTCATAGTTCCAATTTCTCTATACACCCTGGGAGCACCAAAATGTATACAGATTTGAAGGAACATTTTTGGTGGGACAACATGAAGAGGGAGATTGTTGATTTTGTGTCAAGATGTATGGTTTGTCAACAAGTGAAAACTGGAAGGCAACAACCTGGAGGAGTCATGCAACCTCTTCCCACACCAGAGTGGAAATGGGACAATATTACAATGGACTTTGTCATGGGACTACCAAAGACTCCTAGAAGGAACGATGTAATATGGGTTATTTTGGATCGTCTTACCAAGTCAGCATATTTTCTTGCTATAAGAAAATATCTACCACTGGAACGTCTAGCAAGAATATATATTAATGAAGTTGTGAGACTTCATGGAGTACCCCTATCGATTGTTTCTGATCGTGATCCCCATTTTACATCAAGATTCTAGAAGAGTCTTCAGAAATCCATGGATACTGAACTTCATTTGAGCACTGCCTACCACCCTCCGACATACGTACAATCAAAATGGACTATTCAAACCTTAGAAGACATGTTGAGATCTTTCTCACTTGACTTTCATGTTATGTGGGATCAGTATTTACCTTTGGTAAAATTTTCTTATAACAATAGCTTCTATTCGAGTATTCAGATGGTTCCATATGAACCGTTATACGGAACGAGATGTCGCACACCAACCTATTTGGATGATGTTGGTGAAAGAAAACATGTAGGTCCAGAACTGGTAGAGGAAACAATGGAAAAGGTGAAGGTAATCCAGAATCACATCAAAGCAGCTCAAAGTAGGAAGAAGAGCTAGGCCGATAATCGAAGGAAGGATTTGGAATTTCAAGTCGGTGATCATGTTTTCCTGAAGGTATCTCCATGGAAGGGAGTCATATGTTTTGGTAAGAAAGTTATATTGAGTCCCAGGTACATCGGACGTTTTGAAATTCTATAATGAATTGGGGTTATAGCTTACCGATTGGCAATGTCGCCAAGTCTCTCCAAAGTTCACGATTTGTTTCACGTATATCTATTGAGGAAATACATGCCTGACCCAATGCATGTACTCACCTATGAGGAATTAGAACTGGAACCCAATCTGTCTTATTGCGAAGAGCCCGTCAGGATTCTTGATACGAGAGAACAAGTATTGAGAAACCAGACGACGCGTCTGGTAAAAGTTTAGTAGAGAAACCATAAGATGGAAGAGATAACATGGGAACCCGAGGAACTTATGATGAAGAACCACCCGAGTCTTTTCATGAGGTAGTATTCTAGAAATTTCGAGGAAGAAATTATTTGAAGTAGGGGAGAATTAACACCCTAAGCTTCTACGGTACACTTCTCTTTGAATAATGCAATAGTGTGTGTTGTACGCAACATCGAGTTCTAACACACACCACAACCGATCAAACTAGCCGTTATGAATAGTAATACCTAATTTTTAAAATTATATATATTTTATATTTCAAAATGGACATTATTTTTGGATTCGGAATATCGAAATTTTCCTAAGTAGAATTTTTGGTATTTTTCTGAGAACTTCCAATTTTTATGAATAGCGAAAAATACTTAAAAACAACTTTTTTAATCAAAATAATTTATAGTGATAAATTATATTATTTAGTGGTTTTAAAGTATAATTAGAATTTATTTTTACCATTTTATCCAATGGTGTTCATTTTAATTAATTTCACTTTGAAATTGGACATAAACAATTGTCAATATTTTGATATATATTGTTTCTTTAAAACATGCTATTTGTTGTGACATCGGGAATTAATTATAAAATTAATTAATGAAACTTATATGTTTGTATTTTTTGTTAAATTGACATCATTATTGAATTTGGAATATCAATTATTTCTTAGGGTGAAATTTTGGCATTGTTTTGAAAAACATCAATTTTTGATGAATAGTGAAACTACAAAGTGGTAGTTAAAAAACTGAATTTTTCATAAAACTTAATTTTACCACTTCTGTGATTGAAATTTCGAAAATCCGAGACACATGGTTAATTTCAAATAGTAAAATTTGGTTCAATGAGATGAAAATAATTTTTGGTGAATAGTAACTTTTTACTTTTATTTTCCACGGTTGAAAGTAAATAGTGTAATTAAGGGTAAAATTGATATTAATATTACCCTAACACATGTACTAATTCTATTGGACAAGTTTATATTGACCAAAAACAACCATAGGAATAAAATATTATCATTTAGGTCCACTTGGATTAGATTAGGACATTTAATATTATTTAATTCAAAGAAGAGCTAAAAGAGTTGAAATCAAATTTTATTTACTAAAACATTTTCGATATAGGGTTATACATAAGATAAAATCGATTGTAAATATTCATTATAAATCTAAAAATAATTACTACATAATTATATTTTATTTATAATTTTTAGACATTAAATAAGTTAATTTATTTATGACACAATGATGATGTAGTAATTACCATAGTAGTAAAAAAGTAAAATAATTGATATTCTAAATACCCCAATAAGACTTTTAATGAATTAAAATAATTTTATAGGATAATATGACATATTAGGATTGATTTAATTGACTTTGTTCAAACTAATAATTCTGTTATTATTTTCAGAAAAATCAATTTTCCAAATAGTGTCAAAATTGACATAAAAGAGTTTTTAAAACAAATATTATATTATTAATTGATACTAAATTCCTAAAAATCTAAGGTTCGGAAAAGAGACTTATATCATGATTGGTGTATCATTAATGGACCACTTTGGGGTCTCTTGGAGGTATATAGTATGTTTATTAACTATATAATATAAAAATTCAAAGTGACATGGTAAGTATCAAACTAATTAACTAAGAGTTAAAACTAAATGATAAGATTAATATAATGACCCAAGTCTGTCTAAATTCTATTGGTTGAGTGGTTTTAGACCTATTCCCACCTTAAAATTTAAATAATCTACTTTGGAGCCATTAGAAACCGAATATAAATTTATTAAAAAACAATATTTCTAGCTTTTCCAAAGGTACCCCTCACCCCTCTTATAAAAGGGAACTATTCCTTCTCATTATCTCACACCTTCAAAGCCTTTTGGTTCGGCCAAAATCTTCCCAAATACTCTCTCAACTTCCCTAACTTCATCCTAGAGGACTTCCTTTAGTCATAAATCCAACTTAAGGAGCCCTTTTGATCAATTCAAAAGGAAGAACACGAAGAAGCGGTAATGATTTCACCACCCTTTTTCAAGTTCCTTTCTTCTTACACTTCTTCTTTATTTGTTATTCCCATTCTAAAATAATGAATCTAGTACCTCCTATATACTTTAATATTATTATAAATATGTCACAACCATATTCAGTATTATTTCCATTCTTTGAATGACATTTCACCATACGTGCGTACGTACGGCTTACCGTCTCCACGTCGTGGTGTAATTGTTATTCAATATATTATTATTTGGATGGGTATAATAATGATGTGTAATTCATTTAAATAATAAATATAACATGATAATTATTCTTTATATATGTTATAACATCCAATTGTATATTATTTTAATATCAAAAGAATGATATTTTCAATCATGCGTATGTACGGACTACCATCTCTATGAACGTTATAAGATTCATTCTTCATCGTATCCATTCATGTATAATTCTCATTTGATGATTAATAATAGTATATAAGGACTTGATATAATTCTGGATATTAATAAGATACAACCTATCAATGACAAACACGGCTTACAAAACATATAAAAGAAATTGAGTAAGTTAACACCCAAAACAACGATAATACTAATATATTATTAACAAATAAATGTTAAAAGATCATATATGATATCATATTAATTTATATGATTCATGTATAATTTAATAACAATTATTTAAACATTATATAGGAGGTTAACCTACCCTCAACCAAGGAAAAGTACAAGTTAAGGGTTTATTTCGCAATCTCTTAATTATCTGAGGTTGTTTATACGTAATAATCTACTGGGATCTCTTTATCATCCACATCCATGTTTCTTAAAAATGTATTTCAATTTTTTTTACTATTTACAATAATATGGGTCAAGGTCATTTATACCATTTTTTGACTTTTTATAAGAGGTTTATGAAGGAATCTTTCCGTCGTTTTCCAAACAAGGTGCTTTTTAATCTTTTTCACATAATTAAGGTAAGAATTTTTTTAACTTATACGGAGGGTGAGGCTATTTTCTGCCGTTATAAAATAGTAGAAGCTTCCCTTACAAGATTATAATAATATTTTCAAAGAATATGTTGTATTTTATAAATATATGACTCTTAAATTATTTCAAAATAGAAAGAGATATTTCTCTAAAAAGAGTTTTGATTTCATCTATGTCAACATCCATTGATGGATTTTACGCTTATTTGAAGTTGATTTATTATGATACAAAACTTCAATATTGTATTGAAGGTTTTGTGATATGTTTGACTGTGGATGTGTTAATTTTATACCATTCATGGTTTATGGATGAAGTATTTACATTTCATATGCTAGTTTTAAAACGAATGTTTATGTTATGTTTAAACCTTTTCATATGGGAATGCATTGGACTTAATATGTGACGGGTGGAGCCCGTTATAGCTCCTCGATGCATCGGTAGGTCTCATTAGAAAAACTAGTGTCTTGGAAGAAAGCCTTGGAAAAATCTTATTTGTAGTCTTGGCACGAGGCCTTGGCTATGTGGTTATTATAGTCTGGCATTATGCATTCCATCATTATAAAAGTGGTTATTGATATTGCATGTGATTATTCGATTAGTAGAATATCCATGTAAATAAGTAAATGACATTATTTCATTTTATTTTTTCCATACTATATTGAAGATAACGTTTAAAAAGGCTTTTGTTTTAGTTATACACTGCCTTAAATGTTTATTCTTATTTATGAAAGTTTCTACTATATTGTTATCCTTACTGGTCGTTTGAGCTCACCGCTTTTCTAGGTTTTGTTTTTCTCAAGATGTGAAGAAGTAAATTATGAATGACCTGTAGGGATATTATGAGGGGATAATAGTGTGGACTATGGAGAAAATATTTTGTTGTAGTAGTTTTTCACTTTATTATGTAATGTAAAACTTTATGAATATATCTAGTGTTTCCAAGGCTACTAAACCAATCGGTCTTTCGAGATTTGATCTTTCTTGTGATCATTCCAATGTTATGTAATAATTCACCAACTCTAGGTAACTGGGGTCGGGGTGTTACAATGATTCTGTTTCCATTTTTCCAATGGCACTATAGCAGTTATAGTCATTTGGCATATGTTTGTATAATGTATAATTATTCCACAAATGTAATGTAATTTAGTAGTATTTCAAGCATGTTTCTTTAAAATATTAATTAATTAATTAATTATATATTTAGAAATTACCATCCTAGAAAATGAATATGACAAAATTATTCGCATTCCTTCATGGAGGTAGAAGTCCAAACATACGCATGAGGGGTGTTATCATTTTCCAATCGATTGGATGATAATAAGAAAATTTTGATATTATGATTAGAGAAGAGTAATTATAATCTAATTATCATATTTAATCATTAAAACCATCGTAATTTAAAACTATAAAATATAGTGGCGAAAAATGACTTCCACCGCTATATAGAGATATTATGTGGTATATAATCATGACTGATACATTCATATCCCATTTTAAACGAATGATAATATGTAATGGTGATTTAATTGTAATAAATAAATTCCATTATATTGAAGATACTTACATTATTATTTAAAAAAAAATACATTATATTTATAGGTGGTATTGAAGATGTAAAAAATAACCAGTTTGGTTAAGACAATTGCCTCTTCTTCAAGAGAAATCTTTTAGATATTATTTTAAGGATAATAGATTTTTAAATTTATGATAAAAATCACATATATAACGTGTCTAATGAAAATTATTAGGTATTAATAAAAAATATATTCAAGAAATATATTTCTTTGTGTTGTAAAAAAGTGGAGGGAAGGGTGTCCATTTATAAGGGAGAATGATGATACACATGGAATTTCAAAAAATATTAAAATACAATAGTATAAATACTAGAAAAAATATTCCAAATGTACATGAAATAAAATTAAAATTTGATAGGGCTAATGTAAAATAATCTAATGAAATTCATAGTGATTTTGGTTCCATTTTAAATTAAATCATTATGTATTAATTGTATTGTTACTTATTTTTGACCTTCAATTATATATCAAATATATTATCCATAAATTGTCATTATTGTTTAAATAATTTGGCATGTGGCTCATAAATGGACCATGGATGATGAATTAAACAATACTTCCTTTATTTATCCGAGCATAATATTTTTTTGAGTTTTAAATTATTTAGTAAACTATAATTTATAATAAAATATCCTTAATGTCAATTTGGAAATTATTCCTTTAATTTCACATTAATAAAACCATGAAAATTATTAAATGAAAATATATTCCTTTTCGAATCATTAATTTGTTATATTTGACTCTAAAATTCATGTATCAGTATAACACACTCAAAGTTTATTATGAAAACCAAAACATGATGGTATGAAAATACGACACAATAAAATAAATTTTTCTCATACTATTCAAATTCAAGTAATAAGTTTTCATTTCCATGTAAATCATTTCTCTCCCACTACACTTTCAAAAGAAGATAAAAACATGCTTTAACATTTCAAAATGAATAGAAACCAATTTATATTAATTTTTTTTTTGACAAATAAGACATCAAGTATGAAACAAATAATATGGAAATCGAAACACAAGTGACATATCGTGTAATGCCCCAAGCTTCCACTATATTTTTTCCATTGAATAATGTAATAGTTTGCATTATAAGAAACTTCGAGATTCTAACACACCGTGACTAATCCATGTAACCGTTATGAATAGTAATACCCACATTTTGAAATTTCATAAATTTTATCTCTCAAAATGGACTTCATTTTTTGATTCAGAATATCGAAATTAGCGTAGGGAGAAATTTTGGTACTTTTCGGATAACTTTTATATTTTGATGAATAGTGAAAACTACTAAATATTAATTAAAAACAACTTTTTTAAAAAAAAATAACAGTGATAAATTATTAATTTGAGTGGTTTTAAATTATTTTTAGAATATATTTTTAAAATTTAATATAGTTTTTGTTATTGGACATAATTTCACAACTAAACCGGACATAAACAACTGTCAATCTTTTGATAGTTATTATTTCTTAAAAACACACTTTTTGTTTTGACAGCTGGAATTAATTTTAAATGAATTTCTGCCACTTATGTGTTTTAAAATTGGAAAAATTGATTACATATTTTAAATCAGGATGTCCAAATTGTGTACATTGGTAAATTTTATTTTTAGACATTTTGAATAATTACTTCGGTAAATATTTTATTTACCATGTTTAAAGGGTAATTCCAGTAAATAAGGGTAAAACAATAATATTATAATAATAATAATTTTAACTAAAACGTGTCCTAACCTTATTTTTTGATACATTTTCGATAATGGGAATATTTGGGACGATTTTGGGACCCCATGGAGCCACTTGTTGGTGATAAGGACACTTTATAATAATTAAGTTAAAGTAAATCCAAAAATGAAATAAAGAAATATCTTTTAGAAAATCAATTTTTACATGAGGTTATATATGTTATATTTTCGACTATAGATATTCATTAGAAATATAAAACTATTTCCTACATAATTTTATTTTATTTATAAGTTTTATACATTTAATGTTTTAATATTTTTATGACAGAATAATGATGCAGTATTTTCATTATTAATAAAAGAATCTAATAATTGATATTATAAAAGCTAAAATAAATATAATTTGAATGTTTTGATACCATCCACGAATTTTATTGCTTAATATTAAATGTTTGTATTTATTAAATGAATTTTTTTCGAATTTATGAAGTTTTTATGACTTTAAAAAAATTCATTTGTTGAAGTGTGTCAAAATTGACATAAAAATGTTTTTAAAACAAATATTATATTATTTATTGATATTATCATCTTAAAAATCTAAGGATCAGTAAAAGGACTTATATCATGATAGTTGTATCATTAAAGGACCACTTGGGGGTCTCTAGGATGTATATAGTATTATTATTAACTATATAATGTAAAAATACCATGTGACATGGTAAATGTCAAACTAATTAACTAAGAGTTAAAACTGAAAGATATGGTTAATATAATGACCCAAACCTATCAAAAATATATTGGTTAAAAAGATTTAGACCCATACACACCTTATACTTTTACTAATTCAGTTTTTGTATATTATAAACCCAATATGAATTTATTATATAATAATACTTTATGTTTTTTCTAAAGAGCCCCTCCTCCCCATTATAAAAATACATCACTTCTAACACATTCTTACCACCATCAAAGCCTTTTGGTTCGGCCATAATCTACCCAAAAATTGTCTAAACTTTCCTCACTATAACTTAGATGCCTTATTTCGATCAGAAAGCCAAAATATGGAGCCCTTTTGATCAAATCAAAAGGAAGTACCCAAAAAAGAGGTAATGTATTCAAAACACTCTTACAAATTCCATTCTTCATCAACTTCTTCTATCTTTGTTATTTTCATTATAAAATAATAACACCAGTATCTTATATATGCATTTATGTTATTATAAATATTGTACAACCATATTCATTATTCTATACATCCTTTTAATGACATGTCACCAAACCTGCGTACATACGGCCTACCGTCTCCACGTCGTGGTGAAATTGTTATTCAATACACTATTATTTGGATGGGTATAATAATGGTGTGCAATTCATGTAAATAATAAATATAACATGATAATGATTCTATATATATGATATACCATCCAATTATATATTATTTTAATATCCAAATATTGATATTGTTGTTCGTGCATACGTACGGATAACCGTCTCCATGAACGTGATGAGATTCATTCCCCCTCGTATCCATTAAAGACTAAATTTTATTTTATGATTAAAAATAATTTTTGTAGACCTAATATCGTTATGTAAATGAATAAAATACATCCCATCCAGAACAAATATGGCTCACATAACAAATAATATAAAGAAAAACGAATCTGGTAACACCTTAAATGATGATAATACTAAAATATTATTAACAATTCAATGATAAAAGATCATATTCGATATCATATTAATTTATATGATTCTTGAAAAATTTAATAACAATTATTTCATTATTATACAGGAGGTTAAACTACCCTCAACCAAGGAAAAGTACAATTTAAGGGTTTATTTCACAATCTCTTCATTATCCGAGGTTGTTTTTACATAATTATCTACTGGGACCTTTTTATCATCCACATCCATGTGTCCCAAAAATGTATTTCAAATAATTATTAATATTTTAATGTATATGGGTTAAATTAATTTATACCCTTGTTTAAAATTTAATAATGAATATATAAAGGAATCTTTCTTTCGTTTTCCAAACAAGGTCCTTTTTGACCTTTTCGACAGAATTAAGGTAAGAATGTCTTTTTTTAACATATACGGTGGGTGCGGTTATTATCCGCCGTTATTACACCTTTGAAGATTTCCTTACAAGCTTATAAGAATACTTTCAAACATAATTTTTTCTTTTATAATTATGTGTCTTTTAAATGGTTTAAAAAAAGAGACATTTCTCTCAAATAGTTTTGATTTCATCTATGTCAATATCCTTGGATAGTTTTTATATTATTTGAAATTGATTTATTATGATACAAAACATCCATATTATATTGATGGTTTGTGATATTTTTGACTGTGGATGTGTTATTTTTATACCAATCATGTTTTATGGAGAAATAATTGAAATTTCGTATGCTAGTTTTAATTCGAATGTTTATGTTATGTTTGAACCTATTCGTATGTGGAATGCATTGGACTTAATAAGTGATGAGTGGAGACCGCTATAACACCTCGATGTATTAGTAGGTCTCATGAGACAAACTAGTGTCTTGGAACAAGGCCTTGAATAAATATTATTTGTAGTCTTGTCACAAGTCCTTGACTATGTGGTTATTATAGTCTGGCATTATGCGTTCCATCATTATGAAAGTGGTCATTGATATTGCATGTGATTATTCGACTAGTACAATATCCATGTGAATATGTAAATGGAATTATTTCATTTTATTTTTTCCATATTATGCTAAAGTTCATGTTTAATTTTTTTTGTTTTATTTATATATTGCCTTAATGGTTTATACTCACTTATAAAAGTTTCCTCTATATTTTTATCCTTACTGAGCATCTAAGCTCACCCCTTTCTATGTTTTAATTTTCCCAGGATTCCAAGAAGTGTATTGTGATTGATATGCAGGGTTAATCCAATGGAATAATGGCATTCATAAAGTATTATTTATGATGTTTTGTATGTTATAAAGGGTAATGTAACATTCATGTATGTAATCTATTTTCCAAGACTGCTAAACCGATCGGTCCATCAGGACTTGATTCCTTGTAATCATGCCAATGTATTAAAATAATGCACCAACTCTGGGTAACTGGGGTCAGGTCATTATAGTTTGTATCAGAGGAATATTAGCAATAAACTTGGAAGCTTGATTTAAATAAATTCTAATTAGAGCACATATACCTAAGATATACATTGAGGATTAGTATAGAAGAACTTCCTAGAATTTCGGTAATTTAGAGATTTTGTGAGTTTTCCAAGCTAATATATCCCTATCTGGATACGAGCAGGTAGAGGTGGCTATGGCACATATGAACCTAGGGGTAAAACCCGAAAACACTGATTTTATCTAGACACGAATGAAAAGTGGTGTACGAAAACGGGCCTTGTTACACACTTGGTTACGACACTCACATGGGATATGCTTATGATAATTCTCATTTTCATTACAAACCACTATGAAGGGTTTATGATTATATACCTCTTAAAAGAAAATGTTTTTTTGATTATGTATTACATCCATAAACTGTTCAATTTACGTTAGGTATTTTACATGTTTGGAATTATGAATTGTGATTCATAAACTGGCCTAGTGTATGCCATTGTTTAGAAATGGAGCCCAGTAGAAGGAATGATAACTCCAGTAAAACGTATGATCCAAAGAGTAATAAGGGTCATATCAATCACGGTATTAAGCCAACATTGAGAATGGAAATTGTCTCTATGTATTATCATCATATGAATAAATAGTATCATGTGTTAACAAGATCAGAAAAGTATTCTCTGAATCCTATAGCTTTGAAGGGAAGAAAGTGAAGAAAAGGATGGTAGAAAGAATTATGGATAATGGGAATAAGCGACAGTATGATTTTCCAATATTTGATAAATGTTGAATGAATCACCTTGTTAAATTCTTGAAGGGAATGTGAGTTTATTATAACTGTGTTGATAATGGACACCAAGTAAATGATTACAATGGTTAGAAAAAGTTTTTAGATGTACAATGCTTCATCTAAACGTAGTTGGGACACTACGCAAACCAATGTCCAAATCATCGGAGTATGAACCAAATGATGATTTTGGATAATAATCAAGTTTCGATACTATCTCAGATGAAGAGGAATGACTAGTGTTCTTATGTTGTTATTATAGAATTATTTTATTTGTGTGTCATATCAACAGTATAATGGTTACATGAATTATGGAGATAAATAAGGATTATACTACAGTACACATTTATTGAGGATTTGAGATTAAATGGTTCTAAAAAAAGTGACATAATAGTAAGCTTCACTTTTTTGAAAACACAGGGTTGAAGGAAATGTAATCCTTAATATGGTCCCGATAATGAGGTAGTGATTTTGGAATAAGAGATGATTGATTTGAATAAATTATATTGGATATTCTTGACTACCTTGAAACTGATTAATGATTTTTCCTTGTTGGAGTTTACTATAGTTATGGATAGAAGGAGTATTTTGAGTATTATATAAGTAATACGGGATTATGTATGTAATAAATAATGTTTTATGGTAATTCAGGATGTTTTAGTGTTTTAAACGAATACATGATGAAGGTATTTACATGCTATTACGCAGTAAAAAGGATCTACATCATGTTTACCTTTCATATAAATTTTGGACTGAGAGTTTACAGATTTATTTTGGATATGTATAAAGGTAGTAATGGATTATGTTTTACATTGGATACTATTGTTAATGTTATTTTTGGATATTTATAAAAATGACAACACACAGACCGTGTCACAACCCGTCACGTCGGACAAAGCTGTGGGAATTGAACCCACAAACATAGTGAAATTGGGATTTATCACTTACCACTAGACTACGTGAAGTCCCTGGAGTGTATAAGGTAGTTTTATTTTATTTTTAGTTCTGATAGATAAATTATAAATTTATTTTTGTAACCCGATATGGTTATGATAAATAGAATATTTTTGGGTTCAATTAACTTTTGGAGTGAAAGATGGGTTTGTGGTAAAAATTTATTAAAGAATGAAAGTCTACATGACCTATAAGTATATATCCTTAAGTTCTTAGTAAATATCTTAAATAAATTCCTCAACGTTATTATAGTTAACATAAAAAAATGTTGTCGGTTAACTTTTCCTATTGGGAAATCAAACACTGTTTAACTAATCAAAAGTTTGTGATTTTCTTGTAGTTAACATTATCATAATCCTATTTTCTATAACTATCCATCTAACATTTATGATTTGTTTCTCCTCCATATCCATGTTTTCATATAATCCTATTACGGGCTATCTCGGGTGACCTTTGTACTTATCTTTCTTTCTTTTGTAGTTATATTTTTATTAACCCTATTTCTGAAATGGGATTTCCACAAAGGTAATTTCTATTTTCAACCTTTTATTTTCGAAGAACATATTAAAATTGTGATGATGCAATTTATTGAAGGATGTGAGAATGTAACACCCCATGATTCCATGGTATGTTTCCTACTGAATAATTTAATTGCTTGCATTGTATGCAACTTCGAGATTCTAACACACCGCGACCAATCCAAGTAGCCGTTGTGAATAGTATTACCCAAATTTTGAAATTTTATAAATTTTATCTCTCAAAATGGGATTCATTTTTTGATTTTTAATATCGAAATTATCCTAGGGTGAAATTTTGGTTTTCTTCAGATAACTATTATATTTTGATGAATAGTGAAAATTAATAAATTTTAATTAAAAAAATACTTTTTTAATCACAATAATTAATAGTGATAAATTATGAATTTGAGTGGTTTTAAGGTATATTTAGAAAATATTTTTACCATTCAACACAATGTTGGTAATTGGACATGATTTCACAATTAATCCAGACCTAAACAAGTGTCAATCTTTTGATAGTTATTATTTCTTAAAAACTCGCATTTTGTTTTGACTGTAGAAATTAATTTTAAATTATTTTTTTCCACTTCTGTGTTTTGAATTTGGAAAAATGTATTCCATATTTGGAATCCGGATTTCCAAATTGTGTAAATAGGTAAATTTTATTTTCACACATTTTGAATAATTACTTCGGTAAATATTTTATTTACCATGGTCAAAGGGTAAATCTGGTAAATAAGGGTAAAAAAATAATATTATAATTATACTAAATAACTTTAAAAAATGTCTTAACCTTATTGGTTTATACATGTCCAACCATGGGCATCTTTGGGTTGATTTTGGGACACCATGGAGGTACTTGTAGGTGATAAGGACACATTATATTAATTAAGTTAAAGTAAATACAGAAATTACATAAACATATATCTTTTAGCAAACCAATTTTTACATAGGTTTATATATGTTATATTTTCGACTATGGTTATTCATTAGAATTAAAAAAAGATTTCCTACATAGTGATATTTTATTTATAATTTCTATACATTTAGTAATTAAAGTTATTTATGACACAATAATGATAAAGTTTTTTCCTTATTAATAAAAAATCAAATAATTGGTATTATAAAATTTAATATATATATAATTTAAACGTTTTGATGCTATCCATGAATTTTATTTCTTAATATGACATGTTATTGTTGATTAAATTAATTTTTTTAGAATTAATAATGTTTTTATGACTTTATAATAAATAAATTATTGAATAGTGTCAAAATTGACATAAATGAGTTTTTAAAACAAATATTATATTATTAAGTGATATTGTATTCCTAAAAATCTAAGGATCGACAAAAGGACTTATATCATGATAGGTGTATAATTAAGGGACCACTTTGGGGTCGCATGTATGTATATAGTACGTTTACTAACTATATAATATAAAAGTACAATGTGACATGGTAACTGTCAAACTAATTATATAAGAGTTAAAACTAAACGATAAGGTTAATATAATGACCCATACCGGACTAAAATATATTGGTTGAAAGTATTTCCACCCATACCCACCATGTACTTTGAATTATCAACATTTGAGACATTATAAACCAAATATGAATTTATTATAAAACAATACTTTATGTTTTTTCTAAATAGCCCCTCTTCCCCCTTATAAAAGGACACCACTTCTAACCAATTATTCACACATTCAATGACTTTTGGTTGGGCCAAACCCTGCCCAAATAATCTATCAACATCCTCAATTCAACCTAGAGTCCTTAGTTTGATAGATATCCAACCTAAAAAGCCCTTTTGACCAAATCAAAATGAAGAACGCGTAGAAGAGGTTATGTTTTCACCACCCTCTTTCAAGTTCCTTTCTTCTTGAACTTCTTCTTTCTTTGTTATTTCCAATCTAAAATAATAAATCCCATAAATTTGATATAATATGATTTTATTATAAATATGTTACAACCATATTTAGTATTATATCCATCCTTTGAATGACATGTCACCATACGTGCGTACGTACAGCCTACCGTCTCCACGTCGTGGTGTAATTGTTATTCAATACACTATTATTTGGATGGGTATAATAATGCGGTGTAATTCATTTGAATAATATCCATAACATGATAATTATTCTGTATATATGATATACCATTCAATTATATATTAATTTAATATCAAAAGAATGATATTGTTGCTCGTGCGTACGTACAGATTACCGTCTCTATGAACGAGATGAGATTCATTACCCATCATATCCATTCAAGAATAAATTTTATTTTATGATTAAAAATAATATTTAGAGGCATGATATAATTCTGGATATGAGTAAAATACATCCCATACATTACAAATATGGCTCACATAACAAAGAATATAAGGAAAAACAAATCTGTTAACACACAAAATTATGATAATACTAAGATATTATTAACAAATAACTGTTAAAAGATCATATATGATATCATATTAATGTATATGATTCTTGAATAATTTAATAACAATTATTTCACCATTATACATGAGTTTAACTTACTCTCAACCAAGGAAAAGTACAAGGTAAGGTTTTATTTGACAGTCTCTTCATTATCCGAGGTTGTTTAAACGTATTTATCTAACGAGACCTCTTTATCATCCGCATCCATGTTTCAAAAAAATGTATTTCAAATCATTATTAATATTTTACAGACTATGGTTTAATTTCATTAATACCATTGTTTGACTTTTTATAAGATGTTTATAAAGGAATCTTTCCGTCTTTTTTCAAATAAGGTCATTTTTAACCTTTTCGACGGAAATATGGTAAGAATGTATTTTTTAAAATTATACGGCGGGTGCAGTTATTCTCCACCATTATTAAAACTTTGATGATTCCATTACAATCTTATAAGAATATTTTCAATGTAAATGTTTTCATTTATAATTATGTGAATTTTAAATGAATTAAGAAATGATATATTTTTCTCAAATAGTTTTGACTTTATCTATTTCAACAACCTTTGATGGATTTTATGCTTATTTGAAATTGATTTATTGTGATACAAAACATCCATATTGTATTGAAGGTTTTGTGATATTTTTGACTGTGGATGTGTTATTTTTATACCATTCATGGTTTATGGAGAAAGTATTGACATTTCTTATGCCAGTTTTAATACGAATGTTTTGGTTATGTATAAAACTATTTATATGAGGAATTCATTGGACTTAATAAGTGACGGGTTGAGGCCAATATAACTCCTCGATGCATCAGTAGGTCTCATTAGACAAACTAGTGTCTTGGCACAAGGTCTTGAAAAAATCTTATTTGTAGTCTTGGCACAAGGCCTTGACTATGTGGTTATGATAGTCTGGCATTGTGCATTCCATCATTATGAAAGTGGTTATTGATATTATATTTAATTATTTTACTAGTATAATATCCATGTGAATAAATAAATGGAATTATTTCATTTTATTTTTTTCATATTATTCTGATGTTCATTTTTAAAAGGCTTTTGTTTTAGTAATACATTGCCTTAAATTTTTATGCTTATTTATGAATGTTTCTGCTATATTGTTATCCTTACTGAGAATCTGAGCTCACACATTTATTTGTTTTATTTATCCCTGGATTCCAATTAGTGTATTGTGATTGATATGCATGGTTAATCCTAGGTAATAATGGCGTTCATAAAGGATTATTTATGTTGTTTTGTATGTTATAAAGTGTAATGTTATATTCATTTATGTAATCAATTTTCCAAGACTGTTAAACCAGTTGGTCCTTCAGGACTTGATTCCTTGTAATCAGGCCAATGTATTAAAATAATGCACCGACTCTGGGTAACTAGGGTTGGGTCGTTAAATGTCATAAACGAGAACCATGGAAAATCCCTATAGGTAGCTAGTGTATTTGGGACCCTGGAGACCTCCTAACTCGGTGAAATGTGTCATAGAAACCACGACCCTCAGAAAACATTCCTAGAAACCACAACCCTCAGAAAACATGGAATATAAACTATGACCTTCAGTCATTCATATGTTTATCTAGTGTTGTTGTGATATTCCCGCTAGATGAACATGGGATGAACCCCTGTCATTTCATCTAGCCTACTAGTCCTGGTCCACCAACCTAGATACCCTATGTTTTCTATGTGCTATATATCAAAGTGGGTGAGGTTTTATCAAAGCTTATTAGTGAAAATATAATTATATTAGTCCAAAATCCATTCACCCTCTCACCATTGTTCTCCCTCCATAAGTGCATTCCCCTTTTTATGTCATATAACATCACATAAGCCTCTTAAAAAGATTCATATAACAAATCACACTTTTAAAATACACATCACGTTTCTAAAATAATAGGGTATGCCTTAATAGGGGGTCTTCACTTTAACAATTCATTTTCAAGATGCCAAACGTGCCTTATTACTTCAAAGGAATGATTTTGATTTAGAAAACATGTTCACATAAAACCCATTTTAGAGATCATTTTCAAAACATCTTTGGAAAACAAAGTGTCATTGCACATTTACAACAAAATCAGCCAATAGACCACGCATCATTGGAAATACATGATTTATCTTCCAAACAATAAATATATCAATTTTCAAGAAAAAAAACAATTTACACACACAGATATATATTTCATATTTTTATCATCTAGAAGAATAAGATTCACTTTTAATAATAACAAAGAAATTATGGAAGTTATAATTAAAGATAATGGCATAGGGGACCTTCCTCTAAGTGGAATTAAGCTGTCCACTTTAGCTCGTGAAAATTTCTAACTCAAAGCTGCTTCTCCCCCACTAATAATACGCACTTTTAGATACATGCAAGGACACCAAGCCCTTATGAACACACCATCAATGGCATGCGAATGCAAAAGGGGATCCTTACATATACATTTATATTCATATTCCCATATCCACTCATCTACACATGCACTTTTATATATATATACATAAGCAAACATAGCCCCATACACATATAAACACTACCACGCTTGAATATACTTGTAATAGGGGATCCTTTATATATATGTCTGTTTGTGTGTATATAAATACACACCTATGAATACACAGTTGATTTTCTCTTGACATGGACTCTTGAAACCGATGAGAAGATATCTACACTACAAATATAATTTAATAAATTAATAAAACAATTCATGAAACACTAAAAATATAGAACCATAAAAAATTACATCAAAACACTCTTTAAACCCACACTCACACAAAAAACATTTGAAAACACATTGGACACCACTTTCATAGTTCCTCAAATTCCCATTTTATAACACCATAAAACACACACAATAATGACCAACCAAGATAATGGGCCTTGCCCCGCATCATAAACTCAATCATTTTTATAATCCTTTTTCAAAATAAACTTTTCATCATTCTAAAATTTTAAATATAAAAATACACAATTTATAAATAAACCCCAAGAAACACCACATGGCCTCGCACTGTGGAATTAACCAAAATTTCTTTTTTAGAAACAAATGCACAGTAAAAAAAATTTGAATCATCAATCTCATCACTTATAAAAATAAAAGGGCATGCCAAAATAATTACACTAACAAACTAACTCATCAAACAAATTTTTTGAATGGAATCACCTATATATTGTGGAGAGATCCGAAAAAGGCACGAAACTACAATCACACCTCAAGATACTCTTAATAAGTCAAGATTCATCCAAAACTAAAAGATCAAACTCTAGCTAAAAAAATATAACCCAAACACAAAGCTCATACCCACCGAAAAATAAAAACTAAAACAGAAACTAGAAGTGAACATAACCATAGGGAAAGAGGTGTGGATGCGGGAGGGAGGAGGTACGGTTGTCGGGGAAAGGTTATCTGAAGGATGATTCACCAGAAGGGGAGGGAAACGCCAGTAGGATAAAGGCTGACAGTTTCAGTGCACCGCCTAGGGAATGTGGTCAGCGGGAGGCTAGCTGCAGGGAGGGTGGAGGTCAATGGTGGTCACAGTTGGTAGAGGTGTAGGGCTGCCGAAGGTCCAATAGGATTTGGGATCGACATCGTGCAACCGGAAGTGTTAAAGTGGTGGGTTGGCTGCACAATAGGAAGGGTATGGGGAAATCGGGTGCGCAGGGAGGGCCTCCTTGAGATTCCAAACACAAGGGCAAAAATTAAACCTAAAAATAATTATGATAATGATAATAGTAATTATAATAATAATAATAATAATAATATTATTATTATTATCCTGAAAATAAAAAAAGTATGTTATAAAGAATAATAAAATATGACGTGTCAGGTCAAGGTGTGATAATTCTCCCCACCATGAAACTTTCTACACACAAAAAGTCCCAAAAGAATCATCCATTCAAAGCATGAAACACAGATGCGATGATTCTAAAAAAACCCTACCATTAGAGTATCTGACAATCACGTTCAACCAATGTCCTGAAACCTCGAGACCTGGACTACAAGGCAAACGAAAAAACGACAACGGACTCACATTTCTAAACACAACCACAACCTAAAACTCCCCGACCCCAAACCTAAAAATCACTAGAGTCTTCTTAAGATCTAAAATAAAAATTTTATATATGGACCATCATCAACATTGATCGGGATCTGGCAGAGCAGAGGCACAGATTTACCTCAATAAGGACACATTGAAGATTAAGTTCCCTAAGAAGTTGTCTAATGTTGGTCTCCCCACACTTTTAGGACTCCATCAAAATAATAGCTTTCCCTAATCGAGAAAATATTAGAAAACCAAACAAAACACTTGATGCTAGTGTGAACTAACAACATTCCATGTCTCACCCGACAATTTGGAGGGAAGACATTAGTGAGACCCATAGTGGGTCTCCATAACATATTAGAAACTGTGTAGTATAATGGCACCCACATGGGAGCTCTCAATTTAGTTTCAATAATGCAGATTGAATTCCTAATCATCAAACCACTAACATGGGGAAGCATCTTATACAGTAGATGGGGTCCAAATAGAAGGAACCTGAAATTAACATTGACTACAGACTCACCACTTCTCGAGAACATGAGCACCTCCAACCAGCAACACCCAACACACAAAACCCCTTATGGGGAATACAATCCATTCGAGAGATTATACCCCATGATACACTACCATAAAAACTTCATGAATAATGCCCCTATGACCACCAAAACAAGATACCCCTACCTAACAGACAACCCCATGATGCAGAATCTTATCTGGTCTCTTCCCAAACAATAGACGATAGGTTGGATGCACATCCCTCATAATTGAAAACCACCAGATTATGTGAAACACTTTGCTCTAAGACCTACGGCTGAAGCACTAATGAATTGTCCCATATAATACACTATCGATTGGAACTGAAAAAATCAAACAGAGGCTTTAACTTATGGAAAGTCTTCTTACAGACTTCCCCATGTTACCCAAACATCCACACCATTAACAAGCCTTCACAATATTATGTTGAATGGCTTTGAGTTACCAAATAGAACACATTGGAAACAAATGATTGTGTGGTCTTATTAATGGGAAACAAGAACTAATGAAAGACCCCTGCCAAGAACATTTTCCTCTAATTTATGCTCTACACCAACTGGGGATCCCTTCTTGAGCACCTTGAAAACCCATAGTGCCATTTTTCCTTATCGGTGACCCCAACATGCAAGGAGAAGGTATCAATCACCCTTCTCAAGCCCAAACATGGCCCTTCAAACTAATCCTCTACAACATTCCCTTCCCAACATCTAGAGTTCATAATGACGTGAAGAAACACATGATTTACTCAAGATTCAACACAACCCCTCTAGAACAACAACCACCACAGAGAAAAAAAACAAGGAAATGAAAATAACCCCACCACTCAACTGGGAGTCTAGGTAAAAAACCCAAATGGAAATGACCCCTCGAGGACCTTTGGACATTTCTTGGTGGCATCCTTTAATCAAGAACCACAAAACAAAAATAAAGCACCTCAAATAAACCTCCACATTTAACCATAAATCATTTACTCAAACTAAATACATCATTCTAAAATTGAAACACCAGCTCAAAATCAATCCTTATCCCAAGGGATAATACATCACAAAACTGAACCATAACCAAATTAAAAATAAATCAAAATAATACCAAAGAAACCTCACCAAAAAAGCATAAAACCAACATCAAAAAATGGCCATTTTCAATACTATCCCATTCTGAAAGCATCCTAACTCTAAAACCTTATTTTTCCCACATCCCTTATTTAAATTTCTTAAACAAAAATCATCCCAGCACATCATTAAGCAGAAAAATCTTTTGGAAAACAAAGAAACCATTGAAAACCGAGAACCCACAATTGGTATTCCCTGAAACCGCACAAGAATAAATTCTTTTTCAATCTCAAGCACTAATTAATGCATAACAACTACCATCGACATCCAATTTCATTCATTCACACATGTCGAAATTTATTGGAATACCGAATCAAAACAAAAACTGTTCATTTAATAAACAAAACACTTCATGATTTCAAAGCATTTTCTTAAACACTTCCCATCACCAGAACATCTCATTACATTTTCAATCAAACCTAGAGGTTCATTTTGGAAATCCAATTTCAAAAGAAAAATAATTGATTTTATAACCGGATAAAAACACCACAAAACTGGCTAAAACTCACTCAATGAACAAAAGATACCAATTCCTTCAAAAAATCAAGATTTTAGATTCTCAAAAAAAAACAACTACTACACACAGTTGGGTCACACATTTTGGATGAACGTGCACCGACCGACTGAGGACATAGGAAGTTATCAGAGGTGATTTCATGGGTTGTGTAGGGCCTATCAAGCTGTCCACAACATCCATACTCCCCTCTAGAAAGACCACCAAATCTCAAAGATAACAAAAAACACACAAATATGACTATAGACCTTGAAAACAATCATGATAAAGACATGGAATCTTTCGAAAGACTATCCTGGACCACCCTGGCAATTCAAGGGTCATTCCGAATATGTGGTGATCATGCACTAACCCAGAAGTAACCACATGGATTATGACAATCCTAAATAGAAACTATTAGATATCCTTAGAAGACATGGGATAAAACTCCTGTAAATCAATTTTTTCACGAAGAAACCAGTGTTGGCCCGGAACTTGTCACCCGAGCCGGTCAACAACATGGCCTGAGGGGTGTTCCCAATACCAAAAGGCTGGAAATAAGGGCCATGCATCAAAATAAACCAATTGAGAATGACTTGCCCCATAACAAAGATTCTTGAATGACCATAAAATGATAAAATAGATAAATAAAAGAAATTAGACTGAACAAAATGGAATTAGAAAAAGAGAGATCCAATGAAGCAAAGAAACATACCACAAGTGACCTCATGGGTTACCACGGAGCGTAAACCATGAACCCAGACTAGAACATTCCACTAAAAATTAAATTAGTCATGACCACTAATGTTATTAGTAGGAATTAAAAAATAAGACAATGCCATATGCCCCTTCCTTTTTTTAGAAAACTAAAGCATGCTAGTATGTAAATTGGACATAATAAAATAAATTTTTCCTTCTTTTCAAATTCATGTAACAACTTTTCATTTCCCTGTAAAGCATTTCTCTCCAACTAAAATATCAAATTATATTCCAAGAATGAATTAAAATTTCAAAATGAATGGAAACCAATTTATATTAAAATATGGTTTTCACTAATAAGACATCATGTATGAAAAAACTGAAATTGAAATCACATCACAAGTATTACGTCGAAAAAGAGCACAGTAGGCAATCTCTATTAGTACCTAGTGAAAGAGGGGCCCTGGAGACCTCGTACCTTAGTGTATCATGGATTAGAAGTCACGACTCTAAGAAAATGTGGCTTAAAAACCACGACCATTAGAAAATGTGGCTTAAAACCATGACCCTCAAACAATCATATGTTTAGTTAGTGTTGTTGTATCAATCATTCTTGAAAAAACTGAGATGAACCCCTGCTATGTAATCTAGCATACATTTCCTGGATCACCAACCTAGATACCATAGGTTTCTCATATGCTCTATATCAAAGGGTGTTGAGGTTTTATCAAAGCATATTAGTGAACATAACAATTTCTTTATCCAAAATCCATTTAACATATCACCACTGTTCTCCCTCTTTAAGTTCATTCCTCTTTTTATGTCCTACAACATCGCATAAGACTCTTCATTAGGTGTATATCACAAATCACTCATTTAACATACATATCGTGTTACTAAAAGAACTGGGAAAGACTTATGAAGGGTTTTTCACTTTCACAATTCATTTTTATGGTACCAAAGGAGCATCATTACTCCATAAAATGATTTTTCGTTAGAAAACAAGTTCATCTAAAACATATTTTAGAGATAATTTTGGAACTTCAATGGAAAAAAGACGCGTCATTTCACTTTTACAACAAAATCCACTGAAAGAACATTCATCATTGGAAATAATCATTTTTTTCGATTCATTAATGAAATCACTCTTCAAGAAACAATACAATATATATATATATATTTAATATTTATTTCATTCAGAAGAAGTATATGCACTTTTAGTAATACACAAAACAATTATGGAAGTTTGAATTAATGATCAAGGCCTAGGGGACCTACCTTCGAGTGAAATCAATCCATCCACTTCACCTCTTAGAATTTTCTAACTCAATGCTATTGCTCCCCCACAAAGCATACACCCATTCACATATATTCAAGGACACCTGACCCCAATGTAAACACCCGCATGGCCATGGGGATTCACAAGTGGATCCTAACATATATGCTTATATGCATATACCAATCTCCACTCACCTACTCATGCACTTTTATATATATACATAGGCACACCTAGCCCCATTTACATAAAAACACAACTATTCATAAACATATGAGTAACGAGGGACCATATATATATATACATTATTATGAATTTTTAGGAGTGTATTTCTTAACTTGGAGACTCGAAACTGATGAATAGGGATCAACACTACACATATAATTTAATAAATTAATAAAACAATTTATGAAACATTAAAAATTTATCACTATAAAAATTTAAACCAAAACACTCTTTAAACCCAAACGCATAGAAAAATAATTCGAAAACACATTTCAAATGACTTTAGTTGTTTATCAAATTACCCTTTTATAACACCTAAAAACATGAACAATAAAGACCAACCTAGACAATGTCCTAGCCCCCTTCATAAAATCATTCATGTTTTTTTAACAATTTTAAAGACAAGATTTTCACCATTCAAACAATATAAATAATCCATTAAACAATTTATAAAACAACCCTAGGTAAATGCACACAACATAACACCATGAAATTAAACAAAATACCCTCTTTATAAAAAAATTCACACTAAAAACATTTCCAAAAATCATTTTCATCACTTTTAAAAATCAAAGGGCATGCTAAAATAAATAAAAAAACTAAATAACTCATCGTACAATTTTTATAAATGTAATGACTTACACAATGTGGAGAGACATCTAAAAATTGGCATTACACTTCAATCGCACCTCAAAAAAACATTAAAAATCAAAGATTCACCCAAAATGACAAGATCAAAATCTATCTAAAAAAATTGAACCCTAACACAAAACTCATAGTCGATGAAAAATAAATAACCTAATGGAAACCAGATGTGGACTTACCCAAAGGGAAAGTGGTGAAGCGATTGGAGTGAGGAGGTCCGGCTTCAAGGTAATGGTCATCCGAAGTTTGATTCACCATAAGGGGAGGGAAACTCTGGGAGGAAGAAGTCTGACGTTATCAGTTTGAGGCATAGAGAAGGAGGCCAACCAGAGGTTAGCTACAGTAATGGAGGAGGTTGACGGTAATAACAGTAGTCATAGTGGGGAGAGGAGGAGGGAAGATGGAGGTCTAAGTGGAAGGGGGGGTCGGCGTCACACAACAAGAAGGCAGTAAGGGGTGGTCTGGCAATGCAACTAGAAGGGGAAGGGGAAATCAGGTGTATAGGGAGGGCCTCCTATGGCTTCCAAACACAAGGGAAACAAAACTAATAATAATAATAATAATAATAATAATAATACTGATATTAATAATATTATTATTCCACAAAATAATAAAAAATTATAATGAAAAAGAAAATACGAAACTTTAGGTCGGGTCCTGACATATAATTTTGATCTTGACAATTACTTTTAACCAATATTAACCCGATTTACCCTTTAATAAGGTTATAAATTTTACCATGATTAATATTCATGATTTTTAAAAGAGAAACAATATGAATCCTTCGAAACTTTTCCATGAAAAAATGGAATTAATTTTATTGTTTTTTCATCCTATAAGTATTATAAATGTAATTTAATATAGTGCATAAAATGTATGAAACCGCTTTAAGAAAAATTTGATTTTATTGATTAAACTAGATTTAGTGTTATCTAATGAATTGTAAAAATAAAAGATGAATGTTAATACATATTATTGAACATATAATATATAAACATCACTAAAATAATTATCCAAATGTTAGTAATTAATTTATTATTATAAAAATACATTGCGTAAACAAATAACGTTTTCATAAAAAATCAATTTTTGTATAAAACCATTTTAATAGAAAATTATTCAATATAATTGATTCCAATTAATATAATTAGTACATTTAAAATATAAGGGAGTAAATTTTACTCAGAAATGATATTTTTTAAAACAATATATTTTCATATTATTGAATCAAAAGTAATGTTTTTATGAAAAATTAGTATTTTCACTATTCATTGGAAAATTAATCATTTTAGAATAATACAATAAATTAACCCTAAGATAAATTTGATATGATAATTTAGAAAATATATTTGAATTTATAAGATTAATTTTTTTAAAGTTTCTAAAAATTAAATATGATATTTTCTCATAAAAAAAATTAAAATCATTTATTTTATTTTTTTAATCATAATATAACATTTAAGAAAATTGAATTTTTATTTTATAATTATAAATAAAAAAATGTTATAGAGTAGGAAAATTATATATTTATATCATAATGTTTTTATTCATATTTATAACACACAATTCAATGTCTATTTTATAATGATCATTTATAACATTTCATGATGTGTTTAAGATTGTTGTTGTGTGTCTTATACATTGTCTAACATATTGTTATTAATTAGAAATAGCATGGTGTTGCAATAACACCATTCATTTACTTGAGCACTATAACCCAATTTATTAGATTTAGAACCACTACTAAGAAGTTATCTTGCTAAATATTTATAGGTAGTCATTTAATTCTGTCCATTTGTTTTATCCATTCACCATCACATAAGTTATAAAATGTTTATTAAATATTTTTACAATATTCTTGACACAAAAAAATATTTCGAAAATACAACAAAACACCAATAGGACCATAAATATTTCATTAGTGTATTTATTAAATTAAAATAAATTCCATTGAAGCCCATCTTTAAATATAATATTTCTCTTTCTAATTTAAAATAACTACAAAGAGGAATGACATTATTCAATTCATTATCATTGTAAGTTATCCTTTATTAACCCCTTATTTAGATTATGGTATGTGTCACCTCATCATCCTCAAACTCTTATAATTTTTAAGGATACATATTCTCTTAATGTAATCCATATCCCCAATTGAAAATTTCATTAAAAATTCAATTTATATAACTAAATATATAAGAAATATTTCTCAACATTTCTAATGGATTATAAGAACCATAGAAATAAAGAATTTAATTATGTGTTTAGTGGAATCATATTCTCTTGGTAGTGTCAAGGTAACCAATTAAACCTAAGTATAAATTTTCAATCCTTTTTATAAAATAACATTGAATTCTGTCGATAATAAGGCTATATATACATTCAACACATGTGATAATAGTATCTTTACTTCAAATATTGGGGTATGATAATACTTGTTCTCAAAAAAAATTAAGACAATTTACTCAAATGAATTCCCAAATTAAAACATTTCACTTAGATGGTATTTCTCTATTTAGTTAAATAATTTCTCCCCCTTTATTAACATAACATGTTTATGTAAAAAATTGTGACTAAAGAATGATATCATACCTCAAAAATGATATTTTTATGGGTTTATCTAGATTTTTATATAAATATGAAATTTATATTTCCATGGAATCATCATATCTACTGAGAGATTCCCAATATGTATATATTTCATCTTTTTAAACCCTACATATTTAATGCATAATATATAAAATGTGATAAACGGAGATCATCAAATAGATACACATATATAGAAATAGCGTTGGGATTGATTTCTCATCCCAGAAACCTATTTCCTTGCTGGTCATAAATTTTTATACCTGTTTATGTTATCTTCTTCATTTCATTTGTAGATATAAATCTCACTTGGTGAGATGAAATTATTAAATTTCACCTAATCCTCCTTTTTTAAAATGTTATTTTTTTATTAGTAACTTTATTATTTTTGTTCTTCTATGAATTTTATAATTATATTGCTTCTTCTAACTATTTATTCCTTATAATTGATACATATTACAACTTATTCACTATCTCACCATGGAGTGGGGACTCATTCATAGTAGCTACATTATTTGAACATTGATTCATTATTGATTTTACTTTTATTTTTAGTTTTAAAATAATAATAGTTATAAATATAAAAACTGTGTCTCCATCATGATTATACATTCCATACATATCCTTTTAAGACTTAAATATTCCCTCTCTAGGGAGCCACTCATATCCTTCGTTATGGAATTCCACCACTATTCCAATTTGAATATCTCAAACATGGATTTACTCTTTCCTTCCGGATTCCAAAATAATCCTATTTAATTTTTAATTAATGGACATCTTTCAAAGAATCATTATAACTACCATATTTCTATAGTATAAGCACTTCTTATAAGGGGGATATATAGCTTTTTGAGCATTATTCATTACCTTCATGCGTTAATTTCTCATCACTATTATCAAACCCAATAATGACACATTAATATTCATTATCTTATTCATATGGTATGGTATTTATGTTTCCTATTCATGGAATCTTCGAAACCTATAAGTTTTGTAATAGTATACATCATAACAGTGAACACTAATATTAAAAATATCACTAAAATTTCCAATGATATCAAATTGAATTCCATTGGATAGAGAATTAAAATTTATGGTTGCTCTCAAACAAGTATATTTTGATTCATTACCATTTTATCCCCTTGATTTAGCACACCAGTAATATTATTTTGATGATATATTATACTAGTATTCAATAACCTTATGATCAAACATACTAGAGAACCAACATCTATCAATAAACCTAGTTCATAGCTCTTTTTGTGTAGTATATCTAACCAAGCTAGTATTCTAAAAATGTGAGAAACCATAGAAAATGGGCTATTATTGGGGTGTGGATTTCCATTATACATTATCACATAATCCTTCTATAATCCTGTGTGATTCATATCATTTTTACGCATCCATATTTGTAAATGATTTCTTTTGTGTCCCACTACCAAAAAGTAGATTTAGTCCAATAAAAATCATCTCTAAATTATTTAACATTTTAAACCAAGCCCAAGGTATAAGCATATCTAGATTATAATAGGATCTCTATGACCCCATATTGAGAAATTTTTATGAAATTATAAACTATAAATATAATTTTGTAGCACAATGTTTTCTCAAATGTTTATAAAGGGACAGATCAAATCTCTTTCATATTGTTCAACATGACTTCCAACATAGGATCTTCATTATATGGTTATATTTCACATCATCAAATGATCTCATCCTAACTTCACTATATTTATTATAATTATGAAATTGATCGTAATGCTGTTGGATTTTATCCGAAATTATTTTTTGATATTGGTTTATTCTTTCATTATTTACAGCCAAATATACATATTTTAATTCCATGTATTCATTATAAATATTCTATAAAGAATGTAACAACTCTTTCCAAAATTTATATAAAATAAATTTCTCACATAAGTATGTCATACATTAATCCTTAGTTTGATAGAATATTTATTTTTATTTTGAGGAACGTTATTAATTGAAATTTTATTTCTATATGATAATTTTATAGAAACTCATTTCTTTTGTTACTGCCACATCCATTTCATCAGCCACATCTTACTGCTATTAATTCTCAATAATCAGGCCCTAAATACAATAAAATACATAAAAACATTCTATGTGGACCCTTATCTTTTGATCTGAAACTATAGAATAAAAGATAATAAGGAACACATCGAATAAAGCTTCTTCATTTCTTGAGATTATAAAACTAGAGCAACAATCATCTCTTGATTTATCAAATATTGTACCACTCTAACTAGCTTCAGATAGTAGTTGTTCCTTTTGATTCATCGACATAATTATTTACATTAATTACATATTTTTATTCCTATTTTATAGATATTTCCACAGATCACAAAATAATTTAAGAATGGGATAGAATCTTATATGTCCATCTCAATTTCCTCATAAAAAATATAAGTTTAAACGTATTTCACAGAAAATACAAATTGGAAAAATATTCCTTCCAATTAGAATTACCCTTTTTGATATAAAATTTACAAATAAAAGATATCCCATCATAAGGAACCTATTATATGATACTAATTGAAATTTCTAGGGTAATATATATAAACACTTAGAGGTGGGGTGAATCTTGTTTTTTTAGAATTTACCAATTCTAATTTCTTCATGTAAAGATATCACCCAATTAGAAATAAAACAATGAATCTAGTTAATAAATATGGGCTTATTATTTTTAATATCATATACAACCCAAAATTAATTAATATAAATCAGTTAATTATTGAGAGTGTTTTTTTAATTGGATTCTCCCCTCTCGAGAAGAATAATCATTACCATACATGGAATGTCCAGGGCACAAATTATCTAATAAAATCTATTCTCCAATACAAGTGGAGTTAGATTGTGTAAGAACCTAATTTTTCATTGAGTAAAGGATCCTTTAGTTTTCAGTTTGATTCCATTGGTTTGACCTAATAAGGATTTTTAGTGGGGATATTGAGTAAAAAAGGGTATATGGGGTTTTTCATTACCCTGATCCCTTTATGTTGGATTAAAAAAAATGAGAATCTTGGTTTGTAGAAACTACATCACTCTGTCCATATGAATTCTCAAAACTGTGTGGTGTTGTTTTAATAATGATAAGTATGTGGTTCTATTTTCCTTATCCATTTTTCGATGATCACAAGGTAATGGTGAACCATTTAAATATTAAACATATCCATATGGAATTGTATTCACCTAGTATCCCAAACCTTATTCATGAACCATTTCTGCTTCCTCCATTGGTAGTAGGCCAAACACAATTGGTGCACAGTTTTACCAACCATTTGGAAAAAAAAATTCAACCCATTTTCAAGGGGTAAATTTATTAATTTTCGATTTTGGAAGTATAATTTTTGTCCTTTTTCTTAGTTCCTCCTCCTGCTGAATGGAGGCCTTATTTTTCTACTATTATCTTCTACTCATTTTTAACATCCCTCCCCTCTTCATTTTCTTAAGATGTCAGTAGGACATTTCGTTGACTTATGAGACATGCCCAACACGCCAAAGGATAGAATGAAATTCATAGGTATTCATTAACTATTTGGGGAAGATTTTCCCTTACAAAATAAAATCACCAACCAAACATATCCTAACCAAATAAACCATAACATGAGGTGTGATATCAATGAATGAAAACTTTGAGAATCCATTGATATTAAAATGAAACTAAATCAACGTATCATTGTAGAAGTAAGCAAAGAAGACAATTACAATGAAGAATTATACAAAGCCAAAAAAAATTGAAAGACAAACCAATGATCCACAAACATTCACATGTATCACTAAGAACTAGTACAAATGTGTGATAATTTACCTTTTCTAATGTCTTGATAAACAATATTTATAAAAGATCCAACGTGAAAAATAAGTTATGTGTAATGAAACTATGTAGGCTCTCCCTAAATAAATTCTCTAATCACACCTATAGTGTGGAACATCTTATCACATTTATTTAAATAGATTATATAAAAAATTTAAATCAATTTATTTCAAAATGATAAAAATGTCTAATAAATTTTTTTTTGAAACCAAAATTATTTTCCATGAATATAAACTATTGGTGCCCTGACTGATGCAAGAAGTGGAGTATTATTTGTGTTTTTTGTCAAAAATCATTTAATTTTTAGAATCATTTCCATTAATGAGATCATACAATTTATGTAGGCAACCATACTAAAGATAGTGATATTTTTCAGCGTTTTCAAAACATTTGGGCCTGAAAATCAGAAAATATAGAGATATGTTTTGGGAAAATAAAGGATTGTGAGATATTGATGTGTTGTGTGAAAATCATGGAATGTGTTATAAATTTTTTTTGTGTGAAATAATTAATTTTTGATAGAATTTTCATAGAAAAGGTAATTAAAAATCATAATGCTAAATAATCGAAAAGTCATGATGTGCATGGAAAATCTAGACAGATGCACAAAAATATTCTTGTGTGAAAATAACTGTGTGCATAGTGGTGTCTTTATGGGACATAGTGGATTTTACGTTTGGGAGTTGGAAATGCCTATAAATAAGAGGTGACCCCCATCATTCGGTGTGGATGTAGTCTTAGAGAAGATCTGAGATCTGATGCGTGTAAACATTGCACAGAAAGGGAGGTTCACAAAAAAGTTAATATTGTTTGGACAAGTAAATTTTGCACGTAAAAGTTGTAGTTTCATGAATGGTTTCTACATGAAAGGAAAATATTGCACGCAAAAGTAAGATCTTACACACACAAGTTAGGTGTTATGAGTAATAGTCAGTGTATTCTATTACATGTTTTGAATATTTGGTTTGTGTGTCCAGTGTTTTCAAGTACATCAATTCAGGACATTGATGCAAGTAGTGTCTCATGCTAAACATAGACAAAGTCATCAATGTAGATTAATTGAAGTGAACTTCAGGTTGATAAACATAGATAAACTTATCTCAAAGTATTATGCTAGGGGAAGTTGATGAATGTTATCTGAGGGACATAGTGAGCTATCCCTGAACAACTATACAGGTATTTTCCTGGAACAAAGTGAATGTTAATGAAACTTGAAATCCAAAAACTAGAGATGATTAATATATTTAGGTATGACCGAAAAACAATCGACATATACTCCTTGGATGTATCAAATCATAGTTATTTATGTTAAAGTGTCATGTCATCTCCAATTTTCATATTTCTGAGTTAATTAGCAAGTATCTACCAAATATGGAACATGATCCACAAAATAAAAAATGAAAAAGTTGACACCATTAATCACCCCCACCTCTAATGGTATTCTGGTTTCCTTCAAGTTGTACTAGAGGGAGGTTACTAGAATTGGTAATGTCATATAACATCATGGTGAATTCAGATAATGTTAGGGGAGTCCCCCTCTTCGATGGAAGTAATTTTAAAATCCAGAAAAATAGAATGAGATATTATTTATGATCACATAGAATGGAAGTTATATTTTCTACTATACAAGGAATATAAGTCACTTATCAAATAGGGAAGGCTATGAATCATGAATAAAATAAATTTTTTGATGTTGAAGCTAAATCGTATAATTCTATAACCACATCCCTTTCTGATTAGATCTATCTAATGGTGATGAGTTTCACCTTAGCAAAGTCCATGTGGGATAAACATGAAAATATTTCAGAAGTAGATATCAAATTGAATGAGGTGAAACTACATGTCCTTAACGATTTTTGACTATCTAAAGTTGTATCCTAATGTGAATCAAGAATCCTTCTTCAATCGACTTACTGATGTGGTTAGAGAAATTCGAGTTCTAGGCCATGAAATCAAAGACATTGATTTGTAAAGAAAATATTGAGAATACATCCACCATTGTACAATGAAATGGATTCAAACCATGAGGAAAAAGATCTTTCCAATGTTTATCTGGATGATCTACTGAGAATCCATGTGGCATATGAAATTAGAGTCAATCTAGAAGATTCTACAACTCAAGTAAGCATGGAAATTGAATTCAAATCCATGCAAAAAAAAACAGAAAATTTCAAAATATAGTAGTGGTGAATATGATGAGGAAAAATAAATTCTTTCTCTCAATGCCAATAAATTATAGAACATAAAAGGAATATTTAAAATTCAATTTAGACTTAAAATCAAGAAATAATGTATAGAAGTAGAGTTTTTTTCTGAGGTGTAAGAAGGTGATAATGAGTTCTGTGAAGAAGAAGTACTAGAATTTATAACTAAAAAAATGCTTCTATTATGACTACCATTGAAAAATTAGAACCATCAACAAATAAATCTAGAGAGAACGAGATGAACACTAATGATGATCCCAAGTTGAAACTTAAGGAATATTTTGATATTATTAAGAATAAGTGTAATAGATTCCATAAGTGTAATGAAATGGTGGATGAATCACCAAAATATGTTGATAATCATGAAGAAGAAATTTAATGACTAGTCGAATTTGTGAATGTATAGTCTAAAATCCTTGAGAGCACTGATGATGTTGTGGATGTAAAGCTGAGAATTAAAGATTAGGCAAAGGTCATCAATGTCCTCACCTCTAGACTAGAACAAATGCCCAATACTACTGAGGGTCTTGATGTATATGTTATTACTCTTAGGTTTAAACTTGAGAGTGAATCAGTTTCAAATGAATCATGGAAGAAAATAAAATTTCGAAGGTTCTCAGATGCTAAGTTGTTGGAGAGAGAAATATTTTGTTCTACTAGAGTTGAAACAAGATTGAATGATAGAAGAACCACTTACATTAGGAACAGTGGGATTGATTGTGAGGCTGAATGACCAAATGCATAAAGTAAAGGTGGCCAAAATAATGGTATGCTAAAAGTGGGCCATGTGGAAAAGTCACCTGATGTTCTGAAAAATAATCCCCCAATTCAATCAAAACAAAAAATAGAAGTCTATCCTTGATCCTCTAGGAATAAGTGTGCGAGTCCTCTCTGTGACTCATGTCTTAATGTGAAATTTAATCTAAATGGTCATACTATAAGATGAATTTCTGGGAATTAACTCATGAAGGGTTGTAAAATGGATGTTAACTTATATCAGGTCAACAATAATGTGAACATTTTCTACCTAATAGTTAAAGAGGAATATAATCTGACACATCGAAGATTGGGGATCATTAACATGAATGACATGGAAAAGATAACTAAGATAAATATATTTATGAATATACCTAATCTAATGCGTGAATAAGAAAATAACTATGATGCTTGTATATGTGGGAATCTTTTCAATAGTTCCTACCAGTCAAATAAGAAAAGAGATTATAATTTCCTTGATCGCATTCATAGAGATGTATGATGCCCAATAAATGTTTCTAGAACACATAGAGAAATATACTTTTTTCCTTTCCTAGATGATTAAAGTATAATGGAATGTGTGTTTGTTATACATTGGAAGAGACATGTACTTTATTGGATGAAAACCAATCGAAGAATTGCTGAGAGTGATACTAGGAAAAAAATAAAAGTCCTTCGGTCTGACAATGGATGGGAATAAACATCCCTTTAATTAGAAAATTACATATATAATCATGAGATACAACTTGAGGTGGGTTCTGTGAGAACTCCACAACAGAATAGAGTTATTGAGCACATGAATCGACAGGTAAACAACATGTGAAAAACTATGTTGATTGAATGTTTTATTCATAAACATTATCGGAAAGAGGTAGTTCCTGCTCTAGTGTATATTAAAAATCATATAGGGCTATATATGGGTGAGACAAAAACACCATATTTATTGTAGAATGGAAAGAATCCCTCATTGAAATATTTTCGTGTCTTTTGGAAGCTATTGATTCATGTAAACCCAAGAAGGAAATCATTGGAAGTGTGGAGACAATGCAGACGATGGAATATTTATTTCATACTCAATGAATAGAAAATCATACAAGTTTTTCAATAAGATCTTGGGAAGAATTGTGGAAAGCAGTGATGTTATGATTATGGAAGAGAAAAAAATGAATGCTTCAAGGAATTCTTATGCTGATGTGATAGAAAATGAGTAATAATTTGAACATGGAAAATATTCTAATACATTGGTAGAGGATGATGTCCAAAAGAATCCTAATACACATCATGATGTTTACATATAAAAAGATTTAAAATTGGAATCCATAGCTAGAGAGAATTTGATCAAACCCCAAAGGAGAAATTGAAGAGAAGATATTGATTAGTCCAACATTATTGGGAATCTAAATGCACCAACATAGAAAAGGAGAATGATGATTAATGAAAAATATTCATTTCAATCAGTTGTGGAACCATCCTCATTTGAATAAGATGCAAAATATGTGTCATGGGTGAAAGAAATGAATGAATCATGAGATAATATTGACAATAAATAGAATTGGGATTTTTTTAAGAGACCCGTAGGTCATAATATGATTAGTATGAAGTGGATTTTACAAAAATAAAACAATAGACGAGCATGGAAATATTCATAAATAAGGTGTGTATGGATTGTAAAGTATATTCACAAATTGAAGGTATTGATATTGAGGAGAAATATTCACTAGTAGTGAGACTGAAGTGAATCATGTTGATTCAGTCAATGGAATCAAAAAAGGTTATTAAGTGTATCAAATGGACATCAAGATGTCATTCTTAAATGGATTCTTGGAAGAAGAAGTATACATTGAACAACCCATGGGATTCATTCTTGGTAATGATGAAACAAATGTCTGAAAACTAAAGAAGACACACTATGGTTTAAATAAGGCACAACAAGCATATAATTCCCGGCTAGATTCTTATCTCAGTGAGTCGGAATTCAAAAAAATAGGAGTAGGTTACAAACTCTATGTGAATAATTCTTTGAAAGAACCATTCATGAAGCTAGTTTATAGGGATGATATTATCATTTTTGGTAGTAAGAATGGATCAGTTTAATAATATGCTAATCAAATGATGTAAAAATTTGAAATGCCAATGATCGGTAAACTCACATACTTCTTAGGGATGTAGGTGATCTAGAAGGAATATTATACATTATTTTCTCATGAAAATTATGAAAAAATTATGTTTATGAAATTTAATATGAAGGATTCCAAACCAATGGTGTCTCCAGTTGTGATTTGAACAAAAATCGGAAAGCATGAGGATGGGATGTATGTGGATCCAAAAATGTATTGTTGAATCATTGGAAGCATACTATTCCTAACAGCAAAAAGTCCCAATATTGTATTTTTAACAAGATTAGCAACCTAATTTCAAATTAATCCAATAGAAGAAAATATGGAAGTAGTTAAAAGAATTAGGAGGTACATAAAGGTACCTAAATTTATGGCTTAATCTTTACTATAGGAGATGATACTGAATTATCTGCATTTTCGGATACTGATTAGGATAGAGATCTAGTGGAATGAAAATCCTCCAATCATGGCCCATTATATATTTGGAAGAAATGTATTGTCTGGATGAGAAAGAAACAGAATAGTCCTTCTCTTAGTACATATAAAGTTGAATATATATCTGCTTCAAATGCATGAACTCAGTTACTATGGATTAAGAAATAACTGACTGACATAGGTGCTATGGTAAAACAACCAATGGTAATTTACTGTGATAATAAGAGCAAAATTTATCTTAAAAAGATTCCATTAGATCATTATGATATGGAACATATTGAAACCAGATATCACTTTATCTAGGAAAAATTTGAACAAGGAGTGATCGACATTTACCATTTACGAACAGATTATCATGTGGATGACATTAGGACTAGTCTGTTGTCAACAGCTGTGCATGAGAAACATTAGTAGATCCTCGATGTTCAGCCACCTCCTAGTGCATGAGGAGTATACAATATTACCCATATACCATGTTTTGATAACTCTTTTAAATATATTTTTTTATCTGATGCAGTTTTAGGGGGGAGATATTATCCAAGAGGAGTGGTTTTTGAGATGAATAATGATGGAATACCAATCATTGGGATTAATGTGAATCAGGGGAGAAGGAATATACTATTTATATTTAATGGATATGTAATGAATCTGTGACAAAGTAAAAGTATAGCTCGAGGATATTTATTGCTTATATGACATAATATAAAAGTAGATTTGGCATTTTTTAAGAATTAAAATACATGGGAACCAAATTCAAGCATCCCCTCTTGTTTTCTACACAGTGAAATAATCATGTATAATTAGAGTGTTGGATGAGTTGACTCTTTTGTATTAGTTTTTTTACTGAGGATGGTGATCTATTGAATTTTTCTGGATATTTATAACAAAACCAAACAGAGAGATTGTTGGAACCACAAATGATTCTGGAAATGGTGAATGATTGGTGTTTTTTTAAATCCTATTTACAAGTTCAGAATTGATTCCATGAAATGTAGCATACAGTTCAGACATGAAACAGTACAAAAGGTGGTGTCTCTTTATAGTGTTTTCTAAATATTTGGGCCTAAAAATTTAAAAATCGAGAGATGTGTTTTTGGCAATGCAAGATACGGGAAATATTGAAGTTGTGCATGAAAATCATGGAATTTTCACTAAATTGGTTCTGTATGTAGTAGTGAACATAGGTTGGAATTTTCTCACAAAATGTTAATATTGATTATAATGCTGAAAAATGGAAAAGGAATGAGATGCGTGGATAATTTGGATATATGTGCAAAAACGGTTCTTCTGCGAAAACATTGTACACAGAGTGGATTTTTTCCCATCATAGTAGGTTTTGTGCATGGGGTTCGATGAATCCTATAAATTATAGGTGTCCCCCCTCATTCAACATTGCTGAAGACTTGAGGACGATCTGAGCTCTAATTCCCGTAAACATTGCATGGTAATGGTGGTGCATGGAAAAGTTAAGGTTGCGCATAAATGTTAAAGTTGTGTGGAAAAGATAAATTTTCACACAAAATTTGTAGTTGCATGAAACATTTTCACACGAATGGAATATCATTCATGTAAAAGTATGATATTTCATGCATGGGGTAGGTGTTGCGTGAAATTTTCAGTATAAGCTGATTACATGTTTTTAATATCATATATGTGAGTTATGTTCATTAATACTCATCAATTCAGGACTACGATGCAAGAAGTGTATCATGATGAACAGAGTCAAAGACTTCAATTCAGATCTTCTGAAGAGTCCTCCATTTTGATAAACTGAGTTAGGCTTCTTTCAAGGCAGTAAGCTTGGGGTAGTTGACAAAAATGATATGAGGAACGTAATGTGCAATCCGTAAACCATTGTAAAGGAAGTATTCCTAGAATGGAGTGACTATGACCGATCTTTGTAATCCAAAAAATAGGATAGATTAGTGGATTTAGGTATGACCGACATAATGTCTGGCTTTTCTCCTTGGATGTAGCCATTTGTGGTAAACCTCATAAAAGTGGTGTGTTATCTACTTTATTTCATTTATCTGATAAGTTTAACAAGTTTCTACCAACATGGGAACAAGATCCACAAATTTAAAAAAATAAAATGGTGACACCATGATTCTCCACTCCCCTCTCAGTGTGTTCTGGGGTCCTTTAGAATCTACTAATGTTTTCCTAACAACTTCACAAACCATTTGTTATATCCCATTCCAAACTAAACATCCACAGAAAAACACATGCATTCATTATTATGATAGTTCCAGAATCTTGAGTGGTATATCATTGTTATAACCAGTCTTCAAAAGGTATTTTAATCATATGTTCCATTATACATTTGGAACTAAGTACAAAGTCATATATCAACCAAGATTCACAATGAAATATGGATACATGCCACCATGTATTCCCATCAACCATGTCAATACAATCATGCTAAATCCAATTAAATAATAAAACAATTTAAATGCCAAAAACATTTTAGTAAAACAACTTTTTATAGAATTTTTTTTTCATAAATTGAATCAAGAAACTATTTTAAAATCAAAATTTTTAAATCATTAATCAAATACCATTACAAAAAAATTATACTCTTTCACCAAAATCCACAAATCATAAATGATGAGGGTTTATCAAATAATTTTCAAACCAATTTCATAATCAATTTCAATAAATTTTAATAATAATTAATCCAAACCTTCGTATTCTAAATAGTCTAGTTGAGTGTGAAATCAACTACCATGAAAAACGTGAGGAAAATGATAAACATCACAAAAAAACATCGATGAAATGGGTTAAGACACCAAAAACCTGCATTACACCCCTTCCCATAACATCAAAAAAGAAAAAAATAATCATATTGGGAATCAACTACCTTAGATCTATCCATAGAAGACATGGATCTAAGAAACAAGGAGAGAGGGAGAAATAGATCTAAGGAAAACCAAGGAAAACCATCATGAATGAGGAATTACCATGAGAATATATATTCAATGCACTAATAGAAGAATTCATATTTCCTTTAGAACGATATGAGAAGACTTTATAGCATTTGATAGGAAGAAATCTCGTGTTAGGGTCATTTTGGGGAAATAATTAGGGGTAAAGACACCAAAATAACCAAGATACACTTTTTTTTGTGGATATTGTTTTTAAACTATACATATTTTGTCACACAGTTAGTCAAACCATACACTAACTATGCTATATCTACTACCTAAAGGGGGATCCTCACATGGTAGGTCGCACGACTTAAAAACCACGGGCCAACCTTGTGAAATCCCACTGTATATCATTTCATAGATTCTAATAGGTGGTCTCATGGTTTGGGAAAACTGTACTCCTTACCAATGTGCCTACCCCGATCCCTATGTCCCCTTGTGCTTGGTTTTTTGGGGATGTTATACGATTTCATCTAATTGTGTACCAATCGTGCACCTTTCCAAATGACCAAAAACCACCCAAACATCTTCAAAACCCTCCCAATCATCACTATAAAATTTTTATACATAAATTGAATAAAATATGGGTTAGTTACTTGAAACCATGGGGTAGTACATTATCCCCACCCTTAGACATTTCATCCCTAAAAATTAGAAAACCATCATTTCCATACATGATTTTTGTATGTTCACATTTTTTTGCTTATACCATTCCAATGTATCTTCCTGAATCTAACTATGTTTCCACAAAACCCACAGTATATCAAATCTTATTTTGTGAAATAATTTATCTCTCCAATCCACAATCAACACAGGGATATGTGCCCATGAAGCATCTGACTTGTGTTCAATGTGATTCCATCGAATGACATGGTTAGGATCTAGCTGACAATTTTTCAACAGAGATACATTAAATACATTATAAACTACACTAAAACATATAGGAAATTAAAAATGATAGTCCAAATCAACAACTCATTCTAATATCTCAAAAGGGATGATGAATCTATGGGATATCTTTCTCTTCTTCCCTAAATAATTGATTTACAAGAATTGGATATTTCATCAAGATAACATGATCACACATCTAAAATCACAATGGTCAATTACTATGATCCACATATGATTTATGATGACTCTAATTTATCTCCACCTTTTTTCTGATCTAATGATACTTCTACTTTATTTCTTGGAAAAATCTCAGACAAACAACTGATGTATCACCTATTTTCTCCCAACAAAGTAGATAACAATAAGGAATCTCATTCAATGCTTCAAAAGTATACATTTATAATGAGGCTTGAAAAAACATTTATATGATAAAACTGTGAAAAATATGTTCTCTTACAATGAACCGACAATATCCATTACACAATCCCACAACTATACTTCTAATGATGGTATCATTCTTTCAGATTTGATATATGTATGTGGATGATACTCAATGATCATAGTCAATTGACCCCCTATATAAGATTTCCAAAAATGTGATGTAAACCTTGGATCTCAGTCTAACATGATTGAGATTGTTATTCCATAACTCTATACATCTTATCTTATATATATTTTTGATGAGGACTCTGACAAATATGGCATATTGAAACATACTCATCTACCTTCCTTTTCATACTAACTCACCAAACTATGCATTCAACTACTTATAAATCATTTGTATTCAAGGATGACCAACCCATAATGAATGGTGGTAAGAATGAAGATGTTTTCCATAGAAATATATACATACAACCATATGATTTTTGATCTATAACAACAAACTCCCATCCAGTATCTATCCCTCAATGGTCTTCCCTCCATTGAGTTGCGACCTTATAGTGATGCATTCTACATCAGATTTCTGTTCAACATTAACCATATTAACCAAATCTAGATAAAAAAACACGAAAGAAGGATATGAATTCACCATGTTCTTTAAATTTCAAGTGCATCTTAGATAACACCTACATTAACTACCACTCATCTGAAGCTTCTTTTTTTAACTGAGAAAACGACTTTATTCTTTATCCATCCAATAGTGAATTTCCCTTTCTCGGTGTATACATCATTACCAAGTAAAAAATTTATAGATACTGTATCCATATTCATTGTCTCAGATTCAAACTCCTTTTTGATAAAATAAGCTTCAAGCTCATACGATCAGAGAACATAGTAAAATATTCACCAAAGAGATAATGATGTCTTGTCTTCAATGCTTGGGATATGGAAAGGGCCTACAACATTTGGGTTGGGTAGTTCTTCTTGTGCACTCTTAACATCCATTATCCATAATAAACAATATGATCTCCATTATGAGAAAACATCCCAACCCAAATCTAGAGCATCACATTACACCATGTACGCTTGTCCCGATTCGGGAAAATCAAGATTGGTGTTGATGTAAGGCGAACACACAACCCTTGAAAATAAATTTTATATTATTTATTCCATCTGAGTGGAACATTATTAATTTTCAATGATGTCATAGGAAAATCTAACCATGATAAATCATGAACAAAACATCGATAATAACTAGCTAGACCAAATAAAATCCATATCATCAAGAAATTCATTTATGGTGTCCAATAGATATTAGATTCTATCATATCTAGATCCAAATAAACACCTCTTTCAAATATTAATAGGCCAAGGAAACCTACCTCATTTATCCACAAAAACACATTGATAATTTGGCATATAAATAATGATCCCTCAAGATTTCCAACACTATCACCAAGTGTTTCACATGATTATCCTTTTTCATTCAATAAAAAAATATTTCATCGAATAATACTACAATAAATGAATCTAAATAACATTGTAATATATGATTAAAAAATTCCATAAAGATTACTGGTACATACATATGACCAAAAGTCATTACCACAAATTCAAAATGGTTATATATACTCCTAAAATCAATATTTGGAATATCCTCCTTCCAAACCTACAATTGAAGACACCCATATCCCATGTCAATATTGTAGAACCATTGATAACCCTTTAATAGATCAAATAGATCCACAATTCCGTGAAGTGAACAACTATTCTTTTACAAGACTTAGATATTCTTTTGACAATCCACACATATCAAAATATTTTCATTCACCTTTTAAAAAAATAAGATGGGTACTACCACTAATGACGTGATCTACCAAATGAATCTTTTGTTTTCTAGACCCTTGAAATACAATTTTAGTTCTCTTAATTATATGGGTTCCATTGTGAATATGGAAGTTAATAAGGATAATTCCATAAAAGGCGATCAATCATAAAATCCACTTCTCTCATAGGTGGAAACCATGAAAAAATTTCCGAAACACATATGGGAAATAATAAACCACTACTGGAAAAATATTATTCATGTTATCATCCATTGATTCCAATGAAAACACTTCCAAAAATTACATGATTGTTCCAACTACCAGTTCCAACAAACTTATTTCACATTCCTTTTCATTTTGGTCTCCCTAAAAGAGATACTTGAGGCCATCTTAATTTTTAAAATAGATTGTACTGTTATAACACTTGATGTGAGCCTTAAAAATTATTAACTATCCCATTCATATGATTATATCATAGTCATCCATCTCAAGAAGAAAGAATACTCATTTAAGTTTTTCTTCAAAAATAGTTATAGTGTATTCTATACCCACAAACTATATGTATTCTCTTTGACCAAGTGGAGTTTGATGTTTTAACTCATATGGGATTATATCAACATTTAATATCATAAAATAAATAGAATGAAAATTATTAAAGGACTCATATAAACCATTATAAAACAAACCATTCATAAGAGTATTAATATAATTAATTTTACCTCTCATGGTTTATGGCGCATACTAATCATCCCCTATAACCTATTCAGATTCATATAATTTCTTCCCTGCCTCACTTTCTTTTATGTTTCCCTATTGAGATTTCCCTTATTATGGAGTCATGGTATTTCTGAAATCACCATACATAGAATAGTTCTACTAAAAAGGATAGTTCTAATTCGCTCGTCCATTCAAGGCATATGGCACCTGAAACACCTAAGAAGTATCCTAAATACCGGATGATGGATCACTAAGAAAATATCACTAAAGATGTCCCATTTTGTTGTAATTTTTGTATTCTCTTGCAGGTTTCGTTCAAACTAACTTCATCTGGCCGATGGAACCAAAATTGGAAACATCCCTCCATAGTTTTGGTTCTCAATGGTAGTTTCACATACCGAGTTGTTTGATTTTGAGTTATTCTTCCAACTAGGAAATAAGTTGCCCTCTTTCTCTTGAATCCAACGTTAGATTTCCTATTGTTTCCAATGTGCATAAACATGTCTCCTAAACTCATAGATACTAAGAGATTCTTTTATACTATTATAACTCTATTAACCATATCTTTATAATTTGTAATAAAGAGCATAGAAATATTCTATAGAATCTCCTATCATAACCTCTATTAAAAAATTTGTGTATTTAAGGATGCCCTAGAAGAATCATTTGGTGGGAAGTGAAATAAATTCATGAATTTATACCAATACTCCAATGAAGAAAGGTTTTATTGATTCAATTTAATTAAGTTCATCATTATATGAATTCTAAACATATGAGGATATAATTGATTGTTAAAAAATTCATCCAAATATTCCAAATCAAGGACTTGTTCAATGTTATCCTAAAAAACTGAATCCCAACAATAGCGCGAAATATAATCCCACATATCTATTTCTATATTAACACTCAAATATAATGGTGTTCCAATTAAATCAAAGATATGCTTCAACCTATTCAGCCACACTTCTGCCTTATTTTGTTTTGAATCACCCTGAGAGATTAGTATATTCAAATTCTATAATTGAACAAAATTATCCACTTTCCTTGGCTCATCCCTCTTGTTCGTGCTATCCATATCCTAAAATTCATGGAAAATACCCTCAACCGGTGACATATTTACCCAACTACCTAGTGACATTATGTTCATCATTAAAATGTTTACCTTTGTCTTTTTATGCACTAAATTTTGAGTCTTGACAATCTTACTCCTCTCTACCAACCCAAAATAAGAAATAGGCTAGAATGAATTTCATCTCTATCACTGACAGAACTGATGACCACTTGTTAGTCAAGGACTAAACAAGTTGATACCACTTGTTCCGATAATATTTTTGGAAGGAACAAGACTAGTAGCACTTTTTATATATATCCCTTCCCCATTGGAAAAAGATTTTGGGAGGATGTTTCTTGTCCTTTAGCGATATCCACAATATTCAATAGAATAGAAATAAATTATATGGACTTTATTAATAGACGTGGATGATTTTTCCTCTGAAAATTAAATAACCGACCAAACATGTCATAACCAAATAAAACACTAACTGATGCATGATATCAATGAAATAAAACTAAAATAAACCATTGATATTAAAATCAAACTAATACCAAGTACTATAATGAATGATTACAAAACAACTAGGTACATCGTGGAATACTAATAATCCAACAAAACCGAAAGATAACTACCTCCCAAAAATCCCACCTGATCCATGCTCCACAAACCAGCCCAATTATCATTAATGGACACTAGATAAGTGTAATACATTACCTTTTCCAATGTCCAAATAATGAATATCTGTAAAATCATCGATGTTCTTAAACTTGGGAGAGTAATGAAACTCATTAATCTTTCCCCAAAAAAGTAACCTACTCACACCACTAGGATATAATATGTTATCACATTTATATAAATGGGTTATATAAAAAATTTTATACAATATAGTTCCAATCAAAAAGTATTTATAATAAAAATATTTTTCCAAACCAATAATATTTCCATGAAATAAATCCATGTTTATTTTACAAGACACATCAGAAACCATTTTTTATATCCCATTCCAAACCACTAATCCACAAATGCATTCTTTATTATTATAGTTCTATACAAATGAGTGGTTTTCCATAAATCTACCATGTAATCATAATGTAATTAAACCCCATGTTTCATTACACCTTTGGCATTGAGCACAAGGTCCTAATTCAACCATACCACATAATGAATATGAAGACACACAACACCAAGTATGTCCAAAAAACACGCTTATACTCACTTTCCAAAACCGTTTAAATTAAAAATCCATTTATGTTCCCAAACCAATTCAATAAAAATAACTTCTTTAATAACAAAAGATTTTCCATAAATGATATCATGAAACTATTTTAAAATCCTATTTTAAAACCATTTTTCAAAGAATAGTACACCAAAATTCATCAATTTCACACAAATCCACAAACCATCACTAAAGAAGGATTCTACCTTTCGTTACACAATAATTTCACAATAAATTTGATCAATTTAATATATTTGAAACTAATAATACATATTCTAAATATATGAGTTTTTATTTATTCAACCTACATCGACAAACATATATGAGAATGATAAATAGATTGAAAAACATCCACGAAACTGGTTGAAATTCAAAAACCCACCTTATATCCCTTCCCCAATCATCCCAAAAACCAAATATAATTATATTTTGAATCCAATAACTATGATTTATTCATAGTTTACATAGATCAATGAAACCGAGAGAGATATAGAGATATAGATCTATCAAAAACCAAGGGAACCCACCAAGAATGTTGACTTACCACAAGAATTTGGCTTCAATGAACAAAGAGAAGCCTTCAGATCACCACTGAATTGATGGGAGAACCTCCTTATACGTTATGAGGAATAAATATTGATTTTTATTGGGTTTGGGAAAAAAATGAGGGGTAAAAAAAGAAAAAGGATCTTGATCCACTTTTTCTCGATCTTTTTATAAACTGTGCCTGGTTAACAAACAATGTGCATACTATGCACCAGTTACTATATAAAGGGGATTCCTTTCATGGTTGTCTCACATCATTTTAAAACAATGATACATCCATTAAAAATCCCATTGTCCATTTTTGGACAGTTTCTACTTTGTGGATTCATGATTTGGCCAAATTTTGGTCTTGAATTGTGGGCCTATAAAGAGCCCAGTGTATCATTATGCATAGTTTCCATTAGAATTTTTACAGTTTACACAAATAGTGAACCAATGGTTCACCTTTATAAAAGCCACAAAAACTTTACAAACTTCTTCTAAACCCTCCCAAATTTCACACTAAACAACTACATACTTAAAAAAACATAAAACAACAGTTACATACTTTAATGCAAGGGTGCTACATCAATCCTTCAATGCTAGGTACTTTAATTTCTTATTCATATAAAATTTAACATAAACACTATCCATCTAATTAGATACACAATTGTATGTTCTTCAAAAATTTATATCCCTTAGTAAGTCCCCTTTCTATCGATGGAACTATATTGATGCATGCTCATAAGCCATATTTTTGGGCTATTGGTCCATTATTCAATTTTAGTCCAATCAGGGATAAAATAATGGTTTATATTGCTTATTCCTGTTCTAAAATTTTAAATCATGTTGTCTATGACACATCCCTTAAATTAATTCCACCTATAAATTGTTTTCATTGTTTATGAGTCAATTTCATCAGGCATTTCACTTTAAAATTAATCTGCCTTAATTTATATTAGTTGGATTATATTTTTTGGCCTTAACTTTTTCTTAATATCGCATTGGAGGTTGATAACTCAATAATAAAAACCCATAGTAGGGTGTATTTATTTTACCATAATGAACCATGTTGGGTCAATTTGTGGCATTGTTCTTGTTTTTCTAACTTGACCATTGAAAAGGTAAGTGTCCCTTCATATATAATAAATATTTTAAATATTGAATGGAATGTATATTTATATAAATCACATGTTAAATTAAAATTTATAATTGATTTGGTTTTGGTTTCATGTCCATAACTCGCATTTTCATACATAATGAAACGTAATGGAATGAACCTATTATATTACTAAATAATTGAATTGATAATAGTTGTGTGTGCTTATTAAACCCTCTCATTACAAATGAAGGGTTATTGAATTAACCCATTGAATGATTATTTGGAATGGTTGGTGTATGACCATTGAATATATATATATATATATTAAAAATATAATTACAATATTATTTCAATTTATTTCGACCATTTATATCGTCATAGGATTATTCAGACTTGAGATCGCCTTCAATTCGAAGGGTAATGCCTTGACGCATTTGTGGATACCATTCTGATTCATTGAGATATATTTCATGACAAATACCCTCTAAATAATATGGTGTATTTATTATTAAATGAATTCCTTAAATCAATACTTGTAATTCACTCAACAACTTTTCTCGATATTAGAATGTATTGGACATACTCTGTGGATTCAGCATGATATCTTCATACCCATGGTGCCATTGATTCACCACAATTAGGTCTTTGAATTCATATCCTTGGTTTTTTATGAATGATCTCAATGGACATAGTCAGACACAATAATAATTTTATTCATAGGGATTGTTTCTTGGATTACACTTAGAACCTTTATAACTAGACAACACGAGTTAATACAATGATTTGGTCGATCCCTAAGGTCCAAGATACATTGGTATCAACTTAGATAATATTTTATTATTATTACAATATATTTTAATTTCTATTTCAACCTCCACATGATTTATTTACAAAAATTAAAACATTATTGATTAAATGATGCATTTTTAGATTCCATCTGAGGCTAATGACGATATATGTTGTTATTATCAAATTTCATTATCTTAATATAAATTATTGATGTATAACTTATATTAATAGACTAGAAATTTATAGATGACATTTTTTGTGCCCATCTAAGGTTTTTCTCACACCATATATGGGGAGAATTTAGTACTTAGGTAGAATATATGATTACAGGCATAGACAAGGGGATTAATCCTACTTGACACATCTGGCATGCATTCTTTAGGAAGGAAGAATGGTAATAGATGACTAAGGCATAACACGTGATTACTAAATAGTTTTTTCATTTTTAAATTTTTTATATCGTTTATATCCATGTCTTCTTACTTACATGTATGAATTCTATTTTGGATACATTCCATCATCATTTTTTATATGTTATTGTTTGTAGTTTTGACCTGATTATTCATTACCTATATCATCATGCTTACATCCAAATAAAACCTTATTTTTTATACTTATTTTATATATTATTCTATAATTTACAGTTTTTAAAATCATACATGAGGGAATATTATCTATAAAGACACATCCTAGGATGTAATTTCTATTCGGGGGACCTTGGCATATATGGAATGATGTTTGGGGACATGTGTCTAATCGGGATCAGTTACTCAAGAGTGAACCAGGTCCAGGATGTCACAAATTTGTATCAGAGATATTTATTTTGTTTTTTATTAATGCTTTGGTAATTTATCATGGATATTAAAAAAATGTTGTAACATCATCATAAGTTGTTCCAGGTGGTATCTACCCCAAGTTCAGTTTAAATACCAAGTTTCATGGGAATTATAATTTTTTTCTATTTATTATATTTTTGTCTTTTCATAGCTGATATAGATTCACCATTGAGTGATGTACATTAATTGTGGTCTTTGATATGGTTAATGGATATTATGGCATATCCTGGTATGGAAAGAATCATTATTACATGAATCATTATAAAAACCTAGAATTGAAATTCCATGTATATTACATTCCCTATATGTGAATCATAAATCATTGTATAACTATATTGAATGTGGTTGTTGAGTGAGCCATGGATTTAATGCAATAATGCTCTACAAGTTTATTTTTTATCTAAAATAAATTGGTTGTATAGAATTTCTGAAATCATCCTGAATAGTGTTTTCATATGTAGAATGACAGTGGAAACATAAATACCTAATTTCAACCCATGCAAGCTATGTAAACCAGGTTATATGAACTAGCCTTATTTGGGATTTTATGAATACCAATTTCAATATATAATGTGTATCAGACCTTATAAATTGGAATCAGTAATTCATTATGTTGATCAATTATGTTTTGAATGTTCCACTCTAAGACCAAATATAACAGGTTGGTTCGAAAAACTTGATTATTGATCTTAGTTTATAATGTGTATGTGACTTTATAAACCTATGATGGACATCTATTTAATTTAGCCTTATATTATTAATATAAGAACTTATGATCATAAAATTTAAAAAACAACATCAAAATTAAATGTTTTACAGTAAATGAAGTGTCCATGTGAAATGTGAAGACTATTTCCCTCCTAAAATTTCTATTGACCATACATAAATCGAAACCTATGTACATTAAAATTTTAATACTAAAAAATACCATAGATATATAACTAGGTAAAAGGGGTAGTTTACTATATAGTGAGACATTTCATATGTTAATCCTTTTATAGTAATCATATATGCAATGATTTTGTTTTAAGAGACATGTTATTATAATTCAAAGAGATATGTCAACACAATGTCCTCTAGTCATGTACAAGAAGGGTGGTGATGATCAAACTCTGGAGGTAGTGAGACATGATCCACCAGTGATAACTCAAGTATTTTTGAATGAGGCACCGGATACTATTCCCAATCTAGGAAATAATTTTTAGCTTTTGAGGGTTTCCAACATTTGATGTAGTCTATAATGGGTGCTCCATGATCCATACCTATAATTTCTTGTCTGAATCATGATTTCAAACAACATAATCCTACCATATTCTTGAGGGATGCTGGTATTTTTGTTTTTGAGTCATGTATAGAGTTCATTATATTAATCTGAGATAATTTGGAGATGCCTCTAGAGATGATGGTTAATATTGAATAGTATATGATGTTTGATTATGCCATATTCTGATGGGTTGTGATTACTCTAGATGGTCTTCATCCAAGAATGGTCTGGGTAGACTTTTATACTACCTTATACTATTACTTTTCCCCTAAAATAATGAGATATGACTAACATATATCTTTTTTTTGCACTTTGAGTGGGGTATTATTTTTATTCATGGACCATTTAGTGGGTTTCACCAAGATGTAATGTTTTTCACCACTTTTGGTTGGGGATGAGATATCGAAAGTGATTGATTTTGAGGATGGGTTCAAGAATCCCATCTACATGGAGGTGAATTTATGTCACCTATATTCCTATTATAATATTTATAATTTAGCTCACATCATTGACCAAAAATTTGAAAAGGCTGATAGTATTGGGCACATTGGTTCTACGACAAGACTTGGCAGTAGTTTATCTAATAGTACATGTAATAGCCTTAAGGATTCTCGTTAGATAATTGGAAAATATATCATCCACACTTATAGCTCATTTATATTCCATTAGTGATGAAAATAGGGTAATGTGAAGTTGTAGTTGGTTATATACCATCTTGAGTGTTGTTATTTTTGCAGGATTTGTTATCTTCACAGGTGTAACCAGACCATTCTCCCTATTTCTAGATGAATAGTGTCCACACCAGCTCGAACATTAAGAGAAAGATCAGTTACACAAAGTCAGATAGGAAGCTAGAGTAGTGGCAGATAAATAGTATGAGGAAGAGGTCGTGGACATGGTACCCAAACTTCTGGATCTCACATCCATAGAGTGGACCATCTAGAGATAGTCTAGTTGTAGCTCAGGGCCATTGATCAGGGCAACTTCATTCATTACAGCTGATATCCAAGGACTATTGAGTAGAAATTAATACTATAAGATATACTACTGTAATATCATATAAAATATTATCTAATTTATTTTATATAGGAGTATCAAACTCTATTATAAATTTATCAGACATAGAATGTTTAGGGATAGAAAATAAATAATTCTATGGGGTGATGACCTTGGACACACCAACAACTATGTGGTTAGATGGTATACACCAATACATGGATTTTTTTCTTGAGGTAAGAATTTATTGTTTTTTATGTGACCTCTTGATCCTTGATATGATGAGCCTCATTTCCATTCTAAAGATGGACTAGTTGGTTCCCTATCATGTATAAGTGAACTACTATCTTCGCATGGTTTAATTTACATATGTAAATGGTGGAATTAATCTAAAAAATGGTGAGTGGAATATACTAACAAGTTGAGATGGATCAGAGCATCGTGGGATGTGAGGAGTGGAAGCCCAGAACAACATCATTTTCTTGTTTGACCTAACAATGAGGTTGAATGATTTTAAACCTATTATAAATCATTTTATGGATGATTCCTAAATGAATTATATACTCTACCTATTGATAGATAGATAGATTTTATGATCGATCTTGTTCTAGGAGTATCTCTGGAATCTATTCCTCCTTAAATTATAGAACCTGATGAGCTTTAGGTGTTCAAGAGATAGTATTAGGATCTATAATCTAAGGGTTTTATCAATCCCAACTCTTCTTCATGAGATCAACCCATCATTTTCTCTAATGAGGAGGATGGGACCTTTAGGCTCTTCATGGATAACAAACTGTTCAACCATCATAAAATTTATAATCAGTTTTATTTTCCTCAAATAGATGATATCTGTAACAATGTATAAGGATATTGAGGGTTCTCAAAGGTCGACCTAAGATCAGGGTATCATTTGGAATTAGTCAGACCATCAAATATACTAGATATTTTATCATTTTTTATATGGTTTCTATGAGTACCATATTATTTCATTCAATATTTCAAACATGCCAACTTTTTCATTAACTTGATGAAATTGTTTTTTCACCCCAAAATGAATTTAGTTTTTAGGGTTTTCATGAATTGCATCATAGTGTTATCTCATACTTGAAGATATCAATCCAAATATTTTGATATTGTATTTAATACAGTTTGAGAGCATGGATTATATGATAAGATCACCATGTTATGTGTATGGATTGACAAGGGTCACTTATTAGGGCATGCCATCCCATAATAATGAGTATCATATGACACAGATAAGGTGAGTTTTATTATTTCTTGGGTGGATTCCAATAGTTTTTTTGATAGATGAAGTATCATGGGTATTGATGGATATTAAAGGTGTTTAATATATTAATTATCATTCCTTATTGCACTTATTATCAGTCTAATAAAGAATGGGGTGAATTTCTTTTGGTGTAAATCTTGTGATAGAGCCTTCCTAGAGATGAATAGAATTATTAACTCAACAATTGTTCTGATTATACTATATCTAGGAAGAGGATATATAGTATTCTATGATTAATCAGTCATAGATTTGGGTGTAGTGTTGATATAGGTGGATACATTTGATTTGTATGAGTTTAAAAACAAGAGAACTAATGATCGTAACTAGGTTATTACTGACCACAATCTAGCAGTATTTTTCCATGTTTTTTGTTTCTAAAGACATCATCTGATTGGAGACAACTTTTTTTTATGAACCACATGTTCCTGATATATAACACCACACACATTAACTTTAATATCATACAATTAATATTGGCTGAATACCTTCATCCCTTTGACATTGACATTTTATATACACCTAGAAACTATAATTTAGTTGCTAATGTGATACGCTTAAAAAATCATAAAAATGATTTTTAGAAAACTGATGATTAAAGAAGTTTAATGTCCATCATTTCTGATATTCATATAGAGTTTCATGAGATTAATGATTATCATTTTCTTAAAAACTTTTCAATTACCTATTCACTACTTGAGGTGATGATGGGATGGAATTTCTTATACCTTGATGCTTTGGTCCTAAAGGAATTATTTTCCAGTGAGGACCAGCCATTAGATTGGAGTATTGATGGAGATAACAACTTACATATATATGGGAATGTTTGGGTCCCTACTAATGTGAAAGTGTAACTGATGTGAGAGTAGTATTATACACAATGGGATGTGCACCCCAAAATTTCTAATATATATCCTGATATGTTTCCCCAGTATTGGTTTCATATAATGAAATTTCATATAATATGTTACAATAATGGGTGTTCCAACTTTCATTAGGTGTTAGTGGAACACTATTGGACTGCTTGTTTGTTACATTTGTTACCTATCCTAGAATGGAAACTGGTTAAGGTCACTATGGATTTAAAGACAAGCATAGTGAGGTCATCTCATGGTATTGACAGTGTTCGGGTATTCGTGGATCAACCCACAATGGTATCCCACATCCTATCAATGAGACATTCTAATATGATGATCTAGAAAACTTGTATGTCTTTAAGACATATAACTACATTGGTTCCCATGTACTATCATTTTAGATAGGGACACTCGATACACATTGAGGTTTTAGAATGTGTTTAGAGGGATTTGGCTATATAGGTGCGTCTAAATACACATTGTCCTACTCATAATGATGGTCAGTCTAAATGAACTATATCTGGATTTGAGGACATTCTCCAATCATGAATTCTTGATTTCAATGGATCTTGGAAGAAACATATCCCTCACATTGAGTTTTCCAATAACAATATCATCAATGAAAATATTTTTGGATAGATCTTTATGAGGTATTTTATGGTAGACCTTGTCGTTCACCCCTGTGAATATTAGAGAGAGGAGGGGTATGGCTACTATTTCCTTTCCTTGTGTAGTAGACTAAAAGGTATGTGCAGTTGTTCAAAAAGGACATGTCTTCTACTGATTGTACATATAAATATTATGTCAATATTTATCGACGACCACTAGTGTTCATGTTCATTGATCAGGTTTTCTTATATTTGTCACACAGATTTAAGAATAAGAAGATATGAAGGAAAGAGATATAGTCATGTTGCTTTGTCTGGCCTTTTGACATCATGGATTAAGTAAATTTGGTGGACTATTATTTTCAACTACCTCAATGGGATCATTCTGTGATGGAAGTGTACCATGTATCATAGCTTCGTTATTAACATGCCAACAGGAATTATACTTTTGATCCTACAGATGTTGAATTGGAATTCATTGTTTATTTTTAAAAGTATCCAAAAAAAACATCATTGATAGGAGAAAAAAGGATCTCCAGGGATGGTATGTCATTTTGATGTGGGTTTTAGGGATTCATGGCCATGTACAGGAAGAGACATATGATTGAGAGGCTAACGTACATGATCAGTGGATGGAGTTGTTCTAAGCCAATGGTCTAACACACATGGGAGGGAAAATCAGGTATAGATACCTTTAAGGGGAAAATATATTATGAAATAAAATTTTCTTTTTTGGTAAAAATCATTCAATTTTAAATTTAATACCCGGTTTTGACCTAATATTGATTTCAAGTGAGGATATAAAATAAATGGGGGTGTTTTGTCCTATTCAAATAACATATCCCTCGTTATTGGGAGAAACAACTGGGTCACATGGATAAAATAATGCTTGCAACCTAGACTGCATAGATTATCCAAGCTCTGATAGGTGTTTAAGTGGGAAGAAGTGGGCCACATGGTTTTCACTAACCATTCACCCTTGCTTCAAGCTATTGTGAAGGCTATGAAATTTTTTACAGAGTAATATAGCATGGTTTTCACAAGATTTCTCAAACTGTGAATATGAACCATGATGCTTTACACCGTGGGTATTAGGCTAACAATGGTTGGCATGCATTGTGGACAAATTTGTATGAAAACCATGAGAACTGGTTTTAAAGGATTAAAATTACTACATTTATCATAATGATTTATAATTTTAACCCTTTTATGTCCTCCTTCAATAGATTATCGGGCATATTCTTATCTCATAATGATATCATCAAGAACATTAAGCTATGTTCTTGGATTTATTCTTTATATGAACACCAATCTAGGAACTTTAGATCTAATGGGATGTCCATAAGTAAGTGATTGTATCTCTATAATAATTTACTCATTTGTCTTTCTCTATATGATGCTATTTTGATTAAGTCTCATATGCCATATTTTTCATAGTATTCATCTAGTTGTCAATTTTCCTCTAATTTAGGAGAAATTTTTTGCCAATGCTGGATGAGGAATCTACTACAGGATTTGGTAGGTTGTGTATTACTCATCCATTAAAGCATCACTCTGTATAATTGTTTTCAATTATCTGCACATTTTTAAAAAAATAATATTTCCATTAAAATTATTATTATTTAATTTAGCATGGACATATTATATTCTATGGAATTTATTTAATTAAATAACATCATTTGAGGTTGATACATCAATTTTAATCACCCAAGTAGGGTGTGTTCCTTGTTTTAACATTGGGGACCCGTGTTGGGTATATATGTGGAACCATTCTGGTGTGTCTGACCTGACCATTGATAAGTTTTTTGTTGCTTCATAATTTAAAAAATTTTAATGTTCAATTAAATGTATATTTATGAATAGCACATGGAAAAGTTAGAATAAAAATTCAAATGACACCGGTTTCTTGTCCCTAGCCTACCATTTCATACATATGTATGGTGATCTAACAGAACCATTAAATGATTATATAACTGAATTGGTAATGTTTTCATGTCATTATTTCACCTTTTCTTTCTCCATGAAAGTAAATGGAATGAACCTATTAGTTGATTATTTTTTTAGTATTACAAGATCATTGATTATATGTGTATATATATATATATATATATATTTGTGTGTGTGTGTGTTATTAGTGTTAATGTGTATAATGTGCCTATTAATTTTGACCATTATCATTTTTATTGGTGTGGTCATACTTGAGATCACATTGGCTTCTTGAGGAAATTCCTTGAGCACTCAAAGTATGCCATTCAGATTCATTGAGTTGGTTTTTGTGGGAGAAACCCACCATAGAATGTGGTCTTTGTATTATTATGTGAATTTTTTAACATCGTACTGATGATAAAATTGCAACATTTTTCATTTATTAGAATTCCATGGATATACTCTTTGAATTCATCTTTATATATTCAAACACGTGGCTCCATAGATTCACCCCATTAAAACCTATCATTCATAGATCCTAATTATCATTGATGAGCTCCATCGACTCGGTTAGACTCATTCATTTTGGAATTCCTTGAGAATTCCCCATAGATTACACGCATGCCCCTTATATCCAAAATACATAAGTTAATATTATGTGTTGGCCAACCCCTGAGGTCTAGGACGCCTTGGATTCACCTTGGATCCACTTTTAATGTTATTATTATTATAATTATTATTATTAGTATTATCTACAACATTATTATTAATACATTCACATGATTTATCTACATTTGTTAAACCATTATTAATTAAATGATACATTTTGTAATCAATTTGATGTGAAATAATGTATGATATTTTATCATTTCATTATCTTTTATAATTATACACTATTCAGTTTACATTCACACATAGGATATGTATAGATTTCATTAGGGGTCACCTAAAGATATTTACCTCACAACCTAGTTGGGCATCTGTTGGGGCCTAGGAAGATTATATGGTTGTCAGTGTTGACTAATGGAATCATCCCATTTTGACAAGTTGACATTCATTGTTTTGTATGGAAGTTGGGTTGCAGATGATTGATCCATAGCTTAGGATTCTTGGATAGATATTACTTATTTTCTATTCTTATAGATAACATTTATCGAATTGTCTACATGTCTCCATTTATGACTGATTTTGTTTTTTAGATACATGGTGATTTCATTTTGGATATGATATAGTTTAGAAATTTTTTGTTGTTTATTTATTAAATAGATGATCATGTTTATTTAAACTTCTAGTCTTATTTATTACTATGATTCCTCTTTTTATTCCTCTATTATATATATTGTGTTTCAAACTGATCTAATAGAATTTTCAACCAATGGACACACCTTAGTACCTCACAGCTAGTCGACATCATGCAACATAAAGAGAGGCACACTTGACACCTTTTGGCCCTCGAGGTTCTATTACTCATGAGTAAACTGGTTATGGGATATCACATTTTGGTATTATCCTGAAACCAATAACATTATATTACATGGGTAAAGAATAACAATATTGTAAAAGTTATTACTAAATAAACAAATTTATCTCTGTCACAATAACATTCCAATAGTTCCACTGTAGATATTTCTTATACTCCTTATATACATCTCAATATATCGATAGATCACTCAATACACAAAAAATTTATATACATCCTCAACTAAAATAATCAAATGCCTCTAAATCTTCAACAATAATTAATAGAACATGGTTTTTACAATTCTTATTAGTTCTCAGTTCATGGTTTTTACTATTCTTATTAGTTCTCAGTTTCAGAGGTCTCCTACACATTCCCAGTAGCTGTAATCACTTCCGTTATTGTATGGATTCACTGATTCTTATTCTATGATCTCCTTGATATATATACTTCTTACACACATAGGTAGATCCTTAAATTTTTTATTTCTTTTATTATTACCATAATTTTTTTGTAGGGAAACTAGTCATATGTTGTTAATAAATTGTAAATAATATCTAATTTTTTTCTTAAATGAGATTTCATTTACACATAATCCACTAATTGGATATTCCATAAAAATCCTACATTAATGAATTTCATATGGATGTTTTTCTATGTAATTATTCTTATCTAAGATCAAATTATGGTTCCTTAAATACTTCTAATATAAAATTCTCACATAAATTATTTAAACAATACCAAAATTATTAATAAAAATGTCATGTTATAGAGAACTCAATATTGTAGCATGATAAATTCACTTGAAACCAGTAAAGATAATTTTTTGAGTCTGTAAATATGACTACAACATAAATTCTTTCTTATTCTTTCATTTAAAACAAGTTACATAAAAATGACTTATGAAACTAATGGGAAACAAGCTTCGAGTCAATAAATATATTGTAATATTGATAATCCAATAATTTATTTTTATATTCTGAAAATATTATATTTAATTAATAGTAATATCATTACAATAAAATCATTCAATTTTATCTTGTCAAGCCTATATTATGGAACTTTAAATCGTCATGATTTTTGGAACATTATTACACTGTTGCAGCGTTATTTTATTTAATCATTTTTTAGAATCATTAAACTCTAGAAACAATTTTTATTAGTATTAAAAAATATACATTTTTCAATAGTTACATTATCTTATGGAATATTTTTCAATTATTCATATCTAAATTTACAAATTTTCATCCTTATTCACATGCACCACCTGAAATTATTTGTCATTTTGACACATGTAGATGATTTTTCTTACATGATTCTTGATTTAAATTAAGTTAAATTTATCCCCTTATGGGAAGGAATATTATATGTTATAATTTTAAAAAGAATGTAGATCAATTTAGAAATGCACTCTCCAACCATTATATTTGTAACTAAATCCACTTTTAAAGCTAGATATCATATCTACTGATTACCTAATATAGCTAAATTTATTTCATAGAACATCATCCATGTATCTGAATCATATCATGTGTGAAAAAGCTCTCATTGTGGGTTAAATTACAATTAGACATAATAGAATATATATTTTTCAATTAATTACCTCTTGGATACCTTATGTTATATTTATAGCACTTTTCTTCTATGTAGATGAATTATTTTATTTAAAGGCCCACATGACAGAATTTTTAAAAAAAATTCCGAAATCCTATCCACCAGAAATCATTAAAACTATACAATAATATTTTTTTAGAAAACTGATTCCACATAGATTTATACTTATACAACAATATAGTATATGGTAAATTACAAACCTTTTCTCAATGACCAATCATAATATTTATTGTTTCCCATAAATGATCTCAATGTGAATTTAACATTTTGTAGTTATTCTAAAAAAACTTCAAATAATCACATAACATATTTTTACAATTATAATATTTCAGAAAATAATTCCATTATCATTAAATAACATGTCAATGATATTTAATAATATAAAAAAATTAAATAACAACATTTCAATGACATATTCTAGTAGTTAATGATCATTGAGGCACCCAGACAACAACTCATGAGTTCGGTTATAAAAAAATCTTGTAAAAATTAAATTCGACACAAATTGACATGATAAACCTAAACATAATAAAATATCACATTATCTATATAACTGAAAATAATATCACAGAACTCGAATTTCAAATTGGATGGTTTTTCTTTCAGTGACCAATACATTATATATTTAGTTTTATACATATTAGAATATATTTATATAAACAATCTTCAATTGAATACCTTATAGACTTCCAAAAATACAAAATTATTCAATAATGTAGTGAAAGAAAAAAAATGGAGTGATCTAAAATACATAGTTAGGGAAACATATTTATTTTTCATCATGGTTTGGATTATAAGAATAGGGGAAAACATTGGAAAGTGTGAAATTTCATATTCCTAAGAACGTGGAACGGTAATAGTTTTCCATAAATCATATTTTTTAGACATGTAATCTTGGATGAAAAAATATATACCATCTAAATAGAGGGAAATTCGTGAGATGATAAACCTAAGGTAATGAGCATAATTATAAGATTATTACATTGAAGTACACCAAGACCGTGAATCATATAACTTAAATATCATTGTAAAAAAATAATATTTGAAAATTAGAACATTGGTAACAATAAAAATATCCATTCATCAAGTAATGAAATGAAAAATGTCATGATTTTAGTTCTGAATAAAAATATGTCTAACATTTCTCATTGTGAACAAGAAAATATTCCTCACTTCCAATTATGACCAAACAAAGTAAAAAAACATACATATCTTAGAAGATATAAATAGTTAACCATTGTAATGGAGGGTGATATAAGTCCCACCTATCAATAACTCATAAAAATGTTTAATAGTTAAAAAATCATTCATCCCATCATAAATAACCCATGTAATGAATGATTAATATCAATATATTTCATGGAAGAATCACTAAACAATACATCAAGAATATAAATACTTAATATATAAACTTTTGTCACACTAAAAGAATATTTCATTAGAATTTTTTTGTTTTGATTCAAGAATAATGACTTAAAATGAATTAAATCATTCTTATAATAAGATGAAACTTGATTGGAGAAAAAAATATAAAATGATAAATATATTTTTGTAAAATAATGAGTTATGAATTTCATACTAATGTATTTTTTAACAAGTTTAATTTTGATAAATTGAAAATATAAAATTTTAAAAATAAATATTTGTAAAAGATTTACAATAATTATGATTTCTATATAAATATATGTTTCAATCATGTTAATTGATGTTATTTTTGAAACATTTACTTTTGAAAAGTAATTTTTAATAAATAACCATGAAAAAAGAAAAAATAATTTCAAAATGGGATTTGACAGATTTATAAAGTAAAAATATTTTAAAATGAATTGTTAATAATTCATCCACGAATGAAAAAATGTTTTTAAAATCTAATTCAGTATGGAAACACAACCTTCGATTTGAATGGTTAGAAATAATTTTTTAAATATTTTGTAATATACTTATTAAAAACTCACATTATAAAAAGAGTAAAAAAAGTCCATTTGGAAATTGGTAATAAAAATATAAACATCAGATAATATTAAACATAAATGAATTTCAAAATATAATGTATAATACTTGTGGGGAAGGAAACAATGGATGTTGAAAAAAAATTATTGTTAAATATAATAGAAACAATTCTATACAATATTGAACTTTTATGAGCTAGAAATTAATAGAGTTTAAATATTTAAAAACAAATGTTTAATTTTACCTAAAGAGAGAAAAATAATACAATCATATAAAAAATAAATTATAATAAATTAAATAATTATAAAATGAGTTTATTAAAAAACATTATAACTCGGTTAAGGGAGTTGAGTTATCAAAGTCACTTATAACCTTATTATAATTTGAATTATAATACATTTAAGGAGATAGCAATATATGACTCCTTCGACCATATTAATTACTTGAATATAGTAAAATAAATTTAGTAGGTGGTAATCCCATAATATGGAGGGTTTCAATGTGATCAATATTAAATATGTCTCTATAAATTAAATTTGACAAAATAACTACTTACCTTAATTCCCCACTTCTTTTACAGTGAATACATCTATCATATAGAAACAAAAAAAAATATTAATAAAATATTTACCAACATTATTAATACCTGTAAAATATTATAATAATCATTTATAATTATTTTAAATATATATATTTGTCAGTTACAATCTATATACTATATCGGGTGCCAGTAATATAGACTGTTTTAAACTATTTTCATAATAATTATGTTCTTATTCAATATTCCCAAAATTTACATCATTGTTTTATTATTAAATATTTAATAATAATTGTTTTTAAATTATTCTATAAGTCATTTATCATTATGTGAAATATGTGGGCATGGTTTATGAAAAATTTAATTAGGAAAAACAAATTATTTTTTGTTTAACCGTCGAAAGAAGATATATAAAAATATATATTAAATATTAATAAGACCATTAGAGAATTATTAAAATATATTAAATAAAATTATACTAATTTTTTTCATTATTGTGTAAAATTATTTAATAATTTATGGTTTAAATATTATATCATTCATCACATAGGTGGTAAAAACAGACCAAAAGTAGGGCATGTTATAAATATTTTACGATTAAGGAAATGTTTTTAAATAAATTTTATTTAAAATTTTCTAATTATTAAACATATAATAAATAACATATATCATAATTGGACTCATTTTTATTTCCCTTCTTAAATGGGGGTGATGTTGAATAAAATTATTTATTTTTGGTGATGGTAGACTGCCATGCATAAAATTAACGAGTACATTTCTCAATGAATTAGGTACAATGAATATTTGTGATAATTTATAAGTTCATAAGCATAATTGCGAAATATTATGAAAATAAAATCATATAACAAATCCTTGTTACATTCCATATATTGAAGTGACAAAAAATGAACCACTTCGTTTCAGGGTGGAGGGAGTCCTCACGTACACATGATCAATGTTGGATTATTATTTTTGTTAATGGAATGAATTAAATACTTCTTGTTAAATTAATATAACAACATTAATGTATATTAATTATAATTTTTTTTATAATAGTGAATTATTATAATTTTTTAATAGGAATATATAGAATAAATAATAAATGTGTATGAAGTACGCACGTTGAGAATATTTGATTTCAGGGTGAAATGTCATTTTAAATGGTGGCTGTAGGATATATAATTGAGACCAACATTTTATTAAAATAGGGGATACTACTAGAAGAATATAAATTCATGATTTTAACAATTAAATATAAGAAATAAATTTTTAATTAGGTGGAAAAATTTCTCCTCTTTTATATGTGATGAAACTAGAACTATTGGGAATAATGAATATTTTTCAATAATGGTAAAAATTTATTCAAGCAAAAATTTATTTAAAAATAATTATTAATAGAGTTTGGGGTAATATAGGGTTGATAAGTCACCCACTAAAATGTTTTACATAGGTTTTAAATATGTCTTAGGTTGTTTACTACTTAGTTTATACATTATTACTTTTTTAGTATTTACCTTAGAAGGTTTCATTTTCTTTAATAATTTTTATTTCATTAGAAATATAGGAAAATATTTATTATATAAAATTAAATTTAGTCTACAAATATTTTAATCCAATTTATAAATAATAGTTAATTAACTCTTAAATTAATAAATAATACATTTAAAAATGGTTTTTTAGATAAATGATGTTTTAACCATTAAGCGTTCTAAATCTCATATAAAATTTCCTAAATGTTAAATTAGGAAAAATATATTTATTTAAAAATTTAAAAATAATATATAATTCATTATATCAAATATGAAATATTTATTTATTTGACATATATTATAGAACAATAAATATACTATTCCTTCCAAATTAATCTTTCACCATTATCATGGTAATTAACATTAATATTAGTATGAAAAATTATGTTCTTAGCAGTGATATTGACCTTATTATATAATTTTAACATGTCGATTTAAAATATGAACTCATTTTTCTATATTTAATTTCTATATTTGATGAAATTTCTTGTCTATAAAAGACGAATAATGAAATTGAAATGAAATATTGCATAAGTTTTCAAAAAGTAATACAATGGTTTTCTAAATTCAAAATATTTTTTTAAAATATTTTATTTAAAATTATATATATATATTATCCAAAATATGTTTCAAATACTTTTATTTCATTCATGTATTATTATAGTGTCATAAAAATTGTGGTATTTCAACATCGTTATTGTTTCTCTATTTACCAAAAAATTGATCATTTTAGAAAAATATAAAAATATCATCTTAGATGAGTTATGATATTCCAAATTAAACAAAATATGTTTATTTCAAAAAATAATGTTTCAAATATATATAAATTTATATCTAAAACGAAAAATCAATATAAATAATTAAAAACTAATATTATTGTAAAATGAATTTGTAGAACATTAAATGTTATTAATCATATTTTATTGGAATTTTATAATTTATTATAATAAATTTTATTTTATATAGTTTTTACTATCTTTATATATTTTTAATAATATTCTTATAATATGTCTCAACTCAATCCAGTTCAATGATGAGTGTGGAACTACCCATCAAATAATGTACTAATATAGTGGAATATATATTCAATTACCTTGGGGTACTGTATTCTACCAACATAATGAAATTTTATCCTCATAATTTTTTTGATACTCACTAATGAATGTAAGATATGGTATTGTTATTATTTTTATTATACATACCCAATTCATATTCATCAAACAATTTAATTTTAAAAACAAATTCATTTTATTTCATTCACAAACACCTTATTAGTTTCTTAGTTTTAGGGAAGTGCCTCATATCCCATATAAAATGAGCCCCTAAATTACAATTTGGTGACATCGACTATCATTACATTTCTGAAACAAATATTTTTAATAAGAAACACATTTTCATTTCATGAAAAATATTCCATGTTTTCAACTTAAATACCCTATTATTCATACCGATCCATAACCCATTTAAATTCATTAGAAAAAATGGAATGAGCACATGAATCCCATTAAGGGACAAATAAAAATATGTAATGAAACTCATTAGTTCATTTCATGAACATGAGATAATGAAAGATAGTTTTACTTTAACTTAAGAAACCATTGATCTCAAATAAATCATTACTATCACATAAAATTATTTTTAATGCCAAGTGTTTTTATTAAAAAATTATTTGTAATCATAAAGACAAATAAAAATCATGAGGGTTCCATAGAATACATGAGATCACACGAAAATAAATTTATTAAAAAAATATCATTTACACTTAATGGGAGTTAACATTTAGTTAATTAAAAGATCATTAAATTATCAAATTAGATAAAATTATTTCCATTAAAAGTTATTATAATGCATATAAATTTCACTTAGGTTATTTTTGATGTTATCATAACAGAACCCTTATGAAAACAAACATACAAATAGAATAACATATTTTCTTATAAACATTAAAACATTTCTAAATAACATATTAATGACCAAATGTGTTTGAGTGATATATTAAAATCTCCCATCACCAAAAAGTTTACCATGTTCCATAACATACATGAAAAAAATATTATATTTGAATTTTTAAATGAATAAAAATTTGCATTTTAACCACTAAGTAAAACATTTTCTAATATTGATATATCTTGTTCCAATAAAATAACATTTTTCAAATTAAAATAAATAAGCGTAAATATAAAAAGGATTAATATAGGAAGAAAACATATATTATTATAATTTTTTTTTAAAAAAAGTAGTTTAAGTGGAAGGAAAAACCATTGATGCCATACAATTTAAGAAATATTTCTTTCGTACCTTATAATGAAAATAAAACATTCCAAATGAAATATGAAAGAATATTTATTTTTATGTACATTAAAATATTGATAATGGTGAGGTAAAATATCTTTATTAATTATTTTATTTTAATATTTAAATATTCTAAACACGATATGGACATGGATGAAAAATATTAGAAATAAATATTCAAAACATTTCAAAGAAATGCTTTTAGATAGAACATATTATACAAGAAGTATGACTCTTCACATATGTTATTTATCTTACTAATTAATAAAGATAAGTTTCTTATATATTTACATTTTCATAATTATAAATTTAATTATATTTTTATTATTCCATTTATTTAACTTATTACCCTAAAATATAAATCATTTGAATGATTAAGTTTACTTCATAAGTCTTTGTGATGTTAGGTTCACAAGTCAAAAATGACTTCGTTAAGAAAAATATATTCAGTTCGATACTTATTATATTATTTATATATTCTTTATATTTCTATAATTATGAATTTATTCAATAATTATTCTACTATAACAAAAAATGTATGATAGTTATAAAAAAATGAGTTTTCCTACAACAAGAAATGTTAGCCTTTATACAAACATGTGTAATAACTCCAGTTTTCAATGAACAAGATGGAAAGAAAGAATATATTATTTTACCTATAAAATAATAATTTGGACATAAATATTTTATTAATTTTTTAAATAAACCTATATATACCATCTATGTGAGGATTTTAGTAAAAACTATATACATCATTTCATGAGGTCGTAGTTTGCACATACGAATGAGATATGTAGTTATTTTCCATAATATTGATATGTATGTTAAAAATTTTTACTAGATAAGAATTTTTAATAATAAATCATATGTTATATAGTGATATAATTATATCATGATGTTTAGGGGAGGATTCATGTAGTTAAAATAATTAAATTAAAAATTAAACACTCGGTTAAGAACTATACCTCTTATTTAGAGAAAATGCCATTGGTTTAAATCAAAATTCTTCCTAGTATGGAATTCTGATAAGCCCAATATGACTAAAAAGGTGGTAGGGATGTTAATAAAGTATTTGGATACGGTTTGTAGATGATGAGAGGATATTTAATTGTTTATAATAGATGAGAGTGTTTTTCCTTTCATAGTGTGGAAGAGGAAACCCCTAATATATTTCAAAAAATTAAAATATATTAATATATTACTTAAAAAATGGTTCCAAGATGACACATAATTTAATTGATGAGAGGTCAGGTTTTAAATATAACCATTCAATGGGATTTCGATAATTTCTTACATCATTATAACCTTTATCATTTTTATTTTTAAAGCTTCTAACATGTTTCAACTCTTGCCACTATAAATGACAAATTTTAACAAGGTTACAATTCATTATTGTCAAAAATTAAATTTCACTAACTATAAAATTTATAAATGATAATTCAAATTTGAGACTTAATTTTATAAAATTCAATTTTAATATTTTTGTGGAAATTTATTTTAAAAAACAAAAAAAATGATTAAAACAATTTTCCAAAAAATACCTTTTTAATATAAAAGTGTTTTTATACCAAAAAAAAGTGAAATTTTAATCCCAATGAAATTTAAGGGAAATTTTTTAATTAAAATGACATAAATTAATTTTAAGACAAATACATTCCAAATATTTTTATTTTTATATACTACAAAAGAAACATTAATTTTTATGAAAATGGTAATTTTCTACTATTTACAGAAAATCATATTTTACATATAATTATCAAATAACTACATTATTTTAATATTAGATTGATTATATAAAAAACATGTCCTTATATTATAATTATAATTATAATTTTATTAAAAAAATTAATATTTACATATAATACAAGAAACTGAATGTAGTTAGAAGAAAATAATTTTTTACAGGGAATGTTTATATTATTCATATAATGAATATTGTTCTTTAAAATATAATTTATAAATATTGATAAGTAAATTAATTTATCCTTTATTAATATTACTCAGGTTTTCAAATTCTTTACTCCTTTTTGTAAGTATTTGTTCATATTTTTTATTGATTTCTTAATCAAGCGAGGTCATATTTTTTTAATATCATTTTTTAATTCCCATTATTCTTCTCCAATGATATGTTATTAATTCCAAAAAGAAGACATTAAATTTATAAATCAACTTATTCCAAAAAATCCCCTCTTTATTCCAAAAAAACATAATAGGTTCTTCTTAATAATAAGTTTTTCAATAGAAGTAATGGAGGGGTCAAAATAAGATATTATTTTAGAACATGTATCCTTATTAATGAAAGAGGAAACATGTCATGTAATTAAGAAAAAATAGTGTAAATGAAACTCAATAAGAACATATACAAACACCTTTATTATTTCATATGGTCCAATGAAACATGGACCTAATTTTTACTTTATAAGAAAAACTGATTACATATTTAATGGAATATACTTTATTAAAAACATGGTAACCTAACTCTGATGATATATTTATCATCAGGTTTTCCACGTATAAATTATGTATACTGTGAGTTATTATATTATACTACTAAATCACCTTCAATACTTCAAACATATCTTTTAAAAATATTGCTCTTAAAAACCTTCTTTCACCATTATTACCCAATAATATGAAGTGTAACACAATTTTCCTTATAATTCATCAAAATTTCACATATTTTTACTAGAATGAAAAATTTTATTATGTGAAGGTTTAACTAGTTGAAAATTTGATCATAACATTAATATTTAGGAAATTATAATCCACAACGTAAATTATCTAAATTTGTAATCATACTATAAAACTATCAAACATATTGATGATGGAATTATTTAACTAAATTTAATTGGGTTCCAAAGAGATATTTAGGGATTATCTAAAAATTTGATATTAATAATATATCACGATATCATTTAATATATAAAAAAAATCAAAAAAATTTGTTATATTTTAATATAATGTAAAGAAACTATATCCAAATACGTGTTATATTTTATAGGAATAAAATGAATAAATTTTTTTGAGCATTCAAAAATAACCAATATCGAATTATTATCTCTTGATTTATTTTGTATTCCAACCATGAAAACCTTGTTTATATTCTCTATTATCTATAACAGAAATAGAAGAGGATAAATCATCACCATACACAATTTTAATTATAATTTAACATATTAAATTTCAATCATTTCATGCTAAGTGTAGAAATATCACTTTTATTTTCATCTTAACAAAAATATTCCATGAGGTCTCTATACATAACAATGTTTTGGGATGAAAAATAGAGATATATAATCCAAACTAAATAATTTAAATATTAATCATATTGTACACATAATATTTTCCAAAATCTCAAGCAACCATATGTTTCAATGTTAAATTCTAGAAAGTTAACATTCCTATAGAATTTTAACTTTTCTTAAAAATATCGATCCTCATTATTAGAATTCTTAATTATATATAACAATGATTACAATAATTAAATTACAATAAAATAGGGTATGTTCATGCATAAATAATTTCTAGGCTAATATTCTTTAAATAATAAACAAAATGTCCATGTTCTATATGTTTTATAGTTAATTATGCATTTTCAATCAGACATAACCCATCAATTACAATATTATATTTTTATAAATAGTGATGAACCACACAATCAAAATAAATAATTAGTTCTATACAAATTCATTTTCTCATGTTTAATTTTTTATTGAATATAAACAAGAAAAATTTAAGAAGAATATATATTCCAAATTTCACTCTTTATAAATGGTTTCATAATAATTTTAAATAAAACAATAAAATTTCTAATTTAAGTACTGTTTTATGATAATTTATCTTTTTAGGTATCTATTAGTGAAAATCTTAAGAAATCACAATATTATTTCACATTAAAACACAACCATGTCCCCTCAAAGAATGATCATTATATATAACAAAATCTCTATTTCTATATGGTTGTTCCAAAATTTGATTATTCACTATTATTCATTTCAATTTATTGAAACATTCATCACATTATTTCATCTAGATGAATTTATCGACTATTCAAGTTAAAAAACTATGTTGGATAGATAACCATGGAATGTTTTGATCAAATAATAAGTACCAACCAGATAATCCTGGAAAATCCAAAACTTATGGGACATTTTCAGGTTTTGTAAAATCTTAATGAAAATTATTTATACCTAAGATAAACACTTTAAAAATAATGTTCTCTCCGGATCTGATAACACCTAGCTTCTATATTAGGAGAATGATACCTATTCTTTTTTTTTGTGTTACTCAATGCTTAATAATCAGTGATAATAGTAATGGAACATTTTTAATTGATAAAAAAACTTAAAACATGGGGGAGTTCTTTAATGAATTTTTTGTTATAAAGAATCTACTTTAACGATGTTTTGAATTCCAAAAGGTCTACTTGCTCCATTAAATGAGGAGATTTTAATATTGTCTTAGAATTAGGCATAAAATCAGTAGTAAATTGAAAATTTATATTATGTATAATACATGGATATTGTACATGAAGTACATATATATATTCATTTACCTTAGGAACATTAATGTTTTGAATAGTTTATTTCTTCTTAAAAAAGGGGTAAAATATAAAATCCCTTTTCATGTTTAATCAATTTTTTGACATCTAGAAATTTTTTCAATGTATAAATTTTTTCTTGTATATAAATTTAAACAAATTCGGAAAAACAACATCTTTAGGAATAAAATTTATCATAACATGGTAAATAGATAATATATAACAAAAAAATTAAACTCTTCAAGTGGAATGATAAAAATATTTTCAGGTAATTCCATAGATAAAAATTGGAATATTATAACAATTTCATCATTCTTTAAAATTACCAAATTTTTAAAAAAATTATATAACATCATTTATTGTGGTGAAATTTATTGTTTAGTATAATATTTCTAATAAATAGAACAACGTGTAGACCTAGAATCAAAATAGATACCAGAATACTCCTAGTAAACATGTTATTTACCAAAAACCACCTCGTTCGTTGTTCCATCATCTCTTGTGTTCAATGCAATGGATTTATCTAATACATTATACATCATATATTAATTATTTCCATACATTTTTCCAATATTAATATAATTAATCATATAAGTATCAATAATATTAATATTCAAACATCATTATTCCTTGTTTTATTATATTTTATGACAATTACAATTATCATTATGATTATAACCACTTACTTATTTCTAATCGTACCACATTAGAAAAACATCCCAAATTTTAGAATAAATAATCCAATGTTATTTTTACCACACATATCCCAAGATGGAAAGATGATATTCTTGCAATTATATTTTCTTAGTGGAGGATTACCCAATTCTATCCATCTATAAAATGTTTCATGCTTGTTATCGTAGAACACATGATCATCAAAAAATTCCATTTCTACTTTCATGTCACATTGAATAGGTTTATTAACACATTTATATTCATAGGAATAATATTTCCTTTGATTTTATATCATTAATTATATCTAACACAGATTAAATTTACAATCATTGTACTAGATACAATTCAATGAGCTGATTTATAATCAGGTGAACTTTTCATCATACACAATAATAATATCTTCCTCCTCATACTATAATTTTATGAAATAATATTCTATACTATATCGAACAGATTTATGAAAATATTTCTAAAGGTAAAAATTATTAAATTCATCCCAATACCTGAAATAAATCTATTCCCTTAACCTAGTATTCTTTACCATTGACCAACAAAAATTAGTATCACCTTTAAAATTTTATATTACAACAATTGTATTCTAATTCTCCAAATGTCCCTTTAAATAGAATACATTTTCAAAATATTCAATTCAACCATCAAATTTCATAGGTTCAAAATATCAATGGAATGATGGAGGTTTTTTTTTCAGAAAACACTTTAATATAAAAATATTCTTTTGTATAAAATATCTTTTATCTCTATGATGGATTCCACCACCATTAGTACCCTAATAAAAATTTAATTATATAACAAACTACTCGGTTCCAATTTCAACCATCCTAGGTTACAAGTTTAAAATTACATTTTCATGTTTATACCTTTACACTACATATTCAATATTTCCTTTATGTAAAACCATTCTATAAAGACACATTAAATGATGCAGCATGGTAATATCAAAAATTAATATAATTATAAACATACATTTGAATTATTTTTTGGCACTAACATAAATTAAAATATTATTTATAATTAACTACACCATGATCTGTTATAAATATAAAGATCTAATTATTTTTCACTCCATAAAAATAATTTTTATATAAGAATTCATTTTCATGCATTCCTAATTCCATTTTCTATTTTATAGGTTTATATTTTTCTTCCATAACTCATACAAGAAAATATACACATAACAAAAATGTCACTTCCACTTCATGTATATTTTTTAAAAATACTATAATTTTAATATAAAACATTTATTCTTATTAATGTCAAATCATCATAATTTTTTAGTTTACTTCATTATTATTTCTACATGATTTACATATTATTCGTGTGAAGATTAAATAATCATAAAATATTTTAATTTGTAAACATGTTTTTCATCTAAAAAATTAATTATTATAAAATTGGTCATTTAAATTTGAAGAATTAATTTATAAAAATTAACAGAAATAAAAAACATGAAGTATATTTTAGATTAGGGGATTTGGGTTGAATGATTTTTAATTGTTTTTTATTTTTAGTTAAAATAATTTCTTGTAATGGTAGACCTCAACCTAATTGGTTTAGGACACATTTAAAACCAAATAGGTGTAGTTGTAAAATCACAACAAAGAGGATTAATTGCACAAGTGGCAAGTGGAAGCACCAGTTTTGTACAGTGAATGTATATTTGGAGAAAAAACCTACTAGGTCAATTCTTGTCAGCATGGGGCAGTGAGAATGAATGGCGTGTGATTGTATGTTGTATATCATCCGTTTAGTATGAATTAGAATAGATGAAGCCCGGATATATATTATATCTATGTGTACTCTAGTGGAAACATATAATGTGGGACATCTTGAATGCAAGTGATATTCTATTTAACATATTAGATGCCACTTTTACTTTGAGAAAGAGAACCCACAACCCCACACACCCTCAACATATTAATAATATTAATCTTACATATGTCTACTCAATTTAGTTTTGTATTGAATCTGAAACAAGTTATCCTATATAGTATTAATTTTGAAAAAAAATCTTATAGTATTAGGTTGTTACAATCGACCTTTCTAGATTTAGCCTTGAAACATCTCTATTCAAATAATACATCATTCCATATTTTTTATTTTTTATTTTAAAACTAAAATAAAAGGTACTCCGATGAATGATTATCCACTTTTAGCTATATTGTATATTAAACACTTGTTGAAAAGGTATTTACAACTCTATTATGTATTGATTTAGTATCAGCATCCACATTCATCATCTTAAAATGTTTTTCATTGTTTATAATATTATTTCATCTTTAGTAGGATATTTCCTAGACATGATGGATATTCTTCCAATTGTTATATTTATATCCGCTTCCTCTATGTTTTCTAGCTAGTTCATTATAGGTAGTATCATATTTCAATTACCTTATTCAATCCTTATTTTATCATCCAATATATCTCGTTTTATATTGATTAACTTTACAAGATTCATGAGAAAAATATTAATTGAAAAAATACATCCAAACACCACTGGGATCATCAATTACATTTCACCATGAAAATAAAATAGAATGTAAATAATTACTCTATTATATGGTCATAAAAATAAATATTTATTTAATAATTAAATAATATAAATTTTATGACTATAATTTAATTAGTTACTAAATAATTAACAACAACATATCCAGGATAAGCATTATTCATCAATCAAGATTACAAAATTTATTCCATTTGTAAAATATTAATTGAATTCAATGGAGATCAGTGGTACAATACATATGAGACCATCTTGGTTTATTTTGAAATTCTATTTGGAAGGATTTCATATAGTTCAAGATTAGCATCAAGAAACATTCCATGGTTCTCATAGATAATGGTTTTACTTATTTAATGAAAATGACCACATATGAAATATCATAATGGAATACAATCCATGTTTTGATATATCTAATCACGAAGGATTCCTACTTATGTTATCAAACTATGCGCTGGATTTATCTTTCTTGTAAATCAAAAATGAACACATAAATTACCATAGAAATAGAAATTTAATTCAACACACCCATTCAAATCAAGGACCCTATGATATCATGTTACTTGAATCAAAATGGAAAATATCTATAATAATATACCCATTAATGTAATATTACTCCCAATTCCATCAATATATATTACCTTACCCCAAGCATCTATCATTTCAATTTTCCTCAATAAAAAAATTACAAGACCCTTGATATACATTATTTATAATCTCATTTATAAGGATTATTATATATGTTCTTATATAAAAATATCAAATGACATATAAGAATATGGAATTATGGATTTCATGTTTTCCCTTAGGTTCTATTGTCCTAATGAATACCAAGCATCAACATCATGTGATTTATTCTCATACTGATATGAGTTTCAAATAAATGAAAATTAATAATAATGTGTTTCCTATCATGAAATGACATATTTATTTAATGGAATATGTTTCAGAGTGTCTCTATAATACATAAAGCTTACCATTACATTGGGGAACTTCTATGACCATTTAATGTTAATATTAATCATCGATATTATTAAATCAATTCCATGTAGAATAAAAAATAATATATAGTAAGGTAGGTATCAATATTCAAGAATTTAAATATATATACTAAGTAAAAAGTATTATATCGTTGGTTCAAGATCACCTACACTAATAGACTCTCATGGTCACTAGATCCATATTAAAATAAATTTTAGTCCATAATCCATTTTATGTTATTAGTAATTCTCATATTATAAGGATTTAGTTAAGGGGTCCACCAAATTATCTTCCATGGGAATAAACCATTTTTTGATGCCACCATTTTATAAAAAATCCCTCCACTGATGATACTTTTAATGTATGTGATTCATCTTCGGATGTAGCATTGGTTATTTTGATATAGTCATCATTGTAAAATTACCACCTTCAAATTTTATATGACCTTTATTGGAAGAATAACATAATTCTCTTAGGTGAGTTTTGGTATCTTGATTTCTACTTTAGCTGAATCAGAATACATAATATAATTAGAATCAAATTTAAAATGGGTGACTAAAATATTTGTAATGTTATTCCATATTATAAATCATATATCAATGCAAAATACATTTACATATTTATGTTTTAGGTCACCCTAATTGGTTTGAATACAATCCATTATATATCTCACAATAAATAACAACCCATATCATCTATAAACTTGGAACATATCCTTATTATACCTCAGTTATATTTGGATACTCAAGAAATTATTCAAATTTATGTAACCAAATATTTTTTTAATATCTTCCAACAATTCTCGATGTATAGGACCCATCAATACTTGTACATAGAATGACATACATGATTGACCATATCATAGGAACACATGGGATTATTTTCTTCCCCTATATCTCCTCATATATCTAAACATTGATTTTCATATAGATTCATATGCCTCATAGAGTTTGAAAAAATAATTTTTTTATTATTCCAAAATTATGCTCTTTAGTTTCATTTAAATATATGTACCAAGATATTGTCTAAGTAGCTTCTCAGATCAATCCTTGACAATCTGGATCTTATAAATATATACTGTTTCACCACTGACCTTTATGGAGAATCATGTTTTCAATTAATTTCTAATGTATTGTATATCTAGAATCTTTTTTCTGATAAATAATATCTCATAAACATATACTATGAGAAAAAAATCATAATTTCATTAAACCACTTGTAAAAAACGTTTTACAATAATTTTTAATGAAACAACATTCCATAATTGATTCTTCATGGTGGATGTACCATAATATATATTATTTCAAAGACCCATAAATATTTAGTTTGAATTTTTTTAAACTTTTTTGATTCCAACAGAGTCATAATACTTTCATGTTATTCTATATTGAAATTTTTCAAAAGGTTCCCTTTAAAGAGTTTTGTTTTGATCTTAATTTAATACATCTAAATATAATGTAAGTATTATATGGAATGATAAATTTTGAAGTATTTAATTGTAACTATTACTAACTAGTTTTCATAATTATTAGTGACTTGATGATTAAACACTTTCACAACCAACCAATACTTATAATAATTTAATCTACATTATATGTTTGGTTTCTTCTTGAATACACATTCAAACAAATATGATTTCCATTAAAATGGGTATATACCAAATCAGAGACAATGTATGAGTACATGTAATCCATTAAATAATTCAGGGATTCTTTCTATATAGTTGTTATTGTTCCCATTAAGGATTCATTATTGCACAATACTACATTATTATTAACTAATAATGATTAATTATCGTCTTTTATAAGAAAACATTATCCATCTAGTTCTATAAACTATTTGACACTCACATATAGTACTTGTACCTATGGAATGCCACCATCCATTAGGAGTTTTTTGGAATTTCATCATTTTCAAACCCATATGGATCTTGATCCATGAATTCATTGATGTCAACCTTGATCCAATATTTTTGTATATGTACTTCCTCTCAATGGGCATGCAGTGTATGACAACTATTATCCATTATTGTACATGTTAATATTATTAATATTCACTTATTCTATTTGGAAATCATATATTGATAAAACATATATATCATGGCGATCATTTATTTCCTTATGGGGTATTGAAAAATGACTTGCATCCATATATATCTATCTTCATCTACAAAATATTCTTTCCGCGCCAAAGTTTATATAGAATGTCATATTTTTTATCAAACTATACCTATTATAGTATATTTTTTGTTTTATATAATTCATATAACTAAAATGAAAATGGAATACTTTCATGACTTATTATTAGTCGTACCATGAAAAATAAGGCTTGGTTCCAATTTTCACATAACTAATTCCACAATATTGTTTAAATAGAAGTGAGTTGTGATAATACCCCAAACACTCATTGATAATCAATGAAATCCTATTTATGATATTCTATACAAAAGTCATAGTAGAGTTTTTATTTATTTAATAATTTTTTTATCAATTTCATTAATGAACTATTCGAATTTGTCAAATTAATTTGATTTATACAACATTATTTACACAAATCTGAAACTATAAAATTATTCAACAAAAAAATTATTGACAATTATTAACCCCTTACATCAGTTCTAAATAGTTCACAAACACATGTATGATCTAAATAATGTTCCTCAGTAGATCTTTTACATATTCCACTAATTAAATTATTCTTTATTTTTGGTCATAAAGAAACGTGAAATATAAAAAATAGATTTAGTTCAATAAAATCAAAATACCATTCTTGATATATTATTTTCAAGCACTTATATTTTACATAACCTATAACTAGTGATTCCATATTTTCGGTGTGATGTGTATAATATGAAATATATTAATTTTCAATTAAAAAAATATAGATTTCATATTACAATACACAAAGACCCAAAATATAATATATTCTATAATTATTAACATAGAAATTTTTATTATAATATTTTAAAATAAATCCATCGATATAGATACTCGATATATAAATAATGTCTTTGGTAATTAGTATTATATAATAACAATTTATTTAAACTCTACTCAATCATGTTTTTGACCATGATACATTAGTTAATGATAGAAATTAATGTGATTTTGTGTTCATCAATAGCTTTTATATCCACCTTACATAGTTCATATCTATTCAATGTACTTGGTTCCCATAATTACGTACAAATGTTAAAAAGAAATTCTATATCTAATAGTAAATTTTTAGAAATTGAAATATTTATTTCAAAAATAATTTTATCTAAAGCTTCCCCAATTTTATATTTTATTTGTTAGTTCAAATTCTAGTGGAATTTTCTATATTAAAACTGAATTCATCTGGCAGCTTAATTTACCCTTGATCACCAACCTCTAAGAAGGGAACTACAAAGAATCCTTTGACATAGTAGTTGTGTTAGGTCCATTCGCTCTTCCCATACTCTTATTCATTTTCTTTGTATAAGGATTATCATTACATATGACCTTATCAACATGGATAATAACTGTAAGAATATCAAAAATATACAACTCAAGGATTTTTATATAAAATTGCACAACAAAAATAAAGAATCACTAATGTTTTTTATCATGATTGATATGTATTTACAATGAATCATGTAACTTTAAACAATGAATATTTGGAAACTTAATATACACAATCATCATGACCATGTTATTTTTATATTCCACACCAAATACATATTTTATTTCATACTATTTACTATACGGAATTTTATGTATGCATAATTTTATTTTTCATTTCTTATAAATTTTATGTTGATTTTAAATAATTAATTAACCTTATATTTGAGTGGATAATTTATTCATAATATAATTATTTTTATTTACCATTCATGTAAAATTATATTATTAAAATTATATGATCCTGTTTAATAATTATATATATAGAAATTCAAATAAACAAATCAATTACCATTCATTTTAAAAAATTTATAAATTAATATCAACTAATCATGAACATTATAATGGTTAATTTTTCATGTGGATGAAAAATCAACCTATGACCAATGTATAAAAACTCATTAGGTCAGGCCTAATACAGTTACAAAATCCAACCATCAAACATTTATATGGTCTCACCAATCCCTAGTTTGGAACCACTTCCCTTCCATGGAGTTCGATCTTTTGCATGCTTTTTTCCACATGATGATGATGGGAACCAACAGTATAGGTTATAAATAATAATCCATAGACACAAATTTCCTACATAATAAGTGTGGAAGGGATCAAAAATAGTCCATCATATTTAAATTAACTAAATTTAGTCACATATGTAATCCTTTTATATAATATTAAATTAAATTAAAACCTAAAAGATAAATTGTTCAATCATGATCATGATGGTTTAGATACATAGAGTTACACTGCATTCAAGTATGATAACATACCTTTATAATTTCGTTTTAATTGAGATATTTTTATATTCAATTAAATAATAATGAATATATTAATAAAATATATCATTTATTAATTATTACTTTATGAATCACGAAATATGAGTAACATTCTCAACAACAGTAAATTTTATATAAATTAAATAAACTATTTTAATAGTGAATTAATTAAGCATATGATGTAGCCCTAGAGGAAACCTGAAATTTTCCCACCTGAAATACTAGTAATACATTACACTCTTTTTTGTCCATTTTATCAACACCACGTGTAGTATACTGAACATATGATGAAATTACAATTAGTAATTGTTTATGTAAACACAAGTTTTCATAGATTGTTTATGGAACACAATTCATATTAATATATGTTGATTGTACCACTTTTAATGAAAGTGTGATGTACAAGTAATGTATTGTAACTAAACATAATGTTTAAATAAAATTATACAAAGAAATTAATTATTCAATTAATATATTATAAAACATGTCACATTAATAGTACACAAATTCACAATATTTTGTTTTATTCAATTCAATATTTGATTTTTATATTATTGTTTATTTGGTGTATACACTATATTTGTATGTACTCTTAATTAACAAGTATATGTTACAAATTGCTTACATAATATACATGGTGTGTAATTCTTTTCTATCCACCCATAATAATATTAATTGGGACTCTATGTATCATTCATGTAATTTAATATTTTCTACATATCATGAACACCATCTCCACATTATGTAATCTGGAATTTCTTAATAAATTTATAGTAATAAAAATATAACATGTAATTAATTAAACTATTTTTATATTAATTAAAAACTACATCTTTTTTCAATATAGAAACTATGTCATGTGGGGTTTCATGGTGTCTATGCCAATTTCACATGTGTAACCCTTCGATCAATGTTCCACGTTGGTAGTAAATTGTTGGTGTAACTACACCATGTATAATGAACCCTTAAAAGATAGGTCAAGAATAGTATAACAACATATTCATGTGGTTGACCATGGAACTAGAAAATGTAATTATGATGCATACCATATAGTCAATTAACACAACAAGAATCTTTATAACGTCCAGTTGGAATCTCTATACATTCATTATTTATAATTGGCACATTTAGAGAGATGATAGTTAATGAATTTGTTACATCAACTTAATTGACTAAGAAGAAAATTCAAAAAGAAAATAATAAAAAATATTTTTTATTTTCATTAGTAAAATTAAATAAATTTAAATTTAAATATGACCACACCGATTCATCTTCTTGGTTATGAGCTTAATGGAAGCACTGGTAAACCAATTCAAAACATGGAAATATTTAGATTAAATGAATAATAAAGAATAGACAGATGAATAACTATCACATATAATGAATTTAAATAAAGAAACAATAAAATTAATCTTGTAACATCAATGAGAAGATCATTAAAATTAAATTTATAATTAATTTATTAATATAAATAACATCAAAACAAATATTCTTTCATTGAGGAATATATTGATCCTTTAAACCCCTTGTTTGAGTTCGTCCATCATTTCACTAAGATGATCAAAAATAGTATCAATGTAATGGTGATATCCATATTATCCATATTTATAGAGCCATTTCAATGCCTATATAGGTTATAGAATGGATGAAACAGAAGACATTTTTTATTATCATGATTGAAACAAAATCCATTGGTCGTTATTCATTATAACTCATGTTCTCTCTATCGTAAAAAGAAGAATAAGGTGGAGGAAATATTTTTTACTTGAGAGAACTCCAATAGATGTTGTTCTACAACCTTGGGAGTGTATTATCATCAAAAGTTAAGGATAATATAACAGTATTTATTAATAATTTTTAATATAGTTAATTGAAAATCTAAATTTACAATAAAATTCACATAATAATTTATGTAAATGAAATCCCTAATGGGTATAATCCTAGTTAACAATTTATAATATTCTATATAAAGAGTTAAGATCATAGTTCGTGAGATATTAAGAGTCCCATATAGGACTAGAATTGATATAATAGAAATATTAAATATATTATTTCACAAAGATAATACTTTCGAAAAATAACGTAATATGTATAAAAAAGAATTTTAGATTAAAAATAATATATATCAATTAGGTCTAGAATATATTTGTTACATAGGAACAATATAAACTTTTAGAAAATCAAGTGTTTATTTACATCTACCAATAGGTAAATTTTAATAAAATTATTTCTTTTATTATTATTATATTTTTATGTATTTATTATTTTCCTCTTTTTTCAACATATCTATGATGCCCATACTTAACGCTATTATTCACAATACATCATCTTATAATAATTTTAATCACTGATTTTCATAGATTAAAAATTTACAATAACATAATTTGGTGAGATAAAATACATTTTATCCATGATTTGGTGGAAATGAATGTTAAAATATGGGTTTGATTTGTAGATTTTGAAAATGTCAGTACACACTCTATTTTGGGAAATAATTTGTCAGAACATTTCTATTACATTGTATGTTGATTACATCAGTGTCGAACAAGCCAAATATTCCTTATAAGTGATCACGAGACCATTTTTCTTGAAAACATAGCTTATATACTTTATCTATTTAAACTACACGATGATTCTGGGCTCTTATAAATTCTTAATTTTTTTAAAATTTCCCCATTCACTCTATAAATTATGAAAACATATTTCTTGAATAATATAATAATGAAATAAATATATATATATATAAATTTTTAACTCATTATAAATTATTAGAATATAAGTATAAAAAATTATCAAAATGTAATTACATCAAATTATGATAGAATATTGTATAACAATTATAAAAAGATAAATAACCAAAATTTATCAAAATATAATTTTCACATATGATCATATGATAATTAGAACAAGTTATCAATTGAAAATTCTGAAAAATTATTGAAAGGTGATAATATATATTCTAATGGATAATATTAAGGGTTTCATAAAGATACTTTTATGGAATTATAAAATGATAAATTTGGATGAATTTTTTAATAGTAATTATGAAAATTTTATGGCTAATTATACGGTTTTATAAAACAATAATTATTAAGAATAAACACACATGTTCCCAGATTAATTTATAGATATTTATGATATCAAGAGTTATTTTATATTAATTATCATGTATAAGTCCACTAGTGCCTAAACAAACTAAAATGTTATTTTATAAAAATATTCAGAAGACAAAAGTGATAATATCATGTGATAATTTATATATTTTTGAAATATAATATCCAGTTATGGTTGTATGAACCCATTACAAAAATTGACCATTGACGTGTCAAAAAGAATGATAATAAGGCATGTGATGACTTTTGTTTGACTGTTAATGTTTCATCCCCAACTTTCAACCAACATGTGGTGGTTTATCATTTTCATTGTTGTTGATAACATTGAGGTTAAAACTTCCTTACGTATTAGTGTTTTTTTAAAATGGATCTATATCATAATTTATGTGCTGGAATAATTAATGATCATGCATGATTTCTATCGTATATGGGTTTGTGTGTAGCTCATGTGATATTTTGTGATAATTGATTCCATAACTATTACAACTGTTTTGTTTCCATGTGTTTTTATGATTAATGTTCAAATATGTCATTATTATTTTAATGATGAGAATATTTTATGAATTTGAATTATTATTTACACATTTATGTGTGTTATCGTGCCTTGGTGGTTGTTATTGGTACGTTTGATAGGTGAATAACATGATTTTGTATATCATAGAGGGGGACTTTGCACAACTTGTGATGAAAATGATGTTGAAAAAGTACCTGAAAAATTATAGGGGCATCACTATATGGGGGCCTGAATGATGTATAATGTTATAGGAATATTTATTTGGGTACTCGTCCAAAGGAAGTTCATTCAGGGAATGATAGTATGAGGGCATGACCTAATGCATTGATAAGATATGATGATCAGGCGGTCTGACCTGCGACAATGCTAGGATATGAATATTTAGGGGACTGATATGACATCATACATATATAGAATATTGAAATATGTTACGATCCTCATGGATTGGTTTTTCTCAATTGAAATATTACATGACTACCTTTCCAACATAGAGCTCAAGCACCTACATTTGGGGGTTGGAGGTGGTTTGGTAAGCACAAGACCAGTCTATTATTTCAAGGTATGTTCATTTAAATTATATATTTTTTTGTTATAAAATTCAATTTTTATACATGATAACACTTATTTAATGGATGCATTGGTGTTGTTCTAAAAATTCTTCTACTCATACCCAAATTATCCATTTTGGTGAGCTTACAGATTTCTGACTAGAGATCTGTAAAATGAAAAAAGACCTATGTTGAATATATAAGAAGACAATCATAGAGCTTATATAAGACTCCAGAGGATCCCTCTAATTAATTATTTTCATATCTACTACTTTATAAAATAGACAATATTTCCACTATGGGAGACACTTATTATAGTATGACATGTATGTCATTTATTTTTTTCTGCATGTTTACTCAGAATATTTATTATATTGTTTACTATTTATTATCAATCGTAGTACCTGATATTGATGTTATAGTCTCCCCATTGATGGACTCAGTCACTTGATACTATCCAGAATCCTCTTGTATATCAAAATTCATGAAATAGAATATATTACCTACTAGCTCAAAATCAGTGGTTTGGGTTGGGATGTTACAAAATGGTATTAGAGAACCATGAATCACTATGTTGATTCTTCCCTCTTCCTTGTTGAATGAGAGGGTAAATAGAATATATTAAATGTGGGACTTCTATAGGGGAACAATTAAAATACATGGACACCACTATATAGTTCACATATAATTTTCCAATTTTTTCTGGGAAATCATGTTTTTTATAACTGTTGATTAAATTCACAAGGGGTGATGGAAATGATGTTGATATATAATTAATGAGATTTCTAGTACATTAATGAATCAAAACGTGGTATATTGGTTCAAATTCAATATATATACCTATTTTCATACTTCATGGTGGTATATTAATTATATTCATTGATTTGGGATAAATTTTTTAGATATTTCCACATGTGTGATATGTCTCTATTTTTATATTGTTTTGATATATCTTTTTAATAATTAATTAAGGGAACAGAGTAAGTTATTATTTTAGTGTATATAGGAGGAACATGGATAATGTGTAGGGATGTAGATTTAGGTTATTAATATAAGGGTAAACTGTGGGTAGGGGGTAGATGTAAACCCTTATATCTTTTGAGATATTTTTTTAGTAATTTAATCGTTTGGATATTTTTCATTTCACACAATACTGAATATTGTTTTTATTTTTAAGAAAAAACTATGTCTGGATTGAGTTATAAAAAACACCAAGATAATTTTGCGCTACATGAAACATCAACATAGCTTGAGGTATATGAAACACTATCATGGTCTTCTATTTCACACAAAGTCATGTTCTTTTGATATCTTGTGTTACACGCAAGATTGAGTTTTATAGTGTAATACTATTTTATTAAAATATTATTATTTAATATAGTAAGATATAACCTTGGAATCAGTTTATATGTTATGAATATTATTAAGTAAATTATGAAATATATGTTTTATAATATGAATTCATTGGTTACCAATTAATTATAATGGAAAATATATTCCAATTGATTATAAAAGAAATGGTATTATTTTTATGCTCCCAAATTCATTTTGTCATAATAAATTAAATTTATTATAAATATTTAATGAACTTAATTAAATAAATATGTCATATATTTTATCAACTGTTTTTTATAATTATCCAATAGTATTTATAGGAAAAATATAATAACAACCACAATTTTACATATACAAACTTATATTTTCCAAAAGGGCAATTTTACCATCATTTAATGGTCACCCCATTTTAAATCTAATTTTTGAAACATTTATAAGTTCTATATGATAAAATAATATTATTATTTAAAAGTGAAGTATCAAAATTTACTGGCTCTAATGTTTTTGTATTTTTCAAATCAAATTCATTTTTTGATGAATAGTGAAAATTACTGGATTTCGATTTATGATAGATTTTCCTAGAAATATTTTATTTATCTTAATTATTTTTTAGATTTTAAGGCATATTTAGATCATTTTATTTATATTTAACATATTTTATTTAAATACAATCAATTTTACATTTATTTTAGATATTAATTTTTTTAACTTTTAGCATGTTGAATCATTAATACAATGCATTTTTTCATGTCTGTGGGATTACTGTAAAACCATATTTTTGTAATTATTTGAATATAGTTTTGAAAAAAATTAAATAAATGGTTTTAATTAGTATGATATTTATATTATAATAGGATCAAAATAATTTTTTGACGTTTTAAATAGTAACTTTTGTAATTTTTTATTTATCGTGGTTACAGGTAAGTTAGTTAGTTAGGGTAATAATTAATATTATAAATATTATAAAATTAACACAAAACTTATAATTATTTTATTGGATGATTTTTCTTAGGAAAAAATAGTTCTTGGGTATAAATTGTAAACTTTTAACGCAAGATGGATGAGATTATAACATTAATTATTTATTATTTTATGAAAAGTTCAAGATGTCATATATATATTTTCAAAAAATATATAATTTTTAATATATGGTAATAAATAAGAGAATTTATTTTATAAATATTCATTTTAAATTGATTTTTTTAACATCATGGTAATTTATTTATAATTTTTAGCGATAATATATTTACCTTATTTTGTGAAAAATTGATGATGCATGAATTGTTTAGTTAATGGAAGAATCAAATAAATGATATTAAGAATATTAAAATAAATTTAATTTTATATAATAAATACCACTAAAAAATTTTATGTATTACTTTTACATGTTAGGCATAAATAAAATTAGTTTTTTTTAAATATAATGTTTTTATGATATTTCAAAAAATTCATGTAAAGGCTAGTGTCTAAATTGTCATTATTGGTATTTAAAAATATGTATTTGTTATTAATTTTCAAAAAAATATATGAAAATTTACTATTTGTTAAAATAAATGGTTTTTGCACTAATATTACAAGAATTATTCATTTATGGTCATATTTTCATTTTAATGTTATTAAATTAGCCCATTATGTAGTAAAAACACAGGTTGTCACGATAAGAGTTAAACTGATTTATTAAGGGATAAAGACAAATGATAAGGCTAATAATATGATATAAAAAAGTATAAAAATTATGAGATGATATTTTTTTGATATATCATTATATTCCCTTATTCGTAATTCACTTTGGTGCCATTTGGAAATAACAATTTATTTATAATATTTTAATATTTTAGGAGATTCCTAGAGTGACCTTAAATTGTATTATAAAAGGAAACTCCTTTTTTATTGAAACCAATAAATATATTTGGATTAGAAAAATTATTCCCATGTCTACTGTAATGACTCTAATATTCCCTTTTTTGTTTTTAGAATATTTCTCGTAGTATTCCCAGAGCATGCTCTGAGACAGTGTGCTATTCTGAGGCCCGGTGTGCCTGGAATGGTCCGTTGAAAATTGCTACATTTTTAAAAAGAGTGTGTGAGAAATTTTCCTGAAAAAAAAGTAAAAACTCTTCATCAAGTTCCCATATCATAAATTAGAGGGCATCATTTTGTTCAGGATTATGGGTTTACCCTAGGCACTTCTGATGTTTAATCGGTGTAGGCCTCTAGCGCAAAAAACCTAATAATGGAAAACCATAAATGAAATAATTAAATAAAATTATTTCTTTGCAAAAATCTATATAACTCATGAATGGTGACTCAGATGGAAAATATAAAACCACGGTTGAGCTTGTGAGGGCATGGTTTTAATAGGAAAATCCATACATTGGGCTGTACATTCCAATTGTGGAATGTAGTTTTTAGGATGTGACTGTAAATAAATTAATTAAATAATGATTTTTTATTTCAAAATCATTATAACTAACAAACGGTTTCTCATATTAGAATCTTAAGAGTACCATTGAGCTTGTAAGGGTGTTATTTTTTTTAGGTCGGGCCAAACCTCGATCGGTGTGGGTCGAGGGTAAATTTTACTTTTTTGGTGTTTTAAAGAAAAAAAATAAATAAATATGATGTTATCAAAAAAAGTTTCACAAGAATGAAACATAAAGCAACATATTTCGATTCATAAAAGAAATAGACTAAGGACTCTACAACTCAAGTGTAACAAAAATTTTCTTCCATTTCATAAATGAAACAACATAACGGTTTGGTGACTCAGTTCAACAGAACTGATGAAACATGTTTCAGCCTATTAATTGTTTAACCGAGATACGAAATCATTGGCATTATCCTGGATTTTCTCTGAGGCTCTAGAGGAGTGGCATTATCAAGCATCAAAATGTGATTAATGATGAATCATCAGAAGTTACTTTGGTACCCTTCGAAGGATCTCATCACCAACAAGAGCCTAAGATCAAGAATTGACGAACAATGGTGGAGAATAGATGTTCTTCATCTAGTAGAGATCTGATTATTAGTAGGGGTTTAATTCTATGTGAAATTATTTCTTCCCCATTATTTGGTTTTAGTGACGAATACGGATCAACCCACAAATAGTTCAACCTATGGATCGATCTCATGTTCTGCAGGATGGGATTTGACTTGCGGGAATTTAAGGATGTTGGTTTGACATGATGTTTTTTCATTTTTTGAAACACATAACAAGGATGATTCGCATTAAGAAAAAAAAGGTCGTGGTCCATCCTACATGTTTTCCTTGTGTGTTCTATTTCTCCACCCTTTTCTTTCATTCAGTGTGATGTGATGGCAATGATGGTCCAACTAGGACTGCTACGGTTGTTCAACCCATGCATGAGATCGAATGAGATGATGGATATAGGTTAACGTCTACTTGCATGGGATCCGACAATGGTGTAGGTAGTGCCGTAGGGGCAATGAGGGTCACAAGCTCATAGTTCACTGGTGGTGGAGGCCACAGTATCAACTATGGGATGTGGACTAGGACCGTTGACAGGTAGCCAACAACATCGTCACACAATGATGATATGCCACTGCAGTTGAGAAGGCCTATGATAATGTCATAGGATTCAGTGGGGAAATTCAAAATGGTCACAATATCATTTGAAATAGAGTGGGCACAACACCTAACATGTTTGTGGTGGACCGAACTAGCCAGCCAGTGCGGGGCCATGCCATAGGGGGAACCAGGCCACTGGGTGGCCGGGTGGGCTGGACCCTCAGCCCAAATGCTAGGCCTGATCAGTTTTGCCCAGACTCGACCAGTTCAGGTCTGGTCGGCCCATCTATTTCATACAGGTTTTGACCATCCCTGAACCCTACTATCCCCTTTTGAGTAAAAATACCAAAACATCCATGTCCTTCAACTAATTGAAAAGGTGGTTATAGCATTAGGACCCTCATGAAAAAAGACATTTTGACATACTATATGTGAGTTTATGTGCAAGATGAAATATAATTGATAACCCGAGGATTATATTCTCTAGGAATCAATAGTTCTATAATGGGGAATATAGCCCACATGAAGACCTTAGTGTCTGAGAAGACGAGCTTACCTTATTGGCCTAGTAGACGAGTAGACCTAAGTGTCCCAGTAGATGAGCCGACATAAGTGGCCCAACAGAGGTGTGTAGCTCAGTGGCCTAGTAGACGAGTGGACCACATCAGACCAGTAGATGATCATACCTTAGTGGACTTGTAGAAAAGAAGATGTTAGTGGCCGAGCAGATGAGCAGACCTCAGTATCCCAAAAACGAGTAGAACTCTGTGGACCAGCAGTCGAGCAGACCTCAATGGATCAGCAAAAAAAAAATGAGATTAGTGGCTGAACAGACTGGCTGATCTTAGTGGTATAGAAAATGAGAGGAACTCAGCAGCCCAATAGGCAAGTGGACCATTGTGGCCCTACAGACCATATGGACTAATCAGGGATGAATACGATGACAACAAAATATTTTCAACATTATGAATTATAGTTTTATTTCAATACATCAGGTTATACATTTTTGGGATTTCTATAGTGACTCTATTGACTGTAATTCTTAGTGTTTACACTTCTTATACCTCTTTGTTCGTCCTATTTATGTATATATTGGGGGGGTATACAATTTTCCTTTGGGGTCCCTACTGAGTTTTTTACTCACCCATTCATGGGAGTCGCCTGTAAATATCATGTCTTGTACATACGGTCGATGCTTTGATGGGGTCCTTGGTAGACTGGGGTCAGGTGGTGGTTAGGGTGACCCGATAGAGGATATGTGCATAATTATGTCATAAATCTTATTATTTACCTACCCTTAAGGTAAGGATTTATATGGAGGAGTTCCTGAGAATATTACATTTACATTTTAGTTTCTATTGGGTTTGTATTCTGGACCCGTTTACATTTAGTATTCTAATGTCATGCCTTTTGTTTGTTTACTTGGTGTATTCAACTTCTAGAATCTGTAGATTCATGTTGTGTGTGTTAGTATAGGTACATAGGAAAATTCCTCCAATATGTTTCAGATATACATACTCAGTTCTAGACTCCATCCCCTGGCCTATGGGAGTCGACCAAGGGGTAGTGACTGCACGAGCCCCTAGGGGATGGGTCAAGATAGAGTGGTATCAGGGTAGGTCAGTTCAAAATTAAGAACCCAAAGTCTAGGAGTTTGGTTTGGGGAAACAGTGATAAGAGTTTAGAGTTTTGATTTTAGGATAGGGAATCTAGTATTATTGTGGTGGTCGATGTATCTATACACTATGTAGCGTCTTAGATCTGGGTGAAACCAAAAGGTTCCCCATACCCAGTGGATCACATGGCCTCAATCTCATTTCCCCAATTTTCAAAGGTTTCGGACTAGTATCGAGGGCCCTGGGTGTGATAAGGGGATTAAAATTCCCTAAATGGAAGAGTAACACAACAGAAACTAAGAGTAAATAGTACTGGGAGCTGTAATACCATACTACGAGGTAAACATCGGAAGAATGAAAGTAAATAAATAACTAGAGCACATATATAAATGATGTATGTCACATAAGTTAAGTAATGTAGACAAAAAATTAACAATGATATAAATATAGAATTAATCCAAATTACTAAATAAAACGTGTAAACTCATGCACCATCGCAAACCTCAGATTGGTCTCATGCTCTCCAGCTCCAATAGTAATCAAGTACCTGATGTAGAGGAGTACTTTACCTAATCTATACCAATAACCATATAATCTGTTTAGGTCCAAAATCATGTCCCAAATAGGGTGTGATACAAATCCCAGTCTGCAACCACTAGAAGAACTTTTCCAAACTGGCAGAAAATATATATATCATGTAAAATATAGAAACAAATAAACAAACTAGGAATTAGTCAAAAGTCAATATTTACACATTCTTCAATTTCAATAATTTACATTTATTAACTACTCAATATATTGGATACAAATCCTGAGATCTATCATATGCTTTAAATCCCACCTTATGACAATAACAAACATGAGTCTCAAAAGACCGTCTGTCAATCAAGTAAGTTAGAGTCCAATCGTGTGATTTGCATTGGAAGACTCATTTCAGTCATTCAATTAATCAAAAGAAAGCCTATGGTAATATTCTCATAGTCTAAAAACCTCTTGTTTCACATATAACCCATTCAATAATAATAATGATCCCTTAGGAAATATCACACAATCTAAACTCTTCGGTCCCTCATATCACTAATAAAACACTATAGAAAACCTAAGAAGATATCACTATCAATACCACCTTGGTATACATTATAATGACCCTATGGAAGCTCTCAATGTCAATACCTTGTGGTCCAAAATCTATTTAATAACAAACATTTTGGTAGCTCTCACGGTCTAACCCCTCTGGTAAATGACCCTTTGGTAGCTCTCATAGTCAATACATATGGTCAATAAAAATATAAATTCATAACTATAAGTCACTAATTTGTGAAGCTCTCACAATCAATTCCCCATGGACATATTTTCATAATGTGAATCCCATGCATCCCATACAAACATCCACTACATCATAACAACACTAGACATGGAAAACAAAGCAACCAAACATGATTTTTAGACCAAACGATCATAAACAAATCAAACAAGGGTAACCCATCCATAATTAGGGTAATAAACCTTATGCATAATCAAATAAGACATTTTCAAACAAACAATCCATAGTAGGCATCCAACTGGGTAAAATTCCAAAGCCTGCAATACACTAATCAATGGTATACGACACTTTGAGCATATAAAATAAAAATACAACAATGTAAAGGCACAAACCACTCACCTCAATGATGTACAAGGAACACTCTTGAATGTCATCCATTGATTCAACCTAGAACACCGTAGATCTACAAAAAGGTAAAAAAATACCACATTGGGTTACACAAGAATGAAGAGAAATCTAGAAGAGAGGACCTAGGGAAAATGAGATGTCACCGGTGTGAATCCAATGCACGCAGTAGCATATCAATTAGATCTCAGATGGAAGAACTATTACTGTTTTAAGATCTTGGCCATCTCATTGCTCTTGTGTAGGAATCACCGGAAGAAAGGAAGTGTTATGGAGATGAGACGTGACCTCAGTCCAACTAATCAAACAAATTGAAAAGTGACTGACATGTTCATTTAATATACACAACATGTAAATTCCTCAATCGACCCCCACTTTTGGTGGTACGCATGGACATTTACTCATCCATTTCACTGCCTGTGCAAGGATACACATGGCCACTAGGTACATGACATATTCATAAAAAATTTAAAAATTACATCATTTTCATCAAAAACACCAAAAATCATGATAAATATATGAAATAATGATTAGTTTTATTACAAACATCCCCATTAAAAAAATTGTTCTGAAATTTCCATTCTAAGGGTGGTGAAGAAGAAACATCAAACAATGCAAGACACTGTGATCGTACGTCAGCCACCCACTTCAAAGTCTCATCCTACACAATCCAGTGTTGCGATAGAACTTATACCAAAGGAACAAACCACCCATTGGGAGCATTCGTTCTGCATTCCACAATATGTGTATGGTTCTCCTTAAAGGATGCATCCACCTCAAACGCAACCTCCTCAGGATTAAAATTGTGAGAAAGTTCTGAAAAGTATTGTCATAGTAGAGAAAAATATAAGATTTCATTCTTAGCTCAATAAATCTAAGGTAACTACAACTGATAGGAAACCAGAAAAAATCTCTCCAAAACCTAAAATAGTGATTTTTTTCTCAGTGAATGATTTTCATTTCTTCTAATAATTTTGTGTCTGAACCTATTTTGTTCACATAAGAACACCAGATCACTTCCCTCAAACACCAGTGGTCATCATTGTCGATTAACATAAGACTTATGGTGATATTGTGTAGAAGAAATCCTATTATAAATCTACTCCACATGCTCAGTGGTCTATTGGAAAAGATGAGGTCTCATTATAGCTACCTCACCTTCCACCATCCAACATATGGGTGATTAGAATGGACCACGGTTCAAATCCTCTTAGGGTTTCATCTGAATTATGTCTGGAAAACAATTATTGTTGGAGATCTCCACTAGGGGTATGTGTTCCTCTCAAGAACCCTAAAAATTTATGATGCATGCTCATAGCATGTCCATAAAAACTTGAATTGGTGGCTCAGACTGGCCATCTATCTGGAGATGGTATGCTTTACTCAAAAGAACCTATGTACCCAAATCCATTTATTGACCTTGAAAAACACGATATGTATAACTATTTTCCATGTATAAAATGATATAGTGTGGAGCCCCATTCAAAAGTATAATCTATATTATTTACAACCTTTATAGTTTATCAACACTAAATGATTCCTTGACCAGCTATAAATGTGCAACCTTCATGAGTATTTCAACAACAACTCATACTACATCATTCCCTTGAGGTGACCATAATTAACCCATCATGAAATCGATCACAAAATCATTCCACTTCCACTCATAAATGGGAAACTACTTTAATATCCCTACTTTTCATTGATGTTCTACCATCACCTGGTGAAAGATCGAACATATCATAACAAAACCATCAAGATACCTCTTCATACCTGACCACCAATACTGATGGTGTAAATCCTGATACATCATGGTGACAACATGATGAACTGCCCAACCTGAGGAATGGAAATCTCACATCAACTCCTCACGTATGTCTACTGACTACAATATTCATACATGAAGGTGCAAGATATCATGATTTCCTATGGTCCACCCAGGCATAGGGTCCTCTCTTAACACACTCTCCTATTGGACTTGGACATCAAAATCTAATATCCTCCTCATTATCATATGATCTAGAAGAGTAGATGTGGTAGCTACATAAGAAAAAAATGTCTACCCCTATCTATCATGCACCTCCATACAAATCTTACTGAGCGGATCTATAAGCTTCCACTCACTATTGGCCTCCTGATCTGCATGTATCTATCTTCTCTTTCTCAATGCATCAGCCACTACATTGACTTTCCCAAGCATGTAGGAAAGACCAAATTCAAAATACTGATGGTACTCAACCCACATTCAGAGTCTAAAATTCAGATCCTACTAAGGAAAGATATACAAGAGACATTTTTGTATTTAAAATCCACAAAATACTCTCTCTAAATATAATGTCTCCAATAACTCAAATCATGAACAACTGCAGCTAAATCGAGATCATTTGTTAAGTAATTCTTCTCATGTGGGCTCAACCACCAAGAATCATATATAGAGACTCCTTCCACTTACATAATTACTTATCTAATCCTAATACCTAATGAATCTCTATAAATTGTTTAAATTTTTCCTTGATCCTTAAAAATTAGTATTTGTGATGATGTCAATCTCCCTTTTATCTCCTAAAAGGCTGGATCTAAAGAATCTATCCACAAGTACATTGCACCTTTCTTATTCTGGCCCATAAGTAGTGTTTTTAAGCATAAAAATTCCTATATAAAGTGCATGTAGTAACCAACCATCGCTATAAAACGTTGTTCCTCAATGTCTTTTTTCAACAGCTCCTAGGAAACAACTCCTCTCACATTCTCTGGGTCTACTGATACTCCTGTATCAGAGATAACATGACACAATAAGTTAATTAGACCCATCCAACAATGGAATTTTTAGAGCATAACATATAACTCATGTTCTCTCAGTGTACTCAAAATGATATCAAGATGGGTGGATTCATCATGTTTAGTGCGGGAGTACCCCAATATGTAGTCCAAAAAGATAACTAGAATATAATCCAAGGATGGAATACTCAGTTCATCAGTGTCTTGAAATTTGTTTTCGTGTTCGTGAGACCGAATGTTAGAACCACATACTTGAATAAACCTTAACTACTATAAATGCTCGTAAGAGATATATTTTAATGACTAACACACAACTAATGATAAACAGATCTCAAGTCAATATTTGAGAGCACTCGGTCACCTCGAAGATGATCATAGAGATCACCAATCCTTTGAAAGGGATACTAGTTCTTGACCATCAATTGGTTTAGCTTCTGGTAAACCGTGCAATGTTAGAGGGTATCGCCTACCTCCTATTCAAAATGAATATGAGAACCCCAAAAAGATGTACTTAGTTTGATGAAGCTATTTTCCTAAAATCCCTACAACTTCTTCTTGAGCTCCTGTAAATATTGTGCAACCATCCTATAAGTTGGAATGGACACTAGATCTGCTCCTGGAACAAGCTCAATAGATAAATATATATCCCTCTATGGAGGTAAACATAAAATGTAATCTTGAAATAAATCATTGAAATGGCCCTGCATTGGTGGAATGTCAATCTATTATGTACCCTAATAATCCCGACAAAGACTAGAAATCTGGGTTGTAATTCTTCCCAAACCAAGATGCTTGTGTCCAGCTCGGGTCACCTGTAAATCCCATTCAGCATTGTGTAAAAAAGACCCACCCTCTGGTGATGTAAAACTCACCCTAGGGAAATAATAATCAATAAAGGCCTCAAATGAGACTAACTAGTCGATTCTATGAATGACATCGAAGCCTATCATATCTAAGTCATAATGTTCCTACAAGAAAAGATACCCACAATCCTCAAGAGAGAACTCCTTTCAATGACGTACACTTGGATTCCTAATCCCTAATAAAGTTTCTAGCATCATACAATCCTCAAAATTAACGATATAAAGACCAAGGCTCTCCAAAACAATAATAGATATAAAACCACGGGAATCCCATGTATCAAAAAGAGTAGAAGAAAAAACTAAGGATACTAGAATTGTACCTATAAATATAGAGGTTACGAGGTCCAACTCATGATTGGTCTGATCCACTATGAATTTCTGACATAAACAGCAGTCCTACAACCCTACCTGACATCCCTAGGCTGATCTATCCTGCGGTCGCTAAAAACCTGAAACCTAACTACAATTACCATGTCAACCAACTCAGCCTGAACGACCTAATGAACTCCAGTTCCCTGATGAAGGAGAAAATAGTGGATCTGCTCCTAAACATGGAGGCATAATTGATCCCCTATCACTAGTTGCTGGTGAGAAAAATAAGAAAAATGATGAAGATTACGTATCATGCCAAAAGCACGACACTCAACTGGGTCTCTCTTGTAATGTGGTCTTGTATGCCCACTCTTCCCACGCTAGTAGCATACCACCTGGCAACCTGAAGAAACAACATGTGAAAGATTACTATGGTGCTTCCTTCTATTTATTGAAGGAGTATTAGCCCTAGATGGTGTACCATCCTAGCCCACACCTTCTAAATCCCTATATAATGATCAGTAATTTGTTCGTAGTTAACTGTAGCCATCCCTAAAGTCAGCATGAAGACATTAATCTTCCATAAAATATCATACCTAAGACCATACTAAAATTTTCTAGACAAATATAACTCATCACCTCCTAGAATAGGTACGATGCAGTAAAGATATATGAAATGACAAGAGTAATCCATCCATGTCATAGAATCCTACTCCAGATGCATATACTCTTGGGCTCGATCGGCCATCGACATCTCGGGGTAGATGTAATCATAAAATATCATCTGGTACTCTTCCAAAACCAAATCTTGATGATGTCCCATATGTGAGATAACATCCCACCATATTGTGGTGTAATCAAATAACATATATGTAGAATACTTCACCCTATTATCGGGAGGTGTCTCTAAATGATCAAAGATAGAAATCATGGACTCCAACCAAGACTATGCATCCTATGTTACTCTATCCCTAAAAACATTGGAAGGATGATGCTAATGGAACACCCGTGACAGCTCTTCTATTGATGTGGAAGGTTTTAGTAATCCAAGGAAAATCTGTAACATCCCCAAAACTCCATCACGAAACTCTGACTCAACACCAATTTCTAATATAACAGTTGGTTCCAAAACAGGCATGATGAGTGGATCTACTGGTAGTCTCTGATATATCATTTCTAGTGTATGTCTATCACCCAGTACCTGGCGTACAAACAGAGGATGTCTTGGTGGCATGAATCTATAAGTTCAAGTGCACACCTCAATTCAATAACATCAAAGACAAAAACATATAGGTTAAATATTTTTATAGGAGAAGAAAACATTAATGTTTTAAAAAATATAGTTAGACAATGTGTATACTCTCCAAACAGCATATTCCCTTAGGTTTCAACATGGGCGTGTACCTCTACCAAACCTAGTCATGTAACACACTTGACCTCAACATGTTCATCCACATACAGGACATGAACATCAATTTCCCTCCTGTCCAAGATATCCTTCACGACTCAAACTACATGGTTCTCTCATTTGTAACACTACACATCATGTTCACCCAAGATAGGGAGTCTACATGTTATGTTCTAACCACCCATGTACTTTGTCACATGGTCAGACACGTGGTTTATTTTCACACAACGAATTCAATATGGATATGGTGTGTACAATCTAAAATTCATCCACCAATTTTGTTAGTCACATGGTTGGACACATGGTCATTTTGGCAGGGCGTATACTCCTAATACATGACATGATCTTCCAAATATTCCCAACCCTATTTCTATGCTCACATAGGAAGTAACATTTTTTAAGATCACATGGCATGTACATAAACTACTAATCATGTACATAAGAAAAGTTGTTTCTTCCATAATAGAATAACACATGGATTGTGTTCATTACACCATACTCTGTACGGTCATAGATTTCGGGCATTAGACATCTGAATATTCTCTAGAACCGATTAAAACATAATGTTTTTTCCAAGGAATGAAAACATCCAACCCATGAGTGCTCATACTACCACATATCAGTTTTTGGAATCCATGTTCACATCAAAACTATGAAAAATACAATTAAAGATCAAACATGATCCAAAAAATTCTGATCCATGTGGGCCCATAACACCTTATTGATCAGTGTTTGGCATCCATCCAACTGAAACATTAAAAATTTAATACCCTATCAAAATAGAAGATATTAGGTCATGAAATTTATGACAACATCATGCATATCTAGCACAACATATATCACAACAGTATAAAATCAAAAATGAACCCTAAATGGCATGACAAGAATGCAAGACATGTGATCTGTACCGGTACACATATGATGCATGAGATGGACTACCCTCATCTCATTGGGTTGAAACAGAAATAGAGCCATAATTATTTAAATAGTCACAACACAAGACAAGTGTGTCACCCTATGTTGAAATCAAATCAACTATAATAATTTAAAAAACAAAAAAAAGTACAATATTCAAGGTAAATTTGGTTTTCCTTATACACGAGTTAGATACTCCGAGTCCCATCTTATTAAAAACAACCCATTCCTTCCTATCCCTTTCTCTATGATCTAAATAGTAATACAATTAATAAAATAACTACCTATTATACCACTTTGTAGCATCCAACGAACTGGGTGCCGCCCAAAGGTGCCCTGTTATTGGTTGGACACATGGCCTCAAGTGAATTTACCTGAATGCCAAAGGCTTCTAAATAGCATAAATGGACTTGGTTGTGATAGTGGTGAAACTATGACCACATTAGTAGATTAACACATTAGAAACAAACAGTATATAGTATCGAAAGTAGTAATACCATACAACAAAGTAAACAACGTGAGATTGAGAGTAAATAATCAAATAGAGCACATATATAAATGATTCATGTCAAATATGTCTACGAAAGAATCCAAACAAGTCACAATGCAATAAATACTGTTGTAAACCAATGTAAAAATGAAAATACGTAAACTCATACAACATTTCAAGCCTCATAATGGTCACATGCTCTCCAGCTCTATCATCAATCAAGTACCAAATGTAGAAGGGAGCTTTCTCATATCTATATCTTCATCTATATATCTATTTGTGTACAAAAGCATGACCCAAAAAGGATGTGAGATAAATCCTTGTAGGAAACCACCTAATGATCTGTGGATTACTATCAGTGATTATATAAAGTAGGTAAAATTCATAAATTATGCAATAAATTAGGAATTACTCAAATTTAAACAATCATATATTTTTCAATTACATTAATGTGAATTTATTAATTATTAATTCCATTGAATAAGAATCACACAATCTATCCTATGATTAGAATCCCTCCATTTAACAAAAAAAATTGATGTATGAAATGTCCATCTGAAAATCATGTAACAAAGAGTCAAAGATTGTGCTTTGGCTTGGCAGACTCATCGAAATCATTCAATCAATCAAAAGACCCCCCTTGGGAATGTTCTCATAGTCTATAACCATCTGCTTTCACATATCATCCATTCAGTAATAATAATGACCCTCTGGGAAATCTCACAAAATCTAACCAATTTGGTCCCTCATAGCACTAATCAAATAAAAAAACCACCCTGGTAGCTCTCGTGGTCAATACCACCTTGGTCAAAATTATAACGATCCCTTGGAAGCTATCAAAATCAATTCCTTGTGGTAAGAAATTAATTTAATAACATCCCTATGGGAAGCTCCCCCGGTTAACCCCTCTAGTCAATGACCTAGGGAAACTCTCAAATTCAATTCATCTTGTGAATCAGAATAGAAATTCATAATTAAAAGGCCATAATTTGGGAATATCTCACATTAAATTCCCCTTGGGTAAAACTTTCAACATGTGAAACACTTTCATCCCATATAAACTAAAAATCCATCCAAAAAACACTTGGCATAAAATATAAATTATCCTAGCATGATATCATTCCCCAATGGACATAAACAAATCAAACATGGGAAACACATCCATAATCCTTGTAATAATCCTTTTTCAGAAACAAATAACCCTTTTTCAGACAAACATAACTTGGCAGGAATAAAAAATGGTTAAATTCCAAAACACACAATAACCTAATCCAGGGTATTCAGCACTTTGAGCATATATAATCCAAAGAAAACCAAATAATGGAACAAACCACCAACTATGAAATTTTACATGGAAAATACTTGAACATCAACCCTTGAATCATCCGAGAACCTCATAGATCTACAACAAGGTAAAAATCATTCAACATTGTATATCTCAAGAGAGAGAGAAAATCAAGAAAATAGTCTCTATGGAATGAGTGAAATCACCATATGGAATCCAATGCACCCAGCGATGTCTGGATCAGAGATTATATGGATGAATGGTATGATTTCAATGTTCATAGTTTCCTCATCACTCTCTTGTACAAAAACAATGGAAGAGGATTTGTGTTCTAGAGATGAGACGTGACCCTAGTCTGATTATTCAAATAAAAAAATTACACAGTGTGTTGATTTAATGAACACACCATGCACATGCCTCAACCGACCCCAACATTAGGTAGTCCACACTACCTAACACTCAATCATTACATGAGCAGTACACACCTACATGCGGAAACTGGTTAAGCAGAGTGCACTCAAGAGTTCACAATGTGTACATAGAAAATTGTAAAAAATATCTTCTTCTTAAAAACACCCAAATCTTGATCCATACCTAAAATGAAGATAATGGTTCATACACACAAATACCCTGAATTATGCTTCTCAACTCGATTCATGAAAACACTATTTTCATGGAAAATGATGGTACATGCATTGTATAGGAATGGTTTGAATTTTCCGTGTCCTTTTTTAGTCAGCTCAACATGTTTAATCTATTGATCATGGTATATCATGTTCTGTATCAAGAGCTTCCACATTGGCAGCTAGCTAGGATTCCATCACATGATCATGATGATGATCTGTGGATTGACGAGATGTGTACAAGGGTATTTACCAATGACAACACATAAGGCCCCAGCCTTAAACCTTACTTAATCTGGAGTTATTACAATAATAAACATTGAGGATCTTTTCAGGTTTAGTGTTTTAGATAATTAGATCATAAATCATGCATTACATTACACATTTAAACAAGGTGGTTTCATTAAGGACAATATTCACTTTTCCCATCAAAGGAATCATATTTAAAAAAAATGGATTCATTCATGACACTACCCTGACACTATCATCACATCATGTACTTTTCTCTTGACCTGTGGAAAACATTTCAAAAACATGGGATGAGCATAAAAAGTTCAGTAAGGGATATGAAAGTACGAAATGAAAAAATTAGTCCATGTATACATAAGAATTAATGAAATCATAATTTAATCATAAAACATATGATCTTTAACATACCTCATTAAATCATTAATAAATCATATAAATCATAAGACATAAAGGTAACATGAGGAATTCATATCATTCTTACGTAGGGAGTAACCCTCAAGGTAACGTTTAGAATACCCATCAAAGTAAATACCCTAAATCTCATCATAGAAACCATAACGTTTAACCCCTTCGCATTACCCAATGCATTGGAGAGCTATATCAGGCTCACCCCCCTTAGTTTATCACAAAACCATCCATCTTCAAAATCAATTCCCAAGAACCATAACATAATCATATCACATAAAACACGCATAAAGGAAACATAACATTTCCACATTTCAAACAAAAGTTATCAATAACACATTTATATAATAAAAACATTATCAAAACCATTTTAAATACCAAAATAAAAGAAATGTAAAACATGTTATTTATTTTTCATTTAAAAAAAATTTATGGCTTGTAGAAGATGTTGAAACTCAAATAATGGTCACTACGGCGGAGAAGTCATTGTCACCGCATACATATGAAAAAAACATTTCCTTTTGTCGTTTAGTAAAAGGATTCGTATAAAAAATATTCCTTTTGAATAAAAGTAAATGTAAAAGGGGTTTATACACCATATAAAAGAACGATATGTATAAAACAAAATATGCCTCAATGAAAGGAGATTAAGACGAAGTCCCTTACCTCGGGTCCGACTTGACTCGATCGCTCTTTAACCTCCTGAATAATAAACATGAGTTAATTTCTACTTTCATAAGAACCTTTTTCAAGGTCATCATTCATTTTATATCACTTATTACCATGTTATGAACACTATTTAATTATTTATGTTAATAACGGTCGTTTTTTCCATCATTGGTACTTGAGTAAAAAATGGACTTCTTATAATTACTTGTTGTTCATGGGGTAAAATATCCATTTTATCCAGAACTATATTAATGATATAGATATCATATATATCATATATATCCAGCATATACAAGCATTTATAATATTACATAACATTTAGAGGTAAGAAATGAAATGCACCGTTCATGGAGACGGTAAGCCATATGTACGCATGAAAGCTACTTTCATTTCTATTTCCTATTTAGTGGAATGAAATCATAATTATATAAAGGTATATTATAATTCCAGTATAATATCATATATAATATCATTAATTCCATCCTTTATACATCCCACATATGGCATTAATGAATCAAATCACGTTGAGGTGGCGGTAGTCCGCACTTCCTAAAATGAAGATATCGTGTTTACCCATAATGGAATCCATAATGGTATGCCATAAATGAAAAATAAAGAAGCTTAAGGAAAACATAAACATATTATATATCATATATAAATATAGTGGAATCATATATAAATATAGTTACATCTTAATGGCAACCATTGAAGGTGTTATAAGAATATTGAACAATCATCGTTTTGTGAGGCAGAAATTCGCCATCCATGGAAACAGTATGTTCTTTAACCATTAGATGTAGTTTTGTGTAAGTGTAGCTCGTATAATTATCATAAAAACATCATATTATGTTGAAGATACTGTTTTTGTTAATAAATAAGGGAATAAAAAGAGTCTAGGGGGTTGGAGAAGAAAAATAAAAAAAAGAACACAAGTGAATACATTACCATTAAATCGGGTAACTCCTCTTGGATTGAAACAAAAGGGTTTATTGAAGAGATTTATACCTAAGGTAAGGGTTCTAGGAAGAATATAGTTATGTGGAGAGATAAAATGAGCAGATGTTGGCCGAGCCAATGGCTTGAGAAGTGTTGGTAAGGAGGTACATGTGGGGGCCTTTTATAAGAGGGAGGAGGGGAACTCTTGGAAATTCAAGAAATGTTACTTTATTATATAATGAGTTTCGAATTTTAAAGGTCCCACATTCATATATTTCAAGGATAATGTTATAAGGGTTCCAAATATACTCATCCAATAGTAATTTGACAAGTGTATGTCTTAGATTTTACATTATCTTTTCATTTTATTTAAATCGTTAATTAATGAGGTAATTGTTGCATCATCATGGTGTCATAAATAAATTTTTATATTTAATATTTAAAAATTATAATAAAACTACTATGATGTAGGAAGTCTTTTTAGAGTTATAATGAATATTTATAGTCTAAGATATCATTTACACAGGCAGAACTAAAATTTTTTACTCGGGTAATACATTCTTTAGTGATATTCCCCTTTCTTTAAAGTTAAAATGATAAGGTGTCACTTTCACCAAAAAGTGATTCCATGGAGTCCCTAGGTTTGGCACAAAGCATCCCATGGTCAGCCATGACACAACCAGTAGAATTAGGACACATTTTGGGTACATTTTTCATTATTATGATATTATTTTATTATCCTTGACTACCTGATTATTAATTAATCAAGATAATTAAAGATAATTGCCGTCGTTTCTATTCATAATGTCCAAAAAAAGAGTCTTAATTAAATAATTTGGACCTTATGATTCCAAATATGCAATCCATTTTACCAAATTCTAAACACAGAAATTGCAATAACTAATTTAAAAATAATTCCTGTTGTCAAAATAAATAGCGGGTTTCTTTGAAACAATTTCTATCAAAAGTTTGACAATTGTTTATGTCCAATTTCAAAGAGAAATTAATCCCCATGACCACCATTTTATTAAGTGGTAAAAATAGATTCTGTTTACTCTTTAAAACCAATTAAATATATAATCTATATATATAATTAAATTAGATGAAAAGGCAGTTTTGTTGTAAAATGCTATACTTTTCACTATTAATTAAAAAATGAACATTGTCAGAATAATACCAAAAAATTATCCAAAAGTAAATTTCAATGTCTCAATCCTAAATAATAAGTTTATTTTGACAAATAGAGATTATAAATTTTTCAAAAGATTGATTTAAAAATGGTTTTCCATCAAAAGGCTGTAAAACAATCTTTTAAAAATATTAGAAAATTTTATGCTTATGATTGGATTTATTCTAATTTTAAGCCTTTAAAACACTATCTAATTCATAAATAGACATAGATAAGAAAATATATTATTCATTACATACTTGGGATTTTACATCCTTCCCACCTTTAGAAAATTGTGTCCCCGCAATTTATTTACATATCAAATAAGTGGGGTATTTATCCCTCATTGCATTTGCAGATTCCCATGTTGCCTTTTCAATCATGTGGTTTTTTCACAAAACATTTACATGATGAATCTACTTATTCCGTAACACTTGCTCCCTATGGTCAAGAATCTAGACTGGTTTTTCCTCATAAGATATGTACTCTTCTAGCTGAACTACCTCTAGACTCAAAACATGATATGGATCTGGCATGTACTTCCTTAACATTGAAACATGGAAAACATTGTGTACCTGAGATAAACTTGGAGGTAAAGCTACTCGGTATGAAACTGATCCATATCACTCCAGAATTTCATATGGTCCAATGAACCTTGAACTTAGCTTTCCATTCGTACCAAATCACATCACACTTTTCCATGGTGAAACTTTGAAGATGACATGATCACCTACTTCAAAAGAGAGATCCTCCTATTGTCCGCATAACTTTTCTTCCTGCTCTGAGTTGTTCTCATGTGTTTCTGTATCAGCTGAACTTTTTTTTCCAACTCTTCTACAAATTTTGGTCCCATCAACTTCCTTTCACCTACTTCATCCCAAAAATATAGAGTTCAACACCGCTTCCCATATAATGCCTCAAATGGTGCCATCTGTATACTGGAATGAAAACTGTTATTATAAGGAAACTCAACCAAAGAATGATGTTGTTCCCAACTTCCCTGATAATCCATCGAGAAAGCACGTAACATATCCTCTAATTTCTGAATTGTTTGTTCTGACTGCCCATCTTATTGAGGATGAAAATAGATACTAAAATTTAATTCAATACCCAATGACTTCATAAGGCCTTTCTAAAAGTTAGAAGTAAACATGGGATCACGATCAGATACAATGGAGAGGGGAACTCCATTCATCCTAACTATCTCATTAAGATACAAATGAGAAAGTTGATCTACGGAAAAAGTATCTCGTATATCATGTAAATTAGAAGATTTCGTCAAGTGATCAACAATAAACTAGAATTCATTATTATCTCGAGGTGTCTTTAACAATACCACAATGATATCTGTGGATATATTCTCCCATTTCCACTCTGGCACTAGTAAAGGCTGAAGCATCCCCTTCGGTAACTAGCTCTCTGCTTTAACCTGTTGACAATTCAAACACTTCTCAGAAAAATCCAAAATATCTCTTTTCATTCCATCCAACCAGTAATACTCTCGAAAATCTCTATAAATCTTAGTACTGCCAGGATGAACTGAAAATGAAGAACTATAGCTTCACATAACAACTCTCTCTTCAACTGTGAATCACAAGTCACACACAATCTCTTCCCAAATCTCAAAACACAATCATTATCGATTTTTAATTCAGGAAACTTACCTTTATGAACCAGCTCTACCCCTTTCTACAACTCACTTCCTTTCTTCTGTGCTTGCTTAATTATGTCTGATAGAAAAGATTTCACTGATACCTGAAACTAAATAGAAGGAAATCCTGCACCAAAAACTTCTATACCAAATTTCATCAAATCCTTAACCAAAGGAACACGTTCCAAATGCAACATTGTTAATGATGCATTACTTTTTTGGCTCAAAGCATCAACCACATTATTTGTTTTCCCAAATGGTAATGAATTGTAAAATCATAATCCTTGATTAATTCTATCCATCTCCTATGTCTCATGTTCAATTCATTCTTAGTGAATATATACATTAAACTTTTTTGATTAGTATATATTTCACAATTTACACAATACAAATGATGCCTCTAAAATTTTAAAGCAAAAACAACAGCAGATAATTCCAAATCAAGTGTTGGGTAATTTACCTCATCAGTTTTCAACTAATGTGAAGCGTAAGTAATTACAAGATCATTCTTCAATAAGATACAACCAAGTCCTTTCAATGAAGCATCACTGTAGTTAACAAACTAACAATTCCTGGAAGGTAGTGACAAAACTAGAGCATTCACCAATCTTCTTTTCAATTCCTAAAAATAATCATCACATTCTTTTGTCCAGATGAACTTACAGCCCCTCTGATTTAGCTTAGTCATTGGACTAGATAACCGTGTAAAAATTCTAACAAACCTTCGGTAATAGATATCCAAACCAAGGATTCTATGAATCTCAGTTAAACTTGTAGGTCTTGGCCATTCTTCAACAACCATTGATTTTGCAGGATCAACAGTTATTCCATTTTTAGAAACAATGTGACCAAGGAAAGAAATTTTTGTCAAAAAAAACTCACATTTTCTGAATTTCCCATACAATGTCTTTTCTTTTAATGTTTGAAAAATGTCCCTTAAATGTCTTTAATACTCCTATTTACTTTTAGAAAACACCAATATATCATCAATGAAAACAACCACAATCATATCCAAGAACTCATGGAAAATTCTATTCATAAGGTCCATTAATAAAGCAGGTGCATTGGTTAGATAGAAAGGCATAACTACAAGTTCATAATGTCTATATCTTGTATGAAACGCAGTCTTCAGATCATCTTATTCCTTTAACTTCAACTGATGGTACCCCGATCTCATGTCAATCTTTGAAAAATATTGAGCCCCCTGGAGCTGATCAAAAAAATCCTCGATATGAGGCAAAGGATATTTTTTCTTAACAGTGATGTTATTCAAGGCTCTATAATCAATGCAAAGTCTCATAGAACCATCTTTATTTTTAACAAATAAGACACCAGCACCCGCTGGTGATGTGCTAGGTTGAATGAAACCCTTCTCTAATAAATCTTACAATTCCTCCTTCAACTCTAAAAGATCAATTTGAGCCATTCGATAAAGGGGTTTTGAAATTGGATTAGCATCCGGAACTAATTCAATAGTAAATTCAACTTCCTGATCTGGAATTATTCTAAGAAACTCATCAGGAAAAACATCAGGATACCCATTTACCACTGGCACATCATTAATCTTAACAGATCCTTTATTTTCAACAATATGTGCAAGGTAACATTCATTTACATCTATTACATGTTTCTCAGCCTCTTGATATGTTATCAACAGTAAGGGTTCATTCTTGTACACAAACTGAATGTGTTTCTCAAAAGAAACATCTTTAGCTCTACAATCAATCTTAGCATGGTAAACAGAGAGCCAATCCATACCCAGGATAAAATAAAACTCTAATAGAGGTAAAAGAATAAGGTTTTAAAGTAGGTTCTTTCCACAAATAAGGATAGTAAGACTCTTATAAATTCTTTTTGCCTCATCATTTCCCACAGGTGTTTTTACCACAAGTTCATGAGTCATTTCTTGAGATGGAATTCATAATTTACTTGAAACGTTTTCAGAGATGAATGAATGTGTAGACCCGGAATCAAACAACACACTGGCATAATCTGAAAAAACAAAAAAAGTACTTGATACCACTTCATTTGATGGCCCAACATCTTCTGAAGTAGTTGCAAAGGATTTCACCACACCTTTGTTCTTGTAGTCTGACAACTTCCCGTCACTTGAGCTCTTTGTCAAACACTCGTTTGCATAATGACCCATCTCATTGCACTTGATTCATTTCACTAACTGTAAATCAAATTTGGTCTTAACATCACCCAGATTTTTTTCAGTGCAATCACGATCCTTATGTCCAATCTTACCACATCGGTAGCACTTTCCAGAATTCAGAAGACATTCCCCAGCATGCCTTTTACCACATTTACCACAAACTGGAAACATAGTTTTCTAACCATCAGACATTTTTGAAGATTTCATCCCTTTCTCCTACCACCTCGGTCTCTTCTTCTGTTGGTTATTGTAGAACACATGATCATCGACAAACTCCATTTCCACCTTCTTAGCACATCGAACAAGCTTTTCGTAACTCTTGAACTTGCTAGAATCTAAAGCCCTTTGATATTTTGTCTTTAATCCTAAGTAAAAATTATTGATTTTACTATCAAGGTCTCGGATAAAATTTGGAGCATACCTCGCCAATCGAGTGAACGTTTTTTCATAAGAAGCCACTGAGTCGCCCTCTTTCCTCAATTCCAAGAATTTTTTTTCCATACTAAGTCGAACATAATTAGGAAAATACTTCTCAAGAAACATACCTTTGAATTCATCCTAGTCGAGAGCATCAATCTCATCCGCATCCCTGATATTTTTAACCATACACCACCACTGATCTGCATCACCCTCCAAACGGTAAATTGCAAGACTAGCCTTTTGATTGTCTGAACACCCCATGACATCAAAAATCTTCTCCAGTGCTTTAATCCACCCTTCAGCTAGCACAGGGTCGGATGATCCTCTAAATGATGGGGGATTTTCCCTCATGAAATGTTCCACCACTGACATATTCCTCTGCGGTTGATCTGGCTGATCTCGTACATGGATACCACCACCATTTATCACTTGAGTAAAATTATCCATTACTGCAAAAAATGGTATAGTTAAAATTCCGACCATCTCAGGATACAGATTCAGAAGGTCATTTCCTTCAGTATGCCTTCCTAGCACTGCTTCCCTATTTCCTCTGCAGAAAACCATTCTGAACAAACATGTCTTAGATGAAGCAACATGGTAATCTTAAAATGCTATAAAATTTTTATTTGACCATAAAAAAAATATATTTTTGGATAATAATTTAACATAATTCTAACTCCTAAATTTATCTAAACTGACCTCTGATACCAACTATAAGGCCCCAACATTAAACCTTACTTAATCTTGAGTTATTATAAGAAAAAAACATTGATGATATTTTCAGGTTTAGAGTTTTAGAGAATTAGATCATAAATCATGAATTACATTACACATTTAGACAAGGTGGTTACATTAAAGACAATATTCACTTTTCTAATCAAAGGAAACATATTTAAAACAAAACATGGATTCTTTGATGACACTTCCTTGACACTATCATCACATCATGTACATTTCCCATGACCTGTGGAAAACATTTCGAAAACATGGGATGATCATAAAAATCTCAATAAGGGATATGAAAGTACGAAAAGAAAACATTAGTCCATGTATACATAAGAATTAATGAAATCATACATTACTCATAAAACATAAGTACTTTAACATACCACATCAAATCATGAATAAAATATAGAAATCATAAGACATAAAGGTAACATGAGGCATTCATAACATTCTTATGTAGGGAGTAACCCTCATGGTTACGTTTGGAATACCTATCACAATATATTCCCTAAATCGCATCAGACCAACCTTAGCATTTAACCACTTCATGTTACCCAATGCATTGGACAACTATATCGGGCTCACCTGCCCTTAGTATATCACAGAACCACCCGTCTTCATAAACAATTCTCACGAACCATAATATAATCGTATCACATAAAACATGCATAAATGAAACATAACATTTCCACATTTCAATCACAAGATATCAATAACACATTGATATAATAAAAAAATTATCAAAACCATTTTCAATACCAAAATAATAGAAAAGTAAAACATGGTATTTATTTTTCATTAAAAAAAAGTTATGGCTTGTAGAGGAATCCGAAACACAAATAATGGTCATGGCAGTGGAGAAGTCGTTGTCGTCGCATAAGTACGGAAAAAACATTTCCTTTTGTCGTTTAGTAAAATGCTTCGTACAAAAAAAGATTCCTTTTGAATAAAAGTTATAGTCAAATGTGTTTATACACCATAAAAAATAAAGTTGTGTATAAAACAAAATATGCCTCAATGAAAGGAGATTGAGACATAGTCCCTTACCTCAGGTCTCACTTGACTATATCACTCTTTAATCTCTTGAATAATAACCTTGAGTTAATTTCTACTTTCTTAATAACATTTTTCAAGTTCATCATTCCTATTATATCACTTATTACCATGTTATGAACACTATTTAATTATTTAAGTTAATAACGGTCTTTTTTTCGATCATTGGTACTTGAGTCAAAAATTGACTTCTTATAATTACATGTTATTGATGGGGTAAAATATCCATTATATCCAGAACTATATTCATGATTTAGATATCATATATATCATATATATCCAGTATATACATGAACTTATAATATTACGTAACATTTAGAGGTAAGAAATGAAATTCACCGTTCATGGTGACGTTATGTCGTACGTATGAATGAACGCAACTTTAATTTCTATTTCATATTTAATGGAATGAAATAACAATGATATAATGGCATATTATAATTACAGTATAATACCATATATAATATCATTAACTCCATCCTACATACATCCCACATATGGCATTAACAAATCGAATCACTTTGAGGGGGTGGTAGTCTGCATTTCCTAAAATGAAGATATCGCGTTTACCCATAATGGAAACCATAAAGGTACGACATAAATGAAAAATACAGAATATTATGGAAAACATAAACATATTATATATCATATATAAATCTAGTGACATCTTTATGGACACCTTTGAAGGTGTTTTAAGTATATTGAACAATCATCGTTTAGTGAGGCAGAAATTCACCATCCACGGAAACAGTATGTTCTTTAACCATTAGATGTAGGTGTGTGTAAGTGAAGCTCTAATACTATTCATAACAATATCCTTGTATGTTGAATATAGTGGTGTTGTTACAAAATAAGGGAATAAAAATATTCTAGTGGGTTGGAGAAGAAAAATAAAATAAAAGAACAAAAGTCAATACAATACCTTTAAGTCGGGTAACTCCTCTTGGTTTGAAACAAAAGGGTTTCTTGAAGGGAATTATTCCTATGGCAAGGATTCTAGTATTAAGAGATGGATGTGGAGAGATATATCAAGTAGATTTTGTCCGAGCCAATGGCTTTATAAGTGTGGGTAAGGATGTATAGGTGGGGGCCTTTTATAAAAGGGGGAGGGGCACTCTTAGAAATTCAAGAAATGTTACTTTAATATATAATTATTTTAGAATTTTAAAGGTCCCAAATTCATATATTTAGAAGATAAGGTGATAAGGGTTCTAAATATACTCATCCAATAGGTCTTTGACAAGTGTAAGTCTTAGATTTTACATTATCTTTTTATTTTATTTAAATCGTTAATTAATAAGGTAATCGTTGCATCATCATGGTGTCATAAGTAACTTAATTTATTTAATTTATAAAAATTATAAAACAAATACTATGATATAGGAAACTTTTTAAATTTATAATGAATATTTATAGTCTAAAAGATAATTTACATAGGCAAAAAAAATGTTTTACTCGTGTGATACATTCTTTAGTGATATTCTCCTTTCTTAAAAAATAAAATGATAAGGTTTCACTTTCACCCAAAAGTGATTCCATGGGGTTCCTAAGATTTCCACAAGGCATCCCATGGTCGGCCATGACACAACCCATATCATTATGACACATTTTGTGGTCATTTGTTATTAGTATGATATTATTTTATTATCCTTAACTATCTGAATACTAATTAATCAAGATAATTAAATATTATTACCGTCGTTACTATTCATAATGTCCAAAAACAAAAGTCTTAATTACATAATTTGGACCATCTAATTCCAAATATGGAATCAATTTTACCAAATTCCAGACACATAAATTGAAATAATTAATGTAGAAATATTTTCCGTTGTCAAAACAAATTGCGGGTTTTTTTGAAACAATTTCTATCAAAAGTTTGACAATTGTTTATATCCAATTTAAAGTGAAATTAATCACAATTACCACCATTGTATTAAATGGTAAGACTATATTCTATTTACACTTTAAACCAATTGAAAATATAATCTATCCATATAATTAAATTAGATGAAAAAGCAGTTTTGATGTAAAATGCTGTATTTTCACTATTCATTAAAAAAATGAACATTGTCAGAAAAATACCAAAAATATATCCAAAGTAAATTTCAATGTCCCAATCCTAAATAAAAAGTTTATTTTGAAAAATACATCTTATAAAATTTTCAAAATCTTGATTTAAAAATGGGTTTCCATCAAAAGGTGGTAAAACAATCTTTTAAAAATATTAGAGAAATCTATTCTTAAGATTGGATTTATTCTCATTTTAAGCCTTTAAAACACTATCTAGTTCATAAATAGACATAGATAAGAAAATATATTCTTCATTACTTACATGGAATGTTACATCCTTCCCGCTTTATAAAATTGCATCCACACAATTTATATACTTATCGAATAAGTGGGGGTATTTATCCTTCATTGGATTTTCAGATTCCCATGTTTCCCCATCAATCAAGAGGGTTTTTCAAAAAAACCTATACTTGATGAATCAACATATTCCGTAACACTTGCACCCTATGGTCAAAAATCTTGACTGTTTGTTCCTCATATGATACATTCTCTTCCAGCTGAACTACCTCTGGACTCAAAACATGAGATGGATCTGGCATGTACTTCCTTAACATTGAAACATGAAAAACGTTGTGTACCTGAGATAAACTCGGAGGTAAAGCTACCCGGTATGCAACTGATCTAAGTCTAACCAGAATTTCATATGGTCTAATGAACCTTGGACTCAGCTGTCCTTTCTTACCAAATTGTATCACAATTTTCCATGGTGAATCTTTGAGAAGACATGATCACCTACCTCAAAAGAGAGATCCTTCCTCCTATTGTCTGCATAACTTTTTTTGCTTGCTCTGAGCTGTTCTCATGTGTTTCTGTATCATCTGAACTTTTTCTACCAACTCTTCTACCAATTCTGGTCCCATCAACTTCCTTTCACCTACTTCATCCCAGAAAGATGGAGTTCGACACCGCTTCCCATATAATGCCTCAAATGGTGCCATCTGTATACTGGAATGAAAACTGTTATTATAAGAAAACCCAACCAAAGAATGATATTGGTACCAATATCCCTAATAAACTATCGAGTAAGCATAGAGCATATCCTCCAAAGTCTGAATTGTTCATTCTGATTGCCCATATGATTGATGATTAAAAGCTGTACTAAAATTTAATTATTTACCCAACAACTTCTGAAAGCCTTTCCAAAAGATAGAAGTAAACATGGGATCACAATCAAATACAATGGAGAGGGTAACTCCATGAAACCTGACTATCTCTTTAATATACAAATGAGAATTTTGATCTTGGGAAAAAGTATCTCATATAGCAAAGAAATGAGCATATTTAGTCAAGCGATCAACAATAACCCACATTGCATTATTACCTCGAGGTGTCTTTGGTAATCCCACAATGAAGACCATGTATATATTCTCCCATTTCCACTCTGGCACTGGTAAAGGCTGAAGCATCCCCTTCGGTAACTTCTTCTCTGCTTTAACCTATTGACAAGTCAAAAACTTCTTAGTAAAATCCACAATATTTCTTTTCATTCCATCCCACCAGTAATACTCCCGAAGATCTCTATACATCTTAGTAATACCAGGATGAACTGAAAATAGAGAACTTTGAGCTTCAAATAACAACTCTCTCTTAGACTGTTAATCACATGGCACACACAATCTCTTCCCAAATCTCAAATCACAATCATTATCAATGTTGGATTCATGCAACATACCTTTCTGAACCAGCTCTACCCTTTTCTGCAACTCACTGTCTTGCTTCTATGCTTGCTTAATTCTGTCTGATAGAGAATATTTCACTGATACCTGAAACAAAACAGATGGACATCATACACCAATATCTTCTATTCCACAGGTCATCAAATCATTAACCAAATGATCATGTTCCAAATTCAACATTGTTAATGAAGCATTACTTTTTCAACTCAAAGCATCAGCCACATTATTTTCTTTTCCCATATGGTAATGAATTGAACAATCATAATCCTTGATTAATTTTAGCCATCTCCTCTGTCTCATGATAAATTCTTTCTAAGTGAATATATACTTTAAACTTTTGTGATTAGTATATATTTCACACTTTACACCATAAAAATGATTCCTCCAAATTTTTAAAGAAGAAAACAACAGTAGCTAATTCCAAATCATGTTTTGGGTAATTTAGGTCATGAGTTTTCAACTGATGTGAATCGTAATAAATTACCTGATCATTCTCTATTAGGACCGACCATGTCCTTTCAATGAAGCATCACTGTAGATAACAAACTCACCATTCCTGGAAGGTTGTGCCAAAACTGGAGCATTCACTAATCTTCTTTTCAATTCGTGAATACAATAATCACATTTTTTTGTCTAGATGAACTTAACACCCTTCTAAGTTAACTTAGTCCTTGGACTAGATAACTGTGAAAATTTTCTAACAAACCTTCGGTAATAGCCTGCCACACTAAAAAAGCTATGAATCTCAGTTACATTTGTGGGTCTTGGCCATTATTCAATAACCTTTGTTTTTGCAGGATCAATATTTATTCCATCTTTAGAAACAATGTGACCAAGGAATGAAATTTGTTGCAACCAAAACTCACATTTGATGAGATTCCCATACAATTTATTTTCTTTTATGGTTTGAAAATGACCCTTAAATGTCTTTCATTCCCCTATTTACTTTTAGAAAAGACCAACATATCATTAATGAAAACAACTAGAAACATATCCAAGAACACATGGAAAATTATATTCATAAGGTCCATGAATACAGTAGGTGCATTGGTTAGACCAAAAGGAATAACTACAAATTCATAATGGCAATATCTTGTACCAAACACAGTCTACAGAACATCTACTTCCTTTAACTTCAACTGATGGTACCCTGATATCAAGTCAATCTTTGAAAAATATTGAGCCCCCTGGAGCTGATCAAACAAGTCATTGATATGAGGCAAAAGATATTTTTTCTTAACAATGATGTTATTCAAGGCTCTATAATCAATGAAATGTCTCAGAGAACCATCTTTCTTCTAAAAAAATAATATAGGAGCACCACATTTTTATTTTCTAGGTCGAACGAAACCTTTCTCTAATAAATTTTGCAATTGCTCCTTCAATTTTAAAAGTTAAATTTGAGCCATTCGATAAGGGGGTTTTGAAATTGTCTTTGCATCTGGAACTAAGTCAATAGTAAATTCAACTTCCCGGTCTGGTATTATTCTAGGAAACTCATCAGGAAAAACATCAGGATACTCATTTACCACTGGAACATTATTAATCTGAACATTTCCTTTGTTTTCAACAATATGTGAAAGGTAACATTCATTTCCATATTTTACAAGTTTCTCAGCCTCTTGATATGTTATCAACAGTAAGGGTTCATTCATGTACCAAAAATGAAAGTATTTCTGAAAATAAACTTCCCTAGCACTATAATCAATCTTAGCATGGTAAACAGAGAGCCAATCCATACCCAGGATAACATCAAACTCTACTAGAGGTAAAAAAAATAAGGTTTGCAAGTATGTTCATTCCATAGATAAGGATATAAAGACTCTTATAAATAGTTTTTGCCTCATCATTTCCCCTAGGTGTTTTTACCACATTTTCAGGATTCATTTCTTGATATGGAATTCCCAATTTACTAAAAAATATTTCAGAGATGAAAGAATGTGTAGACCCTGAATCAAACAACACACTAGCATAATCTGAAAAAACAAAAAAAAGTATCTAATACCACTTCATTTGATGGCCCAACATCTGCTGAAGTATTTGCAAAGGATTTAACCAAAACTTTTTTCTTGTAGTCTTATTGTTTCCCATCACTTGAGCTCTTTGTCAGACACTCATTTGCATAAGGACCCATCTCATTGCACTTGCAACATTTCACTAACTGTAAATAAAATTTGGTCTTACCATCACCCTGATCTTTTTCAGTGCAATCACAAGCCTTATGTACCATTTTACCACATCAGTAGCACTTCCCAGAATTCAGAAGAAATTCCCAACCATGCCTTTTACCACATTTTTCAAAAACTAGAAACATAGTTTTCTTACCATCAGAACATTTTAAACAATTCTTCCCTTTCTCCTGCCACCTCGGTCTCTTCTTCTGTTGGTTTTTATAGAACACTTGATCAACAGAAAACTCCATTTACACCTTCTCAGCACATCAAACAAGATTTTCATAAATCCAGATCTCGCGAGAAGCTAAAGCCCTTCTCTATTTTGGATTTAATCCTGAGTAAAAATGATTGATTCTAGTATCAAGGTCTCAGATAAAATTTGGAGCATACCTCGCCAATCGAGTGAACCTTTCTTCATAAGAAGCCACTGGGTCGTCCTCATGCCTCAATTCGAAGAATTGTTTTCCATCCAAAGTCGAAAAACCTTAGGAAAATACTTCTTAGGACACATAGCTTTTAATTCATCCTAGTCGAGAGCGTCAATCTCATCCACGTCCCAGGTATTTTTAACCATCGACCACCACTGATATACTTTACCCTCCAAATGGTAAATTGCAAGACTAACCTTTTAATTTTCTGAACACCCCATGAAATCGAAAATCTTCTCCAGTTCTTTAATCCACTGTTCAGATAGGAAAAGATCAGATGATCCTCTGAATGATGGGGGATGTTGCCTCATGAAATGTTCCACCACTGTCTGCGGTTAATAATGTATGATCTCATGCATGGATAACACCACCATTTATATCTTGTGTCAACTACGCCATTACTACAACAAACTGTTCAGTTCCAATTCCGACCATCTTAGGATATTGATTCGGAAGGTCATTTCCTTCTGTATTCCTTCCTAGCACTGCTTCCATGTTTCATCTGCGGAAAACCATTCTGAACAAACATGTATTAAATGAAGTAACATGGTAATCATCAAATGCTATATCATTTTAATTTCACCATAAAAAAAATATTTTTGGATAATCATTTAATATAATTATAACTCCAAATATTATCTAAACCGACCTATGATACCAACTATAAGGCCCCAGCCATAAACCATACTTAATCTTGAGTTAATAAAAGAATACACATTGAGGATCTTTTTAAGTTTAGAGTTTTAGGGAATTAGATCATAAATCATGCATTACATTCCACATTTAAATAAGGCAGTTACATTAAAGACAATATTCACTTTTCCCATCAAAGGAAACATATTTAAAACAAAACATGGATTCTTTCATGACACTTCCTTGACACTATCATCACATCCTGTACTTTTCCCTTGACCTGTGGAAAACATTTCAAAAACTTGGGATAGGAATAAAAAGCTCAGTAAGGGATATGAAAGTACGAATTGAAAACATTAGTCCATGTATACATAAGAATTAATGAAATCAAACTTTACTCATAAAACATAATCTCTTTAACATACCTCATCAAATCATGAATAAATCATAGAAATCATAAGACATAAAGGTAACTTTAGGCATTCATAACGTTCTTACATATAGAGTAACCCACATGGTTACGTTTGGAATAAGCATCATAGTATATTCCATAAATATCTTCGGAGAAACCTTAGCATTTAATCCCTTCATGTTACCTAATGCATTGGAGAGCTATATCGGGCTCACCTGCCCTTTGATTATCATGGAACCACCCGACTTCATAAACAATTCCCAAGAACCATAACATAGTCGTATCACATACAACATCGATAAAGGAAACATAAAATTTCCACATTTCAATCACAAGATATCAATAACACGTTGATATAATTAAAACATTATCAAAACCATTTTCTTTACCAAAATAAAATAAAATTAAACCATGGTATTTATTTTTCATTTAAAAAAAATCTATGGCTTGTAGAGGAAACCGAAACTCAAATAATGGTCACGGCGGTGGAGAAGTCTTTGTCACCTCAAACGTATGACAAAAAAAATTCCCTTTTGTCGTTTAGTAAAACGCTTCGTATAAAAAAATATTCCATTTGAATAAAAGTTAAATTCAAAGGGGTTTATACACCGTATAAAAGAAATTTGTGTATAAAACAAAATATGCCTCAATGAATGGAGATTGAGGCGAAGTCCCTTACCTCGGGTCCGACATGACTCCATCGCGCTTTAATCTCCTGAATAATAAACTTCAGTTAATTTCTACTTGATTAAGAACCTTTTTCATGTTCATCATTCCTTTTATACCTCTTATTATCATGTTACGAACACTATGTAATTATTTATGTTAATAACGGTCATATTGTCAATCATTGGTACTTGAGTCAAAAATGGACTTCTTATAATTACATGTTTTTCATGGGGTAAAGTATCCATTTTATACAGAACTATATTAATGATTTATATATCATATATATCATATATATCCATTATATACATGAATTTATAATATTATATATCATTTATAGGTAAGAAATGAACTGCACCATTCATGGAGACGGTATGTCATACGTACGCATGAACACTACTTTCATTTCTATTTCATATTTAATGGAATGAAATCATAATGATATAAAGGTATTTTATAATTCTAGTATAATATAAAATATAATATCAATAACCCCATCCTTTATACGTCCCTCATATGGCATTAACGAATCAAATCACTCTGAGGGGGCGGTAGTCCGCACTTCCTAAAATGAAGATATTGTGTTTTCCCATAATGGAAACAATAAAGCTATGCCATAAATGAAAAATAAAAAAGCTTAAGGAAAACATAATCATATTATATATCATATATAAATATAGTTACATCTTAATGGGAACCTTTGAAGGTGTTATAATAATATTGAACAATCATCATTTCGTGAGACAGAAATTCGCCATCCACGAAAATAGTATGTTCATTAACCATTAGATGTAGGTGTGTGTAAGTGTAGCTCGAATAAATTTCATAAAAACATACTAGTATGTTAAAGATACTGGTGTTGTTACAAAATAATGGAATAAAAAGAGTCTAGGGGGTTGGAGAAGCAATATAAAACAAAAGAACACAAGTGAAGACAATACCTTTAAATCCGGTAACTCCTCTTGGTTTGAAAAAAGGGTTTTTTTAAGAGCTTTATACCTAAGGTAAGTATTATAGGCTGAAGATAGGTATTTTGAGAGATAAAATGAGCAGTGTTTGGCTGAGCCAATGTCTTGAGAAGTGTGGGTATAGCGGTAGAGGTGGGGGCCTTTAATAAGCGAGGGGAGGGGCACTCTTGGAAATTCAAGAAATGTTACTTTATTATATAATGAGTATCGGATTTTAAAGGTCCCACATTAATATATTTATATGATAAGGTGATAAGTTTTCTAAATATAATAATCCAATATGTCTTTGACACGTGTAAGTCATAGAGTTTACAATATATTATCATTTTATTTAAATCGTTAATTAATGAGGTGATCATTGCATCATCATGGTGTCATAAATAAATTAATTTATTTAATGTCTAAAAATTATATAAAAAATACTATGATGTACAAAATCTTTTTACATTTCCAATTAATATTTATAGTCTAAGAGATCATTTACACAAACAAAACTAAAAATGTTTTACTCGGGTGATACATTCTTTAGTGATATTCTCATTTCTTTAAAAATAAAATGATAAGGTGTCACTTTAACCCAAATGTGATTCCATGGGGTCCCTAAGTTTGGAACAAGGCATACCACGGTCGGCCATGATACAAACAGTAGCATTAGGACACATTTTGGGGTCATTTTTTTTATTATGATATTATTTTATTATCATTAACTACCCGATTACTAATTAATCATGATAATTAAAGATAATTACCGTCGTTACTATTCATAATGTCCAAAAAACAAAGACTCTTAATTAAATAATTTGGACCTTATGATTAAAAATATGGAATCCATTTTACCAAATTCAAAACACATAAATTGCAAAAATTAATTTAAAAATAATTCCCGTTGTGAAAATAAATAGCGGGTTTTTTGGAAACAATTTCTATCAAAAGATTGACAATTCCTTATGTCTAATTTCAAAGTTAAATTAATCCCAATGACCACCATTTTATTAAATGGTAAAAATATATTCTATTTAAACTTTCAAACCAACTAAAAATATAATATATCCATATAATTAAATTAGATTAAAAATCAGTTTCGAAGTAAAATGTTGTATTTTTCACTATTCATTAAAAATGAACATTTTTAGAAAAATACCAAAAATTTATCCAAAGTAAATTTAAATTTCCCAATCTTAAATAAAAATTTTATTTTGACAAATAGATCTTATAAAATTGTCAAAAGTTTTATTTAAAAATGATTTTCCACAAAGAGGTGGTAAAACAATATTTTAAAAATATTAGAGAATTATATGCTTAAGATTGGATTTATTCTCCGTTTAAGACTTTAAAACACTATCTAATTCATAAATAAACATATATATGAAAATCTATTATTCATTACTTACTTGGGATGTTACACAACACCATCGGGTGGTGTAACCACAATACAACAACATTTGGTGTAGCACATGGTACTCGTAGTACCACTGGATGAGATGCATGGGCTGAGCGTACATCACAAGTTTCAGTGATAGATACCCCTTAGGTTCCGAGGCGAGCCTAATTCACAAGTGGAAAAGGACTATCTAGAGATGGTGACAATGTTTTCTGTCATGTAAGGACACCATTAGGTCAGAAGGAGGTTATATTAGTGAGAGTTCTACGAGACTCATTAGGGAAATGGATGGGTTTAGAATACGTGATCTTATGATGAGGTAACTATTCTATAGATATATCTTGATAAAATTTTCAAATTAGGAGCTCTTTACTTAAAACCTAAGGGTTATGCTTTGAAAATTTATGATATTGCTTTGGTAGGATGACATGTAGGTAGTTAAATATTAATTGAGGCATAATGACCTTTCCATGTACTCAATGAATACAATATGACAAGATTTTCAGGGCTCAGACCATTAAAAGATGTGTGTTTAGGGACAATCGATCAAGAACCATTCCTATATAAATTTTTACTAATTATTGGGTTCCAGAGAGAGCCTTTGTGGTTGAACATCCATTGGATGAGTAGATACAACTACTGTATGTCAACAATAGGAATGAATGAAGTCGATGTCGGTCTTAGAGACTTGGATGTGTGAGACGTTCCGATAAGAGGTCCCAAGATAGGGTATCTACAACTCAAGGCTCAATGAATGAGTCAGTACAGTCTAGAAAGAGTTAATTCCTTTACAACATGGAAGGAAACATCTCGCTAGAGATTGTACATCACATTGTGTTGAAAGTTAAATGGTGGATTGGCCACCAGTGTAGATATAGTGATAGGAACATATAGATCAACAGTGTGAAAGATGTTGATGATGAGATAGGGGATCTTCAAGAGGTGGGATACATTTCAACTTGTTACAACCACCACCAAAATATGGTCCACATGAGGCTCATCAATATAGAGGATAGGGGAAGGGAGTTTCTTCATGTGTTTATGTCATATGACCCATGGGCACCATGAATTATTCAAGGTATTTTTTGTGTCTACTCTTATCATCCATATTAATATATAGAGGTGATAATCATTCCTTCTTCGCTATAATCTTGTTCAAAACCTAGCGATTCTGGTTTACCCATATACTTTACCCTTACATTAGGAGATACCAATGCAAGGAGACTCGATAATCACTCTTATTCCATTTGTGTGATCTAACAGTTGAGGTGAAAGTTTTGGTTGTAACCTCTTCATAGCTACGTCAAGGCCTTGTAACATTAGTTTGATTGCGAACTGTTCATCTTCAGTTCATTTTCAGATTTATTGTTTTTTTAAAAAGGATGTGGTATATAAACAAAATTGGAATGTGTTTTTCCTTTGTTGGTGAATATGGAAACCCAATAAGCATGGGAAAATCTCATGCATAGTAGGGTGTAGTTGATCATGTTTGATTCATACAACCTTAACCACGTGGCATTAAGTGATTTGAGTTTACAGCTCCAACCAGTAGTGGAAGATTACAAGGTTGTATTTTAAGAAGATGCTTTCAGTATTATCTCCCCATAGTGAGTGGGACCTAAACATCATTATGCACCCCGAGATGGAACCTATATCAACATCAGTATGACCTATGTATTTCTAAATGCTTCACATGATGAGGTTTTAGGAGGGTGACTTGTAGAGGAAGGGATTAGTAAGACACAGTGTTAAAGGTTATGTGTGCATTACTAGTAGTTTAACCAAGTGGACGTGGAGAATGAGTACCCACTACCAAAGGGATGATGAATGTATCGATCCCTTGAAAGAGTTATCATTTTGCGTGGATTGAATTGTTTAAATAGGATTATCATTCGTTAATATAGAGTTTGATGATCACCTAATCATAGGTTTTCTGGAGGAGGGAGATGAGTACATAGTGTTTAGTAATGCAGTAGAGAATAGACATGGTTGGGTCCTCATGGATAGGAATGATATGATTTCATTTTTTTCACGTCAGTTGAGACCACATGAGAAGAACTACAAAACATACGATCATGTGTTTCCAATGGTAGTCATCACAATGAAGAGGCGGGGACACTACATTATGGGTGAATGGCTTACCGTCTACTCCAACACAAAGACTCTCAAGTATATCCTCTCTTAAAAGGATTTTAACTTGAGACTGAGATGATGGATGTGGCTCCTCTAGGACTTTTACATTGAAGATTTATCTACTTCTAATAGGTGGAATCTGGTAGAAGATTCTGTCAGTATGAGATATAGTTCATAGTTAATGAAAGATAAAATGAAGAAGTTGGAATCATTACAGTCATACTTCATTGATAGAGATGATGAAACATTCATCTATTCAGTGGTTGTTACCCCCAATATTAAAGTGAGTCATAGAGGAATAGCTCGATGATACCAATTGTGGATCATTATGTTCTTAGATGTCCATATGTAATATCCTAAATTCATATTCAAAAGGTGGAGAGCATGTTATTCTTTTAAAAGGATGCATAGTAGTAGTTGTCGACCCGTATAGGGAAGAAATGCATTTGGGATATGCATGAGGTTGTCAGGGTAGACATCAGGTATGAAAGAAGAGGTTGAAGTTGGGCTTACCAATTTTTATAAAAGAAAGATTTCTTATTTAATCTGTTTCAAGGTCTATCAACGCACTGAGTTGATCCCCTGTGATTGAAATAGGTATCTCTTTTCTTCCATGGGTTGATAATAATGGAGAAAGAAAGAATATTGATGGACTTTTTGATAGTTTAATCAGATACGTCTAGTGGACATGGTACCATATCAGTTTTTTTGGACCAACTCACCATGTCCGCCAATTCATAGATTTTTGGGAATGAAGTCCCATAGAGAGTTTGGGATTCCTCTATGTAATGAATATAGTTCGACACCACAGGTTCCCATCAATGATTGTCTATGATCGAGGTGCACACTTTGCTTCGATGTTGGGAAAGGGATTTTAGGAGGTGTTTGGGACTCAGATGCACTTCAGAACATCTTTCCACCCACAGAAAGGCAACCAGACAGAAAGGAAACATTCAGGTCCATGGGGACATACTTCCTTACATCCTCGATTTTGGACATAGATGGGAGGATCACCTACCACTGGTGGAATTATTATATAACATCAAATACCACTTTACCGTCGGTATGGTACTGTTCGAGGCCTTGAATGGGTGACCCTTTAGGCTACCACTTTGCCACACCGACCACATAAAGTCAGTGATCAGGGGCCCGGATTTGGTGTAGGCTAATACAGGGAAGGAGATGGTCATCCTGGAGTAGATGAAGATAGCACAGATCTGTTATAATTTAAATGATAATAGGTGTTGGAGGCCCTTGAAGTTTAAGAAGGAAGACCGCATGTTTCTTCGGGTCTCTCCACAATGTGGGATATATAAATTTGATGGCGGAAACATGTTATCTATGATGTTCATGGGAACATTTTTGTAACTATTTTGAGTGGGTGAGGTGGAATACCCCATGGCTATACTACTATTGTTAGATCTAGTCCAAGACATCTTCCACGTCTCCTGGCTAAAGAGATAAATAACTGACTCATCACACGCAATTGAATTGGGCGAGCTGGACATTGACAACATGGTGAATTTTGTGGTGTTTTTATGGAGATTGAGGATCAAAAAAGGGACCCTATATGTGTGATTGAATTCTCTAGTTCATGTTCGGTGGTAGTATCGGAATCTCGAGGAGAGAATGTGTTTGTTGGAGGCTTAGGTTGATGCTCGTACCCTTATCATTTTAGGAATCCATTGGTTAGCATTCCAGGACATAAAGCCTTATGTTTGGGAAGCATTACTGAAAATGATATCCCTAGTATTGTTATATAAAATTTGTAAGGAATGTTAAAAGACCAGGTTAATAGACGACATGTGATTCCAATGCAAGGTGTGCCCGGAATGCTCCGTCAAAAAAAGTTAGGTTTTTAAATAGCCCTCATGAGCAGTTTTCATAAAAATATGGTATAACTATTAAAAGGGTTCTGAGATCCGATATCTAAGGTCCCCATTGTTTTTCGGTAGGTGGGTTCACCCTAGGTGTGTATTAATTTTAATTAGCATGCGCCTCCAGTGAGAAAACGTGAAAATGGCATAAATGTAAATAAAATTATTTTATTCTCCCAATCCATATAACTCATGAATGGTGACTCGAATTGAAAATATGAGACCATTATTGAGCTCTTGAGGGTGTGATTTCATTAGGTAGATCCTAACATTGGCAGGTGCTGGTCAACCAGGTAAAGATATTTTTTGTACATTTCTATAAATAAAATATTAAAATAATAATTATTTTATTTTCAAATTCATATAACTCCGAAATGTTAACCCAAATGGAAAATATGAGAGTACCTCTGAGCTCGTGAGGATGTGATTTTGTTAGGGAGCGCCTAACCATGACCAGCACAGTTCGAGAGTAAAAGTTAATTTTTGGGGATTTAAAAGAAAAATAAAATAATATTAAGAATTTTTATTTTATAAAAAAAGCTTCACTACAACGAAATGTTGAGATAGATATTTCATTTCATAAACAAAACAACATAATAATGATGCAACTCAAGTATCACTGAAACACTAGTTCATTTCCTAAATAAAACATTGTAACGACGTGGTGACTCAGTGTAACTAAAACTATGAAACATGTTTCCTCTATTTAATTTTGTAACAGATATATGGGATTATTGTAATGATCTTGGATTTTTTCTTAGGATCTGGAGGAGTGGAATTGGCTTGTTTCAAATAGTGACGAATGATGAATCTCCCAAGTACATTCCTTTCCCATCGAAGGGACTTTCTATCGAGGAGAGTTGTGGATTGACAATTAACGAATGATGATGGAGAGACATAATTCATTATTGATGAGTGATCCGATTCTAGTCAGGGCTTTAATTCTAAGTGAATTCATTTCTACCCCATTCTTTGGATTGAGCGATGAAAGGGGATCAACCCATGCGCAGGTTGACATGAAGATCGATCAGGCATTTTACGGGATGGGACTAGACTTGGGGGAATTTATGGGAGTTGGGTTCACATGATCTATACATTTCTTCAAAAAAACTATTAATAATGATGAATCATAATAACAAGAAATAAGGTTATCGTTTGTCATTTGTGTGTGCCTTTTGTGTTACTATGCCATTTTCTTTCGTTCCTCATGACATGATGACAACTGCAGTCCAAAAGGACCACAATGGTGGATCAACTCGACCATGAGGCTAAGGGAGATAGCGGTGCTGGGTGAACAACCACCAGTATTGGAGCCAGTGGTGGTGGGGGGAGAGCTTCAGCTAGGTGGGCCATGTTAGCGATAGAAGGCCACATCTACCAACAACAGCAGCAGCATGAAGGGTCACTGTCTGGATGACCGTCGGTGGTGGAACCTGCGAAATCCACTACAGGAGTGGGGGTTGGACCAGAAATGTCGAGAGGTGGTTGGATGAGGCAGCACATGGTAGCAGCACAACATGGCAATAGAGGAGGCCTGTCGTAGATCTGTAATGGGTGGCAGCAGGCCAATTCTAGGGTAGGCCATAGTGGGGCTACAAAAATCATTTAGTAGACCACATTTGGAGAGGTGGCATGCTGAGCCAGCCGCGTGATGTAGAGCAGATATGATGCATTCCATGACTGGGGTGGACCGAACCGAATCACCATTATAGGTTGGTAGAGAGGGGGAATTGGGCTGTTGGGCAGCCCAACTGGGCTGATACTATCCCACCAGCACGGGTCATGCTGGTGGAAAGGGACTGAGCCACTGGGCGGCCCAACGGGCTGGATTTGTGGCCTCTTGGGGATATCCCATAATGTAGGTCTGACTGGGTTGGGTTCAGTCATGCTGGGTCGGACCGGTTTCGACTACAAACAGCTCCGTTTCAGAAAAACATGTATAACGTCCAAACAATGCAACCACTTGATGATCTATTTAGGGTGTTGGGACCCTCATGATGATATAATACTTTTGACATTATCCATGCCAGTTTTTTCTGGAATTTAAAATATGACTAATGACATGAGGAGTATATTCTCTCAGAATCAAGATTGATAAGAGGGAGAATACAATAAATGAGTGGAACTGATTGTACCAACAGATGAGGAAACCTTAGTGGACCAACAATCGAGTGGACCTTAGTAACCTAACATATGATTGGAACTCTCTGGATTTGCAGACGATTACACCTCATTGGCCTAACAAACCCCAATTAATTGTCATGGATGCATCCCTCGGTAGTGTAAGATGTTTATCATTACAATTTATAGTCATTCATTATATAAATTATGTTATAACTATGCGAGATGACTCTAGTGACTCTCTTGACTGAACTTATTATAAGTTACACATTGTGTACCGATTTGGTAGTCTATATTTTTTTTACCATTGTTGTTTGGTGTCCGTATTGTGTTTTGTTTTTCTCACCCCTACATAGGCCTCACCCTCACATATCATGTCTAATGAAGATGATCGATGCTTTGATAGATTCCTTGGTGGACAGGGGCTAGTTGGTTCCTAGAGTGACCTGACATACATGATGTTCTTATATAACATCAGACAACTATTTCTATACATACCCTCTAGGTCGGGTTTTCCATAGAAGAGTACTAGAAAGTTGTAATTTTATTTTTTTGGTTCATTTTTGATGTTATTCTATCCACATTTAGTATCAATTTTCTAGTGATGTACCTTGTGGTTATTTTCTTAGTGTATTCAACTTCTAGTATATGTGTCTCTTATTTGTGTGCATGTGTATAGGTACTAAGGGAAACACCTCTCATTGTTGGGATATGACTACTCAACACTAGTCGCCTGCCCGAAGCCTCTAAAATGAGGGAATAGGTTTGTCATGGAATGAGCCCCAGGGGATGGGTAATAAAATATCCTCCCAACATCCTTCACATAACCCTGAAATCATTATGTTGGTTATAGATCCTATAGAATTATTCCATTTATGAAAATAAAGTGGATATACCCAAATAAGATGTAATATTTGTCAATGAACGTTTTAATTTTATTTCTTACAATATCTCGTTCAATTAATTTTATTTCATTTTCATATATTAAAATTAGTATTCTCAATATACTGTCATATTCTTATATAAATAATTTTTACCTACACAAATATACAATTCTATCCAATGGGTAAAAAAACATACTATTCTTGTATAAGGGGAACTACTAACTCACGAAACAATATCATTCGGTTTTCCATTTACCACCTCACATAGTGGGTCATTATGATGTAAACACTATTGTTATTTAAAATATATTATATTTATAATATAATTATACTTCTTGAATGATGATATCATGTTTACCATTTTACCATATAATATTTTGTTAAAATGATAATATCGCTCGTGTCTTCATATTCCTTACCATCTCCATGAAGTGATGTGATTCATTACTCACTAATATTTCACTGGCATAAATAAAGACAAATTTTTATGAAAATATATTTATATATATATATATACTATTTGAAATAAAAATGATTCATTGATTATAATATATATATATATTCTTTTTTTATCTTAAAAAGATAAGGGAAACAACATTCATGCGTGCATACGTCATACAATCTCCAGGAATGGTGTATTAATTTTCTTATATCAAACTTTTCAAATATTATGACAAATGGTTATATTATGAATATATATGTTATATGATTCACTTTTTGTAATCTATATTTAATTAAGTCATGTTTTATGTAAGAGTATCATGAATAAAAATTCAAAACAAGTGCGATAAACCAAACTATTATTATCTAAAAACAATACTTTAACAAGAGAATAATTAATAAAAGGGAAATATAAAGTTAGAAGAAAACAATATATAATATATATACCTACCTATGATTCTGTATTATATGTATAGACAACTTATATTTATTATACATGAGTCTTTAACGTGTGAAAAGGATTTCAATACTTATGGTAAGGGAATTTCATCTCAATTTTTTTTCCGTGAAATGAATTCCATATTCACCACTCCCTTTTTTGTGGTGTATGGACCAGAAAATGAAAAATTTTATCATAAATTTCCTTTTATAATGATATTAATATATCTTATTATTTTTATTATTTTATGGTGTTCAAAATTCAAATGTTACATAATTAGTAAGGTATTTATGTCTCACATTAATTTCTATGGGACACATGCCTTATACTCTACTTGTTTATTATACATTGTATATATACTACACATGAATTTATTTTATGAGTATTGTCCAAAATATTATTTTATTTCAATATCCATATAATTATTTTTATTTCATGAGTCATAGTGTCACACTCATATTTTTTAGATTATTTTATTTTTATTTTTATTTGGCATCAGGTAGTTCAGCTTGAGGCCGACATAAAATTTCTGAGTTCTATTTTAAAAATAATTTTTTGGCCTTGAACATGTCTAGCGCACCACTATCGAAGGAGTGTGTCCTTATCTGGGTTGTCGTGTGACAACGACCTATTCATAGAATTTCCTGCTTGATGGTCAATTAAATAAATAAAATGGATTAATAAGAAAGAAAAACAATTAATAGTGTGATTAAATAAAAATTAAATAAAATAAGAGTTTTTTATAATGATAACTACAATGTTATTCAAGGAAATTATTATTATTATTATCATAACAGATACAACTTTTTATTTGTATTTTAGTACCATCATTTGAGATTTATTATTCATTTTTATTATTATTCTCATCATTATTCATATTTTAGTTTATAATAATAGTATTTATTGTTATGAGTGTATTGGGATTTGCATCACCGGACGCACGGGTAGGGAACGGTCTTGAGACCGCACGGTCTGCCCCGCATTCAAAATGATTAATAATGGGATGATGAAATAATAATGAATAATGAAATTGAAATAAAATTAATATTAGAAGATGAATAAACTTTAAAAAATTGATTTAATGATAATGATATTATTATTATTATTTGAGGATATTAATAATTATTGTTGATTCTTATTGTTATTATTATTATTATTGATGATGATTATGTTATTTTATTTATTATGAAGACTTTTACTTTAGTTTATTAATTATATTATTATTATCTTTATTATCTTTTTCTTTTCTTTTTATCTTGTAGGTTTTTATTTGTTTTTTTATTTTCTTTCCATTAGTGATGTGCTTCCTCCCCTAACCCCCTTTTCCCATCACGACCTAGCCCCCCCATCCTTAGTTTTCTTTTTATTTTATTTTGTTTTCCATTATTATTTTTTTCATTATCTATTTTTTCCTCCTTGCATCGAGTCCTAGATCCCCCCCTGGTTTTTTTCATCCTCATTGAAGGCCCCACTCCCTCAGTTCTGCTCACTCCCCCTGGTAGAATTACCACCCCTATTCCCTCCTGGCAGAGCCCTAGATGGAATGAATCCCCCCTGCCGGCACACCCCTCTTCCAATGTGGATCCCTTCTGGTGCTCCCCCATTCTCCTCGCTACCCTCTCCCTACCTTTCTGCTCGCACTACACCTCCACTATGGTGTCCCTTCTTGCTTTCACACCATCGATGCCTTGTTGGTCGGCCTTTGCTTTGTCTGGTGAACTACCCCACAGTATCCTCCTTCGGCGCACGTGTTTCCCACCAGGTAAACCTCTCCTATAACCAATGGTTTTTCCTCATTTAATTTAGGGTTGTGGTTCACCAATGGGTATGTTTGTGTTTAGGGGTTTTAATTTTGGTTCATTTGGATTTAATCATCTTGATTATGATTCTATGTTAATTGCTTGAGGTACGGTTGAAGATTCACATCAAACTCATAGGTTTCCCCCTCCTAAGGTAGTGTTTCCAAGCCATATCCTCATTAGAACAATTTAATATGTTTTTTTAAATTTAACAATGCATTCTTTTGTTTTATTATGTAGTGTGTTTTAGGTTTTGAAATGTTTTGTGTGTCTAACGGTTGGAATTGGATTTTTAATATAGGGATTGGTCATGTTTTCTATGTGTGCCTTGATGTAATGTCTCTAGATTGAGTTCTAAGGGTTGTTTGGATGGTGCTAAATAACAGTCATCAATTATTGTAATGATTTATTAATGTATATCAAAGGTGGAGTGTGTTGGAAATGAGTTTTCTAATAAAAATCGTGTTCCCTTGGCATGTCAAACTTGTTGTTCATCTTTGAAATTGAATTGAAAACTGTTTGTATAGTGGAAAACATCGTTGGTATGATTATTTTGTACAATTGGTTTTAATATAACATTTCTATATGGAATCAAATGGTTTTTGGTGTAAAGTCTTATTTATTTATTTATTTATTTTAAAAAATGATTGCATAAATATTTTAAAAGATTTATTGATTTATCTTGATGATGCGAAAGTAGTGGTTTGGAAGAGTTTAATATGGGTTTGTTTTTAATGTTGTATGTTTCTGTATAATAATACATATATTTTCTGTAAACCCACATTACGTCACTCAGTGGTGTTTTATGAGTCGCTAGAAACTAGTTTTATGGATAATTTGTTAAGCATTTGGTCTGAAATGACATTCCTACTTGTAATTGTGTACGTTTATTTATGGTGGTCCTTGCTGTGTTATTTAAATAATGTTTTCTAAGTTGTTTTAATGGTTTATGTTCTTCATTTTTGTGTTTCTAAATGGGTATTGGTGAAAATATTATGTAATGACTAATATATTTTGTTAAGGTATTTGTGTGTGTGTGTGTTTAAATGTTTTTTGGGTTTGAAAGTGGTTTCGTTTTTGTGTAATGTCTTGTTTGGTTTTTGATATAGGAATGTAATATGCCTTGTGAATGATAAACTTCATTGAGCACAAGGGGAAACCCCGGGTAGCTAGGAGGGTGGACTAGACTAGTGGGATAGTGTTCTGGAGGTGACTCGACCCGGTTTCACTAGTAGGATTGACGATTGCAACACTTACTAAAGATATGCTTCTCTGAGGGTCGTGTCCATCTAAACCACATTTTCTGAGAGTTGTGGCCTTCTAGGCCACATTTTTTTAGGGTCATGGTATCTATGAAAAATTTCACTGAGACATGAGGTTTTAGGGTCCCACTCGAGCTAGATAAACCTTTGGGGATTTACCCAAAGTGCTCTAATATTCATGACGTGGTGCCTTCCATCAGCATACAGAGGACCACTTGAGATCATGCATGTTATTTATAAATTTTTCCCTTCCATTTTATAGTAGTATTGTGAAATGGTTTATATGTCTTTATGTACTTTTCTCTTTTCACATTCAGTATTTAAATGTTTTCTTTAAAAGTGTTTTAAAATCATGGTTTTGAATAAGCATGTAAAATTATCTTTTTGATGCAGTTGCATGGTACCTTTTTATTAGATGATCCTACTAGGCCTTTGGCTCACACCCTAGATACAACTTCTGGTGTATGTAGACATTGTTTCCTAAGTATTCTAGGTTGTGACATCGTTATTAGTGATGGTGGTACTGGATGTTGTTGTTCTTCGCATGCAGGTCATTGTAGGTAGCTTGGGGATGAGGCTTCTCGTGTCATTAGAAGGTTGGTATTGGAGTTTAGTTCTCTATTCTTGTTGTGAACATGGGGATTTTAGTTCAATTGTAGACTTTAAACATGTTTATAGTTTAAAGGCATGTTTGGCTGTCTATTTCCAATTTCTGTTCATTTATCTTGTTAGTTGTTTTTTCTATCATTTATTTTGGGTAAATCGTTCACATGTATTGTTTTGATACCCGGGAACCTGTGCCAGCCAAAGGGGATCGGGAATTCCCTTTGGGCCAAGTCGTAGACCGGGTCGGGCACCGGGTCAGATGGTGCCCCAGCGCTGTACATGAAAAAATGGTATTAGAGCCGCGTTATCTCTATTGGGTCATGTTCTCTTGGTATAGAGTCATAGTAGACTAGAGTTAAGGTTGTTGGAACTCAATGTTCTAGCTACGACAAAGGTGCCTTTCCAGCACACCACGTCACAGGACTCGAGTTACCAAAGTATGTTGAGGTTTTTCTGAGTCTTTGGTCCTTGCGGTTATTCTTGTCTTGGGGGACTGAAAAGGGAGTGGGGTCTGTGGTCCCAGTGAGCTCACACGGGCTGGAAGGCCATGTGGAGTTGAGGATGCTATCCTAGAATCCACTCTGTGGTAGTGGTGTGATGGGTGTATGGCCACCAACCAAATGTCCCAGTCACCCGATGACACTAGTTTCTTCTTTCATTGTCCCTCATTTCTTTGTTTTCGATTCATGGAAATATGGTTTTAAGTAAAATTGATTTGGTCTTGAAAAAGGTTTTTTTATGAAGCTCTTTAAAAATAAAATGATTTGAATGGTTTGAAAATTGTGGGTTGAATGTTTGTTTTTGAAAAATGTAAAGGGTCCAATTTTGATTCTCGGTGTTCACAAGGGATGCTGCATGAATTAGTGTATATGGAATGAGGAATGGTCAATGGCATGAGCGGATGAATTCTTGGATGTATATTAAGTGCGTGCTAGTGTGGCACTAGAACATGCAAGTGTGTGGCCCATGGGACACTATTGGTGTTTGTGTAACCCATCAGTTTTCTTAATTTCAAAAAGTATTGTTAAATGAAAATTTGGTGTGTTAATAAACGATGATTGTGTGGTGTGTCTTTATGTTTTGGAAATGTCATATGTGTGGAATTTTGAGCCGAGGATCCTTTCTGAATGATTTCTGTTCTGAGTTTGAATTCTTATTTGTAAGTTGGTATGCAAGTGTGTAGTTAGTGAATTTTTTGTAAAAGTACTTTGGAAAGCCCTTATAGTGGATCCCATGCACGTTTAGTGTTCTCTTAGGGAATGTATTGGCCATTGGACCAATTTTATTGGGTCCATGGTTTGCATTCTTGACTAGTGCACACCCCCATAAATAATTAACATGTGATTCAAGTGCGGCTACGAGTAATTCTCCATTGGCGGACCCTCCAATTGTTTAAATATAAGACTATAACTTTTTAGTGATAATGATAAATTTTTCCATTATCCTTTTCGGTTAAGAGAATCCTCACATATTAGGTTGGAAGATGCGAGAGGATTTTAAGGTAGATTTGGTCTCTTTGAGTTTTATGACTCGTAGGTTATGAAGTCTGCCACCATTGTATTTGAAGCCCACCTAGAAATAGTTAAAGGAATTCCAGCAGGAAAGGGTCAAGGTAGTTCAGAATTATTGGTGCTGAACAATGTCTTGAAAGGAGTTATGTGCTTTCATCGGCTATAGGGGTCATGTTTGGTGATGTCTTGAATCATGAGTTTTCTTAATGAGCAAATTTGGACTTCGTAGAACCCTCCAAGAATCCATGTTTTCATAGGAGTGTGTCCTTGTCATAGGGAGTTCCAATTTTTTCTGTTCAAATGTGGGTGTTTGTCATGCGTCTTTCCTTCATCGATTTCTTGGTTAAGGTAAGGATGTACTGCATGCGTGTCCTCTAAAACCTTGTTCTGGTGGACATGTCACGAGGGAGTGGGTGGATGTTGGAGTGTGTCATGTCTGATGGTGTTGTCTCAGTTTCGATGTGGTAGAGTGTGACACCAAAAGGAGACGCCCCACTCTGGAGTCTTCAATACCTGACTATGAGGTAGGAGATGCTTCAAACATGGCTCCAGCCATAGGCCTCGGAGTGAACTGGCACGTGGTTAGGAACCTAGAATGTTTATGGGACACTGACATTATTTCAGTCATCAGTTTTGAAAGCTAGAATATATTAAATCATTTCCTATAGCTATTCTATTTTGAACGACTCATCTGGGTGTGTAAGGATTCCATGACTATGTGGAGGAATGATTGTCTTGGTTCCTTAATGACTTGGTGGTTGCGACCCAACCAATGTAATCCCTTTTTGTGGTCCTTATGGGGTCTGTTAGGTAAATCTGTCTCAAATTTGAATAATTCTCATCCATGGATTTGGACATGTTGGTCAGTCTATGGTTGTGGTTTTGATGCCCGGTAGTTGGGCCTAACCCTCTCCACCCCTTGTAGTGGGGTTCTTGGTGACTCCTGAATTTTTTTCAAGTTTTTGTCTCCTCTGTCACATCTAATGGTGGGGAGACACGTCGTAGGTATCGCTGAAATGTCACTTGAGTGAATCAGTGTTGGTTGCCTTCATAATGTTGGGGAGTCCACTTGGACCTCCCCATGTTGGTTTTCCAGCCACTTCTTGGGCATTGGTAGGTTCTTAATGGTGGGGAGCCCCTCAGGCTTCCCTATATTGACCTTTTGGTTCAGTTTCTAAGTATGGCTTGGTGATAAGTGATAAGAGTGTTCCTTAGACATGGTTTTACATTTTTTGTCCATTCATGCCAAATTGTGTGGTTTTCGTTTAATAGTGCTTGAGATGTTCGGCTTGTGAAGTTGGTTTCTGTTGGTGCGGGGTTCCTATACTTGATCAGTCAACTGGAGGTGTTCTTGATCATTGGGGTGGTCAACACATATCGGAAAGTCATTTTATGAGTATATTGATTTTTTCATTTTCATCACCTTCTCTGGCCATGATGTGTTCTTCTGTTTTCGTTTGTTTTCATAGTGATCAACTTTGAACCTTGGGGGGGGGGGTATCAGTTTCTTCTTTGAGTCTCTTCCCTAGTTGTGGCTTTCCAGAGATGGAAAGCTTTATTATGGGGAGAATTTTCACACACGTCATTTTTAGATTATTTATTTTATTATTTTTATTGGTCATCGAGTAGTTTGGGTCGAGGTAGAATTAAAATTTCTGAGTTCTTTTTTATAACGAATGTTTTGGCCTTGACTGTGTCTAGTGCACCATAGTCGAAGGTGCACGACCTCACCTTGGTTGTCGTGCGACCTCGCCCGGTTTATTTCATTCCCTGCTTGATGGTTAATTTATTAAATGAAATGGATTCATAAAAAGAAATTAAATTAATTCTGTGACAAAATAAAAATCATATAAAATAATTTTTTTTATTATAATAATAAAATCATTTTTCAGGGAAATTATTATTATTAATATTATTATTATCATAATAGATACAACTTTTTATTTTTATTTTAGTACCATCAATTGAGTTTTATTATTATTTTTTATTATTATTCCCATCATTATTCATATTTTAGTTTATAAAAATTATTATTAATATTATTATTGTTTGGGTTTTTGCATCACCAGACGCATGAGAAGAGCACAGTTTTGAGGCCGCGCGGTCATCCCCTCTTTCAAAATAATTTATAATGGGTTGATGAAATAATAATTAATAATGAGAAAGAAATAAAATGAAAATTAAATATTGAATAAACATTAATAAATTTCTTTAATGGAAATAATATTATTATTTTTATTTGAGGATATTAATAATTATTATTGAGTCTAATTATTATTATAAATATTATTGATGATTATTAAGTTATTTTATATATTATGAATACATTTTTTTAGTTTATTAGTTATATTTTTATTATTTTTATTATCTTTTTCATTTCTTTTTATCTTGTTTTTTTATTTGTTTTTATTTTTATTTTCTTAAAATTAGTGATGCGCCTCCTCCACTTACCCCATTTTCCCATCGCGACCTTGCCCCCCACTCTGCTTAGTTTTGGTTTTAGTTTATTTAGTTTTCTTTTATTATTATTTTTGTCATTTTCTCTTTTTTTACTCCCTGCATCGAGATGTAGCTTCCCCTCGATCCCCCCCCCCCATTTTTTTCATCCCCGTCGAATGCCCCCCTACCTTGATTCTGCTCCCGCCCCCTGGTGGACGGACCTCCCCTCTTCCCTCCTGGCGAAGCCCTTGCCGAAACGAAGCCCCCCTATCGAAGCACATTTGTTCAGATGTGGTTCCCTTCTGGTGCTCCCCCATACTTCTCGCCGCCCTCTACCTACCTATCTTCTCATGTTACACCTCCACCAAGTTGACCCTTCTTGTACGCACACCTTTGACGCCTTGTTGGCCGGGCTTTGCTTTGTCTGGTGAACAACCCCATGGTCTCCTCCTTCGGCGTATGTTTTTCCCACCTGGTAAACCTCTCCTCTATCCTAGGGTTCTACCTCATTTTATTTTGGATTGTGGCTCACTTACATGTATGGTAGTGTTTATGGGTTTTAATTTTGGGTCATTTGGATTTAATCTTCTTCATTAGGATTCTATGTTAATTTCTTGAGTTGCAGTTGAAGATTCACATATAAACTAATGGGTTTTCTCCTCCCGGGGAAGGTTCTTCCATGACATAACTTCATTAGATCAATTTAATATGTTTGTTTAAATTTTTCGATGAATTATTTGTTATTGTTTTGTTGTGCGTTTGATGTTTTGAAAGGTTTTGTGTGTATAAGGGTTTGAATTGGATTTGTAATATAGGGATTGGTTAAGTTTTCTTTGTGTGCCCGGATGTAATGTCTCTAGATTGTGTTCTAAAGGTTGTTTGCATGGTGATAAATCATTTTTATCAATTGTAGTAATGATTTATTAATTTATATCAATGTCGGAGTGTGTTAGAAATGTTTTTTCTAATACAAATTTTTTTCCCATGGCATGTCAAACATGTTGTTCTTCCGTGAAATTGAATTGAAATTTGTTTAATTAGTGGAAAACATGGTTGGTATGATTATGTTATGCACTTGGTTTTCTTGTGAAATACATATATGGAATCAAATGGTTTTTGGTGTAAATTCCTCTTTATTTATTTATTTATTAAAAAAAGTATTTAATAAATAGTTTAAATGATATATAGATTTATCTAGATGACGTGGAAGTAGTGTTTTGGAAATGTTGAATAAACATTAGTTTTTAAAGTAGTATGTTTGTGTAAAATAATACATGTTTTTGCTGTAAACCCTCTTTGCGTCACTTGGTGGTGTTTTATAAGTTCTTTGAAACTAGTTTTAAGGACAATTAGAAAAGCAAGTGGTCTGAAATGACATTCCTACTTGTAATTGGGTATGTTTATTTTTGTTTGTCCTTGTTGTGTTATTTAAATAATGTTTTCTATGTTGTGTGAATGGTTTATGTTATTCTTTGAGTGTACCCAAATGGGGATTTGTGAAATGATTATGTAATGACGAATATATTTTGGTAAGGTATTTTGGTGTGCGTGTGTTTTTGAAATGTTGTTTAGGTAAGCAAGTGGTTTATTTTGTGTTTAATGTCTTGTTTGGTTTGTTATATGAGAAGGAAATATACTCTGTGAATGAAAAACATGATTGAGCCTTAGGGGAAACCCTGGGTAGCTATGAGGGTGGACTAGACTAGTGGGCTAGTGTTCCAGAGATGACTCGACCCAGTTTCACTAACAGGACCCACTATTGAAACACTAACTAAAAACATGCTTTTCTGAGTGTCATGGCCTTCTAAACCACATTTTCTGAGGTTTGTGGCCTTATATGTCACATTTTTTTTATGGGTTGTGGTTTCTAAGACATGTTTCACCAAGACACGATGTTCTAGGGTCCCACTCAAGGTAGATAAACCTTAAGGGATTTACCCGTAGTCCTCTTCAACTTCTGATGTGGTGCCTTCCGTCAACATACAGTGGACCACTTGAGTTTGAGCATGTTCTTTATAAATGTTTTTGTTCCATTTTAAAGTAGTATTGTGAAATGTATTTTTCAGTAATCTTCTTTTTTCACTTTCAGTTTTTAATTGTTTTCCTTAAAATCTTTTTAAAAGCATGGTTTTAAATAATCATGTAAAATTATCATTTTGTTGTTGTGGCATGAAATCTTTTTATTGGGTGATGTCCTACTGGGCCATTGGATCATAACCTACACACACCTTTAGGTGTATGTAGACCTTGTTTCTTGTGTATTCTTGGTTGTGACATTGTGCATAGTGATGGTGGTTCTAGATGCTGTTGGTCTTCGTGTGCAAGTTTGTGTTGGCAGCTTGGGGATGCAGCTTCTTGTGTCGCAGGGATGTTGGTATCGGAGTTTAGTTTTCTATCCTTATTGTGCATGTGGGGGTTTTATTTCAATTATAATCATCAAAAGTGTTTATAGATTAAATGCATGTTTGTTTTTCTGTTTCAAGTTTCAGGTTCGTTTATCTTGTAAGTTGTTTTTCAATATTTTATTTTGGTAAAATTGTTCCCAAGTAATGTTTTATTACCCAGGCACTTGTGCCAGTCCATGGTGATCAGAAACACCCTTCGAGATATGTCGTAGAACAGGTCGGGCACCGGGTCGGATGGCGACCTGGCCTGGTTCGTGACAAATTGGTATCAGAGCCAGGTTTTCTCTCTAGGGTCATGTTCTTTTGGGATAGAGCCATGTTAGACTAGAGTTAAGGATTTCAGAAATCAAATTTCTAGCTACGAGCAAGGTTCCTGGCTAGCACACCTTGTGGCGTGACTCGTGTTGCCAAATTAAGGCGAGGTTTCTCTGATTCATTGGTCCTTATGGTTAATCTTGTCTAGGGGAAATGAAAAGGGAGTGGGGTCAGTGATCATAGTGAGCTTGATGGGCCTGGAGAGCCATGTGGAGCTGGTGACACTGTCCTAGAATACTCTCTATGGCAGTGTTGTGATTAGCATATGGTCGTCATCCTTATCTCCCAGTCACCTACTGACACTAGTTTCTTCTTTCATTGTCCCTCATCTCTTTATTTTGCATTTGTGGAAATATGTTTTTAAGTAAAAATTATTTGATCATAAGAAATGTTTTTAAATTAATCTCGTTAAAAATATAATCCTGTGAGAGGTTTGAAATTTGTGGGTTGAATGTTTGGTTTTGAAAAATGGAAAGGGTCAATTTTTTTATTCTTGTTGTTCACAAGGCCAACCACAAGAATTAGTTTATATGGAAAGAGGAATGGTCAATGGCATGAGCAGATGAATTCCTGGATGGATATGAGGTTGGTGCCAGTGTGGATGAGAACATGCAAGTGCAAGGACCATGCGACACCATTGGTATTTGTGCAACCCACCAGCTTTTCTTATTTTAAAAAAATATTGTTAAAAAGGATTCATTGTGTTAATAATTGGTGATTATGTGGTGTGTCCTTATGTTTTGGAAATGATGGATGTGTGGTGGTTTGAGCTAAGGATCCTTTCTGAAAGATTTGTGTCCTCAGTTTTAATTCTTATTTGTAAGATATTATACAAGAGTGTAGTTAGTGAATTATTTTGAAAAGTACTTCGGGAAGCCCTTTCAGTGGTTCCCCCTACACGTTTAGAGTTAGTTTGTGGTATATCATGGCCATTGGACTAGTTTTATTGGGTCCATGGTTTTCTATATTGAAGAGTGCACCCCCCATAAAGCATTAACATGCAATTAATGTGTGGCTACGGGTAATTCCCCATTGGTCGACCCTCTAGTTGATTAATGCGAGGACTCTACCATTTTAGTGATAATGCTATGTTTGTACCTTATTCTTTTCAGTTAAGAGAATCCTCTCGTAGGAGGATGATATATGTGAGAGGAGTTGAATGGAAATTTGGTCTGTTAGAGTTATCTAACTCGTCGGGTATGATGTTTGACACCGTTGTATTTGAATCCCACCTGTAAATTGTTAAAGGAATTCTAGCGTGAAATGGTGAAGGCGGTTCAGAATTATTGGTGCTGACCAATGTCCTGATATGATTTATCTTCTTTCATTGACTGTAAGGGTCATGTTTGGTGACATCGTGCATCAAGATGTTTCTTAAAAATCAATGATGTACATCATAGAAAAATCCTAGAATCTTTTTTTTCATATGAGTGTTTCCTTATCTTAGGGAGTTCTAATTTTTTCTTTTCAAAGGGGAGTGTTTTTCATTCATCTTTACTTATTAGGTTTATTGGTTAAGGTGATTAGGTGATGCATGTGTTTTATGTAAAACCTTATTCTAGTGGACATGTCGCGAGGGAGTTGATGGATGTAAGAGTGTGTTGTGTCTGATGGTGTTGTCTCGGTTGCGGTGTGGTTACGTGTGACACAAAAAGGAGAATCTCCATCATGGATTCTGCAATGCCTAACTAAGAGGCAAAAGATGCTTCTAATATTAGGGCTCCATCCATAGGCCTCAGAGTGAAGCTAGAGCATGGTCAGGAACCCAGAAAGTGTATGGAATCCCGACTTTATATCAGCCATCAGTGTTGGAAGTCGGAATAGTTTAAATCATTTCCTAAATATAATCTATTTCGAATGAATCTTATGGGTGTGTAAGGATTCTATGTCTATGTGGAGGAATTTCTCTCTTGTAATCACAATGTCCTGGTGGTTGTGTCCCACCCAATTAATCACTTTTAGTTGTACTTATGGGATCCGTTATATAAATTGGTCTCAAATTTGAATAATTATCATACAAGTATTTGGAGATGTTGGTCCATCTCCGGCTCTAGTTTTGATGCCCGGTAGTAGGGCCCATCCCTCCCCGCCCCTTATGGTGGGGCGCTTCGTCACTGCCGAAAATATTTTTATGGTTTGGTATCTTCTGTTAGCTCTAATGTTTGGGAGACACGTGATAGGTCTCGCTTAAATGTCTCTTGAGAAAATTAGTGTTGGATATCTTCATAATGGTGGGGAGTCCGCTCGGACCACCCCATGTCGGTTTTCCAGCCTCTACTTTGGCATTGGTAGGTTCTTAATGGTGGGGATCCCCTCGTACTTCCCTATGTTTACCATTCCGTTTGGTTTATAAGGATTTCATGGTGATAATTGATAAGAGTGTTCATTGGACGTGGTTTGACCTTGTTTGTTTATTCTAGCCAAATAGTGTGGTTTTCCTTTAATAGTGCTTGAGATGGTCAGCTTGTGAATTTGGTTTCCATGGGTGTGAGGGTTCATTTCTTTGATCAGTCATCTAGAGGTGTTCTATCTTTTTGTGGTGGGAAACAAATATCATAATTTCATTTTATGAGTTTCATGAGTTTGTAATTTTAGTCACCTTCTCTGAGAACGATGTGTTCGTCTCATTACGCTTTTTTTCATAGAGATCCCCTTTAACCATTGGTGGGGTATCACTATTTTCTTTGAGTCTCAACCCTAGTTGTACATTTCCTGGGACGGAAATCATTATGGTGGGGAGAATTGTCACACCAGTCATTTTTAGATTATTTATTTAATTATTTTTATTCGGCATCGGGTAGTTCGGGTTGTGGCCGACTTAAAAATTGAGAGTTTTTTTAAAAACAAATGTTTTGGCCTTGATATTATCCAGTGTACCGTGGTCGAAAGCGCATGGCCTCACCTGGGTCACTGTGTTACCTCGACCGGTTCATTGCATGCCCTGATCGATGGTCAACATATTAAATAAAATGGATTAATAATAATGAAATAAAATTAATAGTGTGATGAAATAAAAATCAAATAAAATAATAGTTTTTTTATAATAATAATAACAATGTTATTCAGGGACATTATTATTATTATTATTATCATAATAGATAAAACCTTGTATTTTTATTTTAATACCATAATTGAGTTTTATTGTTTATTTTTATTATTGTTCTCATCATTATTCATATTTTAGTTTATAATAATAATAATTATTATTATGATTGTTTTGGGTTTTTCATCACTAGATTCACAGGCATGGCACAGTTTTGAGACCGCACAGCCTACCCTACTTTCAAAATGATTAATAATGAGATGATGAAATAATAATTAATAATGAGATTGAAATAAAATGTAATGTTGAAGCTGAATAAACATTAATAAATTGATATAATGATGATAATAATATTATTATTATATAAGGATATTAATAAATATTATTTAGTCTTATTATTATTATAAATATTATTGATAATGATTAAGTTATTTTATTTATTATTAATATTTTTTCTCTAGTTTATTTGTAATAATATTATTAATTTTATTATCTTTTTAATTTTTTTATCTTGTCTGTTTTTATTTGTTTTTATTTTCATTTTCTTTCTATTAGTGTTCAGCCTCCTCCCCTTACCCCCTTTTCCCATCGTGACATATGCCCCACTCTCTCTGTAGTTTTGTTTTTGGTTTTTTCAGTTTTCTTATATTCTTTTTTTCATTTTCTAATTTTTTCCTCCTTACATCGAGACCTACCTTCCGCCACCCCCACACCCCCTCCCCTATTTTTTTCGATGAAGGCCCCCTCCCTCGGTTCTGCTCACTCCCCCTGGTGGACCGACCTCCCCTCTTTCCTCCTGGAGGAGCCCTAGCCGGGGCGAAGCATCCCCTGCCTATGCACCCATGATTAGATATGGCTCTCATATGGTGCTACCCCTTACTTCTCACCACCATCTCCCTATATATCAGCTCGTACTGCACCTCCAATCTGGTGGACCTTCTTGCGCGCACGCTTTCGATGCCTTATTGGGAGGTCATTACTTTTTCTAGTGAACTACCCCACTGTCTCCTCCTTCAGCGCACATGTTTCCAACCAGGTAAACTGACCTTCTAACCTAGGGTTTTGCCTCATTTTATTTGTTTTTATGGTTCACCAATGAGTATGGTTGTGTTGAGGGGTTTTAATTTTGGTTCATTTGGATTTAATATTTTTTATTAGGATTCTATGTTAATTACTTGAGGTGTGGTTGAAGATTCACATCAAACTCATGGATTTTCTCCTCCCGAGGATGGTGTTTCTGGTCCATAACCTCATTAGATCAACTTAATATTTTAGTTTAAATTTATCATTGAAATCGTTGGTTTTATTGTGTGGTCCGTTTGATGTTTTGAAATGTTGTGTGTGTTTGACAGTTAGAATTGGATTTGTAATATAGGGATTGGTCATGTTTTCTGTGTGTTCCTTGATGTAATGTATATAGATTGTGTTCTAAGGGTTGTTTGGATGGTGGAAAATCATCTTCATCAACTGTTGTAATGATTTATCAAAAGTAAATCAAAGGCAGAGTGTGTTGGAAATGAGTTTTTGAATAAAACATGTGTTCCCATGGTGTGTCATCCATGTTGTTAATCTTTGAAATTGAATTGAAAACTGTTTGAGTAGAGTAAAACATGGTTAGTATGACTGTGTTGTGCATTTAGTTTTAATGTGACATTCCTATATAGAATCAAATGTTTTTTGGCATAATGTCCTAATTATTTATTTATTTATTTAAAAAACGATTAAATGAATAGTTAAAATGATTTATTGATTTATCTAGACGACACAAAAGTAGTGTTTTGGAAGAGTTGAATATGTGTTGGTTTTTAAATTATTATGTTTGTGTAAAATAATACATTTTTTTGGTGTAAACCCTCCTTACATCACATGGTGTTGTTTCATTAGTGGTGCAAAACTAGTTTTAAGGATAATTTGTTAATTAAGTGGTCTGAAATGACATTCCTACTTTTAATTGGGTATGTTTATTTGTGTCGGTCCTTGATGTTTTATTTAAATAATGTTTTATAAGTTGTGGAAATGGATTATGTTCTTATTTGTTTTTTTCCAAATGGGGATTGGTGAAATGATTAAGTAATGACAAATATATTTTGGTAAGGTATTTTTATGTGTCTATGCTTTTGAAATGTTTTTTGGGTATTCATGTTGTTTATTTTCTATGTAATGTCTTATGTGGTTTGTGATATGAGATATAAATATACTTTGTGAATGCGAAACATGATTGAGAAGAAGGGGAAATCCCATGTAGCTAGGATGCTGGACTAGACTTGTAGGCTAGTGTTCTAGAGGTGACTCGACTCGGTTTGACTGGCAGGACTGACGATTGCAACACTAACTAAACATATTCTTTTCTAAGGGTCGTGGCTGTCTAAGACAAGTATTCTGAGGGACGTGGCCTTCTAAGCCATGTTTTCTGAGGGTCATGGTTTCTATGCCACATTTCACCATGAGACGAGGTTTTAGGGTCCCACTGGCACTTGATAAACCTTAGGGGATTAAACACAGTGCTCTACGATTCATGACTTTATGCCTTTCATCGAAAAATGGATGACAACTTGAGTTCATGCATGTTAATTATAAAATTTTCCCTTCCATTTTAATGTAGTATTGTGAAATCGTTTTTTTATTTTAGTACTCTTCCCTTTTAACTTTCAGTTTTTAAATTTTTTCTTTAAAAGCTATTTAAAAGCATGTATTTAAATAATAATTTTAATTTATCTTTTTGATTTTGTGGAATGAAACCATTTTATTAGTTGAAGTCCTACTGGGAATTTGGATTACACCCCACATACACCTTTTGGTGTATATAGACTTAGTTTCTTATGTATTCCAGGTTGTGACATCATTCTTAGTGGTGGTGGTTCTCGATGATTTGGTTCTTCGCGTGCAGGTTGGTGTTGGTAGTTTGGGGATGCAGCTTCTCGGGTCACTGGGAGGTTGGTATCAGTGTTTAGTTTTCTATACTTGTTGTGAACTCGGGGTTTTAGTTGAATTGTATACTATAAACATATTTATAGTTTAAAGGCATGTCTGGTTTTCTGTTTCCAATTTTAGTTTGCTTATCTAGTGAGTTGTATTTTTTATTTTTTATTTCATGTAAATTTTTCCCATGTAATGTTTTGATACACAGGAACTTGTGCCAGCCCATGGAGAATGGGAACGCCCTACGGGCCATGTCACAGACCGGGTCGGGCACTGGGTCAGATGGCGACTCGGCCTGGTTCACGACACATACAATTCTATTGATTATAATGTGATGAGTTTTAATTTAACAATATCATCAATATATGGGATTGTTTCATTTTATGTCTCCATTGGGAATATTTATCTTCCACATCCATGTTTTCTAAAAATGATTTCAAAAAAGTTTTGGATATTATCCTCAGGATTTGTAATGTCAATATTAACTATTTATGACTTTTTGAAAAAAATACTAAAGGAATATATTTGAAATTGATTCAAACGATGTAATTTTTGAATTTTTGGGAGAAATTATAAAAGGAATGTATTTTAACATAAACAGCATTAACATAATTTACATCTTTTATTCCACATGAATGATTTGAAGTTCACCGTGAAATATTACAATGTAATTTCCAAATAAAATATTTTCTTTTAATATTTCATTCCATTTTTGGAAGAGAATGTTTTTTTTCAAGGAGAAATGACATTTTTCTCAAAAATAATTTTCATGTGATCAATATTAAACTATTTTCCATCTAATATAACATTTTTTATGTTGATTTTTCTTTAATGTGGATATTTTTAATGGATTATATACTTATTATTATTATGGTTTTTTAATTATTTTATTGAAATGATATTTAACAAACATATTTCTTTTCCATGAGTTATGTTGGGATGAAATGTTTACAAAAATAATTTCACTACCTAGGATCTGATATGATTTATGATCATGTTGAATTTTTTTTAGTTTCATTATATGATGGGTCGAGCCTATATATTTGTATAATTAATTGTGTAATGGTAAAAAAATTGAGATCAAAGGATACCTGAGAGGTTATCCCAATCCTGAAACAAGATGGTACATGGGAGGTTACCCCAATACAAATGGAAGAGGGTATATGTGAGGGAATACCAAGACCCAAACAAGAGGGTACACTGGATGGAATCCCAATACTGAAGCAGTTACATGTGTTTCTATCCAAAGCCTAACATTTCATAAAGATCTTGTAATATATCATTCACATTGGGAAATTATATGCTTAAGTGTATTCCACAATTCTATTTCTTATTCCTATTTTATGCTTTTACAAATTGTGCTTTTGATTTCGATATGATTAATGTCTTATGAATTGCCAATATTTTCTCAATGATTCATGATTATGAACTTTGATATGTGAGTCATGATCTTCTAAAGCTCACGATCACTTTCCCCTACCCTCATTTCCACGATATGATACCACGTTTATTTTATATACCCTTAATAAGAATTTGATCTCAACTAGTTTTTATGTTTCCCATCCCCAGGTTATAAAGGTTGGTTTTTATATAGAACTGTAAATGGGTATGATATTAATGGGAGATGTTGAAAATATTTCACTATGTTTGAATTTTGAGTTCCTTTTTTACAAAGGCCCTAAAATATTATAGAGTTTGTGAATATTTTTAATTAATGTTTTTAGTATTATTTAAAAGTGATGTAATAAAAATGTATTTTTATTGTAACACCCCCATCTTCCAAGGTACTCTTCTCTTTGAATAATACAATAGTGTGTGTTGTAAGCAACTTCGAGATTCTAACACACTGCGACCAATCAAAGTAGTCATTATGAATAGTAATACCCAATTTTTGAGATTTTATAAATTTTATCTCTCAAAATATACTTCATTTTTTGGATTCATAATATCGAAATTAGCCTAGGGGGAAATTTCGGTACATTTCAGATAACTTTTATATTTTGATGAATAGTGAAATTAAAAAATTTTAATTAAAAACAACATTTTTAATCAAAATAATTAATAGTGATAAATTATTAATTTGAGTTGTTTTAAAGTATATTTAGAAAAAATATTACCATTTAATACATTGTTGGTTATTGTACCTAATTTCACCATTAAACCCGACATAAACAAGTGTCAATCTTTTGATAGTTATTATATCTTAAAAACATGCTTTCTGTTTTAAAACGAGAAATAATTTTAAATTAATATCTGCCACTTCTGTGTTTTGAATTTGAAAATATGTTCTCCATATTTGGAATCATGATGTCCAAATTGTGTAAATAGGTAACTTTTCTTTAGGCATTTTGAATAATTACTTAGGTTAATATTTTATTTACCATGGTTAAAGGGTAAATCCGGTAAATAAGAGTAAAAAATAATATTATAATAATAATAAATTACACTAAAACGTGTCTTAACCCTATTGGTTGATAAAATTCAAACCATGGACATCTTTCAGTCGATTTTGGGACCCCATGGATCCACATGTAAGTGATAATGACACTTTATACAAATTAAGTTATAGTAAATACAAAAATGACATAAACATATATCTTCTAGAAAAAAAATTTACATAGTGTTATATATGTTATATTTTGGACTATAAATATTTATTAGAAATATTATATGATTTCCTACATAATGGTATTTTATTTATAATTTTTAGACATTCAATATTATAATTTATTTATGACACAATGATGATGCAGTAATTATTTTATTAGTAAAATATTAAAATAATTGATATTATAAATACCCAAATAAATATAATTTGAAACTTTTGATGAATTAAAAGAATTTTATAGGTTAATATGATATGTTAGGATTGGTTTAATTAACTTTTTTCGAAGTAATCATGCTGTTATGATTTTTAAGAAAATCAATTACCAAATAGTGTAAAAATTGACATAAAAGAGTTTCTAAAACAAATGTTATATTATTAATTGATATTAAATTCCTATAAATCTAAGGATCAGAAAAAGGACTTGTATCATGATAGGTGTATCATTAATGCACCACTTGTGGGTCACTTGATGGTATATAGTAAGTTTATTAACAATAAAAAAAATACGAAGTGACATGGTAAGTGTCAAACTAATTAACCAAGAGTTAAAACTAAATGATAAGGTTAATATAATGACCCAAAACTGTCTAAAATATATTGGTTGATAGTATTTCCACCCATTCCCTCCTTAGTATTTGAATAATTCACTTTGGAGCCATTAAAAACCGAATATAAATTTATTATAAAATAATATTTTAAGTATTTCCTAAAGAGCTCCTCCTCCCCCTTATAAAAGGACAACACTTCTAACCAATTCATCACACCTTAAAAGCCTTTTGGCTTGGCCAAAATCTACCCAAATATCCTCCCAACATCCCTCACTTCATCCTAGCAGACATAGTTGGATCATAAAGCCAACCTAAGGAGACCTTTTGATCAAATCAAAAGTAAGAACCCTAAGAAGAGGTAATGTTTTCACCACCTTTTTTCAAGTTCCTTTCTCCTTCAACTTATTATTTCTTTGTTATTCCCATTCTAAAATAATAACTCCAGTATCTTCTATATAATGAGATGTTATTATAAATAGGGTAAAACCATATTCAGTATTCTATCCATCCTTTGAATGACATGTCACCATACGTGCGTACGTACGGCTTACCGTCTCCATGGCGTGGTGTAATTGTTATTCAATATATTATTATTTATAAGGGTATAATAATGCTGTTTAATTTAAGTAAATAATTAATATTACATAATAATTATTCTATCTATATGATATACCATCCAATTATATATTATTTTATTATCAAAAGAATGATATTGTCTCTAGTGCGTATGTACGGACTATCGTCTCCACGAACGTGATGAGATTCATTCGCCATCATATCCATTTGAGTCTAATTATCATTTAATGATTAAAAATAATGTTTAAGGACTTGATATCATTCTATATATAAATATGATAAAACATATACATAACAAACACGACTTACTTAACAAAGAATATAAAAGAAAATGAGTAAGTTAACACCCGTAATGATAATAATACTGAAATATTATTAACAAAGCAATGTAAAAAAGATAACATATGATATAATATTAATATATATGATTCATGTATAATTTAATAACAATTATTTCACCATTATACTGGAATTTAACCAAACCTTGACCAAGGAAAAGTACAAGGTAAGGGGTTTTCATTTCACTCTTTATTCTCTTGAGATTCATTCAATATTGCCACTATTACCTTTTGTGCGGTGTATGTACTGCCGAGAATTGTATTCTTTAGGTAATACACTTTAATTTATGTGTATTTACATATTCATTGTATGATACCTCTTCCATGGGGTGTATGTTTTGTAAGTTACTAAACTGGTAAGGGTTAATTTCACAATCTCTTTATTATCTGAGGTTGTTTTTACGTAAGTATCTAATGAGACATATTTATTAACCATGTCCATGTTTTATTAAAGATATTTAGAAGGGATTCTTTTAAGGGAATTTTTACTAAAACATTATTTCAAATTTTTTAAATATTTATTCTTCAAAATATTTCTCATTAATGTCCATGTATTCAAAATGGGTTTTAATGATTTATTTATATTGACATTAATGTATTAAAAATGTTAATTCCTTTCAAAAGTTTCAAAGTGGTATGGGAAACTATGATTAAAAAATGAATTTAAATGACTTCTTTTCCAAATTGTGTGACTTTTTAATGTCTTCATGAAAAAGGGGTATTTCTCTCAAAGAGTTTTAAAAATCATTTTCATCAAAGTCAAAATCCTTTAATGGATTTTAAACTTGTTTTGAAGTTTATTTATCATGATACAAATCTTCCATATTGTGTTGAAGGTTTTGTGATATGTTTGACTATGGATGTGTTATTTTTATACCATTCATCGTTTATTGGTAAAGTATTGAAATTTCCTATGCTAGTTTTAATGATATTGTTTCTGTTATGCTTGGACCTTTTCATATGAGGAATGTATTGGACATAGTAAGTGACGGGTGGAGACCTCTATGTGGTTATGATAGTCTGGAATTATACATTCCATCATTATGAAAGTGGTTATTGATATTTCATGTGATTATTCGATTAGTGGAATATCCTTGTGAATATGTAAATGGAATTATTTCATTTTATCTTTTCCATATTATGCTGAAGTTCATGTTTAAAGGCTTTTGTTTTTCTTATACATTTCCTTAAATGTTTATGATTATTTATGAAAGTTTCTGCTATACTGTTATCCTTACTGGGGATCTGAGCACAACCATTTCTATGTTTTATTTTTCCCAAGATGTAAAGAAGTATTTTATGAATGACCTAGAAGAATAGTATGTAGGGATATGAGTGTGGACTATGGAGACTATGTTGTTGTAGTTTTCATTTTTATGATGTAATGTAATACTTATGAATATATCTAGTGTTTCTAAGGCTACTGAACTAATTGGTCTTTTGAGATTTGATCTCACTTGTGATCATTAAAATTTTATTTAATAAAGCACCAACTCTGGGTAACTGGGGTCTAGGCGTTATAGTTGGTATCATAGGAAGTTTAGAACAAACATTGATGCTAGTTTTAGATAAACTCTGATTAGAGCACAAAGATCTAAGATGGACTTTGAAGATCAGTATAGAAGAACTTCCTACAATTATGGTATTGTAGAAATTTTGGGAGTTTTTCGAGCAATACATCCCTTTCTAGATTAAGCAGGTAGAGGTGGATCTGGAACAGATGTACCTAGGGGTATAACCAGAAAACACCATTTTGATCTAGACTCGAATGGGATCTGGTGCTCGACAATGGGCCTTGATACACTCTTGGTTACGACACTCCCGGGGGGATATTCTTAGGATAATTATAATTTTCTTTAAAAACCATTATGAAGGGTTTATGAGTATATACATTCTCAAAGAAAACATTTTTATGATTATGGATTATATCTATAAATAGTTCAATTTATGTTAAGTGTTTTACATGTATGGAATTATGTATTTTGATTCATAAACTGATCTAGATTATGCCATTGTTTAGAAATGGCACCTAGTGGATGAAATGGAACTGTATCAATGCACGTACTCCATGTAGGGATTTCCCTCCTTCTCAAGATAATTATAATGGAGCTGGTGATGCAACTGGTTCTGATCAGCTAATCAAAATAGTAAGACAACTCACTCGGGCTATGAATAATAACCTTACCCGTATAGAGCACCTTGATCCATAGCGTGGAGGATCAATGTTAGATCGCTTCATGAGGCAGCAACCACCAACATTCAAGGGGAGTAAAAATCCATTAGTAGCTGAGCAATGGATAAGTTCCCAAGAGAAAATATTCAATGCCTTGGGGAGTAGTGAAAGGTAAAAAGTTATCAGGGAAGTTTAACTATAAGGCCCCAGCCTTAAACCTTACTTAATCTTGAGTTATTACAAGATTACACATTGAGGATCTTTTCGGGTTTAGAGTTTTAGAGAATTAGATCATAAAACTTGCATTACATTCCACATATAAACAAAGTGGTTACATAAAGATAGTATTCTTCATTCCCATCAATGGAAACATATTTAAAATAAAACATGGATTCTTTCTCAACACTTCCTTGAAACTATCACCGTATCATGTACCTTTCCCTTGACCTGTGAAAAACATTTCAAAAAAACTTGGGATGAGCATAAAAAGCTCAGTATGGGTTATAAAAATATGGAAAGGAAACATGGGTACATATATACATAAGAATGAAATCATACTTTACCCATAAAACATAAACACTTTAACATACCTCATCAAATCATGAGTAATCATAGAAATCATAAGACATAAAGGTAACTTGAGGCATTCATAACATTCATACGTCGGGAGTAACCCTCTTGGTTACGTTTGGAATACCCATCACACTATATTCCCTAAATCTCTTCGTAGAAACCATAATGTTTCACTCCTTCGCATTACCCATTGCATTTGAGAGATATATCGGGCTCACCCGCCCTTAGTTTATCACGGAACCACCCGTTTTCATAATAATGCCCAAGAACCTCAACATAATCATATCACATAAAACATGCATAAAGGAAAAAAAAACATTTCCACCTTTCAATCACAAGATATCAATACAACACATTGATATAAAGACATTATGAAAACCATTTTCAATACCAAAATAAAATAAAATTAAAACATGGTATTTATTTTTCTTTTAAAAAGAAGGTATGGCTTGTAGAGGAAGCCTGAACTCAAATAATGGCCACGGCGGCAGAGAAGTCGTTGTCGCCGCATACGTACGAAAAAAACATTCCCTTTTGTCATTTAGTAAACGCTTCATATAAAAAGGATTCCTTTTGAATAAACGTAAAAGTCAAAGGGGTTTATACACCATATAAAAGAAAGTTGTCTATAAAACAAAATATGCCTCAATGAAAGGAGATTGAGACGAAGTCCCATACCTCGTATCCGAATTGACCTGACCATTCTTTAATCTCCTAAATAATAAACTTGAGTTAATCTCTACTTTCTTAAGAACCTTTTTCAAGTTCATTATTCCTTTTATACCATGTTATGAACATCATGTAATCATTTAAGTTAATAATGTTCATTTTGTCTGTATTTGGTTCTTAAGTCAAAAATAGACATCTTACACTTACATATTGTTAATTTGGTCAAAGGTTAGTTATATCCAGAATGATATTAATGATTTGGATAACATATATATCATATATATTCAGCATATACATGTATTTATAATATTACATCACATTCAGAGGTAAGAAATGAAATGCACCGTTCATGGAGATGGTAAGCCGTACGTACGCATGAACGCTACTTCCATTTCTATTTCGTATTTTCTGGAATGGAATCATAATGTTATAAGAGTATATTATAATTCAAGTATAATAGCATATATAATATCATTAACTTTATCCTTTACACATCCCACATATGGTATTGACGAATCAAATCACTTTCAGGGGGCGGTAGTCCGCACTTCCTAAAATGAAGATATCGTGTTTACCCATAATGGAAACAATAGTGGTATGCCATAAATGAAAAATACATAAGCTTAAGGAAATAATAAACATATTATATATCATATATAAAAATATTGACATCATAATGGCCACCTTTGAAGGTGTTAGATGAGTATTGAACAATCATCGTTTTGGGAGGCAGAATTTCGCCATCCACGGAAACCGTATGTTCTTTAACCATTTGATGTAGTTGTGTGAGAGTGTAGCTCAAATAAATCTTATAACAACATCCTAGTATATTGAAGATACTGGTTTTGTTACAAAAGAAGTATATACAAAGAGTTTAGGGGGTTGGAGAAGCAAAATAAAACAAATGAACATGAGAGAAAGAGTTACCTTTAAAAGTGTAACTCCTTTTGATTTGAGCCTAAAGGCTTCCTTTGAAAGGATTATGCCCAAAGGGAATCCTCTAGGATGAGGAGAGGGATGTGGAGAGAGTAAATGGTTAGGGGATGGCCGAGCCAAAGGCTTGAGGAGTGTGTGAAATGAGGTAGAGGTGGGGGGCCTTTTATAAGAGGAGAGGAGGGGCACTTTTGGAAATCATGAAACTATTATTTTAATTTCAAAAGTGTTTCGAATTTCTAAGATCCCAAATTGATATATTTCGAATATAAGATGATAAGGCTTCGAAATATTTCCATATAATAGTTTTTGGACAAGTGTAGGTCTTAGATATTACATTATCTTTCCATTTTATTTAAATCGTTAAATAATGAGGTCATCGCTGCATCATCATGATTTCATAAATAATTTAATTTATTTAATGTATAAAAATTATAAAAAAAATAATATGATGTAGGAAATCTTTTTAGATTTCTAATGAATATTTATAGACAAAAATATGATTAGTATAACCCCTTCTTAAAATTGTTTTAGTAAAACAAAATATTTTAGTGTCATTTTCACCTTTATTTTAAAAAAAGGCATTAAAGTCATTATCTCACCCAAGTGGCTCCATGGGGTCCCCTAAATCGACCCATAGGTTGTCTTGGTCGGCCATGACTCACCCAATAGGTGTAGGACAAGTTTCATGGTGTTTTCACATTTTTGTAATATCATTTTTACCTTAAATTACACTAATTAACTCTAATCGCGATTAATGAAAAAAAGTTACTATTCACCAAAAAATTATTTTCATCCCATTGAACCACATTTTACATACTAATGACAACCATGTATGTCGGATTTTTGAAATTCAGAACACAAAAGTGGCAATGTTTCATTTAAACGAAAAATCAGTTTCTTTAACTACCACTTAGTGGTTTCACTATTCATCAAAAATTGGAGTTTTTCAGAAAATTACCAAAAATTCACTCTAAGATATATTCGATATTCCGAATTCAAAAATGATTTTTATATTACCTAATTCAAAGAATATAAGTAGAATTAATTAATTTAATAATTAACTCCCGCTGTCAAAACAAATAGCGTGTTTTTATGAAACAATAAGTATCAAAAGATTGACACCAGTTTAAGTCCAATTTCAAATTGAAATTGATTCCAATGACCACCATTGGATTAAATGGTAAAAATATATTATAATTTCACTTCAAAACCAATTCAAAAGATAATCTAATCATATAAATAAATTAGATTAAAAAGCAGTTTTGATGTAAAATGCAGTATTTTCCACTATTCATTAAAAAATGAACATTGTCAGAAAAATACCAAAAATTCACACAAAGTAAATTTTGATGTCCCAATCATATAGAATAAGTTTATTTTCACAAACATAGTTTATAAAATTGTCAAAAGATCGATTCAAAATTGTTTTGCCATCAAAGGCAGTAAAACAATCTTTTACAAATATTAGTGTATTCCATGCTTAAGATTGGATTTATTTTCATTTTAAGCCTCTAAAACACTATCTAATTCATTAATAGACATAGATAAAATATCTATTATTCATTACTTACTTGGGATGTTACATCCTTCCCCCCTTTAGAAAATTGCGTCCCCGCAATTTATTTACTTATCGAATAAATGGGGGTACTTATCCCTCATTGCATTTTCCGATTCTCATGTTGCCTCTTCAATCATGTGGTTTTTCCACAAAACCTTTACCTGGTGAATCACCTTATTTCGTAACACTTGATCCATGTGGTCAAGAATCTGGACCAGTTGTTCCTCATAAGATAGGTTCTTTTCCACCTGAACTACATCTGGACTCAAAACATGACATGGATCTGGCATGTACTTTCTCAACATCGAAACATGAGAAACATTGTGTACCTGAGATAAACTCGGAGGTAAAGCCACTCGGTAAACAACTGATCCAACTCTATCCAGAAATTCATATGGTCCAATAAACCTTGGACTCAGCTTTCCTTTCTTACCAAATCTCATCACACTTTTCCAAGGAGAAACCTTGAGAAAAACATGATCACCTACCTTGAAAGATAGATCCTTCCTCCTGTTGTCCGCATAACTTTTCTGCCTACTCTGAGCTGTTCTCATGTGTTTCTGAATCAGATGAAATTTTTCTACCAACTCTTCTACCAACTCTGGTTCCATCAGCTTCCTTTCACCCACTTCATCCCAGAAAGCTGGAGTTCGACACCGCTTCCCATATAATGCCTCAAATGGTGCCATCTGTATACTGGAATGAAAACTGTTATTATATGAAAATTCAACCAAAGGAAGATGTTGGTCCCAACTTCCCTGATAATCCATCGAACAAGCTCGTAGAATATCCTCCAAGGTCTGAATTGTTCGTTCTGACTGCCCACCTAATTGAGGACGAAAAGCTGTACTAAAATTTAATTCAGTACCCAAAGACTTCTGAAGGCCTTTCCAAAAGTTAGAAGTGAACCTGGGATCACGATCAGACACAATGGAGAGGCGAACTCCATGCAACCTGACTATCTCTTTAAGATACAAACGGGAAAGTTGATCTAGGGAAAAAGTATCTCGTATAGCAAGGAAATGAGCATATTTAGTCAAGCAATCAACAATAACCCAGATTGCATTATTACCTCGAGATGTCTTCAGTAATCTCACAACAAAGTCCATGGATATATTTTCCCATTTCCACTCTGGTACTGGTAAAGGGTGAAGCATCCCTTTTAGGAACTGCCGCTCTGCTTTAACCTGCTGACAAATCAAACACTTCACAGTAAAATCAGCAATATCTCTTTTCATTCCATCCCACCAGTAATACTCTCGAAGATCTCTGTACATTTTAGTACTACCAGGATGAACAGAAAACTGAGAACTATGAGCTTCACATAACAACTCCCTCTTCAACTGTGAATCACAAGGTACACACAATCTCTTCCCAAATCTCAAAACACAATCATTATCAATGTTGAATTCAGGTAACATACCTTTCTGAACCAGCTCTACCTTTTTCTGCAACTCACTATCTTGCTTCTATGCTTGCTTGATTCTGTCTGATAGAGAAGATTTCACTGATACCTGAAACAAAACAGAAGAACTTCCTGTACCAACAACTTCCATGCCAAAGTTCATCAAATCCTTAACCAAAGGATCACATTCCAAACGCAACATTGCTAATGAAGCATTACTTTTTCGACTCAAAGCATTAGCAACTTTATTTTCTTTTCCCGGATGGTAATGAATTGTACAATCATAATCCTTCATTAATTCCAGCCATCTCCTCTGTCTCATGTTTAACTCTTTCTGAGTGAATATATACTTTAAACTTTTGTGATCAGTATATATTTCACACTTTACTCCATACAAATGATGCCTCCAAATTTTTAAAGAGAAAACAACAGCAGCTAATTCCAAATCATGTGTAGGGTAATTTACCTCATGAGTTTTCAACAGTCGTGAAGCATAAGCAATTACCTGATCATTCTGAATTAGGACGCAACCAAGTACTTTCAATGAAGCATCACTGTATATAACAAACTCACCATTCCTGGAAGGTAGTGCCAAAACTGGAGCATTCACCAATCTTCTTTTCAATTCTTGAAAACAATCATCACATTATTTTGTCCAGATAAACTTAACGCCCTTCCAAGTTAGCTTAGTCATTGGACAAGATAATCGTGAAAAATTTCTAACAAACCTTCGGTAATAGCCTGCCAAACCAAGGAAGCTACGAATCTCGGTTACATTTGTGGGTCTTGGCCATTCTTCCACAACTTTTGTTTTTGCAGGATCAACAGTTATTCCATCTTCAGAAACAATATGACCAAGGAAAGAAATTTTTTGCAACCAAAAATCACACTTGCGGAATTTTCCATACAGTTTCTTTTCTTTTATGGTTTGCAAGATAACCCATAAATGTCTTTCATGCTCCTCTTTACTTTTAGAAAAAACCAAAATATCATCAATGAAACCCACCACAAACTTATCCAAGAACTCATGGAAAATTCTATTCATTAATTCCATGAATACAGCAGGTGAATTGGTTAGCCCAAAAGGCATTACTAAAAATTCATAATGGCCATATCTCGTACAGAACGCGGTCTTCGGAATATCTGCCTCCTTTACCTTCAGCTGATGGTACCCCGATCTCAAGTCAATCTATGAAAAAAACTGAGCTCCCTGGAGCTGATCAAACAAATCATCGATATGAGGCAAAGGATATTTGTTCTTAACAGTGATATTATTCAAGGCTCTATAATCAATGCAAAGTCTCATAGAACCATCTTTCTTTTTAACAAATAAAACAGGAGCACCCCATGGTGATGTTCTAGGTCGAATGAAACCTTTCTCTAATAAATCTTGCAATTTCTCCTTCAACTCTAAAAGTTCAATTTGAGCCATTCGATAAGGAGGTTTTGAAATTGGCTTAGCATCATGAACTAAGTCAACAGTAAACTCAACTTCCTGATCTGGTATTATTCCTGGAAACTCATCAGGAAAAACATCAGGATACTCATTTACCACTGGCACATCATTAATTTGAACAGTTCCTTTATTTTCAACGATGTGTGCAAGGTAACATTCATTTCCATCTTTTACAAGTTTCTCGGCCTCTTGATAAGTTATCAACAGTAAGGGTTCATTATTTTAAACAAACTGAAAGTCTTTCTGAAAAAAAACTTTTTTAGCTCTACAGTCAAACTTAGCATGGTAAATAGAGATCCAATCCATACCCAGGATAACATCAAACTCTACTAGAGGTATAACAATAAGGTTTGTAAGTAGGTTCTTTCCACAGATAAGGATAAGAAGATTCTTATAAATTCTTTTTGCCTCAACATTTCCCCCAGGTGTTTTTACCACAAGTTCAGGAGTCACTTCTTGAGATGGTATTCCCATTTTACTAGAAAAGTTTTCAGAGGTGAAAGAATGTGTAGACCCTGGATCAAACAACACACTGGCATAATCTGAAAAAAAACAAAGTACCTGATACAACTTCATTTAATGGCACGACGTCTGCCGAAGTAGTTGCAAAAGATTTCACCACCCCTTTCTACTTGTATTCTAACTACTTTCCATCACTCAAGCTCCTTGTCACACACTCGTTTGCATAGTGACCCATCTCATTGCACTTATAACATTTCACTAACTGTAAATCAAATTTGGTCTTACCTTCACCTTGATCCTTTTCAGTGCAATCACGAGCCTTATGTCCCATCTTACCACATCAGTAGCACTTTCCAGAATTCAGAAGACATTCCCCAGCATGCCTTTTGCCACATTTATCACAAACTAGAAACATAGTTTTCTTACCATCAGACTTTTTTGAAGAATTCTTACCTTTCTCCTGCCACCTCGGCCTCTTCTTCTGTTGGTTGTTATAGAACACTTGGTCATCAGAAAAATCCATTTCCACCTTCTCAGCACATCGAAAAAGCTTTTCATAACTTTTAAACTCACGAGAAGCTAATGCACTTCGATATTTTGGCTTTAATCCTGAGTAAAATCGATTGATTTTACTATAAAGGTCTTGGATAACATTTGGAGTATACCTTGCCAATCGAGTGAACCTTTCTTCATAGGCAGCCACTGAGTCTTCCTCTTCCATCAATTCCAAGAATTGATTTTCCATCCTAAGTCGAACTGCATTAGGAAAATACTTCTCAAGAAACATACCTTTGAATTCATCCCAGTCGAGAGCATCAATCTAATCAGCGTCCCTGATATTTTTAACCATCGACCACCACTGATCTGCCTCACCCTCCAAACGGTAAATAGCAAGACTAACCTTTTGATTGTCTGAACACCCCATGACATCAAAAATCTTCTCTAGTGCTTTAATCCACCCTCCAGCTAGCACAGGGTCAGATGATCCTCTGAATGATGGGGGATGTTGCCTCATGAAATGTTCCACCACTGACATGTCATCTTCCCTTGATCTGGCTGATCTCATGCATGGATACCACCACCATTTATATCCTGAGTCAACTGTGCCATCACTGCAATAAAATGTTCAGTTCCAATTCCAACCATCTCGAGATGATGACTTGGAAGGTTATTTCCTTCTGTATACCTTCTTAGCACTGCTTCCCTGTTTCCTCTACGGAAAACCATTCTGAACAAACATGTCTTAGATGAAGCAACATGGTAATCTTAAAATGCTATATCATTTCAATTTGACCATAAAAAAATATTTTTGGATAATCATTTAATAGAATTATTACTCCTAAAGTTATATAAACCGACCTTTGATACCAACTATAAGGCCCCAGCCTTAAACCTTACTTAATCTTGAGTTATTACAAGATTACGCATTGAGGATCTTTTCGGGTTTAGAGTTTTAGAGAATTAGATCATAAAACTTGCATTACATTCCACATATAAACAAAGTGGTTACATAAAGATAGTATTCTTCATTCCCATCAATAGAAACATATTTAAAATAAAACATGGATTCTTTCTTGACACTTCCTTGACACTATCATCATATCATGTACCTTTCCCTTGACCTGTGAAAAACATTTCAAAAAAACATGGGATGAGCATAAAAAGTTCAGTATGGGTTATAAAAACATGGAAAGGAAACATGGGTACATATATACATAAGAATGAAATCATACATTACCCATAAAACATAAGCACTTTAACATACCTCGTCAAATCATGATTAAATCATAGAAATCATAACACATAAAGGTAACTTGAGGCATTCATAACATTCTTACGTCGGGAGTAACCCTCTTGGTTACGTTTGGAATACCCATCACAGTATATTCCCTAAATATCTTCGGATAAACCTTAACATTTCACTCCTTCGCGTTACCAAATTCATTGGAGAGCTATATCGGGCTCACCCGCCCTTAGTTTATCACGAAACCACTCGTTTTCATAATAATGCCCAAGAACCTCAACATAATCGTATCACATAAAACATGTATAAAGGAAGCAAAACATTTCCACCTTTCAATCACAAGATATCAATACAACACATTGATATAAAGACATTATGAAAACCATTTTCAATACCAAAATAAAATAAAAGTAAAACATGGTATTTATTTTTCATTTAAAAAGAAGGTATGGCTTGTAGAGGAAGCCAGAACTCAAATAATGGTCATGGCGGTGGAGAAGTCATTGTCGCCGCATACTTACGACAAAAACATTCCCTTTTGTCGTTTAGTAAATGCTTTGTATAAAAATAATTCCTTTTGAATAAACGTAAAAGTCAAAGGTGTTTATACACTGTATAAAATAAAGTTGTGTATAAAACAAAATATGCCTCAATGAAAGGAGATTGAGACGAAGTCCCATACCTCGTATCCGATTGGACCCGACCGTTATTTAATCTCTTGAATAATAAACTGGAGTTAATATATACTTGCTTAAAAACCTTTTTCAAGTTCATTATTCCTTTTATACCCTGTTATTAACATCATGTAATCATTTACGTTAATAATGTTCATTTTGTCGGTATTTGGTTCTTAAGTCAAAAATAGACTTTTTACACTTACATGTTGTTAATTTGGTCAAAGGTTCGTTATATCTAGAATGATATTAATGATTTGGATAACATATATATCATATATATTCAGCATATACATGTATTTATAATATTACATCACATTCAGAGGTAAGAAATGAAATGCACCGTTCATGGAGACGGTAAGCCGTACGTACGCATGAACGCTACTTCCATTTCTTTTTCGTATTTCCTGCAATGGAATCATAATGATATAAGAGTATATTATAATTCCAGTATAATAACATATATAATATCATTAACTTTATCCTTTACACATCCCACATATGGTATTGACGAATCAAATCACTTTCAGGGGGCGGTAGTCCGCACTTCCTAAAATGAAGATATCGTGTTTACCCATAATGGAAACAATAGTGGTATGCCATAAATGAAAAATACAAAATCTTAAGGAAATGATAAACATATTATATATCATATATAAAAATAGTGACATCATAATGGCCACCTTTGAAGGTGTTAGATGAGTATTGAACAATCATCGTTTCGGGAGGCAGAATTTCTCCATCCACGGAAACTGTATGTTCTTTAACCATTTGATGTAATTGTGTCAGAGTGTAGCTCGAATAAATCTTATAACAACATCCTAGTATATTGAAGATACTGGTGTTGTTACAAAAGAAGTAAATAAAAAGAGTTTAGGGGGGTTGGAGAAGCAAAATAAAACAAATGAACATGAGAGAAAGAATTACCTTTAAAAGTGTAACTCCTTTTGATTTGAGCCTAAAGGCTTCCATTGAAAGGATTCTGCCCAAAGAGAATCCTCTAGGATGAGTAGAGGGATGTGGAGAGAGTAAATGGGCAGGGGATGGCCGAGCCAAAGTCTTGAGGAGTGTGTGAAATGAGGTAGAGGTGGGGGCCTTTTATAAGAGGAGAGGAGGGGCACTTTTGGAAATCATGAAACTATTATTTTATTTTCAAAAGTGTTTCGAATTTCTAAGGTCCCACATTGATATATTTCAAAGATAAAATGATAAGGCTTAGAAATATTCCCATCCAATAGTTTTTGGACAAGTTTAGGTCTTAGATATTATATTATCTTTCCATTTTATTTAAATCGTTAAATAATGAGGTCATCGCTGCATCATCATGATGTCATAAATATTTTAATTTATTTAATGTCTAAAAATTATAAAAAAACTAATATGATTTAAGAAATATTTTTATATTTATAATTAATATTTATAGACAAAACTATGATTTGTAAAACCCCTTCTAAAAATTGTTTTAGTAAAACAATTTATGTTAGTGTCATTTTCACCGTTATTTAAAAAAAAGGCATTAAAGTCATTATCTCACCCAAGTGGCTCCATGGGGTCCCCTAAATCGACCAATGGGTTGTATTGGTCGGCCATGACTCACCCAATAGGTGTAGGACAAGTGTCATGGTGTTTTATCATTTTTATAATATCATTTTTACCTTAAATCACACTAATTACCTCTAATCGCGATTAATGAAAAAAAGTTAGTATTCACCAAAAAATTATTTTCATCCCATTGAACCACATTTTACATACTAATGACAACCATGTATGTCGGATTTTTGAAATTCAGAACACAAAAGTGGCAATGTTTCATTTAAACGAAAAATCAGTTTCTTTAACTACCACTTAGTGGTTTCACTACTCATCAAAAATTTGAGTTTTTTAGAAAATTACCAAAAATTCACTCTAAGATATATTTGATATTCCGAATTCAAAAATGATGTTTATATTACCTAATTCAAAGAATATATGTAGAATTAATTAATTTAATAATTAACTCCTGCTGTCAAAACAAATAGCGTGTTTTTATGAAACAATAAGTATCAAAAGATTGACACCAATTTAAGTCCAATTTCAAATTGAAATTGATTCCAATGACCACCATTGTATTAAATGGTAAAAATATATTCTAATTTTACTTCAAAACCAATTCAAAAGATAATCTAATCATATAAATAAATTAGATTAAAAAGCAGTTTTGATGTAAAATGCAGTATTTTCCACTATTCATTAAAAAATGAACATTGTCAGAAAAATACCAAAAATTCACACAAAGTAAATTTTGATGTCCCAATCATAAAGAATAAGTCTATTTTGACAAACATAGTTTATAAAATTGTCAAAAGATAGAATCAAAATTGTTTTGCCATCAAAGCAGTAAAACAATCTTTTACAAATATTAGTGTATTCCATGCTTATGATTGGATTTATTTTCATTTTAAGCCTCTAAAACACTATCTAATTCATTAATATACATAGATAAAATATCTATTATTCATTACTTACTTGGGATGTTACAGTAATGCCTCACTGGAGATGCTGATCAATGGTGGTCATTGATTCAAAACACGAAGGAAGATGATAATGTATAAAATATAGAATGGAGGGGGTTCAAAGATACATTCATAGAAAAATAATTTCCTTGTGACCATCGAGAAGATATGGAAAGGCAATTTCCGAGTCCGAGGAAAAAGGAGGATAAGAATGTTGCAAATTATGAGGCTATCTTTACAAGGTTAGAAAGGTATGCTAGATATTATATACATAACCCACGAAGTATGAATGACCCTTTATTTGACAGGTTAAAATCATTTCTTCGTCGATCATTAGTGTCACAATCCTTATCATCGTATGAAGATATTGTCTCTTGTGATATCAAGACAGAAAAATAATTCTCTAAGTTTTATGGCTTTAAAGAAAAGCAAGAGAATAAGAGATCTGCTGATCACCATGGGAATGGAAATAAGGGGAATAAGGGAAAAGTTGAATAACCATCCTTCAGTAAATGTGGGATGATAGACCTTGGTACTTGCTTGAATGGAATGCGAGTCTGTTACAAGTGTGTTGAAAATGTCCACCAAGCTCATGATTTAAAGGGAAAGAAAAATGATACCGATATTCAATACTACAACTGCAGAGAGATGGGACATTATGCAAATGAATGTCCTAAGTGTCAGGGGAACATACCTCAGAAAAGTCCAAGGGATCAAGGCCATGTTTAGGCTATCACTACTGCTGAGGTAGAAGCTCTGAAAGACATGGTGGCAGGTAATTTAATTGTTTCCTCAAGTTTAGAAAATGCATTATTTGATTCAAGATCATTGCATTGTTTCATATCATCCTAGTTTTCTAAGAAAATTAGATATTTCTAATTTGATTAAACAAGGGAGATTTTAGTTAAAACTCATAAGGGAAGTATCATTGTAACAATGTTTTTTGAATCAGTCCCCATTAGAGCACATTAATGTTCATTATCTGCTGATATCATCGTCATACCTATGATTGAGTTAGATATAATCCTCGGTATGGATTGGCTTTCAAAACATGATGCGAATATTTATTGTAATAAGAAGGAGGTTACAATTTTTGATGATGATGATAAGGAACACTTTATCTTTAGAGAGGAATCATCACCACCTAATTCTTATCTAGACCCACCGCAGTAGCTCAACTAAATTCAATTATTGGGGAGGAAGAGAATGAAATGACTATGGGTGAGGAAAGGAATGTTCAAATAGATGATGTACCTATTGTGAAAAATATGTAGATGTGTTTCCAGATGATTTACATGGACATCCTCTAGAATTAGAAATTGAGTTTTCCATTGATTTAATTCCAAGTTCAAGGCCTATATCGAAGACCCGTTATAGAATGGCCATTGTGGAATTAGTTGAACTAAAGAAACAACTATAGGAATTGAGTAAATTTATTTTCCCTATTGTTTCTCCATGGGGAGACCTTATTCTTTTTGTTAAAAAGAAAGATGTATCCATGAGGTTATGTATCGACTACAATGAGATCAATGCTATAAAAATAAAGAACAAGTGTCCCCTACCTCGCATTAATTATTTATTTGACCAACTTCATGGAGCTCAATACTTTTCAATGATTGACCATTGATCTGGATATCATCAGTTTTGTGTGAATAAGGAAGACATTCTGAAGACAGCATTTCGAACAAGGTAAGGGCATTATGAGTTTATAGTAATGCCTTTTGGACTGACTAATGCACCCTATGTATTCATGGATCTAATGAATAGAGTTTTCAAGGAATATCTCGATGATTGTTTGGTGGTATTTATTTATGATATCTTGGTATACTGAAAAATCTACGAAGATCATGAAAATCACTTGCGCATTATCTTGAAAACTCTTAGAAGACAAGAATTATATGGGATGTTTAGAAAGTGTAAATTCTTGCTTTAGTAGATATCTTTTCTTGGCCATATTGTCTCTATGGATGGAATCTTTGTTGATCCTTGTAAGACCATGGCAATCCAAGAATGGCCTACACCGACAAGTATAACTGAGGTACGTAGTTTTATTGGTTTAGCAGGTTATTATCGACGTTTCATCCAAAATGTTTCCCAGTTGGCTAACCCATTAACAAAGCTCACACGTAAAGGGGTTAAATTTTTTCGAAAAAAATAGTGTGAAAATGTTTCGAAGAAATAAATAGAATATTATTCAATGCTCCTATATTGACTCTACCATCGGGGAATGATGGGTTCATTATTTATAGTGATGCATCGAAGAAAGGATTTGGTTGTGTCCTTATGCAGAATGATAGGGTTGTTGCCTATGGATCATGACAGTAGAAAAATCATGAGGAAAAATCTCTTACAAATGATCTTGAGTTATCAACTGTGATATTTTCTTTGATGATATGGAGACACTACATATATGGTGAAAAATGTGAGATTTACACTGATCACAAGAGTTTGAACTATATTTTCCCACAAAAAGAACTCAACATGAGGCAAAGGAGATGGCTTGAATTACTCAAGGATTACGATTGAACAATACACTACCACCTGGGGAAGGAAAATAAGGTGGCAGACGCTTTGAGTAGAAAGGATCATAGAGTTCTGAACAAGATGACAGTTGAAAAGGATCCTATATACATGGAACTAGTAAAGATGTATATGGAAATCACCATGGAAGGTGAAACATCAATGCTTTTTCAAAAGGTTGCCAAACCATATTTACTAGAAAGGATAATGAGTTCTCAGACTAATGATAAAGAGTTACCAAGGAATATTAAATATGTGAATCATGAGAAATTGAGTGAATTTGTGTATGAAGATAGAATTTTGATGTTTGGTAAGAAACTTTGTGTTCCCGACATACCTAATCTAAAAAGAGAAATATTGGATGATGCTCATAGTTCCAATTTATCTATACACCATGGGAGCACCAAAATGTATAGATATTTGAAGGAACATTTTTTGTGGGACAACATGAAGAGAGAGATTGCCAATTTTGTGTCAAGATGTATGGTTTGTTAACAAGTGAATGTTGGAAGGAATCATCCAGGAGGAGTATCGCAACCTATTCCCATACCTGAGTGGAAATGGGATAATATCACGATGGACTTTATCATGGGACTACCATGGACTCCTAGAAGGAACGATGCAATATAGGTGATTGTTGATCGTATTACCATGTCAGCACATTTCCTTGCTATAAGGGAGGATTTACCACTTGAATGTCTAGCGATAATATATATTAATGAAGTTTTGAGACTTCATGGAGTACCCCTATCGATTGTCTCGGATCGTGATCCTCGTTTTACATCATGATTCTGGAAAAGTCTTCAAAAAGCCTTAGATACTGAACTTCATTTGAGTAATTCATACCACACTCAAACTGATGGACAATCAGAATGAACTATTCAAACCTTAGAAGACATGTTGATATCATGATCACTTTACTTTCAGGGTATGATGGATCAATATTTACCACTGGTATATTTTTACTATAACAATAGCTTCCATTCGAGTATTCAGATTGCACCATATGAAGCATTATACGGAATGAGATGCCGCACACAAACATGTTTGGATAACGTTGGTGAATGAAAACTTGTAGGCCCAGAACTGGTGGTCGAAATGATGGAAAAGTTGAAGGTAATCAAAAACCACATCAACGTAGCTCAAAGTAGGCAGAAGAGCTATGCTGACAACGGAAGAAAGGATTTGGAATTTCAGGTGGGAGATCATGTTTTATTGAAGGTATCTCCATGGAAGGGAGTTATACATTTTGGCAAGAATGGTAAATTGAGTCCTAGGTACATCGGAACTTTCGAAATTCTAGATCGAATTGGGGCTGTAGCATACTATTTGGGAAAGACGCCACATATCTCCAAAGTTCATGATGACTTCCACGTATCACTGTTGAGAAAATACATGTCTGTCCCAATGCATGTACTCACCTATGAAGAATTGGAACTGGAACTTGATCTCTCTTATTGGTAAGAGACCATCGGGATTCTTGATATGAGAGAAAAAGTGCTGAGAAACCGAATGACTCGTCTGGTAAAAGTTCTATGGAGAAACCACGAAATGGAAGAGGCAACGTGGGAACCCGAGAAACTTACAATGAAGAACCACCAGAGTCTTTTTATGCAGTAATATTCTAGAAATTTCAAGGATACAATTATTTTAATTAGGGGAGAATATAACACCCCAAGCTCCCACGGTATGCACCTCTTTGAATAATACAGTAGCTTGCGTTGTACGCAACTTCGAGATTTTAACACAATGCAACCAATCAATGTAGCCATTATGAATAGAAATACCCACTTTTTGAAATTTTATAAATTTTATCTCTCAAAATGGACTTCATTTTTGGATTCATAATATCCAAATTAGCCTAGGGTGAAATTTTGGTACATTTCGGATAACATTTATATTTTGATGAATAGGGAAAATTACTAAATTTTTATTAAAAACTACTTTTTTTAATTAAAATAATTAATAGTGATAAATTATGAATTTGAGTGGTTTTAAAGTATATTTATAATATATTTTTACCATTTAATACAATGTTGGTCATTAGACATAATTTCACAATTAAACTGACATAAACAACTGTGAATCTTTTGATAGTTATTTTCTCTTAAAAACACGCTTTATGTTTTAACAATAGAAATTAATTTTAAATTAATTTCATCATCTTTTGTGATTTAAATTTGAAAAAATGTCATCCATATTTACAATCAGTATGTTCAAATTTTGTAAATAGGTAACTTTTATTTTTATACATTTTGAATTATTACTTCGGTAAATACTTTATTTATCATGGTTAAAGGGTAAATCCGGTAAATGAGGGTAGAAAAATAATATTATAATAATAATAAATTACCCTAAAACATGTCTTAACCTTATTTTTTGATACTTTTGTGACCATTGGCATCTTTGGGTCGATTTTGGGACTCCATGGATCCAATTTTAAGGGATAATGACACTTTATACTTATTAAGTTAACATAAATACAAAAATAACATAAGCCTATATCCTTTAGAAAACCAATTTTTCCATAGGGTTATATATGTTATATTTTCGACTATAAATATTAATTAGAAATTTAAAAAAAATTTCTATCTAATGGAATTGTATTTATAATTTTTTGACATTAAATAATTTTATTTATTTATGACACAATGATGAGGCATTAATTACCTTATTAGTGAAATATTTAAATAATTGATATTATAAATAACCAAATAAATATAATTTGAGACTTTTAATGAATTACAAGAATTTTATAGGATAATATGACATGTTATTACTGATTTAATAAACGGTTTTTGTAGTAATCATGCTGTTATAATTTTCAAAAAAATCAAATACCAAAGAGTGTAAAAATTGACATAAATGTTTTTTAAAACAAATATTATATTATTAATTTATATTAAAATCTTAAAAATATAAGGTTTGGAAAAAATACTTGTATCATGATAGGTGTATCATTAATGGACCACTATGAGGTAACTTGGAGGTACATACTAAGTTTATTAACTATATAATATAAGCATACAATGTGACATGGTAAGTTTCAAACTAATTAACTAAGAGTTAAAACTAAAAGATAAGGTTAATAGAATGACCCAAACCTATATAAAATATATTGGTTGAAAGGATTTCGACCCATACCCACCTTATGATTTGAATAATACACTTTGGATCCATTATAAACCGAATATAAATTGATTATAAAATAATACTTTATGTTTTTTCTAAAGAGCCCCTCCTCCCCCTTATAAAAGGTCACCACTTCTAACCAATTATTCACACCTTCAATGCCTTTTGGATTGACCAACCGCTTCCCAAATAACCTCACAACATCCTTCAATTCATCCTAGAGGCCTTAGTTCGATCATAAAGCCAACCTATGGATCCCTTTTGATCAAATCCAAAGGTAGAACCCGAAGAAGATGTAATGTTTTCACCGCCCTTTTTCAAGTTCCTTTCTTCTTCAACTTCCTCTTTATTTGTTAATATCATTATAAAATAATAACTATAGTATCTTATATATACTGATATGTTATTATAAATATGGTACAACCATATTTAGTATTTTATCCATCCTTTTAATGACATGTCACCATACGTTCATACGTACGACTTACCGTCTCCACGTCGTGGTGTAATTGTTATTCAATATATTATTATTTTTATGGGTATAATAATGATGTATAATTCATGTAAATAATAAATATAACATGTTAATGATCTTATATATATGATATAACATCAAATTATATATTATTTCAATATCAAAAGAATGATATTGTCGCTCGTGTGTAAGTACGGACTACCGTCTCCACAAACGCGATGATTTGCATTCCCCATCATATCCATTTGAGTCTAAATCTCATTTAATGATTAAAAATAATTTTTTAGGACTTTATATCATTCTTTGTATTAATAAGATACAAACTATCCATAACAAACATGGCTTATGTAACAAAGAATATAATGTAAAATGAGTAAGTGAACACCAGAAAAGATGATAATATTAAAATATTATAAACAATGCAATGTTAAAAGAACATATATGATATCATATTAATGTATATGATTATTTTATGATTTAAAAGTAATTATTTCACCATTATAAAATAATTTTACCAACCCTCGACCAAGGAAATGTACAAGGTAAGGGTTTTTCATCTCACTCCTTATTCCCATGAGATTCATTCCATATTACCACTATTACCTTTTGTGTGGTGTATGTACTACCCATAATTGTATTATTTATGTAATAAAATTTAATTTATGTGTATTTACATATTCATTGTATGATACCTCTTCCATGGGTTTTATGTTTCATAAGTTTCTAAATTGGTAAGGGTTAATTTCACGATCTCTTTATTATCTTAGGTTTTTTACGTAAGTATCTACTGAGACATATTTATTATCCATGTCCATGTTTTATGAAAGAGTTTACAAAGGGATTATTTTAAGGGAATTTTTACTAAAATATCATTTCAAATCTTTTAAATATTTATTCTCCAAAATCTTCTTCATTAATATCCATGTCTTCAAAATGGGTTTTAAGGATTTATTTATATGGACATGAATGTTTTTAAAATGTTAATTCCTTTCAAAAGTTTCGAAGTGGTATTAGACACTTTGATTCAAAAATGACATTATATTTCTTCTTTTACAAATTGTGTGACTTTTAAATGTTTTCATGAAAAATGGTTATTTCTCTCAATGAGTTTTACAAATCATTTTCAGCAACGTAAAAATCCTTTAATGGATTTTAAACATGTTTTGAAGTTGATTTATCATGATACGAATCGTCCATATTGTGTTGAAGGTTTTGTGAAATGTTTGACTGTGGATGTGTTATTTTTATACCATTCATGGTTTATGGGTAAAGTGATTACATTTTGTATGATATTTTTAATATGAATTTTTATGTTAAGTTTAGACCTTTTCATATGAGGAATACATTAGACTTAGTAAGTGATGGGGGGAGCCTGATATATCTCCTCAATGCATCGGTAGGTCTCATGAGACAAACTAATGTCTTGGAATGAGGCCATGACAAAATCTTATTTGTAGTCTTAGCACAAGGCCCTGACTATGTGGTTATGATATTTTGGCATTATGAATTAAATCATAATGAATGTAGTTATTGATATTTCATGTGATTATTCGATTAGTGGAATATCCATGTGAATAAGTAAATTGAATTATTTCATTTTATCTTTGACATATTATGTTGAAGTTCAAGTTTAAAAGGCTTTTGTTTTAGTTATACATTGACTTAAATGTTTATGATTATTTATGAAAGTTTCCTCTATATTTTTATCCTTACTGGGCATCTGATCTCACACCTTTCTATGTTTTATTTTTCCCAGGATGTGGAAATGTATTTTATGAATGACCAGCAGGGATAGTATATAGGGATATGAGTGTGGACTATGGAGACTATGTTGTTGTAGTTTTCATTTTAATGATTTAATGTAAGACTTATGAATATATTTAGTGTTTCCAAGGCTACTAAACTAATTGGTCTTTCGAGATTTGATCTCTCTTGTGATCATGCCAATGTTATGTAATAATGCACCGACTCTGGGTAACTGGGGTCAGGGCGTTACATTTGGCTTGGGTCATTCTAGTTGGTGTTAGAGTGAAGGATTACTAAACCATTGGAAACTAGGAAGAGAAAACATTAGTGATATCCTATGGGATATTCCTAAGGATATATCTAGGGGTGTCGAAATGGATGAGAATAAAGATGGGTTAATGTTTACGAAAATGACTATGAATTTTGGTAAATGACAGAGTGAGTGGTTTCATAGAAATACATTCTGTTCTAGATTTTACATATTGAAATGGTCCTAGAATAGATATACTATGGGGTAATAACTCTGAAAAAGTGTGTTCGGTCTCACATAGCATAACCTCGTACATTACAATGGGCCTTATCGCAAACATGGTTTGATAGTCCCAGGGGTTATTCTTTGTGAATTAAAACCCTCTTTATGAACAATCATCGAAGATTTAAATATAAAATTTCTATGAATAAACAATGATAAAATTATGTTTCCATGGATTAAATAATTATGTTCCATTATTTAGATATCCTATAAGCGAATTTTCATGATTATATGGTTTAACATTATAATTATTTTTTCTCACCATATGATTTATTGTTCTAGTAAATGGAGGAAACTAGAAAAAACTCAGTTAAAATTGAATGTTTTATATATGGATAGTATTTTAATTATAAAAATATATGACCTAAGTGTTTTCCTCATGAAGAGAATTAGGAAGGTTGTATAAGTATTGTATTTATTACTTAATATAAAATGATCGTAATGGAATTTTTAATGGTATGGTTTTTTCGTCTAGTATTGTTAAGATTAAATGTAAGAATCATGATTAGATTGATGAATAAAAACCATGATACATTATTAATATTTCTTATTCTGGGATATGGTTATTAAGGAATTAGATGATGAAGACTAAGTAATTATTTCAGAAAAATAATGCATAATTTAATTGTATTTGTTTTAGAATTCATTGATTATGGTTGATGAATCATGAAGTTATAATGACTATTTGTAGAAGTCTTTCTTTAAGGATTTTCAGGAACATCTGAAATGATATTATTAACATATGAATTTTATTTAAAGGAATGGTTACAATAAGGGAAGAAAACCCTTATTATATTCCGAATGATAAGAAAATTATATATAATAAGGATAAAGATACGATTATATTGATAATGTAAATTTGACCGCATTTATAGTCTATTAACTAATAAGGGATTTATTAACAAATTGATTTAAGTTATCATGGAAAAAGTTTATATCTTCTTGATTTTATGGAATATATATAGTAATCATTTTAATAATGAATCAAAAATGTTTTCCTAAATTATTAATGGTAATTCAGGTTATTAACATGTTTCATGAGAATAAATGATGATTGTATTCACATGTTTGTAACGTGAGAACCAATACCTGATGTGTGATATATGAGGAATCAATATTAATATTATTTAGTTACCTTATTTCTAATATTTTTTATTTTAATCTTCTGGAAGGATTATAAGTTTAACCATTTATAGAATGTATAAGTTAAACCTTAAATGAATTCGGCAATATTAAAGTGTCTTTTCACGTTATTTAGATTTAGGAGCGTTGGTTAGGTCGTTCAAACAAAATTTTATTGATAAAAATTAAAGAAAAATAGAATGGATTATCATAGATCTCATGATATTTTTGTACTTCAGGAATGCAAATTTATCCTTCACTTCTATAAGTAAGAGATAAAAGCATGAATTACAGAACCAAAGCGAGAGATTATCCTAATGAAAATAAATTAAACCATGTTTTTATATTTCCATAAGTTCACATGTAGTACTATAATTCTTCAACTCTTGTAAAATGATGTTAAAAAGTTATTTATCCATGTACCTTTATTTCGGATTATTCAAATTGTCCCATAGATCATCATAGGTTTATGGTGTTGTAATCACCCACATCTACTGATCAATGTTCTCTATCACTCTCTATAAGATTATAATGGTTTTATTTCTCTTTCATTTCTATTTATTCACTTTATAACATTGTTCTCTTATGAGGAAAAATAGTTATGAGTTACTTTTTGTTACATTTATGTTTTTATCATTCCTTTTTAAAAGGATGTTTTAGAATTCATTTTCTCGTTGTGGGTTTCTATGAAAGGATCTCTCAAATATTAAATCCTTGATAACATAGAAAATTTTTTGAGGGAGAAATTAATTTTATTGTGTGAAAATGTAAAACATCAATTTTTTTTGAAAATTTTATTTCGAGATAATTTAATCTTTTTGATATTTTCCATTTCACACAATACTGAATATAGATTTTATTATTAAAAAAATTATGATTGGCTTGCGTTATATGATACACCAAGATAATATTATGATACATGAAACATCATATTAGCTTTCGGTATACACAACACTATTCGTATCTTATGTTACACAAAATGTCAAATTCATTCGATATATTGTGTTACACCCAAGACCGAGTTTTTCTAAAAAATTGTTTATTATATAAATATTGTTAATTAATATAGTAAGATATAACCGAGATGTAAAATTAGAAGTTATGTACAGTATTAAATAATTTATGAAATATAAGGATTATAATATATATTCATTGGTTACCAATTAGTTAAAAACTAAAATATATACCAAATGATTGTAATGAAAATAGTTTTATTTTTATGCACCCAAAGTCATGTTTTCTTGATATATTAAAATAATAACAATTAGTGAATGATATTAATGAAATATATATATATATATATTATATTCAATAAAATATTTTGTATATTCATCAAATAGATTTTACTATCATAAGATAAGAACGACCCCAATTTTACATATAAAAGTCTATATTTTTCAAAATGTTAATTTTACCACATTTTAAAGGATACACAATTTAAAAAAAATTCACAATTGTAGAATTTTATATGATAAAATAATCTTATTATTTGAAATAAGTGTACAAAAATTTATTATATTTTAATTTTATGTATTTTTCTAATATGATTTATTTTTTGATGACTATTGAAAAATAATAAATTTTAATTGATAATATATTTTTTATCAAAATAATATAAACTGTTTAATTAAATTTTGAATTGTTTTTAAAGTATAAATAGATAAAAATATTATCATTTCACGTAATTTTGTTCATTTTAATCAATTTTTCATTGAATTTAGATATTAAAATCATTTAATTTTGTTCTTGTTTTTACTATAATAACTTGATTTCTCACTATGTCTGTAGGATTTTTGTTAAACATAACTTCTCCCCTTAAGTAATTGAATTTTAAAATAACACATATATGGATTGAATCAGTTTCAAATTTATACTCTAGTAGGATCAAAATAATTTTTGGACATTTTGAAATGTATATTTAGTAAAATTTTATTTGTAGTGGTTAATGGAAAATTTGGTAATTTGTGTAAAATTAATTGTCTAAATTTTTAAAATTAACATAACACTTCTAATAAATTTATATTACGAGCTTGTTTCAACAAAAGTTATCCTTGGACGAAAAATATAACCTTTTTATGCCACTTGGATGAATGTATGACATTTATTAAATTATATTTTTTAATAGTTAAAGATAACATACACATAATTTTAATAACAATATCACTATGAATATGGGGTTATACAAAAACTATGTTTGAATAAAATTATTAATATGAAAATAATTTTTTAATTCATAGTGATTATTTATACATAAATTTTAGGGGTAATAGAAATACATTAATTTAAGTGGCAATTGGTCACTATTGTAGGGGAAGCACTATAGAAACGGTGGGACCTAGAGCGGCGACATGTCATTGAACCAATAGCAGGGTATTGTTGCAATGGAAGGTACTTTGTGGTATTGTAGTACTACATTTCATAGAATGGGATTTGTGCCAAAAATTTGGCCATACGGGCCATGTAATGGAAACAATTCCCTATGGGACCTCAGTCTATATAATGGGTCTCCATCTACCCAATTAAAAAGTGGCCATTGCTTTTATTTAATAATAAATAAGGCTTCAACCCTAACCTTTTAAAAAATTAATGGAAGAATCAAATAAATGATATTAACAATAATAAAAATTATATAAATGACATAATTAATGACGTAGCTTAAAATTTTTGGATGACAGAGACATATTAAGGGTAATTTAAATGATTTTGTTTGAAGATATAATATTTTGATTATTTTTAAAAAATCATTTATTAATAGTGTACAAATTTACATTATTGTTTTTTTAAATAATATTTTATTAAATGATATTAAATTAATAAAAATAAAATATTTGGTACACTATTTTATATAATTAATAAAATATCATAGATGAATCATTTATATTTAGCTATTCTTTTTATAGTAATTTTATTAATGGATAAGTAGTAAAAAAAATGTCGCCACATTAAGAGTTAAAGGGATAAATTATTGGTTTGAGACAAAATATAAGGGTAAGGCTATAAAATAAACAATTATGAAAATTATGGGTTGCAATGATTTTGATATATAATAATATTAGATTCTAAATAGATCACTTTTGAATTTTTTTATTTGAAAATTAATTTATATTAATTTAATATTTATAGAGATTCTATGAGTTCCCCTCCACTATCTTGTAAAAAGGTACATCTCCTTCTCTTTCTTTATAATATCTATATACCTTTTTCTCGGCCATAATCTTCCAGATTATAATAAAAAATTCATTCCCAAAATCATAGATGACAAACTAAATTCCAAAATCCAACCAAAGCATTACTTTTTTTCAAATCATTAGGGGATACCCAAATAAAAGGTAACATTTTTCAATAATAATTTTTATTTTATTTATTCTGTGATGACATAAATTATTTTTATTTTATTATTATATAATAAAATAAGTACCCTAAATATATTGGGGTATTTTTACATCATGATATTGACCTATACCCCCACACAGTTCCTTCTAATGGGTTACAAACATACCATTCTTCGGTATGGTGAAGTACAACATCACATAGAAATGTTGTTTCTTTTTCTTTACCACCTCTCATTTTTGGGAATTATGATGAAAAATATATTTTCATATGATATTTATTATATCTATGATATAATTATACTTCTATAAATATAATATTATATATACCCTTATACAAACTAATATTTTTGGAAAACAATAATTCCCCTCTTGCATATGTGTGGCTTACCACCTCCACGATGCGATGTGATTCCTTATTCACCTATATTTCATGGATGGTTATAAGGATGGATATTAATTAATATATAAATATATATTTATATTTTTGTTTTATAAGACAAAAAAATTATTCTGGTATTGTATTATATCATATACATTCCATTCTCATATACAAAATAATAAATGGAAACAGTGTTCATGCATACATATGGCGTACTGTCTCCATGAACGATGTATTCCAATTCATATCTCTATCTTTTATAAGATTATAATAAATTTTTACATACTATATATATATGATATATAATTCATGTATTACATTATATAAATGAGTAAGTCGTTATTTATGTAAGAGGATAATGAAATAAAATTCAAAACACGTTTGATAAACAAAGAAGTTATTACACGAAATCATTACTTTAAAATGGGAATGAGTAATAAACAGCTAATATAAGGTCATAAGAAAATAATATATGTTATATATATATATACATTCCGTTGATTTAGTGTTATATTCATAATAAAAATATGTGTATTATACATGAGGTTTTAACATGTGCGACAATAGTGAAGTCTTAAGGTAAGAAAACTTCATCTCACTTACTATTTTCAAGAGATAAATTTCATATTCACCACTGATTTTTATGTGGTCTATATACTAAAAAATGACATGTTAAATTATTAATTTACTATATTTATTGATATTTTATACTCTAATTTATGTTATTCTTTTATGGGGTTCATGATTCAAAAGTTACTCACGCAGTAAAGGATTCATGTCTCACATTTATTTTTGTGGGTCAAATGCCTTAAACGCAACTTGTTTCCTTTATATGTAGTATATAATATCAAAGAATTTATTTTATCAGTCCTATATAGATGATTTTGGAATTTTCATATCCATATAATTTTATTTCTTTCATGAGGAATGTTATTTTAATTATTACAAAGTGATGAGTATTTATTTCACAATGTCATCAATTTTTTGGATTATTTCATTTTAAGTCTCCATGGGGGAATATTTATCTTTCTTGTACTTTTTTCAAAAAAAGAAAAAAATAATTTTACTATTCTCTTATTTATGTTTAAATTTTTATTCACCGATTATTGACATTTACTAAATTTTTTAAATTGAACATTTTAGATGTTCATCCAAAAGAGGCACATATTTACTTTTTTGAAAAAATTATAAGAGGAATGTTTTTGGCTTTTACAACATGAATAGAATTTTTGACAGTTATAATTCATTACTTCATTGATTATTTTCTTGAAAAATTAAAATTTAATTTTCATATAAAATGTTTTATGTTAAAATTTTGTTCAATGTTATGCAAAGAAATCGATTTTGAAGAAGAACATCTATTTTCCTCAACAATTATTTTAAGTTGATCTATAAAAAATTATTTTCCATCTATAATAACATTATTCAATGTTATTTTTGATTAAAGGTATATATTTTTTTAAAGTATTATATCTCTATTGTTTTTATGGGTTGTTATTTAATTATTATGGAATGCTATTTATGAATCCAATTTCATTTCCTTGAGTTATGATATGATGTAGTGTTCAAGAAACTCATTTTTTACTTGGGTTTTAATATGATTTATTTTATTGAGGAACACATATGAATTGTTTTCATTATTTTATGGGTGGGACCTATATATCCCACTAATAAATTTGATAATTATAATTTTTTTATGAGATCAATGGGTTCATGGGAGGGCATCTCAAGCCCAAATAAAGATGGTACGCAGGAGGGAATCCAATTCTTAAAACAAGACGGTACACATGAGTGAATCCCATGGCCAAAACAAGAGGGTACATATGGGGTAATCCCAAGACCCATGTAGTTACATAGGTGGTAATCCAAATACTAACATGTTATGATGATATTATAAGGATTCCATAACACTGGGTATTTATATTCTTAAGATCATTCTCGAATTACATGTCTTATCTATATGTTATGCATTTATGGAATATTATCCTGATTTACTTATAATTATTGTCTTCTGAATTTTTAATATTTAATCCATGATTTATTTTTGACGTATTTCTTATTCATGGTATCATCTTCTAATTATGATGATCACGTTATCATAACCTTTTATTTATGATATTCTTATATATTTATTTTATTTACCCTTGTAGTGTGTTTGAGATCAACCATTTATTATGTTCCCCTTCCCTACGTTATCATGTATGGATTTCAAGTAGAATCACTAAGGGGGAATATCTATGGGATATTTTTAAGATCATTCACTAAGTGAGAATATTGTTTTCAATGTTTCCAATGGCACTAAACTATAACAGTCTTTGGGAATATGGTTTTTAAATATTTTAAGTATTCCAAAAAAGTGATGTAACATATATGTACATTAATCCTAATTCATTCTAAGAGTCTATTCCCAGAATCCTAATGTTATCCCATTGACTAATTATGTTTTATCTTTACAAACTAGTTTTTATAATGTTTTTCCTTTTTAATAATGAAAATGTTTCCTTGATGTATTTTTGTGGGAATATATGGGAAGTAGGTTAAAATTATTTCACAAGGAACAATGTATCTGCTTTACATCTAGACATGAAATATAATTTTTCTGATCATGCTATGGTAGTAGATCTATGGTTCAGGATGCAGGTCCATTCAAAGAAAATTATTTCTCTTAGTGCATGTCGAAGTGATATTTTTTCCGAACTATTGCTGAGTAAGTCATAAATTTCATCCTTCTTGGGAGCTAGAGGACTTCATGATATTGAATAATTGGTTGAAATATTTTTGAAATACTTGAACAATATAAACATATATGTAAAAATAAGATAATCCATGATAGATCTCATACCGGTTTTACAACCCATTTCAATACCTTGTATTATGCAGATTCCTCTACATTATAGGACATAAAAGAATATTAAGATTATTTGAAGAATAAAGGACTTATTAGGATTATTACTTCACTATGAGTTACACCTTTTTTTCACTATGAATTTAGATGGTTGTATTTTAATCTTTATTTATTACTAGTTATTGAACCTTGTTACTATTAAGAATTGATATCACTTTCCATGGATTGGTTATATTTTAGATCAATTATAGGGATTACAAAAGTTCAACAAGATTTTTATTTAATATTCATATCATTGGTTTCATGTTTGAGAGGTGGATATTCAAAATATGGTGTTTCTATATTGGCATTGGATTTATGAGTACACGGTGATTTCATTCAGACTGATGAATGCACTAGAAGTGTTCTTGTCACTCCAGAGAATGATCCTCCATCTATATATATACATGTTCCTCATATTTATTATAAAAAATAGAAACTAATATACTCATAAAAACCACTGGTGCTTTTTAGGAATCTAGAGATAGTCTAGATTATACTTTGAGAATATCATTTTTACACTAAGGTTTGAAGTGTGACTCGAGATTCGGGAGGTAGAGATCTGATGACATGTGATGCCTTATATAATTTAAATCATAGACTCCTAGAATGTAGTGGCATTCATTTCCAAAACATGTTATTAGAATGATTTTAAGATCAGGTGCATTCTTAATATGCCAGTATATTACTGAATGTTTATCCATGAATTCTCTAGAGTATCAACATACTTGAAATAACTAATGAATAAAGGTGGGAAGTTATAGAGGATTGACGAGTGTGATAGAGATTTTGTTATGCTAAAGGGGAGGTTGACTATAGCTCTAGTGATGATACTACTTGATCCACGGAATTTATAACCCATATATTGTGACTCGTCCAGAGTTGGTTTTAGAGTAGTAATAATGTAGATCAAGAAGTTAGTATCTTATGGTTCATGTTAGCTATGATACTTTGATTTTAACTCCCATACTCAATACATGGAGCTAGAATCTGTTTTCCAAGGTTTTAAGTGTTTGAGAAATTATATCATAAGTGAGAGGTTTATAATATACCCTATCCACAATAGGACTTGTTATACATTCACAAATTGGGACCAGAATCTGTTATATGGGTTCTTTATTGTGTATCTTCATATGTTTTAATTTTAGGTGGATTAGGAACTGTGTAAACATATGGTTGTTTTGGATGACCAATGTCTTAAAATAGAGTTGGAGAAAGATCTTGGTGAGATCCCCTAAGATGATCAATTCTACTTAATGAGATTATTGGATGAGTATTAGATGGATGATTATGTGGACTGATTATTGATAAAATGATCACCATTATTGGTCACATCCTCAATTGTAGACTGGGTGAAGGCTAGACATGAGTTAGACCCACATTGTGTTGTGATTTCTGAGCATCTAGTTGGATGTGACTCGATACCGAGGTGGAATTTGGGTGATTATGATACTATCACAGATCATTGTAGAATACTAGTCCTACCATGTATCATAGAGTATCATATTATGGATTTATAGAAATCCCAATTGAAATTACATCATTATGATATGAATATGTACCAAAAATTAACACAGTAGTTCTAGTTTCTAGGAATGATGAGTGACATTATAGATTTTATATCTTGATACCATACCAAAAAAAGGGTAAAGATCATGAACTAGTATCCAGGTGGTTTAATCCAGCCACAACCTGTGCCCATGTGGATTTGGGAGTACATCAGATATGAATTTTTTATATCTTTTCCATGGACACCAAGAATCCATGACAATATATTGGTGATTTAAAATCTTCTAAAAATAGTTTCACATATTTTAATGACCTAAAAGACACACTCAAATGATTATCGAGGAAGCTCTATGTCTATGAGATGTTATGTTTACATGGAGTCCCCTTAAGAACTGCTTTTTATAAAAATCAATCTTTTACATCACAGTTTTCACAGGGATTGTAGAAGGGCCATGGGACCTAACATAGGTTCATCACAATATACCAATTCATGAAAAAAAATATTATGTGTGGATGGTATGCATATTAGAATATATTATTAGAGAATATTTTATAGTCTTTATTGGAGGATAAGATCATCATTTAGACCTGGTTCATTTCATAAAAATGATATTTTATATTATTTGATTTAGAAGGAACAATAAGGGAGACCATGTTGTTTACCACATTAATGGAATATCAGTGGTGAGGTTTTGGTTAGGGTACCCAAATAGTTCCTGAATACCTTTGAGATAGTTCAATTGATTCATAAAAAACTGATCATTACTCAAATCATACGTATATTATATGTCAATCATATTAGGAGACCTTTTGAGTTCACTATGGGGGATCATGTTTCCTTGATACTAACACCTCAATTAGGAAAAATATTTCTAAATAATTAATGAATGATGAAATAATGGTTTTTAAGAACATTCTTATTTATTAAATCAATTAAGAATTTGGAATACTATTTGGACATTCCTCTACATTATTGAGGTATGAACGAGGTGTTTCATGTTTCTTGCCTTTAGAGGTATGTACCCAATCCTATTCATTTCATAGATTATGGTTATTTTTGGATTGATCGAGACATTTCTCATGAGGATCGAAAAGTTAAAATTAAAATCATTTATAAGAAGTCAATCAAAGAGAATATGGTACAACTTCTCTAAATAATATTGAATTGTAGATAGATCTGGAGGATATGATAGAGCACAAGAATGATGTTTGAGCATAGTGATGTAATCTGTTTGAGCAAGGCTACATGAGTTACATCCCCGAGATAAAAATTTCTTATAGGGGAAAATTATTATATCTTCAATTTTTAATGACAATAAAACCATATCTTTTAATTATATATGTGTATTTATATTTTAAGAATAATTTTTTTTCATTAAAAATATGATATATATATATATAATATAAATGATTTACGTAAGGGTGGTATCACTGATAACACTTTGGAATATTATAATCAAATTTTTTGAAGTTAGACACATAGATGTGGCACAAATCTCAGGCTTTTATGTCCTCAGTTTTATATAATAAAAATATTAAATATAACATATCACATGTATAATTTTTTTAGAAATAATATAGTATCTCATAAATAGTGTTTCATGTTTAATATCATATTGCTCCTTTATATTTAGGATATTGGTTTTACCCAAGGCATGATATAACCTTTTTTCATGTGGAGTGTTTAGTTACATTGCACATTAGAGTAAATTGTATAACTGCATTTATTTCATTATTATCATTTTATTATTATATCATTATTTTATTCCACTTTTATTCATCTTCTCCACAGAATCCCTTAAAAAATCCATTCTTAACACAACATATTACCAAAATACATCAAATCACACATTTTGACTAGTAAAAAAATTATAATTCCATAAATGAGTGAAATAATATAATTTATATCGAAAATTTGTTTGAATGAAAAATTAAAATATGAATATAATTCGTGTACGTGTAAAACATCAACATGCACATGGTTTGGTTTTCTAAAGAGCTTAACCATGTTAGATTTGGTTTTATTTGATGTTTTCAGGTTCAAACATCCTGAATCATCCTTAATAGTGATTGGGATACATCATTTCAAGGTATGACCTATGTTCTCCATCTTCCCCATGCATTTCACAATGGTTCTCATCCCTTATAATGATTTTAATTTATTTTTCAGTCTCTCAACTATTTAAAAAAATTATAATAAAAGAGGATAAATAATAAAATAAAAAATACAATTATTTATAAAAGGATAATTTATTAGAAATTATAATTATTTATCAAAAAATAATTCTTTCAAATTATAAAAGGATAATATTTAAAAATATCGAAAGTTAAATATTGAAAATCCAACAAAACATGAATTTTTTGAATTATCAAATGATGATTGAAATTAATTTTCAAATTATAATTGTATTATATTATTGATACATAGAAATATATATTATCAATGGATAATTATAATTATTATAAGAAATATTTATATATAATTATTAAATGATTATTTATGAATTATATGAAATAATTATTATGAATATTGCCAAAGATAATTATAATTTTTTATAGGGGAATAATTATAAAGGAGCACTACATATTTTCATGGATTAAATAAGATATATTTGTGATATCGAAGAGGGTTACTTATTATTATTAATGAGTATACCTCTAGCACATGCATATGCTAAAATGATAATTCTTAAAATTATCCAAGAGATAGAAAGAATAATCTCGTATGATTTTTTATTTATTTTTGAAATAAACTTTTAGTTTTTTGATCTTGGGACCCCTAAGGAACGTTATGTGTTTACATGATTAAAACTAATATAATTAATCATGTGAAGAGGGTTTATTGACTGATGAGTTTTCCACTGTAGCATTCGAACCACACTGGGCAGTTTATCCATGTGTTTGGAAATATATAATTGGTGCAAGAAAGTGCATTTCCTCATTTTATTTTATTACATATGTCTATATATTATAATTTCAGTGTTTTTGAAATTAATACCTATTCTTAATTATGATCTCATGTGGGTGTGTGTGTAGCACATGAGACCCGTTGCGATAATTTATTCCATGAGTATTTCTTGAGTAGCTTGTTTAAATGATTTATTATGATCAAATGTTGTTATATTTTGTTATGACTATTCTCGTGACAAATGGTATACCTTCCTATTATCCTTTAGCTTGTGATGTAGGATACTGTTACTTGGTGGTTCTCCCCAGTACATGACATTGATTAACATCGTGTTATTTGTGGAAAATTCATACAACACCACCCATGAGAGACCTCGGCAAAGGGTTGGGTCATGATGTTTTGGGGTCTTGACTGGAGGCACCTTCTTAAGGGAATAGTATAAGATCTAAACTTGTGGCAGTATGTGTTGGAATGATGGTCAAGTGAATTTTCATGAGGCATATATTAGGTATGAAAGTATAGGGTCTTGAACTGTGAAGGAGTTCAGATACAACGATATTACAACATATTCCAACATGACTCCTTGAGGAAATTTGGAAACATTTTTTGAGCCTAGTTTCTTGTTATTTATAATTTATGGAATTCACTAATTATCCTTCTACCAGGGAGTTGAATAATGTATTGTTGGGGAGTTTTGGCAGCATGGTTAGTGCACAAACCCTCGATTTTCGATTGAATCATATTTTCTTGTTACACAATTTATATTATTATGGTAGAAAAATGTTATACATGAGCACACTTAGTTAAGGAAACATTTGTGGTGTCCTGATGAGTCTTTAAATAACACAATAATCTAATATTTTAGTGCTCCTATAAATTTCATTAATAGATATCCAACAATGGGAAAGGTTCTTATGATGGGTGGTTACGCCGAGGTGAAAAAAAACTAGAAGTATACTCAGGAGGACCCCATATATTTACTTATTTACATATCTAATTAATTATACAATATAAATTCTAACCACTTTGGTATATTATAATTATATTATTACATGTACACCATTTATTATCATCCATAAGATTATGATGAATACTTATTGTGTTGTTAACTGTATATTTTGATCTTGGGATATGATAATAATGGTATAGTCTTTCAATGGTAGACTCATACCATCACTGCTAGCTAATAGCCTCTTTTGTATTTGGATCATGGCATGATGATATTTAACCTTCCATCTAGGACTTGGTAATTTTGGCCAGGATTTTACATGGATAAATATCACGACGGAAGAATCATTTTTTCCCAGGTAGAAATTTTCACACCTCAATCATATTATATGACTAGCACATATAGGTAAAGGGTGATATAGAGTTAATCTCATAAATTCTATTTATTAAGATAATAAAGATAATAAATTCCCATTGAACATAATATCATTATTATTATTATTATAATGGCATATGCCAACATAAAAAAATAAATATCATTATATTACGTATAGATCATTAATGATTTCTTGAATAATAATTAATATTATATAATTTTATACCCTAGGCCCTTAAATATGGCCCTTCCAACTCCACCAAAATTTACCTACCATTATATAATAAATATTATTAATTCAATAAATTATTATATTATATAAATATAAATATTAATAAATATTTATTTTCATATTCTTATAACTATATATTTATTTATTTAAAAGTAAATATATTATTTAGAATAAAACAAATGATAAATATAAATTCCATTTTGTGTCATGTTAAATAAATATTTATTTAGTATTTAAGTCACGTAAACATAATATGAAAAATATAATTAGTTTCCCATTAAATGGAATAATAAAATCCCGAATAAATAACATGAAATATCCAAGAGGATAAAATGTATTCAAACTATTGAATTTTTATATAATTTAATAAATATGGATGAATATATTACGTTTTTGACGCTACAATAATGTTTCTAAATGAAATTAGGTATGAATTCTTAAGGATAAAGATCAGTGTATATTATTATTTCATTGATCCAATAGAGAAATAATTTAATGGGGGATTGATAATAACAACATATGAATTCTCAGTTTGTAATATAATTAATTTTCTTTAATTTTAGTAATCTATCAGTTTTCATTCTCATATCATTAATAAATGTGCTTAATATATCACTCTATGAATTTATAAAATGAACTTGTTAATCAATAATGCACTTGAAATTTTATTTCATTATTCTACTCTAATTGGAGTGCCTATGATATAATCTTTTTAAATAGAAAGGGAAATACCATATAATAAATTAATATTTAAGGTCATATTACTAATGATAATCAGATATATCATACCTTACCAAGGTAATATTTCCTTATGGTTTTCATAAATTATTCAAAGTTGAAAACTAATGATATGATTTAGTAAAAATATTTTGATAAGGGATTATTATACCACTTTTTATATATGAATATATAATGACACCTAATCCTAAGAAGTTACAACTCATGTATTTTTTCGGAAATCTCTCATTTATAGTTTAAAAATTAGGAACTCCTTGGTAAGTTGTATAATATACTTATATTAATAATTCACTTGAAAATAAAATAGAATTTCTTTCATACCATATATATTTATCTAAAATGTTGGATATAAGTTTATTAATATAAAAATATAACATCATGGTTCACATCATAATGGAGAACTTCAATAACGTTTTAGTTAGAAAAAATACTCAATGAAATTATTGTATAAATATTTAAAATAATAAAAAAAATTGTGTGATATGATATTTAATAATATTTTACACTTTTAATATATAAATTGTACAATATATAATTTAGTGGAATCGAAGGAATAAATTGTAACATCCTCCAAAATTGAAAAAACTCACATATGAAGAAACATGATAAGACACAACCTAGCTTCATCCAATCACATCAAGTCACTTCCAATATTCCCATATAAATTTTTTTATTTGATTCATAATATTTTAATTTTTACCCAATTAATGTCTCGGTTTATCATCCACCTTCCACAGATATGAGATACTTTATTTTTCCCTCATTTTATTATAAATTAAAATTTACCAGTAATATAAACACCCAATTCATAAAATTTATTCATTTGTGTCCATAACTAATCTAAGACCTCCAACATTTATATCCATGTAATATAATCTTTTTTTATGAATTTTCATATAATAAATATACTAATTTATATGTATTTTTACTACACATCCAAAATAATCATCTACACTACCAACTTTCCATTAGGCTTATTCAATACTGTCTTTCTTTAATTCAATTAACACTTATTACTATCTATTATTTATAGTGATATTGTCAATTTTTTGTCAACTATTATATTATTTACTAGATGATAAACATATTCTCAGCATTGATGCTCTATATTTCCTTTTTCATTTTATTAATTCTTTACATACCCCCACATTACCTCTAATGATTTGATCAAATATATTATGTATAAATAAAATATGTTTCCATTCCTTATAAAATCCCCATATTTTACTTTCTAGGGACAATAAATCATATTTTCCTTGTCTGTTCCACTTTTACATCCAGGGGTTCATCACATTTCATATTTATTATATATAAATATTATATGTCATAATAATTTCTGATTATCTACCATTAAAAGTTTATAATCGTAAATATATAAATACATAGTTTGTAAATAAACAAATTTAAAATATTTGTGTCGAAAAAAATAAATCTATGAGGTGGACAGGGTGTTATAGTAAAGACGGCTAATTTGGTGAATATTCCAATTAGATGCTATTTTTTCAACTTATATTTAATGAAATGTGTTAAGGAATACATATTTTAAATATGAACATGATAAAAAATTAATATATGAATTAAATTAAATACCAGATAATCAAAATGAATTCATTGAAAGAATAACATCAACATAAAAAATTTAAATTAGAATTTGAGAAAATAGTTTTTTATATAAGAAACTAAATAAGAATGATAAATAAATAATTAATATTAGATAATATAATATAAACATAATTTTAAATGAAATTAAAATAATAATAATTTAAAATAAAAAGTTAATTGAGGATATATCTATTGTCATTATTGGACAACTGAATTTAGATAATTTTTTATATCTTAAAAATGAACATAAAAAATAAATTGAATTATTTATTATGAAGTTAAATGAAATATTTTAAATTTAATATAGTAAGATCATCATAGAACCTGAAATCTAAATATTTTGTAAAATAGTTTATTAGGGAATACTTCAAATATTTGAAAAAAACATGGGAAAATTTCATATTTAAACTAAATTAGATTTTATTAAATTTTATTATAAAAATTATCAAAAATATTATTTTTATTTTATATAAAATATTTATTTCTCAAATTTATTAGTTTATTTTGGGTTTATTTGTTTTTATGGAAATATATTTAATAATTTTTTGAATGAAAACTCATGTAATAAAAATATTAAATATTTAATGTTCTAGAATGATTAAATTATTTGTGAAACCAGAAAAATTGGTGTAACTCTTAAAATTTTGAACTCACATAAAATTTATCAAGATTTGAATTCCCTTATTATAATTATAGAAGAATAATATAGATTGTTTTTCTAAATAAAAATAACTAGATGAAAAAAATATAAAACAATGAATTTAAATGGTTTTATATTAATAATCAGAATCTCTATATATGATTAATTTTTTACCATGTATGAAAAAACATATTTTTTAACATGAAACATAAATATAAATGTGTAGATTATAGAATCATATTAAACTAAAATATTTTAATTATTTATAAGATTAACTGGATTGTATATAAGAGTAATCTACGTTCATGTGAGATTTTACACATTATAGAAATTAACCACACAACCAAAAGAGATGGAACCAATTGATTAACAATATGAATTATTTTTGTATTTAATTCCTTTATCTATTAATAATTTCACAAATAGATTAATGATATAAAAATAATGTAATATAATATTTTTGAAATAAAGTTTATTCCTAATCAAAGTATTAACTAATAAGAAATGATGTTCTTCTTAATTCTATGGATAATAAGGAAGAATCATTTACTATATGCTTTGATTAATAATACCTACTAATAACACTACTATAATTTCAGAAAGTATTTTCTTTGTTAGAGAGAATCAATATATATAAGTTCTTGTTGTAGTGGGGATTTAATATTCAAATATGTGTGACTTTTATAATTCTGGAACTATAAATTCCCATCTTCATGATTATATGAAAACTAATTGTTGACTAAATTTATGGAATTATAGTAATCCTTGAGTTACTATTTAAAATAATAATTATTATAAATATTTTTTTTATAATTTAGAGAATTTGAAATGTTTTATGATTACATAATTGTGATTATTTAATCCATTATTTCCTGTGGTATTCTTTATTCAATCAGTAAATTCGAATACCCCAGCCTAAATCCTTACATAAATGATGCAATTATTTGAAATGGATATTGAATTTTCACATTATTGTTGAAATTTAGATGGGAAATAAGTGTTTGTTTTTTCATCTTTTTTTATTTTCTTCCCTTGGTTGGGTGTTTCAAGTTATATTATAGAGGTTTTGTATCATTATTTTAAATTTCTGGGAATCTCACTTTTTATCATTGAAAACAATGAAAATATACTATGATCTTGTTGTGTTGGTATATTATCATAAAATAAATTGTCGGTAGATTGATCCATGATTTGGTTTTAATTAATTATGAATAAGTAGATTTGAGAACATTACTTTTTTAACATTGAAATTTTGTTGTGAAATCCACTGACAGACCACCACTTGTTACAAAAAAATCTTTATTTTATTTGTATAATATATTATATTAAAAAAACATTCTTTATACACTAAATATAAAACATATTGTTATAATATAATTGTTATAGAGGAATTGTGAATTTTTATAAGGACACAAAATATATTACAATGGTCTTTATTTGATACTTAATTATAAATTATGAAACATATAATATTTTTTAGACCTTATTAGTTTTTGTATTAATAGAATTGTTGATTTACTTTGATTTGGATATTCATACACAATTATAATTTACATTTTAATTATTTGTTTATTTTGTAAATTTAATTTAAGTTATTTTTCATATTTTATTATAATTTATAATGGAAAAACATCTGAGAAATATGTTGTATACTTAGACCTAGAACTCATAAGTTCTAGAATATGTTTTTAATTATGATAAAAGGACAAATTTCATGATTTTAGATATTAAATATCATAGATTAATTATCAATGGACAATGAAAACTTCAAAATTATAATAATACAATAAAAATCAACATATGAAACATTTCATTAAAAAGAGTTGTAGATTCCATATTAAAGAATCTAATGAGGGTGAAAATGAACTAATGGAACATATTTCTTGAGCCCTAACACAATATATTTATATAATAGGAGCTCAATTTTTATATAACAAAAAATAATAGTATGGGGGATCCAAAACACAGGGATATACAAAAGGATGATTTAATATAAAGAGATATTCCAAATTATTCTTCTATATTATAAGCTAAAAAATGTTCCCAATTATATCTATCACTCACATAGGATGATGAATATTTAAAAGTTTTGATTGTATTTTATGAAGATATTAATGACATTAAATACATACCTTTTTATATAGAACTAAACCTAGAGGAAAAAAATAATATTTAGTATGATATTAAAGATAAATACATCTAATGATATTATTCATTTTTTACTGCCATTTTATTTTTTCCTAAAAAATATGTAGACTATAACTCCCATTATTTGTAATTTTTAGACTTGTATTTCCAATAAATTTCTCTAGATAACCACTATTATATAGATACACATGGTATGGTACATGATCAATTATTTTTCTAGAAATTCATTAAGAATTTTTCACAAAGAAAATAAAATATTTCTGATTGAGGAACCTATCTATTTATGCTCTTATACAATTGAAAAAATGTGTGAGAAATAACAAAATTAATAGGGGATGGTAGTATGTTACATTTTTCTTAGGGAACATGAGTAGAAATATATGTTTTTAAACTATTATATTGGGAGATATTATGTTTAACTATTCCCCATATGAGAGAAAATGGGGGGTTTTATACTAATGATACCCCATCAAACAACTAATTGAGTATTACCGTAATCATAGACATTCCATAGTATATCAAAGCACAAAAACTATTTGGGGATGAACCAAACATATGTTTTATTTATTCATTTTTTTATTTTTTTTAATTTTAAATTTCATTTATTTTTCACTATAGGTTGTATTATTCTGAAACTAATATAGTTATAATTTAAATTTTAAACCAATTATTATACATTTTTGGGTAATCATTTAGTTCATGTGTTTCCACTATATTAACATTTTTATCCACATTATTATCATATTTTCATTTGGTAGTGAAAAATTGAACTATAACGTATGAGAAGTGTAAAATATGTATAAAGTGGGAGCGTGTCCCATGGTATTTGGTAAGAATATTTTTTCTTTATTTGTTGATTATTTTTTATATGTATTTCAGAAATATTTGAGATTAATTAAAATATCTATAATAATTCTATAATCATGAATTTCTTTTGAGTAACTAATTATTTTTTGAACAGATGATATTTTTATTGATTTTTATTCATTCCACTATCATTTTATTTTTCAAAAAACTTTTTGTGGGATGATGGATACTTGAATATCATTCCATAATAGTATTTCCCCATTTTAATTACCTCCTATTGAGTGGTATTGTAAACCAAATTTCTCATCTAGTGCACTATATTCTTGGTAGAAGCTATTTTATAATTAGTTTTCTAGAACATGGTTTTATACTTGACAAATGATTTTCATAATAACGAGGTGTTATGAAATGATTATGGTACTAATTTTTTAAAAACATTTTGTTTACTAATTATTTTACCTAACATTATATTTTACTATGGAAACTCCTTGCATCTAGGAAATATGTTTCTAGTAGTCACATTAATTGACTATATTTTAAACCAACCATTATACAGAATCAAATTTCATGGTCATATATTATTATGATTTTGTGGGAATTAAGGGATTTCATGTGTTATCATTGGGATGAGTATTGTTGTATTGAAATTAAGGATATAGTTATCATTTAGAGGGTGATCCAGAGGTCATATAATTTATTACAACTACATTAAATACTTCATGATAAATATTTAAAAAATTGATAATGAGATCGAATTGTTTAATATTTTCATTTGTATGACTATTAAAAAGAATAAAAAAAGAATTAATAATAAATCATTATTCAATAAATATTATTTCATTTTTCCCTTTCTATATAAAAAATAAAATCAGAAAAATATTTAATGAGAAAAAAGATAGGTATAATGTCTCAATTTAATTTATATGATTTGAATTCTATTATAGTTTAAGAAATAGGAAATCATGTTGGGTGATTCATGTACGGTTAATATGAGTGAGGAATATAACTAAAATGTTGACTGATTATCCATATATTATAATTCAAGAGAAAACCCATATCTTTTTATTTTTATGCATTTCACAATAACACCAAAAATCCTAAGACTTATAAAAATTAATTAAGTATTATAGTTATTTTTAAAATATTCATTATCTATAGTGTGGATTCTCATGATTTAAACAACCATATGGTTAGTCATACATTTTTTAATGAGATTATCAATTTATACTTTTCAAACATATAATCTAAGTGAAAATATTATTTCCTAGAAGGTAAGTTGTGTAATATTTTATACAAAATGAAATTGAATGACTATGAATTTTAGAAAATAAAAATAATATGAAAAGTGGTTTAATGAAATAAAAAATATTGGAATTTATTTTAAATAAGAATGTTGTAACATTATATCATTTTTGATTTGGGTGTGTAATTAGGTTTGTAAATATAATGATATTCTAAGTGATAAAAAATTCATGGGGAGAAGATATAAATATTTATTTCTATACATTTATTGTATAATTTTAATGTAATACTCCTACAATATATATATATATATATATAATAAATAACAATATTATCATTATATGAAATTATTTTTGATTTTTCTATAAATAACACATATAACATACATTTTACAGAATAATTTTTTAATATTATATTTAAATTTCCATTGCATTATTTTTATATTTTTATTGTTTAAAAGGAAAGGATAGTTTCATATTTGGGAATTAGATCTTTCATTAAGATAAATGTGAGGATATAAAGTCCAAATATGAAAAAATATGATTATATGCCATCCAGTTAGTGTAAAACTCCGAAAATAATGAACATATATGAGTAATCATGAGCTATGTGACTTTTATTTAAGTAATTATTGAATAGAATAAATGGATATTCTTTATAAGATTATATAAATAAACTCAAATCCCATATAATTTTCAATATAATTTTATCATTGCTATATGATTAATCAGAATTATTTTTTATTTAAATGGTAATAAATTAATAATTAAAAATGTTTCAAATAAAAATTAAAAATTTAATACCTAGCATCATGTGTTACAATAAATATAAAATTGAATAGGTTGTGTAAGATTATCTAAATCTTATTCATATTTTATATATGTTTATTTGGTGTTTTACACTTATCCAATATTGAAATTCTTGGGAAGAATGAAAGATCCATACAATGATCATGATATATTTTACATTTCTACCATACTCATTCTAATTTTCTAACTAAATATAGAATTTACAAAACAATAATTCCACATGGAGTCCATTTATTATGTTATAAATGATGAGTATATTTGGGTACTGTAAAACCCAAATAATAGTATCCATGATTATAATGATATGAAAATCCCAATATGTGAAAGTATTGTAAGTAATAAGACTACATTAAGTGGATTGATTCATGATACACAGGGATTACATGGCTTCAATTTAAAAAATAAATTGTTTTGTGTGTTATATTCTCAAAATTATCATTTTACATAAATGTTGGTTATACTTTTTTATTTTAGTATGTTAACATTAATATCTCTCCATGTATTACCATATTTATAAATAGACAACCACAAGTTGTTGATCTTTGGATTTTTGGAAGTCTTATAATCCTTGATTCTGTGTTTTAAGGTTAATTATGTTTTCTTTAATTTTATTATGAAATTTAAAGTGGACTGATTTTTAAATATTCATGATATATTTAATATTTAATCTGTTCATGCCAATATAATTAACCATTTATTTCTACAATATTAATTACAATTTATATATCATTTTATCTATTATGGAATTGTTTCAGTGGGATAATATGCATTTTCATGACCATGATAATGTTGTTGGGATACATGATTATGGGTATTCATGATTTGGGATGCATTTCATGTAGTTGGGAATTTATTATATAATGAATCCTATTTTTTATGTAGTTTGATATTACAAAGTGAATAACTCATTTTTTTAGAAACAATGACAGTTAAACTATGATGACAGTTTCTGGGAATATAATGCAAGGATAAGTGATACATGGTAATGCGTTATTTCAATAAATGTGCGTAAAAGTTTGAGTTTTTTAAAATAATGATATGACTGGATGATGTTGAAATCAATATAGAATCACCGTTTACTACGCCACAACGTTATTGTATTATTTCAATATTACTTAAATTTTACAAAACCAACTAAATTAATAAGGAAATATATACAATGAAAAATACGAAAAATAAAAGAAATGAATATGAATATTCAGTTTTTAGCTAGTTCGATGCGAGAGGAATTTTTTCTACATAGATAAAAAAAATTAGAATAATATTTAATATTATTTATCACACATCAAGATTGTTTTCTAAGAGTACATATTGAAAATTATCAATTTTGAATTAGTTTACCTATAACATGCAATGGTAATATGATAATGAGTTATCTCATAGAAATATATTCCCAATGATATAAGAAATACATTATTATTATATTGTAATAAAGTGTAGATAGTGTTCCCAGTGTCGCGTAGTAGGTCATAGATCTGTGCTTGGACCACCGGGGTGCCCCCGGCGGTCTGTGGAAGGTTCGTTGGCGGTGCCCAAAGAGTTAGAGACTGCCACCAGAAGATATGGTCGAGTGTTAATTAGCGGTGAAACCTGGTGGGTGTCGCCCAATAAAGATTGGACATGAACGGGGCACCACGTGTGGTGGGAAGCACGGCCTGAATCGGTCGGTGTTGGAGGTGGTGGTCGGGTCGGTCTGCGTGGACAGACCAGGCCGAGCAGACTAGCCGGTTCGGGCCCGTCTGGATCTTCTTCGAGTCTAGGGGTTGATAAAACCCTTGTTTCATGCAATCCAATTGTTGGAATCATGATCTGTCTATGGCGATGTCACCCTAGAGACAAGGAGGACCCTTTGAGGACGGTTGATGAGTTTTAACATTAGGGATTATGGACCGAGTGTTTAAAATGTTGAAAAAATAATTTTTGTTTTTTGTTTTAAGATATCGAGCCATTGTAACTTCTACCCAGGGCGTTTTATTGATGTGAGGACAGTGGCATTGAGTATCTATTGGTACGCTGGACTATTCAAGATAGTGATTAGGTGTTGGGACTGAGAACATGGTGTGTCCCTGCAGGGCCGGGATTCGACATTTATAGAGAAACATAACATTTCCATCTGGTGTCTTTTGTGGATGAATGAGTAGTCGATATCATGTGATTTTATTAGGATTCAAAACATAGTGATCCTCTTGATGTGTTTCAGGATCACGGTGTGATCCCCACATGGGTTTACTACGGTTAATGGTACATTTTTCCTCGGTTATCCATTTCAGGCGAATAAGAAGCCTATCCTATGTGTTTTTCCGCATTTATCGCGATGATGTCATCAGTTTTGTCTTAGTAGTTGTGCAGTGTGGTGATGTTTCCGGTCACTCATTTTAGTGACGTTTGGACTAGAAAAGGTTGAGTGTACTCTTTTAGTTCATTCTTATGAGGTTTTGTGTGTCATTACAACCTTGTTATAGGAATGTGATCCCCTCTATAAGATGATTTATGATAGATTGGTGGAACCCCTCTTGTGGGTTTGGAGTGGGATCCTATAACTTTGCATCCCTAGATCAGGTTCATGGTATCGTGGTGACCTCTTATTCACGGGTGGTGATCCTCTATCTATCAAGTTATCCCCTTATGGTTTGAATCATCACCAGGAATATGATCACCCACATAGTTGGCTGGGTAGAGTAGGGTTTTCACATCATCAGGTAAACTATCCCCTACTCAGAATGTGGTTTATAGAAGGGTTTTGGCATCGTTGGGTATATGATCCCCTACTCAATATGTGGTTTCAGAAGAGTTGGTGCATCGTCGGTTCGATCCACTACAGTGCATTTTATAATATATGGGGTTTTTGGAATCGCAGTGACCATCTTCATACATGCGACGATCCTCTAACTAAGTGATGTGAACTGTGGAATGTCAGATCAGGTTGTGGTATTCTCTAGAATATCATGGGAGTGATCCCCTATATGTGAGTTCTTTGAGATACCAATGTGGGTTCTTGTATACCCTAGAGGACCCTAGGAGTGATCCCATATATGAGGAGTTTGGTTTTTCCAATGTTTCAGCGTGATGTTCTCAGTGACGATATACAAAGAGTATAATCTCTTGGATGGGTGTATGGGATGTTAGTGTGAGACCTATTGAAATGTATCTCTCAGAAGAGTGACATCTGGGATGACAGAGCTTGTGTAGTGTGTTCTCATCGTTTTGTGTAGAACCTTTCTCTGGTTATGAGGTCTGAACCTCCTGAGGATTGGTGCATCAAATAAGTATATCAGGTTGTTCATGGTATATGTATGAGAATAAACCTGAGCAGATGTTCCTGGTGTATTAATGGGAATACACCTGAGCTGAGCTGACTATCATGTATTTCCAAGAATGGTCTCAAGATTGATTTTCTCTCTCATTTGGGTTCCCTCTGGTTGGGATGATCTCACTATTTCCTATCAATTTCGCCCATAATTTTGCGCGGTTTTGAGGTTCCTAGTGACTATTTTTATACTCACACCAACACAGGCTTTATCCACACATGTTTGTGTCTTCTTCCGACCACAGGCCTCTCGACGGAGTCCCAAGAGGACCCAGAGAAGGCAGAGCTTTGGGAGTGAGACTGTCCAAGGTATTTACTTGATCTGTGCAGAGTAGTTTACCATCATTTGATTTTGGTATGTCTCCCTCTTTCTGATAATGTTAGACACATTTGAAGTTTTCTTTTGTGGGCCATATTTTTACCTTTTGTACTTCTGTTGCACTCGGGTTTGGAATAGATGTATTCAAGCATTTTGTTTTTAGTTTTATATATCTTTGTGCTATATCATGATAGTTTATGTGGGTGTGTCTATACAATTACCTTATGATAATGCCTCACATCTGTGTGATCGCCTACTCTGCGCTGGTCGCTAGCTCATGGCCTATTGAAGGCTTTCTTGGGGAGTCGCGGCTAGAGCCATGTTGGGTTGGGTCTTGACAGAGTGGTATCACAGTAGGTTCCACCTTTGGGATATCTGAGTGTATGTGATCTAGCTGTTAGTTTTTTTTGGGTTATATAGTGGATGTGTTAGGATGTTTTGAGTTTGGATTTCTAGACAGGGACTCCAGTGTTGGTGTTGAGGCCGACATACCCATTCACCAAGACTCTGAAAACCTATTGTTCGACTCGGGAAATTATGAAACTATTCACAGGGACATAATAGTAGAAGCATCATATAGGAATGGGTTTTGGGTTTCTTCTAGATTCGGCTCCCTAGATATACTCATTGATTGTGGTGTGTCATGATGATATAAATGGATGCCTCCATGAAGAAAACTAGCTAGGGTTCCACAGCGGGACTGTTATGGAGATTCGCCTAATGTAGAGGTTGTGGACTAGGGTGATGGTTCTATGGATGGACCCCTATGTGGTTCACCTGTTGAGCCACCACCTGTCGAGCAATTGGTTGTGCGGGTAGTTCCAGATGAGGATGCGCGCAGGCCGAGTGAACAACACAAGTTCCAGAGGAAGTGACATATGATGTCCAGGGTGATCCAGAACATCAGGCAGCTGATGACTGGCCCGAATCAGTCACATGAGTTTTCCTCCTACTGAGGACACCTCTAGGTCAGATGGTGGTCCTAGCAGCAATCCTTATGCATGGTTCGACTGGCCGATGGTGGAGATTGGTTATGGAGTCCCAGGCTGAGGAGACGCCCATGTGGGAAAAGATTGAGCAACTCTTCAGAGAAGAGTTCTATCTGGTGACGCCGAGGTCAGTGAGGATCTTGTAGCTTCTGTAGAATCATCAGGAGGGCATGACTGTGTCAGAGTACTCAACATGGTCTACTGACCTGCCATAATAATCTGTAGATATGGTATGATACCCACTCTTTAGGGATCTAACCTTCGAGCATGGGATATGTTGGGACATCCGGTAAGGTGTGGTTTTCTTTTACCTAACCACCTATGTTAGAGTTCTGGACCTAGCCTTGGTGGTGGAGAGCTTTCTGGCTGATTAAATTCTGCCAGTTAGTATTGAGAATATGGCAGGTGAGACCTCGATGGTTGGTAGTCGATAGTAGGCATAGGGGTCTCGAAATGCCCGACGTTTCAAGAGGTGACCTCAGGATAGACGATTTGAGTCTCAGGTCTCTCAGGGCACACATGCCAGTTTTGGTCAGCCACAGGAGAGGCGGTGTTATGCTTGCGAGGGTTGGGGATATCATGCTAGAGATTGTCTGACCCGTCATGATGGTTAGAGGGAGCTAGTTGATAGGCTACCTTGGAAGTATTAACTTCTTGAGTGTGGAAGCCCATAGGGGGTTAGGTGTGGTGACGAAGCTGGTGCAGCAGTGGGAGGATGTAGGCAGTATCATATGCCACCACCACCACTACCAGGTTGTCCACACTGAGTTCATAAAGCTGGAGGGAGAGGGAGAGGACATCTTTAGGGCATAGAGTTTGTTGACCCAGAGGCTCCGCGGATGGATAATGGTACACTCTATGTCCTTTATAATTTTTTTAGTAGTTTTGATTGACATTAGTAAGAGGTACTCTTACATTTCATTTCATTATTGAGTTTTGTTCAGGGAATTGGTAAGACCATGTGTGGGTGTTGTTCAACGTGCTTCGAATGCATGAGGAAGAGGCTTCTTCCCCCCCCCCCACCGAGATGCATTTTTGTGACGTGATTAAAACCGCGAGTGTCAGTCAGTGTCGCCCAAAGTGGGTAGTATTGAGTTTTAGGGGATGAGTTCCTCTGAGTTATGCATTCGGGAAAGTATGTATGTTGGTGAAATAATTGGTGTTTGATACCCCACTAAGAGTTAAGTTGCATTCCCACATGCTTATGGATGATAGGGTATGAAAAGTCCTATGTTGGGTAGGATGTCAAGACTCAGGTTTTTTTCATGTTAGACATTGGTATAATTCCATGAATATATTCAGATCTAGGTATGAAGATGGTATGCAATTATATGTCCCGGTAGGCCCATAATTAATTTTATAAAAATATTACTTATTTTTTATACTATGCACAATGTAGGAATGAGTTATCTCATAAACCATAGCTCGAACTAGAAATATGAGGGCCCAGTTGCATCCAAAGCATGCCGTTTACCCATGGTGGGGTATAAACATCACAGGTGTGGGTCTACTATGGAAAAAAAAGTGGAATTTTCTTAAATAAATTATAGTGTTTATTTATGAGAATTGTTTAAAATAAATCCTGATCAATGTCTGAGATCAAAATTCTAAGCTATCCATTGCATTCAGAACATCGTGTTTTCCCTCGGGGCTACCTCATCTACTATGCCCCAGGAGGATATGTTTGAGGCACGATCGTGTAATGATTTAATTGGTTTAAAAAAATAAATAGATATTAACTTCCCCCTTCTCCTTCCTTTATCTGTTGATGATCCCCTCCACCTTCATCATCTGTTCTTCACCAACGATCCACTAAATCGAGCCAATGAAGCACCCATGAACTCATAATTCATTGGCGGATGATCCCAGATCATGAAACAGTAGATTTGAAGTGTGTATCTAAGCCAAAACGTTGACGTTTCGCCCAGGAGGTAAGCGTTTTGAGTTTTAACACCCAAATCCCATTTATGTTTCATTTTAAATCAATTTGAAGCCATATATATGTAGATCGGGTTCCTAGGGTCATGTAGTAGGTCGCAGATATGTGTTTGGACCATCAGGGTGCCCTCCGACAGTTAATGGAATATCCTTCGGCACAGTGTCATCTACGATTTAGTGGCACCATAGAAGGACGGGACCCGCGCCAGAGGCGGCGGTCTAGCGTCAACTAACGACGACACACCGGGGTGGGTGGGGGTGGGTTCAGCCGTCAAAGTGTGCCTATGGGGGGCGCACCATGTGCAGTGAGAACCGCTGGAGGGAGAGGTTGGCGGTTGCTGAGGAAGCCGGGTTGGCTAGCGCAGGCCTGCCAAAGTCAGGTGGGTCGACCAGATCCGGCCGGCGTGACACTTCTTCGAGTCTGGGGGTTCTTAAAACCCTCATTTCATTCAATATAGGTGTTGGAATCGTGATCCATCAAGGCGATGTGACCCTGGTGACAAGACGGACCCAATGAGGTGGTTTCAAGAGTTTTAACATTCAGGATTATGTTTTGAGAGTGTAAAATGTAAAAATAATAATAATACTTTCTTATTTTACGACTTTGGGCCGTGGTAACTTCTACCCTGGGTTTCCGATTGACGTTCCATCAGTGGGGTTGAGACCCAATTGGTACTGTAGAATTTTCAATATAGTTTTTGGATGTTGGGACTAAGAATATGGTGTGGGCCCTATAGGGATGAGTTTCAGAATTTATGGAGAAACGTGAATTTTCCATCAGGTGTCTGTTATGAATGAAAGGGTAGTTTATATTGTGTGTTTTTGTGTGGGGATTGCAATGTAGAAATCAACATGAGGAGTTTCAGGATCGAGGTGTGTTCCCCACACAAGCTTGTTACGGTGAATATTATCATTTTCATCGATTGTTCTTTTTGGGAGAATAAGGCATATCCTATGTTTTTTCCACATAGATCATGATGGTGGCCTTGGTTATGGGCTAAGAGGTGCGTAGTGTGGAGATGTTGGTGGTCTCTTGGATTAGTGAACTTTGGACCAAATGTGGTTGAGTATTCTCCCTTAGTTCTTTTCTATGTTGTTTTGTGACGCTTTACAACCTTAGCATAGGTATGTAATCCCATCGATAGTACAATTTTCTAATAGAGTTGTGGCATCCCTCTGGTGGGTTCGGAGTGGGATCCTCTAGCTTCACTTCCCTAGATCTGGTTTTTGGTAACACTATGACCGCTAATCCACTGGTGGTTGTCCCCTCTCGAGTAGGATAACCCCATAGGGTTTGAAGCATCATTAGCAATATAATCCCTTACATAGTGGGTGTGCATATTAGGGTTGTGGAATCATCGGGTATACGACCCCCTACTCAACATGTGGTTTATAGTAGGGTAGCGACATCATCAGTTATACGATACCCTACTCATAGTGCAGTTTCAGTAGGGTATCTGCATCGTCAGTATGATCCACTACATCACGTGTTCTAGATTATGGGGTTTCCGGCATTGTCATGACCATATTTACACAGGAAATGATCTTCTATCTGAGTGATGTGAACATTGGAATTTCTATCAGGTTGTGGTATTACCAAGCAGATACTGGGAATGAACCCCTATATGTGAGATCTTCGAGAAACTGGAGTGGGTTCTAGTATCTCCGGGAAGACCCTATGAGTGATCCCCTGTCTGAGAAGTTTGGTGTTTCTACTATTTCGGCATGATGTATTCAGTGGAGATATCTGACGAGTGTGATCTCTCACATGGGCATCTTGGATTTTTATGTGAGACCTGATAGAGTGTATCTCTCGGACGACTGTCATCTAGGATGACAGAGCTCGTAGGGCATGTTCTAATGGTTTTGTGTAGAGCCTTTCTATAATTATTAGGATGAAACGTCTTGAGGCTTGGTGCATTAAATGAGAATATCTAGTTGTTCATGGTATATGTATGGGAATATACCTGAGTGGATGTTCAGGGTGTATATGTGAGTATATACCTAAGAAGATATGAATAGTCTTGTTCATCCTAGGGTGGTCTCAAGATGGAGTTTCTCTCTCATTTGGGTTTCATTTGGTTGGGATGAGAAAAAAGTTTCCTTTCAGTTTCTTCCTTTTATTTTTAGAGTTTTGGGGATCCCACTGAGTATTTTTATACTCATCCATTCATGAGATTTGGCCACACATGTTTGTGCCGTGTTCAGACCACAAGCCTTTCGATAGAGTCCAATGAGGACCCAAAGCAGGCGTAGCATAGTGATCGAGACTGTCTAGGGTTCTTACCTGATGTGTAGTGAGGATTTTACTAATAGATGCTTTTTTCAGCGTTTCCCTCCCTCTGAGCAGGTTGGACACTTTTGTAGTTATCTTTGGTTGGCCCTAATTTTCGTTTTTGTAATTCTATTGCACTCTATTTTGGTATAGATGTTTGCATGCATTTTCTTTTTAGTTTAATATATCTCTACACTATTTCATGGTGATTATGTGGGTTCATGTGTATAGGTACCTCAGGCTAATGCCTCCCTTCTGTGTGATATCCTACTCGGTGCTGGTCGCCAGCCCTTGGCCTATTGGAGGCGGGCTTGGGGAGTCACGACTCAAGACCCATTGGGTCGGGCCGTGAGAGAAAAATCATGAATTTTTTTGAAATAAATATTTTTAACAACTCTTCCTTTAATGAAACTCATCTTACATAATAATGTATCATATTTAGAATACCATTAATTTGGATCTTGTTTCATCCCATTCAAGTATCTACCCAATATGCAGAGATTACTTTCATCTTTCCCATCAACAAATCATCATTGGATTTCAATTTAAACATCATCATATAGATTCCCATTTAAATATGTGGACTTTACACCCATATGAAAAATATTTGTTACTTTTTTGTGCATCAATAAGAAGAAATATTATAATTTTTCTCTATAATTGACAGTAGAGAAATTGTTTCATCAAAATCAAAACCTTTAATTTTTTAGAATCCTCTGCACACTAAACGTTCGTTGTTTCTTATCACTTCACCTTCTTAATTCAGGCTTCTCAAAAAACCCTAATTTGTACAAATAATATTTTTGTTAACTATCTTAGATTCAAGTTACCTAGTATCATTATATTCCACCTAATCACGTTCTTCATTCATATCATGAATCCATTCAAGATACACAGAAGCTTTATTTATGTCTTTCATCTTGAATTTTGAATTGAAAAATCAATGTGAAATTGTTCTTCTTATTTAAACCCTATGATGTTAATATCCCATAATATTTTGAACCTCCACTTTCTTACTTAGCCTGAGATGATATTTTTTAGTTTCTTCTTTATAACATGAAATAATCAAGTATGATTACTTTTCTTGAGTAGGATTACAACAATTATTATCCTTATCAGATTTGGTAATATTTTTTTTCCTGCTTGACTTCCTTATCTGCACAAGTTTGATTACCCTTCGCAACATTTTCAATAACATTATGATTAATAGAATAAAAAAATTCTTCATGTTTATTTTTGAAAATATATGTTTCCTCTTATTTTTGAAGAAAAACCACAAAAAATTTCATTATTACATATTTGTTCAAACATTACAAGGATTCCTCCTTTCTCCATTATAAATCATTGAATTTCTAAACACTTAAGTGTTTTAATGTTATATGTTTTCCTAAAAAATTTCATATGGAATAATATCTGGAAATTTCCTAATGAAACATCATATTTAGATATACACAGTAGTACTCATGGATTTCCTCCAATAGTAAAGAGAGTTACCATGTTCATGTAACATAGTTCTTCCCATTTCCACCAATGTTCTATTCTTCCTTTCAGAAACCCCACTATGATGAGAATTATATGGTGAATTGAACTCATCTTTAGTTAGATGCTTCCCAAAAATAACATTAAAATTCCACATTCTTAAAATTAGTACTATTGTCAATTCTTAACATGTTCATGTAATAGTCCAATTTCTTATAATCTATGTTACTAAATTTTTTAGAAATTTCTAGTGCGTCTATCATATGGTTTATTTATGTAACACCAGTAATGATAGTAAATTTTTTCAAATAAGTGATGAAATAAATATCCTTATTTTTATAATTTTTCTCATTATCCCTTAGATATAGGAATGAATAATTTTTAGGGGTATTTTTGAATAAATATCAGCTTTCTTATGTATAAAATTTTTAATCATTCTTGTCTGGAAAATAGTGCAACATCAATCTCTTCTTATTATCTTGTTAGGAATATCATAAACATTGTATTTATTTGATAATTTAATCATGCCTATATATTAGAAGTGTCCCAACCTATTGTGCCACAATTTATTTTCATCTTCCATACCAAGGTAACAAGAGTTTTTTATTTCACCAGTTTACAAACATGTTTCCTTGTGTATATTGGCTTCTAGTAATAATCATTCCATCTTCCTCACTTTTTTTTACAAAAAACCAATATTTTAAAAAGATATATTTGTTACCCTTATAAAAAACATGTGAAACACTCAATCATATGTGTTCAGTCCATCAATATATAAATCATTCTTGGATTTCATCATTTCATTCCCAATAATGGTTGATTCAGAACCTTTGATGATCATTAATTCATCATTGCCAAATTTTATCATTCTATCATTGAAGTAATTCAAATTATTCAATAACAATAAGTCTCTTACTATATGATATTAATAACTAGTATTAAGAATCCAAGTTCATTCTCCATTTAACAATTTCAGAAAGGTATCAATAACAATAGGATTTTATCTTCCCTTTTCCCAAGACCTCTTCATTCTGATAATTGTTATGAAAATTTTGATATTGCAATAGAAAAATAAGAAAAAAATTTAAAAATATGTTTGGGTTTTTTTGTATCTTTTTTAAAAATGTTTTCTAAGGGTTGGAACCTATTTCCAACTTTCATTGAATCACTCTTGGTATTTTTTATGACATCCTTCCCATTATTCTTCTCTTTAGAGGACTTACTCCCAACTAAACCCTAGCATTCCATAACCAGTGGAATAATAGTAATGTTTTTTGTTGACCCATCAAATATTTTTCATATTTTCGAATCATCTACAAAATCATAAATACTCAATAAAGAATATTTTCATCTGAAACTTCCATAATTACCAGAGTTTTGGAGAATTTTCACAGAAGCCTTATTTTCTTTATTATCAGAGCATTGGTGACCACCGACCTTTCTCTTCCCAATCTGATTATTCTTCTTCACCGCAGTTCTCTCTCCAGATTTATTAGTTCCAAAAGTATTTGAAAATGTTTTACATTCATTATTTTTATAACCATTTTTTGATTGATAATTTTTAGAAACTTATGCCTTCATGATGATGTTGGTCTTTTCCACATTAATATCTTGTGTATTTTTGTTGATCCTACTCAGGTTCAATATTACTAGAACATTCACAAAATTCTAAGAAATTTATTTTGAATATTTTAACTCTTTATCTCAAGAATACAAGGAGATATTATCTCCTTCTATTTTCTTTATGCATCCAATTAATATTTCGAAATATTTTACCTGTGGATGGATATCAAAACCTTATCTGCTCTGGTGTGTTAGAGTTGGGTTATTATGGGTGTTTTAAAAACTATTCTTAGGTCTGATGAGAAATCATTCACACATTTTTTTTTAATTTTAGCCACTAAATTCTCTTCATATATTGATAGATATCAATTAGATAAAGTCCTAATTTTATGTTCAAATTTCCCAAGGAGTAGGTACACTCATAATAGTTGTCAATGCTGCAAACTAGATATATGTTTTACCACATTGATGACATTATTGATGTGATTGGTGTTTCATGACTAACTTTTCCCATTTTTTACTCAGATCACAACGTGATCTTAGTGGACATTTGTCTTAGTAATAAAAGATCATATACCATTTAATTGAATCTCTGCAATGATTTCATTATTGTACCTAGATGCAGGGATATTATTTCTAGTTCTTGGATGCATGATGCCATTGGATGGCCCTTGTAGTCTTGGATAGTAATCCGAAACAAGTTAAAAAAAACTCTAGTAATGGATGAAGGAATTATTTTCAAATATAAAAAATGAAATTAGTGCTACTGAACAAAACCTCTTAGAATGAAAAAAATAATTTCAGAACTAGTATGTCCCCTACCGAGCTGAAATTCAGGCTATTTCGCATCATTATGACCTTCTCATACATCTGGAAATATTTTTCAATACACAACACAATACCAAATGGTTGAAATAGGGGGATATGAACTCAATGTTATTCCAATACATACAAAGAGGGGAGAGGAGACAGAGAATTGTTTTTTCTATTGAAATTAATGGGTATTTATATAGATCAGTGGTTTAACTATACAATATTGTGGTAATATATTTTGAGGATATATAGTCTATGAAAGAGTGTGATGATGCTTTTTAACTTCTTGATAATATCCATTCCTCTATTAGTCCGAAACATAATTAGTTGTTGGTAGAATCCCCAATTCAGAAGGACTTCAAGAATGGAATTTTCATTCTTAATATTGATTTTGTATTTGGGACTAATGGGTTTAACAATTAATTATTCATGTTTTATTAGTACATTGTGCATCATAAGGTCATCCATACTATCATGGAATTCTTCAATCATGCATTGATGCCCTATATTATTCATGCATACTTCATTGACGTAATTATTAAAAAGTATAATACCTTGGATATCACAGTTTCAGGCGAGTTGCAATGGGAAAAATGATATTGAAGATCATCAGCAAGAATATTTACATAAGTCTTGGGCCTAATGCTGGTAATATAATTACCCCTACTACATTTGGCATTGTTCTAGAATGAAATATCCATAATTTCCTTCCCACGACATCTAAATGTGTTAATATTTTGGGAAGAATGGGTAAGGCATGAAGAATTGATCTTAAATTGTATATTTTTGTGTCATTTTATAGTATTGGTTGGAACTTTTTATGTATGGTTCTAAGATAAATGTGTTCTTTGAGTCATTAATCAAATTTATATCTACCATTCTAAGTAGTGTGATGCACCCAATCCTTATTAATTGGTCATCGAGTGAATTTTTTAGGTTCCCTAGAGGCGTTTGACAGGGTGACCCTCATTCAGTGTTATTATTTTCCTTGGATGAAAACTACATGAGTTTTGGTCTGAATGACATTATGCAAGCTTGTTTATATCTGAAAATTAAAGTTGGACAATATTAATTCACCCCATCCCACCTACTCCATGCTGATGAAATTTTTCTCTTTCAGCAAGATGATAATGATACCATCTCATGCATTCAAAAAAACTTTTTTCATTATGAAGATATTTCTTAACAAAGTACTAAGATAGAATAAGTGTTGTATTGTGTTTGGGAACATGATTACTATCTCCTAGAAGAATATGATACCTGCAATATTGGGTTGAAGAAACCAACTCGTCCAACTACTTATTTTGGAGTGACCTTTCTTTATAGAAGGGTTAAGAGATGGTATTTGGAAAAAATTATTCCCCTAATGGCTACCTAGAAAAAAGAAAACCATATCCAAGACAGGAATAATTTTTTAGGTGAACTCTGTAATCACATCGAAGATCATCTATGACTTTTCTATTTATTGATTACTCCACACTCTTATTATGTATCTTCATGTGTTAATAAATAACTCCATTTGGACTGTATCCATTTATATAAAGTAACACATTATGATTTCTGGGAAATAATTCATTAGGACCACTAATTTGGGAGGCAAGTAGATCAAAGATCTAAAACTTTTCAATGATGACCTTATCAGAATGTTCACATAGAATTTAATGACTCAAGGTGATGTGACACTGTAGTTTGTTTCCATATATTCCAATTTAAATTGATCTATGTGTACTCCATGTATGTCTCCTCCTCTATCTATTTTGGCATCAAACTAGAATTCAATGATATTATGAAATATTCAACATGGCTAGTATGTAAATGCTCTGAGATCAACCAGTGGAACACTAGATAGATAAAAATAATTTTAAAATAGTGAATAGAAGTTCCTCCTCTCATCGATAACCTCTCCATTGCTGAACTTTTTCAAAACTCTAATCTATAGGGTTGTTTTCCCACTCTAATTTGGTTGGAGGTCCAACGATATAACTTTACTGATTATGATACCCTTGTTTGGAGTATGAACTACAATGGAAAATTCTCATACATGGAGTTTTATAGTCCCATGTGTGATTGATCCAACCCTACTGCATTGTGGCTATAATCCTTCAACATGACTCTTATCCCTCCCTCACATTACATGTTGTTGTGAAAAACAAGGTGTTGATCAAGTGTTGTTTTCAACAATACAAAATATTTGTTATTTAAAGGGGGAGTTTATACTAATACTCTATCTCATTATGAAAATTTTTATGCTCACAAATACCCTTAATTATTTTCTAATGATTTTATTTGTCATGTATTTTTTAGGAATATATTATTTTATTTTACTCTTTAAATAAAGGGAATTTTTTACTTATGTATTTGTATCGAGCGTGTTCTGGAAACACTGTTCATGTGGTACTTATTCGAAATCTGCTTGAGCATGTTCTGGAAACATTGTTCATACTCTACGTGGATAAACGTAGTGTAAAGATGAAAAGAGTGTATAATTTTTAAATAAGGAAAAGGTATGGTTAATCAACCATACGTTATCAGCAATGTATGGACGAAGAACCCTATGTTAGGAAGGAACCCTACGTTTGGGATATCAGAAAAGTATAGAAGGAGAACGGTACGTAAATAATAAATGTTACCTTTATTTCTCAAAAGTATAGTTCCTCAACCTTAATTTTTTAGACAACCATACATTCTTGCAAAAGTATGAATCATGTAAAAGTATGGATCTTTTTTCGTACGTTTGAATGTTGAAGAGAATAGTATGGATGAACAAAACTACATTTGGAATGAACCTTACGTTTGTTGTCAAGTTTACATTGTCAACATTACATTTTCAACCTTACGTTGTGAACCTTACTTTTGAATACTATGTCATCAACCTTACGTTCGGTGGATACATACTGTTCAACTCAACCTTACGTTTGGCATCAAAGAATTTAACATCAATATTTTTATGCAATGGTCAGTACGTTGATTATTAGGCAGATTTCAAGCCAGATATAAAGCTGATTTTAAAGTAGAATATTGACTGATTCAAAATCGTTTTATCAATGTTTTGATCTAATTAAAAAGAGATTTTATTATGAGTATTCGGGGAAGTTACGACTACTCTATAAATTCAAATGTTTGAATATCACGAGTAAAAAAGTAAACTTTTGGGGATCTAATTTTACAAGAGAAGTTCTTATCGTTCATTTATTTATATGGAATTTTTGAAACTGCATTTGCAATTATTGATCATGTGTGATATTTTTTTTATTCTGAAGAAAAAGGACAACAGAGACTACTAAAACATACCGATCTGCTATTTCAAAAGGGGTTTCAAGTCACAGTTTGTTAAAGAGGAAGGAAGACGATAGAAGATTCACTTGTTCTATATCGAAGATCTACTATGGATCTGTCTCTACTAAAGTTGTGAATTATTATTTTTATATATTTACTTCAATGGTATTGACTCAGAACATCTCTTATGTAAAGATTATTATTTATGAATGTGAAGATTTACCTACCATCAATTGCATGCTGTTGCAATTGTGAAGAACATTTGGAAAGTATTTTCAGAATATGAAAATCATTATTTTCTATTCTTGACTGATCAATTTCTCTTACTAAGCTGTGTAGGTTCTGTAAGTGAACCAAAAGGCTTTGTTTTTCCTTGGATTGTGAAGGTGTCAACTGCCTGCACATATTTGTGAACCGGTCTATTAAAATGTGGACCAAATAGTGAAAATCACCAAGCTCGTGGAGTAGAGTGTTGGTGGAGTGGACTAGGGGCCATATGTTCCCCGAAACACTATAAATCTTGTGTTTCTGCTATTTAAATTTCTGCTGCATCATTTTTACTGATTAAAGTTAAAATACAGAATGCAATCTCGTAATGATTTTTGAAACGTCACAAATCACCCCCCCCCCTCTTATGTATATTTGGTGTAACCAAATCCAACAGAAGGAATTTTCTCCTACATATATAGAACCTACTTCAGTGGACCGATTTTCACATTGAATCGATCTTCTATCTTTGTATGTTATATCCTGAAATAGCATACCACCAATTCTTATTCTAAACCTACTCTAGTCAGATTTGGAATCATGACCATTTTATTTCAGGTGTTTCATAAAATATAGACAACTTGGATGGAATTATGGGTTCGGTCTTCAGTGCCTGCCATAGTGAGAAAATTTTGGTGCTTTTAGATTCTACCATGGCTTATAATTAAGAATTCATCAGGAAGGCATGAAATAGTGTTGAATTTTACAACCACATGCCATCTTTCAATGTCGTTCTGAATGTGATATACATAGAGGTGTTAAAATATTCTAAAATCCAAATAGGTTCCATGCATAAAAACTCATTATAACCTTGTTGTTCTGAAGACTCATTTTATTCCAGGGAGGGTTAAGAAAACATTGGTGTTTAAATCAATTATATGGATCTCGTCCATATTCAAGTGACTGAATGTTGATGTGTATGGGGCGGCCTAAGGTTCACTAATTCCCTTAGGATATGGTGTCATCTTCTTCCCCAACCAGGTCCTCACAAAAGATATCTTTTATCACTATATTGGAATTGGATCTTCAATTGATGATGATATTTGGGCGATGATCAAATCCATAAAGTATGTGATCAAATATGGATGGATACATATCTGGGTGAATCTAAATTGACCGTCGTGGTGCATATTTTGATGGAAATGTCCCATATTGTTCCATGGAAACCGCACCCATAATGGATTACATTTCATAAAGTTCATGATTGTCATCATTTGGATTCCACTAATGTTTTAAGGGAGACCAACTAGGGTGCTAACACTCTCTCCAAGAGATAATTTTTGGAGGTCTCATTATGATTTCCTTTCATTGCTCCAAACTTCTTCTCTAATCTTATTAACATGGATGCTCGTGGTTTGTTTCATTCAATCATTTATAACACCCTTTATTTTTCACCTTTTCTATTTTTTATTAATTTCATGGGGATAGTATTTCCCATGACCATGAACTTGTTTAATTATATTTACTAACTTTTTATTCATCAACTTTAGGAAAAAAGCTATAGCTTTTAGAATTGAAGATACTTTTTTCTTTCCATATGGAAATGTTTTTATATTTACCATAATCTTTCTCTAATGACCATCATTTCCTTATTTCTTCCTCTTCAAAATCATCTTATTTCTTTCTTTGAGGATAATTACCCACATTTTTCATGAAATCGTCACATTCAAATCACTTAAAGTGATGGTTCCATTTGTATTTACTAATACATCTTCTTACATTTTTAGAAAACAAGGATATAATATCATCAATATTTTTAAATAGGAATCGTTAAAATATAGAATCATCTAATTTATATTCAACAATATTATTATTTGAATTATCTTTCTTGAGAGCTGATCGCACCGTGATTTGCTATTTTTTTCAACCTTAAATCACTATATTAAACTAATTTTTATATTGTAAATTCCAAGTATAATAAATAATGAAACATCATGATTGATTAAATTATTTTGTATTTATCACTATTAATTTTGTAAATTATATTCTTTTTATATTTCATTGTAGGAGGTGGTTCTTTGGAGGGATGAAGACGATACAAAAGGAAAATGTTCCAGGCTACATGGAATCCCAATGAAACTTGCCCACTATTTTGTACATTATGAGAAATAAGTATTTAAAAGGGGATGTAATTTTTTGGGATGATCCAAAACGTCTAAGAATAAAATATTTTTCAAGAAAAAAATACCAATTATTCTATATGTTGGCCCATATGAATCTAATCGGTTAAGGGAACTGATTCTACATGAATTCAAATTGTGGGTACAATATTTGGAAAATATATATCATTATAGATATAAAATGGAAAAAATTATACATGGATATATTAAAGATGTCATCCAAAAACTATCCTTTGTTTTCCATGGAATGATATAGTCGTTACCAACCAAAAACTAAGACACATGTGGTATCTTGGAAACTGGGTTCCCAAAACCACTTCCCATTTTTTGCTAAAAAAGAGATCCTTTAGAAACTCATATTAATGTTAGAACAATTAGAAAAGTGATTTAATTTTTGAGTTAGAAAGGATTCCTCAACTCATTATATAAGTTCTAGTGGCCTCTATATTTATAGGGTAATCCAGGATGAAGAGGGAGATCCACCTGAGCGTCCTCCTCTTCTCAATGTCAGGCTAAACAGTGGGTGTTTGTTGTGAGGGAACTACCCAAACATCATGTGAGTTTCAATTCTTGTATTACAAACTATTTTGGACTAATTTGGGTCTTAAAACATTTTATTCCATGTATCATACATTATTTTATATTTTAATTCTTGTTATGATTCATGTTATTGATGTGCACTTAATTTCTAACCAATCGGTGTATGTGTATAATTTTGTAACTTGTTTTGTTCCGATTAGACAACATAAAAATCCTATTCATACCAACTTTATTGATATTTCAATATTATTTTTAATATATTATACTATTATTATGTTCTAGTCTTTAGAATCCTGATTTTATGTCATGGTTTGGATTTCAATTATTGAAATAAAAGTTTAGGGATTGATCAAGATTAAAATTAATTTCAACTAAATAATTTCAAAAAAACTGAATGAATCAATATGAACAATGAACATGAAATGTGTAGTGAAATAAAAATGAAAAATATAACTTCTATTTTTCAAAATCCACTTAGTATATTAATTTTTAACTCTTCAATGTGATTTTTTTAAACAGATTTTAAACCCAACCTCTATTTCAAGGACTACTATTACAAATACACACTTTAAATGTAAAAATATTCTTGTGATATGACCTGGGGTCTTCAATATACTATAAATAAACATTAAAATAATAATAAAATTTATGTTTCATGAAAATATCTTCAAATGGTTCCACTCTTTCTAGTGATCTATTTGGTTTTGTGTGTGGTTTTTTAAATGTATTGTGTATTTTTGATTTTTTGTTCACTTATTTTCTTCCTTTAAATTATTAGGTTAATTTCTAAAATATTCCTTTTTTCCTTTTTCATGACGTGATATTCATTAGTGTAACTACTTCAATTGGATCATGAATTGGAGAGGATATTTCATCATCAACGACAAAAATCATTCAATGGTCCATTGAACGAGGACACACAAAACATTGGCACTCTTCTTGAAACTTCTTAATTTTCTTCGGAAACCAACATTAAAAATGAAATAATTATTCAAAATATGAATGGAAATAAATGAACACAAAATAACTATCCCTGACTGATGTTTATATACAATAAAATTATATTAAAATTCAATGTGAAGCACAAAACCATGAACTTAAATCATTTCTAATTCACTTATTTCCAATATTTCATGGACTTTCTGGAGAATATCAAAATAAAATTTTAAACGAATTATTTTTATATGATCAAAATTAAAACCCTCTAATATGGATATATAATAAGTAATTCTTTTGTAATTAACATTCTCATTAATATTAATTGAAAAATATTTTTTATATTATGTTTATTATATGATAAGTGTTTGGGAGGACATGGAATGAATTTTAATTAATATATATTTCGTATCCTCTCAAACATCAACTATAAGAAAATTAATTTATAATATATTTAAATCATAAGGGGAAACACCACAAGGAATATTTGAATAATTTAGAAGGCTTTGTTCAAGTCTCTAACACCACCAAATAAGTGATAAACTTTTAATACAATAATTTTATGAATATTTAATTCATATTCAAAGAAATATAATTGATGTTTTAGAAGGTGGAGAACTAGATAGAAAGAGCCAAAACATTGCAAGAAACCACATTGAGAACATGGAATAGAATAATCAATAACTCATTTTATGATCTATCTTACCCATTTTAGGTTTAACTAAGTTCAAAATTATTCGATTAGAGAATAAGGTGTTCACAAAGATTTAAGATATTAATACCCTTCTTTGACTACTTTCTCATTCCATAGTGAAATCCCAATATACTAATCATAACCATTGATGTATTTGTTTATTTACACATAGTATTCTAACCAATGCACTCATCTAATAGAACCTGTTATGAGTTATGAGGAAATTTTTCATGGCCACCCCTTTAATCAACCCATTTGGAAATATCAATACTATTCATCCATCTATAGGTGGAATGAAATGCAATACTATAGGAAAAATGTTATTCAGACCGACCTCATCAACCATGGAACCAAACAGGGCAAAGTCGTCATTTGCCACCACCGCCCATAAATCATAAATAACCAAAAAGTACTTTCCATCTACCCCCACCAAAACCTAAGCCTACCTTAGAAAACATGATGAAACAAATTTATGAAAATAATCTCCAGTTATTATAGACCACTCAACCATCCATACAAGACCTAAAAACCCAATTAGGATAACTTTCCAACTTGTTATATGAAATATAAATTCATGGGTTAGGTAAACTACATTATTAACCACTAACCTACCCCAGGTATAGGGGAAATATCTATCCCATCACTATTAATAGAAGAAAAAATATTAAAGGATAAATTAAACCTCTATTAGATTCATCCCCTCATAGGTAAACAATTATCTAAACCAATGATAATAGTCCAATAGTGGAAAAAACATATCATTAGAAAAATTCCACAAAAGGAAATTGACTTTCAATCGATGAAATATCATGAAAAACCATATGTCTTTTACTTCACTAATGGTCTACCCTACCAAGGAAACAAAACCTACCAATCGTGACAATGGAATTTTGGAAATATTCAAAAAAGGGTAGGTCAGCATTTCTAAGATTGATATGGTAAAGTAAATTCAATGACATTCCATTTTTCTAATGGATTTGTGTGCACATTGAAGGGTATTTCATGGTGAAGAAATGGTGTGCTTGGGAATAAACATATCTACACTAATAAAGCCATCACTTAGAACTAAATTCAATGATCCTAGAATATTCACGATTCTGTGCACTACAGGGGTGTATTCCTTTTCAATTCTATGATTTATTTTAGTACTATTGTAAATGTAATTCCTCTCACCATTTACTTTTCATTAAATATATGATTAAATAATCCAACAGGAAATGTCATTTAGCTACTAGAGTAATTCACACTTCATTTGTGTGTAATGAATGTTCTTGTGAGGGTGAAAATTTTAATTTTTCATATCATATTTTATGTGATTAGAATGGAAGATAATAGGATTAATAGACTTGACCTAATTATATTGGGTATACCATTATTAAAAACATATAAAAACATAGTTATTGTGAAAAATGATGAACTATCTTTGGGGTTTGGTGGTGACATTGTGCACTTTAACCTCATTGATTCCATAAAGAACACATTAGAAGAACATTACTCTCTCTATGTTAATTTAATTTATTTACTCCCTTTCTCCATAGGAACATATCTTCTCTCCCATATTTCCCATTATGAGTTTTGATAATTGATATAAATACTATGAAGTTAATGTTTCATTGAATGTTGAAGTGTTACTGAAATATGTCATTCATGTTTCATAATTGATGATTTCTTGAACACTAGGGATCCATCGACCATCAATAATACTACTAATAATGTAAAATCTCATTTCTCATCTAAGGATGTTACCATTGAGATTTTAGGTTATATTAGGGACCTCTAACTTTCATGATCACTCCCATTCATCCAAAACACCCATGTATTGGAACTTAACCCACCATAAGAAGTTAAAATATTCATATCATAAGAATGGACATAAGATACCTACCATCATTTTTATTTCACTCCATATAGATCATGAATTGTTCCTATATGATCTTTTGAGGGATTATAAACAGTAACATGAATGAACCCTTGCTAACATTACTACTATTAGACTATATATTTTCATCGTTCATATATTGATAAATGATGATGCTGAAGCAGTGAGGAAGTTAAAACATCAAATGTTCAATAAACTCATATATTTTGTTAAAAAAGAGGTGAAGAAATTATTGGATAATGGAATCAATTAACCCATCTCTAATATCCAATTGATTATAATGATGTAAATAGTTACTTAAAAAATATTTCTTACAGTAATTAAAAATAAAAATAATGAATTACTTCCAACTCATGTACAAAATATTTTGTGGGTCTATAAAGACTATTTTCAATTAAACCAACACTCTAGTAAAGAACATTTTCCACTGTTTTTCATTTATCAGATATTATATTTGATGGAGAAGAATTCCCACTAATATTTCATTGTTGTTTATTCTAGATACATTCATATCCATATTTTTTCCAAGTATCATAAAAAAGTCAAACATCACTTTCCCATCTAGCACATTTACATTTAGAAGGATGCCATTTCGTCTGTTCAATGCTCTTTACTGTACATTGATGCGTGGTTAGTAATTTTTCAGATTACCTAATTAATTTTATGGAAGTATTCATGGATTATTAACTATATATGGATTCTCTAATGATCAGTGTATAAGTAGTATTGGTTTTTTCCAATATCACTATATTGAAAAGAATATTATGAAAAATTATGAGAAATTCTATTTCCTGGTGTGATAGTTTATAGTACATGGGAAATTCATTATTTGGGATGTTATCGATGTTGATAAAAAAATTGGATGTCATTTATTCCTCAAAATTCCCTAAAAATGTATTGGATGTGTGGGCTAACTATGTAATGCAAGATTTTCTCATCATTTCATTTGTAACCTTAGTAAAATTTTAGTCCCCCTATTACACTTACTCCAAAAATAAAAATAATTTACTTTTTGATAAAGACTTGGAATAATCATTTATCAAATTAAAATGAAGTCTCACATCACCCTTGGCAATCCATCCTCCATAGAGTGGTTTTCTATTTGAGCTCATGTGTGATGCCTATATCTATGTAGTTTGGGATGTCTAATCAAAATGGGTTGATTGAGCTCCACATTTCATTAAAATGACTCACACAAACTAGAACCAACCTAATAAAACTACACCACAATAGAAAAATAATTCCTTGAAATTTTTTAATCATTGAATAAATTTAATTCAAACTTTTAAGGTCCATTGTCATTGTGTTCTTTGGTCATTCATCTTTCCAGTATCTCCAAATGAAACCAAATGATGAATCATGTCTCATTCGTTGGATGACCCATCATGAAGAATTTCTTCTACAAATATGGGATAAAAAAGAAGTAATTATTGATGTTTCATAGTCAATATTAATGAATCACTTAGAGGGGGATGGGTGAATCAATGATCACTTTTCCCTTTTATGATTCCATATTTCTAAAAAAACCATCACCTTCTCTAAAATAGTTGTTTCTCTGTTGAACACATTCCAACACACATGCATTGGAACCCATGAATTTATAATGTTCAATACTCAATTATTGTAGATATGTACTTGGTATGGTATAAAAATAATCTAATAACACACAAGCCACTAGAAAATAATCCATTTGTGTGGAATACAACAATTAGGATATCCCCTTACACTCATATTGCACATTGAAAATATTCTAATAGTGTGTGTGATTTTCTAGGAACAAAATGATGCAACTCAATATTTTTGTGGTTCTTGACCAGATTTGAAATTTTTTTCATTCATAATAATTTTTCTCATTTATACCAGGAAGTATGTAGAAACTTCCTTATGTCCTCTGAAAGTTGATCTACCTCCTTTGCATAATGCCTCTATCCACTGCTTACTATGTTCTTTTATTGTTTCATAGATCGCTATATTCCATTAAAAATTGTCACTTCTCCGCACAATTACACTAATCATCATACCACACCTACATTGTGTACCGCACCGGCTTTGTGTACTAAACCTGCTCTGCATACCACAACTTCTATGTGTATCGCACTTGCTCTGCATACCAATTCTGCTCCACGTACTGCTTCTTCCTCTACGGACAACCTCTATAAAATATTTTAAAATTCCATACAATGCTTTTACATACTTTATAATTCAATATCTGATGGAATCCTCCTTCAAATTCCATGAACTATTTCTTCTCCTTCATTCCATTTTTCCTGTGTTAAATCTCTCTTCCACTAACTACTTTCCTTCACAGAATTATCCCCTATGAACTACTTCGAACATATATAAATTTAAAGCCACAACGATGATGTTCTCTTAAAAATAAATCAAACTTCATGAAGGTATTAGGATTCATTATATTGGAAAATAACTCCACAAATAACACTAATCTGTTTACCACTATTTTCAATGTATTACATTGTTCACCGCATACCACTTCTCCCACAAAACGCAAACCATTTTTGTATGTCTTCTTCATATAACCATTCTCCCTTCTCAACAGCATAAATAAACATCAATTTTCCACAAATGATATCCTTTTCCAAAAACATATAACATTCCATGTAGAAAATCTTCCATTAACAGATAAGCTATACCAGGAACTATTTTTTCGTTCCTTCTATAGTTCCGACTGCGTTGTAATTTGTTCATGAACCGTTCTCGGACATTGTACGCGGTCCTTGTCTCGACATATGTGGTTTCCTTATATTTCTGATTTCTATCTCTATTGCTCATATCTTTCACCCCTATGATAAATAATTTTATTCCCAAACAAAAACTCTTTATTTTGAGTCCCATAATTTTGAAAAGACAAGGAAATGACACAACCTAAAAATTTTCTTTCCCAAATAACCCATGCTTTTTCACTGTCATCTATCATATTAAATAATAAATGGATTTTATCATGAAACGTGTCAATCGTGAGAGATTATCTTTGACCAATCACCATTATCATCATCAAATTATCAAATGATATTGTTGTAACATCCCAATCTCACAGGAACATCATTATTTCAAATCAAACTATAATATGATTGGTGACATAATCCCTCACCCTATGTTTCATAAGTCTTGAATCAGAATTTCTCCGAAAAGCACATGACTTTTGTGAATTAAAATATTGGAACAATCGGCTAGTTTTCAGATACCTTTTAAAAATGGAATATTTTTATCATTTTTGTCAAAAAATGATAAAAATATACAAAATAAAACACCTATTTCATCCTTCAACTGCTAATATGGTCGAAAAAATATAACCCACTAGATTTGGTTTTCAACCATGATTCACAAATCAATTATCTTTGTATCCTCATGAAATTAATACATATCAATATTTCTAAGCATATGTGAGCTAAATCATTGTAGGAAACATGGATTATTAATAGAAAAACCTTGTTGTCAAAAAGTAGTGACTATGAAAACTCTAAATATTTTCTTCTCAGTTATCTCCAAAACCCCTTCATGATTAATCCAATAATTATTAATTAGTCTTGACTTCATCAACTATCTGAGAATGCAAAAAAAATTGTTTCCTACAACCCCTCCAACACATAGTTTGAATATTTCACAGATATAAATGAAGCAACCCCATCTTACCCACAACTCCACCTTTATGAATGTTTCCATAAGGATAGATTTATGAAATAATCGTCCCCTTTAAAACATTATCAAAATGTAAGATATGAGAGGTGATAGAAACACATACATCAACCTTAATGAGAATGAGGTTTGATGCCCATGTTCATTCTCAATTAAAATAATGATTCCTTGGGTAAAGGTTTTGTGAATATGTCTGCAACTTGTTTAGAGGTAGTAATATATTCCACCTTCAATTAACTCTTCTCAACATGATATTTGATGAAGTGTTACTTTATGTTAATATTTTTTTTAAGAAGAATGATTTACCGTATTCCTTTTAAAATTTACTGCCCATTGATTAACAAATCCGAAGAGGTAAGGTAACTTAACTTCAGAAGGTATGTCTTAGAACCAATAATTCATCAACCTATGTTGGGTATTAGCTCTAGTGGAAACAAAATAATAATCTTTATATATTCTAATAGTTAGAGACTTCCATTTCATTGTAAAAAAAATTTCTCTTCAATAGAAACACCACCCAATTTTGACCTTCTATCATCAAATATTCCTGCACAATCTATATCTGAATACCCAAACAAGTAAATATTTTAAAAACAGTCATATCAGATTTCAAAGTTAATTTTCCTTTAGATATATCATATTTTTAATTTTCTAGAAATTTAATGTGATTCTTTAGGAGAACTATGAAATAGTTCATATAAGGTATCAACATAGAAAATGTTGGGTCATGAGGCCGTCAAATACAACAAGCATCCAATAATATTTTGAATCACTTTCTAATAATCTTTTTTCCATATTAATATTACAAAAACATGACTCCCACTGAAATTGGTCTAGAAACAATCTTCCAATATTCGATTCCAAAATTTATAAAAAGTTCTAAAAGCATACTTTTCATGAGAAATAAAAATGTGTTTCTACTTTTAAAGACTTTTTATCCCAATAAATTATCTCATTTATCTCAACATGGATATCACACATAAGTTTTCTATCTCTTCATAAAATCATTCCCATGAGCTTTTATAATTCCAACAAAGATAATTTCACTATCTTATAAACATATGATGAAGGAAAAATAATGATTTTCCTTGATGAAATGATCATTATAAACTATTCCTTTATTGAAACTCATCATCATAAAGTTTGTATAAAATTTTGAGAACCATTCCCCCAGAGTATATTTTAGCATATACAAGGATTTTTTCAACCTTCACAGATAACATTCATCTGTTCAAAATAAAAATCCACAAGATTTTTTAATGTATTCTTCCATATCAAGATCCCCATTTGACATTGCGACAACACATCCATTTGGAAAAAAATTTAACAACATTGTGTAACAATAGAAAGAAAAATTCTGATTGTTTATAATATTGATAAAAGGGAAAAATTATCACCAAAATCAGTACCCTAAATTTGTTAGTATCATTTTCACACTAACCTTGATTCTTATCTTATTACTTCACCATCTTTATTCAAATTTTTCCGAAAACCCATTTTTTCCAGTAAAATGTTTTTATACGTCCCGGGTATGAGTTCCCAAGTATCATTACATTCTATCTGATCAACCTCTTTATTTATTTCTTGAACCCATTCTGGATGATCAAAATATTCTTTTACATCATTCGGTCCCACTTGTAAATAAAAAGAATTCTGGTTAATAACATTTTTTGTTATTATTTTTTGAACATTCTGAGGATGATCACTAATATTTTTATGACCATCCACATATTTACTCATCCTAGGATGAGATTCTCTTGTATCTTCATCCATAATTATGATTTCTAAGTCTGATTAATCTTTTGGAGTATTATTTCAACTTTCGGAAGTATCAATAGAATTATTAACAAAACATTCCTTATCCTGCCATCTTCCATATTAGAAAACTTTTGTTTTCTTTCTAAAACATTTTCTGTAACATCACATTAGGAGACTCAATAATTATTCAGGTTTGTTTGTTTGAATATACATATCGTCTTCCTTCTGATGAATATCCACGAAAAATTCCATCATCTCTTATTTGCTCAAACATTCTAAGGTTTCCACCTTTCTTATTTAAAATTAAATAACTCCCAAAAACTCTCAAGTGTTTTATACATTAATTTTTTCCATAAAACAATGCATATGATGTAATATCTGAATATGGAATGTAGAAACATAACTTTTTATTATATACAACCGTACTCATGGATTTCCTCCAATAATAATTTGAATGAACATATTCAAGTAACATAGTTCTCCTAATTTCTTCCATAATAATATTATGTCTTCCAACAACCCAATTTTTTTAATGTGTGTACGTTTAACTAAAATCATGATGAATTCAATTATTCATTTGATAGTTTATAAATTATTCATACATATACTCATCACCATTATCAGTTCTCAATTTGTTCATTTCATACTAACATTTGTTCACTACTTTCCTCCTATAAATCATAATCAATGTCAGAGAAATTAAATTATGTTTTATATATGTAAAAAAATTAATGAAAGTACAATATTCTATGAAATTTATGAAGTACATAAATTCATTGCTATATTTTTTTCTTAACGGACAACATATATCAGAATGAATAAGTTCCAGACGTTGTTTTGAACAAATGTCAACTCTCTTATCCATTGAGTTCGTAAATTTTCCTTTCTGAAAAATAGTGAAACCCCAATAACATCTCCAAGATATATCAGGAATATATCTAAAACTATCTATCTTTGATAACTCTCTCATGTTTCTCTGTTACATGTGTCCCATCATTTTAGGCCACAGTTAATTTTCTTCCACCATACCCATATAATAAGAGTTTTGAATTTCACCAACAAGTAACAAGTTTACATCAATATGTTGTCCTCTTCTAACTATCATTTGATCTTATTTACATTTCACAAAAACCCATATTTTCTAAATATATAATAGATACCCACCTCATAATGTTGTGAAACACTCAATATGTTATGTTTCATCACATCAACACAAAATGTTTTCTTGGAATTCATCTTTTTTTTCACAATCATATATGATCCAAAACCTTTAATCCTCATAGATTGATCATTTCCAAATGTCATCACTCCTTATTTGATATAATTCACATTAATTAATAGATTTATGTATCTTTTCATTTGATAAGAACAACCTGTATCCTAAATCCAAGGTCATTATCTTTTTATATATTTCAAGGAGGTTTCAACAATAATATCTTGTTCCTCTTCCTTCTCTTTATTCAGCTCCATCGTCTAAAAATTGATAAGGAACTTCTATTTCTCTAGTAAAAAAACAAGAAAACCATTAGAAATATGTATAGGTTGATCGAATCATTCAAAAATAGTTTCCAGTGGTTTGAATCTATTTTGAATTTTCACAAAAAATGTATTAAAAATATTCTGAGATTCCTTATTAGGCTTCTTCTTTTGAGAGGATTAACCCTCCCCCCCCCCCACCAATCCAGGCCATACTTAACCTATGTAATAGTAGTAATGTTTTTGGTTAAACAAACACATATTTTCTATGTTTATAAATCCACTACAATACCAACTGTATATGTATAAATAATATTTTTCTGTGAAACTTCCATACTGACCGGAGTTGTGAACATGTTTGTCAGTAGTTCTATTAACAAGACATTGTTTACCACAAACCATTCTATTTTCAAATGAATCTTTTTTTTAATCTTGGATTTATTTTAAAACATATAAATAATATAAGTAATAAATAAAATTTATACACAATGTTTTTAGAATCTTCTTATTTTATAAGATTATAAACATTGACCACATACATGACATTCCAATATTTATTCTCCTCTGAGCTTCCTTTAGATGTTTTCTCAACCATTAATGATACCTTATGTTGATACTTATTAGGTTTATTCTTAATAGAACATTCACTAATATTGAAGACTGTGTTTTATAAACATATATTCATTTTTCTTTTCTTTAGATAATTTTTGTTGAACAAGTTCCAACTCTTCTCCTGTTTGAATTAATGTCATTTCTGGATATCCATTCTGATTATTTTAATTCTGAATATAATATTTTAGATCTTCAATATCATTTACCATATTGAAATTATTGTTAGATAAACATTATTTATTTTTTCATGAGTAGTTTTCATTTATCATCTTCTTGTTTTAATTTTCTGGCCTTCTAATTAACCTTTTACATTCTTTCAACTCTTCTTTTGAATATTAACCAAGCTGAGTTCCATGTTCATCAGATCTACTACGCCCTAAATCATCAATATTCACTACTGTATTTAGGGTCTTCTCTCCATATTTCTCAGCAAAATAATGTTTGGATTAAAATTTTCTATCCATTTCATCTTTATATTTGGACAAGAATATTCTTCATTTGGATTTGATGAAATTTTTATCATTTCCACTAGAAAATTATTCTTCCTTATCACCATGTTTCTTTTATGACCTCCTTGGTCATCTTTATTCTTCATCATTATCTTCGTCTTTTCCTTTTTGAGGTTTATTTTTCAAAATATTCCCGATGGCTCCACATTTAAAAAACACTAAGGGATGTTTCCAAATGTATTTTCATATACCTCTTCTATCATTTTTTAAAATTAAGTATTAAATTTTATCAAAATCATTATAGAAAATATTTTCATTGTTTTCATAGACTATTATTTATTGGAAACAATGGAAGACATTTCACTATCATTTTTTTCTTTTCTCATCATAGTCTTATACATTATAATTTCGTATGTAAATAGAGTACAATGAAAATCATCCATAGAAACTTTTTTATGATATCTGTCTCTTTACGAATAAACATTAGCATGAAATATTTTGAGCATAATACGTATGATCTTTTCAACAACTATGGAATGTTACAACTTTTCACCAAGAAATCTGATTATGAAAACAATGTCGTTTACCCTGGTAAAGAAGTCCCTAACAGATTCATACACAACCATTTTCAAATCATCATATTCTATCCTCCATATTTGTATTTTTTCATTCTTCACTTTTTATATACTTCATCGATGTTTTTTAGCTTATCCCAGATAATATTATATATGGAAACACCTTTTAATATATAATTGTTTTTATGAAAGTGATGAGTGTAATGTATTTTTATCTCTTCCATCATTCTCAAGATTCCTTTTATCGATAGTTTTATTACAAACCATTTCATCAATAGAAAAAGAACCATCTATTATAGCTTTACGAACAGCATACCCAAGAGACTTAAGTTAAAGCATTATTCTATATTTACAAATATGATAGTTATTTCTTTAAAATATCAAAATCCCTTTATTGTTCATGAAATTAAAATACTCTATCGCAAAATATCTTCCAAACAACAGCAAGGAACAGACAAAGGAAACCATGGATTCGATTCCAATTAATTTTTCTTAGTTATGACTCATGTTTCATTGAGAGGGGGAGGGGGCGAATAAGTAATATCATTTTCCATTTATGTTTCCTTATTACTGAAACATCCTTTATCTCCTGTAAAATAGATTTTTCTATATTAATAACCATCCAATCACACATGCATAAAAACACAAGAATTTATAATGTTCACTTCTCAATAAGATTAGATATGTCCATTGTATGGTATAGAAACAATCCAATGCTACATAATCCCCTAGAAAACAATCCTTTAGTGTGGGATATAATGATTATGATATTCCCATACACAAATATATAATGTTGAATACAATCAAATACTATGTGTGTTTTTTCTAGAAAAAAATGAGGCCACTCAATGCTTTTTTCCTTCTTGATCAGCTTTCAAAAATTTTAATATTAAAAATATTTCTTTTCTTTTCTACTAGGAAGCTGGTACAAACATTCTAGATTCCTCTTCAAAGTGATCTTCATATTCTGCGTAATTTCTCTATCCTCTTCATACTCTATAGCATGAAATGTTTCTGGAAAGCCTTTTTCCTTTTCAAATCATCACTTCCTATTATACTTTCACAACTCTGCATACAATACCAACTCTGCATAACACACTTATACCCCAAAAAGCACCTACACCACACTCGACACCTCCTCGGTGTACTAGTACAACTCCACGTACTACTTCTTCCTTTGTGTACTTCCCCATTGAAACATTTTTCAATTTTTCGTACGATATAATTATATATTTTATGGACTTATCCATCCAATTATATGAATATTTTTATCTTTAGTTTACCACATTGACCTATGTAGAATCAATCGTCTTCTAACTGATTTCTTTCATTGAATTCTCCCCAGTGAAATACTTCAAACTTCTCCACATTTCTAACTGCAATAAATATATTGTCCTAAATATACCCCATTTTAGTGAAGGGATTAGGATTCATTTTATAGACAAATAACTCCATATGTTTCTATAATTTGTTTTACCACACTTTTCAATGTGGCATAGCATTCAACTTATATCTCTTCTCCGGTGAACTACAACCCATTTTTGTATGTAGTCTGTATGCCACCATTATCCCTTATCATGAGAATAAATCACCACATATTTCCTACTAAATATAGAATTCACTGAAATCATTGTTAATTATATGTAATATGTCATCCATAAATATAAAATCTTGACAACAAATCATTTCTTCATTGCATGTACCATTCATGTTGCCTCGTACACAGTCTACAAACCGTTTGCAGACATGGAACACAATCTATGTCCCGAGAAACATTATTTATTTCATTTTTTGGTATAATTCACTGTTCTTCATACCATTCAATCATATTAAGAAATCATTTCATTTCCAAATACAGAAACTCAATTTTGATGGACAAAAATTTAGCCAACACTAGGAAACGATGCCACGTCTAAATCTTCTTCGACAATAATGCCTATGCTTCTTTGATGTCTTCTGTCTTATTCAAAAATTAACTTCTTTCATCATGAACCTTATAAATTATGACCTATATTATTTTACTGATCACCATTAGTATCCTCATTTTTTCATAGGAATTTATTGTGACTTCCTTGACTTCAAGCAACATAATTTTTTCTAACTAATCTAGAATATGATTGGAAACATCTTTACTCCCCATTTCATTCATAACGCTTGAATAACATGTTATCCAAAGAACTCATTATATTATTGAAATACTAATTAGTAATGAATTTTTGGGACTTGAAATGCTTTTTATAATGTGAATAGATCGTTCCTTTTTGACAGCAAAAGAAAACACTCTAAAAAAGAAAACTCTTCTTACATCCTTCTCCAGCCAACATTGTCCTAACAGAGAGTGTGGTGACTGAACATATGAAAAGGATCCAACCATCCAAGGAAATTTATTCATCCCCCTTTATTTCCATAAATTTTATAAATTCCGATTACAAATTGTCTTCAGTCCATGATTTTATTCTATAGTATGTTGAAATTTTAAATTATTTTGTATCATCTTTCATTCCAACCGATTAATCAAAAAACCAAGATGAACTACTAAAACATGAGTCATATTGGTACATATGGGATAACCCCTACCTTTGGATTACATTTAGTGATCATTTCCATAGGTTATGTGTTCGCAATAGTGAGTTTCAGTCTTACTGTAGGTTATGCCACACTCTTTCTTATGGGGGACACTTTAGACCCCAATGAGCTGCTTGCGTGGTCCTCGATTCAAGTCTATTTTTGGCCAACATTATTTTTGGATTCTAATGATATCTATAATGATTTTACATACTATATAATAATGGGGACTGTCTCAAACAAAATTAAATTAAAAAACCCTTGATCTTTTATGACATGTTTTCAGTTTGGGGAATTGAATTTATGGGGAAATTTCTCAATTCCATTGGAAATTTTTTCACTCTTCTAGTATGTGATTACAAGTCAAAAAGGGTAGTGGAAAGAGCCATGTTGGAAGGAGATTCCAAGACAGATGCCAAATTTTAGAGACCACACATGTTTTATAGGTTTGGATTGACTTGGTTCATCATCAGTGACTAGGGTTCTAATTTCTAAGACAAAAAAGATCAGTCACTTTTGCATTAGTATGGGGTCGATAGTCGAGTTTCTATGACATATCACCCACAGAACAATGGATATATGAGGTGTCCAATATAGAGTTAAAACAAATTCTTGAAAACAATGGTTTAACGTAATTGATAATATTGGAATCTCAGACACGATGGTTAATTATGGTATTTTTTTACTACCTTGAAATATATAATTAGAATGTCCCCATATCAGCTAGTTTTGGGAAATATTTGCCACCTCCCTATTGAGATATATCAGTAGGCATATTGGTCCATTAATAAAATGAAATACTAATCTTTTTTGTGTATTTTTTCAAAGGAAGCTATGGATTCCAGATAAGGAGGTAATTTCTAGAGATAATTATGAGACCTCCCAAATATATATGGAGTGAACCATGATTACCAATGACCCTCCCATCCTTTATCGAAAATTCAACATTGGAAAGAAGTTATTCCTTATCAATGAAAGGATACAGTTTCATCCATGTATTCTTTGTTCACAATGGTTTTTACGAAACACTATTACGAATTTTTATCCGTTAGGTTTTGTTCAGGTTTAGAATGAAGAAAAAAAACAAAGCCTCACTGTCAATGGGATGCAGTAGAATCACATTCATGAAGCCATTTCAGAGTCCCCGGTAGAAGAAATCCAATTTCAAGAAAAATCCTACCAATGACACCCACAAGGTTTTATCCTTCCTTCCCATATACTATTTTTTTATAGTGAGGAAACTGCATGCTCTAGGTGTGTGGGTTTGGTTATATTATTGGGTTAGTTAGTATTTTTATCATCTTTATTCCTTTTCTCTTTTTAGATTTATGTATAGTATTTCCACCCAATTAACTCCCTCTCCCTAATTTTTGAACATTAATGTTAATTTTTTATGCATACTTTAATATAAATGATGATATTTTATCGAAGAAATTTTTTTCCAATTAATCATGTATGTTATTGAAAATTAATGATGGATTTCCTAATTTCATATTGTTTTAACAATAAAAAATCACAGTGAGAATGTATGTTTTCGTGAATTTAATATTAAGGTGTGGATTTTTCATGAAACTCAGTTGTTTTTTATAATATAAATGGTTATATAATTTTGATACCATTTATAAACATGGTACCCTTTATGTTAGCAGTTCATCGTAAAATTAGGTCACTTAATTTCTACACACGTTTTTTCACTAAAAATAAAGATGTCATATTTCATACATAGTATAAGGTAAATATTAGTTAGTTTTATATTAATCATCCTTCCAAAATTATTTTTCATATTTTCATTCATTATCTGTTATGTTTCATTACTATACAAGATTGAAATTTGCATGTGTACCTATTATCCAGTTATTATACACTCTCAAAAAAACTAAAAAAGAAAATTATGAACATAAAAACAAAGGTTGTGACTTTTTCAGGTCATAAAACACTCTTCATTGACCTTTTATCTTGTTAAAATATTTACAATTACTATCATGAGGAAATTAAAATGAGTTTGAGTGGTGATTGTGTTATTTTTCCAAATATGAACTGAAAGAACAAAAAAAACAAAAATAAATGATAGGAGCGATGAATTGTATAATATATGGGGACATCCTGGTCATGAGATTAATTTTTAACTTCCAGGAATGGTTATGTTAGTGGGTCATGAAATTTTATTTCTAATGATATAGGGAAATTTCAGTGGAAAAAATCATTTACATAGAATGTTTTTAAAATAATCTATTTTTACTCGATAAAATGTAGGAAGAATGGAATTAAATGTTTTTCAAACACAAACATGGATATTTAGTGACATGTATAAATAATAAATTAATTTATTATATTTTTATCAAGTATCATTTAGAATTTTTTCCTGATACATATTATGAGACATTTGAGTATCTGAATAAATAATATTTTTGGAAATATTACTTTTCCCAAGACTGAAAATTTGTATGTGTGGGGGTGCGATCACACCATGATTCACTATTTTATTTCACCTATACACCACTATATTAAGATATTTTATTACTGTAAATTTAAAATATAATTAAAAAAACAACTCAATTATTTATTGATATATTTTTTGTTTATGACGGTCAAAAAGATAAATTATATTAATTTTGAGGGCTACATTGTGGGAGGATGTGATTTGGTGGGATAGAGATAACAATGAAAATAGGCCAAACATCCTGGAATCCCAAGGAAACTTGTACACTATTTTAAACATTATGAGAAAATAATATATCCCAATGGGAATATATATTCCGGTATGATCCAATATTTATAATAATATAACAATTCTCTAGAAAACGAAGTCAAATTCGTCCATCAGGTAGCCTATATTAGTAAATATTACCATGTACCTAAACTACACAAATTCAAAATTTATCTTCAGTGTTTTGAAAATTTATCCTGCTAAATATGTCCAATTGTAATAAAATTTTACATAGAGATTTTTAATATTAATGATAAATAATTATACTCTTTTTTTCTAGTCATTATATGGTCATTTACCAACCATAAACTAAGACACAAGTGGTATCTCGAAAGCTGGGTGCCCAAAACCACTTCCATTTTGGTAATAAAAGGTACCATTGGGAACCAAATTTGTATTTTTGAACATGCAATTAATTGATTTAATTTTTAAGTTACAAAGGATTCCTCTCATCATCCATGAAATTATGAATTTCCTTATCTTCAAAGGGTGATCTTGTATGATGAAGGAGATCCACCCCATCATTATCCTCCTATCAATGTCTGGATATAATGTGTGTGTTCATTATGAGGGATCTACACATATGTAGAGAGAGTTACGCTATTTATATTACCTAATGATTTGGATTCAGTTGGGAATTAAAATAATTTATTATAGTTACCTTAAATTATATTACATTGTAATGCTTTTTTTGATTCATGTGATTGACATGATCTTATATTCTATCTGATTGGTGTGAGGTTGTGAGTGTGTGACTTGGGTTGTTCTTATTAGAAATTATAATTATCCACTTAATTCCCATATTAATTTGATCTGAATATAACTTTGAAGCTATTATACTATGAATAAGTTCTAGACCATGTTAATGGAATTGCTATATCATGGTTTGTTTCATCAGCATTGAAATAGAATCTAAGGAATTATGTACTATTTTAATAAATTTAAACCAAATAATTACTCCAAACCTGAATGAATATCTTGTTACAATGAACTTGAAATGTGTGTACTGATATAAAAATGACCATTTTTCTCATATTTATCAAGTTACACTACATTTTTAAATTATTAATCTCTTTAAATTAATTAATTTTCTTAAAACATGTTTCAAAGTCACACCACTCTTAAATAGTATTCTATTAAAAATAATCACTTTTAATATCCAACAATCCTTGAGAGACATCCAAGAGTCTTCACAAATATTTAAATCATCTTTAAAAACATAATCAATTTTATTTGTCATGAAAACATGGTATGTAACCAAGAAATTCATTTTTTGTTCATCTTTTTATTTTATTTTCTTATCATCCTCCCTTATTATTTAGAAAGTGATAATAATAATCTAAAAATCATTCCAAGATAAAGTTTTAGGATCTCACAATTATAATAATGAATCATTATAATCAAACATTTTATGAAGTATTCTTAAGATCATTTATAATTTTTTAGAGTAATATAACTTATTTCCAAGACATATAATAGTGCTAACAATGTCATTTTCCCTCGTAAAGAAGTCACCAACTTATTTGTATCCACCATTTTTAAGATATTCATACTTATGTATCCAAAATTTTACCTTTTCCTTCTTCACTTTTGTATTTCCCTATTATATGCCTTTTAACATATTGCTTATAACTTTGGATGTGAAAACACCCTTCACTATTATAAATTCACTTATAAAAAGTAATAAAAGTAAAACATTTTATCTCTCCTATCATTCTCAAGATTCTTATTTTCTATAGGTTTAAGAGAAACATTGTCATCAATAAGAGGAAATCCATCTATTTCATCTTCAAGAAAATCATATCTCATATACATAAAATATGTAAAAATTCCTTTTTTCAAGATATGATAATATTAAAATAAAAAATATGAATAAATTTAACATTGACACAATTCATATTCTCTATCAACAACTCTTATATACATTAGAAAAGAATAAATAATGGGAACCATTGTCTTTGATACCAATTGATATTTCCCAATAAAGATAGTTCTGTCAATGATATGATAGGGGTAAACTATTGTTATCATTTTATTTTATCTTTCCAAACATATGAAACAACCCTCATCTCCTATAAGCGATTTCCATCACAACAAAAAACAATTTAAACACACATTCATAAGAACAAATGAATTTAAAAATCCAATGCCCAATAAGAGTAGATTATTCCATGGTATGGTTTGAAAAAAATCAAACACCACACAATACACTATAAAACAGTCTTTTTAGTGGAATAAAACATCTTGTATATACCCATAAACACATGTACCACAATGATCAATACATCTTTGCATGTGCATCATGTTGTAGTAAATGATAAAATTAAATTTTTGTAACAACAATATTATGGTCCGTCTTATTAAACCTTCAAAATTATGATATTTTAAAAAAATCTCCACTTTCATACCCAGAAGCTGGTAAGATCTTCTATAATATTGTAATTAAACTCATTATGATTTCTCAGTCTGATTCACAAGTCTGATTTCTCAATACAAAAAATATATATGTATATGGGAATATAGTTGAGACAATTCAAAACCAATTTTATCTTAATCACTTAATCCTAGTCTGATTATCGATCATAATATGATAATCAAATAAGTAAGATGATCAAATAAATATTATAATCAGGTGAATGAAATATTTTATCTTCTACATTCATCTTCTATCCAGCAGAAGTTGATTAAGAAAAATTAATTTAGAAACTTCATCTCTATATAATTATTCCATACTCCACATTCTATCTTCTGTTCCGGAATAATACATCTGTCAGATGAATTTAAAAATTAGTTTCCCTTTTATAATGCACCCAAAATATGTTTGGGTTTAATTCATAAAACATTTCCCACATAAATAATTTTTTTTCTAAATCATAAATTCTCTATGAAATTCAGATGCATCATGACTTCATCAACTCTAATCATATTTTATCAAAACATCTAGAATATTCTTAAAACATAATATTTCATTAACATTATTAAACAAATACTCAATCTTATTTCTGTTTGTCATTTTGATTCTCCATTATGATGGTCATTCTGATTTTTTGACCGAATTGTGAATCTGGAATTGAATACTTCAAAACATCCATCATCCTGATTTTTGATACAAAATTCCCATATTTTAAAAATTATTTTTTCATTATGATAAATTTATTTGGTCACTACAATTTTCATAACCAACATGAAAAAAATCAGATATAAAGGCGTTTCATCAGGTTTATCAACACTACCTAAATGACTATCTTTTATTCTACTTTACTAAGTACAATGGAAGAATAGGTTCAGTAATAAATTCTTCATTACATTTATTTTCACAAAATTTAAGATGGAAAACAAGTGTCATCTCACTATGATTCTCATAACCAATTATCATTATGATTTCTTCAATACTATGGAGATAGAAGATTCTTCAAATATTATTCATCAAATTTCACATCCTACATTATAAATAAGATAGAAATAATAATTTGGACCAAAATTTATTTCTCTTTTAAAATAAATATACTTATAAAATTAATTCTCTGATGATTTAAATCTTTTCTCTTTTGGTCTGACTGAAAACCCATACCTTCGGTTTCTCTTATTGCAATCTATAAAACTGTACCATGCTTCAAAAAATTGGAATATGATGATCTAAGTACATAATGATTCTTCTTTAGTTACATACTACTTGTATAATAATTTTCTTGTAATATTTAATTCCTACATGGATTTTATTATGTTAAAGATCATCTTTATAATCAACTGCTATTCTGATAAAATAATTGTAACTTCCTAGTAGATTTTTTTAATCAAAACTTGAATAGTATTGTCTACAGTATGATTGGTTTGAATATTATTGGAAGAACCTTTTCTAAAAATCATATTATCTATATATTTTTCAGCACCTTTCACCCCTATCATTCTTTAATCTTGAATCATATGTTTGTTAGAACACTTATGAGTTTTTCGAATTACAAAATAAAAATAAATCATCATATTTTTTTATCAAAGTCACAAAGTCTCCAAATCATCACCTAATTGTGATATTATCTTCCATTACAAAATAAAATTTATTCTGATGAACCTTATATTCAATAAATATTATTCAAAATATAGTGGTCTTTCATAACCAGTGTGAGTCAAATTTCTTTAATATGATGGCCAGTCCGATTTTTCAAATATTTTACAAAGTGGATTGACTTATACTATTTGACAAAACAAAAGACAAAACCATTTAAAAAAATTCATATTTCAAAAAAACATTCTCCATCATACTTGGTCCCAACATGAGATATTTGAATGATTAGGTTCATATTTATAGTGGATGAGGATTGTTTCTCTTATAAATTAATGAAAAAAGAATCACACCCATGTTTGTACCATTTATCTGGCTCCAATAATGAACTCAAATTGAGAAAATGGAGGATAGGTCAAAATATATACATAAAATTAATTTTTTAAAAGTTTCTAGGTTATTTGGGTCCTTAATTTTATTTCTTTGTCCTTGGTTTAGCTCAATTTCACTATAATCAATGTAATTAATTTTAATAAATTTCACTACTATTTCCGGTGAAAAACTAAAATTAACATATTGTAAATTACAAAAAAAAATTATTCCAAATATGGAATCTATTTTAACAAATTCCAATCAAAAAACTAGAAGAACATAATTTAAAATTAATCTCGCAGATAAGATGATATGTGAGATTTTAAAGTAAAAACCTTAAAAACATTACTATTTTTTTTTCCAATTTCCAATTTCAAATCCTTATAATGAATTTATTGCATTAATGATAAAAAATTAATCAAAATAAACTAAAAAAAATTAAAATATAATTTATCCATATAAATTAATTAGAAATAAATGTAGTTTCAGATTAAAATTCATTATTTTTAACTATTCATTTAAAAATGAAATATCATAGGAAATTAACAAAAATCCACCTTAACATAATTTTCATATTATTATTTTAAATATAATGTTTCTTTTTTCCTCTAATATTTATAAATATTTTTAATATTGGATTTAAAATAGGTTCTCCTTTGAAAGGTGGTAAAAGTGCCTTTATAAAAATTTTGGGTTTTATGGGAACTTTTAGGCTTGTTCTAATTATATTCTTATCAAATATATTGTATATATATGAAAAATATTTAATTAAATAAATAAATATATATATATATATATCATACATTAATATCATTCACTAATATTAATTATTTTAATTTATTGAATAAAATCGAATTTTGAGCATAATATTATATTTCTATAAAAATATTCCGTTTATTTTTAATTCATTCTTTTATTAATATATAATTAATTTGTTTCTAATGAATTATTTTTATTTTTTTAAACAATATATTTTCATAATTTAGTTAATTCAAATAATAACCTTTAATTTAATGGCGAGGTTATATCTTCTTATATTATATAATAATATTAGAATAATATGTTATTGTTTTGTAAAACTCCGTATCTTGTGTAAAGTAATACATTAAAGAAAATCATTATTGTTTGTCACATATGATAACATAGTGCAACATTATTTAGAAGTTATTATATATATTAAATTTATTTGAAATTTTTATTATAGTATGATGGCTCGGAATATTATATTCCCTTATGCGTTTGGTGTTATGTTTCACTCATACTATTTCATACAATGTTCTTACGTTATAATTTAGGTGTGTTACAATACCCCCCCCCCACCCCCATTAATTAAAGTACATCCTAAATATTTGAACTCGTTCTTAGTGATATATTGTGAGTGTTTTATATGTTGAAATCTCACATCGTGATAAGGATTTTTATGAAAACCTATATAAACGAGAGAATGCAAACTAAAATGGTCACATTGAATTACATATAACTAGGTATCTATATAGGATAATATTAGTGTAAATTAGAGATACATAGATAGAGGGAAAACATAAATATTTATTGGAATTGATTGAGTTCATAAACCACAAAAAAGTAATGGTGAATAGAAATTTTAGGGCCTCAAATACATAAATTTGTGATAACTTACAGGACCATTGATTCAATAAATATTAATGTATTAGGGAAAAAACTATATCATTTTCATCATGTTTATAAATTAATTTGTTTTTTAATAATATATTGAAATTTTTATATATGATACATTTCAATTTCATATGTACAATCTCTTATTTTGATTGTTCTTTTATCAAATTAGAACTTATATAATACTTTATAAAATGGGTATCCAAAAAATAACATTGATCCCCAATGCACTAAAATTAAAATTTAATGAACCATAAGTCCAATAAAATAGTGAAAAGTCTTTACATTTGTCTATTACTATTCTCCAAAACCAATATGGTTATAAAATAATTATCTAAACCTAAAACACTAAAGTTTCATAATTAGTATTTAATAATAAAACAATTCAACAAAAAACAATGAATTTTGAACTATAAAATTGTATGGGTTGGTGATTTTAGTGAAACCCTTGTTGTTCTTCGGTGAAGGGTTCAAAAACCGCAACATTTCCAGACCTGATTTGTTGTCACCTAACATACATGTTTTCATTTTCTAAAACAATATTAATATAATTTCCCAAATAAATATGATGTACAACATATTTATTTAGTTACTAAATTTTATTTTAACTATGGTTTTCAGTAATACCCCAATACAAAATATTTCATCCATTTACATAAACATAGGTCCTTGCATGGTATAAGGTTTAACGTCGGTCATTCATTATCATTTTAAATTTAAATTCATCATAATAGATTATAAATAAAATTTGAATTATCCTAGGAATATCCAATGGGAGTGTCAAACTAGGTGTGTAGTAATGGCCATTTCCATGTACAACGTTATGCCAAGTCATTCACTACACACATTATTTGTGTTGTTACACCTATGTACATTTTTTCTAGAACTATGTAAACTTGTAGTATCGAGACATAGATTTATTACTATGACTACCCAAAAATATCAACTTTACCAAAATTTTACGATGTTTTTATGTACTTACCAACAGATTATACCTTCAGGTAATGTTTTCTAATCGAGTTTTTCCAAAATCTAGATCGTAATGTTTCTTCTAAACTACTTCTAATATGAACTATAGCAACCCAACCCTATAAATCCCGACGCCAAGGTCTAGTACAATTACATTTTCATAATAGAAAGGAATAATATCTTGATGTATTGAAGAGTTCAGTTGTATTAGTAAACCTGATACATACCTGTTTCTTCCTTTCCAATTTAATATAATAATTTTAAAAAATATATTTTGAGGATAACTTGAATCCATCAAGTGTACCCTATCATATCATTCTTAATATACTTATTGGATTCCTAGGGAAGGAAATCTAATTAAGGGTTATCTCAAATGACATGTAATTCTAAATAATACTAGAAGAAATTTTGACTCAATGTTAATAATAATTATGGTATGGTAAATAACTGAACTCATATAACATGTATTCAATGATGTATGAAGTTCATAAACAATATGGAATGGTAGTAAATATAACCACATGACATTCAAATAGATAGATAACGAAAAATCAATATGAAAAGGTAAGAAAATGAACATTATTTTATTTTATCAATGAATTGATAATTAAATACATCCATAGATATATTGATGAAAAATATTATGGATAATAAATATTGAATCAAAACTAAGGAAATACTTATTTATTGGATTTCATGAATTTGGAAGATGAACCATTTTACTATCTAAGACAGTTGAAATCTATTGATTGAAACACATATATTCTTCTTGGAAACACACTCAAATGGATTTTTCAACTAATTTTGTCTCTTAAGACTACTAATTCATCGAAGGGCATGAATTAACTACTCCCTAACCTATAGGGATTTCATTAAACGTTACCCAAACAATGTATTTCATGTCCTTTGAATTTCATACATCTAATAAACAATATTTCTTATAAAATACCCATATGGAATAAATGATGTGGATTTATCAATAGATCCCCAAATAATAAGATAAAATTCGCAGTAACAATAATTGGAAAAATGGTATATAGTCTACCAATAATAATATATATGAAAAATGTTATTGATATTTAGGGGAAATTCAATGAAAATTTATCATTTGAAATTGAATATTTCAAGGTAACTAAAAGGAATCGAAGAATTTAATGTGAATGTTATCCTTGGAAACATAAATAATAAACCATCCAGAGGAAGAATAAGTATGGTATAAATAAATCATATTCTATGTGGAGTAAAAATAAAGGGTTTTTATTGTTGATGAATATAAATACTATAAAAAATTCAATTAAAAATATTATTGATGAAAATATATTTAAATTCTAAAAAAAAATTTCAATAACATTTTCATTGAAAATATGTATATAATAAAATATCATTAATAATTTAACTTTTTAAACATGCATTGGAAGATTCAAAAAATTAATAGCTGATAAATTCCTACATTTCATATGAGGTAAAAAGTACATGCCTTTTCATAGTAAAAAGATAAGAAAAATGCTTTATTTAGAAAGCTACATGAAGATTACTTTGATAAAATTGGTACAATAAAAAAGGGTAAAATTATATATAGTGAATTATTTTGGAAAGTTTAAATACATTTTTTGAAAAACTTTTTAAAATATTATATTTTTAAAAGATAGCAAGATCTCCGGCTAAAGAGAGGAATGACATTGTGTTTTCATAAATACATTTTCTAATACATTCTCAAAGAAAAAGAGTTGAAAAATGGTACTAATATTTGATAAAGGCAATTAATAATTATATTAGATGAAAATTAATGGTTTTATTGAATAATGGACATATAATTTCAATGAATAGAAATTAAACATCATTAAAAATATTCTTGACAGAAATTATCAGTAAACATTCCAAAGTGTATCATACTACATTGAAATTTTTTAAATATTAATCCTCGTAAAGGAATTAAATATTTAAATACAATTAATATAAAAGGATTAATAATATAATATATCAATAGGGTAATTATATACACCACAAAAAATTAAATGGTTAATATGACATTTATCTCACAGAAATAAGAAGTGAAATGAAAATACCATACCTTGTGTTTCCTTTCGATAATATCATATATTATATTTGTATAATATATTTTTACCTATTTGATATCAATATTTCATTATTTTTACTATTTCATGTGTTAATTGTCTAGTTTGATGAGGATTTTTTAACTTTTTGTTCCTATCATGGTTTCATTATATCCATAATTTTAAAAATGATTTAAATATAATATAAATTCATTTTATTTGTATTTATAAAAATACAAGATATTTGGAGATAATAAATTGAATGCCATATTCATTGAGAACGTAGGCCGTTTATACTCATGTACGCTACATTCATTTTATTGTCGTATTGAAAGATTGAATAATAAATGTTATATTAAAATATTATAATTAAATTAAATTATATATGTAATCTAAATTAAATATTTTTATTAAATCCTTCATTTATAAGTTCCATTTATAATACGAATGAGTCACATCACTTTTAGGGGAAGTAGTCCACACTTCCACAAATGATGTTCTCGTATATACAAAAAATGGGACTTATAATGGTATATGTTATTAAATAATTAAAAAAGAATAAAGAAATTATAAAAAAATACATAACTTATAAAAACATATTTTTCTTTATAATTATCAACTATGAAATGTAGTTCATGAAAAATGAACAACATCATTTTGGACCGTAGTTCGTCGGACATATAAACGATAAGATAATTACCCATGAGATAGATGTGAGTGTAATTGTAGGTACAATCCATAACATAAAATCCTCTTAGCATATTTAAGATAAATTTTTTATTATATAACAATGAAATAATAATATTTTACTGGTGGATAATAGAAATAAAACTAATTAGCTTGAGGAAAACTGTTACCTCTTTTTTGGGTAACTCCTTTAAATTTTCACCAATTGGATTCCATGGATGGAATTATGCTGCAGTTGAGGATTCTAGTATTAGTGGAAGGATTTTTAGGAGCTATTTTATGGATATTTTTTGAACCATGGTGTCTAGAGATGTGTGAGGCAGTGGGAGGATTGACTACTTATTTATGGTGGAGGTGGAGTGACACTCTTGTAATTTTTTGAAAAGGGATTTACACCATGATTTTTACTATTGAATGTTTCTCTAAAAAAGAAAATATTCAAGATAAGTAATTTTAGTGTCAAAATAATTTTATATATTATTTAAGACCATAATTTTATGTAATATTCATTTGATAAGATTAGTTTCTCCATAACCATTCATATTATTTTTAGTCACTCTCACTAGTATTTTTGGTGAAAACTAGAATGACCTTAATAGACATTATAATTTATGATGATTAAAAATATTTAATATATTTTATTAAATTCTGATCTCTTATTTTTTTGAAATTAATTTAAAAGTATTCTTAGAAATGGGACGACAAAGTATAGTATTAATGTAAAATCATTCAAAAGTTTTCCAAGTTTTCATATCCTATTTCAATATAATTTTTTTAAATGCGCTGAATTGGAATAATTGATAAAAAATCCATATAATTAAATTCTATATAATTTTAAATTTTAATCTAACTATATAAAAAATTAGTCTAAAAATAATTTTTTAAGGACAAATCATTATTTTTCACTATTCATTAAAAAAATAAATATTCATCTCAAAAAACAAAAAATCACCTTAAAAAATTTTAAATCTCAATTTAAAATATTAATTTGATTTTTACATGTAATATATATAAAACATCCAAAAATTGGATCTAAAATATGTTCTCTATTAAAATGTAGTAAATTTGACTTTATAAACTATTGCATTTTGTGAGAAATATTTTTTTTGTTCTAATATTTGATTATAAAACTTCTTTGTGTGCATAAAATGTTTTTTTGGTAAAAAATGTTCCCTTTATATTCAATTGGTTCTTATATTTATTTGTAATTAATTTATTATCAAGGAAATTGTTTTATAATTGTGTAAACCATATATTTTCATAAGTTGGTAAATAATAATTATAACTAATAATTTACAAGTGATGATATATATATTTTTATTAAATAATAACATTTTAATAATATATTATTGTACGATAAAACTCGGTCTTGTGTATAACACAATCAATTGATGAAAATCATTGTTGTTTGCAACGTATGCTAAGTCAGTGTCACATGTATAGAAATAAATTATATATATTAAATTTTTTTGAAATAGTAAATATATTATATTGTCTCTGGATATTATATTTCATTAATTCCTCGGTGTTGTGTTTCATACTCGCTAATGCATACAATGTTCTTGCTTTTTAATTTCAAGTCATTACACTACTGACATGCAGTAAGATAACTGAAAAAACATGGGAGAAATTGCTTCTAATATTCATATACCCTCCAATTATAAATCCTCATCTATAATGAAATTCATGATATATAACATAGAACCATTTAAAATATGGATATATCTGAAAATCAATGGGGTACAATGAAATAAAACAAATGAATCACGGGGTAAATCCAACATATATTGAATAAATACCATCCCAACAATAAACTACATGAAAATTATTCCCATCAAGATCTTCACTACTCCCTCAAAAAACTAAATTATTTTTTTATATTCTGGCTCATTGATAACATATTATCTGAATCACTAATCATGAGGGAGTAATGATGAAAAATACAAAAAGATCCATTGTAGGTGTGATTAAAAACACATAGAATTTCCACCAATGTTTGTGAGCTCACTGAATTACATCCAGTATCTATGAGCATCAATAATAATTAAAGTGTTGGTATATAAAATATCTCTCAATGTCACCATTAGGTATAACTATAATCTCTCTTAATTAATCAACCCATCATTCAACTTTATCAATCCCTCAAAAAAATGTTTCTCAAAAACAAATATACACTCAACTCAAAACCATTCATAGCTTTCTTTTATAATAATTCACAAAAGATAAAAATGATGTGAGATAATATGAGAATAAAATTTATACATCTATCTTGATGCTATTTTAGGAAATACACATATCAATCTATCAGTATAATTTAGAAGGAAATAAATATCTCGATCTATCGGAAAGACAAATCTCCAGATGTTGAAGTGTATACACACCTGAGTAAGTATACATATATGGGGATAAATCAATACAATAGAATACTAGGGTAAATACACATATCAAGGGTTATAGTTACATATTATATAATTACTCTATAATATTAATGTTTGAGGAGTAAATATAGTTTTAGTGTATCTTCATTCACATTCACCCCAGAGAAACACTACCACAAAACGGGGCATGGCCAGGGCCACCCTTTATCAGCTCTAACGAAAAAGCGCTGATAAAGGGGGGGGGGTACCTTTATCAGTGCTAAAAAAGCGATGATAAAAGTACCCCTTTATCAGCGCTTTTTTAATGCTGATAAAGGTACCCCCATTAAGAGCGCTTTTTTAGCGCTGTTAAAGGGTACCCCTTTATTAACGCTTTTTTAGTAATGCTGCTGAAGGAGGTCTTTATCAACAATTTTTATAAAAGCACTGATAATCTGTCTACTTCCAGAAACATTCATTAAAAATAATATATTAATATTTAAATATGTAGATATAGTTATATGGATATAAATATATTATATATTTATTAAATATAAATTTAAATATATTTTAGATAAGTATAAATATACATTTTCAATTAATATATAGATTATATAGTAAAAATGGGTTATAAAAAATTTAAAAAATATTTTTAATTAATAATTTTTTAATTATTATGGAGTAATTGTCATTTAATAACAATTTGAAGACTAAAAAAATTTAAAAAAAATTAAAAAAATATCCAAAATATGTTGAAAATGCAACTCAAACTTCAAAAGGCCATAACATTTGATCCGGGTGTCCGTTTGAGTTTGACCACATATCAAATCGAATTCCGTAATGAGCTCTACACTACTATAATTGGTGAGAACCCCGATAAATGTTTTCTTAAGGCCAAAAAATGCCCAGAAGGTCTCCAAAACTAGGTTTTTAGTCGGGGTAACCCAGGTTTTTAACATTGTTTTGGATTTTCAGCCTCGTTTAAGGGGGTATTATTTTCGTTTTTCATGGGGACTGAATTTATTCGAAGGTATTTCATTTATATTGATATCTTAAATTTTAAATTATATCGTTTTTTATAATTCACTATTATTTATAATCAAATAGATAACAATATATACATATTTTTTATATATTCACACATAAAAATTTAATTATAAAAATAAATAATAAAATATATTTCCATTTAAAATATATTAGCATTATCTAAATAATAAATAATATCAATTTTATTTAAAATACAAATATATTAATATTTATATACGTATATATTAATCTAACTATATATATATATTATTCTAACTATATATATATATATTATTCTAACTATATATATATATTAATATAACTACATATAAATATTAATATAACTATAAATATATATTAATATATATATATATATATATATTACTATAGGAATAAATATAACTAAATATATATATATATATATAGGGATATATATTAATAAAACTATATATATATTAATATAACTATATATATATATATATACATACATTATGAAATGGAAAACAAATCAAAATAGAGGAGTGGTAAGGGCTTAGGCACGCAAGGGGGAGGTCTCGTGTTAAAATCCTGGTGGAGGTAGGGGCGCGCTCACCTGGGGGAATATGGGAGGTAGTGCTGATGATGGGTGGAGTGTTGTGTGCAGGTTCTAGAGGGGGCCATAAAATTGCTGTAAAAGGGGGGATGAAGTGCTATAAAAGCCCCCCACTAATTGGCAGGTTTTTTTAATTTGTTTTTTTTTATTTTTTTAACTTTTATCAGCGCTAAAAAAGCACTGATAAAGAACCCTTTTATCAGTGCTTTGTTTTAGCGCTGATAAAGGACCCATTTTATTATATCTTTTTTTACCATTGATAAAAGGGGTCATTATTAGCACTTTTAGAAGAGTTGATAAAGGGGGCCCCCTTTATTTTCACTGGCTTTAACAGTACTTTTATAGCACTATTAAATGCCATTTTTTTCACTGATAAAAGTGGTATTTGTAGTAGTGTTACTAGTAAGAAAGAATCACACCACTCACTTGAACCAACACCCATCAGATTATTTTATTTGAGACATTAGAATAATTTTCCATCTAAAACAATCTCATCCAATATATTCTAAAATAGATAATAATAATAGATTTTCTAATTTCATATATACATAACCTGATAGTATGGAGTAATTTATCATCCCGTGCTACTTCATAGATAAATCTTTCCTTCCTATGCCAAATTACTCGGTGAGTAAATGAAGGTTTATAAATGAATATTCACTAGTTTCCATCTTGAACTGGGGAATAAGAGTATTTTCATTACCATAAACTACAATACATGAATGTGGGTGGTTTTAAAGAAGGTCAACTAGTAAATATGACCATTGTAATTATTTATCCATCTTGGCCAGCACCACATCTCTGACTAGATTATTATATGTAATCAATCATATCAATTACCATACAGGATCCCACATCAGACTTATATGATTTTTGTTTCAGTATATCAAGATATTGAATCATCCTAATAATATGTCCATACTCCGTGATCAATGATTTTCAATAGTAATTCAATAAAATTTTAATGTTATTTAATAAATTATTCATCAGCCTATATCATAGTAGATTTGATACTACCCTTTAAATGGACACCTATGGATCCTAAAACACCACTAGAATTTTCAAAAAACACATATTATCAATTTATTATGATAATAATTCATTACTGATTATGTTTATTATTTAATTATTTATTTGATCATATATAAACTTGGTCGGTACCACATTCTCCAAATAGAGTTTTATATGAATCATCATTTGTCACTGGATATACTCTACTTCATTCCCAAACTATTCTCAAGGTTTTCAGATACCATTATAATATATATTATATCTAATTTTTAGTAAGATTTTAATAACTATTAATTAATGTTTTTCATATATTAAAACCCAATTAATAAAGATATCCATTTTTTGTTGTGAATATGACACACCATCAGAGGGAATCCACTAACTTAGTGTTATATTATTTCTTCATTCACAGAATTATATTATAACATTATACAACATCAAAACACATTATAATAAAATAACATTACTTCCATTTAGTACTTTATTATGTTCCATTAAATAATTATATATAAATGATTATATTTATATTTAAAAATTTACTCTAATGCTTTCCACTAAATCAGCATCTTTTAGAAAACTTATATTACCTTAAACTCTAATTTTTCTTCAATAGCCATCTCATTTGATTTAAAAATTAATTAAAAATATTATAATTCTTGTTATTTCAAACTATGTAATCCCTTGTTTTAATGGAATTGTTAAATCATCACATATTTCCATAACATATGATCATCACCCAAAATTCATTAATTTATATGAATGTTTCAAAATAAATTATGGGTTATCTATATATTTTAGTAGAATTAGTTATATTGTGGAATGATTCTTCCTCTCCTTTACAATAAACCATATATATAAAACATTATATAATTAAGAAGCTCAAATCACTACTTACCATGTTATTTGTAATTAATATATTTGTAGAATTCCAGTTCATCTATCATGATTCAACAATCCCCCATAAAATATTATTATTATTTAATAATAATATTTTTCATTACATCCCATCAGAAACAGACATCCCATACATTGAATTTTAAATTTTTTTCAAGAAAATTACTCTTACCAATACGATACCTGGGTAACCATACACATGCATTGTAATCCTATATTTTAATAAATAAATATTATAATACTTAATTAATATTATTTTAATTTATCACTAATTTAATCATTAATCTTTTTCTTTATCCATGAACAGATAACTGAATTTTCCAGAAAATGTTTCATTCAATAAAATTTGAATATAGGAGTTGAACTCAACTTTTGAAGTGTAATTGAAACCCATGACATGACTTTACATGTGATGTGAATCCAAAAACAATGGGTGGCAGCCGTAAAAATCCCACCTTTCATTACTTGTTTGAAAACCAATAGAAACCTCCTAATAAATCTATATTATTCTATCTCGATAATTAATGGTCAGTACAATGTTGTGTCGCACCATCCCATATTATATTCCACATCAATAGAAGTCATATTATCATTGTATTAAACCATCGAAATCACAATTCATCTTGTGATCCATAACCAATATAATTCATCCAATATTATTATATTGTTTGGTGGAATATGGGATTTATCAACCCTGCATAAACACTACTCCCACTTCACCTATATCATTTTTATCATTTTCTTGTATGATTATTATTCATGTGACCTATCTCATCTCATCATTGAATTGTGTAGTTATAAAACATTTATATCTACCATAGAATCTATATAACATGTTGGATGTCTTTTTCAATTGGATACATAGTGAGATCCATCCCCTTTAATGAAATTTGTTTCTTTTTTAAATCATCTAGTCAATTATTTTATGAACATCACAATGTGTATGAGGACATCATTATGTATACTAATGAGTAACATAATATACTTTTACCAATGCTAGTTTGACTATGTTAATATTTATGAAAATAAACCAAACATCATACCCTAGTATTTTTTGTCCTAGGATTACAAAAATGGGTTCACTGTCACAATTCATATTATAATATTCCCAAAGTAAATGAAAATATTGAATTTTAGAATGTTTTTCTAGGTTTTTTAACACACAATATTACTATAGTAGGTGTCATTCATGTGTTAGGGTATCAATCTTTTTGACATACTTTAGAGAATGTATGATAGTATTCAGGGGTCAATAATAAACAAATGTAACTTTAACTTTCCCAAAATACACATAGAATTTCTCTATAATTTATTTAAAAATACAGTATATATATTTTGATAAAGAAAATGATCTGTCTTCGTACTGAAATAGGGATTAACATACTAAAAATTTTATATAAAAATATATAATTTTTGATAAAAAAATATAGTGAGAATTATAGACTCAATTTATATATTCAGATCAATGAATTATACCTAGTTTTATTATAAATAGATCCTCTAACAATAAGGCTAAATATTTTTTGGCTCACTCTAAACCAATTTCATCCTTTTCCATTCATAAATTTTCCCTACATTTCCACCAATATAATATTAAGGATGTTTAGAGGTTGGTAAAAACAAAAATTAACAAATTATTATTTAATATATAATTTATTAAATATCATTTCATCATCAATGTACACTACAATTACTAATAAAGAAAATATCACAACTGACAGCCTATAGAAAACACCACATAAAAGATTAAATGACATTGTATATTTTCCAATACAACACCAAAAATTAGAATTTATTATTTTAACCATTGTAATTAAAATCTAATGAATTTTAATATTTTTTTTCAAAAATAAACTACCACTAATGTAGTAAAGTGTATTTTATAGTCAATCTTAAGGATAATAGATCCTCCAAAATATGAATCCTTTTATCTGAAAAAATAGAAAACAATGATAACATTATCAATAAATTTATCAAATTATCATCCTAGAATAATGGATATTTCAAAAAACAAATATTTAATAAATTGAATTGAAGATTCAAAAGGTTTGTAAACCAACCTACTATAATGCATTCCATATTATCCTAGAATGTGTTAAGATTATTTATATTATATCAAAATAATCCAATATATATAATAATTATATTTTAAAATATCAATTATTCTATATTGACTAGTATAATAATCACATTAATAGAATATATGCCTTCAATATAGTATATTAGTAATAAGTATCAATAATTTAGGATATATGTTACAAAATAAATAAAAATCCACCATATGATAAATTAATGTAATAATATGAGACTTTTGACCAATTTCATTGTGAAAATTATAGTGATGGCGGTTTCTAGGGATTTTTTGTGGTCGTTGGGGAGTTGATGGTTGATTTATAGCTGATGTTTTAACAAGAGAAATATTCTTTGGCATAGAGGATCATGATGCGCCATAAATTTGGAGCTTACATATCAGATGGGTCAACTCCATGTTAGAAAGATATGACGTGTCTTAGTATAAGGACATGACCTTAAAACATTAAATAATTATGAATTAAATAATTAATTCACATTGATGTTCTTTTTAGGATTATAGTTTTAGAGAATTATTCCATAAATTATTATATTACATCTCAATTATTGCAGTGTAGTCACTTCTACTCAGTATCCCTTCTTTCCTAAAATAAAAACTCGTAAAAAATATTAATGTTGTCTTCTAAATTTTAGACATCATTACATTTCCATTATCCCATACCGGACCATATTAATATTTATATCATGTAAAAAACTTTTCAAAACATTGAATGAGCATAAAATGAACTACAAGGGATACACAAACAATAAAAACTGTTTGGTTTATAAAAAACAAGTAAACCATGAATATTTTATCATAAGTAATACATTTCAACTTTATGAGGTAGTAAATACTCTTCACTGAATAAAAGATCTTTTCTTATCATTTTGTAAACAAACTATTACCATAAAACCCATACGGAGCAAACATAACATATATAGGTATCCTGGGAGATAAATATACTTTAATTAAATAACCATATGGTCGACTTCCACACATATCACTAAATATAATATCCTCAAGGCCGACTTCTCTAGCCAATAATTTGTAGTTTAACATGGCACCACATGTCCTTGTTCATCACAGTGCCACTCGTTGTTATATTTATCACGTAACCACCCATCAAATGCCAATGTACCAATATAATATCCTAACACATAAATATTTTAAAATATAAGTATTTAACTAATATAAATTCATTTGAAATAAAAAATAAATCATTTTAGGATATTTAAATAATAAATAAATTCCATAAAGCATTTTCAATATAAAATTCCCAAAAAACAGAATAAGGATTTTCTTTTTCATTTTAAAATCCTAAGGCTTATAGAGGAATCAAACTAACGATTATGGCAGCGAAGAGGTCATTGTCACCGCAAAAGAAAAAAAACATTCTTTTTTTATGTTTATTAAAATGCTTCATAGAAAAATGATTCCATTTGAATGAAATTAAAATTATCAGTGGTTTATTATATATTTTATAACATAATGTCATTTATAAATCAATGTATACCTCAATGAAAGGAGATTGAGACGAAGTCTCATACCTAGTGTCTAGAATGTCCCATTGGTTCATAATTTTCTAGAATAATTAACATAATAAGATTTCTACTTCATTAAGAACGATTTTCAAATTTATTATTCCTTTTATATCACTTATTAATTTTCTATAATAGTTAGTTAATTATTTGTGTTCATATCAGACACTTAATCGATCTCCAGAACATGACATAAAAATGAACTTGTTATAATTATAAATTGTACATGTGGTCAAAATTACATTATCTCCAAAATGATATTCATGATTTATATATCATATATATCTATTATATATATGTATTTAATATAGTTCAAATCTTTTTCAGTTACGAAATAGAATGCACCATTCATGGAGATGAGCAGTCGTACGTATACATGAACACTGCTTTCTTTTCAATTTCAAATTTAATGGAATGAAAAATTAATGACACAAAGTGATATTAAAGTTATAGTATAATATAATATATATAATTTAATTAACTCTATTCTTTATACATCCCACGTATTTCATGAATGAGTCTTATCAATTTGAAGGGGTGGTAGTCTGCACTCCCTCAAATGAAAATATCACGTTTACCCATATTGGAAACCACAAAGGTATGATATAAATGAAAAATATAGATGCATAGAGACAATATAAATATAATATATATCACATATAAATATTGTTCCATCATAATGGCCACCATAAGAGGTGGTATCAGAATATTGAACAAACCTCGTTTCGTGATATGTTAGTTCATCGTCCGCAGAAATAGTATGTTCTTTACCAATTAAATAGAGGTTTGTGTAAGTGTAGTTCTAATAATTCTCATAAAAAACAACCTAGAATTTTTAGGATTCAGGTGTGGTTATAAATTAAAGGATAAAAAATTAGTTTATAGGGTTGGAGAAGGAAAATAAAACAAAAGAACTTAAGAGAAGACGTTACCTTTAATTCGGGTTACTCTCTTTGGTTGGAACCAAAAGGATTTCTTGAAGTGCCTTATGCCTATGGTAAGGTTTCTTGGTGGAATATAAGGACGTAGTGAGATTAATTGGGTAGATTTTGGATGACCCAAGGGGCTTGAGAGGTGTGAGTAATGAGTTAGAAGTGAGGTATTTTTATAAGGGGGAGGGAGGGATCTTTAGGAATGATTGAAAATATTATTTTATTATATAATGAATTTTGGTTTCTAAAGGTCCAAGACATATTAAAATCAAATATTAGATGAATATTTTTTGATGTAAAATAATCCAATATTAAATGGAATGGTTTTGGAAATTTATTTAATTTTTATATTCTTATTTATTAAAATTATTCATTAATGAGGTAAACACTACATCATTATTGAGTCATAAAAAATTATATTTCAAAATACAATGATCTAGTAAATCATTATATATTTTTAATGAATATTAATATTCAAGAATATAACTTATACAACCCCATTTATAAATTTAGTTAACAAAAGATATATGTTTATGTCATTTTTGTCTTTACATTAAATTAATTAATATAAAGTGTCATTATCATGCTTATGTGGCTTCATGGGGTCCCAAAATAGACCAAAGGATGCACATTGTCAGAAATGAATCACCCAATTGTATTATGATACATGTTAGGGTATTTTAATATTATTATAATATTATTTCTACCATTAATTACCTTATATAACTTCAAATGCGGTAAATAAAATTCAAATTTTTCTATTCACCAAAAAAGTATTCTTATTGAACCAAATTTTACTTACTAATCACAAACATATATGTTTTATTTTTGAAATGTAATTCACAGAAGTGGTTGAATTTCTTTTATATGAAAAATTAAACTTTTTAACTACTACTTAGTGTTTCACTATTAATCCAGAATATATGTTTTTCAGAAAAATACCAAAAAATGAGCTGAATTTATATTTGATATTCCGATTTCAAAAATGAAGTCCATTTTACCAAATTCAAAACATAGATTTTTGATTAAATAATTTAAAATTAATTCAATTTTTCAAAACAAAAAATCATGTTTTTATGAAATAATAACTATAAATAATTGGAACTTGTTTATGTCCAATTTCGATGTGAAACTACTTCAAATGACAAAAAATTGGATTAAATTTAAAATAAATAATATAATTACACTTCAAAAAAAATTAATTATATAATATATCTATATTAATAAAGTATATTAAAAGGTAGTGTTTAATTAAAATAATTTTTTTTTCAATATTTATTAAAAAATGAGTTTTATCAGAAAAATACAAAAAATTTCCAATATCTAAATTTTGATGTTCCGATTCAAATGAATAATTTTATTTTCTTAAATAGAAAATATTAATTTGATAAAAATTATATTTAAAAAGTGTTCTCTAGTAAAAGGAGGTAAATCCACCTTTTTTTTTGTATATTTGACTATTTGTGTTTAAAATAAGATTCATTAACATTTTAAGCCTATAACATTTATTGGATAAATGTAAAAGCATTTAAAAGCATTTATATTCATATTTTAGTATGTACATCCCATTCCCGACAAGACAATGGTTAGTCGTTAACTAGCATTTAAAATAATATTATATTATTATTTTTCAGTGTGACCCAACGTTATGTGCAACATAAGATTTCAAAAAAAACCAGTTGTTTCATATCGGGTACACCATCGAAAATAGCATCCCATTTAAATTAAAATTAATATTTAATTAGAAATTATTATTAAATATGAAAATATCATATTTATTTATTTATTCGGGATGTTACACTTTGAGTCCTAGAGAAAGGATTAATATAGATATATCATCTTTAAGGTAACTATGACATTGATATGGGTTTCGGTGTATCTTTAAATTAACTGTTTTAATTATATATGATGGTTGATAACCATACATGGTAGTTCTATTTCTATATTGTAAGATTAATATCATGAAAATATTCATTATTCTAAGATGTGTCTTTTCCAATCTCTTATAGATTAGGGTCCCTTCCCTTTAACCATAATTTAGTCTTATGTCAGTACGTTTACACCATAGTGAAGAGTGTTGTGTCATAGAATAGTGATTTCTTATTATCCTATTGATTCAATAATTCACATTAACCACATAATTATTAAATATTTTCTAATAGCCATTTGGATATCCATGACTATCCCTGGGAGTAATTTTCTCCCCTTTTCATTATCTTCTAATGTTGGACAGAAGAGATCATGATTGTTTGAATCAAACCACTAGGATTCCTAGAGATCAAGGTAACCCTCTATTCCTCCATTCTCAATCCATTTATTTCACTTCTATTTGGGAGTCCTATATGGTGTTTCTTATCCTCTATTTTTTGAGATAATTTGTTGTGTCTTTCTATGTAGAGGAATATCGTGGGGGTTTCATTGAGATGAGTTTTGGTTGATCCATTGTTCTTGTGTGTTTCTCTTAAGAGATTTAATTGAAGTAATGGATCCTTAGGCTTTCCAAATATAGATGTATAGGTGAAAATATACCTTTTGAACTTCCATTGGTAAAGGGTTACACAATTGATTAATTAAGATAATTATTTATTTTAATTTAAATTGGAGTTGATGGGATGAAATCCCAAGTTTTATTACTTTTTATTGTTTTTACTATATAATCTAGCATGATTTATATTCCTTATTACATTGGATTATATTAAAAATTTGTATGCTCTTGTAGTTGTTTAATTTTAATGAACCATGTTGTTCTTATTGATTTCACTCACCACACATGAAAATGTATATGAACATATGTATGAAAAATAAGTGGATTCCTAGGGATTCATAATTGTTTTGAGAATTTCCATTAACATTTTAGAATAAATATGATGAAATAACATTTTTAACAACTAAAAGGTGATGTTTTTTTATTTTCAATGTCTAATATATGTGTTGTTTTATATTTGGAGTGGTTGATATATATGGGGTTTGAGATGTGGGTCTTGTTGATATGGGGAATAATATCTTTTTCTGGGTGTTTTTTATGTGTTAGTATCCTAATAGATATGGAATTAAATGTATATATTAGAATTGAACTGTAATAGGATGGAATGTTTAATGATGTCTTGATCCAAAATGGGAATTATTGATAAGGTGGGTATTTTTAAACATGAAATAAATGGTCTTGATAATATGATATGAGTAAAAACTATAAAATTGGAAAATTTAGTAACATTAAATATAATGATCAAATATATATAATAATTTTTACTTACTTGTGTGATATATTTAATTTATTTGTGGAAGTTAATGTTATAGTATATTTGTGTCCTAGTGTTTATATTGTGTGTTTTGATAGTTATCTTATTATAAAATAATGGTTTGGTCATGAATATGACTATCATACATAGTATTTTCAATGTAATTTATATACAAACTCCACCAGTGTTGAGAAACATGTCCTGATACCCAAATTTTTAGTTGTGTTTTTACCAACATCCATGATGGAGAGAAGATATTTTTTCTACACCTATTATACAATGTCCATTCAGGGAGAGGATCATATGCAGTAGCTATGAAAGATTGTAGAGATAATGATCTATTGTTTTTTTTTTGTGATTTTCATGAGGTTGTTCATAGGGGGGGTTGGGAATGATAGGAGGAGGGCGTGAGGTTGTTTTCATTATTGTTATTGATATATCACTAATATGATAATAATTAAATGGTTATGGGAGGATGTGGATGTGATGTGGATTCTTGTGTGTCTTTGTGTGGGATGTGATGGCTAGTTTCATGTGGGTGGAATATATGATACAATTACGCAGTTTCCTTCAGGTGCGATGAGATGACCAGTTGGATACATGGTTCTTGGTATGATGGAATTTCTCATATTTATTTTTCTACGATGAAATGATAATATGATATCAAGGTTCTTAGTAATATGTTTTTTTCCGTGTTTCTCTAGGAATTACTCTATTTAAGGTATAAGATCAGCATGATGTACAATATTGGGGTGTTAGAGTGGAAAGTCAGTAGGAATACATTGTGGGGTTTACTTGGTGTATATGAATCCTTTTATGATACAATAACAAGATGTTTTATTTGTGTATAATTAAATATTAAGGATTGTATTCTTTAGTTGACCTATTTGTGTGTGTGTTTGGTCTTGTATTTTTTCACTAGTTCTTTTTAGAATATTTTCACATGTGAAAGAGAAACCGTGGATATGATATCATTTAGTGTACATTTAAATCTCTTCCTAAATATAAATAATCTATTTTTTGGGGTTTATAGATGATTTTTTATACCTTTCATGACATTAATAGCTCAATAAAGGATCTATAGTTGAGTCATTACCCTAGGGTTTCATTTTGTTATCTATTTTCAGTATATATTCTATTTTATTACTTTATACCTGAATTAGGTGATATTTTTCTTTTTTAGCCTAAATTATTCTATGGTGTTGTTCTATAGTTGACATCCTATCTCCCAATACAATATTAGATATATTGGTTAATTCATCTCATATTTATAAATTTTTATGACATAGGTGATACTTGCAAACATGAGGCCTACTAAAGGCTGGATTCAAGGTGTTATTATGTATATTACATAATTTATCACATATAAAGGGAACCTTTGTAAGGATCTTTTTGTTGTAGTGTCACCTCATAGGCTTAGGATGACAGATACGATGTATATTGGAGCTATGAATTGTGATTATTTGATGGATTGGTTGAACAATCGTTCTAGTGGATTAGGGTTCCTGAATAATGTTAGGGAATATAATTGGGAGACAATATTTGTTTCCCCCCAAAATCTAATGTGAGGAATTGGATACTACCAAAAATACAAAGTAAAGGGGTGGCTCTTTTTGGATAGAGACCTGGGAGAGGTAAATGTATTATGATTGTATTATTATATAAAATAGGTGTTATTATGATATTTAAATGAATTAAATTAACATTAAAAAAATTTGATGTTATCGAGATTAGGGAGCATTTGTTATCTCTTTAAATTGTAGTTCCTGAATATCATCTGCTTCTAGTTCTAGATAGTGAGGATTAATAGGCTAACCCAACTTAATGTTTTAGGGTATAGAACATTAAGGATGATGATCAATGGATGAAGGAATTTTTCCATATAATTTAATGTTCTGAAATTTTTCGATTGAAATATTTTTGTCTTGGTGAAAGTTTTCATGATGTATGAAATTTAGATCTCCATAAAGCTAACTCAGGCCCATGAAAGGTATTTTATTATTTTATTATTCAGTTATATTAGGGTTTCAACTCATTAGTGGTGGGAATTTTACCTCAATTTGTGTAATATGGATGATTTTTTCATGCATGGATTCTAGAAGGAATTCTAAGAATATTTTCAATCATTGACCCTGAAGGTGGTGAAGAGGTAGGAGTTTTTTTCTCTCCCAATGTGAGTACATCCATGTGATAGCATGGGATCAAGTTTATTTATTTTTTTCTCAAACCCCCACAAAAATAATTTTAAGATGAAGTGTCTAATGAATTACATATTGAGGAGGAACTCTACCATTTTATCTAGTATAAAGATACTAATTTTACATTGCTGATGTGTTTGGATGTAAAGAATTAAGAGAAGTTGAATGACTATATTCCCATAAAAAACGGTTACCAAGAGAAGATAACCATAAACAGTTGTCAAAGTGAATAGTCATTACTAACAAATCATATTTTTTTGGTCGTTAAGGTTTTGTCTAATGGTGATTTTAACCCAGATACTCACTTTTCAATTTTCGTGGTCATATAACTTCTATGATTTCACGAGGTTCTTTGGATTATTGTGTTATGAATGTGGTGGGAGGCTATCATTTTGGTGGGCATAGATTTTCCCATCATTAGAGTAAATAGAAACCTCCAATGAATTAAATTTTAAATTAGGAGCTATAGGTATATTCTATTCCAAGAATAGAATAGGTATATTGTTGATTGACTTAGGACATTCTCAGACATTAGGGACCATTCCGAGAGTGTCCTCCTGGAGTTGGACACCATCATTTAAAAAGGGTATTTGGGTGTTTATAGTGGCATTATATGGATGTGCTAGCACAAAATGGTTAATATATTGTTGGAGTTATTATCATCTTATCATCTTTTCTTTTTTGAGTTATTTGATTCCTGATCCTTAATATCCTCTCTTTCACCCACCAAATTTCATGTTTTAATACTGTACATGGAGAGGATTCTTCTTTTCTAGGTCTTGACTACATCATTTAGAGGCCATAACGTTATTTTTTATGGGTGATGGTTGTGTTAACTTATTATGGGATAAAATTAGTTATATTTTTATCACTTATTTATATATATATATATGACCATATTTTCTATTCATTATCAATGATTAATTGTATTACATGACTGTGGTTATCAACATCATCTAGGGAAATGTTGTGTTCTTGGATTTGGGTCACCACAATAATCTTTTCATTAGTGAGTGGTGTTATTGAATGTTCAGTAGATTTTTAGAGCCGCTACATTTCCTATGGCCAGTTTTTAGTGAAATAAGTTGGTTCTAGGAAGGGTGAGTCACCCAGAGTTATTGGTGAATTCATGGATATTTTTCTTGAGGTGGATGTGATGCTAACCCCTCTTCATGATATCACATTTAGAATTTATTTAATACAAAAATATTATCATATTTTAGTGGATCCTTATCAGATTGAACCCTATGTGTTGTAAGATTGTTTAATCCATATTGATGTCCAGAAGTGGAATGGTTTCATATGGTGTACTGTTTCTCCATTAGGTGTTCTTGTGTGATTTTCAAAGATGTCATATGGTAGATAAAGTCATTTTATAGACTATCAAATTTTTAATGAGGTGAAGAACAAGAATATTTACCCTCATATGAGGATTGATGATATTTTTTAACAGTTTAGAGGATCTACATAGATTTCATTGATCAATATGAAGTCTAGATATCATCAATTAAACATAATGATGAATATATTTTGATGACAACATTATAGTGCAGGTATGTGCACATTGTGTTTATATTCAAGTCATTTAGTGTTTTTAACATGATATATATGTTCATGGGACTCATAAACTCCATGTTTTATGAGTTCCCATATTAGTATTTAATTATGTTCATCATTGGAATATTGATTTACGTGATGTTTAAGGAGGATCATGATGATTATCACCTAAATTTCTTTCAAGACCATTAATTAAAACATTCCTATGTAAAGATATCTCAATGAATATTGTATACATGAGTGGTGAATATCAATGGACCAGTGGTGTCCTAGTAGGGTTCGGTCATGGACCTGTCATAGATTGAGCATTTTTTTCATAAGTAACACCCATGAATGTGGTAGTGTTTTATATATTCCTAGATATTTGGGTCCTTTAGCAATGGTTCATTTAGAATTTCTCAGTGATTTTAGTCCAATTTATTTACCCAACTGGAAAATAAATATAATTAATCAGTACAAAACAATATCAGGCAGCCTTTGATTATATGAATGAGAACTGATTAGTGCTATGTTGCTTCAGTTTATATAGGAAAGGGTGATATTTTGATGTTTTTTATGAAACAACCTATATGGACATGGAATGAGAATTCATATAGAAGGAGGTGGTGATATCTTAGGTTTTTTGTATGTTATGTTCCCACAATCATAACAATACCACTAGTGATCTTTAGATAGAGGAAGTTATGTTTGTACTAATTTTTTGGAATCAATACCTCCTCAAAAAATGTTTTATGGGATTTACTAATAACAATTTCTTAAGTTATATCTTCTCTTAATATGAATTTGATAAACAAAAAGTGAATGTAGTTTACATTAGACAAAAAAAATTGATCTTTAACAAATAAGAAATATGGAATTACATTTATGAATATTGAGAAGTTTGTCATGAAATTAATTTTTTCATGATTTTTATGATTTTATAGGGTGATGAAGGTGTTGGGAACCATGTATCATGATATGTGTGAGGTGGAAGATATAGGTTTTATAAATTAGATGATAGTATTGTCTTATCGATTTTAGCATGTGTAATAGTATCAATAGGGTGACTCAATACAACAATGTTGGATATTGTTTTGCCCTATTGGGATTGTTGAAGCAAAGTCAGAACAAAATGTTAATTCAGGTTATTTTTTTCACCCTGATGATGATGCCTGAGGGAGTCCATAATAAGTTTCATATACCCCATTAGTAGTACACCATGGAGTACCTAAGATTTACCATTATTTGAGAACTTCTATTTTCTTGGGATGAGACATGTAGTGGAAGACTTTGTGGATTAGTGTCGACTCTTTATATAGGTATAGGAAGGGCATCATTTCCCTAGTGGGTTTTTTGCATCCAATGGATGTTAATGAGTGGGTGTGGGATGAAATTTAATTGTAATTTATTAAAATTGAACAATATGATTAAAGAGGATATGATTTTATCTAGGTAATCATTGATAAAATTAATATGTAGTCCCACTTCCAAACAATAAAGGAGTTAGGAACCATATATGTTTTGGGAAAGAGGTGTGTTGATGTGGTCATGCCATGACATGAAATTTTGAGGTCCATTGAATCGAAATAGAATTATCTTTTTATCTCATTATTCTTTATTTGATTGTTGAATTCATTAAGAAATAATTTATTCATCACCGATATATTCCCCCTTCATACTGATAGGTGGAAAAAAAGACCATCCAAATGATGTTGTAAATGTTGTGACAATTCGATTTGGACATTGATGGATATTTAGAAAAGAAAATTCATTTTGGTTTAGATCACTTATACTAATAACTATGAATCATCCATCAATATATCCCAATTAATAGAATTTTATAAGAGTTTGTTTTATTTTCATTTATTTTGGGATGAGGTTTGGGAGACATTTGTTCTCGGTCCTAAGGTGGTGTATGGAATGATAGAGAAGGATCATGATGTTTGTGAGAGGATAAATGTGGAATTGGATGGAAACAAATAATGTGCTAATTTTTGGAAGAGGCCCTTTGTGTTTTCAGTTGGAAACCACATTTTCATACAGGTTTCCCATCAAATAGAGAATTGTATGATTGTCATGGTTATATATCATCATCCACAATTAATTAGTCCCTTTGATATGCTGGATCATGTTATTAAAGTGGTTTTTCTATTTTAACATGTTTCAAATATGTTAAATATAAAAAAAAATTCATTTTATCTATGCAATGTTAATTTAATAGTGATGAAACTCATTTCACTGACTTGGGATAGTTTAATATCAAGGGGGATGTGACATGCATGAAGTGATCCATTATGATGTTGGATCATTAGGATAAGGTGATTTATAAAGAAACCTATCCCTTGGTTTATTTTCTCTTGTGTCAGGGTGGATTCTGGAGAGTACATTGTAACATGAGGTGTATATTGTTTTTGAGTACCCTATGCTAATATTTTGTTTTTAATGCCTTTTTTTATAATGATGAGATGACTATATATAAATGGTTTATAAATTGGTTTTACCCTTTTAAATTATGTTTTTAAAATCACAATGTTTAAAAATAGGGTATATCTCCATCATAGTCAAGATGTGTTATATTATAACAAATTTTTTCACCAAGTGTGTGAGACAGTTCTACTCGATGTGGAAAATATCTTGTTCTGGAAGGTGTATTTCCTTGATTATGTTCTTGGGGTCGAGTTCAATGGGAGTTCTGATAATCATTATATTGGGTTGTTAAGGGGATGGAATGGTTGTGTGGTAGGATGTGTAGAATATTGGAATCTCATGGCTAGTGTGATATAGTTTGGTTGTGTTTGGTCGATAATGATATATTTTAGAGGTATCTCATAGGATGCTTCTCTACACATCATACTTTTTTATTTTCTAGTACATTTCATTTTTAAAGTTTTTATTTTTTTAGTGGTATAAAATGTAATGGACCTTGTCTTCCAATCCATTTATTTGTGAGGATTCTAGTAATAGTGGTGTTTGGGGGATGTTCTGTGGGAGTTGGGAATGGATAGTGGATTTGTGGAAAGATTTTAAGTGAGAAAATGATATTTTCGTGTGACATATTACATAGCATAGTAAATTATATTACTACAACATAGAGAGATTTTCAATGGTATTCAAAATTATATTTGGGGTTTTTTACTACTATTATTGGAATTCTTGTAGTTTAGAGTGATAGGAAATTGAATGGATTCATAAGGATTGATTCTTGTGGTTTCTTTTGATTGTGGGTAGTTCTTCCATAGAGATACGTTGTAATTTGGTATTCCTTTGGGATGTTAAATTATTTTTTGTTGTGATTTTCCTTAATCCATAGAATATTCCATTGTTTATTGGAACTACAGTGTGGAACTCATCATGTTTCTCATACACGGTTTTGACCATCCTCAATATGATATGGTCCCTTCGCTTTCACATAATCTAATCTTATGTTAGTAATTTTTTCCCATAGTAATATGTGTTGTTCCATGGTCATATTTTTTCATGATATCCTATAAATATTCAAACACCCTCAAACCCCACTATGCTTCAAAATTTTCTATTATTTAATGTTAAATATAAGGGGATCTCTAGGAGGTATTTCCACCTCTCATTAGCTACCAACCCAGGGCTTGGGAGATCAATCCTTGATAATGAAAACCTATTAGATTATATTTGAAAATTGTGACCTTTATTCCATAATTATTACATTGTTTTATTCTATAATATAATATTGATCAATGTGAACTAATTTCTCCCTGTTGTTTGTAAATGTTTTAGGTATTTTGTTGTGAATTATAATGTTAGTGTGATTCATTTGAGATAAGTGGTTGTCAATCCATAGATCTTTTTAATTTCCCTATGATGATTCAAACAAGATAGGGGATCATTATGTATTCCTTATTTATAATTACATCAATGAAAATCCTACTTTTGACTTCATTTGGGTTGATGGTATACACTGTATCATTGTATATAACTAATTGGTTTCACTCAAGTAAAAATAGAAAGGAATAAATCACATTAATTTTACAATATTTTAAGGTTTTTTCTATATTTTTCGACAAATATTATATTCATTTAATATTTGAACTTTGTTCAAAATTTTAATGTGGTTGTGGAAGTTAAATTTTTTTAAACCTTTTATTCTTTGTTATTTTCCTTAGAACACATTAAAATTCCATTGAAAAAATATTTTAATAAAAATTGGTTTCCCATTGTATCATGGGTTGTGTGTGAATTCCCTTGAAAATACATAAATTAATATGATGAAAACTATTTTTTAAAAATTAACATGTGATTTATGATATTTATTATGTTTTGATGTTATGATTTGTGATGGTTGGGATTTGCAGTGGTTGTGATATGATTTGGTTGAGACATAGTTGTTTTTGATAAATGGAATAACAGGATATTTAGGTGTGTGTTTTTGTGTGTGTCTTTTTCCTAGTAGATATGGAATGAAATATTAATGATTAAATTGAAATTGCAAGGGTTGAAATAGATAATTATCACATTAAAATGGATGTGTAGTTAAGATGGGTATTATTAAACATGAAATGAGTAGTCCAGCTAACTAGGTATTTTATGAAATTGAAAAATCTATATATGGATTATCTTGAAAGATAATAAAGTAATGTGACTTGTGGTTGTGGCTCACTTGAGTGGTTTGATTCATTTAGAGGTGTTTCTGTAAGTTTCTATGGTTGTGAGGAATTGTGGTGATGTTAAGAGTGATGATATTTATCTTGATATAAACTCAAATATGGTGCTTCTCTTCAACTAAGATAAAATTTATTTTCATTATAATTTCTATATGAACTTCACCCATTTCAAACAACTTTTTTTGATACTAAAATATATTGGGTGGTGTTTTTTAAAAAATTAGATATGGTGAGGACGGATGGATTTTATCTATTCTCTGTTGTCTCTTTTAAGAGTTGTTTTTTTACATGAGCATTTTTGGCTTGTTAGAATAATACACATATGGTTTGGTTAATGATATTGTCGATTTGGTATATGTTTGGTGTCGTTCCTCATTTTAATAGTGAATGAGGTTGATATACTCAATGTTCATGATACACTACTAATCTAGTAATATTTTCATTATTTATTGTAGGGATATTCATTTAATGAGGATTCCCAAGTTTATTTGGGTGGAATGAGATGACTAGTTGCACATGTGGTTCTTATTTTAATGTATTTTTCTAGGTTCATTTGGGTTGGGTGAAATTTCAAGTTTCATGTAGGGTGATTACTATGATGATGTTTCCCAAGTACCTTTGGGAAGGACACTACTGAAGGGATGAGAGTATTGGGATGTATTGCATTGTGTAATGACAATGAATAATTAATGATAATGTGTTTTGGGGAACCCATTAGTGGTATTATTCATATTATGTTACTATTAATGGATGAGTTATTTCGTGAGTGTACGATAGTGATGATGGGGTTTGTTGGTTGACCAATTTATGTGTCTGATTATTTTTATGTTTGAACACTGTTGTATTAGTGTGGTCTTTTCACTTGTTCATGAGTGATTGTAACTACCCATGATTTTGAAAAAAAACACCTTTGAATTTTTTTATAATTTGATATTTTTACTTCGCAAAACCCTGAATATAGAATTTTTTGTTATATAAAAGATCCATGTTTTTTATTGTGTTATACAAAATACTAGGTGAAGCTTACACTACATGTAACACCAACTTTGATTGTGTTACACACAAGATCATGTTTCTGTGAAACAACAAATTACTATTCAAATTATTTAAATAAGATATTTATAACCCTACTATTAATCATGTGATACTAATAGTAACAACTAATTTTTAAGTATTATTTATAGTGGTTTAGAAAATGAAAAAAATATAATTTCAGGTAAAGTATTTATATGATTAAAAATACTATATTCTCATATGAATTGGTTTTCAAGTCCTTCTATGAAAAACAATAAAAAAATTAGACACTCATCAAAATTAATTTTGATAAAATAAATATTATTTTTGAATTTTGAATATCATAATTAGATATGATTAATTTTCATTATTTTTCTAAAAAATTTCAATTTTTAATGAATTGTAAAAAACATTGTATTGTAGTTAAAAACCGACTTTATCATTTAAATAATATTTTACATTTAATTTATTTTAATGACACAATAGATAATTAATAAAATTTATTAATCCAATGTAAATCATTTGAATATATTTTATAATATAATTACATATGAAAAAATAATTAAACATTTGAATGTCTTTAATAACTGTGTTTTAGCTACAATTGTAGGGTTATCAGTAAACATTATTTTACAGCTTTTGTGATTTGAATTTCGAAAAATCGACATGCATGGTTATAATTAGTAAGAAAAATGTGGTCAAATTGGATGAAAATAATTTTTTGATAATAGTAAATTTTGATAAAAATTCCACATTTATATATAAATAGAGTAATTAATGGTAAAAATAATATTTTAATAATATAAACATACTCTAACACATGTCTTAATTTCAATGGATAAGTTATTTTCGACCAAAATCAACATTAGGTGGAAAATATGTTAATTTTTATGCCACTTGTTTAATATTAGGACATTTAATATATTTTATTTAAAGACAAGTTAAAAACATCATATTTAAAATTTAATAAACAACATAATTTTTAATATAGGGATATATATAATAAAAATTAAACAATAATTATTCATTGATAATATAGTAAATTTATCCGTATCATTATAATTTAAATATAATTTGGAGAGATTAAATATTTTAATTTAATTAGGACATAATGATGATGTAGCAACAGAATTATTAGCGGAGGAGTAAAATAAATGATATTAATAATATTAAAATAAATATCATTTAAGCTATTTGGTTCCATCCATGAATTTTTTGAATGTTTTTGACAAGTTATATGTGAATTAATGAATCCTTTTTTTAAGTAATCATGTTTTTAGGATTTTATAAAATCTCTTGTGAGAAATAGTGTCCAAATTGACTTAAATGTGATTTAAAATAAATATTATTTTATTATATGATACAAAACTCATAAATATATAAGGTTCATTCATATAACATGGATAGTGTCAAATATGTAATAAATTATTCAATTGGGGTTCGTTTGGAATATATAGTTAATATATTTATACTATAGTGAAAAAAACAAGTTGTAACGGTAAAAGTTAAATTATTTAATTAAGGGTTAAAACAGAAAGATAAGGCTAATTTTTTGACCTAATAATTTATAAAATTAATTAGATGTGGGGATTTTTACGCATCCCTATCATACCCTATAAATTACTCACTTTATAACTATTGTAAATCGGAAATCATTTTATAATAAATTAGTTGTTTTTTGAGGTTTCCAAAAGTACCCATCCTCCCTCTTATAAAAGGGAACATCTCCTTATAATTTATTCAAAACTATAATGCCTTTTTTCGCAGACAAACCCTTCCACATTATCCTAAAAAATCTCTCCATTACACTTGAAGACATACTTATGGATGAAGGCTACATAATTAATTATTTTGGTACAAACCAAAAGGAGGTACCAAATGTTGAGGTAATGTCTTATCTGAAGCTGCTTTCTATTATTTTCTTTCAGTACCTCCTACACACTCTTAATTTCATTATTTTATGAAAAATTTAGTATATTAAATATAAAATAATTCTTTTCTTCTACTTCTTATACATAAACATACACACACCTCCATCTAATAGATATCAAACATATTGTTTCTGTGTACGAAAAACTATTACATTGCGAAACGATGATTGTTAATTTTTTCTTTACCACCAATCATGGTGCACATTATGATGGGAACACAATCAATAATGGTTATATATAATATTTATTATGTATTTAAGATTATGTTTTTATTTTTAAAACACGTACTGTTTTACCTTACATTAGGTGTTAATATGATAATCTCGTTCGAGGAAGTGTGGACTACCGCACCCTCAATGTGATGCGATTCATTAACAAACCGCATGAAATGTATTAAAGAAGGGTTTATTTAACCTATATGATATATATGATTAAATAATGCTACTCAAATAATAATACATATGTATATTCGCACATATATATATACATATTTTGTTAACAAACATTCCTTCAATAAGTCAATTAAAATGGAATTAGCGTTCATGCATACGTAAAACTTACCATCTCCATGAATGGTGTAGTAAATTTCCTACTTATTTATATAATTTAATGATTGAATATTAATATAATTGTTATAAATGAAATTTATATTATTATTTACATTCTATAATCCTGATATAAGTATAAGGACCAACAATATGACAAATTAAGACATGTGTGTAAAACAAAGTGAATATTACCAAAAGTGAATCCCTAACATTGGATAGTTAACAACATAGAAATATTAGGTCATTGTCAAACCATATGTTGTATTATATATAAGATTTTTATTCTATGAATTATTTATAGTAAACATATATTTATTATATTGGATGTTTGTTTGTGTTTGAAAATATTGAAGACGCAATGAAATGAGATTTTTGTCAAACCATTATTTATGTGAGACACATGCCTCATACACTATAGATTTCTTCAATGCAACATATATAATGCATATGAATTTATTTTATTAGTCTTATCTCGAATATTGTGATATTTCCAAATTCTTATAATTTTCATTTTACATGGGGAATATGATTCTATTGATTTTTAAGTGATGAGTGTAAATTTCATAATCACTTCCATATTTGAGATTGGTTAATTTTATGTCTCTATTGAATAATATTTATAATCCATGTACATGTTTTCTAAAAATAATTTCCAAAATGATTTTATTATAATAAGTTTGATTAGTGTCATTTTAAACATTATTTACTTTTTACTACACGTCTTGAAATGAATCATTATTTCATTTTCCAAATAAATTACTTTTAGACTATTCTTGTAAAAGTATGAGAAGAATGTTTTATTTTATCTTATATGGAATGAATGTATTTTTACACTTTCATAACACCTTATTCAATTGAAGTTTCCCTTAAATGTTTTCATTTTTATTTACAAGGAAAATAGATTCTTTGAAAATTTCATGATATCTTATGAAAATAAAGGATATTATCATTAATAATTGTTTTAAATTATTTTGACAATTCCTTTATATGTTCTCAAAGTGGTTAAAAAAAGGGTTTTGAAAATATTTTTTGTTTGAAAAAGTTAATTTTAAGGAAAATTCATATTCCATGTGATCTTTCAAATTCCTTCCCCACCTATGATGATATAAATTTTTATTTTTCAACAATATCATTCATATTATTTCTATAAATTGATTATGTTATGGTGGTATGATTTTAAAGAACACCCACTAATTTTCATGGGTTATTATTTTGATGAAATGATTATAAACAATGGATCATTTCCATACGTAATGATATGATTACTTGTTTATAATTCCCATTTTATTCATTGGGTAATTTTTATGAAAAATATTTTATTTTTTAATGGAACAAGTATGTATTATTGAATTATGAAGTGGGTGGGACCTATAACTGCAACCAATTCATTTAAAAAAGATTTATATCTCATAAGATAAAATATGATTGATCTTGGGAGTAATCCTTGACTACTAATATGGTATTAGGAGTGAACCATACGAGTAATATGTCCATGGGAGTAGACTATGACTATTAAGGCGGTACGAGGAGTAAACTCATTATACTAATATGGTAATGGTATTGAACCATTACTAATAAGATAGTATGAGGAGTGAACCCGTATAACTAAGATGGTCGTAGAAGTGATGCCTTGACTACTATAGAAATTTGTATATGGTTTTGTTTTTTCCATACTTCTATGTATTATTCCTATGTTATGATTTCATTGATTATTCTCTTTATTTCACTTTGATTCATGTCTTATTAACTAAAAATATTTATTTTATTATTACTCTTATGATCTTTGATATGTTGGGTGTGATCTTCTATTTTCACGATCATTTTCAATTACCCTCTATGCTCATGATTATTGTCACATTTATCCCTTATTTACCCTTAATGAGAATCTTAAATCACCCATTAATATGGTTCCCCCCAAGTTTGTGATTATATGTTTTATGTTTGAGGTATCTAAGAATGGTTATAGTAATGATGAACCTACTGGGGGACTATGCCGGTCATTTATGTACTAGTGATTATGTTACCATGTTACCAAATTCCCTATGCAAGTTACAGTCATTGGGCATCTATTCTATAATTCTTATGTATTCCGTAAAAGTTAGTTAATGTCTATGTACATTAAGCATGGGTCTTTACTGTTGGTAATGTAGAAAATTTTTATTATCTTTGGAAGATAGGATGATAAAAACATAGTTATATCCCTAGGTAAATGTCTACTGACTCTAGGGATATGTATATGGATGAGTCAACATTAAGGAAAATGTACATGAATTTTCATAAAGGATAGAGTGATTGGATTCCTACAAATATATCCATGTCTTGATACTAAAAGTGGATGTGGATCTAAACATATGTACTTAGGAGTAACAACTCTAACAAGATGTTCTGGGCCGGACTTATCGTAATCTAGTAAAAAATAATGGTCTTTATTGGACACTTGGTTTGACACTCTCAGGGGATATGATTTGGAAATTTTCAAACTCCTCATAAACCATTATAAATGATAGAATAAAATACGGCTATGGAAAACCCAGGCTGAACATAAGGTGTCATATATTAAAGAAGAAGTCATAAGTTAAACATCCTATAAGTGAGTTTATATTATTATGTGCTTCCTAATTATTAAAATTATTTCTTACACTATGATTTCTATTTTTTGTACGTAGTGGGAACCAAAATGAATTTTGTTAAAATTGAATCTGAGGAAAAAATTGGTGACTATGATAAAAAACTGCAAAATTATGAGAGATTAAGATATTGTGATTATGCCGAATTATTTATCATCATATATGATTAACAAGGTGACTTTTAGTGGAATTACTAAGTTATAAAAATAAATGAAGATGTAATTTTATGCATGTTGACATGTTGAGAAACATATAGTAATAATGATTAATATTTATACATGTCATGAAGAAGGGAAGAAGAACCTTGAGAAATACCTCAAATGGAAGGGAAGATGTTATCTTTGTGGGAAAAGGGTCATAAAGTGACTAACTATCATAGAGTTTAATGTATTATCTATGAAAACAACATGCATTACCCAACTCAATGCCCTGCCATTATAATTAACTTATAATTAATGTAGGGACCTATTCTATTGTAATAATTTTAGAGGAATGATTTAAGTTTTTATGTTTTTTTATTCAATAATTATGAAATATATATGGATTTTACCATCTATGTGTTTGTCGTTGATTATTTATATTAATATTAATAATACTTATAAAGGACTAGATAAGTGATGGTGAAATTATATTTAAGTGAAAAATATCAAATAAAATGTTCATTATATTATGATAATGAGGATAGGATAAATATATGTTTGAAATTAAAAAATAAATTGGACTATATTGATTACCTTGAAACTAAATAATGACTTGTTGACAAGATAAACTATGTTATAATGTATAGTGTTTAAAATTTCATGGATTTATGGAATATATTTAGTAACCTTTGGAATAAGGAAGCGTGCATGTTTTTTAAAAGAATTTATGGTAATTTCAGTTATTACTATGTTTCGAAAGAATATATGACGAGGGAATTCCAATTATTAGAATGTGAAAACCAAGAGATATTTATTGATACAAGGAGTATCAATATAAATCATATTTATTGATCAAATTCACACTATTTTGGATTTTTATATTTTAAAAGGGTTATAAGGTTAACCATTCATGAAAATTTTATGTTAAACATTGGATGAAGTATTTATGTATTATGTTTTTTTTTCATAATCCTAGTTAAAAGGATATTTAGTGATTTTCCTTATTTGAAGGATGTCTATAACATTTATTTATAAAATAATATTAGTGATCTTTTTGAAAATAACATCATGTTTTTCTGTGAAAACCAACCACATTGGGCAAGGCTACGTGTCTTGAAATCATGATTGAAGGAATATAATAGTTTCATGCCAATCTCAGTGCTATGTTATTTCCTGGTTAATCTATATTAATATTCATTGAATAAATATTTATAAATAAATAGTAGTATTAATTTTTAGATTTATAGATTATTGTGTGTTGATATTTTGACTTTTCATTACTTTCTCAGCCTTAATATCTGTTAAAAGTGTAATTCTGGAGACTCATTCCTTGAGGTCATGGATGTATTATAAATTTAAAAAATCACAATCAATGTATAAAATTTGTTTTAATGAAATATATTGGTAATTTATCAACATTTTGAATGTGCTAAAAAAATTTGTCTTAGAAGTTTAATTTTCAATGAGCAGATGTCATTTCAAATCATCAAATATTTATAACATTGAGGCCTTAAATTTTCATTCATCATTCACTAGTTTTTTATTGATTACCTCAATCACAACCTAAAAATATTCATCATTTTCCCCCATGCCCAATATTCACTCCCAACCATTGTTCTTATATATGGAATCCAAATTATATATTTCATTGGGTAACCTTTATGGTCCATATATTTCCTTTTTTAATGTAATTTTCAGTATCCTTTTTGAGGACATGGGTCTCTATGAAAAAAACATTCAAGTATTGAACCATTGATTAAAAAAATTAATTTTGTGGGAGAAATTCATTTTCTGGGGTGTGTAATATTTATTTTTTTATTATATAGTAGAACTAAATTTTGGATTGTTTTATATGCAGCACCATGGGTATGTTTAAATTCAAGCAACACCAACTTGACTTGCGTTACATGCAATAACCAGTTTTTGTGAAACAAAAAATTTACTATTGTAATAATTTAAAAAAATATATTTATAACATATCCATTAAACTTTTGATATGAATAGTAATATATAATTTTGAGAAATTCATTATAATGGTATTGATAATGAAAAATATAACATCTAGTAAAGTAATTATAAGTATAAAAGTAAAATTTCATTAAATGATGTGTTTTTTATTTCCTTTAACAAAAAATTAAAATTAATTTTATACACTCATAGAAATTCATTTGTATAAAATAAATATTATTTTTTAATTTTGATTACCAAAAATAACCTAGGATGATTTTTTTTTATTTTTCTGAAATGTTTTAATTTTTGTAGATTAGTGAAAATACTATGTGGTACTTAAATCATACGTTTATATTTAAATAGTTATTTTACATTAAATTGATTTTATTTTCATAATAGATAAATAATACATATATTAAGAAAATTTCTATCATTGGAATAATTTTATAATAGAATTAGATATAAAAAAGCATTGAACTTTTGAACGTCTCTTTTACCAGCCTTCTAGACACATTATTTGATAAGAAGTAAACGTAATTTTACCACTTATGGGAATTGAATTTTGGATAATATACATAAATGGTTGTAATATGTATGAAAATGTGGTCCAATTGGATAAAAATATTTTTCTTTTAATGATATATTGTGAATTTTATTTACCACTGTTAATGGTAAACCAGATAATTCAAGGTAAATATGATATTATAATAATATAAATTTACGCTAAAACACGTCTTGATTATATTGGATATGTTTTTCTCAACCCAAATAATCCTTTGGTTGACAATATTATCTTTTCTATTCCACTTCTGTTAGATTATTACTTTTATTATATTTTATTTAAAGAATAGTTAAAAATATCAAATTCAATAAATAATAATTAAATTATTTTTAATATATGGTTATACATAATAAACATTCAACGAAAATTTATAAATATAAATATTATAAATATATATACATCTTGATAATTTATTCATAATTATATGAAATTAAAAATAAATTAATTATGACTCGATGATGATGCGGTAATTGATTTATTAGAGGGGGAAACAAATAAATGATATTGATAATATTGTAATAAATTTTATATGAGATATTTGATGCTACACATGATTTTTTTGGAACACTGTGATATTTTATAGATAATTTAATCTATCTTTTTTGAAGTAATATTGTTCTTAGGGTTTTATTAAAAGAAATGTAATTAATAGCGTCAAAATTGACATAAATGTGAGTTGGACTCCTCATTTATTAATCATGTTCTAATAATAACAAATCTAATTAATTATCACAAGTCTCATTAATGATCCTGAATATTATTCAACCCAATTAACTACAATAAATTATATAATATCATGTGTATTTATATTTCATGTTTTCTCATGTTATATATTGGTTAAGCTCAATCCATTTCGTGTGTATTATTGTTTATGTCTCAAAACTGTTATTTACCTAAGTACAAGACACCGTGAAGCCAGACATCGTGAAGCCTGACACAGTAATCAAGACACCGTGTGCAAGACACCATAAGCAAGACACTGTATGAAAGACACCGTGAGAAAAACATCGTGAGCAAGAAACTGTGAGCAACACACAGTTATCCAAACACCGTACGCCAGACACAATAAGCCACACATAGTTAGCCAGACACCATGAAGATCATACATCGTGAACAAGACAACATGACACTCAGATCATGACACTCAGACACCATGAAAGAGACATTGTCTTCTCAACATACTGTGACACCATTTTTAAACTCTTTTGTCGTTTTTCAATTTAATGTTTAACGGTCATATTTGATGCCTTTAATGCACTGAAATAATTTTTGTTTCGTTATATACATAGTAAACGGTACGAGGCACAAAACACATGGAACCTATCGGCTAAAACACATGCAGTCGAAGATATATAGTGGTGAGTACCCAAAAACCATAGTGCACAATACTGAACAAAAAACAAGCTTGTGAGCACGACCATGAAGAACACATTACAAAATTTTTAAAGAATGATCGTTCACATACATGCAATCTGACTATGGTGAAGTACATACGAAGTGCACTGGAATCTATAGAACATCTTCACATTATCAACACTCGTGAAGAACACAAGCTAGATTACGACACTCTATTTTCAAGACAAAAACCAGAGAAGGACTTCGAAGAATTTCTGCTAAATCAAAAGAGTCCAGAGCTGCACTTCAAATCACTAGGGAATTATAAACTCATATATACTCTCTCTAAGTGATTATTTTACTTAAATTTGAGAAGTGTGTATACTCAGTATATTCCATGCACACACTAACTCCTATGTTAAACTGATGGATTTTTAAATCCTTACAGTAAACTCTTTATACTCCTATTTACCCACGACAACTGTGGAAGAGGTCCCTATGTGTCCTGGTTATTATTTACCCATGAAAATTGTGGAAGAGGTTCATGTGTGACCTGGACTATCTGTGTAATGGTTTTTACCCTGATCCAGGGTGTGGATCAAAAGTTTATATATATAAATTGATTTGTGGAAGGTGATCACCAAGTGGACTGGATTAGGTCTTAGCTTGAGACTGAACCAGTTGTTTCATATCTGCTATGATGTTTATTTTTAGTCTTCTCTGTTTTACTGCTTGATTTTATAATCTAGAAAACTCAAAATTCACTTCGATATTTAGTCATGGAAAGAATTTATAACTAATTTTTCTTAGTAGGATAACATCAAAAGTAAAATTAATAGTAAATATTAAGATTACTGAGAATTAATCCATCTTCCAAGAAGTTGTTTAAATAGTCAAACTCTTCTAATAGTATAACCTTGATTAACTGCATTGTATCTATTATTAGGAAAAACCATTTCATTTAAAATAATATTTTTCGTAAAATTTTTTATAGTAACTCAATTCACCCCTCCCCTCTTGAGTAAACTACTCCGACCAACATTTGGTATCAGAGGTTGCTTTATTAGGACTAAATGTAATCTTACTAAACTGTGATTGTAGTTGTACTTTAAAGATATGTAAATTTCTGTACATTCTAAATTTCTTGCTCTTTAAATTTAATTTTTTAATATGGATAATAGATTGGAAGGTGCTGCAACCTATAGATGACCATTCTTTTATGGAACCAACTATGCTCAATGTAAAATTAAAATGAAAATGCATCTATAGACTATGATCTTTGAAATTCGGTCATCAATTATAGATAAATACAAAATTCGTATGACTAATAGAATTACATGGGATGAACCTACAAAACATGCTAACAATAACAATTTCAAATCTATGAATTCTATGTACTGTTACTTAGGAGATGAAGAATTTAATAGGATTTCTGCTTGTAAAACTACACATGAAATTTGGGATACCTTGTCTGTCCCACATGAAGGCACATCTAGTGTAAAGGAAATGAGACTGAATACTTATACTGTAAATTATGATAAATTTAATATGAAACATGATGAGATTATTTCTTACATGTATATTAGGTTCAATGAGATTCTCAACACAATGATTTCTCCTAGAAGAGATGTCACTACCAAAGAACAGATCGTGAGAATTCTGAGGTGTTTACCTAAGAGATGGAGGGGAACCTCTATCTCAATTATAGTACCATGTGACAACAAAAAGATACCAATAAAAGAACTCATTCGGAAATTGATGATGTATGTGGAAGATCTGAAAGTCAAAAAGAAGAGGAGGATGAACCAATGATGAAATCTGTAGCATTCAATACCACCTTCTCAAAGCACAAAGACAAAGGGAAACTGGAAGATACCATAAAAAGTTCCACAACTAAATAATCATCAACTGATAGTGATGTGGAGATGTATCAACTAGAAAGAAGATTCAAAATATTTTACAAAAAGAAGATGTTTTTCATAAAGCCTAACTTCAATGGAAAGTATGATAAAAAAGGAAACTGGAAAAACGACTGGAAAAAGAGATAAAACTAATGAAATTGTATTCTATTAATGTAAATGCAAAGGAAATATAACGGATGACTGTCCAAAGCTCAAATATAATAATAAGTATGAGGATATGTAGAAAATTTCTATGAATAAACATGGAGTACCTCTGAGGATAGTTCAAGTGACTCAGAGACATCACATGATGAATAGGCTAACAAATCCAATATGTGTTTTATGAAAAACACTTCTGAGGTAACACTGAACTCTTCTGTACATAATTCATGCTATTCTGAAGAGGAATGTGACTCTGAAAATATGACTAATGAATAAATGTTTGAATACTATAACATTCTTGAAGATACATGGAATGAATTAAAAGATAAATATAAATCATTGAATAAACAACATGCTCTCACTGCAAATGTAAAATATAAACTTATTACTAAAAAGGAGAAAAATTCTCAACTACTAAAAGAAAACAATAAATTACAAATTTATAATGAGCAATTAAAAAGTGACTTAAAAAAGTTTACTAATCTAAAAAATAACCTTACCCAAAAGATAGGAAAACAAATTTCCCCTAAATACAATACTGGCATTGGTTATCAAACTGGTAAAATAAGCCATGGTAAAAAAAATTATTTACATGTCTAAGACATATTTTTCTGTTCCCAGTTCTAGACACTACTCATCTAGCTCGAGTCATGATACATACTCTACTATTTCAAGATTTTTTGGACCGATTACTGTTTATTTTTCGAACACTTTACATAATGCTTAAAGGAAACCTATGAGGCAAAAATGGGTTCCTAAAGAACTTATTAATAATGTTACTAGACCCAAACAAGTATGTGTACCAAAATTTATCTTTACATCATAATTACATAGGAAATATTCTTAAAGAGATCCGGCAAGAATCTATGGTACTCAAACAATGGATGTTCAAGGCACATCATAAGAGACTACTCATGCTTCAATAATCTCATAAAAATAGATGGAGTACATGTCACATAAGGTGACAATGCCATAGGGAAGATCATTGGCTTAGTCCAGATTGGTAACTATGATTCGATTTAAAATTCTAAAGTACTATTTGTTAATGGATTAAATTATAATCTTTTTATTATCTCACAATTATGTGATGATGGATATCATGTTAAATTTGAAAATGATGCCTACAATGTCATTAATTCTAAAGATGAATTAGTATTTTCTACATCAAGGAATGAGAAAGTTTATTCTGTTAATTTAGATTCTTTAGCCTTTCAAAATGTTTCATGATTAAGTGTGTTTCATAATGATTCCTGACTCTGGAATAGGAGACTAAGACACTATAATGTTCACTCCCGTAGAAATCTAACTAGAAAAGGCCTAGTTAAAGACTTACCAAAACCTGAGTTTCCAAATGGAAAACTGTGTAATACTTGTCAAAAGTGAAAACAATAAAAAATCCCTTTCAAATGAAAGAAACGAGTTTCTATTTATCAACCTCTCGAATTGGTTAACATGGATTTGTTGGGACCATCTAGAGTTTCTAATTTATATGGGAAGCACTATGTTTATGCTCTAATAGATGATTTTTTCTAGATATACCTGGACCTTCTTCGTGGATCACAAAAGTGAATCTTGCTCATATTTTACTATGTATGTCAAGTCTGTAGAAAACCTTAGTGGCCTTAAAATTAAATCCTTAAGAAGTGACCATAGCAGAGAGTTTGAAAATCATGAGTTTTAATCATTTTTCTCACATAATGGTTATAGTCACAATTTCAATGCCCCTAGAACACCTTAGCAAAACGTTGTTGTAGAAAGAAGAAATAGAACCCTACAAGAAATTTCTAGAACAATGATTAGTGAATATGACTTACCTATTTACTTTTGGACTGAAGCTATTAATACAACATGATACATAATCAATAGAGTATTTATTTGAACAATTATCAAAAAGACCCCGTATGAACTCTGGAAAAATATGAATCCTACGGATAATTATTTTAGAGTTTTTGGTTGAAAAGTATTTATTCTCAACACTAAGGATAATATTGACTAATTTGCATCAAAAAGTGAGGAAGGAATTTTCCTAGGTTACTGAATATTAATTAAATCTTATAGAGTATTCAATAAATGAACTAAACGTGTGGAAGAATATGGTCATATCATGTTTGATGAAATAGATCCACATGAGCCTAGAACCATCCTAGAATATCTGGAGGATGATGTATCAAATATGATCATCAACTCAAAATCCTCAAATTTCTCTATGAAATAATCTGTGAAAACATCCAATTCTAGAAATTCACATGAATTGAGTAATAATGAACCAGAATCTGTTGATGAACCTAGAATCACTATTCCCTCTTTTTCTAAAATGTTTGGAACCCTTAAAAACACCCCTTAGATGTTGTTGTAGGAGACTTAGAGAAAGGAACACAAACTAGATATTTTATTAGAAATCAGGTGGAACATCAAGCCTTCTTGTCACAACATGAGCCTAAAAACATTGATGATGACATCAATGATGAATTTTTGGTAATGGCTATGCAAGAAGAACATAATCAGTTTGAAGGAAACAAATTTTGGAAACTTGTTGAAAGACCCAAGTAAAATTTCATCATAGGCACTAAATGGTTGTTTAGAAATAAGGTAGGTGAAGTAGGAAATATAGATAGGAACAAGTATAGATTAGTTGCTGAAGGCTATAGTCAAGAAGAAGGAATTGACTACGAGGAGACCTTTTCTCAAGTAGCCAGACTTAAAACCATCTAAATTTCAAACTATATCAAATTAATGTTAAGAGTGCATTCTTAAATGGGTATATAGCGGATGATATATTTGTTGAACAACCCCATCCATTTACAAATCCTCATTTTTTCAATCATATTTTCAAACAATCAAAAGCTTTATATGGTTTAGAACAAGCTCCAAGAGCATAGAAAGATAAATTAATTACTTTTCTTATTTCCAATGGTTTTACAAAAGGAATAGCTGATCCTACACTTTTTATAAAACGAATTTATAATGATGTTTTAGTTGTTTAAATCTATGTAGATGATATTATTTTTGGAACATCAAAAAATTAATTATTTATTGATTTTTCTAAAATGATGCAAAATGAATTCTGAATGAGTTTAATGGGTGAACTAAAATTCTTTCATGGATTTAAAATCTTTTGAAATAATGATGGAATTGTTTTAAATCAAATTAAATACACTAGATATATTCTAAAACATTTTGTATTGGATAGACCTAAAAGTAGTAACACTCACATGAGTACCACCTGTAATTTGGATCTTGATGAAGATGGAAAATATGTTGATCAAACCACATATAGTGGAATGATTGGGTGTTTACTCTATATAACTTCTAACCATGTGGAAATTATTTTTAGTGTGTGTATGTGTGCTCATTTTCAAGAAAATCCAAAAGAATCCCATTTAAATGATGTAAAGTGAATTTTCAAATACCTCAAGCATACACCCAATCTAAGACTGTTCTATCCTAAAGGACAATTATTTATGTGTTAACGCAAAAATCTATGGTTAATATTATCACATAAACATATACAAAAATAATTGGATACTTGTATTTATACCCATGATAATATTATTCCATAAATATCTCTATGTGGATCTTTTTGAAATCGAAAATCATTTTATAATAAATTAATAGTTTGTTGGAGTTTCTAAAAGTTCCCCACCTCCCCTATATAAAATACCACATATCCTTCTCTTTTTTGAAACCTCTATAGCCCTTTGGGACATCCTAATCCTGAACATTATCACCTCCCAACATCCCGACCTTCCTCGTAGAATACTTCCCTTGGGAAGAAGGAAAATCAAGGAAGCCTTTTGGCAAAATCCCATAAGAGTAACCAAATTTTGAGGTAACAAATTCTCTCAAGCTCCTTTCATTTAATTTACTTCTCCAAACACTACACTATATTTATTAATTTATTTTATGAAAAATAAAGAATAATATTTATTATAGTAATTATTTATGATACGTATTCAACCCAAAAATACACACACCTCTAGATAATAGATATCTAGCATATTGTTTTGGTGTACGGTGAACTACTGTCACACAAAATGATGAATGATCATTTTTCCATTACAAAAAATCATGGTATCCATTATGATGGAAAATATATGTATATATGTTATATATAATATATAATATTTCTTTTATCTTATTGGGTAATTTTTCAATACATACCTTTTAAATTCCATTTGGTGTTAATATGATAATCCCATTCCAGGGAGTGTGGACTACTGCCCCTCAAAGCCATGTGATTCATTCAAACAACACTTATAATGTATTAAAGATGGGTTTAGTGAAATTATATTATATATATATGATTAAATAATTTTATTAGAATTGTAATATATATACATACATATATATACATATACCATTTACATACTTTCTTTCAATACGATAATTAAAATGGAAAAAACATTCATGCCTACTTACGACTTACCATCTCCATGAATGGGGTATTAAATTTACAAATTTTTTATAATATATATTATTTTAATAAAAATATACATGGTATAAATGATATTTATATCATTATTTTCATTTTTTAATCATTATATAATAATAAGTACCAACTATATAAAAATTTAGACACATTTGAAAAACAAAGTGAATATTATCCGAATTCAAACCTTAACAATGGATCGTTATATAGTGCATAATATAAGATCATAATAAAACATATGTGGTATTATATTTATGAATATTAAAATGTAAAATATTTATAATAAAGTAATATTTATTATAATGGAATCATGTTTGAGTATCTAGAGTTTCAAGACAAAAGGTATGGGGATTTTTGTTTCACCTTAATTTCTATGAGACACTTGCCTCTACACTACTCTTATCTTATATATGGTGTATTTATTTCCCAATAATGTATTTTATGAATCCTATCCAGGAATATTATGATATATTTTTATTATTATAATTCTCTTTTTTACATGAGGCATAAAACTGCATTGATAATTATGTGATGAGAATAGTTTTAAAAATCTCTACCATATTTGGGTTTTTTTCATTTTATGTTTCCATCGAGTAATATTTATCATCCATGACCTTATTTTATGAAAATATTAAAAAAAAATTTATTTTCATATTGATGATTGAAGTCATTTATTTCAATTGTTTAATTTTTACTAAATCTTTTGAAAGGAATATATCTTTTTTTCAAACAAAGTATTTTTTGATTTCTCCAGTAAAAGTTCGAGAAGAATTATTTATTTTCTCTTATATAAATGGAAATTGATTTTTATGATTTAATAATGAATAATATCCTTGATTATTCCCTGATATGTTTTCAACGTTATTCTCAATGAAATATTTTTCTTTTAAAATTGTGCATCATTTTACGAAAAGAAAATTATTCCCACAGAGAAAAGATATTTTCTTTAAGAACATTTTTAAATGATTTTCATGACTCCTTTATATGTTTTCAATAATATTTCAATGAAATGGGTTTTAAAAATTATTTATGTTCAAAAAATTAATATCAAAGAAAAGGGTTTTGAAATATTATGATTTTTTAAAAATTGTTTTTTAAAAAAAATTCATGTACTAAGATATCATTAAAAATTACATCCCCATCTATGATGACATAGATTGTTATTGTTCAATAATACCATTCATATTATTTTTATGAGTGGTTTATGAGTTTATGGAATGATTTTTAAAAAAAACCAAATTTTTTTCCTAGGAAATTATTTTGATGAAATGATTATGAAACGTCAATCTTTTTCACATGTTATGAAATGATTACATGTTAATTATTTCTATTTTATTCCTTAGGTTATGTTTATGATAAATTTTTTTTATGGAACATGTATCGATGATTAAATTATCAGATGGGTGGGACCTATATTTTCCTCCAATGCATAGGTTAATTATTAATATCTCATTATATGAACTTGTATGGTATTGGGAGTGAACCTTTACTAATTAGATGGTCTTGGCAGTGAAACATGACTACTAAGATGGCCATGGGAGTAAAGCTTGACTACTAAGATAGTTTGAGGAGTGAAATCGTGCTACTAAGATGGCCATGGGAGTGAAACATTACTACTATTATGTTAGGGGGAGTGAACCCATTAATCTATGCTTGTCATGGCAGCGATGCCTTGGCTTCTTTGTAAATCAATATATGCTTTTTTGTTTTCCACACGTCAATGGCTTATTCATATGTTTTGATTTAATGTATTATACTCTTTATTTGATCATGATTCATTACCTATGAACTAGAACCCATTGTTCCATTATTTATGTTATGATCTTTTAAATGAAATGTATGATATTATATTTTCATGATGACGTTCTAATTCCCCCTATGCAAATGATTATGATTACATGACTCCCTTGTTTTCCCTTACTCAGCAATTGAGATTATAGCGACCCGACCATTTCTTACATTACTATTACATCATTTTAAAGATAAACAACATAATAGTATTACACATGGAGGATACATAGGTTTAGTGTCTTGTGCAAATTAGGACTACACATAACAAGTACAACATTAAGCATAAAAAAATTCATTTAATCTCTTCTTGTATAGCTTCTTAGTAGCACTTGTCCCCTCATTAGTACATGTAGCCACCTGAGGATATACATCAAAAGGGGTGAGCTAAAAGCCCAGTAAGAGGATAGATAAAGACAATATAGCATGGGGTGAGCATAATCATAACATAGGAAAGAGATCTTGAACATGAGAGGAGCATAAACAATAAACTTGAAATGTGGCAAAGCATAAAAATGTAACATCATGTCTTAGTGGTTAACTACCACACATAATTGTGAACAAAGCTAGCATCATGTTCACGCATAATTTCACATTTACTCATGAGATTCATCACTTTACCCAATGCATTGGAGCGCTATATAATTCCGGGCGCACCCTTCACATCATAACATTATCATTATCATGCTTTCCACATAGAACACATATCAAACATGTACATAAATAACCCATGGAAAGGAATGGGTTTCATCTCATAATAACACATTCATAAGCTTTGGGTTCCCAAAAGAAAGAGGGAACAACATACTTGATATATGAACCATCATCCTTGAATGAGAGGCAAAATGTGAGATCTTGAAAGAAGAGTTCTTTTGGAAAACATTTTGATGGACATAAAAACCAGTGACAAACATGTATATCCCAGAAAAGTAAAGGAAATGATGAACAAAAGACCTTTGAGGAGTAACCATATAAAAAATGGAGTGAAAGAGAGAGAACCCGAAGGAAGAAAATTGGGTTCGAGATTTCCCCTTACCTTGTACTCGAATGCCTCCTTCTCTTTAATGTCCTGTATAATGACATTATATTCATTAATTAGAAATTCCAGAACCTTTTATACATTAATAGGGTTCATTATGGTTTCATTATTTCATATTATGTTCTTTTGGATGGCTTATAGAGTTTAAAAACATTGTTCGAGGATGTTCGTTTTTATGGTTTTCTTGAGTGGTTCACTTGTATTCTTAAATTGATGTTTGGGTAGATCATGGGTAAACATCCAGAATTGATATTACATGTTATTAATAATATTACAGAAGCTTGAATGATTTTATAATGACTTATATTATATCCATGTGGCCTAATCATTAGATAATAATTAAATGAAAATTATTTGGGTTAATTTGAGCGGTTTTTGGATCACAACGAACTCATTTTAACATTTCACTTAGTAATATGGCCATATGTTATTTCCAGAACTTAAAATAGAACATAATACATATAACATATTCTGGTTCAACCATAAAAATGGTTTCATGACCAGATTGAAGATATAAATGGAAGAACAGAGCATGTTGTTTTTGAAGGTGATAAATTATCACCACATGAACAACGTTCTCTTTAATAAAATAAAAGGAAGAGGGAAAGGGTGTGGGGTGATATAATATACCATTAGAATCATAATATTACAGTATAAGTATAGTACTGGAGTTACAAAACAATTTTGATGAAGATAGGTAGGGAGAGATCAAGAGAGGAACTTGAACTTGAAAGGAAATTAAAGGAGAAGAGAGAGAGAAATCACATTTTGGATCCTCCTCTTGAGAACCTCCTTAAGGGCCTAAGCTTGGTCTTTTGATGAGACCAGAAGCTCTTGGACGTGGGGGAGAGGCTAGGGAAGATGATTGGGCAGAGCTTAGACAATGCTTGAAGCTTGAGAGGTGTGGTTTGGCAAGAGGAGGGGGATGCCTTATTTATACATGAGGTGGGAGGTGTTTTTGGAATAAATTATTAAATAAAATAATATATCATAAGTTAGACTTGTAATAGTAGTTTTTTGACATCCTAAATCATATATTAATATAATAAAATTCGTTTTAGGGTTTAACTCTTCTTTATAAGTCGAATTCATTAATTTATTAAAAGGAAAGTGAAAGGAAGAGAAAAAGACACTTTAAGAAATCTCTTTTTGACTTTAGGCTTTGGAAAGTTCTTTTTAGGTTTGACAATTGGATCTATTGTATTTAAAGGAAAAATTTATGAAATTTAATATGTTTTGGCCGAAACTAAAGTTCTATAATGTTTATGTCATCATTACATCATTAATGATGCAATTTAGTGTACACCGATTATGCGAAAAACTGTATTTTTTTATTATTCACCCGAAAATTGAAGTATTTCAGAATAAACCCAAAAATTTACCCCTACCATTTTTCGACGTGTAGAATCCAAAAATGATGTCCAATTTTCAAAAATAATTTTATAAATATTATTAATTTAATATTTAATTAAAATCATAATTTACTTAAAAAAAACAGTTTTTAAAATTAAAACTGATTTTGTAGTTCTTTTAAAAATTACATAGGGTGTTATAAAATTATCTAAAAACTATTAGACATTGATTAAATAATTTATGAATATATTTCAGGAAAATAAATATCCTTTTAAATTAATTAATTATAATTAATTATTTATGACTTATGAAATACCAAAAATGTTTACTAAGGTCAAATTGTCACTTTCTAAGATGTCTAAATTTTATTTTATTATTCATAGGTAATGTTACTCTTATTTACTATTTATAAGGGTCATATTACTATTCATAAGGATAGGTTACTATTCATAAGGGTAGGTTACTATTCACCAAAAATTGTTTTTGTTTCATTGGACTTGAAAAACTATCTTGAACACAACCGTGAATGTTGGGTTTTTAAAATTCCAAACATAGGGGTGACAAAATTATGTTTTAAAGGTCACTTATCACCTAGTAGTTCATTATTTTGTGTTTTTATGACATAGATATAAGAAGGGAATTTTCCATTTAAAAACTTTGGGTCGTTACATTCTTCCCCCCTTAAGAAATTTCGCCCCCGAAATTTCACTTTACACAAACAGGTGAGGGTACTTCTCCTTCATTGCCTCTTCCGGTTCCCAAGTTGCTTCTTCAAACTTTTGGTTCCTCCACAACACTTTGACAAGGCGGGTTGTCTTGTTGCGTAGAACCTTATCACTTCGGTCCAGAAGTTTTACCGGCTGCTCCTCATATGAGAGATCATCTTCCAACTGTACCACCTCTGAGTTTAGTACATGTGAGGGGTCTGGAATGTACTTCCTCAGTAGTGATATGTGAAACACGTCATGGACTTGAGCCATATTCGGTGGAAGTGCTATACGATAGGCCACGGCTCCAATACGATCAAGGATCTCAAAGGGGCCAATGTACCTTGGGCTTAGCTTCCCTTTCTTCCCGAATCGCATGACTCTCTTCCATGGAGATATTCGAAGGAAGACTTTATCTCCAACGTCAAACTCCAAGTCCCTTCGACGATTGTCAGCATAGCTCTTTTGCCGACTTTGAGCAGCTTTGATATGTTTTTGGATGGCTTGAACCTTCTCTGTCATCTCTTGAACAAGATCGGGACCAAGTAGTTTTCGTTCTCCAACTTCATCCAAACAGGTTGGAGTTCTACATCGCTTCCCATAAAGAGCTTCATACGGAGCCATCTGAATACTCGAGTGGAAGCTATTGTTGAATGAGAACTCAACCAATGGAAGGTGTTGATCCCATCCACCTTTGAATTCAAGAGAGCATGATCTTAGCATATCTTCAAGTGTCTGAATAGTCCTTTCAGACTGGCCATCAGTTTGGGGGTGATAGGCCGTGCTGAAGTTTAATTCAGTACTCAAAGCATGTTGAAGGCTCCTCCAAAATTTAAAAGTGAACCTTGGATCACGGTCAGAGACAATCGAGAGTGGAACACCGTGCAACCTCACTACTTCCTTCACATATATCCTTGCAAGTTGGTCAAGTGAGAGGTCTTCCCGAATAGTGATAAAATGGGCAGTCTTGGTGAGTCGGTCAACCACAACCCATATCGCATTATTTCCTCTTGACGTTTTCGGGAGGCCCATGACAAAGTCCATAGTAACATTTTCCCATTTCCACATGGGTATAGGCAATGGCTGCATCATACCTTTGGACTTTTGCCGCTCAGCTTTAACTTGCTGACACACCAAGCACCTTGATATATATTCTGCAATCTCCTTCTTCATGTTATCCCACCAGAAGTGTTCTCGGAGATCACGATACATCTTGGTACTTCCAGGATGAATAGAGAAAGTTGAGCTATGTGCATTATCCAATAGTTCCTTCTTTATTCCGGGTGATGAAGGCACACAAAGCCACGTTCCAAACCGAATCACACCATCATCGTCGATATAGAACTCTTGTAGCTTTCCTTCCTTTACTGCATTCACCCTTTTTTGTATCTCCACATCATCCCTTTGTGCTTCCTTGATCTTCTGTTGGATGGATGGTTGCGCAATCATTTGGGCAAGGTAGGATGTATCCCCTGCCCTTACGATTCCCAAATCCATCCTTTGCATATCCAAGAAGATAGGGTCTTTCTCAATCCTCAACATGGATAGAGTAGCAGGTTCTTTCCTGCTTAGAGCATCAGCTACCTTGTTCGCCTTTCCAGGATGATAGTGAATAGAGCAATAGTAATCCTTGATTAGCTCTAACCATCTCCTTTGACGCATGTTGAGCTCCTTTTGTGTGAATATATACTTTAGGCTCTTGTGGTCGGTGTATATGTCACACTTCTCACCATAAAGGTAGTGCCGCCAGATTTTCAAGGCAAAAATCACGGCTGCCAGCTCTAGATCATGCGTCGGGTAGTTCTGCTCATGGATCTTCAACTGTCGTGAGGCGTAGGCTATCACATTATCATTTTGCATGAGTACACAACCCAAGCCTTTCTTTGAAGCATCACTGTATATCACAAAACTTTCTCCACTTTTTGGTAGTGTGAGTACAGGTGCAGTGATCAACCTTCTCTTTAGCTCCTTGAAGCTTCCCTCACATTCTTCCGTCCATACATACTTTACCCCTTTCCTTGTTAACTTAGTTAGCGGGCTTGACAATCGTGAGAAGTTTCTCACAAAACGTCGGTAGTACCCAGCTAATCCAAGAAAACTACGGATTTCTGTGACACTAGAGGGCCTGGGCCATTCTTCAATCGCCTTTGTCTTTGAAGGGTCCACAGAAATTCCCTCGCTTGTGATCCCATGTCCCAAGAACGTGACTTGATTCATCCAAAAGTCACACTTTCTGAACTTGGCGTACAACTTCTCCTTTCTCAATGTCGCCAACACAAGTCTTAGATGTTCTTCATGTTCCTCCTTGCTCTTGGAGTAGATGAGAATATCATCGATAAACACTACCACAAATTTGTCGAGGTAATGTCTAAAGACTCTATTCATCAAAGCCATGAAGATTGCAGGGGCATTAGTAAGTCCAAAGGGCATCACCAAAAATTCATAGTGCCCATACCTTGTACGGAAGGCAGTCTTCTGAATATCTTCCTTCTTCACCTTTACTTGATGATATCCAGAACGAAGATCCACCTTTGAGAAGTATTGAGCTCCTCTTAACTAGTCGAACAAGTCATCAATCCTTGGGAGAGGATACTTGTTCGTTATGGTGATCTTGTTGAGTTCTCGATAATCGATACACAGCCGCATGGTTCCATCCTTCTTCTTCACAAAGAGCACTGGCGCACCCCAAGGTGATGCACTAGGGCGTATGAACCCTTTGTCCAGATGCTCTTGCAGCTGCTTCTTTAACTCCTCCAGTTCGATAGGAGCCATCCTATAGGGGCACTTCGAGATAGGAGTAGCTCCGGGTATGAGTTCAATTGAGAACTCTACCTCACGATCCGGGGGAATTCCGGGTAACTCTTCGGGAAATACATCGTCGTATTCCCTTACGATGGGCATTTCATCAAGGTTGGAACTTTCCTTTGACTCAATCATTTTGGAGAGGTATGCTTCTTCATAGGGAATCATCACCCACACCATTGAAGGATTTCCCAAAGGAGATTCATGATCTTCCTTGCATTTGTAGAGGAGCATGGGATGGTTCGGAATACGAAAATATATTTCCTTTTCCCGACAGTTGATATGTGCTCTATATAACGAGAGCCAATCCATTCCCATTATAGCGTCGAATTCCACAAAGGGAAGTATTACGAGATTTGCCGGAAGAATCTTCCCACATACATCAACAGGAGAAGAATCAAACACTTGGGTTGCAATGATTGCACCACTTGGTGTTTTTACTGATATCTCTACTTCAAGGTTTCGGGGCTTCGATTCTATAGTTCTAGCAAACTTGCAAGATATAAAGGAATGCGTAGAACCAGAATCAAATAAGACTTTTGCCATTCTTGAGTGAATAGGAAGTGTACCTTGTACGACTTCATTATCGTGTTCCACTTCCGCAGTAGTGATGGCATAAGCCTTCCCTTGTTCCTTTGGCTTTGGTGGTTGTTGGCGCTGATTACCCTCGAAAGCTCGAGGTTTAGTGCACTGGTTTGAATAGTGCCCTAGCTCTTTACAGTTGTAGCATTGAACCACGAGTGGTTCTCTCCTTTCATCGGCTACGTTACCCTTCCTTTTCATGTCTCTTCGACACTCGTGAGCTAGGTGTCCATATTTCCCACACTTGAAGCACTTCCCCGTCCCTTTGAGGCAGTTCCCACTGTTCAACTTCCCACATTTTTGGCAAGTGGGTCGTTGTGTTTTCTTCCCATCTTTATTACTAGATCCACCAGCTTGAAACTCCATCTTTCTTTTCTTATCGCCGTAGCCATGGGACCATTCTCCAAACTTCATCTCCACTTTAAGAGCACACCGTAAAACTTCTCCATAACTCCCAAAGTCTCGAATTGCAAGAGCTTTTCGAAGATGTGGTTTTAATCCAATAAAGAATCTATCAATTTTGCTATCATTGTTGATAACAAAACCCGAAGCATACCTTGCGAGCCTTGTGAAATTTGCTTCATAGATTGTGACAGATTCTCCTTCTTTTTGCTTGAGCTCTATGAATTCTCTCTCCATCTTCGTGCGAAGAGTTCTTGGGAAGTACTTATTATGAAACATTATCTTAAAGTCTTCCCATTCCATCTCTTCAATTTCTTCCCTTGGCTTGGTGTTCTTAATCAAAGCCCACCATTGATCGGCTTCTCCATCTAGACGTTAAACGGCTAGAGTCACCTTCTCCGTCTCGGAACAGTGAAGAACAGAAAAGATCTTCTCCATGGAGTTGACCCATTGTTCCGCAACTAGTGGATCAGAAGATCCACAAAACGTCGGTGGTCGTTGCCGCATAAAACTTTCGATAGCTAGCTGCTCCCTCTTTGGTGAAGGAGGACATTCCCCATTATTATGGTTATTATTCATAACCCGGGATAATTGGGTAAGAATCGCCATGAAGTTTTGAACTCCACCTCCAAAATCATTGGGGATGTCATTCGGGCAATCGTTGCATTGGCCTTCACAAGAGTTGTTGGCCTGATTTCTCCTGGTTCCCACCATTTTCTAAAATAGAAAAGGTTAGAACAAAACATAAGTAAACAAGTCATGAATAACTTATCTTTTTAAACAATTATACCAAAAACATAACATATGGGATCCCTAGGTAAATATCCTTGTGTGCATATTTGTACTTAGTCTCATGCTAGAGGTTTTCTTTAGGGTTCACTAATCCTAATTCCCAAATTAACTAAACCTGTCCTTTGATACCAACTATAGCGACCCGACCTTTTCTTACATTACTATTACATCATTTTAAAGATAAACAACATAATAGTATTACACATGGAGGATACATAGTTTTAGTGTCTTGGGAAAATTAGGACTACACATAACAAGTACAACATTAAGCATAAAAAAAATTCATTTAATCTCTTCTTGTATAGCTTCTTAGTAGCACTTGTCCCCTCCTTAGTACATGTAGCCACCTGGGGATATACATCAAAAGGGGTGAGCTAAAATCCCAGTAAGAGGATAGATAAGGACAATATAGCATGGGGTGAGCATAATCATAACATAGGAAAGAGATCTTGAACATGAGAGGGGCATAAACAGTAAACTTGAAATGTGGCAAAGCATAAAAATGTAACATCATGTCTTAGTGGTTAACTACCACACATAATTGTGAACAAAGCTAGCATCATGTTCACGCATAATTTCACATTTACTCATGAGATTCATCACTTTACCCAATGCATTGGAGCGCTATATAATTCCGGGCGCACCCGTCACATTTAAACATTCATATTGCGCTATATAATTCCGGGCGCACCCGTCACATCATAACATTATCATTATCATGCTTGCCACATAGAACACATATCAAACATGTACATAAATAACCCATGGAAAGGAATGGGTTTCATCTCATAATAACACATTCATAAGCTTTGGGTTCCCAAAAGAAAGAGGGAACAACATACTTGATATATGAACCATCATCCTTGAATGAGAGGCAAAATGTGAGATCTTGAAAGAAGAGTTCTTTTGGAAAACATTTTGATGGACATAAAAACCAGTGACAAACATGTATATCCCAGAAAAGTAAAGGAAATGATGAACAAAAGACCTTTGAAGAATAACCATATCAAAAATGGAGTGAAAGAGAGAGAACCCGAAGGAAGAAAATTGGGTTCGAGATTTCCCCTTACCTTGTACTCGAATGCCTCCTTCTCTTTAATGTCCTGTATAATGACATTATATTCATTAATTAGAAATTCAAGAACCTTTTATACATTAATAGGGTTCATTATGGTTTCATTTTTTCATATTATGTTCTTTTGGATGGCTTATAGAGTTTAAAAACATTGTTCGAGGATGTTCGTTTTTATGGTTTTCTTGAGTGGTTCACATGTATTCTTAAATTGATGTTTGGGTAGATCATGGGTAAACATCCAGAATTGATATTACATGTTATTAATAATATTACAGAAGCTTGAATGATTTTATAATGACTTATATTATATCCATGTGGCCTAATCATTAGATAATAATTAAATGAAAATTATTTGGGTTAATTTGTGCGGTTTTTGGATCACAACGAACTCATTTTAACATTTCACTTAGTAATATGGCCATATGTTATTTCCAGAACTTAAAATAGAACATAATACATATAAGATATTCTGGTTCAACCATAAAAATGGTTTCATGACCAGATTGAAGATATAAATGGAAGAAGAGAGCATGTTGTTTTTGAAGGTGATAAATTATCACCACATGAACAACGTTCTCTTTAATAAAATAAAAGGAAGAGGGAAAGGGTGTGGGGTGATATAATATACCATTAGAATCATAATATTACAGTATAAGTATAGTAATGGAGTTACAAAACAATTTGGATGAAGATAGGTAGGGAGAGATCAAGAGAGGAACTTGAACATGAAAGGAAATTAAAGGAGAAGAGAGAGAGAAATCACCTTTTGGATCCTCCTCTTGAGAACCTACTTAAGGGCCTAAGCTTGGTCTTTTGATGAGACCAGAAGCTCTTGGACGTGGGGGAGAGGCTAGGGAAGATGATTGGGCAGAGCTTAGACAATGCTTGAAGCTTGAGAGGTTTGGTTTGGCAAGAGGAGGGGGAGGCCTTATTTATACATGAGGTGGGAGGTGTTTTTTGAATAAATTATTAAATAAAATAATATATCATAAGTTAGACTTGTAATAGTAGTTTTTTGACATCCTAAATCATATATTAATATAATAAAATTCGTTTTAGGGTTTAACTCTTCTTTATAAGTCGAATTCATTAATTTATTAAAAGGAAAGTGAAAGGAAGAGAAAAAGACACTTTAAGAAATCACTTTTTGACTTTAGGCTTTGGAAAGTTCTTTTTAGGTTTGACAATTGGATCTATTGTATTTAAAGGAACAATTTATGAAATTTAATATGTTTTGGCCGAAACTAAAGTTCTATAATGTTTATGTCATCATTACATCATTAATGATGCAATTTAGTGTACACCGATTATGCGAAAAACTGTATTTTTTTACTATTCACCTGAAAATTGAAGTATTTCAGAATAAACCCAAAAATTTACCCCTACCATTTTTCGACGTGTAGAATCCAAAAATGATGTCCAATTTTCAAAAATAATTTTATAAATATTATTAATTTAATATTTAATTAAAATCATAATTTACTTAAAAAAACAGTTTTTAAAATTAAAACTGATTTTGTAGTTCTTTTAAAAATTACGTAGGGTCTTATAAAATTATCTAAAAACTATTAGACATTGATTCAATAATTTATGAATATATTTCAGGAAAATAAATATCCTTTTAAATTAATTAATTATAAATAATTATTTATGACTTATGAAATACCAAAAATGTTTACTAAGGTCAAATTGTCACTTTCTAAGATGTCTAAATTTTATTTTATTATTCATAGGTAATGTTACTCTTATTTACTATTTATAAGGGTCATATTACTATTCATAAGGATAGGTTACTATTCATAAGGGTAGGTTACTATTCACCAAAAATTGTTTTTGTTTCATTGGACTTCAAAAACTATCTTGAACACAACCGTGAATGTTGGATTTTTAAAATTCCAAACATAGGGGTGACAAAATTATGTTTTAAAGGTCACTTATCACCTAGTAGTTCATTATTTTGTGTTTTTATGACATAGATATAAGAAGGGAATTTTCCATTTAAAAACTTTGGGTCGTTACAGAGCTCCACTATTATTATGATTCCTTTCCCATGGTTATAATGATATTTTTTTTATATTTGATGTATCTAAGAAGGGATATTGTTAATAAAAGACTATTTAGGGTGATGAAGCTCATTTATGTGCCAATTTTTTTGTTTCTGTGTTTCTAAAGGCACTAGACCAATTAAGGTCTCTGGGAGTTAGTTTGTATAATGATTAAGTATTTCAAAAATATTATGTAATATCCCTATATGGCAAGAATGGGAATTTTATAGTGAACTTGGGTATGATTCTACTAAATATGCATGTTATACTCAACCCTTGAAAATAATTGTTTTTTCAGGTTTTTCGGAGGGCATCGTGGAAGATAATGGACATGACATGTTCCAAAATTGAATTTGTTGCAGAGTCGCTACATTTTCTCATTTATTGAGAATATATTTGTGGATGTTTTATTTTTAACTTTATACATTCATTTTTGGATGGTTTTGGTTTTTCTAATTTTATTTATTCCATGATGATGTATGGTGTTTGATAACCTACCTTTTGATCCTACATTGTCGTAAGAGGTTAATAGATTTCATATAAGATAATATTTATGAAATGATTTTTAGTCACCAACTTGGGGCCTACTGAAAGTGGGACTCATATGTTATTATCTCTCATTCATTATTATTATCCCAAGATGGGTACCTTTATATGGATGGTGTCATGAAACTTAGTATCATAGTTTATGATTCTAAAAATATCTTTATCCTAAGTGTGAGTTGGAAGTGTCACATTATTTTGTATCCTTAATAGTAATTATCAATCCATGGAAATATAATAGATATCCCAAAAATATATAGTATTTTGAGAATAATTTTTTAATATATCCATTTGTCAAAATTTTCATCCCCAAACACTACTCACGAGATATCACAAACCAATAATCATTGATACGTGAAAATGGATGACTTGAGGCTACTGCATAATCATTATATAATATTATATCATAGTTAAACCATAACACAGATGATATTTCGGAATTTAATGGTCCATATGACCTTTAGTTGAAACTATGCACGATTCTAATAATCAGTTATTTCTATCATATTCTACCCTTAATTAATTACTCAAAACATTAATCCTCCTCTAAAACCAAACATTTCAGTATCCAACTGTAGTTTCAATGGTCCATTAGGGCTTATTCCTTTATGTAAACTTGAGTATTGTTGCCCATTCAATTAAACTAATAATTTACGTCCAATAAAAACTATAAAATCACTTAGTTACACAACATGAGAACATCTGCACCATCCACTCTCATATTTCTGTGATAATGAAAAATTAAATATAAGATCCCATATTATTAGGATTATTTTATCTTCTCAAGAATTATTAATATACATTTGTTACCAAATATAGTCATAACACACATACACAACTATATATAGTAGTTGAAAAAACGACCAATTTTATTATTAATAAGAAAACATCACCCACCCGTTTATCTTCGTTATCATTACACCAAAACTAGATGAATTTAATAATTATATTTCATCATTGAATATAGATATATATATATATAATTTTTCCACCACCTAACATGATTTGGTATGATTACCTCTAGAACCTGTCAAAAGTTCTTTCTCTAGATGTTGTATATCATTTAATCAGAGAAGAATTATGCTGATGATACTATCATAATGCTTAGTATAAAACCTTTTATAATCATAAAATAAATCTTCACTGTGAATTCCCGAGATTTAAATTGCATAAAAATATAATGACAGACATGAACTAAATGTGAGGAAATAGTGGAAATTAATATTATATTCCAATGGTCTTGAAACCTGGAATAAATACACCATTAAATTTATATTTGATACTTGATGGGTCTCTTATCCACATGAATTGCTTTTTTGAAAATAATTCACCACATGTTAATTTATAACTACAATATATTCAATCATAAAATATAATTTCAATATGATACGTTAAATATAATGATACAATATACACTGAAATACACCTTGGAGGAACTATAATAAGTTAAAATTTACTCTTATAACTATTATGATCATGTAAAATTATATAGAGTAAAAAATATAATAAAATAGGAAATATAAACTCTAATCAAATGAGAATTTATTTTAGATTGTTTTAGAATTCAAAATTAAATTCTTCAATCATTTTAAAAGTAAAATTTACCTTGAATTTGGAAGGATAATATAAGAGTATGTTTGAGTGGTCTAAAATCCATTTTTCTGGAGATATTATAAAATGAATTATATGATCTATCCATATAATCTAATAATTAAAACCAAAATTCATAATGAAACATAAAAATACCATAAATACTTCACCATTATATTCTGGATAGTATCATGACATTATACTCAGAGAAAATAATGCGGATGTCAATAACTCCACCTCTTTAGCCCAAAGATTCCACACATAAATATAATAAAATCTATCATAAAAAATATTTCAACGATATATATAATGTGTGATCACTCATTTAAATTCCTTTTTTGAATGACAATTTTATATCCATGTTCTATAAATAGGGGTGATCCTCATTAATATTTTTAATGATAGGTAGTTTAATGTCTTCAATTATTACCACTTGTAATATATATTCCTAGGAAGAATATTCTGAAACTATCCCAACCATTGTCATGTGTGAATAAATCCATACTATATCCAATAAATATAATATTAATCTATCATTACATAGATTATTGGTTGGATTGATCATGATTCTCTCCTACATGATGCTATGGGCTAGTGGCCAACACTAATATATCCATTAAATAATTGGATGAATTAACTATAAGAAACCTACCACTTACTAGTATACATCAGTATCTACTATAACATGAATGAAATATAAAATTGAATATTTTAACATATTAATATATATATATGGTGAACTCCAGATGATACAATGATGTATTACAAATGAATTATCTAGGTATACCCATCAAATATCGAATAGATTTCATCACAAAAATTGACAACATGAGAGTGTCCATCATCATGATCATATCAAATCCACTGAAAATCCATATCCACTATTTATATTCTAAATTCATGACCATCTAGTAGCCATATCCACTTATTTTTATATTCAAAAGATGAAAATTATAAAGTTGGTACTACTGAGTTTTTTATAAAAATAAATATTATGCTTTTCCAAACTAGTGAGTACACCCTTTAAAATATAGTGTATAAGTGGATCAATAATATGTAATGTATATATAATTCCATCATCACTAAACATAACTAGTAACCTTAAACATTATCTATCCAGATTAATCATACCATATGTCACTTTCATCATGCTTTTCAAATAACAATGTTACTCAACAAAAATAACAGAAAATATATTATTAAATCCATCACTGTTTTCCAAACTAATAATTTACTATAAAAATATTAATCATGAGATACTTGTAGAAATAAATAATCACCAGTTATGAACTAGAGGAAATACACATCATTGTAAATCTCTAATGGTTAGCAGAAATACTCTTCTATTTCTTCTGTAAATACACATTTAAAATCCAAGAATCATATACATGCTGAAAAGTTGTGGGAAATAAAATTTTCTAGGGATTAATATATATATAATAACAATATAAGAAATAATTATTACATGAATTCATTTTTATATTAGATACCACAATCCTAGAGTATTGGTTGGTGAGTAAAGATAGTATTTAGTGGATATTCATCTACATCAACCCAAATGATTTTGGTTTATGAATAATGAATAAATCATTGTTAATCAGTATCCATCATATTATCATATCATTGATATTGAAGGAATTACTATTCTACTCCTATCCCATCGGTCTTGTTTTACCATTATTGATATGGTAGTAATTACCCAACTCTATTAATATGTAATCTTAGTTGTTAGAAGAATTAGACATTCCATATAATTTACTCAAAATATATTACATATCTCTTTTTAAAGTAACTGGTGACTAGACATATGTATATGTTTAGGTCATCACTAATATGCTATGATAAAAATGTGAGAGAAAGAGTGTGGTTACCGTCATCCCACTCCATCCCTATATATAGGGTGGGTGTAAAAGAAGTCAATCTTTTCATTCCCACACTATTAGTATCCATACGTTAATCTCTTTATCTAAAACATTTAGTAGATAAGTACAAATTATCAGTCACCTCAAAACAATCAAGGATATATCAATAAGTCACAATATATTATCAAATAATAATCATGAGTTGTTACTTCAACCATTTTATATTTAAAATATCCATACTCATTAAATATCTACAGTAATTAAATAACACCTAACTCTTAGATACTAAATTAATCATATAGTATTATCATTCCATAATCAATAAAACATTATAAATCATCAAATAAAAATTCTTAAATACGTTTTAGTAGATTTCTCAGGCATATATTGTAATTTGACAGTGATAATAAATCAACAAAAACGTTACAAAAAATGAATATTTAGTTGGGAACATCTGAATCATTTTGAATCAAAATTATTATCTTTATATTTCGTTTTTTTCATCTCTGTCAACTAAAAATAATCAAAAACATTACCCAACAATCTAAATATTGTCCCAAATCATTATATTAAATATTTAACTGTTAATTCCCCAATATTTAAGTAACCATTCATATATATCTCATATTTATATTTTCATTATGCAACACCATGTCTGTAGATCCCATTTATTTGAGTTATTATGTTATAGATTTTCAAAAAATTTATTATCAAAATAATCTTAGTCCTTACCCTTGGTAATATAGTCATGTTATCTATATTTTCTACTCTAATAGGTGTCATTTCATGATATGATATATTTTTTTAAAGGGGTATGTATTGTCTAAATAGGACAAGTACAATTTATTATAAAAAAAAGTAATATAAGTCTACCAAAGGAGATTTTGTTACAATATTTATAAAAATGGAATAGTTAATCAGATGGTATTCATCTAAAAAAGTTAGACAATTGTTAATTACATTGTTGGAAAGCCCATCCAGCCCCATTTTAGCTTCCCAATAAGAATGGGTGATGATGACGTTTTGTATATAAAGGTATGAGATCCATTCAATCGATATAGCTGTGATTTTTCAGGATAGAAGGATCACACCACTCAATGCATATTGGATAGTAGTGTGGATGAACATTCAAGAAAAATATTGTCCAATCATTTTTGTCTTGAAAAATAAAGTGCATTAATAACACCAATCATTTCAGCATCTGAATATTAATGGATGCAATAATTACCATCTAAACAGCCAAGGTCCTTTCATATATAATAATCGATCGACTCTATAGAGTTCTATCTGGACTACATATTTTAGAAATCTTTTCTTCCATTAATATCTTCTTTATAAAATGATGTTATATTATATCATTCATCCTTTATATAAAATAATTATAATTCACTTCGTTTATAATAATATACTCCCTGATGTTTTCCCTTTGTTATAAAATCTCTCAATTCATATATATGTGATCATTGAATCATATTCATTCATTTAGAATGGATTTTATAAAATCTATTTAATAATATCAATATATATTAGGGGAATTAATTGTATATTTTATTGATTCCATATCTCATTCTCTATGATCCATATATATCATCCACTAGTTTGTCAACAAATTCCAATAACCACCTCATGTGGTTTGAGTCTCCCATTTATGATTCTAATACCCATTCCTCTCACAATATTCAGTAATAAACATTGAAATTTTATTATTATAATGAAATAGTTTTTTTATATAATATCTTATGAAAAAATAATATACCGCACATGAAATTTACATTTCAATTACCCAATTACATTTATGAACATGATAAAAATAGGCAAGTAGACGTGTGTCAGATTTGCATATTTTTTCAATGAAGAAATATTTTTAATAGTGAATTGTAACATTATTTATAATATTATAATAATTAGTCACCAAAATTATTCACCAAACCTTCTTAAATTATTAAAAACATGGTTCTATTCGGTATGGTATGAATATAAGAATCCATTATCACATAAGTTCACAATCAGGTCCTCTTATGTTCCCCCAACTGTTAAATGATGTCTAAACCAATGTAGGGGTTCCACAGGGTACCACTATGCTCCTATATAGAAATATATACCTATGTACATCATAGGTCAGTCTTAACCATTTAATCTATGAATACAATGTCCAATTCAAAATCATGTTATGTCTTCTTATTTTACGTTCCTTGTTAATAGTTTTAATTTATCATTCGATCAAATGATCAAGATATTGATGCATTGCTCCTCGTTACATGTAATATCTTATCTCTATCAACCAATATATCATTTGGTTAGACCTAGTGTGATGGAATATATTGTTACCATGTAAGCACTACTCTCACATCTCCAATAACCATGTGAATAATTAATTAGATGGTTATGATTCATGTGACCCATGGCATGATATCCACACCCCATAGGGCTACCTAGAATCTCTATTTATAATATAATTTATTTGATAAAATAAATTTCATTATCTGAAGGGTACACTACATACTACATCCCCTAAAGGTTATTAAGTACCATTCTAGGTCTTCTAAAATGACGATCAGTTGGTTTATTTATTTTGACTGAGGTCATCATCCAATCTAATTGTAGACATTAATGTTGATCATCTTTGATGGTTCTCCATAATCGTTGAATTCATTATATGGACACCAAAAAACCGTCCTTGTTATTATCTGTACACCTAAAACCAAATTTTATTTCAGTTTCAGATGATTTAGACTCAATGGGTTCTAAATTTAATGATTATATAAATCTTAAAACATTAAAATAATATTTTCCAAAAAACAATTACTATAATTAGAGTTAATTTGGAGAAAATAGATTATCTCATTGGTTCCTTTATAACATGTTATATTATGTCTAATAAATCCATAGTACTAGTGTTTCGCTAACTCCATCCCATGATCATTTCTATAATTTATATATATTTTATCAAAAATAATCTCATCCTTATGTTTTGTTAAACCCAAAGAGATTTTTTTATATTTTAAAACAATGATTAATATACATAGATTTTATTTTCATAGTTGATCATTTCATATTAAAACATAAGTGAATGAATTAAGGATAAAAATAAGATAGATCAAATTATTAAAAGAATAGAGTGGTTATGTGAAAATAAATGAAATGAATTATTAAGAAATGTATAATTTTTGAAATAATAATTTGTCAATGACCCACATGGCCATAAGCATTACAAACAAATATACAAAAAAACCCTTGGGTACACACCCTATTCTAGACTCAATTTCACAATCTGTTTTTGAATCTTACCCCACAATGAAGTTGAATCTACTGTTTTACAATTTTAAAATCAAAAAAAATGAAACATATTAAAAATATTCTATAAAAATGAACTCTCCCATGTACTTAAATTTTTTGCATGATGTGAACATGTGGGATCCTATAATTATTATTTATAAAATAATCCTTAAATAGTTTTGATATTATTATTGTAAATTTTAGAAATATTATATCTTCCTAGACCTAATAAATATACTATTGGAATCATTTTAAAGCTCCATTTTAATTTTTTTAAATAGTAAAAAACATAAAAATATTTAATAATTATATAATTTAAGGTTATAATATGTCAAAGAAAACAAAATGTGGTCTTAAACATTAAAGGTATATAAAATTAATTAAATAGTTAAATATATTAGAAAAAATAACAAATCTATTTCTCATTATATTTTTTGTATGTCGTAAAACATGTGGTTTTTCACAGTTATCACACAATGAAATAATACACTAGAGGTTACGTTATATAGATTTGGTAAAAAAACATTATCGTAATGATTCATATAATAAAATATGTATCACAATATACGTTATAAACATTTAGTAATTGCAACATCAAAATTAACTATAAATTGTAATGCACTATGATATTTCTATAGTTATGACACAAATCTCTTAGAGTGAGATAACATCATTGTGGATTACAATTTAAAATTTAATCAATATATTCATATATCTTCTTTTTCTTATATCCTAAAAAATCCCCTTCTATTTAATTTTATAGAAGATTTCATTTCTTATACAATCATTATATAAAAATAAACCTCATTACAATTTTATTTAATATTCGCTCACTACGGGAAAATGTGTATTTGCGACGGGGATAAATCCTGTCGCAAATAGTCCCGTTAGAAACTTATTTGCGACGGGGAAAACCACCCCATCGCAAAAGGACTGGCGTGCTTTGTGCGCCAAATCGAGGGAAATTTATTTGCGATGGGGGGTAACCGCCCGTCGCAAATAACCGGCGGCGGTAAAAGATATTTGCGACGGGAATATACCCCCGTCGCAAATAGTATGTCGGCAGGTTATTATTTGCGACGGAACCCATCGCAAATAACTATTTAACCGTTGACCGTAATAAATGCGGGCTAAGTTATTTGCGACGGGTACCATCGCAAATAATAATATTTGCGACGGGAATCCCATCGCAAATATACATGTCACAAATAAGCTATCCTATAAATACCCCCCATCCGTTTTTTCATTCATTCTCAAACTCTATCTTCTACTTCTCTCAAAACTCTATTTTTAGAGTTTTCTTAAGTTTAATTTTTTTTTTCCGGAGTTGATATTGAAGTTTTCAACAACGATCAGAGATCAACCTCAGATCAATTTTAAAGGTATTTATGTTCATTTTAATTTAATATTTAATTTTAATTTTTTATTAGTTTCAATTATTCTTAATTAGTTGTAATTTAATTATGTTTACATTGTTTTGTTAATAAATTTAAATTATTAGTATTCATTGTTCATAGTTAATGGTAATTAGGAATAATTAGTAATAATTACAAATAATTAAGAATAAATACTAATAATTAGTAATAAATTACAATAATTAGGAATAATTAGTAATAATTACCAATAATTACCAATAATTAGTAATAATTAGTAATAATTACTAATAATTAGTAATAATTACCAATAATTAGTAATAATTTCCAATAATTAGAAATAATTAGTAATAATTACCAATAATTAGTAATAATTTCCAATAATTAGAAATAATTACCAATATTTAGTACTAAATAGTAATAATTAGTATTAATTACCAATAATTAGGAATGATTAGTAATAATTACCAATAATTACCAATAATTAGTAATAATTAAAAATAATTAGCAATAATTAGCAATAATTAGTGATAATTACCAATAATTAGTAATAATTACCAATAATTACCAATAATTAGTAATAATTACCAATAATTATCCATAATTAGTAATAATTACCAATAATTATCCCTAATTAGTAATAATTACCAATAATTACCAAGAATTACAAATAATTAGTAATAATTTACTAATTACCAATAATTATCTATAATTAGTAATAATTACCGATAATTACCAATAATTAGTAATAATTTACTAATTACCAATAATTATCCATAATTAGTAATAATTACCAATAATTAGTAATAATTACCAATAATTAGTAATAATTAGAAATAATTACCAATAATTACCATTAGTTAGAAATAATTACCAATAATTACCATTAATTAGTAATAATTACCAATAATTATCCATAATTAGTAATAATTACCAATAATTACTAATAATTACAAATAATTCGTAATAATTGGTAATAATTAGTAATAATTACCAATAATTAGTAATAATTAGAAATACTTACCAATAATTACCACTAATTATTAAAAATTAATAATAATTACCAATAATTAGTAATAATTAGTAATAATTACCAATAATTAGTAATAATTAGTAATAATTACCAATAATTAGTAATAATTACCAATAATTAGTGATAATTCATTATAATTTCCAATAATTAGTAAAAATTAGTAAAAATTAGTAATAATTAGTAATAATTAGTAATAATTAGTAATAATTAGTAATAATTAGTGTAACGCCCCGACCCCAGTTACCCAGAGTCTGTGCATTATTACATAACATTGGCATGATCACAAGAAAGATCAAATCCCGAAAGACCGATTGGTTTAGTAGCCTTGGAAACACTAGATATATTCATAAGTTTTACATTACATCATAAAATGAAAAACTACTACAATAACATAATGTCTCCATAATCCACACTCATATCCCCACATAATATCCTTGCAGGTCATTCATAATTTACTTCTTCACTTCCTGGGAAAAATAAAACATAGAAAAGGGGTGAGCTCAAATGCCCAGTAAGGATAACAATATAGAAGAAACTTTCATAAATAAGAATAAAAATTTAAGGCAATGCATTACTAAAACAAAATCCTTTTAAACTTGAACTTCAACATAGTATGGCAAAAGTAAAATGAAATAATGCCATTTACTTATTCACATGGATATTCTACTAATCGAATAATCACATGCAATAATCAATAACCACTTTCATAATGTTGGAATGCATAATGCCAGACTATCATAACCACATAGCCAAGGCCTCGTGCCAAGACTAAAAATAAGATTTTGTCAAGGCCTTGTGCAAGACACTAGTTTGTCTCATGAGACCTACCGATGCATCGAGGAGCTATAGCGGGCTCCACCCGTCACTTATTAAGTCCAATGCATTCCCATATGAAAAGGTTTAAACATAACATAAACATTCGTATTAAAACTAGCATACGAAATGTCAATAATTTCACCATAAACTATGAATGGTATAAAAATAGAACATCCATAGTCAAATATATCAAAAATCCTTCAATACAATATAGAAGTTTTGTATCATTATAAATCAACTTCAAATAATCTTAAAATCCATCAAAGGATATTGACGTAGATGAAATCAAAATTCTTTTTAAAGAAGTATCTCCTTTTATTTTGAAATCATTTAAGATCCATATAAAATAAAACATTTTCTTTGAAAATATTCTTATAATCTTGTAAGGAAAGCTTTGAAGATTTTATAACGGCGTAAAATAGCCGCACCCGCCGTATAAGTTAAAAAAAACATTCTTACCTCAATTCTGTCGAAAAGGTTAAAAAGGACCATGTTTTGAAAACGACGGAAAGATTCCTTTATAAACCTCTTATAAAAAGTCAAACAAGGGTATAAATGACTTTAACCCATATTCTTGTAAATAGTAAAAATGTTTTGAAATACATTTTTAAGAAACATGGATGTGGATGATAAAGATATCCCAGTAGATTATTACGTATAAACAACCTCGGATAATGAAGAGATTGTGAAATAACCCTTACCTTGTACTTTTCCTTGGTTGGGGCAGGTTAACCTCCTGTATAATGGTGAAATAATTGTTATTAAATTATACAAGAATCATATATATTAATATGATATCATATATGATCTTTTAACATTGATTGTTAATAATATCTTTGAATTATCGTCGTTTCGGGTGTTAACTTACTTGTTTTCTTTTATATGTTTTGTTACGTAAGACATGTTTGTAAATGATAGGTTGTATATTATTCATATCCAGAATGATATCAAGTCCTTAAACATCATTTTTAAAACATCAAATGATAATTATACTTGAATGGATACGATGGAGAATGAATCTCATCGCGTTCGTGGAGACGGTAGTCCTTACGTACGCACGAGCGACAATATCATTCTTTTGATATTAAAATAATATATAAATAGATGGTATATCATATATACAGAATCATTAACATGTTATATTTAATATTTACATGAGTTACACATCATTATTATACCCATCCAAATAATAATATATTGAATAACAATTACACCACGACGTGGAGACGGTAAGCCGTTCGTACGCACGTATGGTGACATGTTATTCAAAGGGTGGATAGAATACTGAATATGGTTGTACCATATTTATAATAACATCACAGTATATGTAAGATAATGGAGTTATTATTTTAGAATGGTAAGAACAAAGAAAGAGGAAGTGGAAGAAGAAAGGAACTTAGAAACGGGTGGTGAAATCATTACCTCTTCTTCGGGTTCTTCCTTTTGATTTGATCAAAAAGGCTCCTTAGGTTGGCTTTCTGATCAAACTAAGGCCTCTAGGTTGTAGTGCGGGATGTTGGGAGAGTATTTGGGCAGAGTTTGGCCGAACCAAAAGGCTTTAGAGTTGTGAAGAAATGAGAAGGAGGAGTGCCCTTTTATAAGAGGGGTGAAGGGAACCTTTGGAAAAGCTAGAAATATTAATTTATAATAAATTCATATTCGGTTTCTAATGGCTCCAAAGTTGATTATTCAAAGGTTAAGGTGGGGATAGGTTGAACACCACTCAACCAATAGAATTTAGACAGGTTTGGGTACTTATATTAACCTTATCATTAAGTATTAACTCTAAGTTAATTAGTTTCACTTTTACAATGTCTCTTTGTATTTTTATATAATATGGTTAATAAACTTACTATATACATCCAAGAGACCCCCAAGTGGTACATTAATGATGAACCTATCATGATATAAGTCTCTTGGCCGAACCTTAGATTTTTAGGAATTTAATATCAATTAATAATATAATATTTGTTTTAAGAACTCTTTTATGTCAATTTTGACACTATTCAATAGTTGATTTTTGTGAAACTCATAACAGATTGATTACTTAGAACAAAGTCAATTAAATCAATCCTAATATATCATATTATCCTAGAAAATTATTTTAATTCATTAAAAGGTTCATATTATATTTATTTGGGTATTTATAATATCAATTATTTTAATTTTTCACTATTATAATTATTACTGCATCATCATTGTGTCATAAATAAAATAAATTCTTTAATGTCTAAAAATTATAAATAAAATATCCTTATGTAAGAAATCTTTTTATCTTTCTAAGGAATATTTATAATCGAAAATCAAACATGTATAACCCTATGTAAAAATTGTTCTTCTAAAAGATGTAAGCTTATGCCATTTTTATTTTTATTTTAACTTTATTAATATAAAGTGTCCCTACCACATAAAAGTGGCTCCAAGGGGTCCCCAAATTGACCCAAGAATGCCCATGGTCGGGTATGTGTCCACCAATAAGGTTAGGACACGTTTTAGGGTAATTTGGTATTATTATAATATTATTTTTTAACCCTTATTTACCGGATTTACCCTTAACCATGGTAAATAAAATATTTACCACAGTAATTATTCAAAATGTCTAAAAATAAAAGTTACCTATTTACACAATTTGGACATCCTGATTCCAAATATGGAATCCATTTTTCTAAATTCAAAACACAGAAGTGGCAGAAATTAATTTAAAATTAATTCCCGCTGTCAAAACAAAAAGCGTGTTTTTAAGAGGTAATAACTATCAAAAGATTGACACTGGTTTATGTTCGGTTTAATTGTAAAATTATGTCCAATGACCAACATTACATTAAATGGTAAAAATATATTCTAAATATACTTTAAAACCACTCAAATTCACAATTCATCACTATTAATTATTTTGATTAAAAAAGTTGTTTTTAATTAAAATTTAGTAATTTTCACTATTCATCAAAATATAAAAGTTATCCGAAAAGTACCAAAATTTCACCCTAGGCTAATTTCAATATTCCGAATCCAAAAATGAAGTCCATTTTGAAATATAAAATATATATGATTTCAAAAAGTAGGTATTACTATTCACAACGGCTAGTTTAATTAGTTGTGGTGTGTGTTAGAACTCCAGGTTGCGTACAACACACGCTATCGCATTATTCGAAGGGAAACGTACCGTGGAAGCTTGGGATGTTTCATTTTAAATTTTTGATGTCCCCATTTAGTCAAAAAGTTTAAAATATAGTATTTAAAAATGGTTCACTATTAAAAGTTGATAAAAGTGCAATACTGAAAATGAATTTGTTCTTGCATTATATCTAAGAAACTCATAATATGGATTCTAAAATTATAAGGATTATATAAAGTTTAAGATTTAGATAATACTATTCATAACCTCTTTTGAATGGATTTTTTTTTTGTAAGTAATGGTGTGATTGAACTCGGTGTTGTGTGTAGTGCAAGTTATTGAATTATTTTGAAGAAATAACACACTATGAAATCTTTGGGTGTTACATTCTCCCCTCCTTCAATAAATTGCGTCCTCGCAATTTGAAATTGTTCTTCGAAAATAAAAGGTTGAAAATAAAAAATATCTTTATGGGAAAACCCACATCGGAAATTGGGTTACTAAAATTTATTCTTAATATGAGGAAAAGAGAAATGAAAGGGTCACCACCAAATTATGATCTTGATTAGGAGAACATTGGTGGCAATTAGAGACATATAATCGGAGGAAAAACGTAAATATTTATAGGTAGTGATTGAGGTAATCAATCACAAACAAGTGCATAATTGAGGTCCTTAAACTCATCAATCTATAATGATTTGAAGTACCATCGGTTCAACAAAATATAGGGTATTGGGATAACACATTTTTGACGTTTCAAAATATCTTAGTTGAAATCCCACATCGAAAAATGAATTAGCGAGGCCTCTATTTAAAATAAAGAGTCGAAAGTATGAAGATTACCGAAAATAACACATACTAGGGTTCCATGTAAGAAAATATGGATATGGAAGAAAAATCTAACCATCAATTATCTGATGGAGAGTGGTAGAGAACATGGCTATGAAAAGGCCAACAATCCTAAAGCCATAAATTAGTGATGATTTAAGGTACCATCTAGGAAAAAAAATTTGTTCTAAGTTTCTTTTCATAATATTGAGGAATTTATTTATGAGATTGGCTAAGATCATAAGGAGATATACTTACTTTATAATTAGAGTTGTATCCATTAATAAATTTCTACCACAAACTCATCTTTCACTCTAAAAGATAATAGAATGTAAAAAAAAAATATTTACACTATTCGTATAGGGTTCCAAAATAAACGAATTTATCTACAAGATGTTTTAATAAAAACTACATTATTTAATCCAGGACATCTCGTGGGCCAGTGGTAGGTGATACACCCTTGTCTCCCTTCGGTTGTGGGTTCAAGTCTCGCAGCCTTGCCGGACGCGACGGGTTGCCGCCCGACCTCCGAGTTGTCCTTTTATGGCAATCCAAAATAATCCAAACTAGAACTATCCAAAATACTTCTGTCCAAACTCACAGTCCAACATTTATAAGGAAGGTAAACATAATATAGATCCTTTTTACCCCGTAATAGAATATGAATACCTTCATCATGTATTACCATATTCCTTATTGATTACATTCATGCTCCCTTATTCCATATAGAATGCTGGATATACTTAATTAATCAAAAAATGTTTTAAACCCCAACAATGATGGAATATACAAATCATTAATCAGTTCGAATGTAGTCAAGAATATCCAATATAATTTATCCAAAACAATCATGTATTATTCCAAAATCACTACTTCGGTATCAGAACTATATTATGGTTTATCATTCTCTCAACCATATATTTTCCAAAAATTTATCCTGCTATTGAGTCACTTTTCTTTGTGCCACATAATCTCAAGTCCTTAATGAAATAGTACTGCAGTACAATCCTTATATACTCCATAATTATTATAACAAGTACATTGTTGATACAACACTCAATTGACATAATCAACATAAGAACTCTAATCATTCTTCTTTATCTGTGGTAGTATCATAACTTGATTATTATCCAATAACATCATTTGCGGCATAGTCTGATGACTGGGACATAGGTTCGCGTAGTGTCCAAACTCCTTGCAAATGAAGCATTGTACATTTGAAACCATTTTCTTACCCTTGCAGTCATGTACTTTGTGCCCTTTTCCTCCACACTTATAACAAACTCCCATTCCTTTCAGGCAAGTTCCAGGTTGTTTCTTTCCACAGTTACCACATATGAGAAAATTCTTCTTTTCCCTCTTCCCTTTATCCATCTTTCTCTCTTCCATCCTTTTCTTCTCTTGCTTCCCTTCAAATCCATAGGACTCAGTAAACTCTTTACTTATCTTATCAACACATGATATTATTTCTTCATATGATGATAATACATGGGAGACTATTTCTCTTATAAATTCTAGCTTAAGACCATGAAAGATATGATCCTTCCTTCTCTTTGGATCATGTGCATTTCTGGAGTTCTCATTCCTTCTACTGGGCGCCATTTCTAAACAATGGCATAAACTAGATCAGTTTATGAATCAAAATACATAATCCCATACTTATAAAACACTTAACATAAATTGAACTATTTATGGATATAATCCATAATCATAAAAATGTTTTCTTTGAGGAAGTATATACTCATAAACCCTTCATAATGATTTGTAAATAAAATGAGAGTTATCCTAAGCATATCCCCCGGGAGTGTCGTAACCAAGAGTGCAGCAAGGCCCGTTGTCGTGCACCAGTTCCCGTTCGAGTCTAGCTCAAAGCGGTGTTTTCGGGTTTTACCCCTAGGTACATCTGTGCCAGAGCCGCCTCTACCTGCTCGTATCCAGACAGGGATGTATTGCTCGGAAAACTCACAAAATCTCTACAATACCAAAATTCTAGGAAGTTCTTCTATACTAATCCTCAAAGTTCATCTTAGGTCTACGTGCTCTAATCAGAGTTTATCTAAATCTAGCTTCCAAGGTTTGTACTAAACTTCCTCTGATACCAACTGTAATGCCCCGACCCCAGTTACCCAGAGTCGGTGCATTATTACATAACATTGGCATGATCACAAGAAAGATCAAATCCCGAAAGACCGATTGGTTTAGTAGCCTTGGAAACACTAGATATATTCATAAGTTTTACATTACATCATAAAATGAAAAACTACTACAATAACATAATGTCTCCATAATCCACACTCATATCCCCACATAATATCCTTGCAGATCATTCATAATTTACTTCTTCACTTCCTGGGAAAAATAAAACATAGAAAAGGGGTGAGCTCAAATGCCCAGTAAGGATAACAATATAGCGGAAACTTTCATAAATAAGAATAAAAATTTAAGGCAATGAATTACTAAAACAAAAGCCTTTTAAACTTGAACTTCAACATAGTATGGCAAAAGTAAAATAAAATAATGCCATTTACTTATTCACATGGATATTCTACTAATCGAATAATCACATGCAAAAATCAATAACCACTTTCATAATGTTGGAATGCATAATGCCAGACTATCATAACCACATAGCCAAGGCCTCGTGCCAAGACTAAAAATAAGATTTTGTCAAGGCCTTGTGCCAAGACACTAGTTTGTCTCATGAGACCTACCGATGCATCGAGGAGCTATAGCGGGCTCCACCCGTCACTTATTAAGTCCAATGCATTCCCATATGAAAAGGTTTAAACATAACATAAACATTCGTATTAAAACTAGCATACGAAATGTCAATAATTTCACCATAAACTATGAATGGTATAAAAATAGCACATCCATAGTCAAACATATCACAAATCCTTCAATACAATATAGAAGTTTTGTATCATTATAAATCAACTTCAAATAATCTTAAAATCCATCAAAGGATGTTGACGTAGATGAAATCAAAATTCTTTTTAAAGAAGTATCTCCTTTTATTTTGAAATCATTTAAGATCCATATAAAATAAAACATTTTCTTTGAAAATATTCTTATAATCTTGTAAGGAAAGCTTTGAAGATTTTATAACGGCGTAAAATAGCCGCACCCACCGTATAAGTTAAAAAAACATTCTTACCTCAATTCTGTCGAAAAGGTTAAAAAGGACCTTGTTTTGAAAACGACGGAAAGATTCCTTTATAAACCTCTTATAAAAAGTCAAACAAGGGTATAAATGACTTTAACCCATATTCTTGTAAATAGTAAAAATGTTTTGAAATACATTTTTAAGAAACATGGATGTGGATGATAAAGATATCCCAGTAGATTATTACGTATAAACAACCTCGGATAATGAAGAGATTGTGAAATAACCCTTACCTTGTACTTTTCCTTGGTTGGGGTAGGTTAACCTCCTGTATAATGGTGAAATAATTGTTATTAAATTATAAAAGAATCATATATATTAATATGATATCATATATGATCTTTTAACATTGATTGTTAATAATATCTTAGAATTATCGTCGTTTCGGGTGTTAACTTACTTGTTTTCTTTTATATGTTTTGTTACGTAAGACATGTTTGTAAAGTATAGGTTGTATATTATTCATATCCAGAATGATATCAAGTCCTTAAACATCATTTTTAAATCAGAAAATGATAATTATACTTGAATGGATACGATGGAGAATGAATCTCATCGCGTTCGTGGAGACGGTAGTCCGTACGTACGCACGAGCGACAATATCATTCTTTTGATATTAAAATAATATATAAATGGATGGTATATCATATATACAGAATCATTAACATGTTATATTTATTATTTACATGAGTTACACATCATTATTATACCCATCCAAATAATAATATATTGAATAACAATTACACCACGACGTGGAGACGGTAAGCCGTTCGTACGCACGTATGGTGACATGTTATTCAAAGGGTGGATAGAATACTGAATATGGTTGTACCATATTTATAATAACATCACAGTATATGTAAGATACTGGAGTTATTATTTTAGAATGGTAAGAACAAAGAAAGAGGAAGTGGAAGAAGAAAGGAACTTAGAAAAGGGTGGTGAAATCATTACCTCTTCTTCGGGTTCTTCCTTTTGATTTGATCAAAAGGGCTCCGTAGGTTGGCTTTCTGATCAAACTAAGGCCTCTAGGTTGTAGTGAGGGATGTTGGGAGAGTATTTGGGCAGAGTTTGGCCGAACCAAAAGGCTTTAGAGTTGTGAAGAAATGAGAAGGAGGAGTGCCCTTTTATAAGAGGGGTGAGGGGCACCTTTGGAAAAGCTAGAAATATTAATTTATAATAAATTCATATTCGGTTTCTAATGGCTCCAAAGTTGATTATTCAAAGTTTAAGGTGGGGATAGGTTGAAAACCACTCAACCAATAGAATTTAGACAGGTTTGGGTACTTATATTAACCTTATCTTTATGTATTAACTCTAAGTTAATTAGTTTCACTTTTACAATGTCTCTTTGAATTGTTATATAATATGGTTGATAAACTTACTATATACATCCAAGAGACCCCCAAGTGGTAGATTAATTATGAACCTATCATGATATAAGTCTCTTGGCCGAACCTTAGATTTTTAGGAATTTAATATCAATTAATAATATAATATTTGTTTTAAGAACTCTTTTATGTCAATTTTGACACTATTCAATAGTTGATTTTTGTGAAACTCATAACAGATTGATTACTTCGAACAAAGTCAATTAAATCAATCCTAATATATCATATTATCCTAGAAAATTAGTTTAATTCATTAAAAGGTTCATATTATATTTTTTTGGGTATTTATAATATCAATTATTTTAATTTTTCACTATTATAATTATTACTGCATCATCATTGTGTCATAAATAAAATAAATTATTTAATGTCTAAAAATTATAAATAAAATATAATTATGTAGGAAATCTTTTTATCTTTCTAATTAATATTTATAATCGAAAATCCAACATGTATAACCCTATGTAAAAATTGTTCTTCTAAAAGATGTAAGCTTATGCCATTTTTATTTTTATTTTAACTTTATTAATATAAAGTGTCCCTACCACATACAAGTGGCTCCAAGGGGTCCCCAAATTGACCCAAGGATGCCCATGGTCGGGTATGTGTCCACCAATAAGGTTAGGACACGTTTTAGGGTAATTTGGTATTATTATAATATTATTTTTTAACCCTTATTTACCGGATTTACCCTTAACCATGGTAAATAAAATATTTACCACAGTAATTATTCAAAATGTCTAAAAATAAAAGTTACCTATTTACACAATTTGGACATCCTGATTCCAAATATGGAATCCATTTTTCTAAATTCAAAACACAGAAGTGGCAGAAATTAATTTAAAATTAATTCCCACTGTCAAAACAAAAAGCGTGTTTTTAAGAGGTAATAACTATCAAAAGATTGACACTTGTTTATGTTCGGTTTAATTGTAAAATTATGTCCAATGACCAACATTATATTAAATGGTAAAAATATATTCTAAATATACTTTAAAACCACTCAAATTCACAATTCATCACTATTAATTATTTTGATTCAAAAGTTGTTTTTAGTTAAAATTTAGTAATTTTCACTATTCATCAAAATATAAAAGTTATCCGAAAAGTACCAAAATTTCACCCTAGGCTAATTTCAATATTCCGAATCCAAAAATGAAGTCCATTTTGAAATATAAAATATATATGATTTCAAAAAGTAGGTATTACTATTCACAACGGCTAGTTCAATTAGTTGTGGTGTGTGTTAGAACTCGAGGTTGCGTACAACACACGCTATCGCATTATTCGAAGGGAAACATACCGTGGAAGCTTGGGATGTTTCATTTTAAATTTTTGATGTCCCCATTTAGTCAAAAAGTTTAAAATATAGTATTTAAAAATGGTTCACTATTAAAAGTTGATAAAAGTGCAATACTGAAAATGAATTTGTTCTTGCATTATATCTAAGAAACTCATAATATGGATTCTAAAATTATGAGGATTATATAAAGTTTAAGATTTAGATAATACTATTCATAACCTCTTTTGAATGGATTTTTTTTTGTAAGTAATGGTGTGATTGAACTCGGTGTTGTGTGTAGTGCAAGTTATTAAATTATTTTGAAGAAATAACACACTATGAAATCTTGGGGTGTTACAATTAGTAATAATTAGTAATAATTCGTAATAATTGGTAATAATTAGTAATAATTAGTAATAATTGGTAATAATTGGTAATAATTAGTAATAATTAGTAATAATTAGTAATAATTAATAATAATTAGTAATAATTACCAATAATTAGTAATAATTACCAATAATTAGTAATAATTACCAATAATTAGTAATAATTACCAATAATTAGTAATAATTACCAATAATTAGTAATAATTACCAATAATTAGTAATAATTACCACTAATTAGTAATAATTTCCAATAATTAGTAATAATTACCAATAATTAGTAATAATTACAAATAATAACCAATAATTAGTAATAATTACCAATAATTAGTAATAATTACCAATAATTCGTAATAATTATCAATAATTAGCAATAATTACCAATATTTACCAATAATTAGTAATAATTAAAATAATTACATATAATTAGTAATAATTACCAATAATTAACAATAATTAGTAATAATTACCAATAATTAGTAATAATTACCAATAATTAGTAATAATTACCAATAATTACCAATAATTAGTAATAATTATCAATAATTACCAATAATTAGTAATAATTACCAATAATTAGTAATAATTACCAATAATTAGTAATAGTTACCAATAATTATTAATAATTACCAATAATTAGTAATAATTACCAATAATTACCAATAATTAGTAATAATTACCAATAATTAGTAATAATTATCAATAATTACCAATAATTAGTAATAATTACCAATAATTAGTAATAATTACTAATAATTAGTAATAATTACCAATAATTTCCAATAATTAGTAATAATTACCAATAATTAGTAATAATTACCAATAATTAGTAATAATCACCAACAATTAGTAATAATTGGTAATAGTTAGTAATAATTGGTAATAATTAGTGATAATTACCACTAACTAGTAATAATTAGTAATAATTACCAATAATTATTAATAATTACCAATAATTAGTAATAATTAGTAATAATTAGTAATAAATTCCAATAATTAGTAATAATTACCAATAATTATTAATAATTAGTAATAATTAGTAATAATTAGTAATAATTAGTAATAATTAGTAATAATTAGTAATAATTACCAATAATTACCAATAATTAGTAATAATTACCAATAATTAGCAATAATTAACAATAATTACCAATAATTACCAATAATTACCAATAATTACCACTAATTAGTAATAATTAATAATAATTACCAATAATTAGTAATAATTAATAATAATTACCAATAATTAGTAATAATTAGTAATAATTACCTATAATTAGTAATAATTAGTAATAATTATCAATAATTAGTAATAATTACCAATGATTAGTAATAATTAGTAATAATTAGTAATAATTCGTAATAATTACCAATAATTACCAATATTTACCAATAATTACCAATATTTACCAATAGTTTCTAATATTTACCAATAATTACCAATATTTACCAATATTTACCAATATTTAACAATATTTACCAATATTTACCATATTTACCAATAATTTGGAATAATTACCAATAATTTGAAATAATTACCAATAATTTGGAATAATTACAAATATTTAGGAATAATAACATTATTACATTATTTTTATATTTTATTATTAATATTAAAATAATATAATTTTCTATATTATATACAATTATCTTTTCATCTGTGTGGTTTCTGTCTTCACATGTAATATTTGAATTCTTTTTCAGAATTATCAACCTACTCGCCAATGGAGAGGTGAAAGTGAATGCAAATATTACATGTGGAGATAGAATCATAAACACACAGATGAAAGGAGAATTGTATATAATATAGAAAATTATATTATTTTAATATTAATAATAAAATATACTAATAATGTAATAATGTTATTATTATATAATTAATATTTATGAAAAAATTATATTAGTATTATTAAAATAATAAAAAACCAATATAATATTAAAATTATCAATATTTGTAACATGTTTTTATTTATTCTCAACATATTCAATCTTTGCTTGAGTGTTTTTTCTATCAAATTATTCAAAACCAGTAATGCTTTTATATTTTATAGAAAAATATGGAACAACGAGGTTGTCAATAGTCATTATTAGATGACCACATATGGATAAATCAACGTAGAAATCCAAACGGAGCTGGTTTAAATCCAGTATATATAGAGGGTGCGGAGACTTTTTTATCATTTGCGGCATCAAATCCATAATTTGTTTCAAAAGGCAAAATAAAATGCCCTTGTAGAAAATGTGCATTGAGAACGTTTGACACGTTTGACAAAGTGGGGGGACATCTCTTGCGTTTTGGTTTTCAACCAGATTATGTTTTTTTGGTGTTAACACGGTGAATGCGGTTCCAGAGTAGGTGATACCAACTTGATTCTAGATCCATCCCGGTTTCAAGATTTAGTACATGATGTTGCAGGTTCATCTGTTCAACATACAGAAACTCCGACTGATATAGATTCAAATCCTGAGTTGGCACCGTCTGAATTTTATGAGTTGTTGAGGTCTGCTAAGGATGCATTATATCATGGCTGCAAGATGAGCAAATTAGAAGCAGTTGTAAAATTTATGGCTATCAAATCAGATAACAGAATGTCAAACACCTGTTTTGACCAGATATTTTCGTTGCTTAAAACACTGTTACCCGAAGGAAATGTTTTGCCTAAAAATTACTATGAGAGTAAGAGGCTGGTTCAAAATTTGGGACTTACTTGTCAAAAGATTCATGCATGTTCAAATGAATGCATTTTATATTCTGGGGAAAATGAGTCGTTGGATAGTTGTCCCACATGTGGGAAACTGAGATATAAAGAAGGGCAACATGGGAAGTCTGGTTTGATTTCGATAAAACAGTTGAGATATTTTCTGCTTACATCCAGACTTTAGCGTTTATTCATGTCTAAGAATACAACGACAATGATGTCATGGCATAAAGAGAATATTTCAACCGATAAAAGTTTGAATCATCCAGCCGATGGTGATTCACAGAAACATTTTGATAGAGTGCATCCATTCTTTGCTTTAGAAGCTAGAAATGTTCGACTGGGCCTTTCCACTGATGGTTTCTGTCTGTTCGGATCTTATGGTAGTCAATATTCATGTTGGCCTGTTTTTTTAACTCCGTACAATTTACCTCCATGGATGTTGATGAAGGAGCCATATATCTTTTTCACTTTACTAATTCCAGGACATCCGAAGAAAAATATTGATGTTTATTTGAAACCATTGATTGATGAATTACGTTTATTGTCGAGTACTATTGTCAGTACATATAATGTTGCTACGAAATAGAATTTCATACTAAGAGCAGCATTGATGTGGACAATTAGTGACTTCCCAGTTATGGGATGTTATCTGGCTGGAGTACACATGGTCAGGAATCATGTCCTTACTGTATGGGAGAGAACAAACCATTTATGCTCATTCATGGAAAGAAACCTTGTTATTTTGACTGTCATCGCAGATTTCTACCAGCTGATCATCATTTTCGCCGAAACAGATCTCATTTTTGAAAAAGAACAATTGAAAGGGATGGACCTCCAAAAATGCTATCAAGTTCGGAGTTAAAATCACTTGTATTTTCATTACCTCCAATCACTTTTGGTCCCACAATAAACCAACAGAAAATTTCTGGTTTTGGGAAAGAACACAATTGGATTAAACGTAGCATATTTTGAGATTTTACATATTGGTCTGATTTGTTGGTCCGCCACATGTTGGATGTCATGCATATTGAGAAGAACTATTTTGATAATTTGTTTCATACTGTTTTGGATACGCCAGGAAAGAGCAAAGACAATGTAAATGAATGTTTAGATCTTGCCCAAATTTGCAGGCGTCCAGAACTGGAATTGTTTGAGAATGTCAGAACAGAAAGGTTACTTAAACGAAAAGCAGCTTATACACTATCTAAAGAAAACCGTTTATTATTTGGTCAGTGGATTGCATATTTGAGACTTCCAGATGGCTGTGCTTCCAATTTGGGTAGATGTGTAAAGAATGGTCATATTATTGGATTAAAGAGTCATGATTGTCATGTTATAATGGAAAGACTTATACCCATTGGATTAAGAGGTCTGTTGAATTTTGTGATTTCGGATTCCATAACAGATATGTCTCGTTTTTTTTGGGAAATTTTTGCGGCTACAGCAGATTATGATGCTCTATGCTAACTTGAAGACGATGTTGTTGTAATTATATGTAAACTGGAAAAAATATTTCTGTCGTCTTTCTTCGACTCAATGGAACATTTGATGTTACATTTTCCATATGAAGCCAAATGTGGAGGTCCAGTACTGTTTCGATTGATTTACCCATTTGAAATATGCATGCAAAAATTGAAACAAAAAGTATGTAACAAAGCATCTGTTGAGGGATCTATTGCAGAAGCTTATTTGCAAGAGGAAATATCTTTTTTCTTCTCCCATTATTTTGAATATGAGTATCCTTCAAAACACAACCGAATGGGAAGGAACGAGAGTAATATTGGTGAAATCGACAATCAATTATCTGTTTTCAACCAGCCAGATCTTGGTTTTGGTTGAGTTTATGAACGCTGGCTTTCGGATGATGAACATCACAGAGCTCATACGTATGTTCTGCTCAACTGTGAAGAGATGACATCAGTTGTACTGTAAGTGTTTATATCACTTATTCTATCATTTATGTTACAGTAAATAACTTTTTTTATAAGTTGTATGATAATCAGATCAAAAACAAATTCCACAAATTATAGCAGCTACTCTCGAAGAACGCCGACAGAAAAATTTCTCTCAGTGGTTTCAAAAACTGGTAACATAATTTCTTTATCTTTTAGCAACTCATTCAATGTATAGTTTACTATATTGATAATTATTTCACAAATTTTCAGGTGTCTCGACATGCTGATAAAATTGACACACGGCTATGTATATTGAGTAACCCACCTTCCAAAATTGTTAAAACTTATAATGCATATGTTGTGAATGGATTTCGATTTCACACACATGCATATGGGGAATCAAAAAAAACAATGAACAGTGGAGTTAGCTTGAGAGGATCTCATCATCGAGAAAATGAAGTTGACTTTTATGGCATACTTGATGAAATCATTGAACTCTGTTATCTTGGACAACATTACATAACCATGTTCAAATGTCCGTGGTTGGATACAGAGAGAGGCGTGTGTGTTCATCCGACTCATGGAATCATCGATATTAATTGTAAAAGTGTTCTCTTATTAAATGAACCATTCTTATTGGCTCAACAGCCACATCAAGTTTATTACGCAAAGTACTGTGCTACATCAAGAGAGTTGACTGATTGGTGGAGTATAATAAAACTCAATATTCGAGAGAATCAGTTTAGTCAAAGTGAATGTGCTTTCACTGATGTGCAAAGAAATGACGTTTTTCAAGAGAGTACTCAAAATCAATCTTTTTTACAAAGAGACATGAGTATCGATGACGACACCCCACATTTAAGAGTCGGTGATGACGATGATGTTAATGATGTCACATATGAATTTGAAATGGTAAGAGATGAGGCAACTAGAACTCGAATGGATATCGATGATGTTGAGGAGGAATATGAAGATGCCATTGACATATATGAAGATGATGATGAAGATGAACACTGATAGAATTTCATGGTAGTTATATACAATCAAAACTAATATATATGTATATATAATAGTAATTATCAATTATTTGCTAACAACATTAACATTTCCTGTTTCAGATGGACGACGACACATTTCATGAGTTGGCGGATGCTGACCTGCCTTTTGATGCAGATGAGTTGCTGGCAGATAACCCTCATCCTACAGGCGCTCCAGGGAGTACGCGAAGGGGGAGCGGTCTTGCAAGATTGATGATTCCTGACCCCGTCCCTGAGCGATGTCCACGTCTTAGGTTTGATCCACGCACACGGAGGTGTAATAACCTGTGTGATAACCTGTGGATTTGACTAAGATTTCATTAATCTATTCACATAATAAATTTTTATTATTTTTACAGTTTTCCCCATATAGTAGTTGGACAGGGCAGCGCTATTTTGCACAACTATTTCTCTCAGCCTTGGACCACATGGGAGCAGATTCCCGTTGATGTGCAGCATTCCATGTTCGGCCATTGGTTGGTACGTACGTAAAAAAAATTATTTTGAAAATTATTTCATTTCTAACTTGATATTTTGATTTATTTGTAGGGTTTATGGTATCCGATCGAGGATACCATGCGTGACGCCATCCACGAGGCATGGGAGGTGGCCATGCGTGATCGCTTTCGTCAGTTTTTGCCCAATTTAAGAAAAGCTGCCATGAAGAAAGCCGGAATTTCAGTTTTTGACGAGTCATGTATAGTACACCGACCAGAGTACATTTCATCCCATGTATGGGATAGATTATGTATGCACTGGTTGAGTGATTCTTTTCAGAGGAGATCATTAGTGGGGAGGCAGAATCGGGGGAGACATGAGCTGACTCATCGAGCTAGGAGTCGTACATTCAGTACTCATAGACAGCATCTGGTACGTACATTATTTATAAATATTTTATATAACTATAAATATTAACAGTTTATTTTTTATTCTTATAGGCTGTCGAGCACCTCGATATTACAGAGTACGACGTATATCAGAGGATGTATAGTGATCCTGCTACTGTGGAACTTAGAGGTGATCGTCAGTGTCACATCGTGGTCAGTATTATTTGTTTTCAAGTTTAAAAAATAACTGCATATAATATATTCAAAATTTTAATTTTAAATTGCAATCACAAGAGTCATATGAGGCCGCAGCGTCACATAACCGGCTTGAGAGTCAGGCCGAGTCATCAGATCAGACCACTGGCCGTTAGTTTGATGAGGCGACGTGGATGTAGGCCACCCAGTATGCCTTCGAGAAGGGCCGGGTAGTTGGTATCAGCTCTCGATGGACTCCTGGAGATTATTATGGAAGTGCTGTGATGTCGGCGTCTAGCTCGAGAGGAGCTCATGCATCTTCATATGCTACACAGTATGAGGATCAGTTGCGATCTCAGACTGCACTGATAGAGAGTCTCCGACAGGAGCAGGAGCAGATGCGTCAGCAGTAGCAGCAGCATGACGAGGAGCATCGACGCCAGCAGCAGCTCTATAAGGAGCAGATTAGTTGGTGGCAGCAGCAGCATCAGCAGCAAATGGAGTACATGCACCGACTCACTCATGCTTTAGGGATAGATTTTCCTCCACCAGCATCTACAGTTCCTCCCTCCCCCCTCCTTCAGATTAAAGTTTGTTTTTATGTTATAAAGTTTGTTAAGTCAAAATATGAATTTTTTTTCTATTCGTAGTTTCTGTCTCATTATAAAATATTAATAATATTATATTTTGAAATAACAATATTAATATGAATAATAATATTATTCATATTTTATAATATTAAATTTTATATATATATTAAAATTTTATAATATTAAAATTTAATTATATTTTTTTGTAATAATAGAAGTATTTTAATATTTGAATGTAAAATAATTCTATTATTTTTATATGAAATAAAATAACTTATTAGTATTTTTTATTTATGAATTATAATTCTACTATTATTATATTAATTAAAATCATTTATCAATATTCTATAGTTTTTTATTTTTGAATTATAATTCTATTATTATTATATTAATTAACATAATTTATTAAAATTTTTTATTTTTGAATTATAATTGGATTATTATTATATTAATTTAAATAATTTATTAATAATTTTTTTTTATTTTTTTTAGTATTTTCAATGGGAACTATGCTCACCACAAATAGTATTATTATTATATTGATTAAAATAATTTATTAATATTTTTAAATTTTTAAAAAAAAAACTAATTGTGATGGGCCCATCACAATTACGATTTTTAAAAGTTTTTACAAATATACGGACTAATATTTGCGACAGGAAAAATCTCCGTCACAAATAATACCTTTAGGGACAGGCCCGTCGCAAATAATTGTTGTTGCGACGCCGTTTTCCGCGACGGGCTATTTGTGACGGGACCCCATCGCAAAAGCCTATTAGCGACGGGATTCCGACGCAAATGCCCCATCGCAAATGCCATTATTTCCAGTAATGTATGTCGAAATAAAAAATATTATACTTAATAGTTATCAGAAATCCAATGATTATCATAAAATATTAAGACACATACTTATTATTTTATTAAATAATACAATATTAGTATCTCCCCAAATATTCATTATTATGTATTATAATTTTGATAATTCCCATAATATATACCAATAGAACATAATATTGATGAGATTTAAGAATATTATAAAAATAATGACCTTCATACATTCCAAGAAACCTAAAACAAACCCATCAAGTATAAATTTAATGAAAATTTATAAATTTAAAGACATATAAAGGAATAAATAATGTTTTTACAAAAATCATTTACTTATAAATGATTAATAAAATTTGACTAGGAAATTTATTATAAAAAATTAGTTCTATAGGATAATTTTTATTATATATCGATAGTTTTTGAATGATTTTGAGAATATATGTTATTGATTATAGATTATTATTTCAAAAAAAGAGTAATATTCCCATATGTGTCTCTTTTGAAAATTACCATGGTTATAAAATATAAATTTTAAGAAGAAATAAATCTTTTAGAAAGTGTTGACTAATAAATTTTATTTTATTATATAAATGTAAACTATTTTTCTATGAATTCTATTTATACTGAAATTTTTTTTAATCTATATTAATAGAGACTATAAATTTATAGCTAATATATTCTCAAAAAATAATATTATAAATATAATGTCTTCAAATTGTAATGTTTTTATACTGAATTTGACTACTTAAAAATAATAGGGTTCTAAGGAACAAAAAATATTATTATTGAATTAAAATACAACAATGATACCTTATACCAAATTATATATTCTAGGAAACTAAAACCATTTATAATATTATCGAATAAAATATTTGTTTCTAACACGATAGTTAGTAATATCTCATTTCATAAAACTTGAGTTTGATGAAGATCATTAGTAGGACACTAGTGAGGTTGGTTTTCTATGAGGTATCCTCAAGCATGCCTATGTCATCCGAAATTTTGGTGGAATTATCATGTACACATTGATATGCATTTATCTCTTTTGTTAACAGAATTAGGAAAGTGGGATTTTGATTTGGAGATTATAGAGTAACAATATATAATTATTTAGGCCAATGTTTTATACATTGGCCTATTTATATATTAATTAAGCATTATCCCCAACAATTTGTTGATTTTAATTAAATTTTATTAAATATTCTTGTTATTCAATCCAATTATAAATTATTTGTAAATTTTGATTGATTTTCCATCAATTTATTGCACATATACATTGTAGAATCTCCTAGTTATTTCATTATATGAAATATCTGAAATGATTGAAATATATTTTAGAATAATAAAAGATAAAAATTAATGGTGGAATATCCAATGAATTCTAGAAAACGATGTGATTCATAAAATAATATTCATCATACTCATTACGAATAGAACCCTTGCCTAGGAAGGCATGATATCTCCTGTATACATCCTTATGATGTAAATAAAAAATTGAATATGATATGTGTTGGATTCCAAAAAAATTATCATATTACATGTAAATATCCCACATTATGATATTTTCTTAAATACATCATGTCTATATCACTAATATCTTATCCTTGTAGGTTTTTAATTTACACTAAATCATTTTAAGAATTGGTTGATATCACCATATATCGTATACTATATAATATCATGTATTGTCATATACAAAACACACCTTGTATATACAAAATAAGAATTATGGGAAAATATCATTAACTTAATCTTGGGTCACATCATATTAACACTTTTTGGAATTAATATAAAAACTCATTTTGATAAATCTAAATAACACTTTCAGAGTAGCTCTTAATGTATTGCCAAACTCAATGCCTACTCAGTTTAACATAATGTGTAACAACATTAGTTTTTAAAAAATTTAAAACTAATATAAATTCATAAATATCCTATTATAAGAAGTAAAAATCTTATATTAAACCGATAATACTCATCAATCCAAAAGGGTACATTGTTGATCATTATCAAACAGAATTGTCTCTAGATTAGCATCCATTAGTTATATGATATAAACGAATATATTTTAATATGATAAATTTTTATAATTCATTGAGTAACCAAGATAAATGAAATATGTAAATCCCATATATTACCTCATTCAATTTTTATGATTTGAGTATAAACTAAGCAAAAGGATGAATACATTAAAAGCACTTCACCTCGATTGATGGGAAAATACAATTCCCATTATATAATAGATAACAATATAACATGTCACATATGAATTATTGATGAAACAATTCCTTAGCCTATGTTAATTGATGGCCCATATTTCATAATCATCATATGAGAAGAAAAAGAACACTAGATTAAATACAACTGATGAAAATATTAGAAACATTCTTGCCCAACCCCTTACTAGATCATGCACAAGTATAATGTTGGAAATATATGAAACCATAATTATTTTCATGATTGGTGTATTATTTGACCTACAGTAATAGGAAATTCAAAAAATCAAAATATAACCCAATATTATAGGAAAACATCATGTATGAAACATCATATAATATAATTTTTGAGTTATCCAACAATCAAAAAACAATTATTTTTACTGTGATAGTATTTTTTATATTGAAACAAAATCATATGGACTCAATCCTTAAAATTTAATTACATTATTTAGTGCTTTATGATGAACGTATGTTAAGGAAAATGAAATGTGATACATTGAGAGTGTAATTATTATATCTTATGTAATGTCAAATTTATCCTACATGAAATAAATGATAATTGGAGTATACCATCATATAACATGATACATTTCATATTTTTAAATTCAACTTAAAATCCATAAATACAAAATATATGTACTAGTTTCCAATCATATATGTAAGAATGTTATATTTTCCTTTTTTTCAAAATTATGTGATTTTTAAAACTCATCATACCATGATTTAATTAATCACACATCATTATGTAAAAATATAATAATATCCTCTCTCTAAATTCTGTTAAGTGTTATATTAATATAGAAATATATTTTTAATGATTTTGAGTTTTATAAATCAAATTCCAAGTGTTGATCTCATTGAACATGGATTCATTTTATTATTTTTATAATATCCAATATTATAATATTAATGACACTTTTAACCCATATAGAAAATATTCCATGTTATAAACATCATTTTTCGAACATGTCCATTTAGAAGACAATGTTAGATTTATTTTTGTAACTAAAGGAAAAAAGTTTATAGGTATTGACCAACATATAGTAAAATCTTAAGTATTTACTGAAATTCACTTTTAACATTGACAAGAATATTATTTATGATATTTTTATTTAAACTTGTCTAAGTCTTAACACACACTCCCATTATAACTTTTAAATTTTATTTACCACTATTAATGGTAAACCAGACAATTAAAAGTAAAAATGATTTTATAATAATATAAATTTACCCTAAAACATGTCTTAATTACATTGGATATGTTTTTATCGACCCAAATAAACCATAGATTGACAATATGATCTTTTCTATTCCACTTATGTTAGATTATTACATTTATTATATTTTACTTAAAGAATAGTTAAAAATGTAAAATTCAAGCATTAATAATTAAATTATATATAATATAGGGTCATACATAATAAAAATAAAAATAAAAATTTTAATTATAAATATTATATATATTTATACATGTTGATAATTTATTCATAATTTTCAAAAATTACATAAATAAATTCAATTATGACTCAATTATGATGCAATATAGATTTATTAGAGGGGGAAACGAATAAATGATATTTATAATATTGAAATAAATATTATATGAGATATTTGATGCTATACAAGATTTTTTTGTTATACTATGAAATGTTATAGATAATATAATCTGTCTTTTATGAAGTTATAATGTTCTTATGGTTTTATAAAAATTAATATAATTAATAGTATCAAAATTGACATAAATGTGATTTAATAATTTATAATAATTTATTAATTTTTATAAAATTAATAAAAAAATAAGGATCATACTACTAACATTTAAATTGTCAAATATTTCATAAATTATCCAATTTGGGTTATTTTAGAAGTTAATATGAACAATATTAACCTTATAGTGTGAAACAAAATTCACAGAAAAAGATAAATTATTAAAGTTAGTGTTAATGCCAAAATCTATGGATAATAATGTCACCTAAAGATGTATAAAAATAACTGGATACGAGTATTTATAACCATTATAATATTATACCATAAATATCTATATGTGGATCTATTTAAAAGCATTAATCAATTTATAATAAATTAATATTTACTTGGAGTTTCTAAAAGTTCCACACCTCGACCATATAAAAGGACACATATCCTTATCTTTTTTCACACCTCTAAAGCCCTTTGGGACATCCATGACCTGACCATTATCACCTCCCAAAATCCTTCCCTTCCTCGTAGAATACTTCCCTTTGGATGAAGGCAACTCAAGGAAGCCTTTTGGCACATACCCATATGAGTTACCAAATTTTGAGGTAACAAATTCTCTCAAGATCCTTTCATTTATTTTCATTCTCCACACCCTCCACTATATTTATTAGAATATTTTATGAATAAGAATGAATAATAAATATAATAGTAATTATTTATGATACATATTCAAACAAAACATACACACACGTCCAGATAATGGATATCTAGCATATAGTTTCTGTATACTGTGAACTACTGTCACACAAAATGATGATTGATCAATTTTCCATTACCAACAATAATGGTGTCCATTATGATGGAAAATATATGTATATATATTATAAATAAAATAAAATATTTATATTATATTATTGGGTACTTTTTAAATACATACCTTTTAAATTCCATTTGGTGTTATTATGATAATCTCATACGAGGGAGTGTGGAATACCGCCACTCAAAGACATGTGATTCGTTGGAACAACACTTAGAATGGATTAAGTATGGGTTTATGGGAAATTATATTATATATATGATATAATAATTCTATTATAATAATAATATATATACATTCATATATATACATAGGCCATTTACATACTTTCTTTCAATACAATAATTAAAATGGAAAAACGTTCATGCCTACTTACGACTTACCATCTCCATGAATGGTGTATTACATTTACGAATTATTTATAATATAAATTATTTTAATATAAATATACATGGTATAAATTATATTTATATCATGATTTTAATTTTTTAATCATTATATAATAATAAATACCATCTATATAAAAAATTTACATACATGCGATAACAAAGTGAATATTACCCGAATTGAAGCCTTAACAAGGGATCATTTACTAGTTCATAATATAAGATCATAATAAAACATATGTGGTATTATATTTAAGAATATTATTTTGTAAAATATTTATAATAAATTTATATTTATTATAATGGAAGCTTGTTTGAGTGTGTAGAGTTTCAAGACAGAAGGTAAGGGGATTTTTGTCTCACCTTCATTTCTATGAGACACTTGCCTCTAACACTAATAATAACTTAGACATGGTGTATTTATTTCCCAGGAATATATTTTATGAATCATATCCAATATTATTATGATATATTCATATTATTATAAATCTCTTTTTTACATGTGTCATAAAACTCTATTGATAATTATGTGATGAGAAAAGATTTCAAAATGTCTACCATATTTGGGTTTGATTCATTTTATTTCTCCATTGCGTAATATTTATCATCCATTTCCTTATTTTATAAAAAAATTAATAATTTTTTTTTATTTTCATATAGATGAATAAAGTTAGTTTTTCCCATTTTTTTCTTTGTACTACATTTTTTAACGGAATATATCTTTTTTTCAAAGGAAGTATTTTTGGATGTTTCTAGTAAAAGATCGAGAAGAATTTTTTATATTCTATTATATGACATGAATTGATTTTTATGCTTTAACAATTAATAATATCCTTGAATACTCTCAGACATGTTTTCAATGTTATTTTCAATGAAATGGGTTTCTTTTAAAATTGTGCATCATTTTACGAAAAGAAAACTATTCCCACAAAGAAAAGATATTTTCATGAAGAACATTTTTAAATGATTTTCATGACTCCTTTATATGTTTTCAATATTCATTAAATACAAATTTTTTTAGAATGTTTTATGTTCTAAAAATTGGTTTTAATGAAAAGTGTTTTAAAATATTATTATGTTTTAAAAATTAATTTTTAAATAAAATTCAAATACTATGTGAAATTTGATAAATACTTTCCCACCTATGATGATACATATTTTTATTGTTCAATAACACCATTAATATTATTTTTATGAATGGATTATGATTTTATGAAATGATTTTAACAAAAAACCCAATTTTTTTCTTGGGAAATTATTTTGATGAAATGATTATGAAACATCAATATTTTTCACATGTTATGAAGTGATAACATGTTCATGATTCTGATTTTTTTTCCATGGATTATGTTTATGATAAATGTTTTTTATGGAACATGTATCTATTATTTCATTATGGGATGGGTGGGACCTATATCATCCTCCAATACATAGGTTAATTATTAATATCTCATTATATAAACTATTATGGTATTGGGAGTGAACCTTGACTAATTTGATGGTCTTGAGAGTGAAACATGTCTACTAAGATGTACATGGGAGTAAATCATGACTACTAAGATTGTTTGAGGAGTTAACTCATGCTACTAATATGGCCATGGGAGTGAAACATGACTACTAATATGTTTGTGGGAGTGAACCCAATAAACTATGCTTGTCTTGGCAGCGATGCCTTGGCTACTTTGGAAATCAATATATGACTTGTTATTTTCCACACATCAATAGCTTATTCATATGTTATGATTAACTGGATTATGCTCTTTATTTCATTATGATCCATTACCTATGAACAAAAAACCATTATTACATTATTTTTGTTATGATATTTTATTTGAAATGTAGGATCTTTTATTTTCATGATGTCATTATCATTCCCCCTATGAAAATGTTTATGATTACATGACTCCCTTGTTTTCTCTTACTCAGCAATTAACCTCCGCCATTCTTATGATTCCTTCCCCATGGTTATAAAGATATTTTTTATCTTTTATGTATCTAAGAATTGTTCTAGTTAATAAGAACCTATTTAGGGTGATTAAGCTCGTTTATGTGCCAATTTTTATGTTTCTGTGTTTCTAAAGGCACTATAATAATTGAGGTCTATAGGAGTTTGTTTGTATAATGTTTATGTATTTAAAAAATGTTATATAATATCCATATATGAAAAGAATGGGACTTTACAGTGACATTGGGTAATATTCTACTAAATATACATGTTATACTCAACCCACGAAAATAATTTTTTTCAAGTTTTTTGGAGGGCTTCGTTGATGATACTGAACATGACATGTTCCGAAATTGAATTTGTTGTGGAGTAACTACACTTTTTCATTCATTGGGAGTCGATTTGTGTACATTATATTTTTAACTTTATATATTCATTGTTGGATGGTTTTGGTTTTCCTAATTTTATTTATTTCGTGATGATGTTTGGTGTTTGATAACCTATATTTTTATCCTACACCATCATTAGAGGTTAATACATTCCATATAAGATAATATTTATGCAATAAGTGTTAGTCACCGACAGGGGGCCTAATGAAGGTGGTTCTCATATGTAATTATCTCTCGTTCATTATTATTATCCCAAGAGGGGTACCTTTATATGGAAGGTGTCATGAAACATAATATCTTAGTTTATGATACTTAAAATATCATTATCCTAAGTTTTATTTGGAAATTTCATATTATTTTGTATCCATAATAGTAATTATCAATCCATGGAAATATAATAGATATTTCTAACATAAGTAAGAGTTTGAGAAAAAAAATTTAATCTTTCCATTCGTCAAAAATTTCATCCCTAAACACTACTCACAAGTTATCACAGATCAATAATCATTGATACATGAAGATGGATGACTTGAGGATACTAAATTATCATTATAAAAAATTATATCATATTTAAACCAAAACACAAATGATATTTCAATATTTAATGGTCAATATGACCTTTAGTTGAATCTATGAAAGATTCTAATAATCAGTTATCTCCATCTTATTCTACGATTAATTAATTACTCAAAAAATTAATCCTTCTCTAAAAAAACATTTCTATATCAATGTGTGGTTTCATGGGTAAATTAGGTGTTATTCCCTTACATAAACATGGGTATTATTCCTCATTCTATTAAACTACTAATTTATTTCCAATAAAAACTATAAAATCACGTAGTAACACAACATGAGAACATCTGCACCAGGCACTCTCATATTTGTGAGATGATGAAAAATTAAATCTAATATCCCATATTAACAGCATTATTTTACCTTCTAAAGAATTATTAATATTATTTTGTTACCAAAAATTGTCATAACACACAAACACAACTATATATAGTAGTTTAAATAGTGAATAATTTTATTATTAATAAGAAAACATCACCCATCATTTTATCTTCTTTATCATTACACCAACACTAGAAGAATTTAATTATTTTATTTAATCATTTAATATAGATCAATATATAATTTTTCCACCACCTAACATTATTAGGTATGATTACCTCAGAACCCATTGAATGTTCTTTCTATAGTTTTTGTATATCATTTAATCAGAAAAGAATGATGTCGATGATACCATGAAAATGATCATTATAAAACCAGTTATAATCATAAAATAATTATTCACTATTAATTCCTAAGACTTAAATAGGATAAAAATATAATTACATACATAAAATAAATGTGATGAAATAGTGGAAATTAATATTAGATTACATTAGTATTAAAACTTGGAATAAATACACCATTAACTTCCTATTTGAGACATGATGGGTCTGTTATCAACATGAATTGTTATGTTTAAAATAATTCACCGTATGTGAATTTATAACCACAATATATTCCATCATAAAATATAATTTCAATATGATACATTAAATATAATGATCCAATACACACTAAAATACTCCTTGGAGGCACTATAATCAATTAAAATTTACTCTTATAACTATTGTGATCATGTAAAATTCCATAGAGTAAAAAATATCATAAAAGAGGAAATATAAAATCTTATAAAATGAGAATGAATTTTAAATGAATTTAGAATTCAAAATTTAATTCATAAATCATTTTAAATGTAATATTTTCCTCGAATTTTCAAGGATAATATACGAGTATGTTAAGGTGATCTAAAATCCATTTTTTTGGAGATATTATAAAATGAATCATATAATCTATCCCTATAATCTGAAAATTAAAAAAAATCATAATGAAACATAACAATAACATGAATACTTCACCAATATATTCTTTATAGTATCATGACATTATAATCAGAGAAAATGATGAGGATGTTAATAACTCCACCTCTTTAGCCCAAAGATTCTACACATAAATATAATAAAATCAATCATAAAAAAATATTTCAACGATATATATAATGTATCATCCCTCATTTAAATTCTTTGTTTGAATAAAAAATTATATCCATGTTCTTTCAATTGTGGTGAACCTAATTATATATTTTTAATGATAGGTAGTTTAATGTCCTCAATTGTCACAACTTGTTATAGACATTTTTAGGAAGATTATTCTAAAACTATCCCAACCAGTGTCATGTGTGAATCACTCGGTACTATATCCTATAAATCTAATTCTAATCTGTAGTGAAATAGATTATTGATTGAAACGATCATTATTCTTGCCTACATGATGCGATGGGCTAGTAGCCAACACTGATATATCCAATAAATCAGGGGACGAATTACCTATAATAAACCTACCACTTACTATTATACGTCAGTATCTTCTATAACATGAATGAAATATATAATTGAATATTTTAACATATATATATATAGAGAACTATAGATGATAAAATGATGTATTAAAAATGAATTACTAGGTATACCCATCAAATATCGAATATCTTTCATAAAAAAATTAACAACATGAGAGTTTCCGTCATCATGATTATATCATATCCAATGAAAATCCATATCCACTATTTATCTTCTAACTTCATGAACATCTTGTATCCATATCCACTTATATTTATAAACAAAAAATGATAATTATAAATGTTGTAATACTAAGGTTTTTATAACAATATATTTTATGGATGTCCTAAAAAGTGAGTATACCATTTAAAATATAGTGTATATGTGGATCAATAATATGTAATTTATATATAAATCCAACATAAGTAAACATAACTAGTAATCATATACATTATCTATTCAGATTAATCGAACCATATGTCACTTTCATCATGCATTTCAAATAACAATGTTACACAACAAAAACCAAAAACATATCATTAAATCAATCAGTGTTTTCCAAAATATTAATTTACAATAAAAATAGTAATCATGAGATACTAGTAGAAATAAAAATCACTAGTTATGTACAAGATAAAAACAACATCACTATTAATCTATAATGGTTAACTGAAATACACTTCTCTAGCTTGTGTAAATATACATTTAAACTCCCTAAATCATATACATGTTTAAATGTTATGGGAAATAAAATTTTATAGGGCTAAAGATATATAATATAACAATGGAGGAAATACTTATTACATGGATGCATTTTTATATTAGATACCCACAATCCTAGAGTTGTGGGTGGTGAGTGTTGATAGTCTTGTGTGTATATTCATGTACCTCAACCCAAATGTTTTGGTTTAAGAATAATGAGTAAATACATGTTAATAAGTATCAATAATAATATCATATTATTGATATTTCGTGAATTATTATTCTCCTCTAATCTCATCAGTCCTGTTTTTCCATTATTGTTATGGTAGTAATTACCCGTCAATATTAATATGTAATCTTAGTGGTTAGAGAAGTTACACATTCCCTAAAATTTACTCAAAATCTATTACATATCACTTCTTAAAGTAATTGGTGACTAGACGTATGTATGTGTTTAGGACATCACTAATATGTTATGATAAAAATGTGAGAAAAGCAGTGTGGTTACCATCATCCCACTCCATCTCTATATAGACGGTGGGTGTAAAAGAAATCAATCATTTTATTCCCACACTATTAGTATCCATACATTTTGTTCTCTATCTAAAACATTCAGTAGATGAGTACAAACTATCATCCACCAAAAAAACAATCATGGATATATCAATAAGTCCTAAAATATTATCCTATAATAATCAAGATTTAATACTTCAACTTATTTATATTTAAAATTTCCAAACTCCTTAAATGTATAAAGTAATTCAATAACACCTAACATTTAGATACTAAATTAATCATATAGTATTATCATTCCATAGTCAATAAAACATTACAAATTATCATATACAATTTCTTGAATACCTCCCAATAGATTCCTCATTCATTTATTGTCAATTGATAATGATAATAAATCAACAAAAACCATACAAATAATGAATATTAACTGGGGAACATCTGAATCATTTTGAATCAAAGTTATTAACATTATATTTTATCTTCTTTATCATTATCAACATAAATAATCAACAATATTACCTAAGCAATCTAAATATTAACCCAAATAATTATAATAAATATTTAACTCTTAATTCTCCAATATTTAAGAAACTATTCATATATATCTCTTATTTATATTTTTATTATGCCACACCATGTGGGTAGATCCCATTCATTTATATTATTATATTATTTACTTCAAAAAAATGTATTATAAAAATAACCATAGTCATTACCCTTGGTAATATAGTCAGTTTATCTATATTTAGTATTGTAATAGGTGTCATTTCTTGACATGATATATTTCTTTAAAGGGGGATGTCTTGTGAAAATTTTCCAAGTCTAATTTATTATAAACAAAGTTATATAAGATTTTGTTACAATATTTATAAAAATGGAATAGTTAATCAGATGGTAATTCATCTAAAGAAGTGATATAATTGTAAATTCTATTGTTGGAAAGACCATCCACCACCATTTTAGCTTCCCAATAAGAATAGGTGATGATGAAGTTTAGTATAAAGGTATGAGAGCCATTCTACCCATATAGATGTGATTTTCAATGATATAATGATCACACCACTCCATCCAAATTGGACAATAGTGGTGGATGAACATTCAAGAAAAAAAATTTCCAATCATTTTTGTCTAGAAAAATAAAATTCAATAATAACACTAATCATTTAAGCATCCAATGATTATTGGATAAAATAATTACCATAGAAACAACTCAAGTCCTTTCATATATAATAAACGATATACTCTATAGAGTTCTATCTAGAATACATATTTTAGAAGTTATTTCTTTCATTAATATCTTCTTTAAAATATAATGGTATCTTATATCATTCATCCTTTATATAAAATAATTATAATTCACTTCTTTTATAATAATATACTCCCTTATTTTTTCCCTTTTTTATAAAATCTCTCAATTCATATATAGGTGATCATTAAATCATATTCATTCATTTGGAATGGATTTTATAAAATCCATTTACTGTTATCAATATATATTAGTGTAATTAATTGTATATTTTAATGATTCTATATCTGATTCTCTATGATCAACATATATCATCCACTAGATTGTCAATAAATTCCAATCACCACCTCATGTCATTTGAGTCTCTCATTCATGTTTGTAATACCCATTCCTCTTTTAATATTCAATAATAAACATTGTAATTTTATTATAATAAGGTAATATTTTTATTTTACATATTTTCGTATGAAAAAAATATATAACACACATGAATTTTACATTTCAATTAGTCCATTACAATTATGAACATGATAAAAATAGACAAGTAGAAATGTGTCATATTTGAATAATTTTTCAATGAAACAATATATTTAATAGTGAATTATAACATTATTTATAATATGATAATAATTAGTCGCCAAAATGATTCACCAAACTATCACAAAATTTTACAAACATGGTTCTATTTGGTATAGTATAAATATAAGAATTCATTTTCACATAAGTTTAAAATCAGGTCCTCTTATGTTCCCCCATATGAAAATTATGTCAAAACATATGTAGGGGTACCACAAGGCACCACTATGCTCATCTACAGAAATATATACCTATGTACATCATTGATCAGTCTTTAAAATTTTAATCTATGAATACAATGTCATACACCAAATCATGTTATGTTTTCTTATTTTATCTTCCATATTAATAGTTTTAATTTATCATTAGATCATATGATCAATATCTTGATTCATTTCTCCTCATTCCATGTCATATCTTGTCACTATCAACCAATACATCATTTGGTTAGAACTAGTGTGATGGGATATATTCTTACCATGTAAGCACTACTCGCACTTCCCCAATAACCATGTGAATAATTAATTAGATGGTTATGATTCATGTGGCCAATGGAATGATATCCACACCCCATAGGGCTACTTAGAATCCCTATTTATAATCTAATCCATTTGATTAAATAAATTTCATTATATCATGGGTGCACTACATACTACATCCCCTTAAGGTTATTAAGTTCCAATATGGGTCAACTAAAATGAAGATCAGTTGGTTTATGTCTTTAGACTGAGGTCATCATCCAATATAATTGTTGACATCAATGTTGATCATCTCTTATGGTTCTCCATCATTTTTGAATTCATTATATGGACACCGAAAATCATTCTTGTTATTATCTAGACACCTAAAACCAAATTTTAGTTCTGTTTCACACGATTTAGACGCAATGTGTTATAAATTTAAAGATTATATAAATATTAAATCATTAAAATAATATTTTCCAAAAAAATAACTATAATTAGAGATAATTTTTGGAAAATAGATTATCTCATTGGTTCCTTTATAAAATGTTATATCATGTCTAATAAATCTATCGTACTAGTGTTTCAATAACACCATCCCATGATCATTACTATAATTTATATATAGTTTATCAAAAATAATCTCATCCTTATATTTTGATAAACAAAAAGAGATTTAGGTTATTTTAAAACAAGGATTAATAGACATATATTTTATAAGCATAGTTGATCATTTCATATTAAAACATAAGGGATGAAATTATGGTTAAAAATATGATAGATCAAATTATTATAAAAATAGAGTGGCTATGTTAAAATAAAATAATTGAATTATTAAGAAATGTATAATTTGTGAAATAATAACTTTTCAATGATGGACATAGCCTTAAGGATTACAAACAAATATACAACAAACAACCCTGTGTAAACACCATATTCTAGACTCAATTTCACAATCTGTTTTCTAATATTACACCCCAATGAAGTTTAATATACTATTTTAAAATTTTAAAATAAAAAAATTAAACATATTAAAAATATTCTATCAAAATGAACTATCCCATGTCGTCATAATTTTTCGCTGATGTGAACATGTTGGATTCTATAATTATTCTTTATAAAATTAACCTTCAGTAGTTTTAATATTAATATGATAAATTTAAGGAATATTATATCTTGCTAGACCTAATATGTATACTATTAGAATTCTTTAATCAAACCATTATAATTTTTTTAAATAGAAAAAAACATCAAAATATTTAATAATTATATAATTTAAAGTTATAATATGTCCTTGAAAACAACATGTGGTATTAAAAATTAAAGGTATAAACAATTTTAAAAATAGTTAAATATATTAGAGAAACAAACATATCTATTTTGTATTATATTTCATATATGTGGTAAAACTTGTTGATAATCACTATTATCACTCTATGATATAATACACTAGTTGTTACGTTATATGGATTTGGTAAAAACAATTATTATAATAATTCTTTTAATAAAATATATATCACAATATAAATTATAAACAATTAGTAATAGCAAGATCAACATTTACTATAAATTGTAATGCACTATGATATTTGCTTAGTTATGAAACAAATTCAATTATAGTCACAAAACTTATTTATGGATTACAATTTACATTTAAATCTATAAATTCATATTTATTCTTTTTCTAATATCCCAAAAAATCCATTTTTATTTAATTTTTTAGATGATTTCATTTTTATACAATCTTAATGGGAAAATAAACCTCAATAAAATTTTATTTAATATTCTCTATCAAAAAAAATATTATTCTTAATAGTTCTTAGAAATCCCTTGATTATCATAAAATATTAAGACACATACATATTCTTTTATTAAATAACACAATATTAGTATTTCCCCAAATATTCATTATTATGTATTATAATTTTGATATGTCAAATAATATATTCTAATAGAACATAATATTGATGATATTTAAGAATATTGAGAAAATAAAGACCTTCAAACATTCCAAGAACCCTAAAAGAAAACCATAAATTATAAATTTAATGAAAATGTATATATTTAAAAAAATATAAAGGAATAAATAATGTTATTACAAAATATCATTTAACTATAAATGATTAATAAAATTTGACTATGAAATGATTTTTTAAAAATTTGTTCTTTAGGATAATTTTTTATGATATATTGATTGTTTTAAAATGAGTTTGATAATACCAGTTATTGATTATAGATTATTATTTCAAAAAAAGAGTAATATTCCCATGTGTGTCTATTTTGAAAATTTCCATGTTGATAAAATATATAAATTTTAGAAGAAATCAATCTTTTAGAAAGTGATGATTAATAAATTTTATTTTATTGTATAAATGTAAACTATATTTCTATGAATTATATTGATATTGAAAAATTTTATAATCAATAATAATAGAGACTTTAAATTTATAGCTAATATATTATCAGAAAAATAACATTATAAATATAATGTCTTCAAATTGTCAAGTGTAAATTCTAAATTAGACTAATTAAAAATAATAGGGTTATAAGGTGAAAAAATACTATTCTATAATTAAAATTCAACAATGATACCTTTTACCAAATTATATATTCTATGAAACTTAAAAAATTTATATTATTATGGAATATAATCTTTGTTTATAATAACATAGTTAGTAATATCTCATTAAATCAACCTTGAGTTTGATGAAGATCATTAGTAGGAGACAAGTGAGGTTGTTTTTATACGATGTATCCTCAAGAATGCCTTAGTCATCCAAAATTTGGCTGGAATTATCATGTACACCATGATATGCATTTATCTATTTAGTTAATAGAATAAGGAAAGTGAGATTTTGATTTGGAGATTATAGAGTAACAAAATATAATTATTTAGGCCAATTTTTAAGACATTGACCAATTAATATATTCATTGATCATTATTGCCAATACATTTTGGATTTTCATTAAATTTTATTAATTATTCATGTTATTCAATCCAATTATAAATTAAATTTAAATTTTGATCGATTATCCATAAATTTATTGCACATATACATTCTAGAATCTCCCTATTATTTCATTATATGAAATATCTGAAATGATAGGAATATAATTAAGAATAATAAAAGTTAAAAATTATTGGTTGAATACCAAATGAATTATATAAAATGATGTGATTCCTAAAATAATATTCATCAAACTCATAACGAATAAAACTATTGTCTAGGAAGGCATGATTTCTCTTATAGATATCTTTATGGTGTATATACAAAATTAAATATGATATGGGTTGGATTCCAATAAATTAATCTTATAACATGTAAATATCACACATTATGATATTTTCTGAATCACATCATGTATGTATAACTTATATCATATCCTCGTCAATTTTCATTTTACACTAAATCCTTGTATACTTTGGTCAATATCGACATATATCATATCCTATATAATATCATTTATAGTAATATACATTAAACACCTTGTATATACTCAAAAATATTTATCGAAAAATATCATTAACATATTCTTAGGTCACATCATATGAAATACTTTTTGAAATCAATATCAAAACTCATTTTGATAAATCTTAATAACACTTTTAGAGTAGCTCTTAATGTTTTGTAAAACCCAATGCCTACTCAGTTTAACATAATGTGTAACAACATTTGTTTTTATAAAATTTAAAACTAATATAAATTCTTAAATATCTTATTATAATCAATGAAAATCCTATATTAAACCATTAATACTAGTCAATCCCAAAGGGTACATTGGTGATCATTATCAAACAAAATTGTTTCCAGATTAGCGTTCACTAGTTATATGATATACAAGAATATATTTTCATATGATACCTTTTTATAATTCATTGAGTAACCAATAAAAACGAAATATTTAAATCCCATATATTACCTCAATGTTTTTTATGATTTGAGTATAGACTAAGCATAATGAAGAATACATTAAAAGTACATCACCTGGATTGATGGGAAAATTGAATTCCCATTATATAATAGATAATAATATAACATGTCACATATGAATTTTTGATTAAAAATTTACTATCCAATGATATTTGAGGGAACATATTTCATATTCATCGTATGAGATGAAAACTCACAACAGATTAAACACAAATGATGAAAATATTAAAAACATTTCTGACTAACCAATTATTAGATCATGCACAAGTATAATGCTGGATGTGTATGAAACCATAATTGGTATCAATATTGGTGTATTATCTAACCTAATGTTATAGAAAATTCCAAAATCAAAATATAAACCCAATGTATATGAAAATATCATGTATGAAACTTCATATAAAAGAATTTGTGAGTTATCCAACACTCAAAAACTATTATTTTAACTATGATATTATATTTTATATTGAAACAAATTAATATTCAATCTATCCATAAAATTTAATTACATCATATAGTGCATTATTGTGAACATATGTTAAAGAAAATCCAAATGGGAAACATTGAGAGTGTAATTATTATTTCTTATTTCATGTCATATTTATCCTACATGAAAAAATGATAAGTGGAGTATACCATCATATAACGTGATACATTTCGTATTTTTAAATTCAACTTAAAGTACATAAGAAAATATATGTACTAGTCTCCAATCGAATATGTTAAAATGTTATATTTTCATGTTTTCAAAATCGTGGGATTTTGAAAATTCATCATACTAGGATTTAAATAATTACACATCATTATGTCACAATAAAATAATATCATCTCTCTAAATTATGTTAAGTGTTATATTAATATAAAAATATATTTTTAATGATATTGAGTTTTATAAATCAAATTCCTAGTGTTGAACTCATTCAACATGAATTCAATTTATTTTATTTATAACATCCAATATTATAATATTAATGACACTTTTAACCCATATAGAAAATTTTCCATGTTATCAACATCATTTTTCGAACATATCCATTCGAAGTTAATGTTTGATTTATTTTTGTAACTAAAGGAAATATTTTATAGTTATTGACCAACATACCCTAAACTCTTATGAAAATAAAGGAAATTCACTTTTAACATTTGTTGACGCTCCTTATTCGTCACATAGTCCAAAGGAATGGAAAGGGAAATGACTTAGCAGAAATTGATTCATCCTTTGAAGAAAATATCAAAAATCGACAAAGGGATAAACAAGGAGAACATTTCCCATAGGCCACGCAACTTCCCTCATAGTCACACAAGTCCACTTTCAGGACGCATGATGGTCGCACAAGTGACTTGCGCGACCTAAGTGATAACCGCCTGGGGTATTCTCCTGCCTATAAATAGACCATGTGGGCCCCCCATTCGAAGGAAGATTTTTTCCAGAAACTCAGATTTCAGCTCCCTGTGCCCTAGTCTTTTCTCAAAGCTTCTGAAACACTTCTAAGGTAATTTATTACCTATAACGGAAGATCTAAGGAGGGGGCGTAAGGCCTAAGTGTTGAAATTCATCAACACTTGCGAGCCTGAGTGGATAGCCCTTAAGGGAAAAGGCCACATTTGCGCACTGCCTTACTCCTTCAATAGAACTTGTGCGCCCCTCTTCTGGAAGAACCTCAAGAGGATTCTAAATGCATTAATCAAGGGTCGCTCAAGTATTACCCTGTTGGTTAACCGTCGCGCAAGTACCCATGTGTCGCGTAGGTATACCTGTGCGACCAGGGCTTGTGTGCCCACGCAGTACCTGCGCGCCTGCCAGGACTTGCGTGCCCCTGCCTTTTTGGGTGCCCTTCTTGCCCATTTCACCCCACTTAAGCCATTCCACCTCTCTTATTCAATATTCAGTCTTCAAGACACTCTTTAAAGCCATTTATTTCATGATTTCTTGATTTGAATTCCTTATTTGAAAGGATTTATGTGGAATATCTCTCAAAACATAGTGATTTACACATCTTTATGTCACTAAAGATTGAGATTTCATTCATTCAACCTCAACCATTAAGATGACAGAATCCTTAAACTGGGTCTCCTTTTCAGGAATAATCCCCAGTCATGATTCTCAAATTTGGGCATCCTCTTTAGAAGTAAGCCCCAAGTCCTCTAATCTGGGCATCCTCCTTAGGAGTAATCCCCAGATCCCCCAACCTGGGCATCCTTTTCAGAAGTAAGCCCTAGTCATAATTCCCCAAATTATGGGCATCCTCCTCAGGAGTAAGCCCCAAAACTTAATTCATTTAACCTGGGCCTCCTTTTCAAGAGTAAGCCCCAGTCCAAGTCCTCTAATCTAGGTATCCTCCTTAGGAGTATGCCCCAGTCACAAATATGGGCATCTTCTTCAAAAGTAAGCCCCATTCACAAATATGGGCATCCTCTTCACGAGTAAGCCCCAGTCTTAATTCTTCTTAACCAATCCTAATTTACCTTTGATCTGGGATTCCTTCTAAGGAGTAAAATCCAATCACAAGTCCTATCCAAATTTGGGCCTCCTTTGCATGAGTAAGCCCCAAGTTAGAGTATTCAAATCTCCATGAAGCACATATACCTTTATGGACCTTGTTCCTAGATTTCTTCCCAGAAGTAAATCCTAATATTCATTTATTTGGGAAGACATACATACATAAGTCCCACGTTATTTCTTATGATTGCATCTTTTATGACACAATTGCCTAATTTTTACCAATACCTCTTTTTTCTCACATCGATCATGACTCACATGATCTTAGAGTGTTAAAGTGATTATGAAATTCTTCATTGAGCCATCAATCATACACATCATACTCCCTTACTCGAACTACGTGGGTTCTGATTCCTTTTCAAAACAAACGATACGTAGGTAGCCCATCTGCGGGTTCGATCCCAACTCTGAAATATCCCATGTCTTTCTAAATGACAATAAACATCAAGTGCCACTTTGAGTGGCTTTAAAACCAGAATGGTCATCATAATGACCAAGAAACTTCTATATAAATGTGTCGAAGGGTACCATTGACCGAGAATCTCTAATAAATACAGATGATTCTCTATCGACGAAGAACCTCGAATACATATAAAAAATTCTCTAAATTTCATACATATTTAATCATTGATTGTCAGATCTGAAGGAAATCTCATTTTATACTTGGTAATGTAATAAGGATTCACAAACATAAGTTAAATCTATAATGATAGTCCCGGAGTAGACAATAATTCCCCTCAAAAAGATGTGATGAGTCCGATCTCCCATCCTCTCGACCAATGCAAATTCCTAAGCCGCATCATTCCACAAACTAATGAGCACCTACTTTGGGAAAGTAGGTCTAAATGGGTGTGGAATCATTGGATGTTTACGGTTCTACAAAAAAACCTATTAGAAACCCATCAGAATGTTTGAACCTCCCATCAAGGCAGTCAATCCCCAGATTCTGAGGGAAAAAAAATGGTGAACCCGACGTGAATCCTTAACCATGTTAAAATAATGTTTTACCTATTTGTTAGGTCCCTATTTAAAACTCAATGAGAGGTCCAACAAAAACAATCATTGACATATGTACTCATCCAAAAGATTTAGTGGCTGAATTTATCTTGATTAGGTCTGTTATATCAAACATGCACTCTTTTCCAATATTTTCTGCATTTCTTGAATGGATGCTCTCAAGTTCACACCTGTGAATGATGCTGCTGCAAATGCCACTGCTGCTACTCCTGCTAGATCGTCATCCGTTCTGAGGATGACATCACTAACTTAGCATCTTCAACACTGGGTATCAAATACGCTGGTTAAGGAGTACCATCAACACGGTACCATCCCAACTCTGGAGGCTGCCCGACAAGCCCTCCAAGTGAACAACTCACACCGGTTGTCCAAACAACAATGACCAGTGATCAAAAAGCAGGCAGTGATGACTACCGTCTTCAACCGTTTCAGGTCGTTATCCCCGGAACACAATCAACATTCACTCGCTTATTCTAAGGAGGTGAATGAGCAGGTCCCTCATGGCCTTAATTCAAGTAGAAAGGAGTCATTCCCGAGGGTTCCCACCAACAATCGATGCCAGACTCGTGCGGCAGTGCACCCTCAACATGATGAGGGTACCGACTCCAGGCGTTCGGCTCAGTTTCCTCGAACACGAGCAGGCAAGGCGAACCACAAGAGGCAGAATCCGTTCAACAGTGAGAAGGTTCTCATTTATGCCATCTCCGGAGAAGTCCACCAACCTATCTTGGTGGCAAGCAATGAGCGGGCACATACAACTGCCCGTTTTAATTCCGGTGTCCAGCAGACTCGTCTGGCAGCATCACACCGATCCCGCCAGGCAATTCTGGTGGAGTACTATAGGCAAGAACATACACCTGTTTATACATCATCAGTTAGTCAGAAGGCTCGTCTGACTACAGATGATGAAGTTCGTCAACCACATTTAGCGAAGTGAAATCAGCAGGCACATTCACCTGAAAGTATTAATCAATCCTACCAACAGTCTCGCTTGGTAGCATTCGTAGAAGTCAGTCGGAAAGCCCCGATGACAAACAGGAGGCAAACTCAACTCTCTTCCCCATACATGAGTATTGTCAAGATTCACTGATAGGAAAAGGAGGACAGGAGTAGGCACATACACCTACTCCAAGCATGGAATGGAGGTATATCCCCATTCCGGCAGCTGAAGTCACCAAGCATATTCTATCAATGGTGAAAGAGCAGAAGCAAATCCCTGCTCATATTCTGGATGCCTGCTAGGATATTATAACAACTTCAGCGGCATCTCATGGAAAGACACATAAATCTATACCTACTAGTGGAGTGACACATCAACAATTCACTCCGGAACAGACACACACATTTGTTCCAGTCTATGAGGGTTGTGGGGCATACTCCCCCATATCATACAGACAACCAAGTCAGGAACATACACCTGATTTGAGTGGAGATCGTCAGCCTATCCTGGCCATCTTTCTTGATCAGGCATATACACCTGCTTAGAGCATCCACTTTCATCAATAAGTGGTTTCCAAGGCGAGTAAGAAGGCGTCTAAGAAAAAGACCCTCCAAGCACAATTAGGAGATCAAGATCCAATCTGTAACAATGCCTTCCTCGATGCAGGAGTTCTTGAAGCCCTTTGACAGTTATCTGTTGGAATTCAAGATTCTACTCCCTCAGTTCCCAATAATGGGAACATTAATTCTGAAGGTCTTCAATAGAAACTTCCTCATGAAGGCTTTCTTCATGACATTTCGGTCTATCTCGAAGTTTCATCTTTAGATGAGAGCCACATGAACCCTTTGTGTGGTCAGAATACCAAGGAGAAATAGATCTCATCTTTTTTTGTAACCAATTATGGTGGTCCTCCCCATGATGATGAATTTTTCTGCGAAAGTCCTCTCTACAGTAGTGATGCACATTGCCCGTAAAATGCTCTAGTGGACAATGTAGTGCCGAGAAAGCCCTCTTATCTTAAGGAACATGCAAATGTGAAACCAGTCATGTCTGATTCTTCATTGCTAGCAGGTGAAATACATTATCAATCAGAAGATAGCCCATGGTGTAGGTAATTCTCCGAACCACCCCTAAGTCATGCATCCTCTAGTTTGATCAATGATTTCTCTACCAATAATATTGAATACAATGAAGCAACAAGGAAACACCAACTCTGGTCAAATCAGGTAGAAGAATATTCTTCAAATGATAAAGTGGAAATGATGAACATGAAAAAAAAACAAGAGAAAGGTGAAGTGCCAGTCATGTTTTGGCCTCTGGCTGACTCTCAGTATGACATTCCAGAAATGTTGACAGAAGATGAAATTCATGTTATTAGTCTCAACATATGGAAAACTCTTTGTCATTTTAAAAAGAAATTATTATCATATGATGAATATGAACATCATCTTAAGATAATAGAAGGGTTAAAACGTCAAACTGATTTGGCATCTCTATTAGTCTCTTGATATCCAAAGGCTGAAAAACAACAGAGATCCCTTCAACGTTCATTCCTTGGCGCACTAAGAACATTGCTTCAGTTAATTGCCAATGCCCCATCTGGTATTCATGTCATAGGATAGGGTGTTCATGGAGCACTACATTTCACAGTGCTCTCCAGTCAGCAACGCCCGCCGAAAATGGTATCATGCAATGTTATTGCCCATAGCCGGCCACAGTCTATGAGCTTTGTTTGTAATGAAAATCTTGCATAAGAACTTGCTTCAACTAGTTCCTCTCAAAATCAAGCATACATAGAAAAAGTTGTTGAATTACTCCTAAACCAGGCAAACAAGAATCTTGAACATGCTTCTTGTATAGATGAAGCACATCATCAAGTGACATAAGTGTCAGAAATCATCAAAAGGTATTTTGAACCGGGTAATAAAAGTGGATATAGGTTAACGCATCCAGCTAATTTCTGGACTAAGGTTCGCAAGATCAAGAGAGCTTTTAAGAAAGTCTCAGACATAGCATGTCAAGAGCCACCGCAGCTTGCCAGACTTGGGACTCTTTTAAGCCAACCCTCCGAATCAACAAATAGTATTCGATGAGTTGAGAGAGAATAGCAGGAATAGCCTCAGTCCACCAAACTGGGGAATTTTTCAAATAATCAATCCCCTCCTCAGAGAATGTTGGTCTATTCTCGATTGGGGAAGAAACCTCAAGAGAAATGAAGAGCCAAATTATCAAGAGATTCCCTCCAAATTACGGTTCGTCAAGAAGTTCCTGAGGGATCGAATAAAAAAAGGAAATGTCTCATCAAAGACATGGAAGAAGACAATATCACAAAAATGCTGATAGAAGGGATGTGATGAGTTATGCATTAATCAATTTCATCATTGTCGTTGTTGCTGATCCACCAGATGAGGCTCACTCAGGGGACTCATATTAAGAGGGTCCTTCTCAAGAAGATGTATGCACCGACACAAATGAAAATGGTGTGCGTACACGAAATCAAAGGATTACTCAGAACCTAGGTAATCCTTCAAGTAACCCACATCCCCATCTCTAAAAAGGATCCATCAATGGGAGGGGAAAGAATCAGGTTAAATATCATTCCTCTAGAGAAGGTCAATCTCTCTCACTAGAGCAAAGGTTTTCACAACAGGATGAAGAAATGAAGGAATTAAGGAGGTTGAATGCAGGACTACTTCAGGGTAGTCTTCTTCGTGAGTGTGTTAGAGTCAGTCAGCCAAGGGAATTTGTTGCAGCTACTGAGATCGATCAGGAATATCCTCCTCTATCAGTACACCCTCACAGGCCTAATCCTATGGGTCAAGTGCAACAACAGTTTTCAGTGCTACCGTCAGTTGTAGCACCAACCACCACATCTATCCAAGCTCCAGTCATTGCACCTAACCAAGTCCAAGTTCAACCGGATGTTTCTCAAAAGTTAATAACTACCATTGAGTCATTAATAGCTCAATTAGAAACTATGGAAGGGAAACATGTGTAGATTCAACCAGAAAAGATAGTTTAGCCTGAATGGGTAGATTCAATCTCTCCTCCATCCAGTTTTGGGAACCCTGTATTCCCTATTTTCAATGGATCAGGTGACCCTGAACCGCATTTGATGCATTATGTGTCTTGTTGTGATCCTATGATGAGAACTCCCGAGTAGCAAGAAGCAATAAAACTCAGATGCTTCCTACAGACCTTACAAGGACCAGCCTTTGTCTGGTATACAAGCTTGCAATCTCGGTCAATTAGTAGATGGGAGGATCTTCGCCAAAAATTCCTTCTTCAGTTCAACTCAAATTTTCCGAAGACAACAGTTTTCGATCTTACAAACTGTAAGCAAAGAGAGAATGAAAGGGTCTCATATTTCATTGCTCGCGGGAATGTATTAACATATTCCCTAAGTTTAGCACTTCTTCAAGAGGAATTGTTGCCAATCTGTGTGGCAAATCTGCGTGACAAATTATGCACGCCATTGATCCCGGTGAAATATACAGGAGGGTTTCGAGACCTTACTTCAATCGCTCAGCATATTGAAGATTCCCTTATACAGGCTAAGGCTAAATCTCATGTAATTCCATCAGCTCCAGGAAGGAGAATGGGTAAGGCATAAACTGCTACAGTTATGCTTAAACAAGCACATGTACCTGTTTCTACCTCAAAACCTTCCTATTCTCGAATGACTCCCCCTTCTGAGTGCCAATAATAAAGTTTGTTTCGTCCAGACAATCAAAGAGATCAAAGACGACAAAAATTTGAGGATCTGAAGAGGAAAACATACTCTTTTCGAAATGAGCAAGTTCCTGGTTATTTAATTTCGACTCTGGAAAATAATCCGGTTCAACTGCCAAATCCCAAGAGGACAAATAAGGAAGGAGTTGAAGACCCTCCCAATTATTGTTCCTTTCATTAATTGCTAGGGCATCTCATCCAGGAGTGTCTTGTCTTCAAATACCTCCTACAAAAGATGGTCGACTCGGGACAAGTCACATTGAAAGGCTCCTCAGCCCAGGTAGCATGTGTCACTACTACAGTTCCATAGGAGGAAGGTGAATGGCAAGAATTCAAAAGAAAAAATTCATAGAAGTATGATGATTGGATGGTCATAAAGACAATCAATCTAACTCATGCTATTTTGAGAACATAATTAAAGAAACCAATTGTGTCTTATATCATGAATGTTGCGGAAAAACCCTCTTCGTCAGAGGGAATGTCCTCAAAGAAACGGCATGATTCAATGAATGAAAAATAATCAGAAGAAGATGAGTATGTGTCAAAGCCTATGTTGTCTTTGACTTTGGCGTACTTCATGCCATCGACTTAAAAGCCACGGGCACCGCCCCACAAAACTGCACAGCCTAAACAGGCTAATCAGGCAGAGTATTCATCAGACAAAGTGTTAATCTTTGGTTCTATTAATATGATTCAATTAACAGATCTATATGCCAGTTGCGGTTTCAATTTCAATGAGTCTGAATTCCCTGTATCAGACATGGGAATTAGAGGAAGTTCCAGGGGCTCCGGATACAGGGGAGGACGTGGATATTTCAGAAGCAACTATTCCAATTCTACCCCTGCTAGAACTGTGTACACAGCAGAAACTCATGGTAGAGCCCTTCAGCGAGCTCAGTAAGAACAAGCAAGTTCTTCTACCAATAGTAAATTCAGTCCTGACACAGTTATTTTGGAAGACCATTTGAAGGTTCAATATTATTCCCCTCATCACGTAAATGGATCTAATCAGTATAATCTTCCAAAACTAGTAATATTTCCAACTCCTATCCCAATACAAGATTCATCAACTTCCAAAGCATCTGCTTCCAAGGTACCTGCTAAACCACATATTCCAATTGGGAAACACAGACCTCTAGATCAAAAGTATGATATATTGAAACACTTGGCCCAAGTACCATCCATGTTATCAATTATGGATGCTCTGAATCTGTCAAAAGATCTTCGGTAAGCACTCATCGAGGCTTTGTCAAGTCCTTAGGAGTTTGAAAATGAAATTACTGCAGCTGAAGTATATCACATAGAGAATAATCCCGCAGAATGCCATGCAATAATATCTTTTACTGATGAAGATGAAGATGATGTTGTGCATGGACATATTAGACCATTATACATATCTGGCAAGGTTAATGGCGTAGACCTCCGAAAAACATTCTTTGAAAATGGTTCAGGAGTCAACCTCATGACCATTCGTACACTTCGTCGATTAGGCCTCATAGAATCTGATTTATCTCCTTCTACCATGATGTTTCTAGGATACTATAAAAATGAACAAGAACCACTGGGTGATGATACACTCAGAACTCAGTTTGGATATCTTGTGTCCAATTCAGATTTCAAGGTTATTGATCAAGACTCAGCCTTCAACTTCTTACTTGGAAGACCCTGGCTTTATCAGCATGCGGCTATCCCATCATCATACCATCAATGTATCAAATATTGTTTTTATGGTCATGTTGGGACATTGTATGGTGATAAGTCCCCGTTCAAGACATGTGAGTCTCAATTCATTGAGGCGGAATTCTATCACATGAAGGGAAGGTAGAAATCCATAACAAAGGAGATTACCAAAGATAATGCTCCATATGGTTTGGAGAAAATACCAGTAAATCCATTTACACATGTGAGTACAGATTATGTGTTGCCTACCAGTAAAATTTACAAGATAGACCCAAATAAAAATAATCTTATGGAAAGATCCATAATGTCAATTATGGAAATTGAGCCACACAACATGGGAGAAATTGGTAACCCACCAAGCAGTGATGAAAGCACAAATGGTGATGTCTACATTTCATCGGCTGAAATCCAACAAGTCAATACTTCGCCAATTAGGCCAGAAGAAGTTATAGCAACATCAGAGGTGAACAATGATGTCGATTTTCAATCTATCATCTCCACTTTAATACCCAAAGAAGACCCTTCATCATCAATCAGGTTGGAAATGAAAGCTTTTTCTTCAACATGTGCAAATTGTGACATCTCTTCAAATCATGAATGTTATGCTTTATCATCTAATATGCAAGTAGAAATGGATGAAAGAATACATGATGAAGAAGAAGATGAAAATCTTAGAGATGCTTCTCCAGCATTTGAAGAGGGTATCTCTACCACTATTGATGAACTCAGAGAAAAACAATCTGGGTACAAAAGAAGATCCACGCCCCACTTTAATCAGTGTGGCCATGACTCTTAAAGAGCAATGGATGTATATTACTTTTCTCAACAAAAATAGAGATATATTTTCTTGGAACTATACAGAAATTCTTGGGCTTGATCCTAATGTTTCTACTCATCAGTTGGGTTTGCTAGAAGAACATTGAGGATTTATGCAAGCCGCGAGAAGAACACACCCAACTTATGCTTCCAAAATTGAAGCTAATGTGGATAATCTTATCAAAGCTAACTTCGTCAGAGAAGTTAAATATCCCAAATGGTTGGCTAATATTGTCCCTATAAAGAAAAAGAACGGACAAATTAGAGTTTTCATCGATTTCAGAGATCTTAATCGGCATTGTCCTAAGGATGATTTCCCAGTTCTGATTACAGAACATCTAATTGATGCAACAACTGGATATGAAGAACTTTCCTTCTTGGATGGATATTCCGGATATAATCAGATCCAAATGTCCCCAGAAGACAAGGAATCTACATCCTTCAAAGCCCCTCAGGGTGTGTTTGGCTACTGGGTAATGCCCATTGGCTTAAAGAATGCAGTTGAAACTTATCAGCGTTCCATGCATTGTATCTTCATACCCTTCTTAGGGAAGTTTGATGAATGCTATGTAGATGATTTGGTATTTGAATAGAAACAACATTCTAATCACTTGGCTGATTTGGATGTCATATTCATCAAGCTTTGACAACGTAATTTGAAGATGAACCCTTTAAAATGTGCTTTTGGGTAACCTCAGGAATATTCCTCGGCTTTTTTGTACACCATCAGGGTATTGAGGTCGATCCTAAGAAGAAAAATTCAATCCTTGGTATTTCACCTCCTCGAAATTTGAAATAATTAAGTGGACTTCAAGGACACATAGCCTATATTTGGTGTTTCATCGCCAATTTGGCGGGGAAAACTTTACACTTCACCAAATTGATGAATAAGGGTGTCACTTACCAGTGGACTGAAGAATTTCAAGAAGCATTCGATATTCTCAAGAAATACCTCTTGAGTCCACCGGTACTTATGCCACCTGTTGAAGGAAGACCACTTATCGTCTACGTGACAACCTTAGAGCGATCATTGGGTTCCTCTCTTTCTCAAAAGAATGGTGCTGGGAATGAAAACAGCCTCTACTATCTCAGTCAAACCATGCTTGAAGCAAAAACCCGGTATTCAAGAATTGAGAAGTGATTCCTGGCATTAATCCTTGCAGTATAGAAGTTGAGACACTACCTGCAACATCACGAGGTCCAATTGGTATCTCGCAATAACCCGCTCAAATTCATCCTTATTCGTCCAATGCTAACAGGACGTCTGGCAAGGTGGGCAGTTATTTTGCAGCAATTCGATATTCAGTATGTGTATCAAAAGGAGATAAAAGGCCAAGCTCTGGTTGATTTCATGGATGAACACCCTTCAGTGGGAGACACATCTTCAGATATTTATCTACTTGATGAGGAAGTCTTCTCTATTCAAGAAAGTCATCAGGCATGGGAAATGTATTTTGATGGTGTTTCCAGAAGTCCAACAGGGAGGAAAATGGAAAATCCTAAATTCAACAAAGTTGGCTTTGGAATTTTGCCCATTTCTCTAGAAAAGGCAGTGTTACCTTATTCCTTCTTATTGTGGGAAGGTGGTACCAATAATGAAATAGAATACCAATCTCTCATCGTAGGCTTGGAATTAGCGCTTCAAGCACAAGTGAATCACTTAAAAGTGAAAGGTGATTCAGACCTGGTAATCAAACAAGTAAATGGGGATTATGCCATCTAAAAAGAAGAACTAGTCCCATTGTATGATTATGTCAGAGAGTTAATAGCGGAATTCCCTTCAGAACCGACATTTTCTTATGTCCTAAGATCACAAAATGCTCAAGCTGATGCACTGGCTAGTATAGGCACAGCTCTGTAAGATCCAAATCGGGACGAGATAACCATCAGTATTGCCCACCATCGTGCAATTAACCTTATGTTCAAATCAGAACAGAGGAAATTAATGAAATTTGTCTCATTCCTGAACCGTATGGTCATTCTACAGGATGGATGTCACCTATCAGGGAATACCTTCAAAATGGAACACTTCCACCTAATAGAGCTAAGAAAGAACAAATCTGGCGACGTGTGGTCAATTTTACTCTTTATGATAACCCAGATCTCCTAAAAAAATTATCTACAAATGTGGTTTTGATGGAGTTCTCTTCAGATGCATTGATGGTGAAGAGACAATGGATGTCATGAAAGAAGTGCATGCAGGAGTATGTGGTGCCCACCAATCTGGACATAGACTGTCTGATCAGATTCAAAGGCTTGGATACTTTTGGCCTTCAATGATACAAGATTGTGTCGATTTCACAAAGAAATTTCATTCATGCCAAGTACATGCCAATTTCATTCATCAACACCAGAGTTGCTTCATATAGATAAATAATCATGGCCATTTCCCCCATGGGGAATGGATGTGGTGGGACATTATCCTTTGTCTATGGCCAAGCAGTTTAAGTACATTCTTACTGCTAATGAATTCTTTTCCAAATGGGCAGAGGCAATACCTCTCAAGGAAGTCATTTCTAAATGCGTTGTTAGCTTCATCAAGTCTAACATCATTACTAGATTTGGTGTCCCTCATACCATATTGACGGACAATGACACCAACTTCTGTTCATCCGAGGTAAAGAAGTTTTATAAAAAATACAACATTAAATCCAACCATTCATCTCTGTATCATGCAATGGACAACGTCTAGATAGAAGTCTTTAACAAGACTATTTCAAATATACTGCAAAAGATGGTGGATAAAGATAAGAGGTCATGTACTAATAAACTCTTTCATGCTTTATGGGATATCGGAATACCACCCGCACAACAAACCGGTTGACTCCATATTCACTGGTATATGGAACAAAAGTCGTCTTTCCCATTAAAGTTCAACTGTGCTTGCTTAGAGTTTCCATTTGTGATCAATCATCTACAGATGAACAATCAAAAAATCTATTTAATGAATGGGAATGGTTAGATGAGAAAAATTGTGCACTTTGCACCACTTGGAAGTCTATCAAAATTGAATAGCACGATTTTGACAAAAAAGTTCACCTTCGGTCATTCACTCAGGGAGAATTGGTATTAGCTCTCAGAACTCCAATGATACCAGGAAAGAAACCTCCCAATCTTAAGCCAAAATGGGAAGAACCTTATTCAATACATAGGGTATACTCCAATGGAGCTTATTCATTAATCTTGATGGATGGAGAACTCATCACTACTCCAACCAATGCCAGATTTTTGATGAAGTATTTTGTATAAACACAAAATCTCTTTCGTCCTTGCTATATGACGTTAAACTGTACAACAACGGTCCATACATATGACCTTAAACTAGAAATTCGTCCTTTCTATAAGACTTTAAACTATACAGCAACGGTCTATATGTATGACCTTAAACTAGACTTTTGTCCTTATTATATGACGTTAAACTATACAGCAATGGTCCATACGTATGATCTTAAACTAAATATTCATCCTTGCTATATGACATTAAACAATACAGCAACCGTCCATACGTATGACCTTAAACTACACTTTCGTTCTTGCTCTATGATGTTAAACTATACAGCAACAGTTCATACATATGACCTTAAACTACACTTTAGTCCTTGCTATATGGCGTTAAACTATACAAAAACGGTCCATACATATGACCTTAAACTACACTTTTGTCCTTGTTATATGACATTAAACTATACAGCAACGGTCCTTACATATAACCTTAAACTATTTGTATAAATATCATCCCACATGATGTTAAACTATGGGAAAACAATTCCCTAATTTTTCCTCACTGCATGACATTAAACAGCAACGACCCTCTTTCATCCTTGCTATATGACGTTAAACTATACAGCAACAGTCCATACATATGAACTTAAAATACACTTTCATCCTTGCTATATGACGTTAAACTATACAGCAACGGTCCATACATATGACCTTAAACTATTTGTATTAATTTCATCCCACATGACGTTAAACTGTGAAAAAGTTCCATAAATGGTCCAGTATGACCTTAAACAACAACTAGGTCCTGTATGACTTTAAACTACATCAATGGTCTAGTATGACTTTAAACTGCATCATCAACAATCCATGCATATGACCTAAACTATTTGCAAGTCCCTTACATCCAGCAAGACGTTAAACTATGATGTCCTAACTACATGACACTAAACTGTATAGAAGTCCCTTACGTCCGAAAAGACGTTAAACTACATAATCATCAAAGGTCATGTATGACCTTAAACTACACTTTTGTTCATCATGAAATTAAATTGCACCATCCACTGTCCATGCATATGACCTTAAACAATTCTCACATTCGTCCAACATGACGCTAAACTGTGGAAAAAATCCCCAATGCGTCCAACATGACGTTAAATGGTTAACTCTTTTGTCCTCACTACATGACATTAAACTGCACAGTCCCCCTTTCGTCCAACATGATGTTAAACTCTATTTTCCCCATCGTCCTAACTACATGACGATAAACTGTATAGAAATTCTGTGATACATCCTACATGACATTAAACTGTACTTTGTCCCTGCTATATGACATTAAACTGTGCAGCACCAATAGTCCTAACTGCAAGACTTTAAACTGCATAGTCCCTTAATACGTCCAACATGACGTTAAAGTGTGTATCATTAAGGTTGTTGCTAAATCATTTTTCTCACACCGAGTATGACTCACATGATCGTAGAACAAACCTCAACCATAACACTCTCTTTGGGCCGCTAACCTTGGGTAAGTCCCAACAACATCATTTTTAGGTCATTGTCCCCAAGAACAACTTGATCATTAATTCATTATTTAATTGAACTATGCAGATTTTGATCCTTTCCTTCCAGGCTGGGTACGTAGGCATCCTCCCAAGGTTCATGACGAAAACTAATCTCCTCACATTGGTTCACCTCCATCTCATACGATGTTGATTCGTGAAACCTCCCCTAGAATCAATATCTTTACGTTGGTTCACTTTCGTCCTTGTTATACGACGTTAAACTATACAACACTTTTGTCCAGTATGACAATAAACTATGATATTCTTTCATACCCTCACTTGAGAAGGAATCATTATTTACATTGATTTTAAATCATGTTTCATTTCAAAGACTACATGCGTACATGGCAATGCCCAAACCTTTTATCTTGGGATAAACCATCACTGTACTAAAGTCCCCTTTCACCCTACACATGTACGAACCAAATTTCTACAGAGGGTGTTTCTAGAACTATGTGGGCCTGATTCCCATCATAATGGGATACGTAGGAACGTTCAAGTGTCCCTCGAATTCATCCCCAAGTCTTTGGGCCTAACACCAAATTCCATTTTCAGTCCCTTGGCTGAAAAGTCCCCATGAAAACACACACTGTGTATTTCATATAATGGTCCTAGCTCTATGACCCTAAACTAAGATCTCTAATCCTTTTGTCCCACACGATGTTAAACTGTAGTTTAAGAGCTATATATGGATTGATTCTCATTCTTATGGGATACATAGTGAAGTCCAACATTTCAATATAGGACCCAACCACAACATGATTATGGTTAGCATTGATCTGTGTATCTTTGTATACATTGGACAATACCCATATTTATGTGTCATAATCCAAACCTTATATATTTTCAGATCTTCATAACCCTTTTCATGACATCTAGTCACAAAATGTCAAACTTCTAAGAGTTCTTTTGCCTGACTATGCAGCATGTTCCCATAGGCGGCCTTGCATTAACAGTCTACATAATAGACTTGTTTGCCAAAAGATACTATTATTTGACTATGCAGCCAATGCCCTTAGGTTGCCCTGCATAATTAAACCTCCTAATGGGTTTGTCGGATAGTGTGAACTTCATTCTTGGGAAGAATGCCTCTTTTGTCCTTATTTGTCTTAAATGATTGTATGTAAGGATCCGCAAAAACAACCATCCTTAACATATTTGTCCCATATCCATTTTCATGATCTGAAAGTATTTACGTCTATGGATTATATTCTCCTTCCCTACGTTTGGTTTAGACCTTCGTTGGAGTGATGTTCATCTAGTTCTTCGATAATCTTGTTTGGAAATATCTTCTCCATATTCAAGTACCTCTTTCCATACAACAAACTCTATACTTTGGATGATTTGAATCTCCATAAAATTTCACTGGATTTTAGCACTAGGAATGTAAATTTTAGAGTGTTCTTTTTCCTGACTATGCAGCACATACCCATAGGAGGCCTTCCATAAATAGTCTACATAACAGACTTGTTAGCCAAAAGATACTATTTATTTGACTATTCAGCCAATGCCCTTAGGTGGCCCTGCATAATTCAACCCCCTAATGGGTGTTGTTAAATAATGGTAACTTCATTCTTGGAAACTAATTCTTCTAATGCCTTTTATCTATTTTCATGTAATTCCTCATATTCAAATATTCTTAAGTCATAGCTTACATATTTTCCCTCATACTTGAGTATGGTAATATGTTTTCAGAATAATTTTCAAGGAATTGAGTCAGTTATAATTCATTCAGTCAAAGCTATTTCGACCTTAATCATTATCCTTTTTATGTCCGACGTGCATGACATTATACTGCCCACAAAAGACAAAGGAACTCTTAAAAAAAGTCATGTTCACATCTCACGAAATATACATTTTGTATGATTTAGTTAATATTGAGAAATTAAAAGGTTCAAGATTTTAGGGTCATTTACATTAATCCTTGTAAAAATAAAACTATTCTTGCTAGGGCCATTGGCTTAGGTAAAATCTAAAGCATATAGAAAAAGAATGCAGGTACAAATGATTGAAGGTGGATGTGTTCTTCATTGATTCACTAGAGTTAGAAGGAAATCCACAGACTGGAGTCTCTTCTCTTTTTCACGAATTACAAGAGGCTTTCAACATAAGTATTCAATTGATGAAATGCATCATGAGATTCATCAGAAGATACTTAACACTCATTCACTTGACCAACTTCACTCTTTTTAGCCTGATGGAGTGCTTTCTTGGAATTTGTAATGGTCTCCATTCCATTCGTTTGAACTCCCTCTAGTGAATTATTGAGTTGGTCAAGTTCCCCAGTAATAGCATCTAATTGTTGCTGAAGGTGCATCTTTTGGACGACATTTTATTTGATATTATGCTTCAGCTCCGTCATCCTGGCATCATAGTAAGCCTCAGCTCGGGATACAGCAGCCTCAAATTCGCCAATGTTGACTGACAGTTTCACCCTGGTCAAATCTTCACGACACTTTTTCTCCTGCTCTCTCCTGAAGATGACTTGTTTCACTGCGGTATGGATTTCATGATATCCAAAACCACCAAGACCTAGAATGATGAATTGGGTCGACAATCTAGGTATATTTGATGATAGATCTTCTAAAGGCACCTAAGATATGATTTTCCATTTAATATTCCACGCCTTACGTCGTGAAAAGTAGAGCGCCTTAGGAACCTTCGGGTCTAAGAGCCATTGATTTTGCACAAGATTTGAATAAATTAACTCTTAAATGGATTGATTTTTCATAAACTTTGTGAAAAAAATTCGAAAAAATGGCTAAGGCATTAAGGCGCGCAAGAATGGATGTGGCGCGCAAGTGTTAAATGTGCCGCGTAAGTTTTTGTCACGCATGTGTCACCGCACAAGTCCTATTACCTTGATAGCAGTGCAGTGGCAAGGAAACAACGGAATGAAGAGACTTGCGTGGAGAAGATGACTTTCGCGGAGAAAGCTCGAGAAATTCGGAATCAGATGCTATGTGCGGCCAATGACCATGTATTTATAGGCCAGGCGGCCTATCTGCGCGCCTACACCCAGTGCGCTCAAGTCCTGCGCTTCTCAAACCTGCGCGCCAAGTGTTGCACACTGAACACTTGTGGGACACCTTTCCTTTGGATGTCTTCTTTTTTTCCTCAGAGTCATATCCTCATTTCTTTTGGATCCAACTCTGAGGGGGGACTTTTGTTGACGCTCCATTTTCATCACATAGTCTGAAGGAATGGAAAGGGAAATTACTTAGCAAAAATTGATTCATCCATTGAAGAAAATATAAAAATTGACAAAGGGATGAACAAGGAGAACATTTCCCATAGGTCGCACAAGTTCCCTCATAGTCACGCATGTCCACTTGCGTGACACATGATGGTCGTGCAAGTGACTTGCACGACCTAAGTGATAACCGCCCGAGGTCTTCTCTTGCCTATAAATAGACCCTGTGGGCCCCCCATTTGAAGGAAGATTTTTTCCAGAAACTCATATTTGAACTCCCGGCACCCTAGTCTCTTATCAAAGCTTCGTAAACACTTATAAGGTAATTTCATACCTAGAACAGAAGATCTAAGGAGGGGGAGTAATGCCTAAGTGTTGAAATTCATCAACACCTCCACGCCTGAGTGGCCATACCTTAAGGGAAAAGGCCACACTTGCGCGCCGCCTTACTCCTTCAATAGAACTTGTGCGCCCCACTTCTGGAAGAACCTCAAGAGGATTCTAAAGGATTTAATCAAGAGTCGCCCAAATATTACCTTGCTGGTTAACCGTCGCGCAAGTACCCATGTGTCGCGCATTGTATACCTGCAAGACCAGGACTTGCGCGCCCATGCAGTACCTGTGTGCCTGCCAGGACTTGCACGCCCCTACCTTTTTGGGTGCCCTTCTAGCCCATTTCATACCTCTTAAGCCATTACACCTCTCTTATTCAAGATTCAGTCTTCAAGACTCTCTTTAAAGTCATTTATGGCATGATTTCTTGATTTGAATTCATTAACTGAAAGGAATTCTGTGGAATATCTCTCAAAACCTAGTGATTTACACATCTTTATGTCACTAAAGATTGAGATTTCATTCATTCAACCTCATCCTTTAAGATGAGATAAACCTTAACCTGGGTCTCCTTTTCAGGAATAATCCCCAGTCATAATTCTCAAATTTGGGATTCCTCTTTGAGAGTAAGCCCCAAGTCCTCTAATCTAGGCATCCTCCTTGGGAGTAAGCCCTATATCCCCTAACCTGGGACTCCTTTTCAGGAGTGAGCCCCAATCATAATTCCCCAAATTATGGGCATCCTCCTCAGGAGTGACCCCAAACCTTAATTCCTTTAACCTGGGCCTCCTTTTTAGGAGTTAGCCCCAGTCCATGTCCTCTAATCCGGGCATCCTCCTTAGGAGTAAGCCCCAATCACAAATATGGGCATCCTCTTCAAGAGTAATCCCCAGTCACAAATATAGGCATCCTCTTCATGAGTAAGCCCCAGTCTTAATTCTTCTTAACCATTCCTAATTTACCTTTGATCTGGGATTCCTTCTCAAGAGTAAAACCCAATCACAAGTACTATCCTAATTTGGGCCTCCTTTTCAGGAGTAAGCCCAAAGTTAGGTATTCAAATCTCCATGAAGCACATATACCTTTATAAACCCTGTTCCTAGATTTCTTCCCCGAAGAAAATCATAATCTTCATTTATTTGGGCATTCATGCATATATAAGTCCCACATCATTTCTTATGATTGCATCTTTTATGGCATAATTGTCTAATTTTTACCAATACCTCTTGTTTCTCACACCGATCATGACTCACATGTGCTTAGAGTGTAAAAGTGATTATAACATTTTTCTTTGATCCATCAATCATAAACATCATACACCCTTACTCGAACTATGTGGGTTCTGAATCCTTTTCTAAACAAAGGATACGTAGGTAGCCCATCTGTGGGTTCGATCCCAACTCTAAAATAATACATTTCCTTCTGAATGACAATAAACATCAAGTGCCCCATTGAGTGGCTTTAAAACTAGTATTGTCATCATAATGACCAAGAGACTTCTATATAAATTTGTCGAAGGGTACCATTGACCATGAATCTCTAATAAATACATAGGATTCTCTATCGATGGAGAACCTCAAATACATATAAAATATTCTCTAAATTTCTTACATATTTAATCATTGATTGTCAGATCTGAAGGAAATCTCATTTTATACTTGGTAATGTAATAAGGATTCATGAACATAACTTAAATCTATAAAGAGAGTCCCGGAGTATGAAATAAATTCCCCAAAAAAAGGTGTGATGAGTCCGACCTCCCATCCTCTCGATGAATGAAAATTCCTAAGCCTCATCATTCCACAAACTAATGAGAGCCTACCTTTGAAAAGTAGGACTAAATGGATGTGGAATCATTGGATGTTTCCGGTTCTACAAACAGACCTGTTAGAAACCGATCGAAATGTTTGAACCTCTCATCAAGGCGGTCAATCCCGGGATTCCGAGGGAAACAACATTGAGAAGAATATTCATTATGATATTTTCATTTTTACTTGTCTAAGTCTAACTACACTCCCATTTTATTCATAAAAAATATATGTATTCAAAAATAAAATACACTGATGCAAAAAATTACATGTATTTAAGATGAAACAATTATATCCATTTTTTAGATTTAATTAATAAAGAAATTAATAACCAAATTATATTTGATATTCAATGATTTTGAAAATAATTATTCATTATAGAAGATTTTATTTTTTTAAAATATTCCACCTATGGGATATGTAATAGAAATTAATCATATTTTAACAATAAACATGGATAAAAATAATTATAAAAGATAAAATTGTCCATCCTAGTCTATTTTTCATTCATTTAATAAAATCATGTTAATCACAAAATCTATATTATACCACCATATCAGTATTTTTACAAAAAAAATTATTTTTAGACAACTTCTTTTTTAAAATTATGGGAATAAAATGAAAATACAAATCTATTAATTATATCCATCACAACATAAAATACCCCTTATTATCGAAAACAATCACAATAGACACCTCTATAGCTATATTTAACATTAAACTATAATCTTAATAAATATATACCATTATTTTGACCTTTGATATATTTAAAAAAAATAATATATAAATTTGATATCATATAACCTTCATCATTTTAGACATAATACTATATAATAGAGAACCCAAATTGACTCTATATGGTTAATGTCATCCCAGTATGTTTATTATAGAATTTCTTATCCTTTTAAAATATTTACACTCATTACTAATAAATCTTTTTTACTCAATAATTTTGATACACTACTTGAAGAAACATTATTATATTGTCTAGATGACTTTTCATTACTTGGTTTATATTTTTACCCCTTTTAAAATAAATACCACATCATAACCTAGATATCACTTATCTTTCCTTATATCATGAAAAAAAATTTATAATTATATAAACAATACATACAAATAATTTATAATTTCGAAAACATTTTTATTGTATTATAAAATAAAATTTATACCTATAATAAGCCAGAAATAAAACCTCTAGTATCTTAATGTATTTGATTTACCCAATCATATTATGTATATGAGAAAATAATAATATTCCATAATTAATAATATATTTGAATTCTTTTTATATTTTCTACGTGCACTTGTTTAGTAATTTTTTGTATTTAGTTACTGAGGAATATATTTATTAAACAAATATAATTTCGTACAGATTCCTTAAGAATAATATTTTTTTCTAAATTTCCATAGAAATTGCATCCATTATTAATTAGTTCCCATGAATTGACCTTAATTTAATATTCTATAATGAAAGTACCATTTTTTACTAAAAAGTAAAAAAATTTATTAAAAGAGTATCGTGTATTTTATTTATTTAATAAGGAATATTTTTTATTGTGATCAAGATAAAATGATTACCTATTTTCATATATCATGTCCACTGTTTAGATATTATGGACATTTTTCTAATTTCAGTGTTTCTTTTACATTTCTAACATATCATAGTTGTCTTGGTAGACATTAAATTCAGTCATATCAGATGTGGATATTGAATTGATGAGTGGATAACTATTTATCTTAATCCATCATATAGATTAAAAACATTTTTCCTCTAGTATCTCAATCCTATTAAATAATTTAATATTAGTTTAATGTAAATCTATAACAATAATGAGAACCTTATACAATTGGTATTGGTTAATAAAATACACATAATTCATAATCAAGACACCTAAAATAAAAAAATCATTCCCATGATCATCCAAGTTTGAAACCCAAAACCATGAAATTATAAAATGAATAATAAAATATTCCTTACAGTATTAGATAACTACAATAAACATCATCAAAGTGGTTTTATGAAGACACTATAGAGTTAGACATGAAAATATCTTTTATATGGTGTATGTTTGGGTTAAAATAAATGCCACATCACATGGGTGGGACACTCCACAACCTGTCATTATAGTGCATCATATATATTGGGAGGACAAATCATGGAGCTTAAGTATATATGAGAATCATGAAAATCTTGGATAATCAATTATATATTATCTCAATGTAATTATCCCATTATCTGGGATTTAATGATGCTATATGATCCATGATTAATTTCATGATGTGTTTTAAAACATACGAGTCTATCACCAATTCATCATGAATAAATCAAATGAATACACTAGAACGACTGTGCATTATATCTCACTAAACCTATCAAAACTTTATAACTATTAGTGGAAAAAATTAAAACAATAACCATTTATCATTTGGAAACAATTTTTCTCGTAGGAAGAGTCCTAGTCTTTAATATCATCGCATATAATATCAATTTTAAAAGGAATATGATATGACATGCATCATATAAGTTATACCCTTTAACATGATTATATATTACAATATACATGATATTTGGTGTGTGTAACAATTTAAATATACTAGTTTTGATAAATCCATAGAAACATATTACATATATATTATATAGAATAAAATATAAAATAATTTAAAAACTAATTTTGGTTTTTTTTTTCAGAAACTATTTTTAAATTTGTCATAAGATTTACTGTACATTAAAACTTATGGATATTTTGTAATAGCCAAATGAAAAATCATTTTTTGTTAAAAACTGAAAAAAATTTAATATATAGATAATTAAGTTAAACAAAATATTCATTTATCCAATTAAAACATTTGAACTAATTAAAATATGTATCATTAACAAAAAAATATGAATTAGTAAATTAATAAATGAACGAAAAGAGTGGAATCTAGAAAATAATTAATTTTATCCATGCATAATAGGGTCTTGATTAATCCACATTAGACAAATTTATCTCTATACCTATATCAACTAGATACATCAACTGAAAGAATTATTTTTTATGTGCTTCATTTTACTAGAAATCATGTAACAATATAACACTCAGCATGAAAATGATGTATACATACTCATATATTCTTTACTATTCAGGTATATATTGACTATTTTGTTGAATACATCCCACATCATTCACATTTATATATTTGTGTATCACATTCCCCTATATTGATAGATAATAAAACTAATAAATAATCTCAGAATTCTTATTCACCTTATAATTCAATTTCAATTGAGGGATTATATGATATATCAATCCTGTAATGGGAACATGGCATCACCATTAATCTCTAGATGTTGAAATCATATACAACATTCCAAAAAACCCCAGATTACCTATTCCTTAAATATTTCATAATAAATATATAAAAGTGTAATGGTTATCATGCTTGATATATAACCAACATTAGGAATTTAGAAATATAAAAATAAACCCTTCACCCCCTATATAACAATGACACATTGTATGAACTCAATATGGTATACATCCTGGATCACCCATTATAAAAATATCATTTTTTCAATCATGAGAATTTTATATATATTGATACAAGAATCATAGTCAAGATAAACACATAATGTTTTTATATCATATAATATTCCATAATTTTCATTAGTTCTGGATTATATAAAGATAAAAATTAAGTTCAAATAACATTAAAGATCATTATATATATGAATCCTATATATGAAACGAAAAGGGGGAGATTTAATTTTTTATTACAAGATATTTATTATATTATCATGATTCATTAGGAATATTATGAAAACTATAAATATGTTCACATATTATCATATCAAATATGATAGACTAATATATCCGTATTTTTTACTACACTTTTTGGCTTTGTTATACTCATTACAATTCTATTTAAGTAGTTCCATAGCTCTACGAGGAAATATGATAATACAGTCCCACTAAAATAATTAGTGATTAAAATTTATGAATTATTATAGTTCATATAGCAGTAGAAACATGAAATGATACTACACTAAAAACATCACTTGACCACATATAACAACATATATGTTAACAATCATCATCACTAATAAAACTATTCTATAAAATTTTTTCTAGGAAATGTTTACCTATGGAATGTAACACTTAAAAATATCATTTAATTATATTGCATAAAATTTTTTTCTATAGAAAGTCACATTTAATTTTTAAGATTGATATAAAACTATTATTGTTACATTGTGAACTACTTTAAGTCATAACATACCACAACTAACATTTAAAAGGTATATTCTCTTTATAATATTATGGTATGATAAAAAAAATCTATTTTATAGATGAAATAACACTTATTTACTCTTGTTTGTAATAATTAATAAATAAAATATTATATAATATTATATATGGTGTAATATGTGTTTGGATCGTCCTTCATAAAAGAATTATTTATTCTTTATAATATTCCACTAATGGGTTATGGAATCATACTTTTAATATTTTAACAGACTTGTTGGATAAACATTTTATCCCAAATCAAACTCTTTTATCATTATCATCATTTCAATCTTGTAATATAATGTTATGATTCTTATACTATGTATATAGAAGGTACCATATGTTTTTTCATAATATTATTTTTAAATAAAAAACATCCCTTATCATATATGTCTAATGGGATACAAATCCTTCATTTTGACCCCTATATGTTTGAAATATTCATTTACATTTAATCAAATGTCTCTATAACACTTTGGTTCATTACTTTAAAATTAACTATAATATCCAATGATTATTTCATTGATGTTAAAATCAAATATATTTCCAATCATTACAAAAAATATATATATTATCATATAATATTTAAAATCAATGGGGTGATATCAATATAATTGATATTTGATAATGATAATCCATGGTGTTTCCATATTCCAATCATGTATATTTTAAAATTACATAAAATGGAAATTTTATGCCTTATTATTGACTTCCACATAATGATTCAAAAACTATGAATATTTAAAAAAACATTTTTATAGACATTCAAAGAAACATTTTTTCTTCCAATTTGAGTTTTTATCAACAATTTCATTAAAAATTAAATCTAAACCCAGACATCATATATCTATTTCATCATTATTGAACATTTTGTAAATAGAGTCTAAAATTTTACTGAATTTATTCACATTTTTTTACATTTAATAGAATTTTTGTACGATGAATACAATTACTAGAATAATTCCTCATATAATATCATTACTCTCTTCTAGTTATAAACTCATTCCAATTGAATAAATGAGTTTAGAGTAAATTTCTTTTTTATTAATTTTACATCAAATAATTCTTATAGGCTATGTGAACAATTGTACTCTTTTCATGATCATTTATATCTATTTGTTTAAATACATCAAAATTTACAAACTCAGTATGGAATTTTCTCCAACAAATTTTTTTTTTCTATAAATATAATATTATTTAAACGAGTACTTGAATTTTATTAAATTAATATTATTATTATTATAGTATTAATTGTAGTGCTATTCTCAATAAATGTTATTTCAACTATATATATTATAACATTTTATCAAATTATTTTTATTTATTACATTAATTTATTAAGTAATTTTTTTAAATGTTCTCCCACTATAATGATAACAACTATTGAAATACATTATATCCATCTGATCTCAATGATCAACATTTCATTAGTACATACAACAATTATTCATAAAATTAATCCATGAATATATTTGTTATAGAATAATATTAATCATAATAAAGATCAAACATTGATAATTTTATGGAAAATACTTTTCCCAATCCATCATATGGATTATCTCATCTCAACTCCAACGATATCATAATGGCTAGGTTTTTCTATCTATGTTCTACCCAATGAATACACTATGAAAAAAATCACTTAACATTTATGGTCACTTCATTACAATCATTCCATCAAAAAGTTAGTTATGGGACTCAAATTATTTATAGGTTACACCTGGTTTGATGATCAAGGTCCTAGAATGTTTAAAATTGGAAAAGAATATAATGTATAGTATTTATAGGGATTTAATATTTTCATATTATCTCTTATTATTCCATTTTGAAGTTTTCATTTTTTCTGATAACCTTTTTAGGAATTTTATTCCTTCCAATAAATCAGAATGTTCAATGCATACGTATGTGTAACTATTTACCAACACATTTTTTTAACAATAAAAAAATAAAAAAACTGAAAATATTCATAATTATCCAAATTAATCCAATTCTTAAGGTATATGAAACGTTATCATGTACTAGATTGAAATAATTTGAAATCAATAATCTAAAAAAGAGTAAACTTATGATGATATATAACTTTTTAGGATTCATTCTTTGGTCGGTTTGTACATCGTTGATAGAAATATTTCACTTGCATCCCTATGTACTCTCTTTCCAAAGGTGAGCAATATTCATCACTTTTTGGTGATGTATTCTCTTTGATTTAAGATTGATGGTGGGATGTCGACTTCTCCTTCGGTGGATTCCACCTCCAAACATTTCACCTAGTCTGGGTCACCCTCATAGACATGTGTCATTGTTCATGAATATCATTCCTGGTGCCATATATTTTTAGACGCCTTTTAATTACTATTTTATAGCAGAAAATTCTATAGGGTCTCGATAGGGAGCTAACCTTCAGTTGGAGTATATGGTAACATTGGGCATGTCAGGGCATCTCTGAATGCTGGAACAATGGTTAAAATATATTCTTCCTCATAATAGGGATTCTCAATGTTATGGACACCCAAGGAATCCCACATAAATTGTTGGGTACATAAGGCAGAGGCCTGTATCCAAGGTTTTTCCTAGTATACCATGCTTAACACGTGGTATGTATAGAGTTTAACATCTTATAGAGATTGTTTCTCCAAAGGCATAGTTTACGAGTATTTTCATAGACATTCCATGTTCATCAAGAGGTAGACCGCAAGTTTCACATATTTACTTGATGGATTGAATTTATCTAGAAACCATTAACGATGGATCAGGAATGGGCACCCCTAAAAGGGGGAACCTGGGATATTACAGGATGGATAGAACAAGATTCCCAAAAATATAGAACATATTCTGATGTGTCCTAAAATTGGATTAGGTCACACCATGAGGGTTCATAACAAAAATGATCACCAGATGGATGGATCAGAATTCCTAAAAATAGCAGACCCATGGTGGTGTGTCCCTCAAAAGAGATGATGACACACCATGAGGGTGAATCTCGAAAAGGGAGAACAAGATGGATGGATTAGAATTCCCAAAATAGTGGACCTAAGGAGGTGTGTCGAATGAAGAGATGTTTTAGCATCGTTAAGGCTTATCTAGACATCACAATATAAAAATCAGGGAATCTCGCCACAAAGAAGGGGAATCATAGGGTTTACCATTATCTAGGATAGATCCTTAGGGTGAATTCCTACATACCCTATTTTGAAGATAGGGATCAAAACCTACATAGTTCAAACTGATTATTTTGGTCTTACATGTGGTTGGATGTACATCGCAAAGGGGTAACTCTTAGTTTGATGGAAATGATGTGAGGGATATATGAAAGGTTAGTTTCCTGAGTGATGATAGCAGTAGTGAAGAAGTGGGTGGAATGATATCACCAGGATGTTGCGGCCTAGTTAAGAATCATGATGGAAACTTGTGGATTTTAATATAGTGAATGATATGAATAGGATGGAGGTGACACGAAGATGGTTTTGGTGGATTGATCTTCAGGGAGGATTCCTATGTATCCGAGTGGATTTAAATCAAAGACCACATAGTTCAGTGTTGTGATGGGACACCTAATGAGGTGGCACATGAGAATGTACACATGGATACAGAACTAAAAGATGTAGAACCTCTAAGTTGGAGCATGATTTTCTTGAGACACAAAGGCTCAAAGTGGAGGCCAATATGGGAAATGGTTGATGGGATGGAACATTAGGGAGGATTCCTAAGTATCCATGTTGTGGGGAATCAATGTCCACAAAGTTCAAGAATGCGGCAGTGAATCGGTCTGTACACAAATGACCATGACCCTTAGACACACGAGGGGATTATGCGTGGTTAGTATAACATTATAAGATGGAAACTATTGGTCAGAGGAGAATGGTGAAGTGTGGGTATAGTGAATGGTTAGTAGCTCATGTGGATGATAAAAACTCAAATGATGGATTTTAGTGATGTGTCTCAAAGATGGAAGATGTAACATAAGAATTGTAAATCCATAAGAGGAAGCACTATAGTTTAACATTGATTGGGATTGAACCTCAATGAGGCTTCCTACATTCCTGAAAGTAATCAAAACCCACATAGTTAGTAGGGTTTAGATTCACGTAATTTTGAAAAAATGAATCGATGTGAAATAGAATGGAAAAATATATTGTTGGGAGTTATAAGCATGATCCACATAGAGGGTTCCATCATACCATCGTTAGATGATAGATATCAAAGTCCATGAAATTAGGTGGGGAATATAGTTTAACATCATGTTGGATAAGGGTCCTGGTGCTTACACATAGGTAGTGGACCATAAGGATTTAATGGTTGCAACTACACTCTAAGAACACGTGATTCATGATCAGTGTGAGAAAAAATAGGAAACAGTATACCAGAAAGACATGTCATGGAAGGAATGTACAAAATGAATAGTGAATTTGTTGTGGTCCCACTAAGGAGAATCAATGGTGGATGGATATTATGTATGGAAGCTTCTCGGGTGCAGCAATGGAGTGGAAATGGTGGATGGGGATTACACATAGAAGCAACTCGTGATATCCTCCTCATATCAAGTCAATAGGGAATCTCATGTTCCTGGTAAGGGATAAGTATTAATTTTAGCATCCTATGAATAGATGAGTTGTGCTGAGATTAAGCTGTGAGATGGACATTCTGTCTTCATCTTGTCAGACCATGAGAGAATCGCAACCTATTGATTGGTTGAGGAGTATAGTTGCGACTTACACAAGATAAAGAGTCCCACCGTGTTTTTTTCAATCTGGTTCATGATGAGGAATCTTATTGATGATCCATAAGGCATTCTATACTTGAATAATATGGTATGAAACTATTTAATTTCATATATTTAATTCTATTAGAATCATATGCTTCATGCGTAAGGCATCTCTTGTTTGGAACAATAGAAATCATATGTTTTTCAAATAGGGTGTAATAATGTTTAATGGGGTGTAGTGGTGACTATTAGGCATAAGAAGCCACACAATTGTCAGTCTGGAACTTACTCAAGAGTGACCTTATCGAATATGACCTAGCATAGAAGTCGGGTGATGAGGATTCTATAATTTTTTGAATAATTTATTGACTCAAGGCACCAATAGAATCCATGAAAAAGATCCCAACTCATGACATGGTAAAACAAACAAGAGGAAGATATTGATTCATGGTTTTTCAATGAGTGTAGAGGGTGTGTCGAATTATCATTTTCCTGAGGTGGATGTTGGGTGTGGATAAAGTTGCAAGGTATAATGAGGATAACCCAGCATGAAAAGTTTACAATACGATACTCCATTTTCATGGGGACTAGTGATAGTGGTGACGGGACCAGAACGGAGGGCTGGGACCGTATCCCATTGTTGATTCAGAGTCGAGGTGTGGGTGTATATCCCCCATAGTATGGACCAGTGGGTGAGAAGGAAGTTTCTTGGTGAAGGTGATTCACAAAGGCACTTCTCAAATGAAATGGGTTTGTAGACCATGATGTATCATGAAGGATATGGATTCAAAAAGGAAGGGTGCTTCATGAAGGAAGGACTTTTGTAGAGTCGTGCCTCACATAAGAAAATAGATCACAATTTTTAAAATGGTCAGTGAAGGATTAATGATTCACAACATCTCGAGAAACCCGAAGGGGTTACCTCCTTCATAATGGTTGGAGCCCTTCACGATGGGCATCCCCCCCTTTGGTGCTCTCATGATCGATAAAATGGGGCATCATCCACCGAAAAGTGCAGCATAACCATGATCATGAGGGGGGGGAGCATAGTGTTTATAGGAAAATGAGGTCTGTTAGGCGCATCGTAGATAAAAATAGGGATACATGAAGAAAAAGTGATGTCGCAATGGATATACGTTCGTGGTTGGATCCACAATGGAAAGGGGATGCCAAAAAAGAGATAAGTTCATGTTTATATACATTACGGAAAAGTGACTTCATGGAGGAGGTATGTTCACATAGATAAATGAAGTAATAGGGATGTCACGGAGGTGATATGATTGCATGGGGAGCATTGTGAACCGCAAAGAGAAACATACGTCATGAAGCACATAAATTCGTGTGGGGAGGTTTCTGAACATTAAAGGGGCATCTCGAACCATTTTTTCATCCATACCTCAAAAAATCATAACTTCTAATATATGTATTCATTCAATCTACACTACCAATCAAATTGAAGACTAGGAAAAAAGATACACTCTGGATTTATGCATGGAATCATTGGGTGCATCCTTCAGAAGTATTTTCCAATTCCAATAATAACAGACCCCAACATCTAGTTATAAGCCATCAGGCCACATGTCAGGGATCCTTCCATCCAAATTTACCTCTATCAAATTACATATTATCAATAGAGACTATAATCCCATTATAAATATAACACCAAGTATATAGAAACTATAATTAACTTCTAAATTCAATAACAAAACCTAGTGTATGGAAATGTCAAAGAAGAATAAAACTAAATAAATTATCATATATGTTATACAACTCCTTATATGTGTGTATTAAATTTAATAAATGGTGTTTATATCTACAATAATACAAACATGTATTTAAAATATTACTATTAATATCAAATAATTCTAAAAATGGAAATGAATTAAAAAAAATCAAAAATTTATTCATATGATAATTTATTTTTAAATAATTTGTCAATTTTGAAATTATAAAAACATTATTTTTATTCCCAATATGAATCACTTTATATAATTCTTTATTTTTAATTAATGTAAATAAAAGATATTAAATATTGTGTATACTTTTTAAATTCCAAATCTATTCCATAAACAATTCACATAAACAAAATATCATAAATTATATACTATTTAATCCTCGATCATATCTATTTATAAATACACATATTGATTTGCTTTAAAATTTTTCAAATATGTAAATTTAAAATGAGTAATAAAAATGAAATAATTATGAAAAACATATAAATAATAAACTTTATACCTTTATTTAATTTTTAGTTAAAAAAAATTATGAATTGCCATTATGAATTCTATATAAAAAAATTATTTCTAAATTACATGTTAGTCAATATAATTTGAAAAGGACATTTTTTGTCTAGTAATTAATAATTATTTTATATATATCTAATAAAAAATTCATAATCATCAATAACTATATATAAAAATATTACATTTTTTATAGAATCATTATAAATTAAATAAATTAATTTTAATAATGTTTTTGAAATTTTATAAGAATTTTATAAATTTTATTGATAAAATCATAATTAATGTTAGGAAATATAAAATTTTCAAAACATATAACGCTTAATGATATGATTATATCATAATATAGAGCACATAAGTCATGACACATAAACATTTTAATAAAAATAAAATATATTTTATGATTGATAATCAGGGTTCTGACTTAGTTATGGCCTTATAGATAATTTAAAAAGTTGTATAGCTGTCGTTATAGCATGTGTCTAGGTTTGAGATAATATTAATACATTGTGGGTCATATTATATAAAAGCTCATGATACCTAAAGTACAATCTGATGCCTAATTATCAAAAATGATATAAGTTTTATCGAATAATATGATATCACATATTTTTTGTTATGTTTTGCAGAAAACTACATGATTTGTATTGATTCATCACCTATGATATTTTATATAAAATGGTGTTACCAAATAATTATTTACATTATCAAATATATTAAATAATGGTAAAATATTCTCAATCATATTATGATAGAGAATAAAACATCCAAATAAAATCAAAACTAGTAAAAAAGGGCTTTGAAGTTAGTTTCTTATTATTTTTTGTTGTAAATAAGTGGTGTCTTCAAAAATAATTTTGTAAATATAATTTCTAACGCAAGTTATTTTAACATAAATAAAATATATCTTCCACATTTATATTATGATTAATGTTGTGGATACCCATCCTAGACATATAATTTTTTGAATATTTCCACATAGGTTACTATATAACCGACTTGGAAGAATGTTTTTTATTTCATCTATGTTTTATAACTGATTTATAAAAATTAACTATCAATTATTACCCCGTTAGTTATTTCATAAATGATGTTATAGTTAATTTATTATATATGTTATAATATTTACCAACAAATAAATAATAAGAAATATTATTTATTATAATCGTAATAGAAATTATAAATTGGAAACAATACATCAAAAAATATTAAACGAACAATATATAATATAAAAAAGTATCCAAAATGTAAAAATATACATTAGAAATCAATAATAACAATTTATATACCAATTTTTTAGAATTTAAATTTTAGATTTTCGAAATCTAAATTTAAAATATAAACGATTAATCTTAACCATAATCACACTTGTATTTTTATTCTTCTATTATCGCCACAGATGATTTATCTAATTTCCATTATATGGTTGAGGATAATAGAAAATATACATACATAAAAGTAACAACCCAATATTTTCTTAATATAGTTATTATATAAATAAAAAAGAAAAATAAAACAAATTATAACCTTACTGATTTTTCTAATATTTCATTTTAAATTATATCATAAAAAATCCATAGATAAACAACCACATTTGAAATTTAAATTTTGAAATAATTTATCAATTTAAATAACATTTTTTAATCTTATTGATTATGGTGCTAATAAAATAATCCACCATTGTGCCCAAATATTTTATCATCCCAGTGAAATTGTCTAATTATAGGATATAATTATTCCATGAACTATTTTAAAATGATAATTATAAAATAAAATATCATTTATTTATATTATATATTTATTAACATAATAAATTTTAAGGTACTAATACATATTTATTATTTTCTCAAACATGGATTTATCATAACCAGTAAGAATCACTTTCTTTTTAACAAATGACACACAGAATCTAGTAAAACTAATATAAAAAATTTCCATGTTGGGTTTTATTTATTTTAGACAAATATAACATTTCAAAAAATATTTCTCATTTTAATCAAGATAAGGATGTATCCAATTTATATCTCTATTATTTAGAAATAATTTTTAAATATATTATTTTCATTGTTCATATGAAAATACCTTCAATATTAGATAAATAAATTATCTATCCATTTTAATAACCTAGGAATTTCAAAGTAATTACAGGAAATAATGTGTTTTATTTTATGATCGAATGTAGGATTTTGTTATGTGTACTTGGATTTATATTGGTAATATGATGGTACAAACATATCTAGGGGTTTTTAAATGATTAACAAAGACCATTTGTTGGTGTGGGTGCTTGTGGAGGTGTCATGGTAGGGATGGGGTTTCTAGCCGCTGAAATTCATTATCTTATAGCAGTTCACACCATAACCCTAGAAGGTTTTTCGACGATGAGGTATAGAAGATGGAGGGGTTCATAATCTTGAAAGTGGCTTTACCAAAGAATTTTTTTAGAAATGAACAAGTTTGGTTTGGGTTTTTCATTTTCCAAAATTTATTTATTCCATGAATGGTTCTAGGAGTGATGATTCACATCTAAAAATAAAGATATTTTTCCTTTCCCCCTAAATAAATGTCATATGTACTACTTCCCGTAGTCATAGCATGAATTTATAATGTAGGGGTGTAATTTTGAAAATTATCCCCTTGGTAATTACACAATTTGGGAATGAATGTATTTTTTTAGTGGTTGTAAACCTATTTTATGGGCCATCAATCTTTTTTAGGGGAAATAGGAATCAGGATGATCCCTTACAATCAACTCCCTCTCCCTATATTCATCTCATCGATCCCCTATGTACGGGTTTTGTTCTTGGTGTGATTTATTGGCTATTCCACGTTTGTTTCTCATATTTCATTAATTTTTTTCTTCCTTCATATCACCTTTTATATTATGAAAATTTTTTCTATGGTTTGGGAGTTTACTGGACCATAGAATGGTGGAATCATGTAATAATTATTGAGATTCCATGTGTGGTGGATAAAGGAGATTCAAAATCGTTGATCGAACAGTGTATTTCAATATTTTACTCAAGTTAGACAACATCCATAATTTATTTATATATTTTTTTGATATTAGATAAAATTGGGTATTGACATTGTTTTAATGGATACAACTTCTTCTCAAGTTGGTGAAATAGGTATGCGATTGGAATTCTAGGATCAATTAGTTGAAATTTTGATATTGTGGGGGTTCCAAATGAGATTTACATCAACTATTCCACTGTTTTAAAAATTGAATAGTTAATTATAAATGTTTATTACTTATTAATTTTGTTTTATAACATGATATTAGAGCTTGAAGGATATAAATGTTTTGACATGGCTTGGATAGGCTTATGCATGGTGGAACATTAGTAGGAATGGGTCGTAACTCTGTTTCATATCATAGTAGAATCATTAATATAATATAATTTTCATTATAATTCATATTCTAATGAATCATTCATGTTTTTTGTGACTAGGTAGACAGATATTAATATATATTTCATTTGAAGGAAAATATAGGAAGGCGTTTGTTATCGTATGCTCATGATAAGTGGTCTTTTAAAATTTAAGTAATATGTACATCCCTTGGACTATGTCATGATGGTTAATGATATAATTTGAGATTGAATGATTCCTTTTCTGGGAATCGAGGATCCAATGGTGATGTAGTTATCCTTGGATGGTTTCCCAATAACTATTTTTGTAGGCAGGTGTGGCTATGTCCTGGTGAGAATAATCAAAATATTCCACATCTAACACATTGGGAGGACTATAGTATTTATGATGTAATGTAGGTTAGTGATAATTACAATTGGTATCAGTATATCAAGATGATATTTGGTTACATGGAGTGGGGTTTTCTCTATGTGATAGGCTGGGATATCTCATTTAAAATATGTTATATGATTCCAAAGTACAATTCCTGGAAAGTCCAAAACAATTTATCATTAAGTTGTGATATGTTTTAGATGGGAATTGTACCCACCTATTGAGGTCTGGGTATGGTAGAGTGTATTGGATCTAGAAAGACTCTAAGAACCTATATGTAGTGTGAGGAATGTTTCAATGTGGGCAGATCGGGGTATTGGGTTTGTATCACAATGAGCTAAAATCATGGTGACAGCAATTATCGACAAAAACAAGGAGGTATTTATGGTCATAGATCATTATGAGTATGATTGATACTTTTGAAAACCTAATGGATATGGTGAGGTCTTTGTAGAGATGTTGGGCTAGGTATATAGTTACTAGCACCCAAGTATCATCTAATGAGTTGTGTGGTGGGTTATTATCCGTGTGTGTTGTTGTATATGTGTACTTGTGTGTGATTGAAATATTTGAGGTTCCTATAAGGGGATATAGATCATGATTACTAACAATAATATGAATGAGAAAAATCCATATAAACATTCATTGGTGCAAAATATCCCCATGTGTATGAATTTGGACTTCTCCTTGAGTGATATGTTTTAGGTCATGAAAGTATATCATTCATTGAGTGAGAGAACTCAAGATGTTGTAGTGGATCTCCCTGAGTTTTAGGACATGGTTGTGATGATAATATTAAATTTTAATAGAGTATCATTCATTGAGTAATTAGGTTTTGGGATTTTTAGATATGTAATATCGCTCCTTGCTCCTTGGGGTACTAGGTCAAGAGTAAAGACGATTCCTACAACGAGTCTTTGGTTCTTGGTCTAGATATGGATAATTACTACCCCAATAATTTTAGTTGGTGATACAAATAAGATATGATAAAGTTATGAGATGGGGTGGATTTAATATTAGTATAGAAGTATGTATGAATTGGTATCATGGTGTCCTGGTTATAACATGAATACTCGATGTGCATTTAGTCAAGGTGTATTGGCTAACACAACATGAATGTAGCTTATGGCTGACATATTATATTATTTATTTCCTCATCCATACATACATATTATGTTTTATAATAGAATTATTTTGTAATTACCTACTATTATTTTTTTATGTCACCCTACACAGGAACCCTGGTGTGTTTCAAAACCTGATATCTATTTTATAAAACTATTCATAGGTTTTTGGGTCCATTGTGATGGAGCATCTTGAAGGGAATAAAATATTAGTGTGATATCTACATATAGAAGTCCGGGTGGTTTTTTATTTTGTTTATTTTTCTATTTTTTATATATTTGATCTTCCTACTGAGTAGTCAATGAATCTTTACTGGACCATGGTTCTGTATGATAATGTTATGAACTCTTATAGAATTATTTTTTATTTATCATGTATACTATGATTATATAATATTTTTTTCTTTTATTTTAATCAATTTTATTACCCTAATTTGATGGAATATTCTCTTTTGTAAATGGATGAATCCCTATCTACTATTCTGAATACTCTCAAATTTGTGGAGGAGATCTTGAGGTCATATAATGAATAATCATGGGAATTTTTTTTGTGGTCTCCAAAATATATCTTTAGACCAAATATTTTTGTTATATTTTTACTGATTGTAGAAATATGGAATAATAATGGGTCTAACATTTTGATTTACTATAAAATGGTTAATTATGAACATTTTTTGGGTGGTAAGTCCTGGTTTTCAGTGCTATGGGAATTTTTTTGGATATTTTCTATTCTATTTGACTTCTGTTTTAAATATGATGTATTTACTGGATATATAATTTATGTTTTTTTTATTTGAAAATTTTTATGAGGATTATGTGCATATACCAAATTTATAACATTGGTTTTACATGGTATAAAAATTTTTTTTTCCAGTTTTTCATTGATGAGGATATAGATGTGTAAATTGTGTAAAATAATTCTATATTGTTCTATCTCATAATTCATTGGAGGCAACTAAGTCAAAGGTTATTTGATTTTCACTCATGTGTGGCTTTATAGTGGTAGTTCATGTGGTTTCTATTTGAGTAATTCTATTGATATCACTATATTATCCCCTTACATAATGGACAAATGAGGTCCCTTAACATGTTATTGTAGCCATTGAGTCATTAGTTACAGAACCCTAGTGAGTTCCTTATATGCACTAGATGTTAGAGGAATGATCTATGTATGGGAATAGGTTCCATGAGGATATTGGTTTGGATGGTTAATTTTGTATTGACAACTAGTATTCTGATTTAACATATATATTCACTGTGGAAATCTTCTAATGAGAACGACATGTTCATGTAAATTCATGAGGAATTACATGTGGTTTTCAAATATGATGTTCTTTGAGTATTCTAGTATTGATATTATGCGAGGGTGTGTGATCAATTGGATTATGGGTCTCAGTGATTCGTGTTATGCCTTGATGAATCTTAGGGGGAAAGGGTGTTCACGCCTAGTTTTAGAAATAATGTATGTGAAATGAGTGAACATTAGTTTATCTTTTTATGATTTAATTTCATTAATCTATTGGAATGGAAATATTTACATGAGGGTCATGATTGGTGGTAATTTATGTGAGCCTATGGTATATGGAATGAATTTAATTGTACTCAGAGTCCAGTAGTGTGATCCGGTTGTATGAGAATGTAAATTTTATAATATTGAGTGAGATCAAGTATGACAGTGGGAAGGAACTCGTGATTGGCTATGTAAAGGATCTCACATCCTAAAAATATGATAGTGATGAATGTAATGTATTTTCATGAAAATTATTATTTTGTAGGGGAAAGTGAATGTGGGTGACGCATGGTGACTTGTTTTGTTGCATATCGGTGAGTAGGTCATGTTTTGGTTTTTTGAAGACCACATTTTTTAATTATTAACCTCATTTTCATTTCAATTAATGTATAGTGGTGAGATTCTCTAAGTCACGGGGACTCATGGGGTCTTGATGCAAACAAAATTATTAATAGTATGGGGAGCATCTAAAACCTATTGAGTCATAACAATATAAATGTTGTAAGAGAAGAAATTTTATGGGGACATCAAAATTTACCATTATATAATGTAATATTCATTTGAATTGGATTATTAATCATCTAGGATGGTTTTCTATGTGATCCAGTAATCGGCGACTAGTGTTATTGTTGGGGGTGGCTCGATAATGAGTGAGTTGGTCATTTTTTTTAATTTCATTCAATAGTAGAAAAATTATGAGATGACCGTATTCATGTTTTTGTTTTTTATCATGTTAATAATGATACTCCTATAATGGTTCTAAATGTATTGGTATTGGGTGGGAGTCCATCTTATTTGACGGATATGGAATGTTGTGAAATGTGTGGGAGATATGGTCATGGTGACACATGGATTCCAGTGTGTTCAAAGGTATGATTTTAATTTTTTTTCATTGATAAATACAATATATGGGATTAAGATGTCATTTTAAATTGAATCAATGTGTTTTAATAAATATCATAGTGAGTTTTATGTGATCCTAGAGTGATTCATATCGATGTTTAATCTAGGATCAAGGTGAGAGCCTAATGATATGTTGATTGATTGATTCCCAAAACATGGAATTATTTAATGAGTTGGGTACAAATTTCCATGTTGGTGTACATTTAATTTTATTGATTCCCCCATGTGTTATGGAATTATTTTTTGAAGAGGTGGTAGGGTAGTGTAGTGGTATTGTTGAAGAATTATTTTGATAAATGTAATCCAGAGGAGAACCGTTTGGTGTTTTTATTTGATTTTGGATTTGGTGTGGTGGAAATCAAATTGGGTGTGTCATTGGATTACTAGAAGTGAATTTATTATATTAAATAAATATGTTATAGTGAAGTGTATCATTTATTATTTTTCATTTTTAATTAAGACTTATTGTAAGAATCACTACAACATTAAGGATAAATCAACTTTGGGCACAATTTTGTCTCAAAAGAGAAGGGTGTGGTGAGTATGTTATATATATCAATGTTGGTACAAATTAAGTGAATTGTAAGTTGTTGAATAGTGTTCATAGTGTTCTTATATTAACTATGGAATCATATTTGGAGTTTGGAGAGGGATCATGTAGTATCCATGGTGAATTAGTAATTGTAGTATGTCAGGTTTGATGGTTGGATGTGTACCATGTAATTCTAGGAATGTGAATAATTATTTTAGGGAGTATGTAATTACCCATGAATTTTTAGATCCTTATATGTTAGAGAATGTTTCTTTTTTTTACATATTAGTGTTTATTCTATAAAATTTGATACATATTGGGAATTTTAGGGTTGGAATTTCTCGAGGGGGTGTTTTTAAATATTAAAAATACATAAGTATATGGTTTGGGAGCTCTATGAAGAAACATTGAAGAAACTTAGTTTCTTTCTATTGATTTTCATAGACAATAATTAGTTCACATTTTCATTTGGGTGGGGAATGCATGAAAAGTATTGGCCAATAGAGTATGAATTTATCTTAAAAGCATACACTCTATAACAATTTAGTCATGACAAAAAATAGGTTGGTCTATTGGTGGTTCATTTTTCTAATGTGAATCACACAATAATTATCAGAAAGAGTGTAAATTAATATTTAAAAAGTGGTAGGCTATGCCTTGTCACCTTAAAATCATGATACATGGTTGCACTATGAATCATTAAATTGAGGGCTTTATTCATGATATAACACTCTTAGTCACATTGTGAATTGGGAATGACTTTCTTCTAGTGTGGTACCCATTGTTTTTTGTGTCAACTAAAACATATTGAATGGGGGAATGATGGGTCTTGTATAGGATTTTCAACTAGATCCCTCCCAATGTCTTCCTCCGACCGATCCCCCATGTTGGGGGAGATATTAATGGTGCATTTATTTAGTGATAACATGTCTATTTCTCCTTTTATTATTGTTTTCAATTCACCTATGAAGTCCCTCTTATTCTTCTTTTATTTATTATGGGATTTCAATACTGATTCCAGTAGACTATGGTGGAATCTGTAGTAGGGATGGAGATTCCTTGTTTAGTGGCTATAGGAGGACCCATATTTCTGATCATACACTTTCATTAAAAATTTCATTTGAGGTATTACACATACTGAATTTATTAAGTAGTTTTTTTCGAAATAATATGAAATTTTTTATTTACAAGGTGACGACGGATATTTATTTTACATTGGGATTGTTCTGAGGGTACTCCAAGAATATTCTAGGTGTGATTTTCTGTGGTTTCAATTAATTAGTGGTGATTAATGCATTTTGGGTCATTTATATTTTTAATATTTCAAACCATTTATTATAAATTTTTAAAAATAATTATTTTTTTCTTATGTTGTGATATAGTTTCTTGAAATCTAGTATACTCATGGATTATGAATGGAGAGGATTGGCTGAGGTGCTCTATATCTTGGATTGGGAGGAACATAAATTTTAATTAAAGGTGGACCCTTTAATATAATATTAAATTTATTCTTTTAATGATTTTATAATACATGGTAGTTTTATTTGAATATATATATTGATAGAGATATATAGTTCTTTTTAAGGAAAATATAGGTTTTTTAGCCTTCCTATGATTGGGGTAAGATCTCATTATAACTTTAGGAAATCAATAATGTTATTTATATGTCCCTTATGGAAAAATATATCATCTAATCAGCCATGAGTCCTTGGGGTTGGTATAGAGGTGTGGGAGATGATGTAGGTATCCAATATAGATTTTCCGTGGTCCAAAATTAGTAAGAATATGAGGCTTATGCAATGGAAGAAGTGTGATATTGTAGTATGTATCCTAGTAGTTGGTGAACACACTCTTAGGGGTGGGTTGAAGATTGGATAGAACTACTAATAAGATGAGTCCCTTATGATAAGACATGGTGTGAGAAAGAAGGGATTTATCTCTTTGAAATGAAAAGAGATCTCCATATCAAAATGTGACATGAGACCTATGTAAAACTAATAAAATATTCTTATGGACCAGACAAGACATTGGGTTTTTAAGGATGTTATTAATGAGAATTATAGTGTAAAATTGAGACCTATGTATGTATATGGTTATTTAATTATAAATTAAATTAGTAAAATGACTAGCAGCGATGAGTGTTTTCAATGTTTTTCAACCAATCCCTATGTTCTGCGTTATGATATCCAATGGGTCATTGTATCACCGATTTTTGGTTGATGCAAGGTTGTATCAATGATCAATATAAGGACAGATCTGGGAGACCTACTATATTCTCTAACATGTGAGATAATACGTTCCATAATATGAGGGCCTTGGTACTAAGTGACTAATGCCCTATGAGAATCCTATGAAGAATTTGATGGGATATGACATTGTGTTATTGTATGTTTTTTAATTGTGTTCTCTTGTATTAAGGGAGATGATCGAGAGTCAAATAATAAATATGAATGAGATGGAATTGTATAGACTCTAATTAGATATTTTGACAGATAATATGCATGAATATTGATATTTACTTGCGCGATAAGGTGTGGGTTGTGACAATAGACCATTACTTGTGTGAGAAGGCTTGTGTCAGGGTTGTGCACCACCTGAGTGAGAGGGATGGTTCTTGATTAGAATCAATATGTGGATGATGGACCCCACCGTCTTTGATAAGGTAGGGGGTTTAGGATTTAATTTGAGACTATTATATATTCTATCAAGTGATAGTTTTATGGTTTGGACAAGACATATAATGATTCATTAGGTATCATTTATTCACATGGACAATGACTACCATAATTCATTGAGTATAGGCTGGTTATTGAGTATGATGTAAATAAGTGGCGAAGTGGATTATGGAATGGATTTAATGTAGGTATGATCTGGTGTTATGGTGGCTTGGTTAACACCTAGCATATGATACACCTGTGGTATGGGTTTGTTTATTTATTTCCTCATTTCTATATGTATATGATGTACTATTCTAGGGGAACATGGATAGACCCTACAAATATGTATTTATCAAAAAAAAATATTTGAGCCATGGTGTGTGTTCCAACCTTATGCCTATTTTATATATATAATAAAATGTAATATATTGGATTTGGAAGCATCAAACATGTAGGTATCAGTAGCGACCGCCAAACCCAGGGTGCCTAATGAGACATGATATACTTAATATTTTATTACATCATTACAAATTAAATATCATGTCCCATTACTATAGAAGATCGCGAGGGTCATGATTCTTGGAAACCAGCTACTTCTAATTAACTTCATTAATACCAACCATGCCTGAAAAATTTAAAAAAAAACATAGGGTGAGAAAATATGCCCAGTAAGGGGTTTTAAAAAAAGGTTTTAAGAAAACTCTTTCTCAAGGCAATCCTTTTGAAGATAATAAAAAACTTTGCTAAAAACAAGACATTTTCATTTCTTGATATCCAACATTTTTGAAAACAACTTGCACAGAGAAGTACGTACTTGAAATAAACTCTAAAGTGGACATGTTCAGAGAGCGCAACATACGAAAAATAAACAATGCATAATATTCAAGCAAGGTTACTTAAATTATAAAAAGAATTCTGTGGCTAAGCAGGGAAAACGTTCATAACATGGTTCACGAGAATATACAGTTCTACTAACAGTTTACCACATGAAAAAAAGTTCATGACACATAAAATTGCATTTTCATAGTCATGGGAGCTTTCAACTAGGGGTTGTCCTGTTAGTTGAACTAACCCTTGGTTTACCTTTATCATTACATGCAGAGGGAATGCATAATACTGGACTTTGTCAAGACCTTTCGTCAAGACCATATAATATACTTAACGGGTCAAGGCTCACTGCCAATCCCGTTTCCATGGTAGCACAAGCCAAGGCTAACTGCCAAGACCGTCGCACATAACGTCTCATGAGACTCTTGCTTTACCAAATGCATTGGAGCGCTGTATAATTCTGGGTGTACCCGTAACATCATTCTTATTGCGCTATATAATTCCGGGTGCAGCCGTCACATGTATGTTCTATACATCCCTCACATATCTTGACATGGTCATTAATTCATAGGATTTCATTCATTATTTAATCAACCCCCTTTTTACATACATATTCATAACCTGAAGACAATTCAATTATAAATAAACTGAGACATGCATGCTAAAATATGTACCCCCAAGAAGTTATCTTGACAATTGAAACATGGGTTTTAAAGAAATAAACACAAACACATAACATTCCATAACATCATAATACCTAGTTAAAACATGGTCATTCATAACTAACACATATGATGATAAATAGATATTATGGGTGTTTACTACATGTAGTTGGGGATACAATGTAATCAAGTCCATCTTGGGAAAATCATGTGCATAATTGTGTAAGAACTCTTTTATTAGCACTTTGAATAACATGACCCCATTTTCTTTGTAAAGTTAGAAAACATCTTAAAATAACATTTAATTGAAGACAACATAATGATACATGGTTATTTATACACCTGTATATATATAAATTTAGGTTCGTATACACATATGCATGGGTTTACCACATTAAACCGTACTCAAAAATATTTCCCAAGTTATACATTAATCAAAATCAATGTTTGTCAAACCGAGTGGGGTTATTTTATATAAAATTAATGAGCTTAACTTTCATAAAACCATTATTGGCATAAAACCAATATTTTATGCAACATGGTCGATCCATAATCATGTGTACATATACATGAATAAAAATTTAAGGAATTCTTACTATCCATTTTCTCAAAAACCAAAATCCTGATTTATCAAGAATGATGATAAATGAAAATTTTCCCTTGAATGAATTATTTTAATATCAAAATTACCCTTAAACTTCATCATACATATAAATATGTATATAAATGGGTTTTGGGTACTTTTCTTGAAATCACAATTTACAAAGGGGTACATATAATTTTTAATAAATCCTTATGTGATAATGCGATAAATATTAAAATAATTAAATAAACTTGTCCTCGTATTCACACATAGATGTACATGTAACCTTATATAATCACACGTATATGCATATCTATATGCTTCATATATCTGCATAATCCCACATGTTTATTAACTTTCCTGCAAACTCCATTTTTTCATAGGGTAGAATTAAAAAAATAGGGGTTAAATACATGTGAATGGAAGGTGTTCAAATGCATGTATCATTTTATATATATAGGAATACATTTATATATCGACACACAAGGTGTGTATCATTAAAACCGAATTAGAATAAACCCTAAAAAGAAAAAAAAAACTTCCTTTAACTCGGTTAAGTTCTGGAAGAGAAGAACAGTGGAAACTAGTTCATAAAGCCTTTATAATGTATTTATATACACTTGCATATCAAGTGTATATGACCAAAGATATCCACCAAAACTGGAGAAATTAAAAACAAGACCTTACCTTCATTCGCCTCTCAAAACAGGAAGAGTGAAATTGTGAGATTCAATTTTTTTTTCTTTCGACCTGATATACTTTTATATATACACATATATACGTAAAGCGTATATAAAGTAAGTGTATCAAAACTAGAGAAGATGAAATAGAAGAAAGGATTTTCCCTTACCAATTCAGAGGGAAGGAGCAAATGAGGTAAGAGAACCGAAAGTGTAAACATATAAGTTATACATATATATATTACACACATATATATATATATGCATATAAACCAAAGCTTAAAAAAAACTTAAAAACGGAACTCGACCCTTACCTTAGCTAAGAGAGGAGGTGATCAAGACACGAATGAGGCCGGTCCGGAGATCCAAGAGGCTTCGATGAAAAACACCCAACCTTCGGTGCAAACCAAGGTTAAAAAAATAGAAGAAGAAAGTGGATCTTCGTGGAGTCGTCGCCCCAAGGTATCCGAGGCAAGGGGTTGGTGCCAACTCGTGGAAAGGAGGGAGCAGCGGGGTCTACTAGCCGGCCTAGAGAAAGAAAACAAGCTGACCTAGCCTACTGGTACATCGACGCAACGAGGAAGAAGAAGCGAACAAGGGGTAAGAGGAAGCTGTGAGGAAGAAAAACGCGAAAAACAGTGGACAGCTAGGATTTATAGGAGGTGGATCGGAGAGCCTGGAACCATGCAGCTTAAAAAAAGATGGACGACAGCGATCAGGGGAGGCTGGATCGGACGGTCCAGGGGCGATGCGGCGTTTAAAAACGCGGTTCAGCCGGTATTTTAAAAAAAAAAATTATTTATTAACATATTTATTAATTTATTAAATAATTGATTTTTATTATTAAAGAATTCAATTATTAAACCAAATTTTATAATTTTAATAAAAATCATTGGTCAATAAAATTATATATTGGTTTAATCAAAACATTTTATTATATGTATACATATATAAATTTTTTAATTTTAAAACAACAATAGTTTTTATTATATTATCATTATTATTATTAAACCGTAATTATTAATTACTAAATATTTCATTATGAAAATTAAAGATTAAAAACATTGGGTACTCAAAACATAACACATACATACATACATATATATATATTTTAGTTTCCTTTTTAGCTAATTACCTTAATTTTCTTAATTAAAGTCTATTATTAATTAAACTACATTCAATCACACATAAGAGTGCGTTGATATAAGTATCATCACCATGAAACACATAAGTAAAAGAAATCATAGTTTGACGTAGTTTCCAAAACTGTTTATCCAAATTATAAACATTTGCATTATTATTATCTCTTATATTTAATTTAGAGAAAAAGAATCATTTAATTTGATGCAAAATTTATATATATAACTGAAGGGTTAATACATATTTAGACAAGATAAAAACCCATTAGCTTAAATATATTTACAACATAAAATTTTAATTGCTTAAATTAATAAAATAATGGTAGTGAATAAAATATTAATTTTTATCGTTTTGATACATAAACACAATTAGAATTTTTGGGAGAACAAGAAATAAATTAATTAAGTTATCATTGATGTGATTCTTTAAACATTAAGGAAAATTACTTAATTAATATTCCGAATCTTTCAGGGTAAGCCATTCTTATTTCCAAATGTCAAAAACAAAACATACAAGATAGGAGAAACCAACAGTCATAATTATAGCTGTTTGGGTTCAACGGTCGGATTGGTGTGCTTATAAAGGGTCTGGTCTCGGGGTGTCCCTCACTCCAGGTGACTGAAGAAGAAACAGAGATGGTTCGTGTGATTCCCCTGTTTCTCATCACGGTTGTAGTGGCTTCGGCCATCCTTATGTTCATTATGATGGATGCCAGAAACCCCTACCACATTCTTGGGCTCTTGGTGGTTTTAAGCGGTCTCCCCATTATTGTAATGGGGTTCTTAGTTGGGATTTTTGGTTAATTTATCTTCATGTTCGGTCAGGGGAAGTTGTAGTCGAAATGTTACTTATTTGAATAAAAGGAGTTTTCATTCATTTGATGCATTTATTATTATTACCTTATTAGTTGATTGTTGGTTCACTTAACGGGTGACCATAAAAAGCAAACTTGTCAAAAAAACAAATCATGGTTTTCTCGAGTCGTTACATTACTTCCCCCTTCAAAGAATTGCGCCGTCACAATTCTATCATAAAAAGAAAAAAATTGAAACCTCAAACATAGAACACTACTGAAACAGTGGATTTGGCTCGGTTAATGGGATACCAAGGTTGGCATGTAGATCTTCCATTTCCCAAGCCCAGATGCACCTCGAACAGTACTCCTTGAACTCCTGTTCGTGCGTACTGCACACGGGCTTCCAAAGGGAGGCACGTGCTATGCAACGCTCGGAAACGTCCGAGTAGAGAAACTCCTTGATAACTCTTCTGGCCACATCACAGTCAAGGTAGATGAGAGGGATGATGTGATTGAGGAGACTGAGATTCAAGACATGGAAAATGATGGCTGCACTAAGCTGGCCATCCTGGGAGGCCACGAGGAAGCACGCTCTGGCAGAAAAGTTCTGTGCTAGAGTAAAACACTGGAACAAGCCCTCAAAGTATCTTCCCCTTCGCCTGTATCAGGGGAGTTGAGCAGTGTCAACGAGGTGAAAGACACGATCATCATCTTGACATAAGCAAAGGATCTCTGGACCGTTTTCTAGATCGAGCAAACACTGGCAGGACCCTCGCAGGTGGAGAAAGGATGGATAATCCATCGTGAATTCCTTGATCAAGATGACATCTACTAGCTCATCGGGTAGTGATGAGAAGTTCATTTGACCAGCCATCTGAAAACCAATATCGAAAGGAAACTCATAACAACATTGTTAAGGTGGAGACATGAAAGGAAACAAGAAACTTCCATTTATGCAAAAGTTTACATGGAAAAGTCTGAGTTTACAAGACGTATGCCACAAAGAGTGGCAAAACATCCTAACTCTTCAAACCACACACAGGATGAACAGACATGACTAAACACATCGGAACATTTATAACGCCTCTTGAGTTTAGCGTGAGGGGTATGGAGCTGGTAAACATCGGTATACACTTCTTTCCTTAGAGAGAATAGGGTGGACTCGTTTTCCAATGCTCCAAAGTCCACTAACTGGCCCCAGAAGCCGTAGTGAAAAATCTGGCACAGGTAAGCCGCTCGGAGGTCTCCGGCAGCAGCAGCTTCTTAAAAGGGGTTATCAAGCATTGTGAAAAATTCCTCACCTGTTGTGAACACTTGAAATAGTCCTTCCTAATACCTTCCCCGACGTGCATAAGAGGGAAATTGGGTCATCATCATTAGGTGATAATCCATCCCCAATCCCCGGTGAAGACTAAGCACCCTAGGTGAGTCTGACACATCATACAGGTGCTTACACGTCATGCGAATTAGGGCATAATTCAGAAAGTTCTCACAGCTAGCTAGAGATACAATGTTCTCTAGAGCCTCAGTGGGAAGTGTCAAAAGTTCGGTAGGTACATCAGCCATCTGAAAGCTATAACATTTTTATTAGTCAGTCATAGTAATAAATTTATATCACCTGGTTTTCCAGAGTTTCCTGATCCCATTCTCTGATACCAAATTTAGTGACCCACAATCCCATGATGCCTAATGAGACATGATATACTTAACATTTTATTACATCTTTACAAATTAAATATCATGTCCCATTACTACAGAAGATCGCGAGGCTCTGGATTCTGGGAAACCAGCTGCTTCTGATTAACTTCATTAGTACCAACCATGCCTGAAAAATTTTAAACAAAAACGTAGGGTGAGCAAATATGCCCAGTAAGGTGTTTTAAAAAAATGTTTTAAGAAAACTCTTTCTCAAAGAAGTCCTTTTGAAGAGAATAAAACACTTTTCTAAAAACGAGACATTTTCTTTTCATAAAATCCAACGTTTTTGAAAACCACTTGCACAGAGAGGTACATACATAAAATAAACTCTAAAGTAGACATGTTCAGAGAGCGCAACATAAGAAAAATAAATAATGCATAATATTCAAACAAGGTTACTTAAATTCTAAAAAGAATTCTATGCCTAAGCAGAGAAAACGTTCATAACATGGTTCACAAGAATATACAGTTCTACTAACAGTTTACCACATGAAAAACAGTTCTTGACACATAAAATTACATTTTCATTGTCATGGGAGCTTTCAACTGGGGTTTGTCTTATTAGTTGAACTAACCCCTGGTTGACCTTTAACATTACATGCAGAGGGAATGTATAATACTGGACTTTGTCAAGACCTTTTGTCAAGACCGTATAACAGACTTAACGGGTCAAGGCTCACTGCCAATCCCATTTCCATGGTAGCACAAGCCATGGCTAACTTCCAAGACCGTCGCACATAACGTCTCATGAGACTCTTGCCTTACCCAATGCATTGGAGCGCTGTATAATTCCGGGCGCACCTGTCACATCATTCTTAATGCGCTATATAATTCCGGGCACACCCGTCACATATAAGTCCTATACATCTCTCACATATCTTGACATGGTCATTCATTCATAGGAATTCATGCATTCTTTAATCAACCCCCTTTTTGCATACATATTCATAACAAGAAGGCAGTTCAATTATAAATAAACTGAGACATGCATGCTAAAATCTGTACCCCCAGGAAGTTATCTTGACAAATGAAACATGGGTTTTAAGGAAATAAACACAAACACATAACATTCCATAACATCATAATACCCAGTTAAAACAAGGTCATTCATAACTTACACATATGCTGATAAATGGATATTATGGGTTTTTACTACATGCAGTTGGGGATACAATGTAATCCAGTCCATCTTGGGAAAATCATGTTCATAATTGTGTAAGAAAACATTTATTAGCACTTTGAATAACATGACCCCCTTTTCTTTATAAAGTTAGCAAACATCTTAAAAGAACATGTAATTGAAGACAACATAATGATACATGGTTATTTATACACCTATATATATATATAAATTTAGGTTCGTATACACATATGCATGGGTTTACCACATTAAACCGTACTCAAAAATATTTCCCATGTTATACATTAAACAAAATAAATGTTTGACAAACCGAGTGGGGTTCTTTTATATAAAAGTAATGATCTAAACTTTCATAAAACCCTTATTGGCATAAAACCAATCTTGTATGCAACATGGTTGATCCATAATCATGTGTACATATACATGAATAAAAATTTAAGGAATTATTACTATCCATTTTCTCAAAAACCAAAATCCGGATTTATCAAGAATGATGATAAATGAAAATTTTCCCTTGAAAGAATTATTTTAATATCAAAATTACACTTAAACTTCATCATACATATAAATATGTATATAAATGGTTTTTGGGTACTTTTCTTGAAATCACAATTTAAAAAGGGGTACATATAATTTGTAATAAATCCTTATGTGATAATGCGATAAATATTAAAAGAATTAAATAAACTTGTCCTCGTATTCACACATAGATGTACATGTAACCTTATATAATCACACGTACATGCATATCTATATGCTTCATATATCTGCATAATCCCACATGTTTATTAATTTTCCTATAAACTCCATTTTTGCATAGGGTAGAATTAAAAAAAACAGGGGTTAAATACAGGTGAAAGGAAGGTGTTAAAATGCATTTATCGTTTTTTATATGTAGGAATAAATTTATATATCTACACACAAGGTGTTTATCATTAAAACCAAATTAGAATAAACCCAAAAAAAAACTTCCATTAACCTGGTTAAGTTCTAGAAGAGAAGAACAGTGGAAATTAGTTCTTAAGGCCTTTATAATGTATTTATATACACTTGCGTATGAAGTGTATATGTCCAAGGATATCCACCAAAACAGGAGAAATTAAAAACAAGACCTTACCTTCGTTCGCCTCTCAAAACAGAAAGAGTGAAATTATGAGATTCAGTTTTTTTTCTTTCGACCTGATACACTTTTATATATACGCATATATACGTAAAGCGTATATAAAGTAAGTGTATCAAAACTGGAGAAAATGAAACAGAAGCAAGGATTTTCCCTTACCTATCTGGAGGGAAGGAGCAAATGAGGCAAGAGAACCGAAAGTGTAAACACAGAAGTTATACATATATATATTACACGTATATATATATACATATAAACCGAAGCTTAAACAAAAACTTAAAAACGGAACTCGACCCTTACCTTAGCTCAGAGATAAGGTGAGCAAGACATGAACGAGGCCGGTCCGGAGATCCAAGAGGCTTCGGTGCAAAACATCTGACCTTCCGTGCAAACCAAGGTTTAAAAAAAAGAGAAGAAGTAAGTGGAACTTCATGGAGTCGTCGGCTCGTGGTATCCGAGGCGAGGGGTCAGTGCCGACTCGTGGAAAGGAGGAAGTAGCGGGGTCTACTAGCCGGCCTAGACGAAGAAAACACGCCGCCCTAGTCTACTGGTACAAAGACGCAACGAGGAAGAAGATGCGGACGCGGGGGAAGAAGAAGTTGCGGGGAAGAAAAACGCGAAAAACAGTGGATGGATAGGATTTAAAGAAGGTGGATCAGACAGCCTAGAACCATGCGCCTTAAAAAAAATATGGATGGCCGCGATCATGGGAGGCTGGATCGGACGGTCCAGGGGTGATGCGGCGTTTAAAAATGCAGTTCAACCTATTTTTTTTAATGTTTTATTAACATCTTTATTAATTTATTAAATCATTGATTTTTATTATTAAAGAATTCAATTATTAAACCAAATTTTATAATTTTAATAAAAATAATTGGTCAATAAAATTATATATTGGTTTAATCAAAACGTTTTATTATATGTATACATATATATATATATATTTTATATTTAAAACATCAATAATTTTTATTATATTATCATTATTAATATTAAACCGTAATTATTAATTACTTAATATTTCATTATGAAAATTAATGATTAAATACATTGGGTACTCCAAACATAACACAAACATATATATATATTTTAGTTTCCTTTTTAGCTAATTACCTTAATTTTCTTATTTAAAGTTAATTACTAATTAAACTACATTCAATCACACATAAGAGTGCGTTGATATAAGTATCATCACCATGAAACACATAAGTAAAAGAATTCATAGTTTGACGTAGTTTCCAAAACTATTTATCCAAATTATAAACATTCGCATTATTATTATCTCTTATATTTAATTTAGAGAAAAAGAATCATTTAATTTGATGCAAAATTTATATATATAACGCAAGGGTTAATACATATTTAGACAAGATAAAAACCCAATAGATTAAATATATTTACAACATAAAATTTTAATTGCTTAAATTAAGAAAATAAGGGTAGTGAATAAAATATTAATTTTCATCGTTTTGAAACATAAACATAATTCGAATTTTTGGGAGAACAAGAAATAAATTAATTAAGTTATCATTGATGTCATTCTTTAAAAATTAAGGAAAATTACTTAATTAATATTCCGAACCATTCCGAGTAATCCATTCTTATTTCCAATGGTCAAAAAAAACATAGAAGATATGAGAAACCAACGGTCATAATTATAGCCGTTTGGGTTCAACGGTCGGATTGGTGTGCTTATAAAGAGTCTGGTCATGGGGTGTCCCTCAATCCAGGTGACTGAAGAAGAAAGACAGATGTTTTGTGTGATTCCCCTGGTGCTCAGCACGGTTGTAGTGGCTTCGGCCATCCTTATGTTCATTATGATGGATGCCAGAAACCCCTACCGCATTCTTGGGCTCTTGGTGGTTTTAAGCGGTCTCCCCATTATTGTAATCGAGTTCTTAGTTGGGATTTTTTGTTAATTTATCTTCTTGTTCGGTCATTGGAAGTTGTAGTCGAAATGTTACTTATTTGAATAAAAGGTGATTTCATTCATTTGATTCATTTATTATTATTACCTTATTAGTTGATTGTTGGTTCACTCAATGGGTGACATTGAAAAGCAAACTTGTCAAAAACAAAACAAAACATGTTTTTATCGGTCGTTACAGTATCAAATATTGGCCTTAATAATGGTGATGGTGGAATGGAATCCTATGATATTTATATATATATATGTGGAATTGGCTATGTGGGATGTATGTTGATGTTGGTATAACCTTAGTTTTGTATGACATATTTTTATTAGAATTATGTATTAATTTTTAATAGGTATAGAGTCAATAAACCTTTATTCAAAGGAAAAAAATAGACCCACTTTTAAAATTTTATAAGAGTGAACATGTTACAATCACCATGGAAAAATTCCAATTAAACCAAACCCAATGAAAACTTTGGTCTACAGTGTATATTGGAATACAATAATCAGGATAAGTAAATGAAAAGAGGTCATCATCCCCACATAGATAATTGATCATTGTTATGAATTAAAGAAAAAGTGTCTCTACTATACCAAGAATTTTGGTGATACTGGAAGCACATCGAGGTAGGGAACCCCTCAAACCATGAAAATTGCAAGAAAGACCGAACATTTAGTTTCATCACAGAAATCACCCTTTCAATCCTCACAAATAAAAAATCTTGTGATAAAATAAATGAAATTTAACCATATACAACAAAATTCAGGACCAAAATTGTTGTAAAGAATCTAGTGAGAGTTCACATCCATCCTATAAGGAGAACTGATGGGTGAAAGATGGGTTCCAGATCACCAATCCACCTTTTGAGTTCCCCCACCTAGAAATACCAGCATGAAGCTGTACAACAATAAAATGATTTGGATCAAGATCCACATCCCATAGGGATATATAACCCTTAATCAAATATTCTGTTCCAAACATATTAGATAGAACTTAATGACCACACTCGAATCACCAAAATAAAAATAACCACATATAAAAACTATGATGAAACCGATACAGAAAATTCCACCGACTAAATCAAAATTTTATCTTGAATAGAAACCCAAATCTACCCAAAAAACCACTAAAATTGTCATGCTATCTATGAAATGTCTCACAGCACCTAGCTATCACATGAGTTGTATCCATATCTAGACCACCAACATCACCAACCAAAGACTACCAATCCTTTTCCTAGGATATCACCACTTATTAATATCCAACAACATAGCCATCAAATCAAGAAATGAAAGCCTATATCTGAACCAAATCTATTTATGAATTTAATTGAAAATGATGAATAAAAATATGGATCTTAACAATTCTTTTTTATAGACTATAGCATAATAAGGAAGATGATTTTTATTCAAATAATATTATAGAACATTTTTCATCTAGATCCTCTACGATAAAACTAGTGAATAAATATTCTATTAAGGAATCATCCATCAAATAAGAGAGAGGAATCTTGAATGTTCATATGGAAAATCCATATAAGAGGGAATAATATCCAAATGATATGGATAATTCCATCACAACTATTTTGCATGTTCTAGAATATATGGAGGTGCGTATAAGGTCACATAGTTCACCGATTGAGAGAGTTTTTGAGTGCCTACTAATTTGGGTTGTTAAAGCATGAATTTATAAATTGATTTAATATCATTCCAATTTTAAATGTGTAATTAATCATATTAAAAAATTTACCTAGATCATACTATTAAGAAAATAAATGTGAGTAAAAAAATTATAATTGGAATTCATTGAATGGGCTCCCACAACCAAATTTCCCAAAATATTTTTCTCACAAGATACATGAAATCTCACTTACAAATTATTAATATATATTATATCCCAAAAAATTAAGAACTCTTTATTACATTATAATCATCTAATAGTATAAATTATTGATTTGATAATTTTGAATTTAATTCATAAATATATATATGTGAAGTATTAGAATCATCAAAATTTGGTTTATTTTTATATTGAATTTATTAACATTTTATGTACACCTAAATAATATGTTTATTTTGAAATATTTATTTTTAAAAAAATAGAAAATAATGTATATAATATAATCATACCTTTCTGTTATGTTTTTGGAAAAGTGTATATGTACACTGAAAAAAATATTCTACACATTTTTCCACTGATGAAACATCAATTAAATCGAATAATACTAACATAAATGCATCAGTGGTATCCTGAACATTTCACCGAAGATGATTCCTCAATATCTATTGATGTTGGAATATATCCAAAATATAATATATGTTCCCATATACATTAAATATTTTAAAGGGATCCTTATGATATAACTCATATTATATTTGAAATTATAGAGGTGGGGGAGGAGGAGTGGGATTTAAAGATGTCCTTGGAGGAGTGGTATATACATTTGGTAGAGAACGACTCTGATATTTTGCTATAAAATATCATAGCATGTTTGAAAATATAGATTGTAGTGATGATTGAACTCCCTCCTCCAACATGTCACCCATATCAGGAACATTATAATTTATTGATTTAATTTTTTATTTATATACTTCCTACCCTAAAATATATCAAGAATTATTGAACATTGTTCAATTAGAGACACCAATGCCAAATCCTTATATGTGACCTCGGTGATATTTCTTTCCAACATAGTAACTAAAATATCATTCCTATAATGGGGTATGAGGAGACCATGTTTGTTATTCACTTATGTGGATTATTGTAAATAATATTTGTAAAATTTATTGTGAATTAAAAATATAGTGATTTAATTGGAAACTAAAATAACTTCTTATGATAATATCAACTTAAAACTACGATTATTCTGTCTGATATTTTCCCTTCTTCATAATCTAATCCCTTCTTCATTTATATATCACTAGGGGGAAGAAATCTCTATAGAGATAAAATAATAGACTCTTAATTTTACAATACATCATATTATCATTTATTCTAGATTTATATATACCCTCTATAATATAATATGGAACCATAATACTATTTTTATTAGAATTACTAATAATATTTCCTTAGTTTTTATAAATTTTTGGGGAAATGATAAATAATATTATTTAAAATGATTTTATATAGATTCTCAAAAAATTATAATTGATGTTACTGAAAATGATTTTTGGATCCTACTTTTAGGAAATGTCCATCATGTATCATTATCTCGAAGACCTTATATTTTATATGTTTTTTTATTTTTTTTCATTCAATAAAAAAGGAAATCTAAATTTACTATTATTATATAATTTCCACAACTTCATGAAGTAATAGATAAACAGCTCCCCCTAAATTTTGTACAGCAATGTAAATCATATATCAAAAGAAATTAAGATGAAAAATATACCATGCTATTAAAAAAATTCATGTTATAAATTTGATAACAAATGATCCTATTAAAATAGTTTCCCATAGAAATTGTAGTTTTATATGATAAAGAAATATCGAATATAAAATCAAAAATACTATTTTCAATAAAAAAGTAATTTATATGAAAGTAAAGAAAATTAAACTAGACCACTAAGATTATAATCATCATCATGATCAATAGTTATTCATTACCTCTAATAATGAGAAAGTGATAATTTAGGTAAATATGTTCCACTATAATTACCAACCCTATAAAACTTTTCTTTCTTGATTGATATAAAATGATAGTGTGTCATGTAATGAATAGGGTGCTCATTAAATGAATGTAGAGGTTATTTCCTTGAAAATATATTCGACTATTCTATTAAATATGGAACATCCCTACATATTAAATTAATAACAAATAAGAAAATGATGATACAATTTAAAATGTTATAGATAAATTTTAATAAATATATATAAATTATATAAATAATACAAAATATATTTTTATAAAATTAATTATAATAAATAACTAAATTAAAAATTTTATATCGTTTATAATATAGTGAATGATATATAAAAAGGAAAATAATGATATGTAATATTAAAAATGATGAAAATTTAATAAACATTTAATATTAATATGTAAATTATTTTGTGTACTAAATAAAAATTTATATTATTTATTAAAATTTTATACTATTTATTAAAATTTTATACATAAATAAAAATATATATTTATAAAACATATATATCACATTCATAAAAAAACTATTAAAGAAGAAATAAATATATAGTGCCTATTATATTGGGATATTAATATTGGATTGTTTTTCCATATTACGTCTTCTAGTTTTTTACTTAAAGAAAATACTATCTATTTTTCATGGTAATCAATATCTTCTGATTATATTTTCTTATGTCTAATTATCCACTATAATCCATAATTTTATTTTTTAATTCCCAAAAATACCGATTATTCAATGAAAATTGATAAATAACTATTCATTTGAGGGATCAAGAACAAAGAGAATTTATTTCTCATTTTTTTATATGATAAAATGGCTATACATATTCCATTTTAATCAAACATACTATTTCGGATTTTAATTCATAATTTTTAACAATTATATTACCAATAAAACATTTATATTTCAATATAGTGAATAAAAATATAATGTAATAAATATCCCATATATCTTCAATAACAGCATAATATGAAATTGACACAGAGATTGGTTATTTTACTTTTAACTGAAAAAATAAATTTCAATAATATACAAGAATACATTTCTTTTTTATAATAATTATATTATCTAGTTATTTGGGATAAAATTTATACACCATATTTTTTTAACAATAAAATGTTATCACATTCAGTTATAGACCACCCAGTAATTGTCTTCATGTTTTTGAAACATACTATGTACTATGAACAATTTCTTTAAACCGTGAGAAAAAAATATTTCATAATCTATTTCAGTAAAAATATATATTTATTATTTTGAAAGCATTGTTTTAACACATTAATGTGTTATATTGTTTATGGTAGATTATCATATATGTTATTCAAAATGTTTATATGTGATTATATTATTTATTCTGGAATCAAAGATTTTTTTTCATGTCATAGATCCCCTTTATTAAAATATTGGATCATTCATAGCAAGGTGTTTAGAAACTAACATCCTCCACTATAAATATGCAATTGATTAAGAAATCATCCACCACCTTATTAATATACATATCAATAATGGATTCATATATTCGATATAGGTTCATTACAAACATTTTCAATATCATAATATATCAATAAGAACCACACATCTCATGTTAGTATGTAGGATTGAAAATATTTATTTTATAAACTAAATGAAACATTAAATATACTGTGATATCAAAAAAGACATATGAATGTATATTTTTAGTTGACAATGTATAAAGACCATATCACTCATATATAATATCATAAAATTAAATTAGTCCCATTTTGTTGATTAAATTTAAATAAAAAATATTTATTAATGATTTTCATTCTAACATAGATGTGTAATATTATATGCAATAAACAATTAGGATATTTTAACTCATATAATTTATATTTATATTTTTAAAAACTATTAATTAAAAAATATATAGTGACAAAAAGTTACTTTTTATAAATAAAACATAAATAATTGGAAACAATGCATTCAATGATAAAAACTAGTTTTATCCCTATTAAATAATTTATAAAAACTAGATACAAGTATGTTCACTTTCCATTAAGAGTGTAATCTGACTCCAATATTATTTTTATTAACAGTAAATAATATCTTTCATTCAAACCAGCCTTCCTATTGCATTTCATTAATAACAACTATACAATCAACCTATTGTTAATGTTAAATCTCAATATCATTTAAATAAATTATATGATTGATATAATTAAATATATAATATATAAGCTAGATAAAAATTAATATTTTATTCCATATTATTTTAAAATGATATTATCTTTGGTTATTTCTAAATATGACATTGATATCATTCACCATTTAGAAATATAGATTGGTTTAAAAATGATTTTGAGATATGTAAAATTCGTGTAAGACATTTAATTCCCTTTTTAATCATTGATAAGAGTTATAAATTGTTATAAACATTAAATGTCCCATGTACATGGTTTCTATTCTATGTTTTAGGTGATAAAATAGAGTCCCTTCATTAAATGTTCCTAAATATTTATAACACTTCAGCAATGCGTCTATATTAATTTTCACAATATATTAATATTTTTTATGTTATTCATAATCATTTAATGTAATTAAAATTATTCCTTTTTAAATGAAATAATGATAGTAACTCCATCCTCTCATAGGAATTTGAAAAAATTAATTAATGTTAAAATGTGAGAATTAAAATCATTTGTTTGTTTGTTCCTTGATATCATTAATCTCAATGTGATATATCGTATCTTCATACAAAATTCTTGTAGATACATTTTAAACTACCAATAAAATGATATATTGGAATTTTTCCATCTAATGAATTTATATCAAATCATTCTATCTGTGCACAACCCATGATTTAGATTTCTAACTCTTTTTATAGTGTTTCAAAATTGTTGATAAATTTTTTCATTGTGGAAATCATTTTGGAAAAATTAATTTTCAATTGGATATTCATTCATTTATATTCTATTATAACCAAATTTAATTATTTCAATTTAAAAATAAAACATTCATTTGATGAATTATTGAATGATATAAAATTTCAAAAGATAATTTTTTGGTGCATTTAATAATATATAAATATATGTCTGATTTTCCATCCATCATTTATAGTGATGTCCCATAATTTGTAAACTCTCAAATACTATATATTTCCTTCCAATATATCAGATAGTCATTAGGGGTTTTAGGTATCATATCATTCCTCAATAATGCTTGGTATAAAAAATTTAAATTAAAATTTGAGTCTATGAGATAATTGCATTCATGATATATATCATTAAATATATTTTTTACTAGTATAAAATAGTTTTCACTACTTATATCCCAGACATTCATGTTCACCCAAAATAATGATTTTGGATAAACTTTGAATTATTCAAAACCTAGAAAAAATGGATTTGAAATATCACTATTTATATTCTAAATCATTATAGGTTTTCTCAATTGAATCCACTTCAATATAATGCATTGTTTCTTCAATTTGATAATAAATTATGTTTTAAAAAATGACTTCAATCGTTAGATCCTGAATTACACCTAATTTTTCACTTCTAAATCAATGGAATCTATCATAGATTAAAACCATTATAAAATAAAATAAATTTGATATCAATACATTTTATTATACACATTTTGTATCATTTCATGCATGAAAAAAATAGAAGTAGATTTGAAACATTTAATTTGGATAATTACAAAAAGTATCCCCCTATTCCTCATTGTTATCACTTGTTCACTTCTCAGTAATCCAATAATGATTCATTATCACTCATAACAAATGTCATCAATGAAAATATATGTTACAATATTTTGAAATGTAAAATATAATTTTATTTTATAATTAATAATACAAAGCAAATAATGAAACAATATATCACAAATAGAAAAATGGATAAATATATAATAATTAAATAATATTACTGAGGACAAATTTTAATTTAAACATTTGATTTTTGATTTGTAAAATAGTTTGTCTCCAATTTAGATAGAAAAGAATAATTTCTCTGGAATTTTTTACATAAAAACAATTTAGAAAAAAATTAATTATAAAATATATTGGGATACACCTGTTTTCTTATAACATATACTATAGTGGTTTATCACTAATAAAACTCAATGTTTCATTATTTATATTAACCAATTCAGTAATACTATACTTATCATTCTAAAAATATAATTGTAAATTTTATAATGTATCGTGTAAAATAAATATTATAATTGCACAATATATAATGTATGAAATTCTATATTGGGTAACGAAAGGATATCAATTGTGAGAAAAACAATTTATATAACAAAATAATGCTATCAAAAACTGTTACAATTCCATGTGATTCCTGCATCATAAACTGCGAGAGATATAACATGATTATTTTTATTATAATACCAATTGAAGAAAAAAATTAATTAATAAATATTAAAATTGATGGTTTACTTCTAAAAAACCATATAAAACATTATGATTTATTAGCATATGATTAAAATCACTCAGAATGGTGTCATTATACTTCTAATAATCCATAAATATTATTCAAAACTAAATAAAATAGGAAACAGTTATTAGAATGATAGTCATTTTGGATTAGATGTAATGACCCGCCAATTCTCATTGGCTTGAGAGTAAAACATGTCATTATTATGCCTTAAGCAACATTTCCAAGATTCCAAAGGATGGAAATAAATGCCGAAGGGTTTCAAATATTAGTTGGGGGATGATTTACCCATTAATAAATAAACCCAAAAACCAAACATAACCAATCACTATATGATGCATGATAAAAAGAGACAACCAACTCAAGCATTACCAAAAGTGAACTACATTGTTCCAAAAAACACTACATAACCCACAAAAAATAAGACTACCTAGAGGAAGACTAAACAAAATACCCAAAACAATCCAGGAAACCCTCCACGACTCCACACTGAGCTCTATGCTCCAAGAACAACCACATATCCCAAGCATCACCATGAGCACTAGAAATAAGATGATTTACCTTTACTTGTGTCCCAGAATATGACATCTGCAAAAGAACCAACATGCCAAAGCAAGGGTGAGTATAAAACATAGTAGGTTTTCCCAAATAACTACTCTACTCATGCCACTAGGATAGATGAGTTAGTCACATTTATATAAAAACAGTTTATATAAAACATTTTCTCAAAAGCAGTTTATAACGAAATATAAACAAGTTTCCAAAACCATTCATAATGAAAGGAATTCTAAGAATAATTTAAACCAATTTTCAACAAGTTGTTTTTCCCAAAGAAAAACCAAACAATCCTTAGAACAATTTCACAAACATTCCTTTTGGCATACCCAACCATTTCACAAACCATGCTACCAGCCTTGCATGCTTCGTTATGACAGTTCCATACTCATGAGCAGTTTCTCATCAATCTACCATGTCATGTCAAGGTAATTTTTTCCCATATTCTATTACAACTCTGGCACCTAGCACAAGGTCACATTTTAACCAAGAATCATACTTGAAAGTCCCATGGTCCATTAAACTCTTGGCACTGAGCATAAGGTCCTATTTCAACCAATCCTCATATATGAAACATGAACAGAAACCACACATTCACAAATTTCATGTCAAAACCATCCTTTCAATAAAACATCCTTTTATTGAAAACCATTTCCATCAAAACCATTGGTGTTTGACCAATTCAAACCATTTCAATAAAACCATACTTTTATTTAAAACCAATAAATGAACCAATTTCATCAAGCCATTTCAATACCAAACCATTTCCATAAAACAACCCCTTTATTGAAAACCCATCTTTCATCAAACCATTTACCATTTCAGAAAATCTTTAATTTAAAATCAATATTTTAAATTCAAGATTCCAAATCACTTTGAACAACAATTAAAAAGAATATCACAATTTCATCGAACCCATAAATCATCACTAAAGAAGATTTATTCCATGGTTTGCATAATCAATTTATTCAAACAACCCAATTTGAAACTAAAAAATCAATTCTAACAAGGGGATTCAAGATTTAAGCCTCCTACCTTAATGGTTTTGATGAAAACCCTAACAAATGGAGAACACACAAGAATACTGGGCCGATTCACCAAGGATCCTCCTTTGATCTCTTCTACTAACACAACAAACACCAAATATCATCATATTGGGAATCCACACACTTAGATCCACCCATAACAGGCATAGATCTAAGAAACCAAGAGAATAAGAGAATTAGATCTAAGTAGATCTAAGAAACTTATCGGGAACGATCACATACCCCATGAATCCTACTTCTATTTTCCCAAAGAAGCCTTTGGATAGCCTCTGTAATTATGGGAGAACACTCCTTGACTTTAGGAGAAACAAAATCCCGAGTTAGGGCTGCTTAAGAGCTTAAATGAGGCATTTAGAGGAAAAAAACCTGTGAGATCCACAATTTAAGGATCTAATTTCAGTGGCCACACAGTTTTCCAGCACAGTTTGACAAACCGTACGCTAACTGTGAATTAGCCACTACCTCAGCAGACCCTCCATTCACGTTTTTTCTGCATGGTTAGACAAACCATGAACCTCCCATGTGAAAGCTACTGCCTCAAAGACCAAATACTCATGGTTTTGCCGCACGGTTTAGGAAAACCGTGTGTCGCCTGTGTGACTTCACTTTTTTCCCCAAAACACATTCCATGTTCCCTTCACTCTCCCATTCATCACCCTTAACTTTATAAGCACAAAATCATCAAGAAAGGGTTACATTCTAGAAACCGGGGGTACTACATTCTTCCCACCATTGGTCTTTCCATCCTCGAAAGGTAGAAAACCATCAATTAGCTGAAAGATATTTGGCTATTTCTCTTTCATTTCCTTTTCACGTTCCCAAATCTCTTCTTGAATCAGACCATGCTACCATAAAACCCGCACTAGACGGATGCTTTTTCCAAGAAAGACTTTTTCATTACAATACACAATCTGTATCGAGATATGTATCAATGAAGCATCTGACTCTAGGTCAACGTGATCCCATATGATAACATGGTTAGGGTCAGGCTGATACTTTTTCAAATGAGATACAAGGAGCACATTATGGACCAAACTAAATCATTGTGGTAAATCCAACCAATATTCCACCTCTTCAACGTGTTCCGGTATCTCAAAAGGGCCAATGTATCTATGAGAAAACATGCACTGCTTTCTAAAACAACGATCTCCATTCTTGGAGAGATCCTCAAGAAGTCATGATCACACACCATGAAAGACAACGGTCATCATTGGTGATATGCATAAGATTTATGACGACTCTGAGCCATCACCATCATCTTTCTAATCAACTTTATCTTCAATATTATCTCTTGGATAAGGCCTGGCCCAACTAGTGATGTTTCACCCATTTTCACCAGGCATAGTGGACAATGACTAGGACGCCCATAAAATGCTTCAAACAGATACATGCGTATTGAGGGTTGAGAACTATTATTGTATGAGAAATCCACTAAAGGTATATGCTCCTCCCATGAGCCACCAAAATACATTACACAATCCCGCAACATGTCTTCCAATGTTTGTATCATCCGCTCAGATTACCCATCTCTATGAGGATGATACGTCGTGCTCATATTCAATTGTGTTATGAGGGCCTGCTATAATGATTTCTAGAAATGAGATTTGAACCTCGGATCTCTATCTAAGATGATAGAAACTGGTAACCCATGCCTCTTAACCACTTCTCGGATATATATTTTTGAAAGGTATTCCACTGTATGAGTTTCACGAATCGGGATAAAATGGGCCGACATGGTTAGACGATCCACTATCACCCAAATGGAATCTTGTTTCTGGAATGTTCTTGGAAGACCTATAACAAAATCCATTGCTATCTGATCCCATTTCCACACTGGGATGGGTAAATATTGTAACATACCAGCTGATATCTGAAGCTCTTCTTTAACCATCTAACAAGTTAAGCATCGCGAGACGAACCTGGCCACCTTCATTTTCATGCTGCTCCAACAAAATAACGAATTCAACGCCTTATAAATGTTCTTTGTACCTGGATGTAAAGCCCATCTTGAATGGTGGTAATAATGAAGTAGTTGTTCCAGAAAAACCATAGGTACTAACATCCGATCTCAGAAACACAAAACTGAACCCCCATCATGTTTTCAGCCATCAATGGTCTCCCGACCATTGAGTTTTTTACTTAAAACAAGACATTTTGAATCAAATGTTTGTGATTCTTTGATCGTCTTTACTAAATCAGGAACAAGTGTAGATGAAAAGAAAATAGCAACATCACCTCGGTCTTCACATTCCACATGCATGTCAGCTAATACCGACATCAACTCCCATTCATCTGAAAAAACTTTCGCTAACTGTTCGTATGAATTTCTACTCAATGCATCCTCTACAGAATTCCATTTTCCTGGTGTGTACATCAATTTAAAGTCAAACATCTGAAGATACTCTATCCACCTCCTTTGCCTCAGATTCTAATCTCGCTGTGAGAAAATGTGTTTCAAGCTTTTGTGATCCGTAAATACAGTAAATTTCTCACCAAAGAGATAATGTCTCAATGTTTTCAAAGCATGGATGACTGCATCAAACTCCAAATCATGTGTTGGGTAGTTTTTCTCATGTACTCTCAACTGCCTTGAGCCATAAGAAACCACATAGTCTCCTTTCATGAGAATACAACCCAGCCCTTTTCCCGAAGCATCACAATACACCACATACCCCTATCCAAATTTAGGCAAGATCAAGGTAGGTACTGATGTAAGCCGAACATTTAGTTCCTCAAAGGATTTCTAACATTCTTCTGTCTATTGGAATTGAGCATTATTCTTTGTCAGAGCTATCATTGGTGATTCTAGATGTGTGAAATCATGCACAAAGCGTCGGTAGTAGCCAGCTAGACCATGAAAACTACGTATCTCGAGAACATTCTTCGGTGGTTGCCAAGAGATAACGACTTCTCTATTTTCAGGTTCAACTAAAATGCCTTTCTTAGAAATGACATGGCCAAGGAAATGTACTTCCTGTATCCAAAAATCACACTTTGATAATTTGGAATACAAATGATGATCTCTCAAGATTTTCAAAACTATTTCTAGGTGTTCCACATGATCATCCCTTATCTATGAATATACCAAGATTTCATCCAAAAACACCACAACAAAAGAATGCACATATCTCTGAAATATCTGATTCATCAAATCCATTAAGAACGCTGGCACCTTCGTCAGACCAACATGCATGACTACATATTCGTAGTGTCCATATCTACTTCTGAAAGTTGACTTTGGAATATCCTCCTTCCAAACTCGCAATTGGTGATATCCAGATCGCAAGTCAATCTTGGAGAACCACTGATCTCCCCTTAATTGATCGAACAGATCATCACTACATGGAAGTGGATATATATTCTTTATCGTAACTTGGTTAAGCTTACGATAAAAAAACACAGCCGAAGAGTTCCATCTTCCTTCTTCACAAACAACATCGGTGATGACCATGGAGAAGTACCAGGTGGAATGAAACCCTTGCTTTCTAGCTCCTCTAACTACACTTTCAATACCCATAACTCTGTTTGTACCATCCTATAAGAATAAGGGAAATATGACTTGTCCCCATAAGGATATGAATCGTAAATGCCACTTCCCTTAGAGATGGTAACCCTGATAAGTTATTGTTAAAGACCTTTGGAAATTGATCCAAGATAGTTGGAATACTATTTTCCTCAATCTCTTCCATTGATTCCAAATTCAACACTTCCAATTGGTAAGAGATCCTTCCCACCATTGGTTCCAACAAGCTTTTTCACCTTTCTTTACCTTCCTCTCTCCTCTAAAGAGATGGTTGATGCCATCCTCCGCCGTGAAACTAATCATTCTCCTATAATGGTCGATGTGATCCTTAATCAATGTCAACAAATCCATACCAATGATTACGTCATAGACATCCATTTCCAACATTGAGAAGTCCTATTTTAACTCAGCTCCATCAACAGTTATAACACATGCTCTAATAAAAAAGGCTTGACATTATTTTCCACCAAGAGGAGTTTTCAGTTTCAAAACAGAAGGCATAATCTCTAGTTTTATACAAACCAAGTCAACAGCACGAGAAGCAATTATGGAATGTGATGCACCAGTATCAAAGAGCACTTGCACAAGGGTAGAGTTCAAAAGAATCATACATCTCACTGTAGATGGTCCAGCCTAATCATCGACCATAATCTGCACATCTCAATACAATTGTTTGGTCCCTACACTGTTCTCCTTATTTCCTTGATGAGATAGCCCTGGTTGAGGATTCATGGTATTTCAAGAATCACCATGGCTAGCTTTGTTATGATGACGAGACTGATTCTGCGTTCTACACCCTGTCGTAGCATATGATGCCTGCGATGCCTGAGAAGTGTCTCAAGCACCCGACCTAGGAGCACTACGACAATAGCACTGATGTTGTCCCATCTAGTTGCAATTATTAAATGATCTAGGTTGAGCCATACACTCTCGATTTATGTGGTCAGTCGAACCACATTGAAAATAACCTTCTTTGCTTTGGGGTCGTGGAGGAATGTTTACTGATCCTGCCATATGGTTCTAATTTTCATACACTACATAGAAATAGGTGTCCATTTTCCGCATGTTCCCAGCAGTTCAATTCCCACCGTTTCCCATAGGTATCATTATGCCTCGTCCCATCGATCCCAAGATATCACTTCAGCAACATTCGATTTGTTCACCATCTCTGTATAATCTATAATACAAAGGACCGAAATCTTTGATCAAATCTCCTTCCATAGCCCTGATTCGAAAATATGTGCCTTCAAAGACGCACTTGCTGCAACGTCTAGTGGAAAATAGACTATATTCATGAATTTATCTGCATACTAATGACAGAGAAACAATGCATCTTCAATCTAATGAAGTCCAACATTTTCTGGATCTTGAACGTGTGAGGATTGAATTGTTTATTGAACAATTCTTCAAAATCCACCCATGTTAGGCCTTCATCCAATTTAGCATGCACCGCTAAATCCCACCACTAACATGTAAGATCCTCAAACATATATGTCACCATCTTTACATTCAAATCTGATGGTGTGTTGATGAAATCCATGATATTATTCATCCTATTAGACACACCTCCACCTTCTCGGGTTCAGCATCACGCCGAAAGTTCGGTGGATTCTGCTTCATGAATGGGATGGTCTAATCCACATGCCTTGGTTTATTCCACTGGTTCCCCATATACACATCTTAAAAAACATGGACAGTAATCTGAACCAGTTCTTTGTTAACATGTGGTTTAGGTGAAACCACATTCTCCGTAACTTCTTCGGGTTGGTTCTGATGATGCCTACTAGGTGCCATTTTCTAAACCAACAACAAACTCCATCAATCTAACTCTCTAGAAATGGAAGGCTTAGTATTAAAATTCTACCACATCATCTATCACAAAATTTTTTCCATATACAATATTTTTCCATGTTCAACTATTTTTGAAAAATTTCAGAATGCTTTCTGAAAATCAACCCATTTTCAAAATACACCAAATACCCTGTTTTCAAAAAATTTCACTTCAAAACATTTTCTGAATTTTTTTTCCAAAAATTCTGACCTTGCACAAAATCCCTCCTCATTACTCACAATGTGAAATTAAATCCTAGTGGGAAGTCATTCCTCTACAATTCATGTCATTCCCCTCTCATGGTCTAATCCCATGACAATGATATTTTCATCATTCTAGAAGTGTATCCAAAACACTTATGTACCCAACACCCTGGTAACTTGATGTTCAGCATAAACAGTTAAGCTACGTCCTTTTATGCAATACATTTCATGTTCCGATAATCCTACTCCTCTCTATGATTTAAACCAAAGGAATAGACAAGAATGAATTTAAACTCCAATACTAATAACATCGATGACCACTTGTTAGTCATGGACAGAAAAGGCTGATACCATTTGTAATGACCCGCCAATTCTTATTGTCTTGAGAGTAAAAAAATTCATTACTAGGCCTTAAGTGACATACCAAAGATGCCAAAGGCTGGATATAAACGCCAAAGGGTTTCAAATATAAAGTGGGGGATGATTTACCCTTTAATAAATAAACACAAAAACCAACCATAACCAATCACTATATGATGCATGAACAAAAGAGACAACAAACTCTTTCATTACCAAAAGAGAACTACATTTTTCCACAAAACACTACATAACCATCAAAAAATCAGAGTACCAATTGGAAGACTATACAAAAGACCCAAAACAATCCAAGACACACTCCACGACTCCACACCGAGCTCCATGCGCTAAGCACCACCACATCTCTCAAGCATCAGCATGAGCACTAGGAGTAAGATACTTTACCTTTACTTGTGTCCCTAAATATGACATATGCAATAGAACAATCATTCCAAAGAAGGGGTGAGAATAAAACTCAGTCGGTTCCCCCCAATGACTTCCCTACTCACGCCACTAGGATAGAAGAGTTAACCACATTTATATAAGAATTGTTTATATAAAACATTTTCTCAAATGCAATTTATATCTAAATATAGACAAGTTTCCAAAAACATTCATAACAAAAGGCATTACAAGAGAAAATTAAACCAATTTTCCTGCAATTTATTTTCCTAGAAAAATTACCAAACAAGATTTAGAACCATTTCACAAACATTCCTTTTGGGTATACCTAACCATTTCCTAACCCATGCTACCAACCATGCATGCTTCGTTATGACAGTTCCATACTCATGAGTGGTTTCTCATTGATCTACTAAGCCGTCACAAGGTAATTCTTTCCCATGTTCCATTACTCCTTTGGCACAGAGCATAAGGTCATATTTCAACCAAGTCTCATAACTAAAAGTCCCATGTTCCATTAACCGTTTGGCACAGAGCACAAGGTCCTATTTCCACCAAGCCTCGTATATGAAACATGAAAACACACCACACATTCACAAATTTAATGCCAAAACCATCCTTTCTATGAAAAACCATTTTATTGAAAACCATTTCCATCAAAACCATGCGTGTTCAACCAGTTCAAACCATTGCAATAAAACAATATTTTTATTGAAAACCAAAGAACAAACCAATTTCATCAAGAAATTTCAATACTAAACCATTTCAATAAAACACAACTTTTTATTGAAAACCCATATTTCATAAAACCATTTACCATATCATAAAATCCATAATTTAAAATCAACATTTTAAATTCATGAAGACAAATAACTTTTCACAATAATTCTTCAGAATTTCACAATTTCATCAAACCAATAAATCATTACTAACATAATTTATTCTATGCTTTGAACAATAAATTTCATTAAAATAACCCAATTTGAAACTAATACAATCAATTATGACAATATTATTCATGAGGGAAGCCTCATACCTTAATGGTTTTGATGAAAACCCTAACAAACGGAGAACGTACAAGAAAGACGGGCCGATTCACCAAGGATCGTCCTTAGATCTCTTCTCGTAACACAAGAAAGACCAAATATCATTATATTTGGAATCCACACACTTAGATCTACCCATAACGGGCATATATCTAAGAAACTGAGTGAATAATAGAAGTACATCTAAGTATATCTAATAAACCAATCAAGAAAGATCACATACCTCAAGAATCTAGCTTCGATTCTCCAATAAAATCCTTCAGATCACCTCCGGAATGATGGGAGAACCTTACTTTACCTTAGGAGAACCAAAATACCAATTTAGGGATGCTTAGGAGAATAAATGAGGCATTTAGAGACAAAAACGTGTGAGATCCACAATTTAAGGATCTCATTTAAGTGGTTGCACGGTTTTCTCGCTCAGTTAGACAAATCATGCGCTAACCGTGTGTTAGCCACTACCTCGAAAGACCCTCCACGCATGGTTTGGCTGCACGGTTTGACAAACCATGCGCCGACCATGTGGAAGCTACTACCTCCAAGACCAACTACACATGGTTTTTCCACACAGTTTAGACAAACTATGCGCCGCCCGTGCGACTTCCCTTTTATCTCTAAAACTCATTCCAAGTTCCCCCGAACTCTCCCATTCGTCACAGATAGCATTATAACCATTAAAACATTAAGAAAGGGTTACATATCAGAAACCAGGGGCATTACATGTGATAATGTATATTATAGTATATTTATATTAGTAAATGATATATATGTCTAAATTATATTGTATCATATAATTTATCATTATAATAATGAATGAAAACATGGTTGAAATAATCATAAATATATCATCACATAAGATATAAAAATAATATAACACAACGAGTTGAATTGAAAATAGAAAATTACAATGTTAATATTATACTAAATGATTTACCTATAACAAGTAGGGGAAAATAAGAAAAAAACAGAAAATACTAATAGAAATATACTATATATGTAAAATAGTGGCATGAGAAAGAGGTGATAGGTCGATTATAGCTCTAGTGAATGTTGAAAACATTAGCTGGTAGAAATTGAGGAAAAAAGGGGATTAGAGGTTGTGACATTCATAAATGATGGGTTATGGTTTTGTTCATGGAAAAATGTTTAGTGAGAAAAAAATAAAAATAAATGTTGGCCTTGATTTTTAACCATATTTTTTAGAGTGTTTTTGTATTTTTATATAATAATAAATATAAAACACAATAGCCTTCATCGGTTAAATTATATGTAATTTAAAAGTAATTAACCACTAGTTTTTAATCTCATACATTTAAAAATAGATGAGGAAAAATAGATATTACATTGCTTATAAATAATCAATGTTATAATAGGATCATTTTAAATTTTTATTAAGATACTAAATATTAACATATTTTGAAAGATATTTTTTGGAACCAAATATCATGGTAAAAAACTAATATTAATTATGGTCTAATAAGTATTAATTAATATTTAATAAATGCATCAAATCCAACTAGAACCCTCATTCCTAAGACATACCATGTATAAAACCTAAATCCATGAAATTTTATATTAGATAAAATAGTGTGGTGTGAACTGGTGAGAATTATGTACAACCTTCACCATAGTGTCTCAAAGATTGTACCTTAATTTCAGCGATGAGTATCCATCCTATATGGTGTACCTATGGGTTATCCAGAATCTCCCATCACAAGAGCTTGACTCGACTTCTCACCCAAGAATACCAATGAATTATTTGTTTATTTATGATGAAAATAGAGAACATGGGTATGAGAGAGTTTTTAGGGATTAATAATGCTTAAAAATCTCATTTTATAGTAATATTAACTTTATAAAGTCAATCGGGGATTCTCGGTAAGTAGTTTTTTTATTATGCTTTAAAAATGAATGGGTAAAATATTTTTGGCTCATACATTCACCAAATGAATCTATTAGACATATCATGGGTTTCATCTTATAAATCATATATAATAATGATATCTACTAGTGAATGAAATTCATAAGATAACCATTTTATATTTTGTATCCATATAATTCATAGATGGTGGACTGATATCATATATAACACATTAGGATACCCATTTATAGAAGAATGTTTTATGCTTTTGCTCATTCTTATCATATATAATGATATAAACTTATAATATATTATGATATGTGATTTTTTTCATATCACTATTAGTTAGGGTAAACTAAGAACTACTTTCCAAATACAATATAATCCATTAGAACCTAACTATATCATGACCAACCTAGTTTGAAAATTGACTTCATAGAATGCATTTTCATTGGATGTAATTATGAAAAAAATTATAATTAAAAGTTATTTACTACATCACCACCATATCTCATATATTACTTATACATACATTAATGATTCAAATGATTTAATCTTAAATTTAATTCATTCCACCAAAAAAATATTAAAATAATAATAATTGGGGGATCTATAAAAACCTCTATCATTTGTTACTATTCACAATTAAAAGGTGGATATTATTAGTAATATTCAATTTCATCCTAATTATATGGTATATGAAACCATTTTATTTAATGTATTCAAAGCATTTGAAACCAGAAAAATACCTGAAATTGTATGCTTGGTGAAATAAGATAACAAGTGACTCTTTTCAATATAGATATTAAGATCCTTTTTTACTAAGTAGTCTAAACCATTGTGACTCTATCTATTGTTATTTAGATGCTAGAGACAACAATTATATCATAATTCCATCAAATAATATCTATAAACTATAATGAAATTTCTAATTAAAGAAATAAACATTATACAAACCAATTTAAATGTAGTAAAATACATAATCAATTTGTTTACATAGCATGTAACATCTTAAATAAATGCATGGAAATTTATAGAAGTATTTAACCACATTAAACTAATGCATGAATCCATTGAAAATATAAATTTTAGTTTCAATAATAAATTTTTTAATGACAATTATTTCATTTACACATAATATATATATCTATGAACAACTCATAAATTATTAAATTATAAATACATTATAGAAATTCCTTGCATGAGAATATTCCATAATCATGTCATGAAAAAATTAATATTAACTTAAAATATAATTTTAGTCATATTATCTTAAAATAAAATTTACTTAAATACATGATATTTAATATAAAATAAACACTTTTTATTTATACTGTATTATTTAAACATTTTATATATTTAATATTTAATATTTATAATATTTTTTAAACATTAATCATTAAAAGTTTCAATAGATATTTCGATTTTATTAAATAAATTTTCTTTAATGAAACCATTTAATTTGATAATTTAAAAATTTCAATTATTTTCCATCCATAATTAAATATAATGACTATATTATCCCTTATTATGAAAATGAAAAAAACAAAATTGTATTTCCCTTATAATTTCAAAATATATATTTTATATCCAAATAAATTTCCCAAAAAAAATTGATGGTTTATTATGTTAATAATCAAAATTGTTAATATTTATTTAGTAAATTATTTATTAACATTTAATGAAAAAATATGAGCATTTTTTAATTATTTAATATTTAAAGAAATAAATAATAAATTTAATATAACCAGATAACTTTTTTAATGAAATAATATATTTGAAAAAATTTATATAAATGAAATCCTAATTTAAATGATGGAAAAATTATTTTTCCCCAGTATGATTTATTTTATAGCTCATTGGTTTTAATCCATCATTTATTTCAAAATAGATAGATTATCATATCACGACCTATTAATGGATTATGATAACTAATGTAGTCTATTAGTGTTGATCTATGATATCCTTATATCATATGTTGTAGAAATAGATATGTATTATGATTATCTTGGTATTTCCAAAGTTATATGATTCCTTATTTTATGGCATGAAAAAAATGTACATTGGTAAGATGTATATTATGATATATTCCAACTAAATATATTACTTTTTTAAGAAAATAATGATTTTATATATAATATTGTGTGTTCATTTAATATCTTATAATATTATATATCCTAACTTATTCTATAGTTCAATATAAATATATTTTTTTATGCAGGATATAATTAAAAAATAATATCCATTTTAGCTTCATTTTAAACATCATTTTAGGAATCATGCTTCATATCATTACTGATATACTAGTAATAGTTTTTTAATGAATAAATATCACCTATATAAGAAATTATAGATTAAAAAATATTAATCCAATAATTCTTTTATAGGGGTCAAAAACCAAGTGTAATATAAATGAGGAACAAAATTTGGCCCAACACTATAGTTGGATGAATCTCATATTGTTAAACATGAGTTCGATTTGTATCTCTAAGAAAAAACTGATGTGATTTATACAGTTTGATGTATTAATCAGATGAAATGAATAATCCAGAATTGTTATGTGATTCTCTTTTACACTAATAAATTGTAACAAATGTCAAGATGAAGGATGAGAGGGAAGAGTGCATCGAATTTGGAGATCCGATAGTAACTGCAAATATATTTGAATCTCATTTCCATTTTGATTATCTTCTTTACATAATCCTTTTCTATTTTACCTAAAATAGAAAATCTTAATAATCATTTTTATAAGGATATCCATTTACATATTATATGAAATTGTTTTCTAGACTGTACCTTCATTTTTGATATAAATTTATTTTTGAATCTATAAAAAGTATCATTATATATATCAATTTTTGTGATAGTTTTATGTGTAATAATACCCAAACATAAACACTATGTCATTTTTTGTAAATTTTAGATGTATATGTTAATCATAAAATATGATTTAGTATATATTTATAATATAAGTGTTTTATATAGTATGATAGGCTAGGCAGTGGCATGATATATCATTATTATTCATTATTATATACCAACAAAAAATTCATGGATATTACATGTTATAAAATATGTCACACAATATGATTTCTATATATTTTACATTATTATATCATCGAAGACACATCATTTGAATATTTCCATAAAATCATATAACCATTATAAAATGTAACATTATTCTTTATCAGATTTGTTAATTGAGAAATCTTATTATAATTATTTCGAGGATAGTGGACAGTGAAAATAAATAGTTCCATGATACTTATGTTTTAAAAATCATGTCAATGAATAATGAATTTAATTTATTAAATATTATATATGTATTTTTAAAATTAGAATCTAATGACAAAAGCACCACAATTTTCTAGAATAAATTGTACATTCTTGAAACATTTGAATCTACATATAGATGAATAATCCAGAAATATTTTGGAAGTGGAAAATTTATAACTGTTATTTTATTCAAAATAATTCATGTTTATTTAGATATATTGGTTAGTTTATACATACATGAAAATAAGGTATTTTTTTATAAAATTTACATTATTGTTATATCGAATACCACACAAAGTCATTGAAAAATACCTTATATCATATGGTGTTGATAAAAAGGTATTATACCCCTATAAACATTTAATTTTTTTAGGGTGAATGAACTTAAAAAGGATGAGTATAATCATTGAGTTATAGATTATTTAAATAAAGTGGTTTGATAATAAATTCAAGGATATATTTATTATTTATATAGTTAGAAGAAAAGGCATAAAAATTTATTTTTTTATGGTTGTAATAAATATTAACAATCTGGTGATATGATTGAAAACATTAAAGTACAATATAGGTAGTATTCTTAATATAATAGTTATTAAACATAACATACTGGTTATAATTACTTTTAAGAATATTGTGATAAGAAGAACATATTTTTTCTAAAACTATTATGAAATATGAATAAAACTAGTTGATTTTGGTGTTATCGATATATTATATCAATATGTATCTTTTAATTCCAAAAATTCATAGTTTTACAAATAAAAAGTCTAAAGTAAGTGAATAATAATATTTCGGGTTTGTTAACTGTTAATTAATTGGAATTTGGTATTATATATAAAACATTGAGAGAATTATATTAAAAGGCTAAAAGAAATTTTTCCATCAAGAATACTAAGAAAAAAGTAATTGGTTTGTTTGACCCCATTACTAAAACTATTATGAAAAAACTATCCTAGAGATAGTTTATTATAAAAACCCATAAAATCTATTTATATTTTTATTACCAAAATTCAATGTGACGTGTTAAAAAATTTATTTAAGAAAATAAATTGAAGACATTTGTGAAAATTATTTTTCAAAATGTTTAATTTATTATTATTGAAGTATAATTATTTATATAATTAGTTTTCATATTATTATGGAATATTTAAATTTAATTTAAAAATATGTTAAAAGAATAACTATTTTTATTAATTTATTTTGATTAATATTTTATTTTATTTTTCTTCATGTAATAAAAAATTGATTCTCTATAATTTTTTTAAATTTATTTCATCAAATTCAAAATATTTATGCCTACATATTTTTTTATCAATATAATATATTATTGTTAGTTATATTTTTAAAATTAATATTCATATATATATATATATATATATTACATAAATATGTTTTCAAATCATATTGCATAAATATCCTACAACGTTGGGAATGCAAATTGATATGAAATGATATATGTGGAATGATAATAGTATAAGTTAACTAATAGCTAATGATAAATTATAGTAAATTATTGTGATGCAATTTATATTTTTTATAAAAAATGATAAAATAGTTATTATTAATTAAATATTCTAGGATATTTTTTTAATTTTTAAAATTTTATAATAAAATAATTTATAATTTTATTATGTACATGATATAATGGGGTGGTGAAATATTTATTTTTAAAATTTAATATATTTGGATTACAATATTTTTTATAATAATGATATGTAATGATTTTATTAAAATTATATTATTAATATGCTTTCCAATATAGAGGTAAATCACATTTATATTGGGCCTCTGGCCATCGATTCTCTACAAAAATTATTAGACATATACTTTTTACCCCCTATTCTAATAGTGACATAATTCATAAACAAATTGAGTTTTGTTAGGGAACTAAGAAATGATCAATAATCTATTGGAAAATAAAAATAGGTAGGTGATATCCAGTATCCCATATTTTCTTTAGTGTTTATAACTTCTAGGATCTTTATGACTTTTTATGGTTGATAATATGAGAAATTAATATTGATATGATGAATTAATATGATTTATTTCATTTTAAAAATAATTAATTAATTCTAAAAATAAAAATGGTTTTTAAATATGTTACACATGATTTACAAGAAATCAACTAGTGATCCTAAAATATAAATAATTATTAACTGGACAAATGGATATGTCTAAAATTTATTCCAAATTTTTTTTAGCATAAGATAAATAGATAATAATAAAATAATTGATGTTTATAACACATCCTTGTTTTTTCAATCAAATTTAAAAATGGTCTCTTTCATACGATGATGTATAAATTTACTTATCTTCCTTAAATATAAAAAATGAATAAATATAACTATTAAATTTCATGAAACATCTTCTAAAAATAATAATTTATTATTCCATGAATTGAAAAATATTTATCGATTTATATATCAATAAATATTGAATTTAGAATGAATAATTGTTTTCATAATTATTTCAATTTCATCTCTGGGAGTGAGTTTATAAAAACATATATTGGGAAAATATTATCTTGATATATATTATATTGATGTTTTATAATTTTAAAATATGTCGTTTTATCTCAATTTTTTTCTACAAAACATGTCATCTTTTTTATATCATTCTTTACAATTTTTATCGCATTCATTGGCTTCTAATTTTTTAAATATTATAAAATGATCTATGAGTAAGATTTATTACCATTTTGGTTTATAATTTTTAATTCCAATTTTTTATTCATTTATTGATTAGTGGGATATTTTTTTAATGTAAATTTTATTCAGGATTTTTTGATCCATCCATGTTGATTATAATATATTTCATCAACTCTTTAGTAAAAATAATTGAATATCCATTAAAATTTATACAATGAATTTCAATTCATTAAGTGAATTTTATGGGTATTTATTTTACAATGTTCATTGATATTGTGGAATGGTCTCTTTAATGATATAAATGGTTAAATATGATAGTATTTTGGGAATAAAAAGAGGGTGTTTGACTTGATTAAGGAGTTTGGATTGATTCTATGTCAATGGTAGATGTTTGGCTGGGTTTGGTCAAGTCATATGTTATTCATGCACAAATAATGTGCTATGTAATTCAGATGCATTTCAATAAAACTATGTTAGTTGATATTACATGGTTATCTACATCATTAAACAAATCTATAAATATATATTATTAAAATAATTTTTCATTAAGGGTTTCATGATTAGGTACATCATCAAATAACAGTTCATGTTGTTAATGTACATGAATGAAATATCCCTAAAAATAATTCTACACCACCAATAATATATAATTAAGGATTATAATTTATATTTATTAATTATGTATCATGGAAAATGTTTTGGGGAAACTAATGCTCAGTAGCCCCATTAAAAATACCTTTATGAAATTGAGTTGATTTAATCCAAAAACAATGGTATGTGAGTCCGTAGAGCTGTTTATGTGATTTATCCTCAATATTTTCCCAGACTATTATTTTATTTTTATTTAGATATGTATGTTGGTAAAATGGATAAATTATGAGGATAATTTAGTGATATATGAATTTTAAGAATTTAAGTTTGTTTCCTATAAATCTATTTCATATACAGAATGAAATAATTTCTATGTAGGGGGTTCTAAATTCTGTGTTCCCACATCAAAGGAAATTATAATATTTAATTAATTTGGTAGTTGATAAATTTATTAATCATATAAAACTAAATATTATTAAATATGTTTTTTAAAAAATTTGAAAGATTTTATAATTTAAAAATTTTTGTAATGATTTATCTAATGTGATAAAAAACAATAATATGTATGAGTTAATAATTATTAGATAATATATTAATTATATGTATTTGAAGTGATTCATGACTATAATTTATTATAATTGATTAATAGATTAAGTGATATGTTTGGGGATTATATTATTTTGAGAAAAATAGTGATATAATTGTTGAATAAATTCAATAAAGTAGATTAAATTTATATAGCAGTGGTTAGCTTTGATATATAATTTTCTAATTATTATTCGAAGATGTGTCTAACTAAATCTATTTTATTTCGGGAAGTCTATTATTTGTAATGAAAATATATTTGTGTGTTTTCATACATCATATAATATCAGGCCATTCTGATTATATATACCTTAGATTGATTTTTTTTGTTTATGGGGCATAAGTTAGTGCTAGTTAAAATATCAAAAAATTACATTATGCCAAATTTATAGTATTATCTATAGTTATTCCACATGAATTTTGAAATGGTAAAGTAGAAGAGGAGAACATGTAGGATGAAAAAATATATTCTTTGGGTATCCTCTATTGACATTGATAATTGCAACCTTGAGTCTTCAAGTAGAGGATGGTTATTGAGTATAACGGAAAGAAGTGATGGTGTAGATTCTAGCATTGAACTAAATTGTGTATGATCAGGTGTTATGGTTGCTTTGTTAAAACCTAATGTATGCTGTTGTTCTGGTATGTGTATTCTTAAGTATTTCCTTAATTGTAGAAGTATATGATTTTCTAAATTAGGGTAATATGGAGAGACACTATAGATATATATTTATCAAACCATATTTGGGGAACATAGTGTGTGTACCAACCATATGTCTGTTTGACATATCTATGAAAAGGTATTGTAGTGGATTAGGAGGTAGATGCCGGGTAGATATCTATGATTGGTATCAAACATGGAGATGGTTTAATGGATTGTGGTGATGTTTTATATTTATATGTCGAAATGGGTAGCTATGATATCTATGCGTGTTTGTATTACATTTTTTATATAATAAATTATTTTCTTATAAAAATATGGTATTTTTTATTTAAAAAGTTGATCTTTAATCCCCCTTCATTAATAATAAGAACCATAGAGACTCTTTTTACAAATTTTGTAAGAGGGAACCCAAAAATATCACCATCAAAACAATATAACAAAATAAAGCTTGAATTAATAATATTGTCTTATCTGTCCAAAGCGAGACAAACATCAAGAAATGAAAATGAAAATCAATTGTCACCCCACCCCCTAACAGATAATGCAGCAGTGGTATCAGTCAAAAAAAATGTGTCCTGCCACCAAAAAGATTTGTTGTACTGGTAGAAAAACAAGGTAGAGAACCACTCCAATCCTGAAAAGTGATGGATTAGATGATATGTTCTAACACACAAATCTGACTTTTGATATGGCCACCCAAGAAATATTGTGAGGGAATCACAGCAAGTCATCTAATTAAAGGAAATTTAGGACAAAAAGAACTATATAAAATCAAGTCAGAGTTCCAATAAATCTAGCATGGTGAATAGATAGATGAATGATGGGTGTCACCACACCCATCCCTATTTCGAGGTCTCCCATCAAGCAGTACCTGTAAGAATATATACACCATACAAATCCAAGGGGACATGATCCCAATCATATAGAGATATCCACTATATTTTCTAGAAACTTTTCCTAAACTAATCATATAGGACGCATCACCCATTCCAGATTCTCCAAAACTGATAACATAGTTTTTGTATCAGTCAACGACAATGTTACCCTCCCACAAAAAAGTCGTGTCTTGCTAATAATAGAATGAGGCATTGAACCCCTCTGACCTGGAAAGGTAAAGGAATGACTTGAAGATATATTCCAACACATATATATCTCGTTAGAGCCTCCCACCCAACAAATCATGTGATTGAATCACAACAAGTCATTTATATGTAATTAAATTTAGGACCAAAATCACTATACAAAATCAAGTTATTGTTCCCCTGAATTTAAAAAGTAGAACTGATGGAATGACTTGAAGACATATTCCAACACATATATATCTATTTAGAGCCTCCCACCCAACAAAGCATGTTATTGAATCACAACAAGTCATTCATATGTAATTAAATTTAGGACCAAAATCACTATAAAAAATCAAGTTATTGTTCCCCTAAATTTAAAAAGTAGAACTGATGGATGAATGATGGGTTTTAGCACACAAATCCTTCATTCAAGGTCTCTCATCCATTCATACCTACACGAAACTTTACTACAACAAAATGTGATTAAACAAGATCCATACCCCGAGAGATATATGATCCCTCATCAAACATCAAGTCCAAAAATAATCATATAGAACCCAACCACATTTCTTAACTCACCAAAAGAAAAAATGGATAGGGAGAAAAACTCTCATTAAACCAGTCTAGAACACATCCCTGAATAAACCCACTGGTGATCTCAAACCACAACCCAAATCCATACAAAACACCAATGAAATCATTGAGTTCTCTACGTCAAGCCTTGCACCACTTGAATGTCACCAATGTTCTACACAACTCTAAAACACCATCTTTTCCACCTGAATATATCAATCCCCCATGTAAGACATCACCGCTGGGGAGGTAACCACACTATAGTTGTCTAAATAAGTAATGAAAGCCTATATCTGAACTAGATACATGGATTAAGATGACCACAAAGGATAAAAATAAAGCACAAACTAGAAGACTCCCTGAGATAGTTCGGAGTAGAAGGATGTGGATAAGGATTCAAATAAGATTAGATACGTTTTCTGCCTTCGGACTAGCCTTAAGATAATTGGAAAATAAACATACTATTAAAGTATCTACTATCGAAGATTATAGAGGAATCTTAGTGGCACATGGGGAAATGAAAATCGAAAGTATATTTAATAGTATCCAAACTATATATATTAATCCACCACTTCTCATTTTCTTGCTCTGGCATATAGGTAGGTGCTTCTAAGCTCACACAATGCACTATCATGGGGGATGGTTTTGTTCCTACTGAATTGGGATGTTACACTATGAATTTATACATTTATGTCATATCATACTAATTTAAAATATGCAATTACACCCAATAAAAATTTTACATAGATAGTTTTATATTTAATTTGGTGTGACTAAAAAAATATATTGATTAACTTTCATAAAATGGGATTCAACAACAAAAATTCCTAACATATATGTTTCAATATTCTCCATGATATCTCTCTTACTAATTATTTATATAATATCTAGCACAAAAATTCAGAATCCTTTAGTTCTTAGTAAACATCAAATAGCATAAATACATGTTACGATAATTTTTTAGGCCCTTAAAAAATCATTATGTGTAATGACTAAGGATCATTAACACGTTGTTTCTTCTAATATAACATGGATTACCATTTCATGTACTCTAAGAAAAAATTATTTTTTAATTGAAATATTTAAAAATTTAATATAAATAGTAAATATATTATATAATATATGTATATCTTAGTGGTAAGTCGTTTGAAAAGTGTTTATTTCCTGTGAGAAAAAATGTTTTAGAAACTTTGCAACTATAAAACCCTCAATAGAAGGGAATAATATTGAAATCAATTCACCTCGGTTATCCTAAATGTTTCCCCTTAACTAATTCTTCTATATCTGTTGATTATGAAATATACCCCCAATATAATATAAATTCTCTTATATATAATAATTTAATGGTAATCTTTAGGATATAACTCATGGTATATGGGAAACTATAGAGGATGAGTTGGAGGAGTGGGGGATAAGTAGTTTATGGTGGATTGGGATATAAAGGAGGAGTTAGAGGTGTTGGATATGCAAGTGGTAGAGGAGGAGTGTGATATATAGCCTGAAAATTTCTCTTCATTTTTAAGAACTTATTGAATCTAATACTTAATCATATACTCTAATATCTTACCCATATCATGTACATTAGAATTTAATGAGTAAATTTTTAATTTATATGCATCCTACATTAATGATGTTCAAGAATTATTGAACTCCGTTATATTAGATATACCTATTTAAAATCCTCAAATTCACCCTGAGTTATATTTCTTACTAACATATTAGATAAAATATCCTCCCTACATTTGGATATGAGAGTATCATGTGTTATCTTATCTTTTATGGATTCTTATAAATACTATTTTTTAAATTAGTAGGGACTTAATAATATAATTATTTTATAGGTAAATAATATAAAATATTATGATAATATAAACATTAGAGTACTTATATTTTTTATGATATTTTCCCTTATTCATAATCTTACCCATTATCTATTTGTATCTCTCACAGTAGAAAGGGTAAATCTCTATAGCTCTAAAACAAGAGACTCTTGATTATTCAATAATTTTTCCATCATCTACTCTTGGAGTAATAGATAACTACTATGAGTTAATCTGGCACTGTTAAGCTATTTTAATCATCTATAAAAAAATTCACCAAAAAATAAAATTAATTGTACCAAAAATTATTTTTGGTTTATAATTTTTTTAGAAAAAATTAATTCATGTATCATTATCTCAAATCCCTTATATTTCAAATGAATTTTAAGTTTTTTAATTAAAAAAATAAATTTGAAGATACTATTGATTTAAAATTTATCCAACTCCTTTAAGTAATAGATAAAAATATCATTTTAAATTTATTTAGTCAATGGGAAATCATATATGAGAAAAAACTGGGAATAAAAAAAGAACCATACTACTGGAAAAAAATTAATGATAACTAAAACTATAATCATTGAGCCAATAAAAATAGTCACTAAAATGTAACCTAGTTTCATGTGGTTGTAGTTCTCTAATTTGAAATAAAAAATATTATTTTCAAAACATATTTTATTTCCATAAAACTAAAAAAATTAAATAAGACCACTAAAATTATCATTATCATTAGGGTAAATAGATATTCGTTACTTGTCACCATAAGAAAGTGATAATTCAGTTAAATATGTTCCACATTGATTACCAACCGTATAATAATTCTCATTCCATGATGATATAAAATGATCATGTGTAATGTAATAAATGTGGTCCTCATTATATGTATGTTAAGGGTTATCCCAAAAAAATCTGTATGGCTAAGCTCTTTGATTAGGAATATTCTTACCAATTAAATTTATAAACAATTACTAAATAATTATAGAAATCATAATGTTATGGATAAAAGTTAATAGAAAATATAAAATTATATAATAAAAGAAAAAATATGTTCATTATATTCATTAAAATTAATATATAAATTTAAAAAAATATATATCATTTCTAAGAGAGGAAATGATATAAAAATGAAAAATACATTTGTAATATTTAAAATGCTGACAAATTAATAATCATTTAAAATTAATATGTATTAATTTTTTTAGTAAAAAATAAAATAAATATCATTCTTGTTAAAATATGAGATATAAATAAATAATAAAATATTATATAATATATATCACATATGTCAAATTTGGAAATGTTAAATAATAAATAAATATAATTTGCATATTATATTGGGATATTACTATAGGATTGTTTTACCATATTCCATTTTATTGGATTTTATTTAAATAAAAAACTATTTATATGTCATGGTAATCAATATCCTCTGATAATCATTCAATGGAACTAAGAATATCCTATAATTCAACATTTTATTAAAAATATTTATCATTAAAATTTGTTTCTTTGATGAAAAATCATATACCAATGTGCATTTGAGGGATGAATAAAAAAGTGGACTGATTTCTCGTTTTTTTTTTCAGATAAAATAGCCATATATCTATCCTAATTTATTCAGATATCCTTGTTTCTTTTTTGAATCGATCATTTTTAACATTAATCTTACCATTAACCTATTTACATTTCAATATAGGATCAAAAAAATTAATATAATAAATGTCCTATATATCTTCAATATCTCGATAATATGAAAATGACAAGGATATTTGATTTTATCTATTGCCTTCATGAAAATATATTTCATTTGTATACACTAATAAAACATTTTTTACAATAATTCTTTTATCCAGACCTTTATTATAAACATTATGTCCATTATTTCCATTTATAATCCATTTTATCACATTCACACGTAGACCACCTGCAAATGGCCTACATGTTATTGAAACTTACTATTTACACTTATAATTATATTTACACCATGAGAAAAAAAGTTTTCTTGTTTTCATTAAGTATACACATATAATTTATCTCTTGAAAAGATTGTTTTATAAAATAATTTTTTTATATTATTTATGGTTGATTTCATCTACATTACTCAAAATGTATAAATGTACTCATATTACATATTCCATTATCAATGACTTCATTTTCCTTCCAATAGTCACCTTTCCTCCCATAGTTGATCATTTATAGTGAAGTTTAAGAAAAATTACATTCTCTACTCTAGACATGTAATTTATAATATAAATTTACAGCTAAACATAAATATACATCTCAATATAGGATGCTTCATTTTAATATTGGTTCATTTCATACCTTTTCAATATTTAGACATATCACATAAAAACGCACATCTATTATTAGTGTTTCAGATTGAAAATTTTTATTTCATACACTAATTGAACCATTAATTATACCATGATATTAAAAAAAATAGGGTTGAAAGTGCACTTTTATTTCAAAATGTATAAATACAACATCATTCTTAAATTATTTTAAAAAAAAGTATGTCAATCTCATTTTCACACATTGAATTTAAAATAAAAACATTTACTGATTATTTTAATTCAAAAACATATGGGTAGTATTAAATGTAATGAAACCATAATGACATGTTTTATCATTACATTTTTTTATAACTTTTTATACCTATTAATTACATATCTATTTTTGTAAAATTTCTTCATTTTTGAAATATAACTTAGGTGCCTGCATACAATGGATGAATTGAGAATAAATAGTTTTCTCTCTATCAAATAATGTAGAAAACTAGATGTAAGAATGTTCACTTTACTTTAGGAGTTAGAGATTAATCCCATATTATTCCCATTTACATTAAATATTGTCTTTTATTCACACCATTCATCCTATTGTATTTAATAAATACAAATGCATCAATCAACCAATCATTGGTTTTATTCTCAACATGAAAGACATCAATTTTTTATTAAATCTCACTAGATATCTAATATAAAATCTAAATGAATATTAATAGTTTACTCCATATTATTTTTTATTACTGGATATTTTGTTAATTTTCACTATGACATCAATGTCTTTCACCATTTAACAATATATATCAGTTGAAAAAGTATTTTGAGCAATATCAAGTTCATGCGAGTCATTTAATGCCTTTTGTTATCATTGATTAGAGTTATCCATAGAGAGAAACGTTCTATAACTTATGTACATGGTTTTCATCACATATTTTAGTTGATTAAATGGAGTCCCTTACATAGAAATCAGACAAGATTTATCCCCTTCAACACTATATCTATATGTTTTTCCTTATTCTATGATGTTATTTATTGTGTATATAATCATTGCAAGCAGATTAAAATAATCATTTCTATGAATATCATAAAATCTAATAATATAAAACCCTTGGAATTTATTATAATTAATTAATGTATAACTATTAGCATTAAAATCATTTGAATGTATTTTTTTCTAGAAATTAGTTATCACATGGTGATATATTTTAATTTCATACCAAATTTTTGGAATTACATTGTAAATTACAAATAAATATATATATGAAAAATTTTATCTACTAAGGAACACATATGGATTCATTCTATCTATGAACAATACATGTTTTAGATTTCAGTCTCGATTTCCAAATTTAAAAAATTATTTATTAATTTTTTTCATTTTGGAAATACAATAAAAAATCATAATTTTCCATTTCATATTAATTAATGTATTTTCAATATTAACCATTTATCATTATTTTAATTTTGAAATATAAATTTCATTCAATGAATTATATGAAGATATAAAAATTCCCTACAAGGGATACTGGTTCATGGAATCATACATAAATATATTCCTGATTATCCTTTTAATAGATACAATGCCATCCCATTTTTTGTATACTCTAAAATACTATTGATATCCTTCTAATATAATAAATATTCATTGGGGAATTCTGGTATCATCTCAAACGTCAGTCCAATTAGAAATAATATTTTTTTAATTAATATTTGTATCTAGAGGATCATTATCTTCAATATATATGTTTTTAAATTGATCACGTATGACAATAAAACATGTTTCACTCCTTCAATTCAGGGTGTTCAAAGTCAACAATAATAAGAATTTTGATACAATTATAAACTTTTTAAATAAAAAATAAATGGATATATATAATCACTATATATGTTTTAAATCATTATCATTTTCTAAATTCAATACACCATAATATCACAAATCATTTCATGAGTTTTATAAAGAAAAATTGTTTTAAAATTTTCCATCACATCTAGTTCTTGAATTCCACCCAATTTTTTAGTTCAAAATCATTGGAATGTAACATATATTATAAACAATATAAATTATTGTATGTATCATATTTATTCTTTTCATTTTACCCAAATTTAATATTTTCAAGCATGAAAACAATAACAGGTCATTTTAAATATTTTGTTTTGATAATTACTAAAATTATCAACCACTTCCTCATCTTCATCACATGTTCGCAGTGATGTAATCCTACTACATTTCATTATCACTCATAAAAATATTCATTTTTAAAATAAAAGATACTTTATTTTGAATTTTATATTAAAATTTAAATTTACATATAATAATAAGAACAAAATAAGGAAAAATAAACCACGAATATAATAATTTTATAATATATTGTAAAAAAAATATTTCTTTGGACTTATTTAATTTAAAAAATGAGATATTTCATTAACATAATTGATTATCTACCATTTAGAAAAGAAATTATTACTTTGGACTTTTATAGATGTCAACATTCTCGATGAAATTTAATTAAAAATGAAATTTTGATAGACCTATTTGTCTTATGAATTATTTTATAGAGGTTGAACATTAATAAAACTCTATATTTTTATGTTTCAGTAATGAAATTCATAAATAATATATGTATTACTTAAATAATACATATGTAAATATTATATATCAAATAGTGTAATAATGAGTATAATGGATAAATATGTAATGTATGAAATATTATATTGGGTAACTATAGGATATCAGTTGTCATGAAAAAAATTTATATTTGTAAATAACGTTAAAATATGATGTTACAATTATATAGTGTTTCTTATATCATAAACATGGGGATAGACAATATGATGATTTTTATTGTGATCAATATTAGAAATAGATCCTATACCAACACTTTGTTCCCAATGGTTTATAAAACTCATTGGAAAAAAGAACCTATTCCAACTGTTCTAGAAAACTCTTGTCATATGCTGTTATATGTTGGGTTTTCCCAATGATCTAAGAAAACAATTGTGAAATAAAACTATTACCCACGGTTTTTATTAACCATTGGGAAACAATATACCCAATTTATGGATCCCTCAAGACATTTCATCCCCACACAGTCATCCCCCCCCCCCCCGACCGCGACCTCCTGCAGGCCTCTGCCTTCACCTCCTGGCCTCTGCCTCTGCCTCCCGGGCTCCGCCTCCATCTCCCAGCCCCCCCTCCTCCAGCGATGATCCCCTTCCCCTCTCGGCTCCTTCTCCGACGACGACATCACCCTCCCCTCTCATCTCCCAGCGACGTTCCACCCTACCCTCTTGTTTACCTCTCGTGGAGACATAACCCTCCCCTCTCAGCTCAATCTCCTCATCCAACGTCCCCCGACCCTCTCTCTAGTCACACGTGAGATCCCCCATGGCCGAACACCCTGCGGGATGTCCCCCTCTCTCGGATCCCTGTCCTCCCTCTAGGGTTTTTGATGGGTACTTCCTGTTAGTAATTACTCTTCTTTTTTAATAAATGAGGCAACAAGGAAAGAATTTTTTAGTACATAGTTATGATAACCATTTATATTAATAGTTCATTTTCAATAGTTCTGGGTAGTAACTAACTCATGATATTTTGAATTAATGGAAAAATTGTAAATTCATTCAAAATAGAGTCTTCCAGAAATGTAGGGTTATATTCACAGGTTAAATTCCTTTCTTTGGAATAGTGAATTCAATAAAAATTTCATGATTATTTAAAAACATCATATTTTCCTCTATACAGTCATATTAGTCCTTATACTGTGTTGGATTTGTTTTAATCATGATATATATATGATGAGATTGTATCGCCGTTAATATGTGCAATGATGTGGGTTAATTAGAGGTGAGTTATGCTATATGAGATTTTATGGGTTATTGTGAGGAGTTTCATTCCCTTTAATTTATTGGTTCACAAAACATTTATTGGTGCTACATATATTATGTAATTGGAATTGATAAAGTAAAATGTTGGTCTTGGATTTCTGAGTAGGTTATTTGTATGGTATTCTCTTTCAAAAGTGGATATATCTCTATTGAATGTGGGTGTATTTTCTAATTGACTAATGTATTTGTTAAACTGACCATGCAATACATATTTCCCACAATACGGAAGCACCACAAAAATCATATATAGACACTACACACCATAAGACACCCATGGGAGACACCCCTTGAAATCTACGGATAGTTAAGAGTCCATTAACATAGGAACTGATGTCGATTGGCACTCAAGCTTAGAGAAAATCCCATTGCTGGGAGAAAATATACCAACACATTTATTCTTATTATAGTATAATGAAATGGTTTACACCCTCATGACCAAGTAGACCATCTGGATTATTGACTGGTGCCCAACCAAGTTCAAGAGTAGGATGAACTACTAAACATTGATTGTGGTCCCTCTGAGGTTCTTTCTATAGTGAATAGGGTTATGTGCATAATATTCAACTCAACTAATTTAGAATAGGTCCATATTCAATGGCTAAGTGTACTAGTATGGATTTTTCAAAAACTTACTATATAAAAAACATAATTAAAAATGACAAGATTATTTAATTGAACTGTTTCCCCCTTGCATTCAGGAACATGATTTGACCCATGGGGTGGTGTGGTTCTTATATATTGGGTAGTGAAATGTTTAGTCATAGGATACAGGTATGTTTTGGATTAGTTTTTATTTTATTTTCTTTATCACATTCGCCACTTACATATTTTACTTCTTTCTAAAGATAGAGGGTAGTGATTCTATCCTAACTATTTGAGGTAGATCACTTCTATACTCTAATAACATGAGGTGTGATAGTGAGGAAACATTGGAAGATAGAGGAGCCTTTGTGTCTTCTTTGAGATGGAATTGTTTTTCTAAAACATTGTTTGGGAACATTTCTAGAGTATGTTGGATTCATGAAATATCCCCAAGTGTCTCCAAGAGATAGCATAAATAACCCCAAGTGTCTCAAAGTGTCTCTATACATCGTATCATCCTCACATGGGTTGGCCACTCACTAAATCCTATCAGACCTATCATAGTCTATCCTCTCACTCACATAGTATAGACTCATCTCTCGAGTATTATCCCATGCCTCGATGAAAATATCATCATACAACTAGAGAAAGAAGATTATTCACCTTATGATTGTCCTAGTCACAAAAGCACACCATGTCTAACCCATCTACATCATATTCTAAATATTCTGGTCAAGAACCTCATCAAAATCTTGTATGATAACCCAGTCCCAATAACTAGGTTCCATCTTAAGCAAAATCACACCTGGCCTCTTGGAATTATAATGTCAATCTATCAGACAATACCAAATACCCACACTAGCATCTCATCCTTCATCAATTTAGTTGAACTCTTGAATCATTAAATAGAGTAAAACCTTTCATAATACATTTTATATACTCAGAGGGACCATACCACTCTAAGAACATACCAAGATTACAATCCATCCTCATAAGTATATCCTCATCAAACGCTAGATGTACAATTTCCACAACTATCACTACAAGGACCAATCCTCTTAGGAATATTTTAATTGATCTAAATCCTCATCGTTAGTGAAATCAATCACATTAGAGTGCATAAATGTCCAGTAAACCCTACATTCCAATAATTATTCATGTGTAGATGCCCCATGGTAACAGTCTATGAACTAAATCCATAAATAATAATTCCAAATACCTACATCATTTTTAAATAAATATTTCATGTTTTAACATAAAAACCCAGAATAATAAGACCCCATCCCTTATATCGAACAAAACAAAACTAAGTTGAAACTCAGACCCAATTGATTATATACCATTAATAGGAAGAGTAATTGTTAATTAATAGGAATGTACTATTTGATAGTTTATTTTTGAAATGTTGATCTGTTTCCCCATCACTTGTAAGAACATAATTTGACCCATGGGGCGCTATGGTACTTATATGTTGGGCAGTGACAAGTATAGTCACAGGAGACAGGTATGTTTTAGAATAGTTTTTATTTAATTTTCTCTATCGAATTGGTCACTTATATAATTGACTACTATCTATGGATGGAGGGTTGTTATATTCTGTAAAGGGTTACAGAAGGAGTTCAGATTGATTTAGTCAACCAACTTTGATTTGATGTAATATTCTATGGTTACTACTTGTCATTCACCTCATGTCTTTGGGGATTTAGATTTTTTACTCCATATTATGTTTTCGGTAGGGCACTGGATCGTTTCGTGTGGGTTCGAGTGGATTTAGTTCTCCGCTGCCAATCTAGGTAAGGAATTAATGCCAGCGGTTGGTTTCTCACTGGTTATGTAGCGTCCGTCATGTGTTTTAATTTTCGTAATATCATTTTTGTAGTGCGTTGATCCCTTATCATTGGTTTCGAGTCGCCAAGTCAAGGGCGACTCGCCTACGTGTGCATAGTTAAGTATGTATATGTTTGTGGGTTCCCCCGTTACGTGTATAGTCACCCATGGTAGTGATTATGCATATATTGGGCTAGGTGTTCCTATGTATATATATATATATATATGCATATAAAGGTGAGTGGAGACTGATATATGCATATAAGCAAATGTGAAAGGATCCCCATGCACATTCTTACGGCCATGCTAGTGTGTGAATAGGGGGTAGGTTTCCTTGCATGTGTGTGAAGGTGTGTATACCCAGTGGAGGAGAAGCAGCTTTTTGATAGAATGCTCTAAGAGCCAGAGTGGATAGCTTGGTTCCACCTTGAGGTATTTTCCATCTCGTAGACTCTTTAATTTAAGAATTCTTAAAATTAAATTTAGCTACTTTCTTAATTCTGCTTTATTATATTGAATTTCATATCTTGAATAAGTGTTCTTTAATATAATTGTTTCATTTGATAAATAAAGTCATGTTTTAATAATAAAACCACTCTAATGGAGGTGCGCTGTCTGCAAAAACTTGCAGTGATAGTTTAGGGTGTATGATTCATTTCTATTTTTTCATTTTCCTTTAGACATTGCGTCATTGTGTCGCTTAGTACAAGCTTCCAGCAATCTATTTTTATTACATATTAAATATTTTATTTGGTCTATCATGTCTATTGTTACCTTATCTTATTGCAAAACCCATTTCGGTTGTTTGCCTGGCCTCTTGGACACCCCTTATGGTGTTTACCCGAGCCTATATATCTAAAACCATTTATGGTGTCATTGTTTACAACCTGTCAGACTTATGGTTCTCCCCACCATATGATTCATCTTAACACTATTTGGGTTGTTTTCCTGGCCTCAATGCACATCTAATTATATATATATATATTAATTCTCCCATAACATTTTTGTTTCATAATAAGATTTTAAAACATACTCCAATTCTATTATTTTCAAGGTTATTGATGTTTTATTATTAGAGTTCCAAGAAATGCATATATCATTGATAAGTAATACACCTTCATAATTTGACTCTCAATCAGTAGTTTTGGCTACCTAGTACCACTTTTAAAAACAATGAATATAAAATATATATCATTATCGTAACAAAATCCTGAATCAAGATTCTGTTTTTTATAACATTAGATCAATTTCTATAATGTGAAGGACAACTAAATAACATTTACTTGGAATCATTGATGGAATATGCTGCCATGCAGATGTCGCTGGACCGGGCCAACACACCGTGGTCACACAGCAGTCACACCGTAGTCACACTGCAGTAATTCCGTGACTTATCCTTGCTCTAGGACGACACCCCGCGGCAGTTCGCAGTCCTATCAGAATTCGATGTATGATACCTAGATAGAGTTTTAGATACTCTACCCATCCATAGTTAATGGGGAGGGAGGCGACGGACGGACTGATGCCCCGCTTCCTCCCGCTCCCTTCACTCCGGGCCGGAAGATGCTACCCCGAAGATGTCGCTGGACAGATTCAACACCCCACAGTCACACCGCGGCCATGCCACTTTCACGCCGTGATAATTCCTTGATTTGGCCCCTCTCCTGGATGACACCCCACAGTGGTTCACAGTCCTGTCATAATTTTATGTATGATACCAAGATAGAGTTTTATATACATTACCCACCCATAGATAATGGGGAGGGTGGCGATGGATGGATTATTGCCCCGCCTCCTCCCACTCCCATCACAACTGGCCAGAAGATGCTGCCCTGTGAATGTCACTGGACCGGGTCGACACACTGCGGTTATGCCACGGTAACACTGCAGTCACGCCACTGTAATGCTGCAGTCACACCACGGTCATGCTGCGGTGACGCCGTGGTAATTCCTTGATTTGGACCTGTTCCAGGATGACACCCCACGACGGTTTGCAGTCGTACTGAGATTCAATATATGATACCATGATAGAGTTTTAGATACATTACCCAACCGCAGTTAATTGGGAGGGAGTCGACGGTAGGAATGATGCCCCACCTCCCATTGTTCCCTTCTCACCTGGAAAAAAGATGATGCCTCACTAATGTCACTGGACCATTCCAACATGACACATTGAAGCTGTGGTCATGCCGCAGTCACACTGTGGTCAAGCCACGGTCACACCGCAGTCACACCATGATCACGCCACGGTCACACCACAATAATTTCGTGATTTGGCAGTGCCCTAGGATGACACCCTTCAGTGGTTCGAAGTCCTGTCCGAATTCTAATAATGATACCATGATAGAGTTTTAGATACATTACCCACACTCCTTCTTGGACCCCAGACAACCCCCCCCCCCCACCCTCCTTCCGGGACCCTAGACAGCCCCCACCAACTCTTCTCCCTTGACATCGGACAACCCCCCCATCCTCCATAGACCCCGGACATCCTTTCGGAGAACCACCAGGACAGGCCCCCAGATAGCCCCCCCTCAACCCTCCTCCCTGGTCCCCAGATCCCAATCTAAGCTCTCTTCAAGATTCACCCTAAATCCCAACAGAAAAGAGGATTTTAATGCTTCAAAATAAGATAAGACAAGAGTGGAAACACTAATCGAAAAGAGAAATAAATGAGAGTATTGTACTCACCCGGATCTTTAATCCACACTTGATGGCACTCAAAACACCCAAGGGACATGTAAGATTCAACCCCTCCTCAAACCAAGGCACGGTGTGGACCGACCACTCAAAGTGTCTCACTTTTATTTGAAATGGAAAACATTTTAAATGAAAACAACAAATGATATATGAAAAGCCAACCAAACGGATTCAGATTGTGTTTATACTTTAGGACAATAGTCCATTAGTCATTTGTGACGTGTAAGAGTTAACCCCGCCTCAATCTGGGGCACGGTGTGGCCGATACTACTCAAAGTGTCTCCATTGTTTTTTAAATGGACTACATTTTAAGTGAAAACTACAACTGGCATATGGAAAACCGAACAAATGCAATCGTATTCTATTGATACTTTAGGAAAACAATCCATGGGTCATTTTTGACATGTAAGAGTCAACCCCATCTCAATCCGATGCACGGTGTGGCCTGTATCACTCGATGTGTCTCACTTTTATTTGAAATGGACAACATTTTAAGTGAAAACAACAACTAGAATTGGAAAAACCGAACAAACACAATCATAATGTGTTGATACATAAAAAAACGATCCATGGGTCATTTTTGATGTGTACGAGTCAACCCCACCTCAATCTGAGGCATTGTGTGGCCGGTACCACTCAAAGTGTCTCACTTTTATTTGAAATGGACAATATTTTAAGAGAAAACAAAACTGGCATACATAAAACTGACCAAACACATTTGGATTGTGTTGATACATAAAGACAATTATCAATTAGTCATTTTTGATCTCTACGAGTCAACCTTGCCTCAATCTGAGGAGTAGTGTGCGGAACCACTGAAAGTGTCTAACTTTTCGTTGAAATGGACAACATTTTAAGTGAAAACAACAACTCGCATACTGAGAACTGACCAAATGAATTTGGATTCTACTGATAATTTAGGACAAGGATACATGTGTCATTTTTTACGTGTACGAGTCATCCCCGCCTCAATCTGAGGCACGGTGTGGCCAGTACCACTCAAAGTGTCTTTCCTTTTTTTTAAATGGATACTCTTTTATGTAAAAACTACTGGAATATGGAAAATATACCAAACGCATTCATATTGTGTTGATACTTTAGTAAAAATATACATGGGTCATTTTTGACATGTACGAGTCAAATTTTCCTCAATCAGATGTGCGGTGTTGCTGACACCATTCAATGTGTTTCTCTTTTGTTTCAAAAGGACATCATTTTAAGTGAATACAACAACTGACATACGAAAAACCACCCAAAGGATTTTGGATTCTATTGAGACATTAGAAAACTGATTTTGGTTCATATGCGACGTGTACGATTTAACCCTTCCTCAATCTGAAGGCTGTTGTGGCTAGAACCACTCAAACTGTTTCACATTTATTTGAAATGGACATGATTTTAAGTGAAAACAATAACTAGAATTCGGAAAACTAACCACACGAATTCGGATTGTGTTTATACATTAGTATAATGATCTATGGGTCATTTTGAGAAGTACGAGTCAACCCCACCTCAATCTGATGCGCGATGTGGCCGACGCCACTCAAAGTTTCTCTCTTTTGTTTAAAATGTACAACATTTTAAATGAAAACAAAAACAGGCATACAGAAAATAGACCAAACGCAATCAGATTCTATTGAAACATTAGGAAAATGATCCATGGGTAATTTTTGATGTGTACGAGTCAAACCTGCCTCAATGTAAGGCGCGGTGTGGCTGGAACCACTCAAAGTGTCTCACTTTTCATTGAAATGGACCTCATTTTATGTGAAAAAAAAACTGGCATACAGAAAACCAACTAAACCCATTATGATTCTTTTGATACTTTAGGAAAAGGATTCATTGGTCATTTGTGACATATAAGAAGAAACCTCGCCTCAATCTGAGACATAGTGTGGCTGTTACTACTCAGAGTTTCTTTTTTGTTTAAAATGGATACTTTTTTAAGTAAAAACACGAGCATATGGAAAGCTGACCAACTGAATTCGAATTGTGTTGATACTTTAAGGAAATGATCCATGGAATATTTTTGATGGGTAAAAGTCAACCCTGCCTCAATCCATGGCACGATGTGGCTGGCACCACTCAAAATGTCTCTTTTTTGTTTCAATAGGACACCATTTTAAGTGAATACAACAACTGACACTCGGAATACTGACCCATGGTATTCAGATTCTATTTAAACATTAGGAAAATGATCCATGGGTCCTATGAGACATGTAAGAATCAACCCCACCTCAATCTGGGGGCTGGTGTGGCTGGAACCACTCAAAATGTCTCACTTTTAATTGAAATGGACATGATTTTAAGTGAAAACGGCAACTAGCATTTGGAAAACCTATCAAATGAATTCAGATTATGTTGAAAATTTAGGACAATGATACATGGGTCATATGTGACGTGTACGAGTCAACCCCGCCTCAATTCATGGTGCGGGGTGGATGATACCACTCAAAGTGACTCTCTTTTGTTTAAAATGGACATCATTTTAAGTGGAATCAACAACTGACATAATGAATACTTACCAAGCACATTCGTATTCTGTTGAAACAATAGTAAAACGATACATGGGTCATATGTGACATTTACGAGTCAACACTACCTCAATATGAGGTGCGGTATGGCCAATATCACTCTAACTATATCTCTTTTGTTTAAAATGAACATCATTTTAATTAAAAACAACTGGCATACAGAAAACCAAACAAATATATTTGGATTGTGTTGATACTTTAGCACAAATATCCATGAGTAATATGTGACGTTTATGAGCAAACCCCGCCTCAGTCCGAGGTGCAGTGTGGCCAACACCATGCAAAGTGTCTCACCTTTATTTGAAATGGGAACCATTTTAAGTGAAAACAAAAACTGGCATATGGTAAACATACCCAATGCCTTTATATTCCGTTGATACTTTATGAAAGCGATTCATGAGTCATCTAGGACATGTACGATTCAGTACTGCCTTAATCTGAGGCACAGTTTGGCCGATATCACTGAAAGTGTCTCTATTTTATTTGAAATGGACATGATTTTAAGTGAAAACAAAAAATTGCAATAAAAAAACTGACCATACACCTTCAGATTATATTAATACTGTAGGAAAATAATAAATGTGTCATTTTTGAGATTTACAAGTAAACCCAGCCTCCATAAAAGAAATGGTGTGGTCGGTATCACTCTAAGTGTCTCACTTTTTTTTTTAAATGAACAACATTTTAATTGAAAACAACAACTGACATACGGAAAACTGACCAAACATATTTGGATTGTGTTGATACTTTAGGACAACGATACATTGGTCATTTATAACATGTACGAGTCAACCTTGCCTCAATCAGGGGCACAATGTGGGGGAATCCTACTCTGATCATTAGATCGCAACATACTTGTACCTTTTAGTGCTCATAGACTTAGGTACATTAATATTATTCTCACTAAGTTCAATAAACATACAGTTACATTCTTCTAGACTTTCACAAGTTGAAATTATGATTAGTTCAGTTCTACTAGAATTTTATATCAAGTAAAGAGTTCTATACTTTACTCTATTTGTAACGACCATGGAACCATGGGTCAGTTTACATAACCCATTTTCAAATTTAGTTTCATAGCATGCATCATCAAACATTCTCTTTAAATTTATGAAGAAGAAAAACACTCCCATTTAAAATCAATTTTCAGACATTTTTCATTTTCTATAAATGTTTCTTTTATTTGTAGATATATCATATTTGAGTGTTCTTTCATTGTAAAAATATCTTATTATGATCTTCAAAAACCTAACAATTTCAAAAATTTAGTTGTTTTATTTAAAAACACCAAGGAAGTGTAGCGAGGGAATATACTTCCACTTGTCAAAGTCCTATGGTATGATGGTTGGGTTAAAGAGGGTATTTGGGGCATGAATGATTTGGATCCAATTTTTTTGACGATATTATGTGTCGTCACTTTTATTCTCACTATTAAGAATTATAGTGTCTTATCAATTATTTTTATCATTGAATAAAGAAGTGTCGCCCATATATTAACCAATAGTACACCATGTATGACTATAACCCATCCTAGAAGGGGACTATTTTTTTCAACCTCATATGTTTCATAACACACTTTGGATCAAAAAACGTTCAACATCCAATTATTCAATCAATTTGGACATGATCACTATGTGTATAAAAACCAATACCCAAGTATATTATGTTATTACAACTATAGAGTCTACCAACAAAGCCATTACCATTAACCCAATATCTGACATTAACACACCTACCTCTTTCATCTTCTTTCATTGTGCATCAAAACTGACATTTCATTTACAAAGAACATATTCCGTTTCAAATTTGAACATCTACATGTATTTTATCCAAAACATATAAAAGAAATTTAGTTCTCATTAGAATAAATTATATTCCTATGAAATTCAGCTTGTATATATAACATGTCTCTAATCAAAGAGGTGGTGTATCTGAAATTTTCACTCAACAAGGATAGTCGCAAACTCTATTTCATGAGTTGGGTAGTTTCACTCATGGGGTCATAAGTGATGAGACTCCAAAGAAAATACCTTTTCACTATATATTATAAAAAATAATTGTTCAATGAAAAATGCATCACAAATCATTACATACCCAAATCTAGGATTAGAAAAATAAATTGGGATTTGAGCCAATTTCAAACACATATTCAACTCTAATATGTCTTTCTCAAACTACTCTTTATATTAGAATTTTATGGGGAGGTGGGGGGGTTTCGCTAATTGGGAGGGTTTTGCAGGGGTGAGGTGAATTACTACTGGAAGAGTGGTTGTCATATGAAGATTAAAATAGGTAATTGTAGTACATGACATGTTTGGAAGAGTTTTATGGTTTTATGTGTTTTTTGTGTTAATTTATGTGTTTTTATGCTGTTTTAGGTCTGTTTGTATGTGTTTTTGTGCTATTTTTTATACAAGTGTATACTATAGGGGCTACAGGAGGGGTTGTTGTGAAATAGTTGTGGAAATACACAGTACCAACTGTTTTCAACTGTTGGTATTCTTTGAGAAAAATATAAAAACAATCCCAATGGTTTCAAAACCGTTGGTATAGTGTTTAGTCTTCAATATATACCAACGGTTTCTTTGAAACCATTGGTAAAAATGATATACAAACATATACCAACAATTAGCCTATAACCTTTGGTAAATCAATACATACAATGTCCTATACCAACAGTTTAGATCAAACCATTGGTATAGGGCTTTCATCACGACATACTTCCCTACAGTTTGGAAAACTGTTGGTATAGGATATACATGCATTTTTTCAGCCTATACCAATGGTTTAGAACCGTCGGTATAACCTTAATTTCTAGTAGTGGATACCTATTTAAGAATAAAATTTTAATTAACTGTAATATTTATATGATTATAATAAATGATGTAATTTCAAAATACCATTAGTAACATCTTGATGTATCATCCTTTGATTAAAATATCTCAACATGAATTTAATATATCACTAAAAACAATAAGAAATGATCATAAGTAAACTAAAAATGGAAAAAATTAGAAATATTACAATAATGTTAGATGAGATAGTGTATATTATGATAGATTCATATTAGTTATAGTGATATGGGACTAAATTATATTGTATCATACCATTGATATTTTAATAAAGAATGAAATCCTAGTACAAATAATATTATCTATGTTATCATATAATATATAAAAATAATATAACTTAGTTAATTGGATTGAAAAAACAAAATGATAGTGTAATGTTTTAGCTAAAATACATCCAAATATAAAATTTGGAAAAAAATTCAAAAACAATATAAAATAATCATAAAAATCCACAAGGGATATAAAATAGTGTCTAGAGAAGATGAGATAGTTCGATGATAGCTCTAGTGAATGATGAAAACAATTCATAGTGGATGTTGTGGCTAATAAAAGTGATTTTGTGTAATGAGATTCATGAATGATTTTTCATTTTTTATTCATGGAATAATTTGAGTGAGACTAAAATTAAATTAAATGTTAGACATGGCATTTAAAAATAATTTTAATGGGTTTATATATTATTATATACTAACTGAAAAAAACACAATCTTCTACATTTTTTATATTATAATTAACGTAGAAAAAATAAAACAATTTTTTTCATCTCATTCATCTAATAACATTTGTTTAAAACCATATATAACATTGGCTATAAGTTATTGATGTTATAAATGGATAATTTCAAATAATTATTATAGTTGGTGAATTTTACAAATTTTTAAAGATAATTTTTTGACCATCGATCATGATAAAACTAAAATATAAATTATGTTATAATAAGTATTTATTAATAATTAATCAGTGTTTCAAAGACAACTAGAAACCTTATTCCCAAGATCTATGATGTTTGAAGTCTTAAACCATGAACGTTTAAATGAGAGAAAATAGTGTGTGATGCAATATTTAGTATTAGATATGACATTCATCATAGTGCCTTGAAGAATATAACTCAATTGTGGCCATTAGAAACCATCTTATATGGAGTACCTAAGGGTTAGCATGAATTACCCATCACATGAGCATGACTCTCCCTCTCACCATGGAAAACAAGTGCCTTATATAATAATATATGAGGAAAAATAAATCCCATGGGTATGGGGGCATTGTACCAAGATGGGAATGTTTATATACCAATTATCATAGTTATTTTAACTTTATTGACTTATGAAAAATTTTATGAAAGTCTTCATTTTTTATTATTCATTAAAAAACAATGAGTATAAAATTTGTTGTTCTTTCATCCATTATATGACTGTATTGATCATCTCATGTGTTTCCTCTTATGAATCCTCTATTATAGTAATATCTAATAGTGGAATAAATAAATATATTATTTATTTTAAATTTATCAACCATATTAATCATAGTTTGTGGTATGTTATCATATATCACTCTTTATGATATCCCTTTACAAATAAATACACTATGCATTAAATAATGACCCCACAAATGGTGTGTTATTTTTTATACATAAACAAGAATAAATACACATCATTAAATACAACAGAGGTCCTTTTAAAAGTATAGGTTCTAAGAAATTAGATACATGACTTACATTTACACAAAAATATAAAAATTGAAGATAATGTTTCTTTAACGTGTTGATTCCACAACTGAGTTTCAACATAGTATGTATGATAAACCTAAAAAGTGCTTATAATACATAGGGTGAGAATTATATTCCTATTAAGGGGTTTCAAAACAAATAATAAATTTTTTATCACATTCCTTGAAATAAATATACATATTTAAATTATATTTTCGAAAATACATGAATATATATATGAAAACAGTACTTCAGAAAATAATTATGTTTGAAAATATTCTGGGAATTATCTTTTGAAAATATTATGTTTATTGAGTCATTAATAGTACATCGATAACCATTTTTAAAATCCATACATAAAACAACTGGTCTTAACTAAGACTTATAGGCTCACTCCCAATAACATCACATAACACACATGTGATAATTTTGAAAACATTTTCCGACATACATGCCTTTCTTATTTCTTACCCAAAATAATTTCTAAAATAAATACATAATATTATTTTCTTTAAATGAAAAAAAATATTTTTCATGTCATCACCACTTCCGGAAAACATTTTAAAATCATTTTAGGGAGAATCCCATATATGAAAAAAAACACACTTTTATTTGAAAACTACAATTCATAAAACTTGGATTTATCTGCGTGAAAGATCACATAATTCTTGAAATTCCTCAAGTGAGCTATATGATGGATATACCTATTCATTCATGACTTGAAATGATATGCAGATGTGAGTTTTTACATGAAATAGTAACTTGGCCCATAATTACACATAAAATAATCACAATTATCACATGTAATTATGTAAAAAAGGTGAATATAAAAAACTATTCATACATAAATCATTAAACACTAATTTTTTGGTTGATAAATAAAATTTATAACTATTATGTAATTCATAAAGAATAACTCTACTTAAGGTGTTCATAATTTTATGCATATATATATACAATCATTTATGTATGTGGTTTGAAAACATGAAACACTTACAACTATATGATTTTATGGGAAAGATCATTTAAATTAAAGAGACTTATCATATATGGAATATGGATTAAAAAGATATGGTTATATATATATATATGTATATATGTTAACAAATAATAGAAAATAATAAAATCCCATAATTGATAGTGGAGAACGATGAGGAAAAGGTTATTTACTGACTACTTAAGAGTATTAACCCAATGAGAGGTATGGATTATGACATATCACCATGGAGGAGGGGTTCTACTGAGTTTCACTAATTTATTAATAAAATCATATGAGACACATCTTCTAAGAGAATCTATGTTTTTTTGAAGAAATAATGACCCAAAAACCTACCCTTATCCAAAACAAAAGCGTGAGTCATCTTTTTTTATCATGTTGTTTTATTATTGTATTTATTCCCTTTTTCTATTTGGTATTATTATTTTTAAACAATCATATTGTTTTTTAATAAACTGAGTTTCTTGTTTCCCCTCATTTTATTCTTATCCTACTTTTGACAGGAAATCATTGCAATTATATTATCATATTTTAAATCACATTAATTTTTATTTTTTTAATATTTTCACACTTTTATATTTATATATTATTTTTCAAAACCTTTTTAATAAATATATAGAATGTTTTTTATTATTATAATTATAAATATTTATAATTTAAAAATATATTATTTTTGATATTTTTAAAATATATTATATTAAAAATAATAATAATTTTATTTAAAAATAATTTTTACCATAATTAATAATAATAATATTATTATTATCAATAAAATATTAAAGGAAATACTAGATATTTCAATATAATGTTATGATTATAATTTCAATCATAAATAGTAATTATATCTATATATAAACACACATTTCCTTATTTAGGTGTAAAAATGTACTCAATTTATGTTTCAATCCAATTTAATAACACGAATCTTTTATTTTCACAAAAATAACCATGTAAATATATTTATATTAAAAAAATATTTTAAATATATTAATAAAACATTAAAAAATAAATATAATGTGTACAATAAATTTTTTTTGAAAGCATTATATAGAGAATATATTTTAACATATTAAAAAAACAATTATTTAAAGTATAATATTATTTCTTAAAATGAATATTTATATTTTGTAAAACTATTAGTTAAAACCTTTATTATTATAAAAATTTATCAAATAAATAAATAAATAAAATTAATATTTAAATATCATGGGGTGTTACAATCTTCCCCCTTATGAGAATTGCGTTCTAGAAATTCATTCATCAGATAGTAGAACAATATGAATTTTTTGAATCTTCATAATTAAAAAAATAAAAATTGATAAACTTATATACTATACTGATGAAATCATATCTCCAATGTGTTCTAGACCATTTCTCTGATACCAATTATAAAATCCACTAACCCGAATCCCGATTTCAGTCCATACAAATGTCATATAACTGTTTATAAATGAACTGTGAATAAATACACCATATTAAATATAATAGAGAACATTTTACTAGTCTCGGTTCTATAAAATTAGATACATGAATTATATTTCAAAATAAATATACAAATTGAAAATAATGATTTTTCAGAGTGTTACAACCACAACCATGATTCATCACAACAAGTAAGATAAACCTGAAAAGGGTTTATAATACATACGGTTAGAATAAAATGCCCAGTAAGGCATTTTAAAACAACTGATAAATTACATAAATCATTCCTTAAAATAAATATTGAAACTAAAAACAAATTTTCACAAATACTTGATTACATATAAGAAAACGATATTTCAAAATAATTATTTCTGAAAATCCATTAGTAAATAGCTTTGGAAAATATTATATTTCTATTGGTTGATACTATTATATGGCAGACCATTATGAAAATCCGTACATACAACTACTACTCTTCACTATGACTTATAAGGTTTACTCCATATAATGTCACATAACTCACTAGTGCCAATTTTGAAAAAATTATCCCATGGACCTTCTTTTATTTTATCTTACCCAAAATCTCTTCCAAAATACATTCATAGTATAATTTTATTTGAAAGAAAACTATATTTATCATGTCATCACCATTTCTTAAAAAGGTATTAAAAATATTTTTGGGAGAATCCCATACATGAAAAATGACACTCTTATTTGAAAACTATAATTGTATGAAACATGGATTTAAGTGAATGGAATATATCATAATGTTTGGAATGCCTCACATGAACAAGGTAACGACCATAAAAATTCATGCTTGACATTATAAGAGAAGCAGATGTCAGCTCACACATGAAATAATAACTTGACCCATAATTATACCAAAAAAATAACAATTATCACATGTAATTATGTAAAAAATGTGAATATCATAAATTATTCATACATAAATCATTAAACACTTGTTTAGTGGTTGATAAATACAATTTATAACTTCTTAGTAAATTTTAAAGAACAACTCCTCATGAGGTTTTGATATTTGTATGCATATATATGTGTAAATATATATGTAAATATACACACACACATGTATGTTTGGGTTTGAAAACATGAAGCCCTTAAAACTATTCAAGTTTTGGTGAAACATCATTTAAAACAAAGAGATTTATCATATATGTAACCTAGAATAAATAGTTATGGTTTTACATACAGACAGACACACACACACATATATAACTACATATGTATATATGTTCAAAAGAAAAATGAAAATAATAAAATCACTTATATTATAGTAGAAATTTAATGGGAAAATGAAATATACAAATTTCATATGATCATGAACCCAATGAGAGGCTTGGATCATGACTTCGGAATCTAGAAGAGGGGTCCTCCTCAGTTTCACATATTTATAGAAAAATTATTGAAAACCTATATTCTAAGAGAATATGTCTTTATTTTAAAACAATATGGACCCAAATAAACCAACACATAACCAAAAAAACAATGAGTCCAATTTTTTCAATCGTGTGGATTTTTTATTATATATATTCTCTTTTTTCATTTGGTTTATTGTTTTATAAAACATTATCTTGTTTTTTAATAAACTCCGTTTCAAATTTCCCCTCATTTGTTTCTTATCATACTTATGTCATGAAATGATTTCTATTATATTATTATATTTTAAATTAAATTTGTTTAATATGTTGAAAATTTTATATATTTCAATTTAAGTCATATCTTTTTGACTTTCTTTCCCATTTTTTTTTATAATCATCATGTTTAAAAAAATTATATATATATATTTTTTTAAATTTTTTTAATATATATATATATATTAAATTCTATTTATAGTAATAATATAATTAAATATATTTATAATTAAAAAAAATAAAATATATTTTGATATATTTAAAATATTTCTTCTTAAGAATATTAATAATAAATTTCTTTAAAAAAATGGTTTACCCATAAATATTATTATTACTAATATTATTATTATTATAGTAAAACAAATAATATTTATTTCAAACTAATGCTATGATTATAATTACTTTTAAAAATATTATTTATATACATATATAAACTCACATTTCATTATATATGTATTAAAAAATAATCATTTAATGTTTCAAACAAATGTAATTATTTGAAAACTATATTTTAACAAAAATGACCAAGTGAATATATTTATAATAAAATACTCATTTATATATTTTAATACCTAATTAAAAAAATAATATATTGTGAATAATAATAATATATTCAAAATATTAAATAACGAATATATTTTTACATAGTAAAAAAATTTATTTAAATTAAAATATTATTTCATGAAAATAATATTTTAGTTTTGTATTACCTTTCATTAAAAAATTTCTTATTATAGAAAAATAATTATAAAACAATTAATAAAAATAAATTAATATTTTTATTCTAGGGGTGTTACACCATAGTTTTTCTCATGTCATGGATAATGATATTGACATATCATATAGTATGATCTTTTATTTTTTATATCTCTATTAAAAATGGTAAACTAAAACCTACTTTCCAACTACTACATAATCTATTAAACCCCAACATTATCCTGACCTACCTAGTATGAAAATTGGGGTCACAAATTTTATTTTAATTGGATGTAATTATATAGAGGATATTTTTAATTTCGATATACTATATCACAGAAATATTTGATATATTCTATATACATGTATTCATTATTCCAATGACAGAGTTTTTAATTTTATTCCTTCAACAAAGATAATATGATAGAACAATGTTAATTGGAATCTCTAAAGAGAACCCTCATCCTATATTACTATACAAAATTAAAAGATTTAAATATTTATTAACATTAAAAATTAACCTAGTTATATGGTTTATGAAATAATTTTATTTAAAGGATTAAAATCATATTAAACCAAAAACATTACAAAAATATATGTTTGGAGAAATAAGTAACCAATCGACACTTCTCAAGTGAGAAACTAAGAACCTTTTTTAGTGAGTAGTCAAAACCATTGTACCTGTAACACCCCGAGATTTTACGAAAAGTATTCTTTTTAATTTCATTAATATCTTGTGTTTTACATTACCAGGATCTTGCACAACACACATCCTTGACTTGCCTTTCATTACACGCAATCACCATCTTCTTGATAACGTGTGTAGTACGCAATACCAAGTTTCACTAAACGAGATATTATTATAATATTATTATAAACTAGCCGTTATGAATAGTAATAACCAATTTTTGAAATTTTGTAAATTTTATTTTTCAAAATGGAGTTCATTTTTGGATTGGGAATATTGAAATTAGCTTAGGGTGAAATTTTGGTACTTTTTGGATAACTTTCATATTCTGTTGAATAGTGAAAATTACTAAATTTTAATTAAAAAAACATTTTTTAATCGAAATAATTAATAGTGAAAAATTATTAATTTGAGTGGTTTTAGAGTATATATAGAATATATTTTTACAATTTAATACAATGATGTTCATTAGATGTAATTTCACATTTAAACCAGACATAAACAAGTGTCAATCTTTTGATAGTTATTATCTCTTAAGAACACGCTATTTGTTTTGACGACGGAAATTAATTTTTAAACTAATTAATGCAACTGATATGTTTTTAATTTTGTTAAATAGACATCATTTTTTAGTTCATAATATCAAATATAGCTTAGGACTAATTTTTGGTATTTTTCTGGAAACATTCATTTTTTGATGAATAGTGAAACCACTAAGTGGTAGTTAAAAAAATGAATTTTTCGTAAAACTTAATTTTACCGCTTCTGTGAGTAAAATTTCAAAAATCCTAGAGACACGGTTGATGTCAGTAAGTAAAATGTGGTTCAATGAGATGAAAATAATTTTTGGTGAATTGTAACTTTTTATTTTTTTTACCACGGTTAAAAGTAATAGGGTAATTAAGGATAAAATTGATATTATTATTACGCTAACACATGTCCTAATTCTATTGGATAAGTTTAATTCGACCAAAAACAACCTTAGGAATAAAATATGACCATTTAGGCCCACTTGGATTAGATTAGGACATTTATTATTAATTTATATAAAGAAGGGTTAAAATAGTTAAAATAAAAATTTAATAAGTATATCATTTTTAATATAGGTTTATACATAGGATAAATTCGTCTATAAATATTCATTAGAAAGCTAAAAAGATTTCCTACATAATCGTATTTTATTTGTAATTTTTAGACCTTAAATAATTTAATTTATTTATGTCACAATGATGATGCAGTAATTATCTTATTAATGAAATATTGAAATAATTGATTTTATAAATACCAAACTAAATGTAATTTGAGACTTTTTATGAATTCCACTAATTTTATAGGTTAATATGACATGTTAGTATTGATTTAATTAAATTTTTTCGAACTAAGCATTCTGTTATGAGTTTCACAAAAATCAATTACTAAATAGTGTCAAAATTGACATAAAATAGTTTTTAAAAAACATATTATATTATTAATTGTTATGTTATTCCTAAAAATCTAAGGGTCGGCCAAATTACTTACATAAGGTTATATATATTAAAAATAAACAACTTGGGGTTCGTTTGGCTTGTTATAGTAAGTTTATTAACCTTATAGTGTAAGAACACAAAAAGACATGGTAAAAGTAAAATTATCTAACTTAAGTTAAATATAAATGATAAGGGTAAAATAGGAACCTAAACTTTTCTAAATTCTATTGTATGAGAGTATTTTGACCCATCCCCTCCTTAGATTCTAAATCAATCAATTTGGAGCTATTTAAAACTGAATTTGTCTTTATAATAAAATAATATTTTTAGTTATTGCAAAGGTGCCCCTCTCCTCCCTTATAAAAGGGCACCTCCTCCCTCTCTTCCTCACACCACATTGAGCCTTCATGATCGGCCAAACTCTGCCAAATGCTTTTCTCCACTTCCCTATAAACATCCTAGATTTCCTGGTTTTCTTCAAAGACCAATTTTAGTACCCTAAGTGGAGGACTCAAAGAGGCGTTTCAAAGAAGAGGTAATGTCCGTTACCGATTCTTTCATCTTTATTTATTCTTCCACTTCTTCTGCTTAGGTTGTTTAATTATGAAGTAATAACATCAGTATCACTCATATACTAATATTTTATTAGAATTATGAAACAAACCTACTTCACCATCTATCCATCCTACGGAAAATGAAATCACCGCGTGTGTGTACGTACGGAATACCGTCTCCATGCCGTGGTGTAATCTATTTTCCACCACCACCTTACTTGGATGGGTATAATGGTGTACATAATAACTATATATGATTATTGTAAAGTGATAATTATTATGAAATAGTGTACATACACTCCAATATAATCCCACTATCATGAGAATGATATCATCGCTCGTGCGTACGTACGGACTACCGTCTCCACGACGCGATGAGATTCATTCTCCACGTTAACCATTCATGAATGATTATAAAGTATATATAATAAGTAATCATGAAATATATGGCATAATAATGATACTGGATTTATGTGTATATATATTTATGTCATCTACTTAATTCCATTCAACTCAATAAGGAAACGAAAACAGTGTTCATGCGTACGTACGGCCTACCGTCTCCATGAATGGTGTATTTCTTTCCATTTATTGATCTATTATATATATGTATATTCTGAATATATATTATATATAAATCATGTTTTTTATTTTGGAATTACGTAATCATGATCTAAGTAATCATATGAATAATTACAAGTCAAAACACGGACTACAAATGAAACGATTTTACCCAAAACACTCTTTAACATGGAATTTACAGAAGAACGGGTAAAATAAAGTCATAAGTGAACCATATACGATATCATAAAAATAAGTATGATTCTGGAATAAGTCAATAACATTATTTAAATCATTACACAGGAGTTTCGAACACTTACAAAGCAAATCGGACCTAAGGTAAGGGATAATTGTGCAAATCTCATTTTTATCCGAGATTGCTTATTCGTAAGTATTTACTGGGGATATTTCTATCATCCATGTCCATGTTTTATACTAGTGTATTCATGTATGTTTAATGTCCTTTTTACAGTTTTAGACTTTTACTCCATGGTATGGAAGGAATCTTTCTTTTATTTACCATACAAGGTACTTTTTGACTTTTTTGACAAAAGTATGAGAAGAATGTTTTTTATCTTATACGACATGAAATGATTTTTACGGTTTTATAAAGCCTTATTTTCATGAAGCTTCCTCCAAAAGATTTCATGAATATTATCAACAAAATCCTTTTCTTTTAAAATTAAATGGAATTTTTTGAAAAGAAAATGATTTTCAAGATGAAAGGATATTTTCCTCAAGAATTCATTTCAAGTGCTTTATCAAAACCATTTTCCATATAAGATGACATTATTTCATATGTGTATGTTTCAAGTATCATGTATCTATGATTTACATGGTTTCACTTTTATTATTATGAAATGATATCTATTTATTTTATATGGATTATGTGATGATGGGATGATGTTTATGAAACCCATTTTATTTATTGGGTAATTATGAATGATGTATTTTTATTTTGTGGAACAAGTATGAATGATTTCATTATGAGATGGGTGGGACCTATATCTCCCTCCAATTCATTGGGTAACGATTTTATATCTCATGAGATAGACATGGCTGGAACGGTAAGTTAATCCGATTCAGTGTTACAGGACTGAAACAAGGAGTGGACTTTATTCAGAAAGGGACTTTGTCCACCAAGATGGTCTTGGCAGCAACGCCTTGGCTACTGTGGAAATCATGACATGTGCTGAATGGTTTGCACAATTACATGTTTTATTCCCATGCTATTTTATCATTCATATTGTTTCTTTATGATCTATGCCTTACGTACATCCATGTTTTATGTCATTGCTCAAGCTTTTGATGTTTAAACATTATGTTCATGTTTTTAAGTACAAATGTATATGGTATGTTTTATTTAATCCATACTTACCCTTACTGAGCATTTGAGCTCACCCTTTTTATGTTTTATTTTCCCCAGGACATAAAGAAAGGTTTTAGGTAAGAAAAAAATGGAATATCTTTATTGGATATGTTGATGATCTTTCACCACGATTAGAATATTACGTTGCAAGTTTCCAAAGACACTAAACTATTACGGTCCATGTGTGTGTGTTTTTGTTAATTACAAAGTATTCCACAAAAGTAATGTAATTTCCATGTACGTCAAGCTTCAGGTCTCTACAGTTGGTATCAGAGGAAAGGTTTAGTCATCCTTTGGAAACTAGGATGCGAAAACTATAGTGAGATCCCTAGAGATATTTCTAAGCTATGTCTAGGGATGTCCATAAGGTTAAGTATAAGTATAGGTTATAGTCCTATAAATACGGTAACAATATTAGAATTTAACCTAAGATTTTAGATATTTATGGTAATCCCCCTTGATTATGTTATTTTCCTTGTATGATTTTTTCCTCTCACAGAATTATTTTTGTGTTTTAGTCAATGGAGGGAACCAGAAGGAATTTGGTTAACATTGAATCCAATGGACAAATTGGTGACTATGAGCAACAAAATTGTGTAATGCCTAGAGAGAAAGATATTGTGATTATGACGAATCAGTCATCGCGATATATAGTTAACAAGGTGAAATTTAGTGGTATTCCCAATTCATCAAATAGGAGGATGATAGACTTTTATGCATGTTCGCATGTGGAGGAGCATAAAGAAAGGAAGATTGAGATTTCTAAAGAAGGGAAGAAGAACCTTGAGGAATACCTCAAATGGAGGGACATATGTTTTCTGTGTGGTGAAAAGGGTCTTAGAGTGACAGACTGTTATGGAGTTCAATGTCTTATTTGTGGAGAACATGGGCATTAACCAACTCAATGCCCTGACCTAAAAAGATACTTCTAAATCAAGGAAGGAATTATTCTAGGACAATCATTGAAGAGGATGTATTGAAGTGTTTATGTATTGGTATTCAAGAATAATGTTGTTGAGGTACTTTTATGGTTTATTAGAATATTTTTTTATTAGTCTATTGTGGTTTTCAATACTTTTATGGTACCGGTAACCATGGAAAGTGATTGTGATATTTTTGGAAAAAAGATGATATGCGCATAATGAAGGGATAAGGAAAAAAGTGAAATGTTTGACAGTATACATGAGCTCATGACTGATATAAGGACTAAGTGATATCATGGTTTGAGTATATAGAATTTTGAGGATCTTGGTATGTGGAAAGAGTTAACTTTTAACAGCATTCATGTTTTCAATAAGGTTCAATGGGTATTCATTTATTACATGATTAAGGCCTTTGAATGTTTGGAATGTGACTAACAAGAAATATCTAATGATATATGGGGATCAACAATGGTATTAACATGCTAGTTGTATAAACTCTATGGTAATCATTTTCATTATATATGAGATTAGACAACATTATTTTGGATAAGACTAAAGATTGGAATGGATTATGTTGGACAGAAGTTAGTATTATTTAAGGATAGAAGTTTTTTCGATATTATTTATGGGATGTTATAGTAATGTAGTTTTAGAAAAAGGACAACCTGTAGGATGGACGACAGCCCATCGCGTCAGACAAGGCGGTGGGAATCGAACCCACAACCGAAGTACGACTGGCCTTTATCACCTACCACTGGCCAACAGGAAGTCCCTGTTTATTAGAAACCAGTTTCATTATATTAAGCAGTATGATATATGAATTATAATTCCATTTTAGGAACCATATATGATTAATCTCACTATAGATGGACTTATGTATTTTTTGGATAACTTTTCTAACCTTTTGTTTGAGACATATGGAATGAACCATCATTCTATCACATGATCTGCTAACACATCACGAATAACAAATTCAACTTCATTTCTTTAAGAGTTGAAGTGGAAATTGTCCAAAGAATGACCAACGGTGAGACTATACCAAAATAACGAAAGTATTTTTTCTAATTCCAATTTCATCAACTTTAAGGAAATGATCTTGAAAACCAAAAATGTTGTCCTAGTGCTCTTAAATCTGATGAATCAGATGGTACCTTAGATCGTCACAAATTTATGGCTTTGTGATTGCTGGCTTTCCATAGCCATGTTCTTTACCACTCTCCATCAGAACATGATGGTTAGATTTATCTTCCATATCCATATTTTCACCTATGTGGAAACCCAGTGATTAGTTTATTTGGGTAACTGTTACGTTTCATAATATTGTTTTTAAAGATTGGTTTTGGTATTCCTTTTTACGATGTGGGTTTCTATTAAAGAAACTTTCGAATAGTAAACCATTTATAACCCCGACAAATTTCGAGGGCGAAATTCATTTTAAGGGGGGTAGAATGTAACACCCCGAGATTTTATGAAAAATATTCTTTTTAATTTCCTTAATGTCTTGTGTTGTACACTATCAGGAGCTTGCACAACACGCATCCTTGACTTTCCATGCATTACACACAATCATGATCTTCCTCGATAGTATGTGTAGTACGCAATACCGAGTTTCACTAAACGAGTCCATTATGAATAGTAATAACCAATTTTTGAATTTTTGTAAATTTTATTTTTCAAAATGGACTTCATTTTTGGATTCGGAATATCGAAATTAGCTTAGGGTAAAATTTTGGTACTTTTTGGATAACTTTCATATGCTGATGAATAGTGAAAATTACTAAATTTTAATTAAAAACAACTTTTTTTAATCGAAATAATTAATAGTGATAAATTATTAATTTCAGTGGTTTTAAAGTATATTTAGAATATATTTTTACAATTTAATACAATGTTGGTCATTGGATGTAATTTCACATTTAAACCAGACATAAACAAGTGTCAATATTTTGATAGTTATTATCTCTTAAGAACACGCTATTTGTTTTGACGACGAGAATTAATTTTTAAACTAATTATTGCAACTGATATGTTTTGAATTTGGTAAAATAGACATCATTTTTGAGTTCATAATATCAAATATATCTTAGGCCTAATTTTTGGTATTTTTCTGGAAACTTTCATTTTTTGATGAATAGTGAAACCACTAAGTGGTAGTTAAAAAAAATGAATTTTTCATAAAACTTAATTTTACCTCTTCTATGAGTGGAATTTCAAAAATCCTAGAGACACAATTGATGTCAGTAAGTAAAATTTGGTTCAATGAGATGAAAATAATTTTTGGTGAATAGTAACTTTTTACTTTTTTTACCACGGTTAAAAGTAAATAGGGTAATCAAGGGTAAAAATGATATTATTATTACCCTAACACATGTTGTAATTCTATTGGATAAGTGTAATTCGACCAAAAAAAACCTTAGGAATACAATATGACCATTTAGGCCCACTTGGATTAGGTTAGGACATTTATTATTAATTTATTTAAAGAAGGGTTAAAATAGTTAAAATCAATGTTTAATAAGTATATAATTTTTAATATAGGGTAATACATAGGATAAATTCTACTATAAATATTAATTATAAAGCTAAAAAGATTTCCTACATAATCGTATTTTATTTGTAATTTTTAGACATTATATAATTTAATTTAGTTTTGACACAAATATGATGCATTAATTATCTTATTAATGAAATATTGATATAATTGATGTTATAAATACCAAAATAAATGTAATTTGAGACTTTTTATGAATTAAATAAATCTTATAGGTTAATATTGTAACACCCGAGACTTTTATGTTATATAAACCATCAAAGGAATCTTTTTCTACACAACACTTGCTTGGCTTGCTTTGCACGCAATCGCGACCTTCCTCGATAGCTTGCGTCGTACGCAATACCGAGTTTCACTAAACAACAATATACTATTAAAACTAGTCGTTATGGATAGTAATAACAACTTTTTGAAATTTTATAAATTTTATTTTTCAAAATGGACTTCATTTTTGGACTCAGAATATCGAAATTAGCCTAGGGTGAAATTTTGGTATTTTTCTGAAAACTTTCAATTTTTGATGAATAGTGAAACCACTAAGTGGTAGGTTAAAAACTGAATTTTTGCATAAAACATAATTTTACCGCTTCTGTGAATGGAATTTCAAAAATCCGAGAGACACGGTTAATATCAAGGACTAAAATGTGGTTCAATGAGATGAAAATAATTTTTTGGTGAATAGTAACTTTTTACTATTTTTACCGCGGTTAATAGTAAATAGGGTAACTAAGGGTAAATATGATATCAATATTACCCTAACACATGTCCTAATTCTATTGGACAGGTGTAATTCGACCAAAAACAAACTTAGGAATAAAATCTGGCCATTTAGGCCCACTTGGATTAGATTAGGACATTTATTATTAATTTATTTAAAGAAGGGTTAAAATAGTTAAAATCAAAGTTTAATAAGTAAATCATTTTTTAATATGGAGTTATACATAAGATAAATTCGATTGTAAATATTCATTAGAAATCTAAAAAGATTTCCTACATGATGGTATTTTATTTGTCATTTTTAGACATCATATAATTTAATTTATATATGACACAAAGATGATGCAGTAATTATCTTATTAATGAAATATTGACATAATTGATGTTATAAACACCAAAATAAATGTAATTTGAAACTTTTTATGAATTCCACTAATTTTCTACGTTACTATGATATATTAGTACTGATTTAATCAACTTGGTTCGAACATATAATTCTGTTATGACTTTCACAAAAATCATATATCAAATAGTGTCAAAATTGACACAAAATAGTTTTTAAATCAAATATTATATTATTAATTGTTATTTTATTCCTAAAAATATAATGTTCGGCCAAATGACTTAGATAAGGATATATATATTAATAATAAACAATTTGGGGTTCGTTTGGCATGTTATAGTAAGTGTATTAACCATATAGTGAAGGAAAACAAAAAGACACGGTAAAAGTTAAATTATTTAACTTAGAGTTAAATCTAATTGATAAGGTTAAAATAATACCCTAAACTTGTCTAAATCCAATTGGTTGATGGGATTGCGACCCTTCCCCACTTTAGCTTCGAAATAAGACCCTTTGGAACCATTATAAACCGATTTTGACTTTAATATAAAATAATATTTTGAGAAATTCCTAAGGTGCCCCTCTCCTCCCTTATAAAAGGACACCTCCTCCCCCTCCTCCTCACACCAATTTGAGCACTCAAGCTCGGCCAACCCCTGCCATTTTCTCCTCTCCACTTCCCTAGAATAATCCTAGAGGTCCTGGTCTTCTCCAAAGACCAATCTTAGTTCCTTAAGTGGGGGATTCAAAGAGGCGTTCCAAAGAAGAGGAGCTTCGGACACGAACAAAGCAAATCGGACCTAAGGTAAGGGAAAATATCACAATCTCATTTTTATCCGAGATTGTTTATTCGTAAGTATTTACTGGGGTGTATTTTATCATCCACACACATGTTCCCTCAATATGTAATATTGTTTCCATCCACTTGCAATGGTTTAAATCCAATTTTACCCTTCGGTGAGTTTTTAGTAAAGAATATGAAATGAATCTTTTGTCGTTTTTCCATACGAGGTACTTTTTGACTTTTCCGACAAAAGTACGAAGAATGTTTTTTTTAACTTATACGGCATGAATGGATTTTTAAAACATTATTTCCAAGAAGATTCCTTTACAAGTTTTCAAGTCTATTTTTAATCAACTTCTTTTATTTTAAAGTCGTATGACATGTTATGAAAGGAAAAATGTTTTTGAAGAAGAAAGGATATTTTCCTCAAGAATGGAGTTCAAGTGTTTTATCAAAATTATTTTCAATCTAAGATAATAAAGGGTTCTGTTTTTATCCCTATTATTACATTGATTTTATCATGTTGTGATGGAATTATTTTTATGAATTCCTTTATCTTATATGAATTGTTCTATGATGTCATGTTGTTTAAGAATCCCATTTTTATTACATGGGTTATGCGATGATGTATGATTTATGATTATGTGGCACACATAAGAAAGGATTCATTATAAGATGGGTGGGACCTATATCTCCCTCCAATGCATTGGGTAAAGATTTTATATCTCATGAGATAGACATGGCTGGAACGGAAGGTTATTTCGGTTCAGTGATACAGGATTGAAACGAGGAGTGAACTCGGTTCAGAAAGGGACTTTGTCCACTAAGATAGTCTTGGCATTGAGTCATGACTAACAAGAAATGATTTTCCATGATTATGTGTGCATGCCACAAAGTTTCAAGTTTTATGTTATGATTATGGGGATCTCATTTTCACTTCTATGATTTATTCCATGTTAAGATATTATGATCTCTTTTGCAGGTTTTGATTTTCAAAAAGATATGATATGATTTTTATTTCCTTTATTTGCCCTTGCTGAGCATTTGAGCTCACCCTTTTATGTTTTCTTTTCCCCAGGTCAGGAAGATGGATATTAAGTAGAATATGCTAAAAGGGACCCTAGATATGATGAAATAAATGGGAGACACTGTAGAAGATTTATGAACCAGTTGTTTATGTTTCCCAGTTTCTAAAGACACTATACCTATACGGTCCTTTGTGGTTTTGTCATATGTTGTAATAAGTGTGCTTCAATTTTGAAGTATTAACAATGTATGTAAAAGTATGGGTCGTTATAAATATGACATGTTAGTATTGATTTAATTAAATGTTTTCGAACTAATCATTCTGTTATGAGTTTCAAAAAAATCAATTACTAAATAGTGTCAAAATTTACATAAAATAGTTTTTAAAACAAATATTATATTATTAATTGTTATTTCATTCCTAAAAATCTAATGGTCGGCCAAATGACTTAGATAAGGTTATATATATTAATAATAAACAACTTGGGGTTCGTTTGACTTATTATAGTAAGTTTGTTAACCTTATAGTGTAAGAACACAAAAAGACATAGTAAAAGTAAAATTATCTAACTTAAAGTTAAATATAAATGATAAGGTTAAAATTGGAACCTAAACATGACTAAATTATATTTTATGAGAGTATTTCGACCCATACCCACCTTAGCTTCAAAATTATTCAATTTGGAACTATTTAAAACCGAATTTGGCTTTATAATAAAATAATATTTTTTGTTATTCCAAAGGTGCCCCTCTCCTCCCTTATAAAAAGGCACCTCCTCCCTCTCGTCCTCACACCACATTGAGCCTTCAAGCTCGGCCAAACCCTGAAAAATTCTCTTATCCACTTCCCTAGAAGTATCCTAGAGTTCCTGGTCTTTTTCAATGACCGATTTTAGTACCCTAAGAGGAGGACTCAAAGAGGCATTTCAAAGAAGAGGTAATGTCTGTTACCGATTCTTTCAACATTATTTATTCTTCCACTTCTTCTTCTTAGGTTGTTTCATTATGAAGTAATTACATCAGTATCAATAATATACTGATATGTTATTATATGTATGAAATAACCCTATTTCACCATCTATCCATCCTACGGAAAATGAAATCACCGCGCGTGCGTACGTATGGAATACCGCTTCCATGCCGTGGTGTAATCTATTTTCCACCACCACCTTACTTGGATGGGTATAATGGTGTACATAATAACTATATATGATTATTGTAAAGTTATATTGATTCTGAAATAGTATACATACAGTCCAATACAATCCCACGATCATGAGAATGATATCATCACTCGTGCGTACGTACGGACTACCGTCTCCACGACGCGATGATATTAATTCTCCACGTTAACCATTCATGAATGATTATAAAGTATATATAATAAGTAATACTGAAATATATTTCAAAATAATGATACTGGATTTATGTGTATATATATTTATGTCATCTACTTAATTCCATTCAACTCAATAAGGAAACGAAAACAGCGTTCATGTGTACGTACGACCTACCGTCTCCATGAACGGTGTATTTCTTTCCATTTATTGATCTATTATATATATTTATATTATGAATATATATTATATATAAATCATGTTTTATATTATGGAATTAAGTAATCATGATCTAAGTAATCATATGAATAATTACAAGTCAAAACATGGACGAAAAATGAAACGATTTTACCCAAAACGCTCTTTAACATGGAATTTACAAAAGAACGGGTAAAATAAAGTAATAAGTGAACCATATATGATATCATAAAAATAAGTATGATTCTGGAATAAGTCAATAACATTATTTAAATCATTATACCGGAGGTTAAGACACTTACTATGAAAATCGGACCTAAGGTAAGGGATAATTGTGCAAATCTCATTTTTATCCGAGATTGCTTATTCGTAAGTATATACTGGGGATATTGCTATAATCCATGTCCATGTTTTATAAAAGTGTATTCATGTATGTTTAATGTCCTTTTTACTGTTTCTTACTTTTACCCAATGGTATGGAAGGAATCTTTCTTTTATTTACCCTACAAGGTACATTTTAACTTTTCCGACAAAAATATGAGAAGAATGTTTTTTAACTAATACGGCATGAAAGGATTTTTATGGTTTTATAAAGCCTTATTTTCATGAAGCTTCCTCTAAAAGATTTCATGAATATTTTCAACAAAATCCTTTTCTTTTAAAATTATATGGCATTTTCTGAAAAGAAAATTATTTTCAAGATGAAAGGATATTTTCCTCAAGAATTCATTTCAAGTGCTTTATCAAAACAATTTTCCATCTAAGATGACACTATTTCATATGTGTATGTTTCAAGTATCATGTCTCTATGATTTAGATGGTTTCACTTTTCTTATTATGAAATGATATCCATTTATTTTATATGGATTATGTGATGATGGGATGATGTTTATGAAACCCATTTTATTTATTGGGTTATTATGAATGATGTATGTTTATTTTGTGGCACAAGTAAGAATGATTTCATTATGAGATGGGTGGGACGTATATCTCCTTACAATGCATTGGGTAAATATTTTATATCTCATGAGATAGACATGGATGGAATGGTAAGTTAATCCGGTTAAGTGTTACAGGACTAAAACAAGGAGTGAACTCGATTCAGAAAGGGCCTTTGTCCACCAGGATGGTCTTGGCAGCAAGGCCTTGGCTAATATGGAAATCATGACATGTTCTGAATGGTTTAAAAAATTACATGTTTTATTCCCATTCTATTTTATCATTCTTATTGTTTCATTATGATCTATGCCTTACGTACTTCCATGTTTTATGTCATTACTCAAGCTTTTGATGTTTAAACATTATGTTCATGTTTTTAAGTTCAAATGTATATGGTATGTTTTATTTTATCCATGCTTACCCTTACTAAGCATTTGAGGTCACCCTTTTTATGTTTTCTTTTCCCCAGGACATAAAGAAAGGTTTTAGGTAAGAAAAAAAGGGATGATCTTTATGGGAGATGTTGAAGATCTTTCACCACGATTAGAAGATTACGTTCAATGTTTCCAATGACACTAAACTATTACGGTCCTTGTGTGTGTGTTTTTGTTATGTACTAAGAATTCCGTAAAAGTAATGTAATGTCCATGTACGTCAAGATTAGGGTCTCTACAGTACCTCTATCCATATATATTTAGTTAGAAGACACATCAGTTCCATCATAATTATAACTATATATATAAACTAAATGAAATGTCATATTGTAGATCAAAACATTATACCAGCCAATGTAGTGGAAGAAAAAAACTTAATCACTTTTTTACATTGCATATAAAATCTTAAATAAATCTATGATAATTTGTAAAAGTATTTTGAAACGTTAAAAAAATCATGAATCCATTCAAAATATAAAATAAATTTTATAGAATAAAATATGTAATCAAATATAAAAGAATCAATAATTTATAAATAATAAGAATATTTATGAAACATTCCTAAAATGCATAATTATAAACACTTTATAGTAATTACTTGAATTAAAAAAATTATGTAATCAAATAATTATAAACCTATAACATTTTATTCAAATTTAATTTTATTCATCTTATCATGATATGAAATCTACATTAATATATGTTATTCAGTATAAAATAAACACTTTATATTACAAATCTATTATTGAAACATTTTACATATTAAAATTTTCATATATATAATTATTTTGAACATTGATCAATAAAATTTTCAATAAATATTTTAATATTAGTAAAATAATTTTCTTAAATAAGGTCATTTAATATTATAATTTAAAAAGTACAATTTTTTAAATTATCAATTCAATTTAATCTCAATATTGATCCTTATTTTGATATTTATATTCAAATTTTGAATTTCCCTTATTATTTTAAAATAAAAATTTTATATCCAAAATATGATTTAAGCCACACAAACCCAAAAGGTATGTAATATTATCAATAATTATTATTTATATTTATTTATTAAATGTTTGAAAAACATTTAATGAAAAATTATAACCATTTTATAATTTGTTTACATTTAATGACATTAATAATAAAATTAATATACCAAAAATATCTTTTTCAATACATTAAATTATTTTGAAAAATTATATAATTCAATTCGTAAATAAAATTAGGCAATAAAGTTTTTTTTATAAAGTATTTTATGGCTCATGTGTTTTTCACAACTATGTAGTTAAAAATTGATATCATGTCCTATCACTGCTTCGTAATTGGATGCGATAAATAATGTATTATATAATTATTACTTGACAATGACCACATATCAAATGTTGCGGCAATATATATGGATTATGATTCGCCTGATATTGCTCAGGTGATATTTTGGTGAATTTTATGGCATGAAAACATTGTACTTTCTCATGATGTATATTATGATATATTAAAAGTGAAAAATATTACTCTATATCGATAATTATGTTATCTTATATCATCGAGTGTGTTCATGTCAATTCTTATGATATCATATAACAAAACTAATTTTACTTTTCAAAATCTATATCATTTTTTTATGTAGAGTGCAGTATAAAAATGATATATATTTCATCTTCATTTTAAACTTAATTTTAGAAATCAAGTTTCATATGATATCTCGTATACCACTAATAGTTTTATATGGATTTAAGAAAACCTATATTATTAATTATGGAGAATGAAAAAATATTAATCCAATATTTCTCCTCTAGGAATCAAAACCCATTTATAATATAAATGATAAAAATATGTTTTCCCAAAAATATAGTTAGATGAATCTCATATTGTCAAACATGAGATCGATTAACAAAACTAAGAACAAACTAATAGGATTTTTCCTCTGTGATGTATTCATCAGATGACTTAAATCAACCAAAATGTTAATGTGATTAAATTTTACACCATGATATGGTAAAATATCTCAAGACAATTGATGAAAGATAATAGTTCATTGAAATTGGATGTCCAATAGTAATTACCAATATATTTTAATTTTATTTTCATTATCATTGGAATCTTTATATAATCCTTGGTGATTCTCCATAAACCCTAAAATATTAATAACAATTTATTTAATGATATCCACCTACAAATTATTTGAAATCATTTTGAAATGTGTACCGTTATTTATGTTATAAATTTATTTTAGATTGTGATAACATTTTCATCATATATATAATTTATTATTGAGACTCATAATTTTCCTTGTAATACATTGAATTATTTTAAATATTTTTTCAGAGTTAGGTGCAGAGATGGTGGGCGATTCAGGGGCCTGATGTGACAGAATATAAATCTTTAAAAAATTTAAATAGATTTTATATTACATTGGTGTAGCTAAATAATGAAACATATATTACTCATAAATGGGTGATCAGATCAAAAATTCGAGAACATGGTGGGGTCTCGAACAATGTTTTTTCCTGAGTTAGGTCAAAAAATGAGGAAGTAAGGGATGTTATGGCCCCACACTCATTAGTAGTGCATTTTTGTGGATAAATAAATAAATAATTTATATAATGAAATGGTATATTTATTATACGTCGATCATTAAATATCTTACTCTAGGGATTTTATAGGGTTTTGATAACCCTGAGCTCTGTTAATAATTCCTCCATTTTCCCCCTCTCTCGTGGAGAATGGACAATGTGTGATGAAAAATTACAGACATTTAATTTATTGACGATCAAAGTGAAATAAATTAAATGAATCCTCCCAAACTCATCATCAAGTGTGTTCTTGTCCAATGATCGATCCATGTAGAGTTGGGAGTTGTCATGACCCATCCCCTGGGGCCTGTGCGATGACTACCCCAAGCCTGCCTTCCATAAGCCAGGGGTTGGTGACTAGCACTAAAGGCGTAATTCCCTAAAACTGGGAAGGCCTTGCCTTTATAACCTATAAACACACATAGAAGATACGAACACGAGTAAATTGTATAACCAACTAGTGAGTACATAAAGTAATAAGGGGCTAGAATACAATCCCAACTAGAAAGTACAAGGAACTAAAAGTTCATGTACAATTGAGGATTAAGGAGAAATAACTATTAGGTCATCCTCCGAGGTTCCTACCTGAATGGTAGGTACAGATCGCCTCCTCAACACTCCTTGTTCTTCCGTCTCCTCTGTGTACTGACATGCCGTAAGGTCCACTTACGGGTACCGTCTAGTCCTAGTACTCTCTGCCTCGGTCTGCACTGTCTGTCATCTGCATCCAACACAATGATGTGCGGGCATAGCCCGTCCAGGGGTGAGTATAAAGATACTCAGTAGGGACCCTGATACCCTCAAGGTCTAACAAAATCCATCAAGGATATACCACAATGTATGAAATCAACAGACAACCCCACTTTGGTAGATGACCATAAATAAACCTATGTTATCAAGAAATACATCTCAATCAGGAGGAAAACTAAAATGTTACTAGCTCAGCTAAACCAGGATTTTATTCACATTATCGAAAAAAAACAGGATGAACAACACCTCCTCTGTCAAATACACTGGGTCTTCTATGACACTAAGGCACTTCCCACAAACATTGGACTGATGAGGTACTCCTCCTGTCGAGTACCACGTGACTGCTGCATCACCAAGGCGCTCCCCACTGTGGGTCTGCCGCCACAACTAGCTGCTCCCCCTAATAGTCTATAGAGTTACTCCTACATCCGAGTAACGTGGGTCTTACGCCACACCCAGAAACTCCTCTGTCATTGGTCTTCCGCAACAACCAATCGCTCCCCACTTGGCTAGTTGAGTAAAACCCAATGGTTGCCTTGCAGCCCTCAGCGGCCACGCCGCCCTCGCTGGTCACGCCCCTGTGCCCCGATCGAGTTGGCCTCCCATCCACGACCATGAAACCTCATCCCCAGGCCACGCAACCTTGAGCCGGACCCTGGCCGCGCCCTCCGGGCTGAGCTACGCCCTTGACGCACCCTCTGGTTTGAACCACCCTTACCCCGCCACGTCCCACGGCCGGTCCGCACCCTCACGACTGGTCTGCACTCTCACGGCCCTCTGTGACCCCTCACAGCCTACTGGGCTGGGCTCAATAGGTCAGGCCTCACCTAATAAGATAGCCCACCCTCCGAGCCATGCCAGAACCAATGGGTCAAGCTTGGTCGGGTTGGGTCGGACTAGACCCGGGCCCACTACGACCCTTTACTTTCTTTTGGCCATATCATTGGCTCTGGACGTCCGTTTGACAAACCGTCAGTGGTGATGGTAATCTGGGAGCATAAAGGATCCATTGAGTATACCCCACTAGTTCTTGTGGTATAGGTGACATAAATTCATGTTGGATCATGCACAAATCCAATCGAGCCATTGTGACTAAAAGGACAATAACTCACAGAATGGGCATCTGATTGACGCGTCGTCTGTTGCGTTGAGACATTTATGATGTGGCAGACCATTGAGATAACTCTTAATGGGATTTCGTGATAGTTCGAGTATCGACTAGTTGCTCATGGACAGTATCCTTCTAGGGACGAACAGTCAGAGTCTGGAGTCCCAGTAGCTGGATGAGACTTGACGACTGCTGACTGATTTACTCGAAGTGACTAGACTAACCTAGTGGGGAGAACCTGGTTGTGGTGGTAGATCCATGGCAGAGGAGTGCCTCATTTGGTGGCAGACCCGCGGTACTCCACTGTAGGAGTACCTCTACAGTCTATTATGGGGATCACCTACTTTTCGAATTAGACCAATGGTGGGGAGCTCCTTGGTGACACAGTAGACCCATGGTACTCGACTGGAGGAGTACCTTAACAGTACAAGGTTAGTGGGAAGTGGATTTGTGTCCCAGCAGGCCCACTATACCTGAAATGGAAGTAGTTATCCAGTAACATTGGTTTCAATATTTTGAATAAAATCCTGGTTGATCTGAGTCAGTAACATGTCTGTTTTCCTCATGATTGAGATGGATTACTGGATAAATTACGTATATGTTTGGGCATATACCTAAGTCGGGATATCCGTTGATTTGATACTTTTTGTTTATCCTTGTTGGATTTTGTGAGACCTTGAGGGTCTTGGGGTCCCTACTGAGTATCTTTATACATACCTATGCACGGGTTATGCCCCCCCTCATTGTGTTGGATGCAGGCGACAGACAACGATGTCCAAGACTAAGAGTACTGGGACTGGACGGAACCCAGAGGTGGACCTTACGGTGTGTCGGTACATGAAGGAGATAGACAGATGTGAAGTGATGATGAGGCGATATGTTCCTAACCTTTAGGTAGGAACCTCGGAGGATGACCCAATAGATGTTTTTCCTTTTTTCATAGTTGTACTTGTACATTTAGTTCCTTGTACATTCTAGTTAGGTTTGTAATCTGTCCCCTTTATACTTTCTATACTCACTTGTTAGTTATACAGTTTACATGTGTTCTTATCTATTGTGTTTTTACTAGTTATAAAGGCAATGCCTTTCCAGTTTTAGGGAATTACTCCTTTGGTTCTAGTCTTCAGCCCCTAGCCTATGGAAGGCAGGCTTGGGGTAGTCACGAAATGGGTCTTGGGGGACGGGTCATGACAATGAGGATACAGACAGATGTGGAGTGCTGAGCATGAGATCTTTACCTATTTTTCAGTTAGGAACATCGGAGGATGACCCTTTTTTTTCCTTTTTCCTCAGTTGTACATGTACTTTCAGTTCGTTGTACTTTTTAGTTTGGCTTGTATCCTGGCCCATTTTTTACTTTATGTTTTCACTTGTTTGTTATCCAGTTTACTCATGTTAATATCTATTGTTTTTTTATAGGTTATAAAGGCAATGGCTTCCCAGTTTTAGGGAATTACAACTTTGGTGCTAGTCGCCAACCCTTGGCCTATGGAAGGCGGGCTTGGGGTAGTCACAGCATGGGCCCCGGGGGATGGGTGATGAAAAATTTGTATCATAGGAGTTGGTTCTACCACAGAACATAAGACTTTGATCTTTCATTTCTATGATGGAATAGTGTTAAGAGTATTGAGTGTGTTTATCAACTCAGGGAGTCTAGTGTTGGTGTGGCGGCCGACGTATCCATACACCAAGACCCAAACTTCTGATTTTCGAGTCAGTGCATGGAAACATGATTGTGTGTGTGCTTTCAAATGTTTTAATTAAGTTAGCTCAAAAAGGTCAATTCAACATGTATAATAATTTGACTGTGTGACATCTATTTATTTCAGGATGCCTCCCCGCAGACGACTAGCTAGAGTCTCGAGAGTTGTATGCACAGATAGCCCACCGAGCAACGAGGACTCGGTGCAGGGCCCTTTGCAAGCGGAGACACCAGTGGTACCACTCCCCGTTGGGCCACTGATGCCACTATCCCTAGTAGTAGATGATTCACACCACATTATTTTATTGCATGAGTTCCAACACCATAGTCCACCCAGGTTCAAGGGAGTGACGGAGCCACAAGCGGCTGAGGATTGGCTGGTGGTTGTGGTGAGAGTTTTCTGACAGGTAGGGACACCAGCTGACCTTATGGTGATTCTTGCTACCAGCCTTTTACATGTAGTAGCAGGAAGATGGTGGAGCTTGATTATCTAGGTTCACAATGAGATGATGCTTCTCTGGGTAGACTTCGATAGCCTGTTTCAGGGAGAGCTTGTCCTAGAGACTCTTTGCGTAGTGCACAAACAGGAAGAACTACGTCTACAGCAGGGCCGCACGACTATATCTTAGTACATGTAAAGGTTCACAAGACTCTCACGATACACAACCGATATCATATAAGACCCATTCATCAGGGTTCGGGAATTCGATCAGGGACTCAGGTGGGAAATAAGAGCTTCTGTGATCTCACACAACATCCCGACGTAGGCAGGGGTGTTAGAGAGAGCCCTCTAGGTGGAGACTTTCCTTGCTGAGCAGTATCCAGTAAAGAGATCCACCACCAGTTGACACGTAGCAGATTCTTCTCCTGCTGGAAGTAGTCAAATGTCACAGAGGTCTAAGAGGACCAGACCTACAGGTGGATGAATCCATGACTCAGGATCAGTTGTGCAGGGAACCCTAAGTAGAGACTTACATTCCAAGAGAGTGCAGTGTTTCACATGTGGCGAGCAAGGTCACATGGCTCGTGACTGTCTGTCCCACCATTTGGATTATCAGCAGGCAGTTGAAGGACCCCCTAGGGAGAGACAATGATTCTTTCAAAGCAGTCCACAGGGAGAAGGTAGACGTGGCAGAGGAGCTGGTCATGCAGCTGGCGGTGGATGATGTTTTGAGGTGTTACTGTATCCACTACCAGGAAGTCCACCCTGACTATATAGAGCAGGTGGACAGGGGAGATATAAGATCTTGGTAGTTGAGGCCTACGATCACAGCACTCAGGAGAAGATACGTGGTACCATCTGTGTCTATTCCACCTTACTAGTAGTACTTATAGACACATATTCCCATCACTCTTTCATTGCCACTACCCCCATTTAGAGCTCAGAGGTTCCAATGGAGCTATTGGATCCATCCTTATGGCTAGAGAATCTTACATGAGCAGACTCGATGATTACAAATTAGTATTGGAAGTGTTAGATTACTCTAGGAGGTGAGAGGTTTGGCTGGGATATCCTAGTAGCAGTGTCGAGGCCTTACGAAGACATCTTGGGTATGAAATGGTTATCTACATTTCATGCTCAGATTGACTATATTAGGTTCAATGTGTGGTTTGTCCTCATGGATGGGAACAGGTTTACCTTCACCATCGTGATGGGAGACTTTTTACCACAAGACAGACTTACATGGAGGAGGTTGCGGCCGATCCCTAATCAGTTGGCTAGACTTACCCCCAGAGTAGTTGATGTGAAGAGTCTGAGCTATCCTACTGTGGTTGACCAGTACACTGATGTTTTCCTTAATGATGTCCCATGTCTACCTCTTGATAGATAGGTGGAATTTTACATTGACTTATACCACAGGATGGCACCGATATATACACCAGTGTATCTGATGGCTCCCAAAGAGCATCGCGAGCTGCAGGTACATCTAGAGGACTTATAGGGGAAGGGATTCATTTGGCATAGTGTTTCTCCCTGGGAATCTCTAATCATGTTCTCCATGAAGGTGGATGGGAGCTTGAGGCTTTGTGCTGAAAACCAGCACCTGAACTATGTGATCATTATGAACAAGTACTCACTCTTAAGGATTGGCTAACTCTTTGATCGGTTTAAGGGGTCACTATGGTTCTCAAAGATAGACCTCATATTAGGCTATCACTTTCTCATAGTTAGAGATGAGGATGTCAAGAAGATGGTTTTAGATGTCACTACAACCACTACGAGTTCTTGGTTATGCTATTCAGCATTACCAATGCTCCAACAGTGTACATGGGACTCATGAACATGATCTTTGAGACATTTCTCGATTTCTTTGTCATAGTATTCATCGACAACATTATGATATACTTTACTACTAAGGAGTAGCATGCGTATCCCTTGCGGGTAGTACGGAACACACTCCGAGAGAACCAGCATTATGGAAAACTCTCGAAGTTCAAGTTCTGGATCCGAGAGGTTCACATTCGAGGAGATGGATGGACATGGAGTTCTGAAGAGGTGATTTGTACCTATACATCATGTAGGAACCTCGGAGGACAACCCAATATATTTTTTCCCTTTTCTTCTGTTGTACTTGTACTTTCAGTTCCTTGTAATTTCAAGTTGGGCTTGTATGCATGACCATTTTTACTTTATGTACTCATTTGTTGGTTATACAGTTTACTTTTTTTTTCATATTTGTTCTATGTGTTTACAGGTTATAAAGACAATACCTTCCTATTTTTAGGTAATTAGGACTTTGGTGCTAATCGCCAGCCCCTGGCATTTGGAAGGCAGGTTTGTGGTTGTCGCAACACGGGCCCAGGGGGACGGGTTGTGACAGGAGTCATATCTGCTGTTTTCATGCTCCGAATTAAATGTTTGAGCATATTGAATATTGATTATTCAATATCTTCTCCCTTTGCATGATTCCAATTGGTAAAATAATAATTTTTATTAAATTTCCATTTAACCCATATGCCTGTTCTTGATCAATAATACACAAATTCTTGACCAATGTTCCAAAACCATGTTTATGGTTCATTTCTATATTAAATAATCATTTTCATTACCGTTGTAACCCACCGGATCCCATGTCAACAATTTCTGGGATAATCGAACTCGGTCGGGTTCCCGAATTTATGACAGTTACCAAATAGTTACAGAATCATTATCAAGGCTTATATCAGAAAATGGCAGGATGCATGGATAATGAATCTATTGGCTTCACAACAATATGATCAGGATAGATGTTTTGGAAGCATGTGCAAGATCCGACCAGACCCTAATTTTCAAACAATACTGATTCATAATGAAAAATGATGAAATCCCATGATCTTCAAAATGATTTATAGTATTTGGAGTAGATTCTAGCATCATTGGATATTGTTGGAGTGGACTTGGAAGTGGTAGCTGAAAATAGGTGGAACCTTAGGGTTTTCAAAAAAATCCAACTACGCAACATATACCACGAAAAACACAGGGCATGTACCCTCTCTATGTGGTGGTTGTATGGTTTCATTGTAGTTAAAGAGGACACAATTTTTGACCCTACCAGGATGAGACTTTTCTACTAGTTAGAAGCCATTTCCATGAAGATGAGAAGGACCACAATCGATGTGGGTCCCTAACATGTTGTGTTCTTCTTGGGATATTTAGAATTATCTAAAAAATTTATCTCCTTTGTTTGTACTCAATTATTTTTTGTAAGATACCTATACTAAGTGTTGTTTCATGTAGAAAAGATGGTTCCATAAAAAGCATCTATTGAGATATGACATGAATGTTCAAGGTTGGAACAAATAGAGATGACCCATGATAATATAATCAATCAAACATGCTTACCAATGTAGTTCCAGGAAAACACTCTATCTGAGAAGGGTAATATAGTCTCTGATGATTTGGGACTGACCTTCCCACTGGTCTGGGTAGTGAAATCTTTGATGTTTCTATGTTACCCTACAGTATAATTTGTGTAGTAGAGTTCCACGATGTTCTAGACTAACCCTCCAGGTGGGATAGGCAGTGTAGTCCTCGATGACCTTCAAAGTGTGACCCTCGGGTCAGGCTAGGCAACGACATCCCACTGATGACTCACTGAGCTTACCCTCAAATAGGGTATGGGTAGTGTTGTTCCGTAGTGACTGTCCTGATAGGAACCCTCCTACAGTACTGGGCAATCACATTCATTGTTGACTACTAGAGAAGACCCTCAACATTGCATCAGAGTACTAAGGCGTGGTTCAATTTACAGTTGGACACCTATGGAATATGGGTGATTTCCCCCCTAATATGTGTTCTTATAATGAAAAATAAAACTATGTGGCTGAGTAAGTGACTTCCAAAGTGGATAGTATTGAGGTGAGGTGATTTGATCCCATTTGACTTGTGACTCATGGGATGATGTATGAGTTGATGGAGGTCAAAGATGGTTTTACTTGAACTGTTGGATACTCACTTTTCTAGGAGGATCTACGATATGGAGATCCCCTCACTATCATGTTTATTCTTCTTTGAAAAATCATATATATATATATATATATCTATCATGTTACATCACCCACTCCTTTGGTCATGGTTACTCTGTTTCTGGTAGAGGTGAAGATGCATGTTGTATTCCATGTTATTTCTCTGCCAAGATTCTCATGGTTAGATGAGTCCACTCTCTATCTGTAGGTATTGAAAAATTGATGAGGAGTTCATCTCAGCACTGTTTTCAGCTCATTGTGTTTGGATGGTTCTACATTCATGCAATTGTTTGTTTGATCTATACTATTTTCCATTCACTATTATCATACTTTGTTTTCTCCACTTCTTTCCTTTTTAGTGTATCTATTAATTCTCCCCTTTCAAATTTTTATTTCATCCTACTTTGTATATATATACTCACCCCTACATGATAATTTCCCAAAACATGTTATGTCTTTTAAAGATGGAGGATAGATCCATCATGATCTTAGAAGAGCTTAGGGATACAGGTTGTGTGGACTTCATATGGTGGTCAAAGATGGGATTTAGGAATGGGGATCTCTCAGAAGTTACTCTTTATTCATTTCCTTCATGATAGGATTGGTTTCTGGTTGGTGGGTGTGTTTTCCCCTTTCTATTTTCAGCTTACATTACCTTACTATTTTATATTGTAGAGTTTTATGCGTGTTCATTTCACATTTTAGCGATTTTCACTTTTTATACTTTTCCTCTCCACTTTTTCAATGAGTGGGTTGTGATCGTGTGTACTTGTTTTCGGAAAATTCATCCATGAGATTGTTGTGCCTTCTATGATTTTCACCAACACATAGCCTTTGGATGCGAGCATGGGGTCCTTGCTGCTCGATCTCAGGAATGGGTTGGGGTATGGAAGAGTGGTATCGGAGCTTGTTCGACCCTTAAGATATTGTTTGGATGTTTTCCTAAAAGGTTCTTGGTTTGCATTAGGGAAATAATGTCAATGTTTATTGAGAGAGGATCTCAGACCAAGGAGTATATTGATGGTTTGGGTGGCCTACATAGTCATTCAACAAGACCATTATTACCTTCTTGTCGACCCGGCACCCTGAGACATTTGTTGCAGGGAAAATGGTACAAGCTTCATATAGGGTTGAGTCTTTGTCTATCCTTCTTGAGTTATCTCTCTATAATTTTTGGATATATATATATATATATATATTCTCACTAAGAAATTCATTGATAATTTTTAGGATTCCACTACGATGACAGCCAACAAGGATACTAGCTCTTGTTTCTGACGATGACACCTTAAGTGACGATGTATCGATTCAGGGTCCATCATGGGATCTCCTTCCTCTTGGAGTTCATATAGCGGTGCCACCAACCATTGAGAAAAAAATATTTCTAGAAGATTAGGATATGTATGGGCATAGGTTAATCACCCTTCAAGATTTCTAGTTCCAGAGACCTCTAAGGTTTAACAATAAGAAAATATATAAAGGCGATTGAGGATTTTGTGGAGTTTGTTGTCTGGTTCATTAATCTTTTTCATACATCCTCAGATTAGATAGTGGCTTCAATAGAAAATCATTTCCATGTATTATCTCAGTGCTGGTGGATCTTGGGTATTCAAATGAATTATGTGTTGGCACTCTAGTGGGATGACTTCCAATGACTACATTGTGAGGATTACTACCCCCAATCAAATTTAATAGCTTATGGAGCATCCAAATAGGGGATGACAGTTGTAGAGTATATAGATACGTCCAAAGGCCTTATGTAGTACTCCCTTTACATGATCAAAGATGGATACTTTTGAGAATAGAAGTTTGAATATCAACCCCACTTAGAGATCTGAGCCAGCCTGATGCCCTTGTACATCCCAACCGATCTGGGGGTGCTAGAGCGGGAAGATGTTATTGAGATCTTCCTAGAATAGTTTTGTTAGGTTGATGTAGAAGGTGGTTGGCAGGTTAGAGTTGATACACATACAATAGTGGTAGATTACAATGATCTCGTAATAGGAGACCCTTTCATGAGCAGACCTAGGGACATGGTCAAGCCATACAGGGTCAGAGTAGAGAACTATGGAAGCCCAAAGGGGTTCGGTTCAATTCATGTGATAGGAATGGTCACATGTCATGGCACTTTCTAACAAGGCAATCTGAACATCCCATATATGCAGAGAATGAATAGCCACGGTAGAGATAATGCCATGTTCGGGATCTCCAAATCAGAGAAGGGGTGGTCCCCATAGAGGAAAATCTGGAAGAATAGTGTTAGGAGTTGTAGTGGAGGACTATGGTAAGAGGTTCTTCCACCACCAACACCACCATGTGGCCAATTTTAGGTTCCGAGAGTTGGCTGTCGGGGCCACAGGCAGCTACAAGCATTGGATGTCTTCAATCCTACATAGCATGATATGATTCAAAGTACGACTTGTGTTTACTCTACTCTTTCCTTAGTATTTTTTGAAATGGTTTTTAGACATTATTTTTTCTCTCACCTCTTGGTTTAGAAGTTAGAGCTCCCAGTAATGAAAATAACACAACAACTATGCCATGATGTTCCTACAGGGAATGCTTCCCCTATATCTTCCATCTTTGTGTAGTGTGGTCCATCGCATGGAGGAGAGAGGTTCATGTGGGACCCAATGGTAATCATGAGGGAACCCTATAATGTTATCTCTGTAACGTATTGGATTTCCAGTGTCCGAGACCATATTAAATTTCACTGCAGAATAGTTTGATGCATACACACTGATGGGATGAGGATGTCCTTTTACGATGAGGGAGAGCTCGTAGCAGGACAAACAGGTAATGTGAGAATGGGGTTATATCCAATTACTCATCAGATAAAAAGTATTACCATTGGTTAAGTATACTCTTAAGGAATATAAATTTCGTCATTTGTGGAGGATTATATAGAAGTATTTACTGAAGATGTTCTAGGGCTACCCTCAATGTGGAAGTTGGAATTTTTCACAGACATAAAATCGGGGAATACCCAGCTATCTTTTGTGGCATATTGGATGACACACAATGAGATATAGAAGTATATTTTATATTTAGAAGACCTTCATGAAAAGGGATTCAAAAAACCCAGTGTATCCCTTGGGATATCTCCAGTTCTATTTATGGTGAATGAAAATGGGAGCCTACATCTATATATTGATTATTGTCAACTAAAAAATGCCACAATAAAGAACAAGTACCATTGCTGAGGATTGAAAAAAATATTTGATAAACTAGGAGGTGTGAAATGGTTCTCCATGATCGATCTTAGTTCTGGATGTCACCAGTTGTGGGTTCGTGAGTCCGATGATACGATGTTTTATTATTGATATCCCTATTGACACAAATAGATCCTAGTGATGCCTTTTGGTTTGAAAAATTATTCCATCATTTACATTGATTTTATGTACCATATCTTATAACCTTACATGGAACAGTTTACCATTTCATTCATCAATGACATTCTCATCTACCATAATAGTGAAAAATTAAAATAATTGATAAGGGATTACCATTTACCTAGTGTGAGATGTTCTAGATATCTTTATAGGAGTTTACCTAGAGGCTAAAAAGATCCCTAATTTTTAGACTACTAAATGAAGTAGTTCACTTGATGGTGTATTGAGATACCTCGTACACTGGTCTTGGTTTCATGTTGATGAAATTATAATAGGGCACCACATATGGTTTGAGGCATTTGAGGCCCCAAGAGAATAATTATGAGACTCATGATCTATAGCTCATAGTGATAGTTTTTTCCTTCGAGTATGTGGGGGAAATACATTCGGTGAGAGAAAATTTTAGTTCACTCAGACCACCATAGTCTCAAGTATGTTTTCACTCATAGTGACCTAAAACTAAGGTAGAAACCCTAGTTTGAGTTCTTACAGGATTATGACTTCAAGATATTTTACGCTCTAGGGAAGGGAAATGTTGTTGTATATTCCATTTGAATGATGTCTGAGGTTCGCTTTTTGTGGGAAGCTTCATAATAGTTGGCTTCCCTGCATATGAACTATGTGGGCAAGGAGCGTATAGATTTCTTACAATAAATGGTGTTATTTTATACATGATTTTGTGAAATATTCCCTACTGGGGAACAATGACTGTAATGTTATGCATGATCATATATCCATAGAGAATGCAGTAGATGGACATAATAAAGGAGGAAATCATAGGATCATATTCCAGGGGTGAATAGTGGTTCCAATCAAGTTGTGAGAAGAGTAGATGCTTTAATTCAACACATGTTCTTTAGCTATAAATACTTGTGTGGGGAAGATGTAAAAGGATCTTTCAAGGCAATTTTGGTGGTTGGAAATATGAGGAAGTGTAGGTGATTTTGTCTCATGAATCCTTACTCATCAATTGGTGATGGCTAAGAATTAGATTCTGGAAGATTTTTTGTAGTCTATTGATATCCCCATGTAGATATAGGATGATATATCCATGGATTTTAGGATGGGGATTCCACACATTGAGAAGGTATATGACTCAATCTGGGAGATAGTAGTCCAACTCATGAAGTAGGCATACTTCTTTTCCATTAGAGAGTTGAGTTCAGTGGGAAGTCTGTGGAATCTATACATACGAGAGATCATCTGCCTCCATGGTGTACCATGGATGATTCTCTTTGATTGTGATGCATGGTTTACATCATGCTTTTGGCAATACCTACAAAAGTAATCTGAGCCCATGTTATGTATGAGTAGATCTTTTCACCCTCAGACTAATGCGCAGACCGAACACAATATCCAGGTACTAAAAGATTTGATGAGAACCAGTGTGTTAGATTTCGGCTGGAGCTAGAAGGATCACCTAGCCCTAGTAGAGATTCTGTACATCAATAGATACCACTGCACCTTTGTCATCACACCATTATTGGCCTTTTATGGGGGGCCTTGTAGGTCACCCTTATATTGCACGAACATTGGAGATTCATCTCTTATGGGACTAAAGTTGGTATATGTAATGATGAAGAAAATGAAAATCATTTATGAATAGATGATGATGGCCTAGAGAAGAAAAAATCTTTACACCGATCGTTGTTGTGGGCCCTTGTAGTTTGGGTAGGGAGACCACATCTTCTTAAGAGACTCCCGTTGACATGCAATTTGGAGGCTTGGTAGGGGAGTAATGTAATCCTCGAGGCTCATCGGGCCATTCGAGACCGTGAACATAATCAAAAAGTTTTTCTATCCTCTCTCCTTCCCCCACAGTTAGAGATAGGGAATGCTGTTTTCAAAATGTCATAGTTGAGGAGATACTTGCATGAAAAACCACACATCATTTCCTAGGGAGAGCTCGAAATGAGGATGGACCCACTTTCACGGAGTACTAGGTGGAGATCGAAGACCGACATGAGAAAACAATTCATGGACGATTCATCCCTTTGGTTCGTGTGATTTGGCAATAAAGATACATTCAAGAAAGTACCTTGGAAATGGAGGGATAGATTCGAGCTCTATATCTCGAGCTGTTTTTTAGTGTTTCCTTTTGATGACAAAAATATTAAAGAATGAAATGATTTATAGAGATGTTTTTTTGCATTTAATACAATGAAATATATATAAATATCTTTATAATGATATGTGTTGAGATGGCATCTTATTCCTGTACTTTTTATGCTAGAAATTAAATCAATAAATATATCAAATATATTTTAAATCACACACATGCTACTAAATAATGAAAATTTGGAAACTCTTAAACGGGTGATCAGATAAGAAATATGAGTTAATGGGTGGGACTAGATCACAATGTTTTCCCAGATGGGAAATTCCATGATACAACATGGGAAATATCAACCCCTTGCTCATTGGATGTGTGTTTGAGTGATTAAATAATTAATTAATTTTATTATTTAAATGCATGATTTTTTATATGGGGATCGATGAATATCTCATTGTAGAGATTTTATTGGGTTTTGATAACCTTGATATTTTTCAACATTTATTACCTTTTCTCCTATCAATTGGATAATGAAGAATGAGAGATGAAGAATGATGAACCACTAATTTAGGACGGATCAAAGTATAGTGAATGCATCGACTCCTCCAGAAACTGGTGGAAAGTGTGTTCTTCAACAAGGATCGATCCAAGTAGTGGTAGCACTAATATTTGGTGTTTTTAGTCTTAGTAATAAATTTTTTTATAATATTGAATATTTATTATTCATTATGATCCTCCATTGTATGATCCCAAAATCTAAAAGAATATTGTTTATAAACTGTTCATCTAACTCAGATTCTTGTTAATGTTTGATTTTCCAAGAATGTTTGGTCAACAATCCAAATTATTTTTTATGATGATTTTCTCCCTCAAATCATGAAATTATTTTCCAGATGAACACTATAGTTCCCACCTCCACAATTGATAGGAGACCTGAACATGATCAAGCACCAAGATTTGGAATGGACTTTCCAAACAGTGATAGAATCGATAGAAAAACAGAGATACCAAAATGGAATTGTGAAAAAATGAAGAATCTAGAGACATCACCACAATTCTATGAGGATAAAATATTTTATGGTGTGTAAAATATCCATCCAAACCCTCATTTACAAAAGAGGATGATTCACAATGATATATGATGAAATCGAATGATCTTTGCAATGATTCCGAGTTTTTATTAAAATTCAAACATCCTAGGACATTATTGGAGTGGATTTGGAAAGAGAATCCATAAATCATAGGAACCTTTGGGTTTTCTAAAAGCCCAAATAACACTTCCAGTGAAATGAAGAAAACATTGTGTTTCGCCTCCCGTAGCAGTAATGCAAGGGTTTCATGTTAATTAATGTGGACTAGGGGTGTAACCCTAAACAGATAAGACCCATGTACCAGTCGTAAGACATGGTCAGATAGTAGAGAAGGACCACAAACTAGGTGCCCCCTTACACATCATGTTCTTCTTATGCTCCTCTATGAAATCATCAAATTATAATATCTCCTTCATTTGGACTCATATTATCACTATGAGATGCCTATCCGATGTTTTGTTTCTCATATAATGTGATAGTTCCCTAATTATTGAATTTCAATAGAAGATATGAATATTCTTGGGTTTGTACACCTAGAGACGATAATCAATTAAGGCATCAGTCATACAATCTTACCAGATCAATCCTAGTCTGTCATTCCAGTTGTGCTAGCTTGTTTAGTGCCTGATGATTCTAGGATAACCCTCCATCTCGATAGGTATGTTTTGTCTCAGATTACTCCAACTTTACCTTTATTAGGATCTAGGATGTGGAGTTCCTCGATGGTCCGGAATGACCCTTCAAATGGGATAAAAAGTTTAGTACCTGGTGACCATTTTTTTGTGACCCTTCAGTTGGGCTGGGCATCAATGCCCCCATGAAAACTCAAAAGGATTATCCACTAGTGGTGTGTTGGCAGTGGTGTTCCTTGGATATTATCCAACATGGTACCCTCCAATAGGAATAGTTATTGGTGTTCCTCCGTGACTAACAGAAAATACCCTCAATTGTGTGGCACACTTTCGAGGTGTGGTTCAACATAACATTCGAATCATGAGAAACATGGTAGCTATCCCCTCCATGGTGCATTCTTTTAATGTGATATAATAATGTGTGGGAGTGTATGTCCTATCAAACTGGGATATTTTTGAAGTGAGGTGATTTGATCCAATTTATCTTGTGCCTCCTAGGTAGACGTATGTAGTGTTGGGAATAACATATGGTTTTATATTGAACTATTGGCTACTCACTTTATTAGGAAGAGTTAGGAGATGGAGATCCCCTAACTCTTTCTTTTGGGCTTCTTTGACTAAGAATATATATATCTTTATCATGTTATAGGACCCACTCAATGTTTCTTTTTTACACTCCTTCCAGGAGAGTTAAAGATGTCAGGGGTATGCCACAAACTTGTCATGTCTGGCTTCACATATCTGGATATAAGTAGCGAAGAATCGATGAGTAATTAATATCCTCAACATTCTGAGCCCTATTGTTTGGATGTGACTTCATTCAAAATCTTGTGGAGATGAGTTTTACTATTTTCATTCACTATTATCGTACATTGTTCTCTCTACTCCTTTCCTTTTTTGTGTATCTGTTACAAATCCCTGATTTCCTTTTCAGGGCATCCTACTGGGTATGTATATACTCAACCCTACATGAGATTTTCCCAACACATGTCATGTCTTTTTTAGATGGCGGACAGGTTGATCGTCATCTTAGAGGAGTATAGGGATACATGTTGTGTTCTCTGTGTTTAGTAGTTGGATATGGGATTTAGCAGTGGGGATCTCTCTCAACTATTACTCTTTTTTATTTTCCTTCATTTCTGTATTGGTTTTTGGTTTGGGCCAATGTTTTTCCCTTTTTATTTTTATTTTACAATACTGTACTCTTGTACCATCTAAGGGTTCATGCGTGTTCATTTTACTTCGTATCATTTCTCATTTTATTAATTTTCCTCTACAGTTTTCTGTTAATTGGGTTGTCTGTGCGTGTAGGATTCAAGAAAAGGCCTCTCAAAATTTTTTGTTGGTCTTTTGGCACTTGTCTCCAACCACTGTCATATAGATGTGGTCTTGGATTAGTTACTGCTTGAGCCTAGGTTTTGGTCAAGTCGTGTAATTAATATTGATAGTTTAATGTGTATGAATTCTCAAACATTAACAATAATTGACTCATAGTGAAATTTTTAATTCTATGAGAATCGTAAAAATTTAATATTATATGGAATTATGATATCAGTGTATTATACAATTTGGTTTTCCAAGAAGTGGCATGATATATCTTTATTGTTCATTATTATATACCAGAAAAAAAGACATAAGATATTCCACAGAACCCTCTATGTAATATCATATGACTTCTTTATATTTTGCATTATTATTTCACCATGAACACATCATTTTAATCTAGTAGTTATATCATATAACTATTTGAATTTTTTCAATTATTATTTATATCATTTTTTAAATTAGAAACATTATTATAATTCTATGATTTCTAGGATAGTGTATTTTGAAAATAAATAGTTCTCTCATACATTTGTGTTAATACTCCTGTTAGTATATAATAAATTAAATTTAATAATATTCCAGTAATATTTTGAAAAATTTATTCTATATAAAAATATATCACTATTTTGAGGAATCATTTTAATAATTTTGAAACATATGAAAAAAATAGATGAATAATCGTTAAATATTTTGAAAGGGGTAAAATTTATAAATGATGGATTCTTATGAATGATTCATATATATTTGGATATATTTATAAATTTATACATACATGAAAAAATTGTAATTTTTATAAAATTTACTAACTGGTTATATCCAAAATAAAACAAATGAATTTAAAGGACATGATATTATATGGTGTTGGAAAAATAGAATTATACCTCTATAAACCAATGATATTTAGGTCGAACATACCTAAAAAAGATGAGGATGATCATTAAGGTATACTTTAGCCTAAATAAATTCGTTGTTAATAAAATCATGGATATATTCATAAATTATATATTGGAAGAAAGAAATAAGAAATAATTTATCAATGGTTGTATCAAAATTAAAAAATAGTGATATGATTGAAAATTATAGAGTATAATATATGTTATATTCTTAATAGAATGGGGATTAAAAAATGATATTTATAATTATTTTTAAGAATAAGGGGATATGAAATTGGGAGTTTTAATATGACTAAAATAACATAGGGAAAATCATGGATATTTCTATGTCATTGATATAGTACGTGAATATATCTCCTTTTATTCAAAAAATTCAAATTTTTATAAATTATAAGGCTAAAGAAAGTGAATCTTATTTGTTGGGGTTGATATAATTATTAATGTAATTGAATTTTGTATTGGAGATAAAACATTTATAGAATTAAATTAAAAGTAGAAAATTAATCATTCCATCAAGAATAATGATAAAAAGACAATTGAATTTTATGAACCCATGACTAAAACTATTATGAAAAAATTACCTTCATATAGTGTAATAAAATACCCTATTTAATATAAATATATATTATATACCAAAATTTAAATTGATATTTTTCAATTTTGATATATAAAAATAAATTTAGGTAATTTGTGAAATATATTTTTCACAATGTTTGTTAAATTTTTATTTATGGAAAATTAATAAAATAATTAGTCTTAATTTTGTTATGTAATTTTTAATTTTGATATAATAAAATGAAAAAATAATAACAAATTTTTATTAATGGATTGTGATTAATTTTTTTTACGATTCATCAAGTTATAATATATTTTTTTCTTTAGTTTCTTTAAATTTATGTTATCAAATTAAAAATATTTATTATAAAATATTATTTTATAATAATATTATAATGGAATTAAATATATATACAATGTAAATGTTGGTTTATAATTTATACATAACATAATTATGTTTTTAAATCTAGTTATATAAATATTTAACAATGTTGATAATGATCAATAATATTGACTGATATATGTGGAGTGCTGATAATATTAGTTAACTTATATAAAATGCTGAATTATATTAAATTATTTAGGTGTAGTTTAAATAATTTATATGAAATGTTAAAATTAGGTATATAAATTAAATATTCTAAGATTTATTATTTAATTTTAATAATTTTACAAATAAATAAAATATCATTTTATTACATGTGTGATAGAATTTGGGAGGATTAATATTTTCATTAATTAATTTATTTGATTTGGTCCATAAAAATATAATATAATGGTCAGATTTTATGATTTACTAATATTATGTAATTAATATATTTTAATGTTTAGAGGGAAATAAAATTTAAATAGGTCTTTGGATTTCTATTCTCTTCAATGATTATTATTGATATATATATATATATATATATATATATATTTACCAAAATTTAATATGTGATCCCAAATAAAAATAAATATTCACTGTACTCATTGATATTTCTACTATTTGTTAATAATTCATTAGAGCATAAGATTATTATTTAATAAGAAATCCATTAATGATTATCACACATCCATGTTTTTTAATCATTAATAAAAAATTATCACATACATACACTATTTCATAAATTAATTTATCCTCCTTGAATATAAAAATGTATAAATATATCAATTAAATTTCACAGAACATCAAATAAAAATAGTAGAAAATTATTTTCTAATCCTTGAATCGATAAATAATTATAGATGTATATATCTACAAAAATGGAATTGAGAAGGAAAAAGTGTTTTTATAATTATTTCAATTTAATCTCTATGAATGATTTTAGAAAAACATATTTTTGGAACTTTTTATCTTGATAGTTTTAGTATGAATACTTTATAATTTGAAAATATGTGGTTTCATCTCAATTTTAATTTTCTATTATAGATGTCTAATTTTTTACGTTATTCTTCACAATTTTAATCACATTCCTTGTCCTTTTATTTTTAAAAAATCCTAAAATGATGTAGGAGTAATAGTTATTACCATTTTATATTAGAGTATTTAATTCCAATTTATTTCACTTATTTATTTGTTGGGTGTTATTTAAAATATAATTTTCATCAATACATTTGAGTCATACCAATTGATTGTGATAAATTTCTTAAACTATTTTGTAATCATTAGAGAATGTAAATTATTATATAGAAAAGGAATTTCAATCCATTTAGGGAATTTTTAGCGGTATTTCTTTACCTTTTTCATTTATGGTGTGGAATGGTTTTTTTTTATTATATAATTGTTTAAATTTAATGTATTGTGGGGTTAAAATGAGGGTGTTTAACTTGAGGAATGGGTTTCCTTTGATTTTATGTCGATGATAGATATTGGGGAATCTTTTTTTCATCAACACAATATGAAATTTATTCATGAAATTTAGTAGATATAATCCAAAATCAAATTTTTGGGAATCCATAGATCTATTTTATGTGAATCCCATCAATATCTTCAATAAATAATATTTTATCTTGATTTATTTATGTATATTGCTATAATTGATTGATTATTTGGATTATTTATAAAGAATATTTAATTACCAGTATTTTATCGGGCCATTCTTTTGTGAGAATCAATCGGTTGGGGTGTTCTGGGGGCGGTCAGTGACACATTCCTATAGTTAGGAAGATATCTAGTTTGAATTTTCGGCATCGGTGTGTCAGGGGTGTCGACATCAGTTAGTCAGGGGCGTCAACATCAGTTCCAGGGTGTTGGTGTCCAGGCATTGGAGCCATGGCATTGGTACAAGGGAATTAGTCAGTGAAGGGTGTCATCATAGTTTCTAGGGTATTTGTGCCATGGTGTGGATTCTAGTGCGTATGTGCTAGGGCATTGGTACAAAGGAATCATTGAGTCGTGGCATTAGTGAGTCTTTATTTCAGTATAACAACATCAGTGGATGAGTGTTGGTAGGTCGTGTAGGTAGTGCACCCGTCATTGACTCACCTATCAGTGACACATTTCTAGGTTTTCACAATTTTTCAAGTTTTGTCCCTCTAACATCTAATTAGTTGTAAACATAGTTTAATGGCTTGCTTGGGCATTTTTAAGGGAGTTTCATGGGTAATTATTTATATCTTTAATATCCTAATTCTATGGGGGCTTTGACATACTCAAATAGCTTGATCTTGACCTATATCAAGCGTTAATGAACTTTGAAACCCTTCCTCCATTAATATAGGTTTTGGCACTTCAAATACATTATCATCGTACATCAATTTATTTTTCATTTCCTCTTGCAGTGCCTAAAGTGTTCATCTCTCGATGAGTCATGTGCCTATACTACAGCCCCCCTTCTACTCAGTTTTCTCGAGGGTTCCTGATACTTGTGTGATTCCTTGTTCTTGCCAAAAATAGGAGTTCTTGTTTCATATTACTTCAAGTAGGCATTTCTCCATCCACATTAATTATTCATCATGCAGGGTGGGGGTACTACATATTCATTTTGAGGATTGGAGGAATCTTTTTTTAGGAGTAATAATAAGTGAGGGGAAGGGAAAATGATCAAAATATAAAGGGGTCAATGAAATAATAGGCTGAGTTTGGGTTTATGTAGACCACTAGTTTTATTTGTTATCCTTGTTGATGATGTCATATGTTGTGGTTGTAATGAATTTTGAAAAATTTTGTTCATTGGTGGTCTTTGTCTATGAATGAGTGACTATTTATAACTATTGTTGTTTCCTTATAAACAATAATGGAAAATAAAACATGAATCTCACGTATACATGGTTAAATGAAATGGATGCCTTAGGTGAAAACCCTTGTGTGATCACCCATTTTTATAAAAGTTGATAAAAGAACAATGGTTTCCAAATTTTTGTCCATCATGTTTGATTTGTTTAATTTTGTGATGTGTTATGTTGGGTTTTGGTAACATTGTGTGGGTTTTGTGGTGTTGTGTTGTGAGTAGGTACAAGGATGGGAAGGGGAGTTATTTAAGTGATAATGGTGTTGTATTCATGTGAATCGGGGTAATAGTTTAATAGATGTTGTTGTGGGATTGGTGTGTTGGGTGGTAAGAGTGTTCTTTTGGAATCTCAGTTTGAGAGAGAGATTTATTGTGGAATTGAAGAACTTGTGGAGGTGGGACTATCATTGTTTCAATTGTGGCTGTCAAGAGACATTGGGAAGTGGGACAATAATGTGGTTATTGTCGTTTTATGCATTGGAACTGCATATGGGGAATTTTTGTGGAATGGGTCTGTAGGTTTTGGTTTTGTCCTGCCTTCTTGTAAATATGTGTCCCTGGGCTTCAGAGTTGACCAAACCCAAGACTATCTTCAATACGTTAAACCATAATGTAGTCTCATATGGGAGAAGTTCATGTTAATAGATATTATCAACTGAGCAATGTTATTAGAGAAGACCCAGTAGTTTTTCACCATTTCACACCTTAACCTTACTTCTTATGTGGATTTTATAAGGGGTTATATAATAAGGAATCAGTTACTTATTTTGTAATAAGTTTTTAAAAATAAAAGTCTTATTCGATAAATTCATTTATTACAACAGTATTTCTTATAAAATGATGAAATTGATAAATAGATTTTCTAGTAAAAATGATTCTTTTGAAAAAAAAATATGCATTTTTATAATAAACTATGTTTTTTGTTATTAATATTATAACTAAAATTATTAAAAATTATGATTATATCAATTCCTTATCTGTAAATTATTATGTAATCAGTTTGATAAGATTTATATTTTTATATGATAAAATAAAATTTGTAATTTTAACGAATTTATTTTATGAAATTAATGAATTTATAAAATAATTTATATTTTATTAAAATATTATTATCAAATTTCATTTACTAATTATAAATGAGTTTATAATTTTTATAAATTCAAATGTAATTGTTATTAATGTTAAAAAACAAATTTCTTTTCAAAAGCAGAAAATTTTCAATAAATGTCTGTTCTCATTTTAAAAGTGAAAATTCACATATTATTATAATTATTTATTTAAAATTAGTATTATTTTTATATTATGATCTTTAAATTATCCAATTTTTATATATTCATAATTTTCTGTGAATGTTGAATTTTTGGGTAAAACTAAAATAGTATATAAATATATAGTGTCTTATCACATAATAATGACCCAATAATGATGTAATCAATCCCATAAATGTGGTATTTGACCAAATATATTTCTTATATTTAAAATGATGTGATTTTTTTTTGAATTATTTAATAATCCCTCAGTGAATCCTCCAAATTTTATAAAATATTAAATAATTTTAAATTCATATCTTTGAACGTGTTACTCACCTCCGCATAAGCAAGGGATAATTTTTAATATCTCTGGCCCATTAACATATAAAATAATTTTTTCCACTTGTATTAGGAAAAAATCAAGGTCAAAAACTCAGGGAAGTATTGTGGTTTGAACTATTTTAGTGTGTACTGTCCAAACCCTAAATAATAAATAATTATCCCTTCATTCCTTTATAAACTCAACCTAGAACCCATTATTCTTCACTCAAACCCCTTTAATCTCGTCCTAAATCATCTATGCCCTCAATATAATCCTCAAAAGGTTCCATAATCTATAATAAGCCTCTTCCAATCAATTGGGATCACATATCCAAGTATGGGATCCTCACTTTCCTTAATTTCTCATTTTTTGTCCATGTTTCATTATATTGTTATACAATTTTACTTTTCAATGAAAAATGATTGGGTATGTTTTAGAACCTTATCCATACTTCCCTTATTATGTTTGAATTATTAAAAACATCTTTCTATCTCATTAATCCCTCCCATTTCCCGCAGTTACCCTACCGAAATTTCATAACGGTTATTACATTTCTCCTCTCTCTTCAGGTATATTTATTATGTTATGCCTTCTATTTCAAAATTACTTGTTTTGGTAAATATATTTATATTACTCCCATAATTTCCATTTAATGTATATATTATTATATACTCCCTTCTCTATCATCAATACTTTTTTATAAATTTTTATGTCACGCCATTAGGATACCGAAATTACACCACAATATACAATGCTAAAATCACCATGTAGCTAATACCACAACCATGTCTCTATCAAGGGTATTCACTATTACACACATATAATTAATGATTAAAGAGTTTAATGTAGGTTTTTTAAATTAATTTATCACATAATAAATGATTATGTTGAATGAATCCATGTTATATGATCTATGTGGAAAACATAAGCATGAGGTTGGAATTATTATGAAGGGTGCACCCTGATAGCACTATAATGCATTTGGGTGGTATTTAGTGTCATGATAATTCATGTAGGGATAAGGGGTTACCAGATTTCTTTATAGTACTTTTTTCGATCTTTTTGCAATATGGGTTTACATAATTCCTTTAGGTTAATGATTTAGCATTTTAAGTTGTTTCACTATTAACATGTTATGATAACCATGTTTTACCATGACCTTATGTTCATGTTTCTCTGGTTCTCCATTGATATGAAAATATCCTAACAATAATTTTATTCTTTATATTATTCCATGTTTACTCACTTGCTGGGCTTTATAGCTCACCATTTTCTTATGTACGTCCACAGGTTATCCCATCAAATGCTATGTACGATAGAATGTTGTGGCCATGTAAAAGAAGTTTTCAATAATGTTTTTTTATTTTATGTCTTCTGTTTTCATGTAATGCTCCTATGCACAAAATACAATAGACCTATAATTCTTAGGGTTGTATTAAGTACATGTTTATGTAATAAATAATATTTAAATGTGTAATAAACACCATGGTTTATATAGTTGGTTTCAAAGGATAAGATTAGTTATTTTTGAGATTGTGTTTAGAAACCCATAGTGAATTCCTTAGGGATAAGACTAATTAAATGAAAAAAATCCTTCTTATTTATCATAGAGTAAGTATTTTATCTATAAAATACAAATCTACTTAAACACGAACAACTAGAGGTTGCTATGGCACTAATGTATCTTAGGGTAAAACCTAGAAACACTGCTTTGAGTTATACTCGAACGAGAGCTAGTTAAAGAAAATAGATCATTATGCACTCCATGTTTGACACTACAAAAGAACATGATTTTGTAAATTCATAATCATAGTATAAACCCTTATTAATGGAAGAAATAACCCATAAGAATATACATTAGCAAATAGATCATGGATAACATAGATTGATGCTTAGACATTGATAAATTGAGGAAATAAATATAATTTATAAGTTTTCCATTTTTTCATTGGATTTCACATTATGTTCTAAATATCATAAAAAATTCCCCTAATTTTCCGTTTATTCTTTCCAATGGCTGGTAATATGAGGAGTTGGGATAATAACCAATGCGAAGGGAAATGTAATGAATGTCCCAACAAGATTCCCAATCAGATGGTATCTGAAGTAGGACATATCAGGATTATTCCAAACAAGATATCAAAATTCATTATTAAGAATGGGTAATTTTTTTATTTTCCATGTAAATCATGGAAGAGGAACATGACATCTCATGAATGATTAACTAATAAAGGTGATAAGGGAAATTAGACCAAATTTCTTTACAGTGACAAGTGTGGAAAGATGCACCAAGGGAAATGTCACAAAGGGACTGGGAGATGTTTTAAGTGTGCCAAGGAATGAAAAAAACTATCTAATTTCAATGAAAGAATATTTAATGTGATGTATGGAAACAAAATTTCATATATATGTAATGTTAAATAGTTCTATGTCATACATTTGGAGATGTTGGGTAATATCTATGAAAATGTTCTATTGTAAGGGCTGACAAGAATGATGAGAATCAACAATCTTCATCATGAAGGGAGCATGAGAAGTCATATGATAACATGGATAATGAAGAATTAATTACAAATAAACACTAATCAAAAGTACTTTATGTCATAATTTATTTAAATTCATGTCCTATTTGTATATCATTTATGTTTTCTAATAACATTGAGTCCCTACCATAAATAATATTAAATCATTAGGTAATAATTATATTAGTGTTGTATAACATGTTTATGATTGTGGTAATTTTAATATTGAAAATATTATAAGTCTCCCATTGATGGAATTTGAGGAAAAAATGAAAAAAATGCCTACGTCTCAGGGTAGTGGAAATTTCATGAGAAAAACTATCATGCACATGACCTGGTGTTAACAGTTGTGATCTATGAATTTAACATATGGAGGCATTATCTCATTGGGGAATAGTGTTAAATATATACAAATTAGAAATTTCCCCAATATATATTCATATAAAAAGATCTGACCATGTTCAAAAAAATATGGCTAGAGTTCATCTTGGATTACGACTGCTTAATCGATTACCACCTTGGGAAATAGAATAAGGTTTCATATCGTCTAAGTAGAACATACCTAATGATTCTATAATTGATGAGAATTGAAAAGAATCCATTCTCCTTATATTTGATGAATATTGACATGAGAATCATAAATATGGAAACATCATCAATCCTTTTACAAATTATTTATCAACCGTCTCTTTTAGAAAGGTTAAATTATGCTCCAAAAGATAATGTGGGAATTCCAAAGAAAGTGGAAACTATCAAAAAAGGTATATCCAAAGAGATCAATGTTAATGAACAAGGAATTATGAGATTTGGGTCAAGACTATGAGTTCCATCAAATATTTAATTAAAGAAATAAATTTGGATGATACCCATAGTTCAAATTTCTCCAATCAACCATGAAACAAAAAGGCGTATTTGGATCTCAAGGAGAATTATTTGTTGGATAACATAAATAAGGAGATCATTGAATATACATCAATGTTTATGGTATGTCAATATGTGATGGCAGAGGGGATGAATTCTATGTTGATGATGCAACCATTTTCCATACCAACATGGAAATGGTAAAACATCACCATGGACATTATCACCAAACATTCGATGGCATCCAAAGGAAATAATGATATTTGGGTTGTTGTGGATCATCTTACAAAGACTGCACACATTATTACAATTTGAGAGGATTTCTCATTGGATCAACTAGCACAGATATACATTAGAGAAGTGGTATGGTTTCATGGTGTACCACAATGGATTATACCCAATCGAGACCCATGACTAACTGCTATGCTTTAGAAGAGACTCCAACATGCTATGAATACTGAGCTGAATTTCAGTACAACTTATCGTCATAAAACTAATGGTCAATCTGAGCTGACTATCCAAACACATGAGGACATGTTGAGATCATGGTCAATGGACCTCAAATAAGGATTCTATCAACATCTTCGTCTTGTTGAGTTCTCATACAACATCAATTTCAACTCAAGAATACAAATTGATCCTTATGAATCCCTTTATAAGAAGAGGTGCAGAACACCAACATTTGTGAATGATGTTGGGGAGTGAAAACATATAGGACTATAAATGGTCGATGAAATAATAGATAAGGATGAGACCATTCAACAACACAGTAAAGATATTTAAATTTGAAAAAATTGATATTCTAACAGTCATCGACAGGACCTTTAGTTTGATGTTATAGACATGGTATTCTTACACATATCACCATGGAAGAGATCTATGTGATTTCGAAATAAGGGAAATTATAGTCCAAGGTGAATCAGCCATTTTGAGATCCTTGATCGTATCAGATCAGTTTCCAATTGACTATAACTCACACCAAACTTGTCTCATGTACATGTTGTGTTTCTTGTATCACTAATAAGGAACGACATACTTGACCCAAAACATGTACTCAATCCAGATGTGGTAATTTTTGAGAATGAACTATCATGAGAAGAGAATACAGTGAAGATCTTAGATTAATGAAAATAAATTTCACAAAATATGGCAATGCTCCTCATTAAAGTGTGGTGGATAAAACACATTTTTGAATAAGCAACATGGGAATCAGAGGTAGTAATGAAGAAGAGTTACACTTATTTGTTATAGTGTTTGAAAAGGAAATTTTTAATGGTAAATTTCATAAGGGGGAAATGTTATAACAACCAGATCATTTATGAATAAAATTCCATTTCTCTTAATGCCTTATTGATATAGAAAACGCATGAACTATTTTTTTATTATTGGGTTTAAATGATCGTTAATTATTATTATAGTTGATAATATATCCATTGGATAGTGATCACACAACTGATATAAATATAATGTTAAAAAAGAAATTTCAACAAAGACAATGAAGATGATAGCCTTATCTTGCAGACTCAGTCCGTATGAAGCAATTTTTTTCAAAGTTAGAAAGGAGTTAGTGTCGCTGTCCTTTTCTCTTGACCAAGAGCATGTTGAGCATCAACACATTAAGCTTGAACGTAATCGCATGTGGGATATATTCAAGTTAATATAGATTTCAATATAGGCGATGTTATCCAAGCCACCCGAAGAGTATGTTACCTTCACAAATATTTCCCATAGGTCTTATGTGGGTGTTATAAGGGGTTATGTAATAAGGTATTAGTTACATATTATGTAATCCCTTTTTATAAATATATTTTTGATTCCATCAATTATTTTGTATGAATAGCATTTCTTAAAAATTGATGACTTTGATAAATTAATTTTTTAGGTATAGATAGTAATTTTATGAAATAAATACAATATTATATGAAACTATGGTTTATATTAATAATATTATAAAAAAATCTTATAAATTATGATTACATCAGTTCCTTATCTGTAAATGACTATTTAATCAGTTTGATAAGAGTTAATTTTTTATACGTCAAAATTGAAAGTGTAATTTTAAAGAATCTATTTTATAGAATTAATGAATTTTCGAAATAATTAATATTTTCATAAAATATTATTATCATATTTATTTTAATAATAAAAAATGAGAATAAATTTTTTATGAAGTCTAATGAAATTTTTATTATGTTTTGAAATCTATTTTTGGCAAAAACCTGTCAAGGTTCAATAAGTGTCGGTTATCATTATCAAAGTGAAAATTCACATATATAAATAATTATTTAGATAAAATGAGTATTACTATTGGAATCAGGATGTAAAAATAATCCAACAGTGAGTTTTTCATATGTTTCTAAGAAAGTCAATGTTTTGGGTAAAAATTAACTAATATTTACATGTACATTGTCTTTTGTGACGTCATAGTGACCCAATAGTGATGTTATAAATTCCATAAAATTTATCTTCGACCGGATATAAGTATTAACTTTCAAATAATATGATTTTTATTTATTTTAATTATTTTATAATACCTTAGTGAATCCTACAAATTGTATAATATATTTTATGATTTTAAATTAATTTCCATGAGTTTGTAACTCACCTTCATATAATAAAGGGAAATATTTAAATATCTACCACCCATGTTCTTATAGAATAATGTTTTCCACTACTCTTTGACAAAAACCATGTTTTGGTTTGTGGTTTTGAATATTTTAGTGTATAGTGTAAAAAACCTAAATAATAAATAACCCCCTATTTTTTTATATAAACCCACCCAAGAACTCATTAATATTAACTGAAACTCCTTGAGTATAATACTAAATATTTTATCAACTATATAGAGTCCTCCCAACATTCCCCCAACCTCCCAAGAAGCCTCTTTCAATTCTTTGGAATCACGCCTCCAAGTAGCGGATATTCTCTTTCATCCCTTTCTCATTTTTTGTCCAAGATTCCTTATATTGGTATCACCGTTTACTTTTCAATTAATGATTTGGGGGTATTTTTTCCCTCCCCCATAATTACCTTATTATTTTTGAAATATGGGATGCCTCTTTATCTCTCATTAATCACTCCCATGTACACCCATTACCATGCTCAAATTTTATAAGAGTTATTCCATTTTGCCACTAAGTTCATGTTTATTTATTATGTTACACCTTCTATATACAAATTTATTGTGTTGGTACGTGAATTTATATTACCTACATAATTTTCATTTCATGTTTATATTTTTAGATACCCTTATCTCTCTCTTCAAACATTTTTATGAGCTTTTATGTCACACTCTTACGATACTAAAATTTCACAGTGATTTTCCATACCAAAGTCATCATGTAGTGAATACCATTCCCATGTAAATATGATGTTTATTATCTTTTCTGCACATATACATATTTATTATAGACATTCATATATTTATTTCACATTCCTTTATCATGGAATAAGTGATGATGTTGAATGAATCCAGAGTATATGATCTATGCAAAACAATTAAGCATGAGATTTAAATGATTATAAAGGTTGCAACCTGATAGAGCTCCAATGAATTGGGTATTGTTTAGTATCATTATATTTCATGTTGGGATAGAGGTTCAGATCAATCCTTTATAGACCATTTTTCATTCATGTTGGGATAGGGTTTTAAATTTTTATTTTAGGTTAATGATTTCATGTTTTAAGAAGTTTCAACATTTCTATGTTATGATAATCATGTTATATAATGCCTTTATGTTCACCTTTCTCTAATGATCGATTGATATTAATATTTCCCAAAATTTATTTTATTCATTATGTTGTTCCATTTTTACTACCTTTCTAGGATATATATCTCATCATTTTCTTATATATTTCCTCTGGTTATCACATGCAATTCTCAGCACGAAGGAATGTTGTGGTCATGTAAAATAATTTTTGAATAATGATTTTGAATTTTAGGTCTTATCATTACATTTAATATTCCTAAGCCTCAAATATACTAGATATATCAATCATCTTATTTGTATTAAGTGCATGTTTATGTAATAAATCATGATTCAATATGTAATAAAGACCATTTTTTTATTGATTGATAATATCCTGGAAGGCAGTAATGCCTTGAGAATAACCATAGTCCAGGATCCTTAGGAAAAGTTTCTTTTGGATGAGGTACTATGTGTTTGTGTGCAAGGATTGTTTTTGAAAGTGTCTTTGGGATGAGACCCGAGTGTCATTATGTGAGAGGTGTGGTTGTAGCTCAGGTATCTGCGGGTGGGTTATGTGCATAATTTGAGGCCCAAGGTTGTAAGGGAAGGTTGTGGCGATGGGACTACATTTTGGAAGAGTGGTATATTTTAGATGTATGCCAATAAGAAAGAGAATTTAACTGGTGGGAAAGTGGTGTAGGTTACCCATATATCGATATGAATATATTACTACTTTACTTGACTTGTGTTATTGGGTGAGTGTGCCATGGTGAGGTTGGGACGGTTAGAACTCCTTGGTTGGTGATTTGATATTCTACATATCTATCATAGGGTAATTAGTATTTTCCCCACTTATGCACTTTTCGATTTAGTTTTCCTATTCAATAAACTTGCATACTCACCCAACATTTGTAAAACTGTTTTCAGGTTTCGAAGAAGAATTTTAAGATCATGATGGACATTACTAGGTCTAGAATTGGGATAGTAGATGTGTCAATGCATGGTCACATTTATTGGTTCTTTATTTAGTAATTTGGTGGTACTTTTTTTGCAGTTTACATTTAAACAATGAGTGGATTGGATTTTGGTTTCCATTATATAAATGAATGGTGTTCTTTAGGGTGTTTACCATATTATACCCCAATTATATTTTCCTTAAAATGGGTAATGACTTCCATTTTGTGTGATTTTATATAAACATGGTGCTAGTCAGAACTATGGGGACTATTGAAAGTGACAATGAGGGACCATTATCTATCCTTCATCTTGGTAATTGAAGGGTGTGTTAATTTTCTTCCCCATCCATCATATTGAAGATGGTGTGTCATGACATGATGGTATCAAATGGATGGTTAAACTATATGATAATGATTAATGTTAGGAACAGTGTGGATTGTATGTGATGGCAGGGAAATGATGTTCAGAAATATTGGTGTGTGGAATAGGCCAGGGAATTACGGCTATGACATGAAGCATTTGGGGCCCCTGTGATGCAATGCAAGGACTTTGGACCTAATGAACGGCCATATGAGGCTATACTGACTGTAGGGTAGAGACCATAAGAAAGATACATGAATCATAATGACTTTTTTTCTTATGTGTCTGGGGAATTTTGGGAATTTAAATTTAAATAAAGTGTTATAAAAAATCATTGATGAAAATTCCATAATACACGATCTTGGGAGTTCTATTTATACTTTTTCAACTATGGAACCTCGACATCACCCGTGTGTGGTACAAGAAGTTGAGGACAATAAAGATGAATCAATTGATCTGAGGATGGGAGATCTAGACGATGAAGATTACTTGTGGAAAATAACCGTTTCTGGATTTCTACATAATACCCTAGGGAAGAAAAAAGGCACTGTTTCAGACATAGAGATAGAGGGATAACATAAGGAGATAAAGATCACATTTACATTGAACTATTCTCTGATATAGTATTGGGTTACCCTGCCTGTGATCCAGAGGCGAATATCAGTGAATTAGTTGTGGACACTTTACCTTGGGGAGAGGAATGAGACCAATGTCTCGAGTGCTGAATCTGAGACGGTGTTTCATGTAGAGTTTCGTTCCTCAATGATGAAGGTTAAGAAAGGACTGGAGCTTATGTCCCTCTTACAGGGGAGCATGTCAATGAGGGAGATGGGTTCAAGATCAAATATCACATATGCTATTCTTTGGATCTCTTTTTATATGAAGAGTCATGGGAAGACACTTGTAGGAAGCACTCTAATCATCTCTAAACTATTTCTTCACCCCTTTAATTTTTCAAAATAGTTAGAAGTTCAGAAGAAGGATTAACTATTAGAGATAAAGCACTTGCATTGATATGCATCATGAGAGGGGAGAAAATTGATTTTGTCAAACTAGAAGGCTATTAACAACGATTCTCCAGTGTCAGGGCCTTCCCAGTTTTGGCCAGTGGGATGTAGTCCTCAATATCTCTAGTTATTATATCTCGGTCCTCTACCTTCCCCCATGTATTCAGGAAGAAGTTTATTTGTCTACAGAGGTTGTGAAAATCTTAAACAAAGTTCCCAGATCAAGGACAATATGGTGGGGGTGGAACGGTTCAGAACCCACCTCAGCAATAGTGGGTGACGATCATGCTTTTCTAGTATCAAGGGAAGTGAGATCTGTTTCCACTATTCCTATATGGTGATGGATGAGGATGACATTAGGGTTATCCTCAAGGATGTCAATTTGGGTATGTTAAGCAAGGTGGTCTAGATAAGAGGGGTAGTGGAGCTGGGGTGGGAATTTGTATGCTATCGGGGTAGTAATTATAGCATGTTTGTAGGATGCTCGTGGTATGATCAGTCTACTGAGAACTCTTTATTGTGATTTTATTTGATTCAGGAGCCTCATACTCCTTTATTTCACCATGTCAATCCCACATTATGAGACTAGATGTTGATGGGAATCCCATTCCCCTAATGTTTATTACACCATTTAGAGGTCATACCCATTTGTTTGATGTTTTTCAGAGATGTAGATAGATATTGGGGTCAATAAGATCGGTGTGGATCTTCTTATGCTATATATACAGACATACAATTTAATCCTAGTAATAGAATGGTTGTTTTATATGGATTTTGTTATCAATTTTTTCTATATAGGAGTCTTGATTTCAGAGATGGATGACCAACATTTAGTTTTCATTGGGGAGTAGGGATGTCTGGTGGGCAGTTAGTGTGTGGATCCTCTTTTATTCTTGTCATCCATGCTTTATGTGGTATTAGTAGATGATGTGATTATGGTTTTTCTGGGGGTTTGCAATAGAGTTCATAGATGCCCTCCCAAAGAATGGTATGACACTACTCCCTATACGTGATGTTGAGTTTGGAATAGACTTGCAACCTGATGCCCATATGATTTTGATGGATACAAATTGAATGGAGCCTTCCAATGAAGAAGGGTTTTATCTATCCATGTGTGTCCCCATGGGGTGATCTAGTCTTGTTATGAATGAATGAGTATAATGATATAAAACTATGAATAGACTACCAGAGACTGAATCAGGTGACGGTTAAGAACCATTGCCACCTCCCAAGGATTGAAAAGCATTTCGACCAATTAAAAGGAGAAGGATGGTTCTCTAAGATCGATCTACAGTTTGGATATCACTAGTTGTGTGTAATGGAGGGTGACACCATGAAGACTTAATTCAGGTGCAGGTATGGGAACATTGAGTACATTGTAATTCCCATAGGTGTTATGAATGCAGCAACCATGTTTATGGGGATGATGACCTTTGTCTTCCACAAGTCCATGGACCAGTTCGTCATCATGTTCATTGATGACATTCTGATTTACTCATGTTTAGAGTCGGAGCATGTTGAGCATTCGAGGACACTCATGGAGGCCCTCTGGCACCACTAGCACTCTATAAAGTTGTCCAATTGAATATTTTGGATGGGAGAGGTGCACTTACATGGACACCTGGTGTCTCAGTAAGGTATAATAGTGGACCCATCAAAGGTTGAGGTGGTAGCTTCATGGGAATAACACATGAATGTTGTAGAGGCTCATATATTTCTTTATCTAGCAGGATATTACCTTTTATTCAGGCATGAATTCTCTTGAGTTGCTCCTCTATTGGAATATTCGAATAGAGAAGATTAGGCATTCATGGGGAGTGAGCTGTGTGAGGAATCTTTCACCTACCTAAATGGGAAGCTTGTCTGTGGCCCAGTGCTTGAGTTTTTAAGGGAGGGGGTGATGTTCATGGTGTTCTGTGATGATTATTGTCTAGGATTGGGATTTGTGCTGATGCAACAGTAAGGGGTGATCTCTTATGGGTCTAGGATGTTTTATCTACATGAAAGTAAATATGCCACCCCTGATCTGGTGCTCTCAGCATTCATGTTCACACTGATGTTTTTGGAGACATTACCTCATTGGGAGAACTTTTTTGGTCTTCACAGATCAGAATAGCTTGAGGAATATCTTATCCCCGTGAGACCTAAACTTGTAGTAGTAAATGTGGACAGAGAAACTACTTGACTATGACTTTGAGATATCTTTAACCTTGTGAATGGGTAACGTGGTGACTGATGAAATAAGAATGAAGTGGAAGAAGGTGATAATATCGTGAATATAGGGATTCTTTGATGGAAATAGATGAGATGACCTCATTATGCCTGGATGTGAGAGTGGATGGAAGAAAATTCTATCAATTTCAAAATACTGTGTATTATTACTTTGTGAGGAGTTTGGATAAGTCTCAGTGAGGGACTCAAATACCTATGTGATGCTCGATCGCATTTTCCAAGGTGATTATCCAAAGGGATGGTCGGAGGATAGTCAGAATTAGATTTTTTTTAATGGGATGCTGTTTTTCAAAGTGGAAATGCATGAGGGAGATCTCTGTGAGTTCAATAGAGAACCCATGGTACTGCATTATAGATTTCACTATGAGTATAATAGATAACCCTTGGTGGTGCATCCAATAGTATCTATCATGTTCAGAGTCTCGAAAGAATAGTTTTGGTGGGCCGTTGTGAAGTGGGAAGTGGCAGAGTTAGTGGAAAGTTCCCTAGTGTGTCAGCAAGTAAAGGCTGATAACTTTGTTCCCAGAGGACTGTTACATCCCTTAGATGTTCATGAATTGAAGTAAGAAGACACATCCATGGATTTCAACCCAATTTTACCTAGGAATCAGGGGGATGTGATGCCCTTTGGGTATTAGTGGATTGGTTTATGAAATTGACTCACTTCTTATTATTAAGGAGTCATGTGTAGTGAATGCCTTTAACATATGCATGTGGATGAGGTTGTGCGGCAACATGGAGTTCCAAGATATATTTTCCCTAATAGAGATACATTTTTTTCGTCGCGAGTCAATAGGGGATTGTAGTATGAATTTGGAACTCAGTTAAATCTCAGCCCTACTTTCCACTCTCAGATGGATGGAAAAATATATAGGACAGTCCATATGTTGGATAACATGTTACAGGCACGTGTTATGGTCTGTAATGGGTCGTGGGCATGGCATTTTCCTCTAGTAGTGTTTTAATACAATATTATCTACCAATCTACCATAGGTGTAACACCCCAATCATCCATGGTACGCTTCTCTTTGAATAATACAGTAGCGTGTGTTGAACGCAACTTCAAGATTCTAACACGCTGCGACCAATCAAAGTAGTCGTTATTAATAGTAATACCCACTATTTGAAATTTTATAGATTTTATCTTTCAAAATGGACTTCATTTTTGGATTATTAATATCAAAATTATCCTAGGATAAAATTTTGGTTCTTTTCGGATAACTTTTATATTTTGATGAATAGTTAAAACTAATAATTTTTTTAAACTACATTTTTAATTGAAATAACTAATAGTGATAAATTATTAATTTTTGTGGTTTTAATGTATATTTAGAATATAGTTTTACCATTTAATATTATGTTTGTCATTGGACATAATTTCACAACTAAACCGGACATAAACAAGCGTCAATCTCTTGATAGTTATTATCTCTTTAAATCACACTTTGTTTTAACGATGGGAATTAATTTTAAATTAATTTCTGGTACTTTTGTGTTTTGAATTTGGAAAAATGGATTCCATATTTGGAATCAGGATGTCCAAATTGTGTAAATAGTTAACTTTCATTTTTAGACATTTTGAATAATTACTTCGGTAAATATTTTATTTATCATGGTTAAAGGGTAAATCCAATAAATAAGGGTAAAATAATAATATCATAATAATAATAAATTACCCTAAAACGTGTCCAAACTTTATTGGTTGATACATGTCCGACCATGGGCAACTCTGGGTCGATTTTGGGACCATATGGAGCCACTTTTTGGTGATAAGGACACTTTATATTAATTAAGTTAAAATAAATACAAAAAAGACATAATCATATATCTTTTAGAAAAAAACCTTACATAGGGTTATATATGTTGAAATTTCAACTACAAATATTAATTATAAAGATAAAAGTATTTCCTACATAATTTTATTTTACTTATAATTTTTAGACATTAAATAATGTAATTTATTTATGACACATTGATGATGCAGTAATTACCGTATTAGTGAAAGATTAAGATAATTGATATCATAAATACCCAAATAAATGCAATTTGAGACTTTTTATAAATTACAATAATTTTCTAGGTTAATATGACATATTATGATTATTTATATAAATCTTTTTCTAAGTAATAATGCTGTTGTGAATTTATAAAAAAAATACCCAATACTGTCAAAATTGACATAAAAGAGTTTTCAAAACAATTATTATATTATTACTTGATATTAAATTCCTAAAAATCTATGTTTCGTCACATAGACATATATCATGATATTTTTATCATTAATGGACCACTTTGGGGTCTCTTGTAGGTATATAGTATGTTTATTGACTATATAATATAAAAATACAAAGTGACATGGTAAGTGTCAAACTAATTAACTAAGAGTCAAAACAAATATATAAGGTTAATATAATGACCTAAACATGTCTAAATTATATTGGTTGAGTGTTTTTCGACCCATACAAACCTTAAAATTTAAATAACCCACTTTGGAGCCATTGGAACCCAAATATTGATTTATTATAAAATAATATTTCTAAATTTTCTTAAGGTTCCCCTCCCACCCTTATAAAAGGACACCACTTCTAAACAATTCTTCACACCTTAAAAACCTTTTGGTTCGGCCAAAAACTACCAAAATACTGTCTCAACTTCCCTCATGTCATCATAGAGACCATAGTTTGATCATAAAGCTAACTTATGGAGCTCTTTTGATCAAATCAAAAAGAAGAACCCGAAGAAGAGGTAATGTTTTCACCACACTTTTTCAAGTTCATTTCTTCTTCAACTTCTTCATTCTATGTTATTCACATCCTAAAATAATAACTCTAGTATCTTATATATACATAGATATTATTATAAATATTGTACAACCATATTCAGTATTCTATCCATCCTATGAATAACATGTCACCATACGTTCGTACATACGGTTTACCGTCTCCACGTCATGGTGTAACTGTTATTCAAAACATTATTATTTGGATGGTTATAATAATGATGTGTAATTCATGCAAATAATAAATATAACATGATAATTATTCTGTATATATGATATACCATACAATCATGTATTATTTTAATATCAAAATAATGATATTGTCGCTCGTGCGTACGTACGGACTACAGTCTCCACGAACGCAATGAGATTCATTCCCCATCGTATCCATTCAAGTATAATTCTCATTTGAAGATTAAAAATAATGTTTAAGGGCTTGATATAATTCTGGATATGAATAAGATACAAACTATCCATAACAAACATGGCTTATGTAACAAAAATGTAAAATAAAATTAGTAAGTTAACACCCGAAACGACGATAATACAAATATATTATTAACAAAGCAATGCTAAAAGATCATATATGATTTCATATTAATGTATATGATTACTGTATAATTTAATAACAATTATTTCACAATTATACATGAGTTTAACCTACCATAAACCAAGGTAATGTACAAGGTAAGGGTTATTTCACAATCTCTTCATTAATCGAGGTTGTTTATACGTAAATATCCACTAGGACCTCTTTATCATCCCCATCCATGTTTCTTAAAAATTAATTTCGAAACATTCATACTATTTTACAGAATATGGATTAAATTCATTTATACCCTGGTTTGACTTTTATAAGAGGTTTATAAAGGAATCTTTCCGTCATTTTCCAAAGAAGGTCATTTTTAACGTTTTCGACAAAATTAAGGTAAGAATGTTTTTTTAACTTATATGGTTGGTGTGGCTATTTTCCACCATCATAAGATCGTCAAAGCTTCCCTTACAAGCTTATAAGAATATTTTCAAAATAAATATTTTCTTTATGTGAATCTTAAATGAATTCAAAATATAAAGAGATATGTCTCTCTAAAAAAAGGTTTTGATTTCATCTATGTCAACATCCTTTGATAGATTTTAAGTTAATTTGAAGTTGATTTATTATGATACAAAACTTTTATATTTTATTGAAGTTTTTGTGATATGTTTGACTGTGGATGTTCTATTTTTATACCATTAATTTCTTATGGTTAATGTATTGACATTTCTTATGCTAGTTTTAATATGAATGTTTAGGATATGTTTAATCCTTTTCATATGAGGAATGTATTGGACTTAGTAAGTGACAGGGGGAGCCCACTCTAGCTCCTAGATGAATCGGTAGGTCTCATGAGAAAACTATATGTGAAATTGGCTGAGCCCTTTCTCAATTTGATTTATGGTTTTAGCAGAGGCCTTAATTATTTTAGACGTTTTGGCCGAAGCCTTGACAAAATGTTTCAGAATGTCCGACATTATACATTCCCTCATTATGGAAATAATATTGATGGTTCATGTGGTCATTCGACTAGTAGAATACCCATGATTATGTTTTATTATGGATTTATCTACTCATCTCATGTTCTTTCCATAAAATTATTCATGTATATTATTGTTAAGGGCATGTGATTTCAATTATTTATCATGCTTAAAAGTTATGTCATTTTCCGCTATATTACATTCCCTTACTGAGCGTTTGAGCACACCACTTTCAATTTTTTATTTTATCCCAGAATATGAAGAAGTAATTTATGAATGACCTGCAGGGATAGAATGTAACACCCCGACCTCAGTTACCCAGAGTCGGTGCATTATTACATAACATTGGCATGATCACAAGAAAGATCAAATCTCGAAAGACCGATTGGTTTAGTAGCCTTGGAAATACTAGATATATTCATAAATTTTTACATTACATCATAAAGTGAAAAACTACTACAAAAATATATTTTCCCCATAGTCCACACTATTATCCCCTCATAATATCCCTGTAGGTCATTCATAATTTACTTCTTCACATCCTGGGAAAAATAAAACATAGAAAAAGGGTGAGCTCAAATGCATAGTAAGGATAACAATATACCAGAAACTTTCATAAATAAGAATAAACATTTAAGGCAGTGTATAACTAAAACAAAATCCTTTTTAAACATGAACTCCAACATAGTATGGAAAAAATAAAATTAAATAATGCCATTTACTTATTCACATGGATATTATACTAATCGAATAATCACATGCAATATCAATAACCACTTTCATAATGATGGAATGCATAATATCATAATATCATAACCACATAGCCAAGGCCTCGTGCGAAGACTAAAAATAAGATTTTTCCAAGGCCTTGTGCCAAGACACTAGTTTGTCTCATGAGACCTACTGATGCATCGAGGAGCTATAGAGGGCTCCACCCGTCACATATTAAGTCCAATGCATTCCCATCTGAAAAGGATTAAACATAACGTAAACATTCGTATTAAAACTAGCATACAAAATGTAAATACTTAATCCATTAACCACGAAAGGTATAAAAATAAAACATCCACAGTCAAAGATATCACAAAACCATCAATACAATATAGAAGTTTTCTATCATAATAAATCAACTTCAAATAAGCGTAAAATCCATCAAAGTATGTTGACATTGATGAAATCAAAACTCTTTTTAGAGAAATATCTCTTTCTATTTTGAAATAATTTAAGAGTCGTATATTTATAAAATAAAACATTTTCATTGAAAATATTCTTATAATCTTGTAAGGGAATCTTTGATGATTTTATAATGGCAGAAAATAGCCGCACCCGCTGTATAAGTTAAAAAAACATTATTACCTTAATCCTGTCGAAAAGGTTAAAAAGCACCTTGTTTGGAAAACGATGGAAAGATTCCTTCATAAAACTCTTATAAAAAATCAAAAAATGGTATAAATTACTTTAACCCATATTCTTGTAAATAGTAAAAATGTTTTGAAATACATTTTGAAGAAACATTGATGTGGATGATAAAGAGATCCCAGAAGATTATTACGTATAAACAACCTCGGATAATGAAGAGATTGCAAAAGAAACCATTACCTTGTACTTTTCCTTGGTTGGGGGTAGGTTAACCTCTTGTATAATGGTGAAATAATTGTTATTAAATTATACAATAATCATATACATTAATATGATATCATATATGTTATTTTAACATTGATTTGTTAATAATATCTTAGTGTTATCGTTGTTTTGGGTGTTAACTTGCTAATTTTCTTTTATATGTTTTGTTACGTAAGTCATGTTTGTCAGGGATACGTTTCATCTTAATCATATCCAGAATGATATCAAGTCCTTATATACTATTATTAATCATCAAATGAGATTTATACTTGAATGGATACAATGGAGAATGAATCTTATCACGTTCGTGGAGACGGTAGTCCGAACGTACGCACAAGCGACAATATCATTTTTTGATATTAAAATAATATATAATTTGATGTTATATCATATATACAGAATCATTATCTTGTTATATTTATTATTTAAATGAATTAAACATCATTATTATACCCATCCAAATAATAATATATTGAATAACAATTTCACCACGACGTGGAGACGGTAAGCCGTACGTACGCACATATGGTGACATGTCATTCAAAGGATGGATATAATACTGAATATGGTTGTTCCATATTTATAATAATATTATATTATATAGGAAATACTGGATTAATTATTTTATAATGGTAATAATAATGAAATAAGAAGTGGAAGAAGAAAAGAACTTGAAAAAGGGTGGTGAAATCATTACCTCTTCTTCGGGTTCTTCCTTTTGATTTGATCAAAAGGGATCCTTAAGATGTATTTTTGAATAAATGAGGGCCTCTAGGATGAAGTGAGGGAAGATGAGAGAGTATTTGGCTAGAGTTTGGTCGAACCAAAAGGCTTTGAAGGTGTGAGTTAATGAGAAGGGAGAGTGCCCTTCTATAGGAGGGGTGAGGGGCACTTTTGGAAAGGCTAGAAATATTATTTTATAATAAATTCATATTCGGTTTCTAATGCCTCCAAAGTGGATTGTTTAAATGTTAAGGTGGGGATAGGTTGAAAACCACTCAACCAATAGAATTTAGACAGGTTTGGGTCATTATATTAACCTTATCTTATAGTTTTAACTCTTAGTTAATTAGTTTCACACTTACCATGTCAGTTTGAATTTTAATATTATATAGTCAATAAACTTACTATATATCTTCAAAAGACCCCCCAGTTGTCCATTAATGATACAACTATCATGATATAAGTCTCTTGTCCGAACATTAGATTTTTAGGAATTTAATATCAATTAATAATATAATATTTGTTTTAAAAACTCTTTTATGTCAATTTTAACACTATTTGGAAAATTGATTTTTGTGAAAATCATAACAGAATGATTAGTTCGAAAAAAGTCAATTAAATAAATCCTGATATGTCATATTATCAGATGAAATTAGTTTAATTCATTAAAATCTTCATATTATATTTATTTGGGTATATACAATATCAATTAGTTTAATTTTTCACTATTATGGTAATTACTACATCATCATTGTGTCATAAATAAATTAAATTATAAAATATCTAAAAATTATAAATAAAATATAGTTATGTAATAAATCTTTGTTTATTTCTAATGAATATTTACAATCAAATTTATCTTATGTATAACACTATATTAAAAATGTTTTAGTAAATAAACTTTGATTTTTACTCGTTTAACTCTTCTTTGAATTAAATAATAATAAATGTCCTAATATATTCCAAGTGGACCTAAATGATAGTATTTTATTCCTAAGGTTGTTTTGGGTCGAGATACACTTGTCCAATAGAATTAGGACATGTGTTAGGGTAATATTAATATCATTTGGACCCTTAATTACCCTATTTACTTTTAATCGTGGTAAATAAAAGTAAAAAGTTACTATTCACCAAAAATTATATTCATCTCATTGAACCACATTTTACTCCTTGATATTAACTGTGTCTCTCAGATTTTTGAAATTACATTCACAGAAGCGATAAAATTACATTTTATAAAAAATTCAGTTTTTTAACTACCACTTAGTAGTTTCACTATTCATAAAAATTGATGTTTTTCAGAACAATGCCAAAATGTCACCCTAAGATATAATTGATATTCCAAATTCAAAAATGATTTCTATTTTAAAAAATTCCAAAAATATAAGTTGCATTAATTAATTTTATAATTAATTCCCGCTGTCACAACAAATAGCGTGTTTTTAAGAAACAATATATATCAAAATATTGACAATTGTTTATGCCCAATTTCAAAATGAAATTAATTCTAATAAACACCATTGGATAAAATGGTAAAAATATATTCTAATTATTCTTTAAAACCACTCAATAATTTAATTTATCACTATAAATTATTTTGATTAAAAAATATTTTTTTAAGTATTTATCACTATTCATAAAAATTGGAAGTTCTCAGAAAAATGCGAAAAATTCAACTTAGGATAATTTCGATATTCCGAATACAAAAATGAAGTACATTTTGAAATATAATATATATATAATTTCAAAAAGTAGGTATTACTATTCATAATGGCTAGTTTGGTCGGTTGTGGTGTGTGTTAGAACTCGATGTTGCGTACAACACACGCTATTGCATTATTCAAAGAGAAGCGTACCGGACGCGTCATCCGGTTTCTCAGTACTTGTTCTCTCGTATCAATAATCTTGACAGGTTCTTTGCAATAAGACAGATCGGGTTCCAGTTCTAATTCCTCATAGGTGAGTACATGCGTTGGGTCATGCATTTATTTCCTCAACAGAGATATGTGGAACACATTGTGAACTTTGGAGAGACTTGGCGGCATTGCCAATCGGTAAGCTACAGCCCCAATTTGTTCTAAAATTTTGAAAGGTCCGATGTACCTGGGACTCAATTTACCTTTCTTACCAAAACGTATGACTCCCTTCGATGGATATACCTATAGTAAAACATGATCACCGAATTGAAATTCCAAATCCTTACTTCGATTATTGACATAGCTCTTCTGCCTACTTTGAGCTTCTTTGATGTGATTTTGGATTACCTTCACCTTTTCCATTGTTTCCTCTACCAGTTCTGGACCTACAAGTTTTCGTTCACCAACTTCATCCCAACAGCTTGGTGTGCGACACCTCTTTCTGTATAACGCTTCATATGGTGCCATCAGAATACTTGAATGGAAGCTATTATTATAAGAGAATTCTACAAAAGGTAAATATTGATCCCACATACCCTAAAAGTCAAGTGAGCAAGATCTAAAAATGTCTTCTAAGGTTTGAATAGTCCATTCTGATTGTCCATCTGTCTGAGGGTGGTAGGCAGTGCTCAAATTAGGTTCAGTATCCAGGGATTTCTGAAGACTCTTCCAGAATCTTGAAGTAAAACAGGGATCACGATCAGAAACAATTGATAGGGGTACTCCATGAGGTCTCACAACATCATTAATATATACACTTTCTAGACGTTCTAGTGGCAGATCTTCTCTTATAGCAAGAAAATGTGCCGACTTGGTAAGATGATCAACAATAACCCATATTTCATCGTTCCTTCTAGGAGTCTTTGGTATTCCCATGAAAAAGTCCATCATAATAATGTCCCATTTCCACTCCGGTATGGGAAGAGGTTGCATGACTCCATCAGGTTGTTTCCTTCCAGCATTCACTTGTCGACAAACCATACATATTGACACAAAATCAGCAATCTCCCTCTTCATGTTGTCCCACCAAAAACGTTCCTTCAAATCTCTATACATTTTGGTGCTCCCAGGGTGTATAGAGAAATTGGAACTATGATCATCATCCATCAATTCTCTTTTTAGATCAGGTATATTGGGAACAAAAAGTCTCTTCCCAAATTTCAAAATTCGATCTTCATACACAAAGTCTCTCAATCTCCCATCATTCACAGCATTAATCTTGTTTTGAAATTCTTCATCATCAGTCTGAGAACTCTTAATCCTTTCTAGTAAAGATGGTTTGGCAACCATTTGAAAAATAATTGATGTTTATCCTTCCCTGGTTATTCCCATGTCCATATTCACTTGATCCATGAAAATTTGATCCCTTTCAATTCTCATATTATTCAAAATTCCATGATCTTTTCTCCTCAAAGCATCTGCCACCTTGTTTTCTTTCCCCGGGTGGTAGTGTATCGTACAATCAATATCCGTGAGTAATTCAAGTCATCTCCTTTTCCTCATATTGAGTTCTTTTTTTGAGAAAATATACTTTAAACTCTTGTGATCTGTATAAATCTCACATTTTCACCATATAAGTTGTTCCTCCATATCTTCAATGCAAAGATCATAGCTGCTAACTCGAGATCATGAGTAAGATAGTTTTTCTCATGAATTTTCAACTGTCGTGATGCATAGGCAATAACCCTATAATTTTTCATAATGACACAACCAAGGCCTTTCTTCGATGCATCACTATAAATAACGAACCCATCATTCCCTGATGGTAGAGTCAATATAGGGGCGTTGAATAATCTTCTCTTCTGTTCATCGAAACATTCTTCACACTCTTTTGTCCAAACAAATTTAACCCCTTTACGTGTGAGCTTCGTTAATGGGTATTCCAATCGGGAAAAATTCTGTACGAAATGTCGATAATAACCTGCCAAACCAATAAAACCGCGTACCTCAGTTATACTCGTAGGTGCTGGCCATTCTTGGATGGCCTTGGTCTTAGAAGGATCAACAGAGATTCCATCTTCATAGACAATATAGCCAAGAAAAGAAATCTCATGAATCCAGAATTCACACTTGCTAAACTTCCCATATATTTCATGTCTTCTCAGAGTCATCAGGATAATGCGCATGTGACTTTAATGATCCTCTTAGCTTTTAGAGTATACCATGATATCATCAATAAATACCACCACAAATTCATCGATATATTCCATGAAAACTCTATTCATCAGTTCCATGAATACAGAGGGTGCATTAGTCAATCCAAAAGGCAATACAGTAAACTCGTAATGCCCGTACCTGGTTCGAAATGTTGTCTTTGGAATGTCTTCCTTCTTTACACACAACTGATGGTATCCAGATCGAAGGGAAATATTTGAAAAGTATTGAGCTCCACACTGTTGGTCAAATAAATCATCAATGTGAGGTAGGGAATAATTTTAGTTTATTGTTATAGCATTGATCTCCTTATAGTCGATACATAACCTCATAGATCCATCGTTCTTTTTAACAAAAAGAACAGGGGCTCCCCATGGACAAACACTAGGGTGAATAAATCCATTATTACTCAATTCCTCTAGTTGTTTCTTTACTTCAACTAATTCTACAGTGGACATTCTATAAACGGTCATCGATATAGGCCTTGATCTAATAATTAAATCAATGGAAAACTCAACTTCCCATTCTGGAGGATGTCTAGGTAAATATTCCAGAAATACATCAACATATTTTTTCAGAACAGGTACATCCTCTATTTGAACATTACTTTACTCACCCATATTCATTTCATTCTCTTCCTCCTCAATAATTGAATTTAGTTGAGCTATTGGGGGTGGATCTAGATAAGAATTAGGTGGAGAAGATTCTGCTCTAAAGATAAGGTGTTCCTTATCGTCATCATAAAAAATCGTAACCTCCTTCTTCTTACAATAAATCTTTGCATCATAATCCTACAGCCAATACATACTGAGGATTATATCAAACTCAATCATAGTTATGAAGACGACATCAGAGGATAAAGAACATTTATGTGCTCTAATGGGGACTGATTCAAAAAACATTGTTGCATTGATACTTCCCTTATGAGTTTTAACTGACAACTCCCTTGTTAAATCAAATTGGAAATATCTAATTTTCTTAGAAAACTGGGAAGATATGAAACAATGCAATGATCCAGAATAAAATAATGCATTTTCTAAGCTTGATGAAACCATTAAATTACCTTCCACCACGTCTTTCGGAGCTTCTACCTCAGTAGTAGTGATAGCATAAGATTGGTATTGATCCCTTGGACTTTTCTAAGGTAAGTTCCCCTGATGCTTAGGACATTAATTTGCATAATATCCCATCTCCATGCAATTGTAGCACTAAACATTGGTATCTTCCTTCTTCCCTTTGCAATCCCGAGATTGGTGGCCTTTTTCACAAAACTTGTAACAGAGACGCATTCCCTTTAAGCAAGTACCGGGGTGTTTCTTCCCACATTTAACACAGGATGTAAATTCAACATTTCCCTTCTTCCCCTTATTTACATTCCCAGATTGGTCAGAATATCTCTTCTTCTCTTGCTTTGCTTTAAAGTCATAAGACTTCGAGAATTCCTTTTCGGTCTTGATAGCGTATGAGACAGTGTCTTCGTATGATGAAATGGATTGTGAGACTAATGCATGACGGAGAAATGGTTTTAACCAATCAAAGAAACGATCAATATTACTTATGGGGTTACTTATATAATCTCCATCATAACTTTATAACCTTTTAAAGTTACCCTCATACTTTGTGACATTCTCATCCTCCTTTTGTCTCAGACTCAGAAATTGCCTTTCCATATCTGCCCGATGGTCAAGAGGAAAGTATTTTTCTAAAAACAGATCTTTTAACTCCCTCCATTCCATATTTGATAATTCATCATCTTCCTTCATGTTTTGAATCAGTGACCACCATTGACCAGCATCTCCAGTGAGGCGGTAAACTGCCATGATAACTTTTTCCCTTTAACTACTCCCAAAAGCCTGAAATATTTTCTCTAGGGAATTTATCCATTGCTTAGCTACTAATGGATTTGTACTCCCATTGAACTTTGGTGGTTGTTTCCTCATGAATCGATCTAACATTGATCCTCTACGCTGCGGATCAGGGTGCTCCATATGGGTAAGGTTATTATTCATAACCTGAGTGAGTTTTCCCAGTATGGTGATTAGCTGATCGACATCAGTTTCATCACCAGCTCCACTATAATAATCATAAGCAGGAGGGAAATCCCTACATGGAGTGCGTGCATTGATATGGTTTCCATTTCTTCCACTAAGTGCCATTTCTAAACAATGGCATAAAATAGATCAGTTTATGAATCAAAATACATAATCCCATACTTATAAAACACTTAACATAAATTGAATTATTTATGGATATAATCCATAATCATAAAAAATGTTTTCTTTGAGGAAGTATATAATCATAAACCCTTCATAATGATATATAAAGAAAATGAGAGTCATCCTAAGAATATCCCCCGGGAGAGTCGTAACCAAGAGTGCAGCAGGGCCCATAGTCGTGCACCTATTCCCGTTCGAGTCTAGCTCAAAGCGGTGTTTTCGGGTTTTACCCCTAGGTACATCTGTGCCAGAGCCGCCTCTACCTGCTTGTATCCAGACAGGGATGTATTTCTCCGAAAACTCACAAAATCTCTACAATACCAAAATTCTAGGAAGTTCTTCTATACTAATCATCAAAGTTCACCTTAGGTCTACTTGCTCTAAGCAGAGTTTATCTAAATCTAGCTTCCAAGGATTGTACTAAACTTCCTCTGATACAAACTGTAATTCCCCGACCCCAGTTACCCAGAGTCGGTGGATTATTACATAACATTTTCATGATCACAAGAAAGATCAAATCTCGAAAGACCGATTGGTTTAGTATCCTTGTAAGCACTAGATATATTCATAAAGTTTTACATTACATCATAAAGTGAAAGACTGCTACAACAACATATTGTCTCCATAGTCCGCACTATTATCTTCTCATAATATCCCTGCAGGTCATTCATAATTTACTTCTTCACATCCTGGGAAAAATAAAACATAGAAAAGGGGTGAGCTCAAATGCCCAGTAAGGATAACAATATAGCAGAAACTTTCATAAATAAGAATAAACATTTAAGGCAGTGTATAACTAAAACAAAAGCCTTTTTAAACGTGAACTTCAACATAGTATGGAAAAAATAAAATGAAATAATTCCATTTACTTATTCACATGGATATTATACTAATCTAATAATCACATGCAATATCAATAACCACTTTCATAATGATGGAATGCATAATTCCAGACTATCATAACCACATAGACAAGGCCTCGTGCCAAGACTACAAATACGATTTTTCCAAAGCCTTGTGCCAAGACACTAGTTTGTCTCATGATACCTACCAATGCATCGAGGAGCTATAGAGGGCTCCAATCATCACATATTAAGTCCAATGCATTCCCATGTAAAAAGGTTTAAACATAACATAAACATTCATATTAAAACTAGCATACGAAATGTAAATACTTCATCCATAAACCATGAATGGTATAAAAATAACAAATCCAGAGTCAAACATATCACAAAACCTTAAATACAACATAGAATTTTTGTATCATAATAAATGAACTTCAAATAAGCATAAAATCCATCAATGGATGTTGACATACATGAAATCAAAAGTCTTTTTAGAGAAATATCTATTTCTATTTTAAAATAATTTAAGAGTCATATATTTATAAAATAAAAAAATTTCTTTGAAAATGTTCTTATAATCTTGTAAGGGAAGCTTCGATGATTATATAACGGCAGAAAATAGTCACACCCACCGTATAAGTTAAAAAAACATTCTTACCTTAATTCTGTTGAAAAGGATAAAAAGCACCTTGTATGGAAAACGACAGAATGATTACTTAATAAACCTCTTATAAAAAGTCAAACAAGGGTATAAATGGCTTTAACCCATATTCTTATAAATAGTAAAAATGTTTTGAAATAAATTTTTAAGAAACATGGATGTGGATGATAAATAGATCCCAGAAGATTATTACGTATAAACAACCTCGGATAATGAAGAGATTGCGAAATAAACCCTTACCTTGTACTTTTCCTTGGTTGGGGGTAGGTTAACATCTTTTATAATGGTGAAATAATTGTTATTAAATTATAAAACAAAATTATACATTAATATGATATCATATATGATCTTTTAACATTTATTTGTTAATAATATCTTAGTGTTATCGTTGTTTTGGGTGTTAACTTACTCATTTTATTTTATATGTTTTGTTACATAAGTCGTGTTTTTCATTGATAGTTTGTATATTAATCATATCCAGAATGATATCAAGTCCTTAGATACTATTATTAATCATAAAATGAGAATTATACTTGAATGGATACGATGGAGAATGAATCTTATCACGTTCTTGGAGACGGTAGTCCGTACGTACGCACGAGCGGCAATATCATTCTTTTGATATTAAAATAATATATAATTGGATGGGCTAAATGCCCACTGGGCCTTCGGGCTACATAATGGGTCTCCCTCTACCCAGTAAAAAGATGTCTTGTCTTTCCTTTAATAATAAATGAGGCTTCGGCCCCAACCTTAAAAAAAGAAGAAGTGGAAGAAGAAAGGAACTTGAAAAAGGGTGGTGAAATCATTACATCTTCTTCGGGTTCTTCCTTTTGATATGATCAAGACGGCTCCTTAAGTTGGCTTTATGACTAAAGGAAGGCCTCTAGGATGAAGTTAAGGAAGTTTAGAGAGTATTTTGGAAGAGTTTGGCTGAACCAAAAGGCTTTGATGGTGTGATTTAATGAGAAGGGAGAGTGCCCTTTTATAAGAGGGGTGAGGGGCACCTTTGGAAAATCTAGAAATGTTATTTTATAATAAATTCATATTCTGTTTCTAATGGATAAAAAGTAGATTATTTAAATGTTAAGGTGGTTATTGTTCAATAACCACTCAACCAATAGAATTTAGACAGGTTTGGGTCATTATATTAACCTTATCTTTTAGTTTTAACTCTTAGTTAATCAGTTTGACATCTACCATGTCATTTTGTATTTTTATATTATATAGTTAATAAACATACTATATATACCTCAAAGAGACCCCCAAGTGGTCCATTAATGATACAAATATCATGATGTAAGTCTCTTGGCCAAACCTTTTATTTTTAGGAATTTAATATCAATTAATAATATAATATATTTTTTTAAAAACTCTTTTATGTCAATTTTGACACTATTTGGAAAATTGATTTTTGTGAAAATCATAACAGAATGATTAGATCGAAAAAAGTCAATTAAATCTATCCTAATATGTCATATTATCTTATATAATTATTTTAATTCATTAAAAGACTCAAATTATATTTATTTGGGTATTTAAAATATCAATTATTTTAGTTTTTCACTATTATGGTAATTACAGCATCATCATTGTGTCATAAATAAATTAAATTATATAATGTCTAAAAATTATAAATAAAATATCATTATGCATGAAATATTTTTATATTTCTAATGAATATTTACAATCGAATTTATCTTATATATTACCTTATATTAAAAATATTTTAGTAAATAAACATTGATTTTAACTCTTTTAACTCTTCTTTGAATTAAATAATAATAAATGTCCTAATCTAATCCAAGTGTACCTAAATGATAATATTTTATTCATAAGGTTATTTTTGGTCGAGATACACTTGTTCAATAGAATTCGGACATGTGTTAGTGTAATATTATTATCATTTTCCCTTAATTACCCTATTTACTTTTAACCGTGGTAAATAAAAGTAAAACGTTACTCTTCACCAAAAATTATCTTCATCTCATTGAACCAAATTTTACTCCTTGATATGAACTGTGTCTCTCGGATTTTCGAAATTCCAATCACAAAAGTGGTAAAATTAAGTTTTATGAAAAAATCAGTTTTTTAACTACCACTTAGTAGTTTCACTATTCATCAAAAATTGATGTTTTTTCAGAACAATGCCAGAATTTCACCCTAAGCTATAATTGATATTCCAAATTCAATAATGATGTATATTTTACAAAATTACAAACATATAAGTTGCATTAATTAATTTTATAATTAATTCCCGTTGTCAGAACAAATAGCGTGTTTTTATGAAACAATATATATCAAAAGATTGACAATTGTTTATGTCCAATTAAAAGTGAAATTAATTCTAATGAACACCATTGGATAAAATGGTAAAATTATATTCTAATTATAATTTAAAACCACTCAATAATATAATTTATCACTATAAATTATTTTGATTAAAAAAGTTGTTTTTAATTTTTTTTCACTATTCATAAAAATTAGATGTTCTCAGAAAAATACCAAAAATTCAACTTAGGATAATTTCGTTATTCTGAATCCAAAAATGATGTCCATTTTGAAATATAAAATATATATAATTTCAAAAATTAGGTATTACTATTCATAATGGATAGTTTGATCGGTTGTGGTGTGTGTTAGAACTCGATGATTCGTACAACACACAGTATTGCATTATTCAAAGAGAAGCGTACCGTAGAAGCTTGGGGTGTTACATAGTATGTGAGGATATGACTGTGGACTATGGAGAAAATTTTGTTTTAGTTTTCATTTTTATGATTTAATGTAAGACTTATAAATATATCTAGTGTTTCCAAGGCTACTAAACTAATCGATCTTTCGATTTTGACCTTTCTTGTGATCATGCCAATGTTATGTAATAATGCACTGACTCTGGGTAACTGGTGTGGGGGAATTACAGTTGTTATCATAGGAAGTTTAGTACAAATCTTGGATACTAGATTAAGACAAACTCTGATTAGAGAACGTAGCCCTATGATAGACTTTGAGGATTAGCATAAAAGAACTTCCTAGAATTTTGGTATTGTAGAGATTTTGTGAGTTTTCCGAGAAATACATCCCTGTCTGGATACGAGCTGGTAGAGGCCGCTCTGGAACAGATATACCTATAAAACCCGAAAACACAGCTTTGAGCTAGACTCGAACGGGAACTGGTGCACGACAATGAGCCTTGTTGCACTCTTGGTTACGACACTCCCAGGGGATATTCTTAGGATAATTCTCATTTTTATTACAAACCATTATGAATGGTTATGAGTATATACTTCCTCAAAGATTTTTTTTTATGATTATGGAATATATCCATAAACTGTTGAATTTATGTTAAGTGTTTTAGAAGTTTGGAATTATATATTTCAATTCTTAAACTAATCTATATTATGCCATTGTTTAGAAATGGCGCCTAGTAGAAGGAATGGAAACTGTATCAATGAATGCACTCCATGTAGGTATTTCCCTCCTTCTCTAGATAATTATAGTGGATCTAGTGATGCAACTGGTGCTGATCAGCTTATCACCATACTAGGACAACTCACTCAGGTTATGAATAATAACCTTACCCATATAGAGCACCCAGATCCAAAGCATGAAGGATCAATGTTAGATCGCTTCATAAGGCAACAACCACTGACATTCAATTGAAGTACAAATCCCATAGTAGCTGAGCAATGGATAAATTCCTTAGAGAAAATATTTCATGCCTTGGGGAGTAGTGAAAGGGAATAAGTTGTCATGGCTGTTTATCGCCTCACTGGAGATGTTGATCAATGGTGGTCATTGATACAAAACATGAAGGAAGACGATGAAGTATCAGATATGGAATTGAGGGAGTTCAAAGATCTATTCTTAGAAAAATACATTCCCCGATACCATCAAGCAGATATGGAAAGGCAATTTCTGAGTCTGAGGCAGAAAGAGGATGAGAATGTCGCCATGTATGAGGCTAACATTACAAGGTTAGCGAGGCATGCTTGGGATTATATACGTAACCCAAGGAGTAATATTGATCGTTTCCTTGATGGGTTAAAACCATTTCTCCGTCGAGCATTAGTCTCTCAAACCTTCTCATCCTACGAAGATATTTTCTCGTGTGCTGTCAAGAAAGAAAAGGAATTCTCTAAGTCTTATGACTTTAAATCATAGAAAGAGAAGAAGAGACATGTTGAACACTCTAGGAAAGGAAATAAGGAAACATTGAAGAAGGGTAGAATTTAATATCCACCTTGTGATAATAGTGGAAGGAAGAACCCTTGTTCCTGTGTAAAAGGAAAAGGAGTATGCTACAAATGTGGATAGAAATGCCATCTGGCTGGTGATTGTAAAGGAAAGAAAGACGCTACTGATGTTAAATGCTACAATTGTAGGGATATGGGACATTATTAAAATGAATGTCCTAAGTGTCAAGGAAACATACCTCAGAAAAGGCCACGGGATCAAGGATAAGCTTATGCAATCACTACTGCTGAGGTTGATGCCTCGAAATACGTGGTGGCAGGTAATTTAATGGTTTCCTCAAGTTTATAAAATGCATTATTTTATTCTGGATCATCGAACTGTTTCATATCTTCCCATTTTTCTATTAAAAATAGATATTTCCAATTTGACTTAACAAGGGAGTTGTCAATTAAAATTCCTAAGGGAAGTATCATTGCATCGATGTTTTTTGAATCAGTCCCCATTAGAGAACATAAATGTTCTTTATCTACTTATCTCATCGTCATAACTATGATTGAATTTGATATAATCTTCGGTATGTATTGGATTTCAGACCATGATGCGAAGATTTATTGTATGATGAAGAAGGTTATGATTCATGATGACGATGATAAGGAACACCTTATCTTTAGAGTAGAATCGTCGCCAACTAATTCTTATCTAGATCCGCCCCCAGTAGCTCAACTAAATTCAATTATTGGGGATGCAGAGAATGAAATGACTATAGGTTAGGAATGGAATTTTCAAATAGAGTATGTAACTATTGTGAAAGAATATGTAGATGTGTTTCAGGAAGATTTACCAGGACATCATCCAGAACAAGAAGTTGAGTTTCTATTGATTTAATTCTTGGATCATGGCCAATATCAAAGACCACTTATAGAATGGCCACTATGGAATTAATTGAACTAAAGAAGAAACTATAGGAATTGAGTAATAAGGGACTTATTCTCCCTAGTTTTTCTCTATGGGGAGCCCCTGTCCTTTTTGTTAAGAAGAAAGATGGATCTATGAGGTTGTTCATTGACTACAGGGAGATTAATGTTATAACAATAAAGAACAAGTATCCCCTATCTCGCATTGATGATTTATTTGACCAACTACATGGATCTCAATACTTTTCAAAGATTGACCTTCGATCTGGATACCATCAGTTGTGTGTGAAGATGGAAGACATTCCGAAGACAACATTTCGAACTAGGTACGGGCATTACGAGTTTACAGTAATGCCTTTTGGATTGACTAATGCACCCTCTGTATTCATGGATCTAATGAATAGAGTTTTCAAGGAATATCTCGATGATTTTTTGGTTGTATTTATTGATGATATCTTGGTATAATCCAAATTCAATGAAGATCATGAAAATCACTTTCACATTATCCTGATGTCTATTAGAAGACATGAATTATATGGGAAGTTTAACAAGTGTGAATTCTGGAATCAGGAGATTTCTTTTCTTAGACATATTGTCTCTAAGGATGGAATCTCTGTTGATATTTTGAAGACCAAGGCAATCCAAGAATTTCCAGCACTGACAAGTATAACTGAGGTACGCAGTTTTTTTGGTTTGGCAGGTTATTATCGACGTTTCGTCCAGAATTTTTCCCAATTAGCTAACCCATTAACGAAGCTCATGCGTAAAGGGGTTAAATTTATCTGGACAAAAGAGTGTGATGAATATTTTGAATAACTGAATAGAAGATTAGTAAATTCTCATATATTGAATCTATCATTGGGGAATGATGGGATCGTTATTTATAGTGATGCATCGAAGAAAGGACGTGGTTGTATCCTTATGCAGAATGATAGGTTTATTGCCTATGCATCACGACAGATGAAAATTCATGAGAAAAACTATCCTACTCATGATCTTGAGTTAGCCATTATAATATTTTCTCTGAAGATTTGGAGACACTATCTCTACGGTGAAAAATGTGAGATTTATATAGATGATAAGAGTTTGAAGTATATTTTCTCACAAAAATAACTCAACATGAGGAAAAGGAGATTGCTTGAACCACTCAAGGATTATGATTGTACGATACACTACCACCCGGGGAAGGCAAATAAGGTGGATGATTCTATTATCAGAAAAGATCATGATGTTTTGAACAAGATGAGAGTTGAAAAGGATCTTACATACATTGATCTAGTAATGATGGATATGGGAATAACCATGGAAGGTGAAACATTGACACTTTTTCAAATGGTTTCCAAACCATCTTTACTAGAAAGGATTAAGAGTTCTCAAGCTGATGATGATGCATTTAAAAAGAATATTAATGCTGTGAATGATGGGAGATTGAGTGACTTTGTGTATGAAGATGGAATTTTGAAATTTTGGGGGAGACTTTGTGTTCCCGATATAACTAGTTTAAAAAGGGAATTGCTGGAAGATGCTCATAGTTACAATTTCTCTATACACCCTGGGAGCACCAAAATGTATAGAGATTTAAAGGAACATTTTTTGTGGGACAACATGAAGAGGAAGATTACTGATTTTGTGTCAAGAGGTATAGTTTTTTAACATGTGAAATCTAGGAGGCAATAGCCTGGAGGAGTCATGCAACCTCTTCCCATACCTGAGTGGAAATGGGATAATATCACGATGGACTTTGTAATGGGACTACCAAAGGCTCCTAGTAAGAATGATGCAATATGGGTCATTGTTGATCATCTTACCAAGTCAGCACATTTTCTTGTTATAAGGTAGGATTTACCACCTGAACCTCTAGAGAGAATATATATTAATGAAGTTGTGAGACTTCATGGAGTACCCCTATCGATTGTCTCGGATCGTGATCCCCATTTTACATCAAGATTCTGGAAATGTCTTTAGAAGGCCTTGGATACTGAACTTTTTTTGAGCACTGCTTACCAGCCTTAAACAGATCAACAATCAGAATGGACTATTCAAACCTTAGAAAACATGTTCAGATCATGCTCACTTGACATTTAGGGTATGTGGGATCAATATTTACCTCTTGTAGTGTTTCCCTATAACAATAGCTTCCATTCAAGTATTCTGATGGCACCATATAAAGCATTGTACAGAAAGAGATGTCGCACACTAATATTTTAGGAGGATGTTGGTGAAAGAAAACCTGTTGGCCCAGAACTAGTGGAGGAAATGATGGAAAAGGTAAAGGTAATCCAAAACCACATCAAATCAGCTCAAAGTAGGCAAAAGAGCTATGCCAATAATCAAAAGAAGGATTTGGAATTTCATGTAGGAGATCATGTTTTCATGAAGGTATCTCCATGGAAGGGAGTCATATGTTTCTGTAAGATAGGTAAATTTAGTCCCAGGTACATCAAACCTTTCAAAAATCTAGAAAAAATTGGGGATGTAGCTTACTGTTTGGCAATGCCACCAAATCTCTCCAATGTTCACGATGTGTTCCACGTATCACTGTTGAGAAAATACATGCCTGACCCAACACATGTACTCACCTATGATGAATTAGAACTGGAACCCGATCTCTCTTATTACGAAGAGCCCGTCAGGATTCTTGATACGAGAGAACAAGTGCTCAGAAACCAGACGACTCGTCTGGTAAAAGTTCAATGGAGATACCATCAAATGGAAGAGGCAACGTGGGAACCCGAGGAACTTATGAAGAAGAACCACCCGAGTCATTTTAGGCAGTAATATTCTAGAAATTTTGAGGAAAAAATAATTTTAAGGAGGGGATAATGTAACACCCCAAGATTCCATGGTACACTTCTCTTTGAATAATATAGTAGCGTGTGTTGTATGCAACTTCAAGATTATAACACGCCACAACCAATTAAAGTAGCCGTTATGAATAGTAATACCCAATTTTTGAAATTTTTTACATTTTATCTTTGAAAATGGACTTCATTTTTGGATTTGGAATATCGAAATTATCCTAGGATGAATTTGATTCTTTTCCAATAACTTTTATATTTTGATGAATAGTTAAAATTACTAAATTATTATTAAAAACATATTTTTTAATAGAAATAATTAATAGTGATAAATTATGATTTTGAGAGGTTTTAATGTATATTTAGAATATATTTTTTCCATTTAATACGATATTGGTCATTGGACATAATTTCACAATTAAAATGGACATAAACAAGCGTCAATCTTTTAATAGTTATTATCTCTTAAAAACATGCTTTTTGTTTTAACGACGAGAATTAATTTTCAATTAATTTCTACCACTTCTATGTTTTGAATTTGGAAAAATGGATTCCATATTTGGAAACAGGATGTCCAAATTGTATAAATAGGTAACTTCAATTTTTAGACATTTTGAATAATTACTTCGGTAAATATTTTATTTACCATTGTTAAAGGATAAATCCGGTAAATAAGCATAACCAAATAATATTATAATAATAATAAATTACCCTAAAACGTGTTCTAACCTTATTTTATGATACATGTCCGACCATGGGTATCTTTGGGTCGATTTTGGGACCCAATGGATCCACTTTTGGTGATAAGGACACTTTATATTAATTATGTTAAAATAAATACAAAAAATACATAAGCAAATATCTTTTAGCAAAACAATTTTTACATATGGTTATATATGTTTCAATTTTGACTATAAATATTCATTAGAAATCTATAAATGTTTCCTACATATAGTATTTTACTTATAATTTTTAGACATTAAATAATTTAATTTATTTATGACACAATGATGATGTATTAATTACCATATTAATGAATGATTAAGATAATTGATATTCTAAATACTCAAATAAATGTAATATGAGACTTTTTATGCATTCCAATAATATTATAGGGTAATATGACATATTTGGATTATTTATATAAATTTATTTAGAAGTAATAATGCTGTTATGAATTTTTCAAAAACAAAATACCCAATACTGTCAAAATTGACATAAAAGAGTTTTTAAAACAAATATTATATTATTAATTGATATTAAATTCATAAAAATCTATGTTTAGGCCAAAAGACTTATATCATGATAGGTGTATCATTAATGGACCACTTGGGGGTCTCTCGGAGGTATATAGAATGTTTATTAACTATATTATATAAAAATACAAAGTGACATGGTAAGTGTTAAACTAATTAACTAAGAGTCAAAACTAAAAGATAAGGTTAATATAATGACCCAAACCAGTCCAAGTTCTATTGGATTAGTGGTTTTCGACCCATACCCGACTTAACCTTTAAATAATCTTCTTTGGAGCCATTAAAACCCGAATATGAATTTAATATAAAATAATATTTCTAGATTTTCATAAGGTGCCCTTCCTTCCTCTTATAAAAGAACACCACTTCCAACCAATTCTCCACACCTTCAAAGCCTTTTGCGTCAGCCAAACCATACCCAAATACTCTCTAAACTTCCCTCACTTCAACATAGTGGACATAGTTTGATTATAAAGCCAACCTAAGGAGCCCTTTTGATCAAATCAAAAAGAAGAACCCGAAGAAGAGGTAATGTTTTCACCACCCTCTTTCAAGTTCATTTCATCATCAACATCATCTTTCTTTTTTATTCCCATTCGTAAATAATAACTCCAATATATTCTATATACTGAGATTTTATTATAAATATGGTACAACCATATTCAGTATTCTATCCATCCTATGAATTACATTTCACCATACGTGCGTACGTACGGCTTACCGTCTCCTTGTCGTGGTGTAATTGTTTTTCAAAACATTATTATTTGGATGGGTATAATAATGATGTGTAATTCAAGTAAAAAATAAATATAACATGATAATGATTATGTATATATGATATAACATCCAATCATATATTATTTTAATATCAGAAGTATGATATTGTCGCTCGTACGAACATATGGACTACCGTCTCCACGAACGCGATGAGATTCATTCCCCATCGTATCCATTCAAGTATAATTACCATTTGATGATTAAAAATAATTTTTAACGACCTGATATAATTCTGGAAATGAATAAGATACAAACTATCCATAACAAACATGGCTTATGTAATAAAACATGTAAAAAAATGAGTAAGTTAACACCCGAAACGACGATAATACTAAGATATTATTAACAAAGAAATGTTAAAATATCATATAGTATATCATATTAAATTATATGATTATTGTATAATTTAATAACAATTATTTCACCATTATACAGGAGGTTAACCTACAATCAACCAAGGAAAAGTACAAGGTAAGGGTTATGTCACAATCTCTTCATTATTCGTGGTTGTTTATACGTAAATATCCACTGGTACCTATTTATCAACCACATCAAATGTTTATTAAAAATTAATTTCAAAACATTCTTAATATTTTAAAGAATATGGGTTAAAGTCATTTATACCCTTGTTTGGCTTTTATAAGAGGTTTATAAAGGAATCTTCTCGTCGTTTTCCAAACAAGGTCCTTTTTATCCTTTTCGACAAATTTATGGTAAGAATTTTTTTTAACTTATACAGCAGGTACAGCTATTTTCCACCGTTATAAGATCATAAAAGCTTCCCTTACAAGCTTATTAGAATATTTTCAAAATAAATATTTTCTTTATGTGCCTCTTAAATGATTCCAAAATATAAATATATATGTATCTCTAAAAAAAGTTTTTGATTTCATCTATGTCAATATACTTTGATGGATTTTAAGTTTATTTGAGGTTGATTTATTATGTTACAAAACTTACATATTGTATTGATGTTTTTGTGATATGTTTGACTGTGAATATGATTTTGTTATACCATTCATTGCTTATGGTTAATGTATTGACATTTCGTATGCTAGTTTTAATACTAATGTTTATGATATGTTTAAACCTTTTCATATGAGGAATTTATTAGACTTAGTAATTGACGGGTGGAGCCTGCTATAGCTCCTCGACGCATCGGTAGGTATCATGAGACAACTATATGTGGAATTGGACGAGGACCTTTCCAAATTTGATTTATGGTTTTGGCTGAAGCCTTAATCATTTTAGATATCTTGGCTGAGGCCTTGAAAAAATGTTTCATAATGTCCTGCATTATACATTCCCTCATTATGAAAATAATATTGATGGTTCATGTGGTCATTAGACTAGTAGAATATCCATGATTATGTTTTATTATGGAATTATTTACACATATCATTTTCTTTCCCTAAAAGTAGTCATTTATATTATTGGTAAGGGCATGTGGTTTCAATTATTTACCATGATTAATATTTATGTCATTTTCCGCTTTATTACTTACCCTTACTGAGCGTTTGAGCTCACCCCATTCAATGTTTTATTTTTTCCCCGTATATGAAGAATTAATTTATGAATGACCTACAGGGATAGTATGTGAGGATATGATAGTGGTCTATAGAGACAATGTTGATTTATTTTTCATTTTTATGATGTAATGTAAGACATGTGAATATATGTTGTGTTTACAAGGCTACTAAACTAATCAATCTTTCAAGATTTGATATTTCTTATGATCATTCCAATGTTATTTAATATAGCACCGACTCTGGGTGACTGGAGTCGGGGCGTTATAATAGGCGTGAAACCATTCGAGGATTTGTACGGAAGGTCGTGTCATCCACCCTTGTGTTGGACCGAGTTTGGGGAATCAACCATTCTTGGTCAGAACATGGTGCAGAGAACGACAAAGATGGTGCAACATGCCTATGAGAGGTTGAAGGCAGCCCATGACCAACAAAATTTGTATTCCGATCATCGGAGTATGCCTTCGGAGTTCGAGGTTGGGGACCATGTGTTCTTTTTGGTTTCTCCTCTGCATGGACAATGGAGGTTTGGTAGAGGGAGAAAAATGTCTCTTAGTTTCATTAAACCTTTCGAGGTTTTGGTTTGAGTGGACCAGGTGGCATATCTATAGGAATTTCCACCATGGTTGGATATGATCAATGACGTATTTTGTGTTTCCTACCTCCATTGGTATCTATAGGATGTCTCTCACATCAATGACTAGATAGATTTGGATATTGAGGATTCCAATAAGTTTGTGGAGTGACCAGTAAGAATCAACGATCATTAGGAGATGGTGCTTCATGGATTGACCATTTCTTTTGCATGTGTTTTGGAGGAATGGTGGCATCGAGGAGGGTAAATAAGAATGATAGGGACAAATGTGTGCCTAATACCCAAGTTTGTTATATGTTTTAATTAGTTTTACTTTTTTTCTATCGTTTATCATGTAATTATTTACCTTGTTCAATATCATATGAGTTATTTCCTTGTTATTTGAATGTCTGTGAAATTTCCTGACTGTGGGGAGGGGAGGACCAGATCCCTAACTGAGATTCATTAATGTGGTTGCAATTAAACATGTGTGTGTGAGTCAGTGCATCCAAAAGATGATATTATCTTGACATGGATTAACGAGGTACCTAATCTATGTGTCTAGATAGTGTGACCTTTGGTGTTTGTCTGGTCGTCTGGGGAAGTGCAGGCTTAGTGTTTTTATAGTTACTCGGGAGATAGATGTCTGGATGTGTCCTTGAATGTTGAGTTTTTCACTCCATCAATTAATCAACACACTAGTGGGTTGTTCATGAGAGGTATCTTAAGGGTTTGTTTTTCAGTCCCCTCATTCCCTGGGCTTGGTTTTAAATTCACAAGGATGTGAATAGTTTGAGTGGTAACTGATGTAATAACATAGAATATCCTGGTCCATTCCGTTGTGAAAATACAATTGTTAGGCTGTTCAGGGGGGCTTAGGTGACTGATTTAGAGAGTTATCCAAAAATAATTTTTGAACCATCGACATCGGTGAGTCTGGGAGTTAGCATCATTGAGTTAGGGCCATTGACATCGGTGAGTCAGGGGTGTCATTAATAGTGAGTTATGGGTGTCGGCATCAGCAAGTCAAGGGCATTAGCATCCGTTTTAGGGGATTGATGATATGGCATTGAGGCTGGGGCATTTGTTCTAGAATATTAGGGAGTTATGGTTTCATCGATTCATTGTGTCAGTAGATCAGTGTTGGTTCTCCTCGTTGGTAGCTCTGCATCGGTGGATCAATCATCAGTGGCTCAGTGTCGCTAACTCACCCATCAATGACTCATTTCACCTTTTTCCCACATTTTCAAGTTTTGTGTCATATTTGTCTTATTTCCCATAATTTGAGTTTAAAGCCTTATTTGGGAGTTTTTAATGTGGTTTCATAGTATATTAAGTATATATTTAATATCCAAATTCTTTAGGGTATTCGAGATACTCAAACCATATGATATTGACTTCACTCCCTCATAAATAATTATTGAAACTAGTCCTCCAATAATATAGGATATGGCTCTTCATTGATGATATCGTCCCTTCCTAGTTTTTTCTAAATTGCTTCTTGGGGAGCCTAAAGTGTTCCTCTCTAGATGATTTATGAGTCAGTGAAATATCCCCCTCCTCATCACTTTTCACAGGGATTCCTACTCCTCACAAGATTCCATGTTCTTAGCATAAATAATATTATTAGTAGTGCGTCATTTCAGGTTGGGATTTATTCTTTCAAAATTTAATTATGCATCATGAGGGGTTGGTGAACTAATGATTCATTTTGAATAATTTCTGAATCTTTTTATGATTGATTTTTTAGGGGAAGGTAACATAATCAAAATATAATGGGGTTAATGAAATAATAGGTTGGGGAGGTTTAATATTGATAACCTATTTTATATGTTATCCTTGATAATGATGTGATTGATTAAGGTTGTAGAGAATTTGGAAAATCATTTTCATTGTTGGTTTTTGTATATGAATGAGTTAAACTTTATAACAGTTGTTGGTTCCTTATAAGCAATTCATGTAAATAATAATATGACTATTCGTATATACCCATTGAAATGAAATGGATTCCCTAGGATTAAAACACTTATATGACCTCCCCAATTTATCTATGTGGATTAATGAACAATGTTTAAATTTTTTGACTTCTTCTTATTTGATAGGTATGGTCGGGTGTTGTGTTATGTTTGGTTTTTTACCTCATGTGGGTTGTGTGGTGTTACTATTTGGAGCACATTTATTGGTACATGGGTGGGAAGCATATTTGGTTCTATGAGAATGATGTGGTGTGTGTGTTCAACTAGGTTTTAGATTAATTGTAGTTGCTTTGGGATCGGTTTGTAGGGCAGTACAAGTGTTCTATTTGAATATAAAGTTGATAGACCGATTGACTGTTGAATGGATGGACTTGTATGAAGTAGAACAACCATTTTTTATGTCGTGGCTATCATGAAACGTTGGGTAGATAGAAAACAATGTGGTTATAGAATTTTTATTCAGGGGAATTGCATATAGGGATTGTTTGGTCAGTGGGGCTGCAGGTTTAGGTTGTGTCCTGCCTTCTAAAAAACAGATGTTCCAGGTGTGGTGTTGTTGTGAGGTGGGGCTGCATGGTTCGATTGTGAGGGAATGATTGTGCAGTATAGGATTGATGAATGATAGTTGGTAGTGGTTGAATGGGTGCCTAGGGAAAAAGGGGGTTGGTGATAGGAAATCATTCAAGTTGTTCTCTATTTTCTCTTGAATGTGTGTTAAAATGGGTTTCCATACAAAGGTATGTACTTCCTTGTTTTCATTGGAAGTGTTTAGTGGCCTTTACCCTTCTAAAAATGATTACAGATGTCATTCTTGGTAGTTACCCCATGATGTTCTCGAACATATTTATGTGAAACCGTTAATATTTAAATAAAAAATGGTTGAATGAAAAAGGGGTTGGGTTCATGGTTTTTCAGTGGTTGTAAGTGTGGTTGTGTCCATAGGGTTTGCAGAAAAAGTAGTTCTTTTGGGATAGTTATTTATTTTGGGGCCCATTGGTTGGACTGAGTGTTATCTTTCCTATATGTATAAATTGTAGTTCCTTGAGATTTGGTATATTAACCCCACCCTTGATGACTACCATGTGCCGAACACCCCTATTTCATGGGGGATGGTGTCTTTTCCAACATCCACGTGAAAGGATGGATGGATGGTAACTAAATTTCTTCATCATAGGCTCTTCGAGTTCTTACTGCTCTAGAGTATCTCGGAAGGCTATAATGGATTGAGGATTAAAATTTTCCCAGATCCTTTAAAAATTTAATTTATGGATGAGGGAATAGTTGTTTGCAGTCCATGATTGTTTTCACAAGTGTCTTCGAAATGAGTCTTAGGTGTATTCGGGCGAGAGGCGTTGTTGTGTCCTAGGTGTCTGTGGTACGGTTTCGTGTTTGGTTTGAGGCCTAGGTGTGTGTGGTCAGGATGTGGAAGTGGGAATTCATTTTGAAAGAGTGGAATCATCAAGATATCAGCACTTATGAATGGGCATCTAACTAGTTGGAAAGTGGTGCATGATACCCAAATGATGATGTTATAAAACTAATACATCACATGACATGCATTGTTTAGTGAGTGTGCCTTTGTGAGGCTGGTCAGGTCAGTACTCTTTGTTAGGTCCTTTGAGGTTCATCATTTCTCTCACATGTGAATTAGTATATACACCCTCTTGTGCATGGATATATGTAGTTTTCCAACTAGGAATACTTATATACTCACGAGATGTTTGTAAAACTATTTTTAGGTTTCCAGGAAGACATTGCGAACCATGCTAAACATTACTCGCTCAGGTATGAGGATTGTTTTTGTGATGAGGCATAAACATTTTCATTTGCTACTTGTTTTATTATTATTTTTTACATTTTTCACAGTTTACGTTTAACCCATACATGGGTTGGATTTTGGTTTCCTTTGTATAAATGTTTGATGCTTTTGGGGGTGTTTATCATCATATATATCGATCCTACTTTTATTAAAAATGGGTATGCCTTCCATTTTGTGTGAGATTATATAACCTTGGTGCTAGTATACACTCTGGGGCCTTTTAAAGGATGACTTTAGATTAATTATCTCTCCTTCATATTGAAGATTGATAGGAGTGACACTTTGCTTCCACATCCATCATATTGAGGAAGGTGGATCATGAAAATGATGATTTTAACAATATAACAATGGGTACTATAAAAGTATTCCATATAGGATATGATATAATTTTTAGGTATAAGATTATAACTTTTCTATTCACACATAATATGAATTTATAAAATTTTATTGATTTGGTAGTTGAATAGTTCCATAATTCTATCAAATTGAATTGAAATATATAATTTAAATAAATTGTAATGTTTTTATAATTTAATGAATTTTTTAAAGATTTTACTAATGTGATAAACCAATTTAATGGGTTTGGATTAATAATTATTAGAGAATAAATTAATTATATTCATTTGTAGTGTTTCATTTTAAACATTTATAACTATGGAATGATGAATTAATTGAGATATTTGAGGAATATATTATCTGGATAAAAATAATGATATGAAGGGAAACTAAATTCAGATGAATTTGTTGAATATAATTAGTTGTGACTAGATTTGATATAGTTTTTACTAAATATTAATCAAATATAGTATCACCAAAGTTATTTTATATCATAAAATATATTATATTTAATTAAATTAAAATGGTTTTCTCCATACATCATATAATATAATTTCATCATTATTATATATACCTCAGATTGAAATAATTGTTTTTATTGAGCATGAACTAATGATAATCAAAACATCCAAATATTTGTTCATCCAGACTTACAACATTATCTATAGTCATTTCACATGAAATTTTGAATGGTTAAGTATAATAGGTGAAGTTGTATGAAGAAAAAATATATTATTCACCATAGGATAGTTCTATAATCTATTGTTGAATATTGATTTACTTTTCATGAGCATCAATTATATATTGGTGGAAATAATATGCTCCCATTTCAAAATGATCATTGAGTGATGTCTTGAGAAATTGAAGAAATATTTTTTATTAACATATGTAATTCAAGTAATTAATAAGTATTTTGATTTATAATTAGTCAACTTATGTTTCAATATTCATCAAAATTTTGTATTAAGTTATGTATTAAATTTTTTCAATCTATAATGAAACATTCATTACTTTAAATATATTTTGTTTTCAATGTATTACCAGTTTTTTTTTTAAATTAATTTTATAAATTTTTGAAATATGTTTTTATAAAATATTATATTAATTTTTTCATCATATTTAATTTATCATAGGTTGGTTTTTTGGGTTTTTTTTGATATTTTTCATTTATTTGTGAATAGTGAAGAATGTCATTTTTACAAAAGAACGTTTAAAATTTATGCCCTTGTCATGATGTAATATTGAAATATTTTTTTAAAACCACTATATGAATAAAATATTGTTGTAAATAGTTAATAATAGCATCATAAAAATTATTTTTATTTTTTCAACCAAAGCCTTAGTTTTTTGAACTTATGATATTTAATACTCTAGATAAAATCAATTTTTTAATTTTTTTCATTAAATATGATAGTTTCAAGAATCCATTATTTTTAGCCTAATACTCATAACATATAAAATTACATTGTTTTTTATAATCAAATTAATCCCATTATGTTCAATTAGATTAAATTTTTTAGTGTAAAATCATTTTTATACTTAAAACATTTCTTTTTCCTAAAAACAGTATTTTCACACATTTTTTTTCTTATACTAAAATAAATTTTTGATATATTTATAAATTTAATATGATAAAATATATTCTATATTCATAATCATTATTTACAAAAAAAATTATATGACCCATTTTATTTTTTTCATACATTAAAATTACATATGTATGATGTTTTGTTATCTCATTAATGATAAAAAAGGGTTAAATTGCTTAATAAAAAGAGATAAGGAATAAATTACCTATATATCCTGTTTATTGTGATTATTCAAGTGTGTGAAAACCAAAAATCATAATATATTCTAAATTGGGATTCCTTGGTGATAATTCCCGTTAATAACACATTATATTATTTTATAACATTGAATATTTCCATGAGTGACACTACCCTCACTTATAAAAGGAAACCCCCTCTACTCAATTACTCATACACATTAATCACTATATAATGATGAAGTTCTAGTCAAATATAATTTAAACTCTCTTTCCCAAATTCTATAGGTCAAAGATTCCTCAAAATTCACATTATATTAGGATTCATATGAAATTCAAAAAAGGATATCCAAAGATGATGTATTATCCCTAACTAAACTCCTCCATGTTTATTTATTCTTTTTTGTCATTCTAATATATTATAAAAAATAAAAAATATTGAAATAAATATATTTTATATATTTTAATTTTATTATGTTAATTTAAAAAATATATTCTACATCAATTCCATCCTATGGGAAATGATAACATAGCTCGTACACAAATGTGGACTACCACCTTCACAAAGGAATCTATTCTGTTTCTCATCACCTCATCCCATGGATTGTTATAAAAAATAAATTAATGAATATATAATATATTTATGAAAATATTATTACATTTTGAATTTATTATATTATGATATTATTTATCATTCCATATTTCAGAATATAATATCGTTGTTCGTACATATGTGTGGACTTCCACCAATACATTGCAATGTTCTTCGTTTATCATTTCCAGCTTAAATGGATGTTAATAAGGATGTATTAAATAAATAAACATGATAAATATAATATAAAATTGATTTTATTGAATTAAATAATAATTTATTTCATTTCCTTTCTATCTCACCAAAAAATTAAAACAATTGTCATGTTTACATGCAAACTACAACATACATGAAAGGGCATGAAACAAATTTCATGACCACATAACATAGTTGGTTTTTAAAGATTATTAATTATATAAATATAATTATAATAGAAAAATATGACTCATAAACCATGAATCATTGGTGATGTTCATCCAAGAGGGGTTTTTTAAATTAATTTATGAATGACCATAAAACGTCCATCATAAACTTAATTGATTTCAAAATTAAATAAAACATGGAAACTAATTAAAAAAAGGAACAATTATAATTTAATAATAATTAGAAAATATTCTTTATAATGTAAATAACTAATATAATTTTATTATTCATGTGTTATAGAATGTAAAAAATCCAAAAAGGAAGTAAGGTAACAAATTTATCATTAAAATGTCTTATAAAAGTGATCCTTTTGATTATTTGTACACTATATCCATGTTCATATTATAGTCTCAAGAATTATATTATTTAAATATATAATATGGTTAATATTCATTTCAAACTATTTTTTATTTTCTTGTTAAAACACATAAAATGAAATCTTTTTATTGTGTACGATATATTTTTAACCCTTATTGTAAAGGAGTAAAAATAATGGATTTTACTGTGTAGATCCAGAGATGACATTACCACCATTATTTCCTTTTTTTAATTATTAATCCTCATTTATATGAATATTTGTTTTTTAATAATATAATATTACATCACTTCTGGGAATTATAATAATTCGTCCAGTGAAAATTTTATTTCTCTTTTGAAATTTTAAAATCGATGGTTTGTTGTTTTGGAGATCAAATAATCATTTCTGGAGTATTATGTTTATAAAAGTCATTGTTAAAAATGTATTTTCCTGATTTATAACATAATAATTACATAATATGGTTGATGAGCTTTATATAGCATGTGATGATGGGTTATCCAGATATATCTCACCAATTCATTTGGTGATGATTTTTCTTTGGAGGAGATAAATGATGAGTTTACACTAAAACACATACTTGGCCATTAGTTATTCTGAAATGGGATAATCATGAGTGAAAAGTGGTTATAAATACAATTCTACAAGATTCCCATTTATTTCTGTCTAATGGTTAATATAGATATATTATGATTTATTTATGAAATAGTAAATTAATTAACAATTAAAGCCTATGATTTGTTTTTAAATTTTATTTCTAGAATTCTCATGTTTCTCATGTTTGATTCATTATTTTTTTATTCATTATAATGATTTTTAAAGGTTTTATTTGATAAATGTTATATTATATTACAATCATTTTTTTATTTGGGTTCTCAAATTTATATTTTGAAAGAGTTCAATATATTCATAGGGTTTCATGTTTTTCACTAGACTAATGTTATTCCTTTATATTTTAGCCCAAACTGAGAATAGTGTGCACATCCAATTTATTCAGATGTTCTTCATAGGATTTAAGGATCTTTAATAACCATATCAAGGGTAAATATTCTACACAAGACACCTCTTAAAAGAAGTAAAATTTTCATTAAAGTAACATTGGTGTAATCATAAATTGTAGTTTTTTAAAAATAATTTAGATTTTATTATTGGTTAAAAAATTTATTAATATTTTTAGGAATTATAAAATCTTTAAAAATTAAGGATCATTTGAATTTAAAAATATGAAACCCTAATAATTAAATGATTATTTTTGTGGTTTTTATGTAACAATTCATCATTGTGGGCAGAATATAATGAAATAAATAACATTAGTGGATATATGAATATTAAATGACTCTCTTAAAAGATTTATAGTTCATAATATATTGTCATGAGATTGATTTTTAGGTTTTTTACGTTTCTTCGTCTAATAGATGTTTTTTAGATTTGTTTCCCAAATACGATACATGGTAACTAAAGTTAAAAGGGATCAAAAAATTCTACAATTATATTTTAGTAGTTTATATTAATTTCATCTAAATTTGTCTAGGATATTGAATGGTGAACAAATAAAAATATTGACCAAATTATCCATAGAGGGGAATATCTATAGTGGTACATTTCATAAATAAACACCCTCTTCTATATTCTAATGGATCATCAAAATTGGTGAATTATATTGGATGGATAAATAAATTTGATAATATATTTTATTTTGTGGTATGTCTGGAAAATAAATATGTAATAATTTATATGTATCATTATGATGGAAAATTCGATCAACAATGGACTCAACTAAAAAATAAAAAGGAAAAAAAGATTTTTATTGATTCCAAATAGTAATTAGAAATTAATGTTTATTTTATTGAATGATATTCTCATAATATTTTTTTTACATATAATGAAAATTAAATTTCTATAGTTGAATAAAAATAATGATATATAAATGAAAACTTTTGAATAAACAATTACTAAGATGTCTGGGTATTCAAAAAAATTCATTCTCATACAAAGAATACAAAATTGATAGATTTAACAATGACATAAAATTGGGTATATGAAGAGGTTTAGTCTCTCTTGAATTTAAATGTTATTTGAGAATTATTTAATGTTTAAAGAAGATGATATTGAGTTTTTTAACACTTGCATACTTCATGAAAACCAAATTATGAAGTGTTTTTGATGGAAAGTAATGGAGAACTAGAAAATATTGAAATCAAAATTTAAGCCCCCTCAATGTCTCAAGAGTTAGAAAAACCTTTTAAATAATTTTTTATAAGATACGAAATATTCCATTGATGTGGTAATCTCAGTCATGTTTCTTATGACAGTAAGGAATAGTGTTATAATTAGTCTAGTAATTGGAAGTATATAATCATCCAAAATTGATATTTTTTATTTAAAATGGGTCGGATCATATGATAACCCGTCCCTAATGTTACTTTATAAATGTGGGAATTTTAAATATTAGAAATAGAAAGATGAGATGGAGTCTTTTTTACTTCTAACGGGGATTAAAAAACCCTCAAATTAAGTGGTTATAGGATCATTACAAGTTAATTTATATTATTAAAAATTCTATTTGGATGTGAGATCTAGATGTTATTTTATATAGTTGAAAATTAAATGTAAAATTATAAAACCATATTAAAAAAATTTTCTATACATTTTATAAAATAGACCTAGGGGTGGAATAATGGAAAAATAATTTATATAAAGAATATTGTTATTATTTTTTGAGAGTGTTTTACTAAAAATCTCGATGTCTTTCCTATTAGTCATTTTTTTATTCTATATATGGTTTCAATTTCTTTTTATTATTATTATGATAGATTGTATAACTAAAGAAGTTATTTTCCAGAATTTGGTTCATTTTGAAAATAAAAATGAATCCAAACCTTTGATAAAATTTTACTAAGGTGATAAACATATCAAAGAATATAGAGAAAGTAATCATTCACATATTTTTGGAATTAAAGAAATTTTTGAAATAAGTGATGTTATAATAGTAAATTAATATATAATTATATATATATATAAGTATTTCATGGTGATTTATCAAGTATTACTCGTAATTGGGAGGTTGAATTTAATATTTAATTAGTTAGTTATATTAACAAAATTTAATATCTCTTAAATATATTGGATCACAAATAAATATTTGTAATTGAAAAAGAATTTACAACAGTTGTATGATGGTGGTTTCCTTCATCCTAGAACATCACCTTAAAGTGATCATTTTTTTTGTAAAAAGATGGTTATATAAGACATTAAAATGATTTTAAATATGTAACACCTCAATCTACCATGGTACGTTTCCATTTTAATAATGCAGTAGCTTGCATTGTACGCAACATGGAGTTTTAATACACTATTACCAATCAATGTAGCCGTTATGAATAGTAATACAATATTATTAAAATTAATAAATTTTATTTTTCAAAATGGACTTCATTTTTGGATTCAGAATATCAAAATTAGATTAGGGTGATTTTTTGGTATTTTTTTATAATATTTTATTTTTGATGAATAGTGAAAAACACTGTGTTATTGTTTAAAATAGACATTTTATTTAACTTATTAGTTATGTTCCTTTTATTTATTTTTGGTCAATATAGATACATAATATCTATAAATGATCAATTTAATTCATTGGAGTCATTTTATAATATGTTTAGATATAAAAAATGTTATTGAATCTTTTATTGTATTTTACCCACCTTCTAGGAGCATTTACAAATTTGCATAAGACAAAATTTAACAACATTTGTGTGTCCTATATCAAAAATTAGAGAGAAAAGACTTACATCAGTAATTAATATGTGGTTCAATAAAATGAAAATAAATTTTTGGGGAATATTACATTTTGACTTTTATTACCACGGTTATAAGTAAATAGTGTAATTAAGGGTAAAAAAGATATCATAATTACCCTAACACATGTCCTAATTAGATTGGATAAGTTTACTTCGACCAAAAACAACCTTAAAAATAAAATATGATCCCCTTTGGTCCACTTGAATTAGATTAGGATATTTATTATTATTTGATTTAAAAAGAGTAACAAGAGTAAAATTCAATGTTTAATAACTAAACCATTTATAATATTGGGTTACACAAAATATAAATTAGACTATAAATATTTATTATAAATATATATATATTTCCTACTTAATGGTATATTATATAGATTTTTTATTCATTAAATAATTTAATTTATTTATGACACAATGATGAACCGGTAATAACTTTATTAATGATGTATTAAAATAATTTATATTATAAATATCCAAATAAATCAAATTTTAGAATTTTTAGGAATTAAACTAATGTATTATGTTAATATGACATATTGGGGTTTCTATAATATATTTTCTCTTAGTAATCATGCTGTTATTATTTTCACAAAAACCAAATACAAAATAGTGTCCAAATTGACATAATGGAGTATTTAAAAGAAATACTTTATTATTAATTGATAAAATATTCCTAAAAATATATGATTTGGCCAAAGGACAATTATATGGATATATATATTAATAATTAACTACAAGGAGTTCTCTTGGATTTTTATAGTATTTTTATTTACCATGTAATATAAAAATTCAAAGAGACATGGTAAATGTCAAATTATTTAACTAATAGTTAAATCTAAATGATTAGGTTAATAAGGTTACCTAAACCTGTCTAAAACCTACTGGATGAGTGTTTTTTTACCCATACCCTCCTTATCCTAAAAATAAATTAATTCGGAGCCATTAGAAACTGAAATTATTTTATTATGAAATAATATTTCAAGATTTTCCTAATGTGACCCTCACCTCTCTTATAAAAGGGTACATCCCCTTCTCTTCATTTCACACCTCCAAATCCATTTCACTCATCCATACCCTACCCAAATATACTCCCAACATCCGCCACATCAAGGTAGAGTCCTTACATGGATTCGAAAGCCAACCTATGGAGCCCTTTAGATAAACTCAAAAGGAAACACCCGATGAAGAGGTACTAATTTCACCACCCCCTTTCAGGTTCATTTATTTTTCCACTTCATCTTTCTTTGTTTTTTCCATAAAAAAATAATAAATCTAGTACCTTATACATACTGTGATGTTATTATAAATATGTTACATCCATATTCATTGTACTATCTATCCTATAAATGACAATGTTAGCAGACGTGTGTACGTACGGCTTACCGTCTCCACGTCGTGGTGTAGTTTGTTATTAGAACACTTCATTATTTAGATGGGTATAATAATGAGTATAACTGATGTAAATAAGAAATATAACATGTTAATTATTCTGTATATATGATATAACGTCAAATTACATATGATTTCACCATCAATATAATGACATTGTCACTGGTGTATACGTACGGATTTCCGTCTCCACGAACGTGATGAGATTAATTCCCCATCATAATCATTCAAGAAAAATTTTCATTTTATGAATAAAAATAATTTTTTTGAACATAATATCATTATGTATATGAATCAAATACATCCTATCCATAACAAACATGGATTACATTACCATGTATATAAAGTAAAACGAACTAGTTAACAACCAAAACGACGATACTACTGAAATATTATTAACAAAGCAATATTAAAGGATCATATATGATAACATATTTATGTATATCGATATTTTATAACATAATAAAAATGATTTAATTAATATATAAAAGCTTGAAATAACATCTACTAAAAAATTACAATTTAGGTGTTAATTCTATAATCTCTTTACTTATCTGAGGTTGTTAATAAGTTAGTATCTACTGGGTCCTCTATCATCCACATCTGTGTTTTCATGAAAATGTAGTTAAAAAAATTCTTACTATTTACTAGACAATGGATTAAAGTCATTTATACCCTTATTTGACCATATTTGTTTTCAAAGGAATATTCTTGTCATTTTTCAAACATGGCACTTATGACCTTTTTGAGAAAATTAAGGTAAGAATGTATTTTTTAAAATTATATTGCTGGTGCGGCTATTTTACACCCATATATCATCGTCAAAGCTTCCCATAAAATCTTATAATAATATTTTCAAAATAAATATTTTCATTTATAATTATGTGACATTTAAATGATTTCAATATATTTAGAGGTATTTATTTCATATAGTTATCATTTAATCTATGTCCACATAATTTTATGCATTTTAAAATTGTTTTAAGGTTATTTATTTTGATATAAATATTCAATATTGTATTGAAGGTTTTGTGATATGGTTGAATGTGGATGTGTTATTTTTACACCATTCATGGTTTATGGATAATGTATTGACATTTCATAAGCTAGTTTTAATACAAATGTTTATGTTATGTTTAAATATATACATATGAAAAATTCATTGAACTTAGTAAGTGATAGCTGGAGCCCGATATAGCTCCTCGATGCATTAGTAGGTATCATGAGACAAAATAGTGTCTTGGCTCAAGGTCATTACAAAATCATATTTGTAGTCTTGGAACAATTCCATGACTATTTGGTTATGAAGTATGGCATTATGCATTCAATAATTATGAAATTTTCTATTGGTACTGCAGGTGATAATTCAACTAGTTTAATATCCATGAGAATAAGAAAATTGAATTATTTTATTAATATTGGCCATATTATGCATAAGTTTATGTTTAAAAGGCTTATGTTTTAGTCTTATACATTTCATTTATTTTTTATGCTTATTTATGGAAGTTTCTGCTATATTGTTTTCCTTACTGAGCATATGAACTCACCCATTTCTATGTTTTATTTTTCCCAGTATGTGAAGAAATATTTAATGGTTGATCTGTAGGGATTGGCTATGGGTATATGTGTGGTCAATTTGGAAAAAATGATGTTGATGTTTTTATATCATCATGTAATGTAAAAGTTGTGAATGTATCTCGTAATTCCAAAGCTACTCAAATGATCATTATTTTGGGATTTGATCACTTGTGTTCATGACAATGTTATGTAATAATGCACCAAATCTGGGAAACTGGGGTCGGGGTATTATATTTGGTATCATATGATGTTTAGTATTGACCTTGGAAGCTATATTTATAAAAACTCTGATTAGAGAACATTATCCTAAGATAGACATTAAAGATTAGTATAGAAGAACTTCCTGGAATTCTGGTAATGTAGTGATTTGTGAGTTTTCCAAGCAATACATCAATGTTTGGATATGATAAGGTTGAGGAGACTATGACACAATTGTACCTATGGGTAAAAACCAAAAACACCTCTTTTATCTTGACTAAAATGGGAACTAGTGCACAACAACAGGCCTTGCTATTCTCTTGGTTACAACACTCCCCAGGGATATGCTTAGAAAAATTCTTATTTTGTTTTGAAAAATAGTATGAAGGATTTATAAGTATATACATCCTCAAAGATAACATTTTTATGATTATGGATTATATCCATAAACTGTTCAATTTATGTTAAGTGTTTTACACGTTTGGAGTTATATATTGTGATTCATAAACTAATATATTGTATGCCATTATTTATAAGTGGAACCTCGTGTAATGAATGGAAATGGTATCAACACACATAATACATTTAGAGATCTCCCTCATACTCAAGATAATTATAGTGGAGATGGAGATGCAACTGGTGTTAATCTACTAATCACCAACCCAGACAACTCACTCAGGTTATGAATAATAACCAAACCTGAATGTAGCACCCTGATCCACAAAAGAGAGGATCAATGTTAGGCCGATTCATGAAAAGACAGCCACTAACAATCAATTGGAGTACAAATCAATTATTAGTTGAGAAATGGATAAATTCCTTATAGAAAATATATCATGCTTTGGGGACTAGAAAAAGGGAATAATTTTTTATTGCAGTTTATCGCCTCACGGGAGATGAAGATCAATGGTGGTCAATAATCGAAAACAAAAAGGAAGATGAAGAATTATCGAACCTGGAATGGATAGATTTTAAAGAGATTTTCATAGAAAAATAACTTTCTCATGAACATCAGGCAGATATAGAAAGAAAATTTCTGAGTTTGAGGAAAAGGAGGAAGAGGATGTCGCAATGTATGAGGCTAGCATTACAAGGTTAGAACGGCTTGCACAAATTATATAGTTAACCCAAGGAGTAAAATAGATCAATTAAATGATGGGTTGATACCATTTCTCCATCGAGTATTAGTCACACAATCCTTTTCATCTTATAATTATATTGTCTCATGAGCTATAAAGATGAAAAAGGAATTCTCTAAGTCATACGACTTTAAAGCAAATCAAGAGAAAAGAGATCATCTAAACACAACCGAAAAGGAAATGAGGTTAAGAAGGGAAAAGTTGAATATCCATCCTGCAATAAATTTGGGATGAATCACCTTGGTACTTGCCTGAAGTGAATGGGAGTGTGTTAAAAATGTGTTGAAAAGGCCATAAAGATTGTGAATGTAAGGGGAAGAAAGAGGTTGTCAATGTTGAATTCTATAATTTTAGAGAACAGGGACAATATGAAAATGAATTTCCTAAGCCCCATGGGAAATTACATCAAAACATTCCAAGGGAATAAGGCCAAGCTTATGTGATCCATTATTCTGAGGTTGATGCTCCAAAAGATGTGGTGGCGGGTAATTTAATGGTTACCTCAGGTTTGTCCAACGTTTTATTTGATTATGGATCTTTGCGTTGTTTCATATCATACCAGTTTACTAAGAAAAATAGAAATTTTCAATTTGGCATAACAAGGGAGTAGTCTGTCATAACACCAAAGAGATGTATAATCACAATAATTTTTTTGTGAATTAGTTCCCATTAGAGAATATAAATGTTATTTATCTGCTGATCTCATTGTCATACCTATGATTAAATTTCATATAATCCAAATAATGGATTGGCTTTCGAACCATGATAGAAAAATTTATTGTAAGAAGAATGAGGTTACAAATTTTGATGATGATAATGAGTGCCCTATCTTTAGAAAAGATTCATAACCACCTAATTCTTATCTTGGTCCACCTCAAATAGCTCCAGTAAATTTAATTATTTTGGAAGAAGAGAATGAAATAAATATGGGCGAGGATAAGAATGTTAGAATAGAGGACATACATATTGTGCAATAATATGTTGATGTGTTTCTAGAGGATTTATATGGACATCCTCCAGAATGAGAAATTGAGTTTTCCATTGATTTAATTCCCAGTTTAAGGCCCATATCGAAGAACCCTTATAGAATGGCCACAATGGAATTAGTGGAACTAATCAAACAACAAGAGGAATTGAGTAATAAGGGGTTAATTTGCCCTTGGGTTTATCAATGGGGACCCCTAGTCCTTTTTATAAAATAGTATGATGGATCTACGAGGTTGTGCACAGACTACAGGGAGATAAATTATATAACAATAAAGAACAAGTATCCCCTAACTCTCATTGATGATTTATTGGCCAACTTCATGGAGCTCAATATTTTTAAAAGATTGTCCTTCGATCTGGATATCATCAATTGTGTGTGAAAAGAAATACATTCTGAAAATTGCATTTCAAACAAGGTACATGAATTAGGAGTTCACAGTAATGGATTTTGGATTGACTAATGCAACCTATGTCCTCTTGGATCTAATGAATATATTTTTCATGGAATATCATGAAGAATTGGTTGGGGGTGTTTATTGATGATATATTGGTATACTCAAAAAGCTACAAAAATCATGAAAATCACTTGTGCACTATTCTAAAAAACCCCAGATGAAATGAATAGTCTGTAATGAATAGATTGTGAGAATTCTGGCCTCATGAGATTTATTTTCAGGGCCATATTGTCTCTAAGTATGAAATCTCTATTGATGCTTAAATGACCCAAGAAATCCAAGAATGGCCAGCTCTGATAAGTATAGGTAAGGTACATTGTTTTATTGGTTTGGAACGTTATTATCAAATTTTCAACTATAATATTTCCTGGTTGGCTAACCCGTTAACAAAGCACACACATAATAGGGATAAATTTGTTTGAAAAAATGAGTGTGACAAATGTCTTGAAGAACTGAATAGAAGATTAGTCAATTCTCATATCTTGACTATACAATCAGGGAACGATGGGTTTGTTATTTATAATGATGCTTCAATGAATATACATGGTTGTGTACTCAAACATAATGATATAGTTATTGCATATGCATCACGACAGCTATAAAATTTAGTTGCAGATCTATCCTACTCATGATCTTGAGTTAGAAGCTGTAATCTTTGCTCTAAATATATGAATACACTATCTCTATGGTGAAAAATGTGAGATTTATGCTGATCAAAATAGTTTGAAGTATATTCTCTCACAGAATGAACTAAACATAAGGAAAAGATGATTTAATGAACTATGAAAGGATCATGATTGCACTATACACTACCACCCGGGGAAGGCAATAAAGGTGGAAGATGCTTTGAGTTGAAAAGATCATAGAGTTTTTGACAAGATGAGATTTGAAAGGGATCCTATTTTCATGGATCTAGTAAATATGGATATGGGAATAAACATCGATGGTGAAACATCAATACTATTTCAAATGGTTTCAGAACCATCATTACTAGAAAGGATAATGAGGTCTCAGACTAATGATGAGGAGTTTCAAAAAAATACTAAAGTTAGGAATGATGATATATTGAGTGACATCATATATGAAGATGGAATTTTTCAATCTTTCAAGAGAAATTGTGTTTCTAATATATCTGATCTAAAATAGGAATTGTTTGATGATTCTCATAGCTTCAAATTCCCTATACAGTGTGGGAGCACCAAGATGTATTGATATTTGAAGAAAATTTTTGGTGAGACAACATGAAGATGGAGATTGGTGATTTTGTGCAAAGATGTATGATTTGTCAAAAATTGAAAGGTAGAAAGAAAAAACATGGAGGATTCATGTAACCACATCAGATAACTGATTGGAAATGGAATAATATTATGATGGACTTTGTCCTGGGGCTAACAAAGACTCTTAGAAGGAATGATGCAATATGGGTGATTGTTGATAATCTTACCAAGTCATCACATTTTCTTGCTATAAGAGAAGATTTACTACTTGAAAGTCTAACAAGACTATATATTAATGAAGTTGTAAAACATCATGGAGTACCACAATCAAGTGTTTCTGATAGTGATCTCCATTTTACATCATGATTATGGAGAATTATTTAGAAATCCCTAGATAAAGAACATTATTTTTGCACTACCTACCACCTCAAACTACAGGACAACCAGTATAGACTATTCAAACCTTAGAAGACATGTTCAGATCTGGCTCACTTGACTTTCAATATATTTGGGATCAATATTTACATTTGGTAGATATTTCCTATAATAATAGCCTAAATTAAATTATTTACATGGCACCATATGAAGTGTTATATGGAAAGAGATGTCGCACAACAACTTGTTGGGATGATGTTGGTGACAGAAAATTCATAGGCCAAGAACGTGTTGAGGAAACAATGGAAAATGTGATGGTTATCCAAATTCACATCTAAGTATCCCAAAGTAGGCAAAAGAGCTAGGCTGATAATTGAAGGAATGATTTGAAATTTCAAGTAGGATAACATGTTTTCATGAAGGTATCTCCATGGAAGGGTGTTATAAGTTTTAGTAAGAATGGTAAATAGAGTCCCACGTACATTGAACATATCAAAATTCTAGAACAAATTGTATTTGTAGCTTATCATTTAACAATGCCTCTATGTCTCTCCAATGTTCATTAGGTGTTCCCCATATTACTGTTCAGAAAATACATGCCTAACCCAATGCATGTACTCAACTATGTGGAAATAGAATTGGAACCTGATATGTATTACTGTGAAGATACTGTATAAATTCTTGATACAAGAGAAAAAGTACCGAAAACCGGACAACTCATCTGGTAAATGTTCTATGGAGAAACCATAAGATAGAAGAGGCAACGTGGGATCCCGGGAAACTTATGATGAAGAACCACCAAAATAGTTTTATGAAATAATATTCTAGAACATTCGAGGAAAATAATATTTTAAGGAGAAGAGAATGTAACACTCCAAGCTTCTACGGTACATTTCTCTTTGAATAATGCTCTAGCGTGCGTTATATGCCACACAGATTTTTAACACATCACGTCCAATAAAAGTAGCTGTTACGAATAGTAGTACCAAAATTATTTAAATTTTCAAAATTTTATTTTCAATAATGGACTTCATATTTGGATTCAGAATATCAAAATTATCTTCGGGTGATTTTTTTGTATTTTTCTGAAATCTTTAAATGTTTGATGGATAGTAAAAAACAATGCATTATTTTTAAAAACTGACTTTTTATTTAAGTAATTATTAAATTTATTTCAATTTATTTTACATAAAAATAGACACATAATACCTATATTTGTTCAATGTAATTCATTTGAGTCATTTTATATAAAGTTAAGATATATAAATTGTTATTGATCTTTTTAGCAGCTTTTTCCCACCTTATAGAAGCATTTCACAAATTTGCATAAAAGATAATTTTACTGCTTTAGTGAGATGTATTTAAAAAATATGAGAGACATGGATTCCATTAGTAAGTAAATTGTGCTTAAATAAGATGAGAATAAGATTTGGTGAATAGTTACTTTTGACTTTTATTTACCACGGTTAAAAGTAAATAGGGTAATTAATGATAAAAAGGATATTATAATTACCCTAACAAATTTCTTAATTCTGTTGGATATGTGAAATTCGACCAAAAACAACTTTACAAATAAAATATGATCCCCTTTGGTCCACATGGATTACATTAGGACATTTATTATTATATTATTTAAAGAATAGTTAAAAGAGTTAAATCCAATGATTAATAACTAAAACATTTTTAATATAGGGTTACACAAAATATAAATTCGACTATAAATATTCATTAGAATGATAAAGATATTTCCTACATGATGGTATTTTATTCATAATTTTTACACATTATATAATTTAATTTATTTGTGACTAAATGTTGATGCAGTAATTACCTAATTAAAGAATGATTAAAAAAATTCATATTATAAATATCTGAATTAATGTAATTTGATAATTTTGATGACTTCCAATAATTTTATATCTTATTAAGACATTTTAGGGTTTTAATTTTTTTTTTGAATTTATCATGCTGTTATGATTTTCACAAAAACCAAATAATACATAGTATTAAAACTGACATAACTGAGTTTTTCAAACAAATACTATATTTTTAATTGATATAATATTTTTAAAAAACAAAGAATCTGATAAAGGACGTAAATAAGGTTATATATATTTATAATGAACTACATGGGGTTTCTTGGATTGATATAGTATGTTTAATAACCATAAAATATAATAATACAAAGAGACATGGTAAATTTCAAACTATTTAACTATGAGTTAAATATATAAGATAAGGTTAATATGGTGACCTAAACCGGTCTAAAACCTATTGGTTGAATGGTTTACGACCCATACCCACCTTAACCTCTAACTAAATTATTTTTCAGCCATTAGAAAATTAAATTTATTTTATTATAAATTAATATTTCACAATTTACCTAAAGTGACCCTCAACTCTCTTTTAAAAGGGTAGTTCCCCTTCCCTTAATTACACACCTCCAAATCCATTTGGCTTGGCCAACCCCTACCAAAATATCTTCCCAAGTTCCCTCAAATCATCCAATATTCTTCACATGGATTATAATTCCATCCTATGGAGCCGTTTTGATCTTCTCAAAAGGAAACAACCGAAGAAGATGTAACAATTTCACCAACATATTTCATGTTATTTTCTTCTTCCACATCCACTTTATTTTTTGTTTCCATACCAAAATAATAAATCTAGTACCTCATAAATACTTTTATTTTATTATATTTATAGTAAAACCATACTCGTTATACAATCTATCCTATAAATGACAAAGTAACCATACATGGGTACATATGGCTAATCGTCTCGGCGTCGTGGTGTAGTTTGTTATTCAAACACTTGATTATTTTGAGGGGTATAATATTGAGTATAACATATGAAAATAATAATATAAAATGTTAATTATTCTTTATATATGATATTCCATCCAATTACATATGATTTCACCATTAATATATTGATATTGTTTCTCGTACGTACGTACAGATTACCGTCTCCACGAACGCAATGAGATTCATTCCCCATCGTAATCATTCAAGAATAATTTTAATTTTATGATTAAAAACAATTTTAATGAAAATAATGTAATTCTATAAATGAATCGAATACATCCTATCCATAACAAACATGTCTTACGTAACCACCCATATAAAGTAAAATGAATCAGTTAACACCCAAAACGATGATAATACAGAAATATTATTAACATAGCAATATTATAGGATCAAATATGATATCATATTTATGTATATTGTTTTTTATAATTTAATAACAACGTTTTAAATATTATATATAATGTTAACATACCATCGACTATGGAAATGTACAAGGTAAGGATTAATTATATAATCTCTTTACTTATCTAAGGTTCTTAATAAGCAACTATCTATTGGGGCCTCTTTATCATCCACATCTGGGTTTTCTTAAAAATGTAACTCCAAACATTCATAATATTTACTAGATTATTGGTAAAAGTCATTTAAAGCCTTATTTTACCACATATGTTTTCAAAAGAATTATCATGTCCTTTTCCAAACAAGGTACTTTATTACATTTTTGACATAAGTAATGTAAGATTGTGTTTTTTAACTTATACGGTGGGTGCGGATATTTTCTGCCATTAAAACATCATCAATGCTTCACATACAATCTTATAAGAATATTTTCAAAATAAAGGTTTTATTTTATAATTATGTACTTTCAAATTATTTCAAAATATAAATATGTATGTTTTCAAATATATTTCACTTCACTCATGTCAACATCCTTTAAAAGATTTTAAACATTGTTGATGTTGATTTATTATTATAAGAATCGTTTATATTTTATTGAAGTTATTGTGATAGGTTTGATTGTGGATGTGTTATTTTTAAAGAATTCATGGTTTATGCATAAATTATTTTCATTTCGTATGCTAGTTTTAATACGAATGTTTCTGTTATGTAAAAAAAATTCATATGAAAAATGTTTTGGACTAAGTATGTTACAGGGGGAGCCTACTATAGCTCCTCTATGTATCAGTAGGTATCATTAGACCAACTAGTGTCCTGGAACAAAGCCATGAAAAAATATTATTTGTATTCTTTTCACAACGCCTTGACTATGTGCTTATGAATTCTTGCATTATGCATTCCATCATTATGAAATTGGCTATTGATATTGCATGTGACTATTCAACTAGTTGAATATCAATGTGAATAAGTAAATGGAATCATTTTGATTTATATTGGCCATATTATGAATAATTTTATGTTTAAAAGGATTATGTTTAATCTTATAAATTGATATAATTATTAATGCTTATTTATGAAGGTTTCTTTTATATTGGTATATTCACTGAGCATCTGAGCTCACCCCTTTCTATGTTTTACATTCCCAGGATGTAAAGAAAATTTTCTTGTTAACCTACAGAGATATTATTTGTATATGTATGGTCAATGGGGACTAAATTTTGTCGATTTTTTTATTTCATGATGTAATGTAAAACATATAAATGTATCTAGTACTTCGAAGGCTACTAAACTGATCGGCCTTTCAGGATTTGATCCCTTGTAATCTGGCCAATGTTGTGTAATAATGCACCGACTGTAGGTAACTGGAGTTGGGTCATTACAAAACAACTCAATAGAATCACTTTTAATAACATGTATTAATTCCATCAAATTGATGACATTTTTTATTATCTATTGGGTGCTAAGTATTTTTCAATGATTGATCTATGTTCAAGGTATCTCTAGTAGAATGTGAAGGGGGAAATATATTTAGGATAAAATATTTTACATGGTATTTAAATTATGTATTTGTGGAAATAAATTTTTATTTAATAAATTCACCTGATATATTTATCAATATTATGAATTTATTTTTGCATGAATATTTGGGAAATTTAGAGGAGATTTTTAGTAATGAAATTTTTATTTATTCTAAAAAATATTACTAACATGAGAAACTTTTTATGATTATTCTTCAGTATTTAAATGAATAGTAAATTATAGGGATGTTTTGTAAAATATGAATTATAGTTATTTATGATTTCATTCATTGGGCATATTGTTTCAAAAGATTTCAAAATTGGTGAACCATCTATAATTAATTAGGTGAAGGAGTGTCCAATAGCTACAAATGACATTACAATTCATGGTTTTCTTGAATTAGTGTGTTAATACCAATTGTATGATGAAAAATATTTATACTATTATATGAAACTAATCAAGATAACTCTAAAAGTAGTTAAATCCTTTTAAATAGTTGAATATGATTTAGGCTTCCATGAATTAATTTTGTAAATTGTTTTATTCTCTAATGTTTTTCATTACAATATGAAATGATAAATTTTTTCATTTATATATAACATTTGTTGAGGGGAACTTGTTGTATTTTTATATATAAATCACATAAAATAATACCACATGCTATGAATTATCCAAAACATTAATTTGAGTAGGATGTAACAGTTTTACATTAAAAATATCGACAAATCTTTTATATATGGTGAAATGTGAAATATTTACTTACTAAAAAATGATTGATGTATTTATTAACTCAAAAATAATTGAACATGAGGTAGTAAATATTTTTATAATTGATAAAAGATTATGATTTAATAATTTAATATCATCAATGTAAATAAAATAAGGTATTTTTTCCCTAATTTGAAAATATATTTTTTGTAAAAAATAACTCTCTTAAGGTTATAGTTTTTGTAGATTCATATTTGTTTGGAAAAATTAAGAATGATAAGAATGAATATTTTGGTGTGAATGAAAGGGTAGAGTTTGTTAACAAATGTATGTCTCATGAATTTAATATTAATAAATAATGTATTATATTATTTTTAAAGAGTTTATGTGTTTCAAGTGATTCCTAATAGAAAAAATAAATTATTGATTGAAGATCATATATCATTATTTTCTTTTAATACAACTAATTTTAATACATATAATAATTTCTATAATATTAGTAGTGGTATGGAATGAGGAAATATCTAGAAATTATTACAATAAATGCTTTAACTTCTCAATTTGATTAAACTAGGTGACTAATATTAAATGGAATCTATTTGAAATAACTAGTTCTTGAATTTAAATTTGAGAATACATACATGTATTAGATGTTTCGACTACCAAATTAATATAAAGATAATAAATTTTCTTTAATTATTGTCTATCAATTGATTAAATATATTCATTTTATTCCAATTCAAGTTAATATGTCTTTGGTTCATTTTTAAAGAGATTATCCTAAAGATATAGACATATTACCTAGATAACCACCCTTTATTATATCAGATAATGATTCAAAAATTACCTATAATGTATTTAAACTAAATGAAAATTAATTTGGTATTTAATTAAATTTCAATATATATTTTCATCCTAAATCATATGTATAGTTCGATTGACTTATATAGACAATGGATGAAATTTTATCATCCCTACTTTAAAGTATGTGACACTTTCTTTATGTATTTTAAGTATATAATGTGGTTGAATGAGGTTTGGGAGGGTTATGAACATGTTTGGATTGTTTCTAGGGATTTTATAAAGGTTCATATTTAGTCAATGTTTAGTGTATATCATGAAAATTCCTATGAATATATTAACAATGAGATAGAGGGCTTTGGGTAGGTGTATGGTTACAGATCATAGTTTGGGAAAACCGTGCAACAACCCACTAGAAAAAACAGAAAAGATGAATAGTGGGATTTGACATTGTTGGTGAATGGTTTGGAAACCATGAGATCTGACCATGTGATTCACCATTTTGAGGGAGTAGTTGGGGCACGGTTGGACTAATTGTGTGACTAACCATACATTAAAAAACAATATCCACAAAAAGTGGATCTAGGTTGATTTTGGGTTTTAACACTTATATTGTGACCCAAACTAATCCTGAATCTCTATTTATTCCTTGAATAGGAAAATAAGGCTTATCAAATCAATTAAAAGGTGATCATATGTCTTCTCTTGGTGTGTTGTTGCTAGATTTTCATGGTAAGTCATCGTTCTTGCAAGTTTTTCTTGGTTTTCCTTAGATATTATTCTTCATCTCTCTTTTTTTCATAAATCTATGTTTTTTGTTGATATATTTATGGTATTTTATACCATAAATTATTGTATTTGGATTTTATTATGTTAGCGGAAGGGATTAAAGGTGGGTTTCTGGTGTATCATTCTATTTTATGGATGTTTACCATGTCGTTTTCTATTTTAAACATGTTTATCATGGTAGAATGGATTCACCCTCAAGTCCTCTAAATATAATATTAAGTAATAGTTGAAAAAAGATTAAATTGATTGAAATATATTGTGAAATTCATGTACAAATCATATAATAAACCTTTTTAGTAATTATTTTTGAATTTGTGTGAAATTGTGGAATTTTTCTATAATGTTATTTGATAAATTCTTTTAAAATGATAATTTTAAAATATTTTCATGGTTTGATTTATGTAAAAAAAATTCAAAAATATTTGTTTTTTTGAAATAGTTTTGGTACTATAATAGATTTGTAATTGAAATGGTTTTTCCATCAAAATGATTTTGGCATTGAAATGATTTTGTTATTGAAAAACTTTTTGCTTGATTTTATTATAATAATTTTTGGGCATACTCATTGTCGCGTGTTCATACTAAATAATGAATATAGGTTAAAATATAAACTTCTTCTCAATTCCAAATGTGTAATGAAACACAAGATTTAATTACCTTTTGACAACATAGTAGATTGATGAGAATCATCTCATGAGTATGAAATTATCATAACGAATAATGTAAGAGTTGATATGTGGTTGTGTGGTTTGGAATGTGATATTGAAAATGGTCTCTGAAATGGTTGGGAAAAGAAGCTTGGTTTCCTTTCATGGAGAATAGTTGAGGTTTGAAAATGTAATTTTCTTATTAATACATTTGGTTTTGAGATAAATTGTTTTAATTGTTTTATATAAAATATTTTATATAAATGAGATAAAATTTTATATTTTAGTGGCATGAGTAGGGAATTCATTTTGAGAAATACTATTATGTTTCATTACACACACATGCTTGGGAACATTATTGCTTTTGATGAAATTATTTATCAAAACATTGGTAAAGATGAAGTATCACACTTCTCTAGTGATTATTTTTGATACTTAGGATATTTGTGGTGTGGATAATGGAGAAGGTTAGAGCATTGTAATTATGGGTTTTTCATGTTTTTTGGGATTATAGTCTTCAATTGTGTACTTGGTTGTATTGTAGTCATCTATTGCGGTGCTCTTTGTAGTTTCATTTTGATATAGATGTAATTATTTGACTTTTATTTCATTGATATCATGCATAATGTATTGTTTTGTTTTGTTATTACTTGTTTGGTATGTGTTTCTTGTTTTAAAAAGGGAAAATCACCCCCCAACATATTCATGAAGCATTTGGAATTTATTACAATCCTTGGATTCATGGCGATGTCTCTTAAGGCCATGTAAATTCCTCTTATCTTCTCAATCCAATAAGGATGCACGAGATGTTAATTTTGATATCAGTTTTGGTCCTTCCAAATTTATTGTGAAACAAGGTGTCTACATTAATGCCACTGTTTTATTTGAAATTCATTTAGTTATATTTTTAGTGTCGGGTTGGTAGAATGATGTATGATTATCAGGACTTGAAATTTATATCCTAAAAAGACATAGATATCCTTCTTATGTTGGACATCATGTTAAATGGGATTGGGTTACATTAGTGTTTTGGATACATTTATAGGTTTTGGAATCTCATTGTATTGGTTTTATCTAATTAGAAGATCACAACATGCATTATAGAAATGATTTCCCACTATGACTTAATATCTCATTTTGAGTAATGATCTGGTGAATTTTTTTGATATTTAAAAATTGTTGAACTTGTTTTCAAAAGATGGATTTTGAAAAGGAGCATGGTTGTGGTATTTTGAAAATGGTTTAATTTTCAAAAGTAGTGTTGAAATTTTTAAAAAATTGTTAAACTTGGTAAAAATTAAATGTTTTATAGAAATTTTGTGGTAGTATATTGTGCTATAATTTGATGTTGTTAAGAAATTGTTTTATAGAGAGTGAAATTTATGGTGTGTTTTCTGTTTCTATAAAATGCCACTCTATAGGTGTCATAGTAACTTGTCATAACATTCCATGTAGAATGTAGTTTTAGCTGATCCATAAGTGATCGAAGGGCTAGGGCAAAGAATTCGCATTCTTTTCAAATTGTTGATCCAATAATAAAACTAGATACTCCTTTTACAATATCTTTCACTGTTGATAATCTACATGTATGATGAATGGTTGTATTCAATAGATGATATGATAACTCAAACAATAAGGGAGAGAGGAATAGGGGAACCTTTTCTTATATAAGTGGAACAAATCGTAATCACATCAAAAGATAAATTAACCTTCCTCTATGACCCAAGACCAATCTTGGATGTTTTCAGTTTGGTTCTGAAATTCACATCACTTGAAAGTGTAGGGAACAACATAGATCATTTGACAACTAAAATTAGATGGTTCACCTTTAATGCTATTGTCATAGTGCTCCATGGTCGTGTGTTCGAGACACTCATAATGTGTCACATACGGTGTATGCTTCGATAGAATGAAGGTAGTATAACAATTTTAATAAAAAAACATATCTAGGCAAGGTGATTCTAGAATACCATGATTCCTCAAGAAGTGAATTCTCAATAAGGAAATAATTAATAATGTATGTCAAGAAATCAAATATATGGAGTTGAGAAGATAATTTTGGATTTTCAATTTAAACCATCTATGGATAGTGGTATGGTTCCTTTTAAATAAACCCTTATGAAATATATTTATTAATACTAGTGCATCCCATTCTATTATTTATTATCTTATTATTGATATGTGGAGTTTAAAATTTGAGATTATTCCATCAGAGTTAAAACTTCAAACTCCTCTTGGTTAATGAGAATGTTGAGATTTTTTGTGAAGATCATGTTTTATAACTATTTATTGAGATGACTAGAAAAAATAATTCCATGTATTATAGATGGATGTCTATGACATAATCAAGGGTATAGATTGTTTGACAATGTTCAAGGCTCACAACGAATGTTATACTAGAAATTTCAATTTTACAACATAATCTGGAGTTGATCATCTCTTTTTGCGGATATAAGAATGAAAAGTCAGTGAATCATGCTTGTTGGCTCTTGTAGTCATCCTGATATGGTAATAGTTTGTGGGGTTAACATTGTCATCGATGGTATTGATCAGGACTAATAGTTTTCCAGTAGTGGTTGATCGGTTTCTAGATGTGTATCTTGAAAATTTCACAGTGTTCCCAAATTCGAGAGAAGTGAATTTTACAATTGATTTCAATCTAGGAACCAGTCCACATTCTGTTCCTTATTATATAACAGTACCAACAGAATTAACAGAATCAAATGTTCGGTTAAATGAGCTTGAAATCAAAGGTTTCATTCTGTCAAGCCCGTGTCTGTATGAAGCACAAGTCATGATTCTCTAAAAGGAAGATGTAAATCTACATCTATGTGTGGATTATCGTAAGCATAAACTTGTTTTGATAAGGAACAAGTTTCCACTTCCACACATTGATGATCTATTCGATCAATTGATGGGAGATCAATGGTTCTCTTATATTGACTTGCGATCAGGATATCACCAATTGCGGGTTAGTAAAGATGATATTCTAAAAGCAACTTTTAGAAGTAGATATGAACATTATGATTTTGTGGTTATTCCTTTCAGTCTTAAAAATGAACAAGAATACTTTATAGCATATATGAATCTGATATTTCGAAAATATATTGAATCTATTATAATTGTGTATTTGGATTATATATTCATGTATTCAATGGCAATGGTTGAGCATGAGCAACACCTGGAGATAGTGTTGGGAATCTTGAGGGATCATATTTTTTATTCCATATTCAAAAAGTGTGAATTTTTATATAATAATATCATTTACATGGCCATGTAATATCTAAATGAGGTGCATCTGTGGATCTAGAGAAGATAGAGGTTGTTATCTCTGTGAATATATAAAAGAATGTATTAGAGAAATAGATATTCCTTGGTCCTTCAAGTTATTATTTCCATTTGGGTCATGATTTATCACAAATATATTAACCTATGAATTATTTGATAAATAAAAATGTTCTATTAAAATAAAACTATTAATGTCAAATGTATTATCAAGAGTTAAAAGTTCATCTTACAATGACACCAATCATTATTTGTCTAGAATAAAAATATGGGTATACAATGTATTATGATTCATTGGGATATACATTTGGATTTGTTATCATGTAGTGAGATCAGGTTGTTGCTTATGGAACATGGAATTTGTGAGTGAATAAGAATAACTTCCAAAAACATGATTTGGAGTTATTTTTCATAGTCCATGCTTTGATGAGTTGATTCCATTTCCTCTTTATTGAAAAATTTCCTATGCTCACAGATCATAAGAGTTTGATGATTGTTTTCTCACAACTGTATTTGAATATATGAAAAATAATATGGATTTATAATCTCAAAATTTTTGTCTTTGACTTGATTTATAAACTGAGAAATGTAAATTCGGTAGTTGAAGCCTTAAGTAGAAATTAATATGCACAGTTGGAATAAGAAAATTCATATGAGTTGCAATTGATGTCAGAACTAACAATCTTGTACAAGGAATGTGAAGACTAAGGTGAAGTTTTCTCCTTCTTTCCAGCTTTCATTGTTCCTAATTGGTAAAATTTCATTAAGGATAAGAAACATCCGATGAAGAATACGTATCGATTAGGTAAAAACATAGTGGTGGAGAGACCATTGAGGGAAGAAATCTCATTGACAGATTAGTGTTGTGGTACAGAAATCCTATAGTTTTACGTATGGTGCATCAGGGAAAACTTATTCATAGCACCATCATTCAAGATGGGTTGTTCATCTAGGGATACAAAATGTGTATAATACATTGAAAGATTTTTTTGGAGGTTCATTACGAAAAAATGTATTTGAGATTGTTTGGAGATTATTTAATTATCAATAAGTTAAGGAAGATCTTTAGTCACCGGATGGTATGTTGTAGTCTTTACCTATTTTAGTTTTAAAATGGGTGCATATTACATTGGATTTTTTAAAAGGCTACCCAAGAATGGTTCAAAAACACAATGTCATATAAGTGATATTCAATAATATCACGATGTCATCTCATTTCATCCCTATTAATGAATCTCATAATGTGGAGGACTTCTTGGAAATATATATATATATATATATATATTTGAAAAGTGTTAAAGAGACATGTAATACTAGTTTTAATATTGTCGGAATGGGATCAAAGTATTGTGACTCATTTAAGGAAATCCCTTCAAAATTCCCTTGGGACATAGTAGATAATGATTACATCATATCATCCATAAGAGAATGATAAATATAAAAAGACGATACAAACATTGGAATACTTGTTTCAAGATTGTGTAATGTATTTTTATGGATCATGGGTACATAATGTACTATTATTGGATTTCTCACATAAAAAAATTTATCATGCCTCGATACATATGGATCCTTTTGAAGAAATTTCTAACCCTCCTGGTCATTCTTCAATTTTTTGGGTGGAAACAGGTGAGATATCTCGATTTGGGGAGGCCATTTTCAAACAAACAATAAAAAAGATTAAAATGATAATAAAATGGATGGAGGCGACTCAAAGTTTTCAAAAATCATATTTGAATCATCATTGATGGACACTCTCATATGAGGTGAGTGATCATGTGTTCACTAGGATATTTCTAAGTCATTGAAAATGACATTTTGAGATGTAGAGAATGTTATCTCATCGATTCATATGACCTTTTGAGATACATGAATGAGTTGGCCATGTGTCATACCATCTTCCTTTTCCTACAACGTTTAGCACATTGAATAGTTCAATTCATGTATGCCATTTGAAAAATTGTTAGCCTAATCTATACCATGTGATCAGATTTGATCATGTTAACCTAAATTTGTATGCTTCATCAGTATACAAGACAATGTGTATTGTGGATATGCAATAAAAAGTCTTTATTGAAAAACACATCAATCTAGTGCGGGTTTTGTGACAATATGGTCATATTCCAGAAGCGGTGTGTGAATGAATGATAGAAATGAATGATCAATGGCCCAAACCAATTTATGTAAAATGATGGATTTAAAAATTTGGTGGATGGAAAGGCCAATGGTGGGGAGAATGTAGTAGCACCAATTTCAATTAAAAACACTTATTTTATTTATTTTAAGTATAAAAATTGGTTGGTTGATGTTTGGGATTGTTTGGAAGAGGATTGGATTGTTTTGGGGACATTCTAAAGGTTCCTAGACTATGAACAGTTAGTTTTAACTATGAAAAATCCACAAGAAACCGAGGATAATGAGACAACATGCTCTCGATAGGCACACAAGTAAGGAGCATGATTTATCCAAACCATGTGGGACCTTTGTAGAAACCATGAAAAGATGCACACTAATATTTGGCATGGTTGGTACATAGATTGGATATCGTGTGAGGAACCCGTGAAATGTCCCCCATTATGTAAGTATCCAGAACATGGTTAAAACATATTTTTTCTAAACATTCCACTAACCATCCAGGGTTTAAAAATAAGATTCACAAAAATTGGATGTAGGTCTGTTTTTGGTTATCACTCCTCGTTTTTTCCAAACCCAACCCAAACATTGGATGTATTCCTCTCAATGTGTAAGACAGTTTCTGCCATTAATCCAAAGGCAATATGAAGTCTTATCATCATGTTTTGAAGCTGGATTATCTTGGAAAGTCAATGATTTGGATGTTTTTCTGGTTTTTTCATAGAAATACATCTTCCCCTATATCAGTTTATAATATCTATGTCTACTATGGATATATATATGTTAGTTGATTCCAAATATGATTAGATTTTTCTTTTTTGATGTTCGCGGAATGGATCAATGGTAGGAATTGGAGTTTCTACTCATTTTGTAGATGCGTTTCATGTCGTTTTCTATTTTATCTATCCTTTTATGGTTTTTGGATTCAATATTGACTCCTCTATTTAGGATATGAAAGCTTATTTTCAAAATGATTAAATTTATTGAAATTTATTACGAAATTGGAGTAAAAATCATTAAAAAAATCATATTTATTAATCAAATGTGGTTTTTTGTGAAATTTTGATTTTTTTTGTAAAGTACCTTGGTAAATGAATTAAATATATATATTAGAAAACAGTTTCTTGTATTTATTTATGGATAATGGTTTTAAATTAAAATGTTGTTTTATTGAAATATTTTTTTAGTTGAAATGGTTTTGGCACTATAAAAGTTTGGTAATTTGAATGGTTTTGGCATTAAAATGGTTTACTCATTGAAATGGTTTAGGCATTGGAATTGTTTTTGGAATGACTATATTGGTATTGTTTTGGTAATAAGTCGTTTTGCGTTTTCATATTTCATTATGATCCTTAGTTGAAATATGAAGTTGTTCTCTATGCCGAAGGGTTAATGGAATTTGTGATCTAATTACTTTATGAGTACTTGTAGATCAACGATAAACTGCTCATGATTATGTAAAATTGATAATCAAGATTTCTTGTATGTATGTGTGTATGTATGGTTTAGAAGGGGATATTCCAAATTCTTTGTGAAATTTTTGGGAAAACACGTTTAGTTTCTTTTCTTGTAAAATTGTTTTTGATTAGAAAACTACTTTTATTATATATAGTTTTTGTTTTGAGATAAATTTTTTTAAATGTTTTATAAAACTATTTTATATAAATTTGCGAACTTGATCTATCATAGTGGAATGAGTAAAGAATTCATTTGGGGAAATCCTACTGAGTTTCATTACTCACCACTTCTTTGGAACTTTTGTGATTTTGAATATATCATTTTTTGGGACATGGGAATAGGTAAAGTATCATTATTCTCTTTTTGTTCTTAGTGATTCTTGGGTGTTTTTTGGAGTGGAGCATGGAATAGGTTGAAGCCTTAGATTTGTGGTTTTCATTTTGTTTTTTTGGAGTTTAATTCTTCTATAATTCACAGAGATATTTTTTAGTCATTTGTTGTGGAACTCTAATGTAGTTTTACTTTTGATATAAATATATTGATTTGACATTTATTTAATTCATATCATGCATCAGGTAGTGGTTTATTTTGTAATTACTTGTTTGGTTGGTTGTGTTATTCCAAATGTAAAATCATCCCTATACGTATTAATTAATCACTTGTCATTTATTTATAGTTGTTGGCATATTGGGGGTGTTTCTTAAGACCATGTTACTTACTCCCTCCTTCTCAAGCCCATGAGGAGGGGAATGATACTACAGACATGATTTATGGGTTTTCATTTCCAAATCAACGATGTTGGGTTCCCGTGTTTTTATTGGTTTAATTTTCCTATGATAATAGTTTCCACTCTATTATAAATGGGGCGTATTTTGAAGAATGATATAGAAAGTGGTGATAAACTACAACATTCGAGTATCATGTTTATGAGATAAATATTTTTAGATGAAAACTTTTAGATGAAATAGTTGATATGGTAAATATGATTTAGTGGAATATGATGGAATCATTGAGAAAGAGTAATTTTTTTCATATAATAGGGAGAAAATTTTCATTTTATGTAGGTGATAATATCATTCATAAACTATCTCAACGGAATGGTATTATGTGTTCTGATAAAATGAGAAAGTAACAGATAAGGTGTGTAATACCATAATAAATTCAATAGACATTTGGAAAAGGTTCTTATCTAGTATCCTTACATACATATTTATATTAGGTATAAGATGTGTTTTTTGTTTCAATGTTACAGAAATATTTACTTGATGCATCTCATTTTATGAGACCTAATTTGGTATAGATCAAAGAGATTATTTATGATGATGAATTTATGGTTTAGATTTTAGATTGTACCAAAAATTTATTATTTAATAATGTGATTGAATAGGTCATAGATTCATGGAGTAATCACATGATTGATGATGGAACATGGGAATTAGAAAAATATATGAGGGGAAAATACCCTTTGTTTATTATGTAGTGAATAAAATGTAAACAAGGATATTTCTTAAATAGGGAAGATTGTGACAACCCTGGTAATCCTAGTATTGAATCTATATTTTTATTTACATATAATGATTTTATTTATTCATATTAATCATATTTTTATAAATAATTTTATTTAAAATCTTCAATAAAAACATCAATGAATTTTTTTGAAATAACATATTTTTTTCATCCATATTTTGGTTTTATTTAATATTTAATTATATAAATAATAAAATTAAAACTTTATAAAAATTAACAATTTTATTTATATATCATATTTTAATATATAATATGGTAAATTTTCATAATTTTTCCATGCTAATTCATTTTTACGTGAATAGTGAAAAATATTTTTTTTCAAAATTCCATTACTTTTATGACATCATTATCATAAAATTTTGATATAAAAATATAAAAAACCCTTTTATATTATTTTTTTTGGGGTTAAATATAAAATTTAAAAACATTATTTTAAATTTGAAAACTCATGATTGTCCTTTTGGTACATATGTTAATTTTAATACAAATTAAAAAAAATGGATATTTTTGTTTTGCTATGTTGTTGGAAGATTTCACTAGTGTTATGAATTTTTAAATGTAGTGTAAAATTTTATTTTTAAATTATATTATAATTGATTTAATGAGAATAAACTATATTAATTATTACAATTCGAAATCATATTTTGCACTTAGAATTGGTATTTTAAAAAAATAATATAACATGTGTTATTCATATTTATATTAAATATATTTCATGAAAAAATTATAAATTAAATTTCATAAATGTTATTCCAAATTTGGAATTATAAATTCCAAGAAAACATTCACTTTTTATTTTTGGGCATATAAATAAATTTCCTTTGTATAATGTCATGTTGTCTCAGTAAAAGATAAAATGTTGTAATGGGATTAAACATAGAGTTAAGGCATAAAGTATAGCTAAAACATATTTAAATGTGATTTTATGAGATTATCTTGATACTAAAACACATTTTATTCAAAATTAGGTTTTTTGGGATCCTATTTCTGGGGAATAATAAAGAATATTATTATAAATTCTTGAATACGTCAAAAATTATTTGTTCCCCTTAAATATAAAAGGCCATATCACCTATTAATTTATTCATAAACATTGAGCACTCTATCATATGAACACACTATAATAATCATTTTCTAGTTCTCATACAAACATCTTGATGGCCATTTTATACTCTAAATACACATCTTTGAAGGCGTAGGGTTTATGGGAACAAGGTTATGAAATGAAGAGGTGTAGGCACAAACCAAACACTTTCACGTTTATTTATTCTTCTAACACATTATATTATATTATAACCATTATATAATTATTAAAATAATTAAATTATCTACATTATAATGTAATTATGCTGATTTTGAATTATTTTCACCTCCTTTCCATCTTATTGGGAATGAAAACTCCTGCGCATATGTGTGGAATACCACATCAAATAAGTTATATGTTTCATTTTTCATTACCACATCACATAGATATATATAATGTTAAAATAAATGAGTATATGATATATTTAATAAATTAATATCAATTTTAAAATATAATTTATTGTATAACTTCATACTGTTACATTTGATGGAAAATGTTAACATTTCTTTTGTTTATTTGTGGATTTCCACCTCCATAAAGTGATTTGATTTATTTTTCATTTCCACCATACATTTATAGTTATAAGGCTAGATTTATTGAATTAATATGATAATGTTGAAATTGATAATATTTTAAAAAAATTACACTTTATCTATTTTATTTCCTTTCTATCTCACTGAGAAATTAAAATTTCTCTCATGTACACTTGCGGATAACTGACTGTATGAAATGATGTGATTTTTTTTCAAGACCAACATATATGGATGACTTAAAAATTGTATTTAATGTATAAATATAGTAATACTAAATATAATGGTATTATGGAACCTTGAACTACTAACCATAGTCAACTAATAATGGTTGTCTTAAAAATTAGTGATCGAACATCAGCAAAACATCAGACGTAAATATATGATTTAGTAAATATTTAAAATATTAAATAAATAAAATGAAATTATAAATGATAATGGCATGAAAACTAATATAATTATTAATAATTTATATAACTATTATAATTATAATTTTTATGATTTTTATAAATTATAATTCTTGATAGGACTTAATATTTAATAATTTTCAATAAAACATTTTCAATATATTTCATTCAAATATTTTTCTTCCATATACATATTCTTTTAAATATCATGAAAAAGTTATTATTTATAATTAAAATATTTTTAACATAAATTTTAAACTATTATTTACTTTATGTTCATTTTGTTTAAAATGTAATTATTTCAACATTTTCCATATAGGTTTTTTAAATTTTCTCTATAAATGATTAAAAATAATGGATTTTTAACGTAAAATTAATGAACTAGTTTTCATGAGATGATGGCATTTATTTATTTTATATCTTCCAATAAAAGATTATATGGGTTATAAAAGAGTATTATATTCTCACACTTCAAAGATTTTGTTTAATATTAGTTTTTTTATAAAAAAGTATATTTCTTTATATTTTTTCTAAAATGGTAGTAATGTTATCAAGGGTTCAAATGGGGTTTTCTTGTGATATGTGATGAAAAAGAGAAATATTAAAAAAAATCAATATTGGGTTCTTTAGAAATATAGAGGATGATATTTATCCTCGTACCACTCAAAATGATTTTTTTGATCCTAATATATCTCTCTAATGCATTTGGTAATGATTTAGTCTTCAAAGGTGAAAATGAGAGAGATAACTGGGGAGGATAATAATATAAAAATAAATGGGTTTCAGTTAATATAATATAGGTCAAACATGATTGAACAAAGTAGTTTAATATGATTCTCTAGAATCCCTATTTCATTATTTATTTTTGTTAATATATAAATATTCTAATTTCATGGAGAAATATATTTTTATAGACCATTTAAATTAAAATGTGTATTTTAAATAAATTATTTTAATGGGTTCATATGCTTCTGAACATTCCTTCAAGCATTATCAATGCAACATAATGGTTTTCCATGCATAAATTTCAGTAAATGTGGGTTTTATCTGTTTAAATATTTTATATTTTTAGATATTTTTTATTGTTGAAACAGTAAAATGATTAATGGGTACTCTTGTTTTCACTAATTTAATGGTTTTGCATTATTTTAAAATAACTTAATAATTATTTTTTATAATCCATCGCGTTTAAATATTTTTCACAGGATATTAAGATAATTATATAATAAAAAAATTAATAATCTTTCAAATTAGACACATTTTTAATGAAGAAAATATTTCTTCAATGAAACATGGGTATAAACACAAAGAACTTTTTTATGAGAAATGTGTACACTAAGTGTAATTTTACAATTTTTTGGTTAATGTTTCTGATAATTAAATAAAACTCTAAACCAAAATATAAAGAGAATATAAACACATAAAATCATTTCTATTGGACTCATATTCATGGGATTTTTGGGGAATCAGGTTATTATAGATTTCTATGTTATTTAAGATATTAAAGAGAAATAGTTTCCACTAGTAGAGTGATCTTTATAGTTATCATCTAACAATGGTGGAAATATTTCATTAGAGATTTGGATGAAAAAATATTTTCTCATATTCTATTTCCATAAAAATTTAGGGATGACTGTTTATCTTCTTACCAAGAATTGGACCGTTAATAAAAATATCTACTGATTTAATAGGTAAATTATAGAATCTATGTGTGTGGAGTGATATTATGAGTATGTTATGGTATTTAATATGCTGTTTATATTACAATAAATTAAGATCATATTTTTCTAGAAGAATTATTCAATACATAGGATAAAAAATCATAGTACATGGTGGATCATGGATATGGATCATTACATTAAATGTCTAGTTAGGTTATTCAAATTGATAATCACCCAAATTACTATTTTATAAAGATGAAATTGTATTTACTGTTCATATGAATATGGATGTGTTATACTATTTTTGAATAGTCATAGTATAATGTCATTGATATTTCAAGGATATATTAGTGACAAATAAATGCAAGGGTACATTTTACATAGTGACCCTTGAGTCATGAGTCAAATCTAGTAATAAAAACACATGACATACAACACATAATTTGAGACATATCTAAAATTAAAATATTTATCTCACACATACAATCCATGGACACTTTATTTATGAGTTTTTAAGATGTATAAAAATCAATAACTAATTAATATTGAATATTATCATCAAATGTACAACTTTTTTACTCAACATAAAGGGATAATAAATCCAAAATTAATCTTCAACATCACCCACAAATTCTCTATAGAATACACTCTTCTACTTGTATAATAATTAATAGTTTCATTCATAACCTAGGGAAAATGAAACACAAGAAGTGGTGAGCTCAGAATCCTTACAAGGTCATAATCAAAGTAAATCATAATGGTGAGACAATTTATACATGTCTGTAGGCATCATATGATTCTGAAGGATCTCAAAGTTAGGATGTGGGAAATGATAAGATTATAATTTTTAATAATAATGATCATGAGACAAGAGCATGGAATCCTACGAATTAGGAGGATAAAAATACATGATATCATAAGATTATGTCAAGGATCACCACCTCATTAGAATACAATAGTTCTCTAGGTTTAAACCCCAAGAACCATAGTTTTTTATGATCACATCCAATGCACCATGAGATATGATGAGATGAAAACATTACCAAATCCACTAAAGTGTTATATGCCTGAACCCATCATAATAATAAAATAATAAATATGTGTGACCCATTATTTCAACCAATATATCCTAATAACCAAATGAAATAAAGTGTTCTTTATGTCCATTTCATGTGGATAGATAATGATTTATTCATGAGTTCATCAATAAATATGTGACGACAAAGCTACATAAAATAAATGGGTATCTAATGAACATAAGAATCATTCAAGGTAAATTCCACTCAAATAAGATTATATGAGATATAGTATTTACAACATATAAGAAATGTATATATGGTGGATATGATAATTTTATATGATAATTGATGTATTTGGAATCTAGTTATACATCATTCTATCAAGTGATGAAAAATATAGAATTAAAAGAGGATAAAGATTGAATGAAAATTATTTCTATAAATGTGGATGATTAAGAATGAAAATATAAAATAAGGATTGTACCATATATGTTAAATAGAATCTCATAAGGTTTCCAGACAAAGATGGTGGATGTCATCATTTAAAGAATAGTCTTGACCAAAAATATCAAATAGATAGAGAAAACCCTTTAAACAATTGGAAAAATATAACAAATAATAAAAATTTCCTTTATCCTATAATAAATATAAAAGAAATTTTTTATAAAACACATGATAAAAATAATTTCAATTTTTGAAAACTGGAATATGTATATTTGCTGTCTTGTAAGGACCCGTCCCCCATGGTCAGTGCCGGGACTACCCCAAGACCACATCCTGGTGGCCTGGGGCTAGGGACTATCACCGAATGCAATAACCTACAAGTGGGAGGAATTTGCCTAAGTACATGTACAGACACAAACATGCCCAAATTAGTCCCACAAGCTGAAAAAGTAATCAAGTATCACTAAAAGAAAAGTTGAGTATATGTAAAACTAATATAATTGGGACCTAATACAAAATGAACTAAAGAACTAAACACAACAATGTACAAAATGTAAACCATGATGGCCATCTATGGAAAACCCCACCTGATCATAAGAGTATTGTAGCTACTGGAAGCGGAAGTATAATGACATGTGCACCCGATCCTATTGGGCCTTGCCGGGATTAAGGCCACCAAGTCCAATGGCATAGTGTCTTTTAGCCCCATCACCCTGAGAACCTATGGGTAATGGTCCACCAAAGTAACTGTCAAAATATCGATCGTTTTCACTAGACACTATACATGTGGGAGATGCCCATGTAGGGGTGGGTAACAAAATATTCAGTAAGTTCACCAAAATAGATATACCACATTAAAATTATCAAAGTAAAGCTAGAAGCACATGATATCACACACCGGGCATCTGTTAAGGGTCGAGAGAAAAGGATCACCATAAAAAGCATGAAACACCTCATTTTTGGGAGAACTCCTCCACTATTAAGTACAATGGGCCTACCAAGTAAAAAAGAAGTGCTTCCCACTAACCTTGGAATAATTATTTTCACCACCTCATCACTTACTGTGGGCCTGCAAAGTCTCATAGATGTTCATACCGCTAATCTTCGCTAACTATGGTACTTCTCTTCATCACATACTTTGGGCCTAAAAATTCACAAATAAGTGCTCCCCATGGGGCCATGGTCGAGTCTCACAATGTCGATGGTCAGCAGTCCTTTGTTCTCAAGAAATTGTAGGGTTATGTATGTAGCCCTCCTAGGAGAACTTCTCCTCAAGAGTGTTCTCACATATTAACATAAATTCAAACCACCTTATGGAATTATTGAATATCCACTTCATCAATAGGGTCCCAATGCTATAAACATCTTTTCAATCGGACCCACTATTTGCATGATACAACCATTTTAGTAAATAGGGGTCAGTTGCATTTGGGTCTGGTCTAACCTAGTTGGACCAACCTGACCATCCGTTACTGGGGGTCCCACATACCCCGGTTTCAACATGACTAAATTGACCTAACCCGGTTGGGGTATTGGTCAGTCCCTCCAGGCCTGGCCAGTGGGCCAGGCCCAATGGGCCTCATTAGACCAGGCTCGATTTGGTCGAGGGTGCAGCCCACTGATTGTGGGTCTAGCCATCCATCCTAGGTCATCCCCGTTGGGTCGTGGGAGTAGCCCGTGAACTTGGATATTGTGGTGTGCTCTCGGGCTAGGACACGACTGACCCTCACTGGCCCCATGAACCTCGTAAGGCCCTCCGGCTGCGGTCAAGTTAACGCGACTCGATTAACCACTTGGACGACCGAGAGGCGGTACATCCCTCCACATGGTGTGATTATGGGTGTGTTTTAGGCTTCCAGTGTGTCTGGAAAAGGCTGGCCACCCCCTCTTCGGTAGTGCTGGTTGGCACCGTCCCGTCCACATAACCTGCGTGGGCCGATCTGCGGCACCTTCTAGAGGCAACTGGAGTTTTTTTGGTGGTCCATTTTCTAATATGGCTGGCCCTATAGTCCTCTTGGGTGGCCTCCATCATCGTGATGGTATCTCATGCACCTTTCCTCCATTAAGGATGATCCATTCACAAGGAACACACATGTAGATGGGTCCAATACATTGTTCATTTCAGCCCACGCTCTCCACATTAGTTGTTTTAAAATTGGTGAGGTTCGGGGGGTTGGTTCAATCATATTAATGGATAAACTATTCATGGATAGATAATCCCCCAAAAAATGATACCATCCTGCATAAAAAAATTATTTGTGGGTCAACCTATTCCTGAGTTGATCTACATTCATATTTTCTAGAAAAGAATGTTGAAGAACATAAAAAATAAAATTGTCCCTACCTCTATGATGTTGCTTGTCGTAGCATTACATCCTCAAGGTTTCAAGATGATAACATTGTGAATTACAACTGAATCCGTTTTTCAAGGTGTAATGAATATGTTTGGAATTCATCAATGTTTATCGTTATTCTTTGGATATGTATTTCCCATGAGGTTCTTTATATAATAATTGTAGTTTAAATCCTTGCACCACTAACACATCAATCAAAATATAAGGAAAACATGTCAATAGTTTTTTTATGTTGTGATGTCGCATTTTTATGTCATTTCATTTATGAAAAAATTCCATTGTTACACATCATTAAAGTATCATTAATATGATAGAAAATTATCCCTTAATAAGGATCATCAATGCTTCTCATCGCTACACCATAGTGTCACTTTCTGCCGGTCAATGGATGAGAAATGAAAATAAAATATCTTTTAAATGTTATATTATTATTTTATAAAATTTCAAAAATTATCTTTTCTGTTTGGCCCTTGCAGGACAATGTTAAGCCCTTTCCTTGTGAATCCTAGAATACTAAATTCAACAGTTCCCTCAGATTTTTGATCCGAATAACTGATCAAATTATAGAAAAGCACACATACATGTTTTCTGAACATACATCAATAAATTTTAAAATTCATTTATGGGCTCACCGGGCCTCAGAATCACATAATGTCAAGCGTGTAGTCTCAAAATAATCCCATATAATTATAATATTACACAAGAATATATGAGACATTACATTCTACAAACCATAGGGATTTAGGTACCCAAAAGATACAATAAAAAATAATTAAATAAATGGGGGAACTGGGCACGAATCTGAGCCTCCCGCTCCCATGTTCTCTCTTGGAGATTTTCATTCTTCCACTGAATGTGCAGAAGAGGAATAAATTACCCATGTAGGACCCACTCATGTACTTCCTCTATCTTAAGTATGAATTCCACAAATGTCACCCCATCATCAACATACAGCTCACCGCTGTCAATAACGTGCGATTGATCATGCACATACCTTCTCATCTGTGACACACAGAAAGAAAAATGCACCCTGTGCATTTCTTGAGGATGCGCTAGGTGGTATTCCATCTATCTAACTCTACTCAGGATCCAAAAAGGTCCAATTAACCTCGTGGATAGCATTTCTCCCTGGTCAAATTTCTGTAATCATTATCGGGGTGAGACTCAAAAAAATCCATGATCGCCCTCCTCAAACTCCAAGGTACTCTGTCAACTGTCAAAATAATATTTCCTCTTACACTGTGTAGTTCTCAAACACTCATGAATGATCTTCACCTTCTTGGTGATAGCCTGTACCAGCTCTAGACCCATGAGTGCCAACTCCCGCTGGTCTATCCAATATAGGAGTGATCTTTAAGGCCGCTCGTACAAGGCCTCAAACTGTGTCATGCCAAAGATGGTGTGATAACTGTTTTTGATTAAAACTTCACTAGTGGAAGGTGGTTCTCCCAACTATGACCATAATCCAGGAAGCAAGCATGTATCATGTCCTCCAAGGTCTTTAGGGTCTGGTCTGTCTGACCATCCATTTGGGGGCAAAAAGATGTGCTAAATCATAGTGGCATCCCAAATGACTCTTTTAATCTCGTCCACATCAGGGATGTAAAGTGATTGTCACAATCTAAGATGATCATTGAAGGCACCCTAAGAATCTGCACTATCTCATGAACATATAGGCATCCAAATCCCTATGATTTTCCCTCTGCCATGAAGGGTAGGAAGTGTGCCGAATTGTTGAGTCTTTCAACAAACATCTTGATAGAGTCTAGGCCCTTGGATGTACATTTTAACTCAATCATAATTTCCATCAAGATACCATCCCATTTCCACTCTGGTACCTCGAGTGGATGGGCAATGCCTGATTGAACCTGATGCTCGACCATCACTTCCTGAAAATTGAGGCATCGTGAAATGAACTCGATGACTACTTTATTCTTCCCTGTACACTAGTACTAACATCAAATCTCCTCGTGCTTCTTCTCCACTCTATGATGTACTGACAAAGGGGATGTATGGAACTCCAACAACAACTCATCCCACAATGTCATTAGAACTTTGGTGTGCCCACTGAAAAGGATGATGTGCTCCCCACCAATCAAAAATCCTCCAGAAGCCCATTATGAGGATAACTGAGCATGTCAGGCCTCACAGTCAACATCCACCAATGGTGCCTCCCTAATACACTATACGATTGTGGGAGTAAAATCCATAAACTGAAGGTAATCACTTCACCATCATCCACGAAGTATATATGCATCGCAGCCAACTACAACGTTGCCTCACTCAGTAGCTGAAAACTAGTCCTACTGCAGAACGTTTCTTCCACCATGTTCCCATTTCCAAGAGTATATAATATCTCAAAGTCACTCTCCTATAGGACCAGTATCAATTTATACTATATATGGTTCAGGTCCTTCTGGGAGAAATATAACTAAGACTCATGTGGTCAGAGTAAACTGTAAACTGTGAACCCAAAAAGTAGTTCCTCCACATATTGAAGGCAAAGACCACTACTTATAACTCCATGTCATGATTCATGTAGTTGTGATCATGATTTATAACCATTATTGATCCATAGGTGATTACTTCTTTCTCTAGCATCAGGACACAACTTAGTACAGTCCCTGATGCGTCACCATAAACGACATACCCAATACCCTTCTCATGTAGTCTCTTGATGGGCGAACTTTTCATTCTCCTCCTCAACACACAGAAACTCTTCTAATATTTATCTATCCACACAAAGGTTTTTCGCTTATGTGTAAAAGCCAATAGTGGTACCACTAATTTGTAAAAGTCAGGAAAAAACCTCTGATAGTAACCAGCCAAACCCATGAAGCTCTACACCTCAGACATGATCCTGGGTGGCTCCCAAGGAAGCAATACCTCTATCTTCTCTACATCTAATGCAACCCCAGCTTCTAAGATGATGTATCCCAAAATTCATACCTCCTATATCCAAACCTCACACTTCAATATCTTACCATAATGCTGGATCTCTAAAAGTGTATCCAGACTATTCTTCGGTGTCTAGCGTGCTCCTGCTCTAACACCGAGTAAACCAACGTGTTTTCATTGAAGACAAAATCAAACTGGTCATGTTAATGCTGGAAGATCATGTTGATGAGTCCCATGAACACTACTGGGGTGTTAGTCACACTAAATGTCAAATCTAGGAAAACATTGTGGTCGTACACGCACCTAAAGGGTGCCTTCATTATATCCATGTCATGTACCCGAGTCGGTGATATCCTGATCAGTGGTCTATAATTGAGAACCACTTATCCCCCCTATATCTAGTAAATGGGATCATTGATTCTCGGTAGTGTATACATGTTCTTTAGGATCACCTGGTTCAGGAGCCGAAATTCCATGCACAACCTCAAACTACTTCTACCTTCTTGGAAAAAGCACTAGGTCTACCCATGGTGAAACATGAGGCCTTACAAAATAATTCTCCTAGAAGTCCTCTACTTTACCCTTAGCATGAGAATCTCTATGGGAGACCTTCAATATATCGATGTGGATATATTTTTTTTCTCAGGGTACGGGTTGATGTAGAAGTCTACCTCCCTTCGAGGAGGTAGTCCCATATCATCCTCATAAAAAACATCCTTGTACTCTTCCACCAATACAAGAAATCATACAAACCTCTCTTCCACTACATTGAGGGTGAGGCTAGCTAAATGGTGAGTGATCTACCACACCCTAATCCAAGAATGTCTGTCCTTCGCTGTAAGGGTTTCATTATTTCCTTTATATGGTCCCATATCTATGGTACATTGCAAATTACACCTAAAAGAGTAAATCTTAGTATTGAATATTGATAACTAGTCCATAAACAAGATGATGTCTTCAGGCCTCAAAACTACTACTAGGAGATCCCAGCTGAAAATCCCTCCTCCTAGAGTATGCTCACACTGCCGACACTAGTGTGTTATCGTCGAATCCCCTCCCATATGAGTCTTTATACATAAGGATCGAGCCCATAGATACACCAGAATCATGAAAATCTAAACATGATTTGGGGAAATGAATGATTGAATATTAAAAGTGTCTATAATAACTGTAGCTACGGTGGAGAAGACACATATCATACCTCAGATCATCACCAGAGCACTGTGGTCATAAACCTCCTCCACCTAAAGTTGTGCTTTCCAATGTCTGCCTCCTCCAAGCGGTCGAGTGAACCGCATGGGGGTGGTGGTGGTAACACCTCAAACCATCTCCCACCACCTACGTCTTGACCATCTCCCCTACCACATCTGCAACCCTATGGAATAATTCAATCGAATCAATACATCTTCTTTAACGGCCCATCGACTGTCAGCTGGTCATCAATACGGTGGGTTGAGATATCATGAGCCATTTGTCCCTGGCTTCATCACGAGAAGAAATGCCTTGTTCTAAGCTAAATCCCTCTAGTCTAGGAGCCATGCACTGCTAAATCTATGTCCTAGGGTTCTCACCTCAAAGACTTGGCCCGCTTGGGCCCTCGCATCTGTTGTCTACTTCCTACCGAAGACTCAGCCACATATGTATGATGGAAACTCTAGCAGTGGGCGCGTACTCTGCCAAGAAGCTCTCTTCAAGAAAGCCTCTCTCATCAAACCCAGCCCTAGTAGGGATGCTGATAGACAACTACGATGGCCTGATCTCTCAACTGAGACCTTGTTCAAAAGTTCAAGCCTTTAAGAAAGGGTCTTGAAACATATCTGTCGAGTAGTGATAAAACGCGGTGAACCTCACTGAGTACTCATCAACCTCCATGCTTCCATATTGTAGGTGAAGAAGCTCATAAATGCGAACCAAGTGCAAGATCATAGGAAAATACTCACCCTGGAAATGTCAGTCAATGTCTAACGAGGTGAGGGTCACCTACTCATCTGTCTGGGTGGTCATTCTCCACCATATCCCTGCCATGCCTTGTCGATAGCTCTATGCCAATATCTTAATCTTGTCTGGAGGTGTCGTAACTTAGAAGAATCCCCACATCATTGCATCCAACTAGTCATCATCGACCTGAGGATCTATCTCTCCCATGAACCTGGGAGGTCTCTGCCTCTGAAACACTTGTAGGTCACTGAGTCTACACTACTCCTATGCTGGATTCAGCAGCAGTAGATGTTGACCATTTGGTGGTGGTGGCACTGGTTCACCACACAGGGGGAACATCACTAAAACTGTTCCACAAACATATGCCTCGTCTCTAGGAGGGATGTCCTCATGACCTTGTATCGAGATCCTGACATGTCTCCCATGTAGTGTCATCTTGAAATATATCAATATGGACCATGATAGAAGAATTATTCCCGGTGAGATGAGTCTTATTATAATGAAAATAAGAAGAAACTTATGAAAACAATGTTTTCATATATTTAGGATACATGCATAATTAAACGTTATTGTGTATGGATATGATGGTCGTCACCCAAACACTGTACTCTACGAATCTTAAATTTAGACTCACAACACTTAACACTATTTCCAAAAAATACCAAACAATATACTCCTAATCATTGTGGTAGGATTGACCTCCATATGATACCACTTTATCATGAACCATCACCCGAGGTCTCTACTGTGACTACCCCAAGCCCACCATCTAATGTAAAGGGGATGGAGACTAGTGATGAAGGCATTAACATGTAACTGGGAGGCATTGTCCTGATTACCCAAACTCACACACATGCCCAACCAAGTCCCACACACAAAAAAATGAATCACGTATCTCTAAAAGGAATGATGAGTACAAGTACAACTAATTTAAGTTGTCCAAAATACAAACTGAACAAAACTTCTGAATGAAAAAATGTTCAAAAAGGATACTATGATGGCCAACCTCGGAAAATCAAACTTAATCATTGTGTGTTTTAGCTACTTGAAGTTGAAGTAGAACGTCTTATCCATAAGATCCTTCTAGTCCCTGACTGTCTTTATGCCACTATGTCCACCTTCATAGATTCTTTCTGTTTCTTCTATTTGAGCACCTCTGGGCCTTGGTCCCCTAAAGTCTCTTTCAAAATGGTGATTGTCTGCAGCAGACACGAGACGTCCGAGTGAAGACCGTGTGGGGGCGAGTGAAAAAATACTCAATAGGGACCCAAAATGGGAAATAACTCCCAACAATCATCAAATAATATCATGAAGCAGTAGATATATAACACCATGTATATATTTAGGGAAGTGATAGAAGGATCATTATTCAAATAATCTAACACCTCAGATTCTGTGGAACTCCTCCTATATCGAGTACAGTTGGACTATAATGTCACACCAAAGTGATTTCCCACTAACATTGGACTACATAGTTACAGATCTTAATTGGCTATTGTGGGTCTGCAATGTCACACTTAAGTGCATCCCACTAATTTTGGCCAACTGAGGTAATTTTCCACATCGCATACTATAGGCATGCAAAGTCAAACAGAATTGCATCCCCACATTGGATTTCAATGTCACATAGAAGTGCTTTATATTTGGCCATGGTCATGTCTCACAATGTCGAAATTAAGAATTCCTTAGGTCTCATTCAACCATAGGGTTTCGTATGTAGTGATCCCTTCAGAGCTGTTTTTAATTCCATTCATTGCATCTAAACACCCATGAAAGTCTCCTCAGGTCATCCCAAAAGATCTGTCTTATTTAGAGTGTACCAACACCACAAAAGGCTCATCAACATAAAAAGTAGTTTGCATGATACATGGATTTTAGTAAACTTGGGTCAAATGGGTATGCACCTAGTCTGACCCGGTCGGACCTACCTGGGGGTTCTACATACCCCAATTTAAACTCATCCAACACTCCGTAACCATGTTTGGGTATGTGTAGTTATATTCTTAATTGGTTAGTGGGCTAGGAATAATGGCCCACACCGAACCCGGCCAGGTTTGGACAAGGGTCGAGCCTGCCGTGTCACCCGCGACCCTATTTAGTCTGTCCCTTTTTGAAGGGCATGGTTCATGCCTTCTCTCTAGGAGCACTTGGAGCCATTATGATGCTCGACCCATGTGATTTGGGTCAGTGGTGCACTACTGGATAAGGTAACTTCAAGCTACCGTGTACGGCCCCTGCTAGGCCGATAGACAAGCAGGGCCCCTCCATCCATGGTCGAGCACCCGCAGCTCACTGCAACACCCAGACGGCTCAGATGTGGGTTGTCCCAATAAGCAGCTCCCTCCTAGCTCTATGTCACCCAATGGCTATCCTGGCCATCTGACTGCCTCCTCTACCACGGTGTCGGTCGACGCCAACCCCACCAAGCATTCGACAAGGTTCAGCGTCGACGAGACATTGGTGCAGTGCTGGTAACACATTCTATGGTCCAACGAAGTTGTTTCTATTGTCTATTTTCTGACTTGTATTCACCTTGGGTCACTCAGAAATCCTCCATCACCGAGATAGTCATAGACTCACCATTCTAAAATTTTTGACTATCCATTCACAAGGAGCACACATACAGAGGGGTATGGGCCTTTGTTTGGGTCGTCCCACACCTTCCTGGTTAGATGTTTAAAAACATGGGAGTCTCGGGGAAGATGTTCAATCATATCAAATGATAAAATAATCCCGGATAGATAATTCCCCAAATAAAGTTACCCTCCCTCATAAACTCACTATTCGCAGATCAACCAGTTTGTGGGATGATCTGTGTTCATTGTTTCTAGAAACTAATGGGGAAAAAATAAAAAATAAAACAACCCCATCTTATTTGATGTTCTACATCGCAACATTATGTGCTCATGGTTTCTAGATGTCAATGTCATTCGTCACTCTGGAATCTGTTCTTTAAGGCGCATTAAAGATGTTTGAAATTTGTTGGAATTTGTCATTTTTCATTTGATGTGGAGTTATTTGGAAGATCGTCATAGAACCCTCACAGTTTAATATTTCATTCCACCAAAGCGTCAACCATAATAAAAGGAATAAATGTTGCATGGTTTCTGTTATGATGCAATGTCACATCGTTATGCTGTTTGATTTATGAAATAACATCGCTATTACACATCATTAAATGTCATTACGCTGAAAGCTAATAAGCCCTTAATGATCCCCATCAATGCACCTCATCAATACACTATTAAATCTTCATCTATCTCTTAATGGATGATAAAAGAAACTAAAATAAATTTTTAGTGTTATTTTATTATTTTCTGAAATCTCTGAAAATTATCTTTTCAGTCCGGCCCATGCCAGACATGGATAAGTCCTTTCTAATCGAATCCTGACATTCTAAATTCAATGGTTCCATATGATATTTTATCAGAGAACCAGATCAATGTTTAGAAAACATTCGTTGCACGTTTACTAAACGTACATTAAAAAAGATGAAAATTCCATTCTGGGCACATCGGGGCTCGAAATCATGTGCCTCCAAAGCGTGTAGTCTCAGAATAATTCCATATAATTAAAAAATTACATGGAAATTTCTGAGACATTATAAGTCTTTTAGAAAATGAAAATGATAGTGGAAGGATAAGTTCACATGAAAGCAGGTAATACAGATTCCTTTTTGGTCATAAATGACCAATAAAAAACAATTAAAATATATAAGTATAAGAAATTGAAATTTAGGGAATTTACAATTTCCATTTTTAAATAATTCTGGAAATAAAATTTTGGAATACATTAAAACGTAACATTCAAAAAAATGAAAACTAATCATGTTGAAAATTTTAGATGTCCATAAAAACCATTTACTGAACTACATATTATAAAAATATTATAATACCATTCTTTGATAAGTGGTAAATATAAGTGTTATGTTCAAATTAAACATATTATAAAATATATCTGATATGAAAAACATAGATATGAAAGAAAAAATACTTCATAAAGAATGTTATTTATTTCAATAAACATCATTATTTTATTTGATGAAGTATTTATTTAAAGGGGATAAAGTAAATGAAGATAATTAACATCCTTATATAATAATTCAATCTACCATTTTATAAGATATGTTTGTAAAAATTGACAATACCGATGAATATAAAGAGGAGATTTCGTGATTCATGGGAAAAGGGACTTGAGTCGAGAAATCAATTACAACTTGAGTAAAATTACAATCCAAACCATGGATAGGGGAAGATCATGAAAATTAACATAAAATATAAAGAGTAAAACTAATTTCATGCTAATATATCAATTGGTATGAAAATACATCATATAAATGAAAATTGGTGCTTAAAGAAAAATATGTCTCAATAAAGGGAGTTTGATGAATAAATCAATTACTTAATTTCCGTACATTATTGATCACACTATTACACAAAATAAAATATCCATAATTATATCGATAAAACTATTTCCTAAGATTATTCATTACTATAATCCATTTATATACCTCATCAGATATTATTTACTATTTATATTATAGTTCATTGTAGATTGTTTTTGATATTAGGTGTTAACACTTGTAATTATCTTACACATGATTTGTATTGTTAATATTGATCCTTGATATTTTATAATAATGTAACCAATAAATGATTATATATGTTTCTATAAAATATAAGAACTCTTTTTTCATAATTTTAAACATTCATCCCGTTATTTTTTTAATTACAAATTTTAAAGACGATGCTGGTGACAATCTTGTTTCCAGAGTTCATAAAGAACAATGATGATATATTATTAAAATTATTAAGTAATAATATTATAACAACCAAAAATTTTAAAAAAATTATTAATTTATTTTTATAATTAATTAATAGTGTATAAGTTCACTTAATCATTCACTATATAAATACTACGACGTCAGTTATGTTGATGGTATGTCGATCAACACAAATGTTTGTCATAATGATCGAATGATTAATAAATTTCTATTAGATAATGTTAATATAAAATTTATAAAAATATTTAAATGTAATATATATAATATATCTCCATAAATTCAGTTATTAGAACCATTAATTATGGTTGGTGTTGATAAAATATATTTTTCATTTGTAAAAGATGAAGTATCCATGTTGGAATGTATGCATGATTAATGAACCAATTTTGAATGAATTTTCATAGTGAATGTATGTGAAACTTCATATTTTTATAATGAAAATAATTTTATAAAAATAAACTTTTATCATTAATTACACTTTTAGTGCCATCCATGTTTTTTTAAGTGAAAAATAAATATTATTCATTATGGTAGTGGTCAACACGTATGCAAGAATAATGATCTAATTCATTATTGAGTGGAAGGAATGAGTGAAATAGAAAACATATTTTCTTATCAATTCCATCATTCATACAATCCCTATGTGGTGTTGGTAAAAAATTATCCTTGTCATGTAGTGGAGATGGTAGTTCACATGTACACATGATTGATGTGTTTTGTTGTCAGCGGATACCATAGAATAAATGATTAATTAATATGAAATTAATATAAAAAAATTATGTATATAAATTAAACTCAATTAATTTAATCAAAAAATTTATAAAATATTTTTTATACAAAAGTAATAAAGAATGACTTATAAGAGAGAAATACTTATGTTGGGAAATATGATTTTCCTCGGAATTATCATTGAAAATAAATGGGATTTGTCAAATATAAAGTTCATAAACGATATGTTTTAAATAATAATGATCTTTGATAAGAAAAATATCTGTGTTTCATAAAGAAATTATAATTTATTGGTGGGTAAATAATGGGTGTAATTGGTACATTTCATATGTATATGGAAGGGTCATTATAGAATTATGTTATCTTAATTAATTATTTCATGGATTTATTCTTGATAAAAAGATAATATATTATTTCATAGGTATTATGGATAATTATATGATGGAATATCATCCCATATAATCAATTTTATGAAATCATTATGCGATTTATGGTGTTGGACATTACCTAATAACTAAATCCATGTGTACTTTTACCTAAGTCACTTTTACTTTCACCCATGTTAACTAACTAAAAATTTACCTATTAATATTGATATTAACACTTAATTTGAGTACTAAAATAATTTATATTGTAAAAATTTTATTATTTTTTAATAATACGATAAATTTATTTTAATTTTTAAATAAACATGCTTAATGCTTAAAAATAATTTTCAAGATAAATGTGTTTTAACAACAACAACAAAATTATGTGAGATAAAATTATTAATTTCAATAACTTTTTTTTACCTAAATGTATTTTTAATAAATAGATTTAATTTTATGTTACATTTGAATTAATATTGATCATAATTTTAAAAATAATAATTTATTAATAGAAAAGACATATAACATTTATATTTATTAAAGGTACCATTTTCTATAAATCTAAAAATATTGGACATGGATATTCTTTGTTAAAATAATAGTGTTAAAAAAATAATTTTATTCCATAATATTATATTTAAACACATAAAATGTTTGATTACCTTCTATTTTATAGTTTTATATTGATAAAGTCTAGAGCATTATAATTTACATGAAAAAAATATTTTTGGACTAAAAATTGATATTTTTAGAAAGTGACAACAAATTCAAACTAATTAATCATTGATATTATAAAATAAATCATAAATAAAATTTTATGTATTTATATTTCTAAAAATTTAATAATTATCATTTAATTGAAAATGATAAATAAATATTTTAACATATTTTATTTTATAGGACCTTCCTAAATATTCTGTGTTTTTAATATTATTTACTACAAATCCTCTAATAAAAAGATTTTTTTTAGTTTATATCATATATAGATATATTATTTTTATCATAATGATATATTAAATATAATTATTTTAATTTTTTATCGTATCTTTCCATTCATTATAGTGAGTGTGGTGGAAGAATTTGTCTTAATATTATTTAATGGAATATATATATATGAATATTGGGATGTTACATTCACCACCATTAAATGATTTTTGTATGGTAAATTTAATAAACATAAAATAATTATGAATATCAAAAAAACTAATGACATCTGATAAAATTTCAAATCAATGGTCTATATTAATATCATCTGGAAAAATAGGGAAAAAAATATTTTTCCACAATATAGTTAATTGAATGATTTATTTTTCCTTCTCAGCTACATGTTTTATTTCCCCATTTTCCACACATAAAACGTTTTTAGTGCATTTGAAACATTTTCCAAATTTTTCCTTCTAGTAGTATTGAGTTGAGTGAAATTGAGAATATTTTACATCATCATCTTTCAGACATGATATTTTATGGGAATGCATCTTTTTTTCTTTGGTTTGTTTTGGGATATGACTATGTTCAGATTGTTAATCAGGTTTTTTGATAGTTTATTTGACATGATATCATGATTTCTAACCCCATTTCTTTTGCCAAGAAATAAAATAACCAAATTAGAAATTGTATCCTTTGTTAGATTGGTTTTTTTCTACTTCCATCCATTTTAGAAATATATTTATTAGGGTTAAGAATATATAAACTAGTAAATCGGTAAAGGGGAAACTATGTTCATAGATCAAATTATTCTTATAGGATATGAATACCATATCATATGATTATTTATCTTCAATCTAGCTTATCCAGGGTAATTTTATTATTAGGTTCTCTAATATAATTAACTTCCATAAAATCATATGTCAAAATTCATCAAAATGGTTTGTATATATAATTCGAATTAACCCAATATATCTCTTTGGAGTGTCTATCCAGGTGAAAAGTTATGGTATAGTGACTTTTCACCAGAATGATGGTCATGAAATACTTGAAAAACACTTTTCAAGGTTGTTATTACTAGATTCATCTAAACACACTCCAATATAAGATTTCATTATCTATAAATGTTGTGAATTTCTTAGAAAAAGACCAAATATCAAATTTACTAAAATTTTATGGGGTTTTCATCGACATAAACTTATACCTTGTAATTACACTAATATTATATTATCTTAATAACTAAACAAAAAAAAATATTCAACACTTCTATACAAATGGTTTATCTATACTATTGTAACAAATATCATCCATAATTCATCAATCATTTATTTCATTACTAAACCATAAATCATCCTCATCTAATAACATATTAACATATAATGTTATCAATACAGTTCTGTGATGACAAGGACGGTACCATTTGACCCAAACTACTATATCCAATCCAAAAAACAAAGAACCCATATTAGTAGATTTCAAACAAATTTAATATTAAAATATTTATCTCACATTTAAAATCAAAGGACATTTAAATTAGTGTTTTAGAGAAATAGGAAAAATAACAAAGTAATCAGTCTCAAAATATCTGATTAAATAGACACGTTATTTCACAATATAAAAACCTAATAAATCAAATATCTGTCTACAAAATCACTAATAAATTATCCTCAAATGATACTCTTCTATGATGAACATATTTAATACATTTTTGTAAAACCTATGTAAAATGATACATATGAAACTGTAAGCTCCAATACTCAATACAGTCATAGAAAAGTTAATTATATTGGTTATACAACATTTACATGTCTATAGGAATATCATGATATCCTAGGGATCATTGAATTAGGTCATGGGAAATTATTGCATAAGGGTATTGAATGATAATCGTCATAATAGAAATGCATGTCATTAGAGATATGTGGAAACAATATAATCATGGTAACCTAAGAATATCTCATCGATATGTACCTCATTAACATATCATCGTAGGCTATTGTAAATATCCATATAACTTAGTTATCAAGGCACACTGCCCAAGTAAAATGATAGATCATGGGATAAGTAAATTACCCAATGAATTAGAGCTCAATATAGGAACCCCATCTTAATGAAAAATGACACATATGTGTACCACATAATAATAATCATTATATTATAAAAACCCACATAAATAAAATTACTTTTATGTATTTTTCAACTAGTTTCCTAAGAATGTATTCATGATTTCATCAATAAACCCGACATGATTAACCAATGGAAAATTAATGGGTATCTAATAACTGTTAGTTACATTTTATGTAAATTAAATTCAACTTAGATGATTACTTGTATGGTATGTAAAATATACATAAAATAGATATGTGGATTGGACCAAACATTACCAAATCAATATATGTATTGGGAATTGTTTCATAGTTCCTTGAAACATGTGTCTCATTTTAAGAATAACTTGTTCCAGGAGGTTTCTATCAGATTTATTTATTGAAACAGAAACATCCAATAGTACTTTATCCAGAGGGGATCTGCATTCCATAGGAAGAAATTTTTTATGTTTGAACTTTATGATACTTAAGAATGTGAATGGGTTGAGAGGATGGGAGGCCAGAATCATCAAACCCTTTTGAGGGGAATTATTGTCTACTTAGGGACTCTCATCGTAAATTTAATATATTTTCATGAATCCTTATTAATTCAACAAGCATATCATATGTTTACATGGTCATTTACAAACACCTATTAACTTGTGTAAAATTTATAATCATCAGTATGCATGCATTCGTGGTTCTTAATTAATGGAAATATCAATATGTATTCATGGTATTCCATCAATAGAATTCTCTAATATACTATTTATAGATTATTTTAATTAATCTTTGTGATGATACTAATTTTTAAGCCACTCTGTGGTGAACATTGTAATTTATTGGCATCCAGGGACAAGAAGTTTTGGATTGATTTTGGGATCATGGCCATAAAATGCGCTTCTTACTTATCCATGTAATAGAAATCCGAACCCCCATAGTTTCGTGCCACTGAATGAGACAAATAATACCATTTAAGATTATGTGATAAGGACCTCTCCATACAGTTTAATGTCTTGTGGTATGGAAATCTATGTTGGATGTGCTTAGTCAAAACATAGTGTGGGACTTATACTGAAGCAGTCCAATGAACATTGGAAAGAATATGGGATTCCATGAAGGATCAGTCCCTATTGGGAATATGGCCCAAGGAGAACAGGGTTGATTTAGGGTATTGGTTGTGAACCTCAAGATGGCTTCCTATGTATTCCATATAGATTGGAATCAAATCCCACGTAGTTTTATTAGTCTCATAAGAGTGTATAGTCCATTTAGAGAAATGTGGTAGGGATTATATCTTTAAAATGGTCCCTTGATGATTTGTGGATTAATTTGGGGCTTATTCCTAACGAGGATTCTCATATTAAGGGAATTATTGTTGGATTTTGGAAGAGGATATCCAGTGAGATAGGGCCCTAAAAAGGGCTTCTTACGTATGCTGGTTTGAACAGGAATTGAAGTTCTCATAGTTACTTTGATTATGCAAATGTTATGACCATGAAAAATCTCTAATCCCAAGCGAGTCATGCTCTATGTGAAAGACATGAGGATGTTAAAGATTCAAAAATTTCATTCACACTTTCAAAATTTTCTTCCTCTGCTGGTGGAATAGGGCGCACCTAGTGTGTCTAAGGTGATTGAGGTCAAGGTGGCCATTGAAGAGGGAATAGTGATGATCCTTGTAGAGAAACAAATATTGACGTACATGGAAAATACATTACTTTTTCGGAATAAATAATACATTACAAATCAAATTCCCAATGATCGTATTAGTTTAGTATCTTTGGAAACTCGGAACATAATCATCTAATCATTGTGAAAGATCTTCAACATCTCCCATAAAGATCTACTTTTTGTCCTACCTAAAACCATACTTTATATCATGAGGGAAAATAAAACATAAAAAGGGTGAGCTAAAATGCTCAGTAATTGTATGAATGAAGAAAATAAAACAACCCATATACATTTGAACTTAAAAAGATGAACATAAAGTTAAAACATCAAATTTTTTAACAATGACATTAAACATGTTAGTACGTAAGGCTTAGATAATAATGGAACATAATTCATGATTAAATAGCACGGTAATAAAACATTTAATTATGGAAAACCATTAAGCACATTATATGATTTCTATAGTTTCCAATGCATTGTTTCTAAGACCATTATAGTGGTCAAAGTCCATTACTGAATCGGGTTTACCTACCGTTCCTGCCCTGTATTACTGTATCGGATTTACATGATGTTACAGAAAAGTATATCTCATGAGATATAATTCTTTACCCAATTAATTGGAGGGAGATATAGGCCCCACCCATATCAGAATGAAATAATTCTTACTTGTTCCACAAAATTAACATAAATCATTCATCATATCACAAATAATAAAAATGGTTTTCATAAACATCATCTCATCATAAAATAATACATATAAAACAAATGGATATAATTTCATCATAGGAAGAATCAAACCATGTAAATAATAGATACATTATACTTAAATCATAATTATACTAAATAATTTCATCTTAGATGGAAAATAGTTTTGACAAAACTCTTGAAATGAATTCTTGAAGAAAATTTTCTTTCTTCCTCAAAATCATTTACGTTTCAAAAACCACCACGAAATTTTAAATGAAAAGGAATTTTTTGAAAATAATCATGAAATATTGTAGAATATGATTAATTAAAATTAAGTGTTATGAAACCATAAAAATCTATTTATGCCGTATAAGTTAAAAAAACACTCTCCTTGTACTTTTTCCAGAAAAGTCAAAAAGTACCATGTATGGTAAACAAAAGAAAGATTACTTATATAATACAAAGTAAAAGTCAACGAGGGGTAATATTTACTTTAAAAATACGTGGAAAAATATTGAACACTTTATGAAAAACATTTTATGGACATGGATGAAAAATATACCCCAGTAAATACTAACGTATAAGAAATCTCGGATAAAATTGAGATTGCAAAATTATACCTTAACATATGTCCAATTTCATCCGTATGTGTCCGAGACTCATGTATGGTGGGTTTAAACATATTATGAAATAGTAATAGAACAATAATAATAGTTATTATATCATATATCATTAACTTCCGACTTTATATTACCCGTTTATTTGTCAATTCCATGATAAAGCAGCATTTTTGGTAAAATCGTTTTATTTATCGTATGTGTTTCGACTTGTTGTTCTTGATAATATTACTTATATCCAGATTAACTAAATTCTTGAATGTAATATTTATATATATATAATATATATTCATCATATAAATATATATTATAGATCGATAAATGGAATGAAATACATCGTTTATGGAGACGGTAGGTCCTATGTACGCATGAACAATGTTTTCGTTTCCTTATTGAATTGAATGGAATTAAGTAAATGAAACATATATGTAAATTAATCCATTATCATTATTATGTAATATATTTCATAATAATTTATTATAGATACTTCATAACCATACTTTAATGGTTAATCATGGAAAATGAATCTCATCAGGTTCGTGGAGACGGTAGTCCGTACATACGTACGAGTGGAAATATCATTCTTTTGATATTAAAATAGTATATAATTGGATGGTATAGTATCTATAAAGAATAATAATAATGTTATATTTATTATTTATATCATTTATACTCATTATTTTACCCATCCAAATGATGAAATTTTGAATTAAAAACTACACCACGTCGTGGTGATGGTAAGCCGTACGTACACACGTGTGGTGCCTTTTTCCTTCATAGGATGGATAAAATAACTAATATGGTTGTAAAATTTTTATAATAACATAAAATTATATATAAGATAATGGATTTATTATTTTATAATAGAAAAAAGAAGGAGGATGTTTAAGAAGAAAGGAACTTGAAATAGGTGGTGAGATATTTACCTCTTCTTCGGGTTCATCCTTTTGATTTTATCAAATGGGATCCTTAGGTTGTCTTTCGGACAAATGAAAGGACTCTATGAGGAATTTAGGACAGTTGAGAGGGTATTTGGGTGGGGTTTTTCCTAGCTAAATTGCGTTGGAGGTGTCAATTATAGAGAAGGGGGACTGCCCTTTTATAAGAGGGGTGAGGGGCACCTTATGAAAAACTAAAAATATTATTTTATAATAAATTCATATTCGGTTTATAATGGCTCAAAAGTGATTATTTTTTGGATAGGGTGGGGATGGGTCGATATCCTCTCAAACAATAGGTTTTATAAAGGTTTATGTTACCATTTTAACCTTATAATTTAGATTTAACTCTATATCAAATAATTTAACTTTTACTGTGTCTTCTTGTATTCTTACACTATATGGTTAATAAACATACTATAAACTGCCAATAAAACCCTAATTGGTTCGTCAATGTCATATATATTGTAATATAAGTCTTTTGGCCGAGCCTTATATTTATATAACCATTATATCAATTAATAATATAATACTTGTTTTAAAAACTCTTTTCTGTCAATTTTGACACTATTCGGTATTTTCTTTTTTCTAAATTCATAATAGTATTATTATTTGAAATACAATTCATCTAACCACCCATAATATGTAATATTTACCTATAAAATTATTTTAATTCATAAAAAGTCTCAAATTACATTTATTTGTGTATTTATCATAATAATTATTATTATATTTCATTAATAAGGAAATTACTGCATCGTCATTGTGTCATAAATAAATTAAATTATTTAAAGTCTAATTTTTTTTAATAAAATACAATTATGTAGGGATTTCTTTTATCTTTATAATTAATATTTATATTAGATGTTTTCTTGTGTATAATAATATATTAAAAATGTTTTATTTATTAGACATTGATTTTAACTATTTTAACTCTTCTTTAAATAAAATAATAATAAGTGTCCTAATATAAACTAAGTAGACCATGGAGGTTCATATTTTATTTCTAAGCATGTTTTTTTTTCAAATTACACTCATATAATAGAATTATGACATGTGTTAGGGTAATAATAATATCATTTTTACCCTTAATTATCCGATTTACTTTTAATCGTGATAAATAAAAGTAAAAGTTACTATTCACCAAAAATTATTTTTATCTTATTAAACCACATTTTACTTCTTGATATTAAACGTGTATCTCAGATTTTTGAAATTCAACTGACAGAAGCAGTAAAATTATGTTTTATGTAAATTTGTAAATGCTCCTAGGAGGTCGGTAAAAGACTGTAAAAAGTTCAATAAAAATCATATATATCTAAAATTATTATAAAATGACTCCAATTAATTACATTTAACATATATATATATATATATTATTTATCAAGTTTTACCTAACATAAATTTAAATAAAATAAATGCTTATTTTAAATAAAGGTCGATTTTAACCAATAACCTAGAGTTTTCACTATTCATTACAAACTGAATGTTTTCAGAAAAATACCCAAAATTTAGCCTAAGATAATTTCAATATTCTGAATCAAAAAATGAAGTCCATTTTGAAAGAAAAAATTTATAAAATTTCAAAAAGAGGGTATTATTATTCATAACGAGTAGTTTAATAATATTTCAATAAAATATCATTGTTTAGTGAAACTCGGTATTGCGTACAACGCAAGCTATCGAGGAAGGTTGTTCTTGCATGTAATGAAAGTCAAGAATAGTGTTGTGTATAATACAAGAAAATAATGTGTTTCATATAGTTCAAGATAATCATTCTCTAGTATACAACAAAAGACATCAATGAAATTAAAAAGAATAATTCCCATAAAATCTCGGGGTGTTACATTATACCCTCCCTTAAAATGAATTTCGCCCTCGAAATTCATCAGGGTTATAAATGGTTTTCTACTTGAAACATTCATTCAGAGAAATCCACATCGTAAAAAGGAATATTAAAACATCATTTTAAAAACAAACGTTAGAAACATAATGGATACCCAAAGTAACTCATTAATGGGTTTCCACATAGGAGAATATAGGTGAAAATATTGATATGGAAGAGAAATCTAACCATCATGTTCTGATAGAGAGTGGTAGAGAACATGGATATGAAAAATCAAACAATCACAAAGCCATAAATTTGTGATGATTTAAGGCACCCTTTTATTCATCAGTTATGAAAGTACTAGGACAACAATTTTTGTTTTCAAAATCATTTCCCAAAAGTTGATGTATTTTTTTCATAAGGATAAATAATTACTTGATTTCAGTGTAATATCATTGTTGGTCATTCCATGATCCACTTCATCAATTATTTAAAGAAATAAATTTGAATATGACATTCTTGAAGTGTTTTTAGATTATGCAATAGAATGATTGGTTATTCCATCTTTCTCTGTCACAAAAAGGTTATAGCAAGTTATTAAATATACATAAGTCCATATATACTGAGATTAATCATATATGGTTCATAAAATTGACTTATACATCATCTATAATACTGCATAATAAAATAAAATTAATTTATACAAACCAGGGACTTCCTGTAGGCCAATGGTAGGCGATAAATTCGTGTCGCACTTCGATGGTGGGTTCGATTCCCGCAACCTTGTCTGATGCGACGAGTTATCGCCCATCCTACAGGTTTCCTCTTTTTCTAAAACAATATTATTATAACATTCCTGCGTTAATATTGAAAAATGTTCTATTCTTAAACAAAAATATGTTATGTCTAACTTAATTCAATCCACTATTTAGGCTTGTCAAAAATAATTTGGTCGAAGTTCATAGTATAAAGAAAATGATTAATAGACATGCCATCAACCAAGCATGTGAATACCATCATTTATCCAGCATATATCATAAGATATATCTTGTTGGTCTCATTACAAACATGGGAATACCTTAATCATGTATTTTATTGAAAAATGAACCTTAGTGAAAACATTAATGCTGTCAAAAGTTAACTCTTTACACATACCAAAATCCCAAAAAATTTATATAATCAAACCATGATAACACTTTGTCTTTATATCTATCATGATATGATTAATAAAATCATACATTTCATTGTCTCTTTATCCCTTCAGTATGCGCATATCATCTTCTTTCAAAAATTATCTAAATAATATTTAATGGTCACCATTACCATTCAACATATACATTGATATACTTTAGGAAAACAGTAGTGTAACAATCCTTATATGTTTCTTTATTCCATTATACCATTAAATTACCTATACAACATAACTCTTGATAAACATAAAATTATTCCACTACCTTCTTAAACCGTTGGACGAGATTCATCATTTTATTCCTCAACACTACTTTCATTTCATATATCATTTGTAGTCTCTTCATCATCATCAACATAAATACTACCCATATGACCGCGCTGATTCTCTTCAAGAAATTTTACCTTAAATCATTGGTTTGAATCATGCCCGTACATTCCTCATTTAAAACATTTAACCATTATTGATGTCATAGAAATGCCATTATCCTTGTACATGGTGTTAATATAACCTTTTACATTGCAAATACTAGCTTTGTGTCCTTCTTTATCACACCCAATGCATCTTCTAGTTCCTTTGAAAAATTCTCCCTAATGCCTCTTATCACATGATTTACATGATGAAAATTGAACTTTCTTTCCTCTATGATCATCATGAAACTCCATATTTCTGCTATTAGCTGAGTTGGGAAACGTACCAATGTTGAGATTATTGATCATATTATGAGATTATTGATTAGATATAATAATGATGTTTGGACATCCAAATGTTGTTTCATTTAGTTTCTCATAAAGAATATCATTCCATTTTCCATCATGAATCTTCCTGTTTCCAGCCATTTTCTAAAACCCAAAAAGAATAGTGTTAGAGGAAAAAATCATTCTAGGAAAACAACATAATATAATGGGATTACCTTCAATATATAACATATTTGGTTTAATTCTATGATTGTTACAATAATTCTAGGAATATTACCTATATTTTTACTTAACCATAGAGACATCCCTAGACATACCATAGAAATATCACTAGATATTTCACTAATGTTTTCGCATCCTAGTTTCCATAGGTTAACTAAACCTTCTCTCTGATACCAACTATAGAGACACAAATCTTGACGTACATGGACATTAAATTGCTTTTACAGAATACTTAATACATTACAAAACAAATTCCAAATGACCATATTAGTTTAGTGTCTTTGGAAACTCGGAACATAATCTTCAAATCATGGTGAAAGATATTAAACATCTTCCGTAAAGATCTTCTTCTTTTACTTACTACCTAAAACCTTCCTTTATATCTTGGGAGAAAAGAAAACATAAAAAGGGTGAGCTCAAATTCTCATTAAGGGTAATCATGGAGAAAATAAAACAACCCATATACATTTGAACTTAATAACATGAACATAAAGTTTCAACATCAAAATCTTGAGCAATGAAATTAAAAATGGTAGTACGTAAGGTATATATCATAATGGAAAATCAATCATGATAAAATAGAATTGGAATAAAACATGTAATTTTGTAAAACCATTGAGCACCTGATATTATTTCTATAGTTTCCAAGGAATTGCTTTCAAGACCATCATAGTGGACAAAGTCCATTACTGAATCAAGTTTACCTTCTACTCCATCCCAGTATTACTGTACCAGATTTAATTATCGTTACCTCCATGTCTATCTCATGAGATATAAATCTTTACCCATTTAATTGGAGGGAGATATTGTTCCCACCCATCTCATAATTAAATCATTCTTAGTTGTTCCACAAAATAAACATAAATCATTAATCATAACCCAATGAATAAAAATGGGTTTCATAAACATCATCCCATCATAACATAATCCATAAAAAACAAATGGATATAATTTCATTATAAGTAGAATCAAACCATTTAAATAATAGATACATTATACTTGAAACATAATTATACAAAATAATGAAATCATAGATGGAAAATAGTTTTTACAAAACACTTGAAATGAATTATGGAGTAAAATATCCTTTCTTCTTCAAAATAATTTTCTTTTCAAAAAATGCGATGAAATTTTAAAAGAAAAGTATTTTACTTAAAATAATCATGAAATATTTTAGAGTAATCTTCAAGAAAATTAGGCGTTATGAAACCATAAAAATTCTTTCAGGCCATATAAGTTAAAAAAACATTCTCCTCGTACTTTTTCCGAAAAACTCAAAGAGTACCAAATATGGTAAACGAAAGAAATATTCTTTCCATAACACAAATTAAAAGTCAAAGAGGGGTAATAATGACTTTGAAAATAAATGTAATAATATTAAAAACTTTATGAAAAAATTTTATGGACATGGATTAAAAGTATACCCCAGTAAATACTTACGAATAAGCAATCTCGGATAAAAATGAGATTTCAAAATTATCTCTTACCTTATGTCCAATTTCTTCTGTATGTGTCTGTGACTCCTGTATAGTGGGTTTAAATATAATATTGACTTGTAACATAACCATAATAATATATATGATATCATATATGATTCACTTACGACTTTATATAACCCGTTCATTTGTTAATTCCATGTTAAAGCATCATTTTCGGTAAAACCGTTTCATTTATCGTACGTGTTTTGACATGTTGTTTTTGATATTATTACTTATATCCTGATTTAATTAATTCCAAAATTTAAAACATGATTTATATATAATATATATTAATCATATAAATATATAAGATAGAATGATAAATGGAATGAAATACACCGTTCATGGAGACGGTATGCCAGACATACGCATGAACCCTATTTTTGTTTCCATATTGAATTGAATGGAATTATGTGAATGAAACATATATGTTCATAAACACAGTATAATTATCATGTAATATCTTTCATGATTATTTATTATATATAATTTATAACCATACTTGAATGGTTAATCATGGAAAATGAATCTTATCGCATTCGTGGAGACGGTAGTCTGTACGTACGCACGAGCTACAATATCATTATTTTGATATTAAAATCATATATATTTTGTTTATATATCATATATAAAGAATTTTTATAATGGTATATTTATTATTTATATCATTTATAGTAATTATTATTCCCATCCAAATGATGAAATGTTTGAATAAAAAACTACACCACGACGTGGAGACGGTAAGTCGTACGTACGCATGTGTGGTGACTTTTTCCTTTATAGGATGGATAAAATAACTAATATGGTTGTACATTTTTTTATAATAATATCACATAATATAGATGATACCGGAGTTGTTATTTTATAATGGAAATTACAATGAAGGATGAATAGGAATAAGAAAGGTACTTGAATTAGGTGGTGAGATATTTACCTATTCTACAGGTTCTTCATATTGATTTGATCAAAAGGGATCCATAGGTTGGTTTTCTAACTAAAGGATGGCCTTTAAGATTAATATCATACAGTTTAGAGGGTATTTTGGACGGTTTTGGTCTAGCCAAATGGCTTTGGAGGTGTCAATTAGAGAGAAGGGGGAGTTCCCTTTTATAAGAGGTGTGAGGGGAAAATTTGAAAAAACATAAAATATTATTTTATAATAAATTCATATTCGTTTTATAATGGATTCAAAGTGACTTATTTCTAGGCTAGGGTGGTAATGGGTCTAAATCCTCTCATCCAATAGGTTTTAGAAATGTTTAGGTTACCATTTTACCTTATCATTTAGATTTAACTCTATGTTAAATAATTTTACTTTTACCATGTCTTCTTGTATTTTTACACTATATGGTTAAAAACATACTATATACTGCCAATAGAACCCTAATTGGTTCATTAATGTCATATATATTATTATATAAGTATTTTGGCCTATCCGTATTTTGTTAGGACCATTATATAATTTAATAATATAATATTTGTTTTAAAAACACTTTTATGTCAATTTTGACACTATTTGGTATTTTGTTTTTTATAATTTCAATAAAATATTATTATTTTGAAAACAATTCCTATAATCAACCCTAATATGTTATATTAACAAATAAAATTACTTTAATTCATAAAAAGTCTCAAATTAAAATTATCTAGGTATTTATAATATCAATTATGTTAATATTTCATTAATAATGTAATTTGTGCATCATCATTGTGTCATAAATAAATAAATTTATTTAATGTCTAAAAAATATAAATAAAATACTGTTATGTACGTAATATTTTTATATTTCTATTTAATATTAATAGTCGAATTTATATTATGTATAACCCTATATTAAAAATGTTTTAGTTATTAAACATTGATTTTAACTATTTAAACTCTTTTTTAAATAAAATAATAATAATTGTCCTAATGAAATCCTAGTGGATCAAAAAGGTTCATATTTTATTCCTAAGGTGGGTTTTGGTCTAATTACACTTATCCAATAGAATTATTACATGTGTTAGGGTAATAATAATATCATTTTTACCCTTAATTACCTTAATTTTTTTAATCGTGGTAAATAAAAGAAAAAAGTTACTAATCACCAAAAATTATTTTTATCTTATTGAACCACATTTTACTCCTTGATTTTAACTGTTTCTTTCATATTTTTTAAATTCAACTCTTAGAAGTGGTAAAATTAACTGTTATGTAAATTTGCAAATGCTCTTAGGAGGTGGGTAAAAGACATTAAAAAGTTTAATAAATATTATATATATAATTATTTTAAAATTACTACAATGAGTTACATTGAAATTATATAGGTTTTATGTATCTATTTTGACCTAAAATAAATTTATATAAAATAAATTATTTTTTAAATAAAAGGTCAGTTTTAACCAATAACTCAGTGTTTTCACTATTCATCACAAATTGATTGTTTTCAGAAATTTAGGAAAAATTAACCCTATGATAATTTCGATATTCCAAATCCAAAAATGAAGTCCATTTTGAAAGATAAAATTTAAAAATTATCAAAAAGTGGGTATTACTATTCGTAACGGCTAGTTTATATAATATATAAAAAACATATCGTTGATTAGTGAAACTCGGTGTTGCGAACAACACAAGCTATCGAGGAATATTTATATTGCGTGTAATGCAAGCCAAAAATAGTGTTGCATATACTACAAGCTAATACAGTTTTTCATATAGTGAAAGATAATCATGGGTTAGCGTACAACAAAAGACATAAAAGAAATTAAAAAGAATAATTCTCATAAAATCTTGGGGTGTTACAAGCCTTCCGACTATTCTCTTAATATTGGACAATGGTCCAATGGGAGGAAGAAGTGATTATGGTAAGGGGATTACACCGGGATGGATTCCCATGGTAACAAATCCCAATGAGAGAGGGAAAGGGTAACAAAAGTCCATATGCCCATATCTCCTCTGGTGTTTGGCACCGAAGAAGGGAGGATGAGAAATTTTGCTACCTCCTACAAGAAACTCTATGGGCATACACCAAGCATATTTCCCTAAAATTGTTCCTGGTGGGGAAATGGATAATTCTATATTATTTTTAAAAGGAAAGTTAGGTCTGAACATTATCTTCCCCTACCATAGACCTGAGGTTCTGGGTCATCTCTTCAGGAAGGGGATGCCAGGACCCAACCCTCCACCAAACCCAGAACATCCCAACACTATTTCTATGTGATGTCCTTGTGAATATGGAAATAAAAACCCACAGACACTCCATGAATCATAAACCCATTGTGAAGCAAATGTGGGAAACCTATGACTGTGGATATAAAAACCCAAATAGGAGACACGCTAATGTGCCTTTCACAAAGGTTTGAAAATCCAGGAGGTTTTGGTGGAGCTCCCAATAGAACCTATTTCATATAAGGAAGGCAATGATGATGATGCCTTTCCATGAAAGGATTTGAGGAAGGCATGATAGATTGTATAATGAAGAGAGTGAAGAAACAATGTGAATTAAGGATGGGCACCCAAGTAGGTAAGGTCACACAAGTATTGGTGTGCATGTACACTTGGGCGACCTGATGTTCACCTATGCGACGAAAAACCTGTATATTAACACTTGGGCAAGAATGTTCTAAAGCCATCAAGAGTATTCATAGGTTATACCAGATGTTGGGCTCTCAATTTCCAATGAGAGGAATGTGCAGCGGGCAAGTATTTATATCTTGGGGAGGTTGGGAGCTTTAGGCATGCAAGTGTTATGGTTTTAAAACACTAAAAAAGACTTATGTCCAATGATCATCCCTTAAATCCTTTTTAAAATGTGTTGAATAACTTTCTTTAAAATTCCTGATGATTGGGGAAAAGTACAAGGGCGACCACAACAATAATTTGGTTTCAAGGAAATTCTTCTATACAAATGAGGAACCCAAGGATCTATTTATAGGAAAAAACTAGGAATTTGGGTGAAAGTAGTTTGGGCACGCAAGTAAGTTGTGTGAAAAAATTGTGGTACGCAAGTGGCTATGCAACCGATGGGTGGAGCCCAAGTAGACTTGTGCGTCGGTGCCTTTACTACCACCAATGACCCCCATGAAAAATGTGGAGTCTCGCCACAAACTTTTTGAGCACTGTTGAGGTCATTTTCGGTCGCGACATAAGGAAATACTTCTTCAATTGTGTAGAAGGGCATGAAACACATTTAATGGTGTCTACAAAGGAACCCCCCTAGAATTTGATTCGTTCAGAATGAAAAGAATCTAGTTATAAGGTAAAATTAGGGAACTTTGATGCATTCCAATATCATATGGTCATATTTAGACAACATTAATTTTGGAAGGTTGCTCTAATTGTTTCCAAAACCATGGGTCCTAGAGAACGTGGTATGATTTTTTCTAGGGTTATTCTGGAAACCCCACAAAACATTGTATCTTTTGGCTTTTTATTGATCAATATTACCAAAACCATAGAAAATGTACATTCAATGAGATGAGACTCAAATTTGTTTAGAGTTCCCTTTGCAAGTTCTCAATCTAATGAGTACCAAGTCTTTCGTTGTTTTTTAATTTAGATTAATGCATGTTGGACTATAATGGGATAATATTTCTGTTCGAATATCATTGACCATAAACGTTGAATTATATCCCAAAAAAAACCCAGTCACTAAGAATTGGTTCAATATTCTTTAAATATTTCCAAGGGGAATCTTGAGCCATGTTTTTTATGATCACCATATTTAAAACCTGTATCATCAAAAGTTGTGTCTTATCCAGGAATAGTGTTACCATTATTTGAAAAACCCGTTATGGGGTTTGTGTTATATAGGGCCAACTTGGGAATATGTTGCATAGCCAAATAGTGACATCTTTTGACTGACAGGCATGTTATGTAGGAAACTTACGCAAGGCTGCCAAAGGGAACATGTCGTATAATCAAACAAAATGGCTCCATGAAGTTTAACATTTTGTTGTGGATTGACATTGGGAAATATGATTTGAGTGTCTCTAGACTAGAATTGGTTTTTTTAACAAGGAAATGAATTTCAATAAATAAAGGTCTATTTCACACCAACATATGTCATGGATTGAAAAACCATTTCTATAAAAATTCAGTATATGATGAATTGTAATAATTTATCAGAATGGGGAATTTAAGATATCATATTGTGAAATTTTAAGTGAAGCTATGAAGACATTGTACTGTGTTGTTTTAAGTCATATAGTGAGGAGATTATACTATGTAGTTTTAATTCATGTAGTGAGGACATAGTACCATATAGTTTTATGTTATACAGTGAGGAAATTGTGTGGCTTCAATTTATGGTCTTTATCCTTGACCAATGTTGTGAGACTCTTGCAATTTCTTGATAATTTTTATAGAAACATACTATCATATTTAGGTATGGATGGTAAAATGGTAAATAGTGATTTGGGAATTTCTAAATCTAAATAATGATATAGAAAACGAGCTAAAGGAATTAGAGGAAGTCTTTTTTTTAAAAAAAATGAAGTTACCTATACTTGAAAAACACATTATGGGAGATGTATTATGCATGGCCTACTGAGGTATATGTTGTATAGCTTAATAGTGCCATTTTTTTTACTGAAATACCTATTATGTAGGTAATTAATTTAAGGCCTGCTAAGGGCCTCTGCTGCGTAGTCAAACAAAAGTGCTCTATGATGTTTTACATTCTCTTGCTAAAAGCTGAAGAAATATTATGGAGATTCCGATTTTTTAAAGCACAAAGTTTGGTTTCTAGATAAAGGTACCTAAATAAGGAAAGGGTATTTTCAACCAAAATTTACAATGAATTGAAAGAATTTTACTTTTAAAAAGGTCTAACCGAAATAAAAAAGTTATGATGTTTGTTGATTTAGGTCATACAACTAGGACCAGAAATGTAAATAATATATGATATGTGGCTATGTGATTCTAATGTTATTTCATATTATATTGAACACATGGTTAGGTAAATGTGTAAAATATTGTTTTGAAGACTTTCATACTCGGAGAACGATAATGGGATAAGTTTACTTCAATTAAAGTTTTAAAATACATATTCCTGTATATTTTCCTCATTGTTTAAAGTGGACAAAGAAACTATAACCACGAACGAATTTACCATTACATGACAAACCCATTATGGGGATGTCTTATGCAGGTCCAACAATGGCATACACTAGATAGCCAAATAGTGGAATCTTTTGACTGGTAAGCATGTTATGGAGGAAAAATATGCAAGTCCTCCTAAGGGAATGTGATGCATATTCGGGAAAAATAGTTCTTAGATATTAGAAACTCTATCACCAGAACCGTATGGAAGATTATGAAAAGATGAAAACATTCAAGAATAAGATTATGATATATGGAAGGGGTTTATGTCCAATGTATATGATAAATATTTTAACCAATATTTTCCACGAGTTTGATGTCCTTACATAGATCTCGCTCATATATAAAATGGTAACTTTCATTGTTTCCTCTAAATTAATATTATAATGTGCAGTTTAATGTCATGCAATAAGGACATTATACTGTGCAATTTTAAGTCATGCAGTGAAGAAAATAATTACCATATAATAAATTATCCCACCATATTTATATAAATTAACCTTTTACACAATTCCTAAGAACAATTTATCTATTATTAATGTGAGAAAAAAAGGAGTAATAATTGTTTATTATATAATATAAATGTGACATAGGTGAAGAATAGGGTTGCTAAATTTACATGGATTTTAATGTCATGTGATAAGCATAAAAATGAATCAATGTGAATGGAAAGACATATTGTAACTGGATTAAGGGATAAAACCAAAGTGTCACTATGTGTCTGGCTAGGGAACGAATCCAGTCCTACATAGTTATTAAACTATTCCCGACGGAGATTTGATTCATAAATAAGAAATAAAGTGTTATTATTGTGGCTAGGCCTAATATTGGAGATCTAAGCTTCTTAGTATATCTCAAATAGATGAGAGTCAAGATGTACGTAGTACTTAAAATAATCATTCCTTAGGCTAATCGAGTTTGACATGAAGAATGGGGGATTGTGACAAATTCTGAAAGAATAGTAAATCTTAATACATAAAATGGTATAAGGAACAAATCATATATCCTAAGGAAAGACTCTGTATAGATCTGATTCATATACAGGAGGAGAAAAAAATAAAAGAATATTTTGTGATTTCTAGAATTCCCATGTCTTCCCCTATATCTTGGCCCTTAGCCTCTTCCTATAGTTCCATAATTAGGTAGAAGGAATTCATGCTCATTTTAATCAGAATCACCATTAAAATAAGTGTCTGTAAAATGGATAAAATTAACAGAACCAAATATAAATTCTTCATCTGAAGAAGATTACAATTAATAGGTTAATTCTTATTGTGACATTTGGTGGGGCGGTTCTTGTGCTTTTGAAACATATGACATAAAATTATACAGGGTCAAGGAAAACTTTTTCTTCGACACGAGATCATCGTCTTTAGAATGCTATTTATCCTTCTAATCACATCTTATTATTAAGGAACGAACTTTTGAAGAAGGTTTTTTACTGTGGAAGGAGTGGAAGAAGGCAAAATCGGTGGTTTCAAATGTATTCATAAAGTGGTATGAGTCCGATTGATTGTTTTCTTGATCATCCAATCATCATATTACTGCACATATTTTACTTTTAAATTCCTAACATTCACCTTCATTCTCTGGATGAGGAGTAGTATAATTTGCTACTTGAGTTGATGAACTTTTTAGTTTTACTTTCCCAGAGTCTTCCATCTATTGCAAGAGGTCCTTGAAAACAAAACATTCCTGGATAGAATGTCCTAGCATCTGATGAAAGGGAAAATAATTCGTAAGATCCTTATCAAATTATTTATTTGGTTTCTTTGGACTTGGCGACTGAACCAATTTGTTTTATAGAGCTAAGATGAAGTCACAAGGAACATGATCAATCCGAAAGGAATACACAATGTTCATTAATTTTTCAATATATTTTCTCCTTCGATCTATTTGATCATCTTGATGAGGTGTTTATTGTTGCTAATGATTTGGAGGAGAAGCCCTTCAGTATTATGAAGGTCTTGATGTAGAAGCAGGAATAGGTGCCTGCTGTGTGTGACTGTAGTAGCTTCTTCCATTCCTATCCTCCTCCATATAGGTGATGCGATTACATGAATTTTAGCCTTATTTTATATAATAGAGTCTTATGTCTAATCTATGATTGAATTAAGGTCTCAAAACCCCATGTGTATTTTACTGGGATCAATAGTGTGTGTCACTCATCACGTAGATTTTCTACACAAATAAGAAGAAACTCTACTTAATGGAGTTCTAGACTTAAAAAATTTGTTAATACATCCATCATGCAATGAAATCTAAAACACTTTAATTCTTCCTTCATTTACAATTGATATGATAAAAAACTGTCAATTTTTTGGTAGTGTTGTGCTAAATGGAAGAAGAAAGTTCTTATGGATATCATTCCATCCAATAGTTGATTGAGATTGAAAACATGTATACAAGAAAAAAGATGGTCCTTGTAATTAATGCACAAAACACCTAAGATTTACTGCTTCTTGTTGTTGAGAAGTTATCATCATGAGATCACAATAAGAAACAAAATGTGTTACATGTTTTTTGGGATCTCCCAAACCATTAAATATTAGGAATGTGGTATTTACAAAATTTGGTGTGGGAGGAAATGCATCTACCCATTTAGGGTAAGGTCTCTTTCATAGAAGAAATGGGGCACATATGAACTCCATAGCTTCCAATCGAGTGTTTAATTCCCAATTGTGTTCATAATAATTTGTGGAATACCCAGATGAGTTGGATTCATTTCATGTATACAAACTGGAGCTTAACCAGGTGGAACGACCGAAAAAAAACTGATGATGTAGATGATATCTGCCTTGGATAACCCAAAGGAACATGCCTATCAGGATGTGTTTGATCATTCCTTGATTGTTTACCCAATGTAGGGAATTCATTAACTACATCTGTAGTTACTACAAATCCACCTTGTTGAAGAGGTCATACATGATATTCATGCTGAGGACCAGCCTTGGGAGTACGTCTTGCAAAAATAATGTTTTATGTAACTCAGTATTGAGTCTTTTCAACTCCTTCATTTCCTATTATTACTGTGAAAATATCTCTTCAAGTGAAATAGATTGACCTTCACTAGTAGAGGTTTGAGATGTGATCTAACTTTTGACTTTCTAATTGTTAGATGCATTTCAGAGAGGGGGGAGTTGGTTATTTGAAGACATACCTTGATTCTGGGTAATCCTATAATTTCAAGATCACACACCTTCTTCATTTTCCTCAGTGTATACCGTACTATAGAAAAGACCATCATCTTCGGATTCCCCTAAACTAGACTCATTTTTACCGGATATTCTACAGCGGTGTTAATGACATTTATCGATTCATAATTCATCGATGGTATTCTATCAGTGTTTTTGCAAGATCTTCTTCCATTGAGTCTACCATGAGACATTGTTCTCCTATATTATGGATTCCCTGGAACTATTTGGTGGACAATAACTTGATGGGAATTCATGGATCATTTAGTTGAACGGTCTTCTCATGGATTCTTTCCTAATGGGGATAAAATTAACTTTTTTGAGGAGTGGATTACAGATGTGAAATATCCCCCCGCCCTATAGGCTGGGGATATTCATGTTCTTCTTCTTTAAATCATTTTACTTTTTTGAATGAATTTGAATATTGAATTAAATGGGGCCTCAACCTTGCAAGTTGGTTTGATTAATGAACTACAATGGCTGAAATTCATTCAACTTTTCTTCTGATTTTGTGGATTTTGGATTAGACATTAGCTGGGTGCATAATCTAACAACCACAAAAATCACCTATTTCAAAAGATCTCTTTAGTGTTTTAGACATTTGAATTTTCTAATTCCTAACATCATCTAAGCGAGATGCCTTCTTAAGATCCCCAAATGATTAATGTAAAATACTCAAAAACTACTTTTCTTTGGGACTAACTCCAATAAGAGCTGGTTGAGGGATGTTCTTGAGTGTACATTTGATTATTTAAAAAATCTATTTATTGTGGTCGACATTGGGATAGGATATTACATGAGACCACTTTTTACCAAAATTGATGATTTTGGAGTGTAGTGAAATTAAATGCTCCACATGCACCCCATCATATGATACAAACAACAGATCTGGAAACAGAAATTAACTGTTCTATCATCTTTAGAGAATTGATACATGCACGTTGATAGATTCTCTGTTCTTTTCCAACATTGGGATTTTGGTATACTTTGAGCGATGCCAAGTCAATTTGGCATTGCAACCCTTTTGTTACATTTAAATGATTTTTTATATTCATCATATGGTAATAATTTGGTTTTTAAATGATTAAGAGTTTTCAATAAGTTGAGGTGGATGACATGAATTCAATCTTCTAACATCAATTCTAGAATGTTATAGAAAGAAATTCCCAAAGGCCATAACATGATTGGTATTTCTCAATTGTCTAATTGTTTTCTCATTTTTATCATATCTTTATTGTCTTTTACAGGAGGATTCTCCACTTGGTTTGCCCAAAGTGGATACTCTATATTAGAATAAAATTGACATGAGGGATGTTCAGAGACTGACCATTCCCTTTAGATGTATTCTGGTTGAAAATTGTTACACCCATAAATGACAAGGCATCAGACATGACTGGCCTTGTGTTTGCATGTTACTCGAGATAGGAGGGCTTTCTCATTGCTACATTGTAAATTATAAATTGTCTTGAGAATGCTAAATACTACTATGGAGAGGACTTTTACAGTGAATGATATCACAGGGAGGATCACCATGATGGATTACATCAAGGGATTAATCATCTTGCTCCTTGGTCATGGGACCACATGGAAGATTTCATTGGCTCTCATCCAAATATAATCACTCTAGATTGACCAAATCTTCATGAAGAAAGCCTCCATGATGAAGTGTTCAGTGAGAATTTTTGGAATTACAACTACCACTCCCCAAAGTTTGTAATTAAAGGGTAGAATCTTAATATGTAATAGATACATGTCTGAGGGCTTCAATAACTCCTATAATAAGAGGAACCAAATCAAATCTTGACTATTTATTTTCCAACGGTGATTGATGTGTCTTATTCTTAGATGTTCTATTAAACACAGAAGGGGGCAATTGCTAGGAAAAGTGGTTATCATGGGCAAGTGTTTGTTCCTACCTTGGAGTGGTTACTCGAACAGACTGATTACCTCAAAATTGTAAAGGGTGTATGTTCCTAATCTTCTCATTCGTATGATATGAGGGTGTATTCCCCATGACCCTTATAAGCTAGAAAAGAGCTGTGTATCTTCTCAAGGATGGCATGCCGATGTGTTATCCCATGTGTGGGGATAGGTTAATGTGTATCTTCCCTTGATACCACTGAATTAGTTGTTATAATATCCTAGAATGCTTCCAGAATATGGACATGGATTTTCATCTAACCTCTCAATATTGATAAGATGTGTTTGGTGACTTCACTAGCCAGAATGGGAATATACATACATTCTGTATCTGTATTTGGTGAATATGCCTTCTCGTGTCTTCATTTTTCTATCAATGGATATTGACAATACTCATCCATGGGGGAAGGGAGTTGGATCTTCACCGAATTTTTCGTTGGAGATTTCAAACTGACTTCGCTAGGTGCTACCAAATGAGACTATTGGAATTCTTGATGAACATTGTCCAGTGTATGAGCCTGCTGGTTTTTTCCCATCTAGTATAGTTGAAAAACTTCCTTCAATACTAGAAGACAAGATAACGTATAGAAATGATGATTATAAACAAGTGTATGTTCTTATTTACCTACTTCCACTACATCTGATTGGCGGGCTTCTTTAAATGTAGTCAGACGAGCCTACTGACAGTTTGATAACTTGTAAGCAGTTTTATGTGCCTATTCATAGTATTCCACTATATTTATCTAGTGGGATATGTGGGTTTCTACAAGACGAGTCTTCTGAGTAACAAAATTTGGACGAAAAGGTGTATGTGCAAGTTCGTTGTTTTCCATCAAGTTATATTAATGATCTTCTCAAGAAGGGGTAGAGGTATGATCTCTATTGAGCAGATGTTTTCCCTAGCGGTTCATATTGTGTGCTCGGGTCTAAGAGACCTGGCCTGAATGTCCAGAGGCAACACCCCCATCATTTTGGGGTTTACCACCACGTGATTCTGCTGTCAATGATTGCTGGTGGGAGTTCTTAGGAAAGGATCAAGATTTCATGAATTGAGGACTTGAGGGACCTCTTGATCCACCTCCCAATAGTACATGAGGGATCGATTGTTGTGTTCCGAGGATAAAGACCTAAAACAGTTAAAGACAATGGTTGGAACCGTCTCTTTCGTGATCATTGGTCATTGTTGGCCAGATGATCAATGATTTTTATTGACATAGAGGGCTGGACGGGAAACCTCTAATATTGGGATTGTACTATATCAGGGATTTTCTTTTACCATCACATTAGGGACCTAGCATTGAAGAAGCTGGGATGGTATTTATGTCCTTCTCATGGATGGATATCTAGATTCAGCAGTGGTCCGGATGTTCATAGATATTTTCTTGGAGAAATCCATTTCTGGAATGAAAGGAATTCGGAGAATAAAAACATGAAAACAACAACAAAAACTATTAAAGAAACATCTTTTTATATGGAAACATGCATGATTGATTCCTTTTTCTAGCTTTCCATTATCAATTGATAAGATCATAATAGGTGGGTAACATTATTAACATGGATAAGGATTCATGCCGGGTTCACCATTTTTGTTTTGTAGTTCTTTGAAATGTCTGTTCTAGTATTAAGAATCACAATTTCCAGGTTGTTTCCATTGGATTGATTTATGGAACCAGGAACATCAAATGGTTATTTATCCAAAGGGTACCTTCTTTCCAAAGGCATGCATTCGTTAAGTTAGAATATTATGATACATAAGAACATGTATTGGTTGAGAGGATGGGAGGTTGGACTCATCACACTATATTGGGGGAATTATTGTCTACTCCGAGACTCTCTTTGTAAATTTAAGATATTTTCAGGAATCCTTATTAATTCACCAAGAATAACATAAATTTCCATTGGAATAAAAAATCTCTTATTAAAATGTGTAAAATTTTGTAAAGTCCAGGAAATTTCCATGTAATTTTCTATTATATAAATGGGTATTTTACGAGTTCACTAAAATTGACGGCGCATGATTCCAAGGCCCATAGTGCCCGAAATGATTTTATGAACTTTTCTTCGGGCACATTTATTAAACATACGAGCGAGTTTTTATATGTTTGGAATAGGTTCTCGGAATTGAAATCTGAGGGCACCGTTGAACTCGCAGCGCCGATATTCGCTTAAAGAAATATCCACCTTGACAGTAGTTGGTCGAGGGTGAATGTTTGTTTTTGGGTTTTTTGTGAAAGAATAAAAAAAAATTTGTGTAACAATTTATTTTTATTTGAAACATCCATGTGGATGTTGGGAGGTGGGGACCACAAGAACTAAACCACCCTTTTAACGTTAAGAGGTGGGGTCCACCATAACTAAACCTCCCTTGTGAGGTTATGGTGGTGGGGACCACCCAAGCCCAAACCCCCAATTTGAATTTTAGAGGCGGGGACCCCTTGACCCCTCATAATGGAGAGAAACCACCCAAATCCCCAAAATTCCACCCCTCCCATTAATTTGATCCATTAAATTGGGCTAATTAATTGAGATAATTAATTGTGTCTACGTGGTACAATAATTATGCCAACATGGTTGTGCCATCATAATTAATCCTTTATGTTAATCATATTGGCTCCTCTTTCTTTTCGTTGGGTGGGATGGTGAGAGGAGAACCCTTGGAGGATTACACTTCTCCAACAAAGAATGCTTTTTCCACGAATAATGCTCCTCCAATAAAGAACGATGACTTCCACTTCTACCTCCGGACACCCTCCAATGAGGAACGTCTTTGACTATGACAAGCCGACACATGAGCCCCTGTTTGGAGGTGTGAGGTGGATGAGATGAACGTCGACAACATATACTTATTATCATGAAAAATTCAATGAACAATCCAATGTAGGGGGTTGTTATTGAATTATTGAATTATCTCGATTAATTTCATTGTTTTGGAAAGCATGGAAAATGTGGATCAACCAATATGAGTTGATCCATGATTCCTTTTAAATTGTAGATTTTGTCGTTTATGACAGATGATTTCATTTTGTTGAGCCACTTTCTACCACAATAACGTGGAGGGTGCGGGCCAAACAAATATGGCCCGACCCCACCACCGTTCTTATTCTTTGGAGTACTTCACAATGGAAGAAGGATAAGAAGGCAACGAAGGCAACAACGCTCCGCCGCCCATGGCCTTGCCCGCCACCTCACAGTGCCCGGGGCCTCCGCTACTCCGCACCATCTATGGTTGAGCCACCCGGTCCACCGATGTTGCCTCGTTCTGCCGCCCTGTCTAATCCTCCATCGCAGCCTCATCGTGCCACCCTGGCCGAACTGCGGTCGCGACCTCTCTAGGACACCCCGGGCGAACCGCCGCCACCACCATCCGAGCCGCGCCGCCACTACCATCCGAGCCACGCCACCACCACCGAGCCAAGCCGTTGAGCCGAGCCTCTAGGCCAGGCCACCGCCGCCATGCTGAGCCGAGCCACCACTCGAGCCCCTGCTGCCCCCTGAGCCGCCACTGCCACCGGGCCGAGCCACCATCCGACCCACCACCACCCTTTTATCCAAACCGCCCGGGCCGAACATAGCGGGCTGGGATGCCCATTAAGTATGGTGAACCCAACGGGTAGGACCACCCAGCAGGCCGGGCCGGACCCAGTAGTTCAGGCTAGGCCAGTCCGACCAGGTCGGACCGAACCTGAGCCCACTACGACCCATTTACGCTTTTTAGCCATAACATTAGCACCAGATGTCTGTCTGACGAACCATCAGCAGCACTGGGTACCTTGGAGCGAGATGGTACCTTTACATATAACCCACAAGATATTTTTATTGTGATGGGGTATAATCAGGTTGGATAGAGCACGAATCAAACCAGGAATCCATGACTAAAATGCTAATAAATCATAGAGCGGGCATCCGATTGACGCAACATCTTTTGTGTTGAGATATCTATGACATGAAGGTCCTTTGAGATAGTTCTTCATGGAACATCACGGTAGTTTGATAATCAACTAGTTCCATGGGGAGCGGACTCTCCCAGAGATGAGAAAGCCTAGTACGGAAACCCAATAGCTGGATGTGACGAGAAGAGTGCTCCCAACTATAATATGTGGGTCATCTCTTAGCGAAACAGTGTGGGTCAACTCCTAGAGATCCTATGTGGGTTATCTGTAGTGATCCAATTTGGTTCATCTCCAAGAGATCTTGTGTGGGGCAGCTCCTAGAGAACCTGTTTGGGTCAGCTCCAGCAATCCTGTGTGGGTCAGGTCCATGTGATCCTGTGTGGGTCAGCTTCGAGTGATCTTGTGTGGTTCATCTCTAGAGATCTTGTGTGGGTCACCTACTAGTAATCATGTGTCGGTCATATCCTTGGTATCATGTGTGGTTCAGCTTCTAAGGATCCTGTGTGGATCAACTCCAGAGATCCTGTGGGGGTCAGCTTCTAGCGATTCTGTGCAGGTTAGCAACAGAGCCTCGTAACGGGGTAAGATGATTTAGTAGTTACATATAATCATCGCTACTAATTTAACTAATGATATAACTAGTGTGAGATGAGTCATTGTCTATGTGTTTCCTCATGACTAAGATGGATTAATTGAGAATGTATGTATATGTATGGGCATATACCTAAGTAGTGTTTTCTATTGATTTCATACTTTGTGGTTTATCCTTAGTGTTTTTTTGTGAGACCTTGAGCATCCTCGGGTCACTACTGAGTATCATTATACTCACCCCTTCATGAGATATTCCCTCACCTTGTAATGTTGGATACAAAAAATGGACAAAACTACTGAGGACTTGGGTATCTGGACTGGATAGTGCTCTGAGGTGGACCATGCGGTGTTTCAGTATGCAGAGGAGACGGGTGGACATGGAGTGATGAGGAGTCAATCTATTCCTACACTTTAGGAAGGAACTTCAGAGGATGATCCAGTAGTTGTATTTCCCTTTCTTCAGTTGTATTGAATTTCATTTATAATTTTACTGTCTATTTGGTATTGTATTCTGTCCCCTTTTTACTTACTGTACTCACTTGTTTTCTATACAGTTGACTTGGGTTCGTATATTTGTGTGTGTTTAGTTGCATGTGTTTAGAGGTTATAAAGGAAATGCCTTCCCAGTTTTTGGAAATAAGCCTTTGCGGGTAGTCGTCAGGCCCTAACCTATGGAAGGAAGGCTTGGGGTTGTCACAGCACAAGCCATGGGGGACAATTCATGACAAATTTTTATTAGAGGATTCGGTTCTACTATAGAATATAAGACTCTGATTTTTTCTTTTTAATGGAAATAATGTTAAGTGTAGTGAGTGTGGTTATTAGTTTAGGGAATATAGTGTTAGTGTGAAGGACAACATATTCAAACACCACAAACCTGAATTATGATTTATGATTCAGTTCATGAAAACACTGATTGAGCTTGTCTCATAAAAAGTTTTCTTTGTGTTGTTTTGAGTCTACTCACCAGGTATAACTTATTTATTATGGCACACCCATTTCTTTTCTAGATGCCTCTACACAAACAGCCAGCTAGGCTTCCAAATATTGTATGCACTGCTAGCCCACCAAGATACAAGGCCTTGGTTTAAGGCCCTCTTCTAGTAGAGGCACTAGTGGAGGCACCAGCGGTACCATTACCCATTGGTCCCCTGATGCCACTAGCCCTAGTAGGAGAGGGTGATGGCCGCTGGAGTGTGTTGCATGAGTTCCATCACCATAGGCCACACAGGATTAGGGGATAGATGGAACCACTGGTAGCTGAGGATTGGTTGGAGGCTGTGGTGAGAGTCTTCCTACTGTAAGGGACACCATATGATCTCATGTTGAACCTTTTCTCTAGGTTTCTATAGGAAATAGTAGGTAGATGGTGGAGCATGATTCTCCTGTTTCATAAAGAGGTGACACTTCTCTGGGAAGACATCGAGAGCATGTTTCAGGCAGAGTTTGTCCCAATGAATCTTCCCAAAGTGCACATACATGTGAATCTTCATCTGCAGAAGGGCAGCATGACTGTAGCTCAGTACTCAGAAAGGATCATTGGGCTCTCACGTTACTCCATGAATATAGAATGAGACCCATTCTTCGGGGCCTGATACTTCGAGTAGGGGCTCTGGCGCGAGATCAAGGCTTCGATTATCTCACTTAGCATCCTGACACCGGAGGGGGTGTTAGAGAAAACCCTCCTATTGGAGATTTTCCTTGAGAGTAGTCACTAGAAGCGAGATCCACCACTAGTCATCACGTAGCGGAGCCTTCTAGGGCTGGCATCAGACAGATGTCACAGTGGTCTATGAGGACCAGACCTACAGGGGGATGACTGCATGCCTCAGGATTGGTTGTCTAGGGTACCGGAGGCTGAGACGATCATGCCAGGAGCGAGCAATGTTACACATGGGGCGGGTATGGTCACATGGCATGTGACTGTCCGACTCGCCAAACAAATGATCATCAGACGACTAAAGGACCAGCAAGGAAGAGACATAGGTTCGACTGAGGAGGTCCGCAAGGAGCATGCGGACGTGGTAGAGGATATGGTCGTGCAGTTCGCATTGGTAGAAGATTCAAGATGTTACTGGCACAACCACCCAGAGGTCCACCCTGACTGCAGGGAGGAGGTGGACAAGAGAGAGCTCATCTCCAGGCGGTTGAGGATTATGATAATCGCACTCCGGAGATGATACGAGGTACAATCTGTGTCTACTCCACCATAGATGTAGTTCTTATAGACACAGGTTCCAGTTAATTTTTTAATTACAATACCCTTGTACAGAGTTCGGAGATTCCGAAGGAGCTGTTGGCTCGATTCTTATACCTAGAGACTCCTGTGGGAGTAGATTCGACAATTTCACACTAGTGACGGTAGTGTGAGATTACTATAGGAGGCGAGATCTTCGGCTGTGATATCCTAGTAGCAATGTCAAGGCCTAACGACACCATCTTGGGTATGGACTAGTTATCTACAGTCCACACTTAGATAGACTATATTAGGCACAAACTGCAGTGTGTCGGCATAGATGGTACCAGGTCTACCTTCACCTGGAAGAAGGGAGCCTCTAGAGCACAGGATGGACGTACTCATAGGAGAGTGCAACCGATCACTCATTAGTTGGGTAGCCTTACTCTAGGAGTGGTTGGTGTGGAGAGTCTAATTTATCCATTAGTTGTGTACTAGTACGCGGATGACTTCCCTGATGACGTTCTAGGTCAACCTCCTCATAGAGAGGTGGACTTTTACATTTACTTGTACCATGGGACGACACCGATAACCACACTAGCATATCAGATGGCTCCCGCAGAGCTTTGTGAGATACGGGTGTAGCTAGAGGACTTGCAATGGAAGGGGTTCATCTGGCATAGTGTTTCCCCTTGGGCATCCCCAATTCTATTCACCAAGATGGCAGATGAGATCTTGAGACATTGTGTCGACTATCGACGCCTGAACCAGGTTATATGGACTCGACCTTATTACATAAATAATATTTAATTTATTAACAAAAACAATTCCTTTTACATTGATGATATTTTCATGTTTATAGCTTTAAAGAATTAAGAAAATGAATTCATAATGTAACACAATATTACAGTGTCGATACCATAAAAACAACTTCAATTTTTTTCAAAATATAAATCATTAAAACATAAAACAATACTCCCTAACAATTCTTCAACATTTAACATGGCTTCCTTAATTTTATTACACATAAATTAACATATAAAAATAATTCAAAAACATTGGATTATCGCAAAATCTCAGTAAGGGATGGAAAAGAAGGAAAGATCACATTAGTCCATGAATACTCGTAACGTATGGAAGCATTTTCAAAAGACATTTTTGTCACCCTTATATATAATTACTTTGGGTAACATGATATTTACACAAGATCCACAAAAAACATGAGAACATAAATATAATCATAATGTTATATTCAGAAATTACTTACATAATCTTGTAACCATTCTTTTCTACCTTATAATTTGTAACCCCCATGGCAACCTTACTTTGTGTAACCATCGCAGTTACACTTGGAGTAACCATACTGCCTACCTCCAACATACACATAACCAATGCATTGGAGGGATATATTTGTCCCACCCTATGTAATAAATAATTCCAAAGACCCAAAACATTATCATACAACATGAATAATTCCATAAAAACATTACATTGGAATTTCTTAAAACTGAATTTAAAAAGAGGATTTTTAAACAAAAGCACCATATAAATATCATTCAATTGAGGAGAGACACAATATAGTGGATGGAATATGTATACATATTGTAAATAAAATTAATAAAATATAATATAAATAAAACCCTTCACACAAACAATTTCAATAGAACATAAATAATGAAGTGGAAGGTTATCCCAAAGAATGGAAATTCGGATGAGAATTCCTTTACCAAGGGATTGTTTTTCTTCAAACTTGTTTAAAATTATTTTATAATGGTTAAAATTGTGTTATTAGTATTTTACAGAAACATTTCATGTTTATATCATCTTATAATATAATTTAATAACATCATTTCAACCATTAATTGTTCGGATTTTTCTCTTTGCACTGTTTTTGGGTTAGTTCATAACATGATTTCCATGATTGGATCATGGTGGATGTTTTTGTCGATTGGAAGTGAAATTACAGAATTTGAATGAAATTGTATTTACATATTTTCAATACGATAAATTATAAAAATTATCATCTTGATGTTTTATAGGTGGATGATTCATATGTTTAACCGTTAATGTTGTTTGTCTTGATCATTTTAGTGGTTCTTCGATAACAACAACCTCATTTTGTCTTATAATTTAGAACCATGAGTAAAAAAGAATTCCAAAACCATTATTGGGTCATAATAAATATATTATGACCTGAGTAAACCAAAAAAATGGTTTTATGACCAGACTTTAAGGAATTAATGCAAATTGAAATCACATCGTCCACAATGTTGGTAATTCGACACATCACGAACAATATTTTTAATTCGATGCATAAGTTGGGGAGGAGAAAAATAATGATGATGAATTTTCCATGAACATGATAACATCAAGAATATACATGATTCTGGAGATTTCATGCCTCATTGTTAAGAGGAGGTGAGGAAAGAAGAAAAAAATAAAGGAATCTTAAAATAATATAAAACGTGATAAATTTCTCACGATAATTCAGCAGTCTAACTGCGTCTCATAAATTTGAATAAAAATTTTTTGATGAGAGGAAGAGGATATCTCATAATTCATACATAATATGGGAAGTAAGGGGGTATATTTAATGAAATACCCCATAATAAGACAAAGAGAATGGAATAGAATAATATAAAATGAATGAAAAGAATGAAAATAAAAGAGGATGTTTACCTCTTGATCTCTTCTCCATGAGTTCCTCTTTAAGGGATTTGGTTTCGATCTTTTGGTGTGACTAGTAGCTCTAAGACGTGGGGAAGAATATTGGGGAGTGAATTTGGAAGAAATTAGAAAATTCTCAATGGTTGAGAGGTGTGGGAGGAAGAGGGGAGTGAGGGTGGTATTTATAGTGGAGGAGAGGAGGTATTTTTCATTATTTTAATCATTATAATAATATTTTTGCTCAAGACAATGAACAATCATAATTAATGTGACCCCAAATAGTAAAAATAACATGTGAGTTTGAAAAAACTTAGCTTACATCATCCATGAATCACCTATGATGCAATAAATCAAATATTTAGCATTTATCGTATTTTATCGTATTTTATTATTCATAAAAAATTATTGAACTTCAGAAAAATATGAAAACATTACCCTAACAAATTTTCAACGTTTAGAATTCAAAAATGAAGTCCATTTTTGAAAATTAATTTTCTAAATATTATTAATTTAATTTTTTTTAAAAAATCATACTTAATTCAAAAATTTACAGTTCTAATTCTACAAATACTTCTTTATCACAATGAAAAATTAACCAAGATGTTATTATCTTCTAACCATAAGAAATAATATAATAATGAAATTCACTATTAATTAGGGTCATATTACTATTCATATTACTATTCAATAGGGTATGTTACAATTCAAGAAAAAACAAGATGGTTCCAATAGACTCCAAATAACATACTGAACACAATTGTAGATGACAGTTTCTTGAAATTCAGAATATAGAAGTAAAAAATTTATGGTTTAAAGGTTAATATAAAATATATACTTAAAAAAAAGTTCCATGCATTTTATTTATTTTTAGTAAAACATGGGGTGTTACATTATCCCCACCTTCTTGAAATTGTGTCAACATAATTTTATATACTTATTAAACAATTGAGGGTACTATTCCATCATAGCATTTTCAGACTCCCATGTTCCTTCTTCAACCATGTGGTTTGACCAAAAACCTTTAACCGGTGGATGAACTTATTTTGAAATACCTGTTCTCTTCGATCAAGAATCTGAATTGGTTTCTCTTCAGAGGAATGGTTCTCTTCTAAATGAACTGCTTATGGGCTCAAGGCATGTGATGAATCAAGCACATACATTATCAACATCGAAACATGAAAATAATTGTGTACCTGAAACAAACTTGGAGGCAAAGCTACTCGGTATGCAACTATTCCAACATTCTCCAAGATTTAAAAAGAACTGATGAACCTTGGACTTAACTTCCCTTTCTTACCGAAAAACATCATAATTTTCCAAGGAGATATTTTAATAAAAACACGGTCACCTACCACAAAAGAGAAGTTTTTCCTTATATTATCTGCACAACTTTGCTGCCTCCTCAGAGCTGCCCTCATGTGCTGCTGGATCATCCTAACTTTCTTAGACACTTATTCTACTTATTCTGGACTAACCAACATTATTTCACTGACTTCATCCAAAAATAATGGAGTTCGACACCGCTTCCCAAAAAAGTCTTCAAAAGGTTCCATCTGAATACTAGAATGAAAACTGTTATAATAAGAAAACTCAACTGAAGAAATGTGTTGATCCCAACTTCCATGATAGTCCATTAAATAATTTCAAACCATATCCTCCAATGTTTGAATCATTCGTTTGGACTGCCTATCTGATTTAGGATGAAAAGATGTACTAAAATTTAACTATGTGCCCAACGACTTATGAAGTCTCTTCCAAAAGTTAGAAGTGAACCGAGGATCTCAGTTAGATATAATGGAAAGAGGAACTCCATGTAACCTGACAATCTCCTTGAGGTAAAATCGAGAAAGATGATCAAAAGTCATTGTATCATTAATAGAAAGAAAATGTGCACACTTTGTTAGCTGATAAAAAATAACCCAAATCACATTGTTAGCTCGAGATGTCTTTGGTAGTCCCACCATCGAGTCCATGGATACATTATCCCATTTCTAATATGGCACTAGAAAAGGCTGAAGCATCCCCTTCAGTAGCTACTACTCTGCTTTAACCTATTGAAACATCAAACATTTCATGGTAAAATCAGTAATATCTCTTTTCATTCCATCCCAACAATAGTACTCTCGAAAGACTCTGTACTTCTTAGTACTACCAGGATGAACATATAATGGTGAACTATGAGCTTTTCATAATACATCTTTCTTTAATTGAGAATCACTAGGCACACACAACCTTTTTCCAAATATTAAAACACAATATTTATCTAGGTTAAATTCTGGAAACTTACCCATTTTTACCAGTTCTACATTTTTTATAGTTCACAGTCTTCCTTCTGCGCTCGCGTAATTCTGTCTGACAACAAAGGCTGCAATGAAATCTGAAACCAAACAGATGTATTCCCTACACCAACAACTTCTAAGACAAAATTCATCAAATCATTAATCAAGAGATCATGTTCCAAACGTAACATGGTTATTGATGCATGATGTTTCCAACACAAGGCATCTGCCACTTTGTATGCATTTCCGAGATGGTAATTGATTGTGCAGTCATAATCCATTATTAGTTCTAGCCATCTTCTCTGCCTCATGTTTAATTCCTACTGAGTGAATATATACTTTATACTTTTATGGTCAGTATATATTATGCATTTGGTTCCGTATATATGATACCTCCAAATTTTAAATGAAAAAACCACAACTGCCAATTCCAAATCATGAGTGAGATAATTTGGATCATGATGTTTAAGTTGTCTTGAAGCATTGGAAATTACCTGATTATTCTGCATCAAAACACAACCAAGTCCCTCCAAAGATGCATCAATGTAGATGAAAAACACAATATTTTAGGAAGGTAAGTCCAAAACTGGAGCATTAACCAATCTCTTCTTCTATTCCAGAAAACAAACATCACATTCTTTTGTCCAAACAAATTTAAACACTTTCCTTGTTAACATATATATCGGGCTAGATAATCGTGCAATGTTATTAACAAACCATCAGTAATAACTTGCTAATCCCAAAAAACTACAAATCTCTATAACAATTGTGTTTCTTGGCCATTCATCAACTACTTTTATTTTGACAGGAACAAATATTATTCCATAGTTATTTACAATATTCCCATGAAAATAAATCTTTTGTAACCACAAATCACACTTGCTGAAATTTCCATATAGTTTATTTTCTCTTAATCCATGTAAAATAACCCTTAGATGTTTTTCATGCTCCTATTTATTTTTAGAATATACCAGAATTTCATCAATAAAAACAACCACAAACTTATCTGAGAACTCATGAAATACTATATTCATAAGATTCATGAATACATCAGGTGCATTAGTTAATCCAAACGGCATAGAAAAAAAATTCATAATTTCCATATCTAGTATGAAATGATATTTTCGGGATGTCATCCTCCATCACCTTTAGCTGATGGTATCCAGATCTCATGTCAATATTGGAATTGTATTGAGCTCTCTGGAGCAGATCAAACAAGTCATCAATATGAGGCAAAGGATACTTGTTTTTAACAATGTAGTTATTCAATGCTCAATAATCAATGAAAAGTCTCATTGAACCATCTTTCTTTTTAACAAAAAAATCAAGAGCTCCCCATGGTGAAGTGCTAGGATGAATGAATCATTTTTCAAGCTAATCCAATAACTTATTTTTCAATTCAATAAGTTCTATTAGAACTATACAATGTGGGGGTTTTGAAATTGTGTTAGCATCAGAAACTATGTCAATTGTGAATTCGACTTCTCGATCAGGTATGACACCAGGTAACTCGTCATGAAAAACATCAAGGTATTCATTTACCATTGGCACAACATTAATTTGAATAGTTTCCTTGTTTTCAACAAAATGAGCAAGATAACTTTCATTTTAATCATTCAATAGTTTCTCATCTTCCTAATATGTTATCAATTATATGGGTTCATTCTTGTATACAAACTAAAACTCATTCTGATAAAAACATCTATAGCTCTATAATCATCATAGCATGTTAATTAGAAAGACAGTCCATTCCCAAGATATCATCAAACTTGACTAAGGGTAAATCAACAAGGTTTGCAGGTAAATGCTTTCCACAACCACAATAGAAAGATTATTAGAATTCCCCTTTTATATAGCATTTTCCATGGTGTTTTAACAACAAGTTCGAGTCTCATTTGTTGAGGTGATATTTCCAATTTACCAGAAAATTTCTAAGAGATGAATGAATGTGTAGACCCCGTATCAAACAAAACGTTAGCAAAATCTGAGTGAACAATCAAAGTACCTGATATGACTTCAGTGGGTGGCCCGACATCTACTGACGTAGTCGCAAAGGATCTAACCACACCTTTCTGCTTGTATTCTGGCTTCTTTGCATCATTGGGATCTCTCTTTGGGAAAGCGTTTGCATAGTGAATCATCTCACCACATTTAAAACACAATATAGTTTGCTTATCAGGATTATTCTTAGGATCAATTTCATTTCAATCTCAGGCCATATATCCAGACCTAAAACATTTAAAACACTTCCCTGTTTTTCTAATACATTCCCTAGGATGTTTCTTGCCACACTTTTCACAAACTGGAAATTGGATTTTCTTAAAATCATATTTCTTTTGTTGATTCTTACACATCGCTTGCCAACTAGACCTCTTATTCTCCATATTTCCAAAATGCACATGATCATCTGCAAACTCCATCTCTACCCTCTCAGCACATCAGACAATTTTCTCATAACTTTTGAATTCATGGGAGGCCAACACCCTTCGATACCTTGGCTACAATCTGGAGTAATAGCGGTTGATTTTTATATCATGATCCAGAATAATATTTGGATCATACCACGCTAGTCGGGTGAAATTCACTTCATACACGGCCACTAAATCTTTCTCCTTCTATTTGAATTCTCGGAATTTCTTCTCTATACTATTTCACACCACCTTATAAAAATATTTTCAAGGAAAAGACTTTTAAATTCATCCCACTCTAAGGTATAAAAATCCTCTATACCCATGATATTCGTTACCATTAACCAAAACTGATCAGCTTCCCCTTAAAAACGATAAATGGAAATTATTACGTTTTGATTTTCTGAACATCACGTAACATCGAATATATTTTCAAGGGCTTTGATCCATCCTTCAGCTGCTACTAGGTCATATGATCCATTGAATGCAGGAGAATGTTGTCTCATAAAATGTTCCACTACAATAATTTTCTATTGTGGTACCTCTATTGGTTCTCTTGAATGGATTCCACCACCATTTATTTCTTGAATTAGTTGAGCCATTACTGTCACAAAATGCTCGGTTCAAATCCCTACCATTCCACGCTGTAGTTCCAGAAGGATTTCATTTTTTCTGTTCCCCTCCTCTTCAGCATTCATGTTCCTTATGCGGACAACCATTCTGAACTAACATATCTTATATGAATCAACATGGTAATCCGTATGTGCTATAAAATTTCAAATTAAAAATACAGTGAAAATAATTTATGGTATTCTATTAGAATCATCCTAACCCCCTACATTATCTAAAACATCATCTGATACCAACTCTAAGTACCCGACCTTATTACATATATAATATTGAATTTACTCAAGAAAACACTTCATTTTACATTGAGAATATTTTCACGTTTATAGATTTAGAGAATTATGAAAATGAATTCATAACATAAAACTTTATAATAGAGTTTATACCATAAAAATTGTTTCCATTTTTTTCCAAAAAAACATTAAAACATAAAACAAGAATCCTTGAAAATTTTTTAACATTTAACATGGCTTCCGTCCTTGTGTTACACATCCATTAACTCGTAAAAATAATTTAAAAACATGGGATGAGCGCAAAATCTCAGTAAGGGATGTAAAATAAGGAAAGATCACATTAGTCTATGAATACTCTTAATGGATGAAAGCATTTTCAAAACACAGTCTTCCCAACCATATATATACTTACATAGTGTAAAATGATATTTAAACAAGATCCAAAAAAACATGAGAACATAAATATAATAATAAAGGTATCTTGGAGCATTACATACACAATCTTGCAACCATTCATGGATACCTTATAATCTGTAACCCACACTGCTATCTTACTTTGTTTAACCATCGCAGTTACACTTGGTGTAACCATAGGGCCGACCTCCAACATAAACATACCTAATGCATTGAAGAGATATATAGGTCCCACACATAATCATAAATAATTCCCAATAACCAAAACATAATCATACAACATGAATAATTCCATAAAAACATTACATTGGAATTTCGTAAAATCGAATTTAAAGTGTATTTTTAAAGAAAATCCCATTATAAATATCATACAATTGAAGGGAGACTTAATATAGTAGATGGAGTATGTATATATACTATAAATAAACCTAGTAACACATAATATAAATATAACCCATCACAAAAACTATTTAAACAACACATAAATAATAAAGAATATGGTTAACCTAAAGAATGGCAATCGGGTTAAGAATCCCCTTACCTCGGGTTTGTCTTACTTCAATCTTGATTAAACATTATGTATAATGGTTAAACCAGTGTTATTAATATTTTAACAAAAAAATTTCATGTTTATAACATCTTATATTATAATTTAATAACATCATATCAACCTTTAATTGTTAGTATTTTTCTCCTTAGACTGTTTTTGGGTGAGTTCTTAACATGATTTCGCTAATTGGTTCATGGTGGATGTTCTTGTTGATTGGATGTGAAATTCCATAATTGGAATGAAATTTTATATACATATTTCCAGTACCATAAATTTTACCATTTTTAATTTTGATTGTTTTATATGAGGATGATTCATAAGTTTAAACATTAATGATGTTTGTTTAGATCATTTTAGTGGTTCTTTGATAACAACAACCTCATTTTGTATTATAATTTAGAACCATGAGTAAAAACGAATTCCAAAACAATGGAAGGTTCATAATACATATTTTATAACTTGGTTCAACCATAAAAACGGTTTGGTGACCATACATGATTTAATTAATGTAAATTGAAATCACATCGTCCTCGATGTCTGTAATTTGACACATCATGGACAATATTTTTAATTCCTTATAGAAGTGGGGGGGGGAGAAAAATAATGATGATTAATTTTACATGAACCTGAGAAAATCCATAATATACAATATTTTTTAGCTTTCATGCCTCTTGTTTAAGAGGAGGTGAGGAAACAACATTGAATGAAAGGAGTCTTAAAATAAAAGAAAACTTGATAAATTTCTCACGAAAATTTGGCATCCTAACGACGTCTCTTAAAATTTCACAAAAATAGTCTAGTGATAGGAAGAAGATATATCATCATTCATACATAATATGGGTAGTAAGTTGGAATATGTAATGAAATATTCCATCATAATCCAAATGTAATGGAAATGAATAAAATTAAATGAAAGAAAAGAAAAAAAAATAAACGAGGAAGTTTACCTTTGGATCTCTTCTCCTTGAAATCATCTATAAGGGCATTAGTTTTGATCTTTTGGTTATACCTTCTACTCTAGGAAATGGGGAAGAATATTGGGGAGGGTATTTGGCAGAAATTAGTCAATGCTCAAGGCTTGATAGGTGTGGGAGGATGAGGGGAGTGAGGGTGGTATTTTTAGTGGATGAGAGGGGGTATTATTCATTATTTTAATAATTATTATAATATTTTTTCCCAAGACTATGAATAATCATAATTCATGTGACCCAAAATAGTAACAATGACATTTGAGTTTGAACCAAGTGGGCTTAAATCCTCCTAGCATCACCTATGATGCATTAAATCAAGTCTTTAGCATTTATCGTATTTTTTCGTATTTTACTATTCATAAAAATTCTTGAATTTCGGAAAATCCCAAAAATATACCCTAACCATTTGCTGATGTGTTGAATTCAATAAGGAATTACGTTTTTAAAAAATAATTTTCTACATATTAATAAATAAATTTTAAATAATATAATAATTAATTCAATAATTAACAATCCTAATTCTATGACTACTTCTTTATCATAATGAAAAATTAACCAAGTTGATATTATAATCTAGACATAAGAAAATAAAATATTAATAAAACATATTATTCATTAGGGTCATATTACTATTCATATTAATATTTAATAGGGTATGTTACTATTCACCAAAAAACAATTTTGTTCTAATAGACTCAATATAACATACTGAACACAATTGTTGATGAGAGTTTCGGGAAATTCTAAAAATTGAAGTAGAAAATTAATGATTTAAAGGCTAATTAAAAAAATATATATAAAGCAAAGTTCCATGCATTTATATTTATTTTTTTTACAAACATGGGGTGTTACACAGGTGACTGTGGAGAACAATTACCCACTTCCGAGGATTGATGACCTCTTTGATCAGTTGATGGGAGCACAGTGGTTCTCGAAGATAGACCTCAGATCAGGATATCACCAGCTCAGAGTACGAGAGGAGGATGGGAAAAAGTTTTCTTTCAGATGTCTGTATGGCCTATACAAGGTCTTGTTTATGTCATTCGGCACAACCAATGCTTCAACAGTGATCATGGGACTCATGAACAGGATCTATCATCCATACCTTGATCACTTTGTAGTATTCTACATCGACGACATTCAGATCTAATCGACTATTGAGGAGGAGTATGCCTTCTATTTTCTGGTAGTATTGGAAACACTACTAGAGCACCAGATTTATGGTAAGCTCTTGAAGTGCCAGTTCTGGATCCGAGAGGTTCACTTTCTGAGACATGTCATCTCAAAGGCTTGAGTTGTAGTGGATCCAGAGAATATTGAGGTGGTACTTTCATGGGTGTCATCCAAGAGTGTGATGGAGGTATGGAGTCTCTTGGGTTTGGCTGGATACTATTGGAGATTTTCCCAATTTCTCCAGATCTGCAGCACCTTTATCAGCATTGTCGAATAAGTGGACCCCTTCATTTGGTCGGAGAAATGCTAGTAGAGTTTTCAGGAGCTGAGGCAAAGGCTGACTATTTCCCCCATCTTGAAACTTCCAGAGGTGGTCATGTGGTATGTAGTCTACTGCGACACATCAGGGATTGGACTCAGAGTTGTCCTGATGCACAAGTAAGCAATGATATCATGTGGTTCTCAACATTTGAGACAACATGAGCAGAACTACACTACCAATGACCTGATGTTTGCCGCAGTGGTCTTAGCCTTGAATATGTGGCGACAATATCTGATGGGCGAACGTTTTACAATGTACTCTAATCACAAGAGTCTTAGGTATATCTTCTCTCAAAAGGACCTGAACCTGAGATAGTGACATTGGATTTAGTTCCTCCAGGACTATGACTTCTAGATAGTCTATACTCCTAGGAAGGGGAACATTGTATCAGATGAACTCAGTAGGAGGTCAGGTATAAAACTACTAGGCTTGGCGATAAAGCAGCTAGACGCTTTACATATATCCTTTGTGGATAGAGATGGAGAACATTTTCACCAAACTTTTACAGTCACTCCCCCACTTCTTCAGTGAGTCTGGGAGGTGTAGCATGGGGACGCTGACTATGAGACATGACGTGCTCAGATGTACACATGACATGCTCCTGATGGATTTTTTGAATGTGGGGAGCACTTCATCCTCTTCAGAGGATGCACCATCTCACCACTATCACATCAATAGAAAGTGTTTAAGGGGTTCCACACATCCTATCTAGTGGTACATTTAGGAGTGGAGAAGATGTACCAGGATCTCTGATGACAGTGTTGATGGGTGGGAATAAAGAAAGAAATTTCAGATTTTGCCTCTCGGTGCCTCAGTTGTTAGTAAGTGAAGGCAGAGCATCAAGTACCAGCAGGATTGGTTCAACCTTTGGAGGAACCAGTGTTTAAGTGGGATGGTATATCCATGGAATTCATGAGAGTAATTCCACGTACATCTAGAGGTCATTAATCTATCTGGGTGATCATTGACCGATACACTAAGTCGACCCACATCTTACCAATCAAAGTGAAGGGTTAAGTAAGGATCTTGGAATTCCTATATGTGCAGGAGAATGTGTGGCTACATGTAGTACCCTCTACGATGGTATCCTATCATGATGCATGTTTTACTTCCAGGGTATGGAAGGGGTTGGAGGAGGCTTTTGGGATACTGCTTCATTTGAGCACTGCCTTCCATCCTCAGACGGATTGCTAGACTGAGTGGACCATTCAGACCCACGAAGACATGATATGTGCATGTGTCCCCGACATAAGTCATAGTTGGGAGGATCACTTGCCTTTGGTGGAGTTTTTGTACAAGAACAAATATCACTCCACCATTGGGATGGAACCTATCAAGGCATTGTACGGGCGACCTTCCAGATCACCTTTGTGCTGGACTGACCCAGGGGAGTCAGCACTTGTGGGACTAGAGATGGTATGGGCTACCACAGAGAATTTTCAGATCATCCAGGAATGGATGAAGACTACACAGAGTAGGATAAAATATTATACTGATAAGAGACGTAGAACTATAGAGTTCAAGGATGGTGACCACGTCTTTATATGGGTCTCACCTCGACGATGTTTGTGGAGAGTTGGATGATGAGAAAAGTTATCTTAGAGGTTCATTGGACATTTTAAGGTCCTTAGTAGAGATAGAGAGGTGGCATACCTCTTAGATCTTCAACCTCATTTTCACCAGGTTCATGACATCTTCCACGAATCCCAGATGATGAGATATGTGCATGCCCTTCCCACATCATCGGCCATTGACATCTGGATGTCGAGGAAGGGGCAACTTTTATGGAGGTTCTAGTTGAGATTGAGGATTGACACGATTAGGTACTTCGTCGATGGTAGATACCTCTGGTGCACGTTTGCTGGCAGTATGAGAACCTTCAAGAGAGCACATTGGAGCGGGAGTCTCAGATGCATGCTCAGTACCCCCACTTGTTTACCTAGTTATGAGTTTTGTCTTATGAGGATGTAAATACTTGAGGTGGGGATAATGTAAAGATAATCAAATTTCCATGTAATTCTTATTTTAAAATAAATGTGAATTTTATGACTTCACATAAATTTCCAGTGTGTGATTCTGAGGCCCGGAGTGCCCAGAATGATTTTCTGAACTTTCTTCATTGAGTATGTTCAGTAAACGTTCGAGCGGGTTTTTATGACTTTTGAACCTGTGCTTGGAATTGAAATCGGAGGGCACCGTTGAACTCATAGTGCCATTATTCACTTAAAGGTACTTTAACCATGATGGCAATTAGTCGAGGGTGAAATTTGGTTTTTGGGTTTTTTGTGAACGAATAAAATCAAAATAAAATTGTGTAATAATTAATTTTTATTCGAAACACCCATGCTGTTGTAGGGATGTGGGGACCACTAGAACTAAACCACTCTTTGAAAGTTAAAAGGTGGGGTCCAATGGAACTAAACCGCATTTTTGAGGTTATGGTGGTGGGGACCACCCGATCCTAATCCCCGATATGAATTTCAGAGGTGGGGACCACCCATCCCCTCAAATGGGGAGAAGACTCCAAACTCCCCAAAACTCCATCCCTCCAATTAAATTGAGAAATTATATTTTGCCTATTAATTGAGATAATTAATTGTGCCAATGTCATACATTAATTAAGCCATCTTGGTTGTGCCAAAATAATTAATCTATTAAGTTAATCATATGGAAACCTCTGTCTTTTTTTGGGTGGGATTTTGAGAGGAGAACCCTTGGAGGATTAGACTTCTCCAACAAAGAACACATTCTTCCCCGAAGAACGCGCCTCCAATGAAGAATTTTGAATTCAACTTCTACCTTGGGACACCCTCCAACGAGGAATGTCATTGACTATGAAGATCTGACGAATGAGCTCGAGATTGGAGGTGTGTGGTAGATGGGATGAACATTGAAAACATCAACTTCTTCTCACGCCCACATCAACAAAAAATACAAGGTAGGGGGTTATTATTGAATTCTTTAATTATCAAAATTAATTTACTCTTTTTGGAAATCATGGTGAATGTGGATCAACAAAAATGAGTTGATCCACGATTCGTATTAAATTGCAGAGTTTTTCATATATGAATCTAGATTTATTTTTGTTGAGCCGCTTGATACCATTTAAATTTGGAGGGTGTGGGCCAAAAAAACATGGCATGATCCCACCACTGTTCTTCTTATTTGGTGTTCTTCGTAATTGATGAAGGTGACGAAGGCAATGAAGGAAATAGTGCTCCGCCACCCGCGGCCTCTACGCCTCGCGGTGCTCCGCCGCCCGCGACCTCGCCATGCCGCCTCACGGCACCTCTGGCCTCCTTTTCTCCACACCATCTGTGTTCGAGCCTCCTGAGCCCCCTTCGTGGATTCACTTTACTGCCCTGGCCTCACCGCCATCGTGGCCTCGCCGCACCACCCTGGCCTGACCGTCGTTGTGGCCTCGCCGCACTGCCCTGGCCGAACTGTCGTCGTGGCCTCTCCGTGCAACTCTAACTGAACGGCTATAGATGCCATCCTGCTCGAGCTTCCACCATCGAGTCTAGCCGTCGAGCTGAGCCACCGCCGCCATGCCGAGTCGAGCTGCTGCCTGAGCTGCCTCCGCTGTCCGGGCCACCACCGCTGCTTTGCCGATCCCTCGCCCGATCCGCCACCGCCCTTCCGGCCGAACCGCCCCGGCCTCGCGGCCTCACTGTCACATGTGGCTCTTCGCATCCCCTCGTGGCCTGCTGGCCCCAACGCGGGGCCGGTTGGACTTAGTGGGTTAGGCCAGGTCAGACCAGACTTAGGCCTACTATGACCAATTTATGCTCTTTTGGACATAACTTTGGAAACGAACGTCTATTTACTGAACCATCAGCGGTGTTGGGTACCATGGAGCAAGATGGTCCCTTTAAGTATACCCCACTGGATATTTTTATTAATATTTGGTATGGTAATGTTGGATTGAGCATGAATCCAACTGGGCCCTGGGTCTAAAAGTCTTATAATTCACAGACCGGGTGTCCGATTGACTCGCCTGTCTGTTGTGTTGAGACCCCAATGATGTGACGGTCCTTTGAGATACGTATTCTTGGGACATTGTGGTAGTTGGAGAATTGCCTAGTGGCTTGTGGAGTGGACTCTCCCGAAGATGAGCAAGCCTAGTGTGGAGACCTAGTAGCTAGCTATGATAAGAAGATAGCTCATAGCTGACCTGTGCGGGTCACCTCCTAGAAAACCAATGCATGTTAGCTCCTAGTGATCAGGTGTTGGTCAGCTCTAGCAATACTGTGTTGGTCAGCTCCTAGCGATCCTATGTGGGTCAGCTCCTATCGATCATGTGCGGGTGGGATCCGGTGATCCTGTGTGGGTTATCTCTTAGAGATCATGTGTGGGTCACCTCCTAGCGATCCTATGTGGGTCAGCTTCTGTGATCCTAAGTGGGTTAGCTCCTAGAGATCACGTGTGGGTCATCTTCTAGTGATCCTAAGTGGGTAAGATCCTATAGATCCTATGTGGGTCATCTCCAATGATCCTTCTTGGGTAAGCTTCTAGGGATTCTATTCCTATTAGCATCAAATCCTCTCAACGGAGTACGAAGATTTAGTAGTCACATCTAATCAACTCTAATAATGTACCTAAAGATATACCTAGTGTGAGCTGAGTCAGTACCTCTATGATTCCTCATGATTGAGATGGATTAAATGATATCTTAGGTCTATTTATGGGTATTTACCTATATATGGTTATCTGTTGATTTAATATTTTGTTTTATCCATGGGGGATTTTTGTGAGACCTTGTGGGTCACGGGGTCCCTAATTAGTATCGTTATACTCACCCCTGCATAGGATATGCCCACACTATGTTTGGTTGGATGAAGACGATGGACAATAATAAATGAGGATGAGGGTACCAGGGCTGGACTGTGCTCGGGGGTGGACAATATGACATATCAGTACACATAAGAGATAGATGGATATAGAGCGTAGATGAGGCCAAATTTAGCTACCCTTTAAGTAAAAAACTCAGAGGATGATCCAGTAGCATTATTTCTCTTTCTTTAGTTTTATTTCATTTCAATAGTACTTGTACTTTCCAGTTGGTCTTGTATTTTGGCCCTTTTTTTCTTACGGCAACCACTTTTTTACTATACTATTGACTTGCATTCGTATCTTGCTGTGTGTTTGGTTGCATGTGTTTACAGGTAATAATTGAAATTCCTTCCCAGTTTTAGGTAATATGCTTTTAGTTCTAGTTTCTATCCCCTGGACTATGGGAGGTGGGCTTGGAGTAGTCACGACAAGGGCCCCAAGGGTGGGTTGTGACAAATTTTGAATAATCAGTAAGCATATAAGGTTCTCTATTAATAGAAATATCCATATGTATTCGAGTTTTACATCAATGGTATCCTCTAATATACTACAAAGATATTATTTTAATCACCATTGTGATGAAACTGGTTTTTGAGCCACTTAGTGGGGCACTCTGGAATTTATTATCATCTAGGGAGACGAAGGTTTGGTTTGTTTTTTGGATTGTGCCCATTAAATGGGCTACATATGTATCCATGAAAAAATAATCTAAACCCAAATAGTTTAGTGACACTTAATGGGAAACATTATAACTTTTATGTCCATGTGATAAGGACCTAGCCATATAGTTTAATGTCATGTGGTATGGACATCTAAGAGGAAAGTTCTTAGTCAAAACATAGTGTGGGACTTATACTAAAGCAACCAAATGGACATTGGAACGAATAGTGATTTAAAAGTAGGATCAAAACTTAATTGGAATATAGCCCAAGAAGAAAAGGTTTTGATTTAGGGTATTGGGTTTTAACCTCAAGTAGTCTTCACACATATCCCATATAGATGGAAATCAAACCCCATATAGTTTGATTAGTCTCAGAGGAGAGTATAGTCCTTTGTGATAAATGATTTTGGACTTACATTCTGAAAAATATGCCCTAATGATTTGGGGTTTAATTTGGGGATTATTTCTAAAGAGGATTCCTAGATTTAGGGAATTAATGTTGGATTCGTGATGAGGATATCCAGTGAGATCAGGACCAAAAAAGGGCTTCTTACGTATGGTATTTTGAACAAGAATAAGTGTTCTAATAGTTCATTCGATTGTGAAAATGTTGTGTCCATGAAAAATATATAATAAAACATGAGTTATTCTTAGTGTGGTAGACAATATGATATCAATGATTCAAAAATGACATTCAAACATAAAAATGTTTCATCCTCTATTTGTGGAAGAGGGCGCACCAATAGGGTCCAAGGAGAATGATGTTGTGGCGAGCACGGAAGAGGGCGAGCGACGAGCGTTACCTCCATTATCTTTACATTGGACAAAGGTCCAATGAAAGGATGTAGGGTTAAAGGTTAGGTTCTTACACCAGTATGGATTTCTATGGAGACAAAGCCCAACGAGAGAGTGAAAAGGTAACAAAATTCCATGTTCCCATTTCCCCACTGGTCTTTGGAACTAAAGAAGAGAGGATGACCAATGATGATACCTCTTACAAGAAAATATTGGGGCTTACGCCAAGTTGGTCTTCCTAGAATTTTTCCTAGTATGGGAAGGGAGACATCTCCATCATTTGTAAAATGAAAAGTAGTAATGTGATGTATCTTCCCATAATAGACACCCAAGGTTCCAAGTAATAACTTAGAGAAGGGAGAGCCCAGGACACAACCCTCCTCCGAAATGGGAACTTCCTAACATTGTTTCTCTGAGAAAGGTCCATGTGACTGTGGATATAAAATCACACAAACACTCCATCAATCCTAACCCCATTGTAAATCAAATTTGGGAAACATCTAATTTTGGATATATAAACCGAAATAGGAGACACGTTGATGTGCCTTTTCCAAAGGTTTGATAAGTCAGGAGGTTTTTGTGGAGGTTTCAACAAAAAACCTTTCAGACAAGGGAGCCAATGAAGAATAAGCCTTGAAATGAATGGTTATGTTTAATGATTTATGTCTTATAGACTAAATAGAGTGAATAAATTATGTAAATCAAAGAGGGGATCCCAAGTATGTAAGTGTGTGAAAGTATGGGTGCACATGTACACTTGGGCAACCAAATGTTCACCTATGCGAGGAAACAACCTATATGTTAAATCTTGGGTCAGACTTTTCTCAAGCCTTCAAGTGTATTCATAGGTGATCCCAGAAGTGGGGTTCTCATGTTCCTATGAGAAGAATGGGCTTTTCACATTTATTTATGACTTGGGGAGGTTGGGCTCTTTAGGCGTTCAAGTGTTATGGTATTCAAACACTAAAATGGACTTATGTCCATTGTCCCTCCCTTAAATACTCTGCTCAAGGTGTTGATTAACTACCTTGAAAGTTTCAGATGACTAGGGTGAATTACAAGTGAACTAGAGTAGTAATTGTTCTATAAAAAATTTTTCTGTACAAATGAGGGCCCAAAGGGTCAATTTATAGGCCAAAATACGACCTTGGGAAAAAGGGGTTTGTGTACACAAGTAGGTTGTGAAAAAACATTGTGGCGCATAAGTGGTTGCGCGCTGGATGGGTGGTTCCCATGTATAATTTCACTCCACTGATGAATTGGCCTCTCTAGGGTTCCACTTTAAGTAAATAACCAAAATAATACTTTCATTCAGCTACATCATGGTGGTGTGGAGTTGTTTTGGCGCAGGTACCAAAGGTGTCACTTTAGGGACATAGCTAAATAATTACTCTATATTGCGGGGCATATGCCCCTGCACCCCTACTTCACTCCAGTGGCTTCACTTACGTCAATGATCCCCCATGAAAAACACCGAGTTGCAGTAGAAACTATTCAAGCCTGGTTGATGTCATTTTCAGTTGCGAAACATGGAAATACATATTCAATTGCTGAGAAGTTTATGAAACAAATTTCATGTTGTCTGCAGGAATCAAGGTGAACACTATTTGATCATGTAATGAAACATAGGGTATTCATAGAGGGAAAGTATCAAATATAAATTATTTTTATACAATTGGATTATTATGATTGGAAAAAATAATTAATGGATTTTACAGTGTATATAAGATATAATTTCATAATACATTTATATAAAAAGAAAGATTGAGTTATTTGAATAATAACCATGAGCATTCATGAAACATATATGAATGAATCACATAAATAATTATGAATATTTATTAATAAATATTAAATTCCATTTTTCATTGAATACATTTAAATAGAGTAATTTATTAAAACATTAAAATTACAATTTCCTTTTGTAAAATTGTGAATATTTAGAGAGGATGTATCTTAGAATATTATAATGTTGGAAAAATATATATTCTCGTGTAATAATGTAAAAAAGGTTCATTTTTTAGAAAATGGCCCATACAAAAACATTTAAAATATTTACTTTTAAAAAACTTTTATTTATTAAGGTAGGTGAAAATTCCTATTTTAATTTTTTAAAAAAATTAATTTTTAAAAATTTGAAATAATACATTAGAATAAAACAATTTTTAAAACTAATAATTCATAAAACATTTGTTTACCATTAAACCCATTTATTTAACCCCACATATTAAAAAGTATGATATAAATGTTAGATTAAATTAATTAAAGTGAACTATGAATGTTACTTTCTGTATTTGAGAAAATTGTTTAAATATGTAAAACATTAATTTGGAAGAAAAACATCCATTGGAAAGAACATTAGTTTTTCCTATTATTTTTATACTTGTTGTGGAAAAATCCATCAATATATCATTTCTGAATTTTTGAGGTGATTGTGTTTATTGAAAATGTGGGTCTCCTTGTTTTGTTTGTTGATAAATCAGACCAAGATGGCTGAATTTGTCAAAAAAGGGAGTTTACATAGTGAGTTTTCGAGTTTGAGGGAAGTTGTTGACAACAACTGATTGAAGGAATAACCTAAAAATGGAATAGATGATTTGGAGGTAGTAAAAAAAGAGTAGATACAATGTGGCACCATTTTCTAGTGTTTTCTAGATTTTTGGGCATCAAAATCGACAAATGGAGAAAATAATTTTTTGGAATAGGGACTTGTGCACTGGGGTCTTGGAGTCTTGTAATTTTGAGGGACATATGTTTTTCAAGATCAAAACATCAAAATATGGAAAGGAAATAAGGGCGCCCATGTTTTGGATTGGGCATGAAAGGTGACAAAGGTGACAAAGACTAGGGTGGTTGTACATGGCAGCCGAGAGGTGACTTGTGCGCTGACGCTCAAGGTACCAAAAATGCATATAAATAGAGGGCTACCACTCTTTATCTAGAGATAATTTCTTAACATAGAGAAGATTTGAGTTCCTGTCGCGCAGGTGGTCTACGCTGCCAGTGTTGGTTTGGTAGCACTAGTATACTGATATTCTGATGTTTGACGACAACTGATAGTTGCACGCCAATATTGACATGGCTGTAAAACAGGTTGGTTCGACCAAGTTCTGAGTTGGAAACGGGAGTGTCATGCATGTGGTTAGGTGACACTTGTGATCCAGTCTTGGAGAAGCGTGCCAAAAAAATAGATAATCATTCCAGGATCAGAGAAGTGTGTCAGTCACTCATGGGCTGCACGAATGTCGGTGAATTGCTCGTTACCTTCAATGAAAAGTGTGGTTCATCTCTGATTAAAGTTGGACATCCAAAGGGAATCAATATATAGAAAAAATACATACATTTGTGAAAATTAATGGACCTAAAACTCCATAAACTATGAATGTATTCTTTCCAGATAAGTGAGTAAAGGAAGAGGAAGAAGGAGATCCATTCTACCAACATTGAGCTAGATAGAGAAACAGGGTGTGACCCTTGGGAAAGCTATGAGCTAACCCTAAATATTGTAAAGGCAGTGAGCCTGGGCATAGAAGTGTTCCATCCTGAATATTTTAAATTGTTTTTTAGGTTTATTAAATTTGGAACATCGACACATAGATGTTGTATTCTCCATGGATGTAACCTAGTGAGGGTAAACCAAGCAAAAATATACATGTCTGCCTATTTTCATTCCTACGTCTCATTCAAAGCATTATCATCATCAGAAAAAATAGTGATGAATATGATCAATAGAAAAAATAAGTGAAATATGATTCTTATAATATTGAGGTCATGATCCAGTGGGGCAAGAAAAATTTTGTAATAGAATATCGATAACCCGATTCACCCCCCTCTAAGGATATTTAAGCCCCTTTTGGTCCCAATAATACTTATATTTTAGGAACTATTCATTAATGTAATGATATTAATGAATACAATTAATATCCCAAGTTAACAAAAATCTATAAATTGGTAGGTAAAAATATAAAAAAGATAATTTGAAGATAAAATCAAAAATATTATTCACAATTCATGATGAAAATGACCTGAGTAATGAAAATAATTATAAATTTAGTATTATTTTAAAAGGAACCCTTTAGCATTAATGATCGTGAAAGTTACCTATAATTATATGAATAATATATTATTCATGATAACATATAAATTTTGAAGTGTTCACTTTATATAAAATTAAATTGGTATATATAGTAAAGCATGTCTCAAGGAAGGGATGTTGATAAAAAAATCTATTACCATATTTACCCACTTTATTTATCACACTCTAACATCTAGTAAAACAAATATTGAAACACTCCATGATTTCATGGTAAGTTATATTTTTATAGTAATTCAATAGCTTTATCTACACGCAAGATCGGGTTTGAGCGCACCACGACTTACCAAACTACACGTTTAAAAAGATGTTATAAATAGAATTAACTAATTTTGAATTTTATATACTAAATATAATTTTAGAATTCATATTATGTATATCTTAGACATATTATAAAAATAAATTCTTCTTTTTAGATAGAAGAATTATTTTTCAGAAATGAACATTTTCCCCCTTTTAATGGAAAACCCTTTTTAAAACCAATATTTGACAATTTTATATTTTCAATTAAATGAAATTAAATTCTTTTATAGAATCAGGTGAAAAAAATTTATTTTTTATAAATTTATGGTACTTTTCTGGAAATTATCATATTTTGATGAATTTTGAAAAATACTAAATTTTAATTGAAAACAAATTTTTTAATCAAAATAAATTATATTGATAAATTATGAATTTTAATTTTTTGAAAGTATAATCAGATTATAATTTTATAATTTAATAAAATTTATGTCATTATAAGTAATTTCACATATAAATTTGACATAAACACATGTCAATCTTTTGAAAGTCTTTACTTCATAAAAACCCACATTTTAGATTTGGCAACAAGAATTAATTTTAAATAAATTAATGATACTTTTATGTTTTGAATTTGATAAAATAGAATTCATTTTTGAATTTGTAATATCCAAATTTTCTTAGGGTGATTATTTGGTAATTTTCTGAGAACTTTCAATTTTGGATGACTAGTGAAAAACATTGCGATGTTGTTTAAAAACGGATTTTTTATTTTAATCATTATATATTTTATTTATTTAAGTTAATATAGATAGACAAACCTATATTAGTACAATTTGATTCATTGGATTAATTTTATAATAAATTTACATGTATAAAATTTTATTGAATTTTTTACCATCTTTACCCAACTTGTAGGTGCATTTCCGAATTTACATAAAACATAATTTCACCGCTTCTATGTGCTGAATTTACAAAATTTGTGAAACATGGATGAAATCAGTATGTAAAATGTGGTTCACTATGATGAAAATAATTTTTTTAATATTAACTTCTGACTTTTAATTAAAATGGTTAAAAGTAATTAAGTTAATTAATGGTAAAAATGATATTACAATTACCCTAACACATGTCCTAATTCTATTGGATAAGTATATTTCGACCAAAAACAACCTTAAGAATAAAATTTGATCCTTTTGTTTAACTTGTATTAGATTATGAAATTTATTATTATTATATTTAAATAATATTTAAAAGTGATAAATTCAAAGTTGAATAACTAAACAATTTTTAATAATGGGTTATACATAAGATAAATTCGACTACAAATAATCATTATAAAGTTAACAATATTTCCTATATTAGGGTATTTTTTAAATATTTAGATATTAAATAATTAAATTTATTTATGACACAATGATGATGCAGTAGTTACCTTATTAATGAAATATTAAAATAATTGGAATTTTTAATATCCAAATAAATGTAATTTCAGAGTTTTGATGAATTCCACAAATTTTCTAGGTTAATATTAAATTTTAGGGTATGTTCTACAATCTATTTACTTATCTGAGGTGGTTAATACGTAAGTATCTACTAGGGCCTATTTTTCGTCCACATCCGTGTTTTTTTAAATGTAATCCAAAACATTTTTACTATTTACTATACTTTTGGTTAAAGTAATTTATACCCTTATTTGACCATATATGAATTGAAATGAATCTTTTCGTCATTTTCCAAACAAGGTAAATTATGATCTTTTATTTAAAATTAAGGTAAGAATGTCTTTATTTAACTTATATGATGGGTGTGGATATTTTCTGCCATTATATCATCGTCGAAGCTTCCCATACATGCTTATATGATTAGTTTCAAAATAAAAGTTTTCTTTTATAATTATGTGACTTTTAAATGATTTCAAAATATAATGCAGTATTTATTTCAAATAGTTTTAATTTCATCTATGTCAACATACATTGATGGATTTTAAACTTTTTTGAATTTGATTTATTATGTACCAATATTACATATTGTATTGTAGGTATTGTGACATGTTTGACTATGGTTGTGTTAGTTTTACACCATTCATGGTTTATGGAAAACGAATTGACATTTCATATGCTGGATTTAATACAATCTTTTAAGTTCTTTTAAACCTTCTCATATGAGGAATGTGTTGGAGTGAGTAAGTGATGGGTGGAGACCGCTATAACTCCTCGATGCATCGGTAGGTCTAATGAGTAAAACTAGTGTCTTGGTATAAGTCCTTGAAAAAATATTATTTTTAGTCATGCACAATGCCTTGACTATGTGGTTATGATGTCTAGCATTATGCATTCAATAATTATGAAATTGGATTTTGATATTACATGTGATTATTTGACTAGTAGAATATCCATGTGAATAATTAAATTAAATTACTTTATTTATCATTGCCATATTATGATGTCATTTATGTTTAAAAGGCTTGTGTTTTGGTCTTATACATTTACTTAATTTATTATTCTCATTTATGATAGTTTCTGCTATATTTTTATCCTTAATAAGCATCTGAGCTCACCCCTTTATTATATTTTTTTCCCAAGATGCAAAGAAGCATATTACGATTAACCTATAGGAATATAGTAAGAAATGTAAGAGTGTTCAAAGGGGAAACAATGTTCTTTTTTTATTTCTTGATGTAATATAAAACATATATATGTATCTATTACTTTCAAGGCTACTAAACTGATCAGTCTTTTGGGACATGATTCCTTGTATCATTTTAATGTTATGTAATAATGCACCGAGTTAGGGTAACTGGGGTTGGGGCGTTACAATAATAACATTCATAAAAATGTATTTTTTATACTTATTATTCTTCATAAATCATTACATAATTATTTTAAAATTATATAATAAGAATATTGTTGTTTATTATTTGTTATATTGAAAATTATGTGTTACCACTTATAATTTCCTTGCATGTTCTTAGTAATGTTAATGATGATACCTGATATTTTATAAAAATCTAATAATTAATAGATTAAATTAAAGTTTTTAATATATATCCCATGATTATTTATAATTTTCCACTTTCATCTAATGATATTTTTAATTACAACTCTTGAATATGATGTTGGAGAGAAACATGTTTTGAGTGATTTTAAGGAACAAGGTGATATATTATAAACATGTATATATATTAATATTATAAACCAATAACCTTTAAAAAAATCAATATTATTATAACACGTAATTAATAATATATAACACTCTATAATAATACACTATAATAATGTTAAAATATCTCTTAAGTATGTGGTAAACCTGACAAAACAAAGGCATGATGTAATGATCGAACAAGTAAGATAGTGAAATTATTAACTTTCAATATATAATTTTTAGAAGGTTATAAATGTAATATATATAATATATATCCATAAAATCCATTATTAGATCCATAAATTATTGATACTATTTAAAATTGAAACTCATCATTTATAGAGGTAGTAGCCAACATGTACACACAATTAATAGAACCATTTCTCAATGAATATATATAGTGTAACATCCCAATATTGTATGAAATATATACATTAATTTAAATTTAAATTATATAATAGATTATGTTACAAAAAATTGATTGTTCATCTTTCATAACATTTAAAAACAAGTTTATATTTCATTTCATGCAATATTATGTCCCTTTTATAACATGTGATACATGGAAGGCATAGTCTTATGTAACTCTAATATATTATTGAGATTATTATTTAATAAGGAATTTATCACCAGAATGTTTTATTAGAGAGTGTGAATATGGATAAATTTATTTTTTCTACACTTATTTATAAAATGTTTTCACAATTTACCAATAAATTTGATACCCTTAAAATAGTAATAAAACTTTTTTAAGCTGAAGAAATTGTATTTTTTAAAAGGATAGTTTTAAAACCTTTTAATGGTGAACCTATTTTAAATATAATTTTTGACAAATTTATAATATTTATATTATTGTAATTTATTTCTGAAATTTGAATATCAAAATTTACTAATGGGGAATTTTTGGTATTTTTCTAAGATGTTTCATTTTCTGTGGAATGGTGAAAAATAGTGTGTTTTAGTGGAAAACTTCCTTTTTGTTTACATAATAATTAATTTTGAAATATATTTTAATGTTAAAATGGTCGATTTTACATAAATTAATCCAATTTGTTTCATGTATTTATTTTATATTGATTTAAATATTTAATATTAAAGAACATTTGAACATTTCCACTTTAAAAACATGCATTTTTACTACGTCTGGAGGATTAGATTTAAATATATTTTTTCCACTTCTGTGAATGTAATTTGAAAATAATGGACATACAAATTTTTAATAAGTATTATGTTTTCCTAATAAGATGAACATTATTTTTTTACAAAATATATTTATAAATTTTTTAAAATTAATTACAATTATTAATATAAAATTAATCATAAAAAAGGACAAAAACTTAAACATAATGTTAAACATAACCTAGAATCATGTCTAAAGACCATTTTCTACCAATAGATTGGCCACATAAACTCTATTTTCTATTTTTTATGAGTTAATGAGATAAATTTTAATGAAATATCCCTATATGATATGATCTGTATGGAAAAAGAATAAAACATTACTTACAATTAAATTTTATAAGTCTTTAAGATATGGAAGAAACAACATATTTTTAGTTATACATTTCCTTTTGAAATAGAAATGATTTTTTTAATCATAATTATTTATCATTATTTTTTAACGATTAATGAGTTAAAAAAATTTATATGAAATGACAACATAGTGATTTTTTAGTTAATAATTAACTAAATTAAATGATTCTACCAATTTTAATTTTGAAGTATGTTGATAAAATTATTGTCTTTAATTATTTTTGTATATTAATATATCATATTACATGGCTGTGAAAATAATAAATATGAATTATAATTTTTTTTATATTTAAATTAAAATAAAACTAATAATTTCAAGATAGACAATAATGTTATTTTATAATAAATGATATTCTATTTAAAAAATTATTATTAATAAAAATCCTATATTCTTGAAAGTGAATTTTATGTTTCAATAAATTTAATACATATTATATTAATGAATTGAATTCTCTTTTTTAAATAAAATATTGACACATGGATTGTAAAAACATTTTTTTCATGATCTATATTAAAAACATTGTTTTGTCGTGTTACATGTGATTTTTATAAAATTAATTTCCAAAACACATAAGATTTCTATTTTGTAATTTATATATAATATTTATATTTTAGTGGTTGTATATTTTCAAATAAATGTCATGTTTACTTTGTCTATATTGTTAAATTACTTGTTTTTGAAAAATATAGTTACTTTTATTAGAACAAAAATAATAAAATTCAGGATACTTAGAAGCTAAGAAAAAAAATTATAAAAATGTACTTATTTTTGAGTATTGGAAGTTTTCTATAAAATAATTCCCATTTTATTTATTATATATCCAATTTGAGTATCATTTGGTAAGGGATAAATCCCATTAATATATACCTTTTGGTATTTATAAGAGTAATACATCACCTTCTCTATAAAAATGCACTCACCATACCAACATACTCAAACCGATCAAGAAACATTGGATTTACCAATATCTACCCAAATACCTCTTAAAAATTCCCCCAAAACCTAAAATCCTTACCTTGGACAGAAATCCAACCAAGGAATCCTTTTATGTCAATCCAAAATGAGTCACCCAAATAATAGGTAACATTCTTTCTCAAGCTCTTTTATTTTATTTTCATTATCCTCTACATAAAATATTGTTATAAAATATTATATAATAAAAATTTTATCCTAAATATAATGTGATTTTTTAGTATAATATTTTATCCTTGACTTACACACACATCCATCCAATGTGTAATTAACATACTATTTATGTGTACGGTGAACTACCGTCTCACAAAACCATGTGGTTCGTTTATCGTTTACCACCATTCATGGTTGGAAATTGTTATGGAAACACTATTTATATATAATATATACCATAATTATTATGGCTTTATTCTTCCTTGATTTTTTAAAACTAATACCTTTATACTTTTGTTTAAATATAATAACATCATATGAGGATGTTTGGACTACTACCTCTTAATGGGATGCAATTCATTCAAGAAATACATGGAATATATAAAGGATGGTATTAATTACATATATGTATCAAAAATTAAATATATATTATATTCATGAAATAATTATATGTCTGAAAATATAATATATCATTTTCATTATTACACAATTCATATACTAAAAAGTCATAATGTCGGTCGTGGACAAGTGGACAGCGACCTCTTTGACATGATATGATACTTTTAAATCAATATATATATATATATATAATTATATTTTATTAAATTTTATTTTATTTTTTATATAATTATAATTTTATAAATATATAATATCACTTAACCTCATTACATAATGATCATTGAAAAATAAGAATGATACTCATGCATACTTAAGGCCCGCAGTCTCTCTAGTTGTAACGTTGGTTCATTTTTCATATTAATCATTGATAATTGGTTTTAAAAGTTGAACTAATGTATAAATATGATTATTATTTAATGATTATTATTCTTTATATTTTTATGTAATAACCTCTTTGATAATATTTGACTTGTTGAAGTTAGTTTTAATATATAAGTTGAATATTGTCAAAACATATAACATAAAAATTATTGAATAATTAATTTTATATAACTAATTTATAAGTTAAATAAAATTAATAATAAACAGTAAAACAAATATTATGAAATTATATTATTAATAACAGTTTATTATTGATTAATATATAGAATAATTATGAAAAATCAGACTCGAGGTAAGGGATTTTTTTTATGTTTTTACATTTGTGAGATAAATTCCATATTCAACAATGTTTTATATTTTGTGGTGTATATAATACAAATATTAAAATAATATATCATTATATTTTTTTATCTATATGGTATATGAATTTTTAATTTAATATTATTATTACACGTGGTTTATGGTTTAAAATGTTTTAAAGTGGAATGGGAGACTTTATAATGTTTAATGAATATTTTTCTCAAGAATAATATAAATAATATTTCATTTACATTCAAAATAATTATGTTAATATTTTTCAATAAATCCTTCATGTTTCCTCTATTATGGTTATTCATGAACATATTTAATTATTTGTTACAATTTCCCACTCTTTGGTACTCAAAATGACTTTAAGATAACCTGACTTCATTGTCTATTTAGTTGGAGAACATGTTTTCTTATAAAAAATATTGTCTAACAATATTTTGAAAAAATGTATTCGATAATTCCAAAATGATTTATTTAAATCAATTTTACCCTTTTTTATTTTACCAATCTTTTCAAAAGAATTTTCGTGTCTCTTTATGAACAATTCGTTTTTATTACCTTTTTATCATTCAAAAGAAATTTTATTTTTACCTTATATCACATTTAAGGATTTAATTAACATAATTTATTCCAATATTAATTTTCTGGTTTAGATGGTTGTATATTAATGAAATTATTTTACAAAACATATTATAAAAAATCATTTCCAAATATTTTTTGAATATAAAAATATTTTTTCCTCAATATTGTTTTAATTATCTTTTAATGGTGTTTACATTTATCAACATCAACAACCCATATTGTTTCATATCATCCATGGGAGATATTTTTTATAGATACCATCTTTATTCCTTCCATGAATGGATTATGTTTGTCTAAGAAATACTGTTATTTAACCCATTTATTTTCCATAGGTTAATCATGTTTCGAAGATATTATTGTTTAACCCATTTTTTGTTAGAGGGTAACTCATTTTTCAATTAGATTATTATTGAACTCATTTATTTTCCATGGGTTAATCATGTTTAAATGATATCATTATAGAACTCATTTCTTATTCATCGGTTAATCATGTTTCAAAGATATTTAAATTAAACTGATTTCACTTCCGGAGGCTAACTATGTGTGATGATTTTGCAATTGTACTTGAACATTTTATGGGATGTTAAGTTATCAAACAATGATTGGTGGTACCACAATAGACCATGGATGGGTGGGTCCCTTATATCCTTATAATGCCTTGGGTATGGAAGTCAGCTATATGGATATTCCATTTTTAAGAGTGACATGTATGGGAGTCAATCGTAGGGTTATTCCATTTATAATGTTGAAAAGTATAATGATGTCCCCATGAACCTTTATGTGTTTCTTTATGCTTTATACATGTTTATAATGATTCTAATGCTCGAGATTAGTATCCCATCACTCTTGATTATTGAATATAATGAATCTTTCCTTATCAACGTTTTCATATTTTATGGTCATTTTTTTGATGTATATGATCTCTTTTATAATTCTGTCATACAAGATTTGTAATTTATCACTCCCATAGGAATTCTTATAATTATTGATGATATTTAAACATTAATTCTTATGTTTACCGTTATTGAGTGTTTAAGATCACACATATAATTTTTCCATTTCCCTATATATTTAACAAATATATTGAAGGATTTTTGTCTATAATGGATATGATAAGGATGATTTTTAAGGCATATTGTGAAATAAAAAAATATGGGATAAATTATAGAAATGTAATCTTAACATATTTTGAGTACAAGTTGTTATGATTTGTTTTTGTAGGAATTTTTTATAATTATTTGAAACTCTAATCATAAACGGACCTCTAGTATGTAAGTGATCAATGTTATCCTTTCTCTATAGTAGGGGTTTTATAGATTAATTTCGGACACAATTATCAGCATCAAAGCTGTGAATGTAATGTTAGGGCTTTAATCCTGGGATTTGTGATTGTGGGGTTTCAGCTGATATAGTTGGTATCAAAGGTCAAATCAGATAACTTTAGAGATTAGAAGGCTTTCATATGAGTTTATTTTAAGAGTTATGGATACATCATATGTATATAATCTTAATGATAACAACATATTGAAAGTATTAGACACCCACGTTGAGAATTTATGCGATGATATCTTATAGATATTTTTGGAGACCTTTTTTTAGATGATGTATATTTATCCCCATGGTTAGTGAATTTGAGTTTTAGGGAGGATTTAGTTTTCCTATTTGAATAAAAATAGTAAAACCCATATTCTTAGTGACAATAATAGTAGAAATACATGATTGAATGTCAATTTAATGACAATTTTTTTAACCAACGCCAATAGTATTGGTGGGAAATTTTTTGTATCAGTTTTACAAAAAACTAATGCCATGATTTTATAAGAGTGGTTCTCAGAATTAGTTTTTATAATAAATGAAACCAAAAAACTCAAGTTGTATGATATATTGTAGTAGTTTTTCATGAAAACAACACCATAAATAAATTTCATGATTTGGGATAATTATTTACAAAAATTGAAGCCATTAATCAGAAACTCAAGAGCATTCGACATTAGTTATTTTTTTAAATTATTCCATATATTTTAAAAAATATATATGGAGTCAGGTTTTTAGAAAAACAAATCCCTATATTAATAAAATATTTCTAGTATCGGTTTTCCCAAAAACCAAGGCCTATTTTTTTGAGAATTCATCATCGGTTTTTGTCGAAACCTACATCGAAAGTCTTTCAAAAATATTTGGTATAAAGAAACTTTCATGTTTTTTGATATTTTAGAGATTAATCACAACAACTCCTCTTAACTCGTGATGATTTTAAAGGCGTATTTGTGAACTCAAATGTCCATTATTGTCTATTTTCTTACATTTTCACAATCTATGGTATGTGTTCATGATTATGTCCCCATTTTTCACCATATAGTTATTATTTTTTATGTCAAATCATATTTTCTATGAAAATCATCCATTGTTTGATTTTTTTAATCTTTATTTTTCGTTTTTAAAATCATTATTTATATAGATTTTGCATCGTTTAATTTTCCAAGGCATTCCATAGAGAAATTTTTGGATTTGGAACTATTTTGTGATAAAATATGAATTTTGAAAGTATTTATAATTTTGAAGATATATTAGTTATCATTTAATAATGGTTTTTAATTTTTTTTAATTATTATGTTATTGTTTATTATAATTTTTTGGATCATGGTTAATAGTTATCCCTAAAAGTGGTTATCCCATATATGGTGAAATGTCCAATTATAAAGGGTTGTGATTGTAATTCATGTAGATTTTTGTTATGTTCTATTACGGTTTCACCTTGAATGATCCGAGTATATTATAATTTTTATTGATTTTTGATATTTATGGTATTTACACATAGACTAGTACAAGAATGATGTTGAATTACGTGAATCATTATAGGAAAATACAAATTAACATGTAATGCATATGAAATCATTGTTGGTTGAATTACTATGCTATTTTATATTTACTAATATTTCTTTATTTTTTTATTAGAATTTCTTTAACATACCATGATATGATTTTTATAAGAAAACCTAAGAAAATAGTTTATTGTATTTGATAAGCATGATTGTTTTCACAACATACTTATATTATATAATTATCATGATTAAAATATATTCTATTCTAGAGTGTATCCTACTTATGTAGTCACTTTACATGAATATTTGTTATGGTGGTGTTTCTATAGCATGTCTACCTATACTTGTGGTTGTGTGCATGATTCTTATAGATTTGTTAATGGTCCCCATGTTATTTACATATTTAGGTGCTCAATTAGTAATCCATTGTTGAATTCCATGCATATATACTTAGTCGTCATGTATTTGTATTTATTACTTGTGATCTCTTTCCTTGATATAATTTCCATGCACTTTTGGCTCAAATAAAATGATTGAGTCAATCTAATTTATGAAAATTTATAATTTAGCATCCAATGATATAAAATATATAATTCAATGTGGTATTTTATGAGGATATGTATATAATATTAATATAAAATGATTTAAAGATGAATGTATGTTTTTATTGGGCTTCCTCAATTTGTATAAATGTTATCTTTATTGTTATTATTAGTATTATTATTATAATTTTGGGATATAGTAAAAAATAAATAATAATGAATCAAATGTGTTGAAATAAATACCAATTTAGATATGTATTTAATTTCATCTATCTTAATTTTGGGATTATTATGATTGATTTCACTTATAATATGAACATTTACTTTAATTATTATTTGATATTACTAATAATATATAGTTTTTCTCTTTAGATTATTGCAATTTTAAACACTTTTGACTTATGAAACATCGAAATAATGAAACCAATATGTAAAATGTACTAATAAATTTTAGAATAATGGTATTATAAATAAATTATAATATCAATATATCTAATGTATATAGTATGAATATAAATTTTTTACTATTTTTAAATCTGTTTCATATCATATTATCAATATTTTTTATTAAATGTGTTTTTGTTTACAATTTATATGTTAATATATAAATAAATGTTTATATGTTTTCATTTATTCACTAATTAAATTTGGATATCAGGTATTTAATAGACCATAATTGGTTACATTTTGGATGAACCACTAGTGAATATGAAAAAGGAGTTGATTTATTCTTGGAATTTTCTAAACGATGTCTTAAAAACATTGATTTGATTTTATATCCATTTGTAATGTATTTTAATTTAAGAATGTTAAAAACTAATAAAATCATGGATCATACCATTTGTTATGGTTTTTCCATTAATTATACACATTAGATCTGGCATTGTAAAAGAAATTAAAATTACACATAAAATGATGAAGACAATATTCATAATGAGGTAGATGATAGTACTAAAAATTTGATTCATGATTTAGGTGTTGGAACCATAAAAAAACAACTCTTGAATGGTTGTATGATGATTCTAAGAAACTATTATTCCTAGGTTGTAGTAAATATAAAGTGTTATCAATTTCTTTGAGATTAGTTAACTTAAATGAAAAAAATGGGTGGAGTGATTATAGTTTCTCCAGATTACTTGAGCTTCTAAAATAGATTCTTCCAGAAGGAAACAGGTTTCTAGACTCTAGTTATGAGGTGATAAAAATATTATGCCCAATGGGATTGGCTTATAAAAATAATCATTCTTTCCCTACTAATTATGTACTATATAAGAAAGAATAGAAATATTTTTCCAGTTGTCCTATATGTGGGACATCACAGTATAAGATATATTGTAATGTCATCTAAGATTAATTCTCATGTACTATCATCTGTGGTTATGAAAAATAAAATTTTTTAATTTCTAATGATATCATCCAATATTTTTTGAATATAATTATGATAATTCATATGTGATTCATTATTCGGAACTAGAATCAAAACTTCTGATAAATAAATTTGGCACCTTCCAATAATTAATAATTTGAAGCATCTATTTGAAAATACAATTAATAAAAAAAGTTAATATAGAATTAAAATCAGAACATATTCAATGGTAACATATGTCACCATGCTGATTCACCACAGTGGAAGAGTTTTGATAAAAAAATTAATGATTTTGGAAGTGATTCAATAAATATTATTAGGGGATTGTGTACTAATGGAATGAATCCATATTAGAGCCTCAGTAGAAAACATAGTTTGTGGCCTATTTTTTTGGTTGTTTACAACTTATCCCCACATTTATGTATGAAAAAAAGTATGTTATGATTAGATTGATTATTTATAGAATAAAACACCCAGGAAATGATATTGATGTTTATCTTTAACCATTGAAGGATGATTTGAAAATGCTATGGGAGGAAGGTGTTAATTTTTTTCAATTCATACAAGAAATAGTATTTTCTTTTTCATGGTATGATAATGTTCACTATACTTGAATTTATTGCATATGGAAACATATATGAATATAGTGTTGTGGTAAATAAATCTTATCCACTTTGGGAAGAAAAGACTTCATATTATCAAAGAAAAAATGGAAGAATGACAGTGTTAATGGGTCATCGAGGAATTTTTCAAATTGATCACCCATATAATAGATTGAGAAAATCATTAACAGTTTACCAGAATACTAACAATCCTTCAACCATTGTTAGATAAAGAATATCATGATAGGATTAAAAATATTAATTCAAAATATTGATAGAAAATATGTCCCGGTCATTCAATAAATTTGCAGAAGAAGAAGTCTATTTTTTTGAACTACCTTATTACAGCTTTGTATAGATAAAATATAAAATTGATGTTATGAATGTTAGGAAAAACATATGATACTGTTTGATTGGAAATGATAGACATAAAAGGAAATAAAAAGGATGGATGTCATGGTAGATTATACATGAAATTAATGAGAATATGATAAAATTTAACTCCCACTATTAAAGGATACAAAACATATTTACCTTTTTCTTGTCACACGTAATGAAATATTAGAAAGATAATAGTTTTAGTGTCTATATTGTATAAAAGTACCCTATAGTTTTTCTTCAAATGAGAATTATTTCCTATTATTTAAGGGTTTTAAATTAATAGGATTTAAATCTCATGATTTACTTTTATTGATGCAACAACTTCTACATATAGAAATGTGTGGTATATTACCAACAACGGTTAGAAAGAAAATCATCTGGTTATGTAATTTTTTCTAAATAATTTGTAGCAATGTCAATCATCCAAATTTGTAAGATATGTTGGAGAATTAAGATACTCATATTCATTGTCAACTAGTAATGTATTTACCAATTATGTTTTTATGATATAATGGTTTAACTGCTGATTCATTTAGTGCATGATATAACAATATGTGGGCCTTTTTATAAATGACCAATGTATCATTTTGAATGATATATGAAAATATTTTATGAGATACGTTAAAAATCCTTATCAACCTGAGTCCTTTATTGTTCAAAAATATATATCGGAATAGGTGATTGAGTTCTATTCTCATTATTTTTATGAGGTGGAGCATATTGTTCACCATATATCTTGCCATATGATAGTTGATATTTAAGGTAGAGGGGTTCAAGGCTTAAAAGTATACTTTATTCAACCTGATGAAAAGATACATGAAAATATATATACTTTGAACAACACTGATTAGGTTCAATCATATATATCATCACATATTTCTGAATTAATGATATGATATTAAGAATAAAAGGAATAGTGGATGAGGATTGAGAATATGAAGAAATTGTTTCATGGTTTACAGAGAAAGTCACCTTAGATATATTTGCATCATAAACATTGAATTGGTTAGTTGGTGGATCATCAATTATTGTGATCACATTGTCAAGATTGTTATTAATGGTTATATATTTTACCAAAAAATATGTATGATATGTATTACATTCAAATTTGTTCTGTGATTGTTTTCGTTGAAGCAGTGCATCTTTTGAGTCCCAAAAATAAAAAGCCTATTTTGGAATTAACTCTATATTTTAGTTTTCTTGCTAAAATATGGTAAATTGATTATATTAAATTTCCAGTCACCATTTTAAGTGTAATTGGTTTGATAATAAGAGTGGAATGAAGAATAATGAATATGGGTTTAAACTAGTTGATTTGAAATGTTTTAATTATAATGAGGACCCATTTATCATGGTGACACGTGAAAAATAAGTATTTTATGTCATTGATCCACTAAATGATTAGTGGTCCACCGTTTTTCAATGAAAAAGATACCATATGGGTGATGAGAATGATGATAATGATGTTATATTTTTAAACGATCCTTATTCATCTATCACACAATTTCCCGATTATTATAATAAGTATAATACAGATATATTTCATGCAATATGTAATTATCATGAAGAAGGTGTGTGAAAAAACACTAAATTAATCTCTTAATTTTTTTGGTATATAGTTTTATTTTGGTTTATTTTTTAGAGACTTACATATGCATGCCTCTTTTTTAAATACTTATTTTTTTCCTTGCAGGTTTCTAAATTTTTAGTTTTCAATTAATATAAAAATACAAAAAAAATAATTATACGATCTAATAGCAATGTCAGATACAAATATAGAAGAGAAGATATCGAGGTATATAAATTTTTTTCATATTATTAAATATTCGGAAATATAAATATTTAAAGAAAAAAAATGATAATTTAAAAAAAATTACAAGACTACTGATGCATCCTCAATAGGGGATACCTGTCCTATTACTACTAAAAAATAAAGTTCTCAAGTTGGTAAATGTTTTATTACTTTTTTACCAAAACTATCACTTTCTCATTATAATAACATATTACACATCGATTTTGATGATGATAATAATGCAATTGGTGCAAATGCAGTTCAGTTTATCAGTTATATATTGATGTTGATTCATTGTAGGATTTTTGTTTTATATCATGATTGGAAGTCAATTGATAGGATAACGATGAAATATCTTTTGGTGGTTGGGATGGTAATATATCTTAATTGATTTCTTTTATCTCGATTCGTGAATATTAAAAAATTTAAATGACATTTTTAATTCCTTCATTAAAAGATGAAATTCAATTTTGAGGAATCCAAGAAAGTTTATGAAAAGACATCTCTCTTCAGAGGAAGTTCCATATGAAGATTTTAAATAAAACTAAAAAACTACTATGTGTTTGGAATGAGATGGTTTGAAAAACCATTTCTCGAGTTTCAATTTATATATTAAGATACATAGATGTGATTTTTTGAAAGTCATCCTGTAATAATATTTCATGTATGATAATTATTTTTTATTGTAAGACTTATTATATATTTTTTGTAATACTTAGTTGTTTTTTTATAAATTACATCACCATGAGATCTCATTAAGATATTCCATTGAGAAATGTATACCCTTATACTTTATCATATGGATGGAATCAGTATTTGGAGAAAAATTTAATTGAAGAAAAATTAAAAGCAATAATAACTTGATCTAGTAGTGTTTTAGAAAAGGTTCTACATGGTCCTCCATCTCCTCTCACTCACCATGAAAAATGTAAATGAGAATGATGAATTATAAATGAACATTATCATATACCAAAACCTAAGTAAGTATCAAATAAAGTTGTAAGTAAAAATTATTTTTATGTCTTCAATTTTTATATTTTATAAATTAGAAACACTTATAGAACCTTTTCATTTTCATTTTCGGATGAAATTAGGGAGTAAGCGATATATGGATCTTTTATCCCTGAGGGTTGGATGGATATCATAACCACTAGTTTGGGATAAGAAAAAACCACAGTCTTGTTAGAGGATTTTATCTAGGTTTTAGTATTGAGAAGGATTTTGGTCAGAGTAAGCAATCAAGAGACCTGAAAATAGAATCCATGAATGTCAAGATGAAAGATATGAAATATTTTATAGTGATAAAATTCATGCCACATTATAGAAGGAATTGTTTGAACACTTGGAATGAAAATCACAGTCTTTGCAACCTTCCCATGTATATTATTTATTTGTCATCAATTTTTCAATTTTATAAATTATAAACAGTAATATATTTTTTTCATTTTTCAGCCTTCCCAGCCTCCTCACCAGTACTTCCCTGCCCCAACTACCTACCCTACACTGTATCAGAAGCCTTCGTTGGAATATTATTTTTTTCATCAATTTTTCAATTTTATAATTTCTAGACACTAATATAACTTTTTTATTTTTTAGCCATCCCAGTTTGCTCACATAGACTACTATTCCCCATGTACATACCTTACCCCGTATGAACAGTCATCAGAGGTATATTATTTATTTTTCATAAATTTTTGTTCATTATAGATTATAAACACTAATATAACATTTTCATTTTTCAGCCTTCCTAGCCTCCTTAGTCGGACTACCATGCCCTATCTTCCAACATTGATACTCTACATCCTCGCTTAGACCAATTAGTATATTATTAAATTTCAATAAAATATTATATTTTATATATTATAAACAAAAATATTTTTTTTTCATTTTTTATATTTACCAACATTCTCACCCAGATTACCTAGCCCCATCTTCTTACTTTGATCATCCAGCACCTCGCTGAGGCCAAAACATATATTATGAGTTGTTTGCTGGAGATCCTCATTTAAGTATTATTGAATTAAAACTCATGCAATTTTTTGGGGATTATGTACATCACCAGGATATGAAGATTGGTCAGGTTAGATTATCAGTACCTGATATTATAGATCATAATGATATACTACCATTTCCCACTGAGGGAGTCCCAAGAGTTTGGGATTGACTAGGTCATTTTTTATTTTTTCCCAAATATTATTCGTAGTTATATTTTATATGAGGTGTGATTTTTTTAAATATTAATTAATTTTTTTCAAATTACTTATAATATTTTATGAAATTTAATTTATATTGGATTACCTGAAAGCAAAAGAAGTTACAAAAAGGAAATAAAATGTTTAGGAATAATCGACTGTAGATACTTCAGATATTTTTTATAGGATACATGGATTTTGTCAGGATTCCTTTTCATCGAATTGAATATATGATTTTTAGATGATGGATGATATATGCAGAAGAGAATATCCGTTGAGATTACTCAATGTTGAGATCATGCATCTAGTTGATTTTGAAGATCTCGGGCTAAATGTGGTGTAGATGATTTCTATGTAAGTAAATTGAAATTTAAATTAGTATTTATTTAATCAATGATGGTTTTAAATTGACTACCAATATATTATATTTTATATTTTATTCGGTAAATACTTCTTTTACAATGTGAATGTACATGAATTTACAGTTGTATAGATCAAGAACTCATTTCCATGGAAGTGAAACATTTGATGATTCTTGGTTGACATGCATTTATAATTGAGAGATTATAACATACAAATATTGAGTGACGATTTATGACATTTAATGCCAAGTAAGAACAAAAACATAATTATTAACTAATGATAATTTTAATGTCAGTAATTGTGAACTTTTTGTTTTGTAGGGGGAATTGGATGTTAGGAGTATTGTGACCTTGTAAATGCACCTTATATTTTTTTCTCTTTATCATAGAATGTTCATAAAATATTTTCCATCCTATTAAATATGTAAGTTCTTTTGTTTTTTATATGATCATTATGTCTAATTCTCATTTTTTAGACCTGTATTATTAGTTCATATATATGAAAATATAATTCAAGGAAAAAATTAACAAGCAATACCTGTCGATAAAGACCCTAAATAAAATCAAATATTTTTAAGTATCGGTAATTAGTTTTTATATGCATGATTTTATTAAATTTTTAAATAATATATTGAATTTTATTATCAATTTAATGTTTTATAACTATATATCCTATTTAAAAAATGACATGTTGAATATGCTTATTAAATTCTACCATTCAAGTATGAGATAATCCCAACTAGGGAAACTACTGAATTTGATAAGGTTAGTTGTATTAAATTTTTATTGATTTTATTTCATTATATTATATTTTATTATCATATCATTCAATTTTATTTTAGGCATTCATTGATTTCCACACTTATTCTGAATCTGATCAAACCCATATTCAATGTATTTTTTGGGAACTATTTGTTTTGTTTGATTAGGATTTGAGGTATTTATATTAATATATTTAGGAATAATATTACATATGGGTTCAAAAAACTAAATCTTTTGATATAATAGGTTTTTGAACATACTAATAATCAAATGAATGCTTCCACAACAACCAACAATGATCATGTTGTAAATTATAACTATGTGTATTTTAATTCTATTCTATAATACATACGTGTAGCTAATTTTTCGATTTACTAGAAAAAATATTGTAGGTTATATATATTTTTTCCAACGATAAATTGTCTTTGATTGTTGTATATTTTGTTTTATAAAAGGGTTTTTCATTTTTTTGTATGTGTAATATATTAATTATAGTAAAAAAAATAAATTTTGGCGTCTGTTTTTTAAAAACTGATGATGATTTTTTTATTTTTTTTTAAATATTCAATTTTAGTCATCGGTTTTTAATGTAACTGACCCCAAAACCTATTCAAATAGTATTTTGGTCGTCCATTTTCAGAAAACGGATGCTGAAAACATTAACGAAACTGATTTTCTAGGTTAGTTTTACAAAAAATGACACTGAAAATAATCTTTTTCACATCACATTTATGATCATCGCATAAGACACAATTTTAAAAATAAAAATAATGAGGTTAAATCCTATTTTTTCACTAGTGATACCGATCACATTTAGCTAGGTGGTTGGACATGAACCCATAGTCGATGGATTATAAGGATTTCACACACTACAATTAATTTACATGATGTTCTAGTTAGTAGAAGATTTTTTAGGATAATAGTATATTTATTTTTAAAACATATGGTATCTTATCAAAGGAATAATGGTTTAATTTAAATAGAAGAATTTATTATCAAATCCTCATTATATTTTGGATTCAAACTTAGTCATGAAACGTATGAAGAAGCATAAGGATAGTTATTTATTGAATAATTTATCTTAAAAAATTTGTATTAATTTTTTATTTCTTATGGTTATTGAATCATTTGAAGGATTACATATTTTGGGAACATTATTACAATGTGCAACCATTTTTTGTTTCGGTTATTGTTTAAAGATAGGTTGAATAACTTGATTATCCCTTTAATGGATTTGTGGTATTTAAATGTTGATTATAGTAATTCATGAATTAAAACATCATCTAGAATACTCATATGTTAAATAAAATTATGATATCATGGTGGAATTTTATTAAATGATAATATTATACTCATTATTTAAGTATATTTCCAATTTAAATAGGTGGTAAAATAATTATATAACTCTATTTAATGTTTATTGAAGAAAAAATTATTATCCTAGTACCTCCAATTATGATGAACCTATGGTCTTTTTGATCATAAAATATTTATGTTTTTGAGTCCAATAACTTTTCATTGGTCATTCAATTTTTTTGATTGATTAGCTCAATTACCCTCTATAATTATTTATGGTTTTCCTCCATTCTCTCCTATGTTATCCCTTACTCAAATCCTATTAATGTGTAACATTGTGTAAACATAATGTTTTCCACTTTCCTTTTCTTTTATTTTTAATTATTTACTAATTTTACTATGTTTATTTCAATAAAGTAATACAATAAATATTAATCATTTGATAACCAGGATGAATTTCAAGGGAAAAATTCGTTTTATGGGGGGTAGGATGTAACATGTTGGGATTTTATGAAATATATAATTTCACTTTAATTTACTATATTTATATTTTTTTTACAAAATAAACAATTTAGATTTCATCACACACAATAACAAATAATTCTTACGTAGTAAGAAACATCAAATTATTATGAGTACTTTTGATAAATGTAATGGCAATCCTTACCGAACAATAATATATTATTTATATAATAATTTAATACGAAATTTATCACCTGAATGTTATATTGGATGGTGTGAATATGAATAACTATATTTTTAATCATTTTTATAAATTTATTTGATATTTTTCCAGTAAATTTTACATGTATTAAATAAGAATAAATCCTGTTTATAATCCAAAAAAAAATATATTTTTTAAAATGTATTCTTACCATATTTTAATAAAGAAGCTATTTAAATTTAATTTTCGACATTTTTTATATTTTTATACTAAAAAATAAACATAAAGGTTTTAATTGGAAAATTAAAATTTAATTTTGGTGAATATTTTTAATTTTTTAAGAAGTTTCATTTTTTCTTCAATAGTGAAAATACAAAATTTGAATGGGAAACTAATTTTTTGTATAAATAATTATTTTTTTTATATTATATATAATTTTTTTTAAAGTTAAAATAGATAAAGTATTCCTACACTATCCCAATTTATTAAATTTTAATGATTTTTATATTGAATTTGATATTAAATGTTAATCAACTTTTGTGTATCTTCAAATTGAAAACATACATTCTATTCACATCTCTGGGATTGGCATTAAATTTAAATTTTCCACTTCTTAGAATTTGTTTTGGGAAAATGGAAATACCAATCTTTTTATTAGTATAATTATTTTTTGTCTCAAAATATCAAAATACTTTTATGAATAGAAAATTTTGTAAAAGTCACTAAAATTAATTAAATGATAAAGGAAAAATTATTCTTAATATGAGAATAAACCTTAATCTTAAGGTCAAAAATGAAATGTGTAATTTTAAAAAGAAAATTATATGTGAATAGTTCTACCATATACCCTATTTGATCAAATTTTATGAGTTGCTAGGAAATTTATTCAGGAATGGGTGCTATATAATAATTTCATTAAGGGAAAAGACATAAAAAGTTATCTTTTTTACCAATAAAATATATACAACTATGAGATGTCGAAAAACCATATATTTTGGCTTAAAAATATCCCGTTGAAGTGTAAATGAATTAGTTTTATAAACATTAATTATCATGAATTTTTAGAGATGAATTAGTTACATTAATTTTTTAAGATATTACAATCTAGTGATTTTTTAGTAAAACATTAAATTAATTAAATGATAATATAAATATTAAAATTGAATTAAATTGATTGAATTATTGTATTTCATTAATTACTTAGATGAATACACCATTTTAAATCGATTTTATCTTAAAAAATATGAATATTTAAAATTATTTTGGTATTATTAAATTAAAATTAAATAAATAATGTAAAAATTGTTGTTAATATAATTTTACAATAAATGATATATTATTAAATAAATTAAATTTAATGAAAATGAAATATTTTGACAAGTGATTTTTAAGTGTCAATAAATATCAAACATAGTCTATTAATGTACCTATTTATGTTTTTTAATTAATGTATTGACTCATAAAGAGTAAAATCATTGTTTTTACAGTCGGAGTTAAATTTGTTTTTTGGCAAATTACATGTTCTTATTTTAAATTTAATTTCCAAAATAGATAATATTTATATATTGAAAATTAGATATAATATTTATATTTTATTATGTGTATATTTTATCATAAATAATAATTTAATTTTTTCTTAATGGTTAAATTATTTAGTTTATATATATAGTTACTTTAATAAAAACAAAAATGATAAAATTGGGGAAACAATGATGTTAATGAACAAAATTATAAAAATGCAATTACTTTTCTGTAGGGGGTGGGGGGTTATCAACTAAAATTTCAGATTAATCATTTATTTTTTCATTTCGATACATGTTATGTAATGGATACTTCTCAATAATGTCTACGTTTTTATATTTACAAGAGTGTCACTCCCCCTCTAATATCAAAAGGAAACCACACATCCCACTTCCTCACATGTATCAATGCACATTTTCTCAACACATATTTTCCAAAATATCTACTCAACATACCTCCCATCAACCTACAAACATAAAATTGGGCATTAAATCATCTATGCAAACCCTTTGGTGAAAACCAAAATGGGTTAGCCGATTAAGAGGAAACATTCTTCCTCAAGCTATTTTATTTTACTTTTCATTATCCACACCCTCAAATATTATTATTCAATGATTATATAATTACAATAGTTTAATAAATTTAATTACAATTTTTATTATAATTTTTTGACATACACTTTAACACACTTCCATCTAAATGGGTAATGAACTTACAGTTTATCTAGACGGTGAACGACCACCTCAAAAAATGATGTCATTCATTTTTACTTCACAAGATTTCATGGTTGGGAATTATGATGGAAACCTTATTTATATATAATATATTGATTATATTATGTATTTATTATTCCATAATTATTTAATAGCCCATACCTTTATACTTTCCATTTTGTGTAAATATGTTTAAAATCTTTGTGGAAGTGTGGACTAATATCACCCCAAAGTGATAAGATTCTTTCACTCTATTCATGGAATGTATAGATGGTGGTTTTAATTAAAAAAATTATATATAAATGTACCTTATGATATAGCATGAAAAATTTAGTTTTCTATAAATATAACATATTATTTTCTTTATTACCATTTTCACACAATAAAAAGTGATAACATTAGTTGTAGACATGTGGACTACTTCCTCCTCCACATGATGTAATTCATTTTACATAAATATAATTATAAATATATATATATGTATGTATGTATATATTATAAAATAACATTTTATTTATGATATAATGATAATTTTTTTAATGATATAATGTTACTTACCCTTTATCCAAAATGATCATTAAAAAATGGGAATGTTACTAAAGCATACATAAGACCAAACATCTCACTGATCGTGACTTTGGTTCATTTTTCATAACCATAATTCAAAATTGATTCTAAAAGTATAAATTATGTATTTATATTGAAAATATATCAGGATTTTTATTGGGGATATATTTATTTAATGACCTTATTGACCATAGTAGACCTATCACGGTCAGTTTTGAGACGTAAGACAAATATGGTCAAAACACCTGATATGAACATTATGAATTAAGTAATTGTATATAACTCATTTATAAGTAAAATAAATGTAATAATAAAATATTAAATTTTTATAAGAAAAATGTAATTATCATAAATTTTATGTTCATGAATATAGAGAGAAATTAGGAAAAATCACACTTGATGTAATAGATTTTAATCTCATTTTTTAAATCTGTGAGATAAATTTAATATTCACAACATAATTTTTGTGGTGTTTCTAAAGACCATTTTGATATATTATAAAATTATTAATTTATATTTATAGTATTTAAAATTTGTGTTTATTGTTATTCCTTCATGAATCCAATGATTTAAAATATTATAAAGTGGTATGGGATACTTTTGAATGTTTAGTTATTATTTTCATCCAGAATAATATAAATGATCATTTATTTCCCTTGAAGGAAAATATATGAATATTTTTTCAACAAAAACCCATTCATTTGATACTGCTTTAGTTTTTCATGACCATTTTCATGTATTAGTACCATTTTTCATTCTATTGCACTCAAAATATATTAGAAAATGTTTTCACAAAACATGACATCATTCTCTCTTTAGTCAGAAAGTATTTTTTTTAAAACCAATTCTCTACAATGTTTTCAAAAATTTATTTAACCATTCCAAAACGTTTTATTAAAGATATTTTGCAATTTTTTTAAAAAGTTTTCAAAGGAATCTTATGTTTGTTTTCTGAACAAAGAATTTTTCTATCCTTTTTGTTGTGCAAAAGGTCTGTTCTTTTTTACATGTATGACATGTATGGATTTACCTGCCATCATTTATTTGATGATTACATTTCAACTTAAAAGGTTAAATTTTAAATCATTTTTTAAATGTTATTTTCAAATAAATATATTTTAAAATTTTTCATCAAAATATATAAGATATTTTCATCTATAATTGTTTAATGATATTTTAATTGAACTTTTATTCAACAACATCAATAACCTTTGTTGTTATATATCCTTCACTAGGGATATTTTATATTGATAAAATCCTCATTTATTCCATGTATGTATTATATTTATTTCATAAATTATGTTATTTAACCCATTTATTTTCCATGGGTTCATCATGTTTTGATGATATTTTTATTTAACCCATTAAGTTTCCATGTTATACTAATGTTTCAAAGAGATTATTATTGAACACATTTCATTTATTTTATTAAATCAAGTTTTGAAGATATTGTTATTTAACCCGTTTATTTTCCTTTTTTAGTCATGTTTTGATGATATTTTTATCAAACTCTTTTAATTTCTATGGGTTAATTATGTTTAATTATTTTTCAATGGTACTTTAAAATTTCATGAGATTTAAAATCATAAAAAATGATGGGTGGTTTTGGGATAAACCAATGATGGTGTGTCCATGAAATATTTCCAATGCATTGGGTATGGATGTCAGCTCTTTGCAAATTCCATTTTTAAGAGTGACATGAATGGAAGTTAGCTACATGATTATTCCATTTATAAGTGTGAAACGTATAATGATGTCCCAAGCAATGTTTATGTGTTTATTTATTATTATTATATCTTTTATGATGTTTATAATGATTGATATTGATATCAAATTGCTCTTGAATTTTAATTCTAATGAATATTTCTTTCACTATTTACTATAATTTTATGGTCCTCGTATTTATGGGTATGAGTTAATTTATTATTCACTCATACAGTTTTATTATGTCAGCATTCCCTACTGATCTCTTATTCTTTTTTATGCTATTTAATTGTCAATGATTATATTTACACATGATGATCATATGAGATAACCCTTATTATGTTTTCATTTACCTGGGTTTTCAAGAAGGATGTTGAACTATTTATGTCAATAAAGGTTATCAAATGGATTATGTTTGTAAGCTATTTTGAAATAAGATATTCTAGATTAAATTTGAGAAATTTACTCTGTATGTTTGGGGAGTCTAACTTGACCTGAGATTTTTATGAAGTAGTTTTTCCATTTTCTCTAAAATTAACAATCTAAATGTCATTTAGTATTTAATTGATCCATGTTTTGTTTTTTATGTAGTATTATTTTGACAGAAAGAGTGGGGTTATAATTATCAGCATCAAAGATGAGGATATAATGTTATGTATTTTAGCATCAGATCTATGAGTGTGGGTTCATTGCTATTATAATGAGTAACTATAAGTTAAAGTTTATGTTTAGTAATTATTATGATGTTATATAAATTATATTATTTCATTAATGACACTTTTAGGTTCATCCATTTTATGTGGTTATGATAAATAATGTGTGTCATTCTTGGAGGAGGCAGTTTGCATATACCCATGATTGACAAAGTCATTCATTAAAGAATAGATAAAATAATGGTAAATGAAAAATAATACCATTAAGAAAATTATATGTAAGTAAAACACATTATTTTTCATCAATTCCATCCCTAATTCCATCTCTAATAAGGGGTTATGAAAAACGAAAAACATAATGTTGCGGTGGTTGTAGTTCATGTGTAGACATGATCAAAATTTTCATTTATCTTAGAGGTTGATATAGAATGAATTAATAATTTTTTTGAAATTAATATATTTAAATTTAAGTATTATTATGATAATGCATTCATTATATTTAATTTTTTTTGGAATAATAAGAACTCTAAAATTAAAAATAAATACTTAGAAGAGTGGAATAATCTGATTCTGAAATTTGATTTTCTTTGTAATTATCCTTGTAAATGAAGATATATGGATAATTATGGGTGGTAAAAGGCTATAGTTACAGAGATATAGTTATATTTTTATTCAATTATAAATTTTTAATGATGTAATTTGAATGATGGGTTCGAAAACAAGTGGCGTAAGTTTTCCTATTTATAAATTTTGGGAAGGGTGGTTTCAATATTACCTTAATGTATTAAAATATATCAATCAATTAATAATAATAAAAATCTTCTGTAATAGCTGGATTTGGAGTATAGGGAATTTTATGACCTAAATTCCTTCCATTCACTAATTTTGTGGACATTAGGGAACTATTTAAGGGTTTGTGCATTCACTTATCATAGTACCCATGTTCACGTTTACCTATGTCACTTTTACTTTCACATAATAAAATGGTCTAAAATATTATTTATTAAAATTAATCATTAAAAATAATTTTTGTATTATTATCTTAGATTTTATGTTATGTTATTAATTAAAATTAATATGATTAATAATATTTATCCGTAAAAATAAACTTTCTATATGATTAAAATCAATTTTTTAGATATTTCTTATTTTAGAAATAAAATATAGGGGTGCCTTAAAATTATTGATGATGATATTTTTACATCCAATATTGATTAATTATAAATAAAAAATAGGTTATATGATATTAAAATAAATATATAACATAATTTTATATAAATAATTAACTAAAACAATATTGATTAATCATTTTCTCTGTTAGTGAATCATATTATATTAGTTCTAAAAATGTTTGGAATTAGTTTTCTAAGTACAAATAATATTAAAGAATACATAATTTAATTATTTAATAATATATTTAATAACTTAATTGGATTTATTTATTTCTATATTATTCTTATATTTTCATAATGTCATCAAAACAACAAATTTTTATAAAAATCACATTTTTGACTAAAAATTGATTTTTAAGTAAATTTTCAATATATTATAGTAGCAAAATTTTGATATCATAAATTAATAAATAAATATAAGTTTGTAAAATTTTATTTTTAAAAAATATAAATCAACCTTTTAATAAAAAATAGAAATTTTAAAGACAAACATTATTTATTTAAACATTATCTTGTTAACCGTTTAGTGTATCTAATATAATTTAATTAAAATTTTATAATTTTTATTATATTATGATCTTATATCATAATTAGATATTTTTAATGTTATAATAATGTTATTTTAAATATTATTAATTTAATTTTTTAATTTATCATTACCTTCATTCTAGTGTGTGTAAAGAAACATGTCGAACTCAATATTATTTAAATGAAAATATATATAATAAAATCAAGATATTTTACAAAATAATGGGGGATATACCACCCTGATAATTTTGACATCCATACCAGCCCTATAAACTATTGTTACATTGGTTACTTATTGATCTACTACATGTTTTATGTACTAGAACTTCTTAAATTCCAATTTTTATCTTCCTATGTGACAAATGACTACTTAATGGTAAGGTAGAGGGAGGGAGTCTAGATTGCATGGATGATGTGTTATTCAATGGAAACCTCACAAATTAGGGTCTAACAAGATGAGAGGAACTGAAAATTTTAAAAAATGTTAGAACACCCTATAGAGTTGATTAATCATTATCTTGAGATAACTAATTATATGAGGACTTGGAAAAGATAAAAAGTTTTATTCATTAATTTCATTTATCATTGGGTAATGATAAACTATTTTGGGACCTGATCATAATATATAGGTAATCATATAATTACATTCATGTAATGGATTGGTTGTATTATATTGAAGACTAATATTATTGTTGTTATAGATGTGTAAATTTTCTAATCTTGAAAGATTTCATGTAAGTTTTATCCCGAAGATAAATTTATAAAATTGTGTCAGATTCAATAAGTCACGTATCATGAAAACCGAAGTACAAATTTTGAAATATTATGGATTGGAATATAATGTGGAAATGATTCCCATAGTTGGGAAATACTGAATTGATATATTTCAAATGAAGATCACTTGTTTACCTATGAGTATAGATTTCATATTTTATATAAAACTATATCCTAGTGTGTCTTTTATCTCATTATTAATTTATTAAATATGATCATAAATAACTCTATGGGTGAAGAATTTAGATAAATGATATATATCAAAGGGGTTTCATTCATCCTAGTGTATCATCATGGGTGACCATAGTATTTTTTTTCTATGAATTATGATGGTATTTTAAGGTTCTTTATTGATTATTAAAAATTGAATATATTCATAGAAAATATTCATTATCCCTTTAAAAGTATTGATGATTTATAAGATCAGTTGATGGAGTGTAATGAATTCTTATAGGATGATCAATCATCACGATATTATTAGATGTTAATAATGTCGGAGGATCTTTAAAAGGAAATTTTTTTATGTTTTATTGTGATTTCGTTTTATTATAAAATATAGTAATAATATTTATGGGATTGATATATAATGTTTCTTAACATTATCACAATTAGTTTATGATAGGTTTTTAATTATATTATAGTTTATTCATAATAAAAGGAGAAATATTTTTGATATTGATGTTATTTTTTTGGACATGTTTGTAAATATATATTTTAATGTAATAATATGAAATGAATTTTTTTGTCACATGAAGATAATTTCTTTATGTATGTCATATTACAATTTTCTATAGCTGCAGAACCATCCAATACCAAAAAAATTCTTTCATTTTTATACTAATAACACATGTAAGGTATATAGTAATCATAGTTTAGTTATTTTTTAGTATAGAATTTTATTTTTGTTCTCCTTGTTTATGACACTATTTACTAATTTTACAATGAAATTTCATTATTTTATTCATTCACTATAGAAACTAACTAAAATTTTTTATATGGTTGACCAAGTATCTCATTTTTTCCCAAGAAATATTTTTATTTTTTGCACATTGTATGAACAAATATAGAATATTAAAAAAAATACATTACATGTCAAGTAATAATATTAACCAGATCCAATCATTCAATGCCAACATCTATTGGGGAAAAACAATGGAACGAATAAAACTGACAGGATCGCCTGGAATAATCACTGCAAACCCAAATCGGAGGGAGTTATGGGATTCCGGGACCTCTCTCATTTTAATGATTCACTGCTGGCTAAGCTAGGATGGCTCCTTATTAACTACCTATCCTCTCTTTGCGCGTGGATCCGTAGGAAAAAATCCATCCCCCACAAGGATTTCTAGGATTTATCTTTGGGCCCCCGACCCAGCTTCATTTGGAGAAGTTTATGGGGATCCCAAAGTCTCCTAAATAAAGGGTTCAGGTGGAGGATTGGGAGTGGATAAACTATTAATATTTGGACTTACCACTAGCTGATTGACATGGAAGGTGTGCGAGCATCATCCCCTGCTCAACTAGGGATTAAAGGTTCCACTATTCGATGCCTTTTTTTCTAATAATGGGAATAAGTGGTGTATGGAAAAACTTCACTCATGGTTCAATGAATGGGAGAAAAGGATTATCTTGAGTATCCCTTATGTTCCAGATGCAGGCCCGAACCAACTCTACTAGATAAATGACATCTCGAGAACCTATACGGTAAAATCTGGCTAACGGGTCGCCCTATGTTCCCAGGAAGATGGAGGTGATGGGGAGCCCTAGGAATAGCTATAGAAGCTCAATGTCCCTCAAAAAATATGCCACTTCTGGTGGAAGGTATCCACTGGCACCCTATCGACCGACGAACTTCTCATTCGTCGTCATATTTCCAACGACATGATGTGCCCCATCTGCTCGAACACCCCAGAAACTCCCCTCCATGCTATCATCCAATGCCCGATGGAAAAGGAGGTCTGTCTCAAATGGGGCTCTTGTATGAATCTCTCACTATACATGGTATCAGACCCCCTTATCTTCTGATGCAATGGTACTCCTCCTTTTCTCCATTCAATGCATTCTTGATCTGCATTTTGGCCTATATCATTTGGATGTGGCGCAACAATGCCATTTTCATCCACTTCATCAACCCCCCAAGTTTCTGGATCGAACGGGAATTTTCATGGATTGAGGGATGACAACATCACACTGGACATCAAAAGCCTTTTGGAACCACATCCTTTTCTTCCCATTGGCACCCTCCACCAGAATGAAGTCTCATGATTAATGTAGATGCGTCTCTTCCCATGGATAAATATGTAGTTGTTAGTCTCTTGGCCCAGGATCATTGTGGGCAGACCATCACAGCCAAACAAGAATCGCACCATGCTTTTTGGGAACTTGTGGTTGCTGAAGCTATCGCCATCCTTGCTGGGATGATGTTCGCTTAAGATCACAGATGAGATGTAATCCACCTGGAATTAGACTGTCTCACCATTGTTAAGGCTATCAACATCAAAGACGGCGGCTTCCAACCTTTTGGCTCACTCATCAGGAAAATCCAATCCCTCCGTCATAGCTTCAAAATTTTCACCTTCTTGTTTATCAAAAGGGACGGAAACAAGGCTTCCCATTAGGTGGCGGCAACTGGCCCTATTTAAAATGACCTTCTCTGGCTAGACCACATTCCTTCATGGTTATGAGATTGTACTTCCGCTGATCTTCAATTTTAATGATTATGTCTCTTGTCAAAAAAATGTATTAGTTTTAGTTAGAAATTTAGCCATTAGTATATTCCAAGTACATTAGTACTAAATGACTATTGTTAAAAACAAATATTTTTCTATACGACCGATTGGAATTATGACCACCCGTAAGGTATCCATTATAAATAGATCATTTGGGTTAGTTTGGATTAGGTGTAATTATAAGATATAATTGAATGTATATGGAAAAAAGTGTGGCGACAAATAATAAAATCATTAGTTGTGAGGTTCATATTTTTGATAAATGGAGAGATATAGCATTATTGGGGTTATCTCGTGATTAAACCAAAATATGGATTCAATAAGTGAGGCTTAATTACAATCATCTATGAGAGAAGTTCCACCTTGGGGAGATCAACACTAGATCAATGTTAGTTGAACCATCTCACAAAACATCCACCATATCACATATTACACATAAATCATATGTCGTTGTATTAGGTTTTTTTTATCTTGGACATAGTATTTTTTATGTCTAGTTTTATTAGAAATAAATCAATTGTTTTGTTAATTAATTATTTTTATTTATTATTGCACCCTTATATTAAAATTCTTACTACTACAAGAAAAAGAAATTTTTTTTTATATCTAGATTATGATTGAATTTCTCTGAAAATTATATATATTTAATTAATTTATAAAAAAAATATAGTATATAAAATATTGAAAATAATAACATTTATGTAGATAAAATTTAAATCAAATTATATAAAATTTTCATAATATGTTGAAAGATTATTATGTAATTTCTCTGTTTCAATAATTAAATATTATATATTTTAAATTTAAACTTTTCATATTTATTAAAATATAATAATTAAATAGATGAAAATTTTGAAACCATAATGTTGAAATTGACCAATGATTAAATTTTCATGATTTTCCAAGACACTTAAATTTTTGGGTGAAATATAAAATTTGGTATAGTATTGAGTAAATAATTTTGACATCCTAAATATAGAAATGTGATGTAACAGTTAAGCTAAAATATTTCTCAGCCAGAAAATATTTTATTTTAATAATATTATGTACATTAATGGATTTATTTTAATTTAAAAACCAATCTAATATGGAAATTAGATTTATAAATTCATATTTAATGAAAAATTTACAAACACACGGTTAATGTAATATTAAAAATTGTATTCCAATTATAAATCAATGAAATATTAAAAAATACATTAATTTAGAAAACCATGAGAACACACCATGGGAAAGAAAATATTTTTTTTCATTTTCCCCAACATAGAATTTAGTGACCTATATTTATAAATTATTAAACAATTCATCATCTTTTTCTCTAAATACCCAAAAATATCACCATTCCCCTAAAATCTAATTCCATTATCCATTGGTTTCTGGTCATTTTTCCTCTCAATGTTTCAGTCAAATTTTCCCTTATTATCTTAATCTCCCATCCCCATGTTCTAAGAATCAACTCTAAAAGGTAATAAAATTCTCCTCATATTTCCACTAATAAATTAATATACTTCTTTTATATATATATTTTCACATCATATTATGTATCATGTATTAAAATGAATCCACTACTCTCTCTAATATGTTATATTAATTAGAGACTTCATTTCCCTATTACTATTCATATTAAATAATCCATTTCACATACCTGTTTTATAGCCAAAATCATTCCCCTAATTTTAATAATTTCCATGCAATATCTTTTTGTTTTGAATTCCTAAAACATTTTTCTATTCATGGGTATTCACCTAAATATATCTAGGAATCCTTTAATGTATATATTAAAATATGAATCCCACATTAGTTTCCCATGGGAATAAATATATTTATTAATTTATGAAATTAATGAATTTGACATGAAACTCATTCATTATTTCCCTTTATGTTTAAATAAAAATTATTCTTATAAAATTAGTGGCAGAATTGATTTTAAACATAAAAAAGGACCCTTATTAGTTATCCAAATCATTCGGTAAAAAATTAATCTCTAAAGATGATGTGTTTTTTGATACAGTGGTGAATAAGAATTTAATTATTTATTAGGACATATTGGTTATAAAACATGGTGATATGCTTATGAAATTATCTTTTTTATATTTTTTCCACATATCCGTGTTATTTTTCATGATCACAATATTCTTATTTTCCTCATTTCCTTTGATGGTTCCCTTTTTATCCCTCATTATCAATTTTTAAATATTTCATTTTCTTTCATACCCTAACAAAATTAATTCTCTGCCATTTCTTTTGATATATGAGCATATAATATGAGATGTAATTAATTAATCCTAGGATTAATATTTGATTATTCCATTCATGTGGATGAGATTAAATTTTATATTTTAATCTATTCTATTCTTAATTTCCAAAAAAACTCAATTGAACCCATGTATTATTAATTTTTATACTATGTAATGATTGATTTACATATATAAAAGGAGGAACACTATATCAATTGTGTGATTAACACATTAAATGGTTTATGGAGAAGTTTACTAGTACAAATATTAATAACATACTCAATAGAGGCTTTTTTTGGGTATATTTTAATAAAACATATCAATTTTTTTATTGTGTGTTGGTTTAGGAGAGGTTAGTCATGTACTATGTGAATAATCATTTATTTCCCCATGAAAATTAAAATTTAAAATATGATCATGATCTTTCACAAGTATTATTCAATATTATGTTGTAAATGTCACGCCCTGGCCCCAGAATGCCCCCAATCCGGAGTGGTTTCAATAAAACATAGTGCGTATATTTTTTATTTAAAAAGTTATTTTGTTAAATTACACATCATTTTCCACATAAGTGAATATTTTCTATTTGGAATCCTGAAAACAATATACAAATATTACAATACATACAAACTAAAATAGAAAATAATCTCCACAATGCTTCCACAAATCAGTGTAACTCAAATATATTAAACATGAAAAATTAATGTTAGAATGTAGGGTTTTCATACGGATAACCATTAATGGGGATTTAAAATAAATTTATATATAAATTGAAATATTTTATATTAATTTATTTAAAATAATTAATAATACATTTTCATATAGAAAATTGTGATACATGAAGAAAAACCTAACATTTCGTCCCTAAAATACATGTGAACATTTCATGGAATATTTACAGAGTTACAATAAAACATGTTCCAATCATAAGCATAATTATAAAAAATATAAGGTGTGATGCATATAAAGAAGAAGTTATTCAAAATATAAAAAGTGTGACATGTGAAAGTGTAGGTACATAATTTACAAATGAATGTATCACATGGCCATATTTGTGTTTGAGATAATAACTTTAACTTTTTCCCTTACAAACTATGAATGATAAAATGGCCGATAAATCATTGAGTGCTGAATAAAAATTATGCAATAAGCACATACTTTTTTGGATACTCATAAGTACATACTCTTAACCAATCATATTCTTCTAGTCGAATATTAACCGGTTTAATTAAATATCATAATCATAATGAGGGGAATGTATAATGTTGGACTGTGCCAAGGCCTCATGCCATGACCTGATTTTTCTCAAAAGAACTACGGATGCATCGTAAGGATTTCATTAAATGGTCCCCAAACCATATGGATTTCATTAACTGGTCCCTAAACCGTATAGACTTCATTAACAGGGCCCCAACCTGTCATATACTATGTCTAATAAATTCTTCATATGCCAAGAATGTTTATATATTAAATGTGTCCCATACCACATTGAACATTTAATTTCTCATTTCATATTTTTAAATGTGTCCCATACCATTTTGAATAATTTATTTATTTACTCTATAAATGGTAATAAGAGTTTCAATTTCATTATTTAGAATTTACATATACATAGTGACTCATGCATTAAATGTCACCAAAAAACTATCAATTGCATGGATATGGAAATTTAATAAATGAAAAGTATGGTAAACAGATTATAGCACATGTAATGATATTAAATGGACATAAAATTCATGCTTTTTCACATAAAAGGACATCCCTAAAATACTAAATTCCTTATTATGAATATAAACATTTTATATTCCAAAATTCCTAATTTTAATTAATGGTATATAAAATTTGTATTTAAAACATATGATGATAAATTTATATCATGGATGTTTATTTAAAATTATGTAAATATATATATATAAGTAAAAAATAAAATGTGGATAAAACGGTTTCATACAAAGATTTCAAGGTATTTTAAACCCATATACTTAATAAATACTTCATCTCATTATTTAATCCCCAATGACACTGGATTGAAAACCTAAACTTATGTTAGGTTTAATGTTCATAAACACATGGACAAACATACTAATGTATTGCAAAAGAATACTAATTCATTTGAATAGAAATAATTTTTTTGCATCCAAGTAAATTTTAAAGATTGAAAATCATATTTAATAACATAAAACATATTTGAAATTAATTTAATGTTTATGTCTAAAAATACAATAAGTGTATATTTGGTTTCATATAATCCAAAACCATGATTATTAAACTCTTATATCATTATCAGACTTAGAAATATAAATACATGAAAACATTTAACCATTGAATACCTGGAATCACCTTAGAAATGAGATATATATATATATATAAGCTGTATATATATATGAATAAATGAATGGGTTTTTCACAGCACAAATATTCCCTTACATGTTTCTTTGAAGAAAACATGAGATGTAGGTAATACAAAAAAAAATTTAAGTAGATTTTAAAAACATATGTATAAAAATAATTTACAAAAATATATATTTGATATGTAAAAATGAAAACATGGCCCTTAAGTTATTAGTTATGAAAATAAAATAAAATAAAATAGGACATAATATTGTTTGAAATAGTGATATATTCATACACATGTATAAATCATTATATATATATATATGTATACATAATTGAAATTAAATTTATCAAATCCATAATTTTACCAAAAATTGTAAATATATTAAATACACCCTTAAAAGACAATAACTATAAACATTAATTAACAAGAATAAAATAATATCATTCAAAAAAATTCAATGATGAAAATAAATATATATTTTTTACCTCAAAATATTATAAAGAACGCAACATTCAGCATAAAAGAATACGAACAATGAACATGAATTTTTACAGTGCTAAAACGTGGCTGAAGAGGTGTGTTACCCCTCAAGATTTCATAGTATGTTATCTCTTCTACATATTTCAATAACTTGCACTACACGCAACACCGAGTTTGAGCGCACCACGACTTAAAAAACAAGCCATTCAAAAAATGGTTATGAGTAGTAATTTTTCAATTTTGAATTTTATATACAATATATAATTTTAACATCCATATTATATGTTTTATAGATATAATATAAGAACAAATTCATTTTTTCAGATAAAGGAATTATTTTTCAGAAAATGAAAATTGTCCACCTTTTAATGGAGAACCTTTTTTAAAACCAATATTTGACACTTTTATATATTCAATTGGAAAAAAAAACTTCTTCTTTAGAATCGGCACATAAAAATTTATTTTTGATAAATTTTTGGTGTTTTTCTAAAAGGTTTCATATTTTGGTGAATAGTGAAAAATATTAAAATTTTAACTTAAATTTTTTTTTAATCCAGATAATTTATTGTGTTCATTTATACATTTGATTGGTTTGGAAGTATAAATAGTTTATATTTTAGTCATTTAATACAATGTAGGTCATTATAAGTAATTTCACATTTAAATTTGACATAAACACATCTCAATATTTTTATAGTTTTGACTCTTTAAAACCCCGCTTTTTTGTTTTGACAATGGGAATTAATTTTAAATTAATAAATGCAACTTCTATTTTTTATTTTTGAAAAAGGTATTTCATTTTTTAAATCTGAATATCAATAACTTCTTAGGGTGAATATTTGGTATTTTTCTGAACACATTCATTTTTTGATGAATAGTGAAAAACACAGCGTTAGTATTTAAAACCGACAATTTATTTAAATAAATAAATATTTTATTTAAATTTATTTGAAATCAAAAATATATATATATTACCTATATATATTAAGTGTAATTCATTGGAGTCATTTTATAGTAAAATTTGATGGATACATTTTTAATGAACTTTTTACCATCTTTTACCAACCTTCTACGGGCATTTGCAAATTTTCATAAAACATAATTTTACCACTTCAATGTGATTAATTTAAAAAATCTGATAGACATGATTTACATCATTCATTAATAATTAGTTCAATAAGATTAAAATAATTTTTGTTAAATAGTAAATTTTGACTTTTATTTACCAGGGTTAAAAGTAAATTGGATAATTAAAGGTAAAAATGATATTATAATTACCTTAACACATGTCATAATTTTATTAGATAAGTGTAATTAGACCACAAACAACCTCAGGAATAAAATATGATCCTTTTGTTCCACTTGTATTAGATTAGGACAATTATTATTATTTTATTTAAAGAAGAGTTAAAAGAGTTAAATTTAAAGTTTAATAAAAAAATAATTTTTAATATATGGTTACACACAATACGAATTCGACTGTATATATTCATTAGAATGATAAAAATATTTCCTACATATTTTTTTTTATTTATAATTTTTATACACTAAATTAAAAAATATATTTATGACACAATGATGATACAGTAATTACATTACTAATGAAAAATTAAAAGAAATGATATCATAAATATCAAATTAAATGTAATTTGAGACTTTTGATGAATAAAAATAATTTTATTGGTTAATATAAAATTTTAGGGTTGATAAAATAATTTCTTTTTGAAGTAATCATGCTGTTATGATTTTCACAAAAACTATATACTATGTAGTGTCAAAATTGACATTATTGAGTTTTTAAAACAAATACTATATTATTAATTGATATAATATTCCTAAAAATATAAGGATTGGCCAAAGGACTTATATAAGGTTATATATATTAATAGGTAAGCAATATGGTATGTAGTGGCTTATTATAGTATGTTTTTTAAAAATATTATTTAAAAATATAAAGAGACTTGGTAAATGTCGAACTCTTTCACTAAGAGTTAAATCTAAACGATAATGTTAATATGGTGACCAAATCCCATCTAAAACCTATTTCATGAAATAGTTTATACCCATACCCACCTTATCCTTGAAATAAATCATTTTTTGAGCCATTAGAAACAGAAAATTATTTTTTTATAAAATAATATTTCATGCTTTTTCTAAAGCAACCCTCACCACTCTTATAAAAGGGTACTTCCCCTTTTCTTAATTTCACACCTCCAAAGCCATTTGTATTGGAAAAACACTACCCAAATTACATACCAACTTATCTCTAATAAACCTAGTGGCCTTAATTTGAACAAAAATCCAATCTATGGAGCCTTTATGTCAACTCAAATGGAAACACCCGAAGAAGAGGTAATAATTTCACGACCCTCTTTTATGTTCTTTTTTTCTTCTACCTCCTCTTTATTTGTTGTTTAAAAAAAACTATAATACCTACTATATACTGTGATGTTTTTATAAATATGGTACAACCATATTATTTATTCTATCCATCATATAAATGACAAAGTCACCATACGTGCGAACGTAGGGCTTACCGTGTACACGTCTTGATATAGTTTGTTATTTAAACACATCATTATTTGTATGGGTATAATAATGAGTTTAACTGATGTATATAATAAATATAACATGTTAATGATTCATTATATATGATATAACATCCAATTACATACTATTTCACAATTAATATAATGATATTGTGGCTCGTGCGTACATACTGATTACCGTCTCCACGGCGCGATGACATTCATTTTTCACTTACTCCATTCAATGATGATTATAAAAATATATATTATAAATAAGTATGTAATATATTTTAGAATAATTATACTAGGGTTATATATTTATACATTATTACATATATCTTATTCACTTTCTTTCGTTCAATATGATATGAAAACAGAATCATCATTTATGCGTACGCAGGGCCAACCGTCTCTATAAACGATGTTTTCCATTTCATATATCTATTTATTATACATATTTATATTATATATATATGATACATAAATAATTTTATATATATTATGAAAGTATTTAAATCAAGTTATAAGTGATACAACCAAGAATAACAAGTTAAAACATGTATGATAATGAAAGCGATAATTACCAGAAATGTTAATTTAAAATAGAAATATTTATTAAATGGCAAGTATAAAATCATAAATGAATCATCTATGATATAATAAATATGTATATGGTTCTGGTATAATTTAATAACATACTATGGTCATTATACAAGAGGTCAAACAAACCCTTGACCAAAGGAAAGTGCAAGGTAATTGTTATTTCTACAATATAATTTTTACCAAATATTTTTTATGTGTAAGTATTTACTGGGGAAATATTTATCATAGATACACATATTTCAAAAATTTAATTTCTAAAGGAATATTTTAAGGTTTAATGAGACGTTTTATTTATCTAGAACATCATTTTAAACATTTTAATGATTTATCATTCTAAATCATTTAATTTAATGTCCATGTTTTCAAAATGATTTTATGGATTTTTTTAATATGGAAAAATGTTTTAAAATGATCATTAATTTCAATAGTTTCAATGTGGTATGGGAAAATATGTTTAATAATTCTATTTTAAATTACTACCTTTATAAATGTGTGACTTTTAAATGATTTCCCAAAAAGAGAAATTTCTCTCGAAACGTTTTACTAATCCTTTTCTACTATGTCAGCATCCTTTACTGGATATTCTTTTTTACTGCGGATGATTTATTATAATACAATCTTCCATATTTTATTGAATGAGTTATGATATGTTTTACTGTGGATGTTATATTTTTATACCATTCATGGTTTATGGTTAATGTATTGATATTTTGGATTTTAGTATTAATATGAATGATTATGTTATGTTTCAACTTTTTCATATGAGGAATGAAGTGGACTTAGTAAGTGATGGGTGGAGCCCACTATATCTCCTCAATGCATCATTATGTCTAATGAGGCAAACTAGTTCCTTGAAATAAGGCCTTGACAAAAAATTTATTGGAAATCTTAGCACAAGGCCTTGACTAGGTGGTAATAATGTCCAGCGTTCACCATTCCCTCATTGTGAAATTTGTTATTACATGTGAATATTAGACTAGTAAAATATTAATGTGCACGTTTATATGGTATTTTGTGATTTATTTTTCCCATATTATTTTTCAGATTATGTTTAAAAAGGCAGTTGTTTTTATTACACATCCTTCCTTAAAATTTTATAGCATCCACTTAATTATATAACCTTACTGAGCATATGAGCTCACCCCATTATTATGTATTGTTTTCCATGGATTCTGAGAAGTGTATTATGATTGATACATAGTGTTAAGCTAAAAAGAATATTGTCATTCTAAAAAAACAATCTATGTTGTATTTTATGTTCGAAATTGTAATGTAATGTTGATGTATGTAATCTATCTTCAAATACTGCTAAACTGATTGGTATTTCAAGACATGATTCCTTATGATCATGTAAATGTTATGTAATAATGCACCGACTCTGGGTAACTGTGGTCAGGGTAATACATGTTATATCAGAGGATGTTTAGAAATAACCTTGGAAGCTAGATTTTGGAAAACAATAATTAGAGCACATTACCCTTACATAAACATTGAATATTACTATAGAAGAATTTCCATGATTTATTGTAATATAGAGATTTTGTGTATTTTCAAAGAAATAAATCCTTGCCTGTATACGTGCAGGTAGAGGCGGCTCTGGCACATATGTACCTAAGAATGGAAACTCCATCATGGAGTTTCGGGATTGACCTAGGATGTTTGGGTATATGAAAATGGTTCTTACTTCACTCTTGGTTATGGCACTCTTGGGCGATATACTTAGGATAATTCACATTTTAATTATAAGACTTTATAAAGGATTAACGACTAAATACTTCCTCAAAGAAAACATTTTATTATTATATATTATATGTATTAGCATTTCAATTTATGTAAGGTATTTTATATGTTTGGAATTATGCATTGTGACTCATAAACCAACATACTATATATCATTGTTTAGAAATGGATCCTTTTATATAGAATGAGAATTCCAGTAGTACGCCTGATGAAATTATTAAGAATGATCATATATTTAATGGTATTAAGCCATAATTTAAAATGGAAATAATATCCCACATATTCTCATCATATAAAGAAATAGTATCATGTGTTAATAGGATAAGTAAGGAATTCTCTAAGTCATATGGATTTGAAGGGAAGGAAGAGAAGAAAAGTGTGGAAGAGAGAAATATGGATAATAGTGAGAGAGGAAAGAAGGATTTTCCCATATATGAAAACTATGGAATGAATCACCTTGGTAAATCCTTGAAGGGAATGTGAGTTTTTTATAAATGTGGAGAAAAAAAAGACACCAAGTACATGATTGCAAGGGTAATAAAAAGGATTCAAATGTACAATGATTCATCTACAACGAGTTGGGACACTAAGCAAAAAAATGTCCAAATTATCAGAATAAACCACAAATGATGCTATTGGATAATAATCAAGTTATGATATTACCATAGATAAAGAGTAATGACTAGTGTTATTATGTTGATATTAAAGAATTATGTCTTTTTAGTATTGTATCAATGATGTACTATTTATAATAATTATGAATTATATAAGGATTGTACTGCAATACTATTTCATTAATAACTTGAGGTTGTGTTGAACCAAGAAAAGTTATTCAATAGTAGGTTACTTTTTTTTGGGAAATATATGGTTGAGAGAAATATAAAACATAATATGGTTTTGATACTGATGTGGTTATTTTTGAATAATATATGAATTATTTGGATAAATTATATTGGATATTCTTGACTACCTTGAAACTGATTAATGATTTGTATATAGCATAAGTGTTGGAGTTTACAAAATTTTTCTATAGAAGGCCTATATTTAGTATTATATATGGAATAAGGGAGGATGAATGTAATAAATAAGGTTTTATAGTAATTTAGGGTGTTACAGTGGTTTAAAAGAATTCATAATGAAGGTATTTACATGTCATTATGTGGTGAAAAGGATAATCATTGTGTTTACATTCCTTATAAATTTTAGACTATGAGTTTGGACAGAAGTATTTTAGATAAGTCTAAAGGTTGGAATCGATTATGTTTGACATTGGATAATATTTTTTTGGTTAAATAATTTCTTGAGATAATTTTTGGATTGTCATAAAAAGGACATCCCAATGGTTGTGTGATAACCCGTCGTGCCCGGCAAGGCTGTGAGACTTGAACACACAACTGAAGGGTGGCAAGGGTGCATCACCTACCACTGGCCTACATGATGACCTGGTTTGTATAATTTTGTTTTATAAAATAGTCTGAAAATTGAATTATAAATTATTTATTTTCGGAACCCTATATTATTAGGACAAATAGAATATTTTTTTTATTTTATTACATTTTGGAGTGAAAGATGACTTCATGGTTGGAATTCGTTGAAGGATATAGCACTTCTTGTCATGTTTATATATATATATATGTTTCCCTCATATTCATTGAATATATTAATTCCTAAACAATACGGAAGGGATCTTAAATCCAAAAATTTGTTATCCTAATACCTTATTTTTTGCTGAACCGATGGTATTTTACATCATTTTTGATTGATGGATTTGAGGCCCTCAATTGTACACTTGTTTGTGAATAACGACCTTAATCACTCCCTATAAATATTTACTTTTCTCCTAGAATTATGTTTCTATAATTTCCAAAAAATTTCTCCAAATAAAGATCATAATTTGGTGGTGACAGTTTAATTTACCTTTAACTCTTATTAAGACTAAATTTTATTAAACCAATATCCGATGTAGGATTTCCACAAAGGTATATTTCTATTATTAACTTTTTTTGAAGAATATTTTCAAATTTCTAGGACGAAATTTATTAAAGGAGGGGAGAATTTAACACCCCAAGATTTCATAGTTTGTTATCTCTTAAAAATAATTCAAAAACATGTGTTACACGTAACACCGAGTTCGAGCACCCCACGACATACCAAACTGGCCGTTCCAAATATCGTTATGAATAGTATTAACTACATTTTGAATTTTATATACTCAATATAATCTTAACATCCATATTATGTGTTTCACATACATAATATATGAAAAATGAATTTTTTCAGATAAAGGAAGTATTTTTTAAGAAATGCAATTTTATCCCCTTTTAACAGAGAAGCTTTTTAAATACAATTTTTGACACATTTATTTATTCAATTTTACGAAATTAAACTTTTTTTATAATCGGGACATAAAAATAGTTTTGATAAATATTTGGTGTATATCTGAATACTTTCATATTTTGGTGAATAGTGAGAAATACTAAATTTTATTTGAAAACAAATTTTATATCAAAATAATTAATAGTGTTCAATTATAAATTTATGTAGTTTTTTAGTATGATTAGGTTATATTTTTATCATTTAATACAATTTAGTTAATTATACATAATTTCCCATTTAAATTTGACATAAACACATGTAAATCACTTGATAGTTTTTACTTTTTAAAAAACCACTTTTTGGTTTTAACAAAAATAATTAATTTTACATTAATAAATTCAACATCTAGGTTTTTAATTTTATAAAATAGACTTCATTTTTTAATTATGAATGTCAAAATTATCTTAGGGTGATTTTTTTTATTTTTCTGAAATCATTCAATTTTTTATGAATAGTGAAAACACTACGTTGTTATTTAACACCGAATTTTTATTTTAAAAAAAATTATTTTATTTAAAATTATTTTAATTATAAATAGATATATAATATCTATATAAAGTCAATGTAATTAAATAAACTCATTTTATAATAAAACTAGATGTATAAAGTTTTATTGACCTTTTTTCCGTCTTTTACCCACCTTCTAGGAGCATTTGAAAATTGGCATAAAACATAATATTAACGCATCTGTGAGTTGAATTTCAAACATTTGAGAAACATGGGTTACATAAATAAGTAAAATGTGGTTCAATAAGATGAAAATAATAATTTTTGAATAGTATGTTTTGACATTTATTCACCACGGTTAAAAGTAAATAGGTTATTTAAAGATAAAAATGATATTATAATTAAACTACCACATGTCCTGATTCTATTGAATAAGTTTAATTATACCCAAAACAACCATTGGAATAAAATATGACCATTTCGGTCCACTATGATCAGATTATGACATTTTTTATTATTTTATTTCATGAAGAGTTAAAAGATTTAAATTCAATTATTACTAACTAATCAATTTTTAACATAGGATTACACACAATATATATTCGACAATAAATATTCATTAGAAAGATAAAATGATTTCCTACATTAGGGTATTTATTTATAATTTTTAGAAATTAAATAATTTAATTTATCAATGACACAATGATGATTCAGTAATCACCTTATTAATGAAAGATTAAACTAATTGATATTATGAATATCGAAAAAAAGAAATTTGATACTTTTGATTAATTAAACTAATTTTATAGTTTAATATGAAATTTTAGGGTTTATTAAATAATTATTTGATGTAATCATTATATTATGATTTTCAAAAAAACAGAATACTAAATAATGTCAAAATTGATGTATATGATTTTTAAAAAAAATACTCTATTATTAATTGAAATAATATTCCTATAAATCTAATGATAAGAAAATGGATTTATATTAGGATATATATATTAATAATGAAACACTTAGGGTTCAATTTGATTGTTATAGTTAGTTTATTAACCCAATAATATAAAAATACAATGAGACATGGTAAATGTCAAACTATTTAACTAAAAGTTAAATTTAAATATAATGTTAATATAGTGACCTAAAACCATCTCAAACCTATTTATTGAGATATTTGGGACCAATACCTACCCTATCATGTAAATAAAACATTTTGGAGCCATTATAAACAAAAAACTATTTTATTATAAAATAATATTTCTGGCTTCTCCTAAAGTGACCCTCACCTCTCTTATGAAAGGGAACAACCACTTCTCTTAATTTCACACCTCCAAAGCAATTTATCTAGGACAAACCCTACCCAAATATCCTCCCAACTTCCCTAAAATCAACCTAGAGTCCTTAATTCCATCAGAAATCAAACCTATCGAGCCTTTTGGGTCAACTCAAAAAGAAACACCCGAAGAAGAGGTAATAATTTCACCACCCTCTTTCAAGTAGTTTTCTTCTTCCAATTCCTATTTCTTTTATCTTTACATAACAAAATAATAACTTTAGTACCTCCAATATACTGTTAAGTTATTATAAATATGGTAAAACCATATTCATTATTCTATCCATCCTATAAATTACAAAGTCACAATACATGTGTACGTACGACTTACCATCTCCACGTCGTGGTGTAGTTTTTTATTCTAACATGTCATTATTTGGATGGGAATAATAATGAGTATAACTGAGGTAAATAATAAATAATAAATGTAAATTATTCTGTATGTATGATATACAAACCAATTATAAACTATTTCACCATAAATATAATGATATTATCACTCATGTGTATGTACGTATTACCGTCACCATGACACTATGAGATTCATTTCCATGTTCACCATTCAATGATGAATATAAAAATATATATTATTAATAAGTGTGTAATATATGAAAAAATAATTCTACTGAAGATATATATACATTTACACTTTCATATATCTTATTTACTTACTTCTGTTCAATACCATATGAAAACAGAAACAACGTTTAAGCGTACGTACGGCCTACCGTCTCTATACATGGTGGTTTCCAATTCTTAGATCTGTCTATTATAAATATTTGTATTATATATATATATATATGATACAAAAATAATTAATTATATTCTGGTAGTATTCTAATCTTGATCTAAGTTATATGATCATGAATAACAAGTTAAAACACATACGATAAAGAAAGCGATTATTACCCAAAATGTTAATTTAACATGGCAATCATTATTAAATGGCTAAAATAAAGTAATACTTGTATCATGGAATATATAATAAATTTTAATATCATTATGGTACAATTTAATAACATACTATGGTCATTATACAAGAGGTTAAATGTACCCTTGACCAAAGGAATGATCAAGTCTAGGGTTATTTCATCAATCCCATTTTTATCTTAGATTATTTATGTGAAAGTATTTACTGGGGACATATTTATCATTGATAGCTATATTTCATAAAAATGTTTTCAAAATAAATATTTTAAGTTTTTATGGGAGGGTTTATTTAACTAGATCATCATTTTAAATGTTTTAATGAATTATCTTTCTAAATCCATTAAATTAATGTCCATGTTTAAAAAATGATTTTTAGGATTTATTTATATGGACATGAATGTTTTGAAATGATAATTCTTTTCAAAAGTATGAAAGTGGTATGGGACAATTTGATTCAAAAATATCTTTTAAATTACTTCCTTTATAAATGTGTGACTTTTAAATGATTTCACAAAAAAGTATATTTCTATCAAAAGATTCACTGATCATTTTCAATTATGTCTGCATCCTTTACTAGAAATTATTCTTGACTGAGGCTGATTTATTTTAATAAAATCTTCCACAGTGTATTGAATGAGTTATGATATGTTTGATAGTGGATGTTATATTTTTATACCATTCATGTTTTATGCTTAATGTATTGACATTTCGTATGATAGTACTAATATGAATTTTTATGTTATGTTTCATCTTCTTTATAAGAGGAATGAAGTGGACATAGTATGTTACGGTTGGAGCATGTTATAGCTCCTAGATGAATCAATAAGTCTCATGAGACAAACACAAGGAATTGAAAAAATATTATATTTGTAGTCTTTGCACAAGGCATTGACTATGTGATAATGATTTCCGGCATAAGCCATTCCCTCATTATGAAATTAGTTATTACATGTGATTATTTGACTTGTAGAATATCCTTGTTCATGTTTATATAGTGAGATTTGACTTATTTTTTCCATATTACATTCAATATTATGTTTCAAAATTTTTTGTTTTTATTAAACATCTTTCCTAACATGTTTATAGCTTCTGCTAAATTATTTACCCTTAGTGAGCATCTTAGCTCACCCCTTTCTTATGTTTTATTTTCCTAATATTCCATGAAGTGTGTAGTGATTTATATGCAGGGTTAAGATAAAGGGAATAATGGAGATTTCAATGAACTATCTATGTTGTATTTTATGTTATAAATTGTAATGTAAAGTTGATGTATATAATATATTTTCCAAGACTGATAAACCGATCAGTCATTTCAGACATGGTTACTTATAATCATGCCAAAGTTATGTAATAATGAACCGACTCTGGGTATCTAGGGTCAGATCATTACATGGTGTGTAGACAGTAGGGCAGAACTGAAATATGTATGTGGTAGAGAAGAGGAAGGAGACTTCACATTAAATAACTCCAAAATTTACAATTCACAGAGCATTCTAAGAAATCTGTGAATAATGAGGCTGACATCAATAATATAAAATATATTTTATATTTTCTACATTGAATCATACAAATAAGGAAACAACATAGAAATTTGAAATAAATTATTTAAAATGTAGATTAATAGGAAGATATTGATAATAGTGGACCAAAGTAAAGGTATTTTATGTTTACAGTCCAAAAAAACAATTTCAAAAAAGGATAAAAATCAGTTCAACTATGAATAGAATGCAAAAAAGTTTGAAAAATTAAAATAAAAGAACAAAAAAATAGGTCCTAAAAAAAACCATACCCAACCTCACGTCAGATCTAAGAAGACTACAACATTAACCAATAAGGAAACCATATCCCGGTTGGACGTGACCAGATTATAATAGAAATGTTGTTGAGACTGTGGTGTAATCTCCTAATGTGGTTGCTCGAACACCCGCATCGCAACGTCGAACCCACACCACACTTGGATCCCATCCACACCCCTCAGGTCCCTCGACCTTGATTCCTACAAAGATAACTAGTCCAGGCCTAGGATTCTTGAAAGAAGCCCCAAGGTAGCATGCAGACTTCACATGACCCTCATGCACTTCGCTGCGTCAATTCCTTAGCATCAGCATCCTCTCCCAGATGAGACCCGCATGCGTGCTCGAGATCCCACCATCAGAACCTGCACAACACCACCTTCATTAGTGATTCCCCCCAACACCTCAGGCATGGCCTTTGCGACTTCGATGAATCCCCACCCAGGTCATGGAGTCGCGACTTGCACCCAAAGCGGGAACCCTCCTCTCTTCATGGGTCTCCCAACTTACATTGTGATAACCCAAATTCCATTACGGGATTCCCACTATTTTTTTCTTATTAATATATTATTATTATTATATTACTATTATTATCTAAACTTTTAAAAGGTAAAAATTTGTACATAAAACTAATAGTCTATTAATCTTATATAATCAATTACCATTTTTTCTTCTTAAGATTTCTTTTACGTTTTCACTTTTCAGTCATGTTTTTTTTGTTTTACATGCCACGATATTCTTATTTTATTATATAAGTCATCATTGCATTTTTATATAATAATCATATTTTATTATAATATTTTATTAAAACATAATATCATTCTTTAAATTTTTATCTTATATATTTAAACTCTTATTATGGAATAATTACATTAACTAAAAACATAAATGTTTATCATTTTTTTAATAAAAATTTTTATTTATATATATTTATACCTCATTTTAGCATTTGTTTAATATATATTTATATATGATTCGAATTAAAAATATTTTGTGTCAAAAGATCATTCTTATATTTACAATTTTAATCATTCTATAAAAATAGTTATATTATATATTGATAATTTTCTTAAACAAAATACAAAATGTTAATAATTTTATATAACTATAATATATTAAAAATTTATAATCTAATATTATTACTATATATATATGTATATATCATATTTTTTAAAATATATAAATCCCACATAATTATTCACATAATAGATTAAATATTACTCTTCTATACATTAATATAGAGCACATTTACAAAATAATGTCATTAAAATACATTCAAAATAATAATTTTCATTGTTTTGTATAACCATAATATAAAATTATAATTTCAGAATAATATTATTTCTTCTTCAAAATTTAATATAATTCATACCTAGTATACATATGTATATATATATATCATATTATGAAAATAAAATAATAAATCAACATTACTCATATATTAGTATAATTATTAATTAAATTATTCTTTTAAATAATAATTTGATAATAATAAATTCCGTTTAGTAAAAATTGTTATTTTAAATTATTGTTGGAACAAAGTGAGATAATATTTACGTTGAAAACTGGACTGATTAGTATGATAATTAAACCATAAAATAATATTATTATGCATGAAATTTTTTTGGGGCACAACGTTATTCCCACCTTCAATGAATTGCATCCTCGTAATTCCTTCATGCTCTTAATCTTCCCATTACCAACCTGCATACATCTCCCATGATACCCCTTCACCAAGTCCACCATCATCAGAGACATTCCTGGTAGGGTTTTATGGTTAGATTGATCCCAAAAACATTCTCAATATCGTCAATTTCATTCTCCCAGATACACATCTCACTGAAAGAGTCAAACTCATGCGGGCAGTAGTAGGACCTCAATAGGGTGTCAAGGGAGATGAAGATTTCAGAGATATAGGAATGAGCATGGTTTCCATAGGCCAACAGGATGACTAGGTTTTCTAAAAACCATAGGATATAAAGCCTCCCTTAATTTTTGTTACTAAATACATGTAATATATAGGCAGTGCGTGGGTCTCTCATATCCTCAAATTCATGGAACTTCTCTAGGGCCAGATAAACCTCAAATAGGGTGAAACGCAGAAAGAGGCCTTTGCTGTACCTTCTTTTGTGTACATAAAAAGTTATTTTCTCTTGTGAAATGAGTTTGTAAATGTGACTTTGTCCTTGATAAAGTCAAAGGATGTTTTTGTTGTTATATAATTAATAAAGGCGTTTAAGGTTAGATGCAAGTTCACAAATGGCTGGTATGTCTCGGAACATTACTCAATAATTATGTGTTCTAGTAATTTTTTGAGGATAGAAAAAATACATGAATCGTCTTCCATATTGAAATTTTGAAGAATAATTCTACTTATTAAAACATAATAATGCTTGTAATGTTATTATAATTTTTAGGGTTTTTATACTAATCCTTTAATACCAACTGTCATGCCCTAGCCCTAGACTACCCCGGAGCTGGTGGAGTTTCAATGAATCATGGGGTGTATACTTTTATAAAAAGAAATTCTGATCAATTACCCATCATTCTCAACATAAGAGGATCCTTTTTTTAGAATCTAGAAAACAAAATACAAATATTACAATCCATCAAAACTAAAAGAGAAAAGAATCTCCACAAATCTGCCACTAATCAGTTTAAATTAAATGTACCAAACCAGAAAATTTTAATTTAAAACATAGTGTGAGCATACGAATGCCCAATAAGGGTGTTTTAAAATAAAAAAAATATTTCAATTTAATTCTTTTAAAAAAATCATTTAAAATAATGCAAAAAACATTTTCATAAGTAATGCTGCAATACATGAAGCATAACATTACATTTTTTCCAATAAATACAAGTGAACAATTCAAGGAATATTTAGAGAGTTTCCGTGAAACATGTTCCAATCATATGCATACTTATAAAAAATATAAGATTTTCATCATATAAAGAAAGATTTAATATAAATATAATATGTGTGACACACGAATGTGAACGTTCAGAATTTAAAAATGAATGTAACACATGACCAATGTTGCGTATGAGATAACAATGTTAAATTCACCCCTTAAAAATTTTGATTCATAAATTGGCTGATAAATCTCTTAGTGCTGAATAAACATTATTCCATGAGAATTTACTTCTTCTGATACTCATATGTACATGCTCCTAACCAATTATATTCTACTAATCAAATATTAACATTGTTAATTAAATATCATTAACATAATGAAGGAAATGTATAATGTCGGACAGTGTCAAGGCCTCGTTCCCTAACCTGATTTGTTTTATGAGAACTATGAATGCATCATAGGGATTTCATTAACCAGTCCCCAACCCATAGGGCTTTCATTAACTGGTCCCCAACCTTTAGGGAATTCATTAACCGGTCCCTAACCTGTCATATACCAAGTCAAATACATTCCTAATATTCCAAGTAAGGTCATATATTCAAAGTATCCCATACCAATTTTAACATTTAACTTCAAATTTCAAATTATTCAATGTGTCCAATACCACATTGAATAATTTAGGTCTTAACTCCATAAAATGTCTTCAGAGTTTTAATTAAATTCTTTAGCATTTACATATACATATTGGGTCCTGTATTATGTGTCAACACCAAAACTAACAATGAAATTGTTATAAAAATTTAATTAATGAAAATTATGGTAAACAAATTATAGAACATGTAATGATATCTAATGTACAAATAGTACAGGTTTTTCCACATAAAATGATAAAACGTAAATCTTGAAGTCCTTATTTTTAAAGTAAACATTTTATATTCCAAAATGAATAATTTCAAATTAAGGTAGATGAAATTTGAATGTAAATCATATACTGATAAATGGGTACCATAGATGATTATTTAAAAATATGTGAATATATATTTACATAACAAAAAATAAGAAGTGTATAAATATGTTTTTCACAAGAAAAAATATATATTTTAAACACATAAAATTTATAAATACTTCATGTCATTATTTAATCCCCAAATACCAATGATTGATAACCAAAACATATGTTAGGTTTAAAGAACAAAAATGCATAGGCATACATATTAATGTTTTGCATAAGTATACTAATCTATTTGAACCCAAAACTTTATTATCATCTAATTAATTATTTAATGATTGAAAATCATATTTAATAACATAAAAAATATTTGAAATGAATAAAATGTGTATGTCCAAATACGCACTAACTATATATTTGGTTTTTCATAATAAAAAACCATTTTGATTGAACCCTTATTTCATTATCGGACATAGAAATATTAATACACACATAATTTTAATCATTTAAAACCTTGAATAACCTTAGAAATGATATATATATATATATATATACACTCGATATACATATAAATAATTGAATGGGTTTTACACAGCACATATAAAGCCTTACATGTTTTGTTGTGGAAAAAGTGTGTTGCGGGTAATATAAACACACCCTTATGAATATATTCACAACATATGTATAATATATTTACAAAATATATATTTAAAGATAAAAATTAAAATATACCCCTTAAATTGTCAGTTTTGAAAATAAATTTAAATAAAGTAGGATATAATATTGTTTGAAACAATGACATATTCATACTCATATATAAATAATTCGATATATATATATATGTAAACATCCTAGAAAATAAATTTATCTTATCCCTAATTTTACCATGAATTGTACATATATTAAATAAACCCATAAAAGAAAATAACATTAAACATAAATTAATATGAATAAAATAATATATTTCTAAATAAATCAAACCATGGAAATAAATATTAATTTCTTTACCTCAAAATCGAACCGACAACATAACCTCTAGAATAAAATCATGAGAACAATGAACATGAATTTTCTTCATGCTAAAACATGGGTGTAGAGGTGTCTAGATGGTAGGGAAGAACTAAAATATATATGAGGTAGAGAAGTGAAAGGAGAATTCCATTTAAATAACTCCAAAATTTACAATTCGTAGAGCTTGTTGGGAAAGATATGAATAATGTGGCTGATAGAAATGATATAAAATATATTTTATATTTTGGACATAGAATCATCTATATAACAAAACAGCATAGAAATTTGACATAAATTATTTAAAATTTAGATTAATAGGATGACATTAACACTATAAGACCAAAGTAAATATAGTTTTCTTTTACAATCCAAAAGCAACAAAAGTATCAGGCAAGGATAAAAATTCGGGCAACTATGAATAGAATGCAACAACGATGGAAAAATTAAAATAAATGGACCGAACAAATAAGTCTAAACATTAAAAAAACCATAACACATGTCTGATCAATGATGACAGAAACATTAAAAAAAAACATAAATCTTAACCTGGTTGGACTCAACCTGATTACAATAGAAATGGTTCTCAGACTGTGGTAGAATCCCCCAATGTGGCTTCTTGAACACCAAAAGTGCAACATCGAACCCAGGCCGCCTTTAGATCCTATCCATACCACTCAGGTCTTCAAACCTTGAATCTTATGAAGACAACTAGTCGTGGCCTTGGCTTCTTAGATGAAGCCCTAAGGAAATAATCAGACCTCACACGCCCCCCTACAGTTCTCCATAGTTATTCCCTGGTGTCGGCTTCCTCTCCCAAATGAGACCTGCAGGCCTGCTTGAGATTTTGGTGCCAGACCCTAGACTACACCACCTTCATGTGCGACACAACCCAACTCCCCGCCACGACTTACACGACTCTGATGAAACCCCACCCAGGTCATGGACTCAAGACCAACACCCAATGTGCAGACCCCAAATCTTCTTGTGTCTCCCCACTTACATCGTGACACCCCAAATCCCATTATAAGATTTCCTCTATTTTTTTAATTTAAAAATCTATTATTATTATTATATTACTATTATTATAATTACATTCAAAAATAAAAGGTTCTATATAAAACAAAAAATTTATTTAACTTATTTAATCAATTAACATTTTTTTGTCATATGATGGCTTTTACATTTTCATTTGTCAACAATTTTTTCTATTTGTCTGTTTTACTTGCAACACTTTCTTGATATTATTATATAGATCATTATTGAATTTTTATAGTATCAAATTTTTTTTATAATAATAAATTATTAAAAAATATAATTCATCCATTTTTATCTAATATATTTAATCCATTTTATGGAAATATTATATATAAATAGAACAAAAATTTTATCGTTTTTAATAATAAATAGTATATATATATCTCATTTTTTCATTTTTTATTATATATAATTATATATGATTCAAATTAACAATAATATTTGTTACACGATCATTCATATATGTACAATTTTAATCATTGTATTAAAATAGTTAAATTATATATTTATAATTTAATTTAAAAAAAATTCAAAATGTTAATAATGTTATACCACTTTAGTCTAATCAAAATTTAGAATCTAATATTATTTATATATATTTATTTATATGTATATATCACTTTATAAAAAATATAGAAAACCCATATAATTATTAATATAATAGATTAAATATTTTTCTGTATAAATTTTAATAGTGAACTTTTACAAAATAATGTTATTAAAATACATTTAAAATAATAATTTTCAATGTCATTTATAACCTCAATATAAAATTATAATTTTATAATAGTATTAGTTTTACATTATAATTTCATATATTCATATCTAGTATACATATGTATATATATCTATATCATATTTTGAAAATAAAACAACAAATAAATTGTGTTTATAAATTTTTATAATTATCATTTAAAAAGTTCTATTAAATAATAATTTAATAAGAAAAAATTTTCATTAATAGTAATAGTTATTTTAAATTATTCTCTGAGCAATGTGGGATAATATTTACATTGAAAACTGTACTTGTTAGTACGATAATTAAACCATAAAATATTATTATTACACATGAAAAAAATTAGGGGATCACAACAAAATTATTATTATTTATACTTATGTCTTAATGTTAACATTTAAAACAATTTATTTCAATATTATGTTATAGAGTGGGTTTAATTTTCCATAGTATATGTGGATTTATTCCATTGATGATTTATATTTTTTGATCACATGTTATATAAGAAATAAAATTTTAATAGGCATTATATTAACTAAGAAAACAATGTTGATATAGAAAAGGATGGTAGAGTGTTATAAAAGATGAGATATAATCTTTTGAGTTTTCATTTAGAAATGAACTAGTCTGGGTGTGATGGTTTCCTGTATCACATTATGGTATTTTTTTCCATTTTTCGGCATGTGGTCATATCATAGTAAACAGTTTCCAAGGAAAATGAATTTTATGGTCACATTTTCTAAGAAGATACTCTCAAGGATTTATAAAAATTGATGACATTAAAAATAATTTTTTATTATTATATATTCCTCATTTATTATGAAATGATTCTTTGTGTAAAATCAATAAATCTTCATTAGTTGGGAAAAATTTATAGAAAAGAATAAATATTCTTTATGGAAGAACTATTGGTTTTCATTTATCATGTTCCTAATGTATGAGATTGTGACTAGATACAAAATTTACCAAAAATTGAGGTCTAATCCTTATGTTATAGTATTTATCTTATAGTCATTTAATTTTCTATAATAGAAATTGTGGGATATCTCTATTTAATTTTTTGTTTTGGTATTTTGGTGTAGTGAGTGTGAATTTTTCTATCCAGGTCATTATTCACTAGTTAATGAATTAAACAATTTTTTTATCTAATATACTATAATTTTTTATCTGATAATACATTAGGATTTTAAGGGTATAATTAATATTATAGATCCATAAATGATAATTTTATATTATATCCCGAGTTGACATAATGTAAGTAGATGGGATTGGAATGTGATTTTTATCCCCTATTATAAATTTGAAATAAATTTAAAACATAGAATTATGTTCAAAAATGGTAAAAAACATCACAAATTATTTTATATTTAAATGGTCTATATATTTGGTATTGTTGGATCATGTTTTGTACACTTACCATATAATTAAAATTTTTATATTAAATGTTATTACTCATCTATATAAACACCAAAATTTAAGTCCTTTCTTGCATAGACTTATCCAATAATTGAATTTTATAGATTTTGGTGTATCATTGATTATTGGATAGGGTTTCCTACATCATATGATGGAAAGAGTGTAAATGATATAATAGTAGATCTAAATGATATAGATTTGACATATATTTTTTATTGGTAAAATGATAGGGCCATTGTATTTCTACGTATGGGGTCTTGTATTCAATTTAGTATAAGATATTATCAGAAGGTCGTGAAATTAATGATTATGTTGGAGATATTGAAAAAATTAATATGTAATGGAATTTTATAGTTTATAAGATTCATTCATCATTTTTTTCAGGTTGAGATGAACTTGGTAGTTATAAGAGACAATAATGAACCACATATACTAAATTTATTATGAATAGTTATGAGTGTATATGATGAAAAAATATAGTATTGCACTCTTTCACATGAAATATACAAAAAACAAGTGACAATTATATTTCTTGATCTGGTTAATTTCTCATCAGTTTCCTCTATGTATATTTCTAATGTGCACCTTAACTAATCATTTCAAATTAGTTTAATTTCTCACTATATTTTCTCCTCGAATGTTTAATATTATACCACTGAGTTTATTCTCTTTTTCTAATGAAAATACAAAATTATTTTTTTCTTAAAAAATTACAGTGTAATTAAATTTAATACAATGCATGGTCAATTTTAGATTTGAAAATAATTGATTAAATATATTTTACTAAATATTAGTATCATGAAATATATAAAAAATCAACAAATATCACTTTAGCATTACTAAATTTTGACTTTTCTCAAATCGTATTACATTTAATCCATTTTTTCCTATAAACACACATAATTCATTAAATTATAATATTATATAACTATTTCAAGATGCTTTGACATCATAATTATTGATATAATTTCTATATATTTTATACTCCCCAATATCGATTAGTATTAAGTGTTATTATATAACACTTTATATTAAAAATCATATTCTTCCTAGTAATTCCCATCTTTTCCATAATTTTTGTTCTTTAAAACTTCATAAATTGTGAATACAAAAAACAAAATTACATATGCACAAAAAATATTCATTAAGTCTTTAATAACATCTCATAATGAAAAAATTCTATTTCGACATGATTTTCACATACTTTAATGAGTATCCATTCAAACAAACAATGTGGTATAGCTGAGTTACAATTATATCTTGATTTAACTGAACTCCATAAATATTCATTAATTTTTTTAAAAAATATATACTCTATAAAAAATTCTTCTATGTGTTTTTTAAGATAAATTATATTGGAATCTGACTTCATAGACCAAGAATGACCACCTTTGGAGATTATGTATAATATACACAAAATATTTGTATTATCTAAATAAAACATTATTATATGTAGTAATATATTTAAAATTTCATTACGCATTTCTATAATTCTCAATATTATATTGATAAAGCCTCTATTAAGGGATTTTAATCCATTTTTTATTCACATTATTATTAATGATTAATCTATAATGAGAGAAAAAATATAACCTTTTATATTTTTTGAAAACTTGTTAGTCACCATAATATAAAATTATTTATAATATTAATATTAAAAGCAATAATGTTATTTACCCCTAAAAAATAAACCACAATTAAATATATATCATCATTTATGAACACTTAAATGTTTTTAAAATGTCTTCCAATTTCTAGATGAGATATTTTTTTTATTGTTCCCACTGTTAAATAAATTTAAACAAATGGGGGGTATAAAATAAATAAATGAAATCACTGGGATCTTCAGATAGTATTCAGTTCAAAATAAAATATCGTGTACTAGTTGGGAAATCTTTTTATTTACTATTAGGAATCAGTGTTCATCATAATATCTACTACTTGTTCCTTTTTTAAAACATACTCAAAGATAAGTACACTATCATCCAAATTATTTTTGATGACATGGTATATGATTTTTTTTATTTTTGATGTTGAATATTGTTGGGAATATGTTTATCCAAGAATATTATTTATATTATTATTGATTACAATTCTCACAAAAAATATTGCTTTTACTCAAAAAAATACTAAAAGTAAATTTCCAGTTTATATTAATATAGTTTGAATTGAGCTAACAATTAATATTATTTTTTATTATATGAATATTAAAGTAGATTAGAATGATTGTTCATAACCCTATATTGAACGTGATTTTTAGGATTTAGACCCATAATTTTGTAAGTATTTATATTAAGAAAATCCTATGTTTACTCAACACATTTAGTTTGGAATCCATAATTTTATGAACTACCATATGTTTTCATAATTAATGAATAGTTTAGTAACTCTATATTTAGTATTTATTGTACATTTTCAACCATTCATATGAATATTATTTCTATACAATGAAACATAATGTTTTTATTCAGTCATATATGATATTATAATTATAGATTAGTTCAATGATTTGTTCAATATTTCAATTAAATTATTTTCCTTATTTATCTCATTTTAAAGTCTGATTAAAATTTTGTTTTTCATTGGATTAAATCATTAATATTTCTATGGGATGTTATAACAGTACCTTGGTGTTTTTAAATTTAGATTATAAAAATTCTATAGGATTGGTTTCAATAATTTTTCCCGAGAAGTAAATATAAATTCTTACTAATTAAAAATATATGTATATTGATGGGATGATTAATATTGTATTATAAAGAGATATACTTTTTAGACAGACATGTTTTTTTTGTTTGATCTTCATGTTTCTTATATTATGTCCATTTTCAATCTTTTTCTAGATTCTATCAATGAGTCTATTAGAGATTAATTTTAGAGACATCCATGTTAATCATCTATCATGCTATTTCATTGTTAATATCTATAGAAAAATTATCATGTATGTTATAGAAGTTATTTTGATTATAATGTTCATTGTTGAAGACCTTATATATCAATTAGTAACTATTAAAATAGTTATCTGAAACATTATTCATCATCTACATGTCAAATATAATTTTGTAAATGTTGATTTCTTGTAAAGAGTCATTGTGGATATTAAGATTCTCATACTAGGAGGTGGACATTTTAGTTCCCTATATATGAATTATAAGGCATTATAAATTCCTTATTTTAAGGATTAAACTTCATGAATATAGTGATATAGGTTATTGGGAAAGGTACCTTCTTGTAAAAATCACCAAACTTATAGAGAGAGTTGGTGGGGTGGGAAATAGTATTTTTCCCCCTGAATCACTACATATATCCCTTTCCCATTTATTCCTAAATTTATTTTCCATCACTTACTCATATTAACTTGAGAAGGAATGGATTTATTTGATTTAATATAGAAGTTTTACTTTTTACACGAATTCTAAAATGAAACCATTTACATCCCTCTTTTGTCTTATTCATAGTAATTTAAAAAAACAATTGGCATCAAAGGATATGATGTAGAGGATATATTTACAGTGAATCTAAATATTTAGGTTAAATATATTTATTAATATAAATTTAAACAGATGATCATATAGAATGTATGTCTATGATCTATGCTATTTATATTAATGGTGATAATTAAGGATACAAGAAATAAATATCCTTTTGTTATTTTAATTTTTTTTAATTAGAATAATTTAAATTTAATAAAGACTTTTGAAATTTATTATCACTATATAGTGAAGTGAAATAATACTCATGGTATAGGTTATAATCCTATTTCAAGATCGATGTATTCTATTGATTGTGGATTAGAAATTGATATATTAAATTGCCTATTTTTTATGAGTTACTATATATTAGATGTCATAGAAAATCATTGTTTTCGATATTGAAACTGATAATATCTGATAAATGAGGTATAAAACTAATAAATTAAAATTTTATTCATTTAGGATGTATCATGGAAAAATATTCACTCAAATGTATAGAATATTATCTTAAATAATCAATGGTTTTACATACTTGTGAGAAAAAATTCCAGAACCAGATCATCCATTGAATATTATAATAGTTTTAACCTAAAAACTCAATGGAATATCTAATATAATCATAATATATTGTCTTATAAAAAATCTATCAATAATATTTTTAGAACATTGATGATGTATGATGTTTAACTTCCAGGAGATATTAAAATCATATTTCTCCCCAAAAAGAAAACGTTTAACTCAATGTTCTTATTGTTGTTTTTTATGATTATAATAATTTAGATTCAAATGATGAGATAGCCAATATTTCTATAATATTTGTATACGTGTATAAATATAGAAAAATGTAATTAAAAACTAATAGATAAATATATTTCATATGCCATGAATATAAGATGAAAAGTCATATGAGACATGATGATCTCGTGCTTAATGATCAATGGAAATATGATTATAAAAGAAATAAAACAAGTCCACTTGGACTGGTTATAATGATTGAAGTTATTAATCTAATATAGACTATGATGATGAGGATGAAAACCATACATTAAATCTATGCCTTGTAGCTCATACTGATGATATACAATCATCTTTCACTCAAAATACTAATTCTAAAAATAATTCTTACAGTGAAATTAATAAATATTATATTATTCTTAAATATTTATTTGAAACATTTATTAAGTCGTATAAAAAACACAAAAAATCTTACGATGATATTTTTTGAAAAATGAGTTTGAAATTTATTTTTCATATTAAAGATCTAATATTTCGAAAAATTATTTTCTCTTGTATGAAAAAAAATTGCTAATTTATGGATAATTTTGACACTAAAAAAATTATAATATTCTTATCAAATGTGATAATTATCTAAAATAAATTATTGATTAAAATATATTAAATTTTCAAGGAAATCTATTTTTAGTAGTAATTGAGAAAAAAATTAGATAGAAATTTTATAGTTCATGGTTCTGAAATAAAAAGAATGTATTGTTAAATATTATCATTGTTTAATTAATGGAAATTAGTATACTGCCTATTATTTTATGAATAATCATTTCTTTGCATCAAGCATATACAGTATTCAAAAGCCTCATATGAATCTAAATTTGGAATTTATATGAAAAAATAGATTAGGTTTCCAAAATCATTAACGTCTAACACTTCCATACCCAAAAGAACATGGTTACCAAAAGGAACTTTTTTTTATAATTGGAATTTGTGTTCCACTGAACTTATTTGTTATATTAATAAGTTTCTAGTTAAAATATATGTGAATATTTCTTCTAATAATAATTATATTACAATTTAAAAAATTTCACCAACTCAAAATGTGTTCCTTATCTAAAAGGAATGATCCTTTGAGTAGGAACTATAAATCCATGAAGAATTTGATTTACACTTTAATATGTAATTTTTATACAAAATATATTTTATATTGGTGAAAAAAAAATTCGCCAGTTTTATGTTTTATTCATCTAGATTTTAATAATCTTCTGTTTGATCTTCTATTTCCTTTTCTGAATAAATTATTTAATGTGATGAATTAATTCCTTGAATTATTTTGATAACATCATCCATAATTATTAAAAAATTAATTTTTACATGTGATGATTTATTAAAATTTATTTTTATTATAAAACATGTATTTTAATTTCATGATTTAAATTAATGTATAAAGATATGTTTCGAATTATTAAAATTTAAGAAATGTTAAAAGGTTTTAAATTCATTGAAAGACTTTTATTTGAACATCTATTTTATTCATGGGTGTTCTATTTCAAAAATGATATCATTTGTCTAAATATATAATTATTTTATTATGAATTAATATGTTTTGTACTTTTTAGGACCATGTTATTTACTTAATTATATTTTAAATGTATTTATAAATCATTTAGTCAGACTTTTTAATGAATCACTAATCAATTCATTGTATATTATGATGCTCATATTGGGAATTCATAATGGGTAAGTATTGGTTATTCATTCAAAAATATCTAGAAAATTTCCATTAATATTTTGAAAAAAATTTCTATTTGAAATGTTTTAAACTTTTTTTCAACTTGATTATTTTAATTTATTAAAATTTTATAAACAAAATATGTATTTTACAAAATATAATTTTCAATAGTAAAATAAAAAATTATTAATCTATAATTTTTCCTCTAGAAAATAAAATTTCACCTACGAACATTCATAATAAAACCATTTTTTTCTTTTCTAAATGTTCCACCATTTCACTCTCTCAACCTCTCTCAAACCACCTATCTTATTTCTTTTCAAAGTCAAATTCAAATACCATTGATGAAGCCACCTTGAGTTTTACAAAGAGGATCAATATATCTTATTCCAAAAGATACCTCCCTAAAATTCTATACATTAATGGTTTTTAACATTTTTTTAATAATAATTTCACAAAATATGATAATGACAAAGAGATAAAAATAAATCTATAATAAACAATTTTTTTTCTACTTTAATTGATCTATTGGGGGGACATTTATTTTTTTAGTTGAATAATCCGTAGAAAAGACTCATAGATATCTATATAAATTCTTGGTTGTAAAGAACAATAAGTTCAATCACTTCAAATTTTTAGAGGTGGAATGTCATATAAATAGTCTCAGAAAACTAAATTTCAAGATTAATTTCTACAGATAGTTACCATTTAATTTTTGTTGAAATACAACCTATATTTAAAATTTTAAAAGGAGAATCAGTTTGGTTCCATTAAGAACATGAATGTTCTAGGAAATTTTTTGAGGAGATGAAAAAATCACGAGTTTCAAGAAAATTATTTGAATCTATTTAATCATAAAATAAGAGTATGTATAAGATGTCAAATTCAAAAAGATATTTTGATTGATTAAAAATGGAAATAAGTTATCATGTGTGGAAGTTCTAATGATAATTTGTTTTGGAAAATAATATATTTAAGATATGAAAGAGTTATTGGATATAAAGTTTTATTCATAATTGATAAGAAAATGTTATATTTAGATTCAATGAAAATTAGATCTATACTGAGGTGTTATTTCATCAATAAGTGAAATAGTTTAGAGTTTACAGTGTGAAGATACTTCGGTTTCAGAAGTGAAATGGTTTCATACTTATTCTCATTCTACACCATATTCTTTCAAAACCTATGAAAAAATATATTTTTATTCGTATATTTTTAATATCATTTCATATGTTATGTCATATTTGTTCTTTATTTACTATTTTTAATTTTTTATATAATATTATTATTTAATTATAATACATTATCGTAGAATGAAAAAAAAATTCACTATGAGTCTAACAATATATTTTATTTTTAGAAGTCTATTTTATACATTCTTTTTTAATTCACAAAAATGCAGAGAATTATGGATTACAGAATTTTTTTAGAAATATGGTCTAACAATTCCTTTGTAAATACATTATTAAAATTTTTAAGAGAAATATAGATAAATATGTTAGTTTTATTATTATGTAGTTTGAGAGGAATTAGTTATTCTATTATTAAAATCTATATTTTTTTTGTTTATATAAAATTTAAATTTATATTGTACAATGGGTTTTTTGATCACAAAGATGGGGACATTGTTGGGAATCTTTTGATCCCACACTGTTCATTAAATTTTATATACATTGATTCCCAAAAAAAATACATTTGTTTTAAAAATTAAATTAAATTATTTTTATTTAAGGTTAATATTACATTATTGTTACATTATATAATGTTTATTTTGCTAATGTATTCTAGAAATATTTTTCTTGATCTGACCTATCTCTTTCTGCGTGGTCGGAAAAATTTAAGGTGTGACTACCCAAAACTATCCTCTAATAGTCTGGGGGTTTGAGACAAGTTCTATGTAGAAATATGACACACATGGGAGTAATTATCAAAATATAAATATATGTATGGACACATCTCCATGATCAAAAATTGATGAAATATTAAATAAATATTATAATACCAATAAATACATACATTTAAATACCTAATTAGTGTATAATAAGTATACTGTAAAGCATAATGGGACAATTATAATCCAAACCAAAAATATAAATAAGTCTACAATTTATGAATGAGGGTACATAAGTCAACTATGACACATGGTAAAAACTATAGTATGTGTAGACCAATATATGACATTTCTTCTTCTAGTCCACTAATAAACCAACTGAGTGTTCATTCTTATTCATTATACATGACTTTTTAAGACATTACCCAAGTAGGGGTGAGTATAAAGATACCTATTCGAAACCTTGAATTTTCTAATTATAAAGCATCAAGATAGAAGTCATCTCATAATAATTCATATCAATATGAAAGATGAGAAATATAGAAAAAAAATCTAGATATACTCTTGGTAGACACTAGGTCTCAAGGTAAGGTCACAACCACATTTCCAATGTAATAGTATTCTTGTTAATTCGTAACCACACTCACATGGGAGGACTCACCTCACGACTCTAATACTGTTGATGTAGTCCATCCATGATGTCATTTTGGTTGGGTCACTTTATAATAATTTTCTTTCGAGATGTATAAAGAGGCTGATACACCGATATAAGATCACAGATAATGCCCTAGAGGACCCCAGAAACCCTAAGTAGATTAACCGTCATAGATAGTGATCATTTCCCTTGTATGTTTTCCATGAAAATTCCTCAAATCCCACATAAGGATGAATACAATAGATTATCCCATCTTAGGCCATGGGGTACACTAAGTACACTATTTGATACAAATTCCTTAGAGACGATCAAAATCCAATATTTATGATTTAATACCAAAACAATACTCTCATTGGTATGGATTTAGGAAAAATTCGTTAAGGATATCAATCCACGCGAATGATAAAAATCGTCTCATAACTCTCTATTAAAAGTACACAATGTGTACTAGTAGTAAAGATTCTGTCTTGTGGATCCTAGGACTTATCATGTGCTCCAGGCCATGTTCATGCACCCTAGGTCGTGATCATGTACACCTATTCATTAGGTTTACAATATTTCATTCTCATGTACATGGTTATGTCTAAGTACATGGCTCTGCCAGTGTGTTATGTCCAAGTCTGATTACACGGATTAGCTCATGCAATCTATCCATGAATGTTTACAAAATTTTACATGGAAAGTCACCTGGTCGAGTGACAAGGTCTGTGACATATGTCACATGTAATGTGACACTTTCTACCGCTAGGAGACCCTATCATTATCGTTTAATCCCCACACAATGATTATCTCCAAATAAAATTTAGTGTTACTTGGAATTCTCCAAAATTATATGGTTATTCATGTGGTATACTGATTCTAGAAGCACCACCATCAATAATTATGAATAAGAATGGATCCATGGTTTGACAAGAATTACTATCTCTAGTGTCCATTTTTTAGATTCTGATTCCTCGGGAGTCACCTCTTGTAGCCATTAATTTTTTGTTCTCCCTAAAATCTCAGATGAATAACGATCATCCAACAACATTATATTATTGTCACATTTATAGCTTAATCCTCTCACCAATATCAAACCCAATCTAGGGTATTTATCCTTTTCACTAGATAATGGGTGTGGAATGATTTCATACCATGTATTTGTCTAATCACTGATCAAACAAAACACCAATGATGAATGCATGGACAATGAAGCAATAAATAAATATTAAAAAACAAGAAGGATAGACTTTAGACATTTTTTGGCGCCAAAATGTTGCATGAAAGGAAGGGCCGGAAAAGAAAGCCAACCCGCTGCCTCGTGAAGCACCGCCACGAAGCACCCCGTGCATCGCGGTCTCGCGAAGCGCCGGAGGCGGTAACTCTCCGTTAATGTGTTTGACGTTCACGAGCCCACCATGAAGCTCTGGAGGTGGTAACTCTCCGCGAATGCGTTTGAAGTTCGCGAGCCCGCCGCGAAGTTCTGGAGGCGGTAACTCTCCGTAATCGCATTTGACGTTCGCCAGCGCACTGCGAAGCACCTGAGTCAGCACGCGAGTTCGGCTTCACGGCGCCCCTTGCCTATAAATACGGGGCTCCCCCTGAGTCCCGAGGATGGATAATCCGACCTTTCGGCTTCTCCTCTCCCAAATCACGAAGCACCCATTTCCCCTGGGAATCATGAGCTCCGCGAGGTACTTCTACTTCGCGTGACGCCTTTTATTTGTCTCGTTTTGAGCCCCTCTTCCAAGAGGGATGCTGTTCGCGAAGATCAAGGGAATTCACGAAGGAAGGGGATTCCCAAGGGAACCCGAGCAGCCGCAGAGCATTTATGCTTCGTGAAACACCCAACCTATACTAGTGATCCCTATGCTAAGGAAGGATCGCTACACATCGCGAAGCACACTGCTTCGTAGCACCTTGCTATGCGAGGCACCTCTTCTTCATGAGGCAGTGCTCCGCGAATACTATTCCACTTCGCGAAGCACCCTCCACTCACACCTATGCCCCAGGCTAAGGCCAAGGCAATCCATTTCGTGAAGCACACTCATTTTCTTGGAAATTCCTCTTCACGTGCGACCCTCCAAGTATGCATGATGTGATTTCAAAATCCCACGAACCATACCACTTGTAGCGTTGCTTCGCCTAATGCTTCTGCGCATAGGCACGCTAACTGTTATTACTTCTTTGCATAGCCACGCTAACGTGGACCCCTCTATGGTTCGCTCCACAACCCCCTTTGACCATGGCCTTTCCAGTACCTTCCCTCCCCCAAGGACCAGAGGGTACCGGTTATGTAAGTCCTAGGGGTGAGGAGTGAACCCACCTCGTCCGAGCTACAGGACGTTAAACTGCCAAGCACCCCGTCCTCAACACATTCTGTTAAACTGTGACCCGACCTCATGCCTCTCGCAAAGTGTCCCCCCAGCTCGAACATTTTTTACGCCACTCGTCTCCACAGGAGCGGAATCACTCATCCACAAGGGATGATATCTTCCTTACTGGAGTGGCGTATGTTCTTAGGAGAAGGGCAACCCTAGTTCCCCAACGGATAGCTGCACCCCTGCATCTCCGTACTTCCCCACTACCAAGGTCAGTGGAGGGAGTGATAGGGAATGAGGCACCTCCCATCATTGGTCCCAAACCCCTCTTTCGCTATGTTCTGTCGCGCCATGGGCCTCCATCCTGGAGTAAGTCCCAACACCATGTCCACCCTAAAGCATAAGCCCCTCATCGCTTCTCACAGACGCACCCTTCGCGACGTGATCGTCAGGTCCTTGCCACCTCTTGTTTCTCACACCGAGCATGACTCACGTGGGCATAGAGTTGGCATTGGCCATGATGCCCTCGTCAAGCATGATGTTAAACTGCATGCCCTCATCCAGCATTACGGTAAACTGCATGGCCTCGTCCAGCATGACGTTAAACTGCATGCCCTCTTCCAGCATGACGTTAAACTGCATGCCCTCGTCCAGCATGACGTTAAACTGCATGCCCTCCTCCAGCATGACGTTAAACTGCATGACCTCATCCAGCATGACGTTAAACTGCATGCCCTCGTCCAGCATAACGTTAAACTGCATGCCCTCGTCCATCATGACGTTAAACTGCATACCCATCATAAAGTTAAACTCCATGCCCTCGTCCAGCATGACGTTAAACTGTATGCCCCTGTCCAACATGACATTAAACTGCACACCCATTTGAACTACGAGGTCTTTGATCCATGTCAAGGCATGGTACGTAGGAAGCCTCCAAGAGGTTCAAGCCTACCCGTCATTTCGTCACATCGGGTCCCATCCCCGTTCAGCATGACGTTAAACTGCATTCCGGTCAGACGGCAAGCTGTTGTGACTCACCCAACCTGAACTATGAGTATTTTGATCTGTGTCAAGGCATGGTACGTAGGAAGCCTCCCTGAGGTTCAAGCCCAAAAATCATTGTCCCAGACCGTCTCATTTTCAGTGTGCCAAGCCCCCTCCCATATTCAATTTGAACTATGAGGTCTTTGATCCATGTCAAAGCATGGTACGTAGGAAGTGTCCAAGAGGTTCAATCCCACCCATTATCCAATTCACGTCGAGTTCTACCTGCGTCTAGCACGACGTTAAACTGCATTCCGGTCCGACGACAAGCCGTTTTCACATCCCGAACTACGAGAACTTTGATCCATGCCAAGGCATGGTACGTAGGAAGCCTCCCAGAGGTTCAAGCCCATCTCCCATCGGACCAAGGTCCCCCTTCACGTCAGTTCGCCGATGAAGACCCTATGAACTATGAGTACTTTGATCCATGTCAAGGCATGGTACGTAGGAAGCCTCCATGAGGTTCAATCCCACCGCCCATCGTTTATTCACGTCAGGGTTCGCTACCGTCCCGTATGACGTTAAACTGTATTCCATCAGCCCTCTGAACTACGAGGACTTTGATCCATGTCAAGGCATGGTATGTAGGAAAGCATCCCGAGGATCAATCCCACCACTAGTAGACCCATGGGCATACTTTCACGTCGGTTCACCGATGAAACCCTTTGAACTACGAGGTCTTTGATCCATGTTATGGCATGGTACGTAGGAAGCCTCCCTGAGGTTCAAGCCCATCCCTCATCGGACCATGGTCCACCTTCACGTCGGTTCGCTGACGACATCCATCGGGCCAAGGTCCACCTTCACGTAGGTTCACCGATGAAGCCCCTCTAAACTATGTGGTCTTTGTTCCATGTCACGACATGGTACGTAGGAAGCCTCCACGAGGTCCAAGCCCACCACTACTAGGACCCTCCTAGTCCTCCCCATTCATGCCAGTTCGCTGATGATGCCCATCAGACCAAGGTCCACCCTCAAGCCGGTTCACCGGCACCATCCCAAACTATGCAGACTTTGATTCTTTGCCATGGGGATACATAGGAAGCCTCTTAAAGGCTCAAGCCCAACTTCACCGTCGCCCTAGCAACGGTTCCATGCCATTCCCCCCTCCACTTCATTAGTTCATCCATCATCCACCCTAATTCTCGTCCGGACCGTCATATCATGGTGAGAACATGTCGGTGCGCTCCTCTTCACAACCGCCAATGGGCTGGTCCCGGAATTGGCACCCCTTCGAGAGAAATCCCTCAATCTGATCCATTCTAGCCAATGCTCCGATTGGGCTGATCCATCTCCGCTGGATGTTAAACTCGCGGCGTACCCTGTGTTAAACACGGGAAGCTGTGGAAAACCTCAGACATGCGTCTACAGCATATAGTTCCCTACGCTCGATGTGGGATGCCTCGGGCATCCACGTCCTCGAGAAGCCCTGTGACTAGGGATAATACACAGACACACCAGGTCACCGGTATCCAGACACACTACTGATGCCTCAACGTGACTACTCCCCCGACTAAAGGTTACTGCCCTGACCAGACCCTTTTGAATGTCCCGACAGAAGGAGTGTAATTTACCGGCACCCATGGAAACATGGCATTGGAAAGAGTTTCACGAACAACGTATTAAATCTATGAGGGAGACCCGGACTAGGTGACGAGTTCTGAGAAGGAATCCACAGAAGCAAGAACCGAAATCCCATCATCCCGTTTCGATCAAGGAGTAGACGTCCCTGAATAAGGATCGAATGCCGCCCTCCTTTGGAAAGCGGTAATGCGGGGCAACAGGCAGTGTGTCATCCACAAACGCATGTGCGCGCCCCGACGAAATCGTCGGAAACAGAAATGGTGAACCCGATGTGAAATTCTTCTCCTCAATGTGGAGATTAGTAGCGTTCGAGACAACAATAGATTGACATGTCACCAGATCCAGATATCCAGCAAATGGCGGGCCTGTCGTGATACTCACCGGAATTCAGGGTAGCAGAACGTGGGGCACTCCATTCTGCAGCATGATGGCGTGGATCCTTCGTACAGACGTGGAGAATGGAAGGACGCTGGGGCACTGGTTGTCAGTCCTTTTCCTCTCAGTGCTGATGAGTTGATCCCTTCATTTCTCAGGAACCAGGTTGCTATTACAGAGACACGATCAACACCCGCTCGCCTATGTAGGGGTAGGGGCAACACCGCCACAACCACCCCGCATGGCACCGCTACCGCCACGACTGCTGCCACATCGCGAAATACGGGGCGCCCACGTCCCTTTTCCCATCAGAGGTCATCCAGCGAAGGGTGATCAACAATCTCGTATGCAGGTACGAGGAGGAAGGGGTCATCCTAACTCGGGATATGGTCCGCTTGGACCTGGAGGCCTCCAGGCCCCGCTGTCAATGCCGCCCTAACAAGCCGCGCAGGAAGCCCCTTCTCCCCACTCCAATATTCAACCTTTTCGGGAGCCTATCCCCGGAACGCCTTGATGACTCCTCGCCTTACACTGACGAGGCGGGCGTCGTCCGGCTCAGCCCGCTCAGGGTCCCGACCCAAGGGCCCCAGGCAATGGCTCCCGTCCGGACGCGTTAGTGCCGCCGTCTGACTCCGCAGGAGGAGAAGGCTGGCCATGCCCCTGCACCACCTGCGCCAGCTCGTCTAACCCGACGTCAGCACCGGGCCCGGGCTGAGGACACTTGCCCAGGTGCATCGATGACAACAGCTACAGTGGCCCGAGCCACCGCCGACGTGCATCATGGGGTCCCTACATACGTGGAGCAGGGGCACTCCTTCACCCAACCTGGATCGAGACCCCAACCGCCCCACGGGCAAGCTGTGTTAACTCTCCGGGTTGCAGGCCTGAGTGGTGATTGCCGCGAACTATCCCACGGTGATGTCACCCCGTACGGAGTCCCTCCCCATACCACTATGCCACAGAGCGTGGGCCTTCCCCGCTCTGAAGCTCGTCATGGAGGTATGGCTTGTGCTACCCCCATCCTAAAGGAAGACCTGCCCCGCGACAGTAACGCTCAGCGCAGAATCCTTTCCCGTGCCCACTATACAGGGTACGGAGTCAATCCTCCTTCCCCCGACCGCTGATTTAAAGGCACCATCCATCCGGTCCTTCTCCAGCATGGGGGCCCTCCCTACATCCTCTCTGCAACCGGCGAAGGCCCTCCTCGCCCCAGCAACTCGAGGAGTGAAGGTCAGCCTCGCCCCACCCGCATCGACCATGGAGGTCCTCCCCATGCTCCTGCTGATTCCAACAGAGGCTCCGCCCACATGGGTGCTGTCCATGGAGGTTCTCCCCATGTACCCTTCGAAATTTGGCATGGTGCCCCTTGCACTTCGTTTATCTCGAGTGGGAACCCTCTCTGCCATGGTGCCAGCGCCGCCTCGAGGATACTTATTGGGGATCAACCCTATCCCGAGGATCCACCCCGGGGCAGGAGAACGGGTCGTCGCCGCCACAAGAAGAGTCATGTAAAGGCCCAGGTGGAGATCAAACCTGCCCGCTTCTCCGACTTGGAAGCGGAATGCGACTCAGTGATGGAACCTTCTCCCCGTTCCTCCGTATCATGGACTGGGGCAGGAACCAGGCGTGTTAGCCTCATTCTCCTAGAATATGAGGTCCACCAGATTCCCATCTCTCTCTGTAGGTACATCCAGAAGGAAGAAGTCTTGGGAATTCCACAGGTCTCGACCGCCCAATCACCGCCATTGTCACCAGAAGCGCCCTCTACCTCTACTAGAGATCACAGAGAGCTATTTTGGAGGTCAACAGCGGTAGAGCGACGACATGACCTGTCGCTCGTAGCCGCGACTCCCATCACGGAAGATGTGGCTATCTGCCCATCGTACCGTGACATCGTGGCCAGGTCTCCTCACTCTTCAGAGGATGGCCCTGAATTCGGCGGTCAGTCAGCTTGTTCGCCTTATTCTCCGCCGCCGAGTTTGCTATCCCAGAGGTCCACTTCGGTACTGCTACCGGTCCCTCAGCCGCCCCCGGTTGACGAGTGGGGAAATACAGGGCCATACCCCCAGTCTGAACCCAGGAGCTTCTGGAGTATTCTTGCAGCAGATCACTTCCCAAAGAAATTCTGGCCAACGGCAGTGCTGAACTTTCGCGCACCAGAGTCCCTTACCCCTGAAGAAGCAGGGTGCTTTTGTCTAACCCAATGGTCGACACACTTCCGACTTCATTACGAGCGGGTGGAATACCCCAGGAGTCGAGAGCACTTCGAAGAAATCGGTGAGCAATGCCGCCTGATCGATTTGGCCACACTCCTTGTGGCCCATCACCCTGAGTCGCCAGGCTGCCAGAGCGCCCTTCAATAGAAATGTGTTCAGAGTTTCAAAGTACTCCGCAGAATCGTCAGGGAAGCTACCCCCCATGCGCAAGTCCGTGGTTGCGGACATTATGCCGCTCTCCTCTTCGACCCTATCCGACGGCAGCCCGATTCGTTATGTGACATCGAGCACATGCCCTCAAGAGGGGTCGCGGTCCACATGGCTGATGTAGTGGACAAAGAAGACGACCTTGAATTCCTTGATGGATACGTACCCCCCGAGGGCGTACCGCCACTGCTGGACCCATCAGGGAGGGTTACCCATCAGCAGAGGAACCTGCTAGCCCCCCCCCCCCCCCCCCCCGTACCCACCGAGTCGCTGGTACTCGGGCGAAATACCGGAAAGGGTAAGGAGCACTTCGGAACTGTCAAGCACTCCGACCCGTCTGCCTCTGTGCAGAAAATGTACGAAGATACCGAGAAGGTCACATTACGCCAGCAGCTATCTGAGAAGAAGTGGGTGCTTGACGAACTCTTGGCTGAGCGCGCTGCGGAGCGACGACCCGACTATGGTAATCCCAGGCCGGAGCAGTAGGGGCAGGAACAATTTCCCCCTGTTGAGATTCCTCTGGGCAACCCTGATCATGCTACATTCGCAGTGAGGGCATAAGCCGGAACATAGGGCAAGAGGGCGCGATACATCTCACCAAACCCCCAGAGAGACGGGGCAAGCTGAAGAATCCAGTCCGCGTTCCCCCAGTCGCCCCGCAGGTCGTTCCGCTAGTTGATCCACGAGCTGCTGAAGCCATCTACCGTTTTTGAGGAACCTGGAAACGCACTTGTGATCATGGATCCCCGTCAAGACAGGTACCCCCACCCGGATGATCTGATAGCGGCACTCACGGCTCACCTCAAAGCATTGGAAACGCGGCACGTGGCGGTCCCACTGGATGACAAGCTGTATCTCGCGTGGGTGGATGATATGTCCGCACCCCCGGGTTTTGGGAACCCCACATTCTCACCCTTCAACGGGACAAGAGACCCGTCGCAGCACTTCGCAAATTTTTCTTCCAGGTGTGGCCCCATGCCAGGGACCCCGGCTCAGCAAGAAGCCACCAAGCTCCGATGTTTCGAACAGACATTGGAAGGTCCAGCATTCATCTGGTACAGCCAGCTCCCTATCGGATCAGTGACCGGTTGGGAGGATCTCCGCCGGTATTTCCTATACCAGTTCAACTCCACCACGTGGCAGACTAGCATTGTAGACCTCTTCAAGTGCAAGCAAAGGCCTAATGAGCGAGTCGCAGATTTCATCGCCCGGTGGAAGGGACCTACGTATTCCCACGATATGCCACTGACTCAGGAACAATTACTGACGATGTGTGGGGGGAACGTTAAGACGGAGCTGGTACAATCCCTAATTATCCCGAACAACCCTAGAGGGTTCAGAGATTTCTCAGATAAGGCTCAGCACCTTGAGGATGCTCTCCAACAGGCTAGTCAGGCACGTTTGTTGCCCCCTATTATCCCATCCAGGAGGACCGCCAGGGATGAACCCGCCACAGAGGCCCAAATAGAATCCCATAGGCAGTTCGAATTTCTGCCAGCGGCACCGTCCTCATAACCCCGCAGAGGTCCTCCACCTCAAGCATAGGCTCACGCCCAGCAGCGACCGCCTCAGAATCGACAGGTTCCCCTGTGCAATGCGCCACCGCCACCCAGGCGAGACAATCAGGTGCCGCCTCCTTGGAAGGCCTCTCCGGACCCTCATTAGGGCCAGGCCCCCAGGGCCCCCTATCCGAAAACAAGGCACCAGAATTATTAGTTCAACGAAAATCTGGTCCCTGGCTACTTCCGAAGTGCTTTAGAGCAAGGGATTGTGCGTCTGCCCGAGTGCAGATGGCCGGCAGAGGCGCATCTCACCGATCACCCCAATTACTGTCCTTATCATCAGATTCTGGGGCACACCCTCAAGAAATACTATGTGTTTAAAGACTGGTTTCAAGACTAGGTCAACACAAACATAGTTAGGTTGAGCCCGGCACCAGCACAAGTGGCGGGTGTCTTTGTAGGTTCAGAGATCGGCAGCGACAACGAAGGCGAGTAGCAGCAGGTTCCCAGCCGCGAGTCCCGGAAATACGATGACTGGATGTCTCAAAAAACTATCATCCGTGCCCATGGTATCATCCGTGCACGCCTGAACTAGCCAGAACCTTCAGAAGAAGTAGCTGGTACCTCTGCATCGACTTCACAACCGACCACTTCCCAAAAGGGCAAGCAGCGACGGTGCAAGAAGAAGCGACGCGCTCCACCGGAGCCGTCGTCGACCCGGACTCTTGGCGACTTTATGCCCCCTGAAATGGTGATTCCTCCCAGAATCCGCCCGGTGGTGGATGACTTCTCGAGTGATAGTCAGGGGTACGCTTCGGTTAATACTGTGGAGCTGGTAAAGCCATATATGACTCCCGATGAGGGAGAACGCCAGGCGAACCTCCCCAACGTTTCCAGCCGACGTCAACCTCAGCGGAATCGCAACCGCGCCGGTCATCGAGGTACGTCAACAGGAACATTCAGCCAAGATGTGCATGCTACTGAGACCAGACAGCAGGCTCAGCACAGAGCTCAGCACGCGCGACCCCATCTAACGACCTCGGCTCTACCTCCACCATTGTTCGGGCTACTAGATCAGGGAGAGATGCCTTGTTCGTATCACAGTCAGTCTTGCCTGGCTACAGGCCAGCCTTCGCTGTCCGATCCTAGTCCAACGACTACTCTCCAGGCTTCAACTAGTAGGCAGCAAGATGCACCCAGTACTAGCCGATCGCCGGTTCAAATGGCAGGACCCGCTATGCCTCCAACAGCCGAACGACCTCTTGTAGGAAGAGGTTCGCGTTTGGCATGAAAGTATGATGTCCTGAAGCACCTGTCCGGAATTCCGGCAAGGCTTTCTATCCTTGAGTCCCTTCGCCTGTCATCTGAATTGCGTGAGGCACTTTCCGAGGCCCTAAAGAGCCCCCTCCAGTTTGAGACGGAGGTAGTAGCTGCAGAAGCCTTCCACACCGAGACGATTGAAAACGCTGAATGTCAGGCGGTTATCTCATTCTCTGGTGAAGATGAGGACCCTCTTATACAGGGGCACATTCGCCCACTGTACATCACTAGCCACTTCAATGGTGTGGCAGTCCGGCGATGCCTCATTGACACGGGTTCCAGAATCAACCTAATTCTGACTCGGACGTTGCGAAAGATGGGTCTGTCTGAAGGTGATTTAACTCCCTCTGACCTCCGAGTCTAGGGGTACGACAGGACCGAGCAAACCCCAGTCGACAAGATCTGCCTGAAGACTCAGTTCGGTGGCTTAATTGCCAGCACAGAGTTCGTGGTAGTCTCTCAGGACACCGCCTACAACGTGTTGATGGGTAGGCCATGGCTCCATCTTCATGCAGCGGTCCCTTCGTCGTATCATCAGTGCCTCAAATACTCACTCAATGGTTGAGTAGGACTGCTGCCAAGAGATGTGTCTCCTTTCGCCTCTTGTGAGGCCCGGTATCTGGATGCGGGTTTTTACAAAAGTAAGGATAAGCAAATCCTAGTAAGTGAGGACGAACCCGCCCCAGTCACAAGTGATCCCTGGGCAAGCATGGATGACGCCTACATCCTCCCGATCCACCAATTGGAGTCCACGACCCCCGACATGGGGCAATGTTCTGTTTTTTCGGGTACACAAGGAAGGCATGTTCCCATGTCCAAGCGACGGCGGAAAATCACCTCGTATGTAACAGCCCAAGATTTTTTGAAAAATATTCTTTTTAATTTAACTAATGTCTTGTGTTGTACGCTACACCAAAAGGAGCTTGCACAACACGCATCCTTGACTTGCCTTTCATTACACGCAATCGCGACCTTCCTCAATAGCGTGTGTAGTACGCAATAACGAGTTTCACTAAACAACAATATGCTATTAAAATATTATTAAAACTAGCTATTATGAATAGTAATAACCATTTTTTAAAATTTTGTAAATTTTATTTTTCAAAATGGAATTCATTTTTGGATTCGTAATATCGAAATTAGCTTAGGGTGAAATTTTGGTGATTTACAGATAACTTTCATATTTTGATGAATAGTGAAGATTACTAAATTTTAATTAAAAACAACTTTTCAATCAAAATAATTATTAGTGATAAATTATTAATTTGAGTGGTTTTAATTTATATTTAGAATATATTTTTCCAATTTAATACAATGTTGGTCATTGGATGTAATTTCACATTTAAACCAAACATAAACAAGTGTCAATCTTTTGATAGTTATTATCTCTTAAGAACACGCTATTTGTTTTGACGATGGGAATTAATTTTTAAATTAAATAATGCAACTGATATGTTTTTAATTTGGTAAAATAGAAATCATTTTTGAGTTCATAATATCAAATATAGCTTATGCCTAATTTTTGGTATTTTTCTGAAAACTTTCAATTTTTGATGAATAGTGAAACCACTAAGTGGTAGTTAAAAAAAACTGAATTTTTCATAAAACTTAATTTTACCGCTTCTATGAGTGGAATTTCAAAAAAACGAGAGACACGGTTGATGTCAGTAAGTAAAATGTGGTTCAATGAGATGAAAATAATTTTTTGGTGAATAGTAACTTTTTTACTTTATTTTACCACAGTTAAAAGTAAATAGGGTAATTAAGGGTAGAAATGATATTGTTATTACCCTAACACATGTCCTAATTCTATTGGACAAGTGTAATTCGACCAAAAACAAACTTAGGAATAAAATATGACCATTTAGGCCCACTTGGATTAGATTCGGACATTTATTATTAATTTATTTAAAGAAGGGTTAAAAGTGTTAAAATCAAAGTTTATTTACTAAAACATTTTTAATATGGGGTTATACATAAGATAAATTCTACTATAAATATTAATTAGAAAGATAAAACGATTTCCTACATAATTTTATTTTATTTGTAATTTTTAGACATTAAATAATTTAATTTATTTATGACACAACGATGATGAAGTAATTATCTTATTAATGAAATATTGACATAATTGATGTTATAAATACCCAAATAAATATAATTTGAGACTTTTTATGAATTACACTAATTTTATAGGTTAATATGACATGTTAGTATTGATTTAATTAACTTTTTTAGAACTTATCATTCTGTTATGATTTTCACAAAAATCAATTACTAAATAGTGTCAAAATTGACATAAAATAGTTTTTAAAACAAATATTATATTATTAATTGTTCTTTTATTGCTAAAAATATAAGGTTCGGCCAAATGACTTAGATAAGGTTATATATATTAATAATAAAAAACTTGGGGTTCTTTTGGCTTCTTATAGTAAGTTTATTAACCTTATAGTGTAAGAACACAAGAAGACATGGTAAAAGTAAAATTATTTAACTTAATGTTAAATCTAAATGATAAGGTTAAAATAGGAACCTAAACTTGTCTAAATTCTACTGGATGAAAGGGTTTAAACCCATCCCCACCTTAGACACGAAATAAATCAATTTGGAGCTATATAAAACCGAACTTGACTTTATAATAAAATAATATATTTAGTTATTCCAAAGGTGCCCCTCTCCTCCCTTATAAAAGGGCACCTCCTCCCTCTCTTCCTCACACAACTTTGAGCCTTCAAGCTCGGCCAACCCCTTCAAAATTCTCCTCTCCACTTCCCTAGAAACATCCTAGAGGTTCTGGTCTTCCTGAAAGACCAATTTTAGTGCCCTAAAAGAAGGTCTCAAAGAAGCACTTCAAAGAAGAGGTAATGTCCGTTACCGATTCATTCATCTTTATTTCTTCTTCCACTTCTTCTTCTTTAGTTGTTTCATTATGAAGTAATAACATCAGTATCACTCATATAATGATATGTTATTATAAGTATGAAACAACCCTATTTCACCATCTATCCATCCTACGGAAAAAAAAAATCACCGCGCGTGCGTACGTACGGAATACCGTCTCAACGCCTTGGTGTGATATATTTTCCACCACCACCTTACTTGGATGGGTATAATGGTGTAAATAATGACTATATATGACTATTATAAAGTGATATTGATTCTGAAATAGTATACATATACTCTAATACAATCCCACGATCATAGTAATGATATCATCACTCGTGCGTACGTACGGAATACCGTCTCCACGATGTGATGCGACTCGTTCTACATGATCTTCATTTCATAATGATTTTATAAATGAATTGAATGAATGAATATTATATATATTACACTAATACCATTCTGGAAATGAGGTATCTATAACCTAAAGAAAATAATAAGAATTTATTCGACAAAACACGCATAAGAACAAAAAGTTATAAACACCCGAATAACAAGTAGCAATGAAATATTATTTCTAAGAAGCTAAGAATATGACCATATATGATATCATAAAAATAAGTATGATTCTGGAATAAGTCAATGACACAATTTAAATCATTATACAGGAGGTTCGGACACTTACAAAGCAAGTCGGACCAAAGGTAAGGGAAATATCACAATCTCATATTCATCTGAGATTGTTTATACTTTGGCATTTACTGGGGTGTATTTTATCATCCACATCAATGTTTCCTCAATATGTAATATTATTTCCATTCACCTATAGTTGTTTTAATCCTATTTTACCCTTCAGTGAGTTTTTAGTAAAAGATATGAAAGGAATATTTTTTCGTTTTTCGTACGAGATACTTTTTGACTTTTCCGACAAAAGTACGAGAAGAATGTTTTTTAACTTATACGGCATGAATGGATTTTTAAAACATTATTTCCAAGTAGCTTCCTTTACAAGTTTTCAAGTTTATTTTTAATCAACTTCTTTTATTTTAAAATTGTATGACATGTTAATAAAAGAAAAGTGTTTCTGAAGTAGAAAGGATATTTTCCTCAAGAATGAAGTTCAAGTGTTTTATCAAAATTATTTTCCATCTAAGATAATAAAGGGTTATATTTTTATCCATATTATTACATTGATTTGGTTATGTTGTGATGGAATTATTTTTATGAATTCCTTTATCGTATATGGATTGTTTTATGATTTCATGATGTTTAAGATTCCCATTTTTATTACATGGGTTATGTAATGATGTATGATTTATGATTTTGTGGCACACATAAGAATGGTATCATTATGAGATGGGTGGGAACTATATCTCCCTCCAATGCATTGGGTAAAGATTTTATATCTCATGAGATCGACATGGCTAGAATGGTAGGTTATACCGGTTCAGTGAAACAGGACTGAAACGAGGGTGACTCGGTTCAGAAAGGGACTTTTTCCGCTAAGATAGTCTTGGCATTGAGTCTTGACTAATAAGAAATGATTCTCTATGATTATGTGTGTATGCCACAAAGTTTAATGTTTTATGTTATGATTATTGTGATTACATTTCACTGCCATGAGTTATCCCAGGTCATGAAATTATGATCTCTTTTACAGGTTAAGATTTCCAAAAGTTATGTGCTTATGTATATGATGTGATTGATATTTCTTTTGTTTACCCTTACTGAGCATTTGAGCTCACCCTTTTATGTTTTCTTTTCCCAAGGATATAAAGAAAGGTTTTAGGTATAAAAAAAAGGAAGATCTTTTTGGGAGATGTTGAAGATCTTTCACCAGGATTAGAAGATTATATTCCGAGTTTCCAAAGACACTAAACTATTACGATCCTTGTGTGTGTGTTTTTGTTATGTACTAAGTATTCCGCAAATGTAATGTAATGTCAATGTACGTCAGGCTTCGGGTCTCTACAGTTGGTATGAGAGGAAAGGTTTAGTCAACCTTTGGAAACTAGGATGTGAAAACGTTAGTGAGATCCCTAGAGATATTTCTAAGGTATGTCTAGGGATGTCCCTAAGGATAAGTATACGTATAGGTTATAGTACTAGAATTACACTAACGATCATATAATTAAACCTAAGATGTTAGATATTTAAGGTAATCCCCCTTTATTATGTTGTTTTCCCTAGCATGATTTTTGCCTCTCACACTATTCTTTTTTGGTTTTAGACGATGGATGGAACCCGAAGGAACCGTGTTGATCAATGAAATGGGCAATGCAATGATTGTCCTCCTGAACAAACAAATGTTAAGGGAGATGGAGTGCAAAATCTTATTGCTATTCTTACACAAGCTATGAATCATTCAGGACATCCAAATGATCAGAGAAGGGAACAATATTCTATTGAGTCCTTCATGAGGCAACATCCACCTTCTTTCAGTGGGTCTTCTGAACCACTTGTTGCTGAACAATGGATCAGTACCACTGAAAAGATATTTTCAGTTCTTCAATATTCTGAACATGATTATTTCATCTTAGCAGTGTATCGTTTGGAAGGTGATGCTGATCAATGGTGGAATCTTATTAAGAATACGAGGCAAAGGGATGAAATTGAGTCCATGGAATGGGACGAGTTCAAGAACTTATTTTTCAATAAGTAATTCCCTCATATTCTTCGAACAAATATGGAGAAGGAGTTTCTTGAACTAAAGCAAAAGGATGATGAATCTATTGGTATATACGAAGAGAATTTTACAAGACTTGCAAGGTATGCATCTGGCATTATCATCCAACCTGAAAATAAAGTTGATCGATTTTTCAGTGGCTTAAAAACAAGTCTTCGAAGGGAATTAGCTATAAGAGACTTCAGTAGCTATGAAGAAATTTTGTATTGTGCTATCAAGGTAGAAATGGAAGTTGGTGTTACATATCTATCTCATGGTTTTGACAAGAAACAAAAGATGGAGTTCAAGGAGAAATCTCAGAATAATGGTGAAAAGAAGATGAATGTTTCCTTATGATCAAAGTGTGGAAAGAAGCATGGTGGAGATTGTCTTAAAGGGACTAGAAAATGTTTTATGTGTGGAAAAGAAGGTCATCGAGCAGCTGAGTGTCGAGGTAATGGAAAAAGGGTTTCTAATGATGTGAATAAAGCAAACACTGTAGAGAACACACCACCAGCACTTCAATGCTTCAAGTGCAAGGAAATGGGGCATTATGCTAATAAATACCCTAATCCAAGGGTTAGTGATGATCAACATGAGAAACCACTTAAGGAAAAGGACAAAGGGAAGTCACGTGCGATCACTATTGGTGATGTTGAATATGACAACGATGTGGTGGAATTATTAAGTGTTTATGTAATGGGATTCCAAAATAATGTTGTATATAGTATCGTGGAATATTGGAATATTTATGTTTTGGTCTATTGTGGTTTTCAATAATTCTATGGTACTGGTAACCATGAAAAGTGATTGAGCCATTTTTGGTAAATATATGATATGAGCATAATGAAGGAATTAAAAGATAATGAGATGTTTGATTGTATTCATGAGCTCAAGATTGATATAAGGACTAAGTGATATCATGGTTTGAGTATATTGAATTTTGAGGATTTTGGTATGTGGAAAGTGTTTACTTTTAGCTGCATTCATGTTTTCACTAAGGTTCAATGGGTATTCATTCGTCAAGAGAATACATGATTAAGGTATTCACATGTTTGTAATTTGACCAACAAGATATATCTTATGATATATGGTGGATAAATGAGGCATTCATGTGATTATTCTGTGACATTTCAAGTAATCATTTTCTTTATACTATGAGCTTGGACCGAAGTATTTTAGATAAGCCTAAAGATTAGAATGGATTATGTTGGACATAAGTTAGGATAAAAAGTTTTTTGATATTATTGATGGGATGTTATAGTAATATAGCTTTAGAAAAAGGACAACCTGCAGGACGGGCGACAACCCATCGCGTCGGACAAGGCTGTGGGAATCGAACCCACAACCGAAGTGCAACTGGCCTTTATCGCCTACCACTGGCCTACAGGAAGTCCCTGTTTAGTAGAAACTGGTTTTATTATATTAATCAGTATGATATATGAAGTATAAGTCCATTTTAGGAACGATATTTGATTAATCTCACTATATAATGACCTATGTATATTTAAAAACTTTTGCTAACCTTTTGTTTGAGAAAGATGGAATGACCTGCCATTCTATCACATGATCTGCTAACACTTCACGAATAACTAATTCAACTTCATTTATTTAAGAGATGAAGTGGAAATTGTTCAAGGCACGAACAACAGTGAGATTGTACCAAAATAAAGTAATTCAAATTCATCAACTTTAGGGAAACGATCTTGAAAACCAAAAATGTTGTCCTAGTGCTCTTATATCTGATTAATCAGATGGTACCTAAGATCGTCACAAATTTATGGATTTGTGAGTTTTGGCTTTTCCATAGCCATGTTCTCTACCACTCTCCATCAGAACATGATGGTTATATTTTTCTTCCATATCCATATTTTCACCTATGTGGAAACCCAGTGATTAGTTTATTTGGGTAACCGTTACGTTTCATACTTTCGTTTTTAAAGATTGGTTTTGGTATTCCTTTTAACAATGTGGGTTTCTATTAAAGAAACTTTCAAATAGTAAACCATTTATAACCCCGACGAATTTCGAGGGCGAAATTCATTTTAAGGGGGGTAGAATGTAACAGCCCAAAATTTTATGAAAAATATTCTTTTTAATTTCACTAATGTCTTGTGTTGTACGCTACACCAAAAGGAGCTTGCACAACACGCATCCTTGACTTGCCTTGCATTACACACAATCGTGACCTTCCTCGATAGCATGTGTAGTACGCAATAATGAGTTTCACTAAACAACAATATGCTATTAAAATATTATTAAAACAAGCTGTTATGAATAGTAATAACCACTTTTTAAAATATTGTAAATTTTATTTTTCAAAATTGAATTCATTTTTGGATTCGTAATATCGAAATTAGTTTCGGGTGAAATTTTGGTGATTTACGGATAACTTTCATAGTTTGATGAATAGTGAAAATTACTAAATTTTAATTAAAAACAACTTTTTCAATCGAAATAATTAATATTGATAAATTATTAATTTGAGTGGTTTTAAAGTATATTTAGAATATATTTTTACAATTTAATACAATGTTGGTCATTGGATGTAATTTCACATTTAAACCAGGCATAAACAAGTGTCAATCTTTTGATGTTATTATCTCTTAAGAACACACTATTTTTTTTGACGACGGGAATTAATTTTTAAATTAATTAATACAACTGATATGTTTTGAATTTGGTAAAATAGAAATCATTTTTGAGTTCATAATATCAAATATAGCTTAGGCCTAATTTTTGGTATTTTTCTGAAAACATTCAATTTTTGATGAATAGTTAAACCACTAAGTGGTAGTTAAAAAAACTGAATTGTTCATAAAACTAAATTTTACCGCTTCTATGAGTGTAATTTCAAAAATCCGAGAGACACGGTTGATTTCAGTAAGTAAAATGTGGTTTAATGAGATGAAAATAATTTTTTGGTGAATAGTAACTTTTTACTTTTTTTTACCACGGTTAAAAGTAAATAGGGTAATTAAGGGTAGAAATGATATTATTATTATCATAAAACATGTCATAATTCTATTGGACAAATGTAATTCGACCAAAAACAAACTTAGGAATACAATATGACTATTTAGGCCCACTTGGATTAGATTAGGACATTTATTATTAATTTATTTAAAGAAGGGTTAAAAGAGTTAAAATCAATGTTTATTTACTAAAACATTTTTAATATGGGGTTATACATAAGATAAATTCGACTATAAATATTTATTAGAAAGATAAAAAGATTTCCTACATACTTGTAGTTTATTTTTAATTTTTGGACCTTAAATAATTTAATTTATTTATGACACAACGATGATGCAGAAATTATCTTATTAATGAAATATTGACATAATTGATGTTATAAATACCCAAATAAATATAATTTGAGACTTTTTATGAATTAAAATAATTTTATAGGTTAATATTACATGTTAGTATTGATTTAATTAACTTTATTTGAACCTATCATTCTGTTATGATTTTCAAAAAAATCAATTACTAAATAGTGTCAAAATTGACATAAAATAGCTTTTAAAACAAATATTATATTATTAATTGTTATTTTATTCCTAAAAATCTATGTTTTGGACAAATGACTTAGATAAGGTTATATATATTAATAATAAAAACTTGGGGTTCGTTTGGCTTCTTATAGTAAGTTTAATAACCTTATAGTGTAAGAACACAAGAAGACATGGTAAAAGTAAAATTATTTAACTTAATGTTAAATCTAAATGATAAGGTTAAAATAGGAACTTAAACTTGTATAAATTCTATTGGATGAGAGGGTTTCGACCCATCCCCAACTTAACCACGAAATAAATCAATTTTGAGCTATTTAAAACCGAACTTGACTTTATAATAAAATAATATATTTAGTTATTCCAAAGGTGCCCCTCTTCTCCCTTATAAAAGGGCACCTCCTCCCTCTCTTCCTCACACAACCTTGAGCCTTCAAGCTCGGCCAACCCCTGCGAAATTCTCCTCTCCACTTCCCTAGCAACATCCTAGAAGTTCTGGTATTCCTGAAAGACCAATTTTAGTGCCCTAAAAGAAGGTCTCAAAGAAGCACTTCAAAGAAGAGGTAATTACGTTACCGATTCTTTCATCTTTATTTCTTCTTCCACTTATTCTTCTTTAGTTTTTTCATTATGAAGTAATAACATCAGTATCACTCATATAATGATATGTTATTATAAGTATGAAACAACCCTATTTCACCATCTATCCATCCTACGGAAAAAGAAATCACCGCGCGTGCGTACGTACGTAATACCGTCTCCACGCCGTGGTGTGATCTATTTTCCACCACCACCTTAATTGGATGGGTATAATGGTGTAAATAATGACTATATATGACTATTATAAAGTTAAATTGATTCTGAAATAGTATACATATAATCCAATATAATTCCACGATCATAGGAACGATATCATCACTCGTGCGTACGTACAGAATACCGTCTCCACGATGTGATGCGACTCGTTCTACATGATCTTCATTTCATAATGATTATATAAATGAATTTAATGAATGAATATGATATATATTACACTAATAACGTTCTGGAAATGAGGTATCTATAACCTAAAGAAAATAATAAGAATTTATTCGACAAAACACGCATAAGAACAAAAAGTTATAAACACCCAAATAAGAAGTAGCAATGAAATATTATTACTAAGAAGCTAAGAATATGACCATATATGATATCATAAAAATAAGTATGATTCTGGAATATGTCAATAACACTATTTAAATCATTATACAGGAGGTTCGAACACTTACAAAGCAAGTCGGACCTATAGAAAGGGAAATATGAGAATCCCATTTTCATCTGAGATTGTTTATACTTTGGCATTTACTGGGGTGTATTTTATCATCCACATCCTTGTTTCCTCAATATTTAATATTATTTCCATTCACCTACAATTTTTTTAATACTATTTTACCCTTCGGTGAGTTTTTAGTAAAAGATATGAAATGAATCTTTTGTCATTTTTCGTACGAGATACTTTTTGACTTTTCCGACAAAAGTACGAGAAGAATGTTTTTTTAACATATACGGAATGAATAGATTTTTTAAACATTATTTCCAAGGAGATTCCTTTACATGTTTTCAAGTTTATTTTTAATCAACTTCTTTTATTTTAAATTTGTATGACATGTTAAGAAAGGAAAAGTGTTTTTGAAGTAGAAAGGATATTTTCCTAAAGAATGAAGTTCAAGTGTTTTATCAAAATTATTTTCCATCTAAGATAATAAAGGGTTCTGTTTTTATCCCTATTATTACATTTATTTGGTTATGTTGTGATTGAATTATTTTTATGAATTCCTTTATCGTATATGAATTGTTTTATGATGTCATGATGTTTAAGATTCTCATTTTTATTACATGGGTTATGTAATGATGTATGATTTATGATTTTGTGGCACACATAAGAATGGTATCATTATGAGATGGGTGGGACCTATATCTCCCTCCAATGCATTGGGTAAAGATTTTATATCTCATGAGATCGACATGGCTAGAATGGTAGGTTATACCGGTTCAGTGAAACAGGACAGAAACGAGGGTGACTCGGTTCAAAAAGGGACTTTGTCCACTAAGATAGTCTTGGAAATGAGTCTTGACTAACAAGAAATGATTCTCTATGATTATGTGTGTATGCCACAAAGTTTAATGTTTTAAGTTATGATTATTGTGATTACATTTCACTTCCATGAGTTATCCCAGGTCATGAAATTATGATCTCTTTTACAGGTTAAGATTTCCAAAAGTTATGTGCTTATGTATATGATGTGATTGATATTTTTTTTGTTTACCCTTACTGAGCATTTGAGCTCACCCTTTTATGTTTTCTTTTCCCCAGGATATAAAAAAAGTTTTTAGGTATAGAAAAAATGAAGATCTTTATGGGAGATGTTGAAGATCTGTCACCAGGATTAGAAGATTATATTCCGAGTTTCCAAAGACACTAAACTATTACGATCCTTGTGTGTGTGTTTTTGTTATGTACTAAGTATTCCGCAAATGTAATGTAGTGTCAATGTACGTCAGGCTTTGGTTCTCTACATCGTACTCCTACATCAACCAGGCCCAGGTGATCTCGGAACCTCCTACCCCTGTACGGTACCGGAATGTCAAGCTTATGACAACGGCGGTACGCCATACGTGTCTCTTCCGTCAGGCTGGAATCCACCGACTCAGGCCGACACATCACCACTGCTTCGATATCATCAAACGTGGCCCCTTAGGCTGAAGGCCAGATGGGATAGGGTCGACGACCTTCATTGCTATGGTCTCGATGGTGATTGGGTCTCCTGATATGATGACCACTGCAGTCCAAGCTGGAAACAGCTGCCCCTCAGGTTTTGATAGCCTAGAAGTATCTCTCGTCGTGGGAAATCCCCCGACAGGTGGATAAGAAGACCTATAGGATGCTCCCCCCGCCTTTGAGGAAGGCGTCTCTTCCACGGTTGATGAACTGGTACAGGTGAACCTTGGTAGTGAGGCAGATCTGAAACCCACATTGATCAGTGCATCCATGTCCCCCGAGGAGTGGCAGGAGTACGTAGACTTCCTAAAACAACATCGTGATGTGTTTGCTTGGAGTTACAACGAGATGCCAGGACTAGATCCCCAGGTAGCCGTTCACCGTCTGGGCCTCCCGGTAAACTATCATGGATTTAAGCAGCCTCCCAGGAAGATGCACCCTTCTCATTGTGCTATGGTTGAGGCCGAAGTTGACAAGCTTATCAAATCCAACATCGTCAAGCAAGTCCAGTACCCCAAGTGGCTTGCTAACTTTGTGCCAGTTAGGAAGAAGAATGGGCATATCAGAGTCTGCATCGACTTCCGCGACCATAATCGCCACTACCCAAAGGATGACTTCCCACTCCCGGTGACAGAGTTATTGATTGACGCCACGTCCGGGTTCCATGCTCTCTCTTTCATGGATGTGTATTCCGGGTACAACTAGATCTGGATAGCCCCCGAAGACGAGGAGTCCACTGCCTTCAGGGCTCCCCAAGGTACCTTTTGCTACCAGGTTATGCCATTCGGTTTGAAAAATGTAGGTGCCACTTATCAGAGGGCCATGCACCGCATATTCAAGCTGATTCCCGGAACGTTGGTGGAATGCTACATAGATGACCCAGTGGTCAAATCATGTCAGCGCTAGGATCATATCAAAGACCTCATGAAGGTGTTTGGTTTCCTCCGTTCTCGTCACCTGAAGATGAACACGTTGAAGTGTGCCTTCAGGGTCACCTCTGGGAAGTTTCTTGGCTTCTTTGTTAGATACTGAGGCATCGAGATCGACCCAGATAAGATCAAGGCCATCAGCCAAATGCTTCCCCCGAGCAACATTCAGGAACTTCGAGGCCTCCAAGGCCACTTAGCCTATATACGTCGATTCATCGCGAATCTGGCCGGCAAGTGTAATCCCTTTTCCCGGCTCATGAAGAAGGGTGTCGCCTATGAATGGGATGAGGAGTGTCGAACCACCTTCGAGGAAATCAAGCAGTATCTACTCCAACCTCCAGTTTTGATGCCACCCATCTCTGGAATGCCGATGATCCTTTACGTGACCGCCCTGGAAAGATCCCTCGTTGCACTGCTTGCCCAGAATAACAACGAGGGTACTGAGAACACTCTCTACTATCTCAGCTGCATGCTTCTCGATACGGAGGTCAGATACTCCCCTATCGAAAAGAGATGCCTTGTGCTCGTATTCACCGTGCATAAGTTGTGACATTACCTGCAGCACCACGAGGTGCAATTGGTCTCCTGGGTAGACCCACTGAAGTACATCCTGAACCGCCCCATGCGGACTGGCCGACAAGCACGTTGGGTAGTGATTCTCCATCGGTTTGATATCAGGTTTGTACCTCAGAAGGCCAATAAGGGAAAGGTGCTGGCAGACTTTTTAGCTGTCCATCCAACCTCCACGGATCAATCCCTGGACCTAGATTTTCCTGATGAGATGATCATCTCAGTCGATCATGTCGTCCCGTGTTAGCAAATGCATTTCGATGGCACCTCCTGGAGCCCCACCAGTAGGAGGCTCAACGATCCTAAGCCCAATAGAGTGGGCCTGGGTGTTGTCTTCAGTACCCCGGTGCAAGCCATCCTGCCATATTCCCTGGTGTATGGAGCTGAGGCCGTCCTACTCATTGAGATACAGCTTCCATCGTTACGCCCTACAGTCTATGATCACCGGACCTCAGATGAGGTAGCCTAGATCCGTCAAGCTGAAATAGAAGCACTGGATGAGAATCGGCCTCGTGCCCTGCACAATCTGGAAAGGCATCAGGATAAGATAGCGAGTTTCTTCAACAAGAAGGTTCGTCTCCGTTCTTTTCTACAGGGTGACCTACTACTGGCCTTTCGAGCGCCAATGATTCCCGGTAGGAAACCGCCCAAGTTAGAACCCAAATGGGAAGGGCCTTATATCATCCATAAGGTTTACTACAATGGATCATACTACTTGGTGACCATGGATGGAGAGTGCATAACTCCTCCCACCAACGCCATATTCCTCAAGCGATAATTTACCTAGGGAAAAAGGGTCATGCATGACCTTAAACTGCATCTTGGTCCTGCACGACCTTAAACTGCATCTTGGTCCTGAATGACCATAAACTGCATGGCAGGGTCCCGCATGACCGTAAACTTCATGTTATGGTCCAACACGACCTTAAACTGAAAGGTCCTACACGACCTTAAACTGCATCTTCGTCCTACAAGACGATAAACTGCAAAATGATCCGAGTTCTATGACCTTAAACTAAGATCTCCCCCCGTCCTTACTGCAAGACATTAAACTACAATCCAGTCAGGCCTTCATGATCGAGGCTCAGCCTCAGGCCCCTCGGCCTCCTCGGGCCCACAACCCCTGTCTTCACCGCGAGACGTTAAACCACAAGCTGGTCAGGTCTCCCTGACCGCGGTCCGGCCTCAGGCCTCGACTTACCCTCTTGAGGGATTGTACAGTATGGTGTGGGATCATGTCCTCATTCACGTTGGATTACTTTCCATACCATACATATCCCCAAATGAGATGCATCCTCATCCCAAATAACTCTAAACTGCATCCCAATAACTACATGTGGCTTGATTCCCATCTTGATGGGCTACGTAGGAACGCTCGGATTCCTCGTCTTGAGCCCAACCCCAAGCTGTTCTCTTCCACTATCCCCCCTGGGAATAGTTTCCTTGGAGGATCTTTGTGTAGCATGGAGTAGGCTTTCTTAGCCCGCTCATACAACCCCGCCCAAACAAGGATTGTAAGGGTCGCACCATGTTCCCACTCCCGTTATTCTATCCTCCCCCATCCTCACCGCATGACGCTAAACTGCATGGCCTTCAAGAACTACGTGTGGCTTGATTCCCATCCTAATGGGATACGTAGGAACGCCCGGGCATTTTGTCCATTGGCCCAGCCCGAAATCCAAAATCTTCCCCTCAGGTCAAGACATACGGCAGGGTGCACACTTTTTCCCCAACTCACGTCGAGCAAGCCTCGACCCGGCTGCACGTCCCCCCTAGAGATGTTCTCCCCTTTTGTGGATGGATACAGCTATGCTTCACCCACTCCTTGACTGGGATTCCATCATTTTTCACACCCGGAGGGACCCCCAAGAATGGCCTGGATACTACGCCCAAGGTCTCTCCTACTGATACGGGCCAATGCCCCCGAGGGTTTTCAAGCAACAAGCCGATACAAGTCCCGCATTGCGAGTTTGGTCAACGGTCGACGCTTATTTGTTGCTCCCATATCAAGTCACCATAAGAACGCTGTGTTTCGAACATGGTCGAAAGTGTCCTGGATCTTCGGGTCCACCGCGATATGTCCCAAACATCGAGTGCAGTGATTCGTTCTACCCCATCCCGAGGTGACAAACTTCACCCCGGGTGGTGCTAGCGGTTGGGCCCACAACCCTGATTCTCTTATAAGAGTGTATGGTGTGGCGTGAGATTATTTTCTCATTCACGTCGGTTTATTCGCCATACCGTACACCTCCTTTGTTTGGAGGTATATTACTCTCCCCTCATCCGGTATGACATTAAACTACATCTAGAGAACTACGTGTGGCTTGATTCCCATCCTCATGGGATACGTATGACAACCTGAATGTCTAGGAATCGGGTCTAGCCCCATCTCTCGAGAATCATCATCCCACCTTGGCCCCTTGGTCTACACTTCCTCCATGAGAGGATTATATGGTGTGGTCTGGGATTATGTCCTCATTTACGTCGGTCTTGCAATGACCATGCCATGTACCTCTCCCTTCTGAGCTGTTTCGTCGATCCCTTTTCAGTGGGTCACCAATGTGCCTAAGAGCACTCTGGTTTATTACCTGGAATGTCAAGCTCTACTCGGACATGTCCGCACCTGCTTTCCAGGATTTGTGTATCCCTGCATCAGGGCTTCCATCATCTTTCACACCCGGAGGGACCCCCAAGAACGGCCTGGATACTACGCCCAAGGCCTCTCCTACCGTTACGGGCCAACGCCCCCCGAGGGTTTCGGACAACAAATCGATAAAATCCCAAATTGCGAATATGGTCAGCAGTCGATGCTCAATTGTTGTTCCCACCTTAGGCTAATGCGATGTGGGCACTGCGTTTCCACCATGGTTAACAATTTTCCTCTATCGCCACGCCAATCCATTAAGCCCAAAATGTTGGGTACACAACTCACACCCTTCATCACTTTATCATTTCCAAGTAGTGTCTTGGAACTCTCGGTACTTTTCTTCCGTACACGTCTGCGCGCTGGGGAAACAAACCGTGTCAAAGGTGTCCTTCGGGGCTCTCTGCCGACTCCCTTATGATGGATGCCCCATGTTTTGCGATGAGGATTTCCCCCCTTGTTTCCCACACCGAGTTTTACTCACGTGGGCTTAGGGATCGGGTTGCCGTCTGTGCTAACTTGGGAGGTTGTTACCATTATTGGTCTGAGCTCTAAGACCATAAACTAAGAACCATCCGGAACTACGTTCAGCTTGATTTTCATCCTCATGGGATATGTAGGACCACCCAGACCCCCTGTCATTGGGTCCAGCTTGAGTTCAGCTAATTCGCCTCTTTGGTCCTGCCATCGGGACCCCGACTACGGGACTGCGTGTCGTAGTGCGGGATTATGTCCTCATTCACATCGGGTTTTCAATAGCTGCACCACGCGCACCCCCATTATAAGAGTTATCCCTCATATTCCTTTTCCTGCATGACATTAAAAGGCACCCTTCAAAACTATGTTCAGTTTGATTCCCATCCTCATGGGATACACAGGACCGCCCGGATGCCCAGTCTTTGGGTACAACCCATTTAGGGAGCCCGTCTCTCCCCCTGTTTCACCTATCACCTCTATATAGGCCCCTCGGCCTAAGGTCTCCCTCTCCGATTGGAATACAATGTGATGTGGGATCATGTCTCCATCAATTGTGTCTTTATAACACTACGCACATTCCCCGCCTAGCATCGTCTCTGCTACGTCTGCGCTGCATGACGATAAAATGAATGATTGGTCCTATCATACGACCCTAAACTGTGACATTATCGTCCTGGCCACACGACGAAAAACGGCACTGCATTGTGGTGACCTCGTTGTAGAGGACATCATGTTGGGTATTGGTCACGTGCCACGACATTTTTCAACGCCTATCATGTCTTGATCCTGGCGACACCACGGCTTAATACTGTAGGCTTGTCGCTTCACAAAAAAAACCACTCACCTTAAAGAACAAACTAGCTTTATCAAATTCTGCTTCTTTTAGTGCAAGGGCCACGCCCGTGCTCCCATTTTCCCCTGGCACTGGTACCTTACCATGTCACCATTAAGAACTACGTGAGGCTTGATTCTCATCATTATGAGATACGTAGGAGTGCCCGGGTACTTCCCCACGGGCCCAACCTACATTTCGTTTTTGGCCCCTTGACCTAAAACCTCTCCTAAGGGGGGTCGTGCTTAGTGAGAGATTACGTCCTCTTTCACACCAGGTGTTTGAGTTACTCCACCATGTGTCTCTTATGTCTCATCCCATCCATGGTCTGAATTCTACGACCCTAAACTAAGATCCCCCCTACGGGAAAGGACTCTTCTCCTCCTATCTAATACATCTCGTTGTCGTATTCATATGTGTTTCCACAAAGATCCCGAAGTGTGGGATTTTCATACGGACATTCCCTTTGTTCCATAACCAAGCTTCGCGAGCTCGCTATTTGGATACTCATCCTCTTCCAAATCCAAAAGGACCCTCGGACGACATGGATACTAGGCTTAAGGGCTCTCCATGAATGCTGGACCTAAGGGTCCTCCAATCATTTCGGGCCAACGTCCCTATGGATATCTGACAACATTTGTGACATGGTCCCATGTTTCAAACATGGTCAATGGTCAACCCTCATTTGTTTGTCCCCATTCTAGGCTAACACAATATGGATTATGGGTTTCCACCACAGTCAATAGTTATCCTTCATCTTCAAGCTGACATCATCATGATCTGAATCTCGAGCGCCATGATTCACACATTTCCACTTCCTCATGTTCAAGTGGAATTCCATCATACTCTGCTCGTTCTCTTCGCGCATCTAGGTGCACTAAATGACTGTGTTAGTGTCATTGGGTCGGTATTCACCGAGCGTCACTTTTCCCTAACCTGCCCCTTTTGTGTCGTAAATTCCCACCACTACTTCTTGTTTCCCACACAGAGCACGACTCACGTGGGCTTAGTAGTTTTGGCGGGATGTGCACCAAAACGGTCAGGCTTCTCATCGTCCCGCATGACGTTAAAATGCGCTCCAAGAACTACGTATGGATTGATTCCCATCCTTATGGGGTACATAGGAATGCCCGACCACTCTGCTTTGGGCCACCCCTAATCCTCACTCTTGGTCCCTCGACCTGAAGTGTATCCTCCGGGAGTATGTGGTGTCATTTGGACTCCAGGTCCTCATTCATGTCGGTTTCATATCTACCGTACGACACGTTCCCTGAGATCTTCCCTTTTATTCCATGTCCAATCATATGACGTTAAACTACAGGAGTCCATGTATCCTCGTCCCGCATGACGTTAAACGGCATCCCCAGAACTATGTATGGATTGATTCCCACCCTCATGGGATACGTAGGGACACCCAGGCATTTCACCTAGGGTCAAGCCCCAAGAATCGCAAAATCCCATTCCTCCCCATTTCCAGCCCTCTGGCCTGACCCCTTGGGGGGAACTATGTAGCTGAAATTTTGCCCTGAACAAGTTCAGGATGCCCCATGATCCCATTGGGAAGTGGCAGGCCCCCTCTCCAGGGAGGCCCTATCCCAAAGAAGGAATGATCCATGATCAGACCAATGTGACCATATGGCGTACTCCCACCACGGTGATGTAATTACATGAGTGTTGGATTCTGTTCGGAAAAACCATCACTCCACATTCCACGCTTTCCATGCCCCTTATTTGGAACCTCGTCCCCTTTCATGTCTAAAGGAACCCCCTAACGGCCTGGTCTCATGCCGCATCGACTCACCTACCTTCCTAGGCCAACATCCCGGAAGACTAGCCATGTTTGGAAGGACCCCCTAACAGTATGGATGCTTGACCTAGGGTCCGCCTACTGGCCTGGGCCAACTTCCCGAAAGATTGACCGACAACATTTGTGACATGGTCTCATGTTTCGAACATGGTCAATGGTCGACCCTCGTTTTTTCCCCATTTCAGGCTAACGTAGTAAGTATACCGCTTCTCCTCTATGGTTAACGGTTGTGCCTTATTGTCACGCCATCCCCACAGTGTTCTGAATCTTGGGTGTTGTGATTCACACTTCCCATTTGCATCTGTTTGGACCGATTTCAGCGCCCCTGGCATTGCACCGTTCATGCATAAGAGCACGCTGAAGAAACGGTAATTCCGCTGTTCGGAAAAGTTCCTTCTCCGGTCAAGCCTCTCCCATCATTCTGAAATCCGGACTGGTAATCCGAATCCCAGATTCCTGGAGCACGGTCTTCACTCCTATGTTAGGTGGGAGGAGAAGGGAAATATCTTCTGTTTCTCACATCAGGCTTGACCCACGTGGGCTTGGAGAATTATCACCGAACATCCCGCAAACATTGTAGGGATGTAACGAGGTGATTAAAATAGTGGAAATCGTGCACGCTACAGCATTAAAAACAATGAAAGGAAAAATTGAAGCATGAAACTGACAATAAAAGGTTTTTGGTTTGTTACAATACCCGGGGGACGACTCCCCCCATGGATGGGTTGACCCCGTCAAAAGAGCATTGCATCTCCGCCACTCGTTGGCTTGTGGCATCCAAGGCTTGTTGCCACTGACTCAGCTCCCACTCTTCCTCAGCAGCGGCGGGGCGCAGTTCGTCAGCCTTGGCTTTGGCCCTCTCTACGCCAGCTTGAACGACATCCATCTTTCCAAAGGCCTGCCTCATATGCTCTTCTGCCTCTGCCAGCTGGGCCTTCAACTGTGAGATCAGCTAAGATTGTGCATTAAGAGAGACTGAAATCTCATCTGCTTGGGTCTGCATCTGTTGGACCTCGCCTTCAGCCTCCTGGTGCTTCGTGATGTTGGTCGCCTTCCTCCGCTGCCAGCCCACACTGAGCCCACAATCATGATCCCGGATCTTCTCAGCCATAAGATCTCGAATGAGTGCGTGAGGACATTGGGCATCCACTCCCCCATCGCATAGTTCACGCAGCCGCGAGTGGATTCTATCCATTTCGGGAAGCCATTGCACTTGGTGGGTGTCCTTGATGAAGCGCGTGATTAGCTTCCCCGACCGGCGGCGGACTATGCTGTTGCCTTCCTCATCGGAGGTTATTTGGTTCCAGTCTACGCGATTGGCAGGCTCGTACGCGGGATACGCCCACATGAAATCCTCACCATGATCTTCATCTGGCATTGAATCCAGTACAGCATCTGGCGCCGAAGCAGGCGTGACAGGACTGGGACCGGCCGGTTGATCATCTTCTTCGGAGTCCGCCTCGATGACTTCGGGCACGACCCAGCTGGTGGTCCCGCTAGTGATGATGTGTGTTGCAGCTTGAGGAGATGGGGGGACTATCGCCACCATCACTAGCATGCCCCTAGGAGGGATGCCACCGGAAATCCCGACTAGTGTTGCCGCAACAGACCACGCCAGTCGGAGAACTGTACGACAGAGAGGGACATAAACGTTAGTTGGCATAGTCTACATGTGACGACGAGGAAACCGGTAGAGGAAACTTACGGAGATCGACCTCCTGGCGCTGCTCTTGAGCCGGTACTGACGGGACCGCGAGGAGAGGCCCTCCGTATACTGTTGGAAGGTCTAGAGATTTCGGAGAAGCCACCTCGGGTGATCTGGTCCCACCAGACACAGAACTGGAAGCATCGATAGGCGTGGGTTCTGAAGGTCCCGCATCAACACCCGCCGAGGGACGAGAACGAGGCTTGCGAACAAGTTCCTTCTGCATGGCTCAAACATCGGTGAGAAGTCTATAGTGGCCCGAGAACGGACCATATGGTTTGGAATGCTACCTCAAGAGCCTCTGCGAAATCGTCGGAATTTGAGACCCGATCTCCGACCTCGCCCTCCTCCAACGGGCTCCCTCCTCCAGCCTCATCCTCCCGAGAGGAGTCCTCTGATTCTTCTGGCAGGGGGAAGCGCTCCCTCAGATTGGCATCTGATAATTGCGAGGGGACCGTTTGATTCAACAGTACCCTCACCTGGTCTGTCATTAGGTGAGGGACACCACTGGAGTGGACGTAATCATCCAGCTCGTCCAGGTATTGCTCTGCCTCTGCCGGAGACGCCATGAATCCAGCCCGGACTGGGCCTATGTCCTGTAATTCCATCCCGACGCGATTCAGGTGGGCCCAAATCTCAGGTGGGCTGAGGAATTGCCGGTTGACATACCAAATGTCGCAGGCTTCCGGGAAGACAGCATCCTCTACCACGTCGATATGACGCAGGCACTTCCCCGTAGTCTGAGTGGATATCCTATGAAATCCCCTTGGTGGTTGCCCCTCCGGATGGCCCCGCTCTTCTGGAATAACCGGATCCTCCATTGCTGCCGCACCCTCGGCCGGTGCGGGTCTCACCGCCATGGCATCCCCGCCACCGCGAGGGGCCATAGCTGCCCTCCGACCCCGACCTCGAGATAGAGGAGGTCCGCCGTCACCGACCTGAATAGTCCGTTGCTTCAGCATCTCCCCTGGGTAAGCAGCCTCCAAACTAATGGTATACTCCCTCATAAATCCGAATGCGGCAGTGGATGGAGGCAATGCAATTCGCATCTTCCCATCTTCCCATGTGAACATGAGCCACAACTTCCTTATCACGCATGGGTGCTCCTCGTGGCGCACCTCCTAGTAGACCTGTGGGGTCAGCCGCTGGAGGCACCAGAACTACCTCGCAAATCGATGCGTGGTGTACAGTTTGTAGAGGGGCTCACGATCTACTCGTGCCACCAAAACTCCACATCGAAAGGCCAGGAGGTAAGCCTGATGTTCTTCCTTTCCCCACCCGTCATCAGTAAGTATCCCCATCGACAATGGGATGGGGTGGAAATTAAACTCATCCGCCCTCCACACCCGATTCAGCACCATCGACACGGCTAGTTTGAATGGAAAGCTCCCAACGGCATTCAGGATGGAGGGGCGTAAATTTGATCACGGTGGAGAAATAGTGTTTTGATACTCATAAATCCCCTTGATGTGTGCCGCGATCCACCCATACAGGAGGTGGAAGGGCCCGTATATCGATGGTGGCTTCTTGCCCTTGCCAATGTGCCGTAGCATTCTGTATAGGTTGCCGAGAATTTGAATCCCCAGATTGATCCACTTCCCCATGGACAACATGGATGCCATAATAAACGAGCTGTGCCACACCCCCATGCTTGTATCCCTCACTGGTAGGATCCAACCACAGATGAGAGCCGCGATGAACGCTGCCAGCCTGACTATCGGCTGTTGTTCAGTGCTGACACTGAAACCCCAATTCATTCATTGGCTGTCCTCCAAGACCCACCAATACTAGTGCCCCTTACCTCATTGGGCCACCCTCGGACAAGTTCGAGGCCTTGGAGGGAACTCTTGATTCTCTGGAAAATTCAGGAAGAACTAGAACCATCTCTTAATGTGGACATCCCTCACTGCCTCCTTGTCCTCTACAGGGACGAATGCCATCAACACTGATGCCAGTCGCGGAATTTTCTCGGTATCCTCCCACGCGCTCATGATGGGGAGGAACTCAACATACATGGCCCTGAGGATCGGAACCCTATAAATCTGGTGGACATCCCACAGGCTGATGCCCACCTCCCCGTGATGTAGGTGAAAAGTATTGGTCCTAGACGACCATCTGCTCAGCAATTCTGGCATCAGTTGCTTTGGTTGGTAAATGTGGAATTGGGAGGCCCATTCCGCCTCATATAACCCCACCCTCCTCAGCTCGGCCCCAAACGACTCGCATGACGCGCCTACCCAGTAGGCCCAGGCCCAGTAATCAGTAATGTTGCCACCCTGGCGCAGGTCCCACTCATCAGACCATCCCTTCTTCGAATCCTGCAAAGCCGCCTTCAGCATGGTACGTTAGAGAGGAGGGGACATCTCCGGTTGCAATGGCTTCCTGTCAATATCGTTTACATGGTTGTAGAGACAATCAGCGGTGACGGGTGTGAAGTCCTCCCATGTGTGACCATCAGCTGACCTGAACCAATGGTGCAGGCATGGTGTGCTCTTGAACCAACAAGCTGGTTCGTCCCTACTAGCCTCGGGGATGAAGACGCAATCCCTCAACCTGAATCCGTACAATGGAAGCTTCATACACTGCAGATAATATTTCTAACCCTTCGATAGAAGATCTATCAAATAAGCGTGGTCCGAATGGCTTCGGATCATCTCCCCAAGGCCTGGATTGTTGGCCATCTCATCTCAACGAGCGACATCTGCAAGCTCCCCCAATACAGCTTCTTGATGGGCCATTTCGATTCCGGCCCTCAGAAAATAATTTTTTCAGAACGGATCGCAAAGCTTGATCGTGGAGCCGGATCGCGAAGGTCGGTCATGAGACCAAGAGGTGAAGTCTGTCCAAGGCCGACAATCAGAAGTTCGCTTGGCGCGGACGCGGAGTCGGAGACCTGCGGTTCGCCGCAATGCTCGATTCGCAGAGGGGTGTCGCAGAGTACGCGGAGCTTCGCGAAGTCGAGAGCACAAAAAGACAAGGAAGTCGCATAAAGGCAAAAGGATTCAACCCCCTATTTATAGGAATCAACCCCGGAGCATCGTGGCGTGCCTCACCCATGCGGAGCATCGCAGCGCATCCGGACACGTGGCCTCGGTCAGCACCACGGGCCCTCTTCGCGAAGTCGCATCGCAAACAGCCTTTAATTTTGGCCATTTTCCCTCAGACTTTGACCCTTTACCCTCCGCGGCTCCAAGTCTGAGGGGGGAATTTGTTGGTGCCAAAATGTTGCAAGAAAGGAAGGGACAGAAAAGAAGGTCGGCCCACTGCCTTGCGAAGCACTGCCACGAAGCACCCCGAGCATCGCGGTCTCGTGAAGCGCCGGAGGCAATAACTCTCCGTGAACGAGTTTGACGTTCACGAGCCCGCCGCGAAGCTCTGGAGGCAGTAACTCTCCGCGAACGCGTTTGACGTTCACGAGCCCACCACAATGTTCTGGAGGTGGTAACTCTCCGAGATCACGTTTGACGTTCTCCAACGCGCCGCGAAGCACCTGAGTCGGCGTGCGAGTTCGGCTTCACGGCGCCCCTTGCCTATAAATACGGGGCTCCCCCTGCGTCCTGGGGATGGACAATCCGACCTTTTGGCTTCTCCTCTCCCGAATCGCGAAGCACCCATTGCCCCCAGGAATCATGAGCTCCGTGAGGTACTTCTACTTCGCGTGACGCCTTTTCTTTGTCTCGTTTTGAGCCCCTATTCTGAGTGGGATGCCCTTCGTGAAGCTCAAGGGAATTCGCGAAGGAAGGGGATTCCCAAGGGAACCCGGGCAACCACATAGTGTTTATGCTTCGCGAAACACCCAACCTGTACTAGTGATCCCTATGCTAAGGAAGGATCACTACACATCGTGAAGCACACTGCTTCGTAGCACCTTGTTTCGCATGGCACCTCTTCTTCGCGAGGTAGTGCTCCACGAATACTGTTCCACTTTGCGAAGCACCCTCCACTCACACCTATTCCCCACGCTAAGGCCAAGGATCTCTACTTCGCAAAGCACACACCTTTGCTTGGCAATTCCTCTTCCCGTGCGACCCTCCAAGTATGCACGATGTGATTTTAAAGTCCCACCGACAATACCACTTGTAGAGTTTCTTCACCTAATGCTTCTTTGCATAGGCACGCTAACGGCTATTGCTTCTTCACATAGCCATGTTAACGTGGACCGCTCGATGGTTCACTCTACAACCCCCCTTGACCATGGCCTTGCCAGTACCTTCCCTCCCCCAAGGACCAGAGGGTACCAGTTATGTATGTCCTAGGGGTGAGGAGTGAACCCACCTCGTCCGAGCTGCATGACATTAAACTGCCAACCACCACGTCCTCAACACATGATGTTAAACTATGACCTGACCTCGTGCCTCTCGCAAAGGGTCCCCCCAGCTCGAACATTTTTTACACCACTCGTCTCCACAGGAGCGGAATCACCCATCCACAAGGGATGATATCCTCCTTACTGGAGTAGCGTATGTTCTTAGGAAAAGGGTGACCCTAGTTCCCCAACGGATGGCTGCACCCCTGCATCTCCGTACTTCCCCACTACCAAGGATAGTGAAGGGAGTGATAGGGAATGAGGCTCCTCCCATCATTGGTCCCAAACCCCTCTTTTGCTGCGTTCTATCGCGCCATGGGCCTCCATCCTGGAGTAAGTCCCATCACCATGGGCCGCCTAACGCATAAGCCCCTCATCGCTTCTCACGGACGCACCCTTGGCGACGTGATCGTCAGGTCCCTGCCGTCTCTTGTTTCTCACACTGAGCATGACTCACGTGGTTTAGAGTTGGCATTGGCCATGATACCCTCGTCCAGCATGACGTTAAACTGCATGCCCTCGTCCAGTATGACATTAAACTGCATGCCCTCGTCCAGCATGACATTAAACTGCATGCCATCATCCAGCATGATGTTAAACTGCATGCCCTCGTCCAACATGATGTTAAACTGCATGCCCTCTTCCAGCATGACGTTAAACTCCATGCCCTTGTCCAGAATGATGTTAAACTGCATGTCCTCGTCCAGCATGATGTTAAACTGTATGCCCCCGTCCAACATGACATTAAACTGCACACCCATTTGAACTACGAGGTCATTGATCCATGTCAAGGCATGGTACGTAGGAAGCCTCCACGAGGTTCAAGCCTACCCATCATTTCTTCACTTCGGGTCCCATCCCCATCCAGCATGACGTTAAACTGCATTCCGGTCCGACGGCAAGCCGTTGTGACTCACCCAACCTGAACTACGAGGATTTTGATTCGTGTCAAGGCATGGTACGTAGGAAGCCTCCCTGAGGTTCAAGACCAACAATCATTAGACCAGACCGTCTCCTTGTCGGTGTGCCAAGACCCCTCCAATTTTCAATTTGAACTACGAGGTCTTTGATCCATGTCAAAGCATGGTATGTAGGAAGCCTCCATGAGGATCAAGCCCACCCATTATCCAATTCATGTCGAGTTCTACCTGCGTCCAGCACGAAGTTAAACTGCATTCTAGTCCGATGGCAAGCCATTGTCACATCCCGAACTACGAGAACATTGATCCATGCCAAGGCATGGTACGTAGGAAGCCTCTCAGAGGTTCAAGCCCATCTACCATAGGACCAAGGTCCACCTTCACGTCGGTTCACCAACGAAGACCCTTTGAACTACGCAGACTTTGATCCATGTCAAGGCATGGTACGTAGGAAGCCTCCATGAGGTTCAAGCCCACCTCCCGTCGTTTATTCACGTCAGGGTTTGCTACCATCCCGCATGACGATAAACTGTATTCCATCAACCCTCTGAACTACGAGGACTTTGATCCATGTCTAGGCATGGTACGTAGGAAACCTTCCCAAGGTCAAGCCAACAACTAGTGGACCCACGGGCATACTTTCACGTCGGTTCACCGAGGAAACCCTTTGAACTATGAGGTATTTGATCCATGTCAAGGCATTTTACTTAGGAAGCCTCCCTGAGGTTCAATCCCATCCATCATCGGACCAAGGTCCACCTTCACGTCGGTTCGCTGACGACATCCATCGGGCCAAGGTCTACCTTCACATCGGTTCGCCGATGAAGCCCCTCTGAACTACATGGTCTTTGATCCATGTGACGACATGGTACGTAGGAAGCCTCCACGAGGTCCAAGACCACCACCACTAGGACCCTCATAGTCCTCCCCGTTCACGCCAGTTTGCTGATGATGCCCATCTGACCAAGGTCCACCCTCATGCTGGTTCACCGGCACCATCCTGAACTACGCGGACTCTGATTCTCTGCCATGGGGATACGTAGGAATCATCTTCAAGGCTCAAGCCCAACTTCACCATCGCCCTTGCAACGGTTCCTTGCCATTCCCCCCTCCACTTCATTCGTTCATCCATCATCCACCCGGATTCTCGTCCGGACCGTCATATCCCGGTGAGACCATGTCGGTATGCTCCTCTTCATAGCCGCCCATGGGCTGGTCCCAGTATTGGAACCCCTTCGAAAGAAATCCCTCATTTCGGTCCATTCTAGCCAATGCTCCGATTGGGCTGATCCATCTCCGCTGGACGTTAAACTCGTGGCATACCCTGTGTTAAACACGAGAAGCTGAGGAAAACCTCAAATATGAGTCTACAGCATATAGTTCCTCGTGCTCGATGTGGGATGCCTTGGGCTTCCACGCCCTCGAGAAGCCCTGTGACCAGGGATAATACATAGACACGCCAGGTCCCCGGTATCCATACACGCTACTGATGCGTCAACGTGACTACTCCCCCGACTGAAGGTTACTGCCCTGACCAGACCCTTTGGAATGTCCCGACAGAAGTAGTGTAATTAACCGGCGTCCATGGAAACATGGCACTGGGAAGAGTTTCACGAACAACGTATTAAATCTATGAGGGAGACCCGGACTAGGTGACGAGTTCTGAGGAGGAATCCACAGAAGGAAGAACTGACATCCTGTCATCCGGTTTTGATCAAGGAGCAGACGTCCTTGAATAGGAGCGAATGCTGCCCGCCATTGGAAAGCTGGAATGCGAGGCAACAGGCAGCGCGTCCTCCACAAACAGATGCGCGCGCCCCGGCAAAAGCGTCCGAAACAACAATATTCATGTTAAAATCTATTTTTCCAGTATAATAATAATATATATAAATAATTGATAATAAAAAATCCTCAAATCATAATGAATAACCCCAAAATTAAAAAATGATCGACCCAAGAATCAGTCTATTGGTGTATTTGAATTTAGTTTTTCATGGGATGATAAAATAGGTATAAATAAACATAAATAAAAAATCATACATCAATTTTAGATCCAAAATTAATGAAGGACATTCCTTCATAACTGTTGTTAGCATGATCCTAAAACACTTTTGGCATAGAATATACTTGCGGTATTGACTTGATACCACTATCTATTATTTCCCCCCAACCAATATCCAATGGATACATTATATATCTACATGATTATGTGGATTTCACTGGTTTTTACACATAATATGTTATTTTTATAAGAAAAATTAGTTCACTTAATTATTAAAACATATTAATTTATTTGTTACTTTTCTAATGGGAAATTTCTCACAAATGCAAGACAAAGACAAATATTATGTTGTACAAACAATAAATCCCAAAATTCAATTTCAATGGTGGTTTTATATTTCTATTCTAAGACACTCTTTATTATTTATTACATTTTATTCAACAAACTATTTTTGTGTTCTATTAATATATTTAATATTTTTAAAATATCATTTTTTGGCTCAGCTATACGTGGAGTCTTGTGACATCTCAACATCTATTTAAGAGAATATTAATTGATATATTCAAATATTTATATTGAAAAAACATAGATATTAAATTCTCCCAACCATAGATATTTTCATCCTAATAATTTAAAATAATACTTGAAATGGTGTGGCAATTGAGCTATCTTCTTTGAATCCCACTCCTAAGTGTTCTCTTAAATATTCTCATGTTTCCACCAAAACAAATTGAGCCCCTATAGAGGATATTCTCACACTACCCCTTTATCTCCGCTATATACTCCACAAAGGTATCTCCATCATCAATTTACAATCGTCCTCATTCGATAATATGCAATGTTTTATGCACATAATTACTCTAATACGACATTTGGAAGACATCAAGTAACTGGTATAACTACATCATTATATACAAGTAGTACTCTTACTCACCATCTATATAAAATATCATGAATTTTCCATTGAATCTAGGAGTTATCTTGTCACCACTTCTAAATATCTATAATCCATTTCAAGGTGAGTACTTTAGGAACTCATTGTATCCATCCTAAAATTCCAAGGACCACTATTTTTGGTTTATATAAGACTTATAATGGCTCCATTTATTCTTTGTCCACTCATTGATGACCTTCAAAATGTATTTCATATATCACACCAACTCTAGTCTTGTGATTTATGGGCCTCCTAGAAAACTCCAACATATATGTAACGACATGTACTTTTTCAGAGAGAACATTTTGGAAAGAAATTAAATCATTGATATTTGATTGTTATAAGGGGTAAAAGGTTCAAATTTCCCCTATAACATGATATTGGATAATTTTTTCACAACCCTTTCAGTCTCGAAATAGGGTTTTACCCTAGTACTTGAGTTTTGTTTAATTCCAAAAAATTTGAGTATTTGTGGAATAATTAATAATTAATATATTATTAATTATATATTAATATATTTTCATGCCCTAGTTTTCATATATCATATGAATGATGCTTCAATTGGGATTCCTTCACTGTCATTAAGTCTAGAATATGTAGTCTTTCTGGGCAAGGCATAAACTCAGATTGGTCATCAGGGCCAGCCCACACCCCCTTATTTGTCTTTTGTTTTTTATTCCTAATATTGTTCTTTTTTCTCTTTTCCTAATTTTCCCCTTTGTTATAAAATATTCCTCTTATGTACTTCCTTCATCAAGTGGGTCAGAGGGGAGAGGGATAACGATTGAGGGAAATATGGAGAGAGGAAGAGAGGTATCGTCCAGTGCTCGGTACCTGCCAGATTGCCTTGGGGTAGCCGTGAACCACAAAAATGGTAGAAGAATTTTTAGATAACACCAAATGGTAGTTTTTTCATGTTTTGTTTTGAAAACCAATATAATTATAGTGGATAATTTTTAAAATCTTATAATTAATTCTTGGGACCCTATGTGCGATTATCTGTCTCCTTTGGGGAAAACATGGGTTTTATATGATTTGAGAGGTTTCATATTTGGAAATTATGAACACAGCTAGTGTATGATTATGAACACACATCAAGTATTATTCATGTTCAGGTAAGATGAAATTTTAAAACTGCATGTCTTCTATAGTTTTTATACAATGTTTATTGGAACTCATCTATATAGTTGAGTACTCATCCAAAAAACCCTTATAAGTGACATTGTCTTTAAGAGTGCACAGGTAGATCCTTTGTGAGTCACACGCTACAGAGAGGTACATAGTTTGGTGAAGTACATGCCTTGTCAATGTGAGTTACATGGGTAGGTGCACCATGTTGGGTACATGACAGGCACGTGACCAACATGCCATGTACTTGGGCTTTTACAAACCATTTATCGCTGGAGTACAGTCCCAGATAAAAATTTGTGAGTACACATGTTCTATATGGTTATTCATGTCGTGTACCACACCATGCTACCCAATTTAGGTTTTATCATATATTTACACCCAGGAGTCCAAATTAGATATATTAGTTGTCCATTTTGATTATCTTTTAATATAGACAATGATGGTGAAACCGTTGATGTATTTTGTAGACTCGTGGGAGGATTCTCATTCTTTTTTACTAAATGGAATGGTTCTCCCTTTAGTAATCGAATTCAACAATCATCTGAGAGTGATACCATGATATAAGATGGTCCATGATCTCTCTCCCATATCCAATGCTTATATTGAATTCCATTGAGGATGTCTTTCTTGTGATATGTTCCCCTCAGGCACAAGAGGCCATGGTGTTTGTTCCTTCTAAGGATAATATATAATATTCCATTCTCTTTGTACCATTCTCAATATCCTATGTAGTATGCCTCTTTTTACATACCATTAGAGAATACCTTATTGGATTACAAATTTTACCTTGAATATTGAGGAACCCAAGGTTGTTTCATCACCTAAGTAATTCATTGAGGGACCCAATGGGTGACCCAATGTTTGACCTACCCTAAGATAGTACATTGGGTTTGGGACGAGATTGTAGTAGGTGTCACCTTAGAACCTATGTCAAAATTATAATCTCAAGAATTTTTAAATGTATTGGAGGGTTTGTGAATTTTTCTACCCACACTACAAAATTTATACTTTCTCTTATTTACTACTAATACAACAATGATTACCAGAGGTTCTTCCTGGTAGGTGGCTAATGTGGTTAGCACAATGCGTGTTTATTTATCTTTGGGATGGACACACATATTTATATGGATATATATTTGAGCCTTCTTGTTGCTTATATTTTATTGGGATACCCAGATGTGATTCTAGGGATCCTTTTTTGGATCCTTATTTTTTGGATGTTCTCCATATTCCGTTTTATGTTATTTAGGATGATTCTATCATCCTCTATTTATTGTAAAATGAGTACGATCATCCACTACATGAATTATGGGTATGCTATAGGATTATTATATAATCGATTTACTTCTAGAATTAATATTATTGTTATATATTGGCATGTATTCCCTACTTATTATACTCATCAATGATTACACAATCCTGGGTGATGGGAATGATTACACTCTCCCTAGTCGATTACATGATCGTAGTGTTTGGAATGGATTTTCACATTGTTGGATAATTGTGGATGATTATAAACTCTTAGGTGATGGGGTTATTATGATCTACATTTTGGGAGACCTCAATGGGTGGGCATGTCATCTCACTAGTGAACTCTCCTTATACATTTTATATGCATCAAACCATTATTGATTATCTGAGTCACAATGTCATGACCACATATGAATCTGGACCTATGGATAAGACATTGGACTGGATTTATAGGTTTAACATGGAATGATTTAAATATATGTTCCATAATTACAAGATGGTATGACAGTATATGGGATCCTCCATTACAGTTATTTTAGGCGAGTAATGGTAAACCCAAGGCATGGAAATGTATCCCCCTATGGTGGTATAGCTTTCACATAGACATTTCTAATGCTGGATGAAGCTGGTATTATCAATTGGGGTTATAGACCCAGATATTGACATAATGATACAAAAATTGAGTTCTACAACATACATCACAACCCCATTTTCACTGGATGTCTAGATGATTAGGATTATAGACCCACGGGTGGACTATAATTTTTTATGTTATTTCTTTATCATTAAAATCATGTATTTACATATTTAGGTATACATATACATAAATGGGAATGTATACACACACACACACACATACTAAAAAATGGTTATACATGAAAGAAATATTTTTAGTTGACTGGGATTATTGACATTGGGATCAACTGTTGTTTCATATTGTGTATCATATTATTATTCATCTGTTGTTTATCAACTAGGATGATCATATTCCATGATAATTAACTTATGATAGCAGATTTATAGGCTCATAATTGGGGTGGCATATTGATATTATTTATCACCCATGTACATGAATCTCATTGAGAATGTAGACATTATGTTTTCATTTCAGTTTGATCACAGATTTCATGATGGATATGGCAGAGGCCAAACATTTCATGATTAGAGTAGATCCCCACATGTGGAATATTTTTATCAGGATGGTGCTGTTCAAAAGTGTACAGGAATCAGGTGTGTAGTCTGGATCAGAGTTATTAGTGGAACATCATACATTATTTTTGTTTCTTTTGTGTACTCTAGAATTTATTTTCATCTCAATGGGTGACCCATGTTTCATGTTTTACATGGAAATTCAATATTTTATAGATTTTTATTTATTATTACAATATGTTCTATTTTACTATACTTTTTCATTATGCACTCTATTTTTTACTACTCTTGATGATATCTAGTTATTTCTATTATTTTTTCTATGATATGGTGTTATTTTCACTCCATGGACACACCCTAGACCCTCACATTAATTCGGAAGCCTCAGGTATATTGAGATGCATACTTGAGGCCTATTGGAAAAATGCCTTAGAGAACCTATTTAGTGACATCTAGGTTGGGATGTTGTAATGTTCTATCATATGTATTCCTCTAATTTAGATTTAACATTTGGTATATAGTATATGAAATTATTGAAAACGTGACAGAACATGTGGTGTATAATAGATTGGTGTGTTGACAACACCTATTTTGCTAAAAAGTAATGGTCTCTAGGAATATAGGATTATGGTTCTTAATATGTGATGTTATAGTATTATATAATTATAACATTCAAAGATACACATGTGGTGTGTATTTTATGATTTATTTATTAATTTATTACTCATGGACATTAGAAAGAGGAAAGTGATTGATTTTGACTCTTTGTCATCCAATGAAAGAGGTGTCTCATACATCATATTTGGAATTAAGAATTCCAATTTTATAAGCCTACTAGAGTGTTATTTTACTGATGGTCAAGGATAGTTGTTTCAAGTGTCACAAAAATACCTAAATAGTTTTTTTCTTATATATGATTTTAGTTTAATTATAGTCAATTTATCCAATTTTAATACATTTCATTCTAATTGAAGGTTTTTTGGATCTACTATGATATATTTTTTGGTGAGGTTGATGACTCGGCCATCTTATATGAAAGATGAAGTGATCATAGTAGGTCTATGGGGAAGATGATTCAAAAGATATTTAACTATAATAAAGTGTTTCTAATTATTTTTTGTTATTTAATCTTCAAGTAACAAACTATATAGTGTTTTCCTACAACGATTAGAATTATATTCTAATTAACAAAACTGCATGCTTATGATATGAGACAGATTGATGATATGATAGTGTATGAATAATATTGGACATCATAGGTTAAACATGGTAGTTTATTCCATCACATATGGTGATATAATTGTAACACTATGTACAATGCTAATAGGTACGAAGACAGTCTAATGAAATGGATATCAAGGGGGTATTATCATATATAGATTCTTGATGAGTGTCAATTCAGTTTATCTCCTACAGTGGTATCATAACCTACAAGTATATGTTATTATGAAGATTATTTGATTTATTGGGACCTTATAGTCTATGTTGATTTTTTTTCACCCATAGGTCAGTGTTATCTTTACCTATTTTGGATAGATATGATCATTGGGGATAGATATTTACAACATCTGACTGTATATGGAAAATAATTAGTGGACCTATGTAGGAGACATATGAGACATTAATTTTGAATCATACACTTTTAGTTCAATGTTCGATTTTTCATGGAAACCCTTTTATTATGGTTAGCCTCGATTTTATGATGCATTTTTTTTGGAAATGATCTTGGTTATACACTCATTTTACAACGATGTGTGGTTACTGTTTGGGTTTCCATGTAGCTATGTTGATGACTTTGCCTATTGATGAACCATCTAGGGTGATTTGGAATCAATACTAGATTAATTTAGAATGGTTTTTTGGGTGAATTTCCCATTTGGCTAGTGTTTCAGCTATTACTAATGTAGTAAGATCATGGGTTTACACTCATGACTCGGACGATGCTGAGTGATGGGTGGTTGTGGAATAAATCCCTGGATGGATAAGGTGATATATTTTTAAGAGTAGTTCCAAGAGAACTTATAGATTAATGAGACTAATGTTCCATGTTGTGAGTTCTTCTTATACTTATTATGGATAGCTTAGTGGAGTTTTATTTGGGGCATTAATGTATATGTCTGTTTTTTATGGCACTCTTTAAATAAAAAACTAGTGAGTAGTTATGTGTGAGATGATGAATTATTTCTTGAAGACATTTCATGGGAATGGTTTCCCAAAAGATGTAGTTAATTTAATAATGTCCCTTCATGGTATCTGACACATAGACAATGAATCAGATGTTGTATGATGGTTGACAATTGGGTAGACCTAGAGATGCACGGTTGGATGACATGTTGTCAGAAGATGGTTAAAGGCATGTATATAATGTTTGATGTGAGGGTTCTTTATAGAGAGATAGATACAGACTTTTAGTGGAATCTTAGTTTAATTCTAGTTATATATGATCATGCTCTTTCTTTAGATCATCTTGAGTACACTAATATAGTGTCGACTCTACACATAGCATCTTTTCTACTTAAACACCTTTCATTGGTAGATTATAGAACATATGTAGGTTATTCTTTAGTAGAGTTATAATGAAATTCATATGGTTAGGAGTTCACTATTAGCTATTTACGGTAGGTGACCCACGTTTTGAGTTGCAATTCAGCATTTTTTGTGGGCTATTGAACTTGATTATCAGTTTTTTAGATGAAGATAATGGTATTCTTATGTGAGGGAGTACCAGATCAATCGCAATTAAACATCTTACTTGATGGAATGTTGTTGGAGTAATGGTATTTGACATTGGATAGTTAGTTTATCATGTTTATATAGATTCTCTAGCTGATAACATGGTTGTTAGTTTAATCAACAAGGTTTATCAAGGACGAGAAGGATTGTGGTGGGGAGGCTGTACTGACTCGCATATTTTCAGATTAAAAATTAGATCATAAATTAAATTTTTTTATAAGATGCTTATAACAGATTATAATTTCATTTAATCTTGTAATATTATCTCAAATAATTGTGGAACTACTCTTTTGGTCCATTAAAAGGGTTTTTCCCTGATTACGCTAGTTTTGAGTAATTCTGAATCATTCTAATTTTCATAGAATAATAAATATTTTATATTTTATTATTATAAATTAATTTATTAAAATGAATTCGTTCAGTGATATATTTTGAACAGATAATTAGATTTATATTAATTCTCCACCATTGATTCTATAAATGATTGTTTTTCCTAGGTGGGGTATAAACGTAGATCAGGTATCAGGGTCGGGATGTACCCCATTTCTTTTTCTTTTTTATTCCTATTCTTTTTTATTATTCTTTTTTTATTTCCCCCTTATCGTCTTGCATACACCCCCTTTATTATTCCTTCATTGTGTGACTAATATGTGAGATGGATATGGATAGAGAGAAAGAGGGATAATGGAAGAGATACACCACAATGTAGCTCATCATGATCCAGATCATTATGCGGTTGTAGTGGACCATGGAAAATGGTTATACTTTTGTAGATTCTGCACCAAAGGTTTATGATTATTATTTTTTCATAAATCTTAGAAGGTTACCTTTTTATGTTTTAATTTACTATTATGACTACTTTTGTGAGTTATATGATCAACATACTGTCTACTTAGTCATTTACATGCTATGTCTAACAATAGTACGCACCCAACTTGGGATTTGGGCGTACACAATGTGTACTACGGTATACATATCATTAACTATACCTTTCCAACATTTTTAGTTTTTATCATATTTTTATTCTAAGGATTCATATATGCATATCTGAGTAGTTCATTTTTAACCATGATTGTGAAACCCATGAGTTGTTTTGGGGACTCCTAGGATGCCTTATATGCCTTTTTACTAAATAAATAGTATTTTTCTCTAGAAATCTAATTCATTCATCTCTTGAGAGTGTAAACCTAAACTGATATGTGCATTGATCCCTATCCCATGAAAAATGCATATGTATCTCACCATTGAGGACATATCCCTTGTAATATATTCCATTCTAGCCTAGGAGTCCATGAGGTTAGTTCTTTCTAAGGATTCCATATAGGATGACATTATCTATATACCATTTCAATCATCCTGTGTTGGATTCCACTATGTAGTTTCAATTAAATAATCCTATGTAGGATTCCTCCAATTAACTTCATTAATAATGACCCCAAGTAGAATTCATCACCTGTGTAACGACTTGAGGGACCCAATTGGTGCCTAGATGATTAAATGACCATGAGCTAGTGAATCCGGTTTGGGTAGAGATGGTGGTGGGTTTCACCATAGAACCGACAATAAACTAGTAATCCTAATAGGTTATGAAAATAGTTGCCGGTTTATGTGTTCTTCCACCCTCACTCTATTACTTATACTCCCTCTAATTTACTACTGATGTGGCGATGACTAACATAGGTTCTTATTGATCGGTTGATGATAAACCTAACCCGATGCATATTTTTTTAACGTTGGGATTACATGACATATTTCCTATGATATAACATTTAGCATTTTTATCATTATTTTTTAGTATACCTAAATATTCTTCCTATGATCCGGATTTTTTTCTATGTATGTTTGGATGTTTACCACATTCATTTAAATGTTGTTGAATATTATTTCCCCCACCTCGATTTATTATATAAGGAATATTCTTATACTATCCTTGAATTGTGGTTAAATCGTATGATTATTATCCCTTTATTTTTTAATGGTATCCCTTTTATTGTGATAGACTGGAATTTCATCCCTACTAATTATTTGTGTGGATCATTATGCTCTCCCTAGTGATGGGGATGATTACATTATCCTTGGCCTACTACCTGACTGCAGTGTTTTACATAGTGTTTAACACTGTTAGATATTCATGGATTATTATGCTCTCTATAGTGATGAGGATGATTATTCTCCCACTGATCAGAGACCTTGATAAGAGTTCTTGACCACTCACAAGAGATCTTTTTTTATAAATATCCTAAGGTTTATATCATTATGAATTATCTGAGTCGCAATATTGTGACCACTTATGGATCAGTACCTTGGCTCGTACCTTGGATTGGATTTACATGGCAATCATCACTTGATTTCTAGATCTATTATATCATTACCGGATTGTTGGTTAGTATATGAAATTCTTCATTATAGTAATTGAAATATATTACAGGTGAACCCATGTATTGGACATGTATCCCCATGTAGTGACATATCTTGATTAGATGTATTTATAGTGATGGTTGAAGCATGTATTTCTTTTTGGGATTACAGACCATAATATCAATTCAATGAGACACACCTTTAGCCGTACATCATCCAGCTCAATTCCCTTTTAATAGGATGTCCAAATGAATAGTATTAGGGACCCAAGGATTGAATGTTATTGTTTATGCTATTTATTTCAATTTACTCATAAATATATATAATTATATATATATATATATGGTAACATATTGATGTATATATTTATATACATATAAATATGGATATTTATGACAACCCCTTACCTAGTTGACAAGGATTATTGACCCAGGGATCATCTATGTTTTCATGTTATTTATCTTGTTATTATTATTCAATTTTTTCTCGGCTTGGTTGAGCATATTTCATGTTCGTCCACTTATGATATAAGATTTATCGGTTCATTATTTTTGTGGCCTTATGATATTATATATCACCCCATTACATGCAAATTGATGTGCATGTAGATTATATGTCTACTTTGTAGGTTGACCATGGATTACATTATATATAAAGAAAATCATTAATGTTTTTTGATTGGGAAGAGTGACTCATGTGGATTATTTTAATTGGGTTGGTGCAATTTGATATTGTTAGGAGAATGGGTTTATGGCCTGGCTTCGAGTTTTAAGTGGATCCCTATACAATATATTAGTTTCCTTTTTGTACTCCTGCACGTATGGTCGGTCCAATGGGTGACCAATGTAGTGTGAATCGAATTTATGTTTTTGGATTTTAAATAATTTCATTCATTATTTTAGATTGTTCTGTTTCAGTTTATTTATAACTTATGTGTGTTGTTTATTTACTACTATGGATGATATTTAATTATTTATATTGTGTTTACTCAGATATAAGGGTATATATTCTCCATGGACACACCCTATTCCCTTACTTATAGTCAGCATCCTCCAGTGTATAGAGATGAGTTCTTAAGTCCTTCATGTAAATTAGCTCGGAGAACTGGTTTAGTGGAATGTATGTCAGGTTGTTATAATATTGGTGAAAAGAATGTTAACTCAACCAAAGACTCTAATGGCGACATACTGGTTGTGTAATGGCTTATTTTTTTGTTCAACATATCTACCATGGGTAGGTGATCCTTACATCTATGTCTACAGTCCAACATGAAATACCCAAACACATCATCTAACACTATAGATGTCTTATCTATTTGGTCATCATTCTTGGGGTGAAACATCACGTTCAAAGATTGCTGAGTCTGAAAGGATTCCCAAAATTCTCTACATCATCATGATGTAAAATACGAATTAGGGTCTAAAACTATCATTGTGGGAAATCCATGACCCTTGTTTATCCCCTACACATAACATATTGTCATGCTCTCTACCGAACTCTTCTTCATATACCATGAATTTTGGTTGACTTCTTGAGTTGGTCTATGATCTCCATGATGGAATCGTGCCCTCTCTATGTATGTGGTAACCTTATCATGTAGTCTATAGACATACCATTCCATTTCCACTACTGTGCCTCTATGGGCTGAGCTAAAATCATTGTAACTGTTTTCTTATCATTCACATCCTATCAAGTGATCTATAGAGAGACATACTATGACACTAAATAATTAATGTATAGTCACCAAATCTACAGAATGAGGTCATGGAATATCTTTTCAGGACCTTGATTTACCACTAAAGGGGTGTATAAAACTCCGTCATCACCACATCTTGCAACATTCTAGTACCATATCCACAGACTCTAAAATGGATAACTTTCTACCAACCATAATACAATCCATCAAGAGAACTTATCTTGGATATCATAGTATTCATGGCCACATTGCATATATCTCCTTATTGAGAGTCCCTAACCCCATGAAGAAGTAATAGGGTAATAACCAGTGACTGTAGATATGAAGTACCATCCTTGTCGACTAAGGACCACTATAATGTCGCTACCTTATTGGAGGCATCATAAAATATCTTAGAATGAGTTATTCTAAGTATAGAATCTTCCACCGTGTTTCCCTTACAATGAGTATAAACTATATCATAGTAATAGTCCAAGATAAACTCTATGGATCGATAATGTCTCATGTTAAGTTACTTATGAGAGAAAATATTTATGATACTATATTGGTTAGAGTAGATAATGAACTTCCCACCAATATGGTTGTGTTTCCACAACATCAGTGTGATGGCAATAAATTCCATCATGCGATAATTTATCAAATATTGTTTTCCTTAGTTATCACCTACCTAGATACACATTCAATCACTAACTTCCACTATGTTTGAACACAATAATGTCCAGTACTTGAAGAATTTCAGAGCACTATGAACTCAACAACCTCCTCTGGAAACATGGAGAATGGTACAGTCCTCATCCATTACCTTAACTCTTAAAAATTATACTCCCCCAATTCTAATCACATAATAATATTCCATTTCTAGGTTAAATAATTGAAATGAGTTCATATCCTAGTTAAACCGGTCATAAATATCTTATAGTAGCCTACCACCCAAGGAAACTATGCACTTCTGTCATAGTCATAGGTGGATTCTTTGATAATACTACCTCATCCTTTACTGGTTAAAAATCTAAACAATAAACTGATGTAACATGTCCTAAATAGTAGGCTAAAGGAATATAAAATGGGCACTTTGATAGAATCTCATAATTATTGTGCTCTCAGTGTTTTTCAAAGACCATCCTCAAGTATATCATGTGCTCCTCCTCTGCCAAAGAGTACACTAGGATATCATTGATGATGACTACTAAAAATAGGTCTAAGGAAAGAAAAAAGGATCCAACTCATGAGTCCCATGAACATTTATATGCAGTTTCCACACTGAAAGGAATCACTATATACTCAGATTCACCATAGAAATATCTGAATATTTCCTTTGGTATATCCTCTTCCCATACTCTTAGCTATTGATAGCCTAATATGTCGTAAATATTTTTGAACTGTCACTCCCCAGTAAATTTATTAATGAAATTATTGATCTGAAGTAGTGGATTCATTTTCTTCATAGTGTCTTAGTTCAAGTGTCAATAATCCTCAGAAAAGATCAACTTCCCATTTACCGTCTTGGTATACACCACTAGGGATTTTTAAGGGAAAACATCGGGTCTTACAAAGGCCTTCCACTACAATTCTTCCAATTTCACCCTCATCTCATGGTTCTCTACATGAGCTAACCAATATATTGGTGGTTATGTTAGTGTTTTCCATGATGTAATTAAATTAATAAGTCTATCTATAATAGTGGAGGTATCTTTGCTATATATTGAGGAAATAATTAATCATACTAACCCCCATTGTATAAAACAAATAGATCATAAAATTAAATAATTTCGGATTCGCACTATCCAAATGGTGAGTAATTGGATACACCCTCCTATGTATGATCCTGTAATTATCTAGCTTGGTTTCATTCTCTCCTACCAATGAAATCACCATCTTGTATACAATTAAATGCCACATTATCCACCAAAACAATAATTATTGTCATGAACTATGTATAGACATTCCATGAATATGATGACATAATAAAGCCTTATTAAATCCATATTGTGATCCAATGATGAAATCACTCTACGAATTTGAAATCACTATTCAAAGACATGTGTCATCACCGAATCATCTTCAGTAGGAGTCCCCAATTGTAATGGTCAGGCTAAGTGATCAACTTGAACTTCTATGTGTCAAACTATGTACATAACAAGATAAGAGTTACCAAAAAATATACCTCCAAAATTTTTACAAAGGTTAAAAAAGACATAGATCATACATTTAATCATCCCTATAGCCTCTAGAACATAATCCTCCATGGCCTGCAGCTGCCCTCACCCTTGTCCACTGGCTCCCTAAGCCTGGAGGTTACTACCTATGGGTGGTGGTGCTAAAAAATCAATCCTTCTGAAACCTCAAGATGTTCATCCTGACACTCTTACAGATCTTCAACCCTGGATATATCCTTAATCCTATCTCTACCACTTCCAAGGTGTCCCATCCAATGTCTCTCGATCAACTATATTTTAGGTTGAAAAAACTCACTCAAGATGTCCCAGTTCATTATAAGTGTTGGACCGCCTCCCCCAGGGATAACTAAAACCGTCATAATAACCATTAACAATATAATATTTGTCTTCATATTTCCTAATAAATCATATCACCCATCTAGATCTAAAATTTTGTTTCTGGCTACCTATTTCTAAAGTCTTATTTATAGTCTTCCCACTACTGTTACTCATTTTAATTTCCTTCTAAGGTGGACATGTCTCTATTACCAAGGCATGTATTAGAACCACAACATAGGTTGGAATTAATTACGTTTTGACACTGGAACTAATAAAATTTCATAGAAATCACTCAAATATTTTTTTCTAAATGAATGGATCATGAAACATTTTCACTTATTATTTTCATAAGTTGTTAAATTTTGAAGAATACACTCCAACAATCATACTTCCCTACTATTTGTGTAGAATCTTATAGATGTTCTATTATTTCATCATAGCTAAATAGTAATCCTCTATAAATAGTTATTAAAACTTCATGTATAAAATATTATCCTCATTGTATTATATAACACATATTCTTCACCAATACCCTATAGAGACATGAATAAGGATCGCTGCTAGATCCAACTCTAGTATATAGGTGTCTTCATGAGATTATTGACTCATGAAAATATCATGAACTCACCCTCAGATGCATGGGGACCAAATCTCCCTATAAACTAAGGGGGTTCTAATGATAGAAGCTATGAAGAAAAACCAGCCTACTCACCTCATACACTAGTACTACTAGTACTATCTTCTTCTTAACAGGTGGAGGTATGGATGGAAAACCACCCTAAGGAACTACCTTTTAAACAAGTCCTTATATAAAACCCTCATCAATAATGGGATATTACATGTTATACTTACACTAAATATTATATGGAAAGCATCGTGAATTCATCCAAAAATAGACAAGATGTACTCCCATCAGTGAGTCTGTTAGGATTGAAGACTCCGGAAGACAAGAAACCAAAACTCATTCCTATAAGATGTAGGTACCAATGTTTTAACTAAAACCAATTACTATATGTACTATGTTGGAAGAATGGTCATTAGATTCTAAGTTAATGGACAAGTGAGTAATCCAACCACCATGTATGTCTTTGTCCTAAATTTGAAACTCAAAACACTTAACTCTATTCACATAAAACACAAACTAATCTCACTACTTGAAAAAATAAAAAATAACCTCCAGTCCTAATATGAATACACCGATACCATTCTATCATAACTCATCCCAACAGGTCCCACATAGACATAAATATGATGTCTGTGACAGCCCAAAACCCACAACCAATAGACCAAGGGCTAGTGACCAGCACTGAGTATGCATGTCACACACATGTGAGGCATTTTCCTAAGGTACCTATACACATGTACACATATCTAAACCAAAAAAGGAAATGTAAAATAAATCAATATCTACCAATTCTAGTATATATCTAAATATTATTGTTAGATTTCCATAATAATATTATAAATAATAAAGGTATAAATACATGCCCTCTAAAAACTACAATGATGTCCAACCTACTATAATGAGGAAAATACAGTCATATGTGACACCTTTTATGAACCATGGTCCATCTAACTCGTTCTAAAATCATTCTACTCTTAGTCTAGAAAGAACCCCATCGAATTCTAAATCATCTATATAATACATGGCATGTAACGGATGAGACCAATCATAGGTGATTATAACAATAAATTATAGGACACCCCAACATCAATAAGAAAAAAGAATTAAGATAATTGTCAGATTATCATTGGGAATGTCAATCATAAATATGAGACATATAAAAATACACAAACATATATACACTTTTTAGACTCTAATTTTCAATGTAATATCACAACTGCATTACTAGCCTAATATTCCACCCAAGAGTTCTTATTGACACTCACACAGGAGAACTCAATTTACGAGTGTGATAGTACTGATTATATCCATCCATGATGTCATTATTGTTTGGTTTCCCCATAAATAAGTACACATTTGATGTAAAAAGAGATTAATACATATATAGGGGATCACAACCATGGCCCTAGTGGACACCCTGAACCCTAATATGGTTAACCTACTAAGTTGGGGATTGATTCCCGTACAAGTTAATCACAGTGATTTCTTAAAGACTACCAAGTGATGAATACAATACTGTACCCCACCCATTGCCTTGGGGGACTACTATTACTCTATTTAAAATAAACCCCTTAAAGAAAATCAAAATAATTTTTTCAATACATATTAATGAACTATACCCCCATAAAGATGGGTTGAGAGAACCTTACCTAAGAAACTAGTCTACACTGAATTGAAAAATGGTTGCATACCCTTATGGAAAGTAAAATTTCATGTCTTACTAGTACATTCATTGTTATTCATGTCTTGGGACCACCCTTATGCTCTTTCCCATTCTTGTGTACTATAGGTCATGATTGTTTACCCATTGTCATGTATTAGTACAACAAGTCAATCATGTGTCCATGTTCTTGGCTCAAATCCTTTTCACTAGATGGTCTAACGACATGGAATATCCCATCTGTATTATTCCCTCTCATGCACCCAAAGGATGTGGATAGTCTCCATGTAAAGTAATATGTGGTGTGACACATGTCACATGGTGTGTAACACTTCCTACTATGTGAAATTTCTATCACACCTTCTAGGGGGCCATATTGAGTGGATCTCTATGATACATGTTGTGTAACTCGTTATTTTCTAGGGTCTTAGGCTTCTTCATACTATCACTCAATTTTATAATTTCCAACACCACTCATGGACATGAAGCTCAAAACTAGTTTATAGTAGGCCTTTTCTTCAATTATGGTCATATTATTCTTTCTGGTTCAATAGGAATCACCACTTACAGCCACACCATAATCATATTCCCAAAACGCACACCTGAACGTCTTCAATTTGGTCCCAAATCAGTATTGGCGCTGTCATAGCTTGATAAGATATCCAATATAATGAATGATCAATGGTATCAATCAATTTAACTACATAATGGGTTTATAATAATTGATTACATAGTATTTTTCAAATCACAGATAAAAATATATTTGATGAATGCCTAAATAATGAGGGTAAAATGAAAAAAACACAATCAGAAGGGATATACATCCTCAAATTTTCATGTTTACCTTGATTTGTTGTTTTTAGAATGAATAACGAAGATATATAATTAATCAACATTAAAAAATTCTCAAATCACAATCAATAATCCCATATGTAAAAAATTATCTACCTATAAATCGATTTGTTTGATAATATGATATGAATTTATCATTGTATAATAAAATAGGGATAAATATACATAAATCAAATATATTACCTCATGTTTTGATCAATCACTAATAATGAATGATCCTATGTTTATTAATCTATGATGCCCCATTAAATCTTCCATGAGTGGTCAATTTATAAAATTATATATACCTGAACAAAAATTAATTAAAAATTCATAGTAATGTTCAAGTTTTAGGTCGATATCACTAAGATAGAGGAATAAAATAGAATAATTATTACTAAATATTAGGTCTCCCAAATTTCTAATTCATTTTTTAAATTAATTAATTAACATGGGTTTAATTATGGGAATATAAAATAGATCATCGAAAATTTTAGGTTTTAGGAAAAACGGTATTCATAAATAATTTATGGGATATACTTATGTCTTGGGAAGAAAAAGAGTGTGATGTTCACCAATTTATCCAAGTCAAATCAATTGTATCAATCTAAGATGGAAAATACTCATTTATCTAGAGAGAGTAGACAACCTATGTGTAGGGTGCATAGATTCTATATAGAAATAATAACATGCTTTCATTCCTAGCATATTCAAATCTAAATTGGTCAAGGGTACTTAATTGTGCATCTTATATGGTCAGTGTAGTTTCAAAATAATGATATTATCAATATTTTTAACCAAATCACTATCCCTTCAGGTTACCATGTTTTGATTCACAGATTTATTACGTTTTAAATCACCCTCACTCTCAACCCCTAAACCTATCTTGAATATCTACACATGATGATATTATATAAAGTTTGGGAAATGGAAAAAATGATAAGAATAATGAATAAAAATTTTAAATCAAAGGAATAAATAAATGAAATTATGTAAACATAATTAAAAACATACTATAATAATGAAAAAATGAATAACGTAGTGGAAGTTGATGTTGAATGAAAATTGGTATTAAAATTGGAGAATCATAACAAAAACGGATAATAAAATAGCATTAAAATAGAAATCAGAAACAAAAGAATTATTTAATGAATAAAACAATGTTGGAGAAAAATGTTTAAATGAAAATCTGAAATTAAAAAGAATGGTGGAAAGATATTGAGTTTCTTCCCTCACTCATCTGTTGGACAGTCGTTGTATATCTATAGAGCTGAATAAAACTTGATGTGTAAATGTTTCACAAAATTTAAATATTTTAAGTATATTTTTCTTCATGGAATTCATGGCATGTAACTTGGATTCACATCATGTACTTCAGATCCAAAAAGATATATGAAGATTTGAAACCTCATAGATTTCAAAGCTTTTATTTTCATTTTGACTCAATATTAAAACATTTCATAGAATGTATAGTGTTCACATCTTGTATAAGGTTCATTCCATGTAATTCATAGTTACGTCTTTTAAATTAGATTTAGTTCGTTCATCTCAAGTAATACACATCATGAACCATTTTTTCAATGCATTTAATGTTGAATTTGTTCTTTTTCCAGTATCTCCTCCATTTAGGTTTGAGTTCCATGCCCTTGAAAAATTGGCTTCATTTATCAACCCTTTTTCCATCATCATTTTCCATGTTCCATTCATATTATACCCCATGTATCTCCAACCATAAGAATATAATAAACACAAATATATACCTTGAATTTCATGTTAAATGAATCAATATATAATTAATTTTTTTAAAAAAACACATGAATATATAAATGAAAAATATAGATATCAATTATCCCCACATATAAATCAGTATCATCCTAAAAAAATCAACATTGATGCACAAAGGGTTTATTCATCAAAATAGGAATTTTAAAATTATTATTCCCATAAAAACAATTTATGGCTGATGATTATAAATGCTCAGAACACACCCAATTATAAATTAAAAAAATCAAGCTTCATTTATAATTCTTAATTCAAAATATTTTTCCTTTTTACTTGTACATTTCATCCTTTCATAACCACCTACTTCGTTTCTGATTTACATCGCTTTGAATTTTTCCTCTCATCACTCAAGGTAGAAATTTAGTGGAGATATGCTCCTTCCTAAATTACATTCTCCAAACCATAGTATTTCCATTATTCAATTTTCCATATTGCGTAAATACAAATATCAAAATTAATCATGATGAGTTTTAAATTACTATCAATTTACTATAAGGTTCTATTTAGGTAAATGATAAAGTTAAAAAATATAATTCTAGGAAAGTAGGATATACTCTAAATTAGAAGACAAGATATTCAAAAGATAATCCCAATGAAAATCTCCCCACCAAAACATAATGTTATCTCACAGAACCATTAAATCATAAAGTAAAGGCACACAAATTATGTATTCAGAAACAAAAATACCATCTCTTATTGGTTTCATTTTTTCTTTCCGGAAAGTTATTCCCAAGATATGTCCTGCATCTACCACCTTACCACAATATATTTTGATATAGTCGATCTAAATGTGGTGATTTTTCTCCAACCAGAGAAAAAAACACAATATCATTGAGTTTTTTAATACATAATTGCAATGAACCTAACACAAGCACCAATACTTAAATAAACATTTTCTAGTGAGGGTGATTTTTTTACTCTCCCAAGACACGACCCATTTTATTCTTTAATGTTTTTCATTTTTTAGTTTTAATTTCATATAAAAAATGTTAAAAATGAATTATAATAATTTTAAATAATAATCATCCTTTAGAATCCAATGGAACCACCCTATAGACTCTTTTAAAGATAAAACATCTCATATCTACCATGAATAACCAATCACCACACTTATTCAATTGAATATCATGTAAAATAAAAAGTGTAGGCTAGGAAAGGAAAATAGTGGTTGTAATGTGGATAATTCCTAACAAGGCCATCTATGGATTCTACAAGCTAAGGTGGATAAATGTACAATAGGGTATCATTAAAAATGGGCAAGTCAATAAAATTAATCAATCATTTCAAAAGTGATTTTGTTCAATCATTGATTTAATAAGATATCATTTAATTTAATAGTAGTCCTACATGTTCAAAGTTTCAATAAAGTAATATGCTCAGAAAAATAAGAAATATTTTGTCCAAAATTGTAAGGATTTGAACCATGTTCCACAGAGATGGTGACTTATTTATTACATTGGAATATAAAAAAGGAATTTTAATCCTATTGAGCCGATTAGATTTAGTTGATTCGAAAATGAGATAGATACTTATGTTCAACCGCACAACATGAAATAGAAATTTTTTTGAAATTATTTGAAAGCATCCCCAACTCCAAATTTATTTATACATGTCATCATAGTATACCTCTTCATGTCATGGGAAAATGAAACATAAATAAGTGGTAGGTAAATTTCACAGTAAGGGTAAGAAATGCAGTGGACGATATCATTAACATAAACATTAGGAATGGTAGAAAGAAAAAAAACACAAGCCTCTAAAAATTAATTTGAACACATTATTGGAGGAATAAGAGCGGAATAAAAAATTCAATAATAAATCATAATAAAGGGTACCATTATAGATAAAAATCTTCCTGAAATTTCAATCACTATTTTAATAAATTTTGAATTCATAATTATGGACATCATGACCATTCAGTCAAGGCCTCATCCCAATACCATAAATAATCATTTTTATAAGGCCTTATTCCAAGACTATAGTTGGTCTCATGAGATCGACCGATGCATCAATGGGATATATCAGGCCCCACCCATCACATAATATTTCTACTTAATTACACATATGAATTGGGATAAAAATAAAAAATATATACATTAATCTTGAAACTAACATATGAAATTTCAATAACATTCCCCGAACATTACGCATAAACACTAAGAATTCAGATTAAATTGGTGAATGGTTTTAATATTGTAAGAACAGATTCAAAATTATCATAAAACATTTAATTAAATATAGTATATGATATCATTTAATATTAATCCTAATAATACAAAATAACAAACATGTGTTTTGAAATTCATGAAGATACTCTAATAAAATCAACGAGTAATCCTGGAGATAAATAATCTGTTACATTGCAATGAAGAGTTTGTTTGGAAAAGTCTTTGAAAAAAACCTTAAGTTAATTATGATAGTATTTTAAAGATAAATTTTGATTTTTTTAAATATAATGGTTTCTAAAAACTGAAAATAGAGTTTCCTTGAATATATGTACAAATTTTCGTAATCCCTTGTGTCTAGCATGTATTTCAGGATAAATTTTTGAATGATCATTTTAAACTCTATAACTCTTCATAAATGAAAGTAGAATTCGTGTTGGTTCGCATATATAGTACCTTATTAAATATTATATATAACTAGTAAATATGAATAATTAATAATTTAATTTAGGTATGTAGAGAATAAGTGTATCCTGAAAGAAAATGGAGGATCTAGAAGAAAACCCATACCTTAAGTCTAATGGTTTTCTATCCTGATCATAATGTCCTGAATATTAAAATTTATTTACATAGATAAATAATTCTAGAACATAATCTACAAGTAATTTATTTATTTTAGCCTTATTTAGGTTCATTCCTGGCCTTCTGATGGGTTGATAAATTCATTTTCATTGTTTGGGAGTGTTTTCATCGAAGATTTTCATGGTCAGTTTATTTATATTCAAGTATAAATATACATGTAGAATGAGAATTTTTGTAAAGAATAGAAGTTTTATGTTATTTTAGAACAATAATATTATTATATGGAAATAATTATTTTTGGTTATTGGTAGTGGAGATGTATGATTATAAAAAACATTAATGATAATTTTGGATTAATTGGTGGTTCATTATCAAAACAAACTCATTTTTCTTTATAAATTAATATCATGTGGAGAAATTGACTAAATAACCTTAAATAAGTTATAATCCATATATTTTAGGCATTTTCATAAATCTAAATGGTTTCATGACCATAATTGAATATGGTAATAGAAATTGAGAACTTGTCATCCTTAATTGATATAAAATAACACATCTCAAGTGTTGTTTTCATTTATAGTATAAAAGAGGGGTATATGAGTGATGATGAAGAATTATTCACTTATAAAACAAATTCCAGTACATGTAAGGTATTGGAGTCATCACAAAATTTTTATCTAAGTAACTGAGTAAATCAAAATGAAAGAAAGGAACATGAAATAAATGAAATGAAATGTACAATTTAACTCTTAAAGAAATATTTTTTGAGAGCCTCTAATGGATATGTTTTTTTCATTTTATGATACATAGGGCTAATGTAAGTGGGATAAGAGTTTGGGAGGATATATTATTATAATTTAGACAAGGAACAAGGCTTTTGATGAGTGAAGATTATAGGGAGTTATGGGGGTATGGGCGGTTATAGTGGATGTGAGGGTTGATTTGTGAATATCTTATTCATAATATTATTATTTCCATTGATACAACCAATGTTGTTGAATCATGTAACTCATAATAGTAAAATTTTTGTGTTATTTCGAACCAAGTGTTCTTACATTATCAATTATTCTAGTAATATTGAATTTTATTAATAATGTATATATATGGTAAATTACCATTTTTACTAGTCATCAAAAATTCAAGTATTTCAGAAAAATCCATAAAACTCACCCTTACCATATATTGATGAGTATAAATGAAAAATGAATTAAATTTTTTCAAAATTATTCTGTAAATATGATAAATTTATATTATATATATAATCATAATTTATTTGCAAAATAACTATTTTAAAACTATAATTCATTTTTACATCACCTTGAAAAATCAATAAAGATCTCATTATCATATAACCTTGAGACAGTAAAATAATAATAATATTATCTATTCATAAGTGTCATATTATTATTCATATTACTATTCATAGGGTTAAGATTATATTATCAAAAAATTATTTTTTTTATTGAACTGTAAATATCTTACTGAATGCTATTGTGTATGTCAGTTTATTGAAATTCAAGTCATAGAGGTGGAAAAATTATGTTTATTGGATAGGTTATAAAAAAGTGGTGGCATGTGAAGAATCAGTGTTTTATGAAATAATTTATAAATCCTTGGGCTGTTACATTCCCCCTTCCAAAAAAACATATCTCCTCAAAATTACCATAATTTTACCTCACCAAAAGATATGTCTAGGTATTCACCATAAGATCCTCAGGCTCCCTTGTTTCCTCTATGATTTAATGGTTTTTACAAAATATTTTTACATGTTATGTCATCTAATTCCTCAACACCTTTAGTATAGTATCCAGAATCTAGATATTCTCTTCAATGTATGATAAGTCTGGTTCCAATATTATACCTTCATAAGTGAGGACATGCATTGGGTGTAGCACGTACTTTCTCAGCAATGAGACATGAAACTGATTGTGTACATTAGTAAGTCATGGAGGAAAATTCAAACAATATTCAACAAGTCTAATTCCCTCTAGGATTTCAGTAGGTCCAATTTATATAGGGATAAGTTTCCCTTTCTTCCCAAATCTAATAGCACCCTTCCATTAAGATAGACTCAATAAAACCTGATCTACCACTTAAAATTATAGATCCTTCCTTCGATTATCGGTATAACTATTTTTCCCGCATTGAGATTCTTTTATATGGGTTTGAATAGTATTTACCTTTGTTGTGGATTCCTCCAAATGCTCTAGTCCCATAACCTTCTATTCTCAAACATCATCCCAACAAGTTTGTTTATGGAATATATTTCTGTACAATGCTTCATATATTTCCATCTAAATACTTGATTGTAAACTATTATTGTTGGAAAACTCAGCTGAAGTTATATATTGATCACACATGTCTTTAATGTCAAGTGGACATGATATCAACATGTCCTCTATGGTATGGATCACCCTTTTAGATTTCCTTCCATTTTGTTTGTGGTATGGTGTACTCAAACGAAGCTCAGTATCCAAATATTTCAGAAGACTTTTCCAGAATATCATTTTAAATTGTAGATCATGATTGGACACAATTGAGTGTAGTTCTCCATAAATTCTCTCAACAAACTTGATATAGAGTCACGATAGGCATTCTAGAGGTAAATCTTCCCTTATAGCGAGAAAATGTGCTTATTTCATAAGTCGATCAACAGTTACCCATATCACATCATTCTTCTTTGGGGTACTGGGTGATCCTATTAAAAAATCCATTATTATGTCATCCCATTTCCATGATGTATAGAGAAATGTCCATCTTCACACATGAATTCATCCAACTTCCCATAATTCACACTAATAATTTTATTTTGAATATTCACAACATTTATTATGATGTTTTAATTATTTCCATTAAATATGGTTGGGATATCATTTTAATTTTTTTGGTTTCGCCTTATTTGATAATTTCAATATCCATCCTCACTAATTACATGTAGAAAGGATGTTTTTCAATCATCTATTTTTTAGAACTCCATGATCATTCCTACTCAATGCATCAACTAACATATATGACTTTATTGGGTGGTAGTTTCTGGAACAATAATAGTCCTTGAGTAGTTTCAGCCATATCATTTGCCTCATGTTCAGTTATTTATATGAGATGATATATTTCAAATTGTAACGATCTATATACATCTCACTTTTTTCCATATAGATAATGACTCTAATTTTTCAAATAAAATATTACATCTGAAAACTCAAAATCATGAGAATGATATTTTTTTCATGAATTTTTATATTCCTTGATGCATAGGCAACAACTCGATAATTCTGCATAAGAACAAAACCAAGTCCTTTAATTAATGCATGACTATAGATCACAGACCCATAATTCCCCAATGGTAGAGTTAGGATCATAGCATTCATTAATATCATCTTTAATTCCTTGAAATAGTCCTCATATTCATCTGTCTATATGAACATAACCCCTTTACATGTAATATAGGTCCTTGGTTTGTCTAAGAAGGTGATGTTATGAACAAATCCCCGATAGTATACTGCAAATCCAATTAAACTATGTACCTCCATCTTTTTCGTCAGAGTAATCCATTCTTGAGCATCCTTTTTCTATCGAGGATTAATAGATATTCAATCCATAGAGATATTGTGACCAATAAAAAAACTAATTGAATACAAAATTCACACTTTCAAAACAACCCATATAATTCTTTTCTTCTAAGAGTCTTAATAATAGAGTGTAAGTGATTTTATTGATTTTCATTACTCTAGTAGTATTACAAGATATCCTTAATAAATACAACCACAAATTAATTATGATATTCCTTGAAACCCCTATCCACTAGATCCATGAATACCAAGGGTGAATTAGTCAGTCCAAAAGCCATTATTTTAAACCCGGAATTCCCATAACTAATTAGAAAAGTTTTCTATGGAATTTATTCCTTCCATACATGCAACTATTGATATAAAAATCGAATTTCAATCATTGAAAAATATTGGGATCCATGATGCTAATCAAAAAAGTCATCAAGGCATGGTAGGGGATACTAGTTCTTCATTGTTATATCATTGTTCTCTCTGAAGTCAATGAACAACCTCAATGATCCATCAATCTTCTTAACGAAAAGGATAGGGGCTCCAAATGGAGAGTCACACGAGAGAATAAATATTGTATCACTCTATTCTTCTAGTTGCCTCTTCAATAATGAAAATTCCAATGTTTCCATTAAATAAGGTGTCTTTGATATGTTCCTTGAATCATGAATAATGTAAATAGAAAAATCAATTTCCCCCGCTAGTGGTCGTCCATTTAATTCTTCTCAAACACATCATCATATTCCAATATAATAGGCACATCCTCTATTTGAAAATTATTTTCCATACCCATAGTTGTTGCATTCCCCACCTCCCCAATAATTGAATTCAGTATAGCCACTAGGGGTGGATCTATATGAGATTTATATGGTGATCTTTCTTCCAAAAATAAAAGGGTTACCACATAGTCCACATAAATTGTAACCACTTTTTTATTGAAATAATGTTTTCATCATGGTTCAAAATATAATCCAAACCAAGGAATATATCAAAATCAATCATGGGTATGATATTTAAATCATCAAATAATTCTTGTTTATATACCATAATAGGGAATTCCTGACACAAATTTTAGGAATTGATAATTCCCTTTGGAGTTTTGACAGAAAACTCCCTTGTTAAATCAAATTTGAAAAATCAAATTTTCATGGAAAACTGGGAAGATATGAAAGAATGCACTAATCCATAATCAAATAATCTATTAACTATATTCCAGGAAATGATTAATGTAAGTTCCACTACATCATTTGGAACTTCATCCTCCCTAGTTGTGACACATAGGCTTGGCCTTTCTCCCTAAGCCTTTTTTTGTAGACCATTTCTTTGAATCTTTGGAAAATTATTAACATAATGACCCCTATCTGTGTAACTGTACAATTTCACATTTGTATCTTATTTCTCCCCCATAAAATATTAGTATAGGTGCCATTTTTCATCACACAAGTAACAAAACCAATACCCTTAAGGCTAGTACAAGGGTGTCTCTTCCTATAATTATGATAGGGTGGAAGTTCAACTCTTCCACCCATCTCCATTTCTTTATTCCCTTTTCCAGTGTTATCAACTTCCCTATTTTTCTCTTGCTTTCCCTTAATATAATAATACTTTGTTATTTATATTTATTTATTGATATCTCCTAAGAATATATCTTCATATAGATTATATTCTTTGTGAGACTTTAGCCCTTCAGAAGAATTGTTTTATACCATCAAATAATGGATCAATCTTTTTTCTTAGATTACTTATATAGTCTGTGCCATGTCTTGCTGACCTTGTGATGTTAGCATCATACATTGTGACTTTCTAGTTCCCTTTTTTCTGAATATTCACAAACTCCTTTCTATATCTACGCACTGTTCACAATATAAGTATTTTTTCATATAATATTTCCATAAAATACCTCTGTTCCAATTCTTAAATTTATGCCTCTTTCTTTTGTGTTTATGATTCAATACCACCACCAATCCAAATATCTTAATTGTCGATAATATTTCATGAAAACCTACTCTATTTCATTACATCCCAATGAATGAAATATCTTATCTATTGAACTTATCCATTTCTCCGCTACGAATGGGAATGTAGTCTATTTAAATGATGTATATTTCGGTCGCATAAATAAGATTAACATAGCTCCCCAATGTTTTAGAATAGAATGCTCCATACGGGAAAGGTTATTATTCATAACCTGATTCTGATGTCCGATAATAGTTATATGTTTCTCAGAACTAGTCATAGCACCAGATCTAAACTCATTATCTTACATTTGTGGGAAATCCCTACATGGGACATGTGCAATAATTTGGTATCCATTCCTTCCACTAGGAACCATTTTTAAAAAAGGTAAAGTCATAGATTATGTTATGAATTATAGTGTATAATATCAACATAGAAAAATACATAGAAAAGGATAGGGGCTCCAAATGGAGTATCACACGAGAGAATAAATATTTTATCACTCTATTCTTCTAGTTGCCTCTTTAATAATGAAAATTCCACTGTTTCCATTATATAAGGGGTCGTTGATATGTTCCTTGAATGATGAATCAAGTAAATAGAAAAATCAATTTTCCCCTTCTAGTGGTAATCCATTTAATTCTTCTCAAACACATCATCATATTCCAATATAATAAGCACATCCTCTATTTGAACATTATTTTCCATACCCATAGTTGTTGCATTCCCCAACTCCCCAATAATTAATTCAGTATAACCACTAGGGGTGGATCTATAGGAGAATCATATGGTGATCTGTCTTCCAAAAATAAAAGGGTTACCACATACTCCACATAAATTGTAACCACTTTTTTATTGAAATAATGTTTTCATCATAGTTCAAAATATAATCCATTCTAAGGATTATATCAAATTCAATCATGGGTATGATATTTAAATCATTAAATAATTCATGTTTATATTCCATAATAAGGAATTCCTGACAAAACTTTTATGAAATGATAATTCCCTTTTGAGTTTTGACAGAAAACTCCATTGTTAAATCATATTTGAAACATCTAATTTTCATGGAAAACTGGGAAGATATGAAAGAATGCGCTAATCCATAATAAAATAATGTATTAACTATATTTTAGGAAATGATTAATGTAAGTTCCACTACATCATTTGGAACTTCATCATCCGTAGTTGTGACATATAGGCTTGGCCTTTCTCCCTAAGCCTTTTTTGTGGACCATTTCATTGACTCTTTGAAAAATTATTAACATAATGACCCCTCTCTGTGTAACTGTACAATTTAACATTTCTATCTTATTTCTCCCCCATAGAATATTAGTATAGGTGTCATTTTTCATCACACATGTAACAAACACCAATACCCTTAAGGCTAGTACAATGGTGTCTCTTCCTATAATTATGATAGGGTGGAAGTTCAACTCTTCTATCTATCTCCATTTCTTTATTCCCTTTTCCAGTGTTTTCAACTTCCCTATTTTTCTCTTGGTTTCCCTTAAAATAATATGACTTAGTTATTTATATTTATTTATTGATATCAACTGAGAATATATCTTCTTATAGATGATATTATTTGTGAGACTTTAGCCTTTTAGAGGAAACGTTTTATACCATCAAATAATGGTTCAATATTTTTTCTTAGATTACGTATGTAGTCTGTGCCATGTCTTGCTGACCTTGTGATGTTAGCTTCATACATTGTGACATTCTAATTCCCTATTTTCTGAAGATTCACAAACTCCTTTATATATTTACGCACTGTTCACAATATAAGTATTTTTCATATAATATTTCCATAAAATCTTTCTGTTCCAATTCTTCAATTTATGCCTCTTTATTTTGTGTTTATGGTTCAATACCACCACTAATCCAAATATCTTAATTTTCGATAATCTTTCATGAAAAACTACTCTATTTCATTACATCCCAATGAATGAAATATCTTCTCTATTGAACTTATCCATTGCTCCGCTACGAATGAGAATGTAGTACATTTAAATGATGTATTTTTCGGTCGCATAAATAAGATTAACATAGCTCCCCAATGTTTTAGAATCTAATGCTCTATACGGGAAAGGTTATTATTCATAACTGAATTCTGATGTCCGATAATAGTTATTTGTTTCTCAGAACTAGTCATAGCACCAGATCCAAACTCATTATCTTACATCTGTAGGAAATCCCTACATGGGACATGTGCAATAATTTGGTATCCATTCCTTCCACTAGGCACAATTTTTTAAAAAGTTAAAGTGATAGATTATGTTATGAATCATAGTGTATAATATCAACATAGAAAAATAAATAGAAAATTTTAAATTCTTCACATAGCTAATCTCATAATCATAAACATCGTGTCTTTATGGAAAAAATTGCATTTAAATTCTTCATAATTGATTGTAAATAAATTGTGATTTATTCTAAGAATATACCACTAGAATGTCAAACCTGGTGCACAGTAAGGCACATTTTCATGTACCGGGAAACCTCAAGTCAAGCTCGAAACACCTTGTCAATGTTTCCACTCCTAGGTACATTTGTTCCAAAACCATGTCCACTTGTATTATCTAGATAGAGATTTATTTTCTAGAATGATCCACATAATCTATTCCTTAACAAAAATTCTAGGATGTTCTTGTATGATTATCTTCATATACTATCTTAGGGGTTTGTTCCCTAATATATATTTTCTAAATTTAGATGCCAAGTTATCTAATAAACATTCTCTGATTATAACTTTAAGGAACTAATTCTAGTTTCCTAGAGCAGGCCCCTTATTTTATTTGATATGCATATAAAGAATGAATATTCATCCCTAAGTACTGAGTATTTTTTACATTTGGAAACAAGATACATACATATGCTAAACATGAGAACATTAAACAGAAAACAATTTTTGAACTCCTTCGAAAACACCCATAAATCCTCGGTTATTTCAACAAGCCATTCACAATATACCTCTTCATGTATGGGGAAAATGAAACATAATAAATTTTATAGATCAAATTATTAGTAAGGGTAATAAATATATCATAAGATATCATAAGAATAGTCATTAGGCATATAGATTAACTAAAATACACAAGTGTTTGAAAATGAACCTGATCACATTATGGAAGAAATAAGAGTTAAATAAAAAATGACATAATAAAGCGTAATCATGGGTTTTATAATCGTAAAATAACATCAATAACATTTAATTACTAATTTTACAATGATGTAATGATAAATGTCATACATCATAATCATACAGTCAATGCATCGTCCCAAGACTATAAATATCCATTTTGTGAAAGCCTAATGCCAAGACCATAGTTTGTCTCGTGAGACCTACGGATGCATCAAGGAGATATTGTGCAACCCACATATCATATATTATGTACAATTAATTATTCAAATCAATGGGGATAAACATAAAAAACATATACATTTATATTGAAACTAATATATGGAATTTCAATATTGTCCCTCGACCATTAAGCATAAACACTAACCATTTAGAGTAAATTGGTGAATGGTTTTTGGATAGCACGCAAAATGTCAAAATAATCATAAAAAATTAAATTAAATATATTATATTTAATAATTAAATATTTATACCAATAATACATATGAATTAAAATGTGTGTTGAAATAGATGAAGATACTCTAATAAAATCAACAATTAATACTTGAGATAAATACTCTTTTACATTGAAAAAAAAGATTTCATTTTGAGAATTCATTGCCTAAAACAATAAGTGATGTAAAATAGTATTTGAAAAAAAGTAACTTTTTATAAAGAAAGTGGTCACTGAAAATATATTATATAGTGCCCTTGAAAATAGGTATGAATTTGAGAAATTACATTAAATCTGGCTTGTATTTCGAGAATAAATCATGAAAGATATTTTTAAAACATATAAAAACCATAAATGACAAAATGATTATGGTTGGGTCACTTATAAAGTACATTATTACAGAATATATATTTATTATATATGAATAAATAAAAACATAATTGATGTAGGTAGGTAATAAATGTAACCGAAATGAAAATAGATGTTAGGGTAGAAAACCTTTTCCTTATGTCTGGAGGCATTCCTAAATTGATATTAATGTCCGGAATAATATAATTTAGATTCCTAAATTAATGTGTCTGGAACCCTATATATATGTAATTTATTTATTATAACATTATTTAGGTTCAGTCGTGGCCTTTTTATGGGTGAGGAGATACATTATCATCGATTTGGACTATTTTCATCCTTGGTTTTCATGACTAGTTTAATTATATTCATGTATGAATAAACAAGTAGAATTAGAATTGTCATCGATAATATATGTTTTAATTAATTATGGAAAAAATGATGATTACATGGTGATAAAATTTATTGGGTTTTTGGTAGTAAAGATAAATCATTAAATAAAACTTTAATGACAGTTGATTTGGTTAATTGGCAGTTCCTGATCAAAATTAAGTCATTTTGTTTTGTAAATTAATATCATGTGAACAAAAGAATTCAAGAAACATAAATAAGTAAAGATAAATATATTATATTTTTTTAACTGTAAAAATTCATTCATGAACATTATTTAATATGGAAATAAAAATTACAAACTCGTAATCATTGAATGTGATAAATTCACACATCTCAGATGGTGTTTTTATTTCCTATATAAAAGAGGGGAAAAAGAGATATGGTGAAAATTATTACAATATCATAACTATATTACATTAAATTTAATGTACTGGATTCATCACAACATTTTTATTAAAATAGGTAATGAAAAAAATAATGTAACATGAAATAAATGAAATGAAATGAGGAATTTACCTCATGATATAATCTTCCTTGAGAGCCTCTTTTGGGGAGAGATTTTTATCTTACAATGATACAAATTGATTTTGGTAATAGGAAAGATACATTGGAGGATATTTTAGTATAATTTAGTCAAGGAACAAGGCATTAGAGGAGTGAATAGAAGGGGGGGGGGGGTTATAGTAGAGGAGAGGGGTGATTTGTGAATATCTTATTTATTTTTTTATTATATACCTCATGAAAACCATCAGTGATAATTCATGTGACCCATAAATTTAATATGTGAATTTTATTTCGATCCAAGTTCTCATAAATTATCCATGATGTTAGGAATAGATAATTTAACTGATAATGTGCATATACGGTAAATTATTTTATTTTATTATTCATTAAAAATTCAAGTATTTCTGAAAAATCGCAAAAATTCACCCTAACTCTTTTTCAACGTGTAGAATTAAAAAATGAACTCCATTTTTTAAAAATAATTTTCCAAATATTATGAATAATTTTTTAAATAAAATTATAATTTATTCAAAAAATAAAAAATTTAAAACTGTAATTATTTTTATATCACCCCCAATAATTAATCAAGATATCATTATTTTATAACGTTAGGACATTATGAATATAATTTGATTTACTATTCATAAGTGTCATGTTACTATTAACTCTACTATTCATAAGGGTATGTTAATCTTCACCAAAATATGATTTTATTATTAGAATCTTAATATCCTACTAAACACTACCGTGTATGTTTCCATTTCGAAATTGAAATCATAAAGGGGGAAAATTATATTAATCGTCTAGGTTATAAAAAGGTGGTTTTTTTTAGACTCAATGTTTCATGAATTTATTTATAAATACATGGTGTGTAAATAAAATACTATCGGAAATGGGGACATAAAATATGCCAATGACTTCGTGGAATGAAAACCAATAGTACGTTTACTCAATGTATGCTTCTTGGAATAAACATCATGAAATCCAATCATATTAGTACTCATTTTCAAGAAATTACATAATATATTAATATAGTGAGTCTTAAAATTCCCATTTATACCTTTTTCTTTTATTGGTATTATATATAAAATTATCTAACATTTTAAAATATTTCTTCTATCTGCTGATGTCTCCAAGATTTGTGAGTACAAGATAAATAATTTAGTCATTTTTATTGTTAATTATAATTCAATTTAGTTCATGTTAAAATTCAATTACTTTTTTCTTTTACAAATTTTGAGATCGTGTTCTGTAGAAAACTAGTGGTGTAAAAATATAAATAAGTTAAAATTATGCCACTTTAATTGATTCATTTGAATTATTTTCTTATATTCCATATGGAATATGTTCACAACATGAATTGTGATCTCACAATGTGAATTTGACTCAAAATGTGAATTGGTTTGATGTGAAACTCTTCATTTTCATCCTTTATCTTTCTTACAAATTCATAAAAAATAAATGAAAACAATAAATGTATATGTCCGTTAATAATTATAAGTATCTAAATCAAATTGATAAAGAGTTGAACGAAAAGTATATTTATAAACCTAATAAAATAAAATAAAATTTGAGTCTTAGAAATCAATTTTATAATCATGGATTCCTCTTGGTAGGTGTTATTTTCTATGGTATTTATTCTTGACATTTAAATTTTCTACTTAATTAGAACCTATCATAAATCTTACAGTTATGGATTTACCTAATTATGAATATGTTGTACATCTGAGGCAGTACTTTTATTTATCCTCTATTTGTCCTTCGTAAATTGTACTCAAGGTGGGATATTTATTAAAGATATATAAATTGAAAATATTGAGAAATAAAAAAAACTAGAATTTCACTTACTATACCACAAATTATTCATCTTATTATTTAACTTTTTGGGTTTTTTTCCTTCATAAATCATTCAAATATGGTATCTATCACAAAATATTTTTTCTTTTTCCTCTATGGTATTTCATTGACATGGTCATCCATGGTATAATATATGATTTCTAGCACTTTTATTATGGTGTCCCATGCTTCTTCAATCTATAAATATATGTTGAGGCGATTCATGTATGCTTACTATCCTATTCCATTAATTTTTAATCTTTATAATCTAAAGATTCATTTTTTCTGGTTTCTTGAGTATAATCTAAGAGTTCTTCTCAAATATCTTCTCCCTCATTTTTTTTTCAACTGTTTCATCAACATATTTGACTTCTTCAACCTCTAATTTAGCATCTTCTTCATCGAACCATTCTATCCCAGTAGAATAAATCAAAGGTATATTATTAAATAGGGAATTTAAATTTGAAATAATTCGACCAAGTTCTTCAGCCATTTATAACTATTCGCTATGTTGTGTATCTTTATCATCCATCTGCTTTCAAATAATAGTATATAATTTTATTGAAATACATTAACTCTAACTTTTGAGTTCTTCTCCTGTGTTTTTATAATGTATGGGTCTTCTTGAATGTACATATCATGAAGATTCTTGGTGTCAATAAATTTTACATTCTTCACATTAACATAATCATCATGTTCATCAAATAAACCATTACATAAATTATAATATATTATTATGATACTAACAAGATAATTTGAATTTAAAATTATTTAAAAAAAATGATTAGTAAATTCCCCTTATAATTGAGTTGGGTATCAAGATTATCTATCCTTATGTCCATCACATTTATGTATAGCAAGCGAAAAATGGGTAGTCTATCATTAGGATGCTTCTATTGATTTTTCTAAATCTGGGATTCATTACGAGTATAATTATGAGACCATTAATCTCCTTAGTATACTTCATAGTCAGGAGCTCCTCAATTAGGATTATCAGAACTTACGTTTTATGGTGAACACCCATTGCAATTCGACACTGGACACATATTATACTTCCAATATATTCAATATATTTTAGGTTTGGTGCAACATGATAATTATTTATCAAATAATACATCCTAAATAATAAAAAAATCTTCCAATATTTTAAAAATGAAAAATAATAATAATAATAATAATAATACATATAAATAAAATATATGTAAACCAATAAAATTCAATTGAAAAATGATAAGAAAATTATTTTACCCAAGCAATCAGACTTGAGTCATCTATAATTATATTTTGATCCCCCACAATAGCAACAAAATTTGATTTATCGAAAATATGTTGTTAAATACCCAAGGATAGATCTAATTATAAATTTATATGTTCCTAAACTACACATAACTAAAATTACATAGTAATGTGGATGAATGGGGTTGATCCCATTGATTGTAGGGTGTGTTCTAAAAGTCTTATGACTAATGTTTTGATCAATATAACTTCTAATTAATATTATTTAACTAATTAAATTACATGGGTATAATATCAGAAAGATAAAATGAATCAGAGAAAATTTTTAGTATTTTGAAAAAAATTGTAATCCTAAATCTACCATGGAATGAACCTATGGATTATGCTTCAATTTGGTGCAATACTCACCAATTAATCTTACTAAAAATTATTGGATTTACATAATCTAGTAACTACTCCTTAGTCTAGATATAGTTGAAATCCTATGTGCAGGGTTTTTATCTTTTAGGTAGAGTGAATAATATGTTATTAGTTCTAGCCGCCATAACTCTAATTAGTTCATGGAACCTTAATTTTTAACTTCTGATTGCCAGGGAAGTAGAAAAAAAATGATATTAATAATAGTTTTTATGATAATTACTATAAATAGGGTTATAAAGTTTTTCATCAATGATTCATTACAATTAATGTCACACTTACTATCAAACACTAACGTTTATAGGATTAGCCATGCATGGTGGAATTATAAGAAGCACTGAAAATGGGAAACATTCATGTATTAATGAATTAACAGTTTAAATAAGCTAAATCCTTAATTTAATTCAATAGAAATAAAATAAAAAATAACATGAATGAATAAAATATGAATAATTTTGGAATAGTTAATATTGAACTACAATTGGAATTATAATAAGAACTTTAGAATAGAAATGAACACTAAATGTGTCTTGAATCATAATATGGTAACAAAGTAATCCTAAAAGAAATGGATGAAATTAAAAAATAATGTTCGAATGAATATTTTAATGAAACAAATAATAAAATATAAATGAATTTCGGAATCTTCCTTCACACATCCGTTTGAGGGATTTGTGTATTTATAGATCTAAAAATTAAACAACATGTATTATTTTCAAGGAATGTAGATCTTTTAATTGTTTTTATCTTCTATACATTTATGGAATATAACTATGATTCACATAATATACTTTAGATCTAAATATTTCTCTAAATATTTTGGATCTCATAGATTTTATGGCCTATATATCTTTCCAAATTCATAAATAATACTTTTCATGTTGTGTTCAATGTTCACCTCATATTGTACGCTAACATCGTGTACTTTGGATTTATAGCTTGTAAATTCGATGGCAAGTGTTCTTCTTTATATATATGCATTGTGAACATGTGTATCATGCAGTGTAATATTGAATTTGTTCATCTTACAACATCTCATCATGTGAGTCTTGGTTGCAAGACTTTTGAACATTGGCTTCATTCATCAACCTTGGCTTCATCATCATTTTCCATGTCCCCGTTATATTGTTCCACTTTTAATTCGTGCCATATGAATATTCAAAACAGAAGTATTTTCCATGAATTTCATATTAAATCAATAAATATTTAAAAAATCCAACATAAAAACACATGAATTTATAGATGGAAAATAGAAACTTCATGTTTCGTAGTCTTTGGTGAGATCCTCAAACTCCACTTTAATAGAAGATCCATGTATTATAAATCTAATCCCTTAATATGCTTCCTTCCACCTAAGTCTCACCAATGACTCCTATCTAGTACTACAGATTTATAAAAATGACCATGATATTTACCCATAATGAGGTATTTACATAGAAGTAATTAGGTTTCTATGTCCAAAAAATAAAATAAATAAATTTATTAGTTTATTTATTATTTTCTCCCATTACAAAATTTTGAAAAATGCCAAATGCTGAAAAATATTATGTCATTCTTAGGGTAAATCACCCATTTTGGACTCAACAGGAGCCTCATATTTCTAATATGACACTACATTTAGGGTTATTCTAATTTTTCAAAAACCCACAAGATTGTGATGTCAATATATTTAATATTTTTATGACATCCATTTTAGTCTAACTGGACCTTATAATTTCGCGTCACCTTAGCATACAAATCAAAAAATATTGCTAAATATATTCAAATACATACATAGAAAAAAATAGATACATTTCAATATTAAAGTAGTCTATAATCATTGTTTATTACCGTATGATTGAAGTGAATGTTAGAATCAGTAGTCCTACTATTTTAAGGATCACTATTTTGGATTCCTAAATTTTTTTATACATGTTTGGTTTGAGAAACATACTTTTATCATATATCCTATATTTTAATAATTAACATATGGTGTATAAACAAAAAATTTGTATCTACCATACATCTTAAATCATGCATTTGATGATTATCCCTATATAGTGTAACCCTAGGTTTGACACAGTCATCTACAAGATATAACTAAAGTATAATGATTTATAAATTTTTCAATGGTTAAGTTGGATTATTTTCATCATTTATGGATATAAAAATACTGATTAAATGTACCTTATTAAAAATATTACACCATTAATATTTTTAGGTTATGTTGCCATTTTCAATGGGAATGTTTATAATTAAATTATGTTGATTTACCATGATTATTTAATGTATTCTTTTGTCCTAATGTAAATACACATTATTATAAAATACAAAGAGTTTTATCTTATGGAGAACAATGCTTCCAAAAATATATAGATCTAAGAATTATAGAAATACAAGTTTGGATATTTTCTTATTGATCATCATGTTGTGTTACTTTATCAATTTTCATCGTTTTTAGTAGTTTTTTGAGGTTACTATTATAACTACACATTGGATAAATACATATTTATCATATGTTAAATGTTATCATTATTGTTGTCTAATGAATAGAAAGCCAACATGAAATTTAATTATTTTTCAATTTTTTCTGTATTAATGATCATTAAAATCATACAATTTCTATTATAACTAAGATATAAAATAGTGTTTATATTCTACATGTCATCCGTTTCCTTTAATATCGTCTATTTTCACTCTCTCATGTTGGTGTGGCCTCTTCACATTCTATGCTATGGATAACATGGATTAATTTAATAGAACCTAAATCCCCTATAAAATCCTTATGGTATGATTTTATATTCCTTCACTCCATTGAATAGGTCCATGTAAAATGTATATTCTAGTATAATTCACCAAAATTATTTAGATAGTGTTAGTAGATTGTACTAGGGGATTTCAATGTCCTACACCACTGCAAATCATCTGGTAAAATCCATTCATTATTTTACTTTACTTTCCATTTTCATATTTAATAAAGAAGGAAGGGATACAATTTATTCAAGAGGGTTGTTTTTGTTTCTGTCGTGATTATTAGAATGACACAATCCCCCTCCCCTCATGTGTCTTCATCCTAGTCATTCTAAAATGACATATATTGTGTTAGATTATATGAAAAAATTATCTCTCTTTTATTTTCAAACCTAATCATCAATGGATATGTGAATTCCAATATCATTTATTATTTTTTGGACTTAATATACATCTTATTAGGAATGTATTGTATTGTAAAAACATAATAACCTATCACTATATTTAAAGTGACTAAATATTTCTTCTTATAGTACCCAGATAAAAATATTAATCTAAAACAAATTCACCTAGGTATATTTTTAATATCATTTCTTAGCTACAAAAAATTATTTGAAAAGATATGAATTAGAAATGATTTATTTATCAGAAATTAATTGAATTTTTTTTATTATGAATTATGAATGATCTAGTTTAATTTTATAATATTTTACTTCATTTAGTTAATCATAATTTATTCACCATGTGTATCAACTAATACAATGGTATATTTTAATATATTATTATATATTAATCTATATATCATCCATCAAAAATCATTTTATTCAATGATCATTCAGTAGTCCCTCAGGGAATATATAGACTGATGGTAAATAAAAGATGGTTCCACTATCAAATTATCTATACCATTTTTTTTAATTATTTGTATATTTTTTGTCATAAAAATATAATCATGTGTCTTGACATACTATAAAGCCAAAAATAAACTCATCACACTAGTCACTGTCATTTCTATGTTATTATTCATTTGTGTATAAAACGCATCATGTGTTTTTACTAAATTTATAATATAAATAATTTCATCATTATACAAAGTCACGATGAGTGAGTTTTATTTTTTTCATATATAAATTAATATCCACATTTCCTTCGTTTAAATGAATAGTGATTAAAACTGATTCAAATAAATAATTTAGGTATTAGAGTTCTAGTTTGAGATTATAAATATCATAATTTATCATTCACAGATGGGAACCATCAACATATATATCAAATACTTTGGATTTTTCAATTGACGCATCTAATTCAATTTTTCAATTTATAAATCTGGACTTCGCAACCATATAGAATTCAATGTAATTTAATTTTGAAAAAAAAACACATTAAATGCCTAAAAAAGTAATTCTAAGTGACTAGATAAAAATTATCATTAATGTAAATAACACCATTTTGATAGTAACCCTTGTATACAATATAAGCTATATAATGTAGTGCATAAATCTTCCAAATGATTTTATTTCTAAGAAACGTTTAATCTAAATAATAATTTTCAATTTGGGATATAAATTTAACACCCATAATTCATTATAATAATTATGATTTCACCTTACATTCAAATCCATGTTGTGAAAAATCATCTTCTATATTTTTTTGTTAAACCTACGAAAGTAGGCTGGTATGATTTCAATACCAATAATCCATTAAATTTGAATTCCTCTCATACTACCACAAATAATGTATGCAATATCCACAAGGTATTTATGTCATTAGAGTATAGGTCAACATTTTCTTCATTCTTTCTCATAATTAAAATCCTTTAAATCATCTATCGAATTTTTTAATCCTTCCATACCAAAAATTTGTGTACCCAAATTATCCTCATTACTTCTCTGAGATTGCTCAAACGTTATATTTTTTATCAATGTTGTTTTTTCAATTACCTTGATAATCAATTAAAATAACATGAAAATTGATAAAATTTTATCTAATAATTCTTCATTATAAAATAAGTTACTTTTCCCCTATGTTTATATCCATGGATGACTTCTTTGTTGGCACTTCGATTAATTTTTCAAATGGCTCTTCCGTTATTATTGATAAAACAATGGCCTCTATAAAGATTTTAATTATTAATAGTTATGTCATTTCCATAAAAAATACCATATAAGACATATTAAATTAATTTAGTGGAATAAATTATATATTAAAAATTAAAATAGTTGTTTAATGTATCATATCTACTATAATTGTGTGGTTATATGATCTAATAGCATAGTTATCCCATTGTCAAAAAACTCTAGTACACATACTCAGATAATTAATTTATTATGGCATCTATCGATAAATTTATTCTTTTTTATTACATATTTCTCATCTTGTTATTTAAATTTTATTTTTTTTAACTCAAATCCATTATAACACCGAAGTATTTTGGAAGAATATCCTGTTTCTATATGTAGAAGGTGACTGCAATAATTTAAACCTCTTATAAAATTATGATTTAATCTTTATAAAAAAATTATGTCATATGAATAAATTCATCAACAAAATTATAGATATAATTATCCCTATTTGTTTATTTAAAATTCATTATTCCAAACATATATATGTAAATTATTTTTTTTGGCCTTTTTGTTTTTATCTTCAAAACTATGTGAATGTTTACACAATTTTCAAGTAGTACACACATCACAAATATGTCTTATTTAGGAGTATATCTTTGAATCACATATCATAAATTAATACTTTTCAACAGTTTTGTTGATCTTTTGGACAAATTTACCATGTTTTCACCCAAAAATATCATTTTTACCATTACACTCGTAGATCATGTTTTTTCTCAATTTTAAAATTGAAAAAAAGTCCTCATTGTTTATTATCTATTCATGATAGTTGTGTCATCCTTCAAAAATATGATGACTCATGCCTTATTCTATAAAATCTTCTTATTACCATTATCATAAATTTGAGAAACTATTAAGAGAATGTATATCAAAAAATCAACAATGAGAATTTCATTCTATGTGAACTACGACTCACTAATTTTTTTTCTCCAAATTGTTTTCACAAATAAAGATATATTATATCAAAAAGTGATATCATCTACCTTGAAATTGTGAATATACATTAAAATATATATTTCTTTCATCCATATTTAACAATAAACTTGGATTCATGAACTAATATTTTCACATTTCATAACATTATATGCCACCACAACCACAACCACTTTCTTTTGACCATTACACCTTCAGAAATAATAATTTAATTCATTATGTTTAGCCACTCTTGAATTCCATTCAAAAATGTTTAATTGAATATCAATGTTTATCATTCCTACGACAAATTTCTTCTATAGTATCAACTATATCATTCAATTTCACCAACTATTTGTTATGAATATTTTATACATATGTTATATTAAAAATCTTATCCCCTAGATTAACTCCCCCTTTTTATTTATACATATAAATTATATACCAACAAAAATATGAGTTTTTTGTTTTAACTCTAATGTATCAATATCTCCAACTATATTGAAATCTACTCATTAGTTATATATTTTTCTTCTTGGATTGTTTTTTTTATTTTTATTTTTCATTAACTCTTCAAATTATAGAAATAATTCTCTTTCATTTTTATATTTCACTAAAAATTGTTTTCCCATTACCTGTAGACTCCACAACTGTATTTACAACATTTGTATTTAAATTTTTAGATTAATCATGAGGAACCAAATAATGTATCATTTATATTTGGAGAAATTAATGTTTTTATAATATTATTTCAACTATAAAATTATTTTTTTACATCCATTACAATACTAAATGATTCATTGATAATTTTTTTAATAAAAAAAATGTTTCATAGTGATTTTAAAAATATAATATGATAAATTAGATGATCATTTACCTTTGTGGATCAAATTAACAAAATCAAGTTGAAAATATACTGATATAATCTTACCCTTAAATAATTTCACCATAAGATATTTTACACCATCCTCCAAGTTCAACAAATTCATTATTGTGATTTCAAGAATTATTTATCCAACATAAGGAATTTTAATCAAATACCAAACATTGTTTTTTACTCAATGTTGAAAATTAATTTTCAAAAGGACTTATTCAATGGTTTTTTCTCCTTCATGAAAGATTAATTTTCACTATTATATTTATTATTTTCATCAATAAAAATGATAATTTTTATTCTCCATTAGAATTATCCATGATTTCATATTACATATTATAATCATTTTTACTTATATATTCATCACTACATAATTAATTTTTTTATGAAACATTATTAATGGATGTCATAATTATGGAAATAATGATGACTCCTCAACTCCCATTTAATTCCCCTCTTAATGGGAAACCTGTCATATTCTCACCGTTGGATCAGATCTCATGTACTCTATAAATATGGTGATATGATAATGAAATTTTATGGACTTTTGTCTCAACATTGTGTTCTATACTTCTTGTATTATTTTGTATTTGTATATCCATTTGTTATTATCATTTTCATACACAAATATGACATCCTCTTTCTCAACGATGCGCTTAGCCTATGATCGATCTTACATTTCATGTTTTGAAATGCTTCGTGGTTCCAATCGGCATTCGATAAATTTCACAACACGATATCAGCACGATTTTCCTCTCCGCATTGCGCATCGTGATGGCACTGCCTTCATCCCCATCACCACTATAAGAAAACTTTTGTCAGAAAAAGGTATGTCACATGTTTTTATAAACATTTTTCTTTTGACATACTCTTTCACATGCGCATTGATTCCACTCATTCAAGGAGCTACGTCAAAAGGTGAGACTTATTTTATATTTAAGATATTGTTACATTTTTTCCCCTCTTGATAACTCTGAAAATAATATATTTTTTTCTTAATCTTTTGCTGCGGAATAAATAATGAGCTCATGAAGAGCTGTCATGACTCACGGTTGTAAAATTTCACTTCATTCCTTGGAGAGAGTTTTTTTGATTAATAACCAATGTAGTAAATGTTGAGACAAACATCATTCATCAAATGAATAAAAAATTACACCACAATAAGTGTTTGAATGGTGAACATCGCATACCCATCATACGTCGAGCCGTTGAATTATGAACATCACGTACTCATCGTATGTCGAGTGGTTGAATGATGAACATCACATACTCGTCGTACGTCCAGATGTTGAATGATGAACATCGTGTACCCATCGTATGTCGAGCCATAGAATGATGAACATCATTTACCCATGGTATGTCGAGTCGTTGAATGATGATCATCATGTACCCATCGTAGATCGAGCTGTTGAATGATGAACATTACGTACTTGTCGTATGTCCAACCATTGAATGATGAACATCATGTTCCCATTAAACATCTATCTGAAGTTTTATGATCATCGTGAACCTATTGTACATTGATCCGAAGTTCGTTAATCATTCCATGAACCATGAAAATTTCATATCTCTTATTTCTTGTTCACCCTGAAGGTGTCATGTTTGATTATACTATACAAAGGTTCATGATAGAGTTGATGTTTACATTAAATATTTGTATATATTTATTTTATTTATTTTACCTTTATTTTATTTCATATAAAATGTTTTATAGAAATTAAATATTATTGAAGAATAAGAACTAATATATTATATATATATTTATCCCCTGAAGTGGATGAAATTAATTAAATTGCTGAATTTTATATTCATGCAATTGTATTGAAGACACTATAAAACTCGAACAAATAATTTTACTCTATTCCCTAGAGTTCATGAGAATATTTATTGAAAATAATTTATTTCATTTCCTGAAGTGAATGCAAATTTAGCTTATTTTATTATAAATCTAGTTTGAGGTGAATGTGATGTTTTGCGAATGATCATTGTGTTGTATTTGTTGATAACAAATAATAAAAATATAACCACCCGATGTAGTTTGATCATAGTAAATATTTATAGAGCACAATGAATTTTATTGATATTTATAAAATATTTTATCCGTGAAGGATGATATGAAAATAATGTCCTTTGAAATTATATTGAAGAACATCTTCATTTATCATTTATTGTTCCTCAAGCAACAATATCAAGGGAAAAATTATTATTTATCATATTCATATAGATTATCAATATCATCTCATGTAATTCATCTGTCCCCTGAAGTGGGTGTTGTTGTTCATATAATTCATAAATGAAAATTTTGAATTACATGGTTTTGATAATCCAATATATATTATGAAAATGATTTTAACACATGAAGTGGTTAATGAAATGACCATCATAATCAATAAAAATTATATTTTATACATGATGATCATTATTCATAAATAATAAATTGTCATTCATGGATCATGAAATCCGATGAATGAATGAATTCACCGATGTGAATGTCGTTTTAATTACTATATCTCATTCGTTGAAGCAAATAAAATTAGTCATGATTTTTTTATGATTTATGATATCATGAATATTTGAGAGATGATGAGGTTTGATCAAATGATTTATCATTCATTTGATAAAGTGAATGTTGTTTATGAATTATAATCTTTGATGGAGATAAGGTGTCTCGTGAACCTAGAAGATTCTTCTACATTGGTTCTTGCTACCACATTCACCGGCTTCAAAAGACGTGGGGGATCCTATCCTAGGTAGATGTATTGTAAAATAAAATTTGGGCCCGAAGATCCAAAATATTTTGGCCAGAAGTTCTAAATTATGCCATAATCCTCTTGGTGAGGGCCTAACCCATTATGATTATATTATGAATTCATCAACCACCATAAGTGGAAATTATAATGATAAATATAAGTTTTCAAGATGAATGATCATGGAGATATTATATTATTTTAATTAAATGCTTCAAAAGAACTCATATATACGTTAGTATATTCTCATATAAGAACATTTACCTGTAAGGAAAATTAATAAATGACTCTAGAAGAGCGAATATATTCCTATATGGTAATACAAATTCTTAATGATTTGTTATATCTGAAGTCTCAATGAGATATATGATTGGTATTCACGAAAATTATTATCATATGGAGGAAAAATAGGTACCTTGATATGTAATAAGCATTCATAAAATTGATTATAAAGCTTTTGTTATGTACAATCGAATCAATAATGGTAAACCAGATGTTTATTAATCCTGATACTTCAAATATATGACATGATGATTTAGGCCATTTGGGATCAATTATAATGAATGATATTGATTCGAGTATACACGATCATTGATTTATTGATAACATAGTTGACATCCATCATGGGGAGAGTGATGAGTTTATTTAATGAATGCATTTATACAAAATTATCAATGAATTTATTATCATTAAGTCATTATGAATTCCCCCTGTATGATAATTTACCATGAGATACCCATTTTTGAGTTAAATTATTTATATTATCAGCACTTATTATAGAAATAAATTTCCCATATTCTTATGAAGAATTATATATGGGGCGTGCCCACCATGTGATCCATCTATATGAAAGATGCATCCAATAAATGATCACATGTGTTATTTGCTGCTAGTGAGTATACATTGCATGTTTTTCTTGTTGATTAAAATTAATATTGAGTATCATATATTATATGGTCCTGCAGAACCATTGACATGATGCTCCCAACACATACATGAATGTAAAGTGTTGAATATCAATAGTATAATTATACATAGCCTAAGTGTGGTTGAAAAGATTATATAAAATCATTGTTCATCAGGATTAGAAATCAATATATTTATTTTCCCTTGAAGAAGAAAATTAATATATCAACAACATTATATCTTTTTAGATATTGTCCCAGAAGTGACATTGGTACCAGAGAAATTATGAGACCTCAATCAAATGTTGTTGATGTTATATTTTATATGAATGATTTTAAAACTCATAGATGACAATGGATTTTGATAGATGTCGACATCATAATAATTAGCCAAAATTATTCATGGAACATATGAAATGTTCAACATATAAAGTTCTGGATTCTGTATCCAAACCATCAAGACTATTGAATATCGATGATATTATTATAAAAAATATTCTTCATTGTATATTTTGATATTTATAGGAATCCTAGAAGGGTTCGAAATGACCGAAGCATTTTCAAAATTATGAAAGTTTCACCAAATCTGATAAATTATTTGCATGAATTGAATAAGTCGTATTTCATATATCTACATTGTGTTAAGGAAGAATATAAGTTGAATTTATTATTCCATGGTTTGTATGAATAATTGTAGTCATTATATTATTAAAATGTTTTAAAAAACATCTAAACTCTTGAAAAGATTTCTAAAATCAATGACTTATAGGGAATGCAGAAGTATTTTGAATTAATCATCCTAAAGATAAAAATGTTAAATTTTGGAATTGTTTTACCCTTAATGAATAATTAAATACCATACTTCCTATAGTGATATATTTCATAAATAAGGGGTTGATGAAGAACATACCTATTGCATAAGGATTAAATATAAATGTACATTTCATTAATTCATGGAGGATATAAATGTACATGTTCATATGTACCTTTCAAATGAAAATAAATCATTTTACGATGCAAGTTAATGTTCTTCTCCATTTTTTGAAATTTAAAGGGAATAAGTTATTATTATTCAAAAATTAAAAACGGAATGTTTTGGTTATGAATTGATCATGGAAATCCTATGAGATAAATGATGATCATTATGAATGAGAGGTGATTCTGTTGTACTCTTTTTCCCTTATTCAAGTTTTTCCCACTGGGTTTTCTTGATAAGTTTTTTAATGAGGCAACACTCGGGGGACTTGATGTTATTGTACTATTTTTCCCTAATAAAGTGTTTTCCCCTGAAGGGTATTTCCTTGATGAGGTTTTTAATGAGTCAATAATACATCATAATAGATATCTAAGGGAATCTTATAAATTATTATGGATATTTATATTTAATGCTAATTGATGGACTTCCCCACGAGTCATAATTCTCAATGAGACCATTCATTATTTCGTATAGTCTTCCTCCAATGCCCCGAAGACTTAATAAAATAATAATATTAATTGATGTCCTGGAGACAGAACTAAATGATATAATCAGGGGAATTTGAGAACATTGAAATCTTTTTCCCTTCATCAGGTTTTCCCACTGGGTTTTCTTAATAAGGGTTTTAATGAGGCATCATGACATGGAATTCTTTTAATTTGGCTTAAATTATTTTTCCCATAGGGATTTATTTTATGTGAATGTTAAATAAGGATCCATGAAATTATGTCATCAAAGGGGGAGTGTTATGAAACGTTATTAATGTATGTCATAATTATGAAAATTATTATGAATCCTCAATTCCCAATTAATTCCCCTCTTAATGGCCAACATTTAATATTCTCACTGTTTGATTAGATCTCATGTACTCTATAAATTTGGTGATATGTTAATGAAATGAGATGGACTTTTGGCACTAAATTATGATCTATACTTCTTGTATTATTTTATGATTGTATTTCCCTTTGTTATTATCATCATCATACACAAATACGACATCCACTTTCTCAACGATGCCCTTCTCCTACGAACGATCTTACTTTTCCAGTTTCGAAATGCTTCACAGTTTCAATCGATGTTCGATCAATTTCACAAAAAATTCAAATTATTTATTTAATAAATAAATATTCTATATGTATTTTCTATTGTTTCTTATGTTTTGTATTCTCATTCTTATAAAATTGAAAAATCATTGAGTTTTGGAAAAAAAATTCTATGTATTTTATTTTAAAACGATGTTTGAGAATTATATTCTACTCTATCTATATTCCACATTATTTATACCTTATGAAATTTTTGTTTGATTATCCATTCTTTATTTCTTCCAAATGTAATATTTAAGCAATATTAATCATTATATAATGGATACATTTACAAACTAGACAATCATTATAATTTCCCTCTCATATTTAAGAACCATAAACAATTATATCACCATGATAAAAATCATGGAATCATCCTTTCTCTTTAATCCAATTCTTGATTCATGTTTATTTATTTCATTTTCAAAAATTTATATGATTTAAACTTTTTATCTTTTTTATATTTTCATTTCCACATCAGTGGTGGTACTCATATCATATCATATGATACCATAATTTTATTGAGTTTTTGAACAGTAAACTCATCAATATCTTGATCATCTAATGTGATTTTTTTTTCATAAAATATAATTCCCATAATAAATATAAATCAATCAAACATAGTATACTCTCCCAAAACATATCAATGACTCTAAATTAAGATATTTACTTTTTAAGTCAAAAACATTATCCATTAAATCAATTACATTGATTAATATAACCTAATGTGTAGACTAACATGTTTGATGACTATAATTATTCAACTTATTATATTTTTTATGAATGTTTTAATGTCTACTCTTTGTATTGTTCACCAGTTTGGATTTAATAACTCGTCTCAATAATTACTATTTGATTTATGGATGTAACATATTATATTCTCCCACATTGTCTTTCACATTCATCAGATATTTACATGTATTACATTCTATTACATTGGGAAGACAAACAATATCATCCTTGGTTTCATCAGCATCTGTCCCATATTATTGATGATACTGACGAATATTATCATTATTGAAGTGAAATATTCTATAATTGAATATGGGTACCCCATTAATTATTAGCGAATTAATATTATCAATATAATATTTTAATTTATATATTATATTAATAATGAAAATCCAATATATATATATATATGTATGTGAAACATTTCTCTTATACATATTAACATACCCAGGATGACCGAATGACTCATTGAAAGATGGATTGGCTAATTTTTATCTTTAAAAACCATATAAATTAAAAATTCATTGCACTATTTAGACAATATGATATAATGATTAATAAATTATCATGAAATTAAATATATTATTAGATGGATAGTGGAAAAAAATAACATATGATATAATAACATGTTACAAGGTTTAGTTACACATTTTATTGAGTTCAAACAACTTTTTTAGTGTTTTTAGTCCATCAAATTATTTTGATTAATTACCAACAAGTAAAAAAATTGAAAATATACATAGTCCTGATCCCTAGTATTATAAATATGTCAAACAAGTGGTAATGATTTCTACTAATATTATTCAATACTACTCAAGTGCATAAATTTAAAAATCATTTGTGAACTATTATTTTGCACCTAAAACTAATATAATTTTTTTATAAAATGCTCAGATGAATGTTTCGATATATTATTCCTTATTTTTATCACCTTTATATAAGGAATCAACTATATTTTCTATATTTCTACAAAAATAATTTCATATCACACTGAATAACAGTGTAATGGAATATTAATTTTAGATCCCTAAATTATAAAAAAATACAATTAAATATTACTTATTATTTTCAATAAAATAGTTAAAATCACTATAGAACCTAATAGCATTTCATGGTAATGAATTTACACAAAAAAAAGATTGGATCTCTGGTTCCTCACATTTTTACTATAATGTCATTGTGGCATGACATAATATAACTATGGGTTTATCACATGGCCTCAAAATTGTAGAGGTAAAAAAATAATTTTTCAACCACATGAATGAATACTATAATGTTATTCAATGTAAATATCACTATTATAAAATGTTACCTTTTAGATAATACCATATTTCTGATGATATTGATTTTTATATCCTTCTCATTCCATGACTAAACATTACATCATGATCCCTATGAAATAATAAACACAGTGTTCTTCAATGGTAAATCCCAACTCAACCAACATGAATTAAAATTTTATTTTCAGGCATGTGAATACTTATCCATTAAAAGATTTTATTTTGATATATCATATCTCATCATGATGAGTTTTTTGAAAAAAACTAAATAATTCATCACCCATTTACATTTTGAAAAACTCTAATAAATACTTAAATCACACATGAGAATTGTGATAATAAAAAACATGAAAACAAGTGACTAACCCAATAATATCAAACTCAATAAATTTGAAAAAAATATTTATAATGTGATAGTTATATACTATTATCATTATTGGATATGGAAATGTTTTGAAGAGTTGTTTAACCATTGTTATAAATATTGATACCATATTGACCAGGTTGTATGTTTGGTCTCTAAAACTACCAGTTTCACTAAATTCACATTGAATACTTCATATTATGATAGTTAAAATCAATTTGACCAGATATATTAAAACATTAATGGAATATTTATGATAATTCACAGTATTACTGACGTTGATTTTTGGTCGGAACAACTACCAAAGTTAGATATATTGTATGAGGTTTTCCAATTTTCATAGATTTTGTTGTACATCTGTCGTATATATCACATTATTTATTATAGGTTATATTAATATTGATGAATATTTTAAAATAATCAAACATCTCTATAATATATAGGATTATTAATATTCTCTTATGTAGATGGGATATACAACATGTATGATTTTAATGGAGACATGTGGTTTTATAGGTTGTAAATTTCATTAAGAGTAACATATTAAATATTAAGAAACTATGTGAATTTAATGATTATATTTTTTAAGTTATGTTATGGCTTTGGAAATTGGTGGTGATAATTTTTTAATTTTATTTTGAATTAATTTTATTTCGATTTTTGGGGAAGGATATACATTGGGAGGTTTATTTATTTAATACTCCAAAAATCATGTGGTTGAGATTATTCAATTAAATTATAATAATTATATTTTCATGGATGAAATGTTTTAAAGGGGAATATTCTATAATAATGCCAGAAATATTCTTTTGAATTATATGAATGTGGGTATGGTTTTTATTTTTTTTATCATATGTTATTTATGGATATAATTTGTGTTTTTTAGGATGAATTTATTTAAATGATATTTTCTAAAAAGACCAAAAATTATATCCATTGATAAAATCAAATTTAATGACTATTTCATTGACTATTAGTATAGAATATTGTTAATTATTGATTCAATGTGAATGAATATAAACTGTGGATGTATTACTTTCATTAAATTAAAGTGTTTAGATTATGTTTCTAGTTTTTCAGAATTTGAGATGATGAAAAAAATTTGTTTTGGTTTAGATACTTAAATTATCTTCATGAATAATTAAATAAAAATGAAATACAAAATAATATAAATGAAATAAATTTATTGGGTGCATAATTTCTAGTTATAAATACATAAAATCACAGTGTATTTTTTGAATTTTTTGTGCATCATGGGTTTCAATAACAATTTCACGGGAAAATAACTCTGATATAAAAGAATAAAAATGACTTTTAGATCCCCAATTTTATTATTGCTACATTATAAACCCCCATTAGATCCTAGAAGATATTATTTTTTAATCTAGGCCATCCTAGTGTGGTTTTGGGGTAATTTTCATGGTTTTTATTTATCACTTGAGGAATTCCGTCACTGAATTGGGTGGATAAAATCCTACAACTAAGGTAGATAAATCCACAGATAAATTAATTTTTAGTTGTATATAGTCTCTGTTATATATATTTTCTATTTTTTCATTGGACGTAACAACCTTAAATTTTATTAATGGAAAATCTCTTCTGAAAAATTTATTAGTGAGACATTTAGGAAGACAGTATATTATAAAACAAATATAACAATAAATAGAAAAAAATTATTATTTATTATTTAAATTTTGAAAATTAAATTCATATTATCAATATAGACATGAAAATTATGATTATTACAATGGGTAAATAAAGAAAAACTATATTTATAATAGTAAATTTTTGAATATTTCAAAAACATAGATTTATAACATTCAAGAATAACAACACAAAGAATAGATTATTAGTAATCTTGTCAACATTTTAAAAATAATAATTTTGAAACATTGAAAAGAAATTTATTTAAAGAAATATGATGAAATTGGGAGGTATTTATATCAATTATAAAACAAATAGCATCATTAGAATATTAATAAGACTGTTGGAATGGTAACATGATTATGAGGAATAATAACCTGACCCTTATGAATTATATGTTGACCATCATAATTATAACATTAAAAATAATATAATAAATAAGTTGAAAATGATATTTTAATTAAGGATTATTAGGAAAAAATAAATATAATAGTTCCAAAATATATGTATTAATGTTAAAATTCCAATCAATGTACAAGTAATTTTTTGATAAATTTTATTATAACTCCATGTCTAAAAACCCATGATTTTAATAATAATAATTACAAATAATTGTATATTATATTATTTAGATAAAATAAATATTATTTCTAGAATTATCATGTATATAATATTTACTGGTTAATTATTTATAATTTTATAAGATACATCATTTTTTAGGAGAACTATAAAAATATATTTTTAAAATACTACATGTTTTATTATATAATAATAATATAATAATGACTTAGTACATATATAATTAGTTATACTAACACAAAAACAAGTTTATCATGACAAATGCGTATTTAAAAACCAATAATCATATTTTCTAGACCTAAAATGTTTTTTCGAAATCATAAAAACATAACATATTCCATTAGAGAAATAATTTTTAGTTTTTCTCAGTTTGGTTTTTATAAATTTTGAAATTTACTACTGGATTATTAAAAAGTTATAATTCATTATACTATAATAATATATTATTCATAATTTCAAATATTTCACAATTATATGGTTTAGCATATAAATTATATTTTATTCATTACTTTAACCAAAACAATACCCTTCTACTCACGTATAAATACCCCCTCTTAGTCCAACGTGAAAACCACTTCCGTTAAACATAAGAAAACCAAACAACATCAATAAATCCATCCAATACGCCCATTATAATCCTATAAGAAATTATAGTATAATATAACTCTAATAATTCAGGGATGTAAAGGCTATACAAAAGTAACAACACTGTAAATTTGGTATGACTCCTCAATCTATTCCTTTCATTTTATGCCCCGCTATCTCCAGCATTGAATTTATTTATATCCCAAAGTATATAAAATTAAATAAAAATCATATTATCATAATATTACTTATATTATAATACTTTATATATTGTGTACATATTTCATACATCTTCCACCTTCTATTTTGATAGGGACCACTAATGATATGTTAACTGCCTTTGTGGATGTTTCCAATTCTCTTTTTATCACAACAATTTCTGATAGTTATAAAAAAAATTATAATATTTAATTTTTTAAATATAAATAAATTATTTTCATCTAGATTTTATTTTACTAATGTTTGAATGAAAAAATTCATAATATCAAAAAAATTTGATATATTTAAATATATATATAAATATATATATATATATGAAATCCTTTAACCATTAAAAACATTAACAATTAATATTATATATTTATAATATATTATATAAGAAAAATAAATTTATTGTAATTTACAACTAGAATAATCTATATTAAATATCAATTTATTATATAGAAGCACTAATTTTAAAGAAATAAATCGAATGGGCTTAATCATTCTAATTAGTATTAGCTTCTTTTTCAAGGGACATGTATGTTTCTTCCTCATTAATATTTCATTTAACATTCCTATAATTATTTTTCAAAATTATAATTTTTTGAAATTTCTCATGGATTCACCTTAACCTTTTTTTTCATCAAAATATGACATATGATTCTTTATAGATACATTTAATTTGTAATAATACTTTTCCCTTATTAATTTTGGAATCTGAAAGGTTATTTACCAAAATGATATTTATAATAAACTTATGGAAAATATTATTTTTTCCATTGGTTTATCTCATTTCTACAATTATTATATGTTCTAATTTAATGTGGAATGTATTGATATGACTATTTAATGTTGTGATGGATTGTCCCATAATTCTATTTCCAACCAATGCATTTAGTAATGTGATATATCTTATTGGATTATATATATTATGAGTGGTCCTGATTCTTTATTTTTTTACAGTTATGGTTTGTTGATATGTACCCATATGTATTTCATGTTCCTAATACTATATTTCTTTACAATATATTTGGAGGATTTGAACACAGTGTTATGATAATTAATTATAATACACATTCTATACCTATTTTAAATGATTCATTAATCCTTACAATGATGAAAAATTATTTTTGATAAGATGGCGATTATTATTATTATTATTATGCTCAGTCATTTTTTATATATTTTCATGTCCTATGTCACATTAATTTTAGAAATCTTCTTAAAAGGTTTTTAACCCACCCTTTCAATAATGTATGTCCTCATGAGCTCACATATTTTAAGAAGAAATTAATATATTTTTAGAGTTAAATGAAGAATGGTTTATATATTTTTATGTTTTATTATGTAATATTTATTTATAAACCTAATTTTCTTAATATAATAAACATTATGATTAATTTTTTTGTTATTAATTTGATATTTTCTAAAAAATGATTCAATTGTAATGATTGTTAAAGGTGAGGAACTAAATTTAGTATCCTTGTATGGTTTAGTAGAATTTTCAAATTGTACTAGAAAACAGTAGTTAAACCCCTAGTAATAAGATTAAGTATTTGGGGTAAACATCCTACAATTTGGTCTTGTATCATGTTTGTGACTTCCTAGAAATAATATATTTTTCTCGATGAAATCAAGTGGATGTAGTCTATAAAATAATTTCCCCTAGTAGTTTAATCAATAAAAATGATAGTTAGGTATTAAGTTAACCTTAACTCATATAATATAATGTGAGCCTAACTAGAAACCATTTTTGACTCTAATATGGGGTATTATTTTATTGATCACATATACTTCACAATCCATTATGAGGGATATATATAGTTAAAATAATAATTTTTATTAATGTTGGAAAATATGGTAATATATCTTTCTATATTCTTGTTTGATGGTGTGGGTTAATAGAATATAACCATTGGGTAAATATATTAATCCATTGTGATATTAAATTTGAATTGATATAAATTTTTTAATAAATAATTTATTCATAAATTATTGACAAAAAAATTTTCCCAAAACTTTTTATTTATCAAAATGTTTGGAACCAGGAAAAACCAGACCAATTATCCAAGTGATACAAAATGAAAAACAAATATAGTTGATATTCCCAATATAATTGGTGTAGGATTTCATAACATCTTCACGATCCTCACCCAGCTATCTCAATAAACATAAAATAACCTCAGACATTTGAATGGTCCACTTTTTCCCGTGAATGAGAAATTAGCTATAGAGTCCTTCATTCCCCTATACGTACTGACATTGAAAAGATCTATTTATCAACTTTTAATGGAACATTGGGTTAAATCCATAGAAATGATATTTACCATTCCTCATTTTTCTAAAAGGATGAATTTAACTTTCTTTTACAATTACTTAGATAATGAAGAAGATTAATAGTGGACATTGATCAATAATACAAAAATAAAGAATTATTTCCAAGAAATGGTGTGGGAAATCATCAAAAGAAATTTAATAATATTTATTTTCCTTGAAAGCATCTCAATGATATGGATTCAAATTTTCTAGAGCATGAAGAATGTAGAGTGAGTCTTTTGATACTTACAAGGAAAATTTCATAGAATTTTCAAGGTACACCCCATTATATTTATAGTAGTGATTGAAAAATAAATAATTCAATAGTGATTTAATACAATATCTTCAATTATATCTATCTATAAATGACTTTGGGACCCATGAAGATATAGTTCAATTTGTTATAATGTTGATTTGGAGTTTTCATTATTATCCCATGGATAATATGATTAGAAATGAAGTATTAAGCATTATGATAGACAATAAAATGATAATGGATGAAAAAACATCCAACCACTTACATGTCCAATATTTGGGGAGAAACATATTAAATATTAGCTCAATAAAATGGTGAAATGATTAAGTCTGGTGGAAAAGGGTTTCAATGTCAATAAAATGATATATACATAATGAATATATCTAGTATAATAGAGTAAATAAAGCCACCTCCCAATGCACCACCCATAGTTCAATGTTTAAACTATAAAGGGAATGGGAACTATTTAAGTAGTTCCCCATACCAGGGTTCTATAATGGTAATAAATGACATCCACCACCAAGGCTGAGGCAGAAATAGAATGATTACCCCAAAAACACTATTTAGGTGGAGAAAAAAAATAATGTCATACAAGGTACACTATCTATTAACTAAATAATGTTTAATGGTTTATTTAATATGAGTTATTAATATTACTATATATAATAAATTTTTACCAGGACTAATAAATATTATAAATTAATGAAAATATATATCTAAAAACACTTATTAGTTCATTAATACAACCCAGGTGTTGAACTCTTACTTATTAAGATTTATGGGAAGATTCATCAATTGAATCTTGTAATCGACTAATTTGTAGAATTTGACCCTATACTAGGAATAGATTGGATTTAATTATATAGAGATCAAAACAACATTTTTTAATATTAAGTATCTTTATATATCATAGATAATATTAATCTCATGGAAAATTATAAGAAATAAAATGAATATCTGATACAATAAATCCCTAAATGACAGGGGTGCTTATACACATGGAAAAAAATATCATTTCCCAATGAATTCTACAACAACAAGAAATTTATAAGAATTTATTAAAGGTGATTTTCAATATTATATATTTCATTTCCCATTAATGTTAACCAAACCACCACATGAAAGTACTACCATCACAATCATTACCCCTATAGTGTGCACCGGTATAATAAGTGTTATGAATGTTTGATTTATTAGTATAAAGTTGTAAATATACATGATAAAAATTAAACTATGGTAACATATATCACATATTCATTATTGTTTAAAATTTAAATGAATGTTAAATGAAAATGAAAAAAAATTATATATTGATAAAAAGAAATAGGTTTCATAATTAGTTCATCATTTTATCAATGAATAACTTATGAAACAATATTTAGATTTCACAAGAATTTAATTATGGTATGATCCATTGAAGGGAAATATTTTTCATAAAAATAAATTCATCATAAAAATAAACAATTTTGAGAAATAATAAATTTGGTATGAATAGACCATGTCCCCTATAAAGCACAGGTAACATCATAAGATATCATATTTGATGGAAACTAATTTTAAAAGAAAAATTACATACAATTTTTCATATCGAAAATATCTTTTCTTTGAAAATATCATTTTAAAAATAAAGCATTTTTATATATTTTTTGAGTCGTTTTAATTAAAATAATCATTAAAATATATATATTAATAACATTTATAATAGGTCATGAGGAAAATAAACTATCCACTTGGAAAAAACATTTTAAATAAAAAATATTTTCAAAAATAATTTATTTGAAATTAATTTTATTTAATTATAATATAATATTTAAAAAAATAGTTGTTAATGACAATGGATTTTGTTTCATTCTATAAACTTTAAAAAAAATGTTTTTTTCAATTTTTTATTAAAAGAAAATCAAGAATTATTTGGAAAACGACATTAATATTTCTTAAAACTTTTTTATAAAAATAAAAACATGGGTAAAAATTTCTTTAATAATTCTTTTATATGATATAAAATATGAATACATTTTTTTGAAAACATTTCTTTGGATGAAAAACAAGTTTTCAACCAAAGTGGGAAATAGAGATGGTTTTTCTTAAAAACATTCCATTGAACACTAGAGTACATGAAGAGAGTAAAATGAAGATAAAACATATATAATCATGTTATAATAAGAGGATAATAAATTTAATTATATTATTCAGTGATATGTAATTATATTCAATTATAAGAAGCATGATCAGGAGAAATCTCGATAAGTGATAAGGATACACAATAAAACCCTAACCACATTGGTAACACTGATTAGTAAGACCTATGAACGAAAAAAATTAAATAAAACATAAAATATCATATATAGATGTCTATTAATGATAAGAGATTTTGATGGAACAATATAAAAACCTCATAAAAGAATATATTTGTTTAACACAACATATGTCTCAAAGAAAGAAAATTGAAACAAAAATCCCATATATATTTGGTATCATTGTAACCATTAACCCCCTGAAGGAGATATAAAAAATGGAAATATAAATAAAAAATCAGTATAACAATCATTAAATACAATTCTGGGTAGTATATAAACCACTTAAAAGAAAGAGGTTATGAATATGGCCTCTGCCTCAAAGAAGAAAAAAGTGTGACAGTAATCCCTTACATTAAGTTTAAAATTCCATATTACACATTCAAACCACATGTATAATAAATATATGATTATTATAAATTTATTAAATAACAAAAAAAATATATCCGACCATATATGATTTACTTAAGACCGTTTATTACAAATTTATTAACAATTCTACATTAATGTCACAATTCTGCCAATAACTGCATTATTTTTCATGTATGTTCTGATTTTTTGTACTCTTTTATTGATTATAGATCCATAATCTCTATAATGTAAAAAACATTATCATTCATCCATAGTTTCCACTCTGTGGTACCCTGAGATAGTGGTCACAAGACGTTAAGCGCACGACATTGAATGCTCAAGGGTGCCAACTAGCAGCGAGGTCCTAGAGTGTGTATAGGGGGGAGACTGTGCCCTAATATATTATAGTGAGAATAGTTATAGAAAAAATGGTAATTAGTGGAATCAGAAATTATAAATAAATAATAATGATAAATAATTGATGTAAACATATAAAGATAACTAAATAACTTAAAAATGATGAATTACATTAATAGATATAAAATAAATATCCTATTATGTCATTTACCTATTCAAAAAGTTGGTGTAAATCGATATTAAAGGATACACAAAAATACTAAATGATACACAAAAATATAAAAAAGACCAAAACCGTCTATATTGACCATCTTGAGCATAGGCTCATTACTCTACCCACATACTCTATCATTGCGACGTAAATTAATCAATTATTGAAAGCTGCATGCTCCCCTTTATCAATACATATGATTATAAATATTTCTTGGTTTCCAGAGGTATCCTAAGAAGGGTTTGAAATACAATATCAGTAAGATATCACCCACGGTGTCTAGGCTAATCCATTTCATATAATAAATAATTTGAATGATGTGACATAATAATAAACACAAGGAAATGAATACGTAAATAAATAAACACTTCCATCTGGGTTAATAGAGGGGAAACCAATAGATACCACCTACTTCAGACTAAGATGTATTTCTGAATCAATATACTTGTACAAGTGTATGATATTTTCATAGGCAATCATGATGACAAACCCATGGTATAAATACCACATCCTTGTTCATTGTCTTAGTAATTAAATTTCCATGATATCATTAAAGTATACTTATAATATAAATAATATACATTACATATGTATAATAAATTTGTCGATAAAATCCAATGATGGTGTCTCAAACCCATGGATGGAAATCTATAAAGAATACCAGGTTATTTTTTTGAAATATTCATTACAACCAATTAAACTGAGTCCGTCCAAGGAAACCCATATAGCCATCCCTATTCTCACTCATGGAACGGTGAACTCTGAGTTTGAACCAGGTATCTTACCTAGGGGATAGGGTCTCACCCAAGGCATGGTGTAGCCATCCTACGAAGGAGTAATTACACAATTTATTTTTTAGGGAACCATTTTCAATCCAGTGTAATAATAATACACCAAGATATCCCGAACAATAAAACCAAAATTATTTATCCCAATGTGTCAAGTTGATTCAACCAATCACTGTGAGTCCAGCCACGGAGTCCTTGAGTCAGGACCAATGTTCTCTTTCAGACTGTAGCAGAAGAGGAATAAAAGCAAAGGTAAATATCAGAAGCAATAATATATTATTCTACCCATATAAAAAGGCATGGAAATAACACATTCTTATATTATTTCTAGGTGATGCAATTCGATTTCTATCCAATAAATTATAACATATGGTAATGATCACATGAAATTAAACAACTGGACAAATGCATAAGGTGTAAGAATTTTAAAAGGAGTAAGGCACATGTTATATGGAATAATCATTTTAGAATCAATAACTACCACTTTAATTAGGCAGAAATCAAATAAACATATAATAAATTTACATATATGATTGTTCCAACGAAATTTAAAGCATAGGGAATTCAATTAAAGGGTCTACTAATAACCTATGATTTATTTAAATTCAAATTCTAAATTACAAGAATATATCCAAGTTGAAAATCACACACACAAGATGCTAAATAATTCAAGGTACAAGAAAATTGTCTATTAAGGTGGTCTCACCCAAATGGTTTTCCAAATATGTGGTTAACAACCCATCGATGGTTTTTTCTATAAGGTATGGTCACATACAACATGAGGAACCCACCAAACTAATTTATTTATCATTTTTGAAGCATTTTTTGAAGGGTCCAACCTGCTGAAGAATTGTTCACTACATAAAAGGTGAAAAATGAGTGTAATGTAATGAGCACACTTTAATCGTTATAGTATCAATGCACCAATAAAATTTGAAGTATTGAATCAACATATACCTGGTGAAAATAAAGAAACCACTCAACACCCTAAAAATAGGGAAAAGCTACCACACTTAAATAATGATCCAAAGTATTGAAGAACATTGAGAAGGAAGAAATTGAATGATAGATCTTACATAGAGATTTCCATTTCTAAAAATGGTGATATATTTGGTTACCAGTTGACAGAGATATCACGAACCCTATAATGGTTGAAGAAGTAGGTTTAGGTATAGAATGTAAAGACCACAAACCCAGTATCTCAGAGTAAGTTCCTCATTTTATTAAATTGATATTTTTAAAAAGTATTACCATCCCAAAAGACATAATATTTTACTAGTTTTCCAAAACTAGATAAATACATATGTTTAACATTACAACTTGAATGGAAAAAATTATAGAAATTTCATTGGCAACATCTATAAATCCTATATTATCCATGAAAGTCATTCATAATAAATATCATCACATCCTAGGGAAAAGTAAAATATAAGAAAGAAGTGATATCGTATTATTAATATGGGTAAAAAATATACTATAATCTATAAAAAACATAAAAAATTTGGAAAGTTATATAAGTACATAAAAATAATGAATAATTTCATTGCTGTAAAGAAGGATAAAGAATTATAAAATGTAAATGGAAGTTCATGAAGAAACTCTTACCTTATGTCTAAAAGTGTTCTAAACTTGCGCTTAATGTACAGGATAATAAAATTAGACTTATTAATAAATTAATTAATAACATATTAAAAAATTATTTAAATTATTATAATTTTATTATTTTCAAGTATGACCTTTTTGATTAGATATGAGATTCAATTTCGTAGATTGAGATTGTTTTTCCCTTGGTATTCATGATCAGTTTAATTTTAGACAAATGTGGTAGATCATGTAAAATGGAAATTATTCTCAAGAATTGAAATTATAATTTATTAATGAAAATATAGAATATTAAATGGTATTATATATTATTTTTATTTTTATTGTGAGGGTGATTTGTTAGATATTACATTATTGATAATATTTAAGATCATTTTGGCTGTTTTTTGATAATCACGAACAACTTTTATTTTATTAATTAATCATATATAGTGGTTCTAGAATATTAAATTAGTTCTGTCACATATATTATAATATTTATTAACAATTTTAATCTTTTTATTACCATACATGAAGGAATAATTGAAAAACAAACACACATCATCCATGATGGTAATAAATCAGTACCTCTCAGTCGATGTTTTCATCATTAAAATAAAAGGAAAAAGAGAAGATAAATGATGGTGGGTTTTATATTAAAATAATAATTTGAAACCATAGATTCTAAAAATTACATAGCATCATGAGGTCCTCCATCCTCTGAGAAGGTGAGAGGATTCTACTATTAAGAGTCCTATGTTGGCTCTTCCATATTAAGTGTAGGCCCAAGAACTCCGTGAACAGACAGCATAAGCTAAATAATGTAGTCATGGAACTGATCATCATTCCTCGTGGAATATCAGTATGAGGTTCTATAGGTGTAACTACCGGAGGTATCACATGTGATCAGGGCCCACTACCACAAGAGATATCTCATCACCATTGTCCCGACATACAGTATGAGGTCATTGTGGTGGATTTTCTCTATAATTTCCAAGAGCACACCTTAGATATGATATATAACAGATAATGAATTCATTAAATAATGTACAACCACAATCCATCCTACTAAAAAAAGTCACCCCAATATATACTCATGGATTTAGATCTAGGTGATAAAAATGAGTCACAAATGGATTATCCGAAGTACGATCTACTACCCCTATTAAGGTGGGGTCAATGTCGGGGACTCATATTAAACATATATGGTGTCCATTCATTTTAATGGATATATTTTGTTTCAATAATAGGTGCATTTAAATTCCCATTAAGTGGTTGAATTAGATGAATTTCCATATCAACTTTCTAAGGGCCCATACACAATATAAATTGGATGGTGGTGTCAATTTAATCCTAACCAAAACATATTCTATCATAAAATCATGGTTGGTTATAAAGTTATTTAAATGAAAAATTTTATTTTAAAATATACATTTCACAGAATCATGGGGAATTGCATTATACCCCCCTTAAAATGAATCATTTACTCAAAAGTAATCCCTTTTGTTCCAATGAATAATGATACTTCTTCCTAATTAAATCCCTGTGATCCTACGTATCTTCATAATAATGTTGGTTTTTTCAAAAAAAATTGACCATGTGAGTGTTCATGTTTTATATCACTTTATTATTATGATCCAATATATCCATCAATTATTCCTCATAATAAATATCATGAACCTATGGTATGCCCTTTGAGTATAGTTCATAGGAGGGATCAGGATGTACATCATTATGAGAAATAAAAGAAAAACATCATGACCCTTAGAGTGGTTAGTGGATACTACAATCAATAGGTTACAATCATGATAAAATAAATAATTTCAAAGGAACCATTATATCTAGATCTTATCATTCCATTTTATCTAATGAAACAAATTCCCCTTGGCTGCGCTTTAATCAATTTACACTTCTTCTATTAGTTGTTAAATTAAGATGATATTTTTTATCCTGATGCACTGGTAGATCATAAGATCCATTAATGGATTATATTTCATTCTTTATATCTTTGGTTATCATCAAAACAAAAATGGTTAACACTATTTAACCAATATAGATAAATCTTTATATAGTTTTTTATTAATTAATATCTAAAACCTCCTCAAAAGATAAATATAAAACATTCCATAAATGGTTTACCATATAATCTTTTGAAGATATTAAATTTATAAATATGTTAACTGAAATTTGATAATTGAACATTACATTAATCCCCTAAATATCATAAGGCTTCTATGAATTTTCACAGACCAAATATTTGAATACCTTGGTCATATATTTTCATGAAACATGTTAATAACCAGAAATACTATAAAACCATAACAAAAATATATGTACATACTCCTTCCAAGATTAACACCTATGATTATTAAATAAATTCAAAAAATCTACAAAATACTATAAACTCAACCAATGTTAACAGAAAAAAAATATTCAATGAATCATTAATCAATTCCAATGCCATTGACAATATCTAATTTACTTTTTTCATCTCCAAATTCTAATTATTCCAATATTAATAAATTAACATTAGGAACATTTTATGTGTTATATTCCATAAATAACGTGTTTTCCATTAAATATCACCTTTTTATTAAATCAATTTTCAAGGTACTCAGCATTATTCAACATATTCAAGAAAATTATTAATGCAAAAATTCAAATATTCTATCCCGATACGTTTAATAATTCAAAAATCCAATACATAAAAACATTATTCATTATACTTCACTCATAAACCATTAACTAATATTCATAAAATTAGTCCTTAATACATATTTTATATAATGTGTAATATGAATCAACTTAAATGTAATAAATCTTCTTACGAATTACATAAACAATACTATTATAATAGCCCATACCTTTCATCTTTGATTAATGGTATCTTCATTATTATTATTCTAACCATTACTCATACCACCTTATGGATTCTCTTTGCGAGTTTTCTACCTAAGATATAAATTTTCTTAATTCCCATAATTTCTACATTTAACACATTCATCAGTTAATAATAAATTAGGGAGACTAGTATTCTTATCCATTGTGTTAAATTGAAATTTCATTTTCTAAGAAATTTATTACTCTCGTTCCTTATCTTCCACACATAAAACATCTTATTGTTACATTGATTCATTCTACAGAGTTCCTCTCCCCAGAATATTGACATATTGTAAATGGAATCATCCTTCCTCCATAGTCTCCATCACTCGCACTCTCAACGAACACTATATTTCTACTCTTTGGTGAGTCTGAGATTTTATTATGGTGTATTTGGTTAATCATGTATCATGATAACTAATTAGTTAAAAAATAAAATACATTACTCGAATAATTATACCATTTGGTTTCTGATTAACACATTTTCTACAATATTCAAAATTGTCCCAATTCCTTTGGGTTCCATCTAATGAACAAAACCAAAATGAATATTTTGAGCAATAAAAATCATATTGGTAAGCAAAATAATCATGAAAATTATTTATAATGTTTCTAAATCGTGACACCTTGTTATCTATATATGAAAAATTATGATTAACCTACGATATTCATGGTGACTATTTGATCATTCATGATGGTTTGTAAAGTGTTTTTGAATTCCCAAAACATATAACCTGAGAGTGTCAAACTAGGTGTGAAGAAAAGATTATTTTCATGCACCGAGTTACAATCGAGTCCTGTTAAATGTTTTATTTTTGGAGATATTGCACCTGGGAAACTCTCTTCCAAATCCATATCTTCATATTGTATCGAAATAACATTGTAATTTCATTGAATCAACATAATATATCCTTTACTAGAATTTCAATATATTTTCATATAATTTAAATCATCCTTATACTTATCCATAGACATATACATAAGAATATCCTCAAAAATGTAACACCCCAAGCTTCTACGGTATGCTTCTCTTTGAATAATGCAATAGCATGTGTTGTACGCAACATCGAGTTCTAACACACACCACAACCGATCAAACTAGCTGTTATGAATAATAATACCTACTTTTTGAAATTATATATATTTTATATTTCAAAATGGACTTCATTTTTGGATTTGGAATAATGAAATTATCCTAAGTTGAATTTTTGGTATTTTTCTGAGAACTTCCAATTTTTATGAATTGTGAAAAATACTTGAAAAAAACTTTTTTAATCAAAATAATTTATAGTGGTAAATTATAATATTGAGTGGTTTTAAAGTATAATTAGAATATATTTTTACCATTTTATCCAATGGTGTTCATTTTAATTAATTTCACTTTGAAATTGGACATAAACAATTGTCAATCTTTTGATATATATTGTTTCTTAAAAACACGATATTTGTTGTGACAGCGGGAATAAATTATAAAATTAATTAATGAAACTTATATGTTTAGAATTTTTTAAAATAGGCTTCATTTTTGAATTTGGAATATCAATTATAGCTTAGGGTGAAATTTTTGCATTGTTCTGTAAAACATCAATTTTTAATGAATAGTGAAACTACTAAGTGGTAGTTAAAAAACTAAATTTTTCATAAAACATAATTTTACTGCTGCTGTGATTGGAATTTCGAAAATTCGAATGACATGGTTAATATAAAGAAGTAAAATGTGGTTCAATGAGATGAAAATTATTTTTGGTGAATAGTAACATTTTACTTTTATTTACCACGGTTAAAAGTAAACAGTGTAATTAAGGGTAAAAATGATATTAATATTACCCTAAAACATTCCCTAATCTTATTGGACAAGTGTATCTCGACCAAAAACAACCTTAGGAATAAAATATTATCATTTAGGTCCACTTGGATTAGATTAGGACATTTATTATTATTTAATTAAAAGAAGAGTTAATCAAAGTTTATTTACTATAACATATTTAATATAGGGTTATACATAAGATAAATTCGATTGTAAATATTCATTTGAATTATAAATATATTTCCTACATAATTATATTTTATTTCTAATTTTCAGAAATTAAATAATTTATTTATTTATGACACAATGATGATGCTGTAATTACCATAATAGTGAAAAATTAAAATAATTGATTTTGAAAATGCCCAAATAAATATATTATGAGACTTTTAATGAATTACACTAATTTTATATGATAATATGACATATTAGGATTTATTTAATTGACATTGATCAAACTAATCATTCTGTTATGATATTCACAAAAATCAATTTTCCAAATAGTGTCAAAATTGACATAAAAGAGTTTTTAAAACAAATATTATATTATTAATTGATATTAAATTCCTAAAAATCAAAGGAACAGACAAGATACTTATATCATGATATTTTATCATTAAGGGCACACTTGGGGGTCTCTTTGAGGTATATAGTATGTTTATTAACTATATAATATAAAAATACAAAGTGACATGGTAAGTGTCAAACTAATTAACTAAGAGTTAAAACTAAAATATAACGTTAATATAATGACCCAAACCAGTATAAATTATATTGGTTGAGTGGTTTTCAACCTATACCCACCTTAACATTTAAAAAATCCACTTTTGATCCATTATAAAATGAATATGAATTTATTATAAAATAATATTTCTAGCTTTTCCAAAGGTGCCACTCACCCCTCTTATAAAAGGGCACTCTCCCTTCTCATTAACTCACACCTCCAAAGCCTTTTGGTTCGGCCAAACTCTGCCCAAATACTCTCTCAACTTCCCTCACTTAATCCTAGAAGCCTTACTTTATTCGGAAAGCCAACTTCAGGATACCATTTGATCAAATCAAAAGGAAGATCCAGATGAAGAGGTAATGATTTCACCACCCTTTTTCAAGTTCCTTTCATCATCCACTTATTCTTTATTTGTTATTCCCATTCAAAAATAACGAATCCAGATCTCCTATATACTTTAATATTATTATAAATATTGCACAACCATATTTAGTATTATATCCATCCTTTGAATGACATGTCACCATACGTGCGTACGTTTGGCTTACCGTCTCCATGTCGTGGTGTAATTGTTAATCAATATATTATTATTTGGATGGGTATAATAATGATGTGTAATTCATGTAAATAATAAATATAACATGATAATGATTATGTATATATGATATACCATCCAATTATATATTATTTTAATATCAAAATAATGATATTGTCACTCATGCGTACGTACGGACTACCATCTCCACGAACGAGATAAGATTCATTGACCATCGTATCCATTCAAGTATAATTCTCATTTGAAGATTAATAATAGTATCTAAGGACATGATATCATTATGGATATGATTAAGATACAACCTATACATGACAAACACGTCTTACATAACAATACATATAAAAGAAAATGATTAAGTTAGCACCCAAAACAACGATAATTCTAAGATAATATTAACAAATCAATGTTAAAAGTTCATATATGATATCATATTAATGTATGTGATTCTTGTATACTTTAATAACAATTATTTCACCATTATACAGGAGGTTAACCTACCCCCAACCAAGGAAAATTACAAGGTAAGGTTTTATTTCGCAATCTCTTTATTATCCGAGGTTGTTTATACGTAATAATCTACTGGGATCTCTTTATCATCCACATCCATGTTTCTTAAAAATATATTTCAAAACACATTTACTATTTAGAAGAATATGGGTTAAAGTCATTTATACACTTGTTTGACTTTTTATAAGTGGTTTATGAAGGAATCTTTCCGTCGTTTTCAAAACAAGGTGCTTTTTAACCTTTTCGACAGAATTAAGTTAAGAATGTTTTTGTTAACTTATACGGTGGGTGCAGCTATTTTCTGCCATTATAAAATCGTCAAAGCTTCCTTTACAATATTATAAGAATATTTTCAAAGAAAATGTTTTATTTTATAAAAATATAACTCTTGAATTATTTCAAAATAGAAAGAGATATTTCTCTAAAAAGAGTTTTGATTTCATCTATGTCAACATCCTTTGATGGATTTAATGCTTATTTGAAGTTGATTTATTATGATACAAAACTTCTATATTGTATTGATGGTTTTGTGATATGTATGATTGTGGATGTGTTATTTTTATACCATTCAAGGTTTATGGATGAAATATTTACATTTCGTATGCTAGTTTTAATACAAATGTTTATGTTATGTTTAAACCATTTCATATAGGAATGCATTGGACATAATATTTGAAGAGTGGAGCCTGCTATAGCTCCTAGATGCATTGGTAGGTCTCATGAGACAAACTAGTGTCTCAGCACAAGGCCTTGGAAAATTCTTATTTGTAGTCTTGGCATGAGGCCTTGGCTATGTGGTTATGATAGTCTGGCATTATGCATTCCATCATTATGAAAGTGGTTATTGATATTGAATGTGATTATTCAATTAGTAGAATATCCATGTGAATAATTAAATGGCATTATTTAATTTTATTTTTTATATACTATGTTGAAGTTCAAGTTTAAAAAGGCTTTTGTTTTAGTTATACACTTCCTTAAATGATTATTATTATTTATGAAAGTTTCTGCTATATTGTTATCCTTACTGGGCATTTGAGCTCACCCCTTTTCTATGTATTATTTTTCTCAGGATGTGAAGAAGTAAATTGTGAATGACCTGCAGGGATATTATGAGGGGATAATAATGTGGACTATGGAGACAATATGTTGTTGTAGTAGTTTTTCACTTTATGTGTAATGTAAAACATTATGAATATATCTAGTGTTTCCAAGGCTTCTAAACCAATTGGTCTTTCGAGATTTGATCTTTCTTGTGATCATGCCAATGTTATGTAATAATGAACCGACTTTGGGTAACTAGGGTTAGGGCATTATAGTTGGTATCAGAGAACATTTAGTACAAACCTTGGAAGCTAGATTTAGATAAACTCTGATTAGAGCACATAGACCTAAGATGAACTTTGAGGATTAGTATAGAAGAAAATCCTAGAATTTTAGTATTGTAGATATTTTGTGAGTTTTCTGAGAAATACATCCCTGTTTGGATACGAACAGGTAGAGGCGGCTCTGGCACAGATGTACCTAGGGGTAAATCCCGAAAACACCGCTTTGAGCTAGAATCGAACGGGAACTGGTGCATGACAACGGGCCTTGCTGCACTCTTGGTTACAACACTCCTGGGGGATATACTTAGGATTACTCTCATTTTCATTACAAATCATTATTAAGGGTTTATGAGTATATACTTCTTCAAAAAAAACATTTTTTTTATGATTATAGATTATATCCATAAATAGTTCAATTTATGTTAAGTGTTTTATAAGTATGGAATTATGTATTTTGATTCATAAACTGATCTAGTTTATGACATTGTTTAGAAATGGCGCCTATTGGAAGAAATGGAAATCGTATCAATTCACGCACTCCTTATAGGGATTTCCCTCCTACTCAAGATAATTATAGTGGAGCTGGTGATGCAACTGGTGCCGATCAGCAAATCACCATAATGGGACAACTCACTCAGGTTATGAATAATAATCTTACCCATATGGAGCACCCTAATCCGTAGCGTGGAGGATCAATGCTAGATCGATTCATGAGGAAACAACCACCAATGTTCAATGGGAGTACAAATCCCTTAGTAGCTGAGCAATGGATAAATTCCCGAGAGAAAATATTTCAGGCATTGGGGAGTAGTGAAAGGGAAAAAGTTATCCTGGCAGTTTACCGCCTCACTGGAGATGCTGATCAATAGTGGTCATTGATTCAAAACATGAAGGAAGATGATGAAGTATCAAATATGGAATGGAGGGAGTTCAAAGATCTGTTTTTAGAAAAATACTTTCCTCGTGACCATCGTGCAGATATGGAAAGCAATTTCTAAGTCTTATACAAAAGGAGGATGAGAATGTCACAAAGTATGAGGCTAACATTACAAGGTTACCAAGGTATGCTGAAGATTATATATGTTACCCCAGAATTAATATTGATCATTTATTTGATGGTTTAAAACCATTTCTCCGTCGAGCATTAGTCTCACAATCCTTTTCATCGTACGAAGACATTGTCTAATGTGCTATCAAGACCGAATAAGGAATTCACTAAGTCTTATGACTTTAAAGCAAAGCAAGAGAAGAAGAGATCTTCTGATCAATCTGGGAATGTAAATAAGTGGAAGAAAGGAAAGGTTGAATATCCATCATGTGGTAAATGTGGGAAGAAACACCCTGGTATTTGCTTAAAGGGAATGGGTGTTTATTACAAGTGTGGTGAAAAAGGCCACCTAGCTCGGGATTGCAAAGGGAAGAAGGAAGCTACCAATTTTCAGTGCTACAATTGCAGGGAGATGGGAAAGTATGAAAATGAATGTCCTAAGCATTAGGGGAACTTACCTCAGAAAAGGCCAAGGGATCAAGGCCAAGCTTATGCTATCACTACTGCCGAGGTAGAAGCTCTGAAAGACGTGATGGCAGGTAATTTAATGGTTTCCTCAGGTTTAGAAAATGCATTATTTGATTCTAGATCATCGCATTATTTCATATCTTCCTAGTTTTCTATGAAAATTAGATATTTCCAATTTGATTTTACAACAGATTTTTCAGTTAAAACTCTCAAGGGAAGTATCATTGCAACAATGTTTTGTGATTCCGTCCCCATTAGAGCACATAAATGTTATTTATCCTCTGATCTCATCGTCATAACTATGATTGAGTTTGATATAATCCTCAGTATAGATTGGCTTTCAGATTATGATGTGAAGATTTATTGTATGAAGAGGAGGTTATGATTTTTGATCATGACGATAAGGAACACCTTATCTTTATAGCAGAATCGTCACCACCTAATTCTTATCTAGATCCGCCCCCAGTAGCTCAACTAAATTCAATTATTGGGGAGGAAGAGAATGAAATGACTATGGGTGAGGAAAGTAATGTTCAAATAAAGTATGTACCTGTTGTGAAAGAATATGTAGATGTATTTCCGGAAGATTTACCTGGACATCCTCTAGAACGAGAAGTTGAGTTTTCCATTGATTTAAATCCTGGATCAAGGCCTATATCGAAGACCCCTTATAGAATGGCCACTGTAGAATTAGTTGAACTAAAGAAACAACTAGAGGAATTGAGTAATAAGGGATTTATTCTCCCTAGTGTTTCTCCATGGGGAGACCCTGTTCTTTTTGTTAAAAATAAATATGGATCTATGTGGTTATGTATCGACTATAGAGAGATCAATGCTATAACAATAAAGAACAAGTATCCCCTACCTCGCATTGATGATTTATTTGACCAAATGCATTGATCTCAATACTTTTAAAAGATTGACCATCGATATGGATACCATCAGTTGTGTGTAAAGAAGGAAGACATTCCGAAGACAGCATTTTGAACCAGGTATGGGCATTACGAATTTACTGTAATGCCTTTTGGATTGACTAATTCACCCTCTGTATTCATGGATCTGATGAATAGAGTTTTCAAGGAATATCTCGATTAATTTGTGGTTGTATTTATTGATTATATCTTGGTATACTCTAAATGCTACGAGGATCATGAATGTCACTTGTGCATTATCCTGAAGACTCTGAGAAGACGTGAATTATATGGGATGTTTAGCAAGTGTGAATTCTGGCATTATTAGATTTCTTTTCTTGGCCATATAGTCTCTAAATATGGAATCTCTCTTGATCATTCTAAGACCAAGGCAATCCAAGACTGGCCAGCACCTACGAGTATGACTGAGGTACACAATTTTATTGGTTTGGGAGGTAATTATCGACGTACCATCCAGAATTTTTCCCAATTGGCAAACCCATTAACGAAGCTCACACGTAAAAGGGTTAAATTTGATTGGAAAAAAGAGTGTGAAGAATGTTTCGAAGAACTGAAGAGACAATTAGTCAATGCTCCTATATTGACTCTACCATCGAGGAATGATGGGTTAGTTATTTATAGCGATGCATCGAAGAAAGGACTTGATTGTGTCCTTATGCAGAATGATAGGGTTATTGCCTATGCATCACGATAGTTGAAAATTCATGAGCAAAACTATCCTACTCATGATCTCGAGTTAGCAGATGTGATCTTTTCTTTGAAGATATGAAGGCACTACCTATATGGTAAAAAATGTGAGATTTATACTGATCACAAGAGTTTAAAGTATATTTTCTCACAAAAATAACTCAACATGAGGCAAAGGAGATGGATTGAATTACTCAAGGATTATGATTGTACGACACACTACCACCCGGGGAAATAAAACAAGGTGGCAGATGCTTTGAGTAGAAAAGATCATGGAATTTTGAACAATATGAGAATTGAAAGGGATCCAATTTTCATGGATCTAGAGAAGATGGACATGGGAATATCCAGGGAAGGCAAAACAACAATTCTATTTTAAATGGTTCCCAAACCATCTTTACTAGAAAGGATTAAGAGTTCTCAGACCAATGATGAAGAATTTCAACAGATGATTAAAGATGTGAATGATGGGAGATTGAGAGACTTTGTTTATGCAGATGGAATTTTGAAATTTGGGAAGAGACTTTGTGTTCCCGATATACCTGATCTAAAAAGGGAATTGCTAGATGATGCTCATAGTTCCAATTTATCTATACACCCTGGGAGCACCAAAATGTATAGAGATTTGAAGGAAAATTTTTGGTGGGACAACATGAAGAGGGAGATCGCTGATTTTTTGTCAAGATGTATGGTTTGTCAACAAGTGAAAGCTGGAAGGAAACAACCTGGAGGATTCATGCAACCTCTTCCCATATCGGAGTGGAAATGGGACAATATTATGATGGACTTTGTCATAGGACTACCAAAGACTCCTAGAAGGAACGATGCAATATGGGTTATTATTGATCGTCTTACCAAGTCACCACATTTTCTAGCTATAAGTGAAGATCTACCACTGGAACGTCTAGCAAGACCATATATTTATTAAGTTGCGATACTTCATGGAGTACCCCTATCGATTGTTTCTGATCATGATCCCCGTTTTACTTCAAGATTCTGGAAGAGTATTCAGAAATCCCTGGATACTGAACTTCATTTGAGCACTACCGACCACCCTCAGACAGATGGATAATCAGAACGGACTATTCAAACCTTATAAGACATGTTGAGATCTTGCTCACTTTTCTTTCATGGTATGTGGGATCAATATTTACCTTTGGAAGAATTTTCTTATAACAATAGCTTCCATTCTATTATTCAGATTGAACCATATGAAGCGTTATACGGAAAGAGATGTCGCACACCAACCTGTTGGGATGACGTTGGTGATGGAAAACTTGTAGGTCCAGAACTGGTAGAGGAAACAATGGAAAAGGTGAAGGTAATCCAAAATCACATCAAAGCAGCTCAAAGTAGGCAGAAGAGATATGACGATAATCGATGGAAGGATTTGGATTTTCAAGTCGGTGATCTTGTTTTCCTGAAGGTATCTCCATGGAAGGGAGTCATACGTTTTGGTAAGAAAGGAAAATTGAGTCCCATGTACATTGGACCTTTCAAAATTCTAGAACAAATTGGGGCTGTAGCTTACCGATTGGCAATACCACCAAGTCTCTCCAAAGTTCACGATGTGTTCCACATATCTCTGTTGAGGAAATAAACGCCTGTCCCAACGCATGTACTCACCTATGAGAAATTAGAACTTGAACCCGATCTGTCTTATTGCGAAGAACCCGTCAAGATTATTGATATGAGAGAACATGTACTGAGAAACCGGACGACACGTCTGGTAAAAGTTTTGTGGAGAAACCATAAGATGGAAGAGGCAACGTGGAAACCTGAGGAACTTATGATGAAGAACCACCTGAGTATTTTCATGCGGTATTATTCTATAAATTTCGAGGACGAAATTATTTGAAGGAGGGGAGAATGTAACACCCCAAGCTTCTACGGTACGCTTCTCTTTGAATAATGAAATAGCGTGTGTTGTACGCAACATCGAGTTCTAACACACACCACAACCGATCAAACTAGACGTTATGAATAGTAATACCTACTTTTTGAAATTATATATATTTAATATTTCAAAATGGACTTCATTTTTGGATTCGGAATATCAAAATTATCCTATGTTGATTTTTTGGTATTTTTCTGAGAACGTCCAATTTTTATGAATAGTGAAAAATACTTAAAACAGATTTTTAATCAAAATAATTGATAGTGATAAATTATATTATTGAGTGGTTTTAAAGTATAATTAGAATATATTTTTACATTTTTATCTAATGTTGTTCATTAGAATTAATTTCACTTTGAAATTGGACATAAACAATTGCCAATCTTTTGATATATATTCTTTCTTAAAAACACGCTATTTGTTGTGACAGTGGGAATTAATTATAAAATTAATTAATGAAACTTATATGTTTGTAATTTTTTAAAATTGACATCATTTTTTAATTTGGAATATCAATTATAGCTTAGGGTTAAATTTTGGCATTGTTCTGAAAAAATTCAATTTTTGATGAATAGTGAAACTACTAAGTAGTAGTTAAAAAACTGAATTTTTCAGAAAACATAATTTTACCGCTTCTGTGATTGGAATTTTGAAAATCTCAGAGACATGATTAATATGTAGTAGTAAAATGTGGTTCAATGAGATGAAAATGTTTTTTGGTGAATAGTAACTTTTTACTTTTATTTACCTCGGTTAAAAGAAAATAGTGTAATTAAGGGTAAAATGATATTAATATTACCCTAATACATGTCCTAACTCAATTGGACAAGTTTATCTCGACCAAAAACAACCTTAGGAATAAAATATTATAATTTAGGTCCACCTGGATTAGATTAGGGCATTTATTATTATTTAATTCAAAGAAGAGTTAAAAGAGTTAAAATCAATGTTTATTTACTAAAACATTTTTAATATAAGGTTTTACATAAGATAAATTCGATTGTAAATATTCAAAAGAAAGATAAAACAATTTACTACATAATGATATTTTTTTTATAATTTTTGGACATTAAATAATTTAATTTATTTATGACACAATGATGATGCTGAAATTAACATAATAGTGAAAAATTAAAATAATTGATATTGTAAAAACCCAAATAAATATAATCTCAGACTTTTAATGAATTAAACTAATTTTCTAGGATACTATGACATATTATAATTGTTTTAATTGACTTTTTTTAACTAATAATTCTGTTATGATTTTCACAAAAATCATTTTCCTAAATAGTATCAAAATTGACAGAAAAGAGTTGTTAAAACAAATATTATATTATTAATTGATATTAAATTCATAAAAATCTATGTTTCATCCAAGAGACTTATATAATGATAGGTGTAGCATTAATGAACCACTTGGGGGTCTATTGGTGGTATATAGTAAGTTTATTAACTATATAATATTAAAATACAAAGTGACATGGTAAGTATCAAACTAATTAACTACGAGTTAAAACTAAAAGATAAGGGTAATATAATGACCCGAACCTGTCTAAATTCTATTGGTTGAGTGGTTTTCGACCTATACCCACCTTAACATTTAAATAATCTACTTTGGTTTATTAGAAACCTAATATGAATTTATTATAAAATAATATTTATAGCTTTTCCAAAGGTGCCCCTCACCCCTCTTATAAAAGGGCACTCTCCCTTCTTTTTAACTCACACCTTCAAAGCCTTTTGGTTCGGCCAACCTCTGCCCAAATACACTCTAAACTTCCCTCTATTCATCCTAGAGGACTTCCATTATTAGTAAAGCCAAATTAAGTAGCCCTTTTGATCAAATCAAAAGGAATTACCCGAAGAAGAGGTAATGATTTCACCACCCTTTTTCAAGTTCCTTTCTTCTTCCAATTCTTCATTCATTGTTATTCCCATTCTAAAATAATGAATCCAATATCATCTATATACTTTAATATTATTATAAATATGGAACAACCATATTCAGTATTATATCCATCCTTTGAATGACATGTCACCATACATGCGTACGTACGGCTTACCGTCTCCACGTCGTGTTGTAATTGTTATTCAATATATTATTATTTCGATGGGTATAATAATGATGTTTAATTCATGTAAATAATAAATATAACATGATAATTAATCTGTATATATGATATAACATCCAATTATATATTATTTTAATATCAAAAGAATGATATTGTCACTCGTGCGTACGTACGGACTACCGTCTCCACGAACGTAATAGGATTAATTGTCCATCGTATCCATTAAAGTATAATTCTTATTTGATGATTAATAATAGTATCTAAGGACATTATATCATTCTGGATATTATTAAGATACATGCTATCCATGACAAACACGACTTACCTAACAAAACATATAAAATAAAATGAGTAAGTTAACACCCAAAACAACGATAATACTAAGATATTATTAACAAATCAATGTTAAAAGATCATATATGATATCATATTAATGTATATGATTATTGTATAATTTAATAACAATTATTTCACCATTATATAGGAGGTTAACTTACCCCCAACCAAAGAAAAGTACAAGGTAAGGGTTTATTTCACAATCTCTTCAGTATCCGAGGTTGTTTATACATAATAATCTACTGGTATCTCTTTATCATCCACATCCATGTTTCTTAAAAATGTATTTAAATAAATTTTTACTATTTATAAGAATATGGGTTAAAGTCATTTATACCCTTGTTTGACTTTTTATAAGGGGTTTATGAAGGAATCTTTCCGTCGTTTTCCAAAAAAGGTGCTTTTTAACCTTAAAGAACAGAAATAAGGTAAGAATGTTTTTTTAACTTATACGGCGGGTGTGGCTATTTTCTGCCATTATAAAATCGTCAAAGCTTCCCTTACAAGCTTATAAGAATATTTTAAAATAAAATGTTTTATTTTATAAATATATGACTCTTAAATTATTTCAAAATAGAAAGTGATATTTCTCTAAAAAGAGTTTTGATTTCATCTATGTCAACATCTTTTGATGGATTTTACGCTTATTTGAAGTTGATTTATTATGATACAAAAATTCTATATTGTATTGAAGGTTTTGTGATATGTTTGAATGTATATGTGTTATTTTTATACCATTCATGGTTTATGGATGAAGTTTTTATATTTCGTATGCTAGTTTTAAATTGAATGTTTATGTTATGTTTAAACCTTTTCATATGGGAATGCATTGGACTTAATATGTGACGGGTGGAGCCTGCTATAGCTCCTCGATGCATCGGTTGGTCTCATGAGACAAACTAGTGTCTTGGCACAAGTGCTTGGAATAATATTATTTTTAGTCTTGGCACGAGGCCTTGGCTATGTGGTTATGATAGTCTGGCATTATGCATTCCATTATTATGAAAGTGGTTATTGATATTGCATGTGATTATTCGATTAGTATAATATCCATGTGGATACGTAAATGGCATTATTTCATTTATTTTTTTCATACTATATTGAATATCAAGTTTAAAAAGGCTTTTGTTTTAGTGATACACTACCTGAAATGTTTATTCTTATTTACGAATGTTTCAACTATATTGTTATCCTTACTTGGCATTTGAGCTCACCCCTTTTCCATGTTTTATTTTTTCCAGGATGTGAAGAAGTAAATTATGAATGACCTGCAAGGATATTATGAGGGGGTAATAGTGTGGAATATGGAGGCAATATGTTGTTGTATTAGTTTTTTCACTTTATGATGTAATGTAAAACATTATGAATATATCTAGTGTTTCCTAGGCTACTAAAACAATCGTTCTTTCGAGATTTGATCTTTCTTGTGATCATGCCAATGTTATGTAATAATGCACCTACTCTGGGTAACTGGGGTCGGGGCGTTACAAAAAATATCCACATGTATCACCTTAATGTTGTTTCCAAATAATTTCTAATGTTAAACAAATCCTATACTCTGATACCAACTATAATAGACCCAATCTTATCAGCCTTATATATTATATCTTTCTAGATGAATATTAATTACATTACACAAACACAATCCAAAAGAACATAAATGTATAATGCCTTTGGAAACAAGAACACATAAAAAATGGTCCATAAGTGATCTTCATCATCACCCATTATGTTCTTTATAACTATCACCCTTCTTAGATATGTCGTACATAAAATCATTCATCATAACCAGGATAAAAGAAATATAATAAAGGATAAGCTATTGTTATCACTAAGTTTAATCAACTGAGATGTCAACATATAATGAGTACAAGGGAATGCCAAAATGGTTAGAAAATTTAAAAACCATGCCTTACATATTATAGATAATAAAATAAAGTCATGTTATAAATCATGGTAGTTCATAAGACCTGAATCATAATAGAATAAAAGAACCATTTACATCAGAACATAACATTGGAGTAAGATTTATTTGTGGCACATATATAAGTTTATTAAATCATTTACTTAGTAGATCAAGGATCATTTGGAATAATAAAATTGTGGAATGGGTTAACTCCCCGAACAATTATGGTAGTCCAGGTTCACTCTCAAGACTATCGTAGTGGAGAAAGTCCCTTATTAAACTGGGTTCACTCTCCATTAAATTATTATTTATCTTATGATATATTAATCTTTACCCAATGCATTGGAGGGAGATATATCTATCATCCATTATGTAAGGATATGTGTGTGTGTTTGTGTATTCCAAAAGATCATAAAAAGGTCATTATATCAAAAACTCTCAAATTAAATGGGTTTTATAAACATATCATCATAACATAACATGTGGGAATGAAACAAGTTTCCTAATCCTATCATCACGCTGTCAAAGCTTAACCAATGGAAAAATATGAGGATTTATAACGAATTATATCATTGTATGATCCATGGGTGAAGAAATGGTTTGAAATAGATCTTCTGATCTCAAACATATACCATTCATCGATATTTTATGAATGGTACCCATGGATCATATCTCCATTAAAGATTACGTATCATCAAAGGATGTGATCATAGATAAAAAATTATTTTGAAATAAAAATCACATGGACCAATTCCTATAGAAATTATCATTTGTTATAAAATCGATGATTAAATATAAAACATCATAAAATAAGTTTTAAATCATTTTCTATGAATCTAGTGTTTTAAAATGTGAAAATTATTATTTGAAAATCATTTAAAACAATTCTGCAGGAAAATAATCTTTCAAAATTAAATAAAAAACTTTCTAAAAAATAATACATTTTCTAACTTATTTTCATTGATAATAACTTTAGAAACATATAAAGTAATACTTAAAATAATTAGTTGACCATGATGGTAGAAATTACCATTCATGTCATACACATTAATACAACAATTTCATTAAAATTTCATGTTAATGACAAATGATAATTATTTAAAAAACATCACAAATATCACATTAAATAAAAATAAAAAGTCAAAAATGGGTATATATTTCGTTAATATATCAATTGTATAATTTAAAATTCATTGAGGATTTTTTTGAATACACTGTTGTGGAAGAGAAACTTTTTTTGTCCAAATATGAAAAGAAGTTTATTTTTTTAAAAAATATTACATTGAAATATTGATTTCATAAATAGTGTAAAATTAATGTAGATCCTTTATTCTTACAGAATTTCCTTAAGAAAATAAATTCATGAGTTTCTTAAGAGAAATATCATAATATTTCTTTATTTTAATCATAATTATGAGAAATCCTGAAAAACTTTAATATTATATTATAAAACTCATACCACTTTCATAACATTTAATAAAAATCCACATGAAAGAATAAAATTAAAAGTAACCCAAAATATCATTAATATAAGTATATTCATCATATAACTATTTAAGGGGTAGTATATGGACCTCATAAAAGATGATAGGTTCCTCAGACAATATATGTCTCAAAAAAGTAAAATTGAGAAAAACAATCTCTTAAAATTTGGTAACTTTTGATATATAAAACCCATGAAATCAAGATAATAAAATGAATATATAAATCCCAATAATTATCAAGATATATATCCTAAAACAAATTCATAGTTTTTATATAAACTACCTAAATCAAATAGTTGGTGAATATTGATTGTTACTCACAAAAGTAAAAAGTGAGAAAAATATCTTTTTACATAACTCTTGAATTCCTTCATACAAATTCAAACATATTGTATACTTAATATATCAATATTATAAATTTATTACATAACAAAAATTATATATTAAATCCCATATATGATTAAGTGTGACCTTTTATTACCCATTTATTAACAATTCCATGTTTTAGTCACAATTTGGGAAATAACTGCTTTGTTTTTTAAGTATTTTCTAATTTGTAATTTTTCCCCTAAATTTTATCATGGTTACATAATATCTAAGAATTTAACCATTATATAAATATCAAATATATTCCTAATATATGACTCTATAGTATTCCATAATGGTTAGATATAGAAAATGAAATACATTATTCGTGGAGATGGTAGATTGTACAAACACGTGAATGTTATGTCTATTTTATAGATGGATTAAAAAATTTAAGTTAAATAATATATTACAATAAAAAAATATTTTTTATGTTATATATATCACATATTTTCATTAAAACATTTTTTCTTACATTCCATATAAATTGTGAAATGATCACATCACTTCGTGAGATGGTAGTCTACCATACAGTTGAGTTACGTAATTGTTTTCCAACAAGATGGGATGTAAAAATGTTGATTTGTTATTATAATTAAATATTTGTAATAATATCATACATATTATATATATCTTTTAAATCAATAATTATATCTAGGTTGTATAGGTGGTGACGGAAAATGAATTACATTGGTTTGTAAGGTGATAGTCTTCCTTACACAGAAATGATGATTTCATGTACCATTTAAAGGAAGTAGAGAAGGTTTTAGGTCATTCCATTAACATAAAAATTATTTATTTTATGTTAGTGAGTTAGGTTCGTATATCATCTTGGTTTAATAATTACTTATGGAGGTGTAAGAATAAATAAAATAAAACATTATGTTAGGGGCCAAACCTCTTATTAGGAAAACAACTTTTTGTTTTCATGAAACACCATCCTATATAAATTTCTGGAAAAGAGATGGAATATAGGATCATATTATATAATTAACTAATCTATTTTTTATGTTCAGGACTGAAAGAATGGGTTTTCCAAGTGTGAAGAGGAGATGAAATCGGGTAGCCTTTAATAAGAAAGGTGAGTGGAACAGTTTTAAAATTTTAAAACTAAATGGTGTTCGCCTTGTTCTTCACATGAAATAAGGATTCAAAATGTTCCATTAACAATAATTATACAATATAGGGACTAATTATGTCCATAAAATGTATTTTTTACAAAGTATGGTTCATTATAAACCCATATAATTTTAGTTAAACGCCTCAAAAACCCATTATAACCATAACCATAGTAAATAATTTTTACTTATTTAAACATTATATATAGAAAAAAAATATGTATGAACATGTTAGATAATAGAAATTATTATTATTTGAAATATTGAATCTATTTTTCCAAATTTAATTCAAATAAGTCGAAAATCCCAATTTTAATATTAACGTCATATATATGATGAGAAAGTGTTTTCCCAAAAGGAAAATGTTCTATCTTTTAAAAGGATATTATATAGAATTTTAATATTAAAATGAATAAAATAAAATATATTATAATATTAAATAAAAAATTATAATTATTTTACTATTAAAGTAGTTTTTGAACAAAAATAAACCATATAATTTCATCAAATGAAAATTGTGTTCAACAAAAACATGTATTTTTCACTATTCACCAAACAATCTATATTTAAAGAAAAATCCAATAATTTTTACGACAAATAATTTTGACATGATATTTAAAAATTTTATTTCATTTTATTGAAATAAATTTTAAAAATGTTTATATAATTAATTTCATAAAATTACACAAAATACTACAAATCCTATTTTTTGAAAAATATTGTTTTCAAGTGTATAACATGATTTATTTTATCTCATGCATAGAAATAACATTAGTTAAATATCAAATAATTGATGAAATAAATAATAGATAAATTTAAATTAAAAAATTCACTTAAATTTATTTTTCTAATTTACATAGGAAAAACACTTTTGTGTGCATAAAATTATTTTTTCGGGAAAAGATTTCCTTTATTTTCAAATAGTTTTTATTTTCATTAATATTCAATTTTACACCAAATAAATCATTTTATATACATTATTAAAACATATATTTTTATAAAATAGTTAATCTTATTGCTAACTTATATTTTAATGTCTATTAAATAACTATCATATTAAATAATATTAATATGTTGCATTCTGTTTAAATTCGATGATCTATGTAACATAATCTAAACATGTTGTTATGTATAATTCATGATAAAATATGTGTTTCAATCAAATAGATATATCTAAAAGGATAAATTTATTTGAAAAAATATATTATTATACTTCTTGAGTTTCTAAAAATACAATGGGGTATCACTCTAGGATGGTTATTGGTATTTTATGTTTTTAATTGCATGATTTCAAAGGTCTGTGTTTAGAAATTAATAAATAATTTCCATTCTGTTGCTATAAATACCCACCCATTATCCAATTATCTTATATGAGAAATCCTCTTATCATGAATTTAATCTCATTTCATCCTTCAATGAACTTATAATTTTTTTTCTAGGTATTTAAGGATACTTTCAAAAGATTTAAAAATTAGCATCTCACGATAAGGGTGTCTACCCCCCCCCCCCTTTAATGAAGAACAAAATTCCCATTATAACATGTAATTTTTAATTTTTAATTTTTCCATTTATTTGTAATCAATATGCTATTATTAAAATTATTTCTTATTAAATAAGGACTACTTTTTTATCCTATTAACAACATTAAATTATCTTTTTTCATACGTGTTAGACATTTAAGATAATTATTTGATTTTAAAACCACTATTTTACATTATAAAAAACTGATCTAATTTTCATTTAGGGGAATTCATGTAGATTTAATTTTACCTTACTTATAGGGTATTTTCTTTTATGAAACTCAGGTTCCGTTATTATATTTTTAATATACTAAATGTTTTATTCCTTTATTCTATTATGAACTCAATTTCATTTATATGAAAATCATTCTCATTATCCAATTATTATTGAAAAAATTATGACCTATTATATAAGATTTATTTTTCATACATAAATTTTTACATATCAGGGGTGATACATAATATCAAGTCAATGAATTGTGTAAGGATTTCATTACATTAGATGACATGCATGGTGCCTAGATAGATGGCCTAGTTCACTATATTATAATGTCATAGGGGTTATACTTGACTAATTATTATGATTTCATATATTATACATTGTACATATTCTTTTCATTCTATGATATTATGATATTATCATTTACATACCATCCCACCAATATATTATTCTATTTTATTTCATCATGATTTTTTTTCTCTGGTTCCTCATGTTTACTCTGATAGATCCCTTATAGAAAATTATTGGTCACCCATTTCCATTATTTATTTCCAAGGATATCCAATAAAGTATTATAAGAACAATATGATATAGTATTAAGTTATGGATTTTAAATTATGAATATGTAGTTTGGTAGACTATTTTTTATTTTTGTATCTTCTATTCCTAATACATTAGTCTATAAGATTATTGGGTTGTGTTCGTGGATTATTGTGTTAATAATTTTGTGTAATTACATATGAATAGTTATATATTAGTATAAGTGAAATATATATCTTTTTGGGGATTGATACTTTTAAAAATATAGTTTAAACCATATTTGTAATTAAAAATATAGAAAATTTGATTATATTTTGTGAATTTATAGAGTGTGTAATTTTTTATAAATTTTAACTTGGTTAGGAAATTTGTAACTGGATTATAATATTGATAACATTCACCTAGGGGGAATCTTTTTGAAAAATAATGGCTGACTGTCAAATTTATCTTCACTAAATGCATGATAAATGGTCTTAAGACTACATTCATGGATAAAAACACTCAATGCTATTTTTTATAATTTATATGCCCTTTATATAAATTAATGAAGGAAATAATTACAATGAATAGTTAAGGAACATATTATGAAATAAACTACAATTAACCTTGATTGAATCCATGAAATTCATAATCATGGATATATATGTCATTTATTGTGTATTATATAAAGATTTATGATTTCCCCAATTTCATTTTATTAGTTTGAATACCAACATCCATAATTTTTAAAATATTGTTAGTTAATTTTTTAAAATAGGATGAATCATTTCCAAAACATATGTGATGGGAAATTGGGGGACTTCATTAATGAATTCCCAATATAGAGGTATTATTAGGGAATAAAATTAATGAATTAGTAACACACTATAATCAATATAATGTCCTAACCTAGGTTCCACACACTGGTGTCCTTAACCGGTTTGCTAAAAGACCTCAAGCACGCCTCATAGTACGTTAGAGGCTGCTAACTAGCAGCGAGGGTTAATATCATTCACTGGGTGGTAATACCCTGTTTATCAATATATAAAAATAATTGAAAATAAATAAACAACAACCATATGTTATAACCATAACAAGAAAAATACCATAATCACATGATTACCCAAATATGAAATAAAATATCCAAAACTAAATAGAAGAAATGTCATGCCAAAAATTGTTCAAATGTTTGTATGTAAAATGAATTATAAATAAATAAACTTACAACCCCCAATATGTTCATGAATCCATGTCTATTTCCATCATCCAATATCAATCATGAATTATCCATCCAATATAGGGCCTTTTCCATTAACCTCTAATGCAACTATGAAATCTATTTGGGTACTAATCAAAAAGCTTTAGTAGGGTTTGAATATAACTCAATAGGCTACTACCCCTGGTGCCTAAATTAGTATCCTATCAAAACTTTTTATTCTATTTGTTAAATAATAAATATGATGAATAAAATAAAATATTTAAATTTATTCAATTAATACTTATTTTTTCACATAAACCTTTAGGTTCTTGAGGACATGAGAACTGTCATTACAAACTTTGGCATTTTCCATAGTCTGAAATATCCAAAAGGGACTTCATATATTTAAATTTAATTTTTACCATCTATCATCTCCATTCACATATGAATTCCATTATTACCATTCATCATTTCAATTCATAAATGAATAATGTTGTTATAATTCATTTTCTCAATTAACTTATATTTGTCATTGCTACCATTCACTATCTCAATTAACATATGAATTCCATTGTTACCATTCATTGTCTCAATTCCCATATTAATTCCATTGTAAATAGTCATTACCTCAATTCACCTATTAATTCCAATGCTATCATTCATTATATAATTTCAAATATTAATTTCTTTGTTAACAATCATTGTCTCAATTGACATATTAATTCCATTGTTACCATTCATTATCTCAATTCACATAAAAATCATATTATTACAATTCATTATCTCAATTAACTGATATCACAATATTAAAATATCACATATATCATAATATCATGATATCACATATATCACAATAACATTATTATTTAGTTCTCTATCTAATTACTCCAATTCAATAATTTCATATTCATACCACTCAATTATTTAATTCATCAATTATTTAATCACATCAACTCCATCAATTTAAAAATTAATTATATCAATTCAATCTATTAAACATCCCTGATATCACAACCCTTCAATTAATTAATTAACCAAATTAATTAATAAAATTTATGAAACACAATTTCTAATCATCCAAAAGAAATTATATAACAACATACATGTAATTGGAACAATGACTTTGAGAATTCAGTTATAGACCACCTACATTAATTCATTGACAAATGCTTTCCAACATAATTCCCCATTTTGAAAACAAACAATGGAGAAGAACGATATCTACAATAGATACATAAAATCCATGATCAAACTATCATGATAAAACAAACCAAAATTTATATCCCCAAATCCTAGATCACGATCCTAATAAATAAAGGATAACATCACTTAAAATTATGAGGGAGATATGGGAGATAAAAAGGAAACAAGAGGAGATAATATCCTCTTGCTGAGGGGGGTTCAATTCAATAATTTTCCCTACCAATCCCAAATAACAGCAATCGAGATCCCTTAGAATTTATCTAGGAGCCATAAATATGTTATTAATCAATTATTACCAATTTACAGTTAATTTTTAGTTAAAATATGGGGCATGGGAGTTTTAAATATAAATTTTGGGTTAATTATAATTTCATTCATTGTTTCTAGGATAGGGGGACATAGTTTTCAAAGGGTGTGCCTTAACAGTGTTCTTATTTGGGGAGGGGTGCATTGTTTCTTCAAAATGGAATCATAGTCTATCAAACCATGTGTAGGCTATGAAAATTCATTATGTATGGGGTTTCATAGTTTTCTGGTCCAAGGCATATGATTTGGGAAAACTATGTGCCAATTGGGTACAATTCTTCTTCCATCAAAATTTATCATTACTCATCCAGATACAACCAAATGTACAACCCAAAAAAAATTACATCAGGAGGGGAAATAGTACCTAAAAACTATCCTGATGCATCTTGAGTAATGGTTAAGATCTTATGGTCTAACTACCTTATAACAACTTATCATCGAGTTGTACTCTGAAGAATCTCTAAGGTTTTGATTCAAAATGATCGGGCCACTAGTCCCACATATCTACATCGATCTCCGATGTTTCCAAAGGCACATTATTGGGTTTCCACAATACATGAAATAACATCACAGACATTCCACTCAACACTTTCTCACTGTTATCCAATACATGCATCATATGCTCCTCGATGGATGCATAATCCTTAATCTCAACACCATCCACATAGATTACATGAGAAGGGTAATGATGATACACATAATGTTATAAAAAATGAAAAACAAATATTGCATAGAATATTATATGAAAAGGAACTATCATATTTGCTTTAAATGATATGTGATTAATGGGTACATAGGTGTTGTAGAGTGGCTGACCAAGACCATCTCTCAATGGAGGAAGTAAATTTAACAACATTATAAAGTTATTTTTAAATAAGAAACAAGTAAATAAGAATATGAATTATAAATATGGGTTTGTTTATCATTTATATATCTAGAAATAGTTTTCTAGAAGAATATTGAATTATTTTTGTTTATTTTCGAAATGAAGTTCGATTAAAATGAAACAACAATAAGATGTTTTTTAGAAAATATTTATATTAGTAATCAATATAACTATATCTATTTAATAATATATTAATAATTATCATTTTGATTAATATCAACTTAATTATGATCCATTAATTTTTTAAATTCTTAACCCTATGAGAATTAAAATTACCATGAAGGTGAAGTGAATTTAACCCTAGGCTAACATTAGAACATGCAATCACATCAACCTACTTTGAATGATGTTCAACGGTTAGCTTATGGTTAGTGTAAAATTAAGGAAAATTTCCTCTCTGTAAACTATAATTAATTGAGTTTAGGGAATATATTTTAACACTACAAATTGATCCTTTATGGTTTTGTATTACTGATTAAGGTGGGGCTCTCACAATGCACACAATTCTTGACCTCACATGATTTCTGTTAATTGTTTAATTTATTTCTTAGATTAAATTAAATTAAAAAATCACTTAAGAGATCTAATTATGTTAATTATGTTATATATTTTATTCAAAATAAATGAATGAATAAATATAGAGGTTGATCGATTAGTAAAAAACTACTCTTCTAAGGGCGGTGTAGTCAACGTAGAAACGTTATGCATGTCCAATGATTTAGAAAGGATATAACCAAATATTGTTTCCTGCTGATGATTCCAGACCAAAGAGGAAGAATAAATAGAAATATAAATTAACAAAACATAGCCAAATAGATGAAAGTAAATAAAAACTAATTATTTTATTATGAAAAAAAGTATTACAACACGAAGAAAAAGAAGAAGGAGAAGTAGAAGGCTTCATCAAAGGGATCCATGCTTCCAGAGATACCGTTATTTAAATGGTTGGAGAACTATAGTGGATCCACTTATCCTATTCACTCATTTAACAATTCACAAAACAAATTATCAAAATTGGAAAAAAAATAATTTATATAGTGTGGGGGAGGCTAGGATTTCATAGGTTGCAATTGTGATTGTGGAATCTCGGCCAAATATTTTAATCTAAATTGAGCAGCCCATTTCCCCCCCAAGATGCATGAACCAGCTATTCTTCCATAATAACGATTTGTGCAATAATTGGGTTGGAGAGATCTTTTCAATGATTGGGCTCAATACAAGTTTTGATGACGATGTTATGGCTCAAATACAGAACCAATGTCCAATCTGGAGGGTCCATCCCACATTTGACTTTATGGCCCATTTTGTCCAACCAATTGCATGATTTAGCTCACATGTCCAGAATGAAAGATGTATACCATAAATTCAATAACATATTTAAAAGGAATTTTTCATATAATAAAAATCAAAATATTTATGTGTGAAATGCTATAGTGATTTATAAAGGGTAAAACTAGAATTTTCATCAAATTTACCAATGAATGATCGAATCCCCAATATTTCATAAATGAAAACATTTACTAAAATTTGAGGAAATTCTAACATTTTTTATCAATAAAATATTCAATAAAAATATGTTTTATCAACTTCCCTTCACATACACTTTGGCACTTCTGGGAAAGAACTCATATCATGTATTCGAAAAAATTTGTGACAGGATATTAATATTCAAATTTCTCAATCCACAGTGAAAATATATGAAATGTGAGAATCCCATCAAGAGTCAATTTCAAAAAATATTAAATTAATTGTCTCATTAAATTTGTAAAAACAAAATCTTGAGAGATTTATAAACTAGTCATCGAAAAACAAGGAATGGGTCCACCATGCCACTAACTCTCCACGTGTGTGCGTGCTATCAATTCCAAGATCATAAATCCACACATTATTTTATATATTCAGTACAAGTAAAATAATTCTTCTTACCTAGTTTAATTCACCAAAAATTCTCCATATTCATTTGCAATCACATTTCAAGACCCACTCACTTATGCATTCTCGGAATTCAATCCTTAAGCTAATGACCTAGATATCCCCATTTGATGAACATTTCATCACTCCCCTAATTTATTATTATTTTTTTATTCTTTTAAGTATCAATTATAACCATTCTCACACTCAACTCTAAAACCATTTTTGATCACCTTCGGACACTAATTGTAATAGTTAAAACCTGATCAAAGATCGATGATGAGTGGTTTTGGATCTGTCCAAGACACAACCCATAAGTTTTTTTAGGGTGTACAATAGTAGGATAATATGTACACATGCATAGGTCTATTAAGTATAGTAAGGAAACTGATCTAAAGTGAAATGAATGTGAGGATCAACCAATGATATTTTTACCTAACTTGAATATATATTCAATTAATTTGGAAAAATTTCTCAAGTCAAGGTTGAGTGAAATTTTTTGTGGATAAATCAATGATAGAGTTTAACATGAACAAATACCAGAAATAATGATGTTAGAATCTAAAAGGTTTTATAATGAAAAAACCAATCATATCATTTATGGCCTCAATTTTTATAAAAATAAACCCTTGGTGACTAAATCTTTCTTGTTCTTATAATTCTACCAATTAATTTTTCAAACATTCATTTTCAGTATGTTTCTCATGAGAATGTTACACGATGACTTTTTTTGTTGATTTTTTATTTGTAGTTTTTTAAAATTTTATCGAAAAAATAAAAAATAAAGTCATAACACACATATGGAAATCCTAAATATCTACTCCAAAATGATGTCCCATACCACAAACTTAAAATATATTATTTTCCTCAATGAGAATTGATGAGATGATATATGTACAATAAATGTATAATTTTAATAGGAAAAACAATATAAAAGTGAAAGGGTTAGGAATAGCCTGATATGCTCAAGGGATTATGGGGTCATGTAGTGTGATGAAATCCACTAAATCATTTGCATGTCCCTTAATGTATTTCTTCAAATGTTTCATATTCACTAGAAATATATTTCATTTTCCTCTTCTGTGATCTCCACTAAACCATATGGAAAAACATTAGCCACGTCAAAAGGACCTAACCACAAAGATTGAAACTTACCAGAAATCATATTCAGTGTTGAACTATAAGAAATTAATTTCTCTCCAACATGAAAGTCACATTCCAGGATCATTTGGTCGTGATATTTTTTAGATCTTTCCGTGTAAAACATTAATTTATCAAATGAAGAAAATTGAATCTCCCCATGATCGTGAAATTTTTACTTCTGTTGGATTCTAGTTTAGGCCTAATCAATGTTTCTTTTCATTATAGCCCAATAATCCTGATGCTCAACCTCTAAAGGTATATGATAGAAATTCCCAAAAACAATCTAATATGGGGACATACCAATGTGTGTCTTGTATGTTTTCTTATAAGCCCACGGTGAATCATGAACGAGTTTTCTCAAATACATCCTATTTGTCTACACATTTTCCTCCAAAAATTTTTTCAACTCAAAATTTGAAAATTCAGCCTGACTATTTGTTTACAGGTGGTATGGTGTAGATTTTTTGTGTGTCACCCCATAAATCAATGTAGGAAAACCATATTCCAATTGAAAACAATGCATCCCTTGGTAACTAAAAATTCCCTTTAGTACTCCAAGCCTTTAAAATATAAATTCATTGGCAAAGTCCACAAAAACCTAAGAATCATCAGTCTTGGTGTCCTTAAACTCCACCCATTTTCTCAAATAATCAACAAAAACAAAAATATACATGAAACCAAATGGATAAAGAAAAAGTCCCATAAAATCAATAACACGTCCATCAAAAATATGAAAAAATAATTTGGTTTGTTGGGGCCTCTATTGTCTCCTAGAAATATTACCCGTGTGTTGGAAATGTGATCACAACTTACAAAAAACATGAACATCATGGAATAAAATGGGAAAATACAATCTAGTGTATAAAACATTCATAATTATCCAATGGGTCCAATGTTTACACCACTGTAATGTGTACTATAAAATTGCATAACATACACAATCTCTAGAACACGAACACACCTCCTAAAAAAATTGTCACTACACATGCACCATTGGTAGGGATCATCCCCAACATAATAATGAGACTCAATTTTTAGTATTTGGACATTCTGTTTCTTTAAATTTTCAATGATTTTTTATACAAAAAAGGTAGTTTACTAAATCAGCATAACAAGGATGCATACCTGATATGTAATAATGATGATCATCAGGGAAAGTGTCCTAATGTGGTACCTGGTCCATGGTGTAATCCCCTAGGGTGTGAGAATGCCTACTCATGTGGTTCGCCGCTAGGTTTTCAAACCCCTTCTTGTACATTATCTCAATATCAAATTCCTAGAGAAGGAGCATCCATTAAATTCACCTAGTAATTCCATCTAGCATCTTCATGAGGTACCCCATAGCTCCATAGTCATAGAAAACAACTACATTAAAGCTTAATAAATAAGAACTGAATTTATTTAATGAAATCATTAACAAAATAAACTTTTATTAAGAAGTCGGAATGTTTTATTGGGCTGAATCTAGTGTCCTCAATGCATTTACAATCACATGTGAATGTACCTCCATAAACTGAGATAAGATTTCTCCAAATTCGATGTTGGTGGCACCATACATATGCTCAATAGGTAGCTCCCACCATGGGGGGTGTATGATTGGTGGAGTGGTTAGAAACCTCTATATCTCCTCAATGGAATTCTTTAATGAATCATCAAACTTGAAATCAAAGTCTTTTTGAAGTAATCATGATGTAGGAAGAAAAATCATACTAAAATCATTTATGAAGAACTGTTAAAATCATGAATTCCATGTGAAAGATCTAACATCATGCACACATGAAGTATAGGATAGGGAAGAAATGATATCTAATTTAGATCTATCATCCCCTCTAACAAGTCTTGACAAAATATTTCTTAAGAAAATGCCATGTTATACCATGAAATGACAGTTTTCAAAGTTCAAGACAAGATTCTACTCAATAAAACGAATGAAAACATTTCCCAAACTACCGAAACAATCATCAAATAAAGACCCATTCACTGTAAAATCATCTATAATTATCTTCATGCTGGACTTAAAAAAATATGAAAAAATACTCATCAAGCATATCTAGAAGGTACTTGGGGGATTGAAAAGTTCAAATGAAATCCTTCTGTAGGAAAATGCACCGAATGGACTAGTGAATGTTGTATTCTCATGATTCTATGGATCAATAGGAACCGAAAAATACCCATAAAATCCATCGAAGAAACAATAGTTTTTTCCCAACTTGTCCCTCCAGCATCAGATCAATAAATGGGTGGGGGAATGGTCCCAGAGATTATATTGATTTACATTCCTATTAATACAGACACGCTACCTTTTTTCACACTCATTGGAACTAACTCATATTTCTCATTTTTACCAATAGTAACACCACTTTTCTTAGGCACAACCTAAATTGGACCTACCCACTAGGAATCTGAAATGGGATAAATTATAGCTACCTTGAGAAATTTTTAATCTACTTTTTTAATATCATAAAGAAGGGTTTTATTGAGTCTCATTAGTGTCTCTATAAAAGGTTTAACCCCATCCTCTAAAAGAATCATATGCATGAAAATGGAGGGGTTAATACCTAATATGTTAGGCAATGTCCATTTGATTTCCTTAATGTTTCCCCTAAAAAGATTCAAATGTTTTTCTTCACATTGAAAAGAGAGATTGTTAAAAATGATAACAAGTAATTTCTCACAACTTAACAAGTATGACTATTTGAGAGTAAGTGGAAATGGATTTAGTTACAGTGTATGGGGTGATGTATGGATGGAGAAATTGAAGGAACTAAAAAATGTGCACAATGAACATCTGTATCCGAATTAACATCATCAAAACTAGAGAATAATGCATCAAACCCATCTGTATACTCAATAAGAATGTCATAATCAGAGTGAACATGATCAAAATTAGAATATGATTCCATTTCAAAATCATATCTAGGAGAGTAATAGGCATTAAAAACAGGTGTGAATGTACTCTTAGACATCAAACTAGAACCAATACTCATAATATTCCTAACCATATGACAATAATGTTCCATGATTTTTTGATTTGGTGGTTCAAAATGGGAGATAACAGAAGCAGAATAGTCCTCTGAGGGTACTTGAGGGAGTCTATAACATTAAATATCACAACTTCATCTCCATACTACATGGAAATTGTACCCTCATTGACATTTATTATAGTTTTTGCAGTTTTGAAAAAGTGTCTACCTATGATAATTTGAGCATGAAAACTTATATGATCATCCTATGTGTTAAGAACATAGAAATCTGCAGGGAAGTGCATTTCTCTTAGCCGAACAAGTTCATCCTCAAGGAATCCCACTGGATATGTTATAGCCCTATTTGGAAACTACAACACTACTCTTGTCGGTTTCAACTCACATACTTGTAATTAAGAAAATACACAATGAGGCATAACATTTATAGATTCTCTTAAATCAAAAGAGCAATAGAATAGTGAAACTCCCATATGGTGCATGAGATGGTGAATGTCCCTGAATCTATGAAATTTTTGGCATTGCTAGAGTTTTGGTAATGAGTGTTGACACATTCCATCCTTGATTGATCCTCTCATTCCCCTTGACCCCTCTCCTATTGGTACAATGTTCATTTAAAAATTTGGAATACCATGGTATTTCCATAATGGCTTCAAGTGAAGGGATGTTGATCGCCACACACCGGAATGTGTCCAAAAATTCTTTTTTGCATCGCCTCTTCAGCCATATTTTTTGTTTGAGTATCTCTATTTTGAAAAGGAATAAGTCTATGAGTAATGTCTGAAATAATTTTCTTACCTTTATCTTTTCCCATGGGTTTTTCAACAGAAGGTAGGGAATGGGGCTTTTTTGGAGTTGAGGTGAATCCAAGTGGAATGATAGGAGCAAATATATAAGTTGTTTGCATCATACTTCTCAATGTGATGTCACTGATATTACCCTGGGTATTTGGAGTTTATTGGGATGGTATATTTCGTGAATTCTTATTTACCAATTCATAGAGGGTTGTGGGAATCTAGCTCATTTGAGTCTTTATGTCCCTTAGATCTGAACCTTGACTCTCCAGCACATTTTGTTGATTAAGAAAATTTTGTTTCAAATGATCAGCAGTTTTAGTATCTAACTTGGTTTGAGGATTCCTTTGTTGTTTATTTTTACTTGTTTGAGCATCCAATCTCCTTATGGGTTTTTAGAATCAATGTTGGTAAGGTGGTTGCAGCTGGATATTTTGTTGAAAGGGGGGAATTTGTTGTTTTCCATAACCATATCTCATATCTGATTGATCCTTCCACCCTTGGTAGTTTGTTGTAGAAATGGAATCAATATTCTTTTGGGGATATAGTTTTTTTAAATACAGTCTCCCAGGAAATAGTACTGCATAATCTTCTGTTTCTTGTAGTTGGGGGAAATCGTTAGTTCAGTGTATTGTCTTCATAAAAATGCCACAAGGCCTTGAAGGAGTGGGTTGGGATATATTTTGAGCCAATGAAATCTTCCTTCCATTGAGGTCAATAATTACAACTTGGAATCAATTAAATGACTCTCAATAGAAGAAGGACATACCTGATGTACTCCACTGACATGTCGTATACCTTGATAACCAAATTGTTGAGAGTTTTGGGCCATAATGTACGTCAATGCATGTACAACTACTGGTTTCTTTTCCTCCAATGTTTTCCATCCATGAAATCCACCATGCTCCTCTTCATATGTGTGAGTCCTTCATAGAAGTATTTTATGAGGAGTTTCTCATTGATTTGGTGTTTTGTGCAACATTCACACAACTTCTTGAATCATTCCCATTACTAATACGTTGACTCTCCTTGGATTTTCTTGATCTCTAAGATATTATTACAAATGGATGTGGTCCTTGATACTGGAAAAAATCCTTTCAAAAAAAGACATTTCTAATCATTCTAACAAGTTACATCTTCGGGTTTTAAATAATATATTCATTAATTTCTAGTTCCATCAAGTGAGAAAATGAATTATCTTAGTTTTGTTTGATCTTCAAAAAAATTTCATATTTTTAAGGTTTAATAAACCACATTTGGATTCCATAAGGTGTTTATTGGTATCCTCACCAGGGAGGCCTTGAAATTTTTGATGTAGATTAATTAACACAGATTTCAATTCACAGTCTGATTCGATAATAAGGTATGCAATGAAAAATGGGTGATAATTAATATCAGGTGAAAAAAATTATTGAATAGTTCCATTATTTTCATTTCAATTATTTTAATCCATTGGTTCTTTTTTATGTTTGAATTTTAATTTATTACAATTTAAGGGTTCTGTGAGTGGGGAAATTATCCAAGTGGATGAATGATGAATCTTCTCATAGACTGAGAATGTCTGATTTGAGTCTGAAGGCTATGTTCACTCTCATGGTAAAGATATGACAATCCTATTGAGTATATCATGTCGTAAATAAAATAAAAATGAATAATGGAAAGTGGACCACAGTAAAATAAAAATGATAATTAAGAGTTAATGGTCCAAAATAAAGATGAAGAAAAAAAACATGAAGAAAAAAATTAGATTATATAAAGAAGGAAGAAATAAGATATAAAGGGAAAAAAATTAAAATAAAATAAATACCACTAATTGGTTGAAACATTTTCTTTCCTCCCTGAAAATGACCAAATTTGAAAAGGCGTTGTCGATGGATCTTTCAAACGATATCTGATTGTTGAGTACTTAGGTGCTGCAGAGTGGATGACCAAGATCATCCCTCAATATAGGATGTAAATTTAACAATATATTAAATGTATTTTGAAAATAAAATAAAATAAAATAAATAAGAATACTAATTAAGAATATTTGGGTTTTTATCATTTATAAATCTATTAAATGTTTTTTGGAAAAAGATTGTTTTTTTAAATGATGTACGATTAAAATATAACAATAAGAACTTGTTTATTAGAAAATATTTATAAGTCATAATCTATAAAACAATACCTAATATTTTATTTATTAATAATTATAATTTAAATTTATATCCACTAAATTTGGATCCCTTGATTTGTTAAATACTGAACCCTATAAAAATTTACAAAACAACAAAGATGATATCAATTTAACCGATGGCTAACTTCGGAAAATGCTTTCGCAAACCCATACTTGGATTAATGTTCTAAGTTTAGCTTGTAGTTAGGGGTAAATTAAGGCACATTTACACTCTGGAAATTATAATTAATTGTGTTTAGAGATTATATTTGAACACTACAAATTTATACTATATGGTTTTCTATTACTGATTAAGGTTGCGCTCTCATTATTCACAGAATTCCGGACCTCATTTGATTTGTGTTAATTGTTCAATTGCTTGATATGTTTAAATTAAATTAAAAACTCAATTAATAGATAAAATTATGCAAATTATAGTATATCATTTACTCAAAATAAATAAATGGTGATGGATAGAGGTATGTCGATAACTAAAAAATCTACACTTCTATTGGTAGTGTAGTCATCATAGAAACATTATGCAAGTGAAAATGTTTAGAAAGTGTATAACCCAATCATGATTCTCCTATTGATTCCAGCCCAAAGAGGTATAATAATGATGAACATAAATTAAAAAAAATAAAAATAGAAGAAATTAATTAATAACTAAGGAGTTCATTATGAAAAAAAAATTATTACAACACGAAAAAGAAGAAGGCTTCGTCAAAGAGATCCTTTCTTCAAGAGACACCCTTTTTGAAATGGTTGAAGAATTTGTGTAAATCCAATTAACCTCTTCCCTCAACTTTCCAATTCACGTAACAACCCCTCCAAATGATAATAATCATAATTTATTGAGTGGAGGGGAGGCTAGGTTTAAAGGGGTATAAAGTGTAAATGAGGAATCTCATCCAAATATTATAAGCCAAATAGAACAGACAATTTTACCTCTAAAACGCGTGAACCAGTTGTTATTCCAATATATTGATTTTTTCATTTTGGTGTTGGAGACCACATCTAAAAATTTGGGACCAACCCATGCATTGATGAAGACGTTATGGACGAAATATAGAACCAATGTCCAATCTCACGGTTCCAACCCACCTTTGACTTGATGGTCCATTTTGTCCAACCAAATGCATGATTTAGCATGAATGTTCTAAATGCGAGATCTATCCCATTATGTGAGGAAAATATTTACAAAATATTATGTTCATATAATACATATCAAAATTGTTATGTCTGAAATTCAATAATGAATTTTAAACGGTAAAACATTTATTTTCATCAAATTTCCCAATGAATGATCAAATCCCCAATATTTCATAAATGAACACATTTACAACAATTTCAGGAAATTATATCATTTATTAACATCAAAATATTAAATAAAATTGTCTTTTATGAGTATCTCTATTTGAAGAGTCAATCGCTACACCACTAGCCTGATTCTCTCCACAACACCAAACAGTCCAACAAACATGGTCACCAACTTGTCCAATCTCTATAGTCTTTGGTGACCCATATTAGGTGAAACTCTTAGGAATAATAATTCACCCATTATAATCTCTAGGTGTTATATACGTAAATCGGTATAGGAATTTTTCCAACTCTAATATATAGACATACATTTCTAAATCAGTTCAACCTGCTTCGACATCAACTACATGAGACATGGTCCCAACAATCATGACTCACTACCACTATCCAACATATAGGTTATCTGAATGGGATAGCATTAATAGACACACATAGTTCAATATGGACAGTTTCATGTAAACTCTTGTTATATGGGAACTCCACAAAATCTTTTTGTTTCTTCTAAGATCCACTAATGATTAGGGTATGTGCTCGAAGCATATCCTCAAGCACCTATATAGTATGCTAATACTTCCCATCTATATTTGGGTGGAAATTAGTACTCAATAAAACCTATATACCAAGGAACCTTCTATATTACCTTACATAATCGGGAAGTAAAACATGAGTCATAGTCTACAAAAATAATCCATTGCACCCTGTAACGATAGACAATTTCCCGACCATACAAATATTTTAGCCTCTCTAATAGGAATGTAACCCATTCCAACATGAAATATACTACCTTTTTAAAATATTCCACAAAAAACCAAATAATATAATTATTTTGAGGCATCCTTGGTAGGCCCACCAAAAGTTCTATAGTAACATCATCCCACTTCCATTATAGTATGGTAAATTATTGTAGTAAAACACTGGGGCATTGATGCTCAACCTTCAGCTATTGACATTTTTAAAATCTTGTCATAAAAACTGATATCTCTTTTTTCATGCTTGGATACCAAAACAATCATTGTAGGTTACAATACATTTTGGTCACACCTAGATGGACTGCGCACTTCGAGGAAAGATATTCATGTATCTTCTATTTCCTCATACTCTAAAGAACTACATCCTGGTTCTTGACATAGATCGTTTCATCCTCATATATAGTCTAATATGAAGGTGATTCCAACACATTTTTGTCCTTCCATCAAGGCCAAATTTTCTAGATCCTTGTATTCACTATTCCTAGTCCGTCTGAAAAGTGTAGACTCCACTGAAAATGGTAGTAGAGGCATCTACTCTAAACCCGCCTGAACAAAAAATTTATATCGCGGTCAGAAAATTCATCATATTCCACTCATGAATATACACTTAAACTACATGATGCTTAGTTATTCTATTGAATGATTTGGCCACACTCTTTCCCTTCATTGGAATATATGCTAGCTCAAAATCGAACGAATTCATATAAACAACCCATATCCGCTTCCACAGATTCAAATATCACAGCAAAAGGATATACTTCAAACTCTTTTGATTCCAATACAATGTAAATATTTCACCCATATTATAGTGTCTCCAACACTTACAAGGATAAAAATATTCTTCCAACTCAAATTCGTGCGTAGAGAAGTTCCATTCAAGTGACCACAACCTATGAGACCCATATGCTAAAACTCAATTTTCCAAGATCAACGCCACTCCAATTCCTCTTCCAAAAGTATAAAAAACACCATATACTCTTCACTTGGATAATGTAATATCAATATTGGTACCGATTTCAAACACTATTTCATCTCCAATAATGAATTATCAGATTATTCCAAATATTAAAACAATATACCCTTCTTGGACAATCTTAAAAGTGGTGCTTCCAATCATGAAAGCTCCTTGATGAATATCAGATAATATCCGTCTTAAACTATAATATTTTGGATATAGAAAACATACTAGTTCTTATCCAAAGAAAACACTACCTTCAATTTCTCTAGGTCCACTAATACACATTCCTCCAAGATTATGTCATTCATGATGTGTGCCTAATCAATCCAAAACTGACAATTAGATATATTTGTGTATAGAAAATGATTTCTAAATGTACCCAAGATAGTGTCAAGATGTTTATCATGGTCATCATGAGTCTTAGAGTACACCAAGATGTCATCAAAAAACACAATAACAAACAAAATCGAGGTATGTATGGATGATTTTATTCATCAGGTCCATAGACAATGTTGGTGTGTTTGTTAACCCTAATGGAATTGTGATGAACATATAGTGGCCATACCTACTTCTGAATGCAGTCCTCAGTATATCAGATGGTCGTACTCTCAGAAGATGATACCCTAATCTAATGTAAATATTTTTGAAAAATCATGATTTTATAAAATGGTCAAAAATATGACCTATTCATGGAAGAAGATACTGGTTATTCCAAATCAAGTTGTTCTAATTTCACTAATAAACACAGAAGAGAAGGTTTTTTCAAACTTATTTGAAATTATGACTAGAGAACCCCATGTAGAAGTACTCAAAAAGACAAATCCCTTATCCTCATACTCTTCCATATGAGTCAGGATCTCCTGAAGGACTATTAGTGCCACTGTTTATAGTGGAATAGAATCTTTCACAACCCCAGGAATGAGCTCAATCATAAATTGAAAATATCAATCAAGTGGTATCCCTTAGAAGACTTCAAGAAACGCATCCTGAAAACAATATACTATAGGAGGAATGATAGCGTAGTTTACAACCCCCATCATCCAGTAACAAAATTGCAACCTAGGTGGTAGGCTCCCCCAACTATTGGTGAATTGAACCTGCATGACCCACCTAGATATCCCATTCCCAATGATTAATGTAATTGTCACCCTTAAGAGTTTTAATGGTCAATCTGATGTCGTAAAAATATATATTGGATCAGTATTCTACAAACTAGTCCATACCCAAAATTTGGTCAAATCCTAACATGTAAATGATATAAATATCCCACAGAAAACTATACACCCCAACATCAATAGAAAACTCCTTACACAAATATATTTCCATCGACCATACTCTCAATGGTGTATCTATCTTCAATACCCCCACTCATAAAATCAACTACCAGGCTAAATCCATTAAAAACGTGTGCAAATAGAAAAGTATGAGAGGAAGCAGTAATATATGATGAACTGGATAATATACTGGATACAACAAAATATTACATCTCACCATCATTGGTAAAGACTCTCTATGAACAAGTGTAGGCTGAAATGTGTGTAACAGTCCTATGACTCTTCCCTATGATGCAGTTTGAGATCCTGGAGATGCACCACTCTGATGATATGAGCACTCTTACCCAAAATCGCCGCATCGAATACATTTACCACCATGGAAAGTAGAACTTCGGCTTCTAAACTAATATGGTGCAGAAGATCCTCTTCCTGCACTATGGTTTTTTAGATCCCCCACCACTACTCATCCATTGCAGTTTCCAACGTAACATAGATATCCTATTTGGCTGCAAGATCATCACTCTACTGGTGTCTTGGTATAGTGTACACGATAGTGGCCCAGCCTACCACACTAGTGGTAGAAAATGTTCCCCATATCCTGAGTAACTGAACCTCCCCCTGTCCACTTTTCATAATATCCCTTGGATAAAACACTCCTAGCTCATGTTCCCCTCAGATATTGGTCTTAATCCACCTCCTCAGCAGTATTCTTTAATTGAAAGTGGTTAACATGGGACATAATATCAAATTTAAGCCCATCTTTGGAATATCATATCATAGCTATCTCGTCCCCTATCAGTGATGGAGAAAAGCTTTATAAGTAATTAAATAGACAAGAATAGTCCATCACATACAAACTCTCCTAGTTTTAATACAGGAACTCAGCTACTCTCTCATATATTAGTGTCTCTGGAAAAAAGGTTATCCATAAACTTCCTTAAAAGGTCCTTCAATGTCATCTCATATGCCTAACCAACCGAGCCTAAACATCCCACAAATTTGTCCTTGATCATCACAACATGTAATTGTACAAAATGACAATCTTCGAAGTAGGATTCTCTTAATTGTAACATATATTCTTGATGGACTCAATCCATAACTCTATTGCTTCTAGTCCACCCTCATCGGTAAACATAAGATTGTGACGTAACTGAAAGTCTTGAGTATGATCACAAATACTCTTCACAACCCACCCTTGGTCTCTCTACATGAATTTCATAAACCATGAAAAGTTCTATCATAACTACTCTCTTAATTCCTCTCCTAGAACTACCACTAGCCGAGGTTCTAAAATTGGATGAGCATCTCTAGTCATATCCTTCTTTCATCCTCTAGGAAAATGTCATCGTGGAGGAATTTATCAAAAATTCCCAAAACACATCTCATGAATCATAACACAACATTGACACATTTAAATTATAGGAAAATAAAATTAAGAAACATCATTTATTTTCCCCATTTTTTTGCAATATGGTCAACACTAAGGCCCTTCCAGTATCCCTATCCTTCCTTCATCTAGGTCATGGTTAACAAAGTGTAAACCCATCTCCTTTTGAATGTTTCACATATATACCCTTTTTCTTCCAATATTTAATAATTTTTATCAATTTATATTCTAATAAGGCACATTTTCCATTGATAATTCTCTGATAGAAGGGAAAAAATTCCATTTCAACCACTAACCCAAAACTCGTTTACCATTACATGCTTAAATGATTCATGTCACAAAATAATCCTATGTCCATAGAATGATGCATGCTTACTCAACTCTCATTCCATTCTGAACCATGATTCAATTATCAAAAAACCTCATAAACAATAATCACATGACATAACAAGTCAATCACATGAGGTGAAATAACATAAACAATAACAAAACACAACAATAACAGTAATACCACCATGGGTTATTGGATTTTACCCTCATAAATTGGTTAACTACTCAATTGTGTTTGATCTTCTGAAAGGTTTAACTCTTTGTAGTATCATTTATACCTTTAAAATTATAAATAAAACTGAAAATAAAAGAAATATCCTATGATAACACTTTGTAACATCCTAACTCAGGTGCCACACACTACGGCCCCAAGTCGGTTCATTGTGTGACCTTAAGCGAACCTACCTATATCAAAACGTCTTTTAACTAGCATGGAGGTACTATATTGATCATGAGGATATTATACCCTCTTTATCAAATTATCAAAATAGTTTAAAATAAATAAAAACAATCAACAGATATAACTATAACCATAAAAATACTAAAACTCCATGATTCATAAAATAGGAAGTACAAATCCCAAACTAAAGAGTAGACATGTCGTCCATGTAAGTGTAATGTTTCAATTTGAAAAACCCAAAATTAATAGTGACACTAAATACTCACAAGAGGGTCTTGAATCTAAGTCTAGTTATCTTTGTTGACCCCTATCCCAACATAGGTATTCAACACAGTGCCTTTCCAATTAACCTATACTGAACCATTTAATCTATTTAAGTAATAATATGGAAGGCAGAGTAGGGAGTGAGTACAACTTTTTAGGCCACTTCCATTACTGTTTAAAATAATATCTAGAAAAAATAGTGTATATAGTTGTATAAAGAATTAATTCAATGAATAAAGATAATATCATACATTAATAAAATTTCTCTTTATTTAACCACATAAACCCCCAGGTACCTGAGGAAACCCAATATCTCAATACATACTTCTCTACATTCAAGAGTTTGAGCTATCCTTAAGGAATATCATATATTTAAATGACTCTATTTACATCCATAATATTCATTCAGATAGGATTTCCATTGACATCATTCATCATCTCAATTCATTAATAAATTCCCTTATTACCATTCATTTTCTCAATTCACATATGAATCTCTTTGTTACCATCCATTATCTCAATAAACATATGAATTAAATTCTTTTCATTCATTTTTTGAATTATCAGATGAATTATGTTGTTACCCCTCATTCACTAAATTTGCATATGAATATAATTGTTACCATTCATTGTCTCAATTCAAGGATATGACATTATTACTATTCACTGTCTCAATTTTAATATGAATTTAATTTTTTCTGTTCATTATCTAAATTAACATATGAATTACATTATTAACATTAATTCTCTAAATTAACATATATCACAAATTTAAAATATCATATATATCACAATATCACTACGTCACATATATCACTATATCACAATAAATTAATTCACCAACAAATTAATCCAATTCAACCAATTCATATTCATATCATTCCGTTAATTAATCAACAATTAATTAATCACATCCACCCTATTAATGAATAATAAAATTATATTGAAATCATCAATACCATTAATAATTTCAATAATTAATTAATCACATAAACTCCATCGATTAATTCAACAATTAGTTAATCAAATTATACAAACCCAATATACCCACAATTAATTCAAAAATTAATTATTTCTATTCAACATCACAAATTTCACAATCTATCAATTAATTAATTTAGAAAATTTATTCAATTTAAGAAACTCATTTTATAATCAAATAATATAAATTATACAATTACTTACACAAAATTGGAATCAAAATTTTGGGATTTTAATTATATACCACATACCTCAATTCGTTGAAAAACTCTCAACAATGGAAATCCCCAGTTTGAAATGGAACAATGATGAGGTATGAGATCTAGAACAGAAACTTAAAATACATGGTCAAATAATAAGGATTCAACAATACATGATCTAGATCCAACAAGAGTATATATAGATCTTAAAAATGGAGGATAACATCCATCTAAAAGATGATGAAGATATAGTCGAGAAGAAGAAAACCACATAGAATAAGTGCCTCTTATCAGGAGGGTTGTAGATCTTCAATCCGCCATTCAAATCATGAAGAAGGAAGGTTGGGAACCGTACGTGTTTTTTCAGGAGCCCATTAAAATTAGAGGAATTGAATGTACCTGTTTTATGGTCAATTTTTTGTTTAAAATTGGGGTTTAGGATTGTAAATCAAAAATTCACATTAATTGAAAAATCTCTCATGTCTTCCTAGGTAGGGGAACATGGTTTTCCCAACTATGTGCTTTAACCATGCACATCTTTGAGGGGGTATATGGTTTCACCTAAAAGGGGGCATAGTTTTTAAATTCATGAAGCATCCATGAGAAGACCATCTATCTTGGGTTTAATGGTTTTTCGGATCAAAGTGATTGGTTTTGGAAAACCATGCACAATTCATACACTTTCCCACTTCCTTAAAAAATTTCAATTTTCATCCAAATAAAGATAAAGGTACAACCCATACAAAATTAATCAAATAAAGAGAAAAGAGTACCTAAATAAAATCCTAATACATCATTATAAATGGTCATTTTCATAAAATATTGTTTCAAATAAGAATAGAAGTCAAATCGAATGTCACCCTTCTCCTAAAAGAGAACATTATTTAGGTGATTCCTTTATGTGAAAATGATCTCCTAAAACTTGTGGACACTTTAAACCCATAATTTTTTTTAAATATATCATCTCCTTCAGGGAGAAACTCTCTATCATCCAATACTCTAAGAAGAAGAAATTCATGTTACCCTTATATCACTAGATGGATAAGATAATCAATGGTGGAAATGGATTATAAATAAAAATCCCATGGTAGATATTAAATCCATGTATTTTATGGATTCAAGAATATATTTTTCAATTTATATATTCCTTACACTCCCTGTCTTAAAATGTATAGGGAATCCCTAGGATTTAATAAAATGAAGATATAATATTCTATGTTTGATGAAGTAAAATTTACAAGTCTTTCACAATACACCACTATATTTATCCTCGACAATGAAAGTAAAAATGATCACATAATTATTTAACTAATGTCGAGTATTGGAAAATAATTTCTGATTCAAGTCATCAAAATCCTTGAATAAATTGTTTGATGTGACATAAAATGTGAGATGTAGACTGATGATTCTTATTAGTTTTGTGGGATTTGAAATGAGAAGTAGAGAATGTGGGTTAATACTTGGGGGTAATATGATAATCCTCATGGTGGAAAGATAATCCAATATCCCACAATCTATAAGAGTGGGAAGAATCACCTAATAATCTATCTTAGTTAGACATATAATTATTTCATGTGTGGAAAGTATGGACATCAAGCTAATGATTTCTAGGTGGACTGGAATAATATCACATATGTGTTGGTGTATAAGAGAGTTATAATCAATCCTCATCTAGTGTAAAATAATTTCAATTATAAATAACATGAAATAAGTTAAAACCATTTCCCAATGCCAATGGTATTTTATTATAACTGATTAAAACCACCAATAAAAATAATATAAAATGTTTGGCCTTGTGTGATCACTACTACAAAGGTGGATCCTCACAATTATGTGGTTAATGGTTGGATGGTAATTAATTCAATAATAGAAAATGTACTATTTGATTATGGTTTTATGCATTGTTTCATATCATGTTTGTTTATTATTACTATTAAAACACCACCTGAAAATATTGGTGTCACATTATCATTGAAATCAATAAATGTTTCATTTATTTCAATTCAACTATATAACTCTTTCTCGGTCAATATACCAAAGCAGAATCTCCTATTAAACCTTGACATAGTATCTATAGTGGGGTTTTATGATAAATATTGAATGGATTTGTTACCCTTTTATATAGACAGCCTAAATTTATGAGATATGGATATATGCTTTTGAATCCCAATTCATCCTTTAATTCTATACATCTGTATGGTTGATTATGACTCCTTTGAATGATTCATGTCATGAATGAATATTATTTCACTACGAACAATCATATCAATCTCAAATGATTTAGAGAATGTAAAACAACATTACTTATTAATATCCTACTATTATAAAATATGTAATCGATTTTTCCAAATTCCATTTATATAATTTGATAAATTTTCTTTAAAATTAAAACTGCAGATGTGATGAAATGATTATTTTCCAAAGGGAAATTTTTCATGAGTACATAATGTATTTATATAATAAATCAACATGAATATGATCCAAATGACCTAATTTTTTTAAAAATAAGATACTTGAACTAAATTTACTTTTAATAAATTTTATTAAAAATTGATTGTAAATAATTTATTCAAAAAGGTATTTTTTTAATAAAAATCATTATGTATCAATATTCATTAAAAAATTAATCTAATAATAAAAATCCAAAAATTTAACACTAAGTTAATTTAGTAATCTTTATTTGAAAAATATAGTTCATTTTTAAAATTCATTTTATTAATGTTTGATTAGTTTTATTATTAATTTACCAAAGGAAATAAATTAATTTCTTGAGAAATAAATGATTCATATAATGACTTTACTAAAATTTAAGTACTTATTTATAAATATATTTTATTTATCTAAAACCATTATAATTTATTTCAAAAATATTTGCATTATAATTCATACCAACAATATTAATGGCTTATTTATAACAATAACTTTTAAATAATAAAATTAATAGTATATCATGGTTCAATAAAACTAAGTGTTGTGTGTAACAAAAACTACCAAAAAATTCAAATTTATTCAAAAAATATATATAACATAAACTGTTGTGTTTTAACATATATATTATTAAAAAATGGAAAATTTAGGGATCTAATAGTTCTAGCAATGGAAGTAAACAAAGAATAAAGTAAGATTCCTCTATGGTTTCCTTTTATTTTAACTTTCACTTCTCCAGCCGTTCTATTCTTTTTCAAACCCAAACCACCTAGAATTTGTTAATCATATTATTATGATTACGTTGATTTTATCAACCTAATATCATATATATATATATATCAAAAATACCACACATCTTCTTTTGATAAAATCTTATTAACAGTCGGCTAAATGCCTATGGGGATGTTGGTGATTCTCTAAATATCAATGCCTTTATTGTAGGTTAAAATATAATATTTAAAATATATAATAGTATAAATATTTGTATTTTTATGATTTTTTATTTTTACTGATGTAAAAAAATATAAATTGAAAAAAATCATAATATCAAAACAATATGGGACATTTTAATGAAAACGTTATATTGAGACATTTCACTATTAGTATTTAAAATTAAAAAAACCTAACTATAATAGATAATGTATAAAATTGAATATTTATCAAAAATACATTAATTATTAATAAATATTAGTATATTATAAAATTATGTTTCTAGATGACGAAATCAAATGAGATCTATGGTTGGGGTCTCTTTAAATTGATTATTTCTATTTGGGGTTTTCACACTACCTTTATCCTTTTATTATAATTCAATTAAAACCCATTATATTATCATTAAAATTTTATATCCCTTTTATTTTTGGGTAAATTAATTCTTATACAAATATCATATTATTTATTTTCAAAATTAACTATATAAAAAATACATCATTTCCCTATGATTCATCTGGAAATGTTTCTTATTCAACCGATGACCTATGATCCTATAAAAAACATTTAATGTCTAATGATATGTATCTCCCTTATTATTTTTAAAATTTCAATGATTATTCATTTAAATTTCATTCAAACAACCCTTATGAAATCGATTATTTTTTCATGGGTTTATCCCTTGGCTACGAGTGTTAAATATTTGCAATCTATGTGGTATACATGAATTATTGATTTTTATGATTTGACAGGTGGAGTATTATTATATATCCCAACAATGAATTCGATAATATGACATATTTCAAGATATTATGTGTAATATTTTTAAACATGGTTCTTTATTTGTTGACATTTATGATGTTTTTATTTGTACCCATATGTTATGTGGTGACATGAATTTATCGTTATTTATAACATATGTGTGGGGTTTAACCATTGTGTTATAGTGTTTAATTATTATTCATATCAAACATTACATGATTATTTAAAATTAGTCATTCATATATATGATGATCAATTTATTTCGTATGTTATGATGATTATGATTATGCACATCAGTGTTTTATATTGATTTATGTCTCTTATTGCTTCCTATTATTCTTCTAATTACCTATATTTTATCTTAATATTCCATTGATTTATCCCCAACAGTGGATATATTTTCTATAGTGGGAATAAAATATAATTATAATGAAACGTATTGTGATTTAAAAAAATTTAGGATTTTTATGTTTAAGGGATGCATGATCCTAATTCTCTAAAGATACTAAACCAATCAATTATATATTTTATAAGTAACATGAAAATTATCTTAAAAATGATGTAACAATCATATCAAAAAAACAAGAGTCTCTATATTAGATATAGATATTCTTCTCATGGTTCGATCATTATGAATTTTAAATGAATATTGATTTTAATGATTTTTGTGTTTGATCTTTGAATATATAATGAATGTGATCATAGTTGTAGATGTGGTATGTAATTTTAATCAATCAATTTAAGAGATATTACAATTTATTTAATTTTATTAATGTGGTATTACATATATTTTTATAGTCACAAGGAATTTAATAATAAAAAATATTTTTTAACATAACCCCTAATATTGCATTTTTATAAATTAGTGAATCGAATAAAAATGAAGAAAATAAAATCAAAAGTATAATGAATTTGAATTAATTATGAATAATGAAAACCCACTACTCATATATCTAGGGAGGTACTTAAATGGTGTTAGGAGCTAGTTTTGGTCTCCTATTGTCATTAGATAATGAAAACCTGGGACCAAAACCATCACTAATGACAAGTAAGGCCCTAAACAGTTTTATTAATAGTGAAAAATCATTGTTCATATAACATGGGAGGACTTAACATGTATTATGATTTATTTTTTGTCTCAGTTGTCATTCCTCATATAAAGAACCCACTACAGTTATCTATGATCATGTTCGCAACCCTTTTTCCCATGGGAACATATCGAAACATGATTCAAATCAATGCTGGTTATGAATCAAATGATTGAATAGGGTCATTCATCAAGGGTCATGTCTATTGAGAAATATACGGTTGGGTCCTTGGCTTTGTTGTTGAACTGAATTGAAGAATAATCGAACGCCAATAGTCCAACCTATCTTACAAGGAAGTCAAACCCATGATAGAGATGATTGAAGCTTGTTGGAGAAGCACAAGCATCGTCCATGGTCGATTGATCAAGGTTAGTCAGAGATCTGGACAAAGATAATATGAGAATTTGACCTATATTTGAAGAAATATCACTCTAACTGTGTCTAAAATAATAGAATTTATTTTCATTGATTTCAATTTTATCGGTGAATAAATAGGGATCTTGTGTTTTAGAATGATTTAACTTAGAGTTTTGGTTCAAGAACATACATCATGTAATTTTAAATCCCTAATGAAACAACGTCGAATAACATGTTTGTTCAATAACAAGATATTCATTTTATCCTTAATGATTGTATATCATGTGATGTCTTTTTGGGTATCATGAGCTGGTTTATTACCATGGGGGTCAATTGTGAAAAAAATTGAATCAAAGAAACTTCTATTCAGATGTATTAACAAGGAGATTATGGTTGACAATATTAATTTAATATTTGAGATGATATTGGGTTTATTTAGTTTATTCAGGAAGAAGATGTAGACTATTTTTGGCCAGAAGTGGGATAAGGAAACTAAATGGTGAAAATTTAGGTATTTATTCTTTTGAATTATGTAAGGCCATCTTGGTGTGTAAAAAATATTGGGGGTGATTGTTGGATTGAGATCAATAAATTGTGTCATAAATCATTTATTTTATATGCTAATGGAGGAGTTGGTTATGTAAATATATTATAATTATGGGGTAGTGGAAATAGGGGAAAATATTTCCAATGATAACATATATATAACTATAGAAAATCATCTCATTTAATTTTGAGGAAAATGAAAAGAGTCTTAGGGAAGAAATATATGGCATTGATTAGAACATCGAGACATCTACGATCAGAAAAAAAACTTATTAAAGAATACATTGGATAATCATGATAGCAAAACAGTGATAGAGGTTTCCTATGTTATTTCTCATAATTTCTTATTTCTCTAATATGTAATTCAAATGTATTTATGAAATATGAATGTTTATTAGAAAAACAAATATATGGTAAAATAATATGGGTTGGATTGGTTATCTTTTTTAATTTTTTATTTATCTTTTATTTTAAAAAAATTCAATTGATTTTCTTCAAAATCAATTGACAACTTGTTCTTTTCAAAACAATGTTCAATATTTTATCACAAATAATGAATTTAATGGTTGAAAGATAAATTTATTTTCCCAATCAAGTAATTTTACCATTGGAAATTGGTTTCATGATCACGATGAATACTGAAAATATATTTTGACATTTTCATTACGAACTATTCAATTAAACAACCAAAAATTAAAATTTCCAATTTATTTTAATCTATATTTTCTTTAAATCTTATTTTCTATCCTTTTCTCAAACTTAATTATCATATCACATCATCAAATATTTCAATACTGTTTTTTTGTATGCAGGTTTCATTTTTCTTGGTTTTGCATTGCTTCTCTCTTGAAAACCATGTGGGCTTTGAGAAACATTTTTCAGTGATGGTGAAACAACCTTTCACATTAAACATATATTTCTATGTCCTTTATGGGAGGTTAACAATAGGTTTTTTTGTTGATCCTGAAACACCCAATGGTTCCCCTATTTGATATGTTTTATGGACCTTTTTTGGAAAGGTATGTGGTTATTGAAAATTGGATCCAACAATACTTAGGGACTCACACTGCACGACAGGATGGAAGTATAGGCTCATCACACCATTTGGGAGAAATTATTACATACTATAGGAATATCTTACAGATTGAATACATATTTGTAAATCCTTTATAAAATCCAAAAAACAAAATGAGTCGCCCTTATATTAACAATCAATTATTATCTTTTCATGGTTTTTGAAATATTGGTATATATCAACGGTTTTCATCGATGGAGTTATTTATATGTATTTGAGGTTCACCATCATTGGAATCCTTTTTTATATGGATTATAGATTATTATATCTCTTATCAATATTTATTATCCATTGTATTTAAATTGTTTTAACAATGTTTTTGTATTTTTTTACAAGAGAAATTTTTCTTGAAGAATGTTTTTTTTGATAATTAGGAATTAGACCCAATCCATCGTAATGAAGTTGTTTTGTGGACACATGTTTCTAGACCAATGTTATTGTATTGAATTTAAATATAGAAAAAATAATTCTGGAATATGATGTTGTGTATCATGCACTTTTTCATATTCAATTCCATTTTTATAACCTTGAAAATCATTAGATCCAAAATAATCAGTGGAAGAACATTTTGTTTGTTGGAAGTATGTCATTTTTTTAATCAGATATGGGATGAAGTTGTTGTGTAAAAAGGAAATAAGTTTTCAAGATTTAAATTATTGGATAAATAATTGGTATTTATATTGAAGAGTTTTGCACGAAAAATGTGATGTTCGCAGTAAAAAAAGAATTCATACTATATTTAAACAAATCAGGTTACACTTTACTGATAAAAATATTCTCACAAATCATAAAAACTCTCATGTGAAAAGGTTTTGAAGAAATGTTGGAGTGGTTTGAAGAATATAATAGTTGTAAAATGATATTTCCATTATAATGAAAATTACATTATAATGAGTTGAGAAAGAACAAGATGTTGTTGATCCTAAAGATGAAAATAATAGTAATTGGATTTTCGAAAAAAGAATTTTCATACTATGACTATTGTAATGAGATTTTAATACTGATATATTCCTATGGATATTTTCATACTGAGATTTTCCAATTGTGATATTTTACTAGAAAAATCATATAGATATTCTCATACTCATCTCTTCATACTGAGATTTTGGTACATGCATTTTTTTACTGAGGAAATCTTACTGATGTTTTTATAAAGTAAAATTCTTATTGAGAAATAAATAGATCATAATAACCTGAGAAAGAAACATATCATACTATTCTGAGAAAGAATCATTTCCTAATGAGCTTATATAGAAACATATCATTATGGGATAAGAAAGATATAAAGAGTTTTGGAAGTAAAACATGAAATTCAAGGTTGTTTAAATCTTATAGAAATCTAAAAAGAATTGAATAAGTAAATGTTAATGTTAAAGTGAAAGTGATATAGGGAGTTTTGAAATTTGAAGAATCTTTAAAATTATTAAAGTTTCCTGTTATTGTTTTTCCAAGTTACCTATAAATACATTCTCAGATCATTTGTTCAGTTGGAACCTTCACACACGTGCACAATGTGAAGCAATGGATAATTTAAAGTGAATGTTCTAATCTTATTGAAGAAGAATTATATTGATCATTCTATTAAAGTATGAATTTTTTTAGACTATTAATGATTTCAAAATATTGTTTCCTTTTTATTCATAGAATCAGATACAACATCATAGTATTAGAAATATTTGATCCAACATCATCTTACATAGAAAATCAGATCCAACATCACAGTACTGAGAAAATTAGATCCAACTTCATTATATTTAGAGAATCATATCCATCATTATTGTATTGATATATTCATATCCAACGTCATTGTATTGATAAAATCAGATCAAATATCATCTGATCGAGAGAATTGGATCCTGCTAAATCAGACTGATGATTGAGACTCATAAATTGATGTGCTATTTCAGAAAAGTATTTATTATTTTGTTCAGATAAATTTTTATATAATAAGTATCATTAAATTGATGGGAGTAAGTATAATATTTCGTATCGAGAGATAAAAGGTGCCTAATGGGGGATAGCACCAGTTCTATTCAATTCATCCCAATAGTGGATTTCCATAGACTGGTGGGAGTGGCAATAAAAAGGTTGTATGTTCTCACACTAAGGCCAAAACTTATAAATATTGTGTGATTTACATGATTTCATACGTTTTCATTCATTATTACATTATAAATGTTGACAATGAAATAAATATTAATAATCTACATCACTTATGATTTGAAAATTACTTAACCCTATAAAAAGTAAATAGCTCATTTAACCCCCCCCCCCCAAATTCTCAATTTTTATTCGGTCCTTTGGATTTTCAATGGGTATTAGTGAGAAGGATACCTTGTTGAATTTTTATCATGGATAATATTAATTTTTTAAATATTAGTGGAATTCAAACATTTATTGGAAAAAATTACTATGGATGAATAAATAAGATGATTCCTTATCTCATATCTATTATCCTTAAAATTTTTGATGATGCTGCTGTTGGTTTTCTCCTTATTGAGAAATATTATCCGAAGATGTTTGTGATAATTGAAATATATAATTTGATGGAATATATTGAAATTCAATCGTTATATTCTTTATCATAGAATGTTTATCATAATTGATGAGTCTCAAAACATAAAAAAGTATATAGGATAAGCTGGAAATTGTTTTTGAGGTTAATACATAAGTTAAGGAAGTAAAGCTAAAAATTTGTCATAGTATGTATGAAGACTATAAATTGAGGGATGAAGAATCAATTTTCTAATACTTCACCAGAGTAAAAACAATTGTTTAAAAATATCAGAGCATTCAGAGATGTCTTGGAAGATTTTAAAATTGTGAAGAAACTTATGTGATGCTTTTATGATCGTTTTTATTTTAAAATATCTCTTATATAAGATAAAGATGATTTATCACTTGGTGAATTGCATAAATTTCTTGTTTAATTTGATATTATGAAAGCACCAATGTATAAAAATAATCCAGAAGAGGAAATGTATTTTTATTCTGTAATAAAGTTAATAATACAAGATGTTGATGATGTTGATCCTTATGTATCAAACAATCAAAAGAATGATGAGTTGAATGAAAAAATAAATGTTTTATATCCAAGAACTATTGAAGAGGAAGAGTAAAGTATGGAGGTAAAGCTACTCTCAAATGTTTTGAGTGTAGTGGAATTAGACAATTCTATATTAATTGACCGAAGAGAAACATTGGAGAATATTGAGATGATTCAAATAGAAAACCTTGATTGAAGTACTGTAATAATGATGATATAGAAGAAAAGTAATACAATAAATAAAATAATATGTTTATTAGAGGAAAAATAATTATGTTGAGTAAGAAATTTGAATTGGAATCAACCGAGATAAATTATTTTGAAGTTGAACATTTAGAAAAATTGAGAACCTTTGTTGTAGATGTTTAGAAAACAAAAGGCTCCTCAAATAATGAATAAGGTGATGATGAATCTTATAGATAGTATAATATCAGATAAGAACTTCTTACATGTCCTTAGAAAAAAAATATCTCAACGAATAAATTATAATGATAATGAAATATGGTGAAGAACTTATAGAAGGGAGAAAATGACATCAAGTATGATGATGAATACATTGAGGAGATTTTAAGTAGCAAACATAGAATTGTTGAACATGAAATAATGATTGAAGATCTCAATAAGAATATGTACGATAAGTTAGAATAAGTTAAAAAGTTTAAATCAAATATTCATGAGTCCAAATGTATGTTAAGGATGATGAATGAAAATCTGAACAATGATTGAGAAGTAAAAGTTGAGTCTTCAAAAGTTTCTAAGAAGGATCAATATTTGAATTATGTGAAATTCTATCTTACCAAAAATAATATTTCATCTGATTATTTTAAAATTTTAGGTTTTTCAAAAATTATTTGGAGTCATGGGTGGATAAGTGTTATCATAAACCTATCAAAATTTTCAGTATTATAAAACACACTTAAATGAAATGATGGACTGCATCCCGAATATTTTAGATAACAAAGAATATACCAATATCAACAAGGTTTCTACAAGGAAAAAACATTAATATATAGAAAATCATGATGATTCTTTTCTTTTTGTATTGTTGAATATATGGAGAAAAGGAATTCAAAATTTGGAACGACATATCTCTACCCAAAAGATTGTTTGGGAAATGTGTTGGAAATAGTTAAGTTGAATGAGAAACTTTCCTAACTTATAGAAATTTGAAAAAAAGATTTCTCAAGATGTTTGAATCATTCCAGCATAAAATCAATATAAATGTTTGGAATAATTTTGTGGATGATCTAATCAGGCTGGAAATCATGCAAAAATAAGTATGAAACTCCTTCTAGAAAAAGTTTTTTATGATATAAAAGAAAAAAAAAGTTGAAACTAAGAAAGTTGAGGAAAGAGAATTTCTTGTTGAGATAGATTTAAAATAATGTAAAAGGAACAGACCATGTATACTTGATATTGGATATTCTTGTCACATGATTGGTGATATAAAAATATTGAAACTTGTTGTAATTCATGACATAGGAATAATAATTTTTTGTAATGATAGTTACATAAAAAAATTTAATTGGAGTAGCAGAAATTGAATCCGAAAATTGAAATCCATGCAATTTTAATATGTTGATGGACAAAGACATAACATAGTGTAAGTGAACATTGTAATGATGGAAAATAGGTTTTTTTAGTAAATTATTTTATATCATTAAATGATCAAAAGATGGAAGCGTCATTAAAATGGGATAAAGATCCAGTGGGAATCTCTTCCATGTATTAGAATTCAAAAAGTCATGTTACATGACTACAGAAGATGAAAAATATTGTGGCACTAAAGACTTGGACGCCTTTGAAAGAATATCATGAATATAATTATAACATTTTTTTTCATTCAAAACATTCTATAATTGAAAATAAGTGATGAAAATGATAGTGTATATTTTAAAAAATTGAAGATGAATAAAAAATTTCATAAAAGAGTTAAGATTAAATCTACTAGAACACTTGATCTTATTCCTTCTGATTTATGAGGGCTGATGAGACATCTTTCAAAATTGTGATATTTATACATTGTCAATTTTTTTAATGATTTCACTCAGATGATAAGCATCATTTTTATGAAGGACAAGTTAGATTCTATTGAAATGTTCAAATTATTTTCAAAATATTTTGAGAAATAAATGGTGGTTTCCATAAAAAGTATGAGAACAGATAATGGTATTAAATTCAAAATCAATACTTTTGAATATTATTTGAGTAAGCATGGAATCAATCAACCGTATAGTTCTCCAAATATTCTATAAAAAAAATTGTGCAGCATAATGAAATAATAGAAGTTTGTTGGAATTAGAAGATTTATTTTAGAAGAATACAAACTTTTAATGTTATATTATAGAGAAACTATTATTACAATTGTACATGACCAAAATAAATTCTTATTGAGACCAAAAACAAACATAAATCCTTTTAAAATGTGGTAAAAGAAAAAACCTACATTTAAATACTTCAATATTTTTTGGAAGTCCATGACTTTTAAAAATAAAAATTCAATATTTGGGAATGTTTGAGGAGAAACCAGAGGAAAGAAGTTTTATTGGATATTTCACAAATATATGAAGTTAAAAATGTTGGAACAAACTTTTAAAAAAGTTTGCGTACTCATATGAGGTTAGTTTAATTGAAAATCAATGTTCCTTAAGAAGGATATTGAGAATGCTAATGATGATAAACGGAATAATTCCAACAATAGTGAATGAAATTCAAAAAACCCTTATCCTGATTAATATGTGTCATGTGGTGAGGAAAGTGAATATGGGAGAGAAAAATTGAAATTATCTACATTAAAAAACATGTTGAGTCTTAAAACATTAATGAGAATCAAAAGGATCAGGTTCAAACGAAAATGATGTTGAGATTATAAAATAAGACTTCACTTATCTCAAAAGTAGAACATGAATTAGTTTCATAATAAATTCAACACAAATAGTAGGTGGAATCTATGAATGATGAGATGTATCGTATTGAAGAGAATGAAAAATGAGAACTTATTTCACTACCATAAAGTACAAATGTTATCTGAACCAAGTGGGTTTATAGAAACAAGTTAAATGAACATAGAGAAGTTCCAAGAAAAAATTTAATGATTTTTGTAAAGAATCTACATTGGTATAAGGAGTTGATGTTGAAGAAACGTTTTTCACAATTGAATTATTGATAACAATTATAATCTTTTTCTCAGTGACCGCACATCTAAATTACAATTTTTTCAGATGGATTAAGTCATATTTCATAAATGGTGAGATTGTGGAAGAAGTTTATGTCACACATCTTTAGGGGTTTTGACTTGATTAGGATGAAAAAACAATTTAAAATGAAGAAATCATTGTATATTCTAAAACAATATACACATTCTTTGTACACTAATAATGAAAATTATTTTTGAATTTTGAACATTTATAATGGAAATATTGATAGTAACTTATATGTAAAAAATTTCAACTATGGAGCACTAATTGTAGTTGTTTATGTGGATGATATAATTTTTTTAGGGATAAATAATATGTTTGTAAAAAATTACTAAGGAAATTAATAATAATTTTAAAATTTCTATGTTAAGATAATTAACTTTATTTATTGGATTACGTGTTCAAAAAACAAAAAATAAATATTCTTAACTGAAGAATAGTCTGTCATGTAATTGATATAGATGTTCGGGATTATGGAATATAAATAAGTTTTAACTCCTATTTCAGGGAGAAAAAAGTTTTTTAATGGTTAATCGAGAATAAGTTTGAATCATAAACACATTTAGCAGCTTATAGTAATTATTCTTTACAATATAGACTCAAAGCCTAATATGTTTTATGTTGTGACATTGTGTGCCAGGAATAAAAGTAATCCGAAAGAATCACATATGTTAGAATTAATGAGGATTCTGAGGTACATCAAAGGAAAACTTCACATAGGCTGTTATACAAAATAAATAGTGGGATGAAGTTTCATTATTATACTGATGTTGATTTGGAAGGGAATTGTAATGATAGATAATAAACCTTAGGAGGAACATTTTTCTTTGGAGCATATTGTGTGAGTTGGCATAGTAAGAAACAATATTCAGTATCATTGAGAAATGATGTATATTAAAATGTTATAGTTACTAAATATTGTACTCAAATATAGTTGAATAAAGTTTATAGAAAATATTTGGATGGTAAATTTTAAAAAAAGTTCAGGATATATTGTTATAACCAGATTGTAATTGATCTTTCTTAAAATCCTACCCCATATTCCAGATCAATGAACATTGATATAAAGATTCACTTTATACAAGAAAATTTTCTAATTGAGATGTATTGCTAGAATACATTTCTACAAATTATCAAATTTATGATATCTTTAAAAAAGAAACGTTGAAAGAAAGGTTTTTGGAATTTAGGCGACAAGTTCATCTTCATCCACCTCCCATGTATTCTTTAACATCATAAGGGAGACCTCCATCGTTCATTATATTATGTAGAGAATGGGGAGAGAATTTAACAAAACAGAAGGTATTAGAAATAATAAATAAATTATTCACATTGTAATTAGTTTTACATTTATGAATCTGATCATCTGGTTATCACAAAATATTGGAGATAAAATGTAAGTGATAATAGGAGAGATAAAAAGAAATAGATAAATGAAAAGTGATAAGAGTTTATCATTATATTTTAATAAAACATGCTTTCTACCTAGGGATGGAATTCCATCAAAAACATTAATTTATCCAGTAGAGTGGGGTTAGAAAATTCTCTTTTAATAATGGTCATTTTTTATAATAATCAAAAAAATGAGTTGATTACAGAAGTTCAATTGTAAAAAAATTTGGAGTGATGAAAAATATGTTACCAAGAATTTTCAACAAATACCAAGTTGAAGATTGATGAATATTTTTGATTAAATCGATTTAACAAAAAAATTAATTTTTTGTCAACATAAATTTTTATTGAAGAAATTATTTTAATATAGGAATTTGAACCATTTTATAGTAATGTGGTTGTAATCTTGAAACCAGTTTCCAGACCCATGATTTCTTGTACATCTGTACCAGACACAGAAGAAGTTAGGAAGATTAAGATTTTGATCCGAATATTTTTCTATTAATGTCCATTTTCATGACATTGAGAATCATTAGATTCAAAAGAATCAGAGGAAAAAAATTGTGATTTCTAGAATTTTACCTTTTCTGTAATCAGTTAAATAATAATGTTGTTGAGTAAGAAAGAAATATGTTGTTGAGATAGAATTTATGCTATTAATATTTCATATTGTTGTTAAAGAGTCTTGAAATATTAATTTAATGTCAAGATATAGAATGTTTTCTTACATTCTAAAACCATATTAGATGATGATTTGTTGATTGAGAAGTTCTCACAAATCCTGAAAACCCTCATGATAATTTATTTAAGAAATAATTTAGTGGTTTATAAATTACAGAGTATCAAAATTTTATTTCCATCATAATGATAAATAAATTATAATGAGTTGAAAAAGAAAAATATATTGCTGAGACATTGGATGAAAAGAATCCTTTTGGGATTTTTATACTGAGATTTTCATGTAGTAATTTTCATTATATTGATTTTTTAAATATATTTTCATACTAATATTTTCATATAAATATTTTTTTACTGATATTTTCATAATGGGATTTTCGTACTGAAAAAATAATTCTGAGATTTTTGTTGTCATATTTTCGAAGTAATATTTTAGTACTCATATTTTCATTATTTGATTTTCATACTAAGGATATAAGACAGATGTTTTTGTAATGAAGAAATTTTACTATGAAGGAAATAAATCATAATGAGCTAAGAAAGTAACACATTGTAATAAGTGGAGAAAGGTATAATGATTTGAAGAAGTAAAAGGTGAAATTCACATTTTCATAAATCTAGGAGTTATATAAGGAGAAATTAATACGTAAAGATTGAATTTTAAATACAATAGATTTTCAGTGTTTCAAAATTTGAGTATGTGGGGAATGTTTACAAGAATCCCACTTATTTTCTTATTTTCCTATAATTACTAGCTCAAATTATATGTTTTTTCCAACTTTCACCGATTACCAAAGGAAAAAAATTGTAGAATTTAATTTGAATGTTTCTATATATTTTAAGAATAATTTTATTATGAGATCTATTATATTTTTTGTTTTTCTTATTGATAATGAGTTCAACATAATGAATCCTTTGTATTCAGAGAATCAGATCAAGCATCATCATTTTTGGTAAATTCAATCCAGAATCATCATACTAAGAAAATTGGATCAAGAGTCACCATACTGATAAAACCATATTCAACATATTTTTTTTGAGAAAATCAGACCCTGCATTATTGTATTCTGAAAAATGGATCCATCTACATCGTATTGAAAAATGAAATCTAGAATCATTGGATTGAGAGAATCATATGTAGCAAAATATTACTGAGGATTCAGACTGAGCAATTTTGTATCAATTTTAATAAATTATTTATTACTTTTTTAGATCAAATTTTATAATAAATCATTTTTTACTATTGTGAATTCATTTAATCATTCCTATTGAGAGATAGAAGGTGCCTAACGGATGTTGGCACAAGTTGTATTCATATTGTCTAAATATTGTATTTCTATAGACACACATGAGTGGACATGGAAAGGATGTTTGTTCTCAAAATTTGGTCAAACCTTGTAAATTTTATGTTCTTTATTTGTTTTCCTACATTTTCAAGCATGATTATTCACTGAAATTTGATAATGAATTAAATCTCAACATGTTATATGTGTTATCATTTGAAATGATTTGATCCTTATAAAAAGTGAACAACTGATTCAACCCCCCCCCCCCCATTAACAGTAGTTTTTTCATTTGGAACAATAATTACGATTCTAGTTTTAATCTCCTTAGTGTGGCACTATGGAATTTATCAACTGTTGGGAATATGGGAGTTGTTTTGGTGTTGGGAGTGAGCCCATAAGAAGAGATTCATATAAATCCTTGTGAATATAAGAGTAACCCAAATAGTTTAGATTCACATAATGATAAACAACTCACAATTCAAAATCAGTTGACAAGGACCATACCATGTAGTTTAATGTCGTGCAACAATGATGTCTAGGTCAATGTTTCCTAGTCATGGCTTGTGTGAGACATATTCTAAAGCGGCCTAAGGGTCCTAGAAGGGATGTATCCTCATAGTTTCGATATGGAACTACTAAAAATATTTCTCAAATATGATTATGGTGAATTTTAGGAGTTCGTTTTAAATCTTAGGTGGTATTACAATGTATCATGTTTTGTTAGGAATAAATTTCCACATAGTTCTAATGTTGGGGCTTACATCTTTGGAGGAGACCCATTTCAACACAACCTTAATATCACGAAAAGGACCTTATAACGATATAGGTAATTCATTCCCATTTGTGATGCCACCTTTAGGGGTTACATGTTTATTGACCGTGCAACTTTTGGGAGGCCATGTAATAAAAATTATTGTGTAGTAGTTAATATTATATGCTAAAAGGGGTTACCCCATTTGGAATATATCCATTTGATGTTATGACATGGTTTGGGAATATTCTAAATATGAGGCCCATGGAAATGAGTGGGAATGATTCAAAAATGTATTCCTATCCTGAGAAAAGTGTTTGATCTTGTGGACATTATAATCTTTACTAACCTCTAAGCACATGTGAGTTATGACTATTCTGAGAAACAAGAGAAAGTGGAAGAACTAAATAACAAAACAATCTACTTCTTTCCCTAGTGGAAAAGGTCTAGGCTACAAATGGTGTGGTAATAATCTGCATGAAATAATAGGGGATTACACTATGCTGGATTCCATTACCAAGACCCACATTCACATTTTTCGGGTAGAATAGGGGATGAGGGAGGAGCTATGGATGACTAATATCACCAGCCATCCTAATAAACCACATTGTCACCAAGCCTATGGTTGGGATCCTCATAAACATGTGAATGTATGATCATGAACAATTAAAGGATACCTCTTATAAATTATATTAACAAGAGGAACTCATTTAACACTATAATATATGAGAGAGATGACATGTTGGTGTGCCTATACTCTAATCTCATGTAATTTGAGGATTAAGAGGAGGTCTTATCATAGCCCCCCCAGGACGAGGGATGCAAGGGAAGTGGTTCCCTACAATTTGTGGTATGATGATGGGACAAATAGATGGATCACATTGCTATGGTTTCATAAGACAGAAGGTGTCTCGCATTAGGGAAGCATGGGAAAGTTGTGGATACATCACTCAAGTGATGGAAATGTAATTTAATGGTGCTTCACCCATGTGATGGTTGGGAAAGTTGAAGGTTCTTTGCCCAGGTCATGGTTAGGTGAGCTAATGGTGCTTCACTAAAGAGATGGTTGAGAGATCTTGGATTTAGAAAAAACTATGAAAGAACATGACCGTGAGGCTTCACTCAGACCACTTGGTGCATCCATAGGAGAATCTTGAAAGGACTCATGTAAGTACCATGCTTGTAAAGGGGTATTTTCCCAAGTACTTTTTACTAGTAGAAAGAATCCTCATGTTATTATTTTTTTACACTATAGGAACTATAATTACACTATCCTCCCTAATTATCTATATATATTATTCTTTGATAGAGGAAAGTAATATTTAGTGGACTAGTGTGAATAGACAGGGAATGAAGAGATTCATGGATTCTTCAATTCTTCTAGTTGTTGAAAATGAGGAGCACAAGTGTCCTGTTTATATGAAATTTTAGGTCATTGTATGAAGGTGACACCTCATGTAGGAATGTCATGTTGGGTATGATGCAGGCATAACCTACACAAGTAACTTTGGTGCACATTTCTGAGCTTGTGTGATGGCACTGGGTGCACAGGTTGGACCTACTCGGTGATGCTAGTTAAGCCTTACCTGCCAGATGTGGGGATAAATTACCACACATTTTGGTTCCTATATTAGGTAGTGTGATGTTATGTGTGTGGATATTTATTCAACTATAGGGAAACAAATAGTTGGGTTTTTATAATGGGCTCCTGAATGAGGGAAACCAAATTAACATATCCTACCTAGATTCGGATCATATGCAAGGGGAAAGGGACCCATACTCCTTTTTTGTTGTGTTTGGGACTTTTTTAATGAACATGGAATTTACTATGTATCCATATTGTATTAGAATCAATCAAAAAATAGTTCTCAATTTTTAAGATAGTCCTACAAGTGAAATGATCCATTTCGGAGTCTCATTCATAGATCTTGGTTCATATGATGAAGAGGGGGATTTTTATTAGTTTTGTGGCTTGGCCCATGAAATATGGTCTGGGTGTCACTACATATCCCATTTATATGAGAATAAATCAAAAAAAATAATCTAAAATGGATGTGTGGTGGTAGACTAGTACCAAGGGGAGTGGTTCTCACAAGAATAGACCATTATGGTTTTTAGTTTTACATCATGAAACAAGGACTAGAACCATATAACATTACATCATGAGGAAATGACATTATATTATAGTTTAATGTCTTATTAATAGGATGTTAGGCTTAGTATTTTAGACTCTTACAACTCATACAATAGTTTCATGTTGTTTTAGGACATACGACTATGACCATATGTCATGCATTTTAATGTCAGGAGACGAAGACCATTTTGTGTGCCTTTTAAGGGCTTGCATCCTGGACCATACATGATGATTACCCAAAGTGTGTTTTGAGAAACATTGTGTTGGAAGGGGAAATAATAAGATCTATATACCCCCCAAGATAATGGAATACTTTTTGTTGGTATAGACCTTATGTATTGTATAAGGTCCATCCCAATTTGGTTCCAACATTGGAGGTTTCATTCCTGGTATCATTGGGGTCTTGAGGACCTATACCGGTTCTCATTATAGGAAAAGGAAAAGGAAAACATTCTTGTTAAGAATCTGTGGTATATTGGGTATCATGTGTGGTGGTTCATGTTGTAGTTCAATAAGCCAACAAGACATTCAACGGATTGTCAAGACGATACTTTTAATCTTCATCCACCATATTTGGTAATATATATGATAAGTTATTATTGAATGCATGTATTATTACATTATCCACTTCATGATACCATGATGAATGGTTAGATTTGGTATTAAAATCCTGATACAACTTCTACAACTTAACAGCTAAGAAATTGGTGACACTATTCATCATTATCATATAAGGGACATCAAATCCACTAATGATATTGGCCTTCAAAAATATTAAAATTATTTTTAACCAAACCTCTTTTATGGGTATCACTTCAGACTATTTTTAGAATAATTATGTAGTGATGAGGATGATTTTAATTTTCATGGTCATAGTGGGAGGATATGACCCACGATCATCTATTCCCTATTTGGAAAATGTCCAAGAGTATTTCTCTATGTGTACCAAATCAGAGGGTTGAAGTATGAAGTTGGAATGCACATGGACGGAATGTCTCCTTTTAGTGAATCTTGAAAATCCTATGTATTTGATGGCTATAACTATTCAATCCTCTTGATTTCATGGGAAAGAATAAATCTTTATTAGTGATGCAAAAAGCCCCAATATTCACTTCTTTCATGAAAACTAAAGTATCTTCCCAGTCAATTATCCCAGGTATGACACCGTCAACGACCTTTTTATAAATGACTTTTTTGTGATTTTGACATCATATTGAGTGAAGATGGTTAATCCTCATTAGATTTTATCTTAACCAACATTCCCCAACATGAGTACATTATTTTAAAGGCAGTATACAATGGTTATCCTCTAACTATTTATAGGACCATCTGAATCAAAGATGTAAGTAACCTAATTTAATTCATGAATTTTGACACAAATAAAAATTAAAAACATTCAGAGGTGCGCAATGTTAATGATTATTTCATCCTTTTCTAGAACAACCAAAGTTGAAGCTTTATTTTTTATTCCTCTTCTTAGGAATTATATAATAATCGGATGCGATTTTAAATATGATTTTAATGGAATTATTCAATTTTTCCTTGGAAACATTCATTCATCGGGTTAAATCTTCCATTATTATGTTATAATCACCGTTGAATTTCCTGATTACAACCTCTGAATCACCTTTTACCATCATGTGGTCAATAGGTATTTGAAGTGATGGTTCCATCCCTATATTGAGGTCCTAATACTATACCTCATTGTTTTTATATCATTAGGAAAAAAGGAAAGTTTAATATATTAATTTATTTGATGTGGAGATATGAATAACTCTCAAGAAAACTTTTTTGAGCTCGTATTTATCCAATTAATTTCATGTTAGGGTTCTTAACATGCTGTCAAAATATATATCCCATTTCTAGGGGGGGTCATTCTGAATAGGGAATATGACATCATCAGGCAATTCAGTATTCAACGACATTGTTTCTATAGATGGATGTTCGGTACGGAATTCTTCCAATACATTCTCTTTTACCAATTTCTCTAGAAATAACTGAATGTAAAATTACTGAATGATAACCACCCACCATGCCAATAATCCAACAAACATTGGAAAGAGAGGGTGTTTTTATGGGTTATTATGAGTGACCAAATGGACATTTTGGTTATGAATGAAATGACTCAATTTTTATCCCATAATGTTCAATGCAGGGAAACACTTATTGATATCTGATCATGTGTTTTGGTATCGTGAAAAATTTTACTAGGATAATAGTGTTTGTGTTCATTCTCAGTTCCATTATTTTATAAAGGGAAAGAACCCAATTATAATTCTATAGTTTCTTAACATAGGATGATCTACTTCCCCTCAATTTTCATCATCATCTCTAGTGGAATAAAAATATATTTCTGAACACCATCGAATGATTCCTAGTAGTCACCAACCCATTGATATATGACCCATTTTTCTATAGAATAGTGATGATAAAACACATTCCTGTCATGTCTTCTATAAAGTGATGAATATAAGTTTGTTTTCCTAGTGATCCCCATGACTCTATAAGGTCTTTAAAGGTAATAAATCAAGCATAGAATTGATCTTCTTGGGATCCAATTCGATGTCTTTATGTCATTCCCCAATGCTGAAGAATTTTACTAAGGTAACTCTAAATGTTCATTTCATGGAGTTGATATTTGAAATAAATTATTTTAGTATATTAAAAATAGTCTCTAGATCTGCTAGGTGGTCATAATGATATCAAAATTTAACTGCTAGATCATTGACATAACACAGAAAGGACATTCCCAGAAATGGTTTGCAGAAGCGATTCATGGAATGTTGGTATGTAGTGCCAACAATTTTCAATCAATAGGGAATTATGTAACATAAATATACCTCTTTGAATAATCTGAAATAAGTGTATTCCCCATATTCATGGTCCATCCAGATTTGGTAGTACCCTAAATAGCCATCCATGGAAGAATGGTCGTGATATCCAGTCTTAGTATCAACCTGTAGTTTCACAATCAGAACATTAAAATAAACTTTTAGACAACATTTTTTGAGATCTACGATGTCTATGGAGACCCTGATTTTCCTATCCATATGTTTTTTGGGACTATATCAGAAAACCATTTTTAATATTGAAATACTAAAGTGAAATTCTCCTTTATAATCTTGTCAAATATAAACTGGTTATTAATAGTGTGAGGTAGGTACATCTTTCATGATGCTTGTTTGTATACCAAATGGATCTGTAGAAATCCCACATGGTGAGTGGGAACCTTGGGATTGAGGCATAGAATTTATATATAATTCTAAAAAAAATCTCCATATGTTTCATTATAAGTGAGTAATATAAATCTTATTATAAAAAATACATGGGGTGGAAAATCAATGTGGGTCATGGGTCCTCCTATATACCTATATTTATTTATCAATATTTTTAAATAGTGATAGAGACACCTTCCTCTAACAAAAGATGGGAATCCCTAAGGACCTTCTCCTTTTCCTATTCTTTTTCCTCTTCTTATTCCTCTTCACTCTTGGGGGAAGTAAATAATGAATTAAATTAGTCAATGTTAGGTGAGGAGTCAATATTTCATCATCTCAAAGGTGAAGTAGCTTCCTATGACCCCACTAATGATGTGGGGTTTCATTTATGATCGGGAGGGGAGATGAGGGATGGAGAAATAATATCTCCTCTCTCACTAATGATACAACAATTTTTTTTGATTTAACTAATGAGGCAATGATCTGCATAAGCTCATGGGATGGAATGAGGTAATCTACAATCGGTCTTTTACCACTTTTTGGGGATTTTATGGGATCTCTAGAGCTTTCAGGCTTAATAATAATGATTGATATCAAAAAATTTAAGGAATATGTGCCCTATTATTTACCCATATCATTGGTCTAGTTGATGGTAATAATATATTATTTGATGAAATATTTCAATGTATTTAAAGGTGTTATTTCTAGACCATTCGGGATAGATGTATCAGTCAAATTGTCAAACACCGGTTGTTTTCCATCCCTCTAGTAGAATTTTACGTCATTATATTGCGATTCACAAAATTCGAATGGGGATTGATCACCATAAACAATCCCAATTTGATAATTAATGCAATATTTGATGCACTGGTGGTATGATGTGGGGACTAACAATTAATAATGTAACAGTGGAATTCCTAGAAAAATGTTTATGGTTGAATATTATTGAAAATAAATAAATTCATAGCTATATATGATGTCCAAAAATATATCACTGGGCTTGATTCTACTGACTGTGTTTTTCTCGCTTTTATCAAATCATTGTAGCATTACAATGGAGGGGGACATGTTTTCCTCACTATATCCTAATGGATTAAGTGGCATGTATATAACGAGGTTGACTCCCGAGCCATTATCAATGAAGTCCCATCAGATATCAATGACATTTCTCCTGCCAAACACAAACAAGTGTCTAATGAGACCATGTATAATGTCATCCTTGTATTCCTCCATTAACTACATGATCATGTGGGATTATACAAGATCATTATATTCAAATTAGGTACCAGTAGTTGAAACATCATATTCAGACACTAAAAGTCTCAATAAAGCATATATGAAATCTTCTAGATGGACATTTGATAGACATAGATCACCCATGATGGACAACCAATCCCAAAATAAAGAAAAACGTATTTAACATTTCGTACTATTGGTGAAAATTTTTGTGGTTTCTGATAGTATTATATTATTTCATATGAATTTTAGGAGATTAAGTACATGATGTAGGCATATCATCCATTGGAAAAGATGTTAATGGTGGTCTGGTGCTTGGTGGTTTAATTCTAATAGGTCATCTGGATGTCCATGATTGATCAGGTAATTTCACCATTTCTAGTCGATAATATAAGATATATATCTCAATGTGAATCCTAAAGAAGGTGGGTGAACGTTACAACTCTTGTTGGATCTACTGGAGGGATTCACCATGAGTTTCAACTATATAGAGAGTCTGATATGTGCTGTGGTTGAAGTATTGAGTTCTTCTACGATGGCATCTTTTCTTATATGCTCAGCTTTGGTGGCATCTTCTTCGGGCTCCCCAATATAGTATTATGACATGGGTTTATGGACATATTCATCATCAGATAAATGATTCATTAATTGAATTAAATTAATGGAACCAAAGATTAATTCTCCTCCTGGTGAGGATTTTGTATGGAGCGTCAACTCTTGTGGTGCATGTTGGTGGCGTGGTGCCCATGCTTTTGGAGCTGAAGGAATGAAGTTCCAGATTTTCAATTCTAATTTTTTACATGGTACATGTTCTTATTTATGCATTTTTGTTCTACTCTCCATATTATTTAGAATACCATCCTTTGGAGGTTTATTTTGCCAACAGAGTCATTTGAGAAATAGTAGAAGCAACTTGGGGAATAGTAGGTTTTTTCAAGTATGCATGGAGGATAAAATGAGTCTAGTTGATTTTATTTATAGTCATTTAATCAGTAAAACTATTTTCATTTTTTGGGTAAATTCAATACATTCACCTAATTCCTCTGAATTGGCAGTGGAAACACATGTTACCTTTATCAGTGAGTTTCCCAACTTCACTTTCCCAAAATCAATCATATTTTACAGTACATTTTTGAAAAGGAAATATTCCTAGAAAATGTTCCCCAATATTTATATAATGTTTAAATAAATTAGTTGATCATAATAGAAGTTATGTTTAGATCTTTCGGGTTTTAGAACGCTTAAAAGGTTGTTTGCCAAGGCTGCTAAGAAGTATCCACAAACCTTCTCATCTTGGATGGAGAATAATTTGATCTTCCAATCACTAAAAAAGAATCCATTCATCTATTTCCATTATCCTAATGATGATACCTATATTAACCATACTTTTTACTCCAATACTATTACATCATTTTTAAGATAAACCACAAAATAGAGATAAAATCTAGGATCAAAATGGTTAGTGTCTTAAGAAAATTTGGTTCATACATAATTTGACCATAATATAACAGAAACCTTTATTTACATCCTACATGATTTCCATAAAATCTCACATTCTCTATAGTTCAGTTAATCACTTAACGATTTAAATAATATAAAAGTGTGATTTATAATCCTTGTAAGAGGATAAATAAGGGACATGAATCAATATAATATGGGTGAGAAAATTCATAACCATCAAAATATAATCCTTATACCATCATCATAATCATGATATGAAACATTAGAAAAAGGAATGAAATTTGGAAATTCATAAAAATGAAACATCAATGTCTTAGTGGTCAAATACCACACATTGTTGTAATAAATGCTAGTAGCATGTTCATGTATAAAATATATTTATAATCATAAAATCATCATTATAAAAAAATCCATTATCATATTAATGCATAATAAAAACAATCTCATTAGATACATCAAATTACCCAATACATTTAGTGATATATAATTCCATACCCACCAATCACATCATAACATTTACATAATCGTGCATTCTACATAGAACATAAAAAAAATAGTCATAACATTCACCATGGAAAGGATTAAGTATCATAAGAATCTCATAAATCAAACATTCATGTATAAAATTTGGGGTTCCAAAATGGAAAATATATAAAACGTACTTGGTATAAAAATCATAAATTCTGAGTGAAGAAGAAACAATCTTCATAAGAGTCAAGACGTGTTTTGGAAAGGAGATTTGTATTGGAAAATCATTATATTTGTTATAAACCAAGTTGGAAAAATTTATATCTTAGAAACAAAGAGGTAATAACAACGAAATTATATTCATGGAACATTAGATGAATATCCCCAATAAAATTTTTCATGAAAGATGAATAACCCAAAGAATGGAAATAAGGTTCAATAATCCCCTTAACCATTTTCCTAATGTGTTCTACACATTTATTTGGAATTTCTTATAATAAAATTATATTCATTAATTTATTTATTAATAACCTCTTCTAAATTTAGTTGATTTATTATAATTTTATTATGTTCTTTTAAGGTCATATTAATGAGTTATAGTGTATAATTTCATTGTCTTGAGAGCATTCATTTAAATGGTTTCATGGCCGATTTACTTGTATATAAATACTGATGTTCTTGTGAAATGATAATTATTGTACCTATGTGAAATTATGTGATATTAATAAACTTTAATAAGGTTAAATACTCTCATATATCATTAATTTTATGATATGGTAATGATTAATTTGATAATACATTAATTATAAATTTTCAGTTTATTTTGGCGATTCATCTGTCCTTCAAAAAATAATTAAATTTTATTAAATATTATTGTTATAAATTTGTTCCATATCCTTAATAATTTTATAAAAGTAATATTTCTATATTATTTAACAATGATAATTGTTTTATGCGAATCCTAGGAGGCATTAATGGAAAAGGGAAACTTATTGTCCATTATGGCGGTGAGTCAACACATCCCAGATGATATTTTTGTTTTTACAATAAAAGGATGCGGGTATTATTTTGATTATGGATATTCAATTAAAATAATACAATTAAAAAATATATATGATAGTGGATTTATCATGAATATTTTTAAAGGATATTTTAAAATAGAATAACAAAAGAAATTAAAAGTGAAAGGAGGACAATTTAACCTCTTGAATATCTTCTAATTCAGAACCTCCATAAGGCACTTGGGATTTGAATTACACTGAGACGAGTAGATTGTTGACATGAGGAAGGTGCATGGGAAAGTAATTTGGTAGAATTTAGACATGTTGTTATCCCAAATAACTTAAATACCCTTATAGGGGGGTGAATTTGGTTATGATTTATTAATACAACAACCCCTTCAGAACATGGTTAATTTTTAAATAGAAGACCCCTATCTCCATTTCATGGTGAAATGTATGAAAAAATATTAAATATTGAACAAGGACTAAAAATTTTAGATGGTTCAACCTCACTAATATACAGACAATGTGAATACAATGACAATGTTTTGATCAACCAAATCCACTAAGGATCACCACCAAATTCATGGTTCAACCTAGATCACTTCTAATCCCTGGCTCACTACCTTTACAATGTTCAAAGTGAACTCACTATCCCTCATGGTTAACAACCAATAAAAATTTCAAAATCTATCTACTCTATTAACTGAAGTGATCTCACTGGACTTTTTGAAGAATCCGCATTGATCTCTTGAATCAATATGTTTTACACCACATTTAGTTTATCATTAAGTCCCACATTATTTCACTTGATGAACAACCCTTTTTAGTTGAAATAATATAAAACTTATATATTCCATTAATACATTGGATTAATTGCATGAAACCTATCATTTTTCATGAAAAAATTGAGTTTTGGGAAGAAATCCCTTCATCGTTAACTATAGCAGAACGTCCTCTTGCACATAACGTTAATAATTTGCGTGAAACTCTATTAATGTGAAACACATATGTGATTCTGATCCCTGATTATCTCTAAGAGTAGATATATTGAAGTGAAGGGGTAGTTTTCAATTTATATACCCGGCCAACCATTGCGCACAAAATACATACATTCCCTCCTGTATACGTGTAACATTTACACGGATGTGGAAGTGAATAATTGAAATCACATTTTTCACATAACTCTCTTTCCCATAAATTACGTCATCTTTATTTCACAAGTGCGTGCAACTCAAAATGTGTCACATAATCTCATATTTCATACAATTTTAGATCTTGTGTGTATATATTTCCTTTTTCTATATTTTGATGAGATGAACCAAAATATAGACTTGTACACAACTTTTTGAATCACCATCACCCTTGTGTGCAACACCCTTTTAAAAAAACACATTTCTCTATTCTCCTAATATTGGAACAAAATATTTTGAAAACATTGTCAAATGGAATACCCTTGTATACACATCAATTTATATCTCCATGAGTGCCCCCATTTCATTGTCTTGGATCATTGTCAACATACCATGTTAACAAAAACTCTATAAATCCACAACTAAACAAGGAAACCTACTTTTTCAACAAAAAAAATCAACCTAAAACACTAAAATGTTACCTTCAAGGATATTTCCCAAAACAATATACATGTATTAGAAGGTGTGAGGTGAATATGTGGTGAGGGGTGGTATTTATATGGGAAGATAGAGGTGTTTTTTATTATTTTATTAAATTGATTATTATTTTTCCTCAATATTATCATTAGTATTGATTACCATTAACAAATATAGTAAATGATTCCAGAGAGTTCAATATATGGGTGATTACATAAGCCATACATTAGAAATGACTCAAAAAATTCATGTATTTTTTAAATTCTGTAAATTATCTTATATCACTTTTCAAAAAAAATTCCACTATTTTAGAAACATCCCAACAAATCTCTCTAACCAATTCTAGACATGTATATTTTGATAATGGACTCCAATTTATTAAACTTATTTTATAAATATGAATATTTTAATTCTTATTAAAAATGATTTTTTATACAAAAAATACTGATTTGAATGTTACAACTGATTTTATTACACATTGAAAAATTAATTAATGTATCATAGACATATATTATAATTATAAGAAAACAAAATATTAATTAATTAATGTATTTTTGGAAAATAAAAATCTTTTAAATCATTATATTAATTATAAAATTGTCAATAAGCTTTTAAATTTAACAAAAATATCAAAACATAGTTTATCATTTTTAAAACATTTATTTACTTATACCTTGAAATAATCACATCAGAGTATCATTACTAAAATAAATAATTTTTATTTATGATTTAATATGTGAGGTTAATATTCTATTGGATATCTTACTATTCCAACGGCCATATTACTATTCCAATGGTCATGTTACTATTCCATTTGTATATGTTCCATTATTTCTATAAATGCCACCCATTTTATTTTTCAAATATAAAAATATTGTTTTTATTGGTATTTATATGTTATATATGTTTGTTAGACCATATAACATAATTATATGTAGGGAAACAACATTGGTAAAATTCTCGTTCGTTTCTTTCATCCCCTATTTTGAAATTTCACCCTTGAAATTTTATTTTACATACTAAGGTGAAAACAAGTGAGGGTATTTATCCTTCATTGCTCACATTTGATATTATGTCACATATTCTAACCTATAGTTACTCCAAAACACTTTTACAAAGCGATTTTTCTTTTTTTATAGAGCTCTGCCTCTACGATCCAAGATCTTCTCTGGCTTCTCATAATAAGATATTGTTTTCAGGTTGTACCACCTATGTGTTCAGTACATGTTTGTGATATAATATGTACTTCTTCAGAAGAGATACCTAGAATATGTCATGATCTCGATCCATAATTTGTGGAAGTTAATGTATATAGGATACTTCTCCTATAGGATCAAGAATCTCAATGGGGAAAATTTACCTTGGGATAAGATTCCTTTTCCTTCCAAACTTCATGACTTTCATCTATTGTGATATTTGAAAAAATTATTTTTCTCCATTATCAAACTATTTATCCCTTTGACTATTTTTAGCATATCACTTTTCCAACTCTGAGAAACTTTTATATATTGATGAATGGATTGAACCTTCTATGTCATATCTTTCATAACATCAAGTCAATGTAGATTTTGTTGACAAACCTTATCCCAAATAGATGGAGTTCTACAGTGATTCCCAAACAGCGCTTCATATGAATCTATTTTAATACTCGAGTGGATATTATTATTATATTATACCTCCACTAATGGGAGTTTTTTATCCCATCCACCGTTCAATTCCATTGAGTAGTCTCTCATAATTTAATTGATCATATGAATAGTTTTTCTAGATTATCCATTAGATTATGGGTGATAGACCATGATGAAATTCAATTAAATACTCAAAAAATGATTAATACATCTCCAGAATTTATCTTTTAGCATTGTATAATGATAAAAACAATTTATAATAGAACCAAATGTATCCAATCCCCTTCCTTTACATATATATTATCAACATGTTAAAATTAGAAATCATCCCAGATAATAATGAAGTGGTCATTCTTTAGTGAGTTGATCCAACACAACTCATATAGCATTGTTTCCTTTAGATCTATTTGGCAGACTAGAGACAATGTATATAGTGATATTCTATCATTTATATGTGGGTACAAGTAATGGGTACATCATCTCTTTGGACTTATGTCATTATTCTTTACCTTTATGACATACCGAACACCATGAGATATACTATACAATCTCTTTTTTCATATTGTCCCACCAGAAGTGATGTCAAACAACATAGTACATCATTGAACATCCATGATGGATGCAGAAAGCTAATGTTCGTGAATTATCTAGTATATTGTAAAATATATCTTACAATGAAGGATAATAAATCCATCTTTGAAAGGGAATCACACAATTTTCATCAATATGGAACTCAAATAGCTTCCCTAACTTTACTGAATTCACCTTATTTTACATGTCCAGATCATCCACATCTTCCACATTGATCTACTCTTAGATAGATAGTAGTGAAATAATTTAGGAAAAGTATGATGAATTATCTATAATTGTTATTTATAGACCCTTCCTTTTCATTTCAATGAATATATTGACTTTCTCAATTTGCATCAAAGATAGTGTAGCGGGTTCTTCACTGATAAGAGCATCAACTACATTGTTTACCTTCATAGGATAAAAGTGAATATTGAAATCACAGTACATGATTATCTATAAAATCATCCATTGGTTCATGTACACCTCCTTCTATGAGAATATATTCTTTTGAAACTTATGATTGGTATATATGTCACACTTTTCACCATAGTGGTAGTGCAATAAAATTTTGAAGGAAAAAATCACAGATTCTACCCCTAGATCATACCCCCGTTATTTATTCTCAGTTATTGTGAACTAATTTGTGTTGTAAACTATAACTTCATAATTATTAATAAGTAATAATCCCAATAATTTGGTTTAATCATCACTATATATGACAAAATTTTCTCTTCTTATAAGTAGTGTGAGTATAGTTGCACTGATTAGCCTCTTCATAGTCTCCCGGGGGGCTTCCTCACATTCTTCCAATGCAAAATACGTTATCCCTTTCCATGTTAACATCGTAAGTGAGTTTGGGTTTGGACTATGACTGATGGAGAAGGATTTTAGAAGTGTTTTCAATTACAATGTTTTTAATTTGTTGAAAAACTGATAAATCATTTCACCTTGTAAAATCCATGATAAATAAGATGATTCATCTCTGATTTATATTTCAGAACTACAACATTTATTTGGATAACATGTTATTTAAGAATTATGAATAAAAGGGGGATAAAAGGTTATGAAAATCATATTCGGGTTTGATTAGAATGATTAATGGTTCTGGACGACATAAAATTTATAATTTTTACTTGGTAAATCTGCCGATGTTAAAGATGATCAATCAAAAACTATATATAACAACAAATAAGGAATGAGATGAATGAAGCTATTTTTTGACAATTCCAGATGACTTCAACGTACAATTGAAATTCTTGATGATGTAGATACTTATGTGGGATCTATTTTCTTATGTTTTCCATATTTTTGAGTCAAAAAATTATAGAATGGGGGATAATGTTTTTGGAAAAGGAAGGTGTGCGAAAGTCTCAAGGAGGCCTATAATGTATTGTGAATTGAATATTTCAAAAAAAAATATCAATATATGAAAATTTATATAAGTTGGTTCTAGTTATGGAGCTTTTACACAAGGTGTGTTTGGAAAAAATAGTCTTACAGGAATGAACTTGTGTGCTCAGGGAAAAGTTAGACGATCTACGCACAGGGTCAGAAAAATGCCTATAAATAGATCGATACCCTCCTAATTCATTCTTTTTCAAAACTTGGAGAATATATGATCTCTTAATCACAAAAGTAGTTAGTGGAGTGAAAGGTTGTTGTGGTGAGAAAGTAAGGAGTTGCATGTAAGTAGTTAGTTTCACATATGTATGTGAGTTGTGTAAAAGAGAAAATTATTGCGCATGTAGGGAGTGATAGTAAGGAGTGGCTCAAAAGTAGTAGGTGGCACAAATTTTTTTAGTTTCTTGTAATAAGGGAGTTCTAATAAACTAGTATGTTGGGCACAAGGATGTTCATACCAAATTCTGGGTAGGAAAGTGATGAATATTTTTAGTGATCAAATTTTCTAAATTACATCATGAAGAAAAAAAAGAATATTTTGTCCTATTTTTTATTAGATGGTGCACATGCACTGCTGCATATTTTTCATAGTTCCATATGAGTGTAATGGAATATCCTGAAATGTTTATTTCTAATCAAATGATTGTTTTCTAGTGGATTGTGTGGTATTGGATTGTTTCCAAACCATACCAAGCACGTAGCTACTATTGTTGAGTAGTAAAACATGTAAATTTTTGTATTTTTATGTATTTGTTTTTGATTTGAGATCAGTAGGGAAATAAATATTTAATATGAGAGAATACTTTTTCAGATGTACAAATACAAAAATTGAAAAATATATCACTAATTCAACCACCTTCCCCCTCTCTATGACACATGAATCATGATTAGGCAACATCGGTTTGAAAATCATGAGAAATTACCCATAAAACATCAAAAGTACATAGATAATACAAGAAAAATAAATATTTCTATAACCCTAGTGGGCATGATGCAATCCTTAATTACCATTATTTTAAGGTTCATTAGAAATTCCAACAGTCATAATCACATTCACCAAGAATGTGACCAACACATCCAAAATTCACATTTGTTGAAATTGGCCTGTAATTTCTTCATCATTAATGTCTCTAGTGCATTACTTAGTTAATCTTCATGTTATATCATAATATTGGATTAGATGATAATATCATTTATTAAAAACTATCACTAAATTTTAAATGGAGTCTCTGAACTCTCTATTCATCCGATCTATGATGATTTCAGGGGAATTAATATGTCCTAAGGGCATCCGAAAGAACTCACAGTTCCTATAAATTATAAAGAAAGTAATATTTTCAATTATATTCTCATTCATCTTCAGTTGTTGATATACTGAATGAACTCCATATTTGAGAGGTATATAGCTCATTATAGTTGATCGAATAAGTGAAAAATCCTTGTAATCTGATACATTATCTTTCTGGTGATCATATTAAGCTCCCGATAATCGATACAAAGCTATATTGATCCATCCTATTTGATTATGAAGAGAATTGGCATAAAAATAGGTGACACACTAGGGAATATGAAAACATTTTCCATGCACTCTTAAAAATTCTTATTTAACTCATCCGGTTTGATAGGGTCTATCATGTAGGGGAATTTTGAGATAGGAGTGCCTAAGAGTATATCTTATTTTGAGAATTCTACCACACGATATGGGGGATATATAGGTAAATATTTAAGAAATACATCATTGTATTCCATTATAGTGGGAATTTCAATAGGTTGATATCGTTCTCTAAATCAACCATTTTAGTGAGATATACTTTTTCATATAGAATCCACAGCCACACTATTGAGGTATTTTCCAAAGGTTATTCATGGTATTCCTTGAATTTTTAAAGGATAATGGGATGGTTCAAGATATGAAACTATATTTTCATTTCCCAATAGCTGATGTGTTCTATATATAATAAGAGCCAATCCAAGCCTATTAAATTGTTGAATTACAGAATGGGAAGTATTCTGATGTTTTTTGGAATAATCTTCCCACAAATGTGAATAGGAAAACAGTCCAACACTTTTAATGATTTCACGACTATTTGTTTCTATGGAATCCTATACATTAAGGTATCAGGGCTATGATTCAATACTTCTAAGAAACATATAGGATATAATGCGTTGTATAGAACCATAGTAATATAATTCATTTTTAATTCCAGAGTAGATAATAAAATTACCTTTTATGACATCAATTTCTTGCTCCACGTATGCAATAATGATGGCATAAGATTTCTCAAGTTCAATTACTGTTGGTTTCTACTAACACTGATTACCCTTAGGAACATTAGGTTTAATTCACTAGAATGCATATTTTTATTTCTCCAATATAGTTTAATCATTGAACCGTGGTTGTCTCTCCCATTTTCTCCATCACATTGGCTAAATTTCTTCAGACTCTTTGACATTGATGAGCTTGGTGGCCCTCTATCCCACACTTATAGCATTTCTTTTCCCATTTGAGTCGGTTCCCATTATGATTATTCAAATATTTTTCAAATATTGGTGGTATGTCTTTCCTTCCAACATTTTCATTTGAATCACTGGCTTTAAATCCATCTATAATTTATTATCTCACTAGCCATGAGATCGTTATCCAAATTCCATCTCCACATTGAGAGAAAATAAAACCACTTCCTCATACCTCCTGATTTATCAAATAACTAGAGCCTTTTGAATGTGTGTATTTAAATAACTATGTAATCATTATTTTTTTATATAATTAATTATCACAATATCCAATTCCTACCTATCTATCCTTCAGAAATTTTATTCATAAACTGTAAAATATTCAACTTCCTTTTACTTCATCTCTATGAATTATCTCTCCATTTTTATAAAAAAATTTCCTGGGAAATACTTTTTAAGAAATATTTTCTTATAGTTTTTTCACTCCATATCTTCCATTTCATCCTTCAATTTGGCATTCGTTATCAATTCCCAAAATTGATTAACATCAACATCTAAATTATATATTTCTAGAGTCACCTTCACCATCTCAGTATAGTGACGCAAGGAAAATTGTCTCTCTATTGAGTTAACCTTCTTTTCTACAAAAAGTGGATTTGAAGATCCACTAAATTCTATAGGTCGTTTCCACATAGATGATTCGGTGGCTAGTTTATCCTTCATGGGTTATTGCAGACGTTCCACATGGTTCAAGTTCTTATTAATTGACCCAAATAACTGAGTATGAATTTCCATGAAGTTTTGAACTCAACCTCTCAAGGATTTTGAGAATTTCATTCAAGAAACCATTGCATTGTACTTATCATGGGTTTTTTCCTGTATTTCCTTGGTTCCAAGTATTTTCTAAAATAGATAATATTTTAGAAACATTTCTGTCAACATGTAATGAATAAATAACTTATTCTCTTTCATAATTAACTCTAAAGGAATATCTTAAGGGATGCCTATGTTTAACATTTCTATAAAACATTTTTCTTTGGTTTTTACATATATTTAGACTTATACTAAGGGTTTTCTCTAACATTATCATATCTAAATTCCCAAATTAACTAAAACATCCTCTAAAACAAACTATAATGACCTTTCTTTTTCATACATGACTACTAGATAATTTTTATAATGAAGAACATAATAGAGATACAAATCCATAATCAAAATGATTAGTAACTTGGGAAAATTTAGATCATGCATAATTTGAACAGAATAAATCATAAAAATTTATTTATATCCTTTATATTTTTTTATTAAAATAAAACATTCTGATTATTACATGTAATAACCTGAGGATATGTATCAATGAAATGGGTGATCTAAATGACTTTTAAGAGGATAAATAAATAACATAAATCAAGATAAAAAGGGTGATCATAATCATCATAATAATGACATAGTAATAGTATAATAATCATAATCATGATAAGAATCATTAGATTATGTAATGAATTATGGAAATGCATACAAATGAAACATCATTTTTTGGGGGATAAATACCACACGTAGTTGGGAACAAAGATTGTATCATACTCATGCATAACATATGTGAATATTCTTAATGTAATCATGGTGAACAAATCTATCATCACGTTAATGCATAATACACATTATCTCATGAGATAAATCACCTTAACCAATGCATTGTAAGTCTATATAATTCAAGGACTACCCGTGAAATCATAAAATTTATATAATCAGGCATGCCACATAAAATTTATAACAATAATAGTCATCAAATAACTAATAAATAGAAATTGGGTTCATAGTACTTTCATAAATAAATCATTCAAGTATAAACCTTGGATTTCCCAAATTAGATAGGGAAAAATTCAGGGTATAATAAACATCAATCTCGAGTAAAAATGAAACAATCTCCAGAGGAGTAAATATGAGTTTTGGAAAGAATAGTTCATCTGGATAATAATTATATTTTTTCATAAAACAAGTTGTAATCATGTATATACTATAAATTAAGAGTTAAAAAAACAAATTATGTTTATGTAACTTCAATGGAATATCCATATTTATATTTGGCTTGAAAATGGAATAACCCAAAAAAGTAACAGGGTTCATGAATCCCCTTACCTAATATATGAATGTGTTTTTCACATGTACTTAATGACTTGTATAATGAGATTAGATTCATTTATTAATTATTTGAAAAAATATTATATATTTATTTGACTTATTATAATGTTATTGAGTTCATTTATAACCATTTTGATGAGTTATAGTGTTTAATTTCATTGTTTTGGGTGTGTTTGTTTCGTTGGTTTCATGGTCGATATACACGTATATAATTATGAATGTCCTTGTAAAATATGAATAATTCCATAGAAGTAAAATTATGTTTCATTAATGAACATAAATATCGTAAATGATCTCATATATCAATCTTATGAATTAATATTGATTCATTTGATAAAAAATTGATGATAAAAGATTTTTTATTTTGGGGGTTTTTTCATCCCTCACGAAAAAAATACATTTTATTAAATATTTTGTTTACAAATTAATTCAAAAAACATTAAAAAGATTATAAAATTAATGTTAAAATATTATTTAACCATAATAATTTTTTAATTTACTTCCCTAAAGGTAGTAAATGAAATTGAAAACTAGTTTTCCATGAAGGCAGTGAATTGACACATCGCGGATGATGTTTTAATTTTATAATAAATGGCGGAGAGAAGATATTTGGTAATGGGTATTCCATTAACATAATAAAATTATAGTGTACAATTTCTACTATAATTATCATGAAACCCTTCTAAATTTGATTATGCGGGATGAAGAAAATGAATTAAGATAGAAGAAGGATGATTTTTATCATGTATTTGTAATAACAACCACCTTTTAAGATGGATTTTACCTCTTGAATATATCATTATTGATAACCTCTTTAAGGCACATGGGATTTTCCATTTTTTAGAATGTTTGACCTTGTACATGGTGAAGAGGCTTGTAAAGTGAATTGGGTTGAATTTAGACCATTTACAATGTTTGGAAGGTGTGAGGAGAAAAGGTGGTGAGGCATGGAATTTATAGGGGAGAAGAGAAGTGTTTTTTGATTATTTTATTCTTTTATTTATTATTTTTTCTCAATGGTATAAATGTTGATAATTACCAAGAATAAACTTATAAAATGAGTTAGAATAGTTTGAACCGTGTGTATATACATCTTCCATATATCATCCATGACTGAAAAATTCTTGTATTTATTAAATAATGTAAAATACCATAATTCACTATTCACGTAATATTTAATTATTTCAGAAAAATACAAAAAATAATTCCCAAACATTTTCTAACATATATATTTCAAAATTGGACCCTAGTTTTTAAAAAAATTAAATATGAAAATTTTAATTATTAATTAAAACCTTCATTTGTTTAGAAAAGTTTGATTTAAATATGATAAAAGATTTTATAGCACATTGAAAAATAAATTAAAGTCTCATAGAAAATTATTATGATCATAAAACAACAAAATATTAATTTGTGATTATATTTTATAAAAATATATTTTTTGATAAATAATTATATTAATTAAAAAATTATAAATAAACATTTACATTTTACAATAATAAAAATATTAAATTTATTATTTTAAAAAAAATTTACTTATACCATGATATAATTGTATAATTTCTTATTTATAATATAGCATAATTTTATTTATGTTTTCATAGTTGATGCTAATATTCAATTATCTAGATTTCAATTCCTAAGGTTCATGTTACTATTCTAACCATTGGGATAATATTATATTGGTATAGGATCCTTGATTTCTATAAATACCACTTATTTCATTCTGTTTATATATAAATAACATTTTTATTATGTTATCTATGGTATGTAAGTGTTTTATTCCAAATAAAATAATTAGAATAAGGGAAATTTCATTTATATAGTTTTGGATCATTGCAATACTACTGGTGATGATGTCATTCGGGAGGACATACCACAGAAGAAGTTGTGGTTATTAATGTGTGTGATAGGATAAAGTTCCTTTTCAACATAATCATTACATCTTACACATAAACCATTCATTTCCAATGAGACATTAGAATATGAAGAGATTTTTCCTTTTTTTACGAAATAAAATCTTCCAACCTTAGTGCTGTTGTGGTCATATCACAACACCCACCAAGATACATTTTTAGGATATGTAGTGTTCATTATTCATCATGAATATTTTTAATACAAGGGCCCATAATATAGAAACCCCACCTTTTCATACAATACTATTACATCATTTAGAAGATAAAAAAGATAATATTATTACACATTAAGGATTCAATGGATTAGTGTACTGGGAAAACAAGCACCATACAAAACATTTACAACATCAAACACAAACATTTATTTAATTCATTATTATCCAGCTTTTTGTGTCCCTTGAAAACTCCAAAGAACACATAATCACCAAAGTATATACATAAAAATTGGTTGATATAAAAGCACAGTAAGAGGAAATATAAAAAAAATATAGCATGGGTTGAGAATAATCATAACATCATCATAAAAAATCATAATATGAATAATTACATAAAGGCATGGAATGTAGAAATGCATAAAAATGAAACATCATGTCTTTTTTGTCATCTCCAACACAATGTTTAGAATGAAAATAGCATCATGTTCACACATAAATTATCATAACTCATAAGATTCGTCACATTACACAATTAATTGGAGCACGGTATAATTTTGGGTGCACCCATCACATTAAAACATTCATATTGCGCAATATAATTCCGAGCGAACCCATAACATCATAATAGTTACATTAGCACGCATTCCACATAGAACATATATATAACATAATAATAAAATAACCCATGGAAATTAATGGGTTTTAAATCATAAATAATATGTTAATAAACATTTTCATCCCATAATAAATAGGAGATAACAATATTTACATAGAAAAATCCATGATTAGTGAAGTAGAAACATTTTTTGAGAAGTAAAAAGATGTCGTTTATTTGTAAGAAGAGTTCTTTGAGAAGAACATATATTTTTTCATAAACTCAATTAAAAACATTTTCATACCAAAATTGTTATTATTATGATGATGAAATGATTATTAAGGAATATTCTTACTGAAAATGGGTTGATAGGGTGAAACTCAAAGTACGATAGTTATGTTTAAGAATTTCACCTTACCTTGTATCTGAACACTTTCATCACATTAGTGTCATGTATGAAAACATTATATTCATTAATACACATTTTATGAACCTATTATAATTTAATATTATTAATTATGGTTTTATAGTTTTTATTTATGGTATTTTGGATGATTTAGAAAGTTTAAATTCATTGTTCTGGAATATTCATTTTTATAGTTTTCTTGAAATATTCACGTGTATTGGTGAATGGGAGATCATTTAAATCATGGATAAATATCCATAAATGTAATTATATGTTATTTATAATGTTATATAACTTAAAATTAAATTATAAATAAATTGTTTATATTGATTGATAATAATAATTGGATTATAATTTAATAATGATCATTTGGGTTAATTCAGGCAGTTTTTGACAGCAACAAGCTTGTTTTGTTTAATCATTTAGTAATATGTACATAAGTTAGTTCAAGAAAATTATATAGTATTTAATAAATATAAAATAATTTTTTTCAATAATAAAAATTGGTTCATGACCATATTGGAAGGCAGTAAAGGAAAAGAGAAACATGTCATTCTTGAAGGTGATAAATTAACATCTCAAGAAAAATGCTTTTTTCTAAAATAAATAATAGAGGAGAAGGGTTTTGGATGATATATTATCCAATTAGTATCATAAATTATAGTTTATTTATGACACATTAATCACCATACGATTTTGATGAGGATAGGTGGGGAGATATTGTGAAAAAAATGTGAAATTTAAATGAAATTAATGGAAGAGAGAGAGAGAGGAATTACCTTTTGAATCCACATTAAAGAACCTTGGATTGGAATTTTGTTGATACTAGAAGATCTAAGACGTGGGTGAGGGGCTAGGGGTGATGATTTTAATTACTTTAGAAAATTAATGAATCATTAGAGTTGTGAGGAAATGAGGGTTTGAAGGGTGGAATTTATAGTCCAGGGGATATGGTTTTTCTAACTATTAGATTATTTAATTTATTATTTCTCCACAAGACAAGTAATAGTGATGATTCCATGAACAATAAAAGTAATAACAGAATGTGATTTAGAAAAAATTGTGTTTAATTTATAAGAACATTATCCATGACTCGATAATTATTGTATATATCTTATTTTGTATATTATAATTTTTCACTATTCATAAAAAATTCTAGAACCTCAAAAAATTCCCAAAATTTTACCCTAACAATTTCTAAATGTATAGAATCAAAAAATGAACTCAATTTTTCAAAAATAATTTACTAAATATTATTATTTTATTTTTTAATTAAAATCCTAATTTACTAGAAAATAGACATTTGAAAATTAAAACAGATTTCACAATGCTTTCAAAAATTACATGAGGTTTTATAAAATTGTACTAAAACTAGAAGACCTATAATTTCTAATTTATTATAAACATTTAGTTAAATATAATTTCATTTAAATTAATAAATAAATTATAATTGATTATTTATGGCTTACAGAAATACCAATACTTTAACTTTGGTCATATTGACACTAATAAGATACCTAAAATTTATTTTTACATTCATGCGTAAGGTTACTATTCTTTTGAAGGATTTACTATTTTTAATGGAAATATTAATATTCATAATGGTATTTTTATATTAATATGTTACGTTAAAATTCAACTAAAATTAAGATTGTCATTCCGAACTCCAAACGTCTTACTGATTACAACCGTGTATGTCGGATATTTGAAATTCAAAACATAGAAGTGGAAAAACATTGATTAGTGATCACATAAGAATTAATATAATGATATATAATTGTTCTTCATAATGTGATTATACTATAAGGAATGATTATAAGAAATGATTTCCATTGATAAGAATTTGGGTCGTTACATTCTTCCCCCCTTGTGAAATTTTTCCCACAAAAATTTGTTTTACCCAAAAAGATACATGTATTTATCTATCATTTCCACCTCTGGTTCCCAAGTAGCATCATCAAACATAGGGTTCCTCCACAACACATTAAAATGATAGGATGTGTTCTTGTGTATTAACTTATCTATCTAGTCCATAATCTTTACTGGCTTTTCCTCATAAGAGAGGTCATCTTCTAATAGTACCACTTATGAGTTCAGTACATGCGAGGGATCTTGTATGTAGTTCCATAGGAGTGTCACATGAAACTAATCATGAACATGAGAAATATTCAGTTGACATTCAATCCTATATTACATGGCCCCTACATGGTCTAGGATCTCAAAGTGACCATTGTACATTTGGCTCAGCTTCCCTTTCTTTCCAAACTACATCACTATTTTCTATGGTGAGATTAGAAGGACGAATTTATCTCCATCATTGAACACCAAGTCCCTTCTATGTTTGTCAGCATAGCTCTTTTTCCGACTCTCAGTATATTTGATATGTTTTTTAATAACATGAACCTTCTCTATCATCTCTTTTACATGATTGGGTCAATGTATCTTTCTTTCTCCAACATCATGCAAATATGGTGGAGTTATACATTGATTTACATAAAGAGCCTCATATGGAGCCATCTGAATAATGAAATATAAGATAATGTTCTATGAGAACGGAATCAGTGGTATATGCTGATCCCATCCACATTTCACTTCTAAATAGTAGGATTTTAGCATTTCTTCAAGCGTCTGAATAATCCTTTCATATTGGCCATCTGGTTGGGGGTGATAGTCGTGCTAAAATTTAATTTACTACTAAATTCATGTTGGAGACTCTTCAAAGATTTAGATGTGAACCTTGGATAACATTTAGAGACAATCACAAGTGGAACACTATGTATTATCGCTTCTTCTTTCACATATATCTTTGCAAGCTATTCAAGTGAGATATATTCTTGAATAGCGATAAAATGGGCAGTCCTGGTGAGTCGGTCAACCACAAACCATATCACATTATGTCACTTGGAAATCATTGAGTGACCTATGACAAAATCCATAGTTACATTCTCCCATTTCCACATGGGTATTGGCAATGGTTTCATCACCACTTTGGATATTTTATCTCTGCATTAATATGTTGACATACCAAGAAAAATGATATATATTCCAAAATCTCCTTCTTCATGTTATCCCATCAGAAGTGTTCTTGGAGAGCTCGGTACATATTGGTGATTCCAGGATGGATAGATAATCTTGATCTATATTCATTTTCTTATATTTCATAATTCATTCCTTGTTATTAAGGCACAAATAGTCGTGTTGCAAACCAAATCACATTATAATCATCTATATTGAACTCTTTTAGCTTCTCATCATTTTCTGCATTCACCTTCCATTGAAACACATGATCTCCCCTTTTTGCTTCCGTAATATTATTTGGATAAATGGTTTCAATGTCATTGGGGGAAACGTAGGACGTATCCCATGACCTTAGGATTTCTATTTCCATCCATTGAATATCCATGAATACATGGGGCCTCTCAATCCATTGCATGGATAGTGTTGTAGTTTCTTTTCTACTTAGAGCATCAGCTACATTGTTTTCCTTTCTAAGATGGTAGTGAATTGTGAAATTGTAGTCCTTGATCATATATAACGATTTCCATTGATTCATGATGAACTATTTTTGGGTGAATAAATACAGTAGACTATTATGGCCAGGGTATATGTCACACTTCTCACCATAATGGTAGTGCCTCTATATTTTCAAGGAAACAATTATGGCTTCCGACTCAAGATAATGCATTGGGTACTTCTTCTTAGGGATATTCAACTGCCATGAGACGTAGGCTATCGCATTATCATTTTTTAAGAGTACACAACCCATTCCTTTCTTTGAAGAATCAATTTATATCACAAAACTATCTCCAATATTTGTTAGTGTGAGTACAGGTGCAGTGATCTTCCTTCTCTTTAGATCCTTGAAGATTCCCTCACATTCTTCCTTCCAAACATAATGTACCCATTTCTATGTTAAATATGTTTTTGTGCATTCCCATAGTGAGAAATTTCTCAAAACATTTCAGTAATACCTATCTAATTCATGAACACTATGTATTTCTATGACACAATAGGTTTTCGCCGATTCCTGAATCGGCTTTGTTATTGAAGGGTCCATAAAAATTCCCTCACTTGTGATGACACATCCCCAGACCATGACTTTCTTCATCCAAAAGTCAAACCTACTGAACATGGTGTATAACTTCTCCAATATCAATGTTGCCAATACAAGTTGTACATATTATTAATGTTCCTCCTTGCTCTTGGAGTAATTTATATTATCATGGCTAAACACTACCACAAATTTATAGTGTTAATGTCTAATGAATATATTCATAAAATTCATAAATATTGGTTGGGAATTAGTAATTCTGAAGGGAAATACTAGAAACTCATATTTCCCATACCTTGTATGAAAAACAGTCTATTGAATGTATTCCTTCTTCACATTTAGCTGAATATGTACATAACAAATATCCATCTTTGAAAAGTATTGGTGTTCACTTAACTGATCAAACAAGTCATCAATCATTGGGAGTGTATACTTGTTCTTAATGGCGATCTTGTTGAGTTCCCGATAATTGATACATGCCGTAGTGATCCATGTTTCATCATCACAAAGAGAACAAGCACACCCCAAGGTGATACACTAGGGGGTATGAACCCTTGGTCCAAATTCTCTTGAAGCTACTTCTTTAACTCCTCTTGTTTGATAAGAGTTTTCATATAAGGACATTTTGAGATTGGAGTAGCTCCGAGTATTAGATCTATTGGGAACTCTACGTCACAATCAGGGGGTTGTCTGGGAAACTCTTTGGGACATACATCACTATATTCCCGTATGATGGGAATTTCTTGAAGGTTGTCATTTTATTTTGAATCAACCATTTGGACGAGATATTCTTGTTCACAAGGAATCAACACAGACACCATTGTAGTATGTTTCAAAGATATTCACGAGCATACATTCATTTTTGGAGGAGAATGGGATGGTTTGGAATATGAAATGATATTTACATTTCCTAATAGTTTATAAGTGCTCTATATAATGAGATCCAATCAATTCACATTATAGCATCTAATTCTACCAAGGGATGTTTTATGAGATTCGTTGGAAGAATATTTTGACAAACGCGATCAAGATAATAGTTAAGAATGAGGTTTTTAATGAATTAACCTCTTACTATTTTTACAGATATCTATACTTCGATGTTTTGGGGCCTCAATTATATAGTTATAGAAAACATGCAAGATATATATGAATTCATAAAATTATAATAAAATAAAACATTTTCTATTTTTGAGTTAATAAAATGTGTTCCTTGTATGACTTCATTATCTTTCACCAATTCCATATTAATGATGGATTAATGCTTCTATGGTTCATTTGGATTTTGTGGCATCTAACATTTATTAACCACAAGTACTCGAGATTTAGTGCAATGGCTTGCATAGTTCCCTTTCTCCCTAAATTTATAATATTGAACAATGGGTGGGGATCACATTTCATCAACTACATTCTCCATCCTTATCATGTCTTTTCAACACCCATGAACATGGGTGACTCCTTTTTCGTACATGAAGTTTTCCCTATCCCATGGCGGTTGTTCCCGTGATGCTAATTCATACATTTTTGGCATGTGGGAAGTTGAGATTTCTTCCAATCATTATCATTAAATCTTCCATCTTGATACTCCATCTTTTCTCTCTTAACAACATAGCCATGGTACCATTATCCAAACTTCATATCCACATTTAGAGCACATAGAACAAATTATTCATAACATCCAAAATTTCAAATGGCAAGAGCCTTTCAAAGGTGTGGTTTTAATCCACTAAAGAATATATCAATTTTTATATCATTGGTGATAATAAATGGTACCTTACAAGCCTTGTGAAATTTTCTTCATAGGTCATGAAATATTCTCCTTCACATATCATGAGATCTATGAATTCTCTATCTATCATCATTTGAATATTTTGAAAAAATTACTTGTTAAGAAACATGATCATAAATTCATCCCATTCAATATATTCAATTTCATCTCTTGGCTTGGTGTTCTTAATCAAATACCACCATTGAGAAGCCTATCCCTCTAGAAAAGAAATAGATATTGTCATATTATCTATCTCAGAACATTGATGAATAGAAAAGATCTCCTCCATGGAGTTAACCCAATATTCCACAACAATTGGATTAGAAGACCCACTAAACGCCGGTGTTCGTTGCCACATAAAACACTCGACAGCTAGTTGATCCCTCTTAGGTGAAGGAGAACATTACCAATTATTCTGGTTATTGTTCATAACCCAAGATAGTTGGGTAAGCATCGACATGATTTTCTGAACTAATCCTCTCAAAGAATTGGGGATGTCATTTGGGAAATCATTTCATTGGCCCTCACATTGGTTTTTTTCCTGGTTTCTCCTTGGTCCAACAATTTTCTAAAATTGAAAAGGTAAGAAAAAATATAATCAAACGAGTCATGAACAAATAACATATTCATTTGTGATATTTAAACTAACATCATAACTTATGTGATCCCTGTGTAAAGATTATTGTGTTCATATTTTTACTTAGTATCATCCTAGAGGTTTTCCCAATAGTTCACAAATACTAATTCACAAAATAACTAAAACTGGCCACTAATACCAATAATAATTACCCTGCCTTATGTTACAGTACAATTAAATAATTAAAAAGATAAAAATATTATAGTATTATACAATTAGGACCCAAAGGTTTAGTGTATTGGGAAAATGAGGACCAAACATAACATTTAAGACCTCAAACATAAAAATTTATTTAACTAATTCTTCTCCAGCTTCTTATTGTGCCTTGAATCCTCCTTACTATGAAATATCACATGAGTATATAAATAAAAAGGGTTATCTAAAACACCATTAATATGATTTATAAGAACAATATTTTATAGTGTGAGCATAATCATAACATTATCTTCAAAAATACTAAGAGGAATCATTAGGTAATGCCTTGTAATGCTGAAATGCATAAAAATGATACATCATTTCATAGTGGTCATCTACAACACATAGATGTGAACAAGGATAATATAATGTTCCCACAACATTTTATTTTAACTCATGATATTTATTTATTTACCCAATGAAATGGAGAACTATATAAATCATGTTTCACCCATCGCATCAAAAAATTCATATTATACAATATATTTCCGGGCGCACCTGTCACATTACGACATTTACATTATCACGCACGCCACAAAGAAAATATGTCAATTTAGGACAGAAAATAAACCAGTTAAAGTAATTGATTAAAAATAAAAAATAAAACATCAATAATCATTTGAATACCATAATAAAGAGGGGATAAAATTATTGAAATTGAACAATAAACGAGGACTGAAATAGAAACAATCGTTGAGAAGTAATTAGAGGGTGTTTATTAGTAAGAATATTTCTTCTTGAAGAACATTGGGTTTGTAATAAACTCAATTATAAAATATACATATCCAAGAATACATAATATGAGGATAAATAAATAATTCATAAGGAATATCCATACTGAAAATGGGTTGAATGGGGGAAAAATCAATGTATGAGAGATGGGTTCTTAAATTTCCCATTACCATGTATCTGAATGATTTATTCATTCTATTGTCATGTAAAACAAAATTAGATTCATTAATTAACAATTAATGAACCTTTATACATAAATTATATTCATTAACTTTTTATTAAGTTCATTTCTGTGCTTTTGGATGAGTTATATTGTTTACATTTAATGATCAGGAACGTTCTTTTTTGTAGTTTTCTTGAACGGTTCACTTCAATTCTTTAACGGATGATAAATTAAAATGTGGATAAAAGTCTAGAATAATAGTTATATATTATTTATGATGTTACAGAATATGAAATTATCTTATAAATAATTTGTTTATATACCATTAAAGGGAATCGTTCGATAAAAATTTAATGGTGAGTGTTTGGGTTAATTCGGACGGTGTTTCGACTATAATAAACTTTTTTTGTTTAATAGTTTAGTAATATGGGTATAAGTTAGTTATGGAACTTTAAATATGATATAATACATATAAAATTATATTTTTCAACAATACAATTGGTTTTATGACCAGATCTTAAGGAAGTAATGGAAAATGAAAACATGTCGTTCATGAAGGTGATAAATTAACACCTCACAAACAATGATTTCATTTCTAAAATAAATATACGAGGAGAAAGTGGTCTTATGATATATTACACAATTATTATGATAAATTATATTATATTTAAGATACTAGATTTTCCATTCAATTTGGAAGTTTATAGGTGGGGAGAGATTAATAAAAGAACTTGAAAATGAATGGAAAATAAAGGAAATGGGAGAGAGAGAGAGATGAATTACCAATTGAATCTCCATAATACCCGTTGGAATGGTCTTCTGGTGAGACATGAAGCTCTTGTATGTGTGAGAGGGGATGAAGAATATGTTTTTATAGAGATTTGTTGTAGAGACCCAAAGCATGAAGTACATGGACATTACAGTACTTTTGCGGAATACATGATACATAATGAAAACAAACACACAAGGACCGTAATAGTTTAGTGTCTTTGGAAACTCATAAAATAATATTCTAATCATGGTGAAAGATCTTAAAAATATACCATAATGATTTTTTCCTTTTGTTTTCTTACCGAAAACCTTTATTTAAATCCTGGGGAAAAGAAAACATATAAAGGGTGAGCTCAAATACTCAGTAAGGGTAAGCATAGAGAACATAAAACAATCCATAAACATTTGAATTAAAAAACGTGAACATAAAATCTAAACATCAAAATCATGAGCAACGACATAAATCGTGGAAGGACACAATGAATAAATCATAAAGGAAAATTATTCATGATAAACTAGAATGGTAAAAAATCATGTAATTATGGCATCCTTTAAGCACATGTTATGATTTCCATAGTAGCCAAGGTTTTACAGTCAAGACCATCTTAGTGGACAAAGTCCCATTCTGAATCGAGTTCACTCCTCATTCCAGTCTTGTAACACTGAACCAAATTAACGTACCATTCCATCCATGTCTATATCATGAGATATAAATCATTACCCAATGCATTGGAGGGAGATATAGGACCTGCCCATCTCATAATGAAACCATTCTTATGTATGCCACAAAATCCTAAATCATACATCATAGCAAAACCCATGTAATAAAAATGGGATTCTTAATCAGCATGCCATCATAACATAATACATATAAGATAAAAGGAAATCATAAAAATAATTCCATCATAACATAGTCAAAACAATGTAAAAATAGGGATATAAATAGAACCCTATATTATCATAGATGGAAAATAATTGTGATAAAACACATGAACTCCATTCTTGAGGAAAATATTCTTTCTACTTCAAAAACATTTTCTTTCTTAACATGTCTTATAATTTTAAAATAAAAGATGTTGATTAAAAATAAACTTGAAAATCATGTAATGGAATCTTCATGTAAATAATGTTCTAAAAATCCATTCATGTCATATAAGTTCAAAAAAACATTCTTCTTGTACTTTGGCCGGAAAATCCAAAAAGTACCTCGTATGAAAGAAAAAAAAGATTCCATTCATATATTTTACTAAGAACTCACCGAAGGGTAAAATTGGATTTAAACAATTGTATTAAGATATAAATAATATTAAATATTGAGGAAACATGGATGTGGATGAGAAATATTCCCCAGTAAATTCTGAAGTATAAATAATCTTGGGTAAAAATTGAGATTGCGAGATTTTCCCTTTACTTAGGTCTGATTTGTTTCGTAAGTGTTCGAAACTCCTATATAATGATTTAAATAATGTCATTGACTTATTCCAGAATCATACTCATTGTTATTATATCATATATGGTCATATTCTTATCTTTTTATTAGTAATATTTCATTGCTACTAGTTATTCGGGTGTTTATTACTTTTTGTTCTTATGCGTGTTTTGTCGAATAAATTCATATTCTTCTTTTAAGGTTATAGATACATAATTTACAGAATTGTATTAGTTAAATATATATCATATTTATTCATTCAATTCATTTATATAATCATTATGCAATGAAGATCGTGTAGAACGTGTCACATCACATCATAGAGACGGTATTCCGTACGTATGCACGAGCGATGATATCATTCCCATGATCATGGAAGTGTATCTAAGTGTATGTATACTATTTCAGAATCAATATCACTTTACAATATTAATATATAGTTATTCTTTACACCTTTATACCCATCCAAATATGGTGGGGGTGGAAAACAGATTACCCCACAGCGTGGAGACGGTATTCCGTACGTACTCACGCAGGGTGATTTTTTTTTCCGTAGGATGGATAGAAGGTGAATAGTGTTGTTTAATATTTATAATTAAATATCAGTATATTAGGGACACTTATGTTATTACTTCATAGTGAAACAACTAAAGAAGAAGAAGTAGAAGAAGAAATAATGTTGAAAGAATCGGTAACAGACATTACCTCTTCTTCGAAGCGCCTCTTCTTAACATTCTCTTAGGGCACTAAAGATTTTCTATGAAGAATACAAGGACCACTATGATTTTTCTAGTGAAGCAGAGAAGAGAAATTGTCATGGGTTGGCCGATCTTGAAGGCTCAAAGTGGTGTGAGAAGGAGATGGAGGAGGTTCCCTTTTATAAGGGAGGAGAGGGACACCTTAGGAAAACTTAAAATATTATTTTTTAATAAAGACATATTCGGTTATTAATAGCTCCAAATTTATTTATTTTGAAGCTAAGGTTGGTATGGGTCGAAATCCTATAAACCAATAGCTTATAGACAAGTTTAGTTTACTATTTTATCCTTATCATTTAGAATTAACTATATGTTAAATAATTTAACTTTTACCGTGTCTTTTTGTTTTCTTACACTATATGTTTAATAAACATACTATAACAATCCAAACGAACCCCAAGTGGTTCATTAATAATATATATATTTATCTAAGACATTTGGATGAATCATATATTTTTAGGAATAACATAAGAATTAATAATATAATATTTGTTTTAAAAACTATTTTATGTCAATTTTGACAATATTTTGTAAATGATTTTTGTGAAAATAATAAAAAAATGATTATTTCGAAAAAAGTTAATTAAATCAATAATAAAATGTCATATTAACCTGGAAAATTAGTGGAATTTATAAAAATCTTCCAATTACATTTATTTGGGTATTTATAATATCAATTATTTTAATATTTCATTATTTAGGTAATTAATGCATCACCATTGTATCATAAATAACATAAATTATTTAATGTCTAAAAATTATAAATAAACTACCATTAGGTAGGAAATATTATAATCTTTCTAGTGAATAATTATTGTCGAATTTATCTTATGTATATACCTATATTAAAAATGAATTAGTTATTAAACTTTGATTTATCTATTCTAACCCTTCTTTAAATAAAATAATATTAAATGTCCTAATCTAATACAAGTCGACCTAAAGGTTAATATTTTATTCCTAAGGTTTTTTGTGGTCGAATTAAACTTATCAAATAGAATCAGGACATGTGTTAGGGTAATAATAATATCATTTTTACCCTTAATTACCCTATTTACTTTTAACCGTTGTAAATAAAAGTAAAAAGATACCATTCACCAAAAATTATTTTCATCTCATTGAACCAAATTCTTGTCCTTGATATTAACCGTGTTTCTAGGATTTTATAAATTCCACTCACTGAAGCGGTAAAATTATATTTTATGTGAATTTCCAAATTCTCGTAGGAGGTGGGTAAAAGACGATGAAAAGTTCCATAAACTTTTTATATATCTAAAATTATTAAAAAAACGACTCCAATGAATTTCATTTCACATATATAGGTATTATTTATAATGTTTGACATAAAATAAATTTAAATAAAATAAATAATTATTTAAATAAAAAGTCGGGTTTTAAATAGTAACCCAGTGTTTTCACTATTCATAAAAAATAGAATGTTTTCAGAAATATAAAAAAAATTTCACCCTAGGATAATTTCGATTTTCCGAATCCAAAAATGAAGTCTATTTCGAAAGATAAAATTTATAAAAATTTAAAAAATGGGTATTACTATTCATAACGGCTAGTTTATATAACATATCGTTGCTTAGTGAAACTCGGTATTGCATACAACACACGTTATCATGGAAGGTCGTGATTGCGTGTAATGCATGCCAAGTCATGGATGTGTGTAGTGAAAGCTCCTTTTTTGTAGTGTACAACACACGACATCAATAATATTAAAAAGAATATTTTTCATAAAATCTCGGGGTGTTACATTCTACCCCCCTTAAAATAAATTTCACCCTCGAAATTCGTCATGGTTATAAATGGTTTACTACTCTAAAGATTCATTAATAGAAACTCACATCGTAAAAAGGAATACCTAATAAAATCTTTAAAAATTAAAGTATGAAACATAATGGTTACCCAAATTAACTAATCACTGGGTTTCCACATAGGAGAACATAGGTGAAAATATGGATATGGAAAAGAAATATAACCATCATGTTCTGATGGAGAGTGGTAGAGAACATGGCTATGAAAAATCCAACAATCACAAAGACATAGATTTGTGATTATCTAAGGTACCATTTGATTCTTCGGATATAAGGGCACTAGGACAACATTTTTGGTTTTCGAGATCATTTCCCTAAAGTAGAAGTAATTGGTATTCGAAGAAATACTTTCATGGTTTTGGTACAGGCTCATTGTTGGTCGTTCCTTGGACAATTTCCACTTCATCTCTTAAAGAAAGGAAGTTGAATTTTTCATTCATGAAGTGTTAGAAGATCATGTGATAGACTGATGGGTCATTCCATCTGTCTCAAAAAAAAAGGATAGAAAAAGTTATCAAAAATACATAGGTCTATCTATAGTCAGATTAATCATATATGGTTCCTAAAATGGATTTATACTTCATATATCATACTGCTTAACATAATAAAACTAGTTTTTACTAAACATGGACTTCCTGTACGCCAGTGGTAGGCAATAAAGGCATGTCACACTTCAGTGGTGGGTTCGATTCGCAAACCCTTTTCCGATGTGACGGGTTTTCACCCTTCATTCAGGTTGTCCTTTTTCTAAAACTACATTATTATAACAATCCATAAATAATATCCAAAAAAATTCTAGCCTTAAACAATTCTATCTAATTTCCAATATAATCCATTCCAACCGTTAAGCTTATCGAAAAAACTTTTGTACAATCTTATAGTGTAATGAAAATGATTACTTGAGAGGTCACATAACAAGTACATGAATACCATCATTTGTCCCCCATATAAGATATATCTTGTTGGACACATTCCAAACATGTGAATACCTAAATCATGTATTCTCTTGAAAAATTAATACCCATTAAATCTTAGTGAAAACATGAATGCTGTCAAAATATAACTCTTTCCACATACAAAAATCCAAACATTCTTTATACTCAAACCATGATATAACATTTTTTTATATCAGTCATGAGCTCAAGAATACTGTCCAACATTTCATTTTCTCCTTATCCCTTCATTATGCGCATATCATCTTCTTTCCAAAAATATCTCAATCAGTTTCCATCATTACCGGTACCATAAAATTATTGAAAACCACAATAGACCAATACATAAATATTCCAATATTCCACGATACAATATACAACATTATTTTGGAATCCCATTACATAAAAACTTAATGATTCCACCACATCGTTTTCATATTCAAGATCTCCAATAGTTATCACATGTGACTTCCCATAGTCCTTTTCCTTAAGTGGCTGCTCATGTCTATCATCATTAACCCTTGGGCATTGATTACCATAATGCCCCATTTCATTGCAATTGAATCATTGAAGTGTTGGTGGTGCATTCTCTGCAGTCTTTTCTTTATTGACATCATTTGAAAACCTTTTTCCATTACTTCGACACACAGCTGCTCGATGAACTTCTTTTCCACAATTAAAACATTTTCTAGTCCCTTTAAGACAATCTCCACCATGCATCATTCCACACTTTGAGCATAAAGAAACATTCATCTTCTTTTCACCATTATTCTGATATTTCTCCTTGAAATCCATCTTTTGTGTTTTGTCAAAACCACGAGATGGATATGTTACACCAACTTCCAGTTGTACCTTGATAGCACAATGCACAATTTCTTCATATCTACTGAACTCTCTTATAGCTAATTCCCTTCGAAGACTTGGTTTTAAGCCACTGAAAAATCGATCAACTTTACTTTCAGGTTGGATGATAAAGCCAGATGTATACCTTGCAAGTCTTGTAAAATTCACTTCGTATATACCAATAGATTCATCATCCTTTTGTATAAGGTCAAGAAACACCTTTTCCATCTTTGTTCTAGTAATACGAGGTAAGTACTTACGAAAAAAAAGTTCTTGAACTCGTCCCATTCCATGGATTCAATTTCATATTAGGGCCTTGTATTCTAAATTAGAGTCCACCACTGGTCTGATTCACCTTCTAAAGAGTAAACAGCTAAAATGACTTTTTTATGTTCTAAACACCAAATTATGGAAAATATCTTTTCAATGGTATTGATCCATTGTTCAGCAACAAGTAGATCATAAGACCCTTTGATAGACGGTGGACGTTGCGTCATGAAGGACTCAATAGAATATTGTTCCCTTCTCTGATCATTTAGAAATCCAGAATGATTCATAGCTTGTGTAATTATAGAAATAATATTTACCACTCCATCTCCCATCACATTTGGTTTCTCAGGAGTACAATCCTTACATTGTCAATTACATTGATCAACATGGTTGCTTCGGGTTCCAGTCATCGTCTAAAACCCTAAAAGAACAGTGTGAGAGGAAAAACCCATGCTAGGAAAACAATATAATAAAGGGGGAGTACCTTTAATATTTATAGAGATGATATTTTCAATATATTTTATCTAAATATCAATTATTTGGCCCTAACCAATGTGTCATTACATGTTAAGATGCATCATTTTTGGAATATTGTTGTATTTTGAGCTAAATTGTGAAAATGCCTTAATTCTGGATTTTAAGCAGTTTTTGACTTGTCTGCGTATTTGGTCATAACTTTTTAAATAATTATCCAATTCGACTGATTCGTTTTTTTTTTCAGAACCCCTGGAATAGTATCTTCATATATGTCAACTAGATCAAGAACTAAATCGTCCATATAAGGGTCCAAATAAATCATTCTTTGGGAAGAGTTTGTATGTTTGTATTTGGGGAGCCCACCTAAATAAATGGAGCATACGTTCGGCTGCATGTTTCCAATGTCATTAATTCCAACTGGGCATGAAATAGTACTCCAGGGATCGAATTCAAGATTAATTTCATGATCAAACTTGATAATTAAGGCACACTATGATCGAGTCAAACAAGTGGAAGATGAAAGGTCTCATTGGGAAGAAAAAGAGTCTTGGAGTAATTAATTCATATATTTATCAACACGTCTCCAAAGTGGCTGATATTTTGTGAACCCACATATAATGTTTGTTTAAACAACTCTTTAGAATAATCCAGTGGTTGATTCGACTGGTAGGTGTTCCAAACAAGAGCTTATTTCGGGCAGACAGAATCTGGACAGAAGATTTTCCAGCCCTCCTCCCCTATTCTCCCTATCTCTTCATTTATTTCAAGGGGGGGGGGGGGTTGATTTGTGGAGACAATGATGAAGATGGTGTAAACTATTGCTGGAATGGAGGTTATGTGGGCTGATCATGTGATGCGAGGCTAAACACCAAGTGGTTGCAGACGGTGACAACCGACAGACACTCCCTTCCGAGTTTTGATCTTCATGTGTAATCTATGTTGCATCTCCTTTGAATTTATATTTCTTGAATGAAAACGGTTGTTTCTTTCTTGAATATATTTTCAAATTGTTTGTTCTGGATGGTTTCCCAATATATAAAGTAAAATAGTCGATTTCACTATTTAAATTTCTGCGGTGAGGTCTTGCCATTGAGTATAGTGATTTCGGTTTGGTTTGGTTATTTGAAGGTCTTAAAATAATTAGATCACATCTATAGGAGGGGAAACGATCATATTGAGGTCTTAAAATGATATAATTTCCAAATAAGGTGTTTTTCCAGAGGTATTTTGGTAGGAATTGAGAGAATCATTAGAGATAAACTTTTAAACAAGGAAGAGGGGAGTGTCTGGGAGGTTAAAGCTTGTCCGTAACCACTGTTTTGATTCTGGTTTGAAACCCATTTTATTTCCAATACATTTTCTAGCTCATTCTCCAATTTTCTTTCTCATTAGTTTTTATTTATTTTCTATTCTTGAGTCTTTAATCAAATCCCCAATTTTCCATTTCATGTGAAAACAAACCAACAAAAAAGCGATAGATTGGCAACTCAAATTGCAACCTCCTCGAGAGACAATCAAGGGACTGCTATATTGCATTGTTTTTTGGGGAAAAATTAATTAATTGAGGATTTCGTGACAATTAATCAATACATCAACTGGAGCCATTGCCGGGGAGGTTTCTTGAGTTGATTTGTGTGAAAATTGTTTTTGCATGACCCGAAATTCTAACACAAATTTGTTCCCATTGGATTCTGAAATTGATAGAACTTTTCACTCTAGGGATCGAGCTACCAGAAATCCCCTTGTGCCATGTTGTGAATCATCTAATGATGCACTTAGAAGAAACCTGGTTGAAATTGAAATTCTAATGGATGAAAATAGAACCTTGAAATAATTGCCTTCATCTTATGATGCAAATCAAGAAAATCCTATTGAATATCCTGATGCACCTTCTAGGTTTGAAATTAAATTTGGTTTCATTCACCAACATCCAAATTTTAATGGTTTTCCTAGGGAAGATCCACATAAACACCTTCAGGAATTTAGTTATCTTTTTGTCAACATTAAACCCCAGGGAATTGATGCAAATCAAATGAAATTGAGGTCTTTTCCTTTTTAGTTAGAAGGAGTTTCCAAAGAATGGTTTTTCTATTCACATTCTACTTTGATTAGGGATTGGAATGAATTGAAAAAACTTTTCCTTGAAAATAGTTTCCCTGCTTCTAGAATTTCTTCCATTAGAAAGGAGAATTATGGAATTAGGAAAAATCAAGGTGAAACTTTGCATGAGTATTGGAAATGCTTCAAAAGACTTTGTTTGAGTTGCCCCCACCATCAAATTAGTGACCAACTTTTGGTTCAATATTTTTATGAGGGTTTCTGTCTTACTGATAGAAGCATGATTGATGCTGCTGCTGGAGGGTCTCTAGTTGACAAAACACCAACTGCTGCTAGGACATTAATTACAAACATGGCCCAAAATGCTCAACAGTTTGGAACAAGAGGCCTTATTCATGTGAAATCTTCCCAAGAGTTCCCCATTGCTAGTCCTGAAAACAATATGATTTCCAGCCAACTTTCTGATCTTACCACCATGGTGAGGTCAATGATGTTATCCAATTCCCCACAAACTCCACCCAAACCAGAAGCAACATTTCAAATGAAAGTCTACTGTGGAATTTGTTCTTCCAATTACCATTTTAATGAACAATTCCATCAAATGCAGGAACCTTCTGAAAACTGCAATGTAGTTTTTCCTGGAAAACCCTTTCAATCAAACCAACAAAGGTCATTTCAATCAAATCAAAATTTCAATCAGGGCTAGAACAACCACTCTAATGAAAGATTTTGACAGCCTGAACAACCTAGAGGCTTCTTCCAAGGACAATCAAGAAATTCACAACCAAGATATTTCAATGAGCAAGCCAATGCTCATTCTGGAAGAAAACTTCAGGCTGCCCCTCCCACTCAAAATTCAGAGAATAATATTGAAGATGCAATGAGGAAACAACATGAGGAAATGAAACAAACACAAGACCAACAAAAATACATGTTGAATACCCTAATGACTCAAATGGTTCAACTTTCCTCTAATCATAGTTGCATAAAAAATCAAATGAGTAGAGGTTTCCAATCACACCCCCAAGTGAATCCGAGAGATAAAGGGAATGAAAATGTGAGTGCAATTGAACATAGGAGTGAAAAACAATTGAATACCCCTCAAATGGAGAAACCAAAACCTGTTGTTGAAACTACTGTTGAGAATCCCACCACTGATGGAAATGCTGTAAATTCTAAATGTTCTTTGGAGGGAAACACAATTTCATGAGAAGAAATGTTGCTTGAATGAACAAAGAGGGATTGGAAGCGGATGTCTGGACCTTTTTTTTCTAAATGAAGTGCTCAAAATAGCCTTGGAACAACCAAACCACTATTTCTTTACCCTAGGAGTGAACCACCAGTGAAGTCGAGTGATGAGAAAGAGTTGGATAAGGAGGTTTTGGAGACTTTTAAGAAAGTTCAAGTCAATATACCTTTTCTTGATGCTGTGAAACAGATCCCAAGGTTTGCAAATTTTTTGAAAGAAATGTGTGCCCACAAGAGGAAATTCAAAGGAGGTGAAAAGGTCAACTTAGGGAGGAATGTTTCATCCATGATCCAGCATGCCTTTCCTGTCAAATGTAGAGACCCAGAAACTTTTACCATTCCTTGGACCATTGGGATATGTGAATTCAAGGATGTTATGTTTGATTTGGGGGCCTCCATCAATGTTATGCCACATTCTGTTTACTCGTCTCTACATGTTGGAGAATTTAAACCCGCTGGGATCATCATTCAACATGCTAATCGAAGTACCACAATTCCTTCTGGAGCTATTGAGGATGTTCTTGTTTTGGTGAGAGACATGATTTTTCCTATGGATTTCTATGTCTTAGATATGGAAGATGATAGGTTTAGTACCCATGCACCTCTCATTCTAGGGAGACCATTCCTGAAAACTGCAAAAGCAATCATCAATGTTCACAAGGGAACACTTTCACTAGAGTTTGGCAGAGAAGTTGGTCATTTCAATATTTTTCATTCCCTAAAACACCGAGTTGAGGATCATTCATCCTCCAAGTGAACATGATTGATTAGTTTTCCAATGATATGTTCCCTGATTTGGTATGTGATGAGAAACTAGATGATATTTTTGATGATGGAAATTTTTTTGTTGCTAAATCTGATCAACAAGAGAGGGAAAAGGGAGCTGATGATGAGTCTTGGAATGTTGAGATGTATTTGCAAGATTCTATTGATCTCAACATTGAGGAAGATGTCTCCCAAGAAATCCATAGTGCTGCTATTGGTCTCCAACGGGAAATTTAAAATTTTCCACTAGATTCAAATTCAGAGAACAATGAAATTGATATTTATGGTGAATGTCCTTTAAATTCTGTAACCCCACTAAACAACCACACCTGTAAGCAATTTTCCTTGATCAATGAAAATACCCCAGCTGAGTTAGAGTTGAAACCACTTCCTGAGAATCTCAAATATTCTTTCATAGGTGAAAATGAAACATTCCCTATTATAATTTCAAAAGATTTATCGAAGGACCAAGAGAATAAATTGTTAGGAGTCCTCAAAACCCACAAGAAAGCTATTGGATGGACTCTATCTGATTTAATAGTGTCAGCCCCTCAGTGTGCATGCATATGATTTTCATGGAAGAAAATTTTAAACCGGTGAGACAATTTCAAAGGAGGTTGAATCTAACAGTTTTAGAGGTTGTTAAGAAGGAAGTTACCACCCTTTTACCTGCTGGAATTATTTTTCCCATCTTTGATATTCAATGGGTGAGTCCAATCCATGTAGTTCCCAAAAAAGTTGGCTTCAAAATCTCAAAGAATGAATTTGGTGAGCTTTTTCCTGTTAGGCTTCCATGTAAATTGATAATGTGCATTGATTACAGGAAGCTCAATTTGGCTATGAGGAAAGACCACTTTACACTTCCATTTCTTAATCAGGTCCTTGAAAGACTGGCTATAAAAACCCATTATTGTTTTTTTGGATGGATTCTCTGGTTATTTCCAAATTCATATTGCACCAGAGGATCAAGAAAAAACCACATTCACATGCCCATTTGGAACATTTGCTTATAGGAGGATTCCTATTGGTTTGTGCAATGCTCCTGGAACTTTTCAAAAAGTGTATGATGAGTATTTTCTATGATTTTCGTGAAATATGCATGGAAGTTCTTATGGATGACTTCACTGTTTATAGATCATCATTTGAAAGTTGTTTGGAAGGTCTGGCTCATGTTCTTGAAAGGTGCATTGATAAGAACCTTGTTCTTAATTATGAAAAATGTCATTTCATGGTGGGTAAAGGGATTGTTCTTGGACATGTTGTGTGTTTGGATGGAATTCAAGTTGATATGTCCAAAGTTGAGGTAATTTCTTCATTTCCATACCCAAAAACAATCAGAGATGTGAGATCTTGTCTTGGTCATGCTGGTTTTTATAGGAGATTCATTAAGGATTTCAGAAAGGTTGCACTTCAATTGTCTAGATTGCTCCAGAAAGACACCCCATTTGTCTTTGATTAAAATTGTAAACAGGCCTTTGGGGAGCTGAAACAAAAATTGATAACTCCTCCCATTGTTCAACCTCCCAAATGGGACTTTCCTTTTGAGATAATGACTGATGCATCTGACTTTTCTCTTGGGGCTGTTTTAAGTCAAAGGTTTGAAAAGAAATCTCATGTGTTTGCCTATGCCTCATTAACATTAGATCATGACCAATCGAACTACACAACAACTGAGAAGGAGTTGTTTGCTGTTGTCTTTGCTTTGGACAAATTTAGATGTTATCTTCTGGGATCTAAGTTGATTGTTTTCACTGATCATTCTGCAATCAAATTTTTATGAATAAACATGATGCAAAACCAAGACTTTTGAGATGTATTTTGTTGTTACAAGAGTTTGATGTTGAAATAATGGACAAGAAGGGAATTGAAAACCTTGTTGCTGATCATTTGAGTAGGATACCATCTGTTTTGAATGGGGATCATCAGATCTATCTTCCAATTAACTAAACTTTTTCAGATGAGGAGTTGCATGCTTGTCAAACTAAAAGTCCATGGTTTGCTAATATGGTGAATTATTTACCTTTTGATGATGTTCCCCACTGGTTTTCCAAGAATCAATTTTCTAAACTTTTGAGTGATTCAATGAATTACATTTGGGATGATCCTTACTTGTGGCATGTTGGTAGTGATCAAATGATTAGGAGATGCAATCCAAATTCTGAATTCCAATATGTCCTAAACTTTTGTCACACATTGAGCTGTGGAGGACACTTTGGGCCTCAAAGAATTACAAGAAAGGTGATGGATTCTGGTTTGTATTGGCCTACCATTTTTAGAGATTCTTTTGATTTCTGCAGGACATGTAGAAATTGTCAATTTCAAGGGGAATTTCCAAAAGAAATGAGATGCCACAACAACCTCAGTTGTTTTGTAATGTATTGGATGTTTGGGGTATGGATTTCATGGGACCTTTTCCCAATTCATTTGGATATCTTTACATTTTACTTGCTGTTGATTATGTATCCAACTGGGTAGAAGCTATTCCCACAAGAGCTGATGATGCCAAAACTGTGTCCAAGTTTGTGAAGGGAAATATATTTTCATGGTTTGGATTCCCAAAGTTCTTGATTACGGATCAAGGTACTCATTTTTTTAACAAGACTTTGGAATCACTATTGAAGAATTATGGAGTTAATCATATGGTCTCTACACCCTATCACCCCCAAACAAATGGAATGGTTGAGTTATCCAATAGAGAAATCAAACAAATTCTAGAAGAAACTGTGAACCCAAATAGAAAGGATTGGTGTTTTTGACCTGATGATGCACTCTGGGCTTATAGGACTGCATTCAAAACCCGAATTGGCATGTCACCATTTAGATTAGTCTATGGAAAGGCTTTTCACCTTCCGGTTGAGTTAGAACACAAATCTTTTTGGGCTGTTAAAACATGTAACATAAATCTATTTTTTGCTGGGGAAGAAAGAAAATTTTGTTTGTTGGAGCTGGAGTAGATCAGAAAAAATGCATATGAAAGTTCTAGGCCTTATAACGAGAGAACCAAATCATTTCATAATGAGATGATTCTCAACAAAAACTTCAAGGAGACAAAGTGTTGTTGTTTGATTCCAGATTGAAGCTGTTCCCGGGTAAATTTCGTTCCAAATGGTCTGGTCCATTCATTGTTACTCATGTTTTTCCTTTTGGTACAATCCAGATTAAAGAACCAAGCAAAGGGACACCATTCACAGTCAATGGGCACAGGTTGGAGCTGTTTAGAGAGAATGTCCATGATCCTCCGGTGGAAGAGATCCATCTTCATGAAGCAGAATACAATTGATGCCAGGTTGTGTTTTTCCTTCTCACTTTTTTTTGTAATGACTTTGATTTATTGAATTTCATATTCATATATATATTTTTTAGGCAATGAGTAAATTGCATAAAATAAGTGTGGGGGGAGGAACATGTTGGGTAGATTAGGATTTTGTGTTCTTTCATTTCATTTTTTTCATTTTATTTTCTCTAGCTTTCAATTTTTGGTGTGTTCTTTTATTTTTCCAACATTGTGTGTTTTATTTAAAATTTTGAAAAACATTTAAGCTTACATTATGATCTTTTAAAACCCTATCAATGAGTGAACCAATTGGTCCCTTGAATCTGGTTATAAATGAATGCTGAAAAAGACACTGTATCAAAGTTCCAAAATTTTGAAAAAACCATTGAATTTCGAATTCCATTCCATGAATGTTGTCTAATATTGAAAACCACTTTCCCATGAGTATTTTGAACACATTTTTCATCTTCTTCACATTCATCCTTCTTCTTGAGTGAACCAAAGTATGCTTGTTTGATTGAACCAGAACTTGATCGTTTTCTATCAAAACATGAGGGCTAAGGTAAGTTTGATTGAAATGATTGAGGCAATTTTTTTGTGATTGAAAGCCCCTTTTTTATTATTATCCCTTTTATTCTGGCCCACCTTTTACATTTTATCTTTCTTGAGCCCTTAGTTGCCATGTACTGCCTTTTAGATAGCCACATTACAAGCCGTTTTCCCTTTCCAACCTTCTCTGGAAGTATAAATTCCTGATCATGTTGAACTCAAGTATGGGGGAGATGACTTGTGGTGTGCTACATAATCTTTTGTTTCTTTGGGTGGTTATCTAAACAATGAAGAGATGTTTTTGCTGCTGAAAGATGGTTGATTTCTGAGAGTTGTGCCTGTTTGGAGCTCTTGATTGAAGAAAGCTGTGCCCAATCTGGAGCTTTTGAAAAAAAAAACAGAAATGTAACTGTTGCTGCTGAAATTTGGATGGAATAAGGTGGAAAATTTATTCTCAAGGTTTCTCAAATATGAATTTCATTGGAGGAGAGTAAGGAGGATTCCCCACAAGAGTCAATATTAGATTCATGTATTTTTTTGCTTCCAAAATGAGCCAAACCCTCCATATTCAGCTTCAAAATTTTGGGCATTTGAGACCCACCCACCTTTATCCACAGAACATCCTTGAAAATCCCTCAAGATGATCACATTTTTCATGGCTCACATCAGGTGGAGATTTAGAAATTTTTCAAGCCTATGATGATTTTTGCATGTTTTCTTTAGAGAAGCATTGTTGGAAATCAATATTTGTGTTGAGAGAAAATTTTTGTAAGGTGACTGTGTTAACTGAATGAGAGGAGAAAATGAGTTGAAATGGATTGAATGAACTGAATTTAAAACATGAATCATTTTTTTATGTGGCATTATATCATTTGATTCTTCGTGGTTGATTGGTGAACCTCATTGGTTTGTATTTTGAATATGTACTGATTTGGTTTTAATGATCATTTGTCAAGGAGACCAAGTTGTAAGTATGGGGGAATTTATAGAGCTGATATTTTCAATATATTTTATCTAAATTTCAATGCTTTTGTCCTCACCAATGTGTCATTACATTTTAAGTTGCATCATTTTTTGAATATTGTTGTATTTTGAGATAAAATGTGAAAATGCCTTAATTCAGGATTTTAAGCAATTTTTGACTTGTCTGAGTATTTGGTCATATATTATTAAATACTTATCCAATTCGAATTATTCACTTTTTAGGAACAACTGGAATGTTCTCTTCATATATGTCAACTGGATCAAGATCTAAATCAGCCATCTAAGGGTCCAAATAAATCATTCTTTGGGAAGAGTTTGCATGTTCGGATGTGTGGAGCCCACCTCAATAAATGGATCATAACATCAGCTGAATGTTTCCAATGTCTTTAATTCTAACTTTTCGTGAAAGAGTACTCCACTGAATGAAATAAAGATTAATTTCATGGTCAAACTTGATAATTAGGGCACACTATGATCGAGTCAAACAAGTGGGAGATGAAATGTATCCTCTGGAAGAGAAAGAGTCGTGGAGTAATTAATTCATAACTTTGTCAACACGTCTCCAAAGAGGCTGATATTTTGTGAACCGACAGAGAATGTATGTTTAAACAACTCTTTAGAAGGATCCGGAGGTTGATTCGGCCGGTAGGTGTGCCAAACAGAAGCATATTTCGGGCGGACAGAATCTGGACAGAAGATTTTCCATCCCTCCTCCCATATTCTCCCTATCTCTTCATTCATTTCAAGGGGGGTTGGATTTGTGGAGACAATGATGAATATGATGTACACTCTTGCTGGAATGGAGGTTATGTGGTCTGATCAAGTGATTCGAGGCTAAACACCAAGTGGTTGCGGATGGCAACAACTGACAGACACTCCCTTCCGAGTTTTGATCTTCATGTGTAATCTCTGTTGCATCTCCATTGAATTTATATTTCTTGAATGACAATGGTTGTTTTCTTTCTTGAATATATTTCTAAATTGTTTTTTCTGGATGGTTTCCAAATCTATAAAGTAAAATAGTTGATTTCAGTATTTAAATTTCTGCGGTGAGGTCTTGCCATTGAGTATAGTGATTTCGGTTAGGTTTGGTAATTTGAAGGTATTCAAATAATTAGATCACTTCTATAGGAGGGGAAACGATCATATTGAGGACTTAATATGATATCTTTGCCAAATAAGGTTTTTATCTAGAGTTATTTGGGTAGGCATTGAGAGATTCATTAGAGATAAAATTTTAAACAAGGAAGAGGGGAGTGTCCGGGTGGTTAAAGTTTGTCCGTAACCACTGTTTTGATTCTGGTTTGAAACCCATTTTATTTCAAATAAATTTTCTAGCTCATTATACAATTCTCTTTCTATTTATTTTTTATTTATTTTTTGTTCTTGAGTCTTTAATCAAATCCAAAATTTTCCCTTTCATGTGAAAAAAATCCAACAAAAAATTGACAGTTTGGCAACTCAAATTGCAACCTCCTCGAGAGATAATCCAGGGACTGCTATATTACATTGTTTTTTGGGGAAAAATTAATTGATTGAGGATTTTGCGACAAATATTCCATACATAAAATATATAAAATCTTATGTTTAATTCTAATATCGTTACCATAATTCTAGGACTATAAGATATACTTATACTTAACCTTAGGGACATCCCTAGACATACCTTAGAAATATCTCTAGGGATCTCACTAAAGTTTTCGCATCCTAGTTCCCAAAGGTTAACTAAACCTTTCATCTAATACCAACTGTAGAGACCAAAATCATGACGTACATGGAAATTCCATTACATTGGCAGAATACTTGATACATAATGAAAACATACACATAAGGACCATAATATTTTAGTGTCTTTGGAAACTCAGAAAATAATCGTCTAATCATGGTGAATGATCATCAACATCTCCCATAATGATTTTCACCTTTTGTTTTCTTACCAAAAACCTTTATGTCAATCTTGGGGAAAAGAAATCATATAAAGTGTGATCTCAAGTTCTCTGTAAGGGTAAGCATAGAGAACATAAAACAATCCATAAAAATTTGAATTAAAAAACTTGAACATAAAATCTAAACATCAAAATCATGAGCAACGACATAAATCTTGGAAGTACACAAGGCATAGATCATAAAGGAACATTAGTCATGATAAACTTGCATGGTAACAAAACATGTAATTGTGGAATCCATTAAGAACGTTTTATTATTTTCATAGTAGCCAAGGCATTGCTGCCACGACCATCTTAGTGGATAATGTCCCATTCTGAATCGAGTTCACTCCTCATTCCAGTCCTGTAACACTGAACCAGATTAACTTACCATTCCATCCATGTCTATCTCATGAGATATAAATCTTTACCCAATTAATTGGAGGGAGATATAGGTCACATCCATCTCATAATGAAACCATTCTTATGTGTTCCACAAAATAATAAATCATACATCATAGCATAACCCATGTAATAAAAATGGGATTCTTAATCATCATGCCATCATAACATAATCCATATAAGAAAAAAGGACATTATAAAAATAATTACATCATAAAATAATCAAATAAATTTAAAAATAGGGATAGAAATAGAACCCTATATTGTCTTAGATGGAAAATAATTTTTATAAAACACTTGAGCTCTATTCTTGAGGAAAATATCTTTTTTCTTCAAAAACATTTTCCATTCTTAACATGTCATATAATTTTAAACTAAAAGAAGTTGAATAAAAATAAACATGAAAATATTGTAAAGGAAGCTTCATGGAAATATTGTTCTAAAAATCCATCCATGCCATATAAGTTAAAAAACATTCTTCTCGTTCTTTGGCCGGAAAAGTCAAAAAGTACCTCGTACAAAAAACAACAAAAGATTCTTTTTATATCATTTACTAAAATCTCACCAAAGGGTAAAATTGGATTCAAAAAATTGTAGGAAGATATAAAAAATATTACATATTGAGAAAACATGGATGTGGATGATAAATATTCCCCAGTAAATTCTGAAGTATAAACAATATCGAATAAAAATTGAGATTGCGAGATTTTCCCTTACCTTATGTCTGATTTGCTTTGTAAGTGTCTGAAACTCCTGTATAATGATTTAAATAAAGTCATTGACTTATTACTGAATCATACTCATTTTTATGATATCATATATGATCATATTATTAGCTTCTTATTAGTAATATTTCATGGCTACTTGTTATTTGGGTGATTATTACTTTTTGTTCTTATGCGTGTTTTGTTTAATAAATTTTTATTCTTCTTTTTAGGTTATATATAACTCATTTACAGAATGGTATTATTGTAATATATATATCATATTTATTCATTCAATACATTTATATAATCATTATGCAATTATGATCATGTAGAACGAGTCGCATCACATTGTGGAGACGGTATTCCATACGTACGCACGAGCGATGATATCGTTCCCATGACCGTGGAATTGTATTGAAGTGTATGTATACTATTTCATAATCAATATAACTTCACAATAATCATATATAGTTATTCTTTATACCTTTATATCCATCCAAGTAAGGTGGTGGTGTAAAATAGATTACACCATGGCGTGGAGACAGTATTCTATACGTACGCATGCGCGGTGATTTCATTTTCCGTAGGATGGATAGAAGGTGAAATAGGGTAGTTTCATATTTATAATAACATATCTGTATATGAGTTATACTGATGTTATTACTTCATAATTAAAAAACTAAAGAAGAATAAGTAGAAGAAGAAATAAAGTTGAAAGAATCGGTAACAGACATTACCTCTTCTTTGAAGCGCCTCTTTTTAACCTTCTCGTTGGGCGCTAAAGATGATCTTTGAAGAAGACAAGTACCAATAGGATGTTTCTAGGGAAGTGGAGAAAAAAATTGGCAGGGGTTGGCCGAGCTTGAAAGGTCAAAGTGGTGTGAGGAGGAGAGGGAGGAGGTGCCCTTTTATAAGGGAGGAGAGGGGCACCTTAGGAAAACATAAAATATTATTTTATAATAAAGTCATATTCGGTTTTTAATAGCTCAAAATTGATTTATTTTAAAGATAAGGTGGGGAGGGGTCGCATTCCCCTAAACCAATAGGTTTTAGACAAGCTTAGGTTACTATTTTATCCTTATCATTTAGATTTTACACTAAGTTAAATAATTCAACTATTACCGTGTCTTTTTGTTTTCTTACACTATATGGATAATAAACTTACAATAACAAGGAAAAAGAACCCAAAGTGGTTAATTATTAATATAAATATCCTTATCTAGGTCATTTGGGAGAACCTTAGATTTTTAAAAATAAAATAACAATTAATAATATAATATTTGTTTTAAAAACTATTTTATGTCAATTTTGACACTATTTGGAAATTGATTTTTTTGAAACTCATAACAACATTATTAGTTCTACGAAAGTTAATTAGATCAATAATAACATGTCATATTAACCTATAAAATTAGTTTTCTTAATAAAAAGTCTCAAATTACATTTATTTGGGTATTTATAATATAAACTATTTTAATATTTCATTATTTAGATAATTACAACATAACCGTTGTGTCATAAATAACTTAAATTATTTAATGTCTAAAAATTATAAATAAAATAAAATTAGGTATGAAATATTATTATATTTATAATTAATATTTATAATCTAATTTATCTTATGTATAACCTTATATTATAAATGAATTATTTATTAAACTTGGATTTTAACTATTTAAACCCTTCTTTAAATAAAATAATATTAAATGTCTTAATATAATCCAAGTGGAAATAATGGTGAATATTTTAATTATAAGGTTGTTTTTGGTAGAATTAATCTTATCCAATAGAATTAGGATATGTGTTAGGGTAATAATAATATCATTTTTACCCTTAATTACCCTATGTACTTTTAACCGTTGTAAATAAAAGTAAAAAGTTACTATTAACCAAAAATTATTTTCATCTCATTGAACCACATTTTAGTCCTTGATATTAACCGTGTTTCTCGGATTTTTGTAATTACACTCACAGAAGCGTTAAAATTATGTTTAATGTGAATTTCCAAATTTTCCAAGGATGTGGGTAAAAGACGGTGAAAGTGAAATAAAATTTTTATATATCTAAAATTATTAAAAAATGACTCAAATGAATTACATTGAACTTATATAGGTATTAAGAATAAATTTTTACCTAAAATAAATTTATATATAATATATAATTATTTCAATAAAGAGTTGGTTTTTAAATAGTAACCTAGTGTTTTAACTATTCATCAAAAATTGAATGTTTTCAGAAAAATACCAAAATTTCACCCTAGGCTAATTTTGATATTCCGAGTCCAAAAATGAAGTCTATTTCGAAAGATAAAATATATAAAATTTTAAAAAATGGGTATTATTATTCATAACGGCTAGTTTGTATAACATATCATTGTTTAGTGAAACTCGGTATTGCGTACAACAGATGCTATCGTGGAAGGTCGCGATTGCGTGTAATGCACGCCATGTTTGGGATGCGTGTAGTGAAAGCTCCTTTTGGTGTAGCGTACAACACCATACATCAATAGAATAAAAAATAATATTTTTCATAAAATCGTGGGGTGTTACGTTATTCATGGAGTAAAGCTTGATAGGATTGAGGAAATGAGGTTGTAAAGATGGTATTTTTAGTGGAGGGGAGATGGGTTTTCTCAATATTATATTCATTAATTTGTTATTTCTCCACAAGAAAAGTAATAGTGGTGATTCCATGACAAAAAATTGTAATAACTGAATGTTATTTCAAACCATTTGGGCTCATATCAGTAGAAAAACATCCATAAATCTATAATGAATTAATTTAGCTTATTTTATAAATTATAACATTTTACTATTCATAAAAAATTCACATATTTCAGAAAAATAACAAAATTCACCCTAACCATTTATTGATGTGTATATTCCAAAAATGAAATCCATTTCTCAACAATTATTTTTTAAATAAAATTAATTTAATTTTTAATTAAAATCATAATTTAAATGAAATACATATTTTAAAATTAAAACTGATTTTATAATGCTTTTAGAAATTACTTGAGGTATTATAAAATTATCATAAAACTAGAAACATAGATTTTTTCTAATAACACGTTTTTGGAATATATATTTTCTTTTAAACGAATTAATTAATTATAATTATTTATTTATGTCTCACAAAAATAACCATAATTGTACATTGGTAATATTGTCACTTATAAGACACCTAAATTTTATTTATTCAACAATCTGTGAGGTTACTATTATTTTTGAAGATCTTATATTTATAAGAGTCATAGTACTATTCATAATGGCAGGTTACTATTAATATGGGTTGGTTACTATTCACAAAAAATTAAGTTTGTCCTAAATGACTCCAAACATCTTAGCGATCGCAATCGTGTGTGTCAGATTTCTGAAATTTTAAAAAATTTCCAAATTATTATGATTTATCACAATGTAGTTATTATCATGATAATTCATTGAGTTTCTTAATGTGGTTATACTTTAATTAATGATTTTAAGAAGGGATTTCAATTTATAAAACATTGGGTCATTACATATATAATGTTCTTGAGGGAGTTGTATGTCCAGGGAATAAGTCAAACTCTTTAACATATCATTTTAATATAACACCATTTCATTTTCTCGTTTTTAAAATTTTGTATGATTAAGTACTATCATCTTTTGTAATGTAGATCTAAATTGATAGGGGGTTTTTTGGTAGAGATCTTCTCATCCGTTTATTGATCTAGATAGTTGACCGGTATACTAAGTGATGGTTGAGAGCACGAGTAGGGTTTTCTATTATATAACATAAATAGAAGGGATTTTTCCTTAGATTGATTCACCATTGAGTTTTATCAACTTCTTCATCTCCTCTTGACATTTATAAAATATTTCATATTGTGTGGTGTGTTAATCCTCCTCAAGATGTGGGTGATATATAGCATTACCTATTCCATTTTCTTTAGTGGATTTCCCATTGGGAGGAATTAGTGCATCATTTGGGGGAATCATAAAATTCAGATCAGGCCCCTATTTTTAGGTATGTTCACCTTCTTCAAACATTTTTTTGTGGACAACATTACAAATAGAACCATCATCATCATGTTTCTATATATCATCCTTGTTTTATGATGTGTCATAAAGGGTGGTTCCATTGAAATTCACAAATGCATAAATTATTTTAAACTTTTCATCATCATGTGAATGATAATAGGATTGGTTTTCTTGGAGATATATATTGATAGAAATTTGGTCAAATAGAGAGGCCATATCATTAAGAAACTACTTTGGATTGCTCCTTTCATAAGGCCCCATCATCTCATTTACATGTTCTCTTGGAAACATTAGGTGAAGGGTGATCCGAAGGGAATATTTCAAAACAAATCTCTACATGATACATTTGAGGAAATAAGGTTATGGGGATGGATATCTTGAAAGATCTGTTTTGCAGTGCTACACCTAAACAAGAAAATACTGACTGCTTTTGAGGATGTGGGCAAGGTAAAAAACTACCCAATGGAATGGGAGATAACTTCTACCATTTCATTTTCATAGTATTTTGATCATGGAATTTCGACCTCTATGGTTTAGTTAAAAAAATACTCCATCCCTCTTGGATGTGGATTCTCATGGATTTCCATGAATGAAATTAACATGTATTCTCCCTAGATTTTATCGATATTTGTTTAAACATGGACTCAAGGAATTGTATAACATCCACCTGAGACACCTTCTAATAAAGACATTTGAATTTTTTAATGATTAGATTCCTTTACATGGAATGTAGCAAAATATTTTCAAATCTATTGATTCTTGGGTCTTTCAATGTCTATCTCTCTTCTTCCACAATGTTTTTGAGAGTGGTTTTGGGCTAATTCTTGAGGACCATACTATCTATTTTGAGAAGATATGTTTTCATGAAGCTAGATTAAGGCTATGAAATTACACGATTCCACCTTTGGAAGGATTTTCTGAATGGGGATATATGTGACTACAATGACCCATGTTCATCCCATACTCTAATATGAACACTAGATGATGCATTAATGACTTCCTAACGTGAGTTTTGTAATGAATCAGGCCATGTAGATTGAAAAAATACATTCTATTTTCCATATTTCTAGTGTCATGCATTTAGGAAGTATTCCATTTCTATTTGTTGGTGTATCCCTTCTATTATCTTGATATTCATTGAATATTTTTCATAATCTAAGACATCTGTTTTCAGGTGATATAGTGTAGTTCTTAAATTTAGGCATATTTTTTGCACACAATCATCATCTAGAATGATGTATTGTGGAGTGGATAATGGCCAAAACCTGGTTGGTATGTTTTCTTTATCCTATTATAACCTCATTAAAAATATTTCTTCTTCTTTATTCACAAGATGTTCCTCAACCTGATCAAAATAAAGTGATCATTTTCACCATTTATTTATTGAAAACAACATGTTCTGCTGGAATTTTCTCTGTTATATTGGAAGGCAAGAAACCTATTTGTGTTTGGGATAATAAATTTTTTTATTAGGATTACATTCAGTTGAGAAAGGATTCCACTTATTAATAATGTGTCATCATTAATAATAGGCCTCATTTTCCCAATTTCCTCTTGTTAAGAGAGATTCATCATATTTGGTTTAGTATGGGGAGGACCTCATTGACTAATTCAAGTTTCACTATGGGGAGGACCTTCTCCAAAAGTTCCATCATGGGGAGGAAGACTATCATGTCTTGACATCCAACTACAAGGATAGTTTCTGAATCATATACCTTGGCGAGGTCCTTTATGGTGGACTATAGTAGGGAGAATATGTTCTATTTTTTTGATCTTCTAACAACATTTGGGTTTTCACAACACTCATTAGGTGATGGGCCCTGGTGAATATTCAAATAGTAGGAACTAACTTTTCCTTCATGTTAAATTGTTTGGAGATGACCTCTAAATTTCATGAAAAATATTTGAGGTGGGGACCTACACAATTTCAACTAAAATTTCTATTATTTTGATATAGGTGAGTAGGATCATGGTCTTCCATAGATAAACATTTAAGGGCATTATGAAGATCACCATTGATTATATAGGGATCATAGACCAGATCCTCATTTCCTAAAAACCAATGTTGAAGATTCTTTTTATATGGTCTCTATTGTTCAATTAGGGTTGTTCACTATGGATAAAAACTTTCATATATTAGGGATTTTTTAGTATATCTGGCGTTGTTTCTAGGATTTTCTAATATATTTTGGATTTCATTACCAAGGATATATTTCTACCATGGAGTGGACACTAGGATATACTGATTACCTCCGGTTGGAAAAGGGTATGGGCCCAATACCGTGGTAAAATTTTCATGGTATTTTCCTCATGAACATCCTTTATAGGAGTTGGGATATGGGTCAATTCTAATGTGACTATTGAATTATGTTGATGATTCACCCCACTTGGGTGGATGGAGTTCTATGTCTTCCCTCTAACCACTTCCATTTCCATTATTATATCCTGGAATATTTCTTGGATGTGGGTAGGAATTTCTTTATGCCTTTTCATCACAATCATGAGATACATAGTGAATTCAGTGGATCGAATGGGGTTATATTACCATTTCTTAGTAGGAGAAAGGGTGTTCTCCTACTACTATACTCTATTTCTTGTCAGTATATATTTATAGTTTACATTTTCGTGGTCATACATATGGTTCTTACCCAAATTGTTTCTCTAATTTTCTATCTAGTCTCTCGAAATGTTTTAGAACATAATTGGTAGGCTAGATGGATACATGTATTTGTGTACACCTACTCAAAATTTCCAAAATATTTTACTGGTGGTATTCTCTAATGATAAAAGATATATGGTAAAGTTACCTATTTCCTAATGCCTTTTTTTTGGATATTCTAACTTTTCAGGTCTGAGTGTCTTGGGTCAGACACCCACTGGAAACAACCTAATCATACTAAAGTTTTGATGTCGCATGGTAATGGTGGTAGTGAATGCTGGAAGGATCTATTTTGTGGGATCCTTATGAGGTTGTGGAGAGGTCATTGGTGACATATTGGCCATCCTCCCTAAGATATGGTAGGAATGTGTTTTTTATTTTGGGTCTTATACTCCGGAAACTATTCGAAAGGGAAACTGATGTTTTCTTCTTCTAGGCCACCATTTTTTACTAAGTTGGTGGTTCATGGGACTTCATATGTTGGATGGATTGTTAATTAGTCTCCATAATTGAGATAGTAACATTATGGAGGTACTTCTGAATTAGTTCATTTGAAACCCGATGTTGAAGACACGGGGTTAGTGATGGAGCCCTTGGGTTTGGAGTTAACAAAACCTCTATAGTAGCTAGTGCTTAAGTTCGATCCAATTTAAAGGATATCATTAGATTAAAGGAAGTTCTTATAAAAAGAACATGTAGGACACACAACAAATAAAACATTAAATACCCATAAAAAAGCATCTCAATAAACTATCACATGTGTAGTTTATTGTTTTAGATCCGGCTTTAGCCCAGTTTTATTTTATGATAACATGAATGGGTCATGACCTGTGGGTCACACTTTCGTTTTGGTAAATGATTCTCATCATGTTCTCCATTATTGTTTGCATATATATACCTATGGGGCGTTTGACTGGTATTTTTTGTGGTGCTATAATACCCTTTGAAGTTATTCACAAATTTTCACATCCATTATAGGTGGTTCCCAATAAGTTTTCTTTGTGGAGTTAGAAACACCCTATGGTTCAACTATTTGATATATTTCTCGAACCTTCTTCCCAAAGTTATTTGGTCATTGGGAAATGGATGTATTAATTATTAGAGACTCAAATTGGTTAAGAAGATGCGAGATTGAGCTCATCAAAACCTTTTGGGGGAAATTATTGCAAAACTAGTAATCTATTATATATTAAATAAATATTCATGAATCCTTTATTAAATCCCAAATATGAAATGGTTCACCCTTATATTAACAATAATTTATTATCATGTCTTGGTTTTAGAATTGTCTGTATGTATCTAATGTTTTTCATTGATGGAGACATCTATATGTTTCTGAGGCTCTCCATAGATGGAAGACATTTTAAAATGGATTATATATTCTAATAAACTTTTTCATTATGATGTTGGTATTAATATTCTTAGCAAGGTTATTTTGAATTTATCATCATCTTGAATGATGGTAGTTGCTTTTGTGTCACGATCGAAACCATGAGGAGGGATTCTTAGGTATCCTTGTGAAATAAATAATACCCCATGTTGTTTAATTCCACTTAACATGACAAGTTATACCTTTAATGGTCATGTGATAAGGATCCAACCATGTAGTTTAACTTCAAGTGGCCTTGATGTCTATTTGAAAGGTGCCTAAACAAGTCTCATGCGGAACTTATGCAAAAGTTTCCCAAGGGACCGGGAAGGGATATATCCTCAAAGGATGGATATAAACCTACTGGGAATATGGACTAGAGAGTAATAGGTGTGATATAAGGTGTTTGGTTTGTACTTTAGGGATGATTCATATGTATCTTGTTTAGATATGAATCAAATCCCACATTTTTTTTAATAAATGTATTATACTTATAAAGTAGGCCAATATCATTGTGAGAAGAAGATCCAGAAAAGGAATCTCTACCAGAATAGGTATATTGTTCACATTGGTGATTCCATATTTTTAGGATTATATTTTTACTACTCGGTCACCTTTGTGTGGTGCATGGCGAAACACAGTCATAGTGGAGTAAAAATAAGAAGGTCTAAGAGGTTCCCTAATTTGTAATATATCCATTTGATATGGTGATATGGTTATGGATAATACTAAATAAGATTCCCAAGGGATGGTTAGGGGGATATCTAGAAAAGGATTCCCCTTAAATGAAATTTTTTTGATCATGAATAGCTCATTATCACCACTAATCTATATGCCCATGTTTGTCACGCTCGGTGTGAGAATCAAGGGGAATTGGATGATTTGAAAAACCACATATCACATTCATCTACTAGTGGAAGAGGCTATTTTTATGGAAGGCAAGGTAATAGCCCACTATAAATACTACATGCTTACTCTTAGAGGGATTACCTAAGAATAATCCCTCCATTATTTTGTAGTCTGGGAAATAACTATCTTTATGTGCTAATTTTGAACATTTTTCTACTAGTGAATTCCCTTTGTCTTGTTTGGTGCTTGGGTTACCTTTTAGGAGATTATGGTGGCTATTTTTTAGGATATTATTGAGGGAATAATTGAAATTTTTAGTGATTATTATTCTATCATTGGATGTACTTTTTAATTCATTGTACATATTCATGAATTAGTATTGTAAAGGTGGGAAGAGACCGATATTGTAATGCCCAAACCCTAGAATCCCAGAGCTGGTGCATTATTTTATTATATTTGCATGATTACAAGGAATCAATTCCTAAAAAACCAATCAGTTTAGCAGTCTCAAAAGACCATATTATATAAATGATATTAACATTTCCACATGAAATGAAAAAAACATAGAAACTCTATTGGATACATCCATAACTCCAATATTATCCTTGAATAACCTTCATAATATTAATATTCACATCCTGAGGAAAAATAAAACATAATAAAGGGGTTATCTGGGATGTTTAGTAAGACTATGTAATACAATAGAAGCATACATAATAATGAATTGTGGATAAATAAAGAACACATGCCATTAAAACGTAGTATTGAGCATAATATGAAAGGAATTAAAGATAAATAAATAGTGACATAATAAAACATAACCCTTGATATTCAACTGGTCAAAATAATCATATCGACTTTTAATTACTAGTTTCATAATGAGGGAATTCATAATGTGGGACATCTTACCCATATCATCATGGCTTCATGCAAAGACCATACATAAATTGGTAAAAACAAAATCTAGTTTGTCTCATGATACCGACTGATTCATAGTTGGTTATAGAGGAAAAAACCCATCACTTTCTAAGTCTAATTCTATACTCATATGAAAGGGTGATACATAAAAACCATAAACATTATTATTTAACAACCAACATACAAAATGTGAATACTTCAACTGTAATCCATGGATGATATCTAATAGCACATCCACAGTCAAACTGAGCGTAAAACCATCAATAACATTTTTTTGATGATATCCAAAGAGTCAAACCTCATTGAAATATAATATTCAATAAATTAATTCATGATAAATGAAGATTACATTGAAACATTCTTGAGGAAATTAATCATTAAACATGGCAAAGTGTCTCATACCTCATTGATAAATTAATATCACAATACCTTATAATATAATTATAATAAGGATACACATGTTGTGATATATCAAAAGGAAGTACATACACCATATATAGAAGGAAAAAGTTGTGAATAAGGCATATATCTAATAGAAGTAAAAGTGAGAGTATAAAAACCCTTTTTTACATTGGAAAGAATATTTATTTTTGAAAATCATCAGTATTTGTCATAATGTCCATTAGTAATAATTTATAACCCATAAAACATAATTTAAGGAAATTTATATTATATTATAGGGATAATTTGTGACCCACTTAAGTGAAATCATCTAAAAATATATTTCAAGAAAATTTAGAAATATAATATTTCAGTGCGGTTTTTGGAAAATATTAATGATATTTTAGAGAAAAAATGAATATTTTATGAAAAAACTAGAAATGAATAAAGATATTTTTTGTAATAAAATGAATGATTTTCGAAAAATAATTATTTCTTAAAAAAGATTATATAGTGAACTTGAAAAAAGATAATAATTCGTGATGATTCCTTTAATGTGGATTGTATATTGAGAAGAATTGTATGGGGTACCATTTTAAAACATCTCAATACCCATAAAATATTGATTATATTATCATTATTTATGATTTTGGAACATAAAAATATAATTTTATAAAATATAAAAAAATAATGATGCATTTTATTTTGGTAAAGGTAGTGAAAGTGTTACCCAATGAAAAAAACGGGGGTTTGGGTAGAATCCCTTACTTGTTTGTAATCAATCAAATCATATGACCCAAAATTAATAATCATAAAATGATACAATTAATAACTTAAAAATAAATATTTTCAGGATATGATACATAAATGGTATGTAAACATACATCATACAAAAGAAATAGTTGTGAATAAAGAATATCTCTCAAAAATGGAAGTGATATGAGAAAACCCTAACCTTATGTATGACTGTGTTCTACACATGGCCTAAATGTTAGGGATAATATTATTTAATACATTAATTAATAAATACAGAAAACTCTATACATTTATTATAATCAATTTAGATTTATTATGTTCATTTAGGTCATTATTGATGAGTTATAGGGTTTAATTTCAATATTCTAGAGCATTCATTTTCTGGGTTTTCTTGATCAGTTAGCCTCTTTATCTGTACAGGGGTTCCATTGAATGGGATATAATTCTCTAGAAATTATTTTATGTGATACTAATTAACCTAAAAAGATATTAAAAAGTTATATAACTCATTTTTTTATGGTATGAGGATGAGTTGTTAGATAAAACATTAGTGATAATCATTTAGATTATTTTGGTGGGTTTTTATCATCCCAGAATTGTTTAGTCATATGAATTAGTATTGTGTATATATATACTGGTTAAAAAACATCAAATATGTTATAATACACATATAATATTCTGATTTAACATGAAAAATTGTATAATTTCTAGCCTTGAGGAATAAATTAAAGAACAAATGTTCATTATCCACGGACGTTGTAAATCAGCACCTCCCAGATAAAGATTTTTTTTAAAAAATAGAGAGAGTAAAGAGATTGATGATTTTTATTACATTAACATGATATATTTCCATTTTATATATGATAAATTAGTTTTCATGATCACTAAGAAAGAGGAGGAGTGGAGACTATAATAAATTAAAGAATATGAAAAGAAAATAAAAGGAAAATGAAATGAATTTTACCTCTTGATTATTCCTCCTTGAGAACATTTTTAAGGAATGGGGTTCTAGTATTTTGGTTAGAACAAGGTCTCCTATAAGTGTGGAGATACTATGGAAGATCATTTTGGAAAAACATGTACATGATTTAAGTATTATAGGAGTGAGGATAGGATGGGTGAGGGGTGGTTTTTATAGTGGAGGAGAGGGGTGATTTCTCATTATTTAATTAATTATTTTGCTATTTTCATCATGAAAATAAATCGTGTTGATTCCTGTGACTAAATACAGTAAATCTTTCTTTTGAGTTTTAACTAATGGTTTTTACCACAACCTTACATCAACACGAATTATAAATTCATGTATATAATATTTATCATACGTTTTCCTATTTTACAATTCAGAAAAAATAAAGTATTTTAGAATAATATCATAATTTCACCCTGACAATTTTTCATTGTGTATAATTCAAAAATAATTTCCATTTTATTAAAATTATTTTATATATATGAGAAATTTAATTTTTAATGAAAACACATTTTTCTCTGAAAAGGCAGATTTTAAGTTTATAACTTACTTTATAACAAATTGATAAATTAAATAATGTCTCAGAAAATTATCCTAAACTAATATGAAAATGAAATATTTATTTGTTAATAAATTTAATAAATTTTAAATGTAGTTAAATATTTATTACTTACAATAATATCAATACATAAATATTAATTTTTAAAATATCCCTTTACTTATATAATGAAATAATTAAATAATAATTTTATTTATAAGATTCCAAAATTGTATTTTTTTTACTTTCATGGATGAGGTTAATATTAATTTCATCAGTTTAGTATTCATAAGAGTCATATTATTATTCATAAGGTAGCATTACTATTCAAAAGGGTCAGGTTTCTATTCACCAGGAAAATTAATTTGATCATATCAGACCCTAAATATATTAATGATCGCAAAAATGTATGTTCGTTTAATGAAATTCAAATAAAAAAGTGAAAGGATTGTGTTTAATGCCTAGTTTATAACTATATTTTTTAAATAATTATAACCATAATGTTTTGTTTCCTAGTGAATCTTTGTTGTAGGCTTTAAATTCTAAAATAAATTTATCTATAAATAATTGAGGTGTTAAAAGCCTGATTTTTAATTAGGAAATTTGTTAATTTATGGTCACCTAAATAATTATTATTAGCCATTAGTTATCAAAGAGGGGATTAAAAGTATAAAATGTTAATATTATGGTTATTTAAAATCTACCTCCTATGAAAAATGTGAATGGGAATAGAATTGTTTTTGGGAATTTTTGTTTTTATAAATGATTTTTAAGGACATATCAAAGATCACAAGACCCCTTTTCACACTTTTTGATAATGAAACACCATTGATCTTTGATGAAAAGTATTTTAAATCATTCAATCATCCCAATGAAAATCATACCACTTCATCCACCACCACTATTCTATATTGGAAGCTCCCTATGGGGGTTATATGTGATGCTAGGGATGTTGTCATAATTGATATTTTGGGAAAGATAGAATAAAAGAGGTTATATGTGCTTCATTATTCTATTATGTTTCTAAATGATATTCATAAAAATTAAACCATAGTAAATAATGAATTTGTAGTTGTTATGTTTTCTACTGAAAAATATAGACAATATTTTTCTGGGTCTTGGGATATATTGTATTATGATCATGATGCTCTCATGTATCTTTTTTTAAAAAAATTGTATAAGATAATACTATAGAGATAGACCCATTTATTACAGGAGTTTTATTTGGTAAAAGTAGAAAAGGTGGATGAAAATGTTTGTGTTGACCACTTTTCTGGGTTATCCCATACTGAACATTATATCCCATGAGAGATTAATTCCACATTTTCAGATGAAAAAAATGATTTTCCAGATTCTCTAGAAAATATCCTTGGAATTCATATTTCCTGATATTTTTTGTTGTAGGAATAATGCATAGTGGTATCTTACACAACCAAGGGAAAAAATTTATTTCAGACCACGATTTTTACTTTTCATATAGCCCATTATTGTTTATGAGGTGTGTTGATAGAATATATAGAATGTGGGTTCTTGAAGAAGAGATGATTCCAAATCAAAAATGTCAAGAACAAAACTGGTTCAACCCTAAACTGGTTGCCCGAGTCAGACCGCGACAGGGCCCGAAGGGCATTCCCAATCCGCAAGGGCTGAAAACTACTTTTTGTCATCAAAACAAATAAATTATGATTGAATTGGCCAATAAACAAAAGACAAATAAATAAACAAATATAAACAAAATAAAAAAACTAAACTGTAGTGGCTAAAAAAATAAAACTGCTCGTGTAACTCCATGCGACCTCATGGATCACATCTAATTGTGAGATCACACTCACTCCACAGGAAAACGAATTTGGTAAGTATCACCAGAAACTAAAAACAAACTATATATATAGGTATTAGTATTAAAACAAAGTAGTCATGCCCAAGTAAATTATTCTATATGACATAAAATTTAAAGGAAAACCAATTCATGATATTATGAAAATTCAAACATATAAATATATGATTTTACATTCTTTTCAAATTGAAATCACAATATTTCATTATTCAAGAGGAATCATTACCTTCTATCACATTTCCAAAATATTTCCCAAGCATTCATAAACACATTAAACAAAAATGAAATCAATCTAGATTAAATCATGGTTTTCATGAAAGAGAATAAAACATGATGAAAATTGAAATAAAAATCACATCATATGTATCATGTCATAAGAGACCACCATGGGAAATATCTATAGGTAAAAATCACATGTCATACTCTAAAAACCTCAAATCTCGGTGAAACATCATATAGAAACCAGATCCAATAATATTATCATTCATGATTTACTAAAATGAATCATACAAGGGCTTAGGGTCTCATATAATCATCATAATTTAGTTAGTATTGTAAATGTAAAACCCACTAGATGAATCTGGGACATTCCACTTCCGATTATACTAGTGTACTATTTCTAATTTTCCCACAAATGTACCCAGGTATCCCATGTTCTCAATTTATAATGGAAGTAATTTTATATCCTTAAAAAATATATGTTCATTAAATTTTCATTACCCAAAATAATTTCCAACCTCTAACCACCAATCTCCATCCTTGAGTACATCCCCCTTTTTATGTCACCCAACAATGCTCAAACCCCATTACTTGGAACATCTATCAAATCAGACATTAACAAACAAAAAAAATTATTCAAACAAGGGGGAATGCATCAAGAGTGGGTTTTATCTTCCAAAAATCATTATCAATGTGCCAAACATGCCTCATTACTGAAAAGGAATAATTTTATAATTGAAAACACTATTTCCCAAATCTATTAAATTTCAAAATCATTTAAATCCTCTATTGTTTCATAACAATTTTATAAGAAAACTTAATGAAAGGCCAAATATATTTGAAATTTATAAATAGGCTTATCTAGTTCATTTGTAAAACTGATCAAGCACTCAAGAAACCAAGTGTTATAAAACCTTCATAGAGAACATGTTTTAATAAGAATAAGTCATAGTGAAACATAAGAAATGTGCAGAAAAACAAGAAATAAACAAATTGTGTTAAATATTATATTATTTTAATTTACTAAGTATATTATAATGAAAGACCAAACCAAACACAATAGAAATAATAGTTTTAATTTTAAAGGATTAGACATAGGGTGACCTTCCTCAACCACGATGCTTTTTGACGACAACCACACAAATCAACCCTTTATTCATAAACGCACATGCATTTATAAATACAAAAATATATACACCAATAGAATAATTTATCATATTCCCCTCTCCACAAGAGAATATGTTCAAAGAGGTCACACACACACATATATTACATACCTATGCTAGAACATGTAAGCTTTACTGATTCCCACAGCTTGAAACCACAACAAAGAGACTTAGCGCACCCTAGAAACGTTACTGTCAACTCAATAACCACAAACTATTTAATTTAAATTTGAATTGACACTACGAATCTGAAATTACATACTCGAAATCCAAGAGAAGCATGATTCCTTTTTTAGTCATAGAAAAACGATCATTAACGGGGCCAACGAACCCTATTCATTAAGAATTGAACAAAAAACCCTAAAATGCATTAGGGCTCATCCAAGGATTTCACACCATAAGGAAGATAGGAAACCCCAAAGATAGAGGGAAAACAAGGGAGAGGATACCTATTATATGGGATTTAAAACTAAATGGATAGGAAAAAAAGTGATCGATATATGTCTAACTTAGAGGGGTGACACACCTAGGGATCATGGACGTGTATTGTGTGAAGAGAGAGGTAGAAATGGAGAGGTAACCGTGTGAGGAGAAGGAGGATGAGCGGCTACCACAGAGGGGGATGATGAGGTGTCCAAATTCATGGGGTATCTCTAGATGATGGGTGGGGTCACATGAGTAGGGAGAGGGTAGGGGGTAAATTGGGAAACCCCATTTAGGGTTTAATAAAATCCAATAAAATAATTAAGATAATAATATCATTATTATTATTTTAAAAATTATTTTTATTTTTTGAAAATTGGGAAGGCCGCATGATATGTCAGGTCATGCATCGTCTGTGTGCACCATATTGGCGAGAAGGGGAACAAACACATACTAGAATCATAGTTTGAGAACCCGTTCAATAACCGTGCAACTCATATCTATCATTTGAAAGAGACATTTCACACTCTTTATTCATGGTTTAATAGACCATGACCATGTTGTGAGCGACATCACTTCCCCAATTGGTCACCTACATGACCACTACATTTTCACTACTAACCATGCAGTCTAACTATGAAACAACTAAGAAGTATCCCAAAATTTAAAATTCGACCTTCCAACAATAGAAACTCAAAATCATTGCTAAAAAGTAAATAATTAAAATAATTAAAATGACAATGTTGAGGTGTAACAATTCTCCCCACCACAAACTCATTCTTCCTATTGAATGTAATGAAGAAAAATGGGGAATCAAAATCATGCTCGAACTAAACAAGTCCATGAAATCACAAACTTATTATGCTCTTTCACTTTGCCATTCACACCTGACCAGATCTAAGAGAAACCATAACTAGCTGAACCATGCGGAAAAGTGGGTGGTTCAACCAACCAAAAGAACCTTACAATCACCATTGAACCACTCCGGAGCAGACCAACATGGAAACTCACAACAAAAACCTACCCCAAGCATCTCTGTATAAGCTAAAAAATACCACCACCATAACCAAGAACTGTCCACCCGATCCAAAATCCTCAACATAATGGGAACTCAATGGGAAGCTCAAAACAAATAGAACATCAAAAGAAGACTCATTATTTTCATAGAACATGAACATACCTAATGAAAGAACAATAGAGAACCTGAAATGAAAACTGACCCTCCATGTAACACCCGAGACTTTTATGTTATATAAATCATCAAAGGAATCTTTTTCTACACAACACTTGCTTGGCTTGCTTTACACGCAATCGCGACCTTCCTCGATAGCTTGCGTCGTACGCAATACCGAGTTTCACTAAACAACAATATGCTATTAAAACTAGCCGTTATGAATAGTAATAACCACTTTTTGAAATTTTATAAATTTTATTTTTCAAAATGGACTTCATTTTTGGACTCAGAATATCGAAATTAGCCTAGGGTGAAATTTTGGTATTTTTCTGAAAACTTTCAATTTTTGATGAATAGTGAAACCACTAAGTGGTAGGTTAAAAACCGAATTTTGCATAAAACTTAATTTTACCGCTTCTGTGAATGGAATTTTGAAAATCCGAGAGACACGGTTAATATCAAGGACTAAAATGTGGTTCAATGAGATGAAAATAATTTTTGGTGAATAGTAACTTTTTACTTTTTTTACCACGGTTAATAGTAAATAGGGTAACTAAGGGTAAATATGATATTACTATTACCCTAACACGTGTCCTAATCCTATTGGACAAGTGTATTTCGACCAAAAACAAACTTAGGAATAAAATATGACCATTTAGGCCCACTTGGGTTAGATTAGGACATTTATTATTAATTTATTTAAAGAAGGGTTAAAATAGTTAAAATCAAAGTTTAATAAGTAAATCATTTTTAATATGGGGTTATACATAAGATAAATTCGATTGTAAATATTCATTAGAAATCTAAAAAGATTTCCTACATGATGGTATTTTATTTGTAATTTTTAGACATCCAATAATTTAATTTATTTATGACACAACGATGATGCAGTAATTATCTTATTAATAAAATATTGACATAATTGATGTTATAAACACCAAAATAAATGTAATTTGAGATTTTTTATGAATTCCACTAATTTTCTAGGTTACTATGATATATTAATGTTGATTTAATCAACTTGGTTCGAACAATTAATTCTGTTATTACTTTCAAAAAAATCATATATCAAATAGTGTCAAAATTGACACAAAATAGTTTTTAAATAAAATATTATATTATTAATTGTTATTGTATTCCTAAAAATCTAAGGTTCGGCCAAATGACTTAGATAAGGATATGTATATTAATAATAAACAATTTGGGGTTCGTTTGGCATGTTATAGTAAGTGTATTAACCATATAGTGAAAGAAAACAAAAAGACACGGTAAAAGTTAAATTATTTAACTTAGAGTTAAATCTAATTGATAAGGTTAAAATAATACCCTAAACTTGTCTAAATCCTATTGGTTGATGGGATTTCGACCCTTCCCCACTTTAGCTTCGAAATAAGACCCTTTGGAACCATTATAAACCGATTTTGACTTTAATATAAAATAATATTTTGAGAAATTCCTAAGGTGCCTCTCTCCTCCCTTATAAAAGGGCACCTCCTCCCCCTCCTCCTCACACCAAATTGAGCACTCAAGCTCGGCCAACCCCTGCCATTTTCTCCTCTCCACTTCCCTAGAATAATCCTAGAGGTCCTGGTCTTCTCCAAAGACCAATCTTAGTTCCATAAGTGGAGGATTCAAAGAGGCGTTCCAAAGAAGAGGTAATATCGATTACCGATCTTTTCAATTTCTTTCGTCTTCAACTTCTTCTTCTTTAGTTGTTTCATGACAAAGTAATAACATCAGTATTACTTACATACTGATATGTTATTATAAATATGAAACAACCCTAATTCACCTTCTATCCATCCTACGGAAAAATGAAATCACCGCGCGTGCGTACGTACGGAATACCGTCTCCACGCCGTGGTGTAATCTATTTTTCCACCATCACCTTACAAGGATGGTTATAATGGTGTAATAAGTAACTATATATGATTATTATGAAGTAATATTGATACTGAAATAATATATATATATATACTCCAATACAATTCCACGATCATAGGAACGATATCATCACTCGTGCGTACGTACAGAATACCGTCTCCACGATGTGATGCGACTCGTTCTACATGATCTTCATTTCACAATGATTATATAAATGAATTGAATGAATGAATATGGTATATACTACACTAACACCATTCTGTAAATGAATTATCTATAACCTAAAGATAAGAATAAGAATTTATTCGACAAAACACGCATAAGAACAAAAAGTTATAAAGACCCGAGTAACAAGTAACAATGAAATATTACTAACAAAAAGCTAATAATATGACCATATATGATATCATATCAACATGTATGATTATGGAATAAGTCAATAACATTATTTAAACCATTATACAGGAGCTTCGGACACGTACAAAGCAAATCGGACCTAAGGTAAGGGAAATATCACAATCTCATTTTTATCCGAGATTGTTTATTCGTAAGTAATTACTGGGGTGTATTTTATCATCCACATCCATGTTCCCTCAATATGTAATATGGTTTCCATCCACTTGCAATATTTTAAATCCAATTTTACCCTTAGGTGAGTTTTTAGTAAAGAATATGAAAGGAATCTTTTGTCGTTTTTCCGTACGAGGTACTTTTTTGACTTTTCCGACAAAAGTACGAAGAATGTTTTTTTTTAACTTATACGGCACGAACGGATTTCTACTGTTTTATAAAGCCTTATTCTCATGAAGCTTCATATAAAAGATTTCATGACTATTTTCAATAAAATCTCTTTCTTTTAAAATTGCATGATGTTTTGTGAAAAGAAATTGATTTTGAAGAAGAAAGGATATTTTCCTCAAGAATTCAATTCAAGTGTTTTATCAAAATTATTTTCCATCTAAGATAATAAAGGGTTCTGTTTCTATCCATATTTTTACATTGTTTTGACTATGTTGTGATGGAATTATGTTTATGAATTCCTTTATCTTATATGAATTGATTTATGATGTCATGATGTTTCAAGAATCCCATTTTTGTTACATGTGTTTTGCAATGATGTATGTTTTATGATTATGTGGCACACATAAGAAAGGATTCATTATAAGATGGGTGGGACCTATATCTCCCTCCAATGCATTGGGTAAAGATTTTATATCTCATGAGATAGACATGGCTGGAACGGAAGGTTATTTCGGTTCAGTGATACAGGACTGAAACGAGGAGTGAACTCGGTTCAGAAAGGGACTTTGTCCACTAAGATAGTCTTGGCAATAAGTCATGACTAACAAGAAATGATTTTCCATGATTATGTGTGCATGCCACAAAGTTTCAAGTTTCATGTTATGATTATGGGGATCTCATTTTCACTTCTATGATTTATTAAGATTTTATGATCTCTTTTGCAGGTTATGATTTTCAAAAAGATATGATATGATTTTTATTTCCTTTATTGCCCTTGCTGAGCATTTGAGCTCACCCTTTTATGTTTTCTTTTCCCCAGGTCAGGAAGATGGATATTAAGTAGAATATGCTAAAAGGGACCCTAGATATGATGAAATAAATGGGAGGCACTGTAGAAGATTTATGAACCAGTTGTTTATGTTTCCCAGTTTCTAAAGACACTATACCTATACGGTCCTTTGTGGTTTTGTCATATGTTGTAATAAGTGTGCTTCAATTTTGAAGTATTAACAATGTATGTAAAGAATGGGTCGTTATAGTTGGTATCAGAGGAAAGGTATAGTCAACCTTTGGAAACTAGGATGTGAAAGCCTTAGTAAGAACCCTAAGGATAAGTCTAAGCATAGAACACAATCTTAGTGTTTTAGAAATGGCCTTGAATAACCTAGGATAAGACCTTAAGCATGAAAATTTTATTCTTGAATTATGTGGTTTCCTATTATAATTAGTGTTGCTCACACTATTCTTTTTGGTTTTAGTCAATGGATGGAACCCGAAGGAACCGTGTTAATGCGGAATGCGATGGGCAATGCAATGATTGTCCCCCTGAGCAACCAAACAATATGGGAGATGGAATGCAAAATCTTGTAGCCATGCTCACACAACTTTCTCAAGCTATGAATCATGCAGGATTTCCAAACGAGCAAAGGAGGGAGCAACATTCTGTTGAATCCTTCATGAGGCAGCGTCCACCTTCTTTCAGTGGGTCTACTGATCCATTAGTTGCTGAACAATGGATTAGTACTACTGAAAAGATATTTTCAGTTCTTCAATGTTCTGAACATGATAAAGTCATCCTAGCAGTGTATCGTTTAGAAGGAGATGCTGATCAATGGTGGAATCTTGTTAAGAATACGAGGCAAAGGGATGAAATTGAGTCTATGGAATGGGACGAGTTCAAGAACTTATTTTTCAATAAGTACTTCCCTCGTATTCTCCGAACAAAGATGGAGAAAGAGTTCCTTGAACTGAAGCAAAGGGATGATGAATCTGTTAGTACCTATGAAGCAAATTTTACAAGACTTTCAAGGTACGCTTCTGGTATTATTATCCAACCTGAGAGTAAGATCGATCGATTCTTTAGTGGCTTAAAACCAAGTCTTCGAAGGGCGTTAGCCATAAGGGACTTCAATAGCTACGAGGAAATCGTTCGATGTGCTCTCAAAGTCGAGATGGAGATTGGAGTAACCCATCAGTCACATGGGTTTGATAAGAAGAGGAAGATGGAATTCAAAGGAAACTCTAAAAAGCACACTGAAAAGAAGATGAACTTTCCCTTATGCTCAAAGTGTGGAAAGAAACATGGAGGGAGTTGTCTTAAAGGGACAAGTAAATGTTTTAAATGTGGAAAAGAAGGTCATCGGGCATTTGAATGCCGTGATAATGGGAAGAAGATGTCTAATGATGCAAACAAAGGAAGGGATACACAGAATGATCCTACTACACTTCAATGTTTCAAGTGCAAGGAGATGGGGCATTATGCCAATCAATGCCCAAATCCAAGGGTTTATGATGATGGTCGACGTCAAAAAACTCTTAAGGCTAAAGACAAAGGAAAGTCACATGCAATTTCTACCGGCGATGTGGAGTACGATAACGATGTGGTGAAAGGTACACTTACCATCCACTCTAAAGTAGCAAATGTTTTATTTGATTCTGGATCCACCCACTCTTTTATTTCTGAAGACTTTTCTAAGGGTATCACCGTATTACCTCAACAATTAGATGTTGAGTTAGCTGTGACAACACCTAATGGCACATCAATCGCATCAAAAGTTTATAATTCTTCTCCGATCGAAGTTTGTGGGAAAGTGCTTCCTGCAAATCTTGTGATCCTTCCTATAGTGGAATTTGATGTGATTCTTGGCATGGATTGGCTTTCTTTATACGGAGCTCATATCAATTGCCAAAGAAGGGAAGTCACATTTCATATTCCAGATCAATCTATGATCGTCTATCAATGCAAGGATGAACATAACCTTCCAGTAGAAATTCCTTCCATCTTATGGGTCATGATTCCACTAAATGAAGGTTATTTATCTCAAATGGTTGGAGAGAAACTTACGATTAAGAATATGCCCATTGTACGGGAGTTTGATGATGTCTTTCCGGAGTAATTACCAGGTCTTCCACCAAATCGTGAAGTTGAGTTTTCAATAGAACTCGTACCGGGTGCTTTGCCTATTTCAAAGACACCTTATAGAATGGCCCCAATTGAGTTGCAGGAATTGAAGAAGCAACTCCAAGAGAATCTTGATAAGGGATTCATACGCCCTAGTTCATCACCTTGGGGAGCACCTGTTCTATTTGTTAAGAAGAAAGATGGATCAATGAGACTCTGCATTGATTATCGAGAACTTAACAAGATCACTATCAAGAACAAATATCCTCTCCCACGCATTGATGACTTGTTTGACCAACTACGCGGAGCTCAATACTTTTCCAAGATTGATCTTCGTTCAGGGTATCATCAATTAAGGGTCAAAAGGGAGGATATACCAAAGACGGCATTCCGTACAAGGTATGGACACTATGAATTTATAGTGATGCCATTTGGTCTTACTAATGCCCCTTCTATCTTCATGGATCTAATGAATAGAGTCTTTAGAGACTATCTTGATCAATTTGTGGTAGTCTTTATAGACGATATTCTTGTCTATTCAAAGAGCAAGGAAGAACATGAAGATCACTTGAGAATTATATTGAAGACCCTGAGAAAGGAGAAGCTTTATGCCAAATTTACCAAGTGTGAATTTTGGCTTCAAAAAGTTGCATTTTTGGGTCACATAATCTCAAAAGAGGGGATATCTGTGGATCCAGCAAAAACAGAGGTTATCGAAAGATGGTCGAGACCAACAACAGTAACTGAGATCCGAAGTTTTCTTGGTTTGGCTGGATATTATCGACGTTTTGTAAAAGATTTTTCACGATTATCTAATCCACTCACCAAGTTGACTCGGAAAGGAGTTAAGTTTGTTTGGACAGAGGAATGTGAAGAGAATTTCAAAGAGTTGAAAAGAAGGTTATCCAGTGCACCTGTGCTCACACTGCCTTGTAGTGGAGAAAGGTTTGTGATCTACAGTGATGCATCCAAGAAGGGATTGGGGTGTGTTCTTATGCAAAATGATATGGTGATAGCTTATGCCTCACGACAGTTGAAAATCCATGAGCAAAATTACCCAACACATGATTTGGAGTTGGCTGCGGTAATCTTTGCATTAAAGATTTGGAGGCATTACCTTTATGGTGAAAGGTGTGATATTTATACTGATCATAAAAGTTTAAAGTATATTTTCACACAAAAGGAGTTGAATATGCGTCAAAGAAGATGGTTGGAGCTAATTAAGGATTATGACTGCTCAATCCATTACCACCCTGGGAAAGCAAACAAGGTGGGAGATGCATTAAGTCGACAAGACCATGCTAGTTTATCCATGATGAGGATCACAAAAGATCCAATATTTATGGATTTACAAAGGATGGATCTTGGAATTATAATGGAAGGGGAAAAATCTTATCTTTCTCAAATGAATGTTCAACCATCTATACATGTGAAGATTAAAGAGGCACAGAAAGAAGACGTCGAGTTACAAAAGAAGGTGAGAAATGTTCCTGAATTCAACCTTGATTGTGATGGGATAATAAAGTTCAGGAATCGGGTTTGTGTTCCTTCCATTCCTGAATTAAAGAAGGAGCTGCTGGATGAGGCACATAGTTCATCATTCTCTATTCATCCTGGAAGTACGAAGATGTATAGGGACCTGAAAGAGTACTTCTGGTGGGATGGCATGAAAAGAGATGTTGCTGAATATGTCTCTCGATGCTTGGTTTGTCAACAAGTTAAAGCTGAGAGACAAAAGTCTAAGGGGATGTTACAACCATTACCCATACCCGAATGGAAATGGGAAAACATCACTATGGACTTTGTCACAGGACTTCCTAAAACATCCAAAGGCAATAATGCTATCTGGGTCATAGTTGATCGTCTTACAAAGTCTGCACACTTCATTGCTATTAGAGAGGATTTTTCTCTAGATCAGCTTGCCAGGATATATGTAAAGGAAGTGGTAAGATTGCATGGAGTTCCACTTTCTATTATATCTGATCGGGATCCGAGATTTACCTCGAAGTTCTGGCGAAGTCTTCAGCATACTCTGGATACAGAGTTGAGTTTCAGCACTGCTTATCATCCCCAGACAGACGGTCAGTCTGAGAGAACAATTCAAACCCTAGAAGATATGTTGAGATCTTGCTCTATGGATTTCAAAGGAGGTTGGGATCAACACCTACCTTTGGTGGAATTTTCTTATAATAATAGCTTTCACTCCAGTATTCAGATGGCTCCTTATGAAGCTCTCTATGGAAAGAAATGCAGGACTCCAACTTGCTGGGATGAAGTTGGGGAAAGAAAGCTATTAGGACCTGATCTCGTTGATGAAATGGCAGAAAAGGTCAGATCTATTCAACAACACATAAGAGCAGCTCAGAGTCGACAGAAAAGTTATGCCGACAACCGAAGAAAAGACCTAGAGTTTGAAGTGGGCGATAAAGTGTTCTTACGAATATCTCCCTGGAAGAGGGTTATGAGATTTGGAAAGAAGGGGAAGTTGAGCCCTAGATATATCGGTCCTTTCGAAATACTGGATCGTGTTGGGAAGGTAGCTTACCGATTGGCGCTTCCACCGAATCTCTCTCAAGTTCACGATGTGTTCCATGTATCTCTCCTGAGAAAGTACATACCTGATCCTTCACATGTACTCAGCTCAGAAGTTGTACCGCTGGAGCAAGATCTTTCTTATGAAGAACAGCCGATAGAGATTCTGGATCGTAGCGAAAAAGTCCTACGAAACAAGACCACTCGCTTGGTGAAAGTTTTATGGAGGAACCACCAACTTGAAGAAGCTACATGGGAGCTTGAGGATATGATGAAGGAGAAGTATCCTCATCTGTTTGTTACAAAGTGATGAATTTCGAGGGCGAAATTCTTTTTAAGGGGGGTAGAATGTAACACCCGAGACTTTTATGTTATATAAATCATCAAAGGAATCTTTTTCTACACAACACTTGCTTGGCTTGCTTTACACGCAATCGCGACCTTCCTCGATAGCTTGCGTCGTACGCAATACCGAGTTTCACTAAACAACAATATGCTATTAAAACTAGCCGTTATAAATAGTAATAACCACTTTTTGAAATTTTATAAATGTTATTTTTCAAAATGGACTTCATTTTTGGACTCAGAATATCGAAATTAGCCTAGGGTGAAATTTTGGTATTTTTCTGAAAACTTTCAATTTTTGATGAATAGTGAAACCACTAAGTGGTAGGTTAAAAACCGAATTTTGCATAAAACTTAATTTTACCGCTTCTGTGAATGGAATTTTGAAAATCCGAGAGACACGGTTAATATCAAGGACTAAAATGTGGTTCAATGAGATGAAAATAATTTTTGGTGAATAGTAACTTTTTACTTTTTTTTACCACGGTTAATAGTAAATAGGGTAACTAAGGGTAAATATGATATTACTATTACCATAACACGTGTCCTAATCCTATTGGACAAGTGTATTTCGACCAAAAACAAACTTAGGAATAAAATATGACCATTTAGGCCCACTTGGGTTAGATTAGGACATTTATTATTAATTTATTTAAAGAAGGGTTAAAATAGTTAAAATCAAAGTTTAATAAGTAAATCATTTTTAATATGGGGTTATACATAAGATAAATTCGATTGTAAATATTCATTAGAAAGCTAAAAAGATTTCCTACATGATTGTATTTTATTTGTAATTTTTAGACATCCAATAATTTAATTTATTTATGACACAACGATGATGCAGTAATTATCTTATTAATAAAATATTGACATAATTGATGTTATAAACACCAAAATAAATGTAATTTGAGATTTTTTATGAATTCCACTAATTTTCTAGGTTACTATGATATATTAATGTTGATTTAATCAACTTGGTTCGAACAATTAATTCTGTTATTACTTTCAAAAAAATCATATATCAAATAGTGTCAAAATTGACACAAAATAGTTTTTAAATCAAATATTATATTATTAATTGTTATTGTATTCCTAAAAATCTAAGGTTCGGCCAAATGACTTAGATAAGGATATGTATATTAATAATAAACAATTTGGGGTTCGTTTGGCATGTTATAGTAAGTGTATTAACCATATAGTGAAAGAAAACAAAAAGACACGGTAAAAGTTAAATTATTTAACTTAGAGTTAAATCTAATTGATAAGGTTAAAATAATACCCTAAACTTGTCTAAATCCTATTGGTTGATGGGATTTCGACCCTTCCCCACTTTAGCTTCGAAATAAGACCCTTTGGAACCATTATAAACCGATTTTGACTTTAATATAAAATAATATTTTGAGAAATTCCTAAGGTGCCCCTCTCCTCCCTTATAAAAGGGCACCTCCTCCCCCTCCTCCTCACACCAAATTGAGCACTCAAGCTCGGCCAACCCCTGCCATTTTCTCCTCTCCACTTCCCTAGAATAATCCTAGAGGTCCTGGTCTTCTCCAAAGACCAATCTTAGTTTCTTAAGTGGAGGATTCAAAGAGGCGTTCCAAAGAAGAGGTAATATCGATTACCGATCTTTTCAATTTCTTTCGTCTTCAACTTCTTCTTCTTTAGTTGTTTCATGACAAAGTAATAACATCAGTATTACTTACATACTGATATGTTATTATAAATATGAAACAACCCTAATTCACCTTCTATCCATCCTACGGAAAAATGAAATCACCGCGCGTGCGTACGTACGGAATACCGTCTCCACGCCGTGGTGTAATCTATTTTTCCACCATCACCTTACAAGGATGGTTATAATGGTGTAATAAGTAACTATATATGATTATTATGAAGTAATATTGATACTGAAATAATATATATATATATACTCCAATACAATTCCACGATCATAGGAACGATATCATCACTCGTGCGTACGTACGGAATACCGTCTCCACGATGTGATGCGACTCGTTCTACATGATCTTCATTTCACAATGATTATATAAATGAATTGAATGAATGAATATGGTATATACTACACTAACACCATTCTGTAAATGAATTATCTATAACCTAAAGATAAGAATAAGAATTTATTCGACAAAACACGCATAAGAACAAAAAGTTATAAAGAACCGAGTAACAAGTAACAATGAAATATTACTAACAAAAAGCTAATAATATGACCATATATGATATCATATCAACATGTATGATTCTGGAATAAGTCAATAACATTATTTAAACCATTATACAGGAGCTTCGGACACGTACAAAGCAAATCGGACCTAAGGTAAGGGAAATATCACAATCTCATTTTAATCCGAGATTGTTTATTCGTAAGTAATTACTGGGGTGTATTTTATCATCCACATCCATGTTCCCTCAATATGTAATATGGTTTCCATCCACTTGCAATATTTTAAATCCAATTTTACCCTTAGGTGAGTTTTTAGTAAAGAATATGAAAGGAATCTTTTGTCGTTTTTCCGTACGAGGTACTTTTTTGACTTTTCCGACAAAAGTACGAAGAATGTTTTTTTTTTACTTATACGGCACGAACGGATTTCTACTGTTTTATAAAGCCTTATTCTCATGAAGCTTCCTATAAAAGATTTCATGACTATTTTCAATAAAATCTCTTTCTTTTAAAATTGCATGATGTTTTGTGAAAAGAAATTGATTTTGAAGAAGAAAGGATATTTTCCTCAAGAATTCAATTCAAGTGTTTTATCAAAATTATTTTCCATCTAAGATAATAAAGGGTTCTGTTTCTATCCATATTTTTACATTGTTTTGACTATGTTGTGATGGAATTATGTTTATGAATTCCTTTATCTTATATGAATTGATTTATGATGTCATGATGTTTCAAGAATCCCATTTTTGTTACATGTGTTATGCAATGATGTATGTTTTATGATTATGTGGCACACATAAGAAAGGATTCATTATAAGATGGGTGGGACCTATATCTCCCTCCAATTCATTGGGTAAAGATTTTATATCTCATGAGATAGACATGGCTGGAACGGAAGGTTATTTCGGTTCAGTGATACAGGACTGAAACGAGGAGTGAACTCGGTTCAGAAAGGGACTTTGTCCACTAAGATAGTCTTGGCAATAAGTCATGACTAACAAGAAATGATTTTCCATGATTATGTGTGCATGCCACAAAGTTTCAAGTTTCATGTTATGATTATGGGGATCTCATTTTCACTTCTATGATTTATTAAGATTTTATGATCTCTTTTGCAGGTTATGATTTTCAAAAAGATATGATATGATTTTTATTTCCTTTATTGCCCTTGCTGAGCATTTGAGCTCACCCTTTTATGTTTTCTTTTCCCCAGGTCAGGAAGATGGATATTAAGTAGAATATGCTAAAAGGGACCCTAGATATGATGAAATAAATGGGAGGCACTGTAGAAGATTTATGAACCAGTTGTTTATGTTTCCCAGTTTCTAAAGACACTATACCTATACGGTCCTTTGTGGTTTTGTCATATGTTGTAATAAGTGTGCTTCAATTTTGAAGTATTAACAATGTATGTAAAGAATGGGTCGTTATACTCCAAAACCAAGCATACATGAAAAAGTACAAGTAATCAAGGAATAATTTTTAAAAAAAGATCACAACCACTAGAACTCCATCATAACAAATTCCCAAAATTTTCACAACAAGTAGGAACATACAACAATGATGGAGACCAAAAAGGATAAACTCAAATAACTCCAACTCCAAGGTTCCCCACACCCATGGGAATTATTGACTACGCACAAGCTTCACTATAGGGATAATGGTTTGAGCCTTGATTTTTTAAGCATCCACATCCTCACATTCAGAAGATAACATCCTCCAGTAGAGAATCCTTCTCGCCACACCACTAGAAGAAATTCTCTAAGTGACCCAAATGGTCACACTAATGGAAATCCTTAGAAAGATTATGAAAATACGTCTTAAATAACCAATACTGACCAAAGTGGAAGCAAACCAAATTGTGTAATCACTAATTAAAAGATGAATGTAACAAGAAGGTGTGTCCAAAATAGTTTTCTCCGGTTCACTCTTTTCACTAGATAGGTTACCTTTCAAAAACACCAAAAGGAATAAATCCTTTAACCCTACAAAGAGACCACACACAAGAGGAGATTTTTACTGAATCTGTAATACTACCGTTTGAGAAAAAGGGACCAAATCATTGAAATTCCCAATGTAGGTATTCAATATATGTTGACCTTTATAAACAATCATGAGGCCTGCCACTTTCCTTGCCTTCACCTCCTCAGGTAAAACTATTCGATGAATGTGGTCATAAAAAAATCCCACAAAATCACATCATATAAGGATTTTGGGGTTATCACCTTCTATCCATCCAAAATATATCCTTCTAATGAACTCCAAATAGCATGGACTATCCCTGCTTTGGGAATTCCCAACATTCTCAAAACTCCAACGAATTCATCAAGCCAGTCTACTACCTCCAAAGGATCATGGTAACCATGGATGATGGGAAAAAACCAAGAATAATTCAATAACACCACTCCTCTCGGTGTCTAGGTAGAACGAACATCTGGAAGGTACTCACAATAAACCTCTGAGACTTTTCTGGGTGGAATAATCAAAAACAAGAAGCACAAAGCTAAATCAAAATTCATCACAAACTAAAATTTCATACATCAATCAAAAACCCGAACCCAAAATAAATCACCATTACAAACACAATCCATTATTTAATAACCAAGAGACCATGAAAAATGATTCTGAACATTAAAAAACACTACTCAACTGTTCACTCACATTTCAAAACTTTGAAATGATCCCTTTTTAAAACAATTTTTTAGTAATTTAAACTACATAAATAACAACAATTATTATTCCATGAAGTCTCACATATGTATACCCTATTTCTAGCTTACGCACACATCCACACATACCACTAATTATCAACTTTCCAAACACATGAATACAAATATGTGAACATTTATAGAAATACCAAGGGTTAATTCAAAACATTTCTCATTTCCAAAATATATTATTCAACATAAAGACCAAATTTCCCACTAATGTTATGTTTACCCTCATAATTAAAGATACATATCGCCAAATTATCATGAAACATTCATTTCACATTCCAATAAGTGATTCTAAAATCAAAAAACAATTTCCAGATAACCTTCTGTTTTTTCCTTTGAAACCACAAATTCTGTTTAAAGAAAACCATTTCGAGGAATCATTTCCATTTTAAAGCATTTTTTCAGTCCAAAGACCATTTTCCATTTTGAAAACCCATTTCCTAAATACTATTTTCATTTTTCAAATCTTGTCACACCAACCAAAACTAATCCTAAACCAAACTCAGATGACAACAAAAGAAATAAAAACAAGTGTCAATGTTTATCATGGAATCATGGCATATCAGACCATGCTTCGAGTGAGAATTATCCACTGGAATTATATTGAACCATGAAAGTATTCTATAATTGGGTCGCTACTCCATTAAATAACTATACATAATACTGGATCACCCCCATTTTCATCTATTATCCACATAGACCGAATAGTAGAAAAACCCAACTCCATGTCTACCCCTAATAACTTGAGGTAATGGAAGGGAAAGGGTTTATGAAATCCTTAAAACACCTAACTCTTCAGTCTTGACTATCCTAATATCCAAGATACCTAAAACCCCAAATAACAAGGTCCTCCTATTATACCATTTTTTCACGATCCAATCTGGTTCGACCCATAACTGTTCACCTGAGTCGGCTCGCGACTAGGCCCAATGGGAATTCCCGATCCCAACGGGCTGACAACTAAAGTTAGGAAGCAATATAAATCCATTAGGAAACATTTATACCATAAAAAAATGAGTAAATAAAAAAATATTAAAAGATAAATAAAACCTTGATTAGTCGAAAGAAAAAAAAATTGCACAGATACCTCCATGTGACCTCATGGGTCATGTCCAATAGTGAGATCACACTCGCTACACGATGGAACTATAGTAGGATAAAACACTAGAATCAAGAAAAAATTGAATCTATAGGCATGAGTGTTAAAACGTAGAAACTGTGCCCTAATAAACTATTCTCTATGACATACCTTTAAAAATAAAATCAATTCATGATAGTTTGAAAAAAAAACATAAAAAATAAGGTTTTTTGTTCTTTTTAAATTCAAATCATAAAATTACACTTTTTATGAAAATTATTTTTCTTCAATTAAATTTCCAAAATAGTTTCCAAGCATGCATAAAAATTTTAAAATGAAAGGAAATATGTTTAAATTAAAACATATTTTTCATAAAAGAAAATAAAACATGAATCAACTGAAATGAAAATCACATCACAAGTATCATGTCACAAATGAGAACCAATGAAATCCCAATAGGTATCTTTCACAAGTAGGACCCTAGATCATCGTTTCTTTGTGAAACATGGTATCGAAATTAAAACAAATAGTTTTATCATGCATGACTAACTATGAGGGTACATCCTAAGGGATTAGTGGTCTCTTATCAGCATCATAATGTAGTTAGTGTTGTAATAATAAAACATGTTAGATAAATCGAGGCCATTCCACTTCTGAGTCAACTAGCATACTTGTTCTTGTTAGCCCACCTAGGTACCTATGTTTCCCATCTTCTCAAATTCCATTAGTGGTGAATTATTATAAAACAATATATGTATATAATATTTTATTTACAAAAATACTCATTGAACCTCCCACCACCAATTTTCCTCCTTGAGCGTATCACCCTTTTTAAGTCACTCAGAAATTCTCAGGCCTCTTCACTAGGTGAATCTCAAAAATATCACATTACCACATAAATTAAATTTTTATAACAAGGTATAATGCCTCAAGAGGGGGTTTTAACTTACAAAAATAATTATCAAAGAGAAAAGCTATCCTCATTACGTAAAAGAAATAATTTCATTTTAGAAAAATTAATCACCCATAATTTTTATGTTTGAAAAAAATTTAAAATTTAAATCATTCCATTACACATTTATAAAAAAAATCCAAAAGGATAAAAATATTTGAAAATTTTTAATTCACAGGATATAATTCATTTGGAAAAACAATTATGTTCTCACGAAACGTAGTGTTCCCAAACCAATGTCGAGAACATATTTTAATTAGAAGAACTCATAGGGTAACATAAGGAATGTGTTGAAAAACATAAACTAATCAAATTATGATCAAAATTGTATTTTTCTACAATTTACTAAATTTTTAATATATATTAAACACCTAATAAAACATATATGAGATTATATATTTCAATTTAATGACTTGGACATTGGGTTAATAACATCAAATATGCCAACGTTTGACGAGGACCACTTGAATCAACTCTTCGTGCTTACAAGCACATGAATTAATACATATATATATATAAATATCCCAAGAAAGTTTTCATATATTCCCCTCTCTATGAGGTAATATATACAATGAAGGCATATATATATATATATATGTTGTAACTGTGCATGAACATGTAACTTTCTCGATTCCCGCATCTCGAAACCATGACAAAGAGACTCAACACACTCTAGAAAATTTATCTGCAAGTCAAATACACCAAAAAATTATTTTAAAATTAGATCAACATAGTTGAACTAAAATCCATAAATAGAAGTTGAAGCAAATCCTACTTCCATTTTCAATCATTCCAAAATGATCATCAATGGGGCCAAAGAACACAACTCATCAAGAGTCGACCAAAAAAACACCCCTAAAATGCATTAACATTTTGCCAAGGAATGTAGACCATACAAAAAAGAGTAGAACCACAAAATTTAGGAATAATAATGAAGAGGAGACCCACAGGTAAGGACCACACACCAAATCAAGAAGAAAAATAGTGTGTGATGGTGGTCAAACAAAGAGCGGTCATGTGTCTAGGGATCTTGGTCGTGCTTCACTCGAAGAGTAAGGATAGAAGGTTGAGGGTGTCATATGATGTGAGGGAGAAGGGGCATGAAAAAATAGGTAGGGAGGTGGGGGAGACTAAGTGCATGGGGAGCTCCAGTCTGGATGGGGGGGATCAAGGAGAGGGAGTGGTGAAAAGGTGAAACCCCTTAATGGTTTTATAAAAACAAACAGAATAACGATAATTATATAAATATTATTATTATAAAAACATTTTAATTTTAATTTAAAATTATTTTATTATTATTTTATATTCATTTAATTTTATTTTTTTGATTAATGTGTTGATAACACAGACTTCCAGTCTATGCACACCCTACATTAGATAAGGGGCGGGCACACAGTGTAGCAGCATGGTTTGAGATGTTGTGTGCAATCCGTGCAACTCAGATCTTTAATTTGGTAGATCCATTTTTTGGCATTTTGTTCACGGTTTAACAGACTGTTCACACATCATGTTCCACACCACTACCCCCTTGGGCATCCACATGGGGACCACACTATCACTCCTAAATATGTGGGCTAACCGTTCAACTGGTAAACAACTTCCAAAAATTTAAAATTCAACCCTCAATCGACCAAAACTCATAATTAAAGATTAAAAATATATAATTTAAATAATTTAAATTCCATTGTATTGGTGTGACAAAGAATGTTCTCATTCTTTTCCATTGGCACCACATCATGTGGGAGAATGGAATTCATAAAAGGCGCATCAAGATGGTTTTTATTTTCCTACACTTTTTATGGATGTTATAAGTATTGTTATAGTACAAGATATGTTCAAAATAATGGGAATTTTTTGAAGAAAACAAGATAATTCATAAAAAAAATATTGTAGGATTAAATCATTGATGTTTGATCTAGAATTTATGAATCCATTGACATCATAATGTGGAAATGAATACATCTTAGTGGATACTAATTATGTTTCATAATTGGTAAATTTAGTGGTATCACTAAATAACCTTTAAAATTGTGTTGTTGAATTATTTAAGAATTGAATTCTCTCACGATGTAGTGTACCTATAACATTTTTCATAGAAAATGGTACCCACTTCATGAATATTAAAATAAGTACATTAATGAAAAAGTACCGTTATGTAGAGAAAAAAATGAAAAACCTATAATATGCTATCAAGTGGACATGATGAAATCCCAAACAGAGTGTTAAAATTGATTTTTGAGAAGTCAAAGAGTATATCAAGGAAGTAATGGACTATTAAATTGGATATATCCTTTTTGGATTATAGTAATTCCCTTAAAACACCAATAGTTATGTCCCCATATATGCTTACTTTTTTGGAAATCATGTCACATTACTATTGAGAATGGACATAAATCATTTCTGTATTTTTATTAATTAAACAGTGACTATAAATCTATAAGAAAAAGAGATTATATGATATGTCTAAGATGAATAAAATAAGGAGAGATTCATACAAAAATGATAAAATTTATAATTAAAGAAATATTAATTTCATGACTCATTAATTCAAAATAGTATACTTATATTTGGGGAAAAGTGTAATTTTTCAATTCCATAACAATAATATTCCCCGAAAAAAATTAAAAAAAATTTATGGACCCTTTAGCATCCTTAGATTTATACTTAGTATAGTTTTGGAGTTAGCTTGAGATGAGAATTTACCATTTTTTAGGTCAGAGTATACAACATTATATTAAAATTTAGAAAAATGGCTTGGATTCCATATCAAAGTTAAGAGATTGATTTCTAACTAATGTCTTACTGGAGACATTAAATTCAGTGCTTCATTGGATTCAATCCATGTTATGTATTGTGTGTTTTTGTTTTTCTAAGAATAATGTTCTTCTGTTATTATAATGATACTCAATTTTTCCTTTATGGTTATATTTCTTGGTCTACCTAATATTTCATAAATAAATTCCATGGTGTGATGAAAAAAGAGTACCAAATCCACAATTTTTTTCATAGAAAAAGCATCTTCTAGATGGAGGTTTCATGATTACATTCCTTAAACTCTAACTCTAGTTTCAGATTATTTTTATCTTAATTGTACAAATATTATGCTTATTTGTCAAAATTGTAGTTCCTAAATGTTTAATAACTAGATTGGTTTTCTCTCAAGAAATTATGGAAGAATTTGGGCTACGCTTTAATGAAAAATTATTCTCAAATGATAGAGGGTTCTTATTTTAATTTCAATATTATTTTTTTATGGCTGAAAGGTTATATTTAGAGAATTTTTATTATGTCAATTGTTTTAATTATGTTTTCAGAAAATTTTTGCTGATTAAAAATTATATTGTGAGTCTTCTTGACAATTTTGGGTTTTAATATTATTTAAATTTTCATTATTTATAATCATTTTGAAAAAATCGAACCATTTAAAATACATAAAAACTAAAAAATTTGTTTTTTCTGAAATAACTGTTTCAAAATAATACTTTTTCATTTGAATAAGAAATCATTCTTTTTTATCACAATGAAATAATCAAATACATTTTATAATATGTTTGGAAGATACTAATGTTGTGGTAATATTATTTTTGAATCTTTTTTATACATTGTCATATCATTGAACAAGTGAATTTGAAATCCATTTCATTCCAAAATGTCTAAATTTTTTCTCTCAAGTTATATTCAACAATGAGGACATTTTTTGGTTTTACGTTTGCAGGTGAGGACTTATATGTGAAAAATTGTACTCTAATGTATTAAATATCAGAACCATAGCCTTATTTTTTTAAATTTGGTGAATTTTCAATCTTTATTGTTCTTATTTAGTGAAAAAAAATTATTAGGATAATGAGATTTGAATTGAAATCTTAAATATTTTAGGATTTTATACTTTCCAATGGATTTCATTGGATTTATAAATTCCGTACTCTCTTGAATTATTTTTAGTCAATAATTGGGACTTGTATTTTTAACCATCAATGGTTTTAAACAAATTAATTGATTTTTAATCTATTAATTTATTCATTTAAATGAGTTATGAATTGAAAATATTAATTCAAGTTGAGAATCAATTATTTCATTATTAATTTATTTTATTCTTTATGTTTTTAGATGTGTTATTTATGATACTTTTAATTATTAAATATTCTCAACCAAACAAAGTGTCTAATTAATATTCATTCAAATTATTTGTGTCTATTCTACTGAAGGTAAACAGATTCTTGAATGTTGTAGTTGAATGGAAAGTGATGATTATTTAATATTTTGGAAAAAAAATATCAATCATTTTTTAAGAACCAAAAACATATTTGGATCAATCAAAAAGTATCTAGAGTGAAATAAATTTTATAAATTGATATTACATGAAGAATAATATATTGAAAATTGATTTTTAATTGAAATTCACATTTTTATCCTCTAGAATTTCATTATTTCACTGAATTTGTTAAAATGTTTGACAAAACATTTTACAGTATTGAGTTAACATTTTTTATTAAAATATTGTTTTTTAATAATCTTTTTATGATCATTTATTTTTTATTGGATGCTCTGAGGATTAATTTGTTGTTTATTGTATTTTTTAATGAAAATCATTTATTTTAAAGCATTGAAGAATAATATTTTTCCTCAAGGTCAATTTTTATTTATTTTTTCTAACAATATTTCTTATTATTTGATTAATATTCACTGAAATAAAACAATGAAGAGATATTTGAGATTTCACATCCTTTTGATTGATGTCTACGCAGAACTAATATTCAGTAGAGGTGATTGAAGATAATGAACCACTTTCTCAAATCGTATGACATATGAGATTAAAGAAGCCTTCACATGGGATCAACGATGAAGCTTGCAACCCTTTTTCCCATTGGAACCCATAAATCCATGATAGAAATAAAAGATGGAGATGAATCAAATGATTAAAGATGACCATTCAATGAGTTTCGACTCTGTTGAAGGAGATGACGTGGTGTCTCCTCTAGAGTTGCAGACCTGTGTTGAAGAATAATCGAACACCAAGATTCTGAAAGATATTCTTTCCAGACATACATGAGTTTACGGATGACCAAATCTCATTGCATATGTGTGAGGTTAAACTATGTTGATTGATTGGGGGAGGAGGGGCCTTGAATGATCAGGAAACATAAGATGATCATGTTTCATAAGAATATATTTCCTGAACTTGAGAGTCTAACTGAAAGATTCATTCGAAGTATAGATGGGAATCACAATTTAATTTGATGAAATACCCCTATACCCAAGTTTAAGAAAAAATTAATTTATGTTATCAGATTTCACATTTGTATTTTAATGTTGAAGAATATGGATCTCTTGTTTCTGAATGATATGATTGTGAGGTTTGGTTCGAGCACACACAAGAGGTTCATTTGAAATATCCAACGAATCTTCGCATTGCAACATGTTAGTTTGAGAACCTGAGATTCATTATTGTCTTCTGAAAAATGTATATGTGGTGTTCACATGATATCTTGATATTGTTTACTATTATAGAGATGGGCTGAGAAACAAACCTAGACTGAAGCCTGTAGTAGTCAGATTTTGTCAGAGGAAAAAAAAGAGTTTCGGGAAAGAATTAAACGACATTGAGGATAATAGGGAAACATTGAAGAGTACCAAAAAAAGTCCACTAAATCAAAAAATCATGAAACCACTCAATAAAGAGAAGGTTCCTCTCTTAATTATATAAAATTATTTCTTCTATGTAATATAAATCATGTTTATTTCTTAAAACAAAATGGATGTTGGATAAATTATTTAGGGGATAGGATTGCTTGAATTGTTCATATTTTTTATATAGTTCTTTTTCTTTTTTCAAAAAAATGATTTAATTACATCCTAATTAAGTGAAGAAATGGTCTTGTCAAAAACTGGTTCAATATTTTCTCCTAAATAATGAATTTAAAGTTTGATATATCTTTTATTTCATCTCATCCACTATATTTAATATCCATAAAATGATTATTAACTACCATGAAAAACAAAAACCTAAATTGGTAGTTTTGTTAAAAATTAATCAATTAAAAAAGAAACAATGGGAATTTTCTCTATATTTTAAACTACATTTACATTGAATATTAATTTATCACTTATTGTCACACTTCATTCCCACATTTAATTCTCACATCACTTAATCACATATTTCACTATACTATTGTCATGTTACTATTTTCTTTTTCTTAGTTATGAAAACATATTCCTTGTGAAGGATCCAACTATTTATACATATATTCTAAGCATATTATTTTGTTCCACCTCAGAATATAAGCATGAAAGGCCGAAATGGGCTATCCACTAGTGTTATTAGTTGGGTGGATGAAGCTATACAGAGAACTAGTTCAGCTAAGTTTTGTGTAAGAAACTCTTATATTACATGGTGGATGGTATTTAATTTTAACAGAAATGCTTAGATGGAAGGATAAGTTATCATGAGATCCCAGACAATTATAATTTTCTTAGAAAGTATCACCAAACTCTATAAGGTGGATCATCCCATGACAATGAATCAAAAGTAATCGAGTTATGGAAGAAGGAATAGGAAACAAGTGAAAAAGCTTCGGGACTTGTAATAAGAAATTTAGCGTACTAAATCTTAGTTTCAACAGGCCAAGTGGTTAGTCCAAAACCTAAAATGTTCATTAGGAGATCCAAAAGAAGAAGTATTTTTCATTGAAAAGATATATATGATCAGAAGTGGATCTAGCCTTGGACCAAATATTCAAGATATTAGGAATATACATGAAGAGAAAGATTTAGGAGATGCTTCAAATCAACCAAAAGCCACTATCTCATATATACATCCAAAAAAAGATACAGAATGAGAATGTATATCCATAAGATACAATGCAAATGATTACACGTGACCCTTATATAGAGAATCTCAAGAATATCAGAAAAAAGTTTCATGTATTCCTTAGAGTATCCTTGAATATTAGAAACATATCCATGATATTATTACTCGAAGGAAATGGAAACATATAAAAATTGAAAATTTCTCCCAAAACCTAAATAAAAACTCAATAAAGTAGAATACATTCAAGCCAAACACAATGAGTAGAAGAAAGAGAAAGTGAATAAATCTTATCCCATATAAGGACTAGTTGTAAAACCTCGGGATGAAAATATAATATGGCATGTGATCTCCCCGAAAAAAAATCCATTCGGAAAGAATGAAATAATCATTCAAGGATATATTTCTGAAGATCAATGAGTAAGAAAATCCGTCATATCCAATATATATTTAAGAAGACTATAAGGTATGAAAAACACATCTCGATGATGTACCTTTATATGAGATGATCCTAAATATAGATTGAGAAAAATTCAATGGGGCATCCATAAACAAATTGGCTCTAGACCTTCAATATTTCATGCTATCAGTTAGTTTACAGTCATGGACCATCGATACTACACTCAATTTAGAAGGGTCTAGTTTGAGGGTAATGTTTGTCAGTTTTAGAATATGCTAGTAGGACACTCATAAGTGAGATCAAATATCTAGGAATACATTACATTCCCAATTGTGGTTATACTAGTATTAGCTAATTTCCTTACACAATAGTCTGTGGGAATTTCACTTGTTGGATGTGATAGAGAATTATTAGAAAAAGATAGAACAATAATAACCAAGATCAAAATTTGTGACATGTCTTAATTTGAAAAATAATTCTATGGGATTCAGCATTGGTATTAACTTTTTGGACCAGGTGATAAATCATATGCTCTACATGTCTTTATCTAGAAACATACTTGTAGTTGGATTAAAGATGTTCACCATGCATTGAAGACTCATCTTTATAAAAGTGGTAATTTCAAGGCTACTCTGTGAGTTAAAGTGTAAAAAATTAGAAATGTGATAATATTATTTTTTAGGTAGATGCATGTCTTTACAGATGTAATAAATATTTCATATATGATTTCATCATGTTACACAATGTTAGCGGTTGTTTTAGTATGATATGGGAGTGGTCCAACTAGAAAAGAACTTTGAAAAACCCAAAAAATATCATTTAGAACACAATGTCATGATGGTCATTGTGAAAGAATGATATCACAAAAGAATATCTAGAAATGATTTGGAAAATTATAATTGTGAAGTTGATTTATATATAGAAGTCCATAAAAACAAAATATAATTTTGATGAAATAGTATCTATAAATATGTGTGGGAAAACATTAAGTAAAAATTTTGGAAGTATCCCAAATTCCATAATTGAAAATATATACATAGTTTGGATTTTTGTTGGTGTTATTGGTAGGAAGGTCACATAACTGAAATGTACCACGTTGTATTTAGATGAAGAGAAGTCTCAAGATAATAATGATAGAAGATTCGTCAAATATAATATTCAATCCCATATGGGAGAAGATGTAGAACCAGATGATGACAGTTTATGTTCTTTATATTTAGAGTTCTCAGGGGTTGAAGACCCCAACTCATATGAGTAATAAGGAAATAACCCTATTATGACCCATCTTCAAATAGAAATGATTCAAGTAAAGGATTGTACACCCAAAGACTCTCAAGAACATGTAAATAATGGGGATATTGATTGTGATCTAATGAATTCTTTTGAAACTGAAATCCTTTTAAAATGATGATATTTCCAAAAATGGAAGATTCCCTATTTTGATTGGTCCGAGGTGTACCATATGTCTTTAGCACCATATCGAGAAATGACCATGATCATTGCGACACAGATAAATCTATTAAATAAATTGAGGATTATTTATAATTCAATTTATAAAACCAGAAAAGTTATTTAATGTTATCTAAAAAAATGAGAAGTATGTGAATTTTGGACAAAAAATCAGATTGCACGTTCAGAGGATTAATGGAGAAAATTCATTACCTAAGATAAAAGATCATTTATCAGAAAATCAATCGAAATAATGGTTGGAGGCAATTTTAGAGGCTAAAATCACTTTTAATGTACATAAAATTATGATAATATTTAAGAGAATTGAATTTTAATATGAGATGGTTATAGAATATGAGAGACTGATTCCATAACTAATTAGTCTTGGATTAATCAGGCATAGTGAAAGGAATCAAAGGAGTGCAACATTCATGGTAATGAATCATGCTAAAAATAAATTCGTTAATCAAAAACTATAACTGATTATTTTGATCTTAATTGTACCACATTGGATGATGGATACAATCATCATACCTAAGTTTTTTATGATTAAGGATTATGAATGACAAGCAAATGGTATATTCAATCTTTGATCTCATGTTATGATATGGAAAAATAATGATCAATGTGGAGGATATACCACTAAGAACATTTAGAATGTCAGTTGTCTTGTTTGGATGACTATATATGATATTTGTCCTTCAGAATGCCCTAGGATTATTCCAAAGTATAATGGACAAAGAATTTAGATTATCATAGTTCCTGAAAGTCAGTATTGCTGATGTGCTCATATTTAGAAAAAATATCGATGATCATGTCAATCATTATCATAATGTTGCCACTGTTTTCTAAAAATCAAGAATGATAATTTCAAATATAAAGATCATTTGGATGCAACCAATGAAAGAATTTCTGGGAATTAAAATCCAGGGAAATAGAGATAAAATTTAACCACATTTTTTTAAAAAGTTAGAGACATTTCCTGATGTTTTTATAGATCGTAACTACATATAGGTGTTTGTTGGTATATTATGTTATTCTAGAGAATACATAAGGGATTTAAAAAATATATCACCACCAATATAATGAACAGTGTCAAGTAAGGAACCATTGAATATGAATGAAGATGACTCTGATGTAATTATAATTTTGAAACAACAAGTAAAAAACCTCTCCTGAATACAATATCTAGATGAGAGTGAAGATGAACTTATCTTAGAAACATATGCATTTGTCTATGCCAAGGGTTTTATACTAAAGATAATGAAAAACTATGATGAAAGTATTAGTTGATTATTGAGTGACTATTTTCATGGGTTAGAAATTAATTATCCTACACATGAAACATAATTTCATGAAATCATTAAAGGAATAAGGGATAATAAACATTTACTGGGGAAAATATTTACTATAAGAACAAATATTTTATATATAACTAATTTAATGAGAACTAAAATGGTTTTCCCAAACATGAATACTATGGTAGATTAATGAATTGAAATATTATAAATTTAATTTATATAATATTAAAGAGAAATATAATTCTATTCTTGATGCATTCACACACTACATTGACTCTTGTAGGTGAAATGTCAAAATGTAGAAAATCAAGGAGATGTCCAGTTTTCATTGATAATCATTCTATAGAATAATTTCTAGTTATGAATGAAATTAATAAAAGATGTCAAGAAAATTAAAGGGATTCTAACTCAAATCTTCATTAGTAATAGGTATCTTTATCATGTAACATTGAAAGATAAAAAATAATGATTTCATCATCTAGGAAGACTGAAAAGAAGGCAATTCATCAAAAAGATCCCTAGAAAGCATGTTTGATGAAAAAATCCATATTGAATTATTTTTATGTCATTAGAAAGGGCACTAAAAAACTAAATGTATAGAAGATATTAGAATCAATAAGGATTGAATGAACCAAATTTTAGAAACAAAAGGATGCCTTAATGGAAAAGTGAAAACTATATTTTTAAAATTTACTGATCAACGAGAATAAGTACATAAAAAAGAAAAATTATCAGAAATAACGTCATCAGATGAAATTTTAACAGGAATAAGATCATGATTTTCTGAATGGTGATCAGGAATATGAGATCAATCCAAAAAAATGAAATATTGAGATATTTTCAATGGATTCCAAATATTTCAATGAATATATCAACAAAAATCAATAATCTAATCGAGATAAACAATGATGAATGGGTAGTCATGAGAGGTCTGGACCATGTTCTATACTTTCTTGAAGAATATCCTATCCTTTTAGAGGATTATAAAAATATTGTTCGGGATATTATTAGTATAATCATTATTGAAGTTATTAGAATGAAAGTCCATGTTTTTTTGTCTTCTTGACAATGCTTAATGGATCAAAGATATGGAAGTGAATGAATATATAGTTTTGAAAAGATTATGGAGAATGTCGGGAATAAAGATTCTGAGGCTTCATATACCATATACGATATGAGAACCAGATGTGTTCAATCAAATTCTTGTAATCCTTTAGAATAACAGCATTTCAACTATTGGTATTTATGAAAATAAATTCCAACCTTCAATTGAGTACCATAAAATGTAAAGATAGTTATGAAAAATGAATATCCAAAATTCATGTGGTGGGTTTAACACATCGAACCCACTGTATTAGTAGATATATTTATCATGTTATGGAATCATTACCATAGTCACTAGAATAAAAGACACATCTAGGAAGCGTTTGATAAATCACAATTTAGAGAAGAATAGTTTATGGAGTTTGAACATTATGATAATATCCTTATTGCATGGACTGTTTGTTTTCTATAATAAAAATATACAAGAATAGATTTTATGTTCTTAAAAGGAGACAATGTTCTAGTATATTTCAACTATAGAGTCATACAGTATGCAATAGTTACACATATAACAAACATTGCGGTAGAGGAAGACACAATTCTTGAAGAACTCAACATATAGAAGAGATATAAAGAAGATAGATTTTTTTAGACTCCAAATACAACACTCCATAAATGAATTTTTGGAAATGAAAGAGTAAGAAAAAGAAGCATTAGTTTGTAAAATTATTTATTCCCTGTATGTTTTTGAGTGAATCTAGGCACTGATCAAGACACATGTCATACGTTGCAAGGTTAATCAGGTCAAATCGAATAGGTGAATGATGTAGATTGATTATAATGTGATGTGTGTTGTAGAAGTTTCACTGTTTTTCTAACCAACATTTTTGTTTTCTTTTTTTCTTAGATTGTTTTTGAAATTTTCCAATGTATGTCAATGTTGATTCAACTTTTCAGGAAAGCTGAGCTGATATTCTTATATAAAGGACCTCAAACCCATTTTATTTGATAGATGATTTTTAATAGAAATAAAAACGTTTTAGAGCACTATCTCTCTCTATATTCAATATAATTCATTTGTGTTCATCATGAGAGGATGGTTTTCATGAAATTATCATTCCATTTAATCACATGTAACCCCATTATCCTTTTTAATGGATATTGGTTTGAAACCATGATTGTGATCAATTTTTTATGCAATGATTTCTATTTTTTCCATGATTAGGTATCTACAAAGGCAGAAAAAGCACTCAAAATCACGAAAGCAAAGCAATATCCAAGAAAAGGATAAGGGAATTACATGCCATTAAGTAACATGATTGTTTCATGTAATTTTATTTCTTTATGAAAATAAAGGCCTTAGAGAGAACATATTGAGAGTATGTGAAATAATTATAATATTTATTCGAGATCATATCCCCCAAAAAATGTTTCTAAGTCCCTTATATAGGCTTCTGGGATTAGATTTCCCGAGAAGTTGAAGCGACCATGACTTAAAATGCATACTATCGACAGAGACAAAAGATAATGAAAAAGAAAAAATAAAAATGAAACTCAAAATAAAAAGGTGGAACACACTACAAAAAATAAACCACAACAAACTTTAAAATTAATCCAAACTACATACATAACATATTCAATTGCATATAATCTCCCATGAAGGATATGATGCATGTCTTGATCATTTCCTTGGATCCCTCCCAATTATACAAGACATCGAGCATTTCACCAAAGAGAAAATTTTCCAAGACATTCATTACAATAAATTATTTGATGGCATTCGATATCTTTCCTCTAATAATAAATATATATTCATTATATCCCTTATATATATTGGGTTCTTCAAATATTATGTCTTCCACCCCTATAAATTCAGTTAGATGTGTCATTCCGACATATTTCATGTCTTTATAGTGGATTGAGACTAGCAAGTTGTCTTATAGAGGGAATGTAAAATCTCTTATAGTATATTTTGATTCAATTAGAAAAACACTCCCTGAAATAAGTATTAACTTGTAATGGATATTATTCAAAATGATCTCATCCAATCTTCCTCACTAAGATGTGATTCTTCGAATGCATTCTCGACAGGTCTTTTCATCCAGTGCTCTGAGAACATATTCTATAACATGATCATTTTTTCTGCTAATCTCATGGGTTTTATGTGTGAAACCAACCATATCAAACTTGGATATGAATTTTTAAGAATTTTACTTTCCATTTAGGGAACCCAATTGAAGGTGAAATTTGTTTTCACAAATATGATGAATTGAACTGCTCACATCCTGAAGGTTTTCTTCCATTAGATGAACACTTTTGGTTTAAATGTTGTCTCTGGTATATAGAGATTTAGAATGTATATTCCTCATATTCTGAAAAACATTTTTAGAACTATATATTCTTCGACTCTCATCTATTTGATCCATTTAACTTTTTAAAGAAGACCATAAACATGGAAATTCAGCCTGATATCTTCATTGATGATCATACTAATCATATCTCAATCAATTTCTTTTATAATTATTAATGAGGTCTTCATATTCTTTAATAATTTTAATAATATGGTTCAGGCCTCTCTTGAATACTCCATCATGGTTATTTTTTAGCATAGATTATAGATATTTGTTGATTTGTTTCATGTAATATTGGGAATAATTATCAATTATTTCCATATTTCCTTTTCTTGATTGAGCTACTCTTCTAGTCCATAATCTCAAATCTCTTAATATGTTTTGTGATGGACATTATTAAGATGATGTTCTTTCTGGGACTTTTTCTTCTTTTGAAGTTATGATTCTACTGGATCAGTCCATCTTTTAGAAATATTTTTCTCATTTCCGTTAGATCTTCTATGTTTTCAACCTTCTAGTTATTCCGAGCCTCCACATTTTTCATATTTTTTATAAATTGAGTTTTATAATGGCCATTGTGACCACATACAATGCATCCAATATAGATTTTATCCTTATAAATTCTATTTAATTACCTTTTTGAAGAATTTACATGTTTTTCAGCCTCCATGGTTGAGGAAATCATTCTTTCTAATAATCCGACTTAACTGGATGAAGATCCTTTTTTCCAAAAAAATATTATATACTATAATCCCTTTACTTTTCTGATAACTTTTGTTCATTTTTTTGTTAATTGGGAATTCTTCCACAAAATTAGTATCAATGGAAGATGTGTATCTCGCTGATTTATAACCTTCTACCATTGCAACAACAAGATTCATAGTGTGTGAGTGCATATGGAATGCCAATATCTTTTCCTAGTATATTTTCTATATTAATTATATAGTATTTCAATTCTTTCCTCCTTCATTATAATCATTCCTGGGTAAGGATTTTTAAATTAATTCTCATGAAATTGTTTATATAATAACTAAATATTCTTATAGAAATTTTCTTCCATGAAAAGTAATTATCCATAATTCCAGTAGTAAATGCAAATTATTTTCTTTAATAGAAAAAATAATTATTTTCTGATCCATCAAAAAATCCACTCAAGTATCTATTAATACATTCATCATCATTTTTATTTATACTTAGGATACAACCCCAGGATGAGTCTGATGCATCTCTTTCTAAGATAATTTTATCTTCACTATCATATAGGTACTACAATTATAGATGTTTTTGGGATTTTCTCTTCAAAAATATGATTACATCAAAATCATCTTCTGTCAAATTTTATGGTACCTTACTAGACACCATTATTTATATGGGTACTGAGATATTGTTTCTAAATCTCAAATGCATGCTCTAATATTACATAATATACCCTGAAACCTATGTATTTAGGTATGTCCTATAATCGATGAGAAATGGTTCTAGATTTTCTACAACATACGGTAGATGTTTTATCCACTTCCTTAAATTTTAAATCCCATGAATTCTATATTTGGACGTATCCAAATGATATTTATTTCTGAAAGGGGCATCCATTATTTTGGAACACTTCAACCATATTATTCAAATAATTTATATTCTATACTATATATTTACTAAATACAAGAACAACATCAATATAGACTATCCAAAATTATGATCATAATGAATGCCTTGTGTAGCACCCCAAATATTTTATGGTTTGTTTCTATTAAATACATTTTAGTTATTGCCTATATTTCAAGAATCACTGAGCCTATATGGAACAAAACCTGGTTACTTATAAGATATAGTCATAACCTAGGAATAAAACATAAATTTGTCAACTCTGTGATTTGAATTTTAAAAATCTAATATACATGGTTGTCATCTAGAAGATAATTAGAGTCTGATAGAATTAACATAATTTTTGGTGAATAGTAACCTATCCTTATAAATAGTATCATACCCTTATAAAAAGTAATATGACTCTTATGACTGGTATCCGTGCCCTTGAATGAATAAATGAATTTACGCACCTAAAAAATGAAGATGAATATTTTAAATGTTTAGATTTTTTCATTAAATAATTATTTTAAACAAATATATAATTAATAATATTTATAGAATTATTTTTGACTAATGGACTTCATATTTAGATTATACACATTGAATAATCGTTCGGGTGAATTTTTTGGATTTTTTTGAAATACTTGAATTTTTGATGAATAATAACATCTGATAATTTACAATAAATACTAAATAATGGATTAATTGAGTCATTGATGATGATATTATGATTAAATCCCAATTTTTTATAATTCACATGAATATGTTACTGTTTTTGGTCATGGAATACTCACTATTGGATGTCTTGAGAGTAATTAATAATTTAATGTTTTTATTACTATGAAAACTCCTCTCCCCTCCACTATATGAAGCACCCGTCATCCCCTCATCCTCTCACAACACATAAGCCATGTGCCTTGCCAATATTCTGCCCATGTCTCTCCCCATTATCCTCCCCCACGTCTGAATGCTCCATACCTCTTCAAAATTCAATAACCTCTCCCCTTAAGAGGTTCTCATAGGAGAAAGTCTCAAGAGGAAAATTCATCTTTCCAATTCCTTCAATTCTTTTATGTTCTTTTTTTGTTTCTTTCCTCACCATAATATTATGATAAATCTAGTAACATACATGTACTACAATGTTTTCAGGCTAATTTAATATTTCATTACCTTCTATCCTTTCCAAACCATTTATTTGAATGAAATGAAAGCACTGTTTGAGATGTGCTAATTTAGATCATTCAAAGAAAAACAGTTTAACAATTTCTATTATAATCCTTAATTATTTTCATGAAACTATTTGTGTTATGGTTGAACCAGAATATTATATATGTAATATATCCTATTTTTAGTTTTTTAATCCTTTTTTACAAATGGTATTAACTTAAACAGTAAAACAAGTTCACTGTAATCAAACACACCGTTTATCCAAAACGGTTGTCACAATGGTTATATATATAATAATTCAACTTCACTCTAATAACAAAATAATATTTAAAACCATTTAATCTTATCGATGATCACAAATAGAATATAAATTCATTTTTGGACAACTACATCCATCTTATATATTAATCTAAACATGAATATAAGTGAACCGATCATTTAAAACCAAGTAAACAAATGAGCCCGAACAATGAAATTGAACCTTATAACTAATCAAAGTGGCCTTGAATTAACTAAAAAGGGTTATAATAAATCATTTAAATATAGACGAGGTTTTGTGCTTATGAATTAATTATCTTAAATTTTTTATTCAGGTATTAAATAACAAGTCAATAACACCTTCAACCATAAGGTAAGGGATCCTTTCTCTCACATTACTTCAAGAATCTCCTCTATGTTGTGCCATTTTAATTTTAATTCATAATGATGGGGTATGTTTTCACACTACCCCCATACATCCCTTGTGATATTTAAATAATGTAATACCCCTTAACCTATCATTAATCTTTCTCAATAACACTCATTACCATGCCAAAAGTTTGTGAGGGGATTCTCATCTCAATTTCATTTCTGTGAGATTTTCATTGATTCCCACTTGTTTCTTGTATGTGTTATATGTGTACTACCATATGTTATATATTAACATGATTCTATTCATATTCATGTTATTAAATAATTCATTTGAGGGTTATTATGTTCTGTACATATGATTCGACCGATTACATTGGGCTAAGTGATTGTCTCAACCACAATTTTCTTGTGACTGGCTTCATATTGTTCACCTATCTATCCTTATCTGCTATACCTAATTCCCATTTGATATTAATTTTAATTTGAAAATTTTATTTATATTAAATATCCATAATATCATATCATGGATTTGTTTTTTTTAATTGTATACCATTTTACATATAGTGTTTCATTGGAAATTTATTTTTTATTATGGAAATATTGATGAATATGTATACTATACTCTTTAAAGATATTGAAAATGAATATTTCTCAAGTATTTAATCAATGTATAAATAATAATTTGGACATGCAGTGACGGGTGGGGCCCTCTATAGCCCCTCGATGCATCGGTAAGTCTCATCAGACAAATCAGTTGGTGACAAACCTTTCGAGTTTGTTTCCAAAAATCAGATGGGTTTCTACCCATAGAACTAAACCATTTTTAATGGTATTATGGTTTCATGTGAAATATATATAAAGTCCAATTAACAATAATTCTCTCTATTCATTATCAGTTATTATTATTATCCATGAGGTTTTAACTATGATAAAATCTATGGATGCAATTTCATTCTAAGTTTATTCATTTATTCACTATGCCATATTGAATCTGTCAGGTTTATTATGATTAACTTATTATTGTACTCATGGTTCCACTATTTGAAACCCTTACTGATCATTTGGGCTCACCCCTTTCATTTTTTTCTTTTAACAGTGGATGCAGTTTTTAGTTTCGTTTTGTATTTTATTTTGTAAACTTTTCCAATGTAATTTGAGTAACACCTATTTGTCTAGTTTCTTCAAGACTACTAAACTAATCTTTCCTTCCAGATTTTCATTCCTTATAACCATGCCAAAATCACAATTAACGCACCAACTCTTGTCTAGAGGGTTCGGGGTGTTACACTATGTCCATTCATCATTGTAATATTTCTGGTGCATTCTTGAGTCCAAATGTCATAACTAGCCACTTAAACAAGTCAAATGGCTTTGTAAATGATGTTTTTGGTATAAAATCCTCTTTGATTTTTATCTTCCAATATCCTAACATGAGATCTAATATTGAATATACCATTTGTGATTCATTCATAATCATTCATCATAATTCCTCTTAATTGGGATGAATGTAGCCATCATCCTTTGTGGCATAATTAAGATCACAATAATCAGTAACCATTCTAGCTTCACCACGCTATTTTTTAGCATTATTCGATCCCCTGAACAGCGCACTCCAATGAGGAATTTCACAATTCTTGAATAATCAATGACTAAGTAGTTCTGGAATATATCTCTCAAATTCCTTAATAATTTCATCTATGTGGAAAATTATATAACTTATGATAACAGTACTAAGATCATTGACGATGATTGTAGCCTCTAGAATTCCCTTATCTCATTATTTTAGTGGGTTTTATTACCAATTATATGATAATTTATCATTTATTTTAGGCAACGCCTCTTCCTCATTAATCCTATGAACTTTCTATCCAACCACTTCTTTCCATAGCTCAACATTTCTTTGATATTGTATATCCTCATTGAAAATCCCGGTTCTAGATTCTTCTCTTGGGTGCCTCATACCGAGCTTTCTACATGGAATGAAGTGTATTTCCCCAAATGACAGACGCTGCTGACTAGAAAATATGACCTAGTGTGTGATAGTAGAGAAACTATGCAATCATTGGCAGAGTAATCACAAGGGAAAACAAATTGTAGCAATTGTGGAAGCAGTAATAAAAAACAATAGAGGAAAATAGCCGAATATTGTTAGTAATGAAGTAAATAAATCTATATCATATCTATAATGATATATTTCATATGTGTCTAGGAATATAGCAACAATACGTACAATACATTAAATAAAATACTATCCAAACCAAGGAAAAATACAATAAACTCTAAAAAAATTGATAGCCTCAGCCTTATCCAATGATCTCTAGCTAAAAAATATAATAATCAAGTACTTGATGATTAGTGGGCATTTTAAATTATCTATACCTTGAACCATGAAATCTGTTTCTGTCCAAAATCTTGCTCCACATAGGGTGTGAGATAAATCCTTGTAGGAAACCACCAAAAAATCTATACCTAACTGTCAGTTAATATATATATTGCAGCTAATATGTAGAAATGAAGAAATATACTATGAAGTACTCAAAATTAAACAATACTAATGTATTCAATTACATTCATTAATATTTATTATTCATTCTATTAATTCAGGTAAATCATGGGATCTAGTTTAATCTCTATATCCCCATTTGTAATAGTAACATAACAGATATCTCAGAAGAACATATATATAATCAATTATGACCGAGTCCTATCTAGTGAATTGTCTTGGAAGACTTTTTACATTCATTCAAAAATTAATAAACAAACATATGGTAATGTTTCCATGGTCTATCTGCATTGGTTTAACATATCCCAAATTATTTTAATAATGACCCTCAGGGGGATCTCACGGTCTAACACTTTTGTCCTAACATAGAAAAAATCATTTACAAATGACCTCATGAGAAGCTCTCATAGTTATTACACCTAGTTCAACATGAAATAAATAAATTTTAAATTACCACCTGAACAGATCTCATAGTCAATACCCCTTGGTCAACATAGCATCAATAAATTATAAACGACCACTTAGGTAGCTCTCATGGTCCAATCCCCTATGTCAACATCCACAATTCACATCACATACATATCATATAATCAGTAACACCATCATAACAGATCAAGGCATGGAAAACAAGGAAATCTGAATAGGCATTCTAGACAAAACAACCATAAAATAAAAACCAGAGAAACTCACAGACGAGGTGTCCCATAATAATGTATATAACCTTACACATAAGAATCATCTCTTTATGAATCAATAAAACCATATTTGGTAACAAACATAGTTAAATTCTACATTATAAAATACTCCAATCTAGGGTATGCGACACTTTAAGCATATATAGTTCATATACAAACAACAAAAGGCACAAACCACCTACCTCGATGTTGTATGATATATATAATGGAACATATCTCCATGAATCATCATAGAAAGACGTAGATCTATTAAAATGTTGAAAACACTGAACCTTTAATAATTTATTTGAGAGGATGAATTAAGAAGAAATTCAATAGAGAAATTGTGAAATCACCAGTGGGATTTTAACACACGCAATGGTGTCTCAATTAGAGCTCAGATAGAGATTTGGGAGGGGTTTGTAATTCTCCATCCATTTCCTAGATCTCTTATACAAACCATTGGGAGAAGAAAATCTATCTAAACTAAATACAAGACCCCGCTCTGATATATCGAATAAAAAGAAAATTGCGCAGCGTGTTCATTAAAGCTACACATCGTGTAGTAGCCTTAAACATCCTCTGACTTTTGAGGTCCTCCATGTCATCATATGACCATGTACTCAAGATATACATATATAATATGCAGTTGTAAAAGGAATCCAGGTAAATAGTGTGTTCATGGAAGAAAATGAATGGTAATTAGAAAAAAAATTCATTTTTCCAAAATAAACCTTAAATCAAGACCCATACATGAAATGAATATCTTAGTTCATACAAAATTTACACCTTAAAAAAATTGGTCCCTGAATTTCCTTTCAAATGGTGGGAAAGAAGAATCTGAGAAGAACTCCACCCACTACGATCTTACGTCTGCCTCCCTCTCCCAAGACTCATCCTACACTTAGTCGTTCTACCATAACACCCAAACCAGAGGAACAATCCGACCATAGTTAACTTCCGTGTTGCAGTGCACAATCTGAATAGGGTGCTTATCGAAGGATACACATACCTCCAATTCAAAACCTCAAATGGCCCGACATATCTCGATGAATGATTCCCCTATCTTCTAATCCTTATGTGTCCTTACCACAGTGTGACACATAGGAAACATAATCTCTATCCTCGAACACCAAAGTTAATCTCTATTGATCAACATAAGATATTTGCAATGGTTTTGTAGTATATATCCCCTTCTGAATCAACTATACAAGTTCTATGGACACCCGGATAAGATTAGGTCCTAACATAGCTTCCTCTCCTATCAAAATCCAACATAGGATTGATTGACATGACCTACCGTATGAATCCTTATTAGGTTCCATATGAATTGTTTCCTGAAAATTGTCATTTTAGGATAACTCCACCATGGATATGTGTCACTATCATGAAACCCCAAAATACCGGACACATACTTAGAGCTTGCCCTCAAAAACTTGAATCATGTGCTCAGACTTACCATCTATCTTGGTATTTTACGTTGTACATCGATGTACCTATAAATCCAAAGCCTCCTATAGTCCCTTCAAAACACAAAAAGTAAATCGGTCTTCCCTGTTTGAAATGAAAAAGTGTAGATCCCATTGAAAAACCTATAATCTCTCATATGTAAAACTTTCCAAGTTCATTAAAACTGAATGATTACATGATTGGAAAGAAATGTGAAACCTTCTTGAGCATGTCAGTAACAACAAAAACTGTATCATTCCCATTAGGAAACCCTGTTAAACCTGTCACAAAATCGATTATGACATAATTTCACTTACACTAAGGAATTGGCAACTGTTGTAAACCACTTTCAGTTACTGATGCTCTGACTGAACCTTCTGAAAGGTTGAACAAATCATAAAAAATCTAGTTATATCCCACTTAATGCCTACCCACCAATACTGACGTTGTAGATCTTAATGCATCATGGTGACACCATGATGAACTGCCCATATGAAGGCATGAATGTCTCCCAATATCTCTTCATGTTGGTATACAGAAACCCATACAGGTCCACGAAGATGAAAAACCTCATCCTTTCCTATGGTCCACCCTAGAGTAGGGTACTTTTTGGCATACTCTCCTTAGAACTAGTCCTTTATAATATGATAGATTCTTCATTCGAACCCGATCCAAAAGAGTAGAGATAACAAATATAGAATAAATAAATGTCTAACCCAATTTTCTGTGCACCTCGAAATGCATCTCTGAGAACACATACAAAATGTGACACTCACTACTGGCCTCCTGAACTTCTGGCATCTAAGCCCTCATGCTCAATGCATCTGCCACTTTGCAGTCTTTTCCACCCATGTAAGCAAGCTCGAGTCAAGGTACTGAAGGTTCTCAACCCACCTTCAGTTTCTAAAATTTACATCTCGTTTAGTAATGACATACATGAGGCTTTTGGGGTCAGTGTATATCACTAAATGCTCTCCCAAAAGATAATGTCTCCAACAACATAATCCATGAATAACTGTGGATAATAGAAGATTGTGTGTAGGGATTTTTCTATAATGTTTCCTCATGTTTCGTGACCCATGCATAATGAATCCTTCCCCATGTATAAGAACTGCTCCCAGCACGATACCTGATGCATCATTGTAAATGGTTTATCAATTTCCTAAATCCATAAAAATAAGTATCATTGTTGATGTTAATCACCCTTCATGATCTTGAAAGGCTGAATCACATGAATACATCCACTTGTATTTTTCACCCTTCTTATTCAGGCCCATAAAAGGTAGGGTTTAGCATGAAGTGACCTATATAAAGCATTTATAGTAACATGACAATCCCAAAAAACATCATACCTCTAATTAATTCAATGGATTCTCCTAAGAAAATACCACTCCCACACTCTCTAGTAATACTAATAATCCAGTATTTGATATGACATGACCAAAGAGGTGAATTTGGTCCATCCAAATGTAGCATTTTGAGAGCATAACATACAACTAATTCTCTCTTAGTGTACTCAATACAATCTCAAGATGGATGGCATGGTCGTGTTGAGTGATAGATCACACCATGATATCATCCACAAAGACTGCCAATAATTAATCCATGTAATGATGAAACACTCCGATCATCAGTTCCATTAAAAATGCTGGTGGATTCGTGAGACTAAATGGCATAAGAAAAAAATAATATATACCATTACTGCAATGAAATTATTTAATAGGTATCTCTAATTGTCTAACGCTCAACTGATGATAACCGAATCATAAGTAAATCATAGGGATCACTTGGGCTCCTTGAATCTGATAAAAGAGATCATCAATCCTTGGTAAGGGATATCAGTTCTTGATCATCAACTGGTTCAGCTTCTGATAATCAACATCATGTCTAAGGGTACCATTCACCTTCATCACAAAAAGCATAGGAAAACCAAAAGGAGAAGTACGGAGTTGGATGAATCCCATTGTTTTCAACTCTATTAACTTCTTCATGAGCTCCCGTAACTCTGGTGTAGCTGTCCTATTCTAAGGAATGGACACTAGTGCGACTCCTATAATATGCTCAAAAAATAAATCTCCCTCTCTTTGGAGGTGAACCCGAAAAAGTTTCTAGAAATAAATATTTAATACGATCTACCAATGGAGTAAATGCCATATCTGATGTCCCCTAGTCATCCAAATATAACATAGCAGTCTGGGCTAGGATTCCTCCCAACCAATTCTCACCAGGTCCCGCTCTTCTTGCCTGCACATCCAATTCTCCATTGTGTAAAAAAGACCCACCCTTTGGTGATGTGACACTCACCCATCGGTGATAACAGTCAACAATAGCCTGAATGGAGACCAACTAGTCCATTCCAAGAATGACATTGATTACTATCATCTCTAATACATAGAGGAATCATAATAGTTGAGACCCACCAACCTCAAGAGGGAACTCCTTTCACTAACTTACATTAGCAGTCCTAATCTCCAACAGAATGTCTAGTGTCACAAAATCATTAAAAGTAAATATACAGATCCTAAATATCTCCGTAGTGTAAACATAAATAAAACAATGGGAATCGCCCATATCAAAAAGGGTTGAAGATAGAAATGAGGCATCTAGAAACGTACCTCTAACTGTATAGGGTCTGGCATCCTCCGCCTTCATGGTATATTCCATCGCAAATGTATGACTTGTAATGCAACATTAAAAGGATTCCTAGATACCCTTAGCTGATACACCATGATTTCACTAAAAACCTGTCATCTGGCTTCAATGACCATGACCACCACCTCGGCCAAAACGACCTGGAGAACTCCAGATCCCTAACTAGTGAGGAATTTGTACCCCCTATACTATACAAGGAGTAATAACAAGACCCATCCCACTTGATTATTGGGAGAACACTGAGAAAATTTATGAAAATGACACATATTACTACAAGATTGGCACTCCACTGGGTAATTTGGGCAATGTGATCATGTATACCCAATCATCTAGCATTGGTAACACCCCACTAGGATACCTAACAAATCATCTCATGAAGGCTCTCTATGGTGCATCTTGCTATCGTATGAAAGAGTACCAACCCTAGTTTATGAACTGACCTAGTTCATGGCTCCAAACACCAACATACTTTTCTCATTAATTAGTGACAAATTTACTATAACAGTCACTAAATTCATCTTAAAAGCATTCACCAACATTCATAAGATGTACCTAAGACCATCATTATACCCTTATACTGTCATATAATAATGATTTCACACCTATGAGATAGCATCCCAAAATCTCTTGGAAGAATCACATATCATGTATGTCACAAGCTTCACCCTTCTCCTTAAATCCATCGTTAGATGCTCAAAGATTAAAATCATGGCCTCTAACCATGAGTCTACATCTTGTGATCCTCCATCCACTGAAACATTTAAGGGATGCTGCTGCTAGAACACCCTTTTCAACTCTTCCATAGTCAGGGCTGGATGTGGTGCTCCCTAAAAAGCCTGCATCATCCTCATAAATCCTTCATAGAATGGGGAATCCGCACCTGCGTCAGGTATAACTGTGGGTGAAAAAATAGGCATGACTTGAGGATCTACTGGTAGTTACTGATCTACCATTTTCGGTGTCTGGTCAACTCCCTATACATAGTGTAAAACCAGAGGACATCATGGCAGCATGAGACTTCTAGGTTAATCGCACACCTCAGTTCCAGAATAAAAGAACTACAACTCAAAATTTAAAGTAAGGAACAAGTTAATGAAGGAAGTAATGATTTAAAAAAGATGGGTACATGATGTGTAGAACAACTACATGGAGCGTTCCCTTAATCATTAACATATGCATGCACCCCTTCCAACCTAGTCATGTGAAACCCTGTTCACACAACGTGTTCCTTTTGTGACATGATGTGTACGTGAATATTCCCAACTACCCAAGTACATGTACATGGAGAGAACTACACATTTCCTCATTGTGTAACACTATAGATCTTTTTTCACCCTATACACAGAGTGTACTACTTATGTTCAATCCACATGTGTCGTTAATCACATTTATGGATACATGGTTGATTAATACATGGCGTGTACAATCTTGACACAACATGTAAAACCCATATTTTATCCACCAATGTTTTTAGTCACACATCTGGATACACAGTAAACTATAGCCCAACATTTACTCCCAGTACGTGTCGTGTTTTACAAAATGTTTACCAACCCTATGTCTCTGCTCACATAGTCATTAAGATGGTCAAAACTACATAGAGTGTACATATGGTACACATCGTGTATTTATGAAGATTCATTGCATCTAGAAAAGAAGAACGCATGGCATTTGTGATTAACATCACACATTGGGTATTTTGGGTCTCCATATTATAAACCTTTGAAACTTCTCTGAAACCCCCAAAATCATATTTTTTTCCGAGGCATGCAAAGTTCTGATTTTGGGAGCCCATACTCCCCACAAATCAATGTTTGGAATCCTTATTAAAATTATTTCTTAATTGATTTCATTTAATGTTCAAACATGATCCACCATATTCTGATCAAAGAGGGCCCATAACACCTCAGGGACCAAATCATGGAATCCACCCAAATGAATGTTTACATATAAAAATAACCTATCAAAATAGAAGGAATTTCTATGATGGAATCAATCACAACAACATGAATATCTACCACAACATCTATCACAACAACATGCACTCAGTAATGAACCCAAAATGACACAGCCAGAATGCATGACATGTGATCTGTAGAAATTTCTCATATGATGTATGAGAAGGAATACTCTCATATCATTTGGTTTCTACCAAAATAAATCAATCACGATATAAATCATAATAGAAAAAACAAGTGAATCACCCGATGGTGAAATCAAATCAACTATAACAATTGAAAAAAAATTTTATATTTAAGGTAACATTGAATTTCTCTATACGCAGGTTAGCTAATCCCATGCGCAACTAATTATAAAATACCAAATACTTCTTATACCAGTCTATTGTATCTAAATAGAATGGAAATGTAGAAAAGATAAACTCCTCTAATACCACTTTGTAAAATCCCGGATTCGGGTACTGCCCAAGTGTTCCCCATACCCAGTTGTCCAGATGGCATCATGCGTATTTCCAAAATTCTAGAGGCTTCCATCTAGAGGTGAGGTCCTAGGGGTGATTGTTAGGAAACAAATCCCTCACTGGAAAAGTGAACACAATGGAAAACAAATAGTAGCAATAGCGGAAGCAGTAATACCATATAATAGAATTAAACAACAGAAGACTGAATGTAATGAAATAGTTGAATCCATATCATATATATAATGATTCATGTCATATGGGTCTAGGAAAGAATCCAAAACATGATACAATTCTGTAAATACAAAACTATCAAAATCAAGGAAAAATAATGTAAACTCTAATTGCATCATGTGCCTCAGCTTGGTCAAATTCTATCCACCCCCAACATATAAAAATCTTGTACTTGATGATGAAGGATGCATTACCTTATATATTCCAGAAACATTATATTCCATTTGGGTCCAAAAGCATGACCCAAACTGGATGTGTTTGGAATCCTAGTAGGAAATGACCAAACGATCTCTGCCTAATTGAAAATGAATATATATTGTTGGTAATATAAAGAAATGAATCAGTAAACTATGAAGAGATCAAGAGTAAAAAAATCCTATATTTTTCAGTTACATTCATTTACATTTCTTATTCAATATGTTAAATCGTGTATGTCTTGGGATCGAACATATAGACTATATCCCCTTGTGTAATTGTTACTTAACTGATGCCTCATAAGAGCATCAAATCAATCAAGTAAAACTAAGTCCAAGCTTTTACATTGGATTGGGAGTCTCACCACAATCATTGAACCATTCATAAATAACCCTATGGTAAAGCTTTCATAGTATAAACCCTTTGGCTTAATATATCACCAATTCATTAAATAATGACCCTCTAGGAAGCTCTCACAGTCTAACTCCTTTGGTCTATCTTAGCACTAATCATTTACAAACAACCACCTCGGAAGCTCTCATGGTCAATACCCCATGGTCAATATAGAATCAAAAAATTATAATTGACCACCTGGGAAACTCTCAAGGTCAATAATCATTCATCAACACAGAATCAATAAATTATAAATGACCACTTGGGCATCTCTCTTAGTCTAACCCCTTTGGCAAGCTCTCATAGTCCAATCCCCTTGGTCACATTCACAATTAATATCATAGACATTTCAAATAATTAGTAACTCCATTTAACATCAAAAGGCATGAAAAAAAAGGCATCTTGAAGAATCATTCTAGACCAAACAACCATAAACAAAAAAAAACAAGGTAAACACACCCACATGGTGTCTCGTAACAAGGTATATAACCTTATGCATTAGAAATAACACATTATCAATCAAATAAACAATACTAGGTAATAAAAAGGGTTAAAATCCAAATCAAGAAATTACCCAATCATGGGTATGCAGAAATTTTGGCATATATAATCTAATAACACACAACAAAAGGCACCAACCACCTAACTAGATGTGGTACGATCAATATACTTTAACTCTGGACCCTGAATCGTTTTAGACTGATATAGATCTAAAAATATGTAAAAATTCCCAACCATTATAACTCATTAGATAGGCGGAATCAAGAAGAATCGATCTAATGGAATTGAGAACTCACTGGTGCAATTCCAAAACACCAGACAATGTCTCAATCAGAGATCAGATAGAGAATTGGGTGGGGTTCAGATTTTGTCTATCATCCCATCTCAATCATGTACTAACCTCAGTGAGAAGAATATGTATCTAGACAAAAGTTGAGAACTCGTTCTAATAAATAAAATAAAAATAAAATTACTTGGTGTGTTCATTAATCCTACACACTGTGTAGTATCCCAAACCATCCCTCGACATAAGCGGTCTTCCTTGTCATCACACAACCATGTACTCAGCCATTTCACGGCCATTACACGGCTATACACAGAAACCAGGTACACGTCATATACATGGATGTACATGGTGTGTACTAAGAAAAAAATATTATTTTCATCATTTTTCCAAAAAATCAACATAAATTCAAAATCCATACCTGAATTGTATATCTGGGCTCTTACACTCACATGGATATATTTTTGATGTTAACCATAGATAATTTCTTTAATTAATCCATTCCATCCTTTCCAAATGGATATGGAATAAATAATTGTTTGGGATTTTTACTTCGTAAATAAAATTACAGGCTGATATCTTACAAGGAATAAATTTCAAATTAATAATACATCTGATAATTATGGAATTAAAAAATAATCTTCTTGAAAAAATTCTTTTACTATGTTAAATATCATCCCCCTTTGCTACTTCTTGAATCATGCCTATTGTATTATTACCAACTGTACTATGTAACTCAGTGGATTCCCAAGATAGACAGAAAATCAGATTCTTGTTCAAGAAAAGTTACATCCTTTATCGAATATGGAAATGCATGCAGTTTCATTAATGCTAAATTTTACTAATGTATCCTACTCCTCTAACATTGAATAGTGTAAAGACGATCCCATATATAATTCAAGAGTATCTAAATTCTCAATTATTGGTAATCAAGTAGTTCTTTTTTATGACTATATTTCTACAAATTTATGTTCTCGACTCTTCAATGAAATTACCTTCATCTTTTCACAATTTATATCCTTATATTTTCCAAAGGGTACTCTAGTATTTATGATTTGAAATATTATATCTTAAAATCTTCAACATGATCTTGATCCTTCATATCTGAGATCATCTTCATCATCTCTGATCTCATTGTTGGAATGTTTATTTTGGACTTGTTTAATAACATCTAGAAGAAGTAGTTTTTAACTTCATTATTCATATGGATCAAGTGAAACTCATTCTCTAGGTAAATTTAGCCTCAGAGGTTTACCACTTATGGTTTCATTACACTAATTAAAATTCCATCATCTTGGAAATTATTTTTAAATCTTTACACTCCCTTAGAGCTGATCTGCCAGTATTGTAGAACTTCACATAAAGAAGAATAATCTCTCTAGCACATCTTCTATTGGGTGGACATCCCAACATATTCATCAAGATTCAAATGATGATCATTACATATATTCTTCAACTTATAATTATTCCAATAAGTACAACAGGTAGTTTAGTGATCATTTTACCCACACAAATCCTCCATAAATCTTTTCTCATGCTCCTCCAAATATTTATGTTGGAGAAATTGGTTAAATGCCATCCACCAGTGTAATTAGGATAGGCAAAACGTGCCCTTTTCTGAATATGGGACCATACTCAAAATGAATTATTCAAAAGTGAGCATACTTATCATTTTTCTAGATATCATTACTAACTCGTTCTGGTTTAAGAAGAGACATGGTAAATAATCATCCATTTATTTTATAGACCTCATATTTCTATTCATCTTCAAAAATATTGTTCGTTTATCGATATGATACCCATGACTTTTGGGTACACCTCCGACCAATTAACTCAAGGAATCATCCATTCATGGAAATATATTTTAAAGGGATTTTAGTTTCTAAAGAATGCTTTAGATCACCTCCCATTTTCTATACCATTACCTCTTATAGAGAGTCTTCAGGTGTACAATCCACTGTTCGAAACATGGTTTTTCAAAGCTAGCTCCAAATATGTTTATTTACTTCTTCCTCATCAGAGTAGGAGTCTTCCACATCTGAGTACTTTAAATATATATAATATAAACATTCATCATATATGTCTATATATTTTCCCTATATAGTCTACAATAATAGATCTCCTGAATCTTCCTTCATTTTTTTCTTCAGACAGCCTCTTCGCATGTCAGCACTTGAGAATGTGTAAGCTCTATGAAATTTCATCCCACAAAAAAATCAATACCATATAAAAATTTTCCTTTAGGGAATTTGGAACTTTTCCCCTGAAATTAAACCATCGGAATCTAGAAAGGTTTCAAAAAAACAATCACAAGTAAGGTACCAATTAATTATCCATGAAAATGGAAATATTATTACATATCGTTATGTTGCATGATCTTTTCTGGGAATATCTTCACATGAAGATGAAAAAGGCTTTAGAGATAATTTAGTGTGATATTTTATGAAATTATTCTAATTTCTATCTAATATCATCTAAAAGAACAAATGCATCTGAGGTCTGTTAAAGAGGGATCTGGGCGCAAAATTCCTAAGAAGGTTCTCTGACTATGACTTACAATTCACACATTCCACAAATAAATAAAAAATAAAAAAAAAATCAAAAGGTAGATCAAAAAACCAAAAACATCCACTACACACTTCACACTAAAAAACTACAAATTATTTATGTCTGGTTTGATTTGACCATTCATGCCAAATATGACATGTGTTTGTATCAGTGCCAAGAATCCCTCCAAATTAAATAGAGCATCTCCTATATCACTAAAAGACTAATATTTTCTACTTTTTCACTTCCATAAATTATTTTATGGAACATTTTATATGGTCTCTAAAAATAAATATATCTTTTATATGTCCCTTACATATTGTGAGTTGCTCAAGAATTAAGCTTGCCTCCACTGTGAGTTCCATTATATATTACATTTTTACTTACTACATTACTCTAGAGTTGATAGATACTATAAAATTATTGTCAATAAGGAATATACAATATATAGCTATTTATTTTGATTCAATTATAAAAAAACTCCATGTAATCTGGAGACACTCATATTGGATTTTATTCAAACTGAACTTTTTCTTTGAATAAATTATGGATAGTTCCTTTAATCTAGTTCCCTAGGTATATATTCTTTAACATGATCAATATATCTACTAATATTATGTGTTCTTTGTGTGAAACCCACAAAAGAAAACGTGGATATGCATTGTACATTGTTTTCCTTACCATCTACAATATCCTTTTTAAGGTGTAATTTATTTTCATAAATACCATAAATTGAACTCCCCCCATTATGAATTCTTTCTAGATTTCAATGAATAATTCTGATTATAGTACCATATCTCATTTATGGTGCTTAAGAATCTATGTTCCAAACATAATGTATAATCTATTTAGAGATTTATATTCTTCCACTCCCGTCTCTTTGATTCATTAAACATTTTCATGAAGACAAAAACCTGAACTTTCAGCTTGATCTCTTTAGTAATGATCATACTTGTCATATAATGGTGAATCATTTTATAATCATTCATACTTTCTTCAAATTCATTAGCAAGAATATAACACGGTTGAGGCCTCTCTTGAATACATAATCATCTTTATTATTCCAGATCAGATTATAGATATTTGTGGACTTATTCCTTGAAATATTTGGAATCCATTGAAATTATTTCAATATTTCATTTGATGGATTGAGATCATTTTATAGATCATTATCCAGTCTCTATTGATCATGTGTATACTGAACATTATTATGATGAAGATATTTCTGATACATTTGATGGGTTTCAATTTTTTATTCAACTTGATCATTCTGGCTTTTAAAAATAGTATTCCCTTTTCATTTAGAGATTCCATTTGTTTATACTTTTTGGTTCATTCATTCGGTCATGTTTTTCAAATTTTCTGTACATTGGGTGATTTAATAACCTTTTTGACAACATAGAAATGATTCATTATGTCTTTTATCCTCAAACATATTTCTAGGGATCTTTTTGAAGCATTTGTTTAGGTTTTTATCATTCTTGACTGAGGAACACGTGCTTTTTTATCATTCGATTTTACTGGATAAAGATCCTGGTGTCTGAAGAATATTATCTACTAGAATCCATTTCCATGTATGAAATCTACCATTCATTACTTTTATAACTAGGAATTCTGCCACAAAATAATTATCAATGGAAACTAGATATCCCTTTGAATTTCTACATTCTATCATTACACCTACAAGAGTAAAAGTAGCATGTGAGTGCATCTAGAAAGAAATTATCTTTTCCTTTAATATTTTTGATGTTAATGTTATAGTATTTAAATATTTTCCTCCACCAAAGTAATTATTCTTTTTAAATTTTTTTTATAAGTTCTCTTGAAATTAAGTATTTAATAATAATTTGTTCTTATAGTAAAATGTTTTCCCATGAAAATCACATTTACTCCATTTCCATTAAGGAATGAATGAAATTCTTTTTCATGGACATGATAATTCTTTTTAGACCCATTAAAACAACCATGTTAGTATATGTTAATAATTTAATCATGGTTTTTATTTATATTTACAATATAACCCCTTTATGAGTTGAATGCATCAATTTCTAAGATAAGTTCAGCTTCACTCCAATCTAGATAATCCATTTCCGGGAGGTTTTGTGCATTTTTTCATCAAAATTATAATTCCTTCATAATCCTCTTATTTCCAATTCTGGGTTACCTTACTCGAAACAATTTTTTTATTTTCGTGTTGAAATTTTTTATAAATATCTAATGTATGCTATGAAATCACTTAATATACCATGAAACACCTGTATCTGCTTACGATCAGTATGCTCATCAGAGAAATTTTTTAGAATATCTACAATATGTAGTTGAAGATTTTCTCTAAATCCTTGGATTTTCCATCCTAATAATTATATCTTTGGTTGCATCCAAATTATCTTACTTTATGAAAGTATCATCCCTTCGTTTATGTACACTTCAACCCCATTTTGTAAATGTTTTATATGTTATTATATATTTTTACTGAATACGAGTACAAGATAAATATATCCTTCAAAGAACTGTGATAATCTACATAATAACTTGATCATTATTATCAAGAATATTCTTGGGGAATTATTGATCCCAAATGGAGTAAATATCAATTCAAAGAAGCCAACTTTTGTTGTAAATGTCATTAGTAGTATTGCCTCCTCTTTGATCTTTGTCATCCAATATATTGAATTGAGATAAAACATATAATGTACCACTTGACATTCATTCACAATACTATTTCCTAAAGCCTCCTATTAAAGAAGATTATATTCATCATCCTATGTTGAACAATTAAGTTCACGATAATCAATAACAATTATTTCTTTACCACAATATTTTTCATCAAGATTCATTAAAATGAATCCTACAGTCATGTGAGGAATTCCACAATGAAATATTATTCATAGACTAATTTGTTTAGAGATATGCCTCTTAAAATCATTCACCATATAATTTGGATAGAAAATTCTCATACTTATGATCAAAATACATGTATATTTAAAGGTTATTTTATCCTTATGAATTACCTTCTTCCATAACATCTGTTGGTTTTCAGACTAATTTTATTATAAATAATCTTATATCTAATCTAATTCCTATAATTCATTTATCCCCATAACATTCAATCAAATAAGTTCATTCCATTGCTTAATATTTATGTGGTATTCTATATCCTCATCTGGATATTTTTTCACATTAACTATAGATACTTTGTTTTTAGGAACCATTATTTTCTTTCCAGAAGATTTTTGAATTAGATATTTATTAAGGATAAATCATTCTGAAAATATCTTTACAGAATGATATAAATTAAGGAATTATTTTCAAATATATATATTATCTAACAATTAAGGAAGAAAACAAAGCATGTGCTCTAAAAATATTCAACAATTTATTTCAACCAGAATATGGTTTTCTACTTCTTGAATCAAAACCATTACATTGTTACCAACAGTAACCTGTTACTCTGTGGATTCCCAGGTTACACCTTGAAATCAAAATCTTCGTAATGATAATGTACATCATGTATAAACATGGGAAATACATACCATTTAATTAATACTTAAATTTAATAATTTATCCCTCCCATATATCTTTTCATTGAGTAATTGTGGGCACCAAAATATTTGAAGAAAGGAGGGAAGAAATAGAGGCCCTGCACTCTACCTCGCGAAACCCTGATGCGAAGCCCTCCAAAGCAATGCCCCCGCGAAGTACCGGAGATGGTAACTCTCGATGAACTCCCTGACGTTCGCAATACCGCCGCAAATCACCAGAGGAGGTAATTCTCCATGAATGCCCTGACATTCACGACGCCACCGCGAAGCTGATGAGGCGGTAACTCTCTGCGAAACGCCCTAACATTTATGACATTGTCGCGAAGCTGATGAGGTAGTAACTAACTGTGAATGCCCTGAAATCCGCACTACCACCACGAAGCAAATGAGGCAGTAAATCTCTGCGAACACCGTTGATGTTCGCGACCTACAGCGGAGCAACCCAAGCCCCCTTCGCACCATGTGAGCTTTGCTTCATGGTGCCTCTTGCCTATAAAAACCGAGCTCCCCCTGAGCTCTCTGGATAGACAATAAGGCCTTTCGACATCTCAACTCCAAAATGGTAAAGCACTCTTCGCTATGGGAATCATGAGCTCTGCGAGGTATTTTTACTTTGTGAGAGGCCTCCACCTTGTCTCGTTTTGAGCTCCTCTTCTGAAAGGGACACCCTTCACAAAGCCTAAGGGCATTCACAAAGGAAGGGGATCCCCAAGGGGACCTGGGCAATCATGAAGCATTTATTCTTCACGAAACACACACCATGTACACAGGATCCACATGCCAAGGTAGGGTCACAATACTTCGTGAAGCACACTACTTCACAACAACTTGCTTCACGAGGCACCTATGCTTTGTGAGGTAGTGCTCCATGAAGGCTATTCCACTTCACGAAGCACCTCCCGCTTGCACCTCTACCCCATGCTAATTCTAAGGCACCCAACTTCGTGAAGCACAACCCTTCACAACTTCCATCCACTACACAAAGAAACCGAGCTCCATAAGGCCCCACCCTGTAGACCCCTCTGGTTGGCAATTTTTTCTCGCGTGTGACCCTGCAGGTTTGCGCGATGTGATTTCAAAGTCCCCCGGAAGATACTACTCATGGAATTGAATCACCTAATGCTTTTTTCATAGGCACACTAACAACTATTGCTTCTTCTCATAGCTGCACTAATGTGGACCCCTCGATGGTTCGCTCTGCGACCCCCCTTCTACATGGCCATACCGATGCCTTCCATCTCATAAGGGGTAGAGGATACTGATCATGTATGACCTAGGGGTGTAGAGTGAACCCACATCGTCCGCACTGTAGGACGTTAAACTGCCATGAAACACATCCTTAATACATGAATTTAAACTTTGATCCGACCCCATGCCTCGCACACAGTTTCCCCCCGGCTCGGACATTCATTACACCCACTGGCCTCCACGGTGATGGGATCACCCCTCATAGGGTATGATATCCTTCTTATCAGAGTGGACTTTTTTCACGGGGAAGGGCATACATCTTGGCGTACACCCCTAGCCTATCCTGCAAAATTTAGCACCCATGCACCTCTGTACTTTTGTACCGCCATGGATAGAGGAGGGCATGATAAGAAACAAGGAGGAACCTACTTTCTTCGGTCCAAAATCCCTCTCCCTCTACGCTTTGTCACTCTTAGGCCCCCATCCTAGAGTAAGAATCGACACCATGGGCTGTTAAATGAGTAATACCCTCTTCGCTTCTCACGAACGCACCCTTTAGGACGTGATCGTTAGTTATATGCCGCCTCTAGGTTCTCACATTGAGCACGACTCACGTGGGCTTAGATTAAGCATTTTCCATGACAATGCCCCCATCCTGCATGACATTAAGCTATATTCTCCCATCCAGCATGACGTTAAACTGTATGTTGTCCCACATGACATTTAACTATACATCCATATTAACTATGAGGTTTTTGATCCATGTTAAGGCATGGTACGTAGGAAGCCTCAATGATGTTCAAGCCCACCGCCTGTCATTTCATCATGTCAGGTTCCACCCTTGTCCTGCATGACGTTAAAGTGAATTCCAGTCCAGTGGAAAGCCATTGTGACTATACTGAACTACAGGGTCTTTGATCCATGTCAAGGCATGGTATGTATGAAGCCTCATGAGGTTCAAGCCCACCATCAGTGGACCCCCATGTTCACCTTCACGTCAATTCAATGACAAATCCTTACCCGAACTACGAGGACTTTGATCCATGTGAAGGCATGGTATGAAGGAAGCCTCCCAAAGGTTCAGACCCGTCACCGGTCGGACCAAGGTCCTTCTTCACGTCAGTTTTATGACACCCACATCCCTTCTAAACTACGAGGTCTTTGATCCATGAAAGGGCATGGTAAATAGGAAACCTCATGAGGATCAAGCCCAGCATTCACACAGGGCCAAGGTCCTCATTCATGTCGGTTCTCCAACATGCCCCCATCCTGCATGACGTTGAATTGCATCCCAATCCAGCGGTAAGCCATTGTAACCCTGACAACCTGTTGTTCTGACACCCCTTCGTGTCAGTTCAACACCCCCTTTTTTCTTGAACTACATGGACTCTGATCCATGTCAAGGCATGGTACGTAGGAAGCTGCCAAAATGTTCAAGCCCACCACCCATTGGACCAAGGTCCTCCTTCACATCAGTTCATCGACGTCCAACCCAAACTATGTGGAATTTTATCCATTCCAAGGCTTGGTACGTAGTAAGCCCCACGAGATTCAAGCCCACCACCCGGTCGTTCCGACCACATTCACGTCGGTTATTCCACCACCTTGGGCTGCCTAAAGTGTAAGCCCGCACATCCATTCTGAACTACGCAGACATTGATTCCATACCACGGGGATACATAGGTTGTCTCTTTGAGACTCAAGCCCATGACCACCATCATCTCCACGATGGATCCATTTCATCCCCCATCAGTTTTCCATCACCCATCCTGATTTTTTTCCAAGACGCCACATCCTGATGAGATCATTCCACCCCATTCCCTTCCCCATCATCTGGGAAGCTGCCCAGGGGCTGGTTCTGATATCGGCGTTCCCTCAAGGTGGTTCCTTAATCTGATTCACCCTCGTCTGTGTTTTGTTCAGTCTCATCCACCTCTGTTGGACTTTAAGCATGCGACATACCCTGTGTTAAACGTGGGAAGATGAGGAAAACCTCAGATACATGTCTATGGAATTTGAATCCCCGCACTCGATGTGGGATTCCTCGGGTTTTAGAACCCTGGAGACGCGCTATAATAAAGGACAATAGACAGACATGCCAATTCCCTAGCGTTCAGACACGTTAATGATGCCTCGACATGACTACTCCCCCAACTGAAGGTTACTGCCCTTACCAGACCCCTTGGAATGTCTTGGCAGAAGCAGTGTAATTAACCAGCTTCCATGGAAACATGGAACTGGGATGAGTTTCATGAAAAAATGTATTAAATATATGAGGGAGACCCGGACTAGGAGAAAAGCTCTGAGGAGGAATCCACGGAAGGATGAACTGATATCCCATCATCCTGTTTCGATCAAGTAAAAGACGTCACTGAATAAGGAATGGATGTCGCCCACAATTGGATAGTGGGAATGCGGGGAAACAAAAGTCATGCATGTCGCACCTTAAGCAGATGGACGCACGTGCCCTAACAAAAGAATCAGAAAAACAGATGGTGAACCTGACATGAAATTAATCTCCTCATTGTGGATATTAATAGCACTCAATACATTATTAGATTGACGTGTCACCAGATCCATATATCTGGTGCCAGGTCCCGCCAAGAAAATAGTGGGTATAGCAGGAAACTCACCAAAAGTTGGGGTAGTAGAACATGGGGCATTCTGTTCTGCAACGTTGTCGGTGTGGATTCCTCTTACTTCTCAGGAATCAGGTTACTGCTATAGGGATACGATAGCCGCCCACCCGCCTACGCAGGGGCATGGGAAACAGTATTAAATCTGCTCTTCATGGATCCTCTTCTACCACAACGGCGTCTGCATCCACTAACGTGGGGTGCCCACGCCCCATCTCGACATCAGAAGTCATCCAATGAATGGTGATTAACGACCTCGTACACCGTTACGAGGAGGAGGGAATAATCCCAACCCGGGATATGGACCTCCTAGAACTGGAGAAATCTAGGCCCCACCACCAATGCCGCCCTCGAGGGCCACGCGGGGAGCCCCTGCTCCCCACCCCAACAGTCAATCGTTTCGGGATCCTTTAGCCAGAACACCTTGAAGACTCCCTCCCTTCCGCTGATGAGGTGGGTGACGTCTGGCTCATCCCGGTCGTAGTACCGATCCAAGGACTCCAAGAAAGGCCCCCCAACCAGCCACGTCAGTGCTGTTGACTGGCCTCGCAAGAGGAGAAGGTAGGCCATGCCCCTACACCACCCACATCGGCTCACTAGACCAGACGCTAGTGTTGGGCCCGAGATGATGAAGCCAGTCAAGGGGGGGTTAATGTCGACGGCAACTGTGGCCCGAGCCACCACCGACGCATAGCATAGAGTCCCTGTGCACGCTGATTAGGGGCACTCCTATGCCCAAACGGGATAGAGGCCCCAACCACCCCACGGGTAGGCTAGGTTGGCTATCCGAGTCATAGGAATGAGTGGTGATCATCTCGAACCAACCCGCGGTGGTGTCACACCATACGGAGGTCCTCTCTATACTAGTACTCCACAGAGCATGGTCCTTCCCCACTCTAAAACCTGTCATCGAGGTATGCAACATGCTACCACCAACCCAAATGAAGACCTGTCCCGCTACAATGACACTCGGAACGGAAGCCTCTCCCATGCCGACCACACTGGTAATGGAGTCCCTCCTCCTTCCCCTGACCGTCGATATGAAGATATTTCCCATCCGGGCCATATCCAACGTGGGGATCCTCCCTATGTTATCTCCCCACCTAGTGAAGGTTCTCCTCGCCCTGGCTACCAAAGGGGTGAAGGTCAACCTCGCTCTACTCGCAACAAGTATGAAGGTCCTCCCCATGTTTCTCCAGTTTCAACAGAGGCTTCTCCCACTCAGGTGCTATTTATGGAGGTCCTCCCAATGTCCCCTTCGACATTTTCCCCGGGGCCCCTCACACACCGGTTGTCTCGAGCGGAAGTCCTCTAAGCTCTGGCACCATCGCGGCCCCAAGACTACATGTCAGGAATCAGCCTTGTCCTATGGAGCCATCTTGGGATAGGAGGGCAGGTCTTCGCCGCCAAAAAAAAATCCTGGGAAGGCCCGGACGGAGATCAAACCGGACCACTTCTCGGATTCAGAAGTATAATGTGACTCAGCAGTGGAACCCTCCCCTCGGTCCTCTATGTTAAAAACCGGGGCAGGAACAAGGTGTGTCAGCCTCATCCTTCCAGAATGTGAAGTCCAACGGATTCCCGCCACTCTTGGCGGATACATCCAGGAGGAGGAAATTTTAGGAGTCCCACATGTTCTGACTGTGCAGTCACCACCATTTTCACTAGAAGTGCCCTCTACCTCTAACAGAGATCAGGAAGAGCTATTTTGGGGAATGATGGCGATTGAGCAACAGCATGACCAATTGCTGATAAGTGTGATCCCTGCACCAGAAGATGTGGATTTTAGCCCGTCGTATCGCGAAATTGTGGCCAGGTCACCACATTCTTCGGAGGATGGCCCGGGATTCTGTGGCCAGTCGTCTCGTTTTCCATATTCTCCACCTCCCAGTTTACTATCACAGTGTTCCACCTCAGTACCGCTACCAGTTCCTCAGCCACCTTCGGTTGATGAGTGAGGCAATACGGGGCCAGACCCTGTATCGAAGCCCATGATTTTCTCGAACATTCTTGCGGTGGATCTCTTCCTGGAGAAGTTCTGACCAGCGGTAGGATCGAATTTTTGTGCTCTGGAATCCCTCACCCCAGTGGAAGTAGATAACATTCGTCAAAACCTATGTACAACACAAATCCTTCTACGCTATCATCGGGTTGTGTACCCCAGGAGCCATGTGCACTTTGAAAAAATCAGCGATCAATTTCGTTTGGTTGATTTTGTCGTACTCACCATGGCCTTGCACCCTTAGTCACAAGGTCACCAGAACATCTTCCAGCAAAAATGCTTTCAGAGTTTCAAGGTACTCCGCAAAATCATTAGGGAAGCTACCTCCCATGTGCAAGTCCATGGATGGGGGTTGTATGCCGCCCTCCTCTTTAGACCTATCTGGCGGCAGCCCGATTCATTATGCGACATTGAGGACATGCCCCCATTAAGTGTTATGGTCCACATGGATGACATAGTTGACAAGGAGGACTAACTAATGTTTCTCGAGGGAGACTTAAACCCTTGAAGGTGTACCACCATTGTTGGACCTATTAGGGAGGATTGCTCGTCAGTAGAGGGACCTCTTAGGTCTTCCTACGCCCACCGAGTCACTGGTACTCAGTCGTAATATCTGTAAGGGTGAAGAGCATGTCAGAACTTTCAAGCACTCTGATCCATCCATCTCAGTACAGAAAATGGATGAAGACCCTGATAAGGTAGCTTTGCGCCAATAGCTTGCTGAGCAGAAGAGGCTGGTCGACGAACTCCTGGTCGAACGCGCTATAGAGCGGTGACCCGACAATGGTGATCCTAAGCCGGGGAAGAAAGGGCAGGAACAACTTCCCCCCGATGAGATGCCCTCGGAAACACTGATCATGATTCCCCCACAGACAGGGCTGATGCCGGAACTCACGACAAAGAGGGCATGATACGTCCCACCAAACCCTCCCGAACGGCGAGGCAATCCGAGGAATCCAGCCCAGGTTCCCCCAGCTACCTTGTAGTCCGTTCCCCCATTCTCTCCACAAGCCGTTGAAGCCGTCTACCATGTCGAAGTGCCAAAAAATGAACTCGTGGTTAGGGATCCTAGTCAAGACAGGGACCCACACTCGGATGATCCTATAGCGGCACTCATTGCCCACCTCGAGGCGTTGGAAACGCGGCAGGTGGAAATCCCACCAGATGGCAAGCCATATCCCACATGGGTGGAGGATATGCCTGCACCTATGGGTTTTGAGAATCCCTCTTTCTCACCATTTAACGGGATAGGGGGCCCACCGTATCACAAGGCCCACTTTTCTTCCAAGTGTGGCCCCATGTTTGGGACCCCAACATAGCCAGAAGCCGCCAAGCTCTGATGTTTTGTGCAGACGTTGGAGGGACCTGCATTTGTCTGGTATAGCCAGCTCCCTATTGGATCGGTGACATGCTAGGAGGATCTCCACCAGCAATTCCTATACCAGTTCATCTCCACCACGTGAAATACTAGCATCATAGACCTCTTCAACTACAAACAAAGGCTTGATGAGCGAGTCGAGGACTTCATCGGTACTCCCTCGACATGCCATTGACTTAATAGAAAATTATGAGGATTTGTGTTGACAATGTCAAAATAGAACCGGTTCATACCCTGATCACCCAGAACTACCCTGGAGGGTTCTGAGACTTCTCAAATAAGGCCCAGTTCCTTGAGGAAGCTATGAAACATGCTAGTCAGGCGCGTCTGCTGCCCACTTTGATCCCAGCTAGGAGGGCTACAAGAGCGAAACCCGCTGCGGTGGCCCAAATAGAATCCCCAAGGATGCTAGAATTGCTTCTATTAGCACATATTCTGCAACTTCATAGAGGCCCACCACCTTAGGTAGAGCCACCTTACCAGAAGAAACCGCATCAGAACCGGTAGGTTCCCCCGTGCAATGCGCCACCACTGCCTATGCAGGACAATCAGGCTCCGCCTCCTCAGCATGCCCCTCCGGCCCCTCGTCAGGGCCAGGATCTCAGATCCCCCTATCAGGAAAGAAGGTACTAGACATACTCATTAAATGAGAATCATGTCCCCAGTTACATTTGAAGTTCCCTAGAGCAGGGGATTGTGCACTTACCCGAGTGCAGAAGGCCAGCAGTGGAAAATCTCACTGATCGCCCCAACTACTGCTCCTATCATCGGATCATGGGGCACACACTCAAGCAGTGTAATGTGTTTAAGGATTTTCTCCAAGACCGGGATGAAAATAACATAGTCAGGTTGGGCCCGGCCCTGACACATATGGTGGGTGTCTTAGTCATGTCAGAAAGTGGTAGCGACGAAGAAGGTGAGTGGAAACAGGTTCCCAGACGTGGGTCTCAGAAGTACGATGACTGGATGGCTCGTAAAACCGTAACACATGCCCATTGTATCATTAGGGAATGCCTTAATTAGACAGAGCCTTCAGAAGATGCGACTAGTACCTCTGCGTCATCATCTCAATCGGCCTCTTCCCAGAAGGGTAAGCAGCGACGGTGCAAGAAGAAGCAACGATATCCACCACTGCTATCATCATCCCGCACTCTTGGTGATTTCATGCCCCTGAGATGGGGATCCCTCCTAGAATCCACATAGTGGTGGATGATTTGTCAATAGACAGTCAGGGGTAAGCATCAGTTAATACCGTGGAGGTGGTATATCCCTATGACTCCCGACGAGGGTGAGCGCCAGGAGAACCTCCCCAATGTATCCTGTCAATGTCAACGTCGGCAAAGCCACTACTTCATGGGTCATTGAATTTCATTGATTAGCACCTCCAGCCAGGTTGTGTATGCTACTAAAACCAGAGAGCAGGCCCAGCTCAGAGCTCAGTGCACACAACCTTCTCATCTGGTGCCCTCTGATCTACCTCCACAGCCATTTGAGCTACTAGATCAAGAAGAGTTGCCTCATCCATACCGTGACTAGTAATTCCCTAATACAGGCCAATATTAGTTTTCCAGTCCTCATCTGGCACCTACTCTTCAGGTCTCAACTAGCAGGTAGCGGTATGTACCCAGTACTGGCCAGCCACCGGTCCAGCCAGCAGGGGCCACCGTGTATCCAATTGTAGAGCGGCCTTCTGTAAGCAGAGGCACATGTCTGTCCTAGAAGTATGATGTTCTGAAGAACCTTGCCGACATTCCACCAAGTATTTCTATCCTTTAGGCCCTTCTCCTGTCGTCTAAAATGAGTGAGGCACTTTCTGAGGCCCTAAGGATCCCCCTCTAGTTTGAGATGGAGGTAGTAGCTGCAGAAGCCTTCCACGCCAAGACAATTGAGAATGCCGAATTCCAGGTGATTATCTCATTATCTAGAGAAGACAAAGACCCTCCCATACAGGGGAACATTCTTCAAATATACATCACTGGCCAATTCAATGGCATGGATGTCCGCCACTATCTTGTTGACACAGGATCTGGGATTAACCTAATCATGACTCAGACACTGCGAAAGCTGGGTTTGTCTGAGGATGATCTAACTCCCTCCGACCTAACGATCCATGGATATGACAGGACCAAGAAAACCTCTTTTGGAAAGATCTGTTTGAAGACCTAGTTCAGGGGCCTAATTTCTAGTAACGAATTCATGGTCGTCTCCTAGGGCACCGCATACAAAGCATTGATGGGCATGCCATGGATCCATCGGCATACAGCGGTCCCTTTGTCATATCACCAATACCTCAAATACTCCCTCAATGGCCGAGTAGGCATGCTCCAAGGAGTTGTGTCTCCATTTTCCTCTTGTGAAGCCCGCTATCTGAACGCTGACTATTACAAGAGCAAGGATAAGCAAATTTTGTAATGTAACGATGAAATCGTCAAGGTCACAAGGTATCCCTGGGCAGGTCTGGATGACGCCTACATCTTCCCGATCCATCATTTGGAGGCCATGACCCCAGGCATGGGGAAATGCTTTGTCTTTTAGGGTATGAGACGAAGGAATAGTCCCAAGTCCAAGAGAAGGTGGAAAATAACCTCGTACCCCTACACCAACCTGGTTTAGGTGACCATGGAACCTCCTACCCCTGTAAGGTATCGGGACGTCAGGCTCATGGCAACGACTGTACATCAAACGTGTATCTTTAGCCAGGCTGGAATCAACCGGATCAATCTAACATGCCACAACTACTTTGATGTCATTAAACGAGGCCCTTGGGCAGAAGATCATATGGGATTGGATCGACTGCCTTCATCGCGATGGTCTCAATGGCGCATGAGTTTCCTAACATGATGACCACTACTACTCTGACCGGCACCAGCTTTCCATAAGAGTCTGGTGGCTCAGAAGTGACACCCCTCATAGAAGATCCCTCCATAAGTGGAGAAGAGGATCTGAAGGATGCTCCCCCCACCTTTGAAGAAGGTGATTATACCACGTTCGATGAAATGGTACAGGTGATCCTTGGTAGCGAGGAAGACCTGAGACCCACATTTTTCAGTGCCGCAATGTCCCTTGAGGAGAAGCAGTGATATGTAGACTTCTTTAAGAAGCACTGAGATGTGATTTCCTTGAGTGGGATGAGATGCCAGGACTAGATCCTCAGTTTTCCATCCACCGCCTTGGCCGCCCGACTAACCATCGTGCGTTCAAGAAGCCTCCCAGAAAGATTCACTCTTCCTACGGTTCCACGGTTAAGCCCCAAGATGAAAAGCTTATCAAATCCAACTTCGTTAAGGAAGTCCAGTACCCCAGGTTTCTAGCCAACATTGTGCTATTTAGGAAGAAGAATAGTCATATCAGAGTCTGTATCAACTTCCATGATCTCAATCGCCACTGTCCGAAGGATGATTTTACCCTTCCAGTGAAAGAGTTGCTGATTGATGCCACAGTCAGGTTCCAAGCCCTCTCCATCATGGATTCATATTTTGGGTACAACTAGATTTGGATGGACCCCGAAGATGAGGAGTACACTGCCTTTAGGGCTCCCCAAGGTACTTTCTGTTATCAGGTTATGACTTTCGGCCTAAAGAATGCTGGTTCCACCTATCAACGGGACTTGCACTGCATATTCAAGATGATTCTTGGGACATTTGTGGAGTGCTATGTAGATAATGTGGTGGTAAAATATATCCAATTATTGGACCATCTCAATGACCTTGAGAAGGTGTTTGGTTTCCTCTTCTCATGCCACCTGAAGTTAAACCCATTGAAGTGTGCCTTCGGGGTCACCTCTGGGATGTTTCGTGGATTTGTTGTCAGATACCGAGGCATCGAGATCAACCTAGTGAAGATCAGGGCCATCCACAAGATGCCTCCCCCAAGCAATATTCGGGACCTTAGAGGTCTCCAAGGCCACTTAGCCTATATACACCAATTCATTGCAAATCTGGATGGAAAGTGTAATCCTATTTCCCGGCTCATGATGAAAGGCTCCGCCTATGAATGGGATGAAGAGCGTCAGGCCGACTTTGAGGAAATCAAGTAGTATCTGCTCCAGCCTCTGGTCCTGATGCCACCCATTATCGAAAATCGGATGGTCCATTATGTGACCGCTTTGGAACGGTCTCTTGGTGCCATGCTTGCCCAAAAGAACTATGATCAGACAGAGAACAACCTTTACTACCTCAGCCGCATGCTCCTTGATATAGAGACCAGAGACTCCCCCATCATGAAGAGCTTCCTTGCACTCATGTTTTCTATACAGAAATTGTGTCATTACATGCAGCACCACGAGGTACAGTTGGTCTCTTGTGTATACCCACTGAAGTATATTCTGAATGGTCCCATGTTGACTTGCTGACTTGCGCGGCGGGCGGTGATCCTCCAAATGTTCAACATCAGATTCATGCCTCAGAAGGCTATCAAAGGATAGGCATTGACATAATTCCTAGATCCCCACCCAACCTCTACGGATCAATCCCTGTATCTGGATTTTTCAGATGATGCAATACCCTCCGTTGACCATCCCATCTCATGTTGGAAAATTCACTTCGACGGTGCCTCCCGGAGCCCCACTGGTAAGAGTCTCAATGATCCCAAGATCAATAGAGTGGGTCTGAGTATCGTCTTTGTCACACCATCTAAAGACATTCTTCCATACTCTTTCTTGTTGTCAGAAGGCTACACCAACAACGAGGCAGAGGATCAGGCTCTCATCACCGACCTCGAGTTGGCCCTTGAGATCGATGTTCCCCATTTGCATGTAAAAGGGGATTCCGAACTAGTCATCAAGATGGTCAATGTTGACTATGTTGTCAAAAATCCAGAGCTCATGCCATTGTTGGAGTGCACCCTTTGTTTAATGGCCCAGTTCCCTTCTTGACAAGATGTTACCCATGTCCCTCATTCACAGAATGGTTGAGCGGACGCTTTGGCCAGCATTGCTGCATCACTTTCAGAACCCAAGAAATATGAACTAATTATACATGTGGCACACCGAAGAGTCATTTCCCCCGTCACATTAGAGGATGACGACGACCTACGGGTAAGCCATCTTACCACCGGGCCCTCCATATCAGGATCCCCGGGTTCTTCAGATGTAGTGGTTGAGGCTACTCCTGACTGGAGGTCACCTTTTGTTGAGTATCTCTAAAATGGTTGCATCCTAAATGATTAGGCCGAGCCCAAGTGAATTAGAAGCCACACACTAAAATTTACCCTGCATAGTAGTCCCAGTCTTAAGAGGATCCTCTATTAGTGGGGCGTTGAAGGTGTTCTCCTCCATTGCATTCAAGGAGTCGAGATTTCTTTGGTCATGAATGAGGTCCATGCCGGTTCCTACGGTGCCCACCAGGCTGGGCCTAAGTTGTCACATCAGATCCGGAGGTTGGTGTACATATGGAACTCTATGATACATGATTGTATTGAGTTTTCCATGTGATTTCATGCGTACTATGTTCATGCTAACTTCCTTCATCGGTAGCCAAAGCCTCTCCACTCCACCAAGTACTCTTGGCCATTTTCAGTGTGAGGACTCGATGTCATGGGACCATATCCACTGGCGACAGCTCACCAGTGTAGGTTCATCCTGACTGCTACATATTTATTCTCCAAGTGGGAAGAGGCAGTTCCACTCGAAGAGGTCAAGGCCCGTTCCATCATTGACTTCATGAGATCCAATATCATCCACCGGTTTGTAGTACCTCAAGATGTCCTCACCGATAACGACACCATATTCCGAGTAGCCGAGCTGAAAAAATTGTACACCAATTACAATATTCATTTGAACCATACCTCTCGCTATCATGTGCTGGAAAATGGGAATATTGAGGCGTTCAACAAAACTTTCTTTAACATTCTGCAAAAAATGGTTGGTCAAACAAGAAAAATTATATGGATAAGCTCCCTAACGCCCTCTGGGTATATTGGACAACGACTGGAAATTCCACCTTGGTGACTAAATATTCCCTGGTGTATGGGGCTAAGTCCGTCCTGTCTATCGAGATCCACCTGCCATCGCTACACACTGCAATCTATGACCAGCAGGTGCCAGATAAGGTGGCCAAAATCCATCTATAAGAATTGGAAGCACTGGACATGAACACGCTCTATTCCCTGCACAATCTGGAAAGGAATCAGAATTAGATAGCTAGAGCCTTCCACAAATAGGATTGCCTTCGATCTTTACTACAAGGCGACCTGGTGTTGGCCCCCCGAATGCCAATAATCCCTGGTAGGAAACCACCAATGTTGGTGCCCAAATGGGAAGGACCTTACATCATTCATAAGGTTTACCACAATGGAGAATACTCCTTCATGCCTATGGATGGTGGGAGCATAACTACTCCCACCAATGACAAGTTCCAAATGCCATAGTTTTGCTGAGATTCAGGGTCCTATATGACCCTAAAATGCACCACGGTCCCTCATGACCATAAACTGAATGGTCCTGCACGTCCTTAAATTGGATGGTCCTGCTTGACCTTAAACTGTATGGTCCTGTAAAACCTTAAACAAGATGATCCTACATGACCGTAAACTACACGATGGTCCTTCATGAAATTAAACCTTCTAGTCATGGATGACATTAAACTGCAACATCATCCCACACGACATTAATCTACATCATCTTCTATCATGATGTTAAACTGCTCATTATCATCCCACTCGACATTAAACATCATCATCATCCGTCATGATGTTAAACTGCTCATTATGGTCCCACATGACGTTAAACTGCATCTTGAGAAATACGTATGGCTTGATTCCCATCCTCATGGGATACGTAGGGACGCTCAGATGTCTCATCTTGAGCCCAGCCCCAAGATATTCTCTTTAACTGTCACCCTCTGGGTATAGTTTCCTCAGAGGGTCCTCAAATGATGTGGAGTAGGCTTCTAAAGCTCTGCTCATACATGGATTATAAGGGTCGCACCATGTGCCCACTCCCGTTCTTCTATCCTCCTCACGTCTTCACCGCATGACTTTAAACTGCATGGCCTTTAAGAACTATGTATGGCTTGATTCCCATCCTCATGGGATACGTAGGAACGTGCAGACATTTTGCCTGTGGGCCTAGCCCAAAAGCCAAATTCTTCCCCTCGGGTCAAGACCTATGGTAGGGCACACACGTTTTCCACAGTTTACGTCGAGTTAGTCTCGACCCGACTGTATGTTCCCATCACTATAGATATTCGTCTCTTTCGTAGATGGGTACCACTATGATTCACCCACTCCTTGACTGGGATTCCATCACATTCCTCGTCCAGAAGGGCCCCTGAATAGTATGGATGCTCGACCTAAGGGCCCTCTTACCACTTCAGGCCAATGCCCTCACGGATGTTGACCAACAAGCCGATACAAGTCCTGCGTTTCAAATGCGGTCAGCGGTTGACACTCATTTGTTGCTCACATATCAGATCAACCTAAGGACGCTTTGTTTCAAACATGGTCAACAGTTGTCCTAGATCTTCTGATCCACCCCAAGATGTCCCAAACATTGAGTGCAATGGTTCATTCTGCCCCATCCCAAAGTGACAAACTTCCATCCGGGTGGTGCCAACAGTCGGGCCCCTGGCCCTGATTCTCTTATAGGAGTGTACAGAGTAGTGTGGGATCATGTCCTCATACCTGTAAGGGTTACTTGACTTCCATACACACTCCCTGAATGATGCTCAGCATCAGGCCCCATGGCCTTTTTATGCCCCTGTCCCTCGTCCTCACTGAAAGACATTAAACTGCAAGGAGGTCACGACTTCCTGACCGAAGCCCAACTATCAGGCCCTCTAGCCTTTTTGGGCCCCTGGCCCAGGATCTCTATGATGGGATTGTGAGGTGTGGTGTGTGATTATGTCCTCATTCACATCGGGTTATTCTCCGTACCGTACCCATCCTTGGAAGAGACACCTAACCCACCCTTCATCCTTACTACAAGACGTTAAACTGCAAGCTGGTCAGGCCTTCCTGACCGGGGCCCAGCCTTAGGCCCCTTGGCTTCCTCAGGCCCCCGACCCTCATCCTCAATGCAATACATTAAACTGCAGGCTGGTCAGGCCTTCCTAACTGAGGCCCAGCCTCAGGCCCCTTGGCCTTCTTAGGCCCCCATCCCTCGTCCTCGATGCAAGACATTAAAATGAAAGTAAGTCATGCCTTCCTAATCAATGCTTAACTATCAGGCCCCTTGGCCTTTTCGGGCCCCCGGCCCAGGTACTCTCTTACAGGAGTGTACAGTGTGATGTGGTATTATGTCCCCGTTCATGTTTTTTTATTCGTCATACCATACACCTCCTTTGTGTGGGGGTATCCCACTCCCACCCTCATCCTGCATAACGTTAAACTGCATCTTGAGAACTACATGTGGCTTGATTCCCATCCTAATGGGATACGTAGGACCTCCTGATTGTCTAGTCTTCTGGTCCAGCCCCATTTTACGGAAATCACCATCACACCTTTTCCCCTTGGCCTACCCTTCCCTGGAGAGGAGAGTATATTTCATGTTATGGGATTAATCCCTCATTCACGTCAGGCATGTAATGACCACACCTTGTACCTCTCTCTCCTGATCCACTTCGTCAAACCTTTTCGGCGGTTCAACAATGTGCCTAAGGGTACTATAGTCTAGTTACCTAGAATGTCGGACTGTACTCGAACATGTCCTTACCCTATTTTCGGGCATTTTGTTTCCCTTCATTAGGGCTTTTATCTCTTTTCACAGGAGTAGGGACCCCCAAAAATGTCCTTGATACAATTCCAAAGGGCTCTCCTACCGTTACAGGACAACTCCCCCAAGGGTTTAAGACGAAAAATAGATAAAAATTCCGTGTTGCGAATACAGTCAACAGTCCTTGCTCGTTTGTTGTTCCGACTTCAGGATAACGTGATATGGAGACTGTTTTTCTGCCACGGTTAACAGTTATCCACCATCACCATGCCAACCCCATTATGCCCGAAATGTCAGTTACACAATTCACATCCTTCTCCATTATCATCTTGTCCAAGTAGAGTTTCGAAACTCTTGATACTATTCCTCAATACACATCTGTGCGTTAGGGGAATAATGTCACGTTAAAGGTGTCCTTCGGGGATCTACACCAACTTCCCTTTGATGGAAATTCCGGGTATTTCAATAAGGACCTTCCTCCCTTGTTTCCCACACCGCGTTTAACTCAAGTGGGATTAAGGATGGGGTTGAGGTCCGCGCTTAATTGGGAAGCTGCCATCCATTCATGGTCTGAGCTCTAAGACTGTCAACAAAGTCCTCCTAAGAACTACGTCTGTCTTAATTCCCATCCCCATGGGATACATAGGAACACCCAGACCTATCGTCTTTGGGTCCAACTGGAGTTCAGATAATTTTTCTCTTTTGTCCTGCCTTTGGGACTTTGACTATGGGACCTCGTGGCATTGTGTAGGATTATGTCCTCATTCATGATGGGTTTGCAATAGCCGCACCACGTGCACCCTATTTTATGAATTATCCCTCCTATTTACTGTCCCACAAGACATTAAAAGGCTCCATAAGAACTACATATGCCTTGATTCCCACCCTTATGGGATACGTAGGACCTCCAGAATGTCTAGAATTTGGGTCCAGCCCCACCTCTTAGAGAACTACCTATCTCCACGGTCACCTAGGTCCCTTGGTATGTCCCTCTCCACAAGGGAGATATATAGGTGTGGTACAGGGTTTTTGGAACCATACCCCCTTCTCCCAGGAATCCTCCATCTCTTGGTTGCCCTCAAGTTGAGTCCCTCGACCCCTTGCAGAGGTTCAACCATTGTGTTATGAGTACTCTGGGCTAGGACCAGGAGTGTCAGATTCAATTTGGTCAAGTTCCTTCCACTTGTCAAGATTCGTGTTTCCCTTCAATCAGGATTTCATCATCTTTCACACCCAAAGGGACCCCCCAAGAACGGCCTAGATACGACGCCCATGGGCTCTCCTACCGTTACAGGCCTACGCCTTCGAGGGATTCAGATAACAAATTGATACAAATCCTGCGTTGCGAACATGGTCAGTGGTTGATGCTTATTTGTTTGTCCCCATTTCAAGCTAACGTGACAAGATGCTGTGTTGCGAACATGGTCAGTAGTAATCCTCTATCGTCACGCCAGCCCATTCAGGCCTTGAATGTTTGTTACATGATTCACATTATGTTCCACCCCATCATGTCCAGGTGGAATCTCGACACACTTGGCTTTATCCCTCAGTGTACCTTTCCATGTAAGAAGGATAAATCTGCAATACGGTGACCTTTGGGGCTCCCATAGTCCTAGATCTATGTCCAAAAACTAATATCTTTATATAGAACTATATATGGATTTATTCCCATCCTTATGGGATACGTAAGATCACCCAGACATCTCGTTTTCGGGTCCAACTCATCTGGGAGCTAGTCTCTCCCCCCCATTCATCTCTTATCTCTACGTAGGCCCCTCGGTCTGAGGTCTCCCTCTCAGAATTTTGTACGGTGTAATGTGGGATAATTTAAATATTCACATTGGTTATGTTTCCTAGAACCATACCCATTCCCCGCCTAGCATCGTCTCATCTACGTCTATGTTGCATGACGTTAAAATGCATGCTTGGTCCTATCACACGACCCTAAACTGTGACATTATCATCCTGACCGCACGATGAAAAATGGAACTACATTGGAATGACCTCAACATAGAGGACATCACGTTGGGTATTGGTCATGTTCCATGCCATTTGTCAACGCCTATCACGGCTTGATTCTGGTGGCGACACCAGGGCATGCTACCCTAGGCCTGTTGCTTCACAAAAAAATAGTCACCTTAAAGGAAAAACAAGATCTATCAAATACCGCTTCTCTTGGTGCGAGGGCTAGACCCGTGCGCCAATTTCAACCTCCCTAGAACTATGTATGGCTTGATTCTCATCCTTATGAGATTCGTAGGAGCACCCGGGAACTTCCCCGTGGGCCCAGCCTAGCTTTTGTGTTCGGTCCCTTGACTCGATCACTTCCCTAGAGAACACATGGTATGTAGGGCTTATGTCCTCATTCACGTCAGGTTTTTTATCCACTCCACCATGTGTTTCTTGCTCTCCAGACCCATTCATGGTCCGATCACTAAGACCATAAACTATGATCTCTTCAAGAACTACGTGTAGCTTGATCCCCATCCCCATGGGGTACGTAGGAACAATTGTGTACTCTACCTCAAGCCGAGATCAACTCTTGTTTTCGGTGCCTTGACCTAAAAACCTCTCCCAAGGGGGTTTTGTGGTGTGGTATGGGATTATGTCCTCATCCACGTCTAGTTGTTCACCATGGCGTACACATCCCCGGTTCCCATCCACGTTTGGTTTTTGTAATTACTCGCCATGAGTCTCACGCGTTTCCTCCCATCTGTGGTCTAAATTCTAAGACTCTAAACTAAGATCTCTCTATGGTAAGGGACTCGACTCCCTCTATCTAAAACGCCTCATTAACGCATTCAGATGCGTTTTGACAAAGAGTCCTTAGTGTCAAATTTTCATGGAGACATTCTTTCGTTCCATGACTAAGCTTCATGAGATTTCTATTTGGATCCTCATCCTCATCCACATCCAAAAAGACCCTCAGACGACATGGATTCTATGCTTAAAAGCTCTCCTTGGATGTTGGGCCTAAGGTATCTCCTATCGTTTTGGGCCAACATCCCTACAGATCTCCGAAAACATTTGCAACATGGTCCCTTGTTTCGAACATGGTCAACGGTCGACCCTCATTTGTTTGTCCCCATTCCAGGCTAAAGCGATATGGATGCTGTGTTTCTGCCATAGTCAACAGTTATCCTCCATCGTCACACCGCCATCATTGTGATCCAAATCTCGAGTGTCATGATTCATACATTTCCACTTACTCATGTTTAAGTGGAATTCCAACATACATGGCTCTACATCTTCGCGCATCTAGGTGCGCCACATGGTCGTGTTAGGGCCATTGAGCCAGTATTCACCAAGTGTCCCTTCAACCTAACCATCCCCTTCCTATGTTTGGAATGTCCCCCATTACTTCTTGTTTCCCACATCGAGAATGACTCAAGTGGGCTTAGTAGTTTTGGTGGGATGTGTACCGGCACAACCAGGATTCTCATCTTCTTGCATAACATTAAACTATGCTTCTAGAACTACATATGGTTTGATTCCCATCCTTATGGGATACGTAGGGACACCCTGGTATTTTACATAGGGTCCAGCCCACAAGAAACATAAATCTTGTTCTTCCCCTTTACGGCCCCCTGACCGGACCCAGTTTAGGTGACCGTATAACTATAACTCTACCCTGAACAAGTTCAGGATGCCCCAATATAACATTGGGAAGCGACAGACCACCTCGCCTGAGAGACCCTGTCTGAAGGATGGAATGATCCATGATCAAACCGATGCACCCATCTAGCGTACTCCCACCACGGTGGCGTAATTTCATGAATGTTGGATTCTGTTTGAACAAAACAACATTCCACATCCCATACTTCACATGCCCCTTATTCAGACTCTTTTCCTCTTTCATATATGGACGAACCCCCTATCAGTATGGATGTCTGACCTATGTTCCACCTGCTGTCCCGAGCCATCATTCTGAATGACTGGTCATGTTTGGAGGGACCCCCTAATAGTATGGATGTTCAACCTCTGGTCCGTCTGATGTCCTGTGCCAACGTCCTTGAAGACTAATCGACAATATTTTAGTTAGGCCATGTGTTGTGATCATGGTCAGCGGTCATCCCTCATTTGTCTGTACCCATTCTAGGCTAATGCGATATGGAAGCTTCGTTTCCGCCGCGGTCAACAGCTATCCTCCATTTTCACGCCACCCTTTAATGTTCTGAATCTTGGGTATCTTGATTCACACATCCCATTCCCATCCATTCGGACCAACTCCAGTTCCCTTGATGTTGCACCGTTCATGCACAAGAGCACGTTGGAAAAACGGAAATTCCGCTTTTTTGAGAATTTCATTCTCCAGTCAGGTCTCTCCCATTTCTCGAGAATCTGGACCTGTTGTACAAACCCCGGATTCCCAAATCTTGGTTTGCAATCCTATGTTTGGATGGGGCGATGAGGTGACTATCCCTTGTTTCTCACATCGGGCTCAACCCATGTGAGCTTATGGAATTTTCTTTGGATGTTCCGCAAACATTTAAGGATGCAATGAACCAGTACAAATAATGGAACTCATGCATGCTATGACATTCAAACGATTTAAAGCACGAAAGTATGATTAAGGGTTTGTAATCATTACAGTACCCAGGGGTCAACTCCCCCCATGGAAGGATTGACCCCGTCAAAAGAGCATTACTGCTCCGCCACCCTTCGACTTGTGGCGTCCAGAACTGCTACCGCCGACTCATCTCCCACTCCTCCTCAACAGCGATGGGGTGCAGTTCATCACCCTCAGCTCGGGTCCGCTCTATGCCAGACTGAATGTTGACCATCTCGTTGAAATCTTGCATCATATGCTCTTCTTCCTTTCCCATCTGGGCCTTTAGTCGCAAGATCAGCTCAGATTGTGCATTGAGAGAGGCTGACCGCTTATCAACCTAGATCTGTATGTGTTGGACTTCGTTTTCAGCCTCCTGGAGCATCATGATGTTCGTCGCCTTCCTCCGCTGCAGCCCACGCTGAGCCCGCAGTTATACGTCCGGATCATCTCTGCCATGAGATATCGGATGATCAGATAAGGGCATTGGGCATCCACTCCCCCAACACACAGTCTGTGCAACCGCGAGCGATGTCTGTCCATTTCTTCCATCCATAGCACTTGGGGTGTGGGTATCATTGATGAAGCACGGGATCGACTTCCATGATCGGCGGCAGACTATTTTATTTTCCTCTTCATCGGAGGTCATCTCATCCCATTCCGCACGATTAGAAGGCCCGTACGTGGGGTACGCCGACATGAAGTCTTCAGTAGGATCTACATCTAGTGTGGGATCAGGTGCAACATCTGGCATTAGATCAGACACGACGGGACTTGGGTCGACTGGTCGATCCTCGTCATCAGACTCCACCTCAATAACCTCGGGCACGACCCTGCTAGTGGTCCTGCCATTGATAAAGAGTGATTCAATTCAGGTATATGGGAAAAATATCACAACGATAACCGGCATGCCTCTAGGAGGGAAGCCAATAGAAATCCCAAGCAGCCTTCCCGCAGTAGCCCATTCCAGTCGTAGAACTGTGCGTGAGAGGGAAGGACATGGATGTCAGTTGGCATGATCTGCTTATGACAAGCCATGAATTCAGTGGAGAATACTTACGGAGATCGATCAACTGGTTATGCTCCTTAGTTGATACTGATGGGACCCTGAGGCATGTCCCTCCTTATATTTTTGGAAGGTCTGGAGATTCCGGAGGAGCCACCTCGGGTGCCCTAGCCCTGCAAGACACAAAAATGGACGCAGCCATAGGTGCGGATTTCGAAGGTCCTACATCGTCACCCACCTAGAGGTGAGAGTAAGGTCTGTGTACAAGATCCTCCAACATGGTCCAGATGTGGGTAAGAAATCTATGATGACCTGATAGCAGACCCCGAGGAAAGAAACTTGGGATGTTACCTCAAGAGTCTCCGCAAAATCATTGAGATCCGAGTCTTGATCGCTGACTTCGCCCTCCTCCAATGAGATCCCTCCGCAGGCCTCGTTTTCCCCAGAGGATTCGTCTAATTTCTCCGGCACGAAGAAGCACTCTCTCACTTTGAAGGCCGATAGATGTGGGGGAACCGAACGATCCAGTACTACCCTCACCCGATCTTTCATTAGATGCGGGACACCACTGGAATGTACGCAGTCCTCTATCGCATCCAGATATTGCTCCGCCTCCATCAGAGACACTATGAAACCATCCCGAATAGGGCCTATACACGGTAAAACCATCCTAAGATGGTTCAGGTGTTCCCACATCTCGGGTGGATTGAGGTTCTCCCAGTTGGCGTCCCAAATGTCCCAGGCCTCTAGGAAAGCAGCATTCTCTGGCATGTCAATATGGCGCAACCATTTCCCCAGATCCTGAGTGGATATCCTGTGAAATCCCTTCAGTGGTCGCCCCTTCGGATGGCTATGTTCTTTCGGGACCACCAGATCCACCGCTGTTGTTGGGTCTGCCGCCACTGCCTCATCCTCAGCTGGTGCAAGTCTCGCCGCCATGGAATCTTCGCCAACTCGAGAGGCCCTTTCCAACCTCCGACCTCGACCTCGGGATAGGGGAGACCTACCGTCACCAGCCCGAATGGTTGGCTGCTTCAGCATTTCCCCCGGATAAGCCACCTCCCAGCTGATGGCATACACCTACACCAGTCCAAAGGCGGTAGTGAACGGAGGCAATGCATTTCGAATTTTCCCATCTTCCCGTGTGAACATGAGCCAAAATTGCCTCATCATACATGGGTGCTCCTCATGACGCACCTCCCAGTAGAACTGCGGGGTCAGCCGCTGCAGGCACCAGGACTGCCACACCAACCGGTGTGGGGTGTATGGCTCGCAGTCCACCTGCGCCACGAAAACTCCAACTTGAAATGCCATGATATAGGGTCGGTGCTCCTCCGTTCCCTGACCGTCTATGGTGAGTACCCCCGTCAGCAATGGTAACAAGTGGAAGATAAACTCATCTACCTTCCACAACCTGTTCATTACCATCTGTACAGTTAGTTTGAATGGGAATATCTCGACAGAATTTAGAATGGATGGGTGGAAGTTTGACCCCGGTGGAGATATGGGGTTTGGATATTCATAAACTCCCCTAAGATGCGCCACGATCCACCCTTATAGAAGGTGGAAGGGCCCACATATCCATGGTGACTTCTTGCCCCCGATAATGTGCCAAAACATCTTTTACAATTTGGCGAGCAATGGAATCCCCAGATTAACCCGCCGTACCATAGCTAGCATGGATGCCATGATAAATGAGCTAGGCCTCACCCCCATGTTGGTACCCCTCACTAGTAGGATCCAAACACAGATAAGGGCTGCGATAAATGCCACCAGCGTGACTATTGGCTGCTGGTCAGTGCTGACACTGAAACCCTAGGTCTTCCATTGGCTGTCCTCCATGAGCCGCCAATACGAGTTTCCTTGAACTGTTGAGCCCCCTTCAGACAAGTTCAAGGCCTTGTGGGAAACTCGTTGTTCAACGGGATGTTCAGGAAGTACTTGAACCATAATTTAAAGTGGAAATCTCTCACCGCTTCCTTGTCCTATCCGGGGAAAAGTCTCATCAATACTAGCACCAGCTGTGACATATACTCTGGATCCACCCACGTGCTCATGACGGGGAAGAACTCATCAAACATGGCCCCCAAGATCGGGACCCCCGTGATCTGATGGACATCCCAAAGACTGATTCCAATCTCCCCATGGTGCAGCTGAAAAGTGTTGATCCTAGACCACCATCTGGTCAACAACTCTAGCATCAGCTGTTTTGGTTGATAAATGTGGAATTGGGAGGCTTAGGCCGCCTCATACAAGCCCACTCTCCTCAGATGGTCCCAAACTCCTCGCATGAAGCATCTACCCAGTAGGCTCATGCCCAATCGTTGGTGAAGTTGTCGCCCTGGAACAGGTCCCAATCATCAGACCACCCCTTCTTCGAATCCCCAAAAGCTTCCTTCAGTGTACTGTGGTACATAGGAGGGGATGTCTCCGGTTGCAAGGGATTCTCATCAGTGTTGTTCAGGTGGTTTTACAGACAGTCAGCAGTGATAGGCATGAAGTCCTCATGAGCATGACCATTAGCCACCCTGAACCATTGACGCTCGCATGACGTGCTCCTGAACTAGAAAGTGTGTTCATCCCTACTCACCTCAGGAATGAATACGTCATCCCTCAGCCCGAAGCCATACAAGGGAAGCTTCTTGCACAACTGATAGTTCTTTTGGCTCTCAGATAGTAGTTCAGTCAATGAATTATGGTCTGAGTGGCATTGGACCATCTCCACCTGGCCCAGACAGTTGGCCATCTCATCCGTCTAGGCGGCGTTTCGAAGCACCTCTAGTGCAGCTTCTTGATGGGCCATTACGGTTGCATAACTCTGAAACTTTTCGTATCGAGTCGCGAAGATCGTTCGTGGAGCTTGTTCTCGAAGCTCGTTTGCAAATCGAAGACACAGAGCCTGGCCTCGGCCTAGAAGTACACAATCGCTTGGCGTAGTAGCGGAGTCAGTGACTCGTTGTTCGCCACGAAGCTCGATTCACGGTGAGCAGACGCGGAGTACGCAGAGCTTCGGGAAACCAAATCGCAAAAGGAAAAAGTTGCAGAGAATGGAAAGGAAAAAAGAGAGGTCAACCCCACTATTTATAGGCAGTGGCCCTCGGAGCTTCGCAGCGCGTTCGGCCCGCACGGTGCTTCATGGCGCGTCCGGACCACATGCCCCTGTCCTACTTGCGGGACTTCTTCTCGTGTCAGTACCACGAAATGCCAATAATTTTGGAAATATCCCACAGAATTTGACCCTTGATCCCTCCACGGCTCCATTTCTGAGGGGGGGAATTTGTTGGCGCCAAAATATTTTATTAAAGGAGATAATAAAATGAGTCCCCACACTCTGCCTTGCGAAGCCCCGATGCGAAGCACTCTGAATCAACGACGCCACGAAGCACTAGATGTGGTAACTATGTGTGAACTCCATGACGTTTGCAATGCTTCCACCAAGAACAAGAGGCGGTAACTCTCTGCAAACGCACTGATGTTCATGATGTTTCCGCAAAGAAGATGAGGTGGTAACTCTCCACAAAATTCCCTGATGTTCGTGACGCCGCCACGAAGCAGATGAAGCGGTAACTCTCCGTGAATGCCCAGATGTTCGGGGCGCCGCCACGAAGTAGATGAAGTGGTAACTCTCCATGGAAAAGGTTGATGTTCGTGACACGCCGTAGAGAAACCCAAGCCCCTTTTGTGCCGCGTGAGCTCTGCTTCACGGCATCTCTTGCCTATAAATATCGAGCTCCCCCTGATCTCTCTAGATGGACAATCCGACCATTCAGATTCTCAGCTCCCAAATCACAAATCACACTTCACTCTAGGAATCATGAGCTCCGTGAGGTATTTTTTCTTCACGAGAGGCCTCCGCCTTGTCCTATTTTGAGCCCCTCTTCTAAGAGGGATTCCCTTCGCAAAGAATAAGAGAATTCACGAAGTAGTGGGATCCCCAAGCGGACCCAGGCAGTCGTGGATCATTTATGATTCACAAAACACCCACCATGTACACATGATCCACATGCCAAGGCAGGGTCTCTGTACTTCGTGAACCACACTGCTTCATGGCACCTTGCTTCGCGAGGCACTGATTCTTCATGAATAAGTGCTCCTCGAATTCCCTTCCACTTCTCAAAGCACCTCCCACTTGCACCTCCGCCCCATTCTAAGGCTAAGGAACCGCACTTCGTGAAGAAAACCCCTTCGAAAGTTCCCTCCACTATGTAATGCAACAGAGCTCCGCAAGGCCCCTACCTGTGGACCCCTTTACTTGGAAATTCCTTCTCCAATGCGACCCTCCAGGTTTGCACGATGTGATTTTAAAGTCCCTTGTACGATACCACCCATGGAATTTCTTCTCCTAATTCTTCTTCGCATAGGCGCGCTAATAGGTATTGCTTCTTCGTATGGCCATGCTAACGTGAACTGCTAGATGGTTCAATACGAAACCCCCCTTATACACGGCCTTACTAATGCCTTCCCTCTCACAAGGGGCATAGGGTAACGGTCATGTAAGTCATATGGGTGTGGAGAAAACCCACCTCATCCGAGTTGTAGAATGTTAAACTGCCAAGCACCTCGTCCTTAACACATGACATTAAACTGTGATCTGTCCCCCAGCTCGAACATTCTTTACGGCCACTAGTCTCCACGGAGATGAGATCACCCCTCACATAGGATAATATACTCTTTATCGGAGCGACGTTTGTCCGCGGGGAAGGGCGGCCATCTTGGCATAAGCCCCTAGCCCCTCTTGTGAAAGGTAGCACCCATGAACCTCTGTACTTCCTTACTGCCAGGGCTAGTGGAGGGCATGATAAGGAACGAGGCACCTCCTTTCTTGGGTCCCAAATACCTCTCCCTCTGCACTTTGTCACTCTCGGGCCCCCATCATGGTGTATGTCCCGACACCGTGGGCCGCTCAATGCGAAAGCCCCTCTTTGCTTCTCACGGACGTACCCTTAATGACATGATCATCAGGTCTCTGCCGCCTCTTGTTTCTCACACCGACCATGACTCACGTGGTCATAGAGTAAGCATTGACCATGACAATTCCCCCATCCAGTATAATGTTAAACTGTATGCCCCCATCCAGCATGACGTTAAAATGTATGATATCCTGCATGAATTTATATTGTACATCCATATGAACTGATGGGTCTTTGATCCATGTCAAGGCATGGTACGTAGGAAGCCTCCAATAGGTTCAAGCCCACCACCCGTCTTTTCTTCACATCAGGTTCCACCCTCATCCCGCATGACGATAAAATGCATCCTAGTCCAGCGGCAATCGGTTGTGACTATCCTGAACTACGGGGTATTTGATCCATGTCAAGGCATGGTACATAAGAAGCCACACGAGGTTCAAGCCCACCATCAGTGGACCCCCAAGTTCACCTTCATGTCGGTTCGCTAACGAAACCTAACTTGAACTATGAGAACATTGATCCATGTCAATACATGGAACGTAGGATGCCTCCCAATGGTTCAAATCCGTCACCCATAGGACCAAGGTCCTTCTTCACTTTGGTTCTCCGACACCCACATCCCTTCGGAACTACGAGGTCTTTGATCCATGTCAAGGAATGGTGTGTAAGAAACCTCACAAGGTTTAAGCCCACCATTCACCTAGGTCCAAGGTCCATATTCAGATCAGTTCTCTGACATGCCCCCATCCCGCATAACGTTAAACTGCATCGCAATCCAGCAGTAAGTCGTTATAACCCTACCATCCAGTTGTTATGACACCCCTTCGTTTCAGTTCAACACCCCCTTTTTCCCAAACAACGTGGACTTTGATCCATGTCATGGCATGGTACGTAGGAAGCCTCCCAAAGGTTCAAGACCACCAACCATTGGACAAAGGTCCTCCTTCACATCAGTTCACCGACGTCAAACCCAAACAATGTGGACTTTGATCCATGCCAAGGATTGGTAAGTAGGCAGCCTCATGAGGTTCAAGCCCACCACCCAGTCATTCTGACCGCATTCACGTTGGTTCTTCCACCACTTTGGGCAGCCTAGAGTGTAAGCCACACCCATCCATTCTGAACTACACAGACTTTGATTTCCTGCCATGGGGATACGTAGGGAGTATCTTCTAGATTCAAGCCCATCACCACCGTCATCTCCATGACGACTCTATTTCTTCCCCCCTCCAATCCGTGTAGCTTTCCATCACCCATCCTTATTTCTGTCCGGGCCTCCACATCCCGATGAGATCATGCCACCCCATTCCCCTCCACAGCATTCGGGAAGCATCCCACGAGATGGTTCTGATATCGGTGTTCCCTCATGGGGTTTCCCCAATCTGATTCACCCTTGTCAGTGTTCTGATCAGTTCGATCTGTATCTATTGGACATTAATCTTGCAGCATACCCTATGTTAAACATGGGAAGGTGAGGAAAACCTCAGATACATGCCTATGACATATGATTCCACATACTCGATGTGGGATGCCTCTTATTTCCGTGCCCTCGAGAATCCCTATAATAAGGGTCAAACGGCAGACTTTCCAATTCCACACCATTCAGAATCGTTAATGATGCCTTGACGTGACTACTCCCCCAACTGAAGGTTGCTGCCCTGACCGGACCCCTTGGAATGTCCTGACAGAATCAGTGTAATTAATCAGCGTACATGGAAACAAGGCAATAGGAAGAGTTTCACGAATAACATATTAAATCAATAAGGGTGACCCGGATTATGTGACAAGCTTCGAGGAGGAATCGACAAAAGGAGGAACCAACATCCCATCATCCCGTTTCGATCATGGAGCAGACAACCCTGAATAAGGAATGGATGTCTCCTGCCTTTTGAATGTGGGAATGCTGGGAAACAAAAGTCACGCATGTCGTGCCCCAAGAGGACGGATGTGTGGGCCCAGGAGAAAGTGTCGGAAACAGTAATAATCATCCCATATATCATATATGAGTTTATTCATCCTTAGAGATAGGTAATCAAATATTCCTTTCTCTGACTATCTTTCAATTAATTTATGCACTATGTTCTTCTTTTATAGTACTATTCTCTTTTCTAGTTGAGATCCTTGGATTTTAAAAAAGCATTCTCTAGTATTTTTGGTTTAAATCTTCCATCTTCAAATATAATCTTCCTAATAATGATCCTTTTGATCTAAGATTGTCTTCATCTTCTCTGATCTTAGAGATGAAAATTATTTTTTGACTTATTTAGTTACATCTTGAAGAAGTATCTTCTCCCTTCATTTTTTCTCTGAATCAGGTTAACCCATCATATTTTCTATGTTATCCTCTTGAGGTTTAGCACCTAGAATGTCGTTTCTCTGATTGATGTTGATTAATCGTGGAAAAAATATGTAATTCTTTCCACTCTGTTATATAGATCTAGTCTACACATGTTTTAGAACTTCACATTAAGATGATTAAATAGTCTAACACATATTTTCTTGGGTGGACATCCGAACATCTTATGCTAGTTCCTCATGTTGATCCTTAGAAATAGAGTTGTACTAATACATCCATCCATAAGTGCTACATGCAGTTCTGGGATCATTTTTACCAACATAGATCCTGCATGATGATTTTATTGTGCATCTCATAATATTGAATTGGAGAAATTGGATAAACTACTATCCAACACTACAATTAGTATTAGTATATCATTGCGTTTTCTAAATAGGGGATCAACTCCAACATGAATTATTCCAAAATGCACATTCATAGATTTTTTTTGGATCACGTTACTAACCCGTTCCAATTTTTTCATAGTCATTGTAAATAATCCTCTATATTTTTTATATAGATCAGTTGTCTCTTCATGTTAAATTATCTCAGTCATTTATAGTGATGGTAAGCAATAAAACTGGAACACCTCAAGCTAAGAAATGCTAGACATATTCCATTATTATAAATCTCTTCATTATAAAGGGATTTCAGTTTCAAAAAAAATCTCTATATCAGCATCCATCCCCTATATCATTACCAGTTCTAGAGATTCCTCAGTTGTACTAACCCTTATTTGAATCAAAACTATTCAAATTTGGTTCAAAATAGATTTATTTTCACCATCCTTATCTAAGATTAAGTCTTCCACCTCTGAGTTCTTAGAATTTAAAGAATATAATCTTTCTTCATTAGAGAAAATATCTTCTCCCTCGATAGGCTCGAACAAAATATATAATAAATCACCCATCAATATTTTCATGAGGCTTCCTATTCATTATAAATCTTGGAATGTGTTAGCTCTATGACAATTTATCCTACAGAACAAAAAACAATCACAACTACATAGAGACATTACTTTATGGAATTTTCGATACTTATCATACTTTTACATCAATTTTTTGTTCACATCATTATGAATTTTGTTGGATCTAAGAAATATCTTAATATTTGTATGGCGATCTACTTGAAAATGTAGTTGATGATATTTTTTTACCAAACTATCTCTTGAAAATCATGTGTAATCTATTTCGATCATAATGACCATCTCGACATTGTGTTCTGAATGATCTTTTTTTTGGGATTTTCAAGCTCATTCAAGGTTGGAAAATTACCATATCATCATGAAACACCCACAACATTGGAAAATAAGATGAACTCTTATATTGCATATTTCATACATCCTATAAGGCATGACCATTCAGAAAATATAATATTATGACTTACCTAATTATTTCTTCTCAAAGTCCCAATATATGCTAGCAATATGGACTTTGGGAAAGAGGAGTATTCAATACTTGGTGAAACATTTCTGGAAAACACCCAAGATGTTTATGGATAAATACATCTTCATCATATGCATGATCTCATGGTCCAATAAGATAATACCAATGCTAAAACTCACAATGGTATTCTTCTGAATAACACATGTCACAGATTTGGATATTGGTTAAAGATATTATTTCTTGGGAGTACAATTCTCCACCCAGATTGACCAGTGAATTTATCATAAAATATAGTTTAATGAAATAAAATACTAATTATATAACTTCAATTGGGAATTAAATGTATTCATGGATAGCTTCTATTACTTTTTATTTTCTTATATGCTTACCGTGAAATTTACCTTCATTGCCTCTCAAGGTAACACCTATAAAATTGAGTTCTCTTTCAATGATTCATGAATGTATACAATCATATAGAATAAAATATTGAAGGTTTAGAGCCCATTAATCTATGGATGTTCCAGATCCTTTATACAATCCTACTTTAATATCATCCCATGTTAAGGAACACCTTATGGATTAGTTTTCCTCATCATATATTCTTCCAAAATATAGATGAGATATGAGGGATTGAATTCCCAATAGAAATTCTAAAACCAATACCTAAAATATAATTTCAATCATTTTCATGTGATTGGTTTCAAGGGGATAGACATTCATACAAGCTATTATTCCCCATGTTTTACGTTGAGTCCATGGGCATGATAAGACTTAGTGTCTTTCTTTTTCACAATATTTTCGAGTTTGGATTGTGTGTATTTTTATTTATAATGATTCTCATTTATATTTTTGGAGACTTGTTAAATATCTCCAAGTAACGAATTCACTTGAGTAGTGTTATCATGGATATGTATCGGGAATTACTTGATAGTATAAGGAGTACTCAAAACATATTTCTGACATTAATGAGATTATCTAGATATTGGCCACGTGTATTCATCTATAGTGTATTTTACTAATATAGTTACCATTTCTTCATCTATCTATGGATGAATATATGAGACAATGGCTTCAGGATGATTGGAATCATCTCCGGGAGCTTTCCCTTTCAGCCTATGCCAAATATCTCAAATATTTGGTCCAAGACAAGATCCTGTTCTGAACATATTTTTCTATTGAAATAAAGATACTTCTCTTTATGGAATAGTAGTTCCCCTTCTTGGTTTTAGACTAACCACTTGTCTTGTCAAAGGTGAGATTCAGTATGCCTGATTTCTACCTTCAACTCCTCATGGTTCTCATGAGTTTCCTGGACTTTCTTAACTAACTCGATTACTTCGGGTTTGCTTTCATCAACTAATATGGATTTTAGAATTTCATGATACATTCTAAGACAAATATAGATGGCTTAGTTCTCATAGTACCTCCACCGACCATTTAATGTTTTTTTCATAATAAAGAGTATAAACCATGGAATCCAGAGTTTTCTTTCTGGAAAATCCACAGATTCAGTTCTCAGGTTTACATCAATCTACCCCCACATGCTCTGATACCACTATTGGATGAGTCTTTGATGAGGTTACCCATGATATTACACATTCAGATTCTAAAAATGATACAAAAATTCGATAATGCGTGAAAACAATGAAATATCTACAAAATGGATAAGGGAATTACATTTAATTAACTCACAGGTTAATTTCATATAATATCTTCTTACGATAAAAAAATTTTTAGAGTGTGAAATTGTTTTGATTTCTATTCATGATCATCTCTCCATGAAAATAGTCTTATGTCCCTTATATAGGACTCTAGGATTGGATTTCCAAAGAATCTGACTCGATTGAGATTTACAATGCATACTTTCGAAAAACAAAAAAGTAAAACAAAAAGTAAAAGAAAAAAGAAAAATGTAGAGTTCAAAACTATGAAACTCCCACTAAACACTACACACTAAAAAAATCTACATAAATGAAATTTCTGATTTGATCCAATCATCCATGCCGGATATGACATGTTATTGGATTAGTTCATAGAATCCCTTCAAATAAAAAAGAACATCAATTAAATCACCAACCAGGATTTTCTTTTTGACTCTTACATTTCCATAAATCCATTGATTGTGTGTTGGATTTGGTCTCTGATAATAAAGATATCTACTTTATGTACCTTCCAAATCTTGAGTTCCTTAAGAATTGAGTCTTCCACCACTTTGAGGTCTATAATATGCTTTATTTCTATATGCTTCAAGTCTGTAGAGTGGATAGAAATAAGTTCATTATCTCCTATAAATAATATAAAATCTTCTATTGTTAATTTTTTTTCAATTAGATAAACATTCCATGAATCCAAGACTATCTTGAAATTGATTTTAGTCAATCTAAAATACATCCAATATTCATCACTAAATATGTTAAAATTGGTACAAGTTCCATAATATGATCAATCTTTTTGTTGATATGAAGGGTTCTATGTGTGAACCCCACCATTGAAAACATGGATATTTATTTTTCTAAACTATGCCTATCCTTTGTAGTGCCCAATTGAATGTGAATTTTTTAATAAATCCCAAGAATTTTATTGCTCCAATTTAAAATACTATATAGAATTCGATTAAATATTTCAATTCTAATGTATTATCTAGTATATGGGGCTTCAGAATCTGTGTTCATTACACTATAAAAACCCATTTCATTACTGGTTATTCATTCACTCCCATCTCATTAATTCTTTTAACTTTGGCAATATGACAGGATACTTGTACATTGAACCTGATATTTTTAGTGATAATGATACTGATAATATGTCGATCAATATTTTTTATAATCCTCCATAACTTCCTCATATTCCTTAATCATGTATAGGACACTGTTTAGACATCCCATGAATACAAGATCATCATTATGCTTTTGGATCAATATATTGAATGTGGTAGATATATTCCTTGAAATATTTGGAATAATATTCAAATATTTCCATAATTCATTTCCTGTATTGGGATCCTCATCTAGATCATCACTTAAGTATCGTGATCTTGTTCATGTTGATCATTTTTTCAAAACAATGTATTTTTTTTGACAATTTTTCATCTTTTCATGTCATGCTTCTACAAGATCAGCACACCTTTTAGAAATATTTTTCTATTTTCCTTTAGATCTAGCATTGGTTTCGACCATTTCGTTCTTTGGATCGTTCATATTTCTCATTTTTTCTACACATTGAGGGCTATAATGTTCATTCCGATCACATAAAAATCATTCAAAATTACTTTTATCTATAGACATGCCATCTAGGAGTTTTTTGGAAGCATTTCCTAGTTTTTTGGCCTTCTTTGATGAAGAAATCATGATTTTTTTTATTTCAATATTATTGGATGTGTATCCATTTTTTTTGAAGAATATTCTATATGAGAGTCCAATTTCTTTTTAGTCATATGTAATTCATGGCTTTCATAACTGGGCATTCTGGCACAAAATTACTATTAATGCAAATTTTATAAATCCTTGATTTGCAATCATTTTTCATTGCACCTGCAAGAGTCAAAGTAGTGTGTGAGTGCATCTGAAATTAAATTTTTTTCCCTTTAATATATTATATATTAATGTTTTTGTATTGAAATTAATTAATCAACTATACCAAGCATACCTAGGTAATTTTTTTTAATTCTAATGAAATTATATAGAATAAATATATATTTTTATAGTTAATTTATGTCCAAAGAAAATTTCATTAGCCATAATTTCATTAATGATTAAAAGAAATTATCTTTCATGTGAATGATAATTATTTTCTAATTTATTAAATACCCTCAATTATATACTATTAAAATAATGAATGTTTTATTACCTTTTGGATACAACCCCATACAGAGTCGGATGCATCAGTTTTTAAGATATTTTCATTTTCCCTCAATCTAGATATTCCAATAATATTAGGTTCTATTATTATTTCATTAGAATTATGATTACGTCCGAATATTATTTTTTCTAAATTCTGGTTTCCTTAAGGGACACATTTATTTTTATTAAAAATTATATTTTAAATAAATCTATAAGGTATTCTCTGAAATAACATTATATACCAAGATACACCTACATATTCATATGATATTAAATCATGTCGGGGAAAGTTTACTTGTTTTCTATAGTTGAATTTTTTCTCTACATCCTTGGATATGAAATCCTAAAAATTCTGTCATTGATTTTATCCAATTGATATTTTGATTCTAAAAATATCATCAATTTTTTTTCTGATTACATCATCCACCATTTGTAAATGTTTTATATCTTCTTCTATATTTGTACTGAATATGATAAAATCATCAATATAGACTTCCAAAAATTGTGATAATCTACTGATGTCCTTGTCCAATCAATCCTAGAATATTCCATAGGAATTATTATGTTTGAATGGAAACAATATCCATTAATTCAAGAAAACTAACATTGTAAATACTATTAATAGTATATCCACCTCTTCACGATGTTGCTGCAAAGAAGATGAGGTGGTAAATCTCCACAAAATGTTCTGACGTTCGTGACGCCGCCACGAAGCAGATGAAGTGATAACTCTCCGCGAACGCCCGGACGTTCGCGGCGCCGCCACAAAGCATATGAGGCGGTAACTCTCCATGAAAAAGTTGGACGTTCGCGACCCGCTGTAGAGAAACCCAAGCCCCTTTTGTGCCACATGAGCTCTGCTTCGCGGCGTCTCTTGCCTATAAATACCGAGCTCCCCCTGATCTCTCTGGACGGACAATCCAACCTTTCGGATTCTCAGCTCCCAAATCACAAATCACACTTCACTCTGGGAATCATGAGCTCTATGAGGTATTTTTTCATCACGAGAGGCCTCCTGCTTGTCTTGTTTTGCGCCCCTCTTCTAAGATTGATTCCCTTCGGAAAGCCTAAGGGAATTCGCGAAGGAATGGGATCCCCAAGGGGACCCGGTAGTCGTGGAGCATTTATGCTTCACAAAACACCCACCCTGTACACGTGATCCACATGCCAAGGCAGGGTCTCTGTACTTCGTGAAGCACACTGCTTCATAGAACCTTGCTTCGTGAGGCATTGATTCTTCATGAGTAAGTGCTCCGAGAATGTCCTTGCACTTCACGAAGCACCTCCCGCTTTCACCTCCGCCCCATGCTAAGGCTAAGGCGCCCCACTTCGGGAAGAAAACCCCTTTGAAAGTTCCCTCCACTATGCAAAGAAACTAAGCTCCGCAAGGTCTCTGCCTGTGGACCCCTCTACATGGAAATTGCTTCTCCCGTGCGACCCCCCAGGTTTGCACGATGTGATTTTAAAGTCCCATGTACGATACCACCCATGGCGTTTCTTCACCTAATTCTTCTTCGCATAGGCACGCTAACAGGTATTGTTTCTTCGTATAGCCATGCTAACGTGGACCCCTAGATGGTTCACTATGCAACCCCCCTTATACACGGCCTTACCGATGCCTTCCCTCTCACAAGGGGAATAGGGTACCCGTCATGTAAGTCATATGGGTGTGGGGAAAACCCACCTCATCCAAGCTGTAGGATGTTAAACTGCCAGGCACCTCGTCCTCAACACATGATGTTAAACTGTGATCTGACCCCGTGCATCGCACATAGGGTCCCCCCAGCTCGGACTTTCATTACGCCCACTGGTCTCCACGGAGATGGGATCACCCCTCATAGGGGATAATATACTCCTTATCGGATCGGCCTTTGTCTGCGGGAAGGGAGGCCATCTTGACGTAAGCCCCTAGCCCCTCTTGCGAAAGGTAGCACCCATGATCCTCTGTACTTCCTTACCACCAGGGCTAGTGGAAGGCGTGATAGAGAACGAGGCATCTCCTTTCTTGGGTACCAAATCCCTCTCCCTCTGCGCTTTGTCACTCTCAGGACCCCATCCTGGTGTAAGTCCCGACACCGTGGGCCGCTCAACATGAAAGCCCCTCTTCGCTTCTCAAGGACGCACCCTTCGCGACATGATCATCAGGTTTCTTTCGCCTCTTGTCTCTCACACCGACCTTGACTCACGTGGGCATAGAGTAATCAATAACCATGACAATTCCCCCCATCCAGTATAAAGGTAAATTGTATGCCCCCATCTAGCATGACGTTAAACTGTATGTTGTCCCGCATGAAATTATATTGTACATCCATATGAACTGATGGGTCTTTGATCCATGTCAAGTCATGGTACGTAGGAAGCCATCACTAGGTTCAAGACAACCGCCTGCCTTTTCTTCAAATCAGGTTCCACCCTCATCCCGCATGACGTTAAACTGCATTCCAGTCCAGCGGAAATCGGTTGTGACTATCCTGAACTACGGCGTCTTTGATCCATGTCAAGGTATGGTACGTAGGAAGCCTCATGAGGTTCAAGCCCACCATCAGTGGACCCCCAGGTTCACCTTCACGTCGGTTCGCTAACGAAACCTAACCTGAAATATGATCACATTGATCCATGTCAGTGCATGGAACGTAGGAAGCCTCCCAAAGGTTCAAATATGTCACCCATAGGACCAAGGTCCTTCTTCACTTTGGTTCGCCGAAACCAACATCCCTTTGGAACTACGAGGTCTTTGATCCATGTCAAGGAATGGTGTGTAAGAAACCTCACAAGGTTCAAGCCCACCATTCACCCAGGTCCAAGGTCCTTATTCACATCAGTTCTCTGACACGCCCCCATCCCGCATGACGTTAAACTGCATCCCAATCCAGCTGTAAGCCATTATAACCCCGCCATCCAGTTGTTCCAACACCCCTTCGTGTCAGTTCAACACCCCCTTTTTCCCGAACTAATGGACTTTGATCCATGTCATGGAATGGTACGTAGGAAGCCTCCCAAAGGTTCAAGCCCACCACCCATTGGACGAAGGTCCTCCTTCACATCGGTTTGCTGACGTCCAACCCAAACTATGTGGACTTTGATCCTTACCAAGGTTTTGTTAGTAGGAAGCCTCACGAGGTTCAAGCCCACCACCCAGTCATTCTGACCGCATTCACGTCGGTTCATCCACAACCTTGGGCAGCCTAGAGTGTAAGCCACACACATCCATTCTGAACTACACAGACTTTGATTCCCTGCCACGGGGATACGTAGGAAGTCTCTTCGAGATTCAAGCCCATCACCACTGTCATCTGCATGACGACTCCATTTCTTCCCCCCTCCATTCTGTGTAGCTATCCATCAACCATCCTTATTTCGGTCCGGGCCGCCACAACCCAATGAGATCATGCCACCCCATTCCCCTCCACAGCATTCGAGAAGCTTCCCACGAGCTGGTTCTGATATCGGTGTTCCCTCAAGGGGGTTCCTCAATCTGATTCAACCTTGTCGGTGTTCTGATCAGTCTGATCCATCTCTGTTGGACATTAATCATGCTGCATACCCTATGTTAAACATGGGAAGGTGAGAAAAACCTCAGATACATGCCTATGGCATATGATTCCCCATACTCGATGTGGGATGCCTCATGTTTCCGCGCCCTCGAGAATCCCTATAATAAGGGACAAACGATAGACATGCCAATTCCACACCGTTCAGAAACATTAATGATGCCTTGATGTGACTAGTCCCCCAACTGAAGGTTGCTGCCCTGACCGGACCCCTTGGAATTTCCTGACAGAATCAGTGTAATTAACCGGTGTCCATGGAATCATGGAAATAGGAAGAGTTTCAAGAACAACATATTAAATCTATAATGGAGACCCGGATTATGTGACAAGCTTCTAGGAGGAATCCACGGAATGAGGAACCAACATCCCATCATCCCGTTTCGATAATAGAGGAGACGTCCCTGAAAAAGGAATGGATGTCGCCCGCCTTTGGAACGTGGGAATGCGGGGAAACAAAAGTCACGCCTGTCGCGCCGCAAGTGGACGGATGTGCGGTGTAACACTAGAGACTTTTATGTTATATAAATCATCAAAGGAATCTTTTTCTACACAAAACACTTTCTTGGCTTGCTTTACACGAAATCGCGACCTTCCTCGATAGCTTGCGTCGTACGCAATAGCGAGTTTCACTAAACAATGATATGCTAATAAAATATTATTAATACTAGCCGTTATGAATAATAATAACCACTTTTTGAAATTTTATAAATTTTATTTTTCAAAATGGACTTCATTTTTGGATTCGTAATATCAAAATTATCTTAGGGTGAATTTTTGGTATTTTTCTGAAAACTCTCAATTTTTGATGAATAGTGAAACCACTAAGTGGTAGTTAAAAAACTGAATTTTTCATAAAACATAATTTTACCGCTTCTGTGAGTCGAATTTCAAAAATCCGAGAGACACGGTTGATGTCAGTAAGTAAAATGTTGTTCAATGAGATGAAAATAATTTTTGGTAAATAGTAACTTTTTACTTTTATTTACCACAGTTAAAAGTAAATAGGGTAATTAAGGGTAAAAATGATATTATTATTACCCTAACACATGTCCTAATTCTATTGGATAAGTGTAATTCGACCAAAAAAAACTTAGGAATAAAATATGACCATTTAGACCCACATGGATAAGATTAGGACATTTATTATTAATTTATTTAAAGAAGGGTTAAAATAGTTAAAATCAATGTTTAATAAGTAAATAATTTTTAATATAAGTTTATATATAAGATAAATTCGACTATAAATATTAATTAAAAATCTAAAAATATTTCCTACATAATGGTATTTTATATGTAATTTTTAGACATTAAATAATTTAATTTATTTATGACACAATGATGATGTAGTAATTATCTTATTAATGAAATATTGACATAATTGATGTTATAAATACACATATAAATGTAATTTGAGACTTTTTAATAATTCCACTAATTTTATAGATTAATATGACATGTTATTATTGATTTAAATAACTTTTTTCGAACTAATCATTCTGTTATGAATTTCACAAAAATCAATTACTAAATAGTGTCAAAATTGACATAAAATGGTTTTTAAAACAAATATTATATTATTAATTGTTATTTTATTCCTAAAAATTTATGGTTCGACCAAATGACTTAGATAAGGTTATATATATTTATAATAAACAACTTGGGGTTCTTTTGGATTTTTATTGTATGTTTATTAACCTTATAGTGTAAGAACACAAGAAGACACGGTAAAAGTAAAATTATTTAACTTAATGTTAAATCTAAATGATAAGGTCAAAATAGGAACCTAAACTTGTCTAAATTCTATTGTATTAGAGGGTTTCGACCCATAACCACCTTAGCTTCGAAATAAATCAATTTGGAGCTATTTAAAAACAAATTTGGCTTTATAAAAAAATAATATTTTTAGTTATTCCAAAGGTGCCCCTCTCCTCCCTTATAAAAGGGAACCTCCTCCCTCTCTTCATCACACCACTTTGAGCCTTCAAGCTCGGCCAAACACTACCACTTTCTCCTATCCACTTCCCAAGAGACATCCTAGAGGTCATGGTATTATTCAAAGTCCAATTTTAGTTTCCTAAAAGGAGGTCTCAAAGAAGCACTTCAAAGAAGAGGTAATGTCCGTTACCTGTTCTTTCATCTTTATTTCTTCTTCCACTTATTATTCTTTAGTTGTTTCATTATTAAGTAATAACATAAGTATCACTCATATACTGATATTTTATTATAAGTATGAAACAACCCTATTTCACCATCTATCCATCCTACGGAAAATGAAATCATCGTGCGTGCGTACGTACGGAATACTGTCTCCACGCCGTGGTGTAATCTATTTTCCACCACAACCTTACTTGGAAGGGTATAATGGTGTAAATAATGACTATATATGATTATTGTAAAGTGATATTGATTCTGAAATAGTATACATACACTCCAATACAATTCAATGATCATGGGAACGATATCATCGCTCGTGCATACGTACGGAATACCGTCTCCACGATGTGATGCGACTTGTTCTACATGATCTTCACTGCATAATGATTATATAAATGCATTTAATGAATTAATATGATATATATTACAGTAATAACATTCTGGAAACGAGGTATCTATAATCTAAAGAGAAGAATAAGAATTTATTCGACAAAACACGCATAAGAACAAAAAGTAATAAACACCCGAATAACATGTTGTAATGAAATATTACTAATAAGAAGATAAGAATATGACCATATGTGATATCATAACAATGAGTATGATTATGGAATAAGTCAATAACATTATTTAAATCATTATACATGAGGTTCAGATACGTACAAAGCATATCGGACCTAAGGTAAGGGAAATATTACAATCTCATTTTTATTCGAGATTGTTTATACTTTGGAATTTACTGGGGTGTATTTTATCATCCAGATCCATGTTTCCTCAATATTTAATATTATTTCCATTCACCAACAATTGTTTAAATCCTATTTTACCCTTCGGTGAGTTTTTAGTAAATGATATGAAAGGAACCTTTTGTCATTTTTCGTACGAGGTACTTTTTTGACTTTTCCGACAAAAGTACGAGAAAAATGTTTTTTTTAACTTATACGGCATGAATGGATTTTTAAAACATTATTTCCAAGAAGCTTCCATTACAAGTTTTCAAGTTTATTTTTAATCAACTTCTTTTAGTTTAAAATTGTATGACATGTTAAGAAAGGAAAAATGTTTTTTAAGTAGAAAGTATATTTTCTTCAAGAATGGAGTTCAAGTGTTTTATCAAAATTATTTTCCATCTAAGATAATATAGGGTTCTGATTCTATCCCTATCATTAGAATGATTTGATTATGTTGTGATGGAATTATTTTTATGAATTCATTTATCTTATATGAATTGTTTTATGATGTCACGATGTTTAAGAATTCCATTTTTATTACATGGGTTATGCAATGATGTATGATTTATGATTTTTGTGGAACATATCAGAATGGTTTAATTATGAGATGGGTGGGACCTATATCTCCCTCCAATGCATTGGGTAATGATTTTATATCTCATGAGACAGACATGGCTGGAACGACAGGTTAAACCGGTTCAGTGAAACAGGACTGAAACGAAGAGTGAACTCGGTTCAGAAATGGACTTTGTCCACTAAGATAGTCTATGCAATGAGTCTTGACTATTAAGAAATCATTCTCTATGATTATGTGTGTATGACACAAAGTTTCATGATTTAAGTTATGATTATTGGGATTACATTTCACTAGTATGATTTGTCCCATGTTATGAAATTATGATTTCTTTTGCAGGTTAAGATTTCAAAAGTTATGCTCTTATGTATATTATGTGATTGATATTTCTTTTGTTTACCCTTACAAAGCATTTGAGCTCACCCTTTTGTATGTTTTATTTCCCCAGGTCAGGAAAAGGTTATTAAGTAGAATATTCCAAAAAGGAACTCTAGATATGATGAAATAAATGGGAGGCAAAGTATATGCTTTATGAACCAGTTCTTTATGCTTTGCAGTTTCTAAAGACACTATACCTATACAGTCCTTTCATGGTTTTGTTATATGTTGTAATAAGTGTGATTCAATTTTGAGGTAATAAAAATTTATGTAAAGTATGGGTCGTTATAGTTGGTATCAGTGGAAAGGTATAGTAAACCGTTGGAAACTAGGATGTGAAAGCCTTAGTAAGAACCCTAAAGATAATTCTAAGAATAGAACACAATCTTAGTGTTTTAGAAATGACCATGAATAACATAGGATTAGACCTTAAGTGTGAAATTTTTTTCTTGATTATGTGGTTTTCCTAATATAATTAGTGTTTCTCACACTATTCTTCTTGGTTTTAGTCAATGGCTAGAACCCGAAGGAACCGTGTTAACGCGGAATGCGACGGGAAATGAAATGATTGTCCCCCAGAGCAACAAAACGTTATGGTAGCTGGAATGAAAAATATTGTAGCCATGCTCACACAACTTTCTCAAGCTATGAATCATGCAGGACTTCCAAACGAGCAAAGGAAGGAGCAACATTCTGTTGAATCCTTCATGAGGCAGCGTCCACCTTCTTTCAGCGGGTCTACTGATCCATTAGTTGCTGAACAATAGATTAGTACTACTGAAAAGAAATTTTTAGTTCTTCAATGTTCTGAACATGATAATGTCATCCTAGCATTGTATCTTTTGGAAGGAGATGTTGATCAATTGTGGAATCTTATAAAGAATACAAGGAAAAGGGATGAAATTGAGCCATGGAATGGGACGAGTTCAAGAACTTATTTTTCAATAAGTACTTCCATAGTATTCTCTGAACAAAGATGGAGAAAGAGTTTCTTGAACTGAAGCAAATGGATGATGAATCTGTTGGTACTTATGAAGAAAATTTTACAAGACTTGCAAGGTACACTTCTGGTATTATTATCCAACCTGAGAGTAAGATCGATCGATTCTTTAGTGGCTTAAAACCAAGTCTTCGAAGGGCGTCAGCCATAAGGGACATCAATAGCTATGAGGAAATCGTTTGATGTGCTCTCAAAGTCGAGATGGAGATTGGATTAACCATTCAATCATATGGGTATGATAAGAAGAGGAAAATGGAATTGAAAGGAAAATCTAAAGACCACACTGAAATGAAGATGAGCATTCCCTTATGTTCAAAGTGTGGAAAGAAACATGGAGGGAGTTGTCTTAAAGGGACAAGTAAATTTTTCAAATGTGGAAAGGAAGGTCATCCGGCATTTGAATGCCGCAATGATGGGAAGAAGATGTCTAATGATGAAAACAAAGGAAGGGATACACAGAATCACCCTTCTACACTTCAAAGTTTCAAGTGCAAGGAGATGAGGCATTATTTCAATCAATGCCCAAATCCAAGGGTTGATGATGATGGTGGACATCAATAAACTCTTAAGTCTAAAGACAAAGGAAAGTCACATGCAATTTCTATCAGCGATGTGGAGTACGATTACGATGTGGTGAAAGGTACACTTACCATCCAATCTAAAGTAGCAAATGTTTTATTTGATTCTGGATCCACCCACTCCTTTATTTCAGAAGAATTTTTTAAGGATATCACCGTATTACCTCAACAGTTAGATGTTGAGTTATCTGTGACAACCCCTAATGGCACAACAGTCGCATCAAAAGTTTATAATTCTTCTCTGATTGAATTTTGTGGGAAAGTGCTTCCTGAAAATCTTGTGATCCATCCTATAGTGGAATTTGATGTGATTCTTGGCATGGATTTTCTTTCTCTACATGGAGCTCATATCAATTTCCAAAGAAGGGAAGTCGCATTTCATATTCCAGATCAATCTATGATCGTCTATCGATCCAAGATTTAACATAACCTTCTAGAGGAAATTTCTTCCATTTTATGGGTATTGATTCCACTAAATGAAGGTTATTTATCTCAAATGGTTGGTGAGAAACTCACGTTTAAGAATATTCCCATTGTACAGGAATTTGATGATGCCTTTCCGGAGGAATTACCTGGTCTTCCACCGAATCGTGAAGTTGAGTTTTCAATAGAACTCGTACCGGATGATTTTCCTATTTCAAAGACACCATATAGAATGGCCCCAATTGAGTTGCATGAATTGAAGAAGCAACTCCAAGAGAATCTTGAATAGGGGTTCATACGCCCTAGTAAGTCACCTTGGGGAGAACCTGTTTTGTTTGTTAAGAAGAAAGATGGATCAATGAGACTCTGCATTGATTATCGAGAACTTAACAAGATCACTATCAAGAAAAAATATCCTCTCCTGCGCATTGATGACCTATTTGACCAACTACGCGGAGCTCAATACTTTTCCAAGATTGATCTTCATTCTGGGTATCATCAATTAAGGGTCAAAAGGGAGGATATACCAAAGATGGCATTCCGTACAAGGTATGGACACTATGAATTTATAGTGATGCCATTTGGTCTTACTAATTCCCATGATATCTTCATGGATCTAATGAATAGAGTCTTTAGAGACTATCATGATCAGTTTGTGGTAGTCTTTATAGACGATATTCTTGTCTATTCAAAGAGCAAGGAAGAACATGAAGATCACTTGAGAATTATATTGAACAACCTGAGAAAGGAGAAGCATTATGCCAAATTTACCGAGTGTGGATTTTGGCTTCAAAAATATTCAATTTTGGGTCACATAATCTCAAAAGAGGGGATATTTGTGGATCCAACAAAAACAGAGGTTATCGAAAGAAGGTCGGGACCAACAACCGTAACTGAGATCCGAAGTTTTCTTGGTTTGGCTGGATATTATTGACGTTTTCTGAAACATTTTTCACGACTATCTAATCCACTCACCAAGTTGACTCGGAAAGGAGTTATGTTTGTTTGGACGGAGGAATGTGAAGAGAATTTCAAGGAGTTTAAAAGAAGGTTATTCAATGCACCTGTGCTCACACTGCCTTGTAGTGCAGAAAGGTTTGTGATCTACAATGATGCATCCAAGAAGGGATTGGGGTGTGTTCATATGAAAAATGATGTGGTGATAGCTTATGCCTCATGATAGTTGAAAATACATGATCAAAATTACACAACTCATGATTGGAGTTAGTTGCGGTAATCTTTGCATTAAATATTTGGAGGCATTACCTATATGGTGAAAGGTGTGATATTTATACTGATCATTAAAGTTTAAAGTATATTTTCACACAAAAGGAGCTGAATATGCGCCAAAGATGATTGTTGGAGCTGATTAAGGATTACGACTGCTCAATTCATTACCACCCTGGGAAAGCAAGCAAGGTGACAGATGCATTAAGTCGACAAGACCATGCAAGTTTATCCATGATGAGGATCACAAAAGATCCAATATATATGGATTTACAAAGGATGGATCTGGGAATTATAATGAAAGGGGAAAAATCGTATCTTTCTCAAATTAATGTTCAACCATCTATACATGTGAATATTAAAGAGGCACATAAAGAATATGTTGAGTTACAAAAGTAGGTGAGAAATGTTCCTGAATTCAACCTTTATTGTGATGGGATAATAAAGTTTAGGAATCAGGTTTTTGTTACTCCCATCCCTGAATTAAAGAAGGAGCTGCTGGATGAGACTCATAGTTCTTCATTATCTATTCATCCTGGACGCACGAAGATGTATAGGGACCTGAAAGAGTACTTATGATGGGATGGCATGAAATGAGATGTTGGTGAATATGTCTCTCGATGCTTGGTTTGTCAACAAGTTAAAGATGAGAGACATAAGTCTAAGGGGATGTTACAACTATTACCCATACCCGAATGGAAATGGGAAAACATCACTATGGACTTTGTCACAGGACTTCCTAAAACATCCAAAGGCAATAATGCTATCTGGGTCATAGTTGATCATCTTACAATGTCTGCACACTTCATTGATATTAGAGAGGATTTCTCTCTGGATCAGCTTGCCAGGATATATGCAAAGGAAGTGGTAAGATTGCATGGAGTACCACTTTATATTATATCTGATCGGGATCCGAGATTTACCTCGAAGTTCTGGCAAAGTCTTCAGGATACACTGGATACAGAGTTGAGTTTCAACACTACTTATCATCCTCAGACAGATGGTCACTCTGAGAGAACAATTCAAACTCTAGAATATATGTTGAGAGCATTCTCTATGGATTTCAAAGGTGGTTGGGATCAACACCTACCTTTGGTGGAATTTTCTTATAATAATAGCTTTCATTCCAGTATTCAGATGGCTCCTTATGAAGCTCTCTATGGAAAGAAATTCAGGACTCCAACTTGGTGGGATGAAGTTGGGGAAAGAAAGCTATAAGGACCCGATCTCGTTGATGAAATGGCAGAAAAGGTCAGATCTATTCAACAACACATAAGAGTAGCTCAGAGTCGATAGAAAAGTTATGCCGACAACCGAAAAAAAACCTAGAGTTTGAAGTGGGTGATAAAGTGTTCTTACGAATATCTCCCTGGAAGAGGGTCATGAGATTTGGAAAGAAGGGGAAGGTGAGCCCTAGATATATCGGTCCTTTCGAAATACTGGATCGAGTTGGGAAGGTAGATTACTGATTGGCGCTTCCACCAAATCTCTCTCAAGTTCACGATGTGTTCCATGTATCTCTCCTGAGAAAATACATACCTGATCCTTCACATGTACTCGGCTCAGAAGTTGTACCGCGGGAGCAGGATCTTTCTTATGAAGAATAGCTGATAGAGATTCTGGATCGTAGTGAAAAAGTCCTACGAAACAAGACCACTCGATTGGTGAATGTTTTATGGAGGAACCACCAATTAGAAGAAGCTACATGGGAGCTTGAGGATATGATGAGGGAGAGGTATCCTCATCTGTTTGTTACAAAGTGACGAATTTCGAGGGCGAAATTCATTTTAAGGGGGGTAGAATGTAACACCCTAGACTTTTATGTTATATAAATCATCAAAGGAATCTTTTTCTACAGAAAACACTTGCTTTGCTTGGTTTACACGAAATCGCGACCTTCCTCGATAGCTTGCGTCGTACGCAATACCGAGTTTCACTAAACAATGATATGCTAATAAAATATTATTAAAACTAGCTGTTATGAATATTAATAACCACTTTTTTGAAATTTTATAAATTATATTTTCAAAATGGACTTCATTTTTGGATTCAGAATATCGAAATTGTCCTATGGTGAAATTTTGGTATTTTTCTGAAAACTTTCAATTTTTGATGAATAGTAACACCACTAAGTGCTAGTTAAAAAACTGAATTTTTCATAAAACATAATTTTAGCACTTCTGTGAGTGGAATTTCAAAAATCCAAGAGACACGGTTGATGTCAGTAAGTAAAATGTGGTTCAATGAGATGAAAATAATTTTTGGTGAATAGTAACTTTTTGCTTTTATTTACCACGGTTAAAAGTAAATATGGTAATTAAGGGTAAAAATGATATTATTATTACCCTAACACATGTCCTAATTCTATTGGATAAGTTTAATTCGACCAAAATCAAACTTAGGAATAAAATATGACCCTTTAGGCCCACTTGGATTAGATTAGGACATTTATTATTAATTTATTTAATGAAGGGTTAAAATAGTTATAATAAATGTTTAATAAGTAAATAATATTTAATATAAGATTATATATAAGATAAATTCGACTATAAATATTAATTAGAAAGCTAATAAGATTTCCAACATATTGGTATTTTATTTTTAATTTTAGACATTAAATAATATAATTTATTTATGACACAAAGATGATGCAATAATTATCTTATTAATTAAATATTGACATAATTGATGTTATAAATACCCAAAAAAATGTAAATTGAGACTTTTTATGAATTACACTAATTTTATAGTTTAATATGACATGTGATTATTGATTTAATTAACTTTTTTTGAACAAATCATTCTGTTATAATTTTCACAAAAATCAATTACAAAATAGTGTCAAAATTGACATAAAATAGTTTTTAAAACAAATATTATATTATTAATTGTTATCTTATTCCTAAAAATCTATGGTTCAGCCAAATAACTTAGATAAGGTTAGATATATTAATAATAAACAACTTGGGGTTCGTTTGGATTGTTATAGTAAGTTTATAAACCTTATAGTTTAAGAACACAAGAAGACACGGTAAAAGTTAAATTATTTAACTTAATGTTAAATCTAAATGATAAGGTCAAAATAGGAACCTAAACCTGTCTAAATTCTATTGGATGAGAGGATTTCGACCCATACCCACCTTAGCTTCGAAATAAATCAATTTGGATCTATTTAAACCCGAATTTGTCTTTATAATAAAATAATATTTTTTGTTATTGCAAAGGTTCCCCTCTCCTCCCTTATAAAAGGGCACCTCCTCCCTCTCTTCCTCACACCACTTTGAGCCTTCAAGCTCCGCCAACCCCTACCAATTTCTCCTCTCCACTTCCCTAGAGACATCCTAGAGGTCCTGGTCTTCTTCAAAGACCAATTTTAGTTCCCTAAAAGGAGGTCTCAAAGAAGCACTTCAAAGAAGAAGTAATGTCCGTTACCGATTCTTTCATCTTTATTTCTTCTTCCACTTATTCTTCTTTAGATGTTTCATTATTAAGTAATAACATCAGTATCACTCATATACGGATATGTTATTATAAGTATTAAACAACCCTATTTCACCATCTATCCATCCTACAGAATACCGTCTCCACGCCGTGGTGTAATTTCTTTTCCACCACCACCTTACTTGGATGGGTATAATGGTGTAACTAATGAATATATATGATTATTGTGAAGTGATATTGATTCTGAAATAGTATACAAACACTCCAATACAATTCCATGATCATGGGAACGATATCATCGCTCGTGCGTACGTACGGAATACCATCTCCACGATGTGATGCGAATCGTTCTACATGATCTTCATTGAATAATTATTATATAAATGAATTGAATGAATAAATATGATATATATTACAATAATAAAATTCTGGAAATGAGGTATCTATAACCTAAAGATAATAATAAGAATTTATTCGACAAAACACGCATAAGAACAAAAAGTAATAAACACCCGAATAACAAGTTGTAATGAAATATTACTAATAAGAAGCTAAGAATATGACCATATGTGATATCATAACAATGAGTATGATTATGGAATAAGTCAATAACATTATTTAATCATTATACAGGAGGTTCAGATACGTACAAAGCATTTCGGACCTAAGGTAAGGGAAATATCACAATCTCATTTTTATCCGAGATTGTTTATAATTTGGCATTTAATGGGGTGTATTTTATCATCCAAATCCATGTTTCCTCAATATGTAATATTATTTACATTCACCTACAATTGTTTAAATCCTATTTTACCCTTCGGTGAGTTTTTAGTAAATGATATGAAAGGAATATTTTGTCATTTTTCGTACGAGGTACTTTTTTGACTTTTCCAACAAAAGTACAAGAATAATGTTTTTTTAACTTATACGGCATGAATGGATTTTTAAAACATTATTTCCAAGAATCATCCTTTAAAAGTTTTCAAGTTTATTTTTAATCAAATACTTTTATTTAAAAATTGTATGACATGTTAAGAAAGAAAAAAAAATTTGAAGTAGAAAGGATATTTTCCTAAAGAATAGAGTTCAAGTGTTTTATCAAAATTATTTTCCATATAAGATAATATAGGGTTCTGATTCTATCCCTATCATTACATTGATTTGATTATATTGTGATGGAATTATTTTTATGAATTCATTTATCTTATATGAATTGTTTTATGATGTCACGATGTTTAAGAAATCCATTTTTATTACATGGGTTATGCAATGATGTATGATTTATGATTTTTGTGGCACACATAAGAATGGTTTCATTATGAGATGGGTGGGACCTATATCTCCCTCCAATTAATTGCGTAAAGATTTTATATCTCATGAGATAGACATGGCTGGAACGGCAGGTTAAACAGATTCAGTGAAACGGGACTGAAACGAGGAGTGAACTCGGTTCAGAAATAGACTTTGTCCACTAAGATAGTCTTGGAAATGAGTCTTGACTAATAAGAAATGATTCTCGATGATTATGTGTGTATGGCACAAAGTTTCATGATTTAAGTTATGATTATTGTTATTACATTTCACTACTATGATTTATCCCATGTTATGAAATTATGATTTCTTTTGCAGGTTAAGATTTCCAAAAGTTATGGTCTTATGTTTATTATGTGATTGATATTTCTTTTTTTACACTTACTGAGCATTTGAGATCACCCTTTGGTATGTTTTATTTCCCCAGGTCAGGAAGAAGGTTATTAAGTAGAATATGCCAAAAAGGTACTCTAGATATGATGAAATAAATGGGAGTAAATGTAGATGCTTTTTGAACCAATTGTTTATGCTTTCCAGTTTCTAAAGAAACTATACCTATAAGGTCCTTTCATGGTTTTGTTATATGTTGTAATATGTGTGCTTCAATTTTGAAGTAATAACAATGTATGTAAATTATGGGTCGTTATATGCGGGCCCTGGAAAAAGCGTCAGAAACAGTAATAATCAACCCATATATCCTATATGAGTTTATTCATCCTTAGAGATAGGTAATGAAATATTCCTTTCTCCGACTATCTTTCTAGTAATTTAAGCACTATGTTATTATTTTATAGTACTATTATCTTTTCTAGTTGAGATCCTCAGATTTTGAAAAGAATTCTCTAGTATTTTTTCTTTTAAATCTTCCATCTTCAAATATAATATTCCTAATAATAATCCTTTTGATCTAAGATCGTCTTCATCTTCTTTGATCTTAGAGATGAAAAGTCTTTTTTGACTTATTTAATTACATCTTAAAGATGTAGCTTCTCCCTTCATTTTTTCTCTGAATCAGGTAAACCCATCATATTGGCTATGTTATCCTCATGGGGTTTACCACCTAGAATGTCGTTTCTCTGATTGATGTTCATTCATCGTGGAAAATATATGTAAATCTTTCCACTCTGTTATATAGAGCTTGTCTACACATGTTTTAGAACATCACATTATGATGATTAAATAGTGTAACACATATATTATTGGGTGGACATCCCAACATCTTATGCTAGTTCCTCATGTTGATCCTTAGAAATAGAGTTCTACTAATACATCCATACATAAGTGCTACATGCAGTTCTGGGATCATTTTTACCAACATAGATCCTGCATGATGATTTTATTGTGCATCTCATAATATTGAATTGGAGAAATTGGATAAACTACTATCCAACACTAAAATTAGTATTAGTAGATCATTCCTTTTTCTGAATAGGGGATCAACTCCAACATGAATTATTCCAAAATGCACATTCATAGATTTTTTTGGATCGCGTTACTAACCCTTTCCAATATTTTCATAGTCATTGTAAATAATCCTCTATATGTTTTATATACATCAGTTGTCTCTTCATCTTAAATTATCTCTATCATTTCTAGAGATAGTAAGCAATAAAACTGGTACACCTCAAACTAAACAATGCTAGACATATTCCATTATTATAAATCACTTCATTATAAAGGGATTTTAGTTTCAAAAAAATTCTCTATATCAGCATCCATCCCCTATATCATTACCTATTCTAGGGATTCATCAGTTGTCTTATCCTTTATTTGAATCAAAACTATTCAAATTTCGCTCAAAATATGTTTATTTCCATCATCCTTATCTAAGATTAAGTCTTCCACCTCTGAGTTCTTAGAATTTAAATAATATAATCTTTCTTCATTAGAGACAATATCATCTCCCTCGATAGGCTCGAACAAAATATATAATAAATCACCCATCAATATTTTCATGAGGCTTCCTCTTCATTATAAATCTGGGAATGTGTTAGCTCTCTGACAATTCATCCTACAGAACAAACAATAATCACAACTACATAGAGACATTACATTATGGAATTTTGGATACTTCTCATACTTTTACATCAATTTTTTGTTCACATCATTATTAATTTTGTTTGATCTAAAAAATATCTTAATATTTTTATGGCGATCTACTTGAAAATGTACTTGATGATTTTTTTACCAAACTATCTCTTGAAAATTAGGTGTAATCTATTTCGATCACAATGACCATCTCGACAATGTGTTCTGAATGATCTTTTTTTGGGGTTTTTCAAGCTCATGCAAGGTTCTAAAATTACCATATCATCTTGAAACACCCACAAACATTAGAAAACAAGATGAACTCTTATATTGCATATTTCATACATCCTATAAGGCATGAACCTTCAGAAAATATAATATTATGACCTACATAATTATTTCATCTCAAAGACCCAATATATGCTAACAATGTCCACTTTGGGAAAGAGGAGTATTCAATACTTGGTGAACAATTTCAGGAAAACAACCAATATGTTTATAGATAAATACATCTTCATCATATGCATAATCTAATGGTCAAATATGATAATACCAATGCAAAAACTCACAAAGGTATTCTTCCGAATAACACATGTCACAAATTTGGATATTGGTTAAAGATATTATTTCTTGGTAGTACAATTCTCCACCCATATTGACCAGTGAATTTACCATAAACTATAGTTTAATGAAATCAAATAATACTTATATAACCTCAATTGAGAATTAAATGTATTCATGGATAGCTGCTCTTACTTTTTAGTTCCTTATAAGTTTACCGTGAAATTTACCTTCATTGCCTCTCAAGGTAACTCCTATAAAATTGAGTGCTATTTCAATGATTCATGAATTTATACAATCATATAGAATGAAATATTGATGTTTTAGATCCCATTCATCTATGGATGTTCTAGATCCTTTATAAAATACTACATTAATATCATCCCATGTCAAGGAACACCTTATGGATTTGATTTCGTCATCCTATATTCTTCCAAAATATAGATGATATATGAGGGATTTAATTCCCAATATATATTCTAAAACAAATACCTAAAATATAATTTCAATCATTTTCATGTGATTGGTTTCAAGGGGATAGACTTTCATACAGGATATTATTCCCCATGTTTTATGTTGAGTCCATGGGCGTGAAAAGACTTAGAGTCTTTCTTTTTCACATTCTTTTCGAGTTTGGATTGTATGTATTTTAATTTATAATGATTCTCATTTATATTTTTGGAGACTTATTAAATATCTCCATGTAACCAATTCACTTGAGTAGTGTTATCATGGATATGTATCAGGAATTACTTGATAGTATAAGGATTACTCGAAACATATTTCTGACATTAATGAGATTATCTAGATATTGGACACGTGTATTCATCTATAGTGTATTTTACTGATATAGATACCATTTATTCATCTATCTATGGATGAATATATGAGACAGTGGCTTTAGGATGATTGGAATCAACTCTGGGAGCTTTCTCTTTCAGCCTATGCCAAATATCTCAAATATTTTGTCCAAGACAAGATCCTATTCTGAACATACTTTTCTATTGAAATAAAGATACTTCTCCTTATGGACTAGTAGTTCCCCTTCTAGGTTTTGGACTAACCACATGTCTTGTCGAAGGTGAGATTCAGTATGCCTGATTTCTGCCTTCAACTCCTCAAGGTTCTCATGAGTTTTTTGGACCTTCTTAACTAAATCGATTACTTCGGGTTTGCTTTCATCAGCTAATATGGATTTTAGAATTTGATGATACATTCTAAGACAAATATATATGGCTTAGATCTCATAGTAACTCAACCGAACATTTAATGTTTTTTTCATAATAAATAATATAAACCATGGAATCCATAGTTTTCTTTTTGGAAAATCCACTGAATCAGTTCTCAGGTATACATCGATCTACCCCCACATGCTCTGATACAACTAGTGGATGAGTCTTTGATGAGGTTACCCATGAAATTACACATTAGTATTTTAAAAATGATAAAAAAATTCTATAATGCCTAAAAACCATGAAATATCTACAAAATGTATAAGAGAATTACATTTCATTAACTCACATGTTACTTTCTTATAATCTCTTTTTACGATAAAAAAAGTTTTAGAGTTTGAAATTGTTTTGATTTCTTTTCATGGTCATCTATCCATGAAAATAGTCTGATGTCCCTTATATAGGAATCTAGGATTTTATTTCCTAAGAAGCTGACTCGATTGAGACTTAAAATTCATACATTCGAAAAACAAAAAATTAAAATAAAAAGTGAAATAAAAAATAAAAATGTAGAGTTCAAAACTATGAAACTCCCACTACACACTACACACTAAAAAATCTACATAAATGAAATTTTCAATTTGATCCAATCATCCATGCCGGATATGACATGGTATTGGATTAGTTCATAGAATCCCTTCAAATAAAAAATAACATCAATTAAATCACCAACCAATATTTTTTTGACTCTTACATTTCCATATATCCATTGATGGTGTGTTGGATTTTGTCTCTGATAATAAAGATATCTACTTTATGTACCTTAAAAATCTTTAGTTCATTAAGATATGAGTCATCCACCACTTTGAGGTCTATCATATGCTTTATTTCTACATGCTTCAAGTCACTAGAGTTGATAGAAATAAGTTCAGTATCTCCTATAAATAATATAAAATCTTCTATTGTTAATTTTTTTTCAATTAGATAAACATTCCATGAATCCTAGGCTCTCTTGAAATTGATTTTAGTCAATCTAAAATACATCCAATATTCATAACTAAATATGTTAAAATTGGTACAAGTTTCATAATATGATCAATCTTTTTGTTGATACGAAGGGTTCTATGTGTGAACCCCACCATTGAAAACATGGATATTTATTTTTTGGAACTATGCCTAACCTTTTTAGTGCCCAATTGAATGTGATTTTTTTTAAATCCCAAGAATTTAATTGCTGCAATTCAAAATACTATATAGAATTCGATTAAATCTTTCGGTTCTAATGTATTATCTAGTATATGGGACTTCAGAATTCGTGTTCTTTACACTCTAAAACCCATTTCATTACTGGTTATTCATTCACTCCCATCTCATTAATTCATTTAACTTTGGCAATATGACAGGATACTTGTACATTGAACCTGATATTTTTAGTGATAATCATACTGATAATTTGTTGATCAATTTTTTATAATCCTCCATAACTTCCTCATATTCCTCAAGCATGTATAGGATACTGCTTAGACCTCCCATGAATACAAGATCATATTTATGCTTTTGGATCAATATATTGAATGTTGTAGATATATTCCTTGAAATATTTTGAATTATATTCAAATATTTCCATAATTCATCTCCTGTATTGGGATCCTCTTCTAGATCATAATCTAAGTATCGTGATCTTGTTCATGTTGATCATTTTTTCAGAACAATGTATTTTTTTGACAATTTTTCTTCTTTTCATGCCATGCTTCTACAATATCAGACCAACTTTTAGAAATATTTTTCAATTTACCTTTAGATCTAGCATTGGTTTCTACCATTTTGTTCTTTGTATTGTTCATATTTCTCATTTTTTCTACACATTTAGGGCTATAATGTTCATTCTGATCACATAAAAATCATTCAAAATTACTTTTATCTATAGACATGCTATCTTGGAGTTTTTGGAAGCATTTCCTAATTTCTGGGCCTTCTTTGATGAAGAAATAATGATTTACATTATTTCAATATTATTGGATGAGGATCCATGTTTCTAAAGAATATTCTATATGTGAGTCCAATTTCTTTTTAGTCATATGTATTTCATGGAATTCATAACTGGGCATTCTGGCACAAAATTTCTATTAATGAAAATTTTATAAATCCTTGATTTTCAATCATTTTGCATTGCACCTGCAAGAGTCAATGGAGTGTGTGAGTGCATTTGACATTAAATTTTTTTCCTTTAATATATTCTATATTAAAGATTTAGTACTGAAATTAATTAATCAACTATACCAAGTATGCCTAGATATTTTTTTTATTTCCAATGAAATTATATATAATAAATATATATTTTTAAAGTTAATGTATGTCCAAAGAAAATTTCATTAGCCATAATTTCATTAAGGATTGAATGAAATTATCTTTCATGTGAATGATAATTATTTTCTAATTTATTAAATACCCTCAATTATATTCTATTAAAATCATAAATGTTTTAATATCTTTTGGATACAACCCCATACAGAGTCTGATGCATCAGTTATTAAGATAAGTTCATTTTCCCTCCATCTAGATATTCCAATAATATTAGGTTATATGATTTTTTCATCAGAATTATGATTACATCAGAATATTCTCCTTTCTAAATCCAGGTTTTATTAAAGGACACGTTTCTTTTTTTAGAAATTATATTTTTAATAAATCTTTATGGTATTCTCTGACATAACATAATATAACAAGATACACATACATATTATTACGATATTAAATCATGTCGGGGATAGTTTAATAGTTTTCTACAGTTGAATTCTTTCTCTACATCCTTGGATATGAAATCCTAAAAATTCTGTCATTTGTTTTATCGAATTGATATTTGGTTTCTAAAAATATCTTCTATTTTTTTTCTTATTACATCATCCACCATTTGTAAATGTTTTATATCTTCTTCTATATTTGTACTAAATATGATAAAATAATCAATATACACTTCCAAAAACTGTGATAATCTACTGATGTCCTTGTCCAATCAATCCTAGAATATTCCTTAGGAATTTTTATGTTCGAATGGAAAAAATATCCATTAATTCAAGAAAACTATCATTGTAAATACTATTAATAATATAGCCTCCTCTTTGATCATTATCAATCGATATCCTCACTGGAGATCAAATTTAGAAGATTCCATTGGACTTTAATTACAAAGCTTTATTTTTAAGGCCTCTAGATTAGGAAAATTGTATCCATCATCCATTATGGTAAAAATAAGATGATAATAATCAATAACCATTATGTATTTACAATGCTATTTTTCATTACAATTCATTACCATGAATTCTACACTCTTATAAGGATATTCACTATTCATAATTAATCCTTATCTAATTAGATCTGGAATATGCCACTCAATTTCTTAACCATATCATCTAAATAGTTATTTACCTTACATCTAATTAAAGTAATATTATCATTTTGGGTGATTGTTTCTTGTGACATTGCATTCAACCATAATTTCAAGGGATTTTATGACCAATTTTCTAATAAATAATCATTTATAATAGAAAATTCAACTTTTTAATTAATCTTATATGGATTCATTTCAACTAGTAATTTCCTAAACTCAATCTTTATGTTATAATTTCAAATCTCATTTGGATATTTTTTAACTTTAATTTAAGATACATTATTTTTTGGAACCATTATGGTATTCCCAAAATTAACTGGATTAAAATAAATATTGAGGATAATTTGTTCTAAAAATATTTTTATAGGTTGCTATCTTTTAAGGAATCGATTTACAATCAAGAATATATCTTAAAATTGAGAAATAATAAAGGCATATAATCTAAAATTATTCATCCCCTAAGTTCAATCTGAACCTCCTTTTACTACAACATGTATTAGAACTGTGGAATCGTTACTAACTATAACAATCAAATCTATGGATCCCAGGTTAGAGGTAAAAATTGATTTACTGTGAAAGAGAATGTACATATTATATCAACAAGGGAAATACATGAAATTTTATAAATACTAAATTTTATTAATATAACTTACTCCTCTATCTTTACACTGATTAATGAAAATCCAATATATCTTACATGATTTTATTTATCCTTGGAGATAGGTGATCAAATAGTCTTTTGTTCGATTATATTTCTAGAAATTGATGTCGTAGTTGCTTCTACTAAAGTACCTTTATATTCTATTATTGGGATCCTTAGATTTTCCAAAGGATTCACTAGTATTTCTGATTTGAAATCTTCAATCTTCAAATATATTCTACCTGATATTGATCCATCTCACCTACGGTCCTTTTCATATTCTTTGATCTCAATGATTAATAGACTATTTTTAATTGTTATTAAAAACAACTAATTGATGAACCTTCTTCCTTCATTCATCCTTTGTATCAGGTGAAACCCATTCCCTAGTTCAAGTTATCCCCTTTTGCTTTACCAAAAATAGAGTCATTACTCTTAAAAAACTTACCTCATCTTGGAAAAGATGTGTAAATCTTTCCAATACCTTACTTAGATATATACTCCTAGTGTTGAAGGGAATCACATAATGATGAGTAATTACTCTATGAAATATTATATTAGGTTGAAATACCAACCTTTTAGGCCAGTTTATCATGTTTATCTATACTTCTAGAGGCATACTAATATATCTATCCATAGAAACTATATGTAGTTTTGAGATCCCTTTTACACACACATCTTTGATATGCTAATTTACTCATACTCCTCATAGTAGTGCATTGATGAAATTGGCTAAAATGTCACCCCCACCACAATTAGGATTGTTATATCTTGACCTTCCCGGACTAGGGGATCAACTATGATATGTATTATTCCATATTTCCCAGACATCTAATTTTATTGGATTTTCATACCAAACATTTCTGTATTTAGAAAAGTCATTGTAAATAATACTCTATCTATTTTATAAAATTGAGTGGTCACTTAATCTTCAAATATCATTTTCATTTATCGATATGGTACCAAAGGCATCTGGTATACCTCATATAAATCAACTCTTTGATTCTTAAAAATCTAAAAATCACTTCCTTATGGTAGGATTTCGGTTTCAGAAGAATGATCTAGATCACCCTCTATCTCCTCTATCTTTATGAGTTATGGTGAGTGTTCAGTTGTACTTGCCTGTGTTTGAATCCTGACTATTCAAAGCTCACTCAAAATTTGAGTATTTCCTTATTTCTCTTTTGAGTTGGGGTATTCTATCTACGAGTATTCTAAATATAATGAATAAAATCGTTCTTCATTGGAGTCTATATCTTCTCCCCAGATAATCTAAAATAATATATATGATTAATCTTCTATAATTATTTCTCCGAAACATCCGCTTCATCTCTCTAAATCTAGGAAAGTGTCATATATATGACCTCTCTTTCCGTAGAACCAACAACAATCACATCTCTATGGATATTTTTCATTAGGTCATTTGGTATACTTACAATATTTTTCCTTAATGTTTCCACTCACATCTTTATGTATTCTAGTTTGTCTAAGAATTCTATAATATTTTTTTATCATTTTAAATAAAAATATACTTGATGATTTTATTTTACCAAATCGTTCCTAACATTAATGTGTGATCACTTGCATTCACACTGACCATACTGACATTTTGTTCTGAATTATCTTGGTTGGATTTCTCTATGCTCTATCCTATTTGGACCACACCCATATCTTCATGTAATACCCTATACATTTTGGAAACTAGATTAATTAATATATGGAATACTTCTTAGATATAGCAAGACATTCCTATACATATAATATAATCTTACCCCATACCTAATTGTTTTTCCTTAGAGACCCATGGAGTCTCCTAAATATGCACCTTGAAAAAGATGTGTCTTCAATGCTTAGTGTACAATTTTATCCCAACTACAAGGAATTTTCTGGGTAAATACATCTTGAGAATGTTCTTTATCTCACAGTGCAAGATGATAATACCAATTCTAAAACATAAAAACATATTCATCAAAATAAAAGATGTCAACGATTTGAATCTTTTTTATAGATGTTCTTACTTTTTCTAGAAATTCTACTTCCTGAACAACCAGTGAGTTTCCCATAAAATCCTATTTAAAGAAGCTAGTTACTATTTGTATAACCTTGATTGAGAATGTAATGTATTCTTGTATAGCATCACTCACCTCAGAGTTCCTTATAAGCATATCTCAAAATCTCCTGGTATTACCTCCCATGGTAGCCCATATGAAATTGATTGAACTATTTATGTTCAATGACTAAAAAACAAAGTATAATATAAAATTTTGACATTCTAGAACCCATTCCTCTATGGATGCCCTAGGATCCTTTTCGTAATCTGGAATTATGATCATCCCATGTTTAAGAACACATTCTAGATGTTTCGTCCTTAGCCTATATTCTTGTTCAATATAGTTGGGATATGACGGATTGACTTTCCTATAGATCTTATCAAAAAAATTCATTGAATGATATATTCATTCTTTGTAAATGGATGGGTTTTTGGTAGATCACCTTCCATATTGTATTTGCTTCCCATGGATTTATACTGAGTCCTTCTGTTGGTGATGATTTATTTCCTTTATATTTTTTCTTCTCTTCGATTTTGTTTTATAGGACATATACATTATTGAGATTTTGATTTTTTTTGGAGACACGTTTAATATCTCCATGTTCCCATTTCTCTAGACCAATAATATCATTGATCTATTTTTGGTATTCTTCGATTCATTGTTTAGTAATTGAAACATCATCATGATATTCTTGACCTTCCCCAGCTAAGATCTACATGTTATCATCTACAGTATATCATCCTGATATAATTTTCCTTTTTGTATCTCTTTTACAATGCATATATGAGATAGTCATTTGTTTTATTGGAAGCCTCTCATGAAGATTTCCCTTCAAGAATATGCCAAATATCTAAAATACATGTTCCAAGATCAGATCATCTTCTAGCCAGATTTTACTATTAAATGATAAATAATTTACATTGTTGATCTCCTACTATACTTTCTAGATTTGGACTTACCACATGGCTTTTAAAATACAAGATTCGGTATGCCAAATTTTCTCCTTCAACTCATCAATCCATTTATGAGCTGTATAAATTTCTGCCCTAACTCAATTAAATCATGTTTTCTATCATAGGAAAATCATTTTTTGGAATTTTATGATATTTTATAAGTCAAATACAATTAAAATTATTCTAGTAATACCTTAACATACCTTCTAAAAATTTCTACTCATAATAATGATATTTAACCATGGAATGCTAATGTTTCTTACTAGAAACTACACTAATTCAATGGTTTGGTTGTCTTCATTCTCTCCCCCTATGCTCTGATATTGATAGTGGATGAGTTTATGGGGATTTTACCCATGATATATCACATTGGGAATCCCTAAATCACATAAAAAACTCTCACAAGAATGGAAGTAAAGAAATATACACAAAAAGATAATGGTATTAACTTTCGTTATCTTACAAGATTGTTTCTTCGAATATCTTCTCATGAAGAACACAAAGAATTTTATAGAACCTAGAGAGAGAGAGTTTCTAAAAACATTCTGATATCTAGTCATGATCATCTCTTCGAAAAAATGGGTCGAAGGTCCCTTATATAGGTCTCTTGGATCAGTTTGACTGCAAAGATGATTTGACTATGACTCACAATCCACACATTCGACACAGATACTAGAGAAATAAAAATCAAACGAAAAAGAAATTGTAAATGCAAATGGTGGAGTGTGAAAATATGAAATTTCTACCACACTCATCAAACTAAATTCAAACAACATAATTGACAAGTATTATTTGATCTACTTGTCCATGTCATATATGATGTATATCTTGATCTACTCCTAGAATCCCTCTAAATCAAACTAGGCATCGATCATTTCACCAACTAAGAGTTTTTTCACAACACTTTCATTTCCATAAATTATGTGATATAATTTTTTAGTTAGATTCAATAACAAATTCTTCATTATATCCTATCGATATCTTCAGTTCTTCAAGAATTGTGTATGCCTCTACAATGATGTTCGTAAAATGTTCTATTTCTACATGTTGAATGTCACTAGAGTTTATAGATACTGGAAATTTTTTTTCTTCAATGAATTTAAAATATTTTCTTGTTTCTTTTGATTCAATTAGAGAAACACTCCTTGAAAATTTTATTCACTTGTATTGGATTTTGTTCAAAATGTACTCCATCCAATCATCATTGTTAAACTATGATTCTTCCATCTCTTTTTGGATAAGTCCTACAGTCTAGTACTCGGGGTACAGATTCTATAACATGATCATTTTTTCTACCAGTTTGATGGGTTTGTTGTGTGAAAACTACCATATAAAACATATATATGCATTTTTTAAAACATTACATTACATTTTTAGTTCCCAATTATAGGTGATATTTATTTTATTAAATCCCATGAATTAAACTACTCTCATTCTGAAAGCATTTTGCACTTTTATGATGTCTTCGGGTTTTAATTCCATATCTATTATATGGGGCTTTAGAATACCTATTTCGGACATTCTCTAAAATCATTTTAGAACATTATATTCTTTAACTCAAATTTATTATTTTTTAAACTTTTCCATGAAGAAATAAATCGACTTTCAGCCTTATCTCCTCAATGATTATCATTCTGATAATATCCCCATGATTTTTTAATATTCCCCCAAAAGGTATTTATATTCTTAAAGAATGTCTAGAACATTGTTCATACCTTTCTTGAAAACCGAATCATATTTATTTTTATGTACCATATTATAAATAGTTAAGGATTTATTATTTGAAATATTTGGAATCATTTGAGAATATTTTCAAATTTTGTTTACTGGATTGTTCTCTTCATCTAGATCATCAACTAGACTCCCTTGATATTTTCTATGTTGAAAATTCTACTGAAAATATTATTTATGATGCATTTTCTACTTTTCATGGTCTAATTCTACTTGATCAACCTAACTTTTTGAAATTGTTTTTTCGTATCCTTTAAATATCATCTTGTATAACATTAGTTTACAATGTAAATAGACTAGACCATAATTTATTATAAAATATTTTTATATTATATAAAAATCTTTATTGAAAATATATACATGAAATAATATCTAAGCCCATTAATTAATGATAACCTTATTGTCTGTAAAAATCAACTCCTTTTTAATTTTATAATCATTTTAATTATGATTTTTATTGGTTTATTTATAATATATATTTATTATGGTATCATTGTTTGGATGGAAGATGCATTCCCATTATAGTTTATAAACCATTACGATGGACTTATTTGACAATATCAACCTATATAAAATTTTTGTTCTTCTTCTCATTTATTGATCCATCTAATTATCTCTCAAAAAAGATAATATCAAAAATGGAATAATCATGATCATAGGTGGCTCTTGATGCTCTCATAGATGAATTTGGGAATTTTTACAACCCCCATCACTGACAAAACTAAATATATCTATATAGACTGTCAGTTGAGTCTCATGCACAGGTGATAGATATGGCCCTCAGGTAGTCTTACGTAGAAATATAATTCTTTTAAGACTTCCACAGGTTAATACAAGACCTCTTGTAACACTCTTCTCTAACATGGATCTTGACCTAGAGGTTTGTACTAGCTGATATCATGGATAAAGGAGGCCCTCTTAAAATTTATTTCTCATAGAATAATTGTGCATCAAAAAAGATACTGTCATCTCATTAGTGAATGACGCATTTCTACCATGGTGAGTCTTGCTGCTCAAGAAGAATAAAACTGATATCCTATAGTATACTTTCTTACCCAAACGGATGTTTTGTCATAAATGTATATTAAATTCATAATTAAATAAAAATTGTGAAACATTACATTATTATTTATATAATTTATTACAATTAATAAATTATTATGATTCATGATTTATTTTAAAAAATAATTTTATATTTTTTAAAATGTTTTGATTACAAGATAGGCTAGAATGTGGCCCTCAAGGGATATCCAGTAGAGGATATTACCTTACCTTGTATACCTTAAAAACACTTTTTTATTTAGTATATAAATTTCAAATCATTACCCAATCATTTATATATTATTTTTTCTATCCATATATATATATATATAACTATTGGATCCCATTGAAGTAATTGATACGTAACATTATATTTTGTACAAGGTTATTAAGCAATGGTAATTAGATGATTTCATGAGATTTTCAAATGTTATAATGTTTTTGATTTAGTATATTATCATTACACAATGAACATAGATGGATTTACAACTTATATTTTATGCATGTATTCATAAATATTATTAGAGATTATTTAAGAAATAAAATATGAGCTTTATAAAATATTTACTTAAGGTTGTTTGTGATTTTCATTAATAAATCGGTAATTTATCCAATATTGGTTCATTTATACATATAAGAACCCATATTTTTTCCATGTATGTATTTATCTTGATTTTTCATTAAAATTATTTTGGTTGAGTTTTTTCACGTCTTTAAACCTTAGTGCTCATGATTCATCACATATTTCATTTTATATGAATAAATGCAGACATGGGTTGCATGGAAACATGAGAAAACCAATAAGGTTCCACACATAGAGTCATTTTTTTGGAATATGACTTAAAGGGTTGAGATTTATATTTATTTGAATTAATAGTGTCTGGGTATAAATGAGTCATGTGTTACTAAGGGTTCTGGGTATGTTTAGAGTCCTTAAAGGTGGTCCATGTTTTTATTAGGAAAATGGGAAAATAATAATATGAAATATATTTAAATGCTTCATAATTTGGTTACACGCTATGTAAAATCCACTAGACTCATGTCATGAATAGATTCATGAATTGAAGTGGTTACACACAATGCATTAATCATACAACATGTAATGTTCTAGAAAATTAAATATTAGGCCAAGGTGTTGAGTTTTTTGGTGCATCTCTCTAAAAATTAATGGAAAACATGCAATTGAATTACCCACCGTGTCATTTTCCGAGCAGCAGTTTTATGTTTTCTGTGAAGTTGATATTTTCCCATTCTCATGTGAAGGTTCCACCTCTCTACCCTAGGGTAGATTCCATGAAATTATAGAGTTTATCTCATGAATATAGACTCCTATATTGGGAATTGATCCCTAATAATTTGTTCTGGCTAGATTTTCCCATCTATCCATCTGTGCTCTACTCATTTAGGTGTATATATTTCATCATGTGAGTTTCTATTTTTTATATTGATCAAATTTTATATTAGTTATATTTTAAAGGTTGGGTGTCTAAATCATAACCCCATGTTATGATTTCATGTTGGTGAGTATATGTACTATTATGATTATGTTAATTCATGTGAAAAAATAGTTATTTGAATTGAATTATAGAAATCCTAGGATTGATTAATCATTATATCCATTTGGATTCAATTGATGATGTGAAATGGGTTATGGATAAAAGTGGGGTGGGAAAACCAATGAAAATAATTATTTAGAAATAGATTATTTATGATTTTTAGTAACGTGTTTGTTTTAGGTGATTTCCTGATATAGATACACCAAGTAAAATGGATTAATTTATTAATTGAAATATTTTGTATATTAAATGGCAATTGCTAATTAGTATAATAAACTAACTGGTCTTATGTGGTCATATTGTGTTATGTTTTTTGTTATGATATATACTTTTGGAACATGCTATAATGCTTATATATTAGGGTTTGACCCTAAAACAATATCTAATTATAATATAATCGTTTTTAACCCTTACACATTCTGTAATGATTATATACTAGGTTATGACATTGACCCATGGAATAATGTTGATATAATGGAGTTTGACCTTGGATCATGATCTAATTCTTATATATCAGGCTATGCCCTAATACATGTTGAGATTCTTTTATAGCAAGCTTGGCCTAATGTTTCATTATACCATATATATACAGTTATAGTTGGAATGGTTGTGAGACATTCTCAAAGTCATTCCATCATAGATTTGATGTAGGTTATGATTAACCATAGTTATTTGTTTATGGTTCAAATGTCTATGAGACTTGATCAGAGATATTATGAAATGGTGTCGAAGTAGTTTGTTACCGTATTTTAGTAGTTTTTGAATAAATTAATACACATGTTAATCAGATTATTGTATAAACATATTTTTAGACTGGTATGTTTAGATATGATGGTGTCGAACTATTGAGATTTACTCACACCCTATTTGGTCCACAATTTTGTATCCAAACAGGTTACATGGTTATAATATTGGAAAAGGGAAAAGGACCTTGTTATTGATTGTTTCTTGTTTGATGGGATAGAGTATGGATAGGATACATACATGTGGTTTAGGACCAAGGTCTTTTCTACCTGTTAGTATTTTATTTTTACAATTTCAAGCATGATATTTATTTATTTTCCAAAATACCATTACATTATTATTTTATTATTTATTGGTTTATTTAGTTGTATTTGTTGTTGGTTTTACTATCTATCTTATTATTTACATTATTCCTTGATACTATATTACTTATTCATTTATTTATATTGCATATTTACTCTATGTTGTAGCTCTGTAATGAGGGAGTATTTTCTTACAACTATACTTGTTACACCCCCTTTGTTAGTCAGTAGTCTCTGTATACAAGTAGGTTTTCTTTGTAACATCCTAGGAAAATAAAGAATATGAAAATTTCATATTTATTAATATTTGTGAATTAAATATTAATTTTACTAAAATTGGGATGATATGTTTTATGGCTTACTCCACACACAATAATGGTTTTCTTTGAAATATTATGTTGCATACAAGGCTAATTCATATTGAGAAAAATAATAATAATAATATAATATTATTATTTTAAATGGTATTTAATACCTATTGTTGTATTAGTGGGAATGAACATAACTAACCATATTATGATTAAACTTTTTTGTTAAATGTTTTTACATTTATCTTTTAAAATTTCATGTCTTAAAATGAGAATTAATCCAATTTTAACCAAAAATAGTCGAATATTTTTAAAAGGTAATTTTACTGCCTTTTAATAGAGAACCCTTTTTAAATATTGTTTTTTCCACACTTAGTTGATAAATTTTAAAAATTTTACTACTTAATTAGAATAGGGATATTAATATTCACTTTATGTTTTTTTTACAAAAAGTTCATTTTTTATGAATAGTTAAAAATATTTTATTTTATGTCAAAACTGTCTTTTCATCTAATTTATTAATAAGATTATGTTTACCGTTTAATTGGATTTAAAGTGCAATTAAATTATATTTTTATCATTTAATCCAATTTTGATCATTAGACGTAATTTTACATTAAAATCGGAATTAACACGTGTCAATATTTTGGTATTTTTTATTTCATAAAAACACGCTTTTTGTTTTTGACAACGGGAATTAATATTAAATTAATTTATATAACTTCTATGTTTTGAATTTGGGAAAATGGATTCCATATTAGGAATTAGGAGTTCTGAATTGTGTATATAAGTAACTTTTATTTTAAGACATTATGAATAGTAACTTTAGAAAATATTATATTTTCAATGGTTAAAAGGTAAATCTGGTAAATAATGATAAAAAATAATATTAAATTACCCTAACACATGTACTAACAATATTATATAAGATAAGTACAACCATGGGGAACCTGGGGTCTCTTTTAGGACCCCAATGGAGCCAATTGTTTTTGAAAATGACATTTAATTACATTTAATTTAAAGTTATGGAAAATACAACCAAAACATGTATCTTTTCCTAAAAACATTTTTATGGGGTTATATAAGTGATCTCCTCAAAAATAAATATTAATTATAAAGATAAAAATATTTTATACAACATGATATTTTATTTATAATTTATAGCTATCAAATAAATAAATTTATTTATGACACAATGGTAATGTAGTGATTAATTTATTAATGAATGTTTTAAATAAATGAGATTATAAAAAATAAAATTAATTTATTTTGATACATTTTATGCCATAAAATATTTTTATTGATGACTATGGCTTCTTATCACATAATTAATAATGTTTTTTTGGAATGAGCCAAGTTGTTATGGATTTGAAGAAAACTCATGATATGAATAGTATTAACTTTGACATAAATGTGTTTTTAAATAAATAAAAAATTTATTATATGATAAAATAGTCCAAAAAATATATGATTTGGAGAAATGAAATATATGATGTTACAAATAAAATTAATAATCTATTTTTTTCTCTTTCAATTTTATATTAAACATGGTAAAAATATATTATGAACATACAAGAAGACATGGAAAAAGTAAAATTGGATTACTAAGGGATAAAGCTAACAGATAAGATTAATTTTATGACCTAAACATTTCTAAACCCCATTGAATAAGAGGATTTAAACCCATAATCATCTGATCATATAAATATATGAAATCGGTGTAATTAGAATTCTAAAATCATTTAAAACTAATATATTAATTTAAAACATTATTTAATTTCACATCCCCCACTTATTAAAGGACCCCACCTCTAACCTTTACTCACTACTCTAAAACACCCTTCTCTCATCCAACATCATTAGAAATAAGATTCCACCATTCATACCTTCATCCTAGAAGCCTTACCATAGTCATAAGGCAATTCTAGAAAGTACTTCGGATCAGATCAAAAGAAGTTACCCAATTTGAGGTAACATTTTCTATAAAGTTCCTTTCCTTTATTTTTCCTTCCCCACTCACTGTGGTGATATTATTATTATTTTCATATAACAACAATAGTATTCTCTTTATACTGCGTTGTTTTTATGTGAATTATCTGAAGAAAACTTACACACACCTCCATTTAATGGGTTTAGAACATACTATTTCTGTGGACAAAGAACAACAACATCACAAAATGATGATGGTTCAATCTTATCCTACCACTTCTTATGGTGTCCATTATTATGGAACTATAATTATAAATTATATTTATGATATTTAATTTTTCTCTATGCTACTTTAAATCTCATTTATAACATAACATTATGCTTTTCACATTTTATAATTATGATAATTTCATTAGAGGAAGTGTGGGCTACTGCCCCCTCAAAGTGATGACTCATTCAAGCTATACATGGAACATATCATGGATGTAACTAATGACATTATGTAACATATATAACATATATATTATACTTTTAATATAATAAACCTATGTAAAATTTAGTTCTCATTTTTTTAAATTTGAAATATAAATGAAAGTATTGTTCAAGTGTACGTACGGTTTACCGTCTCTATGAATGGTACATTTTATTTCTTATATCAAAATGATATGGAAAATTATAAATACATATATACTGAATATATATTATATATGTGATATATGATTTATTAATATCACTATAGGTATAATATAATTTTGACCACATTGACAATTTATAAGTATATCAAGTTCATTTTTGACTCACATTCCGAACGTCGAAAAAATGTATGTAATGATCTAAAATAATTAAAAAATTGTTATTGAGAGTTAATAAGTAATATAAAATGAATAATAAATGTGAAAAAGTTTCGGAAAAAAGTACATATTAACTTAATTTTTTTATTCATGAAATTAAAGAACGAACGAGTCAATTCAGATGCGAGGTAAGAGAATTGGTCTCATTTTTTTTCATTGAGGCATATTTTAATTTATATCCGAATTTATTTTACATGGTGTATAATAAACCCCCTTGTGTTTTACATTTATTCAATGGTAATTTTTTTTATATGATGTGTTTTACTATATGAAAAAACAAATGTTTTTAACGTATGCAGTTATAATGACCTCTCTTCCGCCGTTATCGTTATTTGGCTTTCTCTATAAGCGTTAATGTTTTTAAAAGAAAAAATATAATCCCATTATTTCCTTTTTTGGTTTTTTTTTAATTGAAAATGGTTTTTCAAATTCAAGTATTATTTTAATATCTTGACATGATTTATTATGATTGCGAATAAAATTTTATTAGTGAAATGTTGGTATTAGAAATATTTTATGTGTTATGATTATATAATGGTACATGGACATTTGATGGGTGGATATTTGATAAGCCAAATAACGGGTTGATCATGGATAAAATAATTAGGGTGGTAACATTATAAACTCTAATTCATTGGGTATGGAAGTCAGATTTATGGATATTCCATTTTTAAGAATGATTTGTGGTAGTAAATTGTTTGGTTATTCCACTTAAAAATGATTATGTACCAAGTTTACCTTTCATATTTTATGTGTGGTTTAAATGGGTTTATGGTAATAGTTTGGTTATAAAATGATAAATAAAATGATATTTTATTTAGTGAAGAGTATTTACTATATTATAAAGGTGAAAATTATTGCATATGATAAAGTATTCATTGTTTCATGTTGTTTTGAAAAACTAATAGTTTTCCTTCTTTGTGTATCCTTTACTGAGCTTTTTATGATCATCCCATGTTTTTTAAGTAGTTTTCACAAGGAATAGTGTACAATTGGGTCATTAAAGGGATATTGGAAAAGTCATGTTGTTTAAAACATGGAACAAAACATGTTTCTTTTCATTTACATGTTTTTATTTTATGAAAAAAAAGGATAATGCGTAGAAGTTTCTTACTATAATATTCAAGTTTTTATGTATATTTAATAACCTAATTCTCTATATCTCTAAACCAGAAAAGACTCTCAATGAAAATTATTAATGTAATTAATGATAATGTATTGTTTACTGTTGGTGACTTATAGATTCAATCAGAGGTCAGTTTAGTAAACATTAGGAGTTAGAATTATGTTAGTAGAGTATCGATAAATCATTTTTTAATTTCCTATAAAATTGATATATATAAAATTTTAATATTACAATGTTTTTTTATCAGTGATATGTTTGTTCTGAATGGTTTTCCACATAGGAAACAAGGAAGTAGTGTTGGGAAGGCATACATTGGAGAATAACATTCCAAATTAGCATTCTATGATGGTTGGAATCAGAACTGAACAATTTCATGTGGTAATGGAGCAGTTGAAACAGGATAAAAATGGTGGTGGTATACATGCTTGAGATATACCATATAAACCCCAGAGGAACATGTCTATATTGGATAATTTCATGTGGGAACATCCCCCATCATTCAGAGGTTCATCTGACCCTGTTCAGGCTGAAGGGTGGATCGAAGCACTGGAAAATGTTTTCGATGTCATGGTTTGTAAGGAATATCAAAAATGTTTATCGTTTCGAAGTACGAGAAGATCAGTATTGGCTGATGGTTAATAATATTAATGAAAGTGAGGAGATTAATGCTCTTTGATGGGATGAATTAAAAGGCATGTTTTTTAAGACATGTTTTTCTATGGTGCATGGACTAAATATGGGGGAAAATTATAGTAAATATGTAAAAGAATGACTCAATAGCTTCTTACAAATAAAGGTCCACTCAACTGGAAAGGTGTGCTCTACATTTCATCCGTAATATTGATAGTAATATTATTTGATTTTAATCAAAACATAATCTTCTGTATCAAAGACCATTAGCCTCTCATGAATTAAAATGCTATTGGAAACTTTTAAGATGTTCTGAGAAGGTAGAAATTGAGTTTTCAAATGATTTGGTGTTACAGGAGAGAAAAAAAATAGGAGGTACAATAGGAAAAAAAAGGAAATTATTCATCAAAGAATCCTGGAGGTATGAAAGTTGAATTTCTATCTTGTGAGAATTTTGGAAAAAAGTGTCATGGATAATGTCTCTAAAAATCTATAAAGTAATTCTACTGTGGTAAGACTGACCATATTGCTCGTAAGTATAAGGAAGATTATTAAGCATGCAATGAAAAGGTAGTGGTAAGATGTTTTAGTTGAATGAGTATGGGAATTATGACAATGTGTGTCCAAATTTGATTACCAAGTGTGGAAACCAAATAGATCAAAAGTAGAAGGGTGGGGAAAAATATTTTTTTTCTATTACAGTTGACATGGGACCATATAATGAAGTTGTATCAGATACATGGTTTTGTTTTTCAAATTATGTAAATGTTTTGTTTGATTTAGGGTCTATACATTCTTTCATTTCTGAGATATTTTTGGGTAAATATGGTATTCCACCTCAAGAAATGAATAAATAACATATATTAGAAACACATGGGGGAAATATTGAGGAAAAATGATATTATTAGAATATTCTTATCCTTATTTTGGGAAATAATTTACCTTTAACATATTGTTGAAAAAAAAACTATTCATATTAATGATGTTCCAGTAGTAAGGGGGTATCTTGATGTTTTTGCTGATGATAAGACTTGAATTATACCTAATGATGAAGTTGAATTTCCAATTGACTAAGTTTTATATGCTACCCCAATTTCAGTATCCATTTATCAAATAGATGAAATTAAACTTTTAGATATAACGAAAAAACTATAGAAGTAATTAGAGAATGGTTTCATTCAAACTAGAACATCACTGGGGGGTGCTCCAGTCTTGTTTGTTAAAATGAAAATGGTTTAATGAGACATTTAATTGATTATAGAGCTTTTAATAATATAAATATTATGAACAAGTATCCTCTTCCTCATATTAATGATTTTTTTAATAATCTACAAGGAGCTCATCATTTATCGAAGAATTAGTTGAGGTCAGGGTACAATTAAATGAATTTAAAGGAATTAGACGTCTTGAAGACCAGGTTTCATAATTGAGATGGCCAATATGAATTTTTAGTTATGCCTTTTGGATTAACCAATGGATCTTCTATATTCATGGATTTTATTAACAGAATTTTCCATGTGTTCGTTATAAGATTGTGGTGGTGTTTATTGGTGACAATTTAGTAAATTCCAAAAGTAAAGAGGAACATGAAAGTCATTTAAAGGATTTCTTGAAAACCATAAATAAAATGAAGTTGTATTGCATATTCTGCAAGTGTGAGTTTTGGATAAACAAATTCATTTCTTGGTCACATTGATTCAAAAAATCGAATAACTTTTGATCTTCTAAAACAAAAGTTATTGAAGAATGAAAAATACCCACAAATATAAGTGAGATTCATAGTTTTCTTATTTTGGAAGGATATTACAAATGGTTTGTTGAATTTTTTCACGGCTATCTAGATCACTGAATAAGTTAACTCAAAAAGGTGTTATGTTCATCTGGACAAAATAATTTAATTATTGTTTTTAGGAATTGAAAATAATATTGGTGAATTTTCTAGTTTTGGAATTACCTTCCATATATAGTGAATTAGTTATCTACAATGATTCCTGGTTGAAAGGAGATGGTTCTATCCTAGTGTAGAATGATCTGGTAATTGCTTATAAATCACGTCAGTTGAAACCACATGAGTCAAATTACCCTACACATGATTTGAAATTAGTTGATGATGTTTGTGATTTAATATTTTAGAGTCATCATATGTATGGAGTGAAATGTGAGATGTAATACCCAAGGCTTCCACGGTACGTTTCCCTTTGAATAATTTAATAGCTTGCACTGTATGCTACTTCGAGATTCTAACACACTACGACCTTTCAAACTAGCTGTTATGAATAGTAATACCCACTTTTTGAAATTTTATAAATTTTTTCTTTCAAAATGGACTTAATTTTTGGATTTGGAATATTGAAATTAGGATAGGGTAAATTTTTGGTATTTTTCTAAAAACCTTCAATTTTTGATGAATAGTGAAAAACACATAGTTATTGTTTCAAACCAACTTTTTATTGAAATAATTATTTATTTTATTTAAAATTTATTTAGGTCAAAATAGATACATAATTCCTATATAATTTCAATGTAATTCATTGGAGTCACTTTATAATGAGTTTTGATATATAAATGTTTATCGAACTTTTTAAAGTCTTTTCCCACCACCTAGGAGGATTTCCAAATATGTATAAAACTTAATTTTACCGCTTATGTGAGTTGAAATTCAAAAATCTGAGAGACACAATTGATATCAGTAAGTAAAATGTGGTTTAATAAGATGAAAATAATTTTTGGGTGATAGTAACTTTTTAGTTTTATTTTCCACAATTAAAAGAAAATAAGGAAATTAAGGGTAAAAATGATATTTTTATTACCCTAACACATGTCCTACTTCTATTGTATAAATATAATTCGACCAAAAAAACCCTAGAAAGAAAATATGAACCTATTTGGTCCACTTGGATTAGATTATGACATTTATTATTATTTTATTTAAAGAAGAGTTAAAACTGTTAAATTCAAAGTTGAATAACGAAAACATTTTTAATATAGGGTAACACACAATATAAATTTAACTATAAATCTTAATTAGAAACATAAAATTATTTCCTACATAATGGTATGTTATTTAAATTTTTTTGACATTATATAATTAAATTCATTTATGTCACAATGATGATGCACTAATTACCATATTAATGAATGATTAAAATAATTCTTATTATAAATATCCAAATAATTCTAATTTGGTCCTTTTAATGAATTCAAATTATTTTTTAGGTTAATATTAAAAGATAGGGTTGATTAAATGTATTTATTGTGATGTAATAATGTTGTTAGGAGTTTAAAAAATATCAATTATTAAATAATGTCAGAATTGACATAAATGAGTTTTCAAAACAAATATAATATTATTGGTTGATATAATAATCCTAAAAATCTAAGGTTCAGAAAAAATACTTATATAATTATATTTTTATCCTTAATAAACCACTTTGGGTTCTCTTTTATGTTTTGAATAAGTTTATTAACCATATAATATAAAAATACAAAGAGACATGGTAAATGTCAATCTATTTAACTAAGAGTTAAATATAAAAGTTAAGGTTTATATAGTGACCCCAACCTGTCTAAAACATATTGGTTAAGAGATTTTGCACCAATCAACACATTAGTCTTTAAATAATTAATATTGGTGCCATTAGTATCCGAAAACTATTATATTATAAAATAATATTTCAATCCTTTCATAAGGTGCCTCTCACCCCTTCTGTAAAAAGGAACTTCCACTTCTCCCAAATTCATAGAATCAAATACATTTGGATCAGCCACCCCTTCCCAAATATCCTCCCAACTATCCTCCCTTCATCATATAGTCCTTACTTTCGTCAGAAATCCATCTTAAAGAGCCATTTTGATCAAATCAAAAGGAAGAACCCAAAGAAGTGGTAAATATTTCATCACCTCTTTCAAGTTGTTTTCTTCTTACACTTCCTCTTTATTTGTTGTTTCCATTATAAAATAACAAATCCAGTATCTTCCATATACTATGATGTTATCATAAAAATGTTATAAATATATTCATTATTCTATCCATCCTGTAAATGACAAAGTCACCAGACGTGTGTAATTACGAATTACCGTCTCCAAGTCGTGGTTTAGTTTGTTATTCAAACACTTCATCATTTGGATGGGTAAAATAATGAGTATAAATGATTTAAATAATAAATATAATTTGATAATGAATCTGTATATATGATATATTTTACAATTATATATGACTTTAATTTCAAAAGAATGGTATCTTTGGTCGTACGTATGTAAGGATTACTGTCTCCATGAACAAGATGAGATTCATTCCCCATCGTATCCATTAATGAATAATTTTAATTTGATGATTAAAAATAATGTTAACAGACTTAATATACCTCCTAATAATAATATGATACATCCTATCAATAACAATCATTACTTACATATCAAATCATATAATGGAAAATGAATCATTTAACACATGAAACGATGATACTACTGAAATGTCATTAACAAAGAAATATTAAAAGGTCATATATGATATCATATTGATGTATATAGTTTTTATATAATTTACTAACAATGACTTAACTATTATATAGGAGTCTAACTTACCCTTTACCAAGGAAAAGTACAAGGTAAGGTTTAATTTCACAATCTCTTTATTATCCGAGCTTGTTTTTACGTAAGTATCTACTGGGACCTCTTTATCATCCACATAAACATTTCTTAAAAATTTATTAACAAACATTTTCACTATTTACTAGACTATGGGTTAAAGTCATTTATAAACTTGTTCGAAATTTTATAAAATGGTTTGAAAGGAATCTTTCTGTCATTTTTCCAACATGGTACCTTATTATCTTTTAGACAAAATTAAGGTAACAATTTTTTTTTATCTTATACGGTGTGTATGACTTTTTTCGGCCGTCATTACATCGTCAATGAATCCCTTACAATATTATAATAATATTTTCAAAATAAATGTTTTCTTTAATAATTATATTACTTTTAAATGATTTCAAAATAGAAAGAGATATTTGTCTTAAAAATGTTTTGATTTCATCTATGTGAACATCCTTTGATGTATTTTTAGCTTAATTGATGTTGATTTATTATGATACAGTACATCCATATTTTATTGAACGTTATGTGATATGTTTGACTATCGATGAGTTATTTTCACACCATTAATGGTTTATGGAGAATGAATTGACATTTAGTAAGCTAGTTTTAATATGATTGATTAGGTTATGTTTGATCCTTTTTATATGAGGAATGAATTGGAATTAGTAAGTGATGGGTGGGGCCCACTATAGCTCCCCGATGCATTAGTAGGTCTCATGAGACAAACTAGTGTCTTGGCATAAGGCCTTGACAAAATCTTATTTTTACTATGGCATAAGGCCTTGACTATGTGGTTATGAAGTCTAACATTATGTATTCCTTCATTATTAAAAGTGGCTATTGATGTTGCATGTGATTATTCGACTATTAGAATATACATGTGAATAAGTCAATGGAATTATTTTATTTTTTATTTTCCATATTATTCTGATGTTAATGTATAAAAGGATATTTTTGTATTCTTACATTACCTTAAATGCTGATGCTTATTTATGAAAGTTTTTGTTATATTGTTATCCATATTGAGAATCTGAGTTCACCCCTTTCTATCGTTTATTTTTTCAAGAATGCGAAGAAATATATAATGACTAACCTTCGTGGATATTTTAAGGGATATGATTTTGGCCTATGGAGACTATGTTTTTTTAGTTTTTCATTTTATAATGTAATGTTAAACTTATAAATGCATCTAGTATTTCCGAGGCTACTAACCTAATCAGTCTTTCGAGACATGATCTTTGGGGATCATGCCAATGTTATGTAAAAATACACCGACTATGGGTAACTAGGGTCGGTGTGTTATAGTTGGTATCAGAGGAATTTTATTACAAAACATGGAAGCTAGATTTAAAAAACACTTATTATAGCACATTATCCTAATATTGACATTGTGGATTAGTATAAAAGAACTTCATATAATTTTGGCATTGTATAGATTTTTTGAGTTTTTAATGAAATGCATCATTGTCTGGATACGATTAGGTAGATGTGGCTCTAGCACTTAAGTACCTAGTCGTAAAACCCAAAAAAAACTCTTTGACCTCGACTCGAATGGGAATTGGTGCACAACAACAAGCATTACTGCACTCTTAGTTACGACACTCCTGGGGGATATGAATAGGTTAATTATTATTTTATTTACAATCCATTATTAAGGGTTTAAGACTATATAGTTATTCAAAGAAAGCTTTTTTATGATTATGGATTATATCAATAAACTGTTCAATTTATGTTAACTGTTTTACATGTTTGGAATTATGTATTGTGATACAAAAACTCATCCAGTGTATGTAATTGTTTAGAAAAGGTTCCTAGTGGAAGGAATAGTAACCATATCAATGCACGTAATCCGTGTATGGATTTCCCTCATACTCATGATAATTATAGTGGAGTAGGTCAAGAAACTAGTGCTGATTAGCTTATCACCACACTTGGACAACTTACTCGGGTTATGAATAATAAACATACCCATATGGAGCACCCTGATCAACAATGTGGAAGATCAATGTTAGACCACTTCATTAAGCAACAACCACCAACATTCAATGGGAGTAAAAATCCATTATTATCCGACCAATGGATAAATTCTTTAGAGAAAATATTTCACGCATTGGGGAGTAGTAAAAGGGAAAAACATTTCATGGAAGTTTATTACCTCACAAGAGATGCAGATCAATGGTGGACATGTATTCAAAACACAAAGGAAGATTATAAAGTATAAAATATGGAATAATGGAAGTTTAAATATCTATTCATAGAAAAATACATTCCTCATGACCATTGAGAAAATATAGAAAGGCAATTTCAGAGTCTGAGGAAAAATGAGGATGATAATGTCACAATGTATGAGGCCAACATTACATGGATTTCAAGGCATGGAGGTGATTATGTACGTAAAACACAAGGTAAGGTTTATATATTATTTTATGGGTTAAAAACATTTCTCTGGGGAGCATTATTCTCAAAATCCTTCTTCTCATATGAATATATTGTCTCAAGTGCTATAAAGACAGAAAAAGGAATTCTCTAATTCTTATGACTTTAAAGAAAAGCAAGAGAAGAAGAAATCTGTTGAACAATCTGGAAATTTAAATAAGGGGAAGAAGGTGAAAATTTGAATATCCACCATGTAGTAAATGTAGGAAGAAACACCCTGGTACTTTCTTGAAGGGAATGGTGGTGAGTTACAAGTGTAGTGAAAAAGGCCACCAAATTTGTGATTGCAAGGGGAAGAAAGAGGCTGTCAATGATGAATGCTACAATTGTAGTGAAATGGGGGATTATCCAAATGAATATCATAACCGCCAAGGATACTTACCTCAAAAAATGACAATTGATCGATGCCAAGATTATGTTATCTCTATTGCTGAGGATGAATGTCTGAAAGATGTGGTGGCAGGTAATTTAATGGTTTTCTCAAGTTTAGAAAATTCATTAATTGATTCTTGATCATCGCATTGTTTCATATCTTCCCGGTTTTCTAAGAAACTTTTATATTTTTAATTTGACATAACAAGGTATTTGTCACTCAAAACACATAAGGGTAGCATCATTGCAACAATGTTTTTTGAATCAGTTCCCATTAGGGAAAATAAATGTTCTGTATCAACTAGTCTCATTATTATACGCATGATTGAATTTGATATAATCCTTAGAATGGATTGGCATTCAAGACATGATGCGAAAATTTATTTTAAGAAGAAGGAGGTTACAAATCTCGATTATGATATGGTGTACCTTATCTTTAGAGGAGAAACATCATCACCTAATTATTATCAAGATCCACCCATAGTAGCTCAAATAAATTCAATTTTTTGGGAGGATGAGAATGAAATAACTGTGGGAGAGGAAAGGAATGTTCAAATATAGGATGTTCCTATTGTTCATGAATATGTTGATATGTTTCCAGAATATTAACCTATACAGCTTCCAGATTGAGAAATTGAGTTTTCCATTGATTTTATTATTGGTTCAAGGCCAATATCAAAGACCCCTTTTAGAATGGACACTGTGTAATCAGTGGAACTAATGAAAAAATATATGAATTGAGTAACAAGTGATTTATTCTCCCTAGTTTTTCTTTATGTGGATCATGTGTCCCTTTTGTTAATAAGAATGACCGATCTATGAGGTTGGGCATTGACTATAGGGAGATCAGTGCAATAACAATAAAGAAAAAGTATCATGTACCTCACATTGATGATTTATTCAACCAATTTAATGGTGCTCAATATTTTTCAATGATAGACATTTGATCTGGATATCATCAGTTGTGTGTGAAAACGGAAGACATTCTAAAAACAGCATTTCAAACTAGGTACAATCTTTACTAGTTTATAATAATTCCTTTTGGATTGACTAATGTATCCTCTGCCTTCATAGATTTAATGAATAGAGTTTTCAAGAAATATATTTATGACATTGTAGTGGTATTTATTGATGATATCTTGGTATACTACAACAACTAAGAAGATCATGAAAATCACTTGCACATTATTCTAATGTATCTTAGAAGAAATGAATTATATTAGAAATTTAGAAAGTGTGAATTATGGATCAGGAGATTTTTTATCTTGGATATATTTCCTCTAAGGATGGAATCTCTGTTGATCCTTCAAAGACCAAGAAAATCCATGAATGGCCAGCACCGATGAGTATAACTGAGGTACACAGTTTTATTGATTTATCAAGTTATTATCGACATTTCATCTAGAATTTTCTCCATTGGCTAACCCATTTACAAATCTCACACGTAAATTGGTTAATTGTTTTTGACAAAAGAGTGTAAAGAATGTTTTGAAGATATGAAGGGAAGATTAGTCAATTATCATATATTAACTCTACTCTCAGGGAATGATGGGTTTTTTTATTTATAGTGATGCTTCAAAGAAATGACTTGGTTGTGTCCATATGCATAATGATAGAGTTATTTCTTATACATCATGACATATAAAAATTCATGAGGAAAACTATCTGACTCATGATTTTGAGGTAGCGGCTATAATCTTTGCTTTGGAGATATGGAGGCATTATCTCTATGGTGAAAAATGTGAGATATATACCGATCAAAAGAGTTTGAAGAATATTTTCTCATTGAATAAACTCAACATGAGGCAAATGAGATGGCTTGAACTACTCAAGGATTATGATTGCACAATAGACTACCACCTGAGGAAGGTAAATATGGTCGAAGATTCTTTGAGCATAAAGGATCATGGAGTTTTGATCTAGATTAGAGTTGAAAAAGATCCAATTTTCATGGATATTGTGAAAATGGATATGGGAATAAACATTGAAGGTGAAATATTAAAACTTTTTCAAATGGTTGCCAAAGTATCTTTACTAGAAAGGATAAAAAGTTCTTAGGCTAATGATGATGAGTTTCAAATGAAAATTAATGCTATGAACAATGGGAGATTGAGTGACTTCATTTATGAAGATGGAATTTTGAAATTTGGGAAGAGACATTGTGTTCCTAACATAAGTGATCTAAAAAGGCAATTGTTAGATGATGCTCACAGATCCAATTTCTATAGACAACCAGGTATCACTAGAATGTATAGAGATTTTGAGGAACACTTTTGGTCGGACAACATGATGATAGAGATTGCTTATTTTGTGTCATGATGTATGGTTTTTCAACAAATTAATGTTAGAAGAAAACACCCTGGAATAGTCATGCAACCTATTCCCATACCTGAGTGGAAATGGAATAATATTACAATGGACATTTTCATGGTTCTACCAAAGACACCTAGAAGAAATGATGTAATATGGGTCATTATTGATCATTTTACCAAGTCAGCACATTTTATTTCTATAAGAGAATATTTACCACTTGAACATTTTGTAAGAATATATATTAATGAGGTTGTAAGACTCCATGGTGTACCCCTATCGATTGTTTCAGATCATGATCCCTATTTTACATCAAGATTCTGGAAAAGTATTTAGAAAGCCCTGGTTACTAAACATCGTTTGAGCACTGCCTACCACCCTCAAATAGATGGACAATCAGAATAGACTAATCAAACCTTATAATACATGTTTTTGATCTTGCTCACTTGACTTTCAAGGTTTGTGGGATCAGAATTTACCTTTAGTAGAATTTTACAATACCAATAGCTTCCATTAAATTATTTTGATGGCACCTATAAAGTGTTAGGTGGCAAGCTATGTCGCACACCAACATTTTGGGATGATGTAGGTGAAAGAAAATTTGTATCCCCAGAACATGTTGAGGAAATGATGGAAAAGGTGAAGGTTATCCAAACCCACATCAAAACAGCGCAATGTAGGCAGAAGAGCTATGCCGATAACTGAAGGAAGGATTTGAAATTTCATGTAGGAAGTGATGTTTTTTTGAAGGTACCTCCAAGGATGGGAGTTATACGATTTGGATAGAAGGGTAAACTATGTCCTAGGTACATCATAACTTTCAAAATTCTCGAACGAATTGGGGATGTAGCTTACCGGTTGGCAAGGCCACCAAGTCTCTCCAAATTTCACTATGTGTTCCTTGTATCACTGTTGAGAAAATACATTCCTGACCCAACACATATACTCACCTATGAAAAATTGAACATGAACCTGATCTGTCTTATTGTGAAGAGCCTGTCAAAATTCATGATACTAGAGATTATGTGCTGAGAAACCAGACGACTTATCTGGTAGAAGTTCTATGAAGAAACCGTAAGATGGAAGAAGCAACATGGGACCCTGAGGAACTTATGATGAAGAACCACCAAAATATTTTTATGCATTAGAATTTTAGAAATTTCAAGGACAAAATTATTTGAATGAGGGATGAATGTAACACCCAAAGCATCCACATTGCGTTTCCCTTAGAATAATGCAATAGCTTTCATTGTATGCAACTTCGAGATTCTAACACACCAAGACCAATCACACTACCCGTTATGAATAGTAATACACACTTTTGGAAATTTTATAAATTTTTCATTCAAAATTGACATCATTTTTTGATTTGGAATATATAAATTAGCTTAGGGTGAATTTTTGATATTTTTCAGAAAACATTCATTTTTTGATGAATACTGAAATACACTGAGATATTGTTTAAAACCAACTTTTTTCTAAATAATTATTTACTATATTTAATTTTATTTTAGTTCCAAATAGATACATAATTTCTATATATGTGTAATGTAATTCATTGGAGTCATTTTATAATGAGTTTAGATATATAAAATTTTATCGAAATTTTTACCGTCTTTTACCCACCTCTAAGGAGCATTTCTAAATTTGTATAAAAATTAATTTTACAACTTCAATGAGTTGAATTTAAAAAATCTGATAGACATGGTTGATATCAGTATGTAAAATTTGGTTCAATAAGATTCAAATAATATTTTGGTGAATATTAACATTTTTTTTATTTACCGCGGTTAAAAGTAAATAGGGTAAATAAGGATAAAAATGATATTATTATTACTCTAACACATTTTATAATTCTATTACATTAGTATAATTCTACCAAAAAATACTTTAGGAATAAAATATGAACCTATTTGGTCCACATGGATTCGATTAGGAGATTTATTATTATTATATTTAAAGAAGAGTTAAAAGAGTTAAATTCAATGTTTAATAACTAATCAAATTTTAATATAAGGTTAAACACAATATAAATTCGAATATAATTATTCATTATAAATATAAAAATATTTCCTACATAATGGTATTTTATTTATAAATTTTAGACATTAAATAATTAAATTTGTTTATGAAACAAGGATGATTCAATAATTACCATATTATTGAATGATTAAAATAACAGATATTATAAATATCCAAATAAATCTAATTTGAGACTTTTAATTAATTCCACAAATTTTATAGGTTAATAATACATGTTATGTTTGATGAAATTTATTTAGTTAGATGTAATATTGTTTTTAGGACTTTAACAAAAATCAATCATTGAATAATGTCAAAATTGACAAAAATGAGTTTTTAAAAAAAAATTACACATTATTTCTTAATATAATAATTGTAAAAATATAAGGATTGGAAAAAAGTCTAATATAATGATAGGTGTATCATTAATGAAAAACATGGGTTTATCTTGGAAGAATATAGTAACTTTATTTACCATATAATTTAAAATACAAATAGACATGGTAAATGTAAATATATTTAACTAATAGTTAAATCTAAAAGATAAAGTAAATATAGTGACCCAAACCATTCTAAAACCTATTAGTTGAGAGGTTTTCGACCCATACTCTCATTTGGAATAAATATTTCATTTTGGTGCCATTATTAAACGAAATTTATTTTATTATAAAATAATATTTCAATATTTTCCTAAGGTTCCCCTCACCCCTCTTATAAAAGGGAACTTCCCCTTATCTCAAATTCACACATTAAAATACATTTTTTTTCGGCCAACCCCAGCCAAAATATGCTCCAAACTGTCCTAACTTTATTCTAGAGGCCTTCCTATAGTCATAATTCCAACCTAAGGATCTCTTTTGATCAAATCAAAAAGAAGAACCCGAAGAAGAGAAAAATAATTCACCACCTCTTTCAAGTGCATTTCTTCTTCCACTTCCACTTTATTTATTGTTTCCATTATAAAATAATAACTCCAATATATTCTATATACTGTGATGTTATTATAAAAATGGTACAACCATATTAATTATTATATCCATCCTATGAATGACTAAGTGACTATACGTGCGTACGTACGGATTACCGTCTCCACGTCGTGGTGTTGTTTGTTATTCAAACACTTCATCATTTGGATGGTTATAAAAATGAGTATAAATGATGTAAATAATAAATATAATATGATAATTATTCTTTATATATGATATTCCAAGAAATTATATATTATTTTAATATCCAAATAATGAATTTGTCTCTTGTGCGTATGTATGGATTACCATCTCCACGAACGTGATGAGATTCATTCCCCATAGTATCCATTCAAGAATAATTTTCAATTGATTATAAAAATAATGTTTAAATACTTAATATCATTTTGAATATGAATAAGATATATCTTATCCAAAACAAATAGTACATACATAACAAATTATATAATGGAAAATGAATCAGTTAACATATGAAACGATGATAATACTGAAATATCATTAACATAAGAATATTAGAATATCATATATGATATCATATTTATGTATATAGTTCTTTTAAAATTTAATAACAATTATTTATCTATTATACAGGTGGTTAACGTACCCTTAAACAAGGAAAAGTACATGTTAAGGGTCAAATTTCACAATCTTTTTATTATCTGAGGTTGTTTTTATGGAAGTATCTAATGGGACCTTTTTATCATCCACATCCATGTTTCTTAAAAATGTATTCCAAAACATTATTAATATTTACTAAACTATGGGTTAATGTCATTTATACCCTTTTTTGACTTTTTATAAAATGGTTAGAAAGTAATATTTCCATAGTTTTCCAAACATGGTACCTTATGACCTTTTCGACAAAATTAAGGTATGAATGTTTTTTAACATATACAACGGGTGAGGCTATTTTCTGCCATTATAACATTTTCGAGCCTTCCCTTAAAACAATAAATGAATATTTTCAAAATAAATGTTTTTTGTTATAATTATATGACTTATAAATGATTTAAAAAAACAAAGAGATCTTTCTCTATAAAATATTTTGATTCCATCTATGTCAACATCCTTTGATGGATTTTATGCATAATTGAAGTTGATTTTTTATCATACAAAACATTCATATTTTATTGAAGGTTTTGTGATATGAATGACTATGGATGTGTTATTCTCACACAATTCATGGTTTTTGGAGAAAGTATTGACATTTCGTATACTGGTTTTAATTAGAATGTTTATTTTATGTTTGAACTTTATCATATGTGGAATGCATTGTACTTAGTAAGTGATGGGTGAATCTTGATATAGATCCTTTATGAATAGGTAGGTCTCATGAGGCTAACTAGTGTCTTGGCACAAGGCCTTGACAAAATCTTTTTTGTAGTCTTGTCACAGGGCCTTGAATATGGGGTTGTGAAGTCTGACATTAGGCATTCCATCATTATGAAAGTGGGAATTGATATTTCATGTGATTATATGACTAGTAGAATAACCATATTAATTAGTAAATGGAATTATTTTATTTTATCTTTTCCATATTATTATGAAGTTCATGTTTAAAAGGATTTTTTTTCCAGTCCTACATTGACATAAATGTTTATGCTTATTTATGAATGTTTCTACTATATTGTTATCCTTACTGAGCATCTAAGCTGACCCATTTCTATATTTTATTTTTTCCCGGATGTGAAGAAGTATATTATGACTAAACTATAGGGATAGTCTAAGGGATATAAGTGTGGCCTATGGAGACTATTTTGTTGTAGTTTTTCATTTTATAATTTAATGTAAAACTTATGAATGTATATAGTATGTCCAAGGCTAATAAATTAATCAGTGTTTCGAGACTTAATCTTTTGTGATAATACCACATTATGTAATAATTCACCGACTCTGGGTAACAAGGGTTGGGGCATTACAAGAAATATATTATGACCAAAATATCTTGAAGTATATATTCACTCAGAAATAATCGGACATGAGAATAATGAGATGGCTGTAATTAATCAAGGATTATGATTGAACGATTCATTACCATCCAGGATAAGAAAATAAAACTGATTATGCTTTGATTAAAAAATGGAATGAAACATTAACCATGATACATTCGGAACAAGATACATTGATTAACGATTTGATTAAAATTAGAATAGAAGTTGATGGTGTATGAAATTCCTCTATTTTTTTAGGATTCAGTAAAATGATTTCTCTCAAAGATAAATAAGAAAGCAAAGAAAGAATACAATGGGTTTCATAAAAAGGTTGAATTGGTTCTGAATGGTATGTTACATAAACTTAACAATGATAATGATTTTGGTTCGTAATTTAGAATATATTATGTGTTCCTTGTGATTCAATGTAGACGAAATTATATTTATTTGAACCTTATAATTATCTGACATCAGTTCATCCCAACAAGAACTATGATGTAAAGAGATCATGAGGTGTATTATTAGTTTGATGGGATGAAAAGAAATAATTCTTAATTTATTGTGATGTGTTTGACTTGTCAACATGTTATAACAGAGCAATAGTTACCAAAATGGATGTTTCATCCTTTTATTAGTACGATAAAGGAAATGGGAAAATATATCCAAGGTATTCGTTATTGGATTACTGAAGTAATCTCGAGGAAATAATGAATTATGTGTCATTGTTGATTGATTGACTGAATCTACTCATTTCATTCTATTCGAGATACTCAATATATAGATAAACTTTTTCAGTTGTATGATACTGAGATAGTCAAGTTTCATGGAGTTCACCTCTACATTGTATCAGATTATGATCTCAGGTTTACTTATCACTTTTTGAAAGGCCTTAAGAAGTCACTGGGTAATGAATTAAATTTTAGTACAACATTTCATCCTCAATCAGAGAGGAAGTTAGAATGATCAATTCAGACATTCGAGGATATTCTATGTGCTTTTTCAATGTATTACCTAGTAATTTGGGACCAACATAATTATTTGGTTATGTTTTGTTATATTAAAAATTTTCATTCATTATAAAGATGGAACCGTTTGAGGCATTATATTGGAAGTGGTGTCAAATACTAGATTTTTTGAATAAATTATGTGAACGAAAACTAATGGGACTAGAATTGGTATAAGAGATGGAAGAGATAGTTCATTTGATACAGAAACACATGAGGACATCTCATAGTAGAAAATAAAGTTTTGTGGATAATCAGATCAAGGATCTTTCAATTAAGGTAGGTGATCATGTATTTCATGATGCTTATCTATGAAAAAATGTGATGTGTTTAGGTAATAAGGGAAAGATGAGTCCGTGGATAATTGCACCCTTTGAAATTCTGGAGAATGTTGGATCAGTAGCCTATATAGTGGATTTTCTACTAAATTTATCATTTTAAAACATTATTTTTCATGTTTTAATGTTAATAAATTATATTCCAAATCCATCTCATGTTTTGATTCCCAAGATAGTTCATTTGGATGAGAATATTTCTTATGAGGAATGACTTTTTAGATTATTGAATATAGAAATCAAGTGTTGCAGAATAAGGTGATTTATGAGGTTATGGTTTTGTGGAATCCCCAAATGGATGAATAGGTAACATGGTAATCAGAAAATTTTATGATGTATAAATACCCCAACTTATATGACAAGTGAACAAAATTATGGGGACACAATTTTCAAAAGGAAGGAAGAATGTAACATCCCATGTAAATAAAGAATATGACATTATAATATTCATTAATATGTTGGAATTAAATATTAATTTTTCTTAAAAGGGGATTCTATGTTTGATGGCATTCCCACCATGAAACAATGGGTTTCTCTGAAATCTTTAGTTGCACACAAGGCCATTTCATACTGATAAAAATAATAATATTATTATATTATTATATTAAATGGTAGTTAACCCCTAGCCATTGTATTGGAGAGAATGATTAGAACTAACCATATTAAGATAAAACATGTTTGTCAATTTTTTTAACATTTATCCAATAAAATATAGAGGCTTAAAATGAGGATGAATCCAATTTTAAGCATAAATACTCTAATATTTATAAATGCTAGTTTTTCAGCCTTTTGATGGTGAAAATATTATTAAATATATTTTTTGATTATTTAATATGTTAAATTTAACAAAATAATTTTTTTCTTTAGATATGGGAAAATAAAATTTACCTTGGCTACATTTTTGTTATTTTTCTATTAAAGTTCATTTTTAATGAATATTGAAAAATACTGCATTTTATGTCAAAGTGTCATTTCATCTGATTTATTTATATGATCAGATTTTCCATTTAATTTGGTTTAACATGTAATTAGATTATTGTTTTTTCATTTAATCCAAATATGGTCATTGCATGTGATTTCAATTTTAAATTGGACATAATCACATGTCAGTCTTTTGGTAGTTATTACTTGTTAAAAATTCATTTTTTGGTTTTCACGTTAGGAATTAATTTTAAATTAATTTATTCAACTTATGTGTTTTGATTTTAGAAAAAATGGATTCCATATTTGTAATCATGAGGTCCAAATTGTTTAAATATTTATCATTTCTTTTTATACATTATGAATAGTTACATTAGTAAATATTTTATTTACCATGGTAAAGGATAAATCTGGTAAATAAGGGTTCAAAATAATGTTAAATTAACCTAAAACATGTCCTAACACTATTGGATGAGATTTGTTTGACAATTTTCATCCATTGATCGATTTGGGGACCCCATGGCGCCACTTGTGTGTGAAAAGTATATTTTAATAGTTTTAATTTAAAGTTGAGAAAAATATAAATTAAAATGTAACTTTTATTAAAAAAAATTATATGGGGTTATATAAATGATATCTTAAAATATAAATATTAATTATAAAACAAAAAGATTTATTATATCATGGTATGTTATTTATAATTTATAGACATCAAATAAATAAATTTACTTATGACATAATGGTAATGTAGTGATCACCTTATCAAAGAATGTTTTAAATAATTTTCATTATTAAAATTAATATAAATTTATTTTGAACCTTTTTGTGGCTTATAAAAATTTTACGGATGAGTATTACTTGTTATATTTTAATTAATGTGGTTTTTTAGAATTCATCATGTTGTTCTAGATTTTAAAAAAAGTCATGATATGAATAGTATAAAAATTGAAAAAATTGATTTTGTAGTCAATTAATATTTTATTAAATGATATAATAGTCCATAAAATATTATATTATGAATAATTTAATATATTATATTAAAAAATTCATTAATTATCCATTTGTGGTTTTCTTGGAATCTTATTGTAACTATGGTGAGCATATATTATGAATATACAAGAAGACATGGTAAAAGTTATATTAGTTTATTAAGGGTTAATTCTATAAGATATGGTTAATTATTTCACATAAACCAATCTAAAACACATTAGATGAGAGTATTTAGAACCATTATAATCATAGCTTCGAAATATTTCACTTTGGTGTTATTATAATTCAAAAATATAATAATAATAATTTAATACTTTCAAAATTTATTAAAGTGCCCCACCTCCGTCTTATAAAAGTACACAACCTATAACCCTTACACACACCTCTAAAGCCCCCTAGACTCATTCAAAATATTACCAAATAATATCCAATCATGCCTCCCTTCTATAATACTTAATCTTGGGATAAGGAAATTCAAGAATTCTATTTAGCTCAAATCAAAAAACCTTACTCGATTGGTGGTAAAGACTTATCTCAAGTTCCTTCCCTTTATTTTTCCTTCTCCACACCCAATGAACTTCTTATTATTTGTTCATATAAAAACCATTATAATCAATATTATATGTTTTTTATGATAATAATTCAAACTACACAGACACACACCTTCATCTAATTGATATAAAACAAACTATTTCTATGGATGATGAACTACTGCCTCACGAAACGATGATTGTTCAATCTTCCCCCACCACCTTTTATATATTCCATTATGATGGGAATGTGATTATATATAATATATACAATTTTAATTTTGTCTATATTCTACTATAATTCTCTTTTAGAATATACTATTTACCTTTTCATGTCGAATAAATATGAAAATTTCATTTGAGGAATTGCAGACTACCGCCCCCTCAATGTGATATGACTCTGTCATTCTATACATGGAATGTATAAAGTATGTAATTAATAAACTTATATAAAATATATAACATATATATTATACTATAATTATGATATATCTATTTATAATTTATTTTTAATTCCTGTATATATGAAAATTAAATGAATGTTTTGGTCATGCATATGTAAGGCTTTAGGTCTACAGGAACAGTGCATATAATTTCATAAATAAAAATGATGTTGATTATTTTAAATACATATATAATACATATATATGATATATATGATATATAAATCATTAATAACATTTGGAGAGAATTGATTTTTTTTCCACAAGGACAATTTATAATTATAACAAGTTCATTTTTTATTCAAGTGCTGCAGATCAAAAAAATGTCTGATATAAACTCAAATAATTAAATAATTGTTATAGAATGGTAATACGTTATATAAGAATAATAATAAATTTCAAAATTCTTCTTAATTAATCAAAAATTAACATAAGATTAATATCTAGGAAATTAAAGAACAAACGAGTGAAGTCAGACATGATGTTAGGGACTTTGTCTCAAAATCCTTTCATTGAGGCATATTTATTTATACAAGACTTTCATTTACATGGTGTATAATATACCAATTTGACTTTTAAATTCACTCAAAGGGAATATTTTTTCTACGAATAATTTTACTAAAATGAAAAATCTAATTTTTTTAACGTATATAGAGACAATGACCTCCCCACCACCGTAATTGTTATCTGGCTTCCTCTTTAAGCCACAATGCTTTTAAAAGAAAAAAATACACCTTATTTATGTTTTTCGGTGTTTTGGTATTGAAAATGGTTTTTTAAAATGGATTGATTATTGCAATATCTTGAAATGATTTCTTGGGATTTAAAAAGATATTTTATTTGTGAAATATTGATATTCCAAATATTTTATGTGTCCGGATTATATAATGGTACTTGGACATTTGACTGGTGGTTCCATGATAAACCATGAACCGGTGGTTACATTATAACCTCCAATAAATTTGGTATGGAATTCGACTATATGTCTATTCTATATGTATGAATTATTTGTGTAAGTCGACTGTCTAGTTATTCAATTAAAATATGATCATTTCCTAAATTTAACTTCTATAGGTTATATGTGATTTCTATGGGTTTTTAGTAATATTTTGGTTTAAAAGGGTATGCAATGATATTTTGTTTTAGTGAAGAGTATTTACTAATTCATAAAGGTAAAATGTAATACTTATTATAATGTATTCGTGGTTTATATATTATTTTAAAAAACTAATAGTTTTCCTTCTTGGTGTATCACTTAGATTTTTCTGCTCATACCTTGTCTTGGAAATGTTTTTTCACAGGACATATAGTGGAATACAGTCAAAGAAGGGATTAGAGGAAATTCATGATGTTGAAAGCATCGAACTAACATGTTTCTTTTCTTTTAAGATTTTTTATTTTAAGAAAAAAATGGATACTGAGTAAAAGTGTCTATATTAAATATTCATGTTGTTTTGTATAATTTATGACATAATTATCTAAGGATGTAAACCTATAAAGATCCTCATTGTAAATTATTATCTTAATTAATGATTATGTCATGTCTGAGGCTATGGACTTATATGCATGGGGTCTGGTAACTCACCCATTCCAACAACATAAATAGAGCCATATCAAGGGACATTAGAATGTGGTATCAGAGAACACCAGGTTTCTATTCCCATTCCTCAATATTTTTTAAAGGTATAAATAAGAAGATGATTTTTAAAGACTTTTTAATAAATTTATTATTGTTAATTGCTAACCCATGCATGCGGATAAATTCGAGTGCCCAAGGATGGTATTATTGTTCCTAATATTCTGTTGTTACAGTTTGATGTTATTTCACCATGAGTGATTCCTAAGTTTGGGATTTTATTTTTTCAAAAATTTTATTTCTGGCCTGATAAGGTGTGATATGATTATAACTGAATCTTGATAGTCAAATAGGGATGTATTTTAACATTCATTGTTCAGGATAGAGACAGATTTATATGCATGTGATATATTTCTTGTGTAGACTATGATATGATATATATGATATACATTATAAATGAAATGAATTAACTATAATTTCATTCTTATTAAGTTTTTAATCCATTTTTAGAGAGACTAGGAGTCAATGGTTCTATTTTGTAGTCATCTATGAAGATTTACCTTATTGTTACCTAGTTCTTTAAGGTGTCCATTTTTCTTCTAGAGAAAATGCCCCCTCCTCATCGTAAAATTGAGCATTAGGAGAATAGAAGTCAGCACGCTCAAAATGAAAATGATCTAGAGATTCCAATATATCATTAGTATCATTTGTATGTTCATATTCACTAAAAATTCTTGAGGTTTATTCATTATATGAAAAGCAAGAATTTTCATACCGTTATTTTAATGTCTGAGCTACTGATAGAGTTTCAACCGCAGTATCCTCTTACATTCATTGGGGATAGATTCCTCCAGGTAACTAAGTTTTATATTGAATCAGTCTATATGATCTTAAAAAACCTTGAGAAAGAACCATATATGAGGGTGAAGATTACCTTATATATGATTCGTGGACCATCCATGTGTTGGCCAGATATTATAGAGAAATATAGGGAGTAAGAGGAGTTATCTTGTAAAGACATGGAGATGAATTTTCTAATCCACTTCAATCCAGATACATTGAGATATTAGAAGGCTCTGGATATTATATATCTTACATAATAGGTAATTTTAGTTCTTGAATATTCTATATGTTCCACAAACATGAAATTCATTGCACCATCTTTGGGAGGTGATGATATCTTTTGGTAGATATGTTTTCTGGATGGTCTTCTCATGGGACTAGGTCACAGGTGAACAATTTTTAGATGCATTGTGGATGTGATAAACATGGTACTCTTCACAGATGGGAATCTGAGAGCGGCCATGAGTAGTGTCCTGACTATTTCAATGGGGAAAATTGGGAGCTCTTATTTAGGTACCAAGAAGCACCAATATGATAGTTTTTTCCAAAGTTGTAATGTGTAGTTCTTCAAGTGATGTGGATAACCATATCAGGTTTGTGTTTCATTGTAGTGTTATTATTTTGGATAATTTGGAAAAAATTATTGGAGTGTCCTTACCCCACATTTTATTGTCATGTTAGTGGAATAATAGTAAATCTGAAGAAGTTTAGTGTCAAATTTCCATAACATATAACTAGTAAGGGATCAGGACAACCACCTGAGTCTAGAAGGAGCTCGACTACTCCTCAGTAGGCTAGTAGGTGGATTTCTACTAGTAATTCAGAGCAAGATTGGGATGTGGTACCACAATGTCGGAGTGAAAGTACGTGGTAAGGGATATAGCTTGGGGTATTCATTCTAGAGCCCAAGGAATAAGGGAAAGTTGTCATCACATTATGAAACTACTCTCGCTATTGTCGATCAATAACCTTCTACCATCAGAGGTGTGATTATGGTATCATAAACCTTAGCATGTCTTTTATTTGACACATGATAATCATATTACTTTTTATTTTCACTTATTTACTATTATTATGATTTTATGTGGAAATATTTGATGTTCCTTTGACCATCGATACACTGTTGGGATTGAGGTTAGGCAATTTTAAACATTGCAATATGTGTACATTAGATATTGATGGTTTCAGGTTTTTTTGGAACCATTGATACTGGAAATTATATGTTTCGATATAATTTTTGTATATATTGTATTGTTCTATAACAAGTTCATATCATTTCTTATAGGAGGATAGATTCCTTTTTAATGCCTAGAAGGAAGCAGCTAGACTCTCCAAGGTGAGTGGGATCTTCAGCCTGGTCTTACAAGACCATGCCTATATAGATTGAATTGTCTCATTGCTCAGATAAAGAATCATACTTTATAAATTTTTGAAATGAAACATGATTCCTTTTCTCCATTAGTATATCATTTTAGGACATTTTTTTGATGAATTCTATGGTTTACCACACGAGATTGAGAGATCGTGTTCATTATCGATTTGGTTCAGGGAGCAAAGCCAGTTCTATTATGCCGTGTAAAATGACACAATCATGGATTCAGGAGTTTAATGATTAATTGGAAGGTTTAGAATATGATGGCTTCATATATCCCAATACATTTCCTTGGGGTTCTTCAGTTCTCTTATCCAAGAATAATGATGGAACATTGTGCTTGTGTGTTGATTATTAGAGATTGAACCAGTTGACAGTCAAGAACTGATATCCTCTTTGGCGCATTAATGTTCTCTTTGATCATTTGAGTTGTGATAAGATCTAATCTATGACTGATTCGAGATATGGATACCATAAGTTGAGGGTGATACCACCACACATACCAGATGCTAATATTTAGAGTAATCATGGCCTGTATGAGTTCACAGATATAAAATTTGGGTTGAATAATGCACCTGTGGTATTTATAGCCTTTATGAATAGAATCATTCAACATTTGTTGGACCATATTTTGGTAGTTTGGTGAAAATATATTAGTGTACTTATATTCAAGAGATTATAATCCCCAAAAACTAGACATCATCCTGATTACATTGAGAGAGCATCAAATTTATTATAGTCTAAACAAATTTAGTTTCATGATTAATATTGTGTACTTATTTGGCCATTTCATATCAAAAGTAAGACTGTATATTGGACTATACAAGGTATCATACATGGTTTCTTGTTAGTATCCCAAGAACGTATTCAAGATTCATATATTTAGGTGCTTAACAGGTAATTATAAAATATATATCTAGGTCTTCTACCATATTCATGCACCGATGTCAAGGATGACAAAAAGGAAGTGATGATTTTTTTGTCTAATAGTTGGGAGAATGATTTTCAGGATTTGAAAGGAAGGTTAACCACAACACATATCCTCACTTTACTTATGTGGGGTAAATCATATACCGTGTAATTTTACGCATCCAATGTTGGACTCGGAGCCATTCTGATTCATGAAGATCAAGTGGTTTCTTATGACTCAAGGAACCTAAGACCACATGAGGGGAATTACCCTAAAGATGAACTGTAGTAATCAAAAGTTCTATATTCCAGAAGACATTGGATAAATTATCTTATGGGTTGGAAGTTTGTGGTATACACAGAGAACATTAACCTTATGTACATCTTTTCTCATTGGGACCTAAACCATTGACAGAGGCGGAGGGTCTAATATCTATAGTCTTTCAACTTCGAATTGGATTACACATAAGGGAAGGGAAAAGTCATTGTTGACGCATTGAGCAGAATGATATAGAAAAAGGAAAAGCATGAGTCTTGCAGTGGGGGGAAGATGATGTCCCTCTTCACATACATGCATCTGCATGTTGAGAAGTCTCAAGGGTGAGTAGCCCTGACATTGAAATTTTTTATACCTTTGATGTTGGTCTAGATCAAGATTAAATATTTATTTTATCCATAGTTCTTAGTTCATATAGAAAACATATTTGGTGGGGATAAACCATTATGATGGTATATTGTTTGGGGTAATTCTATTCATTTCCATGGACGAGTATGAGTTCCTATAGGCATATGTGATGAGTTGGTGAGGGAATTTCTTGAATTTATCTAAGTAGTACATCACTGTTTGAAAAATATTTTTGTGGTCATTATAGGTAGTATTGGTGGTATAGAATTAATAATGTGGTATCCTGATTTGTGGCGAGATGTTTCACATTTCAATTGGTGAAATACGACCTTTAGAGACATGTTGGGCTTTTGTAGTGTCTTCCCATAATTGAGTGGAAATGGCATGATGTCACTATGGATTTTGTGATCATATTACACAAAAAAAATGACGCATTATGGATGATTTTTAATCAAATGAAAAATGTATCCCACTAATTTCTTATTGGGGAGACCATTAAAGTTGATTATATGTGTGGTATTTATGTGCATGAGGTAGTTCATTTGCACAATGTTTTGAGAAGTATCACTTCTGATAGAGATCCACATTTAAAATCAGGCTTCTCAAATGTAATTAATAATGACCAAGGGTAACATGTTCTTTTGAGTTTGATCTATCACCGTCAGACTGATTGTGAATCAAAGTGGACTATTTTGGATTGGGAGGATATGTTTTGTGAATATGTTATGGATTTTTTTTGTTTAATGGGCAAAACATATGGTACTCTTGGATTTCACAAATAAAAATTGGTTCCAAACATCTATCAATATGGAACCATAAATATCTGTGTACAGATGGTTGTTTCATTAACCTATTTGTTTTTTGGAGAAAATCTATTTTCTAATGTTTGATCCATCTATTTCTAAAAGTGATACTTATTTTTTATAAGGGAGGTGGGGATAACATTCCATCTTATTTAAGTAGTTCTTCATGATTGAATATAATGGTAATATGATATTTATGATTGAAAAAATGGGAGTGTTGGAAATTATTTTTTGGAGGGCATTTTATTACTATAATTATGAAATGTCAATTTTTAGAACAATTTTAAGAATATTTAATACCAATTAATATTGTTTTAATAGTCAATAATATATATTTTTAAATTTTGGATAGATATATTTTTTTTATAAGTATCGGGTGATTTTTATATGTATATTATACTATTACTAATACATACTATCTAAAAACGATTGCCAATTATACCATTTTGAGAGGCTAATTTAAAAAAATATTTATTTTCTAGACAATGCCCCAACTTCAAGGTATTAAAATGAGGTGATATAGAAAGTTGATATTATCACAATGACCATATAGTTGAAAATATTTGTTGAGAATGACCATAATATATTATATTGCATTTTAAATCTATGATAAGGATACATTATTTTGAAAAGTCATTTGTTCCACTATATTGACCACACCATTATCATAATTTTTTTGGAGATGCTAGGTCATTTTAATCACATATTAGTTGGAATGTGATGATTAATTAATATAGAGGGAGAGGAAATATTTAGTTCTTATGATTTTTTATAAGAATTTACATCTTCAAATTTTTTTTAGTATACTGATGGATTGACAACCCCATTAACTGTAACATCAACCCAGACCCCCTTCCACAATATGAATATCAAATACTTTGAAAAATATGACAAAATGGTGGTAACAGTATAGGTTATTCAAGAAACATTTTTCATCATTAAGAATGATTGATTAATTATAGGTAATGTAATGTGACATAAATATTGTTGTTATGGAGAGAAGTTTCCATAATAGTAAAGCATAAGATGATAGTCAACATTCGGGAAAGACCTAGAATAAAAAAATTTATTAATTTTTATGTTTTCAAACATTGAATCTATTTTATTTAAAAATATTATTTCAAGATAATACATTACACATATAGTGTTAAATGTTCTGAGACCCCTATATAGATTATTCATTCAATTAATGTATTTTGTTTCTATAGTTTGGGATGGATAAAGCATTTTTGAAGTGATTCAAATGTATGAGTTTTTAATGGGGAATGATAAACTAATGTGTCGCCCGATCTTTTTCCATATATAACCATATGATGTTATAATTATGATGAATATTATTCATTATCATAATTATATTAATAGTTTTGGTTTTAAAATTATGACCATTTAAAATATGTATGTAGATCATGTAGTGTCTATTTGAGAGAGTGATTAAAAAATATGGTACACATATTTCACCATATATCATCACATATAAGCTATCTAATTTGACTATCTCAAAATAGTAAAAAATTATGTAAGAGTTTTTTAGGATGTTTTTATATTTAATTATTGTATTTTTCTAGGATATTTATAATTTACCAATGAAGATTGAGATTAGCTTTGGTATAGAACTACATCCAATCATATATCCAATTTTGATAGGAAATTATTGAATAAAGTTTTACCACTTAATATGTAGTGGATTAAAATTACTGATATTCTATATTAGATTACCATTTTTTCATTTGTATCTATATTGGGTGCTCAAGTAATTTTCTATAAGAAGGCTAATGGTTGATTAGGGTTGTAAATTGATTTCTGATTAGTGAATAAGTAATATTGAGTTATAATTTTTCCCTTTTAAAGGGTTGATGATTTATTATATTATCTAGGGGGTTATTATGGGGTTATCAAATATATATATATTCTATAAATTCCATCAATTAAGTGACACATGTTTTATGAAATTAATTAGTAGTTTTTTTGAATAATTCATATGGAAATAAAATGATTAAACCAATGATTTGATTATATTTTTTTAATTATAAGAGTATTGTAATCATTTTCATTGTTTTTAGATATTAATGGTGATAATTGGATGATTTTAAGAAGTTTATAATTTCTAGGAGTTAGTAAATATTGAAATTTTTAGACTTAAATATTCAATAGGTTGCTTACCGCAACATCTCAGAAACCATATATTATTCTACGATAAACCTGATAAGCTATATAGGGATAAAATAGGTACTTGTTAGACATTAGTTTATTAGTTTGTAACAAATCATTATTTTCAAGGAAAAACTTTATTTTCGATAGCGTATTAAACACAGAACACTAATACTAAATGACCCATGAAATATATAATTTAAATATGAATGTTTCAACCCATCCATGAGTAAGGTGGATATGAATATTACTAAATAAATTCTGAAATATATATGGTTTAAAGTGGTATAAAATGCAACACCCCAAGCTTTCACGATACGCCTCTCTTTCAATAATGCAATAGCTTGCATTGTACGCAAGTTTGAGTTCTAACGCACCACGACTAATCAAAGTAGTAATTATGACTAGTAATACCCACTTTTTAAAATAATATATATTTTATATTTCAAAATGGACTTCATTTTTTTATTCGGAATATCGAAATTATCCAAAGTTGAATGTTTTGTAATTTTCTGGGAACTTCCAATTTTTTATAGTGAAAAATACTTAAAAATAACTTTTTTAATAAAAATATTTTATAGTGATAAATTATACTATTGAGTGGTTTTAAAGTATAATTATTATATATTTTTACTATTTTATCCAATGGTGGTCATTAGAATTAATTTCACATTGAAATTGGATATAAACAATTGTCAGTCTTTTGATATATATTGTTTCTTAACAACACGTTATTTGTTGTGACAGCGGGAATTAATTATGAAATAAATTAATGAAACTTATATGTTTGAAATTTTTTAAAATACAAACCATTTTTGAATTTGGAATATCAATTATAGCTTAGGGTGAAATTTTGGCAGTGTTATGAAAAACTTCAATTTTTGACTAATAGTGAAACCACTAAGTGGTAGTTAAAAACTGATTTTTCGTTTAAATGAAATATTAACACTTTTGTGATTTGATTTTAAAAAATCTGACATACATGGTTGTCATTAAGAAGTAAAATGTGGTTCAATTGGATTAACATAATTTTTGGTGAATAGTAACTTTTAAGTTTAATTAATCACAATTAAAGGTCATTAGTGAATTTTAAGGTAAAATGATATTATAAAAATATGAAAATACCTTTACACTTGTCCTATCTCTATTGGATGAGTCATGGCCGACCAATACAATCCATAGGTCAACTTGGGGACCCCATGGAGCCACTTTGGTAGGAAAATGACATTAAAAACTTTTTATTTAATGTTAAAATAAAAATGTAACAAACATGAGTTGTTTTACTAAAATAATTTCTAAATGGGGTTATACAAGTCATATGTTTTACTATAAATATTAATTAGAAAGATAAAAAGATTTTCTACATCATGATATATTTTTTATATTAAATAAATTATATTATTTATGACACCATGATGATGCAGCGATTACCTCATTAATTAACGATTTAAATAAAATGAAAAGATAATGTAAAATCTAAGGCTTACACATGTCAAAAACCTATTGGATGAGTAGATTTAGAACCCTTATCACCATAGCCTAGAAATATATAAGTTTGGGACCTTTAGAATCCGAAAAATCAATTCATAATAAAGTAACATTTCAATCTTTCCAAGAGTTCCCCTTCTCCCCTCTTATAAAAGGCCCACACCACTACCACCTTACTCAAACAATCAAAGCCTTTTGGCTCGGCCAACCTCTGCCCAAATACTCTCTCAACTTCCCTACCTTACTCTTAGAAGCCTCACTTTGGGCAGAAGTCTTCCCAAGGAAGCCTTTGGCTCAAATAAAAAAGAGTTACCCGATTTTAAGGTAATGTCTTCCCTAATGTTATTTTGTTTTATTTTGCTTCTCCAACCCCCTAAACTCTTTTTATTTTTTTCTTTTGTATCAACACCAGTATCATCAATATACTAGGATGTTTTGATAAGAAGTATTCAAGCTACACTTACACACACCTACATCTAATGGTTAAAGAACATACTGTTTCTATGGATGGCGAATTTCTTCCTCACGAAACGATGATTGTTCAACACTCATATAACACTTTCAAATGTGGACATAAAGATGTCACTATATTTATATATGATATTTAATATGTTTATTTTTTACTTAAGATTCTATATTTTTCATTTATGGAAAACCTTTATGGTTCCCATTATTGGTAAACACGATATTTTCATTTTAGGAAGTGCGGACTACCGCCCCCTCAAATTGATTTGAATCGTTAATACCATATGTGGGATGTATAAAGGATGGATTAAATGGTATTATACACTATATTATACTGGAATTATATTATACCTTTATATTATTATGTTTTATTCTATTAAAATATGAAATAGAAATGAAAGTAGCGTTCATGCGTACGTACGGCTTACCGTCTCCATGAACGGTGCATTTTATTTCTTACATCTAAATGTTATGTAATATTATAAACGCATGTATGTATTGGATATATATGTTATATATGATATCTACATCATGAATATAATTCCGGATATAATGGATATTTCACCACATGAACAATTTGTAATAATAAGATGTATATTTTTTACTCAAGTACTAATGATTGACAAAACGACTGCTATTAACATAAATAATTACATAATGTTCATAACATGGTAGTAAGTGATATAAAAGGAATAATGAACATTAAAAAGGTTCTTATGTAAATAAAAATTAACTCTGGTATATTATTCATGAGGTTAAAGAACGATCGAGTCAAGTCAGACATGAGGTAAGGGAATTTCTTAACCGAGTTTCCATTCTTTGGGTTAATCTCCTACTTTCAAATTATGTCATGATATTATTATTTCATATCTTGTATTTGTAATTTTTTATGTGTAATTATAGTGAATTCACATAATAGACCTATTTTATTTTAAAAATTATCTTTGTAAGGACTTCGTCTCAATCTCCTTTCATTGAGGCATATTTTGTTTTATACACAAATTTTTTTATACGGTGTATCCCATTGAATTTTTAGTTTATTCATATGGAATCCTTTTTATAATAATCATTTTAATAAACTATAAAAAGGGAATGTTTTTCTTGCCGTACATATGCGATGACAACGACTTCTCCCCCTCCGTGACCATTATTTGAGTTTTGGCTTCCTCTACAAGCCATAAATTTTTTTAATGAAAAATAAATACAAATTTTTAAATTTATTTTATTTTGGTATTGAATATGGTTTTTAAAGTGTTTTTATTATATAAATGTGTTGTATTGATATCTTGTGATTGAAATGTGGAAATGTTATGTTTCCTTTATGCAGTTTTTATGTGATACAATTATGTTATGGTTTATGATATGTTTAAACCTAATAATATGAGAAATGCATTGGACTTAATAAGTGACGGGTGGAGCCCACTATAGCTCCTCGATGCATCGATAGGTCTCATGAGACAAACTAGTGTCTTGGTACGAGGCCTTGAAAAAATATTATTTGTGGTCTTGGCACGAGGCCTTGACTACGTGGTTATGATAGTCTGGCATTATGCATTTCATCATTATGAAAGTGGTTATTGATATTGAATGTGATTATTCGACCAGTAGAATATCCATGTGAATAAGTAAATAGAATTATCTCATTTTACTTTTACCATATTATGTTGAATTAAAAGTTTAAAAGAATTTTGTTTTAGTTATACATTGCCTTAAATGTTTATGTTTATTTATGAAAGATCACGCTATATTGTTATCCTTACTGAGCATCTAAGCTCACCCCTTTAAATGTTTTAATTTTCCAGGATGTGAAGAAGTATTATAGGAATGACCTACAGGGATAGTCTGAAGGGGATATGAGTGTGTAAAATGGATAATATGTTATTGTAGTTTTTCACTTTATGATGTAATGTAACATTTATGAATGTATCTAGTTTTTCCAAGGATACTAAACTAATCGGTCTTTCGAGACTTGATCTTTTGTGATCATGCCAATGTTACGAAGTAACACACCGACTCTGGGAAACTGGGGTCGGGGTGATATATTTGGTATCAGAGGCAGTTTAGTACTAACCTTGGAAGCTAGATTTAGATAAACTCTGATTAGAGCGCATGGCCATAAGATAGACATTGATGATTAGTATAGAAAAACTTCCTAGAATTTTTTTGTTGTAGAGATTTTGTGAGCTTTTCGAGCAACACATCTCTGTCTGGATACGAGAAGGTAGAGGCGGCTCTGGCACAGATGTACCTAGGGGTAAAACCTGAAAACACCGCTTTGAGCTAGACTCGAACAAGAACTGGTGCACGACAACAGGCCTTACTGCACTCTTTGTTACGACACTCCCGGGGGATATGCTTAGGATAATTCTCATTTTCTTTACAAACCACTATGAAGGGTTATGAGTATATACTTTCTCAAAGAAAACATTTTTATAGATTATATCCATAAATAGTTTAATTTATGTTATGTATTTTACAAGTATGGAATTATGTATTTTGATTCATAAAATAATCTAGTTTATGCCATTGATTAGAAATGGCACCTAGTGGAAGGAATGGAAACCGTATCAATGCACGCACTCCGTGTAGGGATTACCCTCCTGCTCAAGATAATTATTGTGGATCTGGACATTCTACTTTTGCTAATCAACTTATTACCATACTGGGACAACTCACTCAGGTTATGAATAATAACCTTACTCGTATGGATCACCCTGATCCGCAACGTGGAGGATCAATGTTAGACCACTTCATGAGGCAATAACCACCAACATTTAATGGGGGTACAAATCAATTAGTAGCTGAGCAATGGATAAACTCCTTAGAAAAAATATTCCATGACTTGGGGAGTAGCGAAAGGGAGAAGGTTGTCATGGCAGTCTACCGCCTCACTAGAGATGCCAATCAATGGTGGTTGCTGATTCAAAACACAAAAGAAGATGAAGAAGTATCAAATATGGAATGCAGAGAGGTAAAAGATCTTTTCTTAGAAAAATACTTTCCACGTGACCATCGAGCAGATATGGAAAGACAATTTCTGAGTCTGAGGCAGAAGGAGGATTAGAATGTCGCAAAGTATGAGGCTAACGTTACAAGATTATCAAGGCATGCTGCAGATTATATACGTAACCCAAGAAGTAAGATCGATCGTTTCATTGATGGGTTAAAAATGTTTCTCTGTCGAGCATTAGTATCACAATCTTTCTCAATGTACGAAGATATAGTCGGGTGTGCTATCAAGACAGAAAAGGAATTTTCTAAGTCTTATGACAATAAAGTAAAGAAAGAGAAGAAAATAATGGTGGAACAAGAGACAGATAAAGGGAAAAATGGAAAGAAGGATTTTCCATTATGCGATAATTGTGGGAAGAATCACACCGGTACTTGCTTGAAGGGAATGGGAGTATGTTACAAGTGTGGTGAAAAAAGACACCATGCTCATGATTGCAAGGGAAAGAAAGTTTTTGTCAATGTGGAATGCTATAATTGTAGGGAAATGGGGCATTATGAAAATGAATGTCCTAAGCGTCAGGGAAACTTACCTCAGAAAAGGCCAAGGGATCAAGGACAATCTTATGATGTTACTACAGTTGAAGCGGAATAATTAATGTATTGGTGCTTTTGGACTCAAGGATTATATTATGGTTATAAGGATAATGTGATATATATATATATATATATATGGATTTTACTACAGTACTTGTTGTTTTCATTAAGGATTTAATATGATGAAGGTAATAATATTTTTAGTATGTGACAATAAGAGAAACTTTACTTCGTTTGGAGAATCTGATTTTACAATTGATTTTGGAATTTAGAGACCTTTTAGAGAAAGTCTGGACAGAGGTATTTTGGATAACTTTAATGGTTGGAATGGATTAAGTTGATTTTTGGATAGTATTGTTTAATGTTAAAACATTTCTGAAGATTATTTTTGGAATATTATAATACTATAGTTTTAGGAAAAGGACAACCTGTAGGGTGGGGCATAACCTGTCGCGTCGGACAAAGCTGCATGAATCGAACCCACAACCATAGTGCGACAGGACTTTATTACCTACCACTAGCCTACAAGAAGTCCCTGGTTGTTACAAAATAGTTTTCCTAATCTAAATGGTATGTGGTAATATTTATAACCTTATTCAATTAGGATAAATAGAATATTTTTGAGTTCTGTTACAATTTGAAGTGAAAGATGGGTTTGTGGTAAAAATTTATTAAGGAATCAAAGTCTACACGACAAGTGAGTATATTACCTTATGTTGTTAGAAAATTTCTTAAATTAATTCTTCAACTTTATAAAAGGTAACTTAAAACAAAAACGGTGTCGGTTAACTTTTCCAACTGGGGATTCAATGACCGTTTAACCAATCACAAGTTTGTGATTTTCTTATTGTTAACTTTCTCCTAATCCTATTTTCTACAACTCTCCATCAAACCTTGCTGGTTTGTTTTTCTTCCATATCTATATTTTCATAGAATCATAGTATGGGCTATCTCATGTGACCTTTGTACTTCTCTTTATTTCTTTTAATGTTATATTCTTATTAAACCTATCTCCGATGTGGGTTTTCCATAAAGGTATATTCTATTTTCAACCATTTATATTCGAAGAACATTTTCAAATTGTGAGGATGCAATTTATTGAAGTAGGGGACAATGTAACACCCCAAGCTTTCATGATACACCTATCTTTCAATAATGCAATAGCTTGCATTGTACGCAAGTATGAGTTCTAACACACCGCGACTAATCAAAGTAGCCGTTATGAATAGTAATACCCACCTTTTAAAATTATATAAATTTTATATTTCAAAATGGAATTCATTTTTGTATTCAAAATATCGAAATTATCCAAAGTTGAATTTTTTGTAATTTTCTGAGAACTTGCAATTTTTTATATTGAAAAATACTTAAAAACAAATTTTTTAATCAAAACATTTTATACTGATAAATTATACTATTTAGTTGTTTAAAAGTACAATTAGAATATATTTTTACTATTTTATGCAATGGTGGTCATTATAATTAATTTCACTTTGAAATTGGACAAAAACAATTGTCAATCTTTTGATATATATTGTTTCTTAAAAACATGCTATTTGTTGTGACAACATGAATTAATTACGAAATTTATTAATGCAACTTATATGATTGAAATTTTGTAAAATAGACATCATTTTTGAATTCGGAATATCAATTATAGCTTAGGGTGAAATTTTGGCAGTGTTCTGAAAAACTTCAATTTTTGATGAATAGTGAAACAACTAAGTGTTAGTTAAAAAACTGATTTTTCGTTTAAATGAAATATTACCACTTCTGTGATTTTATTTTAAAAATACAATATACATGGTTTTCATTAGGAAGTAAAATGTGGTTTAATGGGATTAAAATAATTTTTGGTGAATAGTTACTTCTAAGTTTAATTATTCGCGATTAAAGGTAATTAGTGAAATTTAAGGTAAAAATGATATTATAAAAATATGAAAATACCTTTAAACTTTTCCTAACACTATTGTATGAGTCATGGAAGACCAAGACAACCCATAAATCAACTTTGGGACACCATCGAGCCACTTTGGTAGGAAAATGACATTAAAAACGTTTTATATAATGTAAAAATAAAAATGTCACAAACATGAGTTGTTTTACTAAAACAATTTTTAAATGGGGTTATACAAGTCATTTTTTTGACTATAAATATTCATTAGAAAGATAAAAATATTTCCTACATCATTATATTTATATTATATTAAATAAATTAAATTATTTATGACACCATCATGATGCAGCGATTACCTCATTAATTAACAATTTAAATAAAATGAAATGATAATGTAAAATCTAAGGCGTACACTTGTCAAAAACCTATTGGATGAGTAGATTTAGAACCCTTCTCAACTTATCCTCAAAAAATATAAGTGTGGGACCTTTATAATCCAAAAAAGCATTTCATAATAAAGTAACATTTCAATCTTTCCAAGAGTCCCCTTCTCTCCTCTTATAAAAGGCCCCCACCACTACCACCTTAGTCACACCTTAAATGCCTTTTGGGTCAGACAGAATCTACCCAAATACTCTCTCTACTTCCATCCCTTACTCTTAGAAGCCTCACTTTGGGCATAAGTCTTCCCAAGGAAGCCTTTGGCTCAAATCAAATAGAGTTACCCGATTTTAAGGTAATGTCTTCCCTAATGTTGTTTTGTTTTATTTTGCTTCTCCAACCCCCTAAACTCTTTTTATTCTTTTCATTTTTAAAAACACCAGTATCATCAATATACTAGGATGTAGTTATAATAATTATTCGAGATACACTTACACACACCTACATCTAATGGTTAAATAACATACTGTTTCTGTGGATGGCGAATTTCTGCCTCACGAAACGATGATTGTTCAACACTCATATAACACCTTCAAAGGTGGCCATTAAGATGTCAGTATACATATATATATGATATATAATATGTTCATGTTTTACTTAAGCTTCTGTATTTTTTATTTATGGCATACCTTTATGGTTTCCATTATGGGTAAACACGATATTTTTATTTTAGGAAGTGCGGACTACCGCCCCCTCAAAGTGATTTGAATCGTTAATACCATATATGGGATGTATAAAGGATGGAGTAAATGATATTATACATTATATTATACTATAATTATATTATAACTTTATATCATTATGTTTCATTCCATTAAAATATGAAATAGAAATTAATGTAGCGTTCATGCGTACGTACGACTTACCGTCTCTATGAACGGTGCATTTCATTTCTTACCTCTAAATGTTATGTAATATTATAAATGCATGTATATATTGGATATATATGTTATATATTATATCTACATCATGAATATAATTCTGGATATAATGGATATTTCACCACATGAACACTTTGTAATAATAAGATGTATATTTTTGACTCAAGTACCAAAGATCGACAAAATGACTGATATTAACATAAATAATTACACAATGTTCATAACATGGTAATAAGTAATATAAAAAGGAATAATTAACATGAAAAATTTTCTTATGTAAATTGAAATTAACTCTAGATAATTATTCAGGAGGTTAAAGAATGATCTAGTCAAGTCAGACACGAGGTAGGGGAATTTCTTAACCCAATTTCCATTCTATGGGTTAATCTCCTACTTTCAAATTATGTCATGATATTTTTTGTCATATCTTGTATTTGTACATTCTTTATGTGTACTTATAGTGAATACACATAATAGACCTATTTTATTTTAAAAATGATCTTTGTAAGGACTTCGTCTCAATCTCTTTTCATTGAGGCATATTTTGTTTTATACACAACTTTCTTTTATACGGTGTATAAACCCCTTTGACTTTTACATTTATTCAAAAGGAATATTTTTTTTCTACAAAGCGTTTTACTAAACGACAAAAAGGGAATGTTTTTCTTGTCGTACATATGCGGTGATAACAACTTCTCCGCCGCTGTGACCATTATTTGAGTTTCGGCTTCCTCTACAAGCCATAACTTTTTTTAATGAAAATAAATACAAAGATTTAAATTTCATTTATTTTGGTATTGAAAATCGTTTTGAAAGTGTTTTTATTATATCAATGTGTTGTATTGATATCTTGGTATTGAAATGTGGAAATTTTATGTTTCTTTTATGCATTTTTTATGTGATACGATTATGTTATGGTCTATGATATGTTTAAACCTATTCATATGAGGAATTCATTGGACTTAATAAGTGATGGATGGAGCCCGCTATAGCTTCTCGATGCATCGGTAGGTCTCATGAGACAAACTAGTGTCTTGTCACGAGGCCTTGACAAAATCTTATTTGTGGTCTTAGCATGAGGCCTTGGCTACATGGTTATGATAGTATGGAATTATGCATTCCATCATTATGAAAGTGGTTATTGATATTGAATGTGATTATTCGACCAGTAGAATATCCATGTGAATAAGTAAATGGCATTATCTCATTTTACTTTTTCCATATTATGTTGAAGTACAAGTTTAAAAGGCTTTTGTTTTAGTTTTACATTGCCTTAAATGTTTATGATTATTTATGAAAGCTTCCGCTATATTGTTATCCTTACTGAGCATCTGAGCTAACCCCTTTAAATGTTTTAATTTTTCCAGGATGTGAAGAAGTATTTTAGGAATGACCTACAGGGAAATTCGGAAGGAGATATGAGTGTGGAAAATGGATACTATGTTATTGTAGTTTTTCACTTTATGATGTAATATAACATTTATTAATGTATCTAGTGTTTCCATGGATACTAAACTAATTGGTCTTTCGAGAATTGATCTTTTGAGATCATACCAATGTTACGAAGTAACGCACCGACTCTGGGCAACTGGGGTCGGGGAGCGACATAAAATAAATTCATTGGCAATCAATTTATTATAAATGAAAATAAAAAATAATTGAATGAAAATAAAACATTTTTTAGAATAAACTGCTTTATGCACCGAGTGTGTTAATATCTTAAAAAAATAAATCTACAATTGTTGGTGAATTATTTTTATGAAATTAATATATTATAAAATTATTTATAATTCATTTAATATTTTTCTTCAACATATAAGAAAATATATCCAATTTTATTCCTAAAAACTATATTTTCCTAAAAGTGGTATCATTACATTTTTAGCACTTATTTTAAATATATTAAAATCAATTTTAAGATTTTTTTGAAAAACAGGAATTTATTTTTTAAATCAACATCTAATAATAATCCTACAGCGAATTGTTGATAATTTTATGAAAAATATTATTTTTTAGATAATTATTTTAAAATAATTATTTCTATTTCAATTTACATTATTTTCTGAAAATTTTTAAAAATACAATATCGATTGAATATTATATTAAAATTTAAATTAGATCAATTATATTATTTTTTATCAAATTCATCTCATTTGAGTGAATTTTATTTTAAATTTTGATATAATTGTTTTTATATTTAATAAAGCATTTCCTTTGAAAACATGCATATTCATCGTGCTTTCAAGATTAATTTCAATTTGTATTCTTCAACTCATGTGAATTTATTTTGAAAAAAATTGAATCTATATTTTGAATAAAAATAATTAATATTAGGTAATAATATCAACATATTATTTTTTAAATAATCATTATTAAATACATTACCGATTATTTACAATGGTTAAGGTTAAAATATGGGTTGAAGCATTACATGCGCTTATTTAAAAAACTTTCCCCACACACTAAAGATATTTATTGGATAGATTATATTTTATATTTATAATAAATGTTTCCAAATTATCAAATGAGGCTCATTTAATTTTAGTATTTAATTATTAATTACCTTGTTTAATAAAAAATAATAATTACAGTGGTGAAAACTAAAATTGTAAAAGTATGTAAACATGATGGTTAATAGAATAACATGTTTATTTTTTTTTATGGTGTTTCATGAAATTATAATACCTCCACCTAATTAATAATCCATTTTTAGAACCTTTAGTGAGTGTGACTTCTCATTACAGAAATGTTTTTGGTATTTAAAAAATGCCACTCATCCAAAATTAAAAAAGAGAACCCCTCCCCTAACACCATTGAACCTATAAATCCATTTAGCATGAAAACATAAATAATAAACCACTCCCAAACATCATTTTAAACATTATAGTGAAACTAATCTTCTTAAAATACCAACCCTAGGGTCCATAAATCGAGATCCCAAGGAGGTTATTCTAAACAAAGGTAATTATCTTCACCAACCTCATTATTTTTTATTTATCCTTTTTGAAAATTAATTATTGCATAAAATATAATTTATAATTTATAATTTTATTACACTCAATGATATTTTATTATATTGATTTCCTAATATTTATCTATCTAATTCTCCATCACATGGGAAAAAAACAATCACTTGTGTGTACGATGAATTACCATCACATGAACCGATATAGCTATTTTTCAATAAATGAATCACTGAGATAGTCATAATGATATAAATAATTATTATATATGATAAAAATTATAGGATAATTATTTTTTAAAATTAATATATCATTAAATTTATTTCCTTCTCAACCATTATGAAAATGATATCGTCGCTCGTACAAATGTATGACCAATTGTCTCTATGAAGTGATGTGATTCATTTTCCATGTAAAAAATTCTGGAACTGTTATAAAAAATAATATAATGAATAAAATTTATATTTAAAACATTAATATAATTATGTAAATTATGAATATATATCATATTGTCATGATTAATATCTTCCATGATAAAACTTGCATGAAAAAACAAAGTAGTTAACACCTAAAATAAACCGTAATAATGGAATATGAATAATTAAAATGTGATAAAATATTTCACAAAGATAAAATACAATATTATATATTTGAATATTTTATATCATAAATTAATAAAATGTATAAATCCATTATAATTGAGGTTAATGCATGTTCAACTAACGGTATACGTGTTGTAAGGGATTGCGTCTCAATTTTTCTTCATTGAGGCATATTTTAATATTATAATCCTAATTTAATTTATATGGTGTATATACATCTCATTTCACATGTAATATCCTCAATAATAAATAATTAAGGATATTTTATTCTGAAGTTTATAATATTTCATTCAAATGAATTTGACTAAAATTTGCCAAGTTTTAAGTGTTTCATAAATCAATTTCATTTCATTGTGTTATATTAATTCTTCATTATCATTGATATTCTATGATTATGTGTTATATTTATTTTGAATAAGTTATTAAATATTTATTAATTTTAATTGGATATAAATTTTGATACACTAAATAAATTTATTAATTATTCCTCTCTTCAAAAGTATGATCTTGGTATGAGAGTTCATATAAATTTCCACTCTACTATGATATATTTGGTATTATATGTCAATTTATTTTTGTAAGGTGTATCTACTACCCATATGATATTTTATTTCCTGAATATATTTTATATTCATTAAATCTAATCTTTAATTTGATGTTTTATCTTTCATGTGTGTTATGATTCAAATCATTCCAAATAATTGAGGTTTTATGCTTCAATCCCAATTTAATAATGATTATTTATGCTTGAATTACCATTGAATGAAATAATTTGATAATTTTATATTGAAATATTTCATTTTATTCTCCTCTATTTAATCATGAAATTATCATGTAAAATTAATATTTTCCTCTCTTTGGAATGTAAAATTATTGAAAAAATATTTTGAAACAAATCCATCATTATTTTTGTCATCGGTCAAAAATCATTCTTTTTTCCAAATACATGTTTTCTAAAATATTTTTCATTATTGTATTTTAACATTATCTAATGATTTATGAAATGAATTTTTAACAATTTTTATATTAATAAATAGTTTAAGAGTAATATTTCTTCCTTTTCCAAGCATGGTAATTTTTTAGTTTTTATTGAAAATGTGAAAGGAATATTTGTTTTAACATAGTAAGTGTGAATGGAATTTTTCCATCATTTATGCCACCTATTTCTGTAAAGAGTACATGGAATTTTTGAAATGTATCTTTTAAATAATTTTTTTTCATAATATTGTTGAAATGTTTAATTTTTAATAGTCATTTTTGACGTGAATTGTGTATTTTCATCTTGAAATTTTATAATAATTTTTTTTTGATATTTCTATTCATAAATGACAACAACTCTTTATTTCAATAATATTTTACTTGGAATATGTTAAAATGATATATATATTATTATTTATTTATATAGTTTTTGATTAGTTTTACCGGGTGAAGTATTAAAAATCATCTTATTGACAAATTTTTGTAGTAATTATCTTCCTCATGAAATAATCACCTTATTGGGAACATTGTACATTATATTTATCAAAAATATAAATATTCACAGAATACTATATATTATTATTTCATAATATGTATATCATTATTACATATGGTGTTTTATAATGAAATTTATTTAATCGGAAGGTGAAAATATTGGTAAAAATGTATTCTTTACTCAGTACAGATATTTTTTAATAAGGAATATTGTTTCTGAATTAAATTAATCATTTGATATGTGAGGAATAAATTGGACATGGAATGAAGGGTGGGACATAGAATTAAACAGTCCCTTAGTGGATCGATAAGTCTCATGAGACAAATCAGTAAACTGTCATTAAATGAGTCATTTCCCAAAATTTTAAACTATCATGGTGTAAGGTGCTGATCTTATTGATATCACAATATTTGAGATCATGAAGTAAAAATTTATGAACATCCATTATTAAGAATTTAGTTATTATTATCTATGATATAATAACATATATATTATCTAGGTATTAGATTCAAGATCACGTAATTAGTTATATAGTATTATTTTACCATAATCTATTCCATCCATATTATCATGAATTCTCTTGTAAATGAATAAAAGAAATTTGTTTTTAGGAATTTATCTTTTCATATTTTTTAGGACTTATATATTCATGATAGTTTCATTTTATGTAAAATATACTAAGTATTTGAACTCACATTTTTTTCATTCCTTAATTTATGAAGAAGAAATCATGAAAAGAATTCAAGCATGATTTTTTTTAATTTCACTATGTTGTATATCATTATTTCAAGTTTAATTTGTGACTCAAGTATGTATCTAGTTTACAAAGACTGCTAAACAATTCAATCCTTTTGGATGTGATTACTTGTACCTTATACCAAAGTAGTAAAGAAACCACTGACATCGGGTTACTAGGATCTGTGTATTAACTGTCAATATCATAGAAATAGTATTTGAAACATTTGTTTTTAGATTTATAAAAATATATATTTGAAAAAATTACTGTATTTCTGAATTGATGGATAAGTATATGTGTATGATAACATCTTAATTTTTTTGTATAGTAGCGATTATGTGGTTTTTGTAGAAATAAATCACTATTTGGATACTAATAGTTGATGTGGAATTGGAATACTTGTACATTGTGGTAATAAATACAAAAAATATTCATTTGGATTTGAATCTATTTCCACATAGTGCACAACAATTGTCCTAAATTCACACCTAGTTTGATATTACCATGTGATATGATTATGTTAATTCACATTTTCTTTATGAACAATTAAGAGTAGATAATGTTAATGAATGACCTAGGAAAAAACTCATGCGTCATATAATAAAAATATTATTTCATGATTTAAAAATCCTATAAATGATTATATGGTTTTAATCAATGATTATTATTTCATTCCCGATGATTTTTTTATTCAATGGCTTTAACCCAATTTCATAATGATAATGTTGAACATGATTGAAAATGTGGTGATGATGAAAAAATGGGGTGATGGATTAAGTGAAATATTTTATGGTTATTAATAATTAGATATCCTAATATATGACTCATAACTAATACCATAACCAACTCTCATACTCACTAATGAGGAGAAGTATGGAGACCTCTAAGAAATTGTGGGGTGGGGACCACAGAAGAAAGAAGTATTTTATTCATTGAAGTATGAAATATATAATGATACACCAAAGATAATGTCTCAAAGGATTAATAAAATTTATTATATGTGGGAATGAAGGGAATAGAGTAACCATTTTCATGAAAAATTAATGAGTTATATAGAAATATATTTATTTCATTTTATTGATAGATTTATTCTTCATTTCCTTGAATATGGGGATCCTGGGTATTATCTGATCCAATGAACTCTTTTAAAGGTTAACTCATAATCTAAGTAAGGCAATATATTTAATTAAAATGATTTAATTATTTATGTGTTGATATTCAAGAATAATAACATATAAGTATTTTTATCACTGAATTTTTTTTGTAAGAATCATGAAATGTAAGATTTCATCATGTTCAGGTTAATTTATTTTTAATTTCTATTAATTTGATCTTTATTGGAGCAGTATTTTTCAGAGACAGAGATACATTGATGTATAATGAGACATAATGTTTGGGGATGTATGACTGTTTAAATTAATGGATTTTGGGTATAAATGTGTTAATTGTTAAAAAATGGGTTCAAAGTGAGTTGAGAGGATTCGAAGGGAAAATGGGTTGAATATAAACTAAATAACAATTACACTTTATATAATTGTATTACACATCATTTAATTATTCATGATTTTTAGATAAATAAGTATGAGGTGATGAATATTTTAGAGGAAACCTTTAAAAAAATCCATAATGTGTAACTGGATTACACATCGTGTAAATGACTAAAAAGCAATTTTGAACATGTTGTGTTGCTAAATTCTTTAATGTTTTCAGCTACAACCCTCCTACTTTTACCCTTAGCACATTTGGATGATTTTGGAGGCTCCAAGATAGCTCCCAATATTTCCCAACCTACATTCTTGGTGAATCAAGTTGCATATTGATGATTTGTAGAACCAGGTATGTGCATTCTTTCTTTGAGATCAATATATCACTTTCGTGCCTCTTTCCAGATAAAAAATTATGTTTTTCCACAATAGGAAATAGATATAGATATGATATTTTTAAATTTTTTTGTTTGAACTTGAACATAGGATTTGGAACTAAATTATATTCCTCATTGCGTTCTTGATCGATCAACTTGAAATTAGGGATTCATATGTATGTGAGAGTTGTCAAAACATTGAGGTAGGTGGTCTAATGTTGAAATAAAATAGTCATGATTTTGATTTACTACCTGAAATATAATAGTATTTCTACAATTTTATAAAAAAATTATTCCCCAATAAAATTGATTAATTTTGGGAATTAATTAATTATAGGATTGTGAAATTGTGGGATTTATGGATAATTAGCTATGGAAAATTGTTGTGTGATATCACTGAGTGAATCAAGTAACTAATTAGTAAATATTTACGAGATGTCAGAATTGTGAATTTGAAGAATTAAATGGTAAATTAATTTATTAAATATTGACATTTGGAAAGGATTAATTAATTATTGAATTAATTAATGGGTGGTTGACATGTATGTGCAATATACTGTTATTATGATATATGTAAATTGTGAATGATAACATGGATATTTGGAGAATTATTATGAATGGTAACTTTTTCATTCAATTATTTAATATAATATGGTGAATTGTAGTAGAGAAATTCAGCTAAGTATTATGAATGGAAATATACTCATTCATTTACGAATTTTAAAATGGTAAATGGTAACCTAGAAAATCTTCCAAAGAATAAAGAATGGTAACATGGTCATTCAACTTAGAGAATTAATGAATTGTAACATTCTCATTCATTTTTATGAATAAATGAATGGTAACATGATCATTATGTTTTGAAATGCACAATGCTAACATTTTAATTCTTGTGTGAAAATTAATAAATGGAAACATGGTCACTAATTTTGGAGAATAAAAAAGATAACATAGATATTTAAACATGATATATTCCTCAGTGATAGTTTAGACTCCGACATGGGACAATGTAGGTATTGAGGAATGGGTGTCCATGAGAAACTTGCGTTTTATGTTGTTAGATATAGATTCATTGATTATGTGATAACGGTATAATAATTCACATTTATTATTTATTTATAGAACGAAATGCACTATTATATTACATGATATTGTATTAGAGACCATAGATGGTAGACTACTGATTTTTACTCACATCCTATTCGGGTGGCATTATCGGTACCTAAATAGATTTTATTGTTACATGACAGGTTAAGGGAAATACCATAAGTTAAATGACTAGTTTAGGGATGGATATTGGATAAGAGAAATAGATATTGTTCAAGACCTACTTGGTAGTCATTGGAGTCTTTTTTTCTATTTTCAATTTAGACACATGACACCTACTATAGTCTGGATTTCTTCTATTTTAGTCTGATACTATATTTCATGTCTTGTTTATATTAATATCTCGATGTTTCTTATTGAAATATATTACTTCTTCTATTGGTTATTATTTTTTTGTGTATTACTCGGATCAAAGAGGGTATAGTCTCCCGATGAATTAATTATCACACCCTACCTTCTAGTTGGCAGCCCCTGGTGTATTGGGAGGCATGCTAAAGTCATGTGACCGACCAGCTCGGGGAACTGAAATGTGGCACCATGGGAAGGTTATTATAAAATGGTTTTAGAGGGGTTTTATATTCTTTTTCTTTTCTCTAACTATTTTGTAAAAGTAGATAAGAGATTAGAATGATTCAGGCATTAGTAATTATGTTATTCATGGCTGTTTCAATCCCATGTATGGTGGAAACCCAATGTACTCATGGTGGGATTGTATTAATTGTAGTTTTTTGTTATAGTTGAATATTATTTCACCATGACTGGAACACTTGTTGTGTGATGTTTTAATTATTATTGATATTTTTAATAATTGTATCACATCCCATAATGGCATGGGACTCGAGTTTAGATACATAATTTTAGTCACTCAAAATTATTTAGTGAGATGCATCATTTTAGGAATGCATGAGAAAATGGGTTTTGGGTTTGTTGTTAAAATTGAACTATTTTCCTATCATCTAAAATTTAATTTAAAATGGTGCCTAATATGAATTCATAATTGGTAAAATTATATATCAATTTGAATTAATGGATGTATATATAAGAATTCTAAAATATAAAATGTGTTTACCCTCAAAACAAAGACCTAGGTGTATAATGGTTATATGTAACGATAGAGCCTTGATTTTGACCATGTGGTGAGATGAGTGTTTTGATTTTCCTCATACATAAATATGTAAATTTTTTCAATTGTGTCCTATGCTTATTGTTTGGTATTGTAGAGTTATTACACTATAATGATACTTGATTAGAGAATGACTTGATGACATAGAAGTGGATGATCCTCTTGTGGTGGAACCTGAGGCACTGATACTGTTAGTTGAACAAGCTAAGGAGATGTTCTGAAGGAACATAACATGGTTCATCGAATTTAGGGAAATAAGCAAAGGGTGGGTTGTGAAATAATTTTATGAGATAATGAGAGAGTTCCAGATACAATACCCTATAAATTTTACTAGAGATGGCGGTCCTGAAGGAGTTGTGTTTTGGGTGGAGTGCATCAAGATGATACTTTAACATTTAGAGAGTCTTAATAAAAATAGGGTCAAATTAGGTGCTTATATGCTATGAGGATAAATTAATTTCTAGTGGGATATTTCGACATATACTGGATGCGATGATGGAATACTATGGAAGAACTTCATGGAGAGGTTATTAGGGAACATGTATACAAAGATGCTGATGTTGGAGAAAGAATTAAAGTTTAGGTGGCTAACTCAGGGGATCCTGTCCATGATGGAGTATGCTGGTTGTTTTATGGACCTGCAACACTTTTCTCCAGCATTGAGAGGAGATGACACTGCTTTGGAGAATTGCATTTTTTATGGACATAAATGTGAGATTATGTCCCAAGTTAACATTTTCTGGTTAAAGATGTTTTCTAACGTGGTGTATCATGCTCTGATAGATATGGGTAACCTAAATAAGTCATTCAGTATAAGATAGAAATATACTATTGAAAAATTAAGACATGTGACTTATTTGAGCTGGAAGAGCTGTAATGATAACTTTAGTATGATTAGTAAAAAGAAGAGTACACAAATAAAAGTGATGATTGCACTAGAACATACAGTTTTGATCAGTTATCAGTGTGGTAGGCTGGGCTATATTCACATGGATTGTACCCATCCAATAGTAGAGTGATGGACTTATTGTAGGATAGAAAACACATAAAAGTTCTATCGGATACTAAGATAAATGAATAGTGACGGTGAATCTAGAAAGGGAAAGTGTTTGGGAAGAGGATATTATAGACAACATCAGGATAATAGGTGGATTCTACATGCTAATGTGGTAGAGGCAGAGGACATGGGGCTTTTGGGAATGTGAACCCATATTAGTAGAGTTGTGTGACTTTGGGAGTCCAACAATATCATAGAAGAGAGGGGTAAGATAGCTACATGTAGTACAAAAAATACTTTTGAATAGCAAGGTTGAACATTCAACAGTGATATGTATTATTCATGTAGATTCAATTTTATCTAGTGCCTTATTTTATAGAAATGCCTTCCATTCATTTATATCTACAAAAATATTTAATGGATTGATCTTGGATGTTGAGTTCCTAAGTGGTTTTTTGACTATAGATACACTATTGAGAATATGGTATAGAGAAATATATTTTTTCTATGAATTTTCTCTCAAAATTGAATATTAACATTTTCCATGGGAACTCTATATTCTTGACATTTCGGGCTTCAACCAGATTTTGGGTATGGACTGGCTAGTCGCATACTCATCCTACATAGATTGTTACTAAAGGGGAGTGATCTTCACATCTCCTAAGGGTGACCATCATATTCACAGTGGGGGTTAGAATATCTTGGAAATCCAAGAAGGACCAATTACTAAATAACTGAGAGAGATCATAGCCTAGGATTGTAGTTTATTACTATATGATGGAGGAGTAGAACATGACACCTTTCCACCTACTGTGGAGTCGTTTCAGGATGTTTTTCCTGATGAAATCTCTATATTTCTACAGTATAGAGATGATGAATTAACAATTTAGCTCAATCTAGATGCTAAGACAATATTTATTTCTCTAAAAATAATAGAACTGACATAGCCCCAAGAGATCAATAATCAGCTTGAGGAGTTGGAGGATAAGGGGTTCATTTGTCTGAGTACGTCCCCATAGGGATCACCCATTTTGTTTTCAAGGAAGGATGATGATATTTTTCACTTGTGTTTCGATTATAGAAGGTTGAAAAAAAATTACTATAAATAATTTATACCATCTTTCACATATTGTTAATCTTTTTTACCAGTTTAATGGAACTTGGGTTTTCTCAATGAACGACTAGAGATCGTGGAATCGTCAGGTGAGAGTATAGGATTTTGATATATCAAGGATTGATTTAAGGAGCATGAACGGCCTATAAAATTTCATTATAATTCCATTGGGGTTAATAAATGATCCAGTTTTGTTTACTGCCTTGATTAATAGAATCATTCATCCATACCTAAATCATTTCGTGGGGTTTTTTGTAGATGAAATCTTGGTGTAATCTATGTCTCCTGACGATCATGCCCAACAACTTGGTATCATCTTGAGTATATTGAGAGAGAATAACATATACACCAAGATAGCATTGTTTCAATTTGGATTGACTAGGTACACTTTTTAGGACACATAATCATGAAGGAAGGTGTGTTAGTGGACCTAGAGAAGTATCAGATAGTGGTTTCTTATGAGAATCCCATGAATATGATCAATATCCATATATATCGAGGTTTATCTATATTTTAAAATATATTCATCCAAGACTTATAATGTTTGGAATCACCTCCTACCTGCCTGTACAAGAATGGAGTAAAGTTAGAATGGATGGAAGATTGTAAGAAAGGCTTCCACGAGTTAAATAAACATGACATCTTCACTGATATTGATCCTACCCAAGCCTGGTGAGGATTATATGGTGTATTGTGGTGCTTCTGGAATTTGACTTGGTGTTATGTTGATACAGGGAGATTGAGTTGTGGAATATGGGTCTCATTAGTTGATGCATCATGAATGAAACTACCATATTCATGATCTATTACTAGTAGAAGTGGACTATGCTCTGAAGTTCTGGATACACTATCCATTGGGTGAAATGTTTACAGTTTATACCAATGACAAGAGCCTTAGGTGATTCTTTACTCAATTATATTTGATATTTAGTAGAAGTGATTGGTTGAATATATGTAGTATTTTGATTTTGAGATGGCATATACATGTTGGAGATGAAACATTGTTGCAGACTCATTAAGTAGGAATAAATAGACATAGATTGTTCAAGAGAATAGTAACGAGTGGAAGATGATGAATTTAATGAAGAAGATGAATGTGGTGGTTCAAGAGAACCAGTAACAAATGAATCATGTGTCAGTTGCAACATAGTCTATAGATTTGAGATGTATCCAAGATAGAAAGTATGAGGATCTGAAATGTTTTTCTTTGAGGGAAAATATTGATGGTAGAAACACACCTTCATATTAGACCATAGATGAGGATGAGATCGTCTATGGAATGAATTTGGTTATTATAACTAGGAGAATTTGAGGGGAACTCATATAAGAATTTCATGCCACAAAGTGGGATGTACATCCAGGTGTGACCAAAATGAATAGTGATCTACGATGATAGTTTTGGTGGTTGATCCTTAAAAAATATATAACAAGGTTCATGACACGATGCTACACCATTCTATAGGTGAAGAACGAGCATACACCACCTAGAGAATTTCATCATCTTCTCCCTATTCCACAGAGGAAGTGGGTTAACATAACAACGGATATTTTGGTGGGTCTACCAAATACTCCAATGAATAATGAATAAATATGTGTTGTTGGGGTTAAATTAAAAAAAATATCAAATATAATTCCAATACAAGAGGAATTAACAGTAGAACATCATGGGGTTTTGTATATGTGAGAGGTAGTCTGTCTACATCGGTTTTTTATAGTTCTTCGAAATGTGGAATCTTAATATAGTTCTTTATCCAATGAGGACATGCTTTCTAATGGATATCATTCATTAATTTTGAACTTTACGATACTCAATAATGTGCATTGGTCGAGAGGATGGGAGGTTGGACTCATCACACCCTTTTGGGGGGGAATTGTTGCCTACTCTCGGGATCTCTTCGTAAAGTTAAGATATTTTCATGAATCCTTATTAATTCACCTAGTTTATCATAAGTATCCCTTGTAATTTACAATCAATTATTGACATGTGTAAATTTTTTAATCATTAGTATGCATTCATGGTCCGTCATTAATGGAAATACCCTTATGTATTTAAGGTTTTACATCAATGGTATCCTCTAATATAATGATTGAGAGATTATTTTTATCATCATTGTTATGATACTAGTTTTTTATTCCACTCAGTGGGGTAATATAGAATTTATTGTCATCCAGGGAGATGAAGGTTTATTTTGGTCTTGTGATCATGCCAGTATAATGGTATACCAATGTATCCTTGTGCAAGGAATAAAAATCCTTGTACTGCAGTGCTGGTTAATAGGACACACCATACATTTTAAGGTAATGTTATAAATATCTCTAAGAGATAGGTTCTTGTTCAATACTTAGTAAGGGACTTATGCTGAAGTAGCACAAGGAACATGGAAAGGATATGAGTTTCCATGTAAGATCAGGCCCTCTTGGGAATATGGCCCATGTAGAACAAGTTTTATTTGAAGTGCTGGGCTTTAAACTCAAGGATGCTTCAAACATATCCCATATGGATGAGAATCAATTACCACGTAGTTCGATAAGTCCCATATGAGACTATATTCCTTTGAGAGAGATGAGATTAGGCTTATTTCTTGAAAAAAATTTCTTGATGATTTGGGATTTAATTTGGGGATTATTTCTATGGAGGATGCCTAGTGAGCTTGGCCCTGAGAAGGCTTCCTATGTATCCCAGTTTGAACAGGAATCAGAGTTCTTGTATTTTATTCCATTTTTCAAATTTTGTGATCGTGAAAAATCTCTATTCCAATATGGGTCATGCTCGGTGTGAGAAATAAGAGGATTCCAAAGATTCAATGAAGTAATTCACACTTTAAAATTTTGCTCCTCCTCTGGTGGAAGACGGCGCACCTATGGTGTCCATGGTGAATGAGGTTGAAGTGATCGTGGAATAGGGTGAGTTGGTGAGCCTTCCCTTTGTTCTATTTACATTAGACAATGGTCCAATTTATGGAGGAAGGGATGAAGGTTAGGGGCTCACACTTGGATGGCTAGCCAAGGTAACAAAGTACAGTAGTAGAGAGAAAGGGTAACAAGTGTCCCTGTGCATATCTCTTATCTTTCCTTTGAAAAAAAATGATAAGTGGAGTAATGATGCAACCTTCTAAAAGAAATGAAAGTCGCTTACTCTAAGCTGGTTTCCGTAAAATTTATCATGTTAAGAGAAGGAAGACTTATCCTTTATTGTTGAAAAAGAATAGTAGGCAATAATTGTACCTTCCCTACCAGCGAACTGTGGTTTTGGGTTATCTCTTCGAGAAGGGAGAAGCCAGGACCCAACCCTCCTCCCTGCTGGGAACTTCCCAACACTATTTCTGGGAGAAAGTTCCATCTGAATGTGGATATACAACCCCACAGAAACTCCATGATTCCAAACCACATTGTGAAACAAATGTGGAAAAACTTTGACAGTGGAAATACAAACCCAAATAAGAGACACACTGATGTGCCTTTCCCAAAGGTTTGATACGTCTATTGGTTTTTGTGGAGATCTCAACATAATCCCTTTAATACAAGGGAGCCAATGAAGAAGAAGCTTTGACGTAAATGGCTTTGAGGAAGGCTTGATGGTTTGTAAACTTAAGAGAGTGAAGAGAAGTATGTGAACCAAGGATGGGTACCCATGTAGAGATGGGCAGTAAAGTATGGTCACACATGTAGGTTTGGGAAACCTGATGTTCACTTAGGAAACAATCAACCTGTATGGTAATACTTGGGCGAGACCTTGCAGGAGCCTTAAAGAGTATTCACAGGTGATCCAAGAAGTGGGGCACTCAAGTTCCTGTGAGAGGAATGGGTGGCGTGCAAGTATTTTTGACTTGGAGTAGTTAGGCATATTAGGCACGCAAGTGATATAGTTTTCAAAAACTAAATGGACATAAGTCCAATGATCCTCTCTTAAATCCTCTACTCAAGGTGTTGAATAATTACCTTGGAAGTTTTGGAAGATTTGGGTGAAGTGCATGGTTGACCAAAGGAAAAATCATTCTTCAAGGGAATTCATCCATACAAATGGGGGTCCCATGGGTCTATTTATAGGTATATAAATTTCCTTGTGAAAATAAGATTGGATGTGCTGGTGACTTGCACGCTATATTGGGGCACACAAGTACCTTGTGAGCTACCAGTGTTTTGAATATTCTCGTGTGACACCTTTAGTACATAGAAAAAATTACACATTAATTCATATCCAACATGGTGGTGCATAATTGGTCTACATGACATACGAGGGAGAGCAAGCAGGATTTGTGACAAATGTATTTTGGCAAAACTAAGGCAACCAAAAACTTATGACTTAGAAAACATTTTCCTTTTCATTATACATTCCATATTTTCATTGTAATGGATTCCCATTGTCATGTTTTTTAGACTCTTTGACAGAATGAAATGTCAACAAGATCCCCCCTTAGAATTGGATCCAAAAATGAGAAGAGGATCCTATTATGAGGTAATGAAATGAAGGAGAGGGAGAGAGGAGAAAAAAAGAGCACTAGGGCACACAAGTGTTGGCACTTAAATGGACTTGGGAACAAAATTTTGCGACAGATAAGGTTTCTAGAACACAGGGGAGATGCATCACTTATATATATTAGCTTCACTATCGAAAAATTCTCATAACTTCTGAATTTTTATCTCTCAGTGCTCAGGTCTTCTTATATTCAGACGCTTTTGTTTCGTCATGCTTCTACTGTACATTTTCTACTACACACCACAAGTGGGGTGCCATAATTGCACGCCAATCATATTCATGCACGCCCTAATGCCTTTGTCATTTTTTTGTAAAATCCCATAAATGAACTTATTTTTAAATGATGATCCCGAGATTTTTTTCAGGTTCAATGGCTCCAAACAGAAATTGATCTACTGATGTGATCACCTGTAAGAGGAATGATTACATGATGAATGACATCGGTCATGATTACTATGATGTTTTTAAAAACACCATTCTAGACTAAGAAAAATATTTGAAGAAGTGTCATTTCAACTTTCCTCAAAGCTTCTATCTGCCTTTGTACTACAATGTCCATTTTCAGGATTCTTACATTCTAGATCCAACCAACTATGTCCTGCATTCTTGGTTTCAGGATTATACCAACTTCTCACTGGCCATTGTTTCTATTCGGGGATCATTTTATTAATCTAGGACGGTAGATAAAGCCCATATAATGCTTCATATACCATATTCTCAATATTTGAAGGCACACCACCCGTGTTGTAACCATTGTACAATTCATCCATATTTCGAGATTCTCAGATAGATCCTTCCAAGGGATGTATGAAAAGTTTGGATTTCCACCCAGGTGGAGGTGTAAAACCTGCATGGACATGGTCATACTTGGTGTGAAATAAATGTGCAGAATTTATAGAAGATTTGAGAATTTTCAGGATTTATGAAGCTGTCAAGGTTGGGGAAAACTATGTGTATAGGAATAATTATTTATTGCCCGATTTATTATATCGGTGGAGTACAGAAACCAATTCCATCCATTTAACACATAGAGAGGCAGGTATCAGCATGTGGGACGTTTACAAGATATCTGGAGCTCCAATTCTTTGTGACATGTATGATGAGTTCATTCCTCCCAAGGTGACAAGGAATGACCTAGAGAAGACATGATATTTGGGTCGTGAGGGGATGAAAATATTTATCAAACTCATGAATTCAATTACCGAAAAAACTCACACCAGGAGGGATATTCATCTAACGAAATATATGGATGTATTTTTGATAAAGATAAAGGAAAAGGGTCCCACTTACACCCATTCAACCGGAATTCCATTCAAATAGAAGAGAGGAACTCCTAAAACATTTTGGCCACCATTGGAGAAGGGTGAATTTGAAAAATGGGGATATAATATCAGCCAAAAATTCCTACAAAGACACTTATGGAAGTTTTCATAACTAAGTAGATCAGTATGTACTTATTACTAGTCTGAGACTTCAAAGGATGCATGAGGTTGAGAACCATTGTTATTACAGATAAACTGGCAGAGAAAATAATGGTAGGGTTGGCTACTGCTGTTTTGGACAAGATTTATAGGAGTTTTCCACATATTATCAAAGGGAAATCACTATTTAGAATAGCGGGACCATTCCATGTGTTGTTTGGATGGATTGCAACTCTTTTTATAACTTATTTCCTACATATTAGAGTACATGTTTTTAGATGTTCTTTTCGATCATCTGTTCAATATTTTTCAGGTATTTCACTTTTGTCTTTGAATACTTATGAAAACAAGGATAGATTGAGCACGCATAAGGAATTACATTTCATTCCATATTGGAATCCTCATATGGGGAAATTTGTTTGATGATGACACCTCTAGTTTGGATCTGAGGGAATATGTTCTTGCTTGCAAATATGGCGTGTTGGCCAACCAAATAGATGGTGAAATCTTATGTGAGGCCTATGCTCCTTATATATTTTCACATAAATTCAAAAGTCTACAACAGAACACTATATTCCCTCCTGTGCATGTCATATTAGAGCAACACACATTGGTTTCTCGACAACTATGGTTGTTGAATATCTGGTATGCTGAAAATTGTTTGCATCATACCATGAAGGGGTATTAAATCATGACTTCCCTCGCGGGGGAATAAAGATAAGTGGTAGGAAGGATCCCCGTCTCTTGGAAGGTAATTCTCCCCTATCAGGTGACACTTTCCCAGAATCATAAAGTGTAGGTGATGATGCTCCAAATTAACCGAAGAGACCCAGTGCCAGATATAACCCACCTGTTAGAATTAAGTGTGCCACTCCATCAATCCCTATTGAAGACATATCAATGAGATCTCATCACCATTATTCTGAAGAGCGGCGAGTTCCAACTTCTAATCCTTCATCTGTGACTGCATGTGCTAGGATGAAAATAAAGTCCATGGTTATAGGATCTTCTATAGAAACCCCATACATACATTCTAAATATATACCACTAGAGGTTGTTCAAACAAGGCAGAGCATTCCCTATGATGCCGAGACCATGTTGATGGATCTGTGCTAAGGACTACATATTCTAGGAGTAAGGGATTTGTAGGCTTCTTCTGACATTCCTTTTAATGATAATCTCAATGAGGAAAGGACCTATATTCGAGAGCTATAAATGCTCATATATTCCACTGATGACTCAATTCCAAACACAATGTGTGTAAAGTAAATGATAGATCATGGTACCACAGAAGGGATTAATAATTCATTAGATGAAGAGTGGCGTGACTTTGTAGAACCTAAGGACATAAGTTCCCTTTCTTTTCCATCTTCATCCATTTTTTAACCTAAGTTATTATCCAAAAATTGTTACTTAGATGAAACATCGTCTTAACATATATTTTTGTAATTTAATGACAACTAATGTTCCTTTACCACAATATAGCCCTAGAGGTACAACTCTTGGAGTTACCGAATCACCCAATGAATCAGAAGAAATATCTCTATGCAAACAGACCATGTGGGAGGAAATAAAGAGGGTACTAGGATCTCTGATACTTTTCTTTATAGATTATGATGCTAGAACACATAAAAAGACGAAGAAGAAAAAACATCTTAGAATGAAGACCATGGTGAAGCTCTTTTATTGTAGTCGTAAGTATCCATGATAATCATGAATTTTATTCTTTAATCTAAAATATTTTTTAAAATTTCTAAGATTACAGTGGCTTCTTCTATTTCTTCATTGAATGAAACTACTAATAAAATTCAAGGAGCCATAGATGATGTTTCTGAGCAAACACAAATTCCCAATCTAGTTGTTCCTAAATAGGCCTTGAAACCAATGGAACCAACATCTCTTCCTAGGACTGTAGTGATTCCTCCTATCAGAGGATAGGAAGATTTTGTAAAATCAATAATACTTCATAAAGCACAAAAATGTTGCAATAGATATATTCCATTTTGTGATACTTTTAGGTTCATCACATGCACCAGAACATTTGGCACCAACTGACATTCACCCAAAAATTGTTGTTGAAGGAGCTATTTGGGGTCAAAGGTTGCCGGAGGAAGGATGTGAAGCACACACTCCAAGTGTTCTCATGGGTGGGACTAAACTAGGATATGAGATGTCATCAGATGAAATGGTGAACCTTGTCATGTCTTTTGATGAATTATTAGAACATGATAAAATATCTAATGCTTTTAAATCTATTGGAGTTACTTATATAGAATCAAATCGACGTGAGTTCCCATAATTAAACCTGTCAATATTCTTATGATTAACCAAATAAACATGGATGATTGGAATATGTAGTTCCATCTAACAAACTAATGGCACAACAATACAAGAAGTAAGTGCTAATATTAACATAAATCCTACCATTATGGAGACATTGGATAATGTGCATCTTGAGATAGATGGTTTTCCTGAGATTCATTCTGAAAATATTGAGCATACTAAAGATAACACTCCTCATCGAGAGACATCATAAAAATTTACTGAAACTGAGAACATAGGGGAGGAATCTTCTCAAGCTACTGACCTACTTCTATGTAAGAGATGCTACTATTGTGATTAAATTATCTTTTTTTATGTCATGAGCATAAACATAATTCTTGATTTACCATATAGGGCTATACACATTAACGGCATGGTTTTGAGGTGAAGCCTCTGCATCAGCCCAAACAACATAAGAAGGTTGATCAACCATTGTCGAAGAAGGAATAGAGCATTACACTTCATTAAGTTTATTAGTCCCAAAATATATCCCTCCTTATGACAGTGATTCTGAATCATCCCCAGAACTGCAGAAGGCTCTTCATCTTGCTCGTTGCAATGCACGGCAAAGCATCTAGTTAATAATATTTGAGATTTTACTTTAGGAATTGCGTTCACGAATTCCATGACATTCATCGACGTTTATCAGGCTAGAATTTGGAGGTTTTGAATAGTGTGAAATTCATATGGTAGTGAAAGAGATTATCCAGAGGAGAGAGAAAGAGAAAAAACATCAACAAGAAATGATAAAATCCAAACATTCAATCAATATTGAAGAGTTCCAAGAAGCACTGTCCCAAGATGAGGTTAATCATAATGAAATGTTGAAGGGACTAAATCAGAAAATTAATGTAAAGATTGTTCAGAAACCGTCCCTTCAACATGAGTTAGATATCATTACAAGGGAGATTTACCAGATTCATAGATAATTAGGATAACTCCATAGGGATGGTAAAAAATTCATGGAAGATTCTAGAGAATAGCTTCATCATGCTGAAGAGAGGGAGGCTGGTCAAAAAGAAAAACTCCAAAAAGTAGTTGATAGGGCACAACAAGAAGTCAAACAGATGAAGAATTATGTAGAAATCCTTTTGTAACTTCTAAGAGAGATACTCAAATTTTTGGATGCTCCACTATAAAAAATTTCATAAATGAAAAGTATATTGTCTTTATACATTAATTTTTTAACATTTGTTAATTTCTTTTCCTTTACCTAGGCCATTGGGCCCTATAAGCATAGTATGATTTTTTCCATAGGGTTATATGAAAAACCCTAAAAAATTTATATATCATGAATTTTTATTTCTCAATGTTATCTAAACCATGTAAAATGCTTGTCTAGTGAGCTGGGACTTGACTTTTGTTCAGATATCCCTTTTGAGGGATCTAAATTTAATGAGTACCAAGCCTTTTTGGTTTGTCAGTTTAGAGTCGTGCAAGTTGGACTATAATGCTCTAATGTTTAAGGTAGAATATATTAGACCATAAATTTTTTAAATTAGATTCCAAACAACACTTTGTGGATAGGAATTCCTTTAATACTCTTTAAATATTACAAAGGGGAATCTTGACCCTTGATGTTTATAGACAACAAATTTCAAACACATGTTAATATAAGGGGTATCTTTTCCAAGAATAAAATTACCATTATTTGAAAAACCCAATATGGTGGCTATATTATGTAGGCCCAATTGAGGCATATGATTCATAGTCAAATAGTGGCATCTTTTGACTGAAAATCTTGTTCTATAGGCAACTTATAAAAGGCCACCTAAGGGCACATGTTTCATTGTCGGGAAAAAGTTCCCTAATAAGATTTGACATTTTACTGTTTATAGATATGGGAAAATAAGATTTTGGTGACTCCAGACCATAGATGGTGGTATTTCCAATGAAATGAATTTTATGAATGAAAATGGTATATTTTAGACTGATATAAGCTGTGAATAGGAAAACCATTTCTATATAAATTTGACATATTAGTAATTGTTAAAATTTATCAGAAAGGGGAATTTCTGATATCATATTGTGCAGTTTTATGTCAGGTAGTGAGAAAATTTGTGTGGTGCAGTTTTAAGTCATGTAGTGAGGAAATTTCGGTACTGTGCATTTTTAAGTCATGTAGTGAGGACGTTTGGGTACAGTGTAGTTTTATGTTGTGTTGTGATGACATTTGGTGGATTTAATTTTATGTCATTGGTTCTGACCAAAGGTATGAGAAAACACTACCAATTTCATGATAATTTATTTGGAAACATATTATAATATTTATGTATGGAAAATGAAAATTTTAAATGTAATTTGGGAATTTCAGGAACCAGTGGATGATATGGGAAAAGGGATAAAAGAATTAGAAGAAGAATTTTCCAAGAACAAAGTTAACATTACATGATAAACTGGTTATGGGGGGTATATTATGCTGGGACAACTAGGGAATATGCTACATAGCCAAATAGTGGCATCTTTTGACTGAAAGACCTGTTATGTAGGCAAATTATTCAAGTCCACCTAAGGGAACATGCTCCATAGTCAGGAAAAAGAGCTCTTAGAAGGTTTGACATTCTAATGGTAAAAGTCGTAGAATGTTTATGGAGAATGAGATTTTCCGAAGCATAGAGATTGGATTACATATAATGGTACCTTATTATGGAAAGGGTATTTCCAACCAAGATGTCCAAAGAATAGGAAGAATAGGAATTTTATGAAGGTCTGGCCCTAACATAAGAGAAATGGTGTCTATAGTATTAGGATATGTAGCTCGGACCAGAAATTGAAACAACAATATATAACATTTGGCCATGTGATTTCCAAGTTATTTCATAGTGCAACAAACACATGGTGAGAAAAATGTGTAAACCATGGTATTAAATATATTCATATTGCGTGAAAGATAATGGTACAAGTATACATGAAAGACTATTTGAAAATACAGATTAATGTATATTGTCATCAATGATTAAAGGGGACAAACATACTATATCAAATAATGAAGTTACCATTATTTGACAAACCCATTATGGGGGTTGTGTTATGCAGGTCCAACTAGTTCATATGCTGCATAGCCAAATAGTGGCATTATTTGACTAATTTTCCTGTTATGTAGGAAACTTTTGCAAGGCCACCTAAGGGAACCTGCTACATAGTCAGGAAAAAGTGCACTAAGATATTATAAACCATGTCACCCGAAACCATAAGAAAGATTATGATGATCTAAAAAATATTCAAAATTAAGATTTTGAAATATGGAAAGGGTTTATGGATAATTCAAATGAGAAATATTTGAACCAATATTGGCCATGAGTTATACATCCTTTACAGAGATCTGACTCATATGTAAAATGTATACTGCCTCTATTTCTTCAGAATTAATATTATGAAATGTAGATTAACTTCATTCAGTGATGAAATTTTCACCCCCATAAGGATTTAAAACACCCTAATTATATAATGAATCACCTTATCCAATTCATAATCCCACTTGAGCTATTTTCATTATGAACAACAAGGAGTAGTAAGGGTATCTCTTATAATACAAAGGTGACCCAGATAAAGATATGGGGTGTTAGATTTCCATATAGTTTAAAGTCACGTAGTAAGGATGAAAATGAACCAATGTAAAAGGAAAGACATATTATAACTATATCTAGGGATAAAACTCAGGTGTCACTATATGTCTTGTTGGGGAAAGAATCAAGTCATATATAGTTCTTAAACCATTCTTTATGCATGCATATTTGATTCTTATACCAAAAATAATGGTTTTTTGTCACGGCTGGGCCCAAGATTGGAGATCATTGTGTATCTACATATCTCAAAATAGATGAGAATCAATGCATAAATAGTTCATTAAACAATCATTACTCATGCTAATGGAGTTTGACATGAAGAATGGGGGCTTTTGACATGTTCTAAGAGAATGGAAAACTCCTAAGCCTATGTGCCATATAATATCTGAGCCTACGGGCCTTGTAAGGGTTCCCCATCTTCCCTTGAAAGGGGGATTATCAAAAATCAATAAAAATGAAGGCCTTCATTCCATTCAGGCAAGAGAATGGAAAATATTAAAACATAAAATGCTATAAAGAACAAATCATATATCATAAGGAAACAATATTTATAGATATAATTCATATATAGGAAGAGAAAAGAAAATAAGAAAACTTTGTGATTGCAGATTAGCCCAAAATTAGAGATTTAGTAATCTCTTCATATGTCATTTAAAAATATATGTCAATCAATCCATTCATAGTTCTTGAAATTAGTTCTCTATGTAGATCTGACTTTGACATCAGAAAGAAAGGGACCCGTGTACTACTAAGGAGTATTGATGATATCGATGATGTATTATTATGAATTATTTTAACTTCAAATAGATATAATGTTAATTGTAAAAATTATGTCCTAGGGTTTAACATCATGGGATAAGGACGAAGATGCAATGCATTTTTCCGTCATGCCGCATGGACGCTTATGGTTGTTATGGAGTTCAATGTCTTGTAACTATGACATGAGGGCTATGCAGTTTTATGTCTTGTATCAAGGACATGAGGGATGTGCAGTTTTAAGTCTTGTAGGGAGGACTAATGTGTATACTACAAATATTATTTCTTTAAGAATATCAGACTGGTTGTAGTTGTAAAAAACTCTTTGTCCATTGAGATTAAGGCATAAGATACATTTTAATAGAAATTATATATGGAATAGGGTCCTTCAAACTTTGTCTCATGTTTTGGAGGTTTCTATCCATATATCATTGGAATTCTGAAGACCAATACCAATTCTCCATGAAGAAATGAACGAAGGTGAACATTCATGTTAAAAGCTCGCACTATTCTATTTTGATAGGCTTCTAAATGATGCAAAGTATGCAATCATTTCTCATTTAATCATTCCATATCATTGAACCATATCTAAGACCACTCATCCATTGACAATTGATCATAGAGTGAAACTCTAAGTGAAGGAAATTGTATTTCAATTATAAAAACTACTTTAGTTCCATATAATAATGAATAAGGAGCTGCCTAGGTAGCAGTACAGATAGTTGTCCGACAAGCCCATAAAACATTCAAAATTTTACCAGGCCATGATTTCTTATCTTTATCCACCATTTTCTATAGTATAATTGATAAGGTATTGTTGAAGGCCTCCATCTATCTATTTTTCATCGCATGATAGTGATATGAATGGTTGGATTTGATATTATGATCTTGATATAACTATTTTACCTCAGTAGAAAAACAATTTGTGCCATTGTCCATCAAAATAGTATGAGGGAAACCAAATCTGTGGATAATATATGTTTTGAAAAAACTAATAATAATTTTGTACCCGAATTCCATGAGAGGTATTGCCTTATCCATTTTAGATAAGAAGTCAGTAGCAGTAATAATATACTTGAACTACATAGCCATGCCTGGAGGATAAGGCCCTAATACATCAATTCCCCATGTGGAAAACAACCAAGAGTATTTAGATGTATGTATAAACTATGGGGGTCGATGAATAAAGTTGGCATGAACATGATAGGGATAACATATTTATTAAAATCTATACAATCCAGCATCGTTGAATGCCAAAAGTATCCAAGCCTTTTGATCTGATTAAAGAGTATATACCTAGACTGGTGGGAACCATAAACACTGGAATTCACTTCTTTCATGACAGCTGCAATCTATTCGCCATCAATAAATCTGATGAGAATTCCATCAAAGCCTCACATGGGAGGGATCTTTTGATGATCTGCACTATCATAAAGCGTAAAATTAGCTACTCATTGTTGGATCTGTTCTTTTTCAGCTATATCTGGTGTATGTAGCCCATTTTGATGATATTCCATGATGGATGTTCTCCATCCCATGGAATGAACATAGGGTTCGGAATTTGGAAAAATTTTATTGATTTTCTTCATTCTAGTTTAAAAAAATGGGAGTCCACATGACAATGAGCTATGCCAATGAATGTCTCTTCCTGATATGGATCTAACAAGGTTGTAGCTACATTACTAGTGCACTCTCTTAGGAAATTTGTGATCAGGAGACATAAGACAATGTCAAATTTCTGGGAAATTCAGACATTAACTCTCTATCATAATCACACTAGGGAATTAACACTTCTTTTTTGATATAGTATTCCCCATTGATTTCATTGATTACTAATTTTGAAACACCTTACACCTTTAAATGATTCATTTGTACCTAAAGGGCCAATTCGAAGCCTGTGATGGGAGAATGTTATTCTGTCTCACTGTTGGTACCATCTTATGATAAAAAGAAGGAATAAGGAAATATTAACTTTTTTGGGGAAATAAGAACAATTCCTAACCCAAATTTTTTGAGTTTAGGGTTTTCCATTATTTTAACTGTTGGAATTCAGGAAGAACCATCAAAATACATTTCCCATGTTTGAGAATTATCTTGAATAGAGAAGAACTTTTCCTCAGGAAGTTCTATATAAAATGATTTATCTTCTACAGATGGATGCTCAGCAAGAAAGTCAGCCAGAGCATGGGCTTTTATTGAATTTTGAGCCACAAATTGGATATCAATCTTTTTCAAAATAATTTCCCACCATGTTGGACACCCTATGAGCATAGGATGACTGAGGATAAATTTGAGGTGATTGTTGTGAGATACTAGTTGGACCTAATGATGTTGTAGGAAGTGTCTCAATTTCTGAATTGAAATTATTAATGCTAGGTAGCACTTTTCAATACTTGAATATCGAGTTTCCGCATCAAGCATAGTTAGACTGAGATAGTAAAGGCTGTTTTCAATCCCATTATCTTTCTTTTGGGTGAGGAAGGAACCTAGTGATTTCACTACAATTGTCACTTGGAAAATATATGGTATTCCTTTAACATGAGGCAATAATAATGGTGGACTCAAGATATATTTTTTGAGGGTATCAAATGCTTCTGGGTATCCCGCAGTCCATTGGTAGGTGACTCCCATCATCACTAATCTTGTGAAGGGAAAACACTTACCTTCCAAATTGGCGATAAAGTGGTGAATACAGGCCAGGTGTCCTTGGATTCGTTTTAACTCTCTTAAATTTTGAGGAGGAGACATAACAATGATATATATATTTTTATCATGATCAAATATTATACCACGATGGAATAAAACAAAGCCAAGGAACTTTCCTAAGGATACCCCAAAATCACATATCAAGGGGTTCATCTCCAAACGGTTTTGCTGTAGTTTATTGAATATCGTTTCTGAAACTCACGTCTAATTTTCTCCTATAGACCAATCAAGGTTCTGGTGCTCTACTAATGTTTATAGCAGCACTCAGGTCGAATCCTCGATGATGATACTTTGTAATAGTCGTTTCTTTTTAGTTGATTATATTCTGATTTGGTATTTGTTGGAAGAGATAGAATAAAGTGATTAATGATTGGTGTTTTATTTAACAATTTGATAAATATTATGGTGAGTTAATTTTTATGGAGTTATTCTTGTGATATCCTATAGCTTTGCTTTATATTGCAGTTAATTTAACGCCCACTTCGCAAGATAATGTTGATTGGAATTACTGACTATTAAGGCTTTAATCCATGCCTTAACTTAACATTGTGTTCTAATCTCAATCCAAACGTGTTGATGGTAGTGTATTTATGGTACCAATAATCCATGTAAACCACAAGTTAAACAAAACAAGTCATTAATCCATGACATGTTATGTCCAACATGCACAATGTTAAATTAAAGAATATTCATCGAGAAAATACTCTCAATCACTTTACATCCCTAAATTTTGACTCACCACAAAAAAATATTTACTTAGCCATTGATATTAATATTAATCTTGTTTATATATTTATTATTATGAATTAATAAGAGAATAAAATGAAAGGTATTAGAAAAGAGTGGTATGTCGAACACACACACACACGAACAATGATGATAATTAAAAACAGATTTTCTATTGAATGAGGAAGAAAAAGAAGGGAAGTGGATTCAAAATTATTTAAACGATTATAAGAAAATTAATATTAAACTACATATGGTGCATGAGAATAAGAGATATTGAAGTAGAAACATGCATTAAATTAGATTTACAAAACAAAAACTTACAAGTTTACAATCAAAGAATGACACAAAAGTGAAAGGAAAAAAAGAGAGGTGGAAGGGTAACTGAAGAGAAAAAATGAGTATGGAAGGTCCTACCAAGCCTTTATCAAGGCTTTGGTCGTGCCAATATGTGATCATCTCTTATGAAATGTCATCCCATTGAAGGAGAAGAGGGGGATGCATTTATATCCCCAGGAAGTGGACTATATTCATTCCTTATCTGTCCCTCCATGAGCATCGCCAATTTGGCTATACAGACAGCCAAATATAGAGATATCTCATTCTTCAAAGATGTAGATAATAATGTTGGCTGACCTCTCTCAAAATTTGGAGTCATTTGGACATATGGATCCAATGTTATGACTATTTTATTAAGAACATTTAATCTGTCAATTACAATCCAATATTTTTGAAGTCTATAATATGAAAGGGTTTTTTATTGGAATATGCCTTGAAGGCCAAACAATTTCTTAAAAAAAGTCATATGTACATATCCTTTATTTCACACAGAAAAAAATAAGCTCGATTTGATCATTACATCATTAGATATGTCATGAATAGGATTAGGATTTTAATTCTTGCATATAATGGTGGGCTCAAATTCAAAGCTTCATTTAGGCCCCTTTTTCATAGATTTGGTACCTTAAACTTTTATCCAGGATTTTTTTGGATAATCAAGATCAAATGGTGGAGTTTCACAAAATATGGGCTTTAGGAGTGAGGCTAGTAACTCAATCATCATTGCTTTCCTAGTTTCGTCACAAATTCGTTGGGTCATCTTGTGTGGACCATATGAGCCTTCAAATGGCGTAATTGAACCATGATTCCTTCTAATGATATGTGAGAAATTGAATAAGTAATTCTAAAAAATAAGAACCACACAATTTTAATCATCAGGGTTATTGTTTAAAATAATATAGTAAACTGGCTCAATAGGACTACTTCTAAAAATTCTCAAAAATTATACATAGTATTAAAACATTAATATTTCACACCAATTATAAAAATTTCATATAAAATTTGTAAATGGAGTATATAATAAGTCATTAAAATATTAATAACATCAACACCTGCACACTTAGTCTTGTTCATGTTCTTATGTGAAACAAATATAAAAACATAATGAAATCATTTTCACTCACCAATAGACATTAAAATTTTATTCTCTCCAATCATGGGAGGTTTAGACTATTTCCCTAATACATGTGGAATTCCACCACAAGTTGTTACAGAAACAATATTCCGAATCCAATTCATTTTTTCATGCTCAAATTTTGAAATGGAAAATGAGGACCCTCAAAACATTCACATCTCAAGATGATAAAATTCATTTGTGGAGGTTCACACTTTCACCAACCAAAAGTGAAAATCATAGAGTTTGAAAGATCTCTCAGCTTCCAATCCCTATCCAAAGTGCACTATAATCAATATGTCTTTTTAAGGGGTTTTTCTGTGGTTATGGGATGGTAGGAATATAATTTCTAAGGGAGAGAAGAAGAGGGGTAAAACACCAACATAGAAAAATCAATGCACATTTTTTTTTGAAATAAAAAATGGAAGGAAATGAAAACACATATTTAAAATGGAATGATTATGTGAAGAAAGACAAAATAGAGGATGAAAATTGGAAAGGGATGAAAAGATGAAGTATTTACAAACCACAAAATATCTCCCAATGACATAAGAATATAATGCAAGTGTTTTTTTCTTTTTATTCGAATGTTGAAAATGGAAAAGTTCTCACACTCATATCCCAACGCATGATTGATATCCTCACGACACTAATTTTAATATTTATAATAAGATCAATGGTTAAAGAAGAGTGAATTTTGACCTACCCAAGAAACAACCCAATTTTTTTAAACTTATTTTAAATTTTTTTGAACACTTGTCAATATCATTTACAAAATTATATAAATGAAAGTACATTACATTCCCTAAAACACACTGAATGACAACCTCTCCCCCACACTGAAATGGATGCTTTCCCTCAAGCATATAATAACATGTTGAAATCAAAAAAGGGTACTCATAATGAAATCCACCCCCCACACTTAAATTTGATAATATTATGCAATGAAAATCCATGTTGATATTGTGTGGGAAATGTAATTAGGCTTTTAATGTGTCTTTCAATGAAAAGTTTTTCATAGGCGTGAAGGGGATTTCAAAATGAGGATTAATGTAAGGGAAATGGGAGGCTATTTGGATATTTTGATTCTCATGTGGTTTATAAAATGCCTCTATCATATTAATTCACACTAAAGTAGGGAATTCAGCTCGAAGGTCCACAAACTCAAGACTCACAAATGGGGGTGAAAATACACATTTTGAAAATATGTCCATAAGTGGCCTTAGATGGAAAGAAAATGTTATTCCTCTCGGTTTGGGAAAACAATTTTCTTAATAAGAAATTGATCATTCAAAATTTGTTAATTTTGACACAAAATTCTTTATCCAAATTCATGATGAAAATACAAAATTTTTGATATGGAAACATGTCTATTAACTCCTCAAAATGGTTGTACAAAATTTCAAAACTCGATGGTGAGTAAGCATGACTCTTGATTTTTTTGTAATTTTATAAGTGATTTTTGTTTTAGATTTTTTAGGTTTTTATTATATTTTTTAAAAATATGCACTCACACAAAAGAGAAAGTGAAAAAAAATGTTTTGATAAATAATGTGGTAAAAAATTAAAGAGAGAGGAAGAAGAATAAAGAGGTAGAGAGAGGTAGAGATATAGAGAGAGAGTTTATAGGAAAGAGGTGCCCCTGGTTTGGATTTCACGGGTTTCCATCTCCATCTAGTGGTAGGTCGACTGGAGATGTTGGGGATCTAATGGAAGTCAATGTTGATCTAGGATTGTGCATCCTCTTATGGTGATGATTTAACCGATGTCCATTAACCGTGAATGTACTTTTGGAAGAGGGGTCTTGGACTTGAAGTGCACCAAATGGGTAAACAGTAGTAATAACAAAAGGTCCTTCCCAACGTGAATTAAACATACCTAGGTGAAGCCAAAATCTATAATTGAAAATAATTACCTTTTCATCTTCAGGAAATACCTTTCTCAGGATGTTTTTATCATGGAGTGAGTTGGATTTTTCTTTGTAGTGATTAGAATTCTTATAAGAATCAAGTCAAAGCTCCTCCAGTTCAACCAATTGAAACAATTATTCTTCACCGGATTTTTCAAGTTCAAAGTTACAAGTTTTCGCTGCCCAAAAAGACTTATGTTGGATTTTAACTGGTAGATGAAATGCTTTATAAAAAACTAGCCTAAAAGGAGACATCAAAATTGATGTTTTATATGCAGTTCGATAAGACCAAAGTGCTTCATCAAGTCATTCATGCCAGTCCTTTCTAGAGGGTTTTACAATTCTATGGAGCACTCTTTTAACTTCTCTATTAGAAAGTTCAGCCATTCCATTTTTTGGGGGTGATATGCAGTTGCATTTTTATGTAAACCCCATTTTTTTCAAAAGAGATCCATTGTTCTATTACAGATATGGGTTCTTAAGTAACTGATCAAGGCACGAGGAATGACAAATCAGTGGAAGATTTGTGTCTTTAGGAACTCACTAAAAGTATGTGAATCATCCTTTCTAGTGGGTTTGGCCTCAAACCACCTAGAATTATAATCAACCGTAAGAAGGATGTATGAGAATCCATTGGAAGAGAGAAATGGTCCCATGAAATCGATGACCCAAATATCAAATATCTCACAAAAAATTAATGGTTTTGGGGCATTTCATTTCTCATTGAAATTGTGCCAAACTTTTGGCAAGTGGGACATGATTGAAAGAACTCTTGTGAGTCCTTGAAGAGTGAAGGCAAGAATAATCCAATGTCTAGGACCTTTCGGGAGGTCCTTTGTGGTCCAAAGTGGCCACCTCCAGGAAATGAGTGACAAATTTCTAAGATGGAGGATTGTTCATTTTCATCGACACATCTCTTTATTACCATGTTAGCCCCAGTTTTCCAAAGTTTGTTTTCTTCCGAAAAATTATATTCTGAATCACTTTTCAACAACATTTTTTGTTCTTTCGAAAATATTTCTGGAAAACACCATAAACCAAGTAATTTAAAATTGGGGTATACTATGGTATTTTTGGAGTGAGAGATTAAAGGTTCTCAGTGGGGAATTCCAGATCGATGGTTTTAGAATGAGAAGAATTAGAAATTCGACTCAGGTGATCGGCCACATGGTTATCATTTCCTGGTCTATCTTTGATTTCAAGTTCATACTCATTGGGCATTAGGATCCATATTATTAGCCTATGTTTGGAATCACTTTTCTTGAGTAAGAACCTTATAGAAGAATGGTTTGTGAAGATGATGAATTTAGCTCCTAAGAGATAGGTCCGGAATTTATCTAAGGAAAAAACCACCGCTAAGAGTTTCTTTTATGTGATAGTGTATTGAGATTGAGTTTCATCCAATGTTTTCGGGGCATAATAGATGACATGAGGAATATTTTCTATTCTTTGACCAAGAATATCCCTAATGGCTATATCCGAAGCATCACACATCAAACCAAATGTTAAATACCAATTAGGGGGTTGGATTATTGTGGAGGATGTTAGAGCTATTTTGAGTTCAACAAAGGCTCTCTTGATAACCTCATCTAAATGTCAAGTGACATAATTTTACAGCAAATGAGTGAGTGGGGGGGGGGAATCCTACTGAATTTATGGATGAATCTCTGATAGAAATCAGCATGACAAAGAAATGAATGGATATCTCAAACAGACATGGGATGAGGAAGTGATTGGATCACTTCAATTTTGGGAGGATCGACTTCAATACCATCTTTTGAAACTATGTGCCCTATAAAATTCTAATTTAAAACAATGATGTGACATTTTTCAAAATTTAACAAAATTTTACACATGACAAACTTTTGGATGACTAAAGAGAGTGAATTCAAACAAGATTCAAATAACTCACCATAAATGGTGAAGTCATCCCTGAATACATCCAATAAGTGATCAATAAATTTGGAAAATATACTAATCACACAACATTGGAATTTTGTAGGAGTATTGCAAAGGCCAAAAGGAATTATTCTTTATGCATATCTTCCAAAGGGGCATGTGAAAGTAGTATTTTCTTGGTCCTGAGGTGCGATTGGGATTTGGAAGTAGCCGTTGTATCCATCAAGAAAGAAATATTGTGACTTTCCGTCTAATTGTTCTATCATTTGATCAAGGAATGGGAGAGGGTAGTGATCTTTTCTTGTTTCAAATTTTAATTTCCTATAGTCGATGCTCAGACGACATTTTTTATTCACTCATGTTGTAACTACCACTCTATGTTCATTTTTGACAATAGTTATCCAAACCTTTTTAAGTACAACTTGAATTTGACTAACCCATTCACTATCAGAAATTGGGTAGATTATACCAGCTTGAAGAATCTTGGTGATCTCCCCCCTAACTACCTCATGTATGACTGAATTGAGTCCTTTTTGTGGTTGTCTAATTGGTTTGGATGACTCCTCATGATGGATGTGATGCATGCAAAGGGTAGGGTTGATTCCTGGTATGTCATCTAGGGACCAAATTATGGTGTTTTTGGTTTTCTCTAACACCTGAAAAAGTTTGAACTCTTTGGTTTCAGTATGTGACACAGAGATAATGACAAGATATGTCTGATCATGGAAAATGAATTCATATTTCAGGAGTTCAGGAAGAGGTTTTATATCAGTCCCATCTTTCATTTTTGGGGTCGACAACTGGGGAATAAAAGAAGGGACTTTAGTTTCAACAGATTATTTTTCCTTAATACTGTCCAAGGTGGAGCAGTAGAGATCAGAATTGATGTGTGATTCAAGATAGTTTTCAAGATCCTCTAGATTAATATAGTCCATGATTGAGAGGTCCACATCAACTTCACCATTTATGACTTTGTAAATCATTGTGAATAATTAACAAGATCCTTTGTCATTAGAACATGATGAACCTGGTGGATTGGGGTTCGATTTAATCGTAGAAGTGTCCCCAGAAACATGGATTGAGAATGCAATGTGATCCTCAGATGGGTATCACATGGCTTGAAAAATGATGAACTTGACCAGTTGGTCACCAAATTCCATGGATAAGATGTCTGAATGGACATCAATCTTGGTTCTCACAGTCATGGGGAATGGTCATCCTAGAATTCGGGGAGATCGAGAAGAGTTCTTCCCACCTTCCATGTCAAGGACATAGTAATCGGCTGGGAAGATACGATCATTATCCTGGACAAGGATATCCTCAATTATTCTCTTAGGATTGGATGTGCTTTGATTGGCCAATTGAATGACAACACCTGCTGGATTTAAGGGACCTAGACCAAGGTTCAAGAATATAGATTTGTGCATGACATTAACTGAGGCTCCTAGGTCAATGAGTGCATCATAAAAGTTGTAACTTCCAATTTGGAATGGAACCGTAACGGTCCTTGGATCTTTGAACATAATGGTTATGGAATCGTGGGTTAAACCATTTTCTAATGTCCTAAGTTGCCTCCTGTGGGTACACAACTCCTTGAGAAACTTGACATAATTAGAAATTTGTTTTATGGCATATAAGAGGGAAATGTTGATTTCAACACATCTAAACATGTCAAGCATCTCAGGATCGGGATCAAAGGACTTCATATACATAGAAACGGCTTGTGGAAAAGGAATTGGGTTCCTATGTGGAATAGAAGGAGGTGAGGGAATAGATTCAGGTTCCATTTCAAGTTTCTTTTTATTTTCATTTTCTAGTTCAACACTTAAAGGTAGTTTATATGACTTATCATGAGGTATATAAATTTCCTTGACTGATCTAAGTGAAATTTCACATACGTTACCCTTGGGGTTGGGTAATTGTTGAGCTAGGAGTTGGGAAGAATTTGATGGCTACTAGTGACTATGTTGGGATGCAAGTTGACCAGTTTGGGTTTCAATGTTCTTGTGGCTAGAGCTGGTGAAGGAGGCAAGATCTTCCATTACACATTCCCAAGGATTCTTGGAAGAAGAGTATTGTCCCGAATTCGGATTACCTGGATTTTGGTTCTTGGGAAAGTGATTGTATTGGTTTTAGAATTGGGAAGTCTCACTAGGATAATGTAATCCAGGTGGAGGATGGTTCCATTGAGGTTGAGGAATAAAAGGATAAGGTTGTTGGAAATTACCAACACCCTGACCATATTGAAACTTGTTTGGGTTTTGAGGAGGGAATTGAGGGGGATGAAAGATGGGATTACTATACCTTAGGCCTTGGTTATAGGATGAATAGAAGGTCTCAGAGTGAGGTTGGTTGAAGTTTCTAACAAACTAACTTGATTGTTGAGGGTTGGTGTTCTGCTGAGCATATGCTGCATTGAGCTCCATTGGTCTAGATGAATCAGATTGATCCTCTTGAGGTTGTGGGTATGTGTCAGTTGGATGAGATGAAGAGTTGAAGATTCTATATTTTTTGATAGGTTTAGGAAACATTGATTTTGGAGAAGATGAGGTTTGGGATTTGGTAGCCACAGCTAGTTGTTGCGCAGGACCTGTAAGTTCACTCATCCACTCGGTCATCCTGTTTGGCTCAATTGATTGATTATATTGGGCTTTTCTGGCTTGAGATGGTCCTCGATTATGGAATTGTTGTGTGTTTTCATCCATGTTACTTATGAGATCTCTTGCAGCTACCAGAGTTTTATCAACAAGAGCACCGCCAATTATGACATTAATGAGAGTTCTCTCCATAGCCAATAAAACCTCATAGATGTATTGGATCAAGAGTTGATCATGGATTTGGTAATGTGGGTAGGTTTCAACACTCTTTTTGAACCTCTCCCAGTATTAATGGAGTGATACACATGGGAACTAATAGATATCACTTATTTCCTTTCGGATAGAAGCAGTACAAGAAGCATGAAATAATTTCTCTAAGAAGAGTCATTTCATGTCATTCCATTTCGTTATGGAACCGGGAGGACAGTAGTAGAGCCATGACTTAGCAGTGTCATCTAGGGAGAAATGGAATGCTCAAAGTTTGATTTGTTCCTCAAAAACCCCTTGAGGCTTCTTGGTAGAGCACACCACTTGGAACTCTCTAAGGTGAAGATGTTGATCATCGCCGGCTAGCCCATGGTAATGAGAGAGAAGATGAATCAAACACTATTTGAGTTCAATGTCATCCTCTGTGTTTGGATATTGAATACCAAGAGGATGGTAGTTCATATAAGGGGTAGCAAGTTATTTAAGTGCTTGTTCCCTAGGATTGGCCATATCTAATTCAATTGGTTGGACAAGGACTGGTTCTTGAATTTTTTGATTATTTCTTATTTTCCTTCTAAGTTGGTGAAATGTTTACTCATTTTCAGGGTCAAACATATATGAGTGATTGTTTGGGAAGCTACGGGGCATTCAGAATGATGTTGAAATAAAGAGGAATATTTTTTTTCTTTTTGTTTTCTGTTTTTTATTTTTATGAGGAAGGTTGGTTTTTCATTGTGTTTTTTTTTTCAATTTTTTATTAAACATTGATTTTTTTGGGTTATTTATTATAATATCCAGAAACTAATGACTACATAATGCACCATACCTAGAAATAATGCCATTTTAAATGCACGGCCTATTGTCGCCTATCAACCGATCAAGGTTCTGGTGCTCTGCTAATGTGTATAGTAGCACTCATGTCAAATCCTTGGTGATAATACTTTGTAATAGTCGTTTGTTTTTATTTTTATGGATTTTAATTGGGGTATTTGTTTGCAGGGCTTAAATAATGTGATTAATTATTGGTGTCTGATTTAACAATTTGATAAATTTTATTGTGAGTTCATTTTTAGGAATTTAATCTTATGATATCCTGGAGCGTTGCATTATATTTTAGTTAATTTAACACCCACTTCGCTAGATAATGCTTATTGGAATTACTTAGTGTTAAGGCTTTAATCCAAGCCTTAACATAACATAGAGTTCTAATCTCAATTAGAGATTGTTGATGGTAGTGTATTTAAGGTTCCAATAATCCATGGAAACCACATGTTAAACAAAACAAGTCATTAATCCATGACATGTTATGTCAAACATACACAATATTAAATTAAATAATATTCATCGAGAAAATACTCTCAATCACTTTAAATCCCTAAATTATGACTCACACAAATAATATATTTACTCAGCCATTGATATTAATATTAATACTATTTATATATTTATGATGATGAATTAACAAGTTAAGAAAAAGAAATGGATTAGAAAAAAGTGGTACGTCGAACACACACACCCGAACAATGATGATAATTAAAAACAGATTTTTGATTGAATGAGGAAGCTAAAGAAGGCAAGGGGATTCAACTATATTTAATCTATTTTAAGAATATTAATATTAAGCTATATAATTTGGATGATAATAAGAGATATTAATGAAGAAACATGTATTAAAACAAAATTACAAAACACAAGATTACTAGTTTACCAATGAAGAATAAAAAAAAGTGAAAGGAAACAAAGTGAGTAGGAATGGTATCTCATGTGAAAACATGAGTATGTAAGTTCCTCCCAATCCTTTGTCAAGGCTTTGGTCATCACAATATGTTCTCTTATCTTCTGAAATTCCAACCCTTCGATGGAGAGGAAGGGGATGCTTTTACATCAAAAGGAAGTGGACTGTTTTTATTCCCAATCATTGCCTCCAATTGCATCGCCAATTTGGGTATTCTGACAGCCAAATATAGAGATATATCCTTCTTCAAAGATGTATATAAAAATGTTGGAAGACCACTCTCAAAATATGGAGTCATTTAGAACTATAGATCCAATTTTATGGCCGGTTGATTAACCAAATTCAATCTGTCCATTTCAATCCAATATTTTTGAAGTCCACAATGTGAAAGGGTTTTTGAATAAGATGATGCCTTCAAATCCAAACGATTTATCCCACAAAGTAGTCCGGCTATATCGCCTCTTTTACACTGCAAAATCTCAGCTCGATTTTATTATTACATCATGTGATATGTCATGAATAGTGTCCAGATTCTAATTCTTGGCCAGAATGGTGGGATATACTTCAAAGCTTCATTTGGGCCCATTTTACATTGTGTTGGGACCCAGAATTTTTATCCTAGATTCGTTTGGACAATCAAGAACACATGGTGGAGGTTCACAAAATATGGGCTTCGGGAGTGAGTCCAATAACTCAATCAACATGGCTGGTCCAGTTTCTTTGCAAATTCTTTGGGTCATCTTGTGTGGTCAATATGAGCCTCCAAATGGCAGAATTGGCCCATGATTACTACTAATGATATGTGAGATATTGAATAAGGAATCCTAAAAAACATGAACCACACAAATTAAATCAGTAGGGTGAGCACTATAAAAAATAGTAAACTGACTGAATTAGACTACTTATAAAAAGGCTAAAAAATTATACATAGTATTAAAACATTATTATTTCACACAAATTATGAATATTTCATATAGAATCAGTTAAGAGGGTATATAATAAGTCATGAAAATATTAATAACATCAACTTCCCCAAACATAGTCTTGTACATTTCCTCATGTGAAACAAATAAAAAAACATAACAAAATCATTTTCACTCACCAATAAACATTAGAATTTTGTTTTCTCCAATCAGGGGAGGTTTAGACTATTTCACTAATCCATTTTGAATTCCACCAAAAGTTGTTAAACAAAATGTTCCAAAACTAATTCATTATTTCATGCTCAAATTTAGAAATGGAAATTGTGGACACTCGAAACTCACACCTCTCAATATGATAAAAGTAATTTTTGGAGGTTCACTCTTTCACTATCCAAAAGTGAAAATCTTAGAGTTTGAAAGAGCTATCAGCTTCCAATCCATATCCAAAGTGCACTGGAATCAAGATATCTTTTTAAGGGGTTTTTATGTGGCTATGGGATGGTAGGAATATAATGTTCAAGAGAGAGGAGAAGAGGGGTAAAACACCAACCTAGAAAATTAAATACACATTTTTTTTGAAATAAAACATGGAAGGAAATGAAAATACATATTTATAAGGGAATGATTGTGTGAAGACAGACACAATAAAGGACAAAAATTTGAAGGGTATGAGAAGATTAAATATTTAAAAACCACAAAACTTCTCCCAATGAAATAATAATAAAATGCAAGTGTTATTTTTTTCTTTTTTTTTCAAAAGTTTAACATTGAAAAGATCTCACACTCATATACCAACCCAGGATTGATCTCCTCACAACAATAATTCTTATAGTTATAATACGATCAAAGGTTGAGGAAGAGTGATTTTGACCTACCCAAGAAAAAACACAGTTTTTTAAATTTTGTTTTAATTTTTTTAACACTTGTCAATAACATTTACAAAATTATATAATTGAAATCACATTACTTTCCCCAAAAAACACTGAATGACAACCTCTCCCCCACACTAAAATGTTTTCTTTCCCTCATGTATATAATAACATGGTGAAATCAACAAAGGTTACCCATAATGAAATCCATCCCCCCACACTTAAATTTCAAAAAATTATGCAATGAAAATCCATCTTGATATTGGGTGGGAAAAGTTATTGGGCATGTAATGTGGCTTTCAAAGAAAAGGTTTTCATAGGATTGAAGGGGCTTTAAAAAGGTGGAATAATATAAGGGAAATGGGAGGCTATTTGGATATTGTGAATCTCATGTGGTTCATAAAATGCCTATATCATATTAATGCACACTAAAGTAGGAAATTCAGATCAAAGGTCCACAAACTCAAGACTCACAATTGGAGGAGAAATCACACATTTTGAAAATATGGCCATAGGTGGCCTTGGCATGAATGAAAATTTTGTTCCTCTCGGTTAAGGAAAATCATTTTCCAAATGAAAAATTGAGCATTCAATTTTTTTTAATTTTGAAACTAAATTCTTTATCCAATGTCATGATGAAAATACAAACTTTTTGAGATAAAAATATGTCTTTTAACCCCACAAAATGGTTGGAAAAAATTTCAAAACTCATTGGTGAGTAAGCATGACTCTTGATTTTTTTTATATGATTGTTTTTTTTAATTTTTATGGTTTTAAATTTTTTTTATAAAGATGCACCCACAGAGAAAGAGAACGTGAAAATGAATGGTTTTGATAAAGAAAGTGTTAAAAAGGAAAGAGAGAGGAAGAAGAAGAAAGAGGTAGAGAGAGGAAGAGATTGAAAGAGTTAAAGAGAAAGAGGTGCCCCATGGTTTGGATTTAGCGGGTTTCCATCTCCATCTAGTGGTAGGTCGACTGGAGATCTTGGGGATTTAGTAGAAGTCAATGTTGATCCAAGATTGTGCGTCCTCTCATGGTGATGCTTTAACTGATGTCCATTAATCATGAAGGTCATTTTGGGAGATGGTACTTGGACTTTCACTGCACCAAATGGGTAAACAATAATAATAACAATAGGACCATTCCAATGAGAATTAAGCTTGGGTGAAGCCGAAATCTAGAATTGAAAAGAATTACCTTTTTAAGTTTAATAAATACCTTTCTCATGATGTGTTTATCATGGAGTTCCTTGGATATTTCTTTGTAAAGATTAGAATTCTAATAAGAATGAAGTCGATGCTCCTCCATTTTAGCCAATTGCAACAATATTTCTTCACTAGATTTTTCAAGATCAAAATTACAAGTATTCAATACCCAAAAAGACTTATGTTGGATTTCAACTGGTAGATGACATGCTTTACCAAAATCTAGTCTAAAAGGAGACATCCAAATTGGTGTTTTATAGGCAGTTCGATAAGCCCAAAGTGCTTCATCAAGTCTTTCAGGCATGTATTTTCTAGTGGGTTCTATAATTCTCTGAAGCACTCTTTTAACATCTCTTTTAGAAAGTTCAGCCATTCCATTTGTTTGGGGTGATATGCAGTTTATGTTTTATGTACAACCCCATTCTTTTTCAAAAGATATTCCATGGTTCTATTACAGAAATGGGTTCCTAAGTAACTTATCAAGTCACGAGGCATTCGAAATCTGTGGAAGATGGGTGTCTTTTGGAACTCACTAACAGTATGTGAATCATCCTTTCTAGTGGGTTTGGCCTTGACCCAACTATAAAAATAATCAACCTCAAGAAGATTGTATGAGAATCCATTGAAAGGGGAAAATGGTCCCATGAAATCGATTCCCCAAACATCGAAGATCTCACAAAAAATTAATGGTTTTGGGGAATTTCATTTCACTTTGAAATTCTGCCAAACTTTTGGCAAGTGGGACATGATTGAAAGAACTCATGTGAGTCCTTGAAGAGTGAAGGCCAGAAGAATCCTGAGTTTAGGACGTTTCGGGAGGTCTTTTGTGTCCAAAGTGGACACCTCCAGGAAATGAGTGACAACATTCTAAGAGGGAGGAATGATCATTTTCGTCGACACATCTTTTTATTACAATGTCATCCCCAATATTACAAAGATTATTTTCTTCCCAAAAATAGTATCTTGAATCAATTTTCAACTAAATTTTTTCATTCAAAAAATATTCATGAAAAACACTATAAACCAAGTAATTTATAAATGAGGAATACCATGGTATTTTTATAGTGACAGACGAATGGTCCTCAGGTGGGAATTCAGGATCGATGATTTCAGAATGAGAAGAATGATAAATTATACTCAAGTGATCATCCATAGGAGTTTCTTTTCCTGGTTGATCTTTGACTTCATGGTCAAACTCTTGGAGCATTAGGAACCATCTTTTTAGCCTCGGTTTGGAATCACTTTTCTCGAGTAATAAATTTAAATCAGAATGGTCTGCGAAGATAATGATTTTGGAACTTAAGTGATAGGGAATGAATTTATATATGGAAAAAACAACAGTTAAATGTTCTTTTTCAGTGACAGTGTAGTGAGAATGAGTTTCATTGAATGTTTTTGAGGCATAATAGATGAAATGAGGAATATTTTCTCTTCATTGACAAAGAATAGCCCCAACAGCTCTATCAGAAACATCACACATCAACTCAAATGATAAGTACCAATCTGGGGGGTTGGATTATTGGGGCGAATGTTAGAGAAGTTTTGAGTTCAACAAAGGCTCTCTTTCAAACCTCATCGAAATGGAAAGTGACATCATTTTGTATCAACTGATTGAGTGGGAGCGAAATACTACTGATGTTAATGATGAATCTCTGATAGAAACAAGCATGAATGAGAAATGAATGGATGTCTTGAACAGTAGTGGGTTGAGGAAGTGATTGGATCACTTCAATTTTGGCAGGATCGACTTCAATACCATCTTTTGAAACTATGTTCCCTAGAAAAATCCGATTTTCAACCATGAAGTGACGTTTTTCAAAATTTGACACGAGGTTACTCTTGACACACTTTTGGAGGACTAGAGTGATTGAATTCAAACAATATTCAAATGACTCACCATAAATGGTGAAGTCATCCATGAAAACTTCCATGTAGTGTTCAATGAATTCGAAAAATATACTCATCAGACACCTCTAGAATGTTGCAGGTGCATTGAAAAAGCCAAAAGGCATTCTTCAATATGCATATGTTGCAAAGGGGCATGTGAATGTAGTATTTTCTTGGTCATGAGGTGCGATTGGGATTAGGAAGTAGCTGGTGTATCCTTTAAGAAAGCAATAGTGTAACTTTTTGGAAAATCGTTCCAGCATTTGATCAATGAATAGAAGAGGGTAGTGGTCTTTTCTTGTTTCAAAGTTCAATTTCCTATAGTCGATGCCCACATGACATTTTTTATTCACTCTAGTTGTGACTACCTATCCATGTTCATTTGTGACAACAATTATCCCACCCTTCTTAGGTACAACATGAATTTGACTAACCCATTCACTATCATAAATTGGGTAGATAATACCAGCTTGAAAAATCTTTGTGATCTCTTCTCTAACTACCACATTTATGAGTGGATTGAGTCTTCTTTGTGGTTGTCTAATTGGTTTGAATGACTCCATAAGATGGATTTTATGCACGAAAAGGGAAGGGTTGATTCCTATTATGTCATCTACGGTCCAACCTATGGCCTTTTTGTTTTCCTCTAACACATGAACAAGTTTGGACTCTTCGGTTTCATTAAGTGAAGGAGAGATAATGACAGGATATAAGTGATCACCGAAAAGGAATGCATATTTTAGGTGTTCAAGAAGAGGTTTTAGATCAGTATCATCTTTCATTTTTTGGTTAGACAACTCAGGAATATAAGAAGGGACTTCATTTGCTTCAGATTCATTTTCCATAATACTGTCCAAGGTGGAGCAGTAGAGATGAGAATTGATGTGGGATTCTAGATAGTTTTCAAAATCCTCAAGATTGGTAGAGTCTATAAATGTGAGGTCGACATCAACTTCACCATTTATGACTTTTTTGATCATGGTTATGATTTCTCAAGATCCTTTGTCATTAGAACATAAATAACATGGTGGATTGGGGTTCGATTGACTCGTTGAAGTGTCCTTAGAATCATGTATTGAGAATACAAAGTGATCCTCAGATGGGTATCAGATGGCTTGGAAAATGTTGAACTTGACCAGATGGTCATAGAATTCCATGGATAAGATGCCTGAATGGACATCAATCTTGGTTCTCGCAGTGATGAGGAATTTTCTACCTAGAATTAGGGGAGATCATGAAGAGTTCGTCTCACCTTTCATGTCAAGAATATAAAAATTGAATGGAAAGATAAGCTCATTAGCCCAGAAAAGGACATCCTCAATTATTCCCTCAAGACTGGATAAGCTTTTATTGGCCAATTTAATGACAAAACCCGTTGGATGTAAGGAACCTAGACTAATTTTGGAGAATATGGATTTGGGTATTACATTAATTGATCCTCCTAGGTCAATGAGTGCATCATCAAAGTTGGAAAATCCAATTTGGCATGGAACCATAAAGGTCCTTGGATCTTTGAACATAATGGGTATGGAATCATGGGTTGAAACATTTTCTATGGTCCTAAGTTTCCTCTTGTGGGTACAAAACTCCTTTAGAAACATGGAATGCTTAGGAATTTGACTTATTGCATCAATTAGGGGAATGTTGACTTCAACACATCTGAACATGTTGAGAATTTCAGGATTGGGTTCAAAGGAATTCATTGGCATAGATATAAATTGAAGAAAAGGAATTGGGTTTCTATGTGGAATAAAAGGAGGTGAGGGAATGGATTCAGGTTACTTTTCAGATTACTTTTTCTTTTTATTTTCTAGGTCAGCATTTAAAGGTGGTTTATATGACTTATCTTGAGTTATAGAAATTTTCTTTCTTGATCTATGTGTAATTGCACTTACATTACCCTTGGGATTGGGTAATAGTTGAGATGAGAGTTAGGATGAATTGGATGGCTACTACAGACTATGATGGGATGCAAGTTGAAAAATTTTAGTTTCAATGTTCGTGAGGCTCGAACAGGTGAAGGAGGCAAGATCTTCCACTGTACTTTCCCATGGTTGCTTGGAAAAAGAGGCTTGTCCTGGATAAAGATTACCTAGATTTTGGTTCTTGGTAGAGGGATTGTATTCGTTTTGGAATTGTGAAGGTTCACTAGGATAATGGAATCGAGGAGGGGGATTGTTCCTATGAGGTTAAGAAATAAAAGGATAAGGTTGTTGGAAATTACCAACACCCTGGCCATATTGAAACTAGTTTGGGTTTTGAGGAGGTAATTGAGGGGGATGAGAGATGGATTTACCATACCTCATGTCGTGGATATAGGAAGAAGAGAAGGTCTCAGAGTGAGGCTGGTTGAAGTTTCTAACAAACTGACCTGATAGTTGAGGGTTGTTGTTCTGCTGAGCATATGCTGCATTGAGCTCCATTGGTCTAGATGAATTAGATTGATCCTCATGAAGTTGTGGACATGTGTCAGTTGGATGAGATGAATAGTTGCATATTCCACAATTTTTATTGGTCCTAGAGACATTGATTGCGGAGAAGATGAGGTTGGGGATTTGGTAGCCATGGCTAGTTGTCGCACAAGACCTGTAAGTTCACTCATCTAGTCGGTCATCTTGTTTGACCCAATTGATTGATTAACTTGGTCTTGATTTACTTGAGCATGTGCTCGATTGTGGAATTGTTGTGTGTTTGTAGCCATGTTACTTATGATATCTCTTGCAGATGTAGGAGTTTTATCAACAAGAGCACTACCACTTGTGGCATCAATGAGAGTTATCTCCATATCCAATAACCCCTTATAGAAGTATTGGATCTTGCGTGGAACAAGGATTTGGTGATGTGGTCAGGTTTCAACAATCTTTTTGATCCTCCCCAAGTATTAATGTAGTGATTCACTTGGTAACTATTGCATACCACTAATTTCCTTTCGGATAGAAGTAGTACGAGAAGCAGGAAAAAATTTCTCTAAAATGAGTCGCTTCATGTCATTCCTTGTGGTTATGGAACCAGTATGAAGGTAGTAGAGCCATGACATAGTAGTGTCATCTAGGGAGAAGTGGAATTCTAGGAGTTTGATTTGTTCCTCAGAAAACCCTTGAGGCTTCATGGTAGAGCACACCACTTGGAACTCTTTTAGGTGAAGATGTGGATCCTCACCGGCAAGCCCGTGGAAATGAGGGAGAAGTTGAATCAAATCCGATTTGAGTTCAAAGTCATCCTCTATGGTTGGATATTGAATAACAAGAGGTTGGTAATTTATATCATGGGCAACAAGTTCTTTAAGTGTTGGTTCCCTTGGATTTTCTATATCTAATTCAATTGGTTGGACAAGGACTTGTTCTTGAATTATTTTATTATTTCTTATGTTCCTTGTAAGTTGTTTAAGTGGTCGCTCAATTTTAAGGTCAAAAAAATCAGAGGGATTTTTTGGGAGGCTACTGGGAATTTATAATGATGATGGAAGAAAAAGGAATATGGTTTTTTTCTTTGTGTTTTCCATTTATGATTTTTATGTGGAAGGTGGGTTTTTATTTTTGTTTTTTTTCAATTTTTTTAAACTTCGTTTGTAGGGTTTTTTACAATAACCAGAAACTAATGACTACATAAAGCACCATCCCTAGGAGAGAATCCATTTTAAACACATGGCCTATTGTTGCCTATCGACCAGTCATGGTTTCGGTGCTATGATAATGGGTATAGCAGCACTCAGGTCGAATCCTCTGTGATGATACTTTGTAACAGTCGTTTGTTTTTAGTTGATTGTATTCTGATTGGGGGATTTTTTTAAGAGCATAAATAAAGTGATTAATGATTGGTTTTTATTTTTACAATTTGATAAATATTATGGTGAGTTCATTTTTATGGAGTTAAGCTTGTGATATCCTGGTGCTTTACTTTATATTGCAGTTAATTTAACACCCACTTTGCAAGATAATATTGATTGGAATTACTAAGTGTTAAGGATTTAATCGAAGCCTTAATGTAACTTAGTGTTCAAATCTCAATCAGATCTTGTTTATGGTAGTGTATTTATGGTTCCAATAATCCATGGAAACCCCATGTTAAAAAAACATGTCATTAATCAATGACATGTTAAGTCTAACATACACAATGTTAAATTAAAGAATATTCATCGAGCAAATACTCTCAATCACTTTACATCCCTAAATTTTGACTCACTCCAATAACATATTTACACATCCATTGATATTAATATTAATCTAGTTTATATATTTATGATGATGAATTAACAAGAGAAGAAACCGAAAGGGATTTTAAAAGCGTGGTACGTCGAACACACACACACACGAACAATGATGATATTTAAAAACATATTTTCGATTGAATGATAAAGAAAAATAAGGGTAGGGGATTCAATTGTATTTAATATATTTTATGAAAATTAATATTAAACTACATAAGTTAGTTGAGAATACAATATATTAAAGAAGAAACATGCATTAAAACACAATTACAAAACACAAACTTACAAGTTTACAAACGAAGAATAACACAAAAGTGAAAGGAAACAAAGAGATAAAGAATGTATATCAAGTGGAAACATGAGTATCGAAGGTCCTCCGAATCCTTTTTCAAGGCTTTGTTCATTACAATATGTTCTCCCCTCTTCTGAAATACCAAGCCATTGAATGAGAGGAGGGGGATGCATTTATAGACCATGGAAGTAGACTTTTTTCATTCCCAATATGTACCTCCAATTTCATCGCAAATTTGTCTATTCTGACAGCCTAATATAGAGATATCTCCTTCATCAAAATTGTACATAATAATTTTGGATGACCTCTCTCAAAATTTGGAGTCATTTGGACCTAGGGATCCCATGTTATGGCCAGTTGATTTAACAAATTTAATCTGTCCATTTCAATACAATCTTTTTGATGTCCACAATGTGAAATGGTTTTTGAATATGAATATGCCTTAAAATACAAATTATTTATTAAAAATATTATTATGGATATATCTCCTCTTTTACACTTCAAAATCTCAGCTCGATTTGAGGATTACATCATGGGATATGTCATGAATTGTGTCCAGATTTTAATTCTCGGCCAGAATGGTGGGCTATACTTCAAAGCATCATTTGGGCCCCTTTTTCTTAGATATGGGACATGAAACTTTTATACATGTTTATCTTCAATAATCAAGAAAAAATGGCAGAGTTTCACAAAATATGGGCTTCGGGAGTGAGACCAGTAACTCAATCATCATGGCTGGTCCAGTTTCTTCACAAATTCATTGGGTCATTTTGTGTGGTCAATATGAGCCTTTAAATTGAAGACTTGGCCCATGATTCCTTCTAATGATTTGTTCTAAATTAAATAAGGAATCCTAAAAAACAAGAACTACACAATTTTAATTAGTATGGTGATAGTTATAAATTAAATATTAAACTTACTCAATTGGACTACTTTTAAAAATGCTCAAATGTAATACAGTATGATAAAACATTAATATTTAACGAAAATTATGCACATTTCACATAAAATTTGAAAAGGGGGTATATAATAAGTCATGAAAATGTTAATAACATTAGTTTCCAAGTCACCCAAGTAATTTGAACATTTTTTGGATTTGACCACAATATCATCTACCAAACATTAATCAAATTTCCCTATGAAGGGTTTAATGATACAGTGCAAAGAACATTGGTATGTTTCATGTGCATTCTTTAAGCCTAAGGTCATTAAACGATAGAAAAAACATCTTTAGGGGATTTAAAGGCTATAAGTTCTTCTTCCTCTATGGCTATATTAATTTTATTATATCGAGAGAATCCATCCATGAAGGAAAGTGCTTCATAGCCAGCCGTTGCATCAATTAGAAGTTCAGAAATCAAAACTGGAAAATAATCTTTAGGAAAATGACAGTTTAGATCTCTAAAATAAATTAAGACTCTAATTTTATCGTTCTTATTTTTCACTAGAACAATATTATTCAACCATTTTGGATACTTAAATTCCTTGACAAAGATAGACTTTATATGAATTTCAACCTTATCATCAATTTTAGAGGCATGAGTTAGGTGTGTTCTTCTTGATGCTTGGTTGAATCCATGATGTTCTTCTGGAAAACCCAAATGATTGGTGGCTACATCAGGATTTAGACCTGGAATTTTAGTTTAATTCCAAGCAAATATATCTCTATGTTACTTTAGGAATCTAGTATACACTTATTTCTCTTTAGAGGCCATGGACGCACTAATAAGTTTGGGGTGTGGAACTTCTTCTATACACGGATTTATTTCTCTGAGCTCATCCACGGGGGTAAAGAAACCTTCCTCAAACACCGTAGGAATATCCCTGAGATCATCCAATTAATTTTCATCATGTGTTATTTATTATTTTTCTATTTTCATAGAAGATGACGAGGAAAAATTCTAACAGTTAAGTTGAAGTCATTATTTGATCATCCTGAAGAAGTGGCCACCATATCAATCTCTACTGATGAAGAAGGGTCTTTTGGGGTAACAAAGAGGGATTGATTGATTGAGAATCAACATCATTGTCTTTACTAAGCATTACTACAATTTCTTATACACTGGTAGACCAAGTAGAATCTTTTTTTTGTTTAGTTAATGAAATGAAAACTTCTCCATTTAGGCATTCATATAGATCAACAGTTTCTTCCATGTTATTAGGCTCAATTTCCATAATAGACATTATGGAAATTACTGGATGATTTCCAGGATTTGGGTTTACCTTTTTAATTTTATTGATGGGTAACAAATAATCTATACTCAAATGAATAAATGGATTTACTAGGATATTTTCCAGTTCATTTAGAGCATTAACTCTAGTTATTTCCTTTGTTATGGACTTCGTTACTTTTTCATGATAAAACTCTGCATCAATGAATTGAGATTCCCACGTTTTGAATAGAGACTTGTCACTGTAAAATGTCTTGATTTGACCATTGAAATTGTAAAAAATACATTGTTGGTATGATGATGGTATGGTAGCATGTAGATGTATCCAAGGCCTTCCCAGTGGAATATTGAAGGTTGTGTCTTGACGAACAACCATGAAATCTGAATTAGAAACATGATCTCCAAATTGAGTTCTAAGTGTAATCTCACCCAGAGGTTCTTTTTCATTTTTATCATAATATTACAAAAATAAATTCAAAGGAGATAAGTAAGATTCAGTCAGGCCAAATCGATTAAGTGTATGAATAGGAATGAGTATTAATCAAGAGCCATTATCAATAATGGCTTGTCAGATATCTACGTCATTTACCATGCAAGAAAATTACAAGGGTCTGATATTCCAATGCACCACATCATCTTTATCTTCATCTGTAAAAGATATTACTCCATGAAATTCTGCACCATCATTCTCTATATGGTAGACCACCCCAGCAGCATCTTCAGTTTCAAACTCTTGAGGACTTGACAAATCTCCAATGTTTGATTCTCAAAGACCTTTTCACAGATTCAAAGCATCCATATTTACAACAACGACAGTATATGGGCCATTTGTTTCAAGACATCATACTTTTGTTCCAATGGTCTGTGTTTCCTAGTATGGAGATGTGGTTTTTTAGGTTCTTTTTAGGTTTATGCCTCTATCAGTGACATAATTTGTGTTGGAGAAGAAGCTGTAAATACTCTTGGATTTGGTAAATTTTACTGACTCGGTCTATTCATTTACTGAAAAAAAGACAGTGTGACTTAAAATTAGTCTTCCAAAATAATTGTTTCATAACCGAGCCTATATTTCATAGAAGAAACTCATTGTTCTTATTTAGTCCGCTGAAGGGCTCTTCCATGAGTTTTTTTATGCATATATGGTTCAATACGTGGTAGAGTTAAAATGGTGGTTTTTAGAATTCTCACCTATTCCCCAGTATCCTCGACCATGGCCACTTCCTATTGTTCACCAATTATGTACAAGGAATTATGGCTCATTATAATCAGAATCACCATTGTCCAAAGGTTTGGTTAAATGGATAACATTAACCAAACCAAATATGATTTCATTATCTGATAGAGATTTTTGTTGACATGTTAATTATGATTGTGCCATTTGGTTTGGTGGTGTCTGTGCTTTTGAAACAGATGGCATTCAATTTTCCAGGGTCATGGACAAAATTGGCCATGACACGAGCTTGTCTTATTTTGACTGCTCTTTGTCCTTATAATCACTTCGCTTTATTGAGGAATGAGCTTTTTATGAAGGTGGTTTTGCTATGGGGGAGGAGCGACAGAATACACAATCTGTTGTTTTAGCTGTGTTTAAAACTAAAATGGGTCTGGTTGATCATTTTCCTGAACATCCAATCATCATATTTCTACAAATTTTTAATTTTGACCTCATTCCTTTCACCTTTTTCCTCTGTATCAGAAGAAGTGACACATGCTACTTGAGATGATGAACTTTTCCGCTTTAATTGTCTAGATTCAACCATTATTTGCAGAAGGTATTTGAAAAAAACACTCATGAATGGGGTGTCCAAAGATCTAGTGAAATGGACAATAATTTGGAAGATCTTCATCTCCATTTTTTTGGCTTTATCGGCCTTGGAAACTGAAACATATTTTTTTCTAAGGATGATAGACAGTAGCCAAGAACATTTTCACTCTAGAAAGAATAAAATTTATTCTTTAATTCATCAAACTTTTTCTGCCTTTGATCTCTTGGTTCATTTTAACAATAAAGTCATTTCAATTAATGCTTTGGAGGCAGAGCCCTTTAGTATGATGAAGGTCTTGAAGTAGAAGCAGGTAAAGGTTCCTATTTGGGTGTGAATGTTACAATATCCTCCTATCCAATTCTCCACCCTAGAGCAGATGGAATTACATGAGTTTTAGTATTAGTTTATATAATACAGTCTTATATGTATTGATCAATTGAAATAAGGTATCAAAACCCTCATGTGTATTACATAGGGATCAATGGTGTGCATAATTCACCCCACTGATTTTCAACACAAATTTGTAGCAACACTTCTTGAGGGAGTGCTAGACTTAAAGAATATGTCAATCCTTTTCATCGTTCAATGAAATTTCAAACACTTTTTTATCGGTTTTTTTACAGCTGGTATGATAAAAAATTGTCGCCTTTGGTAGAGTTGAGATAAATTGATGAAGGAATTTCTGACAGAGATCTTCCCTTCCAGTAATTGATCAAGATTGTAATATTGTATACCAGACAAATGTTGGTCCCTATAATGACTGCACAAAACACCAACGATTAACTAATTGTTGTTGTTGAGAAGTTCCCATCATGTCATCATAATGAGAAACAAAATCTGTTATGTGTTGTCATGGATCTCCCAAACCATAAAAGATATCGAATGAGGTATTCACAAAATTTTGTGGGGGAGGAATTGCATCCACCCATTCAGGGTCAGCTCACTTTTCCGGCTGAACTGGTTATCATCATCCTTCCATAGCTTCCATTCAAGCCATTAACACGAAATTGTGATCATAAGCATTTGGGGAACATCCAGATGAGCAGGAACTTGTGAAGGTATAGCAACAGGATCATGAGCTGTTGCAACAAATGGAGAAACCACTGATTGTGGAACTAATATCTTCCATGTATAAGCCATGGAAACATGCCTATCAGTACATGTTTGATATTGCATTAATTGTGTACCCAGTGGGGGGAAATCATTATTAAAATCTGTAGTTACTAGAAATACACTTTTCATGAGGAGCTCCTATATGATTTCAAGTTGAGGACCTGTCTAGGGAGTACATCTAGCAGAAATGAAGTTTCAAAGTAACTCGGTATTGAGACTTTTCAACTCGTTCATTTCCTCTTATTTTTGTACAAATATCTCTTCAAGAGAAAGAGATTGACCTTCTCTAGTGGAAAAGTGATTTGAAATCTGAATTTTCCCTTTCCTCTTGATAGATTCCATTCTGAGATGGGGGGTTGGTTATTTGAAGGTATACCTAGATTTTGGGTAAGCCTCTGATTTTGGGGGCACACACCTTCTTCATTTCCCTCGGTGCATACTGTATTACGAACAAGAACTTAATCTTCCGATTCCCCTGAACTGGAATTATTTTCTTGAGGATATTCTAAAATGGAGTTAATGAAATTTAATAATGCAAAATGCATTGATCCCTTTTTGTCAGTATTTTTTCAAGATCATCTTCCATTATGACTTTCATGAGACTTCATTCTCTTATATGATGAATTCCCTGGAACTTTTGGTGGACATTATCATGAAGGGAATCCACATATAGTTCAGTAGTATGCTATACTTGTGGCTTCCTCCCCAATCATGAGAAAAATTACTTTCGTTGAGGAGGAGATTGAAGATGTGAAATAGCCCTTGGCCCTGCAGGTTGGGGTTGTTCATGTACTTCTTCTTCTTGTCTTTGAACATTGTTGAATGAACTTAACGGTTGAATTAAATGATCCCCCAGACTTTCAAGATGGGTTGATTCTTGAACTGTTATGGATGAAATTTGTGCAAATTCTCTTATGAATTTGTGGATTTCGGTTCGGACATTAGCTGGGTGAATGATCCAATAACCATTTAAATCACCTATTTTGTATGATCACTATTCTATTTTAGACATTTTCATTCTCTGACGCCTGACACACTCTAAGAGGGATGCCTTCTCAAGATTCTCTAATTCATTATGTTAACGTAACTGAAGAACTTTTTTTTTCTTAGGGCTTTATTCTGATTATAACTAGTTGAGGCCTATTCTTGAGCGTACATCCGATTACATACAAAATACATTGATTGTGGCCGACTGTGGGCAATAACATTGCATTAAACCACTTTTGGTATACTTTTCTTGATTTTATAGTATGGTGAAATGCAATGCTCTATATGCATCCCATCTTCTAATATGAACAATAGATGGGGAATCAGAAATTAACTCAAGTAGTCTCTCAAGAGAATTGAGACATGCACGATGAAGGGTTCTCTGTTGTTTTTTCAACCTTTGGATATTGGTAATCTGAGAGAGATGCCATGTCAATTTGGAATTCCGAACCTACTATTACCTTCACAGGATATTGAAATTCATCATATGGTAATACTTTGTTTTTCAAATGATGAATAGTTTTCCATAAGTTGGGGAAAATATCATGAATGCAATCATTTTTCATCAATTATAGAATGTTATAATTAGAATTTTTCAAATCCCAATACATGACTATAATTTATCTTATAGATAATTGTTTCCTCATGTTTAACAGATCTTCTTCATCTTTCACTAGATGGTTCTCCACTTGGTATGACCAAATTGATGGTCTGTAATGGAAGAAAAATATCTCAATGTAGGTTAGGAGATTGAAAGTTCCCTTACTATTTCTTCCAGTTGAGAATGTGTTTCACATATAAATGAGAAGGCATCATACATGACTTGCCTTGTGTTTTCAAGAGCCTCAAAATTGGAGGGCTTTGTCATTGCTACATTTTCGATTATGGAATTGTCTTGACAATGAGAAAATCTAAAACATAGAGGAATTTCGCAGCGAATTCCATCATAGAGAGCATTACCATGATGGATTATAGTAAGGCATAAATCATCTTTCCCCATGGTCTTTTTTCCACATGGAGGGTTTCTGTGGCTCTCATCCGGAGATAGGCACTCTAGATTGGATGAATTTTCATGAAGCAAGACTTAATGATGATGTGTCTGATGAGGAACTTCATAATTACAACTATCATTCCCATAATTATGTAATGAAAGGGTCGGATCTTGAGATTCCAGAAATAAATTTCTGATGGCTCCAAGAACTCAAGCATTAAGAGGATCCATATCACATCTTGACTCTTGATTTTCCGATAGTGCTTGGAGAGACTTCTTATTCAATGTTCTATTATACATAGTTGGGCCCACTTGTAGGGAAAAGCTATTATCATGGGAAATTGAATGTTTCTACCTTAGAGTGGTTACCAGAACGAACCCATTAACTCTAATGGGAAATGGTGTACGTTACTGATCTTGTTGTATGTATGCTATGGGGGAATACGCACCATGAACCTCTTGTACTAGAATATAGGTATGCATCTACTCTGAAATGGAATAATGATGTGTCATCCCATATGTGGGGAAAAATTTATGTGTTTGTTCCCTAGAAATTAATGATGTAGCTATTAAAATATACATGCATGCTTCCAGAAAATGGGTAGGGATATGCATATGCCCTTTCACCATTGATAAGATTTGTTTGGTGACTTCAGTAGCCTGAATGAGAATATATATCCATTCTGAATCTGGATTAGGTGTATGTGCCTATTTTGGTCCTCCTTTTCCTGTCAATGGATATTGACAGTACGCATCCATGGTGGAAAATTGTTGGGTCTAGCCCATATTTGTCGTCAGATATTTCTGACCAACTACTTCTTGTGCTACCAAATGAGATTGTTGGCAGGTTTGATGAAAATTGGCAGGTGTATGTGCATCTGGGTTTTTTCATCATGTATGGTTAACCGAAATCCTTCAATACTAGTAGATGAGACCATAGATAGAATTGGTGATAGTAAATAGGTGTATGTTCCTGTTTACCAGTTGCCACAACATTGGATAGGTAGGCTTCTTTAAATGCAGTCAGACGAGCTTGCTGACTGGATAATGACTTCTAAGCAGGTGTATATTCTTGTTCATGGTACTTCACTACAATAATATAGTGGGAATGGTGTGTTTCTATCAAACGATCCACCAGAGTAGCAAAATTAGGACAGACAGGTTTATGTGCCTGCTCTTTGTTTCCCACTAAGTTAAATTCATGGACTTCTCCAGCGGAGGTAGAGGTGAGAACCTGCTCCCAATTGACCAGACGTTGTCCCCGGTGGTTTTTCATGCATGCTCGGATCTAAGAGACCTAGTCCAAACATCCGAAGGCTACACCCCAATCATGTTGGGGGTACACTACCGCACGATTCTAGTGGAAACGGCTGGTGAGAGTGATCAGGAAGGACTCTTGCTTTCTTGAACTAAGGCTTCGAGTAACCTCTTGATCAATATACATGTAGTACAGGTGGGATATATTATTTTATTTTTGGTATAAGGACCCCAAACGGTTGATAATGGTGGTTAGCACTATTTTCTTCTAGATCATTTTTAATCACTATCCAGATGATCAATGATTTTTATTGATCTGGAGGGCATGTCGAGCAGCCTACAATGTCTGGATTGTACTGTGCTGGAGATATTCCATTACCAGCACATTAGAGACCTAGATTTGAAGATGTTGGGTTAGTGATGATATCCGTTTGGTGGATGGAGATCCAGATTGAGTAGTGGCTAGAAAGTTCATAGATTTTGTCTTAGAGAAATCCATTTTTTGGAATGATGGGATTATGAGAAGATAAATAGAGAACAAAAAACTACATTTAAGAAACATCCTTTTATATGGATACATGCATTATTAATTCCTTTTTATGGCATTATATTATCAATTGATAAAGTCCTAATAGGTGGGTAACATTATTATCATGGTTAAGGATTCAAGTTGGGTTCAAAATTTTTGTATCATAGTTTTCTTAAAATGTGTGATCATGTTTTAAGCATCACTATTTCTATACGGTTTCCAATGGATTTATTTATGGAACCGATAACTTCCAACATTTCTTTATATAACATGGACCTACATTCTAAAGGTGGATGTTTGTTAAGTTGGACGTTACGATACATAAGAACATGCATTGGTCGAGAGGATGGGAGGTTGGACTCATCACACTCTTTTGGGGGGAATTATTATCTACTCTATGACTCAATTTGTATATTTAATATATTTTCATGAATCCTTATTAATTCAACGAGTATATCATAAGTATCCCTTGTAATTTACAATCACTTACTGACATGTGTAAAATTTAAAATCATCAGTATGCATTCCGGGTTCTTCATTAATGGAAATACCCATATTTATTTTAGGTTTTCCATCAATGGTATCCTTTAATATACTGATTAGTGATTCTTTAAATTATCATTTAGATGAAACTGGTTTTTTATTCCCCTTAGTGGAGAAATCTGGAATTTATTGTCATCCAAGGAGACGAATGTTTATTTTGATCTTCAGATCATGCCCGTAAAATGGGCTAACTATGAATCCTTGTGAAAGGAATCAGAACCCTTTTAGTTCAGTGCCTCTTAATAGGACATATCATACCTTTTATGTTCATGTTATAAAGACCTTTATGTGAAAGGTTCTTGGTCAAAAAATAGTGTGGGACTTATGTTGAAGCAGCTCGTGGAACATGGAAAGGATATGGGTTTACAAGCATGATCAGACCCTGTTGTTAATATGTCCCAAGGATAATAGGCATGATTTTAAGTGTGGGGTTTGAAAAAATAATGAGGCTTCATACGTATCCCATATAGATGAGAATAAAATCCCTCATAGTTCAATAAGTCTCATAAGAGAGTATGGTCCTTTGAGAGAGTTGATTTTAGGATCATTTCTAGAAAATGAATTTTTGATGATTTTGGTTTTTATTTGGGGATTATTCTGATGGAGAAAGCCTAGATTAAATAAATTAGTATTGGGTTCTTGAAGAGAATGTCTCATGAACTCAGGCCTTGAGAAGGCTTCCTACGTATCCTTGTTATGGTGGGAATCATAGTTCTCATACTTCCTTCAATTGTAAAAATATTGTGACCATGAAAAATCTCTCATCCCACATGAGTCATGCTCGGTTTGAGAAAATGGAGGATTTCAAATATTAAGTGAAGAAATTCACACTTTAAAATTATTCCTCCTCCATTGGTGGATGATGGCACACCTATGATGTACAAGGTGAATGAGGATGTGATAACCGTGGAAGAGGGTGAGGAAATGTTCCTTACCTCTATTCTATTTATAATGGGCAAGGGTCCAATGTAAGGGGGGAGGGTTGAAGGTTAGGGGATTACACCAGGATGGGTGCCCAAGGTAGAAAAACATAGCGGGAGAGGGAAAGGGTAACCAGAGTCCCTGTGCCTATCTCCCCTCTAGACATTGGAACATAAAAAAGACTGGATGAGCAATTATGCCACCTCCTACAAGAAAATCTATGGGCTTATGACAAATAGGTCACCCTAAAATTTATCATGGTATGGGTAGGGAGACTTCTCCTTTATTTTTTAAAATGATAAGTAGGCATGAACTGTACCTTCCCTACCAGAGACCTGAGGTTCTGGATCATCTCTTCGAGAAGGGAGAGGCTAGGACCCAACCATCCTTCAAACCGGGAACATCCCAACACTGTTTCTGGGAGAAAAGGTCAATGTGACTATTGATATACAAACCCATAGAAAATCCATGAATCCTAACCCTGTTGTGTAAAAAAATTGTGAATCCTCTGACTATGGAAATACAACCCCATATATAAGACATTTGATCTGCCTTTCGCAAAGGATTGATAAGTTTCGAGGTTTTGGTTGAGGTCTCAACAAAATCCATTTCAGACAAGGGAGACAATGAGAATATTCCTTACCATGAATGAACTCGAGGAAGGCTTGATTTCTTATAAACTGAAGAGGGTGAAGATTTGTAATTGATCCAACGAGGGGTGCCCAATTAGAGAAGGGAATGCAAGTAAGGGCACACAAATAGACTGGGTGACCTGATGTTCTCTTAGGAGACAAAAAACCTGTATTGTAATACATGGGAGATACCTTTATACAGCCTCAAGAGTATTCATAGGTGATCCATGATGTGGGGTGCTCAATTTCCGATGATAGGATTGGACAGTGCGCAAGTATTTCTGACATGTGGAGGTGGGGTGATTTAGGCCCATAAGTGTTATGGTTTTCAGAAACTAAAAATAATTATGTCCAATGATCTTAACTTAAATCCTCTTCTCAAGGTGTTGAAGAATTACATTGATATATTTGGATGATTGGGGTGAAGTACTAGGGCGACCAGATCAAGAATCATGCTTCATGGAAATTTATTTTTTACAATTGGGGGACCCAAGGGTCAATTCAGTGGAAAATAAATGACCCTTGGCAAAATAAGATTGGGAGTGTAAGTATCATACCTATCGTCGGTGATTTTACTAGAATTAGGAGATACCTTTATGACATAGCTAAAATTACACATTAATTCATCTCTAGTGTGGTGGTGCATAATTCGGTTGCATGATATATGAGGGCATGCAAGCAGGTTATGTGACAAACGAGTTTTAGCTATTATATGGCATCCAAAAACTTATGCCATTGAAAATTTATTCCTTTTCATTATGCATTACCTCTATTCTTTATAATGGATTCCCTTTGTCATTTTTTTAAACTCTATGACTAAAGGGAGTGTCAACAAATTGGTTCCATGAACTATGGTTTCAAATCATGATTCAAGTTTCAATTCATGGTTCTGGTAGGGTTTGTAGAAATTACGTGGTATACAGGTATTATTATGTACTGCTTTCTGCCCAATGATAGTTGGGATGTCATAGCATAATATAGAGGTACATGAGGATATGATATCGTTGTGTATACTTAACATCATATTATCTTGTGTGACGAACTTCCCTTTAGTGGATTTGTCCACTAACAATAGTTATTAGGAAACTATACAGATAGAAAAAATGAAGCTCTTTATGGTAGAGCTTGTAGATCATTGTTATACTCGATATAGGCTAGTGAGTTAGAGTTGCTCAGACCAAATATCATATAGGAGATGTTAGAGAAGGTTTAGCAAAATCAAATACATATGGATATGAATCATATTAGGTATAAGTAGTATTATGATAGACTGAGACAACCCCTATATTTTTTTCAAAAGTGATTATGTATTCCTTTATGTTTCTCCTAGGTTGTGTCACTGCATGATACATAGGTGTGGAAAATTAGTGCCATGTTCATTGGACCATTTGAGGTAGTGGATAGAATCAGTTCGATGGAATACGGAAGGGCTCTTCTACATAAGTATAACACTATTCACAATTTTTTCAATGTTTTACAACCTCAAAAGAATTATCCCAAATATTCTCATGTGATTGAGGTAGGGGATATAGATTTTGGGATAGATGCATCCTTTTAGGGGAATCTGATGCATGTGTTGGATTCTAGTGAGCTGTGTTGTAGGGAAAGACTATGGTGATAGTTCTTGTATTATGGAAACATGGACATTTGTAAGAGGAAACATGGGAAGGATAAAAAGATTTGTGGGATCAGGGGCCCAATATTTTTGACTTGGAATCTTAGTGAATCTTGGAAATAAAGCTCATGGATGATCTATTATATGGTTGGGAGATTGTAAGGTCCCATCTTTTTTATGGAACTTGTCTCTCTATGTTTTTTTAAACCATAATAGTTGTTTTTTTTTCAAAAAACAATTTGAGCATTTTTTTGGATTAAATGACCTAAAGGTCAAGGATGTGTTCTTTTATGAGTTAATGGAGTATGGGAATAAGTTTTCTAAGTGCTAAAAATAGTTTTTAGGTGATATTATAGTATTTGAAAGTAATATTGGTTGATACTCAACTATACATAATTTGCATGTATTGCATGTGAATTATGCATCATGTAATTGTTCATGATATTTAAATAAAAAAATATGAGGTGATGTATTGTGCTGTATAAATAATTAAAAATAATTTCAGGATGTGGAGTTGGATTACACATCACATAACTACCCAACCTAAAATTTTAAACATGTTATAATGATGAATTATCCAATATTTTTAGCTATAATCATAATTTTTTAAACCTAGTCTCCTTTTTATGATTTTGGAGGATCATGGATAGATACCATGATTTTATGACCATAGTTATTGGCGAATCTAGATGCGGATTGAATATTTTCACCATTGCATATGTGATTTATTCTTGTTGAGATCAATATATTTGTTTCTCTACACTTTTTAGATAAATGAATGAATATTATCTTCTGTTAGATCTAAATCCGAATCCTAGATTATAATAATATTATTTTTTTATCTTAAATTTAGGATATGTAAATAAATATGGTTCTTTGTTGCATTTCTTATTGATATTCTTAAAATTGGGGATTCTTAGGTTAGAGATCATTATCAAAAAATTGACTTAGGTGGTAAAATGTTAAAATTTTGTAGTCATGATTTTGATTTAGTACATGAAAAATTATAGAGTTTCTAAATTTTATTAGCAATTGAATTTCAGAAATTAATTAATTAATATGTGAATTAATTAATTATAGGATTTCATAATTGTGGGATTTCGCAATAATTATCAATGGAAATTGAGTGTCTAATATCGATGAGTGAATTATATAATTAATTGGGAATTAATTATTAGTTGTCATGATTTTGAGATTGAAAAAATTATTGGCGAACTAATTTATTTAATATTAATATTGTAAAAATATTATTTAATTACAAAATTAACCAAATGGGTGGTTGAGATATATGTTTAATATTATGTAATTTTTATATTTGTAAATAGTGAATGGTAATATAGACATTCAACCATGTATTATAAATGGCAACATGCTCATTCAATTATGTATTTTAAAATGGTGAATAGTATCATGAACATTCATCCGAGTATTATGCCTGGTAACATGCTCATTCAATTATGTATTGTAAAATGGTGAATGGTAAAATGGAAATTCGGACAAGGAATAATGAATGGAAACATGGTTATTCAATTGTGGGAATTAATAAATGGAAACATGGTTATTCATTTATGAAAATTAATAAATGGTAATGTGGTCATTAATTTGTGAAATAAAGAATGGTAACATGGTCCTTATGGTGTGTAAATCAGTGAATGATAACATGGTTATTCATTTATGAAAATAAGAATGGTAATAGAGAAATTAAAAAAATGGGATGTCCCTTAGAGATATTTCAAAGTTAGACGTGGGCTGAAGTAGGTATTGAGAAATGGGTGTCCTTGGGAACCTGAGTTTTATGTGGACAAATAATGGTTAATTGATAATGTGATAGTTGTTTAATAATGAGTTTTTATTATTTCTTTCAAGATCTTCTTTCTCTGTTATATGACAATATATTGTTTTATACACTATTATTAGTGGACTCGTGATTTATTCTCACACCCTATTCAAGCAACCCAATTGGTACCTAAAGATAATTTATTATAATGGGACATGTTAAGGGAAATGTCCCAATGTTAGATGGCTAGTTTCGTGATGGATCTTGGATGAGGTAACCAAATGTGGTTTGGGACCTTCTTGAGGGTAATTGGTGTGTTCATTTTCTAAATTAATTTTATAAACATAACAAATACTTTATCATTGAAATATTCAATTTTAGTTGGATAATGTATTCCCTATTTTACTTATATTGTGATCTCAGAATTTCATAAAGAAATATATTGCGTCGACTATTGATTATTATTTATACTGGTGTATTACTCAAATAATAGAGTTTATATTCTCCCCATGAATTAATTAGTAGACCCTTATTCCTAGTCATAAGCCTCTAGTGTATGGGGATCCACACTTGAGGTCATTTGAATGACCAGATTGGGGCACCTGCATGTGGTACCTAGGCCATGAATTTACCTAAAACATCTATGGAATGTTTAATTTTTTTGTAATAATATATGTCTTCATATAATATTTATTCAATAATTTTGAATATAATCATTTGTTTAAATGTTTAAGATTTATCATAGGTTCAATTTATTATCCATATCTATTGTGGTTTTATGTGATGGGATTTCACTATTACTAATGGAATTTTGGTAGATGTTTTATTGGGTTAAGGCATATGTAATTATTAGGATGAATGTAAAGTATTATTTGAGAAAAAATATTTCATCCAAATTTTAAAGGTATTGATAGCAGTTAAGATTAATATGATATTTTATTTTTAGCTAATAATATTCAATTAATATTTGTTCATTTCAAGGAAAAATAACTTATATAGAAATCATTAGTGGAAAAAAAGTAACATGATGACTAATGTCATTTTTGAGTATGTTAATCATATTTTTTGGTAAATTTATAGGAGTTATGTTTACATAATTTTGAACAAAAGACAATTAGCATTCTTTTAAACAACATGTGGCATCCGACAAGGTGGTCTGACCTGTATCAACAACTAAAGGGTGATGAGGGTGTGACACCTACCACTAACCTACATGATGTACATGTCAGTTTGAAATTGTTTAGAATTAAATTATGTTACACATAGATTCTTATGGAATTATTTATGTTTGATTTTAGTTTATTCTATTGACGATTTATAGATTAATGTATTATATTGGAGAATATGTTATAACCATTTTATGTTTAGTAAATATTTAATGATATATAGAAAGAAATTTCACACTTTTATATATCTTATAATATGAATGTTAATTTTAGTAAATCTGGAATAAAATATTCATATATAAAATTCATTTCTTTGAGTATGAAATTATGTAGAAATTGTTTTACTCACAACAAAATGATGAAATTATAATTGTGAAAATTAAATATTTAATGTATCTATATTGTATGGAGTACTCTATATTGATTTTGAAAAACCCCAACTACATTTAGAACATGAAATTGAAATAAAAATTTATTACATTTATCATCACTTATGATGAAAAAATGATGTTTTTTCACACCACATTCATTTATGTATATTTGATCAATAACTATCTCTTGATCATTTATTTTCTTGTGACCAATGATCAATATCTCTCCAAATAAATGTTTATGATTATATTCTATCTTTATATTTTTACTTCCAAATAGTTTTTCTCTACATGGAAACATAGTAATACGTTATTCAAAATGATTTTATTTTTCCATTTATTCGATATTAGGATGTTGTTTTTATTAGGTTCTTATGATCTATGATTTCAAAAAATGTAGTTTTAGATTGGAAAACTTGATTTCAAATAAAATATTCAACTTTTGAGGATAAAATTTATTAAATGTAGAGAGAATGTAACTCCTACATATTTTAGAAGAAGAATTTTGTGATCAATAGCATACACATATATGGCCCAAAGGTATTTATTTATTATTTAGTTTTTGATAATACAATTTTTAGAGGTTATAGGTGAAGCCTTAAATGGACCATAATCTTCGTGACATTATAGGACCTGAAGGTCCAAAAGGAATTTAGTGAAGACTATGACAACATGAAACTATGCCTCCTTAGACTCTGTATTGTAATATAATCTCGAACATTCCATGGATGCTCATATAGTTGTCCTGTGTAGAGGTGCGTAAGCCTTGTAATGAGGGAAAATTCCATAAGCTCTCATTCTTCCAAATTTGTTATCCTCAATCCTGTGAATGTGACATGCTCTAAATCCACTTCTAGAGTATATTCCATGTAGAATATGTCTGGTTCTCAGCTTCACATCAAGTGAACTGAAATCCTTGAGGTGGCCCAAAGGCCTTAATGTGTCCCGAAAGCCTGGTTCAAATGAATGTTTGGGTGTCATGAAGGCCTTAATGGACTCCAAGCCCAAACCAGTGGCTTGAAGATGAATAGTTCCCACTACTACAATACCAAAAAATAAATGCTATAATACCTACTACAATTCGTACTACAATACTTGCTACAATACCTGCAATGCTACTTATATTAGTGCCAATTATAGTGCTTGAAATTAAGCCTCCCCCACGAATCGATCATGGGTCACATGGATTCACATAGAGAGTCCTCACCAACCAAGCTAAGGCTTATGTGTATTAAATGACATATACATTGGGCAACATATAGCTTAAATGAATGAAAAAATATATTATTTAAATATTACCATTATAACCAAGATGTTAATTAATATTATTTAGATTGGAATAACTATATTATGAAAATTTTATGTCTTTGCTATAAATTAATTGCTTATCAATTATTTATAAATGAAAAAAATCAATTTAAAGAAAAGGAATTGTTTTTTATAAAAAACTATTTTATGTGCATAGTGTGTCAATATATTAAAAAATTAAATTAACCATTGTTAATGAATTATTTTAATTAAATATTTATACTATTAAATTTTATATCATACATCTAATAATTTTTTAAATTGTTATATTAATAAATTAGGTTTTGTATTTTGAAAATGTATTTTTTAATCAGTTTTATTGCGTTTCGTGATATCAATTGATACATTTTTAACCACTATTAGAAAATATATTTTTCAAAATTAAATATATTTTTGAAATCATCATTTTGATGTTATACAAGAGTGAACATTTAATAATTTCAAGAAATTTTTTTTTGATAAACTGTGAAAATATATATTTATATAAAAAGAGCCTTTTTGTTTAAAACATTAACAAAGTCCCATTTTGTTTTAATATTATTTAAAAATTAAAATTAGTTCTATTATATTATTATTAATCTTCTTTATATCATTGTAATATATTTTATGTTTTTCTAAATAAATCCTTTTGTATTTTAGAATACATTTCCTTTGGAATACCACATTTTTCTATGCCCTTTCGGGATTAATTTTAAATTGAATCCTTCACTTTTTTAAATTGAATTTTAAAAAACAGGTAATATATTTGTAAATATCATAGTTAATATTACTAAAAAAGTTCTACATAATTTATATCATAATAATTTTTAATGATAATAAGTATTAATTTTTGTAAATAAAGTTAAAATAGGTTTTTGTGTGTTACATGTGCTTGTGTTAATATTAATATTATAGAAATATGGTTTTAGTTTTGGATAAATTTGATTCAATATTTAGAATTAGTTGGTTCCAACTATCTAATATGCATCATTTTTTATTAGTCTTAAATGATAAATTTCCTTGTTAAATGAAAAAATTACCCTGATGAATAATAAAATGATAACATAAGTAAACTTATAGGATAATGGGAATCAAGTTTAAACAATGTTTCATGTTTTTTAGTGGAAGTCTATATCAACCATATCTTCCATACACTTCATTATTTATCAATTTTGGGTCACTTGGTGTGACTGGGACTTCCAAATATTCAAAAGTTTTGTGTATTTACTAAAATTATACTCCTCCCTATTTATAAAAAAGGAACCCTACACTCACTTATTCACACCAATAAAGTAATTTATGTCAAAAAACCATACAAAAATCTCTCAAAAAAATCCATAGACACATTCTTGAGTAACTTTTCATCTGAAAACATTTACCTATATGGTCCATTATAAGAGATCCAATGGAGATTCATCTAAGAAATCGAAATTGACATCACCAAGATCATTATTTTTTTTACTTCTACATTAACCTCCTTCAATTAGGTCAAAACACTTCCAACATAATGTCAAAATAATCATACACATAATTATAAATTTTTTATGGAATAATATTTATCCATTTCCATCTCTATCAAATTGGAAACAAAGCCATCGGTCATGTGTACGGCGGACTACTACCTCGTGAAATGGTGTAACATTTTTTCCATCATCGAATAAAAAGGATAATCATAACAAGGTAAATAATTAATACATATATAACATATACATTATTTTCATTCAGTAAAAATAATCTATAATCAAATTTCTTAACATTTCACCCATTAAGGGAATGATATCATTGCTTATGTGTTCATACTCCATACAATCTCTCGAAAGCGATGTAATTCATTTTCAAGTCCAACTCTCAGGAAAAGTTATAAAAACTTATAAATTGAGTCAATGAGATATTTAAAATATTAACATAATAATGTAAATGATATACATATAAATATACATATACATATATATATATATATATATATTCTATGAACAATAATAAGAACATCTATAAGAAAACATGCATCAGAGAACAATGTAGTTAACACCTGAACCAACAGTAATAACAAATTATTTTAAAATAATGTGTGATAATATGTTATAATAATATCATATATGAAATAATGAAGATGAATATAATTCTTATATATATTAATAATCTATTTAAAAGCATTATATAAGAGGTTAACACAAGTTCAAGTAAAGGGAAATGTGAGGAAAGGGACTTCATCTCAATTTCCCTTTAATTGAGGCATTTTTTTATATTCTGAACCTAATTTATTTTATATGATTTATATACTACCCATTATACTTGGAAAATAAATAATAATTCATAATTCATTGATATTTAATATTTTATTCTTATTATTTCATTTATGGGGATTTAAATTGAAAATTACCTTGTGATATGTGTTTCGTCAACCAATTGTTTTATTTGGGTTATATTTCGTCTTCATTGACTTTAATATTTTATGATTACTTATGTAATGTATTTTAATTGTTTTATTTTTTATTTCAACTTTTTTGACGTATAATTAAATATTATATAAAAAATCAATTTTTAAATTAATCCTCAATTCAATGGTATATTGTTTAAAGATATTTCATCTCAATTTTCACAACATTGATGTATATTTGGTAATATGATAATATTTATTTTTATATGTATATCATTTTCTCCTTTTATATTTTTTATCAGGAATATATTTTTATTCACATTAATTAATTTTTCATTTGATCTTATTTCTTTCATGGGGGTTACTATTCAAAATTTTCCAAAGAGATGAGTGTTTATTGTTTAATCTCTTTTTAATCGAGTTTATTTATACATAAATTTCCATTTATGTAAATTATATTAGAAATACATAATAAATTAATTTAAATTATTTACACCATATCCACTTATGAATTTTTTGAAGAATTCCATTTTCCATTTTTGATACATAAAATGATTGGGAAAATATTTTTAATAAAATTAGAATTTTTTCTCTCGTTGGGCGAGAATCTTCTTTCTTATAAAACTATGTTGTCTAAAAATGATTTAAATTAATATATTAGTATTATGAATTGATTCAAAAAATTAATTTTTAAAATGTTTTAATATTAAAAAAAATTAAAATGAAAATTTAAATAATTATCTGAACAATGTATTTTTCATATTTTATTAAAATTGTAAAAGGAATCATTATTTTAACATACATGACATAAACATTTTCCCACCATCATGACCAATCATTAAATTAAAAAATCATTTTCAATTTTAATTTATTCCTTTCATTGAAAATTTATTTACTGTTTTTTTAATATTTGTTGTTCATAAAATTGATTTCGAAATTGAAAATGATATTTTCACCAATAAAAAATTTGACAAATATTTTATAATATATCTATTTATAAAAAAATATCCAATTTTTACTTATAGTAACTTGGGATTATGTTGTAATGATATCTTCAAAATTCTTCATCTTAATGTTTTATTATTAGTTCGACCAATGCAATTAATGACATTAGCCTTATAGATTAATTTTTGTAGTCAATAAATTTATATTTAAATATTCAAATTCTTTTTATTATTGTACTTTATATACCTCTTAAATATATATATTATTATTATCATGGATATTATTATTTGATAAACCCTATAATATTTGTATATATATTGTTTTTATGAATTTTTTATTGAAAATTAAGGATGTTCTTGAAAAATCCATTTTCATCACTCAATAGAAATATTTTTTGATAATGCATATTATTAATATATATTAAATAGATATTACAATTTATAAGGAATTCATTAGATATGAAATGATGGATGGTCCCATAATTATATAGCTTCTCAATACATTGATATTTCTCATGAGACAAATCATTTTCTGTCCATTAAATAGGTCTTTACCCATATTTCAAAATTACCTTAGAGAAATGCCAAAATAGTAAAACTATTATGATGTATGAGATCATGAAATTCAATAATAATATTTTACTTCATTGAGAATTCAATTATTTTTATCTATGAGATTCCTGAATTTGTATTACCCATGGATTAAATTAAAGATCACGTGATTATATATATGGAATTATTTGATCTTTAGTTATTCCTTTAAAATTGTTATTCACAATCATTTTATTGAATGATTGAAAATTGATATTTTTTAATTACAAAAAGCATTTTTTTGGAAAATTGGGAATCCATATAATTATAGAACAATCTATTTAAATATATATATTGATTATGAATTATTTATTCATTATAGATTCCATCGTATATAAACCTTACTGTGCATTTCAACTGACCCATATTTTGTTTCCCTTACCTAGGTTTTGAGGAAGAAATAATTGAATGATTTAAAGGGTGAATTTTTGTTACTCTTATTCTATTATATTTCATGTTTTCAAATGTAATGCATTACTCAACTATGTATCTCATTTACCAAGATAACTAAACTACTCCATCCCTTAGGATGAAATATATCACTCCTTATGCCAAAGTAGTAAAGTAACCACTCACTCTAAGATACTAAGGTCGAGGCCTTTACTAGGTGGGATTGAAACCCCAAAAAATGGTTATTTGTTATATTATGGAGATCCAATGGTGATGATTAGGTTTTTAGAAATACTTTTCAATATTACTTTTTTAGGTGACCTTATGAAATTTCCATTTTAACATTTTAACATTAAAATTTGGCATACCATGGTCAATATATTTCGTAGTTGGTATAAAAATGGGATATCCTCCTCCCCAAGAATCCTTTAACATTACATTTTATTTTATTGATCTAAAGTGTTCAAGGGGTTTATATTATTCTAATGGATCTAAAATATTATATATTGATTCATATTTCCCTGAATATATCATTTATTTATATTTTTTTGAAAGGGTATTGTGGAATGTAGTATGTGATTTTACAAAATAATTGTATTATCATCTCATATCTTAGGGATTCTCTATAGATTAATTAATGAAAAAATATATCACCATTCTAGTTTCCATTAGTAATTTTCTAATAAAGTGATAATGGGGTATTGTTTATTTTATAGATTTAATTATTTTGGGATAAAAATTATTTTTGTTTGGTTGGAATTGATTAATTATTGTGTTCAATATATTTATAGTTTTTTATTATGAGTCGTTCACATGGGTTTCCATTGAAATTTGGTTATTCTTAGCTTATAAGGGTTATGTAATTGTGTAAATTTATTTTAGTAAAATCAAATAATTATTACATTTTATATGTGATGCTTTTTAATCTATTCTAAGATAATAGATAAATGTTATAGTAGATGGTCTTATCCGACCATGTTTTTCTGGGTTTTGAATGTTATATAACTAACACTAGAATTCCAAATACATTTACACATTTGAATGTTATATTTAAAGAATAAATTATATTTTTTGAATAATTTAATTAATATTGGAAAAATGTTTTCTTATTGAATTGTTAATGAAATTGTGAGTTATTATTGATTTTTTATTTATTCCCTATAATAGTTTACATTCTTAAGGAATTGACGTTCTTTGTTAAACATGTTTTATTAGGAACATTCTAATAATAGAGTCTAAAACTTTTATCATTTTAATTTATCCTGAAAGGTATTTTTCTATATTATTTTATTACCTATATCTGAATTTTAATTTTTAAATTAAATATTATTGGTTTTGGAACAAGGTGTAATAATTTATATAGCTTCTACTCATTATTATAGATTATTATATAATTTTTATATCCTCATAATAGATGTATGTTATTCATTTAAATAACTATTATAAACAAATATGATAAAATAATAAATAGTTAATATAATTATTATGTTGATTTAGTTTTGAGATATTATCTGGGATATGGATATTAGAATGGATTGAAATAGTCACTCTATATTGTAAGTTTGTTAAATTAAATTTTGAATTATATACAAGGAATTGAATTATCTATTTTACTCATCTCTTTCAAGTGTTATGGGTCATTAGGATGAACACTCATATATAGGTATAATATTTCAAATATTACATTGATCTCATTTTATAAGACTGGGATGATATACCATGTATTGGAAATATTTTAATTATTTTATTTCATTCATTTATTCTATTATTAAGTATACCTGTTTAGTTAATCAACTGTCTACATATATTTCTTATTATTTAATATTTCGATTTGATTATCATATCATTGGAACTATTGATTTTCACATGTGTTTTAGATGATTGTGATTTTTATATCAATTTGAATTTTTATTATTTTTCTTAAAATAATCATGGTCAGATTCATTGGGCTATCCATTGAGTTAATTTATGGTTTATCAAATATGTACTTTGTTATAAGTATTATTATTGGTGGGGATGCGATTATTTTTATATTTTCACTTTATAATCATTTTAATGCTATTGATTTACCTAAATAACATCAATATCATCCTTAATTGGATCAATATCAATTTTATTGGATTTACGGATAGTTTTTTTCCTATGGCCTAGATAAAATAATGATTATGTGATTAAAACTAGAAAATAAATTGTAAATACGATTATGTTGCGTCAAAATTTCTTCATGTGTATATGTAAACTATATAGTTTTTTTATTGTGATTGTGATGATGTTATAAGGGTTGATTGGGAAGATGTTGAGTGGTTTTCATGTGAGATATTATAACTATGAAGAGGTTTTATATAAAATGGTTCATGGATTAAACTATTCATTAAAAGAAGAACATGATTAGAACAAGATATAATCTATCATATTTTCTGTACAATGTTTTGATATGATTTAGGTAATATCCCATGCCAAAACCAAGTATGTGATAATATAATTATTCCACACTTTTTTCCTTGTTTACCTATAAAGTGGAAAAATCATTATGATTTCTTATTAAATTATTAAATCATTATTTGTATCATTTATTTCAAGAATATTTTATTTTATTGTGGCTGTTTATTTTTTTATTTCTCAAACTACATATTCTATTTCAATTAATATGATTTATATCAATCTATCATGATGATTTTTATTACACTCGTGATAATGTATATCAATATGTGTCATTTAGTATATATATGTTATGGTTATTGATGTGTATATGAGAATGCTTATTGGTTGATATATTAAGTTTATTATAATGTTCATTTTTATGAAAATTATTAAATATTGACATGATATATATTAATGGAATGGTTATCAATGAAATTGGAAGAGCTATAAATTACATTAATAATTTATACACCATTCCTCTTACCTAATGGTATATATATTGCACCATTATAGTGTTGTATTTGTTTCCATTAGATTCTGAGACTGTGTGGATGAAGGTATGTACATGTATCCACAATCCTAGTGTATGTAGTTTTTAATTATAATTATTTATATCATTGAAATAATTTATTTCTAATTACATTCATTCATTAATTTTTTTCTATGAATTTGATTAAATATATATATGTAAATATATATATAAATCATGTTGTTTATATACACTCGATTATTCATTGTGTGTGTTGATATAAATTTTGGTGGCCTATATTGTCATTATATTCACACCTTGCATGTGAACATCAGTAGAAAATCAATTTAACTTGTCTTATTTATAATTCATTAAATGTATCTTGATAGAAATTCATGATATATTATTGATAGGTGTTATAATATAATGTTCAAGATTTTGACAGATATTCTAATAAGGGAGGACATCATTACCTAGAATAGTTTCTTACTCATTAGCATGTTCATTTTGTTATTATTGTTTTGGTGACATTTTTTATTTTCCTATGCCTATCTCTTATATTTGATATGTGTTGAATATATCATATTATTTATAGATTATTACAAATTTAAAGTAATGCATTGATATTATATAGTTATATAAGTTATTGTTTTTATACATGGTATATCATATGGGGAATGGGTTGTATGTTTATCATTGAAAATGTGCAATATATAGATGATTCATTCAATTTTTTGGGTAGAATCTAGCAATGATCTATTTCATTAATCATAGTTGGAAAATAATTAAAAAAGGAATAGACAACACCAATAGTGTTTGTTATAATCATTTGGGTATTAGATAATTATCATAGTGCCAGAGAAGACCCAGATTAGTTTATATACGAGTATCCAGAATGACGTTGTTACATGTGTCAAAAGATATATAACTATGGCCTTTTTATTTACTAGATATAATATATGGTGTATAGTGTAAATTGGTATACAATATTCATGTCTAGAAACATTTTTATCATTGAAACATATGTTTCCATGGATTTATGGGCATTAAATCATAACACCATATATATAAGTGAAATATTTACTTGAGTATATTTGGTTTTATTGTGTTAAAACATGAGAATAATTATTGGTCTAATCTATTAGAAAATCCCATTATACATTCATGTACAATATGCTCAGTTATATATTGGACATGTGAATAACATTTGAAATTTATTGTTATATTTAATGGAAATATTTAATTATAAAATACTAACATATTAAAAAATGATTTTCGGAATTCCATTTTATGCATGATATAATTAGTAATTGTAAATTACCTTTATGTTGAAATTGGAAATGTTTATTTTTTCCTAATTATCAATGTATGATTAAAATTTTCATATAATTCATATTCATGTGAATGATTGTTTTTATTTTTTAATGTACTAAATTATTGATTTATAAATCTAATTCTTATGCACTCTATATAATGCTTACATATTATGTAATCAAGTAAATTTTATCATTGTGCTTGTGAAACTAATTAAAATATTAATTTATTTTCTAAAAGAAGAAATTTTCTTACATCTTTGGGTTTTATGTGGAGTTGAATTATAATATGTGATAAAAATTTTGAAAGTGTTTTTGTATGATTGAAATTTTAGTGAATATTTTTATTTATAAAATAATGGGATATAAAAATAGAATGTAAATTTACGTTTTAGTTGATATCTTGAATTAATTTATATAATGAGATTAGAAATATGAAAGATGTATATGGATAGGTTGATCCCTGGAGACTCTTATTTCATAGAGTGTTATGAGAGTAAGAATAGTTTGGTTGTTAATATTTTCAGTCATGTAGGTATGTAAACGTGTCTGTTAATAACTTAAATCATAACGTATATAGTGTGGTATAATGAATTTTGGAGTTTCAAATCAATTAATTATTGGATATTTTTTGTTATGAATGGTAGTATTAATTGTTGATTTTTTTAAATGTGTTCCATTAAATTGTTAATATCCAATTTGTATGGATGAATAAAAATATAACGAAAATTTGAAATTTTAATTTCATTGGAGGGATGATTTTTTAATATAGAATATAAAAGGAATACCAATTATTTGAGTGACATAAAATATGTATTTCAGACGAGTAATGAGGTCCAACTGGTAATTGTGAGGATTGAGGGAGTATTTGAGGGAGATTGAGGTGGACGGGCTATAAGGGGTGATGTAGTCTATAGCCATCAGCATGTCGCTGGATAGCTTGGTGACTTGCACGGTTCATGGGTTAACCAGTGTGATAATTCCAATTACCCGATATCTTATGGGATATTTAATGGTGAAAATGTCCATTTGATTGCATCATATGTTATAAGGGGGAATCCATCTTCTCCAAATAATTTGATCACACTAAAAATGGGTCCTCCCCCTTTGGTTCTCTTCCTTAAAACCCTTCTTGTGTGAGATTCTAAAGAGCATTTCTCGATGGACCGAGGCATTCATTAAAATTTTGTGACGACTATTGGACTCATCTTTTTCCCTTTCTATTTTTTAATTTCCTCAGTAGAAGATATTATTTTCATTCAATCAAAGCATGGTGAAATCCATCAAAAAGAGATTGGTGCTTACTATTCCTATGAAAATGATATCATTGGACAATATTTGTATGCTGTTTCCTAAAATTTCAAAATGGTTCATCACTGTGTTGAATTTTCTATTGTTTTATATTAATATTAAATAATTTTTTTCAGAAATTGTTGGGAGATTTTGGGATTTTTTTCTTGACTAAGGATTGTGTATGACATAGATTACTTATATGTGTTTAGTCATGGCTCTGGTGTGACGGTTCAATCAGTGAAAAACTAAATGGTTATTCCCTGATTAAATTGATTTAATAAATAATATTAAATTTTAATATTTATTTATAAATGTATATATTTAAAAAATTTATTTTTTTGTGATGTTGTTTAGGGCCTCATGATGATAGGTGATGGTAAAAAAAATTAAAACAAGTCATTATGGGAGATGTTAGACATAAAAATTAAATTTTATTTGGGATTAACCATTTGTTAGGTTGTCATAGTACTTTCCCTATAGATTATTTCCTTCTTTTTTGTTATGCATGTGACGTGAGGCCTAACCACTGGGGAAACTATCTTAGTCAAATTAAATAGGTTGCTATAGTAGAATGTACTAAACTATTTAATCTAAATGGAATACATTCTAACAAGTACATATAAGGTGGATAGATCATAGAGAGGACGTACATAGTTTGGGTGAGTGGAACATCCTAGGAAAACCTTATAAATGTAGATCTATCATATGACTTTCTAGTTTTTTCTTATCTTTACAACATACCACTGGATACTATGTGGAAAAAATGATGATTGTGACATTAATGTGGAGCATGAAAGCCTCCATTAAATTGGTTATGATTTGTGTGACAAGGGATGGTATCAAGAACCCTTTTAAGATTCCTTTAAACATGTATTCAAATTTGAGACTTTAGAAGGATCCCTAATAATAGTGTTGGGTTTTTCATATATCCAACCCTTAATTATATTTTTTATCTTTTATGTATTATAATGAACAAATTAAGTGGAGGTTCATATAAATTAGAATTGGAAAACACTCATAGGGGTCGTATTTTATTTGTGTCTACAAAAACTCATATAGGGGTGTACATTATTTTTTATAGAAATTTACTATTGGATAAAGATTTATTTTGTCACACTAGTGTAAAAGAAAACTCTCATAGGGGAGGCATGTGATACCTAACTACGAAAACTAATGTAGGGGGTCATATTTAATATTGGTGGGGATTACATCAATAAGGAACTTAGTTTGATCCAATGTACTAGAATGGGTATTCCTAGGATCCTCACCATGGTTTTTATGAGTACTGTCTATGAAAACATTAATGGGAGAGGTTTAGGATACTTTTTGCCTTATCTCTAAGTCACTAAAACTCTCATAATGGATATTTTGGATGCATGATATATATATTTGGATAAACCAAGTCTATCATATTTTGAGGCATGGTCATCAAGACAGGAACAGATAAGCCCACATGCAAGGAGAAACAAGTATGGGTTATCAGTGTCCCAAAAATAAGGATTAAAATAGGCATGGTATATGGTACATAGGATAGAAATATATATGTGGAATTATTTGATACATTATATTATTGGATTAACTAGGCATTGGGGGTTGTTTATTTCATTTATTTTTCATCAATTTATTTATTTATTCTGAGCACATCCCCTGAATATATAACCAAATTTCATATTATCTATAGGGAATTATTGGTGGTGACCTACTATGTTATGTACTCACACGCTACTTGGGATACCATAGAACTTGGATTATTAATAATATTTATACATATTATCTGTTTAGGTTATTATAATGTGTGATATTCAATGAATGAGCTTGAGTGACTTGAATGAGATTTTTAATTTAGGACATGGGGAGTCATGTGTATTATAGTTGAGAAAACCATAATTTTATTTTAGTAATTATCAATTATTTTATACCCCTTATTTATATGAGATCAACAAAGTGGGTGAAATGTTATGAAATTTGTTTTATTGTTTGATACTTTATTTTTCTATTTCATTAACTACTGGATGTATAATTATATGGAAGCATACCATTATCTTCCTTGTTATGTTTGATATTTGGTTTTTGAATTGTGATTGTGAACTATGATATAGGGGGTATAGTCTCCCCAATATAACACTTTTGACCCTCACTACATTCTAGCTTGATCAAGCATATAGGGTGGAATACATGTGCTCACTTTGCGGTATATTGGGATACTATTCAATGTTAGTCAAACCGAGACTTTACAAGTTCGTATCAAATAAATATTTTTATTTTTTTCATACTATTTGGGATATGGTAGAAAATATATAGGAATAAATCAGATCTAATGTTGGATACTAGGATATTGTGTCATGACCACCAGTTCCAATAGAAAGTATAAGTTATAAGAGTCATGAGATTACTATTCTAGAAATTTGATGTTATGATTTATATATGATTCACTGCATTTGATTCCCATGAATTTTTATCATAATGATTTAAGAGTAATTGATTTTTAACTCTTGACACACTAAAAAGAAACTAGTTTTTCAATTTTATCTCTTTACTTGTATTGGATAGAGGCATGTCATGCATAAATATTACGCATGTAGGATTCAAATAACATTTATATGCCAACTATTGTTATTGTTTTCATGAACTATATTTAATTTTTTTCAAGCTGTCTGTTACTACTCATACAAAATTATCCTAAATAATTATTTAGTGTAATTCTACATAGCTAGACTGACAAAAATGTAAACCTCTTTTTGATGGAATTTTATGTGATTATAGGTAAGATGTATGATAATTTGGATGATGATGTAATTCAATGTGAATAAAAACCCACTAAAGGTAGGTATAGTGTAATGAACACAAATTTTATTAATGGAATTTCCCTTCTTGTAAATATTTTATATAGTATAAAACACACAAATCATATTGAGAAAAAAAAACAAAAATTTATTCTCATTAAAAGATAATGATATAAGTGGTATTTATATAATTTATGGAAACTATACCAAAATAATAGTAACAGAACAATTGGAATAGTAATATGTTGACTAAGAATATTAAACCAAAAAAATAGAATAATAACCTTACATATGAATTTTTCAACAAAATTTATGCATCTTATAAATGAAAATATTATATAATTATATCTTGGTATAAGTAAGTAATATTATTTAAAATTGATAAATTTATTGTTTGTATTTTTTCCAAGTAAATGTTTATTTTATAATTATTTAATTAATATAATTATTTAAAAAATATATAGATCAAAAACATAGATTCATAAATTTATATCATGTAGTTTTATAGATAAATAATAATTTTAGGAGACCATAATGAATTTTGCAATTGGTCATAAAATCAGTTCTAATATTGAAAACGGGATTTTTCGAATAAATTAATATTTTATTTAAAAAATAAATTTATAATATTTAAAAATTTATTTTATAAATTTTGTGTTAATTTTTGAAATATAAATATCCATAAATTTTTTGGTGGAATATTTGGGATTTTTCTGAAATAGTTGATTTTTTGGGAAGAGAGAAATATAAAAATTTAAGATATAAGCTAAATACATGAATTATTGAGTCATGGATGATGTATGTTTGACGTAAACACTATTATAACCAAACATCCTTACATATTTAACAAATTTTTTAATTTATATCAATATTATTTATAGTATTTATCCAAAATAATAAATGAATGAATAGAATAATCAAAAAACACCCCTCACCACCCCTATAAATACCATGCCTTATCACCTCTTCTCATAACATATCAAAAGTATTGTAGATTGTTGAAATTATGACCAAATAACTTCAGAAGAATATTACTCAGGAATAATATCTTCTAGTCTCAAAAAATACCAAATCAATGTTCTTTATGGAGGTTCTCAAGGGGATGATATTCAAGAGGTAAAATGCTCATTATTTCTCTTTTATTTTATTTTATTTTCTTATCCTATCATCACCTCCCCTATAAAATGCGGAATTATAACTCCATTATTACATTCATACTATAATTTTATAATGTTAATTTAATATACATAATCAAATATATTCACATCTCCTTTTCTTCTTAAAATGGAAACATCATCAATGATGTGCTGATTCATAGCCTTTGTGGACAACGATTTTTAATTTTCCATTACCACATTCAAGGCTAGCCATAAATCCATTATTATGGTTAAAACATAATTTTAATATATATATTAAATATTTTATAATTTTATATAATTAATATATAAACAAAATAATAAATAAAATGATTTATGTTTGTGAAGGTCATAAAAATGCCCAAATTAAATTAAACATTTTCATTAACATTTTACCTAAACAATCATTATCAAATCTGAGAAAATAACTAATGTAAAATTTTAAAGTTTTATATGTATATTAATACTATTTTACTACACTTCTATAGAATTTTTACTATTTTTAGAGAAATTTTACAATTATACATATATAAAACTGACCCTGAAACTATGAAAATTAACGCTCCTAGAAAGAAGAAATTCAATTTAATATCACATCAAATGGCCCTTGATGAACATAAAGAATTTATAAAAAAATAAAATATATCTAAAATTATTTTATATTATGTAATTATTTAATATAATTTTATTAAACAATATATAAATTGAAAATGAAAACCATATTAAGACATAATGTAAGGGAATTATCAAACCCAACTCAATTTTATCAGGTTATACCACTTTCGTGCCAAATTTCAGAGTGGATATTACATTAATGGTCGTGAAATAAAATTTCATTATTATTAACTCTTATTTTATAGTGTAAACATGTTTCTAACTTAGTTTCATGAACAATATATAGATTTTACAACATATACCTTCTTTCCAAAACATACTTTGACTCCTGTTGAGTTATTTCTACTTTTCTAAAAATTGATGATTCTTATACCAAATATGTTATAATTCATTTTAAAATTTTGAAAACCAATTTTATAAAATAAATTATGATTTTTAAATTAATATTAATCCCATTCATATATATGGATTTCATCATGACTTTGATTGAAGTATGTTCTATTTTTCTTGCTTGATTACGTAAATGTTATGATGTGACGGGTAGGCCAAAAGTTATATATCCCTATAATACATTAGGGGATGTGATTTATCTCCTGAGATAATGTGTATTATGCATGAGAAAAGTTCTATCTTAGTTCATAATGATGATTCTCTGATTAGGAATATAATTTATGCATGAACTTGACTGTATCTTTATTTACTACTATGTATGGTATTTGACCACTGTGAAATGATGTTTCATTTTTATGCATCTCCAAATTCCCTGCCATTATCTAGTGTTTTCCCCAATAAATTTAATGATGATTCTATTCTTATGTTAGGATGATGATTATTATTATCACCCATGTTTTATTGATTCATAGCATTATTTTTCCTCTAACTATTATTTTATATCATCCCATTTTTTGATGTATATCTTTAGGTGACTACATTTACTATGGTGATAATGTTATATAAAATTATAAATAAGAATATTTTAAATAATTTTTGATGTTTTATTATGTAAATTTTATGTATGGTCATTATTTTCCCATGATATGGAACCCACAGATCCTATATTATAACACTATTATGGTTTTTATCATAAAATGAAACAAAATTACTGTAAGTAAAGTAGGGTTACAATAGTTGGTATCAGACCATGATTTAGTTAATTTTGGAATTAAAATTAAATAATTTCGTTAAAAAATAGAATAAGATTATTTAAATAGATATTTATTTAGTGAGATTAATAAAATTTGGATCCCAAAATATATTCCATTAGTATTGATATTGTAAAATAGAAAATTGTTCATTCTTTGTTGACTTTCTTTTTTTTCAAACATTTTCTATTTTAAAAAATGGTGGTAACTAGGATAAAATAGGACAACGACACTTGTGAAGGACAATGTAATGATTATCCAAATGAAATCCCCAATTACATGAAGGGTTGATTTCAAAACATCATGTCGATGATTACCCATATATCTCAAGATATGAACCACAAGTTGATCCACATGGAATTTATATCTTCACATAGGAATTAGAAACTATCCATTGAGACATATATGAAACAATTAATACTAATATTTACTAGATATTTCAATCCACTCTTTGAAGATCAATGGGTTAACTCAATGGACAAGATATTTTGCATGATCCACTGTTCTAAGAAGGATATGGTGACTCTGGATGTCTATTTTTTTGATGGTGATGCTAGTCAATAGTGTTAATTGATAACAAATGACAAGACAAAGGTAGAAATGTAAGATATTATGTGCGAAGTATTTGATAAAATGTTTCTTAACAAGTATTTTTCTAAAACTCTTCATACAAATATTGAGATAGAATTTAGAGTACATAAGTAAACGAAAGGTGAATCTATCAAGTATTTTGAGGAAAACCATATATGGATTTTAATTTACACCATAGGTTTTGTAATAAATAATGATAGAAAAATGGATATAATTTTAATTTGTTAAAAACCATGCCTTCAAATTTCACTAAATATCGTATACATTGGGAGTTATGAAAATATTTTTTGATATTCTATACAAAGTTGACATGGAGTTCATAGAAAGGTCATTTGTCTATATAGATATGAAAAGAAAGATGGAGTTTGAAGCAAGATGATCAAATGATAAATAAAGAAAACAATATCATCCACGAACATGTCAAAATTGTGTCATGAAGCATCAATGAATTTTTCTCATTGGTTTGGAGAAATGCTTCACGTGTGGTAGATAATGCCACTAATCAAATTAATATTTAATTGACAAGAAGAATCCAATCAATATGTAGGAGGAAATGAGAGAACCACCCATGGTCCAATTCATCCAATGTTGCTATCTAGGGAACTATGCAAGATAGTACAATAAACCTAATATCCTTGTGGGTAATCAACATCAATAGCCACCAGAGCCAAAGGAATAATGGAATACTTAATCTATTTCAACTAATGAATTTGATAAAGAAAAAAAGTTGTACATGTTATAATTCATATTCAACAAAGAATTGAAAATTATTATTTGTTTCTGGTTTAATGAATTCATTATATCCTGAATGTTTTCTAGAACTATTGTATCGAATCCACAATACCGTGATATAGAGATATATTTAAGAACATATATTGGTTCAATCATTACAACCCATGCGTTGAATTCTTCTCTTATTGGCATATGTGCGATGATTCCTCTATAAAATCTCATAATACTTCACTCCATGGAATTTGATGCTATACTGGGTAGGGATTGGCTCTTGTTATACAGGGAAAACATCAACTGTTTGAAAAAGGAAAAATCTTTTTATATTCTACACAATCACATTCTCCTATAAATAATCATGCAAGACAATAAATCTCCTTTGGAAAACCCATCAATGGCGTGGTTTTTGATTGCATGTGATGAAGCAAACATTTCAATATTGGTTGAGTAGAAATTACATATCATGATATAGGAAATGTGCATTTTTAGGGAATACAATAGTGTATTTCATGAAGAGTTACCAAGACATACCCATATTTTGAGGTATATTTGTCAATAGTGTTTATACCCAAGGCCACCCCTATCTAAAAATTCCCATATAGGATGGACCCGGTAAAACTAGAAGAGTTAATGAAGAAGTTTCATGAGCATATAGATAAAGGGTTCCTATGACCTAGTGTATCAGCTAGCGGTTCTTCAAGGATATTAGTAATGAAAAATGATCGATCAACGCAACTATATCAATTACTAGGAGCTCATTAAAATAAAAAAAACAATAAGTATCATTTTCTAAGGATTTATGATTTTTTTCATCAACTATGAGGAGCTCAATAATTCTATCAGAGGTGGATATTCATTCCGGAAATCATCATATAAAGGTGAATAAATAAGACATTTAGATGACTAATTTTCTTACAAGGTATTGGAATTATGTGTTCTTAGTGATTCCACTCATACTTACTAATTCCTCATTAATATTCATGGATTTTATGAATATATTTTTTGAGGATAACTTGAATAATTTGTGGTTATTTTTATCGATGACATTTTCATATACTCCATGAGTATGTAGTAACATGAATAAAAAACAAGGATTGCACCACTGACATTAAGGAAGTAGAAATTGTATGGCAAGTTCAGAAAGTGTGAATTTTGGATGCAACAAGTCACATTCTTGGGAAACATGATCCAAAGTTAAGGAATTTATATGAACCCTTAAAAAACAAATTAAATTGGGAATGAACTAGAGCCACCAGTGTCATAGAAATACACAGATTTCATCACATAGCTAGTTAGTTCAAATGTTTTTTGTGGAATTTATCATAATTTTATATTCCAATAAATATTAAAACACATAAAGGTTGAAATTATATCTGGATAGAAGAATGAGAGGAAAGCTTCCTGGAGCTCATGGAGAGGCTAATCATTACACCTTTACGCACACTACCAACAAGTGGAGAAGGATTTGGTATATAAAATAATTCTTCAAGGAATGGATTGGGTTTTATACTCATGAAATATTATAAAGTGAAAAACAATGTCTCATGATTGTTAAAGATCCATGAAAAATACTACCTGACACATGATCTAAAGCTAAATATTGTGATATTTTCTTTGAACATTTGGCGACACTAACTCTATGATGGGAAGTGTGATTTATATAATAATATGATGAGTATAATGAATACATCCATATATAAGGAGATCAAAATGTGTCAAAGGATATTTTCAGTTCTAATTTAGGACTATTATTACTCTATTCATTACCATCTAGGAAAGGAATATAAGAAAACTGATGCTCTTAGAAGAAAATAACCCAATACTCTATCCATGATGTGGACTGAAAAATATTCGATATTAATGGATATGAAAAGGATGGATTTACAAGACATATTACTAGGAGATACAACCTTCCTTAAAAAAATTCCTATCCATATATCCCAGAGAAGACTAAGGAGGAATAAAGGGATGACCTAGAGATATTAAATAAGGTGAAAGCGGTAAATGAAGTAATGCTACAAGTGTTTCTGATTAAATATTATGGTGTGATTCTATTTAGAAGATGGATTTGGGTTTCTTCACCACCTGTGATAAAGAACGATCTATTGGGTATTGCACATATCCCATCTTTCTCAATATATCATGGAAGTACCATGATGTAACAAGATAAACACATATAGTGGGACAACGTGAAGAAGGATATTGAGTATTATATCTCAAGGTGTTTTTTGAGATATTGTTAAAGTAAAAAAGAAATATGTACAATGGGATGATGAATCCATTTCCTACACTCATGTTGGAATGGAAGATCATCACCCTGGGCTTTTTACTAGGTTTAAAGAAGACATTAAAAGGAAAAAATGCGATATGTGTTGTAGTGGATCAAATTAGCAAGACTTACCACATTATCCTTATTTTGGAATATTTGTTTCTTCAGCTACTTTCCATGATATTTGTAATGAAATTGTGGATAATGCATGGGGTTGAATGTTTTATCATATCTGATCATAATGCAAGGTTCACATCCAAATTCTAGTGAAATATTCAACATGTTTAGAGTACTGGATTGAATTTTAGCATAACATATCAACATTAAACAGATGACTAATTTGGAAGGAATATTATGAATATTTATGTCATGTTTAGAGATTTCTCAATCGAATTCAATGGTTGATCGGATCAATATCTCTCAATGGTTGAGTTCTCATACCACAACAACATCCACTCGAGTATTCAGATGGATCCATATGAATCTCTCAATAGGAAGAGATTTATAAATCCAACATGTTGGGATGATGTTGAAAAATGAAAGCTACATAGACCTTATCAGGTGTATGATATGACCGAATCAGTTTAAGAAAACCATTAACAAATCAATGATACTCCGAGATGGAAAACAATTTATGTAGATTAGTATCGAAGCAACATTGAGTTTGATGTTGGAGACAACGACTTCTTTAAAATATCACCATGGAAGAGAATCATGTGGTTTGGAAAAAAAGGAAGTTTGTACTATGGTGCATCGACCACTTTTTGATCCATGGACGCATTAGGGCAGTGGCCTATCAGCTTCACTTACACCAAATATGGATCAAGTTAGGAAATGTTACATGTATCTCTTATAAAGAAGTATATACTAGACCCATCACACGAATATATTATATAGATGGTATAACTGGAGAACAACCTCTTGTTTAAAGAGCAACATATGATGATGTTACACCGTAGAGACCAAGTCATATGAAAAAAGATGAATCACTATTTCAATCTGTTGTGGAGGAAAGATAACTATGATGAACTGACATGAGAATTTGACAATGTTATGATGGATAAATACCATCAACTTTTTCAAAATAGTATATATAGAAAATTTAACTGGTGAAATTTAAAAAATGGGGACAAATATAATGATTCGAAATTTTTTTCCTTTGGAATATCCAAAATTAAAATTATTTTATATAGTATAAAACTTATAAATCACATAGAGGACCTAATAAAATCATTATTCTAAAAAATTAATAATGAAATAAGTCATCTTTATAGAAATTAAGGAACATATACTGATGGATTAGTAACATGATCATTGGAATAGTAATATGACCATTACAAATAGTATCCTCATTAATAGAATAGTAACCTCACCCATGAAAATGTAAATAAAATTGAGGTATCCTATAAATGAAAATATGATATAAGTATATCATGGTATATGTAAATATATTCTTTAAAAATAATAAATTAAATGTTGGTATTTTTGTAAAATGTATAAGTTTATTTAAAATGATATAATTAATATAATGATTTAAAATAATATTTACATTCAAAAAAATATTCATAAATTAATATTATGTTGGATTGTATTTATAATATAATTTAAGGATACATAATTAATTTCTCAAAGGGTCATAAAATCAGTTAAAATATTAAAATTGGCATTTTTTGATTAAATGATGAATTTATATAAAAATTAAATATCTCATATTTATAAAATTATTTTCTAAAACAAGTGTCCATTTTTTATATCTACAAGTAAAAAAAATTTGAGGTTTAATATTTGGGATTTCTTTAAAATAGTAAAAAATTTCATTGAATAGTAAATTATGAATTTTTTTGATATAAGCTTAATATAACAATTAGTGAGTCCTGGATAGTGTAAAGATGATGTGAGCAACATAATACTTATATATAATTTCTTATATACTATATTTAGTCATTGGAATCGACACTATTGATAGTATTGATGAAAAATAATAATGTAATTAATCAAATAATAAATAACACCCTCCCCTCTTCTATAAATACCTCCTCTCACAACCTATTCCCCTCACTCTACTAAGCCTTATATATTTTATAAATTCTTCCCAATTATCTTCCTATGCCTATTAAACAAGTCCATGAGATTGTTGTCTCAACAAAAGAACAAACCCATGTGTCTTAAGGAGGTTCTCAATGAGAAGATATTAACGATGTAAAATCCCCCATAATTCTCTGTTATTTTATTTTATTTTCATATCCTCTCCTCACATACCATATTTGTTGTGGAATGATAACTATATTATTACATATATTTTGTAATTTTATTATGTTAATGTAATATCCATTATCAATCCTCTTCTTTTCCCATTTTAGTCTAAAAATTTAAACATCATCCGTGATGTGCTGATTCACCACCTTCCTGAATAAAAAATGATCATTTTCCATTACCACCGTCATGTATAATAATAAAACCATTATTATTTATAAAACAGTATTTAATACTCATATTATTACATTTATCATGTTCTATATCCAATATATAAACATAATATTAAAAAAAATTATACTAGTTTGTGAAGGCTGTAAAACCACGAAATTAGGTTAAACATTTTCATTAACATTTTATATAATGAATTATTCTAAAATTGGAGAAAAAATGGTAGATGATACCATTTTAAAAAAATTAGGTATATTGAAACCATATTATTATAATTATATGGAATAATTATCATTAGATAAGAACTTTCATACTTATACCCATGTAAACTCGACCATGAAACCATAAAAACAAAAGCTCCCAGAACGGTAAAAATTAACATTATAACTCACCAAAATAGTGATAAATGAATATAATAAATTATTAATAAATTAAGTAAATATATAATAGACCTTGAGATATTTAATTAATGAATTTTATTTTATTAACATTGACATTAAATACAGGTTCCAAACAAATTCCGACATAAGGTAAGGGGATTTTTATACCAAACTCCCTTTATTTGGGATATACTTCTTTAATATGAAATTTTAGTTTCTATATTACATTAATGTTATTTAAAAATATCTTCATTATTTTTCATTAATATTTTCATTTATATAAATGATTTTAAAATTTTTTATGACAAATATATATATTTTCCCAAATAACTCTTCTTTACAAAACACTTCATGACTCCTCTTGAGTTATTTCTACTTCACCCAAAAATGATGATTCTTATACAAATTTTTTATTTTATATTTTTTATTTAATAAAAAACATTATTCATTAAAATATTTTTGATAAAATCCTTATGAAACCCGTTCATTTACAAGGATAAATTCAGGACATCGATTAATGTACACTTTATGTTCAATGCTTGATTATGTAAATGTAATGATGTGATGGGTGGGTCCTGAGTAATATAGCACTAAAATGAATTGTTTAATGTGATTTATCTCATTATTTAATGATATTATTCATGAACATGATGAATTCTTTTTTAAAAATATCATGTTATGATTATGCACATTTTTTACGCATGAACATGATGCTAGCTTTGTTCACAACTATTTGTGGTATTTGACCACTAAGTCATGATGTTTCCTTTTTTATGCATTTCCACATTTAGTGTGTTTCTCTAATGTTAAACCTCATGAATATATGGATGATAAAATGCTTATTTTATAATTATGATGATTATACTGACCCATGGTTTATTCATTCATGTTTATATTCATCCACTTACTGGGCTTTTAGCTCCCCCATTTCATTGACGTATGTTGTAACACCTTGACCCCAGAATCCCGATGTTGTTGCATTATTTAAATATATCGGCATGATTACAAGGATTCAAATCTCAAAGGACCGAGTAGAATAGTAGTTTTGGAAAACCAGATACATACATAGGGTCAATATTACAACTTGAAAATAATTACAACATATATGTTTTTTAGGAACATCCACAACTCTTGGTTTATCCATGCAGGTCAGTCATAATAAACATATTCAAGTCCAAATAAGAAAAAACATAATAAAGTGGGGAGATCAAATTGTTATTAAGGGTAATCAATACATTAGGTGATAACATAAGCATAAACACTAGGCATGCAGAATAACTAAGACACATGCCTTTAAAAAAAATGTAAATACATTACTGCATGAATAAGAGATGGATAAATAATGACACAATAAAACATAATCATGGGTACTCTACAAGTTCAATAACCACATGAAATATAAATAATATTTACATAAATATGAATATTCATATTCTGAACAACATAACCATACCATTGAGGCCTCCTTCCAAGACCATAAATAACCATTTTCTCAAGGCCTTACACCATGACCTAGTTTGTCACACGAGACCAACCGATGCATCGAGTGTCTATAGGGGGACCACCCATCACATAAGATGTCAAAATCATTCTTTTTAGTAAAGGGGATACACATAAACAACATATAAATTCATATTTAAACTACCATATGAAATTTAAATAACATTCCCATGTCCTTAAATGTAAACACTAACATTTCAAAGTAATACAGTGAATGGTATCAAGATAGAACATCCACATTCAAACTACTAAGAAACCCTAAAACAAAATATTTTGTTTATGTTATAATAAGAGATAAATAGATATGAAATAAAATATTAATCATGTTATTTTGACATAAACAAATATTCTTTTAAGTGAGACCATAAGAAAGTTATGGAGGAAAAAATCCTTAAATATTTAAAGTGTCTCATACCACCTTGAAACATTCAAATCATAAACCCTTAGAATATAATAAGAATAAAGAGAATATTGATATTATATAACAAGTGGAGGTAAATACAACCAACTTGATATGTATGTGGTAAAAAATGAATATATATCAAAATAGTTAAAGTGAGGTGAGAAAATTCCTTTTCAGTTTGGGAAGAGGAGTTCTTTTGGATATCATTTTTATTTGTCATCGAATTAGATTTTAAAGATGTATATCCCATAAAACAAAGGGGATGGTCTTTATAATTATATTTTAGGTTTATATAAAGTCTTAGTGAGTTGAAATAATTTGAAAATAGTTTTTAAAGAAGCATTATAAATTAAACATATTAGTGCGGTTTAAGGAATTATGTAAAGAGATTTTAAATCACAAAGGCATGTATTCATTTATAAAATAAGAAATTAACCAAAATATATTTTTCACTTTAAAATGTTAGATTTTAAAAAGATAAATATTTCTTAAAATATATTATCAAGTGAACATCAATATATGTCAGAATTTGAGAAGTTCCTTAAATCTAGCAAGTATTGCTGGAAGAATTTTTTAAAGATCCATTTATAACATATAACTCTTCATAAATGCATATAGGATTATGGTTGGTATAAAAATAAAAAACATTAACAAAGAATTTGTGAGAGTTAAATTTTAATAAATAACAATATCATTGAGGTGAGTAAATAATAAGAGAAACTAGAATGAAAACAATGGTTCCAAATGAAAGTGCATACAAGTTTATAATCAAAAGAATCGTATGACCTAAAATTAAGAATAAATAAATGATACATTAAATATACTGAAAATAAAGAGATTAATGATATGGAATATAAATTGAAGAATCCATACACTATACACAAGTAGTTTTAGTGAACACAGAACATCTAAAAATGGAATTGAGATGAAGAACCCCTTACCTTTTGTCCGATGGTGTTCTTCACTTGGCCATAGTGTACTGGATAACCAAATTAAATTAATTAATTAAAATTTCTAGAAAAACTTATAAACTTGATTGATATATTAAAACCATATTATGTTCATTCATGTCCTTTTTGATTCATTAATTGGTTTTATTTCACTATTCAGGTCCATTTGTTTCATGATTGGTTTACTAATATACATGAATTGAGAATGATGTGAAATAAGGATTGATGTAAATAATTGAAGAAATTTGTTATTAGTGATCATCTAGAATGATTCATGGCTTTAAATTTTATTTTTTTAACTAGAGTGAAGACGAAAAGTTTTATAAATTATTTATCGATAACCATTTGGGTCAAATTGTAGTTTTTTAAACACCACAAACTAATTTTTCTTTATAAATCAAAACCATGGGTACAAAACGATTCCAGAACCATAGATGAGACATAATACTTATATTATAGTCTAGTTTAACCATAATAATGGTATTATGACTAAAATTTAATATGGTAATAGAAATTGAAAACCCATCGTCCTTGAATGTTGTAAATTAGCACAATTTGGATGGTGTTTTCATTTTTAGTATAAAAGTATGTGAAATGAGAGATGATGAAAAATTATCCCTTTATCATGAAAAAATTCCATTACATGTAATATACTAGAGTCATCAAAAAGATTTATTAAATTATGTGAGGAATGAAAAGGATGTGAACTCATAATAAAAGTAATGTAGAGAAATCTGTTATGAAATATTCGGCATCCTAACGACGTTGCATAAAAATTTACAAAACATGTTGATAAGAGAAAAATATCTATTTCATTATTCGTAAATAATATAGACAGTTAGTGGAGATGTGTAATTCCATATTCTATCATAATAAAAAATAAATTAAAATGATTAATATAAAATGAGAACCTGAAAAAAAGAGGGGTGGTAAATTCCTTTACCTGGTAGATTAAATCCTAAAACATGAAGGTTAGGAAACTAGGTTCTTATGGAAACCTTGGGTGGACTCCTACAGAAGTAAAACTACCAGATATTAGTGGATTAGTGGTTTTTACATAATGAAAGAGAATGAATTAGTGGGTATTTACAGTAAATGAGAGTGTGATTTTTTATTAATATCAAGGGACACTTCATTAATGGTTTTTGCTAAACCATGGGCTTACCCATGGTATTTCTGGATGGTATTATCCATATGGGACTCCTCATGTCATAATTTAATTTACCCAAGTATACCAGAATTTTATATTAATTATTACATAATTATGATGTCATTAATGATAATGAAAACTCAAAACACTATTTTTACAAATCATAAAAAATTCAAGTATTTTGGAAATATCCAAATATTAACCCTAACAAATTTTCAACTTGTGGAATTCAAAATCCAAATTCATTTTTTGAAAATAATTTTCCTAATATTTTTAATTTAATTAGAAAATAAAATCATAATTTTTTACAAAAAAAAAATACATTAAAACTATCACTCATTTTATTACACTTGTGAAATTAATTAAGGTCCGATAAAATTATATTATAACAAAAAGAATGTAAAGTGACATTTTAGGAATTCATTTTATGAAAATAAATTTTCATTTTAAATTATTAACTTAATCACAATATTTTAATTAGAATATTAATGACACAAAAAAATACCAATACTTATACAATGATCTTTTTTCATTTATAATATGTCTAAATTGTATTTATACATTCATTGGTGATGTTTCTATTTTTTAGCAGATTTACTATTCATTACTATTAGTAAATATTCATAATTGTAACATCCCATGTAAATAAAGAATATGATACTTTAATATTTATTAATATTTTTGAATTAAATATTAAATTTACTGTATAAAGGATTATATGATTGATGGAATACCTGATATGAAATAATGGGTTTGTCTGAAATCTATTGTTCCACACATTGATGAATCATACTCAGAAAAAATATTTATATAATATTATTTTAAATGGAAGTTAACGCCTAGTCATTGTTTTGATGGGAATGAAAAGATTTAACTATAATATGATTATACATGTTTTTTAAATATTTTGACATTTTTCTAATAAATGTTAGAGACTTAAAATGTGAATGAATTCAATTTGAAGCATAAATATCCTAATATTCTTTAAAATGTCGATTTACAGTCTTTTTCTGGTGAATCATTTTTAAATCTAGTTTTTTCGCATTTATATTTTCTATTTTAGAAAATAATATTTTTTTCCTTTAGAATCAGGACAAAAAATTTTACTTTGGATGATATTTTAGTATTTTTCTGATAATTTCCATTTTTTAATGAGTAGTGCGGAATACTGCATTTTATTTCCAAACTGCCTTTTAATATAATATATTTATACAGTTATATTATATTTTTAATTGGTATTAATGTGTCATTAGATAGTATTTTTACCATTTAATACATTGTTATTCATTGGATGTAAATTTACTATTAAATTGAACAAATTTAAGTGTCGATCTTTTGATAGTTATTATTTCTTAAAAATTCACTTTTTGGGTTTGACAACGATAATTAATTTTAAATTAATTTCTTCATATTTTGTGTTTTGAATTTAGAAAAAATGATTCCATATTGGGAATTAGTATATCCAAATTGTGAAAATTAATATCTTTTATTTGTAGACTTTATTAATAGTAACTTCAATAAATATTTTATTTACCATTGCTAAAGGGTAAATTTGGTAAATAAGGGTAAACAATAATATTATAATAATATAAAATAACCATAACATGTCTCTTAATCCTATTATTTGAAACATGTCTAAGAATGGGAATCCGTAGGTCAATTTTTGAACCCCATAGAGCCACTTTTAATTGAAAATGACAATTTATAAAAATCAATTTAATGTTAATGAAAATATAACATAAACATATATCTCCTAGTAAAAAAATTAGTTATAGATTATCTAAGATATAATTTTGACTATAAATAGTTATTATAAAGATAAAAAGATTTCATATATCATGGTATTTTATTAATAATTTTTAGACATCATATAAATAATCTTATTTATGACACAATGATGATGTAATGTTTACCACATTAATGAATGTTTTAAAAAAAGTGATTATAAATATTAAAATAAATTAATTTGGAAACTTTTTAGGCTATTCACGAATATTATGGATTATTATAACATTATATCTTTTAATTAATTAATTTTTTTTCAAAATAATCATGTTGTAATAGATTTTGTTTTAATGTCTTGATAGGAAAAGTTTATAAATTGACCTAAATGTGTTTTTAAATTAATCAATATTTTATTCAATGATAAAATAGTCTTAAGAATCTAAAATTTGGATAAATGAAATATATGATGTTACTAATGACATTAATGATCTATTTTTGGGTCTCTTGGAATTTTATTGTAAATATTTTAACCATATAGTATGAATAAACAAAAGGACAAGGTAAAAGATAAATTAGGTAACTAAAGGTTAAAGCTAAACGATAAGGTTAATTTTATGCCCTAATCTTATTAAACCCATTAGGTTAGAGTATTAAGAACAATACTAACATTATCTTTGAATTAATTCAGTTTGGGACCTCTTAAATGGAAACTATGTTTATAATAATATAATATTTTCAAACTTTCTTAAAGTGCCCCTCCTACCCCTTATAAAAACCCATCACTTCTAACCCTTTATCACTCCTCTCAAACCCCGTTGGATCATCCATACTATACCAAAATAAGCTCTGAATATCTCATTCTTCCACATATAAACCATAACATAGTTAGAAGGAACATCAAGAAATCCTTTCAGTTCTATCTAAAGGGAGGTAACCAATTTAAATGTAACGTCTTCTCTATAGTTCTTTTATTTTATTTTCCTTCTCCAACCCCCAAAACTATATTTAATCCATTATTTTATAAAAAAAACTAGTATCTTAATTATATTAGTATATTTTTATGAGGATTATTTAAACTACACATCCACACACCTCCATCTAATGGATATAGACATACAGTTTCTCTGTATGGTGAATTACTACCTCACGAAATGATGATTGTTCAATTATCTCCTACCGGCTCTCATGATGTCCATTACGATGGAAATTTATGTATATTTGATATAATGTATATTTATATGGTCCATATTCTTCTATATTTTTCAATTATATCATGCCTTTATGGTTTCCATAAGGGTAAAATAAGATAATTTCTTTTGAGGAAGTTCGGACAACCGCCCCCTCAACGTGATATGAATCATTCATGCCTTATGTGGAATGTAAAAATTATGGAGTTTAAGAAATTATACATGATATTATAATTTAATTATAACAAAACTATGTATTAATTTGTATTTTTTACATTAAATAAAAAATATAAATGGATCTTGAGTTCATGCATACGTATGGATTACTATCTCCATGAATGGTGCATTTCATTTCTTATCTTTAAATGTTATGTACTATTATAAATACCTATATATACTAGATATATATATACGATATATGTATTATCTAAATCATTAATATCAAGTTGAATATAATGTAATTTTGACCACAAGGACAACATGTAATTATAAGAAGTTCATTTTTGACTCAAGTACAAAATATCGAAAAAACAACCATTATTAACATATATGATAATTTATTGTTTGTAATGTGGTAATAAAAAATATAAAAGGAATAATAAACTATATAATTTTATTAAGCAATTATAAATTAACTTTAGGTTATTATTCAAGTGATTAAATAACTAATGATTCAAGTCGGACACGAGGTAAGGGAACTCCTTAACCCAATTTCCATTCATTAGACTACGATTATTCTTGTTGATTATGTCATGCCAAGATTATGTGAGAAATAAATTTTGTTATAATATATTGTACTTATTCATTCTTTAGGTGTGATTATATTTAATACATATAATTTATCTATTTTATTTACTAAATGATCTTTGTAAGGGAACCTTTCACCTTCTTTTTAAGTCAAATAATTATTTTATGTCATGTATTTTAATTTCAAGTTTTTTATATTGGGATATGTTATTATATATACATGTTGTTTTAAATTTTCTTTCCATATGATTAGAGACCCTTTCCTCTCTCGTCAACTAATTTTCTGAATTTTAATATGACACTATTAGGCTTTCAGATTTTTGTAAGGGAACACATCTCAATCACCATTCATTAAGGAATATCTTGATATTGTGCACCTTTATTGTCCTATAAGGTGTATATACTGACCATTTGACATATGTTATCATGAATATCCTTATTATATTGATATTATTTTTTTTAATATTATTCTTTAATTATTTTTATTCAATTTTTTCTCAAGTGGTAAAGGATTATTTAATTAAAACATCGTTTTAGATGTAATAACGTTTTAATTTTCTAAATAATTTTCTTTCAAGTAAATTTTTTATAAATTATTTTTAGGATTTATTTATATGAACATGAGTGTTTTAAATTGTAAAATCTTTTTAAATAATTCAAAGTGGTATAGAACACATTTATTCAAAACTCCTTTTTTTTAATATTTTAAATGAACTGATTATGTCAATATCTTGAAATTATATCTTGTTATTGTACTATGGAAATGTTATCTTTAATTTATTCTTGTTTTATGTCTTATGATTATTTTATGGTTATTGGAAATTTTTTATTTATATGGGTGGTTCAGTGATAAAACCTATGGGGGTTGGCCTGAGATAGATCTCCAATTCATTAGTTAATGTGATAAAGGTAAACGTTAATGTTTGTCCTAATATATTTAGGGAATATAATTTGATAGGTGATCCAAATTTAACTACCTTTGTAGCTGTGAATGCTACAATGTATGCATGTTATGGATAATACAAGTGACCATCTTGATTTATGATTTCTATGTTTTATTAATAAATATTATGATTTTTTGAGGTTAGTTAAACAGAATATTTTTTATTATTAAAATGATTGATTTTAGAGATTTGAATGTATTTGTGGACTAATGTTTTATTTCCTTGTTTTATAACCATTAAAGATCTTTTATCCCCATCCATATTTTTTGAAAGGTTTTTCACAGGGTATATGGATGAGTAACCGAATTGAATAATTCTAGAAGACTTATATTAATAAAATAACTCTTTTTTTCATTTAAGATATTTTTATTATTTTGAAAAACTTTTATAGAGTAGAAGTTTATACGTTGTTATTTTTGAGGTGTAATGTAATATTTACGTTCTAATCCTTTAAAAATGAAAACCTAAAACAATCCTCCATGTGACTTATTAATATAATTCCAGATTAAGTAATGATTAAGTTTGAGGCCATATATTTGGTATCAGAGGTCGGTTTTGACAACATTAGATGTTAGGGTATTGTTAAATTAATATCCATAAATTAATCTATTGTAAGTTTGAAATAATATATCATTTACATATTAAACATATTTATTCTCTGATGATATTTCTGGGATTACAATTGTTTTCTGTAGGGGAAATAGGGAAGTTGTTCTCGGAAGGCATACAGAGGAAAATAACCTTCTAAATCAGCATCCTGAGATGGTGGAAATCAGGATTGAACAATTTGTTGCAGTGATAGATCAGGTGATGTAGGTGATAAATGGTGGTTTTGTTCATAGATGATAATTTGGAATATTATATAGGTAAAGTGGAGCATGAAAGTCATTTTAGTGTAGTATTGCAATATTTAAAGAAAAAGAGAATGTATGGGAAATTTAGCAAGTGTGAGTTTTGGTTATAAAAAAATTCATTCCTTAGTAAAATTTAAAAAAAATGGTATAACTATTGATCATGCTAAAATAAAAGTTGTTAAATAATGGAAAAGACCCACTAATATAACCAAGATCTGTAGTTTTCTTGGTTTATCTGGTTTTTACCGGAGGTTTGTTAAAAAGTTTTCACAACCCTATATTCCAATGACTTTGAATAGGTGTTAATATTATTTGGGAAAAATAATGTGATGATTTTTTTCTGGAATTGAAATGAATATTGGTAAATTCCACTGTTTTGGCACTACCTTCCGGAGAGGATAAATTTGTTAGCTATAGTGATGCTACGTTGGAAAGACTTGGTTGTGTCCTAATTCAGAATGATCTGTTAATTTTTAATGCTTCACGTCAGTTGAAAGCTAAAAAATTAAATAACCTTACATATGATTTAGAATTACCTATTGTGGTTTTTGGTTTAAAAATTTAGAGGCATCATCTGTATGGTGTAAAATGTTAAATACATACTGACCACAAAATTTGAAGTATATATTCAATCAAAATTAATTTCACATTAGATAGAGGAGATGGTTTAAATTAATAAAGGAATATGATTACACTATTTATTACAACCAAGGAAATAAAAATAAAGTGGTTTCTTTCATTGAGTCTAAAGATTAATTCTACATTAACTATATCACATTTGAAACAAGACTTTTTGATTAATGATTTTTTGAACATTGGTATAGAAGTTGTTGTTGTAGGAAATTCAACTATTTTGTTTCACGTGTCAGTGAAATCATCTCGATCAGACCAAATTAAGAAAGGGTCGAAGGAAGATAGTGAGTTGCAAAAAAAGGTAGAGTTGGTTCATAAGGGTATTTTATGGGAATTTAACATAGATAATGATAGTATTTTGAGATTTTGGAAGAGATTATGTGTTCATTGTGATTCACAGTGGAATAATGATTTTTTATATGAAGATCACAATTCTCTGTTTTTTCATCCTGTAAGAACTATGATGTATATAGATCTTTAGAAGTATTACTGGTGGGATGGAATGAAAAGATATTTTGCTGAAATTATTGTGAAGTGTTTGACTAGTCTACAGGTTAATGTAGAGTGGAAGTTACCGAAAGGGATGCTTCCACCTTTACTGGGGTCAGAGTAGTAATGGAAAAATATATCCATGGACTTCATTGTGGGATTACAAGGGACATATCAAGGTAAAAATGAAATCATTGTTATTGTGGATTTATTGACTAAATCTTCCCATTTCCTTCCTATTCGAGATACTTTTTCTATATATCAACATTCTCAGTAGTATGTTAAAGATATATCTAGGTTTCATAGAGTTCCCTGCCACATTTTATTTAATTGTGATCTTAGGATTAATTATAAATTTTACAAACTCCTTCAGAATTTTTTGTGTGCTAAATTATATTTTAGTAAAACTTTTCTTCTTCAATCAGATGAGAAGTTATAAAGAATAATTCAAACATTTGATGTTATTTTATGTACTTTTTCAATGGATTACCAGGTAATTTGGGACCAACATCTTTATTTGGATTAATTTTCTTATAATAACATGTTGTCATTCCAGTGTAAATATGTCTCTATTTGAGGCATTATATGGAAAGATGTGTCAAAATCCAACTATTTGGGATTATGTAGGTGAATTGATGTTTATGGGAACGTAATTAGAAGAAGAGATGGATGAAAAAGTTTAGTTCAATCAGAAGAACCTAACAATAGCTCATAGAAGACAAAAATGTTATGTGGATAATATGAGGAAGGATATTTCATTCAAGGTAGGTGATCATGTCTTTCTCAAAGTTTATCCATGGAAAAGTGTTTTGTGTTTTTGTAAAAGGGAATGTTGAGTTTGAGGGTCATTGGACCCTATGAAATCCATGAGAATGTTGGATCAGTTGTGTAAAGAGTTTCATTACCTTAATGTTTAGCCTATGTATACAATGTTTTATCATGTTTCAATGTTGAGATAGTATATTTTGGATCTATCGCATGTTTTGAGTCCATTGGTAGTTCAGTTGGAAGAGAATACTTTTTATGAGGAACAACCAATCAAGATTCCTGATCATAGAGTGAATGTGTTGCAGAATATGGTAGTCCATTAGGTAAAAATTTTGTGAAAAAACAATATGGTTTAAGTGGAAACATGGGAATATGAAAATACTATAATTGATAAATACCCCCACTTATTTGATAAGTGAAAATAATTATAGGGACATAATTCCTAAAAGGTGTGAAGGATGTAATATCCCACAAAAATAAAGAATATGATATTTTCATATTTATTAATATTTGTGAATTAAATATTAATTTTAAATTATAGGGGATACTATGTCTAATGGTGTACCCAACACGCAATAATGGTGTTCTCATAAATCTTATGTTTCACAAAATGTTGAGTCATACACAAAATATATAAAATTATAATATTATCGTAAATGGTAGTTAACTCTTAGTCATTGTATTGATGGGAATGAACATAACATTTTATAGTATGATTATAAATTATTGTAATTTTTTTCACATTTATCCAATAAAATTTAATTTCTTAAATGGTGAATAAATCCAATTTTAAGCATAAATACTCTAATATTCTTTAAAAGGTCGATTTACCTCCTTTTCAGAAAGAACCATTTTTAAATATTATTTTTGTCACATTTATATATTCTATTTGAAAAAATAAAATTCTTATTTAGAATTTGAAAAACAAAATTTTTTTACATGAAATTTTGGTATTTTTCTCATAATGGTCAATATTTTATGAATAGTGAAAAATACTGCATTTGAATTCAAAACATCCTTTTAATATAATATATTTATATGAATAAATTATCTTTTTAATTTATTTAAAAGTGTAATTATATTTTTTTACCATTTTAACCAATTTTAGTCGTTGGAAATAATTTGTCTTTGAAATTTAACCCAAACATGTGTCAATCGTTTTATTGTTATTATTTCTTAAAAAGAGGCTTCTGTGTTTTGACAAAGGGTATTAATTTTAATTTAATTTCTGAAACATATGAGTTTTGAATTTAGAAAAAGGGATTCCAAAATTGGAATCAGGAGGTCCAAATTTTGTAAATATATAGCCATTATTTTTAGACACTATCAATAGTAATTTCAGTAAATATTTAATTTACAATGGTTAAATTGTAAATCTGGTAAATAAGTGTAAAAAAATAATATTATAATAATATTAAATTACCCAAACACATGTACTAATCCTATTGGATGATACGTATTTGACCATGGGCATCATTGGGTCGATTTCTAGGCCACATGTAGCCATTTGTAAGTGAAATGGACAGTTTATAATAATTAATTTAATGTTAAGGAAAATATAACGTAAACATATATCCCTTAGTAAAAAAAATTTATAATGGGTTATATAAGTGATATTTTCAACTATAAACAGTAATTAAAATTTTAAAAAGTTTCCTACATCATTTTATTTTATTTACAATTTTTAGACATCATAAAAATAATTTTTTTTTGAAATAATGATAATCTAATGATTAACACATTAATGATTGATTTAAATAAATGAGATTATAAATAAAAAAATTTATTTTGATCCCTTTTATGCCATCCACGAATTTAATGGATTATTATAACTTTTTATCTTTAAATTAATATAGTTTTTCTATGGAATAATGTTTTTATAAAAAAAATTAAAAGGCATTATATGAATAGTTTATAAATTGACAAAAATGTGTATTTTAATCAATAAATATTTTATTAAATGATAAAATAGTCTTAAAATCTGATATTCATCCAAATGAAATATATTATGTTAATAATGTCAATAATAATCCATTTTTTGATATCGTGTCATCTTATAGGTAATATATTAGTCATATAGTATGAATATACAAGAGGAAGCGATAAAAGTTAAATTAGTTAACAAAAGTTTAAAGCTAAACGTTAAGGTTAATGTTATTCCCTAAGTATGTCTGAAACCCATTGTATGAGTGAATTTAGAACCAAAGTCACCTTATTTTTAAAGTAAATTATTTTGAGACCTTTAGAAATCGATATTCATATTATAAAAAAATAATATTTTTAATCATTATTAAAGAGAACCTCCTCCCCCTTATAAAAATTCATCACCTTTATGCCTTACTCACACCTCTCATGCCACCTTTTCTCGTCCATAATCTCACCAAATAAGCTCCCAAAATCCCTCTATTCCCCCTATAATAATTTATTTGGGCTGAAGGCCCTTGAATAAATCCTTTTGGTTCAATCCAAAGGGAGTTACCCTATTTAATATAGACATCTTTTATCAAGTTCATTTCAATTAGTGTCCTTCTCCAACCCCTAAGATCTATTTATTCCATTGTTTTATAAAAAAACATATCTTCAATACACAGTTTTGTTTTTATGATGAGGATTATATCTACACAACCAAACACCTCCATCTAATGGATATGAACATACAGTTTCTATGGACAGTGAACTATTGCCTCACAAAATGATGATTGTTAAATTATCTCTTACCGCCTCCCATGGTAGACATTAGGATGTAAATGTATTTTTATGAGATATATATTATATTTATATTGTCACTATACTTATTTATTCTGGATTTATAGCATACCTTTACGGTATCCATAATCGGAAAATACAATAATTTCATTTAAGGATATGCAGACTACCACCCCCTGAAAGTGATATGACTCGTTTTTGCCAAATGTTGAACGGAGAATGTATGGAATTATATAAATTATATATGATATTGTACTATAATGATAATATAACTATGTATCATTATGTTTTAATTCCATTAAATACTAAATAGAAATGAAATTAGCGGTCATGCGTACGTACAACTTACCCTCTCCAGGAACGGTGCATCTCATCTCTTATCTCAAAATGTTATGTACTATTATAAATACATATATATAATGTATATATATGATATATATTAGATCTAAATCATGGATATAATTCTGTTGATAATGTACTTTTGACCTGATGGACAACTTGTAATTGTAAGAAGTTCATTTTTGACAAAAGTACCAAATATCGACAAAATGGCCATTATTAAATTAAATGAGTATGTAATGTTTATAATGCTGTAATAAGTAATATAAAAGGTATAATAACCATGAATTTTTTTTTAATAAATTAAAATTTTACTATAGTTTATTATTCAGGATATTAAATAATGAACGATTCATGTCGGACACAAGGTATGTGAATTCCATAGCCCAATTTCTATTCTTTGGGTAAAAATTATACTTCTTGACTATGATGTTCAATGATTATGTATGAAATAATTTTTTTATCATATATTTTATTTATAATTGATTTATTTGTATTTATATTTACTACAAATAATTGATCTGTTTTATTTACAAAATGATCTTGGTAAGGGAACCATTCACCTTCATTTTTTAGTCAAAGACATATTTTATATCATGTCTTTTAATTTAAATTTTCATATATCGGGATATGTTATTCTATATCCTTATTGTTGTTCATTTTTTTCCAACTGAAGAGATACCCTTTTTCTCTTCCATAAATTCATTTTATAAATTCTAATATTCTGATGTTAAGCATTTGTATTTTCATAAGGGAATACATCTCAATATCATTTCATTGAGGAATATCCTGATATTGTGAACCTTTATTATCCAATAAGGTGTAAATACTACCCTTTGTCATATGATATCATGAATATCCTTATTATCATGATATTAATGTTTTCTTAAATTTTATTCATTAATTATATTTATTCAATTATTTTCTCATGAGGTAATGGATTCATTAACTAAACATAGTTTTAAATTTTTTAATGGTTTAATTTTATACATCCTTTAATTTCATGTCCAAGTTTTAGAAATTATTTTAAGGATTTTTTTATATGGACATGACAATTTATACTTTTAAATTCATTTCAAATGTTTCAATGTGGTATGGAACACTTTGATTAAAAACTCAAATTTTTTATATTTTAAATGAACTGATTAGTTCAATATCGTGAAATGTTATCTTATGATTAAGATGTGTAAATGTTATCTTAACTTTATGGTTGTTTTATGTGTTATGATTGTGTTATGGTTCTTGGGCATTTTTATGTATATGGGTGGTTATGTGATTAACATAGGGATGGTGACCCCATAATTCTATCCAATGCATTGGGTATCATGACGGAGGTAAAAGTTAATGTTTCTCTTATGATATTTAGGAAATATATTGTGATGGGTATTCCTAATATAAATCCATATATAACTATGAAATCTACACTGTATGTATGTTATGGATTTCACATGATAACTTTATGATTTCTGATTTCTATGTATTATAAATAAATCTTATTATTTTTCGAGGTATGTTAAAGAGCTTATGGATTATGATTGAAAAGTGTTATTTCATTTTTTTGTATGTATTGATGCACTAATGTTTTCTCTTTTTGTTTTATAAACCTTACTATGATTTTTATGCTCATCCAATGTTTTGGAAATGTTTTTCCTAGGGTATAATGAAGGGTAAGAGAAATTAATAATTGAAGAAGATTTATATCAATAAAAAAATTATTGATTTCATAAAAAAAATTATTATTATGAAAATTTAGATATTGTAGAAGTGTCTACTTTGTTATTTGTGAGATGTAATGTAATAGTTACGACCTAATTCATTAAAACTCTAATCAAAAAAAGATCCTCATTGATAATTATTAACTTAATTATAGAATATGTGATTTTAATGGCAGGGTCCTTATAATAAGGGTTTCTTACTATTCATAAGGGTATGTTACTATTATTAAGTGTATGATACTATTAATTAAAAATTATGTTTATCTTATCAGAAACTAAATGTTTTATTGAATTAAATGATGAATGTTAGTTTTTTGAAAGTCCAATTATAGAAGTGGAAAAATTATATTTATTGGTTAGGTTATAAAGTGTATTTTTGTTAAGACATACGGTTTCATTAATTATATATAAAATATATTTGTATATTATTGTGTTGTTACATTAATCCCCCTTCAATAAAATTGCATCACCACAATTCAAAATTTAAAAACTAATTTAAAAATTTAATGCTTAAACACTCCCTTGTGGGAAACCCACATCAGAAATAGGGTTCATAAAATATCCACGCAAAATGTGGAAAAGGGAAGTGATGTTGTCACCAAAAAAACATGCTTTTGAATGGGGTGAAATTAGTTGGAATTAAAAACATGGATATGGAAGAAAATCTAAGTATGATTTTTTGATGAAATGTGATAGATATCATGTTCATATTATGTTGATTACTAGGTAATTATAAACTACTGTAAAAAATCATCGATATTATCAAATATTATGATAATAGGAAAAAATTTTATTTAATAATTTTTCCATATGTTGAGGTATTACTCCACCCTTTAAGAGTATAAATATACTTTTTTATTTAAAAACACCTCAATTGATTGCACTAAGAACTATCTATATATTATCACTTTGTATAGGTTACACCATATTGTGAAGTAATACTGTAACCTGGAAAAGAACGTACAATGATCATCTTAAACCATTTCATAAATGGTTAAAAAATACACAATATAATCATTCAACACTTTAGAATGACGGTGTCTGATTTTACAAGACAAACGTATCATAAACCCTTAATCAACATGAAGCATATCTAAATTTTCACATTCAAAAAATGTGAATATCTTCATCGCGTGTCCTCTAAAAATATGGTAATAACTCAAATTACCATAAAACCATATTGGATATATTCCATAAATAAAAAATGTTGTAAAATCCATCAATTGTAGCTTAAACCACTTGTTGGCATGTAAAAAAATCAGTTTTGAGGAAGTTAGTACTTATCCAAATGAATCATCTCTTCATCATTAACATCATCATTAGAAATATATTATTGGTTTTCCATCATTTAATCAACTAGTTTCCTAAAAAATTAACTTTCCACTGAATATCGTTTCATTGTACCATTCATCTTATGGATTCAAATATGTAATGAAAAAGTATTGTAGTATAATCATAATATATTCTATATTTTTTATAACCAGTAAATAGCAAACAAAATATACAAAAAACATGATTCAGGACAAGTAATATTATTAATTATACTTCATCTGCAGCATCATCAAAACATGGTCATTATCGAAAATCATTATATGGGGTATATTTCATTGACAATGGGGATATTGATTCTCATAGTGTCCCATCTTCTTGTAGTTGTAGCATTGTACAATATAATCCTTTTTTACTCTTTCAATAAGGAAATTAGTGTCCTTTTTTCCATACTTATAACAAACACTAATTCCCTTCATGTATTTACCAAGGTGATTACTTCCATAGTTATCACATGTGGTAAAACACTTCTTTACCTTTTTTAAATTATCTATATTTTTCATGTCTATCCTCTACTCCTTTTTCTTCCCTTCATAGAAATAGGAATTAGATAAGTCTTTACATACCTCTTCAACACATGATATTGTTTACTCAAATGATGAGGATACATGGGAGAGAATCTTCCTTCAAAATTAAATCTTATGTCCATTAGTGGTATCATCCTTCTAACTCTTCGCATCACATGCATTAGTGATGTTCTAATTCCTTCTGCTAGGATCCATATCCAATCAATTCCATATTATATATTATCTCATAAAATTATGAATTCTTTATGAATCAAAACATGGTATCACCCATAACATAAATTTGTGCGTCATAATTCCTAAAACAATATACTTTTGTTACATTTGGGAAATAAACCCTTCATAATGGTGGGTAAATATATTGTGATTTATCCTTTGAATATCCCCTGAGAGTGTCAAACCAGGTTTACAGTAAGGCCCATTTTCATGTATCGGGATACCCCGAGCTAAGGCCAAAACTCCATGTCTTTTCACTCCTAGGTACGTCTGTGCTAGAACCACATCGAGATGTTGAATATAGAAAAGGATTTATTCCCCAGAAAGATCCACATAATCAGTTCCATACATATATTGTAGGATATTCATCTATGTTAATCACCAATTATTATTTTAGGGATTTGTTACCTAATAAAAATTTTCTAAATCTATTTACATGTTTTCTAGAAAATTTCATCTTATACCAATGGTAACGCCCTAACCCTAGGATCCCAGATCCAATGCATTATTTTAATATATTGACATGATTACAAGGAATAAAATCCTGAATGACAGAGAAGTCTAGTTGTTTTGGAAAACCAGATACATTAATTGGTTCAACATTACAACTTGATAAGAAATAAAATATATTATTTCTATTGGGAACATCCACAACACTACGATTATCACCACATTTAAGCCATAATAACCATTTTCATGTCCTGATAAGATAAAATATAAAAAATGTGTGAGCTCAAATGCTCATTAAGATTAAGAAATACATTGGAATATAAAATAACATAATAATTAGGTATGGTGAATAACTAAAACACATTCCTTTAAAAATAAATATGAACATATTCTTGTAGGAAAATATCTGGATAAAAAATTCAACAATAAAATATAAACATGTGTATTATACTCGTCGAATAATGACATGAAATCTCTATACTATTTTCCTAAATAGGGAAATTCATATTTCATGCATCATAACCATATCACCAACTTTTCCTTACATTACCATAAATAACCATTTTTTCAAGGCCTCATGCCATTACCTAGTTTATCTCATTAGACCTATTGATACATCGAGGGGATATAGTGCGACCCACCCCTCCCAAAACGTGTCCAGTTCATCCCTCTTATAAATGGGGTAGTGTAAACAACATATTCATTCATATTTAAAATAACACATGAAATGTAAATAACATTCCCTAATAATTAAACATAAAAACTATTCATTTGGAGTAATATGGTGAATGATATCAAGATAGAACAACCAAATACGATCTAATTAGAAAACATTAAAAAAGTTTTTTGTAGATGATATCAACAGAGATAAAGTTCTATGAAATACAATATGAATCAGAGGATGTGGACATAAATAAAGATACTCTTAAATGAGACCATTGAAAAATAATTGATGAAACAGTTTATAAACCTTCTAAAGTGTCCCATAACACCTTGAAACATTGAAATCATAATCCCTTAGAATATCCTATGAATAATGAGTCACATAGTATGATATAAAAAAGGTAGTTCATACACAAAAAGTATAAAGTACATGCTGAATAAGGAATATATTTCATAAATGTTAAAGTGAGATGAGAAAAATCCTTCTTTTACTTTCGAATGAACATTTATTTTGGAAAATAATTTTTATTTGTCATGTAATAATATTTTAAACATTTATATCCCAAAAATAAAATGGAAGGTCATTAAAATTAGATTTTAGGCTTAAATAATGTCTTATTTAGGTGAAATCATTTAAAAATATTTTATAAGAGAATCCCCATAAATGAAAGTAGGATTATGGTTGGTACACAATTAAATAAAATTAAATTATACATTGAATATCGTGAAAATAAATATATTCATGATAGGAAACATAAGTGAATGTATACATACACCAAGCACAAGTAGTATTAGTGAATACAAAATATCTCACAAAAATGGAAGTGAGATGAAGAAACCCTTACCATAAATTCGATGGTGTCCTTCACTAGGACATAGTGTCATGGATAAAAAAATAAATAAATTAAATAATACTTATATAACCTATTTTTCCTGTAGTTGATATATTATAACCTTATTATTTTCATTCATTGCCTTTTTAATGGGTTAAGTGGTTCAATTTCACTATTTTTGTTTGTTGGTTTCATGATCGATAGAATTATATACATGAATGGAGAAACATTTAAAATGATGATTGTTGTATATAATTGATGTAACACCCCATGCTTCTACGGTACGCTTCTCTTTGAATAATGCAATAGCGTGTGTTGTACGCAACATCAGGTTATGACACACACCACAACCGATCAAACTAATTGTTATGAATTGTAATACCTACTTTTTGAAATTATATATATTTTATATTTCAAAATGGAATTCATTTTTGGATTCGGAATATCGAAATTATCCTAAGTTGATTTTTTGGTATTTTACTGAGAACTTCCAATTTTTATAAATAGTGAAAATTACTTAAAAACAACTTTTTTAATAAAAATAATTTATAGGGATAAATTATATTATTGAGTGGTTTTAAAGTATAATTAGAATATATTTTTACCATTTTATCCAATGGTGTTCATTATAATTAATTTCACTTTGAAATTGAACGTAAACAATTGTCAATCTTTTGATATATATTGTTTCTTAAAAACATGCTATTTGTTGTGACAGTGGGAATTAATTATAAAATTAATTAATGCAACCTATATGATTGGAATTTTGTAAAATAGACATCATTTTTGAATTTGGAATATCAATTATAGCTTAGGGTGAAATTTTGGCATTGTTCTGAAAAATTTCAATTTTTGATGAATAGTGAAACTACTAAGTGGTAGTTAAAAAACTGAATTTTTCATAAAACATAATTTTACCGCTTCTGTGATTGGAATTTCGAAAATACGAGAGACATGGTTAATACCAAGGTGTAAAATGTGGTTCAATGAGATGAAAATAATTTTTGGTGACTAGAAACTTTTTACTTTTATTTACCACGGTTAAAATTAAATAGGGTAATTAAGGGTAAAAATGAAATTAATATTACCCAAACACATGTCCTAATTCTATTGGACAAGTGTATCTCGACCAAAAACAAACTTAGGAATAAAATATTATCATTTAGGTCCACTTGGATTTGATTAGGACATTTATTATTATTTAATTCCAAGAAGAGTTAAAAGAGTTAAAATCAATGTTTATTTACTAAAACATTTATAATATAGGGTTATACATAAGATAAATTCTATTGTAAATATTCATTAGAAATATAAAAAACATTCCTATATAATTATAGTTTATTTATAATTTTTAGACATTAAATAATTTAATTTATCTATGACACAATGATGATGCAGTAATTACCATAATAGTGAAAATTTAAAATAATTGATATTGTAAATACCCAAATAAATATAATTTGAGACTTTTAATGAATTAAACTAATTCTCTAGGATAATATTACATATTATAATTGATTTAATAGACCTTTTTCGAACTAATCATTTTGTTACGAGTTTCACAAAAATCAATTTTCCAAATAGTGTCAAAAATGACATAAAAGAGTTTTTAAAACAAATATTATATTATTAATTGATATTAAATTCATAAAAATATAAGGATCGGAAAATAGACTTATATCATGATATTTGTATCAATAATGGACCACTTGGGGGTCTTTTGGAGGTATATAGTATGTTTATTAACTATATAATATAAAAATACAAAGTGACATGGTAAGTGTCAAACTAATTAACTAAGAGTTAAAACTAAAAGATAAGGTTAATATAATGACCCAAACCTGTCTAAATTCTATTGTTTGAGTGGTTTTATACCTTTCCCCACCTTAAAATTTAAATAATCTACTTCTGATCCATTATAAACTGAATATGAATTTATTATAAAATAATATTTCTAGCTTTTCCAAAGGTTCCCCTCACCCCTCTTATAAAAGGGCACTCTCACTTCTCATTAACTCACATCTTCAAATCCTTTTGGTTCGGAAAAACTCTGCCCAAATACTATCTAAACATCCTTCACTTCATCCTAGAGGCCTTCCTTTAGTCAGAAAGACAACTTAAGGAGCCTTTTTTATCAAATCAAAAGGAAGAACCCGAAGAAGAGGTAATGATTTCACCACCCTTTTTCAAGTTCCTTTCTTTTTCCACTTCTTATTTCTTTGTTATTCCCATTCTAAAATAATGAATCCAGTATATCCTATATACTTTAATATTATTATAAATATTGCACAACCATATTCAGTATTATATCCATCCTTTGAATGACATGCCACCATACGTGCGTACCTACGGCATACCGTCTCCACGTCGTGGTGTAATTGTTATTCAATATATTATTATTTGGATGGGTATAATAATGATGTGTAATTCATGTAAATAATAAATATAACATGATAATGATTATGTATATATTATATAACATCCAATTATATATTATTTTACTATCAAATGAATGATATTGTCCCTCGTGCGTACGTACTGACTACCGTCTCTACGAACGTGATAAGATTCATTCTCCATCGTATCCATTCAAGTATAATTCTCATTTGATGATTAATAATAGTATCTAATGACTTGATATCATTATTAATATTATTAATATACATATTATCCATGACAAACATGGCTTATGTAACAAAACATATAAAAGAAAATGGGTATGTTAACACCCAAAACAACGATAATACTAAGATATTATTAACAAATCAATGTTAAAAGATCATATATGATATCATATTAATGTATATGATTCTTGTATAATTTAATAACAATTATTTCACCATTATACATGAGTTTAACCTACCCTCAACCAAGGAAAAGTACATGGTAAGGGTTTATTTCACAATCTCTTCATTATCCGAGGTTGTTTATACGTAATAATCTACTGGGATCTCTTTATCATCCACATCCATGTTTCTTAAAACTGTATTTCAAAACATTTTTACTATTTACAAGATTATGGGTTAAAGTCATTTATACCCTTGTTTGACTTTTTATAAGAGGTTTATGAATGAATCTTTCCGTCATTTTCCAAACAAGGTGTTTTTTAACCTTTTCGACAGAATTAAGGTAAGAATGTTTTTTTAACTTATACGGTGGGTGCAGCTATTTTCTACCATTATAAAATAGTTGAAGATTCCATTACAAGATTATAAGAATATTTTCAATGAAAATGTTTTATTTTATAAATATATGACTCTTAAATTATTTCAACATAGAAAGAGATATTTCTCTAAAAAGAGTTTTGATTTCATCTATGTCAACAACCTTTGATGGATTTTATGCTTATTTGAAGTTGATTTATTATGATACAAAACTTCTATATTGTATTGAAGTTTTTGTGATATGTTTGACTATGGATGTGTTATTTTTATACCATTAATGGTTTATGGATGAAGTATTTACATTTCATATGCTAGTTTTAATACGAATGTTTATGTTATGTTTAAACCTTTTCATATGGGAATTCATTGGACATAATATGTGACAGGTGGAGCCCGCTATAGCTCTACGATGCATCAATAGGTCTCATGATACAAACTAGTGTCTTGTCACATGGCCTTGGCAATATCTTATTTTTAGTCTTGGCACGAGGCCATGGCTATGTGGTTATTATAGTCTGGCATTATGCATTCCATCATTATGAAAGTGGTCAATTATATTTCATGTGATTATTCGATTATTATAATATCCATGTGAATAAGTAAATGGAATTATTTCATTTTATTTTTTTCATACTATGTTGACGTTCAAGTTTAAAAAGGATTTTGTTTTAGTTATACACTGCATTAAATGTTTATTCTTATTTATCAAGGTTTTTGCTATATTGTTTTCCTTACTCGGCAATTGAGATCACCCATTTTCTATGTTTTATTTTTTCCAGGATGTGAAGAAGTAAATTATGAATGACCTAAAAGGATGTTATGAGGGGATAATAGTTTTGACTATGGAGACAATATGTTGTTGTAGATGTTTTTCACATTATGATGCAATGTAAAATTTTATGAATATATCTAGTGTTTCCAAGGCTACTAAACTAATCGGTCTTTCGAGATTAGATCTTTCTTGTGATCATGCCAATGTTATGTAATAATGCACTAATTCTGGGTAACTGGGGTCGGGGAATTACAGTTGCTATCAGAGAAATTTTAGTACAAACCTTGGAAGCTAGATTTAGATAAACTTGGATTAGAGAACATAGACCTAATATGAACTTTGAGGATTAGTATAGAAGAACTTCCTAGAATTTTCGTATTGTAGAGATTTTGTGAGTTTTCCGAGCAATACATCCCAGTCTGGATACGAGCAAGTAGAGGTGGCTCTGGCACAGATGTACCTAGGGGTAAAACCCGAAAACACCGCTTTGAGCTAGACTCGAATGGGAACTGGTTCACGACAACGGGCGTTGCTGCACTATTGGTTACGACACTCCCAGGAGATATGCTTAGGATAACCCTCATTTTCTTTACAATCATTATGATCGGTTTATGAGTATATAATTCCTCAAAGAAAACATTTTTTATGATTATGGATTATATCCATAAATAGTTCAATTTATATTATGTGTTTTATAAGTATGGAATTATGTATTTTGATTTATAAACTGATCTAGTTTATGCCATTGTTTAGAAATGGAACCTAGTGGAAGAAATGGAAACCATATCAATGCACGCACTCCATGTAGGGATTTCCCTCCCTCTCAAGATAATTATAGTGGAGCTGGTGATGGAACTAGTGTCGATCAGCTAATCACCATACTCGGACAACACACTCAGGTTATGAATAATAACATTACCCATATGGAGCACCCTGATCTGCAGCATGGAGGATCAATGTTTGATCGATTCATGAGGCAACAACCACCAACATTCAATGGGAGTACAAATCCCTTAGTAGCTGAGCAATGGATAAATTCCCTAGAGAAAATATTTCAGGCTTTGGAGAGTAGTGAAAGGGAAAAAGTTATCATGGCAGTTTACTGCCTCACTGGAGATGCTGATCAATGGTGGTCATTGATTCAAAATATGAAGGAAGATGATGAAGTATCAAATATGGAGTGGAGGGAGTTCAAAGATCTATTTTTAGAAAAATAATTTCCTCATGACCATCAAGCAGATATGGAAAGGCAATTTCTGATTCTGAGACAAAAGGAGGATGAGAATGTCACAAATATGAGGCTAATTTTACAAGGTTAGCAGGTATGCTGGTGATTATATACATAACCCCAGAAGTAGGATTGATCATTTCATTGATGGGTTAAAATCGTTTCTCCGTCGAGCATTAGTCTCACAGTCCTTTTCATCATACGAAGACATTGTCTCATGTGCTATCAAGACAAAAAAGGAATTCTCTAAGTCTTATGACTTTAAAGCAAAGAAAGAGAGGAAGAGATATGCTGATCAATCTGGGAATGTAAATAAGGGGAATAAAGGAAAGGTTTAATATCCATCATGTGGTAAATGTGGGAAGAAACACCCCGGTACTTGATTAAAGGTAACGGGAGTCTGTTACAAGTGTGGTGAAAAAGGCCACCAAGCTCGGGATTGCAAAGGGAAGAAGGATACTACCAATGTTCAGTGCTACAATTGCAAGGATATGGGACATTATAAAAATTAATGTCCTAAGCGTCAGGGGAACTTACCACAGAAAATGCCAAGGGATCAAGGCCAAGCTTATGCTATCACTACTGGTGAGGTAGAAGCTCCGAAAGACATGGTAGCAGGTAATTTAATGGTTCCCTCAAGTTTAGCAAATGCATTATTTGATTCTGGATCATCGCATTGTTTCATATCTCCCTAGTTTTCCAAGAAAATTAGATATTTCCATTTTGATTTAAAAAAGGAGTTGTCAGTTAAAACTCCTAAGGGAAGTATCATTACAACAATGTTTTGTGAATCAGTCCCCATTAGAGCACATAAATGTTCTTTATCTACTGATCTCATCATCATACCTATGATTGAGTTAGATATAATCCTCAGTATGGATTGGCATTCGGATTATGATGCGATGATTTATTTTAAGAAGAAGGAGGTTACGATTTTTTATGATGACGATAAGGAACACCTTATCTTTAGAGCAGAATCGTCACCACATAATTCTTATCTAGATCCACCCCCATTAGCTCAACTAAATTCAATTATTGGGGAGGAAGTGAATGAAATGACTATGGGTGAGGAAAGGAATGTTCAAATAGAGGATGTACCTGTTGTGAAAGAATATGTAGATGTATTTTCGAAAGAATTACTTGGACATCCTCAAGAATGAGAAGTTGAGTTTTCCTTTGATTTAATTCCTAGATCAAGGCCTATATCGAAGACCCCTTATAGAATGGCCCCTATAGAATTAGTTGAACTAAAGAAACAACTAGATGAATTGAGTAATAAGGGATTTATTTGCCCTAGTGTTTCTCCATGGGGATCCCCTGTTCTTTTTGTTAAAAAGAAAATGGATCTATGAGGTTTTGTATCGACTATATGGAGATCAATGCTATAACAATAAATAAAAAGTATCCCCTACCTCGCATTGATGATTTATTTTACCAAATGCATGGTGCTCAATACTTTTTAAAGATTTAAATTCACTCTGGATATCATCAGTTGTGTGTAAATAAGGAAGACATTCTGAAGACAGCATTTCGAACCAGGTACGGGCATTACGAGTTTATTGTAATGCCTTTTGGATTGACTAATGCACCCTCTGTATTCATGGATCTGATGAATAGAGTTTTCAAGGAATATCATGATGAATTTGTGGTGGTATTTATTGATGATATCTTGGTATACTCTAAAAGCTACGAGGATCATGAAATTCACTTGCACATTATCTTGAAGACTCTGAGAAGACATGAATTATATGGGAAGTTTAGCAAGTGTGAATTCTGGATTAATGAGATTTCTTTTCTTGGCCATATTTTCTATAAAGATGGAATCTCTGTTGATCCTTATAAGACCAAGGCAATCCAAGAATGGCCAGATACTATGAGTATAACTGAGGTACGCAGTTTTATTGGTTTGGAAGGTTATTATCGACGTTTCTTCAAGAATTTTGCCCGATTGGAAAACCCATTAACGAAGCTCACACGTAAAGGGGTTAAATTTGTTTGGAAAAATGAGTGTGAAGAATGTTTTGAAGAACTAAAGCCAATATTAGTCAATGCTCATATATTGACTCTACCATCGGGGAATGATGGGTTCTTTATTTATAGAGATGCATTGAAGAAAGGATTTGGTTGTGTTTTTATGTAGAATGATACGGTTATTCCCTATGCATCACGACCGTTGAAAATTCATGTGCAAAACTATCCTACTCCTGATCTCGAGTTAGCAGCTGTGATCTTTGCTTTGACGGTATAGAGGCACTACCTATATGGTGAAAAATGTGAGATTTATACTGATCAAAAGAGTTTAAAGTATATTTTCCCACAAAAAGAACTCAACATGAGGCAAAGGAGATGGATTGAATTACTCAAGGATTATGATTGTACGATACACTACCACCCGGGGAAAGCAAACAAGGTGGCAGATGCTTTGAGCAGAAAAGATCATGGAGTTTTGAACAATATGAGAATTGAAAGGGATCCAATTTTCATAGATCTAGTGAAGATGGACATGGGAATAACCAGGGAAGGTGAAACATCAATGATTTTTCAAATGGTTTCCAAACCATCATTACTAGAAAGGATTAAGAGTTCTCAGACCGATGATGAAGAATTTGAAAAGAAGATTAAAGCTGTTAATGAGGGGATATTGAGAGACATTGTGTATGAAGATGGAATTTTGAAATTCGGGAAGATAATTTGTGTTCCCGATATACCTGATCAAAAAAGTGAGTTGTTGGATGATGCTCAAAGTTCCAATTTCTCTATACACCCTGGGAGCACCAAAATGTATAGAGATTTGAAGGAACATTTTTGGTGGGACAACATGAAGAGGGAGATTTCTGATTTTGTGTCAAGATGTATGGTTTGTCAACAAGTGAAAGCTGGAAGACAACAGCCTAGTGGAGTCATGCAACCACTTCCAATACCATAGTGGAAATGAGACAATATTACAATGGACTTTTTCATTGGATGACCAAAGACTCATAGAAGGAATGATGCAATATGGGTTATTGTTGATCGTCTTACCAAGTCAGCACATTTTCTTGCTATAAGAGAAGATCTACCACTGGAACGTCTAGCAAAACTATATATTAATGAGGTTGTGAGACTTCATTGAGTACCCCTATCGATTGTTTCTGATTGTGATCCATGTTTTACTTCAAGATTCTGGAAGAGTCTTCAGAAATCCCAGGATACTGAACTTCATTTGAGCACTGCCTACCACCCACAGACAGACGGACAATCAGAACAGACTATTCAAACCTTAGAAGACATGTTGAGATCTTTATCACTTGACTTTTAGGGAATGTGGGATCCATATTTACCTTTGGTAGAATTTTCTTATAACAATAGCTTCCATTCAAGTTTTCAGATGGTACCATATGAAGCATTATACAGAAAGAGATGTCACACACCAACCTGTTGGGATGACATTGGTGAAAGAAAACTTGTAGGTCTAGAACTGGTAAAGGAAACAATGGAAAAGTTGAAGGTAATCCAAAATCACATCAAAGCAGCTCAAAGTAGGCAGAAGAGCTATGCCGATAAAGGAAGGAAGGATTTGGAATTTCAAGTCGGTGATCATGTTTTCCTGAAGGTATATCCATGGAAGGGAGTCATACATTTTGGTAATAAAGGTAAATTGAGTCCCAGGTACATCGGACCTTTCGAAATTCTAGAACGAATTGGGGTTGTAGCTTACCGATTGGCAATGCTGCCAAAACTCTCCAATGATCACGATGTGTTCCACATATCTCTGTTGAGGAAATACATTCCTTACCCAATGCATGTACTCACCTTTGAGGAATTAGAACTGGAACCCGATCTGTCTTTTTGCGAAGATCCCGTCAGGATTCTTGATACGAGATAATAAGTACTGAGAAACCGGACGATGCGTCTGGTAAAATTTTTGTGGAGAAACCGTAAGATAGAAGAGGCAACGTGGGAACCCGAGGAACTTATGATGAAGAACCACCCGAGTATTTTCATGAGGTATTATTATAGAAATTTCAAGGACGAAATTATTTGAAGGAGGGGAGAATGTAACACCCCAATCTTCTACGGTATGCTTCTCTTTGAATAATGCAGTAGCATGTGTTGTACGCAACATCGAGTTCTAACACACACCACAACCGATCAAACTAGCCATTATGAAAATTAATACATAATTTTTGAAATTATATATATTTTATATTTAAAAATGTACTTCATTTTTGGATTTGGAATATCGAAATTATCCTAAGTTGAATTTTTGGTTTTTTTTGAGAACTTCCAATTTTTATGAATAGTGATAAATACTTAAAAACAACTTTTTTAATCAAAATAATTGATAGTGATAAATTATATTATTGAGTGGTTTTAAAGTATAATTAGAATATATTTTTACCATTTTAACCAATGGTGTTCATTAGAATTAATTTCACTATGAAATTGGACATAAACAATTGTCAATCTTTTGATATATATTGTTTCTTAAAAACACGCTATTTGTTGTGACAGTGGGAATTAATTATAAAATTAATTAATGAAACTTATATGTTTAAAATTTTGTAAAATAGGCATCATTTTTGAATTTGGAATATCAATTATAGCTTATGGTGAAATTTTGGAATTGTTCTGAAAAACTTCAACTTTTGATGAATAGTGAAACTACTATGTGGTAGTTAAAAAACTGAATTTTTCATAAAACATAATTTTACCTCTTTTTTGATTAGAATTTAGAAATTCCGAGAGACATGGTTAATATCAAGGAGTAAAATTTGGTTCAATGAGATGAAAATAATTTCTGGTCAATAGTAACTTTTTACTTTTATTTACCACGGTTAAAAGTAAATAGGGTAATTAAGGGTAAAAATGATATTAATATTACCCTAACACATGTCCTAATTCTATTGGACAAGTGTACCTCGACAAAAATAAACCTTTTGAATAAAATATTATCATTTAGGTCCACATGGATTAGATTAATACATTTATTATTATTTAATTCAAAGAAGAGTTAAAAGAGTTAAAATCAATGTTTATTTACTAAAACATTTTTAATATAGGGATATACATATGATAAATTCGATTTTAAATATTCCTTAGAAAGATAAATCGCTTTCGTACATAAATATATTTTATTTATAATTTTTAGATATTAAATAATTTAATTTATATATGACACAATGATGATGTGGTAATTACCATAATAGTGAAATATTAAAATAATTGATATTGTAAATACCCAAATAAATATAATTTGAGACTTTTAATGAATTAAAATAATTTTCTAGGATACTATGACATATTAGTATTGATTTAATTGACTTTTTTCGAGCAAATCATTCTGTTATGATTTTCACAGAAATCAATTTTCCAAATAGAGTCAAAATTGACATAAAAGAGTTTTTAAAACAAATATTATATTATTAATTGATATTAAATTTCAAAAAAACTATGGTTCGGACAAGAGACTTATATAATTATATGTTTATCATTAATTTACCACGTGGGGGTCTCTTAGAGGTACATAGTATGTTTATTAACTATATAATATAAAAAATACAAAGTGACATGGTAAGTGTCAAACTAATTAACTAAGAGTTAAAACTAAAAGATAAGGTTAACATAATGACCCAGAACTGTCTAAATTCTATTGGTTGAGTGGTTTTCAAACTATCCCCACCTTAAAATTTATATAATCCACTTTAGATCCATTAAAAACTGAATATGAATTTATTATAAAATAATATTTCTAGTTTTATAAAGGTGCCCCTCACCCCTCTTATAAAAGGGCACTCTCCCTTCTCATTAACTCACATCTCCAAATACTTTTTATTCGGACATACTCTTCCCAAATACTCTCTCAACTTCCTTAACTTCATCTTAGAGGCCTTTGTTTAGTCAGAAAGCCATCTTAAGGAGCATTTTTGATCAAATCAAAAGGAAGAACCTGACGAAGAGGTAATGATTTCACCACCCTTTTTCAGGTTACTTTCTTCTTCCACTTCTTCTTTCTTTGTTATTCCCATTCTAAAATAATGATTCCAGTATATCCTATACACATTAATATTATTATAAATATGGCACAACCATATTCAGTATTATATCCCTCTTTTGAATGACATATCACCATACGTGCGTACGTATGGCTTACCGTCTCCACGTCGTGGTGTAATTATTATTCCATATATTATTATTTGGATGGGTATAATAATGATGTGTAATTGATGTAAATAACCAATATAACATGATAATTATTCTGTATATATTATATACCATCCAATTATATATATTTTTAATATCAAAAGAATGATATTGTCACTTGTGCATACGTACGGACTACCGTCTCCATGAACGTGATAAGATTCATTCTCCATCGTATCCATTCAAGTATAATTCTCATTTGATGATTAAGAATAGTATCTAAGGACTTGATATCATTTTGTATATGATTAATATACAACCTATCCATGACAAACACGGCTTACGTAACAAAAAATATAAAGAAAATGGGTAAGTTAACACCCAAAACAATGATAATACTAAGATATTATTAACAAATCAATGTTAAAAGATCATATATGATATCATATTAATGTATATGATTCTTGTATAATTTAATAACAATTATTTCACCATTATTCAAGAGGTTAACCTACCCCCAAACAAGGAAAAGTACAAGGTAAGGGTTTATTTCTCAATCTCTTCATTATCTGAGGTTGTTTATACGTAATAATCTACAGGGATCTCTTTATCATCCACATCCATGTTTCTTAAAAATGTATTTCAAAACATTTTTAATATTCACAAGAATATGGGTTAAAGTCATTTATACCCTTGTTTGACTTTTTATAAGAGGTTTATGAATTAATCTTTCCATCGTTTTCCAAACAAGGTACTTTTTAACCTTTTCGATAGAATTAAAGTAAGAATGTTTTTTTAACTTATACAGCAGGTGCAGCTATTTTCTGCCATTATAAAATAGTCAAAACATCCCTTAAAAGCTTATAAAAATATTTTCAAAGAAAATGTTTTATTTTATAAATATATGACTCTTAAATTATTTCAAAATAGAAAGAGATATTTCTCTAAAAAGAGTTTTGATTTCATCTATGTCAACATCCTTTGATAGATTTTACGCTTATTTGAAGTTGATTTATTATGATACAAAACTTCTATATTGTATTGAAGGTTTTGTGATATGTGTGACTGTGGATGTGTTATTTTTATACCATTCATGGTTTATTTATGAATTATTTATATTTATTATGCTATTTTTAATACGGATGTTTATGTTATGTTTAAACCTTTTCATATGGGAATGAATTGGACTTAATATATGACGAGTGGAGCCTGTTATAGCTCCTCGATGCATCGGTAGGTCTCATTAATCAAACTAGTGTCTTGGCACAAGGCCTTGGAAAAATCTTATTTGTAGTCTTGGCACAAGGCCTTGGCTATGTGGTTATGATAGTATGGAATTATGCATTCCATCATTATGAAAGTGGTTATTGATATTGCATGTGATTATTTGATTAGTAGAATATCCATGTGAATAAGTAAATGGAATTATTTCATTTTATTTTTTCCATACTATGTTGATGTTCATGTTTAAAAAGTCTTTTGTTTTAGTTATACACTGCCTTAAATGTTTATTCTTATTTATGAAAGTTTCTGCTATATTGTTATCCTTACTGGGCATTTGAGCTCACCCCATTTCAATGTTTTATTTATCCCAGGATGTGAAGAAGTAAATTATGAATGAACTGTAGGGATATTATGAGGGGATAATACTGTGGACTATGGAGATAATAGGTTGTTGTAGTAGTTTTTCACTTTATGATGTAATGTACAACTTTATGTATATATCTAGTGTTTCCAAGGCTACTAAACCAATCGGTCTTTCGATATTTATATTTCTTGTGATCATGCCAATGTTATGTAATAATGAACCGACTCTGGGTAACTAGGGTCGGGGTGTTAAAATTGAACTAATATGTTATTGTTGAAAATAAAAAATGTTTCATGGGTGTAAATAATATTTGGTTACTTGGAGTGAAGATGATTCATTACATAAATTATTTATTCACAACCTTTTGGGTTAATTGGTTGTTTTTTAACACCAAAAAATCATTTTACATTACAAATAGAAACTATATGTACAAAAAGATTACACAAACATAAATAATATGTAATACATATATTATCGTTTGGTTCAACCATAAGAATGGTTTCATGACTATAATTAAAGAAAGTAATTGAAATTGAAAACCCATCATCCTTGAATGTGTTAAATTAGCACATCTTCGATAGTGTTTTCATATTTAGTATATAATAATGGGAAAGGAGAGATGATGAAGTATTATTCTATCAGCATGAAAAAATTCTAGTACATGTAATATACTCTAGCCATCTTTGAATTTTTATAAAAGGATGTGAGGAATGAAAAATAATGTAACTCAATATAAAAGACAATTTGGGAAATCCCTAATGAGAAATTCAACAGCCTAATGACGTCGCAAAAAAATATATAAAATATTTTGATGATAGAAAAAGGGGTATCTCATCATTCTTACATAATATTGATAATAATTGGGGGATATGTAATTACATTTCCCATCATAATCTCAATGAAAATAAAAAAAATAAAATAAAATGAATACATGAAAAAGACAAGGGTGGTAGATTCCCATCACTTGTAGATTGAATCTTAAAACATGAATGTTGGGACCTTGGGAGATTAGGAACACCTTGATAAGACTCCTAGTAAAGTAAACATACCAGAGAATCGATGATGATGAGTTTTTAATGAATGAAATGGAAGGAATGTGTGGGTATTTTTTGTAAAGGAGAGGGAATTCTTTATTTATTTATAGTGACACCTCAGTAGCGGTTTTTGGAAAACCAAGGCATTGCCCTTGGAATTTTCCCATGGTATTAAGCACTTGGGACACATCATATCAAATTTTACGGGGAAAAAGTCGAGAATCATTTTATATTAATTATTACATCAATATGATGTCATTAAACATACCAAAAATTCCAACTTGTATTTTTACTATTCATCAAAATTTAAATATTTGAGATGCTTCCAAAAAATTCACCCCAACTATTTTTTTACAATCATAACTCTGAAATGAAGACAATTTTTTTAAATTAATTTTCTAAATATTTTCAATTTTTTGATAAAATCATTATTTCTTCTAAAAAACATTAAAAATAAAACTCATTTTATAACCCTTAAGAAACTAATCATTGTCCCCTAAAATTATCTTACTACCATATGACAATAAAGTCTAAATTTATAATTACATTTTATTAAAGGAGATTTAAATATTAAATGATTAAATTAATCATAAAATTTTAATTATTTATGACATAAATAAATACCAATAAATATAATATGATCGTTTTTTCACTCATAATATGTATAAATTGTATATATACATTCATTGTTAATGTTTCTTTTATTTTAGATGATTTACTATTTTTTACTATTTATAATGGTACTTTTCTATTTATAAGGGTATGTTACAATTCATCAGAAATTATGTTTCTTTTATCAGACTCTAAATATATTACTGAACACAACTATGTGTGTTAATTATTTTTAAATCAAATTATATAAGAAGAAAAATTATGTTAATTGGATAGGTTATAATAATGTGTTTTTTAGAGATTTAGTGTTTCATTCATTCTATATTAAATCTCTTTGTAAATATATGGGATGTTACAAATATCCTCTTGTGACTACATGTACTAAAAATAATATGATATTTACTGTTGTTGACACTGGAAAACGCATCCCCAAAATTTTCTAAATGCTTCCATACATGATCCCAGATCGTAGCACGTTTCACAAGCTTTGATTTGGTAGGTTGTAGGGCCCTAATAGAGTTACGAATTAGGAGTTATGGAAGTTTGATGTTGGGTTAGAAAACTGGTTTGCGAAGCCCATTCACGAATCACCCTCCACGATTGGGGACAGACATCACGAATCAAGGAGGCTGGATGGCTTCGCGAACCCCTTTGACCTTCGTGACCAGCAGTGAAGCAAGGAGGCCGAACAGATCTACGATCCCCTTTGACGTTTGTGACCCACTGCGAAGCAAGGTGGTGGGACAGCTATGCGAACACATTTGATGTTCTCGACCCGCTGCAAAGCAAGGAGGCTGGAGGGCCCCATGCATCGCATTGACGTTCGGGATCCACCATGAAGCAAGGAGGCGGGACGACTCCATGAAACCCATTGACATTCGCGATCCACCGCGGAGAGAGCTTTGTCTTCACGTCGAGAGGGATCTAATTCATTGCACTTCTACCCTATAAATACCCAGTTCAACCCCCTTCTCCAGATGGTCCCTCCACCCCTTGGGTAGCTGATCTCCCAGTTCATGGAGCTTCGCTTTCCTTCGCGATGTGGCTCCTCAAGCCCATGCTCTACAAGCAGCTTCCTTCTCGATGATTCTCCATGTGTCCATGCTCTGCGAGCAGCTTCCTTCGCATTGGTGCTCCGCGAGTCCATCCTCTGTGAGTATCTTCCTTCATGATGCATCTCCTCGAGTCCATGCTTCGTGAGACTCCATGCTCTATGAGCCACTCCAGGACAGTCCCTTCGCTACTGTCACTGAAGCCCATGAAAAATGGATAGTCTCAATGTGTTCATTTCTGGACGGGTTGTTCGCAATTTCCATTGCATTCTTTTAAGCCCCCACCATCCACCTATAGAATACCATGATTTCATATTCTCTTCCACACACCATTAAACACCTTCACTCGACAAATTTCTCTTGCTTCGTTTCTCATTTTGTGAGTTGAGATTCTCTTCATCAATTCCCTGAGTACCTTTAGTCGAACCATTCCTCAGGACACTCATCCAAACCCTATCACTTTTCCATTTTTCTAGGTTGAACTAGAAAGGGTAGCCCTTGCGTAGGTCCCAAGACCATCCATAAATAGGCACATTATGCCTAACAGTCCTCTCTACATGACTGAAAATTGTTGTACTCCCTATTTTCCAAACATAGGATGTCTCTTACTCTATAGGATATTTATCATGCTCCCAGGACGAGATGTCAATAGTTCTATCTATATGACTTTAAACTATACTAATACCTATACGACAAACATAGGATTCCTCTTGCTCCAAACAAGTGAAGCCTTATGCTCTAAGAAAGTGATTCTAACAGTCCACTCTAGAATTCTATAAACTATAGTAATCCCTATGTTCCAAACATATAATGCCTCTTACTCAAAATAAGATATGCCCCATGCTCCAAGCATGAGATGCCAATAGTCCTATCCACATGACATTAAATAGTAGTAATCCATATATGTCAGTCATTGGATGCCTCTTACTCAATATAAGAGATGACTTGTGCGCCAAGCATAATATTCCAACATTCCTCTCTACATGACTATAAACTGTAGTACACCCATTGTTCCAAATATAGGATTCCTCTTGCTCCAAAAAAGAGATGCATTATGCTCCAAGCATAGGATTCCAATAGTCCTATCAACATGACTACAAAATGTAGTACTCCCTAACTGAAAAATAATAGGATGCTTCTTGTTCCAAACAAGAAATTCCTTATGTGCCAATCATAGGATGCCTAATTCCATGATTAAAGTCGCGTAATGTCAATGGCATTGGAATCCATCCAAATATTTAATCACTCCACATCACACTTTGCGTGTCCTTCATTTGGATCTTCATCCACTTCCATGTCTGAAGAGACACCCTAATGGCATGATCCCATGCCGCATCGACTCACCAACTATCCTGGGCAAATTCCCCATAAGACTTTGGACAACATGTCGAGTCAAGTCCTGTGTTTCGAAAATGGTCAACAGTCGACCATCATTTCTTTGTCCCCATTTCTTGCTAACACAATATGGATGTTGTGTTTCGAACATGATCAAAAGTAAGGCTACATAAATATGCCACCCTCATTGCATTTCGAATGCCAGGAATGTAATTATCACTATACACCTCCCTTTTCTCAGATTGATGCCAATTCCCCTTGGCATTATCCCTATTGTGCACTAGCGCATAAGAAAAGGCCTCAACTCACTAGTAGGTTGGGATGATCTCATGGACAAACATGGGGAAGACATTATGGGAAAATACATTGCATAAGCGCCATTCACCATTGCCACTCAATAGTGTCACAAAGGAAGCTACCATGTGTAAGCCCCACTCACCATTGCTGCTCCATAGCGACACCCGAGCAGCTACCTTACATAAGCCCCATTCATCATTGCAGCTCCATAGCGGCACTAGGGCAGAATCCTTGCGGAAGCCCCATTCACAATTGCCGCTCCATAGTGGAAGCCAGGCATCATCCATGAATAATCCCTATTCACAATTTCTTCTCCATAGCGGTACTCAGGAGGAATCCTTTCGTAAGCCCCATTCACCATTGCTGATCCATAGCTCCACTAGGGTATCATCCTTGTGTAATCCCCAGTCACCATTGAGGCTCCATAGCGGCACCCGAGAAGATTCCTTTCCCAAGCCCCACTCACCATTGTGGCTCCATAGTGGCACACATTCATCATCCTTATGTAAGCCTCATTCACCATTGTCGCTCTATAGCAACACATAGGAAGCATCCTAGCGTACACAACATTCACAATTGTCCTTTCATAGAGGATCCTGGGATGATTTCTTGCATAAGTCCCATTAACCATTTCCACTCCATAGCAGAACCCGAGAAGTTTTCTTGCCTATGCCCCATACACCATTACTGCTCTATTGTGGCACTCGAGCAGCTTCCTTGAGTAAGCCCCATCCACCATTGTCGCTCCATAGGGGCACTCGGGTAGCTTCCTTGCCTAATCCCCATCCATAGTTGACGCTACATAGTGGCACCTGGGAATCTTCCTTACGTAAGACCCATTTACAATTGCCACTCCATAGCAGCACCCGGGAAGTGTCCTTGCAGAAGCCCCCATCGACCATTGTCTTTCCATAGTGGCACCCAGGATGCGTCCTTACCTAATCACCATTCACCATTGCCTCTCCATAGCAACACTCGAGCAGCCTCATCACATAACCCCCATTCACCATTTCTAATTCATAGTAGCACCCGGGCAGCTTCCTTGAGTAATCCCCATCCCCCTTCGCCGGTCAATAGTGGCACCCAAGAATCTTTCTTGAATAATCCCCATCCACTATTTTCGTTCCATAACTGCACTTGGGCCGCTTCCTTGCATAAGCCTCAGACATCTTTGTCGCTCCATAGCGGCACTCAGACAGCTTCTTTGTGTAATCCCCATCCACCATTGCCGCTCTATAGGGGTAACCATGAAACATACTTGCATACGCCCCATTCACTATTGTTGCTCCATAGCGGCACCCCGACAACATCCTTGTGTAAGCCCCATTCACCATTATCTCTCCATAGCGTCACCCATGCAACATCCTCACGTAATCCCAATGCACCATCGCAGCTCCATAGCAGCACCTGGGAAGCTTCTTTGCATAAGCCCCATCAACCATTGTTGCTCCATAGCAGCACCTATGAAGCTTCCTTTTGTAATCAACATACACCATTGTTGCTCCATAATGACACTCAGGCAGCATTCTTGCATAATCCCTATCCTCCATTATCACTCCATAGCGGCAGCCGAGTATCTTCTTTGAGTAAGCCCCATTCAACATTGTCGCTCCATAGTGGCACCTAGGAATTTTCCTTATGGAAACCCCATCCACCATTGCTGCTCCATAGTGGTACCAGGGCAGCTCCATTGCACAAGCCCATTCACCTTTGCCACTCTATAGTGGCACCTAGGCAGCCTAGAGTGTAATACCCACACCCATACCTGAACTACGATGACATTGATCATTGCCACGGTAGTGTATGTATGAAGCCTCCTCAAGGTTCATGCCCACCACCCGGTCGTCCCGACATCAATCACGTCAGTTCTCCTACTCTTTGGGCAGTGTATAGTGTAAGCCAAAAACACCAACCTGAACTATGTGGTCTTTGATCCTTGCCAATGCAGGGTAAGTTGGAAGCCTCCACGTGGTTCAAGCCCACCACCCCGGTTGTTCCGACCTCCTTCACGCCAGTTCACCAACACCTTGGGAATCCTAGAGTGTAATCCCCAAACCCTTCCAGAACTGCATGTAATTTTATCCTTACAAAGTTATGGTATGTATGAAGCTTCCACAAGGTTGAATCCCACCTCCCCTATCATTCTGACCTCCTTCATGTCAGTTTTCCAACACCTTGGGTAGCCTAGAGTGTAATCCCCAAACATCAACCTGAACTATAAGGACTTTGATCCATTACAAGGTAGGGTTCATAAGAAGTTTCGACGAGGTTCAAGTGCACCCCCCGGTCTTTTCGACCTCATTCACATAAAATCACCTACACTTATGGCATCCTAGAGTGTAAGCCCAACACCCATTCCTGAACTATGAGGACTTTGATCCTTGCCAAGGCATGGTAGGTTGGAAGCCTCCAAAAGGTTCCATCCCACCAACTCGGTTGTTATGACCTCCTTCACATTGGTTCACCAACACCTTGGGAATCCTATAATGTAATACCCAAACACCATTTTTAACTACACCGACTTTGATCCTTTCCATGTCAGGGTACGTCGGAATCATCCATGAAGTTCAAGCCCACCACCCCGGTCATTTCGTCCTCATTCACGTCAGTTCACCAACACCTTGTGCTTCCTAGAGTGTATGCCCCCAAACACCATCATGAACTACAAGGACTTTGATCCTTTCCAATGAATGGTACATAGGAATCCTCCATGATGTTCAAGACCCCCACCCTGGTCCATCTGACCTCCATCATGTCAGTTCACAAACACCTTGGGCATTATAGAGTGTATTCCCCAAACACCATCCTGAACTACATGGACATTGATCCTACCCAAGGTAGTGTACATATGAAGCCTCCACAAGGCTTAAGTCTACCACCTGGTCATTCCGACCTCATTCATGTTGGTTCAACAACACATTGGGTAGCATAGAGTGTAAGCACCAACCAACATCTTGAACTATAGGGACTTTGATCCTTCCTAAGTTAGGGTATGTAGGAATCCTCTACAAGGTTCAATCCCACCACCCCGATCGTTACAACCTGCTTCACTTCGGTTCACCAACACCTTGGGCATCCAAGAGTGTAAGCCCCAATCATACCTGAACTACATGGTCTTTGATCTTTTCCAAGGTAGGGTATGTAGGAAGCCTCCATATGGTTCAATCCCGACACCCCATTGTTTCCGACCACCTTCTCGTCAGTTCCGACCATCCTGAACTACAATGTCATTGATTCTTCCCAAGGCAAGGTACATAGGAAGCCTCACTGAGATTCAATCCCAACACCCCATTAGTTCTTACCACCTTCACGTTGATTCCCATCACACTGAACTCGATGTATTTTCATTTATGTCATGTCAAGGTACATATGAAGCCTACCTAAGGTTCAAGCCCAACACCCTATTGGTTCTGACCACCTTCACATGGGTTCCCAACACACTGAACTACATCGACATTGATCCTTGTCAATGAAAGGTACATAAGAAGCCTCCATGAGGTTCAAGCCGATCATCTATCCGGGCCCTAGGTCCACTTTCACGTCGGTTCACCCCCTTCCTACATGACCTCAAACTGTGGAACTCAGTTAGTGGTAAGCCGTAGTTCAACCATTTAGCGGCAAGCCATTGTCAAACTCATCTAGTAGTATGTCGTTGATGTCCCTAATCGATGGTAAGTCATCCTAAGATGAACTACTTGGAATTTGATTACCTACCACTAGGATATGTAGGAATCATCCATGTGGCTCAATCCCATCACTCATGTCTCATCAGAATCTCTCCCTTGAGACTATGTGTTTCGGTAAGGTCTTAACCCAACCTTGAGGTTTTATTTCTTCCAGATCCAATCCGTGCATCCATTCTCATGGGTTGCCTCCTCAGGTCTCCCAACGTCCCACTAAACTAAGCATTATTTGATTCCCTACCACGAAGATAAGTAGGATGTCTCTTCAAGGCTGAAGACCAACATCACCATCGTCCCCATGTCAGTTCCATCTCATTCTCCCCCCAATTAATTCAAATCTTCATCATTCATCTTAGTTCTTACTTAGGCCACCACATCCCGGTGGGATTATGTCATCCACAACCTCACTACTCCTAGCAGTACATGGGTAACTATACATGTGTAAGACCCTGCATGTTTCTGGGTTGTTGTCTTATGTGTACATCTAGAATCATCACCCCTTTGAACTACGTGGGTTTTGATCCCTGTCATCTACACAGGGTATGTAGGAAACCTCCATGAGGTTTAATCCTAGTCAATGGTAAACATTGGTGTTCCCCTGTTCTGGTGTGCCCACTCCCTGATCCTCCCTTAGTTGTGTCCAGATCCTCCTTCATGGTGTGACATCTGCAGTTTATGGGACCCACCATCTTGGGTATGATCTTATAGAGTGTTCTGATCCATCCAACCAGAAAAACCTTACAGTTGTTCCCTCATAGAGATGTACCAATCTGATCCGTCTATATGGGTCATTCTGATCGATCTCATTCTATCTCTGCAAGACGTTAAATTCACGTCCTACCTCATGATAAACATGAGATGCATAAGGAATACTTCGGAATACATGTCTTTGTCTTAACCATCTCTGCAAGATGTTAAACTTGTGACATACCCCGTGTTAAACATAGGAAGCTAAGGAAAACCTTAGACACATGCCTCTCACAGAAGATACCCCATGACTAACATGGGATTCCTCGGTTTATGCACCCTTGAGATGACCTCTTATGAGGAAGCACACAGGTTCCACAATGTCCACACAACCAAATATTCCCCTATATGCCTAATGTTACCGTCTACTCTGACCGAAGGTTTATACCATGTCAAGATCCCATGGAATGTCCTGACGAAATTATTGTAATTAAACGGCTTGTACAAAGATATGGCACTGGGAATGTGATTCACGAACCACAACATAATCTTTAAGGGAGACCTAGACTAGGTGACGAGTTCTGAGGAGGAATCCATAAAAGGAAGAACTGACATCCCTTCATCCCATTTCGATCAAGGAGAAAATGTTCCTGAATATGGAATTGATGTTGCCCTCCTATAGAATGTGGGAATGTGGGTCAATAGCGGCACGTCCTCCAAAGACAGACGCAATCACCCTGGAAAAAATGTCGGAAACAACAAGGAAATATATATATGATGATTTTAAATAATTTTTTTTGTTTTCATATGATAGATTTAGGTATATTCCTAATTCTTTAAAGATAGTAAAACTTCATATACTTAAATTTAAAGGCTTTTAGGTTGTTTATCAGAAAATGATTTAAAAGTATTTTATTAGAAGTTGGTATTCTATATATAGGCACATGATGCATAATAATAAGACAATTATTTGGTAATTTTCACAAGATGCTGGTTATTTAATGAGTTAGTAACACCCTAGATGGTGTTTTAAAAAATATCATATAATGGAATTATAGTTACTGAATCTTATAGTTAGTTTCCCTAGTTCATTTCATCCAGGAGGATGATGTTAGCTGTGATTGCGATGCCTGATGAGTAGTGATCCTTGAAAGAGAAGTTTTATAGGTGGATGCTTAGTGAGTTTCAACACCCTTTTGCTTGAAGGCATTGGAATGTGACACATCATGATTTTCATATGAGACCCTTGAGTTGGTGGATGGTAATGTTGGACTTCATTTTTTGTATGAGACGAGAGAAAGAATAATTTCCGATGATAGTAACCCAATATAGGGGTCAATCGGTCTTACTATTGCCTTTGAGTTGGGAATATCTTGTAAGAGTTTGTACTGGTGATTGATGAATAAAGGATGTTATCAAGTATATTGAAAATGTATGGGTTATTATTGTGGTTTTATAAGGATAAACCTTGAATTATAGCACATTGGGATGTGTGGCACATAGAGTGTCATGGTTTGGATACATGGTATGTAGGGAATAACCATTTTGGTGTTATACCCTATTAAATATGGATGAACATTAAAAAAATATTTTAAGCATGTGTAAATAATTTTGGTTTAGAATGAAAATTAGTATTATCTATGTCTGTGGTTAGATCATTGATTTACACATTTACTATTGGTATGATACCCTAGAGGTTGTTTATCATGATGTAGGCCAAGGAACATATGGTGTGAAAAATTTTGAAAATGAAATCCATTGGAACTCTGGTCATATGGAGTTTACATGGTGTGTAACATGGTTATAGGTTATTAATTTTATAGTAGTTCTTTTTTTATCTAAATTATTAGAGAAAGAGTATAGATGAGGGACTTAGTGGTACAAGAGTGTACACACATCTCCTTTGGAATAGATCGAGGTACTGTGTGTTTAGGGTACACGATGATGTTGAGTTTTATTTTGTGGGAAACCATGTGGGAGTAAAGGATTGATGATATAAGATGTTAAACTAGACGGATTGCGTGTTTTAGGGTTCATGGTGGTTCTGATTTTTCATTTATGGTAGAGGATGTGTTGTTATGTACTATTATAAATACATACATATATATATATATAGATATATATTATATATATTATATCTAAATGATGAATATAATTCGGGAGATAAGGGAATTTTGACCTCATGGACAACCTGTAACTATAAGAACTTCATTTTTGACTCAAGTACCAAATATCGACAAAATGACCGTTATTTACTTAAATTAGTATGTAATGCTTACAAAATTGTAATAAGTAATATAAAAGGAATAATAAACATGAGAACGATTTTTATGAAAGTATAAATTAACTGTATTTTATTATTCATGATATTGAAAAATGAATGATTCAAGTTGGACACGAGGTATGTGAACTCCTTAACCCAATTTCCATTCTTGTGGTTAAAATTATACTTCATGATTATGACCTGATAATACTATTTAATAATTAATTTTTTAATCATATCTTGTATTTATACATATATTATGTGTACTTATAGTTAATACACACAATTGATCTATTTTATTTACAAAATGATATTGGTAAGGGAACTTTTCACCTTCATTTTTTAATCAAGGACATATTTTATGTCATGTATTTTAATTTCAATTTTAATATATTGGGATATGTTATTGTATATCCGTATTTTTGTACATTTTCTGTCCAAGTCATGAGAGACCCTTTGCTCTCCCACCAAATCATATTATTAATTATAATATAATGATGTTAAGCATTCAAATTTTCGTAAGGGAATACACCACAATCTCCTTTCATTGAGGCATTCCTTGATATGGTTCACCTTGATTATCCTATAATGTGTATATACTTACCTTTGTCATATGATATCATGAATATCCTTATTCTCATGATATTAATGTTATGTTTAATTTTATTCATTAATTATTTTTATTCAATTATTTTCTCACGTGGTAAAATATTCATTAACTAAAACATAGTTTTAAATGTTTTAAAGATTTATTTTTATAAATTATTTAATTTCATATCCATGTTTTAGAAATTATTTGAAGGATTTATTTATATGAAAATGATTGTTTTAAATTTTTAAATCCTTTCATATGTTTCAAAGTGGTATCGAACCCTTTGATTAAAAATTTTAATTTTTAATATTTTAAATGAACTGATTAGTTCAATATCATGAAATGATATCATGTCATAGCAATGTGGAAATGATATCTTTAAATTATGCTTATTTTATGTCTTATGATTATGTTATGGTTCTTGGGAATTTTTTATGTATATAGTTGGTTCTGTGATAAACATAGGGAGGGTGAGCCTCGGATAACTATACAATGCATTCGGTATCGTGACAGAGGTAAAAGATAATGTTTCTCTATATATATTTAAGGAATATACTGTGACATGTATTACAAATGTAACTCTATATATAGCTGTGAATGCTACAATTTATGTATGTTATGGATTCCACATGTAGACTTTATGATTTATGATATCTATGTATTATTCATAAATCTTATTATTTTGTGAGGTATGTTATGGAGCTAATGTTTTATGATTGAAAAGTGTTATTTCATTTACTTTCATGTATTGATGGACTAATTTTTTCTTTCATTGTTTTATAACCCTTACTGTGATTTTTATGCTCATGCCATGTTTTGGAAATGTTTTTCGTAGATTATAAGTATGCGTAAGAGATAGTAATAATCAAGAAGATTTATTTCTACAACAAAAATTATTATTTTCTTTTAATTTTTTTATTATTTTGAAAACCTTGGATAGTGTAGAAGTGTCTACTATGTTATTTTTGAGATGTAATGTAATAGTTACATCCTAATTCACTAAATCTCTAATCCAAAAAAGATCCTAATTGTTAATTATTAACATAATTCTAAAATATCTGATGTTCATGGAAGGGTCCTTATAATAAGGGTATGTTTCTATTCTTAAGTGTATGATAATCATCATCATAAATTATGTTTATCTTATTAGACACTAAATATTTTACTGAATTTAACCATGTATGTATGTTTTTTGAAAGTCAAATTACAGAAGAGGTTAAATTATTTTTATAGGTTAGGTTATAATAAAGTGTATTTTTTATAGATTTAGTGTTTCATTCATTCTATATAAAATCGATTTTCAAATACTAGTGTAGTTACATTATTCCCCCCTCAATAGAATTGCATCCTCAAAATTCAAAATTTCCATATGAATGTCAGAGGTTAATGCTTAAAAATTCCCTTTTGGGGAACCCACAATAGAAATTGGGTTTATAAAATAACCTCATAAAAAGAGGTTAATGGAAATTGTGTGGTCACAAATAAATATGATTTTGAATGGGGTGAAATTTGTTGGAATTAAAAACATGGACATGGAAGAAAATATAAGTATGAGGTTTTGAAGGAACGTGATAGAGAACTAGTTCAGATTATGTTGATTACTAACAAATTATACACTAATGTAAAAAATCATAGATATTATCAAATATTATTATAATAGGATAAAATTTTATTTAATAATTTTTCCCTATATTGAGGTATTATTCCACGCTTTAAGAGTATAAATATACATTTTTATTTAAAAACTCATACATCGATTTCACCATGAACTGTCTGTACTTTATCTCTTTTTAAAGGTTACACCATATGGTGAAGTAATACATTAACCTGGAAAAGCACGTACAATGATCAACATAAACCATTTCATAAATGGTTAAACATTACACAATATAATTATTCAACACATAGAATAAAGATTTATAATTTTACAATACAAACATATCATTAACCATAAATCAACATGAAGCATCTCTAAATTTTCACATTCCAAAAATGTGAATATCATCATCACATATCCTCTTAAAATATGGTAATAACAAAAATTACCATAAAACCATATTGGAAACATGATTTCATACTTACACATGCAATTGGATATATTCCATAAATAAAAATTGATGTAAAATCCATCAATGGTAGCATAAACCACTTGTTGGCATGTAAAAAATCAGTTTTGAGGTAGTCAGTACTTATCTAAATGAATCAATTATTCATCATTATCTTCATCATAAGAAATATATTAAGGGTTTTCCATCCATTATCAAGGGGCTTCCAAAAAAATTTCTTTCCACTGAATATCTATTCATTGTACCATTTATATTATGGTTTCAAATATCTAATGAAAAAGTATTGTAGTATATTCATCATATATTCTATATTTCTTATAACAAGTAAATTGTTGACAAAATATAAAAATAACATGATTCAAGACAAGGAATATTAATAATTATACTTCATCTGTGGCAGCATCATAACATGATCATTATCCAAAATCATTATTTGGGGTATATTTCTATGACCATTGGGATATTGATTCTCATAGTGTCCCATCTCCTTGCAGTTGAAGCATTGTACAATATAAGCCTTTTTTTACCCTTGCAATAATGAAATTCGTGTCCTTTTTCTCCATAATTATAACAAACACCCATTCCCTTAATGTATTTACCAATGTGATTCTTTCCTTAGTTTTCACATGTGGGAAAACCCATATATACCTTATTTTAATTATTTATCTTTTTCATGTCTATCCTCTACTCCTTTTTCATCCCTTCATAGACACAGGAATCTGATAATACTTTACATACCTTTTCAACACATAATACTATTTCGTCAAATGATGAGTATACATAAGAGATAATCATCCTTCAAAATTATGGCTTAAGGCCATTAGTGGTATGATCCTTCTTACTATTTGCATCACATGAATTGGGGAAGTTCTCATTCTTTCTAATTGGCTACATGTCTAATCGATTCCATATTATATATTAGCTCATAAAACTATGACCTCTTTATGACTCAAAACACGATATGACACATAACATAAATTTATGCCTCATAATTCCTAAAACCATATACTTTGTTTACATTGGGGGCATAAACTCTTCATAATGGTGGGAAATTAAATTGTGAAATATCCTATGAATATCTTCTGGGAGTGTCAAACCAGGTGCGCATTAAGGCATGTTTTCCTGTATCGGGATACCTTGGGTCAAGGCCAAAACACCTTATCAGAGTTTTCACTCTGAGGTTCATCTGTGCTAGACCCACATAAAGTTGTAGTATCTAGAAAATGATGTATTCCCCAGAAAGATTCACATAATAAGTTCCTTATAAATATTGTTGGATGCTCATCATTGTTTAACCCCAATGTATATTTTATGGGTTTTTTCCATAATAAAAATTTTATAAATCTATTTCCATGTTTTCTAGTAAATTTCTTTTGATAACAATTGTAACACCCCAACCCTAGAATCCCAGATCCAAAGCATTATTTTTATATATTGACATGATTACATGGAATAAAATTCTAAAGACTAAGAAGTTTAGTAGTTATGGAAAACCAGAAACATACACTGGTTCAATATTTCAACTTGATAAGAAATACAATATATAACCTCTATTGGGAACATCCCAACACTATGTTTATCCCCACATGTAAGCAATAATAAACATCTTCATGTCCTTATAAGTTAAAATATAAGAAATGGGTGATCTCAAATGCTCAATAAGAGTAATATATACAGTGTAATATAAAATTATATAATTATTAGGACTGATAAATTACTAAAACACATTCCTTTACAAAAAATATGAACAGATTATTGCAGGAAAAAGTGATGGATAAATAATTCCACAATAAAACATAAACCAGTGTATTCTACTAGTCTAATAATGACAAAAAATATGTATAATATTTTCATAAAGAGTGAAATGCATATGTTGGGCATCATAACCATATCTCCAATGCCTCATTCCATTACCATAAATAACTATTTTTTCAAGGCCTCGTGCCATTACTTAGTTTGTCTCATTAGACCTATTGATGCATCGAGGGGATATAGTGGCCCACACCCCTCCCAAAGAGTGTCCAATGCATCCCTCTTTTGAATGGGGATAGTCATAAACAAGACATACCTTAATATTTTAAATAACATATGAAATGTAAAAAACTTTCCCAAATCATTAATAAAAAACACTATTCATTTTCAGTAATATGGTGAATGATATGAAGATAGAAAATCTAAAATCCAATTAATCAAAAATAAAAAAAATTAGATGATATCATGGGAGATACAGTTCTATGATACACAACATGAATTAAAGTATGTGTACATAAAGAATGACACATTTAAATGAGACAATTGAAAAATTACTGAGGAAATAATTCCTAAACTATCCAAAGTGTCCCATCACACCTTGAAAAATTAAATTCATAATCACTTAGAATATCCTAATAATAAGGAGGCTCTTGATATGATATAAAAAAGGTAGTTCATACAGGTCAAGTAAGAAATACATGGTGAACAAAGAATATATCTCATAAATGTTAAAGTGAGATGGGAAAATCATTTTTTACTTTGGAAAGAAGAGTTTGTTTTTGAAAATCATTTTTATTTGCCCTGTAATCATATTTTAAGCATGTATATCACAAAAATAAAATATAAGGTCACTGAAATTAAATTTTATCCTTAAATAATGTCTAATTTTGGTGAAATCATTTAAAAATAGTTTATAAGAGAAACCCCATAAATTAAAGTAGGATTATTGGTGGTACATAATTAAAGAACATTAAATGATACATTCAATGACATGAAAATAAATATATTCAGGATATGAAACACAAATGTATGTATACATACACCATGCACAATTTGTAGTAGTGAATATAGAATATCTCACAAAAATGGAAGTGAGATGAAAAAAACCATACCATAAATTTGATAGATCTTTCACTTGAACATAGTGTCATGGATTACAAAACTAAATTAATAAAACAACACTTCCATAACCACTCCTTCTTGTAGTTTATTTATAATAACCTTATGAATTTCATTCAGGGACTTTTTAATGGGTTAAGAGATTTAATCTCATTGTTTGGGTTTGTTGGTTTCATGATCGGTATACTTATATACATGAATGAGGAAACATTTAATATAAGGATTGTTGTATAGAATTGAAGTTATATGTTATTGGTGAAAATACAAAAGGATACATGGTTGTAAATTTCATTTGGTAACTTGGATTGAAGATGATTAGTTTTATAAATTATTTAATCACAACAGTTTGGGTAAACTGGCCGTTTTTGGACACTGCAAACACATTTTTCATTAAAAATCAAAACCATATGAACAGAAAGATTACAGAACAATAAATAATACATAATACATATATTATCTTCTGGTTCAACCATAAGAATTGTTTCATGACTGTAATTAAATATTGTAATTAAAATTTAAAACCCCTCATCCTTGAATGTGGTAAATTAGCACATCTTCATTAGTGTTTTCATTTTTAGTATATAATAATGGTAAACGAGAGATGATGAAGAATTATTATATCACCATGAAAAAATTATAGTAAATGTAATATATTGCAGCCATCATAGAATTTTGATGAAAGGATGTGAGGAAAGAAAAATAATGTAACTGAATATAAAAGACATGTTGTGAAATACCTTATGAGAAATTCAGTAACCTAACGACATCGCATCAAAATTCTTAAAATATTTTGATAAGTGAAAAACTGGTATCTCATCGTTCTTACATAATATTGACAGTAATGGGGGGATATGTAATTACATTACCCATCATAATCCAAATGAAAATAAAAATAATAACATAAAATGAATACTTGAAAAATAAAAGGGTGGTAGATTCCCATCACTTGTAGAGTAACTCCTAAAACATGAAATTTGAGACCTTGGGGGCTTGAGATCACCTTGGGAAGACTCCAAGGGAAGTTAACACACCAAATATCCGAGGATGATGAGTTTTTAATGATTGAAATGGAAGGAAAATGTGAGTATTTATACTAAAGGGGAGGAAGTTCTTTATTAATTTATAGTGACACATCATTAGGGGTTTTTGAAAATCCAAGGCTTTTCCCATGGAATTTTCCCATGTTATTTGGAACTTCAGATACATCAAATCATATTTTTTCTGAAAAAAATATAAAATCATTTTATATTAATTATTACATCAATATGATGTCATTAAACATTCCAAAAATTCAACACTATATTTTTACTATTCACTAAAATTTAAATATTTGAGAAGCTTCTAATAAATTCACTCCAATCATTTTTCGACAAGCAGAATTCAGAAATGAAATCCATTTAAAAAAAATAATTCTCTAAATTTTTTTACAAAATTTCGATAAAATCCTAATTTCTTCTAAAAAACAACATTAAATCTAATAATCATTTTATAACACCTTGGGAATGTAATCATGGTTCTATAGAATTATCGTTAAACCATAAGTTAAAAAAGTATAAAATTTATGATTACATTTTATTAAAAAAGATTAAAAGATTAAATTGTTAAATTAATCAAAAAAAATAATTATTTATGACAAATAAAAATACCAATATATATAATATGATCATTTTTCACTCATAATATGTCTAAATAGTATTTATACATTTATTTTTATTGATTATATTATTTTGGATGATTTACTATTTATTACTATTCATAAGGGTGTGTTACGATTTATAAGGGTATGTTACAATTCATCAGAAATTATCTTTGTCTTATCAGGCTCTAAATATCTTACTGAACGCAACTATGTGTGTTAATTTTCTGAAAATCAAATTACAGAACAGTAAAAATTTTGTTAATTATATAGGTTATAATAAAGTGTTTTTTAGAGATTCAGTGTTTCATGAATTATATATTAAATCTGTTTGTAAACATATGGGTTGTTACATATATCCTCTTGTGACTACATGTACTAAAAAGAATATCGGATTTATGGGTGTTGACACTGGAAAATGCGTCCCCAAAATTTTCCAGATGCTTCCATACATTATCCAAGATTGTAGCCCATTTTCACAATCTTTCATTGGTAATTCATAGGGCCATAATAGAGTTACAGATTAGGAGTTATAGACATTTGATGTTGGGCTGGAAAATTGGTCTGTGAAGCCCATTCGTGAAGGTCCCTCTGTGATTGCAGAGCACCGTCACGAAGCAAGGAGGCATGATTGCTCCACGAACCCCTTTGACGTTCGCGACCCGTAGCGAAAGGGGGCGTGATGGCTCCGCAAACCCCTTTGATGTTCGTGACCCACCCAAAGCAAGGAGGCGAGACAGCTCCGTGAGACCCTTTAACCTTCGCGATCCATCGTGAAGCAAGGAGGCAGGACGGCTCAATGACCCCCTTTGACCTCTGTGATCCTTCACAGAGTGAGCTCTGTCTTCGCGCCGAGCGGGCTCTACTTCGCAGTGCCTCTCCCTTATAAATACCAAACCCACCTCTCTTTTTGAGATAGTTACTCCACCACTAGCGCAGCCAATCTCTTATATCACGGAGCTCCACTTCCATTCATGAAGAGGCTCCGCGAGCCCATTCTCCAGGAGCATCATCCTTTGCGATGATGCACTGTGAGTCCATGCTCCACAAGCATCTTCTTTCGCATTGATTCTCTGCGAGTCCATGCTCCGTGAGTAGCTTCCTTCGCGATCCAGCTCCATGAGTCCATTATCTACGAGTCCATGCTCTTAGAGACCCCATGCTCCGCGATCCCCTTCGTGCCGGTCCCTTCGCTACTGTCACTGATGCCCATGACAAATGGAGAGTCGCACCACGATCTTTTTTGGGCTGGGGTGTTCACATTTTCAATTTGCGCTCTTCTATGAACCCACATTCCAACTATTGAATACCATTATTTCAGATACTCCTCCCCAACCATTAAACACCCTAAGTCGACAAATTTCTCTTTGTTCGTTTGTCAGTTCATGAGTTGAGATTATCCTCATCAATTCCCCGAGTACCTTGAGTCGAACCATTCCTCAATACACTCATCAAAACCCTATCCCAATGCTCGTTCTCTAGGTCGAACTGGATAGGGAATCCATTGCGTAAGTCCCAATACCATCCATTAATAGGAACCTTATGCCTAACTGTCCTCTCTACATGATTGTTAACTGTAGTACTCTTTATTTTCCAAACATAGGATGCCTCTTACTCTATATAAGATATGCCTCATACTCCATTCATGAGATGCCAATAGTCCTGTCAATATGACTTTAAACTGTAGTAATACCTATATGACAAACATAAGATGCCTCTTGCTCCAAACAAGATATGTCTTATGCTCCAAGAATGAGATTCCAACAGTCCTCTCTACACGACTATAAACTTTTGTACTACCTATGTTCCAATCATAGGATGCATCTTACACAATATAAGAGATTCCTCATGATCCAATCACGAGATTCCAATAGTCATATCTACAAGACTCTAAACTGTATTAATCCATATATGACAGACATAGGAGGCCTCGTACTGAATTTAACAGATACCTTGTACGCCAAGAATGATATTCCAACTGTCCTCTCTACATGACTATAAACGGTAGTGCACCCAATGTTCCAAATAGAGGATGCCTCTTGCTCCAAAGAAGAGATGCCTTATGCTCCCAGCATAAGATTCTAATAGTCCTATCTACATGACAATAAACTTTAGTACTCCCTAAATGAAAAATAATAGGATTATACTTGTTCCAAACAATATATTTCTTATGTGCCAATAATAGGATGCTTAATTCCATGATTATAGTGGTGTTATATCAATAGTGTTGGAATACATTAAATCATTCCATCACTCCACCTCACGCTTTCTATGACATTGATTCAAATCTTAATCCACATCCATGCCTAAAGAGACCCCCTAACTTCCTAGTCCCATGCCTCATCTCCTCACCAACCATCCTGGGCCATTGCCCCATAATAATTTGGAGAACACTTTGTGTCAGGTCCTATGTTTCGAACATGGTCAGCAGTCAACCCTCATTTGTTTGTCCCCATATCAGGCTAACACGATATGGATGCTGTGTTTCGAACATGATATACAGTTATCTTACATCAAAAGGCCACCGTCATTGTGTTCCAAATGCCGGGAATGTAATTCACACTTTTCATCTCCCTTTGTTCGGATTGATTCCAACGCCCCTTGGCATTATCCCTCTTATGCATTAGCGCATAGGAAAAGGCCACAACTCACTAATGGGTTGGGATGCCCTCATGGCCAAACATGAGGAAGACATTATGGGCAGCTAGCTTACATAATCCCCATTCCCAATTTCCACTCCATAGCAGCACTCGGGCAGCTACCTAGAATAATCCCCATCCACCATTTCCCCTCCATAGCGACACCCGAGATGCTACCTTGTGTAAGCCCCATTCACCATTTTCTCTCCATAGTGGCACCTGGGCAACATCCTTGTGTAATCCCCATTCTCCATTGCCTCTCCATAGCAGCACCTGAGAAACATCCTTGCCTAAGCCCCATTTTCCATTGTAACTCCATAGGGGCATTTGGGTTGCATGATTGTTTAAGCACCATTCACCATTGGCGCTCCATAGCGGCACCTGAGCATCATCCTTGCGTAAGTCCCAGTCAACATTGTCACTCCATAGTGGCACCCGGGAAGCTATATTTTCTAAGCCCACTCACCATTTCCACTCTATAGTGGCACCCATGCAGTATCCTTGCGTAAGCCCCATTCACCATTGACGCTCCATAGCGGTTCACGGGAAGCTTCCTCGTGTAAGTCCCATTAACCATTTCTGCTCTATAGCAGCACCTGGGCAGTTTCCTTGTGTAAGGTCCATACACCATTTCCACTCTATAGAAGAACTTGGACATCTTCCATGAAAAATCCTGATCCACCATTGCCGCTCTATAACGGCACTGGGGATGTTTTCTTGTGTAAGCCCCATTCACCATTTCTACTCCAAAGTGGAACTCGGGCAGGTTCCTTGCGTAAACCCCTTCCACTATTAACGCTCCAAAGCGGCACCCAGAGAACTTCCTAGCATAAGCCCTATCCACCATTACCGATCCATAGTGGCACCGAGGCAGCTTCTTTGCATAATCCCCATTCACCATTGCCGCTCCATAGCGGCACCCGAGAAGCTTCCTCATGTAAACCCCAATCACTGTTTATGCTCCATAGTGTCACCCAGGTAGCTTCCTCGTGCATGGCCCATCCACATTCACCACTCTAAAGAAACACCTAGGCAGCTTCCTTGCATATGCCCCATTCACTATTGCGACTCCATAGCTGCACTTGAGATGCTTCTTTTCATATGCCACATACATCATTGTCGCTCCACAGCGGCCCTTGGGAAGCTTCCTTGCATAGGCCCCATCCACCATTGCCGCTCCATAACAGAAAACATCCACGTGTATGCCACATTCACCATTGACACTCCATAACGACACCCTAGTATCATCCTTGCATAATCCCCATTAACCATTGTCACTCCATAGCGGCACCCGAGTATCATCCTCACGTAATCCCCATTCACCATCGCCGCTACATTGCGGCACACTAGCAGTGTTCTCTTTGTAAGCCCTATCCACCATATGTGCTCCATAGAAGCACTCAAGAAGATTCCTTGTGTAATCCCCATACACCATTACCACACCATAGCGTCACCTTGCATCTTCCTTGCATAAGCCCCGTCCTTTATTGTCACTACATAGTGGAACCTGGGAAACTTCCTTCTGTAATACCCATCCACCATTACCGCTCCAAAGCGGCACCCGGTCATATTCCTTACATTAACCCCCTCTACCATTTCTGCTCTATAGCGGCACCCAGGAAGCATCATTGCGTAAGCCCCATTCACTATTGTCGCTCCATAGCAGCACCCGTGCAACATACAGTGTAAGACTCACACCCATCAATGAACTATGAGGACTTTGATCCTTGCCAAAGAAGGGTATGTAGGAAGCCTCCATGATGTTCAAGCCCACCACCCAATCGTTTCGTCCTCCTTCACGTCGGTTCACCAACACTATGGGTATCCTAGAGTGTAAGATCCAAACACCAACCTGAACTACATGGCCTTTGATCATTGCCAAGAATGGTACATTGAAAGCCTCCATGAGGTTCAAGCCAACCACCCTGGTCGTTCGGACCTCCTTTACATCAGTTCACCAACACATTGGGTAGCCTAAAGTGTAAGCCCTAAAAATCATCCTGAACTACGTGGTCTTTCATCCTTACCAATGAAGGGTATGTAAGAATCCAACATGAGGTTCAAGACCACCACCCTGGTCGTTTCGACCTCCTTCACATCAGTTCACCATCACCTTGGGAACCATAGAGTATATGCCCCAAACACCATCTAGAACTATGAGGACTTTTATCCTTGTCAAATCATGGTATGTAAGAATCCTCCATGAGGTTCAATCCCACAATACGATCGTTCTGATATCCTTCACGTCAATTCACAAACAATTTGTACAGCCTAGAGTGAAATCCCCACACACATTCCTGAACTATGAGGACTTTGATCCTTGCCCAGTCATGGTACGTAGGAAGCCTCCTTGAGGTTCAATCCCACCACCCCAGATGTTCTGACCTCCTTCACATCGGTTCACCAACTCCTTGGGAATCCTAGAGTTTAATCCCCAAAAACCATCCTGAACTATGAGGAATTCAATCCATTCCAAGGTACGGTACGTACAGAGACTCCACATGGTTCAAGACCACCACCCCAGTCATTCAAACCTCATTCATGTCTGTTGGTCGGAGTGGATACTTAAGAGGGGGGTGAAATGATTTCCAATTAAAATTTCTGTTAAACTATTGTCTATTTGAAATCCCCCAATTTATAAAACAAGTTAAATTGTAATGAATTTATACAGATTATATATGTTCACTTATCTTCTCAAAGATTGATTAGGTCTCAGTTAATTTAACCACAAGATTAAACTAACGTTTGAAACTAAACTACTGAGTTACAATAAGTATAAACACTTTCTAATTTTACTATCAAATTAGCTTTAAAATAGTTTTGTATTTCAAAGTAATAATAGAAGGATATAAAAGATATATGTTGTATACATTAAACTTAAACTAAATATGCACAACATATATAACAAGAGGTTTAGTCTCAAGCCGAGACTTAGTCCTCTCAAAAATATATAAATTTGATCCACACCATAGATCGGGGTTAACAATAGTTTACAAAATGTTCCAGGCCACGTAGGGACCTCTACCACAGTTCTTCATGGAAAAAAAACAAAGACTATGCCAGACAAGGACCTCATCCACATTTGACTTGGGTAAACAATAGTTAATAGTTTTGGAGTGAGGATTTTGATATCCTCCAGTTCAGTGCAGAAGACAGTGTGAGTGTAAGATATACAAGTACAGAAAACTGCTCGAAACTAAATAAAAAAATCACTTTGAGATAAGAGATAAGAGTTTAGAAGGATCTAGTGATTATCAATGTTTTTCTAGGCTCGTTGAATTCAGCAGTAATTCTTCTGAGTCCTCCTCTAGTTTTTGTGTTGAAAAACAGAGTGTCGTAGTTCATCTTGTGTTCTATAACAGTGAAAATGATCTCTTGATTCGTCGTGTGTTTTTCAGTGGTGTTGGATTGCACTCATGAGAGTTCTTTGAACGTCTTGAAATCTCTTTCATGATCAGGATAGTTCTTCTTGTTCCGAATAGTTCTCTCAGGTGTATGTAAGTACTTCTTGTTGTATCGTCACACTTGCACACATGTACTGCATCTCAATCTTCCTTATATTCCACGAGTTCTAGCAGTAGGAATGATTCCCTTTTCGTAGGTATGAGATATTGTTTCATGACATGCCAAAAACTATAATTAAATAACATTAATTGCATTAAAAACATCAAATATGACCATTATCATTATTTAAATAATATTGAAAAAAATGTAAAAAACAGTGTCACAGTTATTATGTAAACGGTGTCTTCTTCACTGTATAGTCTTCACGGTATGTGGTTCACGGTATGTGATTCATGGTATGTGGTCACGGTATGTGCTTCACGGTATGTGATTCACGGTTTCTGGGTCACGGTTTGTCCTTCACGGTGTCTGGGTCATGGTTTGTAATTCACGGTGTCTGGGTCACGGTTTGTCTTTCACGGTGTCTGGGTCACGGTGTGTCCTTCACGATGTGTATCTGACTGTGACTATGTCTTGTACACGGTCAGTATTACTGTGTCAAACATCACGGTGTCTCTATACATAGACAAATATTTGTATTTAGATTATAGACAGTAATATGCAGAATATGGATTAAGCATAATCATTAGAGAGTAAGAGAACTTGAATCATAAAGGCTTGATAATATAAGTGTGATTTGTGATCATACATAAGACTTGTAAATACTAAAGAGAGTAATTAACATCAATAAGATTTACTATCATTAATACATTATGTGTATTTATTATTGAAATTTAATAGCATTAGCAAGATGTGAAATTAAGATAGAGATTAATTAACAGTAATAGGATTTTTTATCATTAAAACATTATTAATACATGAGGAGTCCAACAATCTCCCACTTTTTTTTATCACAAATCATATATAGTCAAAATATAAAATAAATGTAACATTAATGAATCTAGCATATTATAATAGAAAAAATTAGAGAATAATAGATTCTATAATAACATATCTCATTATAGTACTGATACTTGTATTTTTTCTCCCCCTATTGGGATTATCAAAAATTAGAGAGAAATGAAGGGAAACACTGCATTTCTCATTGAAAAGGTTCAGAATAAAACATACAGGATAAATAAAAAAATTAAACAAAAAATGACATCCCATACAAAAAAGAAAACAGAAACAATACCTAGACTCTTCAGGGATCCAAATTTTCCTTGCCTTTATCAGCAGCGGGAGCTGGTGCTAATGTAGAAGAAGGCATAAATGTGGTAGACCAAGAGGGTAAGGGTAGAACTTCCAAAACGGATGGAGCCAATGTAGGAGTAGAAGAAGATATAGGTTGCAGTTGGTCAAGAATGATTGGACGGATCTGAGAAAGAGCTTGGCTGACTGACATCGCAGTTGAGGATAAGGCAGGTAGACCAGGTCTAAGGGGTGCAGCAACTGGAGCAACTATAGCCGTACTCGACACATGAAGATATGGCTACAAAAGATTGATGAAATCAGTAATGATTTCTCCACCATATTGCATAGCCTTTTCAAAATCATCCTTATTCTCCATGAATTTGTCCAACCATCTAGTGAACTCTGTAAGCTTCTGAACATGAGCATTAAAAGCATGAGTTACGGGAGGGATTTTCAGTTTTTCTAAAAGATATCTAAAGTTATCTGTCATATCACATTTGGAGAAAATCTTGGTGAGATAAAAATATATTTTCTTGGTGATCTCCTGTTGAGCATCATTGGCTAACTTAGAATGAATTCTAACCAAATCCTATGCTCGATCACTGTTCTTAAAAACATCTGGCAAAGATGACAGATCTAAGCCACTGAAGGCATTCTGATGATCTTCCTTGATTATGAATCTCAACATAGAATCATCCAAAGGAGGAATAAAAGGTTGATCAGAAGAAGGAGAAGCTTTTACAGCTTTGGTTTTAAAATTGAGTTATTTCAGAACTTTTTGTAGTCATCCAGTGTATTCATCTGTGAGCTTATTCAAATTTTCCACAAGCTCCCTCATGCGTTCTAGAATTTTTGTGTGACTTTTTCCAATCTTCTCATCAAAAGACAGTATATATAGATGAACATGAGACACAATTTCACTAGTAAGGGTGGAATTAGTTTGCTCAGGAGAAGCAGCAACAGATGTAGGAGAAGAAGTAGGAGCAGGTTGTGATCTCAAAGACAACTCATTCTGCAAGTTTGCTACCATAATTTTCAGGTTTGCAACATTCGCACTCAATAGCGTATTTTCTACTCTAACTTCTTGAATTTCTCAGATCATCCTTGGTTGAATATGAAATATAATATATTCGAAGTGAATTGATGCGTCTTCTTGACTCAGTTGAGTTACTGGACGAGGTTGAGTGGATAAGATTTTCTCAACTCCAGCTAATAGAGTCTCTCCAAAAACATTCATATCATCTTTTGTCACAAAGTAGTGTTTCTACGGTAAGAGTGCATGTGAAGGTAGTGGATCAGGTTCTGGTTGCGGTTCAGAGTCATCTTCAGACTCAGATTCCGATTCAGATTGAGAATGGGGATCTGGTTCTGGTTCTGGTTCTGGATGAGCTACAGACTTCAGTTGGAACACAGAAGAGAGATACATTCTAGTTGTAGTCAATTTCATTCACTCATTCACATAATAAAAATTTGGGATGATATAACGGGTGTACAGAGAATATGTGACAGTAGGTTGAGACTGTTCAGCAGATCCAACTTCTATAATCTCAAGGTTTTGAGGTTCATCCCCCTCATATTGTGATTTCATTTCAGAGACTATAGGCTCAGCAACATGGTCAAGATCCACAGGACCATCTCTAATATCTTCATCAAACTCTTGCCTTGCCAGCTAAAAGGCAATTCCCATCCTCTCTTCAGCAAAGGGAATCAACTCAGGAACCGATTGTTCCACTAGTTGTGCTTCTAGATTGACTTTTTTTTAGCAGGGAGATCCTCTTCAACAGGATATCTCTCTATCTTTTATTGCTGCTCTAAATCATAAAAAATCAATTTTCTTATAGCCATAGGTTGAGTTTCAGGATTGATATCCTAAGTATAAGCAGAAGCATCCTCTTCTCTGAAACAAACAACAACTTCCTCTCCTTAAGGTATTTCAGCAGGGACAACAACATGGACATCAGTCCTTTCTTTTTCAATAGGAGTTGTTTCCATTGGAGGTATTCTAGCTTCTTCTCTAGGTGATACTTCAGCCATCACTTCCTCTTCTTCTTCTTCTTCTTCTGATTACTCATCCACTTCATCTAGTTACAAACCAGGATCAGCTAGATTCTTAGGCCTTCTTGGATAATAAACAGGATTAAACTTCTTATACAATTGATCATTATCCTCATCCCACTGCTTCTTCTAGGGGTTCCATCAAATCGTCATACTTATGATGATAGGCTTGGATAAGCATAAATCATAGTCCTCTAACTTTTCTTCATTCGGTCCAACCATCCCTTTGGCAACTAGTATGGCTGAAATCACCCTTGGGTAAAACAAGGAGGTGGATTTGGAAGTGACTTTAATCAGCTCACAGATATGGTTAATAACATACTTGCATCGGTGGATCGTATTGTCATTCTTCAACAGGTGAATCAAGAACACATACTGATACTTAATTACAAAAAAATCCCTTTTTCATGGACTGATCAAATTCCGAACAAATTTGAATAGAAGTCTAGTTTCTCCATCTAACTCTGTAGTTATAGCCCTTCACTTGGTTACATTACCCGTTAAGATTTCCAAGGCATTTTCCAGATCGAAGATATCAGATGATGGAGGAGGGTCTCTCTGGTAGTCATCACTCACTCCTTCATGAGGAATCCGTAGGCATGTAGCCCATAGCCTCGAAGAGAAAGAACACTTCTGACCATTGATCTAGCTGGTCACCATAAAGTTTTCTCAAAAATCAAAGGAAAACATTATCTACTGATACAATTGAGATACCAGCCTCGGGTAAATCGGTATATTTTGTCCATAGAACCATTCAAGCCATCCTTCTTCTCTTAAAAATTTCAAAACTAACGGATTTCTAGATAGAAACCACTCAGGGAAAATTTCTTTTTCAGGTAAAATAGTACGACTTACCATGTTTTGGTTTAGAGGTCCTTTGGGAGCTATCCTTGGTATTATCTTCTGTTTCTTAGAGTGGCGTTTCTCTAACGAGGGTGAAGACGGACGCTTCATCCCAGGCATCCATTGATGGTTCTGGTGAGAGAGGAGATAGTTTTCAATAGTGATAAAATTCAGTAGAGAGTTTGGGTAAGGAATCGAATGAAACCATTATGTTTTATCATTTGGGAATGTCAAACGTCATAAAAAAATGTGGGAAATGAAATAGCGGTGAAATAAAAATTACAACAATACATGTTAAAATAATAGTATAAATAATCTTCATGGTGAGACCGTGAGTAGGCATTATGGTGTGATGAAAACCAGTCATCACAGCGAGACATTTGGTGGTCGTCATGGTGAGACAGTGACCATTCTGTGCAGTCACGGTGAGACAGCGAGTTGACAGACAGTGAGCATGAAGCAGTAACTGTAAAACAGTGAGCATCAAACTATAAAGTAAAATATAGTAAAGTATTAAACATTAAGACCAGTAAGATATCTATTTATGATTAATGATTCCATGATCATGTATGATGTATTCTAATCTTTCAGAAATTAATGGTTTAGTGAATATATCAGCAAGATGATATTCAGTACCAATGAATTCCAAAGTGATATAACCTTTTTGATAATGATCCCTCAAAAAGTGATATCTTACAGCAATATATTTTGACCTAGAATGAGAAACATGATTCTTAGAAATATTAATAGCACTTGTGTTGTCACAATTTATTGGGACATGTCTGAATTGATATCCGTAGTCATGTAATGTGTGTTTCATCCACAAAATTTGTGCAGAACAACTGCCAGTATCTATGTATTCATCCTCCATAGAAGATAATGTAATAGAATTTTGTTTCTTACTACACCATGATACTAGTGATTTGCCTAAAAGGTGACATGTTCTAGAGGTGCATTTTCTATCTAACTTACATCCATCAAAATCAGCATCAGAATAACTAACTAGTTCAAATGATTGTCCTTTGGGATAGAACAATCCAAAATTGGTAGTATGATTGATGTATTTGAAAATTCTCTTTACAACATTTAAATGTGACTCTTTAGGGTTTGCTTGAAAACGAGCACACATACACACACTAATCATAATATCCGGATGACTAGAACTCAGGTATATTAGACTTCCAATCATTCCTCTATAAGTGGCATGATCAACAGATTTACCATCTTCATCAAGATCCAACTTACAGGTGGTACTCATGGGCGTGTCACTACTTTTTGTGCTATCCAATCCAAAACATTTTAAAAGATAACTAGTATATTTAATTTGAGTTAGAATAATTCCATCATCATTTTGAGTGATTTGAAATCCAAGAAAGAATTTTAGTTTACCCATTAAACTCATTTCAAATTCATTTTGCATCATATTAGAAAAATTAGTACATAGAGAATTTCTTTGAAGATCCAAAAATAATATCATCTACATAAATTTTTACAACCAAAATATCTTTTGAAAATTGTTTTATAAAAAGAGTATGATCAACTATACCTTTTGTAAAACCTCTAGAAATTAGAAAAGTACTTAATCTATCATACCAATATCTTGGAGCTTGATTTAAACTATATAATGCTTTTGATAATTTGAAAATATGATTTGGAATATGAGAGTTTGAAAATCCAAGTGGTTGTTCAACAAAAACATCCTCAGCAATATATCCATTTATGAATGCACTCTTGACATCCACTTGATATAGTTTGAAATTTAGATGTGCAGCATATGCAAGTACAATCCTAATGGCTTCTAATCTGGCTACTGGAGAAAAAGTCTTCTCATATTCAATTCCTTCCTCTTGACTATAGCTTTGTGCAACTAGCCTAGCTTTTTTTCTAACTATGTTTCCAGATTCATCTATATTATTTCTAAACACCCATTTAGTGTCAATGGTGAAAGTGTCCTTAGGTCTTTCAATAAGATTCCAAAATTTATTTATTTCAAACTGATTGAGTTCTTCTTGCCTGACAATTACCCAAAATTCATCATTAATAGAATCATCAATGTTTTTAGGTTAAAGATGTGACAGGAAGGCTTGATGTTCAACCTGATTTCTAAGAGAAGCTCTAGTATGTGTCCCTCTATCATGATTTCCTACAACAGGATCTAAAGGATGATTCTTTAAAATTCAAGATGATCGAGTAAAGGTAGGGCTAGAAATTTCAGGTTCTTCTCTAGGTTCAGGTTCATTAAGAGCAGATTCTGGAATAATTCCAGAACTGGTTGGCATTGTAGCAGGTTCTTTAGATTTGTCATTAAGGTCCAGAACACTCAAATCATCTTCAAGATTTTCAAGAGTGGTTTTAAGCCCATTTGGATCAGTTTCATCAAACTTGATGTGAATAGATTCTTCCACACACTTGGTTCGTTTATTGAAAACACTATATGATTTTCTGGTTAAAGAAAATCCGAAAAAGATTCCTTCATCACTCTTTGAAGGGAACATATCAAGATTATCTTTTGTATTGAGAATAAATACTTTACAACCAAAGACTCTAAAGTAACTAACTTTGGGTTTTCTATTGTTCCAAAGTTCATTACTAATATCCTTGAGAACAGGTCTAATTAAGACTCTATTAATAATATAACAAGTTGTATTCAAATCTTCATCCCAAAATTAAATTGGTAGGTCATTCTCATTAAGTATGGTTATAGCTATTTCTTGAAGGGTTCTATTTCTTCTTTCTACTACACCATTCTGCTGAGGTGTCCTTGGAGCAGAAAATTTACGACTATAGGAATTGTGTGAGCAATAAGATTCAAATTTATAATTTTCAAACTCACAGCCATGATCACTTATTAGAGTTTTAATCTTATGGCCACTAAGATTTTCTACAGACTTGGAGTATTTAACAAAATGTGAACAAGATTCACTTTTGTGAGAAAATAAGTATACCCAAGTATATCTAGAAAATTTATCTACTAGGACATAGACATAGTGCTTCCCATTTATGCTAGAAACTCTAGATGGTCCAAACAGATCCATGTGAACCAACATGAGTGGTTGAGAAGTTGAGACTTCTTTCTTTGGTTTAAAAGTGATTTTTTGTTGCTTTACCTTTTGACAGAGATTACAAACTTTGTCATTTGGAAACTCATGTTTCGGTAAGTCTCTAACTAAGTTCTTCCTTGTTAGTTTCCTAAGTGAGTGTATATTGCAGTGTCCCAATCTTCTATTCCATAACCAAGACTCTTTATGAAAGGCATTTAAATAGGTAACATTTTTCTTGGCTAAGGAATTTAAATCAACAATATAAACATTTTCATTTCTTAAAGCAGAAAATACTAAAACATTTTTATAGTAAAAAAAAATACAGGAATCATTTTCAAATTTGACATTAAAACCATCATCACACAATTGAGAAATACTTGACAGATTATATTTCATTCTATCAACAAATAAAACATTGGAAATTAAAACTGAATCAGTGTTACCAATTTGGCCTTGGCCGATGATCCTTCCTTTAGAAGTATCACTAAAGGTGACATAGCCTCCATCAACCTTTATTAAACTCTTGATGCATGAGTAATCCCCAGACATATGTCTTGAACATCCACTGTCCAAATACCATGTCTTCTTGTGCGTACTCTTCAAGCAGGTTTCCTACAAAATAGTTTTAGATAGAATATGTTTTTTTACACTGATATTCATGGGTCCAGACAGGTTAGCAATCAATGATTTTGGTACCCAAAATTGTCTTATGGATCTCATAGAGTTTTTAGAGACAAAATATTTTGAGAGATAAACTCTAATTGATTGATAACTATGTGAATAACAAGTTGAAGCATTTGATTGTCCAGAACTAGAACTAGCAGTATTCTGTAAAAATTTAGGAATAAAACTATTCTTAGTAATCTGTCTCTGTCCAGGTTTGTATCCTATTCCAGTAGTGTATTATTGGGGCCAATTTATTTCGTAGAATTTGTGTTAGTGTATCCTTTCCATTTTTGAACTTCTCTAAGTCTTTTCTAAGTTTCTAATTAGACATTTTCAGTTTAGTGTTCTCTTTTAATAGTTGGTCATTTTTCTCTTTTTCAATAGTAAGTTCAGTTTTAACAGTTGTAGTGAGAGCATGTTGTTTCTTCAATGATTTGTATTTATCCATAAGCTCATTGCATGTCTCTTCCAGCATATTACAATATTCAGATAATTTAGCTTTAGTCATGTTTTCAGAATCTGAATCGGATTCAGCATCTTCTCTAGTATAATAGGAATTTAAAACAGAAGTATCTAAAATTACCTCAGATGTGTTGGTTATGAAACACATGTTGGCATGATTTCTTTCAGAATTGGTAGCTTCTGATTAACTTGTGTTGTCTCCAAAAGCACTCCAGGTAGTCTTCATAGCATTCTTGTTCTTACTATCCTTGTAATCAAATTTCTTCTTCACATTTAGCTTTGGGCAGTCTGCTTTAATGTGTCCTTATCTTTTTCACTCGTAGAAAAAAACTTCGTCACTTTTATCTGGCTTTTTCCAGTCCTTCTACCAATGTCCCTTATTGTCATACTTACCCTTGTAATTTGTTTTTCTGAAAAATTTCTTCTTCCTATAAAATTTCTTAAACATTCTGGCTGTCTATGCCATTTCAGCATCGCTGTCAGAGTCTGAGCTTTCACTTATTAAACTGTCATTTTGTATTTGAGATTTTTCTTTGTCCTTGTTCTTTGAAGTAGTAGTCTTGAAAGCCATTGATTTCCTTTTTGGTTCATCGTATTCCTCTTTATTCACCTCGAGTTCTTCCTCATACATCATAAGATTACAAATGAGTTCTTTGATAGTTAGAGCAGCAATGTCACATGACTCTCTAAATTGAAACAGATGTGCCTCTCCATCAGTCTAGTAGACAACTTAATATCCCCATAATTTGTTCCTTTGCTGGAACAGCCTTTCTGAGTGAATTCATTATATTGACAATCTCATTGAACTTGAGATACATATCAGAAATGGGTTCATCAGTCTTCATTTTAAAATTAACATATTTAATAGTATAAGTATTTAATATCATTTCATTAACAATAGTTTTTCCTTCATGAAAAACATCCAATGTATCCCAAATTTCAAAAGCAGTTTTATAGGAATAAATTATGTTAAATTCTCTCATCTCCTAGAGCATGGTACAAATCATTCATAGCTTTACAATTATTATTATAAGCAGTCTTTGTAGGTTCATCCCAAGTAGTTCTTTTAGTTTATGATGTTTTATATTGAGATTCTATAGCAGTCCATATATCAAAACCCATCCATTCCAAATGAATTTTCATTTTAAGCTTCCGCTGAGCATAGTTTTTACCATTGAAGTATGGTCTCTTGTTTATAGCAGCACCCTCTAGTCTATTATCCATAACTATATTTTAGAAAGTAAATTTAAAGAGATAAAGATTTAGAACTAATAGAAATTTAATATCTTTAAAGATGCAAATAAAATCACAGTTTAAAAACAAAGTATTTCAAAAATCCTTAAACAAAAAGAAATCCTCTGATACCAAATCTTGGTCGGAGTGGATACTCCAGATGGGGGTGAATTGAGTTTCAATTAAAATTTCTGTTAAAATATTGTCTACTTAAACTCCCCCAATTTATAAAACAAGTTAAGCAGTAATGAATTTATACAGATTGTAGATTTTCACTTAGCTTGTCAAAGATTGATTAGGTCTCATTTAATTTATCCCTGAGATTATACTAACATATGAAAATAACCTTCTAATTTACAATAACTGTAAACACTTACTAATTTAACTATCAAATTATCTTTAAAATTGTTTTGTATTTCAATGTAATAGTAGCAGAATTTAAAAGATATATGTAGTATTCTTTAAACATAAACTAAAGATGCACAGAAGATATATCAATATGTTCAGTCTGAAGCCGAGACTTAGTCCTCTCAAATTTATATAAATTTGATCCACACCCTGGATCATGGTTAACAACAGTTTACAAAAGTGTCCAGGCCACGCAGGGACCTCTACCATAGTTCTTCATGGGAATCCAAACAAAGATCAGGCCACACAAGGAACTCTTCCATAGTTGACGTGGGTAAAAAATAGTTAAGAGTTTTGGAGTGAGGATTTTGATATCCTCTAGTTCAGTGTAGGAGACAGTGTGTGTGTAAGATATACAGATTACACCACACTGCTCGATATTAAATAGACAAATCACTTATTGAGAACAGATAAGAGTTTAGAAAGCTCTAGTGATTAGCAATGTTGTTCTGGACTCGTTGAATTTAGCATGAATGCTTCTGAGTCCTCGAGATTTTCTGTTGAAAAACAGAGTGTTGTAGTTCAGCATGTGTTCTACATGAGTGAAAATGATCTCTTGATTCATCCTGTGTTCTTCAGTGGTGTTGGATTGCACTCATGAGAGTTCATTGAAAGTCTTGCAATATCTTTCTTTCTCGGGATTGTTCTTATTGTTTAGCACAGTGCTCTCGGGTTTATGTAAGTTCTTCTTCTTGTATCGTCACACATGCACACGTGTACTGCATCTCAATCTTCCTTATATTTCACATGTTCTGGCAGTAGTAATGCTTCCCTTTTCATAGGTACGAGATACAGTTTCCTACCATGCCAACAACTATCATTAAATAACATTAATTTCATTAAAAACACCAAATATTACTTTAAGCATTACTTAAATAATATTAACAAAAAGTTAAGAAATGGTATCATAGTGATTATGTAAATGGTGTCTTCTTCATGGTATAGTCTTCATGGTGTGTGGTTCACGGTATGTGCTTCATGGTATGTGGTCATGGTGTAAGAACCCGGTTCCAATTTTAGAGGTACGAGCTTCTTCTTTTCCTTTTCCTTAAGTGTTTTTGAGAAAATATGGAAAATGGGAAAAAATCCTAAATTTTGGAACTACACGCCGTGTACATTATCCACACGTCGTGTACTTTTGGCCGTGTTGGGATGAGTACACGGGGCGTGTGGCCATGCCGGCGATGAAGGGTGTAGGAACCGACTTCACGTCATGTAGTGGTACCTTACACGTCGTGTAGTCAGTCAGAAGGCATAAACAGTAAGGTGGTGGCGTCACCGCCAGCTGGGCTCTAGTACACACCGTGTACTCGAGGGTACATGTCGTGTACTCATGTCGACGTATGAACAGTGTGGTGGTGCCGCAATGTGAACAGTTAAATGAAGGGAGTACATGCTGTGTACATTGAAGGACACGCCGTGTACTTTGTTTATTAGGCTTAAAACGGGCAGTAGCCTCTTCATTTGGTAGAGGAGGCACTTGAGCCATTTTTTGAGCCAAAGGATGAGGTCAGAACTTTGAAGATACACCGGGCGTTTATCTAGAATCCGTTTCGGCTTCGGACGATCTTGTTGGAACCGCACGGGTAAGCCCTCTCCTCTCCTGGTACCGTTCTTACCAATTCTTCTCCCGACGTAAGTTATTTACATTTGAATGAGTTTTGTTCTTCGTCAGATCTACTCCGTTCTTGGGCATTTCTGGAGTCGTCGTTCGGGTATAGCGTTCATTGGCGTATAAGGTAGGTGTCTTTGTGTTTAGTTTTCCAACTGCTGTGTGTTTTGTGCGTTTTTTGTGCCACGAACCCCTGTTGGGGTGTCGTGTGGCTGAGGCTGTTGCTATATTTAATACCTAGAATTGGTTAGGTATTTAATTGTGATAATAAAATTCTGGCTGGGATCATTTCTTGGATCCGGAACCACCCTCGGGGTGTGTTTCTCTGTTTAGTCGTTTGGCCAGGATACCCGAGGGTATGCCTTTAAAGTAGTAATTATAGAATATCCTTGAGTGGAATTGCTTGTTACTACTTGTTTACCTGTTGGGCATGGCCTGGTTACTTGTTTATCCTGAGGGAGATGTGGTTTTTGGCCTGAGGGCGTTGTTGTGATTAGCCTGAGGGCACTGTGCTATTTAGCCTGAGGGCTGTAGTATTTCGCCCGAGGGAAAACTTTCGTGCCTGAGGGATTGACTTCTGTGCCTGAGGGCGACACTTCCTACGCCTGAGGGAAATTTATATTACGCCTGAGGGCTATAACTACGGGTTGGATTCTGCTTACCTGAGGGTAAGGTTTTGTTTGTTTGAGGACGTGGACTGTTTACCTAGAAATGCACTGTTGTGGTTTCTAATATTTAAGTGGATTAAATGTCTAATAAAATGGAAATATAACTGGTAATTAGCTACTTTTTTGAGTACTGCTTACTTTATTGTATTTTACTACTGCACACTGTTGTTGCATGCTTACACACAGTTGGGCATGAGCCTTTGGTGGGTGCCTACTGAGATATATTTCTCAAACCCTGTTTGGGTCACGTTTTTCGGCCCAAACAAATTATGTTGCTGCAGGTATAGATAGGGTAAGAGTCCCTATATAGGTACTTGAATGTTGCTGAGGAGTAGGAGGGCATGAGACCGAGCCTAGGCTCGCGATGTCACTGCTAGCTGTTTTGCTTGTTTTGTTGTACTCTGTTTTCTGCTTTACTATATTGATGTATAACATGTTCTGGATGTTTTCTTAGAACTTGAAACATGTAGCATCATCACTTATATATTTTTGGTTATATCCAATGTTGTATTTATTTCAGTTGTGTATGTTTACTGCTTCCGCTTTTTGTTGTATGTTTATTTTGGTATTCTGCTACACTACACTTTTACAAATGAGGGCATAGTTTTCCCACTATCAGACCTGGGCCATCGCTGCTAGTCAGCAGCCCATGGTGTTTGGGGAAATGTGCTTGAGGTCATGTGGCGAACTAGGCTCGGGGCACCCGTTGTGTGGCACCCGGGTCCGGGAAGTTACAATGTGGTATCAGAGGGAAGTTCTTTTCTTTGACTGACTATTTGGAGCAGTAGTCAGGGATAGGACAGAATGGTAGTTGGTAATAAGTTGTGCCCAGGTGTATCTAACCTGTGTATAGGGAAAAGCCAGTTTTCCTCGTATTTTGCATTATTTGATTTTGAAATTTTATGGTTGATATGTTTTCACCGTTGGGTGACGCACTTGGATTGTGCTGTTTATATTCTATTTGTGGGTTCTATTTAGTTGCAATCTGATGAGATGTGGGTATGCCATATCATGCATCATATAGGCACATGCTAGATATCACATGACATGCATAGTTTCGATGCCATGGAGGTGCATTAGAATTAGCATGCTGTTGTGATAGTTGTTGTGCTAGTAAAGCATGATGTTGTGATAGCTGCTTGATAAATACCTGCCTTGTGATATGGTATTTATGTTTGAGCTTGTTTATAGAATAGACGCCAAACTTTGGTTTTTTTGGGTGAGTATGGGCCCCCATTGACCGAAATTTGGTGGATCATTGACTGGTTATTGGTTATAACACAAATAAGATGTCAAAATTTGATTCGTGGGGTGTATGGGCCCCCACGGATTGGAATTTGACACTTAGGTGTTGTTCTCGGTATTTTCTGGTTTATGGGGAAGTTTCTGAGGCATGCTGTCTGGAAAACCCAGAATACACGCCGTGTAGGACCTCATACATGCCGTGTGTGTTCTTCTGTTCGGGAAGAAAAATGAACTTTTTCGGTACACGCCTTGTACCCAGAGTACACGCCGTGTAGTCTCTTTCCGTGTCACAAACCGTGTGGGCGGCGACACGGGGTAGGGAAGAGCTTGGGTAAAACATTCTGTGTAGTTTTTGTACACGCCGTGTAGTGTTGAGCCGAAGTCCGACCATGTAACTAACAACACGGGCTGGGGAACTCCTTGATAGAACTTTCCATGTCAGTTATGGACATGCCGTGTAGTGTGACATGGGGACTCGGCCATGTAACTAACTACACGGGCCGATGTCACCTCTCCCTGAGCACGCCGTGTACCATTGGGACACGCCGTGTAGGCTTGTCTGAGGACAGACCTTGTAGAGTTAGCTGTGTGGATGGGAAACAGGGTGTTGTACCCGCCGTGTACGGGTGTAACACACTGTGTAGAGTCAAGCTGAGTAGTCGGCCGTGTCATAGACGACACGAGCAGTTGTAAAATAACACCATACATGTTGTGTAGATATTATACACGCCCTGTAGTTTTGTAGAACAGAAGCTGTGTGGATTAGCCGTGTAGAAGGACCCGAGCAGGGGAAAGAAAGTCAAGTACAGATCGTGTAGTCAGTGTACACACCGTGTAGTCAGTGTACACGCAGTGTAGTCTTGTTTTGAAAATTTAGAAACGCCTTCTTCTTCTTGTTCATTTGTGGTTCATTCGCTTCAGTCTTAATAATATTGAATCTGAGGTGTGCTTTTGACCTTGTAGAGTCATGCCGCCTAGACGACCGCGAGTTGTTCGCCAATAGAGCGGCGACGATTATACTCTAGAGATGGTGGGCCATAGGCTACTAGTTGATCCACCAGTAGAGCCAGATGCGGAACTAGCAGTTATATTGGACACAGGTGCGAAGGCTCAGTTCCGTGAAGGCTTATTGTGGTTCATGAAGACCTTTAAGAGAGCACCGTAGGCTGCCACATCTATGGCCGAGCTGACACGTATATTTCAGCAGCAGCATCCGCCTACGTTCTCAGGGGATGGTGGATCGTAGGCTGCAAGGACTTGGCTAGGATCGATGCAGACTATTTTTGAGCATCCTGAGACGCCTCCAGGGCGTAGGGACAAGCTCGCGACTTACATGCTTCTTGATTCTGCCAAGAGGTGGTGGGATGTTAACACCCAGTCAGAGCATCACAGGGACATGGTGTGGGAGGATTTTCAGGTAGTCTTCTATGACTTCTTCTTTCCTGAGACGCTGAGGGAAGATAGAGCTCGAGAGTTCATGAATCTACAGCCGAGCACTATGTCGGTGATGGACTATTCTGCTCATTTTATGGAGCTTCAGCGTTTTTCACCCGTGCTGGTGGGTGATGAGACGTTGAGAGCCAGACGTTTTGAGGATGGTCTTCGGTATGACATCCGAGCGTTGGTGAATGTTTTCAGGTTGCCTACTGTACACACGATTCTGAACCAGGCGTTTATTACAGAGAGGAACCTGCGGGAATCGAGTGGTATGGGCAAGGGCGGTTCAGCACCAGTTGCTGGTACTATTTCTGCTGGCAAGAGGAAGAGACAAATGGACTTCTCTCAGGGCGGTAGTACCAGCCAGGAAACTTCTTCAGGTGGCCCGATCAGGTGCTACCAGTGTGGCAGATAGGGGCACAAGAGGCCGTAGTGTCCACGAGACCCAGTGGAGTGCCGAGCTTGCGGAAATATTGGTCATCGGCAGCGCTTTTGTAGGGCATTTCTAACTATGGCTAGTGAGAGGGGTTTTGCGCAGACTCCGCGTGCAGAGAAGGACCAATGGCTTCTCACCAGTCAGGGAACTGGAATACGTCGGGGCGTGCAGGCCGAGATGGTGGTCATGGCCATGGTAGCCAGACACCAGGATCGTAGAGGCAACAGGGCGGGATAGCTCAGGGTAGCCAGGCTGTGTCGCAGGGCCGTGGCACTAGGCAGGCATATGCAGTGCAACAGACCCATCAGAAGTAGGATCCCGGACCTTCTACAGTCAGAGGTACTATTCTATTAGCTTCTGTCTTGTCTTCAGTACTTTTTTATATGGGTGCTACACATAGTTTTATATCTGTACCCATTGTAGAGAGCCTTGGGCTCGGTGTTTCTACTTCTTCTGATATCTTGACGCTAGACAATCCGTTGGGGACTAGGACGGTTGGTGTGCGTCAGTGCAAGGAGTGCCCCCTTGAGGTTGGTGGGTGTCACTTCCTTTAGGACCTCTATGTCTTGGAGATGATGAGCTATGATGTCATTCTCGAGATGGACTGGTTGGTTCCCTTTCGAGCCTTTGTAGACTTCTATCTTCACAGGGTGCGTTTCATGTCACCAGAGGGCGGGGAGTATCTAAACAAGGGAGAGAGGGATGTTCAGGCGAGTCGAGCTGGACCAGAGAATCATGGGTGAGGTGGAGTCATAGCCCATATTGCGAGCTTATATCTGGATGACCAGGGGACTTGTCAGATGGATTTCCCTCCAGTTTTCGATCGTTTCAGGGATGTCTTCCTAGACGACTTTTCAGGTCTACCTCTGGTGCGTGATGTGGATTTCTCTATCGATCTTGTGCCAGGAGCAGCACTAGTGTCCATTCCTCCTAATATAATGGCCATGCCGGAGTTGCAGGAGCTCAAGAGGCAGCTAGAGGAGTTACAAGCAAAGGGTTTTATCCGACCCAGTACTTCTCCCTAGGGTTCTCCGATCCATTTTGTGAAGAAGGCCGATGGTACCCTCAGACATTGTGTGGATTATCAGAAGCTGAACCAGTTGATGGTTAAGAACCGATATCCCTTTCCAAGGATAGATGATTTGTTGGACCAGCTTCATGGAGCATGAGTGTTCTCAAAGATTGACATGAGATCCGGATATCATCAGCTGCGCGTGAGACCATCTGATGAACCTCTCATGGATTTCAGGAGTAGGTATGGTCTATATGAGTATACGGTTATGAAGTTCAGACTCACGAACACGCCAGTAGTTTTCATGGCTCTGATGAATAGTGTGTTCCATCCGTATCGTGATTCATTTGTTGTAGTATTCGTGGATGACATCTTGGTGTACTCTCACACCCTACATGACCATTCCAACCATCTTGAGATCGTATTGAGTACACTGAGAGAGCATCGGTTATATGATAAGCTCTCGAAGTTCCATTTTTGGATGGACCAGATTCACTTCCTTGGTCATATCATCTCAGAGGCAGGAGTTGCAGTGGACCCAGAGAAGGTGAGAGCAGTAGTTTCCTGGGAGTAGCCCAAGAATTTATTTGAGATACGAAGTTTCTTAGGGCTGGCTCGTTACTACATTCGCTTCATACAGGACTTCTCCCACTTAGCAGCACCGTTGACAGTTTTGACTAAGAAGGGTGTGAAGTTCGTTTGGTAAGGAGCTTGAAAGACATCTTTTCAGGACTTGAAGGGAAGGTTGACATCAGCACCGATCCTGATACTCCCATAGCAGGGGAAGAGCTATACAATTTACTGTGATGCATCAGGGATTGGGTTTGGAGCCGTTTTGATGTAGGGCGACTGAGTTGTGGAGTACGGGTCTCGGCAGTTGAGGCCACATGAGAGGAATTACTCGACGCACGATCTGGAGTTGGCTGCAGTTGTTCATGTGTTTCACTGTTGGAGACATTACTTGTTGGGAGAGAACACTGTGGTTTTCACCGACCACCAAAGCCTCAAGTATATCTTTAATTAGCGTGACCTGAATCTAAGGCAGAGAAGGTGGGTCGAGTACCTACAGTCCTTCGATTTTGATCTTGCCTATACACCTGGTAAAGGTAATGCAGTAGCCGATGCACTGAGCAGGAAGACTCAGATACAGGCAGTGCAGGAGGCCAGTGGTGAGTGGAAGCTTATGGCTCTGTTCTCTGAGATGCATCTGGAGGTGCATGACAGTCAGGGACAGACTTATCGTTCCTCGTTAGCTGTGAATTCTACCCTCCTGGATAGAGTGAGGATGTGGCAGCTATCGGTTTTAGATGGCCTAGTTCTACGGGAGTCTGTGGCAAGTGAGGACCCTCCTCCCAGTTGGACGATATGTGATGATAAGTTTTTTCATTTCCATGGACGTGTATGGGTTCCAGGGGATACATTCGAGGATCTGATGCGGGAGTTTCATGCTTCAGTTTGGGCAGTTCATCCCGGGGTTACTAAGATGTACCGTGACATGAGACATCAGTACTGGTGGCCGGGTATGAAGAGAGAGATAGTTGGTTTTTTTATGAGGTGCTCCACCTGTCAGCAGGTGAAGGCAGAGCATCAGAGACCAGATGGGCTATTACAGAATTTGCCCATTTCGGAATGGAAATTGGTTGATGTCGCGATGTATTTCGTGATGGGATTGCCGAGGTCACCTCGAGGCAATGACGCCATGTGGATTTTTGTGGACAGACTAACGAAGGTAGATCACTTTTTTTCCGATCAAGGAGTTCTTTGGTGTGGACAAGCTCGGAAGGCTTTATATCCGAGAGATCATACGTATTCATGGGGTCCCTCGTTCTATAATTTTAGATAGGGATGCCCGCTTTAAGTCTCATTTTTGGCAAAGTTTTCAGAGGGCGCTGGGTACACAGGTGCTTTTGAGCACAACATACCACCCTCAGTCTGATGGCCAGTCCGAGCGGATGATATAGGTACTAGAGTACATGCTGCGCGCATGCATCCTTGACTTTGGGGGCTCGTGGGAGAAGCACATACCCTTAGTCAAGTTTGCATATAACAATAGTTTTCAGGAAAATATTGAGATGGCACTATACGAGGCTTTATATGGTAGGCCATGCCGATCAACTTTGTGCTGGTTAGAGGCAGGTGAGGCAGCTTTACTAGGGCCATAGCTCGTGCAGGAGACATCTGAGCAGGTCCAGTTGATTTGGAAGCCGATGGCTACCGCACAGTCTCGTCAGAAGTCTTATGCAGATCGCCGCAGATGACCTTTGGAGTTCGTGGTCGGGGATCAGGTTTTCTTGTGTGTTTCGCCAAGGCTGGGACAGAAATGGATCAGGAGACAGGGTAAGCTTTCACCGAGGTATGTGGGAATATTTGAGATTCTAGAGAGAGTCGGGTTGGTTGACTATTGGTTGCAGTTATCGCAGCGGTACCGAGCCATGCATGATTTCTTCCACGTGTCTTAGTTGCGTTGCTACCATTCAGACCTATCTCACACCATTCAAGAAGAGGAGGTTGAGCTTTATCTTGATGCATCCTATGAGGAGCATCTGATCTGTATCGTTGACAGGAGCATGAAGGTTCTCTGAGGCCTGTCAGTTCCTCTCGTATGAGTGCTATGGCAGCATGGCTGAGTGCAAGACGAGACCTGGGAGCGGGAGGCCGACGTACGTGCTCAGTGGCCAGCGCTGTTCTGAGATTTTCTTCACCACCCTTGGAAGGGAAATTTGGGGATGAATTGTCATAAGGGGGGAAGATTCTAAGAACCCGGTTCCTATTTTAGAGGTACAAGCTTCTTCTTTTCCTTTTCCTTCAGTGTTTTTGAGAAAATATGGAAAATGGGGAAAAATCCTAAATTTTGGAGCTACACGGCATGTACTTTATCCACACGTCGTGTACTTTTGGCCGTGTTGGGATGAGTACACGTGGCGTGTGGCCATGCCGGCGACGAAGGGTGTAGGAACCGACTGCACGCCGTGTAGTGGTACCTTACACGCTATGTAGTCAGTCGGCAGGCTTGAACAGTAAGGCGGTGGCGTCGCCGCCAGCTGGGCGCCAGTACACGCCGTGTACTCGACAGTACATGTCGTGTACTCATGTCGACGTATGAAAATTGTGGTGGTGCCGCCAAGTAAATAGTTAAATTAAGGGAGTACATGCCTTGTACTTTGAAGTACATGCCGTGTACTTTGTTTTTTTTTTGGCTTAAAACAGGCAGTAGCCTCTTCATTTGGCAGAGGAGGCAGATGAGCCATTTTTGGAGCCAAAGCAGGAGGTCGGATCTTTGAAGATCCACCGGGCGTTTGTCTGGAATCCATTTCGGCTTCAGATGATCTTGTTGGAACCGCACGGGTAAGCCCTCTCCTCTCCTGGTATCGTTCTTACCAATTATTCTCCCAACGTAAGGTATTTACATTTGAATGAGTTTTATTCTTTATCAGATCTACGCAGTTCTTAGGCGTTTCTGGAGTCGGCGTTCGGGTATAGCGTTTGTTGGCGTATAATGTAGGTGCCTTTGTGTTTAGTTTTCCAACTGATGTGTGTTTTGTGCGTTTTTGTGCCACTAACCCATGTTGGGGTGTCGTGTGGCTGAGGGAATTTCTATATTTAATACCTATAATTGATTAGGTATTTAATTGTGATAATTAAATGCTGGTTGTGATCGTTGCTTGGATCTGGAACCACCCCCGGGGTGTGTTTCTCTGTTTAGCCGTTTGTCCAGGATACCCGAGGGTATGCCTTTAAAGTAGTAATTGTAGAATTGCCTTGAGAGGAATTTCTTGTTTCTACTTGTTTACCTATTGGACATGGCCCAGTTACTTGTTTATCCTAAGGGCGATGTTGTTTTTGGCCTGAGGGCGTTGTTGTGATTAGCCTGAGGGCACTACGCTATTTAGCCCGAGGGCTGTAGTATTTCTCCTGAGGGAAACCTTTCGTGCCTGAGGGATTGACTTCTGTGCCTGAGGGCGAAACTTCCTACACCTGAGGGAAATTCCTATTACACCTGAGGGCTATACCTGCGGGTTGGATTCTGCTTACCTGAGGTTAAGTTTTATTTTGTCTGAGGACGTGGACTGTTTACCTAGAAATGCACTGTGGTGGTTTCTAATATTTTAATGGATTAAATGGATAATAAAATGGCAATATAACTGGTAATTAGCTACTTTTGAGTACTGCTTACTTTATTTCATTTTACTACTGCACACTGTTGTTGCATGCTTACACGCAGTTGGGCACGAGCCTTTGGTGGGTGCCTACTGAGATATATTTATCACACCCTGTTTGGGTCATGCTTTTCGGCCCAAACAGATTACGTTGATGCAGGTGTAGATATTGGAAAGAGTCCCTATACAGGTACTTGACTGTTTCTGAGGAGTAGGAGGGCATGGGACTGAGCCTAGGCTCGCAATGCCGCTGCTAGCTGTTTTCCTTGTTTTGTTGTACTCTGTTTTCTGCTGTATTGTATTGATGTATAACATGTTCTGGTTGTTTTCATAGAACATGAAACATGTAGCATCATCACTTATATACTATTGGTTATATCCATTGCTGTAGTTATTTTAGTTGTGTATGTTTACTGCTTCCGCTTTTTTTGTATGTTTATTTTGGTATTTCGTTGCGCTACACTTTGACAAATAAGGGCATAATTTCCCCACAATCAGACATGGGCCCTCATTGCTAGTCGGCAGCCTCTGGAGTTTTGGGAAATGCGCTTGAGGTCACGTGGAGAACCAGGATCAGGGCACCCGTTGCGTGGCACCTGGGTCTGGGACGATACACATGGTATGTGATTCATGGTATGTGCTTCACGGTGTCTGGGTCACTGTTTGTCCTTCACGGTGTCTGGGTCACTGTTTGTCCTTCACGGTGTCTGGGTCACGGTTTGTCCTTCACGGTGTCTGGGTCACGTTGTGTCCTTCACGATGTCTCTCTAACTGTGACTGTGTCTTTTACACAGTCTGTCATACTATGTCAAACATCACGGTGTCTCTATACTTAGACAAATATCTATATTTATATTTATACAGTAATATGTAGAATATGGGTTAAGCTTAATCATTAGAGAGTAAGAGAACTTGAATCATAAAGGCTTGATAATATAAGTGAGATTTGTGATCATGCATAAGACTTGTAAATACTAAAGAGAGTAATTAACATCAATAAGATTTTCTATCATCAGAACATGATGTGTATTTTTTATTGAAATTGGATAGAATTAGCAAGATGTGCAATTAAGATAGAGATTAATTAACAATATTAGGATTTGTGATCATTAAAACATGATTAATACATGAGGAGTCCAACAATGTTGGTTCAACAACACCTTGGGAATCCTAGAGTGTAATCTCCAAACACTATCCATATCTACAATGACTTTGATCCTAGAGAAGGAAGGGTATGTAGGAATCCTCCATGACGTTCAATCCCACCACCCCGGTTGTTACAACCTCCTTCACATCGGTTCACCAACACCTCGGTCACCATATAGTGTAAGACCCAAACAACATCCTGAACTATGAGGACTTTGTTCCATGCCAAGACAGGGTACATATGAATCCTCCATGAGGTTCATGCCAACCACTCGGTCGTTACGACCTCATTAACGTCGGTTCAACAAAAAATTGGGCAGCCTAGAGTGTATGCCCCAAACACCATCATGAACTATGAGGACATTGATGCTTTCCAAGGCAGGGTATGTAGGCAGCCTACATGAGGTTAAGTCAACCACCCAAGTCATTCTGACCTCCTTCACGTCGGTTCACCAACACCTTGGGCAGCCTAGAGTTTAATCCCCAATCCTGCCTGAAGTACGTGGTATTTAATCCTTTCCAGGGCAGGGTACGTAGGAAGCTTCCATGAGGATCACGACCAACATCCCATTGGTTCTGACCACCTTCACATCAGTTTCGAACAACCTAAACTACATTTTCTTTGATCCTTTCCACGACGATGTATGTAGGAATCTTCCCTATGGTTCAAGCCCAACACCCCATTTGTTATGACCACATTCATATAGGTTCCCACCAGCCTGAACTACATGGACTTTGATCCATGCCAAGGCGTGGTACATAGGATGCCTCCCTGAGGTTTATCCCAACACCCCATTGGTTCCGACCACCTTCACATTGTTTCTTGCCACCCTGAACTATATGGACATTGATCCTTGCCAAGGAAAGGTACGTAAGAATCCTCGCTGAGGTTCATGCCCACTATCTATCTGGGACCCATGTCCACTTTCATCTTGGTTAAACCCCTGTCCTGCATGACATTAAACAATTGAACTTAATCAATGGTATTCCGTTCATCCCCCTTTCAACAGTAAGTCATTGTAAACCTCATCCAGTAGTAATCCATTGATATCCCCAATCGACGGTAAGTCATCGTCAAACTAACTAAATGGACTTTGTTTCCCTACCACTAGGATATGTCAGAAGAATCCCTGAGGCTCAATCCCATCACTCTTGTCTCATCCTAATATCCACCTCGATCCTATGTGTTTCAGGAAGGTCATGACCCAACCTGGAGGTTTTATATCCTCTAGATCCCATCCATGCATCCATTCTCAAGGGTGGCCTCCTCAGGTCTCCCATCGTCCCATCGAACAACACGGACATCAATTCCCTAAAACGGGGATACTTAGTAAGTCTCTTCAAGGATCAAGACCAACATCAATGCTATCACAATGTCTATCCCATCTCATTCTCCCTCCAATTCATTAAAATCCCCGACATCCATCTTGGTTCTTACCCAGGCCGCCAAATCCCTTTGGGATCATGTAATCCACCTCCTCACTGCTCCTAGGAGTACGTGGGATACTAGACATGTATGAGCTGATACATGTTTCCAGGTCATTGTCCTTTATGTACACCGAGAATCATCAATCCTTCAAACTACGTTGGTTTCGATCCCTATCGTCTACACAGGGTACGTATGAAGCCTCCATGAGGTTCAGTCCCACTCAATGGTAATCCTTGGTGTTCCCCCATTATGGGGTACCCACTCCCTAATCCTCACTCAGTGGTGTTCAGATCATCCTTCATTTTGTGACATATTCCATTTATGGGAAACACCATCTTGGGTATGCTCTTACCGAGTGTTCTTTTCTATCCACCAAGTAAACCTTCCAGGTGTTCCCTCCCTCGAATATACCAATCTGATCCGTCTATATGAGACGTTATGTTTTCCATCGTTTACTCTTTTTAAGACGTTTAACTCACAACCTACCTTGAGATAAAAATGAGATGGATGATGAAAACCTTGGAATACATGCCTTTGACGTATCCGTATCCTCAAGATGTTAATCCCACGACATACCCAATGTTAAATATGGGAAGCTAAGGAAAACCATAGAGACATGCCTCTGGCTTAAGATACCCCAAGAATGATGTGGGATACGTCAGATTAATAAACCTTGATATGCCCTCTTACGAGGAAGAAAATAGGTTCTATAATTTCCACACAACCAGATATGTCCCGATATGTCTAATGTTACCATCTACTCTGACTGAAGTTTTCTACAATGTAAAGACCCCATGGAATGTCCTGACAGAAGTAATGTAATTAAACGGCTTCCACAAAGATATGGCACTGGGAATGAGATTCATGAACTATGACTTAATATTTAAGGGAGTCCCAGACTAGGTGATGAGTTCTGAGGAGGAATCCACGGAAGGAAGAACCAAAATCCCATCATCCCGTTTTGATTAGGGAGAAAATGTCCCTGAATAAGGAACGGATAATTCCAGCCTTTTGAAATCGGGAATTTGGTGCTACTATTGGTGTTCTCCACAAACGGATGTGTGCGCCCTAGCGAAATAGTCGGAAACAACGTAGACGAGGAAGAAGATTTTAAATAATTTTAATGCTTTTTTAAGAAAATGTTATGTATGGTCCAAATTCCCAAAAGACACTAAACCATTAGATATTTAAATTAAAACACTATTATATAGTTTATCATAAAATGATGAAAATTTATGTATGAGAAGTTGGGATTCTATATATAGGCACATGATGAAAAATAATAAGACAATTTTTTGGTTATTTTCATATGATATTGGTTATTTAATGAGTTAGTAAAACCATAGATAGTGTTGTAAAATATATCATGTAATGTAATTATACTTACAAAATCTAGTAGTTTTAGTTTCCCTAATATAGTTCATCCAGGATGTTGATGTTGGTTGTGATGGCGATGCTTAATGAGTAGTGATCCTTGAAGGAGAAGTTTTGTAGGTGGATACTTGGTGAGTTTCAAGACCGTTATACTTGAACGGATATGAAAGTTATGCATTATTTTTTTTTCTATATGAGACCCTTGAGTGTGTGGATGGTAATATAGGACTTCATAGTTTGTATGAGACCAGAGAAAGAATAATTTCCAATGATGGAAACCCAATATAGGGGTCAACCGGTCATACTAGGGTCTTTGATGTGGGAATCTCTGGAAAGAATTTGAACTGGTGATATATGAATGAATGATGTTATCATGTGTATAGAAAAGGCAAGGTCCATCAATGAGGTTTTTTAAGGATAATCCTTGAATTATATTACTTTGTGATGTGAGGCACAAAGAGTGTCATGGATTGGATACTTGGAATGTAGTTAATAATCGTTTATGTGTTTTACCCTATTAAATATGGATGAACATTAAAAACATATTTTAAGAATGGGTAAATACTTTTTGTTTAGAATGACATTGGGAATTATCTATGTGTGTGGTTAGATCATTGATATAAACCTTTAGTATTGATATGCCTCCCTATAGGTAGATTATCATGAGGTAGTCCAAGGAACATATGGTGTGAAATTTTTTGAAAATGAATTCCTTAGGAACTCTGGTTATATGGAGTTTACATGGTGTGTAACATGGTTAGTGGTTATTAATTTGATAGTATCTCTTTTACTATCTTAATCATTAGATAAACAGTCTAGATGATGGACTGAGTGGTACAGGAGTGTACACACATCTCTTTTGGAAGAGATTGAGGTACTGCGTGTTGAGGGAACATAATGATGTCGAGTTTGATTTGTGGGGAAACCATGTGGTAGTTATGAATTGATGATATAAGATTTTAAACTAGAGGGTTATGGTGTTATATGTTTTATGGTGGTGATGAATTTCCATTAATGGTGGAGGATTCATTATTATTGTTCAAATTCTATGAAATGATTGACTCAAGGGTGAGCCTTGAAACATATTTTCAAGGAGACATGTTATCAAGGGTTGGCAGTATATTAACAAAAACATGTAGGATTAAAACGTGTTTATAGTGATAAAACCGTATGTGGATGATACATAGAGTGTTTTGAGTGTATGTTCCTTATTACGAATGGAATTTTAAATGGATTCTCTGTATGATATTCCCTTGAGTTCGGATCCGGATGAAAATTAGTGCTTTCTTGTGAGAAAGTTTTTTCTTTATAATCATTATGATCAATAATAGATGGTCTTGGGTATATTTAATTTGGAATATTTTTTTATTATGTAAGGATAAATTGAATCCATTACTTGGTTTAATTAAATCATTCTTGTAGAAATGATCTTCATGATAAAGTGATCATAGATGTAAGAAACTATCCATTAGATGATCACTATGTAATTTTGAATTATAGTGAGTAAATGAATCCAAATTATACTATATTTGTTAAAAATTAAAGGTATATGTTTAGAAATTTTATAATATGGGGAATGAGATGTCAAATCAGGCTCTATATGTTTAATGATCACCCAAATTTCATAGATTTCGAATGCATCGTTGCTCGAGTGGGAGCATGATGGTGGTTTTTTCTTGATGGTGTTTTATCCAAGGAACTCTACTAAGATTTTGTAATGTGATTCCGTGATAATGGTTAGATGATCAATGAATTCCTATATCAGTAAATAATTATTTTTTAGGTGAACTAGGTTATGCATCAGTGGTGTACTCAATAATTTTAAAAAATATTCCTCTTAACAATGTCCAAATTGTGTTCTTGCATAAAATTAGATGTTCTAGGATGAGAACTTTGTTGAACATGATATTTTAGATATGATGGATACATTTAATAATTTTATATTTAATTTAAAATAATATCTACCCGGATCAGGCCTTAATATTTTGAATTCTATACATTCAAGATTATGTTTTGAACTAGGAAAACATTATGTACCATTATTGGACTAGTGGAATCACGTGTGTTTGGGTACGAGAATAGAAAAGCTCATAGGAAGTTTCGTTAAGATTATAGTTTCATTTTTAGTTGGAAATTCTGACGGTGGTGGCACGGTTACCCAGAATTGGAAGTTATTAGCCCTATCATGTATTGGGAAGAACCACTCGATAGATGAAATATCACTTGGGGACACATTGGGTGTCACAGAATTAATGGGAACATATGAATGTTCTCCCTATGTTTTGGTGATTTTTTTGAGTGGATTTTAGTGATTCATCAGTTTATGAACCTTAGGTTGGTGTTTTATTTTGAATGTATGTTTTTCATTCATATATGGAAGGTATCCATTTTAATTTGAAATGATGAGAGTGGTAGTTCAATATTACAATTAGATGGCCTTGAGGACTTATCATGGATAATCAGTGTTAAAGTTTATATTTAAAAATATATATTGTGTCTATATAGTTTTCCTTACCAGAAAAATATGAATATTTAATTTTGTTAGATGGATAGTTTTTGAACAAATATTTAGAAGGAATTATGATATTTTGAGTGCCCTAAAAAATGTATTTTGGATGAATACCATGTTCTAATTAGTTATGAGGATCCTCAAGGGAGAATTAGAGGAGTAATTGGGTGGAATGGCTGTAGGGTGGCAGGAATCGGAAGCCACAGGAATGTTGCGGGCCAGAAATTAGTGTGCTGATTGGATTTCTAGGGGGCTAAACATGATGTAAATTCTCACTGGATAAAAAACAAGTCTTTTAAGAGTGAAAATTATATTCACACACTAACATTATTATATGTGGTAATCCATATCCTACCCATAATTTGATCATGAAACACATGGGTTAATAACCCCTTTCTTCTCCTCCTTTAAACCCTTCAAGAGAAGTTATCTAAATGGTGTTTCTTAGTAACTCATGGAACTTCTTAAATTCTAGTGAAATTGTTTTACCTTCATATCCTCTTGTTATAATTTCCAATTTTTCTAAATCAGGATTCGATTCTAATACCAATGGATCATTCTGTAATAATCCAAGTACGAAGGGGATTATACTGTGCCTATTAAGAGGCCATCTGAAGATTAGATCTTCACGTAATTTCTAATTTTATCAATGAGGTCAACCCCTAGGTAATTTTTATGGGTTTTCATTAAAATTAAATATAAATTAATAATGAATTAGATATATGCATTTGGTGTTTTTCAAATATTTAGGTATTGGTTATGTCGTAGTACATGGGTATGCATTTTGATTTTTTACCAGTGTGATGGGATGACTAGTGATATAATGAAGAAGTATTCCTTGTTTAAAATATGTTTTTAATTAAATATATAAAAATAAAATTAATTAATTTAATTATTTTTTGATACAATTTTATAGCCTCATGATGATTGTAATTGGTTGGATGAATATGGATGAGGTTATGTAGGATATACCTAAATGATACAATTAATAGGTTTTTTATCCACACAATGAGGTTGGTGGTCCATGTTCTTTCAAAATGGATTTTTTATTTGTTATTAATGGTTCATGTGATGTGTGGATTCACTATTGGGACCATAAGACTAATGAAATATAATTGTATTCTAATTAAATATATTAAAAAATTAATTTAAATAGAATCACGTGTAATATGTTTATCCCATGTGGATATAAACTAGTTAAGATATACATGGGTGGGGTTAGATGGTTGATCTAGGATTAAATTGCACATAGATATGGGTCACACACAATTTATATAAATTTTTTCTATTACGGTGTACCCCTAAGGACGATTTTTAAACATGTTGTTTGTCGACATTGTTTGGTATCATAACAGCCTCTATAAGGTGTGTTATGACCTGATTGACTTAGGATGGAATTGGGGACCAATTAAGGATCCTATATGAATGTGTTAACTTAGATTACTTGAGTAGGTTGTCCAGTGACTGTCATAGATTTCTTGTGTCTCCAAACTAGTTTTATTATTTTTTACCTTTTATGTGTAATGTTGTATACCTTAAGTTGATTTTCTTATAAAATTGAATTAAAAAATCAATATAAAAGGTATTTTATTTATTCCTGGGAAAACACCCATAGGGAAAGACAATACTTTGTATAGAAAAATTAGAAAGTAGGTATGAATTTTTAAAAAATACTAATGGATGAGAAAACTTTTGATGGAAGTGCCTATGTTAGTAGTTATGGGTTTTAAAAGGATATAGTGTCAGGGTAAATCTTTTATACTAGGATGGCGCTTCGAAGAAACATTCCCATTGGTTAGTGTTTTTACTAGTTAATGAAAGTCCAATAATGGGGGTCTATGATAATTATGGGATTATTCCAAGGATATGAAAAATCCCATATTGGAGTTTTGGATACATGATTTGTATCTTAGGGATACATGGTTATCTCAAATTGGGAGGCATGGCCATCGTGACATGCTCAAAGACACCCCGATAGTGGCCGAAGTTGGTATTGTCAATTGGGATCCTTAGATTAAGGATTGACAATGGATTAGTATATGGTAAAGGGGTTGGAATAGTCCATGTGACCTACTTAAATTCATCTTAGATCTTTCTAAAGATAGAACTGTGGGTTATTTATATCATATACATTTTAGATGTTTATATACATATTATAAACATGTTGCATGATCATATTAATAAATTTCTTGAAATGTATTGGAATGTGGTTGTGGTTCCCTAAAAATTTATTACCCACAACCTAATTAGGATTACATAGAAATTTGATAACTGTACATGTAAACAATTATCATAGGTTTAGGTTGGGTTAAGGCCCAAGAATGCTTGATTAAGATTGAGAAGCTCATATATGATTTAGAGTTTGGAACAAGGTGTGGTATAGTGATTTTAGTACACCATATGTTACTTTTATTTCATTCTAGATTCCTCCACGATTTTGTTATCTGCCCAGTGAGTTATCATTCATGTAAGTTTTCTAATTTTTTTGGGGTTTCATTGATTCCTTTAATTTATTATAGAACCTTTATTTTCTATTTCTTATGTTTATATTATTCCAAATTGTTTATTAAAATGGGTTATTTTGTTATTATTGTAGACTATATTATAAGGGGAAAAGTCTCCCTGCAGAAACTCTTTATAACTCTCATGATAGTCAACATCCTCTGGCATATTAGGAGGCACACATGAGGTCGTATGGCAGTCTATTCTACTTATTGTTTAATTATATATAGACCTAATTCATTATAGTGTTTTGGAAAATGGAGCTGTTTGGATGTTCATGGATGATAAGTGACATATTGGGTAGTTTTTTTGGCACATTCCACCATCTCTGTAACTCCGCATGTACCAAAGATGTGTTTGAGTGGGACCCATATAGACCATTTAAACATGGTCATTCCTTAATGACAATAAGTAAGGGTATTACATCAAATATATATATAATTAATTACCTATTATACCAAAAATTAAACAATAATTGTATTAATATAATTTTAAAACCCAAAATAAATATATGAACATTGTTTTACAATGTTTTCTATGTTTTAAAGGAAAATTCATAATAGAAATGTAACACCAACCAATCATCTCCCCTATACCACATATATTTAACCACCTATACCAATTCACCCCATAATAACCTTCATTTTTATGATGTTTTCTAACATGAAGAATCTAGTTTTATTATAGATTTTCCAACATCAAGACCACCCTCCTCAACCTTCATTAATATTTCCTCAGATCAAAAATCCAAAAATATTAGTGGTTGGGTAGTTTTCCAGCCTATGATATTGTTCCTATAATAATGAGTGTCCACCATTATAGACTATTCACTTCTCAACCTACCTAATCACTACCACATTAAACATATATCCATTATGGATAAACATATCATCCTTACCACCACAACCATAAGAATCCTTATCATCATTATATAAATACAAAAACCACTACCACATTAGTAGCCAAAAAATCATTATCATTTCCAGATATCATAAATGGCCACTAATCCTAAAAATCTATTTATTCTTTCAAATTTGAACACACATATACAATATTTATCTGGGATATAATAATATCAAATGAATATACAATAATCCCACATCGGTCCACAAAAATTCAGAATTTGGGGATTAAGTTTACAACACATTCCGAACATTCCTCTTATCCTCGTTATGAAATAGTACCAAAACGTTCACAAAAAAACACATCTTATGACCACATACATCCCAAAAAAAATCATATACAAAAGAACTCATTATCCATAAATCCATATAATCATACTATAATGGTAATCTTGGAATTAATTCTTGTTTCAAAACCAATATCAACTCCTCCTCCAATAATAATTTCACAATTACATTACTCAAAATTATGTATAATATGTATGATAGAGCCCCATAGTTAAATGTAATAATAGATGTAAAATGGAAACCACCCAAAAAAGCAAATTTAAATAATCTATAAACTCCATTAGTGTGATACAATCTAGTGTGAATGTTATGTGACCCTATATAACTTAGTTTCTTTTAGGAACCCATATCCTATAGTCTCATAAAAAAACTATCCCTTACTCCTATATTAAATTATCATGAAAAATAAAAAATACTAAGAAATTTAATCATCTCACCTACAATGTATTTTCAGTTAATTTTCAATATTCCATGGTCTAAAATCACATTGGGACATTAGCATATTTCTCATAAATATTCAAAAAAAATTAACTAACAATTCCTCCAAAAATAATTCATCAAATAATTAAAATACTAATTATAAATGATAATCAATAGAAAATCATTAAATTAACATATAAATATAAATTTCAATTCATCTGAAAATTTCAGTGAAATTTATCATGAAAATATTTTACCATCATTCCAATAAAAATATATGTAATTTATCTTCCATGATTTTTTATTTTTCCTCCAAATAATATATATATTTTAATTATACTATTTATTAAAATTTACAATTACCCAACATTGCACAATCTAATAATTTAATTTATTCCTCAAGAATAACATTTCTACATTTTATCTATTTAAACTATTTCCCATAACACTATTTATTTGCATTAAAATGAATTATACCCATTCACACATCATCTCAAATATTCAAATATAATATTTATTTCATCTTTTATTTATAATAAAAATTAATGTTCATCATTTACGAGTATTAACACAATTTAATATTTATCCAAAAAAACATAATAACAATGAACTACATTTTTCAATGGTCTTCATATCTATTTTATTCATTTATTAGTCTCTAAAATAATCATTCATTTCACTTTTGATAACATTTAAATTATTAATCAAAATAATTATCTAATTATTTTTATATTTATCATATATCATTCCAAATTTTTGCATTATCAAAAATTCATCTTTTTCATATCCCAAATCAAAATTTACTAAATGTAGATATTTTATAATATTATGGTATACAAAACTATATAAAAAGTTAAACAATAAAGGATAATAAGGAATATAGAATAGATAAATGTCCAATTCACCCACCTTGATTCAATGATGAAGGATACCCTTTGACCCTCTTATGATCACCATCAATTATTCATCAGTGATCACATTTCTTCATCATCACTTCGAATTATCATACTCCATGCCATCATAGTTTCTAGTGTTCTATCCTTTGAGAGAAAATAGCATTTAATTATCATTACATTGGTGTTATAAATATAAATTATAATTAATTATAGTTTACCCTCTATTAATTCGATGCATAATCACACATTAATCATTCTATTACATACCATTAAATCATCACATTCAATTAACCATTTAATTTCACTATGGCATGACCCATGAAAATATATTACTACAATGCTATATACATTTGAAATCCATGAAACTAAAATATCTCTCATAAACGTTATTTATTTAATCAATAATAATTCATTTAAAATGAAAAACTCATATAAATAAAAATAATTATATTCCATTAAACCTAAAATTTATTGGTAATGAAAACAATATTAGAAAATAATATGATCAATGCTCAAGGATAAATGTGTCATAGTTAATTAAATTTATTTCTTCAAATTTCTTTAAAAAATTAAATAAACTTCCCTTTAACCTACTAATCTAATAATATATAATATTTTAATATTACAAATAATATATTATTAAAAAACCCTACATAAAAAAACTATTTTAAAACATCTCATCCCCAAAAATATTAAAATAATATTCCTAAAATGGGGAAACAACTATATAAACACTTTCATTTATCTTTCATCATTATCATAAAATTAAACATTGATTACAATATGAATAATACGAAAACAATTATTGATATGGGACACACATATGTGATTCTTATTCCAAGTTCCCTCATCAATACTGAAATTCCTGTAAAGAACATGTATGAAAGAAATAACTCATCTAATTTGAAAATTACCTTTGTGATACTAAATTTCCATATGAAACTCCATAAATTTAATATCCTCCCTGATATCCACATCACTAAAAAATCACTTGGGATGTATCATGCTAATACTATAAATGTTGGAATACCCTGAAAAAAACATGAACATAACCTAACCATAAAAGTAATTCCACTTGATAACTTACCATTCCAAACACCTTAAACACCATAAATCTAACATTATGAATCATTTTAAGTTAATATTATTTATCAAACCTTTGACCTTCATACCACAGAGAAACTCAAAAGAACACATGATCTCCAACTAAAGTCTCTAGAATTCATGACCAATAATATATATAAGATATGAATCTTCTTTGAGAATTCCACTTTTGAGATCAAATAACATTACCACACTCTATCATGATATGTACTATATTAAACAAAAATATAGTTACACTTCCAAAATTTTAACAACATAATGGAAAATGACACGATCTGTTATAGAAATGCTAATATGTTTTCTTACCAATTATTGAATGGAAAAATTATTTTGAAAAAAATTCCCTTAAAGATAATGGATTAAGAAATTTTATGCAAGAATCTAATATGAATTACTTTAACATATACTCTTATAGATATAAAATCCTACTAAAACATGATTTTCATAGTTCAAATGTTCATACACAAAATATAATGGTAAACCAAAATAACCACATTATTAATCCAAATATACCAACACTCCTTCAGATAATGACACACCATTATATCACTCAGGTGACCTTAAAAAAATAAAAAATTCAATATATGAAAAAATATCTCTCACAACAGTGATCATATTATGATACCTCTTAACTTTGACCCTAAGGTCCCCAATAAGATATTTCACTATATATTACAATTATGATGAAGTCACTATAATATGATAGATGAATTCCATCTTGTCATTCTAGTCATATCCAAGGAAATGATATGTAAAAACATTATTACCATTCATTTTTCATTAATCCCATATATCATCACCCTAAAACTCCCGAATTATGCTGTTAGTTATAGGAAAATTCAACATTCCTCATTGGGACCACATTTAAACATTTGAGCATAAAAAAGAATTATAAAATGAATGAAAAATTTTTATACAGAACACATGGTCATATTCCCATACAATTATTTATCGGTGATAATTAAAAATGTTTGACATATTTTTAATGATTCTTCCATATATTTGAGTAAAATAAAATATCATAAATGAATAATCCTTAAAAAAAATCTACAATTCAAAATACATATTAAAACCCATATAAATGGAGTTAGTTAATTATTACCTCCAAATGACATCATTAAAAACATAAAATTCTTTTAGCTTTACAAAACAACTATTTTAAGATTATCATTAAAATTTAACAATAATTTTTTATATATAAATTATTATTTGAACTTATACAAACATCATTTCTATTTAAACTCTTTATAAAATATCTATAAAAGGAATAGGATAATTATATTTTAACAATCCCTTAATTAAAATAATAATAATAAATTCCCAACCCCACACTATAATACAGTGTTTTTAAAATATCATCAGAGGAAACATATGAGGCCACTATGATGAATAAAAACTTTATTTAATAACTAATTGGTATAAATTATCAATTCATGATTACTATTTAGAACCAAATTATAAGAAAATTTATAAATAGAATAAATTAATGTATAAAACTCAATCACAAATTCAAATTTTCACCTTGACAGGAAACTCAAAAACATCTATAGAAACACATCTGCATACTTCTTCATAAATTGAAGAAAATACTCTATATTAATATCAATTATAAAAATAATTATTCTTTCAAATGGATATATAACTTCATATGGAACAATATGTTTCTAATATAAAATAAATTTTTTTTTCTCAAATAAATACCACACAATCACCCTTTGGATAAGAAAAAAACACACTATGTTGATATAAAATGACATGATATTATAAGAATTATGACTAATCAAAACAATTGAATACAATATTTTATTACATATATAGTATGATTTAGTTCTTGGAGTATCAATATTTCATCAAAAATAACCCACAACTATAATCCTCATCTAACCCTACTAGGACACAAACTGGGGTTTACTATTAATCATACCTCAAACATTCCCTACTCTCCCCACATCATAAAATATGATTGATTGTTTTTTCATCTAACAAATATTCATCCATATCATTATTTATGGCTGTAATAAATCATAATAAAAAATAAAAATATAATAGAATCATTGAAATGCTTAGGTCCTACTAGATTGTAATATATTTCTCACACTAAAGAAATGGGACTATTCTGCAAACCGACTCCCATTACATCTCTTGAACATTGATTTCAATGATGATTAATAAAATCCACCTCAATATATTTCTTGTGATAACCATAATTTTAAATCCTTATAAATTATCTTATCCTCATCAAAAAATTCATCTCCAATTTATTTATTCAAAATACCTTTGGGAACGAACTCTAAGAAAAATCCTCACATAAATCGTGATCTTGATTCCATAATCCCTAAAATTCTTATCAATCAGAAATTTTTTTAAATATTATATCAAAACAATAAATCTGATCCCAAATATTTTAATAGAAAAGTTACCCGATTGTATTACAAAATTAAATTGATCTCACACAAGAATGTGTTTTTTCCATAATGTTCATCCCATCAGATTATATATAAATTATGATCTTATAAACAATGCATATATTAAAAATGTTTTGATCCTTAGTAGACATATGTTACATTTACAACCATCCAAAAACAAATATGTTTTTATATAAGTAATTGTTTTCCACCTGAACTCCAGGAACATATGTCAGACTATGCCTCCATATCATTTTCCACCATATGTAAAAAATCATCATAATAACAATAAAAACAAAATAATTACATCCCAAAGATAAATGATACATGAATCCAAATATATCAAATAACTGAATAAACTATCAAATATATGGTATGTAATTGTCTATACAATAAACATTCCTCATTAGATTGTAGGGTCCATTCTATTCCATGTTGTTTACACTATTAAAATCACATACTAGGTTTGTGTAATATAATTTTTCTACACATTATGAATTCATAATTTGTTCCTACTCTAAAATTTATCATAAAAAACAATTAACTACTATAATTCTATTATAATTCTCCAATGTTAGAACTCCATTTTAACTAGTAATGAGTTAGACTGTGACTATAAATCCTCCATCTTATAGGTCGTGAGTAGAAGACTAACATAAAAGGGATTTTTATAAAAAAACATATGGAAATGACTATGAAATAGTGGCACTGACCCATGTAACTCATTATTGAATAATTGTATACCCCTTGCTCTTTCATTAAAATATAATCCAATATTTTTATGTTATAATCATTATGAATTATTATGATCCTTGTGAAAATTCATAAATTTAATAATTTCATGACAAATTTTTTTGAGTTTCCACTTTTCTTAGATTTGAATTACATTATGGAATTAATCCATTTACTCAGAAATATTTATCAAAACCATCTAAAAATTTCATAATGAAAAAACCTAAAATAATTCATATTTGAATAATAAAAATAATCTATATCAATTCATTAACTTCACATATCATCTTATTTTCTAGTTCATTAATTATTTTCCAAATTTTATCCGAATATATTCCCATGAATGAGAAAACAAATGAAGGTATTAAAAATTATTTTGTCACATAATATATCTTTTTTACTACATCTTTTTTTTAATATTTTATATTTTTAAAAATTTCAATTAATCATTAATTTTTAAATAAAAATATTTTATTTATATATAAAAAATAAAATTTCCACTAGTTTCATATCTAAATAATATTTAAAATTCTACCATTTATCATTTTCCATATGAAATCCACAAATCCATACATAATCTTATATAATTTCATAGAATATTAATATCAACATTCATTTATATTTGAAGAAAAAAATTTATTTTCCCTTATCAAATAACCTCCATAAATGACAATAAAATTTCTAATATTATGTGATTAATTTTTTGACTCCATATTTAATTTATTTTGATACCCTAAAAAATGTAACTTTTTCATTACAAGGTGAAAATTTTAAATCCTGTCTCAATGTGGGTTATAATAGTGAAATATTAGGGCATCTATAGGAATTATATCCTTTCATATCGATTGAATGGATCAAATAATTGAAAAAAATCTCAGATTTCATTCATGATTACAATTAAAATATAGACTATAAGACACCTAGTTTTCTTCTAACCATGTATGTGATACATCCACATCCTACATGAACATATTTTTATATGATTGGATATTAATTTTAATATACTAATTAGTAAAAATGTTCTATAATAAAAAATTCATAATGAAATCATAGTCAATTTCCCAAATATGTAGAACCACGTTATAAATCCTACTCAAACAGAGCCCAATATTCGTTCCATGGCCTCCCCCATATGTGATTATCATTTTCCATAGTAATAATTATATTCTAGCACCATAGAGCCACTTGAATACTAAAAAATTCCACTTGTCTGAAATCTTACATGATTAGAAGGATCTTCAGAATTTTGAGGGTCCTATATAAAATAATACATCCCTAATGACTCTTGAGGATACTCATAGATCTCACAAACTATCTAGGGAGTATATTTCATATAGAAAATAGGAATCACTACATTTGATCACCCCTCTCATCTCTAAAACTAAAGACATCACCATGAGTATGTAGTTATCAAATGAACATTTAGGTACGTTGTTCTACGATGTATTTTTGGTGTCCAAAATAACCCAAAAACCAAAAAAAGAAACATTCTTTGTACTTTGGATCTTCCATTTAATTAATCAGAATTAAAAAATCATTCATAAAAAAAATTGAAGTAACTGAACTAGAGCAGGATCTAGTTGAATCTATTAAGAAATATCTATATATAATATTCATAACACATCATGAAAAAATTTATTCTTGGTTTCCACATCCAAAGATAAAAAATATTTTTATCTATATGCTATATAAATACACTTACATTACATACAATATTATATAGGAAAATCATGTCCATTATAGATCAATATATGGAAATTAACATCTTTTAGGATGTACCCACACTAGAGAGTTTTCACCCATGAATTAATGTTATATAGAAGAAAAAAAGATTTATAAAATTATTAAGTAATGAAGCTTCATAGCCCTAAATAGGTAAATACGTTTATATCTTACTCCTCCACCAATTGAATATTGGAGGAAAATTTTTTATTTTCATTATAAGGGGAAGAATTAGTGAATGTGTGGTGGTTATTATATAATTGAAATGGGATGATAAGAACCATGCATCCTGGGAAGTAAAATAAAACCACAACGCTTTGTTACATCATATTCCACGATTTAAATTCCCTATGATCAAATATGGTTATTCTTATAGAATGAATAAATATCCTTGGAGGGCATTCTATATGGTAGTATCTAGTGCATACTCCATATTATTAACATGGTTTTGATAATCATATTTATGTTTAGAAAATTTGATCCCTATTGATTGACGACACATAACCTCCCACACTAGAATAAAATTAATGGAGTATAAAGAAACATCCATACTTATTGTGTTATTCCCATTCTCCATTATGGTCTTCTCTAGCCTCACCCAGCCAGAGTAACGAAATATGAATTAATGGTGAAAAAAACTAAATGCATTCATCAGATTATAATATTCTAATTTATAGTCTTTGAATCCTTGATAGAATAGACGAAATGAATTGGGTTGGATTCTAGAGAGCTATTAACTAGAGAAATATTTCCTCAAAAAGATAGATATCTAAAATTATTTTTCATAATGAGTGATGTGATCTTACACACCATCTAATTAAAGAGATGAACTTAGACCCTCCTCATTTATAGCAAAACACCGAAGTACTTCCTAGAAAAGTTCCTCTTGGAATTCCCATCCATTCCTCAATAATTATTTCACGAGAAGTATTAAAATGTTTAGAAATTTAATAATTACTTTTACATGAAATAATGAACTAACAACTCCATATATTATAATTATCCATGTAATAGTTAATGTCTTTTATAGAACTATATCTACAATTCATGAAAATATCAACATATCGATAAAAATAAATTTTTAGAAATCATTAATATCATATCATCTATAGGAATGGTTGTTCGTGACATTAAATATTTATTTTTACAAGTTACAACAATGAATATATTGTTTTAAAATGAAAAAATAGGTAAAAGATGATACACTTGGTAAATCCTCCTCAAATAATTAAATAGTGATTTTTTCACTATATGAAATACTAAGAACCATGAAGATGTATAATTTTGAATATAAGGTCACATGTCCTATACAAAAATATAGAGTACTTTATAATATTCATGATACGATTCCATTTTAAAAAAATATTCCTTATCAATATCAATCTTAATTATCAAAATAGAATCAGGAAATTTTTTATTAAGGTCTATAATCATTTATTAGGTAAGGGACATATATCTTCAACAAACCATCCCCTCAAAAACCCATTTCACACACTCTTAAATATACTTTAATGAAACTAATAAAGTATAATATTTAGGATAGTGGCCAACACTTTTCATGAGAAATTTCTCATTATAATATAACAATATTGATTAAAATAAGATTAATGTGTCACCAATATAATTAAAACATAAATAAAAAAATGACTATGGGAATAGATCATCCTCTATAGAAATATTTTACTACATCTAGATGATCCTTCTTAGTAATATCTCATCTTATGGAATATAAGTATCATGGAAGGATGTCCAGGCTTGGTCCACATACTATGTTGAGTGAATCAATTGGTTTTTTAATCCCGACCATGTTAGGGATTATATAAATATTTTATTTGATAAAATTATGGGTGATTATTCTAATATTGTTAATGAAAGTCACTAGGGAATCATATATTTCATATAATTCCCCAACTCCTCACTATGGTGTTGATAATAAGGATTCGAAATTGATGAAAGATATGAGAGAAGATTCATTCAAGTCACTAGTGTATGATATGTACTTAAGTCACCTATTAAAATATCACCAAAATGTATTTTATTTCATATAATAATATTATCATTGTGTTTTTGTCACCCTCTCTTTTCCTAATATCTCTATAATTATCTCTAAAATTTCATTGAATATCAATTATATTATCTACAATTTTTTAACTCATTTTTATGAGGACACCAATAATACACTTAATCTACTAAATGGAATCTTATTTTTTAATATTGGTTTTAATAACATACATGAAGGAGTGTGTGCTTATCTAGCTACATTTATAGGATGAAATATCTTCCTTGATTATCCTTGTTTTTTTCTAAATCTAATCCTACTCATTACCCTATATTAGAGATACAGAATATTTAATTAAAATACTAATCATGAGATAATAAAAATAAAGGAAAAAATTGGAGACTTTATGTTATCATTGTTATTATATACATTACATCAAAAGAATGGTCATAAAAGGACCTCAACATGGGAGTAATAGTTGAATTTCTGCAGTAAAAAATCTAACTATGATTACAAATTCATCTATTCATTTGAATACAAAAACAATGATATAATTTTCTAGGATATATTTTGTGATATTATTTATAAATTAATTGTTATCCATGAGTCCATTGATAGAATTAATATATTTAAATTCATGGATTCAAATCCATGAGAAATTCCCCTAATTCTAATCTTGGTCTCTAAGGTAGTAATAGTCACCAATAATGAAAAATAAAATGTAACTAGGACTAATAAATGAGTTCTTATAAAAAATATTCCCATTTACAAGGAACTCATTTTGTACAAACCAATATCAAGAACATAAACAATTAAATTTTATTAAAAAATTAATTGTGATTTGTTAAGATGATGAATTAACTAACTCCACATGAAGATATTCCTTCAATTATATATATATCATAATATTTATATTATATGAATGCATGATATATTGAAGTTAAATCATAGAATAAAACACACAAGAAATATATTCTCCATTATTCAATATAATATATAAAAGATTAGATATTATTATTCCTCAAAAGAGAAATAACACCAATTTTCACTAATTATCCATTACCTTTGGAGTTATAGATGATAAGAATTATTATGAGGATTCACTATAAGGTTCTGTCACATTAGAGACCTCTATCATATGACAAGAATAACAAGGGGCCTATAAAAGCACTTTATATCTATATCATGAGGTCATATAGTCAAAAAACATCAAAATAGATCACTTCATGATTAATCACTCATTTATTAGGGTCTTGAGAAAATATTCACTAGCACTAATTAATGTTTAGAATTTATTTGGTGAATAATATTCCTAATTACAACTTTCTTCAAATTGGAAAACCTAGTGATTTATAGAATCCTGAGGTGTGGAGGACACACAATTAGTTGAAATAATAAATCAAGAAATAATAAAATCAATATTCTATTTAAAAACCACATGTGATGTAGGAACCATTGATGACATCTTTGATTAAAAAACTATAGAAAGGGGTAGGGGGTTGTGGGTGTCTTGGGAAGTGTTACTATATGAGGAATAACCATCTTCATGATCACTCTTATATCACATTACACAGACATAAAAAATCTTCATATCCAATTAGGGATAAAATAAACTCATTTAGGGTCTATAGAGAGAAAATGATGAGGGGGTAAGGATAATAGAGTGATCCCATGCTCTATAATTCTTCATGGAGGCATGAACGATGGATATTACCCAATATTGATATACTGGGAATCATTAAACAAAAAACATAGTTTTCAACCATAAAAGGACTTTTTGATTCATTCCCCATAAAAAAATATTCATTATCAGTATGATAGGGGATATGATCCAATTATGTTTGTGCCACATTTAATCTATAGAGAGGGTTTTTTGAAAGATGAAACAACATGCCCATGAAAAATTTACTCTAAAAAACCCACCAGGGATGTATAAATTATTTTCATCTAGAGGGATAAGGAGTCCCCCACATGAATTAAAATGTAATGTGCAAAAATGATCAATAGATCCATCTCTATAAACATGTGAACTGTTATTGTGTGTCACATTCAAATATTATTATAATTATCATAATTAAAATTCTCACTAGAATCAATGATTTATGCGAATCATGATTTTATGAATTTTTGTTTCAAATAAATATTAATTCTTCTATAGATTGCATTACACACCACATTGAGTTTAAACGAACATCAATATATTATTAAAATAATATTATGTGACTGTTATAACCTATCCATTAAATTGCATATTATGAATAAGATTAATTAATTTTTGATATATATGAAAATATACTAATAAATCAAAAATTATTTATTAATTATTATCTAATAAAAATTTTATTTTGTTGGCAAGGTTATATTATGCTAGGAAAATAGATTTACTTTATAATGATTTTTTTGCTTTTGTGGGAAAATATTATATTAAATTTTTACACTATTAAAATTTCAATACATAAAACTAAATATTTTTTTATATAGTCATATCAATTTTATTTTATGGTTAATTTGTGTGATTTTTATGACAATATTGATCTTCTAGTGAATAGAGAAATACACTAATTATTTAATGAAAATATATTTTTTTCTAAATTGTTAACAATGTTAAATTATGTTTTAAAATTTTTTAAGATAATAATTATTTTTCGTTTTTTTGAATAAAACAATTATATTTATTGGAATCAGTTTTACTTTTTAATTTTTTTTAAAAACATTTTTCTACGTATAACAACAATATTTTTAAAACACATTTATGCACACAATGTGTTTTTATATTAATAAATTAAATTAATAAATATTAGTATTAATTTTAATTAAATAAATATTTTATATATTAAAATATGCGTTTTAACATTTAGTTAATATTTTTATAGACATAGGATAAGAATAAATTCAGTTTTATGCTTAAAAACAGAATTTTTCTAAAAGCAGTTTTCACCATGTTTTTCTCATATATTTTAAAATTAATTAATAAAAAATATATATGATAAATTTGATAAAATATATTACATATTTTTAATCTTATTTTTCAAATTTGGTAAATATGTGCATTTTATTTTTGGTCATTTCGAATAATAATCATGGGAACATTTATCGCATCTACAACGGGAAAATCATGTTAATCTAGGTAAAAACTAATTTGTAAAGCCATGTGTTTTCATACTAATTACTATTTTTTTAAATTTTTATTCAAACATTGAAAAATCAGGTTTGAAATTGAGTTTTTGTAATGGAAATGTTTCCATGAAAATGGATTATATAATATATAATGTAAAGAAACATACAAAATGTCACTCTCTTAGTTTGAAACATATCTTATTTGTCCAAATATGTAAAAAAATCATGTTATTAATGAACATTCATGTAAATTTTAATCTTAATTAAATTCTTTTTTCTAAATATATTTAATTATAATTTTTTAATTATATAATTATCCTAAAATATTATGTAACTCGAAAATAATATTTATTCATTTAATAGAAAATAAAATAAATGATTTAAAAATATTTAAGTTTATATAATTTTATTGATTTAAGATGTAACAAAAATTATATTGATCTAAAGATTAGTTAGGGATGTTTTAAAAAATTATATTGGATATTAACCTTTTTATTGATATATTTAATGTCAAATTAAGTGAGTAGAGTTAGAAAGAGAATTAATGATATTTTATAATAAATAAAATTTTGTTAAATGATATAAAATTCATTAAAAAATATATTTATAAAAAAAATTATATGGATTTAAATATCATACATGGTTCATTTATGGGTCTTTATTCATTTTATAGTAACATTTATAGCCCATATTTAGTAGAACTATTTAATATTATGTTAATTTTCAAATGTGATAACGAAGATTTAAAACAATAATTTAAGTGTCAAACTGTTATCTATAACTATCAAAATTTTATTTGGAGGATTATTAAAACTAATTATAAGCATATTTTTAAATATCATAATTTTTAATCCATATGAAAGTAAAAAATAATTTATCTTAATTTTAAATTTTTAGAAATTAAAAGTATCCCTCAAATCAATTATAAAAGGGAACCTCTCCTTTCTCTTATTTATACATCTTTTAATATTTTACCTTGATCAAAATCTACCATGATAACTTATACACTACAATGGATACATTATATAGGCTAATGTTTTCTTAATTTCCAATCCTAGATCCATTATGTGGATTTTTAAATGAGTTGTTTAAAAGAGGAGGTAATCTCTTTAACATGTCACATTTTTTTATTTATAATTTTATCAAATATAAAAATGTTTTATTATTTAGTAAATAATAAAATAATAGTAATAAATATATTTTTAATTTATAATGAATTTATAAAACCCATTATTCACCCTATTTTCAATCAAATTGGATGCTAAAGTATTGCTCCTGCATACATACGACTTATCATTTCCACGTATTGATACAATTAAATTTAATTAACAACATTTATTGATGATTATTATGATTAATATAATGTGCATATATTATATTTACAACATAAGTAAACATGTATTATGATAATATCTTATTTAACTTCTTACCTTTGAATCCATCAAAAAATGATAAAGTCAATCGTGTGTGTGTGTGGGGGTGGACTACCACCCCCATGATGTGATGTGATCCGTTATTCATATATGTTTTACATGGATGTTAATAAGAATAGATATAATGAATATATATTATATAATAAATATTTTTAAATGATATTTATTATTTAAATTTATTTTTTCCATCTGTAGAGAAATATTAAAATAATGTTCATGCGCACGTATGACCTATATTCTCCGTGGATGATATAATTCTTTTTTCTCTATCAAATTTTATAAATTAATATAAATATGTATATAATGAATATATATGATATTAATATCATTATTAAAATTATGTATACCATGTAAAATATAAAAATACAAGGGCCAGAACTACCAAACCATAACATACATAAAAAAAGCACATATCACCCGAAATTAGTATTTTAATAAAGTAGCTTTACCAAATGGGTGATAAAATGTTATATTTAAAACATATATGATATGATATATATAAATATTATTATTTAATATTTGTATAATAAATATATATTTATTATATTGGATGCCCTAATGCATACTGAGGAAATCGTACATAAGGTATGAGATTTATAATCTCTCTATTATTAGTAGGAGACATATTCCATATTCACCACTAGTTTCTTTTTGTGTAGTGTATATACATCCACTATGACATTTTGATTCATTAATATCAGTAATTAAATAAATTATAGTGTTTCATTAGATGTTATTCTATAATTGGGATTACGATTCAGAAGATTCCAATGATGTAAGGTATTTTTGTGTCACTTTTATTAATGTGTGACACATGGCTTATACACTACTTGTTTCATGTATGTGGCATACATACTTCCAATGACATTTATTATTATTATTATTAATAAAATTATGGATATTTAAATTTCCATAGTCTATTTATTTCATGGTACTTATTATTAACATAATACCAAATTGGTTAGGGATATATATTATAATTCCATTGTTTTTCAGGAGTATTAATGTTTAAGTTTACGATGATAAAATATTAGGAAATACCATTAAATAAACACATTAATATTATTATATTCAAGTAATTTGTTCAAATAAATATTTTCATTCCATTTTCCTCACCTTAAGTGATCAACAGACCAAAAATATATATTTATGGAAAATCGAATTTATTTCTCTTACCTGTTTTTGTATTGTAAACTTGTATTCAATAATGTTTTTACTATTATAAAATCATTTATTAAATTATTTTCTAGTTATTTTTTTATTTTAATATTTATTTATTGAATGTATTCTTATCATTCATCAAACAAGGTACTTTGGGACGTTTTAGACAAAATGTGAAAGGAATTTTTTTCCTTTAACTTATACTAAAAAAAATGAATTTATTTCCATTATAAGCTCTCAATTTTTAAATTCCTACATTAAATGTATCCATGAATATTTTTAAAGAAAAAATTTTCCACAATATTCGGTATTTTTTAAAAATTTGATATTCAAAATCGAAATTTGATTTTCATTATGGAATATTCCTGTGATTTTATAAAGGAATTTTCTTATGTGATAACATCCTTTGATGTTTATTATTATTTTGTTAAGAATAAGATCTATTTATACTATAATTAATCTTTATCTAGATAGTGACTTTTTATACTGATTATATATTTATGAATCCCATTTACTTTCCTTGGATTATGATATTGTGAATTATTGATATATTTATGAATTCTATTAAATTTTCGGTAGTTATGATATTATAATATTATGTATGTTTTATGATCATATGGACCCCATATGAATGGTTTTAATTATTTGATGGAGGTTATGTTATATTCAAGGATGGTTGTGATGTTATAACCTTTGATATAGTTATACTGTAACCAATGATGATTGTTTTGTTATAAGGCGGAATAATTGTTATGTTATAACCATGGAAGGTGGTCATGTTATAGCAAAGGATTGGTGGAACATATATCTCCCTCCCATTCATTCGGAGATAATTTATATCTCATTAGATAAATTGGAATGTAATGGGTAGGGGCCTAATTTATTAGGGGAATTTTCCCACTATGATTTTCTTAGATGTGAACATTGGACAATACAATGGTTTGGGGAATGAAACCATTCCACTATAATAGTATTACAAATGATTATTTAATACTATTGAAATATTATTCTTTTGATATGTTTATTCCTTGAACATATGTATTATTGTTATGTTATGATTTCATGGAACATGTTCTTTGATAAATTTATGATTCATGGACTATAATATTTTATACCGTGACTCGTGACTATGATATATGAATAATGGTTATAATTCATAAATGATATAGTCATGTTATCATGCCCTTATGATCATGTTATGATCAAGTCATCATTGATATCTCCATTTTTATCATTACAGGTCATTTGAGCTCACCCATTATTAGGATTCATTCCCTTGTGTTATAAGGAAAGGTACCAAGTAAGATATGAGTAAGAAGGTGGTTAGTTATGATTAACGTAGTGGGAGATAATGTTGTTCTTTTAGGAATCAGTTGTGTATGTGTTTGTGAATCCATAGGCACTAGACCAACATAATTTTTGTGGGGATCAGTACACTAAGTAATGATTATTCATCAAGAACATGTGATATATATATGTGTGAAAAGTATTTTCCCTATTGTTGTTATCATAGAAAGAGTCATTTAAAATTTGTAAACTAGAATGATAAAAAATTATAGAGAAACTTCATGATAATTCTATGTATAGGATAAAATCCTATCATTTTGGTGATGATTATTAATTACCAAGGATAATACTAAGGAGTCATAGAGGAGTGTGTAATTATTAGGAATCCTTTATGTTTTTTCATGATCATTTGATTTTTTAATATGATTATTATTACTTACACTATACTTTTAAGATTTATTTAATGTTCGGAATATAATAAAATCATGTTAATAATGTATTTTATAGCAAATGAAATGATTTTAATCTCAAGAAACAAAATTTTATGGGATATGTGATGAAAAATATCATTACTATTATCGTATTATTATATCAAGGTATGAATCATGATGAACATTAACATTTGTAAAAGAAGGAACAATTTTCTATTGCGTATATCATGAGGCAACATCCTACTAATTTTTGTGGTTTTTCTAATCAACTAGTCGATGAGAAATGAATCATTACTATTGAAAAGATATTTTCTGTTATCTAGTCTTTATAACATTAAAAAGTCATTTTTGTGGTCTATTATTTTGAACGTGAAGTGAATAAATGGTAGAATATCGTCAATAATATAAAGCAACAAGAATAAAGTTAGTCCATAGAGTGAGATGTATTTAAGAGTATATTTTTAATAAGTAATTTAACGTATTATTCATGAAAAAATGAAGAATAAAATCATTGATCTAAATGGAAAGTATGATGAATCTACTCGTACATATGAGGAATCTATTACATGACAAATGAGGTAAGCTTCTAGTATTATAATCCAACTTGAAATTAAGGTTGATTGATTCTTCAGTGGATTAAATCCATTTCTCCAAATGGTGTAATCCATAAGGTACTTAAGTAGCTAGGAAGAAATTGTTTGATGTACCATCACAGTGGAGATAGATATTGTAGTTACCCATTAATCTTGTAATTTTTATAGGAAAATAAATATAGAATCCAATTAAATTCATAAACCCATGGATATAACGATCTTGTAATTCTTTTAGGAAAAAATTATGGAATAAATCTTTAAAGAAATTATAATATGGGAATCAGTAAATATTTATTGTGTAAATGGAAGGATATTATAAAATTGGGTTTTGAAAATATGGGAAGACGTTATCTAGTAACGTAGATAGAGATAAATTTACAAATAATTTTCCACTCACACTCTTGGGTTATAAATTTAAAGAGTTATGGAACTAATCATATAAATTCATAAATCCAAGGGGTAATGAGTTTAATATGAAATGAAACTTTCTAAAATTAAAATACAATGGTAAATATTATGAAATTACAATAGTTGAAGTGAATCATGTTAATTATATTTAATTTATCTTCAACTGTAGTGTTTGGGATTTCATGTTGATTTTTTAATGAATGAAAAATGTTAAATCTTACTACTTATACATTAGTAATATTTTATGTGATTCTGAAAATTGATTAGAAATCTATATATATATTCCAAAATAAATATATAACATATGATATTATAAATAAACTCATGATCATGTATTATTAATAGTATGAACATATAAATCTAGTGGAAATGTTTTTGGAGAATAAATGAGCTTATTTAAGGAATATAAAGTGATTCATACCTTGAAATCATGTATGATTTTATTATGACATAATTTTGGGATATTTTTAGGGTATATACATTTTTATGTGACTTTATGAGTAATTAAAATTATTTCTACATAATTATTAAGTCCATTATGGAAAGAGATGATATTAAATCATTCTAATACCTGTGATTAAATTTTTTCCTCCGATATTTTGAGTATTATTTTGGTTAAATATTAATGTAATGGATTAAATTTATCTATGTAAGTTATTTTATATATTTTTATAACAATTTTTATTTTGTAATTTTTTTAGTGGAATAAGTAATGACTTATGGAAGTTATGATTTGAAAAAAGTTAATTTCACTACTTTAGGTATGAAAACATTAATCATGGATATTCATATATAATAGTATTGGTAGAAGTTTAAATTAATAATGAAAAAAGGATTAAAATAGATAAATAAAAATATTGTGGTCTACGATATATGATTAAATGACATAGATTGTTAGATCCATTCTGTAGCACATCAATGCAGCTCAAAGTAGACATAAATTCTATGCTTGTAATCGCCAACCTGGCCTATAATTTTACATTTCTAAGAAGGGTTTTTATTGAATTTATATATATAATAAAGTTATGATATTATTTAAGGATTAAATTATGACCCCTAAGTATATTTCGCTTCTTAATATCATTTATAATGTAGGGATGGTCTCAAATTTAATTTCACTTGCACTAAACCTCTCTCATGTTTGTGATGTGTTCTATGTATATATCTCGAGGAAGTACCTTCCTGATCCATCACATGTACTAAAATAAGAGTTCATACCAATGGACTAAGATATTTATTATGAATAACTAACTGTAAAAATATTATATCATAGAGTTAAAGTGCTACAAAACAGGACTACTCAACTCGTAATAGTTCTCTAGAGAAAACACAAATTCAATGAAGCTATATAGAAAAAAGATGACGAAATGAAACAAAGATATCATCATTTGTTTTTATGAGAGTGATGAATTTATAGGGTGGAATTAATTTTATGGGGATTATAATGTATCACCAAAAGATATTATAAAATATCTTTTTTTTTTCAAATAAATTGAATTCATTGAAATTTATGTGTCACAAATAGTCCTGACTTTAAATGAACCATGATATGTTTATAAAATATTATTATGTGACTATTATAACCTAGAAATTAATTGGTGGGTTTGAATAATATTAAATAATTCTTGATATACATAAATATTTCATACTAAATATTAATTTCTTGATTATTTACTTAGAAATAAGTAGTCAATTTTTTGAAAAGAAATATTATTCCAAAAAAATAAACATCCTTCAAAATGATTTGTAGTTATTTTTGGGAGAAAATATTAATATTAATTTTAAAAAATATACATTATTTATTTCAAAAAACTAACTATATTTTTAAAATTATAATATCAAATTTATATTAGGTAGAATTTTTGATAATTTATGAAAAGATTTATTTTTGAAGGAATAACGAAACATACTGATTTTAATTGATTTTATTTCAAGCATGTAAAAAGTTCCATATTATTTTGAAATTTTTTCTATGTATTATTAGTTTAATTATAATTTTAATAATAAAAATACTTTCATTGGAATAAATATTTTATATGAATTAATATTAAAAACATTTTTATACGTGAAAATGATTTTTTCTGAAAAAACTAGTTTTATCCGTGCATTATATTTTTTTATCTTAATAAATTAAATTAATTAATTTTGTGGTGTAATTTTAATACAATTTATATATTATATATTCAATAAATATTTTTAACAATTATTTAAATTTTTTTAAGAATGTGTTCGAATACATAATGTTTTAGGTATAAAAACAAAATTTTTCTAATAGCGGTTTTCATCATGTTTTTTGCACTTTTTTATAATTAACTCCTGCCACTTATAGGTGTTTAATTTGTTAAAATTTATTTTTTATTTATAATTATGAGGTTTTAATTTTATATTTAGGACCCATTTAATTTTGGTTAACATGAATACCAACAACTATAAAATTTATCTTCACGGTAAATGGTAAACTCGGTTAATATATTTTAAAACTATGTAACAAAGATATAATTTTTTATTATAGTGATTATTTGATGATGTTATTTATAAAATTATAACATATGTATATTAATTTTGTTTTTTTGCAGACAATTTTTTATGAAATTGACCTATATAATATCTGAATCATAAAAATGTTCCCAAACATAACTCTTATAGTTTAAAATATCTCTTATATGTCCAAATAGGGACAAAAAAATTTATAAAAATATAAATGTCTATTTTTGGATTAATGAAATTACATTAAGGGTATAAATTTAATTCTGATTTTTATAAATTATCTATTTTCAGTAATTTCATGTGCAATGCTAATAGAATATTTATTCAATTTGTAGAAAAACAAAATAAATGATTTTTGAAAATACTAAAAGTGAAATAATCTTAATTATTCAATATGAAATTTAATTTTTTTGACCTATATAAAATATTATTGAGGTTTGATATTACTAAATTTAAAATACCACTTTGACATTAGGTATTCAATTTCAAATTTAATAATTCTTATAAAAATGAAATAATTAATAATTTATTAAATGATATAAAATACTAAATAATATTATATTTTGAAAAATTAATGGGATATAGTTTTAAACATCTAATATGTTCAATTTAATATCTATTTTTTATTTTATTATAACATTATTAACCTTTAAAATGTAGAAAGCTTTAATATTAATGTAATTGCAAAAAAAATTAATATAGGGGTAAAACAAAATGATAAGGGAAAATATGAAATCCTAAACTATCAAAATTTTATTGTTTAAGATTATTTCAACTTAAACTCATATTATATAAAAATATTATAAATTTTTAGTGATTTGGATATCAGTATTAAAGTATATTATTTTCTTATTTTACAAAATTCCAAGATTACCCCTCCCCTCAATTATAAAAGGACACCCCTCCTTTCTATTCATCAAATGACATTGAGCATTCTAGATCAATAAAACTATAAAACATTTTATTATACACTTCCCTATCCACATTATTTAGATTATGATATCTATAAAAAACTAATCCTAAATTCCTTAATAGGATTTCTAAATGAGTAGATTCAAAGAAGAGGTAATCCCCTAAATCAATATCATTCTATTTATTCTTATTTAAACTCTTATAAATATGTAATATTATTAATAATATATTTAGTTATGTATTATAAAATCAAGTAAATGTTATTATTAATTTTATACCACTATTACTTACCCTATTTTCCATCAAATGAGAAGTGAAAGTGGCACTCATGCGTATGTACATCTTACCGTCTTCACATATCAATACAATTCATTTTCATTAACAGATTTTCTGTGTGAGTAATATGATGGGTTTAATTTGTATATATTATATTAATGACATAATTATTATTATTTAATTATAATATTATATATACCTTCTTACCTCCCTATCCATTGGAAATCAATAATGTTGATCGTACGTTTATGTGGACTACCACCTCCACTAAGTGATTTGAATTGTTTTTCATTTCAATTTTACTTAGTTGGTAATAAGGATAAACTTAATTAATATATATGATATATATGATATTTTAATTATTATGTAAGGGTAATTTATTTTTATCCTTTATTCAATTCAATATTTCAAAGAAAATGTAAACAACTTTCATGTATACATCTGATATACCATCTCCATGAATGATGTCACTCATTTTTCTACCTCTAATTTTAAGGAATAATATAAATATTTATGTACTATATATATATATATGATATTTATATATTTATTTACATTATAGACATGATATATCCATGATCAAAATAAACTGTCAAAAACAATCGAACAAGAACATACTTAAAAAATGAAGCAGATATCTCCTGAATAGTGATTTTAATAAAGAAGTGCGAACACACAGGTGATAAAAAATAAATAATTAAATCATATATGGAATGATACATAGGATTATTTAAATTTTAATAGATCAATAATAATTTTTTATAGTGGTTTTTCGAACATATTCGAAGGAATTCAGACGTAAAGTAAGGGATTTCCAATATCTTTTTAATTTCTGGGAGAAATATTCCATTTTTACTTATCGTTAATTTAATGGGGTACATATACTAAAAATATTAAAATTTTATCATTAATAAAAGAAATATATTTATATTAATAATTTTATTTTATGTTATTTTGTAATATTTCTTACGATTCAATAGTTTTCAAATAGTTAATGGATTTTCATCTAATTATTATTTTTATTGGACATAGGCCTTTTACAACACTTATTTTTTTGGTGTATATACTAACCATGAATGTATTTTGTGATTATTATTTTAGAATTAATTGGATTTAAATATCTATATGAAGTAATATCTTTCATGGGACATATAATTCAAAATATACCAATGTTGTATGTGTTCCATGTTACGATCAAATTGTTTATTCGGATTATTTATGACTATGTTTCCAATGTTGAAATATTATGATCTAAATCTCAAAAAATTATGAAATTTATTATACTATTGTTATTTATTTTAAATAAATGTATTAATTTTATTTTTCTCACCTTATATTCTAAAGTGACCAAAATTTGTTTTTATGTTAAACTGACTTTAAGACTCTGTGCAGTTTAAAATATTTTCTATTCCATGTCCATTTGATCTAATTTTATTTTGAAGAATGTTTTTTTAATATTATCCTATAAATTTTTAAAATTCAATTTTACCCATTTTTTTAAAAAATTTATTTGGAAAGATTATTTTTATCATTTTATGACCAAAGTAATTTTTTAATTTTTTCAAACCAATGTTAAAGGAATGTATTTTAACTTATAAAGAATGAAATGAATTTCCCTCTATAATGAGTAATAAAAAAAATTTAGATACCCTTAAATTTTTATAATTTTATATTCATATAAAAATGAATCCATAATATTTTTGAATTATGTTTATCTTAATGGTTGTTTTAAAAATGGAATGGTTAATTACCTAAAGAAATATTTAATGATATTTCATTCGAATTTTCATATATGATACATAATTTTATTTCAATTATGATTTAATAGTCTTAGTATCCATTGATACCATTGATAAAATATCAAGATATTAAAATTTTATATTGATGGGATTATTTTTAAACCCATTAGGTTTCCACGTGTTATGTTATAGTGAATTGATAAAATATTTATGAAACCCGTTTTCTTGACACATGTTATGATGTGATGATATGATGAATGCTTTATGATATTGTGGAACATATATGTATTAATGTAATTATGTTATGGTATTCATGTTATATTAAGGTATGGTGGTTAAATTATATCCAAAAAATGGTTACAATATAACCAAGTTAGTGGTTATATTAAAACAAAGGGAAGTGGTTATATTATAACCATGGAAAATGTTCATGCTATAACCAATGAATAGAGGGAATTACATATCCCTCCAATTAATTGGATAAATAATGATATCTCATAAGAAAATAGCATTTGAATAGGGTGTGAACCAACTTTAGTAAAGGACTTTTTCAAAAATGGTAATCTTTAGAGTGAACCTTGACTATTTCGATGGGGTAGAATGTAAATGAATTATAATAGTATAGTAATGGAAGCGATATTTTACTAGCATGTAATGAATATTATGTGATTATTTATATTCCAAACAACTCACTTATTATACCAATGTTATGATTTCATGACTCATGTTCTTTAAATCCATTATGATTTATGAACTTCCATGTTTTTGACATGACTCTAGTTATGATCTACGACAAAAAGGTTATGGTTTTCAAATTCTATGATTAAATTCATATAAACATAGGTTTACATTATTCTCAAGGTGTCATTGATATATCCATTTTATCCTTATTAATAATTTTATCTCAACCTTCATTATGTTTCCATTCATCTGGTTATGAATAAAGGCACTAAGTATGATATGTATATGAATGGAGATAGTTATTAAGAACATAGTAGGAGATAATGGAGATCTTTTATGAATATGTTTCATAAGTGTCTATGTTTTAAAATTGTCTAGACCAATTATATTATGTCAAGGATCATTATGTCATGCAATGAATTTTCATCTAGTAAGTTGAAATATCTATGTTTGAAATGTTTGGGTAAGTATATTGATATCCATTAGAAATACTAGGTTAAGGAAAGTGAGAGGCAGACATGGAATATTGTTCCATACAAAATACAGCTTGGGATCTCAACCATAAGTAACCAAAATTATTTATTTAAAGATAATGAAATGTAATCTTTGGTAGGTGGGGGCTTCCCTGACCCACATGGAAAAAATTCATAACTAGAGGACAAGTTTAAAAAAAAGAACTCTTGTTGAGAAGAGTGAATTTTTTGATTAAAAGTGATCCCATGAGACTAAAATGAGATTAGATAATTGAGATCATTGTATCATATTAAAAAACCCTAACTATATTCCAAATATGATATCCTTCACTAGAACCATGTTTATCTAATGGCATGGTAATGTTTTGTGGGCAAACACCGATATAGTCAGATATATAATCAGAAAGATATAAACATATAGGGGGAGACACATTCAAAGAGATTTAAAGACCATGGAATGTGCCTTTATGAAGGAAATATATGGATGAATGGACCCTCAGAAGTAAAAATCACATAATGACACTAGAAAGAGAGAACCATCATAAGGAATAATACTTTTCATGGGATAATGTTCTTCTAGAGCCACATATAGATCTTATAAAGGACAAGACAAGGTATCCACGGTAAATTTTAAAGGAAGGTCCAGTGGGATGGATATATATAGAAGTAGAAGGGAATGTCTAATAGATGAAAAAAATTACATGCGAGGATGCATGTGATGCATGTTAAAAATAGAATAAATAGAACATATTTAAATATATTTCCATCATTGATCGGTATCTATAATAAATAACTATGTGAAGTATTATAACCAATTCACTCACTTTTATGTAATACTAGTTTATAACATGACCTCAATAGTGCCTCCTTATATGTTAGAGGATGAGGACTAGTAGATCTAGTCCATGGTGGAATAGTGGTGAGACTATACCATCATGATTAAAGTGTATCATAGTGGCATAATCATTAAAAACATTATAATAATAATATGAAAATTCAATGATTGGAGAATTTAAATGCATTATATAATTCATCATGTAATCACATATATCAATGTTATATACAAAAATATGAAGAAGGAATTCTATACAAAAATGATGTACTAGAATATGTGGAGGTATGTACATAAGCATAAAAGATCATTAAAGGAACTACGAGGCCAAAATACTATCTACAGACAGCATCATGAACCATAGATTGCTTATGTTCTCCCCTATTCTAATGGTACAATCTATTAAGAGTTGGAAAACAGGGGTTTCTCCTATCTCTACATTTATTCATGAAGTCTTTCTGGGTACAAACTCGAATCCTGAGTAGGGTGTGGGAGAATCATAAAAGGACAACACCAATAATGTATAATTCAATCTATTTTATGAATATATAATAAATAGTTTTCTGGTAAAAATAGATTCTATAAATTATGTGTGTTATATAAACAACCGATATAGGTTAGATTTCCTATGGAACACCCATTCTCTGCTACCCGATTTGGTCTAAGATAGAATATATCTGATCAATCCATCAATCATGATTTAATTTATAATAAATATTAGGACTTGGATTAAATACCAAGCATCCCCTATTAATCAAAACTTATAATATATGTACAAATAATCCCTTAATAAAAGGTAAGGCTCTGGCCAAATCTAAACATTTTCATTGTCCTGGACGTAATTTCATTAAATCTCTTGATTTCATAATTTTAAATGGAATCGTAAGCCCATACATTTCATTCATAAATTGAAACCCAGGTATCACTCTAGGAACTACATGACACATAACCTTAAAATCCTATCCTAGGAATTCCTCAAAGGAACCATGGTATCTCTCTAGGTGTGGTATAATGCCACTTCCCTCTAATACCTTCCTTGGCAGTCTACTAATGGATCCTAAGTGTCACTCAAGGAATAATGTAATAGTCTTCCCTCCAACATCTTCTTTACTAGTCCACATAGGGAGTCAATTTATAATTCATTACATTTAATAAATAATCCCTATGAGTCCATCATTTTCGTTCAATAATGAATCACTTGTCCATGGTGTTTTTATGAGAACCCATATGTCCCCAATTGTTCAAAAAATAATTTCATCATAATTTATTTAATAAAATAATCCTAATGATTCCATTCATGGAATTATGGGTCAGTACCCATGTTTCACTCTCAGCATGGAATAAGGACATGGTCATGGGCACGATTCTTAACCTTACCATATTTGCTCAAATTTTATTTCCATTAGCCATAAAATATATATAATCAATTAAATAACTGCATAAGGTGGATTAAATAATTAGATATTCAAATATGGCCTAGAATCACATGAATCACCCACTTTATTTCAATTATCAATCTCAATTATGAAAGATAGCTGAAGCATACACATATAATAAAAATGACCAAGGTCCTATGTACATGGTCCTATATTCCCAATTTCAGCTTTATCAGATTTACAAATTAATCAAATAATTTAAAATAATTAATGATATGGGTAATAGGATGCACCTCTATTGGTGAATCAAATGTATAGGCCACCCATGGTGGTATAATCACATCTATAAATGACCTCATATTGGGGTTCAAAATTGAGGTATTTAACCTTTAAATAAGCATCAATGATTCGTCTATCACATTTATTTAATTTAAATAAAAATTCAATTTTTAATCACCTCCAAAAATACCATGCACATAGAATAAAGAAATAATATATAAAATCACAACATTAATGGAAAAGAATGACACTGCCTACCTTAGCTTGGTAATAAACCCCTCATCCATTGTTGGCCTCCAACGTAGGCAAGAACGAATAAAATCTAGGAAATGATAAAAAAATCCATAAAACGTAATATGATCCCATACCAAATTAACTCCATTGAGAGAAGGATAAACATGGAAGGGTTAAAAAGAAGTAAATATATTATCGGCACACACCCAATGATACTAACGACATATATACTAGAGTCTGGATTGTGAATTTATCTAAAATCCTTTTTTAGTCTTAGATGGGACCACTCCCACATATGGACTCATGTGTAATAGAATTGAGGGGTGAGATAAGTGAAATTGATTTTATTAAAGTAAGGGGAAAATTTTCATTTTATAAAATATCAAATGGTCACATGTTTTGGATACATGGTTGGCCGAACTATTCCCCAATCATGCAAGGATAACTACCTTTAAACCCATTCACAAATAGTCACGACACATGGTTAGAAAAACCCTATGATAATAATTTGACTTCCCTCTGTTAAAATTATATAGAAAATACACAGGTATGAATCCTAGGTTACAAATTTTTATAAAAATATGTAGCCCTAAATAGTGAAATGGATCACCTCACATAGTTTTATCTAACCATGTGGAATTATCTACTGGTTTTCTACTAATAGTGAGGCCCAAAAAACGCCTCTAAAATCCCAGGAATTACTCTTTGTACATGTATCGGACAACCCTGTTTCATATAGTACCCCACTTAACACTCATAAAAGAATAAAATTATGAATCATGACTGAAAAAAATAGTAGCATACCATATAGAAATTATAGGATCATATAATCCCCCCATAATGAAACTCATCTTATAATTTAACTTCCAAGGGTGTTCAAGAATTGTCTGAATTTAAATCCATCCACTGGTCACGTATATCAACCTCCCACTCCAAATTCTGGTCTTATATATGAATATGTTCAATCAGACAAGTACCATAGGAACATACTGACCTCTAAAAACCATTGTGCGTAGATCAAAAATACTGTATATATTCTCCTCAAGAGATGCATCTACCATATTATAAATTTCATCTGGTGAAAGAAAATGAAATGAATCAGAATGATATAAACAAATATTAGATACAAAGAAGTCTTCATTGCTACGATAAAATCACTAGATTCAATATAACTAGTAGGCTACAATACTGACTATATCCTGAATATAGATGGTCTTGATGTAACAAGGAAATTGATTCACATGTTTCCAAATCCTTCTATATCCTAGTATATGGAAAAATATAAAGAAAACCTAAATTCCCACCAAAATATCTAGTGGTCAACAATGATGATTGGTGTATTATTACAATATAGACTGAGTTATAGACATCCACTTCCTAATAATATAAACCTTCTATGATGTTCCTAAATGATAAGGGGACCCAATAACATTACCTCGCATATCTATAACCATCATAGTGGTTAACGACACGAACTAACCTATCAGGCCTCATAAGGATCCATCTATTTGTTTTCTTAAAATCTATTATTATAAGAGAACTTGATGAAAGGTAAGTGTTTCTCGAAAGAAAATTGAAAATCAAGGATGGATTCTTGGGGCATGTCCTCCAAATCCAATATCATATACATGGAATGAACATCAATCTATGGGCGATATGTTATACATAGTTATACATATGAATCTGAGGCCCCCTAAATCACCTTCCAAAACCATTGTGTTAAATAAGAATATTTATTTTATACAATCAAAAGTGGAACCCCTTAGAGGTGTATGATGTTAGGAATATCGAGTCCCCAAAGCTCCTCCACTAAAAATGAATCTTGAATATGAATGAAATGGGAAATTATTGTAAACCTGTCTAAGAGAAACCATACAAAGTCACTACCTAGAGGTGATTTAGGAATTACCATCACAAAATCCAGGGTGAAAAAATCTTATTTCTAATTTGGAATAGGAAACAACTTTAAAATTCGTACTAGTTACTGGGGTTCTACCATCATATCCTTACATGCGAAACAATAAGTAAGAAATCCATTTATCTCCCTATTCATCACGTAACACAAGTATTGGATGCATATGTTATAATAAATCTTGCTAAGACCAGATGTACCTCCCATATAGAAACATGAAACTCTCATATCAACTCCTCTCGTATTTTTTAGGATCATAGACACATCAATAAATACTTAATATCTCATCCACATCATGAATCTAACCATGTGGAAGAACATCACTTACCATTATCTCCAATAGGACCAATCTCTCATAATGTAATAACATCCCTACCATCACTGTATTTAGAAGTGAAGAGTCCATTGATGATTATTTATGTACAGAATATCGATGATTGTCATGAACCTCCAAATTCTTCATAGAAAACATGAACCTAAAATTTCACTCACTAATGGCCTCCTAAACTGCCAGTGTCTGATTCCTTTAAATCTGAGAATCGGAAACTACATTTCATTTTCATTGAATATATGAAATATCAAATTCAAAATAATATATCTATTCAACCCACCTTAATTTCATACGATTTAAATTATGTGGTATAAATATGTACATGAGTTTTTTGTGGTATATTAACACCAAAAAACACTCTCCCATAAAGTAATTCCTTCAAAAGGGAAAGGCGTAAACAATATCGGCTAACATGATATCATGAATTAGGTAGTTCATCTCATTTGTACTCCACTAAAGAGACCCATATACTATGAATCATTCCTAATACATCAAAACTAATCCTAACCAAATTATTAATGAATTATAATAGAATATATATATCCTAAACTTTTCTAGAATAATAATGATCATTTCTGAGGTCAATCTCCCTTTTAGCTCATAAAAGGATGTCTCATAGGCTTCTAACTGAATGAACATCACACCCTACTTTGTGAATCTAGCAAGAGGTGATGAAAATAATGATAATTCATATATAAAAATGCTAAAATAATCTTAAATACTTAAAAAACTAGGTATATAGTAGATTTTATGGGGATAATCCCATGAAAATTCAACTCTCACATTCTCTGTGTGAACTGATAATCCCTTCAATGCGAATGTTTGACCAAGAAAGTGAATTTTATCCACCTAAAAGTTGAACTTTGTGAGTGTAGAATATAAATGGTTTTATGATATTTTATTTTATATTATCACATTATGTTTGTAATGTTTGTATCCATTGTGATGATACAAAAACATTTCATCTATGAATACCTCCACAAACGTGTCAATATATTAATGGAAACATTTGTTCATCAGTGCCATGAAAACAGGTGGCATGTTGATTTAACAAAACGACATGACCAAAAACTCATATAATCCATATATAATATGGAATATAGTACATTTTATATATAATGGTATAACATGCACCTAATGATAATGTACTCTCTTATCAATCATAGAAAAATAAATTTCTCCACAAATCTGGTCAAAGAAATTTTCTATATGATAAAACTGATATCTGTTCTTAACCGCAATCTATTTCAATTAATAGTAACACTTGAAACTAGTAAGGGTACAAAACATATTCAGGGGGAAAAGGACTAGGGAACCCCAGGAAGAAGAATTGGGTTTTATGAAACCCTTAGATTCCAAATCCTCCATCTACCTATTGAGCTACTCTAACTCCTTAGTATCCATCCTATTTGGAGGAATGGATACCTATTTTTCTCTGAGAACTATATTTATGGGAAACACTACATCTATCTCGAGAGGTAGTCTCAAAATTTCATATATGAAAATTTCTCTAAACCAATCATTTTTAGAGGAAAATTTTCTTGACGCGTTCCCTTATCATCCAAATATAAACTCATAATATGAGCTGTCATCTATCATATCCCACATTGATAAGGTTTATCTCGACTCACATGGACATCCTATTTACCCTTGTTAATAAAAACCCAAGCCTTTGGTGATTTGAAATCCACCCTTTGGAAATAACATTAAACATAAGAGGGATTGGTAACCAACCAGTCCATCCTAATATTGATGTCAAATTCTTTCATCATAAATAAAAATGAGGTCCCTCATAAAGTAACACCCACCTATCACATGGGGGAAGTCGCTGCACCATTGTACAATATCCAATCATATCCCCAAATAATTATCATGTTTCATTAGAACATAAGAAAACCGAACATTACTCCTATGGATATCATCAATATGAAAATATTTGAACAAATGAGATGCACCTGTATCAGAATGTGAATCCCCTAACATTGAGGCTACTAGAATACTACATATCTCCCGTGAAGGTCTGACACACTGCTACACAGGTATCCATTTCAAGGCATACATCTAGCATAATCCATTTCCTTGACATATATTCTAGTTACCTTGAGCAGGTTCTCTATAATACCACTATAATTATGGTGTCTAGCTACCTTGACCATGACCACCTCTTTTTCATCACCAGTTCATCACACTCCAACTCCCCACTGGATGAGAAACTATTGACCCAAATCCTAAATGTGGATTTAGTAAAGAATATCTCTCACTAGATACTGGGGGAAAATCATTGTAAAAGTTCTTAAGATAAACCATCTTGAAATTATATCGACACATGAATGGATGCCATGTACACCGAGGTATCATAGTTAATCTTTTACCACATTGATGGAAGCCCACCTAGCTACCTGAGTGTTTACTATAGATACTAATATAACAACATCAATGATCAAATTTATGGTTACTAATATATGTTGATGTATTCCTAGATCTTTCTCACAGTCCTCCATGGCTTATACCCAAACTTTATCTTAGGTAATAATCTATGATATGCTGCTGATTTACTATTATAGATACAATATTAATCCAAAAGCCATTCACTACTGATCTGATTTCATACATGATACCAGCATCAATCTACATGGATTTATATTACATGTTACAAAATAGAATAGGTTTAAAACACCCGAGCACCATAAAAGGGGATGAAGTGTCCTTGACTGATAAGGCACCATACTTTAAATACATAAACTACTAGGCTTTACCATTATTTAATGTCTCAATATAGAAATTCAAATAGAAGGAAATCTATAACACCATTCAAACCATATCTCAATGATGATCTACTGGAGTAATAAATTTCCACAATCTCTTGATGGAATTTCAAAGAATATATATAGTGAGATTCACTCTCCTCTTTGGAGGTGTCTTGAGATACTAAAAAATTGATATTATTGATTCTTGTCATGACTTAATATACTTTGTTCCTCCATCCCCCCAAAAAAAGGGTGGATTCTGATGCTACAACTCACAAAAAACTCTACAATAGCCAGGGTTGGTCTTGGGGATACATGAATTGTATGAATAATGCACATGAATCTTTATAAAAATCTTGAATTAGTTACCATATTAGGTATAATTGGTGGTTCATCAAGAGGAACTAATGTATTTTCTTATGGTGACATTGGGCCTACAACCTATGTTGCATGATTTTCCCCACACTAATAGCACATGACATGAGTAATTCAAGAAAACATGTCTTAGAAAATTCAAAACACATTCCTCATCACAAGATTTGATAACCACAAAAAGATCTTATATAAAAATATTATAGGTACACTACTTCATAAATAATAGTCACACCCCTCTTCCTTCTCCTAAAGATAGATTTAGTGAACATGCATATCATAATAAAATAATGATACACCACATACTCCCCACTAATGATGTCGGTTCTGTGTCAATATCCCTTCTATAAGTCCACGGTTCCAGTATACAGATGTAATGACATGGATGTTTCAATGTATTTTTTTAAATATATGGAATTATTACGAGTTTGTGAAAATTAATTGAACATTATTCCAAGGCCCTGTGTGCCCAGAATGAAATTAGGAACTTTTTTTAGGTATGTTGATTAAATTCATGAGCTTCATTTTATTTCTTTTCAACCAGTGATTAGAATTGAAATCCAGGGACACCATTAAATCGAGGTACCCATATTCTCTTAACAGTGTCTTCTCATCGATTTCAGTAGGTTGAGGGTGGAAGGTGGGTTTTCAGTTTTTTGTGGGAGAGTTAAAAAATACAATAAAATAAAACTATCAAATTTTATTTTAATTATTTGAAACCTCTCATTTGAATATTGTTGGTGGGGACCACCCGACGTATAACCCAATTTTTAATATAATGTAACTCCTTTAACCTCCCTAATTACTAAGACAAAATTAATTGATCTTGTAATTAACATGAATTTAATTATGATAGATCATCTCCTCTTGTGGTGTGGATCGTTGGCAATGGTGGGATTTGGGAGAGCCCTTGGAGAACACTTTGTGAAAGAACATTATCCTACAAAGAACAAACCCCCACAAAAATAATGAGGAACCGATGCTTGGGCCTGGATCAGAAGCATGTTGTGGGAGTGACGAACACTGACGTCTCCTCAAACAACCTCATCATCTTCCTCACTCCATATCCAACGATCAATATATGGAGGAATTTTTTCATTTTGTTCTTTGTAATGATTTATTTTCTTTAATCTATGAACCTCCTACTATCAATCTAACATAGAGGGTGCATTCCAAATGAACACGACCTCATCCCATCGTTATTTCATTGTAGAAATGTTCATCATGTGAGGATCGATGGGGTGATAAGATCCCAACCACAACACTGGTGACCAATACCCACAGGGTATAGGCAGTAGCCAGCCGCGATGGTGGCCACAATGCATCCATGTCACAAGAATTGGAGGAGGTCGTGACCTGTCATCTGTAGTAGAGATGGGATCTACTGGCATGTCCGCCGACCATGTGGAGGTAGGGAGGCTGGCAACCGGCCGGCTACGAGAGGATAGTGGTGTTGTCGCACTGCTCGAAGGGGAGTCGACTGGATTTTTGGTCGGCCGCGTCACGTAGAGCAGGACTGCTTCGGGGGGTCCTGTGTGCTAGCACGTGGTGAAACATAGCACAGCCAGTTTTCCCAAGACGAACGGTCCATTTCACAATACAGAATTCTGGGAGGGGGGTGCCTCACCCTAGGTAGCAGCTAGGGGGCCCCCGCCACGTTGGAACACACCCAGATGTGGGCCGAGCCCCCTGGAACATGCCCACCGGGCCGTGCCGAGAGGACCGCTCTGAGCTGGCTGTGCCCAACATGGGTCGGGCTGCCCCATTGCGGGCCGGGCATGACCATGACCCAGCCCATCCATTTCAGAACTGGTTCGGGTTGGGTCGACCTGAAATGGGCCAGGTCAGCCATTACTGGGTCGGGCAAGGTCGGTTCGACCAGGTCAGATGGGACCCAGGCATATCTAGACCTAGATATGCCTTTTGACCATATTAGGAGAACCTGGAGTCCATTGTACAAACCGTATTTGGCACAAGATTCCTTGGATAGAGATTGACATTTTGAAATACTCCATTGGAATTTTGGATAATGTTGGAGTATGATCGGGTTGATATCGAACCCGAATCTAACCAGACCCTCGGAATGGAAACACTAATAACATACAAACTGAGTGTCCGATTAATGTATCGTCTGTTGTATTGGGACCCTTATGATGTGGAGGTATATTGAGATACATTATCATGAGACTTCATGGAAGTTGATGTATAGACTGATGGCTTGAGCACTGAATCCTCCTGGAATCAAGCGTGCTTATTGAGGGAACCCTGTGGTTGGGTGTACTTGAAAAATATACAGATTAGGTTCTGTTCATATTATGATCATGTGTGGGTCATCTTCAGATCCTATGTGGTTTATATTCGGATCCTGTGTAGGTCAACATCTTCATATCCTGTTTGGTTCATCTTCAGATCTTGTGTGGTTCTTCTACGATCCTGTGTGGCTCAACTGCAGAGCTTCTCGATGATGTAAGATGATCTAATTACTTAGCTAATCATATATAAATCTGTACTTAAGTTATACATGATTGAGATGAATCATTATCTTTATGGTACACTTATTTGTGGTGATTCCTTCACGTTAATCTTCTGTGTGGTGTTTCCTTTGTAGTACACTTCTATGTGGTGATACCTTCGAGGTATGATTATGTGTCACGTTACCTTTGTGGTACATACCGTCGTGGTGTTACCTTCATGGTATTCTTTCAATCATGTAGCAATTTTTATTTTGGCTAGATAGTCAGGCCTTGTGTTTCCTCATTAACAAGATGGGTATACTTGATAACTTAGGTATATGTATGGGCATATAAAAATGTAGGGTTAACTGTTGTTTTCATTGATGAGAACAAGGTGTAGCTTTGTGGTCTATCATTCATGTATTATGAGAGACCTTCTATGGTATCAGGGTCTCTACTGAGTATTGTTATACTAACCACTGCACATGCTACGCCTGAACCTTGTTGTTTCTTGTGCAGACACCCTAAAACACTGATCGAGGCTGAGGGTGCATGTACTGGAGGTTGCTCAGAGGTGGTCCATTAGACGAGACGTACCACAGAGATGACCATTTGAGATTTGTACATACACATCAAGTAGGATCTTGGGAAGGTGTTTATTGGAGTTGTTTTCATTTTTACATGTACTCTCTAGTTGGGATTGTATTATGGACCATTTACTTACTATAATCACCCTATTTATTATTTAGTTTACATTGTTATTGTGTATTTCTATGTGCATGGATTGTTTGAGTATGCAGGTTAAAAGGAAATTCCTTTCTAGTTTTTGGGATATGCATTCCTTGTGCTAGTCGCCAACCCCTGTCCTATGGAAGGAGGGCATGGGGGTAGTCACAACTCAGGCCTTAGGGGATGAGTCACGACAAAATGGTATCAGAGGAGTCGGTTCTACTGAAGAACTAAGAACAAGATCTTTTTATGTGGTCATAGATTTATTTTTGATGAATACGATTTTAAGTTTGTGGAATCTAGTGTTGGTGTGGCAGCCAACGTATCCAAACAGAAGACCCTGACTTCTAATTTCCGAATCAGTGCACGAAAAGGCTGATTGTGTGTTTGTGTTTGAAAATTTTTGGTTGTTCTATATTTATGTTAGCTCACCATGTATAATTTATTGAATGTGGTGAACCTATTTCGTTCCAGGATGCCTCCACAAAGACCGCCATCCACGGTTCTAGATAGATACACAAAGAAAACCCATTGGGCAATGAGGTTTATATAGAGGGCCCCCTTATAGTAGTTGTACCATCGTGTGGTGTACTAGTAACACCACTACCTAATGGGAAGCCTATGCCACCAGCCCCAGTAGAAGAGGGTACATGTCGTTTAAGCGCGCTGCATGAGTTTCAGCGCTAGCGGCCACCGAGGTTCCAGGGAGAGACGGATCCACTGTCAGCTGAGGACTTGATGGAGGCCGTTGTTAGTGTTTTTCAACTGGTAGGGACACCAGGTGATATCATGGTGATCCTTGCTATTAGTCATCATCAGGGATTTGTGGTGAGATGGTGGAACATGATGCTCCAGGTTCACAACAAGATCACTCTCATTTGGGAAGACATTGAGATACTTTTTAGTGAAGAGTTCATCCCAACAACCTTATGCTATGTCCGTATACAAGTGTTTTTGAACATGTAGTAGGGCATCATGACTGTGGATCAGGATTTAGTGAGGTTAACTGGACTATCATGCTGCTCCACTGACATGGTTTGGGACCCTTTCATCCGGGCACAGACCTTCGAGAAAGGGTTCAAACGAGATATAAGAGCTATGATTATTTCTCTCAACATCCCGACACAAGAAGGGGTGTCATAGCGAGAACTGTTAGAGGAAAATTTCCCTACTGATAGTCACCAACAGTAATAACCACCACTATATGTTATGTAGTAGAGTCATCTGTAGCTTGCAGCAGATAGATGATGCAGAGTCCCAAGAGGATGAGACCTACAGGTGGACGACCGCATGATACCGGGTCGGTTGTATGGGGCTATCAAGATAGAGTAGGTTAGGTGTGGAGCAAGAAATGTTACTCATGTGGCGGGAAGGGTCACATGGCTCCCAAATGCCTGACACGCCATACATATGACGAGAATAAGGTCAAAGGACCACTAGTGTAGAGGTGAAGATTCGATCATGGAGGTATGAAGAAAGTAGGTGGACATGGTAGATGAGCTGGTCGTGCTGCAGGTGGTGGGCGGCGATTCGTGGTACTAATGCCACCACCACCAGGAGGTCCACCCTGACCATAGGGAGTAAGAGGAGAAGGACAAGCTCAGCTTCATGCTACTGAGGCCTACGACCATGACACTCTAGAGAAGATTTGTGGTACGATCTATGTCTACTCCACCTTTGTTGCAGTACTTATAGAAACATTTTCCAGCCAATATTTTATTTCCATGACCCTCATTCAGAGATCATAGATTCTGGTGGATCCCTTTGCTCGATCCTTATGAATAGAGACTCCTATGGTAGAGGATTTTATGTTTACACACTAGTGCTGGTAGAGTGAGATTACTCTAGGAGGCGAGTTCTTCAGATGGGATCCAATAGTAGCGGCATCGAGGCCTTATTACATCGACATGGGTATGGATTGGTTATCTACCGTCCAAGCTCATATTGACTAAATTAGGCACAAAGTGTGTTGTGTCCACAAGTTTGGGACCATTTTTTCTTTCACCAGTGATAAGAGAACCTTTGAAGTATAGGATGGACTTTCTTGGAGGAGGGTACAACCAATCACAAATCAGTTGGCTAGCATTACCCTCAAAGTAGTAGATGTTGAGTGTCCGAGCTATCCTATTGTGGTGGACCAGTACACTGATGTTTTCCCTGATTATGATCCAGTTCTACCTCCTAGCAGAAAGGTGGACATTTATATTGACATGTCCCCGGGACGACACCGATATCAACATTTTCATATCGAATGTCTCCTACGGAGAATCAAGAGCTGTGAGTACATATAGAGGAACTTCATAAAAAAGGGTTCATTAGGCCTAGTGTTTCCCCTTGGGCAGCCCCGATTTTTTTCTCCAGAAAGGCAGATAGGTGTTTGAGACTCTGTGTGGACTATCAATGCCTAAACTAGGTGACCGTGAAAGAAAAAGTACCCACTACTGAGGATTGATGATCTTTTGGTTCAACTAAAGGGAGCGTGGTGTTTTTCGATGATAGACCTAAGATCAAGCTAACACCATCTTAGGGTACAAGATGAGGATGTGAAGAAGATGGACTTTACATGTCAGTAGGGCCACTTTGGGTTCTTGGTTATGCCATTCAGTGTGACTAAAACCCGCGCAGTGTTCATGGGACTCACGAACAAGATCTTGTGGCCATAAACCGATCGCTTTGTGGTAGACTTAATCGACGAGATCCTTATTTACTCAGGTATAGATGAGGATCGTGCCTATCATCTAAATATAGCTCTGGACACACTCTGAGAGCACGAGCATTCTGGTAAGCTCTCGAAGTGCCAGTTCTGGATCTGAGAGGTTCAATTCCTGGGAAACGTTATCTTGGATGCTATACATGTTGTGGATGCAGTGAAGAATGAGGCATTTCTTGCTTGGGACCCAGGCAGGAGTGTGACAAAGTTGTGAAGTTTCCTGGGTTTGGCCAGTTACTATAGGATGTTTGTGAATGAATTTTCCAGAGTTGTTGCACCCTTATTAGTGTGGATGACAAAGAGGAAACCCTTCGTGTGGTCGGAGAGATACCAGTAGAGTTTCCAAGAGCAGAGGGAAAGACTGAAGAGTTCCCCCATCTTGAGGATACCAAAGGAGGGTGTTGGGTATGTAGTCTACCACGACACATCAGGGACCAGGCTCAGATGTGTCATGATGTAGGAGGGAGTAGTAGTCGAGTGTGGTTCTAGATAACTAAGACAGAATGAGCTGAACTATGCTTCCCATGACTAGGAGTTAGATTTAGTGGACTTTACATTGAATTTGGGGTAACATTAATTGTTGGGAGAATGTTTTATAGTCTACTATGGTAACAATAGCCTCAGGTATGTCTTCATTTAGAAGAACCTGAACCTGAGACAATGACGTTGGCTTGAGTTCCACCTAGACTATGACTTCGATATATCATATACTCCTAGGATGTGATACATAGTATAAGATACACTCAGCACGATATCTGGTATAAAATTTCTAAGTGAGGTGATAGAGCAGCTAGTCGCTTGGAAGATATCCTGCGTCGAGCGAGATGGAGCAGTTTATCATCATTATCTAATAGTCACTCCCCCACTCCATTTGCGAGTCAGGGAGGCGCAGCTTAGAGACACTGACTGTGAGGCTCGCCGAGCTCAGATATCCATGGGACAGACACTTGATGGATTTTATGAAGGTGGGGAGCACGCCATCCTCTTCTGAGGATGTACTATGGTATCAATGGCACTACGGGGGGGATGTGTTGAGGATGTTCCATACATCTCCTATAGTGGTACATCAAAGAGTGGTGAAGATGTACTAGGACCTCTGACGTATGAAATGGTCGCCATGAATGATGAATGTAGTGGCAGATTTTGTCTCACAGTGCCTCACTTGTTAGCATGTGATGGTAGAGCATCAAATTCCAGTTGGCTTAGTCCATCCACTAGAGGTTCCAGAGTGGTAGCAGGGTGGAATTTCCATGGACTTCATGACATGACTTCCACACACATCCAGGGTTCATGATTCTATCTTGGTGATAATTGGCCAACTCACCATGTCGGCCAACTTCCTACCAATTTGAGAGTAGGGATCAATAGAGGGCTTAGGACTCCCCTACTTATAGGGGATTTTACAGCATTATGGATTGCCTTCAACGATTGTCTCTTATCAGGAAACATGTTTTACTTCCTAGCTATCGATGGGGTTGTAGAAGGCATTTGGGAATCTTCTTCGACTGAGCAGTTCATATCATCATCAGACAGATGGTATTACCGAGCAGACCATTCAGCCCCTCGAGGATATGTTTTGTTCTTGCGTCCTTGATTTCTACCAAATTTGGGAGGATCACTTTCCCTTGGTGAAGTTTGTTTTAAAAAACAACTATCACTCCCCCATCATTATAGAACCATTTGAGGAATTGTACGCTCAACCTTGCAGAGCACCTATGTGCTGGACCGACCCAGGGGGTGTCAGCACTCATGAGACTAGAGATGGTACGTGCTACCACGAAAAAGGTGCAGATCATCCTGGAGCAGATGATGACTGAATAGAGCGGGAATAAGTCTTCTGCTGAGAAGCGATTGAGAGTTCTCATGTTCAAGGACGGTGACCATGTCTTTCTACGAGTCTCACCTCAAAAAGGTTGGAAGATATTTGGTCAGGGAGAGAAGTTGCCTCAAAGGTTCATCGGACCCTTCTAGGTCCTCTACATTTTTGGTGAGGTGGCGTACTGCCTAGGTTTTTCACATCAGTTTCACTGGGTGCATGATGTTTTCCATATATCCTAGCTAATGATATACGTAAATGATCTTTCGCACATCATTCACAGGGGAGAGTTGGACATCGACGATCAGGGGACATTCTCCGAGGTTCCATTAGAGATTGAAGTTCAACGAGAGAGATTCCATCATGGGAGATCAATACCGCTGATGTGCATATGTTGGAAGCATGATAACCTCTAGATGAGCACATTGGAGTGGCAGGATCAGATTCATGCTTAGTACCCCCACTTGTTTCCTGAGTTTATGTTGTGGATTTTTGGGATGCCAATCCCTAAGATTGGGAGAGTGTAGAGAACCGTATTTTTTCATGTATTTTTTTTAAAATATATGGAATTATTACGAGTCTTTGAAAATTAACTGCCAGTGATTCTGAGGACCGGTGTGTCCGAACTGAAATTACGAACTTTTTTTCGAGTATGTTCTGTAAATGTGGGTGTGGAAATTTCTAATTTTTAACCCATGTTCAGAATTGAATTTGGAGGATATCGTTGAACTCGTAGTGCCGATATTCTCTAAAGAGAGTTTTCACCTCGACCATTGTCGGTCGAGGGTGGAAGTTGGATTTTCAATTTTTCATGGGATAGTTAAAAAAATATGGTAAAATAAAACAATCAACTTTTATTTTATTAATTTGAAATCCCTCCTTTAAATATTGGTGGTGGGGACCACCCGACCATGAACCCCCATTTTAATATGAATCAACTCTTGGATCATCTTCAATTAATGAGCCAACATTAATTGATTATGTAATTAACTTGAACATAATTAAGTTGGCTCCTCACCTCTTGTGGTGGGGATCATTGGAAATGGATGGATTTTAGAGAGCCATTGGAGAATGTGTGGTGGAAGAACCTTCTCAAACAAAGAACGAACCCCTAGAGCAAGAACGAGGAACCGACGCTCTAGCCTGATTGGAAGCGTGTTGCGGGAGCAATTAACAACAACATATCCTCCAACAACTTCATCTTCTTCCTCGCGCCATATCTAAATTTCAAAGAGGTTTGGGATTTTGTTCATTTTGTTCATTTTAATGAGTTATAGTCTTCATTATATGAATCACCGACTACCAATCAAACGTGGATGGTGCGGGCCAAATGAACACGACCTGATCCCTCTGTTATTTCATTGTTGAAGTGCTCTTTGCAGGCAGATCGATGGGTTGAGAGGAACCCAACCACAATGTTGGAAGGATACAGGCGACAACCGACTAGTTATGACGGCCGCGACAGCGCGTCTCTGCCAGTAGTAGCAGAGGAGGTCTCGACCCGTCATCCGTAGCAGAGAAGGGGAGTAGTCGGAATATCGTTCGACTGTGTAGAGGAAGGGCGGCGTGTGTTCGTGCCGCTGGTTGCAGAGGAGGAAGTGGTTGTCAAGCCACGACAACACACCAGGGCTACTGGAAACCGGTCAGCCAAGAGAGTATAGTGGGGTCGTTGCGCTGCTGGAAGCGTATTTAGTTGGATTCCCGACCGGCCACGTCATGCTGAGCTGGACCGCTCCAGGAGGTCCCGCCTGCCAGAATGTGGTGCCACATGGCACCGCAGGGTTGGACCAAGCTGAATAGTCCATTGGATTGTTTGGAATTCTGGGGGGCGCCTCCCCCTGGGTAGCAGCTAGGGCCGGTCACACCATAGCTGACCGCACCTAGCCACGGGCCGAGCCCTTCGGGTCGCACCCAGCATGGGCTGGGCTGCCTCATTTCTGGATGGACCTGGTCCAAGTCGATCGACCCGAACCGGGTCAAGTCGGACCTGACCCGATCCCATCATGGCCCAGAGATGCCTTTTGGACATATATTGAGAATCAGTCATCTGTTGGATGAACAGTCTACAGGACTAGATTCCTTGGATCGAGGTGGTCCTTTTGAAATACTCCACATTAGTATTGGATAATTTTTGTGAACGGTCTGGTAGGATCGAACACAAATCCAATCGGGCCCTCGGAACAGAAATACTAATAACTTATAGAATGGGTGTACAATTGATGCACCATCTATTGAATTGGGACCCTTATGACGTGGCAGTCCTCTAAGATACTTCTTTGTGGTACTGCATGGTAGTTTAAGTATCTAACTATGGCATGAGGAGCGGATCCTCCCGAAATCAAATTCACATACTGCCGGAACCATGTGGCTGGCTATACTTGAATAATCTACATATCATGTGTGGGTCATCTTCTAATCTTTTTTGGTTCATCTTTAGATCCTGTGTGGGTCATCATCAGGTCCTGTGTGGGTCAGCATCTTCAAATCCTATGTGGGCCATCTTTAGATCGTGTGTGGGTCATTTATGATCCTGTGTGGGTTAACAGCAGAGCTTCGTGATGAAGTGAGATGATCTACTGATACAACTAATCATCAATACATCCATACTTAAGTTATACATGGTTTGAGCAAATTATTTACCTTTGTGGTACACTTCTATGTGGTGATTCCTTTGTGGTATTTTTCTGTGTGGCATTACCTTTGTGGTACACTTTTTTGTGTTGATACCTTTGTGAAATTCTACTTTGTGTTGTTACCTCTATCGTAAATACTATCGTGGAGTTACCTTCATGGTATTATTTCCTTCATGGAACAATTGTTCTTTTATCTAGTGATTTGGGACTTGTGGTTCCTCATGAACAAGATGGTATAGTTGATAACATAGGTAAATGTATGGGCATATACCTAAGTTGGTTTTATTGTTGTTTTTGTGCATGTGAACATGGTGTTTCTTTGTGGTTTATCCTTCGTGGATTCCAAGAGACCTTCAGGGGTCTCGGGGTCACTACTGAGTATTGTTATACTCACCCCTTCATGGGATATGCCCACACCATGATGTATCTTGTGCAGATGACAGACAACATTGATCGAGGCTGAGGGTGCCAGGACTGGAGGATGGTTGAAGGTGTACAATTAGATGAGATGTACCACAGAGTCAACCATTAAAGAGTTGTACCAACCCTTCAGTTTGGATCCTTGGCGGGTGTTCATAGGAGCTGTTTTTTGTTTTATATGTTCTTTTCAGTTGGGATTGTAATTCGGCCCATGTATTTACTATACTCTCTCTTTTTACTATTTAGTATACTTTGTACTAGTATCATGTTGTGGGATTAGATTGTGTGAGAATGTCGGTTAAACGATAATGCCTTCTCAGTTTTAGGGATATGGCTTCCCAGTGCTAGTCACCAGCCTCTGACTCATGGAAGGTGGGCTTTGGGTAGTCATATGTCGGGCCCCAGGGGACTTGTCATGAAAATAGAGTTCCAATTAAAATTTATATAGGAAAAAACACCTTTAAAATTTCCATTGGATTCCCTATTCAACAGTGGACATTTCAATTTAAAATTAAACTTCATTTAAATTAATTCTCATTTAAATAGTAATTCTATTAAATAATTGAATTATATAGATCACCATTTTTAATTAATAAAGTAATATGCAATTTATAAATTAAATCGTTGTTTCCATTTAATCACAACCAATTAATTATCCAAAACCATACAAAAAATGTTAGAAAAATTTCATTGATATGGAAATAGAGGCACCAAAACAAGTTGTAGTCAATGCACACAGTATTTCATGGAAGTGATTATCCATTATTGGTTCCCTTACTGGAAAAAGACCATGTGAAAACCTCCCCCAAGTCCTCTTATTTTAAAAACCATAGGGAATGGTATATCATCATGCATCCCATTTGGATTTGGATTTCTACGGTTAGAGGTTTCTCACACTTAGCCTACCAGATGGTAAGGATCCTCGAAGAATATGTAGATTTGGATATCTATGGTCAGGTGGACCCTTAACCTAGGGACAATGTTGCAGAGTTCCCGGTCGAGGATTCTAAGTACCTGACCTCATCTAAACCTTATCATCTATAATAAATGGATCCTCGAGTTCCAAATATAGTGGTTAAGGATCACACTTTATATTCCATCCACATAGAAACATATCATCCATCTGATGTGTAAATAATTTTAGGGAACTCCACCTACGATAAGCCCACAGACTTTCACATAAGTGGATGATGTCTTTCTCTTATCCATGTCCTTGAACATAATTCCTTCCTTATCACGGACACTCTTATAATGTAAATTAAACATAGAGAAGAATCTTATCCTTGATCTCTTCCCTCATAACCCAGACCTCTTCCACGGTTTCCAAGGCCTCTTCTACCACCGTCTTCCTCCTCTTCCATCATCGATGGATGGAAAGTTTGTGGTTTGTTGAGTCATTCACATCCTCTTGTTTGTTAAACTCATAATGACTCATTTGATCTTAGAGGATTTTATTGACCACAAAGTCCACACAATCCACATGAAATATTGAACTATGAGAACTCTAATTCTTATTAACTAGGATATGTAGGAAACCCACATAAGGTTTTTACTCAATGGTAATCCTCTATATGAATAATCCATAGTCATAATTCCTTTAATTTTTGTATCCACCTTGAGGGTAAACATCCGGATAATCCCCAAAATCACTATGAGATAAAACACCCCTCGTGGTCCCTTCACATAGGATATCCTTTCCAGGCATAACACCAAACATGTCATCTCAAAGAGCCATACACCCCAATAATTCATATCGTTTTGGGCCTCCAAAGGTGTTGGTCCCAAATAACAAAATCCACGGGATTTTATTCCCATCCAAATAGGATACATTGGAATCATCCCTGAGGTTCAAACCCAATAACCCCAGCCAACCATGTTATTCTCAACCATATCCCTAGAAGTGTCTAATTAAACACGGAAAATATGGTCCCTTCAATGTTACATGGGGATTTTATGCATAAGTCCCACACTAAACATTGACTAAGAACCCTATACCTAAACATACTTTCCACATGATGTTAAATTGTACAGTTGGGTCTTTTTCACACGACCTTCAAAGGTATGATGTGTCATTTTAAGCGACGCCGAACTACATTTGTTCTTATTTTTTTCACAAGGATACATTTAAAAAACACCTATGTGTTTGATCCCAAAATCATTGCAAACTCCATCTCCCTAGATGATAATAAATTTTATTGTGACATTCATCTACATGGATGACCATAAACTCCAAAGTACAACACTGCATGGATAAAAAACAATCATCATCATAATATCATCCAAAGAATCTTTATGTAGTATATAAGAGCATAGCATTAATGGAGAATATTGGGAACAAATAGATATATCCATTGATGAAGAACCACACATACATATTAGTGATTATGAATTCCACATATGCTATAATTGATTATTAATATTGGTGTAACTCACGTCATACTTGGGATTTAATGAAGGATTCATGAACATATCTTAAAGGTATAAAAGATTCCCAAAGTTGGCAATAATTTTACCCAAAAGGGTGTGATGTTCCAAACCTCCCATCCTCTCGACCAATGTGAGTACTTAAGCATCATGGGTCAAAATCCCTAACAAGAACATACATTTTCAATTTAGGTCCCTAGGGATAAAAAACCATTGGGTGTTTCATGTTTCTTGAGCAAACCCATTGGAAACCCTTGGGAAATAATGATTTACCTAATGATGTATCATTTCAAAGGGAAACAAAAAATGGTGAACATATCATGATTGTATAACAAAGATGATAGTGTTTCCCATCTGTTAGGCCCCTATAAATTGATAATAGAGGTTAAAACAAGGAAATCAATCACACATGTAATAATTCGAAAAGATACTGCATTAACAGAGTTCATTGCTTATATTTTTCTTATGTTTTGTCAGTTACATCTTGGAACTCCCTTGAATCCAATGGTTTGTTTAAAATTTACACCCATGAACACCCTGGATACTGCTCAGGATGGATCCTTATCCACTCGAAGGATTCCATCACTGACTCAGTGTCTTAAATGCTGTGTATGTAATTCTATCATTATGGAGTACCATCGTCACTGTACCATACCAACCTTGGAGGCTACCCGATAGGCCATCCAGCTCAACCAGCACCACCAATAGTCCGGTCAGCGATGACCGATGAACCCAAAATAGACAAAGATGTCTACCGTTTTCATCCATTTCAGAATATAATCCTTAGAATGAAACAACCAGTAACCTCCATATTTTATGGAGGTAGATTAAGAGGCCACATTTGGCCACATCCTGAATAAACATTTCTCCATCTGAAGGGACCTTATAAAACAATTTGTCATGAATGCCGCACAACAGTGAACCTTCAACTGGATGAGAGTGTCACAATCGAGTTTCTGACCCATGTCCCTCAGACCCGAGAATGCATGATGGCACATCGAGGATTAAAAATTACCAATATAGAAGAGGTAAAAACATTTCCCCCTATTGATAATCCCACCAACCAGGATTGGAGAAAATAAAGAGTAGATAAATAAACAACTCCTCTTTAATTCATCCACCCAACAAACATACCTAGAGGAAATCTACGAAGCCCCCTCCCCACAAAATGCGTTTTTGGCCTACAAGTAGAAACATACGCCTACATGCACCCACCAATCCTACCATCAGATTCATCTAGTAAAACATAAATAATTCTATAAAACATATTTGGCAACAAATATCAAGCATTAACACACATCTAACATCACTTATCAGGTTAGCTAGAAAACTCATCTGGCAGCACATGGATAAATAGGTCATAATTTCTTGATGAAAAGAAGAGTGAAAACTCAAATCTCTGGCCACTTGTACTATCTATATACAATAACCAGAAAGGGAGGTATAGAGAAGGAACATGAAGCTATTACATCATCCCAATGGATGTATATACTTATTCGGGACACCAAATGTCAGTAATCATATCTTGGAAATGGTAAAAGGGCTAATAAGAATCCTTATACACATTCCACAGACATGACCAAACATAATCCTGATGATGATAGTAGTGATTGGGGGACAACCATATAACTCTGTCCCCACAAATGGGGTGTTTAATCAATACAAATCCCCGTAGAATAAATAATCCCCTACTCTTCTCCAGGAGGGTTATGGGGAAAACTCTCCCATAACATATAGAAAACATGATAAAAACACCAATTACAATTAGAGGTAATCGATCTATTCCAATGGACACTACAATATGAACCCAAACAAAACCCCATGATAACCAAACTTTCATTCATGTTCACCCAACTATTTGTAAGATTATTTGCATGAATAAGTCTCATCATGAACGATTGGGGAATAAAGATCTGATCTATGATCAAGCCTTTCTAGATGCTGGAGTTCTTGAATCCCTCCTTTCTTTATCTATTATGCATCAAGATCCTACCCTCCCATTACCAAATTACTGGAATAGTAGTGGTAATTCTAAAGGTCCTCATTGGACTCTTCACCATGAAGGATTTCTACATGGTAATAATTTAGTCCATATTTAGTTCCTATATATGCATGACAACATCTAAAATCCTCTATGTGGCTAGGAGACCAAAGAGAAATAAGGAATTATTTTTTGCTATAATCCACCATGATGGTCCTACCCATGATGGAAATTGCTCAGAATGTTATCTCAATAGTTGTGATTCATATTTTAAAGATATTTCTCTAATTGAAAATATAGATATGAGAAATGAATCTTATTGTGACGCAGTTGCAAAAATAAGGCAATTCGGGTATAATGTCTTTTCATGGGTAGGTGAAATTCATTCTCAACTAGATTACAAACCACGGTGAATGTAATTATCTGAACCTCCCAAGGGTCACATACCTTCTAATATGGAAGAGGAAACCAAAATAGATACCATTAGTTGTGATCAAACACTCAGGAAGCATCCACTCTCATCGGGCTAGGTTGAGGAACCTCTTGTGAAAGACAAGGACATTTTGATAATGGTGAGAAAACAACTGGATAAATAGGAAATACATGTCATGTTTTGGATTTTATCTACCTCTCAACATAAAATTCTAGAGGAGTTAGTGGATAATTGTATACCTGAAATTTGTATCAACATATGGAAAAGTCTTCATCAACTAAATTCAAATGTATTACCCTATAATGTGTATCAAACCCATGTAAATGTAATAGAAGGGTTAAAACACAACATTGATTTGGAATCAATCATGGATTCTCAAAATCCAATGATCCAGAATCATCAGGGAGCCCTTTAACACACATGCCTCGATGCATTAATGAGGTTGAAAAAGTTGATCATAGATACCCCATCTATTATTCGCACATGAGGATGGGGTATACATGGGGAATTGAATTTCACTGCACTCTGCAGCCAGAAATGCTCGCCAAATGTTGTCTAATGTATGGTTATTTACTCAGTCTCGCTACAACAAATGAATTATGTTCAAGATTAATGATATGTTAAATGATAACAAGCCTTGAACAACATTCATAGACATCAAAAATAAAGAGAGAAAGATATTGAGATACTATTGGATAAATCATCATAGAACAATGAGTAGGAATCCCTCTTTAAGAAATACCGCCGTCATATTAATTTTTTTTGAAAAAACACAATGGTCTTCTAATGTAAGGAATATAAGTGAGAGTTTAATATTGAAGTCGAACAACATTTATATCAAAATCAATAAAATTAGAAGAGAAGAAACAATAATATCATTCACATTAGTTCATGAACAAACACTTCCCATAGGGATGGGGAATTTATAAACCAAACCCTTGGGATAAAATAACCATGCACAAAGGGTTGCAAAGGCAGAAAAAGAACAACACCAACCCTTAGAGATGTTGGATTTCTCACCTCAATAATCCCTTCCCCAGTGAGAATCAGCCTTCCACCATTTAGGGAAAATGTTTCAGAGTAAATCCTCTATATTGGTCTCATCTCATAATTTAGTGCAGTCAATTGGAAAGTGAATGACTAAACTCTTTTGATATTCCCTTCAGGTAACAATAAATCAAACAAACCCTAGGGAACCAATGAATACGAGAATAATATCACAAGTATGGTGTAGAAGAAGGCGATCTCATTAAAATTATAAAAGAATTCATATGATACACTACAAATATGTGAATGTCATCAATTCATCATTGAATAACCTCAAGAATATAATACCTATTCTAAGGATTCTGAAGAAGAAGTTAATATTAATGAGATGGTCTACAGAGAAACAAATACAAAAGGTGTGTGTAGACGAAACCATAGCTTGACAAAAAAATTGGATATTCCCTCAAATAATCAACCACTACCTCCTCAAATGTAACATTATAAGGGAAAAGGTAAGGGTTATACCATGTACCACCATCCCCCTAGAGAAATCCAATCCCATTCTCTAGAATAAATAATTTTTCAAAAAAATTGAGAAATGAGAGAGTTGAGAATACTCAATGAAGAGTAACTATAATGCAGTCATCCTACCAGATATGCTCTGCAAGTAGAACCTCATCTCATACTTCTAGTTGGAACACATTATCAAATATGTTTTTCCTTAATAAATGATGAAGATATAGATCATCCACTCCACATGGGATATCAACCAAAAATATATTTTATTTATGCAACACCAGATCAATAATTTCCTTCATTTTGTAAATAGCCCTACGATGGTTAGGCTCATCCTTATAGGCATACCCTTATTGGTCACCCACATAAGATACCAGTGGTTCCACCACTATTAGTCCTTCCAACCGTCGCACCTATTCAGGATCTTGCTGCCACACATATTTTGGCCCTGAATCATCCTGATATTTCTCATATTATTATAAATATAATTATGTCATTAATGACTCGATTTTATGATATGGGGTGATTTCTTGCAGCATTACATCGTTAAAATTTTCTTATACTAAATGGGTGGATCATATCCCTCCTCCACCAAACATATCAAATTCTATATTTCAGCTTTTCAGTGGATTAAAAGACCTAGAGTATCCTTTTATGCATTTTTTCTTTCAATTTTATCCCAAGATGGGTACTCTTGAGCAGTAGGAAGTACTGAAACATAGATGGCTCATTAAATCTATGTAGGGGCCACACTTTGTGTGGAATATGATCTTGTAGTCCCAATCGATCACCTGATTGGAAGATCTCCATTATATGTAAATTTTCCAGTTCATCTCCACACTACATAAGAAAATAGTCTTTGATCTCTCAAACTGCAAACAATGGGAGAATGAAAGAGTCTCATATTTCATTGATTGGTTGAGTGGTATGACTTAATACATGAACCTACCACTCCCTTAGGAAGAAATCATTTCCTATAAATCTATGAAATTTTTGTGATGTGTTGCACATAGAATTTATCCCTATGAAATACATACGAGGGTTTTAGGGTATAGCCCCAATTCCTATATAGTTGGAACACCATCATAGAGACCAAATCCAAGTCCCAGGTAATCCCATCATCTCATGGAAGTAGAACAGGAAAGGAAGAGGTCTTTACAATTATGCTTATATAGGCCCACGTACCTGATCATTCCTTAAAGATTGCATTATACCATATATCTCCACCTGATGAGCATCAATAAAATTTACGCCCTTATCATGATGATCAAATATATTAGAGGAATAAATACTTGGAGGAGTTGAAAATAAAGGTCTACTCCTTCTAGAATGACCATGTCATTAGCTAATTCATCTCATAGTTTGAAAAAAACTTCATCCAATTTTCAAAACCATGGAGAAATTTAAATAATATGAAGAGGATATCCCAAACTATTGTCCTTTCTATCAATTATTTGTTAATCCAATCGAAGAGTGTTTATAAGGACCTCCTTTAATAGAAGGTGGATTCTGGGCATGTCAAAATGAATAATTCAACAGCCCATGTGGTATATGTTTTTGGGACCAATCTGAAGGAGGATGGGGAGTGGAAATAAGTGAAAAAATAATGTGAATATGTTCGGTGAAATTATGGTTAGAAAAAAATCAGTTGGACTCAAGACATTCTGTGAACATAGTTGAAAAACCCAACTATCACTCCTTCCACGGCTGCTACAACAAAGTCGAATTTATTAAAATCAAAATCCTTTGAAGGCCCATCCTATGAGTAATGACAGGGATAAATGTATAAGGAATAAATATAAGAAAATGAGTCCCTGTTATGGCCAAATTTTTCCACGAACTTGGCAGATTTCATGACGACCATCTCAAAACCATGGGAACTGCCCCACCAAACAGTTCAATTAAATTCAACCCCCATGTAGAATATTCAACATATAAGGGTCTAATATTTGGTTTTGTTATTTTTATTCACGTAACATATCCCTACACATATTATGATTATGATTACGATCCTAATTTCCCACACTTGAATGGTGAAATTAATGAACAGGTAGTCATGGTTGAGGATACATGGGAATATATGGTTGTGATAGTATTAACTACTTTGACCACACCCCTTCTCAAACAATCTATGAAGAGGAATCTTGTGGGAAAAGATCTCCAGTGATCTTAACAGAAAAAATGGAGATCTCCCTCCATAGATGAAAGGATATTCAATGAAATTATTAATAAGGAAGACAAATTAGATAATATTACACTACCTCCTTTGAAGGTGGGAAGACAAAGCTGGCCTAATCCAGCAATAACATGAGCACTTCTAGTTCCTTACCCACGAGATGGTCCCACCACATCAGAAACATCATCTCCTAAGGTTCCCACAAAATAGAATATTCATTCTATAATCCACAGACATTTGGACCAAAAATATATTTTATTTATGTAACTAGATCAAGTGTGGGTTACGTTATTAATCCTATATGCTCTGAGTATATAAAAAGTTATCTGAGAATCAATTATTGAGGCATTCTCATGCCCTCAATAATGTGAACATAAGGTCACTGATTCTAAAGAAAATGTTATGATTAATGATCTTATAGAATTCCATGTAGTTATTTCCATCACTGACCAAGATGAGTATGCTATCATATAGGTACATGTCATACCCATGTATATATTTGGAAAGCTAAATGTGATTGATATTTGATGAGCCTTCATTGATAGTGGGGATCAATGAATCTAACTTGTATACCTACACTATTATTTTACATGGTTATGAATAGAATGATCAAGAGCCACTCGGTGATATCACACTCCAAATTCAGTTTGGAGATCTTGTGTCCAATTTAGGATTCATGTTGTTCAAACCTGACACAAATTTCAATGTTTTTCTAGGAATAACATGTCTATTCATAATTCATCCATTCCTTTATCAAACAAACTATATCTTAAATATTCTATAAATTACCAAATTGATACATAATATAGTGACAAGGCTCAGTTAAAATCCTATGAAACCAAATACATTGATTATTTATATGGTATTATTCCATAATCATTTATTCCAACTATATTAAGTTCATGTTATTGAATAAATGACATGTGAAACAGTTATTTAACTTTCCATATATATATTACATATTATTTATTCATAGATTATTCTACACTCTTATCCATATTGATAATTTTTAGTCACCACTTTCATATGTACTGTTTCTCCTCGGATATTAGGGAGTGTTGTGTGATTGATATGCATGGATATGTTATGAGAGTAATGGAATTCTCATTGAAAATACTTTTATTTATTTATTTCAATTGTAACAATAATTTCAATTATATATATAGTATACAAAGTTTATTAAACTATTCATTCCATTAAGATGATATTCATTATATGTTATGACAATTTAATAATGTATGTTCCATCTTTGGCCTACTAGGGTCAGGGTAACTACAGTTGGTATCAAAGATAGTTTAGTAAAAACCATGGGAATGTAATTTAGAAAAACATATATCATGTAATAAAACATTATTATACTTGTTGAAGGAAACACCTTAGCACATGAAAAAAGGGAAAACCATATTTCTTCATGTCTAGTGAAAAGGCCCCCTAGCTTGTGATTAGAAGAAAAAGAAATAATCCACTATTATGAAATGATATTATTATAAGTAATTATGGATATACACAAATGAATTCCATAAGACTCAAGGGAATATACCTCAAAATAAATTAAGAGATTATTGTTATGAATAGGATATTATTAGCGAAAACGTTTAATGATATGTGTTCATGAGTTAGGGATCAATAATTATATTATAGGAGTATTTTATTAATGATATTCTAGTAAAAAGTATCATGAAATTAATAAGTATTGTACTAAAATACAATTTCATAAAGTATTTGATATAATATGTTGAAAAGTAACAATGACCATGATAAGTGATTTTTGGAAAATTTTAACTTCTTAGAAAACACATGATTGTGGGGGGGGGGGGGGTAAAACGTAATATCATCCCATGTAGAGATAATAATGATAAAGAGGATATTATGAAGGTATTGTAAACCTTTAAGGGTTATCTAATCTTTGATAACAAGGTAATTATGTGATATTACAATTTTGTAACATTATAGGAATTTTATTAATATTATTTTAGAAAAAGGAATGCCGCATGCTGGGTGACACGCCATCAAATTAGATAAGGCCATGGGGGTTGAATGCACAACTAAAAGATGATAAGGGTTTAGTGCCCACCAATTACCTATGTGATGTCTTAGTTAATATGTCATTATTTTTATTCAAATTATTTTATAGAGAAATATTATTTTTGAACCACTGGTGTTACTGTTGAAGTTTAGTGATTAATGTATTTTATTGGATAACATGTTATGACCTTTTTGGGTTTGGAAAATATTTTAAAATATATTGAAATACTTGAAAATGTTTTATGGATCTTATTATCTATTAAAAGTTAATTTTACTACCTTTTAAATAAAAAAAATATTTTTGGATATAATTTTTTTAAGTAAAAGACATAGTGGAAATTGATCTATGAAAACCCAAAGAATTAAATTACGCTTATGAACCAGATATATAACAATTAATTATATTTCTTTATATTCTTATACAATAAAATAATTCCTCAACTACAGGAAAATTATCTTGATACAAAAATGTTTTCCTAGTACCCTTTTTATAATGAACCAATTTAACTTTCAAACCATTTTAATTTTTTGTTTTTATAGTCATTAACCATATATATATCTCCCGCTTTCTTATTATCAAAAATTTAAAACATTCCTCATAATTATTTATTTTTTTCATCCGTGTCGAAATATTCACATTCCACCTATATTATTATACTTGGAAATAGATTTATGTAATTATTCGAGATGACCCTAATACTTCCCATCTTAACTTATCAAGAATTTTTATTAACAATTCACAAGATGTGTTATTTTATACATGTTATTTTTAAATTTCAAACCCTTGATTAATGAGATCATGATTAAACCATGAATACACAGTTTTTTAAGGAAGGTAGAATGTAAAACCCAAACATTTTAAAAGAGGAACTTATTATTTGATAGCGTATAATAAATGAATCACTAGGAAAAGGAGAGAAATCAATACACCAAGACGTTATCATATAAAACTTTTTAAATAGATATAATCTATTTTATAGCCTATAGTGTACGAAATAGTAGGTCTGAACCAAATAAAATACTCTATAAAAATTTTATTATTTCACCATAACCATTACAACCAAGATATTAAAATCGAATGTATAAATATTACTATATAAATTATCAAAATTTTATTGTTTAAAAATGTAAAAAAAAAATTAAATCATTATATATTTTATAGAAATAAAATAACAATCATTTGAAAGAAACAGTAATGTTTTTTGAAAAAAAGAATTTTTTTTCTAAAAGACAGAACAGCCTCGCAATGCTTAGAAACTTTAAAATTAATGTGTACCCAATAAAGACTATAAAAAATTAAATTTTGAAATTTACATGTCAAAATTATATTTGTATGATTTTTTTGAGATTTTTTCTAAAATGCTAAATTTTTTATTGAATATTGAAAAATACCATTATTTACTAAAGAATTTCATTTATTCTAATGAATTTTCATACATAAAAATTGTTTTAATATAGTTATAAAATATAATTCGATAAATTATATATATATTAATCCAATATAGGTTATCATAATAAATATTTCAATTTAATTATGATATAATGACATTGTAATCTTTTGAAGATTTAATCTTTGAAAACCTACTTTCTCATCAATTCTGTGGGATTACTTTTAAATAAAATTATACTTCCTATATAAATAGAATACTGAGAAATATATTCCTTATTTTTTATCAGAATAAAATATATTATATAATAATTTACGATTAATTTTATATCAGAATGAAACATAAAAGATGTAAGAATCATTTACCATAGTTAAGATAAAAATGGGTTTACCGAGTGTTAAAAGAAATTGATAAGGGATTAAAATTCCAAATGCTTGTAAAAACCCATTTTTTATACGTATAGCAACTTTATATATTATATTATCAATAATGGATCATTATGGATCCTTGTGGAATGTTAAAAACATGGGAATACATTTTTCTATTAAGAAATCCCATGTTTTCTACTCACCTCTCTTTTAAAAGGCCACCTCATCTCCTCTCCTATTAACACGTCAAAAATCCATTTCATTTTTCAATAACTACCATAATAAATTCCTTACTTCCATACCATTATCATATAATCCTTATTTTAGTCATAAATATAACCTATGAATCTATTTAGTGAAAACCAAATATGTTGTCAGAATAAGAGGTAATGTCCATAACCGAGAGTTTTATTATGTTATCCACTCAAACTCATTAAAATTTAATTAGTGCTTGATGATATAATAAATTAAGTACATCCCATATAATAATTTTATATTATAATGATTATATAAACTAAATTTTTCTCCTCTTCTATCAAATAGGTTACAAAATCATCATTCATGTTTACGGTGGACTGCCACATCACGAGAAGATGTAATTCATTTTCTATCACCACCATTAAAGGGTAGAGGAAATTATGGATTTAACATATTTTTATTATATTAATGATATTATTATAGTTTTTAATTATAATATTAGAAAAATTTTATTACGTGGTATTCAATGAAGGATACGATAACATCAATAAAGTGTATGGTGGACTACAGTCTCACAAAAAGATACAACTTATTTATTTCATATACATTACATTAAAGGTAGTAAGAAAACATGTTACTAAATATATGTGATATTTATGATCTGTATGTACTTCTATAAGTAATATACCTTGTTTAACTTCTTACCTTTCTAAACTTTGGATAACAATAACACCAATCTTGTGTATGTGTGGACTACCACCTCCACATAGCGATATGAAATATTTTTCATTATATTTTCATATTGACTGTAATAAGGATGAATTTTATTATTATAAATGACATGTAAAAAATAAAAATCAATCTATAATGATGAATTAATATTTCTTTTCATTTATTTTCAGCTATCTATAATAATAGAATTAGCCTTCAAGTGTATGTACGACCCAAGATCTCCATAAACATTTTAATCTATTTTCAATCAATCAGATATATGGATTACGATAAATACATGTAGAATGAATATATATTATATTTATATCATTTTTAACATTAAATATATTATGTATCCAAGATATAAAGTGAAGGGAAAAAATTAATAAATCTGAACATACAGGAATGATGAAGTAATAATAACTCAAAAGAGTGATTTTAACATAGAATTGTTAATAAATGGCATATAAAATACTACAATTAAATAATATATGGTTTTATATATATGATTATGGTTATAAAATAGATTTCAAATAAATATATATTTATTATAAATGTGGTTTTTACACATTCAAATGAATTCAAGCAAGTTGTAACGGTTTCTCGACTCGCTTTTACTTCTATGAGGCATTTTATATATTCACCACTTATTACATTGTGGGTTATATGTAATGAGAATTTTGATATTTTATATCATGGAAATATTTATATTATTGGTATTTAATGTTTTGTTGGAAATCATTTCTTTCACCGGGCTTTTGATGCAAACTTACCAATGTTCTGACGGTTTATTTTAAAATATCATTATTATTCAAGAATGAATTTATTTATTTCTCCCCTAGGGGAATTTATTGTTAATTATATATTAAACTCAATATTTTCATGAAAATATTAATGTAGTATTAAAATTTTCTTCATTTTTTTCTAATAATAACTATAAATTTTAATGAAAATCTGACATTATATATCTCTTTGGTTGAAAATCCTTTTTATCCAAAACCATGCTTTCTAAAAACAAATTCAAAAAAATTTTATGATTAACCAAATAACTTATTAAATAAATTTTTACCCATGTAAAAAACTTTACAAAATAGTTTTAAAGGAATATTCTTATCATTTTCTTTAAAAGGAATATTTTTAACATTTTTAAAGTGAAAAATGAATGTTCTTTATAACATATATTACAAGTGCATAATTGCCCACCATTTTGACCATCATTTATTTAATTCCCAATTTTCAAGATTACAAGATTATTTTAAAATAAATTATTTTTCTTAATATTATGGAAATTAGTATTTTTTATAATTGAAATTCAAATAAATGGATTTTGTCATTGTTTTATGAATTTTATAGTTTTAATAAAAAATGGTTATTTTTAGTGAAAGGATATTTTCATCTATAAATGTTCCAGGTGATCATTCGAAATTGTTTTCTATCTAAAGATACATAGTTTCATATATATAATGATTTGATGGTGATATATTCTAATGATTCCATCCTTATTATTTCTTTTGATGGGTTGTGATCAAATTGGCTTGGGATATAATATGTTGATACAATCCATTATTCTTTGGATGGTTTATGATTTTGTTTACTAATTGAGGAAATAATTTAAAATTTTTATGCTAGTATAATTGAAAATTCCTATGTTTATAATGTTTCACCCCTTTCACATAAGTAATTTATTTATGTTAGTATGTTATTAGTGTGGACTGTTATAGCCCCTCAATGCATCAGCATGTCTCATGAGACAAACTAGATTGGGTTTTAGGTCAGACCTAACCCATTTATTTAGATTTCACGGAACAAAAATTCAAAGGTATATTTTATTTGTTCATCATTATGTGTTATAGAATTATTATTTCAGATATTGATATTTCATGTGAATGTGTGATTTGTTAGAATATCCATGATTATGTTTTCAAGCACATGCAATTATTTATATAAAATTATTTAATAATCATTTATTCAAGAAAAACTGTCTTAACTTATTGATTAATTGGAATGTGATTATGTTATTTAACTTGATATATTTATGATAAATTATCATTTAATAACCTATGTCTTATGCATACACATACAAATAATCTATTCTCACCCCTTTATTTTTCTTTTTTTCTGTAGTATACCAAGAAATGTTTTATGATTAATATACAGGGATATGATATGATGAATAATTATATTCACAAAGAAAAAATAGTTTTAATTTTATGTTATAAACATTAATAACAATTTTATGTATTTATCATGTTTACGAATACTAATAAACTATTTTGTTATTCGGTATGTGATTACTTCTATTTTATGGTAATGTAATATTGTAGACACTCATTCCGTGCAACTAGGGTCTGGGTTTCTAAAATAAGGAATGTATTACAACTATATTGGAAGGGAGAATACTATAGATATATATTGAAGAGAAATACATACAAAATGATAAAGAATTATGGAAGAATAAGAGATAAAAAAATTTCATTTAGAGAGAAAACGTACATAACTCGATGGAAAGGGTTGTTTAGAGAGATCCCTTACCTATAGAACAAGGTTTCATGTGTGTTATTTATCTCTTATAACAATAAAATTTGGATAGTTATTGAAATTTATAATAATATTTTCATTTTTTTTATTCCTTTTATTTTAATTATTACTATTTCACATTAAATTAGTAAACCATTTAATTCCATGTCAAACATTTAAATGATAAATGACTCATGTAGTTAAAATAATTTTGGTTGGTTTACTAAGACTAGAGAGATTATTAGTTAATCATATATAAAATGGTAAATGTTAAATAATTTTCATATTTATACCTGAATTATAATTTTTTAACCAACCTTGAAATATTGTTATGAAATATGAACAATGTTACAATCATGGAGACTATAGATCATACACACAAATGAGTAAATTTTCATTCTTAAAATTTAATGATGAATGAGATTCAAGTGTTATTTTATATTTTTAGAATTATGATTATATCATTAACATAATATTGTATATTTAAATACCTTAACACATAACATACAAATTATATTGTCACAATAAAATGAAAATAACGAATAACATCTTTTTGTGGGGCAATAGCTAGCCGTACACACAAAAATTGTTATCATTTTCAATTGATTATAAGGTAAGAATGTACCTGAAATTTTAATATATATTAATTTTCAATATTTAATAATTTTCGTATATAAAAATTAAATCAATCATGATTACCATAATTGTATATTGTTTGATAAAAATGAATCATATTGCTTCACAAGGTGGTAGTCCACCGTACATAAGAGTGTAGTTATTGTATTCTCTGTGGAGGGTAAAGTAACAAGATATATGTGATATTATATTTAAATTGGTATAATTATATAATAAATTTAATATAAAGTAATTAAATAAATAAATATATAAAGTCGTGAAGCGATGATGGAAAATGAATTATGTCGGTTCGTGAGGCGGTAGTCTATTGTACACATGAACAACAACATTGTCTTCCAATTGCGAGAGGATGAGATAATATTTAGTAATTATATTAACCTAATAAAATATTTTTATATATAATAGATTTTATGTTGTGATATAACAATGTATAAAAAATATTTGGAGGAGGTAGAGGAATAAATAAAATAAAACTATTAGATAAGGGCAATATTAATTCATCAGACAACTACTTTTAATTTTTGCCAAATAATTCCTATGGTAGCTTTCTAACCAAAAAATAATTCTAAGAGAATATTATTGAATTATGGAATTTATTTTTTAAATAACTGAAAAAATGGTTTTTGAAAGTTTGTAAAAGAGAGTATATGGGGAGGGCTTTTATAAGGTGGGAGAGGTCAGATTTGGAATTTTTAAACAAATAATTCCACCAACATTTTATCTTGAAAAAAGGATCCAAAATTAACCATTTTATGACATTAGAAGATATAGTTTATAAATATGACTATTAAATAAGAATTAAATTGGTTTTGATTCATTTTTTACCCTTATCATCTTCGTTTAATCCCTAGTAAACACGTTTTACCTTAAGTATGGAAAAATATATTTTCCATTTTAAGAATTAATGATAGTAAAAAATTATGTTTAACTTATAATAAAATATAAATTAATCATATTAAAAATATGTAATACATTTTTTAAACATTCAACTCTTATAAGTGAACAATTTTTATTTAATTATAAACCAACAAATGTGTCAAAAAAAATTCCCCCAATAAAACTTTTTCAAGGTTGAAAAACTATTTATATTAAAATTCAATATGAAATTGATTCCAATGACGTCATTTGAATTAATTAATATATTATTGAACTAATTTTTCATATAAAACATTAGAAAAATAAAATTTTTATTTCAAATTAGTTTAAAAAAATGTAGTTTATAATAAAAATTATTATTTTTGACCATTCATTGAAAAATGGAACAATTTAGAAAAATCAAAATAATTATTCACAAGTTAATATTGATATGATAATTTAAAAAATGATATTCATTTCAAAAGAAATTTTTTTATAGAAAGTAATTAAGTATTTTTAAATTATTTGTGAAAAACACGGATATACAACCTTTTAGAAAAAATAATGTTTTTTAAAAAATATTATTTTATTATTCAAATTGTTATTATTTTATTTCTAATTACATAGATAAGAAGTGAATTTATTTTATAAAAATATAATTTTTTTTATTTTTTAATAATTTAGTTAGTCTAATTCATACCTCCCATATTAACATCTAGTTTACAAATTCCATGTTTTAATTATATTTTAATAGTGTTTCATGTTTCGTTTAAACTCGATGATGCATATATCATCTGGTATTGAAGAGATTTAATTTATTAAAAAAAGTTTGTGATGTATTGGGGAGTTAAATTATTCCATAAATAAATAAATTTTTTCTTGATATTTCTTATTAAATACAAATCTGAAATATATTAGGGTAAATTTTCTTCATTTCCTATTCATGTTCTAGACATTCTTCCACAAAATCTTTGTTTCTCAACAACACGTTGACCTGGTGAGATGTCTTGTTTCATATAAATTTTCTTTGCAATCCAATTAATTTATTAGTTACTCCACATATTAAAGGCATTTGTTCAATGGTACCACCTCTAGATTGAACACATGAGATGGTTCTAGTGTGACACCCTTACAGTTTATGATGTTTTAATTTCAAATATATTTATCCCCTTTAATAGATTTTGTTAGATGAAATTTTGAGTTTAATAAAACTATGATATACTATTTAAATTATTATTATTTCCTTGTTATTAAATTGGAGGGTATGAATTGGATTTAATTCATTATTAAATATATTAAAATTCCCTATTCAATATAAAATCATTATAAGGCCCCGACCTAATACATTTCATAATCATGAATTACATTAATTCGAATTGAGGATCTTTTTAGGTTTATAGTTTTAGAGATTTAGGACACAACTATTACATTATCTCTATTTGTAACGCCCATACCCCAGTTACCCAGAGTCTATGCATTATTACATAACATTTTCATGATCACAAGAATGTTCAAATCTCGAAAGACCGATTAGTTTAGTAGCCATGGAAACACTAGATATATTCATAAGTCTTACATTACATCATAAAAATGAAAATTACAACGACATAGTCTCCATAGTCCACACTCATATACCTACGTACTATCCCTACAGGTCATTCATTAAATACTTCTTCACATCTTGGGAAAAATAAAACAAAGAAAGGGGTGTGCTCAGATGCCCAGTAAGGATAACAATATAGCGGAAACATTCATAAATAATCATAAACATTTAAGGCAATGTATAACTAAAACAAAAGTCTTTTAAACTTGAACTTCAGCATAATATGGAAATGATAAAATGAAATAATTCCATTTACTTATTCACATGGATATTCTACTAATCTAATAATCACATTCAATATCAATAACCACTTTCATAATGATGGAATTCATAATGCCAGACTATCATAACCACATAGTGAAGGCCTCGTGCCAAGACTACAAATAAGATTTTCTCAAGGCCTCCTGCCAAGAAACTAGTTTGTCTCATTAGACCTACCGATGCATCGAGGAGCTATAGAGGGCTCCACCCATAACTTATTATGTCCAATGCATTCCTGATACGAATAGGTTTAAACATAACATAAACATTCGTACTAAAAATATCATACAAAATATCAATAATTTCTCCATAAACCATGAATGGTTTAAAAATAACACATCCACAGTAAAACATATCACAAAACCTTCAATACAATATGGATGTTTTGTATCATAATAAATCAACTTCAAATAAGCTCAAAATCCATCAAAGGATGTTGTCATAGATGAAATCAAAACTATTTGAGAGAAATATCTATTTTTTGAAATCCTTTAAAAGTGACATAATTTTAAAATAAAATATTTTCTTTTAAAATATCCTTACAAGGTTGTAAGATATGCTTTAATGATTTTATAACAGAAAAAAATAGCCACACCCACCGCATAAGTTAAAAAAACATTCTTACCGTTATTCTGTCGAAAGGGATAAAAAGGTCCTAATTTCGAAAACGATGGAAAGATTCTATTATAAACCTCTTATAAAAAGTCCAAAAATAATATAATGGAATTTAACCCATATTCTGTAAAATATCAAGAATGTTTTGAAATACATTTTGAAGAATCTTGGATGTGGATGATAAAGAGGTCTTAATAGATAATTACGTATAAACAACCTCGGATAATGAAGAGATTATGAAATAAACCCTTACCTTGTACTTTTCCTTGGTCGTGGGTTGGTTACCATCTAATATAATGGTGAAATGATTTTTATTATATTATACAGGAATCATATACATTAATATGATATCATATATGGTCTTTTAACATTGCTTTGTTAATAATATTTTAGTATTATCATCATTTCGGGTGTTAACTTACTAATTTTCCTCTAAATTCATTATTACGTAAGATGTGTTTGTTATGGATAGGATGTATCTTATTTAGATGCATAATGATATCAAGTCCTTAACCATTATTTTTAATCATTAAATGAGAATTAGACTCAAATGGGTATGATGGGTAATGAATCTCATCACGTTTGTGGAGACAGTAGTCCGTATGTACGCACGAGTGACAATATCATTCTTTTGATATTAAGATAATATATAATTGGATGGTATATCATAAAGACAGAATCATTACCATGTTATATTTATTATTTACATGAATTATACATCATTATAATACCCATCTAAATAATAATATATTGAATAACAATTACACCACGACGTGGAGACGGTATGTCGTACCTATGCACGTATAGTGACATGTCAGTCAAAGGATGGACAGAATACTGAATATGGTTGTACCAAATTTATAATAACATCTCAGTATATAGATGATATTGGATTTATTATTTTAAAATGGGAATAACAAAGAAAAAAAAGTTGAAGAAGAAAGGAACTTGAAAAAGCGTGGTGAAAACATTACCTCTTCTTCAGGTTCTTCCATTTTATTTGATAAAAAGGGATCCTTAGGTTGGATTTATGATCAATCTAAGGCCTTTAGGTTGATGTGAGGGAAGTTGGGAGGATATTTGGGCAGAGGGTGGCCGAGCCAAAAGGCTTTTATGGTGTGAAGAATTGGATAGAAATGGTGTCCTATTATAAGGGGGAGGAGGGGCTCTTTAGGAAACATTTAAGTATTATTTTATAATAAATTTATATTCGGTTTATAATTGCTCAAAAGTGGATTATTTAAATACTGGGGTGGAAATGGGATGGAATCCTTTCAACCAATAGATTTTAGACAGGTCTGGGTCATTATATTAACCTTGTCTTATAGTTTTAACTATTGGTTAATTAGTTTGACACTTACCATGCCACTTTGTATTTTTATATTATATAGTTAATGAACAAACTATATACCTCCAAGAGACACCCAAGTGGTCCATTAATGATACACCTATCATGATACAAGTCCTTTTTCCGAAACTTAGATTATTAGGAATTTAATATTAATTAATAATATAATATTTCTTTTAAAAACTGTTTTATGTCAATTTTGACACTATTTGGTATTTGATTTTTTTGAAAATCATAACAGCATGATTACATATAAAAAAGTTAATTATATAAATCCTAACAAGTCATTATTACCTATAAAATTCTTGTAATTCATTAAAATTCTCAAATCACATTTATTTGGGTATTTATAATATCAATTATTTTAATATTTCACTAATAAGGTAATTACTGCATCATCATTTTGTCATAAATAAATTAAATTATATAATGTCCAAAAATTATAAATTAAATACTATTATGTAGGAAATAGTTTAATATTTTTAATTTATATTTTTAGTCAAAAATATAACATATATAACCCTATGTAAAAAAATTTCTGCTAAAAGATATAGGCTTATGTCATTTTTGTATTTACTTTATCTTAACTAATATAATGTGTCATTATCACTTACAGGTGGATCCCTGGGGACCCAAAATCAACCCAAAGATGTCCATGGTTGGAAATGTATCAACCGATATGGTTAAGACACGTTTTAGTATAATTTATTATTATAATATTATTTTTTTACCCTTATTTACCGTATTTACCTTTTAACCATGGTAAATAAAATATTTACCGAAGTAATTATTCAAAATGTATTAAATTAAAAGTTACATATTTACACAATTTGGACAACATGATTTCAAATATTCAGTTTATTTAACAAAATTTGAAACACAGTAGTGGCATAAATTAATTTAAAATTAATTCTCACTGGCAAAACTAAAAGCATGTTTTTAAGAGATAATAACTATCATAATATTGGCACTAATTTATGTCCGGTTTAAATGTGAAATTATGTCCAATGACCAAAATTTTATTAATTGGTAAAATTATTTTCTAAATATACTTTAAAACCACTCAAATTCATAATTTATCACTTTGAATTATTATGATTAAAAAAAATTGAATAAAAATTTAGTAATTTTCACTATTCATAAAAATATAAATGTTATCCAAAATGTACCAAAATTACATCCTAGGATAGTTTCGATATTCCAAATCCAAAAATGATGTCCATCTTGAAAGATAAAATGTATAAAATTTCAAAAAGTGGGTATTACTATTCAAAACAGCTACTTTGATTGGTCGCAGCGTGTTAGAATCTTGAAGTTGCGTATAACACATGCTACTGTATTATTCAAAGAGAAGCGTACTATGGAAGCTTGGGGTGTTACATTCTCCCCTCCCTTAAATAATTTTGTCCTTGTAATTTTTAGAATTCCCCTGTATAAAAAGACTCGGGTGGTTCTTCATCAAATGTTCCTCGGATTCCCAAATTGCCTCTTCCATTTTCTGGTTTTTCCATAGAACATTTACCAGACGAGTCATCCGGTTTCTCATCACTTGTTCTCTTGTATCTAGAATCCCGACGAGCTATTCTCAATAAGATAGATCGGGTTGCAGCTCTAATTTTTCATAGGTGAGTAAATTCATTGGGTCAGGCATGTATTTTCTCAATAGTGATACGTGAAACACATCGTGAACTTTGGAGAGATTTGGCGGCATTGCCAAATGGTAAGCTACATCCCAAATTCATTCTAGAATTTCGAATGGTCCAATGTACCTGATACTGAATTTACCTTTCATTCCAAAATGTATAACTCCCTTTCATGGAGATACCTTCAAGAAGACATGATCTCCCACCTGAAATTCCAAATCCTTTCTTCGGTTGTCTGCATAGATCTTCTGCCTACTTTGAGGTACTTTAATGTGTTTTGGGATTACCTTCACCTATTCCATAGTCTCCTCCACCAGTTTTGGGCCTACAAGTTTTCATTCACCAACGTCATCCCAACAGGTTGGTGTGCTACATCTTTTTCCCTATAACGCTTCATATGGTTCCATCCGAATACTTGAATGGAAGCTATTGATATAGGAAAATTCTACAAGAGGTAAATATTAATCCCACACACCCTGAAAGTCATGTGAGCATGATCTCAACATTTCTTCTATGGTTTGAATAGTTCTTTCTGATTGTCCATATATTTGAGGGTGGTAAGCAGTGCTCAAACGAAGTTCAGTATCCAAGGCCTTCTAAAGACTTTTCCAGAATCTTGATGTAAAATGGGGATCACGATACGAGACAATTGATTGGGGAACTCCAGAAGTCTCACAACTTCATTAATATAGATTCTCGCTTGGCGTTCAAGTGGTAAATCCTCCATTATAGCAAGGAAATTTGCTAACTTGGTAAGATTATCAACAATGACCCATATTGCATCATTACTTCAAGGAGTATTTTGTAGTCCCATGACATAGTCAATCGAGATATTATCACATTTCTACTCAGGTATGGGAAGAGGATGCAATACTCTTCCAGGCTATTGCCTTCCAGCTTTCACTTGTTGAGAAACCATAAATCTTGACACAAAATCCAAAATCTCCCTCTTCATGTTGTCCCACCAAAAATATTCCTTCAAATCCCTATACATTTTGGTGCTCCCAGGGTGTATAGAGAAATTGGAAATAGGAGCATCATCCAACAATTCTCTTTTTTGATCAGGTATGTTGGGAACACAAAGTCTCTTCTCAAACTTCAAAATTCCATCTTCATACGCAAAGTCACTCAATTTCCCATCATTAACAGCTTTAATCTTCTTTTATAACTCTTCATCACTAGTCTGAGAAATATTTATTCTTTATAGTAAAGATGGTTTGGAAACCATTTGAAAAAGCAATGATGTTTCACCTTCCATGGTGATTCCCATATCCATCTTAACTATATCCATGTATACAGGATTCTTTTCAACTCTCATCTTGTTCAAAACTCAATGATCCTTTCTACTCAAAGCGTATGCCACCTTTTTTACCTTCTCGAGGTTTTAGTGTATCGTACAATCATAATCCTTGAGTAGTTCAATCCATCTCCTTTGCCACATGTTGAGATCTTTTTGTATGAAATTATACTTCAAACTCTTGTGATCAGTATAAATCTCACATTTCTCACCATAGAGACAATGTCTCCATATCTTCAAAGCAAAGATTACAGCATCTAACTCAAGATTGTGAGTAGGATAGTTCTTCTCATAAATTTTTAGCTTTCGTGATGCATAGGCAATAACCCTATCCTTCTACATATGGACAAAACTGAGTCCTCTCATTGATGCATCACTATAAATAACGAACCCATCATTCCCCGATGGTAGAGTCAATATAAGAGAATTGACTAATCTTCTCTTCAGTTCTTCAAAACATCCTTCACACTCTTTTGTCCTAACAAATGTAACCCCTTTACGTGTGAGCATTGTTAATGTGTTATCCAATCAAGCAAAATTCTGGACGAAACGTCGATAATAACCTTCCAAACTAATAAAACTGCATACCTCAGTTATACTCGTTGGTGTTGGTCATTCATGTATTGTCATGGTCTTAGATGGATAAACAAAGATTCCATCCTTATAGACAATATGGACAAGAAATGAAATCTCCTGAAGCTAGAATTCACATTTGCTAAACATCGCATATAATTCATGTCTTCTAAGAGTCTTCAGGATAATGCACAAGTTATTTTCATGATCTTCGTAGATTTTGGAGTATACCAAGGCATCATCAATAAATACCACCAAAAAATCATCAAGATATTCCTTGAAAACTCTATTCATTATATCCATGAGTACATAGGGTGCATTAGTCAATCCAAAAAGAATTATTTTAAACTCGTAATGCCCATACCTTTTTCAAAATGTTGTCTTCGGAATGTCTTCCTTATTCACACACAACTGATGATATACAGATCGAAGGTAAATCTTTGGAAAGTATTGAACTCCATGTAGTTGGTCAAATAAATCATCAACGTGAGGTATGGGATACTTGTTCTTTATTGTTATAGCATTGATCTCCCTGTAGTCGATACATAACCTCATGAATCCAACTTTCTTTTTAACAAAAAGAATAGGGGATCCCCATGGAGAAACACTAGGGAGAATAAATCACTTATTACTCAATTCCTCTAGTTGTTTATTTAGTTCAAATAATTCCACAGTGACCATTCTATAAGGGGTCTTCGATATAGGCCTTGAACCATGAATTAAATCAATGGAAAAATCAATTTCTCGTTCTGGAGGATGTCTAGGTAAATATTTTGGAAACAAATCTACATATTCTTTCACAATAGGTACATCCTCTATTTAAAAATTCCTTTCCTCACCCATATTCATTTAATTTTCTACCTCCGAAATAATTGAATTTAGTTGAGCAACTAGGGGTAGATCTAGATAAGAATTAGGTAGTGACGATTCTGCTCTAAAAATAAGGTTTTCTTTATCATAATCATCAAAAAACGTAACCTCATTCTTCTTACAATAAATCTTCACATCATGGTGCAAAATCCAATCCATACTGAGGATTATATCAAACTCAATCATAGGTATGACAACGAGATCTATGGATAAAGAACATTTATGTGCTCTAATGGGGACCGATTCAAAAAAATTTGTTGCAATTATACTTCCCATTGGAGTTTTAACTCACACCTCATTTGTTAAATCAAACTGTAAATATCTAATTTTTTATAAAAATAGGTAGATATGAAACAATGCAATGATCCAGAATCAAATAAAGCATCTTCTAAACTTGAGGAAACCATTAAATTTCCTACCACAATGTCTTTCGGAGCTTCTACCTCAGCAGTAGTGATAACATAAGCTTGTCCTTGATCCCATGGCCTTTTCTGAGGAAAGTTCCCCTGACGCTTAGGACATTAATTTGCATAATGTCCCATCTCTCTACAATTATAGCATTCCACATTGACAACAACTCTCTTTCCCTTGAAATCATGAGCTTGGTGGCCTTTTTCACCACACTCGTAATAGACTCCCATTCCATTTAAGCAAGTACCGGGGTGTTTCTTCCAACATTTACTGAAGGATGGATTTTCAAATTTTCCTTTCTTCCACTTATTTCCATTTCCAAATTGATCAGAAGATCTCTTCTTCTCTTGGTTTTCTTTAAATTCATAAGACTTAGATAATTCCTTTTCTGTCTTGATAGCACATGACACAATGTCTTCGTTCGACGAGAAGGATTGTGAGACTAAAGCTCGACGAAGAAATGGTTTTAACCCATCAACGAAGTGATCAATATTACTTATTGGGTTACATATATAATCTATAGAATACCTTGCTAACCTTGTAATGTTAGCCTCATACTTTGCGACATTCTCATCCCCCTTTTGCCTCAGACTCAGAAATTGCCTTTCCATATATGCTCGATTGTCACGAGGAAAGTATTTTTCTATGAAAAGCTCTTTGAACTCACTCCATTCCATATTTGATACCTCATCATCTTCTTTCGTGGTTTGAATCAATGACCACCATTGATCAACATCTCCAATGAGGTGGTAATAAGACATGATAACTTTTTCCCTTTCACTACTCCCCAAGGCATGGAATATTTTCTCTAGGGAACTTATCCCTTGATCATCTACTAATGGATTTGTACTCCCAATGAATGTTGGTGGTTGCTGCCACATGAAGTGATCTAACATTGATCCTCCACGTTGTGGATCTGGGTGCTCCATACGGGTAAGGTTATTATTCATAACCTGAGTGAATTGTCCCAGTATGGTGATTAGCTGTTCAGTAGCAGTTGCATCACCTGCTCCACTATAATTATCTTGAGCAGGAGGTCAATCCCTACATGGAGTGTGTGCATTGATATGGTTTCCATTTCTTCCATTAGGCTTCATTTCAAAAAAATGGCATAAACTAGACCAGTTTATGAATAAAAATACATAATTCCATACTTGTAAAACACATAACATAAATTGATCCGTTTATGGATATAATCCATAATAATAAAAATGTTTTCTTTGAGAATGTATATAATCATAAACCTTTCATAATGGTTCATAATGAAAATGAGAATTATCCTAAGCATATCCCCCAGGAGTGTCGTAACCAACAGTGCATCAAAGCCTGTTGTCGTGCACCAGTTCCCCTTCGAGTCTAGCTCAAAGCGGCCTTTTCTGGTTTTACTTCTAGGTACATCTGTGCCAGATCTGTCTCTACCTACTCATATCCATACAGGGATGTAATGCTCAGAAATCTCACAAAATCACTACAATACAAAAATTTAAGGAAGTACTTCTATACTAATCCTCAAATCCCATCTTAGTTTTCTGTGATCCAATCAGTGTTTACCTAAATCTTGCCTCCACGGTTTGTACTAAACTTCCTCTGATACAAACTATAATGCCCAGACCCTAGTTACCCCAAGTCGGTGCATTATTAAATAACATTATCATGATCACAAGAAAGATCAAATCTCGAAATATTGAATAGTTTAGTATCCTTAGAAACAGTAGATATATTCACATGTCGTACATTACATCATAAAAATGAAAACTACAACAACATAGTCACTATAATGCAAATGCATATCCCTGCATAATATCTCTGCAGGACATTCATAAAATAATTTTCACATCCTGGGAAAAATAAAACATAGAAAGGGGTGAGCTCAGATGCCCTATAAGGATAACAATATAGCGGAAACATTCATAAATAATCATAAACATTTATGGAAGTGTCTAACTAAAACAAAATCCTTTTTAACATGAACTTTAGCATAATATGGAAAAGATAAAATGAAATAATTCCATTTACTTATTCACATGTATATTCCACTAATCGAATAATGACATGCAATATCAATAACCAAATTTGTAATGATGGAATGCATAATTCCATACTATCATAACCACATAGTCAAGGCCTTGTGCCAAGACTACAAATAATATTTTGTCAAGGCCTCTGGACAAGACACTAGTTTGCCTCATGGGAACTACTGATGCATCGATGAGCTATAGCGGACTCCACCCATCACTTATTAAGCCCAATGCATTCCTCATATGAATAGATTTAAAGATAACATAAACATTCATACTAAAACTAGCATACGAAATGTCAATTATTTCTCCATAAACCATGAATGGTATAAAAATATAAAATCCAATGTCAAAATATCACAAAACCTTCAATACAATATGGATGTTTTGTATCATAATAAATAAACTTCAAATAAGCTTAATATCCATCAACGGATGTTGATATAGATGAAATCAAATATATTTGAGAGAAATATCTATTTTTTGAAATCATTTAAAAGGCACTTAATTATAAAATAAAAAATTTACTTTGAAAATATCCTTATAAATCGGTAAGGGAATATTATAAGATTTTATAATGGGGGAAAATAGCCTCACCCACCAAATAAGTTAAAAAAAAATTCTTACCTTAATTCTATCGAAAAGGACAAAACGGACCTAGTTTGGAAAATGACGGAAATATTATTTTATAAAACCCTTATAAAAAGTCAAAAAAGGGAATAAATGACTTTAAACCTTATTATGTAAAATAGCATGAATGTTTTGAAATAAATTTTTAAGAAACATGAATGTGGATGATAAAGCGGTCCGAGTAGATAATTACGTATAAACAACCTCAGATAATGAAGAGATTGTGAAATAAAACCTTACCTTGTACTTTTCCTTTGCCGAGAGTTGGTTAAATTATTGTATAATGGTTAAATAATTGTTATTAAATTATACAAGAATCATATACATTAATATGATATCATATATGATCTTTTAACCTTTCTTTGTTAATAATATTTTAGTATTATCATCATTTTGGGTGTTAACTTACTCGTTTTCCTTTATATTATTTGTTACGTAAGTCATGTTTTTTTGGAAAGGTTGTATCTTATTCATATACAGAATTATATCAAGTCCATAAAAATTATTTTAAATCATTAAATGAGAATTAGAATCAAATGGATATGATGGGGACTAAATCTCATCACGTTCGTGGAGATGGTAGTCCGTACGTACGCACGAACGACAATATCAATCTTTTTATATTAAAATAATATATAATTGGATGGTATATAATATATAAAGAATCATTATCATGTTATATTTATTACATACATGAATTATACATCATTATTATACCCAACTAAATAATAATATATTGAATATCAATTAAACCACGACGTGGAGACGGTAAGTCGTACGTACGCACGTATGGTGAAATGTCATTCAAAGGATGGATAGAATAATGAATATGGTTGTACCATATTTATAATAACATCTCATTATATAAAAGATACTGGAGTTATTATTTTATAATGGTAATATAAAAGAAAGAAGAAGTAGAATAAGAAAGGAACTTGAAAAAGGGTGGTGATAACATTATCTATTTTTTTGGTTCTTCCGTTTGATTTGATCAAAAGAGCTCCTAAGGTTGGCTTTATGATCAAACTAAGGCCTCTAGGTTGAATTTAGGGAATTTGGGAGGATATTTTGGCTGAGGTTGTCTAAGAAAAAAGGCTTTGAATGTGTGTATAATTGGTTAGATATGGTGTCCTTTTATAAGGGGGAGCAGGGCCTCTTTATGAAAAACATAATGTATTATTTAATAATAAATTTATATACGGTTTTAATGGATCAAAAGTGGATTATTAAAATACTAAGGTGGGTATGGGTCGAAATCCTTTCAACCAATAGATTTTAGACATGATTGGGTCATTATATTATCCTTATCTTTTTGTTTTAACTCTTGGTTAATTAGTTTTAAACTTACCATGTAACTTTGTATTTTTATATTATATAGTTAATAAACTTACTATATACCTCCAAGAGACCCCCAAGTGGTCCATTAATGATGCACCTATCATGATACAATTCCTTTTTCTAAAACGTAGATTTTTAGAAATTTAATATCAATTAATAATTTAATATTTGTTTTAAATACTTATTTATGTCAATTTTGACACTATTTGGTATCTGATTTTTGTGAAAATCATAACAACATGTTTATATCTAAAAAAGATAATTAAATAAATCCAAACATGTCATATTAATCTATAGAATTCTTTGAATTCATTAAAAGTCTCAAATTATATTTATTTGGGTATTTAAAAAATCAATTATTTTTATATTTCACTAATATGGTAATTACTACATCATAATTATGTCATAAATAAATTATATTATTTATTGCCTAAAATTTATAAATAAAATACCATTATGTATTAAATCGTTTTATCTTTCTAATTAATATTTATAGTCGAAAATAAAACATATAAAACCCTATGTAAAAATTGTTTTTCTAAAAGATATATGCTTATATTATTTTTGTATTTACTTTAACTTAATTAATATAAAGTGTCATTATCAATTACAAGTGGATCCATGGGGTCCAAAATCGACCCAAATATTAACATGGTCGGAAATGTATCAACCAATAGGGTTAAGACACGTTTTAGGGTAATTTAATATTATTATAATATTATTTTTTTACCCTTATTTACCGGATTTACCCTTTATCTATGGTAAATAAAATATTTACCGAAGTAATTATTTAAAATGTATAAAAGTAAAAGTTAACTATTTACACAATTTGGACATCCTGATTCTAAATATGGAGTCGATTGTTTCAAATTCAAAACATAGAAGTGGCAGAAATTAATTTAAAATTAATTTCCGCTGTCAAAACAAAAAGCGTGTTTTTAAAGATAATATCTATCAAAAGATTGACACTTGTTTATGTCTGGTTTAAATGTGAATTTATGTTCAATGACCAACATTGTATTAAATGGTAAAAATATATTCTAAATACACTTTAAAACAATTGAAATTAATAATTTATTACTATTAATTATTTCGATTAAAAATGTTGTTTTTAATAAAAATTTAGTAATTTTCACTATTCATCAAAATATAAATGTTATCCAAAAGTACAAAAATTTCATCCTAGGATAATTTTGATATTCTAAATACAAAATTGATATCCATTTTGATAGATAAAATGTATAAAATTTCATAAAGTGGGTACTACTATTCAATACAACTACTTTGATTGATCGCGGCGTGTTAGAATCTCGAAGTTGCGTACAACACACGCTACTCTATTATTCAAAGAGAAGCGTACCGTGGAAGCATGGGGTGTTACCCTATTATTAAAAAGTATATGATTCTACTCAGTATCCATTTTTCATAAAATAAAAACTCTTAATATAAAACAAGAATTCTTATCATGATATAAATCATCTTGAATTAATCCATTCTCTTACCCAACCCTATACCCTATGAAAAATAATTCCAAAAACATGGGAAGAGCAAAAAAACTGCAAGGGTAACAAAATAAAAAAAATAAACCATTATTCCTTCAATATATACAAAAATTACACCCTTTAACACATCTCATTAAATCAATAGATTTATGAATAACATATATAAATTTTAAATCATAAAGGTTACTTGTGACATCAATTACATATTTACGTTGTCGCATTAAAAATTACAAAGTGAGTTACGTGTGGAATACCGATCATTGTATATTCCCTCAATCTCTTTGGAGAAATGTTAACTTTTACCTATTTCATATTACCCAAAGAATTGAAGGGATATATCGGGCTCACTCACCCTAGTTTTATCACGGAACCACCCATATCCATAAATGATTCCCCAAAACCATAAAAAATCATAAACCAAGAACAAGAATAAATGAAAGATAAAATTTCCACATTAAAATCAAAATATAAAATTTCAATATATTAACATAATAAATCCATTACAAAAATCATTTTTAATACCAAAATACATCAAAAAGATTATATGGTATCTATTTTCCTTTTAAAAACATCACAACTTGCTATGGAAGCCAAATATCAAATAATACTCACAATGATGGAGATATCGTTGCCACTGGGTATGTTAAAACGAAAAATTATTTTGGAATTTTAGTAAAATTATTCGTAAATAAATGATTCATTTTGAATAAAAGTATATGTAAAATGGGTTTATTATACAACATATAAAATAAATTGGTGTATAAATTGATTATGACTCAACAAAACGAGATTGAGACGAAGATCCTTTCCTCGTGTCCAACGTGATTCGTTCATTTTTAATCTTCTAAATATTAATGTAGATTTAATTTATACTTGTTTCAGAACCTTTTCAAGTTTATTGTTCTTTTTATATGACTTATTACCATTTTATAAACATTAAATAATTAATAAAAGATGTTTTGTAGATATTTGGTACTTGAGTAAAAAAATAAACATCTTGTAATTACAAATTGTCCATGTGGTAAAAATTACATTTTCTCCTGAATTATATTCATGATTTATGTATCATTTATATCTTATATATTTAGTATATTTATGTATTTATAGTATTACATAACATTTGAAGATAATAAATGAAATGCACCGTTCGTAGAGACGGTGAGTCGTACGTACGCATGAACACTACTTTATTTTCGATTTCTTATATAATTGAATGAAAACATAATGATAAATAGTTATATTATAATTACATTATAACATCATATATAATTTCATTAACTCAAACCTTTATACGTTCCACATATGTCATGAATGATTCATATCACTTTGAGGGGGCAGTAGTCCACACTTTCTCAAATGAAATTATCATATTTACCCATTATGGAAACCTTAATGGAAATCTATAAATGAAAAATAAATAAGAATAGAGACACTCTAATTATAATATATATCACATATAAATACAGTTCCATTATAATTTCCACTATAAAAGGTTGCAGGAGAAGATTGAACAATCATTCTTTTGCAAGGTAGTAGTTTGTCATCCACAGAAATAGAATGTTCTATACCTATTAGATGGAGTTTTTTTTAAGATTAGTTACAAGAATTTTCATACCAAAAACCTAGTATTTTAATGATAAAAGTGTTGTTATGTAAATAAGTAATATTAAGAGCATATGGAGTGTAGAAACCAAAATAACAGAATGAAACATGAGAGAAGACGTTACCTCAATCTGAGTTACTTATTTTTATTAGATAGAAAGGGCTCTCTTGATTGGATTTATACATTAGGGAATAATTTTAGTAGTAAGAGAGGGTTTTTGGATCTTATTTTGGATGATTTTTGATAATTAGATGGTATTGATAGATGTGAGTAATGGGTTAGAGGGGATGACCTTATATAAGAAAGAGGAGGGGTACATTAGGATTATTTGAAATTATTATTTTATTATAAACATAATTTATATTTAAAAAGGTAACAAACTTATTTAATTAAAATATAAGGTGTGGAATATTCGAAATCATCTTAGAATTTTTTTTTTAATTTATGTAATAACATTAACCTAATCTCTTATCATTAACCTTAAGTTAACTAATTAAACTTTTACCGTGTGCTCCTGTATATTTATACTATATGGTTATTATATTTACTATAAAATTCCATGAGACACAAAAATGGATCACTAATGAAATTTGAAATATCATATATGTCATTTTGCTGAATCACATATTTTAAGGAAAATTTAATCATTTAACAAAATAGAATGTTTATAAAAAACTACTTTATTTAAAATTATAAACTATTCATATCAAGAATTTTAAAAAATGTAGAACAACTTTATATTTAAAAAACCAACATTAATTAAATATAACAAGTTATACTCATTTATAAAATTTGTGGATGTCATTAAAAGTTTCAAAATAAATTTATTTTAATATTTATAATCTTATTTATTTTAATCATTCATTAATAATGTAATCACCACATCATCAATGTGTCATAAATAATTTTATATATTTTACGTATACAATTTTTAAATAAAATACCATGATGTAGTATATTGTTTTAGAATTATAATAACTATTTATAATCTGACATATCACTTATATAACCCCAAATAAAAAAGGTTTTACCAAAAGATATTTTTCTTTGTTAAGTATTCCTTAACATTAAAATAATGTTTATAAAATGTCATTTTCCTGTAAAATTTGCTCAATGGGGTCCCAAAATTGACCCACTTATTCCCATGGTCATACATGTTTTATCCAATATGGTTTAGACACTTGTTAGGGTAATATAATATTATTCTAATATTATTATTTACTAGTATTTAATTGATTTACCCTTTCACCATGGTATATAAAATAATTACAGACGTTACTATTCATAATTAATAAAAATAAAAGATACCTATTTACACAAATTTTACCTCCTAATTCATAATGTGGAATAAAATTTTCAAAATTCCAAACACATAATTTACAGAAATTAATTTATAATTAATTCTCATTTTCAAAACCCAAAAGAGTGATTTTATGAAATAATAACTATCCAAATATTGACATGTGTTTACGTCAAATGAAAAAGTTTAATTACATCCAATGAAAAAAAATTTCTTAAATGGTAAATCTCTAATCCAATTACACTTTAAAACTAACTAATGGTACAATTTAACTATAAAAATAAATCAGATGAAAAACAGTTTTCATTTAAAATAAAGCATTTGTTACTATTCATTAAAAAATGAACATTATGAGAAAAATGCCAAAATATTTTCCAAAGTAAATTTTGATGCCCTTATTCTGAATTAGAAGTTTATTTTTTTCAAATAAAACATATAAACGTTACAGAAAGTGTATATAAATGGGGTTCTCTATTAAAATGTAGTTAAATATCCCTTCAGAAATATTAGTTTTTTTCATGCATAAAATAGAATTCATTCTCAAATTAAGCCATTATATTTTACTGGATAAATGTTTAAACATTTAATAGACATGTATAATCATATTTTAGTTAGTTTCGGTTATTCCCACCACTACATTGTGTAGGCGTTAACTTCTATTCAAAATAATAATATTTTATTATTTTTTAGTATGACTTAGCCTTGTGTGAAACATGACATTAAAGTGAAACCCATTGTTTCATGTCATGTATGTCGTTGAACATAACATCCATTTTAAATTAAAATTAATATTTAATTCACAAATGAAAATATCATATCCTTTATTTAACTAGGATGATATACCCTACCCTCTTTTATGAAATTTCATCATCACAATTTTCATTAACTTATTAAATAAGTGGTGGTATTTATCTCTCATAGATTTATCAGATTCCTGTGTTGCCACTACAACCATATGGTATTCGCACAAAACCTTTAACTAATTAATTACCTTCTTCTACTACACTTTATATCTTCGATCAAAAATTTGGATTGGTTGTTCCACATAAAATATGATTCTCTTCTAATTGTAAGGTTGTTGCCTTAAAACATTTCATAATCTTGATTTAATTTAACAATTGACATTGAGGATATTTTTAGATTTATTGTTCTAGAGAATTGGGCCATAAATATTACAAAATTCATTCTTTAGAATGTCATATTCCTTTACTTTTATCTGATAATACCCCAATCTCATGTCAATCTACAAAAAATACTACGCTCTCTAGAGATAATACAAAAAATCATCAATATGACGTGAAGGTTACTTGTTTTTAATAATGATGTTATTAAAGGATCTATAATCAATGAAAAGTCACATTTAACTATATTTATTTTTAACAAACATGATAGTAGCACCCAATGGTGATGTGCTAGGTTGAATGAAACCATTATCTAACAACTTAGATAATTTATTCTTTATCTTTAAAAGTTCTATTTGAGCCATTTTATAATTGGGGTATTAAAATTGGTTTAGTATCAAGAACTATGTGAATAGTAAATTCAACTTAAAGATCTGGTATTATACCAGGTAACTCATTAGGAACAACATCACGATACTCATTTAGCACTACTATATCATTAATCTGAAGTGTTCCATTGTGTTCAAACTATTTCAATGTAACATTTATTTCAATATTTAAAAAGTTTCAATGATTAGGGACATGTTATCACAAGTAAGGGTTCATTCTTGTATAGAAACTGTAATTTATTCTGAAAAGAAACATCTTTAGGTCTACTGTCAATATTATCCTAATAAACTAAATGAAAATTTATTCCCAGAATAAAAACAAACTCTACTAGAAGAAAAAACAATAACTTTTTCAGGAAGAATATTTCCAAACACAAGGACATGAAGGTTCTTATAATTTCTTTTTGTCTCAACATTTTAGCCTGGTGATTTTACCATAAGTTTAGATTCCTATCTTGAGATTGAATTCGAAGTTTATATGAAAATTTAGCAGAAATGAATGAATGTGTAGATCCTGAATCAAACAACACATTCACATAATCCGAATAACCAAATAGTGTTCCAGATACTACTTCATTTTATGGCCCAATAACTACTGAAGTATTTTCAAATGTTTGGACCACCCATTTCAACATGTAGTCTAGCTGATTTCCCTCAGTTAACTTCTTCATTTGACACACATTTTCATAATGTCCTATTTCATTTAACTTAATACATTTTACTGATCATAAATTAGTTTTTTTCTTACCATTCCCATGATATTTTCAGTGCAATTACAAGCCTTATGTCACTTTTTACCACATCAGAAGCACTTAACCGAATTAAAAAGGCATTCCCTAGTGTTATTTTTACAACAACTTTCACAAATAGAGAACATCAGTTTCTTACCATCAAATTTTTTAAGATTTATTCTCTTTCATATGGCACCACTACTTATTATTCTGTCGATTTTCAATGAATACTTGATCAAAAAAAACTCTATTTCCACATTCTACACACATCATACAATGTTTTTATAAATATTGAACTCACAATAATCTAATTCCCTTTGATAAATTTTCTTTAATCATGAGTAAAAAATTATTGATTTTATTAACAATATCTTGTATGAAATTTGGAGAATACCTTGCCAGTATAGTAAATTTTATTAAAAAAATCCACTGATTCTTCCTCCAGGATCTATTATATGAATAATATTTCCATCCTAATAAAACCCACAGTAGGAAAATAATTATCACCAAATATACCTTGGAATTAACCCTAATCAAGAGAATTAGTATCCACACCATCCTTGATATTTTTCATCATCGACTTCCACTAATTGGATTCACCATCAAAAAATAAACAAAAATACTACCCTTTTGATGATTTGATAACCCCATGAATTTAGAAATCTTATCTAGTGCTTTAATCCACAATTTAGCTAGCACAGGGCCATGTGATCCTTTGAATAATGGGGGGTATTGCCTCACAAAATGATCCAATACTATCATTTTCCTCTAGGGTTTATTTTTCTATTCACATATATGGATACCACAACCATTTTTATCTCGAAAAATTGTTCCATCACGGCATCAAACAGTTCAATTCTGATTCCAACAATCTCATTTTTCTGAATTGGAAGGTTGTTTTCCTCTTGAGGATGTCCCATGATAGATGCCATATTTCCTCTGTGGAAAACCATTCTAAAAAAATATATATCATAGGTGAACCAACATGGTAATATTAAAATGATATATCATTTCAATTTTACCATAAATTATTTTATGGTTATTAATTTAACAATATCCTAACTCTTAATTTTTTCAAAACCACCCAATGATACCAACTATAAGGCCCCAACCTAAAACATTTTATGATATTGAATGAAGTTAATAATTCACCTTAAGGATCGTTTTTGGTTTCATGAATTGGAGAATTATGCCATAATTATTACATTACATCTAAAATATTAAAAAATATACACTTCTATTCAGTATAAATGTTTTCCTAAAAAAATCATAAAAGAAAAAAATAATTACTTTCTTGATATAAATATTTTTGAATTATGTATTTATCTTACCCTACCTTATAAGCTATAGAAATTTTTTAAAAAACATGTGATGAGCAATAAAACCTCAGTAAGGGTTATAAAATAAATAATGATATCATTAGTCCATAAATAAATACAAAAACTAATCTCTTTAACAACCCTCCTGAAATCATAATATTTATGAATAACACATAGAAATCGGAAATCATAAAGATTACTTGTGGCATCCATAACATACTTACGTTGTAGCATTCACAGCTACGTAGGGAGTTACATTTGGAATAACCGTTATAGTATATTCCTAAATCACATAGGAGAAACATAAATGTTTATATCTATCATGTTAATGAATGTATTGAGAGCTATCTCAGTCTCAAATGCCCTAGGATTATCAAGGCAACCACCAGTTTTTGTAAACAATTCCCAAGAACCATAACATAATCATAAAAAATGAAAAAGTATAAAGGAAAGATAAAATTAGCACATTGCTATCAAAATATACAATTTCAATATATTGACATAATTAATCAATTTCAAAATCCATCTTTTATACCAAAATATGTAAAAATATTTGGTTTTTATATTCATTTTAAAATAATTCTGGCTTGTTAAGGAATACAAATATAAAATAATGATCAAGCTAGAGGAAAGGACATTGTCACCACATATGTTAAAAAGATACAATCCTTTTGACTTTTAGTAAAATGCTTCTTAAAAAATATTCCTATTGGATAAAATTAAAATTAAATGGGGTTTATTATAGATCATAAAAAATAATTTCATGAATAAATCGAAATATGCCTCAATTAAAGGACATTAAGATGAAGTCATGAACCTTGTGTATGACTTGACATTTTCATTCATTAATCTCTTGAATAATTAACTAATGTTTATTTATACATGAATCAGAACAATTATCATGTTTTTTATTCCTTTTATATCCCTTATTACCACGTTATAAACATTTTATAATTAATAATTGTTGTTTTGTTGATATTTGTTACTTTAGTAAAAAATTAACTTCTAATAATTTCAAATTTCCCATGTGGTAAAATTACATTAACATAAAACAGATATTCCTTATTTAGATATCATATATTTAATATATATCTAGTGTATATATATATATTTATATGTATTTATAATATTACATAACATTTGGAGATAATAAATGAATGGCATCGTTCATGGAGATGGTAAGAAGTACATACACATGGATGATACTTTCAATTATATTAATAATTTAATTCAATCAAAACATAATGATAAATAGTAATATTATAATTTTAGTATAATATCATATATAATTTCATTAAATCTATACATTATATGTTCCACGTATGTCATAAACGAGTCATATAACATTGAGGGGCCGATAGTCTGCATTTCCACAAATGAAATTGTCGTATTTACCCATTATGGAAACCATAAAGGTATTGTATAAATGAAAAATAAATAATCATAGAAATAATATAATTATAATATATATCACATATAAAGATAGTTCAATCATAGTGGCCACCATAAGATGTGTTAGGATATGATTAATCAACCATCGTTTCTTGAGGCACTAGTTCGCCATCCATAGAAACAGTATGTTCTTAACCCATTATACTGTGGTGTGTGTATGTTTAGTTTGAATAATTATTATAAAAAAAATTTATATTCAGAGTATAGGGTTTTTATTTAAACAAAGAATAAGAAGCTTATAGAGAGTGTAGAAGGAAAAATAATGGGATGAAACATGGGAGACGACGTTACCTCAAATCAGGTAACACCTTTTAATTTGAGTCAACGAGCTCACTTGAATTGTATTCTGCCTAGCGTAAGTCTTCTAAGAGAAATTTATGAATGTTTGGAACTAATTTTGGAATAGTTAGTATGATCCATGGGGATTTATATGTGTGAGTAATGGGATAGAGGTGATGGCCTTTTATAAGAGGGAGGAGGGGCACTTTTGAAATATTTGAGTGTATTATTTTATTATAATTTTCTTTTTCGATTTCAAAAATTCTCTAACTCCTTTAATTCGAAAAGAATATAATTAGTGTTGTAAAGCCTTTCATATAATGTGTTTTAGACAAGTTAATGGCATAAAAATAACCTTATCATTTAGCTATAACCATTAGTTTACTAAAATAACATCTTCCATTTCATCCTGTATATTCATACTGTATGATTAATATATTTACAATAAAATGACAAGATGCAAATAAATGTATCCTTAATAATATTTTTAATATCATATATTTCAGTTTGATGAATCCTAGATTTTTTGGAAAATTTTATCTATTAATTAAAATGTATTTATTTAAAAAACTCATTTAGGTCAATTTATAAACTGTTCATATCAAGACATTAAAAAAATATAACAACTTGATTATTTCGAAAAACATACATTAATTCAAATTTAACAAGTTACAATCAATGATTAAATTCGTTTATGCCATTGAATGTTTCAAAATAAATTTATTGTAATATTTATAATCACATTTTCTTAAATATTTCATTAATAGGGTAATCAATACATCACCATTGTGTCATAAATAATTTAAATTATTTATTTTATACAAATTATGAATAAAATAACATGATGTATAAATTTTTTTTATCTTTATAATGACTATATATAGTGTAAATTATCACATATATAAGCCCATATAATTATTTTACAAAATTATATATCTTTATGTTACATTTTCCTTAATGTTATATAAAGTTTTATAAAATGTCATTTTCAATTACAAGTAGCTACATGGGGTCCCAAAATTGACCCAAGGATTTCCATAGTCTTGAATGTATCAGCCAATATGTTTGAGACATTTTTATGCTATGTTAATATTATAATAATTTTATTTTTTACCATTAATTTACTGGATTTACCTTTTAAACATGGAAAATAAAATATTTATAGAAGTTACTATTCATAATGTCAAAAAATAAAAGTTACCTATTTACACAATTTTGACCTCAATATTCCAAATAAGGAATCATTTATTCCAAAATCAAAACACCAATGTATGTGAAATTAATTAAAAATTAATTCTAGTTGTCAAAACTAAAAAGTGTGTTTTTATGAAATAATAACCTTCAAAATATTGACATATTTCTTTGTCTAATTAAAATGTGAAATTACATCCATTGAATTATTTTTATTATATAGTAAAAATAAAATCAAATTTCACTTTAAAAGACAACAAATGGAAAATCAATCTATATAACTAAATCTGATGAAAAGTTATTTTTGACTTAAAATGCAGTATTTTTCACTATTTATTAAATAATAAACGTTATCAGAAAAATACCAAAAATTTACCCAAAGTAAAATTTCAAACACTATTCCAAAGAAGATTTTATTTTTTAAAACAAAACATAGAAATGTGACAATAAATAGATTTAAAATTTATTATCCATTAAAATGCAATAAAACAACATTTTAAAAATATTAGAGTTTGTTATGCTTAAAATCGAATTCATTCTCATTTTAAGCCTCTAAATTTTCTGGGATAAATGTTAAAAAAATTAACAATCATGTATAATAATATTTTATTTAGTTTTGTTTATTCATGGCAATACAACGACTAAGCGTTAACTAAAATTTAAAATTATATTATATTGTTATTTTTCTATATGACTCAGCCTTGTGTGCAACATGATATTTCGAAAAAACTCGTTGTAGCGTGTCGGGTAAGGGATAAAACATAAAATCCCATTTAAAGTAAAATTAATACTTAATTCACAAATAAAAATATAATATCATTTATGTACCTAGGTTGTTACTTACATAGAAATTAATCATACAATTTTTATTAATGTCATTTTATTTTTCAAAAATATTTTTTTTTCAAAAATGATTTTTTATAATTTTTTGTGATAAAATATTATAACTAATTTTAGTAACTTTTAAAAAATATATTTCTTTTTAAATGAACATAATTTTTAAATTCACATTTATAAATTATCTTTTGGTGTGATTTTGATATTTTTCTAAAAATAATGATTTTCTAGTGAATACTGAAAAATACAAATTTTTTAAAAAATATCTTTTTACATTGCATATAAATTATCATTATTATTTTATTATGATATAAAATTTACATTATTATTATTTTATTTTATTTAAACTAATTAACTTAATTTCAATCACCATTATACACAATTTTAGTATAAGTACATTTTTATGCTCAAAAATTCTTTTTTAAAGAATTTTTTATTTCATTTTAAGAATTTATATTAAGAGTAATAAATGTGACCTATAGATATTTAATATTGAAAATGGATTAAATATTTAAAATTGGGATTTATAAATTTTATAAATATATCATTTTTTATTTTATAAAATTGAATAATTACCATGGTAAAATTTATCACCTCTTTAAAGGGTACATCAGGTAAATCTAGGTTAAAACTGAGTGTTAAGGACATAATTATTCATATTCAATATTATTGGATGAATAAAATTAAACCCTTATTACCATAAGTTAAAATATGCATTTTTTATTGTAATCATGTCCATAAAAATAAGTTATATATTATTCAATCCAAATGAAGTGACAAAATGTCTCTCCCTTACCTTTAAATATCATTTTTGTGTTCACATTGGGAAAAAATAGTAAATAAAGAATATTAATATTAATTTTATGTCTAATATATTTATATTTATAATTGTAATTTATTTTTAATTTTTTGGAATTAAATAATTCCCTTAAATAATTACAGTACATTGAAGCAGTAATTATTCAATTTAAGGAAAAATTAAATAAATAATAATAAAAATATATAATGTTTTATAATATTAGACAATAAATATTATAAATGAAATATATATATTACCATGAATCTTTTTGGATATTTTTAAATATCTTTTTCAAAATCTATTTGTTATCCTCATGTTATTAACATTATAGAAATAAATAATGTAAAATTGATCATAATGTTTTTTTATGAAAATAAATGTTTAATAAATTATTTAAATAATAAAGTATATTCAATAAATAAAATGGAAGTTATATTTACTAAAATTTCATTCCTTATCCATTAATGAGTCAATAATAACCATAAATATAAAATTATGAACTTTTATGTCTGAAAAATATTTTACATGATTAATGTCAACATTTGTTAATTAAGGGGTTAAACATAAATAAAAGGTTTAAAATATCACATAAAAAATGGATAATTTTTTTATGACAATATTTAAAACATATCATACCTTGTGATCTAATTCATGACCATTTTTAAGTATTTGGATCAATAATATTCATATTATATATTTTTAAGAAATTCCAAAATATCCCTTCACCATAATTATTAGAGGAAATATCCTCCTCCACTTAATTACACCACATTGATCCTTATAACATGAACATACTATACAAATGTTTCTTATAAATTCACCTTTACACATTATAGAGTATATGGACTTCTTAAAAGGCTATCCCAAGAGTAGTTTATCAGATATCTATAGGAGTCGATTCAAAGAGGTAGTAATCACTTTAACTAATCACATTCATTATATACTCTTATTTACCTTCTATAAATCTATTATATCAACATAAAATAATAAATTACTTATAATAAATATTATTGAATGTTATTATGATTATTTAAACACCATTATACACCCTCTTTCCCTTTAAATAAAACGCGAATGTTTCAATCACGCATATGTAATACATAACGTCTACACATAGAGATAAAATTGATTTTTCATAAAAATATTTTATGGATGATAAATATTATTTTTTAATGTTTATATATTATATTTAGGATTTAATTATAATTATGTAGTGATAATATCATATATAAATTCTTATAATTATTTCTTTTGAAAAATGAAATCGTTTCTCGTGTGTACGTATAGACTACCATCTCCACGATGTAATGTTATTAGTTTTACATTATTATTTCACATGAATTATAATAAGGATGAATATGATGAATATATATTATATATATTACATATAAATAATTTTTCAAATGGGATTTACTATTTATCTTTCTTTAATTTGATCAGTCAAAAATAGGAAAAAACAATCATGTGTATGTATGGTGTACCAACCCAATGAACTACATAATTAATTTTTCTATCCATGCCTTATACGACTAATTATATAGATGTATATAATTAATATATATGATATTTATACCATGTTGAAAATTATAGAAATTACAGTACTATGATTTATGTTGTGTTGTCCCGACCAAGAATACCAAATAACGACAATTAATCTGGTTGGCCATATGGAAAAAAGCCCGCCTTCCCATACCCTAGGTGATGTCGAATAGCATTGAATTTATAAGCAGTTCTAGATGGGAGACTATTACCTCATTATAATATAGGAAGAAATTGGAAAAATGTAAAAATAGGTATTGAATAACAAATGAAATAGTAATGAATAGGAAAAACAAACAAGAATAAACTTCTTAGTCATAAATAATCAACTCAGAAGATAAAATAATTGAATATACAATAATTTTATCTTGTATCTACCAAATGAACATGTATACATGGATTTAGGTATATAAAATGTTTCAAAATTCGAAATACTATCTATAAATCCTAGTCACCATCCTGATCATCTTTAACCAAGCTTCCATCCTAATATAAGAAGTCGCACATCAAAAATTGGTTCATCCCCTTATCCACACATGTATGTATATAATATATATTTGCACCATCGTCTTCCATGATAGGGTGTGATATAAAATCAATAGGCCACCATCAACGACATATATAAAAATCCAGTCTATTAATATAAAATATAAAATTATGAAGATATATAAAATTTAAACAAGAAATAATTACAACCTAATTAGAGATCAGGTTCTTCATTAGACACTAGGTCCACAATACCTGATTCATCCAATACTGGAGGTCTCTAAGAATGTGTTCATTTAAAATTTTATTCAATGCATTATGGAATATAATAGAAGTGGCCATGGGAAATAATTATGATAATACTGAAAAATTTCAAGGAGTAATTAATGAATCCCTACCCATAGATGGTTCGACTAGTTTAAGGAGTAAAACCATGCATCCAACAATAAAGGATGACTATAATACAAGGTTTCTAACCAAGGAATTTAATTATAAATATTTCTAATAAAGTGTATGGATTAGATACATGGTAAATCATAGGTTAATCATGATGGGATCCCAAGGTGAATATTATAATTCATCACATATCCAAAGGCATCACTCTGAATACAAGGTGTGAATCCTAGATATATTAATTTTCGAGAGGAGGATATGGATCATATGGTTTCATACTAGGAATCCAATAATAGGAAGTTATCTACTTCCAAGGTGGGTATCTCCCTTGGAAACTGACTCAATGAATTAGATTGGTGTCCTTTGAGTGGTCAGGGTATTCCACCAGGAATCCAAGGTGGGATTATGTCTGACCATCCATCTTTAGATGAGAAATTATATATGAAATACGCATTGTATACTCATGTTTATATTTATATATATTAATTCATTCATTCATTCATAGTTCATCATATGAAATTTAGTAATCGTTCCATTTAACTTTTATTCAGTTCATACCATTACCTTTGATCCTAAGTGGCAATGTCAATGTTTCTGACGCTTTCGCCGGGGCGCACGCATCCGTCTGCGGGGAGGACGCGCTGCTTGTTGCCCCGCATTCCCGCTTTCCAAAGGCGGGCGGCATCTATTCCTTGTTCAGGGATGTCTGCTCCTAGATCGAAACCGGGATGATGGGATGTCGGTTCTTCCTTCTGTGGATTCCTCCTCGGAACTCATTACCTAGTTCGGGTCTCCCTCATAGATTTAAGACGGGTTCGTGAAGCTCATTCTCGGTGCCATATCTACATGGAAACCGGTTAATTACGTTGCTTCCGTCAAGATGCTCCAAGGGGTCTCGTCGGGATAGCAACCTTCGGTGAGGAGAATGGTCACATTGGGGCATCATCGGCATGTCTGTCTTTGGTCCCTCATTACAAAGATTCTCGAGGGCATGGAAGCCCGAGGCATCACACATCGAACGCAGGGAATGTGTACCATCTGAGGTTTTCCTCACCTTCCTATTTTTAACAAGGGGTATGCCGCGAGGTTAACGTCTTGCGTAGACGGATCGGGTTGAAGTGCCCCTAGGGGGGAACACCGATGTTGGGGCCAAAATGTGGGCGGATTCCCATATATCATGGAGTGGGATGGGGTGGCATGATCTCACCGGGATGTGGCAGCCTGGGTAAGGATCAGGATGGACGGTGGAGTGAGACATGGGGCGTACGTTCTAAGACGACCCAAGAGGGGGGATACAGTTTAACGTCATGCGGGACGAAATACAGTTTATCGTCATGCGGGATGAAATAAAGTTTAACGTCATGCGGGATGAAATATAGTTTAACGTCATGCGGGATGGAATACAGTTTCACGTCATGCGGGATGGAATACAGTTTAACGTCATGCGGGATGGAATACAGTTTAACGTCATGCGGGATGAGATACAGTTTAATGTCATGCGGGACGAAATACAGTTTAACGTCATGCAGGACAAAATACAGTTTAACGTCATGCGGGATGAACTACAGTTTAATGTCATGCGGGACGGAATACAATTTAACGTCATGTGGGATGAAATATAGTTTAACGTCATGCGGGTTGAGGGGTTTGGGGCTTATGCTCTGAGGCAGCCCAAGGTGGTCAGGGAATCGACATGGAGAGGTCGGGATGACTGGGTGGTGGGCTTGAACCTCGTGGAGGCTTCCTACATATTGTGCATTATCATAGATCAAAGTCCACGTAGTTCGCTGGGATGGGGCTTACGCTATGAGGCGGCCCATAAGAGGATGTCAGGGTCGATGCTCTCTCTAAGCCCACGTGAGTCATGCTCGGTGTGGGAAACAAGAGGCAGCAGGGACCAGATGATTACGTCGCGAAGGGTGCGTCCGTGAGTAGCGGAATGGGGCTTATGCGTTGAGCGGCCCAAAGAGGAAACATGGGCTTACACGTGGTTAGCGGCCCTTGGTGCCGGGGCTCACTCCAAGGTGGAGGCCCGTGGTGCGACAAGGCGTAGTGGGAAAAGGACTCCACTGGCCTTGGCAGGGGGGAGGTACGGAGATGCACGGGTGCAGTCATCCGCAAAAAAGTCTAGGGGCTTACGCTCTACGGCAGCCCTTCACCCGCGAACAAACACCACTCCGATAAGGGGGATCTCATTCCATGTGAGGAAGAGTCCATTCCTGTGGAGACGAGTGGCGTAAAAAATGTCCGAGATGGGGGGACCCTGCATGCGAAGCACGGGGTCGGACCACAGTTTCACGTCTTGTGTTAAGGACGAGGTGCTTAGCAGTTTAACATCCCACTGCTTGGACGGGGTGGGTTTTCTCCACACCCCTAGGGCTTACATTTCCAGCGCCCTCTATGCCTTGTGGAAGGGAAGGCATCGGCAAGGCCGTAGTGAAGGGGGGCCACAGGGCAAACCATTGGGGGGTCCACATTAGCGTGGCTATGCGAAGAAGCAATAGCCATTAGCGTGCCTATGCGAAGAATCATAAGGCAATGCAACGCAATGGGAAACACGGCCCAAGGGACCTTGAGGTTACTTCGCATGAGCCTGGAAGGCCGTACGGGAAAACAACGCATGGCGCAAATGCCCGACAGTGGAGACATCAGGTGCCGGTGAAGGGGGCATCCAAGGGGCATCAGGGTGAGGGGTCATGGGCTTTGCGTGGAAAAGGGTAGGTTTGCGCGCAAAATTCCGGGACAGCGCACAATTGGATCAAAGGAATTGCGCGCGGAGAGGGAACTGCACATGGGGTATTGCGTGCGCAGCAGGGTATTGCACACAAGAGACACGGATTGCGCGCAAGGCTGGAATATCGAGGAGTGGCCAAATTCACTGAAGACGGTGGAGTTACGCGAAAAGGAGAACTCCGGGGCAAGGTTGCGTGAAATGAGGGTTTTACCTGGAAGTCATCTTGCACGTGGGGGGAGCCGAATTGTGCGCATGGGAGTCGCATCGGATTCCTCAACCCCCAAACCGTCCGGGGTCACCTTCTATTTATAAGCGACCTCCAGCACGGAATCTAGGCGGCGCACGAAATTCTTCCCGCGCGAACGCAGCCGGCGCGCAAAAAGCTCGTCGCGCAGAACCGGGGCGCGCAAAGATTGCGCACCTCAATGGCTCAATTCTGCGAAACCTGATGGTTCTACGTGCGCAGAACAATTTTCCTCGTGGAGCCTCCTTTATTTTGCGCACCACATCCCGGGCCTCCGGATCGGGCCTCTTATTTCGAATATGACTTTGCTTCATCATTCTGAAACTTCCTCTGAGAGTTACGGGCTTTTTTTGGCGTCATCAAATGCCCCCCCTTTGAATTGGATAGGCGAGAGGTCGCAAAAATCGGATTCCAAGGGAAACGCTGAAACACCGTAAAGCCAAGTCTCTGGATCACGTTGCGCGCAAAAGTCCGATGGGCGCACAAAACCTACGGACGCACGAAAAATCATATTTCCAAGTGGCGCGGAACCCTTGCCTCACCTTTAAAAAGGGGCGCTGGGTCCCAAATCCGTACTTCCTCTTTTTCCGCGTGATAATCTTATCGCTCTCGTGCACGAGATCGCTTCCGCAGCTGCGCGTAATAACGCACTGGCAGTGCGGAATTCCATCCGAAATTCGGCCGTGATCTCACGCCTCTTCAGGTTTTCCACGCTTCGCATGCCGATTGCGTGATCATCTTCAAGATTCTGCACAACTCATCCAGATTTCATGATGAACTCTCCGATTCAGCGCACTGCATCCTGATTTCTCCCAACTCCCGAAAAATTCGACATGGATGCAAACCGAGTTGATGAGGGGGAAGCCACTGCCCGTAGGACAGAAATAGCGGAAAACGAGGAGTTTTATGGCACCAAGGTGATTGTCTCCAACAATCTGACCTTGTTCAATCTATTGACCCCGGCCTAGAAGGCATATCCCTTATCGGACAACCTCCCGCTCTTGAGTTTTGGCCTTCTAGAGGAGGTGCCACTGCCGGGCATCGAGGTGGACACACCGCGGTCCTGGGTGACTCGGGAGGACAAACTTCCTCGCTACAACATCACCAACAACGGCCATCCTGCCAGGGAAACTAGACATATGGACGTCTATGTCCTGAACCCGAGGACTAGGACCATTACCGGGGACGAGCCTGTGGTGGAGGATTCTCTGGAACTCTACTCGAGCACGTTCCGTCAGAGTATCACATATGACACGAAGGGATGGCTGAAGGATTGGGACCTGTGGTCTGGGGGTAACTTCACCAGCGAATGGGCATGGGCGTTCTGGGTCTGCCATACCTGTGACCAGTTCGGGGACGAACTGTGGTATATCAGCCTATTCGAGGCGGTATGGACATCACAGTTCCATTTCCACCGCCAGCCTGAACTCTAACCGGAGCTATTCACCCAGTGGTCTCCTGAAACCAACACATTCCACCTTCATCATGGGGATGTCAGCATCAGTCTCTGGGACGTTCACTACATCAGCGGTATCCCACTTGAGGGTTACCAATATGACGAGTTAGTTCCTACAAAGAACACCTGGGGAGACAGGACGTGGACGCCTATGCTGACGTGGCACCTGTTGGAGCTGGCCAAAGAGAGGCTGGGGGTCAAGGACTTCCTGAAGGACGTGACCTTCAAAGGCTGGTTCAGCCTCTTCCTTGAGAAGGATCCATCCATCAAGATGCCGGTACGGGGAAAACGGTTCCCAACCACGACTCAGAAGTGCAGGGATGGGTCATACTGGAGGACCTTGGAGGCGGGGAAAACCCAATCATGGGACTACCGCGTCATTGAGGCCCGAGACCCGAACGTACGGTATACCGGGTTCCTTGATGCCTTCTTGAGCAGGTAGCTCCTGCCGGTGCGGGACATGAGGATGGGCGTCCGTCCAGCAACATTTGTGATGGCGGGATCCATGGCCGCCAACAAACGGTTCAACTTGGGCATCCCCGTACTGGCCAAGCTGTATACCATTCTGGGGCGCATCTCACGAGGGGGTCGTCTCGGAGAGTATGTGGTCCCTTCCAAGTCTTTCATGGCTGGGTGGCGGCGCATTTTGGCGGGTATACATTCCCAAACATCCTCCATCCTCCGGGAAACTGTCTGCGACCATCCTTGCTAAATATCGCAGGGGTGGCGCCGATGACGCTCAATGAGGAGGGTGTGAGGATCCGCATCGGCAACCATGCCAACATCAACTTCCGCCCCTTTCCCACCCCGGTCGACCAGCTGGTGGGAAAAGGTCGAGTCACTCTGGAACAACATGAATACTTCCAGAGCATTCGGGGCGGGGTTCTCATGGCTCAGATTGACCGGAAGGTGATCTGCGAGCCGTACGTGCCATCCAGATTTGCAAGGCAGTTCTGGTGCCTCCAGCGAATTCCGAAGACGGTATTCATGGCTGTCTGATAGGAGAAGAATCCATGCGTCCTGCGCTAGATGTGGTTGATGCTTACCACCTTCGACTCTGGCGACGTCATCACTCTTCCTCCCACCGGGGTCGATGTCGGCCTAGCAAGCGAATACGCCAAAAACTAGACCATTGCGTACCCTGAGGGGCTATTACGCAAGCCCATCCGGCAACTCGAGGTCACTCGCGCGGAAACCGGGTGACGAAAAAGAAGGCACAGTGTCGTCGAAAGGGGGGAACCAAGGGCGCGTCAGGCAGCTAGGCCTGCACAGGCCGGGACTTCGGCAGCGGAGACATCACATGGTGCCTCTACATCCTCGTTACCAGCAGGGGGTCACATGAGGCGGCCAGGGAACTGCCCGGGAAGTAGATAAGATATCTTATTGAACGTTCCCAAGAGACAATTCTCCCGGCACTGTGGTCGGCCTGGATGACCCTGCGGCAATCGCTGAGCGTCGAAGCCATCTGGTAGAAGATAATGAAAAACGAGATCCAACTTCCAGAGTTCGGGCTCGTTCGAATTACCGACCAAGTGAACTTTGATCGGCGGCATGCTTATCTGACGGACATGGAAGCATACGCACGCCAGAGGGGGCAGCGTGCGGAGCCAACTTTCCTAGTGAAAGTGATGCTCGGCCAGGAGCATGATACGAATGCGATGCCGCCGGGAAAAGGCGATAGTGATGAGGAACCAGAGGGGGAGGAGGAAACCAGAGAGGACGAAGGTGAGGGAGAAGACGAAGAAGAAGAGCCCGAAGGTGAGGGGTCGCAAGGGGCGACCTACCAAGGGAGTCTCTGAGAGTGTGGCGAGATTACCAACTCTGATCTCGACCTAACCGAGATTCTAGAGGTTTGTCTCTGTCTTCATCCATTTCCCTCATTCATCCATTCTCATTTCCAACTTCTAACTCACTTCCCCATCATACTCAGCAGTAGTTGAGCGTTGGACGGGCGTCCCCACCAGAGGAGGGAGGATAGGAACCTGTGAGACATGACGGGGATCCGACACCCATCATTGAACTACCAAGAACAGAGGGGTCTCCCGTCATGGCGGCTCCTGCAGCGGCCGAAACACTGGGGACCAACGCTCTGGATTCCTATAAGTCTCACCCTTCACTACTGGTTCTTGGTGGAAAAAGATCCCATCTAACCAGCGTATGCCTTATGTAATGATCTCAACACTGGAGGCACGTCAGGCTGCGGAGCCCGGGCCGTCCGTGTGTGGACTAGCGGCAGACACACCACCTCATTCGGAACATGCTCTCTGCACTGAGTCGGCCCTGACAATTGATGAACAGGGGGTGATGGACATCAGCGGTGCTATTCCTAAGACGAGGTCAGAAGCTGGTGGAGGCATCATTGCTGCTGGGGCGAGAGATGATGGTCACCTGGACGTCGAGGATTTTATCCCTCACGAAGACATCGCTAAGGCAGATCCTGCTACCGATCTGCTGGCGGCCTTCCCCATATACCGACCTGCTGACCCTGAGGAGATAGATGACTCAGTCTCAAAGTTTGCCAAGGAGAGTCTGATGACATGGCGCAAAGGGTGGAAGTGTATCCAGCGCTTCCTCAGGCAGCCCCAGTCAGATTGGCTGAAGCAGATGGGATCACATCAAACCTGGATGCGCTTCCTGTGCGCCGGAGGGGCTGACGCTCAGCGCCTTCATCTGACGGTCCGTTATTACACGGCCGAGAAGATACACGAGAGCAGCCGGTGAACCGAAATTTCCCAGTGTCGGGAGGGATCGGAGAGCGCTCAAGCACTGCTTGGGGTGGAGCAGGAAGTTCAACACCTTGAAGGGCAGGCAGCAGATAAGGAGGTGTTCATCGCAACATGCTCTGAGCTTGTGGAAGAACTGACGGCCCAGCTGGCTGATGCACAGGAACAACTGGTGGAGGTGAGTCACCAGAAGACCGTGCTTCGAAGCGAGCGGGCGCAGGCACAAGCTAGGGCTGGCGAGATGCGCACTGTGGTGGCCGATGAGGAGGGAGTCTTCAAAGAGAGAAAAGCGGCCCTGGAGGCTACTGGCCAGAGGGTAGTAGCGCTGGAAAAATCACTTCAGCATGCTGATCCCTAAGGGATTTGTTTTTGCCATCTCAGGAATTTTTTGCTTGTACTTCTCATTGTCTCAATCCAATATATGGCCAAATCCACTCCATTGTACCCTTGGTTTAATGCGCTCAACCATAGTTTCAAAACAAATAACAAATCACCCTTAGGCTCCTGTGGGACATGCCCAACGCGAGAAGCAATAGATGCTCGTACCATCATTCCGTTCAACTATGGGGCATTGACCAAGCTTCAGGCGTCCAAAATTGGGCCTGGACTTCTAAGGAAACCCTAAGCCGATTGATGTGTTGACTTCTCAATGTGCTTTAACACACGAGAGGGGCAATGTCGGGGGCATTGAAATCCATCCAAACACAGGTGGATGGAGAGAAAGGGTGAATCACATTGCCCAAATTCGGAACCCAACGGGGCGCAACCATGGACGATAACTGTCAACCATGGCGGAAACACAGCATCCATATCATGTTGGCCTGGAATGGGGGGGAAATAAATGAGGGCTGACTGCTGACCATGTTCACAACACGGGGCCTAACTCAAATATCGTTGGTCATTTTTCCGGAACGTTGGCCCAGGACAGTAGGCGGACCATAGGTCGAGCATCCATACTGTTAGGGGGTCCCGTCAGACATGACCCATTTTCCGGAATGTTGGCCCAGGACAGTAGGCGGACCATAGGTCAAGCATCCATACTATTAGGGGGTCCAGTCAAACATGACCAGTTCTCCGGAACGTTGGCCCAGGACAGTAGGCGGACCATAGGTCGAGCATCCATACTGTTAGGGGGTCCCGTCAAACACGAAAGGAAATGAGGATCCGAATAAGGGGGGACGCAAAGCGTGGATGGTGGAGTGGTGGTTTGTTAGAACAGAGTCCAACACTCCCGAAATTGCGCCACCATGGTGAAGGCGCATTAGGCGGACGCACCAACCTGATCACGGGTCGTCCCAATTTTTGGGCAGGACCTCTTTGGCGAGAGAACTGCCGCCACTTACTATTTTTACCATGGGGAATCCTGAACATGATCGGGGTAGATATCCCAATTACACCACTTCCCATGAAGTCAGGCCGAGTGGCCGACAATAAGGAAGGACGGGGTTTAGTAATCCCTGGGGCTAGACCAAAGACGAAACGTCCAGGCGGTCCTATGTATCTCATAAGGATGAGAATCAAGCCACACATAGTTCTTGAAGCACAGTTTAACGTCATGTTGGACGAAATACAGTTTAACTTCATGCCGGATGGAATATAGTTTAACGTCATGCACGACGGGATACAGTTTAACGTCCTGTGGGACGAGATACAGTTTAACGTCATAAGGGATGAAATACAGTTTAACATCATGCGGGATGAAATACAATTTAACGTCATGCATGATGAAATATGGGTATTATTTTTAGGTCTTAGAGCTCGGACCGAGGTGGGAAAATGGAGAAATGGACACATGGCATGGCAGTTACAAAATCCGATGTGAATGAGGACCTAAGCCCTAAATACCATGTGCTCTCCGGGGAAATTCTCTAGTCGAGGGACCGAACACGAAGGTAGGATGGCTGGGCCGGTAGGGAAGTGCCACAGGCACTCCTACGTATCTCAGAAGGATGAGAATCAAGTCATACGAAGTTCTGAAAGTTGACACGGTAAGATACTAGTGCCAGGGAAAAGGGGAGTGCGGGCGTGGCCCTTGCACTGAAAGAAGTGGGATTTGATAAATCATGTTTGTCCTTTAAGGTGAGTGGTTTTTTGTTGTGAAGCGACAGACCTAGAGTAGTAGGCCATGGTATCGCCACAAGTATCAAGCCGTGATAGGCGTTGACAAATGGCATGGTACAAGACCAATGCCCAATGTGATGTCCTCTACAACGAGGTCACCACAATGCAGTGTTGTTTGTCGTCGTGCGGCCAGGACGATAATGTCACAGTTTAGGGTCGTGTGATAGGACCAACAACATAGTTTAAGGTAGTATGGTTTGGACCAACAACACAGGTTATGGTCATATGGTTGGGACCAAAAACACAGTTTAAGGTCATATGGTTTGGACCAACAACACAGTTTAAGGTCGTATGGTTTGGACCAACAACACAGTTTAAGGTCGTATGGTTTGGACCAACAACACAGTTTAAGGTCTTTTGGTTTGGACCAACAACATAGTTTAAGTTCATATGTTTTGGACCAACAACACAGTTTAAGGTCATATGGTTTGGACCAACAACACAGTTTAAGGTCCTATGGTTTGGACCAACACAGAGTTTAAGGTCATATGGTTTGGACCAACAACACAGTTTAAGGTCATATGGTTTGGACCAAACACACAGTTTAAGATCATATGGTTTGGACCAACAACACAGTTTAAGGTCTTATGGTTTGGACCAACCACACAGTTTAAGGTCATATGGTTTGGACCAACAACACAGTTTAAGTTCATATGGTTTGGACCAACAACACAGTTTAAGGTCATATGGTTTGGACCAAACACATAGTTTAAGGTCGTATGGTTTGGACCAACAACACATTTTTAAGGTCCTATGGTTTGGACCAACAACACAGTTTAAGGTCATATGTTTTGGACCAACCGAGAGAGGAGCCTCGGGCCAAAGGGGCCTACGAGGATTCAACAATCAGGGAGGGGTAAGAGATGCTAGCTCCCAGCTGTGCTGGTCCTGAAACGCAATGTCCGGGCGACTCCTCGTTTCCCATGGGGGTGACGGTCACATTGCACGCAACCCGTAAAGAAGAGACCCAAGCACATACTCCAGTGCTCAGATCGCAGGAGCCCCGAGAGACACCATTATGCAACTCGGTCTGTCTGATGCGCGGGGGTGTAATGAGGGTTAGTACAAGGAGTTTCAAGATTCCACCTTGACACAGTGGGGTGGAAAATGACATGAACCATGCCACAAACGTTCAGGTCCTGGGGAAACTGGCGTGACGACAGAGGATTACTGCTGACCATGTTCGCAACGCAGCATCCTGTCGTGTTATCCACGGGGACAAACAAATGAGCATCAACCTCTGGCCATGTTCGCAACACAGGATATGTATCAATTTGTTGTCTGAAACCCTCAGGGGCGTTGGCCCATGATGGTAGGAGAGCCCTTGGGCGTTGTATCCAGGCCATTATTGGGGGTCCCTCCGGGTGTGAAGGATGACGGGTGCCCGAATGAAGGGGAACACGAAGCTTCGCATGTGGATGGAACTTGCCTAAGTCGAATCTGGCACTCCAAGTTCTAGACAAGAGTACCCTGATCACATCAGCAGACCACTGGAAAGGGTCAGAGGTCTCAATCCGAGAGCATCCAAAAGATGGCAGATCCCTAGGCATAAGAAGGGGTGTAATGCCAAACACCCTGAGCACCTTCAGATCATGGGATCTCCTGAGAGACAGGGATTGACCTGACATCTAGGTGTTCAGGCGGTCCTACGTATCCCATAAGGATGGGAATCAAGCCACACGTAGTTCTGGAAAGGGGGTGTGTCTTTAAACGCCATTGGACAGAGGAGGGCTAAACCCTGAGAACACGGTGCGCGTGGTGTAGCCATTGAAAACCTGACGTGAATGGGGATATAATCTCACACCACACCATGCGACCCTGTGGTCGAAGTCCCAAAGGCGAAACAGACGCGACAATGGACCTCAAGCTGGACCTAAAGACGAAAGGTCTGGGCGTTCCTACGTATCCAATTAGGATGGGAATCAAGCTAGACGTAGTTCTGGAAATACAGTTTAACATCATGTTGGACGAAATATGGATCTTAGTTATAGGTCTTAGAGGTCGGAACATGGAGCCCAGATGTAGGGAAAAATGCAGTTTACGGTCATGCTGGACCGTAGAGTCCAAATGTAGGGCAAAATGCAGTTTAAGGTCATGCTGGACTGTAGAGCCCAAATGTAGGGCAAAATGCAGTTTAAGGTCATGCTAGACCGTAGAGCCCAAATGTATGGAAAAATGCAATTTAAGGTCATGCTGGACCATAGAGCCCAAATGTAGGAAAAATGTAGTTTAAGGTCATGTTGGACCGTAGAGCCCAAATGTAGGGAAAAATGCAGTTTAAGGACATGATGGACCATAGGTTTAGATAATGTACTTCTTGAGGAACCTGGCGTTGGTGGGAGGAGTGATGTTCTCACCATCCATACTTACTAGGGAATACTCACCATTGGGATAGACCTTGTGGACAATAAAAGGACCCTCCCACATGGGATCCAACATGGGTGGTTTCCTGCCGGGAATCATTGGCGCTCTAAGATCCAGCACCATGTCACCTTGCCGGATGGAGCGAAGGCGAACCCTCTTATCAAAAGCTCGAGCCATCCTGCTCTAATTCCTTTCCATGTTATGTAAAGCGCGGAGCCTAATTCCGTCCAGCGCCTCCAACTCGGCTAGAAGGATTTCGGAAACTATATCTGGCACTTGCTGGTCACAGATCGCCGTGGGAAATGAGGGAAGCTGAACCTCGATGGGTAGGATGACCTCAGCTCCGTATACCAGGGAATACGGAGTCACCTGGGTGGAATTGCGAGTCGTCATCTTATAATCCCAGAGGGCATTGGGGAGCTTTTCCAGCCAACTTTTCTTGTTCTGGCCAACCATTTTCTGCAAAATGTTAGAGAGGGTTTTGTTAAATGCCTCAATCTATCCATTTGCCTGCGCGTGACAGTGGGAGGTGTGGTTAGAGAGAATGTTGTACTTGGCGTAAAATCTTTTCAACTCGGCCTCTCGGAAGTTGGTTCTGTTATCCGTGAGGATATCGTGAGGTATTCCAAATTGGAGGATGATATTGGAGGTCACGAAGTCGATGATAGAACCAGCCTTGACTTCCCTGAGCGGGGCTGCCTCTGCCCACTTTGAGAAGAAGTCCGTAGCGGTTAAGATGAACCCGCACTGGTGGGTCGTCACTGACAGGTAAGGTCCTACGACATCCAACCCCTAGACTGCAAAGGGCCAAGAATACTTAGTAGTATGGAGAGGTTTCGGTGGCCGATGCACAAAGTTAGCATGAACTTGGCACGCATGACACCTCTTGGCGTACTCGATGCAGTCGTGGATCATGGAAGGCCTGAAGTATCCCAGCCTCTGAATCTAGTGGGACAAATTCGACCCAACCTGGGGGGCGCCACAGGAACCAGCGTGAACTTCCTTCATGCCATGTGGGATCTCAACTCCTTGAAGACAACGGAGGAGAACACCGTCAATCCCACGCCTGTAAAGGAGATGCTCGCGGCTGGGACTTCGTTGAAGGGTGAACTACGGCGCGCGGCACCGGATTCGTTCCCGCTCTGCTCGGTCCATCGGCAAATTTCCGTGCAGGAGATATTCAACCAAAGGTGTCCTCCAGTCAGGAACTGTCTCGATCACCACGCCTGAATCCCCGCGGGGTCCTGACGTAGGGGCACCAGCTTTGAGATGGTTCACTCGCGGGCCACGATCGCCCTCTGGGATAACAAGGGCAGGGATAACAGGAGCAATGAATCTCTGGTGCACCTCATGGATGATTAGGTCATCCTGTTCGGGCTCCGCGAGTGATGCGGCCAAGCTGGCCAAAGCATCTGCTCGACTGTTCTGCGACCGGGGAACGTGAACGACATCTGGTCGGGAGGGGAACATAGCCATTATATGGAGAGTGCATTCCAGCAACGGCATGAGTTCCAGCTTCCTGACAGCATAGTCACCGTTAACCTACTTGATGACTATCTCAGAGTCCCCTTTGACATACAGGTGGGGTACATTAACCTCCAGAGCCAACTCGAGACCAGTAATGAGGGCATGATATTCTGCCTCATTGTTGGTGCAGCCTTCTGACAACAACAAAGAATATGAAAGAATGGCTTGCTCCAGGGTGATGAAGATGATACCCAGGCCCACTCTGTTAAGCCTAGGATCGTTGAACCTTCTACCGGTAGGGCTTCAGGAGGAGCCATCAATGTGCATCTGCCAGCATAGGGTGGCGTGTTCGACTGAGTGTATTACCTCATCAGGAAAGCCCAAATCCAGTGGCTGGTCCGCAGAGGTTGGGTGGGTAGCTAAGAAGTCTGCCAACACCTGTCCTTTGACGGCCTTCTGAGGTACGAACCTAATGTCGAACTGCTGGAGGATCACCGTTCAGCGTGCCAATCGACCAGTCAACATAGGCCGGGTCAGGATGTATTTCAACGGGTCTACCCAAGAGACCAGCTAAACCTCTTGGTGCTGCAAGTAGTGCCTCAATTTCTGTATGGAGAATATGAGCTCCAGGCAGCTCTTATCGATGGGAGAATATCTAATTTCTGAATCGAGGAGCATGAGGCTGAGGTAGTAGAGGCTATTCTCTGTTCCCTCGTTGTTCTTCTGGGTGAAAAGGGCGCCGAGGGGTCGCTCCAGGGCGGTGACATATAGGACCAGCAGACTTCCAGGAACGGGTGGCATTAGGACCTGAGGATGAAGCAGATACTACTTGATTTCCTCAAAAGTGGTCTTACACTCTTTGTCCCACCCACAGGAGGCGCCTTTCTTCAGGAGCCGAGAGAAGGGCTTACAGTTGTCGGCCAGATTCGAAATGAATCAGCATATGTAGGCTAAGTGCCCTTGGAGGCCTCGAAGCTCCCAAATATTACACGGGGGAGGCATCTGACTGATGGACTTTATCTTCTCGGGGTCGATCTAGATACCTCGATACCTCACAATGAATCCAAGAAACATTCTGGAGGTGACCCCGAATACACACTTCAACGGATTCATCTTCAAGTGGCGAGAACGGAGGAAATCGAACACTTTCTCAAGGTCTTTGAGATGGTCTCAACGCTGATGAGATTTAACCATCAGTTCATCTACGTAGCACTCCACCAGTGTCCCGAGGATCGGCTTGAATATGCGGTGCATAGCCCATTGATAGGTGGCACCTGCATTCTTCAGGACGAAGGACATAACCCGGTAGTAGAAAGTGCCCTGGGGGGCCTTGAAGGCAGTGGACTCTTCATCCTCGGGGGCCATCCCGATCTGGTTGTACCCGGAGTACCCATCCATTAAGGAAAGGACTTGGAACCCGGTCGTTGCGTCGATCAACAGCTCTGTCACAGGAAGGGGAAAGTCATACATCAGACAGTGGCGATTAAGATCACGGAAATCGATGCAGACCCTAATCTTCCCGTTCTTCTTCCTAACAGGCACAATGTTGGCTAGCCACCTGGGGTACTAGACTTCCTTGATGAAGTTGGCCTTAATGAGCTTATCAGCTTCGGCCTCAACCATGGCACCATGAAAAGGGTGCATCTTCCTGGGAGGCTGCTTGAACCCGCGATGGTTTGCCGGGAGGCCAAGGCGGTGGATGGCTTCCTGGAGATCTAGTCTCGGCATATCATCATAACTCTAGGAAAACACATTGCGATTCTGTATGAGGAAGTCTATGTACTATTATTGTTCCACGGGAGGCATATCAGCGCTGACCAATGTGGGTCTCAGGTCCGCCTCACTACCGAGGTTCACCAGTACTAGCTCGTCGACCGTGTCAGAGAAACCCTCCTCAACGGAAGGAGGAGCATCTTCCATGTCTTCTTCCCCGCTTATGGAAGGATCGTCCACGGGGGGAGCCGTTTCGGGGCTGCTCGACCCTGATGGGGAGCTAGCATCGGCTTGGGCGGCAGAGGTCATCACGACGGGAGACTCATGCACTACGGAGACCGTAGCGACAAAGGCGGTTGATCCAATCCCATTTGGCCTACTGCCCAAGGGGCCACGCTCTACGACATCAAAGTAGTGGTGACGCGTTGGCTTGAGCCAGTTGATCCCGACTCGGTGAAACAGGCACATATGACGTACTTTCGTTGCCATGAGCCCAACGTCCTGATATCGTACGGGGGTTGGAGGCTCAGGGATCACCTGAGCCTGGTTGGTATAAGAGTACGAGGGGATTTCCCGCTGTTTGTTAGACCCAGAAATATGGATTCCTTTGGTACCGGAGACAACAAAGCACTCTCCCATATCGGGAGTCTGGGCCTCCAACCGATGGATTGGGAAGACATATGCGTCATCCAGACCTACCCAGGGATCACTTGCGACGGTGGCGGGCTCAACCTCACCTTCCAGGATTTGCTTGTCCTTGCTCTTGTAATAGTAAGCGTCCACGAAACCAGCTTCACAAGAGGAAAACAGAGACACATCTCCTTGGAACACACCCACTCAACCCTTAAGGGAGTATTTGAGGCACTGATGGTATGATGAGGGAACCGCCACGTGAAGATGGAGCCACGGACTGCCCATCAATGTGTTGTAGGCAGTGTCCTGAGAGACAACCATGAATTCAGTATTGGCAATTAAGCCGCCGAACTGGGTCTTCAGACGAATCTTGCCGAGTGGAGTTTGCTCGGTCCTATAATACCCCTGTATTCTGAGTTCAAAGGGAGTTAAATCAACCTCGGACAACCCCTGTTTTCGCAATGTCCGAGTTGGGATCAAGTTAATCATAGAACCCGTGTCGACAAGACAGCAACAGACTTCCATGCCATTGAACTGGCTGATGATGTATAGTGGGTGGATGTGCCCCTGTATGGGAGGGTCTTCATCTTCACCAGAGAATGAGATAACCGCCTGACATTCGGCGTCCCCAATCACCTTGGTGTGGAAGGCTTCTGTAGCCGCTACCTCGGTTTCGAACTGGAGGGGGATCCATAGAGCCTCGGGGAGCGCCTCACGCATTTCAGATGACAGGCGAAGGGCCTCAAGGATGGAAAGCCTTGCCAGAATTCCATCCAGATGTTTTAGGATATCATACTCTTGCGCCAAACGCGAGCTTCTGCTTACAGGAGGTCGCTCTGCGATTGGGGGCATGATGGGCCCTGCTAGAGGGACAGGTGACTGACTGGTACTAGGCATGTCCCGCTGTTCACCGGCTGAAGCCCGGGAGGTGGCTGCCATGCTAGGACCAGAAGGCCGTAGTCGGCCAGTGGCAGGGCTGGGCTGGTTGCGATGCGGGCAAGGCGGTTCCGCCCGATCCAGCAACACAAATGGTGGTGGAAGTGTACCTGCTGTCACCGGGTGAGGGAGCAGTGAGTGCTGCTCTCTGTACCGGGCCTACTGCTTGGTCTTGGTAGCGTGAACGTGTTGACTACAGGTGATGACTGTCATGCCTCGGTGGTTCACATAGCCACGGCTCTGTCGATGTTGGCGTTGGCTGGGGACATTGGGGAGGTCCACCTAGCGCTCCCCATCATCGGGAGCCACAAAGTGATTTACCAACTCTACGGTGTTAACCGAAGCGTACCCCGGGCTCTCGGGGAGGTCCACCTGGATCTCCTCATCATCGGGAGCCAAAAAGGGATTTACCAACTCTACGGTGTTAACCGAAGCATACCCCATGCTCTCACTCAAGGAATCATCCACTACAAGATGGGGTCTCGGAGGGATCCCCATCTCTGGGGGCATGAAATCGCCAAGCGTGCGAGAAGATGACGGCGATGTCAAGGCGCATTCTTTCTTCTTGCACTGTCGCCTGCTCTTCTAGGAAGAAGTAGGCTGGGACGACGATGCCAAAGCGGCGCTCGCAGATTCCGAGGGCACTGGCTGATCCAGGCGGGCACGGATGATGCCATGGGCACGGGCGACCGTCCTGCGGGCCATCCAGTCGTTATACTTCCGGAACCCACGGTCGGAAACTTGTTCCCACCCATCCCCGTCGTCACTACTTCCATCTGATCCCACGAAGACACCTGCCACCTGTGTCGGGGCTGGGCCCAACCTGACTATGTTGTTGTCAATCTGGTCTTGGAGCCAGTTCTTGAAAACATAGCACTGCTGGATGGTGTGTCCCAGGAACCGGTGATAAGGGCAGTAGTTAGGGAGATCCGTGAGATACACCTCTTCTGGCTTCTAGCACTCAGGCAGTCGCACGATCCTCTGCTCCAATGCCCTACAGAAATAACTGGGGACCTGGACCTCTCCAAACAAGTAAGCCCGATTCTTTCTGTCTGGAAAGGGGACTCTTGGGGGCTGACCAAGGCCAGGGTCCAGAGGAGCAGGTCGAGGAGGCGGAGCCAGATTACGTCGCCTAGGAGGTGGCGGTCCGTTACGCGGAGGCACCTACCGATTTTGAGGTGGTCACTGTTGGGCCGGAGGCTGTGGGGGTGGACCCCTATGAGCCTGCTGAGCTGGCCTCACTGGCAGCAACTCTAGCTGTCTGGGGGCCTCTATCTGCGCCACAGTAGCGGGCTCGGCTCTAGAGGCTCTCCTTGCAGAGATCATAGGATGCAGCAGGTGTGCCAGAATGGCCTGTTGTAGGGCTTCTTCGAGGCGCTGAGCATTGTTCGAGAAGTCTCGGAACCCTCTAGGGTAATTCTGTGTGATCAGAGAGGGAACCAACTCTGCCTTGACATTCCCCACACACATCGTCAGTAATTGATCCTGAGTCAGTGGCATGTCAAGGGAGTACGTGAGCCCCTTCCACCGGGCGACGAAGTCCGTGACTCGCTCGTCGGGCCTTTTCTTGCACCTGAAGAGGTCTGAAATGTCCATCTTCCGGGTTGTGGAACTGAACTGGTAGAGGAATTGCCGGCGAAGGTCCTCCCAGCTAGTCACTGATCCAACAGGGAGCTGGCTGTACCAGACGAATGTTGGTCCTTCCAGTGTCTGAATGATGAACCGGAGCTTGGCAACCTCCTGTTGCGCTGGAGTCTCTAACATAGGCCCGCACCTCGAGTTGAAGTGGGCCAATTGTTTTATCGGGTCTCCGGTCCCATTAAAGGGGGAAAAAGTGGGGTTTCTGAATCTTGGAGGAGCCAACATGTCATCCACCCATGCTGGGTACGACTTTCCATCTGGCGGGATCACCACCTGCCGAGTTTCTATGGCCTCCAAGCGAGCGATGAGTACTTCCATCAGATAATCCAGATGCAGATTCCTATCCTGACGGGGATCTCTAACCACAAGCGTATTGCCAGGAACTTCGATATGATAGTCACGCTCAGTGGCTCGGAGGGCAGTTGGCGGAGCGACTCTCAGAGCGGCGGGAGGAAACCGAGCAAGGTTACCTAAGATGTCTCGCCGCTCGTGAGGGTTCGACGAAACATATCGTGCCCTCTTTTCATGGGCTCTAGTGTCTCCCCTGTCGGCGAACACGACACGGTCACGGTTGCTCGGGGGGATCTCAGCAAGGGGTAGATGGTCCTACCCCTGCTGTCCTGGTCTAGGAGCACCATAGTCAGGCCGCCGCTCTGCAATGCGTTCGGCCAGGAGCTCATCAACCAGCCTCTTTTGATCAGCTAGTTGTTGCCACAGCATGGCCTTCTCGGGATCTTCCTCTACCTTCTGTACTGAGGCAGATGGGTCGGCGAGTTTGACAGACTCGACGGGCTCTTTACCCTTACCGATATTTCGGCCTAGTGTCAGTTCCTCCGTGGGTACAGGAAGGACTAGGAGTCTCCTCTGTTGGCGAGTAATCCTCCCAAATGGGTCCAGTAGCAGCCTGTCCTCGGGGGGTGAGTCCCCATAAAGGGGCTCCACAATGATTCCCGCATCTGAACGTTCAGCCATGTTGACTGCGACTACCCTTGGCGACGTTCCCTCAGGGCCGCCCAGTGGATCGGGCTGTCGGCGGATCGCACAGAAGAGGAGAGCAGCGTACTACCGCCATCCGCAGATGTGCGCATGGGGGGTGGCTTCCTCGATAACTCTGCGGAGTACTTGAAAACTCTGGACGCATTGTTGCTGGAGGGCCTCGTGGTGGTCCAGCGACTCGGGGTGCCGGACTGCGGGGAGTGCTGCTAGGTCGACCTGATGGCACTGCTCACCGATATCCTCGAGATGCGCTTGGCTCCCGGGATAAGGTGCTAGCTGATGGTGGAGGCCGAATTGAGTCTCCCGAAGAATCTGGCGGAAGCATTCAAACTCTCCCGGGGTGAGTGACTCCGGCACATGAAAATACAATTCTGCAACCGGCCAAAACTTCTCAGGGGAAGTGGCCCACTGCAAGAACGGTCCAGAAGCTCCATGGCTCCGGTTCGGGGTCCGGAACTTTCCAACCCTTCTCATTCACCTAGGAAAGTTGAGGAATTGGCAATGGCGCCGAGGCAGGACATCGGGGCGGTGGGCTAGCCGGCGGGGAATACGGCGAACAGGCCGACTGGCCGCCGATCCCTGGGTCATCCTCCAGGGGTCGTAGTGCCCTAGCTGCCACGTTGCGATAGGATGGGCTGACGAATGGGCCCCCCGTCATAGCGTCGGTGCCCGACGACGGTGTATCGCCTTGCGATTCTTCCTTAGGTCCCCAGAAAAGTCCCCCACCCTCCTTAACAGGGGCGGGAGGTGCTTCTGTGGAGGTCAGCAGCAACTACAGGCTTGATCCCTGGCGGTACGCCAAGTCCTCGTCCTCCTGGATATACATTTGAAGGGAGGAGGGAATCATACGGATCTCGCATTTGGGGAGTACGAGACCGACACACTGCATCCCCACCCCTTCCCTCAACTCGAAGTGTTGGGGGGGGGGGAGGTTCCATCGTCGAGTAGTACTCTGCCTCCGAATCCAATAAACGGACTGGTCTGATTCTTGTCCGGACTCCCCTGACATTCCTCCTACGGCGACGACGCCCGGCCTTCCTGCCCCAGGGTAGCTCCTCAGGGTATGGAAGACATCTTTCATGGGGTCCCTTGGCCACAATAGAGCTGAGGCAGAGGGGACCAATGGCCGGGGTGCGAGAAGCACCAGGCCAGATGTCGAAAAGGACATGGGGAGGACCTCCATGTGAGTGAGTGACTGGATACACAATGGATCCATGATCACAACCAGTGGTAGGGGGAGTGACCTCATACCCCATGCAGCGGGCGCTGGAAGGAGTCATACCCAGAGCATAACCGTCGCGAAGAAGCTTTCGGCTTCCCAGATCAGTGGCACGGAATGAGCCCTCATGGTGAGCGGCACTACTGCGGATTGGTCCGTAGGGGCCATTGCCAGTGTCCGCGACCGGGAGATTCGACCCGACCTTCCTGCAGGGCGTTCGGGGTTTCGATCCAAGTCGAGCACGTGGCTGCCCCTGCTCAACATGCGCGGGGATCTGGTAACAGGAGTCAGCAGTGGCTTGGGCCACAGTGGTTGCTGATGCTAGTGCCCCAGGATGGGCATTCTCTCCCACTCGCTCCCGACCATGGTGTCGAGTCAGATGGGCTGGAACCGGTGGTGCGGGCATGAAGATTGCCTGCTCCTCGGCTCGAGGAGTCAGGCGGCGGCGTCGACCCACCCTGGCGGGGGTTCTTGCCGTTAACCCCTGGGATGGATCGCCGATCGGGTGGACCCGGACATCCCCCACCTCATTGGTGTAGGGGATGGATGTGTCAAAGCGCTCTGGGGATAGGCTCCCGAAGCGGTTGAACGTCGGCGTGGGGAGTGGCGGCTCCCTGCTCGGCCCTCGAGGGCGACGATGGTGGTGAGGCGCAACCGCCTCTAGATCCAAGCGGGCCATGCCCCTGGTGGGGATGACCCCTTCCTCATCATAACTACGAACCAGGTTATTGATCACCCTTTGTTGGATTATTTCTGATGGGGAGAGGGGGCGCAAGCGCCTGGCTGCTATAGTGGTCGATGTTGGGGTGACCGTGGGATATGTGGGACCGCGCGGGGTAGCCACGTCGGTACTACCCTGCCCCTGTGACGGTGGGCAGGTGGCGATCGATCTCCGAATGCAGTGATCTGATTCCTGAAAATAGGGAGATGAACTCGTTAGTATCAACAGGAAAGGAGATCAACAACCAAGGCCCAGCGTCATTCCGTCTTCCATAGTCGGCGAGAGAGATCCACGCTGACGATGTCACAGAACGGAGTAGTCAACGTCCTGACAGCCTTGACCCCTGGCTGGTTCACATCCCGGTGAGGGTTACCCGGACCTGGTGACATGCTATTATTCTGATGGCCCAACAGCTACCATTCCCCGTGTTGAGGAGAAGATCTTAACGTCGGGTTCACCATTTTTTGTTTCCGACGCTTTCGTTGGGGCGCACGCATCCGTCTTCGGGGAGGACGCGCTGCTTGTTGCCCCGAATTCCCACTTTCCAAAGGTGGCCGGCATCCGTTCCTTGTTCAGGGACGTATGCTCCTTGATCGAAACCGAGATGATGGGATGTCGGTTCATCCTTCCATGGATTCCTCCACGTAGCTCATTACCTAGTCCGGTTCTCCCTCATAGATTTAAGAAGGGTTCGTGAAGCTCATTCCCAGTGCTATATCTACATGGACGATGGTTAATTATGCTGATTCTTTCAAGACGCTCCAAGGGGTCTCGTCGGGACAGTAACCTTCGGTGAGGAGAATGGTCAGGTTGGGGTGTCATCGGTGTGTCTGTCTTTGGTCCCTCATCACAAGGCTTCTCGAGGGCATGGAAGCCCGAGGCATCCCACATCGAACGCGGGGAATGTGTGCCATCTGAGGTTTTCCTCATCTTCCCATGTTTAACATGGGGTATGCCGTACGTTTAACGTCTTGCGTAGACGGATCGGGTTGAAGGGCCCCTATGGGGGAACACCGATGTCGGGGCCATCACGTGGGAGGCTTCCCATATATCATGGAGTGGGATGGGGTGGCATGATCTCAGCAGGGTGTGGCGGCCCGTGTAAGGACCAGGATGGATGGTGGAGTGAGACATGGGGCTTAAGTTTTGAGATGACCCAAGAGGGGGGCTACTGTTTAACGTCATGTGGGACGAAATACAGTTTAACGTCATGCGGGACGAAAAACAGTTTAACGTCATGCGGGACGGAATACAGTTTAATGTCATGCGGGACAGAATACAATTTAACATCATGTGGGATGGAATACAGTTCAACTTCATGCGGGACGGAATACAGTTTGACGTCATGCGGGACGGGATACAGTTTAACGTCATGTGGGATGCAATAAAGTTTAACATCATGCGGGACGGAATACAGTTTAACGTCATGCAGGACGAAATATAGTTTAACGTCATGCAGGACAGAATATAGTTTAACGCCATGAGGGATGAAATACAATTTAACGACATGCGGGACGAGGGGTTTGGGGCTTATGCTCTGAGGCGGCCCAAGGTGGTCAGGGAACCGACATGGAGAGGTCGGGGCAACCGGGTGGTGGGCTTGAACCTCGTGGAGGCTGCCTACGTACCGTGCGTTAGCCCGGATCAAAGTACACGTAGTTCTCTGGGATGGGGCTTACGCTCTGGGGCGGCCGATAAGAGGATGTCATGGTCGATGCATGCTCTAATCCCACGTGATTCATGCTCGGTGTGGGAAAAAAGAGGCAGTAGGGACCAGACGATCACGTCGCAAAGGGTGCGTCCGTGAGAAGCGGAATGGGGCTTACACGTTGAGTGGCCCAAAGAGGAAACAGGGGCTTACGTGTGGTTAGCGGCCCTTGGTGTTGGGGCTTACTTCAGGGTGGAGGCCCGTGGTGTGACAAAGCGCAGTGGGAAAAGGACTCCACTGTCCTTGGCAGGGGGAAAGTATGGAGATGCACGGGTTCAGTCATCCGCAAGAAAGGCTAGGGGCTTACGCTCTGAGGCAACCCCTCCCCTGTGGACAAACGCCGCTCCGACAATGAGGATCTCATTCCATGTGAGGAAGAGTCCATTGCCGTGGAGACGAGTGGTGTAAAAAATGTCCGACATGGGGGGACCATGCGTGCTAAGAACGGGGTCGGACTAAAGTTTAACGTCTTGTGTTAAGGATGAGGTGCTTAGCTGTTTAACGTCCAGCATCTTGGAGAGGGTGGGTTTTCTCCACACCCCTAGGGCTTATATGCCCAACGCCCTCTACCCCTTGTGGTAGAGAAGGCATCGGCATGGCCATAGTGAAGGGGGGCCGTAGTGCAAACCACTGGGTGGTCAACGTTAGCGTGGCTATGCGAAGAAGCAATAGCTGTTAGCATGCCTATGCGGAGAAGCATAAGGCAATGAAACGCAACGGGAAACATAGCCCAAGGGACCTTGAGGTTACTTCGCACGAGCCTGGAAGGCCGTACGGGAAAACAACTTATGGCGCGCATGCCCGAAAGGGGAGACATCAGGTGCCAGTGCAGGGGGCATCCAAGGGGCGTCAAGGTGAGGGGTCCAGGGCTTTGTGCGCAAAAGGGAAGGTTTGCATGCAAATGATCGGGACGATTCACAATTGGAGCAATGGAATTGCGCGTGGAGAGGGAACTGCGCGTGGGGTATTTCGCGCGTGGTAGGGTATTGTGCGCAAGAGACACGGATTGCGCGCAAGTCTGGAATACTGTGGAGGGGGAAATTCACTGAAGCCGGTGGAGTTACACGCAAAGGCGAACTCTGGGGCAAGGTTGCATGAAATGAGGGTTTTACCTTGAAGTCATCTTGTGCGCGGTGGGGGGGGGGGGAGCCGAATTGCGCGCACGGGAGTCGCTACGGATTCCTCAACCCCCAAACTGTTTGGGGTCAACTTCTATATATAGGCGACCTCCGGCGTGGAATTCAGGCGGCGCACGAAATTCTTCGTGCGCGAATGCAGCCAGCACGCAAAAAGCTCGCCGCGAAGAACTAAGGCGCACAAAGATTGCGCGCCCCAACAACTCAATTCTGCGAAACCTGGTGGTTCTACGCGCGCAGAACAATTTTCCACGTGGAGCCTCTTTTATTTCGCGCACCACATCCCGGTCCACCGGATCGGGACTCTTATTCCGAATATGACTTCGCTTCGTCATTCCAAAACTTCATCCGAGAGTTATGGGCTTTTTTCGGTGTCAACAGTAAATAAGGGCATGCAACTAATTTCCTAACCAATTGAAATGTATAAAGGAAATGTGATATCTACTCTTATAAACAATCCATTTAATTATTTAAAAGTCATTTAATTAATATGAATTTCTATAATAATGGTCAAGTCAAGAAAACTGAAATTTTTAAATCAGATAGTCATGATGTTGATCATCAAAGGCATAAAAAGAAATGAACCCTAATTTGGGTGGTTGTAATTGAGGTATCAACCACCAAATTTGTCAAAATGTCTCACTAGGGACTTATTTTGAAATTTAAATGATTGAATTTAATGTAGATGAATTTTTGGAGAAACAATTGTTGAATCTTTAGTGCACACCATGAATACAATTTATAAATGGATAGAAATTGACAGAAAAGTCAAAGACCACTTAACTCATGCCTGTATTAGAGCCCTCATTCAGTATAAACAATTTTTTTCCTAAATTGGAAGAAAATAGATGAATAGAAGAATTCCTTGAAAATAGAGTATATTTTCTCACACCCAAATAACAATTCTTATTGGAATATGAATATAGATTGCTGCTAAAATAATGAATAAATAACTAGTGGCTATCCAACATTATATATAGATATCAAATTAGAGTCTACATGGAAGAATAACATAAAAGCCTATAATGATTAGAGGAGAGATCTATAATCCAAGATTGATACTGCTATGTATAGAGGATAAAATCAAAGGTTGGTTAGGATTTAAAATAAGTAAGTCCAATCATGAAATTTCCTTAATTTTCAATAAATTGATCGATTTGGATGCTTGGTTGGAAAAATTGTATGCCACTAATGCACACCCCACTATCCAGGGGAACAAACCGCATGACCATTAGCACATGGTTAGATAAAATATTTGAAGCCCATGCACACCCACTATCACAACCCCACAAATACTAATCCCCCCATTCAATGTTTATAAAATTAGTGTGGAACCCTTATTGGTCCACATGGTTTTAGGGGAATGGTTATCGTTAACTTTGCCCAAACAGTGCTCATTATCTATTTTCTCCTAAAACTGGAGCTTCAGACATGGTTAAAGCACTGAATACCCATGAAATCTTCCTAAAACCATAGGAAACATTTATAAGTATCAAATAAAGGATTTAAACTAAAATGTAATGGTTATGATCCTTTAAAGAAAAACTGGGATCTTATAGTCTTTCCCCATTAATGTAACTAGTCCCTATGTTTTATTTTCAATGGTGGTAGAATGTCATATGAGAATAACTTCGACCACTAAGAAAATAAATCACCCTTTGTCTCCCATGTCTCATCCTATAAATAGTTATTCTTCCATAACACCTATACAAATGGGAATGGGCAAAATCATAGAGCCTTTAAAATATGATCAATAATGAAAATGTGGTACTTCTTAAAAGAGGCTTCAACCTCTAATTTAATATACTCAATATCCAAAGTATAATATTGGTCATTTTGTTATTATTGATGGTGTGAAACATAGTAGACATCATTCTTGACTTCATACCTCTGAGTTAAATACAACTGATAGGCTAATGACTGAACTCTCTAAAAAATATCAAAATTTCAAATAAAAATAGGAGTTAGCTACCCTTGCATAAATATATGTCTATGCCCCCATTTTGGAGAAACACGCAAGAAAACATGATCCCCAAATTTGAACCCTAGAGGTAATTGAATTTCATGGGAATATTAAAATTTTCAATATTGATAAGTATCTTTATTGTTCTAAATATGCTGCAACTCCTCCAATGTTTCCTGGATGAGAAATGGTTCTAGTAGCACTACCTCGCCCACCCCTTTATATCATAAAGGTTATCGATATAACGTATTGTTAATGCCTTATAATGAAATCTATGTATTGTATCATGATAAATATTATTGTTGGATAAAAACATAATTTATACATTCTTTTCCCAATATCCTCAAAAATCAAGGAAACATGCTTGATGAATGTCCTCTAAAACCTATATCATCCATTCTGACAAACCATCTGTTAGTGGGTGGTAAGAAGTACTTAGTAGTACATCAGTACCTAGTTATTTCTCCAATCCCTTTTAGAAAATAGGCAAGAAAAAGGAATAAAAAATAAAAAATAATATTAATAGGGACCCCATGTAAGAGTATATTCTCACAGACATATATTCTCCCAAGCTCATCTTCTGGGAAGGTCTCCCAGATAGGAAGGAAGTGTGATACCTTTATTTCCCCATCCAGGACTACCTATTCCATGTCACTATCATGAGGTAACCTCGATAAACAAGTCAAAAATTCTGTTATGACATCATCCCATTTTCATTACTGGATTGTTAAGGACAATATTTATCTACTAAACCATTGTTGTTCTACCATCACCAGCTAACAGGTGGAACACCGAGTGATAAAACCCAAAATCTGGAATTTTATACATGGAAACCCATATAGGTAGATAATATCATTATATAGCTAAGAATTCCCTGGGTTCACTACCCATTTTGGAGAATGGAAATATCACATCATTTCCCCTATAATATTTATATGCACCTAAATACACCCATGTATTAGTAGGATGTCATCTCCACTGAATGACCAATCATACAATAGGTCTATGCCTAAAAGAAACTACCAATAGAGAAAGTCATTAGGATCTATGAATTGCCTCCTATTTACTCTATCCAAAAGTGAAGTGTCTACTTCCATGGCTATAAGAAATGGCATCTCATAAAATTTCAAAACCACTATATGTATATCAAAAAGAAGATCCATAAACCTCCATTAATCCCTACACTCAAGGAATATAATGAATCCCAAAATGGAAGGACTAAAGGTATTCGGTCCATCTACATTTTATGAGGTTCAATACATGTTGTGTGAATATATACATAATGGTTATTTGGCCAATATAAACCATAAAATTAACTCCCAAAAATCGTTTGTCTAGTAACTTGAGTACTAGACAAATACTACTAGATCGAGATCATGAATAAGATAGTAACACTTAAAAGGACTCAAATTTAAAGACCCATGCAGATTGAATCAAACTTATTATATCATAAATGAACCTATCATGATTCCATATGCATCATAAAAAATGAATTGCCTCTTTCAGGATCTAGTGAAAATAGAATAGGGCATAAAGAAATTAATCCCTTTAACCAATGAAAATATTTCGATTATAATTCTGACAAGATATGCCAGACGCCATCCATGGTCAACCTTGTAAGAAGGTTTTCAAGATAAGATAAATCATGTATAAAAATATTTTAATATTCATCCATTCCTATGAAACTCCATATGACAAACATGTTCTTGGGATGCTATATAAAATCTAAGACCCTCACCATATCTAGGTGAACTGGTACTCTTTATTCTGATATAATATGACCAAATAAGTGAACCATTTCAATCGAAAAGTATCATTTATTGAGTTCTGCATACAACCTATGCTATATTAGCATACACAAAATTATATCAATGTGTTTGTAATGGTCATATTGTGTCTTTGACTACAATAATTTGTCATCCAAAAAACACAACAATAAAATAATCCAGGTATGACTTAAAAAACCCGATTCTTCAATGCCATGAAAATAGAGTGTGCGTTAGAAAGACCAAATAACACAACCAAATACTGAGAAATTCCATAACTTCTCTAAAATGATGTACTAGGTATTTATGAAGGTATAAAACATTCATAATTATAGCATGATCTCATCAATTTTTTGGAGTACTCTATATCGTCAAAGATGGTTGAAAAGACCAACTATGTGAGGAAACAAATTCCAGTTCATAACTATAAGTTGGCTCAACCATCAATTATCAATGTATAATTATAGAGTCCCATTCAACATGTGAATATAATAATGTGTGAACCCTCTGGAGAAGTATTGGGTCAGATTAAATCATTAGATTCCATGTCCTCTATCTACATCTTGCACACTTATAACTCAGTAGTATCCACCTTGTAAGGAGGAATGGATACCAATACTACTCCTAGAACTATCATGTATACAACCGCACCTTCTATTAGGTTTTAACCTTGAAAATTATCTAGGAAAACATCTTTCAAATGATCCACAACAAGAGTAAATTCAACCTGACATATTCCTTGATCCTACTTTTAATGTCTAGATATTTAGTCTGTCATTCCACCCTAACCATGATCCTATGGTCCAACAATACTTTCTTGGACATTCACATATCGATTATGATAATCAATATCAACATATATTTATTTAAATGATTCTCTATAACGATAGTACTCTACATAATAGTGATAGGGGACCAATTAGTCCATTTTGAGAATGAAAATGAGGGTCGTTGTCTTGATGAAAAATGGCCCAAAAAAATAATAACCCCCTTCCTCAAGAGGTAATTCCCTACACTAGAATACACTATTTTATTGAATACAAAATGGATTTTCAAGTATCATCAAAACACATAAGTATTTAATTTAACACAAAAAACGTTACAAGGATGAAACAAAATTAAAGGAATGTGAGTCACCTATATCGAATAAAGAAGATACGATACTAGAGGCTATAAAATAGTAATTCATACTATTGGATACCATGTATTATACTCCTTGGGTATCATCTGTACTATGTGAAACTATCCTAATTAATGTCTCTCATATAAATGTGGACTACCTTAAGTAGGAATGCTTTTTTTACAGTAGAAAATGGAGTTCTAACTACCATGACCATGACCTCCTCCCTATCATGATCAGCAAGTCAAAATGAAGATATCTACCAAATATGGAACAACTAATAATATATTGTAATGTAGAGCTGGTGAGGATCATCTACCATAAGAATCATATGGAAAGGTGCCTAAAAATATTTAAATATTGACCATTTGATAATAGAATACACACTCAACTGGGTTCTTATCACACTAAGGTTTCAAGTGACCTTACATCCGACTCTAATTGAACACTACAAAACATCCAGTATATATGATCTTTCTAGTACTACCATACTAGAAATTTTCATGATGAATTTTTCATCTATAGAGGAAACTGTTTCTTATATAGGAACTAATCTATCAATCTGTATACCGTTAACTTCCATTAGATTGGGTTTGACAATAAGGACTTCATTCACATTATATGAGACTATAGTAAACCTTAAAAATTTACCTAAGATAAGATGTTTAATCTAACCCCATACTCAAATCATCTCTCCCAGGACAATCAATATCCTTCTAGGTTTAATAAAAACACAAAATCATAGTAAAGTGTTTCGGGTAGTCAATGAAGGAAATTGGTACATACAATATTTACAAGAATTCTTAATCCTGATATTTTCTTATTGCCTTCATGAAAAATATGTCACAAAAACATGATAAGAGATCCCTTCAAGTTACACCCTCGTGTAGACAAAACTAATTCGGAACATCCCAAAAATGCTTGGAGGAAAATAAAATCATGTAAGTAGTATAATTAACTCTTCTCTTGGGAGGTGTCTTAAAGAGATCAAAATTTGATTTCAGGGACTTTAGGAATATATTCACATCCTAAGGACCTCCATCCCCCGAAATTGTGGTTGTATTTTTCCATTGAAACTCTCTAATCAATTATTCTGTAGAATAGAAAGGTCACATAGCTCCCTACATTGTTTTCATAATATTTGTAAATCCATCAAGAAACTGGGCATTATCACTCACTTCAGGAATAGGATGAGGTTCCATTTAAGGAACTATTAGAGGTAGCACTGGTGGGTTAGGGCCCACCACCTCCCAAGCATAATAATCAGCACCCTCATTGAGAAGAAATCAAGGATTTTTTATGGTCATAAAACTAAAATTTTCAAATCATGCATCAGATAGAATTTTGTTATAATATACCACATATATAAAATTAGGATAGGTACACTCCTACTTATAGGTGACTCACACCACACATCATACTCCAAAATCTCGGATTGACATCCCAAATCATTATTACACATTGATTTATGAATTATTACATAAGAATACATATAATAAAATCAGGAAGGATGAGAAGTCTAGTGTATTCGGGTAATTAGGTACATTGTATAATAATATAAAAAGATGTTGTACACCACAATTATTGAACATTTCTTTAACACACTCATAATATTCGTTCCCTATATAAACTATATTGGATAATTTGTCGAAATATATAATAAAGGGGTGAGACATAATTCCCAGTAAGGGGAAAAAATAATTACATTATGAAATTATTACTTGTTAGGCAATAGGAATTTCAATGGAACATAAAATGGATGAGAATAATAAAAATGAATAATAATTCACGATATAACATGGTAACATATATAAAACATGTTAAATATATAAATAAATTTAAACAAGAAATAAAAAACATAGGTAAATATTAACTTCTAAGGAATCATGACATGGTGAAAAAAGTCTCAAAAATGAATAAATTTCACTACATAATCCAATATGTGATGTATCATGAGACTAAAACATTACCCAATGCATTGGATTTCTATATAATTTTGGGTGCACCTATCACATTAACTTCATGTACACCCATATGTGTTCCACATAGACAATTCAAAATAGAATCAATTTTCATTAAATTTAATCAAAATATTAAGGATTATGGGTTATATACATGGAAGTCTAAAATAAATAATGTATATGTATAACTATGTGAATATCCTTGATTAAAAATGTGTACAAGTATAATCCTAAAAAATGTTCATCATGTGAAACCCCAGTGATATTTTAGGAGTGTTAGGATAGTACAATATGATTCATAAAATGGTTCAATGAAAGATAATGTGGTCACTCATAACATGTATGTAAAAAATATTATGGATCTGTAAAAACATAACCCAACATGAAAATTAGTGAATTAATAGGAATTTTAAAATGTGAGGGTTTTAAATAGAAACATAGCATGTAAAACTCGAAGGATGATTTCAACAGCATTACAGGGTTAAATAATGAATCATGGAAGGGATTTGTGAGACTGAATGAGTACCATAATAAAATTGAAATAAAATATTCTTTAAGAGGTATGTGGAAGAGAATTTTTTATCACTATGAATTTGAATACTAATTTCATTATATAAATATTGTTCCTGAATAATGTGGGGAAAGCGATGATACCTTACTAAATTTAAGAATTGTAACTGCTAAGGCAAATGATATAATGAGATTTGATAAATGAAATATAATTTTTATAACATAAATTGGAAAATAAGGGTATATTAACAATTTCATAAAACCTTAAATATTTATATTAAAACTGTTCATTAAAGTGAAGGTTATTTAATGGAAAAGAGGATAGGGAAATATCTTACTAAAATTTTCCATAGTAATGAACTAGGTAAATGCTATATGGAGAGGGATTAAATTATATACCTTTATTATGAAATAACTTAGATAATATAAAGATATTTATAAAATAATGAATAAATAACGAATTTATATTCGAAAGGATAAACACAAAGATGGTGTTTTAATTGAAAATAATACTGAGAGGTACTTTACCTTGAGTGGGTGATTCCAAAAACAAGGAAGAAAATTATTTAATCATTGAGGAAACTATTGGAGGAATATATTGATATGATGACAAAAAAAGTAATACTTTAATGTTTTTAGTGAATAGGAATGGGATATATTTTGTTTTATATTGGAATAGATATGAGAGTTCATTATTTTTTTCCCAAACCTTGGCTTTGGACACTATAAAATGAAATAATAAAAACCACAACCCTTAAAGTGGGGTTTCCCATGGTTATATATAAAGAGAGTTGTTTTTCATTATCTTATAAGGACAATATCCTCAATCATTAAAATCATATCATAGGAGATGTGGAAGTGAGTCATGTTCATAACCAAATGATTATAAAAAAAATATAATATAGGTTTTGTAATATTCATATAAGATTTATAAAATTAATAAAATAACAGAAAAACACATTTTTTTATGGAGAATAAAATTTTTGATCATGGATACCCTGTATATCATATATTAAATCAGTTTTTGGATTTTATGATTTAAAAATACACAACTTCTGTATATATCGTATTTATGTTTTACTTACATATTTGGTTGTCTTAGAAAATTATGAAAAACTCATTCTTCGATAATTTTGACATTTTTATTCAAAAAATAATATTTATTTTATCTAAATAATATGTTTAATGTGTAAATTTTCACGTATAAATTATAAATTGACATTTATTTAGAAATGATGTTTTTTACAATAATAATAGTTTTCATTCCCTTATAAAAAGAATACATTTTGAATTCATAAAAAATATATTATCATCTTCTTATAATAAAAATTAATTCACGGTATTATTTTATTCAAATATTATTTATTTGAAAAAATTTGTGACCTTATATAAAGTATTTTATTAATTGAAATTTCATTTCACACAAGGTTACAAATTTGAGTTTTCACACATTAAAAGTAATTTTTATGAAACTCATTACATAATAATAAAAAACGTAAAAAATGAGGATTAAATATTTTAATTATTTCATAGAAAAGAAAATATAAATATTCATAATTTTAGTGATACTATTTTTTCCCTTTTCAAATTATTATTTTTAATTTTTTATCATTATTTAGCATATTTTACTTTTATTGCGGTAATAAATATTTTGTATAGCTACTATTCATATTATCACAAAACATTGAGTTGAAATTATTACATAATATTAATTAATATTAATATAACCATGGAAAAAATTTCTTATAATTAAATTAATATAATTTTAATATATTATTTTAAAATAAAATAATCTAGCACAGTGAAAAGTTGTTTCTGAAAAAAATTCTATTTTTTAAAAGGAAGATTCTTTTTTTTCACTATATACCTAGTAATATTCATTATATGAAATTAAATTAATAATTATACATATATAATCTATAAATTTAATTAAAATAATTAATTTTTTTTTGTTATTTTTAATTAATATAAATTGGGAAACATTATGCATTTTAAAACAATTTTGAGAAAAATGTTTATTTAACCCTAAAAATAATGTTATAATTAAATCCAGTATAACGATGTTTTTACTGTAATTAATTAGATTAAATATAACTCATGGATTTTTTAAACATTAATTCAAATTATAATAATAATGGGAATTTTAAATATGTTAATGCATTTAATGAAATTAATGTTATAATAAAATGGGTATTTTTAACTATTCACAAAGTAATCATTATTTTCTAAAAAAACCCAAAATGTAACCCTAAGTAAATTTTTTTATTTATATTTCAAAAAAAAGATCAATTTATCATAATAAATTTATAAATGTTATATGAAATAATTATATACATTTTTTTACAAACACAAATTAAATTCATTTTTGAAGGAAATATATTTTTGAAGAATCAAACTACATTACTAAAAAAATGAGTGATTATTTACATAGATCATATCAAAAAATTTATTTTGAGTTGAAATTATATATTTATATATTTTATAAATTTTTTAATCCTATGGATTCCTATAAATTTAATGGATAGGTTATAATGGTCATTTTTTAATAGTCATTTTATGTTTGGGCTAGGGGTTGCATATCACAAACGCTATTAGACAAAATTTTCTCTTTTAAAAAATCAGGGCAATAATTCTTCCCATATTTCTTAAATTTCATACTTTTTATTCGAACTTGATCGTGGTAATAAATGTTTCTAAACATGATTATATAATTATTTATATCCCATATTGTAAAAGGGGTTATAAAAAAGTCCACTTAAAAAGTGAGAAAGTGATGTATGATGGTCATCACATATCTAGGTTTTCATGGAGGAGAACATTAAATGGAAGTACAAATGTATACATGGATGAAAAACAAATAACACCCAAAAAATAAAAGAGAGTGATATAGAACATGGTTTGGAGAATGCAAACAACGAGAAAACCATAAATCTGACATGGGTGAAAAGACCATCAATTCATTAGAAATGATAATAATATGACCACATTTTTTTAAAGATTATTTTCCAAGAGTTAAGGAATTACATTACCATCAAGACTAGGAACATTAGAAAATTCACCTTCTAGAAAATTATACTTTCACCATTTAATCAATTTCTAAAATAATCTCATCATTTTCCCCAAACTGTTTCAACTCAATAAATTTTGTTATCCTTAATTAACTAGAAAAAAGCTTATAATAGATCACATAATCCACCAAAGAATAAAAACATATTATTAATTTCTTTAATAAACTAAAAATGGTTTTATTTATTTATGATTATACTACCAATGAATAAAACTTAATATATTATTTTCAAAAAGAATACAAAATTCATAAAATTTATATTTTTTTAACTAAATACACATTTATCCAAAATAACACCAATAACACCAACATTAAAGAATATTTTATCCTAATAAGTTGTCTCATACCCTTCATATTACAGATCTAAAATCATGAATACCTAAACACAATACAATATCTACCAAAATATCTTGGAACTCCCATGAATAATAAAAGATTTTATCTTCTAATATGTTTTCCATAATATCATTAATCATTGTTAACTTCCATCATATATATATCGAAAATTGGTATCATTTATTATGAACATAATATCAGAAATAGACATATTATCACAAGACTATTTATATTTATCCCAACATCAAACACATTTTAAGGGTTATCAATCCATTATCCATGTGTTATATAACATATCTATCCTTATCGCTAAACCACTTTAATATGTTATCAGTATCATTCGACATATTTTTCAAATTCATAAAGAAAATATATTGTGGTACAATGTAAATATGTTTCATGAATCTTGTATATAGAATGTCACCAAAATACTACTTCTATAACATAATTACAAAATACCAACTAATAGACAAATAAATAAATACAATTATTTGAATTCTATATCATAATTCCATCCTTATTCAAGGATTTAATCATTGGATTAGGTCATCAACTCAAATAATTCCCATATTCTCCAAAAAAAGGCATCAAATAAAAAAGGGTTCCTTGTGATGTAATTTATTCCCTTTTATCCTAGTCTTCATTTATTATATCAACTAGCTACTTTATGCACTATTTTTTCACACATAAAACACTATGGAGTTCCTTTGTGGAATTTCCATGGGTGGCACATTCCCCATTTTTGACATTTAGGGAATTAAAAATTCCTTCCTATTTTAACATCCATGATACACCATCCTCCTCTTATTTTATATATCTAGACATTCATTTATGTTCCATATTTAAATTGTGAATTTTGACAGCTAGTATGGAATATTAACAAGATGTATTACTCGATATCTGATCATGTTATATGTATCATTTTGGTATTCATCACATTGCACCTCACATTTAGCATTCATCAATTTTCTATTATTTAATTCCATTGAGTATAATAAAATGAAAAATTAGGTATGTCTGTTTTTTTTAAATAGGTAAGGAAGGCACCCTTATTATAAAAAGAAAAAAGAGAGACAAAGAGAGATGAATGGTGTCATACAAGCAATTATGACCTCATACAAATGGAATATAACATCAAATATCATAACAAAATTGATAAGAAGAGTCATAGTCTTCATACCAATCTGATTCTGATTTATAACATAATACTATCTGCATTGGATAATGATATATCTCTAAAAGTGGAGTATAAAAGACTGCCTGATTATTGTCCAGACTGCCAATTTATAGTTGATGTCAAGGATATCTGCATCAAGAATGTGGTCTGTTCCATTTGTTCATTAAAAGTACATTTTGAGGCTTCCTGTATGAAGAAATTAAAATGACAAGAAATTTAGAATAGTGTGGTTTCTGTTGGTGGCAAGCAACCCCATCTTGATAGGGGTAAAGAGTATTCCAATGATGGTTCTATTCAAATGGTTGAGAAATCTCCTCAAAAGTTGGTGATCGTGGCTCAGGAAGATAAATTTAATGAACAATAGATGCCAAACCATGTGGTTGAGGAAAGCAGACCTGATTTAGATGAATCAGGGCTAGGGGGATCAAAGAAAGGAGAACAGGTTGCGCAAGCCATCAATCTTGTAATAGAGAATCTACCCGACCAATATAATATTGAAAATCATTCAAATATCCAGGAGGAAATCAATAAATTAAGAGAAACACGAGGTATTAGTGGAAAATTTGATGACGTATAGGATGACTCTCTAAAAAATCATTCCATTCTTCAGGCTTTGTCTAAGGGAAATAAGGCTCTTGTGGATGATAAAGGCTTCCAACTTGTTCCTCCTCAGAAATCAAGGTGAACAATTAGTTGTGTGTACTATTAAACAATTAAACAAAAAAGGGAATCAAAAACAATTAAATGTATAACATAAAAATGAAATCAATTTCCTTAGCTTAATAATTTATAGGATTTAATATATGTTATATATGTGCAATTTCCCAATATATATTCTTATCGACATTTTGGTACCATTAATAGTAATATGTAATGAGATAGTGAATTTACCAGAGCATATCCAATTTGAGTTTCAAACCAGTTATGCATAAAGGATTGTTGTTAGGAGCTAGATCCTGATTGAGTGTCGTGCAATATAGTGTTTTTGGGGATGTCTCCTCTAGGTACATATGAACAAGAGCCACATACACTTGTAATATCCTTACTTGAATTCCTTTTCATCAAAACCATATAATCTATAATTTAACAGATATTAGGGGGTTATTATAAACATTGTGTCACCACTATGTCTTTATCTAGAGTTTTTTAATAATAATACTATAAATAACTATACTTTTTTTGATACCAAATAGGTCAACCATAGTCTTTATTATACATTAATTCATGATTTATTACCAAAGAAAGCACATAATAAAACCCATAAATGTGATTAGTAGAGTGTATATAGATAATTATGTTCATTAAATAACATCATAAAAATAGGTGGAACTAAACCATCACTGAAAACATCCTTTACATGCTCATAATATTCCATCATTCTTAAAACTACTTAGGATAACCTTGGGACACACATAAAAAGGGATGATCTATAAAGCCTAGAAAGGGAATAAAAATTTCATTACATGAAAAAATTAATACATGTTAGAAAATAGTCATTATAATGGAACATAAAAGGGGTGAAAATAATAAATATGAATAACAATCCGTGATATATAATGGTAACATAATGGAAACATGGGAAATGTGGAAACAACATTAAAAATGACATCATAATCATAGGTTAAGTATAACTGATAAGACATCTTAACATGGTATAAAACATTCCCTAATAGATTTGGTTCACTCACTAATCCCATATGTGATGCACTGCTAGACTAAAACATCCCCCAATTCATTGGTGTGCTATATAATTCCGAGCACACCCATTACTTTCATATCATGTTTATGCATAAGTGTGCTAGATAGAACATTCAAAATACAAGGATTTTTCATCAAATTTAATCCCATGATTAATTATTTTAATTTACATACACGTATATAACCAAAATATTAGGTATATGTATACCTGTGTGAATATCCTTGATTGGAAATGGGTACGACTATACCCCTCAAAAATGTTCGGCATGGGAAATCGTAGTTATATCTCAATAGGGTAATGATAGTACATAATGATTAAAAAATGGCTTATAGAAAGAGAAAGGGGGTATCTCATCAATTTTAATTCAGTATTAATTTATTAGTGATATATTTTAAAATAATTCAACATGAATAATTCATAATTAATAGGAATATGACAATAAAAGTTTTTGTGTGATACCATGGCATTGAAAAACTACCGGATAATTTTGATAGTGCAATGGGGGTACAAAATAAATAATAGGAGGAATTAATGATAGTGAAAGTGGTCACTAATCACATTAAATTCATAAGTACATTATGATTTATTAGGATGATAATTTACCATTAATAGTAATTATAATAATAAATGAATAACATAAATATTATTCTTCAATAAAGAGGAGAAAGAGATGACCCCTTACTAAATATAGATAATGTAATAGCTTAGGTAAATTATATAATGAGATGGGATAAATGATATATCATTATTGAGAAAAAAATTAAACATTATAGTGATATTTATATATTCATGAAAACATAACCAATTTATGTTCAAATAGCTAATTACAAAGAAGGTGCTTGAATGGAAACCATGAGAGGGAAATCCCTTACTAAATTTCAGCATGGTAATGGATCTAGTAAATGATAAATTTTGAGGAGATAAATGAAATATAATTATTAGTAAATAAAATTTAAAGTATATATATCTTTATAATATAATTAAAAAATAACCAATTGAGATTCAAAAGGCTAAATACAAAGAAAGTTATTTAATTTAAAAGGGTGAAAGGTCCCTTTCCTTGGGAGGGTTATTTCAAAAAGCTTGGGAAGACATTATTGAGAGCATGGGGGAGCTATGAGAGGACTATATTGAGGTTATTATAGATTAATGAAATTTTCCATGGGTTTTTAGAGCTGAGGATTGGCATATTGTGTTGGTTTATATATGAAAATAGAGGGGAGTTATTTATTATTTCACAAACATAGGTTTAAGACTCTATAAAATAAAATAAACAAAACTAAAAACCATACCATGGGTTTCCCTATGTTTTCTTAAAATGGGACTGTGTATAGTTATTTTGTAATGAAAATGGTTTTAATCATTAACACATTACCCATCGTGATGTAGAAGTGAGTCATGTGTATAATGAATTGATTTTAAAACCAAAAAATATAACATTGGTTTTGGAGGTTACAAAATGGATTTATAAAATTAATAAAATAATTAAAAACACATTATTTTAATGGAGGAACATATATTGAGTCATTTATCCATTTTATATCATTTATTCCATCCCTTTTGGGATTTTATGTTATCATAATACACACTATATACTTACACCGTATATAATTTTTACTAAAAAAGTCATTTGTCTCATAAAATTAGGAAAACATTTACTACTAGATAATTTCAAAATGATGATTATAAAAATAATATTTTATATTAAAAAATAATTTTCTCAATATGTAAATTTTCACTTTGAGAATAATAATCTAAATTTATTAAGAAATACTTATTTTTTACAATTACACTTTTCGAGCGCTTATATGAAAAATTAAATTAGATTTCATAAAAATTATATTATCATATATATATATATAAACATGATATTATTGTTATAATAAAATATAATTTATTTTTAAAACTCAATAATTCATCAAAAGTAATGTATTAATTGAAATTGTATATTGAAAAAAGATACAAATTTAACATTTTTAATATTAAAACTATTTTTTATCAAATTCAATACTCAATCATTTATAACATAAAATAAATAATGAATAAATATAATAATTATTTCATTGAAAATGAAATATAAATATTCATACATTACTGGTTAACCATTTTTCTAATTAATTTATGGTGGTCGTTGTTTATCCTTAATTAACATATTTTACTTTTACTATGGTAATCAATATTTACTATAGTTATAATTTATATTTCCCAAAAGTAATGTTGATATTATTACATAATACTAGTTATAATGACTCTAAATATGGAATAAATTTTGTAAAATTCATTTCATAATAGTAAAATAATGAAATTTAAAATAACACATAAGCACAATGAATATAGGTATTTTGAAAAAATGAATTGTTTTACAGAAAAAATGATTTTTCTTATCTATATAACAAGTAATATTCATCATTTGAATTTAAATTAATAATTATAAAATATTTGTTAGGTCCACTAGGCTGAGTACCCTGAGAGGGGGGTGAATCAGGGTATGACTAATTCAAAATTAATGCCCGTTCTGATCTTGTTTCGCTGTTAAGAAAAAAACTCTTCTCTCACTTTCCTGTTGCACAATATAAATAGAAGGTAAAGCATGCATAAGACACAACAATTTTTACTTGGTTCACCGCTAATGGCTACGCCCAAGGAGCATACGCCGACAAGTTTTTGGTCATACCAAATTACACTATTCTTCACTAGATGTGGATTATAAGGTTCGGGTGCAGTCACTCTGTCCCAGGATCACTGAATTTACAAGGTTTAGGGTCAGCTCACTGCTTTCCCATGGGTCACTCCCTGTTTCTCTCTCTCTGGCTCAATGTTAGTGGAGAGGATCACCTTCTTCCTCTTCCTTTTTTTACTACTCTGGAAAGGATCCACTAACAGTTTGTAGACCTATATGTCTCCTCATTTTCACGAAATAATGCATCTTCTTCTGTATGTAGATGCTCTGTTGAAGTTAAACTTTCACCCGTAGATGAATCTCTCTTTGCACCGAAGGTATCGTGCAAAATTACAGCTTCCACGAAGCCCGAAAATCAATGCCTAAATTAAACCTTACTTGGCGTGCAAGTCTAACTCGGCACACAAGTATCGGCGTGCAAGTCACAATGGGCGCGCAAGTCCACCTCAGACACTTGCATGAAAGAAGCTTCCCCAATTCCAAACGTGCGCGACTCTCTTCCTTTTATGCCCAAACCAATATTGGCGCGCAACTGCCAACCGGCGCACAAATTCTCACACTGGTGCGCCACATCAACCACTGGTGTGCAACTTCACCAACCGATGCACAACATCACCTGTGCGACCACACACCACTTGCGCGACCACCACACCTGCGCGACGTGATCTCAGATTTCTCAAAGTTTTGAACTCCGGTGAAGAATGAGGAGGGGTGGCCCATTATTTATTGGCAATTTGACCACCCTGCGCGACGGCGCGCAAGTCATCTCTCGGTGCGCATGTCTCTTCCCCTGTAAGTCACTTGCACCACCCAATTCCAAACCTGCGTGAACCTCTTTTCATTGCCATATTTTGATCTTTTGATCTTGAAAACTCATAGGCACACATGTTTTCAAGCTTCCAAGGCATCGACGTGCAAGTCTCTTTCACGGCGCGCAACTCACTTGCGTGACACCACTAATACATGCGCGACAGTTGTCCCTTTGCCACATTTTGATGATCTGATATTGAAAAACATATGGCATGCAAGTTTCCAAGCCTTCAAGTACACAACTTGCAAGTCCCTTTTCCAAAAAAACACTTTTCTTCATTTGATGATTTTCAGGCCAAAAAAATTGGCAAACATTGGAAAACGGCGCCACCTTGTATATGTTCTAATGTACCGCCTCCAGATCATCCATTCCTTTTGTCAACGTTCTTGAATTAAACATGGATCGTTGACCTCAACTCTTGAACTTGACATTTCATCATGAAATCCTCTTTGTCAACAATTTGAATGTCATTGTTTTGTTTTTTCAACAATCACCACTCAGATGTCCACTTTGTCAACAAACACAATCACCTCAAAAATGTTTCAATGATACCTTGAGGGATTTTTCCCCAAATTTTTTTAATATCACAATTAATTTATATGATTCTCTATTATAATTTATTTTTTAATTAATTTAAATTGTGGATCATTATGTATTTTAAAATAGTTTTCAGAATAATGTGTTCTTAAGAATAGAAATAAACTTATTCTTAAATACCATAGAAATATGTTTTAAATGTAATTAATTTTGTTCAAATACAAAAATGAAAAATAATTTTAATTTTAAATAATATTAAAATATTATAATGACTTTAAATTACTTTATTTATAAAAATAAATGACAGTTTTAAACAAATTTGTAATTTCCAGTATTCATAGAAAATTCAATAATTTCCAAAAAATCACAAACATTCACCCTAAATTATTATTGAAATAATGATATCAAAAATTGATTTCATTTTATCAAATAATTTTTTTAAAATGTTCTAGAAGTTAAATACAATATGTTTTTTACAAAAATAAATAAAAATCATTTTCTTTTGAAAAATACATATTTTTTGAATAAAATGACATTACTAATTTTTTTATTTACTAAGAATCTATCAATAAAATCATTATGTTTAGTATATATTTTATATATTTATGTATGTATGTATATAATTCTTAAATTAGTTAATCCTATTCATACCTCAAATTTAACGGTTAGGTGATAATGATCATATTTAAATAATCAATGTTTATTTTGGTTTCGTGTTGCATATCAAATATGGTATAAAATGTCATTTTCCTCAAAAAACTCATCGTATTACAACATTTTTTGGAGAATTGTTAGATTATAAAGAACAATAAGATACACTCCCTGCTTCCCACTACCAAGGACAGGTCCGAGTCAGGTTCTCTATTTTAGATGGGGGTCATTGTATAGGGAGTGGAAATTGTAATTTAGAGGGGGAAAATACTTTTATGTTAAAAATGAGATACCCATTTAACAAAAAACACATTTTAATTTTGGACTTGTCATTTTATTAATCCTTATTATATACTAGTTAAATGAATTTCCATACCCAAATTATATTACTACTTACTTTATAAATTTCAATTTTTTGTTCACTAAACTATATCCAACCCATTATATTTGAAAGTAAAATGTCATAGGTAATATAATATTATTAGTATATATGAATCATCACACTGAATTTATAACGGTATATTCACTGATTAATTTTAAAATTTCATCCATGTATTAAAAATCAACCAATGTTTTCATCTATGGAACCTCATTTACACAACTATAACATGTGATAAATGTATAACCAAGTTCACATCATCATACTGTATAGGAAAACACCATTTAGTCTGATGAAAACACTTTAAAAAACAATTTTCATTCTCCAAATTCCTACAGAAATTTTATAGGCATCATAGATATATCACAACAACTACATAATATAGCTTCTCACTTGGATTTACACTTATCGGTGCCCTAATATGGTGGTCCATAAAACCTTAAGCATACCTCTATAAATTCCATAGGATTAAAACAAGTACTGATGTCATAGTGTGTGTCCATGGTGGAAAATATGTCTTCATTGGTCAGAGAAAGCACAATAGTAAATGATAGATAGTAAATAGAGTAATCATTAGAATGAAAAAACATCAATGAAAATAATGGAATCAATCCTAATAACATAAATAAAAAAGAGGAAGATGAACATTCAATAATAGTCACAATGATGATGATAAAAATTATTCTATTAAAAATAATATTACGTGGAGAATGAGGGATGTATGTATATGCTACACACTATAAAAAACTATTAAAAATGAAAAAAGAATACTAGAACAAGCATCTCCAGCATAGGATCATTCATCTTCCTCTAATATACATCCTAATATTATAAATTTATCATGCATTTGAAGCAGTGAACATCTCTTTATACAAACCTAGAATCATAGAATCATTATGGGTTCATGGGTGGCCTAAGAACGGTGTGAGATAAAATCTCAGTTGACCACCACCCATTGTTTCTTGGATAATCCATTTCATGAAAAAACTAAATGATAATGTTCCATAATAATGAATTCTGATATATAAAAAATATTATAATAAACCCCTTGCTCCATGTTTCTAAATGGACACCCGACCAAAACAAACTTCTTCGGCCTAAAATAGATGTCGTAAAGAGGTACCTCTATAATTCATAACATGTATGCAATGTCCATTGTGAATAAAGAAACTAATAATGGTACAAACCAAGTTTGTGATTTGGATTTGGGACATATTGTCTTGGCAATACTGAAGAATTATATAATTTAAATAAAAATAAACCAATATTGAATATAAAATCAATCCATCAAATCCAAGGTGATATATATAGATTTCTAAGGGTCATTATTAGTGTCCTCAACATAACTAATGTCATCGATTATATCCAAGATGAACCATACTATCTTCCTTTGATCATACTTGATTTTGTGAACTTCGAGTCTGCACCATGTATAGCATATAGGGGACCATGTATCACTCGAGGCATGGTGTGGCCACCTTTCTAAGGGGTATATACTCAATTTCACCCACAGGTAAATGGTGTCACCCATGAGTAGATTAAGAACACCTAGAGAGCCTGTACCAAGAAAGAAAAAGTATTGATCCGATCACATCAAGTAGAATCCAACAGAACACAGTGATTCCCTTGATGACATCCATAAATTGTGTCCCTTGTTCTCTTCGAGCCCATAGTAGGAGTTCCACAACAATGAATAAAAAATCACATGGAATGTCATTTATAACAATCACAAGTCATTAGTAATGCATGACAAGGCCCCATGATATTTAGGTAGCCTAAGAATAACATCCAATCAAGACCATTCAATTATGGAATAAGTAATATGTATGCTAAAAGAAATACAATAATAAGCAATACTCAAAATCACATAATGTGACATATGTAATTAAGAACAAGAATTTTGGATACTACAAATTCAAAGGTAAGAATTTGAATTTATGGGGTTTCATTAAGCACAATTAATCAATTATAATGTAGGAGGAAATAATCTTAATTGACATATCTCATGCCCACCCATTTTTTTGATTAAAATACCTAAATAAGTAATTAATCACATGTTCACTCACACTCTGTGGAAATAAATTTAATCTAATGGAAAAATTCCATAGAGAGTATACGCAAAAAATGGGTTTCCAATCAACCAATAATACAACCATATATGTCTTTCGCCCCATGGTATTATCACAAAATGAATGAGAAACCATATTAATTCTTTTATTTAACATGTTTGAAGAATCACATGAAGGGTCTAGAAAGTAGCACAATAACGTAAGATTTTTGAAGCAACAAAATGATTAGAGAAGACCTATAACTCCTTCCTTAATGTAGTAGAGCTTCACTCATCCATTATCAGAGATTTAAATTTAATATAATGAGATAAATTGATGTCTTCTTCAATATCCCAGAAAATAGGTCGAAAAAATTTCATATAAATAACCCAATGGATGTAAGAGTAACCTACCAATAGAGGCAAAAGTATGGAGGTTCTTACAGAGTGATTTACATTTCTTCTAATGCAATGGGATTCAGAATTCACATGGAGGTGTCGTCACTAACTATTTGGAGGAGGATGATGGAGTTACATGCATGATGTTGGAGAAGAAAAACTCTTGTGGAAGGAAAAGTAAAATAGGTGTTTAAAACAATTCATTAAATAGAGTAAATACATTAAATTCTAGTTCAACACAAGTGCACGTAGTTTAACTACATGTTTGGCCACATCAAGCTCCAACCATGCGCTATTATCTACTTCAAATGGGATATTTTCACGGACTGGTCGCAATTTATCAAAATGTTTGAAAAACTTTTGAAATCACAAAATCACAACGTCCTGTATCCTAGAATGGATGTGCTCATAGGGTCACATGGTTATACAAAAACTATATAGTCACCTATAGTCAACTATCTGTAACAACATGGATTAAGGAAACTATGCTAGCTGGGTTTCACAGTTTGTTATAATTATGTGACTCAATATTTTCTTTCCATTTTAGGGCTCCATACATTGAACTATCCTTAGACACACACAATATCTCCTTGACCCTTTTATGAAACATTATTAGGTAAATTTAATAGAATTTGAAAAAAAATAAATGATCTATATCTTGGTGAAATGTTGGGATGCTATGACCTCCCATAATTAAGAAAACTCATCCCTGAGATTACCTTTTGAAGGAGGTAAGACATCATCTGAGAAGAGTTATAGCCACTAAAGATGTACATCAGCATCCCTCCCCTAGCACTCATCATATACCAGTCGTTTTTTCCGTAGCACTCATATCCGAGGAACTAACCCCCCTCAGATAGCCTTTATGTTTTGATCAATGATACATATAGGATGCTTCTCAAAAGATAAATCCTCTTCCAGATAGATATCTGTGGGGTAAAACAAATGAGATAGGTCAAAATTTTATTGTCGGAGATGAGATATGTATAATGAATCATGTATTGAATGGTACCTCATAAGTAATAACATTTGAGAGGCTATCATCCTAACTCACTCCACTATCTCTAAATGATAAACATAACTAGGTGATAAATTTCCCTATATCCATGTTCATATATGACACAATATAATAAAATACATATAAATACATGATGTCCCACCTCAAACACAAGAGGTATTTGAAAAAGATCGATATACTAGTTTTTCTTGGAGTAAGAAATAGTCATACACATCTAAATCATCTATTCATTCTCAGAATTCTCCTAAACAAGATGAGAACCCAGTAGAGTTGCCTCCTCTACCTCTTGAAAGCACAATGGTGAATGAAATGACCTACTATAGATGACCACATATGAATCCATATGAATTTTTTTAACCATTTGCAATATAAAAACTCAAAAAAGGAAATATTCATTTCCCATGAGCCTCCAAAATCCAGGATACAAACCCGAAGCATATCCTCTAATACATGTATCGTCTGCACAGACACCCCATCTATCTAAGGGTGATATGTTGTACTCATGAGAACCTATGAACCTAGTGATATTTGCAACCCTTTATAGAACCATTAAGTAAACCTTGAATATTTTTCCGAAATTATAGAATGTGGAACACCAAGAATCCTCACTATCATTTAGATGTAAATAGTTCCTAAGACATCAATAGTGAATGTTTCTTGAATTTTTAATAAGTGTGCGACATTGGTCAACCTATCGACGATCACCATAATACATTTCTTCCTATAGAGGATCTCGTCTAGCCAAAAAACACTCCATAGTGACTTCATTCAATTAACAATCTGGAATGTATAGGGTATATAAAAGTTCTATAGGTCATTGGTGTTATGAAATCTCTTACTAATATGTGGATCAGCAAGTGATAAAGCCTACAATCTATCTCTTTAGACACACACACCAATACTGATGGTTGAAGTCTCACTAAATCTTAGTGAGACCAGGATGAAACACCAATACAGAGGCCTATGATTCTATCATAAACTCTTCCCGTATATTCATTTTAACCCATACACAACCATAGATGAGAATAGTTTTCATTCCATAAACAACCCAAAAAGAAGATGGGTTATCCCATTGATGCTCTACTTCAAAAAGAGGCCCTTGTAATCATACAACCACCTCATCCAAACCCACTCTAAATCATAGACCTGCTGGAATTGTCCACCCATGTTATTCTTGAACCTCTATGTGCATCTATGAAAATGGATCCATTAGCTTCCACTCACTATTATTGTCATTTATAGCTTTTGTCTCAGTATTTTGCATCAAGTAATCAACTTCGACATTTTACATTCTGTGTGTGTAAGAAAACTCATAGTCAATCGATTGTAGGTATTCTCCCCGCTTGGGTTACCTTAAGTTCATGTATCACTATGTGGAGATTTATATGAGACATTTATGATCCATATAGACTAAAAATCACTCACCCAGTAAGTATTACATCAAATAGTGTAGAGCATAAACCATGGATTCTATCTTGAGGTCGTGAAATGGGTAATTCTACTATTGAGGCCTCACCTGGTGGGACCCATATACTATGACTTCATCACCATGAATCATCAAATTATCAATACTGACTCATGAAGCATAATAATAAAATATATAACTCCTACCCAACTCTAGAATTATCAACATCAGTGACGAGGTGGGTATCTCGTTTAACTAAAGAAATTCTATCTCAAAATATTTATACTATCAGAACTACACATCCTTCTTAGTCTGGACCATAAAAGGTAATGCAATGTGGGAGAGGTAATCAAAGAATAACTTTTAATAGCCATCTATCCCCATGAAGCTACATATATTGGATATGATCTTCAGGTATTTCCTGGATACCATGATACTCAAGTTCTATGGGTCAATACATACACCTTCCTCTATTATGATATGACCCAATATGTGAATCTCACTAATCCAAAAGTTTCATTTAATGAGATTCAAATATACTTAGTTATATCTTATTGTAATTATTATGATCTCATGATGAATGGAATGGTTGTTTATGATGGGAAAATACATTATGATATCTTCAATGATGACCACCACAAAGTAATCGATATATGGGTGAAAAAACTGATTCATCAAATCTATTCGGACTCCTGGAATGATCATCAAATCAAAAAACAGTACTAGAAACATGCACAATATATACCTACTCTATAATGTTGTTCGTGGTATGTTTGAGGGCCTCACACATACTTGATTGTAGCCTGAACTTAAATGAATCTCCAAGATTTTTTTTTTTTAAGATGGATGAAGAGGTTTCCTGTCCAAGACAATGGATACTGGTTCTTCACTATATGTTCAATCAATCAGTGGTAATCCACACAAAGTATGAGTGTACCAACCTCTTTATTGGAAAAAATACTGGTCAATCTAATGGAAATGTGTTAGGTTGGATAAAAATCATTGACTATAGATATCCGACCAGATTCATGAGAAACTAAAGCTCTATAGGTTCCATCTTATATGAAGTAATTGACAATTGTTACACATCAGGAACATTGTATATAGTGACCTAAACCACTATATCAAGTGGTAATCTAGAAAATATTTATGGAAGAGATCCTTAGAAAAATCCATAATGGGAGGGAATTACACTAACTTCTCTACCTGATCACTCATAATGAGGTTGGATAGCTGGGCAGTCACTCTTCCTCAACCCGTATGTTTTGGATCAGTTTGAAATTATTATATATCTGATTCACCGTTGTGTATATACATCTTTCCATCAGGTGATGTAATGGAAACCCCTTGATAATACAAACCCAACTGGGCATGATAAGACACAATCCAATACATATTTGGAATGATGTAAAATTCAGTCATATTGATGATGAAGAAACTCTATAATAAATGGAACCTAGATATTTCAAGAAGGACTCTTGAAAATTGAACATTCCCTCAATTTTGATCCATAATTTTATTCTAAAAGACATGATGCCACATAAGTTCTTAATTTTTTAAAGGAAATGTCTTTGTCAAAGACCAAGAAACAAATTATTATTAAAAATTAACGAAATATTACAAGAGTATGAAAGAGGAAATTTTATTATAATCTTTCTCATAATAAGGAAACAGCTCAACCGGTAAGTGATCACTCCATGTAATTTCCTGGTTAATCTTTGGTTGAAAATACCATCAGACACTATGTTTTCATCCCAGTAGGTATGTGTGGCAATGTATCTGGTCTCCTGGAGCAAGCTAAGATAGTTCTTCCAATGCATTGTAAGAGACCAAGCAAGTTGAACCACTCCATTCCAAATATCTTGAATAATGGTGGTGGAATCACTTTCAATAAAAATATTATTCCATCCATTTAGCTTAACGAAGTTAACCACATGAATCAATGCTATCATTTTAGCCTCCAGGGTGAAGGCAGATCCACAGCCACCAAAAAAGAATCAATGCAAATGCCTAAAAGAATCCCTAAAGATGGCCCCACAGCACATGAGACCTGGATTTCCGTTAGAAGCACCATCAATGTTTATTTTTATCCAGCTAGTATTTGGATCTTGATATAACACTTCAAGGAAGATCTTTAGTTGATTGTAGATCCTGTTGATTCTAAGCCGACGAAGGATGACAAAGTCACCAACCGAGTTAGCGCGAGAGTCTTTCTGAAGAGTATACGCTTCCCTAATAGCAATAAGATTTCTATCCAAACCTGCATTAATATTGAGAGAGGAATAATTGTGGATAATTTCATTTATGTCATACCAAATAATGTGGAGGAGCTCTACAACGGCAGATAGAAAATGATTTCTGATTTGAGGCGTGAAATCCATCTCCACACAACATTTGAGAAAAGATCATATAGATTCACCAAGATACCATCTACATTCAAAAATGTCAATAACAAAATTCCAAAGAGCATTGGATATGGCACAAGAAAAAAATATGTGATTGATGTCCTCCCAAGGTTGGTGACATAGGTGACCACATGAGCTAAGCTGGACACCAAAGGATTGTAGGCAAGCCTCTGTTGGTAAATGCTTGTGAGAAATACGCCATAAAAGATTTTTTCTGGTAGGTTTGATCCATGGAATATCAAAATGCTTGAACCAAGAAAAATTAGATTTAGGGTAAGAGAAAAAATGCATGTAATAATCTTCTAAATCAAGGATCCCATTGTGGGATGGTTCCCAAATAAGACAGTCTCCATCATTCAAAAAGGTGTATTCCTCAACTAAATGCTTGATATGATCAGGGAGGTATATGTAAGGGGAATGTAGTACTTCCTTTATGGTACATTTTATATAATCCGGAACATTGTTTGAAGGATTTTTTGAATTTAGGGGAACACCAACCATTTTGTAAAGCTAGAATTTCAGGGTAGAATCAGAGTCAACCATCAATCTAGAGTTGTGCATGATATTGACAAAGGAGTATCTAATGGATGGAAAGGGGGAAGAATTAACATAACTCAAATTATGAGTTTCAAGATTTTCCAGGAAATGATTTTTAAGAAAAGAAATTGAGTCATCTTTGTTGTTTATTAAATTCCAAGTGGGTATGGCTTGGAGGGATTCATTAAAAAGCTTGACGTTTTTTATTCCAAACACTCCTTTATCGAGGGGATTTCAGCTGGTAGACCAGGGGATAGTGACAATCTTCCTATCAATGATACTTCTAGTCCCCAAAATGTTCATAATGTACGTATTTATTTTCTTAAGGACACTGACATGCCATATGTAAATCATCAGTGAATAATCCATTTTGGAGACAACAGAAGCATACACCAGGCAGATGCTACCAGCAATAGAAAGTGATTTTCCTTTACAGGAAGAAAGATGATTAATGATATGATCAGATATATCATTAAAATATGATGATCTAGGCCTACCCCAAAATATTGGAACACCCATGTAAGTAAAAGGATGGTACCCTTCTTTGATACCAAAACTCTTAATGATGTATCTTTTTATGGAAATGGGGAAACGTTTTCCAAAAAGATGAATGATTTTTCTAACTAATGGATTAGCCCAATATCACTTCATAGTGAGATAAGGCAGCTTTGAGATTAGTGATGTAGCATTTTCCACCATTAAAGAAATGAATAATGTCATCTACATAAAGGAGGTTGGTCAGGACATTAAGGTTTCGGGAAGCTTGGATGGGCTTAATTATATGTTGATGAACAAGAGAGTTGAGGAGATGACTAAGGTAAACCTCCTAAATGAAAAAAAGAATAGAATAGATGGGATCACCTTGTCAGAGTCATTTCAAAAATTTAAAATATCCCTTAGGAGATCCATTGATAAAGATGGAAATAGATTCTGAGTTGAAAATAGAGTTGATTATGCTAATAAACACATCATTGAAGCCAAAACCCCGAAGGACCATGAAAATAAAACACCACTTGATAGTATCAAAAGACATCCTAATGTCAAGATTAATAGTAATGTTTCCTCCACTGGAGGTTTTCATGAGACCATTGGTGGATTCGGAAGCAAGGCTGATGTAGTCCTGAATAGACTGCCCCTTCATGAATCCAAATTGGTTCCACGATATAATTTTGTTTAACAGAGGGTAGAGCTTATTGGGAAAGAGCTTTATAATAATTTTATAGACAGAGTTTATGAGTGATATAGGTTGAATCAGGGAAATTTTAGAGGCATTGTACACCTTTAGGTATTAAGGTAACAACGTGGGCATTCATACCCTGAGGTAAGAAACCATTAAAAAAATTTCTTGACAAGCTTGCAAACATACTTATGAATAACATCACAGTGATTCTAAAAGAAACCATTATTGAAACCATCAGGTCTTGGAGCACTGTCAGGGTGAAGCTAAAGACAATGTCCATAATCTCATGGTCAAGGGGAGTGCTTAGGGTAAAATGTTTGCCTTCCTCCTCGGTCAGGGAAGGGATGATCCCAAGGAGGAGGTCCTTGTTAATGCAAGACCCATTGAAGATATTATCAAAATCAGAGACCATATGATTTGAAATGGATGCCTTAGAGTCATTGAGGATGTCATTGTCTTTCAAAAAGGCAAGCGGATGATAGACCTTCCTAACCCAGTGCAGATCATTATAGAATTTAGTGTTACAATCAACATCAGAGAGCCATTTAGTTTTGAAAACTTGTTTTCAGATTTTATCCTTACGAACTAACAAGGAATTGAGCTTCATAGAAATGATGACCTCGCATTGTGGGATAGAGGAGAAATCAGAATGGGTTTCATTATTTTGAATTTGGTTGAGATCAGTCTCAGGAGCGGATATGTCCTTACCAAATTTGCATCGATTTAGCACTACACCAACCCTTGAGCGAAAGTTTGAGATTTTTGAGCTTTATAATAAAACTGAAGGCATCTGAGTGATGACCTAATGAATTCCAGCAATTTTAAATAATATTAGATCAATATAAGTCACATGAACAAGCATTGTTAAGTTTTAAAGGAATACTAATCTTGTCACGTTTAGAGTGAAAGCTAACCATGATAGGATGATGGTCTAAGCAAAGTCTATGTAAGGTGATTCTAGAAATTTTTTCCCAGACATCGAGATCTGGGACATTCACAAGGGCCCTATCGAGTTTACTAGAAACCATCCTATTATAGTGCCTTCTATACCAAGTAAACAGGGCACCAGTGAGATTGACTTCAACTAGATTGCAGTCTTCAATTGAAAATCTAAACTCCATGGATGAAATTTGAGTATGATAAGGACCATGTTTTTAACAAGGGGAAAGGATAAAATTAAAGTCTCCAATCACTAACCTGGGGTTGGAGATATAATTATCAAAGAGTAACAGGTCATTCCAAAAGGGCCTTCGATCCTGGTAGCGATTTTTAGCTTAATCAAGAGTGAAATACATATGAAGATTATCGAGAATAAAATCACAAGTCTGAATTTTATAAGTGAAGATGTGAATTTTAACATCTTTCAGAGAATAGTGGTAAAATATCTAGAGAGATTTATCCATACTTGTATTTCTCAAGAACCTAAAAAATTATAACTAGAGAAAGAAATTTTCATAAATTTCAAAGAGATGTTAACATTTTGTTCATCAAGAGCAAAAAATTTTGGTTTATGAGTCAAGATATATCTTTCAAAAAAAATAGTTTCATAGTTATCTATACCCTGATAGTTAAAAAAGATAACATCCATTAAAAATTGTGGTTGGAGCATTGGTTCCTTTTTTTTCTTCTTAGAACCACTCGAGCCTTTGTTCCTCTTTGATCTCTTATGTTTTGATGAAGTGGCTGGAGTAGTCTTCAAAACCTGTTTTCTCATTGGGGAATCAGAAAAAAGGTTAGTAGCATCTGAGAAAACACATTCATTTATTTTATCAGGAGATTTAGTATCTTTATAAGTGGCCCTAGAAAGGCCAAAAATCTCGAGAGGTGGGATTCGAGACTGAGGAACAGAAGACAAAACAGAAGTGGCCTACATATCTACTGTCCCTATCGACTGTAAAGAAGAATCCTTATCATTTTGAGAAGGAAATTTAATGTAGAAGGATGATTTTCAAAGTTCATATCATCTATCAGGATGAGGAGAGTTGCATTCTTAAATTATAGATGGATTTATACCATGAGAGGCTTCCTGGGTAGTGAGCGTGGATGTGCCTTTTGCAAGAACAACTGTCTTTGGATCTGTAACCACTAGGACTCCATGTGAGGCCTTGGGAAAATCCATGTCAATGTGAGAGGAATCATGGGGCATGGGAGTGCCATCTGGAAGAACATGTACCTTTGGCTTTGTATCCACCAGGGCTACTTGTGAAGACTTGGTCAAAACCAACCCTGGAAGCGCATGGGAGGATATATCTATCCCTGATTCCAGGGTCTCATCATTCTATTGAACCAGAGATATTAAATAATCTTTTAATGAGGATTTCATAGGAAGGAAGAAGATACCCAAAAAACATCTGTTGAATATCTTCCAAAATAGTATGATCAATTTCACCATCTGCTTCCTCTTCGACTTGCTCTGCCCAGGTAACACCCGAGCTCTCGCCCGAGGGATTGACCCTCTTGACCCAAACATCTGAGTTCTCTTTTTGAGGATCTAGAATGTTCAGATCCATGTATTTATTTTTATTCTTACGATTATCATTCATCCATCCATCCTCGGTAGGCTGAGCGACTTGGCTTTGAACAACACGACATTTCAGAATGGAGTGACCGACGATCTTACAAAAACCTCAGTATGGAGGCATTATCTAACATTCAACACAAATCTCATTTTTGAACTCATTCGCAGTGAATGTAATTACATCCGGGACCTTGGAAGAGATATCAACTTTGAACATAACCCTCGCATAGAGACCGATATCAGAATTCAAAGTACGTTGATCAATTTTAAGTTGCGTACCCATGCAAGAAGTGATATTATTTATGATTTTTGGATGCCAAAAGTACCATCTGAGCCCGTGTAGACACACCCAGATATGAATCATGGAATTTCATGCAGTTTTCGGGTTGATGCTATAGTCCCAGTCAGAGATTGGATGATCTCCAGGAGTTGGTTGGAGATTACATATCCTCCAAACATGGTCTAGAGCCTCTTGAGATTTTAACATCATATGGAAGTATCCTTTGCTGATGGGAACCAACTTACAGTCATAGAAGACCCAGATGTGTCAGATTCTTTCTTTGAGTTTCAGTTGGATGAGGGTTTCTTGCCATTGAGATACGATATGTGACCCATGATCGAAAATTTACACATCTGAAACCGTTGTTGTAGTGCATCGAGGTCAGCTTCAACCAAAAAATTTTCATCTTATAAGTTTTTATAGAGGGGGTATGTGCTTCCAAGGCATTACATAGATACACGTCTCTAAGAGCTTCGATAAAAGAGATGCCTTGCGGCTGAACCACCTGAGGTTCTTCCTGACAAGGCTGAGTGTGGCAAATATGCTGATGTTGTAGCTCTTGGGCCTGACATGATGCAGAGAACCAAATCCCAACATGAGGTAGATTTCAAAATTGTATACCACATATAGGTGTTAGTATGACTCCCCATTCAATAGATTTTGGAGGAAAGGATTGACAGAAACACTAAAGGTAACCCCTCCTACCGCAAACCCGATACTCAATTTGGTTCATCATTAATCGGGGTTTCTTATGTGTTAAAATATCAAATAGGTGACATGCTATGGATATGTCAGTGCATGTCACATGGATTTCACTACCCCAATAAGCACACTCAAAATAGAACTTCCTACATTAGAAGAACAATTACCTAGTCTCAGAACAGAACTATCCTGGTTCACATTTCCCACATATATGAGATTCTATTCAGTAATAAGGGCATGGTTCCCAATTTCTATAATTCTAAATTGTTGGAATATTTTCACATATGAGAATAAAAAATATCTAGTTCCATACTAAAAAGAGTTCACAGTCATCAAATCGTCACTCGTTAGAGAAAGAGAGAAATTCTAAAGTTGTTGATGAATGAGAATAATCTAGCACCATCATAGTTCCCTATTAATGATTAATTTACTCCCTGGGATGATCTTCTATCAGAGTCAATGGGAAGAAGTTATCAAATAATGATGTATGTATGTCTTCCTAGAACATTCCCTAGTGATGCTTGGCCTGATAGATGACATCCCACGAATTTTTTGCATAATCTTGCATCATATTGGTATATAACTTGACACTATGATTTGCAGTTGTCTCCTGATATTTAATGATATATACCATAGCTTCCTTCCATGAATTGGTACCATGATTTATGTTTTTCCCTAAAAAGGTGGGAGGATGTCGGTGATGGATGTCCCGAGTTAGCACTTCCATTATTGGGGAGGGAAAGGGAGAACCATGAACAGAATGCATGAACCATCAAAAGCTATCATAGATCTAAGTATTTGTTCTTTGTAGAAGATTAGTACAATGTGACACATGTGGAACTACATGAGGTACTATGTGTGGATCATGGTCCACCACCTTATAAATGTTCTCATTGACACTCTCCTGGTGTTCAAAATGAGAACATCTTTTTGGAATAACTGCACAATTTCCAAGAACATCCCTTAGATAATATTAATATAAGATATTGAAATCATACAATGAAAATTATAAAGAATGGAATTTACAATGCCTCACTAAAACATGGAGGAACCAATATATTTATTCTAGAGATAGGCTTTGAGGAGAAGGAAACGGTCTCAAAATATCATAGGATACACGGACTACTTCCAACTACATTGTTTGGATTTGGGTCATGCTCCCAGAATATTTATATATAGATACCATTTCATTTTTAGGTCACATTTATTTTAACTTATTTATTTACCTAAATATCTTTTAAAAAGATTAATTTGGTGGGTCACCCCTCTAATTTATAAGTTCTCATTCACCATATGAATTGATTTTGGGAATTCACATAATCTAGATAGTAACATTTTCTTGCAAGTTAAATTGGAACATTTCTATAAATCTAACAAATCATACACTATAAGGAAAAATAACTGAGACAAAATCAACAATCACATACAGATAGGAAATTCATTCTAAACATTAAATATGGAATCGCAAAATCCATGACATTTCAATCATATTGTGCCTTTTATTATGAATTCTTTGACACTCCTTCATATTACCATCCTATAATATGTGAAATACTTTATTAACAATACTTATATAATAAAAAAATAAAACTAGTGTGTAACCCAATTATGATTCCCTATCCACCATAAATGGCATAATAAATAATTTCAATATTCAATACAATGTAATTTCAGTTTCCCATATACATGGGTTAGTGGCATTCATGAATATGTTAAATTCCAAATTCTGATGTCCCAATATCCTATCTAAATCACAATAGTTATACCAAATGTAAAAATATCCTCAAATTACAAATAGTATCATCCCTCCCTAACTTCCACATATTGGTTCCCTTAGGAAGTGGGTCACAAGACATGACACAAACATCTCTGAATACCAGAGGCTACAAGATAGAAGGGAGGTCCTAGTGTGTCTTTATGGGGAGGATATTACCTCATAGAACAGAGTATGAATGAATGTAAATGAAAGATAATAAATATTGTAATCATAATAATTAATATAAAACAAATGATCCAATGGAAACAATCCCAAATACAAAAATAAACACGTGTAAGATGAACTTAAATATTAAGTACAAATTCTGATGATAATCCAGATTATGTAAAAAATAATTGTACATAGTGAACAAGGTGTACATGAATATACTACATTCTATATAAAAACATCCAAAAATTGGAAAAAAAATAGCTACAATAAACATCTCGAGCATAGGATCTCTCTTTTTCCAACAATCCCAATCCTAATTTTGTAAACGAGTAAAGCATCAAAAGATTCAGGATTCCATTTTTCCAATTCTATGATTATAAAATCTCCATGGGATCCAAGGGAATTCAAATAAGGGTGTGAGATCCAATATCATAAGTATGATATTTTTTTTCAAAAAAGGCCAAAAAATATCTAAGCATCATGAGAACTGACCAGATGATCTGCTACAAATATCCCATCCTAATACAATTTGTCACACATAAAAAACAGGCCACTTCCACTTATCCATACTTATAATCATATAATATATCTGAGTACCATCAGCGGCCTAAATTGGGTGGGAGATAAACTCAGTATTCCTCTACCAATGATGTCAATAAAATTCTAGTCTATGAAAATATTCTACAAAAATTTGAATGTATATAAATGTAGAATAAAAAATAAAAACAACCCTTTTTCAAGATCATGGTCATTATGGGACACCTAGGTGATGATACCTTCTTTAACCTATGTAGAAGGTCTCAGATAATTTGTTTATTTAAACATTTATTCATGGTACTAAGGAATATAATAATATATACCATGGAAATAATTATGATAATACTAAATGGATCAATGAGGAAATGAGGAATCTATAACCATATAAAGTAAGGCTACCTCATGATAATTGGGTTCTGAAAACTCCACATGCAAGGAGGAAGGAGATCCATGTAGTTGGAAAAGGAATGAAGTAAACCGAGAAGAATTATTTAAAGAAAAAGTTTAAAATGGGGTGATGTTGGAAAAGATGGTTTGGGTCTATATAGTAAAAATCTCTATGTGGACAATGGCTCCACATGACACTTCGCTGCTTCATGAAGTTCCCTCTGAATGAAGTAGTTCACAAGAAGAGATGGTACCACCGACACCCGAAAATAAAACAATGTTTTTTGTGGTGACAATTGAATATTTCTTCCCCAGTGAATTTATGTACCCCATGAATGAAATCGTTCGTACGATGAGAAAATACTGCCTAAACTAGAAAATGAATCCAATTATTTTCAGGGCTGGATGTTGATTTCTACACCAATGAATGACTGCCCCCCCCCCAATGAAATATTTCTAGAGCCAGGGAGTCCTCCTTGTGACATTGTAAAGAAATTCCCATGGCCAACCTTAGAAAATCAACTATGAGGATACTCAATCCCTATATTCTTCTAGAAAATACCCATATGGGAATCCTTTATAGATAGGAGAAACAAAAAGAATAAAAACTAGAGGTGAAACTTTTCGGACCCCTGAAAAGAATTGGGATAGAGACATTTATTCCATACAGGTAAATCCACTGCATAATGTTATGAAGGAATAAAAACCACCCAACTACCCACAATCATAAAACACCTTTATGGACTTCATTCCACATGGATGAAATGGATGGACCCTTAGTTGAATATCAACCTACAAAAAAATGTTATGCATGTTGAACCCGACCAAATGTAAAAAAATTCTATTCAGGATGAAGTATACACCTCATAGAAAAAGGCTACATGGGAAGAACCTACCCCCACATAGCAGCATGCTATGTGGGAAGAATCCAAGTCTACCTATCATAATGCAACTCAGATGGCACCCTTCCCCATGTAAATTTTTTTTTACATATATGGGACCCTATCTGACATAAAAACATTATATAAATAATTGGGTATCCTATGGATTTTTTCTCTCCAACTCCCATTACTTCCTTCCATCATAGAATCATCCACTACTTCCACCGCTCCATAAACCAGTCTAACAGAATCAAGCCAAGGACTCTTCCAAATCCACCTAATATACGTGCGAAAATCAATAGGTGTATCATATTATTCGCTTCGGTCTACATAACCATGGTAAGTGGAGTCATTATGGTAGAATATATGACATGAAGGACCCTTATAATATCTTCAAGTCTATATTTTTATGGTAACGATGGTTATAAACATGGTGCTTATATGAACTTCCTCATTATAGGGACTTAGGGGAACCAATGGCATGTCCATTCTATAAGGGATAGTGTTTCTCAATCTTCTCTTCCATGGTGACCAATATGGTATACCTAATGGAGTAATCCACTAATATTTATTGTGAGAGTAGCAATATTTTCCCTCTTTTCCACCCTAGTTACCAAAATAAATGAGAATATGGGCCCAATCAAATATCTTTTATTCTCCCTTTGGGATCCAGGATATATCCATCCCTAGAAAAAGTGGATTGTGTGATCATCAGAGATATGACTTCATATTTTCTTCTCACATTGATAATGAATCACATTGGATTATTAGTTATTGGAGATCATGAATTCTAGATGTTCCCAAATCATAACATCAGCCTTCATTATAGATATAACCCCTAACCACTACTCAAATTGGCCTACTCTATAGGTGTATGTCCTAACCCTTTCCAAACATCATGGGCTTTGATTTCCACCTATCTGGGATACATAGGTACCGTACATGATGTCCAAACCCAACACCCATATTTACTATAATGTCCTTGCGGCCACATTCACATTAGTTTTATACCATCCCAAGATACCACATTTCTTCTAGGTCCCATCGGACTCTTTGAAATTAGTTTCACAACATAATTGACCAGACACCATTCTCATGGATGTACTGGATTTAGGATGCTTAATTACATGGTTGGGTCTTTTTCACATGATATTAAAAAGTGATGTTTCATATTATGTGGCATTAGACTATGTGGGTTCTAATTCCTTTCATGAGGATACATAGGAATCCCATTATAAGGGTTTAATCATGGCATCAAAACAACTTCAGTCTCCCTGGATGATAGTAAACTCTAGAGAGCTTCCCTCAATGGATTAAAAATAGAATCTTGTTTAAAAATTTCCAAATAATATTTTATACATTTTATAAAGGACAGAATTGATGGAGAACCTTAGATAAATGATGATATTACAATCAATTCAAACCTCAGATACATAAAGTTGATTCAGAACCCTTGAATGTTCATAATTGATCGTTACCTTTGTGTGGTCTAAAATAAATACATGGGAATTAATAAAGGATTTGTGAACATATCATTAAAATATAAGTAATTCGCAAAATTGAAAATAGTTCCTACAAAATTGTGAAAAGAGACCAACTTACCATCCTCTTGACCAATGTGACTTCGTAAGTGTCTTTGGCCATGTTCTCCAATGAACACATTCCTTGGAAAAGAATTTTCCTAATTTTTCATGGAAATGAAAACCATTGGATATTTATTTCTCCAAAAAAAAACTATTGGAGACTGTTCATAAGTATTAAACCCCATATTAATTATTGTAAAAAACTAAACCCCATGAAATCAATCCTTGGGAACCTGAATTATTAGGGAATGAAAATGGTGAACCTGATGTGAATCTTTAACGAAAGTGGTGGGGTTACATGATGTTAGGCCTCTTTCAAATCCCAAATAGAAGAGGAATAAATGAGACTATAAATTATTCTTTTGTTGATGAGATGTTATTTTGATGAGTTTTTTCCCCTAAATTTATCATATATTTTTTATGCACTTTTGAACAGAACGTTGTTAAATCCAATGGAATCTCACAATATTTAACAGACACACACTTAAACCTAAGAAAAGGTTGGGTCCTCAACCAAATATATGTATCCATCACCCACCCAATGTATTAAAGAATGGGTTTATAAATAATTGGATGGAGAGTAAAACCGAAATGTAAAACTCTCAAACTAGAAGGAAAATTGATAGGACCTCCAGTCCCTAAAGCCCTTCTAGATATCCTCCTAATGACAATTGGAGGTCCAGAACCAGACAACCTAGATAACTATGTCAAAACATCTTGGGATCATATCACCAGAAAATGTAAATTAGTTCTTACCTTACATTATTTAGGCTGATGAAGTGGCCACCACATAATTAATCATAGAATGATATGGGTTCGACCCATGGGCCCATGATATAAATAATTTCCAACAACACCACATGGCCCAAAATCCTCACAATGTGGCGAATACTGCTCAATGGGTCCCTACTGAAGTCAAATGAAAATAGGTCTAAATGGAGGCCCAAAAAGTGCGATAATCTAACAAAGGAGAATATTTTATCATCCTTATTCTTTATGATAATCCCTCTGAGTAAATATGATGGAAACATATGGGAAAATTTATATTACTTCTCACTCATATGAAGTCTATCAGTCAAATATTATGGAAAACCATGAGGCTATTGAAATTACAACTTTTTCACATAAAAAACTCTATGAAAATATGGTTTAAAACTAACAAAAGACTCATATCCCTACTAATGAACATGAATCCATCCTTAAAAATAAAGGGTAAATTACCGATACACATATAAAAGATAATGAACATGAATCCTACAATGAAAATATGGTATTAAGGTATAGGAAAATGAATATCCCTGCTAATTCACATAGACCCCATCATGAAAATATGATAGATAATTACTGAAAGTTGCATATCCCTGCTAATACACATTAATACATCTATGTAAATATTGCAGAAATCGACTAGTAGTTGTTAAAAAATATAGATTATGAATATTAATCATGTAATGGAAATATGAATAAAAAATTGGACAAAGCAAATGTCATATCCTTGATGTTATCCATGGGTATACTCATACATATTCCACCACATAAGAGTATTTCCCATACATACTAGGTGGAAATGGAGGATCAGAGTAGGAATTCATTTCTAATCCGATATCAGAATGGGCATATATTCATGTTCACATAAATGAAAAATATATAATTGTATTAGAAATGATTTAGGGTTAGATATAAATCCTTGAACATATGTAATACAATTTACAAGATGTAATTACGTACACATCAATATCAAGGAGTCTGACCCACAACTTCTCCTCATCATGTGGGGAGAGTCATCCACAAAATAGGGTGGTCACTAAGTTGTGTATATGTATCCATAATCCTATCAAGGAGGGTCATTGGAAATATTCCAAGGTAAATATGAAACAAGAACAAGAAAAAATACTTATTTCTACTAGGGGAAACAGGTCTAATTTGGTTTTCTTTCTTGGTTAGGTATATATCAGTACCCAATCTCTAGAATCATACAAGTATATCATGAAATAACCAAAAGAAACACATGAATAGAAACCAATATGTTAAGGTTATCACTCATATAAGGTGTCCAAAATCCCCCATAAGAGAGAACCAAAAAAATAAATCAAGTGAAGGGAATGTAGAAAATGAAGATATGACTCATAAGTCTGATCTACTGGATACAAGAGATCTTGAGTACATGAAACATCTGTCATTGGTGGATGATGATTTTTTTGAACCATTAAGATATTAGGGGAGTGGATTTAGAATATGTGAGGTTCTTCCTCGCAAAATTATTACCAGCTTCTCTGAAGGTCCTCCCTATAGAATATATCATGAAGGCTTTCTTAATGAGAAAAAACTGATCGATTATGAGAGACTTTGTCACAATGAGCATCTCTATAGCCCTCCTAGTGGATAGAAGATCAAAAAGAAAGAAGTTCCTCCCCTAGATTTCATCCACTTGGATGGTTCTACTATGGGTATACTTTATCGAAATTCTCCCTCCCATCAGACGTCAAGCTATGATGGCAGTCCTATACATGATGGAATTCATTTCGAATGTTCTCCCCACATTGAATTATCATTTCCCTAAAAAGGTCCTCCCCTTGCTACATTAAATGTGAAATAGGCCTCATACATTGAGGTGCTTTGGAATATGGGGGAAGACATGTTATATACCCTACCATTAACAGATGACATATTTTATCAACTAGGAGAAATCTTAGGGACCCCCCCCCCCCGAACCATTCTTATGCCAAAGAGACCCCTAATAGCCCATATATTTTTTAAAAAACATTAAAAAATAATTCATGTTGGGATGATCATGTAAATTATTCTATGGTAGAAAAAAGGATATATTTACCCTGAGAAGAAAATTGTTTAATTAGGGATGGTATAACCATTAGGTTTTGTCTCTCACACACTTCTGATTTTGACATTACAAATGGATTGTTAGATGAATGCATACACAACATCTATATAAATAATTGCAAAAAATATCCCCCATATCAAATTAAAATTATTTCCTTATAGTGGGAATGTTGATGATTTCAAAAATATTATGATTTCTTCATCTTTATGTCGACCTAGAAGGTGTCACATCTGTGTCGTAACCACAATCAATGAAGATGTAGAAATATATCTAACTTACCTACCATAATGTGATTCATGAGTTGTTCTGTCTAATTTTCGATACCCCTAATAGTGTTTACATACAAGGATGGGGAGAATATGTACCATTGTATTTTACTCCACACCTCATTCAAAGAAACCCACTAGAGATGAAATCATGTAATGCCATTAGACAAAAGCAGTTCTCAACGAGGATCCCTACTCCAAAAAGATAATACACTAATCAAGAATCGGACTTGAATAAGTCTCAAATGCAATAAGAATGAGGATAGTATGGTGTAAAAAAAACCTAGAACCAAAAAAATGAGAACATTCAATAGGGTTCTCTCTTAATGGAAGAAAATAATCAAGAATTTATAATGCCCATAAAAGCAAGTATTTTTCATATAGATTCCACACCATACACGGATCAGTCTCAAAAAAGGATGCATGAGATCAATATAGAAGGTATAGTAAAAAAATATACTGAAATCTAGGATCTGCCCCAGTCCATAAGGCTAGGGGAAATTTTACAAAAAAAAGACTTAATACTAAAAAATTTATACCTAGGCATGTCAACAAGAGAACGAGAGAAACCCTAGACTACAGGTTGTGGGAATTTTCTCCTCAACCTCGCATTAGATGGATATCATTCTTTTCCTCTTTATGGAGAACAATAAGAAGTAAGGACTCCTTGTTTGCCCCATCTCACTATCCATTTCCCCTAAATGGAAGGCATATGACTAGGCTACAAGAAAGCTCCCTATGAGTCACCCTTCATCAGGAAACGTGAAGAAGTCCTCAAAAAGGAATGGATAGATACAACAATGGATGAAAACTTCCCTCTAGCATTCAAAATCTAGTATGATGACCAAAATGCATTATGTGTCACTGAACATAATCAAATTAAAGAATTTGAATGACACCAAAAATGATTCAAATAATGAAGAGAATGGATTGGATGGTTCCAACTAGAATATGGTTCACACTAAGATTGAAGGTGTGCATACCCAGAACCAGATAATCAACCTAAATTTGGGTTCTCCCAATACCAATGCCTCAATGACTCATCATCACATCACTACAAACGTGATGAATAAAACCCTAGTCACATATGAACTACCTCCTCCTCTCAAGGTGGATGATCTCCCTATAATCGAAGAACACTCCAGTCTATAGGAATATTAAATTAAAGGGATTATGTGAATCAAGGATTTGTTACTTCAAGGTAGCATTTCTAGATAATTTGTTTCCTGGTTAGAGCCTCAACGTGCGCTTTTAATTGGTGTACTCAACAACAACGATTCATCCCAATAATTAATGTAGGGCTAGGACAGTTACCCAAATTAGTTCTTGGAACCACTGTTTACATGGACCTAATCATGGATTAAATTCAATATTTCCATCCATTAAGGAGAAAAACATTGTGGGTTCAGGAAAATCCACAAGAGATATCCCCATATAGATATCAGGGAAATAAATAAAAGAACTAGCATGTCAAATCCAAGACATTGTTTCACATGTGCAAGATCATATTCAACTTAACACTCATCAAGGACATATCTACACCATCGAGTAATTGGAATCATTATTAAAATACATAGAGTAGTGGTGTGCATCTGTTCATCCAGAATAGAAACGTTATCCCAATCAAGTTAGCGACACACCACTACCTACAAACATTGGGATCCCAACATTTATGATATCCAATTTCTTTGGTGACATGGAACAACAACTAACACATTATAAATCTCATTGTGATACCATTATTGAACTATCATGTAATAATAAGTACTGAAACTCAGATTCATCAAACGAACCATTCAAGGGACAACCTTCCTATGCTAAACAAATATACCAGCTCTGTCAATTACAGGATTGGAAGAAATGAATATCTATTTCCTATTTCAGTTCAGATCCACACTACAAAAGGAAAAATAAATGACCTCAAGAATTTAATATGGTGATAAAATTATAGTGTATTGGATTTATTTACCATATGGAATTGGATGACATTCTCCCTAAACCAATCACTTCCCTAGGAAGGTATTCTCACTCTCTTCATTGAGAAACTTCCCAATGAGAAATTAACACCACTCATTCATGTGATATATATTGGTAGATTTTGAGATTTATCCACCTTTTAACAAAAAAATGTATCCTCAAATAAAAAATACTATGCTAATTTAATGAATATCACCACCAATATCGAGGAAATTAACAGGAAAAGTGGACGATATGTCTTTCATACATAATATATACTACGCATTTCCCCAACTCCAAAACTAAAAATATATTATTTAACACCCCTTGGGAATTAACAAACCATCCCCTACCATTCATGGTGTGCTAATGGTACCCATGAAAAACCAATTCAATGAGTTAATGACTACGTGTACTTGTTATGAGATGATCAAGAATGTGGCTATTTTATAGCCACCATGGATAGTGATTTACTCTACCCGCTAGAACCTAAAAGTCCAAACCATGTAAGTCTTGATGAACAATTAAATAATTTCCCCTTCCATAGAATATTAGGGAATACCATTAATGAATTATTTAAATTCAAATAAAACCTATAAAAAATTGTATATTTTGGTCATGTAATGTTGTGAAATACACTAGTTCAAGTAGCATATGTTTCCACTACAACACCTATGGAAGGAGGTGGGTTTAAAATGTTTTTATAAGAAGGGAAAATAACTTTTATGGTTAGATGACATGAGTGAAAATCAACAAAAATCATGTCATTCTCCATGCATAGTTGAAAAAATTTACTATATCCCCATCCACTTCTGATTCCACTAAGAAGACGTCATTATCCACAGAAACCTCTAAAATACAACCTTTCAAAAAGAGGCCTAACTAGAAAGGAATTAATAAAACAAACAAGGATGTAATTTAATCAATTAAAAAAGTTTATCAAACTCTCTTAGACCTCATACCCTAAAATTTGAAGCATTGGGAACCAGAACACCAAACTACACCACCTAAAATGGTCTGCCAAACAAATTCATCATCACATGAGGAGATAATCTTTAGATACATTAATAACATTCATTTAATTGATCCCTTCTTCGATGATGCACTTTTTTATGAACCTGACTTACCCTCTTCTAATTGGTGAACCATAAGAGGATTTCATAGGATCCTAGGATATTAGAGAATGAAATTTGTGTCATGAACCATAATCCTAGCCACATACCGACTTGAATATTCAATGTTCCAAACACATGAAAAGATCCCTTTAGCAGGATCTACATGAGATGGAAAATAACATGTCACCTACAATAATAAACCATATCCTAATAACTATAGAATATAAATTTGATGGGGTGAAGGTGTCCAATCATCATTGGCGTGCAGACACACCTGACTATCCCATCTTACAAAGGACATGAGCACCTCCAACTCCTATTTTGAGGGCTAATATATCCCCATAAAATACTCAATCCCTTAAAGCGCATATTAAAGAGAATAACCACCATAGGAAGTGTTTCCCTTTATACCTGAAGAATGTCATCCTAAAGTAGTAAGCCATGGTACTAGAAAAGATATCAATTATGGGGTCCTTGAGATTGTCAAAATGTCCTAGGGAAGCACTAATAGATGATTTTGTAAGACCCCATGATTTTGATGAAAATTTATCCCCAGCTGAGGTCTATCAGAATGTTACTAATCTTACAGAATACCACACAATTAGACTTTTAAATGTTGAAGATGAAGATTCCATTATACAATGACACATTGGAAAATTATATGAATCCAACATGATAAATGTTGTTTATGTTAAAAAAAACATTGGAAATGGATCTAGAGTTAAATTCATTATAGAATGAACTTTTCACTGGGTGGGATAAAATTAAGATAACCTATATCCATCCTAAATAAATTTGCATGTTTATGATAATGTTGAGCAAAATACATTAGGTAAAATTGTGCTCAAGGATCAGTTTGGAGACCACGTTGCCGGCTAATAATTTCATGCGGTTTGGTAGAGCATGGACTTTAATGTCTTTATAAGAATTCCTTGAAATAATCAACATGATTAAATCTTTTAAACATAACTTAAATTCCCAAAATATTTCATTAATGAATAAAACATGATGTCACAATCCTGTAAGATCCCATTTGATTATTTAAATTCCAAATAAATGATATTTCTGGTGGTGTCACCCCAATGATTTGAAAATGATCTCGACCAATCCCTTATAATAGCTTATAGATGAATATGTGTTAACCATTAATTATATTGATCATATTAGTTAATGCGTAGACACATATTCAGTGGCTATAAAAATTTCAGTCATGAACAATGAGTCTATTAGTTTTGAAAAGTTATATGAATCCCTTTAAAGTAGTGATACGTTGAATGAAAATTCCTTCATTCCATCCTTCGCGACTCCAGAAGACCTAACCACACAAATTCAGGAAGAAAATTTTTTATCATTACCATAATAAGATGAAGAAACACCTTCTTAACCTATAACTTCATCCTATCCATTGTTTCAAAGAATTCCCACATGGTTATCTAGGTCAAAAGGCGTCTCATCGTCTTCAGAATGAAAATATATCAGCTCCTCCCCCAAATAAGGAGAACACATTCCTCTACATTCTCTCTTTATTGAACAAGATAAATGAGATGTATAGTATAAATTATAATAGTATTAAGATAATATGGATTCCCCTAAAGAATTTGAGGAGGGATTATATAACACCATTGAGGAGCTCTATGAAATAAACCTGGGTACTACAAAAGAGCCATGACCGACATTTTTCAGTGAGACTAGGTATTCTGAAGAAAAATATGTGTATACATCCTTCATGATTTATCATTGGGAAGTGTTCACCTAGAAATACAAAAACAATTATATCCCTTCTTCCTATGGTTTCCACTCACCACATATGTCATCCTGAGGACAACTGGGGATATAAAAAAGGATGAATAAGTACACAAAGTACTCATGTTTCCAAAATTGAGGCTGAAGTTGAAAAGATAATAAAATAAAACATTATTCTAGAGGTTTAATATCCCAAATTTCTGACCAATATCATCCCCATAAAGAAGAAGAAATGGAAAATTTGAGTCATCATCAATTTTTTGGATCTCAACTATCACTGCAAGAAGGATTATTTCCCAATCATGATCACAATATTTTTGACAAATATAATAGCTTGATATCTAGATCTCTCCTTTATAGATGGTTATTTGGATTGAAATAAAATCTAAATGGTCTATGATGATGAATAATACCCCATTCATTCTCATAGGGAGAATATTTCTATCGATTAATGTCGTTTGTATTTAGAATGTTGACAATATATTCCATCGTTAAATGAATCACATCATTAAACCCTTTTAGGGAATGAATGTTAAATGTTATGTTGATGACATATGGGTTAAAAATTGAACATGATATAACCACCTAGATGGTATTGAAACCATATTCAACAAACTATAACAAAACAACATGAAAATGAACCCCCTAATTTTTGATTTCAGTGTTACCCTAGAGATTTCTCTTGAATTTTTGGTATTCCACCAGGGCATCAAAGTAGACCCTGATAAGGAAAATGATATACATGGCTTGCCACCTCCTTTCAAATTCACTAAGATGAGTTGAATTCAAGAACACTTGTCCTACATTTGGAATTTCATAGCCAAAATTGCTTGAAAATGTCTTCCCTTGACTAGTTTATTGAAATGGGGCAATATACATGTTTACTAATTATTAACACAAAGAGTTCGTTAGTCTCAAAAAATTTATCTTGATCCCATTAGTAAGGATTCCACTTGTTTAAATAATGAAACTTATTTCTTATGTGTCGTCATTAGAATAATCACTAGGTTCCTTTCTCGCACAAAAGAATGACATCGACAGTGTAAAGACCTCTATTATCTCTTTTGCACCATGATCAATTCTATCAAACATTATTCAGATACTGAGAAGTGATGTGTGGCACTAATCATTCCAATAAAAAAATGGAGTCACTACATGCAGGATCATGAGGACCATTTGGTCTCTTATAGAATCCCAGTCAAATAAAATCTTATAAATCTGATACTTACATGAAATTTGTTAGGATGGTTGGTCATCCTTAAAATGTTTGACATTCATTTCATACCTTAGAATTAAATAAAAAGAAACTTGTTACAAAATGTTATGGGAGATAACACCTCGGAAAAAATGACTTTATTGTATGGTCAACTACAAAATAAATATTTTTTATTTCTTCAGTAGATACCCCATATTTGGGAGTTTTATTTCAATGGTGAATCTAAGTGATAGATAGGGAATATGATGGAAGACCACATGATCAATAATGTGGGGTTGGGACTCATGATAAAATCCATTGAAGAGGGTTTCCAACCTCAATTTTTCTTATTTTTGGAAGGGTTATTGAATAATGATGTAGAATAGCATGCCCTCATTATAGGGATAATGTTGGAACTTCATGTAAAATTCAATCAAATTAGGTCAAAAGGAAATTTGGAACTAGTCATCACATATGTTAGGATAGATTATTCCATCAAAATATAATCTATAATCCCCCTTCTAATCTATTACAAGTGACTAATGGATGAATTCCCATTGGATACGATATTTACTCGTGTCCCACGGTTGTAGAATGTTCATTTTGATGCATTGGAAATTGTGGCCACAACTCTAGCTGATCCAAACCAGGATGAAACAGTCATCAGCATTGTGCATTGTTGGATGGTCTCACCGATTATTTGATATGACATGGTTGACATCAATGATATTGGTCCCATCCCTCATCCATATGGTCCTAAAACCATAATAATGACATCAATTATGGACTACATTATAAATGTAGATCTCCCACTAGATAGAGTTAGGGGATAAAAATCCAAATATGAACAATGAAAAATTTTCTATATGAAAAAACCAACCATAAAATGGTTCTCTATATGTTGATCCTTGATGGGTTCTTTATCAGGTTCATAGAGACCACTACTGTCATGAAAGAAGTGCACAATGGAGCCTGTGATTCCCAACATCCAGGATCCGATCATTTATATAAATTCCAAATTCGTGGATACTAATGGCCTAAATAAATGTTAGACTATATTAAATTTACCCAAAATTTCCATTGCTTCCAGGTCCATTCCAAAATCATTCAGCAACCCCTTTAGTTTTTTTCCACATAGACAAATACTCTTGGTCATTTTATGTATGTGGAATCGTTATCATGGGATCTAATCCTCCCATTCAGACCTAGAAGTTCAAGTACATAATAACTGAAATTAAATTCTTCTCAAAGTGGACTGAATCTATACCTCTCAATGAGGATGGGTTGATGAACATTGCCAAATTCATGAGAGAAAACACCATCATCATATTTTTCATGCCTCGTACAATACTGATAGAAAATGGAAGTAATTGTTTTTAGCTAAATTGAAAAAAAATATCATGAGTTTTAAATTATTTCTAACCAATAATTATGCTACCATTATGCTACTATCATATAGATAGATTCCATCTACATGACCACATCAAATATACAACAAAATATGGTGAAGTAGGATAAAAAGACATAGCTGGATAAGTTGTAGCATGCCTTGTGGGATTACGGGACTGTGACCCACTTTTCCACATAGGATACCCAGTGCACATTAATATAAGGGATAGAGGCGTTCCATACCAAAGAAGTGAAATTTCCCATTCTCTACATTGCTAAATGTGATCATTTATCCAAAGATGATGAATAAGAAAAATGGCTAGATGAATTGGATCAACTTGATGAGAATAGATTGCACACAATGCATCAAATAAATGTGAGCCAAAACATAATTTCATGAACCATTAACAAAAAATTTTACCTTTGATATTTCCTCGAGTTATAAATGGTGGTGGTTCTAAGGGCTTTGATATACTCATAAACAAACCTCCAAACTTAGAGCCACAGTGGGAAGGACCCTTTTACAAGCACAAACTCTACTCAAATGGAGCATATTTATTTATCTCGATAGAAATATAGATTACCATGAACCCAAAAACGCATGGGTCCTGAAGAATTATATCACGTATCTACAATAAACCAACCTGGTCACATGAAATTAAACTGCATGGTACATTATCCTAGTAACATGCCATTAAACTACGTTATAAATCCTCCTGGAGGCATGATGTTGAAATGTGTCGGATGTCTTTGCCACATGACAATAGAAGAACAACAAATAGTGTCTAGGTTTCTAGACAATACAATTAATGAAACCAATGTCCTCACTATATGAAGATATGTTGCATAGAAATATAATTTTCTCTCCTGATATGACATCTCCCTTGAAATTGGTCTTCTACCAATATATATTTAAGAACTACACGTGGGTTGATTCCTATCATCGTAGGATACGTATTGATTCCTATAAAACATGATTTAGTCCTAGAATAAAATTCCATTCATTAATAAGATGATTTTATTAGAAGAAATTAGATTAAAGGTCTCTATTAATGATGATATTTCATTTCACAATGGTTCATGAAATCATTATTCCCATAACTACAAGACATTGTCTTGATCAGACAGTGGCAAACTGCATTTCATATTTTCTAGGGCACAAGACAATAAACTACATGACACTGATTTCCACACTATATAATGATAAAATAAACATCACCATATTTTTCTCACATGAGATAACATCACCCTTGGCATCGATTATCTACTAGTCTATATTTAAGAATATTTTGTGGATTGATTCCTATCATCATAGGATATATAATGTCGCATAAAACTCTTATGTTAAGCCCTACTGAATATTAGCAGCCCTGCATAAGATGATTTTCTTACCATACTTTGGCACCAAGGCCTCTTTTCATGTTGGTATAATGTGTTTTCTTTTTTCTACAAAATCATACTTCCCATAACTACAAGACATTTTCTTGATAGCATGATTATAAATTCCATGGTACATCATCCATGTTATAGGAAAATAAACTACATATCACAGATGTGCTCTCTATATGATGTTAAAATAAACATACCCATAATATTCTCACCCAAGGGGATATAATCCATGATGTTGATTATCTACCATTCCATATGAACGAACTATGTGATACTTGATTCCTATCCACATAGGATACATAGTAACACCAATATTTTAAATCATTGTCCAGCCACCCCAATGGTAAAAAAATTCGCACACCTTGTGACCAGTCCATACCACTGTAGGGAAATTTCCATAACGTACTACATGTTTTTTGTTCATTCTACATAGGATACGTAGTGACACCCTTATTTCTATTCATGGGCCCAACTACAATGACACTTCTGTCACATCGAGTGAACCTTTTCCTAACCACATGATATTAAACTATGTGGTTTCTCATGAGCTATGTGTGGCTTGATTATTCTCCACACTTGATACATAGTGATACATGGATCTACAATACCAGGACCATATATAATAATCAAACAATCAATGAAAAAATTCCCACAATGTGTTAATATCTGATCTATGTAGTTAGTTCCCATTCAGAAATATGTGTAGCTTAGTTCCAACCACAACAGGTGATGTAGTGATGCCAGGATCTCTAGTCCTGGGTAATTCCACAAGAAAAGAAAAATATCTCTTTCCGGACTATGATTTAGATCTTCATTAATAGATTTATGAGAAAAAAATATCTCCTAATTATTATTTTGATGAGATACATAGCAATACCAAAATTTATCATCCTAGTACAGCCACTAGAAATTATAAATTCTTTTATCCTATATTTTATTGCCTCATTATGGTGGATAATCCTTTTCCACCCCTTATTTCTCATATTAAGAATAGATCACCTGGTCTTAAGAGTTTCAACAGGGGATTCCATGTGTGATCAAGGTGTATCATTCCACATTAGGGATTCCATGGTTCTAGTAGTAAGACCATAAAAGGCACTCTATATGTCTTTTCAATATGATGTTAAAATACATGTTCATGTCAAGCTTGAGGACTATGTGTGGCTAGAATCCTTCCAACATGAGATACGTAGTGTCACCCAGGTGTTTAATACTAGGTTGAAACCCAATATTTCCTCTTAAAATCAGAGAACCTATGTATTTTCCATGATCTATTAAATATAATGGTAACTCAATAACTACGTATGGCATGATATAGTTTTTTATGGGATATATAGTGATTCCATGAACTCATGTCCTAGTCCCAACCATGAGTTAAAGAAAACAATTCCCTCATATCATGTATACAAACAATGATCTGTGAAGGAGATATCATGTTTTGGTTCCTCATTCAGGGATCTATTATGGAAATTTAAATATCCTTTCTATCATATCATTCAGTTTTATATAGTTAATTTCATAATCTATGGATAATCATTGTCTGATGTTTTCCTGCGTACTTAAACACATTCCTTACATTCATCATACTCTGTTACATTACCAATTTATTATAATACCAACATTCATCATACAATTAGAATGGAAGGTTTGGTTTTATGAGTTATCCTTTGTTTGACTATGAATAATATTCCCTTGTTGGATGTTTGTAATTTCCCCAATAATAAGTCCTATAAAAATTGGTAAATTCATCCCCAGGATATACATATTCTTCTCCATAATCCCCAATGGTGTTATTACCCCATATCATTTATCATAATCCTTGAATCACTAGAATTATAGTTTACACATTCTTTCAACTCATGTCCATGTAATTTCAAAAAATCGTATATCAATGTGCCTCATATTAATCATTGTTTCTATGACTAATGGACCTATTGGTATGACTATAACTAAAAGACCACATTCTAACCCCATCGTATGATATTAAAATATACTACTAATGTCCAAGTCGCAAGAAACTAAATAGCTTGATATCCTCAAATACATGTGGATTTATTCTTTCCACCATTGGGTATATACTAACAGGAGAATATCGAATCCAAGGTTCATCAACAACGAAAGTTAAAAATTCTATTTCACTATGCACGGGTCAGACATTTGCAGGAAACCCTATAATAACTATGTATGGAATGATTCTATAATTGATAGTATATGTAGCGACACCCATCTATTATATCCTATTCCATCCAACCCCCTACTATAACTTATTTTAGATCATCATAGGGGGGTTGAATATGTGTCTCACCCTAATCGTGAGCCTGTATTCAAAAAAATCCCCCTTATCCATAGAAGAGATTGATCGAGGGTGGGGAAAACCTCCCAGAATTTTGTATGGATTGATTATGATTTTGGAGAGATATATAGATAAGTTCAAACCAAATTTATCAGAACCCTATATAAAAAAAATCATTTATATGTATGTGTCATACATCCGTAAGGGAAACATTTCTACCATTACCAGTAATTTTGGACATGAAATGATCCTTCCATATTAAAAAATTCCATTCAAAAACCAAACTCTATATTTGGGGATCTTTGAATTCACCATTAGCCTCCTTGCCTATTGTAAATGGAGGGTCAGTGTCCTAAGGTCTCCTTCGTTTGATTGTGTACAATATTCCGCATTTGGTTATACATAAGTTACCCACAAAATAAATACCATTAAACTAATGTAAAATTGCTCCCTAGAAGAATCTTTTCATATACTTATAATGCAAAATGAGGTTTTTCATCCCATGTGACTCTTAAAATTTAAAAACACACAAATTTTAGATTACCTCCTTTCAACTTCATGCTGATGATTATGCTATATTCTTGGAAATATTATTGTGAAAATAGGGAATCGTTCATCGGTCGATCAATTCTATGTGATCTAAAACTGTAGACCTTTAGTTTCTTTATCATAAGACATTATACCACACGGTCCATGTCCTAGATTCATTAAACTAACTACACTATTATTCAACCCTCTGTTATACCTGCCAATTTAGTGTTGGACTGGTTTTTCATTACTGTCCAGTGCTAATAAATATTTAGTCTTTTTTTAGATATCATTCCCTTTATAAGACATCCATCATTGTCATGCGAAATATATGTTTTCATGAATTAACTCACAATAAAAAATGGAGGGTCGGTGTACTGAGATCACCATAGTATTACTATAAACAATTATACCATGTCAGTAGTGCATAAGTCACCCATAGAAAAATATTTATCGACCAATGTAATGTTCCTCTCGAGAGAGGAAATTATTCCTCCATATTCCATAAATTTTTTTGAATGAAACTATTTATATGGTTTCTCCTTATGTAATTATATCATATCATGCCTCACATTAATAAATCACAAAACCATGGTCTAAAAATCCATCATTCATGTTTGAAAAATATCAAAACAATATCGCCTGGTAAGTCATATCAAGGTCATTACACTATAATTCATGGTCAAATATATTCAACCTAAAACATCAGTCACATTAGACCAAATTGAAAGACTCTAAACTATGAAAAAATTATGTTGTACTTGTTAGGTTGAAAACCGATAAAAGGAACCCAAGATAAAACATGAGTTCTAGATCTATAAATCTGCACTTTTCATGGTATGGGAAAAAATTGAGCAACCAAAAAGAATAGAAAAAACATATATTGTCAAAAAACCAGAAAGGTTAGCCTAAGTGAAATTCAAGTTACACCCACTAAATCCACACCATAATGGGATTAGGAAAAAAATAGTCTGCTAATATAAAATACAAATTTTTGTAGATTTTTTTATATATCATTATAAACATTGAAACTATGATCATCGAGTACCTTAGCTCGGGAAAACTCTAGCAATATATACCATTTTATTAAAATCATCACTTCTTCTCCATTGTAACTGCCTCCTCATCCTCCAGATCTGAGGCCATCTTTATGTAGGGAATTTTTTGTTTCCAAAAAACTCTACAAGAAAGGATGAAATAGATCAATTATGTTTGTAATGGAAAGAAGTAAACAAAAAAAATAATTCAATGAAAAATGTTAAAAGGGGGTAAATCTAAAAAACAAGGTATAGGTTTATGTATTATAAATCACTATGATGACCACTATTCTACATTTCATTCCAATGTTTCTCAAAGTGCCTTGTGAAAGAAATCATTAGTGGGAAGAGGCAGTACCACTATCTCTGAAGAATTAAATAAATTCATTACTGAGTTTGGATGGTGATTTATGCCCCAATGAATAACCATTTTCCTTAACAAAATCCTTCATAAGATGAAATGATACTACTATAACCTTCAATTAAAACCATGTTGTTTACAAGGTCATGTTGTGACTTCCACCCTTGTGAAAAACTGCCCTAATAAAGGAAATTATTTACATGTCAGGGCCTCCTCGGTCTCCTACAAATGAAGCCCTAGAGGCCACCATGGACAACTGACCATGATAGTACTTATTCCCTTCATTATTAAGTAAATTAACCCCAAGGGGAATTGAAAGTGACTGAAAAAAGGAGGTTAATAAAATTGGGATATGAAAAATCCGTGATTCGAGAGGATAACTAGGATAGATCCATCAATTCCTTTCAGGTAAACACGTAGCATAACATTATGGAGGGAATTAAAATCATCAATCCATCCAAATACATAAAAATAATTTACATACACCACTCCATGGGGAATAAATAGATAGATCCTTTGGGGACCAACAAGACACATAGAAAAATTCTATGCTTGGAGAACCTTTCACTTCATAGAAAAATGATACGTGGGAGGAAGTTGACCCCTTGTAGAAAACATCTATTCATGCGGAACCTATCTCAATAGAGTAACACAATAACTAATTAGAACCTAGGGTATGTATCAAAATGTCATTTGGATAGAACCCTCACCTACATAGAAACACTCTATATGAATGGAACCATATCCTATATAAAAACATGATACGTGGAATGGGATTCCCAAATGAGTTCTTCTCTCTACCTCCCATCACTTCCATCTTTCATTCCACCCTGACAAACATTAGACCCTCAATAAACAAGTTTAACGTCATTAGAATAATGAATCCTCAAAATCCACCTGACATGTATTGATAGACCATCATGAACATTCATGTTTCCTCTAAATTCTACATACCCATGATTAGGCAAGTCATGTTGTTAGCCACTATGATAAGGAAGAATCTAAGAATGTATTTGAGTCTATATTTAAGAGGTAACGAGGTTTTGAACTAGGTTCTCACATAAACCACCTCATTATAGGTATTTTTGGGAGCTACTAGAATTTTCATTAAATGAGAATCAATTTTGTTCACTTGTCTCTTCCCTGGAGACATGTAGGGCATCCCTCCAAGAGTAACCCCATAGTTTATCATGTTGGAGGTGAAAATCGTGCTCCTCTTTTACTCCTTGAGTACCAAAATTAAAGAGAATATAGGAACTCTCAAATACATATCCATATCCCTTTGGTATCCACTATATTTCCATTATTGTATGATGTAGAAGGGGTGACCTTTAGATCTACAACTTCGTCTTATTTATCTCATTGAGCATAACACACATGGGCTTAAAGGTTAGTTGTGATCTCGACATCGACATCATCCAAAACATTCAGATGCACCTTAACCATAGATGAAATACCTAACCTATATTAAAATATTTCTACTCTACATGTTTAATTCCCAACCCATACCGAACTATGTGAGATTCTATTCCAAAATAACTAGGATACATTGGAAGCCTCCCTGAGGTACAAGATCAATGACCAAATTGTCACTAATGATCTTCAGGCCACATTCCCAATAGGTTCATATCCACATGGCATAACACATATTTACCATGTATATTGGTATTCCTCAACATAATTTCCACACCATCCTTGATAGATCACCTCTCAACTATAAAAACTTGTTGCATCGCATTAAACTGACTGGTGGGGTCATTATTTGATGATCTTAAAAGGTTACATGCCATGATATGTGGAACCCAACTACGTGGGTTCTAATTCCATTCATAATGACATAATGGAATAAACTTATATGGGTATTATCCTCACATCACAATAACATCCATTTCCCTAGATGATAGTAAACTCCATAGAGGCTCACTACATTGATTAACACTACATGATTGGAATGAATGACCAATGAATCTTTGATTTTTCCCAAAAAGTTTACCATTGATGGAGATCTCGAATACATACATATATCCCTATCAATGTAGAACCTCATATACATATAGGTTATTTCGAACACATACTTGTTCGCGATTTATAGTTTCCTCATGGTGATCCATGTATACATTCATGGGAAAGAATGAGGGATTCACGAACATATCTTAATCATATAAGAGAGTCCTAAAATACGATATAATTCCCCCCAAAATAGTTGTATGATCTTTATTTCCCTTCCTATTAAACAATTTTATTTATTAAAAGTCATTGTACAAGTTCCCCATAAAACTCCTTCCTTTGGGATGAAGGTCCATGAGTTTTTTGGGACATGGGAGCCATTTTATGTTTTTTGTCTCCACAAATAAAATACATTGGAGTCCATTCAGAAGTATTAAACCTGACATAATTGATTATACAAAACACAGAACCTTGTAATAAATCAATGGATTCTTAGTTTGCAATTCCCCGACCCTAGAATCCCAGAGTCGGTGCATTATTTTAATACATTGGCATGATTACAAGGAATCGTGTCACAAATGACTGATCAATTTAGCAGTCATGGAAAATAAATTACAAACATGAATGTTACATTACACATTAGAAAATAAAACACAACATAAATTATCCTTTGAGAATGATATTAATCCCCAATATTAATTATGAATGTCAATCATAATACACTACAAGGAATCCTGGGAAATTAAAACCTAAGATAGGGGTGAGCTCAAACGCTCAGTTAGGATAATAATATAGCAAAAACATTCCCAAATAAACATAAACATTTAAGGCAATATGTAAAACTAAAATAGATTCCTTTTAAAAAAATTAGCATAACATGGCAATGATAAATCAAATAATTCAATTTACTTATTCACATATATATTCTACTAGTCGAATAATCACATGCAATATCAATAGTTAATTTTAATAATGATGGAAAGCATAATGCCAGACATTGTAACCCCATAATTAATGCATTTTCCCAAGACTACAAATAAGATATTTCCAAGGACTTGTACCAAAACAGTAGTTTTTCTCATCACACCTATCGATGCATCGAAGAGCTATAGAGGGATCAACCCATCAATTACTAAGTACAATTCATTCCTCATTAGAAAAGGATTAAACATAACATAAACATTCGTATTAAAACTAGCATATGAAATTTATATACTTTATTTATAAACAAATAATGCTATAAAAATAATACTTCCATAGTCAAACATATGAAAAAACATTCAATAAAATAAAGAAGATTTGTATAATAATAAATCAACCTCAATCAAGATTAATATCCCGTAAAGGATTTTGACATAGTTTAAAATGATAAGTTACAATCTTTGAGAGAAATATACCTTTTACATGAAATCATTTAAAAGACACACAATTTATAATGCAATTTATTTAATTGATATTTTTGAATCAAAGTGTCACATACCACTTTGAATCTTTTTAAAGTAATTAACATGTTAAAACATTCATGTCTATATAAATAAATACTTAAGACCATTTTGAAAACATGGACATTAATTATAATGGTTTAGAGGAATAAATATTTAAAACAATTAAAATGATGTTTTACTAAAAAATTCCCTTAAAAATAATCCCTTTGAAAACTCATTATGAAACATGTACATGGATAATAAATATTTCACAGTATATACTAACGGAAAAACAACCTCAGATAATAAAGAGATTGTGAAATTAACCCTTACCTTGTACATTTCATTAGTCGATGGTACGTTTAGCCTCCTCTATAAAGACCATAATAGTTTATTAAATTATAAAAAAACATATTAATATTTATTATATCAAAAATGATTCATTTATGACTTTATATTATCCATTTAATAATGATTTCCATTTTAAATTAACGTTTTTGGTAATAATCGCTTTCATTATCGTACGTGTTTTTACATATTATTCTGGATCGTATCATTAAGATAATAATTTTAATACTACAAGAATATAATCATTAATTTATATATCATATATTTTTAGAATTTAAATATATATAATAGATAGATATATATATGAAATGGAAGGAACTGTTTATGGAGATGGTAGGTCGTCCATACTCATAAACACGGTTTCCGTTTTCATATCACACTGAACAGAAGTATGTGAATAAGATATATGTTAGTAGACACACACACACACAAACACACACATATATATATATAGTAGAAATATTATTTAATATATATTCATACTTCTTAATAATATATAATTTTATAATCATCGTTGAATGGTGAACATGGGAATGAATCTCATCGCGTTGTGGAGACGGTAATCCGTACGTGCACCTGAGAAAAACTATCATTATATTGATGGTGAAATAGTATTTAATTAGATGGTATATCATATTTAAATATTCATTAAAATGTTATATTTATTATTTACATCAGTTTTACTCAGTATTATACCCATCCAAATAATTAAGTGTTTTAATAACAAACTTTACCGTGACATGGAGACGGTAATCCGTTTATATGCACGTATGGTGACTTTGTCATTTATAGGATACATAGAATAACGAATATGGTTGTAACATATTTATAATAACATAATAGTATGTAGGTGGTACTATAGTTATTATTTTGGTTTGGAAACAACAAAGAAAGAGGATGTGGATAAAGAAAAGAACAAGGAAGAGGGTGGTGAAATTATTACCTCTTCTTTGGGTGTTCCCTTTTGAGTTGATCAAAAGGGATCCTTAGGTATGATTTCTGATCAAAGTATGGACTCTAGGTTCATGTGAGGGAAGTTTTTGGGATATTTGGGTAGGTTTTGTCCGAGAAAAATGTCTTTGGAGGTGTTATTGTTTGAGAATGGGAAGTGCCCTTTTATAAGAGTGGTGAGGGTCACTTTAAGAAAAGATTAAAATATTAATTTATTATATAACCCTATTTGGTTATAATGGCTAAAAATTAATATACATTGAGACTTAAGTGGTTATGTGTATAAATCCTCTCAACTAATAGGTTTTATAATTGTTTAGGTTACCATTGTAACCTTATCTTTTTGATATAAATCTTAGTTAAATAGTTTAACTTTTACCTTGTTTCTTTTATTATTACACTATATGGTTACTAAACATACTCTAAACATCCAATAGAACCCCAAGTGGATCATTAATGACATTTCTAATATTAGTTAAGCCATTTGGCCAAACCATATATTTTTGGGAATTATATATCAACCAAATTATTTATTATTTGTTTTAAAAATTAATTTATGTCAATTTTGAATCTATTTGAGATTTTGTTTCTGTGAAAGTAATAACAACTTTATCACTAGGAAAAAAATTTATCTAATCATCCCAAAAATTTCATATTAACCTAGAAAATTATTCGAATTCATAAAAATCCTCAATTTACATTTACGTGGATATTTATAATACAAATTATTTTAATATTTCATTAATAAGGTAATTACTGCATCATTATTGTGTAATTAATAAATGAAATTATTTAATTTATATAAATAATAAATAAAATACAAAATTTGGGAAATATTTTTAGATTCCTAATGAATATTTATAGTCGAATTTCTATTTTCTGTAAACCTATATTAAAATCGTTTTAGTTATTGAATTTTGAATTTAGAACTTTTAACTCTTATTCTAATAAAATAATAATAAATGTTGTAATCTAATCCAACAGGACCAAAAGCATCACATTTTATTTCTGACACTATTTTAGGTCGAATTACACTTATCCAATAGAATTAGAACATGTGTTAGGGTAATGACAATATCATTTTTACCCTTAATTACCTTATTTATTATTAATCGTGGTTAGTAAATGTAAAAAGGTACTATTCAAAAAAAATTTATTTTAATCTTATTGATCCACATTTTACTTAATGATATCAACCATGTCTCTCATTGTTTTTAAATTCTACTCACAGAAGTAGTAAAATTATGTGAAGGTGGATAAAAGATTTTAAAGAGTTCAATAAAAATTTATACATCTAAATTTATTATAAAATGACTCCATTGAATTACATTGAACATATATAGGAATTGTAAATCTACTTTGACTTAAAATAAATTTAAATAAAATAAATTATTATAAAAAGACAGTTTGAAAAAATAACGCATTATTTTTCAGTATTCATCAAAAATTGAATGTTTTCAGAAAAATACCAAAAATTCACCATTAGATAATTTTGATTTTCATAATTATAAAATGAAGTATATTTTACCAAATTAAAAACATATATGTTGAATTTATTAATTTAAATATTAATTACTATTGTCCAATGAAAAAAACTGGGTTTTAAAAAGTAAAAACTATTAAAAGATTGACTTGTGTTTATTTCAAATTAAAATGTAAAATTTTTTACAATGACCTAAATTGTATTAAATGATTAAAATATAGTCTAATGATACATAAAAACCATTAAAATTCACAATTTAACACAAAAATTATTTCAATTAAAAAAGTTGATTTCAATTAAAGCATAGTGTTTTTCTCTATTAATCAAAATATGAAAGTTATCAGAAAAGTCCCAAAACTTTATCCAAATAAAATTTTTATGTCCCGCTTCTAAATAACAATTTCAATTAATTAAATTAAATATATAAAAGTGTCAAATATTGGTTTTAAAAAGGGTACTCCATTAAAAGGCTGTAAAATTGCATTTAAAAAAAATACTTCTTTTATCTGAAAAATTGAATTTGTCCATATATTATGTCTAAGAAAAAATATATGAAAGTTAAAATTATATAGGATATACATGAAATTTAAATTTTAGATAATTCTATTCATAACAACTTTTTAATGGCTAGTTTTGTAAGTTTTGGTGCGCTTGAACTCGTTATTGTGTGTAGAGCAAGATATTCAATTACTTTGAAGATATAACATACTATGAAATCAGGGGGTGTTACATTCTCCACTACTTCAATAACTTATGTCCTCATAATTTGAAATAGATCTGAAAAAATAAAAGGTTAAAAATATAAAAATACCTTTTTCGAAAACCCACATCAAAAATTGGGCTAATAAAATTTAGTCTTAATTAGAGGGAAAGGGAATAAAAAATCCCCCACCAAATTATGATATCATTTATGAGAACATTGGTTGAAATTATAGACACAGAATTGGAGGAAAACATAAATATATATAGAAAGTGATTGAGGTCATCAATCACAAAAAAAGTGTAAAAATGACGGCCTCAAATCCATTAATCTTAGATGATGTAAAATATCATCATTTCAACAAAATATAAGGTACTAGGAAAACACATTTTTGATTTTAAGATCCCTTCCCTAATGTTTAAGAATTAATTTTTTCATAGAATAAGATTTATATATATATATACATGAAAAGTAGGGTTTCTTCCTTTAACTAATTCTTTCCACAAACTCATCTTTCACCTCAAAAGATAATAGAATTCAAAAATATTCAATTTTTCCTAACAGTATAGGGTTAAAAAATGTACTTATAATTTATCTATCAGGTAATTTAAAACGTAATACATTGAAAAAACAAATACATCACATACACTAGTGGTAAGTGATTCAATTTTGTCACATTTTAGTTGTGGGTTCAAGTCTCGCAGCCTTGCCGGGCGTGACGGGCTATCGCACGACCTTCGGGATGTCCTTTTTATAAAAATACAAAAATATTCTCAAGAAATGTTTTAACCATAAAAATAGAATCCAATTTCAAACTTAATACATTACAACCTTTAGACTTATCCAACATACTTCTATCCAAACTCACAGTCTTAAATTTATAAAGAAGGTAAACACAATAAAGATCTTTTTTTTCCAAGTAATAACTTGTGAATACCTTAATCATGTATTTTTTTTAAAACTCTACAACACCCATAATTACTATAAAACCTTATTTATAACATTCATGCTCCCTTATTCTATATAGAATACTAGATATACTCTTTATATCAAAAAATTTTGTAAACTCCAACAATGATGGAATAAAAACACGATTAATTAGTTCCAAGGTAGTCAATATTATGAAATATAATTTATCCAAATCAATAATATCATATTCCAAAAAAAATACCTCAGTATCATGACCATATTAAAGTTTATATTTCCTTGATCGTTTTATTTTCTAAAAAAATTAACTTGATATTGAGTCATTTTTCTTCGTAACATACAACATCGAATCCTTAATGAAATAGTAATGCACTAAAATCCTTATATACTCCATAATTATTATAACCCGTATATCATAGATAGAACAGTCAAATGGCATAATTTTTTAACATCAACATAAGAACACTAGTCATTACTCTTCATCTGTGGAAATATCATAGCTTGATTATTATCCAACAACATCATTTGTGGTATACTCTGATGCTTGGGACATTGATTCATGTAGTCTTCCAAATCCCTGCAGATGAAGCCTCGTACATTTGAAACTTTTTCTTACCCTTGCAATCACGTACATTGTGTCCATTTTCTCCACACTTATAATAAACTCACATTCCCTTCAATAATTTTACAAGGTGATTATTTCCACAGTTATCACATATAAGAAAATCTTTATTTCCCCTCTTCCCTTTACCCATCTTTCTATTTTCTATCGTTTTTTATCTTTCTTCACTTCAAAGACATAAGACTCAAGGAATTCTTTACATATCTTATTAACACATGATACAATTTTTTCATATGATGAGAATACGTGGGGGAATACTTTCCATTTAAATATTGTCTTAATAAAATGATTGATATGATCCTTCTTAATCATTCAATCCTGTGTATTTCTGGAATTTTCATTATTTCTTCTAGGCACCATTTCTATCCAATGGAATACACTAGGTTAGTTTATGAATCATAATTCATAATTCCAAACATGTAAAATACAAAATGTAAATTGAAAAGATTATTTATATAATCTATAATCATAAAATAATTTCCTTGTGGAAGTAGTTACTCTTAAATCCTTCATAAAGCTTGTAATGAAATTGTGAATTATCCTAAGCATATCCCACAGGAGTTTCATAACCAGGAGTGCAGCAAGGCCCATTCTCATTTAATATGATACCCCAGGTCAAGCCCGAAACTCTTTGTCGGAGTTTCCACTCCTAGGTACATCTGTTCCAGAGCCACCTATACCGTCTCGTATCTAGACGGTGATTTACTTCTTGGAAAATACAGAAAATCTCTACCTTACCAAAATTCTAGGAAGCTATTTTATATTATTAATTAATGTATCTCTTATGGTATTGTTCTCTAATCAAAGACTATCTCAATGTATTCCATGGTTTTTTCTAAGCTTCCTCTAATAACAATTGAAATTCCCAGACCCCAAAACCCCATAGTTATTGCATTATTTTAATACATAGGCATGATTACAAGGAATCATGTCCCGAATGACTGAGCAGTTTAGAAGTCTTGGATAATAGATTACATATGTGAACATTACATTACTAATTAGAAAGTGAAACACAACATAAATAATCCTTTGAGACACCATTAATCACCTAGAATAACACTGCATATCAATCATAATACCAGCATAATACGGTAAAGAAATATCTAATAATACCAATTACGTATTCATATGGGTATTCTACAAGTCTTATAACCACATGAAATATCCATAGTTAATTTCATAATGATCGAATGCATAATACCAGACTTCATAATCACATAGTCAAGGTTTTGTGCCAAGACTAAAAATAATATTTTTTCATGGCCTTGTTCCAAGACACTAGTTTGTTGCGTGAGACCTACTGATGGACCGATGAGTTATGGAGGGCTCAACTTGTCACTTACTATGTCCAATACTTTCCTCATATTAAAAGGATTAAACATAACATAAACATTCGTATTAAAACAAACAAATGAAATGCCAGTACTTTATCCCTAAACCATGAATGGTATAAAATTTTCACTCCTGCAGTCAAACATATCACAAATCCTTAAATACAATATAAATGATTTGTATCATAATAAATCCACCATGATCAAGAATAATATCCCGTAAAGTATGTTGACATTATTGAAAATGATCAGTAAAAATCATTGAGAGAAATATCCATTTTACATGAAAGCATTTAAAAGTCGCATAATTTATAAAGGAATTCATTTAAAAGATAGTTTTAAATAAATGTTTCCCATACCAATTTGAATCAATTGAATAGAATTAAAATTTTAAAACACCAAATTCCATATAAATAAATCCTTAAAACAATTTTTAAAACATGGACATTATTGATAATAGTTTAGAAGAATAAATCTTTAAAACATTTAAAATGATTTTTTAGTAAAAAAGTCCATTAAAAATAATTCATTTAAGAAATCTTATATGTAACATGTACATGGATAATAAATATTTCCCAGTAGATTCTACATAAAAAAACCTCAAATAATAATGATATTGTAAAATTAACCCTTACATTGTACTTTTCCTTAGTCAAGGGTTCATTTAACCTCATGTATAATTACCATAGTATGTTATTAAATTATAACAGAAACATATTAATATTTATTTTATCATACATTATTAATTTATGACTTTATACTACCCATTTAATAAGTATTTTCATTTTAAATTAAATTTTTTGGTAACAATCGCTTTCTTTATCGTACCTATTTTAACTTGTTATTATTAATCATATGATTTAGATCACGATTTCAATACTTACATAATATAAAACTTGATTTATATATAATATATAATATAAATATAAATATTTATAACAGATAGATATATAAAATGGTTAACACCATTTATGGAGATAGTAGGTCGTACATACCGATAAACATTGTTTCTGTTTTCATATTGTATTGATTGGAAGTAAGTGAATATGATATATGTATGTATATATATATATCCTGTAAGAGTATTATGTCACATATTACATAATTATTAACAATATATATTTTCATAATCATCATAGAACGGTGAATGTGTTAATGAATCTCATCACGTTGTGGACACAGTAACCCATAAGTACGCACGAATGACAATATCATTATATTAATGGTGAAATCATATGTAATAAGACTATATATCATATATCCCATTACTACAATGATGTGCCACCACTACAGTGCCTACCATTTTTACTATTCTGCCTCTACAACATACAGAATCATTAACAAGTTATATTTATTATTTACATCAGTTATACTCATTATTATACCCATCAAAAAATGAACTGATTGAATAACAAACTACACCATGACATGGAGACGGTAAACCATACGTATGCACATATGGTAAAATTTTCATTTATAGGATGGAAAGAATAACGAACATGGTTGTATAATATTTATAATAAATCACAGTATATAGGAGTTACATGAGTTATTATTTTGGTATGGAAACAATAAAGAAAGAGGAAGTGGATGAAGAAAAGAACTTGAAAGAGGGTGGTGACATTATTACCTCATCTTCTACAGTTTCTTTTTGATTTGATCAAAAGGGCTTCTTAGTATGGTTTTATGATCAAGGTAAGGATACAATGTTGATGTGAGGGAAGTTTAGAGGATATTGGGGTAGGGGTTGGCCAATCCAAATTTCTTTAGAAGTGTTATTTTGACAGAAGGGGATGTTACCTTTTATTAGAGGGGCGAGGGTAACATTAGGAAAAGACTAAAATATTAATATATTATACAGTCATATTTGGTTCATAGTGTCTCAAAATGAATTTTTTTAGAGCCTTAAATGGATATGGGTCAAAATCTTCTCAACCAATTGGTTTTAGAAAAGTTTATTTAATCATTTTAACAGTATCATTTAGATTTAACTCTTAGTTAAATTGTTTTACTTTTACCATGTCTTCTTGTATTTTTACACCATATGGTTAATATTGTTACTATATACTTCTAAGAGAACACAAAGTGGTACATTAATGACATATATAATATTATTTAATCCCTTTTAAAGAAACATAGATTTTTGAAAATATTATATCAACCAATAATATAGTATTTTCTTCAAAAATTAATTTATGTCAATTTTGACACTATTTGGTATTTTTTTAAGTTGTAAAAACATTATAACATCCAAAAAAATTTATCTAATCATCTCTAACATGACAAATTAACCCAGAAAACTACTGGAATTCATCATAAGTCTCAATTTACATTTACTTGGATATTTATTATATCAGTTATTTTAATATTTCATTAATAAGTTATTTTTTTAATGGTGATTCCTTGGTAAAAAAATTACTAAATCACAAATAATATAAGAAATGAAAGATTACAAGGGTCTAAAAAACACGATCATATTAAAACCTTTTTCATGATATAGAAGAGGAGTAATGGTAAGGTCTTCGAACCATGTAATATCCAGATGGAGTCAAATGCTGGCAAGACCATCTGCAACCGTCTTTTCATCTCGATAATCATGTGTGATGATATGGTTAAGATTGCTAAGAGAATGGAATCATTCCATCCAGCTGTTTGTAATTAGCCATGCAAGGGGATTATGTCATCCCAAATTGCTTGTACGATAGTCATGGAGTCATTCTCGAAAAAAAATGTTATTCCAACCAATTAGTTTGGCAAAATCATTGGCATGTATCAAGCCCAACATCTCAGCTTCAAGGGAGGGGCAATGACACATTTTCTAATGAAGAATCCAAGGATCTGATAGTGTTGATACAGGAAACCGGAACCACACCCATAAGGTCCCAGAATTCCCTTGAAGGTGCCATCAATAATGATCTTGATCTATCTGGGATGGGGGGCTCTTTGGAACATCTCCAATGTGTGATGCAGCTAAAAGATGTCTCCTTTAATCATTTGACACTGCATGATCACAATTTCATGCATGATGTTGTGGCAATGCCCCTTTTGAATCAAGACAGCATTTTTTATGGAAATGAAGATCCTCGTCTGACCTTCATTTTGATTAAATGATTAATTATTCTGAATAATAGTCTTCTGATCATACCAGATCACATGGTGAAGCTCAGCCACCACAGCATGAAGGAAGATCCTTATTTTCATAGAGCCGTCCATTTTTTCACATTTTTTGAGTTGAGCTATGATAGAATTAAGACTAAACCATCTGCAGTAAAAACAATATCAAGAATATATTTTCAGAGAGCAGAATCAGTAGCACAAGAGAGAAAGAGGTGGTTAGAATCTTCCCAATGTTGATTACAGATTTTTCATTTACAACGGAGTTGGATGACAAAATATTGAAGTCAAAGATCAGTGGGCACTCTGTTGTGAGCAAGACGCCATGTGAGGTTGAATCTCGATGGTTTTATCCAAGGTTTGTTGAAATGTTTTAACCAACTTCATCCTCTTACAGAATTTCAAAAATAATGTTTGTAGAACTATTTAGAGTTGAACATACCATTGGGAAAAGGTTCCCACGTTATAAAATCATTGGTGTGGAGAAAGAGTATTTTTCAATAATGTTCAACATAGTGATAGGAAGGTGATCATGTTGGGATTTTAATATGACTTTGATAGAGATGTTGGTATTATTAGGGGTTTGATCAGGAATCATCATGGAAATTAAAGGTATGCTAGTCTAGGTATCCAACCAAAATTTCACGGAGGAATCTATGGAGATCATCCTTCAAGAGTTGTGCATAATATTGGTGAAGGAGTTTTGGATGGAAGGCCAGATTGATGAGTTAATGATGTTCAAGTTGATAGTTTTATGTTTTTCAAGAAACCAATTTTTTAAAAGGAAATAGCTTCAGAGGTAATGTGAAAATTTTTACAAGTGAGTCTTGCTTCATGGGCATCATTAAATTATTTTATATTTTTTATACTAATACCACCATTATCAATGGGTTTGAAACAAGTTGTCCAAGGCACAATCACATGTTTTCTTTCTAGAATGATAACAGTCCAGATAAATTTCTTTATGGCGGTGTTCATTTTTTTAGTGATGCAAAATGGCCATTTTTAGACCATAATAGAATAAATAATCTTAGAGGCAATATATGATTTAACAAGGCCAGTCTTACCTTCCATAAGGAGAGATTTACCTTTCCAAGAGGATAGCTGATTTAGAACATGGTTGACAATTGTCCCAAAGTGACAAGATTCAGGCCTACCCCAAAAAATGGAAACACCAAGATAGGTGAAAGGAATCATACCTTCTTTCAGACCCAGGTTACTAAAAATGGTACTTTTTCAACTGGGAGGGAAATTCTTCACAAAAATGATGCAAGATTTGTTCCAGCTAATGGTTTGATCGGAAAACTCTTCATAGTGTGAGAGTGCATTTTTGAGGTTAAGAATGTTTCTTTTATCCCCCTTTAAGATAGGATATGTTTCCCATGATAGAGAATTTGCACATTTGTGTGTGTTGATGAAGAGAATCTAGACCCGCTTCCACCAAGAACCCACAATCATCAAGCTGGTTGACAAGAGTAGGCTTCATCATAATTTTTGTTCATGGATCGAAGCTCTTCAGTGATTCCTGAAACAAGATCCCCTAGTATCTACCAAAAAATGGTCAAGTGGGTTTATTCTGGTCTGGGGAATCTTCCTTGTGAACATTCACGGAAAAACTTATACTATGTGTAACCCTATATTAAATATGGTTTAGTTAGAAAACATTGAATTTAAGACATTTAACTCTTCTTTAAACAATATAATAATAATTGTCATAATCTAATCCAAGTTTACCAAAAAGAATCATATTTTATTCCTAAGGTTGTTTTTTTCCAATTACACTTATCCATTAGTATTAGGATATGTGTTAATGTAATTGTAATATAATTTTTATGCTTAATAACTCAATTTACTTATAACCGTGGTAAATATAAATCAAATAATACTATTCTACAAAAAAAATATTCATATTATTGAACTACATTTTACTTAATCATATAAGCCGTGTCTCTTAAATTTTTTAAATTTAACTCACAGAAGAGATAAAATTAAGATTAATGGAAATTTTCAAATTCTCATAGAAGTTGGGTAAAAGACAATAAAAAGTTCAATAAAAAAATTTACATATAATTTTATTATAAAATGAATGCAATGAATTACATTGAACTTATACATGTTTTATATATCATTTTTGACTTAAAATAAATTTAAATAAATTAAATTATTATAAACAGTCAGTTTAAAACAATAAAGTATTGTTTTTAACTACTAATCAAAAATTAAATAATTTCTAGAAAAAAAAATTCACCCTAAGATAATTTAGATATTTCGAGTTCAAAAATAAAGTCCATTTTTTCAAATTCCAAACATATATGTTTAATTTATTAATTTAAAATTAATTCCCTTTGTAAAACCAAAAGTCCAGTCTTTAAAATGTAAAAACAATAAAAATATTGGCAAGTGCTTATGTAAAATTTAAATGTGAAATTATTTATAATGACCTACATTGTATTAAATGATAAAAATATATTATAATTATACTTCCTAACCATTAAAATTCATATTTTATCACTATAGATTATTTTGAATAAAAATATTATTTTCAATTAAAACATAGTAATTTTCACTATTCATCAAAATATGACAGTTATTAGATAAGTACCAAAAATTTATCCCATCAAAATTTTTATGTCCTTCTTCTGAAGAATAATTTAATTTCATTAAATTCAATATATAATAGTGTCAAATATTGGTTACAATAAGGGGTAGCCATTAAAAGATGGTAAAATTGCAATTTTTTTTAAAAATACTTCTTTTATATGAATAATTGAATTTGACTTATATTACATCTAAGAAACAAAAAATATAAATGTTAAAATTATAAAGGATATATATAAAATTCAAAATACAGTCAATGCTATACATAACCACTTTTTAACGGCTATTTTGGTAAGTCAGGGTGCACTCGAACTTGTTGTTGTGTGTAACACAAGTTATTAAATTAATTTGGAGACATAACATACTATGAAATCATAGTGTGTTACATAGTTTCCTTAGAAGACCATGATACAAAAAAATGAATCTTAGTATTAAGGGTTAAGTGTATTCTATAAGGAACACCCAAGGAATTTAACTAGAAATATCTCTAACCGAGTCTAGGGATCATTTATATAGTAACTCCTAGGTCAATAATGACTAGAACCCAAAGAGAATAATCCAAGCATTGCATGTCTGATAACATCATGCTGATTCCATGGAGGGAATACAAGTTATTATAATTTTTCAGATGAGGATACAGATCTAATGGTGTCACACTAGAAATAATCTAATAGAAAATAATTGAGTTCCATGGTGGGTATCACCCTTGGAAACTAGCTCAATGAATCATAATAGAATCCTATTAGTTCTCAGGGCATTACCTTGGGAATCCTTAGTGGGATCAGGTCATTCCATCCTTATAAATATGAAAGCGTACATATGTGATGGGCTCTATATACTAATTATTATATATATATATATTCATTAGTTCATGATTCATCTTATTTTATGTAGGAATCATTCCATTTACCATTTATTAGGTTCATTCCACTAACTTCCATCCAAAATGACAAGTTCAAAACCGAAATGAAACCAATATATGACTCATTTAAAATTTATGAAGTTCAAGAGATATCTATAACAATATACATTCCAAATAACGATTCACAATTCATTTAATTAAATGATGAGTGAGGATAATAATAGTAAATTTAGGCTCACCAAAAATGGTGAAATAATGTAGTAACAACCTTATCCATCTAAGGAATAACAATGAAAACACTCTATACGGGTTAGTCGATCTTGAGTTCTAAACATAAAATGATATCAAAAGGCCTTACTGGTGATTTTGTTTTCAATCAAGACTATTGATTGTTGATGATGCTGAAAAAAGCATGTAACTCTCGGAGGAAGTTTCGGAATGACGAAGTGAAGTCATATTCGGAATAAGAGGCCCGATCCGGAGTCCCGGGATGTGGTGCATGAAATTAATGAGGCTCCCTGCGTAAAAATGTTTTGCACACGTAGAACCACCGGGTTTCGCGGAATTGAGCCGTTGAGGCGCGCAATCTTTGCGCGCCCCGGTTCTGTGTGGCGAGATTTTTGCGCGCCGGAGGCATTCACGTGCGAAGAATTTCGCGTGCCGCCTGGATTCTACGCCGGAGGTCGCCTATAAATAGAATGTGACCCCGAACGGTTTGGGGGTTGAGGAATTCGAAGTGACTCCCATGCGCGCAATTCGGCTCCCCCTGTGCGCAAGATGACTTCCAGGTAAAACCCTCATTTCGCGCAACCTTGCCCCGGAGTTCGCCTTTGCGCGTAACTCCACAGGCTACAGTGAATTTGCCTCCTCCCCGGTATTCCAGCCCTGCGCGCAATCCGTGTCTCTTGCGCACAAAACCCTGCCGCGCGTGCAATACCCCGCGCGCAGTTCCCTCTCCGTGCGCAATTCTTTTGCTCCAATTACGCGCTGTCTCAGGCTTTTGCGCGCAAACCTTCCCTTTTGCGCACAAAGCCCAGGACCCCTAACCTTGACTGCCCTTGGCTGCCCCCTGCACCGGCACCTGATGTATCCCCTGCCGGGCATGCGCGCCATGCGTTGTTTTCCCGTACGGCCTTCCAGGCTCGTTTGAAGTTACCTCAAGGTCCCTTGGGCCATGTTTCCCATTACGTTGCTTTGCCTTATGCTTCCCCACATAGGCACGCTAACAGCTATTGCTTCTTCGCATAGCCACGCAATGTGGACCCCCTGGTGGTTTGCCCTGCGGCCCCCCTTCACTACGGCCTTGCCGATGGCATCCCTTCCACAAGGGGTAGAGGGAGTTGGGCAGGTAAGCCCTAGGGGTGTGGAGCAAACCCACCCCATCCAAGCTGCAGGATGTTAAACTGCTAAGCACCCCGTCCTTAACAAAAGACGTTAATCTATGGTCCGACCCCGTGCTTCGCACGCAGGGTCCCCCCAGCTCGGACATTTTTTACGCCACTCGTCTCAATGGGAATGGACTCTTCCTCACATGGAATGAGATCCTCCTTGTCGGAGCGGCATTTGTCTGTGGGGGAAGGGCTGCCTTAGAGCGTAAGCCCCTAGCCTTTCTTGCGGATGACCGCACTCGTGCATCTCCATACTTCCACCCTGCCAAGGCCAGTGGAGTCTTTTTCCCACTGCCCTTTACTGCACGTGCGGGCCTCCACCCTGGAGTAAGCCCCGACACCAAGGGCCACTAACCACGCGTAAGCCCTTGTTTCCTCTTTGGGCTGCTCAACGCGTAAGCCCCATTCCGCTTCTCACGGACGCACCCTTCGCGATGTGATCGTCTGGTCCCGGCTGCCTCTTGTTTCCCACACCGAGCAAGACTCACGTGGGCTTATAGCACACATCGACCATGACATCCTCTTATGGGCCACCCCACAGCGTAAGCCCCATCCCGAAAAACAACGTGGACTTTGATCCGTGCTAACGTACGGTGCATAGGAATCCTCCATGATGTTCAAGCCCACCCCCCGGTCGTCCCGACCTCTCCATGTCGGTTCCCTGACCACCTTGGGCCGCCTCAGAGCTTAATCCCCAAACCCCCCATCCCGCATGAAGTTAAACTGTATTTCGTCCTGCATGACGTTAAACTGTATTCCGTCCCGCATGACGTTAAACTGTTTTCCGTCCCGCATGACGTTAAACTGTATTCCGTCCCGCATGACGTTAAACTGTATTCTGTCCCGCATGACGTAAAACTGTATTCCGTCCCCCATGACGTTAAACTGTATTCCGTCCCAGATGACGTTAAACTGTATTTCGTCCCGCATGACGTTAAACTGTATTTTGTCCCGCATGACGTTAAACTGTATCCCCCCTCTTGGTCGGTCTCAGGACGTAAGCCCCATGTCTCACTCCACCGCCCATCCAGATCATTACCCGGGCCGCCACATCCCGGTGAGATCATGCCACCCCATCCCACTCCATGATATATGGGAAGCTGACCACGTGCTGGCCCCGACATCGATGTTCCCCCCTAGGGGCCCTTCAACCCGATCCGTCTACGCAAGACGTTAAACTTGTGGCATATATCGTGTTAAACATGGGAAGCTGAAGAAACCCTCAAATGGTACATATTCCCCGCGCTCGATGTGGGATGCCTCGGGCTTCCGCGCCCTCGAGAAGCCCTGTGATGAGGGACTGAAGACAGACGTGGCGACGATGCCCCAACGTGACCATTCTCCTCACCGAAGGTTGCTGTCCCAACGAGACCCCTTGGAGCGTCTTGATGGAAGTAGCGTAATTAACCAGCGTCCATGTAGATATGGCACCGGGAATGAGCTTCACGAACCCGTCTTAAATCTATGAGGGAGACCCGAACTAGGTAATCAGTTCTGAGGAGGAATCCACAGAAGGAAGAACCGACAACCCATCATTCTGGTTTCGATCAAGGAGAAGACATCCCTGAACAAGGAACGGATGCCGCCTGCCTTTGGAAAGCGGGAATGCGGGGCAACAAGCAGCGCGTCCTCCCAGTAGACGGATGTGCGCGCCCCAGCGAAAGCGTCGGAAACAAAAAATGGTGAACCCGATGTGAAGATCTTCTCCTCAATATGGGGAATGGTAGCTGTTGGGGCATCATAATAATAGATGTCACCAGGTCCAGGTAACCCACACCGGGATTTGAACCCGCTAGGGTTCGATGCCGTTAAGACGTTGACTACTCCGTTCTGTGACGTCATCAGCATGGATCCCTCTTGCCGAACATGGAAGACAGAATGACGATGGGCCTTGGTTGTTGATCTCCTTTCCTACTGATACTAACAGGTTCATCTCCCTGTTTCCAGGAATCAGATCACTGCATTCGGAGCTCTATCGCCACCTTCACACTGGCGCAGGGGAAGGGGTGGTACCGACGCGGCTACCCCGTGTGGTCCCACCTATCCCATGGTCGCCCCGACTTCGACCGCTGTAGCAGCCAGATGCTTATGCCCCCTCTCCCCATAAGAAATCATCCAACTGAGGGTGATCAATTACCTAGTTTGTAGGTATGACCAGAAAGGGTTCATCCCCACTAGGGGCATGGCCCGCTTGGATCTAGAGGCGACTGCGCCTCACCACCATCGCCACCCTCAGGGGCTGCGCAGGGAGCCGCCACTCCCCACGCCGACGTTCAACCGCTTCGAGAGCCTATCCCCGAAGCGCTTTGACACATCCCTCCCCTACGCCAATGAGGTGGGGGATGTCCGGGTCCACCTGATCGGCGATCCATCCCAGGGGTCAACGGTAAGAACCCCCGCCATGCTATGTCGACGCCACCGCCTGACTCCCCGAGCCGAGGAGTAGGCAATCTTCATGCCTGCACCGCCGGTTCCGGCCCATCTGACTCGACGCCAGCGTCGGGCGCGAGCAGGAGAGAATGACCATCCTGGGGCATCAACATCAGCAACCACTGTGGCCCGAGCCACTGATGACTCCTGTTTCCAGATCCCCACACATGTTGAGTAGGGGAAGCCACGTGCCCGACTGGGAAGAAACCCTGACCACCCTTCAAGCAAGTTGGGTCGAATCTCCTGGTTGCGGACACTGGCGATGGCCACTGTGGACCAATCCGCGGTAGTGATGCTCACCATGAAGGCTCATTCTGTGCTATGGATCTGGGAAGCCGAAAGCTTCTTCGTGACGGCTATGCTCTGGGTATGACTCCTTCCAGCGCCCACTGCATGGGGTATGAGGTCACTCTCCCTACCGCTGGACGTGAGCATGGAGCCATTGTGTATCCAGTCACACACTCACATGGAGGTCCTTCCCATGTCCCTTTCGACATCTGTCCCGGTGCTTCTCGCACCCCGGCCTTTAGTCCCCTCTGCCCCAGCTCTATTGTGGCCGGGGGACCCCATGAAGGAAGTTGTCCTTACCCTGGGGAGATACCCAGGGGCAGGAAGGCCGGGAATCATCGTCGTAGGACGAATGTCAGGGGAGTCCGGACGGGAATCAGACCAGTCCGTTTCGCGGATTCGGAGGCAGAGTACGACTCGACGATGGAACCCCCCCCCCCCCCCCCCCAACCCTTCGAGTTGAGGGCAGGGGTGGGTACGCGACGCGTCAGTCTCGTACTCCCCGAATGTGAGATCCGTATGATTCCCTCCCCCCTTCTATGGTATATCCAGGAGGACAAGGACTTGGCGTACCGCTAGGGATCAAGCCTGCAGTTTCCGCTGGCCTCCTCAGAAGCACCTCCCGCCCTTGTTAAGGAGGGTGGGGAACTTTTCTGGGGACCGACGGAAGAATCGCGAGGCGATATAACCTCGGAGAGAACCGATGCTATGACGGGGGGCCCATTCACCGGCCCATCCTATCGCGAAGTGGCAGCCAGGGCACTGCGACCCCTGGAGGATGACCCAGGGATCAGCAGCCAGTGACCTGTTCGTCGTATTCCCCGCCGGCCAGCCCATCGCCCCGCCGGCCTGCCTCGGCGACGTTTCCAATTCGCCGAATTTCCCCGGTGAACGGGAAGGGGCGGCAAGTTCTGGACCCCGAACTGGAGCCGTGGAGCATCTGGACCGTTCTTGCCGCGGGCCACATCCCTGAAATGTTTTGGCCGGTCGCAGAATCGGGGTTTGATGTGTCAGAGTCACTCACCCCGGGAGAGTTTTAATGCTTTTTCCAGATTCTTCAGGTGACTCACTCCCACCTCTGCCATCAGCTAGCGCCTTATCCCGGGAGCCAAGCGCATCTCGAGGAGATTGGTGAGCAGTGCCACCGGGTTGACCTAGCAGCACTCCCCGCGGTCCGACACCCCGAGTCGTTGGACCACCACGAGGACCTCCAGAAAAAATGAATCCAGAGTTTTCAAGTACTCTGTAGAGTTATTGAGAAATCCACCCCCACGCGCACGTCCGCGGATGGGGGCAGTACGCTGCTCTCCTCTTCTGTGCGATCTGCCGACAGACCGATCCACTGGGTGGCCCCGAGGGAACGTCGCCAAGGGCAGTCGCGGTCAACATGGTTGACCTTTTAGATGAGGGAATCATTGTGTATCCCCTTGATGGGGACTCACCCCCCGAGGACAGGCTGCTATTGGACCCATCTGGGAGGATTACTCGCCAACAGAGGAGCCTCTGTGGCCTTCCTATACCCACGGAGGCACTGATACTAGGCCAAAATATCGGCAAGGGTAAAGATCCCATCGGGTCTGTCAAACTCGCCGACCCATCTGCCTCAGTGCAGAAGGTATAGGATGATCCCGAGAAGGCCACACTGCGCCAAAAGCTAGCTGAGCAAATGAGGCTGGTTGATGAGCTCTTGGCCGAACGCATTGCAGAGTGGTGGCCTCACTACAGTGCTCCTAGACTAGGACAGTAGGGGCAGGACCATCTACCCCTTACTGAGATCCCCCCGGGCAACCGTGACCGTTTCGTGTTCGCCGATAGGGGAGACACTGGAGCCCATGGCAAGAGGGCGCGATATGTTTCGCCAAACCCTCCCGAGTGGCGAGACAACATGGGAAACCCTGCTCGGTTTCCTCCCGCAGCTCCGAGAGTCGCTCTGCTAGCTTCCCCCCAAGCCGCTGAGCATGACTATCGTATCGAAGAGCCTAGAAATGCACTTGTGGTTAGAGATCCCTATCAGGACAGAAATCCACATCTGGATGATCTGATGTAAGTACTGATCGCTCTCTTGGAGGCCCTGGAAACTCAGTAGGTGGCGATCCCGCCAGATGGGAAGCCGTACCCAGTATGGGTGGATGACATGCCGGCTCCGCCAGGATTTGGAAACCCCACTTTCCCCCCCTTTAACAGGACAGGAGACCCGCTACAACACTTGGCCCACTTCAACTCGAGGTGCAGGCCTATGTTAGGGACTCCGGCACAGCATGAGGCTGCCAAGCTCTGGTGCTTCGTTCAGACACTGGAAGGACCAGCATTCGTCTGGTACAGCCAGCTCCCTGTTGGATCAGTGACTAGCTGGGAGGACCTTCACTGGAAATTCCTCTACCAGTTCAGTTCCACAATCCAGAAGACGAACATTGCAGACCTCTTCAGGTGCAAGCAAAGGGCCGATGAGCGAGGTGCGGACTTCGTCGCCCAGTGTAAGGGGCTCACGTACTCCCTTGACATGCCGCTGACTCAGGAGAAATTACTGACGATGTGTATGGGGAACATTAAGGTGGAGTTGGTTCCTTCCCTGATCATGCAGAATTATCCTGGAGGGTTCCGAGACTTCTCAGACAAGGCTCAGCGCCTCGAAGAAGCCCTGCAACAGGCCAGTCAGGCACGCCCGCTGCCTCCTGTGATCTCTGCAGGGAGAGCCACCAGAGTCGAGCCCGCTGCTGTGGGGCAAATAGAGGCCCCCCAAATAGCTATAGTTGCTGCCGGTGAGGCCAGCTCAGCAGGCTCATAGGGGTCCACCCCCACAGCCTCCGGCCCAATAGCAACCGCCTCAAAATCGGCAGGCTCCTCCGCGTAACGCACCGCCACCGCCTAGGCGTGGTAATCTACCTCCGCCTCATCCGCCTGCTCCTCTGGCCCCTGGACATGGTCAGCCCCCAAGAGTCCCCTTTCCAGATAGAAGGAATCAGGCTTACTCGTTTGGTGAGGCCCAGGTCCCCGGTTATTTCCGTAGCGCCTTGGAGCAGAGGATCGTGCGACTGCCTGAGTGCCGGAAGCCAGAAGAGGCGTGTCTCACGGATCTCCCTAACTACTTCCCTTACCACCAGTTCCGGGGACACACCATACAACAGTGCTTTGTGTTCAAGGACTGGATCGAAGACCATATTGACAACAACATAGTCAGGTTGGGCCCAGCCCCGGCACAGGTGGCAGGTGTCTTCGTGGGATCAGATGGCAATAGTGATGACATGGAGGGGTGGGAACATGTTCCGGCCATGGGCCCTGGATGTATAACGACTAGATGGCCCGTAGGACGGTCGCCCATGCCCATGGCATCATCCGTGCTCGCCTGGATCATCCAGAGCCCCCGGAATCTGTGATCACCACTTCAGCATTGTCTTCCCAGCCTACATCTTCCCAGAAGAGCAGGCGGCGACACAAGAAGAAAGAACGCGCTCTTCCATTGCCGTCATCTTCTCACACGCTTGGCGATATCATGCCCCCGGAGATGGGGATCCCTCCGAGACCCCGTCCGGTAGTGGATGATTCCTCGAGTGGGAGCCTGGGGTAGGCTTCGGTTAACACCATAGAGTTGGTAAATCCCTTTGTGGCTTCCGACGACGAGGAGCGCTAGGTGGACCTCCTCGAGTGCCCGGGGTACACTTCGGTTAACACCGTAGAGTTGGTAAATCTCTTTATGGCTCCCAACAATGAGGAGTGCCAGGTGGACCTCCTTGAGAGCCCGGGGTACGCTTCGGTTAACACCGTAGAGTTGGTAAATCCCTTTGTGGATCCCGACGACGTGGAGCGCCAGGTGGACCTCCTCGAGTGCCCGGGGTACGCTTCGGTTAACACCGTAGAGTTGGTAAATCCCTTTATGGCTCCCGACGACGAGGAGTGCCAGGTGGACCTCCTCGAGAGCCCGTGGTATGCTTCGGTTAATACCGTAGAGTTGGTAAATCCCTTTGTGGCTCCCGACGATGAGGAGCGCCAGGTGGACCTCCTCGAGATCCCCGGGTATGCTTCGGTTAACACCGTAGAGTTAGTAAATCCCTTTGTGGCTCCCGATGATGGGGAGCGCCAGGTGGACCACCCCAATGTCCCCAGCCGGCGCCAACGTCGATGGAGCTGTGGCTACATGAACCATCGGGGCAAGGCAGTCGTCACCTCTAGTCAAGCCGTGCATGCTACCGAGACCAGGCAGTAGGCCCGATACATAGAGCAGCACTCACGGCTCCCTCACCCGGGGACAGCAGGTTCGCTTCCAACACCGTTTGTGTTGCTGGATCGGGTGGAACCGCCTTGCCCGTGTCACAACCAGCCCAACCCTGCCACTATCCGACTACGACCTTCCGGTCCTAGCATGGCAGCCACCTCCCGGGCTTCAGCCGGTGAACAGCGGGACGTGCCTAGTACCAGTCGGTCACCAGTCCCGCTAGTCGGGCCCGTCATGCCCCCAATCGCAGAGCAACCTCCTGTAAGCACAAGCTCACGTTTGGCGTGAAAGATTGATGTCCAGAAGCATCTTGCTGGAATTATGTCAAGGCTTTCCATCCTTGAGGCCCTTCACCTGTCATCTGAAGTGCGTGAGGCGCTCGTCGAGGCTCTAAGGAGCTCCCTCAAGTTCGAAACGGAGGTAGCGGCCGCAGAAGCCTTCCACACCGAGGTGATTGGGGACGCCAAATGTCAGGCAATTATCTCATTCTCCAGTGAAGATGAAGACCCTCCCATGTAGGGGCACATCCGCCCATTGTACATCACTGGTCAGTTCAATGGCGTGGAAGTCCGTCGCTGTCTTGTCGACACGGGTTCTAGGATTAACTTGATCCCAACTCGGACACTACGAAAACTGGGGTTGTCCGAGGATGATTTAACTCCCTCTGACCTCAGAATCCAGGGGTATGATAGGACCGAGAAAACCCCACTCAGCAAGATTCGTCTAAAGACCCAGTTCGGCGACTTAATTGGCAATACTGAATTCATGGTTGTCTCTCAGGACACTGCCTACAACGCATTGATGGGCAGGACGTGGCTCCATCTTCACGCGGCGGTTCCCTCATCATACCACCAGTGCCTCAAATACTCCCTTAAGGGTCGAGTGGGTGTTCTCCAAGGAGATGCTTATCTGTTTGCCTCTTGTGAAGCCCGTTACCTAGATGGTGACTATTACAAGAGCAAGGACAAGCAAATACTGGCAGGTGAGGTTGAGCCCGCAGCTGTCGCAAGTGATCCCTGGGCTGGTCTGGATGACACATATGTCTTCCCAATAGATCGGTTGGAGGCCACGAATCTCGATATGGGAGAGTGCTTTGTTGTCTCGGGTACTAGAGAAAGCCATATTTCCAGGTCTAAGCGACGGCAGGAAATCACCTCGTACTCTTATACCAACCAGGCTCAGGTGATCCCTGAGCCTCCTACCCCTGTACGATATCGGGACGTTGGGCTCATGGCAATGGCAGTACGTCATAAGTGCCTGTTTCGCCAAGCCGGGATCGACCGGCTCAAGCCAACGCGTCACCACTGCTTTGATGTCGTAAAGTGTGGCCCCTTGGGCCGCAGGCCGGATGGGATTGGATCAACCGCCTTTGTCGCTACGGTCTCTGCGGTGCATGAGTCTCCCGTCGTGACGACCTCTTCCGCCCAAGCCGGTGCTAGCTCCCCATTAGGGTCGAGCAGCCCCGAAACGGCTCCCCCCGTGGACGATCCTTCCACAAGCATGGAAGAAGACATGGAAGATGCTCCTCATGCCTTTGAGGATGGCATCTCCGCCACGGTCGACGAGATAGTACAGGTGAACCTCGGTAGTGAGGCAGACCCGAGACCCACATTGGTCAGCGTCGTTATGCCGCTCGAGGAATGGCAACAGTACATAGAGTTCCTCAGATAGCACCACGATGTGTTTTCCTGGAGTTATGATGAGATGCCGGGACTAGATCCCCAGGTAGCCGTCCATCGCCTTGTCCTCCCGGCAAACCATCGCAGGTTCAAGTTGCCTCCCAGGAAAATGCAACCTTTTCATGGTGCCATGGTTGAGGCCGAAGTTGATAAGCTCATTAAGGCCAACTTCGTCAAGGAAGTCCAGTACCCCAGGTGGCTAGCCAACATTGTGCCCGTCGGGAAGAAGAACAGGCAGATCAGGGTCTGCATTGATTTCCGTGATCTTAATCGCCACTGTTTGAAGGATGACTTTCCCCTTCCTGTGACAGAGCTATTGATCAACGCAACGACCGGGTTCCAAGCCCTCTCCTTCATGTATTGGTACTCCGGGTACAACGAGATCTAGATGTCCCCCAAGGATGAAGATTCCACTCCCTTCAGGGCCCCCAGGGCACTTTATGCTACCGGGTTATGCCCTTCGGCCTGAAGAATGCGGGTGCCACCTATCAAAGGGATATGCACCGCATATTCAAGCCAATCCTCGGGACACTGGTGGAGTGGTACGTAGATGACCTGGTTGCTAAATCTCGTCAGCATCGAGACCATCTCAAAGACCATGAGAAAGTGCTCGGTTTCCTCCGTTCTTGCCACTTGAAGATGAATCCGTTGAAGTGTGAATTTGGGGTCACCTCCAGAAAGTTTCTTGGCTTCACTGTGAGGTATCGAGGTATCAAGATCGACCCTGAGAAGATCAAGGCCATCTGTCAGATTCCTCCCACATGTAATATTTAGGAGCTTCGAGGCCTCCAAGGCCACTTAGCCTACATACGCCGATTCACTGCGAATCTAGCCGGCAAGTGTAAGCCCTTCTCTCGGCTCATGAAGAGAGGCACCACCTATGGGTGGGACGAAGAGTGTCAGACCGCTTTTGAGGAAATCAAGCAGTATCTACTTCAACCTCCGGTCCTGATGCCACCCGTTATCGGAAGGCCGCTGGTCCTTTACATGACCGCCTTGGAGCGATCCCTTGGCGCCCTTCTCGCCCAGAAGAACAACGAGGGAACAAAGAATAGCCTCTACTACCTCGGCTGCATGCTCCTCGACGTGGAAATTAGGTATTCTTCCATCGAGAAGAGCTGTCTGGCGCTCATATTCACCATATAGAAATTGCGGCACTACTTGCAACACCATGAGGTACAACTGGTCTCTCGGGTAGACCCGTTGAAATACATCCTAAGCCGGCCTATGTTGACCGGCCGATTGGCACGTTGGGAAGTGATCCTCCAGCAGTTAGACATTAGGTTCGTACCTCAGAAGGACGTCAAAGGACAGACGTTGGCAATCTTTTTAGCTTCCCACCCAACCTCTGCGGACCAGCCACTGGGTTTGGGCTTTCCTGATGAGGCAATCCTCTCAGTCGAACACGCCACCCTATGCTGGTAGATGCACTTTGATGGCGCCTCCTGAAGCCCTACTGGTAGAAGGATCAACGATCCTAGGCTTAACAGAGTGGGCCTGGGTATCGTCTTCATCACCCCGGAGCAAGCTGTTCTTCCATATTCTTTCTTGTTGTCATAAGGCAGCACCAACAATGAGGCAGAATATCATGCCCTCATTACTGGTCTCGAGTTGGCTCTGAAGGTTAATGTACCCCACCTATATGTCAAAAGGGACTCTGAGCTTGTCATCTAGCAGGTTAACGGTGACTACGCTGTCAGGAATCCGGAACTCATGCCATTGCTGGAATGCACTCTCCATCTAATGGCTAAGTTCCCCTCCCGACCAGATGTCATTCACGTTCCCTGGTCACAGAACAGTCAAGCAGATGCTTTGTCCAGCCTGGCCGCATCACTCGCGGAGCCCGAATAGGATGACATAATCATCCACGTGGCGCACCGGAGAGTCATTCTTCCTGTTATCCCTGCTCCTGTTATCCCAGAGGGCGATCGTGGCTCGCGAGTGAACCATATCACAGCTGGTGCCCCTGCGTCAGGACCCCCCGGGGCTTCAGGTGTGGTGATCGAGATAGTTCCTGACTGGAGGACACCTTTGGATGAATATCTCCTGCACGACAATCTTCCGATGGACCGAGCAGAGCGGGAACGAATCTGGTGCCGTGCGCCGCAGTTCACCATTCAATGTGGTCCCAACCGTGAGCAGCTCCTTTACAGGAGTGGGTTTGACAGTGTTCTCCTCTGTTGTCTTCAAGGTGTTGAGATCCCACAGGTCATGCAGGAAGTGCGCGCTGGTTCCTGTGGCACTCACCAGGCTGGGTCGAAGTTGTCCCACCAGATTCGGAGACTGGGATACTTCTGGCCTTCCATGTTCCACGACTGCATCGAGTACGCCAAGAGGTGTCATGCGTGCCAAGTTCATGCTAACTTTGTGCATCGGCCACCGGAGCCTCTCCATGATACTAAGAATTCTTGGCCCTTTGCTGTCTGGGGGTTGGATGGCATAGGGCCTTACCCGCCGGCAACGGCCCGCCAGTGCCGGTTCATCTTAACCGCTATGGACTTCTTCTCAAAGTGGGCAGAGGCAGCCCCGCTAAGGGAAGTCAATCCTAGTTCTATCGTCAACTTCGTGAGCTCCAATATCATCCACCGATTTGGAATACCTCACGCTATCCTCACGGATAACGGAACCAACTTCCGAGCGGCCGACCTGAAAAGATTGTATGCCAAGTACACCATTCTCTCTAACCACACCTCCCGCTATCATGCGTAGACAAATGGACAGATTGAGGCATTTAACAAAATCCTCTCTAACATTTTGCAGAAAATGGTTGGTCAGAACAAGAAAAGTTGGTCGGACAAGCTCCCCAATGTCGTTTGGGCTAATAGTATGACGACTCGCAATTCCACCCAGGTGACTCCGTATTCCCTTGTATACGGAGCTGAGGCCGTCCTACCCATCGAGGTTCAGCTGCCCTCATTGCGCACGGTGGTCTACGACCAGCCAGCGCCATATAGAGTTGCCGAAAACCATCTAGCCAAGTTGGAGGCGCTGGATGGAAGGAGGCTCCGCACTTTACATAACATGGAATGGCATCAGAGTAGGATGGCTCGAGCTTTCGATAAGAGGGTTCGCCTCTGCTCCTTCCTACATGGTGACTTGGTGTTGGCTCTCAGAGCACCAATGATTTTCGGCAAGAAACCACCCACGTTGGAGCCCAAGTGGGAGGGGCCTTTTATTGTCCACAAGGTCTATCCCAATGGTGCGTATTCCCTGGTAACTATGGATGGTGAGCGCATCACTCCTCCCACCAACGCCCGGTTCCTCAAGAAGTACTTTTCCTAAACCTACGGTCCAACATGACCTTAAACTGCATTTTGCCCTACATTTGGGCTCTACGGTCCAACATGACCTTAAACTGAATTTTTCCCTACATTTGGGCTCCACGGTCCAGCATGACCTTAAACTGCATTTTTTACTACATTTGGGCTCTATAGTCCAGGATGACCTTAAACTTCATTTTGACCTAAATTTGGGCTCTACGGTTGTAACGCCCCGACCCCAGCTACCCAGAGTCGGTGCATTACTTCGTAACATTTTCATGATCACAAGAAAGATCAAATCTCGAAAGACCGATTGGTTTAGTAGTCTTGGAAACACTAGATATATTCATAAGTTTTACATTACATCATAAAATGAAAAACTACTACAACAACATAATGTTTCCACAGTCCACACTATAATCCCCTCATAATATCCCTGCAGGTCATTCATAACTTACATCTTCACATCCTGGGAAAAATAAAACATAGAAAAGGGGTGAGCTCAAATGCCCAGTAAGGATAACAATATAGCGGAACATTCAAAAATAAGCATAAACATTTAAGGTAATGAATTACTAAAACAAAAGTCTTTTAAACTTGAACTTCAACATAGTATGGCAAAAGTAAAATGAAATAATGCGATTTACTTATTCACATGGATATTCTACTAATCGAATAATCACATGCAAAAATCAATAACCACTTTCATAATGTTGGAATGGATAATGCCAGACTATCATAACCACATAGCCAAGGCCTTGTGCCAAGACTACAAATAAGATTTTGCCAAGGCCTTGTGCCAAGACACTAGTTTGTCTCATGAGACCTACCGATGCATCGAGGAGCTATAGCGGGCTCCACCCGTCACATATTAAGTCCAATGCATTCCCATATGAAAAGGTTTAAATATAACATAAACATTCGTATTAAAACTAGCATACGAAATGTCAATACTTTCACCATAAACTATGAATGGTATAAAAATAGCACATCCACAGTCAAACATATCACAAAACCTTCAATACAATATAGAAGTTTTGTATCATAATAAATCAACTTCAAATAACCTTAAAATCCATCAAAGGATGTTGACATAGATGAAATCAAAACCCTTTTTAGAGAAATATCTCTTTCTATTTTTGAAATCATTTAAGAGCCATATAAAACAAAACATTTTCTTGAAAATATTCTTATAAGCTTGTAAGGAAAGCTTTGAAGATTTTATAACGGCGGAAAATAACCACACCCGCCATATAAGTAAAAAAAACATTCTTACCTCAATTCTGTCGAAAAGGTTAAAAAGGAACTTGTTTTGAAAACGACGGAAAGATTCCTCTTATAAAAAGTCAAAAAAAGGGTATAAATGACTTTAACCCATATTCTTGTAAATAATAAAAATGTTTTGAAATACATTTTGAAGAAACATGGATGTGGATGATAACGAGGTCCCAGTAGATAATTATGTATAAACAACCTTGGATAATGAAGAGGTTGTGAAGTAAACCCTTACCTTGTACTTTTCCTTGGTTGGGGTAGGTTAACCTCCTGTATAATGGTGAAATAATTGTTATTAAATTATACAAGAATCATATACATTAATTTGATATCATATATGATCTTTTAATGTTGCTTTATTAATAATATTTTAGTATTATCGTCGTTTCGGGTGATAACCGATTCGTTCTTTTTAAATGTTTGGTTACGTAAGACATGTTTGTAATGGATAGATTATATCTTATTCATAATCAGAATGATATTAACATTATTTTTAACCCTAAAATGAGAATAATACTTGAATGGATACGATGGAGAGTGAATCTCATCGCGTTCGTGGAGACGGTAGTCCGTACGTACGCATGAACGCAACTTCCATTTAATTTTTATTTTAAAAGAATCGAATCCAAATGATACTTAGGTATATTACTATTACAGTATAATAGAATATTTTATATATGTTACTTATGTTCATTAACACCATCCTTTATACGTTCCATGTGTGGTATGAACGAGTCATATAATTTTAAGGGGGCGGTAGTCCGCACTTCCTCAAATGAAATTATCGTATGTATATACAACATGAAACGAATAATGGTATGAAATAAAATGGAATTACAGAAGCTTATATATAAAATATATATCATTAATATCATATTTAATTACAGTGCCATCATAATGTCCACCCTGAGAGGCGGTAATATGTATTTGAACAATCATCGTTTCGTGAGGCGTTAGTTTGCCATCCACAGAAACATTATGTTCATCATCCATTAGATGGAGTTGTGTGTATGTGTAGTTTGAATCCTTCTTATAACAACATCCTAGTATATTGAGGATACTGGTGTTGTTACAAAAGAAAGTAAATAAAAATAGTTTGGGGGTTGGAGAAGCAAAATAAATGAAAATAATTTAAGAGAAATCGTTACCTTTAATTTAGGTAACTCACTTTGGTTGGAGCCAAAGGACTTCTTGGAATGCTTTCTGCCTAAGGGGAAGCTTCAAGGAGGAGGAGGGGGATGTGGGGAGCTTATTTGGGCAGATTTTGGACGAGCCAAGTGGCTTGAGAGGTGTGAGGAATGAGTAGAAGTGGTCTCCTTTTATAAGGGAGAGGAGGGGCTCTTTAGGAAAGAGTGAAAGTATTACTTTATAATATAATTATATTCGGTTTATAATGGTCCAAAAATCATTGAGGTCGAAGATAAGATGACTCATATTCTAAATAACATCAACCAATAATAATTGGACTGGTTTTAGATAATATTTTAATCATTATAATCTTATTTATTTAAATGATTTATTAATGAGGTAAACATTGCATCATTATTGTGTCATTAATAATTTAACTTATTTGATGTCTAAAAATTATAAATAAAATATCATTATGTAGGAAAGCTTTTTAGCTTTCTAATGAATATTTATAATCGAAAATCCAACATGTATAACCCTATGTAAAAATTGGTCTTCTAAAAGATGTAAGCTTATGCCATTTTTATTTTTATTTTAACTTTATTAATATAAAGTGTCCCTACCACATACAAGTGGCTCCAAGGGGTCCCCAAATTGACCCAAGGATGCCCATGGTCGGGTATGTGTCCACCAATAAGGTTAGGACACGTTTTTGGGTAATTTTGTATTATTATAATATTATTTTTTTAACCCTTATTTACCGGATTTACCCTTTAACCATGGTAAATAAAATATTTACCGCAGTAATTATTCAAATTGTCTAAAAATAAAACTTACCTATTTACACAATTTAAACATCCTGATTCCAAATATGGAATCCATTTTCCTAAATTCAAAACACAGAAGTGGCAGAAATTAATTTAAAATTAATTCCCGCTGTCAAAACAAAAAGCGTGTTTTTAAGAGATAATAACTATCAAAAGATTGACACTTGTTTATGTTCGGTTTAATTGTAAAATTATGTCCAATGACCAAAATTATATTAAAATGTAAAAATATATTCTAAATATACTTTAAAACCACTAAAATTCATAATTTATCACTATTAATTATTTTTATTAAAAAAGTTGTTTTTAATTAAAATTTAGTAATTTTCACTATTCATCAAAATATGAAAGTTATCCGAAAAGTACCAAAATTTCACCTTAGGCTAAATTTGATATTCCGAGTCCAAAAATTAAGTCCATTTTCAAATATAAAATATATATAATTTCAAAAATTAGGTATTACTATTCACAACGGCTAGTTTAATTAGTTGTGGTGTGTGTTAGAACTCGAGGTTGCGTACAACACACGCTATCGCATTATTCGAAGGGAAACGTACCGTAGAAGCTTGGGGTGTTACATTCTCCCCTCCTTCAAATAATTGCGTCCTCGAATTTTCTAGGGTATTACTGCATAAAAAGACTCGGGTGGTTCTTCATCATAAGTTTCTCGGGTTCCCACGTTGCCTCTTCCATCTTATGATTTCTCCACAAAACTTTTACCAGACGCGTCGTCCGGTTTCTCAGCACTTGTTCTCTCGTATCAAGAATCCTGACAGGCTCTTCACAATAAGATAGATCGGGTTCCAGTTCTAATTCTCATAGGTGAGTACATGCGTTGGGTCAGGCATGTATTTCCTCAACAGAGATACGTGGAACACATCGTGAACTTTGGAGAGACTTGGCGGCATTGCCAATCGGTAAGCTACAACCCCAATTCGTTCTAGAATTTCGAAAGCTCCGATGTACCTGGGACTCAATTTACCTTTCTTACCAAAACGTATGACTCCCTTCCACGGAGATACCTTCAGGAAAACATGATCACCGACTTGAAATTCCAAATCCTTCCTTCGATTATCGGCATAGCTCTTCTGCCTACTTTGAGCTGCTTTGATGTGATTTTGGATTACTTTCACCTTTTCCACTGTTTCCTCCACCAGTTCTGGGCCTACAAGTTTTCTTTCACCAACGTCATCCCAACAGGTTGGTGTACGACATCTCTTTCTGTATAACGCTTCATATGGTGCCATCTGAATACTCGAATGGAAGCTATTGTTATAGGAAAATTCTACCAGTGGTAAATATTGATCCCACATACCCTGAAAGTCAAGGGAGCAAGATCTCAACATGTCTTCTAAGGTCTGAATGGTCCGTTCTGATTGTCCATCTGTCTGAGGGTGGTAAGCAGTGCTCAAATGAAGTTCAGTATCCAGGGATTTCTGAAGACTTTTCCAGAATCTTGATGTAAAACGGGGATCACGATCAGAAACAATCGATAGGGGTACTCCATGAAGTCTCACAACTTCATTAATATATAGTCTTGCTAGACGTTCCAGGGGTAGATCTTCTCTTATAGCAAGAAAATGTGCTGACATGGTAAGACGATCAACAATAACCCATATTGCATCGTTCCTTCTAGGAGTCTTTGGTAGCCCCATGACAAAGTCCATCGTAATATTGTCCCATTTCCACTCCGGTATGGGAAGAGGTTGCATGACTCCTCCAGGCTGTTGCCTTCCAGCTTTCACTTGTTGACAAACCATACATCTTGACACAAAATCAGCAATCTCCCTCTTCATGTTGTCCCACCAAAAATGTTCCTTCAAATCTCTATACATTTTGGTGCTCCCAGGGTGTATAGAGAAATTGGAACTATGAGCGTCATCCAGCAATTCCCTTTTTAGATCAGGTATATTGGGAACACAAAGTCTCTTCCCGAATTTCAAAATTCCATCTTCATACACAAAGTCTCTCAATCTCCCATCATTCACAACTTTAATCTTCTTTTGAAATTCTTCATCATCGGTCTGGGAACTCTTAATCCTTTCTAGTAAAGATGGTTTGGCAACTATTTGAAAAAGCATTGATGTTTCACCTTCCCTGGTTATTCCCATGTCCATCTTCTCTAGATCCATGAAAATTGGATCCCTTTCAATTCTCATCATGTTCAAAACACCATGGTATTTTCTGCTCAAAGCATCTGCCACCTAGTTTGCTTTCCCCGGGTGGTAGTGTATCGTGCAATCATAATCCTTGAGTAATTCAAGCCATCTCCTTTGCCTCATGTTGAGTTCTTTTTGTGAGAAAATATACTTCAAACTCTTGTGATCAGTATAAATCTCACATTTTTCACCATAGAGGTAGTGCCTCCATATCTTCAAAGCAAAGATCACAGCTGCTAACTCAAGATCATGAGTAGGATAGTTTTGTTCATGAATTTTCAACTGTCGTGATGCATAGGCAATAACTCTATCATTCTGCATAAGGACACAGCCAAGTCCTTTCTTCGATGCATCACTATAAATAACGAACCCATCATTCCCCGATGGTAGAGTCAATATAGGAGCATTGACTAATCTTCTCTTCAGTTCTTCGAAACATTCTTCACACTCTTTTGTCCAAACAAATTTAACCCCTTTACGTGTGAGCTTCGTTAATGGGTTAGCCAATCGGGCAAAATTCTGGACGAAACGTCGATAATAACCTGCCAGACCAATAAAACTGCGTACCTCAGTTATACTCGTAGGTGCTGGCCATTCTTGGATTGCCTTGGTCTTAGAAGGATCAACAGAGATTCCATCTTTTGAGACAATATGGCCAAGAAAAGAAATCTCCTGAAGCCAGAATTCACACTTGCTAAACTTCCCATATAATTCATGCCTCCTCAGAGTCTTCAAGATAATGCGCAAGTGATTTTCATGATCTTCGTAGGTTTTGGAGTATACCAAGATATCATCAATAAATACCACCACAAATTCATCGAGATACTCCTTGAAAACTCTATTCATTAGATCCATGAATACAGAGGGTGCATTAGTCAATCCAAACGGCATTATAGTAAACTCGTAATGCCCGTACCTGGTTCGAAATGCTGTTTTCGGAATGTCTTCCTTCTTCACACACAACTGATGGTATCCAGATCGAATGTCAATCTTTGAAAAGTATTGAGCTCCATGCAGTTGGTCAAATAAATCATCAATACGAGGTAGGGGATACTTGTTCTTTATCGTTATAGCATTGATCTCCCTGTAGTCGATACATAACCTCATAGATCCATCTTTCTTTTTAACAAAAAGAACAGGGGCTCCCCATGGAGAAACACTAGGGCGAATAAATCCCTTATTACTCAATTCCTCTAGTTGTTTCTTTAGTTCGACTAACTCTACAGTGGCCATTCTATAAGGGGTTTTCGATATAGGCCTTGATCCAGGAATCAAATCAATGGAAAACTCAACTTCTCGTTCTGGAGGATGACCAGGTAAATCTTCCGGAAATACATCTAAAAATTCTTTCACAATAGGTACATCCTCTATTTGAACATTCCTTTCCTCACCCGCAGTTATTTCATTCTCTTCCTCCCCAATAATTGAATTTAGTTGTGCTACTGGGGGTGGATCTAAATAAGAATTAGGTGGTGACGATTCTGCTCTAAAAATAAGGTGTTCCTTATCATTATCATCAAGAATCGTAACCTCTTTCTTCTTACAATAAATCTTCGCATCATAGTCCGAAAGCCAGTCCACACCGAGGATTATATCAAACTCAATCATAGGTATGACGATGAGATCAGCAGATAAAGAAAATTTATGTGCTCTAATGGGGACTGATTCACAAAACTTTGTTGCAACGATACTTCCCTTAGGAGTTTTAACTGACAACTCCCTTATTAAATCAAATTGGAAATATCTAATTTTCTTAGCAAACTGGGAAGATATGAAACAATGCGATGATCCAGAATCAAATAATGCATTTGCTAAACTTGAGGAAACCATTAAATTACCTGCCACCACGTCTTTCGGAGCTTCTACCTCAGCAGTAGTGATAGCATAAGCCTGGCCTTGATCCCTTGGCCTTTTCTGAGGTAAGTTCTCCTGACGCTTAGGACATGCATTTGCATAATGCCCCACCTCCCTGCAATTGTAGCACTGAACGTTGGTAGCTTCCTTCTTCCCCTTGCAATCATGAGCTTGGTGGCCTTTTTCACCACACTTGTAACAGACTCCCATTCCCTTTAAGCAAGTACCAGGATGTTTCTTCCCGCATTTACCACAAGATGGATATTCAACCTTTCCCTTCTTCCCCTTATTTCCATTCCCAGATTGATCAGCAGGTCTCTTCTTCTCTTGCTTTGCTTTAAAGTCATAAGACTTAGAGAATTCCTTTTCGGTCTTGATAGCATATGAGACAATGTCTTCGTATGATGAAAAGGATTGTGAGACTAACGCTCGACGGAGAAATGGTTTTAACCCATCAAAGAAATGATCAATCTTACTTCTTGGGTTACGAATATAATCACCAGCGTACCTCGCTAACCTTGTAAAGTTAGCCTCATACTTTGTGACATTCTCATCCTCCTTTTGTCTCAGACTCAGAAATTGCCTTTCCATATCTGCTCGATGGTCGCGAGGGAAGTATTTTTCTAAAAACAGATCTTTGAACTCCCTCCATTCCATATTTGATACTTCATCGTCTTCCTTCGTATTTTGAATCAATGACCACCATTGATCAGCATCTCCAGTGAGGCGGTAAACTGCCATGATAACTTTTTCCCTTTCACTGCTCCCCAAAGCCTGAAATATTTTCTCTAGGGAAAATATCCATTGCTCAGCTACTAAGGGATTTGTATTCCCATTGAACGTTGGTGGTTGTTGCCTCATGAATCGATCTAACATTGATCCTCCACGCTGCGGATCAGGGTGCTCCATACGGGTAAGTTTATTATTCATAACCTGAGTAATTTGTCCCAGTATGGTGATTAGCTGATCGGCACCAGTTGCATCACCAGCCCCACTATAATTATCTTGAGCAGGAGGGCAATCCCTACATGGAGTGCGTGCATTGATACGGTTTCCATTTCTTCCACTAGGCGCCATTTCTAAACAATGGCATAAACTAGATCAGTTTATGAATCAAAATACATGATCCCATACTTATAAAACACTTAACATAAATTGAACTATTTATGGATATAATCCATAATCATAAATATGTTTTCTTTGAGGAAGTATATACTCATAAACCCTTCATAATGATTTGTAAAGAAAATGAGAGTTATCCTAAGCATATCCCCCGGTAGTGTCGTAACCAAGAGTGCAGCAAGGACCGTTGTCGTGCACCAGTTCCCGTTCGAGTCTAGCTCAAAGCGGTGTTTTCGGGTTTTACCCCTAGGTACATCTGTGCCAGAGCCGCCTCTACCTGCTCGTATCCAGACAGGGATGTATTGCTCGGAAAACTCACAAAATCTCTACAATACCAAAATTCTAGGAAGTTATTCTATACTAATCCTCAAAGTTCATCTTAGGTCTACGTGCTCTAATTAGAGTTTATCTAAATCTAGCTTCCAAGGTTTGTACTAAACTTCCTCTGATACCAACAGTAACGCCCCGACCCCAGCTACCCAGAGTCGGTGCATTACTTCATAACATTTGCATGATCACAAGAAAGATCAAATCTCGAAAGACCGATTGGTTTAGTAGTCTTGGAAACACTAGATATATTCATAAGTTTTACATTACATCATAAAATGAAAAACTACTACAACAACATAATGTTTCCATAGTCTACACTATAATCCCCTCATAATATCCCTGCAGGTCATTCATAACTTACATCTTCACATCCTGGGAAAAATAAAACATAGAAAAGGGGTGAGCTCAAATGCCCAGTAAGGATAACAATATAGCGGAACATTCAAAAATAAGCATAAACATTTAAGGCAATGAATTACTAAAACAAAAGCCTTTTAAACTGGAACTTCAACATAGTATGGCAAAAGTAAAATGAAATAATGCCATTTACTTATTCACATGGATATTCTACTAATCGAATAATCACATGCAAAAATCAATAACCACTTTCATAATGTTGGAATGCATAATGCCAGACTATCATAACCACATAGCCAAGGCCTCGTTCCAAGACTACAAATAAGATTTTTCCAAGGCCTTGTGCCAAGACACTAGTTTGTCTCATGAGACCTACCGATGCATCGAGGAGCTATAGCGGGCTCCACCCGTCACATATTAAGTCCAATGCATTCCCATATGAAAAGGTTTAAATATAACATAAACATTCGTATTAAAACTAGCATACGAAATGTCAATACTTTCACCATAAACTATGAATGGTATAAAAATAGCACATCCACAGTCAAACATATCACAAAACCTTCAATACAATATAGAAGTTTTGTATCATAATAAATCAACGTCAAATAACCTTAAAATCCATCAAAGGATGTTGACATAGATGAAATCAAAACACTTTTTAGAGAAATATCTCTTTCTATTTTTGAAATCATTTAAGAGCCATATAAAACAAAACATTTTCTTGAAAATATTCTTATAAGCTTGTAAGGAAAGATTTGAAGATTTTATAACGGCGGAAAATAACCGCACCCGCCATATAAGTAAAAAAAACATTCTTACCTCAATTCTGTCGAAAAGGTTAAAAAGGAACTTGTTTTGAAAACGACGGAAAGATTCCTCTTATAAAAAGTCAAAAAAGGGTATAAATGACTTTAACCCATATTCTTGTAAATAATAAAAATGTTTTGAAATGCATTTTGAAGAAACATGGATGTGGATGATAACGAGGTCCCAGTAGATAATTATGTATAAACAACCTTGGATAATGAAGAGGTTGTGAAGTAAACCCTTACCTTGTACTTTTCCTTGGTTGGGGTAGGTTAACCTCCTGTATAATGGTGAAATAATTGTTATTAAATTATACAAGAATCATATACATTAATATGATATCATATATGATCTTTTAATGTTGCTTTATTAATAATATTTTAGTATTATCGTCGTTTCGGGTGATAACCGATTCGTTCTTTTTAAATGTTTGGTTACGTAAGACATGTTTGTAATGCATAGATTATATCTTATTCATAATCAGAATGATATTAACATTATTTTTAACCCTAAAATTAGAATAATACTTGAATGGATACGATGGAGAATGAATCTCATCGCGTTCGTGGAGACGGTAGTCCGTACGTACGCATGAACGCAACTTCCATTTAATTTTTATTTTAAAAGAATCGAATCCAAATGATACTTAGGTATATTACTATTACAGTATAATAGAATATTTTATATATGTTACTTAAGTTCATTAACACCATCCTTTATAAGTTCCATGTGTGGTATGAACGAGTCATATCATTTTAAGGGGGCGGTAGTCCGCACTTCCTCAAATGAAATTATCGTATGTATATACAACATGAAACGAATAATGGTATGAAATAAAATGCAATTACAGAAGCTTATATATAAAATATATATCATTAATATCATATTTAATTATAGTGCCATCATAATGGCCACCATGAGAGGCGGTAAGATGTATTTGAACAATCATCGTTTCGTGAGGCGTTAGTTTGCCATCCACAGAAACATTATGTTCATCATCCATTAGATGGAGTTGTGTGTATGTGTAGTTTGAATCCTTCTTATAAAAACATCCTAGTATATTGAGGATACTGGTGTTGTTACAAAAGAAAGGAAATAAAAATAGTTTGGGGGTTGGAGAAGCAAAATAAATGAAAATAATTTAAGAGAAATCATTACCTTTAATTTAGGTAACTCACTTTGGTTGGAGCCAAAGGACTTCTTGAAATGCTTTCTGCCTAAGGGTAAGCTTCAAGGAGGAGGAGAGGGATGTGGGGAGCTTAGTTGGGCAGAGTTTGGACGAGCCAAGTGGCTTGAGAGGTGTGAGGAATGAGTAGAAGTGGTCTCCTTTTATAAGGGAGAGGAGGGGCTCTTTAGGAAAGAGTGAAAGTATTACTTTATAATATAAATATATTCGGTTTATAATGGTCCAAAAATCATTGAGGTCGAAGATAAGATGACTCATATTCTAAATAACATCAACCAATAAGAATTGGACAGGTTTTAGATAATATTTTAATCATTATAATTTTATTTATTTAAATGATTTATTAATGAGGTAAACATTGCATCATTATTGTGTCATTAATAATTTAACTTATTTGATGTCTAAAAATTATAAATAAAATATCATTATGTAGGAAAACTTTTTAGCTTTCTAATGAATATTTATAATCGAAAATCCAACATGTATAACCCTATGTAAAAATTGTTCTTCTAAAAGATGTAAGCTTATGCCATTTTTATTTTTATTTTAACTTTATTAATATAAAGTGTCCCTACCACATACAAGTGGCTCCAAGGGGTCCCCAAATTGACCCAAGGATGCCCATGGTCGGGTATGTGTCCACCAATAAGGTTAGGACACGTGTTAGGGTAATTTTGTATTATTATAATATTATTTTTTAACCCTTATTTACCGGATTTACCCTTTAACCATGGTAAATAAAATATTTACCGCAGTAATTATTCAAATTGTCTAAAAATAAAAGTTACCTATTTACACAATTTAAACATCCTGATTCCAAATATGGAATCCATTTTCCTAAATTCAAAACACATAAGTGGCAGAAATTAATTTAAAATTAATTCCCGCTGTCAAAACAAAAAGCGTGTTTTTAAGAGATAATAACTATCAAAAGATTGACACTTGTTTATGTTCGGTTTAATTGTAAAATTATGTCCAATGACCAACATTATATTAAAATGTAAAAATATATTCTAAATATACTTTAAAACCACTAAAATTCATAATTTATCACTATTAATTATTTTTATTAAAAAAGTTGTTTTTAATTAAAATTTAGTAATTTTCACTATTCATCAAAATATGAAAGTTATCCGAAAAGTACCAAAATTTCACCTTAGGCTAAATTCGATATTCCGAGTCCAAAAATGAAGTCCATTTTCAAATATAAAATATATATAATTTCAAAAATTAGGTATTACTATTCACAACGGCTAGTTTAATTAGTTGTGGTGTGTGTTAGAACTCGAGGCTGCGTACAACACACGCTATCGCATTATTCGAAGGGAAACGTACCGTAGAAGCTTGGGGTGTTACAACGGTCCAGCATGACCTTAAACTGCATTTTGCCCTACATTTGGGCTCTACGGTCCAGCATGACCTTAAACTGCATTTTGCCCTACATTTGGGCTCTACGGTCCACCAAGACCTTAAACTGCATTTTGCCCTACATTTGGGCTCCATGGTCCGAGCTCTAAGACCTAAAACTAAGATCCATATTTCATCCAACATGACGTTAAACTGTATCGCCAAAACTATGTCTAGCTTGATTCCCATCCTAATGGGATACGTAGGAACACCCCGACCTTTCATCTTTGCGTCCAGCTTGAGTTCCGTTGTCGCGTCTGCTTCGCCTTTGGTACTTCGACCACAGGGTCGCGTGGCGTGGTGTGAGATTATGTCCCCATTCACGTCGGGTTTTCAATGGATGCACCACACGCACCCTATTCTCAGGGTTTATCCCTCCTCTGTCCAATGGTTTTTAAAGATGCACCCCCTTTCCAGAACTACGTGTGGCTTGATTCCCATCCTTATGGGATACGTAGGACCACCTGAACACCTAGATGTCGGATCCAGCCCCATCTCTCAGGAGATTCCATGATCTCCGGTGCCCAGGGTGTTTTGCATTACACCCCCTCTTTTGCCCGGGGATCCGCCATCTTTTGTCTGCTCTCGGACTGAGCCCTCTGAGCCTTTCCAGTGGTCTGCTGATGTGCTCAGGGTACTCTGGTCTAGGACTTGGAGTGCAAGATTCGACTTAGGAAAGTTACATCCACTTTCCAAGCTTCATGTTCCCCTTCATTCGGGCACCCGTCATCCTTCACACCCGGAGGGACCCCCAAGAACAGCCTGGATACAATACCCAAGGGTTCTCCTACCATCATGGGCCAACACCCCCAAGGGTTTCAGACAACAAATTGATACAAATCCAGCGTTGAGAACATGGTCAGTGTTTGATTCTCATTTGTTTGTCCCCGTCGCTAACACGACAGGATGCTGCGTTGCGATCATGGTCAGCAATAATCCTCTGTCGTCACGCCGGTTTCTCCAGTCCCTGAATGATGGTGGCATGGTTCATGTCATGTTCTGCCCCACTGTGTCATGTTGGAATCTTGACACCCCTTGTACTAACCCTCAGTACACCCTCGTGCATCAGACAGACCGAGCCGCGTAACGGTGCCTCTCGGGGATCCTGTGATCGGAGCACTGGAGTATGTGCTTGGGTCTCTTCTTTACGGGTTGCGTGCAGCTTGATCCTCACCAACATGGGAAATGAAGAGTCGCCCGGACAATGCGTTTCGGGCCCAGCACAGTTGGGAGCTAGCATCTCTTGCCCCTCCCTGATTGTTGAACCCTCGTAGGACTCTTTGGCCCGAGGCTCCTCTCTCGGTTGGCCCAAACCATATGACCTTAAACTGTGTGTTGGTCCAAACCATATGACCGTAAACTGTGTTGTTTGTCCAAACCATACGACCTTAAACTGTGTTGTTGGTCCAAACCATATGACCTTAAACTGTGTTTTTGGTCCAAACCATATGACCTTAAACTGTGTTGTAGGTCCAAACCATATGACCTTAAACTATGTTGTTGGTCCAAACCATATGACCTTAAACTCTGTTGTTGGTCCAAACCATATGACCTTAAACTGTGTGTTGGTCCAAACCATATGACCTTAAACTGTGTGGTTGGTCCAAACCATAAGACCTTAAACTCTGTTGTTGGTCCAAACCATACGACCTTAAACTGTGTTGTTGGTCCAAACCATACGACCATAAACTGTTGTTGGTCCAAACCAAACGACCTTAAACTGTGTGTGGGTCCAAACCATATGACCTTAAACTGTGTGTTGGTCCAAACCATATGACCTTAAACTGTGTTGTTGGTCCAAACCATATGACCTTAAACTGTGTTGTTGGTCCAAACCATATGACCTTAAACTGTGTTGTTGGTCCAAACCATATGACCTTAAACTGTGTTGTTGGTCCAAACCATTTGACCTTAAACTGTGTTGTTGGTCCAAACCATACGACCTTAAACTGTGTTGTTGGTCCTATCACACGACCCTAAACTGTGACATTATCGTCCTGGCCGCACAACGAAAAACGGCACTGCATTGTGGTGACCTCGTTGCAGAGGACATCACGTTGGGCATTGGTCTTGTACCATGCCATTTGTCAACGCCTATCACGGAGTGATTCTTGTGGCGACACCATGGCCTACTACTCTAGGTCTATCGCTTCACAACAAAAAAACAACTCACCTTAAAGGACTAACAAGATTTATCAAATCCCGCTTCTTTCAGTGCAAGGGCCACGCCCACACTCCCCTTTTTCCTGGCACTGGTATCTTGCCGTGTCACCTTTCAGAACTACGTATGGCTTGATTCTCATCCTTATGAGCTACGTAGAAGTGCCTGGGGCACTTCCTCGCGGGCCCAGCCAGCCTACCTTCGTTTTCGGTCCCTCGACTCGAGCATTTCCCCGGAGAGCACATGGTAGTTAGGGATTAGGTCCTCATTCACGTCGGATTTTGTAACTGCCATGCCATGTATTCTTTTCTCCCCGTTCACATTCACAGTCCGAGCTCTAAGAACTAAAACTAAGATCCTCTGGGTCCGAGCTCTAAGACCTAAAACTAAGATCTTCTCGGTCCGAGCTCTAAGACCTAAAACCAAGATCCTCTCTGTCCGAGCTCTAAGACCTAAAACTAAGATCCTTACGGTCCGAGCTCTAAGACCTAAAACTAAGATCCATATTTCGTCCCGCGTGACATCAAACTGTATTTCGTCCCACATGACGTTAAACTGTATCTCGTCCCGCGTGACATTAAACTGTATTCCATCCCACGTGACGTTAAAATTTATTTCATCCAACATGACGTTAAACTGTACTTCAGGAACTACGTGTGGATTGATTCTCATCCTTATAAGATACATAGGACCGCCCGAACGTTTCGTCTTGGGTCCAGCCACAGGGATTACTAAACCTCGTCCTTCCTTATTTTCGGCCACTCATCCCGACTTCATGGGAAGTGGTGTAATCAGGATATCAACCCTGAGCATGTTCGGGATGCCCCATGGTATCAATGGGAAGTGGCGACAGTTCTCTCGCCAAAGAGGTCCTGCCCGGAAATTGGGACGACCCGTTATCAGGTTGGTACGTCCGCCTAATGCGCCTTCGCCATGGTGGCACAATTTCGGGAGTGTTGGACTCTGTTCGAACAAACCACCGGTCCACCTTCCACGCTTTGCGTCCCCCCTTATTCGGATCCTCATTTCCTTTCGTGTTTGACGGGACCCCCTAACAGTATGGATGCTCGAACTATGGTCCGCCTACTATCCTAGGCCAACGTTCCGGAGAACTGGTCATGTTTCATGGGACCCTCTAACAGTATGGATGCTCGACCTATGGTCCGCCTACTGTCCTGGGCCAACATTCCGGGAAACGGGTCATGTCTGATGCGACCCCCTAACAGTATGGATGCTCGACCTATGGTCCGCCTACTATTCTGGGCAAACATTCTGGAAAAATGACCAACGATATTTGTGTTAGGCCCCGTGTTGCGAAACTGGTCAGCGGTCAGCCCTAATTTATTGTCCCAATACCAGGCCAAAATGATATGGATGCTGTGTTTCCGCCACAGTTGACAGTTATCCCCCATGGTTGCGCCCCGTTAGTTTCCGAATTTGGGCAGCGTGATTCAACCTTTCTCTCCATCCCCCTGTGTTCAGATGGATTTCAATGCCCCCGGCATTGCCCCGATCATGTGTTAAAGCACATTGAGAAGTCGACACATCAATCGGCTCGGGGTCTCCTCAGATGTCCATGCTCGATTTTTGACGCCTGAAGCTTGGTCAATGCCCCACAGTTGAACGGAATGATGGTAAGAGCATCTCTTGATTCTCGCGTTGGGCATGCCCCACAGGAGCCTAAGGGTGAGTTTTTATTCGTTTTGAAACTATGGTTGAGCGCATTAAACCACGGGTACAAAAGAGTGGATTTGTCCATATATTGGATTGAGACAATGAGCAGTACAAGTAAAAAGTTCATGAGATGGAAAAAACAAAGCCCTTAGGGATCAGCATGCTAAAGTGATTTTTCCAGCGCTGCTACCCTCTGGCTGGTAGCCTCCAGGGCCGCTTTTTGCTCTTTGAAGACTCTCTCCCCATCGGCCACCACAGAGCATAGCTCTCCACCCCAAGCTTGTGCCTGCACCCGCTCGCTTCGAAGAACGGTCATCTGGTGACTCGCCTCCACCACTTGTTCCTGTGCATCAGCCAGTTGGGCCGTTAGTTGTTCCACAAGATCAGAGCATGTTGCGATGAAGACCTCCTTATCTTCCGTCTGCCCTTCGAGGTTCCGTACTTCCTGCTCCACCCTCAGTAGTGCTTGAGCGCTCGCCGATCCTTCCCGGCACTGGGAAATGTCGGTGCGCCGGCTGCTCTCACATATCTTCTCAGCCATGTAATCACGGACCGTCAGATGAAGGCGCTGAGCGTCAGCCCCTCCGGCGCACAGGAAGCGCAGTCAGGTTTGAAGTGACCCCATCCGCCTCAGCCAATCCGTCTGGGGCTTCCTGAGGAAGCGCTGGATACACTTCCACCCTTTGCGCCGTGTCATCCGGCTCTCCTCGGCTGCCTCTATGTCTGAGTCATCTATCTCCTCAGGGTCAGCGGGTCGGTATATGGGGAAGGCCGCCAATAGATTGGCAGCAGGATCCGCCCCAGGGATGTCTTCATGAGGGATAGAATCCTTGACGTCCAGTCGACCTTCTTCTCTCGCCCCAGCAGCAATGATGCCTCCACCAGCTTCTAACCTCATCTCAGGAATAGCGCCGCTGATGTCCACCACCCCCTGTTCATCAATTGTCGGGGCCGACTCAGTGTAGATAGCATGTTATGAATGAGGTGGTGTGTCTGCCGCTGGTCCACTCACGGATGGCCAGGGCTCCACAGCCTGACGTGCCTCCAGTTTTGAGATCACTGCACAAGGCATATGCTAGTTAAATGGGATATTTTTCCACCAATCACCAGTAGTGAAGCGTGAGACTTACAGGAATCCAGAGCACTGGTCCCCAGTGTTTCAGCCGCCGTAGGAGCCGCCATGACGGGAGAACCCTCTGCGCTTGTTAGTTCAATGATGGGTGTCGGATCCCGGTCATGTCTCACCGGTTCCTCTCCTCCCTCCTCTGGTGGGGATGCCTGTCCAACGCTCAACTGCTCCTGAGTAGGATGGGGAAGTGAGTTAGAAGTTGGAAATGATAATGGACGAATGAGGGAAATGGATGAAGATAGAGACAAACCTCGAGAATCTCGGTTAGGTCGAGATCAGAGTTGGAAATCTCGCCACTCTCTCGGAGACTCCCTTGGTAGGTCTCCCCTTGCGACCCCTCACCTTCGGGCTCTTCTTCTTCGTCTTCTCCTTCACCTTCATCCTCTCTGGTTTCCTCCTACCCCTCTGGCTCATTGTCACTGTCGCCTTCTCCCAATGGCATTGCTTCCGGATCATGCCCCTGGACGAGCATCACTTTCACTAGGAAATTTGTCTCTGCACGCCACCCCCTCTAGTTTGTGTATGCATCCATGTCCGTCAGATAAGCATGCCGCCGATGGAAGTTCACTCGATCAGTAATTTGAACGAGCCCGACCTCTGGAAGTTGGATCTCGTTTTGCATTATCTTCTGCCAGATGGATTCGATGCTTAGTGATTTTCGCAGGGTCATCCAAGCCGACCACAGTGCTGGGAGAATTGCGTCTTGGGAAGGTTCGAGCAGATATCTTATCTGCTTCCCAGGAAGATCCCTGGCCGCCTCATGTGACACCCCTGCGGGTAACGAGGATGTGGCGGCACCATGTGATGTCCCTGCTGCCGAAGTCCTGGCCTGCGCAGGCCTAGCTTCCTGACGCGCCCTTGGTTCCCCCCTTCCGACGGCACTGTGCCTTCTATCCCGTCGCCTGGTTTCCGCGCGAGTGACCTCGAGTTGCCGGACGCGCTTGTGTAATAGCCCCTCAGGGTATGCAATGGTCCAGTGTTCGGTGTATTCGGTTGCTAGGCAGGCATCGACCCCGGTGGGAGGAAGAGTGACGACGTCGCCAGAGCCGATGGTGGTAAACATCAACTACATCTGGCACAAGACGCATGGATTCTTCTACTTCCAGACAGACGTGAATACCTTCTTCAGCATTCGCTGGAGGCACCCGAACTGCCCTGCGAATCGGGATGGCACGTACGGCTCGCAGATCACCTTCTCATCGATCCAAGCCACAAGAACCCCGCCCCAAATGCTCTGGAAGTATTCCTACTGTTTGAGAGAGCCTCGACCGTTTTCCACCAGCTGGCCGACCGGGGTGGGAAACGAGCTGAAGATGAAGTTGGCATGGTTGCCGATGCGGATCCTCACGCCCTCCTCATTGAGCGTCATCAGCACCACCCCTGTGATATTTATCAAGGACGGTTGTAGACTGTTGCCCAGAGGACAGATGGCATTTGGGAAGGTATACCCGCCAAGATGCGCCGCCACCCATCCATGGAAGATTCGGAAGGGACCACATACTCTCCGAGGCGACCCCCCTTGTGAGATGCGCCCCAGAATGGTATACAGCTTGATCAGTATGGGGACGCCCAAGTTGAATCATTTTTCGGTGGCCATGGAGCCCGCCATTACCAATGTTGCTGGACGGATGCCCATCCTCGCGTCCCGCACCGGCAGGAGCCACCCACTCAGGAAGGCAGCAAGGAACTCGGTATACTGGATGTTCGGGTCCCGAGCCTCAATGACGCGGTATCCCCATGATTGGTATTGCCCCGCCTCTAGGGCCCTCTAGTATGACCCATCCCTGCTCTTTTGAGTCGTGGTTGGGCACCGTTTGCCCCGTCCCGGTATCTTTACAGCCGGATCCTTCTCATGGAACATGCTGAACCATCCCTTGAAGGCCACGTCCTTCAGGAAGTCTTTGACCCCCAGCCTCTCTTTGGCCAGCTCCAACAGGTGCCACATCAGCATAGGCGTCCGCGTCCTGTCTCCCCAGCTGTTCTTTGGAGGAACGAACTTGTCGTATTGGTAACCCTCCAGTGGGATATCGCCGATGCAGTGAACGTCCCAGACACTGATGCCGACTTCCCCATGATGAAGGTGGAATGTGTTGGTGTCAGGAGACCACCGGGTGAATAGCTCCGGTCTGAGTTCAGGCTGGCAGTTGAAATGGAAATGTGATGTCCATACTGCCTCGAATAGGCCGATATACCGCAGTTCATCCCTGAACTAGTCACATGTATGGAGGACCCAGAACGCCCAGGCCCATTCGCTGGTGAAGTTACCCCCGGACCGTAGGTCCCAATCCTTCAGCCAACCCTTTGTGTCGTCCGTGATGCTCTGACGAAACTTGCTCGCGTAGAGGGACGGAGAATCCTCTGCCACAGGATCGTCCCTAGTAATGGTCCTAGTCCTCAGGTTGAAGACATAGACATCCAAATGTATAGTTTCCTTGGTAGGATGGTCATTGTTGGTGATGTTGTAGTGAGGAAGTTCTTCCTCCCGAGTCACCTAGGACCGCAGCGTGTCCACCTCGAAGCCCAGAAGTGGCACCTCCTCTAGGATGCCAAAATTTCAGAGTGGGAGGTTTTCCGATAAGGGATATGCCTTCTGGGCCGGAGTGAACAGATTGAACAAGTTCATATTGTTAGAGACAATCACCTTGGCACCATAAACCTCCTCTTTTGCCACCATTTCTGTCGTACGGGCAGCGGCTTCCCCCTCATCAACTCGGTTTGCAGCCATCTCGAATTTTTCGGGAATTGGGCGAAATCAGGATGCAGTGTGCAGAATCAGAGAGTTCGGCGCGAAATATGGCAGAGTTGCACGGAATCTTGGAGATGAGCGCGCAATCGGCACGTGAAGTGCGGAAAAGCCCGAAGAGGCGTGAGATCACGACTGAATTTCGGATGGAATTCCGCACTGCCAGTACGTTATTACGTGCACCCGCAGAAGTGATTTTGCGCACAAGAGCGATAAGCTTATCGCTCAGAAAAATCGGAAGTATGGATTTGGGACCCAGTGCCCCTTTTTATAGGCGAGGCCAGGGTTTCGCACCGCGCGGAAAAAGGATTTCACGTGCATCCGTAAGTTTTACACGCCCATCGGACTTTTGAGCGCAACATGATCCAGAGACTTGGCTTTACTGTGTTTCGGCGATTCCCTATGAATCTGATCGTTGTGACCTCTCGCTGATCCAATTCCAAGGGGGGGCATTTGTTGACGCCGAAAAAATCCCGTAACTCTTGGAGGAAGTTTCGGAATGATGAAGCGAAGTCATATTCGGAATAAAAGGCCCGATCCGGAGGCCCAGGATGTGGTGCGCGAAATAAAGGAGGCTCTGCGCGGAAAATTGTTCTGCGCACGTAGAACCACCAGGTTTCGCGGAATTGAGCCATTGAGGCGCGCAATCTTTGCACGCCCCAGTTCTGCGCGGTGAGCTTTTTGCGCGCTGAATGCGTTCGCACGCAATGAATTTCGCGTGCCGCCTGGATTTCGCGCCGGAGGTCGCCTATAAATAAAAGGTGACCCCGAACGGTTTGGGGTTTGAGGAATCTGAAGTGACTCCCGTGCGCGCAATTCGGCTCCCCCCGCGCGCAAGATGACTTCCTGGTAAAACCCTCATTTCGCGCAACCTTGCCCCGGAGTTCGTCTTTGCCCGTAACTCCACCGGCTTCAGTTAATTTGCCCCCTCCCTGGTATTCCAGCCTTGCATGCAATCCATGTATTTTGCATGCAATACCATGCCGCGTGCGCAATACCCTACGCGTAGTTCCCTCTCTGCGCGCAATTCCTTTGCTCCAATTGTGCGCCATCCCAGTCTTTTGTGCGCAAACCTTCCATTTTTCACGCAAAGCCCAGGACCCCTCACCTTGACACCCCTTGGCTGCCCCTGCACCGGCACCTGATGTCTCCCCTGCCGGGCATGCGCTCCATGCGTTGTTTTCCCATATGGCCTTCCTGGCTCGTGCGAAGTAACCTCAAGGTCCCTTGGGCCGTGTTTCCCATTGTGTTTTTTTCCTTATGCTTCTCCGCATATGCACGCTAACGACTATTGCTTCTTCGAATATCCATGCTAACGTGGACCCCCCGGTGGTTTGAACTACGGCCCCCCTTCACTACGGCCTTTTTGATGCCTTCCCTTTCACAAGGGGTAGAGGGAGTTGGGCATGTAAGCCCTAGGGGTGTGGAACAAACCCACCCCGTCCAAGCTGCAGGACGTTAAACTGCTAAGCACCTCGTCCTTAACACAAGACGTTAAACTGTGGTCTGACCCCGTGCTTCGCACACTGGGTCCCCCCAGCTCAGACATTTTCTACTCCACTCGTCTCCACGGGAATGGTCTCTTCCTCACATGGAATGAGATCCTCCTTGTCGGAGCGGCGTTTGTCCGCGGGGGAAGGGCTACCTCAGAGCGTAAGCCCCTAGCCTTTCTTGCGGATGACTGCACTCATGCATCTCCGTACTCCCCCCCTGCAAAGGCCAGTGGAGTCCTTTTCCCACTGCGCTTTGCCGCACATGCGGGCCTCCACCCTGGAGTAAGCCCCTAAACCAAGGGTCGCTAACCACGCGTAAGCCCCTATTTCCTCTTTCAGCCGCTCAACGCGTAAGCCCCATTCCGCTTCTCACGGACGCACCCTTCGCGACGTGATCGTCTTGTCCCTGCTACCTCTTGTTTCCCACACCGAGCAAGACTCACGTGGGCTTAGAGCGCGCATCGACTATGACATCCTCTTATGGGCCACCCCAGATCGTAAGGCCCATCCCAGCAAACTACGTGGACTTTGATCCGTGCTAACGCACAGTACGTAGGAAGCCTCCACGAGGTTCAATCCCACCACCCAGTCGTCCCAACCTCTCCATGTCGGTTCCCTGACCACCTTGGGCCACCTCAGAGCGTAAGCCCCAAACCCCCCATCCCGCATGACGTTAAACTATATTATGTCCAGCATGACGTTAAACTGTATTCCATCCCGCATGACGTTAAACTATATTCCATCCCGCATGACGTTAAACTGTATTCCGTCCCGCATGACGTTAAACTGTATTCTGTCCTACATGACGTTAAACTGCATTTCGTCCTGCATGATGTTAAACTATATTTCGTCCCACATGACGTTAAACTGTATCCCCCCTCTTGGGCCGTCTTAGGACGTAAGCCCCATGTCTCACTCCACCTTACATTTGGATCCTTACCCGGGCCGCCACATCCCGGTGAGATCATGCCACCCCATCCCACTCCATGATATATGGGAAGCTGCCCACGTGCTGGCCCCGACATCGGTGTTCCCCCCTAGGAGCCCTTCAACCCGATCGGTCTACGCAAGACGTTAAACTCGTGGTATACCCCATGTTAAACATGGGAAGCTGAGGAAAACCTCAGATGGTACACATTCCTCGCGTTCGTTGTGGGATGCCTCGGGCTTCCGCACCCTCGAGAAGCCCTGTGATGAGGGACCGAAGACAGACATGCCGACGATTCCACAACGTGACCATTCTCTTCACTGAAGGTTGCTGTCCCAACGAGACCCCTTGGAGCGTCTTGACGGAAGCAGCGTAATTAACCGGCGTCCATGTAGATATGGCACCGGGAATGAGCTTCATGAACCCGTCTTAAATCTATGAGGGAGACCCGGACTAGGTAATGAGCTCTGATGAGGAATCCACGGAAGCAAGAACCGGCATCCCATCATCCCGGTTTCGATCAAGGAGCAGACGTCCCTTAACAAGGAACGGATGTCGCCCACCTTTGGAAAGCGGGAATGCGGGGCAACAAGAACCGTGTCCTCCCCGCAGACGGATGCGCGCGCCCCAGCGAAAGCGTCGGAAATAATTGTAGATGAGTTTTAATAGAAAATCTTATAGAAATTGAAATTGACATAATGAATACTATTTATACCTGATGAAATATTGAGATAAAATTCATTGACCACCTAATGAAGATTGATTTTCTTATTCATGGATTTTTTCATCAATCTAACTCCATAGATTACTCTTATGAACTTCATTTTCAAAATGTTTAATTTAAATAATTTTTTAATCTACTAAATTATATATATATGGTCAATGTTATCCTTATTTCTCATGTCAAGGACATTTTTTTGAAATATGTCATATTTCATCACCAAAACACTTCCAATCATCCCCAAATTACTTCACATAAGAGTTTGATTCTTCTAACTGGTTAATAAATAGGAATAATAAATGATTATATTTTACTCAGTCCACTCAAATCCATATCAACCCTTCTCAATTATTCACAACACATGTCCAAGATATTTAGAAATATCATGTATATTATTTTTTTTAGAACATCATTTTTATATATAATTTATAGGATCAAATACATCATTTCATAATAAACCCTCAGTATATTTTTAATTAATGTCATGTGACCAACATCATTTGTGGTTCCCATTTATATAATTCTTCTCTATCTTCATTCTAGCCACTATATTCTCTATGTCTTCATATGTTTTCCTTAATTCAATTTTATCAAATATAGAACATATATTGGATAATTTCAACATAAAATATTACAGTTTTTAAAATCAAATATAGATTTAATTTCCCTTGGACTATGTCTTTAGAGATCATATACACTTCTGGGTTTTTTAATATTTTGGTAAATTAATTTTTTAGTAATGATTCAGGAGATATTTATTTGGAAGTGAGTAAGGGTATAATGATGATTGAGAATTTTATCTCGTTACATTTAAACATGAATGTGGTTTTAGTGATTCATTATTATATAAAGATTTTCAATTGACCTCATCATCAATAAGTGATAGAAGTATTTTTTCTGTAAACTACAAGTGGGAGTATAGATGAATAAATTTTTAATGGAGATAATTTTAATGGTTGAATAAAATGTTGGAAACCCTATATGTTTTATATATACGTATATTATTATCATTAACAACATATTGGTATTTTATACGAGTTCCATAAATCACTACCATCTAAAAAAACATGTATAATAAAAAAATATTATATTTTGATGTTTTATTTTTTTTATTCATGAAGATGTTACTAGAATAATTAATTTCTATATTTCTCTTGTTACAAAAATATTAGTGACATGATTTGGATATGGTTAGTATGTTTCCACCTTTGAGAATGAAAATTGGTAAAAAGTAATATTTTTGAGATATTATTTATGACAGAAAGATTAATTATATCCAATAAATTATTTTAAAACATGTTTTAAAATGTTAGATATGTCCTTCATAATGAAACTTTTTGGATGAGTATTGGTGATAAATATATAATCCACCCCTATATAGTTTTTTAAAAATTGCATTAAATTGGAATAACATATTAATTTAAATATGTTTATTTTTATAATGGAAACCCCATTTTAATAAAAAAAAATATTGTAGGAAAATATTATTATTATTAGATAAAAGTTAAAATTTAATGTTATTTTGATTGTATTATATTTTATTACCACAAAAATTATTCTAATAAATCTAAAAAAATTTGTTTTTGTAAATAATATTTTAATGTCACAATTGTATTAGAATTTATCAACTATTTCAATTATCATCATTGGTTACCATCTTAAGTAATCAATATATAATATTGATATTTTATATCCATTAAAAAAACAACAAAAATATATTATTCAAAACATAAAAATGATATATTAATTTTTTTAATGATTTTTTGTTCATCATAGTTGACCATTAGAAAAAATATATTGTAATCCCTCCCAATAAATTTATAACATCTATTTTCAATGAAAAAAATTTCATTTCAAATACATTTCATAAGAAACATTAATATATATAGCTCCATGTTGAATTGATTTTTAATGACTCAATTTCTCTAAATTTTCCTTATTATTAACTTATCAATATCATTATCATTCTCTTCATATAATTTTACATGTAAAATTCAATACAATTCATGTATATTATTATTATATTATATATATACATTCATTGATTTATGTTGTATTTTTTATATAGTTTTAATTTCATTTGATGATTTCAATTGTGAGGAAAGGCTAAAGTTCTATTACTATTTAATTTATTGAAATATTTATTATCAGATAATTAATCATTGTATGCCTATATTATGTTTTTAAATATAACTATTTTTTTAATGTTATGACCCCTCCCTCGGGGCCTATACTGTTACAAACCCCAATCCTAACTCCCGAAGTACAGAGGATAGCAAATGTTGTCGATGGTGTCAGAAAACAAATGGGATGCATTTTCTTTACTACATGTACGCACACACACAAAACCACGTCCCAAAGCTAGAAAAGAGGACATTAATTCCACTAAACATCCACTTAGTATAAGTACAACTAAAAGATAAATGGTCCAGAATACAAACCCAACAAAAGACTAACTAGAAAATAGAAATGTACATAAGAAACTTGAAATCCATCCACTGGAAACCTCAAATGATGGGTGTTTACAATGTATCTGCTGAGAGCCATATAAGTAAGACCCACTGGTCATGTCTCACTAGGATCCACCAGGTCCTGGGCCACCAATTCCTCTATCAAGGTGAAGATTTTTCCAGTAGACACAACACGTGCGACCGAAACCCATGTAGGGGGGAGTAACAATATAGTAGTGGTCACCCCAAAACACAACATAAAGACCACACAACAGTATGAAATAAATCACGAATTGTCATCGTGAATCATGATTATGAAGACTGATATGTCACACCAGGTATATTATAGAGTATTAAAGTAAGAACACCAGTCATAACGTCAAACACCATTGGCTTCTCGAGTACTCCTCCATAATGAGTACAATGGGAATGTAGAGCCATGCAGAAGTCGCATCCCACTATCCAAGGATAGCTATGTTACTCATCTTAAATAAGCACCATGGGTATGTTGGGTCACACAAAAGAGGATCCCCACCATGGTCATGCCAAGTCACACAGAAGCTGCTTCCTACCTATGTCCATACTGAGGTACTTCTCTTGTCGAGTATCATGGTTATGATGGGTTACACAGAAGTTGCTCCTAACCGAGGGTCTCTTAGTCAAATATAAGCCGCTTCCAAAAGGTCTGTTTCATATCAGTCTTTAGGACGCATCCAACCGCATGGTTTCGGCACATACCACGCTTGATCATGGGAGAACCACTCCCAAAGCCCTTCATCAAATTTCAAAATTCATGAAATCGTCAATATAGTATGTAAAAGGATCATCTTGATCAAACGGGATCAAATTCCACAAACATCTCATTTATCAGATTCATGCTTTTCAAGAGAATTGTGTTTTTTTAGAAAGGGGCCAATTGGGTCCGGGTCCACCATCCAATCCTAGACCTAGCCCAGCCCGATGTGGTGGGTCCGACCCACTAGGGTAGATCTTGCCCGATGGGATGGGTCCAACCTACAGGGGTGTGTCAGGACCAATGGGGTGGGTCCAACCCTCGTAGGCGTCGTAGGGTCGTTTCCTCCGCCATGGTCAAATGACTGCAGCCTGCTGTGATGCGGTCGGAAATTCCCACTAGCCCGGATTCTCATACATTTTTAAAAACCATGTGCCTCTTAGACCTATGGCATGTGGATGTGGGCCACTCCATCAACATTTCCGAGGGGCCACATCTCTTCTTACAGCCACTGGCCCCACTGGTGGCTCTTCCCAGGGCACCACCACTTGCTCACAATCACCACCGCGGGCCACCTCCTATTGTCGCTGGTGCCTTCATGCTCTTATGTGGACCACTAAGTCTAAATTGTTGGTCATTTATTCGAACTGACTGTGACTCCATCCTCTGTGGGGTGTCTCGATCCCTATAATGTCCTTGAACATGCCTTTCCTCCCATTTCGATAATCACATCCACGAAGAACGCAAAAGTGGAGAGGATTGTGCCTTGTTTATATCAGCCCACTCACTTGGTGTTAGAGTTTTAAAATAAGGGGAATATTGGGGATGGTGTTCTACCAACAAAAATTTAATCATGAAAAGAAAACCCAAGAAAAAGCACCCTCCTTAATGAATGGAAAGCCTGCAGATCAACCTGTTAATGGGTTGATCCGCATTCTTCATTTATAATGATGAATAATTAATATGTCAAAAAAAATAAACCCCTATCTCAATCAACATTTTTTCAATGATGCGCTCTGCCCTCGAGGATTCAAGAATTGTCGGCCTTCATCCCTTCTTGGTCCCATTTTTCATAAGGCATTGATGTCTCTAGAGATCCTATCAGCATTATTTATTCATCTTTAGAGAGGAAATCCACCACATATTCATCAAATAATTCATTTGTCTTAATTCCCAAATCTCCAATACATTAGCTTAATAAAAGAAAACATGTCGCATCATTTCTGTTATGTTTTGATGTCACGTCATTACACTCCCTTTATGATTTATTAAATAGAATTCATTAATTCTCCATGTCCCGCACTGTAGCATCATCTTCTGCCGCACAATGGTGGGAAAGAAAATAATATAACTTATTTTAAAGTTAATTTGTTATATCTGAAATGTTCTGAAAGCTATATTTTCTAGTTGACCCTCGGTTGTTGATGTTAAGTCCATTCTAGGTGATTCAAAGTGTTATGAGTTAAATGGTTCGTTTGGATTTTTTTTGATCCCTGATTCGATATTTAGAAAACCATACTTGAAGGTTTACTTATGTGAAATTAAAAAATTAAAAAATTCAATTTCGAGCTCACTGGGTCTCAGAATCATATTCCATCACAACGTCTGGTCTATAAATAATTCCATTCAATATAAAAAATTTAATACAGAAATTTTGTGGCCTTAAATTCTCCCCAACTCAGGAATTTACATCCCCAAAATCTAAAACATTGGCTAATAAAAAGATTGGGGTACTGAGAAAGAATCTAGTCTTCATGCTTCCATGTGCTCTCTATGATATTCCCATGCTCCCACAAAACGTGCACCAGATGAATCAAACATCCACGAAGGACCCGCTTCTATTGATCAAATATCTTCACCAGTAACTTCGAAAACATTTCCCCTTAAACAATTTCCTGCTCCACCTATTCGATGGTGTGTGATGGATCATCCACGTACCTCCTGAGATGTGAAAAATGGGAAGCATAGTACACCTGTTGCTTATGTGGGGGAAGATCTAGGAGGTACACCACCTCCCCAACTCTAATGAGAATCTGAAAAGGTCAGATAAACCTCAGAGAGATCTTTCTTCACTAACCAAATCACTGCAATCCTCATCGGGATGTGACCCGAAGAAAACATGGTATCCCTCCTAAAAATTTAAGGGTCTTGGCCTCTTATCATAATTAGATTTCTACCTACTCTATTCTATTCTCATCTTCTCCTGGATGATCAAAAACTTCTTACTGGTAACTCAAACCAACTCTGGACCAATGAGTGCCGACTCCATTGGGTCTTTCCTGCATAAAGGTGATCAACATGGCCTCCTGTATAAGGCCTCAAACGGTTCCCTAAAAATGGTGGAGTGAGATCTATAGTTGTATACAAACTCCACCAGTGGTATGTCGTCCTCCCAACTGTGACCAAAATGATGGAAAAAAGCATGAATCTAGTCCTTTATTATCTGTATGGTCTGCTTTTTCTGACCATATGCATGGGGGTGAAAATTTGTGGTTAAGAAAAACTGAGTGTCGAATGCCTACTACAATCCATTTTAAAATGGGATGTAAATCCTGCATCAAGTTCTTAGAAAATCGTTGAAAAAACTCCATGAAGGTGCATTATCTTCATGACATAGAGGTATCATGAACCCTCTACAAATCCTTACTCCTAGATGGGTAGATAATGGGCCAACATGGTGTGTTGGTCAACAATCACCCATATAGAATTTTTTCCCATGTAAGTTCATGGTAACCCTGTCATAATGTCAATTTAGATACCATCCCACTTCCACTATGATACCACAAGTGGTTGTGCCAATCCTACTGGGACCTAATTTTCAGTCTTCACTTATTGACATGTGAGGCATTGTGAAATGGACTCAACCACCGCTTTCATTATCCCTATCCATCGATATAGACATCGAAGGTTCTAGTACATCTTCTCTATTACAGGATGTACTGCCAAGGGATATTTATGGAACTCCCTTAACACATCCTCTTGTAACATCACTTGTACTATAGTACACCCTTAGAAAAGGATGGTGTTCTCCCCACCTATTGAAAATCCCACATGAGTTTGTCTGGAGGATAACTGAGAATATCGGGCCTCATAGTCATCCTCCACAAGTTGTTCCTCCCTAACACTATATAATAAATGGGGTGGAGGTGACAGAAATTGAATGATGGTAGGCTTCTCCAGCATCATTCATGAAGGATATTTTCACTGCGAATAGCTTCTCCATTACCTCACTCAATAGGTGCAATCCAGACTTCCTTCTAAGTGTGTCTGCCACCAAATTCTTCTTCGCAAGAGTATATAATATCTCAATGTTACTGTCATGGTTGAACTCCATGCATCACCATTATCTCATGTTTAGGTCATTCTATGAGAAGATATACCTAAGACACTTTTGGTCGGATTATATGGTAAATTGTCCAACCATAATGTAATGCCTCCACAGCTCCAAGGAAATGACCACTACTGCTATATCTAGGTCGTGGGTCACATAGTTATTCTTCAGGTTCCTCAAATTCTAAGAGACATAAGAAATCACTACTCGCTCCTGCATCAGAAAATAACACATTATGGTCCCTAATGCATCGCCAAAAACTACACACCCAACACACAGTTTTGGTTGACTCAAGATGGGAGTACTCTCCAATCTCTAACATAGATCCTGGAAACTCATCTAGAACTTCTCCATCCTCATAAATATTTGTCCCTTATTTTTCAAATCCAATAAGGGTGCTACTACTAATGAAAATTCATCGACGAACCTCTAGTAGTGTCCTACCATACATAATAAACTCTTTACCTCAGTCACACTCCTAAGTGGCTCCCAAACCAGTACTGCCTCTATCTTCAATGGATACACTACATCCCAATCCTCCAAGATAAATTGTCCTAGAATGATGAACACCTGAATAAAGAACTAGAACATAGAGTGCTTAACATTATGTTGGTGGTATCAGAGTGTATCCTTAACTATCTACATGTGTGTAGCATTATCCTCCTCCAATGACGAGTACACCAAGATATCATCAATGACGACCAACATGAAATGATACATTTAAGGCTATAATATCATGTTCATGAGTCCCATTAACACTACTGGGGAACTATTCACACCGAAGGGAATCAAAAAGAACTCATAGTGTCCATACTAGCATCAGAGGGTTCTCTTTGGTATGCCATCATCCCATACACGAAGCTAATGATAGCCTGTTCTAGGGTAGATTTTTCAGATCCACCTCGCTACCATCAGAAGATTGTAAAGGTCATCAATCCTTGGGAGAGGATACTTATTTTTCATGGTCACCTGGATTAGGTGCCTAATGTCCATTCATAAACTCAATCTCTCATCTACCTTATTTAAAAAAGAACAATGGGGATGCCTATGGTGAAATGAAAGTCCTCACAAAGCCTTTCTCCTACAGGCCCTCCAGTTGTACCCTCAATTCACGAATCTCTGCGGGAGAGATTCGATAAGCCAGGATGGATATCATTTCGATCCCTATGTAAAAAACAATTACGAAGTCTACCTACCTATGAGGGGGTAGTCCTAGAACATCCTCAACAAAGACACCCTCATAATCATCCAACACTGAAGGAAATCTTGGACTCCTAGCATCTACCACCCCGTGGGTGAGGGTAGACAACTAGTGTGTGATTTGTTGAACCCTCCTCATAGAAATTCCATCCCATTCTTTAAAATTTCCCTACTCATTGGTGATGGAAAACTTGTTCCCATCATCCCAGACATACCACACATTTCTATGAAAACAATGGATCTATACATGGACTATAGACAACTAGCCCAAACCCAAGATGATTTCATAAGGCATCAATGCTATTACAAGGAGATCGCTGATGAAGCTATCACCTACTAGATAAAGATCATGCATCTAAAACAAATTTCTAATCTCTGAATCCCCTCTCATAGAAGTATTTAATGGTAAGGATCAAACCAAAGGATCCACTAGAATCTCTGATCCTCGAACGAGGTCTATGGAAAGGAATAAGTGATTGTCACATGTATCTATAAGATCTAAAGATATGGTGGAGAAGACAAATATCATACATGTAATCATATTTGAAGTGTCGTGGTAGTACTCCTCCATCACTTCAAACTATCCTCACCCCTATCAGCTGGATCCATGAGCATGTGGTGGAAAACATGGGGTTGGTTGTGGTAGCACCTTGAAACGTCGTCCACCACCTGCATCTTGAACTTCACACTATTTACATCTTCCATCATTCTGACCTCCTCACGTAATCCTTTACCTCTACCTTGGCGGTCTATCGATCATCTTCAGATCGTCTATATGTATGGTTAGGTAGCCATGAGCCATGTGTCCTTGCCAACTTCATGTGAATCATAGCCAGGTTCCCTGTTGAATCCATCTTCTTTGGGAGCCCCTTACTGCAGACTCAAAGTCATGGGGTAATCCCCGGAAATACCTGACCCGCATGGGCCCCTAGTCTGTTATGTGTTTATCACAACTAAATACTCTTCCTCCTGCTCTCTACTGCTTGCTCTGAATATCATTGCCTGCTCTTCTAGGAAGCTATATACAGGATGGTATTTCTCTGGCACACCAGCCTGAGTTGGGATGCTGAGAGACATAATCAATGACATGATGTCCTGTCTGAGTCCCTAATCAAATTTCCTAACCCTGAAGAAAGAGTCATGCACTATGTCTGTGGAGTATAAAGATATGTATTTATACCTTTCAGAGTACTCGTCCACTGATTTTTTTCCCTGATGTAGGTGAATAATATCCATAATGCACAAAGAGAGCAATCTCTCAAAAAAAATTCATATAGGAAAAGATACTCGAAGTCAACCCAAGAGAGGGTCACCTCTTCACAAGTATGAATTTTTAGATTTGACCATATCTCTAATAAAACCTAAATAAGGATCATTTTTAAGATCACCATCTAGTAAAGAAGCTTCCTCAATATGCGAACTACCCACGTCACCACCTCCAGCTAGTCCTCAGTGGCCCAAGGATCTGTCTCTCCCCTGTACCTAAGAGGTATCTGTCTCTAAAATGAATCCAACACACTGTGTCTATATATGTATTCTACCGGTAATGCTGATAGTAATTTCACATCAACTGGTTGTGGAAACATTGGTTCACCACCCAACGACGCCATCTCTAAGACTGTTCCCTAAACCGATGCCTCATCGCTAGGTGGGCAATTTACAAGATCACGAATGAGAAGACTAGATAGATGTCTACATGGAGGAATCCTAAAATAGATTAATATTTACCCTAGTGATAAGTTTATAACTATTGATAAAACTATTATTCATAAAAATCACATGGAGAAACTTATGCAACCAATGATTTTATTTATAGAGCCAAAAAGCAAAATTCAATGTCCTGGTGTAAGGATACATCGGGCGCCGCACTAACAGTGGACTCCCGGAATCAAGAAGTTGAACTCAAAATGTTCAACATTATTTCCCCAAAACAAAAAAAATATTATACATCATTTAGGTAGAACTTAATGCCTATGATACAACTTTGTCACAACCCATCCCTCGGGGCTCGTGTTGTGACATACCCAAAGCCTGCCACTCCTGGACAAGGGTAGGCAACTAGCTCTGATGGCATCAACCTGAAAATATGATGCAATTTCCGGAGTACCTTTACGTATTCCCAAACAACCACATCCTAGATCAAGAAAAGTAAACATGAATGCCCCTAAACAACCACTGAGTACATGTACAACTGAAAGTCAAATGGGGTAGAAAGCAAACCCATTAAAAGACTAACTGAAAAATTGAAATGTTCAAAAGAAAATATGATCGCCTTCCACTAGAAACCACAAATCATTTTTAAGTATATAGTAGCTACTAGAAGCCATATAAGCATGCCCCACCATTCTCGTCTCACTGGGCACCATCGGATCTTGGGCCACCATGTCCTCCGTCAAGGTGGCGATCATATGTGCCAGACACAACATGTGCGGGCGAAGACCATTCATGGGTGAGTAACAACATACATACTAGGGACCCCATAAAACAATTGAAGGATCACAAAAAAATCCACAAGAAACAACAATGTATCATCACAAAGAATTATTACGATGGACGACATCTCATACTAGGTATATTCTAGAGTACTAAAGTAAGACCATTAGTCATAACGTCGAACACCATGGGATACTAGGGAAATCCTACTCAATGTGTATAGTGGGCCTTCCAGGTCACATAGAAGCCACATCCCACAAACATAGGAATATTATGTTACTCATCCCTGAGGTGTACCATGGGTGTGTTGGGTCACACAAAAGCTTCTCCCCACTGCGGACATGTCAGACCACATAGAAGACCCTTACCACCTATCTGCACACTCATGTACACCTCATGTCATGTATTGTGGGTCTATTGGGTCACAAAAAAGATTCTACCCATCATGGGCCTATCGGGTCAAACAATTATCCCTTCCCATTGGGCAATAGAATCTGATCCACACATGGTCTCTTGTTAATGTCATTTGGTATACGCCAACCACATGGTGTCTGTATGTAGAACGCTTGATCTTGGGAGAACCAATTTCAAATAAATTTGTTGAATTCCAAAATCCATGAAATCATACATAGAGTATACAAAACAATCAACCGTATCATGAGGGTTTCAATAATTTATACATATTGTCAATCAAACACCATGTTTGAAAGATATTGGCGTTTTCGAAAAGCGGCAGGTTGGGTATGGGTCCGCCGACCCGAGACAGACTCATCTCGGGTCCTCCAACCCGACTCGGACACATCCAGGGTCCAGCAAACCAAATCAGACCCGGCCCAGCCCACCGACCCGACGTGAACCCTACTTGGCCTTGGTCTAGTCCACTGAGTTGTGGGTCTATCCCAATGGGGTGGCCTCCACCATACATGGTCTGCCTGGTCGGGGATGTATATGGAAGCCATGTACAACTCTCTACTCGCCCTGCGGTATCCATGGGTCCACATCATTATCAGTGGTAAACTTATATAAAAGATTTCATCCATTTCTAATCGAGTTTCCTTTCTGATGTGTTTCATTTTTCATTATTAAGAAATTTTGCGAAGGATTTATCCCATGTATTGGGCCAAAAAATGTTTTTTTGGAACATAATCTTCCATATAAAGAATATCAAGTTCCAAATATGTAACCTAGATAGAAGATGTTGTGGAATAAGGTGATTCATAAGGTTATGATTTGGGGGATGTCCATATGGTTGATCAAGAAACTTGGTCATTTGGAAATGATAATAAGAAAAAAAATATTCCCACTAGGTTATGTAATGAATAAAATTTCAAGGGAATAATTTCAAAAACCTTGGAAGAAAGTAATAACCACTACTACAAAAAATTGGTTTATCCTACACTAGGGCTTTAACACAATTATCTAAAAGTACTGTTAAGTACCACCATTTCCCACACCAGAAAAAGCATTGTTAAAGGGTGTCTTTAACATGATTTTCTATCACAGTTAAAGTGGTCCCTTTTTTGACGCTTCTAAAAAAGCATTGATGTGGGTGTGGTCTTTATTAGTTTTTTTAGTAGTGCTATAAGGTCCCCCTTTATCAGTTCCTTTTTACTAGTGTTGATAATGTGTATGTTTTAAAAATATTGAATGTCATGAAAAATATTATATCAATCTATTAATATATTGATATTGATATATAAATAATATATATTTTTAAAATAAGTTTTGTAAAAGGTAAACATCCATTTAAGATTATAATATAAGATATTTAGTAAAAATGGATTAAAAAATAATTTAAACAACCATTATAAAATAATATTTTTCAAATTATTATTAATTAATATTCATTTATTAATAATTTGAAGATTATTAAAATTCAAAAAATTAATAAATATACTAAATTATGTTGATAAGATAACAAGAACATCAAATGGCCATTACTTTTGATTTGGATTTCAATTTTGGATATACCACATATCAAATCGAAGAATGTGATGATCTCTAGACAATAATTTAAAAAAAAGAACATGGTTACATTTTTCCTAGCTTGATAGTTCGAGAAGACCTCCAAAATGGATTTCTAATTCAAGGTACCTCGATTTTTTGACATTTGATATATTTTTAGCCTCATTTTAGGTGATCATATTTCCCATTTTGCAGTGGGGGTTAATTTTTTCCTAGGTAATAGTTTCATATTGATATCATGGTCTTGAAATTTTATAGGTTTTCTAAATGTAGACTTCTTTATAAATATTTAAATTCATATTTTCGTATATTTATGTATAATTAAAAACTTGTATACATACATATATCAACATGTTTACCAAATTTTTTATAAATATAAAATAAATATTTTTTACTCATTTTATTTATACTAAAAAATTATCTTTTTTATATACCTTATACAAATTTAATAATATTCATATATATACAAATATATTTAATTTTTATATATAAACAATTTTGTGTCAATAATTAACAAATATTTATGTATAAGTATATTCTGATATATTTAAATAGATTCTTATTCTAAAAATGTATTTATAATAATATCTACATGTTTTTTAAATTATAAAAAAATATTTTTATAATGTTTATATATACATATATGATTATATTAAAAAAGAGAGAGATATATATATATATATATAATATACTAATATATGTAAATGAATAAAATATATAATATATTTAAATAAATATCATATCATATATTTATATATATCATACACACACATATATTTAATAAATTTATTTACAAATAATTATATTATTATATTAATAAAAATACTTATGTAAATATTTATATCACTGAAATATCATTAAATAGACAATAAGACAAAATTGTATAGTGGTAATGTAATTCCACCTTCAATGGTGTGGTTTATGGTTCAAATAAAAGGAGCAACACATGAGGCTGGAAAATTAAAAAGTGCTGATAAAATGGTTGGTGGGGTGAAAAGTGTTGATAAAAGGGGGGAGTGCAATCAAAGGTGTCATTAGAGAATTGATAATGGTTTCAAGCCCATTGAACTTGGAAAAAATTTAATTTTACCACTTTTAATATCACTGTTATTATTAGTGCTAAAATATCACCTTTAAAGACCCCTTGAATATTGTCAAAAATCGCTATTAAATGGCTCCTTTAACTATGCTAAAGAAAATATATATTAGTGGGGGAATATAAAAACACTTTTTATCACTGTTAATGGATCCCATTAACAATGATTTTTTATTGATGTTAAACCCAACCCTTTAACAACACTTTTGTAGATAGTTCTTTATATGTGCTTTTAAATTCCCTTTACTAGAGATGTTAAAACCATGTTTTGTGTGTAGTGAACGATGTAAATATGGAAAATAGAATAATTTAAATACATATAGATATTCATGAATTATATTTTATAGATATATATTCACTATTAGAATATTATATAATCTTCCAATATAATTGAATATAGTAATATTCATACTGAATTTTTTAATATGTATTTTATGGTTTTATGTAAAAAGTATAATTTTCAAACTTGAAAATTTTTAGTTTACAAAAAAATATATCATTTTCTTTATTATAATGTCAAAATTATCATAGATTTAATTTCTATTAATTTATAGAAAAACATGTTTTTGGGGGTAATAGTAGATTATAATGATTTTTAAGAAAACTATTTTTTCTTTTAAAGTAGTTACATAGTATCCTTATTTCTTCATCGATATTAAAATTTTAACAGTTCCTTTTTAATAATCAAATTTCAATATACTACATTGAAATCAATATTGTAATTTTATTTTATATTAAAATATTTTTATACATAGAAATTCAATTTTATGGAAAACTACTTATGGTCATCTTGTATATATTTTAAAAAGTAATTAATTTAAATTATAGAAATTGAATTTTATAAAACATTTGAAATGGCTTTAATCAAAATCTACATATTTTTCTATAATGGATCATAGTTTTTGTCATTAAGACTAGTAAATATGGTAAAGAAAGCCAGTTACAATGTAAAGAGTAAATAATTTAAATGATTAAAAACTTAAATGATATACTTATGGAAATAAATTTTGAAACATTAGTAAGTACGTATTTATTTGATCTAAACATTTAATATGATAATGGATAACACTATTAAAATTTCTTTTCATTTTTAAATTTACTAAAATATTTCTCTCCTTCTATTATTATGTCCCTTATTAAGATTTTTAACATTTAAAAAATCATCATTTTTATGTATGATTATGAAAAATGCTAAAGTAATGTTGAAAATCATTATTAATTTTCATGAAAGGTAAATAAGATACGTTTTTAAATTATTTTGTTATCGAAAAATAAAAATAATGAGGATGTGAAAACTTTTGAATGTATGGGTTTATTATGTGTGAGTTATAAAAAAAACAATAATCTTATAAAACTAAAAACATTATTATGGACTTAGGAAATGAATTATTGATTTGAAACTCAAGAATATATAATTAGTAATGGTCTGTCAATTATATAGTATGTCTTTAGGTGAATATTCTCTATGGATTTTTCTGTAGTTGACCTTTATAGGTTGTAGTTTATTTGGGAAATGCATCCACCTTAGTCTTTTGTCATGCCACTCTTCTCTTTGATGAGATGTTACCTTAAGGGTGAATTTGTGATTTTTATGGGATATAAAATGGTTGGATTAAATGAGCATGTTGTATGATCAAAATGATACTGAATGTAGTATCAAAATAATGATGTCGATGCTCAATATACAAGAGGGGGGGGGGGGGGTGAATTGTATTCTTTAAAAAATTCCATAGGGACATTTAAAGATGGAAATTCTTAACAAAGTTAAACAAGGTAAATTCACATGACCCCTTAGTTCTGCAAACATTCTTGATTTCCGAAATGTGGTTCCGGAAATTAAACATAAGAAAAGTTTACAAAGATAATTATTCTACATTAAAGTGTATATAATCTCTCTAATAAGAGTACAAGTATAAGAAGGTACAAGATAGTAATACTTTCCTCAATAGCCAAAATGTAGCAGAAAACATGAATCAATACACATAAAAAGTAGTAAATATTTTAACCCAATGAAAAGGGTATCCAACAACCTTGGATAATGGTCCCTTGATTTATACATTCAAGAAAGTCTTTCTTACCAACACTAGGGTAAGCCCTCAATATGAATATTGCAGTCTGCCTTGCTATCCCCAAAATCCCTCGAACTTCAATGTAGTCGGAACCTCTATCTTAATAATCATGGAAGCCCTCGAATGTACTCAACAACATTTGGAGTCGCACGAAGAAATTCTAAACAAGATTTTTAGTATGCACAAAGCATGAAAGCCTCACTCTAGAAATCACTTCACAACATGTAATCATTAAATTCATTGAACTGTTCATCAAAGTTGTGAGATCTTTAATAATGACCTATTATTTATAGGCACATCTTCATCGGTCGGCTCCCTCCTCCAAAGATCATATTTATCCATGAATTTTAGAGGGACCTGTATACGTGTCACTCAAACAATGGTTAGTTAGTAACAGAAAGAAAAGTATTTTTTTATAACTCAAACAAGAGTAAGATAATATATGGTTTCATAACCAAAACAATTATTCTGAATGTGAGGGAAAAAAGTTCAGAGTTTATCCAAAAAAACATTGTGTGTCTATAATACATGAATATTTTTATTTTGTCTTCAAAATAATGAGGAACCTAAATTTTATATATTTCTGGAGTCTAAATTTCAAGGAGATTCAATGTATGAATTCATAAGAATTAAGAGTCTGAATTCATAAGAATTCAGAGTTTGAACATAGAATGATTGAAGTTTTAATTGAGAGAATTAGGAGTTTGAACTCAAAAAGTTCAGAGTCTGAATTTAGAGAATTCAGAGTCTGATCTCAGAATGTTTGGAGACTGAATTCAGAGAACTCGGAGTGTGAACTCAGAATTTTTTGAGACTAAATTCAGTGACTTTGGAACCAGAATTTGGTTCCTAAAATCATAATTCTCTATATCTAAGTATTTATAAGATTCTGAGGTTTTAGTTATGAAACCGAATTGTATACGTAGAAGAAAAATGAGTTAGATAATAATATGAAAAATGAAAACATGGTAAGGAAAAATTTCCTTGGGGAAGGAAAATTTTCATTATGAATATAAAATATAAGGAAAATAAATTCTTTAATATAGAGTGTTTGTGATTTTCAAAACAAGAAGGAATGGAAAATTCATAAGTAAATATTATTGACTCAACAATCACCCCTTTTTTGGAAAGCACAAACATCCTTACGAGATATAATATAAGTACTAAAAAATATTTATCTAGAAATTGAAAATAAAACATATCTACCTTAACACAAAGTCAATAATGAATACGACTAACTCGCTCTTAGGATTTGGAAACACTGAGGATCATATTCTAGATTTTCGGATTGAGACATAGCATTTAATTGCATATGAAAATAATCATGGATAAGAACTCCCCCTATGTTAACTACCCCTTAGAGAAATTTCTTCTTTTAAATTGTATTCTTTTATAACATTCCTTTCTCCCCCTTTGTGATTTTAAATAAACGATTAAAGGGAATGGAAAAGAAAATATCGTACCTGAAATATTAGTACTAAACCATAAAAGTATATAGAGCAACCCAAAAATTTCATTGGGATTGGTAAAATTTATACAAGGAAGAAATACAAAAAAGATCAGAATTGAACAATATTATCCTTAATTCTGATCCAACATCAACTTCTGTACTATGTTTTTTAGCTTATTGAGTTCCTTGTGATCCTCTTATGGTCATTTAAGAAGATAATCTTGATCTTTTGTTTTCTTTTCTAAGGCTTTGATTTTTTCTTCCTAAACCTTAAGAGAATCTGCCTTCCCCATTAGAACATCTTCTTACATAGACTTTTTTTTCCAATGTTCAATTCTAAGATCTCTTTCCCACTTCCAACTCTGAGCAACTGAATACAACTTACCATTCAGATCTTTCACTTCTTATATCCAACAATTTTGTTCCATAGTTTGCTTTTCCTCAAATCTATTTGTGTGATCCATGATCATCTCATCTTCGGTGTCAAATGCATCCTTGACACTTTCTTTGGAATCATCATGAATTCTCATGTCTTATATAGTTTTCTTTTTCAAGATGGTAATTTTCATGAACGGTCTTTTGTGGGTTTCATAGTTTATGATAATGGTTTTGAAATTAGCCTTAAGCTCGACACACTTAACCATAACCATGGATACTGAATCTGATTTCTGATTTATGAGGTGTTGAAGCATCTAGAATCTCATGTCTATAGTGAGAAATATAGGGATAGTTCCAACAAGATTTTTCAAAGACTGGACTACAAATTCATATCCAATAGAGGACAATTCCGAATCATAGATTTTTCTTGGTGAGGGTAATTTTTCAAACTTAGCAGCTTTCCAGTTTGAAGAAACACCAACATATTTCTTCTTAACCACAACCTTGATAAATGTATCAACTACTACCTATATTCGCTTATCAACCTTCAGAATGACTCCCTCTTGATCAAGTGATTCATGTTAACTATCAAATAGCTGAATAATTTTGTCTTTATCAAATTATTCTTTTCCAGCTCCTACCTCAGCATCTTCTGGGTGAATGAAATAATTAATGATGATTTCTTCTTCATATGTTTTGTCTACATCATCTTCATCCTTCTCTTCATCCTTCCCAAGAGTAATATGCTTTGATGATTCCTCTTGAGATGTTCGGAATGATAATTTATCAAATGGAATTTCCTTCTCGTGAAAATCCCCTAATTTATTTATCAGATCTTCTGTATCACTAATTCCTTCTTCTTATTTTTATTCTTACACTAATTTTTCTTCTGATACATATTCTTGATGTTTATTTAAAATTACAAACATTTTTCTTGGATCCTCTAGTAATAATTCTATCAAGAAGGATTATGATACAAGAATATTCCTAGAAGCTGTCCTAGTAGCCTTCATAAGGAATTGAACTATTTCATCCTTAGACAACTTTTTCTTCTACTTCTTTTCATTATTTTTCTTCTAAAGATCTTCAGCTTCCTTTTCACTCCATGATTTTTCCTCAGATGGTTCTATGAAAAACTTACACTCCTATTCATTCTTATTTCACATGTATTCTCTCTATTTAGAGAAAAACTCATCTGGATAGGCCTTTTTCTTCTTTGACTTCGGTGGTGCAGATTGGGTTTCCTTAGCCATTGGAGTTATTGCCTTCTCTTCCACATCTTTCAACTTTATCTTCCATCAACCCTTTTTAGAGGTCTCATCCACCTCATGATTCATGGAAATAGATTCATATTCCTCATCATACAAGTCATAAAATTATTCGGATTCTTTAGAAAATCCAACATTCATCATTTTCTGAGTATCATCAATCAACAACATGACATTGAAATTTCAAGACATAGATTTTCAAGGGATTTCGAAGGATTATAAACACTGAACATTCATCTTTGACAGAATGGCTGGATACATAAAAATTTGAACATTCATATTTTCAGTATTTATATTGTCAATCATAATCAAAATATTCCTAACCAAGTTTATATTCCTTAGGATTAACAAGAAATTCAGAATGTACATAACACTTTTCTTCAAAGTATCATTGTCTTATTTTCTTAGTATGATGAATACTTGAACCCAAAATTCCAGAACCCGATAATTTTTAGTTTGGGGAAGATCCTTCGGAGTCTTTACTTATGAGAGACCATGGAAAGCCATTTTTTTTATTTTATAAACTTTTCTTGAACATCGGGCAGCTTATGAGGATGAAACATAGCTTCCCCTTCATAATAATTACAAACCAAGCATGAATCATTGGTGTAAGAAAGTGAATATGCCTTTCCATAACACATGAATGAAAACGTACTCCTCCATTCTTCGATTAAGAAAATTACTATCTCATAGAATTCTATTATGAAATCTGGATGTACCAAATCCTCAGAATTTGGTTTTGAAAGCCGAACACCATCCCACCCATTCAGCTTTATATTCACGGAGATAATGTAATCATACTTTGAAAAAAACTCCGGATCAACAAACCTTTCTTTGTATATCTTCCATTCATATATTGTTTTCATAGTTGACATATCCTTTTGAGAGGAGACTTTGGTAGAAATTCGGATGTATGAAAGAACTAAGAAGTTCGGAACATGATTATGTATGAGGACAGAGCTTCATCACACACTAGATGATGTTTCGATGTGGGAAACCCATCGGGTGTCCTTTATATAGGCATTTGAGGTGATGGTTCTTCTTCTATACACAATCCAATGATTGAAAAACCTTCTGATAAGATCTGACAGCTTCAAAAAAAATTGACTGAAGTATAATTTGGATGGATTCCGATCTTTTGAGGTTTTTAATAAAAAATTCGGATTCAAGGAAAAAGGAATATGAAATTTTTTAAAAATAGATGAAATTACCAATAAGTAAAAAATGATAATTAAAATATATGAAAGGAAACTAACCTTTCGGATATCTAGGAAGATTATTTGTATTGAGGAAAATTCATCTTGTAAAAATTTATATTCCAAAAATTATGATTACAAAAAGATTGACTAAAAAAATTTAAAACTAGAAAAATTATATTACAAAAAATATAACTATGAAAACTTTCATTACAAATAAGACTAAGAAAAATTTCCATAATGAAAATTTTAAACTAAAAAAATCTCTATTATGGAAAATTTTGAACTGCAAAAATCTTCATGACGAAAAATTTTGAACGTCAAAAATCTTCATTATGAAAAGTTTTGAACTACAAACATCTTCATTATTAAATTGTTTGAAGTAAAAAAATCTTCATTATGAAAATTTTATGTATGAAAATCTTAATTCCAAAAATTTAGAATATCTAAAAAACAAGTGTACACAAACTATGAAAAATATTTCCATACATTAAGGATATTTATCTCAAGAAAAAGTTAACATTGAAGATTACCTTATGGTTATCATTCATAACCTCTATTTGATTTATTCAAAACTATCAGAGGGTAATGATTTTGTGATAATATTAGCAAGTTGATCTTGTGTTCTGATATATAGAAGAATGATATCTCTTTTAAGTGTTTGATCCCTAATAAATTGATGCCTAATATCATTTTATTTTAAAAAAAGTGATATTTAGGGTTTTTACATAAGGAAATGACACTAGTATTATCACCCAAAATTTTCGTTTCAGTAAAACACATACCATAGTCTGTGAGTGTGTTGTAACCACAACACCTGAGAACATCATCTTCTAGTAGCTACATATTCAGCTTCAGCAGTGGAATGAGATATTAATTGTTTCTTTTAGCATGACCCTGAAACTAATGATTCTCCTAATAAATGAAAAGTTCTAGATGTACTTTTCTTATCCATTCTACATCCACCAAAGTCAGCATCCAAAAATCATTTTTTAAAAAATAATTTTCACAAGTGTAAAAGAGTCCAAGATCCATGGTTACCTTTAAGTAGCGAAAAATTATTTTCACTGCCTCTAAATGAGATTCCTTAGGATTAGATTGATATCATAAAAATCAGCATACTGAAAACATTCTGTCTGGATGAATAGATTTCATGTAATGTAGACTTCCTATCATACCACTAAAAGATGTTTGATCTACTGGTTTCCCAGCTTCATCTAGATCAAATGAATTTTTTGGTACCAATATGAGTACATATACTCTTAGTGTTTTCATATCCATACATATTACGAAGATATTTAATATACCAATGTTTGGATATATAGATTTCTTCTATTTTTTGAGAAATTTGATAACCATGGAATAATGTTAACTCACCCATCATACTGATTCAAAAATCAGATTTCATTAGATCCACAAAGGAACCTATTAAAGATTGCTGAGTTGAACCAAATATAATGTCATCAACAATAATGTGAATAATAAATTTTTTTGTTATCTTTCTTTATAAAAATATTTGAATAATCATTTCCCTTAACATAATTATTTTGAAGAAAAAATCCTATAAGTCTCTCATACTAAGCTCGCGGTGCTTTTGTATGTCCATACAAAGCATTGGTATGTTTGTAAACATGTTTAGGATGTTTTGAATCTTCAAAGGCAAGAGGTTGTTTAGAAAAAAACATCCTCTTGATCAAAACCATTTCAGAAGGAACATTTAACATCCATTTGAAAATGTTTGAAATTGAAGTATGTTGCTAAGTCACGTAGAATACGAATAAATTCCAGTATGGCTACTGGAGCATAGGTTTCTTAATAGTCAAATCCTTCTTGTTGATTATAGCCTTTATCAACTAATCTAGAATTATTTCATACTATGATTCCATTTTCTTCACACTATTTCTGAAGACCCATTTTACTTGAATAACAGATGTTTCTTTAGGTCGTTCAACCAAGGTCCAAACATTATTTCTTTCAAATTCATTTAGCTCATCTTGCATAATCTTTATCCAATCATCATCTCCTAAATCTCCATCATTGATTTTTGTCTCTAAATTTGAAAGGAATACAAGATGTTAAAATTCATTTATTAAGGAACTTCTAGACAGTATAGGTTGATTTATGTCAACAATGATACTATCACTGGGATGATTCTTTAGAAACAATAGATTTGGGTTTTGTAAAACATGTTCATCAACATAGTGTATGATGTCTTTTGCGGTAATGGTTTCAAAAATATTTTCCTGGACATTTTCCTTACCAAATGGATCTTCTAACAATGTTTGATAATCAGTTTTTGAAAACACATCCGAAGATGTAGGTTGAGGTTGTTTAAAAACAAAAGGACAAGTTTCATCAAATTTGATATGTACTGTTTCTTCAATAGTAGAAGTATTTTTATTGAGAACTCCACAAGCCTTAGAAGTTGTGGAGTTACCTAAGAAAATTCCTTCATCTGATTTTAGTGTGAATTTAGGTACATTATCTTTAGTATTCAAAATGAATACCTTTCAACCAAACACCATGATTTATGAAAGTCTATATTTTATACCATTCCATAACTCATGAGGAGTTTTATTATGAAATGTTCAAATCAAAACATGATTTATAGTATTAAAATCAGTACTAACAGTTTCAGCCCAAAAAATGTTTGGCTACAGAATATTCACTCAACATGGTTCTTGTTATGTCTTGAAAAATTCTATTTCTTCTTTCAACAACACCATTTTTTGAGGTGTTATAGGTGCTGAGAGGTTATAAGTAATGCCTTTTCTACTAAAAAATGATTCAAAATCAGAATTTTTAAATTATTATCCATGATCACTATGAATATTTATCAAAGGAATTTTTTTCTCATTTTTAACTTTGTCTCTAAATGTATTGAAATATGAAAAAGCTTCAGATTTTTTTGATAGGAAATAGACCCATGTGAATCTAGAGTATTCATCAACTAAGACAAATACATATTATTCGCCTCTAATGCATCAATTTAGTGTAGGGCCAAAAAGATTCATATTCACTAATTGTAAGGAATAAGTTGTTGAGACTTCACCAAAATATTTAAATCATTTTTTATGTTGCTAGCCATATTGACAAGGATTACTACCTTTTGAAGAATCAAATCAATGCTCCAGTAGATCCTTAACTAGTATTTTTGTAGAGAGTATGCGTGGGTCCCCAATGTTACAATGTCTTAACATTCAATGCCACAACCAAGAATGATCTTCCATTTCAGTATGGAAAGGTAGGTCTTAGATCATACAGTCTTCTATGTCTAGTGTGTAATCATTCTCTTGCATATGGGCAGAAATATTAAACTCTTCCATGGAATTATGTACTAAGCACTTGTCATTCCTAAAATTCACAAGGTAACCATCATCAAATAATTTATTTATGCTAATGATATTGGGATTACGACCCTTAACATATAAAACAATTGAAATCAACGTTTTTCCAATAAGAACAATGTTTCTTATACCAACAATTTCTCTATTAGTAGTATATCCAAAAGTAACTTTTCTTCCATTCTTCTTGGTAGTATGTTCAATGAATATTTTGTTACCAGTCATAAGATTGGAACATCCATTATCAATGTACCATGTATAGCTGTTGGTACTTTCTTTATTTTCTTGAAAATAAGAATGTTATACTTTCGGTACACAAATTTCTTGGATCAGGAATCTTCAAAAATCAAAATTTTAGGCATCTATATTTTCTTTAAAAAATAAGCTTTATGAAAACCTAAATATTGGGTATTTTTAAGTGAACAAATTTATTTTCATTACCCACCACACTAACACTTATTGAAAAAAGGATCACTTTGGGGAAAAAATAATTTTTACTAATAATCAATTATGATCTAGTATAACCAAAACTAGATTTATTCCTTAGAGGTCTAATTTTGGAATACATATTATCAATGTTTTCCTTACCTAAGGCAATGTTTGAAAAACACTTCCACAAGGAAAATATTTTTGACTTTAGTCTAATAACTAAGTTCTTATCCTCAAAAACATCAGTTTTAGCACTAGAGTTAGGCACAAAAAAAATTTCTTAGAAATTACTTTTTCTAGATCCTTAAAAAGTTTATCCTTCTCAGAATTAACTTCCTTAATGTTTTTTGAAATGAGTTCAAAATCAAGGGTTTTATTATCAATATCTTTAGAAAGATATGATATTTCGTTAGTAAGAATAGAAATCCTAGTGTTTTCCTTATCAAGGTTTTTCTTGACTTTAGAATTTTAATACTCAAAGACCTTAGCAAAACTAGAAACGTTTTCATAGGTAGGTAACATATTATCTTCATCAGAAGAATATTTTTTATCAGAGGAATTATAGTATTTAATTTTACTATAATTAGAAATCAAGGATACATTGGTTATGGATTCAGCATTGTGTACCTTTTCCATTAAACACTAATTTTCAATGGGTTCCTTGGATATTAGATAAGGATTATTCTATCTATAAGATTCGTAATCTGAGGATTCGTCATAAGAGTCTCAACCACTAGCACTCCATGTGTCATTAGCTTTCAAAACATTCTTTTCTTTAGCATTGTAGTACCTATTTCTATTTCTCTCAGATTGCATCTCTTTTCGATATTTTCTATTAAGCATAGGACAATATAGCATTATATGTACACCTATGTTTCATTCATAACAAGTGAATTCAGAGTCTTTCTTTTCTTTTCCTTCTAGAGTCTAGTATCTATACCGAAAGTCTTTCTTCCCAACTATCTTTTTCATCCATCAAGTAAGATTATCTAGTTCATTCTCAGAATGTTCACTTTCACTTCATTCGGATTGAATAACAACATTCATAGTCATAAATCTCATAACTCTCTCAGGAGTCTTTCCTTTCTTATGATTAGAATTAGTTATAAAATAAACACATAAATTCCCATTCTTATTCTTAAAATTTTTAGCATCTCTCCTCATTCTAGTCTCATATTGAAGAAGAGTTCCAAAAATCTCATCTAGAGTAATCTGTGAGACATTCGTATTTTCATCTATAGTTGTCCTCTAGGATTCCCACTCATTATACATGATTTCAATAATCTTGTATACAAGTACCTCATCATCCAAACGTTTTTCACCCATGGATATTAAGCTATTGAAAGTAGTTATAAATCTCTATTGTACATTATATATAGGTTCTCCATACGGAAAGGAAAAAAAACATGGTACTCTACTCTTTGAATAGCTCTTCTAGTTTCAATAACTTTGGAAGTACAAAAAAGTTTAACTTCTGGCTTCTTCCAAATACAATTTGTGGCTTCACAAGAAGAAATATATCAATATATATTCCTAGTCATGTAACAGAACAATTTCTTGCGTACCTTGAAGTTTAGTTGATATTATGACTTCTGTTGATTAGTAAAAGTTATGACTTCCTTATCCGTAATCTTGTAATCTCTAGTAAGCATAACAAAGTTTTCCACTATAGTGTTAATAAAAAAAGTATTCATACGATATCACCAACATTCATAATCAATTGCATCAAAAATATGTGTTCTAGTACGATTAATATTTTCACTTGAACCAACATTCATTCTTACCATCTTAAAAAAACTTTCCACACAAACCTGTTAGTAATAAATGTTTATAAACAAGGATAACAATATACTAAGCAAGGATAATATAGAACAATGAAAAACATTAGCAAAAAAAATTATTTGTGTATATAACTATTTCAGAGACATGCTCTAATTCCAGCTGTAAGATCGAAATGATACAGATTATATTATCGAAGTAATGATTTAGATGCTAAATATACAAGAGGTGGGGGGAGGATGTGAATGGTATACATTAAAAAAATTCATTTGGAACTTTAAAAGATGGTTGTGTTTATCAATGTTAAACAAGGTAAATTCACAAGACCTGTTACTTCTACAAACATTATTGATTCCGAAAATGTTGTTCTGGAAATTAATCTTATGAATAGTTTACAAAGATAAAGATTCTATCTAAAAGCGTATTGAATCTCACTAATCAGAGTACATTTCAAAAAAATTATAAGACATTTATACTTTCTTCAACAACCAAAATGAAGTGGAAAACTTTAATCAATACATGTAACAAGTAGTAAATATTTTAACCCAAAGAGAAGGGTACTAACAACATTGGATAAATGTCCCATTGTTTATTCATTTAAGAAATTTTGTCTTACCCACACCAAGGTAATCCATCGATTCAAATATCGGAGTCTGTCTTGCTTTCCCCGCAAGCCCTATAACATCCAGGTTGTCGGCCCCTCTATCTTCCTATCCCTGGAGACCCTCAAATGTACTCAGAAAAAATCTAAGTTTCACGAAGCAATTCTGAATAAGATGTTAGGTATGCCAAAATCATGAAGGCCTATCTCTAAAAATCACATCATTGCATGTAATCTCTAGAGTTATAAAATTGTCCATCAATGTTGTGAGCTCTTTCAAATGAGATCTTATTTATAGGCACATCTTCAACAGTCGGCTCCCTCCTCCAACTGTCATATTTTACCTTTAATTTCAGAGGGACATATACACATGTCACTCAAAAAACTGTTAGTTAGTAATAGAAATCCCGACATAGTTTTATAACTCAAACAAGAGTAAACCAAAATATGATCGCTTAACCAAAACCATTTTTCAGAATGTAAGGAAAAATAAAAGTTTGGGGTCTAACCAAAAAACTATTTGTTGTCTATAATACATGAATATTCGGATTCTACCTTCCAAAGAATTAGGAACCAGAATTCAATAGAATTACGTAGTCCAAATTTCAAGGAAATTCAGTGTCTGAATTGATAAGAGTGTCTGAGCTGAGAATGTTTGAAGTCTGAATTCCGAGAATTTAGAGTATGAACTCAAAAAGTTTGAAGTATAAATTCATAGAATTTGGAGTCCAAACTCAGAATTTGTGGAGTCTAAATTCAGATAATTCAATGCCTAAACTCAGAAAGTTCGGTGTCTGAATTCAGAGAATTAGAAATCCAAATTCAGATCCTAAAAATATAATTCTCTATATCTAGGTATTTATAAGATTCCAAGGTTTTAGTTACAAAAATTAATTTTAAACATAGATGTAAAGTGATTTAGATTACAATATGAACAATGAAAACATGGTAGAGAAATGTTTCCTTGGGGAAAACAATTTCTTTTTGAATATAAATTATATGGAAATGAAACATCCCTTAACATAGAGTGTTTCTGATTTTCAAAATAAGAAGGAATTAAAAGGTCATAAAGAAAACGTATTGAATTATCACATGTGAAGGATTAGATCATATTATTTTCCATGTTTTTAATGTATGGTTCACCATGGGGTGGGGATCCAGAAAAAAATTCCCAAGTTACTCTCCCTCCCTATCCAAATTCAGCACCATTTTATACTTATTGTTGTGTGGTTGCATGATATATTCCTAGTTTTATCGTCCATTCCATTAACTAGTTCATAATTATTTTCCTCCATTATGATGATTATTTTTCATTAAAAAGTTGTAATGGATTCTTTTTGTGGTATCTCTGGACTACATTACATCCCTTGAGAATCCCTTTTCATCCTAGTGCTAGTTTTGGTCATTCAATATTCTAAGAGTATTTTTTTTCTTTGCAAGATAGAATATTAGAGGGATTTTAATATGATGAGGAGGCTAGTATCAATTTATTTATTTATTATAATCTATTTTACAATGTTTATTATTTATGTTGGTTATTATGGTTAACCTTGATTGGGCATATAAATGTTTTATTTTGACGAAGCTATGGTGTTTCGTTGGAGAACCGTCTGGAGATTATTTCTCTAACACTCACACCCAATGGAAGTGTATTGATATTTGATCACTAATTACACCTTGGGATATTTAATTTTGATTGGTTTTCATGTTTCTTTTAGTTTTTTTGTTACACCGCATTTTTATGGTTGCTCCATAGGTTGTTAGGTGGTTCTTTAGGGATCCAACCCTTTCTCTATTTAGTAAAGTAATTTTTTTAGTTTATATTCCTTTCAGGTTATTTAAAATAATGGGGACACAAAATAAGGGTGCATCATGTTTCTATATTGTGATTAATATTTATAGTGATTGGTAAAAAATATTGTAACTATTATTCTTTCAAAGACCATGTAATTAGTTAAAGTGTCAGAACCCATTTTTTATGGAGTTGGCCATTTCATACAATTATTTATAGGGGAAGAAATAATTATGGTTGGGATTTTTATAAGATATTTATCTTTATTTTCCCATTTTATTTCATTTTTTTAATTATTTTTTTTCCTGACCTTTTAGTTCATTCTTAATGATGTTTAAATTTCAAATTTTTATATTACCTCATGGGTGCACAATAACTGACCAATTTGTATAAACTATATGATGGTTGGTTGAAAGTGTTTATATAATAAATGATCCAAATTTGAAGGTTATATAAAGATATTATTTACCAAGTGAGAAACCTCTGATAGGTTCTCTGGACCCTCAAGTGAGGCATAAATTACTGGATCAAGATATGAAAAACTATGTGTAGTTCTTAGATCATTTGAATATTAAAAATAAAATATCAAAATAATTTTTCCCATTTGAAATTACCTATACCCTTCACATCCCCTAAATTGTTTCTATCCATCCTTATGGATAAAAACCAATACATTCCCTTTTCTCTTCTTATTATATTAAGAATCTCATTATATTTCATTTCAATTTTCATTTTTGTTCCACTTGATAATTTATCCTCTTACCCACACGCCTTGATTTTCTATATTTCCATTATGCCTTTATATTAATGGATCATTAATGAACCATAAAATGTATTTTTTTTATTAATTTCATATTGATTTTAGGTAAAAGGATATGAAATATCCTTTTATAGTCTTGGTCAACCTGTATTTGAAGCTTTCAAATCTCTATTGTAGATCTATAGTATGTTTCCCTAGGTTTATGCCTTTAAATTATAGACCCATATTTAATGTTCACTAAGAAATATGATTTAAAATTTCATTAATATTAATGTAATTTTATATGATCCAATTTAAAAGGGGGAAATGTTCATACACAGGTTTCACTAGTTTAAATAGACTTTTTGTCATAAAAATTGGGGTTTAAAGAAATTTTGTGACTTCTTTTCAGAATTTTTTTGTGAAACTAAAAAATTGATTTTGTAAATAAATATTTAGGTTTAAAATGTATTTGGTTTTTCAATGTGAACTCTGAATTTATCCTTAAATTTTAAACAACATTTCATTAAATACTTGAGATTCCATGTATTGAAGAAATATTTTATTATGTTTTTGAATAAAGGGATGAAATTTGAAAAAGAATTTTATTTATTTGATAGTCATAAAATTATACATGGGTGTGTATATATATTCATGTGGGTACCAATTCACAAAAGTGTTTTAGAATTATTTTTATCATAGAAACACAAACACATATAAATAAGTTTTATTTATAACTATATAAGTGTATAATGAATGATAAATATTACCAAAAACTATTTTTTTATATCCAAATCATATTTCAAAATAGTTTTAAAGTTTATTTATCAAATATAATTAGAAATATTTTTTTCATGGTTTATATTTATAATGGTGTTTTATAATTATTTTCTTAGTTACTTAAAACATATCCATGGAATTTTTGAAGGTCAAATTGTATGTGTCATGGTTGATTAAATGTTATCCATTAATTTTTATTTGAAAAATAGTGTTTATCCTATCTTGTGGGTGATTTTGAAAAATTATATGACCTATTTTATATGATGAAGGGAACATTATTTATAAATGTAATGGGATGTTCTCAATATGGATAAAGCTCAAGGGATGTTGGGTATGTATGAGAGAAGACTATAAACCATATCAAATTTTAATTCATAACTCTAGTTAAACATTAAGACATATATTGAGGTCATGATGTTATGGATGGGTGTCATAAAACTACTGCACTAAGTCATATACTCCTCATCAGTTTATGAATGGTTTTTCAAGGATAGATGTCCCCATTTCCTAGGGAATTTCAAGATCTCATTATTATTTATTGTTCTCATTGTATTTTGACATAATAGATCATGAGAATATATAATGATAAATATTTCCAAATAACCATAGAAGAAATTGGTATTCTTAACTTTTTAATTTTTTAGGGAATGATTATTTTATGGTAAATTACTTTCTACTATAAATTCTTACACGTATTGAAGATTATTTGTATCAAAAAATAATTATTTAAATCATGTCATGTCTTTATAATTATTATGAATATAATTATATTTCAAAAATTATATTTCTTAAGTGTGATATATTTTATCCCTATATATTTAATGGTTTTAAAGAATCTAAAAAAATTATTTTTAATATATATTGAAAATATTTTAAACAAGGTTTCTCAAATAATGATGATATAGATTGACAAAAAATTCTCAAAGTGATTGTTTACATTTAATTAAAATAATAAATGAATGTTTATGAAGGTATATTTTAATGTTATTTGTCTTAGAAAACCATGTTTATATAATTTTCATCAAACATCAATGATTTGGATTATTTATTTAATGATTGGGCATGGGGTGTTGTTTCCATTAAAAACATAATGAGTTTATTTCTCATTCATACATTTAAAAATTATGTTTTACGTTACATTTTATTTTTTACATTCTTTCTCAATTGCAATGATTTTTTATGGATGGAGACTCATAGAGTAAAATGTTGGAAAAACATTAATTGTTTGCATTCTGTATTGCATTTACCATGTAATTATTTTCCAATGTTTTTACATGTAGTGATTACACATTATATCTATAATGATAATAGTGGGACTCAGAGTTGGATATTGGTGATGGAGTTTAGATGGTGTGTTATGGGATCAATTGAATTTATAACTATTTCATTGTTTAAATTACTTTAGCTACTTTTATGTCATTTTTTAATGATGGTGCATGGATGTTCGATTAATGGAGTGGTCAGCCATGATTTTATGTTGTTTATTAACATTTATATTTGTGAGAAACCATTCCCATGTGACTCCTCCTTGGTTTCCATGATCTTATTTCATCCCATATGGACTGGGATCAACCTTCGATCATGTTTTTGGACTAGCCTGGGCATCCCAAATATAGAATTCTCATGAATTATAATGAAACAATAGTCTTGGTTTCATTCACCTCTATATATTTTCCATCATAATCAACAATAACCAAATCATTCATATATAAAAATAAAAAGTATATTTACACATAAAATGAATTGGTCTAACATTAAAAATATTATAGATTCTTAAGAGTTGTTTATGGATATTGTTTATCTTATAAATTTTTTTACTATGATGGACTGGTGTGAATAATCTAAAAAATTAATGAGCCCTGTAGAAAAATTTATAAATTATAATGTTAAATATTTGAACTATATAGTTTTCATTAGGTTATTAATTTAAATATATATATAAATATATATAATTAATAAAAAAAATTCAAAAACATTATAAGGTATACAAATTTCATTAACGTGGTCTCTATAGATGCACCATTGTTATGGGATATCCTATCCTATTTAAAAAAAACTAAACATATTTAATGTTTTTTTTCAATATGTTATTTTTTAGATTATAGTAATTTAAAATGAAAAACAGATATTAATAAACTAACATTTATTTTTTGGGAAACTATTAGTCTATAAAATGTCCCATGAAGAAATACATTTCAAAGAGTCACTTTCTCAAATGTGTCATCATATTATTTGCGGGATATCCTACTTGTCTGATCTGAATACCTATTCTCTAACATATTCTAATATATGATATAAATTATTTTTTTGGAATGATCATCTAATTAATAATTATTTGTTTTTCATCTATTATCTTAAAGAAGTTCCCCAGGTATACATTATAATATAATAATATACATTAGATCCCAATAAATATCAGTTGAATTTATATAAATAAATAAAAACATCATGAAACTCATTTTGAATTATTTTCTTCTTTACTATGGATGATTTTATTGCCTTTTATGTATAAGAAATCACATGTTGATATCCCTCCACAATCCGTCATAAAACAACTCCAACTGTGATTTTAAGGAATCATATATATATATATATATATATATATATATATATATCAAATGAGTTATCCCACGATGAATGTAGTATAATAGAGGGATTGGTGTTTATATTTATTAGTTCATCCAAGTATTCCATATAATAATCATCATACACAAAATAATAATATTTTTGAATAAATAATGATAATGGTTAATTAATCAAAATGAAGTCTCAGATAAAATGTCGATAAATAACTACATGTCCTATGATATTTATTATATGATATACACATGTACCATATCAAAATGTTGCAACTACTATCACACTTCTATTTATCCAACTTAATATAGTGATTAGAAATTACATTCCCTAGGATTCCTCCATTATCAATACATTATTATTTTCCAAAGATACAAACAAGGATTTTCTCGATACAACGGCGTAAAACTTACCCCATACTTGAAAGACCATAATAAAATATAGAACCATATATATAATATTTATCAATGAATATCACTATTCATCGATCATGTAAATTAGAAAATATACTCACCACACATGATTGGATGATTCTAGAGTCAATAAAAAGTCAAAATGGTAAATTTTGGAATGTGATTATAGCATAAAAGTATGTGAAAGTTGTTTTGTACAAGTCCAATGAATATGTGGAAATTTTTTACAAAACGAAAATAATTCATGAATCAATAGCATATCTTATATATTGGTATTTGAAATATATTGTCAATAAAATTAAGGGGAGTTATCTCTAATGATTGAAATGATAACACTCACCATTTTTTTACCGTCATTGAAAATCACTCCTCTTAGTCATTTTGTAAGAATATGAAACCAATTTTCATGTTAAAAAACAGAAGTGTTATCCCACTATGATTTAATATTAGGATAATTAATAGCCAGATTATGTAAATTTTACACCTCATTTATTATGACACCCAATTTATTTTAATTAAGACACTTTGGTGGGTTTTTTTCACTAGTTTATCACCATTATATGAATGAATCATTTACATAAAAATAAATGGGAAAACACCTTCTCTGGCTTATATGATCCACCCAATTGCCTTATTTTCTATATTAAAAAATTTTGAGGCTAGGACATTTATCATGGGATGATATTTTTAAGAATACTGATTCAAAATTATTCATTAATTAAAACTTATGAATAATTTAAATTTAAGGGAAAATATTTCATTCTACGATAGGCTGGTGAGGTACGAATAGAAATAAAATTAGAATAGGTATGTAAGTATAATATAAATCATGATAAAAATGTTGATATTAAACTTAAATAAAACATTAATTAAATATATCATTATAATCATCATATATATACTATTTATAAATTGAATATTTAGAATTGAAATAAGAATGTAAATTTAAATTTCATCCAATAATATTTCATTCATTTAAAAAAAGTGTAAAAGTATATTAAAATATCAATGTATGATAATAAGAATTAGCTTATATGAATATAATTACATAAGGCTAAAATGTATTTTATAATCCCATTAAATAATAAAAAACATGACCTCATGTAAAGTAAATTTATCTTACTCTGGATTAGTTTGATTATTAGAGTAACAAAATCAGAACAAAAAACAATTTTATTATATCAGAGTTAAAGAATAGAAATCACAATATATATGATAATATCAATGTATTTTAATTATCATATTTATATTAAAAAAGATAAAACAAGTATTATTGAAAGATATGTATGAAGACTTACTTTCTATCGTATGAATAGTGGAATAGACACTTAATATAACAAGCAATGGTATAAAAGTAACAATAATTATGACTAAAAAGATATTATTAAATGATTTATATCATTCAACCATTACTGTAATGTTGTCAATAACCATGACTAAAGGTTTCCGCAGTTTTATATTTATTTTTAGGTTTGTATTTACTAACCACAGAATCCCTTGACATGATGATCAAAAAAGATATGTCTTCTTATCCTTAGAAGCACTTGGAACGATGATCGTCATGTACCTTTTTATTCTGAGAATCCCTAGGTCAAATTGATCAGATTAAACATCTTCCTATAACTATAATCCCTTGATAGTAATAATTATCAGACCTGGACTAAAATGAAAAATTCATAAAGGAAAAAACATGGCATAGTTTCCTTAGAATAATAACTCTTTAACAAAATAAAATGACTAAGAGGTAATAGATTATGGCTAACACTCTTAAAAAGTATCATGTTTCAAAATGTATCCACTCAAAAATCATCAAATGACCATGGTCAAATTTATTAGTTTTTGGAAAATACATCGGACATCAAGATCTTTATAGCTCACAATTCTCTGGTATAACATAATGTAAAAATATGTTGTATTAAAAACCAATATAGTGATAAATGTATTACTTATTAAAGAAATAACTCTCTTATATTCTTATTATAGACATATGATAGTCTGATGGAATTCATTATTGATTATCATTATGATAGTCCTTATGAGGGCCAGTTCGATTGTATCTGTTCCAGTATTAGTCTTCTAGTAATAAATGTTATCAGTTTAAAAGACAATACAAATGTACAATTCCTTGTATTATTAAAGTTAAGTCATGTATATATTACACATACCCAATCAGATGACTATAATGAAAAATAGTATGTTTATATTTATAACACATTAAACCATTGTCTATGTATAGAAAAAAATATTTCATTCAATAAAAACATATTAGAACAATTGAGGTATAAAAATTTAGTAAAGTTAATTTTAGAATGTGTTTTTGATTTCCAAAAAATGGAATAGAAATGTAATAAGAAATAATTCTGACCAAATAATCTCCCCATTATTTGATAGACCAAACCAAAAAAATTAATTAAAAAATAACATGAAGATATTATATCCCTTTGTTGTTTTAAGGACTTGAAATCTATTAATTATAAAATAACATCCACGGTATTTATAACTATTTTAATATTTTAGTCAATATATTTTTCAATATGATGACCAATATGATGTTGAATACGATGGATATAATTTTAATAATTCTCCTTTAAATAAAATTTCTCCCCCTTAGTAATATATTCTCTCTCTACGAATAAAACCTTTTTTTTTAAAATAAAATATCTCAATTTAAAAATAAATATATGCTTTTGATAAAACACCACCTTAATGAATCTTTATCCCATTATACACCCTTTCCCCTTTGTGATTTTCAAAAAAGAAATTAGAACAAATTTGATGTTTCCTGATATGTTAGAAAACTAACATACAAAAGAGTATTAAACTACCAAATCATCAAAAAATTATAAAAGAATATATAACCAATCAGAATTGGAATAAATTCAAGCATAATAGAATTAGATGAAATGTAATTTATTAAAAAAAACTGAAATATTTTATAAAGTAAATCATGATTTAAAAGAAAATAAAATCATTCTTTCTTCAAAATGTTTTTTAAAAATCATCTCATCTTCAGGAACATAGGATGATCTTTTTCTCGGTTTTAAATCTATTCTTCTTTCGTTTGGTCTAGATTATTCAGATTTTTTACTCCTTAAGAGAGTTATTTGTTCTATTACATTATATGTAATTGCTTTTATTCATATGATTAGAGTCTTCTCATATCCAACACCATTTCTATAATATTTTCATTCATAACATTTACATACTTAGTATGGTCATATGTATCATGTATGGATTACCTAGAAAACGTTATTATGTATTCCATGTTTTATGACAACATGATGAATGATTCTTCCAATTATAAAAAATGAATCTTCAAATCTATAAATTCTTCATATTTCTTGCAAATGTGGGTATCAATTTTATTCAACCATTTCACCATATAATTATATGATATATTTATATTCATGAAATGTTTTGTGGAAAATTTGTAAATCGGACTCAAAACATAGCACAATTTGTGTTAAAAACATGATTGAATCTAATTTATCATTCTTATCATACTAAATCTACTTACACAATGATTCAATATTTGGAAAATATGGAACCTGGTCTTTATATCTATTTAATGTAGGAATATTAAATCACAACCCTTCTGAGCAATAATGACTTTATAGTACAAATGATTGGGCTAAGGATGTGGTGCTTTTGGCATACTAGATCCACTATCAACTACATTTACATTCTTCCAAAAATTAATTGATAGATTTTTTCATTTTAAATATCTTTAATTTATATATTTTTATCGGTCTCAACTCTATCAAAAAACAATTTTGTGAATTTTGATCATGCTCTTCTTTACCTGATGAGGATATTTAATATTTTTTTGAATATAACATTGCTACTTGTGAACTTAACAATTTTAAACCTTATCATATTTTTAATGTAAACCAGAAGAATATGTTTATTTCAAATATTCCTTGTCTATTTGTGTTTCTTCTTTATCATCCTCTTCCATGTCTTTCTCTTCACATTCCTTATCTTCTAATTATACTTCATCTTCTTCATCTCCTTATTAAAAATCCTATTATTATTCTTCTTATTCTTCATTTTATTCTTCTTTTTATACCTTTTCATCATTTTTATATCCATAAACATCCTTATCAACCTCTTTATTTAGTATTATTAATTACATTGCAGTTCTCAAATTACAGTTTCTAACTAACTCTACTTCTAAATGTTTTCAAGTACATATTTTTCTAATTCATCAACATCACCATGTATATTTCCTTTATCAGCAACATAAGTGATAAAAATAAGTATTACACGTGATTCTTGAAAAAACAAACCAACATTAATTGTAAATTTATCAACATGGGATGTTGGAAGAAAAATATCCTCAAATTATCTTTCGATACCTTTTGAATTTTTTCCACTGTTTGAGCCTCTTGAAACCCATTTATTTTCTTCATTTTCTTATCTCATTCATATAACATTTTTTATTATTGAATCTTAAATTTTATTTCTTATATGGCGCTAATTCCAAATTACATATCCAAAGGATTTTTCTATGCATTATGATTCATAATTTCCCTAGAAACCTCAGTTGAAAACTTTTTTTCTATATTTTATCTATTGAGGTGAGGTCTATGACTTTCCCTTCTTGCTCTTTTCTTTCATATATTCTCTTGAAATTTTTGCCTCATAATCCACATAATTTACTTTTTCTAAAAAACACATTATATTGGAGTCAAAATAAAATATAATTCTTGAAATAATATCGTCAATAATAAAATAAATCTTCTTATTGTGGTGGGTATAATTCATTCTCTAATTTGAAAATACTCATACACTTTACAACCATGTGGTTTAAAAATACTAAAACCATAATAATAATTTATTTTATTGAATAATGTTTTATATTTTCTATTATTATAATGATGTACATGACATGGTCAATCATTAATATATTCAAAATATAATATAGAACAAACACATCAGATACATTCACAATATCTGGGCCACCCTTCCTCAGAAACAAATATCCTTGCATCCATAATTAAATGACATTGTTATCTGGATCCAAGTGTGATACTTTTCTAACATTATCATATTATTAAAAAAACAATATTTATCTTTTTTCTAATCAAAATTTCCAATCCTTTTATAGAATCCTAGTAGAAGGGTGGTATAATTCCCCTTCTGATGGAACTCTAACTATGTAAATAACTATTTTTTAAGAAATATTGAACGAGTTTCCAAAATATATAATGGATACATTAACTATACTATCATACATTATAAATTGAATGGGTATATAAATTTGAAATACTACTTTGAGATAATAAACAACAATGTCCTTTTTAATCTTATCAATGCATACTAACTCCAATATTTAATAAAAAATAATATTTTAATTAGTCAAATCATATTTTTTAAATCACAATATTTATATAAAACAATATCTTTAAATGAAAAAATTATCATAATAATCATTGTTTCTCATCGGTACTGAAACTAGAACCAGTAAATGAACATAAAAAAACCTATCAGAATAAAAAAATTAAAGGGTGAAAATGTCACGACCCGTCTTCAGGGCCCATGCCGTGACAACCCCAAGCCCGCCTTCCATAGGACAGGGGCTGGCGACAAGAACAAAAGCGTAATTCCTAGTAAAAATGGAAGTAATTGCCTTTGTAAAGTAGAAAAACACCACAGAGCAAGCAAGCATAAGTAAAACTAAGTAAAAACTGGGTACAACAATAAGTGCGGAAAAGTAAGTGGGCAGGAATACAAACCCAAACTGAAAGTAAAGTACAAATGGAATGGGAAAACAACAACTGAAATTAAAGCAACAACGTTGAGCCATCCACTGTAAGTCCCACCTGAAGGGTGGGTACAGATAGCCACCTCATCTCCTCGAACCACCTCAACTCCTCGGGTCCAGTCGTCCGCTCCGTGTACGTCCCTCCGAGTGATTCCCCTCTAGGTACCGACCTGCTCCGCAAGCCTAAACCACGATCAACGATCTCCGTCGTCTGCAACCAACACAGCGTAGTGTGGTCATAGCCTGTGCAGGGGTGAGTTTAAGCTACTCAGTAGGGACCCCGAGACCCCCCAGGGTCTCCCAGAATCCACAAATAATAAACTACATAGGAAAGATACAATCATGAAGTAACATCTGACACTACTTAGGTATATGACCATACATATACCTAAGTCACCAATTTCCAGTTCGGCTCCAACATCTGAACCCAAATTCTGTCACCTCCACACAGGATAGCACAACACAATCCATATAGGAAAGCAAATCATGATTCAGCTCACAAAGGTATACTTCATCGTATGACTATAGGGAAGATCAGATGTATCCAATGATTCATCTACGCCATCGGACCCACACAGGATTGATAGGTACTAACCCCCGCAATGACCCACAAATGATCGATAGGTAACTAACCCCCGCAATGACCCACAACGGATCTGACCCATACAAGATTGATAGTTAACTGACCCCCGCAATGACCCACACAGGATCAGACCCACACAGGATCTGTAGGCACTGGCCCACACAGGGCCGTTGAGCGCTGACCCACATAGGATCTAACCCATAGAGGATCGGTAGCACTGATCCACGTAGGATCACTGAGTGCTGTAGTCATCCCTGTCGAATCCACGGAGGATTTATGCAAAGTCGTCATCGTTGTCGCAGTCACAGCCAGCTCTAGGGTTCCCACACACAGCAAGCTCGTTAGGGAGGGTCCGCTCCTAGAGCCGAGCGACTGATACATCAACTGACACGTAGTTCAAAGTTGATGTATCCAAAACTTCCATATCAACAACAGGAACTCAACTTCACAGACGGCGCGTCAATCGGACACCCAGTCTGGGAGTTATTGGATTTTTCGTCCCAGGGTCCTGGTAGTTTTTTAAGTCAAAAACAACCTGACCATACTCCAACTGCGTCCAAACCTCGATCGGAGTAACCCAAAAGGTCCTTCTCACTTATAGGAATCTAAAAAAGTTGACGGCACGTCAATCAGACGTCCGGAGCTCACGTTATAAGTGTTTCTGCTCTAAGGTCCTGGTTGGTTTCCTGTACAAACCAACCCCGCCGAACTCAACATACTCTGAAACCATGAGTGTAATATATCAAAACGACCTTCTCGATCCAAGGATTGAATCTCCGCTGATGGTGCGTCGATCTGACGTTCGCAGCCCATGTTATGGGAAATAGACCGAAAGGGGTCCGGAAGTGGGATTTCGGGCCCGGACCGACCCGGCCCGAGACCCCCCTAAGTCGGCGCGAACCGGGTCTACCCGACCTGGGTCTAGATCGGGCCTGCTTGGGCCCGGCCCAACCCAGATGGCACGGCCCGGCCAGGCCTGGGCGCGACCCGGTCGTCAGGCGGCTCGACAGTAATGGCAGAGCGGTTCGCAAGGGGGGCACCGCCCCTTTGAAGGAAACTGCGGCCCCATGTGGGGGCCACTCCCTGCCAACAGACATGGTCGAGTGCCACGTCCGGCCTTCTTCGGTCCCGCGCGGTCGCGGGACCAGCGGCCTGTCGCCTCCCAGCGGTCAGCCGGTGACGGCCGCCGCCTCCGGCCGCCGGCGCCGCCGTGCTAGCGAGGCGAGCCGGCGAAGTGCTCCGCGGACCACCGGACGACCTCTGGTGGTCGTCTTTTCTTATCGTCTTCGCCAATGGCCCTCCTTGGGCCCGTCCTTCACTACGAGTACCTCACAACGCCCATGCGGCCTGCTTCATCGTCATCCGCCAATCCTCACACCAAGAACGATGGGACGGTGGGTTTGGACTTGTTCGTTAGTCCGCACCCACCGCATTAGCGGTTTAAGAAGGCTTCTAAAAAGTATTTAAACATATTCCGTGGATAAAAATCACAAAGATTTAATTGAATCAAAACCCCTACCATGTCGAATTCTATGAGCAAGGATTAGTCGCGGAAATAACTGTCGCGGAAGAAGGCATCGTGGAGGGAGGATCGTCGCGTCGCGGTGAAGCGTCGCAGAAGATGCGTCGCAGAAGAAGCGTCGCTGGCATTGCAGAAGAAGGAACGTTACGGAAGAAGTGGCGCGTTGTCGATCTCGGAGGATCCGACGTTTTTCGCGTTCTTCACGTTCTTCGCGTTCTTCGTCAAAGAAGACGGATTTTCTCCAAATCCTCTCCACGCAACAAGTTCCAACACAAATAAAATAAGAGTTGTCTTATTTTATTATAGCACAAGACAGCATTTGAATTTCAAAAAGAAACAATCAATTCAATGAATTAATTGTAACGATTTAACTGCCCAAATTAATGAGGCGTTTCTTAACCAGAATAAATGCTTGAGTTTACATCATTAAAAAGGGGGTGCAGGTGCGTTACATAGAAGAAAAGAAACGGTGGGGATCGTGTGGTCCCCACATCACAAATATCCTACCATGTGAGTAGGATATTGTGGGTCCCACTTTAACCCCCTTAACTTATGTTAACCAACTTAAAAAAAATAAATGGTGCGAGCAATTTATTTTATTCATTTACATAACCCAAAAAAATTAAAAACCACACCTGAGAAAATGCAACTCCGGAAAAGTTGTTTCTAAGTAATTACTGGTGCTTCGATTCCATCGGTGCCCTCAGAATTTGATTCCGAACACTGGTTCAAATGTTAGAAAAACCCGCTCGTTCGTTCACTGAACGTACCCGAGCAAAACTTTGGAAAATGATTCCAGGCACACCGGGCCTTAGAATTAGGTGTCGTCAAGGAACTGCGTTCTTGTAAAATCCTCAAGAAAATTAAAAAAAAATTCCCTTGAATTTTACGGGTCTTTACATCACTCCCACCTCAGGGATTTACACCCCCGTAATGAAACACCAAAAAACTAGGGCAACAAACGTGGGTACTGAGCACGCATCTGAGCCTCCTGCTCCCAAGTGCTCTCCTCGAGGTTCTCGTGCTGCCATCTAAAGCATTCTAGAGGAATTGATCATCCACGTAGGACCCGCTCTTGTCAATTCTCGATCTCCACCGGGACCTCTGCAAATGTCACCCCATTATAAACGTCCATCTCCCCATGGTTAATGATATGTGTCGGGTCGTGCACGTATCTCCTCAGCTGAGATACGTGGAAGACGTTGTGCACCCGGTACAACTGAGGTGGTAGAGCCAGGCGATAAGCAACCTCTCCAATCCTGATGAGGACCTGGAATGGTTTGATGAAGCGTGGAGACAACTTTCCGCCTCGGCAAAATCTCTGTATACCACGTCGAGGTGAGACCCGCATGAAGACGTGGTTGCCATCCTCGAACTCCAGTGGCCTCCGCCTCCTGTCATCATAAGACTTCTGCCGGCTCTGAGTTGTCCTCATCCACTCTTGGATGACCTGGACCTTCTCTGTCGTGGCCTGGACCATCTCCAGTCCCACACGTGCTGACTCCCCAGGGTCTGTCCAGCACAGAGGAGATCTGCAAGGTCTGTCGTACAACGCATCCTATGGTGCCATCCCGATGGTGGAGTGGTAGCTGTTGTTGTATGAGAACTCCACCAAGGGTAGGTGGTCCTCCCAGCTATGACCAAAGTCAAGGACACATGTGCGGAGCATGTCCTCAAGAGTCTGAATGGTCCTCTCCGTATGACCATCTATCTGAGGGTGAAAGGTGGTGCTCAGACATAGCTGCATCCCGAATGCCTCATGCAACCCCTTCCAAAGCCGGGAAGTAAAGCGAGCATCTCGATCGGAGATGATAGATGATGGCACACCGTGAAGCCGTACAATCTCCCGAATGTAGAGGAGTCCCCAACTCTCCACTATGCCCTGCTCTCTTATGGGTAAGAAGTGAGCCGACTTGGTGAGTCGGTCGATAATCACCCAAATGGAGTCGTGACCTCTAGAAGTACGTGGATGTCCTCTCCCGATGTCCATAGATATCCTGTCCCACTTCCACTCCGGGACCGCCAAGGGTTGTACCATGCCTGCTGGTACCTGGTGCTCTGCCTTCACCTGCTGGCTGGTGAGGCATCGAGAAACGAAATCTACCACAACCTTCTTCATGCCCAGCCACCAGTGCTGTCGTCTGAGATCCTGGTACATCTTTGCCACGCCAGGATATACCGCCAAAGGGGAACTGTGAAACTCACTCAACACATCCTCCCATAAAGAAACTGGTACCAAGGTACGTTATCTGGAAAGGACGTCGTGCTCTCCAACTATAGAGAAACCATCAGGTGCCTGTCCAAAAAATATCTGTGCATGCCGTGTCTCATAGTCAGCATCCGCACGTTGTGCCTCTCTGACCCGCTACTGTATTAGAGGAGTGACTGTGAGTGACTGAAGGAAGGGTGCTCCATCTCTATCCATGAAGGATATCTGCAAAGAGGATAGCTGCTCTATCGCCTCCCCAAGTAGTTGAATGCCCGTCCTCCTGCTGAGAGCATCGGCTACTACGTTCCCCTTCCCAGGAGTATAGACTATCTCAATGTCATAGTACTGGAGGAACTCGAGCCATCGCCATTGTTGCAGGTTCAGGTCCTTCTGAGAGAAGATGTACCAGAGACTTTGATGGTCAGAATAGACTATAAAGCGCTCTCCAATCAGATAGTGTTGCCATGTCTTCAGAGCGAATACCACTGTTGCTAACTCCATGTCATGGGTAGCATAGTTCTCCTCATGCAGCCTCAACTGAAATAATACATAGGTGATCAATGCCTACTCATGCATCAGGACACACCCGAGTCATTTCCCTGATGCATCGCAGTAGACTACGTACCCTTCTCCCTCCTCTGGCAACGTCAAGATAGGTGCGTTGTTCAATCTCTGTCTCAGCTCCTGGAAGATCTGCTGACATCTGTCTGACCACACAAAGGGTTTCCCCTTCTTCGTCAAAGCTGATAGTGGTGCCGCAACTCTGGAGAAGTCGGGCACAAATCTCCGGTAGTTTCTAGCTAGTCCCAAGAAACTACGCACCTCTGTCACACTCCTGGGTGGCTCCCAAGCTAGCACTGCCTCGATCTTCACAGGATCCACCGCAACTCCCGCCTCAGAGATGACATGCCCCAAGAAGTGGAACTCACATAACCAGAACTGACACTTTGAGAGCTTCCCATAAAGCTAATGCTCTCAAAGTGTGTCTAGTACAACCCGCAAGTGGTAGGTTTTCTCTTCCTCAGTGGTCGACTATATCAAAATGTAGTCAATGAAGACCACGATGAATAGATCGAGGTATGGCTGAATGATCATGTTCATGAGAACCATGAACACTGCCGAAGCATTGGTTACAATGAATGGAATATCCAAGAACTCGTAGTGGCCATACCAATATCTGAAGCCGTCTTCTGCACGTCCTCATCCCAAACTCTGAGTTGATGATAACCTGATCTAAGGTCTATCTTCGAGAACCACCGTGATCCCTTGAGATGATCGAAGAGGTCATCAATCCTTGGTAGCGGGTACATGTTCCTCATTGTCACCTGGTTCAGGCGACGATAGTCGACACAAAGTCGCAAGCTCCCATCTGCCTGCTTGGCGAACAATATCGGGGAAGCCTAGGGTGAAACACTAGGTCGGATGAATCCCTTGCCCTGCAAGTCCTCCAACTATACCTGTAGCTCTCGAAGCTCAGCGGGTGCCATCCAATATGCTGGGGTGGATTCCGGGGCTATCCTGGGGTACAGGTCAATATAAAAGTCTACCTCTCTGGGAGGAGGTAGTCCTGGAACGTCATCAGAGAAAACGTCTGCATACTGATCCACCACTACTGGGAAACCAGGACTCCGCACGTCAACTACTCCTAGGATGAGGCAAGCCAACTGATGAGTGATGGGCTGTCCACTCCTCTACGTGAGTCCATCATGTGCTGCGAAGGCTCCCTTCTCTCTGGTGAAGGTGAACCTACTCCCGTCGGTGCATACAAATCGCACCTTGGGCCTAATATAGTCAATCTGATCATGGACTGTAGATAACCAATCCATGCCCAAGATGACGTCATAAGGCCTCAAAGCTGCTACAAAAAGATCCCAACCGAAGCTCTCGCCTCCTAGAGTAAGCTCACACTACCGACACTAGTGTGTAATCATTGAGTTTTCTTTCGTAAGAGTCTCTAGCTGTAAGGATCGAGCCAACAACTCCGTCCGAATCTCCGAGCTCCGAACACGGGCAGCGAATATGAAAGAATGACTCGCTCATAAGTTTATAAGAACTAAAGAAAGGGTGGAATGGACACAGATAGTAGCTCGAATCATCTCGGGTGTGTCGTGGTCGTAGGCCTCCGCTGCCTAGAGCTGTGCCTGTCTCTGCCTGCCAGCTCCTTGTGGTCGGGTTGGACCTCCTGGTGGTGGTGGTGGTAGAGCCTCAAAGAGTCCCCCACAACCTTCTGCTCAGCCAACTCCTCTTCCTCATCCCCCTTCTCCCTATGGACCTCCACGGTCGACCCTCTACCTCTGCCTGGGTGGCCCCTCAACCGTCTGCTACTCCTTGGCAAGACGGGTCGGGCAGTCACGAGCCATGTGGCCCTGCCTGTCGTATGAGTACCACTCTCTGCCTCTCGAAAGATAGGCTCCGTGTTGTGTGCCCCACACTGCTGAGCTAGTGTCCTGAGGTCGTCTGCCTGAGGGTTTGGTCTACCTGGACCCATGAGTCATCCGTCGACTACCTGCTGCAGAAGACTCTGCTACGTGCCGCTCTACGGTAGGTCTCGCTGCTGAAGTAGGCTTAGCAAGGAAGCTCTCGATCAGAAGGGCTCACTCCAATACCCCTGCCTGTGTCGGAATGCTGAGGGAGATCAGCGATTCCCTGATATCATGCCTCCATCCCTGCTCAAAGGTTCTGGGCTGGAAGAATTTGTCCCGTACCATGTCCGTCGAATAGCGCGAGAGGTCGGTAAATCTTGTCGAGTACTGGGCGAACGTCAAGATTCCCTGCTGCAGCTGTAGAAGCTCCTGGATATGCACTGCACGGAGGGTGGCTGGGACGAACTCCGAGTGGAATAGGATCTCAAATTCCATCCAGAGAAGAGATGCCTCATCATGCACCTGGAGCATCATGCTCCACCATCTGCCTGCTGCAGCTTGCAGTAGTCTCACTGTGAGGATCACCATGAGGTCTGTTGGTGTCCTCACTAACCTGAAAACCCGTACAATAGCCTCCAGCCAATCCTCGGCAGCTTGGGGTACCATCTCCCCACGGAACCTGGGCGGTCGCTAGCACTGAAACTCGTGCAGTTCACTAAGGCGACGTGCATCGTTAGCGGCTGGGGCTGGTAGCATTGGTGGCTCGGCGGGTTGAGGTACCGCTGGTGCCTCTGCTGTCAAAGGGCCCTGCACCGAGGCCTCGTCACTCGGTGGGCTGTCGTCACGCACAAATCTTGGAACCCTTGCTGGCTGCCGTCGTGGGGCTATCCTGAAAAGAAACTGGTGTGCCACGGTCAAATAGTATACTTGGTGAGCTGACACAAAGTAATCACAAAGAAAACCTGAAACACACATGCAATCAATGTTTTCGTGCATTATGTCGGAAATCAGAAGTCAGGGTCCTGGTGTACAGATACGTCGGCCGTCACACCAACACTGAACTCCCAGGACTGGGAACCACAGTAAATACTCTTATCACTATTGCTTCACATAGAAAAAGATCAGAGTCCTGAGTTCTGCGGTAGAACCGAACTCCTCTGATACCAATTTGTCACGACCCGTCCTCGGGGCCCATGGCGTGACTACCCCAAGCCCACCTTCCATATGCCAGGGGCTGGCGACTAGCACCAACGCATATTTCCCAGTAAAAAGTGAAGGAATTGCCTTTGTAAATTAGAGAAACACCACAGAGAAAGCAAGCAGAACTAAACACTAAGTAAAAACTGGGTACAATAGTAAGTACAGAATAGTAAGTGGGCCAGAATAAAAACCCAAACTGAAAGTAAAGTACAACTGGAAAGGGAAAACAACAACAGAAAGTAAAGCCACAATGTCGAGCCGTCCACTGGAAGTCCCACATAAAGGGTGGGTACAGATAGCCACCTCAGCTCCTCGAAGCACCTCAGCTCTTCGGTTCTAGTCGTCCGCTCCATGTAAGTCTCGCCCAGTAGTCCACCTCCAGGTACCGACCTGATCCACAAGCCTCAACCACGATCAGTGCTGTCCGTTTTCTACAACAAACACAACGTAGTGCGGGCATAGCCCGTGCAGGGGTGAGTATAAGCTACTCAGTAGGGACCCCGAGACCCTCGATGGTCTCCAAGAATCCACAAAGATTAATCCACAAAGGAAAGATACAATCACGAAGTAACATCCGACACAACTTAGGTATATGACCATACATATACCTATGTCACCAATTTCAAGTTCGGCTCCAACATCCGAACCCAAATTCGATCACATCCACAAAGGATAGCACAACACAATCCACATAGGAAAGCAAGTCAAGATTCAGCTCACACAGGTATACTTTTTCGTATGACGATTAAGATGATCAGATGTAGCCACTGATTCATCTAAGCCATCAAACCCACACAGGATCCATAGGTACTAACCCCCGCAATGACCCACAAAGGATCCGTAGGTAGCTAACCCCCGCAAAGACCCACACAGGATCTATAGGTAGCTAACCCCCGCAATGACCCACATAGGATCAGACCCACAAAGGATCTCTAGGCGCTGGCCCACACAGGAACACTGAGCGCTGACCCATACAGGATCTAACCAACACATGATCGGTAGCACAAATCCACGTAGGATCAATGAGTGTAGTAGTATTCGCCATCGAATCCATGGTGTATTTCTGCACAGTCCTCATCGTCGTCGCAGTCGCAGCCAGCTCTAGATTTCCCGCACACAGCAAGCTCGTTCGGGAGGGTCCACTCCATGAGCCGAGCGTCTGACACATCAACTAACCCATAGTTCGAAGTTGATGTATCCAAAAGTTCTGTATCATCAACAGGAACTCAACGTCACAGACGACGCATTAATAAGACGCCCGGTCTGAGAGTTATTGGCTTTTTCGTCCTAGGGGCCCAGTTGGTTTTTAAGTCAAAACCAACCTGACCATACTCCAACTGCGTCCAAACCTCGAGTGGAGTAATCCAAAAGGTCTGTCTCACCTAGAGTAATCCAACAAAGTTGATGGCACATCTGTAACACCCCGAGCTTCCACGATACGCTTCTCATTCAATAATGCAATAACTTTCATTGTACGCAACATCGAGTTCTAGAATACCGCGACTAATCAAAGTAGCCGTTATGAATAGTAATAACCACTTTTTAAAATTATAGAAATTTTATATTTCAAAATGGACTTCATTTTTGGATTCGGAATATCGAAATTAGCCTATGTTGAATTTTTGGTATTTTTCTGAGAACTTCTAATTTTTTATGAATAGTGAAAATACTTAAAAACAACTTTTTTAATCAAAATAATTTATAGAGATAAATTATACTATTTAGTGCTTTTAAGGTATAATTAGAATATATTTTTACCATTTTATCCAATGGTGGTCATTAGAATTAATTTAACATTGAAATTGGACATAAACAATTGCCAATCTTTTGATATAAATTGTTTCTTAAAAACACGCTATTTGTCGTAACAGCGGGAATTAATTATAAAATTAATTAATGCAACTTATATGTTTGGAATTTTTTAAAATAGACATAATTTTTGAATTCGGAATATCAATTATAGCTTACGGTGAAATTTTGGCCTTATTCTGAAAAACTTCAATTTTTGATGAATAGTGAAACCACTAAGTGGTTGTTAAAAACTGATTTTTCGTTAAAATGAAATATTACCACTTCATTGATTTGATTTTTAAAAATCCGACATACATGGTTGTCATTAAGAAGTAAAATGTGGTTCAATCAGATTAAAATAATTTTTTGGTGAATAGTAACTTTTAAGTTCTTAATCGCGATTAGAGGTAATTAGTGTAGTTTAAGGTAAAAACAATGTTTTAATAATATGATATGAGCTTGACACTTGTCATACTCCTATTGGATGAGTCATGGCCGACCAAGACAACCCATGGGTCAACTTGGGGACCCCATGGAGCCACTTTAGTTGGAAAATGACATTAATATATATTTATTTAATGTTAAAATTAAATTGACACAAACATGAGTTGTTTTACTAAAACAGTTTTTAAGTGGGGTTACACAAGTCGCAAATTTGACTATAAATATTAATTAGAAAGATAAAAAGATTTCCTACATCATAGTAGCTTTTTTATAATTTGTAGACATTAAATAAATTAAATTATTTATGACATCATTATAATGCAGCGATGACATCATTATTTAACAATTTTAATAAAATGAAAAGATAATGTAAAATCCAAGGCTTACACTTGTCCAAAGACTATTGGATGGGTAGATTTAGAACCCTTATCATCTTAGCCACTAATTATATAAGTGTGGGACCTTTAGAATCCGAAAAGCATTGTAAACTAATGTAACATTTCAATCTTTCCAAAAGAGCCCCTCCTCTCCACTTATAAAAGGCCCCCACCTCTTCCACCTTATTCACACCTTCAAGCCATTTGTCTCGGCCAACCCCTGCCCAAATACTCTCCCAACCTCCCCCTCTTACTCCTAGAAGTCTCACTTTGGGCAGAAATCTTCTCAAGGAAACCTTTGTCTCAAATCAAAAAGAGTTACCCGATTTTGAGGTAATGTCTTCTCTAATGTTGTTTTGTTTTATTTTTCTTCTCCAACCCCATAAACTCTTTTTATTCATTTCTTTTGTAACAACACCAGTATCCTCAATATACTAGGATGTTTTTATAAGAAGGATTCGAGCTACACTTACACACACCTACATCTAATGGTTAAAGAACATACGGTTTCTGTGGATGGCGAATTTCTGCCTCACGGAACGATGATTGTTCAACACTCATATAACACCTTCAAATGTGGCCATTAAGATGTCACTATATTTATATATGATATATATATTATGTTTATATTTTACTTATGCTTCTGTATTTCTCTTTTATGGCATAATTTATGATTTCCATTATGGGTAAAACGCGATAATTTCATTTTAGGAAGTGCGGACTACCGCCCCCTCAAAGTGATTTGAATCGTTAATGCCATATGTGGGATGTATAAAGGATGGAGTAAATGTTATTATGCACTATATTATAATGGAATTATATTATACATTTATATAATTATTATTTTGTTCCATTAAATATGAAATTGAAATGAATGTAGCGTTCATGCGTACGTACGGCTTACCGTCTCCATGAACGGTGCATTTCATTTCTTACCTCTAAATGTTACGTAATATTATAAATGAATGAATATACTAGATATATGAGATATATATGACATCTAAATCATGAATATAATTCTGGAGATAATGGATATTCTACCACATAAACAACTTGTAATTATAAGAAGTTTATTGTTGACTCAAGTACCAAAGATCGACAAAACAATCGTTATTAACTTAAATAATTACATAATTTTCATATCATTGTAATAAGTGATATAATAAGGATAATGAAATTGAAAATGGTTCTTAATAAGGTATATATTAACTCTAGTTTATTATTCAGGAGGTTAAAGAATGGTTGAGTCAAGTCAGACACGAGGTAAGGGAATTTCTTAACCCAACTTCCATTCTTTGGGTTAATCTCCTACTTTCAAATTATGTCATGATATTATTATGTCCTATTTTGTATTTTTACTTTCTTTATGTGTACCTATAGTGAATACACATAATAGATCTATTTCATTTTAAAAATTATCTTTTTAAGAACTTCATCTCAATCTTCTTTCATTGAAGCATATTTGGTTTTATACACAACTTTCTTTTATACGGTTTATAAACCCCTTTAACTTTTACAATTATTCAAAAGGAATCTTTTTTATACGAAGCGTTTTACTAAACGACAAAAAGGGAATGTTTTACTTTCCGTACTTATGCGGAGACAACGACTTCTCTGCCGCCGTGACCACTATTTGAGTTTCGGCTTCCTCTACAAGCCATTATTTTTTTAATGAAAAATAAATACAAAGTTTTAACTTTCTTTTATTTTGGTATTGAAAATGGTTTTGAAAGCGTTTTTATTATATCAATGTGTTGTATTGAAATCTTGTGATTGAAATGTGGAAATGTTATGTTTCCTTTATGCATGTTTTATGTGATACGATTATGTTATGGTTTATGATGTGTTTAAACCTATTCATATGAGGAATGCATTGGACTTAATAAGTGACGGGTGGAGCCCGCTACAGCTCCTCGATGCATCGGTAGGTCTCATGAGACAACTAGACGTGGAATTGGCCGAGGCCCTTTCCCAATTTTATTTATGGTTTTGGCCGAGGCCTTAATCATTTTAGACGTCTTGGCCGAGGCCTTGACAAAATGTTTCAGAATGTCTGGCATTATACATTCCCTCATTATGAAAGTGGTTATTGATATTTCATGTGATTATTCGACCAGTAGAATATCCATGTGAAGAAGTGAATGGAATTATCTCATTTTACTTTTGCCATATTATGTTGATGTTCAAGTTTAAAAGGCTTTTGTTTTAGTTATACATTGCCTTGAATTTTTATGTTTATTTATGAAAGCTTCCGCAATATTGTTATCCTTACTGAGCATCTGAGCTCACCCCTTTCAATGTTTTAATATTTTTTCAGTATGTGAAGAAGTATTTTAGGAATGACCTGCAGGGATAGTCAGAAGAGGATATGAGTGTGCACTATGAAGACTTTGTTATTATTTTTTCACTTTATGATGTAATGTAAGACTTATGAGTGTATCTAGTGTTTCCAAGGCTACTAATCTAATCGGTCTTTCGAGACTTGATCTTTCGTGATCATGCCAATGTTACGAAGTAATGCACCGACTCTGGGTAGCTGGGGTCGGGGCGTTACAGTTGGTATCAGAGGCAGTTTAGTACTAACCTTTGAAGCTAGATTTAGATAAACTCTGATTAGAGCACATATCCCGAAGATAGACTTTGAGGATTAGTATAGAAGAAATTCCTAGAATTTTGGTATTGTAGAGATGTTATGAGTTTTCCGAGCAATACATCCCTGTCTGGATACGAGCAGGTAGAGGCGGCTCTGGCACAGATGTACCTAGGGGTAAAACCCGAAAACACGGCTTTGAGCTAGACTCAAATGGGAACTGGTGCACGACAACGGGCCTTGCTGCACTCTTGGTTACGACACTCCTGGGGGATATGCTTAGGATAACTCTCATTTTCTTTACAAATCATTATGAAGGGTTTATGAGTATATACATCCTCAATGAAAACATTTTTATGATTATGGATTATATCCATAAATAGTTCAATTTATGTTAAGTGTTTTATAAGTATGGGATTATGTATTTTGATTCATAAACTGATCTAGTTTACGCAATTGTTTAGAAATGGCACCTAGTGGAAGAAATGGAATCCGTATCAATGCACGCACTCCATGTAGGGATTTCCCTCCTGCTCAAGATAATTATAGTGGGGCTGGTGATGCAACTGGTGCCGATCAGCTAATCACCATACTTGGACAACTTACTCAGGTTATGAATAATAACCTTACTCGTATAGAGCACCCTGATCCGCAACGTGGAGGATCAATGTTAGACCGCTTCATGAGGCAACAACCACCAACCTGAAATGGGAGTACAAATCCTATAGTAGCTGAGCAATGGATAAATTCCTTAGAGAAAATATTCCATGCCTTGGGGAGTAGTGAAAGGGAGAAGGTTGTCATGGCAGTTTACCGCCTCACTGGAGATGCTGATCAATGGTGGTCATTGATTCAAAACATGAAGGAAGATGATGAAGTATCAAATATGGAATGGAGAGAGTTCAAAGATCTGTTTTTAGAAAAATACTTTCCTCGCGACCATCGAGCAGATATGGAAAGGCACTTTCTGAGTTTGAGGCAGAAGGAGGATGAGAATGTCGCAAAGTATGAGGCTAACTTTACAAGGTTAGAGAGGCATGCTTCCGATTATATACGTAACCCAAGGAGTAAGATTGATCATTTATTTGATGGGTTAAAACCATTTCTCCGTCGATCTTTAGTATCACAATCCTTCTCATTATACGAAGATATTGTCTCATGTGCTATCAAGACAGAAAAGGAATTCTCTAAGTCTTATGACAACAAAGTAAAGCAAGAGAAGAAGAGAACGGTGGAACAAGAGACAGATAAAAGGAAAAAGGGAAAGAAGGATTTTCCATTATGTGATAATTGTGGGAAGAATCACCCTGGTACGTGCCTAAAAGGAATGGGAGTTTGTTATAAATGTGGAGAAAAGGGTCACCAGGCTCGTGATTGCAAGGGAAAGAAAGAGGCTGTCAAAGTTGAATGCTACAATTGTAGGGAAATGGGGAATTATGCAAATGAATGTCCTAAGCATCAAGGAAACTTACCTCAGAAAAGGCCAAGGGATCAAGGACAATCTTATGCTGTTACTACAGTTGAAGCAGAATAACTAATGTATTGGTGCTTTTGGACTCATGGATTATATTCTGGTTATTAGAATAATGTGATATATATATATAAGGATTTTACTGCAGTACTTTTTGATTTCATTAAGGTTTTAATATGATTAAGGTAATCATATTTTTAGTATGTGACAATAAGAGAAACTTTTCTTTGTTTGTGGAATCTGATGTTACAATTGATTTTGGAATTAAGAGACCTTTTAGAGAAAGTCTGGACAGAGGTATTTTGGATAACTATAAAGGTTGGAGTGGATTAAGTTGATCTTTGGATAGTATTGTTTAAGGTTAAAGCATTTCTGAAGATTATTTTTGGAATATTATAATACTATAGTTTTAGGAAAAGGACAACCTGCAGGGTGGGGAATAACCCGTCGCGTCGGACAAAGCTGCAGGAATCGAACCCACAACCATAGTGCGACAAGCCTTTATTTCCTACCACTAGCCTACAGGAAGTCCCTGGTTATTACAAAATAGTTTTACTAATCTAAATGGTATGTGTTAACATTTGGAACCTTATACAATTAGGATAAATAGAATATTTTTGAGTTCCGTTACCATTTCGAGTAAAAGTTGGGTTTGTGGTAAAAAAATTATTTACGAATGAAAGTATACATAACAAGTATGTATATTCCCTTACATTCTTAGTAAATCTCCTAAATAAATTCCACAACATTATAAAAGGTAACTTAAAACAAAAATGTTGTCGGTTAACTTTTCCAAATGGGGATTCAATGACGGTTTAACCAATCACAAGTTTGTGATTTTCTTGTGGTTAAACTTTCTCCTAATCCTGTTTTCTATAACTCTCCATCAGACCTTGATGGTGTTTTTCTCCTCCATATCCATATTTTCATGGAATCCTAGAATGGGCTATATCGGGTGACCTTTGTACTTATCTTGCTTTCTTTTCATGTAATATATTTTTTAACCTTATTTACGATGTGGGTTTTCCACAAAGGTATTTTCTATTTTCAACCTTTTATTTTCAAAGAAAAATTTCAAATTGCGAGGACGCAATTTATTGAAGGAGGGGATAATGTAACACCCCGAGCTTCCACGATACGCTTCACATTCAATAATGCAATAGCTTTCATTGTACGCAACTTCGAGTTCTAAAATAACGCGACTAATCAAAGTAGCCGTTATGAATAGTAATAACCACTTTTTAAAATTATAGAAATTTTATATTTCAAAATGGACTTCATTTTTGGATTCAGGAAAATCGAAATTAGCCTATGTTGAATTTTTGGTATTTTTCTGAGAACTTCTAATTTTTTATGAATAGTGAAAATACTTAAAAACAATTTTTTTAATCAAAATAATTTATAGTGATAAATTATACTATTTAGTGGTTTTAAGGTATAATTAGAATAAATATTTACCATTTTATCCAATGGTGGTCATTAGAATTAATTTAACATTGAAATTGGACATAAACAATTGCCAATCTTTTGATATAAATTGTTTCTTAAAAACACGCTATTTGTCGTAACAGCGGGAATTAATTATAAAATTAATTAATACAACTTATATGTTTGGAATTTTGTAAAATAGACATCATTTTTGAATTCGGAATATCAATTATAGCTTACGGTGAAATTTTGGCCTTATTCTGAAAAACATCAATTTTTTATTAAATAGTGAAACCACTAAGTGGTTGTTAAAAACTGATTTTTCGTTAAAATGAAATATTACCACTTCTTTGATTTGATTTTCAAAAATCCGACATACATGGTTGTCATTAAGAAGTAAAATGTGGTTCAATGAGATTAAAATAATTTTTTTGGTGAATAGTAACTTTTAAGTTCTTAATCGCGATTAGAGGTAATTAGTGTAGTTTAAGGTAAAAACAATGTTTTAATAATATGATATGAGCTTGACACTTGTCCTACTCCTATTGGATGAGTCATGGCCGACCAAGACAACCCATGGGTCAACTTGGGGACCCCATGGAGCCACTTTAGTTGGAAAATAAAATTAATATATATTTATTTAATGTTAAAATTAAATTGACAAAAACATGAGTTGTTTTACTAAAACAGTTTTTAAGTGGGGTTACACAAGTCGCAATTTTGAATATAAATGTTTATTAGAAAGCTAAAAAGATTTCCTACATCATAGTATTTTTTTTATAATTTTTAGACATTAAATAAATTAAATTATTTATGACATCATTATGATGCAGCAATGACATCATTATTTAACAATTTTAATAAAATGAAAAGATAATGTAAAATCCAAGGCTTACACTTGTCCAAAGACTATTGGAAGGGTAGATTTAGAACCCTTAACATCTTATCCACGAATTATATAAGTGTGGGACCTTTAGAATCCGAAAAGCATTGTAAAATAATGTAACATTTCAATCTTTCCAAAAGAGCCCCTCCTCTCCACTTATAAAAGGCCCCCACCTCTTCCACCTTATTCACACCTTCAAGCCATTTGGCTCGGCCAACCCCTGCCCAAATACTCTCCCAACTTCCCCCTCTTACTCCTAGAAGCCTCACTTTGGGCAGAACTCTTCTCAAGGAAGCCTTTGGCTCAAATCAAAAAGAGTTACCCAATTTTGAGGTAATGTCTTCTCTAATGTTGTTTTGTTTTATTTTTCTTCTCCAACCCCCTAAACTCTTTTTATTCATTTCTTTTGTAACAACACCAGTATCATCAATATACTAGGATGTTTTTATAAGAAGTATTCGAGCTACACTTACACACACCTACATCTAATGGTTAAAGAACATACGGTTTCTGTGGATGGCGAATTTCTGCCTCACGAAACGATGATTGTTCAACACTCATATAACACCTTCAAAGGTGGCCATTAAGATGTCACTATATTTATATATGATATATATATTATGTTTATGTTTTACTTATGCTTCTGTATTTCTCATTTATGGCATAATTTATGATTTCCATTATGGGTAAAACGCGATAATTTCATTTTAGGAAGTGCGGACTACCGCCCCCTCAAAGTGATTTGAATCGTTAATGCCATATGTGGGATGTATAAAGGATGGAGTAAATGGTATTATGCACTATATTATACTGGAATTATATTATACATTTATATCATTATTATTTTGTTCCATTAAATATGAAATTGAAATGAAAGTAGCGTTCATGCGTACGTACGACTTACCGTCTCCATGAACGGTGCATTTCATTTCTTACCTCTAAATGTTACGTAATATTATAAATGAATGAATATACTGGATATATAAGATATATATAACATCTAAATCATGAATATAATTCTGGAGATAATGGATATTCTACCACATAAACAACTATAATTATAAGAAGTTTATTGTTGACTCAAGTACCAAAGATCGACAAAACAATCGTTATTAACTTAAATAATTACATAATGTTCATATCATTGTAATAAGTGATATAATAAGGATAATTAAATTGAAAATTGTTCTTAATAAGGTATATATTAACTCTAGTTTATTATTCAAGAGGTTAAAGAACGGTTGAGTCAAGTTAGACATGAGGTAAGGGAATTTCTTAACCCAACTTCCATTCTTTGGGTTAATCTCCTACTTTCAAATTAGGTCATGATATTATTATGTCCTATTTTGTATTTTTACTTTCTTTATGTGTACTTATAGTGAATACACATAATAGATCTATTTCATTTTAAAAATTATCTTTTTAAGAACTTCGTCTCAATCTCCTTTCATTGAAGCATATTTGGTTTTATACACAACTTTCTTTTATACGGTTTATAAACCCCTTTGACTTTTACAATTATTCAAAAGGAATCTTTTTTATACGAAGCGTTTTACTAAACGACAAAAAGGGAATGTTTTCCTTTCCGTACTTATGCGGCGACAACGACCTCTCTGCCGCCGTGACCACTAATTGAGTTTCGGCTTCCTCTACAAGCCATTATTTTTTTAATGAAAAATAAATACAAAGTTTTAACTTTCTTTTTTTTTGGTATTGAAAATGGTTTTGAAAGCGTTTTTATTATATCAATGTGTTGTATTGAAATCTTTTGATTGAAATGTGGAAATGTTATGTTTCCTTTATGCATGTTTTATGTGATACGATTGTGTTATGGTTTATGATATGTTTAAACCTATTCATATGAGGAATGCATTGGACTTAATAAGTGACGGGTGGAGCCCGCTACAGCTCCTCGATGCATCGGTAGGTCTCATGAGACAACTAGACGTGGAATTGGCTGAGGCCCTTTCCCAATTTGATTTATGGTTTTGGCCGAGGCCTTAATCATTTTAGACGTCTTGGCCGAGGCCTTGACAAAATGTTTCAGAATGTCTGGCATTATACATTCCCTCATTATGAAAGTGGTTATTGATATTTCATGTGATTATTCGACCAGTAGAATATCCATGTGAAGAAGTGAATGGCATTATCACATTTTACTTTTGCCATATTATGTTGATGTTCAAGTTTAAAAGGCTTTTGTTTTAGTTATACATTGCCTTAAATTTTTATGTTTATTTATGAAAGCTTCCGCAATATTGTTATCCTTACTGAGCATCTGAGCTCACCCCTTTCAATGTTTTAATATTTTTCAGGATGTGAAGAAGTATTTTAGGAATGACCTGCAGGGATAGTCAGAAGAGGACATGTGTGTGGACTATGAAGACTTTGTTATTATTTTTTCACTTTATGATGTAATGTAAGACTTATGAGTGTATCTAGTGTTTCCAAGGCTACTAAACTAATCGGTCTTTCGAGACATGATCTTTCGTGATCATGCCAATGTTACGAAGTAATGCACCGACTCTGGGTAGCTGGGGTCGGGGCGTTACAACATCAATCGGACGTCCGGAGCTCAAGTTATAAGCGTTTCCGCTTCGAGGGCCCAGTTAGTTTCGTGTACGAACCATCCCGGCCGAACTCAAAGTACTCTGAAACCTTGAGTGTAATATATCGAAATGACTGTCTCGATCCAAGGATCGAATATCCGTTGACGGTGCATCAATCAGAGATCTTTAGCCCATGTTATGGGAAAAATACCGAAAGGGGTCCGGAAGTGGGGTTTCGGGCCCGGACCGACCCGGCCCGAGAACCCCCCTGGGTCGGCCTGAACTGGGTCGACCCAACCCGTGTCCAGGTCTGGCCCACTTGGGCGCGGCCCGGCCTGGATGGCGCGGCCCGGTGCGGCCTGGCCGCGACCCGGTCACTAGGAGGCTCGGCCGTAACGGTCGAGCGGTGCGCAAGGGGGGCGCCGCCCCCTTGAAGGAAACCACGGCACCGTGTGACGGCCGCTCCCTGCCAATGAACGCGACCGAGCGCCACGTCCCACCTTCCTCGGTCTCGTACGGTCGTGGGACCTGCGGCCTGCCACCACGACTTCAGCCACGACGGCCGATCCCGGTGAGGCGTGCCGGCGGAGGGCTCCGCGGACCATCGGACGACCTCCGGTTGTCAGATTTGCCTGCCGTCTTCACCAACGGCCCAACCGGGGCCCGTCCATCACTGTGAGGACCTCACCACACCCGTGCGGCCTTCTTAATCGTCGCCGGACAATCCGCACTCCATGAACGAAGGGACGGTGGGTTCAGACTTGTTCGTTAGTCCGCACCCACCACGTTAGCGGTTTAAGAAGGCTTCCGATAAATATTTAAACATATGTCGTGGATATAAATCACAAAGATTTAATTGAATCAAAACACCAACCTCGTCGAATTCGATGAGCGAGGATTCGTCGTGGAAATAAACATCGCGGATGAAGGCATCTCGGATGGAGGATCTTCGCGTCGCAGTGAAGCTTCGCAGAAGATGCGTCGCGGAAGAAGCGTCGCTGGCGTCGCGGAAGAAGGAACGTTATGGAAGAAGCGTCGCGTCGTCGATCTCCGAGGATGCGACGTTCTTTGCGTTCTTCGCGTTATTCATCGAAGAATAAGGCTTTTCTCCAAATCCTCATCACGGAACAAGTTCCAACACAAATAAAATAAGACTTGTCTTATTTTATTAACGCACAATCCAACGATTGAATTTCAAAAAGAAACAATCAATTCAATGAATTACTTGTAATGATTTAACTGCCCAAATTAATGAGGTGTTTCTTAACCAGAATAAACACTTGAGTTGACATCATTAAAAGGGGGTGCAGGTGCGTTACTTAGAAGAATAGAAACGGTGGGGCTCGTGTGGGCCCCACCTCACAAATATCCTACCAAGTGGGTAGGATATTGTGGGTCCCACATTAAACCCCTTAACTTAGGGTAAACAACTTAAAATAAAATAAATGGTGCGAGAAATTTATTTTATTCATTTACATAACTCGAATAAATTAAAAACCACACCCGAGAAAACACAACTGCAGAAAAGGTGTTTCTAAACAATTACTGGCACTGTGATTCCATCAGTGCCCTCAGAATTTGATTCAGAGAACCAGATCAAAAGTTATAAAACCTGCTAGTTCGTTCACTGAACGTACCCGAGCTAAACATTGGGAAAAGATTTCAGACACACCGGGCCTCAGAATTAGGTGCTGTCAGAAACTACGTTCTTGTAAAATCCCAAAGAAAATTAAGAAAAAAAAATTCCTTGATTTTTATGGGTCTTTACAGAAAAAATTAAGGAGGAAACCCATGATAAAAAATATGTTAAATGGGGTGACCAACCATTATATAGTAAACGGGTGTGACATTTCATCATTCAAAATATAGTATACAAATGATAATAAAACCATTATAATCTAACAATCGAGATTGATATGAATGACTTTTTGAAATTATTTTTAAACTCTATATGTTTTTCCTAATTTTATCTTAGTGAGGATCACTCTGATTAGAATTTTTAAATATATAAATTTCATAGAAAAACAAAATTTTTTATAAAACTAATAATATAATGACAACTAAAATATGTAACTAACCAAATGAAATAGTTAAAAATCTAAAAGAATAGTATAGTAGATTTTAGAGTGAAATGATACATTAGATTTCTTTAATAGTATATTGTTATTTTTATAAACATATCATGATTATTTTGAAATAATGTCTAATTAAGATAGTTTTTAAAAAATACTGAATATGATATTTTTGAAATAAAAAACTATTTTTAAATTTTTTGAATATGAAAAAGATTTTTAGTATATTTTTAGTCTCATAAATTTATAATATTTAATTAGTCTAGAAATCCTTTTGAATAATTATAACACCAAAATTTTTATAAAAAGCATGAGTCCATAAAAATCATCACAAATTTATTTTATAAAGAAATACAATTTATTAAAATTAAATATTTAATAAAAACAACTTTCAGATATAAATAAAACATATATAATCCCCTTATGAAATGTATTATCATAATGTAAGGATATTGGTAAAGAAGAAGTAGATATGAATGATCACATATTATTAACCATTCCTAGATTCTATTTAATATATTCATATATAAATATATATAATCTAAGAGGTTAATAAAACATTTCAACATGTTGTTCTTGAATTCTGATGAATTGCAATATTATAGGTTTTTTGAGTGTGTCTTCTTAAAGGAAATGGTCTCTTATATATATTATTTTAGCATTGGAGTGATATGGTTGGTTATTAATTAAGGAAATGGTACTTGGTTTCCCTCCCCGACCTGATGCTTCCTTATTAATTTATTTTATTTTATTTCTTAATCTATCTAACAATTGAGTGGGATTGAACTATAGTAATTGTTGAGCCTAATTGTCTTTTTTCAATATTTTGTTAGTTATTTCACAGTTAATGCGCACAATTAGGAGTATCCATGTGGTGCCTTTGAGGGCTGAGTCAATCATTTGACAGAGTCATATTTTATGTATTTCATTGGGTTTGTTAAACATTGTGTCCTTCTAGGGGTAAATATATTGGTTCTCAATGCTTTTATAGTTTAAAAAAATAGGTTGTGCACGGTTTGTTATACTGTGCATGTAAACCTTGTCTGTTGTTCTATTTCATAAGAAAATTAAAAAAAATTAGTAAAAATAATAATAACAAATGATTTTATTATTATTTCATCTTCTCTACCTCCCACTACCACACAATACCCTCCAATTCCCCTCTCCCTCATGTGTCCCAACCCCTTTCTCTCCCAATAACGTTCCTTCACCTACTCCCTCTCATCTACATAGTTCCTTCTACTTTATTTAAGATTTATAGAAAAAATTAAGATAATCCCATCTTTTCCATCAACAATAGTTCTATATTTTTCCTCTCTCCATCACCCTCTTTAGTTCAGCTAAACCCCAGGGTGGGGTTTGATGGAATTGTTATAGTTTTATTTTATTTTTATTGTTTGTAGTATCTCTCTTAGGTTGGCTTCATTCATTTTTTTCCAACCTCCACTGAAGGATAACCGTGTTAGACATTTTCAGTCTGAATTCATCATTTTTAGTTATGTTTTGATATTCCAGTTTTAGCACACTTTTAATTTAGAAATTTGGGAGTTTTAGATTCCAAATATTGCTATAGTGAATTTTCGTATTTTTTGGAGTGGTTTTGAGTCTTTGTTATTGAAGGGTAAAATGTGTATGCATACATAGGAATGTATATGTGTAAGTTATCACAATATATATATTCACCCATGTAAGGATTAATATATTAATGGGTATAGGTGTGTTTATAGTTTTACATAATGTTTCATACAAGTTTAAGTGTAAAGGGGTATATGAATATATAAGCATATATGTAATGATCCTTTTGTATTTGTTTGTACGTAAAAATATGTACATTGGGTGTAGGTGTCCTAACATATAAGAGATGTTGTGATTGCGTGTGAGAAGAAAATTTATTGTCTATGTTACAATATTCAAAAAGAAGTTCACCTTTAGTTTGAGGTTGTCTTTATATGCCCAATATATTAATATAAAATCTTTTATTTCCATAGTGATTTGAATAGTGTTTTAAATGCCATGTAGTATGTATTTGATATGATAATGTATGGTGATTCTTGTTTTTGGACATTCATTTATTTTTCATGTTCACATTAATTCATTAAAATGTGTATTTTTCATTAAAATATAATTCGATGATTGTTTGAGAACAATGTAAATTTGAAATTATTTAAAGTGGTTTCCAAATGGTTTTGTGTGAGTGATGGGTTTTTCAAATGATGTTAAATATGTAAAAAATAATTATAAAGTTTGAATTTAATGTAAATGAGTTCAGGTTTAATTTTAAATGAAAAATTTCATGTGTTGGTATGTATGGAATATATCATGGGTTTTGGTGTAAATTTGAGGTAAAATTTAGATTTTCCTTTCATAAAGGGTTTCTTGTCATGTTTTGACTCATGTGATGATGTGGTGATTGTGTGGAATGGAATTTAATTTGATATTATGAATGGGTTATAAATATGAGAACCCCATGTACCTTGGTGGGCAGAGATGGTCTAGTATGATATGTGGGTTGGCAGGGTCAAGGCTTGGTTCCCCCTAGTATGATTAATTCTACAACACTAACTAACTATATGATGATGATCATAGAACACTATAACTTGTATTGTGATCCTTTCTAGTGGTTCTTTCATGAGGATGTTCTGGTTTTGGAATTATAATTAGAGACCACTAGAACTAGGGATACATTCTAATCTCATGGCCCATGCATGAGGACTCTATGGGTTTTGGTTGTATGTTCATATCACTAAGGTTCTAGGATCGTAAGACTGCACAATCCCAAGCTAAATAGGGATTTCCCATGGTTATTTATAACCATCACTCCTATTTTCCATTTTAGTATCTTAAAAATGTATTTCATTGTTATATTTTCATACCATGGCTTTTCATTCTTGAAAATTTATATTTGATAAATAATTTTAAAGAAATTTATTCCTTGGATGAAACAGTATTTTGAAAAAAATATAATTAAAAGTATTTTTTTATAAAAATTGTACTGTAATGCCCCGTCCCAAGTTACCCAGAGTCGGTGAATTATTTCATAACATAGGCATGCTCATAGGAATGATCAAGTCTCGAAAGACTGATTAGTTCAGTAGTCTTGGAATAATTAGATACATTCATAAAGTTTACATTACCTCATAAAATGAAGACTACAACAATATAGTCTCCATAGTCCACACTCTTATCCCCTCATACTACCCATGCAGGACTTTCATAAAATACTTTTTCACATCCTAGGAAAAATAAAACATAGAAACGGGTGAGCTCAAATTCCTAGTAAGGATAACAATATAGTGTAAATTTTCATAAATAAGAATAAAAATTTAAGGCAATGTATAACTAAAACAAAAGCCTTTTAAACTTTAACTTCAACATAATATGGCAGAAATAAACTGAAATAATTCCATTTACTTATTCACATGGATATTCTACTAATCGAATAAGCACATGCAATATCAATAACCACTTTCATAATGATGGAATGCATAATGCCATACTATTATAACCACATAGCCAAGGCCTCATTCCAATACTACAGTTCAGATTTTGTGAAGGCCTTGTGCGAATACACTAGTTTGTCTCATGAGACCTACCGATGCATCGATGAGCTATAACGGGCTCCACCTGTCACCTATTATGTCTAATGCATTTCTCCTATGAACAGGTTTGAACATAACATAAACATTTGTATTAAAACTAGTATACCAAATGTCAATGCTTTCTTCGTTTACAATGAATGGTATAAAAATAACACATCCACAGTTAAACATGTCACAAAACCATCAATACATTATAGAAGTTTTGTATCCTAATAAATCAACTCTAAATAAACTTAAAATTCATCAAAGTATGTTGACATAGATGAAATCAAAAATCTTTTTAGAGAAATATCTCTTCCTATTTTGAAATCATTTAAGAGTCAAATAATTATAAAATAAAACATTAAGTTTGAAAATTTTCATATAAGCTTGTAAGGGAAGCTTCGATGATTTTATAATGGCGGAAAATATCCACCCCCACCGTATAAGTTAAAAAACATTCATACCTTAATTTTAACGAAAAGGTTAAAAATCATCTTTTTTGGAAAATGACAGAAAGATTCCTTTATAATCTTCTTATAAAAAGTAAAACAAGGGTATAAATGACTTTATCCCATATTCTGTAAAATAGTAAGAATGTTTTGAAATACATTTTTAAGAAACATGGATGTGGATGATAAAGAGGTCCCAGTAGATAATTACGTATAAACAACCTCGGATAATGAAGAGATTGTGAAATAAACCCTTACCTTGTACTTTTCCTTGGATGGGGGTAGGTTAACCTTGTGTATAATGGTGCAATAATTGTTATTAAATTATACAAGAATAATATACATTAATATGATATCTTATATGATCTTTTAAAATTTCTTTATTAATAATATCTTAATATTATTTTCATTTCGGTTGTTAACTTACTCATTTTCTTTTATATGTTTTGTTATGTAAGACATGTTTGTTATGGATAGGTTGTATCTTATTCATATATAGAATTATATTAAGTCCTTAACAATTATTGTTAATCTTCAAATTATAATTAGACTTGAATGGATACGATGGAGAATGAATCTCATCGCGTTCGTGGAGACGGTAGTCCGTACGTACGCATGAGCGACAATATCATTATTTTGATATTAAAATAATATTTAAATGGATGGTATATCATATATAAAGAATAATTATCATGATATATTTATTATTTACATGAATAACACATCATTATTATACCCATCCAAATAATAATGTTTTGAATAACAATTACACCACAACGTGGAGACGGTAAGTCGTACGTACGCACGTATGGTGACATGTCCTTCAACGGTTGGATAGAATACTGAAATACGGTTGTATGATGTTTATAATAACATAATAGTATATATAATATACTGGAGTTATTATTTTATAATGATAATAATAACGAATGAAGAAGTGGAAGAAGAAAGGAACTTGAAAAAGGGTGGTGAAATCATTACCTCTTCTTCGGGTTCATCCTTTGGATTTGATCAAAAGGGCTCCATAGGATGGATTTCTGACAAAAGAATGTCCTCTAAGATTAAGTGAGGAAAGTTGAGAGATTATTTGGTCTGGGTTTGGATGACCCAAAAGGCTTTTAAGGTGTGAATTAATGATAAGGGGGAGTGCCCTTTTTATAAGAGGGGTGAGGGGCACCTTTGGAAAAGCAAGAAATATTATTTTAGAATAAATTCATATTCAATTTATAATGGTTAAAAAGTGGATTATTTAATGTTTAATGTGGGGATGGGTCCAAAAACACTCAACCAATAGAATTTAGACAGGTTTGTGTCGTTATTTTAACCTTATCTTTTAGTTTTAACTGTTAGTTAATTAGTTTGACACTTACCATGTCACTTTGTATTTTTATATTATATAGTTAATAAACTTAGTATATACCTTGGATACACCCCCAAAGTGGTCCATTAATGATACCACTATCACGATATAAGTCTCTTGGCCGAACCATAGATTTTTAGTAATTTAATATCATTTAATAATATAATATTTGTTTTAAAAACTCTTTTATGTCAATTTTGACACTATTCGATAATTGATTTTTGTAAAAAGTATAACAGAATTATTACTTCTAAAAAACTTAATTAAATCAATCATAACATGTCATATTTTCCTAGAAAATTATTTCTATTTATAAAAAGTCTCAAATTAAATTTATTTGGGTATTTATAATATCAATTATTCTAATTTTTCATTAATTAGGTAATTACTGCATCACCATTGTGTCATAAATAAATTAAATTATATAATGTCTAAAAATTATAAATAAAATACCATTATGTATAAAATCATTTTATCTTTCTAATGAATATTTATAGTCAAAAATCGAACATATATAACCCTATGTAAATTTTTTTTTCTAAACGATATATACTTATGTCATTTTTGTATTTATTTTAACTTAATTAAAATAAAGTGTCCCTATAACCTAAAAGTGGCTCCATGGGGTCCACAAATAGACCCAAAGATGCCCATGGTCGGACATGTATCCACTAATAAGGGTAGGAAATGTTTTAGGGTAATTTAGTATTATTATAATATTATTATTAACCCTTATTTACCGGATTTACCCTTTAATCATGGTAAATAAAATATTTACCGAAGTAATTATTCAAAATGTCTAAAAATAAAAGTTACCTATTTACACAATTTAGACATAATAATTCCAAATGTGGAATCCATTTTTTCAAATTCAAAACACATAAGTGGCAGAAATTAATTTAAAATTAATTCCCTCTGTCAAAACAAAAAGCGTGTTTTTAAGATATAATAACTATCAAAATATTGATAATTTTCTATGTCCAGTTTAATTGTGAAAATATGTACAATAACAAAAAATGTATTAAATGGTAATGATATATTATAAATATACTTTAAAACCACTCAAATTCATAATATATCACTATTAATTATTTTGTTAAAAAAGTTGTTTTAAATTAAAATTTTGTAATTTTCACTATTCATTAAAATATTAAAGTTATCCAAAAAGTACCAAAATATCACCTTAGGCAAAATTCGTTACTAAGAATCCAAAAATGAAGTCCATTTTGAAAGATAAAATTTACAAAATTCTAAAAAGTAGGTATTACTATTCATAACAGCTAGTTTGATTGGTTGTGGTGTGTGTTAGAACTCGATGTTGCGTACAACACACGCTATTGCATTATTCAAAGATAAGCGTATTGTTGAAGCTTGGGGTGTTACATTCTCCCCTCCTTAAAAAAATTTCATCCTCAAAATTTCTATAATACTACCACATGAAAAGACTCAGGTGGTTCTTCATCATAAGTTCCTTGGGTTCCAACGTTTCCTCTTCTATCTTATGGTTTCTCCATAGATCTTTTACCAAACGAGACATCCGGTTTCTCAGCACTTGTTCTGTCATATCAAGAATCCTGATGGTATCTTCGCAATAAGAAAGATTGGGTTCCAGTTATAATTTATCATAGCTGAGTACATGCGTTTGGTCATGCATGTATTTCCTCAACAGAGATACGTGGAACACATCGTGAACTTTGGAGAGACTTGGCAGCATTGCCAATCGATAAGATACAACCCCAATTTGTTCTAGAATTTCGAAAGGTCCGATGTACCTGGGACTCAATTTACCTTTCTTACCAAAACATATAACTCCCTTCCATGGAGATACCTTCAGGAAAACATGATCACCATCTTGAAATTCTAAATCCTTCCTTCGATTATCAGCATAGCTCTTCTACCTACTTTGAGCTGCTTTGATGTGGTTTTGGATCTCTTTCACCTTTTCCATTCTTTCCTCCACCAGTTCTGGGCCTATAAGTTTTCATTCACCAACGTCATCCCAACAGGTTGGTGTGTGACATCTCTTTCCGTATAATGCTTCATATGGTGCCATATGAATACTCTAATGAAAGCTATTATTATAAGAAAATTCTACCAGAGGTAAATATTGATCCCACATACCCTGAAAGTCAAGTGAGAAGGATCTCAAGATGTCTTCTAAGGTTTGAATAGTTCGTTCTGATTGTCCATCTGTTTTGAGGGTGGTAGGCAGGGCTCAAATGAAGTTCAGTAACCAAGGATTTCTAAAGAAATTTCTAGAATCTTGAAGTAAAATGAGGATCACGATCAGAAACAATCGATAGGGGTACTCTATGAAGTCTCAAAACATCATCAATATATCGTCTTTCTAGACGTTCCAGTGGTAGATCTTCTCTTATAGCAAGAAAATGCGCTGACTTGTTAAGACGATCAATAATAACCCATATTGCATCATTCCTTCTAGTAGTCTTTGGTAGTCCCATGACAAAGTCCATCGTGATATTATCCCATTTCCACTCTGGTATAGGAAGAGGTTTCAATACTCCACCAAGATGTTGCCTTCCAGCTTTCACTAGTTGACAAACCATACATCTTGACACAAAATCAGAAATCTCCCTGTTCATGATGTCCCACCAAAAATGTTCCTTCAAATCTCTATACATTTTGGTGCTCCCAGGTTGTATAGAGAAATTGGAACTATGAGCATCATCCAACAATTCCCTTTTTAGATCAGGTATATCGGGAACACAAAGTCTCTTCCCGAATTTCAAATTCCTTCTTCATACACAAATTCTCTCAATCTCCCATCATTAACAGCTTTAATCTTCTTTCGAAATTCTTCATCATCGATCTGATAACTCTTAATCCTTTCTAGTAAATATGTTATGTCAACCATTTGAAAAGCATTGATGTTTCACCTTCCCTCTTTATTCCCATGTCCATCTTCTCTATATCCATGAAAATTGGATCCCTTTCAATTCTCAAATTGTTCAAAACTCTGTGATCTTTTGTGCTCAAAGCATCTACCACCTTGTTTTCTTTCCCCGTGTGGTAGTGTATCGTAAAATCATAATCCTTCAGTAATTCAATCCATCTCCTTTCCCTCATGTTGAGTTCTTTTTGTGAGAAAATATACTTCAAACTCTTGGGATCAGTATAAATCTCACATTTTTCACCATAGAGGTAGTGCCTCCATATCTTCAAATCATAGATCACAGCTGCTAACTCGGGATCATGAGTATGATATTTTTGTTCATTAATTTTCAACTATCGTAATGCATAGGCAATAACCCTATCATTCTGCATAAGGACACAACCAAGTCCTTTCTTCGATGCATAACTATAAATAACAAACCCATCATTCCCCGGTGGTAGATTCAATATAGGAGCATTGAATAATCTTCTCTTCAGTTCTTCGAAACATTTTTCACACTCTTTTTTCAAAACAAATTTTACCCCTTTACGTGTGATCTTTTTTAATGGTTTAGCAAACTGGGAATCATTCTGGACGAAACGTCGATAATAACCTGCTAAACCAATAAAACTATGTACCTCAGTTATACTCGTCGGTGCAGGACATTATTGGATTACATTGGTCTTAGAAGGATCAAAGGAAATTCCATCCTTTGAGACAATATGGCGAAGAATAGAAATCTCTTGATTCCAGAATTCACACTTGCTAAACTTCCCATATAAATCATGTCTTCCCAGAGTCTTCAATATAATGCACAAGTGATTTTCATGATCTTTGTAGCTTTTTGAGTATTCCATGATATCATCAATAAATACCACTAAATATTCATCAAGATATTCCTTGAAAACTCTGTTCATTAGATCCATAAAAATAGAGGGTTCATTAGTCAATCCAAAAGGCATTAATGTAAACTCGTAATGCATGTACCTTATTCGAAATGCTATATTCGGAATGTCTTCCTTCTTCACACACAACTGATGGTATCCAGATCGATGGTCAATTTTGAAATGTATTGAGCTCCAAGTAGTTGGTTAAATAAATCATCAATGCGAGGTAGGGGATTCATGTTCATTATTATTATACCATTGATCTCCCTGTAGTCGATACATAACCTCATAGATCCATCTTTCTTTTTAACAAAAAGAACAGGGGATCCCCATGGAGAAACACTAGGGAGAATAAATCCCTTATTAATCAATTCCTCTAGTTGTTTCTTTAGTTCTATTAATTCTACATTGCCCATTCAATAAGGGGACTTTGATATAAGCCTTGATCCAGGAATTAAATCAATGGAAAACTCAACTTCTCGTTATGGAGGATGTCCTTGTAAATCTTCCGGAAACACATCTATATATTCTTTCACAATAGGTACATCCTTTATTTGAAAATTCCTTTCCTTACCCACAGTCATTTCATTATCTTCCTCCTTAATAATTGAATTTAGTTGAGCTACTGGGGCTAGATCTATATAATAATTAGGTGGTGATGATTCTTCTCTAAAGATAAGGTGTTTCTTATCATCATCATCAAGAATCGTAACCTATTTCGTGTCACAAAAAAATATTCGCATCATGGTCCGAAAGCCAATCCATACCAAGGATTATATCAAATTCAATCTTAGGCATGATGAAGAGATCAGCAGATAATGAACATTTATGTTCCTTAATGGGGACTGATTCACAAACCTTTGTTGCCATGATACATCCCTTAGTAATTTTAACTGACAACTCCCTTGTTAAATTAAATTGAAAATATCTAATTTTCTTGTCAAACTGGGAAGATATGAAACAATGAGATGATCCAGAATCAAATAATGTATTTTCTAAACTTGAGGAAACCATTAAATTACCAACTACCACATCTTTTGGAGCTTCTACCTCAGCAGTAGTGATAGCATAAGCTTGGTCTTGATCCCTTGGGCTTTTCTAAAGTAAGTTCCCCTGATTCTTAGGACATTAATTTTCATAATGTCCCATCTCCCTGCAATTGTAGCATTGGACATCAGTAGCTTCCTTCTTCCCCTTGAAATCACGAGCTTGGTGGCCTTTTTCACCACACTTGCAACAGACTATCGTTCCTTTTAATCAAGTACTGGGGTGTTTCTTCCCACATTTACTGTAGGATGGATATTCAACTTTTCCATTATTCCCTTTATTTCTATTCCCAGATTGATCAGTAGATCTCTTCTTCTATTTCTTTTCTTTAAATTCATATGACAGAGAATTTTTCTCTATCTTGATAGCACATGAGACAATGTCTTCGTACTACGAGAAGGATTGTGAGACTAATTCTCGATGAAGAAATGGTTTTAACCCATCAAAGAAATGATCAATCTTACTTCTTGGGATACGTATATAATCTCCAAAATACCTTTCTATCCTGGTAAAGTTAGCCTCATACATTGCGATATTCTCATCCTCCTTTTGTCCTAGACACAAAAATTGTCTTTCCATATCTGCTTGATGGTCACGAGAAAGTATATTTCTAAAAATAGATCTTTGAACTCCCTCCATTCCATATTTGATATTTCATCATCTTCCTTCATGTTTTGAATCAAGGACCACCATTGATCAGCATCTCCAGTGAGGTGGTAAACTGCCATGATAACTTTTTCCCTTTCACCACTCCCCAAAACCTAAAATATTTTCTCTAGAGAATTTATCCATTGCTCATATACTAAGGTATTTTTACTCCCATTGAAATTTTGTGGTTTTTTCATCATGAAGCGATCTAACATTGATCCTCTACGCTGCAGTTCAAGGTGCTCTATATGGGTAAGGTTATTATTCATAACCTGATGGAGTTGTCCCAGTATGGAGATTAGCTGATCGACACCAGTTGCATCTCCAGCTCCACTATAATTATCTTGAGCAGGATGTAAATCCCCACAAGGAGTGCGTGCATTGATACGGTTTCCATTTCTTCCACTGGGCGGCATTTCTAAACAATGGAATAAACTAGATCAGTTTATGAATCAAAATACATAATTTCATACTTATAAAACCCTTGACATAAATTCAACTATTTATGGATATAATCCATAATCATAAAAATGTTTTCTCTGAGGAATTATATACTCATAAACCCTTAATAATGATTTGTAGAGAAAATAAGAGTTATCCTAATCATATCCCCCAGGAGTGTCGTATCCAAGAGTGCAGCAAGGCTCGTTGTCGTGAACTAGTTCTCGTTCGAGTCCAGCTCAAAGAGGTGTTTTTTGGTTTTACCCCTAGGTAAATCTGTGCCAGAGCCGCCTCTACCTGCTCGTATCCAGATAGGGATGAATTTCTCAGAAAACTCACAAAATCTCTACAATACCAAAATTCTAGGAAGTTCTTCTATACTAATCTTGTAACACCCGAGACTTTTATATTATATAAATCATCAAAGGAATCTTTTTCTACACACAACACTTGCATGTCATGCTTTACATGAAATCGCGAGCTTCCTCGATAGCTTGCGTCGTACGCAATACCGAGTTTCACTAAACAATGATATACTATTAAAATATTATTAAAACTAGTCGTTATGAATAGTAATAACACTTTTTGAATTTTTATAAATTTTATTTTTCAAAATGGACTTCATTTTTGGATTCGTAATATCGAAATTAGCCTAGGGTGAAATTTTGGTATTTTTCTGAAAACATTCAATTTTTGATGAACAGTGAAACCACTATGTGGTAGTTAAAAAACTGAATTTTTCATAAAACTTAATTTTACCGCTTCTATGAGTGGAATTTCGAAAATCTGAGAGACACGGTTAATATCAAGGACTAAAATGTGGTTAAATGAGATGAAAATAATTTTTGGTGAATAGTAACTTTTTACTTTTTTTTACCACGGTTAAAAGTAAATATGGTAATTTAGGGTAAAAATGATATTACTATTACCCTAACACATGTCCTAATTCTATTGGACAAGTGTAATTCGACCAAAAAAACATAGGAATAAAATATGACCATTTAGGCCCACTTGGATTAGATTAGGACATTTATTATTAATTTATTTAAAGAGGGGTTAAAATAGTTAAAATCAAAGTTTAATAACTAAATCATTTTTAATATGGGGTTATACATAAGATAAATTTGACTATAAATATTCATTAGAAAGCTAAAAATCTTTCCTACATAATGGTATTTTTTTTGTATTTTTTAGACATTAAATAATATAACTTATTTATGACAAAATGATGATACAATAATTATCTTATTAGTGAAATATTGACATAATTGATGTTATAAATACCCAAATAAATATAATTTGAAACTTTTTATGAATTCCACTAATTTTCTAGGTTACTATGACATGTTAGTATTGATATAATTAACTTTTTTCTATCTTATAATTATGTTATGATTTTCACAAAAATCCATTACTAAATAGTGTCAAAATTGACATAAAATAGTTTTTAAAACAAACATTATATTATTAATTGTTATTTTATTCCTAAAAATTTAAGGTTCGGCCAAAGGACTTAGATAAGGTTATATATATTAACAATAAACAACTTGAAGGTTTTTTGGCTTGATATAGTATGTTTATTAACCTTATAGTATAAGAACACAAGAAGACACGGTAGAAGAAAAAATATTTAACTTAATGTTAAATCTACATGATAAGGTTAAAATAGGAACCCAAACTTGTCTAAATTATATTGGATGAGAGGGTTTCAACCCATCCCCACCTTAGACTCGAAATAAATCAATTTGGAGATATTTAAAACCGAACATGACTTTATAATAAAATAATATTTTTAGTTATTCCAAAGGTGCCCCTCTCCTCCCTTATAAAAGGGCACCTCCTCCCTCTCTTACTCACACCACTTTGAGCCTCCATGCTCGTCCAAACCCTACCACGTTCTCCTCTCCACTTCCCTAGAGACATCATAGAGGTCCTGGTCTTCTTCCAAAACCAATTTTAGTGCCCTAAAAAAGGTCTCAAAGAAGCACTTCAAAGAAGAGGTAATGTCTGTTACCGATTCATTCATCTTTATTTCTTCTTCCAATTCTTCTTATTTAGTTGTTTCATTATGAAGTAATAACATCAGTATCACTCATATACTGATATGTTATTATATGTATTAAACAACCCTATTTCACCATCTATCCATCCTACGGAAAAAGAAATCACCGCGCGTGCGTACGTACGGAATACCATCGTGGTGTAATCTATTTTCCACCACCACCTTACTTGGATGGGTATAATGGTGTAAATAATGACTATATATGACTATTATAAAGTGATATTGATTCTGAAATAGTATACATACACTCCAATACAATTCCACGATCATGGGAACGATATCATCGCTCGTGTGTACGTACGGAATACCGTCTCCATGATGTGATGCGATTTTTTCTACATGATCTTCATTGCATAATGATTATATAAATGAATTGAATGAATAAATATGATATATAGTACATTAATACCATTCTGTAAATGATTTATCTATAACCTAAAGAGAAGAATAATAATTTATTTGACAAAACACGCATAAGAACAAAAAGTTATAAACACCCGAATAACAAGTAGCAATTAAATATTACTACCAAGAAACTAAGAATATGACCATATACGATATCATAACAATAATTAGGATTCTGTAATAAGTCAATAAAATTATTTAAATCATTATACAAGATGTTTGGACACTTACGAGGCAAATCGAACCTAAGGTAAGGGAAATATCACAATCTCATTTTTATCTGAGATTGTTTGTACTTTGCTATTTACTGGGGTGTATTTTATCATCTACATCCATGTTTCCTCAATATGTGATATTAATATACTTCTAAAATAGTTAATATCCAATTTTACCCTTCGGTGTGTTTTTAGTAAAAGATATGAATGGAATCTTTTGTCGTTTTTTGTACGAGGGACTTTTTGACTTTTCCGACAAACGTACGAGATGAATGTTTTCTTAACTTATACGACATGAATGGATTTTTTAAAACATTATTTCCAAGATTCTTCCTTTACAAGTTTTCAAGTTTTTTTAATCAAATTCTTTTAGTTTAAAATTGTATGACATGTTAAGAAAGGAAAAATGTTTTTGAAGTAGAAAGGATATTTTCCTCAAGAATGGAGTTCAAGTATTTTATCAAATTTATTTCCCATCTAAGATAATATAGGGTTCTGTTTCTATCCCTATTATTACATTGATATGATAATGTTGTGATGGAATTATTTTTATCAATTCCATTATCTTATATGAATTGTTTTATGATGTTATGTTGTTTAAGAATCCCATTTTTATTACATGGGTTATGTAATGATGTATGATTTATGATTTTGTGGCACACATAAGAATGGTATCATTATGAGATGGGTGGGACCTATATCTCCCTCCAATGCATTGGGTAATGATTTTATATCTCATGAGATAGACATGGCCGGAACGGTAGGTTATACCGGTTCAGTGAAACAGGACTGAAACGGGGGAGTGAACTCAGTTCAGAAATGGACTTTGTCCACTAAGATAGTCTTGGCAATGAGTCTTGACTAATAAGAAATGATTCTCTATGATTATGTGTGTATGCCACAATTTTTCATGTTTTATGTCATGATTATTGGGATTAATTTTCACTACTATGATTTATCCCATGTTATGAAATTATGCTCTCTTTTGCAGGTTACTATTTCCAAAAGTTATGTTCTTATGAATATGATGTGATTGATATTTCATTTGTTTGTCCTTACTGAGCATTTGAGCTCACCCTTTTGTATGTTTTCTTTCCCCAGGTGAGGAAGAATGTTATTAAGTAAGATATGCCTAAAGGGAATATAGATATGATGAAATAAATAGGAGACAGTGTAGATGCTTTATGAACCAGTTGTTTATTTTTCGCAGTTTTCTTAAGACACTATACCTATACGGTCCTTTCATGGTTTTGTTATATGTTGTAATAAGTATGCTTCAATTTCTAAGTAATAATAATGTATGTAACATATGGGTCGTTATAGTTGGTATCAGAGTAAAGGTATAGTCAACCTTTGGAAATTAGGATGTGAAATCCTTAGTAAGAACCCTAAGGATAATCCTAAGCATAGAACACAATCATAGTGTTTTAGAAATGGCCATGAATAACCTAGGATGAGATCTTAAGTGTGAAATTTTATTCTTGATTATGTGGTTTTCCTATTATAATTAGTTTTGCTCACACTATTCTTCTTGGTTTTAGTCAATGGCGGGAACTCGAAGGAACCGTGTTAATGCGGAATGCGACGGGCAATGCAATGATTGTCCCCCAGAGCAACCAAATGTTATGGGAGCTGGAATGCAAAATCTTGTAGCCATGCTCACACAACTTTCTCAAGCTATGAATCATGCAGGACTTCCAAACGAGCAAAGGGAGGAGCAACATTCTATTGAATCCTTCAGGAGGAAGCATCCACCTTCATTCAGCGGGTCTACAGATCCATTAGTTGTTGAACAATGGATTAGTACTACTGAAAAGATATTTTCAGTTCTTCAATGTTATGAACATGATAAAGTCATCTTAGCAGTGTATCGTTTGGAAGGTGATGCTGATCAATGGTGGAATCTTATTAAGAATACGATGCAAAGGGATGAAATTGAGTCCATGGAATGGGACAAGTTCAAGAACTTATTTTTCAATAAGTACTTTCCTCATATTCTCCGAAAAAAGATGGAGAAAGAGTTTCTTGAACTGAAGAAAAAGGATGATGAATCTGTTGGTACCTATGAAGAAAATTTTACAAGACTTGCAAGGTACGCTTCTGGTATTATTATCCAACCAGAGAGTAAGATCGATCGATTATTTAGTGGCTTAAAACCAAGTCTTCGAAGGGCCTTAGCCATAAGGGACTTCAATAGTATGAGGAAATCATTTGATGTGCTCTCAATGTTGAGATGAAGATTGACGTAACCCATCAGTCATATGGGTTTGATAAGAAGAGGAAAATGGAATTCAAAGGAAAATATAAAGAGCACACTGAAAAGAAGATGAGCTTTCCCTTATGCTCAAAGTGTGGAAAGAAACATGGAGGGATTTGTCTTAAAGGGACAAGTAAATTATTCAAATGTGGAAAGGAAGGTCATCATGAATTTGCATGTCGTAATGATGGGAAGAAGATGTCTAATGATGCAAACAAAGGGATGCACAGAATGAACCTACTACACTTCAATGTTTCAAGTTCAAGAAGATGGGGCATTAGGTCAATCAATTCCCAAATCCAAGGGTTGATATTGATGGTCGACGTCAACAAACTCTTAAGGTTAAAGACAAGTGAAAGTCACATGCAATTTCTATCAGCGATGTGGAGTACGATAACGATGTGGTGAAAGGTACAATTAACATCCACTCTAAAGTAGAAAATGTTTTATTTGATTCTGGATCCACCCAATCCTTTATTTCTGATATATTTTCTAAGGAAATCACTGTATTACCTCAACAATTAGATGTTGAGTTACCTGTGACAACCCCTAATGGCACAACAGTCACATCAAAAGTTTATAATTCTTCTCCGATTGAAGTTTGTGGGAAAGTGCTTCCTGAAAATCTTTTGATCCTTCCTATAGTGGAAGTTGATGTGAATCTTGGCATGGATTGGATTTCTCTACATGGAGCTCATATCAATTTCCAAGGAAGGGAAGTCACTTTTCATATTCCAGATCAATCTATGATCGTCTATCGATGCAAGGATGAACATAACCATACAGTGGAAATTCTTTCCATCTTATGGGTCTTGATTCCACTAAATGAAGGTTATTTATCACAAATGGTCGGTGAGAAACTCACAATTAAGAATATGACCATTTTACGGGAGTTTGATGATGTCTTTCTGGATGAATTACCTGGTCTTCCACAGAATCGTGAAGTTGAGTTTACAATAGAACTCGTACTGGGTGCTTTGCCTATTTCAAAGACACCTTATAGAATGACCCCAATTGAGTTGCAGGAATTGAAGAAGAAACTCCAAGAGAATCTTGATAAGGGGTTCATACGCCCTAGTGCGTCACCTTGGGGAGCAACTGTTCTGTTTGTTAAGAAGAAAGATGGATCAATGAGACACTGCATTGATTATCGAGAAATTAACAAGATCACTATCAAGAAAAAATATCGTCTCTCACGCATTGATGACCTATTTGACCAACTATGCGGAGCTCAATACTTTTCCAAGATTGATCTTCGTTCAGGGTATCATCAATTAAGGGTCAAAAGGGAGGATATACCAAAGATAGCTTTCCGTACAAGGTATGGACACTATGAATTTATAGTGATGCCATTTGGTCTTACTAATGCCCCTACTATCTTCATGGATCTGATGAATAGAGTCTTTAGAGGCTATCTTGATCAGTTTGTGGTAGTATTTATAGACTTCATTCTTGTATATTCAAAGAGCAAGGAAGAACATGAAGATCACTTGAGAATTATATTGAAGGCCCTGAGAAAGGATAAGCTTTATGCCAAATTTACCAAGTGTGAATTTTGGCTTCAAAAAGCTGCATTTTTGGGTCACATAATCTCAAAAGATGGGATATCTGTGGATCCAGCAGAAACAGAGGTTATCGAAAGATGGTCGAGACCAACAACAGTGACTGAGATCCGAAGCATTCATGGTTTGACAAGATATTATCGACATTTTGTGAAAGATTTTTCATGATTATCTAATCCACTCACAAAGTTGACTCGGAAAGGAGTTAAGTTTGATTGGACGGAGGAATCTGAAGAGAATTTCAAGGAGTTGAAAAGAAGGTTATCCAGTGCACCTATGCTCACACTTCCTTGTAGTGGAGAAAGGTTTGAGATCTACAGTGATGCATCCAAGAAGGGATTGGGGTGTGTTCTTATGAAAAATGATATGGTGATAGCTTATGGCTAACGATAGTTGAAAATACATTAGCAAAATTACCCAACTCATGATTTGGAGTTAGATGCGGTAATCATTTCATTAATGATTTGGAGGCATTATCTTTATGGAGAAAGGTGTGACATTTATACTGATCATAAAAGTTTAAAGTATATTTTCACACAAAAGGAGCTGAATATCCGCCAAAGAAGATGGTTGGAGCTGATTAAGGATTATGACTGCCCAATCCATTACAACCATGGGAATGCAAACAAGGTGGCAGATGCATTAAGTCGACAAGACCATGCCAGTTTATCCATGATGAGGATAAAAAAAGATCCAATATTTATGGATTTACAAAGGATGGATCTTGGAATTATAATTGAAGGGGGAAAATCGTATCTTTCTAAAATGAATGTTCAACCATCTATACATGTGAAGATTAAAGAGGCCCAGAAAGAAGATGTCGAGTTACAAAAGAAGGTGATAAATTTTCCTGAATTCAACTTAGATTATGATGGGATAATAAAGTTCAGGAATCGGGTTTCTGTTCCTCCCATCTCCGAATTAAAGAAGGAGCTGCTGGATGAGGCTCATAGTTCTTCATTCTCTATTCATCTTGGAAGCACGAAGATGTATAGGAACCTGAAAGAGTACTTCTGGTGGGATGACATTAAAAGAGATGTTCTTGAATATGTCTTTCGATGCTTGGTTTGTCAACAAGTTAAAGATGAGAGACAGAAGTCTAACGGGATGTTACAACCATTACCCATACCCGAAGGGAAATGGGAAAAAATCTCTATGGACTTTGTCACAGGACTTCCTAAAACATCCAAAGGCAATAATGATATATGGGTCATAGTTGATCGTCTTACAAAATTTTTACACTTCATTGCTATTAGAGATGATTTCTCCCTGGATTAGCTTGCCAGGATATATGTAAAGGAAGTGGTAAGATTTCATGGAGTACCACTTTCTATTATATCTGATCGGGATCCGAGGTTTACCTCAAAGTTATGGCGAAGTCTTCAGCATACTCTGGATACAGAGTTATGTTTCAGCACTGCTTATCATCCTCAGACAGATGGTCAGTCTGAGAGAACAATTCAAACTCTAGAAGATATGTTGAGAGCTTGCTCTATGGATTTCAAAGGTGGTTGGGATCAACACCTACCTTTGGTGAAATTTTCTTATAATAATAGCTTTCACTCCAGTATTCAGATGGCTCTTTATGAAGCTCTCTATGGAAAGAAATGCAGGACTCCAACTTGCTGGGATGAAGTTGGGGAAAGAAAGCTATTAGGACCTGATCTCGTTGATGAAATGACATAAAAGGTCAGATTTATTCAATAACACATAAGAGCAGCGCAGAGTCGATAGAAAAGTTATGCCGACAACTGAAGAAAAGACCAAGAGTTTGAAGTGGGTGATAAAGTGTTTTTACGAATATCTCCCTGGAAGAGGGTCATGAGATTTGGAGAGAAGGGCAAGTTGAGCCCTAGATATATCGGTCCTTTCGAAATACTGGATCGTGTTGAGAAAGTAGCTTACCGATTTGCGCATCCACCGAATCTCTCTCATGTTCACGATGTGTTCCATGTATCTCTTCTGAGAAATTACCTACCTGATCCTTCACAGGTACTCAGCTCAGAAGTTATACCGCTGGAGCAAGATATTTCTTATGAAGAACAACTGATAGAGATTCTGGATCATAGTGAAAAAGTCCTACGATACAATACCTCTCGATTGGTGAATGTTTTATGGAGGAACCACCAATTAGAAGAAGCTACATGGGAGCTTGAGGATATGATGAGGGAGATGTATCCTCGTCTGTTTGTTACAAAGTGACGAATTTCGAGGGCGAAATTCATTTTAAGGGGGGTAGAATGTAACACCCGAGACATGTATATTATATAAATCATCAAAGAAATCTTTTTCTACACACAACACTTGCTTGTCTTTCTTTACACAAAATCCCGAGCTTCCTCGATAGCTTGCGTCGTACGCAATACTGACTTTCACTAAACAATGATATACTATTAAAATATTATTAAAACTAGCCGTTATAAATAGTAATAACCTCTTTTTGAAATTTTATAAATTTTATTTTTCAAAATGGAGTTCATTTTTGGATTCGTAATATCGAAATTAGCCTAGGGTTAAATTTTGTTATTTTTCTGAAAACTTTCAATTTTTGATGAATAGTGAAACCACTTAGTGGTAGTTAAAAAAACAGAATTTTTCATAAAACATAATTTTACCGCTTCTGTGAGTGAAATTTCGAAAATCCGAGAGACACGGTTAATATCAAGGACTAAAATGTGGTTCAATGAGATGAAAATAATTTTTGGTGAATAGTAACTTTTTACTTTTTTTTACCACGGTTAAAATTAAATAGGGAAATTAAGAGTAAAAATGATATTATTATTACCCTAACACATTTCCTAATTCTATTGGACATGTGTAATTCGACCAAACACAAACTTAGGAATAAAATATGACCATTTAGGCCCACTTGGATTAGATTAGGACATTTATTATTAATTTATTTAAAGAAGGGTTAAAATAGATAAAATAAAAGTTTAATAACAAAATCATTTTTAATATGGGGTTATACATAAGATAAATTCGACTATAAATATAAATTAGAAATCTAAAAAGATTTCCTATGTAATGGTAGTTTATTTATAATTTTTAGACAATAAATAATTTAATTTATTTATGACACAACGATGATGCAGTAATTATCTTATTAATTAAATATTGAAATAATTGATGTTATAAATACCCAAATAAATATAATTTGAGACTTTTTATGAATTCCACTAATTTTATAGGTTAATATGACATGTTATTATTGATTTAATTTACTTTGTTCGAACTTATCATTCTGTTATGATTTTCAAAAAAACCAATTACTAAATAGTGTCAAAATTGACATAAAATAGTTTTTAAAACAAATATTATATTATTAATTGTTTTTTATTCCTAAAAATATACGGTTCGGCCAAATTACTTAGATAAGGTTATATATATTAATAATAAACAACTTGGGGTTAGTTTCTCTTGATATAGTAATTTTATTAACCTTATAGTATAAGAACACAAGAAGACACGGTAAAAGTAAAATTATTTAACTTAATGTTAAATCTACATGATAAGGTTAAAATAGAAACCTAAAATTATCTAAATTCTATTGGATGAATGGTTTTCGACCCATACCCAACTTAGCCTCGAAATAAATTAATTTGGAGCTATTTAAAACCGAACTTTACTTTATAATAAAATAAAATTTTTAGTTATTCCAAAGGTGCCCCTCTCCTCCCTTATAAAAGGGCACCTCCCCCCTCTCTTCCTCACACCACTTTGAGCCTAAAGCTCGGCCAAACCCTGCCACTTTATCCTATACACTTCCCTAAATACATCTTAGAGGTCCTGCTCTTCTTCAAACACCAATTTTAGTGCCCTAAAAGAAGGTCTCAAAGAAGCACTTCAAAGAAGAGGTAATGTCTGTTACCGATTCTTTCATCTTTATTTCTTTTCCACTTCTTCTTCTTTAGTTGTTTCATTATGAAGTAATAAAATAAGTATCACTCATATACTGATATGTTATGATAAGTATGAAACAACTCTATTTCACCATCTATCCATCCTACAGAAAAAGAAATCACCGCGCGTGCGTACGTACGGAATATCGTCTCCACGCCGCGGTGTAATCTATTTTCCACCACCACCTTACTTGTATGGGTATAATGGGGTAAATAATGAATATATATAACTATTATAAAGCGATATGGATTCTGAAATAGTATACATACACTTCAATACAATTCCACGATCATGGGAACGATATCATCGCTCGTCCGTACGTACGGAATACCGTCTCCACAATGTGATGCGATTCGTTCTACATGATCTTCATTGAATAATGATTATATAAATGAATTGAATGAATAAATATGATATATAGTACTTTAATACCATTCTGGTAATGATGTATCTAAAACCTAAAGAGAAGAATAAGAATTTATTCGACAAAACACGCATAAGAAAAAAAAGTTCTAAACACCCGAATAAAAAGTAGCAATGAAATATTACTACCAAGAAACTAAGAATATGACCATATATGATATCATAACAATAATTATGATTCTTTAATAAGTCAATAACATTATTTAAATCATTATACAGATGTTTCAGACACTTACGAGGCAAATCAGACCTAAGGTAAGGGAAATATCACAATCTCATTTTTATCCGAGATTGTTTGTACTTTTGTATTTACTGGGCTGTATTTTATCATCCACATCCATGTTTCCTCAATATGTGATATTAATATACTTATACAATAGTTAATATCCAATTTTACCCTTCGGTGAGTTTTTAGTAAAAGATATGTAAGGAATCTTTTGTCGTTTTTTTGTACGAGGTACTTTTTGACTTTTCCGACAAAAGTACGAGAAGAATGTTTTTTTAACTTATACGGCATGAATGGATTTTTTAAAACATTATTTCCAAGAAGCTTCCTTTACAAGTTTTCAAGTTTATTTTTAATCAACTTCTTTTAGTTTAAAATTGTATGTCATGTTAAGAAAGGAAAAATGTTTTTGAAGTAGAAAGGATATATTCCTCAAGAATGGAGTTCAAGTGTTTTATCAAAATTATTTTCCATCTAAGATAATATAGGGTTCTGTTTCTATCCCTATTATTACATTGAATTGATTATGTTGTGATGGAATTATTTTTATGAATTCTTTTATCTTCTATGAATTATTTTATGATGTCATGTTGTTTAAGAATCCCATTTTTATTACATGGGTTATGTAATGATGTATGATTTATGATTTTGTGGCACACATAAGAATGGTATCATTATGAGATAGGTGGGACCTATATCTCCCTCCAATGAATTGGGTAATGATTTTATGTCTCATGAGATAGACATGGATGGAACGGAAGGTTATACCGGTTCAGTGAAACAGGACTGAAACGGGGGAGTGAACTCGGTTCAGAAATGGACTTTGTCCACTAAGATAGTCTTGGCAATGAGTCTTTACTAATAAGAAATGATTTTCTATGATTATGTGTGTGTGCCACAAAGTTTCATGTTTTAAGTCATGATTATTGGGATTACTTTTCACTACTATGATTTTTCCCACATTATGAAATTATGCTCTCTTTTGTACATAACTATTTCCAAAAGTTATGTTCTTATGAATATGATGTGATTGATATTTCTTTTGTTTACCATTTCTAAGCATTTGAGCTCACCCTTTTGTATGTTTTCTTTCCCCAGGTCAGGAAGAAGGTTATTAAGTAAGATATGCCAAAAGGGACTATAGATATGATGAAATAAATGGGAGACAGTGTAGACGCTTTATGAACCAGTTGTTTATGTTTCCTAGTTTTCTAAAGACACTATACCTATATGGTCCTTTCGTGGTTTTGTGATATGTTGTAATAAGTATGCTTCAATTTCGAAGTAATAACAATGTATGTAAATTATGGGTTGTTATAAATCCTCAAAGTCCATCTTAGGTCTATGTGCTCTAATCAGACTTCATATAAATCTTGCTTCCAAGGTTTGTACTAAACTTCCTCTAATACCAATCGTAATGCCCCAACCCCAGTTACCTAGAGTCGGAGCATTATTTCATAACATTAGCATGATCACAAAAAAGATCAAGTCTCAAAAGACCAATTAGTTTTGTAGCCTTGGAATAACTAGATACATTCATAAAGTTTACATTACATCCTAAAATGAAAACTACAACAATATAGTCTTCATAGTCCAAATTTTTATCCCATCATACTATTCCTATAGGTCATTCATAAAATACTTCTTCACATCCTGGGAAAAATCAAACATAGAAAGGGGTGAGCTCAAATGCCCAGAAAGGATAACAATATAGCGTAAATTTTCATAAATAAGAATAAAAATTTAAGGCAATGTATACCTAAAACAAAAGCCTTTTAAACTTGAACTTCAACACAATATGGCAGAAATAAAATGAAGTAATGTCATTTACATATTCACATGGATATTCTACTAATCGAATAATCAAATGAAATATCAATAACCACTTTCATAATGATGGAATGCATAATGCCAGACTATCATAACCACATAGCCAAGGCCTCGTGCCAAGACTACAAATAATATTTTGTCTAGGCTTTGTTCCAAGACACTTGATTGTCTTATGAGACCTACCGATGCATCGTGGACCTATATCGGGCTCCACCCGTCACATATTAAGTCCAATGCATTTCTTATATGAATAGGTTTAAATATAACATAAACATTCGTATTAAAACTGGCATATGAAATTTCAATACATTCTTCATAAACCATGAATAGTATAAAAATAACACATCCATAGTCAAACATATCACAAAACCATCAATGCAATATGGAAGTTTTGTATCATAATAAATCAACACTAAATAAACATAAAATCCATCAAAGGATGTTGACATAGATGAAATCAAAACTCTTTTTAGAGAAATATCTATTCCTATTTTGAAATCATTTAAGAGTCACAAAATTATAAAATAAGACATTTACTTTGAAAATTTTCTTATAAGATTGTAAGGGAAGCTTTGAAGATTTTATAATGGCTGAAAATAGCCACACCCACCATATAAGTTAAAAAAACATACTTACCTTAATTTTGTCGAAAAGGTTAAAAAGCACCTTGTTTGGAAAATGACTGAAAGATTCTTTTATAAACTTCTTATAAAAAGTCAAACAAGGGTATAAATGACATTAACGCATATTCTGTAAAATTGTAATAATGTTTTGAAATACATTTTTAAGAAACATGGATGTGGATAATAAAAAGGTCCCAGTAGATAATTACATATAAACAACCTCGGATAATGAAGAGATTGTGAAAATAAATACTTACGTTGTAATTTTCCTTGTATGGGGGTAGGTTAACCTACTGTATAATGGTGAAATAAATGTTAATAAATTATACATGATTTATATACATTAATATGATATCAAATATGATCTTTTAACATTGATTTGTTAATAATATCTTAATATTATTGTCGTTTCGAGTGTTAACTTACTCATTTTCTTTTATATGTTTTGTTATGTAAGACATGTTTGTTATGGATATGTTGTATCTTATGAATATACAGTTTGATATTAAGTCTTTAAACATTATTATTAATCTTCAAATAAGAATTATACTTGAATGGATACGATGGAGACAGAATCTCATCGCGTTCATGGAGACGGTAGTCCGTACGTACGCACGGGCGACAATATCATTCTTTTGATATTAAAATAATATTTAATTGGATGGTATATCATATATATGAAATCATCATCATGTTATATATATTATTTACATGAATTACACTTCATTATTATACCCATCCAAATAATAATGTTTTGAATAACAATTACACCACGACGTGGAGACGGTAAGCCGTACGTACGCACATATGGTGACATGTCATTCAAAGGATGGATAGAAAACTAAAATTTGGTTTTAACATGTTTATAATAACATAAAATAATATATAATATACTGGAGTTATTATTTTATAATGGTAATAAAAAATAATGAAGAAGTGGAAGAAGAAATGAACTTGAAAAAGGGTGGTGAAATCATTACCTCTTCTTCAAGATCTTCAATTTGATTTGATCAAAATGGATCCTTAGTTTGCCTTTCTGACTAAATTAAGGCCTCTAGGATTAAGTGAGGGAAGTTGAGAGAGTATTTTGGCAGGGGTTGGACGAACCAAGAGGCTTTGAAGGTGTTAATTAATGAGAAGGGGGAGTGCCCTTTTTATAAGAGGGGTGGGGGCTACTTTTGAAAAGCTAGAAATATTATTTTATAATAAATTAGTATTCGGTTTCTAATGGCTAAAAAGTGGATTATTTAAAAGTTAAGGTGGGGATGGGTCGAAAACCACTCAACCAATTGAATTTAGACAGGTTTGGGTCGTTATATTAACCTTATCTTTTAGTTTTAAATCTTAGTTAATTAGTTTGACACTTACCATTTCACTTTGTATTTTTTAAATTATATAGTTAATACACTTACTATATACCTCCAAGAAACCCCCAAGTGGTCCATTAATGATAAACCTATAATGATATAAGTCTCTTGTCTGATCCTTAGATTTTTAAAAATTTAATATCAATTAATAATATAATATTTGTTTTAAAACTCTTTTATGTTAATTTTCATACAATTCAATAATTGAATTATGTAAAACTCATACCAGAATTATTACTTCGAACAAAGTTAATTAAATCACTCATAACATGTCATATTATCCTAGAAAATTATTTTTATTTATAAAAAGTCTCAAATTACATTTATTTGTTTATTTATAATATCAATTATTTTAATTTTTCATTAATTAGGTAATTATTGCATCACCATTGTGTCGTAAATACATTAATGTATATAATGTCTAAAAATTATAAATAAGATACCATTATGTAGGAAATCATTTTATCTTTCTAATGAGTATTTATATTCTAAAAGAAATCATATATAACCCTATTTAAAAATTGTTTTTCTAAAACATATATGCTTATGTCATTTTTGTATTTATTTTAACTTAATTAAAATAAAGTGTCCCTATCACCTACAAGTGTCTCCATGGAGTCCCAAAATCAACCTAAAGATGCCACTGGTCGTCTAGGTATCCACCAATAAGGTTAGTACACGTTTTAGGGTAATTTAGTATTATTATAATATTATTTTTAACACTTATTTACCAGATTTACACTTTAACCATGGTAAATAAAATATTTACCGAAATAATTATTCAAAATGTCTAAAAATAAAAGTTACCTATTTAAACAATTTCGAAATCCGGATTAAAAATATGGAATCCATTTTTCCAAATTCAAAATATAGAATTGGCAGAAATTAATTTAAAATTAATTCCCGTTGTCAAAACAAAAAGCGTGTTTTTAAGATATAATAACTATCAAAAGATTGATACTTGTTTATGTCTGGTTTAATTGTGAAATTATGTCAAATGACCAACATTGTATTAAATGGTAAAAATATATTCAAAATATACTTTAAAACCACTCAAATTTATAATTTATCAGTATTAATTATTTTGATTACAAAAGTTGTTTTAAATTAAAATTTTGTAATTTTCACTATTCATCAAAATATTAAAGTTATTCGAAAAGTACCAAAATTTTACCTTAGGCTAAATTCGATACTCCAAATCAAAAAATGAAGTACATTTTGAGAGATAAAATTGATAAGATTTTAAAAAGTAGGTATTACAATGCATAACAGCTAGTTTGATTGGTTGTGGTGTGTGTTAGAACTCGATGTTGCGTACAACACAATCTATTGCATTACTCAAAGAGAAGCGTACTATAGAATCTTGGGGAGTTACAGGTAATTTGAAACTTTTTTTCTAAAAAATTATAAAATTTAATGTTATAATAAATATTATTTTCAATTTAGAAAGATTTGATATTATTGTTATAGTTATTGAAGAAGGTGATAGTTTATTTAGGTATTCCTACCGAGTTTTAATATTTACACATATATCTTAATCATTTGTATCTATCTTCTAGTGCTACTTCTAGATCTGGTTCTCTCATGGAACACCTCTGATACTGTTTTTTGAGGTGGCCCATGAGGTCACATGGAGGTATGTGTCACAATTTATTTATTTCCATGAATTTTGTTTTATTTTTATTTTTCAGTTTAAATTTATTTATTTATTTGATTTTCCAAGGATAACTCTTTTTCATCAATGTATACATTATGTATAAGACTAGTTTAAAGCCCAATAAACATAGGTTATTTAATTAAAATAGGATTTACAAAATTATAATCATAGGTTATTTTTTAAATGGGAATTTTTTTTGAAATTAAAATGTTTGGAAAATGTTTTGGGGCCTTTTGGAATGCATTGTGAAATGTGAAATGAATTTTTTTTGGAAATTGGGATTTTGGTCACTTTTTTTGGAATGATAAAGGTTTTTTTAAAACATTATTAGGCATGATTTAATGAATCAGATGGAAAGGGATTGATCAATTTGACCCTTGGTATTTCTATGGGTTATCACTAATTTTTTTGTATTTGGATAGTGGATAGTTTTTTATATTTGGGGATGTCTTCTAGACTTGTAATTGATGTATATTTAGGTTAGGTTATATGTAATTCCAATAATGGGTTCTTGATTTTTAAGGATGTTTTGGTTTTTTTAAAATATTTTAGTTAAGGGGTTTATGATTTTTTTATAAGTTGATATGTTGGGATGATTTTTATCCAAGTGGAATTTGAATGAAAACTGGATTTTGAAATGGGTTTTGAGGTTAATATTATTTTGAAGTGGAAAATGAAAATGAATTTTTAATTAATGTGGTGGTATGAAAAATGGTATTTTTGTTTGTTGGGTGGTTATTGGATACCTATTTAGTGTTTTTGGGATGAAATGGTGTTTTAGATTGGGTTATTGATTAATGATTAAGATGAACAGATCTATTTCATGTTGTTTTTCTGGTTGGGTTCATTATTTTCTGAGAATGAATCCAAGAATTGTCCAATGGTCTCTAAGGGATCTCTTTTAGATTTTTTTCCCAGAAACCCATTGTTGTGGGGGATTTAGGATTTCTTTGTTTTTTAGCTATTTTTTGTGGTTGTTTTGTTTTCATAGAGGTTTTAGAGAAGAATAGGTAATTTGAGTGTGTCTTTGGGTCATTGGGATCTCCAAATATTGTAAGGGTTAGAGTTGTTCTAGTTCTATTTGAAGGGTTTATTTTGGACTATTGAAGAATGATAACTCTATTCTTCTAACTAGGTGGGTTTCTTGAGTGAAATGTGGTAGATGGTAGTCTATTTTATGAATGTAATCTTAATGGTATACCAATCCAGTGATGAGGGTGAACCATAGGAATCTATTTCTGGGTTGTCATGTTCATCAATTTCTACTTCTCATTTATATCACTACATGCTCGTTTGTTTCTAATGTGGTCGATTTAGGCACTCTAATAGATTTTCCATAATCTTCATAGGATTTTTATGGTGTGGCCATGGATAAGATCTCAATGTTGTGTTTCTAGATTCATAATACTTATATAGAGGTTATGATTTCTTGACTATGGTGAAAATATTTCTTCATGACCTCAAGCCTCTATAATTAGGTCTCATACGGTTGATTTTTACATTTTTATGGTGTTTCATGGTGTGGGAAATGCACCTCCAACATATTCTCTCTGATATTAGAGAATATATCAGTTGTGTTTTCCCTTTATTATGGTTGTCTATTTTGTGGAATCATATTGTATTAGAGGTATTGTAGGCCTCAAAACATTCAAATCATTAGGTGAGTTATGTGACGATTCATTGGATCATGCTTGTTTTGGGATGTCTTCACCTTATTTGAATTATAAATCTTTTTATAGTATAGTGTCTAATTTTAATATATTTTATTTTGGTCCACATTTATTGGGTATTTTTTCATGCTATTTGGTTTTTAAAGGGTATGGAGAACCACAACGAGTCTCGTTGATATCCTATTTTAAGCTGGTCATGTGTAATTTGAGAAGTTAATAAGTAATAATAATGTTAAATGTATTTTAATATTTTTGAGTTGTTTCAATTTGGAAAATTATTTTTTGGATAGATCCTAAATATGGAGGAGATAACACCTTTGGATGAGCTCACAGAAATCTCGGTCTTCAAGGTATTCTTGATTGGGCAATTCCTTGTTTCTAATCTGCTCGACCCCAATCATTGTAAATGGTTGTCTTGGATAATTTTTCACATGAAGAATGTGAATAGAGGTACTGAATAACGAAAAATGATATCTGAGTTAGGGGTTATGGTTTTCCATGTTGTGTTTGTGTTTGGGTATTTCATATTATTCATTAATAATTTATTTGATGGATTGAATAATTACGTTTCATTGGTTCCCTATTTTGATGTGGGTAAATTTATTTGATGAAAAACATTCAAGAATCTTTTTTTAGATATTGAAGTTTCGAGTATTTGGGGATAAAAATTACTTGGTTATTGTTCCTCAGGTGTTAGAGGTTCTTTTAGAATCATTGTCTCCTTGATTCATTCTTTAATCAATTGAGTCTCTTTGGACATGTTGGGGTCAGTAACTATCATGGTCAAGAGAATTGTTGCACCCTAAACAATCAGTACTGTATTAATATTTTTTTGAACTACTATATTTGTGATTGAGTGGGATTTAGCTCTTGTAGATAGATGAGTTAAATAAATGGGATCCCAAGGTACCATGGTTTCAGAAAAGGTCAAGTATGCTAGGTAGATTGTCTGATTTGAGGCCGGATTCCCCCTAGAAGGATTAATGATACAACACAAATTAATTATATAATGATGATGGAAGACAACTTGACCATGGGATGTTTTCCACTATAGTTTATTGGGCATGAGAATTTTGTGGGTTTGGGAATACGATCAGAGACTACTAGGCCTTGGGATGCAATCCCCTCAAGTGTATCGCACATAGAGTTGTTGTGGTTCTTGTTACGTGTTCTTATCATTGAGGTACAAGGATTCTAGGACTGTTCTTACCCTAGATTCTCAGGTATTTATCAATGTTATTTCATACATTTATTCATATTTTACATGGTAGTAGTTTTAAAATGTACTTCATTGTAATATTTCCATATTGTGTCTTCTGTTCTTACAAAATTATCTTTTAAAAATAATTTTCAGGAAATGAATTCTTTGTTTTGAATAATTTGATGAAACTAATATGATGATAATTTTAATTTTTATAAAAATTGTACCTTATAACATTTTTTTCATATAATGTAGAATAAAATATATTTAATATGTCTATTTTTTCAAACTAGTAGTACGTGGTATTCATTTCAATGTTAAGGTAAATGGATTAGTTTATTCGAGAATACCAACAATGTTTTAATAAGCATTTATATTGATTTATTTTTTATTTAGTTTCTGGTGTCACTTCCAACTCTAATTAGGTCATGGAGGGGGTGTAATTTAATGGCTGGAGTTGAAAAATGAGGCCACATGGAGGTATGTGTACATGTTTATTTATTTTGGGTGTTGTGTTTATTTTAATTGTTCTGTTTATATTTTTTTATTTATCCGATGTTCATGGGATAAATCATTCCCATCTAATAATTTTTATTTCTAGGCACTAGTTTCCACCGTAGGAGGATTGGGAGCACCTCTCAATATTTTTATGGGACAGCTCGGTTGTCCAGTTCAGGGTCAACCCAGGTTGATTCATAACACTAGTATTATTGAATAGTATTTGAGTTATTGAAAAACTCATGCCATTGTCAATGAGTATGTGTTTCTTCAACAAAAACTGAGCAAAAAAATATCTACCTGCCACATATGCATCTTCAAAAAATCCAAATTCAAACTGAGTATTGTCTCTTACATGACCATGAAACTAAATAAACTCATAATAAATGTAGAGTTGTGGATGTACTTTTTCTATCCATTAAACATCTAGAAAACAGAGCATCAGAAAAACATTTTAGAACAAAAACACATCCAAAATAATAAAAGAGGACTAAATCCATATTTCCAATTTGATAATGAAATACATGTTTTACATATTTTTAAAGGAAGTATTTTGTATTTTATTGATATCTTGTATATAATCATACTGAAATCATTAAATTTGGATGACACGAATTTATATAAAGTAAACTTTGTATGATACCTATAAAAGTTATCTGATCCACTAGTTTCTTGGACCCATCAAGATCTACAATATTAGAGGTACCAATAACAGTTAAAACTCTTTTCGTTTTGTTGGTTCCAAATTTCATAAGAAAATATTTTATATAATTATGTTGACATATAATAGTTCTTTCTGGTTTTGAGATATTTGAAAACCATTAAAATAAGTTAACTCACCCAAGATACTCCTTTCGAACTCATATAGTATAAGATCTACAAAAATATTTGACAAATATTTCTATGTTGAACCAATTATAATGTAATAAGAATAATGTTTTACAATCATAATGTATTTATTAACTTATTATATAAAAATATTTTGATTTACAGCTCCCTTCACAAAATAGACCTGTATCCAAAATCATGAAAATCTATCATACCCAGCTCTAGGAGATTATTTAAGCCTGTAATATTATTTGGAAAAAAATATAAAAAAGTTTTAGATTTTATCAATTTTTATATCCCGAGGATTTTTCAACATTAAATTCGTCCTAAAATTACTTGTTAATAAAATCACACTTCACATTCACTTTGAAGTGTTGAAAATTAAATAAGGTTGTAATGCACTGAAGTATACGAGTAACATAAATTATTTCTAAAAGGGAATATATTACTTCATAATATATTCCTTCTTATTGATTTTATCCCTTAACAACAAGTATAGTTTTAAATATAAAAATTATTACATTTTCATCACATTTATTCTGAATAACCCATTTTACACAAATTATATAAGTTTTGTTATGTTGTTCTACTAATGTCCATACTTTCTTCCTTTTAATCTAATTAAGTTCATATTTCATATCCATAATATAATTGTCAACAAATAAAGTCTCATCCGGATTATTACATTCAAATTGCGATATGAAAACTCAATATTCAATTATAGTCCTCAAGGAAATTCTAGTCCACACTTATTTTTTACATCACCAATGAATCCTTCACTATGATGATTACTAAGAAACAAAAAGTGTCTATAGTTTTCAAAATATTGTTCCTATATAATTGGTAGAGAATAATCTATAATAATTACTTCAGAAAATAATTATTACCTTATTTCATTATTAGAAGATCATTGTAATAATGGATGAAAATCGGTCTCAGAAACAACATATGAGGATGTTGGTTGGGGTTGTTTGAAAATGAAGCGATTAGTTTAATCAAACATAACATGCACTGTTTCCTTAATAGTACAATAAAATTTATTAGAAATGATAGAAGACATATAATTACCCGAATAACCTTAAAATATTCCTTCTTCGGATTTTGGTGAAACCTTATGTAGATTATCATTAATATTAATAATTAATACATCAAATCCAAAAACATTGAAGTCGGAAACATTTATTTCTTCTTGACCATAACTCATATGGAGAATCATTAATAAATTTTATAACTAATACTCTATTTATAGTATATATGGAATTAATAACCACTTTATCCAATAAATGTTGAGAAAGAGAGTATTAACTAATCATGGATCTAGTATTATCCTGATTAATATTATAATCTCTTTCAACTATACCAATTTTCATGGGGTGGGGGTTCTAGGTGAACCAATGTAATGTTCTATATCATTATTACCATAAAAATATTCAAAATAATAATTTTATAATTCTCTTGAATGATCAAAATGGATAGTTATCAAGTAGTGATTTTCTTCATTTGTAATGCTCGCAATAAAAGTTTTAAAATAAATAAATGGTTCATATTCCATTATAAGAAAATATACCCATGTTTATATAGTGCAATCACCAACTAAGAAATAGAAATATTATTTTCTAACAAAACACCCAATTTTTTTGGGACAAATTAAATTCATGGCACAAACTATAAAGCATCAGCATTTGAAACTTCATTTATAGATTTAAAATAAGACTTATATTGATTACCATATTGAAAAAGGGTCCCAAACGTTTTATGTATCCAATCAATATTATGGTAGATCCTCAAAAAGTAATATTTTAGTCATCATATATATATTTCTATAATTAAAGTGTTTTGACCTTCAATGGAATAACCAATAATGATATTTCATTCTACTAGGCCAATTTAAGTCTAGGCTCCTAATCACTTCTAAGTAAAGTGTGTATACATTCTCATACAGATTGGATGAAATAATAAGCTCATCCATGGGACTATGTACTATCCATTTATAATTAACAATGTTAACAAGGAAACCTTCATCGAATAATTTACTTATTCTTATAAGGTTGTTCTTAATACATATAATAAATAAATCATTTGAAATAAGGGATCTTACAAGAATGATAATGTTACTTTTTCTGATAATCTATCCTTAAAGATTTTATTTGAATGTTATTTTTCATCCTTTCATTTTTATTATCTTATTGAAGTAATATCTTTTTCTAGTCATGTTCCTAGATCATCCACTATCTATGTACTAAATATTTTTGTTCTTGGTACGTTATTTACTTTATATAAAATAATAAGATTATTTTGTTTTTAGAATCCAAAACATATTAGGTTCAGTATTATTAAGAAAAAAATATTATGTATCCATATTTTTGTTGTCATTTTTTTTTTGGAAATGTGATTTCTTTATAAAAATTATCCTTTAGAAATCCTACTTATTGAACTATGTTTAAAGTACTATTTCTCGTCCTATTCCCACCAATTTAGTACATAATGAAAAAATTCAAACATTTACAAACAATGTAATTATTACAAAAATTTTTTTTTATTTTTAAAACTCATTATGGAACTATTAAAATAATGTTTAATTTTTTTATTCATTTTGAGAATGTTTTCCTTAACATTGGGACATCTGATAAAAGATTATTCAAATAGGAAATTTTATTTTTTATTTTTTAAAACAAATGTTTTATCCTCAGTAGTATTAGTTCTAGTGTTACGTGTAACAAAACAATTCTGTAAAAAAATTCATAAATAACTATTTACATATCAATTTAAATATTATATTTTTTATAGATTTATTTTTTTGGATTATAGCCACCATGAAATGAGTTCAATGCAATTTTTTGAAAAATGTCATGAACCCGATTCGAAATGTTCGAAGTGTGACTTTAAATTTTTCATAGAGGAATTCAGTATGAAACAATCAAATATTCTCTAGAATATGGTGGAATATGATTTGAAATAATGTCCTGAAAATCATTCTCATAATTTATTGGCATACATGACTACTACTCACACTACCACTAAAGAAACCCCATATTCCTTGGTGTATGAAACATTTAAAGTATTTCCAATTAAAATTCAATTTCATTGACTCTGAGTTGAAATCTGTGATCAGTTTTCTATAGAAGAGAAGTTATAGAAATGGTTTTATGAGATAGAATGATTAGATGATAAAATATTGCATATTCCTCATCTTTGGAAGTCTATCAGAACAGAATTTCATGATCATATAATAAGAAAGTTTATCTCTGTTCATTTCTTTATGGAGAATTGGTATTGGTGCATAGGAGTCTAATGATTATAGGAATGAAACCTTCAAATCATTAATCGATGTGGGAGGGAACATTTTCCATATTTAAGGTTAACAACAATGAAGCTTATTCAATAATCTAAATGGATGGGTTGATTATTAAACTCCAACCAATGAATGAATTTTGAAGAAATACATTGTGTAACTGAAAACCATGTCCATGTTGCGTGACTCTAAACCGCACAACATGAGCTCATAGTCTCAAGATGTTAGACTACATAACAACCATAAGTGTCCATGATCCATGATGATAAAATGAGTAGCTTCTTTGTCCTTGTAACATGACATTAAATTGCATGACATCATTTGTCCACATTACCCAACATTTAACTGTACGGTTAATGTCTTAACTAATTGATGTAATGATCTTCCATATGCAAGAATCATTGACATCATTTCTACTCCATAGTGGTAAATGAGTCCATTTAAACCCTTTATCATAATCAGATATGCATAGGGACCTAATTTCATTAACAATTTGTGGCTTGATTCTCATCCATATGATATACATATAGACACCAGGATCTCCAATCACGGGCCCAACTGCAATGAAAAACAATTTTTTTTCACCCCTGTAAATGAACTAGATCTATAAAAAGTGTTCTTTTAAGAAACATAGTTTTATTTTCATACCATCTTGTGTCTTAAATTTAATCATTCTTCTATAATGGGTCAAAACCCCCTCTCTTCCACATTAAACACAATTGGTGTGGGGGATGTTTCAAGAGCAACGTTTGGCTTAATTATTATATATATTATATACATAGAGATACCTAGATTTCCAATCTTGGGTCTAGACACAATAAAAAACACCTTTATTACTTATGTAATAATCAAAAACTACATACAGAATGTTTCAATATCTATGTTGGGATATTTTCTTACCCCCCATCAAGATATGTAGTGACACTTGGTTTTCATTCGTTAGTCCAGCAATAACAAGTTTATATTTTCATTTCGGTTCATCTTGGTCTTTACCACATGACATTAAACTGCACTAAAATCTAAGAACTATGTTTTGCTTTATTCTTTATCAAATGAGATATGTATTGAGCCCAGGTTCAATGCCCTGACACAACCATAAATTAATCACAATAACCATATTAATTACATGTGTCACCTTTTTGTTTCTGATAAACCATTACTACTCTTTATTTCTCACACCAAGTATAGGTCACGTGGGCATAAGAATTGGGTAACAATATTATCTTTATAAATAAGTTGTCTCCATTTCATATGAGTTTAACAATGCTCCTCACTACATGACATAAAAATGTATAGTAAAATGTCCTCACTGCATGACTCTAAATTGTACGACACAATATTGATTCAAATGAATGAAAGAATGTCTCTATTTTACATGTGAGTCAGATTTATGTAAAGGACTCCAAACACATGAAAAATAATGAATCAAATATTTCTCATCTGTATTGAGAATTACCCTATCCTATATTTCACACTCTTAATCTTGAATATTTTCATATCTCCATAATATTTCTTACGGTTTTTTTTGTGATAGATTCTAGGATATCTGAGAACTCTTTTTCCTAACTATGAAGTATATTCCCTTAGGGGGAATTCATATGTTTCCTACATAATAGGAATGTCAGGAAAAGGATCCCCCTTTTGGCTATAGTTCATATTCCCCAGTTGGCCCTGCATAATAAATCCCCCATAACATGGTTTTCAAATAATGGTAATTTCATTCTTGGTTATGGTGAATTTTTTCCCTTCAATCTTTGATAACAAAATACAATAATTTGTATTTTTTAAGCTATCATTCATGTATATGATTTCCATTACCTTTATCTCATTTTGAAGGTCTTCAAGACCATGGTTTACAAATTTATTTCTCCATATTTTCAAATTAATATGATATAACTTTAGAAGCACATTACAAAAAATCATATACGGTTTCCATTTCTAGTAGTAGTTGTATTACATAAAACTAAAAAGACCATACACCCTATATTTTTGTTGGACCTTCAATGAAATAATATTCCTCTGATACTTTAGAAATCATGTTTCGAAGTAATATCTCCATATTCAGGTACCTTTATTCATAATCCAAACTCTGTGTTTTGCAAAACATTAATCTCCGTAAACCTCTATCAGCTTTTAGAAATAGAGTGTAAAAAATTTGAGATCTCTTTTGCATGAGTATTTAGTATGTTACCTTAGGTGGACTTGAAAATATTCCCTACATAAGATGCCAATCGATTATAAGATTCGACTATTGGGATATTAATCTCATGCACCAATTGGCCCAACATAATACAACTCGCATAATGGGTTTGATAAACAATGTTATCTTCTTTCTTGGAAAAGACTTCCTCTAATGCTTTTATCCCTTTTTATACCATATCATTTTTCAAATTTATAAATTCTTAAATTACTATTTAAATTACATTCCTTCAATACAGAAATTTGTTCGTTTTTTTCCAAACATATTATCAAGAAATTGGGATATTCTCATTCCTTTGGTCATAGATAATGACCTTAAATTATGGGCACAAAATTTCCTTACTTCATGACTCCAAAATACAAATTACAATGTCCTAACTGCAATACTTTAAACTACATTATATGATATAAAAAACTTCTTCATTCTGAAAAATTTTAACCATTCATCATACACCAAATTTGTGTATAATGGGTTTCTTATTTATAAATTATTTAGGCATAAATAACTCTGTATTCTCAAAATCTATTTCCCTGGGAAAACCACCCATTTTGGTCTTGATTCACTAAAATCTTATTTTGATTTTTCTATCAATAGTAAAATGTTAAATTTCGAAGAGCCCTTTTGACTGACTATATAGTTCATGACCCCAAAGGCCTTGTATAAAATTTGAAAATATAATAGGCATTTCAGTCAAAAGATTACACTATTTGGAATTGCAGCATATTCCCTAGTTGGCCCTGTATTTTCTTCCCCCATAATAGGTTTTTCAAATAATGGATACATTTAATTGGAAGAGACTTCTTTTATGATTTTACATGTTTTAGATTCGGGGACCATAAAATTAATGACTCAAGATTCCCCATATAAATATTTAAAGAATATTATAGAAATTCATAGAAACTATGTCTTGTTTGGGATTTTATTTCTAAATATATAGCCAATGATGTTCAGAAATAAACACAATCCCTTTATAGTAAAACCAGTCATGAATTTAAATTGACAACCATATGTGATTTGTTACTCAACTGATTTGGAACCTACAAAGGTAACTCAAGACCAAATTCGAGTCCCAACTCACTAAACGTATATTCTGTATGGTAAAGGTAATATTGAGAAATGAAAAAAAAATAAAACATAATAATTCCGGGGGATTGTATGTATAACCCTAGTAAAAACAAAAACTATAATCTCTAGTTTGCACGATTTAGGGTAAAATTAGAGCATCCTTCAAAACATGATGTATCTCTAAATATAACCAAATGATGTTGGAATGTGTCAAAGTGTCGTACGTTTATGTAAAAACATGATTCTTTTCATTCTGAGTGATTCGAATTCAGGGAGGGGGGGGGGGGCTTTTGCCGACACCATGAAATTTGTTCCTAGTCTCTTTTTTCAAAATATCATAAACTGGGCAAAAAAATATCATGGTACGACTCTGTATTTTTCATTGCAGTCATTGATGGTATAGAAGGCTCCGTTCTAAAGGGTCGGGACCGTAGGTGGGAATTGATCCAATGTAGGGGTGCGGGATTGCATCCCCCTAAGTGTGGAGAAATTATTTTTGATAAGTCATCAAGGAGACTCCCAAGGTAGCTACACGCAAATACCAGTAGGCCACCACCCTAGAGCTGTATAAAGAAATAATTTTGTTAATTCCTTAAAGGGGCGCCCTAGTTAGGCCAAATCACCGTTATAAGGATAGTATAATTTGAATCCACCCATTAATTTCACAACCACATTCGTGCCATAATTCTGTTGCGAAACATATTTGGGTGACCTATCTGTTTCACCTAGGGTAAATGTTTTCCTTGTAAATAGCCCTTTGGGGGATTCATTTGTACCGACAAATTTCCCTAAAGCCCAATTACTTCATCAGTCTCCCTAGTGATTCAACCAAGTCTTCCAAAACATTCAAGGTAGTTATTTAAAACGTAAAGTGGAGGAATTAAAGGATCATCATAGACATAATTCCTTTTATAGTTTGAAATTCAAAACACTTTGGCTCACAAAGCAGCCAACTTACCTAAATCAGAAACACATATGTGACAACTATTCCTCTCATATGAACTTGAGCACCCCTCTTCTGGTAATACTAGTGAATACTCTTGATGTTGTCAACCTAGTCTTTCCAGAGCATTGACATCCTAGTTTTTCGTCACTCAATTGAACATCAGGACACCCAATATTACTTTTACGCCCATACTTGTGCACCAGTACTAACTTGTGCACCCCTATTTGATTCACCTACTCTCATTACTCTAATAAACACTATGATCTCTTTGTAGACAATCATGGATTGTCTTCTTATTCATTGGTTCCCTTTCCTAAAATGGATTCTATTGATAACTTCACCAAAACATCATGATTTATCATGCCCTTGGGAAAGGAACATCAACGTGTCTCCTATATGGGTTTGTATATCCGGATTAAAAGGCTTCCCACATTTGTTTCACAATGTTGTTAGGATTCGTTGAGTGTCAGTGGATTTGTATATCTGTAGTAACTTGGACCTTTCTCCAAGCATCAGTCCTAGGAAGTTCCCAGTTTGGAAGATTGGGGATCAGTTTCTGACCTTCCCTTCTCCACTCTACGAACTGGAATTGTGGGTCTCTAGTAGGGAAGGTACAGTTTGTGATTTGTTTTCCATATAAGAAAAATAGAAGACTCCATTCCCAACTGATATCCATAATGGAAACCATCCTGGTGTAATCCCTTAACATTCCAAGTAGGAGGTTTCATTCTTTTTTACTATATACTTCCTTCACCTAAAGTCCTTCATTGCTTTGGAACCTTATCCAATTTAAAGAGAATAGATGGAATATTTTTCACCCCACCCACTCCTCGGGTCGACTTGACCTCATCCACCATTTCCTCCATGGGCACACCCTCTTCCAAAACCAGAAGAGGAAAAGTGTGGGTGCCTTCGTTGAGTCTTTGACCTCATCTTTCTTCTCATTATGAGCATGACTCATGTGGGCTTAGATATTTATCATGATCCCAACATTTTCACTTGAAATTAAACTACGAGAACTCTGATTCCTATTTAAATATAGATATGAGGGATGCCTTCTTGAAGGCCCGATCTCAAAAGGGTGGCCTTCCAAAAGGGTTACCCAATCATATCCCCTACAATGGATAGTTGTTATGCATAATCCCCAAAAATTGAATGAACTACATGAACTCTTATTAACACCATAATTTCCATACGTAAGAAGATTTCATCATGGCTCCAGCTCATTGGATTTACTCTTTAGAAATACAGTAATAATTCCTTTAATTTGGTCATCCTCCTTAGGAATAATCCCCATATTAAACCCTCAAATCACATAGGAATACTTTTAATAATGTGAACCCAAAATAATTTCTCTTAATGGACTATACACTCCTATGAGACTTATCGAACTACATGGGATTTGAGTCCCATCCACATGGGATATGTAGGAATATTCCAACAGGTTTAAACCCAATACATCAAACCAACCCTATTATTCCCAGTCCATATTCCCAACCCGGCCGAATTTTACATGGAAGCACATATCATTTCTATGTTACTTGGACGTCTTTGGCATAAGTCTCACACAAAACATTATCTAAGCACCTTTTCTTAGATTCTTGTACCCATGACATTAAATTGTATGGAATGGTCCTTATCACATGACCTTAAAATATATTATGTGTCCAATTATGCGTCACCGAACTACGAGGGTTCTAATTCATTTTCTGAGAATGAATAGGTAGCATAATTTATTGGTACGATCCCAATATCAAAACAATCATTCATCTCAATGGATGACAATAAATTACATTGATCCCCACTAAGTGGCTTAAAAACTAGTATCAACATAAAAATGATTATATAAATATTTAAATAGTATATAAGAGGATACTATTGATGGATATCCTTGAATATATACATATATCTCCATTTTTGAAGAACCTAAAATACATTTGGATGATTCTAAATTTCCCAAATGTTATAAATGGTTAAAAATTACAAGGGAAACTTATGTTATACTTGGTGAATTTATAACGATTCATGAAAATATTTTAAATTTATAAAGAGTGTCATAAAGTAAACAATATATCCCCTGAAAAGGGTGTGATAAGTCTGAACTCCCAACCTCTCGACTAATTCATGTTCTTATGTATTATTAATTTCAAACATAATGAATGCATGACTTCAGAAAACAAGTCCCTTTTAGATAAAAAATTGTTGTATGTTTCTAGTTATATGAATAAATATAATAGAAACTTTCTAGAAGTAGTGATTCATAAATTAGAACACATGTTTTGAAGATCTAAAAAACATATCTTTTGAATGATATGAAATTTAATTTTTTAAAATAGTTACTCTCGATTATTCAAATAAAATTTTATCTTTACCATTATAATGTTTTTTTACAAATTATACAATTATAATTTTCTAAATGTTTTGTGCCTCTAGAAACATCTTCCAAACTTGGAAGATTATTATCTTCCATTGAGAAATATTATTTATTTCAAATTGTAAAATTTGATTCATTAGGATAATTTTATACTAGAGAAACTTTAGTTAGGGATTAATTTTTATATACAATTCCCTTTAATCATTGATTTAAAATGGTTTCTTTATAAAATAAGAGATTGTTCCTTTGACCAGAACATTCCTTATTAGAATAAATATTATGAGAATCACCACCATCAACACAGCATGTTTCAGAATAATTTAAAACAATATTGAATTTAGATTTATAATACTTCTTTAAATTTCTATTTGAAATTCTATCCTTCTTTTCATTCCATTTCAGCTTTAGAATATCAAGGGGGATATTTTACACTTTCTTACATTGATAGAAAGTTACTTCAAAAACATTATTATCACTATTATAATTATTATATTTCTTATGTCGATATTGAAAATATTTCTTCACAATGATCTGTTTTATTCATTTAGTTAGATTGTACAACTTATGGTTTCAATGTCCTTATGTAACAGAATCAGAAAAAACAATAACATTTTTCTTCCTAGAATATTTTTTTTACTTTCCCAGAAGATTGAATATTAGAAGGTATAGTAAATGTTTTAGGAAACAAAATCCACCATTTTTGTTTTTAGCATTCTAATTATTTCATTTATATCAACCATCATACTACATAAGGTTTCCAATAAAATCATCATAATTAAGATTATTTTACATACGTGTATCATCCATAGCTATTCTTTTTTATTCCCATTAAATGGTCATATTATCAATAATATTTTAAATAATAATATTATCAACACAAACGTTTTTTCCCATATATTTTATAATATTTATTATAGTCATAAACCATCGGTTCATCTTGAAAACTGACTCTCTAGGAATAAAATCAAAATCTTGGTCATCATCTCTAGTTATAGCTCTTCTGGATTCCATAGCATTGGATGTTCCAAAATGTTTTACATCCAATTTACTCTAGTTACTTTTATCAACATCATAAGATGATATTTGAATATTGATATTTCTTTACATAGGGAACAAATAATTAAATCTAACTTTTTAGTTTAACTAGTATTCCCACTTCTCAGCATTTGTGAATGAAGAAACATTCGTATCATAAATATTGTACTTCTTAGTTAGAATTAAAAACATATCCACTCAAACATTGATCATTAAGGATTTTATTTTGTCTCTCCAATATTTATAGTCATTTCCATAAAAAAATTGGGGTTGGATTGGATTAGAATCACCATGTGATCCATCATTCATTCATATCATCATGAAAAAAAAATTTCACAAAAATATTAGTTTTTTCAACTATGTTTTTAATAACATATAATATATATATAAAAAATACATACTAAATTGGGGTGAATTGTAGTTTTTAATGCCTTTAATCATTATAAATCCCAATAATCTTAAATAAAATTTGTCGAAATAAAATTTAGACTGCTTATTAATGAAGAAAATTAGAACTATAAATGGATATATTATATTAGAGTGAAGGAATTAGAATCAAATTGGATCATATTAAATCAAAGTATTTTTATTATCTTATTTATAATAACAATGAAAAAATAAATTGAATAGAAACTATGTCTGAAATGTAATTTTATTTTATATACAAACCGGTATAGACCCTTTTAAAAACACATTATCCTATAGATAGTAACATTAACAATGAATTAAAAGATATTATTAAAAGATTAAAATATTTTATCCTTAAGACTAAGGTTGTCAATAATCTTTAAAAATGGTATGAAAAGTGTTATATTTACTATCAAAACTATCATTCCGTACAATGAACACCCTCGATATATTGATCAGAAAATTTATATCATCCTATACTCAGAATCAATTTAAAAGATGATTAGACTCTATATTCCTATCCTCGGAAGCCATCGATTCGAGGTATCATATTCACCATCAAGTTATTAACAAAATACCTTGATATCAAAATGATCTAAAACACATTAAAAATGAAAAATTTATAATGGAAATAAACTGATAGGGATTCTGTAGGAAGACCAATATCTAAATAAATAAAATGACTATGAACTAGAAGTTCATGAATAGAAATATTTAGAAGACTTGAGTGAAAAAATGTATCACATCTAAACACATAAAATTATTATCTATTGATAGGAGAAGATTCAACAGTCTTATTTATATGATTTTTCCATGGACAATAACTGGTGGATTTGTACATCTCACAGTGATATTTTACTACTGAAAGTTTGAAGACATTTTTGTTTAATACCATTATAGTGCTAAAGGTATTCCTTAATATATAAACAAATATTATGTAATTCCAATTATATATATCAAATAATCTGATGGACTATGTTATCTATTGTAAATATTATAATATTTATGAGAGTATATCCAAATTTTTTGATACTAGTATTGGTCTGATGGTATTGAATTTTTTTAGTTCGAAAGACAAGGAAATTTTTTACCATGTGGTCTAAATAAAGTTCTAACTGATATATGAAACTCATACTCAATTATATGATCGTATAATATTATATTTATAATCAAAATGCATTAGAAATTTTTATATGTATGGAAAAGTATATTTTTTTCTACAAAAAAATAATAAAATCATTGTGAGATAAAAGTTTAGTAAACTTGTTTTAAAAAATATTTTTTGATTTAAAAAATTAAAGGAATGGAAAAGTAATAAGTAATACTTATGAATCAACAATAAAATCATACCCAGCAATATAAATCTTTTATTGAAGGGAATAATCAATATTTTAAAAAACTAATAAAAATTGGATGTAGTATTACAAATATTATAAAAATGGGTGCAATGAATGGATAATGATTAATTGATAGTGGAATAACTATATATTTATAAGGACCTAGCCTTAAAACATTACGTAATCTTGAATTAAATGAATAATTTACATTGAGTATCTTTTCAAGTTTAGTGTTTTAGAGAATTATGACATAACTATTACATCTCAAAGTATTACAAAGTAGACACTTCTACTCAGTTTCAATTTTTTTTCATAAAATAAAAACTCTTAAAAAGATACATGTAGAGTTCCATGTTTTAGATAGAATTTCTATCCTTGATCTCGTCCTTGAACCTATTTTAATTTATGTCATGTGAAAAACATTTCAAAAACATGGGATGTGCATAAAAAGCTTAGTAAGGGATACACAAAGAGAGAAAACATTATATCATCAATATAAACATAACATAATGTTTTTTAACATAACAAATGAAATCATAAGATTTGTGAAATACACATAGAAATCAAAAATAATAAAGGTAACTTAAGGCATAAATAACATAGTAATATTTTAACTATCCCAGCTACATAGGGAGTCACATTTGGAATACCCATCATAGTATATTCCCTAAATCTCTTAGGATAAAAATTAACATTTACCTCTGTCACATTAACCAATGCATTGGAGAGCTATCTCGGGCTCACCCGCCCTAGGATTATCATGGAACCACCCATATAAATAACTATGGCTAAGAACCATAACATAATCGTAACAGATATCTTAAGCATAAAGGAAAGATAATGTTCCCACATTGCAATAAAAATATAACATTTTATGATATTGAAATAATAAATCCATTCAAAAAACCATTTTCAATACCAAAATATGTAAACACAGTATATGGTATTTTTTCTTTTGAAAACAGTATGGATTGTTAATAAATCCATAGATCAAATAATTCTCACGGTGGTGGAAAAGGTCGTTGTCAACGCTTACGTAAAAAATGAAACATTTCGTTTTGTCATTTAGTAAAATTCTTTGTAGAGAAAAGATTCCCTTTGAATGAAATGAAATTCCAAAAGTGTTTTATACACTGTATAAAATAATGTCTTTTAGAAACAAAAGATGCCTTAATGAAATGAGATTGAGACGATGTCCTGTATAAAGACGGTATCCTTGAATTAAGGATAAATCAATTACAAAATTATGTGTGAAAAATTTAAATACACCCAATATAAGTGGATATTATTTTTAAAACAATAAGAGGTAATCCACAAATATTAATATTATGACATAATCAAGAAGTATTGGTTTAACCCAAAGAATTAAAATTGGGTTAAGATGTTCCCTAACTGAAATTCGTGATCCTAACGATGTCACTTTAAAATTCAGGAAATGAGTTGATGGGAGATAAAAAGGGTATCTCATCACTTGGACATAAAATTTACAGAAATATGTATATATAAGAAAATATCCCAAAATAAGAATATGTAAATTAAAATACCTAACAAAAAGAAGTCGTTTAAAAAGAGGAGGGAGAAAGGTTCCCTTACCGATTTTGGTAACTTTCAAAACGTACACCCCATAAATGAAAGACTATATAATATTGATATAAATACCAATAAAGAAAATTATATTACACAAATAGTAGAATAATGGGCATTAAATACACCACTCAAAGGAGATAGTGACAGATATAACATGAATATCATGGGAATAAATACTGAGCTAAAAACCCCTTACCTCGTTGTAATAAATCTAGTCGTATGACCAAAAGATAATAAATACCAAATGAATTACAGAATACAGTGAATATAGATAGGGTCATGAAAATATATATCAAATTTAAGTACACAATACACTAATTTCAATAAATATGTTGCAAATAATGGAAATCTCATGTAACTTAAAACGAGATAAGAAATCCCCTTACCTAAAGTCTGACTTGTCTTGTTTCTTTATTTATATTCCTGAATAATAAACTTTGGTCAATTTATAATTTCGTAAGGACACAGTTTAAAGATTATCGTAAAATTCTTATCACATATTACTATGTTATAATAATTAGTTAATTATGTGTGTTAATGTAATACATTTTATCAATGTTTGGTGCATGAGTCAACAATGAACATGTTTGAAGAGAATTGTCCATGTAGTTATAAGTACATCATCTCTGTAGTGGTGTTAATGACATAAATATCATAAATATACAATATATATGTATTTAGTCATACTCCATAATATTTGGAGAAAGGAAATGAAATGTACCATTCATGGAGACGGTAGGCCGTACGTACACATAAACGCTACTTTCATTTTTTTGTCATATTAATGTTCTTTAAAACCAAATTAGACATTGATATATTATAATTACAGTATTATATATATGTTATATAGGTAAAATAAGTTCATTAATTATATTCTTTATAAATTACATGTTTGGAATGAACGAGTCACCTCAATTGAGGGGGCGGTTGTCCACACTTCCTCATATGAAATTATCACATTTTCACAACATGCAAAGAATAAAGGTATGTTTTAAGTATAAAATACAGAAGAATTTAGTGTAAATAAATATAATAGATATCAAATATAAATATATTTCTGTCATAATTTCCACCATTAGAGTTGTTAAATGAATATTGAACAATCATCGTTTCATGAGGCAGTAATTCGACACCCACATAAATAGTATTTTCTTTAACCATTAGACGAAGGTGTGTGTTAGTGTTGGAAGAATCCTTAAAAAAAATTATAGTATATTTAGGATACATGTGTTATTGTGCGATCAAATAATAAGAAGATAGTGGTGAGTGAAGAAGGAGAATAAAAGAAAGAAACTTGAGAGAAGACATTACGTCTAAATTGGGTAACTCTTTTTGGTTTGAGACAAAGGTTTCCTTGGAAAGACTTCTATCCAAAGTGAGGATTCTTTGAGTAAGAGAGGGATGTGGATAGATAATATAACTATATTTTGGATGATTCAAGGGCCTGAGAGGTGTGGGTAAGGGGGTATAGTTCGGGGATTTTTATAAGAGGGAGGAGGGTCACTTTTGGAATGTCTTGAAATGTTACTTTCTTATAAAATGCATTTCATATTTTAAAGGTCCCACAATGATATTTTTTTGGATAAGGTTATAATGGTTCGAAATAAACCCAGAAAATAGGTTTTAGACAAGCTTATGTCTTAGATGTTACCTTATGTTTTCATTATATTTAAATCGTTCATTAATGAGGTAATCACTGCATCATCATGGTGTCATAAATAAATTTTTTTATTTAATGTCTAAAAATTATAAAAAAATACCATGATGTAGGAAATCATTTTAGATTTTTAATGACTATTTACAGTCAATGAAATAATTTATGAAAAAAAAATTAAATTTTTTTACTTATGATATACAAACCTTTGTTATATTTCTCTTCTTTTAAAAAATAATGTCATAAATGTCACAATCACACCAATGTTACTCCATGGGCCCTAAAGTTTGGTAAAAAGATTCCCATGGTCGGCCATGAATCAAAATATACAATTTGGAAACATGTTGGGGTAATTTTATATTATTATCATATTATATTATTACCCTTAACTACCTGATTACTAATTAATCATGATAATTAATGATAATTAAAGTCGTTACTATGCATAATGCCCAAAACCAAAAGAGTCCAAATTAAATAATATGGAACTTATGATTCAAAATATGGAATCCATTTTAATAAATTCCATACACATAAATTGCAGTAAATAATTTAAAAATAATTCTTGTTGTCATAACCAAAGACACGTTTTTAAGAATTAAAATTTATCAAAATATTGACATGTTTCTACATCCTATTGAAAAGTGAAATTAATTCAAATGAACAACACTGTATTAAGTGCTAAAAACATAATTCAATTAAACATGAAAACAAATTAAAAGGACAATATTACTATATAATTAAATTAGATGAAAAAACTATTTTGAAGTAAAATGTAGTATTTTTCACTATTCATTAAATATCAACATTTTTCAGAAAAATACAAAACATTTATCCAAAGTAAATTTGATATTACAAATTAAAAAATGATTTAAATTTTACCAAATTCAATACATAGAAGTTTCATTAATTAATTTTATGATTAATTCACACTTTCAATACAAATAGCGTGTTTTAAAGAAATAATGTCTCTCAAAAGATTGACACCTGTTTATGTATAATTTCAATGTGATATTAATTCCAATGAACACCATTGGAATAAATGGTAAAAATATATTTTAAAAATAAAAATTAATCCAATTAGAAATATAATCTACCCATATAAATAAATTATATTAAAAATATTTTTTGAATTAATATACAACATTTTCACTGTTCAAAAAAATGGTCTTTATCAGATTAATAACAAAACATTTTACAAAGTAAATTTTGATGTTCCGAATTAATGGAATGATTATATTCTGTCATATATAACATATAATATTGACAAAATAGACATTTTAAAAAGGGTTCACCATCAAAAGGTTGTCAATCTAGCATTTAAAGAATATTAGAATATTTATGCTTAAAATTGGATTAATTTTCATTTTAGGCCTCTATCATTTATTTTTAATTGTTAAAATATTTAACAAACATATATAATCATTTTGTAGTTAGTTTTGTTAATTCCAACCATTACAATGGCTTCCATTATCTACCATTTAAAATAATAATATTATATTATTAGTGTGCAACGTAAGATTTCAAAGAAACTTGTTGTTAAATATTGGGTATGCCATTGAACATAACATTCAATTTAAAGTAATATTATCATTTTATTCACAAATATTTATATATATATTAAATTTTCATATTCTTTATTTACATGAGATCTTACATCCTTCTCCCATTTTGGTAATTGCGTCCTAACAATTTTAAAATTGGGCTTGGAAACAATATTGAAAGCCCCACATCGGAAAAGGAGTAAATTAAACAATCACATTAAAAGAAAGAAAGAAACGTACAATGGTCACCCGAGACAACAGATACTAGGATTCCATGAAAACATGGATATGGATGAGAAAATGAACCATCATGTTCTGATGGAGAGTGGTAGAAAATATGTCTAGGAAAATGTTAACCACCAGAAAATCACAAACATATAATGGGTTAAACAATATTTGATTCCCCAGTAGGAAAAGTTAACAGACAACTTTTTGGTTTTAAGTAACCTTTCATTGAGGAATTTATTTATGATCTTATATAAATCATATTGAATCATACTTACTTGTCATGTATACTTTCATCTCTTACTGTATATCTTACAAAAACTCATATTTTCTCCAAAAGATGAGTATTTAGGATGGCTTGTTCACATTAAGAGTGTTATAATCAATGTCATGAGAATCACCAAATCCACAAAAAATGAACTATATATTTCCCATGTCTTAAAACCATAACCAAAACCAAATTTATTAGTACAATATCAGATAATCCCCCAATGGACAATCCTTTATAAAAAGAAATACTACTCTTAATCTCTGAAATTCAACAAAAACAACCCAAGGTTCCAGAAAGACAACTATATAAACAACTATCCATAAAATTATTCAAACTATTCTATACAAATATTGAAATCCAGATCTCTGAAGGATTTATAACATATTATTCCAAGGTAAATCTTACAATTTATCTCCAAATAACATCAGCTACTCTTAAAGTCTCATTCTAAAAAGTAATTAACCTAATCCCATATCCTTCATTATAGGTTAATCATTTCCAAAAATCAACTTATTCTTGATTCAAAAGATCATAAAACTAAAAATAATAAGTCATACTAACCGAAGACTTCACTTAGTCTCGTGGTAGGCAATAAATACCAGTCACACTTTGGTTGTGGGTTTGATTCTCACAGCTTTGTCCGACGCGACCGATTGTCACACAGTTTGTGTGTTTTCCCTTTTCAAAAACTAAATAATTTTATAACATTACCATAAAGAGAAAAATTCATCAAAAATCACCATAAAAAATTTTAACCACAAAGGTTATCTAATAAGTTTTGTTTTGCATCCCAAAATGTTTTAACATATAATTACATCAAATTCAGTTATCATATAAACCAAAATGGTTCATTAGAACTATATCCAAAAAAAGAAAAGATAATTATTCCTTCAATAAAATTATCATATTTCAAACATCAGGCTTACGCATAGTATAAATGGTATTCTAATGTAATATCGTCATCAAAAGAGCTTTATTAATTTTAAGAATTTCACCATCCTAAAATCTACCATAACTCTAGAATCCCATATATGTGGACTTCTTACTAATTCAACATTCTTCATGATCCTATAAAAATTCCTTTCAATATTATTCTAAAATAAATCTTTCCTGCAAACAAAATCATGAATAAAATCATAATATTCAATAAAAGGAAAACATATGTTAATAAATAATCCATTTCTTTCATTGTTCATTTTCAGTTTCTTCATCCTCAATAGAAATGCCATTAGGTATTGGTAAAAACATATTTGTAATATCCTGGTGATCACATTCCTTAAACTTTTTTGTAGGACATGTGTTTGCATAATGACCCTGCACACCACATTTAAAACATTCAATTGACCCATTAGAAAGAACCTTTTTCCCTTTCCTAGAGTCAGCTAGATGCTTCCTTTTTCCGTGGAAAGTTCTTGCTTTACGAGATTAATTTCCACATCTATATCTTCTTTCTGTCCCTTTGAAACATTTTCCTATGTGTTTCTTTCCACATCTTTGATACATAGGTTTTTGAACACACTTACCTTTATGATTATTACCTGAACTTCTGTAGGGATTTGTTTCTCACATATATGATTCCATATAAAAATCACTAAGGTTCAGGTTGTCAATCGTGACTCTAGACAGTTGGTTGAAAATAACCATAAGAGTTCTCATTGCAGCTCACATATCATTTAGTTGCTCGTTCAGAAAACCGTCACAGTTATCTTCACATCCACTGTTACTTTGGTGCCTACTAGATCTATCCATTTACTAAAACCAAAAAGGTAAGTGTGAGTATATCAGTAAAATCATCATATAATATCTTATGAGGAGGGTAAATACTAAGATATACTTATTCATGTTATCTTAAACTCATTCACTTTATAAAAATAACTATGACTCTTTCTAAAATCCTAACCATTATGGTAATGTAACTTGTGAATAAAAAATATCCTATCCTCTAATGTTATCTGAACAGACCTTTGATACCAACTATAAGTAATCTGCCTTAAAACATTACATAATATTGAATTAAATTAATAATTCACATTAAGGATCTTTTAAGGTTTAAAGTTTTAGAGAATTACGACATAACTATTACATCTCAAAAGATTACAAAGTTGACACTTCTACTCAGTTTACATTTTTTCATAAAATAAAAACTCTTAAAAAGAAACATGTCTAGTTCCATGTTTTAGATAGCATGCCTTTCCATGATCCTATCCTTGACCCTATTCTACTTTTTGTCCTGTGAATAATATTTCAAAAACCTGGAATGAGCATAAAAAGCTTAGTTAAACAAAGAAAAAACATTACTTCATCAATATATACGTAACATATGCTTTTCTAACAAACCTCATGAAATCATAAGATTTGTGAAGAACACATAGAAATCAGAAGTCATAAAGGTAAATTAAGGCATACGTAACATACTTACATTGTAGTTATCACAACTACATAGGGAGTCACATTTAGAATACCCATCATAGTATATTACCTAAATCTTTTCAGAGAAACATTAACATTTACCTCAGTCATGTTACCCAATGCATTGGAGAGCTATCTCAGGATCACCCGCCCTAGGATTATCACGGAACCAACCATATACGTAACAAAGGCCATGAACTATAACATAATCAAAACACATAACTTAAGTATAAAAAAAGATAACGTTCCCACATTGTAATAAAAATATAAAATTTTAGGATAATGAAATAAAAAATCCATTCAAAAATTAATTTTAAATAAGAAAATACTTAAAAAGTGTATATAGTATTTATTTATCTTTTGAAAACATTATGTCTTATTATGGAATCCATAGAACAAATAATACTTACGGCGGTGGAAAAGGTCGTAGTCACCACTTACGTAAAACAAGAAACATTATTTTTTTTCATTTAGTAAAACGCTTCATAGAAAAAATATTCCATTCTAATGAAATGAATTTTTCAAATAATTTTATACATCGTATAAAAAAAGTCGTGTAAAAATCAAAATATGCCTTAATGAAAGGAGATTGAGACGAAGTCCCGTACAAAGATAGTGTCCTTAGATTAAGGATAAATGGATTATATAATTATGTGTGAAAAATCTAAATACACCCAATATAAGTGGATATTACTTTTAAAACAATCCTTGGTCATACAAACATATTCATAGTATGACATAATCAAGAAGTAGAGGCTTAACCCAAAGAATTTTAATTTGGTTAAGAAGTTCCCTTACAGAAATTCGACAGCCCAACGACATCACTTTAAAAATCAGAAATTGAGTAGATGAGGGATAAAAAGGGTATCTCATCACTTGGACATAAAATTTATAGCAATAAGGATATATAAGAACATATCCCAATATAAGACGATGTAAATTAAAAGGCCTAACAAAAAGATGTCTTTTAAAAAAAAGGGTGAAAGGTTCCCATACCTATTTGGGTAACTTTCAAAATGTACACCCCATGAAAGAATGACTATACAATGTTGTTGTAAATAACCATAAAAGAAATTATATTACACAAAGAGTAGAATAATGGGGAGTAAATTCACCACTCAGAGGAGATAGTGACAAATATAGCATGAATGCCACGGGAATAAATAATGAGATAAAAACCCCTTACCTCGTTGTAATAAATCGAGTCGTACGACCAAAAGATAATAACCACAAAATTAAATATAGAATAACATGAATATAGATATAATAATGGTAATTGATGGTCAGAGTGGATACTCATGTGGGGGGGGGGGGGTGAATTGAGTTTAAATTAAAATTTCTGTTAAAAATATTTCTATTAAAATTCCCCAATTTAAAAACAAATTAAACTGTAGTGAACTTGTAAATATGTAAAAGTTAAATTATATTCTCAAAATATTGATTAGTTAATAGTTAATTTAATCATAGAATGAAATTATATTTTCAAGAAAATCTACTGATTTACAAAAGTTACAAACACTTTCTAATTTAACTTTCAGAGTAACTTTAAAATAGATTTGTATTTCAAAGTAATTAGCAGCGGAATAATATATATATATAATATACTTTATACATAATCTATTATGCACATCAAGTATATCCAAGAGGATCAGTCTCAAGCCAAGACATAGTCCTCTCAAATAATTTATATAAATTTTATCCACACAATGGATCAGGGAAAACACCAGTACAAAGAATGTTTAGGTCCTAAGACCTCTACCACAGTTCATTGTGGGAAAAACAAAAGCAACAACTATCAGGCTATCTAGGTCACACATGACCTCTTCCACAACAAATAGTGGGATACAATGAGGTATAGAAAGTTTCTTGTGAGGAATTAAAGTCCCCAAGTTCATCTCAGGAGAAAATGTGTATCTAGAGTAGACAGGTGTATAGACTCTGCTCAGAATGTTAAGAAAAGGGATACAACAGATGAAATTATAGAGTTTCGAAAGCTTTGTGTATTTGCAGATATGCTATGGGCTCATTTTGATGTTGCAGATGGAAGTCTAGTCCTTTTTGGTGAGGATGACTCAAAAACAGAGTATCATTGTTCTTCTCAGCTACAAATATTTAGACATGTGCATATGATTTTCAGAAAGGCACGACTTCTAGTCTTTGTGTTTGTTCTAGGAGAAAGATTTGCTTCAGGCACTCTTCTAATCCGTGGGACTTCATAAACGTGCACCTTCTTTCATGTTTTTTTCTCTTTTTTGATCTGTGCTATCTTTTCACTACAGATCTAACTTTTTATTTTTTAATATCTAGAAAAAAGAATGATTACCTTTTTATAGGTATGGGGTACAGTTTCCTGATATCCAACAAACAACATTAATTAATAGCTGGTGCATTTAACTAAGCAAATATGACCGCTGGAATTAAAAAGGATTACTAGATAATTCAAATAGATTTCATGACTATCGGTGAGTCATGAGATTGGTAAGTCATTTTGAATTCTCATTGTTATCGGTAGGTCATTTGATCAGCATGGGTTTCGGTAGGTCATTTGATCACCATCGATTTTGGTAGGTCATTTGATCAGCATCTGTTTTGGTAGGCCACTTGATCAGCATTGGTTTTGGTAGGTCATTTGATTAGCATCAGTTTCGGTAGGTCATTTGATCAGCATCGATTTCGGTAGGTCATTTGATCAGTATCGGTTTCAGTAGGTCATTTTATCAGCATCGGTTTCGGTAGGTCATTTGATCAGCATGACCGTTCTTCATTGATGTTACTATTCTTCATCGGTGGGACCATTCTTCCTCTGTGCGACCGTTCTCATCGGTGCGACTTTTCTCATAGGTGTGACTGTTCTCATCGGTGCAACTATTCTCATCGGTGCGACTGTTATTCATCTATGCGAAGTAACAGTGACTTAGGAAAATAACTAACAGTGAGTCAAAAACAAGAAATATGCACCAAGTGTCTATTCAAACAAGAACACTTCCAAGTCAATAGAAACCCATAAATAATCATACATTAACATTTTTAAACATGATTAAACATATATAAACACATTTATAACAGAATGAATAGTTGACTAAATTTATTTATAAACAGAAATTATAATGATTTGTGATTATTAAAATTACCATTTCACAGAGTGTTCAACAATATCCCCCTTTTTGATAATCACAAATCTATGGAATAAAGGAAACGAGTGGAAAGGATGTAACATTCAGTATGCTACCCCTATGTAAACAAAATATAAAACCAAAGATAAACATATCATCAGAAAATGCACCAGATCATAGACAATGTGAGAGTATATCAATATAGCATCAGATTACAGAGAGCTCCCCTTTGTATATAAGGTATTACATATATGTACTAATTTATATAAGCAGTCATCATTTCTCCCCCTTACTTCCTAAAGTATGATTGTATGCTTGTTCTCCCCCTTTGGGATTATCAAAAAGTAAAAGAGAGCAGTGAGAGAAAACAGAATAAAGTTCCATTGAAATAAGAACTGAAAAAAGGTACAAGAAAAGGAAACACATAAAAGACACCCTAACAAAAACAAGACACAGCTATTTTTTGGAGTGTAGAGGAGATTTCCCTTTAGTAGACGGAGAAATGGATGGGACAGAGGGTGGCTTGGTGGAAGGTTGATCCAGCCGGATGGAGAGAGGTGGCGGGACGGCTCTGGTGGGAAGTAGAGTGGGTTCTAGGGTCACTTGTGCTTGAGTATAAGTTCTTGTTGAAGGAGACAACTGAATGAATGTCCAAATAATTGATAGAGATTGAGAGACTGATATTTGATTAGGTACAAAATTTGATGGACTGAGAGGCTCTGCAGTAGGGAGAACAATTGCCTTCTCTTACACATGATGATATGGTTTTATCATATTGATAAAATCGTGAATGACTTCACCACCCTATTTCATGGCCCTCTCAAAATCATTATTGTTCTACATAAAGCTCTCTAGAGTAGGAGTAAAATATTTCAACTATTTTAACTGAGCCTTAAAGGCTTGAGTGACTCGAGGAAGCCCCAAATTCTCAGCTAAGACATTAAACTGATGGTTCAACTCATGCTTGGTATAGATTTTAGAAAAGTAGTTATCCCATTTCTCTTTTATTTCTTTTTGAGCCTTAGTAGCATCAACTAAATACAACTTCACCATATTATGAATATGAATAATGTTTTCTTTCATCCTTTTCAATTATTCCAAATCCAAAATATGTCCAAGAGCTTCTAATTCTTCTTTTATAATATCATTTAAGGCACTGATCTCCAGAAAAGTGATCTTGGACACTTTGGAAGAGTTGGCTTGAGAAAAAATATGAGTAATCTCAGCCTTCAACCTTCTCAAATTCGACTTCTTCAGATGTACTATTACGTTTATAAACACTTCGTTTATAAAAATGATGGTTGATCTAAATTATTCTGATAGAGAAACTAAGACACTACTTAAATCCATGAGAATTTGATTCAGAGAGGTAATATTCCTGCCAATCATCTCACCAGTATTGCACAGGTCTGGTTTAATGATACATACCACTCTATGAGTTAGAGCATCCATAACATCCATGGATAAGATCATAGGAGCAGGAGTAGGAGCATGATATATCTCTTCTATTATTGTCTCTATAACTGCATGGAGAATCTCATATTTAAATGTGTCTAATTCGGATCAAGAAAATGAAGGACCAGGTCATTTTTCTGTCACTTGCAGATTCTAATCAACTAGTCTAGCCTTAATAGAGAAACTTCCCTTGCTTTGTACAACCCTTCTTCTTCTACCTCTGAATAATCCAACCCAAGAATAGGAAAACATGGGTGTTCCTTCCATTCATCTTTACAAAGAGGTGTACTAGGGCTTTAAAAAATCTACTTTTCCAGAATTTTCAAGTGATATTTCTTCACCTACATCAATCTCTATCTATATTGTTCTTTCATCCTCAAGGTTAGCTTATTGTTCAACTTGTTTTGGTTGTGGTTCATCTTGGATCACATTTTGACCATCTACTAGTCAAGTAGAAGCATCATCATCACCACAATCATCATTATTACCACCATCATCATCACCATCCTCATCATGTCCATCATCATCATCAACCTTTCAATTTCCATTATTATTTGCTGATGTTTCATTGATACTACCTTTGATACTGGAATCATACGCTTCAGAATTTGATTCTTCAGTTTCAGCTTCTTCTTCATCACCTAGAAGATGTTCTGACTATGGTAACTTGAGAGGTGGATTATCTAGTCCAAATTCCATTCTAAATTTCTTAGGACATACTGTATCAGGATCAATCCTGTCATCAGGAGGTGACTGAGGCTCTTTTTCAGTATCCACATCATCATCAGCATTAGCTTCCCATGTTCCTTTCTTACTTGGCTCTCCAGTTTCCTTAGGTACTTCTGTCTCCTCTTCCTCATCAGAATAAAAAACTTCTTTATCCAGTTTTAAACCAGGATCTCTCATTCCCTTTAGTCTCTTAGGATGGTCAGAAGGATTAAAGGAGTCATACAAATTATCTTCATCAGCAACACGTGCCTTCTTACATGGATTCTAGATGATTTTACTTTTTTTGCAGATATCCTTGTTAATACAGAAACTACTACTGGATGAGATACACTCATATCCATCTTCAACACAGCCCAAAAACTTTGCCATAGAAGATATTTTCATAGAGTAGAACAAGGTTGTGGATTTTGTGGATGGGTTCACCATCTCAGCAATATGGACAGTAAAATATCTACACAAGTTGATCTTCTCATCATTTAGGAATAAAAACAACAAGAAAACATCCTGATATTACACCGTAGAAAAAACACCCATTTTGGGACAGATTTGGTGCTGAATAAATTTAAACAAAATTCTACATTCACCATCTAACTCAGCTGCTGTTATTCATCAGGATTTAGAATTTCCAGTCAGCATCTCCAGAGCAAGTTCACACTAAAAATATTTAGTGTTTGGAGAAATATTACCAGAATAGTCTTCATATATACCTTTATGAGGTACTCCTAAACACCCAGCCCACTCCTTTGTAGAAAAAAATATCTTTTTCCATTTGTCCACTAACGATAGTCTTGCATCTTCTGATCCATCCAATACAACGTTTAAGTTCAGATAAAACTCTTGCACAAGATTTGGGTAGTAGACTCAGATATTATCATAGAACCAATCTCTCCATCCTTGAATCTCTAATACTTTCAAAAGAGCAGACATACTGGTTAGCGCCCATTTAGAACTTGCTTCCTTTTCAGCTGTAACCACCCGAATTTCCAACTCCATGTTTACTAAACTTTGAGTCATGCTACTCAATTCTCCTCATGGGCATTTCAAAGGAGAGGAACCTTCAGATTCCTTGCTTTGTCGCATTTTCTTTTCCATTTGGAAGTTTGAGAGGTTTGAAAGGTCTGGAGGATTTAAAAATGTTTGATAGGTTCAAGAGGTTCATGTTTTAGAAAAAGTAAGGTTTGGTAGGATATGAAGAGTCACAGTTCTTGGGAAAATAAATAGTCGTGGGTCATTAAATTTATCATTTAGGGTTACAATACTAAATATAATATCGATTATGTAAAACAACATCATTTTGATAAACACTAAAAGTGTTCAACACTGTAAGACACGAACGGTAACAAATGATCGGTTTCACTGATCGGTTTCACTGATCGGTTTCACTGATCAATCATACCTAATTCTTGCTTAATAAAATTTAACCTTTCTGAGCTAAAGGGTTTGGTGAAGATATCATCTAATTGATGTTCAGAGTCAATAAATTCTAGAGAAATATCACCTTTTTGATATTTACCTCTCAAGAAGTGATGTCTAACATCAATGTGTTTGGTCCTAGAGTGGGACACATGATTCTTAGAGATTCTAATTGAACTTGTGTTATCATAATTTATAGACACATGTCCAAATTTATATCAATAGTCCATCAGGGTGTGTTTCATCCAAAGAATCTGTGCACAATAACTACCAGCAGTAATGTATTCTACTTTAGTAGAAGACAATGAAACATAGTTCTGTTTCTTACTACAAAAAGATACCAGGGACTTTCCCAAAATATGACATGTTATATATGTTCTCTTCCTATCTAACTTGCAACCGGCAATGTCAACATCTGAATAACTCATTAAGTAAAAGGATTGTACTTTTGGATAAAAAATCTAAACTAGTCGTATGTTTAGGATATTTTAAAATCATTTTAACAGCAAGTATATTAGATTCTTTCAGATTATCTTGGAATCACACACACATGCATACACTAAACATGATCTTTGGTTGACTAGAATTAAGTTTAAAGTAGACTCCCAATGATAGCTCTATAATTGGTTTGATCAACTGATTTCCCAGTCTCTTCATCATCCAACTTATAGGTGGTACTCATAGGTGTATCACTTCCCTTATTACTATCCAAAACAAATCGTTTTAAAAGATCCTTTGTATATTTTCTTTGATTTAAAATATTACCATCTTTCTTTTGAAATATTTGAAAACCAAGAAAATGCATGAGTTCTCCCATTAAACTCATTTATAATTAATTTTGCATAATTTTAGAAAAGTTAGTACATAAATAATTTTTAGAAGATCCAAAGATAATATAATCAACATAAATTTTTACAATCAAAATATCATCAGAAATTACTTTAATAAAAAGTGGTGGATATGCAATTCCTTTATTAAAACCTTTAGAAATAATAAAATTTTTAATCCTATCGTACCAAGATCTTGGATCCTGTTTTAAACCATACAAAGCTTTAGAAATCTTAAAAACAAGATTTTAAAAATGGGGGTTTGTAAATCCGGGTGGTTTTTTAACAAAAACATCTTCAATTATAAAACCATTTAAATAAGAACTTTTGAAATCCATTTGATATAACATGAAATTCAGATGAGCAGCATAGGAAAGTAAGATCCTAGTGGATTCTAATCTATCTACAGGAGAAATGGTTTCTTCATAGTCTATACCTTCCTCTTGACTATACCCATGTGCAACTAGCCTTTCTTTGTTTCTAACTATATTTCCTTATTTATCAACTTTATATCTTAAAAACCATTTACTGCCTATGGTCAAAGTGTCCTAATTTCTTTCAACTAATTTCCAGACTTTTTTGTATTGAAATGTATTTAATTCTTCTTGAATATCCATTAGCCAAATTTCACCCATTATTGCATCATTGATATTTTTAGTTTCTATCTGTGAATGAAAGGCTTGATGTTCAACCCGATTTCTTAGAGAAAATCTAGTATGTGTCCCTCTATCAAGATTACCAACAATACCATCTAAAGGATGATTCTTTAAAATCCTAGTTGATGTAGTAAAGGTGGGACTAGAAATTTTAGGTTCTTCTCTAGGGTCGGATTCATCAGAAGCAGGTTCTGGAACATTTCTAGATCTGGTTGTCTTTACAATAGGGTCACTATTTTTTCCATTAAGGTTCAGAATAGACAAATCATCTTCAAGATTTTCAAGAGAAGGTTTAGGTTCATGTGGATCAGTTTCATCAAATTTTATGTGGATAGATTCTTCCACACACATGGTTTTATTATTAAAGACTCTATAGGATTTACTAGTAATTGAATATCCTATAAAGATTCCTTCATCTCTCTTGGATGAAAATTTGTCTAGATTATCCTTAGTATTGAGAATAAAGACTTTTCAACAAAAGACTCTAAAGTAACTAACTTTAGGATTCCTATTATTCCTTAGTTCATATGGGTTCTTCTTAAGAACTGGTCTGATCAGGACTCTATTGAAAATGTAACAAGCTGTATTTGCATCTTCATCCCACAAATAAATAGGTAGATCATATTCATTTATCATAGTTCATGAAATTTCTTGAATGGTTCTATTTCTTCTTTCTACTACACCATTATGCTGAGGTGTCCTAGGGGAATAAAAGTAGTGATTATAGCCATTGTGTGATCAGTAAGATTCAAACTCATGAATTTCAAACACGCAACCATGATCACTTATCAAGGTCTTAATCTTATGTCCACTAATGTTCTCTATATCCTTGTTCTATTTAAGAAAATAAGAACAAGCTTCAATTTTGTGAGATAAGTAGTATACCAAATAATATCTAGAAAAATCATCTTCTAAGACATAGACACAGTGCTTACCATTTATAATAGAAACTCTAGAAGGTCTAAACAAGTCCATGTGAACCAACTCGGGAGGATGAGAATTTAGAACTTATTTCTTTGATTTGAATGAAACATTATGTTGATTTCCCTTTTGAGAGGGATTAGAAACTTTATCATTTTGGAATTCTAGTTTGGGTAGGTCTCTAACTAAGTCCTTCCAGGTCAATTTTCTATGTGAATGAACATTGAAGTGTCCTTATCTTATGTTCCAAAGCCAAGATTCTTTATGAAAAACATTCAAGAAAGTAACGTTTTGTTAAGCCAATAAATTAAAATGAACAACATAAACATTTTCATTTCTCAAAGTATAATATACTAAAACATTTTTAGAATTAGAACCCTTCGAGGAATCATTTTCAAATTTAACTTTAAAAGCATCATCACACAATTGAGAAATACTTTACAGATTATACTTAATTCCATCAACAAATAAAACTTTGGAAATTAAAACTGAATCAGTGTTACCCATCTGTCATAGGCCAATGATTTTTTCTTTAGAATTATCACCAAAGGTGACATGGCCTCCATCAACATTGATTATGTTTTTAAAGCATGAGTAGTCTACGGTCATGTATCTTGAACATCCGATGTCCAAGTATCATACCTTCTAATAGTATATTTTCAAAAAATTTCCTACAAAACAGGTTTAAATTGAAAATGAATTTGGTAACCTGATCTTCTTGGGTCCATATAGGTTATCAAGAAAAGACTTATGTACCTAGATTTTTCTCATGGATCTCATATAATATAAAGAAACTATAGATTTTTAATGATAAACTTTATTTGATCTATATCCATGTGAATAATGATTTGAAGCATACTAATTTCCAGAACAAGAACTAGCAGCATTCTGTCCAGATTTAGAAATAAATATATATTTTGTAATCTGTCTTTATCTATTCTTATAGCCTATTCCAGTGGTATATTTAGGTGCCATTTGATAACATAACATTTGTGTTAGTGTTTCTTTTCCATTAGTGATCTATTCTATGTCCTTCCTCAGTTTCTCATTAGACATTTTCAGTTTAATATTTTCTTTAAGTAATTTAGCATTCATTTCCTTTTCTATATCAAGGGATGATTTATCAATGATGGTCAAAGCATGTTGTTTCTATAATGTTTTATAATTTTCCATAAGCTCATTGAATGTTTCTTCTATCATATTACAATATTCAAATAGTTCCTCACTAGACATGTTGTCAGATTCAAAATCAGAATCAACACTAGAATAATATAAATTTAAAGCAGGAGTGTCCAATGTTACCTCAGATGTGTTTGTATTAAAATACATGTTAGCCTTGTGAGAGTCTTCATATTTAGTAGAATTAGAATCACTTGAAGTTCCTTCTGAAGTACTCCATGTTGGTTTCATAGCATTCATGTACTTGTTGTCCTTGTAGTCATATTTCTTTTTAAATTTTAACTTTGGACAGTCTACTTTAACATGCCCTTTCCTTTTGCATTCATAGCAGACAATGTCATCACTTTTATCAGACTTCTTCCAGTATTTCTTCCAGTGACCTTTGTTGTCATATTTAATTGTGTAGATTGATTTTCTGTTGAATTTATTCTTCCTATAGAACTTCTTCAATCTCCTATCTATTTTAGCTATCTCTGCATCACTGTCAGAATTTGAACATTCACTTGTTGAGATTTTAGTAGATATGTGAACTTTCTCCGTATCCTTTCCTTTTGAGGCAGATGGCTTGAAGGCTACTAACTTCTTCCTTGGTTCATCATATTCTTCCTTGTTTACTTTATGTTCTTATTCATACATCATAAGCTTACAAATTAATTCCTTAACCGGTAAAGCACCAATATCACATGATTCTCTAATTGAAACGGATGTGCCTCTCCATTAGTCTGGTAAACATCTTAATATCCTCATGATCTTTTCTTTTGCAAGAACTGCTTTTCCATGTGAGCTCATAGTGGTGAAAATCTCATTGAACCTGAGATACATGTCAGAGATAGGTTCATCAGACATCATGTTAAAATTATCATATATAATATTTTAAGTGTTGAAACTAATTTCATTAACATTGGTTGTTCCTTCATGAGAAACACCCAATGTGTCCCAAATTTCATAGGCAGTTTTGCAAGCAGATATGCGATTAAATTCATCATTGCCTAAAGTACAGTACATGGAATTTACATATTTACAATTATTATTATAAGCAGTTTTAGTAGGTTCATACCAAGTAGTTCTCTTAGTATCTGGAATCTTATATTGAGTTTCAATAGCAGTCCAGATGTCAAATCCCATAATTTCTAAGTGAATTCTCATTTTATGTTTCTAGATAGCATAACATTTACCATTGATAAAAGGTGGCATGTTGGTAGCAGCACCCTCTAATCTATTATCCATAATAATTTTTAGAAAATTTATTTAAAGAGATAAAATTTAGAACTAACCGAAATTTAAGATCATTAAGATACTACCAAATCACAGTTGAAGAATAGAGTGTTTTGAAAACCATTAAAAATAAACATCCCTCCGATACCAAATGTTGGTCGGAGTGGATACTCAATAGGGGGGGTGAATTTTGTTCCAATAAAAATTTCTGTTAAAAATATTTCTATTAAAATCCTTCAATTTAAAAACATGTTAAAATTTAGTAAATTTTTAAATTTGTAATGGTTCGATTATATTCTCAAAAAATTGATTAGGTCTCAGTTGATTTAATTAGAGGATTATGTTAGCTTTTGAAGCTAATCTACTAATTTAAATAAGTTATTAACACTTTATAATTTATTTATCAGAGTAACATTAAAATAGATTTGTATTTCAAAGTAAATAGCAGCAAAGAACAAAATATATATAATATAATTTAGACTTAATCTAATATGCATAACAGATATAACCAATAGGTTCAGTCTCAAGCTGAGACTTAGTCCTCTCAAACAATTTATATAAATTTGATCCACACCCTGGATTGGGGATAACAATAGTACAAAGACTGTTAAGGTCCTAAGACCTCTACCACAATTCTTCGTGGGAAAAACAAAAGCAACAGCTCTCAGGCTGTCCGCATCACACATGACCACTTCCACAACTCACAGTGGGAAACAAGGAGGTATAAAAAGTTTGGTGTGAGGATTTATTATCCTCCAGTTCTGCTCAAGAGACAATGTGTATCTAGAGTAGACATAAGTACACACACTGCTTAGAATGTTATGAAAAGGGACACAACAGAAGAAATAATAGAGTTTAGACAGCTCTATTTATTTTCAGATATGCTCTGGACTCATTTTGATGTTGCAGATGGAAGTCAAGTCCTTTCCGGTGAGGATGACTCTGAAACAGAGTATTGTTGTTCTTATCAGCTACAACTGTTTAGATTCTGCATATAATATTCAGTAAAGCACAACTACTAGTCTTTGTGATTGTTCAAGGTGAAAGATCTACATCATGCCCTCTTCCATTTCGTGGGACTTCAAACATGTGCACCTCCATTCATGTGTTTTTATTTTTTTGATCCGTGCTTTATTTTTACTGTAGATCTTCCTTTTTATTCCTTGAGATCTGGAAAAATAAATGAATACCATTTTACATGTATGAGGTATGGTTTCCTGACATCCAAAAACCAACATTAATTCATATCTGTTGCATTTAACTATGCAAATATGATTTTTGGAATTAAAAAGGGTTAATAGAAAGTTCAAACAGTTTTCATGACTATCGGTGAGTCATGATATTGCTAAGCCATTTTGAATTTTCATCGGTATCGGTAGGTCATTTGATCAGCATCGGTTTCGGTAGGTCATTTGATCAGCATCGGTTTCGTTATGTCATTTGATCAGCATCGGTTTGGTTAGTTCATTTGATCAGCATCAGTTTCGATAGGTCATTTGATCAGCATCAGTTTTTGTAGTTCATTTGAGCAGCATCAGTTTCGGTAGGTCATTTGATCAGCATCGGTTTCGGTAGGTCATTTGATCAGTATCGGTTTTGGTAGGTCATTTGATCAGCATTGGTTCTGGTAGGTCATTTGATCAGTATGAAAGTTTTCCAGAGGTGCAAATGTTCTTGATAAGTGTGACCATTCTTCATCGGTGTGACCGTTCTTCATCGGTGCGACTGTTCTCATTGGTGCGACTGTTCTCATCGGTGCGACTGTTCTCATCAGTGCGACTGTTCTCATCGGTGTGACTGTTCTTCATCGGTGTGAACTAATAGTGACTCAGGAAAATAACTAACGGTGAGTCAAAAACTTGAAATATGCACCACATGTTTGTTCAAACTAGAACACTTACAGGTCAATAGAAAACTGTAAATAATCATAGATAAACATATGTAAACATGGTTGAACATATATAAACACATTTAGAACATAATGAATAGTTGAATAAATTTACATATAAATAGAAATAACAATGATTATTGATTATTAAAATAACCATTTCACATAGGCTTCAACAATAATTTATATCAAATGGAAGTACACAATACACCACATTCCATAAATAAGTGGCGAACAATGGAAATCTCACGTAATTAACAGCGAGATAAGAAATCCACTTACATAAAGCCCGACATGTCTTGTTCGTTTCATTATATTCCTGAATAATAAAAATTGGTAAATTTATAATTTCTTAAGTACTTCATTTAATGTTTATTAATCAATTCATATCACATATTATCATGTTATAATAATTAGTTAGTTATGGGGGTTCATATCAAATGTTTTGTCGATGTTCGGTACACGAGTCAACAATTAACTTGTTTGGAAAAAATTGTCCATGTAGTTATAAGTATATCATTTCCAAAATGGTTTTCATGATTTAAATATCATATATATCCAGTATATATGTATTTATTAATATACCATAACGTTTGAAGAAAATAAATGAAATGTACCGTTCATGGAGACGGTATGCCGTACGTACGCATGAACGCTACTTTCATTTTTTTGTCATATTAATGGACTTTAAAACAAAATTAGACATAGATATATTATAATTATAGTATAATATATATTTTATATAGGTAAAATAAGTTCATTAATTACATTTTTAATAAATTCCATTTTGGCATGAATGAGTCACCTCACTTGAGGGGGCAGTTGTCCACACTTCATCGTATAAAATTATCGCATTTTCACAACATGAAAAAATAAAGGTATGTTTTAAATATAAAAAATATAAGCATTGAGAGTATATAAATATAATATATATCATACATAAATATAGTTCCATCATAATGGCCACCATTAGAGGTGTTAAAACAATATAGAACAATCATCATTTCGTCGGGCAGTAATTTGCCACCCACAGAAACAATATGTTCTTTAACCATTAGACAGAGGTGTGTGTAAGTGTATGAAGAATCCTTATAAAAACATAATAGTATATTTAGGATACCAGTTTTATTATGGGGTAATATAATAATAATATAGTAGTGATTGGAGAAGGAAAACAAAATAAATAAACTCGATAGAGGACATTACCTCTAAATCGGGTAACTCTTTTTGGTTTGAGCCAAAGGCTTCCTTGGAAAGACTTTTGCACAAAGTGTGGCTTCTAGGAGTAAAATAGGGTTTTGAAGAGATAATATGAGTTGAGGTTGGACCATCCAAGGGCTTGAGAGGTGTGGGTAAGGGGGTAGAGGGGGGGCCCTTTTATAAGAGGGAGAAGGGTCACTTTTGGAATGTCTTGAAATGTTACTTTATTATAAAATGAAATTAATATTTTAAAGGTCCCAAAAAGATATATTTTGAGCCTAAGGTGATAAGGGTTATAAATCCACTCATACAATCTGTTTTCAACAAGTTTATGCCTTATATTTTACCTTATATTTTCTTTTTATTTAAATCGATCATTAATGAGGTAATCACTGCATCATCATGGTGTTATAAATAAATTTATTTATTTAACGTCAAAAAATATAAAAAAATTACCATGCAGTAGTTATTATATTTATCTTTCCAATGAATTTTTTAGCCTAAGAGATCATTTATGTAAACAAAATTCAAATTGTTTTACTTAGGATATACAAACCTTTGTTATATTTCTCTTCTTTTTAAAAATAATGTCATAAATGTCACTATCACAACAATGTGACTCCATGGGCCCTCATGTTTGGAAAAAAGTTTCCCATGGTCGGCCATAAATCAATCAGGAGGATTTGGACACATTTTGTGGTCGTTTTATATTATTATGATATTATTTTTTTACCCTTACCTACCTGATTACTAATTAATCAGGATAATTAAAGATAATTACCATCATTACTATTTATAATTTCCAATAACAAAAGTGTCCTAATTACATAATTTGGACCTTATTATTACAAATATGGAATCCATTTTACCAAATTCCAAACACAGAAATTTCAGTAATTAATTTAAAAATAATTCTCGTTGTCACAACAAAAGACGAGTTTTTAAGAACTAAAATTTATCAAAAGATTGACATGTTTTTACATCAAATTGAAAAGTGAAATTACTTCCAATTAACAACATTGTATTAAGTGATAAAAAATAAATCAATTAAGCATTAAAACCAATTAAAAGGAAAATATTAATATAAAATTAAATTAGATTAAAAAGTAGTTTTTGAAGGAAAATGCAGTATTTTTCACAATTCATCAAAAATGAAAAATTGTCAGAAAAATACAAAAAATTTATCCAAATGAAATTTGATATTCCAAATTCAAAAATGATGTCCATTTTACCAAATTAAAAACATTGATTTTTCAGTAATTAATTTTATGATTAATTCCCACTTTCAAAACAAATAGCATATTTTTAAGAAACAATATCTAACAAAATATTGACACTTGTTTATGTCCAATTTCAAAGTAAAATTATTTCCAATTACCACTGTTGGATTAAATGATATTAATATATTTTAACCACACTTTCCCAATTAATAATATAATCTAACCATATAAATAAATTATATGAAAAAGTGGTTTCTAATTAAAATACAACATTTTCACTATTCAATAAAAAATGAACATTATCCGAAAAATAAAAAAAAATTACACAAACTAAATTTTGATGTCCCGATTCTAAGGAAGGTTTTTATTTTGTCAAATAAAACATATAAAATTGAAAAAATTAGTTTTCAAAATGTTTCTTCATTAAAAGGCAGCTAATCTCCCTTTTAAAGAATATTAGAATATTTATGGTTAAAATTCGATTCATTCGCATTTTAAGCCTCAATAATTTATTAGGTAATTGTTAATATATCTAACAAAAATATATAATCAATTTTTAGTCTGTTCTGTTCACTCCCTCCATTAGAATGACTAGGTATTAACTACCATTAAAAATAATATTATTATATTCTTAGTGTGAAATATAAGATTTCAAAGAAACTCGTTGTTGCATATTAGGTAGGCCATCGAACGTAGCAATCAATTTAAATTAATATTAACATTATATTCAAAAATATTAATAAATATTAAAATTTCATATTCTTTATTTACCTGTGCTGTTACATCCTTCCCCCCTTTGGGGAATTACGTCCTCAAAATTTTATAAATGGTCTCGGAAACATTATTGAAAACCCCACATTGGAAAAAGAGTTAATTAAACTATCACTTTAAAAGAAAGAAATCAAAGTAAAAGAGTCACCCGAGACAACATATACTAGGATTTAATGAAACAATGGTTATGGAGGAGAAGCAAACCATAATGTTTTGATGGAGAGTGATTGAAAATATTTCTTGGAGAAAGTTAACCACCGGAATATCATAAAAGTTTGATTGGTTAAACAGTATTTGATTCCCTAATAGGAAAGGTAATCCGAAAATGTTTTTGTTTTATGTTACTTTTCATTGATGAATTTATTTATGAGCTTAACTAAATCATAAAGAAACATACTTACTTTTCATGTAGACTTTCATCTCTTACTATATTTCTTACACAAACTCATATTTTCCCCAGAAGATAAGTATTTAGGATGGCTTGATCACATTAATAGTGCTATAATCAACTTCTTCAGAATCACCTAATCCAAAAAAGATGAACTATATATTTCCCATGTTTGTAGAACTTACCCAAAAAAAAAATTATTAGTACAAGATCAGATAATCCCCAAAAGGATAATCCTTTATAAAATTAAATACTACTCTTAATCTCCAAAATTCAATAAAAAGAACCCAAGGTTCAAGAAATACCATTAGATAAATAGCTATCCATAAAATTATTCAATGTAATCCTAACTATGATTGAAATCCAAATCACTGAATGATTTTATCACATAGTCTTCCAAGGAAAATATTAACATTTATCTCTAAATAACATGAGTTACTCTTAAAGTCTCATACTGAATAGTAATTAACGGAATCACATATCCTCCATGATAGGTTAATCATTTTCCAAAATCAACTTATTCCTGATTCATAAGATCATATAACTAAAAAGAATAAGTCATACTAACCAAGGAATTCACGTAGTCTAACGGTAGGTGATAAATACCAGTCCCACTTTGGGTGTGGGTTCGATTCCCACATATTCATCTGGCACAACTGGTTGTCACACAGATTGCATGTTGTCCCTTTTCCAAAAATTAATATTTTTATAACATTCCTAAAAAGAGATTAATTCATCACAAATAACCATAACATATTTTAACAACAAAGGATATCTAATAACATTAGTTTTTCATCCCATAATGTATTAACTGGTAATTACCTCAAATTCAAGTATCATATAAACCAAAATGAATCGTTATAACTATATCCACAAAAAAAGATAATTATTCCTTGAATAAAATTTTCATATATCAAACATCATGGTTACACATATTATAAAAAGTCTTCTAATGTAATCTCATCATCAAAAGAGCCTTAATAATTTAAAATTTTCACCATCCTAAAATCTATCATAACTCTTTAGTCCCTTATATGTTGACTCCTTACTCATTCAACATTATTCATGATCCATTACCCATTCCTTTCATACTTATTCTGAAATACTTATTTCCAACAAACAAAATCATGAATCATATCCTAAGATACAATAATAAGAATACTTATGTAATGAAATTATCCATACGTTTCATTGGTCATTGTCAGTTTCTTCATCCTCCATCTGAATGGGATTTGGTATTGGTAAAAAAATATTTGTACGATCCTGGTTATCCCATTCCTGAAACATATTTATAGGACATGTGCTTTCATAATGACCATGCCAACCACATTTAAAACATTCAATTGATTCTTCTGAAACAACTTCATTCCCTTTCCTAGAGTCAACTAGATGCTTCCTTTATCCATGGAAGGTTCTTTCTTTATTCCCTTCATTTCCACATCAATATCATCTTTATGTCCCTTCGAAACATTTTCCTATATGTTTCTTTCCACATATTTGACACATAGGTTTTTGAACACACATACCTTTATGATTATTACCTGATATTCTGTGGGGATTTTTTTCTTGCATATTTGATGCCTTATAAAAATTAGTAAGGTTCCGGTGGTCAATCATGACTCTAGATAGTTGGTTGAGAATAACCACAAGAGTTCTCATTGCAGCTCCCATATCATTCAGTTTCTCGTTTAGAAAACTGTCATAGTTTTCTTCACATCCACTGTTACTTTGGTGCCTCCTAGATCCATCCATTTACTAAAACCAAAAAGGTTAGTGTGATTATATCAGTAAAATTATCATATAATATCTTATTATGAGGGTAAATACTATGATATAATTATTCAAGTTATCTTAAACTCAATCAATTTATAAAAATAACTATGAATCTTTTAAAAATCCTATACATTATAGTAATGTCACTTGTGCTTAAAGAATATCCTAACCCCTAAAGTTATCTAAAATCACCTTTGATACCAACTATAAGGACCCAACCATAAAAGATTACATAATCTTGAATTAAATGAATAATTCACATTGAGGATCTTTTTAGGTGTAGTGTTTTAGATAATTAGGACATAACTATTACATCTCAAAAGATTAGAAAGTAGACACTTCTACATAGTTTCCTTTTTTTCCGAAAATAAAAACTCTTAAAAAGAAACATGTCTAGTTCCATGATTTAGATAACATGTCTTTCTATGATTCCATCCTTGACCTTATACAACTTTATGTCATGTGAAAGACAATTCAAAAACATGGGATGAGCATAAAAAGCTCAGTAAAGGATTCACTATGAAAGAAAATATTAGATCATCACTATATACATAACATAAGATTTTTTAACATAACTCATGAAATAATTTTTTTTTTGAAATACACATAGAAATAATAAATCATAAAGGTAACTTAAGTCATAAATAACATAATTACATTGTAGCTATCATAGCTACATAGGGAGTCACATTTGGAATACCCCTCATAGTATATTTCTCTAAATATCTTTAGAGAAACATTAACGTTTACCTCTGGCATGTTACCCAATTCATTTGAGAGCTATATCAGGCTCACCCACCCATGTTTTATCATGGAACCACCCATATACGTAATAATGGCCAAGAACTATAACATAATCATAACACATAACTTAAGCATAAAGGAAAGATAACATTCACACATTGCAATAAAAATATAAAATTTTATGATACTGAAATAATAAATCCATTCAAAAAACCATTCTCAATACCAACATTTTTAAAAAGATTATATGGTATTTATTTTTCTATTAAAAACATTACATCTTTTTAAGGAAGCCATAGATCAAATTATACTCCCAGCGGTGGAAAAGGTTGTTGTCACTGATTATGTAAAAAATGAATCATTCATTTTTGTCATTTAGTAAAACACTTCATAGAGAAAAGATTCCTCTTGAATGAAATTAAAGGTCAAAAGGGTTTTATACACCGTATAAAATAATGTCGTGTAGAAATTAAAAGATGCCTTAATTAATGGAGACTGAGAAAAAGTCCCATACCATGATGATATCCTTAGATTAAGGATTAATCAATTACATAATTATTTGTGAAAAATATAGATACAACCAATATAAGTGGATATTAAGTGTAAAAAAATTATATTTCATCCAAAAATATTCATAGTACGACATAATCATGAAGTATTTGTTTAACCCAAAGAATTGAAATTGGGTTAAGAAGTTACATTATAGAAATTCGACAGCCAAACGGTGTCACATTAAAATTCATAAAATGAGTTTATGAGAGATAAAAAGGGTATTTCATCACTTGGACATAAAATTTACATCAATAAGGATATATAAGAACATATCCCAACAAAAAATATGTAAATTAAAACAAATAACTAAAGGAAGTCTTTTAAATAGAGGAGTGTGAAATGGTCCCGTACTGATTTGGGTAACTTTCAAAACGTACACCGCATGAAAGAAGGACTATAAAATGTTGATATAAATACCCATAATCAAAATTATATTACACATTGGGTAGAATAATGTGTAGTACATACACCACTCAAAGGATATAGTGACAAATATAGCATGAATCTCACGGGAATAAATAGTGAGATAAAAAACCCTTACCTCACTGTAATAAATCGAGTCGTATGACCAAAAGATAATAACCACCAAATTAATTACAAAATACCATGAATATAGATATAAGAATGATAATATATATCAAATATAAGTACAAAATACACCACATTCTTTAAATAAGTGGTGAACAATGGAAATCTCACTTAATTTAAAGCGAGATAAGAAATCCCATTACATCAAGTCCGACATGTCTTGTTCATTTCCTTATATTCCCAAATAATATTCTTTGGTAAATTCATAATTTATTATTTAATTCTTTTAGAGTTTATTATTCAATTCATATAAGAAATTATCATGTTATAATAATTAGTTAATTATGTGAGTTCATGTCATACATTTTGTCGATGTTCAGTACAAGAGTCAACAATGAACTTGTTTGAAGAGAATTGTCCTTGTAGTTCTAAGTACATATTATCTATAATTTTTTTCATGATTTAAATATCATATTTATCCAGTATATATGTATTTAATAATATTACATAATGTTTGGCTAAGTCAAAAGAAATGCACCGTTCATGGAGACGGTAGGCTGTACGTACGCAAGAACGCTACTTTCATTTTTTTGTCATGTTAATGGACATTAAAACTTAATTTGACGTAGATATATTGAAATTATAGTATAATATATATCATATATAGGTAACATAATTTAATTAATCAAATTATTTAAAAATTCCATGTTTTGCATGAACGAGTCACATCACTTGAGGGGGCGGTTGTCCACACTTTTTCATATGAAATTATCGCATTTTCACAACATGAAAAGAATAATGGAATGTTTTAAATATAAAATACATATTTCTTGGGAGGAAATAAATATAATATATAAAATATATAAAAATAGTTCCATCATAATGGACCCCATGAGAGATTTTAAATGAAGATTGAACGATCATCATTTCGTGAGGTAGTAATTCACCACCCACAGAAACATTATGTTCATTAACCATTAGACGGAGGTGTGTGTATGTTTATGCATAATCCATATAAAAAATCCGAGTATATTTAGGATACTAGTTTAATTATGGGATCAAATTATATGAATATAGTGTTTAGTGATGAAGGAAAATAAAAGAAAGAAACTCGAGAGAAGACATTACATATTAATCGAGTAACACTTTTTGGTTTGAGCGAAAGGCTTCCTTGGAAAGACTTCTTCCCAAAGTGAGGGTTCTAGGAGTAAGAGAGGGATGTGGAGAGATAATATTAGAAGTGTCTGGAAGATCTAAGGGATTGATATGTGTGGATAAGGGGGTACATGTGGGGTCCTTTTATAACAGGGAGGAGGGTCAGTTTTAGAAATCCTTGAAATATAATTTATAATAAATTTATTTTTGGATTTTAAAGGTCCCAAAATGATATTTTTTCGAGGAAAAGGTGATAAGGGTTAAAAGTCCACCCATATAATAGGTTTTCGACAAATGTAAGTCTTATATTTTACCTTATCATTTCATTTTATTTAAATCGATGATTAATGAGGTAATCACTGCATCCTCATTGTGTAATAAATAAATTCATTTATATAATGTATAGAAATTATAAAACAAATACCATGATGTAGGAAATATTTTTGGATTTCCAATTACTATTTATAGTCTAAGAGATAAATTATTAAATCAAAATTAAAATTTTTTTACTTAGGATAATCAAACCTTTGTTATATTTCTCTTCTTTTTAAAAATAATGTCATAAATGTCACTATCACACCCATGTGACTCCATGGGCCATCACATTGGGTAAAATCATCCCACAGTCGGCCATGACTCACAAAATATTATTTGGACACATTTTTTGGGTCATTTTATATTATTATGATATTATTTTATTACCCTTAACAAACCTATTACTAATTAATCGTGATAATTAAAGATAATTACATTCGTTACAATTCATAATGTCAAAAAACAAAAGAGTCCAAATTAAAAAATTTGGACAATATTATTCCAAATATGGAATACATTTTACCAAATTCCAAAAACATAAATTGCAGTAATTAATTTTAAAATAATTCTCGTTGTCACAACCAACGATGAGTTTTTAAGACGTAAAATTTATCAAAATACTGACATGTTTTTGCATCCAATTGAAAAGTAAAATTACATTCAATGAAAAACATTTTATTAACTGATAAAATCATAACTCAATTACAATTTAAAATTAATTAAAAGTGCAATCTAACTACATAATTAAATTAGATGAAAAAATAGTTTGGAAGTAAAATTCAGTATTTTTTACTATTCATTAGAAATGAACATTTGTCAAAAATATACCAAAAATTTATCCAATGTAAATTTGATATTCCAAATTAAAAAATGATTTCCATTTTACCCAATTCAAAACATAGTAGTTTAATTAATTAATTTCATGATTAATTCCCACTATCAAAACAAATATCGTGTTTTTAAGAAACAATATCTATCAAAAGATTGACACTTGTTTATGTCCAATTTCAAAGAGAAATTAATTCAATGAACACCATTGGATTAAATGGTAAAAATATATTTTAACCACACATTAAACTAAATTAAAAAGATAATCTAACTGTATAAATTAATAATATAAAAAATACGTTTTTAATTAAAATACAAAATTTCAATTATTTATTAAAAAATGAACTTTATCTGAAAAATAACACAAATTTACACAAAGAAAATTTTGATGCCCCGATGTTAAGGAAAGATTTTATTTTGTCATATATAAAATATAAAATTGACAAAAAATAGTTTTAAAAAGGGTTCTCCATCAAAAGGTGGTTACTCTACCTCTTAAAGAATATTAGAATATTTATGATTAAAAATGGATTCATTCGCATTTTAAGCCTCTATCATTTATTGGTAATTATTAGAAATATTTAAGAAACATATATAATCATTTTGTAGATAGTTCTGTTCATTCCCACTATTACAATGGTTAGGCGTTAACTACCATTAAAAATAATCTTTTTATATTATTAGTGTGCAACGTACGATTTCAAAGAAACTCATTGTTTCGTATTGGGTACGCCATCGAACATAGCATTCCCTTTAAAGTAATATTAACACTTTTTCACAAATATTAATAAATATGAAAATATCATATTCTTTATTTACCTGGGATGTTACATCCTTCCTCCCTTTTAGAAATTCTGTCCTCGCAATTTTAAAATTGGGCTCAGAATCTTTATTGGAAGCCCCACATCGGAAAAGGATTAAATTAAACTATCACTTTAAAAGAAAGAATGAAAAGTACAAAAGACACCTGCGACAACAGATACTAGGATTCCATGAAAACATGGATATGGAGGAGAAAACAAACCATCATGTTCTGATAGAGAGTGATAGAAAATATGTCTAGGAGAATGTTTACCACTAGAAAATCACAAAATTGTGATGGGTTAAACAGTATTTGATTCCCCAGTAAGAAAAGTTAACAGACAAAATTTTTGTTTTAAGTTACTTTTCATTGAGGAATTTATTTATCAGATTAACTAAATCATAGGGAAATATACTAAATTGTCATGTAGACTTTCATATCTTACTAGATTTCTTACACAAACTCATATTTCCTCCAAAAGATGAGTATTTAGGATGGCTTGTTCACATTTAGAGTGCTATAATCAACTTCATGAGAATTACCTAATCAACAAAAGATGAACAATATATTTCCCATATCTTTAGACCTTAAGAAACAAAATTTATTAGTACAAGATCAGATAATCCCTAAAAGGATAATCCTTTATAAAAATAAATACTACTCTTAATATTCAAAATTTAACAAAAAGAACCCAAGGATCAAGAAAAACGATTAAATAAAAAGATATCCATAAAATTATTCAATGTAATCCAAACTAAGATTGAAAAACAAATCTCTGAAGGATTTAATCACATACCCTTCTATGGTAAATCTTAACATTTATCACCAAATAACATCTATTACTCTTAAAGTCTAATAGTGAAAATTAATTAACCTAATTACATATCCTCCATGATAGGATAATCATTTCCCAAAATCAAATTATTCCAGATTCAAAAGATCAACTAACTAAAAAGATTAAGTCATACTAACCAGGGACTTCACGCAGTCCAGTTGTGGGTGATAAATACCAATCACACTTTGGTTGTGGGTTCGATTCTCACAGATTAATCCGACACAATGGGTTGTCACACGGTTCATTTGTTGTCCCATTTCAAAGACTACATAATTTTATAATATTCCCTAAAATAGATAAATTCATCACAATTAACCATATAATATTTTAACCAAAAAGGATATCTAATAACTTTCTTTTTGCATCCCAAAATGTATTAACTGATAATTACCTCAAATTCACAGATCATATAAACCAAAATGTTTATTTATTACTATATCCACAAAATAAAATATAATTATTCCTTAAATAAAATTTTCATATATCAAACATTAGGGTTACACATACAATAAAAAGTCTTCTAATGTAATCCCATCACCAAAAGTGCCTTAATACTCTTAATAATTTCACCATCGTAAAATCTACCCTGACTCTTGAATCCCTTATAAGATGACTTCTTACTCATTCAACTTTCTTCATGATCCATTAACCATTACATTCCAACTTATTCTGAAACAAATCTATCCAACAAAAAAATCATGAATCATATCCTAAGATTCAATAATAAGAAAACATATGTGAAGAAGTAATCCATACCTTTCATTGGTCATTGTTAGTTTGTTCATATTCTATCGAAATGGAATTAGGTAAAGGTAAAAAAAATATTTGTACGATCCTAGTGATCCCATTCCTGAAACTTCTTCGGAGGAAATGTGTTTTCATAATGACAATGTACACCAAATTTAAAACATTCAATTGATCCTTCAAAAAGAACTTCTTTAAAATTCCTAGAGTCAAATAGATACTTCCTTTATCCATGGAAAGTAATTTCCTTATGACCATTATTTCCACATATATTGAATCTTTTTGTCCCTTTGAAATATTTTCCTATGTGTTTATTTCTACATGTTCGACACATCGGTTTTTGAACACACTTACCCTTATGATTTTTACCTGAACATCTTTAGGGATTTGTATCTCCCATATATGATGCCTTATAAAAATCACTATGGTTCAGGTGGTCAGTCCTGACTCTAGATAGTTGTTTGAGAATAACCACAATAGTTCTCATTGCAGTTCCCATATCATTCAGTTGCTCGTTCGGAAAACCGTGACAATTTTCTTCACATCTATTGTTACATTGGTGCCTGCTAGATCAATCCATTTAATATAACCAAAAAGATCAGTGTGAGTATATCAGTAAAATCATCATATAATATCTTATATGTATGTTAAATACTATGATATACTTATTCATGTTATCATAAACTCATTCTCTTTATAAAAATAACTATGACTCTTTCTAAAATCCTTACCATTATGGTAATGTCACTTATGCATAAAGAAAATCCTTACCTCTAAAGTTATCTAAACGGACCTTTGATACCATCTATAAAGACCCGACCTTAAAACAATACATAATTTTGAATTGAATGAATAATTCACATTGAGGATCTTTTCAGGTTTAGATTTTTTGGGAATTAGGACAAAACTATTACATCTTAAAAGATTACAAAGTAGACACTTCTACTCTGTTTCCATATTTTCATAAAATAAAAACTCTTTAAAAGAATCATATCTAGTTCCATATTTTGATAGCATGTCATTCCATGATCCCATCCTTGACCCTAACACACTTTTTTTCTTGTGAAAAACATTTCAAATACTTGGGATGAGCATAAAAATCTTAGTAAGGGATAAACATAGAAAGAAAAAAATATATCATCAATATATAAAAAACATAATCTTTTTTAACATACCTCATGAAATCATAAGATTTGTGAAATACACATAAAAATCATAAATCATAAAGGTAACTTAAGGCATAAATAACATACTTACATCTTAGTTATCACAGGTACATAGGGAGTAACATTTGGAATACCCATCATAGTATATTCCCTAAATCTCATAGGAGAAACATTAATGCTTACCTCCGTCATGTTTCCAATGTATTAAAGAGCTATCTCGGGCGCACCTACCCTAGGTTTATCACAGAACCCCATGTATACATAATAATGGCCAAGAACCATAAGATAATCATAACACATAACTTAATCATAAAGGAAAGATAATGTTCCAACATTGTAATAAAAATATAATATTTTATGATATTGAAATAATAAATCCATTCAAAACCCCATTTTCAATACCAAAATACTTAATATGATTATATGGGATTTATTTTTCTTCTGAAATCATTATATCTAGTTAAGGAAGCCATAGATCAAATAATACTTGTGGTGGTGGAAAAGTACATCGTCCCCGCTTACGTAAGAAAAGAAACATTCCTTTTTGTCATTTAGTAAAATGTTGTGTAGGGAAAAGATTACCTTTGAATAAAATGAAATTTCAAAATTGTTTTATAAACCGTATAAAATAAAGTTACGTAGAAATAAAAATATTCCTTAATGAAAGTATATTGAGACGAAGTTCCATTCAAAGACGGTATCCTTAGATTAAGGATAAATCAATTACATAATAAGGGGTGACAAATATAAATACCCCCAATATAAGTGTATATTAATTGAAAAACAATCAGAGCTCATCCACACATATTCATAGTACAACATAATCAAGAAGTATAGGTTTAACCCAAATAATTGAAATTGGGTTAAAAAGTTCCCATACAGAAATTCCACAGCCTAACGACGTCACTTTAAAATTCAGAATATGAGTTGATGAGAGATAAAAAGGGTATCTAATTACATGGACATAAAATTTAAAACAATAAGTATATATAAAAACATATCCTAATATAAGAATATGTGATTTAAAAGACCAATCAAAAAGAAGTCTTTTAAAAAGAGGAGGGTGAAAGGTTCCCTTACCGATTTGGGTAACTTTCGAAATGTACACCCCATGAAAGAAAGACTATAAAATGTTTATGAAAATACCCATAAACTAAATTATATTACACAAAGATTATAATAATGTCCTGTACATACATCAATCAAAAGAGATAGTGACAAATATAGCATGAATCTCCTTGGAATAAATAGCGAGATATAAACCCCTAACCTCGTTGTAATAGATCAAGTCTTATGACCAAAAGATAATAACCACCAAATTAATTACAAAATACCCTGAATATAGATATAATCATGATAATATATATCAAATGGAAGTACACAATACACCACATTCCATAAATAATTGTTGAACAATGGAAATCTCATGTAATTAAAAGCGAGATAAGATATCCCCTTACTTCAAGGCTGACTTGAGTTGTTCGTTTCTTTATATTCCTGAATAATAAACTTTGGTAAATTTATAATTTCTTAATTAATTCCTTTAATGTTTATTATTAAATTCATATCACATATTATAATGTAATAACAATTAGTTTTGTTATGTGAGTTCATATCATACGTTTTGTCAATGTTCGGTACCTGAGTCATCAATGAACTTGTTTGATGAGAATTTTCCATGTAGTTATAAGTACATCATCTTCAGAAAAGTGTTCATGATTTAAATATCATATACATACATTATATTTTTATTTAATAATATTCCATTATTTTTGGAGAAAATAAATGAAATGCACTGTTCATGGAGATGGTAGGCTGTACGTACGAATGAATGCTTCTTTCAAATTTTTTTCATATTAATCGACTTTAAAACTAAGTTATAATTACATATATTATAATTTCTCTATAATATATATGTTATATATATTACACAATTTCATTAATTACATTATTTATAAATTCCATGTTTGGCATGAATGACTCACATCACTTGAGGGGGGGGGTTGTCCACACTTCCTCATATGAAATTATCGCATTTGCACAACATGCAAAGAATAAATGTATGTTTTAAAGAAAAAATAATAAATAATTGAGAGGAAATAAATATAATATATTAATATAGTTCCATCATAATGGCCACCATGAGAGGTGTTATAAGAATATTGAATAATCATTGTTTCGTGAGGCAGTAATTCGTCACCCATAGAAACAGTATTTTCTTTAACCATTAGACATAAGTGTGTGTAATTGTATATAGAATCCTTATAAAAACATCCTAGTATGTTGTGGATACTAGTGTTATTATCAGATTAAATAATAAAGAGATAGTGGTTAGTGATGTAGGAAAATAAAAGAATGAAACTCGAGAGAATACATCACCTCTAAATCAGGTAACTCTTTTTTGTTTGAGACAAAGGATTCCTTGGAATAACATATCTAAATGTGAGGATTCTAGGAGTAAAAGAGGGATATGGAGAGATAACATGAGAAGAGGTAGGATGAGCCAAGGGTTTGATAGTTGTGGGTAAGGGGGTAGAGGTGGGGGCCTTTAATAAGAGGGATGATGGTCACTTTTGGAATGTCTTGAAATGTTACTTTATAATAGAAAAATTTTCGGATTTTAAAGGTCTCACAATGAAATATTTTGAGGATATGGTGATAAGTATTCAAAATGAACCCATAAAATAGGTTTTAGGCTAGTTTATGTATTATATTTTACATTATAATTTTAGTTTATTTAAATATATCATTAATGAGGTAATCACAACATCATCATGGTGTCATTAATAAATTTATTTATTTAATGTCTAAAAATTATAAAGAAAATACAATGATTTAAGAAATATTTTTAGCTTTACAATTACTATTTATATTCTAATAGATAATTTATGTAATCAAAATTAAATTTTTTTTACTTAGGATATACAATCCTTTTTTATATTTCTCTTCTTTTTAAAAATAATGTCATAAATGTCACTATAACACCCATGTGACTCCATGGCCCTTCCTGTTTGTCAAAAATATTCCCATGGTTGGACATGACACAAGAGGATTTGGACACATGTTGGAGTCATTTTATATTATTATGATGTTATTTTATTACCCTTAACTACCCGATTACTAATTAATCAAGATAATTAAATATTATTACCGTCGTAACTATTCATAATCTCTAAAAATAGAACCATCCCAATTACATAATTTGGACCTTATGATTACAAATATGGAATCCATTTTACCAAATTCCAAATACAGAAATTTCAGTAATTAATTTAAAAACAATTCCCGTTGTCACAACCAAAAAGGTGTTTTTATGAAGTAAAATTGATCAATAGATTGACAAGTTTTTACATCCAATAGAAAAGTGAAATTACCTCCAATGAACAACATTGTATTTAGTGATAAAAACATATTTCAATTACAATTTAAAACAATTAAAAGGACAATCTAACTATATAATTAAATTAGATGAAAAAGCAGGTTTGAAGTAAAATGCAGTATTTTTAACTATTCATTAAAAATAAACATTTGTCAGAAAAATACGAAAAATTTATCCAAAATAAATTTGATATTATAAATTCAAAAATTATGTCCATTTTACCCAATTCAATACATAGTGGTTGAATTAATTAATATTAGGATTAATTCCCGCTGTCAAAACAAATAGTGTGTTTTTATGAAACAATATCTATCAAAAGATTGACACTTGTTTATGTTTAATTTCAAAGTGAAATTAAATCCAATGACCACTATTAGATTAAATGGTAAAAATATATTTTCAAAACACATTAAAACCAATTAAAAATAATATTTTACCATATAAATAAATTAGATTAAGAAGATGTTTTGAATTAAAATACTGCATTTTCAATATTCATTAAAAATGAACTTTATCGAAAAAAGAATAAAAATTTACAGAAAGTATATTAGGATGTCCTGATTCTAAAGAAGGGTTATATTTTGTCAAATATAACATATTAAATTTACAAAAATTAGTTTTAATAAGGGTTCGCCATTAAAAGGCGGTCATTCTACCTTTTAATGAATATTTGAATATTTAGGCTTAAAATTGGATTCATTCACATTTTAAGCCTCTATAATTTATTTGGTATTTGTTAAACTATTTAACAAACAAATATAATCATTTTGTAGTTAGTTCTTCTCATTCCTGCCAATACAACGGCTAGGCGTTAACTACCATTTAAAATAGTATTATTATATTATTTTTGTGTAACGTAATATTTCAAAGAAGCTCATTGTTGCGTATTGGGTATGCCATCGAACATAGCATTCCATTTAAAGTAATATTAAAATATTATTCAAATATATTAATAAATTTGAAATTTTATTATTCCTTATTTACCTGGGATGTTCCAATATTTCTTGATTATTTTAATAGATAATGATTTTATTGTAGATTTATTTTTAAATCATAATGATATTTACAAATTGTTTCATTAGACGATACATTGAATGATTGGAAATGATATCAATAGTGCTGAATTCAAAATACAAATTATAGTATATGATGTCTCATTGATAAAAGACCAAGTGAAAGGCTTCAAAGAGAAAAACTACACTGAAATGGAGAAACAACTATTGTAAACCATCATTATACATTGTAAATATTTGTTTATGATATAATAATTGAATAGTTCATTCCATAAGTGAATGCATAATAAAAAAAAGGAAATTTGGTAAATGATAGAAAATATCTTGGAATGCCACAATAATGTCAGATTATGACACTCACTTGATTCATTTTATTCTAAAAACCACTTATGTGAACCACATTAATCATTTTATGCTGGAAAACCTCCTTTTATGTAGTAAAATAGTAATTTGGGATCAAAATGAACACTTTTATTGATAATTCATCTAAGGACCTCTTGTAAAGTGGACTTCATGACCCTATATAACATGAATCATTTGTTTTCCCTTTTATGTTACACATGGATACAATTATGGCCAATAAATAGACGTATATCTATTGATTGAAAGGATCAATCGGTGAAGGGAAGCACTATAAGATAGAATGATGATGCACATCATTTCTAATTTCTTCTATTTTCATTTATTTTTTGTCATATCAATGTATCCCTTCTCCCAAATCAACTTGAATAACCTATACATGAAGGGTTATTTTATTTAGTGAACAAGAAACGGGAGGCCTTACTTATTTTTATATTTGATTTTCTCATTTCTAATCAATTTAATACAAAATTAATTAAAGGGGTGTAGTGAGTTCTTGATTATCCCCTACTCATGTGAGGAATTGGAGATAGAACAATTGAAAATTATGAGGTAACAATACCCAATTTGTGAATTCTCAAATTTATAATGAGACCCACAACAATTTAATGCACACATGAATGTGGGTATAATGATTAAATACTTATATTTTTTATTTCCTCATTGTTATAATCTATCAAAGTGATATAGTGTCATATATATATATATATTATCACCATTAGAAGAATATTTGTTAAAATTGGAATCTATTATATTACCACGCTTGTTTAAGGTTACTCCAACGTCGTCAACGCTTTCCATCTATTATTTTAAATCAATCATTTAATTTTCTTTGAAAATTCATAATTTTACCAAATAATTTATCAATAAATAAATGATTTCAATTTGATAACATTAAAATTGAAAACAAATTTTTCATGCACTCTTATTTTGGATACTTCCTTAGTTTAACTAACTATACTATACATTGGAAATTAAAAAATAAGTTTAGACACAACCCATATTAGGAACACATCATATATGTATTTTAAAGATCCTAAAATATAAATTCCTATAATTACATCACAAAATCCATCAAAATAGTACTCTTCTTTACATTGATGATTATTATGGATATTTGGATGAAATTTATTCCCTAAATGATTGGATCATTAGAATTTAAAAAATAATAATTCTTTTTAAAATTCAAAAATTATTTGGAAAATATCATTTTCCTTACAAGAACAACCACATCCACATTAACTCCCACATGATAGAATTTATCATATTAAATAATTTATCCGAAACCCAATTTTTTTTACCTTGATAATCATTAAATTAGATAAAATGTATTAAATAACTACATTACCAAATGAAAACATATAACCCAAACTATTAGAGAGATAAAAAAGCACCAATGGTGCATGTTTTATAAAACATCCTTGGTTCCACGCACTTTAAATGCATTGTTAATGTTGATGTGATGGGGGTGGAGAGACACATCCCTTTTTTATTCACTCAATTTATTCCAGTCCTATTTTTTTATTATTATGATCGTTAGAATATAGAATATACAATGGAAATTGTCTCATCACCATGTTTTTTGGGAGGTTGATCTAAAATCCCTTGAACATTTAAAAAATTTATTTTTCATATCCCTTTCATAGGTAATCATTACTTATTTGAATATTTTTTGAAATATATGTTGTTTCAAAGGTAACTAATCCATATTATTTTTTAAAATTATAATTTTCCTTTGTCATTTTATCTATTTTTATAAAATAATGGTTCATAGAGATTAGGATATATCAGATTGGATATTTAGGATCATATGTCCCAGCAATGATTTTTCTAAATTTGGAATTGGTTCATTTGAATATTTAGTTATTGATTTATATTTTTGGTAGAAAATATATGTATTGTTTTTACATTCATATTTTCTAAGGGAACTGGGAATCTGTGACATTTGCATTCATTCTCCCTCATATATATAAAATGAATCTATTGATCATCCTTCTTATTAAAAAAATTTTATTTAGAAATATTAATATCATTGGAATCTATCCTTTTTGGGATTTTCATTTTTGTGTGTATTGAATCTTGGGTGATGAATTTGACTTTGAGTTTTTCAAATAGAAATTTTCTTGGAGGAGGAGGTTGAAATCATTATATAAAAGAATGATTTTTATACTATTATATACTATACTAGAGAACTAAATTATCTATATTGTCTAGATTATATATTTCTTAAAAATATCCAACTTAATCTAATATGGTTTTTATTTTTTTATTTATGATATCTCTATTTAATAAATGTAGCACATCTATAAAACAATTTATTGGATAGACTAGTGTTATTAAAATACAAAAAAAAAAATTTAAGAGTGGGTTGTAATATCATATAATCCAAATAAAAATTTTCTATCAAAATAGTAAATTATATGAATTTATTTTCAATTAAATTATTTTCAAAAGTATGAATTAATTGATATAATCCCCTTATATATGAAGAAAATATATATTCTAACTATTTATTATTTTGTTTTATTTTTAAATCATTTATAAAACTATTGATATTTTATTGTTAATTAATGATCCAATTATAGAATACACAATGTATCCATTTATTATTGTGAGACTTACATAGATGTACGAGATGAGTAGTTGATCACTGAATTGATTATATGACATTCATGTGAAAAGTTTCCTAATATTCTCCCAATATATAAATATTAACTATATAAGTACATTTTAGATCACAGATATATATTTATTAATTAATTATTTACATGATTATAGAAAAAAAATACCTTTTATAATTTTCTTAATACCTTCCAATATGTTACTTTTTTGGGTTGTACATAGTGAATTTGTTAATCTACCATTCTACCATGTTGGAATGGGAAATTCCATTATTTGATTTATTATTCAAAAAAAATATTGAATTTAATAGTAAGTAAAAAAATTGAATTATTTTACGTAATTATAAATGAATTCTTAATAGAATCCTTGAAATTCTGTAATAAGGAGTATCAGTCAATATCTGAGTTTAATTTTGGATGAAAGAGTTCGTTAAACAACAAATGTTCATTAATAGTTTATGAGTAGTGTCACAAATTATTATATGATTCCATAAAGATAATAATTTTTATTATTAGTAAAAATTATGTCCATTTGTGGGTTAGACTAAAATGTCATACAAATTTTAATGTTATTATCCTGATATATATACAAAATTGGAATGATATAGACACATCACATGACTTAATATAATTTAATGTATCCCCTATTCTAATGTTCACCTATATATTTCAATTTAAAAATAAAATCACGATGAGATCGTGGAATATATCGATGAAAAAGGTAAATAAAATGTAGACCCATATAACATGGTAACATATTATATAATGCTTCTTTAACAAATATGGATAACAAATTAAAGGAATATAACGAATAATGTGAAAATTGAAAAATATTGGAGAAAAATATGTCCAGGAAAAAAAGGTTTGATCGTGATATAGATATAATAAATGAAAAATATAATTGATGAGAGCATTATAAAATAAATTAATAGAAAAAAATACATATAAAAATTAAATGAAATAAATTCCTCCCTATAAATGATGCAAATTGATGACTGATGCCTTGAAAGCTGTCAAATGAAATAGAATATCTACTAGGAAAAACACAATGGATGACCAATATTATTATGTTTAGGAATTATGAATGATTTTTTTCATTAATATTAAAATAAAATATTAAAATTGAATAAAAATTTGTTCGTTTTTGTTTTAAGAATTTTAGGATAAAAATTAAAGAGTTTTAAAGTGTATATTTTAAAGATATTTTTGATCAAATGAAATATATCTAAACAATATGACCAAATATTTATTTATAATTATACCCAAAATAAATTTCACTTCGTTATGATACCGAGAATTATTAATAATTAAACTATATCATTGATAACATAAGAAAATGATTTAAACATATTCTATATTGAAGACTTATAATCATAACACCCTACATTGATTTTCATTCCAAATGTAACCTATGGTTTAATGACATTTGGGGTAAAATATATATTAAAGGAAATAATTATTTAAGTATTTTGATTACACTTGAACATCAAAATACAATTAAATGATGATTATATTGGACTATTAATGGTTCAATCTCATTATTTTTATAAGATCGAACCTTCATGTTATTCAAAAAATTTAATTATATTTAATTACATAAACCATAAATAATATTTTATTTAAATAATGTATGATCAATTTTATAAATTATCTATTTAAATATTTCATAATTACTAAAACTATGAAATGTCATTACTGTTCATGGGTGGATTGGTCATTATTAATAATTACTATGTCTGCAAAGGTATGGAAGGTATGTCGCATAATTATTTTCTATATATTATATATCATCAAAAAGATGAATTTATATGGTATTTCATTAATAAAAATAAAATAAATAATCATGAATATAAAAGGTATATTTTTATTACAAGAATCTAGTAAAACAATATATAAGAGGATGATCATTTCTTTTGGGAGTGTACATGGAATAAAATTTTATTTCTTCCAATGGAATAGAAAAATAAGGAATAACCAATTATCAAATATTTTAATGATTTTAATCTGCATTCAATCATATCCATATAAGTGAAATTTATTTTTAAATAGTAATTTAGTTACTAGGGATACAAGTGGTTTCAAGTGTGAATAGAAATATTTGACATATTTTTTAATAAAATATTTGTAGAAAGTTTGAACCTCAATAAATTCGAACCATATACCCTATTTTCATAATTATTTGTTCACAATTTATTCAAAAATAAAATTCTAAATTTTTATCCCAATAAAATTCAAATGATGAATTTAGGACTAAATTGTGCAATGATTTCCATGTTTATGTTTCCTATCTAACTTTGAATTTTTTTCCCACCTTCCCCATCAAATCAAAAAAAATGATCCAAAATAAAGTTATATAAAAATTAGTGATAAAACCTCAAATAAATTTTATTTCCCAATAAAACTAATATAATTTCTTTTAATAAAAAAATTTTTTTGTAAGTTTAAGAGGTAAGAAAAGTTATTTTCATTATATTTTGAATTGCACATTACAATTATAATGAATCATTAAATATTTATATTTATCTAAATGTTATGGATATTATATGATTCAATATTAATAAAAAATATTTATTAAAAATTTGATTTATCAATACTCTAGATGTATTATTGATAATAGGAAATGAATACTTTTCTACTTAATACCAAATTATTGATATGGGAATATCAAACCGAATCATCATTGAGTGAACCATTTCTAACATTGTATGACTCTTATTCAAGGATATAACATTATAATATTATGTAATTTAAGAAAACATTATAAAATCTCTACTATATTGAGTAAAATTTTAGATTAAGTATTATACAACCCAATTAATTGATGTATCATAATAATGGTCCCTATTTTATTGCGTTCCTATTTTTAAGTCAATAAATTTTTTATATTCATATTTTTTTTAATATAAATTATTTGACCATAAATTTAAATGAATTTTAATTTTATTAATATTTATATTACTAATGTGATAATTACAAGGATAAGAAGTGGAATAATCAATATCCATGACCTTTTAAACATGAATTTTATAGATTCAGATATCCATATCAAAATTTTGTATGCATTTCAAATTATTTAAAATTAAAATCAATATATAAATCATCTATATATAAAACCAATTTTGTATATTATGAATGAAAATTATTTTTCCATAGAAGATATTTTTTATATATATGAAATATAGTAAATATTGTTTAATTTTTTCCACTTAAATGAGGACAATGATATTTATTTACATCCAATAAAAACAATCTATCAGCATTCAAAACATGAAAATATAATTATTTAACTATTAGTTAGATTATATTTTAGTTTTTATTCCCACTATCAAAAATATATATGTTAAAATCAGAAACCAATAACGATGGGTTATAATTAGGGAAATTAACATCATTACCATTCACAAAATTATACAAAAATTCCTCTCTTTGAAAAATTTATATAATATTATATAAAAAATTGGAGCATAATAGTTTTAATTGATAATAGATTTCAAAATTATGTTCCTAATGCATGTTATAATGTATTATCATTCATTTTATTAGGTTAATTTTATTTTTATATCAATATTATAATAATGTTTATTAAACCCACTCTATATAAAATGATGACCCATGCACCATATCTAAGTGTTGTTTATGAATAGCTTTAATTATCATGTAAATTTTTTATTTTAATAAATATTTATCTATTTAGGTATAAATTCATTTTAATATTGTAAACAAATTCCATTAGATAATAATAATGATATATCAATTTTCAATTCGTAATCGGAATTATTCAAAATTTATTCCTATTTGTACATATTTACATTATAATACTTTAAATAAATTTTTAAAGATTTTGACATCTATATATGAGATAATAATCTTTATACGAACATGCGTACCTTGAAATTATTGTAATATATAATTAATGGGCATTTGAATTTAGGATTGTATAATAATTTTTCCAGTTAATATTTTTAAATGTTTTCACCCTAGATGAATTTTATTATTTTTATAATTTAATGGTTTTTTATAGTCATGATATGTATATTTTGAAATCATACATAAAATGATATCTAATATCATCCATATATATTCTTGATTATATTAATTTATTCTTTAATTATATACTTTTAATAAATATATTATAATTAAATTTTATTAATGAATAACAATATATAAACATAATTATTTATGATACATTTTTAAATATAAAATATAATTATTTAAAAATTATAAAATTTATTCTAAAAAGTAATGTACATGAATCCCTATCATGGGTATGAAATATAAAGTTTCATCAATATCATGTATGGTGTTACAAGTAGTCAATCACAACCACTCTAAGATGTAACATATTCTCCACGTACGATATAATGTTTTCCATTAATTTTCCATGTCTATAGATCAATACTCATGAGATGAATTTATTCAAATATAATCATAACACTAAATATACATAAAATCAACAAAAATTCAAAATGTATTCTATGAATAAACGATATATCATTGGAATTGATGAATGAAACAAAATATTTTATTGTTCCTATAATGAAACACTTATATACATGTTAAAAAATTATTAAATGAAATCAAAACACATTAAATTAGTCTAAAGAAACATTCATTGTAGTTTTTTACATAGGTGTATCTATTAGGTTTTCAATTAAATAATAAAAAATTCAATTATTAATCATTTTTAATTAAAAAATTATATAATACTCAATTCAACCAAACTAGTTTTTTTAAGAATACGTTTTTTAAAAATTGTATTTTTAACCCTATAGTGAAATGTGATTATTAACATGTGGAAATAAAATTTATTGTGAATGAAATTTTATGATCTCTAGGTATAAGTCATTTCAGGCATAGGTTTTCTAAAATGTAAACCCATTTATAATGACTCGTGTGTTATTATATATATTCAATCATTTTACCTGGAAGTATAATTTCCATTATCAAATTTGTTTTTCTAGTTATAAAGATGATGGGGAATATATAATTTTATGACATTCTTTATTAAAATATTTATTACCATTGATTTTTTTAATAAATATATTTTCTAATGAAAAATAAGAAATAAAATGGAATTTTTTATATAAAGTACCCCGTAGAATTATTGACTAGCTTTATTTATATCCATCAAATCATTGGATGATTATAACACCTTATTATAAAAATATTAATGTTTGGGAATGTTATAGAGATCATTTACTTGTTATAAATTTACTAATAATTTCAAAGTAATTAATGAAAAAATAGTAGAAATCCTTATAATGGTACCATGAACATCATAAAAGTAATCGAGACATCATATGTGTTAACATAGATTAAAGAATAGTAAACCAAATTTAATACTAGTTTTTTCTAACAATGAAAATATATTCAGTAACATTATAAGGGTACATATATACAACATAAGTGTATTTGGTGTCTTATAATGAGTAATGGATTACACTAAAAGGTAACCAATTTCTGAATTTCATGAATTATTTTAATCTCATGAAAACATTAAGAAACTATATAGGTTAATTCACAATAGTAATTCTGAGGAAAAAATTAGTGAAATTTTGATGATTCATGAATTATTAGAATATGATATATTTTAATTAAATATAATAATTAATGTTGTATTTTATGATTCACAATCATTTTTTATTGATCAAATCTTTACCATTATGTTTATCATTCATGAAGTCCGTGTAAGATATTTAAAAAGGGGATATGTACATAATTTTATTAGGTTTTTCAAATCAAAATATTTGAAAAACATCAGGTAATATCACGGATATATTTATTTCAAAATTTCATGGTTGATTATGTTGTATTGTTTTGTATTTCATTAATCATTTTTAAATCATGTTTTCATTCATTCTGAAATAATAAGTGAAATAATTTCCAAAATTTATTATTATAAAAAAATACTTTTTCATGAAGCACTGGTTTTCCCCCTCAGAAGGTTGAAGAATATGAGAATCAGGGTTATACCAGTGAAGATATGAGTATTTTAATAGTAGGTATTTTTTGTAACTCTGGAAGTCTTTCATTTATTGATTTTTATAAAAAGGGTCTATAAAATTTAATTTTTTTCGTTATTTTTAGATAGTATTTTTGATAACAAAAGAGTTTATAATGGAAATTTAATATTGATATTGGTAAAATGAGGAGATGAATTTTCTTTTTTTCATGTATACTTTCCCTTATAAAATTTCATTGATTATATTCATTGAGGATATAATTTATCTAATTTAATTTATACTAATCCTCTTGAGCACAAATCTATAATTGATTTTAGAATTAAATTAATTCATTAATATTTTATTTTTCTTTCTTAATTAGGGGAATCAAGAGAAATGATATTATCTATTATTATTAATGAGTATCAAATAAGTAAGAAAAATATATATCCTAAATCGATCACATGTAAAATAATGGAAAACAACTATATTCCTATTATTTCAATGAACTATGATAGAGAAAATGGGTGGGAAGCCAGTAAATAATAGAAATTGAATGTTTAGAGAATTGTTATGTAGTTTTTATATTCATTAAAGTGATATCATAGGTTAATGTACATAAAACGTTGAAGACATTTAGTTATAACTATTCAGGAATTTATAAGAGGAATATTTTCATTTGTTTCTAGATATATCTACACTCCTTTGTTATCATTATACTTATTGTTTAAACTCATTGTAACTAGTTATAGTAGTCATAAATTCTGGTGAGATATTTATGAACATAATTATATGGGTTAATACCTAGTCTAGATGCTTCAATCAATAATTATTCTTTATTTTAAAATTTATAGATTATGGTATAAACCCGACATGTCTGGCGTAAGTACCAAAATTTTGATTGATTCGTATAAATATTTTATTTCCTTGTCTTTATTTAATTATTCATTGTTTTTTCTATGGAAGAGAGGTATATTTGAGAGAATTAAATCCTAATATATTACATAATATTATTTGAAAATAAATTAAATATGAAATACTAACACTAAATATTCAAACCCCTTTTTAATAATGAACCCATTCTTATATAATATAAACTGCTATAGGATCTCTATAAATCCTATATACTTTAGAAACTAGATATGGATAAGAATAACTCAATTAATATAATGTGTATTCATATATTTTATGTTATTATCTATAAGGGTAAAATGAGGCAAATGCTTCGCTATTTCTTATCTCTTGGAAAATAAGTCGATTATGTAGGATAATTTAGTTTTCCCTAAAAAAATAAAACATATCAAATGTATTTAAATGATAATAAAAATCATGTTTTTAATGGGAAATTTATTAATTCTATTTTAATATCATTATTATAAAAATTATTAACTAATGTTATGTGACATTGAAATAGAAAATATATATGGGAAATTGGATAATAGTAATAAATGGAATGTCAATGTCAATGAGGAAAAATTAATGTTTATAAAAGTGCAATTTAATGTTTTAATATAATGTAATAAGAAATATTTTTTTTTATTTTTTTAGATGAGTAAATTAAATATTTAATAATACTAGATGATATGGGGTTATACTATTTTAAAAAATCTAATGAGAAATTTTCAAAATATATAATATTTAATTATCAATTATATTGAGGAATTAAATGTTAATACATATTGTGAGACTCATAATATTCCATTTCCTTTGAAATGTGAATGTAAAAATAATTATAGAAGAAATATAAAAAGGTGATTAATTTTTAGACTATGAGGATGCTTAGAAGTCAAGATGAAGAAGCTATAGATTACAGTGATTGTGATGATGCTGATAAAGGGAAAAATATTTTAAAGGAATAATGAAATTAGTATATAAGAGTTATAGAAAATTAAATTGGAAATATAATGTAAAAAATCCCACTCTGGTGTTTCAATAATGGTGGAATTGGACAACTTTCCCTAAAATATAAGAAGAAAAGGGGTCTAGAGTTTATTTTTATTTGTTATGAGATGGTTACATGGGGAATATGAGGGGTGAATTTATCCATTAATAAAATATAATGATTATATCAGGGTTAAAAAATATTCAAGTGTAGGAAATATTAATAAAATAAAACATGTTTTTAATAATACAACAAATCAATGTGATATTATGCTTAAACTTCCCTTCTATATATCCATAAGTTAATTATAATCAACTATGTATTGAACTATAAAGGTTACTCACAACATATTTAAATATATAATTTATAGAGGATAAAAACCTAGATAAATTATTTTACATAATTTGTTACAACACATTGAAATGAAATTGTCACTGATTGATTCATGCCTTAAGAAATGTTTTTTCTATATAGAGTCACAACTATGCATTGCCTTTTTTCTACCAATAAGAATAACTCACACACAAATACATTCTACGTAGAGGAACACCCTAATAAATAATTCCTTATTTTGATGGAAGAATAACACGAAATAGCTTATTATGGGTAGTATACCCAAACACAATGATGGTTGTTTTGAATGTAAAAAAAATAGAGGAATTCACACAAAAAATTATTTGGTGAATATTGAACTTCATAAAAAAGTGACTCATTAAAACAAAACAATAACATGAATCCTGAATCAATTTTCATGTAGTAAAAATTAGAATTCTAAAGTCTAATAGAAGGATCATAGTAGTAATTTTAAAAATGTATCCTTATGGTGATTAGTGTTCTTTGGTGTTGAATAATGTGTTATTTGATTATTATTTACTTCAATCATTTCACTAGATATTTCAATATAATTTTATCAAGTATCATTAAAAATTTAAATGTAAGTAAATATTATTCACAAGACTAATATCATAATTTTTATGTAAATGTCTGATATTGATGAATCTGAAGAGAAAAATATATCTCATTATCTTGATGAAATGATTCTGAGATTCTCATTATCATGAATTTATTATCTATAAAATGATTTACTATGTTTCATAAATTAGATATAATAATTTTTGTTTGGAATATCTTTGTATATATTCATTAATTTATAAAATTAATAAGGATAGTGTGTGCACATGAGCCTAAGCCCAGTTGGTAAGGACTCCATAAGTGCATCCAAGTGACTGGGGATAAAATCCAAACAGAGGCATAATTTCCAGTACTGTAGCAGTACTGTAGCAGTATTGTCACGGGAACTGTGCTGTAATGTAGGAGGCACTGTAGTAGTCACTGTTTGGCACTGTAGAAGCTGGGAATATGACCTTGTTTGGGTTTTTGGGCCCCCGATCTGGTCTGTATGTCCTTTAAGGCCTTCGAGCCACCCAGGACTATGGGTCAGTAAGGACTTAGGGCCACCTCAAGGCCTTCGGTCCACCTTTAAGTGCAGATGCAAACCAGACAACCTACAAGGAACAATCTCTACAAGGAGGATGAGAAAAGAGCTTTCACCACAGCAGAAGCTAAATGGATTGCAAGAATGAGATGGTATGACACCTGCCATCGGGAAAATCCTGTGTATGCACAGGAATGCCTAGCCGAACAGTCATGCGAAGGCGGAGAGTTGATTTCATGATGAAGATGATGGGGATGAGAAGTTCCAAGTAGTTAGTATGGGTTGTATGTAATTTTTGAAGCCTACGGGAAATGAATTCCTCTAAGTCCTACAGGCCATGTAATACTTACACCTACGGGCCTTGTTAGGGTTCCACCTCACCCCTTGAAAGGTGGATTATCAAAAATAAATAAAAATGAAGTCCTTCGGGCCGTTGGAGGACTATGGATAGTGTGTAAAAGAACTTTTGATACTAAAATAATAAATATAATAACTAATAATATATATAATCATGTTTTTTCATGTTATAATTAATAAACAATTCTTGTGAAAAAACCCATAAGCTTATAATCAAAATTTAAATATTTTTTTTTGAAATACCCATATAAATAGAGAAAAATAAATATTTATAATAATAATTTTAAAATTTAATCCCTGAAATATAAATTTGTATTATTTTTCTAAATATATGATTTAATTTAAACATATACTTCTAATAAAAAATTAATATAATCATATCCTTCACATGTGGATATTTAAAATTTTGAATTTCACATAAAAAATTTACATTTAATCATATAAACCACATTAGTATATTTTATAAAAAAAAGTGTCATATATGAAATTAAAATAATGTAAGGATTCACTGAAGAGTGAAATTGTTTCAAACAAATTAAAAATATAAATAAAATAATGATAGTATAAATTAAATAAAATTATTTAAAAATTAATAAATGAAAAGTGAATGGAATAATTCAACAAGTGTGGATTTTATTCTAAAAATTTGAATCATATAAATCATAATAAATGTGAAGGAATTATAAATAATATAATATAGTGATTTATTTTTTAAAATTTTCCTCTATATTGAAAGTTAGGGAATGTTTCATCTTTCGTGTTCATGGGAATAAGATGAAAATTTTGTTATTATCAGAACAAAAAAATCTGTTTTATATGATCAACTCAACAATATCATGATTTTTAGATAATTAAAAAAAAATATAATTTCAAAAATTATGTTCCTTTTTAAAATTATAATTTTTTAATGATTAACCTAAATGATTAAAATAGTGTTCCCCTTTTTTGGAATGTTCTCTTTATATAATATTAAAACATTTCTCACTTTATTAAAAATAAATTAATTTTTAAAATAAAAATTTTTCATAATATTCCCCATATTTGTTAAATTTAGTGAAATAATAAATTTATAGTATAATCAAACACATATATTTCAAATTTCATATTATCATCTTTTCTGCAACATGTAATTCATTAGTAAAACTCATAAACAAATGAAAAAATAAATTCCATCATGTATTTTGAAAGATGAATTCAAAACCTAAGAATGTTTATTTACATATGATTAAATTTAATACATGATTTAGAGAAAATAGTTCCCAAAATATTTATGCATTCAGAAAATAAATAATAATTAAATATATAAAAATATAGTAAATATACTCTTAATTTATTGATTTAAAATATCTAAACCATTCTGTGATAAATTAAAAATTCCAAATTTAATGAGAGAGTATGAATAAAATTATATAAATATGTATTAATGAATTTTATAACTTATGTAGAATTATGACAGAGGAATGATTTTATCAATCAATAAAAAACACCAAACTCAATTTCAGCACAATTTGACTCTAAAAATATTTTTCCAAATATTGGTGAACAAAATTACGAATAATAATAAGAATTTATATTCTATTGGAATTTTATAGAATTATTAATCCATAATTCTATGTTCAATCATAATTTTCTAAAATTTAGATAAATTTAATGATTTAGTAAACAATTCTTCTAGTTAGTCATCAATTAGATTATATTCTCAATATTTTTCTCCTTTTTGAACATAATCTCTAGTAAAATTTTATCATATCACCAAAAAGTTATGTATTATAAAAAATAAATAAGTTTTTAACAAAGAAATTTTACCTGAATATGATATGTAACTTATTAAATTAAATATCAAAATTTGTTAATAAATTTAGAATCCTTTAATATTTCTCACAAAAAACATATTACAATTTTATATTCTATTTTTTAGTTGATAAAGACAAATTATGTTATTTCATATAATTTAAATAAATTAAAATTTTACATAATGAGTAAAAAATTCAACTTTTAATTTCTATAACTTTTTAAAATCAAATAAAATTTTAATTATAATAAAATATCAATTCAAAATACGTCTTCATAGAGTGAAATACATGAATATTTAAGGAATCATTCTTTTATTTAACTATTATTTTCATATATTGCCAACGAGCTTGTACCCTTGTGGTACAAGCTCCTGCTTGGAATCCAAAAGACCCGGGATCAAATCCGGGCAGGGGTGAATTTATGGGTTACTGTAGCACGACACTGTAGCAGTACTCTAGTAGTACTGTAGTAGCCGTGGAACTGTAGCAGCGGCGACACTGTAGCGGCAGAGGGGCTATAGCAGTTACTGTAGCAGTGCGGGTACTGTAGCGGTACTATTCACCGAGGGGTCCTTTGGGCTAAAAATGGGCTTTCAAGCCTTGTATTCAGGCCACTTGCCCTTGGGCCTTCGGGCTATGTAATGGGTCACCCTCTACCCAGTCTAAAGAGGTCTTTTCTTTAAAAAATAATAAATTGAGGCTTCGGCCCCAACCTTTTAAAAAAAATTAATTTCATATATTTTATGTTTAATTACATAATTCATCTTTAAAATATATCATACATAAAAAACCTAAACATAAAATAACATTGAAAAGGATATAAATATAATAAACTACCAATCATACCACTCAAATCATTATTATCACGGGATTTTATATATTTTTCAAAATCTAGTGTAATACCCCTAGAATTTAAAAGAAGAAAATTATGACTAATAGTGTAAATAAAATAAAACACTAATCTCTAAAAAGAATTTAGCACCCAAATAATTTATCATATATTTAATTTAAAATATATTTAGTAAATTATTTATATTATAACGCACACAACAATGAGTTTGAATGAAACTCGATACTCAATAAAAAAATTCATTATTTAAACATTTCCATTATAACCAATCTAATAAATTAGAAGCTATAAATAGAAATAAATTAATTAGATTAATTATAAAGTTTAGACATAAATATAATTTATTTTGATTTCTTAATTATAAAATTAGACATATTTGAATGAAAAAGTAATGTTTTCTAGAAAAAAATATTTTTTTAAAAAATATGGTTTACTCACCCTTTTCCGTCATAATTTAAATTAAATTTTTAAAAAATTTTAAGTTATATAAAAATGAATAAAAATCATTTTTTTCAATATAAATTTCAATATTATCTTAAGTCTAATATTTCTAATTTTGTTAAATGTTTCCATTTTTATGAATAGTGAAGAATACTAATTTTTAATAACAAACTGTATTTTAATTTAAATTATATATAATATTAAATTATATTTTGAACTTATTTAAAAATAAAATAATTTTAATTTTAAATAAATTAATAAAATTTAAGTCATTACAGACATTTTTATATTGAATATTGATTTAAAAACATTTAATTCTTTGGAACATTTCCTCTTTAAAAACCATCTTTCTCGTTGCTTCTGTATGATTAATCATAAATTAAAATTTTAAAATTACTTGAATAAAATTAAAAAAAAATTGAATCAATATTTTTAATCATAATAACTTATAATTTCTAAAAATATCATGTTAATAATTGACCAAAATAAAAATTCAATGTTGCAAGAAGTAATTTAAATAATTAATGTAAAATGGTTTTACTTGGGGTTAAACAAACGAAATAAGGGTAAAAGTGACCTAAAAATTGTATAAAACTATTTAATAGACATATTTCCACCATAATACCCTTAAGGTTGTATAATATCCCATTTTGACACTTTTAACCCATGAAAAATGTAGTATCAGTCAATTATGTTCAGAAATATGATGTATGTCATCGCCTTCACTTATAAAAGGACACCTCATATCCTCAACTACCTGCACCATATAAACTCATTTTTCAAGATTTAAACTAGCCAAAAAACATATATAATTTCAAACTCAAATCCAATATTCCATATTTTATGCATAAATCCTACCAACCTAGTCATTTGACGTAATCGAAAAGAATTTACATGAGGAAGAGGTATCATTCTTCAATGAGTGTTTTTATGTTATTTTTTACTCCACCTACTAAAATTTTTATTCAACTATTATTATATAATAAAATAATTATATTATATAAATTTAAATGTAATTATGTTAATGTGATAACTTAAATCCTATTGCTCTTCCGTCAAATGGGTTATGAAGTCATCATTCGCGTGTGTGTGGTGGACAATCGCCTCACGAAAAGATGTCATTTGATTTCCAATTACCGCCTCTCAATGTTGGGTATGATGATAGATATAAAGTATATATATGATAATTATAATATATTAACACCTCTATAGTCAATATATAATATATATATTTCTTAACATTCTATTCTGTAAGGATATGATAAAACCGCTCATGTGTACGATAGACTACCGCCTCACAAAGTGTCACGATTCATTTTTCACTAATGTGTTTCATGAAAGGAAATAAGGGTCAATATTGTGAATAAATTTTAAATAAATAAAATAATTATTATATTTGTGAAATATTTATCATTTTCAAAATATAAAATATTGTTTTTTTATATTCAGTGAAAAAGTTATAATTCTATTCTTGTACATGTGGACTACTACCATTACGAAGTAGTGCGACTCTATTTTAATCTCAAAAGCACTTGTTTTGTGTATATATATAAGTATATAAAAAATTAATATGTTATATATTATATTATTATCATTATTGAATGATAAATTATTTTTTAACCCTTTCTATGTTGATATTAATGAAATGTAAATGTTACTCATTCGTATGTACATCCCCTCCTCCACATGACCACAACATACATCAGTTATCAAAAAATAATTTCCTTATTATTTTTAAATGTATAAAATAGATATAAATGTGATAAATATCTGATAATTATTATTTTTTGTATTTTTAAATAATGACCTATTTGAAAATATTCAACTTACCAACGTCATTTTTGATGAATAAGCTGAATATGGTCAAAATATACAACCTAAACTTAATTCATTAGGAAATTATATGAAATGATATAATAATTAAAATAAAATAAGTATTAAATTTAAAAGAAAATCAAACATGTTTGTAAGTAACATAGGTTATTTATTTTTCAATATAAAAGAACACATGACATGGTGGACTCACTGTAAGGAGCTTCATCTTTATTTCCATTAATTAAGGCATATTATGATGTTATGGAGAAAAAATCTCTAATGAGTTGTATATACGTCCACATTGAAATATTATATTATGAATTTTCTATTATCATGGTATTTATAGATTTTTTTAAACATATTCTTTCAAAGGTATAATGATTTCATTATTTCTAAAGTGATAAGGTACTTCTCTTTAAAAAACATTCACATTATCTATCTTCCTTCCAAAACATTTTTTTAATTTCTTGGATTTTTAAATTATTATATAAATCATTTTATATGTATATAAGATATTTATAATTAAAAATTCATGTATTTTTTTATTTTATTTTTAAATGTCATCAAAAGGAACCTTTATGTGTGTTTTAAGTGAAGCATTTTGATAAATGAAAATGAAAATTTCTTTTATTAATGAATGTAGTGAAAAGAAATTCAAATAACATAGCCATCACTTCATTTATAACTTAAACAGAATTCATGCATGTTTTATTCATTGAAAAACCCATTTTCAATTTTTTTGGCTAATTCAGTATTGAAAATGGCGTTTTAAAGGAAAATCACAATTTTAACCAAAATGTTTTCTCATAGGGGATTAAAAGTGTTCATAAAATGGTTTTATGATGATAGTTTTTTATGTATGATATATTACTTGAGCATTATATGAAATGGGTACGCCTAATATGGCATATATGATGTGTTCATCCCCATTATATGTCATGGGTGATCCCAGTATATCGTAGAGAAAGGATTAATCCGCATTATAGCTCATTAAAAATTGGTGATTCCAATACTATTTATACACAGGGTTGATTACCATAATTTCTCCCTAGTGATCCTTATATAGCTTACACAAACTATAAAAAAAATTAATATATCTCAATTTAATTATGAAATTATTATATTGAAATTATTTCGTACATTTATTCTTATTAAAAAGGGTCTAAAAGGGTTTCTGAATATGATGCTCTAAATTAACAAGAATGGGATTTAGTTGTTTGAAATGGGTTTCATATTAATTATTTGAAATAAATTACTTTCAATTTTCTTGTAAAAATATTTTTTTCATTATCTTGAAGAAAATTTATATAAACGTAAATATTAATATGGGTTTCATATTTAAATGATCTAATAGTGTCCTTTTTTTAAATCCCTTACTGATATTAGGTTCTAATCATGTGTTTTAAATTTTTGTATAGGATGGGTAAAGGAAAGGATGGTGTAAAGTTGAATTTTAGAAATATATTTCTTATAAGGAAATAATGATTTTTCAAATGAATTTATACTATAAAAAAATTGATACTAAGAATAAGTTTGTGTATTCTATCATATGGTTTTGTAATGTATGATTACAGACCTAATTATGTTAAAATATAAACCTAAAAAGATCCACATTGTAAAATAATTAATTTCCATGACTAAAACACAAAATTAATTAATTTTTAAGGAACAGTCCTTATAGTTGATATTTATGGACGGTTTAGACAACTTTTGAGTATAGGATTCTGTTAATATAATGCCCTTGAATGACATTACCATTTAGATAAGTTGAAATGATATTGAATTTTATGATTGTATTCTTTCTTTATCTAAAATATGTCTATTCAAAATAGTTTTTATAGAGAAAAATGGAAGTTAAAATCCGAAGGAACAAAGAAGAAAATATCTTTCCAAATAGGGATCTTGACATTATTTAAATTTGAATAGAATAGTTTTTTATAATGATGCATCAATTGAAACAAATAATAAATCGTCATGTGATCCACCCTAGAATGGTTATTGTGGGGATGGATCAATTCAAATAAGCTATAAACGGTGGTGTAATCTATGCTAGAGTGGAACCTGATCTACCATAAAGGAACATGTCTACATTGGATAATTTCATAAGGAAATATCCCCATCATTTAGTGGATCATCTGAACCTGTGGTAGCTAATGTATGGATCAATTCTCAAGAAATATTATTTTAATTCATGTTATTTTTAGAACATCAAAAAGAAACTCCTTCCATTTATCATTTTATAGGTGAATCTGAGTGATGGTGGAATTTGGTTAAGAATACTGGGGAGAAATGTGATCATTAATATATGGAATGGGAATCCTTTAAGATTATTTTCCATTAAAAATATTTCCCAAAGCATTTTAATATTAGGATAGAAAAAAAATCAAAGAATTAAGTAAGAAGGCTGATGATTCGGTTTCGGCATATGAAACACATTTTGGCAATGTAGTTCTGGTAAATACTAATTTTATTTGGGAAATTGATAGGAAAATTAACATATTTTACTTTGTATTAAATCCCATCATAAAAATATCATTGGCCTCATTATAATTTAGAATCTAGGATAAATTTAATTTTTTTGAGAAATTTTATATGGATATTCCCAACACATAAGTTTTATGAGATGAAAAGAGTAAGAGATGGTAAAAGTGGTAGAAAATGGAGAAGATGGAAAATAAGATTCTTATAGGAAAACCCAACAAATGTTCAGAATGCGGTAAAATACCTAATGGGGAATGTATGTTAGGATCTAAAAAGTGTTACTAGTGGGGTATGTTTGGTCACAAGGGTTATGAATATAAAGAAAAGTGTCATGAACAGTTGAAGAGTGATAGTGTAGATATATCCTGTTAACAATGAGATATTTTAGTTTCAATTAGTTGGGAGTGTATGTTAATTTGTGTTTGATGTTACTTACTCATTGTTGAAATATTTATGAGCAGAATAAAACAAGGGGTGGAAAATTAGTTTCAACATATATAGTTCGTGTTGATCCATCTGGTGAAGTGGTGACAGCTCTAATGAGCATCATATTTTTTTATGGTTAATAATAATCCTAATGTCTTATTCTCCCCACTTTTGAGGTTTTATGTAATGGAAACACCTTAGGAGATATTTTTGGAGATTATATATAAATATTATGTATATTATTTAGTAGAAACATTATTTTGGGAGAAACATTTTCACATTATAGAGAAATAGTTTTAATGTTATTGTAAACATTTTGGGTTAATATTTTCAAAATAGAAATTTTATTAGTATTAAAATAAGAATATTAGATTTTTTAAAAAATGGTTTTTTTAAAACATAATAAAATATTTATTAACTGATTAATTTTATTTCATGTTTATCCATCATATGTTTTTTGGGAATATTATAAGAATAATATGAACATAGTTTAGTAAAATGAAAACCCACATGATAGGTAAATCTAGTCACATCTAGAAAGGGCGTAGGTCTTGATCTCCGGATATATGGATCATAAAGGTTTAATATCTACCCCAATCTTATGTCATTTCCTAGTTAATGAGAATTTTTTTAGTTTATTAATTTTTAAAATAAATATTAACATTTTAAGAGTTGTGTTACTTTTGAGGATTAGAGATTGATTTTTTACATAGGATAACATAGGATAACAATATTCATTTTAGATAATTGTTAGAGATAAATTGAAACAGTTGTCATGCTTTTATAGATCCTGTGATCTATTAAAAGTGAATTTTATCGCTTTAATAAAAAACAATTTCTTGTTATTATTTTCTTTTAGTAAGGGATGAATTGGAAATTTATCTAAGCCTTATGAATGATATTATTCTTATGAAATAGTATCATATCTATTAATATGATTTCCATAAATTCTTCTATAGTATTGAATTTATCATTTGTTGGGAAATGATATTGATAAAAAAATTCAATCCTATTAAAGTCATATTTGATGATCAGATGGTAATTTATATAAAAATAATTATTGTTTTGAGGTCTTTAAATTTATTTTGAGAACTCACGTACATTTGATAGATGAACTCAATCATTATCTTAATTATTATAACTTTTTCATAATGTCCAAATCTTCACCTTCCACCAGTGTTCTCCTACATAGAAACTTTATTATCTTTTATTCTGTTGGAACATTATAATTAAATTTAACTCTTATTAAGAAGATGTTTTATTTACAATTTTTATAATATGGGATTACAAAAACATTATTATCAAATTTTAATCCTTTTATTACCATGATAAATTTAAAATAGTGTTGAAGTAATTTTTTAAAAGGGGAAGATGTAACACCATTAAATTTCAAAAGAATAATTTTTTTTGATAGAGTAAACCAATAACAATACTAATATTAGTCAATAATATAACACACAAAGGCTTTAATATAAATTTATTTTGATATAAATTTATTCCCTTTGATAGCTTGTAATTCATTAAACAATGATTTTAAATGAAACATAGTAATCTATTAAAATATTATTATTTAAACATTACTATTATAACCTAGCCAAAAAATTAGATTGAATTAATAATAATAAATAAATTATTAAAATTATATGGTTTCCAAATAAATAAAATGGATATATTTATATTAGAGAAAAAATTAGGACTTCATTGGTGAAAAAGAAATGTTTTCTGGATTACTATATATTTAATAAAATAAGGTTTAGTCACACGTTGAGAACATTATTTCAAATTAATTTCTACCACTTTTAGAAAAAAAAATTACTATATGAAAAGAATTTTTTGAATCATAATATATAAATTATCCTATATTTAAAATCTATGATTTTCATGAATATTAATATTTTCTAATAAATATTAACAAATAATAAATTTTAATTGAAAAATTCCTTTCCATTTAAATTATTTACTTTGTTAACTTCTGTTTTGAATATGTTTTAAAGTAAAATTAGTACAATTTTTTATCATTCAATCTAATTAATTTCATTTTAATCACTTTCGGAAAGTGTTTTAATAAAAAACTATTGATAACTTTTGAATATTATCACTTTCAAAAACTCAATTCCTTATCGCATATTCGAGATTATTTTTAAATTAAAATTTTCCACATCTATAAATAAAATTATAAAAAATGTAATACATATTAAGAATATTTATAATTTATAATTTATAATAAGTGAAATATTTTTTTAAAAAAATTAACAATGAATGTAGTAAAAATAAATTAAAATGATTATGATAAAAATGAGTTTACTAGGGGATAAAATTAATTATAAGAATAATAATATACTATAAATTTGTCTAGAAACTATTTTCTTAAGATAATTTTCCATTATGCCACCAATATGATATAATAAACCTTTTTTAATCCTTTTTATTCCTGGAAAATGTGGGAGAAATCAATTCATTTCTAAAAAAATGTGTGTAATCTCCCCCACATAAAAAGGAACCCCCCCCCCCCTTCCACTCATATGGCCTTTAAAACCAATTGATTGTGAATTTCACTACCCAGATACCATATAAAATTAAATTTTATATTTTAATAACACATAGTATTTTCGTAAATATGATCATTCACGTCCTTTAGTGCAATCTAGAAGAAGTTACTCGAAGAAGAGGTAACATTTTTCAAAGAACATTTTTATTTTTTCCTTCATAAACCACATTCAATTATTATTGCAATATTATTTTATAATAAAATATATTATATTATATATAATTTTATTCTATTCAATTAATGGAATAAACTAAACTCTTCTCTTATTCATTATACTAGTTTCTGAAAACATCATTAGTGAATACGGTAGACTACTACCACATGAACCAATGTCATTCATTTTTTCATTACCACCCCTCCCAATTGGGTATAATGATTGATATAAAGTTTATATTTTAAAATTATTAAATAAATATACTATAAATTCATTATAGATCATATATATCTTTTCTACATTCTATTGTTTTGGCGATACGATAACGACCCGCAAGTGTGTGACCGACTACAGCTTCATGAATTGGTGTGTATTGATTTTTGATAAAGCATTACATGGAAGGTAATATGGGTAATGATAAATAATATATGTGATATACATGAAATAATTATGATATTAATTAAATATATATCATTCTTTTAATATAATATTTCATTTTTATTTCTAACCATTTCACTCGTTAAAAAAGTTATAAAGTCGTTCATATATGTGTGGATTACCATAATTACGAAGCGATGCATCTCTTTTTACCTCAATACATAGCATAGAGGATATATATATGTATGTATATTTAATTAAATAGAACTTTATTTATGATATTATAAAAATTATATAAAGATAAAATATTTCCTAAATACATTCCATAATGATTTTCCTAAATTGGAAACGTTACTCATGCATATGTTTGACCTACTCTCTACATGATCACATCAAACATAATTTCACTAATAGAATTTTTTTTATTGAAAATAAAATTAATATTAATTTTTAAATATTATAATTATTTAATTATTTTTTATTTGTTTAAATAATGACATTTTTATGATAATCAAGATTCAATGTAATTTTTAGCCCAAAAGTGGAATATGATCGAAAACATCAGATGTAAACATAATAGATTATGTAACTATAAAATAGGTAAGAATATTTAAAATACAGGTAATAATAAAAAAACATTATTGTAAATAATTAACTTATTTTTTTAATTTTTGAAAATTAAGACAAACTAGACAATTCAGATTCAAGGTAAGAGGTTTCATGATAATTCACATTCGTTGATGAATATTTTGATGTAGTGAAACTAAATTCATTTATAAGGTGTGTATACCACCCATTTCGAAACTGATATAAAAAATTAATGAATTTTCATAGTATTTATAGTTTTTTTAACTTTAGTCTTTCATGGGGATTATAATTCAAATATTCCAAAGTGATAATTTTTTTTTAATAAACACATTATTCATGTTTTCATTCCAACTCCTTCTTTTCATTGTACATGTTTTTAAATCATATCATGAAAATTTTATATATGAACATAAAATATTACTTGCCAAAATTTTATTTCAACATTTAATTTATTTTCACAATTTTTCAAAAAGGACATGTTTCTGGTTTAAATACATAAAATTTTGATAAATGACTAAAGGAATGTGCAATTCTTAATGTACAAGGGGAAACAAAAATTATTTCATATTGTACATATCATTATTTACAAAACAATTTCATGAATTCATTTTATCTTCATTGAAAAATCATCTTTCAATTTTATTTTTTATTTCAGTGTTGATAATTTATTTTTAAAATAAAAGAATATCGTTATATAAAACTGTTTTTCAAATGGTTTTAATATTTTTATCAAAAAAATTTATATTAAAATAGTTTTATTAAATATATGGTACCTGAGAATTATATGAATTAGGTGAGACTAATATAAATTCTATAATGGTCTTAGCCCCAATATAGCTCATGGGTGATCCCGATATAGCTTATACGAAGGGTTAACCCTCATTATAGCTTATTAGAAATAGGTAAGACTAATTTAACTGATATGAAGGGATGAGACCCATTATATCTAATTAGTGAGTGTGATATATACGATAAAAATGGTGATCCCCATAATATCCCTCTAATAAATTGTGTTATTATTATATTATAATTAAGCCTTATGGTCATTCCTATTTAAAGGGTTTCAAAAATGTTTTATGAAAACGAAGATTATAGTTTGTATGTATGGGTTTTGATTAATTGATATAGTTTTTAATGTATGTATTTGAAAAAACAATGTTTATTATTTTCATGGGAAATTTTTTTATATCTATAAAATTACATTTATTTAAATTTAAATATTTCATGGGTTTTCATGTTCATAGTGAACTAATGTTTATTTTAATTTTTTACATCCATTACTAATATTTTTGTGATCATCTTATGTTTTTAAATGTTTTTCATAATATGGGTAAAGGGAATGATATTGTCACAATTAAATTATTGAATATGTTTCATGGAATGATATAATGTTTTAATCAAAAAAAGTATGGTGTGAAATTTTTATACTTATTAGAAGTGTCCACTTTTTATAATATGGATTGGTAATGTATTACTTGTGAATTAATTCTCAAAAAATATAATCTTGAAAAGACCCTCAATGTGAAGGAATGTAATTTCTAGGTTAGAAATCAATATTTATTACTGTTTATGGTTGGGTACATATATCTTTTTTATATGTATTAAACATAGAGTTTTCTAAAAGGTAAAATATCATGTCCAAAGTTTTTATCCAAATAAATTTTATATTTTAGTTGATTATGAAATATTCCTACATTCCTTTCAAAAATTTCAAATCATTTAAATAACTTTAATTTTCCCATAAGAATCATTTCGAATTAACTTTTAATTAATTTTAAAAATTAGTTATCTAAATTATAATTACTATATTAAAAGTGATATAATATATATACATTAAAATAAATAAAATCCATCTAATAATTTAATAAGTTAGTAATATCGGATTTCTAATATCCTGTTACTATTTTTAGACATTTCTAAACCACTTTTTGACAAGATTAGGATGGTTTTTTATTTTAGGTTATTTTGGGTGTGAATTTTTTGAAATTCATAATGTTTCTGGGATATTCATGGCTTGATAATGGTTTTTCCAAACTATGGGCCCAGTTATTAGACTATATACACCTTGAAAAACTGGGATGCATTGTTTGGGCAGACTGTTTGTTTATTCATGAGGCCAGCCTAGCTGAAAGTTCATATGACATTTAATTAATATATTAATTAGTTTTAAAATTCTAAAACACTATATTTATGTTCCCTACTGGCCTATATATCCCAACTGTTGTTTTTTCTTTCTTGGAGGTTTCTTAGATGTGGTATTTCTCACAACACCATTAGAAAAGAAAATTGAAGCTAGGAAAAAGAGATTCATTCTATTCCCAGTAAGATTCCCTTTTATATTCTCTTTACCTCGTACTATCCTCTTTCCTATCTAAGATTTTATATATCTCCACAATGTGGGATGATGTAATTACCATTGTTTCTGATATATAATATTGGTTTTCTTCTAGGATCTTCATTGCTGATATTCTTTATTTATTTAAATAATATTTATTTCAATTTGTATATTAAAAACCCAATCCCATTGAATTGATGATTTAAAATGGGATTTTTCTTGAAATTGGGAAAAACCCCCCAATTCCATTGATTTGGTATGTTTTGTGAAATTAGATGGAAATTTTTTAAATTAAGTTCTGGAATATGAGTTCTGAAATATATTTTCTGAAATATATTTCATAATTGTATTTAGAAAATGGATTAAAATTGTTTTTGATAGATAACCACTGGCATTATAAAGGAAAGAGAAATATTTGATTAAAAAATCATGTATAGGTTTTTAAAATGAAATTAACATATTTTTAATTGAAAAATGGGTTGAATATTATTTTTAAAAGTTTTAAAATAATTTTACCATAATTTATTATTTTTAAAGAACATGATAGACAGGGTAGTGAGTGAGTTATTGAAGAAAGTAATATATTAAAGACATACAACCCTAAAAATACATATGTAGTAAGTCACATAACTAATGTTATGGTTATGACTCCTATATTACTGATGTATTATGAATATCTATACACATATTATTGTGATATATATTTTATTGTAATGGAGTCCCCCAGCCTGGAATAAATTCACCTTTTTGAAGGTGACCATGTTTCTCATTTTTTGTGTTTGAAATATATTACATTTTTTAATATAAATTTTTTTTCATATACCTTCTGTATTTATGATAATTGTTTTATTAAATAATTTTATTAATCATTTTGATTAATTTATTTCAATAATTTTATATTTAATATAATATTTGTATTAAATTTGATCCTTGAAATCTCATGGAATTTGATTCTATATTTAATGAATTATTTTATTAATTAAAAGTGGCATCTTATTATGGATTCCTTGTTGATAACATACATAGATTTTAGCTCAAACCATGCTCATGACCTCTGTTATTTTTATATTATCACCTTCCAAAATTGAGATATGGTAAAGCGCCACATGGAACTATTTCTAGTAGTTAATATTTGGGATTTTTGGGATTTCTCCCCTGGGACATATGCTTTTATCCAGTTTTCTAGTACATTTGTAGAAGTACATTTTTTCATACTTATTTGACTTTTATTGCACTTCTCTTAATGTTAATTTTCATGAATGCATACTGACATTTTTTTCTTTCTTCTATTGTGTTTTTGAAAAATTCATTCCCAATTTCATTTTTAGGACACAAGTTGTTAATCAAAAACAAATAGGGATCATGAATTATCCAATTTCTATTTCAAGAATGTCTCGTTTATCAGGTTTATTGTGTATCTAGGCCATTTCATGAAAAAAAATTGTATCATAGGTGCATGTTTTGCTTCTTGCCTTGATGTTAGTATACAGTAGTATATTGATGTCTTGACGTAAGAGGTAGTTATTGATTCATTTCTAGATATTTATGACCATAATTATCATTAATTATCTATGGGTATATTATGGAATGTTTTCTTGACATTTTTTTGACTTTTCTCTATTTTTGATTCAGATTGAATTGAAATCAAAATAGCTTTCTCTATTTTTTGGGATGAATTTCCATTATTTATTTAGTTGACCGTTAATATGATGTCTCTTTTTTTCATTGGTTGTTTTGTAGAATCATTTCTCTGAGAAGATGTCTGAAATAGATCTAGGATGAAGCTGCTATTTAATCGTAGTGAGAAAATCCTATCATGGATCAATGTCTGGTTGAGTTGATTGTGAGTATTATCTAAGCTTTAGAATAGACAACACCAATAGCTCCCATTCTATCTCAAGATATGGAACCAAAGGGGGTGTTCTATGGAATCATTCTCAGGAGTTTATATGGTTAAAAACAAAAGTGTTCAAATAATACAATGATCCTCAATATGTTGAGGAATGGTTAAGCTAGATTGGTAATTTCATTACGTTATGGGAGACACATGATAAATTCAATTTTTAGTCTTCCAGAATTATGGCAGTGGGACCAAGAAGAAGTTGATGAGACAAAATGGTGGTGAAGAATAATAATGACGAATTATATTATAAATAATGTAATGTTCTTTTTGCTGACCACTTTTATCTAGAGTCAATGGTGTTGGTTAAGGCTATTGAGTTTTTCAAACTCATATTGTCTGACAGGAATCTGACAGAATTTGAAAACTGTTTTGCGTAGCCTATGTGGTTTTCACTTAAGATTGTATAAAATGGGAAGATATTGATTTTATGGTTCAAGATGGTACTTCTTTCAGATATTCTTTCTCAGGTTTTCTGGTTGAATATTCCATCTTATGCTTATGTGATGGATAATGCATTGATGATTGAATGGACATGGATGGTAATTCGAGGTTGATGGGAGTTACTTTTTATATAAAAGGAAGTGTGATTTCCTATAATGGGAATTTTATTCATGATAATTATATTATTGGTGCTCGAGAGTATGGTTTTTCTAAACCTATTATAGTTTATGGAAGAGGCCCTTGGATTTTCTTTTAGTGTGGCTAGCCTTGGAATACTAAGAGTGTTTTCACTGATGCACCCATGATAAGTGGATCATAGGAATTCTTAAATCATTTTCCAAAAATATTCAATGAATTGTACACTCCCCTTAGTGTCAAATGATCATCAACACCTACAAAATATATGATTCAACCAGATGCTGCACAAAAATATGGGTTCTAGCCACATGCATCTGGAAAGAAGCTTCTTCATAAAGGGGAAGATTATAAATAGGAAGGTGACGTCAGTATAATATGTTTGAGAGGTACCATCACCATAGCTTCATCATTATTGACTTCTTTATTTGATACTAGTCCATCTCATTTATTTATTTTAACCGGTGTTTTCAATCTTCATAATCGTTCATTGGATCATTTAGCTGATGCGATGGATATTACTATACCGCTTGGAAAAAATAGAGAATATGGTATCTGTAGTGCCTCTTTTTCTTTCATTTTAATAGATATTTATATTTATTTGTTTTTTATAGTTCTCAACATAAAACCTATTTACATCATATTTAGGATCGATTACCTTATCTCTAATAAATCACAGATTGATTTTCATCTTCAATGGGTCTCCCTTACTACACCTAATAGGGTGTGTGGTATTATTCAAGGAGAATGGGACCAATGATCTAGTATAGGTGGACCTTATTATCCATATTCTGGGAAAGTAGTATTTATTTTTCCTTTTTATCTTGAGTAAGTGTTCTTGATCAGGGATCTCCTTGATGTTTCTATCAAGTTTCATGATTTTGTTAACCTCAGAATTATCTATTTTTTCATCAGTATGTGCTGTTGATTTTTTTTATTAATTTACTACCCAACACTCCAGTATAATCCTTTCATTATTACTTCATGGAAACATCTGAATTGATGGATTTTAAGACCCCATTAGATTATCTTCTAGAGAAATATTTTTTATTCCCAAATGTGACTACTTGGGTGGAGCTGGTTCTATTTTCTAAGAATTGATAAGATTCATTTCTCATTTTGGTGGATTTTTGGAAACTCAATAGAGTTACAATAATGAAAATTTATCCACATAAATGGTTTAATGATGATTTTGAATAATTAAATTGTGAAATTTGGATCCCAACGATCTACCTTCAATGTGGTTACAATCTATTGAGGATAAAAGAAAATGAAATTCAGAAATCCACCTTTTAGAGAAGGTATGTCCATTACGGGTACCTTGTCAGAACATTTGGATTACCAATGATTCTATAATAATTATGGATTTAATGAACATGATTTTGGATTAGTATCTTGATACTCGTTTTGTTGATGACATCCAAATTTAAATTATTTCCACGGAGCATCATGTGCATCATCTGAGATCAGTTCTAGAATTTTTGAGTATTCTATTACATTAGGCCATGATATTGAAATGTTATTTTTGGATTCGATAAGTGATATTACTGGTAAACATGGGGTCAAAAAAATGGAATATTTGTTGATACTGGGAAGTTGAAGGATGCGATGACATGGGAACTTCCACGAAATGCATTCTGAGATTTAGAGCTTCTTTGGTATTGAAGGATATTATAGTCAGTTCGTAATGGACTTCTCAATGATGGATTCCAAGAGGACTGATCTTACTAGAAAGGGAATATAGTTAGATTTATATGAATAATGTCAGAGTTATTTTATTGAACTTAACATCTTTTGACTAATGTGTCTGTGTTTATTCATTCTAATGATTGGTATGGTTATGTGGTCTTGTCTAATGCATTGGGTTGAGGTTGGGTTTGTATTCTTATGCAGGGTGATAAAAAAATTTATTATTGATATCATTATCTTAAGCAACACAAGAAGAATTATCTTACACATGACATTGAACTTGTAGCTATGTTGTGAGCACTAATGTGTTCAAAACATTTCATTTCCTTATAAATCATTATCATGATTTATGACCAAAAGATCTTGATTTAAATATTATATAAAAAATATTTGAATCTCCTCCAGATGGTGTTTGGTGAAATACCTATAATATTTTTACATTAACATCTCATATAACCAGAGGAAATCGAATGTCATCAAAGATTCTTTAAACATGAAACATAAAACTAATGCAATGAACGATCCATCAGAAGAGTATACCTAGATCGATATTTTGTAGGTGTATAATGGAGTCCAAGAATAAGGGGTTGATGTTTTTCTGGCTAGTGTTTAATTGACCTCTACTCTAATCAAGATGAATTGTTTGTAAAATAATCTTGATGGTGAGTTTTATAGCATCAAATACTATCTCTAATATGGGGAGATCAATGCTATGTGTTCATTATCCTCATAGGGGATTCTATGTAATAAAAATTGTTTAGTGGAAATGTTATCAGTAGGGAAATATATGATGGGGGAATTCTATAATTCTTTGTAGTTTTTGCACATATGAACCATGAAAATGGACTATGAAATGTGGAGACAATTATGGTGGTCAGGTATGAGATGATACATTGCCAAATTTTACTATCATTTTTATACATGACTACAGGTCAAGGCCGATCACTATAGACCTTCAGGTTTTAATTAGACACTTCAAGTTCCTACTTTTAAGTTGGTTGAGATCTCTATAAAATTTTTGTTTGGGTTTCTATATACTGAAATACATGATTTCAGTATGGGTTTTGATCACTAGGATTAATAAATTGGCTCAATTTATACCCATAAATAATTCTACCAATGTTAGAGAGTTAGTACATCACTATGGGAATGTGATTATTCATTTTCATGAGTTCCATATGCTATTATCTCTAATATGGATCCTTAGTTCACTTTTGTTTTGTAATTTCCCTATGTGGGCACTAGGATTGCATTCCCGTTCGAGTATTACACACCATCTAAAGTTTTATGGATAGATAAAAGGGGCTATATATACTAATTACGATATGATCCACAATAGCGTTATTGAATTTGGTGGGGTCATTAGATGAACATCTAGGATGATTTAGTTTTCTTATAATAATAGTTACTATTCTGTGAACATAATGGCTACTTTTGAAGTCTATTACAATTGGATATCTAAATCTCTACATTGTTAGTCATATATTGGTGACTTTTTCCTCATGGGAACATGTTTGGTTCAATAGATGATAGTAAAGATTATGGCGATTCATTACAAAATATTGAAGGTGTACATCCATTATAACTCTAATGATAATATTCATCAAAAATTGTTTAAATTTTTAGTTAGTGATCTAGAGTTCTTTAATGTTTCACCTCAGTTGGGCCATCATTGGCTTAGGAGGAAAGGGAATCATTCTCCTCATTTTGTGGTAAATTTTGAATATTTTATGTATGTGTTGAAAGTTTCTTACAATGTATCACATTCACCATATATAATGTAGATACATTAGGTGTTCCATTTATTATAGTTATGGAAGTATCTATTTCATCCATCTCATGTTTTGAGTAAGATTGAAATGTTACATTAGAATATTTATAATTATTAAATTATGGAAAATTTAAATTAATATGTATCTTATTACAAGAGAAACCATTATCCATGTAACAATCCTCCATCATGAAAATTCCATGTAATACATCCAACAATGTATTTTTTAACATAGTTATAAAAACCATGAATATTTATGTGCAACATATTTAGTAAAATAATTTTTAGAAAACGATTCTATATTCAAACATTTATTTATAGTATATTTGATGATAATTATCTATAGATGAAGGCATTTGTGTGCTCAAGACAGTTTTGTAAATCTCAGAAAATAAGAAATTAAAAATTGAATATGCATTATACTTCAATAGAATTTGATTTTAGATATAGTTCCTCTAGAACATTTTAAAAAAAAATTTATAATATATGTAGTAAATTATCATACTAACATCAAGTCTTATTTATTTTCATTTTTTCCATCAACTATTTTTAAAAGTTTTTATTAAACTAAACATAAGTCGACAAATTATACATTAAAAATCAATTTCTATTTTATTCATTTAGTTTTAGTCTTAACCAGGTTTTAATATTCCTTATTCAAGTATATTATGTTTATAATTAAAATACTTGAGTATGTTACTTTCCATTATTATATTCTCTAATTATAAACACATATTTTTATTAGTTCATGAATAAATATTATTTTTATTTTTATTTTCATCAAGAATAGTCTTTATTTTCTCGACATTTTTCTTATGAATATTTTTAGTTCATTGTATATTTGTAAAATTTTAGTAGTATAAATTTAAAACACTTAAATTTATTAATTTATTTCTAAAAATAAGGATGCTGATAATGAAATTCAGTGTAATTTGAATAATAATGAATAACCTACATTTAATAAGAAATTATGAAAAAATTGAATAATAATTTTTGAAACAAGATTCTTCACTGTAATTTAAATCATTAATGGGATCTCCTCTAGCTACTATTACTCAATTTAGATTTTTTATCTTTGTATTATCTTATATTTTCCATAACATAAAAATTTCCCATTTAATTTGGGATTTTACAATTTATCCAAAAGATATTACTTTAATAAAATCATTTTTAATAGCATTAAAATTTTTAATTATCATTTGATCATCTATATGATAATTCATTCTCATCAAATAAAAAATTTCCCTTCTTTATTCTATATTAACTATTGGAACCTTATGATACTTTATCACTCTAATTTCACAGCAAATTAGAATATGATGTGTCCAAGTAACATTTACTGATTAAAATGAAGATCCTATTTTTTCAAAGTAGATTACTCTTAATAAATATTTTTAATTTATATTTTATACTAATGTAATGAAAAAATATGTTCATTAAAATTATAGTCATTATTTTTCTAACATTCATATATGGAATACTTTTTAGTATACCATATCATAAGCGATGATTTATGAACTCTTTCAATAGGATCTGTATTATCAATGTTTAACCTATATGAATTATTCCATTTAAAATATTATAAAATTTATGAAAAAAATTTTAACATTTGATATTCCTTTTTGAAATGATGATATTTTATCGATGCATCCAATATTTTATATGTTTATTATTACAGGATCCACATGATGTGACTTGATGCAATCTTCAGATTTGATATATAGTTTTACAATAACAGACAGGCATAGAAATATTTATTCCAATAGAGAAATTTAAAATTTTCATCACCATATAATTTAAGAATTTCATTTTTTAATCGTTATTTGAAAAAAATTATATCTCATTATCTGGAAATACGTATGGGTTTTCTATGATACGAAATTATTTATCCTATGAATCTAGGATAATTATTACAACTGAAATTAAAACATCCATAAATATTTTATTTAAAAAATTAAGATTATTTTGGAATCAATACAGTATTACGTGTATAACTTACAATCTCAATATTTATTTTCCATAGACATTCAATTATTGTGTAATGTTAGAAATAAAATGAAAAATATAATAGATAATAATATATTCAAATAATTACTTTAATATCGTTTATTTGGTCTATGTTATGAGTTGGTCTAATAGTCAAGCATGGGTATGATAGACAACTTTATGAAATTTTATGTATATTTAACAGATAAAAAATAAATTCTAATATGAATAAAATAAACACTGATAATATAAATGAAGTTGGGATCCATGTGATCCCACATCTAATATTCACTTTTGTGTATAATCCTTTACGATTTCATGTATTCATATACCACGTGCTTTTAAATTATTAATATCTTAAGTTGGAAAAGCCGATTTATAAACAAAATTTTTATAAAAGTGTTAAAGAATTTAACTTCTATTTAACAACATAGAATGTTCAATTAATTATTTTTTGGAGTTCAACACATAGATAGTTTGATATTCTGAGGCCTGCAATATCTTAGTAAGGACTGAAAAAAAAAATATTAAATATAATATATTAAGCACATAATTTTTATTCTTTATAACTGAATTACTCCCAAATTGTGCTTCTTATTGGAAATCTAAGACAACTATTATGTATTTAATATTGTGTTTACAATATAAGGGGTATAACGTTCGATGGGCCTAGACAATTGGATGCCTCATTCATGATATAACATTATTAAATAATATTTAATATATTATTTATTAAAAAATTAAATATATCTCAAATCGTGCATCATATGGGCAATTTGGGACAACTGATGGGTTCAGAATGAGTGGTTTCCCCTATAAGGGGTATAATATTTGTATGTGCCAGGAATTTGGATTCATTGTATTAAAAAATGACTCTTTTTATTGTAATTAATTATTACTTCTAATTTTTAAATAATAACACATTAATATCTCTCAAATAGTGTGTCGTATGAGATAATTTGAGACCACCGTTCGTTCTGGAATGGGGTGTTTTCCCTTGGAGGAGTATAAAATTTATACTCAAAGATCTTTTGTTCAGATCACTATTTATTTTATTTTTTTAATAATTATATTAAATAATTAATTTAATTAATTTAATTGAATTATAAAAAATAGATTTCATTTTCATTATCACTAACATCATGTCCAAACTCTATTTTCACATGTAGGGGGGGTCCAAAACCTTCAGTTTTGGAAAATTTTCAATTATTTCAATTCTCAATGCATTAAGGGGTGTATTGAAACCTTCTTTGGAGGTTAGTGATTTTTTTATTCAATGTTCATTAATTAGGGAAAATGTGTGGTGTGGGTATTGAAATACATATTGGCTTTACCATTAATCCATGGCTGGCCTCCTTGAAATCAAGTAGTGTCTGATTTCTTTTATACATGGTGGATCTATTTTTATTCTTCCTCTTCGGTGATCATATTACTCATCCATGAACATTTTTGGGGGTTTTTTCATTTTACTTGTGAGAGGGTTGAAGGATTTTTTTTTAAATTCTTTTACTTACTTTCTTATTTATTCTTTTATTTATTTTCTCAAAATAAATTGGTTGTCACAATGTTATCAAGAGATATTTTAAAAAATTATCATCGAATAATTTATAAAATTATCAAATAGAAATCAGATAAAATATTTAAAAAAGGATGAATAATAATTTGATAAAACCCAATTAATAAATAAATATTCATTAAATTATCCAAATGTATAATTTTTTAAAGTTATCAAATGATATCAATTTTAATTAACAAAAGATATATGTGTTTGGGTGTGTATTTATATATATAGACAAAGACATGGGATAATTTATTAAAATTATCTAATGTTATTTATTTTTATTATCAAAAGATATATATAGACACACACACAAACACATATGTACATATATATAGATTGATAAGTGTTTATACCAACCGCATCTAATGTTAAGGATAATTTTATTAAATATAAAATTATCAATGTGTAATTTCATGAACTATTGATGGATAATTTGAAACACATGCATTGATATTAAACAATAATCCAGATATAATCTAGAAGAGAGAAAAAGTTACCACGTATGATATTTTATTTTCATGTGAAATAAAATATATGCTTTTGTTCTAGAATCTCTATTTAAACAATGACCATTTTCGTGTCAATTTTTACGATAATAAGGATATGAGGAGGTGTATTGATACTCATTGGCTGGTATATCATAGATGCTGACATCAATGACCTTGAGGATGGTTGTTCCATCATGATGCCTACTTTATATTAACCCCAATTTTTTTTATGTTTCAATACATAAATATAATTGTAGAAATTAATTTGATGGAAGATCATTTAAAAGTACTAATTCTAGTGAATTTGGGGATTATGAGAAATTTTTTTAATTTTTTTAATTGTAGAAATGGCTTTAATTGTTTTGATAAAACCCGATGAATTTTTTTTAAAAAGACATGTTTCGTTATTAATACCTACTTCGGTTTTAAATAGAAAATGGGCATTTAAATGAAAGTGCATGATGTAATTTTACTTTAAGTAGTATTAAAATAAATTTTTCATTATTGATTATGTTATATAACATGAATTCCTTTTGTGTATTGTGTGAAATGTAGACACAATATATGATTACTACAAAATTCTAAAACATACATATTGTAGGACACATCCCTTATTAGATGGTAAAGAGTCTTCTTTGACTAGGTTATTGAGGACATATGTGTACACATATTGTCTTGATCACTTTGAGAGTAAAGAGACCTATAATAGGAAATACAATCATGCTTATTTGGAAGGGTCACGTCCCGGTTCTGGGTACCGCCCAAACGTGCCCCTTACCCAGTTGGTCACATGGCCTCAAGCACATTTCCCCAAATGCCAGTGGATTCCGACTTGAAGCGAGGGCCTCAGGTGTGATAGTGTGGAAACTATACCCTCTTTTGAGGAGTAACATAGTGGAATAACAATAATATACAACAGTGGGAGTTGTAATACCATAAAATATGTAAACAGTTGGAGAAGAAAAGTATGTAGACAACTAGATAACACATATAAATGATGTAGGACACATATGTCTAGGAAAGCATCCAAATAAGCCACAATTTTAGAATACCAAATAAAAAACAACATACTAAAAAGTTAATAAACTCCAATAGCATCGCAAGCATAATCTTGGCCCCATGCTCTAGTAATCTACATAAATCAAGTACATGAAGTAAAATGGATCTTTCCCTTACATATAACTAAAACAATATAATCAGTTTGTGTGCAAAATGATTACCCAAATAGGGTGTGATATGAATCCCAGTAGATGGCCACCCATAGATCTATGGATAACTTTTAGTGAATATATATAGTAGGAAAAAGTGGAAAAATAAGTAATAAACATGAATATAATCAAAAGAAAACAGTCATATAGTTTATACTACACTCATTAACATTTATTTATTTATTCAACCAATCATTCACAAGTAACCATCTGGTAATGTTCTCATATAATAACCCCTCTAGTTTAATATATCATTTAACAATAAAGATATAACAACCCCTGGGATAGATCACACAGTCTAACCCCTTTGGTATCATTCAACAAAGAGTCTTTGAGGAAGAACTAATGGTCAATTTCCCCAATAGTATTTTAATGATAAACTACAAACACTCTATACAAACACTCAACATCATTTCCCCATGTGTTCTCAAAACATTAACTGTATACACTTTTAGGTATCACTCAATGTCAATCCCCCCTATTGTCTCATAGTGTGAAAAGTACAACAAACACTCTGGGGGAATCCCTTAACGTCAATTCCCCCTATGGTCTCAGTACATCGGGTTACCACAACCCTATATAAAGAAATCATGCAGAAAATATATTCAACAACCAAAGTAAATCATAAATACTACATAGCTAAATAGATACAAAGCATATCACAAGCATGTTAGATAATACCACTCCATCCTAATAACAATAGTCATGGAAAATAGAGCATCCTACATTTAAATTCTAGATCCATCGGCCAATATCAGATCAAACATGGGAAAACACATCCATGTCAATGTAAACAACCATATTTACAATCAAATACCAATAATCAAGAAAACAAGGCATGGAAGGCATTAACATGGTTTAATTATATAAACACGGAAAAATCTAAACTAGGATATTGGGATCTTTTTGCACATATAACTCTAAAAAATTTATGGAAAGGCACAACCCACCTACCTCAGCATTGTACGATTAATATAGATGATCCCCAGCCTCTGAATCATCATAGAACAATGTAGATCTAAAAATATATCAAAATTGTTCATCCATGGATATCTCCTGAAAGAAGATAAATCAAGAGATGAGGATCTAAAAGAAGGATAAAATCACCGATGTGATTCCATTTCAACTAACAAAGTTTGATTCAGAGCATGGATTGTGGTTCTAGGGATCGAAGAAGAATCAGTGATGTTCAGTCACTCTTGGATGAGACGGAGCCAAAAGAAGATGTTTCTATAAATGAGGCGTGACCACAGTCTGATATAAGAATTAAACAAATACATGGAGTTTCACCAAGGGATATATGGTGTGTATAGTCCTTAACCGGGCATACCTTAAGTGACCCTGCCACGTTGTCACACATTCATGTTTGTAGCCACAACATGGCCAAACACGGCCTGGAGTCGGTGACAGAGTATACAACATGTTCTCATAAAATTTTTTATTCTTACATTTTTTCTCAAAAGCTACAACAAAACATGATCCATACTTGAGAAGAATATCTTGGTTCTTACAATCATCCCCCCTTAATGAAATTTGTCCCTCAATTTCCCTAGAATGGTAGTGATAAAGAAAAATCCATGATCATCTCTGGAAACTGTGATCGTACATTAATCACCCTCTCCCAAGTCTCATCTTGTACATTCTTGTGCTATCATAGAACCCTTACCATAGGAATAGATCAACCATGAAGATTCCTTACGCTGCGACCAACAATCCAGATATGATGTTCCTCAATTGATGTTTCCCCCTCCAACTCAACCTCGATGAGTTATAAAATATGATATGGGTATGAGAACTGACATCATTGCTGGAAAAAATGGAAGATGACGTGCATTGTCTGATACCACTAAGGTAACTTCAACCAACAGACAACAAGCCCGACTCTCTCCAAAACATGAAATGGCCCAACATATCTTGGCGAAAACATACCCCATCTATTTTTCCTCCTGTGTCCCAACCTTAGTGTGACACAAAGAAAAACCAGATCTATGACATTAAAATTTAGAGTTCATCTCCATTGATCAGCATAACACTTCTGTCATGACTATGCAATATCCATAAACTTCCGAATCAACTCTATCAGCTCTATAGCATTATGGAAAATATGAGGTCCCAGAATAGCTTCCTCAAGCCAACAAAGTGGTGATTTGCATGAAATAATGTATAGAGACTCATATGGTTCCATATGGATAGTCTCCTGAAAACAATTATTGTAGGAAAACTCCACTAGAGGTATTTGATTACACTAAGAACCTCCAAAATCTATAATTCATGCTTGAAGCTTGTCCTCTAGCACCTGTATCATACACTCAGACTGGCCATCATTTTGAGGATGGTAAGCTATACAAAGAAGTACCTGTGTAGGAAAATCCTATTGTAGTCCCTTCGAGATCCAAGAAGTAAAAAATAGAATCTCTGTCTGAAATGATAAAGTGTGGAACCCCTGGAAAATATACAATCTCCCAGATGAAAAAAATTCCCAGCTAATAAACATTGATGGTATACATGATTTGTAATAAGAGAGGATCATTTGTGAGTCTGTCAATGACAACCTAGACCATGTCATTCTCTCAAGGTGACCATGGTAACGTGTCACGAAGTACATCACGACACCATTCCACCCTTACTTGGGAATAGGTAACTACTAAAAAAGCCCTGCAAGTTGATGATGCATTGCCTTCAAATGCAGATAGGTGGAACACCTCATGAAAAAACTGGTGACATCTCTGTTCATACCAGGGCACCAATACTGATGGTGTAGATCTTTATACATCTTTGTGACAACAAGATGAACAAACCAAACTGAAGAATGTAAATCCCATTTCCCCTCATTGTGTATGTCTTCCAACACCCATATATGTCCACTAAAGTGAATGATCTAATCATCTCCCATATTTCATCTAGTAATAGGGTCATCTCCTAACACACTCTCTCATAAGAATATGCCTTAAGCATCTGAAGGCTTCCTCATTTTCACTCCCTCCTGTATAGTATATGTAATAGCTATAGAAGAAAGAAATATCTCCCCTATCTATCATTCACCTCCAAATTAACCTTAGAGAACAAAACCATAAGCTTCTACTAACTATTGGCCTTTTGAATTTCTTGTAATTGAGTCCTCCTGCTCAACGCATCAACCAATGCATTGCCATTCCAAGTTGTGTAGGAGATCTCAATGTCAAAGTACATATGGTATTGAACCCACCTTCTCTGCCTCAAATTTATATCTTCTTGAGTGAACATATATTTGAGACTTCTGTGGTTGTAGAAACCCATAAAATCCTCTCCAAAATGATAATGTCTCCTACAACGTTATGCACGAACAAATTCATCCAACTCCAGATCGTGTGTTGGGTAATTCCTCTCATGTATCTTCAACTGCTGAGACCCATAGGCAATGACGCCTTCCCCCTGTATAATCACTACTCCCAAACTGATAACTGATGCATCACAAAAAGCAGTTTAAATATTTCCCATCTCTAGAAAAACTATTATCTTTTCTGAAGTCTTCATCCCTTTTAGATCCTGAAAGGATATCTCATAAGATTCCCTCCACAAGTACATCACACCCTTCAAATTCAGGCATGTTAGTGTAACTGTTAAGAATGATAAGTATTGTATAAAATACCTAAAGTCATTATCCTACCCTATAAAACTCCATACCTCAATGATGTTCATAAAATCCTCCCAAGAAACTACTTCTCTTACTTTATTGGGGTCTAATGATACTCTTGTCTTTGTGATAACATGACCCATGAAGTGAATCCAGTCCATCCAAAAGTGTCATTTTGAGAGCTTAGCATATAACTAATCCTCTCTTAGTGTACGCAAAATGATCTCAATATGGGTAGCATGTTCGGGTCGAGTGTGAGCGTACACCAAGATATCTTCAACGAAAACCCCTTTGAAAGAATCCATGTATGGATGAAACACTCAAGTCATCAGTTCCATGAAAACTACAGGTGCATTCATGAGACCAAATGACATAACCATGTACTCATATAGACTAATCCTACTCTAAAATGCTATAAGTGGTGTATCTATTGCTCTAACGTGAAACATGTTATAACGGGATATCAATTCAGTCTTACAAAACACTCCAAATCCTCAATGGTGATCAATAGGAACATCAATCCTTGACATGGGATATTAATTCTTAATCGTCAACTGGTTCAGCTTCCAATAATCTACATAATGTCTGAGGGTACCATCAGCCATATTTGCAAACATGATAGGAAAACCCTAAGGAGAAGTATTTGATCAATTGAAAACCTTTCTATCGAACTCCTCTTGCTGCATTTTGAGTTACTATAACTCTGGTGCATCCATCGTAAAGTGAGGAATGGACTCTGGTGTCGCTCTTGGAACAATTCCTAAATGGAAATCTACCTCTTGCTCTGGGGGAAAGCTGAAAAGTCCTCTGGGAATACATCTATGAAATGATCCACCACTGGAGGAAAGTCCATATGTGAAGTCCCCTGGTCATCCAGAAATGGACTAGCAATCTGAGCTATAACTCCTCCCAAACCATAATGCCCGGGTCATGTTTTTCATTCCTATACATCCCCTTCAGCCTTATGTAGATACAAACCACCCTCTGTTGTCATGAAACTCACTCAATAGCGATAGCAGTTGACAATAGCCCCGATGGGAACCAAATAGTCCATTTTGATAAGGACATCATAAACTACCATCTCTAAGATATAAAGGTCCTATAAGATGTGAAACCCACCAACCTCAAGTGGTAACTCCTTTAACTAATGTACACTGGACGTTCTAGTCCCCAACAGAGTGTCCATCATCATGATATTAGCATATGTAATGATACATAGACCATGTTAAGACACAAGAGAAAATTATATGAAGCTATCGAAATCCCATATATCGAAAATCATAGAATCTAAAATGAGGACACTAGAAATATACCTCCAAATATCGAGGGTGTGAGAGCCTTCCCTTATTGGGTTTTCCCAATCGAAAAAGCTTGACCTCCTCCGTGACCCTATGAAGTTGTATGGGATCCTTGAGCTATTCCACTTTATTGTCGCTAGAAACCTATATTCTAATTCCCACCTCCACAACCATCTCCTCATCCTGAACAGTCAAACAGACTCTAGTTCTCTAACTGAGGAGAAACTAGGGGTTCTTCTTTTTAATTTAGAGTCATAACATAACCCCTATCACTAGCTGTTGGTGTTAAAAACTAACAGAAACGCTAAATATGACCCGTCTTGCAGCAAAATCGTCACTACACTGGGTCTCTCATGAAATGTGGCCTCATATTCTCGCTCTTCCCACACTAGTAGCATACAACCTAGATACCTTAAAAATTATCTCACCTACTTGGATCTATATCTGTAGACTCCTTTCGGTGCTCCTACTATCAGCCGAAGAAGCACCAACTCTGTATGCTGAACCACCCTGGCCCACCACTCCAGAATGCCTCAGGTTGCACTTTGTTATCATCACCTAGTTGACTATAGAATATATGGTTGTCAACATAAAGATTTTCACATGACATTAGATGTTATGCTTGAAACCATCCTCCAATTTCCTCACTTGGAATGACTCATTGACCCATATAATTGGTGTGAAGTGTTGCATCTCTGTGAAGCAAGATTAAGAAACTATGACTGAGGGAGTACCCTTCTCCAAACTCATGAACTCTTGGGATCGTTAAAACTTCAATGTTTATTAGTAAATGTATTCTAGGAAAGTACGATGGAATGCATCCCAAGACATATCTTGCGGGCATCCCACCTATGAAATCACATCCCACCATCTCTTGGAAGAATACTAAAGAATATATGTAGCATGATGCACCCTCCTCTCTGGAGGCATCACCAGATTTCGATGATGGACAACATGGATTATTACAAAGACTCTATAGCCTGATGTCCTCCATCCCCTACGAAAGTGGTATGATGTTGCTTATGAAAACCATGTGTCAAATCTGCCATCAATGGGGAAGGATTTGGTTCTCCCTATATAGTCTACATAAACCTTAACATGCCTTCTCAAAACTATGCATCAACAACTATATCTAGAATGACAGCTAGTGCCAAGACAGACACAACTAGGGGATCTACTGGTAGTCCACAATCTTCCATGTCTGTTGTCTGATAATTTCCATGTATCTATCATACAACTGGAGGAAATCTCATGGGCTGGAATCTGCACGGTGAAGGGAACCGTAGTTCTTGATTATCAAGTACTAAAACATATAATAGATGGAAAATAATATGATAAATAAAACTATCATGTTTTTCAAAACAGGGATACATAGCGTGTATGACCCCCACATGACATGTTCCTTTCAACCTTTACATGGGCGTGTAGTTCTTCCTAACCTAGTCATGTAACTCCCTTAGACATGGTGTGTTCTCCCAGAGAAACAATGCGTACTTGAATAATTCCCCCCATGCCCGAGTTCATATACATGGCTACACACACTGCTCCTACTTGGGTAACTCTATATGGAATGTGCACCCTGGTCACAGTGTGTATCCCATATGTTAGAACCATTCATTTCATTAGTCTCACGATCGATGACACAGTTGACTCTACACGGCATGTAAGAACAGAACATGGCGTGTACAACCTGAGTATCATCCACCCATGTCGTTGGTCATTCAGCTAGATACACAGCTCATATAAGATGGTGTGTACTACAAGTACACAACGTGTGTCACAAAAAATTTCCCATCATCGTGTCTATACCCACACAGAAAATCACGTGGTTTAGGACTTCACGATGTGTACATACAGTACATGAATTTTACATAATAAATGTTTTTACCTCTCAAACAAAAAGATTCATTGTGTGTTTTCATCAATACACACCATGTATTCTGGTTTTATGCAGACAGAAATCCCCATAAACTACTTTGGAACCCAAAAAAAACATTGAAACGAACAATAAAGAGCCAATTCAGGTCCATGGGGGCACATACTCCCTCTAGGACCAAAGTTGGAGTGTATTCAAATGAAACCATACACAATAAAAAATAAACTATCAAATAGAAGGTATTATATCGAGTAATATATCACAACAACATTCATATCTAGAACAACATCTCTCAAAACCACTTTCAATTGACAATGCACCCTAAATGGAAAAACAAGAATGCATGACATGTGATCTCTCGAATATTCCAATATGATGCATGAGGTGGGATACCCCCATATCATTGGATGTAATAAAAATAGAACCACAATAACATAAATTATAATAGCAAAAAACATGTGAATCATCCAACTATGAAATCAAATCAACATTAACAATTGGAAAAACTTAACCATTTCAATATTCGAGGTATTTTTTTTCCTGTACACGGTTTATCTAGTCATGGGAATAGCTAATTACCAACTACCTATTCCTTCATATCCGTGTCTATAGGCTCCAAATAGTATGTTATAGAATAAATGAACTTTTTTGATATAAAATTTTAATGTCTCAGTTCCGGGTACCACCCAAAGGTGCCCTGTACTCATTTGGTCAGATGGACTCAAGTGCATTTACCACAATGTTTGAGGCTGCCAACTTGCATCAAGGGAATTGGGTGTTTTAGTGGGGAAGTTATGCCATCATTGGAAGAGTAATGAAGTACAATAAAAATAATATAAAATAGTGAAAGTAGTAATACTATACAATAAATATACAATGGGACAATAAAAGTAAGTAAACAACTATACCACATATATAAAATATGCTAGACACATATGTCTGGGAGTGTATCCAAACACATCATAATAATGGAATAGAAAATAGAAACCAAAGTACTAAAAAGTAAATAAATTGCAATAGCATGGTAAGTCTCATCTTGGTCCCATGATCTCCAGCTCCACATAAATCAAGTGCCTGATGTAGAAGAGATATTTCCCTTCCATATATATACAATAATATAATCTATTTTAGGCCAAAAGTATGACCCAAATATGGTGTGAGAAGAATTGAAGTAGGAAACCACAAAAATATATATTCCTAACCATCATTGAATATATATATATATATATATATATATATATATGTAAAATATGCAAAAAGAATTAATAAGCGTTGAAGTACTCAAATGTAAAAAGTCTTACAGTTTCAATTACATTCATATAAATTTATTTATTTATTCAACCAATCATTCAAAAGTAACCCTCTGGGAATTTTATCACATCTTATCCCATTTGGTTCAACTTATCATCTATTAATAAAGATATAACGACCCCCTGGAATAGCCCACAAAGTCTAACCCCTATCGCCTCATGAAAACATAGACACTCTGAGGAAGAACTCACCATCAATTTCCCAGATAGTCTTCTAATGATAAAATACACAGTCTTTGAGGAAAAAATCAAGGTCAATTCCCCATGTCATCTCATAATGATAACTATAGACACTCCGATGGATCACTCAACATCAATCCCACCAATGGTCTTATTGTGTGAAATGTACGAAAAACACTATGGGGAAGCCCCCATCCTCAATTCCCCATATGTTCTCACTACACCAGGTTACCATGTCCCAGTGTAAATTAATCATGCACAAACAATATTCAGCAGCCAAAGTAAATCACAAATACTAAATGTCTAAATGGATACAATTCATAACAAAATCATGTCAGATAATATCACTCCATCAAAACTGAACTATTCAATGAAAATAGAGCAACCTAACATGAAATTCTAGATCCAACGACCAATATCATATCAAAAATGGAAAACAAATCTATATCAAGGTAAATAACACTATTTACGATAAAAATACCATGATAATGCAAACAAGGCATTACAGACATTAATAGTGTTAAATCCCATTAACACGCAATACCCTAATCTAGGGTATTGGGTGCTTTTTGGTATCAGAGCCTTGTTCAAAGAAATCATTCACAAAAAAATATTCAGAATCCAAATTTAACCACAAATACTACTTGGATAAATGGAAATAAATCATGACACAAGAATTTCAGATAATATCACTCCATCCTAACAACACTAGGCATGGAAAAGAGATCATCCTAACAGGAAATTCATGACCCAATGGCCATTATTAGATCAAACATAGGCAGACACATCCATAGCAAGGTAAATAACCATATTTAAAATAAAAAACCCATACTAAAGCAAAAAAGTCATGGAAGAAATGAAATAGGTAATATTCCCTAAACGCACAGAACCCTAATCTAGGGAATTGAGAACTTTTCGCACATATAATTCAATGAAAATCTATCAAATCATAAAAAACTCCTACCTAGATGTTGTACGATCGATATAGTTGAACCCCAGCCTCTGAATCGACCGTGAACTTCCTAGATCTACCAAAATGTATAAAATATTTAACCTTAGATATCTCATGAAAGAGGAGGGATCACGTTATTTGGATCTGTATGAAATAAGACCTCACTGATGTGATTCAAATACAGCTGACACAGTTTGATTCGAAGCATGGATGATGGTTTAGGTTCTCGAAGAATAATCGGGGATCTTTGGTCACTCATGGAAAATAGATAGCCAAAAAAAGATTTTCATGTAAATGAGATGCGACCCATGTCTAATATAACAATTAAGAAATGCACTATGTGTTCCCTAGGGATACACTATGTGTATAAGCCTTTTTTAGGCCCGCCATAAGTAGCCCTTCCACAACATCACATAGCCGTGTATGTGGATATGGAATGAAGAAACATGGATTGGACTCAGTGCGTGAGTACACGACATGTACAAGGAAGTACACAATGTCAACTCTTAATAATATCCCTTCTTCCCTTTTTCCTCCAAAACTACAAGAGAACAAGATTCATACCTGAAACGAAAATCCAGGTTCTTACATGAATATGATCCAATTTCTCACTTGTTTATTTATATATGAGTTATAAATATATGACAATGTTGATAAAAATGTTATACATGCCCTTATGATTTTATATAAAATGTTTTGTATAAATTTTTATTTAGGCCACTATTTTAGAAATATTTTATCACTTGTAATGTAATGCTCGTTCTTAATGTATATTCCATCATTTTAATGGTATAAAAATAAATGCTTAAATATGATTTAAAATTAAAATCATGTCTTTATAAAAATTGAATGAACTACTTTTGGTAAATCAATTATTGGAATCTATTATGAAATCCTTGGTGAAACCATACTGGGATTTTAATCTCACACCCAACATATGCCTTCAAGTGATTATAGATTATCTTATTCCAAGTTTGAGAAAATGGAAATGATCATTTGGAGGTGGATCCAGCTGCTGAACTATGGCCATAGTGAGTTGTTTCATTTAGGTCCTATTTTGTGTTTCCCAATCAAAGTACTTATGGTGTAGTACTTTGTGGTTTTTATGCCTCATTGTATTACGTTACTTTTCTGCCAGTAATGTTTTATTTTGATATACATTTTTCCTTTCTTACATAATTCCTCATTTTTTTGGAAAAATAATTCCAGCATGTAAGTGTATGATTCTAGGTGGTAGTCACCTACCCATGTGTATTTAGAATTCCCTTAAGGCTTTATATGGTTTGGCTCAGATATCGGGTTACCAGGGTACCAAGACTAGTTTGTAACAAAAATGGTATTAGAGGGAGGTTTATATTTTTTCTTAAAGTGAGTATTTTTTTTATAAAAACATATCTGGAATTAATAGGTAGTCAATATTAAGTGTTTGAAAATCTCTCACTGTAGTAAACCTTAGTTCTCTAGAGGTTGTTAGAGAAATACATCATGCAGTTTAGTTCCATTCTTTTTCCTATTGTGGTTTCGATAGAGTTAAATCCAAATCTTTTTTATTCTTTATATTGAGAATAATTTCCCATGTTACTCAGTATGATTGTAAATATAATGTCTTACTTTTGACTGCTGCTGTTGGGTTGCATCATGCCTCCAAGAAGAGGTGTGAATCAGACACAGGAAGAGGATGCTGATGAACCCCATCAAGAAAATCTAGTTGTGGATCTAAATCTCATTGAGGTGATTGTATATACATTCCATGATTTTGGACATGATCCACCTACAATTCCTATTCTGGATCCATCAATGTATCTTCAGGGGAATGTTCTTAAAAACTGTTCTCAATAGTTCCTTTGACAGAAAACACCAATTTTTGAAGGTTCCATTGATCCTCAACATGTTGACAAATGGTTGGGCATGATAGATCCATTTAATTATTTCATCAAGACACTTGATGAGATCGAGGTGATGTGTGAGAGATTCGTTCTAGACGGACCAAGCAAGAGATGGTGGGACACAATGGTGAGAACAATGAAAGCAGAGGGTATGGAATGGAATCTCTTCATTGTTATTTTCACCAAAAATTCTTATCCAAAATCAATGGTGTTGGCCACGACTATGGTGTATTTTGTGTTTGAGAATGCTGGATGAACCACGACTGAGTATTCAAACCACATTGCTATGTTGGGGAAGTTTCATCATGAAATTGTATCTAGATAGAGGATGAAGGCTCAATTTTTCATATTGGGGCTGTGATCAGATATTTCTTCTCTATTTTTAATGATAATGTTTTAAACATATATGGATGCTTCGGATAGGGAAATAATGGTTTCGATGGACTTGGTTTGGAATTATTGTTTAATGGGAGTTCCATTTTATCATAGTGGCATCATGAGTTCCTATAATTGAAATTAAAAGTGTGGTGAACCTCATAGTGGTTCTTAAAAAAAGGTCATTTTTGACCTCTTACAGTGTCTTGTAGAAGCCCATTGATATGTTAATTTTGTTGTCATCCATGGTATTCAAATAGTTTCTACACTAAGGCACCTAAAAACTATGGCTTCTATGGATGTTTAGTGTACTTGAAGATATTCTTCCCCAACTATTACACTTAGCGCATTGGCACAGGATCATCATCACCACCCTATATAGTGGGGAAATAAAATGTTTCATGTACAAAAGAGTTCTATCCATTTTCGTTTTGAAAAAAGATTCTTTATTAAGTGGAAGAGTCTCTAGAGGAAGTTGATACAAGTCCAACAACCATGAGAGGTTTCATAGTTATAGATTCATCTTTAGTGACAACACTATGTGATATTTGTGCTTCTAACTAATTTATTTCAACTTGTATCATTAATGTTCATAATCGTTATTGGGATCATTTATCTTGTGAATGGATATTACTACACCCCTTCGTATGCCTTGAAAGGAGGGCCTCTATAGTATCTCTTGTGTAATATATCTATTAGATGATGTGATTTCTTGGATTTTTCTCATTCTACACTTTAATTATATTGAAAACTTATTCAAGATGGATTGGTTCATTGAAATTAAATCTAAGATTGATTGTTATCTTCTACGGGTCTACCTTACTACACCAAGCGGTGTGTCTCTTATCTTTCAAAGGGATTGGGTCCAATGATAGTACATGGCATGACCTTTTAATTTAGTATTGTGGAATGTAATTTCAATGTTTTAATTTGACATGGAGTTATAATTTTTGAGAGGTGATCTTCATCCAATTTTCATCGATTTTCCTAACATCTTTCCTTTTAAATAATATATATTTATAATGGTAATGGAGGTTGAGTTTTCTTTTAACTTAATTTATGGTAATATACCGGATTCTATTACCTCTTAATGAATAGATCTAGCTAAAATAAAAAAATTAGATCCCCAATTGGATGATCATTTTTAGAAAGGATTTATACACCTGACTGTGTCACATTGGGTGGCACTGGTTATCTTCTTGAAGAACTCTGATTATTTTCATTACTTATTTTTATTATAGAAAACTCAATGGAGATACGGTAAAGAAAAATAATTGTTTCCATATATTAATGATATGATTGATCAGTTGAAAGGGGTGAGTGCTTTTCAAATATTGACATTCGATCTGGTTACCATCAGACAAGGATCAAATGATCTCACATTTAGAAAACTGGTTTTCAGAGTAGGTATGGCCATTATGATTACCATGTTATAACCTTTGGCCTGAAAATGTTCCTGATGTTTTTATTTCATTTATGAATAGGATATTCCATGAATATATGGATACCATTGAGGTTTTTTTGAATACATTATTTTCTAAAATATATCTGAGGTGGATCTTGTTCATCATCAAAGTACTTTTTTGAGTTTTCTATGAAATCACCAACATTATGACATTATTTCAAAGTGTTATATCTGCATTCGAGAAGTGATATTCCTGGGGAACAGAGTGTCAATAAAAGGAATATTAGTTTATCTGAAGATTGTGAATATTTTTATGACTTGGGAGAAACCACGATAGGTTTTTTTATATTCCGAGATTCTTGTGATTAGCCAGATATTACAATCGGTTCTTCAAGGACTTCTCAAAATTGGCATATCTGATGACTACACTAACTTTAAAGGGAGTTAATTTTTTCATGGAATGATATGTTTTTATGTTATTGGATTGATATGAAGCAGTGTTTTGACTACTACATTGGTGTTAACTCTTCAAGAGACCAGTAAAGGATACATGGTCTTTTGTGATGCATTGGGTTCAAGTTTCGGCTGTTGTCTAATACAATAAAATCATGTTGTTTCCTATGGATATTGTCAGCATAATACTTTGAGATTAACCATCCTACCAATGAAAATGATCATAGATATACAATTCTCTTACATAAATTTTGTCAAAATGACCTATATGGAGAGTGTTTTATTGTGTATTCAGACCATAAGAGCTTGAGTTATATCTTCTTGCAAATTTATTTTGAATCTCCAGCATAGGTGTTGGGTGGAGTACCTATAATCATTTTACTTTGACATATCCTATACCATGGGAAAGGGGGATGTTTTTGTAGATGCATTACTTTGGAAACACTTGACATATTCTGTGAATGATTATTCATAAGAGTGCATTTTGATGGATTATTTTTTCACAGTTGTATATTGGAGTTCAAAAGAATGGTGTTGTTGTTTAAATAGCCAGCCTGAAAATGAAATATTATCTCCACAAGATGATTCATAAAGAATAGGAGTATGTTGATGAATTTTTTAGCATTAGAGACTCTCTACATAATGGGGAGACCGATTCCAAATGTTCATCCACCAAAAAGGGCGTTCTATGTTATCAGAACTGTTAAGTTGTACCATCTGTGACAAGGACGGTTGAGATTGGGGATTGTGATAATTCCAAGTGGTATACGAACCCAATAAACCTCTATGATTTTTTACAACATGAGGTGGAGGTTTTTTGTGGCTATGTATGAGACGAGACATTTCTATATTTGTATCCCATTGCTATACATGAAAACAATTGAAATCCTAGGACAAAACACCTTCTGGTTTTCTAAAACAACATATAGTCCCAACATGAAAGTAGGATTAAATATATATTGTAATTATTGATGTATTTCTTCATACCCAGTTAATAAATAATTTGATATGGTTTGTTATCTATAGGATGACCAAGTAGGATCACATTATTCCCATTCGAGATAAATCCAAAGTTGAGGAGTCAAAAAATCATTATGTGAAAGATAATTTCTATATGTATGGAGTTAAATATACTATTCTCTCTCATAGGGATAATTGGTTTACTTCATAATTTTGGAGAGGACTTCATGAGGTATTGGGATCTCAGGTTCATTTGAGCATGGCCAATCATCTATAGTCACATTTCCAGACAGAGAGATCTATACAGATCCTTGAGGATATGATTTATGCTTATGTTCTCAACTTATGTGAGGATTGGGATTGCCATTTGGGGTTGGTTGCATTTTCATATAAAAAAGTTAATAGTCCTTAATTAGAATGGATACTTTTAAGGGCTTTATGGCCTTCATTGTAAATATTTATTATGTTGGTCAGAGATTTGTGAAATTTCCTTGATTGGACATAATTTGGAAAACATATGTTAGCTATGATTCAGTTGATTCATTAAAGAATGTTAACAACACATAGGATGTATATGTATTGTGAAGATAATCAATATATAAAATTGGAATTCTCGGTTGGGGACCAAATATTCATGACGTTTTTACCTCGGTTGAGTCATCTTTGGATTATGAGGAAAGGGAAACATAATCCACATTTTGTGCAACCTTTAGAGGATGTGGACCTGGTGGGTAATGTTTCTTACGATTTAGCAATACAAATGAATCTAACGTCGATACATATCATGTTACATGTATCGCAGATATTAATTTATCTCTATGATCCATATCAAATTTGTGCTGGAGTGATCTTAATATTACACCAGATTTACCTGTGATAGAACGATCTATTGGGGTTATTGATTTTGAGACCACAGTACATATTGGGAAGATGATACCTCTGGTTCCTATTTTATAGTAGCATGGATCAGATTCTTTTGAGACATGGGAGAGGGGGCACTGATTAGAGAGTAGTGGCCTCATTGTTTTGACACGAAGTCTTATTTTTAGGCATTCTATAGAAGCAGTGTTACTATTGTGGGAAAGTTGTAACATCTCGTTACTGTTTCAAGTGTTCCTAAACCCTGTTTTGTTAAATTATTAATATCTTAAGTGGGAAAAGATGACTTATCGATGAATTTTTTATAAAAGTGTTAATGGACTTAGATTCTAGTTAAAAACATGAAACATTATATAAAATATTTTTTTGAGTTCGACACTAAGTTAGTGTGATATTCTCAGGCTCGCAATGCCTCCATGAAAACTAAATAAACATATTAAATATAAAATTTTAAGCAGGCACTTTTTATTCCAATGAATTGAATAACCCAAAAAAAGTGCCTCAATTGAAAAATCTGAGCCCACTGTTATGTCCAAAATATCATGTTTACCCTAGGAGGGGTATTATAATGGATGGTTCCCCACATTCTAATCCATCTCCCATGAGGTAATGTTATTAAATAATATTTAATATATTATTTATTGAAATTAATTAAATATCTCCCAAATAATACATCCTATGGGATATCAGAGACCATCGATGGGTCTGAAACAAGGCGTTTACCCTAGATAGGGTATAAAATTTGTAAGAATATGAAATTTTAACACCTTAATAACAAATATAACCCTTTTATTTTAATTAATTTTTTTTAATTTTGCATAATAAATAATTTATATATTTCTAATGGTGTGTCATAGGAGAAATTGGTGACCACAGTTTGGTCATGAACAATTTGTTTACCCAAGGAGGGTTATAAAATTAATTCCCAAAGATAATGTGGTCAATTTGCTAATTATTTTTTGTTTTAAACAATTATATTAAAAATTTAAAAATATTTATTTAATTTATTTATGTAATAAATGCATTTCACTAATAATTATCCCTAACATCACACCCAGAAACCATATTCATGGTAAGCGGATTTCAAAACATTTTGTTTTGGATTGTTTAAACTATTTCAATTATATATGAATTAATTCGATGTTTTATAAACACTATTTATTGATAGAAACATTTTGATTCAATGTTCATTAATTAGGGAAAGCATGCAGGGGGTATTGAAATACCAATTTATTTCACCATTCATATTTGGTTAGCCTTGCTGAAACCATGCAGTGTTGGATATCTTTTGTGCATGGTTGAACTATTTTTGTTCTTTCTCCTCAGTGATCATCTTCCTTGTTAGTGAACCTATGTGAGGGTTTGTGCATTGTGCCAGTGAGATAGTTTAAGGTTTTTTGTTTTTTAATTATATTATTTAATCACTTATTTTTTCTATTATTTCATTTTTTTTCCAAAATAAACTGAATTGCCACAATGTTATCAATTGAAAATTTTTAAAATTATCATGTTATAATTATTAATTCTTATCATGGAATAATATATAATATTATCAAAAAAAATTTCCTAAAAAAATATTTAATAATAATTTGAAGATATCCAATTTATAAATTAATATTTCATCAAATTTCGGAAATAGATAATAGCTTGAAATTATCAAATGCTAACTCTTTGAATTATCAAATGAAATTTAACTGTGTGTGTGTGTTTATATATATCGATAAACACAATGGTTAATTTATTAAAATTATCTAATGTTATATATTTTTATTATAAATATAAATATATATATAGGTTTATATATATTTACGAATTTATTTTTAATAGTCACTTCAGAAGTTAATAATAATTTTATTATATTTAAAATTTTCAATGTTTAATTTCATGAACTCTTTATAGATAATTTCAAACACATAATTTGGCATTAAACCATAATCTGGATATTAATCTGTAGATGGAATATTTAATCACAATTGATATGTCATTTCCTTATGAAATAAAATAGATGTTTTGGTTCAAAAAACCATTATGGAACATCGACCATTAGTGAGTTAATGCTTATAATAATAAGGATGTTAGGAGGTGTATTAAAACACACAAGGTGTTATATCATTGTCGCTAACATTGGCGACCTTCAAGTAGGTTGTTCTGTCATGATGCCTAATTTATATTAACCTAAATTTCATTGTTTATGTTTAAATTATTGAATTTAATTATAGAAATTAATTAGATGGATGGTTTGTTAAAAACCCCAATTCAAGTTGATTGGGGGACTGTGATGAATTTTTTTGAATTTATTAAATTGTAAAAATAGATTAAAATATTTTGATAAACATTTACTGGTTTAATCTATATAAAGAGGGCCTTTTTATTAAGTCTTTTTTGGGCTTAAATAGAAAATTATAATTTCAATGAATGTGTGATATTTAATGGTATTTTATATAGTTTTAAAATAAATACACAATAATTGATTGTGTACGATGACATGTAAGACATAGCTAGTTTTTGAGTTATTTGGACATAATTAATAATTACTAAAACATTCTAAAAGAGATATGCATTTGGTTACATACCATATGTGATGGGGACAATTCGTCCTTGACAAGTGTCTATAGGACCTATGTGTAAACATGTGGTTGTGATCAGTTAAAGAGTGCAATGTCATATAGTAGGAAATACTATCATGCCAATTCTACAGGTGAACATGTTGTTATCTTTTTTATTTATATGTGTGATATAAATGTATGTAAAGGATGGTAAAACTTTATTACATTACTATCTAACTTTATATAAAATATTTTATATAAAATATTTTATTTATGAAATTGATTTATAAATATTCCATCACATGTAAAGTAAATATTGTGGTGAAAGTAGTTTCCATCTTATGGACTGTATAGAATAATTTGTTTAAATATTCTTCAAAGTGATAAACCTATTTACATTAATATTGAAAGAATTTCCTTCTATTAAAATATTATTATAGTCCATTATGGGATTCTTGGAGAGACCCTACTAGTCTTTTTAGCTCAACCTGCTAAACTGTAATATTGGTGAGTTGTGTCCATAGGGACCTTGGTTGTGTTTCAATATTTTAGAACAGGGTTGTCTTCCATTGGGCATGTTTATAGCTTATTGTATTCAGAAACATCACTTCCAATGGAGTTTTTTATTGAAATGAATTGTGTCTTGATTCTTTAATTTCACATTTGTAGTGGTAAAATCATTACCCATTTCATGTTTTATGATTCCAGGTTCTTGTCACCAACCTGTGGGGATTGAGAACAACCTCCTGGATATGATATTCCTAGCTAGGTTATTGGGATACCATGGTACCCAAGATGGTCCATGATAGCTCTAAATATATGAGTTAAATATCACATAAAATGTACAAACATTTAATTTGGAGTCACAACCAAAAAAATAAATTAATTTTATAGTGGAAACTCAACAATGACAATAAAGTTTTAACAGCGTGTACCAACATGATATAATGGGTTTTTTACACATGGAGTGGCAACCCAAAAATATCATTTTTCGACATTGAGGCACGACCTAAGAATTCCATCCCTTATCACCAATAGGAACAGTATAATTTATATTTTTATGGGCAGTGTAACCGATCAATAAAGAACTTCTTTTGGATGAAAAATCATTAAACAAATTGAATGAACACTAAAAACATTATAAGACTCTTGAAATTCATATAATAGTTTAAAAAATTGAAATCTCAAAATGTTTTAGTAGTGTAACTGAAATTTAATGTACTATAGAATATCATGATAAATTCCACTAGAATGGTGATGGAAATACATTTTAAACAATTGTATAGATTTATGGAATAAAACATATATCTGTTTTTTAAATTTTACTATTTATGTATCCTTTAAACATTTCAGTATTTCCATCAAACTTTATTTATAGATATTTAACTTGACTAAAGTAATTGAAAAATAATAGTCTCTTTTACAAAAATAAATATTCTTTATTTAATCTAGATCCTTATTCTTGAATCATGATTAGAGAAAAAATTGTTTATGATAATGAAATACTTTATGGTTTCTCATATTCATTTATTTCTAATTTCTTAGATGATTCTTCTATATTAGATTCATAAATGATGAGAAATAGTATATGTGTGGATTTTCTCTTTATTAGTTAATAATAATAAATAAATAAATAATTGAAGTATGTATATACAATATTATTAAAATTTATTCTAAATACCATATTTAATAATACATGCAATATATATTTTACTTTTTAAGAATTCGAAAATAATTCATGTGAACAAACCATAAAATTCAAACAAAAATTTAAATTTGAAATAAAAATATGTAAATATATTATTCAAAATAAATGTTTTATTTAAATAATAAAATGTTCAAAAATGTAATTGATGTAAGTGTCTTTTTTAGTATCCATGAAATTATATGAAATCACATAATAATATATTGCATTTATAGAAATTAAAATGAGAATATATTTCATGTAAGGACATTCACATATGAATATTTTTATTAAATATATTTTACATAAACATAATTTTCACCTAACTATATTTTTCATATATTGATGACATATATGTAAATAAATAAATTTAATGATTTTTTTCTGGGTAATAAAATTTTAAAATAATTTAAAATGTTATAATGAAAAATTATGTATATGGATATAATATTATGAAAAAACACATTAATAAATTATGTATTAATAAATCAAAAAACAACTATTTTTTGTAAATTCATTTTATAACTAAGACATCAAATGGGAAGATATTTTAAAAACTATAATATTAAGATTAAAAAATTAAACATTATATTTATATTATAAAATTAATAGATTCTTCTATAATCATAATAGAGGCAATAAATATTTATTTGTGAAATTATTGAAAAATGAAGTGAAAAGGTACAAATCAATAAGATTATTACGGTGACGAACTATGTGAAAATACTCATAATATAATATTGACTAAATTATAAATTGTTATTTCTAGATTTAATAATGGATAGAATATTTTAATGAATAAAAAAATAATTATGATGGAAATATAATTAGAAGACTTTTATATCCCATTAAGAATTAAATCTGAAAAATAAGTTGGTATGAAAACTAGTAACTTCAAGGATCATATAGAGAAGTATAAAGTATCCAAAATAAATGTAGAAGAAGAAAGTCAATTTAAATAAATGTACATAATATTTAAATCATGATTTCAATAATGTATTGTGAAGAATACTAAGAATAGTAAATAAATTACCCTATTGAATGTTTAGGTATAATAATATCTATATAAAATATTTCAATTATGATAAAATAAAATTTTAAAGTTGGTAGTTGGTAAGAATGAACTCAAAGTTATTGAAATTAAAGAGATACTAAATATAAAAGTAAAATGCAATGGGGTGAATCAATATAAATTTTCAAGTAAAGAAAATGCATTGTATAATATATGGGATTGTTATAATATTTTAGTGAAAGTAAAATTTGAAACATCAAAAGAAGCTCAGAAATTGAGAATAATGAATCATGTTAAATCCTCATCTAAAAAGACAAAATGCATTTTAACTAATATTTAAAACCTAAATTATAAACCAGGTGTTGTTTATAATAATAATGGTGACCAAATATTTGGTTATAATGCAATGTAAATAATAAAATATCATGATGAACATACTCCCCAAGGAAAAAGCAAAAGGTATTGAACGACCATCAGTACCAATAAATGTTTTATAAAAAAAGTCATTATTATTAATGGAACATATTCATTAGTTACTGAAAATATTTATGGGATCATTAGACACAATCATTATGCCTGAAAATATAAATTTTCACTAACAGGGAGAAGAAATGAACTAAGGGTTTGTTATGAGAAGATAATACAGTAGTAAAAAAGATGTATGTTGTAACTTGTAATGCATCTAATATGACCACACAAATAGATTTTATTTTTTTTATAAAATTTATGGAATATTTTTCCAATAAATTTACTATGTTGGGGAATTTATGAACAACCATCTTGGAAAATGTTTTCGACAATGAAAAACATAAAGGAATTAATAACACAAATCATGGAGAAAAATCTCATATTATTGAAGTGGATATAAAATTTTATATGAAATGAAATAAATGAATTATTTAGAGTGGATGTTATGAGAAAACGAAGAGACATATTTTTTAAAAAAATAATTATTTTATAGCATTATTTAGGTTTAATAACATTTTGTTGTGATGGTTGTTTGGGAATTAATTGTGTTCATTGATCTATTATTTAAGAAGACATTTTCAAATTCATATATATTCGTCATGTAGAAGGGGTTAAGCACTACATTCTATGTTTACATTATATTCTTGAATAATGAAATAAAAGTTTATTCATGTGTGGCTCAGGCATCTTCAAGAATTAAAAATATATATGTTTCATCATAATTGAATAAATTACAAATTTGTAACCTTTTTTTAAAATTTATGACCTCACCAATTCTAAATTCATGAGTAAATAATATGATAATAATATATTTAATTGGATGATTGGAACCCCATTATTAATTAATGTGGTAAAATTATCATATTATGTTTTTGTGAGAGAGTATACCCAACTGAAAATATAAAGGAATCATCTTTATGAAAAATTTATTAAAGGGTAGATTGTCCAAATAACTCATAGAAGAGTGAAAATTCAGTTGACAAGACAAGTAGATCTCATACAATCATATTTGTGTGGTATTATGAGACATTGTTCTTATTGAGGTTATTTTTATATTATTATTATAATTTAATATTGGAATTTTATGGCTACATTTATTTTCATGAAGCACATTTTTTAGTAGTGGAAAAGTTCATTATTATTTCGAGAAATGTTCCAAAGGAGCATAGAGATTGAATTATTAACATGAGATTAGATAATTGTAGAAAGTAGGTCTGAATTTTTTTCCAAATAAATCAATAATATAAATTTCCCATGAATCATTTAAATTTATCATACAAATTCTAATGTAATACACTAGATTGGTGAAAATATAGAATTTTTAGGAAGATTGGTAGGACCATTTGATTTGAACATAAACAAACTTAATTTTTCTGGTCATAAGGTACTCGAACTACTAATGAAATATAAAGAATAATCTTATTAATAAAAGAGACAAAAATACACCATATAAAATGTGTTTTAAAATTGAAATAAGTATTAAATGATATCATTTCATTTTATACCCTTTTTATCAATATCAAAAACACTAATTTTGGAATGTCTTATGATATAAGTTAATTTGGTAATATTCATTTGATACCTATAAAATGGTAGTGGATATATATATATATATATAAGACAAAATGGATATAAAATATTACATATTTTTTGGATTTCATAATCTTAGAAAATATTTCTATTAGGAAGGTTATTTTTGGAGAATAGGATGAGAATATATAAGACGGATGTTAACATTTTTCAAAAATATAAACTCAAAATGTATATTGAAATGTGTTGAAAATCATTTTTTTCAATCAAAACAATAAAATTATGAATATTATATTGTGGATAATCATAGTATGAGACACAAAATGTTCAAATTTTAATTAAATTCACATTATATTATTTTCCATTAAGAATCCCTTGTTCAAATAATATTGAGTCTAAGGATTAAAGAAACCTCTCACATTTCTAAAGTTGAACCTAAAATATATTTTAGAGGAAAATATGAATGAAAATTAGATTAATTATTTTAATAATGTTACTGATTATATTGACAAGATATTGACATGAGAGAACATTCCAAGACTATAAAATAAACATGTAATTGGTAACATGTGTATTTTAAGAAACAAATTGAATGATAAAAGTGAAATGTATATAATTAAATAAAGGATAATTTTAAATGGATATTCAAAAATCTAAGGGATATTATTTAATGAAATATTCATTTCATTGGTTATACATAAACCAATGAGAAAAGTCATGGAATAGGAAGCAAACATACATTATACATATTAGAAAATCGGTACGATGTCAACCTTCCAAAATGAATTATTTTATGAAGAAATTGTCTTCGGAAAAAATATAGAGTTTATTTTAAATACTAAGGTAGCATGATGTGAGAATTAATTAAATCTCTATATGGACTAAAAATACCCTTTATACTAGTATTCAGAGAAATATGGCTATTTTACATAGTCGAAACTTTTAAGGGGAATCCAAAAAAACCCTGAATGTGATGTTGAACTACAAATGAAATATACCTATCATTGTTTATATTTATGAATTTATTCTATAGATAATTTATTTCCCTATGAATTATTATCAATAAATATATATGTTCATTTTGATATTTCTATGTCAGGTGAGATGATGTAAAATATGGTATATCAGATTACATAGAATGATTTCACTATATTTCATTCAAAGGTGAAAAATTCTGTTGAATTGTTGAAGAAATTTTGGAATTGACAATTCTATGTTATTCTACAGACTCATTGTAGTATAGGATAAATAGTGCATGAAGAAAGACAATTTAAATATTAATCAATAAAATTTAGAACAATTAATAGAATCTTCTTTTTAACTATAAAATATGATCTATTTTTTTAAAGGTGTAATATTTAAGAGTGATCCTAAGAGTCTCATGTGATAGTAGTTATGGGAACATATATGTATGTAAAGGACTCTCTAAAAATATACTATTATATAGAAAAATGTATGATTTATTGTTCTAGGTATACATATATTCTAAACAGGTAGGATACTCTTCTAAAAAGATATTCACATATGATAAGGATTTCATTATTTGTGAGAGTTGTGTGTATTATAATAGAATGGAAAATAATTTGGTTTAATCAAGTAAAATTGAGGTATTATATACAAAAGTATCACATTGTTGTTAGATATGAAAGTTTAGTTTTAATATATAAATATATCAGTTGGGAGAACAGTCAAAATAAAAAGTTATCATCTAAAATCCATTGTTCTACCAAAAAATATTAGTCCAACATTAGTGAAAAACATATACTGATATTCGATTTCATCTCATTTTAGAGAAAGAAGAAAATTGTGATGTAAAACATTAATAAATTTTAACTAAAGTAAAACTTTTAGAAATATTTACTTATGAAATTATAGGGGTGGTTTTATTTATTGAGGTTGAATCACCTAGTTCATCCTACCCATTTGACTTGGGAAAATTTGTAATTTAATCCACAATGGAATTGAATAATGTTTTAATGTGAGAGAATTATATTTCAAAAAGTGGTGTTAGTATAAACTAAATATTTTTAAAATAATTATATTGATATTCCTAAATGATGGATATTAAATTGAGCAGGGATCATATGTGTCACTTGGATATAATTTATTGTAACCGAGGGATCAATTTCTATCAAAAAATAAAAAATTATAACATATTGTGGTTTCATGAAACATATAATCTATGATAGTATGTGATTTTATGTTTCAAATGATAATTTAAAATTGAAATATGAAATGGGTAATTTTTGAAAGAGTTAATATATGTTTGTAATCGCAAAAAATGTTCAGAATAATGTACACCATTGAATTGATGAAAGGTAGTTTGTAAACTATGTAGGGGAGTGGTTAAATCACCAATGAAATTTTTTTGTATATATTAATATTGTTTCGGATTCACTAGAGAGGATTGATATGGATTTAATTAGTTCTATGATTAATAAATATATTTTTTATTTTTTTATGTTGTTTTTCCCTCAAATTTTGACTTCATAATTGATGTGTCCACAATATAAATGTAAATAAATTATAAATTAATAAGTTCAAAAGAGTAGTCATTGACATTATAGTGTTAATATTTACAATGGGAGTATAATCAATGACTTGATAAGAGTAAAATTATAGTTTGGAAGAGTAACCGAGTCTTCTAAATGGTATTCTGGAACTTAAAAAAGGTAACCTATTAATTCAAATAGTAACACCACTACATTGTTAAATGTTTTTAGTGGATTTTATAGAGTATTATCTTAAATTATAAGGTTACCTGTTTTTAAATATTATATAATGAATTAAAGATCACTAACTCATTGGACGAGTATCCATGATATATCATAAGAGGATTATTGAGGTAAATAGTTAGTGACATTTCTATAATTCCTAATTTTTCAAATTCTTATATTTTTAATATTAAATATTATAACAAATGTTATATTCAATTATTATAAGTCCATTTGACATTTCCAAAATCACAAAAAATTGTATTTGTGTTCAGAGATGGTTTTTGAGAAATTTAATATTTTGATATATAATAAAACATTTTAAATTTTGAAATAAATTTATTTCAAAAACATTTTTGGTAATCAAGGATTATTGGTTTTCTTAATGTCAATTATAATGACGATATACTCTTTTTTCATTAATAGAATTGAAATCCAGGACATGAAATATGATGAGACATAATAAGTGAAATTATTCAAAATGTTGAGTAATCGAGAGATTTATTTTGAATTACTACTTTACATCATCATTATATTGATGAATATGGGAATCTTGGATGAACAAGTGAATAGAAGGGGGGTTCAATACTGTTATTTCATAAATTTTCCAAGTCATTACTTTGTTTAATTATTTTTAATGGTCATCATATATTGAGAATTTTCATGATTGATTTTAATTTACCAGTGGGAATAAATGAAATGGTATTTTTAAAAATACAATAGGGACATTGATTAAATGTTAAAAAATATTTAATTATTGTCATTATGTGCCTATATGAAAATTTATTGATGAAATGCATCCATGATATCTGTTGTACCATTTTGGATATGAGAATCCTATAGGATATTATGTTGTAAAAGATTTCATTACTAATAAATTACAGAATATCTTAACTTGGTAAAATTAGGAGAGTGTTTGAGTGAGTGGATATTATCATGAATTGTATTTTATTTTTGATAAAAAATGAAAATAATAGTGCATTAAATTGGATAATAGAAAAAGAAAAAACATGTAACATCACAGTAATTTAGGGAATTTTTATTAATAATAATATTATAAAGAAGATCAAAAATACATATGATATGGTTTACACATGTATAAAAATTTATAACAGTCTCTCAAGTGTTATTAGAGGTCAAAGAACATGAATGGACGATCCCATTATGAACTGTTTATTCATGAAATCCCTAGTTATGCGAGTAATTGAACTCCATAGTGATATTTCTCTTTCAGGTTTGATCCCACATTAACTAATGTGATATATATATATATATATTTTAGTTTTTTAAGAACCTAAGGATATAGAATGAAACCTTACCTATAAAATATTTATTGATAACATATTATTAGTTGAAAATATGTGGATTGAAATAGAATCTATCAGTAATAAAGAGTAGGTACCCAAACATGTATTACAGTTTGTAAATACTACTTTTCCTTATCCTATATTATTTATAAATTTCATCTGGTAAGGAAAAAATAAATTCTTAAGATGATCCCATCATAACATATCATAAGGTTTATTTATAGTGGTGGAAATTTTGAAACATTTACTCATTTCATTCAACCATCCATTCGTTATGGTGAACCTATTCCACGGTCTTCTAAATATACTTTAGATTATGGTTTTTTAAAACTAATTAAAAGAATCAACATTTTAAGGTCTATCTTATCAATTTTTAATCAATATACTCTTTAAAATTGTTACTTTTTTTCTCATTAACTTTTGATACCCAAAATATAGTTGAATAAAACATAAACCCAACCATATTGTTGACCACATGAGAAAATATTAAATTAAAATAAAAATAAATCCTGCACACCCCATTTTTAATCTAGAATGATATACGATTAATGAGGTTTCAAGAGACCTCCAACTGACTAAAAAAAGCATAACTCTTATTTATACATCTAAAAAAAGAAAATCAGCCACCAAAGAATTGTTTATGATACCTTCGAATTCATATTACATGGGAAAAATATGAGGTTAAAAATTTAATAATTATAAAATAAATAAAACCATCTTGATTGAAAATTATATAATGTTTTTATTTTTAGTCACTAAAATCGATTAAATGAGACTCTTTTATTGAATGATTGATTGTACGTTATGTTCTATTGTTGATATCATTATGAACTGACCTACATTTTAACATTATCCCTTAAAATTTTAAAAATTATCACCCCATTAATCAAGATATTATTTACATCATTATGTACTTACATACTAATAATTATATAATCCTATGAATGGGTATAAATATCATATTAAATAGTTATCAACATTAGAGATTTGTTAAATTGATATCTCAAATCACTTAGGCTGATGAAAACCACTACATGTAAAAAGATACTACTCCTTGACAAGTTTTTTTATATGATAAATATCACCACATCATGGTTTATTCGGTGTACAAATATTTTATTGAATTTTATATGGAGACATGGTTTCTCTTTCATTAATTTTTTCCAGCTGATATTTCATAAACCATAAGAATTAATGGTGTGAATAGTTTATATTTTGATTTTAACAAAATCATTTAGACTTTACATTCCATATCCCGACAATTGTTTTCAATTATTTATTTTATTAATTAGTTTTATCCTTATTCATAAAATTTTGGTTTGGGTTCTCTTGAGGTTTTCAAATTTTGGAGTAGCAATGTTTGGGAAACTATTGGTGAATAGTTAGTGCAAATAAATGTTCCGGCATGTTCAAAACCTGAAACTAATTGCATGGGTGATTCACATAGTAGGTTCATGGTTAAAATTTATAAGGATTCCAATCCATATATCTATATAGGTGTTTTATATTTATGGGATTATGTTTAGACTATGGTTAGGAAAATTATATTTCCAAACCATGAACTCTTCCTAATATTTTAAAAATGTGTAAATATTTATCTACTCCTCTTTAAATTTTTGACCATAAAATCCAAATCCCTTCCCACACTAGTCAACCTCAACCCTTATAACTCGTCATTTTTATTCTACATATCATACGTGGATATTACCATAAATTTATTCACATCATGAAAGAATTCCTTGATGGTAATTTGTTCCAAAAAAACATATTTTATTATCATTATTTCATTTCATCCCTTTTAATGAACCTAATAGGATCTTGGATACATAAGTATTAATAATGATCAATTTTCATTAGGTGATTTTCATATTTTTAGGTTTACATTCATTATTTAAAAGTATATCCTACCTCCTTGTGGTGGATAGGTACCTATTATAGTAAAATAACTTCAATGTGTAAGGATTAATCTATTCATTAATATTCAATTTTGAAAATTTCATTTCTATAAATTTAAATTAATTTTCTCGTTATTATGGGGTTGTATTCATTATTATTATTGGCCTCTTTAAAATGATCTCAGTTTTCCCATGGTATTATTTGAAGGTGAAGGGTCCCGACTCAATTCAAACTCTATTAGTGTATTTTTCATTTAATAGATCATGATAAGAGTTTATATAGATAGCCAATTTTATTTTATATATGGATTAATAGACTAATAGGTTTCATACCTTCTAATTTATTAAATGGTTTTATGATATTAATTTTTTGTTGAGTTTTTTATAAAAAATACTTATTTATTGAATGCAATTAATATTTCTATTTTTGATGTGATTTTGTTTCTCAAAATATGATTTAAAAGAAGTGCCTAAAAATGATGAGGTTATGGATGAATATACTCTTTACAAAAAATCGTAAAAAAAGACACCCTTTTAATTTCAACCATGTTCCATTAGATTTTAATTTTTGAAATTTTATAAGACACATAAAATGTTTTATTTACACAAGATACACTTGCTTAGGATTACACTCTATATAGTTGAACAATTTATAGATTCTTCCCTTATTTGAGAATTTGACCATAAATTAAGCATGTTAGTATGTGAATTAGTGTTTGGTTGGTTAAATTAAACCAAGATCATTGAACTAGTGTATTTTTTTATTATACATATATATTTCTTCCCTATACTCCTATGTTTTCCAATGATCATATGTTCTTGTATACTTAATGATGATTATGTTACATATATTTACAATGAATGTTAAATCCATCTTATTTTAAATTAAACATATCTTAATATTGTTATTACCATTATATTATTTTCTCTTATCAGATATTTTTTTTGTTTTGGTTTAAATAAAAAAGTGGATACTTTATAATAATAAAAGGGTTTTTCTAAGGATCTCCAGTCTCTACGTCATTTCAAAATAATTTTTTTATTTTGAAAGAACATTTTAAAATATTTACTCAAAATCAAACATTTAAATTGTTTTATTAATACAATGAATGAATGTTATATATTTAAATTTATAACATTAATTTTTTAAATTTTGTTATTTAATATGAAAATGGTTTGTGGTTCATTTTAAAAATTGTGGAAATCATTTTACTATGGTTATATTTAAAACACCATGCTATTATTTTTTTTTAAAAATAATCTTGTCATATGGGGAGGATAAATATTGGCATTTTTTATCATTCCAATTATATTTCTGAATAATTTTACATTTAATATGGTTACAATATATGAGGATTGGAATTTATTGGAATTATTGGAGGTGTTATGTGAAGGTGTATCACTTTTATTATAGTGTTTGTTGGTTGTGATTTTTTTAATTAACTATTATTATTCATAATGTATTGATAAACATTAGCTCTTCTTTATTCATGTTTATTTGTTATACATTGCATCTTGTAACATCACTATATTATTTTTTTAGAATTATTATTCTTGGGTATTATATTTAATAATTATTCCATGATTATTTTTATAATTTATAATATGATTATTTAATAATGGATGGATCATTGATGCATGTGGGGGGGGTGTTTTCTGAACATCAAAAAACACGATTCACATTTATCATCATTTACTAGGTGAAATTATTTCTGTAGTTTATAATTTTTCCCTGGCACTAGTTTCCATCCCATGGGGATTAGAAACATGCTTGAAGACCTACCATGGGCCTAAATGGGTGCCCCTGTAATGGGTAACTTATAATAAATCCTAAAATATGTTAATTGATCTCTATTTTAAATTTTTAATGTAATGTAAGGGTATATGTGTGATATTTCAAACTCAAGAGGTAGTTGAAATAATATTCTAGAAGAGAATTTTTATCCTATTTATTATGTTACCATGAGATTTATAGATTTGACTCCATTATTTTTATATAGTGTTTTAATTTCTATATACGTGTATCTAAAGTGATTATAATTATACTTTTTTTGATGTATTTTTGGTAATTTAATGGTATTATAGGTTATGGGATCGAAAAGGGATAAAGAACCCTGGACACATGGCTAGCTCACATAATCTATAAAACCATGAATTATTCATCAGAATGGTTTTATATGTTTATCTATTATATGTTCAATAGTTGGTTCATAATCTTACAACAAATGTGGAAAAATATTTCAATATTGGTAGCCCCTTTTATTTTTTAAATTTGGAGTTCATTTAATTATAAATTACCTTGGGTTTTTTGTAATTGTAATTTGGGATAAATTAATGTTTTCATGGTGAATACATATTATTATTTTTATGTAATTTTATAAATTAAACTCAATTATAAAAAATTGGTTAATGGACAGCTTTATAAAATTTGAATGTCATTTTGAGAATGTTCATTAATAAATTAGTAGTATATTTTGAATGATAAAATTGTTTTAAATGTAATGAAGATAATTTTAAAGATACTATAATGGTGGTATAATGGATGGTTTTGTTGATGTGAAATGGTAAATGGTAATAGTAATGAATAATGAATTTTGACATTTATAAAGAGTACTTATAAAATGTTTTTAAATATATGTTTTATTTCAGAATTATTGAGAAGATATAAATAAACGATTTAGTAAACTACATGTTGATTATAAAGTATTATTCTAATGTTAAAAAATATGTTTTTAATAAAAATAATTGATTGGAGATAACAATTTTGGTAATGTTGAGCATTATGATATAAGAATAATGATTTTTAAAATGATTTTCAAAATAGAACATGAAAATTTTTAACTCAGGTGTCTGAATTTTAGATGGTAATATATATTCTTCTTCAATGATTATGTTTTTCCCTATCATGTTGTATTGTTTCGTTGAGTTTTAATTTTTTAGTGTAATTTGGCGTTTAGATTATTTTTATTTTTATTTTGATTATTTTTTTTTAAATTATTCATAATATTAGAGACAAGAGTATTCTTATAGAGTGTTATTATAATATCCCTATCGATTGACACATATAATTACATAATTTTATATATGATTAACAATCAAATTAATAACCATGGATCTTAATGTCAAGTTTCATTAGAGGATTATTTACAAAAAACTAATAAAAATTGAAATATAATAAGACAAATTTATTTTAAACATCCATAAATAGATACGGACATCCATCGAGAACCAACATTTGCATAGGAAAAAATGGGGAATACATGAAAAAAAATGATTAGTTAAAAATATGATTAAGGGTATAAAAATATGAATAATAAAAATTAAATGGTTTAGAATGAATTAGATGATGACATAAAAATTATTGGAATAAGAATAAATGTAACTAATAATAACATGTATTGAATGGGGAAATGTAATCATTAAATAATGGGAATGTTTTAACAACACACAACCTAACATAAGAATAAGTCAAGGTTATCTTCCAAGACCATTTAACATGGGGAAAAGGTCCCATAAATGAGTCAGGTTCACTCTCTATCCCAATATGACTTCTCATGAGACTAAACATTACTCAATGAATTATAGAACTATCTTAGAGTCCTCATAATAACATTATAATTCATATATGGTCTATATTTATAGCCCAAAGTTAGTTATAAACATAACGGTTACCCAAAAAAATACTTGGTTATCATAAATGAGTCATAGGGTATAACCAAAGGGTACATCATAATAGATTTTATTAAAAAATGGATTTAAAAAATGAATTTAAATAAATAAATTAAAATTCCAATTTTAAATGATAATTCACGTGTAAATGAGTAAAAAACAATAAAAAATTGTGTTTTGGAGTCATTATAAATGGGTCACATTAGAGCGTTTAAAGGGAAATAATTAAATTGACCATAAAAGGGAAATGCCAAAATTGTTTGTGTAAAATCAGGAATGAAAAATATTTAATTTAATAATAATATAAGTTATTTTTAAAGAATTTTTATTCCTTAAAAATTATTATGTATGGTAGATGAATATAAGTATGAATTTGAGAAGTTCCCTTTAACCATTCTTTGCTATCCGGGGAAAATTAGAAGGTATTCTTATGAAACATGTATTTTCATTTCCAATAAAAAATAATTGAGCATGTTAAATGTGTTTGGAAATAAAAAATATATTTTATGATGATTAAATAAGAAAAACTATGGATTAAATTTTGGAAAAGAGAGGGAAAGTGTACCAAGAAGGAAAAATGTGGGTTTAGAGAGGGTTCCTTACCTTTTTCCAGAATGTGTTCTTCAGTAGATCATAATTTCTTGGATAATCAAATTAAATGAAATAATTAATCAAATTAAAAGCTTTTATTCATGTATTTTATTTATTATAAATTTATTAGGTTTAGTTATGGTCTTTTTATGAGTCATATGAAAAAATTTATTCATTCAAGAGTGTTCATTTCCATGTGTTTCATGATTGGTTTACATGTATAAATATATAATTGATCATGTATAAAGTTAATAGATATCCAAAAAATAAGTGATATGTTATAAATAAAAAATAAATATGTTTATATGGATACACAATTCATTTTTTTATTTTGGGTGAGTATGCATCATTAGATAATACATTAGTGATAATCCCTTTGATTATTTTGTCGGGTTTTTCTGATCATCGCAAACAAGATTCAATTTTTTAATTAACATTTTGTTTATATGACAAATAAATAACATTAAATATTCTATAATTCACATATTATAATTTTTTTATGATACAAATTTTTTTCTGACTAGGATTTTATAAGTTGATGTAGATTGAAAAATCATCATCGTTGAATGCGTTAAATAAACTCATCAAGAAAGGGGTTTTCATTCTTAAAAATGATTGGGGAAGAGGATGGATGATGTGTTGTTTCATTAAAATAATATTATTCCAAACTATAAAGATACTACTGTTATAATGTCACTTGTATAAGGTTAGGTGAGGGTATAATAATAAAATAGAAGAAAAGAAAATAAATTAAAAGAGAGTGGATGAATATTTTACCTCTTGAATTTCTCTTCCATGAGAAACTCTTTGGGGAACTTGAGTTTTATGTTTTACTGACACAAAATTTTGTATAAAGTGGAGGTGGTTTATAAGAGTATTTGGTATAATTCAGACATGATTGAAGGCATTGAAGGTGTGAGGAGAAGAGGTTGTGAAGTTGGTATTTATACAGAAGGATATGGGTGAATTCCCAATATATTAATCATTATTTCAGTAGTTTTCCTCAAAATAAGATATATGTGACCATTATCACAAAATATATCAAATAAATAAAGATATTTTATGATTATTGTGCTTACATCATCCATGATTCATTGAATAGTGATTTTTCATATATAATGTCATATACCGTAAATAAATATATTGCACTATTTAAAAAAAATCAATTATTATAGAAAAATCCCTAAAATTCACTTTAACCATTTTTAGATGTGTGGAATTCCCAAATGAAAATCAATTCATGAAAATAATTTTCTAAATATGATAAATTTTAATTTTAATTAAAATCATAAGTTAATTGAAAAAATACCTATTTTAAAATTAAAACTAATTTTATAAAAATTTTAAATACCAAAGAATGCCTCATATTAATATATAATAATCTTAAAAAAATATTAACTTATTAATCTAATTTATGAAAATTTATTTTCATCCAAATAATTATATTAATTATATAATTTTGAATGAAATTTAATGTTTTATGAAAATACCAACACAAAATTAATCACTTCCTGAAAATTTATTTTCATATATTATGATATAATTATATCATATTTTTATTTTAAGATACATAAATGTTTTATAATACCATAGGTGAGTTTTCAATTCTTCTTTCCAATTTTCTATTCCTAAAGGTCACATTATTATTCCAGTGTTCATGCCACTATTCCATTAGTTACGGTTCCGTGATTTATATAAATACTTCTTATTTAATCCATTATCAATTAATAATGTTGTAGTGTGGTGTCTTTGTGATTTTTTGTGATTTAAACTATATAATATAATTATACGAATATAAATTTCAATGATAGAATTTGGTGTCTTTACATTATTCCAACATTATGTAATTTCACCAATCAATTTTTTTTTAAATTCTAAATTGATAACATGTGGGGTTACTTATCCATCCCTGATCTCTCTAGTTACCATGTCAACTCTTCTTAAATATAGTACATCTATAGTAATTTGACCAAATCAAGAATATTTGTGCATATATCATTTTCCCATGAAGTCCTAGATATTCACTAGATTCTCCTTGTATGGGAGGTCATTTCCAAATGTTCCACCTTTGAAATTAGTACATTTGAGGGATGAGTAGAATAAAAAATGTACATGAGAAATGGTTGGTAGAAGTGCTAGTTGATAGGCCAACGATCCAACATGATCAAGAATCATGAATGTGATGATGTACTAGGGAATAAATTTTTATTTATACTAAAATATCATGATCTTATTCGATTGTTATATCTAGGGGAATACCATGTCTCCACCATTACACTCCTAGTCTGGTCGACGATTGTTGGCATAACACTTCTATAGAATTTGTGCTACCTTGATGTGATTTTGAATGGATTTAAACTTTTACACCATTTATTTACCCATTTTTGGCTCTATAATCTAATGTTCACTAACTTCATCCTAGTATTCCAGTGTACAACATATTTTTTCAAAAAGGGGTTCATATGGAACCATTTGGATTATTGAGTGGAAACTATTGTTCTAAAAGAACTCAACCAGATGTATATGTTATTACCATTCTCCTTTGAAGTCTATAGAACATGCATTTTCATTTTACACATATTATTTCATGACTTTAATCATTATTATACTCAAAATATAAACCATGAATCATAAATTCTAGTGTCTTTGAATGATTAGGTACATAAAACTTAAAACATGGAAATAGAGTAAAACATAATTTTTAATAATCCATTAATAGATCTTATCTTCATATGAGATCCTATGTCTTCATAGGATAATCTATGTAATACTAAAACAAAAGGGATGATCTAAATATCCTAGTTAGAGTATCATCATAAGAATGAAGAAAAGTACATGGTTCAAATGGAATAACATGATGCCATAAAAAGGATCAAAACCTCAATAAACATAATAAATCATAACACGTATAAAATGGGAACATGTAATCATTTAATTATTGTACTTTGGAAATAATATACAAAATTACGTTTTCAAGAGTTTAGGCTAACTACCAAGACCATTGCACATGGCAGATGATGTCCAATAACGAAATTTGGTTTGCCCCTATAATTGCATGACATCTCAAAAAAACAAACAGTACATAATTCATTGGATCAATATATGGGTGGATGAATAATACCATTGTCATGTATATGTTTTCAATAAGAAGAGTCAGATATGAGGTTTAATCATTAGGGTTACCCAAGGAAAACATTCGGTATCATAAACATGTCTTAAGGAAAAAGGAAAGTGAGAATAATAAAATACATCACAAAAGAATGTATTCAATTCATAAATGGAAATTTATAAACCAAAATAGTTATATATAATGATATATTTTGTCTAGACTATGTTAAAAAATTTAAAAATGGTTAGTAGGAATCTTTATAAATGATTCAAATTAGTGCAGTTTAAGAGAAAACATTAAAATTTCTTTAAAATAGAATAGTCATAATTGTTTATATAAAATAAAAAATGAACCAGGATTTTTTTTATGATAATTTGATTGTTTTTATAAAAACATTGATGGTGTAAAATATATTAATGATGGTCCTTGGTAATGAGTATGAATTTGAGAAGTTGTGTTTGATTGGGTTATCTTATCTAGAGGAAATGATATATATAACTAATAAAACAAGTATTATAACAATTAAGTTATGAATTATTTATCATGGTAAATCTATTTGGAACAAATAAAAAAATGTAGGACATGTATAAAAGTATAATTAAGAATTAGTTTTTGGGTAAATAAATTGAAAATGTAACCCAAAGTAAAAATTTGTGTTCAGAGAGAATCCCTTCCATTGGCGAGTTTTCTATTCGTTATACAAGTTTACTATAACTAATTGTCACATTACTATTATAAAGATCATTTCTGATTCCATTCTTTTAGGTTCATTAATATTTATAAATATTTATTATTTCATCAATTCTTCATTTATAGTTTTTTTGTTTTCTCTTTGTGATTTTATGTGATTTATACGATATGAAATTATTATAATAAATAAATATTCCTAGGTGTAATTGAAAGTTCTTACACTTATTCTCAATTTTTTCATTTGAAATTTTCTCTTAAGTATTTGATTGTAGCCTTTGCAATTATTGATTATATCAATACTCTAGGTGAAGACATAGATCAACCCCTATTTGGTTCATTCATTTTTATTTACTGGGATTATTCTTTTCTCCTTAGTTGAACACTATAACTGTTTTTGATATCATATGATCTCTAATCTAGAATTTTTTATAATATCTCTTTTGTGGTTGGTGGTTTTATCCTTAAGCGTTCTATGTATTTAGTTATAGTAACATTAATTGTGTTTGAATTATTTAGGAAAGATTTTTATATTTCACATTGTTATCACCCCAAAATTACCTCATACCACTATATAAATTTTCCTTTTCAGTTTTGGGATATTTCAGGCACTATAAATTTTTGAGAAGAAATTATCAGTTTCATTAAATGATGAAAATCTACATGGTTGTAAATTCTATTAGATAATATTCAATGGGAATTTAGGTTTATAACTGTACTAGTTCTTTTAGGATGATCATTTTGTTTGCCCAAAAATATTATCATAAGTACTATAACAAACTTTATTTTTATTACACACTAAAACATGATTTATAACACAAAAATTCACATTATACAACTATGTGGACTGAGAGGTCTAGTTTATTAGGAAATTATAACCTTACATAATAACTTAAACCATGAAATACAACTTCTTTTTTGAAAACATTATTTAAATGACCACTACATTCCCCCGTACATTGAATTGAATGGGATAACCTGAGAACATGCCTATGAAAACAGAGAGCAATAATGTTCTGTAAGGGAGTAAACAAGGAATAAAATTAAGGATATAGTAGATGTTAGGAAATAGGATTATCAAAAGTGCCTAAGATAAACATGAACATATGGCATGATATATCATGATTATCATAACAGGAAAATGTGGCATCATCACTTAACATGGAATTAGCATGAGCCAAGGATCATTGAACATGGAGCCATAATAAACACTCATTGCACATTAATTATCAATATAAAAAACTAATTTTACTTAATGTATCATGAAAATAATATTTACCCAATACATTGAAGCACTATATGGGTGCACCCTACTTAAAAATTTCATTTCACGCATAAGTGTTCCACCAGATCAAACAACATTGATTCATTAAAATTCATAATTTATTCCATGGTAAATTAATTTGGAAATCATACTGGAGTATCATCAATCTATAAATAAATGCTCATATTGTTTAATACACTTGATAGGGTAATTGTCATGGTATTGACTACAAAATGATTTTTTCATTGAAAATTCTGGTGCAATTTCTGCAGCATAATGGCCTCACATATGACTTTATAAAAAAGGTTGATGAGAGATAAAAACGTGTATCATCATAAAACAATGAAATTTATAGTATTAGGGTCATATAGATACATGTCCCAACATATATACTATAATTTGGATTCAAAATTGAAAATAATTTCTTGATTGTAAATGAGGAGAGAGAAATTCCTTGAGGATATTCGGCATGGTAACAGGTGTACATGGGTGGAAATATTGAGAGATAAACGAGGTATATCATCATTAAAAAATAAATAGTTAAATATGGGGGATGTGCGAAATTATACCCCCTATATTTATAATTGAAAATAAAAAGGCATAACAATATTAAGAAACTTGGATAAAATAAGAAAGGATGGAATCCCACACATGGAAGAATGATCGCAAAGACTTGGGAGTGGATTGAGAGAGGCATAGTGGGTGGTTGGGGATACTTGGGAGAATTTTAGAAAGAGGTGGGCATAGTTTGGACTAACCCCAAAGGCTTTTAGTGAAGATTAATTGGGATCTTTGGTGGGATTACATAAAAGAGAGGGAATTATTTATTATTTTGGGTTGGGACAACAAACATTAAATTAATAAAAACCACAAACCAACCCATGGTTTTTGCCAATGGTTTTTGAAAAAAGGGAGTTTAAAACATTGTTTTATAAGGCCAATGGTAGAAAATTTTAAAATATTTGGATTCCCTATGATGTGGTGAGTCACACTCTCAAGGAAATCATTTTAAAAAGATAAAATGTTTTTTAAGTCAAATAGGGTCCACTAATGCTTTGTTAAATAAATACAACGAATCTAAAATCAAATTATTTTAAGGGTATAAATTATATTTACCAAATATAATATTTATAGTACTTTATTGCAACACTATTGGGTCATTATGATGTCATAAAACACATTATATATTTATACGGTTTTTAATTTTCATAAAAACTTCTATTGTCTCAACAAATTATTAAAAATTCACTGTTGGATAATTTTGACATCCTAAATTCAAAAATAATAGATATTTTATCTAAATAATTATATAAATATGTGAAATTATACTTCTAATAAAAATATACATTTATAAAAAAGTTAATGTTTTTTGAAAAAAACTGCTTTCAAACCATAATAAAATTTATAGTTGTTAAAATTAATTGATCATTAATATCTATCAAAATGTAATTTAGTAATTATATTATATTAAAAGATTTTTTTATTCAAAAATCCTTTAATTAATCAAAATATATTTCTTAATAAACTAAATATTTAATTTTTAATTAAAAATGTTTACAAAGTAACAATAATATAATGAATGAATATTGAATGACTGACTGAAAATTGATTTTTTATTTCAAATATAGGAACAATACATTACAAGATCATAGAGGTCTAAAATTATGGTGACCTAAAGCATCCCCAACTACAATGCTTAAACATTCCTATGATAGAGATCCCAGAGTAGAGAAAATCACCAAAGGGTTGTAAAGACTACCGCCACGAGAAAGAGCATCTGTGGAAAAGTTGGCCTCTCTAGGGATATGACAGATACCACAATCATTAGAAAGCTCTAATCCTCACCCATGAACCAAATAAGTACAACACCAAGGGATATCACTGCTACCTCCGAGAGCCCGAACCAGAACCTCTGAGTCCAATTCCACTTCCATGATCATCAGCGAGAGCCTTTTGCATAGCATAACACCAGTATGTAACGCCCGTACCTCAACCCCCATTGAGTTCCCTGGACCGTGCAAGATGCTAAATTCCATTAGAACTAATCTGCGGCTGTCCTGAACCAGACCCCCTCCACGCATAGATCCATTCATGAACCATCCATTGTTATTCAATTTAAGGTCGATGATAGGGTCTGTCCTTCTCACCAAACCCCCTGCATCTTCGGACGGCCCACTGAAACCTGCATAGGAGCAGATCCACCAGAGCAACTTGTTCCCCTCTTCAATAAAGACATTAACTCATGTATCAGTCCCTTTGAATGCATTATCATAAGAGAAGATGAGGGGCTGGCCTCCCATCTGGTTTTGTTCCGTGCCTCCCAGATTGTCCAGCAAATCGATGTAAAAATGAAACACAAGAACTTGGTCTCAGTTCCATTAGGCTCGGCTCCCATGAACCATCTTTCTAGAAATTATTGTACCAAATTACAGTAGGCCTTTAACTATGTCCTTCTATCGGAACTACTCCATAGCAGGCCTTCAAATTCTCATCAAGAAAAAAATTTGTAAAACTGATCCCCTTTTGGGGCTACTGCAACATACACACCTGGAGGAAAAAGAGATGCATTTTTTCTTGATGTTGTCATCTGTGGGAAAGGCCTGGTATCTAGCATGCGAAAACCGAAAGTTCATCTTCGAGGGGAGCTCTTTACACCACATCCGCTCACCCCATACATCATGGCTACTCTGTTGGCATATCCTACTTCTATAGTCATGACTGTTAAATACCCCGGAGTTTGCCTCGGTAAAACATAACATGTCTTCGTCAACCGAGATAACGATATCTTGAACTAAATTCTTCTGGTCAGGGATGGTAATATAATCCAATAGCTGGGGATGCTACCATGCCTCTCTCACAGAAAAATCCAGACCAGGGCAACCCAGGAAAAACAGCTTCTCATCGAGCCAGTTATCCCTCCAAAGGTTCACCTCTCCATGACCAACCACCCAGTGGGACGAATCCTGAAAGATATCCAAATGAAATGCAATTTTTCTCCCCTACCTAGATAATTTCCTCCTGTTCCAATCCACCCAAAGCTTCCCATATTTAATTCTCATGGTTTTGGCCCCCAAAGACATTCCCAATAGAAAATCCCATGCTAACTGTGCCTGCATCGACTGCATGGTAGTATTTAAATCTCTCAAGCCTAAACCTCCTTCCTCCACCAGTTTCTCCAACCGATCCCATGAGGACCAATGAGAATTTCTAGATTCATTAGCGTCCCACATGAATCTATTCATAATCTTTTCCATGGTAGAAATGGTCCCCTTGGGAGGGGTAATGATAGATAAGACATGCATTGGCATCGACGAGATCATGCTATTTATCAATGTCACTCAGCACCCAAAGGAGAGAAACCTGTTTTTCTAGTTGAATATCCTCCTAATTATCCTATTGATCAGATCTTAAAAGAAGGCCTCCTTCACCCTTCCAAGAGAGATAGGGGCCCCCAGATATAATATAGGTTGGTGCTTGTGTTGTACCCCCATGATTTCTTGAATACTTCAGATCCCCCTCCTTGGACATTTTGTGGAGATACAAAAATTGATTTTATTGCTACTAATCTGTTGTCAACTCAGAGTGCCATAGGCTACCATGATACACATAAGATTAGTCAAGGATGATCGCATGCCTTTATGAAAAATTAAAATATCATCAGCAAACATGAGGTGAGAATGGGATCCGTCTGAGGCCTGTGATCTATAAGTCAGAATCATCCGATCCAGAATCCCTCTATGGAGGATTTGAGATAACGCTTCTTGGGCAATAAGGAACATTATAGGAGAGAGGGGGTCCGCTTTCCTCACTCCTCTCACATTCTTGAAAAAACCAAATCCTTTCCCAAGGAGAAGAATTGAAATCCGTGGAGTGGAAAAACAACGAAAGAATAATTACAAAACCCATTCAAGGAAACTGAGGGACATTATTACTCGAATTATAAAACTATTTTCTATCTTTTCATACGACTTCTCTATATCAACCTGTAGAATAAAATTTTAACCTTCCACTTTCTTGTTCAAGTTCTCAAGCATCTCTTGGTAAACACCCACCGCTCCCTAGATGCCCCTACCTTTAACAAATCCAAGTTGTTTAGGATAGATGATACTGGGAATTATCTTTTTAAGACTCCTTGCCAATAGAATAGCCAGGATCTTGTATGAGACGTTAAAGAGACATATTGGTCTATACTTGGAGGTAGAAGAAGGGGATTTCACTTTAGTAACAAGCACTAGTATGGAAGCACATGTACCCCTATTAAGGGCACCCCCCTAAAAAATCCTAGATCGCCTCAGTGACATCCTGCCCCACAATGCCCCATGCCACCACATAAAAAGCTCCAGGGAACCCATCCGGACCAGGAGCACTCTCCGAGGGAAAGCTAAGAACCACCACCCTAACCTCCTCCCCAGACGGGATAACCTTCAGGAACTCATTATTCCCTCTAAAAACCCACTTGGAGATATTCCAAAAGAACTCCTCCTGCACAACATTGGACTCCCCCACTCCGGAAAGCCCTTCCCGAACACCTGCTAAATGAAGTTTGAATTGTTCAAGAGCGATCTTCCCAGCATCATCCAAATCAAATGATAATGATCCATACTCCAATCTTTTTACATAACAATGAATTACACCTGCATCAAACCAAAGGGTAAGGTGTGAGATAGTGATAGGCTCTTGGGGTAGCTATAATAACATTCAATGAGGGATAATCTCTATCAACTTCCACTTCTCCCATAAGTGATTCTGTTAGATCATAACATGTTGAAACAAGGCTTGGGATTTTTCAAGAGAGAATCCCTATGATGCCACCTCCTTTAAAATCTCCAAAAAATGGGCTTCGTATGTGGCATGTATATTGGATGAGGACATCAAGTCCTTTGCCTGATTAAAATGGATATGCTAAATCCATATATTTATACAAATTATGTGATCATTATTCAATAACTATATTAGCAACAATAAAAATCTTTAATGGTATTTTGAAATCCAAAATCAAAATACCAAAAAGGTTTAAATGTTATATAACAATAATAAGACATTTAATTATTTCAAGATGAATTTTCATTGATGAAAGTTTGGGTCATTACAATATTCCCCCATTAAGAAATATTTCTTTTGAAATTTACTTTTCTAGTGCTAAATAGTTACAGGTATCTCTACTTCATTACTTCCTCTGATTCCCACAGTTCCACTTCAAACATGTGTTTTCTCCATAAAAATATCACGAGGGCCATTATCTGGTTTCATAGAACATTTTCCCTAAGTTCTATGATCTTCATCGAATTATGTTCATAGGATAGGTCACTCTCCAATGGAACCACCACTAGAATGAGTACACATGATGTGTTAGATATGTACTTCATTAAGAGTGATACATGGACTACATCATATACTTGAGAATAGATCCGTGGGAGTTCTAGTCGATATGCCACTACTCTAATGCGTTGATGAATATCAAACTAGCCTATGTACCTTGGAATAAGATTTCCCTTCTCCCCAAATCTCATAACTCTCTTACACAGTTATATTAAGAGGAATACCATGTCTCCGACTTCAAACTACAGGTCTCATCGGCGATTATCAACATAACTCTTTTGTCGCATCTAAGAAGTTTTAAGGAGATACTAGATGGTCTTAGCCTTTTCCACCATTTCATTGACCATTTCTAGACATTAGAGTTTTATATCCCCAACTTCATCCCAAGTTGCCGATGTTCTACACCTCTTCCCATACAGAGCTTCATAAGGATCCATTTGGTTTCTTTAGTGGAAGCTTTTATTATAAGAGAAATCATCTATATAAAGATGTTGATCCAATATTAAATTGAAATCAATTTTGCATGATCTCATCACGTCCCCGTCTATTTGGATAGCCTACTTTGATTGGCAAACAATTTGATGATGATAAGTCATACTGAATTTCAGCTCTGTTTCTAGAGAATATTGATGTCTCTTCCAAAACATAGAGGTGAATCTTGGATCTGGATCAGATAAAATACAATGTTGGTACTCCATACTGCCTTAACACATCTCTGATGTATATCCATGCCAGTTGATCGAATTATAAATCCTCTCGAATATCAATGAACTATACAGTCTTTGTAAGACGATCTACAATAACCCATATAGAATTGTTTCTTTTGGATTTCCTCATAATTCTTGTGACAAAGTCCATAGTGATGTTATACCCATTCTATTTGGGTATGTGTAATGGTTTCATCATCAAAATAGACATCTAACTAACACCCTTTACTTGGTAATACAATAGACACATTGATGTATATTCAACTATCTTCTTCTTCATGTTATCCAACCAATAATACTCTCAGAGATCACGATACATCTTTTTGTTTCCTGGGTGAATGGAAAAATTTGAACTATGAGAATAATCCAAAAGTTCCTTCTTTATCTTCAGATTCTATAGAACTCATAGTCTTGACCCAAATCTCAAAATTCCTTCTTTATTAACATTGAAATTTGAGTATTTACCTTTCTGGATAGTGTTAAACTTCTTTTGAATTCACACATCATCAATTTGTGCATCCTTTAACCTTTACAAAAGAGAAGGTTGAACAATCATTACTAAAAGTATTGATGATGATCCATTCATTATGATTCCAATTTCCATCTTCTTCATGTCTATGAATATTGGATCCTCTGCAGTTCTCATCAATGATAGAATCATTGGGTCCTTTCTAATTAGAGTATCTACCACCGTGTTCAAATTTCCAAGGTGGTAATGGATTGAGAATTCATAGTCTTTGATCAGATTTAACCATCTTAATTAGAACATGTTCAAATATTTCTGTGTGAATATATACCTTAGGATTTTGGGGTCCATATATATTCCAAACTTCTCCCAAAATAGGTAATCTCGGTAATGTTTTTAAGAAAAGATCACTACAGCCAACTCCAAATCATGTTTTGGAATGTTTTAATCATGAACATGTTGGAACCAGGTTCTTCAAAGCATGATTTGGTATATGGTTTGTGTTTGTTGTCAATCCTCAGTGGAAGTTCAGGGTGTGAACCAACAAAGCGATCATACCGTTCAGAAAGAAAACAGTAGTGAAGGTGGCGCTGTTTCCCAGTGTTTGCCAAATTTTTTGGGCCTGAAAATCCGTAAATAAAGTAAAGTGTTTTTGGCAAAGATACTTGCGCGCCGAGCTCTTGGAGGATGAAAGACTTGCGCGCCATATGTTTTTTGAGGATCATAACATCACAATTTGGCTAAGGAAAGAAGGGCGCGCAAGTGTTGGTTGGGTCGCGCAAGTAACTTGCGCGACAGAGGATCTGGAGACAGGACTTGCGCGCCGTCGAGGGACTTACGCGCCGCCGCGCAAGGGGTCCAGTTTGCCTATAAATACTGGACCACCCCTCCTCATTCGGAACGGAGTTCAAGGCCGAGAGATTGTTCGAGCTCTCGTCGCGCAGGTGGTTGAGTCGCGCAGGTGGTTGTTTTGTCGCGCAAGTAGGACTTGCGCGCCGGTGTTTGGCTGTTCTCCCAAGGCAGTTTGGAAGAGAAAGGAAGTGGATCGCGCAAGTATTTAGTTCAAGAAGGCAGTGTCGCGCAGGTGCTTCAGTGACACTTGAGCGCCAGTTTAGTCTTGCGCGCCTGAGACTTGCGCGCCGCCGGGAGACTTGCGCGCCGGGCTTGAAAAGGAGACCTTGACACTATTGAAGCACGCCTGCCTTGCTGGAGCTGCACGGAAGCCGAGAAACTACTCGGTTCATTCGAGGAAAAGTGATATTCTTCTTCTGGTGAGAATCGGACTTCAATAGAGCATCTACATTCAACAAAGGATGCACTCTTATGCAAATGAAGAAGAGACCTTCACGTCTATAAACTGAGTGGGACTTCACCAACGGCAGTGAGCCAGGGGGAGTCAACGGGAGTGACCCGAGGGAAGTAGTGAGCTATCCCTGAATCTTTGTAAAGGCAGTGAGCCTGGGACAGAGTGACTGTACCCGAACTTGTGTAATCTACAACTTGTGAAGCATAGTGGATTTTGGTATGACCGACAACCTGTCGGCGTATGCTCCTTGGACGTAGCCCTTAGTGGTGAACCAAGTAAAAATGGCTGTGTCTTCTCTGTGCTTGTGAATGTTTTCTTTCTGATCATAATCTTCATACAGGTTCAACAAGTTCCTACCAACGTGGGAACAAGATCCATCAAATTAAAAGAAAAAGTGGTCACCCTGATTCACCCCTCCCCTCTCAGGGTGTCCCGGGGTCCTTCAAGTGGTATCAGAGCGTAAAGGTTGCTGGTGTTGAATCTGACCTTCTTCGTCATGGAAAACGCCGTCAATGTCAGGGGAGTCCCTCACTTCGATGGAAGCAATTTCCAGATCTGGAAGAACAGAATGAGATCTCATCTAAGATCTCTTGGAATGGAAGTTCTTTTTTCTACTGTGCAAGGAATACATGTCACTGATCCAACAGGTCTGGCTATGACTGAAACAGACAGGAAACTTCTTGATGCAGATGCTAAAGCACAGAATGCTCTCACTGCAGCCCTTTCGGATCAGATTTACCTGAAGGTGATGAACTGCACCTCAGCAAAATCTATGTGGGATAAACTTGAGAATATTTATGAAGGTGATAGCAAAGTGAAGGAGGCGAAACTACAAGTTCTACACAATCGGTTTGATGATCTAAAGATGCATCCAGACGAGAATGCAGACTCTTTCTTCAATCGAATTACTGAAGTGGTTGGAGCAATTCGGGGTCTAGGCGAAGAAATCAAAGACATTGATATTGTAAAGAAAATATTAAGAAGACTTCCACCTCTGTATAATGCGAAGGTGTCAGCTCTTGAGGAAAGAGATCTTTCCAAACTTTCTCTAGATGACTTACTGAGCAGTTTGGTAGCATATGAAATGAGAGTCAAACCAGAAGATGCTACGACTCGGGTGAGCAAGGAAATGGCATTCAAGGCCATGGATAAATTGAAAATTTCAAAGGATAGTAGTGGTGATGATGACGAAGAGAAAGAAATTCTTTCTCTCATTGCAAAGAAGTTCCAGAAGGGGAAAGGGAAATTCAAAGGGAAGTTACCTCTCGCATGTTTCCGTTGTGGAAAAGTTGGGCATATTTCCTCTCAGTGCTTGAAGAATATCAATGATGATGACAGTGAAGATGAAAACTTCAAGAAGCCTCAACGAAGGTTCTTCAAAAAGGGAGACTTCAAATCTGGTAAGAAAATGCAAAGGAAGAGTTTTGTCTGTGAAGAGGAAGAAGATGACAATGAATTCTGTGATGAAGAAGAACCAGAATTCAAAACTGGGAACCATGCTTCTATGATGGCCACTGTTGAAAAGTCAGAAGATACTGATGGTGAAAAACAACTGAGAACTTGTGTAGATCCTGAGGTGCAACTTAAGGATGCAGTTAGTAAGCTTAAGATTAAATGTAAGAGCTGCAATAAGTGGAAATCAATTGTAGAAGAATCAACTGAATATGTTGATCAACTTGAAGCTGAAATTGAACGACTGGAAGAATTTGTGAAGGTACAGTCTAAAATAATTGAAAGCAATTATGATGCAGTTGATCTGAAGCTAAGAATTGAAGAGCAGGCAAAGGTCATCAATGACCTCACATCCAGACTGGATGAAAAATCCAAGACTGTTGAGGGTCTTGAGGAGGAAGTAGTTACTCTAAGGAGTAAAATGGAGACAGAATCAGTTCCAAAAGAATCGAGGAAGAAAATACAGTTCGGATGATTCTCAGATGCAGAATTACTTGCAAGAGCCAAGTGTGGTTCAGATGGGGTTGGAAAAATCTTGAGTGATCAAAGACCCGCTTGCATGGGAAAGAGTGGAATTGGCTGTGAGGCTGAGTCATCAACTGCTGGAAGTGAAAAGATCCAAAAGAAAGATAAGATGAAAGTTGAACATGTTGAAATGTTACCTAGGGTGCTGAAAAGGGAACCCTCAATCCAAACTAAAAGGAGACCTGAAAATTATCCTCAAACTTTCAAAAATGGCAGCCAGTCTTACTATTCTCCCAAGGAAGAATCTATAAGGAGAAATTCAAGTGAGAAGACTTTTCTTCTCATGAAGTGTCAGTTCTGTGGCTATCTGGGCCATACCATGTCTTATTGTGAAGAGGCAAGAAGCTATCTGAATGGAGAAGATATAGATGGTCAACAAAGGAGAACAATTTCATATCCTAATTCTTATAGACAAAATAATTTCTATGGATATTGTTTTCGTTGTTCTAACTTTGGTCATAAGGCCATTAATTGCAGGCAGAGAAGGGACATTGACACCTCATACAGAAGTTCCAGACAAGTCAAGTCTCGTCAGCAAGACAATGTTGCTCTTTCAAACAGGTTCGCACCTCTTAAAGAAGACTTTGACTATGAAGAACCTGGGTATGCGGAAGAGATAGTTGAAAGGCCGTCAGTTCTATATACTCAATCTAATGTCTCGTGGAAGGAAAGGAGGAAGACTGAGAAATCAAATCTTGCAGAGGTAGCCCTCAAAGCTACAAAGAACAACAGTACCTGGATTCTAGATAGCGGTTGCTCATCTCATATGACGGGTAATGCCGGCCTACTAACGAATATTATAAAGAATGTTGATGGTACAGTGAGATTTGGTAACGATGGGGCTCTGAAAATCAAAGGGAGTGGAAGTACCCAATTAGCTAATGGAGAACTAAAGAAGACTGAAGTCCTTTACGTAGATGGCCTACGCCATAATCTCCTTAGCGTGAGTCAACTCTGTGACTCAGGACTTATAGGTACTTTTAATCAGAAAGGCTGCACCATCAAGGGAAAAACCGGCAATTCACTTATGAAAGGATGCAGAACAGAAGGCAACTTGTATCAGGTTGATAGTGAAGAAAATGTATGTTACATGACTGTTGAAGAAGAAAACAATTTGTGGCATCGGAGATTGGGACACATCAATCAACAAGACATGGAGAAAATATCAAAATTGAGAATTGTCATGGACATCCCCAACTTGAAGCGTGAGCGTGAAAAATCCTGTGATGCTTGTATTCGTGGGAAGCTGGTCTGCAGTTCATATCGGCCAAAGAAGAAAAAGGCATCTCACCTTCTTGATCTGATTCATACAGATGTTTGTGGTCCAATAAATGTTGCCGGAACTCATGGAGAAAGGTACTTTGTCCTTTTCATAGATGATTACAGTCGAATGGCATGTGTGATGGTCATTCATCGGAAGCAACAGGTCCTTGACTGCATGAAAATATATCGGCGAATCACCGAGAATGATACTGGACGAACAATCAAAGTGCTGCGATCTGACAATGGAGGAGAATACACGTCCATTGAATTTGAAAATTATCTGGAGAAGCATGGGATACAACATGAGGTAGCTGCTGTGAGAACTCCACAACAAAATGGAGTTGTTGAACGAAGGAATCGACAGGTGAACAACATGGCACGAACTATGCTGATTGAGAGTCGTATTCCACGACATTACTGGAAAGAGGCTGTTCAAGCTGCAGTGTACATTCAGAATCGAACAGGACTTTATATGGGTGAGACGAAGACACCATATGAATTGTGGCATGGACGGAAGCCGTCTCTAAAATACTTTCGTGTCTTTGGAAGTAAATGCTTCATCAGGAACAAAGAAGGAAATCAAGGGAAATATGGCGACAATGCAGATGAAGGAATTTTCCTTGGTTACTCAATGAACAGCAAAGCCTACAAATGTTTCAACAAGCGTTTGGGAAGGATTGTGGAAAGCAATGATGTTAAGATAATTGAAGAGAAAACCACAAATGCTTCACGGACGTCATATGCTGATGTGATAGAAAGTCATGAAGAATGTGGACATGAAGAAACTACAAATGCAGAAATAGAGGAAGATGTTCAAAACAATCCTCAATCACATAATGATGTTGACTCAGAAGAAGAATCTGAAGAAGAAACTCTGGCTGAAGAGAATAATACTGAATCTCACAGGAGAAATCGAAGAGCTGAGATTGATCCATCCAACATAATTGGGGATAGGAGTGCCCCCACTCAAACCAGAAGGATGAGGAATACCACGCAATCTGCATTTCTATCAGTTGTAGAGCCATCCTCATTCGAAGAAGCTGCAAAAGATGAATCTTGGGTGAAAGCCATGAATGATGAATTAGATCAGATTGATAAGAATCAGACATGGGATCTTGTCCAGAGACCCGAAGGTCATAATGTGATTGGTACCAAATGGATCTTCAAAAATAAGTTTGATGAGCATGGAAGTGTCATCAGAAACAAGGCACGACTGGTATGTAAAGGATACTCTCAGATTGAAGGCATTGATGTTGAAGAAACCTTTGCTCCAGTGGCTAGACTGGAGTCAATCAGGCTTTTCCTTGCCATGGCACTCCAAAGAGGATATAAAGTATATCAAATGGATGTCAAGACAGCATTCTTGAATGGTGTACTCGAAGAAGAAGTCTACATTGAACAACCAGTGGGCTTTGTCTTGGGTACCGATGAAACAAAGGTCTGCAAACTAAAGAAAGCTCTATATGGTTTGAAGCAGGCACCACGGGCGTGGTACTCACGACTAGATTCATATCTCAAGAAGTTGGAATTCAAAAGAGGAGGAGTTGATCACAATCTCTATGTGAAGAATTCTCCAAAAGATCAATTCATGGTTCTTGTCTACGTTGATGATATCATATTTGGTGGCAGTAGGAAGAAATCAGTGGATGAATTTGCCAACCACATGAAATCAGAATTTGAAATGTCTATGATTGGGGAGCTCACATATTTCTTAGGGCTGCAAGTGACTCAAAGGAAGGAATACACATTCATTTCTCAAGAAAAATATGCAAGAGAGCTGCTGAAAAAGTTCGATATGCAAGACTCCAAACCAATGTCAACTCCGATTGCGGTTGGAACTAAAATTGGAAAGCATGAGGATGGGAACTCTGTTGATCCCACCATGTACAGGAGGATCATTGGAAGCCTACTGTACCTGACAGCGACAAGGCCAGATATTTTCTTTGCAACATGTCTTGCGGCCCGCTTTCAGAGTAATCCAAAGGAGGAACATATGGCAGCAGTAAAAAGAATCATGAGGTACATTCAAGGTACACATAACTTCGGGTTATTTTTTGCTGCAGGCTGGGACAGTGAATTATCAGCATTTTCTGATGCTGACTGGGCTGGTGATGTCGTAGATAGAAAGTCCACTAGTGGTGGCGCTTTCTATATTGGGCAAAAATGTGTTGGCTGGTTGAGCAAGAAACAAGAAAGTACTTCTCTTAGTACTGCTGAAGCTGAATATATCTCCGCAACAAAAGCATGCACTCGGCTTCTTTGGATGAAGCAGCAGCTAACAGATATTGGTGATAAGGTGCAGCAACCAATGGTGATTTATTGTGATAACAAAAGTTCAATTGATCTTACGAAGAATCCGGTTCAGCATTCTCGTACAAAACATATTGAAATACGGTATCATTTTATCAAAGAAAAGGTTGAACAAGGCGTGATTAAAATGGATCATGTTGGAACTAATGAACAAGTGGCTGATATCCTAACCAAGCCATTGTCTTCGGCTGTGTTCGAGAAGCATCGGTTGAACCTCGGTGTTCGACCACCTCCTACTGCATAAGGAGGCTCCGGAAGTCCCCTCTCCCCGTTTGTTTTAACTGTTTTTTTTTTCTGCTGCTTATGGCTGTGATGCAGGTTTATGGGGGAGATACTATCCAGGGGGAGTATGGCTTGAGCTGAATGTTGATCAAACTTTTCGGTCTTTGGTTTTATTGTCAATGGGGGAGAAAGGAATAAATTCAAGGCAAGAAAGGCAAGAAATTCTTCTGTGATGAGAAGTGTAAGATTGTGATGAGAAGTTTAATAAGGATAACATCGGGCATCATGGAGAATTTCAAAACACTAAGACCCAATTCAAGCTTTCTCTCTTGTTTTCTACACCGAGCATTGCTCACGTAGACTTAGAGTGTTGGCTGATTTGATTCTTGCGTTTTGGATTTGCTCATGGTTGGAGATCTATTGAATTTATTCTGATTGCCAACAAACCCAAAGGGGGAGATTGTTGGAACCAGGTTCTTCAAAGCATGATTTGGTATATGGTTTGTGTTTGTTGTCAATCCTCAGTGGAAGTTCAGGGTGTGAACCAACAAAGCGATCATACCGTTCAGGAAGCAAACAGTAGTGAAGGTGGCGCTGTTTCCCAGTGTTTGCCAAATTTTTTGGGCCTGAAAATCCGTAAATAAAGTAAAGTGTTTTTGGCAAAGATACTTGCGCGCCGAGCTCTTGGAGGATGAAAGACTTGCGCGCCATATGTTTTTTGAGGATCATAACATCACAATTTGGCTAAGGAAAGAAGGTCGCGCAAGTGTTGGTTGGGTCGCGCAAGTAACTTGCGCGACAGAGGATCTGGAGACAGGACTTGAGCGCCGTCGAGGGACTTACGCGCCGCCGCGCAAGGGGTCCAGTTTGCCTATAAATACTGGACCACCCCTCCTCATTCGGAACGGAGTTCAAGGCCGAGAAATTGTTCGAGCTCTCGTCGCGTAGGTGGTTGAGTCGCGCAGGTGGTTGTTTTGTCGCGCAAGTAGGACTTGCGCGCCGGTGTTTGGCTGTTCTCCCAAGGCAGTTTGGAAGAGAAAGGAAGTGGATCGCGCAAGTATTTAGTTCAAGAAGGCAGTGTCGCGCAGGTGCTTCAGTGACACTTGAGTGCCAGTTTAGTCTTGCGTGCCTGAGACTTGCGCGCCGCCGGGAGACTTGCGCGCCGGGCTTGAAAAGGAGACCTTGACACTATTGAAGCACGCCTGCCTTGCTGGAGCTGCACGGAAGCCGAGAAACTACTCGGTTCATTCGAGGAAAAGTGATATTCTTCTTCTGGTGAGAATCGGACTTCAATAGAGCATCTACATTCAACAAAGGATGCACTCTTATGCAAATGAAGAAGAGACCTTCACGTCTATAAACTGAGTGGGACTTCACCAACGGCAGTGAGCCAGGGGGAGTCAATGGGAGTGACCCGAGGGAAGTAGTGAGCTATCCCTGAATCTTTGTAAAGGCAGTGAGCCTGGGACAGAGTGACTGTACCCGAACTTGTGTAATCTACAACTTGTGAAGCATAGTGGATTTTGGTACGACCGACAACCTGTCGGCGTATGCTCCTTGGACGTAGCCCTTAGTGGTGAACCAAGTATAAATGGATGTGTCTTCTCTGTGCTTGTGAATGTTTTCTTTCTGATCATAATCTTCATACAGGTTCAACAAGTTCCTACCAACGTGGGAACAAGATCCATCACATTAAAAGAAAAAGTGGTCACCCTGATTCACCCCTCCCCTCTCAGGGTGTCCCGGGGTCCTTCAGAACATTCAATTCTGGTGAATCATAGGAAATGAATCTGTCATTATGCACCAAAACACAACCCATAACCTTCTTCTTAGTGTCAATAAGTACCACAAAATATTCTCCACTTATGGGTAATTTGATCACTAGCATAGTGATAAGCCTCGATTTCATATCCTTCAATATCTCTTCACATTTTTCACTCATTGGAAAATTTACCCCCTTTCGAGTTAGCTTGGAATGAGGGTTTGCAAACGTGAGAAATTTCTCAAAAATAAATCATAATATCCAGATAACCCCAAGTTTCAATAGTTATCTGTCACCATTTTTGGACTTATCAATCACTCAATTACATCTATCTTTGATGAATCCGCAGATATACCATTGCATGTGATGATATGACCCAAGAATGAGACCACCTTTAACCACAACTCACACATGATGTACTTTTCATAGAGCTTATCCTTTCGCAAGGTCTCTAGTACAGTTCTTAGATGTTTATCATGCTCCTCCTTGGTTTCGGGTATATTATAATATCATTTATAAAGACTAATACTAATTTTTAAGGGTACTATAAAAACAATCTATTCCTTACGTCCATTAAAATTTCTAGAGAATTACTGATTTTGAAAGGAATTACTATGAATTCATAGTGCCCATAACTTATATGAAAAGAAGTAATTGGGATATCCTCCTTCACCCTTAATTAGTAATATCACAACCGTAAATCAACCTTAGAGAAGTATTTTCCTCCATGTATATGACCAAAGTCGTCCACAATTAATGGTAGAGGATACTTGTTCTTTATCGTGATTTTATTGACCTCACGATAATCAATGCAAAGGGGCATTGACCCCCCTTCTTCTTGATAAAGAGGACTGGTGCACCCCATAGTGAATCACTAGGGCATATAACCCCTCTATCTAGATTCTCCTATAGTTATTTCTTCAGCTCCTCAATATCCACAATAGAAATTCTATATTGAGTCACAGATATTAGAAATTCCCTAGGTACAAGATCAATTGAGAATTCAACAACTCTTCTAGTAGGAATACCATGAAATTAATCGGAAAACACATCTGCAAATTCCTTCATAACAGTCATGTATTCAATGATTGTTGATTCCTTAGACTCAATCATCTATGCTAGATACACATTCTCATAGGGCATTAATTTCGACACTTGAGATGATGTTGATAAAGAAGATCCATCTTCCTCATTGGAATTTTATAGAATAAGTGGTTGATTCTCTATATGGAGAGTTATATCACATTCACGACAATTTATGTTGGATGTATTTATGGAATGAAAATCCTGGACAATAATTCCTTCAAATTCCACTAGAGGTAGTATGATAAGGTTAATTAAGATGTTCAATCCAAAAATTGTGATCGAGGAGGTGTTATAGTCATGGGATGAAATGATTTCCCCAAATTTCGTTCTCACATACATCTTTACCTTCATGACTTCTATTTGTGTTGGGATTGTTCTAGAAAACTTTCGGGATATAATAGAATGTATAGATCTATGGATAATAACCCACCATTCATGTTATGATATAGGTTATACTTATTTTCATCATCCAAAACAGCTTATGGAACAAAAGTATTAAACTAATAGAAGGGAATCCAAAGAAAAAAGGGATAACATATAAATTTCATTTATTTATGTAACTTATGAACTTATAGGCTTCAATCTACGTAATACATTATCATCTTCACAACATATATTCTCATGGAAGTTTTTTTAATTTCCTTAAAAATGGTTAATACTAATCTTATGAATTTACCAATGAATATCCCCCATGAGTGGTGTAGCCAAGAGTGATGTAAGGCCCGTTGATGTGTACTCAGATACCCTAGGTCAATCCTGAAACTCATTATTGGAGTTGTCACTCCAAGGTACATCGTTTCTAGAGCCACCTCTACCTATTCAAATCTAGACATGGAGGTATTTTCTTCATAAACCAATTAATAAAAACTCACCAAAATTTAGGGTTGTTTTCATTATACCTATTCAAATCTCTAAGGCGTCACTAGGGTTTTCAAATATTAATCCCAAACATAACTAATCATATTCACTGATACCAACTATAACTACCTTTTTTCTACTCACATAATTATTATTTATTACATAATCATTCATATAATAAAAGACTATAGATCAATAGGTCTACTGTGTTGGGATATTAGGAAAATTACAGAATACCTTAAAACATGATACAAAACATATTTATTGAAATCATTCTTTACATGACCACTATATTCCCTCGTATTTATCATTTCATGGGATAACCTGAGGACATGCATAAGAAAAGGGTTAACTATAAAGCCCATAAATGGAGTAGAAAAGGAATAACATGAAGGATATAGTACATGTCAGTAAAAAGGAATATCAAATGATCATAAAAGAAACATGAACATAAAGGAATTCTATAGCATGATTATCATAAAATGGAAATGTTGCAATAACACTGAACATGGTGTTAGCATGATCCATGGAATATTTCATAAGGAGCATCAATAAACCATCGTTGCACATGAGTTATCATGAGTAAACCCCCATTTAACTTGATGTATCATGATACTAATATTTACCCAATTCATTGGAGTGCTATTAGGGAGAACCCATCTTAAAAAGTTCATTTCATGCATAAGTGTGCCACAAGATCATCCAACATAGATTCATTAAACACTAAAATTTATTCACCAGTAATAGAATGTGGAAATAATAAATGAAACCAATAAATCAATATGTAAACATACATATGGCCAATACCCTTGATAGTGAAATGATTATAGTATTCATAAAATAATGATTTTGGATTGGAAAATGGCCATGCAATTTCGGCAGCATAACGATGTGACATATGACATCACAAAAAATGATGATGAGAGAGAAAATGTTTTCAAAAAATAAGTAAATTAAATGGACATTAATTGGTTCATATAGATACATTTCCCAACATATTTAATGTAATTTGGATTCATAATATACAAGAATTTCTTGAATGTAAAGGAGGAGAGACAAATTCCTTACGGAATTTTAGTATGGTAACTAGGGTACAAAAGAGGAATTAATGAGAGATAAAAGGGGTATCTCATCATTAAAACATAGAGAGGGAAGCATGTGGTCGTTCTAAATAATATCCCAACATTTATAATTGGAAATAAAATGGCATCACAATATTAATAAACATAAATAAAATAAGAATGGAAGGAATCCCTATCATGGATGTATGATCCCAAAGGCTTGAGAGGGGCTTCAGAGAGGTTTCTTGGGAGGTTGGGGTTCCTTGGGATGATTCTAGATATTGGAGGGCATAGGTTGGACGAACTCCAGAGGATTTAAATGAAGAAGAAGTTGGAGAATGGGTGGGTTTATATAGGAAAGCATAGAGAATTCTTTATTATTTAAGATTGAGAACCGGCACATTAAATTAATCAAAACCAGAAACCAACCCATGCATTATGCCAAGGGTTTTTTCCAAAGGGGAGTGGAAAAAATTATTTTATATGTCCAATGGCATAACTTCTTGAAATATTAGGCTTTCATATGTGGATGTGAATCACACTCTCAAGGAAATCAATTAAAATAGAAAAACTATTTTATATGTCTTGAAGGGCCCACTCAAGCATTGTAAAATAAATCATAAAAACCTAAAATCACTTTATATTATTTTTAAAGAAAATATTGGCTGAAAATAATGTTTATAGTACATTATTACATCATTATTGTGTCATTATTATGTCAAAAGTCACATTATATATTTAAACGATATTTCATTTCGACCAAAAAATGCGACTTTCTCAAAAAATTATCAAAAAAATCACCATTAGATAAGTTCAACGTACTTATTCCAAAAAATGATATTCATTTTCTATAAATAATTTTATAAATATATTAATTGTTACATTTAATAAAAACTGACATTTATTGAAAATTCATTGCTTTTGAGAAAATCAACTTTCCAACCTTAATAAAATTAACAATTGTAAAAATTATATGATCATTCATATTTAATAATATGTAATTTATTTATAAAATTTTATTAAGATATTATTTAATTAAAAAATACATTAATTCATCAAAAAAATATTTCTTAATTAACTAAAATGATATTTTTTTCCACTAAAATCAATTTACTAAGTAATAATAATAAAATGAATGTAGATTTTCTATAATAGACAAAAATAATTTATATAGTCACGTTATTAGGGTATCATTAAATAATCCCTTATAACAACCACATAGGACCGAAGGGAATGGTGTGCAATACTGATTTACTATTGGGGTGGCTCAGATAACTTCTCTTGGGTGGTAATCTCTATCAACATCCACTTCTCTCGTAGGTGGTTCCGTTGGATCTTAACATGTTGAAGGTCGACATGGGATTTGTCAACAGAGAATCCAAATGACATCCCCTCATTTCTATGATATGAAAAGGGGCTTTGTATGGGGAAAATCTTCTGGATAAGTCCATCAGTTCCTTTTTTTGAGTAAATTGGATTTGTTAAATCCCTATATTAATACTAATCATGTGATCACTATTCAATGACTATATTAGAAACAATCACAATTCTTAAAGGAATTTTGAAATCCAAAATCATAAATCCAAAGACGTTAATATGTTATATAGCCATAGTAAGTTATATTTATATCAAATGGAATTTTCATTAATGAATGTATGGGTTGTTACCAGTACTATATAGTGGGGATACTATATGGTAAGATAGATCAAAAATATTATTTCCATTTGACAGAAATGATGATGTTTTTGTGAATTTATGATTTGGTATATGGGAATATCTTCCAATTCGGAGGCATGACCCGATCAAGACTGATTTATTTTAGTTATATTTTGGAAATTATCTCTACATACATTCTGCACCTAATTTTTTAATCAATAAATATTGATTGTGGATGACTTAAATCCTGTTAAGGATAACATCCTTATTGGGGAAATTCAAAATCATTAGTGATTATATATGAGGATTCTAGAGATTTGGATGACTTCATACTTAGGTATTATAATGAAACAGATAGTGGTTTCCATGAATAATTTCTTCCCATTGTTGATTCCTTCATTATATGTCAAAATAATTAAGGAGGGAAAATCATTTTAGAGAATAAAAAATAATGAGATGTTATAAATATGTTTTAGACACAACCATTTTTGATATTACATTATCAATAATTCTTTTTTTTCTTGAGGATGTAGTAATGAAAATCTCTATATTCTAGTGTTCAGTCATTGGCCATCTCAGAAATAAATTTTTTGTTTTTCGATTTGGTTTATTTTCTTTGATCTTATTCAAATTCACTTCTTTGTTATATATGTGAAGGAATGGAGTGTTTATAGTATTAAAAACCCAAATATTAAACATTTGATGGATATTTTTAGGTTGAGACTATCAAGGTTCGTCATGTTGTTTGATTTGAGTTTTTAGGATTTTGGGGGTTTTAATGCAAGTTACATGACTGGCACATGGTTTTTGTAAAATTGTTGACATGTCCATAAATAACATATAATTCATTGAATATGTGATTACCATGGTCACATAGTTCAATAAACTATTATTCCAATCTATGTCACCTATCAAGTCAATTAATAATGTTACGTTACCTATTTACCCTCCCATTAAATAATCGTAACGCATTATATATTCACCCCCTCATTCTCTTCAACCCTAGGTGAACCTACACCTTAGTCTTCCTCTCTTATATGGAAATTTCTAACAATTTCATCAACACTTGGTGCTAGTTTTTTATGGTAAAGTGAATAGAATAACAACCTAACTTTCTATTACTTAATTTTATCCATACTTCTTCCCATAAAAGATTCATGGAGACCTTGTGTATTTGATTTTATTATTATATCTTCCTGGTTATATTTTTTTATTGATTGGGATGGTTCGATATAGGTTGTGCATACCTCTTAATGGGGGTTTAACACCACATATTGTGAAATCACTACACAAAGAAATGTATTATCTATTAATGAATCAATAATATTGAAACCACAAATTATTTCCATTTCAAATATTTATAAATATATAAAGAGATAGAATAATGTATTATTTTAGACCTCATTAATAATAATTTTTTACATGTACTATTTCTTTAATGAGAAGGGTTCACCCATGATTAAAGGTTTTTAGAGTTGTTATCATTTTATTTGTAACACCAAGAGTTTCTATAAATATCTGAATGGTTTTTTTATCGGGATTTAAAAAAAAAGTGGTTTTTTAGATTACAATATGTTTTATGAATGGGTTTAAATTGTATTTTATATTGTTATTTATTGAATTAAAAATTATTTTTAAGTTTTTCAAATCATTAGAGTTGATGATTTTATGACTAATTTACTTCATTAAAATATTTTTTATTACTTGGTTTAAAAAGGATGTCTGAAATTATTCAATGTTATTTTACTATGTAACAATTAAGGCTTACATAACACCATTATATTCTTCCAATTTTATCATTTGTCTCAAACTGGTGAAATTTTCAATGAAAGTTGAGATGGTTTATATATTATTATTTTTAATGATATGGGGTGTTTGATGATTTTAGTTCAAAAGTGACGGTGTGATTGTGATTCTTATATATTATAATTTTTCATTATTATTTTATTATTGATTTTTCACTTACATTTCATATATATCATGTATAACCATATTTATCTAATGGGATATATTGGTAGAAATTCAACACTAGGTTAACATTACTCTATAGATAGATACCCTTGGTAATGATTTCCCCCACATTTGTAATTTTTTCCATATTTAGGATGAATAGAATATGAAAAGGCCTTGGATAGGTTTAATTACATACAGTTTTTGATATCATGGATAATATTTTAATAATTATATAGACTAACCATTATACTCCTTGTTGGTACCAATATCCCATGTTTCCTAAAATATTATAATGATTGTGTTCCTTCTATTTAGTATGATAGTAGATTAAAAGTTATTTTATATTTACCATATATTACTATTTTTAATATCAATATAAAATTATTTTCCCATGGTTTTTGTATTTAAACATTAATTTAATTATTGGATCATAATTAATTAATTTTTGTGAGTCTTCCCTCAGAAATTATGAGTGGGTATTTTGAAGGACTGTTTAAAAATGTTTTCTAAAAAAATTAATTAATCTTTATATTCTTCAAGGTCCAATTTTTTTGAAATATATGACATTAATTTCATATTTTTTTACAATGATAATGATCTATTATTTCTTTTTGAAATAGTTGATAACATAAATTTACAGCTCTATTTATAAGTATAATGAATGAATTTATATTTAAGGATTTTGAATGTGGTGTGTGGATGATACCCAAAAGGATTTGTCCTCAAAATTTTATACTAAAATATCATTTCAGATTATATATAGAATAAAGAGTTTATATTAGGGTTTTAATTTGGTTGTTTGGAGGTTGTATGTAATGATGTATATCTTGGTCTAAATACATGGGTCCTTTCGGTTTATTTTTATATTGATATTTGTTTCCCTCGTGTATTTTCCCACCACATCTCTTCATTATTCATGTTTTTCTCTCTCTTTAGTATCGTGTATCCTCACTAACATATAATTTTAGTTTTGTATTATTATTTATATATATTTTAATGGATCATTACAAGTTTGTTTTTTTATTTAATTTGAAAAAATTTTAATTATGACTTCATTTTTGATTTATAGTGTGGTAATACTAGACTACCATGTGGAATGTTTATGTTTATCATCGTTTAGTAGGGAAATTTTTTTCCATTTTGAATACGGTGATCATTCAGTACTAGTTGTGTGCCTATGGGGATTTAAAATACCCTACATACTTTAAAATATTCCAACTCAAGTTTCCATATAAGGGGATACATGGTTTTTTATGATAGTAATATTGAGTTATAAATACAATGTTAATAATTTATCTATTTATGTTGGGAATTCGAAATGATTAAATAAGTCGAAAAAAAATTGTATGTTCAATTTTATTTATTTAGAGATAAATATATGTTTTTATTGTAATTTATGGAATTAATGTTACCGTGTGTATTGTGGTAAATTAGATAACCATTCTAATATAAAATTTCTAGGATTTCATTATTTCACAGCCAATTGGGTGATTGAATTTTCAATCAATATATCCATGTATGTGAATTAATGATCTTTGACCTGAAAATTTAACTTCCCAATACCCTCTTAATTTCTTTTAATTTATCATGGAAATATTTTTTGGAATTATATATATTCCTAGTTATATTAGTTGATTTACTTGCACATTATATATACTTATTTATTGAATTTATTAAATCATATTCTTAAATAAAGATAAGTAAATTATATGATACATTTATAGTAATTTATATTGGATCTATTAACAATATCTCTTTCAATTAAGAATTATACCTATATATTTGGTGGATGGATAAACCATATCGTTTATTTGGGATGAATATTTTTTTGATGACTAATGTGAGTGATCTATGAACATATTCCATCTGTAATTCATGATTGTGATGATATAGAGAATTCTGAACTTTTTATTTATGCGAATTATGAATTTGTAAATGTTTTTTCATGTTGTGGTCGGTAAATCTTAAAATTTGATATAATTTAATAGAAATTAAAATTACTTATTGAAATTCAAATTTTGAAATATATTACTTATAAAATAAATGATTAATGTTTTACATAAGGAGATAGAAGTGTTTAACATGTATGAATTAATTTAAACTATGTATAAAATGTATTAAATTTGTTTATTTTTTTGTCTTATTTCATATACTCATTTTATTATAACATAATTATGAAATAAATCGATTGTTTTCAATAGAGTTAATTTTGATTATAAAAAATTGAGTGAATCAAATTTATTTCACTGTATTTATGAGGTTGTGTTATGTGAAATATAATTGCCTTTATAATTTTCTATGTGGGGATATATTGTGTTATTTATTCCTAAATTTTATGAAAGAATCAATGAAATCAACAACATAATTTTGTTACATTATGATGGGATGTTTAAGGAAGAATTATATACTAGAACATGTTTATATATATTAATATTTATTAATATAATTTCATTTCTGTTTACATAATGGTATTTTCAATGATATTCATTATTTATATATAATTAATTTATTATTATAAAGGTAGTTTTGTATAATAAAAGTAGTATTTTTGATAATTGACGATGATACGATGTATGTTTTGATTATTTGATTAATTACCTGTAGAAATTAATTTCATTGATTATGTTCTATTAAGATAATTATTTTGATATTTGATATTTATGTTTATTTTGATATAGATAATTTATTGATGATTGATGGATTAATGGTGAATACTATATTAATGAGATTCATTCTTTTCTATGAAAAAACCCATATATGTTGTTGTTTTTGTTGGTAGTCTTTTCAAACAACTAAATAATTGTTATGTTTTCAATTGTATTATTATCATATATAATACTTGTTTTTATAACTACAATGATTTATTGTTATTGTAGTTATTGTGATTAATTCAGTTTTGTTTTTGATATAGTAACGAGGATTACGTGATGTGTTGGTGGACAAGTAGATCATGAATAATACTATCGATGATTGGGTAAACATATATTTTCTTAATGGGGCGTTATTTTATATAGATGTTTTATAATTTTATAATAACATATTGATTTTCCTTTCATTACATAACGTGATGAGTAATATATATATATATATATATATATCATGAAATAATAAATTTAAATTATTTTAGATATCCGAGGAAAGATAGAATATAATTATAGAGAAAGTATTTCCACCAATACATAAATGCATCAATGATAAAATAAAATGAAAAAATTATCAATATGAAGAAATATATTCATCAAGGGAAACCTTATATCTTCTATTATGAAATAATAAATATGAATGGTTTGTGTTATATTCATAAAAAATGATAGCTTCAAAATTATATAAATTAGAATTCAAAATGTAGAATAAATTCTTCAGAATAATTATTCTTGAGAACATAAAATTCTCCATAATCCACTATAACATTTAACGGAAATATGATTTTTTATTTGCATGAGGGAACATGAAAATTAAATTTATTAAAAATTTCATCATTATCATCAAGAAAAGGATGATGAAAATATCCTTTATAATATTTTCCCTCACCTTCTTTGATTAATGCAAGTCAATACTTCTTCATTGACCTAATTACCATCAATATACGGTGAGATGCATATTTAATCTACACCCCATACCTATTTTTTCAATTTTTTATAAAACACTTTTCATGAAAAAAAAAGATTCATTTCTGAGGATTATTAAAATTTTCAATGGTGATAGTTCTTTCCATTGGTTCATAGCTTTATCTTGTTATTTTGGTACTCCCAATATCCTCAAACATTAATGTATGTGGAATTATGTTTCAAACCCATCATAGATATAATAATTTCATATTTATCTCCCTCCTGTAATATAGAATTTCTCTTAGAATCTAATGGAAGTTTACATGGATATCAAATAAAATATTCGCTAGATGTATCTTGACCATATGACGGAAAGGATCCTGTCAATTTAATGGATAGTAAATTTCAATAGGAATTGTTAATAGTTACATAATGATGAAATTTACGTGAATCGGTGCCAATATTTATTATACTAAGTCCCTTTAGAGTGGATCTTTGAGTTATCATATTGAAGAAAAATTCCTGAAATATCAAAAAAATAATATTGATAACTATGTCCCTTAAAACTAAAAATGATTTATTGAAATTGAAATTAATCTAATACCATCATCAATAACAATGGTTTAAAATTCATGGGATCTATATTCTCTCCATGAATAATATGAATTTTATTACCTTCAACCAGAATTTCTATTTCTACACTCGGAGACCCAGTTGTATATAACACCTACTGTTTCTATTATAGTATCCTTTTTAGGGACCATGAAATATGATTATTAATATATCAAATGAGTCCCATTTTAACACTACAAAAATTTATGGAATATTTATTTGAAATAAAGTAAATTTCATTGATAGTTTCTAGAATACGCAACATAATTGTTAAACGAACCATGTTATACTATTTATATATTAATATAAATGTTATCTTTATTTCCTAAAAATTAAAAAAGGTAATGTGAATAAGAATTACCAAATCCTAAGAATTAAAAATATTGGTTTTATATAAAGAAAATGTATTGATAAATAAGTACAAAATGTTTAGTGAATACATTATATGGTTCATAAATTCACTTTTCATACAAAAGGTTTTCTTATTTTTTGATCATATTATAAAATTAATTTTTTCTACATAAAAATTTTACATAAAAAATTTAATATAAATTTTTCATCCACCATCAAAAAATTATCTTACAGTGATCATTTATGAAATTTTTTAAGAGGTAACATTTTCAATAAATAGTTAGAAATAATAATTTTTATTAGAAACTATGTTATAGATTCCAAAATTTAAAAAGTTACCTATTATTTAAAAATGATTTAAAATTGAATTAATTTGCATTATATTATTATTAATCAAATTTAGTTCATTTGAATAAATCTCTTGTTGATATTTTATATTAAAAAATTCAGTATTTTAAAAAATTTCACTTTCAAAAACAGTTTTTTAATTATATAGACAGTTTTTATATTAAATTAAATATTCCAATTATATGAAATAAATTTTGGAAAATTTTATTACATATTTTTAATAATAAGAATTAATATTATATAATAAGTTCCACTTTTTTTCATAATTAATAATAAAAATAGAAATAATTAATTACTGTTTTTAATTTTAATATGAGTTTAGAAGGGGTAAAAAAATCATGTTCAAAATTACCTAAAGGCTTATCAAATTCATATTGGTTGGAAATATTTATTCTATATATCATATAAGTATCAATAATGTGTCCTTTCAGATCATTATATCATTTTTAAAACATGGATATTATATTTTAGATTTAAACATTCCATGTTTGTCCTCTCAACCACATATAATGGGAACCCCTCTCCTCTTCTCTTAGAACATTGAGTGACTTTTGACACAAAAAAACCTTCAGAAAATATATTTCTTATATTTTTACCAAAATAGAATAAAAGTTATTTTCATTAGGAATCCCTCTTATGAATGGATTAGGTATTAAACTAAAAAGGCTCTCTACAGAAGAAATATCTCATAACCATGCATTATAATTTTATTTCTTCTTTTTACTCAATAAAATAATATTAAACCAAGAAAATATAACGAATTTGTAAACTACTATATACTAATATTTCATTATGTTAGTGTCAAATCATCCATTCATCTTCTCTCCCCTCTAATGGGAAACCCAATCATCAATGATGTGTACGACGTACTACAACCTCACAAACTAATGTAATTTTTTTTCCATCATTTGGAATCACATGTGGATATTGTTATGGTTTCAAATTATATATATATATGGTATTTATGACATAATTATACTTTCTAATTTATAATATCACATTTACCTTCTTACATTATTATCTTTTTGAAAATGATAATGTCTCTCATACGTACATGTAGACTACTACCTCCATGAAGCAATGTGATACTTTTTATATTAATTTTGAAATTGAAGATAATAAGTATAGATTTAATGATTATATGTGATATATATTATATAAAAAAGTTATTCTAAATTTGAGTTAATATTAAACTATACATAAATCCACTCATCATGAAAAATGGAACAATGTTCATGAATATGTATAACGTAGATTATGCATAAATGGTTTTACTCATTTTTCTATCTATGTATTTTATGTTTTACTCTAAATGTTTACATAATTAATATATATTAAAATTTTATAATTTTAAAAATATTGATATGATATAACACTATTCAATGAATTGGGTACAAGACTACTAAAGAAAATCAAACATGAAAAATGATGGAGTTATCACAAGAAACCATGATTTCAACAACGAATTATCAATAAACTAGTGATAAAAGGTTATTAGTTGATAGTAAATGTTATTATAAATATTATTATGGTAATATAATATATTTTCAAGAAAACTATAATAAATATATCATATTTTTTAATATGTACTATGAATTTTGATATTTAAGGTAATGCATTTGCGTCTAACTATTATTTTCATGGGACAAATTCCATATTGAACACTTTTTGTGTGTGATATATATAATTAACATTGATGTATTTTAAATTATTTTATAAAAAATTATGTAATATAAATATTCATCAATGATTTTTTCTTTCATGTTAATTATAATGAAAATATTACCAAATTTGTAAACGTTTTATGCTATTATCCTATTATTTATTATTACTGTTTATGATAATGTTTCTGATGATGAATTAATATGATGTACCTCTACATATATTCATGAATTTTATTTTTTATGGTTTTTTATATATAATATTTCCTTTCATTTTTCACCCTTAATGTATTAAAGAGCCCAAAATATATTTTTAATATTAATCAGCTTTATTTATCTATTTAATTGAAATTACTTTCTAATCAATGTACTTTTTTGCGAATTTTTTTAAAATAATATTTACAATATATATATTTATAATTTATAGAAATTTTTACTGATATTTGACACTTTAACAAAAATTAAAGGTAATCATCTTGAAATTTTTCAAAATGATGTACGTTTTATGTTTTTACTAAATATGTGAAATGAATTTTCTTTTTACTATATAAAAAATATCAATATTCCTGATCATCAATTCTACTAAATGATATAATGATTAAATTAAAATTTTATATAGATTGTTCTCAAAAAAAATTTCTTTCATTATTTAGTATATTTTTTAGTCTAAATAATTGATTTCAAAGTGGTTATGATATTTTCCTTATGAAATGTTCCAAGTAATCTTTTAAAATAATTTTCCTTCTAAGGTAAAATCCTTTTTTTACATAATAGTTAATGTGAATATGATCCAATGATATCATCCATATTATTTATCTAGATTTATTATGTTTATGATGAATATATTTTTATGAAACCTATCGATTTTTCTTTAAAATATGTTATCATGACATGAAAAAATTGTTACCGAACACATTCATTTTATGTAAGTTATTCAGTGATGAAATAATTATGAAACCAATTTTTTAATGTTTTAAGATATGAAGAATTTTATTTGATATTATGGAACAGATATGTCTGATTTTCATTATGTTATTGGGGAGTCCTATATCTCCCTCCAACTCATTGCATAAATATTTTTATCCCATGAGATAATTAGGGATGGAATGGAGAGTGAACCCATTTAGTAATGGAATATTTTTACTATGACCATGTTAAGTGTGAACCTTGAATACTGTGACTGTTTTTGGAGTGAATATATTTCACTATTCTTTCTTTAGAAATTATACATGACTATTAAAGAAATTATTTTATATTCTTATTTTTTTTACCAAATATTGATTTATTTTTCCTAAATTATAATCTCTTGTTTGTTTTTATTGGAATTAATAATTAATCATGTTTTGTGAACTACCAATATTTATGTTATGACTCATGTTTTTTCCATTTATCGAGGAAATGTAATCTATGTTTTTTTCATATGTTCAACTTCCCATCTCTATGAATTGTGTAATTTATTTTACTCTATCTAAAATATATGAACGAATATATATATATATATTTATATAATAAATATATATTATACAAATTTCATGATTAAAATTATTGACATTACTTAAAAACAATTAATATACATGGACAAAAAACTACTCAAAAAAAACAATCCTGAAAATTGATTATAGTATATCCTATAACAGTAATTTTAATAAATACATCTATTAAAAAAATGGTAAATGATTATAACTAAATAATATATGATATGATAAACATTATTATTTTTATGTAATATATGTGTTACAAACCTATATTTGTTATATAGGAGTATTTAATGTGTGAATATAGTTGAGACTTGAGGTAAGGGATTTTTCTTCTCACATTTGTTTCTATGGGTCACATTCCATATTGGCCACCTTTTTATTTTTTGTGGTGTACATACAACCCATGCATTTAGTTTATGATTATTTTATTTAAAAATATTATATATACTAATATATCTATGTTTCTTCCTTTCATGGGGATCATTATTTTAAAGATACCAAATTGGTAAATGTTATTTGTTACAATCTCATAACTTATAATCATTATTTATGAATATGTATGTAATGATAAAATATTATGATATAAATCATAGTAATGTGATCTATTTTCTTACCCTATATATATTTTTTGTAAATAATTATTTTAATTTTATTTTATACTTTTAATGATTAAATATACCAAAATAATTGTTCAATTAAAAATCATTTTATATCTCTCTTTGGATGAAAATACATTTTTTATTGTCCATGATTTCAAAAAAATGTAATGGAGAATTTTTTTACTATTAAAAATGATTCATTGAAAAAAAATTACACATTTTATAATTTCCAAGTTATTTTATAATGGGAATCTCGATATTGATTCCTTTAATGACGTACCTTTTACATTTTCACCAATAATGTCAAATGAATATTTATTTTAACCTACAAAACATTAACGATATTTACCTAATTCAAACCCAAAAAATAACTTAATGATTTTATTATAGTTTTTCTAGAATATTTTCAAATATAACATTATAATCCTTATTTTTGGAATTTTAATATTTTAAATAAATGTTTTGGAATTGGATAAGAAAATTATCCCATGAAATATTCCATGTTATCATCCAAAATAATTTTCTATTGAAGGAGAAATCCTTAGATGTTACATACTATTTACTTGGGATTTGATCAAATGATATCTTTTTTGTTCATTACATTAATGGTTTATATTTATGATGAAAATATTTTTATGAACCCCATTCTTCTTTAATAGGTCATGCCCTAATGAAATAATTTGGAAACCAATTTATTTTCCATTGGTTATTCCCTAAATATGTTTATAAAACCCATTTATTTTCATGGGTGATTATATGATGAATTATTTATGATCATGTGTAAAACATATGATTTATTTTCTTTTTGGTATGGTTAGGTCAGATATCTCCCTCCAATGATTTGGGTCAAATTGATATCCCATGAGAGAAATATGGCTTGAATTGGGAGTGAACCCAATTTAGTTATAGAAATTGTCCAATATGATTTTCCTGGGAGTGAAACTAAAATTATATAATGGTTTGGGTAGTGAACTCATACCACTATGATATCATTGAAAATTATGCTAAACTACTATGGAATTTTATTTTCTACGCTTATGATTATTCTATAAATCTATGTATTATTCCAATGTTATTCTGTCATGGATAATGTTATTTGATTCCTTTATAATTTATGCCTTGTGAAATTCCATGATTTAATCCATGACTCAAGGTTATAATCGTTTATATGAAAGGTATGATTTTCAAATGTTGTTCCCATGTTATCATATAACCATTATCATTTTATTTTTATGTGATCATTAATATGTACCTTGTTTAACTTTATTGGACATTATATATTGATAGTTGTTATGGTTCCTTTACCCACAATATGACAAAAATGTTTTATATATGATATGTCTATGAAGGGTTATAGTTTTGAATAACTAAGTGGTATATGAAGTATAACACTGATGAATTAGATTTTTATGATTCCATGTTTCTGATAATCTATACCTAGGATATTATTGCATGGATCATTTTTAAAAAAAAATATTCATCTATTAAGATGTGATATCTATATATAAATTTTATGGGTTTTGATACCCCTATAATCATTAAAAAAAGAACCCTTATTCTTAGTCAATTACATATGGGTCTTCCCATAATTAAAAGAAAATTTGGATAACTCTAACATTGGGAACAAAATGAAGCGTTGTCTAAAAAAACATTTATGATGGATAAAACATTCAAATGTATTCAAAATATAAAACCAATCAACTGTCATAAGAAAATATCATTCTTTATAGAAACATGAGAGGCCAATGGCCATGAATATTTAAGAATATTGGAACTAAACCTTATTGGATTTTCATTAAGATTTTCAATTTCTAGAATATAGGTTCATTATGATATATGAAGGTGAAAACCAAATATTTTAACTACAATTGAATAACTAGGTTTTCACTTTCCTAGATATTAAATAGAGACCATTTGGAGATTAATATTCACATATAAACAATTTTTATAAATTATGATTCCAATATAAATAAGTATAATCAATTATATCCTAATAAATAAAATCATAGTTCTAATTTATAGGACTAAATTTTTCCCTTAAAATAGATAATTTTCTTCATTATATTATTCATATGAAGAATGGGATGAATTTTATGAAAATATATCACAATAATACAGTGAAATTTTAATAAATTAATCTCCAATGTTTAGCTAATAAGTTGATGGATTGATCTAACTTGAATAAAAGGGTGATTTATGTGAATCATAAAGGAAAAAATATCCACATATCTGATAAAGAAATTTATCTTAATAGAACATCCTTTATAGATGTTTCTAAAATAATCATATTAAACATTATGATATTCAAATCTAACATTATTGGTGAGTTCACAATATAGAATTAATCAGTGAAATCTCATATTTAACATATTTTGAGAGGAATTATATGAGGAAAATACATTGAACAAATTTATATTGATCAATATTTTAAATTTTTATATTTATCGGAATGATTCTACGAATGTTCTAGGTGTCCACTACTCATATATGTCACGATCTACCCATTTTTTATAGTATCTCAAATGTTTGTTTAAGTATTGGATGTTTTGTATTATTTTAGGGTTAATATTAAATTAAAGTACATAAATTTATTTTGACATTTCATACATGTGTTTATGAAAAACAATTATGAAAACATAATTTATTTCATTGTTATATATATTTTCTGTTATTTAGGGTTCACAATTTACTAAAAAGAAAATTCCTCCAAAAAAAATGAATTTATAGAATTAATTTAATTTCAACCATATTTACTATTAGAGTATGTGTTTATAGGTAATAGTAGATTCAACTATTGGTTAGATACTATTTTTAGAAGTGTCAAGTAATGAAATAATGGTATCAGAGAGAGATAGGGAATGAGTTAGAAGATAGTATTTATAATGGGAAATTGAGAGGGAAAACATTGGGGTTTTAATAAAATTATACTTTTTGAATATAGTGGGTGTTTTAGGAAAATAAAACAATCTCTATATATATACGTACCTTCTAATTCTAATGAAGGACTCAGAAGGTATAACACCGCTAGTTTTAGGTAACTACACCTTTATTTATTTTATTTTAAGTATTTAATGTGTTTGGGTGATGTTTTGTAGGATTTGGAGGAATTCGGTAATGTTTTGGGCATTTTCTAGAGGATCATTGTTTTATCACGATTAATCAAAACTATGCACTACCTTTATGAAATTATATAAATTTAAAGTGTGGGATCAACGTACACACATGGTTAGGCACACAGTTCTGAATAACTATGAGATCAGAAAAGGAAAATTGTGATTTTTCCAATATAAGAATTTTGCATGGTTTGAGAACAGTTTGTCTACCCATGATATCCAATATTTATAGGTTCATCTTGAGGAATATTCTTTTTCATAGTTAGTAAAAGGTTTTCCAAACTGTGCACCCTAGCTGGGAGGATTAAAAATATTGATCCATTATTTTTTATTTAACATAGTTTATCCACTTAAAACCACTTTTTTCATGTAATATGATGCTAACTCGAATTCCTCCCTTCTCAAAGGATTTTGAGGCAATTCAATTTTATTTGTGAGTAATCTATTTTTGTATCTTGGTGTTTTGAACCCTAGATTCCTTAGTAAGTTCCCATTCACGATTGTTTTACCATAGTTTTATACTTCTTCCCAATATTAGAGTCATGTATATAATCCATCGGGGATATATTTGTGGTGTGTGATACTAATCAAGATGATATTTGATTATTTTTATGTTAGTGAACAAGATATAATGTTAGTTTAGGGAGTTTAAAAACTGTTTTTGAAGAATATTTATAGTTCAGTGTTTTCATTATATTCTCCATGGTATGTGGCTTCAATCCAAACACATCTTATTATAACAAAATGGATTAGTTTCATTTTTTTTAAATTTTATGGAATTTTTTACGAAATTTATGTGTAAATGTTTTCTAGAAAAATACTTTATTTCTAATTTGGAAAATTATGTAAATTGGTTGTTGTAAAAATTTCATTGTTTCGTTATCTAAGAATTATGTTTTAAAATATGGTTGAGTTCTGATTCATGGAAGTAGTTAAATGTTAAAGTTTTCAATCAATTATATTCTTAATTATAATGGATTAAAATATTTAGATTGAAATGAAATTTTTCTTATATGGTTTGCCTCTATTCATTTTCATTGACATGAACCTGACAAAGGGTTTTTCTATTGGGACACATGGTATATGGTTACCTTCGGATGACTTGGTATATCATAGAGAGACTACCCATGAGTGTGGAGCTATCAACAAGGAATTTATGTGTGGTTATATTTAATGTTGAACCATATAATGGGTATGAAAAGTTATTTGAAATATGTTTTTAATGAATTTATTGGTTTATTTCATTGGAATCTACTTTTGCTAGAAAATTATTATTGGTTGGAATTTATTGAGTTTGTAAAAAGGTATTGATATTATATAAAATAGTTTAAATAGTTTTATATTTTTTTATATAAATGTGAAAACATGTTATATCCTAGTGGTGTGAGTAAGGAAGTCATTTGGGAAAACATTTTGTGTTTCATTACTCACACCGTACATGGGCACATCACTACATTTCTATATATCATATATCAAGACACAATTAAATGAAAAGTATCTCATTACCGTAAATATTCTTTTTGAAAATTTTATCATTGCTTGTGGGTTAGAGATTGGATTATGATTGGAGTAGTGGAGGTGGTGTCTTTTTGAGTATTTGTGTTTTGTTGGCTTTGTTTTCTGCTTTTACACTGATATAGTTTGGATGCAACCTGTTTTTTTGATGATTGATTTGTATTACATTGAGTTGTATTACTATAGTTTCATGAATAATTTAAAGGATTTTTTGTAATGGTATGTTCTTTGTGTTTTTTTTTTAAATAATTAAAAGTATCCCCAAATTTATGGAAAGAACTTTTCATTTATTTACATCCACTATTTTATTTTAGATGTAACATAAGGTGAAGCTGTTATACTTCCTCATCTCAGGCTAATGAAGAGGGATTGGATTCAAAAATTTTATTAGTTTTTTTGTTCCATGGATATCAATTATGATGTCTTTTTTTTGAAAATAATTCTTCATTAGTCCATTTGTTTTATTGGTATAATGGAGTAGGATTTTCGGGACTTGAAATGTAGAGCATAAAAAGGAATAGTTTAACTATTTCATCTAGCCATCTTGTCTCCAAGGTGTTGGGTACAAATTGTTTTTGAGACACTTATAGGTATTAATACCTCATTATCATGGGTTAATCCAAGGAGAATCATAAGGGATGCACTGTAGAAATGAATTCCAACTAGGATTTCATATTTCATTTTGACTAATTAATTTTTACTTGGATATGAAAATTTGAGTTTTGAAAACTACTGATTTTTTTTTTATATTTTGATATTTTGAAAGGGAATGGAAGTAAATCATGACAATGGATTTATTTTTAAAATATGTGTATGAATTTTAAAAAATTGGTTTTAATAAATAATGTTGGAATTCCATGTTGTTATATTTTTTATGTGGAAATTAGAAATTACTATGTCGTCAGTTTTTAATGTGTAAGATCTATAGAGTTTTCTTTTTGTCATAGAAAATGTATCCTAGTTGGATTATAAGAAATTAGTATTGATGTGGCTACTAGGAATGTGGATTCACATGGGCCTTTGGTGTACCAACAGTTGGTTCAGAGTATACTCCATGACTTTCAAGTTGTGGATAGAGGGAACATGAGGTATAAACTATGGAAATTGGATCATTCTATTCAGTTCCAAATTAAAAATCTAACCATATTTCAATGTCATTCAGAACTATAAAATGAAAATGGTTGGCTAAATCAGGTGAATCAAATATTAGATTTGATAGGCACTTCTTAAGAGTATAATTTCATGTTTTCAATGTATATGAGGTACGATCCAACATGCGAGTGGTGGGATTTTTAATTCTTGGCTAAATTATAGTAGGTAATTACAAGGCACGATTTTGAAGAATTTTTCAACAAAAAATTCTTTCCTCACACATTCAGGAATTTGAGAATGACATAATATTTTTAGATGAAGTATGTCAACCTTTCAATGATAGATTCTATAGATAAATTCATGAATTTAGGAAACTTTTCACCTGATGTTTTTGTAATTGCATCCATGAAGGATCACATTTTAATCGAGTTCAAGGAAATAAATTCAATTGAATATTTCCATAATTTTGAATACAGATTATACAGTGATGGTAAATAGAAAAATTTTTCTTGAAAGGGTTATATCAGGAACTATAGTTGGGTGAATTATATTGATAAATATGGGAAATGGTGGGAACACTAAATTTGTGAAAAAGTAGATGATGGACATCTATTTCCAATGTAGTGGAATAAATCAGAATCTGATTACTGGATCGGTAAATACTACTCTAAAAAAGGATAAAAATGTATGTTTCTAATGTGGTTTATAAGACAACATGATATGATATTTTATGAAACCACCTTGATAGTTCCATACATGTAGCTATATGGTACAACTTTAGTTCTCTTATCACAATGCTTTAAGGTAGAGTGTTCGGGACACATCTCATATGTAAGAAATGTTGTATTATTCAACTGGATGTTCGAAAAAATATCTATAATCATCAACATAGAGTTGTCTATAATGATTTTAGGTATACAATGACTCCATAATTTGGTGACCCTCAATAAGGTTTTAATGACCAAAGTGTATCGGGTAAGAAATTATAAAGAACAGAGCATGTGATGGTGGATGGTCAATCTGGACCATTGATTGTATACAGTATGATTATTTTTAATTCTACCATTATGAACGATTTTTTTATATGGAGGCATCAAATTCATGTACATCTTCATGTTCTATTGATCTTCTATGTTTCGATGTTGGGATGGTATACTCTGTTTTGAAACATAAAAATTATTGTAGACAAAGAGAATGTCAATGATTTTTTGTGAGAATAAGGTTATATAACATATAATGGGGCCTATTTGATATGGGATGTATATATTCTTCAAATGGAGGTATATGACATAATCCTTGGTATTTATTGGTTAAAAATGTTCAAGGCTCACATCGATTGTTATACCATAATGGTTAGTTTTACATGTAATGATGGTGTTGAAAATATCATTAAAGGATACCAGAATGTAAAGGCCAGAAACATCGGATTTATATAATAATCAGTTAGATATTTATCACAATATTTGGAAGTGTTGAACTCAGAAAGGCTCTATGATATTGAGATTGTTGGTATTTCGGTACTAGTTGATGAATTTTTTGATGTTTTTCCAAAACATTTCTCATAGATGACACCCATACTAGTAGTGGAGTTAATTATTGATCAACATAGATTGAAAAGTCCTATTTCATTTATATCTTACCATCGATAACCAATATAATTAAGGGAATTAAATTGATTATTAGAAGAACATGAAATAAAAGGGTTCATTCAGCCTAGCATATCTATGTGGGCATCACGGATTTTATTTGTCTAAAATGAGGATGAAACTCTTTGGTTGTCTGTGGAGTATTATAAGCTTAACCACAATATGATAAATAATATGTATGGAATTCCACACATTTTCGTTCTATTAAATTAATTTATTGGAGAGCATTGTTTCTCTTAAATTGACTTACGCTTAGGATATCTCCAGTTGTCGGTTTAGAAAGAGGATATTACAAAAATAGATTTCAATAGTAGATATAAAAATTTTGAGTTTGTGGTTATGCCTTTAGTTATCATAAATTCACTAGCTGTCTTTATAAAATTTATGAATTGTATATATTAATGGTATATGGATTATTTTTTGGTAGTGTTTGTGGAAGACTTATTGGTGCATTAAAGGACAAGGGATGATCATGAGCCACACTTACCAAATATGTTGGGAATATTGTGTAATCATCTCTTTTATGAAAAAATATCAATGTGTTATTTTTGGATATAATAAGTGTTGAACCCTCTGGAAGATTATTGAATTCTTCCTATGATTGCTGTTTTAATAATCACAAATCATCAATTACTTAATCCGGTTGGATTTCTCATAATCACAATCTCTTAATGAATCTGTGTATATTGGTTGGATCATGTTTTTATCTCTTTGTTATTGATTTACAAGTATTCTGGAAGTCCACTAGATCAAAGGACAACGGTCGCACTGACCCATATCAAAGGACAACGGTCGCACCGATCCATATCCAAGGACAACGGTCACACCGATCCATATCAAATGAGTCACCGAAGATGTCTCACCGATGCTGATCAAATAAGTCACAGAAAATGTCTCACCGATGCTGATCGAATGAGTCGCCGAAGTTGTCTCACCGATGCTGATCGAATGAGTCACCGAAGATGTCTCACCGATGCTGATCGAATGATTCACCAAAGATGTATCACCGATGCTGATCAAATGAGTCACTGAAGATGTATCACCGATGTTGATCAAATGAGTCACCGAAGATGTCTTATCGATGCTGATCAAATGAGTCACCGAAGATGTCTTACCGATGCTGATCAAATGAGTCACCAAAGATGTCTTACCGATGCTGATCAAATGAGTCCCCGAAGATGTCTTACCGATGCTGATCAAATGAGTCACCGAAAATGTCTTACCAATGCTGATCGAATGAGTCACCGAAGATGTCTCACCGATGCTGATGACCCACCGATCACTTGACACACTGATTGTCATAAACATTTGTTTGAATTTCTTTATCTTTATTTAATCTAACCAACAGTCATATTAGGAATATTTTAAATGATCTGTCATTTATTTAATGTGTGCCGTTGGATGTCAGGGAACCGTACCTCGTACCTGAAAAATGGAAATCATATCTTTTGCCGAAGCTCGTGCTTTAAAAGAAGGATGCTGTTGTCGAGCTCAGAGAGTGATACACACGCGCGTATACACACGAATAGGTAGTAGAGTTGAACACGTGTTGTGAAGAGGTTGCAGCCGCACTGAACAAATGAAGAACACTCAAGCTGGTGTACATGAAAAAAGACGTCTGAGCTTACAAGAAGATCACCTACAATCGTGTGTACCAGAGAAGAGCTGAGAACAAAAAGAGAACGTCAACTCAACAGCTTCTTCAACATTCTCTGAACCTAGAAGTCAAGGAAATAGACGATACTCTGTTTTCCAGACAGAAACTAGAAGAGGACTCAGAACGAATTCTGATCAATCAAAGGAGTCCAGAACTGCATGACAATCACTAGAGCCATTTCTAAACTCTAAATATTTTCTCTATGATTTATCTTTTTTTCATATTGAGCAGTGTGTGTTTTATGCTGTATTTTACACACACATTGTTTCCTGTACTCAAACTGGAGGATTTGTAAATCCTCACTCAACTCTCCTCATTTTTTTTCTTAATGGGATAGTGGTAGAGGTCGTGTGACATGGACAACTGGTTGATGTTGTGTTTGCTCCCATGAATAACTGTGGTAGGGGTCTTGGACATGAACAGCTGTTTGATGTCTTTATCCCCGATCCAGGGTGTGGATCATCTTTTTATAAAAGCTTTTGAGAGGACTAAGTCTTGGCTTCAGACTGAACCTCTTGGTTATATCTGCTGATTTATATCTTTCATAGTTATTCTTTTATTCTGCTGTTAATCTCTTTAAAACCAAAACTATTTTAAAGTCACATTGATAATTAAATTCTCAAGTGTTTATATCAGTTGTAAATTAGTAAGTTGGTTTCAAAAGTTAATCAACCTTTCTGTTTTGATTAACTGGGAAATAATCAATCCCTTGAGAACCCAACCGAACCCTTACTTTGATATAAATTCACTACAGTTTAATTAAGTATTTTATTTGGGGGTTTTAAGACAAAGTTTTAGAACATAAATTTTAATTGGAACTCAATTCACCCCCCTCTTGATTATCCACTCCGACCAATATTTGGCAATCGAGGTTGTTTAAAATATTTTGTACTCTGTTTTTCAACTGTGATTTTAATTGTATTTTAAAGCTCTTAAAAATTCTTTTATTTCTAAATTGTTATCTCTTTAAAATCTTTTCCTTAATTAAGCTATCATGGATAATAGAGTTGAAGGTGTTGCTACCAATAGACCACCATTTTTCAATGGCACTAACTATTCTCAGTGGAAAATAAAGATGAAAATTCATTTAGAAAGCATGGGTTTTGATATTTGGACTGCTATAGAATCTGAATATAAAATTCCTACTACTGTTAGAACTACTTGGAATGAAGCTACTAAGACAGCCTACAATAATAATTGTAAAGATATGAATGCTTTATACTATGCTCTAGGAGATGAGGAATTTAATAGAATGTCTGCCTCTAAAACTGCTTATGAGATTTGGGATACCTTAGCTGAGTCTCATGAAGGAACAACTAATGTTAAGGAGATGAGATTGAACACTTATACTATTAAGTATGATAATTTTAAGATGAAGCCTGATGAACCCATTTCTGATATGTATCACAGGTTCAATGAAATTGTCAATACAATGACTTCTCTGGGAAAGGATGTTCCAGCAAAGGAACAAATCATGGGAATTTTGAGATGTCTACCTGAAAGATGGAGATGAACCTCTGTCTCCATTAGAGAATCATGTGACATTGTTGAACTACTAGTCAAGGAACTAATTGGAAAGTTGATGATGTATGAAGAAGAACTCAAAGTAAACAAATAAGAAGATGATGAACCTAGAAGGAAGTCTGTTGCCTTCAAAACTACAACCTCAAAGAATAAGTATAAGGAAAAGCTTCAAGCTATCAATGAAAGTCCAAGCTGTGAAGACAGTGAGAGTGACTCTGATAGTGATGCTGAGATGGATCACATTGCTAGAAGGTTTAATAAATTTTATAGGAAGAAGAAGTTTTTCAGAAAGACAAAATACAATGGTAAGTATGACAACAAGGGACATTGGAAAAAGGATTGGAAGAAATATGACAAATCAGATGAAGTTGTCTGTTATGAGTGAAAAAGGAAGGGACACATAAAAGCAGACTGTCCAATGCTTAAATACAAGAAGAAGTATGAATACAAGAATAACAAGTATAAGAAAGCCATGAAGGCTACTTGGAGTGCTTTTAAGGACAGTTCTAGTGAATCTGAAGTTTCTGAAACTGAACACAGAAACAAGGCAAAGATGTGCTTTATGACAAACGCTGCTGAGGTAACTTTAGAAACTCCTTCTTCTAATTCATATTATTATGGAGATGATTCTGAATGTGATAACATGTCTAAATCTGAACTGTTTGAATATTGTGATATGGTAGAAGAAACCTGTAATGAGCTGAAAGAAAAATACAAAGGTTTAAAGAAACAGTACGCTTTAACTGTTAAACATATATTTGATCTTGATATTGAAATGGAAAAGAATGTTCAGTTTTTTAAAGAGAACACTGAACTAAAATTTTCTAATGAGCAACTCAAGAAAGACTTATAGAAATTTACAAATGGTAAAGATACTCTTACTCAGATGATAGGTAAGAAAATAGCACCTAGATACACTACTGGTATAGGATACCAACCTGGACAAAGGAAGATTACCAGAACTAGATTAATTCTGAAATCTGGACAGAATGTAGCTAGGTCTGGAACTTCATATGCTTCAACGAGTTATATTCATAGAAATGGATCCAATAAGATTTATCTTTCCAAATCTGCTGATTCTAGAAATTCTATGAGACCCATTAGGCAAATCTGGGTACCTAAAGTATTAATGGCTAACCTTTCTGGACCCAAGAAGATCTGGGTACCAAAATAATTTCCTATCTAAATTTGTTTTGTAGGGAACCTGCTTAAAGAGCTCCTGTAAAAAGACCTTGTACGTGGACAGTGGATGTTCAAGACATATGTCAGGAGACTTCTCATGCTTTAAAAGTTTAGTCAGTGTTGATGGAGGTTTTGTCACGTTTCGTGATAATTCTAAAGGGAAAATCATCGGCATAGGCCAGATTGGTAACACTGACTTCGTACTAATTTCTAAAGTTTTTTTGATGATGGACTTAAATACAATTTGTTAAGTATTTCTTAGTTATGTTATGATGGTTTCTATGTTAAATTTGAAAATGATTCTTGAAATGTTTTTAACATTAAAAATGTTTTAGTGTTTTCTGCTTTAAGAAGTGAAAACGTTTATGCTGTCAATTTAAATTCTTTAGCTAAGAAAAATATTACTTGTTTAAATGCTTTTCATAAAGTGTATTGTCTTTGGAACATAATATTAGGACACTGCAATGTGCATTCACTTAGAAAACTTGCTAGGAAGAACTTAGTTAGAGACCTACCCAAACATGAATTTCCAGCAGACAAAGTTTGTAATCCCTGTCAAAAGGGAAAGAAACATAAAGTTTCTTTTAAATAAAAGAAAGAAGTGTCAACTACTCAACCTCTCGAGTTGGTTCACATGGATTTATTTGGACCTTCTAGAGTTTCTAGTTTAAATGGGAAGCATTATGTCTATGTTCTTGTAGATGAATTTTCTAGCTATACTTGGGTATACTTTGTAGCTCACAAAATTGAAGCTTTTTCGTACTTTGTTAAATATTCCAAGTCTATAGAGAACCATAGTAGACTTAAGATTAAATCCCTAAGAAGTGATCATGGTCGTGAGTTTGAAAATCATGAGTTTGAATCTTACTGCTCACACAGTGGCTACAGTCACAATTTCTCTGCCCCTAGGACTCCTCAACAGAATGGTGTAGTAGAAAGGAGGAATAGAACCCTGCAAGAAATTTCTAGAACTATGCTTAATGAGTATGACCTACCCATTTACTTTTGGGCTGAAGCTTTAAATACAGCTTGTTATGTTATTAATAGAGTCTTGATCAGACCTGTTCTTAAGAGGACCCCTTATGAGTTATGGAACCATAGGAAACCTAAGGTTAACTACTTCAAAGTTTTTGGCTGCAAAGTATTTATTCTTAACACTAAAGATAATATTGATAAGTTTTCATCCAAGAGTGATGAAGGAATTTTTCTAGGTTACCCAACTTCCAGTAAAGCCTATAGAGTTTTTAATAAGAGAACAAATGTGTGGAAGAATCTGTTCACATCAAATTTGATGAAACTGATCCACATGAACCTAATACCTCTCTTGAAAATCTTGAAGATGATCTCTCTGGTTTGAACCTTAATGATAAAAACAGTGGACCTATAGTTAAAAAATTCAGTTCTGGAAATTTTCCAGACCCTGATTCTATTGAACCTCAACCTGTAGATGAACCTGAAATCTCTAGCCCTACCTTTTCAAGACCAACTAGGATTCTAAAGAACCATCCTTTAGATGCTGTTGTAGGAAATCTAGATAGAGGAACACAGACTAGAGCTTCTCTTGGAAATTAGGTTGAACATCAAGCCTTCTTGTCACAGCTTGAACCTAAAAATATCAACGATGCTATCAATGATGAATTTTGGGTAATGGATATGTAAGAGGAACTAAATCATTTGAAAGGAACAAAATCTGGAAATTAGTAGAAAGACCTAAGGACACTATAACCATTGGCACAAAATGTGTGTTTAGAAACAATGTTTATGAATATGGAAACATCATTAGAAACAAATCTAGGCTAGTTGCACAAGGTTACAATCAAGAAGAAGGAATTGACTATAAGGAAACCTTTGCACCAGTAGCTAGATTAGAAGCTATTAGGATCTTACTTGCTTATGCATCACATTTGAATTTCAAGTTATATCAAATGGATGTGAAAAGTTATTTTCTAAATGGTTTTATTGTTGAAGATGTTTTTGTAGAACAACCACCTAGTTTTTCAAATCCTCATTTTCAAAATCATGTTTTTAAACTTTCTAAAGATTTATATGGTTTAAAACAATCTCCAAGAGCTTGGTACGAAAGGCTTTCAAACTTTCTTATTTCAAAAGGATTTACAAAAGGAATAGTTTATCCCAATATTTTAATAAAAAGGATTTCAAAAGATGTGTTAATAGTACAAATCTATGTTGATGATATTATTTTTGGATCTTCTAAAAATTCTTTATGTACTAAATTTTCACATGTTATGAAAAATGAGTTTGAAATGAGCTTAATGGGAGAGCTTAAGTATTTTCTTGGTTTTCAAATTTTTCAAACTAAAGATGGAATTATTCTAAATCAAAGTAAATATACTAAGGATTTATTAAAACGTTTTGGTTTGGATAGTATTAAGGAAGGTGATATACCTATTAGTACCTCCTGTAAATTGGATTTAGATGAAACAGGTAAACCAGTAGATCAAACTAATTACAGAGGTATGATTGGGAGTTTACTTTATCTTACTACTAGTCGACTGGATATTATGTTTAGTGTGTGTATGTGTGATAGATTTCAATCTAATCATAAAGAATCACACTTACTGGCTGTTAAAAGGAATTTTAAATATCATAAGTATACCATGAATTTATGTTTGTTTTATCCAAAAGGACTATCATTTGACCTAACCAGTTATTCAGATGTTGACTTTGCTGGATGCAAGTTAGATACGAAAATCACATCTGGAACATGTCATTTACTTGGAAAATCGCTAGTATCATGGTGTAGTATGAAACAAAACTCAGTTGCATTGTATACTGCTGAAGCAGAATACATCGTTGCTGGTAGTTGTTGTGCACAGATTCTGTGGATGAAACACACCTTATTGGACTATGGATTTGATTTTAAACAAGTTTCAATTAACTGTGACAATACTATTGCGATCAACATATCTAAGAACCTTGTGTCTCACTCTAGAACAAAGCACATTGATATCAGACATCACTTTCTAAGAGATCATTATCAAAAAGGTGATATTTCTCTAAAATTTATTAGTTCTGAACATCAATTAGCTGATATTTTTACAAATCCTTTATGCTCTGAAGGAATGAATTTCATTAAACAAGAATTCTGTATGATTGATCTGTGAAACTGATCTGTGAAACTGATCTGTGAAACTGATCTTTCTTTATATTACTTTTTATTTTGTGATTAATTAATTACTTTTATCTTTATTATGGGAACCCTAAATGATGAAAAAAATGATACACGACTATTCCTATTCCCCAAACTGTCGACCGTTCATTTATTTCCTGCCAAACCTTATTTTCTCTCTTCTCCTACACTTCGAACCTTCGAACTCCTGCTTTCCCCAGAATCATCAAATGGCTAAGCAGAAGAGATCGAGAAAAGTATCAGAAAGTCCTGAACCGTCAAAGCGTGCTCGAGGTGAGTCGATCAGTACCACTCAAAGATCAATAAATCCGAACTTGGAAACTCGAATTGTTGCTGTAGAAAAGGATGTCAGCTCCGCCTGGCTTTTGACAAGTAAGTCGCTATTGTTACAAGTTTTAGATTCGCAAGGATGGAAAGCCTGGTTCTCAGACAACACTCGTGCATACTACCCAAAGCTAGTTCATGAGTTTTATATAAATCTGCAAGTTACATTAGATGGTGTCGAGGCTGCCAGAATGTCTTCGGTAGTGAAAGGAAAGAAAATATCCTTTTCGTCAAAATAATGGGCTGAATGTTTGAATGTACCCCATGAGGGTTGGTATGAGGATTATGCTGGAAACATTCCTCCAACCACCGAGTATTTCTCTTGTGAGTTAGCTTTAGATCTTTTGAATGGAAACAGAGAGTCAAGGAGAATCATAGCATCAGAGCTGGACGGTGAATGTAGACTTCTCGTTAAGTTTATTCAGCACCAAATTTGCTCCAGGAAAGGAGATTTTGCTGATGTAAGATACCAGGATGTTTTCCTGTTTCTTTTACTAAAGACCCATTAGAAGATCAATTTGTGTAGATATCTAATGGTGCACATAGCTGAAATGGTGAAACCTTCTAAGAAAGCCGCTGCCCTGTTCTATCCCAAAATGATCTCTACTATGTTAAAAAATCTGGAATGTTTTAATGAAGCTGATGAGATAGCTGAATCTGATAGTGCTTTTTGTATTACCAAATAGATTTGTAAATGGATGAAGATAAACTGGAACCCATGGAAAAAAATTATGGGTTGCTGATGAGGTCAAGTTGTATGAATCCTACAATCCCACTGATCATGGAAAGTGGCCGAAGTGTTTGAGAGACCCTGGTTTGAAATCGGATGAGAAACCAATTTATTCTGATGACGAAGAAGAGGTAAATGTTGAAAGGAATAAAGACACTGAAGAATATGGTAAAAAAGGTATGGAATATGCTGAAATAGAAGAAGGAAGTATGGCATCTCTTGATTATAAGAGTGATCCTGATACTGTGAGTCCTAAGATACAAATAGACTTTGGACCTGCCAGTCCACCTTTACCCTTACCTGAATCAGAACCAGTTCTTGGTGATGAAGAATCCAGTGACACTGAAGAATCTGACAGTGACGTTTCTGTGAAGAATGGAAATGAGAATGGAGATGATCATGATGATAATGATGATGATGGTGATAACCGACCGGTGGATGTTCTTGTTCTACCTCCAACGGAAGCACATCAAACTGTACAAGAAACAGATACCAATGGCAAGAGAGAATCTCTTAAAAACAGTGGAAAAGCATGTTATGATAAACCGAAATATACTCTGTGTGCAGATGTCTGGGATGATTACCCTGGTTTTTCTATTTTGGGTTTAGAGTATTCTGAGGAAGAAGAAGAAGAATCAGAATCTACTGCGGTTATGATGGAAAGCCAACCAGTTGGGGAAAGGTCTGCTCATGTTGTTGATGCTACTGGTGCTCATCTACCTAGTTCTACTATCTCTCGGTCTGATATTGACAAGTTAAAAAGGGAGTTTCTTACTGCTGTGAGAGACATAGTTAGAGAAGAAATTTCAAAGGCTATTACACCAGACCTGGCCAATACTGGTGAGTTTATTGGCAGACACATAGCCTATCTAAATTAGATACTAAAGGATCTACAATCTGGGTTAGTTTCTTTATCCAACGAATTTAGATCCACTATCTCTGGTATGATGGAAGTGTTGCAGAATCTGATTGAACATCTTAAGAAATCTAATCTGAGATAGTTGAAGGCTGAGATAACTCAGATAGTTGTTCAAGCCAGTACAGCCAAAGTAACCAAGATCACCACTTGTGAGCTAGAGGTCTGAAGCAGTTTGTACATGATGAATTGGCCACCATTAGGAAAGTTCTTGATTTGGACTCGTGGAGGAAGATGAAGGATCACAGTGATCACATTCATAAGATGGTAACAATATATTCAGCAGATGCCACTAAAGCTTAGAGAGAAATCAAGTAAAAGGTTGATCACTACTTTTCAAAAATCTATACCAAGAATTAGATGACCGTGAATTTCAAAGTGCTAGCTGAAAATATGAGACTACCTCATGTCACTCAAGCCTTCAAAACTCAAGTTCGACAGTTGCAAGATTTTACTCCAACCTTGGAACGGTTCATGGAAAATAAGGATGATTTTGAGAAGGCTATGCAGTATGGTGCAAAAGTTATTCAGAATTTCATTAATCTTTTGAAGCCTTATCTGAATGCACAAGGCACTGCCATTGTGCTTCCTACTGCTGACCCTCTCGGTGCCTCTGATGTTGCTCTAAATCATATCTCTGTTGCTCAAGCTCTCTCTCATCTTCGACCAGTTCCTCAGCAATCTTCTCAACCAGCTCCTACAGCTCCACAGCAAATTCTGGTGGCATCCTCTCCTCCAACCTCCAGAGTCGTTTTACCACCTTTTCAAATTCGCCCAGTTCAACCTTCCTCCAGGCATTCCAACTTACCCACCATTGATCCGTCTGACAAGGGAAAAGCCCCTTTACATCCCCAGTAATAGTTGTGCGTTTTTGTTTATAGGATGAACCCTGCTGTGATTTTACTATGATGTCTTATGAACTTTATTCGCTTTTCTTTTTATTCTCACTGCTTTCGTCTTTTAATCTCTTCTTTATCTATTTTCCCTCCTTTTTGATTATCCCAAAGGGGGAGAAATCTGTATCTCTATGGATCCATGGGAGATATGGGGGAGATTTATATCTTTTTATGGCAATGCTTGCATAGGTTTTTAACAGGCCTAACTTTAGGGGGAGATTTATATTTCATTTTTTTATGATTCTTATTATGCCTTATTATTGATGATATCTTATATTTATTAATGGCTAAGCCTTTTGATTGGATAAGAGTTGTGATTATCGAAAAGGGGGAGATTATTGAACCATCTGGAAGATTGTTGAATTCTTCCTATGGTTGCTGTTTTAATAATCACAAATCAGCAATTACTTAATCCGGTTGGATTTCTCATAATCACAATCTCTTAATGAATCTGTGTATATTGGTTGGATCATGTTTTTATCTCTTTTTTATTGATTTACAAGTATTCTGGAAGTCCTCTGGATCAAAGGACAACAGTCGCACCGATCCATATCAAAGGACAATGGTCGCACCGATCCATAACAAAGGACAACGGTCGCACCGATCCATATCAAATGAGTCACCGAAGATGTCTCACCGATGCTGATCAAATGAGTCACCGAAAATGTCTCACCGATGCTGATCGAATGAGTCACCGAAGATGTCTCACCGATGCTGATCGAATGAGTCACCGATGATGTCTCACCGATTCTGATCGAATGATTCACTGAAGATGTCTCACCGATGCTGATCAAATGAGTCACCGAAGATGTCTCACTGATGCGGATCCAATGAGTCACCGAAGATTTCTTAACGATGCTGATCAAATGAGTCACTGAAGATGTCTTACCGATGCTGATCAAATGAGTCACCAAAGATGTCTTACTGATGCTGATCAAATGAGTCACCGAAGATGTCTTACCGATGCTGATCAAATGAGTCACTGAAAATGTCTTACCGATTCTGATCGAATGAGTCACCGAAGATGTCTCATCGATGCTGATGAGCCACCGATCACTTGACACACTGATAGTCATAAACAGCTGTTTGAATTTCTTTATCTTTATTTAATCTAACCAACGGTCATATTAGGAATATTTTAAATGCTCTGTCATTTATTTAATGTGTGCTGTTGGATGTCAGGGAACCGTACCTCGTACCTGCAAAAATGAAATCATATCTTTTGCCGGAGCTCGTGCTTTAAAAGAAGGATGGGGTTGTTGAGCTCAAAGAGTGATACACACGCGCGTATACACACAAATAGATAATAGAGTTGAACACGTGTTGTGAAGAGGTTGCAGCCACACTGAACAAGTGAAGAACACTCAAGCCGGTGTACATGAAAAAAGACGTCCGAGCTTACAAGAAGATCACCTACAATCGTGTGTACCAGAGAAGACCTGAGAACAAAAAGAGAACATCAACTAAACAGCTTCTTCAACATTCTCTAAACCTGGAAGTCAAGGAAACAGACGATACTCTGTTTTCCAGACAGAAACCAGAAGAGGACTCAGAACGAATTCTGATCAATCAAAGGAGTCCAGAACTGCATGACAATCACTAGAGCCATTTATAAACTCTAAATATTTTCTCTGTGATTTATCATTTTTTTATATTGAGAAGTGTGTGTTTTATGCTGTATTTTACACACACACTGTTTCTTCTACTCTAACGGGAGGATTTGTAAATCCTCACTCAACTCTCCTCATTTTGTTTTTCCTACTGGGATAGTGGTAGAGGTCGTGTGACCTGGACAGCTGGTTGCTGTTGTGTTTGCTCCCACGCATAACTGTGGTAGAGGTCTTGGACCTGAACAGCTAGTTGCTGTTGTTATCCCCGATCCAGGGTGTGGATCATCTTTTTATAAAAGCATTTGAGAGGACTAAGTCTCATCTTGAGACTGAACCTCTTGGTTATATCTGTTGTTTTATATCTTTCAAAGTTATTCTTTTATTCCGCTGTTAATCTCTTTAAAACCAAAACTGTTTTAAAGTCACTTTGATAATTAAATTCGCAAGTGTTTATATCAGTTGTAAATCAGTAAGTTGGTTTCAAAAGATAATCAACCTTTCTGTTTTGATTAACTGGAAATAATCAATCCCTTGAGAACCCAACCGAACCTTTACTTTGATATAAATTCACTACAGTTTAATTCAGTATTTTATTTGGGTGTTTTAAGACAATGTTTTAAAACAGAAATTTTAATTGGAACTCAATTCACCCCCCTCTTGAGTATCCACTCCGACCAACAATAATTATGTTATCGTTTTCATTTTATATATGAAAGAGGTATTTTTAAAAATATAGAATGTATATAGGTATTAATCACTTCCAAATCGCCAATGAATGTCTTTTATATATATATTTTTTACTTTGGTGTGTTGTTAACGATGTTGTATTCATTATTTTTAATGAGTACCTTTATATGTGATGTCTTTGACAACAAAAAATATTCCATTACAATTTATAAATTATCTATTCCAAAGGAACAAAGAACGAAAAAATTATTTTCAGGAGAGTACGGTTTTTATTACATTACCCCATATCTTGATATTGTCCAAGGCAGGATACAGGTAAATGGTGTATTGTGATTCATCATGATTTGGGTCGGCATTCGTTCTTATGTTGGGATATCATGTTTTTTATTATATATAATAATGAATATGGTTTCATTAAATGATATATGTTAAACATTATTTTGAAATATCTCTGGCAGTCCATGCTTTGATAATATGGTGTCTTTACTAGTTTAGTGAGAAATTTATGGTGTTTATGTATCATAATATCATGAATCAAATTTTCTAACGAAGGGATTTGATCTAAGAAAAATAATATTGATATAGTATCTAAATATATTTTTATTTGAAATTATTTATATGTCTAGTAATGGAAATTATGTGGGGGATTCATTAACAATAAATTCATTGGATCTCTTTGAAAAATAGGCATCAGAAAAGCGTCATTTGATTTTGGTGATAGCCGAAATGCACTGGGATTATGTTTACTAAGGATTTTTTATGTTTAATTTCTTTTTTCTTTTCATCTTCATTTTTGTTAATATGGATACAAAGGAATAGACATCTGATGGAGAATTTATGGCTTTGAAGTCATAACTCAATGGTGGTGAGATAATTGAGGGATGTAAGATTGAAGGATTTTATTATTGTGGTTCAGAGATGGATGGTAATACCTTTCGCATGTGAAGAAAAACATCTCCATGCTTACCAAAATTTGAGACGGGGTTTTCATCATTAACAAATATGAATTATAAGGTGTTAAAAGAAGATTTTTGGTCTGTTGACATGAAAAAGATGTTGTCTAAGTACGTTTCTAGATGCCTCACGTATCAGTAGGTTAATATATATCATTTGAGGCCTGAAGGTTTTTGGTAGTATTTATCTATTCTTATTCTGAAATGGTAGTATATAAACATAAATTTTGTGACAGGTCTCCAATGAATCATTTTAAAACATGATTATATATGGGAGAATTTGGATCAACTCACAAAGTAGGCCCATTTCATCCCTATTCAAGAATATAATACAGTAGAGGAATTTTCTATAATTCATATATGAGATGTAGTAAACAAGAATGCCTTACCAGTTCTAATAGTATCAGATAGAGACTCGAGTATTATCTATCATTTTTGTAAATCATTATAGAAATCCCCTTAGACTCAGTTGAAAATGGGTATGTGTGTCACCCTTAGACGGATGGTCAATCCAAAAGGATGATACAATAATTTAATTTCAAGGTTGGGTATTTTGATATCATATTATAGTGGATTTTGGTAGGTGAAATTTCTATTAGTGGAGTTATTATATAAAATATGTTGTCAGAATGTGACATAAATGGATACTTTTAAAGAATCATATAAGTGACTTTATCAATATCTAATTTTTTTGTGGAAATATGTGACACCTCACTGGTGGGGCCATTCAATGTGAAATTGATAATATAGAAGATTAATTTGATCTAAAAATGAATATAAATGAATCAAAGTCATTAGATACAATATGAAGACCATTGTTTACAACCATTTTCATTGATGTTTAGTGATCCCTCATTCTTGAGACTCACTATAAGGATTGTGCATAGTAATTTTGATCAACATGGTACATTATATCCTAGATTTATAGGCCCTATTGAGAAACATGAATGTGTTGGAGAGGTGGAATATCAGTTTTCATTGACACCCTAGATTAGTTTAGTTGATTTTTTTTCATGTATCTTAGTTAAAAAAGTTTTAGCATAATATTGACTATTTGATATGATAATATCACATAGACTAAGAGATAAAAGTCTTGTGGGTTCAAATTCTAGTAAATATTGTGAATGGGAATGTCAAAATTAAAGAATGTGAAATCATTTCTCTAGTGTGGGTTTTATGAAAACATGGTTAGATTCATGATGAAACATTGCAATAGGAGAAGGAAATGGTCAAGCAATGGAAAAAAATATTCCATTGAAAAGGTGGTTTTCTACTATCTGTGGATGAAAATCCTAATGGTGGGGAGATTATATCATTCTAAGATTCAAATAAGTACCATTTTTATTATGTATTTTGTGTATTTAATGTTTTTGGGTGATGTTTGTGAGGATTTGGAGAGATTTAGTAATGTATTGGGTTATTTTTTTGGAGGTTTATGGTTTCATAACGGTTAGAAAAAACTGTGAAACACCTATAAGAAACTATGAAAAGTGAAACAATGGTATTAGGGTAGGTGCATAGATAGTGACACCATTTTGATAAAATATGTGCCTACCTAGTATAAACTATTAATTTTATGACATCTTTATTTTTCATTGTTGTTGCATGATTTATCTGACAATATGTGCCAACCATGCAATGTTCTTCTTGTTGAAGAGTCATGTTCATGGTTAGCGAAAAATTTTCCTAACCATGTTCTCTGACAATGAAAAGTTAAAAGTTAGTTCCAAATATTGTCGATATAACTCATTTTATCCATATAACCCCTTAATATTCCTCAAATATGACACTAAATATAATTATACTATTCCCAAAGGTTATGGAGATTATTACTCTTGATCCTGGATTGATATGTTAATGTTTATTATGGTGTTGAAGCCCATATTCCATGTTAAGTGAACATTCATTATTGTTTTTCCTTACATTAATTCCTCTTCCCCATAAATTATTCATGTATCTAATTCATTGTGTATGTATCCATGCAGTTTTATTCTTATAATGATGATATTTGGCTGTGTGGATATCTGGGAACAATGTATATGGTTGGTCCTTTAAGTTACAACCAGATTTTGTTAAATAATTTGTGTTGTTCTTATTTTTATCTATACTTTACAAAGTGGGTAGCTAAATTCCTAACTCCTATTACTATAAAATTATGTTTTCATTTAAATTTTTTTAATTAGTAAAAATTTATTGTGAATTTGATGTGAAAATATTGGTTGAAAAACACTTTAGTGAGGGTATGGATAATTTTGGAAATTAGTGGTTTTGTAAAGTTCTGTGTTTCATGATTTTAAAATGTTGTTGTGGAATATGATTTAATTTTTATTAATTGAAATGGTTTGATTCAAAGGTTTTCAATTAATGAATGTTTTAATTGAAATGGTTTAAAATTATTGTCTTGGAATAACAATTGTCTTGCATGGCAAGAATGTGTTTATTTGAGTGACCTTGTGAAAGGGGCATTTGATAATGGGGTACATGGTATATGGTTACCTTGTGATGAATTGATATGTCAATGAGAGGCCTCTTATGTGTATAGAAATGTCACCTCAGAATGAATGTGTCATTGTATGGAATTTTGGAACCATGTAATTGGTCTTTTAGTAGAAATCATAAATGAGGACACAAGAATAGGAAAATTATCTAAATTTTTATTGATGATTGGTGATAATTTAATCATGGATTAGGTAGTTGGAAATTGGATCATGATGGAAGCTATAGATTTGGTGACTTTGGAGTATTAAATTTTTTTTTGTAATAAATTACATTGTGTACTCTGATATAGTCTAGTTATAGTTAGGTTTATGTTTTTAGAATGGTATTACTTTTAGTTTTATTACTCCGGTTTCGTGAGTCATTTAGAAATTTTTTATTGCATTTTATTTGGGGTTGATTCATTTTAAATTTGTTAAATTTTTTCGAAATTGTATTATAGCCCTTGGAGTTAGTTTCTATCCTTCAGTGTCTTGGGAAAATCTACTAGGAAAAGTATAAATTTTAGTATATCTCAATTAAATTTGGGAGGGTGGTGGTTGACATTACAGATAACATATAAATCATTATATTTTTATTTTTATTTATGAATCATATAATGTTATTTCATGATCATTTTTTATTCAATGTTTTAAATAAAATATTTATCATTGAACTTGAAGTGGCCGGATCAGTGTGAATCACAGAGAGGGGGAGGGGGTGAATCAGTGATCCTTTAAAACTTTTTACTAATTGATTCTTTATCAATTAAACCTCTATGGCTTGTTAAGGTCTCAATCTACTCTTCTTGTATCTCTTAGCCTTTCCTCGAGTGATGCAGTAAATGTAAAGGCACTGGACACAAGGATTTACAAGGTTCGGCACCAAAGGCCTACGTCCTTGCCATGTTGGTTATACGCCCCAACATGGTTTCTCCCATTATAATCTGTTAGTATTACAATGGTCGATATAGAGTCCCACTGTATCTCTCCTGAGTCCCACAGGAGGGTCTTTATACTACATCCCACAGTGTTACCAGAGTCCCACTGGCCTACCCCAGAATCCCACTGAAGACTTCTTCCACCCTGAGTCTCACAGGGGGCTTCTCCTGGCTTCTCGAGTCGCACGAGTAGCTCTTCTTCTATTTAGGCTTCTTCAAGTATCTTCAGCAGTCTGGGATAAAGACTGCTGGCCTTGCTCTTCACTTCTGATCACTTGATCAGGTCTTCTCCTCTTGCTCAGGATTTATCTCCTTCTTCTCAGGATGAACTGGCCTCTCTCTTCAAGAATCTTCAACAGCCTCTGATAAGGTCTGTTGGTCTTTCTCACAGCTTCTGATCACTTCTGTAGATCAGGATCTTCTCAATCACTGAAAACTCAGACAACTGATATCTCTAACTTCAGTCTGGCTTCAGTTTGACTTCACATCAACTTCATGCACTGAGTGCATGTAAACTCTTCTTCCTCATCCACTGACTGCATGGCTTCTCAAAATCTTCTTCAAGAACATTCAGTCTTGGTCAACTCAGATGCACACAACCAGATTTGAGCTTCTTCACGTGTGCACGTGCACGCATGCATGCTTTCACTCCGCTTCTTCTCTTCTTGGTGCAGTAAACCCTCAGAGGGTGTAATTCTTTTTAGCACACACCTTTTCTAACTTCACACACTTTATTCAATTTGGTTACACACTTAAGAGTGTGTTCTACATTAGTGTTAGAGGCCTCTCTTTCTTCCTTCTTCTAGGTGTGTTCACTTCACTTAGTGCACACACACTAGGTTTGGCCTCTTTTCTCTTTGCACACACTTCTTTCACTTTGCACACAAGTAAGCTTGGCCTCCTCCTCTTCTTACACACCCCAAAGGCTACAGCCTCTTCTTCAAATGCACACAAAAAGTGTGTTCTTCAATTTGCATGCACACCAAAACTAAGGTCTCGGCCTTCTCTTGATCACACCCGAACACCAACCCAAAGAGGCATGCAAGGTGCGGTCTCTTCTCCTCTTCTTAAAAGCGCACAAGGTATGCTTGAGCCGTGGGTCGCGCAAGTCACAAGGTACAAGGGTGCACAAGTGCCGCGCAATTCCCACTGCCGCGGGGTGTGCAAGTGCAACACCCACGTGCACTTCCTCCTGCCGCGCAAGTACGCAGGAAGAGAGGGAATCAACCACGGGCGCGCTAGAATGCGGCCTCGGGTTCTTCCTATCGCGCAAGGGAGGCGCGCAGGGGATCCTTCTTCTTCTTTCACGCGAGTGTGCGCGAAAGGAACGTCAGCCGCACAAGTATAATGCACGGGGCTTCTTTCTTCGCGAGGCAGAGAGCACTCACGAGACTTCTCTCGAGTTTTTCAGCAAGCAAGAACAAGCGCCTTGGGTGCTCCTTTTATAGGCGAGGCTGCCTCGTATCATCCGCCTGTGATATGTTTAAATTCCCGAAGTTTTCGGTTATTTCAAGATTCTGTGAAATCTTGTTTTTCTTTTTATTTCACGCGGGTTCCATTTTCTTCGGCCTTCTTCAAATGCATGCGTCGTCGAACATGTTCATGGCCTATTCTCTTCCAATCCATGCAAAGCATGAATACACTGAAGCCTTGGCAACTTCGTTTTGCCTCGGCCTTGTTAGAAATCTCATCACGTTGCATGCATGCTTATTTTGTTGCATGGATGTGTTCATTACATCCAGACGAACCCAATGGATCCTTCAGCTCGAACAATGGTGGTCGGATGCTCAAAAACCATCCTTGGAAGGCGCCTGGTTCGAAGGAGGAGTCGCGGGTGGCCTCGGGCAAGCTCAAGGTAGAGGACGACTCGCCGGCCGTTGGATCGGGCGATTGAAAGACATCAGACGGCCGGGATAAGATCTCGAGCAGCGAGATGCGATGAGTGGCGGAGATCGAGCGCGCGATGAGACGGACGGCCAGGATTCGCTCCGCGGAAAAATCGCGCGTCCCACATCGAAACGGCCCATGGATTTTCCGCGGCTTATCAACCAGCTGCTCCCTTCCACTCTCCAATCGAACTTCCCCCTCCACGGTGCCGCCCCGCACCGTGTTCTCTCTGTGGCCGCGCTCTTGCACCCACCCCTGCCTCTCGCGGGCGCTCTTTGCGCCCACTATGCACTCGTGCGCCCATGTTGTGCATGCCTTATCCCCTGCGTGGCCGGCTTACACACGGTCGCGGCCTCTCGGGCTGGCCCCATGGGATCCCCTTTTGGCGTGGCGACCTTGAGTCCCACAAGTGCCTTGGGGTTGAACCCTTAAGGCTGGCCCTTGGTGCCTTCCTTTTTGCTTGAGGAAACACTAAGTACTTTGTATACAAACAAAGTAACCAAGTGTAAATGCCAAATGCCACTTCTTCTTCTTTTAAGCCATTCTTTCCATTTCTTCTTCATCCTTCTTCCACAAACTTCATCAACTCCTTTCAATCATGTATTCTAGACTTATGAGACATTTGTAGAAGGTTCTTCATCAACCGAAGCTCCTGAATCACATATATTCTTCAATGTTCTTCATTGAACCAATCAGAGATCAAATTTGAACTTCTTTAGATTCACATGCACTAAGTGTTAGTGCATGGAATTCTTTACTCCACTTCATCCACTTAGAAGTTGTGGATGGATCATCTTCTAACTCCTCATGCATTGTCAATAAAATGCATGGTCTTCTATCAGTGTTGTGACTTTGTATCCAGTTGATACAAGTTCTTGAAACTTAATGATCAGCTCAACAATCATCTAATGTAATGATGATGCTCCATCATCATCCATTCTTCAAGTGGTGTAACTTAGTATCTTGATACAAGTATTGAAACATTAAGATCAGTTCTACAATCTTCTGATATTAACATGGATGAATGTTTCAACCATAAACACTTATGCCACTTAGTGAATCTCCTAAGTGACATTCATCATAACACAATGGCCATCCTCCATTCATCACCAACACCATCACATCCTTTGTCATTCACATATTGAAACTCCTTGACATCCATCCATTCCTTGACAACAACATACCTCATTGACAACAAATGCAACACAATGCACTTCAATCTCCCCCTTTGTATTTGTTGGCAATACACTAGAGCACATATGAATGGGTCAATATGTGTGCCAATATTTTCTCCCCCTTATTGGCAATCAAATTCAAAGGTGTGGTGTGGTTCTCTTTCAAAAATCTCTTCCTCCTTTTGAAAAGTATTTTCTTGAAAAACACTGAGAGAGGGATGATGTCACATGTTCTTTTTAGCAAAGAACCTTTAGTAAATCAACTCTAAGTATACTTGGGCTAAACCGGTGTAGAAAACAAGAGTGATGTAACCAAGGTACTCAATGTTGTCCAACATTCATTATACATGTGAGATCATGCTTCAAGGGGCTTGAAATTTTTCAGATATAACAATGAATTTGCTAAATCCTGCACAACTTCACAAAACTCATTAGAAAGTTCAGGTGCAAAGATAAAGCTCCCCCTTTCATCCATTTGTCTTCAATCTATACTCCCCCTTAATTGACAAGATAAACTCAATTAAGAAACAAGGGATGAATGTATGATTGGAATACCTTCACTTTTCTCAAGATGGTATTAATCTAAGAATCCCATCTTCTTCAGATTGGCTCCCCCTCAAGGGGTGCACTCCATTCTGTCCAAACCATCCTCCAGTTGAGAATGATCATCATCTTCAATTCCCAGCAATGTTAGCACATGTAAATACCAGAAATATAAGGGAATAAGATGGAACCTCCTTGGTTCATCAATGTGAACAACAAGGTTGAGAAGATTCTCTCAACCGAGATGTCCCATTTTCACCATTCTTCACACTTGCACATTTGATCTTCAATGATGTTTGTGCTGGTGTGGATCTCAACACATCTTCATGTGAAATCTTCTTCTTCCCTTTTGCCTTAGCAATTTCCAGAACTTCATCTTCAGCTCTTTGTAGATCTATGGCAAGTTGCAACTGATTTGGCCATATGACTAACAAATCGTTTGGAAGTGTGGCCTCAGTTCTGGAAGTTCCACATGGTTCTTTTGATGCTGTCAAGTTACCTTTCTTAGGCAACTTGTTTTCAATCAATCCCTTCTGCTTCTTCTGGATTGATTGTCTGTTTGAGTCCAGTCTGCCTCTATTGAATTTCATGGCTTGTTTACAAAGATCCCTGGTGTGTCCTTTCTTTCCACAGTAGAAGCATGTTTTCTTGGTGGTCCATCTGGATGCATCACCCTTCTTGGATTTAGATTCCAAGGACTTATTTTCCTTTTTCAAAACCTTCTTGGGAGCATCTTCAACTTTCTTCTGCTTGCTTCCCAAGGATTCTTTCTGAGCCAGGTTCTGTGATCTTTTCTTCTTTTGAGCTCTGGATACAGTTGGAGACTGACATGTATCTTTTTGACCACTTTTACAAACATCCCAGATGTTATCAAGCAATCCAAATCTATTTGCAGTAAACAGATGTCTCTGGACCTGTGGATGTTGCCTCTTTTCCTCTGGCTTGATCCCCCTTGGCATGGGCTTGCTTTGTCCTTTGACATTCAGTGGATTGTACCAACAATCCTTTGCACAGTACCCATACTTATTACAACACCAACACTGACCCACAAATCTTGACCTCTTCAGTCCCTCTGATTGTTGGGTACTTTTCTTGACTTGTTGTGTTGTTTCAGGAGAGCATTCTTTCTTCACTGTCTTCATCCATACTTGTTTGGATTCATTCTTCCATCCTGCACTTTTAGTAGAAACACTTTTAGAAGCATGAGTACAAGATGGTATGGATGGTACCTTCTTTTGAGAATATGTTCCCCTTTCATTAGAGGATGTCTTTCTTTTAGAATCATCATTCTCAAAGCACACTTGTGTAGCAACATTTCTACTTCTAGCTGACTGGGAGGATTCAGCTTCGGGTGATTACAGATTTTTCAATATCACCTCTAGTTCTAAACATTTCATGTTAAGGGAGTTCTTATCATCCTCAACAGTTCTTAGCATTCCTTCCCAATTTTCTTTAATCTGTTCTAACTGGTCTTCATGCACCTTCTTCATTTATTGTAATGAATTGTCAAGCTCTTTCACCATGTTTACTTTGTCTTCATGTTGAGCATCTCTGACATTCATTGAAACTTTTTGCCATTTTTCCAGTGCATGGAAAACTTCTTTGACTATAGTCTTAAAGAATTCTTTCTCAGAAAGGATTCTGTGCAATTCTTCAGTAGTGTCTTCATATCTTTCATTGCAAAGAGATACTGTTTCATCTTTAGCCTTCACCAGCTTTCTGAGAGTGTTGGTTATGCCAACCCTTTTAGCCAACTGATCTTCCATTGCATTGGCTTCTTCTTCTAGCTGTAATTTTTCTTCTTGAAGATCAAGGATGCCTGTAGCTATACACATTGCCACTTCCTTGGGGACTGTCTTCTGAATATATTCGATTTCACTTTGAAGATCTTTTATTGTTCCAACTTCATCACATCTAGGACAGGCTTTCTTCATCTTCTTGGCCTGTTTCTTCTTTCTATTTTTCTGAGTCGTGGCAGATATCTCCATTTGAGGCTGGTCGCTCATATCATCAAATATGCACTTCATAAAGACTCCCTTGGATCTTTTAGAGGTAACCTCCCTTTGATATCAATTGAAGTGTCCGGATCAGTGTGAATCACTGAGAGGGGGAGGGGTGAATCAGTGATCCTTTAAAACATTTTACTAATTGATTCTTTATCAAATAAACCTCTATGGCTTGTTAAGGCCTCGATCCACTCTTCTTGTTTCTCTCAGCCTTTCCTCGAGTGATGCAGTAAATGTAAAGGCACTGGACACAAGTATTTACAAGGTTCGGTACCAAAGGCCTACGTCCTTTTCATGTTGGTTATACGACCCAACATGGTTTCTCCCATTATAATCTGTTAGTATTACAATGGTCAATACAGAGTCCCACTGTATCTCTCCTGAGTCCCACAGGAGGGTCTTTATACTGCGTCCCACAGTGTTAGCAGAGTCCCACTGGCCTGCTCCAGAATCCCACTGAAGACTTCTTCCACCCTGAGTCTCACAGGGGGATTCTCCTGGCTCCTCGAGTCGCACGAGTAGCTCTTCTTCTATTTAGGCTTCTTCAAGTATCTTCAGCAGTGTGGGATAATGACTGCTGGCCTTGCTCTTCACTTCTGATCACTTGATCAGGTCTTCTCGTCTTGCTCAGGATTTATCTCTTTCTTCTCAGGATGACCTGGCCTCTCTCTTCAAGAATCTTCAACAGCCTCTGATAAGGTCTGTTGGTCTTGCTCACAGCTTCTGATCACTTCTGTTGATCAGGATCTTCTCTATCACTGAAAACTCAGACAACTGATATATCTAACTTCAGTCTGGCTTCAGTCTGACTTCACATCAACTTCATGCACTGAGTGCATGGCAACTTTCTTCCTCATGCACCGACTGCATGGCTTCTCAAAATCTTCTTCAAGAACATTCAGTCTTGGTCAACTCAGATGCACAAAACCAGATTTGAGCTTCTTCACGTGTGCACGTGCACGCATGCATGCATGCACTCCCCTTCTTCTCTTCTTGGTGCAGTAAACCCTCAGAGGGTGTAATTATTTTTATCACACACCTTTTCGAACTTCACACACTTTATTCAATTTGGTTACACACTTAAGAGTGTGTTCTAATTTAGTGTTAGAGTCCTCTCTTTCTTCCTTCTTCTAGGTGTGTTCACTTCACTTAGTGCACACACACTAGGTTCGGCCTCTTTTCTCTTTGCACACACTTCTTTCACTTTGCACACAAGTAAGCTTGGCCTCCTCCTCTTCTTACACACCCCAAAGGCTACGACCTCTTCTTCAAATGCACACACAACGTGTGTTCTTCAATTTGCATGCCCACCAAAACTAAGTTCTCGGCCTTCTCTTGCTCACACCCGAACACCAACCCAAAGAGGCATGCAAGGTGCGGTCTCTTCTCCTCTTCTTAAAAGCGCTCAAGGTATGCTTGAGCCGCGGGTCGCGCAAGTCACAAGGCACAAGGGTGCGCAAGTGCCGCGCAAGTCCCACTGCCGCAGGGTGTGCAAGTGCAACACCCGCGTGCACTTCCTCCTGCCGCGCAAGTACGCAGGCAGAGAGGGAATCAACCACGGGCGTGCTAGAATGCGGCCTCGGGTTCTTCCGGTCGCGCAAGGGAGGCGCGCAGGGGATCCTTCTTCTTCTTTCACGCAAGTGTGCGCGAAAGGAACCTCATCCGCGCAAGTAGAATGCGGGGGGCTTCTTTCTTCGCGAGGCAGAGAGCACTCACGGGACTTCTCTCGAGTTTTTCAGCAAGCAAGAACAAGTGCCTTGGGTGCTCCTTTTATAGGCGAGGCTGCCTCGTATCATCCGCGTGTGATATCTTTAAATTCCCGAAGTTTTCGGTTATTTCAAGATTCTGTGAAATCTTGTTTTTCTTTTTATTTCACGCGGGTTCCATTTTCTTCGGCCTTCTTCAAATACATGCGTCGTTGAATGTGTGCATGGCCTATTCTCTTCCAATCCATGCAAAGCATGAATACACCCAAGCCTCGGCAACTTAATTTTGCCTCGGCCTTGTTTGAAATCTCATCACATTGCATGCATGCTTATTTTGTTGCATGGATGTGTTCATTACATCCAGAAGAACCCAATGGATCCTTCACCTCGAACAATGGTGGTCGGATGCTCAAAAACCATCCTTGGAAGGCGCCTGGTTCGAAGGAGGAGTCGCGGGTGGCCTCGGGCGAGCTCAAGGAAGATGACGACTCGCCGGCCGTTTGATCGGGCGATTGAAAGACATCAGACGGCCGGGATAAGATCTCGAGCGGCGAGATGCGATGAGCGGCGGAGATCGAGCGCGCGATGAGACGGACGGCCAGGATTCGCTCCGCGGCAAAATCGCGCGTCCCACATCGAAACGGCCCACTGATTTTCCGCGGCTTATCAACTAGCCGCTCCCTTCCACTCTCCAATCGAACTTCCCCCTCCACGGTGCCGCCCCGCACCGTGTTCTCTCTGTGGGCGCGCTCTTGCGCCCACCCCTGCCTCTTGCGGGTGCGCTTTGCGCCCACTATGCACTCGGGCGCCCATGTTGCGCATGCCTTATCCCCTGCGTGGCCGGCTAACACACGGCCGCGGCCTCTCGGGCAGGCCCCATGGGATCCCCTTTGGGCATGGAGACCTTGAGTCCCACAAGTGCCTTGGGGTTGAACCCTTAAGGCTGGCCCTTGGTGGCTTCCTTTTTGCTTGAGGAAACACTAAGTACTTTGTATACAAAAAAAATAACCAAGTGTAAATGCCAAATGCCACTTCTTCTTCTTCTAAGCCATTCTTTCCATTTCTTCTTCATCCTTCTTCCAAAAACTTCCTCAACTCCATTCAATCTTGTATTATAGACTTATGAGACATTTGTAGAAGGTTCTTCATCAACCGAAGCTCCTGAATCACATATATTCTTCAATGTTCTTCATTGAACCAATCAGAGATCAAATTGGAACTTCTTCAGATTCACATGCACTAAGTGTTAGTGCATGGAATTATTTACTCCACTTCATCCACTTAGAAGTTGCGGATGGATCATCTTCTAACTCCTCATGAATTGTCAATACAATGCATGGTCTTCTATCAGTGTTGTGACTTTGTATCCAGTTGATACAAGTTCTTGAAACTTAATGATTAGCTCAACAATCATCTGATGTAATGATGATGCTCCATCATCATCCATTCTTCAAGTGGTGTAACTTAGTATCTTGATACAAGTATTGAAACATTAAGATCAGTTCTACAATCGTCTGATATTAACATGGATGAATGTTTCAACCATAAACACTTATGCCACTTAGTGAATCTCCTAAGTGACATTCATCTTAACACAATGGCCATCCTCCATTCATCACCAACACCATCACATCCTTTGCCATTCACATATTGAAACTCCTTGAAATCCATCCATTCCTTGACAATAACGTACCTCATTGACAACAAATGCAACACAATGCACTTCAGAACATTAATTAGTTCTCAAATGAATATAAAAATTTTATTCTGGATGAATTTGATTTATTCATTTATTGTTATTCCATGTATATATCAAATTCATATATAATAGGTGGGGAGGGTATGGAAAAAATCTTTCATCATTTGATAGAGGGTAGAATCCAATAAGATTTAGACATAGGGATTTACTTTTTAAGAGATTAAAATTTATATTTACCTAATGTATGATTCTTCCATTTATTAAATGGATAATAAAATATTAAAATATAATGTGTATACGTATTTCTCATCCTTTAAAAAAATTTAAGTGGAATGATATTTTTTATCTCATAGTGATTTTTATAAAAAGGATGTTGAACATAGTTGAAATTATTATATGATATTGTTTGATTAAAATAATAGTGAAAAATTTATTATACCAGTTTATATAATTGTTTATCATTTATACTCTTACATTTTTGAATGAGTATTTTTTTAGAAATTTAGATAATGAATTACATCATTTTTGGGAATGGAATGATCTTTATGACCGAATTACATTATTCTAAAGAATTCGTGTCTAACATGGAAGGTAAATCCATCCATTTAGGCAGGTGTATTTAACTTATTGTTCAATATAATGTTAATTTTTTTACACCAAGGATAGAAACCAAGGTTATATAAAAGGATATATTTAAAAAAAATTCCTGAATGTGGTGCCATATTATCCTTTGATTGGGATAATAGGTTTTGGTGTAGAAAATATCAAGGTGAAGGATCCTTTTATTTATAGAAAAATTGGTTCATCATTGTATACCACAAACTTATATAAGTGTTTCAGGAGAAGCCTATTCAGATTCATTGATTATAGACTGGGATGTATTATGTTTTTATATAGTTGAAGAGTACACCAATGGTTCTTATTCATATCTTTTTACCATGGCCAATATAGTCCAAAATGATGTGTAGTGGTGGATGGAATTCCATGTGAAGTGAAATATCCACCCACTCTAATCTATAATAAGAAAGAAAACAAAATTTTATAACACCAACACCTGTTTAATCTTGAGGATCCAATATTTCAAATTTTAACCCCCCTTAGGGTCTATCAATTTATTATATTTTAGGTGAAGGGATTTAAATAAGATAAATAAAAGGAACAATATGCCACAAAAAACAATATATTGTAAGAGTCAACATTCAAGGAGTACCTAATGTGATAAAAGAAAATATATATATCATTTCACTAGATTTATATATTTTATCAAAAAATTCAAATTTACAAAAAATAGTTAAAATTAAAATTAAGGGTTAAAAATCACTAAATGGAGTATTAATCAACCTTTTGATTCTCTTTTGATGTAATATATTAGATAATACTAGAATAAAAAATCTGTTTCTGTGAGGATTTTATGGGGAATAATAAACAATAGTTAGACCTAATTATTTTATACATGTGTCCATATAATAATTTCATATAATTTCATTTAATAGTTTCCCATACATTTCTACTAAATTAAAACCTATTTCTATTTTTTGTGATTTAGTAGAACCCATATTTTTTAAATTTTAATTTTTAATTAAATTTAGTAAAATGATAATTTTGGAATAAAAAATTACAAATAATGTGATTTTAGATGATTTATTGAAAATAATGGAAAATAAAAAATATCTTATATGTTTTACATCATTTTAGAATTCAGATAGCATTTTATATCACATAAAATAATGGTATCATTAGTGGGGAAATATATTGTATACGTAAATTGGGATTTTTTAAGATTTAATTTGCCTATAAATATATATATATCCTCCTCCAATTCTAAATAATTCAAAATTGAAATAAAGGGGGGAATAAATTAGGAGAATCCAAGTTAACATTATTCTGGATTTCTATGTAAGATTGTTGATCTGTTTATATAAATATCATTATTGTATTTCACTAACTATTGTGAAATAATTTTATATTTATGATTAAATGGTATCTTATATCTACATTAATTATTGGAAAAGAGAAAAAAATTTATTATTTTTATTAATTAAATATTGTATCCATATTAATATTTATTAATCTTCATTTTTACACATTTCCAATGTTTAATTTGGTTGTATTGGTAATCAATCATTTTCATTTAATTATATTATCCCATAAAAATACATGATCCTAAACCAATATAGTTTTTAGTGGTGAAAAGGATGAGTACTATAGTTGATCCATGGAGATAGATTATGGTTGCTTCATGTACACTTGGATCAGTTATTTATGATTTTATTATCCTAAAATCAAGGCTAGTGGTAGAGATAATGTTAATAGGTGCTTCTTGAAAATATTTGTAGCCTAATTTTAGTGAAATAAAAAGTAATGTGGTGATTCCAATGATAGGTAATATACATGGTGACCCTTATGGTTAAGATATATATATTAAAACATTATTGGATATTTTTATCTATTTATAAATTAAAAATTAAATTGTTAGGATGATTTTATTATCGTATCCTCAGGGTATGTCTAGAATATGGTAAATAAAAATAATTGGGATGAGTAATTGGTGGAGAAAACAAGAATAATACAGTGTTTCAACTAGTCATAGAATATATTTTTTATGTTGATGCATTTTTAGTAAGCGAGTGACCATATATAAACTTAGTAGGTCATGTATTGTGTGACTAGGCTATGAGTGATAATTAGTATACCCACATCATGTGAATTCATTCTCGCACACCACATTGCATGGATGTGGAATTCCACATAACATTTTCTCATCTAATATTGAACATATTTTATAATTTCCACAAGTTTTTCATTTTATACATTTTTATATCCCATTTTATATCAATTCTTATTTTATCCTTGATGGCGAGATTTTCATTTTCATTTTTATTATTTAAATAGGGTTTTTCTAAAATTTATTATTTTTACATTGAATATAATGATGATAATATATGATTTTAGAATATTTTTGTGTTTATTTTTTTAATCAAACATAATATTATATTACATAAGGTAATTTAGATCTCACAAGTTTAATTTTTTCCCTGAAATAGTATTTTATGAATTGATATTATATGGTGTAGTCCAATAAAAATTTCAATATATACTACACTAGATGAGAAATTTTTTGGACCCATAATCAGGATTATAAACATGATTATTTATATTTATTTGTTATTAATTATGACATAATTCTTTTATAACCTTATTTATAATGACTATATATGATGGAAATTAACTAGTTTAATTATTTATTATCTCATAACATGTTCCTTCAGTTTTGAAAATATCAGTACTAACTTATAGGATTTATGGTGTTATTTTAAGTTATTAACTAATACAAACAATATGAAAAATCCTCATATTTATTCTAATAGGTTATTAGAGTCCTTAGTAATGATACTCCCATTATGTGGAATAATAAAATGTTTAAACGTTTTATAAAAAATACTAGTATGACATGTCATTTATGCGACAATGTTTATTGATTTTTAGTGGTGTCTTAGTGAGTAGAATCGCCCTAAAAATTATTGGTGATGGTGTATTTAAAAAAATTAGTTAGCCAACCAAAATCATGGTACACATGGATTTAATTCATAGATTCAAGAACATTGATGATGATTATTCATTTTAGTTCTGGTAAAAGGTTTATAGAAATGATGAATTTATCATATTCCACATAGGGTTTACATATGTATTCAATTGAAAAGAAATACATAATGATTTTTAAATATTCTATAAATAGTATTTCATTAAACCATTTCTGTGATTTATTGTTGGTGCGGTTTAAATAACTAGTTTTTAAATTTAGTTGTTATCTAAAAAAATATAATGACTATAGTGTATAGTAATCCAAAGTATTAATTTATATTGTGTATTTTCAGATATTATGATGACAATTAATGGAGTTTTTTATTCCTCCATTTGGATACCCATTGATAATGACTTGTTATCCACCAGCTAACACATAGTGTTTTGGTATTGTTTTTTCACCATTGAGGCTTTTCATTTCATGATCACTAGTGATGAAGTTTGGTATTCATTTGTCAAATTTCCTAATGATGTAGCACATACCCCGTATATAAAATTATGTTTTATGATAGAAAGAAGTGTGGTTATTAATGCATTGTTTTTAGTTGATAATTACTTGAGACATATTATTTAAAGGTTTATTTTTACTGGGGGTATTGAATATAAATATGTATAGATACCTACAATTAAGGATGTTTTTGATTAGATATTTTAGGTCAACATTTTCTATAATATTATATCGTTTGAGATATTTATAATGTTATATTATCTATGTTAATATTTTTCTATTATAACCCCTTTTTTAATTTTTATGTGATCAATATATTTTAGTGTATAATATGATTTGATTATTATCCATGTTAAACATCATCTTTGGTTTTAATCATCACTGTGCATTTATTATGGATGATTATACTTTTCACTACACGGGAACATTTGTGTTGATGTACTAATCATTTTAAAGAGCTCTATTTTATTTTAAAAATTTCATGATTCCTACGGTGTTGAAGTTTTTAGTTCATACTGTAGGACTAGGTGGTTATTTTAGGTTTCTATGTGAATGTGTTTTTATAAATTAGTATACAAATTTACATTGGGTCTCCATTAATGAACAATATATTTTATTTGATCAACCATAATTTTTTTAACATTTTTAATGGATTTAATTTTATTTTATTACATTATTGATAGAGGAAATTATATGTATAAATAAATTTAAGTATTTATTGAATATGGAATAACTATCCTATTTAAATATTTTTTATCATTAGTGATCTATCGTGAAATTTCAAGAGATAATGGGGACCATTTTGTATGAACAATGTGTATGTAATGATAACCAAAACATCTCATATATGAGGGGGAAATATTTTGAAACACCCAACCTTAATTTTTACCATGATTGGGTTCAATGAGGATCAGGTCATGAAAATATACTGTGATAATGGTTTATCTTAAGAAGAATGTTTTTGTTCGTGATTTATAATTATTCAAGAAAATACACATTATAGGAGTTAGATAATTTATATCGTTTTTAAATGTAGAGAATATATAATATTAACATTTTGGAATTTGAATATATTTCCTATGGTTCAGAAACCTAAATAGTGGGTTTTTACTTGTGTTTGGAAGAAATTAGATGTGGTTGTAGTGCTCAAATATTGAATTTCCCATGTTTAACATGTATTTGAAAAAAATTTAATAGAATCTTGTAACTTGTGGTGGATCACCTTTACCCTTAATGAATTTTAAGGGGTGTGGGGGTCTCATTTTTTATTCTAGTTATCTATTGGGAACCCATCAATAAAAATATGGTACACTATGTATATAATGGTGTCTAATAAGTTCCTGGCCAGCTTTTTTTTTAATTTAACATTATTTCAAAAAACTATTAATTAACATACTTTTAAAATCCCTTTATAATATTTTTTCTACCCAAGTCGTCTAATATAATCCCCAATAAATATCCCATTTCTGCTCTCCTACTTTTCTTATCCCCTTCACAAGATCATCATATCACTTTCTATCAATGATCCTTCTATGAAAATATCATTTTAGTTTAAAGGATAATTTGTGAATTTTACATTAATTCATTGGGTCTATCTTCTTAATATTATCCAAGTGTAATGCATTTTTTACTATGTTTATTAATCTTTAATTATATTTGAATATGATGAAATGAGACAGTGATTCTATGAAATTTAACTCTATAAATAATAATTTATGTGTTTCATATAATATAAAGTAATATCATATGGGATTTTATTTATGATATGTTTGAGAGAAGGAATTTTTGTCTGAAAAAACAAAAAAATGATCCTATAGGGATTTAAATTATAGTTTAGGAATTATACATTATCCTGTTATTGGAACAAAATTTTGTTTTAGCATTGGTAATTTCATGAATTTCTTTTTCTTATGATATGAATGGGAATCATTAAAAATTATAATTAGGGGACCCATAATATAACTTATAATTTGAAGTTATTTTTTATTCCCTGATATAATCTTTTATGAATCATATTTATAAAGTCCTTTCATAGGTAGGTATTTTAGTAATTAATTGGGATATGAGTTATCCATGAGAAAAATGGGGATAGAAAATCTCATTTGAACACAAGATGATCAAAATAACTAAATTTGGTTTATTTATGGTGGTATTGTATAAAAAAATTGATTTTCATTCTATGATTGGAGTGGTTTAGTGGATTATTATATTATTATTTGCATTCCATATAGAATTAATGAGATGTTTTTAACCCCTAACCTATACCTCCAAGATTATGATAGAGAGTTACATGTGCTCAACCTCTAGTTCTCCATACACTAAAAGGTCTTGATTAGCTACGAGGGAAAAAAGTCTGTCAGTGGGGAGACTATACACACAATTTTATATCCTTTCAGAAAAAATATAAATAAAATATATAATCCCATAGTATTCAATGAAAAGTAAAAATTATATCATGATTCACACATTTTATAAAAAATTAATTAAATGGGATTCTAAATTGGAAAATCAACCCAATATAATAAGGGTACACATATAAATAGATAAATAAAACCATATAGTAGTCCACCTGATTTTTTCAAAGTACTATTACAAATATTTACTCCTTAACTCAACCATCCACCATGGGCCCCTTTCTCTTGTTTCGATCCATATATATGAAATATTTATCCATACGTAGATGTATTTATATGGTGTTGGAAAAACCCTTTATGAAACCACTAACACATCCTTAACATATGTTCACAAAATATATAATAATGTAATACATGTAATAATGTAAATTCCTAAAAAGCATGTTACGACATATGTTTCTCATTTTCATGCATGGAAGAAACTACCATAATCACTGCCCCCATGATTTGGAACTATGTAGATATGTATGTCAATGTTCGTCCAACCATGTTACTCCTCTAAGAAATCTACACCCACCCCACCCTGGTGTTGGTCATTATCAGGAACACCATACACCTCTCCCTAATAGTTGTCATTAACCATGGTTTATTGCAATTCCCATATGACATATATTATATAAACAGATAACTTATCACCCATTAATTGAATTGTCTCACACCATCCTTAATCCAAAACATTATAAGTTTCCATTCACAGTCTACTCATGTTCCAACAAGCATGTATGTGATATGACACATACAATTAAATTTTCCACAGTATGTATTCATCATCGTTCTATTATACTCAAAATCCATGGAACTATCTTCCCAAAACTATTAATCTTGATCATCCTGATATTTAGGGAATGATTACACATGCTATGGAATACTATAAGATAATCAAATTATATAAAATAACAACAAGGAACATGAAAATCTATTTTCAAGATAATACAAAAATTCTAATGATAATAATCAAGAATGGTCTCATGTCCAGTCATAGATTGACAATAAAATAGAAAAAATATGTGGGTTATCAATTATTAATAGTAATGAAATTAAAGTCCCCTTATTTTAAGGAACTTCCAACCTCTATGATATTTATGATTCAATCTAATTATCATTAATGGTCATAGACTGAACTATGTCACACACACATAGATAATGGAAGAGATGTCAAAAACTATTAACATGCATTATCGATTATAAAAAATGATTTTATAAAAGGGTAATAAAAAATATACATTAAGAATGGGTTTTCTATAATCACATTCATTAAGGAGTCTGCTAATGGAGAAAATTACGATATATTTTGAAGGATTGTTACATAAAACAAAAACACAATTTTCAATTCATGATATATTTTTTTTCTTACTCTATATTTCTACAACATATAATTTGGTCTATCCAATTATACTATTTTCAAAATAAATATGTAAATGGAAAATATATATTGGATGGAGAAAGTCTCATGATGATCATTCTATAGAAACATACATTGAAACAACCACCATTTTTTTCTAAATCTAAATTTAGTCAAAGGGGTTGTCATTGATGGATTTATAATTCAATTTATAAAAAATTAATCATTAATAGATTAATTTTATATAATCAATCATCATTGATGAATTAATTAGGATTGAGATATATAAAAAATTAAACTCAAAATGATCATATTCATTGGTACATCTTGATTAGATCAAAGAAGTGAATGAACATGGATGATCATACATTTATCATAGAGTAAAGGGGGAAATTATCATTGGATCATGATATAAAATAGAATTTTATCATATATACTTATTCACCTTTCAATAAAGTTGATTAATTTTTCCTAGAACTAAAAAGCTCACCATTTAGTCATTTTTGAATTATTTTAATGAAGTAGTGTCAATGGGAGATGAATGGGAGGACCAATAAACAATATAAGATGTTTAAATTAATTAATAATGCTTTGGGGTAAGAATATGATAATTACTATGGTTAGAAACAAATTAAATTTAAAATCCACTAGGTGAATTTAATTCACCAATAGACTTGGTGCATCATTTGGTCAGTTACATTGCACTAGATGGCTGGCTGGTAATACACATTTTTAGAAACAACATAAGTCCCACCAATTATATGGTGGATCCCCACCAGTGATATGATGGCCTTATTTTTTCCACCATTTGTAACATCACCTCCATAAATTTAACATCTACTATAAGACACCAGAATACATCTACCATTTTTAAAACTCTGCTTTTAGAGACATAACATCAAACAAAAAATGTTTTTTATTAACATCGTCATCATGTACATAAAATAAAATGTGATGATGTTATAATTATTTTAATATAAAGACTTCACTTCCACAATAAGTACCTTAAAGGGTTGTTCTCATTTTTTTCTTTGGTCTTGGGATTGTGCAATGTTTTCAATCTCAGATGAGCCCTAAAGGCCATCTAGAATACCTTTGTGACCTATAGTATAAAATATGTATACCTTTCAGATATAATGCTAAACTAAACTATAGGTAATGGTAATACATCATGAACATACATATTTCTAATATTTTATATTGAGTTATAGACATGGATTTTTAAATATTAATAAACCTTCATAAATCATTTACTAATAAGACAAACAATTTCACATCTCATCTGGGTGTTTTAAAACCCTACCAAATTATCAATCATGATTTCCTTCCACTTACACAGTGTAACAAGATGTGGCTTGAGTAGTCCACCAAGATGGTTGTTCTTGAACATTATCTTATGCTATTTAAGGTAGCAAGAATGAAATCCATCGTTGACCCTCTTAATTCTTGGCCAACATGACATTCCCTAAATGTTGTGGTACATTTTTTTACACTATGATACACTAAATACTTGAATGAATGGATTTCCCTCGTTATCTCCTCCATGAGAGTATAAGTGACTACAAGTATCCCATGAAAAAGGATTAAATCATCATCATCAAACAAACATATAGGTATTAGGTCACCTTCTCTAAGCTGCCACCGCTACACAACACTCCAAGTTTTAGCCTCTTATCATGCTAATATATAATCTACTAAATAATATATGATCCCCAATAAATAAAACATCACCAATACTCGATTCTTAAAAGCATAAATGATCTAACAATCCATAAATATAATAAGGATCCAGTATTCTTATAGAGTACATTCACCATTACCTTGAACTACCAGTGTTTTATAGACAAGAGCACATGCAACAAAATTACCATTACATTGTGGATAATCCATTTAAATTTTACTTTTTTATAGGTACTCAACCTAAAACCTCTTTATCTAGTTTAGATCACATATTATGAATATATAAAGGTTGATCTTGTGGTTAGTGTAAAAAACAATCAAGATTCTGAAAAGTGGGTCTCTCTAACATTGTAAAACATATACAATAGATATTACCTCCAAGTCATGTATAAGATTTTTCTACTTAATAGGTCACAACTAACATGACCCATAAGATACTAACTACTCCCAATTCATTAGTAATTCTCCCAAAAGGAAATATTTATGTGTTTTAATATATAGAATAATCAATCCATGGATAGGGTAGTATCAACTATGGATTTATATTAAAAATCCTCCCCAACACATGAAATGTATCTCCACACTGGTCTGTCCATTAAGACATCACTCCCTTCTTTATCAAATTGATCAAGGTTTTTGATAACTGGGAGAATTCGTGGACAAAATGAGATAGTATCCCAATAGAATTTTGAATGAAAATATTCTTCAAAAAACTATAATGAAATTTATATGTTATCACATTACTAACACTCATTGGTTCCATTGATATTCCTTTCCCACGCACCACATTCTTTTTGAATTTCACCACCAAATGTTAAACATTGATAGCATAAATGAATATTATTTTCTATAAGTGAACATAAGACTACCTCAATATTATTATTGTGTTACTAATGGATTAGTGAGTAGATAATGATTTCATCATCGAATAACACCATGAATAAGTCATGATATGTGTTGATGCTTTTTCTCATGAGATCGATGAACCATATATTCACATTTTCCAATCAAAATGGATTCACAATTTACTCTTATAGTCCATACCTACTCTTAAAAATTTTCATTGAGATGTAATCCCCTATAACTCAAAACACGTAATTTAATGAAGTATGATGAAACATGGAAAACAATTCGGTTATACATAATTAATTAATGTGATCATACATCCTGGGAAACGTATATATGTTCCCCACCATAACATGGTCTAGACTCTAGTGTTCTATGGAATGTTTAATACTATCATCATACTTCATGGAGAATAAATCAATTATACCTAATGGTTATATACTCATCCTGATAATGACATTCTACTAAAATTCCTCATGATTCACCTTGATTTCATTAATCATGATTGATTATATATGATAAGGGGGTACCAAAATAAGACACACACCTAGCATGGGATATTTCTCAAATTAAAATCCTTTTACAAGGGGGTATTTCTGCTAAGTCATTCGAAAATATTGTCTAATAGAGATATATAACTGGAGGGAATGATAAGGGGGTTCCCACTAATCATGCAAATATATCTAAGAAAAAAAATTCAGCAATGATCATCCCAATCAGAATTAATTATGTTCCAACTCTATATGATACAAATTTCCATTGTCCAATAATAAAATAATTATCTCCATTGGGTGATTTTAAAAAACCCACCACTGCTAGAAATCAATGCCAGCTCAATTATTTCACATATCATACATGATAAGAAAGTCATTAAATAATGTAATGTCTAGAATCATTAAGTCCCACATATTTTCAAAACTAGTAATGACTATCCGAAATTACATCCAATGAAGATGATGGTCCAGTTTCATTACCAATGGTATTTAAATGCTTTGTAACTAAAATAAAAACAATAATAGAAATAATACAGGAAAAAAAGAGAATATAAAATTTACTTGGAAACACCATAAGAATTAAATATTATAATGTAACATTATGACCCCTCAAAGTCTTTATAAGGTAACCTAATCTCATAATGATTTCAACCAATTCTTTATTATCCTAAGGGACTATGGTTCCCTAGAATATTAATTAACATTTGGGTTAAATGGAATGGTATATGAAACCATAGTTCAAATCTCTTATACCAATTAAATGATTAATTTAAATAATTCGTGGTGATGTTCTCCAACTACCTAAACCATAGCGTAGGTGTCAAATCCTGTTCAACTGCATTATCATACAAGTCGGGTGCTTGAGTTGCAACATCCTCCATTATAGGAGTATTTTGGCTCATTTCACATGTATTACCATCCATATAAACTGAGGAATTGGTTCACGCCCAAATTTACCCAAGAGAAGAAGGGTAGAACTGTCCTTGTAGTGTAGCTTGGGTTGTCGATTCCACAGAGACCTAAGAAGATACCTAAGATACACAGCCTAAGGGATGGATTTTTGGCTATGAAGTGGCCAACTTGGATTTGTTTTTAACTGTTTTGGGAGAAGAATAATAAGCTTAGTTGAGTTCAATTTTAATGAAATGGGTTGATCTTAGGGTTACACTTAGGTGGATTGAATGCATTTTATTTCTTTAGACAAATTTTTGGTTTTATTAATTCTTGATGAAACTATTCTTCAAAATAACACTACCTTCATCATTTTCTGGTTAGATACTAACTAAACCCAATTACTAGTCACCAACACACTTAGAGAACCAGATTCATGATCTCTCCAAGGTATATGGTTAATTTGGTAATTGGAATTAGCCTTTTCAAACACAGTGAAGATGAGGAGCAAAAATAATTGAAGAATGGAAGTCTTGAATTATTTAACCAATTAACAACAATTCGTGCATTAAATATAAATCAATCCAGCCTTTGCATATTCCTAAGATCAACCCATTAAAGGTTTATCCCTCCATTTATGATAGACTATCAATGGTGGGTGGAAGACGGCTTACAAGAATTGAATTGAAGAGATTAAAACCGCGGAAATAACGAGCACTCCTCCGTGTGTGTGAATGGAATTCACACCTATGTGTGAACTATATCACCAACACACAGAGTTGTCACTGTGCTTTTGTGATTTTAGAGATTTAAGTATAGAAATTGGAAGAATAGAAGAGAAGGAATTGGATTAAGAACTTAGAAATACAAAAAGAAACTTACATGGGGAAAATGAAAGCATTACAACAAAAATTGAGCATAATAACATTACATGAAAGAAGGTATGAGTTTCTCCTCACCACCACTGCCTTAAATAGGAAAATTTGGATCCTTAGGCCGAGCTCCAACAGTACATGTCATCCCAATCAATGAGGGTAGGCATAGGTGGTGGAAAGTAGGTGGAGAGGAGACTTCTCCACCTTTGACCCGAGATGGCATCCAGCTTGCATCCACTTGACAGATCCGATTCAATTTCCTTATAGATGGCTGCTTTGGAGTGGGCCAAAGAAGACAAAAATAAAGCCCCATATGCCTTTTAACATCCTTTAAAATATCAGCCCAATTTAATTTGTGGTTCGTGAGATATGGAAGATTCATTGGGCTGAATATCTGGGCCGCAGATTCTGGCCCAGATTCTGATCTTCCATTTGGGCTGCCTTGCTCACCATCATGGAGACCGAATTATCACTTTGTCCTGAATAATTATTTGTTCCCCTGTATGCCTTTTATCATCACAAGAAATTTGGGCTTCATTGGTACAGTATTTGAGGACCCACATCCTCAACAGTGGGTTGATGTCCAATCTGCCTTTACAAGAATTGTCTCCTTTCATCACCAAATATCTTCATCATCCTTTATGAATCTTTCCTTGATCCCTGAATGAGAAACATTTAAATTTGAAGTGAAGATACATTTACAAAAATATAATATTAAAACATGAATAATTACATTCAATAAAATCATATGAGTCATTGGACCTAAATTGGTGTACATTAGGCATGAAGTGCACAATTGATGACAGTGGATGTTTAAAATTAAAATGTACTAACTCAGGCCCATATGATCAAAAATGAACTTTTAATCCCAATAAAATGTAATTATAAAATGTTTTTTTTATTGTCTAATCACACCCCCCAACTTGAGATTTGCTAGTCCCGAGCAAATAACTCAAAGATTATGAAAATCAAATTCCCTTTTCCAAAAACATTTTAATAAACAATGCTCACCAAAATACCTCATACCAAAAAAATGTTGCATCCCATCAAAATCATTTAATACAATGTAGGTTCTAAAGAATAACCCAAGACCAAGCCCATTCTTCTGATCAAATTCAATGCCACATTTCATTCAATTACCATTAATCATGATGATGTGTTGTGTGTCACAATAGACATGGGGGTTCATTTTTATTCAAGGGGGAATAGATGGAAGCGCTAGGTGGAATCACATTTTAATATTAATATGAGTATTCCTTTTTTTTTCTTTTTTTTTCTTGTTTTTTTGCAATGTTGCCATGGTTATTGAAATTGAATTCAAATGAGTCAACCCTTGTAGCGAGACTTTGCCGATGACTCCCAGGCTCAAAGGCCTTAGGGCACCAAGTGAAGCCCACATACTCGGGCATCATCTCGAGTTAACTCATTCAAAAACAAATACAAATTTCCACAAATAGAGATAAAATTCCAAACTCTGGGCCAAACAACTATGGAGTCATGATCCCCAAGTGTCGAAAGCCACACATTAAGTCATTTCATTGCTCTATGCGCAAATTTATTGTTGTTTTTTTTTTGTGTTTTTTTACACCTCTTTTTTTATATATATTTTTTTAAAATACTCATATTAAATTTAAAATGATCACCAAACTATGCTATTTATTATGGGACCCCAAGAATTTAAATTAATACCCCACAATCCAACGGACGTGCATTGTGATTTTTTTATAAAAATTGGATGAAAATGTAACAGTGAAAAATCACATTAGACAGCCACACTTTCCAAAATTTTATGCTCATGAACTTAAACATGTATTAAAATCAGAATCAAGGAATACAAAATTATTTAATATTCAGTTTTCAAGGTTTGCAATGTGTAATAACATGTTTAAGGTTAAGGAAAATTTTCATTCAATTAACATGCACATTTTATTGCTCTATGTGATTGATTTTTATTTTCACCTCCCCCAAACATAATATAACACTATCCCCAGTGTTTAAAGAATATATAATTTAGAAGGGGTACATGCAGAGAATAGGAGCATTGAACAATTTCCCCTGATATTTGATGTTGAAGTTTGTGATGCTCTCATTTAATCCCTTGGTCGCCATGTCACTTGAAGAATCCTCACGGTAGTGTACGCTTGTACTCCTATGATTTCCCTGAAAATCCATCAAACTTAGCAGCCCCTGAATCTCAAAAACCAACATAGTTAGACACAATGGAAACCCCTTGAGGTTCCCTTTTCTAAAAAAAACAACAAAAAAAATAAAAAATATAAAAATAAAAATAAAGACAAAACATACTTGTTAATTTTGAAACTCCAATGATCGACACTCATAACAAGTAATAAAATTTTTTTTTAAAAAAAATTATGTAAATATACCATATTTAAAATATAAGTATATATATATTGAAGATAGAATAAGGAAGCACCAACCACCGTAGTTCAGTGGTAGGTGTGCGCCCCTATCTCCCTTCGGTCCCGGGTTCGAGTCCCGCGGCTTCGCCGGTCGTGACGGGGTTTGACCCACGTCCTACGCCGTGTCTTTTTTTTTACAGTTTTTTTGTTTTTTTTTTGTTTTTTGTTTTTTTTTGTTTTTTAATAAAATAAAATAAAATAAAAACTTACAAACACCTATATTGTTGATACATTGTCTTCTTTTTAATTTCTGGGTAAGATAATACTCAGGGATCGCACCGCGTGACATGGATGAATACGGTGCTCCCCTTTCATACCCATCCATACTCATAAGAGAAGAACAGGTCAACAATATGAGGTAAAATTATATCAAATTGTTTTTCTAAAAAAAAATTGATTAAAACAATAAAGTGATTGTAAATTAAAAAATCATGGGTTGCCTCCCATTCAACGCTTTGTTTAACGTCGTTAGCTCGACTTAAACCCCTTATTGATTAATTGTTGTTTTTTTTCATCAAAGGTAGGTTCACTCAGGTCTTCATCAACTTCATGTTTTTGGAATGGTTCTATGAATGGTTTGACTCTATGACCATTAACTTTAAATATTTTACCATTGGTGGGATCTTGAATTTCAACAGCCCCATGGGGGTACACCTTATGCACTATGTATGGACCGGACCATCTAGACCTCAACTTTCCCGGGTGAAAATGAAGTTTAGAACTATACAAAAGCACATGTTTCCCTAGTTCAATGTGTTTAGTTTTAAGATTCCTAGACTGGTAGTCTTGAACTCTAGCTTTATTGATCCTTGAATTTTCATAAGCCTCCATCCTAAGTTCCTCAAGCTCATTTAGATCCAATTTCCTCTTTATTCCGGCCAAAGAAATGTCAAAGTTCATTTTTTTTGATTGCCCAAAAGGCCTTATGCTCAATCTCCACTGGCAAATGGCATTCTTTACCATAAACCAACCTATATGGGGACATTCCTAGGATAGTTTTAAATGCTATTCGATATGCCCAAAGAGCATCTAAGAGTTTTCTCGACCAATCATTCCTAGATGAATTAACAGTTTTCTCATGAATTTGTTTGATTTATCTATTGGCTAACTCAGCTTGACCATTGGTTTGTGGGTGGTAAGCGGTGGACACTTTGTGAGAAATTCCATACTTCTCCCTGAGCGATGAGAATGGGCGATTGCAGAAATGAGTTCCACGATCACTAATGATAGCTCTAGGAATCCCAAATCTAGAGAAGATGTTTTCTTTAAGGAATCTAATCACAGTTTGATGGTCATTGGATTTTGTAGGAATGGCCTCAACCTATTTTGAGACATAATCGACAGCCAAGATAATTTAAAGATATCCCCTAGAGTCTGGGAAGGGACCCATGAAATCAATTCCCCAACAGTCAAAGATTTCAACCACTAATATTGGAGTGAGAGGCATTTGATTCCTTTTTGTGATGGACCCTACTTGTTGATACCTAGGACAGCTTTGACAAAATGTGTAGGAGTCCCTTGAGAGGGTGGGCCAAAAGAGACCACATTGAAGAACCTTGGCAGAAGTTTTCTTAGAGGAAAAGTGACCTCCACAAGCCTCACTATGACAGAACATTAGGATGGACTCTTGTTCGGATTCTGGCACACACCTCCTAATGACTTGGTCAGGACAGAACTTATATAGGTATGGATCATCAAACACATAATGCTTGACATCAGAAAGAAATTTTCTTCTAGCTTGGGTCCCTAAGAATTTTGGAATGACCCCTGAAACTAAGAAGTTGGCTATGTCATCATACCAAGGGCAATCACTCATAGAATAGAGGTTCTCATCGGGAAATGAATCAGACACAGAAAGGTGATGTGAGTTGTCTTTGAATTCCAACCTAGAGAGGTGATCAGCTACAACATTCTCAACACCTTTTTTATCCTTAATGGTTAAATCGAACTCTTGAAGAAGAAGGACCCAGCTAATCAATCTAGCCTTGGCATCTTGTTTTTGGAAGAGATATTTTAGAGCTGAATGGTCGGTGAATACAATGATGGGTGATCCTAAGAGGTAGGACCTGAATTACTCTAAGGCAAACACAACAGCAAGTAACTCCTTTTCAGTGGTGGTGTAATTGATTTGGGCATCATTTCAGGATTTGCTTGCATAAGAAATGACATATGGAGTTTTATCACACCGTTGTCCTGACACAGCTCCTACAACAAAGTCACTGGCATCACACATGAGTTCGAAAGGAAGGTCCCAGTTTAGAGATTTCATAATGGGAGGGGAGGTGAGAGCGGATTTAAGGGTTGAAAATGAACCCTCACAGCTTTCTGTCCAAACAAATGGAGCATCCTTTACTAGGAGAGCACAAAGAGGGCGAGAGATTGAACTAAAGTCCTTAATGAATCTTCTATAGAAACCAGCATGTCCTAAGAAGGACCTCACTTCCTTAACAGTTCTGGGTGATGGAAGGTTACTATTGATGTCAACCTTTGCTTTATCAACTTCAATTCCCATACCCGAGACTATATGGCCAAGGACTAACCCCTCTTTTACCATGAAATGGAATTTTTCCCAGTTTAGGACCAGATTCTTTTCTTCACATCTTGACAAAACTCTCTCCACATTCCTAAGACATCCCTCAAATGTATCCCCAAAGACAGAGAAGTCATCCATGAAGACCTTTAGAAAATCCCCTACCATATCTGAGAAGATTCCCATCATGCACCGCTGGAAGGTTCCAGGGGCATTGCATAACCCGAACGGCATGCGTTTGAAGGAAAAGGTGCCGAATGGACAGGTGAAGGTTGTCTTCCCTTGATCCTCCAAGGAGACCTCGATTTGATTGTACCCTGAGTACCCATCTAGGAAGCAATAGAATTGATGACCCGCCACTCGCTGAAGGACTTGATCAATAAAGGGCAAGGGAAAATGGTCCTTCTTGGTACAAGATTTGAGCTTCTTATAGTCAATACAGACTCTCCATCCACTACTCACCCTAGTTGGAAGAATTTCCCCATCCTTATTAGTGATCACAGTGATTCCATCTTTCTTTGGGACAACTTGAATTAGGCTTACCCACTCACTCTCAGCTATGGGGTAGATGATACCAGCTTTCAACAACTTAAGAAGTTCTTTCCTTAACACATCTATAAGATTTGGATTGAGTCTCCTCTGAGGTTGACGACATGGTTTGGATTCAGATTCAAGAGTAATCCTATGAGTTCCAATAAGTGGGCTAATCCCAGGAATATCAGACAGGGTCCAACCAATGGATTTCTTGTGTTTCCTAAGGACATCTAGAAGCATCCCCTCCTGATTGGCTTCAAGAGAAGAAGATATTACTATAGGATGTGTTTGATTTTCCCCTAGGAAGGCATACTTGAGGGAAGTAGGAAGTTCCTTCAATTCAAGATCTGGTTGGTTCAGAATTTCAGCAGAAGATTGGGGCATTGGATCAAGATCAAATTTGTTTCCTAGATTTTTATATTGAATTGATTCCCCATGTGTAGACATTTCAGCCACAAGATTGTATTGACCTGGGTTAGGGAAGAGAGTTTGAGTTGTCTCCATGAATGTGGTTTCCTGAAAAGTTTCACTGTTTGTTGGTCCTAAGACATCATTATAGGAGCAATTTGAAAATGATTCGAGCCAAGGAGATAAACTTCTTTCATGTGAACAAAGGAAATCAATCTCATCTTGACTTAAACATCCATCAAATTTTTCTTGATGTTCTATGGATTCATTTTCAATGCTTCCTAACATGTTTACTTCATGAATGTCCTCGTCATCTCCTATTTGTGAGCTTGCATTATAGATGTTCAAGTCTAGACTCCTGTTCCCAAAGGTGATGGTCATGTTCCCATTTCGGACTTGGATAACAGAGTTGATTGTTGCAAGGAAAGGACGGCCACGAATGATTGGAGTTTGCTCCTTAGGACCTAAGCTTGGATGATTGTCAATGACAATGAAGTCGGCAGGGTAGATGAAATTCTCAACTTTCACTAAAACATCCTTTAAGATCCCCTTAGGAACCCGAACACTGCGATCAGCGAGTTGAAGAGTGACAGATGTGGGTTGGAGTTCTTCGAGCCCTAACTGACAATACATGGCATAACGAATGAGGTTTACACTGGCACCTAGGTCACACAAGGCCTTGACAACTTTTTTCTCTCCTAGTTCAACATTGATGTAAGGGCAACCCGGGTCTTTCATCTTTGGAGGAATGGTCCCTTGAATGGTGGTACTCACATTAGCAGCCAAAAGGACTTGGTTTTTATGTGAAAATTTCCTTTTAAATGTGCACAAGTCCTTAACGTACTTTGAGTAGGCTGGTATGGTTTGTATTGCATCGAGGAGTGGAATGTTCATCTTGACTTGAGAGAAGATTTCTCTCAAGGTTTCACTTAGTTCAGGCTTGGATTTCCCCCTCATGCGTTGAGGGAAGGGAGCAGGTTGTTTGAGTGTTTGGTGTGGTTGTGGTTCCTTCTCATTCTCATTATTTTTTTAGAATCTGTGGGTTTTTCTCCATCATTTTGAAGTGATGTTGAATCTTTTAATAGTTCTGAAATGGTTTGTTCTGGTTTTTCAATTGATTTCCCACTTCTTAAGACTGTCACTGGTTTCAATTGTTCATGATTTGATTGAGTGCAACTTGACTCTCCCCTTGTTGTTTGTTGTGGAATGGCTTGGTTAGGAATGGGTGCCTTCCCAGTTTTTATTGTTTGAAGTTCTTGTTTAAGGGAAGAGACTTCCGAGTTCATCCTTTCCATTTGTTTGCAAAGTTGTTCTAGTAGGCTTTGTGGAACAGTTTGGGATGGTGCTTGAGAAGATTGGTTTATCCCTGGGGGATATTTTGAAGGTGGAATGGTTTTTTGAAAATGGACTGGTGGTTGTTGGTATTGGATAGGATGGGTTTGAAACTGATTATGGGTTTGGTAGTTCTGTTGAGGGTAAGGATTTTGCCCTTGTGGTTGGCTATGTTGTTGGTTATCCTTCCATCGGAAGCCTGGGTGGTCATTGTACCTTGGATTGAAGGTGTTTTGATATTGGGGCTTTTGAAAGTTTAGGGCATTGACTTCCGCTGGGGGTCCTCCTAGAAGAACATCCTTGATGGATGGAATGGTTGGGCAGTTGTCTGTTTTATGGTCATGTTTGTCAAAAATTGTGCATACAAGGTCTACATTTTGGATTTCATGGACTTTCCTAAGGTCTATCTCTTCAACCTTCCTAGAGAGTGCTGCGAGTTTAGCCCTAAGGATTTCCTCTTCTCTATGTTTAGGAATTCCAGTGGTTCTTTGTGGCTTTTCAGAATAAGGTGAAGTTCCCCAAGTTTGGTTTTGTTCAGCCAGACTTTCCAGATACTCGTAAGCATCATTTGGGGCTTTGTTTTTAAAAGTTCTATTACACATCATGTCAATGAATTGTTTATTAACCGGACCCAACCCTTCATAGAAAATTCTCACTTGTTCAGGTATGGAAAACCCATGGTGTGGAACCATGTTAAGGGTGTCTTTGAACCTCTCCCATGTTTCATAGAATGACTCTACCTCTTTTTCAAAAGAGTTTTGGATGCTCTTTTTAAGTGCAATTGTTTTGTGATGAGGGAAGTATTTTTTGTAGAATTCTCTTTGCAGTTGGTCCAAAGAGTGTATTGATGTAGGTCTCAAGTTGTTTAGCCAATTTTTAGCTCTATCCTTTAATGAAAAAGGAAATAGCCTCATCTTAGCGGATTCTAGTTGATGTGGGTGACACATGGTTTCAACAATTTCGTTGAACTCTTTGACATGAAGGTATGACATTTCTGACTCCATCCCATGAAAGGTTGGAAGGTGGTTTAGGACATGTGGTTTGAATATGTAGTTGGTGTCTCCTATGGAATTGTGTCTAATGCATGAGGGGCCATTGGTCCAAGCTGGAGTGAGGTAGTCGTTCATGGTTTGATCAACTACATTCCCTAAGTTTGGAGCTTCTTGGTTTTGGTTTCCCATTTGATTCCCCCCAGGGTTTACAATTTGATTTTGTGGATGACCCTCCATTGGACTTGTTTCAAGTTCTAACTTTGTGGTTTCAAGAATATTTGAATCTGATTTAAACAATCCCTTAGGTGCACTTGACTCCCCTATCCTAGGACTTTCCACCCTAACTAGTCTGTTTGAGAAATCGCGGGTGTAGGCGGGCATGCGCCAAAAAAAACGAGAAAGGGACAAGATAAGAGATCTTGGGTGAGAGTAGAAGAATGGAGGTGAGGAAAAAAGGTTTTTTTGGATCTAAGGTACTTACTTAGTCCCCGGCAACGGCGCCAAAATTTGTTTCACGCCCAAATTTACCCAAGAGAAGAAGGGTAGAACGGTCCTTGTAGTGTAGCTTGGGTTGTCGATTCCACAGAGACCTAAGAAGATACCTAAGATACACAGCCTAAGGGATGGATTTTTGGCTATGAAGTGGCCAACTTGGATTTGTTTTTAAGTGTTTTGGGAGAATACTAATAAGCTTAGTTGAGTTCAATTTTAATGAAATGGGTTGATCTTAGGGTTACGCTTGGGTGGATTGAATGCATTTTATTTCTTTAGACAAATTTTTGGTTTTATTAATTTTTGATGAAACTATTCTTCAAAATAACACTACCTTAATCATTTTCTGGTTAGATACTAACTAAACCCAATTACTAGTCACCAACACACTTAGAGAACCAGATTCATGATCTCTCCAAGGTATATGGTTAATTTAGTAATTGGAATTAGCCTTTTCAAACACAGTGAAGATGAGGAGCAAAAATAATTGAAGAATGGAAGTCTTGAATTATTTAACCAATTAACAACAATTCGTGCATTAAATATAAATCAATCCAGCCTTTTCAACTTCCTAAGATCAACCCATTAAAGGGTTAGCCCTCCATTTATGATAGACTATCATTGGTGGGCGGAAGACGGCTTACAAGAATTGAATTGAAGAGATTAAAACCGCGGAAATAACGAGCACTCCTCCGTGTGTGTGAATGGAATTCACACCTATGTGTGAACTATATCACCAACACACAGATTTGTCACTGTGCTTTAGCGATTTTAGAGATTTAAGTATAGAAATTGGAAGAAGAGAAGAGAAGGAATTGGATTGAGAACCTAGAAATACAAAAAGAAACTTACATGGGGAAAATGAAAGCATTACAACGAAAATTGAGCATAATATCATTACATGAAAGAAGGTATGAGTTCCTCCTCACCACCACTGCCTTAAATAGGCAAATTTGTATCCATAGGCCGAGCTCCAACAGTCCAAGTCATCCCAATCAATGAGGGTAGGCATAGGTGGTGGAAAGTAGGTGGAGAGGAGACTTCTCCACCCTTGACCCGAGATGGCATCCAGCTTGCATCCACTTGACAGATCCGCTTCAAAGGCTTTATATATGGCCGATTTGGAGTGGGCCATAGAAGACCAAAATAAATCCCCAGATGTCTTATAACCTCCTTTAAAATATCAGCCCAATTTAATTTGTGGTTCGGGAGATATGGAAGATTCATTGGGCTGCAATTCTGGGCCGCAGATTCTGGCCCAGATTCTGATCTTCCATTTGGGCTGCCTTGATCACCATCATGGAGACCGAATTAGCACTTTGTCCTGAATAATGATTTGTTCCCCTGTATTTCTTCTATCATCAAAAGAAATTTGGGCTTCATTGGTACAGTATTGTGGGACCCACAGCCTCAACAGTGGGTTGATGTCCAATCTGCCTTTACCAGAATTGTCTCCTTTCGTCACCAAATATCTTCATCATCCTCTATGAATCTTTCCTTGATCCCTGAATGAGAAACATTTAAATTTCAAGTGAAGATACATTTACAAAAATATAATATTAAAACATGAATAATTAAATTCAATAAAATCATATGAGTCATTGGACCTAAATTGGTGTACATTAGGCATGAAGTGCACAATTGATGACAGTGGATGTTTAAAATTAAAATGTACTAACTCTGGCCCATATGATAAAAAATGAACTTTTAATCCAAATAAAATGTAATTATAAAATCTGTTTTTATTGTCTAATCAGGAATCATATTTTGAAATACCAATATAATGTTTACGACATCTAAAGGTGATAATTCCTGATAAATCCAAACTATTCTATGGGATCAGACAAGCATATTCTAGGATTTTACTGATAACCCAATATATAACCATCCATGCACTAACCAAAGTATTCTTTCCATGAATTTTTTTCCTAGTTACATACAAACACATAAAATTATGACATGCATAGTTGTAACTAATTAATGAAAAAAGTTATATCACTACTACATGAAAAAAAAATATCCAAAAATAAAAAACATAATAATATTTAGAATATATATATAAATAAAGAAAGTAAATTATAAAACTACTATGATGTACATAATAGGTTTATATATATCAGGTGATCCTAAGTATGTAGTCATGATTAATGAATGAAAGAAAAATCTCAAAAATAGAAACAAAAATCCCTTCAATAGTAACTCAATAGTCCGTTACAAAAAAGATGGACAAAGGCACATAAACTTCCTAACCCTATTCTAATTAATATATATATTTCATCCATGTCCATGGAAATTTTAATAGAATATAGAAAAACTATACCATGAACCAATTTTGTAACTCCTGGACCCATACTATTAGGTTTGTGATAGAGAGTCCAATGTCCTCATGTGCACCTCCCCATAGGAAAGAGTGTGGTAACATGATTCTAGGGTCCATAGTTTATCATTGGATAGACTATACCCTCAGTATCATATCCATGCACTAAAAATATAAATAAAATATAAAATCAATGACTAAACAATTAAGAAGATAAATAATATCATGTATTACACATGTTGTACAACATAATAAATTAGATATCGGTGTGGAATGATAAACAAGTGTAATATGTATACAATAATAACTATAAATAAAACAAAAAAATGTGGTAGTCATTCATAATCCTTCATAATACCACTAAAAATCCTTTCTTCTTACCTAAAAATAATATATCAAGGTCCCCTTTACATATCCTATATCCATATACATGAAATATAAATGTACAATAAGATTCCCATACATGGTGAGAATATTAAACCAATTACGACGTCAGCAATTGGTCTTTAAAATTAATTCATATAATATGTAATAGTGTATTAAATTCTGTAAATTAAATGTTTAAATAAAAATATGTCCACACAATTATTTGGATATCTTACCAAGACCAAGAAAACATGAACATGACCCCACCTATATTGGCATGCTGATAATAAGGATGTACAAGTTTGTCTACCCTTGTTCACTTTTTATAGAAACATTGCACACTTGAACCTAGTGGTCATCATTGTTAGGAACACTGAATGAACCACCCTAAAAATGGTTGTTATCCTTATATTAGTGTATGTTCCACCAAAAAATTATAATATAAATAGATAACACATAACCACTGAATTGTATTCATCCAAATCATTCAAAAGAGAATAGATTCACAGTTCTGATGCACGTTCTTCTCCTGAATCATCAAACATGATGGTCATAAAACCCATACCATAAAATTATCCAAACATTATATCCATAAATATGCCATAAATATCCTCATATAAGGTTCCCTTTAGTTCAAACTGTGTATCAATATCACCTTGATACCTAGTGTAATGCTAAATAGTTTATGTAATACTAGATGAAACATTTATCATTTCAATGAACTATGAGTCGCTTGTATAATAACTATCAAGAGACTTAAGAAAATAATATGATTATAATCATGCATGTTACCAAGGAGGATAAAAAACCCACATGAAATAACATAAAAATAATGGGTTTTTATGAATAAAAAATGTAATTGAAACATCGCGTTCAAGGACCTTTATGGTAAGGAAATTCTACTCTAATGGTTATTGAATATTCAGTAAAATATTCATAAAGTATTATAGACTGAACCACGTCACTAACCCATGGATAACCACTCAATCATATTTGATTCATAAACATAGTTCCATATTTTCATGAAAGTGGTTTAAAATAGATACTATACTAGATTCTACGTCAATAAGGCTGGTTCTAAATTCACATAACATAAAGAGTGTAACAACATTACCAATTCTGAGGTATTCATAGGGATAGGTCCCCAAAACACTATATCCATTTTAAATTCAAAAAATTATTCAGAATTCATTACCAACAATATAAAAGAGCCTTTATTACATCCAATTATTATTGTTATAACATCAATATAGTGACATAAAATAGATTCAATAATGATATGGTCACATAATGATCATTTTAATGAAACATATCTCGAAGGATTTAATATTCATGATTATTTTATCTCTTGTCAAGGGGGTTATCATTGAAAAATATATACCCCCACAAATATTAAAATTATTCATAAAAAAAATTTCTCATATAATAAATTCACCTTCAATAATGTGATTAAGATGATGGTATATAAACTATTACCCACAGAATGATCATATTCAATGATAGATCATGATTATATCAAGTAATTGCTTCATGTCACTAGAGATTCCATAGATCTATGATGGAAGTGACATGTCATCATTTTATCTTGAGAGTAAACACAAATCTTTCATATTTCTATGTTCACCTAACAATAATGATGATTAATTAGGTATGGATGTCAAAAAAACACAGCAATTTGGAATTTCAAGATCTTTCCAATGAAGGATATCCATGGTAAGATGAATCGAAGGATCAAGAATTATTAGATGAGAATTAATACTCATAATATCCATTTGTGGATATAATTTGATTATATACATGGTTTAAATTCATGTGAAGTTAAAAAATGTGGCTAATTTAATTAACCACATATCGTTGTGATCAAGTGAACCAGTGATCGTCATCAGGGGGTTGATGGATTCCCATTGGATGGATGGTGTATTTTGTAATTTTACAAGCCCACTTCTTGCACAACTTGATAGCATGTGTATCCCCAATGGAAATATGGTGGAACTATATTAGCCACCATTAAACTCTTAAGCTCCACCCCCTTAATATCCATCCCATGACCCCCTGACAATGAATACCACCATCCCAAATAGCCATATTGGATGCAGAACATTAGATAAATAATGAATATTATTGAAATTAATATCTTATATGTCAAAAAAAAAACAAATATGTTACAAAGAGACTGTGAATATATATTCTATTGGTATGTGATATCCCTTCAAAATATAAATTTTAAAGTATTAATATAGGCGTCATATGTAAAAACCATGCATATTCTAGGCAAAATTATTTAGTGTAATATCCCTATGTAAATCAAACTATGGGTGGTATTGAAATATTTTACATTATTAATGAATTTTTGTTTATGGGAAAGTGGATTTTTATATTTATGATCACAAGAGAGTAATTTATATTGAGATAATGATCCTAGAGGTAATGAGACTATTCCTACGAGTCAAAATAGCTTTTTATCCCATGAGACTCTAATATCAAATATATTCCTCTATTTATGAATAGAGTGTCTGATTTTGTTTATGGATCACGCATATAGGTGATTGGTTTGTTGATGTATTACAACCAAATGTTTTGATATATAAAGGATAAATTAGTTGAGTAATTTAATTTTATAATTTAATTTTTTTGTATATGTTGTTATAGTAATGGAATAAATATTACTCATTACTATTTTAGATTTTTGACATAGTTAATTTATTCTAATAAATATTCTATTGTATATTATCCTGGAATGTTGAAAAATATTTATAGGTTGACTATACTCCTTCGATATAGATTATAAATTCAAGGGTTTTATTATGTTTTGACCAATAAAACTTATATATCTACTCATGGGATTTGATATGATATTAATTTACCTTAATGTTTTGAATATTAAGATGTAAAAAATGGGCTAAAATGTTCTTAATAAACTAAGGAAGTTATCTAAATTACCACTTTTCTAGGATGCAATTCATTTATATATGGGATTTTCTATACTATCACTTTACCATGATGTAGTTAGTAAATAGGTAATCATCTTCGTAAATCCCAAACCTCAAGCCTTACAAAAAAATCCAAAAAAAATACATCAAAATTAAATAATAAATTAGGGGTCATGTGATTTGGTGTCCTAGTTACTAGAAAATGGCTTGACCTGATTTCTTGTATTCTTTATTTTATCGATATATAAATTATCTTATTAATATATACATAAAATATAATGAAATTTATTTGGGGTATGATTAGTGGTTTCTAAATAATTTTTATACTCACACCACATAAAAGGATTATGATGGATGTGCATTGCACATTTCTATTTCATAAGACTATGTGTAATTAATATAGGTGATTAGAAAAGAGTAGATTGATTGGTTACTGATATGGGACTGAGTAGAGATTATTGTTTTTAGTGTTTTCTCCTACTAAATTTTGTTTCTCATTTTAATTTCTCCCATTATTTTCTTAGTATGAGAACCCTATTTATGTACTTATATAAGATCTATTAGAGAATATTTTATAATAACATTTTTCATATATCTTATCATATACCTTAATTTTATATAAAATTATATTATGTGAACTAGAGTTTATATTAGGACTTTTATTTCAACATTATACAAGATATTTCAGTTTAAGATAATTATACTATTGTCTCTACAAGAATTTTATTAGACTCTCAACACCACCCATAAAACTATGGTGTATTGGGAGCATTCCTAAGGTCATGTTGTTCTGATTACTCATCCATTTTTCGAGTGATCTAGTGAAGAAAAATACAAGCTGATTAAAGTGGTTGGATTAAGAAAAGGTTTAAATAGTATTATATGGATTTGTGGTCAACTTATTACTATTTGGAACCCATCAATAATGTCTCAAAGATGAATAATTCATACACATAGACTGTGATCACTTTTTAACTAACTATTGTACAGAGAACTCTATTTCTATGGTATCTTTTGTTTGGTAGATGTAACATATAGTAGGGGGATTGTGCTCAATATCCTTCTCACTTATGATATGGGAACTATATTTATACAATACATTAAAAATATATAATTAAATATTACAAATATTTCTACTTTTTAGACATTAAAATGCACATGTATTAGTGAATTTATTCAAAATGTGATAATTCCTACATGGAACATTATTTTATAAATTATGTGTTGAGAATGAAACTATATAAATCTATAAGAGTTTTTCATAAGAGCAATCATGATTATTATTGGATATTAATCTATTAAACCAATTATAAGGAAAAACATATGCATTTGTATTGATGATAAATCCACTAGGGAGGTTAATACTGCTTGTGATTTTGATACATCATGGGATTATTAATTAGTTTTAATAACCATTTTCTATTGGAGCAGGTTGTTATCTAAAGGATATTTTTGTGAGATGAAATTGAAAGGATTTTAACAATATAATGATTGATTTATCTATGTTACTAGTTCTTATAATGATCTTTTAAATTGATTGTTTTGATGTGGTGGATGAAAATGATTTCGATCTGAATAATGGAAATATTAATACTAATAGTTTCATATTATCCAAATAGAGATTAATTCCTAGTTTTTAGTAGAAGAAAATTATTTTAATTATGAAGATTAAGTTAGATCCACTAGTATATTAAGATATAAGCCATGTGATTTGACAAACTATAAATATTCATTACAATATAATATGGTTTGATAATTTAATGATTCACTAGTTTATAGTTGACTTATATATAACGTTTATAGAATTTTTTGGCATTTAATTTTGTTTTGAGATGTTTTTGAATGTGATCTATATAAAAATATATTCTATATATTAGTTACTAGTAATTTAATGATAATAATTTTACATTCTTCATGAGATTTATAAAATTAATTTTTTTATATATAATGATTATAAATTAAGAAAATATATTGTTGGGAATGAATTTTAATTTGGAACTCTTATGAAGGAATTTTCCTTATATTATTATAGTGTCCAATAGGTAGACTGTCTAGTAAGATTCAATGACATAACATCAAATGATTAATAATGGTTGGTTAGTATATTAGATACCATTAATATACCACATATGATTGATTACATGAAAATATATATGATTTATTGGATATTTATAAATTTTTTATATATTAAAATTTCTTCCTTGAATTTTGTTTCACAACCTTTGGTTTCAATATATATTGATTTTGGGGAAGCCAATCTTTTAGTAAATTCTCATCGAATAAAATATATGGGTGATTATGTTTGTAAAATATGAAAAAATAATGTCATATTTATCATGGAGGGTTGAATATACTATTAAAAAATTATAGTATATAGAGTTGAAATTAAAGGGTTTTGATTTTTAGGATGATTATAATGTGAAGTTAATTGGTAAGAAGATGTGCTTCTTTTCATTCTGGTAAATTGTAACATATTTTGATAATTGTTACACTATATTGTAAATTATATATATTATAGAAATCATATCACTAATAGTAGAGCTAACCTTAGATGTGACACTATAGGTACATAAAATGTTGTTTAACATTTTGAATAACTGTTATGGGTTGAATATATATGGTCATAAATTATGATACCTCTTATATAATAGATTTCAAGAAAAGTGATATAACATCCTGAATAAGGCTCTTTATTTCCATTAATAATATAAATATTTATTGATGTATGATGAACTTGAAAATTTATTATTATTCATATATATTATATAATCACCTTGGGAATTAGATTAATAATTGAATTAACATCAATCATAAACAATAAATTTAATAGATATGAATAAATGGTTTATCAAATTTGACATTATATTTAGTCATTAATGTAATAATTTTTAAAAACCATCTCTTTATAATGAGAATATATTAAGAACTATATTGATCCAAGTTATAATTAGTTTTAAATTAAAATTATTAATTATGATGTTAAAATTTGCAATTAATTTGGTTATAATAGATAGTAAAAATGGTTTTAATCTAAATAAATTATATAATGTTTTTATATATTTAATTGTGTAAAAATAGTTATTTATAGTATAAATTTGATTCAATTCTTTCCATTAATGACAAAAATCATAGAATAAAAGTGAAATGTCCTACATGATGGGGTATGGATCAAAAGTATATCAACGTAGTATTTCTCTAGGAATGGTCATTTATTTTGTTGTGATGTAAATTTGTTTTAGGCTATAAGCCTATCACTTGTTGTTTTTAATAAGTATACAGTTTCCCCTTCATAAACAAAAAAAATTAACATATAATATGGATAAAAATAGTCAAGAGACTCTATGTAAGCATCGATCCCCCAACACAATAGTCATATTTTTTATGCATACATAATTAATAACATATAAATTTAAATCACTATGGAAAAAATAAATTAAATTTTGTTCTAAAAATCATTTTTAATTTCGATATTTTTGAAAAAAAATTATTATTATTATACATATAAGTTAATTTAGTGGTTCATCAACCACCATTATTTGTTCTTCTTTGGTTCTGTACCCAAGGATTTTATATCGTATATTGAACATATATCCCATATAACACCAATTTTATCAATCCAAAAATTAAGAAAAAAATCATAATTATTTTTGTGTCCATCATTGAGTACTCTAAATGATAGACATAGAGGTAATAATGTAGTTTTACCACCACTAAGGGAGTTCAACATAAATCTTTAACCATAGGATCAGGATTTGTGTGGGGTTAGAGTAATGGTGGTATTCATGATGATGATTGTAAATTATCGATTATGTTACTTGGAGTCATGATGTTGCGGCATAAAATAAGGGCAACATTATAAAGGGAGTTTGTAAATGAATAGTGATATTGTTTTTTTTGGAAAAATACTTTCTTATTTAGTTGCATTGTAATTGAACGAAATTAATTACTGTAATGGATGGTTGATGTGAGTTGTATTGGTTTTTTATCTTATTAAATAAATTTTTATAGGAAACTTTTTCTCATTTTTTATTTTTTTTGGGCATTTTGTAGAATATTATACTAGGATTTGTTTCATATATGGACTACATTTGAGCATATCAGTGATGCATTCGGTATAGGTATAGGGTATGGGGGCTCAATGGATTTTTCTCTAAAGATGTAATATTGCGTCTTACGAACTATAATATACTACATAATACATCATTACACTTTATTATCTATTATAATTCATAATTACATATACTCATAGAACCACTAGGTTTGGTGTATTGGGATATTAGATACGTAACCAAATCTTTTTTAAAGAATTATTCAACTTCATTCCAAATAAATCTACATGTTTGATACCCGAGAGGATATATTATATAATATAATTTTATTAATTAACATGTAAATGGAAACATAAAAAATGGCGAGATAAAATGATTAGTATATGGTAAAATATATTATATATTAGTTAGAACAACAAAATAGATGATAGCAAGTTTCGTAAGAGAGTATATTATAAATATATTCAAATGAGAACATAATCATGGTATGTAACCATAACCTAAAAAATCAATCCAAATGGACTATAAATCAAAATACATAATAATGAATCTTATGATATGAATTTTTTTATTATATAAAATTTTTCATATAATTATGTCATTAAATTTAAATGTGGTACATAAGCATATAAAATTAAATCTTATGTTGACACATACTACCGATACCATCATTAAAAAGTGAATAAAATACCCATTAAAATGATTAATGGGGAAACCTATCATGTCCTCAAATATAACATCTCAGTATATTCAGCCATTGAATTGGAGGGGTAAATAATTTTGGAATCACCAATAAGGACTCAGGTTTATAAGGACTAGAAATATGAGCAGAAATTGGATGTTTTTATTTCACATTCTTGTAATGGGTAAAATGGTCATTTTACCCAATCTAATGATCTTATATTTTTTTTGACCAATCCCTTGGACTAAGAATATTGTGTTTACCCTGTGAAATTATTTTGGTGGAATTCCGAACAGTTCAAATTTCTATAACATAATTAATTATTAATTATTAATTATTTAATTCTTAATTTATATGCATTAATTATCTTAGAAATTTATTTTGAAATAATAATATAAATCATATTATGTCATTGAACTTTAAGTCCATAATGATGAGTTTTTTTTAATGTGCGCAAAATTATTTTGGGTGTTGAGGTTGGCCCGAGACCCATTTTCTTTTTGTCTTTTCATTTCATCCATTTCTTCTATTTTTTCCTTCTTCCTTTGATTCTATAAAAATAACATTGGGATTATACATCACATTATGGAGAAATAATATGGATAGGTAGATATAAGGGAATATATTGGAGAATAGACTTACCGTTGTAGTGCTTAGGAGGATTCAGATTATCATGTCGCAATTATGGACTGTAGAAATGGGGAACACTTCAATGTATTCCATTAATAAGATGACTGTTTTTAGGGTTTTTATAAATCTGATTATATTTAATATTTTAATGTTTTGAACCCAAATTATAACCACTTAAGACTACTTCAGCGTCGATATATAAATTTTGAGAATAAAAATGCCGTCTCGGGCCCATTTGAGGGGTTTCCCTTTAGAAATTTTGATAACATTGTGTATAGATTTAGGAAGACATGTTGTCAATTCTTCATATGTGGGGATTTTTATATTCTAGATATACACATTTTTTATAATGTTTACACTTCATGTACTAGGGATCTAGCATGTAAAAATGTACTAATCTAGACAGCTAGTGTAAAGTACAATACCATAGCCTATGTGGGTTTCATTACATGTAGAGGTACACGAACATGATATATACAAAGAAAGACCACGTGGGAAACAAAATAAGATACCTCATTTAGGTTACACTCTCTAAACATGAACAACACATGGCGTACATGGGTTTTTATATTCCATGTGCGACTATTGTACATACCTAGGATGGGATTTGGGAGTATATCCCTTGTACTTAGGTATGCATGTTGTGTAATGCCACTTGGTATAATTGTGTGGGTGTTTCATATCCTTATTCCCAGGGGTCATAATTAAACCCTTGAGTTTTTCATTTTTAGTATCGTTCTATGTATATCGTGATAGAGAAACCCTTGAGGTGATTTGAGGACTCCCATGTGTCATTTTGGAATTGTCCTAAATTGATTGGTTCTTCCTCATGTAATTGAATCCAATTTTCTTTTGAGAGTGAGAATTTAATATTTCATGACTCATGTTATATATGTCATGAATAATACTTTCATTTATATACATTTCATGATTTATCCCAAATAATATGTTCCCTTTTATCCAAGGATAACTTGTGATTATTTCTCATCAATGATCCCTTATAGTTTGACTCTATCTCATTACAGTTACATAGGGGGCCTTATTGGGTAAGTTCTCTTAAATGAAGACGAATAGAATCCCTTGAATGATCCCTCTACCTACCTACTAATTCCTAGTATCCCATGTATGATACCACTATGTTATCACTTTTATTGAGGTACCCATGTAAGATTCTTTTTCCTATATACCATTCCATGGGACATTTATAGGATGCCTTTGTTTTTATCATTAGAGGATCCAATTTAATATTCTTATTATTAATATAACAACTATAGAACTATATTTTGATTCATCTACTATGATATGACTTGGGGGATGTAGTGGGTTCCTAAATGATTGAATGATCCATAGGTAGTTTTCTAGGTTTGGGTATAGATTGTAATGAGTGTCAACCTAGAACCCATACTGAACCTGTATGAAAGAGAGGTTGTGATTGTAGTGGTGGGATTATGAATTCATATACCCCCACACTTTTATTTATTCATTAACATGTTTACTAATGATCTAGAGATTATCTCGAGAGGAACTTCCAAGTTTGTGCCATATTAGCATGGTAGAATACGAAAGTTATCATTAGGATGCCTAGAAGTACTTCATAAAATATATGTAATTTGTTTATTTGGATTCCCATTTATATTTCCTTGTATATGTCTACTAAGACCATTATTTTATATAATGGGATGCCTTAAAGTAATTAATAAGAACAAAATCTTTAACATATACTTATGATATTTGGGAATGAAGTCCCTGTGTTGGTGAGGTTCAACATGATGTCCATATGATTATGATATTTAGAATTAACAACCTTAAGATTATGTTATACGTTAATATTTTTCCTACTGATTATTTTCATTGTTGATTATCATCTACCAAGTAATGGTGATGATTACAGTCTCCCTGGTTGATTATTTCATCATAGTGGTGGATATGGAGCTCCTAGGCATTTATGTGGCACATACTGAGGGATGAAAACGAACTCTCGAGTGACTACCAAGATGCTCTCTAGGGTTAGGTGGATGCACCCTTACTACATTTCACAGAAGTACTTCCAAGGGATGGGGATATTGAGGTATTTATATGAATTGAAATGGGGCATGTACTTGGTTCTAGAGTGAATTCTTATTACATATCACATAATGCACATACCCTTTTGTATTATCCAATTAGAAATATCATGATCACCTATAGATCAGGATTTAGTTCTTAGAAAGTAGACCAGATTTACATGGCCTGAGAGGCATAACTTTTTACACTGTGGCCATTTATAAGAATGTATATCAATATAAAAAACATTTATTATAGTCATTAGAGGTGAATACAGGTTATCCCTAGTATGTGACATGTATTTCCCTATAGAGATGTAGCTTCCTCAAAGATGTTTTGACCATGGATAGAGTAGGATTGTATTATCTTGATTTTGGAACTATGGATCGACTAAATAATTCATTGATTGAGTAGTTAAACATCTAAACTAATTACCTTTTATAGGATTTATTTAAGATTAGAATTTTGGAACCATGAATATAATACTAATATTTATGTTATTCCATTGAACATATTTATGTATATGGAGATTTATGGATATTTATATTTATAGTAACACACACACACACATATATATATATATATATGAAGGAACATTGACTAGATGAATGGTAAAAATGACCCATGGATTGACCATTGTTTCACATTGTTATTATATACATATTTTTAGTTGTGTCTTAGTGAGGCATAGTAGATTTCTTGAGCATTAACATATGAAAACATATTTATAGATTCATCCTTGAGGTGACCTATTATGATTTTTTCTCACCCTTGTAAATATAACATAGTGTATGTATAGACCATATGTATTATATTATGTTAGAAAACATATATATTATGAATAGATATTTGGCCTAGGGTTTATTGATCCAGTGGAGATGTTATAGTAAATTCCATTGATTAAGCTAGAGTAACTCGCTTGTTTATTTGAGACCGAGTATCTGTTCTAGCTCATTGTTATTAGTAGATAACAATAAATTTATATTATTTTCCTTTATATACAACTTTATGTATGGTCATCCCAATGGGTAACTAGTTTTGTATGTATAACAGGGGTATTTGGGGATTTATTGTTTTTCATTAATTATTACAACAGTTTTATTTAATTTTATTTTATATTTCTTCTCCTTGTGTATTACTACTATGTATGATATCTGGTTATTTACAAGGTTTTTTACTTTGATATGAGGTTTTAATATCCCCACCATGCCATAGTAATAGCCTCGTTGTTGGTTACCAACCTCTAGTGTATGGGGATGTGTGTTTGAGCTTTGGAGGAAAATGAGTAATGACCATGACCTGTGTAGTACAGAGTCAGTGCCTTGCTTTATTACATTGAAACTAGGTACAAGATTCAATTATGAAAGGACTAGATAGTTTTGTTCTGTTAGAGAACTATATATACATAATAAATTACATTTACAATTACAATTTAAAATAAAAAATGTTTTTCTTTTAGAACACTATTATCCCATTTGTGAAATCCTACACTGTCAATTATAAAACACTTCCTAGTATCATTGGGAAAAGTAAAACATAAATAAAGGTGATCTAAAACACTAATTAAGGGTAAAAATACAATAGATTGTTTTATAAGTAAGCATAAACCTTAAGAATGGTGGAATAATTGAAAAAAATATGGCATTAAAATAATAATGTGAGCATAATATGAAAGGAATCAAATTTGATCAAATAATTCTTCATAAATAATAAAATTATAATGATACGTAACCATGTATATTATAACATAAAATAATCAAATGGATTATCAATAACTAATATTATATTGAGGGAATGTATAACAATAGATAGCTAAAAAATATCATCAAGGCTTCGTGACCATAATCTATCGCTATAAAGGATTAATTAATAGAATCTAGCATTTTCATGGCATTATTCCATGAATCTAATAAATATGTAAGGTGTCGATGAAAACAATATCTTGTTTAGCTCTTGAAACATAATGAAGTATTGAAGGGTGATAGTCGGACACACTCTAAACTTGATATGTAAAATTAATTACACACATGAAATGGTCGAAACTTAATAGGTATATAAATTGATATTGAAACTAGAATATGAAATGTAAATAATTCCCCTAATCAGTAAACATAATCAAAATATATTGTGAGTAATATGGTGAATGAAATAAAAATAATACATCCTAGTAAAAATGAGCATAAAACATTCAAGGAAATAGGTTAGATGTTATCACAAGAGATCAAAATAATTTATCCAAAACATCCAAAAATTAGTTTGGACATAGATAAAAATACTCTATAAAAATCATTGGGAAATTATTTAGATATATACCCCCTTACAATGAAATAATTTATGAAAAAGTCACTCAATTATAAAATGAAAAAATTATACATAAAATAACATATTAATCATGAAAAATGATTGTTGAAAATATTAAGGACTCATGTAATTTATAAAATCCACAACTATTTTTTTAAAAAAATACATTTGTTTTTAACAATGAAAAAAAACTTTTTAAAAATTTAATTTTAAAAGAAATATCATTACAAATATAATTTCATTAAGGTGACAGTCAATCAAATGAACCATTCAAATGTAAAACCACATAAATAAATGGTATATAACACCATATATAATATATATTCATTATAAACATAATCACAACATGACATAATCAATGGATTAGATTTTTAACCCAATGAAAGGAAATTGAGTTAATAATTCCCTTACAACTTTGTAATCAAATAAACTATATGTCCCACATGTAATTATAAAATGAAACTTTGAATAACATAAATATGAATAGATTTATGATATGATATATCAGATGTTATTATACATGAACAACACACACGGAATACATGGTTAATAAGGTATATCTCACGGAAAAGCAAGTGTGATGACATAACCCTTACCTAACGACTAACTTCCACCATATTTATCTGATCCTCTAGTGTAGTGTCTTTAAACATAAAATTTTCTTATAAATGAATAATAATAATATTTATGATATCTTATATGATCCCCTTATGATATTTTACCACTCACTTTTCAATGATATTTCGTTATTACCCATGTTTTGGGTGTAACCACTTCATTTTGATATGCATGTTTGGTCAAACAAATCATGGTTCTCTTGAATTGGGTGGAGATAAAAAAAATAGAATAAAGTTATTTTTATAAATATTATAATTAATCAATTAATATATTTTTATAACCATTATCAAATGTCGAATAAAGAAAATTAATTACATCGCTTTTTAGAGATGGTAGGTTGTACATACACACATGTGGTGGTTTCATTTTTCTTATGATTGATACAAGTATAATATGGTTGTTTAATTATCATAATATCATCTCATTATATTGATGAAACTTGAAATATTATTTTAGAAAGGTAATACACCTAAATATTTTATAACTTAATAAATTAATTTGAATTATTTGGTAGAAATGATTTCCTCTTCTTTAGCGGACTTCCTTTAGATATCTTCTCAAGGGATCTATAGATAATATTTCATAAGTATAGGGACCCCTCAAACATGGTTAAGCATGTTATAAGAATAAGTTATATATATTGGTCGATGTATAAGGGTCATGGTTGTGAGTTGAAATAATGTAATATGTGACCCTTTATAATTTAGGTGTGGGGAACCCTTAGAAATCCTCTAAATAATAATTTATAAAAAATTAATTTTCTATCCTAATACAACCAAGTGGAAAACAATGTGGATGTAATAAAATATAATATTTTAATATCATCATATAATAAATGTTTTTCATTTTTTGGTTTTACATTAATAATTATCATTTTTATTGAATATAGTTAACATAATTAAATCTTAATTACGGAAACAATTTATTTAAAATTAAAAGGTGGTATTTTTAATTAAAAAAATACCAATTATACAATAAGTGAATAAAAACATACATTTGGGACTGAATCATAAAGGATTATTATTTTTTAATTGTTTAATGATTTTTAAGTAATTTAATAAAATTTCATTTTGATAAAATATCATTTTGGTCAATTTTGACGTTATTAATTGCTTTGGGATTAATAAAATCTATAAAACAATATAAAATGAAACTAAAACCTTTAATAAATCACTAATATCTCATAATATTCCATAAAATATTTAGATGACCATAGTTAATTTTAAATATATTTATTTTTTATACAATTTTTTCATTTAAAAAATAATTAGTGCATCATAATTTTATAGATATTTAAGGTAAAAATTTATTTCGTAAAAATTAAATATAAAATAACATGATGTAGATAAATATTTTTTATTCTAAAATAATATATATATTATAAGAAATCTTATTAAGAACACCATTTTAAAGCTAACAGGTTTATTAAAACATGAATGTCACATTTTTGTCTTTTCTTTAAATAAAATATTTTATAAAACATAAAAATTCCCAAATGGTTCCCAAAAATCACAAATAATTTTATTTCATTAAAAAGCTTATTATGTTGATAATTTTAACTTAAATTCATTCCCAACCTTCCTTTTTTCCCATGACGACACATAAGAGTTATATAAGACAAAAAAGTTAAATTTTTATGATTCCCTTTAATTAATATAATATTAAAGTATTTATTATATAAAAGATTCCATTAAATTAATCAAATTTCATCCTTTTGTGTTCGAGGATTAATATTAATCATACAATAAATTTTGGAAAAGTTTTTGCGAACTTTTATAATCCTTATCATATAATTTTTCATTTAAATTACCCTATTTACCTTTAACCATGGTAATAATGAAATATTTTTACCAAAGTTACTATTCACATTGAAAAAAAATATTACTCGATAAAATTAACATAATTTGGAACTTCTTATTCAAAATAAGGAATCAGTTTTATAAACTTTATCAAACATATGACGAAGAGTATAATTTAAAATAAACTTATAAATTTCAATTAAATACAATTTCTTGGAAAATGCATTATTAAACCCAAAATTATAATTATACCAAAATAATTTATAATGAAGAAATAAATTAGATGATTTATATCTAAATATTATTTAATTTTCTTTGGGAAAAATAAAAATTATAAACCTATATTTAATATAACAATATTGATAGTCTTATAAATATCGGTATTTTTAACTATTCATTGGAAAATAAATATTTTCAAAAAATTACGACTAAGATAATCATTAAATTAATATTTTAAAAATGTATTTTTGTTTTTTATAAAAGTATTTATAAAAGGGTAAATTTTATTTTAAAATAATGGTTCTATAAAAATCCAATAAAAACCATTTCAAAAAATATATTTTTTATACATAAAAGTAGTTTTATTCTTTTCTTATACGTATAAAAATTATTTGAATGAATGTAAAAATATTTTGTTTATATATAATATATAAATTTCATAATGTTTTTAATATAATTCATTCCCTCTAATTTAATAGCTACGTTATAATGGGCACAGTTTCAATTTTTTATTCAGGTTTTAAAATCATAGTTGTTTGCAACATAAGATATCAAAGATGTTAAATGTAAAAGTTACATAGAATAAAATATGGAAGTGTTTCATTATAAGATACTTAAAATATTTTCATACCTACAATTTAACCTTGTGATATTAAATCATGTAGTTTCCATTTTAAAATACTGTTTTGGAAATCCCATATCATAAAAAGGATTCATAAAACAACCTTTTAAAATGAGTGAATGGTAAATATGAAGGTCACCACATAATCTATTATTCGAATGTGATAAAATAAGTGGTAAGTGAGAATATATGTACAAAATAAAAATTTGACCATTAAGTTCTCATGAAGAGTGCTTATAAAATAGTTATTCGAATGTTATCCACCATAATATCATAAATTTGTGATCAGTTGAAAACCATTGATTTCTCATAATATAATGTTATCGAATAAAATTTTTGTTCAAAAATAATTTTCCAAGAGTTGAGGGATTATTTCACTATCTAGAGAAGAATTTTATATAATAAATATAATTTATTTATTCCCATTTCATAATGATAATCTCATCCTTTGGTAGTTCTTCAATCAATTTCGAATTAATTTCATACACCTGAAGATGAATATTTAAGATGATGATTTCATACATGAATCACCATTAAAAAATCATTTGGATCTTGTGATATTCATCTATTTTAAATATTTATTAAAAAAAGGTTATGAAAATTTATCAATAAATAGAAATGTATAAATTGTTTCTTAATCCATTCCACATGAAGTTAGTCTTAAGAATCCTCCAAAACATGAATCTCCACATCCGACGATCAAAAACATGGATGGAATGTCACTAAATTTAAAAATAAACCCATCATTTGATTATCTAATAATAATGTTGCTCTTAATACCCCCCAAAAAATATAACAATACCATGATCACCTTAAAATCATAATTAAAACTTGCATTCCTCTAAAGAAATCATAGGTTATCAAATATATTCCTTAGATTAAAAAATAAAGTAAACCCTGTTAAGAGAATATAAACCATTAAATAACTAACCACCTTCATGATTACTTATAATATCCAATAAATATCTATTTCATATAATTTTATCATTAATTAGAAATTTAGGTTTATCTTTTCCAAATAATGTGTTTCAAAAAAGATCAACTTACAATAGAATTAATTCTCTTAGTTGTTAGTTCTATTCATCATAATATTCAAATTCCATAAAGAATAAGTCTTCAATTGCAATATTATGTCTACCATGGTTCTTATAACTAGATATTTATTGATGAAATACCAGAATAAAATATTTCATTAATCCAAATTTAGGAAAATTAACCATTCTTATTTGCAAATGGTTGTATCATAATCTTGAACACAATCCATAACCTTTTTGGGAATATTCCTTGGAAACAATTTTCATTTCTTTACATAGTGTCCCATATCATTGCAGTTGAATCATTTGAAATTGGAATCCTTTTCCATACCATTGAAATAACATGTATTGTTACCTTTCACTCTACACTTTTATAAATCACTAATTCATTCTATGCATATACCAGTGTGTTTTCCCACAATTTTAACATGAGGTAAAATGATTATTTCTATCATTCACTTTATCTATCTTATTCCTATAAATACTAGTCTTCTCATGATTCCCTCAGAATCCATAATACATAAAAAATTATTTTTTCACATTATTATATGATATTATATCCTCATATGATGAGAATATTTGGGATACTTTTTATCTTAGAATGATTAGAATAAGACCATAAAAATATCATCATTTTTACTCTTTGGATCATGTGCATCAATGAGGTTTAAATTCCATCTATGAGTTTACATTTGTAAATTTCTACATAGACTAGATTATTTTATGGAATTACGTGTAATCTAAATACTAGTGAAATAGTAAATTTTTTTAAAATTTCAGGTTTAGCTTATATCTTAATCTTAAAAAGCATTTTTTTGGACTTTTCTTTTATTTATAACATTCATGTTTATTGTATGGTTTTGTTCAGTAATATATGTTTTCCAAAATCCAATTCCCTGGGTTTGTACTAAACTCTCTCTGGTTCCAACTATAAAGACCCAAACCCCTGTAACCTAGAGTTAGTGACATAATATGTTAAATTGGTTATAGATATGGAATTAAAATCCAAAAGTACTGAATAGTTAATTAGCCTTGGAGAAAAAGACACAAAAATTTAATTAAAATTACATTTCAATCATAAATTACAAAAACAATTTTATTTTTATAACACTGTTATCCCCTTAGTACAACCTTCCATAGTCAAAAAATAAACAATTCCTAGTATCATTGTAAAAACTAAGACATAGGAAAGGGGTGAGATGGGATTCTTAGAAATGTAAAGAATACATCAGGAGCTTTTATGAATAATAATAAACCGAAAGGGATGGTGAATAATTAATAAAATGGACCATTAAAACATAAACAAGAGAATAATATGGAATAAATAATTTTTTTTCAAATAATTTTATATAAATAATCCTATGAGAATGAACCATAACCATGGATATTTTAGTAGTTGAATAAAAACTTGGATTATCAAATAACTTATATCAAAATAATGAAAAACATAATTATGGGTATCTAAAGAATACCATAAAGGCATAATTCCAAAAATATAATATTTTTTAGGCTTCATGAAAATAACTTTACATTTTCCATGAATATTTATAGGAATCTTGTAAATTGGTAAGTCCTTGGCCAAATCAATATCTAGTTTGACGCATGAAATCTACTAATGCATAAAAGGGATATAGGGGACCCTGACTGACTCTTACTAATTCTAATGAACTGTATACTTGAAATTGGTGAATAACCATCAAAATATACATCTATATTGATATTGTTATAAGTAATGTAATTAATTTTCCCAATTAGAAAACATAACCAACAACTATCTAGAGTAATATGGATGTATGTATCAAAATAAGACATTTTCAGTGAAAAAATCATAAAACATTCTACAAAATAAGATAAATTTCTTCATAAGAGGTCATCCATGATTAGAAAAAATATAGATCAAACGGTATTGACAAATATTAAAATACTCTAATAAATTCAATGAAAAATTATTGACATAAATACTACTTTAATTTGAAATCATTTATCCATAAGAAACAAAATTATAAAGGAAAACATTTGATTTGAGAAGAACCTAGTAAAATTGTAAATAATTCATTAAAACATAAATGAATAATGTATGTGGGAAAATACACTAATTGTTTTTAATAATATAAATATATTTTTGAGTTTGAAAAAAACATTTAATATTAAATTTTTAAATGAAATTAATTTACCAATATCATATCATTAAGGAGATAGTTAATCAAATGAATCAACCATATATAAATGAAAATAAAATATGTGTCAAAAAATATAAGATAATATATATTCATTTTACACTTAATCATAGAATTACATAATCAATTTATTAGTTGTTTAACCCATAGAAAACAAATTTGTTTAAGAATTCTTATACCACATTGTAATTATTTGACCCATATTCCCCATTAATGATTCTGAAATGAAACTTTTAATACCAAAAAGTTAAATAAATTCATGATATGATATATCTACAGGATGTACACAGAAAACACACAAAAATAATGTAACACCCCAAGATTTCATAGTGTGTTATTTCTTCAAAATAATTCAATAACTTGCACTACAAGCAACACTGAGTTCAAGCGCACCATGACTTTCCAAACAAGCCGTTCAAAAGAGGTTATGAATAGTATTAACTAAATTTTAATCTTTATATAATCCTTGTAATTTTAGAATCCATATTATGAGTTTCTTAGAAATAATGTAAGAACAAATTCTTTTTTTCAGATAAAAGAAGTATTTTTCAAAAATGCAGTTTTACCAACTTTATTAGTGAACCCTTTTTAAATCTAATATTTTAAACTTTTATATAATCAATTTGAATAAATAAATGTATTCTATAGAATTGTGAAATAAAAAAATTTCAATGTAACACCACATGCTTCCACGGTAAGCTTCTCTTTGAATAATACAATAGCATGTGTTGTACGCAACTTCGAGTTATAACACACAGTACAACCAATCAAACTAGCCGCAATGAATAGTAATATTATCTTTTTAAACTTTTATAAATTGTATCTCTCAAAATGGACTTCATTTTTGGATTTGAAATATCGAATTTATCCTTGGGTGAAATTTTGGTACTTTTCGGATAACTTTTATATTTTGATGAATAGTGAAAATTACTAAATTTTATTTAAAAACAACCTTTTTAATCAAAATAATTAGCAGTGATAAATTATTAATTTTAGTGGTTTTAAAGTATATATATAATATATTTTTACAATTTAATACAATTTTGGTCATTGGACAAAATTTCACAATTAAACCGGACATAAACAAGTGTCAATATTTTGATAGTTATTATCTCTTAAAAACACGCTTTTTGTTTTAACAACGGGAATTAATTTTAAATTAATTTCTTCCACTTCTGCATTTTTAATTTGGAAAAATGGATTCCATATTTGGAATCATGATGTTAAAATTGTGTAAATAGGTAACTTTTATTTTTAGACATTTTGAATAATTACTTCGGTAAATATTTTATTTACCATGGTTAAAGGGTAAATCTGGTAAATAACGGTTAGAAAATAATATTATAATAATAACAAATTCTCCTAAAACGTGTCCTAACATTATTTTTTGATAAATTTCCGACCATGGGCATCTTTGGGTCGATTTTGGGACCACATGGAGCCACTTGTATGTGATAAGGACACTTTATTTTAGTTAAGTTAAAATGAATACAAAAATGACACAAGCATATATCTTTTAGAAAAACAATTTTTACATAGGGTTATATATGTTATATTTTCGACTATAAATATTAATTAGAAAGATAAAACGATTTCCAACATAATTTCATTTTATTTATAATTTTTAGACAATAAATAATATAATTTATTTATGACACAATGGTGATGAAGTAATTACCATAATAGTGAAAAATTAGAATAATTGATATTATAAATACACAAATAAATTTAATTTGAGACTTTTTATAAATAAAAATAATTTTTTAAGTTAATATGGAATTTTAGGATTGATATAATTAAATATTTTCGAAGTAATAATTCTATTATGAGTTTTACAATAAATCAATTATTGAATAGTTTCAAAATTGACATAAAAGAGTTTTTAAAACAAATATTATATTATTAATTGATATTGAATTCCTAAAAATCTATGGTTCAGCCAAGAGACTTATATCATGATAGGTGTATCATAAATGGACTACTTGGGGGTATCATGGATTATATAGTATGTTTATTAACCATATAATATAAAATACAAAGAGACATTTTAAAATTGAATCAAATTAACTAAGAATTAATACTTAAAGATAAGGTTAATATAGTGACCCAAACCTGTCTAAATTATATTGGTTGAGTGATTTTCGACCCATCACCACCTTAACCTTTAAAAAATCCACTTTGGAGCCATTAGAAACCGAAAATGAATTTATTATAAAATAATATTTCTAGCTTTTCCAAAGGTTCTCTTCACCCCTCTTTGAAAAGGGCAGTCACCCTTCTCACTAATTCACACATTCAAAGCCTTTTGGATCAGACAACCCCTGCCAAAAGACTCTATAAACTTCCCTCAATTCATCCTAAAATCATTCCTTTAGTTAGAATGGCAACCTATGAAGCCCTTTTGATCAAATCAAAAGGAAGAACTCGAAGAAGAGGTAATGATTTCACCACCCTTTTTCAAGTTCCTTTCTTCTTCCACTTCAACTTTCTTTGTTATTACCATTATAAAATAATAACTCCAGTATATTATATATACATTGATGTTATTATAAACATGGTACAACCATATTTCAGTATTCTATCCATCCTTTGAATGACATGTCACCATACGTGTGTATGTATGGCTTACCGTCTCCACATCGTGGTGTAACTGTTATTCAAAACATTATTATTTGGATGGGTATGATAATGATGTGTAATTAATGTAAATAATAAATATAACTTGATAATTAAAATTTATATATGATATACCATCCAATTATATATTATTTTAATATCAAAAGAATTATATTGTCACTCGTGCGTACGTACGGACTACCGTCTCCACGAACGCGATGAGATTCATTCTCTATTGTATCCATTCAAGTATAATTATCATTTGATGATTTAAAAATAATTGTTAAGGACTTGATATAATTATGTATATGATTAAGATAAAACCTATCCATGAAAACCATGACTTATGTAACACAACATATAAAATAAAACGAGTAAGTTAACACCTGAAATGACGATAATACTATGATATTATTAACAAAGCAATGTTAAAAGATCATATATGATATCATATTAATGTATATGATTCTTGTATAATTTAATAACAATTATTTCACCATTATACAAAAGGTTAACCTACCCCCAACCAAGGAAATGTACAAGCTAAGGGTTTATTTCACTATCTCTTCATTATCCGAGGTTGTTTATACGTAATAATCTACTAGAATTTCATTATCATCTACATCCATGTTTCTTCAAAATGCATTTCAAAACATTTATATTATTTACAAAGAATATGGGTTAATTTCATTTATTCCCTTGTTTGACTTTTTATAAGAGATTTATAAATGAATATTTCCATCATTTTCCAAACAAGGTGCTTTTAACCATTTCGCCAAAATTAAGGTAAGAATGTTTTTTTAAATTATATGGCGGGTGCAACTATTCTCCACCGTTATAAAAACGTTGAAGCTTCTCTTACAAGCTTATAAGAATATTTTAAAACTAAACTTTTTATTTTATAATTATGTGACTTTAAATGATTTCAAGATGAATATTTTAAGAATTTGTGAAAGGTACTCTTTATCAAGATCATAATTTTAATTTTTTTAAAGATTTATATTTCTAAATCATTTTAATTAATTTCCATGTTTTCAAAATGAATTTAAGGATTTATTTATATAGACATGAATGTTTTGAAATGATATTTATTTTCAAACGTTTCAAAGTGGTATGGGACACTTTGATTCAAAAATCACTTTTAAATTACTTCCTTTATAAATGTGTGACTTTTCTATGATTTTGAGAAAAGAGATATTTCTCTCAAATAGTTTTGATTTCATCTATGTCAACATACTTTGATAGATTTTAAGCATATTTTATGTTGATCTATTATGATACAAAACATTTGTATTGTATTGAAGGTTTTGTGAAATGTTTTACTATGGATGTGTTGTTTTTATACCATTAATGGTTTATGGATAAAGTATTGACATTTCGTATGCTAGTTTTAATACGAATGTTTATGTTATGTTTAAACCTTTTCATATGGGAATGCATTGGACTTAGTAAGTGACTGGTGGAGCCCCCTATATATAACGACCCATACTTTTACATACATTGTTAATACTTCAAATTTGAAGCACACTTATTACAACATATAACAAAACCACAAAGGACCGTATAGGTATAGTGTCTTTAGAAACTGGGAAACATAAACAACTGGTTCATAAATCTTCTACAGTGTCTCCCATTTATTTCATCATATCTAGGGTCCCTTTTAGCATATTCTACTTAATATCCATCTTCCTGACCTGGGGAAAAGAAAACATAAAAGGGTGAGCTCAAATGCTCAGCAAGGGCAAATAAAGGAAATAAAAATCATATCATATCTTTTTGAAAATCAAAACCTGCAAAAGTGATCATAATATCTTAACATGGAATAAATCATAGAAGTGAAAATGAGATCCCCATAATCATAACATAAAACTTGAAACTTTGTGGCATGCACACATAATCATGGAAAATCATTTCTTGTTAGTCATGACTCAATGCCAAGACTATCTTAGTGGACAAAGTCCCTTTCTGAACCGAGTTCACTCCTCGTTTCAGTCCTGTATCACTGAACCGAAATAACCTTCCGTTCCAGCCATGTCTATCTCATGAGATATAAAATCTTTACCCAATGCATTGGAGGGAGATATAGGTCCCACCCATCTTATAATGAATCTTTTCTTATGTGTGCCACATAATCATAAATCATACATCATCGCATAACCCATGTAATAAAAATGGGATTCTTAAACAACATGACATCATAGAACAATTCATATAAGATAAAGGAATTCATAAAAATAATTCCATCACAACATGATCAAATCAATGTAATAATAGGGATAAAAACAGAACCCTTTATTATCTTAGATGGAAAATAATTTTGATAAAACACTTGAACTCCATTCTTGAGGAAAATATCCTTTCTTCTTCAAAAACATTTTTCCTTTCATAACATGTCATACGACTTTAAAATAAAAGAAGTTGATTAAAAATATACTTGAAAACTTGTAAAGGAATCTTCTTGGAAATAATGTTTTAAAAATCCATTCATGCCGTATAAGTTAAAAAAAACATTCTTCGTACTTTTGTCGGAAAAGTCAAAAAGTACCTCGTACGGAAAAACGACAAAAGATTCCTTTCATATTCTTTACTAAAAACTCACCGAAGGGTAAAATTGGATTTAAACCATTGCAAGTGGATGGAAACAATATTACATATTGAGGGAACATGGATGTGGATGATAAAATACACCCCAGTAAATACTTACGAATAAACAATCTCGGATAAAAATGAGATTGTGATATTTTCCCTTACCTTAGGTCCGATTTGCTTTGTTCGTGTCCGAAGCTCCTGTATAATGGTTTAAATAATGTTATTGACTTATTCCAGAATCATACATATTGATATGATATCATATATGGTCATATTATTAGCTTCTTGTTAGTAATATTTCATTGTTAATTATTACTCGGGTCTTTATAACTTTTTGTTCTTATGCATGTTTTGTCGAATAAATTCTTATTCTTATCTTTAGGTTATAGATAATTCATTTCCAGAATGGTATTAGTGTAGTATATACCATATTCATTCATTCAATTCATTTATATAATCATTATGAAATGAAGATCATTTTGAAAAATAAAATTTATAAAATTTCAAAAAGTGGTTATTACTATTCATAACGGCTAGTTTTAATAGCATATTGTTGTTTAGTGAAACTCGGTATTGCGTACGACGCAAGCTATCGAGGAAGGTCGCGATTGCGTGCAAAGCAAGCCAAGCAAGTGTTGTGTAGAAAAAGATTCCTTTGATGGTTTATATAACATAAAAGTCTCGGGTGTTACATTCTACCCCCCTTAAAAAGAATTTCGCCCTCGAAATTCGTCACTTTGTAACAAATAGATGAGGATACTTCTCCCTCATCATATCCTCAAGCTCCCATGTAGCTTCTTCAAGTTGGTGGTTCCTCTATAAAACTTTCACCAAGCGAGTGGTCTTGTTTCTTAGGACTTTTTCGCTACGATCTAGAATCTCTATCGGCTGTTCTTCATAAGAAAGATCTTGCTCCAGCGGTACAACTTCTGAGCTGAGTACATGTGAAGGATCTGGTATGTACTTTCTCAGGAGAGATACATGGAACACATCGTGAACTTGAGAGAGATTCGGTGGAAGCGCCAATCGGTAAGCTACCTTACCAACACGATCCAGTATTTCGAAAGGACCGATATATCTAGGGCTCAACTTCCCCTTCTTTCCAAATCTCATAACCCTCTTCCAGGGAGATATTCGTAAGAACACTTTATCACCCACTTCAAACTCTAGGTCTTTTCTTCGGTTGTCGGCATAACTTTTCTGTCGACTCTGAGCTGCTCTTATGTGTTGTTGAATAGATCTGACCTTTTCTGCCATTTCGTCAACGAGATCAGGTCCTAATAGCTTTCTTTCCCCAACTTCATCCCAGCAAGTTGGAGTCCTGCATTTCTTTCCATATAGAGCTTCATAAGGAGCCATCTGAATACTGGAGTGAAAGCTATTATTATAAGAAAATTCCACCAAAGGTAGGTGTTGATCCCAACCTCCTTTGAAATCCATAGAGCAAGCTCTCAACATATCTTCTAGGGTTTGAATTGTTCTCTCAGACTGACCGTCTGTCTGGGGATGATAAGCAGTGCTGAAACTCAACTCTGTATCCAGAGTATGCTGAAGACTTCGCCAGAACTTCGAGGTAAATATCGGATCTCGATCAGATATAATAGAAAGTGGTACTCCATGCAATCTTACCACTTCCTTTACATATATCCTGGCAAGCTGATCTAGAGAGAAATCCTCTCTAATAGCAATGAAGTGTGCAGACTTTGTAAGACGATCAACTATGACCCAGATAGCATTATTGCCTTTGGATGTTTTAGGAAGTCCTGTGACAAAGTCCATAGTGATGTTTTCCCATTTCCATTCGGGTATGGGTAATGGTTGTAACATCCCCTTAGACTTTTGTCTCTCAGCTTTAACTTGTTGACAAACCAAGCATCGAGAGACATATTCAGCAACATCTCTTTTCATGCAATCCCACCAGAAGTACTCTTTCAGGTCCCTATACATCTTCGTGCTTCCAGGATAATAGATAATGATGAACTATGAGCCTCATCCAGCAGCTCATTCTTTAATTCGGGGATGGGAGGAACGCAAACCCGATTCCTGAACTTTATTATCCCATCACAATCAAGGTTGAATTCGGGAACATTTCTCACCTTCTTTTGTAACTTGACATCTTCTTTCTGTGCCTCTTTAATCTTCACATGTATAGATGGTTGAACATTCATTTGAGAAAGATAAGATTTTTCCCCTTCCATTATAATTCCAAGATCCATCCTTTGTAAATCCATAAATATTGGATCTTTTGTGATCCTCATCATGGATAAACTAGCATGCTCTTGTCGACTTAATGCATCTGCCACCTTATTTGCTTTCCCAGGGTGGTAATGGATTGAGCAGTCATAATCCTTAATCAGCTCCAACCATCTTCTTTGACGCATATTCAACTCATTTTGTGTGAAAATATACTTTAAACTTTTATGATTAGTATAAATATCACACCTTTCACCATAAAGGTAATGCCTCCAAATCTTTAATGCAAAGATTACCGCAGCCAACTCCAAATCATGTGTTGGGTAATTTTGCTCATGGATTTTCAACTGTCGTGAGGCATAAGCTATCACCATATCATTTTGCATAAGAACACACCCCAATCCCTTCTTGGATGCATCACTGTAGATCACAAACCTTTCTCCACTACAAGGCAGTGTGAGCACAGGTGCACTGGATAACCTTCTTTTCAACTCCTTGAAATTCTCTTCACATTCCTCTGTCCAGACAAACTTAACTCCTTTCCGAGTCAACTTGGTGAGTGGATTAGATAATCGTGAAAAATCTTTTACAAAACGTCGATAATAACCAGCCAAACCAAGAAAACTTCGGATCTCAGTTACTGTTGTTGGTCTTGACCATCTTTCGATAACCTCTGTTTTTGCTGGATCCACAGATATCCCCTCTTTTGAGATTATGTGACCCAAAAATGCAACTTTTTGAAGCCAAAATTCACACTTAGTAAATTTGGCATAAAGCTTCTCCTTTCTCAGGGTCTTCAATATAATTCTCAAGTGATCTTCATGCTCTTCCTTGCTCTTTGAATAGACAAGAATATCGTCTATAAAGACTACCACAAATTGATCAAGATAGTCTCTAAAGACTCTATTCATTAGATCCATGAAGATAGCAGGGGCATTAGTAAGACCAAATGGAATCACTATAAATTCATAGTGTCCATACCTTGTACGGAAAGCTGTCTTTGGTATATCCTCCCTTTTGACCCTTAATTGATGATACCCTGAACGAAGATCAATCTTGGAAAAGTATTGAGCTCCGCGTAGTTGGTCAAATAAGTCATCAATGCGTGGGAGAGGATATTTGTTCTTGATAGTGATCTTGTTAAGTTCTCGATAATCAATGCAGAGTCTCATTGATCCATCTTTCTTCTTAACAAATAGAACAGGTGCTCCCCAAGGTGACGCACTAGGGCGTATGAATCCCTTATCAGGATTCTCTTGGAGTTGCTTCTTCAATTCCTGCAACTCAATTGGGGCCATTCTATAAGGTGTCTTTGAAATAGGCAAAGCACCCGGTACGAGTTCTATTGAAAACTCAACTTCACGATTTGGTGGAAGACCCGGTAATTCCTCCGGAAAGACATCATCAAACTCCCGTACAATGGGCATATTCTTAATCATGAGTTTCTCACCAACTATTTGAGATAAATAACCTTCATTTAGTGGAATCAATACTCATAAGATGGAAGAAATTTCCACTGGAAGGTTATGTTCATCCTTGCATTGATAGACGATCGTAGGTTGATCTGGAATATGAAATGTGACTTCCCTTCTTTGGCAATTGATATGAACTCCATGTAGAGAAAGCCAATCCATACCAAGAATCACATCAAATTCCACTAAAGGAAGGATCACAAGATTTGCAGGAAGCACTTTCCCACAAACTTCGATCGGAGAAGAATTATAAACTTCTGATGCGACTGTTGTGCCATTAGGTGTTGTCACAGCTAACTCAACATCTAATTGTTGAGGTAATACGGTGATACCCTTAGAAAATTCTTTAGAAATAAAAGAGTGGGTGGATCCAGAATCAAATAAAACATTTGCTACTTTAGAGTGGATGGTAAGTGTACCTTTCACCACATCGTTATCGTACTCCACATCGCTGATAGAAATTGCATGTGACTTTCCTTTGTCTTTAGCCTTAAGAGTTTGTTGACGTCGACCATCATCATCAACCCTTGGATTTGGGCATTGATTGGCATAATGCCCCATCTCCTTGCACTTGAAACATTGAAGTGTAGTAGGTTCATTCTGTGTATCCCTTCCTTTGATTGCATCATTAGACATCTTCTTCCTATTATCGCGGCATTCAAATGCCCGATGACCTTCCTTTCCACATTTAAAACATTTACTTGTCCCTTTAAGACAACTCCCTCCATGTTTCTTTCCACACTTTGAGCATAAGGAAAAGCTCATCTTCTTTTCCATGTGCTCTTTATATTTTTCTTTGAATTCCATCATCCTCTTCTTATCAAACCCATGTGACTGATGGGTTACTCCAATCTCCATCTCGACTTTGAGAGCACATCGAACGATTTCCTCGTAGCTATTGAAGTCCCTTATGGCTAACGCCCTTCGAAGACTTGGTTTTAAGCCACTAAAGAATCGATCGATCTTACTCTCAGGTTGGATAATAATACCAGAAGCGTACCTTGCAAGTCTTGTAAAATTTGCTTCATAGGTACTAACAGATTCATCATCCCTTTGCTTCAGTTCAAGGAACTCTTTCTCCATCTTTGTTCGGAGAATACGAGGGAAGTACTTATTGAAAAATAAGTTCTTGAACTCGTCCCATTCCATAGACTCAATTTCATCCCTTTGCCTCGTATTCTTAACAAGATTCCACCATTGATCCGCATCTCCTTCCAAACGATACACTGCTAGGATGACTTTATCATGCTCAGAACATTGAAGAACTGAAAATATCTTTTCAGTAGTACTAATCCATTGTTCAGCAACTAATGGATCAGTAGACCCGCTGAAAGAAGGTGGACGCTGCCTCATGAAGGATTCAACAGAATGTTGCTCCCTCCTTTGCTCGTTTGGAAATCCTGCATGATTCATAGCTTGAGAAAGTTGTGTGAGCATGGCTACAAGATTTTGCATTCCAGCTCCCATATCGTTTGGTTGCTCAGGGGGACAATCATTGCATTGCCCGTCGTATTCCGCATTAACACGGTTCCTTCGGGTTCCAGCCATTGACTAAAACCAAGAAGAATAGTGTGAGCAACACTAATTATAATAGGAAACCACATTATTCAAGAATAAAATTTTCATGCTTATGGTCTTATCCTAGGTTATTCATGGCCATTTCTAAGATTGTGTTCTATGCTTAGACTTATCCTTAGGGTTCTTACTAAGGCTTTCACATCCTAGTTTCCAAAGGTTGACTATACCTTTCCTCTGATACCAACTATAACGACCCATACTTTTACATACATTGTTAATACTTCAAAATTGAAGCACACTTATTACAACATATGACAAAACCACAAAGGACCGTATAGGTATAGTGTCTTTAGAAACTGGGAAACATAAACAACTGGTTCATAAATCTTCTACAGTGTCTCCCATTTATTTCATCATATCTAGGGTCCCTTTTAGCATATTCTACTTAATATCTATCTTCCTGACCTGGGGAAAAGAAAACAAAAAAGGGTGAGCTCAAATGCTCAGCAAGGGCAAATAAAGGAAATAAAAATCATATCATATCTTTTTGAAAATCAAAACCTGCAAAAGAGATCATAATATCTTAACATGGAATAAATCATAGAAGTGAAAATGAGATCCCCATAATCATAACATAAAACTTGAAAGTTGTGGCATGCACACATAATCATGGAAAATCATTTCTTGTTAGTCATGACTCAATGCCAAGACTATCTTAGTGGACAAAGTCCCTTTCTGAACCGAGTTCACTCCTCGTTTCAGTCCTGTATCACTGAACCGAAATAACCTTCCGTTCCAGCCATGTCTATCTCATGAGATATAAAATCTTTACCCAATGCATTGGAGGGAGATATAGGTCCCACCCATCTTATAATGAATCCTTTCTTATGTGTGCCACATAATCATAAATCATACATCATCGCATAACCCATGTAATAAAAATGGGATTCTTAAACAACATGACATCATAGAACAATTCATATAATATAAAGGAATTCATAAAAATAATTCCATCACAACATGATCAAATCAATGTAATAATAGGGATAAAAACAGAACCCTTTATTATCTTAGATGGAAAATAATTTTGATAAAACACTTGAACTCTATTCTTGAGGAAAATATCCTTTCTTCTTCAAAAACATTTTTCCTTTCATAACATGTCATACGACTTTAAAATAAAAAAATTTGATTAAAAATAGACTTGAAAACTTGTAAAGGAATCTTCTTGGAAATAATGTTTTAAAAATCCATTCATGCCGTATAAGTTAAAAAAAACATTCTTCGTACTTTTTTCGGAAAAGTCAAAAAGTACCTCATACGGAAAAACGACAAAAGATTCCTTTCATATTCTTTACTAAAAACTCACCGAAGGGTAAAATTGGATTTAAACCATTGCAAGTGGATGGAAACAATATTACATATTGAGGGAACATGGATGTGGATGATAGAATACACCCCAGTAAATACTTACGAATAAACAATCTCGGATAAAAATGAGATTGTGATATTTTCCCTTACCTTAGGTCCGATTTGCTTTGTTCGTGTCCGAAGCTCCTGTATAATGGTTTAAATAATGTTATTGACTTATTCCAGAATCATACATATTGATATGATATCATATATGGTCATATTATTAGCTTCTTGTTAGTAATATTTCATTGTTACTTGTTACTCGGGTCTTTATAACTTTTTGTTCTTATGCGTGTTTTGTCGAATAAATTCTTATTCTTATCTTTAGGTTATAGATAATTCATTTCCAGAATGGTATTAGTGTAGTATATACCATATTCATTCATTCAATTCATTTATATAATCATTATGAAATGAAGATCATTTTGAAAAATAAAATTTATAAAATTTCAAAAAGTGGTTATTACTATTCATAACGGCTAGTTTTAATAGCATATTGTTGTTTAGTGAAACTCGGTATTGCGTACGACGCAAGCTATCGAGGAAGGTCGCGATTGCGTGCAAAGCAAGCCAAGCAAGTGTTGTGTAGAAAAAGATTCCGTTGATGGTTTATATAACATAAAAGTCTCGGGTGTTACACTATAGCTCCTCGAAGTATCGGTAGGTCTCATGAGACAAACTAGTGTCTTGGCACAAGGCCTTGACAAAAACTTATTTGTAGTCTTGGCACGAGGCCTTGGATATTTGGTTATGATAGTCTGGAATTATGCATTCCATCATTATGAAAGTGGTTATTGATATTCCATGTGATTATTCAATTAGTAGAATATCCATGTGAATAAGTAAATAGAATTATTTAATTTTATTTTTGCCATACTATGTTGATGTTTATGTTTAAAAGGCTTTTGTTTTAGTTATACATTGATTTAAATGTTTATGCTTATTTATGAAAGTTTCTACTGTACTGCTTAACCTTACGGAGCGTTTCAGCTCACCCCTTTCTATGTTTTATTTTTCCCAGGATTCCAAGATCTATATTATGATTGATATGATGGGTTAAGACAAGTGAAAAATGGAATTCATAAAGGATTATTTATGTTGTTTTGTATTTTATGAAGTGTAATGTAACAATCATGTATGTAATCTATTTTCCAAGACTGCTAAACTGATCGGTCTTTTGGGACATGATTTTTTGTAATTATGCCAATGCATTAAAATAATGCATGGACTCTATTTCACTGGGGTCGGGGCGTTATAGTTGGTATTAGAGGAATTTTAGGAGTAATCATGGAAACTAGATTTAGATACTCTGATTAGAGAACATATCCCTAATGTAGGCTTTGAGGATTAGTATAGAAGAAATTACTAGAATTTTGGTATTGTAGATATTTTGTGGGTTTTCTGAGCAATACATCCCTGTCTAGATACGAGCAGGTAGTGGCGGCTCTAGCATAGACGTACCTAGGGGTAAAACCCAAAAACACCGCTTTGAGCTAGACTCAAACGGGAATAGGTGCACAAAAATGTGTCTTGATGCACTCTCGGTCACGACACTCCTGAGGGATATGCTTAGGATAACTCTCATTTTATTTACAAATCATTATGAAGGGTTTATGAGTATATAATTCCTCAAAGGAGACATTTTTATGATTATAGATTATATCCATAAACTATTTAATATATGTTATGTGCTTTACAAGTTTGGGATTAGGTATTATTATTCATAAACTAATCTAGTGTATGCCATTGTTTAGAAATGGATCCCAATATAAGGAATGAGAACTCCAGCAATGAAAATGATCCAAATAGAAAGAACGATCATATCATTCATGGTCTTAATCCATAATTTATAAGAGAAATAGTATCCCATGTATTATCATCAAATGAATAAAATAATATCATGTGTTGATAAGATAAGTAAAGAGTTTACTGAGTCCTATGGATTTGAAGGGATTCAAGATAACAAAAGTATAGAAGAGAGAAAGATGGATAAAGGGAAGACATAAAATAAGAATTTTTCCATATGTGATAACTGTGGGAAGAAACACCATGGAACTTTCCTGAAAGGAATGGGAGTTTGCTATAAGTGTGGAGGAAAAGGGCACGAAGTATGTGACTGCAAGGGTAAGAGAATGGTTTCAAATGTACAATGCTTCATTTGCAAGGAGTTTGGACACTACGCGAACCTATGTCCCTGTCATCAGACTATGCTGAAAATGATGCTATTGGATAATAATCAAGTTATGATACTACCACAGAAGAAGATGAATGATTAGAGTTATTATATTGATTATGTCCTTTGAGTGTTGTATCAACAATGTACTTTTTAAAATAATTATGGAGTATATAAGGATTTTACTGTAGTACTATTTCATTAAGGACTTGAGATTGTGTGGAAAAAAGAAAAGTGACTCAATGGCAGTATAAATTTTTGGAAAATATATGGTTGAGAGAATGATAAACCATAATATAGTTCTGATACTGAGGTAGTGATTTTAGAATAATACCTGATTGATTTGGATAAATTATTTTGGATATTCTTGTCTACCTTGAAAATGATTAATGATTTGTATATTCCATCATTTTTTGGGGTTTACAACATTTTTGGATTGAAGGAGTATATCCATTATTATTTAAGAAATAAGGGATTATGAATGTAATCAATCATGTTTTATGGTAATTCAGGATGTTGCCGTGTTTTAAAAGAATATATGATGAATGTGTTCACATGTTATTACGCAGGAAAAAGGATCATCATTTTTAGACTAAAGCATTTTGGATAGTTCTAGTTTGGATTATTTTTAGATTTCCATAAAAGGACAACCCGGAGGTTGGGTGGAAACCCGTCACGTCCGGCAAGGCCACGAGACATGAATCCTCAACCGAATGGCGACAAGGGTGTATCACCTACCACTGGACCACTTAATGTCCGGGATTTAATAATGTAGTTTTTTTAAAAGATCTGGTAGATGAATTATAAATTCGTTCTTTTTGGAACCCTATACAAATAGGATAAATATAATATATTTATTATGTTCTATTATCTTTTAGAGTGAAAGATGAGTTTGTGGTAGAAATTAGTTAAAGGATAGAACTCTACTTGTCAAGAATATATTTTTCTTCTTCTATTATTCTATGAAGAAATTAATTCTTATACTTTATTTAAGGAATCCTAAAACCAAAAATGTGTTATCCTAATACCCTATGTTTTGTTGAACCGATGGTATTTCAAATCATCATAGATTGATGAATTTAAGGACCTCAATTTTACACTTGTTTGTGATTGATGACCTCAATCACTACCTATAAATATTTACGTTTTTCCTCCAATTATATGTCTCTAATTGCCACAAATTTACTCCTATTCGAGATCATAATTTGGTGGTGACCCTTTCATTTCCCTTTTCCTCATATTAAGACTAAATTTTAGTAACCCAGCTTCTGATGTGGGTTTTCCCACAAAGATATTTTCTATTTTCAACCTTTTATTTTCAAAGAACAAATTCAAAATTGCGAGGAAGAAATTTATTGAAGTAGGCGAGAATATAACACCCCAAGATTTCATAGTGTGTTATTTCTTGAAAATAATTCAATAACTTGCACTACACGCAACACCGAGTTCAAGCGCACCATGAATTACCAAACAAGCCGTTCAAAAGAGGTAATGAATAATATTAACTAAATTTTAAACATTATATAATCCTTATAATTTTAGAATCCATATTATGAGTTTCTTAGACATAATGTAAGAACAAATTCTATTTTTTCAAATAAAAGAAGTATTTTTCAAAAGCACACTTTTACCAACTTCAATAGTGAACCTTTTTTAAATCAAATTTTTAAACTTTTATATATTTAATTTGACTAAATATATTCATTTTTTAGAATGGGGAAATAATAAAATTTACAATGTAACACCCCAAGCTTCCACGGTGTGCTTCTCTTTGAATAGTATAATAGCGTGTGTTGTATGCAACTTCGAGTTCTAACACACACTACAACCAATCAAACTAACTGTAATGAATAGTAATACGTACTTTTTAAATTTTTATAAATTTTATCTTTCAAAATGGACTTCATTTTTGGATTCGAAATATCGAATTTATCCTAGGGTGAAATTTTTGTACTTTTCAGATAACTTTTATATTTTGATGAATAGTGAAAATTACTAAATTTTAATTAAAAACAACTTTTTTAATCAAAATAATTTTTAGTGATAAATTATGAATTTGAGTAGTTTTAAATAATATTTAGAATATATTTTTTCCATTTAATACAATGTTGGCCATTGGACAAAATTTCACAATTAAACCGGACATAAACAAGTGTCAATCTTTTGATAGTTATTATCTCTTAAAAACACGCTTTTTTGTTTTAACAATGGGAATTAATTTTAAATTAATTTCTGCCACTTATGTGTTTTGAATTTGGAAAAATGGATTCCATATTTGGAATCAGGATGTTAAAATTTTGTAAATAGATAACTTTTATTTTTAGACATTTTCAACAATTACTTCGGTAAATATTTTATTTACCATGATTAAAGGGTAAATCTGGTAAATAAGGGTTAAATAATAATATTATAATAATAACAAATTACCCTAAAAAGTGTCCTATCCTTATTTTTTGATACATGTCCGACCATTTGAATCATTGGGTCGATTTTGGGACCCCCTGGAGCCACTTGTAAGTGATAGGTACACTTTATTTTAATTAAGTTAAAATGAATACAAAAATGACACAAGCATATATCTTTGAGAAAAACAATTTTTACATAGGGTTATATATGTTGGATTTTCAACTATAAATATTCATTAGAACTATACAAATCTTTACTAAATAATGGTATTTTATTTATAAATTTTAGACATTAAATAATATAATTTATTAATGACACAATGGTGATCCAGTAATTACCATAATAGTTTAATATTAGAATAATTGATATTATAAATTCCCAAATAAATTTTATATGAGACTTTTTATAAATAAAAATAATTTTCTAAGTTAATATGGAATGTTATGACTGATTTAATTAAATATTTTATAAGTAATCATTCTGTAATTAGTTTTAAAAAAATCAATTATTGAATAGTGTCAAAATTGACATAAAAGATTTTTTAAAACAAATATTATATTATTAATTGATATTAAATTATTAAAAATCTAAGGTTCGGCCAGGAGACTTATATCATGATAGTTGTACCATTAATGGACCACTTGGGGGTTTCTTGGATGTATATAGTAAGTTTATTAACCATATGATATAAAATAAAAAAAGACATCGTAAAAGTGAAACTAATTATCTAAGAGTTAATACTTAAAGATAAGGTTAATATAGTGACCCAAAACTGTCTAAAATCTATTGGTTGAGTAATTTGTGACCCATACCCGCATTAAACTTTAATGAATCCTCTTTGGAGCCATTAGAAACCGAATATGGATTTATTATAAAATAATATTTCTAGATTTTCCAAAGGTGCCCCTCACCCCTCTTTTAAAAGGGCACTCCCCCTTCTCAATAATTCACACATTCAAGGCCATTTGGTTCGGCCAAACCCTACCCAAATACTCTCTCAAAATCCCTAAATTCATCCTAGAGGCCTTCCTTTAGTCATAAAGCCATCCTAAGAAGCCCTTTTTATCAAATCAAAAGGAAGAACCCGAAGAAGAGGTAATGATTTCCCCACCCATTTTCAAGATCCTTTCTTTTTCCAATTCTTCTTTCTTTGTTATTACCATTCTAAAATAATAACTCCAGTATATTATATAAACATTGATTTTATTATGAACATGGTACAACCATATTTCAGTATTTTATCCATCCTTTTAATGGCATGTCACCATACATGCGTACGTACGGCTTACCGTCTCCACATCATGGTGTAATTGTTATTCAAAACATTATTATTTGGATTGGTATGATAATGATGTGTAATTCATGTAAATAATAAATATAACATGATAATTATTCTGTATATATGATATTACATTCAATTATATATTATTTTAATTTCAAAAGAATGATATTGTCGCTCGTGCTACGTGAGGACTACCGTCTCCACGAACGCGAGGAGATTCATTCTCTATCGTATCCATTCAAGTATAATTATCATTTGATGATTTAAAAATAATGTTTAAGGCATTTATATCATTCTGGATATGAATAAGATACAACCTATCCATGACAACCACGGCTTACGTAACAAAACATATAAAATAAAATGAGTAAGATAACACCTGAAACGATGATAATAAAATAATATTATTAACAAAGCAATATTAAAAGATCATATATGATATCACATTAACGTATATGATTATTGTATAATTTAATAACAATTATTTAACCATTATACAGGAGGTTAACCTACCCCCAACCAAGGAAAAGTACAAGGTAAGGGTTTATTTCACAATCTCTTTATTATCTGAGGTTGTTTATACGTAATAATCTACTGGGATTTCTTTATCATCCACATCCATGTTTCTTCGAAATTTATTTCAAAACATTTTTACTATTTACAAAGAATATGGGTTAATTTCATTTATACCCTTGTTTGTCTTTTTATAAGAGGATTATAAATTATTCTTTCCGTCATTTTCCAAACAAGGTGCCTTTAACCTTTTCGACATAATTAAGGTAAGAATGTTTTTTTTAACTTATACGGCGGGTTCGGCTATTCTCCACCAATATAAAATCGTAAAAGACTCCCATACAAGATTATAAGAATATTTTCAAAGTAAATTTTTTATTTTCTAATTATGTGACTTTAAATGATTTCAAAATGAATATTTTAAGAATTTTTGAAAGGTACTCTTCATCAAGATCATAATTTTAAATGTTTTAAAGATTTATCTTTCTAAATATTTTAAATTAATGTCCATGCTTTCAAAATGATTTTAAGGATTTCTTTATATGGACATGAATGTTTTGAAATGATATTTCTTTTCAAAAGTTTGAATGTGGTATGGGACATTATTATTCAAAAATCTATTTCAGATTACTTCCTTTATAAATGTGTGACTTTTCAATGATTTTTAGAAAATAGATATTTTTCTCAAATAATTTTGATTTCATCTATGTCAACATACCTTGATAGATTTTATGCATATTTGAAGTTGATCTATTATGATACAAAACTTTTGTATTGTATTGAAGGTTTTGTGAAATGTTTTACTGTGGATGTGTTATTTTTATACCATTCATGGTTTATTGAGAATGTATTGACATTTTGTATGCTAGTTTTAATACGAATGTTTATGTTATGTTTAAACCTTTTCATATGGGAATTCATTGGACTTAGTATGTGATGGGTGAAGCCCGATATAGCTTCTCGATGCATCGGTTTGTCTGATGAGACAAACTAGTGTCTTGGCACAAGGCCTTGACAAATTCTTATTTGTAGTCTTGGCATGAGTCCTTGGCTATGTGGTTTTGATAGTCTGCCATTATGCATTCCATCATTATGAAAGTAGTTATTTATATTTCATGTGATTATTCAATTAGTAGAATTTCCATGTGAATAAGTAAATGGCATTATTTCATTTTATTTTTTCCATACTATGTTGAAGTTTAAGTTTAAACGGCTTTTTTTAGTTATACATTTCCTTAAATGTTTATGCTTATTTATGAAAGTTTCCGCTGTATTGCTTACCCTTACAGAGCGTTTGAGCTCACCCCTTTCTATGTTTTAGTTTTCCCAGGATTCAAAGAACTATATTGTGATTGATATGAAGGTTTAAAACAAGGGAATAATGTCATTCATGAATTATTATTTATGTTGTTATGTATGTTATGAAGTGTAATGTAACATTCATGTATGTAATCTGTTTTCCAAGACTGCTAAACCGATCGGTCCTTTGGGACTTGATTCTTTGTAATCATGCCAATGTATTAAAAAAATGCACCAACTCTGGTTCACTAGGGTCGGGGGCATTGAAGTTGGTATCAGAGGATGTTTAGGAGTAATCGTGGAAACTAGATTTAGATAAACTCTGATTAGAGAAAATAGCCCTAAGATAGACTTTGAGTATTAGTATAGAAGAACTTCATAGAATTTTGGTATTGTAGAGATTTTGTGATTTTTCCAAGTAATACATCCCTGTTTGGATACGAGCAGGAGAGGCGGCACTGACATTTATGTACCTAGGGGTAAAACCCGAAAACACCGCTTTGAGCTAGACTCAAACGGGAACTGGTGTACAACAACGGGCCTTGCTGCACTCTTGGTTACAACAATCTCGGGGGATATTCTTAGGATAAATCTCATTTTCTTTACAAATCATTATGAAGGTTTTATGAGAATATACTTCCTCAAAGGAGACATTTTTATGATTATGGATTATATCCATAAACTATTTAATTTATGTTATGTGTTTTACAAGTTTGGGATTAGGTATTGTTATTCATAACCTAATCTAGTGTATGCCATTGTATAGAAATGGAGCCCAGTAGAAGGAATGAGAACTCCAGCAATGCACATGATCCAAAGAGAAAGAAGGATCATATCATTCATGGTCTTAATCCATAATTTATAAGAGAAATAGTCTCCCATGTATTAACATCATATGAAGAAATAATATCATGCGTTGATAAGATATATAAAGAGTTTACTGAGTCCTATGGATTTAAAGGGAAGTAATAGAAGAAAAGTATGGAAGACAGAAAGATGGATAAAGGGAAGAGGGGAAAGGATAATTTTCCCATATGTGATAACTGTGGGAAGAAACACCCTGGAACATTCCTGAATGGAATGGAATTTGTTATAAGTGTGGAGGAAAAGGGCACAAAGTACATGACTGCGAGGGTAAGAAAATGGTTTCAAATTTACAATGCATCATTTGCAAGGAGTTTTGAAACTACGTGAACCTATGTCCCAGTCATCAGACTATGCCGCAAATGATGCTATTGGATAATAATCAAGTTATGATACTACCATAGATGAAGAGGAATGATTAGAGTTCTTATATTGATTATGTCATTTGAGTGTTGTATCAACAATGTACTTGTTATAATAATTATGGAATATATAAGGATTGTACTGCAGTACTATTTCATTAAGGACTTGCAACTGTGTGGAACAATGAAAAGTGATTCAATAGTAGTATAAATTTTTGTATAATATATGGTTGAAAGAATGAAAAACCATAATATAGTTCTGATACTGAGGTAGTGATTTTAGAATAATACATGATTGATTTGGATAAATTATATTTGATATTCTTTACTACCTTGAAACTTATTAGTGATTTGTATATTCCATCATTTTTCGGGTTTACAACATTTTTGGATTGAAGGAGTATATCCATTATTATTTAATTAATAGAGGATCATGAATGTAATGAATAAGTTTTTATGGTAATTTAGGATGTTGCAGTGTTTTAAAAGAATATATGATGAAGGTGTTCAAATGTTATTACGCAGAAAAAAGGATCTTCATCTTTCGACTAAAGCATTTTAGATAGTTCTAGTTTGGATTATTTCTGGATTTCCATTAAAGTACAACCCGGTGGTTGGGCGGCAACCAGTCGCGTCCGGCAAGGCCGCGAGACTTGGAACCACAACCGAAGGGTGACAATGGTGTGTCACCAACCACTGGCCCATGTAATGTCCAGGATGAAATATTGTAGTTTTTTTAAAAGATCTGGTTGATGAATTATAAATTTGTTCTTTTTGGAACCCTATACAAATAGGATAAATAGAATATTTTTTTAAGTTTTATTATCTTTTAGAGTGAAAGATGAGTTTGTGGTAGAAATTAGTTAAAGGATGGAACTCTACTTGTCAAGTATATATTTTTCTTCTTCTCTTATTCTATGAAGAAATTAATTTTTATACATTATTTAAGTAATCCTAAAACCTAAAATGTGTTATCCTAATACCCTATGTTTTGTTGAACCGATGGTATTTCAAATCATCGTAGATTGATGAATTTAAGGACCTCAATTTTACACTTGTTTGTGATTGATGACCTCAATCACTACCTATAAATATTTACGTTTTTCCTCCAATTATATGTCTCTAATTGCCACCAATGTTCTCTTATTCATGATCATAATTTGGTGGTGGCCCTTTCATATCTCTTTTCCTCATATTAAGACTAAATTTTGGTAACCCAATTTCCGATGTGGGTTTTCCCACAAAGATATTTTCTATTTTCAACCTTTTATATTCAAAGAAAAATTTCAAAATTTTGAGGACGCAATTTATTGAAGTAGGGGAGAATGTAACACACCAATATTTCATATTCTGTTATTTCTTTAAATTAATTATATAACCTGCACTACACGCAACACCGAGTTCAAGTGCACCATGACTTACCAAACAAGCCGTTTAAAAGAGGTTATGAATAGTATTAACTAAATATTAAACATTATATATTCCTTATAATTTTAGAATCCATATTATGGGTTTCTTAGACATAATATAAAAACAAATTCCTTTTTTCAGATAAAAGAAGTATTTTTCAAAAATACACTTTTACCAACATTAATAGTGAACACTTTTTAAATCCTATATTTTATACTTTTATATATTCAATTTGAATAAATGAATTTATTCTATAGAATGGGGACATAACAAATTTTACAATGTAACACCCCAAGCTTCCACGGTATGCTTCTCTTGGAATAATACAGTAGCATGTGTTGTATGCAACTTCGAGTTCTAACACACACTATAACCAATCAAACTAGCCATAATGAATAGTAATAGGTAATTTTTTAAATTTTATAACTTTTATCTCTCACAATGGACTTCATTTTTGGATTCGAAATATCAAATTTATCTTAGGGTGAAATTTTGGTACTTTTCGGATAACTTTTATATTTTGATGAATAGTGAAAATTACTAAATTTTAATTAAAAACAACTTTTTTAATAAAAATAATTAGTATTGATAAATTGTGAATTTGAGTGGTTTTAAAGTATATTTAGAATATATTTTTACCATTTAATACAATGTTGGTCATTGGAAAAAATTTCACAATTAAACTGGACATAAACACGTGTAAATCTTTTGATAGTTATTATCTCTTAAAAACACGCTTTTTGTTTTAATAACATGAATTAATTTTAAATTAATTTCTGCCACTTATGTGTTTTGAATTTGGAAAAATGGATTCCATATTTGGAATCAGGATGTTAAAATTGTGTAAATAGGTAACTTTAATTTTTAGACATTTTGAATAATTATTTCGGTAAATATTTTATTTACCATGGTTAAAGGTTAAATCTTGTAAATAAGGGTTAAAAAATAATATTATAATAATACAAAATTATCTTAAAACGTGTCCTAACCTTAGTTTTTAATACATTCACGACCATGGGAATATTTGGGTCGATTTTGGGACCCCATGGAGCCACATGTAAGTGATAGGGACACTTTATTTTAATTAAGTTAAAATGAATACAAAAATGACACAAGCATATATCTTTTAGAAAAACAATTTTTACATAGGGTTATGTATGTTGGATATTCGACTGTAAATATTCATTGGAAATATAAAACTATTTACTACATAATCGTATTTTATTTATAATTTTTAGTCATTAAATCATATAATTTATTTATTACACAATGGAGATGTAGTAATTACCATAATAGTGAAAAATTAGAATAATTGATATTATAAATACCCAAATAAATTTAATTTGAGACTTTTTATAAATAAAAATAATTTAATAGGTTAATATGTAATTTTAGGATTGATTTAAATAACTTTTTTCGAAGTAATAATTCTGTTATGAGTTTTATAAAAATCTATTATTGAATAGTGTCAAAATTGACATAAAAGAGTTTTTAAAACTAATATTATATTATTAATTGATATTAATTTCCTAAAAATATACGGTTCGGCCAATATACATATATCATGATAGTTTTATCATTTATGGACCACTTGAGGGTCTCTTTTATGTATATATTATGTTTATTTACTATATAATATAAAATACAATGAGACATTGTAAAAGTGAAACAAATTAACTAAGAGTTAATACTTAAAAATAAGGTTAAAATAGTGACCCAAATCTATTAAAATTCTATTGGTTGAGTGCTTTTCGACCCATACCCACCTTATACTTTAAATAATCCACTTTGGACCCATTAGAAACCGAATATGAATTTATTATAAAATAATATTTCTAGCTTTTCCAAAGGTTCCCCTCACCCCTCTTATAAAAGGGCACTCCCCCTTCCCACTAATTCACACATTAAAAGCGTTTTGGTTCGACCAAAACCTACCCAAATACTCTCTCATCTTCCCTAAAATCATCCTAGAGTCCTTCCTTTAGTCAGAAATCCAATCAATGGAGACCTTTTGATCAAATCAAAAGGAAGAACCCGAAGAAGAGGTAATGATTTCGCCACCCTTTTTCAAGTTCCTCTCTTCTTCCACTTCTTCTTTATTTGTTATTAGCATTCTAATATAATAACTCCAGTATATTATATATACTTTTATGTTATTATAAACATTTTACAACCATATTTCAGTATTATATCCATCCTTTTAATGACATTTCACCATACGTGCGTACGTACGACTTACCGTCTCCATGTCGTGGTGTAATTGTTATTCAAAACATTATTATTTGGATGGGTATAATAATGATGTGTAATTCTTGTAATTAATAAATATAACATGATAATTATTCTGTATATATGATATAACATCCAATTATGTATTATTTTAAAATCAAAATAATGATATTGTCGCTCGTGCGTACGTATGGACTACCATCTCGACGAACGCGATTAGATTCGTTCTCTATCATATCCATTCAAGTATAATTATCATTTGATGATTTAAAAATAATGTTTAAGGACATGATATAATTATGGATATGAATAAGATAAAATCTATCCTTGACAACCACGGCTTATGTAACAAAACATATAAAATAAAACGAGTAATTTGACACCCGAAACGACGATAATACTAAGATATTATTAACAAAGCAATGTTAAAAGATCATATATGATATCATATTAATGTATATTATTAATGTATAATTTAATAAAAATTATTTAACCATTATACAAGAGGTTAACCTACCCCAAACCAAGTAAAAGAAAAAGTTAATGATTTATTTTGCAATCTCTTCATTATCCGAGGTTGTTTATACGTAATAATCTACTGACATTTCTTTATCATCCACATCCATGTTTCTTCGAAATGTATTTCAAAAAAGTTTTACTATTTACAAAGAATATGGGTTAAAGTAATTTATACCCTTTATTGACTTTTTATAAGAGGTTTCTAAAGGAATCTTTTCGTCGTTTTCCAAACAAGGTGCATTTAACCTTTTCAACAAAATTAAGGAAAAAATGTTTTTTTAACTTATACGGCGGGTGCGGCTATTCTCTACCGTTATAAAATCGTTGAAGCTTCCCTTACAAGATTATAAGAATATTTTAAAAGTAAATTTTTTATTTTATAATTATGTTACTTTAAATGATTTCAAAATGAATATTTTAAGAATTTGTGAAATGTACTCTTTATCAGGATCATAATTTTAAATGTTTTGAAGATTTATATTTCTAAATCTTTTTCATTAATGTCCATGTTTACAAAGTGATTATAAGGATTAATTTATATGGACATGAATTTTTTGAAATGATATTTCTTTTAAAAAGTTTCAAAGTGGTATGGGACACTTTGATTCAAAAATCTCTTTTAAATTACTTCCTTTATAAATGTGTGACTTTTCAATGATTTTTAGAAAAGAGATATTTCTCTCAAATAGTTTTGATTTCATCTATCTCAACATCTTTTGATGGATTTTAAGCTTATTTGAAATTGATATATTATGATACAAAACTTATGTATTGTATTGATGGTTTTGTGAAATTTTTTACTGTGGATGTGTTATTTTTATACCATTCATGGTTTATGGAAAAATTATTGACATTTCATATGCTAGTTTTAATACGAATGTTTATGTTATGTTTAAACCTTTTCATATGTTAATGCATTGGACGTAGTATTTGACGGGTGGAGCCCGCTATAGCTCCTTGATGCATCGGTAGGTCTCATGAGACAAACTAGTGTCTTGGAACAATGCCTTGACAAAATCTTATTTGTAGTCTTAGCACGACGCCTTGGCTATGTGGTTATGATCGTCTGTCATTATGCATTCCATCATTATGACAGTGGTTATTGATGTTGCATGTGATTATTCAATTAGTAGAATATCCATATGAATAATTAAATTGCATTATTTCATTTTATTTTTACCATACTATGTTGAAGTTTATGTTTAAAAGGCTTTTGTTTTAGTTATACATTTCCTTAAATGTTTATGCTTATTTATGAAAGTTTCCGCTATATTTCTTACCCTTACGGAGCGTTTGAGCTCACCCCTTTCTATGTTTTATTTTTCCCATGATTCCAAGAACTATATTGTGATTGATATGTAGGGTTAAGACAAAAGAATAATGCAATTCATAAAGGATTATTTATGTTGTTTTGTATGTTATGAAGTGTAATGTAACATTCATGTATGTAATCTATTATTGAAGACTGCTAAACTGATCGGTCCTTTGGGACTTGATTTTTTAATCATTCCAATTTATTAAAATAATGCACTAACTCTGGGTCACTGGGGTCAGGGCGTTACAAATAATCATGGATGAATAAGGCAAATCTCACAGAAAAAAATTGAATTGAGAAAACCATTATCTCATGTCTGATTTCCAACATGTATGTCTAAAACTCATGTATATTGGTTTAAAACATTTTATTAACTTATAGTAGGAAATATTAAAATTTAAATTATCATATATGGTCCCCTTATAACATTTTACCACTTGTTTTTCAATGATATTTCATTATGACCATTGTTTCAAGTGTTAACTACTTTATTTTCATATGCTTGTTTTTCCATTAATTTCTTAGTTATATTGTATATGTATATATTGAAAATTTACCGAAAAAAATTAATTTCATAAATATTAATTTTCATCATTAATTATATTTATATAATAATTTTTAAATTTTGATCATAAAAAATGAATTACACCACTACAGGGTGACGGTAAGCCGAATGTTCTCATGTGCGATGCTTTTGTTTTTTTAGGATGGATCAAAGGAAGAATATGGTTTCTTAATAATTATAATAAATACACAATATATATATTATAATTGATATATTATTTTATAAGTGAAACTACAAGTTAATATGATGTAAAAATAGAAATGAATTTGAATTATTTTGTAAAAATAATTACCTATTATTTGGTGGACTTTATTTAGATGTTTTATCAAGGGATATAGAGTTTATATTTTTAGAGGAAAGGTCATCCATAACATGTATATGTTTTTATAGGACAATAAATTTAAATATATTTGTTGATCTATAAAGATCAAGGTGGTGAATTGAAATGAAGGAACAAGTTCCTTTTTATAACAGAGGTGAGGAGCATGCTGGGAAATCCTCAAAATAAGAAATTTTAATAAATTTATTTTTTTATAAAAATTAAAAATGGACAAGTATTAAAATATAATATGATATAATTTTTCAATATCAACAAAAAAATAATATTTTTAACTATTTTGGATTCACTTTGAACCTTATTATTTTGATTGAATTTAATTTGCATATTTTTATATTAATTATAGTAACAATTTGTGTAATATTAAATTTGGAAATATTTATTTAAAAAATTTAAATTGGACTATAACATAATAAATTATAAAATTTAAGACCAGATTATAATCATTTTTTTAATTATTTTTTATTATATTTTTTAATTTAATAAAATATTCATTTGATAAAATATCATCAGTGTCAATTTTGACATTTTAAAAAAAAAATTCTTTAATGAAATCTATCCACTAAGATAACATCAAAATAAAATATTTAATACAAAAATTATGCATCATAATAATTGGTAAAATTCAATGATAACATTAATTAATTCAAATTATATTTATTTTATTATTTTTAATGTCATTTTTTATTGTTTCATTAAAAACATTACTACTACATCATTATTATATAACTCATTAATGAAATTATTTATTCCATAGAAATTTCAAAAACACATGATGTTTATAAATATTCTATCATAAAAAATTATATATTTAAATAATGATATCTTATGAATGACACCACATTTAAAAATATTATATTTATTAAAATATGAATGTGACATATTTCTATTTTTCTTAAATAAATTAGTATAATTATCATAACTTCATATAAATGTTTTTAAAATATCACAAATAAATTTATACCATGAATGTTTTTTTATAAAGCTTAAAATGGAAACATTTATTAATTAGAAATATATATTTTCCCTATGTATACAAATATGATGTATTTAAGGAAAAGAAAGTTACATTTTCTGATTCTTGATAATTTAAATAATATAAAATTCATTCTAGTGGACATGTGTCAATTAAATAATACAAATGATATCCTTATGTGTTCAGGGACATATATAAATCATTGAATAATTTTTTCATGAAATGTTTTATGGTACTTTTAAAATCTACATCATTTTATTTTTAATAAAATTTTCCTATTCTACCCATAACCGTAGAAAAAATATTTTTTATACCAAACATAATATTCATATTGACAACAAATAAATGGGTACTATTTAAAAAATTTAGACATTATGATTTCAAATATGGAATCCATTTTATTAAATTCAAAATATTGAACTGGCATAATTAAATTTAAAATTTAACATATGAAAGAAAATTAAAACCATATTTTTAGAAGATGCATTATTACAAAAGAATATACTTATACAAAAATAATGTATAATAATGAAATAAACTCAATTATTTATAACTAATGATTATTTAATTTACATTTATATAAAAATTCATTCATATATAGAATTTTAATATAATGAAATTGATAGTTTTATAAAAATCATTATTTTTCACTCTTAACTAATTATAAATATTTTAAAAAAATATTTCCTAATATTAAAGAATATATAAATTTTTAAATTCATATTTTAAAAATGATGTTTCTTTTGTTCAGTAAAATTTTTAAGTGTCAAAACTTTTTTTAAAAATAAGTTCCCCATTAAAAATTGATAAAACAGGCATTAGAAAAATATATCCATTTTATGTGAAAAATTGGATTTATTCTTACATTATGCACATAAGAATTATTTGGATGAATGTAAAAATTTTATATTGAATATATATTATCTAAATTTCATATTTTGGATAATAATATCAATTCCCTATAATTTGCGCACAATGTTTTAAGAGTCAGATTTTAAATAGTATATCGTGGTTTTTAACTCGGTGTTGCATGCAATATAAGCTAAAGTTAATGTAAAATATAAAAGAGAATTTCCAAAAAATATCATGTTCTTAATGAATGTGTTTAGGGAACCAGATTCATAGCAATCTAGTCAAGATTTTACAATGTGGTGTCAGATGTGTTCATTTCCTTTTGATTTACTATTTTGATATATTGTATGTAGGATTATTAGGAAGGTATCATAACATATGATAGTTATTAAAATGGTGTGTCAATAACACTTATTTTGGTAATAAGTTCTTATTTCAATGGATGTGGGATTTTTGTTCTAATACATGATGTTACCATTGTACATGATTACCACTTGTAGAAATGCACATTTTGTGTGGATATTATTTTTTATTATGGATCAATTTATGTTGGACCACTATAGAGAGGCCATTGAATGATTAATGTCTCTTATCATGTTGATAAGAGGCTATTGACTGATTTTTAGTCTTTGTTAGAAAAGGAAAGATATTTCTTAGGCATCATAATGGTCATGTAGTATTAACATGTTATAAGTTTTATGCCATGCGATTTTGTTAATGATAGCGGCTTGTTGTTTAAAGTATCCAAAAAATATAAATTGTCATTTCAGTTAAATGTTATTGGTGGAATTATACTCAATTTTACCAACATGGACACACACACACAAATATATATATATATATATATCAATAATTGAAGGTCATGTGGACCTAAATTGAGGAATTTGATAGTGAGGTTTATGACTCATTCCACATGTATGAGAGGTGAAGTAGACCTAGTAGGTTGACATAGAGTATGATTCCCAAATATTGGACCCCTTTTATTGTGTTGTTCTTGTTTTGGTTATTTAATTTGAGTGTAAAAACCTATTTACTGTTTTCTAGTATAACATTTAATAAAATTATATATAATCAAACTCAAAATATGGTAAGGCATGTGTAAAAACCAAGAATTTTATCAATAAAATTTCACTTCCTCTAACTATTATACATAATAATAAAAATATATATCATAATGAAAATCCAATAAAATCACTATTCTTAGTAGTGAAGACTGAATTAAGAAAAATTTTATGAAATTAAAGATCTTATATTAATGGAATAGTAACCTTATTGTTAAAATAACATTAGAAATCAAAATCTTTCTATTATAATAGTGACATCACCAAAAACAATATAAATTAAATTTATGTCTCTTATAAATGAAAGTATGTTATAATTATATCATGAGATAAGTAAATAAATGTTTTAAAAATGATAAAATATGTGTTGTTTTTTTTAAATTAATTTTTATATATAATTTTAAAAAAATATAATGTTTTGAATGAAAAAATAATTTTCTAAAATAAATTTCTAAAACAATAATTTAATACAATTTTATGAGCCATTTGTTAATTTTTCAACGTTTCATAAAATCGGTTATAATATCAAAATGGATATTTTTCACATAGAAGATTAATTAAATTAAAATTAAAATTTATCATATTTAGATAATTACATTCATAAACATATTCGGTTTTTAAAATCAACCTTTAGGGAAATGGTTATGAATCTTTTTTGGTATTTTTCTAAAATAATTTAAATTTTTTTGAATTGTGATACACATGAAGTTTTGGTCTCTGTTAAATAAAACAATTTTTGAGTCATTTATGATGTATAGATGATACAATTATCTATAAACACCCTCCCCTTGATAATGTATTTAGTCTTGATAATAAACACTACTGAAATTATTGAACCAAAATAATAAACAATTGAATAAAAAATTTAAAAACACCCCACTCATTCCCTATAAATACATCCCATAACCCCCTCTTCTACTTAACCATATAAAGTCATTAATTTTGGGTAAATTATCCATCATTTCCATCTAATTACTCTTTCCCAATCACATATCATCTCGTCTCAACAAAATACCCATACATAGTGCATTAAGGAGGTTCTCAATGAGTTGATATTCAAGAGGTAAAATCCTCTTTCTTCTCTTTTAATTTTTATTCTTTTATTATCCTCTCCTCACCATCCCAATCCAATGAAACATGATAAATCCATTATTAAATACATTCAATAATTTTAATATTTTAATGTATTATCCATCATCCAGTCTCTTATATTTTTAATTTTTAAAAAAAATTAAAATATCATTTCTGATGTGTCGATTCACCGCCTATGTGGATGATGATTATTCGTTTCCCATTATCACCATCAAGTATGGTTATAAAAACATTATCATCCATATTTAATAATTTTTATTCATATTATAAATTTTCTTAGGTTTTTGAATCCATATATATACATTATATGGAAAACAAATTTCTTGTTTGTAATGGTTGTAAACACTGCCAATATAAATTAAACATTTTCATTAACATTTTATCAACAAAAATTTTACTAATATCAATGAAAAAAATTATATATGGGACCATTTGAAATTATTCTAGTATACTAATAATATTTCATTCCAATTCTATTGTTTTACCTTCATTTTCAAATAATTTACATAATTTTCCTCAAGGGAACCGATGATAAACCATTAAATGAACACTCACTGAACAAAACAATTGAGCTCTACAACTTATCAAAATATCCATAAATAAACATTATAAATTTATAATAATTCCAATAGTTGAATATTAGGTTCAGTATTTAGTACTTAATGAATCTAATTTCATTAAAAATGATATTAATTACATGTATATAATGCTTTTTGACAAAAGATAAAGTGATTCTTGAACCTGATTCCCTTTCATAGGGTTATAACTCTTTAATGACAAATTACAGTGTTGATATTCTTCTAATTCTCATCAAAAATAATTTCATTATTATACAAAATCATATTTTTTTATATACTTGATACCAATATTTTGTTTATGCAAAATAGAATGATTTTTCAAAAACAACCTTCTTTCCGAAATAGATCTAAAATAATCTTGTGATATTTTCATGCTTACTCTATATTAATGATTCATATACCAAGTATTGTTTTCATATTTTCAATTAGAAAACAATATTCTAATACATGAATTTATTCATTATGAAATCCTTATGGATCCCATTCCTTTCCATTGGTATTTTCATGCATATGATTGTTATACATTCTATGTGGAATGCTTGATAATGTAAATGTTGTGATGTGATGGGTTAGACAAAAATCATATATCCCTCCAATGAATTAGATAATTTTATTTCTATTGTGAGATAATGTTTATTATTCATTAACATGGGGATATATTTTTTTGACAAATATTATGTTAAAATTATTCACATATGTTATGCATAAATATGATTCTAGATTTGTTCACAACTATGTTTGGTATTTGACCTCTAAGCAATGATGTTTCATTTTAATGAATTTACATATTCCATGAATTTATCTAATTCCCCCTATAATTATTATTATTATGATCATATTTTTAATTAATGGCGATGATTATTTTGCTCACCCTTTTAATATTGATTCATGTTCATCATTCATCTTCTTATTAGGCTTTCAGATCACTCGTTTTTATTGATTTATATCCACTGGTGACTATATTTACTTAAGATAATGTGAGATTTATAAGGATAAAGAAGATGTTAAAAATAAATGATTATGTTTTATTTTGTACATGTTATGAATTTTCCTATATTTTCCAAGACATTAATCCTTTGTATCGAGACTTTGTAACACTATTTTTTTGATTATCTTTAAAATTATGTAATAGTCATGTATGAAATTATAGTTTTGTTATATTTGGTATCATAGAATGATTTAGTTAATTCAGGAATAAATATTTAAAAATGTCATTGAAAACACTCAGGATAAGAATAAGTATATATAAATATCTAATAAGAATTTTTCTAAAAATTCTTAATATACGGATACCGTAATATATACCTTCAGTGTTATTTGCATAAAGGGATAAATTATTCATTATATGTGGAATTTAATTTTGTTCAATCCTTTGTAATTTTAAAAACTAGTTCTAACTAGCAGAAACCAAGAAAAAAACACTTGTGAGCTATAGTTCAATGATTTCCCAAATGACATACCCAATTTTCTGGGAGGTGGAGTTCAAGATTTCATAGAAATACTTACCTGGATATATCAAGATATGAATAACAATCTCAACTAGATGGAACGTCTACCTTCACAAAATATGGAGAAAATAGTTATTGAATATTTTATGAAATAAGTAAAACTAACATTTGTGGATATTCTGATCCACTTTGTATGGACATGTGAATTCACTCAATTGAGAAGATATTTTTTGCGCTCCTATTATCTAAGAAGGAGAAAGTGACTCTAGCTGGTTATCACCTATGTATAGAGTTCAATATATGGTGGGTTATAATTTTGGACACCAACCCAAAGTATGGAATGGAAGATATCAATTGGAAAGATTTTAATAAAATATTTCTTAACATGAATTTCCTTCATAATCTTTAAAATAATATAGAGAGAGAATTCAAAGAGATAAAGAAAAGGGAAGGTGAATCTGTCATGGATTACAAATATAATTTCATGTGTTTTGAAAGGAATGAATTTTCTTTTGTTATTAACAATTATATACAAATATATTTATTATTAATTGGATTAAAACAAGACATTTTAAATGTTATAGATGTTTTATACATTTGGAGTTATAATGAAGGTGTTTGATGTGCTCTCAAAGATAGAATGGGGTTTTGAGAATGGGTCCACAAAAATGAAGATAAGAATATAAATATAGAGTTTAATGATATAAGATCAAATAAAAATGGTGAAAGTAATATCAACCACCCACAAGCCAAAGATGTGGGAAATATAATAATGGTAACTACCTCAATGAGAAAGGTAAATTTTATAAATGTTTTAGATATGGCCCCTTAGCTTAAAAATTTCAAATATATGTAAATAATATAGTTGATGTGAAGGCATAAAGAAGAGAACCACCCATGGTTTAATGCTTCAATTACAAGGAGGAAGGTAACTATACAAAAAGTGCACTAAACCTTGAGTGATTGAGGGTAATTAGCATCAATGTCCACTAAATCCATTGGAAAAAATGAATTCATATACCATCACTACTAATGATGTATATAAAGAAAAAAATTCATTTATCGTACAGTTATTATTCTATCAATAATGGAATATTTATTTTATGATAATGTTTATACTGATTCCTTTATATCATACATGTTTTTTACATCTATTTAATCAAAGAATTGATACCTTGATGTACATATATCTAGGAAAACACCTAGTGGTGTAGTAATTTCAACGAAAGTGTTGTTCTATTATCATGTTTGTGTATGTGGGAAGATTATTTTAGTTAATCAAATAATGCATCCCTTGGTGTAATTCAACAATATACTAGTGAAGTATTAGATCTTTTTATATAGAGCACAAATTAAATATTGGGAAAATAAAATATATTTTCACATTCTGAACCATCCCATGCGCTTATACAAATTTAAGGAAGACCAAAATCTCATTTGGATAATCCATCAATGGTATGGGTATTATAACACAATGAATAATTAAACCATACCTAATTGGATTATTCAAAAGAATGGTATCAATATAGAGACAAAACCCATTGTTGGAGAATACATTGATTTACATATGGAAGAGTTTCCTAAAATTCCATCATGTCATGATGTAGTGTTCTTAATGGAACTTAATACAAGAAGCCAATATTATATTAAAATGTTCCTATGAGATGTCCCCTATCTAACAGTAGGTTTTAAAGAGCAGCTAATAGAACACTTGAATAAATGGTTAATATGCCCTAGTGCATTACCTTTGGGTATGCTACTTCTCTTTGTCATGAATAATGATGGATCAATGCGGTTGTGTATCGATTACCAGCAACTCAATAAGATGGCCACCAAGAAAAAGTATCAACTTCCAAGAATTAATGATGTGCTCCATCGACTATGGGGAGCTCAATAGTTCTTAATGTTATATCTTTATTCCGTATATCTTCAACTGAAGGTGATGAAGGATGATATTCATATTATTGCTGTTAGTAAAGGGCATGAGAACTATTAGTTTTAATTTATTACCATAAGGCTTATTAATGCACATGAAATCTTCATCGATTTTGTGAATAGTTTCTTTAGAAACAACCATGAAATTTTTTTCGTACTCTTTATCGACGATATTATCATATACTTCATGTGTAAAGATGAACATAAACAACATCTAAGGATTTTACTTGTTACATTATAGAAATAGTTATTATATACCATGTTTAGAAAGTGTGACATTTGGATACATCATGTAACATTATTAGGAACGTGATCATGTGTGAGGGAATTTCTATAGAACATTCAAAACAAAATGTATTTATGTAATGGACAAGACCCACTTGTTTCATTGAAATGCATAATTTTATTGGCTAATTTGTTTACAATCGACATTTTGTGAGAAATTTATCATGATTTTCTATCCCGATAACTATGATAACATTTAAAGTGGTAAATTATGTATTGATATAATAATGTGAGGAAAGCTTTATAGAGATCAATAATAGGCTAATCACCGCACTTGTAATCACACTACCAACTAGTGGAGAAGGTTTTCTGATATATATACTGATTATTCATTGAAATTCATGGGTTGTGTACTCATGAATAATGATAATGTCAAAGTTAATGCCTCAATCAATTTTATGATCCTTGGTAATAACAACCCAATACATGATCTATTTCTAGGTGCTTTAATTTTTTCTTGATAATTTTGTTGCACCACCTCTATGGTGAGAAAGGTGACATATATACTGATCAAAATTGTATAAAGTATATATTCACAAATATGTTTTCCATCATTCTTTAAAGAATATGTATAGATCTAATAAATCACTATGATTTCTCTATTCACTGCCATTCAGGAAAGGTAAACAAGGTAGAATATGCTCTCAAATGAAAATAAACTGATACCTTATCCCTAATGCAGATTGATAAAGTCACCATATTTATTGATATGAAAAAGGATGTATTTCGTAATAAGAAATTTAGGGAATAAATAAAACATTTTTTAAATTTTATCCCAATAATATATCCATAAGAACATCAAGGATGCACAAAGGGATGATCTGGATCTATTTGAGAAGGTAAAATCTATAAAATAAGGCAAGATATAATATTTACATATTGATAATTATAGTGTGACTGGGTATTGGACAAGGATTTTTTCCCTTTATAACAAAATATCAAAAGTTGTTATTAGATAATGGAGATATCTCATCTTTCTCAATCCATCTTGGATGTAACAATATATTACCTTAACCTTCAGAACACTTGTTGTGGGATTACATGATGAATGAAATTTTGGATTAAATCTCAAGTTGTTCAGTATATAACCAAGTTAAGGTATACTGAATTAAGTATAAAGGGATGATGTAACCATTACCTATACCTACATGTAAATGGGAGAATATCACTATAGGTTTTAACACTGTTCTCTAGAAAACAGCCAGAATAAACAATAAAATATGAATTGTTGTGGATTGACTCACCATGAAATCCTACGTCACATCTATTTTGGAATATTTATTGCTTTAATGATTGTCCTATATATATGTGAATGAAGTGTTGAGGCTTCATGGGGTTCCACTTCCAATCATCTCTGATTAGGATCCAAGGTTCACATATAAATTATCGAGAACTATTCAACACTCTTTGAGAATTGAATTGAATTTTAGCATGCCCAATCACTGCCAAATTTGGATCCAATATTAATGAACTATTTATATGAATAAGAAAATTATATGATCCTTATTAAAAAATTAAAAGGAGGATGGTGTCAACATATCCCATTAGATGATTACATATATAAAATATCTTCCACTTGAGTATTCACATGGCTCTATATGAAGCTCTATATGCAATGTGATGTATAAGTCCAAATTTTTGGGTTCAATTCAGTGAATGAATTCTACCTAGACCAGATCATATTCTAGAGATGATTGATAAGGTTCATGCCATTCAACAACAAATCAAATATTATCAAATTCTGAAAAAGAGATGTGATTAAACCCATTGATGTTACTTGACGTTTGATGTTGGAGAAAAAGTCATCCTTCGAATATCACCATGGAAGAGTGTTATTCAGTTTAGAGTTGAAGGGATGATTATACAAAGGAACAATGGACCCTTTAATATCCTTAATTTTAAAGGATAAGTGGCTTATCAGCATGAAATTCTACTAAATATGGCTCAATTTCATGACATATTCCTTGTATTTCTTCTAAGGATCTATATACCTATCCCCTCAATTGTCTTGAAAATATATGTGGTACATCTAGAGAATGACATCTCTTATGAAGAGATGCAAGTGAAGATCTTGAGCCATAGAGACAATGTCTTATGAAACAAAATGACTCACCTTGTCGTTGTTTTGAAGAGGAATCTTAAGTATGAATAGGGAATATGGGAACAGTAGGAAGTGATAGAGGAGAATTATAGTCACTTTTTTTCACCTTAGTATGTAAAATGAAATTTCAATGGAGAAATTTCAATAGGAGGAAGAATGTAACAAACAATAAATTTATCAATGAATTTTTCCTTCTTATAATTATTTTATTTATTATAAAACACATACATCACATGTAAAGGCCTATGAAAACATTATTCTCATGAATGAAGAATCAAATAATTAGTATTTATAGACATTAAGGATCTCATACCTATAAAATAGAAACATGACTATTGGAATGGTAATATGAAAAATATGAATAGTATTCTAGCCAATACGATTGTGAAAACACCATTTAAAGTATAAATATAATTTATAAATTATATAAATGATTTTATTATATAATTATATAATGGATGAAGTTGATAAATGTTGTAAAATTAAAAAATAATTGTTGGTAATTTTGTGAAATGTTAATTTTTATTTAAATTTATAAAATTAATATAATTTCATAAAATAAAACATATTTTATAAAATTATATTCATATATTAATATATTATTGCATTATAATTATAATATAATGTTATTATATATTAGTTAATTTTTTAGATTGATATAAAATTGGTTCAAATTTTAAAATCAATATTTTTACAATATATGATGAATAAAAATTAAAAACAATTACCACATATTTATAAAATTATTTTCATAAAATTGAGTCCATTTATCAAATAAATATATCGAAAAAATTAAGGATGATTTTTTAGGATTTTGTTTAAATAGAGGAATTTTTAGTGAATAGTGAAAAACAAAAAATTATTATATAAGTTAAAATCATGATTTTTTGAGTCATTCATGGTGTATTGATGGTTTAAGAACCATTTTCAATAAATCACCAAAACTAGTTACTATATATAATCATGGGAATCAACACTATAGATATTCTTGAGCCAAAATAATAAACAAATGAATAAAATGTTTATAAAACTCCCCTCTTTTATCCTATAAATACGACCCCTACCACCTCTTCTCATCTCACCTCAAAATCCATTAAGCATTTTCAAATTATTCAAAATTACATTATCAAGCCTCTTACCCACGTCTATATGCTTTTAGTCTCAATAAAATAGCAATCCAAACTACCTTAAGAAGGTTTTCAAGGACAATATATTCAAGAGGTAAAATCCTCCTCCTTATAATTTAATTTTTTTTATATTATTATACTCGTATACCCTTGACTATATACAGTTCAATTAAAACTAAAATACTAATTATATAATATAATGTTATTTTTTTAAAGGAATATCTTTCACCCAATATCTTCATTTCTCTTTTTTTCTAAAATCAAAACATCATCCATGATGTTTTGATTCAACACCTTCATGCGCGATAATTTTTTTCCATCGTATTACCACCATAAAAGATAGTCATGAAACTATTATTATGGTTAATTAAGATTTTAATATCCATATAATATTATTTATTGAGTTTTTAATCAATATATATTAATTATATTAAAGAAAAAGATACTTGTTCATAATGGTCGTAAAAACATCCAAAATATGTTAAAACATCTCAACAATGTAGTATCTAATATAACATTTTAATATATGAATAAATGATATATATTACCTTTTAAAATTCTATATTTATCATAATACCATTTCATTCCAATTTTTGAGTTTCTATTCCATTTTTTCAGAACATCCGTAATTATACTCATGGGAACCGACCATAAACCATGAGATGATCACTCTGAGAATGAAACAATTGAACTCTATAGCACATTGAAATGTCCCCAAAAAACCTTAATAATTTTTATAATAAATAAAATACATGTATTATAGGTTTTAGGTTTAGTAATTAATTAATCTAATTGGATTATAGTGTATATTTAGTACAAGTACCGAACATATTCAGACATAAGGTAAGAGGATTATCAAACCCAACTCACATTCATCGGTTTATACTTATTTCTTACCAAATTTCAGTGTGGATATTACATTAATGTCAGATAAATGAATTTCATTTTTATTCTTTATTATTTTCAATGATATATATATTTAATACATTATTTATAACAAATATAAATAATTTTCCCAAATAAATCTTCTTTTCAAAACACATCATGACTGCACTTATTTTTGTTTCTTCTTCACTCAAATTAGTGATTCATATATGATGTATGTTTTAAAAAATTTTATTTAGGAATCCAAATGGTATTTCACGAATGTTTTTGTTATGAAACCTTTATAAAACCCATTCCATTACATGGTTTATTTCATGGTAATGTGTTTTATACGTTTCAGGTGACATTCAATATTATGTAAATGTTGTGATGTGGCAGGTGGGACCAACATTATATAGCCCTACAATTATTTGGATAATGTGATGTATCATATTAGATATTGTGAATTATGTATGAATTTAATGCTATATTTTTTCTTAAAATATTATTTCAGGGTTATACACATATGCTATGCAGGGACATTATGTCATCTATATTCACAACTATGTGTGGAATTTGAACACTAAGGCACGGTGTTTCATTTTTATGCATTACCACATTCAATTCATTAAAAAATTATTCCAATCATTACAATAATGATCATTTTATTCTTATATTATTATGAAGATGATTATGCTCATCCTTGTTATATTGAATAATGTTTCTTAATCACCGTCTTACTAAGATTTTAGGTCGACCCTTTAATTTGATGTATATCCTCAATTAATTACATGTACAAAGAATAATGTGAGATTTAGAAGTATGAAGAAAATATTTAAAACAATTGATTGGTTTGGTTATATACAAAATATGTATAGTGCAGTTTTTTTTAAGACACATAAACTTTGGATCCTGTTTGTGTCACCCAATTATGTAATTTTACTTTAAAATGATGTAATAATCATGTAATAAAATGTAGGTTGTCTATAACATGATCCATTGATTTAATGTTCTTAGTGTAATGTCAGGCATCATAGGTCATCCTTGTATGTTTATTAAAACACATACGATTATCTAGTGGGACAGCTAAGTATGATACTGATTGGTGTGTGGGTGTTTCCAGTAAATTATAACTTGAGGTGGTATTACAATATACGAATGCATGATGAGTTTTAGTTTATCATTATTCTTATCTGTTATCTTAATATACTATAGGGAAGTCCCTTATGAGGATGATTAGTTAGGATCAGAGCCATAATTGGATGATTATTGAGAATTTTTACCCTCATACATTAGTGTTATCGTTAACTCCTTTATTTTGGTTTGTTATTTTGGGATAAGAGGTTAGAAATAGTGAACCAGACATGAGACTAGATTATTAGGGATAAGTGGGAGACCTAAAAGACACTATTTTTTAACTAGAACCATTTAGTTTGATGTTTCCTTTTGATTAAGGGAAATTTGTGAGTTGTCTCGGACTATGTTTTTTGGATGCATGTTTATGTAGTGATCATGGTTATACACTCATTATTATATTGATGCATGATTAGTTATTGAGCCTTATAATGTAGTATTATTGATGAAAATGATTTTGAAAAAACAATTAGGGAGATTTCATGTAAACAACAAACTCATTAGGTAGGACTATCTGTGTGATTGTCCCAATATACTATTCCTTTCATTGTTGTAAAAGTATTTGAAGAACGAGTAGATTATCATTGTTGTAATGAAACCAGGTGATGATTTGTCCTTAAATAACTAATTAAATAAGAGAGGTGCCTGATTTTTAATAGGATTCCAAAGGGTCCTTGATTTTTTTGACAAACATGCCATGTATCATGATAAGTTGTCTTTGTGGGTGGCTCATTGTGGTATGGGTCAGGATGGTGCTAGAATAAATTAGTTAGTGTTTGTATGTGAGAATTGGACTGTTGTTTTCAACTTTATATGGGTGTAGCTGCATAGGAGTTGTGATTAAATGAGAGTTTATCTCCATAGAAGAGGAGGCGTCAAAGATGGATAATTTACTCCAGTATATTTAACCGTTGTTTGGTACTAGACAGGCATTTAGGGTGACATTGTTTGAGACATTGGATAAAATAGATTACATCCTTTATGAATGTGAGCATGGCTCATGATGGGCTACACACACATAGAAAGCTATGTAAAAATATTTTACTCATCGTTATAGATTATCATTCCCTATATCAACATCATTTTGAGCCGAGAGAGTGTTATATCTATTATGAGATTCTATTCAATTAAATTTGTTTCAATTTTTCATATTGAAACCAGTTTTGGTTTTGTTGTTGGAGTGGTATAAGGTAATATATATAAGGGAGGGGTGAAAAGTTAGATTCATTAGGGTGATGAATCTTTTTCATATATTAATTTTTTATTTTCCTTAGGCAATTGATCTCATAGATTGGTTTTGAGATGATGATAAGGGAATTACTATGGTGGAGAGTATCGGATTAGTCATATTTAATAATATACCATATAGGAGACAGTTTTGTATTCAATGAGACTATTCACAACACAATAATGATATCAATTTTTCTGTTCCTGGGAAGAGATCATGGCTTCATCCTACCGCCAATTATACTTGAGGAAGATAATCTTTTTACTGAGGAGGTTTTCATGAACCATGTTTTTTTTTTCAAAATATAAATTTGAGCAGAAATTTGAAAGTTTGATTTATATTCTTATAAGATATAAAATGGACATTTTTTCTTAGAATATGGTATTATTCAATTTTTTGACCCCTATTTTGTCCTACAATAGGATGATTACCATAGAACATGAGTTTGGTGGATTTTTAAACTATTCGAATTTTCATGGAGTATTTAATAATTAATTTTAAACTAAATAAATTTTAATTTATTGAGATTTTTTTATTCAGCAAAATATTCTAAGAAAAGCATAATATTGAGATAAATATCTTTTTTGGAGTATGTAATGGGGAGTTTTTTCTAGGAGAGGTATAAACTAATGTATGGAATAAGGACATGCCCAATTTCAATGTTGTTTTTCAATTTATTATTTTCAACCTTTTATTTTCCTTTCATTCTTCCTCATATTATCACACATTCCCCTACGGATTCTACTTTTCACTAATGGGTTAGAATATGAATAGAGATAGAGTAGTAAATAGGATAGGTAGGGTAAGATAAGAATTATACTGGAGCTTTGGAGGAGTTGAATCATCGTATGATAGAAGTGGACTACAGAAACTGGCCAACCATCCGCAGATCCAGACCATAGGTGATAATTTTTATGGTCTTCAAAAAATAAATATAGATTCAATATTTTCAAGTTTTTGACCCATATTATCACACAGTATGACCTATTTAGGGCTTATATATATCTTTTTATGAGAAAATTGGGTTTTAGACTGATTTGAGGGGTTACCCATTTGAAAATCACAATCACATGACATATAGATTCATGAAAACTGACTGTGTTTTTCATTTACATGGAATATGATCCTTTAGAAGAAAACATCATGTATAGAGTACAAATTCCGTGTATTATTACATATAAGTGTAGTTGACCACCTATCCAAATAGCTCATGTAGTGGCACATGGTCAGATAGAGTATAGATCCAGATCTTGTGTGGGATGTAGGCTATGTAAAGGCACACAAACAAGATTAGTTACATGGGTAGATACCCCATGTATTTTTCAAGCTATATAAATGATCAATACATCATGAACATTTGTTTTACATGCCATGTATAGATGATGTAAAGGACCAATTGGTGATTTTTCACTAAACACCATGTACTAGGGTATGCATGTCGAGTACTAATTCTTGCTACCCTTTTGTGGGTTACTATATCCTTACACCCAGGAACCGGAATTCAACACATTATTAATCTATTTTGATTATCTTTCTACATAGATCATGATGCTGAAGCACGTGAGGTGATTTGGGGACTCCTATGTGGAATTCTGGGGTTTTTTATATATGGAGAGGGACTTCTTATTGTGATATAATATAGATTTTTCTAAGAGAGGTGAACTGATTAAAGATAGTCCATGATCTATCTCTCTTGGTAGATTCTTTCGTAGGTATTCCTTTTGGGATTTATCTGAGGTATATGTTCCCTTCTTTCCCAGGATCCCATGTGATTATTTATTTTTGAGTATCCTTTGTAGGATTCCTATATCTTATTACTATCATTGTGGGTACCTTGTGGTATTCCTTCACTTACATTCTAATCTAGGGAATTCATATAGGCTTAATCTACCTGTTTACCCTTTATTAGTACCAAATGTAGGATTCCTCTGTCTTATAACTGTTACTAAGGGTCCAATGTAGGAAAACTTTTCCGATGTACCATTCCTATTATCTTGTGTCAGATTCTTTTTTTCCATTAGAGGGTCACATGTAGGATTCCTTCTTTTACCCTTAATACTAAGGATCTGGAGCTAGATTCCTCACATTTATTATGCTTTGAGGGACCCCATGGGTAACTCAATATTTGATTGACCATGATCTAGTACATCAGGATTTGGAGTAGATAGTAATAATAGTCACCTTATAACACATGTTGAAATTTTAATCATGAGATTATATGAATTTAGTGAAGGGTTTATACATTCATCCATTGTCACTCTTTTATTTATGAATTCACTTTTTTATTATTGATGAAACAACAATTATTTTAGGTGATTTTGGTTTTATAGAAAATTATCCATATGAAATGTTCTATTTATATTTGGGACATACAAACATACCTACTTTGATCTGACTTATTCATTTATTGGGATAAATAGAAATATTTCCAAAGATAAAACATTTAGTATCTTTTATTATATATTGGGATATTGAGACATATTTCTTGGGGCCTTTATTTTTTCCCAATATATATGATATTTTGGAATATATTCCCTATTTTAATGATGTATGGAATGGAGTCCCTATGTTTATGATACTCAAACATGTAATTCCTTTGAATATTATCTAGATGAATGGTTCCCATATTGATGATACTCGTGGATGATTGTTTTTCCTGATTAATGGGGATGAATACGCTCTCCTAGATCAATTACTTAATCGTAGTGGCGGACATGTGTCTCCTCACCATGGATGTGTCATATACTTGTAGAATATTAATATTTCCCATGATATTTTCTAGAATACTCCCTATGGTATAGTGGACACACCATTACTACATCTCACAAAGGTACTTTGTTGGGATGGGGCTATTGAGCCATTTATTTGAATAGATAATTAGCATGTTCTTGGGTCTAGGGAGTATTCCACTTAGAGATCACATAAGGGTCATAACCCTAGGGATTATCCAATATTCAATGTTTTGACCACCTATAGATCGATACATTGGGATTAGGCATCATATATGATTTACATGGCTTGAGTGGCATGATGTCCAGCTAAGTGAATTTTACTTAAGTGTATGTTAGTTTGCATCCTCATTCATTGTTATAATTGGAGGTGATTATGGGTGGAACTAGGGCCTGGACACGTATTTCCCTATGGTGATGTAGCTTTCAAAGAGAAATAACCATCATTTATAATAATTTAATGTCTGTATAGATTAAATATAAATGTTTTGACTTAATAATGCACGTCTAAAGGGTTAAAACATCTAGCTTAATTCCCTTTTTAAAGGTTTTCTTAACGATCTAGATTATGATCCCACAGATCAACTTCAATTTTTTATGTTATTTAATTAACAATACTCATGTATATACTATTTATGTATCTATATTTATTGTAATAAATATATTATAATATTAAAACAATTATATATGTGGAATCACATCTCACAATTGGATGGGATCATGGACCCGGGGATCAATTGTAGTTAGATGTTTTTATTTTATTTACCTTATCATCTATTGTAACTCTAGAAAAAAATATCTCAAGAGCAAGTAGTTATGATGATTTATTTATTATGTCATCATTACAGTTTCCTACTTAGATTCATTCTCAACAATGTACATGATCCTTAATATACGTGAAGACCTTATTGCATCTTTCCATCTTATGAAATGTTTTATGATTGATATGGTATTCACCATGGGTCTCATAATTGAGAATTAATGCTCGTGTGGATTCCATTGTTCATAAAAGAGTAGCTCGAAAATTTCATGGTGATTTGGTATGTCATTTAGATCATTGTTAGTAGGACATCCCTCTTCTTTTATTTTTGTTTCCTTTGTGTACTCCAGTATGTATGGTCGACCTAGTGGGTGACCAGGGAAGTATGTATGACCTAGATTTTTTTTAATTTTACATCATATCATTTACTATTACGTCATGAGTTATTTCAGTTTAATTTTTCTTCCTTACCCTGTTTATTAATACTATGGTTGATATATGGTTATTTATTCTATTTTAACTCTAGAATGAGTTTGAAGCCCCCCCATCCTCATACAACAGTTAGACTCTAGTTATTTTTCTGCAACCTCTGGTGTATAAAAAGGGGAATTTTAGGCCTTGTGGTGAACATACATGGGGCTAGGATTTAGTTTAATGCGGGTCGGGATATTAGATACCCATAGTATAATGATAATTCATACATATTTGTGACACATAGAAATGAAAACATTAATAAATTCACCACAGCAAAATATACCCATGATAATGAAATGGGTTTCATTAAAATTAGCAGAATAAATGTAAATAAACCAAACATAGAAAGAATGTGGATGATTATTGTAAAACATGTCCCTAATTAAACATAAGAAACTATAAATGATGTTAACATAGATTGAAAATATCATAGAAGAATAATGGGAAAATGTTTACAGAAATATTTAAAATATACATTATAAAATAATAAATTTTAAAGAATAGTGAAGTATATCATACTTTACTGAATCTGATACTTCATAAAACATGATCCTTCATAATAAATAATTTCGGACTCCTATGACAGAGTAGAATCTATCTAAAATTGAAGAAGGAACAAGGAGAGTTAATTAGGGTTGTTATTAAATAAGAATCCATGGTAGATTAGTTCATTAGGTTTGATTTATGAGGTTTCCTTTTAGAAGTGAATTTGAGTGGCACCTATATAAATACTGATTCCTTAATGTTCTTTGAATTTAAATTAGTATGAAAAAGAATTAAAGATGGTAAATAATTAATCTGTGACATGAACCATTTAATCAACTAAATGTAGTTTTATTTTTAGAGAAATTTTAGGTCATTATACATTAATTTTTCATTTTTTCCACATTTTATCTTCACTAAGGAAACATGGTTTTTTTCCATGCTAACAAGTTTTTGAAAAAATAAAATAAAATTTTCTGAGTCCTAATATTTATTCAATAATTAAAAATTAAAATTAAAAATTAAAATATTTAATCTATATGTATGTGAATGTAAAATTATATATAAAATAACAAAAAGTTTTGAAAAAACAGGTTTATTGAAAAAAAATCACTTTTCTACCAAATATTTATACGTAAATTATTATTTATATTAAAAATTCACTATATATTAGTTACATATATTTTATATCAATAATATGGTTTATAATACATAAATAATTTCTATAAAATTATCACATAACCAATATAACATTTCTAATATGCCTAATTGGCTTTGTATATTTTAAATGGTCATATATCATTCCAATTGTCGTATTTCCCATTTTTGTTCCTCTATATTATCTAAAATACAAATATAAAATAATTATACTATTTATTTTTTTATCCCAAGAAATATATTTTATACATCAATTATTTTTCCTCTTTACATATTTATATCTAGTAGTGTGATCTTGATATAAGAACAATGACTTCACAGTTTTAGTGTTTTCATTTTATTATGGTTTTATTAATCATTGATATTTATTATTTATTTCCCATAATATATTAATATTTTTCATGTATTATATTATTTTATCATTATAGAATATAATATTTACTAAAAAAACTTGATATTGTGTGTGTAATTTGATATTTGACCAATTCATTGAAAAATAAATGAGTTGTTTTACAATATAACCCAATTACAATTTTTTCTCCCTAAAATTTAATTATCAAAATGAATAAATTGTTAAATTTAGAAAATCAAATATTTATTTCTTAAATTTATTCTTCAATAATATGATTTATCTATGTAACATTAACCATGTTAGTTATTTTGATTCATAGTACTTTGACTACATTATCCTTGATTTCCTCATGTTATTACTCATAAGGGGTATAATGTAATAGTTATACAACATATGATTTAATACATGTGATGAATCCATTATAAACATTCTCAAATGAGATACACATAAATCCTCATGAACGTGTGAGCGGTTTGGTGGAATTGAAAGACAATACACTATTAAATCCACTCAAATGAGCATCTTGAATGGGTCAATGCATTATGTGATAAACATTCTTCTCTCCCTAAACCACATAGACCACTTCTATGGTGTTATTATATGGTATATCATGTCTATATAAGGAAAATTGAAAACATCATATTTATATTAGCTTATCTTGTAACAACCTAATATTCTAAAGTAAGAACCTTATATTCGATTGTATGCCTGACACGTGAAAAAGAGCATGTAATGGGATATTATCACCTTGTACATAAATATATAATTACTATAATTAATTGATTAAATATATTCTGACTTTTTTTATACATAAAATAGTATGTTAGTTCCATTACATGGAAGAGAGATTTTCGTTGAAAGAATACTATACATGCACGATAGAGTTTTAGATGAACAATAATATGTTATTAAAATATTTTTTTTCAATATAAATAGTTTTTATGAATAAAATAATCTATATTATGAAAATATATGGTTAAAAAATATAAAATTAATTTATAGGTAACAAATTAATTTGAAATAAATATAAGAAATTATTGAATATAATGGAAAATATAATTATGCTCACAAAGATGTTTTACTTTAATAAATAAAATAAATAAAAATTAGTGGGTTGTATTAATGTGAATTATATATAATATATATCTAATAAAATGTTTTGATATTCATCTAATAAATTTCATAGAATTCAGATAAAAATAAACCCATCTTGATGGATTGAATACTAAATTTTTATTAAGGCATTTTTTATGGTTTTTTAATGGGGAAAAAATTTAAAATATATTTCATGACATATTTATAAAATTAATGACATAAAATTTTCTTATAAAGTGAAACCTAAATATTTTAGTGGGGTATATATTTGGTATTATTTTGTGAAGCATATTTTTTTAATGAATAGTGAATAATACTGCATTTTAGTTCGAAACAAAATTTTCATCTAATTTATTTATAAGGATAACTTATTTTTTATATTCCTTTTAATGTTAAATCATAACATATTATTAAAATTTAATCAAATTTACGTAATTGGTATCAAATTTACATATAAATTGTGTATAAAAGCATTGTAATATTTTGGATTTTTTACCTTAAAACCCACATTGTCGTCCAGACTACGTGATTAAATGTAAATAAATTTTTACCACTTCTATGATTGGAATTATTATAAATTTATTCCGTTTATGAAATAATTATAATTTATAATTTATAATAATGTAAAATTAGTTTTCTACCTAAATATTAGTGAATTGGATTAAAATTAGTTACATTGATTTCAAGAAAATTAATCTAAATAAAGTATAAAACATTAAAATTAAGTCCAAAAACTACATATGAACTATTTTAAAATCCATTATATGGCCTTATTTATACAATATACTCTATTCATATATAATTTGGTCCATTAATGTAGCCACATTCAATGTGATAAAGTGTATGGAAATCTTTTGTGAAAATATTACAAGAGTGCCCCTCCACCTCAGGTATAAAAGAGCATCTGGTCCTCCCACTTCCTCACAACTCCCAAGCCACATTGGATCTAATAAGATCCAAAAAAATAACCCCTAACATTACCTAAAAATGTCATATAATCCTACAATTGGGAATAAATACATTAATGGAAGCCTTTTGATACAAACCAAATTAAGTTACCATATTAAGAGGTAACATTTTTCATTGAGATTTTTTAGTTTTATTTATCTTCTCCACTACCTCAAATTTTATTATTAAATTTATGTATAAAAATTAGTATCCTAAATTTAATATTTTTATATTATATGTTTTATAACTACATTTATACACCCTTCCATCCAATTGGTAAACAAAATATTATTTCTATGTACGTTGAACTAGAGCCTCACGAAATGATGATTGTTCATTTATCCATTACGAACATTCATGGTTGGACATTTAGATATAAAATCATTTTATATATGACATATATTATATTATATTATTTATTTATTCATTATTAATTATCTTATAAAACATTCCATTGCACATTCAATATTCTATTAATACGAAAACATCGTTTGTGGAAGTGTTGACTACAACGCCCTCAATGCCATGTGACTCATTCATGCCACACATAGAATGCATAAATAATGGTCTAAATAAACATATGTAAAATTTATAACATATATATGACACTATAATTATAATATACCTATATCATTTACTTTTAATCCGTTTAATATGACCAAGAAATGAATGTAGTGTTCATTGATACGAACGACCTACAATCTCCATGACAGTGCATTTCATTTTTATCTAAAAACATTATATATTTTTTAAAAAATATGTACAATAAATATATGATAATTATATCATGGATTAAATTCTTAAACTCGTGAAACTATGATCTAATTTATAATAACAACACATAACAAGTCGAAATATACTTGAGAAAACTAGGCAATTGACACCCGAAATAATCAAAATATTGAATAGTTTATAGAAACCGGTCATAAGATAATATGTTGTTAACATATGAGATTATAATTATGATTATGAATCTAGAATTAGTTAGTAAAGTATTTTAAGCCACTATATATGAGTATATTTAACACAAAATCAAAAAGGATGGTTAAGGTAAGAGAGTTCTTCTCAATTTACATTCCATTCAGACAAATTTTTTTGTTATTCAACTAGTTTATTTTATATGGTGTATTTAATACACTTAAATTTTAAAATTATTAATATCATTATTATAATTATTTAATAAGATTATTTTAATTTTATTATTTTATAGGAATTTTTATTTAAATATTTCAACGTGGTATGAAATACATTGGAATGTTTAATGATTATTCTCTATAGTAATGTTAATAATGATTATATATTAAATCTCACTTCATTTTGTGATTTTTATGTATATCTTGAAACACTATATTTTTAGTAATTAGTTTTCCATATAAATTTCCTTTAATATCCATATTTTCATATGACGAATATTATTATTTCCAACACCATATATAAATTTGCATATGGTGTTTACATTGACAGCTATTTGATTAAATGGGGAATAATTGATAAATCTGCATCCTTCATTTAATAAAGATATTTGGTAAGGAACACTATTTATTACATTAATTTAATATTAGACAAGATGCATTCTTTTTTAAGGTATGACATGGGTGGGGTATGGTTATATATTTATCCTTGATGAGTTGGTGGTCTCATGAGATAACATAGTTGGCCAAAAAGATGGGTTATTACTCAATAGAAAAACCATATTACAAAATTTCGTGACGTTACCGATTCCATGTACCTAGGAAACATAAGGCCAATGAATTATGCTTTTTCCTCATTTATATTTAGTTATTATTAATATAGTATATTTTCTATTGACACATTTATGGATATATTTCATTCTTTGTTTATTTATTATGATTTCCAGATTTTTAGTTTCTTACCTTTCTATATTAATGTTAACTTATCTAGTTATATTAATAGAATGTTTCATAAGTTATTTACCTTTATAAGTGACTTTATTCTTATTCATTCATTACTCAATAAACCTTTCATACCCTTACTGAGCATTCAAGTTCACTATTATTTTTTCTCCATTCCCTAGGATATAATGAATCATCAAGAATATAATTTAGTATATTTTATTATGTAAATGTATGTATACCAATTACCAAATGTATTATGGGTAACATGTATGTATATGTCATTCCAATACTACTATACTGATTATTCCTTCGTGATTTCATTCCATGTAATGATGTTATTATAATAATGTAATGCACCGGATCGAGGCTTCCAGGGTCAGGAGACCAGATTTGGTATCAAAGAATTTTTAGCAAAAACCTCAGTAACTACATTAAGAATAAATAAATTAGGGAACATAACACTTTTTTGGACTATGAGGAGAAGTATATAATAACATCTTAAAATTTTTTGTAATGTAGATAGAATGTTGGTATTCTTAGGAAAAAATCTGTATCTTGATACTATAAGTGAAAATAGTTTTGGAAAATATGTATAGATGATAAATAAATTTGACCATGTGTTTCTGGCCTGACTTGGGGTAACATGTTATACGATAAAGGGTATTATCATGCATCTAGTTTGACACTCCAGGGGAATACGTTTATGATATTTTAGATTTTCATTACGTACCATTATGAAGGATTTAGAAGAAATGATATTCCCAATGAATCCATGTATATAATTAAGATATTAGTTATGGATAAATTTCATAATTTATGTTAATAAATATTTAGAGTTATTGTATGAGAAAATCCATTATATGGAATTTTTTTAGAAATAGTGCGTGGAAGGAAGAATGGAATCAGTGCTAATGTAAAATGTAGAGATGTCTCTTCTAAATAAACCAAAAATTATAGTATTGGGACTGAGAATATTGTCGAATTATTAGGTAATCATAATCAGATTATGACATGTAACCTATCCCGGATGGGGACACCTATTCCAAAACGATATTATCCAATTTTGGATCACATTGTGAGATATAGGACCCCACCATTTAGTGGGACAACTTATCTAATTGAATCTAAGAAATGTATTAATTCTTTAGAGAATATATTCATGGAATTAGGATGTAGTGAATATGAAAATGATACATGGGTAGTTAATTTTCACAAAAGGTATTTTGATCAGTGGTGGTCCTTCTAAGATACTTTGGTGGTAGAATAATTAGAACTCATGAATTAATATCATTAAATGATACATTCTTATATATATACTCCCCCAGGAAAAAATATTGATATGGAGAAATATTTTAATATGTTAATTAAAAATGAAGAAGTGAGTTTTTTGGAATATTATGCTACCTTTACAAGGTTATACAGTTATTCTATGAATAATATACACAACATGAAGTTAAATAACTATAACTTATTTGAATGTATTAAGAAAAATCAATGAATGGAGATGGATTCTCAAAATGATTCATCATGTCATGAAATGGTTTTATTTTTCCTTACTTTAGGGGATAAATTATCAAAATCCTATAAATTAAAACGAAAAAATGATAAGAATAGTTCTTCTAGGAACCATGAAAATTTTTATCAAATAGTGGGAATAAGTTTAGGAAAGGCCCATTATATGAGAACTTTTCAAAGAACCACCCATGGAAATTATTAAAATGAATAAGAGTTTGTTATAATTGCGGAGGAAAGGGACACCAAGAAAAATAATGCAAAGTGATGAATAAAAATAAATTATTTTGTGTTACAACAGAAAAGATATGGTTCACTATGAAAACTAATTCCCCATTCATTAAGATAATATCACTCTAAAGAAGCTATGGGATCAAGTTCAAGCAAATTTTATTAACACAACCAATGTGAAATGATTAATGTACTTATGAATTGGGATCTAAAAAATAATTTTTAAAAGTATTTTGTTTATGATATTATAATCATATGATTTAATAAATATTTAACGATTTTACTAAATTAGTTATTTGTTAAGGATTTGAGATCATACATTGATTGATACCAAGAAAAGATATTTTATAGATAGTTAAAATTAATGTAAAACACATGATATAGGGAATGAAAACTATTTACATGTTCCTGATGTTGAGATAATTGTGAAGAAATGATTGATTAGATTATATTATTACAACCTTAATTACTTGTTGATATGTTTTCTATGATATCATTAATAAAGATTACACCACATTTGGATTTAAAGAATATATCTAATAACATGTGTCTCACATAAATCATAAGGAATAACTCATGTTACCAATGATTTTTTATGGTGATTATAGCTATTACCATTTTTTAAGAGGTGACATGATGAGGTTATTCACATGTTTGGAATGTGAAAATTTTATATTTGATTTGTGTTGGTTAAAGGCTAATTATATGTTGATCTTGTAAATTTAGTAACCTTATTTATAATTTTTTTATTATAATCATTTGTAAAAGATATTTGTTTATACAATTGTTTATGTTTGTCATTTGATGAGATTTTAGATGTTAATGTATTACTTCATCGTATGTTGAATATGGTGCTAACAGATGAATTAGATATAGATCATGGAATAATCACAAGAAAATATTTTTTTTATAGAAACATATATTTGTTTATATTCATCGAGAGTGAAGTAATTCCTCAACTCTGGGAAAATGATATTCAAATCAAAAATAATTTTCTAGTAACATTGTTTTTTATTAATCATATGGACCACTATATCATCATGGATTATATCCTTTTTTACTTTCTTATAAATGTATTCTCTATCACTCTCCAACCAAACATGATTGTTATATTTTTCCTCTATATCCATGTTTCCATTTCCCACCTATGTTGTCTTACTAGAGAAACAAGTTACGCGAATATATTACATTCCATTCATTATTATTACGATTATGTGAAATTAATGGTTTTTATACTAGAAGTTATTTTAACAATAGTTTATTATCAATAAATTTATCTCCAAGAGTAGTTTGGGCTTGGCTTAGTGGTAAGCACCATGTTATCCTACATAAAAATGGGGGTTTAAAACCCATTGGGCACATGATAATGTTGCAGTACTGTAGCAGTACTATAGCAGCAGTGGTACTATAGATCAGTTGGTATTGTAGCGGCTGCAGGGCACTGTAGCAGTGGAGGTACTGTGCGAGTACTGTAGCAGGCGGGTTACTATTCACATAATGGGAATTGGGAAAATAAATTTGGTCTTACGAGAAATGTAATGGTCTATAAGCCCACTGGGCTTTCAGGCTATGTAATGGGTCTCCATCTACCAAGTTAAAAGAGTTATTTTCTTTTCTATAATAATAAAATGAGGATTCAAACCGAACCATTAAAATAATATATCTCCATGATCATCCTTATATTGTGAGGAGGCAATTTTTTTTGGGAGAATGTTACACCCCAAATTTCTAAAATAAGAACCTTATATTCGATTGAGTGAATGAAACATTACACTATGTGTGTAAGGGTATATATAACCTTATACATATATTTGTTATTTTAAATGAATTCAATATTTTCAATATTTTTCCTTTTATACCATAGTGAGTTAGCTAGTGTTACACACCATAGATATTTTCTTCGAAAGCTTACATTACACTCCAGACCAAGTTCAAACTGAATAATAATAAATTATTATAATTTTATTATTTAATATAATTAGTGATTATAAATATAATTAACTACATTATGAAAATATATGGTATACACAAATATAAAAGGAATTCATAGATAAAAAATTATTTAGAAGTGATTGTCAAAACAGATTGAATATAATGGAAAATATTTTCATTCTCACAAAGCATTTTTACCCTAATAAATTAAATTAGTTACAAATAGTGAGTGATATAAAAGTGGTATATATACTATATATCCAATAAAATATTTTTTATATATATCCAATAGATTTTATAGGCTTAAGATAATAACAAACACAATTTTTTGCATAAAATACTATATTTTTATTACAAAAATTTTATCGCCTTTTAATAGAGAATACATTTTAATTACAAATTTTTACCCATTACTAAATTTAATATATCAAAATAATATTATTATTTGGAAGTGAAAGATAAAAATTAGACTAGGGTTAATTTTTGGTATTTTTATATGAAGATTCGTTTTCAATGAACTATTAATGTTATTGAATTTTAGTTCAAAACTTATTTCTCATCTATTTTAATTATAAGGTAAATTATGTTTTAATTTAGTTATATAGTCTAATTAAAAATATTGTTATTAATTAATTCAATTTATGTTTTTGGGATCAATTTCACTTTTATATTGAAAAAAATTACATACTTCTGGATGTTTTACCTTAAAAAGACGCTTTGTCGCCTCAACTATGCTATTAAATTTAAATTAAATTATGATACATATAGGATTGAAATTAGAATAAATGGATTAAATATTTTTAATTATAATTATTAATATTTTACTATATCATATTGTTAGTTTTTTAGAAAAATGGGATTCAGATTAATATTAATTATAACAATTAAGAGAAAATTGAGCATAATAAAGGACTAAACCATAAAATTATGGCCTAAAATTCCCTATACTCTTGTCCAAAGGAATTGGACTCGAGATAGATAAACTCTATACTAATTTGGATATAAATAGTTCCATTATTACATGATCATTAAATGTGAAAAATGTGTACGGAATTCTATTCTGAAAATATTACAATAGGGTCACTCCTCCACCACTATTAAAGGGCCTCCTATCCTCCGACTTCCTCCCACCTCTAAATCCACATTGGCTTTACCAAGATATTCCCAAATAGATATTCAACCTCCATCAACTAATTTTATAAGCCTAATATTGGTAATAAATTCATCCAATGAATCCTTTTGGTACATACCAAAAGAAGTTACGTGATTAAGAGGTAAAATATTTCTTTAATTGTTTTTAGTTATATTTCCATTCTCTCGTCCCTCAAATTTTTCAGTTTCATTATTTTATAAAAAATGTGTAATAAATATACTAGGATATTTTTCTACAATATAAATGACCTAAACATGCACACACTTCAATCCAATGGGTTACAAGCATATTGTTTCTGTGTACGGAGAGCTACAGCCTCACGAAAAGATGATTATTCATTTCTACATTACCAACATTCATGGATGGCCATTATAATAGAATTTTTATATTAATTTTATATATAATATTAATTAAGATTTTATTCTTCTATACTAATTTTATAACACAAAACCATATACTTTCCATTATGTATAAATATGATAACATCATTTGTGGAAGTGTAGACTATCGCCCCCTCAATGCGATGTGATTCGTTCATGTCACATATGGTATGTATAAAAGATGGTATTAGTAAATTTATTTAGAATATATAACATATATATGATACTGTAATTATAATTTACATATATCTTTTACTTTCAATACATTTCATATGACAAATAAATGAATGTTGTGTTCATGCGTATGCACGACCTACCATCTCAATGAGCGGTGCATTTCATTTCTTATCTCCAAAACCTATATATTATTATAAATACATATTTACTGAAAATATATGATGAATATATCATTGTTTAAGTTATAGATATTATGAAAAAAGATCTAATTAACAAAAATAGAAAATAAAAAGTCAATACATACTTGAGAGAACTAGTCAATTAAAAATCAAAATAACCAAATTAATGATAGATTCCTAACACATGGGAAATAATATATTATTAGGGGTTACTATAAGTTATTATCAATATGATAATGGTTATGATAGTACTTATTAAGTTATTTTAAACAAATATGTAGGAGGATAGATACCACATAATCAATAATAAAGGTTAAGGTTAGGGGTTTCTTCTCAATTTACTGTCCATTGAGACCTATATGTAGTTACACACCTAATTTATTTTATAATTTATATTTACTAACCTTCAAATTTTATTTCATGAATTTATTTATACTAATGATGTTATAATATTTTTTTCACTGTTCTTACTTCATTGTGATTATGATTTAAATATATTGAAGTGGTATGGGAAACATTTTAATTTTTAACATTTATTATCCTAAAAAATGTTCTTAATGATTATCATTTAAATCGATCTTTTTATTGGGATTGTTATATTTCCCTTCAAAAAATAATGTAATGGTTAAACAATTTCAATAAAAATTCTCTTGAATATCCATATTATTATAAGATCTATGTTATTATTTCCAAAACCAAATATATTTTTGTATATGTTGTTTACTTTGACATTTATTTGATAAACTATGGAATAATTGATAATGGCATGTCCTTCCTTAAATAAATTTATTTGATAAGGCACATTTTTTATTATTTATATTTTTTATTTTATATGAGGAATTATTTGTACTGTTATTACACAGGTGGTTCCCAATTTTAGATATCCTTTCGACGGATCAGTAGTCTCATGAGAAGAATGAATTGGACAAAAAGATGGGTTTTTAGCTAACAATTAATCTATCTTGTAAAAGGTATTAATGTTACCATTTCCATGTACCTAGGAAACATATATTATTTCCCTAATTTATATAAACTTATAATTCAGCCATGATATTTTTTGTGGAAAAATATATAGATACATTTCATTCAAATTTTACTGATCTAGATGGAATGAGTTTCAGTTTATTACCTTTCCATATTGATATTTACATATCTTGTTATTTGAATGTCATGTGTTATCAGTTGTTTAAAATTAAATGTTAATTTATTCTTATTGATTCATTATTTCTTCTAGGTTACATACCCTTACTGTGAATTTTAGCACACCCTTATTGTGTTTCCTTTCCCTAGGATATGAAGAAGAAATCCTTAAATAAGAATTCATGGACAAATTTTATTCCATTTTATTATGTATCATTCCCATATTTTTTATTTCTCAATCCATTAGTCATGACTCTTCCTCGGGGCCCATTCCATGACTACCCGAAGCCCACCTTCCATAGGCCAGGGGCTGGTGACTAGCACCAAAGGTGTAATCTTGATAAAAGGGAAGGCATTGCCTATTTAACCTGTAACACACACACACAATATGAACAGAAGTGGTAGAGGCAACAATTGAGAATAAACACTAAGTAAAACTGAATACAAGAGAATTTTCTGAAAGGAAAGGGGCCAGAAATACAAGCCCAGTAGTAATGTACAACTGTAGAAAATTAAACAGAAACTACTGAGTCGTCCTCCTGGAAACCCACCTTAAGGGTGGGTACAAATGGCCTCATCATCACAATAGGTTCGTCCGTCCGCTCTCTGTACGTCACACCATGTGGACCACCTCCGGGTACTGTCTAGATCCACATCACTCTGCCTCGATCAGTGTTGTTCATCATCTACAACCAACACAATGAGGTGCGGGCATAGCCCATGCAGGGGTGAGTATAACGATACACAGTAGGGACCCTGAGACCCCTAAAAGACTCCCAGAATCCAAGAAGGATAAAACACATAGGAGAGATACAATCATTAAGTATCATCCAACCCTATATAGGTATATGACCATACATATACCAAAGTTAACAACCACAGTTCGCCTCCAACTTTCGAGTTCAAGCCCAACCTAGTCCAAAAAGGAAATAATTTAAATCACATCGATGATAATGATTAAATTTCAATACCCATCTCACACAGGTATACAACTCATAAAGAGGGGTAGAGATGATGAGATGTAGCCTCTGAATCATCTCCTCAGATGAACCCATATAGGATCTTGGAACAAAAGTCATCGTTGTCGAACCCATAGAGGATCCCAGTACAGAAGTCATAACTGTTGAACCCATATAGGATCCTAGTATAGAATTCATCACTGTAGAACCCACATAGGGTCCTAGTACAAAATTCATTGCTGCCAAACCTACGATGGATCCTAGTACAGAAGTCATCACTGCAGAACCCACGAAGGATCCAAGTACAAAAGTAATCACTGTCGCAGCCATCTCTAGGGTTCCTGCACATAGCACGCTCGATTCCAGGAGGGTCTGCACCTCGAGTCAAGTATCGATACAGAAAAGAAGTCCTGATTTGATGTATCCCGAAGTTCTGTCTCATCAAAAGAAACCCAACGTGACAGACGTCGCGTCAATCGATCGTCCGATCTGAATCTTATTAGAAGTTTTGTTCCAGGGGCCCGGTTGGACTTATGCTCGATCCAAAGTTGGCCATTTTCCAAAAATGCCCAAAACTCACTTAGGTTATCACAAAAGTACAACCTCGTCGCTATGATCCTAGTGTCGTAGAGGGCGCGTCGATTGGACGCGCGGGCTAAGTGATATTCGCGTTTAAGCAAAACGGGCACGGCCCTTCAAGCACAGTGGGATGGCGGGTCGGCCCGACCCGGTTTGGAGGGTTCGACCCGGTTGGGGGTCGGCCTGGCCCGGTGGGGAGCGGCCCACCCAGGGACCCGGACCGGCGAGTCCAACCTGGTTAATGGTTCGGCCCGGCCCGATGGGGAGGGGCCCACCCGCAGACCCGGCCCGGGTCGCGGGCCGGTACTGCTCACCCAACAGCAACGAGCAACGCCGCCCTCCTTGCTTCCCAGCCGGCTAAAGCTAGCCGGTTTTTCCAGGCACGAGCAGCCCGTGGCTGCGGGCCACAGTTCCTTTGTACGCGGCGCCCATAGGCATCACGGTTCCCTTCATCCCAGCCGGCAAGTTCGCCTGCGGAAGCAGCCCACCCAGTGCGGGCCGCGGTCTTCCCATAGTGCGGCTCCAAGAGGCATCATAGTCTCCTACTCGGCCGTCTGTAGCCTACCAGTTCGTCCAGCTAGCAGCCCGTGGATGCGGGCTGCACCTCCTCCGCAGCGCGGCACCTGCGGGTGCCACGGTTCACTAGCCCGACTAGCTACAGCTGGCCGGTTTGATTTGTCCGTCGAGCGGCCCATGGATGCGGGATGCGATTTTCCTCCATGCGGCCGATGCAAAACTGCCGCTTCCGGTCGCCACCGCCTCCGGTCTCCATTTCCAAAATACTCAAGAACCAATGGAGGTTCATCGTGTCGTGTTCATTCGTCTGACGCCCTCCACATAAGGCGATAACAAAAGACTGAAGAAAATCTATAGCATTCAAAAAGAACGAGATATAATTTTATCCATTTAAAAATATTCCAATCCCCCTACATAGATTCAAGGTTCGCTGCACATCAACGAGATACGGAAGACAGTGTCGCGGAAGTCGAGCATCATGGATACAGACGTCGATTTCGTTGACGTCTGGGTGCATCTGAAGAGGAAGTGTCGTTGAAGAATTTCATCATGGGATAAGTCGTTCACAAGATGCGGAGGAAGAATAATGAAGAATACGATGATATATGGCCTTGTTTTCTTCATTGTAGAGGGTAAATTATCCCAAATCCTTTCCACCACAAAATATTTTCCAAGGAAAAAATAAAGTCTCTCTAATAAAAATAATTTTCCATGCATTTAAAAACAATTCAAATAAATTTTTTACACCACAAATTAATTAAAAAAGACTTTAATTAATTGTGTTGGCACAATTAATGGGTGGGAGGTGGAGAGGCTCCACCATTTAGTGGAAGTTCAAAAATTTAAAAAGGTTGTTCATGGGAGTTAAAGGGAGAGTTGAGGGGTTAGGATTGTGTGGGCCCCACCCTTAGTTATATCCTCCCAAGGGAGGTTATATGGGGTGTGGGCCCCACCTCCATCCTCCCATTGGAGTAAATAACCACAACTTCAAAATAAATTTGTGTGACACAACAATTTTATTTAATTTATTATGAATCGCCAAATTTTAACTTACATCCTGTATAAAACGCAACTGCGGTAAAGGTCAACTTAAACGATTATCGGTGCTGTAAGATCATCAGTTTCCTTGGATTTCAATTCTAAGCACCAGTTCGAATGATATAAAAACCCGCATGTACGTTTACTAAACATACGTGAACAAAACATCAGAAATTGATTCTAGGAACAACGGGCCTCGGAATCAGGCGCTGTAAGAACCTTTGGACACGAAAAATTCAAAAGAAATAAGGAAAAAATATTCCTTGAAATTTCCAGGTATTTAAATTTTCCCCACATATGGGTATTACGTCCCCGTAATGATACCCCACACATAAGGGAAACAAAAGAGGGTATTGGGCATGCATCTGAGTCTCCCGCTCCCATGTGCATTCTTGGAGGTTACCATGCTTCTAGAGAATGCGCACAAGAAGAATCTATCATCCACATAGGACCTACTCCTGTCGATCATCAATCTCTACTGGGAACTCCGAGAAAGTCGCCCCATCATCGATGTCTAGCTCTCCGTGGTCGATTATGTTGGACGGGTCGTGCACCTATCTCCTCTGCTGAGATACATGGAAGACGTCATGCACCTGGTGCAACTGAGGTGGAAGGGCTAGGCTATAATCCACCTCGCCCACTCTGCTGAGGACCTATAACGGCATGATAAATTGTGTAGTTAACTTGCTTCCCCGACCAAATCTCCATTGACCTTTTTGAGGTGAGACTCGTAGGAAGACATGGTCGCTATCCTCGAACTCCAGTGGTCTCCATCTCCTATCAGCATAGGACTTCTTTCTGCTCTGTGCAGTCTTCATCTGCTGCTGGATTATCTGCACCTACTCCGTTATAGCCTAAACCATCTATAGTCCTATAAGTGCTGACTCGCCTAAGTCAATACAGTATAGAGGTGATCTTCATGGTCAGCCGTACAGTGCCCCGTAAAGTGCCTTCCCGATGGTGGAGTGGAATTTGTTGTTGTACGCAAACTCCACCAAGGGTAAGTCATCCACCCAACTACAACCAAAGTTGAGGACACATGCACGGAGAATATCCCCTAGAGTCTGAATTGTCCTCTCAGTCTGACCATCTGTCTGAGAATCAAAGGCGGCGTTCAAGAGATTCTACGTCCCAAAAGCCTCCTGTAACCCCTTCTATAGCAGGGAAGTGAAACGAGCATCTCAATCAGAGATGATCGTTGATGGAACACCTTGAAATCGTATGATCTCGTGAACGTAGAGGCATCTCAAGCTCTCTACTAATCCATGCTCTCTGATCGGTAGGAAGTGGTCTGACTTGGTGAGTCTGTCTACGATAACCCAAATAGAGTCATGTCCTCTAGATGTACGTGGAAGCCCCATCATTAAATCCATGGATATACCGTCCCAATTCCACTATGGGACCTCTAAGGGTTGTACCAAGAAATCTATTACTTGATACTCCACCTTCACCTACAGAAAAGTGAGGCATCGCGAGGAAAACTCTACAAATGCTTTCTTCATACCTGGCCCACAGTGCTGTCATATGAGGTCCTAATACATCTTCAACACTCCTAGATGTACCGCTATAGGGGATGTTTGAAACTAACTCAACACCTCCTCTTGTAGTGCAAATGGTACCATAGTACATCCCTTAAAGAGGATATCGTACTTTACGCCTTCAGAAAACCCATCAGGTGCCTACCCTAAGGATATTTGAGCACGTCACATCTCACAATCAATGTCCACACACTATGACTCTCTGATTCACTAAAGGAGTGGAGGAGTGACTCTGAGAGACTGTAGAAAGGAATCTTAATCTCTATATACAAAGGATATCTGCAACGCGGCCATCTGGTCTGGTTCCACTCCTAGAAGATGATTGCCTGATCTTCTACTGAGAGGATCCGCTACAACATTCCCCTAACCAATAGTATAGACTATATCAAATTCATAGTCTTGGAGGAACTTGATCCATCGCCACTATCTCAGGTTCACCTCCTTCTGCGAGAAGATGTACCTGAGACTATGGTGGTTTGAATAGACTGTAAAACGTTTTCCCTTCAGATAGTGCCACCACATCATCAAGGAAATGACCACTGCTGATAACTCCAGGTCATGGGTAGCATAGTTCTGCTCCTGATGTATCAACTGCCTTGATGCATACGTGATCAATGCTCGCTCCTGTATCAGGACACACCCACGTCCGGTCCCTGATGTGTCGCAGTAAACAATGTACCATACACCATCCTCTACTAGCCTCAAGATGGGGGCACTAGTAAACCTCTGCCTCAGCTCCTAAAAGCTCTGTTGATATCTCTCTGACCATATGAACGGTTTCCCCTTCTTTTTCAATGCTTAAAGTGGTTCTGAAACTCTGGAGAAGTCTGGCACAAATCTCTGATAGTACCTAGCCAGTCCTAGAAAACTCCAAACCTCCGTCACGCTCTTTGGTGGCTCCCAAGCAAGTATGGCCTCAATCTTCATTAAATCCACTACAACTCTAGCCTCTGAGATGACGTGTCCCAAGAAGTGATCCTCTCGAATCCAAAACCGTCACTACGAGAGCATACCATAAAGCTGGTGCTCTCATAGTGTGTCTAGTACTAACCACAAATGTTAGGTGTGCTCCTCCTCAGTAGTCGAGTAAATCAGTATGTCATCGATGTAGACAACAACAAAACGATCGAGGTAAAGCTGGATGATCATATTCATGAGACTGATGAACTTTGCTGGAGTGTTGGTTATGACGAAAAGAATAACCATGAACTCATAATGGCTATACCAACACTTGAAGGACATCTTCTGCACATACTCCTCTTGAACTCTAAGCTGGTAATAGCCTGACCTAAGGTCTATCTTCGAGAACCATTGTGCTCCCTTAATCTAATCAAAGAGGTCATCAATTCATTGGAGTGGGTACTTGTTCTTCAGGGTCACATGATTCAGGTGACAGTACTCGAAAAACAGTCGCAATCACCCATCTGCCTTCTTGGCGAACAAAATCGGAGATGCCCATGGTGGAACACTGGGTCGGATAAATCCCTTCCACTGCAATTCCTCCAGTTGTATCTGCAGCTCACAAAGCTCTGCATGAGCCATCTGATATGCTAGAGTAGATATCAGTGTTGTCCCAGTGTAATGATCAATATTAAAGAATACTTCTCTAGGAGGAGGTAGTATTTGAACGTCGTCAGGGAAAACATCTGTGTACTAATCCACCAAAATAGGAAAACATGGACTCCACACATCAATCGCTCCAAGGATGGGACTAGCCAACTAATGGGTGATCAGCTGCCCCCTCCTCTACGAAAGTTCATACTGCACTACAAAGTCTCCCTTCTAGCCGTTGAAGGTGAACCTTGTCCCATCCATGCAGACACACTTCACTTTGTGCCTAATATAGTGAATTTGAGAATTAATTGTGGATAACCAGTCCATACCCAAGATGACTTCATAAGGACTCAATGCCACTACAAGGAGATCCCACCCAAAGCTCTCGCCTCCTAGAGTAAGCTCACACTGCCGGCACCAGTGCGTAATCATTGAGTCTGCTCCCATAGGAGTTTCTAGTATTAAGGATGGAGACAACAACTCCGTCGAAATCTTCGAGCTCTGAATGAGGGCAGCGACAATAAAATTATGACTCTCACCTGTCTCTATATGTACTTCAACAAGGGTGGAGTGGACACAGATAGTAGCTCAAATCACTTTAGTTGTGTTATGGTCGTAGGCCTCGACTGCCTGAAGCTGAGCCCGCCTCCGTCCGCCAGCTCCCTGTGGTCGGGGTGGACCTCCTGGTTGTGGTGGTGGTACAGTCTCGAAACGCCGTCCACCACCTACTGCTCAGACAGCTCCTCTGATGCGTCCGCTTGCTCCTTGCGGACCACCTTGGTCGAACCTCTACCTCTTCCTAGGAGGTCCCTCTATTGTCTGTTGCTCATCTGCATGGCTGGTAGGGCACTCACGAGCCATGTGACCCTACCCGCCACATACATAGCATCCCATGCCCCTTGTATGGTCAGCTCAATTTCGTGTGACCCACACATCCTTACCATTATCCTTAGGTCTCCCTCCGGATGTCCTAGTCCGCTTAGACCACTGCATCAACTGTCTACTGGCGGCTGCAGAAGACTCCGCCACATATTGTCCTGCGGTGGGTCTCGCCACTGGTGACTGCTCCGTGAGAAATCTATCCACTAGAAGGGATCGCTCTAGCACCCTCGCCTACGTCCGGATACTGAGGGGAATCATCGAAGCCCTGATCTCATGCCTGAGTCCCTGATCTGTAGTCTGAGCCCTAAAGAATGGGTCTCGTACCATATCTGTGGAGTAGCATGATAGGTCAGGGAACCTCATTGAGTTTCGAGTTACTGTCATGATGCCATATTTCAGATGAAGTAACTCCTGAATCAGCACTGCATAAAGGGTAGCTGGTACAAACTCAGAGCGAAAGAGACTGTAAATGTCTATCCAGAGTAAAGATGCCTTGTCTTGCACCTGGAGCATCCGGCTCCACCATCTGCCTGCTACTGCATGCAGGAGACTCGCGGCAAGGATCACCATAAGGTCGGATAATGTTCATATAAAAAGTAATCATGAAATCACCCAACACCCATATGTTTACATAGAAACAGAACACATCAATTTTACGTTGTTTTGAACTAAGGGCTGGTCCATGAAGCACGCAAAAAAAATTCAATCATAAAATAATCCAATAAGATTCACAAATTTTTTTAGATTATAATTTTTCTATAATGGTAACTCTATTCTATGCTCAATTCATTTAAAAGAATTTTAGAGATAACACACTGCCACCCTTGGATCATTTCCATTAACCCCCCTTTCTCACTGCATTGGGTAAATATTTTCTCAATCTATCAACTCGATGGTTATTTATACATCTAGGAACATATTGTTGTTTTTCACCACGATGGCCTGAAAATGATTCTTCAATATATTCCACCATCTTTACAAAAAAATAAACTACATTATGAAAATAATTTTTTCAAAAAAAATACATTTAAGTAAAACCCCATTATATTTCAAAAATATTGACTGCATTCCGGAAATATGCCAAAATTTAGCGAAAAAATTGTATTTTATGAAAACATTCCCTTTTCACAAAACCCTCTTAACTAAAATACCTTATTCCACATAGTTCTCAAACATTTCATTTAAAAAAATGTGTTTTTGTAATATTCTTAATTTATATAAGTAATACATTCAAGTGAATCTTTCAAAAAATATGAATGATATTTCTCCATCCAAAAACATTGATTTTTCAAATGATGATCAGATTTTTTTGTAAGTTAGAATCTCTAGTTAATGATAATTCAATTATTTCTCTAAAATCATTTGTGCCCCAAAAATGCATCGTGTTGAATTCGACAATAAATACCTATATAAAAAACCTGTTCTCTCGTGATCTCACAACCCAGGATCATTCAAGATTGTTTTGACAATGCTAATAATTAAAATTTTTCAAGCCATTTTTGAAACACTACATCTAAATAATAACATGATCATTGATTCCAATAACAATATTTTTATTGAAAAAATCTCATTGTTCCAAATTTTCAGAACAAAATGTTTTCATATGAATGAGAATGAAGCCCCTTTCCACTGTGAAACCTCTTATATGGATGGACATGAATGGATTGAAACCTAATTGATCCACACAGATTTAATTGATATTAAACATAAAATAATATCAATTTCCATCATTGAATAACCTGGGTTCAAAAAATATATTCCTTTAGTTTTATTGAAAATAGAAAGAGAAATTCAATAAATCACAAACCCTAAAAAAATAAGATTGCATTGGAATAACTCACTTATATCTCTATGTGTAAATGATAAGATATTATTTTATAAAACAAGAGTTAAAAATATTATTTCATCCCTTAAGAGACCTTTTATCCTGTAAAAATACCATATGTCATATACACATATATTCCATAAAATTTTGTCATTATCTCCATTTGGGAATAAACACAATGAAACTGTATTTTTCCACTAAGCGACCAAAAACTCATTGGATCACATCTCCAATTGAATCCTATATGAAATTCAAAAATAGATAGAAACCATTAAAAAGGGATATAGATAGACATATTCCTCTTGAATCTATGACAGGTGACTGAACCCCGAGATTCAACCAATATATCTCAAAAATTTGTTTGACCAATTCCATAGTCATGATGTTTGACACTTGATAGTTAGTTTCAACATGCTTCATTATTATCCTGCAATATTTGTTCATTTTATTTGGTGAATATATATGTGATCTATCTATACTCGAAAAAGGTGTGTTGAAATGGTTTTATCAAGAGATCATTCATGTTATAGTTGATATATATTATCACTATTAGTTATATCTCCATATCAAAAAATATTAGCAAGTTGTGTCTTCATCAAAAACTGATTTTAGAAACCTGTTCTCAAATATATATACACAACCTCAATAACACTATGGGAATTTATTTCTTATTTAATTCTTAAAAGGACCACACATTTATTTCCAATGAAGAAGGAACCACACAAGTTCCTTTTTGATCTACCACATAACTAACACGGTAAGTGTTATAAAATTTTGAAAATTCATTTCTCTTTTCTATATCAAAATAAATTTAAACATATTGAGTACCTTGCATTACGACATTATTTTTCTAACATCTAAGAAATAGTATTAATTTTTTTATAATGAAAGATAAATACTAGTTATTTTGAAAAGATGATATATGGGTGTTTTGTAGTCTAATACCAAAGGAATCCAATTGTCCTCTTTCTATGATTGGATCATTATATTCCATATCCTCTTGCTTCACTATTTATTCCCAGTGAAACCCTATTTCATCATTGGTATTGAATTAGGAATGTGAATATTTTATGGAATCAATTTTCCATAAATTTCCTATGAAATGAAGTTATATTTATTATTTTGAATCTCCTGTAGGTGAAAATTTATGTGATTTAATAAATCATGGTCATTTCAAATTCAAATTTCTTATATTTTGAATGTTATTCCAAAAATCCATGCTTTTTCATACTAAATATGATATCATCCAAATACACAAGAACCATAAACTGATCCCCTTAGTATATCATCTCTTTGATATTATAGTCAAAACCACTTCTTTTAAATTTCAACATCTTCAGATAAGCATGAAGTCATGTATATAATGCTCTCGGTTCCATCTTTATACCATATAGAGTCTTCATTAATCGACTAATTTTTTTTATCATTTCTATATAGAAATCCAACTTGTTGATCAATGTAAACATATTACTCAATAACTCAATTTAATTTTTTTCCAAATATATAGTAACACCACATGATTTAATGGAATGTATATTTTAAATTTAACATCTTCGATGGGTTATGTTTCAAGGAACACTAATTTTAAATCCATGATATATTATTTTAAATATGACTATTATAACATAGAGGTTCAATTTAAGAGAATTAATAATCTTAACCGCATTAATAATTTTTTATATTATATATTAAATCATAAATTTTTTAATTCACAACCCAAGATTTTATATGGATAAGGTAAGAATAAATCAGATGTTACATATAAAAGGTAATATTTTTTTTCTAACTTCAGTATTTTCACCTTTTAATGGTGCCCTTGTTTTTAAAATAAATATTGAAAATTTTATAAATTATATTGAATATAATAGTTCATATTTAGAGTTGAAATCTCAAAATTATCATACAGTTAATTTTTTTTAAATATATTTATTCCCAAAGAATAGTAAAATATAACGATTTTTATAAAACATTAATTTTCATTGTATTTGATGTATATTTAAGATATAGCTTTGAACTCAATTTAATTTAAGTAAAAATCAGTTTTAAATTTTGTTAATATGTCATCATTATACCTTATTTTGTTATACGTACATTTTTACGCATAATAATGCATTGAATATCTGTTATTAGTTGTGTTTTATTAGTTTAAATTTAAATTAAATTTAGAAAGTTTTGTTTTTTGACTTTTTATAATTTTATTACATGTATGGAATCATAATATTATAATTTATTTAATATGTTCATTTATTTGTGTTCAATATAAATTGTCTCTATGGTAAACAATCTATTATCTTGGTTAAGGTTAAATAATGTAATTTAGAGTAAAAATAATATGGTAAAGACTAGAAAATTACCCAAAAACATTTTAGAAATATTTTAGATGATTTATATTCAACATTTATCATCTATGGATATAATTTGAGTTATTTATTGGAAACATTTTAATGATAATGGATTTTATATTATTTAAATTAAAAAACTAGAAATGTAAATTTCTTTGTATTAAAAATCTTTTTTAAGTCCACATAGAGATAAAGGAAATATTATAATAAATATAAGTATCGATTCTAAACATGATAAACGTATTTTCAATATAAAAATGTATTTATTATTTTTTGGAACCATTTGTATGAGATGATTCAATTTATAATATTTTATATAATGAAATTACAATGATATCACATTCATATTTTAATAACTATATTATTTTTCTAGAGAGTTATTTTGAATGTTTCTTAGACAATATATAGTATTATTAAATATAAAAAATTTATCTACCTCATGGTTTTTTATTTTATAATTTTAGTGAAAAAATTATTACCTTAAGTAATTATAAAACGATGGTGCTCTAATTATTTTATTATTAAAAAAATTAGATAATGAAATAAAAAATATGAAAATAAATATAATTGGAATTTATTATTATATAAATTTAATTTTATAGATAATTATTATCATGACCCATCCTCGGGACCCGTGTCGTGACTACCCCAAGCCCGCTTTCCATATGCCAGGGGTCGGCGACTAGCACCAAAGGCGTAAATTATGATAAAAATGGAAGGAATTGCCTTTATAAAGAAAAAAACACTACAGAGTAAGCAAACTGAAGTAAACACTAAGTAAACTGGGTACAACTGTAAGTGCTAGAAAGTAAATCGTCCAGAATACAAACCCAACTGAAGTAAAGTAAAACTGATATGAAAGTACAGCAACTGAAAAGTAAAGTAGCAACGCGGAGCCGTCCACTGGAAATCCCACCTGAAGGGTGGGTAAAGATAGCCTCCTCAGTTCCTCAGGTCCAGCCGTCCGCTCCGTGTACGTCCCACCCAGTGGTCCGCCTCCAGGTACCGACTTGCTCCACAAGTCTCAACCACGATCACCGCTGTCCATCGTCCACATCCAACACAACGTAGTGCATGCATAACCTGTGCAGGGGTGAGTATACGTTACTCAGTAGGGACCCCGAGACCCCTGAAGGTCTCCCAGAATCCACAAATGATAATCCACAAAAGAAAGATACAATCATGAAGAAACAACCAACTCTACTTAGGTATATGCCCATACATATACCTAAGTCATCAATTCCTGTTCGCCTCCAACATCCGAGCCCAAGTTCGATCTAGTCCACACAGGATAGCACAATTCAATCCACATAGGATAACACAACCCAATCCACCTAGGAAAGAATGTCAATCATATCGATGATAATGATTGAAAAGTAAAGACATTTCTCAGACAGGTATACTTCTTCATAAGTCGATAGAGATGATCATATGTAGCCACTGATTCATCTAAGCTATCGGACCCACATAGGATACAAGACCAGCTAATTTGTCAGATCCACAAAAGATACAAGACCAGCTACACTACCGGACCCACGTAGGATACAAGTACAGAGTCAAATACTGTCAGACCCACGTAGGATAGAAGAACAGTAGTCACGTACTGCCGGACCCAAAAATGATACAGGAACAGTATTCATTGCCATCGAACCCAAGGAGGATTCTAGTACGGTCGTCATCGTTGCCGAACCCACGGAGGATTTCAGTACAGTCGTCATCGTCTTCGCAGTCGTAGCCAGCTCTAGGGTTCCCGCACACAGCATGCTTGATTCCGAGAGGGTCCGATCCATGAGCCAAGGGTGTTGATACATAAATTGACATGTAGTCTGGAGTTGGTGTATCCCAAAGTTCTATCTTGACAAAAAGAACTCAATGCGACAGACGACGCGTCAATCGGACACTCGGTCTAAGAGTTATTGGATTTTCCGTCCCAAGGGCCCTGTTGGTTTTTAAGTCAAAACAAACCCGACCTTTTTCCAACTACATCCAAACCTTGATTATAGTAATCCAAAAGGTCTGTCTCACTAAGAGGAAACCAAAAAGGTCGATTGAATGTCAATTGGACGTCGGGAGCTCAAGTTATAAGTGTTTCCGCTCCGAGGGCCTGGTTGGTTTCATGTTCGAACCAACCCATACGTACACAATGTTCTCTAAAACCTTGAGTGTAATATATAGGAACTACAATCTCGATCCAAGGATCACATCACAACTGACGATGCGTCAATCGGAGGTCCGTAGCCCGAGTTATGGGCGTTTGAATGAACTTGTCCGATTTAGGGGGTTTGGGCCCAGACCGACCTGGCCCAGAACCCCCTGGGTCGACCCGAACTGGGTCGACCAGACCCAGGACTGGGTCTAGCTCACTTGGGTGTGGCCCTGCCTGGCTGGCGCAGCCCGGCCCAGCGCAGGCAGCCTGGCCCAGCACGGGCGGTCGGTCCGGCCTGGGTGGCTCGGTGTTGCCCGAGCGGTGCGGCTCAGCACTGGCTGAGCGGACGTGGAAGCGGGGGTGGGTGGGGGGGGGGGGGGTGGGGGATCTTCCCTCCTTGTTTTGTAACAGTGGCCCCCACGTGGAGGCTTGCCCATTTTCCAGCCGCAGGGGGTTACAAACCCTCGGCCCATCCCGATTATGGCGGGTCGTGATTGCCGGCCGGTGAGCCGCCGTGGGACCCCCCGTGGGTCCCACCTTCCCTTGCGCCGGCTGCTGGATTTCCTGCCGCCCTTCCCTACACTGCCGCAGCCCTCCATGGTTCCCTAGCATGGCGCGACGGCACCGTGCCCCTCTACCGCGGCCCAACTTCGGTCGTGGCTTCTTTCTGCATAAATTGCATGGCGCGATGCTGCCACGCTCTTTCGCCGTGTTCCTCCTCGTTCCTGCACAGTACCGTTGCACCGCGCTACCTTTTTTCAATCATCAATGAGTACAACAACAAAGGGGAGGAGGGTCATCCGTGTTCATGCGGTCCGGCCCCCTCCCGTTAATTCGATAACAATCAGCTAAATAATTTAATGTTGGATGGAAAAAGAATATTCACGAACACACAACCAAACCCCTACCTCAAGAAGTTGTCATACAATGATCATCGTGGAAAAACGGCGTCGCGAGGGTAGTTCGAAGATGGTGTTGGAGAGCATCCATGAAGAAGATGTCATCTCACACCAGCTGCAGAGAAGGGAGGGATCGACATGTCGTCTCTCCTTGGTGATCCGGCGTTCTCGTGTTCTTCGATGAGGAAAAAGATGTTCTTCAAGACCGCAAGATTTCTCTCCTCTATTCCACAAAATGAAAATCCACCAACAATAAAATAAGACCTTGTCTTATTTTATTCACACACACACAAGCCAAAATTAATTTTAAATTCAAAGATCTCATTCAATTTGTTAACTTAATTGAAGAGTATTTAACAATCCAATTAATTGCGAGAGTTGACATGTCATTAAATTGGGGGAGATGGTGAGTTACAAAATAAATTGCAATAGAGAGGTTAAAATGAATTGAAGGGGTGGGGCTTGTGTGGGCTCCAATTAACTAATATACTACCAAGTGGAGTTAGGATATATTGGGTCCCACTCCAACTTCCATGAATAGGTTATAACTACGTAGAATAGAAATAATAATTGTAGAACAAATTTTTATTTCACTCTTCAGTTAACCCATTTATTTAATAACCTAACTCGAGAAAATGAAACTCCATAAAAGGTGTTCCTAAGAAATTACCGGTGATGCGGTTCTATTGGTGCCCTCAGATTTCAATTCTGATCACTGGTTCAAATGTTAGGAAAACCCACTCATTCATTCCCTAAACTTACCCAAGAAAAACTTCAGAAATTGATTCCGGGCACACCGGGCCTCGGAATCAGGTGCCGTCAGAAACTGCGTACATGTAAAATCCCAAAACAATTCTTAAAAAAACAATTTCCTTGAAATTTAGGAGTCTTTACATTACTCCCACCTCAGAGATTTATATCCTAGTAAAGATACATCATAAACTAGGGGAACATATGTGGGAACTATGCACTCATCTGAGCCTCCCGCTCCCAAGTGCTCTCTTGGAGGATCCTGTGATGCCACCTGGTGCGCACTAGAGGAATCAACCATCTATGTAGGACCCACTCCTGTCGTGCCTCGATCTCCACTAGGACATCCGCAAAAGTCGCAACATCATCAATGTCCTGCTCCCCATGGTTGATTATATGTGTCGGGTCGTGCACATACCTCCTTAGCTGAGATACGTGGAAGACGTCGTTCACCCGGTGCAACTGAGGTGGTAGAGCCAGGCGATAAGCAACCTTACCTATCCTACTTAGAACCTGAAATGGCCCAATGAAGCATGGAGATAACTTGCCTCCTCGGACAAATCTCTGTAATCAACATCGAGGTGAGACCCGCAAGAAGATGTGGTCGCCATCCTCGAACTCTAGTGGTCTCCGCCTCCTGTCAGCATAAGACTTATGTTGGCTCTGATCTGTCCTCATCGGTTCCTGGATGACCTGGACCTTCGCTGTCGTGGCCTGGACCATCTCTGGTCCCACAAGTGTTGACTCCCCATGGTCTGTCTAGCACAGAGGTGATCTGCACAGTCGGTCGTACAATGCCTTGTATGGTGCCATCCTGATGGTGGAGTGGAAGTTGTTGTTGTACGCAAACTCCACCAAGGGTAGGTGATCCTCCCAACTGCGACCAAATTTGAGAAAACAGGCACGTAGCATGTCCTCGACAGTCTGAATGGTTCTCTCTATCTGACCATCCGTCTGAGGGTGAAAGGTGGTGCTCAGACGTATCTTCTTCGTGAATGCCTCCTGCAACCCCTTCCAAGGCCAGGAATTAAAACGAGAATCTCGATTGAAGACGATAGATGATGGACACCATGAAGACGTACGGTCTCTTAAACGTAGAGTCATCCCAAGCTCTCCACTGAGCCTTCTCTCTGATGGGTTATAAGTGGGCTGACTTGGTGAGTCGGTCGACAATAACCCAAATGGAGTCATGACCTCTGGAAGTACGAGGTAGTCCAGTCACGAAATCCATAGATATCGCATCCCACTTCACCTCCGGGACTTCTACGGGTTGTACCAAGCCTGCTAGTACCTGGTGCTCCGGCTTCACATGCTTACAGGTAAGGAATTGAGAAACAAACTCTGCTATAGCCTTCTTCAGACCCGACCACTAGTGATGTCATCTGAGATCCTGGTACATCTTCGCTAACCCTGGATGTACCACTAAAGGGGAAGTGTGAAACTCTCTCAGAACCTCCTCCTATAATGCAGCTGGTACCATGGTACGTCCCTTGAAAAGGACGTTGTGCTCTCCTTATATAGAGAAACCACCAGGTGCTTGTCCTGTGGAAATCTGCACACGCCGCATCTCACAGTCAACGTCCCCACACTGTGCCTCTCTGACCCACTGCAAAAGTGGAGGAGTGACTGTGAGTGACTACAGAAAGGCTGCCCCATCTTTATCCATTAAGGATATCTGCAAAGCGGCTAGCTGCTCTGTCGCCTCCCCACGTACTTGAATGCCCGTCCTCTGCTGAGAGAATCGGCTACTAAAATCCCATTTCTAAGAGTATAGACTATCTCAAAGTCATAGCCCTGGAGGAAATTGAGCAATTTCCACTATCTCAGGTTCAGGTCCTTCTATGAGAAGATGTACCTGAAACTATGGTGGTCATAATATACTGTAAAGCGCTCATCCATTAGGTAGTGTCGCCACATCATCAGAGAAAAGACCACTACTTCTAACTCCAGGTCATGGGTAGCGTAGTACTGCTCTTGATGCCTCAATTGTCGTGATCCATAGGTGATCACTGACCACTCCTGCATCAGGACACACTCGAGTCCGGTCCCTGATGCATCGCAGTAGACTACGTACCCTACTCCCTCCTCCGATAGCCTCAAGATAGGTGCGCTGGTCAATCTCTATCTCAGCTCCTAGAAGCTCTGCTGACATCTATCTCACCACACGAAGTGTTTTCCCTTCTTCGTCAAAGTTGAAAGTGGTGCCGCAACTATGGAGAAGTCTGACAGAAACCTCCAGTAGTACCCAGGTAGACCCAAGAAACATCGCACCTCCATCACGCTCCTAGGTGGCTCCCAAGCTAGAACTGCCTCGATCATCAAAGGATCCACCGCAACTCCCGCCTCATAGATGACGTGTCCCAAGAAGTGGACCTCACATATCCAGAACTGAGACTTCGAGAGCTTACCATAAAGCCAGTGCTCTCGGAGTGTGTCCAGTACTACCCACAAGTGGTAGGCGTGCTCCTCCTCAGTGGTCGAGTAAATCAAAATGTCGTCGATGAAGACCACGACAAATCAATTTAGTTAAGGATGAAAGATCATGTTCATGAGACTCATAAACACAATTGGAGCATTGGTTACACCGAAACCCATAACCAAGAACTCGTAGTGGCCATACCGACATCTCAAGGTCATCTTCTGCAAATCCTCATCCGGAACTCTGAGCTGATGATAGCCTGACCTGAGGACTATCTTCAAGAACCACAGTGCTCCCTTGAGCTGATCGAAGATGTCTTCAATACTCGGTAGCTGATACTTGTTCATCACAGTCACCTGGTTCAGGCGACGATAGTTGACACACAGTGGCAAACTCATGTCTGCTTTCTTGGCAAACAAAATCGGGGAAGCCTCAGGTGAAGCAATGGGTCGGATAAATCCCTTGCCCTGGAAGTCCTCCAGCTGTACCCGTAGCTCTCAAAGCTAAGTGGGAGCCATCCGATACTCTAGAGTGGATATCAGGGCTGTCCTAGGGTACAAGTCAATATAAAAGTCTACCTCTCTATGAGGAGGTAGTCCTGGAATTTCATCAGGAAAAACGTCCGCATACTGATCCTCCACTACAGAAAAACTCGGACTCTGCATGTCAACTGCTCCTAGGAAGAGGCTAGCCAACTAATGAGTGATTAGATGTCCTCTCCCCTGCCTGAGTCCATCCTACGCTACAAAGGATCCCTTCTTGCCAGTGAAGATGAACCTACTCTAATCGGTGCAGACATACCGCACCTTGCGCCTAATACAATCGATCTGATAATGGACTATAGATAACCAATATATGCCCAAGATGACGTCGTAAGGCCTCGACACCACTACATGAATATCCCAGCAGAAGCTCTCGCCTCCTAGAGAAATCTCACACTGCCGGAACCAGTTCGTTATTGTTGAGTCTGCTCCCGTAGGAGTCTCTAGTCGTAAGGATCAAGCCAACAGCTCTGTTGGAATCTCTGATCTCTAAACAAGGGTAGCGACAATGAAAGAATGACTCGCTCGTGTGTCTATAATAACTGAAGCAAGGGTGGATTAAACATAGATATTACCTCGATTCATCTCTGGTGCACCGTGGTCATAGGCCTCCGCTGCCTGAAGCTAAGCATGCCTCTGCCAACCAGCTCCCTGTGGTCCGGGTGGACCTCCTATTGGTGGTGGTGGTAAAGCCTCAAAGCATCGCCCACCACCAGCTGCTCGGCCAGCTCCTCTACCTCATCCTCCTGCTCCCTATGGACCACCACGGTCGACCCTTTGCCTCTATCTAGGTGGTCCCTCTACCGTCTTCTTCTCCACTGCATAGAGGTTCGGGCAGTCACGAGCCATGTGGCCCTGCCCGCCGCATGCGTAGCACTGTCTTCTCCTCGGAAGGCTGGCTCTGCACCGTGTGCCCTGCACCTCTGAGCCAGTGTCCTGAGGTCGTCTTCCTGATGGTCTAGTCCACCTGGACCCCTGTGATATATGTCGAGTGCCCGCTGTGGAAGACTCAGCTACGTTCCGCCCAGCGGTAGGTCTCGCTGCTGGTCTAGGCTCAACAAGAAAGCTCTCTATGAGAAGGGCTCACTCCATTACTCCTGCATGCGTTAGAATGTTGAGGGAGATCATCGAAGCCCTGACCTCATGGCTCAGTCCATGCTCGAAGGTCTAGGCCTTAACGAATGGGTCTCGTACCATGTCCGTCGAATAGTGCGAGAGATCGGTAAATCTCGCCGAGTACTGGGCTACCGTCATGATACCCTGCCTCAGCTGTAGTTGCTCTTAAATGCACACCGCACGAAGGGTGGATGGGACGAACTCTGAGCGGAAGAGGCTCTCAAAGTCCATCCGAACGAGAGATTCCTCGTCGTGCACCTGGAGCATCAGGATCCACCATCTGCCTGCAGCCGCGTGCCGGAGACTCACTGCAAGGTTCACCATGAGGTCAACTGGTGTCCCCACTAACCTGAAAACTGGAACAACAGCCTCTAGCCAATCCTCGGCTGCCTGAGGGTCCGTATCCCCACAGAACCTAGGTGGTCTCTAACACTAAAACTCATGCAGTTCACTAAGGCGACATGTACTCTTAGCGGCTGGGGCTGATGGAATTAGTGGCTCGGCAGGTAGAGGTACCACTCGTGCCTCTGCTGAAAAAGGCCCCTGTACTGAGGCCTCATCGCCCAATGGGATATCATCTCGCACAAAGCTTGGAACCTTAGCTGGATACTGTCGTGGGGCCATACTAAAAAGACATAGGTGCGCCACGGTCAATACAGTATACCTGGTGAGCTGACACAAAGTAATCACAATGAAAACTTTCAAAACACATATGCAATCAGTGTTTTCGTGCACTGAGTCAGAAATAAAAAGTCAGGGTCCTAGTGTACAGATATGTCGACCGCCACACCAGCACTGGACTCCCTGGACTAATAACCACACTCAATACCATTATCACTATTGTTTCACATAGAAGAAAGATCAGAGTCTTGAGTTCTGTGGTAGAACAAAACACATATGATACAATTTTGTCACGACCCGTCCTCGAGACCCATGCTGTGACTACCCCAAGCCCGCCTTCCATAGGCCAGGGGCTGGAGACTAGAACCAAAGGCATAAATTCTGATAAAAAGGGAAGTCATTTCCATTATAATGTAAAAAAACACCACATAGTAAGCAAGATGAAGTAAACACTAAGTAAACTGTGTACAACTGTAAGTGTTGGAATGTAAATGGTCCAGAATACAAACCCAACTGAAGTAGAGTACAGCTGAAAAGAAAGTACAGCAACTGAAAAGTAAAGCAGCAACGCCAATCCATCCACTGGAAATCAAACATGAAGGGTGGGTACAGATAGCCACCACAACTCCTTGGGTCCAGCCGTCTGCTCTTTGTACGACCCGCCCAGTGGTCCGCCTCTAGGTACCAACTTGCTCCACAAGCCTCAACCACAATCAGTGATGTCCATCATCTGCATCCAACAAAACGTAGTGCGGGCATATCCCTAGCATGGGTGAGTATACTCTACTCAGTATGGACCCCGAGTCCCCCGAAGGTCTCCCAGAATCCACAATGAATAATCCAAAAATGAAAGATAAAATCACGAAGTAACAACCAACTCTACACAGGTATATGCCCATACATATAACTATGTCATCAATTCTAGTTCGGCTCCAACATCCGAGCCCAAGTTCGATCTATTCCACACAGTATAACACCATCCAATCCAAATAGGATAACACAACCCAATCCACTTAGGAAAGCAAGTCAATCATATCGAAGATAATGATTGAAAAGTCAAGTCTCAGCTCACGCAGGTATACTTTTTCGTAAGATGATAGAGATGATCAGATGTAGCCACTGATTCATCTACGCTTTCGAACCCACGTAGGATACCACACCAGCTATGTTGTAGGACCCACAAATGATACAATACCAACTACTCTGCTGAACCCACGTAGGATACAAGTACGGAGTCAAATACTGTCAGACCCACGTAGGATACAAGAATAGTAGTCACATATTGCTAGACCCACAATGGATACAAGAATATTAGTCATCACCACCAAATCCACGGAGGATTCGAGTACGGTTGTCGTTACTGCTGAACCCATAGAGGATTTCAGTACAGTAGTCATCGTCATCGCAGTCACAGCCTGCTCTAGGGTTCCCGCAAATAGCATGCTTGATTACGGGAGGGTAATCTCCACGAGCCAAGGGGGTCAATATATCAAATGAAACTTAGTCCGGAGATGATGTATCTCAAAATTTCGTCTCGACAAAAGGAACTTGACACGATAGAAGGTGCGTCAATTGAACGCCCGGTCTGAGAGTTGTTGGTTTTTTCGTCCCAGGGGCCCGATAGGTTTTTTAGTTAAAACCAACCCTAACGTACTCCAACTGCATCCAAAACTCGAGTCGAGTAAGTCAAAAGGTATGTCTCACTAAGAGGAAACCAAAAAAGTCAACGACACATCAATCAGACGTCCGGAGCTCAAGTTATAAGTGTTTCCGCTCCGAGGGCCCGGTTGGTTTCGTGTTTGAACAAACCCAGCCGTACCCAAATTACTCCAAAACCATGAGTGTAATATATCAAAACGTCCTTATCAATCCAAGTATGGCATCACAACTAACGGTGCATTAATCGGAGATCTGTAGCCCTAGTTACGGGCGTTTGAACGAATGTGTCTGATTGAGGGGGGTTTGTGCCCGGACCGACCTGTCCCAGAACCCCCTGGGCGGCCTGAACCGGGTCGACCCGACCTGGGTCTGGGTCCGGCCCACTAGGGGGCAGCCCGGCCCAGTTGGGGTGGCCTGGCCCAGTACGGGCAGCCCAGCCCGGCATGGCAGGTCCGGCCTGGGCAGCTTTGCGCTGGCCGAGCGGGGTGGCTCGGCGCTGGCCGACCTGACGCGGAAGGGGGGGGGGGGCTACACCCTCGTTTTGTAATGGTGGCCCCCACGTGGGGACCATCCCTTTTCCAGCCATGGAGGGTTACAAACCCCCGGCCCTTCCCGATTCCAGCTAGCCATGATGGCCGGCCGGTGAGCCACCGCGGGACACCCTGCGGGACCCGCCTTCCCTTGCGCTGGCGGCTGAATTTCCGACCGCCCTTCCCTGCACCGCAGTGGCCTTAGGTCGTGACCTTTGTCCAACCGGGGAGGCGTGATGGCGCCATGCACCTCCGCTGTGGCCCTCCCTGGTCGCGACCGAACATGGTTCTCCGGCGCGGCACGACGGCATTGCGCCTCTCCGTCGCAGCCTGACTGCGGCCGCGGCTTCTTTCGGCCACAACGGCGTGGTGTGATGTTGTCGCACTCCTTCATCGCGTTCTTCCTCATTCCCACGCAGTACCGTTGCACCGTACAGCCTTCGTTTGAGCCGCAATGAGTACAAAAACAAAGGGGGAGTAGGGTCGGCCGTGTTCATGCGGTCCGACCCCCTCCCATTAATTTGATAACAAGAGGCTAAAGAATTTAACGTTGCATGGAAAAAGAATATTCACGAACATAAAACCAAACCCATACCTCAAGAAGTTTTCATCCAAAGATCGTTGTGAAAAAACCGCATCGTGAGGGTGATTTGAAGACAACGTTGGCGAGCATCCTAAAAGAGGATGTCGTCTCACACTGGCTGCAGAGATGGGAGGGATCGACACGTCATCTCTCCTTGGTTCTTCAGCGTTCTTCACGTTCTTCAACGAGGAATACGATGTTCTTCAAGACCGCAAGAGTTCTCTCCTCTATTCCACATAACGTAAATCCACAAACAATAAAATAAGACCTTCTCTTATTTTATTCACACACAAACATGCCAACATTAATTTGAAATTCAAATATCTCATTCAATTAATTAACTTAATTGAAAAGTATTTAACAATACAATTAATTGTGAGAGTTTTCATGTCATTAAATTCGGGGATAGGGTGAGTTACAAAATAAATTGCAAGAGGGAGGTTAAAAGGCATTAAAGGGGTGGGGATCATGTGGGCCCCACTTCACTAATATCCTACCAAGTGGAGTTAGGATGTAGTTGGTCCCACTCCAACTTCCATACATAGGTTATAACTATTTAAAATAGAAATAAAAATTGTAGCACAAATTTTTATTTCACTCTTCAGTTAACCCATTTATTTAATAACCTCACCCAAGCAAACGCAACTCCAAAAAAGGTGTTCCTAAGTAATTATCGGCGCTGCGTTTCCATCGGTGCCCTCGGATTTTGATTCTGAGCAACAGTTCAAAAGTTAGAAAAAACCCGCTTGTTCGTTCACTGAACGTACCCGAGGTAAACTTCGAAAATTGATTCCAGGCACACCGGGACTCGGAATCAGGTGTCGTCAGAAACTCCGTACTCGAAAAATCACGATGAAATTAAGAAAAAAAAATTCCTAGAAATTTATGGGTCTTTACAATTATAACATATTAGTGGTGTATTAAATTTTTTGGTTTGATGTTATCTTGTTGTATTTCATTACGTAAGGCCAAAGTAATGAACAGAGTAAAAATTAACACTATTCATATTTTGTCAAAATAATAATTAATTAAAATATATAAAATTTACTAAAAAATATTTTAATATGAATTTTTATCTTTATTAGGTCCAATATTTTAGTATTTCTTCATTTATGGTCCAATTTAATTTTTATCAATAACAGTTACCGCCTTTGAATAATAAATATTTAAATTGAAAATATCAAAACTAAAGCCAATAAAAAAGATAATGTTAAAGTTAAATCCCAAAAATGTAAAAAATTTATTTAATGATTATATTACAACATTATCTCATTTTATATTTAGTTTCATGTCTATTTTTTGTATTTGGATTAAAATGAATTTGTTACAATTTAATATTTTGAGGATTTCCAAGGGTGCCCCTCAACTCAATTTTAAAGGGGAACCTCTTCCAAAATTTTCATTCAACACCTTTATCCTTAGAGATCCCCAAAACCCTATATATTTATCCATATAAAATCTTTATCTATTTATAATGGTTTTGGTAATCTAAATATCCATCTCAAAATTCTTTTGAGAAGTGATCTAATAGATGTCTGTCGAAGAAGAGTTAATCAATTTTACCAACTCATTTAAACATATTAATTTATTTATGTCCTCTTAATGTATTTTTACCTCCTATAATATTATCTTCAGTATCGTATATATTTTTAGATTTTATTATGATAATTAAAAATAATAGTATACATTTTATCCATCCTACGAACAAAAAAAATATTTCACATGCGTACGTATGACTAACTATCTCTACATAGTTGTGTAATTCATTTTCAAGGATCAAAATTGATAAATGGTTCTGAAATTTTATTTTATTATTAAATATTATATTATTTACATTAATATTATCCTTTAATGTTTGGATTTGTACCCTTTTAAATAGAACCAATACATTAACAAAAAAAATGCATGATAAATAATGCAATTAGCTCTCAAAATAGTGAGAAAAATAAATATTATTAAAAAATGTGTTGTAAAACATTAAAATGTGATAATATATGATATAATATATATTAATTTTATTCTATTATACGATAATAATATGATTAAAACCATTATATAGGATTTTCAAACACGTATGGTGGAAATCAGTCTTGAGGTAAAAGTTTTCTCATCTCACTTTTATTTCCATGAGATATGCATTATTCACCCCTTATTCATTTTTTCAAGTGTTTGTATATTTACATTTTATATATAATATCATTAATCCATTTATCTTCATGGTATTCAATTTTTTCATTGGATAATTATTACACTAATGGGTAATATGACATAAACACATTCTTTAAAAAATACTCGTTTAAATGTTTCATTTTTAAAAGTTCATAGGAAATGTTTTTATTCTTATGTGGAATGAGAAGGTATTCCCTCTTTCATGGAGTATTCATTACATAAAGAATAATATAAATGTTTAAAATTATATTTTGAAATGGATTTTTTTCTTTTATAAAATCATATCTTTTTAAATAAATTTTTCCAAATTAAAAAAGGATATTTCACTCAAGATTTTATTTTGATTTTGTTAGAGTATTTTCATTTATGAAAAAATACCTATGAGGAATCTTATTATTAATTGAGTTTTGTATCTTATGGTACCATCAACCATATTATATTTAATGCATTATGAACATTTTGACTTGGTATGTACTATCTTGATACAATTCACCATATTACTCTACGTCGTTTATGATTTTTCATATTGATTGGGGAAGTTATTTAGAATTCATATGTAGTTCTAAATATGAATTTATATTTCCATTATGTTTCAACCCTTAAATATAAGGACTTTATTAGACTTTTTATGTGTTGGGTGGGGCCCTCTATAGACCCTTCATGCATTGAAAGGTCTCTTGAAACAAATTGTACTAGATTTTGGCCATAGCCTTACCCATTTATGTAGACTAATTGTATTAGGCCTTGATGGTGAGTTTTAAATTTTCTTCATTATTATTTAACTCATTTATGAGATTCTTTAATGATATTCAATTTGATTATTTGACTATTAGAATATATATGGTTAAGTTTCATTCTCATGTGATTATTTATATGCAATAATTTGAAAAGATTTTATTCCTTTTATATTATGTTCAAGACTGTGTATCAATGGAAAGTGTTTTAAATTATTCACATTTCCTTAGCATTTAATTATATTTATTAGAGCTTCCACTATATGTTTTACCTTGCTGATCATCTGAGATGACCCTTTATTATGTTTAATTTTTTTCTAGGATGCCAAGATGTAAATTATGATTGATATGGGGTTTACGCTGAGAAGAAAATGGTGTTTTCATAGGATTTACTGTGTTGTATTTTATATTTTAAATTTTAATGTTAAATTTATGTTTTTAATGTGGTTTACAGAACTGCTAAACTAATTAGTCATTTGGGATTCGAATCTTGTATCTTTAGAAGTGTAAAATCGTATGGTGCCTTCTCCAAGATACTAGGGTTGAGGTCTTTATAGTTAGTATTAGATAATGTTTAGAAGAAACCTTGGGAACTAGATTTAGGGGAAATTATATTATGTAACGTATCCCTATTATATAAATTGAGGATAAGTACAGAAGAACATTCAAAAGAAATCATTCTTACAATTATGAGATTTACTACCCTTGAAATTTTCATATTGTGATATTTATTTCACTAATTTAATGATTATAAAAAATTAAATGAATTAATATTTTTTTAAATCATTTTGAAATGGTTCCTTAAGTAATTAATGGGAACCACATCCATGCACATGATCCAAATAGTTAGTATTATTTTATTTTTTATATACTTATGCCATTACTTCTTAGAGAATATTTCTGAAAAATGTTCTGATAATTTGATGACATAGTATTTTATAAAAATTAGAAAAAGAAATAATTATATAAGTATTATGTCTCCAGTGTTGAGAAAAATTACAAGAGTAATTCGAGGAAGAATATAGACAGTGGAATTGAGGGAAAAAAATATTTTCCCACAAGTGATTATTGTGGAAGGAAATACCCTTCCACTTGCATAAAAGTAAAGGGATTTATCAACAAGTGTGGAGATAAATAACACCATAATTGTGATAAAAATATTAGGATAACGATTTCCAATGTACAACACTTCTTCTACTACGATATGGGACACTATAAAAATCTATATATCAGGTTTCAAAGGACTATAACCTAAAGAGTAATATGGATCATGGTCATGATTATGGTAGAACCAAAATGGAAATGTAAGAATAATATGTTTTTTTGGATTAATGAATTAGGTTATTTGAGTATTTTATCAATTAATATATTATTATACTAATAATGAGATATATGTGGATTTTACTATAGTAGTACTTATTTAATAATTTAGAATCATGTGATGAATTGTCTAGTAATCAAGATTAATGATTATGTTGTATTTTGATATTTTTAAAGACACATGAATTGGGAATGATGACCCAAAAAATATCCCTGATGTTGAGATAATAATAAATATATGTTTACAGGGTAGTATAATTAACCATGAAAGTGTTTAGTTATCTGATGGTTTATGTTTTGCTAGAATTATTAGATGTTTGAATTTATGGTATATATCAAAAAACCAAATCCATTACCATTCAAATCATGATTTTTTCATAATTTTTTAAAGGACATTAAGGTATTAATATATTTTTTATGTGAAAATATGAGAGAAAATATTTAGGAAAATATTATCTTAATTTGATTATTTAGATTTAGTGACATTACTTCTATATTTTTTGACCTTGAATTTGGACATACATATTTTGTACGGGTTTTAACTTAGGAAGTTTAATAACATGGAAATTGGATATTATTATTTGAGGGTAATGTATGATTTATTATATTAGATATCATGTGATAACCATTTCGGTTTCAATAAAAATTTAATGTTTTACGTAATGTGTCTTTTTATTTTGGTTCATTAATGTACACCTAGAACTGAAAAATCATCATGAACATTAATCTCCTGGTGTATAAAGTGCAATGAAAATAGATCGAGGAACAAATGAAGGATGAGATTATGCTTATGACATGGGAATAAATCATGTAAATTTATTTTATAACTAGATTATCTATATAGTAAATAATCCCCCAACTCTAGGAAAAGCATTTTAGAACAAAAATGATATCTTTTTTACTCATAAGAAATCAACATTATTTTAAATGATCACAGATTTATGATATTTTGATGGTTAAATGTCCAATGAACATTTTTTCTGTAACTCTCCATTAGATTTTTATTATTATATTTTTATTAAATATGCATATTTTAACATCTCACTAATATTATCATATCAGTATTCCTAATTGTGTGATGACCTCCACATTTCCCTTTCCCTCTTTTTAAAAGGTTATTTTATAAATCCTTCTTGTGATGTGGTATTTCCACATGGGTATTTTAAAATAAAAACTCTATGATTACAAATAAAAATATTAAATTTTGAAGAAAACATTTATTTAATGAGGGAAGAATGTAACACCTTGATAGTTTATGGTATTTTTTTTAAATTTACCACCTTAGAGATCTTTTATATCACATAACACCGTGTTTAAAACTGAGACACACTATTTAAAATGTAACCATTATATCATAGCTATCCAATTGGTTTGAAAGAATACTATTAAACAAATTAACTAATTTCTATATTAGATATTAAATTAAATATTTTTATATTAATCGAAAATTTTTTTAGAGGCATAAGATAAGAATAAATCAAATTTTTCCCATAAAATATGATATCTTTTTCTAAAAGTATTTTTACCACATTATAATTATTCACTTTTTTTAAAATAAATTTTTAAACTTTTATAAATTATATTTTAAAAAAATTATACATAATTTATAAAATAGGAATACAAATGCTATTTTAGGGTGAATATTTTCTATTTTTTTAAATATTTATATTCTTATGACTAGTGGAAATATCAATTTTTATAAAATTTCCAATTTTAATATATTAAAATTAAATTTATGATTTTGATTTTATGTCCATTTAAAATAAATCATACATATTTATAAATAATACAATTTATTTAATCATTATGCCTTATTTTCTAATATGTATATTTTTGGGGTTAATAGTCCACTTAAAGAAAATTGTTTTTAATTGTGTTTTATAAGATTATTTTAAATTAATTATACAAATTATTTTGTTTAAATTTTAAAAAATGATTCCCATATGTGGAATCAAAAATAGAATTTTTTTAAATATTATCCACTTATTATTTATCAATATAAATATTGAATTTTGTAATTTTTTATTATTACCATAGTTATGGGTAAATAGGTTAATTTAGAGTTAAAATAATATTACTAGAATTAGAAAATTACCTAAAAACCTTCCAAGTATTTTTTTTTGGTTGATATTAAATAATTAACACCCTAAGGATATAATTTGAGTTATTTATAGGATATTTTTCATGATAATTACTTGTAAATTTTTTAAAATAAACAAAATCACAAATCTCAATTTATTTTTCTTAAAAATATAATATGTGTCCCCATAGGGAAAAAGTAGTTTGTGAATGAATATAACTGTCAATTTTGAACTTAATATACTTCTTTTCCAAAAATAAATTTATTTATGATTGTTTAGAACCATTTGGATGTAGTTATGATATTTATAATATTTTATTTAAAGAAAACACCAAGATGTTACATTTATATTTTAATAAAAAAAATATCTTTACTATTTTTTATTAATAAGTGTTTTCAACTATATATATATATTTACTTTATAAGATTTATATACATCATTGTATATTAATTTTTCTTATTTTTGATATATATAATTATATTAAATAAGTATACAACAATGATGTAGTTATTACTTTATTAATGAATCAATAAAATAAATGATATTTAAAATAAAAAAAAGAAATATAATTTGAATTAATTAACATTTTAAAAGAATTATATGCATTATTAAGACATGTTAGAGGTGTATTTATTATTTTTCTTATCAATTTTATCATTTTTTCATTCTTTTCTTGAGGCTAATCTAATGAATAGTGTCAATGTTTCCACTAATAAGATTTTATCAAAATAATATTTTATTAAATTTTTATAAATCATAAAATAATAATTAAAAAGTTATTATTATTTGGACTCCGATGTAACAATTTATTTATTTATTGTCTAATTTACCTTTAATAATTAAATATTACATTCTGTTCAATCTAATTAAATTGTTACAATAAATTAAATTAATTTTTTTTAATAAAGTCAATCAAAATGATAAGGATTAAATTAAATCCAAAACATGTAAAACATTTATTGTATGTAAATATTAAAAACTTATATTATATTCTGTTCTATTCCTTGACCAGATTTTAATTTTTTTAGTGAATGAATTTATTTTTATTCAATATTTTGATGATTTCCTAGGGTTCCCCTCACTTCAATTATATTAGTTCGCTCCTTACATTTTATTTCATCACCATGATAATTATAGCTCAACCAAACTATATCCATTTATCCTCCTAAAACCTTATTCAATTTATGGATGTTGTAGTACTCTAAAAGAACAACTCTAGATCCCTTAAGAAGAAATATGTAGGATGTCCCGTGAAGATAATTCAATCGTTTCTACCAACTCATTCAAATTCATTTATTATTTATATTCATATTCATATGTTTTAAACATATCAAATAACATCTCAAGTTTCATATATATTCTTAAATGTTATTATGATTACGATAGAACTATATTATATGTTTTATCCATCCAACTAAAAAATGAATTACAACACGTGGGTACATATTACATATCGTCTCCCAGTAATGATGTAATTAATTATACCTGATTAACATTAAAAATGGATATAAAAAAGTATTTTATGATTAAATATTATATTTATGAAATATATATTATTTTGGAAATTTTTTATTTTTTCCATAAGCAATAAAACTAGAACATTTACAATAAAATAAGCATGAGAAAAATTGGAATTAACGCCTGAAATAGTGTAATGAATAAATTTTTTTTAATTAAAAAGTGGAAATACATTATAATGGGATAATATTTGATAAAATAAATATTTATATGATTCAATTATAAGTTAATAATATGAATAACAACAATTATACATTAGGTTAAGACATATTTGGTGGAAATCCAACCTGAGGTAAGGGTTTTCTAATCTCACTTCTATTTTTGTGAGACATGCCTAATTAGCAACATAATCTTTCTGTCTAGGATATTTTTACTTGCATTTGATATATAATATCATTAATACCATTATATTTAGTTTATTAAACTATATAATTTTATAATTTTTAATTTTATGTGCATATGACGCTCGTACATTCTTTTAAACATACTCCTCAAAATGTTTAATTTTAAAGGATAAAAATTTGTTTTTAAATTCATATTAGTGATGATAGGGTCTTCCCACTATCTTGAAATCTAAATTAGTTGAGTTATACTTTAAATTTATATAATTCCATTTTCAATAAAATATTATTCTTTTATAATTCTTTTCTTGGTTCAATAAAATATTCCTAATAAAAAAAATTAATTCTCTCATTATATTTTCACTTATTTTGTTATAGTAATTTAATCCATGTCAATACCGTCTTTTGACTCTTATTTTTATTTATGTTCATATCATATAATAATATCTTTAAGTTTTTTTGAATGGTTTATTATCATTTTGATTTAGTATGTAATATATTGATATCATTCCCTATATTTCTTTGGATAGTATATGATTATTTATACAGAATGGGGAAATTATTTACCTTTCATATGATAGTCTAAATAGGAATGTTTATATTTATTATGTTTTAAATCATTCATATAAGGAATTTATTGGTCTTATTATGTGCATGGTGGTGCCTACATTAGGCCCTTGATACATCGGTAGGTCTCATAAGAGAAACTAGACTGGATTTGTCCAACGTCTTGACCATTTATACGTAATTCATAGATGATGCCTTGATGGTATATTTTAGATGTCATGTAGTATGAATTCCCCCATTATGATATTACTTATTGATGTCCCATCTGATTATTAAAATAGTATAATATATATAGTTAAGTCTCATTTTCCTGAGATTATTTATAATGAGTTATTTCACTAGTGTAGAAAACGTTATTTACATCGGTTATTTTTCATTTTACGTCGGTTTTTAGCCGAAGTTAATACAGATGACATTATAAATAATGTTTTTTACGTCAGTTATTTGAAAACCGACGTCACAAACATACATCGCGGTGTTTATCACGTCGGTTAATTAATATCCGACATGAAAAAACTTGGGGGGGGGGGGGGTTTATAACGTCGATTATTATATAATAGCCGTGATAAACGGGGGGGGGGGGGGGGGGGGGGGGGGGGGCTTTATCACGTCAGTTATAAAATAACCGACGTGATAAACTCCTAAGTGATGGTTTATCACATCGGTTATTTATCAACTAACGTGCTAAACTTGTCTGGGGGGGGGGGGGTTATCACGTCGGTTATTGATTAACCGATGTGATAAATCATTTCTAAGGTCCTTTATCACGTCAGTTATTACATAACCGACGTGATAAACCATGCCATGCCACAGGTGTTTATCATGTCGGTTATGAAAAAAAACCGACGTGATAAACCCCTTCTCAATTTTTTTATCACATCGGTTATAAAATAACCGACGTGGAAGAGAAATTTTTTTAAAAAAAATCGACTGCAGTCCTATGCTCTCCCCCTAAATCAACCAGAAATAAAAACAATAATTCATACCACAAAAACAGAAGGAGATCAAAACACGAACTACTGTAAATTTAAGCATTTACATTGATAACATATAAAACTTACCCCACTTGATAGCCCCCACCCTCATGTATACCCCTTTTACAGCCCTCCCCCCACCCCATTGGAGCCCCCACCACACCACTAAGAACTGCCCCCCGACCACCTGGATAGCCCCAAACACCCCTCGCCAACCCCCACCCTCCTGAACAGCACCCCCTCACCCAACATGACAGCCCCCACCACACCCTTGGACTACCCCCCCGACCCCCTGGATAGCCCTAAACACACCTCGACAACCCCCCCCCCCCCCCCCCACCATCTTGAACAACACCCCCTCACCAAACATGACAACCCCCACCACACCCCTAGACTACCCCCGACCCCCTGGCCAGCTCCAAACACCCCGGGACGACCCCCCCCCCCCCCCACCCCATTGGAGCCCCCCACCCACACCCCTAGACTTCCCCCACCCTCCTGAACAGCACCCCCTCACCCCCTCACCCCACTTGACAAGCCCCCACCCCTTTGGAGCCCCCACCACACCCCTAGACTGCCCCTCGAACCCCTGGATAGCCCCAAAACACCCCTCTACAACCCCCACCCTCCTAAACAGCACCCACTCACCCCACATAACATCCCCCACCACACCCCTGGACTACCCCCCACCCCCCTGTACAACTCCAAACACCTCAGGACAACCCCCCCCCCCCCCCCCCCCCCACCATCATGTATACCCCCCACACCCTGGACTGCCCTCCCCCACCCCATTGGATCCCCCACCACACCCCCTGGACTGCCCCCCAAACCCCTGTACAGCCCCAAAACACCCCCTCGACACCCCCCCCAACCACATGTATACCCCCCAACCCCACTGGACATCCCTCCAGACCCCTGGACACCCCCAACCCCCACTGAACACCACCCCACACCCTTGAAACCCCTCCCCCCCAAACTAGATTCCATACTAGAAAAACCATCATAATTAGACCTGAACAAGAAGTAGAGAAAAATTAAACATTCACATATATAACATTCAAAACATACACTATCAACTTCGAAAAAAAACTAAATCCAAACCTAAATGACTACCAAATACACAATTACAATGACAATATTCAAAATTACATTTTACATTACAAACAACTAATATTTAATCAAACTTGTAAAATAATTTGACCCACTCCACTTGTAAGTGTTTGATGTCATCAACATTATAGGGTTGAGGGTCATCAAAAAGATACAAATAAAAAGGATAGTAGTTAACGTGTATAAATGAGTAAATCAAATTGAAATATTATGGCAATGTTTAAGAGGAAATCTTACCAGGTCAAAATTCACAACTGTCCCAGTTGTTATTTTTTCATACATAAATCATAACATATAATATCTGCATTCGATGAAGCCTTTTTGTTCGCGAGAATTCAGTTTGAATGAGTGTAAATTCAATATATTATATTAATGTAATAAATAAAAAAGTACAAATTATAAATCGATATTTACCTTCGCATGTATATATTTGAGCTTTGAATTTCTTTTCATTGTGTTTTTTCGAAAGTAGGCTACTTAAATGATCGTATGATAATTATAAATAACCATTGATATTCAACTAGTCAAATGATCACAGGTTTTCTCGATAACTAATATCATAATGAGATAATGGATAATTCTAGAAATCATAAATATATTGTTGAGGCCTTGGCCAAGGCCTTAAAAAATACTTTGTTAATCCCTTAGCAGAACCCATTTTTATTTAGAATCATGAGACATAGCGATGCATCGAAGGTCCATAGAGGTCAAAAACCATTAAATTATATGTCAAATAGATTATCATATACAAAAGGATAAAAATAAGCAGCAACGACACATGAAATATCATTTCTGAATTCGTACCTTTAATCAATAACCATTCTATGCAGTAATATAGGTGAATGAGATCATTAGTTGTCAATGACAACAAAAATTACCATCAATGTCGGGCATTCGCGAAACAAAAACAAACTAAATAAAAGTAGTTGATGCTTACATGAATATTGCGAGTCGATCTAATAGATCTAGGGATGATAAATAAGATGATGATGGAAAAAAGATGTAAGAGGGTTTGAAATCGAAGAATCTTACGTAGTCTAAACACAAAAAATGCAAAACATAAATATAGACTATCCGGGAAAAAATTGAACGAAAAAAATTCATGGAAGGCTTACATGAGTGATGCGAGTTGAGATGATAGATCCGAGGAGAGTAAATATGATAAACGATGAAGGAAAAATGAGATTAACGTAGCGAGATCGACGAGTTAATTTGGTTTTACCGCGCGAGATAGACGAGCCGCCGGACTGTCGATCGAAAAATCGTAAATGACAATCCATGGGGCTTGTTAATTTTTTAAATGTTTTATAACGTTAGTTATAAACTGTTGTTTTACATTTATAACGTCATTTATTTATCAGATACAACTTTTTTTACGTCTGTTATTTTATTACCGACATAAAAAAATCCGCGTGTTGGTTTTTTACGTCGGTAATTCTATAAATGACGTAAAAAAGACATAAAAAATCACAGTTTTTTACGTCGGGTATTGTATAACCGACGTAAAAAACATTCTGTGGGTTGTTTCGTTACGTCAGTTATAAAAGAACCGACATCAAAAAAGCCTCAAAAGTCACGTTTTTTTACGTCGGTTAATTTATAACCGATGTAAAAAACCCCCGCACTTTTGTTTTTTATGTCAGTTAATTTATAACCAATGTAAAAACCGAACTCGTGTGATTTGTAACGTCAATTATTTTATAACCGACATAAAAAACCCTGTTTCATAGATTATCATGTTGGTTTTATATAACCGATGTAAAAAATGGTGACGTAAATAACATTTTCTGCACTAGTGTTTGATTATATTTTATTCCTAACATATTATGATTAGGATTATGTTTTCAGTGCATGTGTTTTATGTTTTCAAACATTAATTATTGTTTATTCATATTCTGGATAGCTTCCTCTATATGATTTCCCTTTATTAGCATTTATGCTCCCCCCTTAATTATGTTTTAATTTTCCCAAGGATGTGAAGATGTATATTATCATTGACATACAAGTTTACACAAAAGAGAATTGATTATTTCTCTCAGAAAATAATATTTGTATTATATGATTGAAATATAATTTGAATCTTATGCATGTATCTAATTGTTCAATACTAAGAAACTATTGTTTCCATTGGGAATTTAATTCTATATATAATGCCAATGTAATAATGTAAACATCAACCATGTGCTACTATGGTAGGGGTCTTTACACATATAATAATTATTATACTAAATATTGAATTCTATGGCTATAAATAAACTTATAGTCTCTAGTCATGTTGTTGGAGCAAACATTTATTCAATATCATCACCAATAGTTAGTGATTATGATTTACACAACAATAATTTTTTCTTTTTTATCACATTTCTTTTATCAGAATTTTTTTCATAAGGATACAAATTATTCTAATCAAATTGTTATTTTATATCAAATTTAAAATACCCATTTTAGGTTTCTGATAATAATATCTAATTATTTATTCTTCACCTTAACCAATTATTCCCCATTTATTTCATCTTTAAATGAGTTTTTCCCACCATAGATAAGAGATAATAATTTTAAATATTCCTCATTCCAAATTTTTTAATGTGTTTCCCAATCCCCAATAACACTGGACTGTTCAACAACTTCTCTTAACATTATCCTTAAAGGATCCAACTATGTTCTTTTTGAAATTGTATCCATTTATGACTCTACTTTAAAATCAATGTCATTTAGAGGAATATATATGTTGGGTAATCCTTCACAAATCTACGTTTTAAATTATTCTGTTTACCTTCTTCTCCTTATTTGGACATATCAACATATTATATCTTCACGTCCTTTATAATTTTTTCATTAATGTCCATGTCAACATTTCTCAAAGAAATTTTGGTAAGTATATTATTGTATATGTTATGGGATCCACTCATCATGTGTATCTAAAGATTAATCATTTATATATTGTATCACCAGAATTTCGTTATTTACATTTTTTATTTCATTTGATAAATCTACTTCTAAAAACTCAAATATACATTACTGTGGTCTTCCTTTGAATATTTAATAGGGTGTTCATTCCACTCCTAGACTCAACCTGGTTTGATTTTGAGTGAACAATATGACTCGAACACTATTTTCCCATTATTAATGACAAATACTATATAAATTAATGTTCATTTTCTTGTATTTTAAAATAAATGAATATTTGGCATGTGAATCAATTTGGATTAGATATTATCACTGCTGAAACCTCATTCATGACCCAATTTTATTTATGAGAATTTTCAAATTTGTTGAATGTGTATTATTTCCAATTATTGGATAGTTTTATTTTGATTATGTGGCTAGATTCAAACTCATTTCATTAAAGTTTTATCTTCATGTAAGAAATTACATCTCATTTACTCTTTATTAAAAATCAATACATTCAATTATAATCATAAACAAAATGAAATAAATTATTCTCTCCATATGTTCCAACCATATGAATTGGTCCAAACACGTCTTTTTCAAATAGATCAAGTAGATTTTATGCCCTTTTTATACTCAAACAATAATGATTTTATACCATTTTACCACACAATAAATAATCACATGTCTTTTCATGATCAGGATTCAGAATGAGGATTTCCACTACAACCTTTTGATTAGAGAAATGTTCCATGATTTTTATTTTAATATGACCTTTAATATTTTTCCACATGTTGTTTTACTATTCAGTTTTTTTGAATAAAATGTTTTATTTAATGTACACATTCTATAAATTCTAATTCATACCCTAGTTTTCGTGATATAATTATATACCATCTCTTAGATTGTTCATATTTTCTAATTAAATTTCACCACCAATCCTAAGCCACATTATTGACTCGAAAAAAGAATATTGTGATAAAAACTATCCACATAGAACACTTCTGGTTTCATTAGCTCATCACATGATAATTGGGTATTTCCACTACCATTAAATACTTAGATACCATAATTGTTTAATTTCATTGTATCCATGACTCTTTTCTTTAATATTTTAATTCAATTTCTAATTTCTAGACTTGTTGGATAACAAAAACTCTCATGAATCCAAGATATAGTATTCATTATAGCATGGAGTATGTTATATACCAGTCTGGATTCCCCATTAATATTATATTCATTCCATGGGATATTGGGATCAGTTGAGGCACAATATGTCCTTTGAAATCTCTTCTAAATATGTATGGTTGAATAATACTCATCTTCTTCTTCCAAAAGAGAGTACCTATTTTATAGTGTGAATTTTTTTTTGAATTGTACTCATTTGTATCTAAGTTTTATAGTTACTATTTTAAATTTTCAATTTCATGTAACAAAATTATTTATACCTAATGTTAGAACAATAAAAACAATATCCCTATGATTTATTTATTCTATTTGAAGAAGGATATGGTCTCCATCTCATTTTCTAACATTGAAGAGGTGAACCATTTAGGTACCTCCCAATCTAATCACATTAAGGCATTGTATGGACTAGAATGACACATAATTGACCATTCATAAGAGGAAATATCTTCTCACATTCGTTCCTCCAAATCTACCACTCTTTTATATAGTAATTGTTTCATCCATTATCTCATGAGGATTGAGGATGCAGTTCCCCGATCCAGTTTTCCACTTTATTTATGCTCCATGTCGGTGCTCTATTAGCCCTTAGGCATGCCTACACATACACCAAAGACTACTGAATACTTTAGAGGTATAATTAGGTAATAGTGGGGACACTATACCCACATGTGATGATAATACAAATGATCGATATATATAACACAATTTAATATTGACCATAACATTATAAGAAACCAAATTAATAAAATGGAAGAATATTGAAGAGTATTAGAAACAATAATCCCCAAAGAATTATAACATCTCTAGATAAATACAAATTTAATGATATATCACATAAGAAGTAGACATGAATGGTTTCATGTGGATGACCATATATGTACATATTAAAATCCCCCAATTAATGCCCAACTCAATGTAGAGGAATTAGATAGTCCATTCTTATCTATCCCATGAAAACATAGTACATCAAAAATCTATAATGTCTTTATAGTAAACTTAATCACTTACATAGTCTCAAAATGATACAACATACAAGTGTCATGAGGGGCCTTTGTTGGGTGTGAGTATGAACATAATAGGCCACCACTAATGTGTTCTATTCTTAAATTAATAATTGAATTGTGTATGAATATGTAAATTAATTAAAATATCTCTCACATCAAAATAAACAACATGCTCCACTTTTTCTAAATATCCACAAGTGAGTGTTTCACCTACGTCGACCAATGCTAGAGTGGATTAGTATATCCATATTCAATAATTCTGAATTTAACCGAGTATCCCAACCTCAAAAATATCAGGTGTCACCTCATTACAACCTACACCTCATGTTCCATGATCCTAATAACTAAAATCCCCTTAGCATGTCATCTGTGCATCTTATATCTCTCATACCTCTAACCAAAATGTGATTGTAAGATAAAAAACCTAACATCTCAAGGCATGGAATTATCCCCCATCTAATATATTGTAGATCCACATCATCTCAAACTCCCTCTGTCTAGTGGCATGTAGATACCCAACCTCTAATAATACCTTCCCATCAGCCTCAAATGTAGTAGTTAGACTTAGCCAGCAACTGATGGTATCAAACACAATCTCTCCTAGATTTCTACATGAGAACATCCCCTGTATGTTATGGTCCACACCATCGATTATGTTGTAAAAACTATGGAGGCCTCCAACCACAATGAGTGGAAAAAACCAGTTCAACTATGTCTAATATGTGTTCACATGGCTCCAATGACAATGTTCACCAACAACTATGAGTAGAAATAACCAAAATTTCCTAAGCCACACGAATCGAAAACCATGTTGCCACATGTGAACCACAACACCGAAATCTTGATAGTCAAATCCATCAAAATTTCAAAAGGTAATTCACTTACATTGATGATACCATCACCTTAACCATGAATACCACGTCACCACAACCTAGTGATCATAATTTCCCTTTGTTTCTCATTCGACAACCATTACATTCCCATGGAACTAGTTTAATCACAACACAATTAATTAATTAAATTACACAATCATCATAACCCTCCCAATTTGTCAAAATCCCCATTATTGAATTAGTATAATCGAAGAGGGAAGAGAATAACCTTGGGTGTCTCACAAAAACCATTAATAAATTTAAGGACAATTATTGTTTTTTAATGTGTTCCCTTATATAACACAATGTGTGTGTTTAATAATTCTCATCATATCACTTATAAATTAAAGGTACATCTATTCCAAAACTACCTTATTCTCATATGTGATCTTTCCTCGAATACAAACATATAACTGTAGCCAAAATGATAGTAATCATGGTTCTATACAAAATTCAGTAAAATAAGGGAAAAAATATAGCATATATTTAGTATTATATATGGAGAGGTAAATGAGGAAAATAAAAACTTAAATTGAAGGCCTTAAAAAGAGGAATCCATAGACAGTAATAGATCTTGAATTAGTGCTCAGAATGATGAGGGATTCTAAAGACTTTAAGAGGAGACAATTTAGAGCTCCATGAGCTAGAGATAGAGGAACTTGTGTGGGATGAAATAAAACAAGAGAAGGTATCTTAATGATGAATGGAAAAATAGGAATTTTTCCTCTTTAAAGATCCACATGGATAACACATGGATTGAAAAAATATGCACCAAGCCAGTGGTGGCCACTATCCAAAGGACATACAAATCACACTTTCTTCGTGCACATTATGACAAACCATGCGCCAACTGTGTGTGTGATTTTGAAAACATTCAACTCATTTCATACATTATGGGATGATTCTACACAATTTTATCTAACTACACCCCTCTGAAAATAGTCTAAATTGTATACTCCATAGAGTTAGATAAATTTTAAGTATATAGTTTTCCTCTGTCTTCCTTTCCCGAAGAAGTGTTTTAAGAGATCTACACTTCCAAATCCGAGTTAAAATTTGAAGTCACTCCAAAATCCTTAAAAATAGTATATAAATTTTTGGGGGCATTCAAACTCTTGATAACAGGTTCTAAAGATAAAATAATGCTGGCTTATCTGCTAAACATAAAATTCATTATGGTTGGGATTTTTGACCCATTCAAAAACCCTAGATGTTACATCCTCCTCCCCTTAAGATAGCTCATCCAAAAGATAGTTGGATTTAATCCATGATTGTACTGAACATACCCATCCCATAAAAATCACCTCATTCTAACCTACTCTTTCAGTCATAGACTAATTCTCATTATCTCTCCCCCATCCAAATGAATTTCATACAATGTGTCTTTATGAATCAACAATCAAATATTTGAATGCTATCACTAACCACCCCTAGACATATAATCCCTCCCATTACATAACATCATTATTTTACCTTATTAGGTGCTCAGTTACACCCATTCCATACTTGAATCTCATAATATAATCGGTCTCATCATATGATCAGTTGTGACCTTTTCATAAATGGCACCCATCAAACCTTTATCAACTCATATTCTCATTTTGTATATGTTCCACTCATGAAACCCAGAAGTCCTACATCTAATCATATGGAATAACATCCTATATAAAAATTTGTACTCAGAATTAATATTTCATCATTTATATATGTACATACATGTCTATCATTTTCTCAATAAATACACAACTCTTCAAAACACACATTGTACAATGTTCACCCTATATGACTTGTACCGTGTATAAAAACTACATAATCCAATAACCACACACCCAAGTGCACCAATAATGTTGGAAATCAATAAAATATTAAAGTACAATTAATAAAAATAGATTCCCACCCTATGAAACATGGTTTACCCATCATACACATGGTTCCAGGATCCCAAACATGATCTCTTTACCCATATCCAACTACATATTTATCTACATTATACCATATACCAAAAAATAAGACCCATAATTAAAATAACATCATATGATACCATTTGTAGTTCCCCTAACCAAATTTCGACTTTATATGTGATTTGGTCCAATGTACCGTAGGGCATAAAGAATGCATCCTTGAACACAAATGTATTTCGAATAGTAGTGGCGATATGATTATGTGATGTTGGGGAGACTATTACATCAGGTGATGATAATAATAATGGTCCATATATATAACATAGTTTAAAAAATACCATTATAGTGAGAGTAGAAAAATAAACACAATGAAATAATATACAACAAAAATAGTAATAATAATCCAAAAGTTATGAAACCACTTGTAGAAAAGTACACATGTAATGATTGGATATACAAGAAATATAAAAGAAATGTCTCTTGTGGACAAAAATATAGGTGAATATATAAAAACAAAAAAGAATGTCTAGCTCGATGCATAGAAACCACCAGTTCCACCACCATATATCCCATGTAAGAATAGTACATCCCTAATTAATAATGTCCCACTCTCAATCACGATACCTATATACTATTAATACCATAAAGTCTACACGTGACCCAAGGGTACCATATAGGATTGTCAGTACGAACATAGTTGGACACACATCAATATGTTCCTATCATACACAAAAAATTATACAATATATGCATACATAAATAAAATGAATCAATTCAGACATAAGAATAAAACACTCACTCCACTGGCCACAAGTGATTTTTCACCTTCTTCATACAATGATGGAGTAGAAACATATATAAAAAATTTAGTCATACTAGAAGTACATCAGTATATAAACCTCATAAATTTCACTCAGAAACTTGTTCTAACTAACACATCATGTTCCACTATCCCATTAATTGACTTCTCATCCTCATTCGATCAATACATCCCAGTTCCCATGAAACTGCATTGAAATGGTCAACATTGTCTTAATAACCTGATTTATTTAGGCACAATGATATCAATCCTCTAATATATAATATATTACAATTGGATTAACAACATGATGTCTCGAGGTATGGAAATTTATGCCCCTAATAAAAATATCCCATCATCCACAAATATAAAAGCAAGCCTCAACCCCCAACTGATTGTCTCAAACTCTTTTTATCAAGGCATTATAAGTTGGAAACCTCATCCAAAAGGGTTTTCAACACCATACCTTATGTAATAAATAATAGTTCTACCTCCACCCATAATGAGTGGCATATAATACCTCATATGAGTCTTATCTGTGTACAGATGACTCTAACCACAACATTGGCCAACAATAGTGAGAGACAATCATCATCACTTCCTTGGCCACAAAATTTAGAAACCTCATTTATACATGATAAAAACATCACCAAAATCCCAATGGATAACACCATCACATTATACATTGTCCATTCCCTCATCCTGATGACCACATCACTTCAACTTCAATGATCATATCGCCACAACCAGTTGTTCAATATCATATTATGTATCATAGTCCATACCAATATTGTTTTAATGGAACCTATTTAATCCTAACACATTTATTTATTTAAATTAAACAACCATATTAACCCATCATGTTGGTAATAATACCCATAATGGAAATAGTATAATCAGTGTGGGAAGCATAGCCCTTCGACATCGCACAATAACTACTGATCGATTTAAATAAAAACTATTTTTTATTATGGGTTCATTTTGAAAACACAATTTTTATATTTAATAATATACCCCATCAAACCCTTAAAATCATGGAATAATCTACCTGCTCCTACCTTATACATGTAGTTTCTTGTTCATCAAATTTTGAAAACTAACTTAAGCTAAAATGATTGAAATTAGACTTCTACATAAAAAACCTAAAAATAGAGAGAAAAATATTACACTAATTTTTCATTCCATATGGTGTGATAAATTATAAAATGAAGAAATATAATATAATTACATAGTGAAAGGTTTCCATTGCCACCATAAAATCCTAAATCAGAGCTCGGAAGGATGAGGGAGGACAAAACCTAGAAGAGTAGAATATTTGGAGCTCCATAACCTGGAGAAGGAGGGACAAGCATTTGAGGAATGTAAATATGATAATACATGTTTAATATAGGGGAATATTAATTTAAACCTCTTTAAAAATACACATATGTACCACAAATTCTGGGAAATAGTGTGAAAATACTGTGGTACTCACTATCCAAGAGGACCGACAGCTCGCACAGCATGGCCCCATAGTTTGAAAAACTATTCACCAATAGTGAGTGTGATTTTGAACACATGAACCCCATTGAATTCATAAATATTGGGGTTAACATGGATTAATATAGCCATGAACCATTGAAAACATTCCACATGGTTTAGGATGTACTATTACATAAATCGTGCACAAATCATATACCTCTATGTACATTTCTTAATACTATTCTTTGAATGCCTAATGATTTTAAAACCAATAGAAACATTAGATTCCCTCAACATGCTTTAATACTAACATAAAAACAACAAATTAGGTTGTTAAAATTTTCTAGGATTGGTTTTCATTCCCCAAAACAATGATTCCCCATACACCAAATAAAATTTTTAAAAAGGTTTTGAGTTTAAACACATTCAAAATCCCTGGATGTTACAGAGTATTATTTAATACCCTCTAATTTTATATTTTTCATTTATATATATAATAACATTTGGTTACAATTTAATATGAAAAATATTATTCTTTCCTTTTTTGTTAATCCCATATCAATCCTCTACATTTTTGTATCCCAACCAATTCAATTTATACCCATTAAATTTAGTATTTCATCATTAAAACAATTTCTACTGCATTAGAGCCACGTTAGAATATTTCTTGAATAATTTAAATTGTTATAATATAAAAATATAGTTTCTTCTTTGATTACCATGATTTTTTAGTGATATTTTACTCTTTAAATTAATAGATTTTTCTCTGATTCCCTCAACTACATTATCCTTCCACTCTGATCTCGAATAAGGTCACTGATAAATTGTTTTTCTACTCACCATTAATTACTTTAAACTATTTAATCGCATCTATGATTCCATGAGTTATAATTTATTTAATTTATCTCCTTCCATTAAATCATTTGATGCTTGATGAAGATCTATATACTCTGATGACTTTTTAATAGGGATCCAAACATTAGATTGTTCATTCCCTAGATGTCAATATCAACAAGAACACTCTCAAGTTCTTCCATGGGATCAACGAAACCATCACACTAATTATATTCATAATTAATAAGTTCTTAATTTTTCAAATTATCCATCATGGAATATTTAACATCATACTAATGAATTATTTCTTCTTCCCATAGAAAATAATTTTTATCATGTTTCAATTTTCATATGAATTTATTCCTCTATAATTTATTCTCTAATTTGATGTTTCATATTTTATAAAACCCCATGAGAGGCCTATTTAGAATTTATAAAAACTTTTATTCATTTTATAATTTACTTCATCACATTTATAAAATGTATCCTTCATTACAAGATTAAAAACAATCCAATGGAAGATTGAAATTGAATATCCCTTTTCCTCTTTTAAATTTATCTTGCATCAAGAGAGAGAAAATCAACTTCCACATCATTTCCATCATCAATGACTATTGAAATGTCATGCTTTTTCATTTATTCCCAATAAATCTCCTTACATACTCGAATTGGTGAATCTCTTGTTTTGACTCTCATTTTATAAGACACTATGCTTGTAATTAGATAATGAAGAGAATGTTTCGACAAATCCCTTTTCTCAAGGGATGAAACATATGGATTATATTGTTTTGAAAACCTTTTAAATTTTAAAATTACAATTTCAATATCATTTATTTCTTGATTAGGTCCTTCTATTTCCTATATAAATTTATAAATTCTTTTAACAAATCTCCCTACATTTTCATCATGATTTATTTTTTTATCATTTAAGTTATTTTACTGAATATGTATTTTTGATTTCAACAGATTTTGTTTACATTCGTATATATTTTCCAAACTCCCGTATATATAATTCTATGTTTTCAGACATATATAAAAATAAAATAGAACTATTTTAATATATAATTCATAAGATAATTTTGAGATTTAGATTTAGCATCAAATTTATTTTATCCAATTCAATCTTGGAAAATCTCATCACATCACTGACCTGAATCCACGAAACCATGGAATAGAAAATATCCATTCTATGATATCACAAATGAGATATAATATTTTTTCCACCCAAATCTATAGGGTTCTTCTATCATAAAAGGGAACTACCCTTATGGTTACTAAATTATCCATCACAAACAAACTATAAGATTGATTTAACAAATATAACATACCTCAAATACCACTAATTATACCACAATACACGCATATAAGAAAGGTTGAATCAGGGTTTAACCATTTTTTTTATTTTTTTTTTTCAAATGTTCTCTATATGGTAATTATATTTTTAACCTTGTATAAAGGAATAATTTTATCACCCAAAATAAATATTAATAAATAGAAACACAACAAAATAGTTTTTTATAGTATACCACTAAGGTCCAATAGAAGGGACGTATATTGATAGTATGTCTGTAATACCAAAATATATTATGATTCAATAGTTTTTATGGATTAAAATTTATCATTAATGGTCACTCAATTCCATGATTTCTACATTTATAATATTTCATGGATTTCACACATCCTCCCTTGGATAACATTTGTCAACTCTCCCTTCAAATAATTTTTCGTTAAAATCTTTCTCAATATATCATCATGAAGGTCACATTCATATAAAATCTCATTTTGATGATATTTTATATCATGATAGTTTGAATGTAAAATAATGAACTAGGACACAATGAAACAGTACCCCAAGATTCTCCTTCACGTTGTCTCAATCACACCACCCTATAAGCGAGATCCTATTGACTAATAGTAATGATCCAATGATCGTATTTTGGGGACACCGTACCATCATTAATAGAGTGGAAAAATAGTACAACATGATAAATAAAAAAATGGAAGATTTATAAATTAAATTAACTAAAATACAACAATAAGGGATAAAATTTCAATCCATAAATATATACCCTTGCATGTCAATGTGATGAAAATTATGCCAGCAGTACTCATACATCATATAATAAATAAATGATATAAAAAAATTACCAATTTTTATCTCCATATGAATTCTCATCCCTAGACTAGTCTGGTTCTGTTATGCTCCCATGTAAACATGTTACAGCACAAGAAAAATCAATGAACCGAAACCTACAACCATTATAAATGTTTGGGTACCCCCATGCGTAATGGCGACCAAAACATTATAGGCCACCACAAATGGTGTATAAAGATATTAATTACATGATTATAAAACACAAAATTGTGTAGTTATATTAACAATGTGGTGAATAATTAAATTTAAAATAGATGGGTTCATTTTTATTAATAGAACCTGGACAACCATACATTCTTTCACCTTAGTCATAGTAACTATGGTCATGTAACAATGAATATTGGTATATATCTGTATAAGTATGTATGTATGTATATATGACATATATAATTAATGACACACACACACAAGAACACATGTATAACTAATGGTATTGCATAAAATCATAAACCAATGATCCCATCTACGGTATACATTATAGGGATCCATGAAGCACTCATGTCATGGTAAGAAAACATTTTCATCAAGACCTTATAAGGTATTCTACTAAGGAAGCAAGTATTGCTCTTGGGTAGTATAAAGAATAACCTAGTGAGCCTATCCATGGGTTTCTATGAAAGAACCCATCTATCAATTTTAGAGTATGTTGGTTCATTTATCATATTAGACTATCCAAAACATCTGTAAATATAGATCTATGTAATGCTCATTGATTAATTCGGTCTATTCAACCAATTAAATTTATGTTATAATGTAGGCTATACTAGTAAGAATTACCTATCACAATTTTAATATAAATAATAGAAGGGATATTTCTACAGTCATGCTATGTCAAAAATAAATTATACCATTGGTAAATTTCATTTCAATTAAATTCGACATGCCCAAGGGATGTTCCGTATCTTATTTCATTTCAAAAAATTTCTTTTTATTTAATATTTTCATTAAATAATAAATCATGCATCATATGTTAATTTAGTAAATCAAATAGGACATGGTGTTCATACCAACTCACTCAATTCAATTTTAACTTCTCTTTCAGCAGAATAAATAGAACAAAGATACAAGGTGATTAAAATTTACAGAGATCATTATAAATCGACCATTCATAGAAAACACCAAAATAGGTTTTTTTTAATTTCCTAGGTGATGTATAGTTTATTGAAATATAAGTGTCTCACACAATGGGTTGATTTTATTTACTAGGTTAGGCATAGGTAATGGGAAAATAAGATGCACACTGAAAGGGTTGATTTAATTCCCAAGGAGAGGCATATGTCATGGGCATATAATAAACTCACCCAGAAGGGTGGTTCGGGATAAGGTGATAACCCTGCCACTATGAAATATATAACAAAATATCTATTAAATTTGACTAATTTGGTTCTACATTATTAATTTTATATTTTCACGGAAACACCTAGTATGATTACTATATTGCATAATGGCATACTTTATAAAGAAAAATGAATTTTGAGAAAATCTATTATACAAAATAACACATTATTTAGATGCTTCACATGTCAATTATCATAATTTTATTCAAACTAATCTAAGATAAATTTCTGAAATTGGAAAAAAAAACTTTAAAATATTATATAACAGCTTACATTGAAATGGAATTCCATGTGGAATGAAACCCCAATAAAGGAATGATTTGGAGTAATAGACTCACCAATACATTTCCAATGCTTCCTACGATACATGTCTCATACATAAAATGAAAGATATCCACCATAGGAAGAGGTTGAATAGAGGTTTGAATGTATGGGAATCCATGGGAGAGTGAGGGAGAAAGAAAGCGTGAAACCCCTTTAATATATAATTTTTTTCATTTAGTGAACTACATGGTAATTAAATATTGTTTGGAAAACAATTATCCAAATAATAATCTCACACTTCCTAAGAGACAAACCCCACACATTTTTTCGCATGGTTAGGGATAAACATGCATAAACTATATGCTTCCACATGTATAATGATTGTAAACATGCAAGTTATTAATGTTGTTTAACAAACTAAACATATCCTATAAAGATCACCTTTAAATTTTCATGAAGACATCTTACATGACCCTGAAACATCGAGTAAATTGTTTTTCAAATTGTGAATAACTCATTTTAAGGCCACACTATTTCACCCAAAGGGCTAGATGATTTAAATTAAACTATGTGTACCTACATACTTCTCTTGAATTTTTTTTTGAAATTATGGATCTATTAAATCTCAGAAGAACACATGATACAGCTCTCAAACCATAGTCTCCATCTACAAACAAAAAAATTATGTATTAAAAAGTAAAAAGTTACATTATAAATCTATCTATAAATAACGGACCATCCACCAAATGGAAATTTTAAATTCCCTTTGAAAATTTTAAGGGTTTGATGATATGGGACGTTAAAACCCCCATATAAGAACTTATCATCCAAAATAAGTCATAGTGAAACAAAGAAACATTATATGACCTACACAGCTCATGAAAATTCAACAAAAATGGTCATCTTTCATTTTAAACACTGAACATTTCGGTTAGTGCGACTTTAACCACATGGTTCTTAAGTTGGTAAAACTCAATCCAACACTCATATTCCAAAAATAAAATATCAAGATATTTTTTTCATTCCCTTTTTACCAGATACATGATAATATCCTCATATATTTAATTAAACAACCCATGGTGATCCAAACTAGGGATTACAACATTTAATAAAACATCAAGAACATTTCTCTTTAATATTTTCCTAATTAAAAGTGAAGGAATTTATTTATGTTCTTATTTGATTGAAATGGTCAATGTCTAAAAATTAGTTTAAAAATATATCACCAAATTTTTGGTATAGCATAATAAATCAAAAAAAATAGATTGATTATAAATTAATGGAAGCGGGAGACAATAATAACTAATAAAATTCCCAATTCCAAATACCTAACCATTCATGATCATGTTATACTACAATATGATAGAAGTAGGCATACTTCGTGTAATAAATTATTGATAAAAATTTAAAAAAAACATCCACATACACTATATCAATTATATTCGTGTGTTCTAATTCATTATCATGCTTCTAATAGCTTATGTATAAATATAACCACACAAGCATTATCCATGAACATGAACCTACAACCATGAGATCTTTTCGTGTGTCCCAGTGAAATGGATATCCAAGTAGAGTGTAAGATATAATCATTAGTTCACCAAAAATAATGTCTTCAAAATCTACTATGTGATTATAGAATACATTATTTTTCGTGTAAATTAATAAGTTAGTTAATAAATTAATGCAAAAAAGTTGGTTTCAGGTTCCTTAAAGACATCTGGCCAGCCATATCTTCTTCAACCTAAGCCGGAGTACATATGAACATGTAAACTTGTATATGGGTATATAAATAAGTATGTATATATATTGATATAGAAAATACACATTATGACATAGATATCCATATAGATATTTATGTATTACTAGAAGGGGAATGTGGTATAACTCAAGAGTCCCTGAATAATCCTAAGAGTTTACGACGTACTATTTTTATAAGTGCATAAGAATGTAGTAAATCTCGATTAGATTACATATAAATACTAAAATGGATCAATTAATTTTATTTTGCATGGAAAATACATAAATATATTAAATAAAAAGTGCATCTTGAGCCCGTACAAGGTGTTCGGTAAAATGGAACCTATGTATCCCTGCATGAGAACCTATAAGGACATGTCACTTTATGATTATATCCATAGAGATACCTATAGGATACCATGTATCAATCATGGTATGGTATAAAATAATAACCCTCTAAGACCAAAAATGGTATACCACATGTAGATTTAAACATCTCTTTTGGAATGGTACAATATAATTTCCCATTGTGCCTATCTATGGTAATCCACTAGGGAACCAACTATTGCTCATGGGTAGTACAGAGCCCTTGATGATCTCATCAATAGGGTTATATTTAAAAATAACATGTATATATCCTGTTATATCATGATTTATTTTACATAAGATCACATAGAATTTATTCCATAAATAGTAATCAAATTAATGATAATTTTTTATAATAATTAATCAAATCATTCAAATTTAATAAGGCCCTGGTTAGAAAGCATGTCCTGTTGCAAAAATAATATGAATAATAATGATTATATTTCCATAGTAATTCAATGTAAAATTAATTTATATAATTTTTTCATTTCATTTAATGTAAAAATTAGAAGTCTATGGGAATGTCAATAAGCTTTTTCATATAAAAAGTTTCCATTTAATTGCCATTTTTTAAAGAAGACAATGAACATCATAGGTATTTTTATAAAAAAATGGGCCATGCTTATCATAAAAACTAATTTAATTAAAAATAAACATATATTTCACTCTAATTTGACAAACACAACTCAAATTTGATTAAAATGTTGCTAAAAAATAATAAACATGACTGGGAAAACATCACCTGATGGGGTTGTTTAATTTATAAAGTGACGCATAGAACATGGGTATATAATAAGTATCAAAAGGTGGTGATTTTATAGACTAATATAGGCATTGATCATTTTAATATAAGAAACTCAACAAAATAGGTAGTTTTTGTTTAGGTGAGAACCTTCTCTTGATGTAATTTAATACTCAATGAGTATTGTTTTCGAGGTATTAGTTTACAAAAACGTAATTTAACAATTAAAGGAAAATGCATAGAAAGTATGGAATGTTCCATAAAGGTAGAATATAAAAACCTGTGATTATATTGGTAGATAAACCTTACCACTTACTGTATGTTAATGATTCTTTACTCTTCCATAATGGATCTTTGACTCGGTATGTTTTGTGGGAAATAAAAGTAATCAACAAACACTTTGAAAATCGGGAATAAATTCTGATATTGAAATAACATTCAACATAATGATAAACTAAGAATTTATGTATGGGGAGTTATAGAATCACATATTTTATTGCAACACATCTTATGATTCTTTATTTGGACAAAGGATAAAGGGGATCCCCAATGGTAATAGGAAAAAGGGTGGATCATGAGTGGGGGACACAATGGTCGTGCGGGGAAGGAAAAATGGTGAATTCCCATTAATGTTCAGAAGAGAAAAATTTTCATTTTTTCCTTTTAATGATACAAAATATTAGTCTAAATATTTTTGATACCTGAGCTCCAATTTCGTGTCTCATATATCCCTAGATCAACACCCCACATATTTTATTCGTACGGTTAGGGACAACCATGTACCAATCATGTATGCTACTAGTTTAGTGGCACTAACCATGAGGTATAATAACATGGTTTCCCAGAACATCTTCATCCTATCTGGAACACATCTTAATTTTTATAGATATTTCCCTCATATTCATGCATCCTTAGGTCTATCGTTTGTTAATCAATGTGTCACCCACTATAACGAGACACATTTTCATTTAAAGGGTAGCTTTGTTTTAAAAAAAACTCTACAACCCATTTCGATTCTCCTAAAAAATAAATTTTGAATCCTTGTGATCCTGAAATTAAATATGGTACATGATACACCTCATTGACCTTAATCATTATCTGTGAAATACACATTTATGTTTTTACAATTATTAGATTTAACTTCAGAATATATGTTTAGATAATATCATTTTTTCTAAATAGAAATTTTAAATCCCTTTAGAAAATTTCCATAGTTCAAAAATTAAGGACCCAATAATGAATATGGTTCTACATTAAATTCCACAATGTTCTCCTAAATGAAACTATTTATTCGTATGAATTTAATTAGGAAACTCAATTTTTTATGAAACCCCTCTCTTTTTTTATATAATATCTAACCATCACAAAACTTCTAATTTTAAAAAAGGGATATTTTTTGAAAAATTTACCTTTTTAAAACCCCTTTATGATAAAATTTATTGAATCCACTTATTTCTGACATATTATATTTTGGGAAATATATATTTTTTTAATTTTCAATATTCAGAAGGGAAACATGTTAAAATAAATATTTCTTGTGAATTCGTAGCAATAAGTAGTCCTAAAAAATTTAAAATGAAGAGTGGTTTTCCATTTATACGTGAGAATAATCAATTCAGTAAAACATAATAGATTCATGAATGTAATATCCCGTTTTTTAATAAAAAATAGAGGATGTGCTCAATAATGTACAAGATACACAACATTATGGTAAAAGGAACAATAAAATATTACTATTAAAAAACTATTGTTATAAACTACCCGTTAAATTGGAAGGTATTTATAGGATTAAATAATTTTATACATATATAAAAATAGTCCAATCATTCCAATTTTGTAGATTAACTACTATAAACAAGAAGAATAAATTTAAAAACTCTATTTTATTCTTCAATATTATGTTCTCAATAAAAATGGGTTTTTGTTGTTATTTATGAGTGAGTACTATATTTAATTTATTGAACTTTTCCAAATTTTATTTTATAGAATAAAAAAATTGAAACCAGCATATCAAAATTATTATATGGAAGAATTTTAAGATTTTTCTAAAAACATTTATTTTTCAAAGGATATTAAAAAATACAGATTATTATTGAACTCAAAGTTTTCATTTAGTTAATTAATTAGGATAAATCATATTTTTGATTAGTTTTATAAAATAAATACTAGATTCTTATTAAAAATGTACTAAATATAATTTTTTAAAAGGAATATATTACTTTAATTTAGTATAAATCATTTATTCATTAAAAAAAATTTCTGAAAAACTATTTTTCCACCCATTTTATAGTTTTAGTTTTTAAATACATTACAAAACCTATGTATTATAAGATTTTAAGAAATGGATTTTACATTTTTATTATATAAATCTAAATTCGGTTTATATTTTACTTACATATTTTTTTCAATATTTATAGTAATTGTAACACCCCACGATTTAATTGTGTTTTATCTCTTTAATTTACTTCAATATCTTACGCTACACACAACACTAAGTTCAAGCGCATCACGACCTATCAAACTATCTGTTTAAAAATTTGTTATGAATTGTATTAACCACATATTGAATTTTATATATTTCCTATATAATTTTAGTATACAAATTTTGAGTTTCTTAGACATAATAAAAGGACAAATTAAATATTTCAAATAAAAGAAGTAGTTTTCAAAAAATGCATTTTTCTACCTTTTAATGGAAAAACCTTATTTAATCCATCCTTTCACACTTTTATATTTTCAATTTCATGAAATTATGTTATTCATTATAAGTGGTACATAAGAAAATTTCGGATAAATATTTCGTACTTTTCTCATAACTTTCATATTTTGATGAATAGTGTAAAATAGAAAATTTTAATTGAAAACAACTATTTTAATAGAAATAATTTATAGTGATAAATAATTCATTTGAGTGGTTTTAAAGTATAATTAGATTTTATTTTTATAATTTAATATAATTTAGGTCATTATATGTAATATCCCATTTAAACTGGACATAAAAACATGTCAATATTTTAATAGTTTTTACTTATCAAAAACCCTCTTTCTGGTTTTGACAACAAGATTTAATTTTAAATTAATTAATGCACCTTCTATGATTTAATTTGGTTAAAATAGACATAATTTTTTAATTTTTAATATCAATGTTATCATAGTGAGATTTTTTTTATTTTTCTGAGAACATTCTATTTTTAATGAATAGTGAAAACCCACGTGTTATTATTTAAAACTGATATTTTATTTAAATAATTAATATTTTTGTTTAAAATTATTTTAAAGTAAAAATTCATACATAATACCTATATTAGACCAATGAAATTAATTTGAGTCATTTTATAATAATATTATATATATAAGTTTATTGAAATATTTTACATCCTTTACCCACTTTCTAAAAACATTTTCAAATTTACATAAAACATTATTTTACCACATCTGTGAATTGAATTTTAAAACATTAAGAGACATAGTTTACATGAGTAAGTAAAATTTATTTTAATAGTATGAAAATAATTTTATGTGAATAGTAACTTTTGAAATTTATTTACCACCTTTAAAAGTAAATTGGGTAATTAAATGTAAAAATGATATTATAACTACACTAACACATGTCAAAATTCTATTGGATAAGTGTATTTTGACAAAAATCAACCATAATTCCAAAATATTATCCTTTTTTACCACCTTGTATTAAATTAGGACATTTATTATATTTTATTTAAATAAGAGTGAAAATTGTTATCTTCAAATTTTAATAACTAACCCATTTTTAATATAGGGTTATATATAATATAAATTCAAATATAATTATTCATTATAATGATAAACTGATTTCCTAAATCATGGGGTTTATTTATAATTTTTATACAAAAATGATTAAATTAATTTATGACACAATGATGATTTAGTAATTACCTTACTAATGAGAACTAAAATAATTTATGTTCTAAATATTAAAATAAATTTAAACTAATACTTTTAATGCATTAAAAAAATTATATAAAATAATAAAATATGATAGGGTTGATTCAATGAATTATTTTCTTTGTAATAATTTTTTATAAATTTCACCAAAACAAAATACGTAATAGTGTCAAAATTAAAAAGAAATTAGTTTCTAAAACAAATTCTATTTTATTAAGTTAAATAATAGTCTTGAAAAACTATGGTTCAGAAAAATTACTTATATAATGATATAAATGAAATTAATGAACCACATGATGTTCACTTGGAATTTTATAGTAATTTTATTAACCATGTATTATTATTGTACAAGAAGACATTGTAAAAGTTAAAATATTTAACTAATGGTTAAATCTAAACGATAAGATTAATATGGTGAACTAAACTTATATAAAACCAATTTGTAGAGAATATTTCTACCCATACACACTTTATCATCTAATTGAATCAATTTGGATCTATTAGAAACCGAAAATAATTTAATAATAAATAAATATTTCAAGATTTTTCTAAAGGGACCCTCACCTCTCTTATAAAAGTGTACATCTCCTTTTATCAAATTCACACCTCAAAAGAAACTTTCCTAGTCCAACCCCTACTCAAATCTCCTCCCAACTACCCTAAATTAATTATAGAGGCCTCACTTCAATCATAAATCCAACCGAAAGATCCCTTTTGTTCTAATCAAAAAGAAGCACCAGAAGAAGAGGGAATTATTTAAACACCACTTTCGAAGTTATTTTCTTCTTCCACCTAATCATTCTTTGTTGTCTCCATACCAAAATAATACATCTAGCACATTCTACATAATGAGATTTTATTTTAAATTTGGTACCACCGTATACATTATTCTATCCATCCTATGATTAACAAAGTCACTATACGTGTGTACGTACGGATTATCGTCTCCACGTCGTGGTGTAGTTTATTATTCAACAATTCATTATTTCTATTGTTATAATAATGAGTAAAATTGAAATAAATAATAAATATAAGAATTTATTTATTATATATATATAATATACCATCCCATTACATACAATTTGACCATCAATAGAATGAAATTTTTGCTCGAGCATATGTATGTCTTACCGTCTCCACGGCATGATGAGATTCATTTCCACATTCAACTCAATGATGATTATACAAACATATATTATTTTTAAGTATGAAATATATGAAATAATAGTGCTACATATATATACATATATCTCATTCTCTTACCTATATTGAATACAATATGAAAATGGAATCATCATTCATGATTACGAACAGAATATCGTCTCTATTAACAGTGTTTCCATTTCATATATATATATATTATACATATTTATATTCTGAATATATATGATATATATAATTTAGGTTTTATATTATGGGTATTTAAACCATTATCTATGTGATACGATCTGGAATAACATATTAACACACATACCATAAAGAAAGCGATTATTAACCGAAATGATACATTAACGTGGAAATTATTATTAAATGAGTAATATAAATTAATAAATGAATCATATATGATATCATAAATAATAATATGGTTCTGGTATAATTTAATAACATACTATGGTCATTATACATGAGGTTAAGCATACCCTTGACTAAAGAAAAGTAAAAGGTAAGGGTTATTTCCGCAATATCATTATTATTTGAGACTGTTTATCTATAAGTATTTATTGGGAAATTGTTACCATATATGTCCATATTTCATTAAAAAAAATTAAAAGGAAAAATTTAATGTTTTATGGAAAGTAATCTTTAATGTGATTATCATTTTAAATGTTTTTAATGATTTTTTTTTAAAATCTTTTTAATTAATATTCATGTTTTCAGAATGATATTAGTATTTTGTAATGTGAAGATTATTGTTTTAAAGTGTTAATTTACTTAAAAAATTTCAAAGTGTTATGGGAAACATTGATTCAAAAATATCTATTAAAATACTTCCTTTATAAATTTTGGGACTTCTGAATGATTTCATGAAATGGGGTATTTCACTCAATGAGTTTTATTGATTATTTTCAACTATGTCAACATCCTTTATTGGATATTATTCTTTATTGAGGATTATTTACTATAATACATTTTTCCATACATTATGGAATTAGTTAAGATATGTTGGACTATGGATGTGTTGTTTTTATACCATTCATGGTTTACGGTTAATGTATTGACATTTCATATTCTAGTTTTAAAATGAATGTTTATGTTGTGTTTCACCCTTTTCATATGATGAATTCATTGGACTTAGTAAGTGACATGCATGGCTCGCTATTTCCCCTCGATTCATCATAGGTTTAATGAGACACATTAAAGTCTTGGAACAAGGCCCTGACAAAGTCTTTTTTTATTCTTAGAATGAGGCCTTGACTATGTATTTATGATGTGAGGCATTATGAATTACCATGTTATGAAATTAGTTATTACAAGTGGGTATTCGACTAGTATAATATCCATGTGCATGTTTATAGGGTAATGCTTGATTCAATTTTTTCATATTGTGTTCAAGTTTACATTTATAAAAGTTGTTGTTTTTATTATACATCATCCTTTAAAAGTTTATAGCTTCTTCTAAATTATTTACCATTAAAGAGCATCTGATCTCACCCCTTTCTCATGTTTTGTATTCTCAGGATTCCAAAGAAGTGTATTATTATTTATATAAAGGGTTAAGCAAAGAGAGTAGTGGAATTCTCAAAGGATTGTTTATATTGTGCTTTATGTTATAAAATGTAATTTAATGTTCAAATATGTAATTTATTTTCCAATACTGCTAAACTGGTCAGTCTTTCGTGATGTGATTCCTTGTAGTCATGACAATGTATTAAAATAATGCACCTGCTCTATGCTTCTTAGGTCAGGGTGTTAAAGTTGATATAAGAGGAAGACTAATAATTACCTTGAAAATTAGATTTAGATAAACTCTGATTATGAAACATGAACCTAAGATAGAATTTGAGGATTAGTATAGAAGAATATTCAAGAATATTAGTAATGTAGATATTAAGTGGGTTTTCCATGAAATACAAACCTTTCTGGATACTACAATTTGACATGGTTCTGTCACAGATATACCTAGGATTGAAAACTCTAACAAGGAATTTCAGGCTTTACACAGGGTATCAAATTAAACGAAAATGAGCCTTACTATGCACCTAGTTTGACACTCCCAAGGGGTATGGTTTAGACAATTCACATTTTTATTAAAAACTGTTATGAAGGATTTAGGAGAAAATATGTCAGAAAAGAAACCATGTATATAATTATGATAATAGATCTGTGAAAATATTCAATTAATGATGATAATTTTTCTAGTTTTTGTATTGTAAATTATGATATCATATAACCTTATGTATGATGTTATTTATAAATGTCACCCAGTAGAAGGAATAAGAACTCTAGCAATACGTACGATCCATAGAGTAAGAAGGATCATATATTTCATAGTATTAAGCCAATGTTTAGAAGGGAAATATTCTCCCATGTATGTTCATCATATGAAGAAATCGTATCATGTTTTAATAAGATATGTAAAACATTCTCTGAGTCATATGTATTTTAAGGGAAGCATGAAAAGAAGATGTTGGCAAAGAAATATAGATAAAGGGAAGGAGGGAAATAAGGATTTTCCCACTTGTGATAATTTTGGAAAAAATCACCTTGGTAAATGCATAAAGGTCTTGTGAATATGGTAAAATTATAAAGAAAAAGGGCTCCACATTCGTGATTGAAAGGGTATGAAAAAGGTTTCAAATGCACAATGCTTCATCGACAATGAGTTGGGACACTACATGAATCAATGTACAAATCATTAGAGTGTGCCCAAAATGATGCAATTGGATAATAATCATGTTATGACACTACTACAGATGAAGAGGAATGACAACTATTTTTATATTATTATTATATAATTATGTCATTTTATTATTGTATCATCGATGTACAAGTTATATGAATTATGGAAATAAATATGGATTATACTACAATACTATTTCATTAAGGATTTCAGATTATATTGTTCTAAGAAATGAGACTCAATAGCAAGTTAAATTTTTTGAAAAATACATGGTTGAAGGAAAGATAAACCTTAATATGGTTCTCATATTATGGTATTGATTTTGGAATAATGTGTGATTGATTTGGATAAGTTATATTAGATACTATTGAATAGCTTGAAACTAATTAATGGTTTTGTATTCCATCATTTATGTAGATTACAATATTTTTTTATTTAAGGACTATATCCTCTATTTTATGTTTTACATAATGAATAAGGAAGTACATACCTATTGAAATATGCTTTTATGGTAATTACAGTTGTTTCCACGATTTTATAGAATACATGATGAAGGTATTCACATGTTGTTATGTAATAAAAGATATCTTAATTATGTTATGTTGACCTTCTTTAAAAAATTTTGAACTGTGAGTTTGGATATAAGTATTTTGGATAAGTCTAAAGGTTGGAGTTGACTAATTTAAACACTTGATATATTTTTTGAAGCTAAACTTTGATTTTAATGAATACTTTGACCTAATATTTTTTTAGTATACATTTAGAGGATTATGGGAATATTGTGGACCTTATGATTTATCAAATGTGCTTCGTGTGTAAAAAAGTCATTTCTGAACATTCAATTACAAGTGTAACATATGATGTGAAAATAGATTGAAGCCCTAAAAAATGATGACAATATGATTATGAAAATGTATTGAAATAAATTTTCTGTTCATGAGTCCTTATCTTGAAATTAAATTAAACCCTCCTCTTCAAAAAAATTATCTAATAAAATTTTTTATCCTTATACAATATATTTTATTGAATCGATGATACATTAAATCATCATAGATTGATGGCTTTGAGGCCCTAAATTTTATATTTATTGGTCACATGATTGTGATTGATGAACTCAATCACTACCTATAAATTTTTATGTTTCACCTCCAGTTAGGTGTCCATAATTTCCACCAATTTTCTCCGATATGAAACTGTAATTTGGTGGTGACTTTTTTTCCTCTTTCTGGCTTATTAAAACTAAATATTATTAACCCTATTTTCGATGTGGGATTTTCAAAAAAAAGTATTTTCTATTTTAAATTTTTTCTTTTTGAATAAAAATTCAAATTGTGAGGAAATAATTTATTGAATGATGGGATAGTGTAAACCCCAAAAATTTTATATTCTGTTACCTTTTTAATGTAATTCAATACCTTGTGTTACACATAACACTATGTTCAAGCACATTGAGACCTATCAAACTATCCTTTTTAAGAAGAATTTATGAATATTACTAAACAAATTTGAAATTATATATATATCCTTTATAATATTAATATTTATTTTTTTGTTTATTATTCACAATATAAAGAAAAATCAATTTTTCAGATAAATGAAGTATTTTTCAAAATTGCGGTTTTTTTATTATTAATTGAAAAACCTTTTAAAATTAAAATTTTGACACTTTTATATATTCAAATTAATGAAATTATATTTTTCTATTGAATTTGGTCATAAAAATTTAGTTTAGATATATTTCAGTTACTTTTCTGATAACATTTATATTTGGATGAATAGTTAAAAATACTAAATTATAATTGAAAACAAATTTTTAAGTTGAAATAATATATAGTGTTATATTATGTATTTAGGTGGTTATAAATTAAAATTATATTATATTTTTATTATTTTATGATATTTTGGTCATTGTAATAAATTTCACATTTAAATTCGACATAAACATTTGTCAATCTTTTGATAGATTTTAGTCTTTCAAAAACCAGTTTCTGGTTTTGACAATGGGAATTAATATTATATTAATTAATGAAACTTATATGTTTTATGTTTTTTAATGTATACATCATTTCGGAATTTGGAAGTTTACAATTATCTTAGGGTGATTTTTGGTATTTTTCTTAAAACATTCAATTTTTGAAGAATAGTAAAAAACGATGCATTATTGTTTAAAATGGGATTTTATTTAAATAATTAATTTTTCTATTTAAATTTATTTTGAATAAAAAAAGAGAAACATAATACCTATATTAGTCCAATGTAATTCATTGGAGTCATTTTATATTAAAATTAGAACTGTAAACTTTTAATGAACTATTTGACGCCTTTTACCCACCTTCTAAGAACATTGGAAAATTTTCATAAAATGAAATTTTATCACTTCTATGAATTGAATTTTAAAAATCTGGGAGACACAATTGACTTCAATATGTAAAATATGGTTCAATAAGATGAATATAATTTTTGGACAATAGTAATTTTAAAATTTTATTTACGGTGTTTAAAAGTAAATACAATAATTAATGGTAAAAATGATATTATAATTATGCTAACACATGCCATAATTCTATTGGATAAGTGTATATCAGCTAAAATCAACCATAGATAAAAAATATGATCCTTTTTTATCAACGTGGATTTTATTAGGACATTTATTATATTTTATTTAAATAAGAGTAAAAAGTGTTAAATACTAATTTTAATATCTAAAACATTTTTAATATAGGGTTATACATAAGATAAATTCGACAGTAAATTTTAATTATAAAGAGAAAATGATTTCAGAAATCATGGTACTTTTTTATAATTTTTTATACATTAAATAATTAATTTTATATATGATGGAATGATAAAGCATTAATTACCTTATTTATGAAAGACTAAAATAATTGAAGTTATAAATATTAAAATAAATGTAAATTGAGACTTTTTATGCATTCCATGAATTTTATAGGTTAATATGACATGTTATGGTTGATTCAATGAATTATTTTAGATGTATTCATGTTTCTATGACTTTCACAAAAACCAAATACTAAATAGTGTTGAAAATGACATAAATGAGTTGTTAAAAAATTAATATTGATTAAATTTTATAATAGTCCTAAAAATGTTAGGCTCATACAAAGGACTTATATAATGATAGATATGTCATTAATGAACCACTTTAGGTTCTCTTGGAAATTTATTGTATGATTATTAATAATGATTTATAATAATACAAAAAGACGTGGTAAAAGATAACTTATTTAACTAAGGGTTAAATTTAAACGATAAGATTAATATGAGGACCTAAATTTGTTTAAAACCTATTAGATGAAATGATTTAGACCCATACCCAACTTATCCTCTAAATGAATCAAATTGGAGCTATTAGACATGGAGAATTATTTTATAATAAATTAATATTTCCATCTTTTCCTAAAGGGCCCCTCGCCTATCTTATAAAAGGGTATTTCCCCTTCTCTCCAATTTAGAGCTCTACAGCCATTTGGATCGGCCATCCCATGCTCAAATATTGCCAAAACTTCCCTTGATTTATCCTAGAGGCATCACTCCAATTATTAACCCAACTGAAGTGTCCCTTTTGTTCAAATCAAAACGAAGCACCCAAAGAAGAGGTAATTATTTCATCACCTCTTTAAAAGATCTTTTTTACATCCACCTCTACTTTCGATGTTGTCTCCGAATAAAAATAATATGTCCAGTACCTTATACATAATGTCATATTATTATAAATATTTTACAACTATATTCATTATTCTACCCATCCGATGAATTGAAAAGTCACCATACGTGTTTAGGTGAGAATTACCTTCTCCACGTCATGGTGTAGTTTTTTATTTAGCAATTAATTATTTGTATGGGTATAATAATGAGTATAATTGTGGTAAATAATAACAATAACATGTTAATTATTGTTTATAAATAATATACCATCCAATTAAAAACAATTTCACCTTCAATTGGATGAAATTGGTTCTCATGTGTACCTACTGCTTACCGTCTCCATGGCACGATGAGATTCATTTCCACAATCACCATTCAACAATGATTATAAAAATATATATTATTAATAAGTAAGTAATATATTACATAATAAGGATACTATAAATATATGTATATATAAATATATATTTACATATATCTCAATTGTTTACTTCCCTTCAATATGATACGATAACGGAAACATCGTTTATTCATATGTACGGACTACCGTCTCCATGAACGGTGCTTCCATGTCATATATCTCTCTATTATACATTTTTATATTCTAAATATATATGATATTTATATAATTTTTTATATTCTATAATTATTTTATTCATGATAAATGTGATACGATCAGGAATAACATTTTAAAACACGTACAATACAGAAAGTGATTACTTCCCAAAATGTTACATTAACATGGAAAATTATTAAATGGGTAGTATAAAGTACTAAATGAATAATATATGATATCATAAATACTTATATGGTTCTGGAATAATTTAATCACATACTATGGTGAATAGAAAGAAGGTTAAACATACCATCAGCTAAAGGAATGTACAAGGTAAAGGTTATTTCTTCAATCTCATTATCATCCAATGTTGATTCTTTGTAAACATCTACTTGGATATATTTATCATCTATGTCCATGTTTCACTATATTGTTTTAAAAATGAATCTTTTATTGTTTTATGGATGAGAATATTTAACTAGATCTTCATTTTAAATGTTTTCAAATATTTATTTTTCTAAATATTATTAATTAATGCCCATGTTTTCAAAATGGTTTTTCGGATTTATTTATGTGGACATGATTATATTAAATTGTTAATTTCATTCAATAGATTAAATGTTTTATGGGAATGATTAATTCAAAAATCATTTTTATATAACTTCCTTTATAAATCGGGAATCTTTGAAAGGATTTCCTGAAAAAGGGTATTTCTCTAACTGAGTTTTATTTATTATTTTCTACTATGTCAACATCCTTTGTTGGATATTATTCATTATTTAGGTTGATTTATTTTAATAAAGTATTACATAATGTATTGAATGAGTTATGATATATTTGACTATGGATGTGTTGTTTTATACCATTCATAGTTTATGGTTAAATTATTGACCTTTCGTATGCTAGTTTTAATATGATTTTTAATGTTATGTTTCTACCTTTTCATATGGGGAATGAGTTGGACTTATTATGTGATATGTGCGGCAATCGTTTTCCCCTCAATGCATCGGTAGGTCTCATGAGGCAAATTAGTGTCTTGGAATAAGGACTTGACAAAAAACATTATTTGTATTCTTTAAATGATGCCTTGAATTTTTAGTTATGATGTCTGATAGTATGAATTCCCTCATTATGAAATTATTTATTACATGTAATTATTCGACTAGTAGAGTATACATGTTCTTGTATATATGTTAATGTTTGATTTCATTTTTTCTATATTTTGTTCATGTTTTTTGTTAAAAATAATGTTCTTTTTATTACCCATATTTCCTTACACATTTATAGAGTTCACTAAATTATTTACCCTTACTGAGCATCTGATCTCACCCCTTTCTTATGTTTTGTTTTCCCATGATTCAATGAAGAGTATTATGATGGATGTGTAGATTAAATCAATGTGATTAATGGTATTCTCCTAGGATTATTTATGTTGTGTTTTATGTTAGAATGTGTAGTGTAATGTTAATATTTGTAATGAATTTTCCCTGACTGTTATACTGATCAGTCCTTTGTGACTTTATTTCTTGTAATAATTCCAATATATTTAAATAATGCACCAGGTTCAGGACTCAAGGGTTGGGGTGTTACAGTACCCTTAATAAATTGTTTTACCATGGTAATGGGTAAATTGGGTAATTTAAGATAGAAATAGACTTATACAGAATATTAAATGATAAAAAAACATTCCTAAATTTTATATTATGAGTTTATTTCATCAATAATAAACAATAATTTGATTAGAAGGAGTTTTACAGACAATTGGATGTGAGTATGACCATTATAATAGTTTTTTAAAGAAAAGTCAAAAATGTCACACTACTGTTTTTATAAATTAGAATATTTTTACAATATAGATTACTAGGGGATATGACAGATTATTAGAATATTTTGAAATTTAAAATACTTATATTCATCATGGTTTTTTGTTTTTTAAATTCTAGTTGATAAATAATTACCCAATGTACAAACACAATGTTGCAAACACTAATTATTCAATTAATGGAAAAATCATATAAATGATATTATAAATATTAAATGTAATATCAATTGATATAATTAATGTGTTACATAAAATTTATAGATGAACCTGAAATTTTAGTGATGGATAAAAATAATTGGATCTTATATTAGTTATTCTCTTGATGTTATTAATATAAATTTAGTGAATAGATCAAAAAATTAGAAAATATAATTTTTTAAAATAAATAATATTAAATTAAATGATAAAAAGTTCATAAAAAAATTAAGAAATTTTTATTATTAAAATGATTATAATGATAAATATAGTTCATTAATAGACCCTTATTTCCTTTATCGCAAATATAAACACTATCATAGAGTATAAATCTTTGATTTCATTCTATGTTTGAAAGAGGTTAATGATGAGTTAGAACTAAAATATAAGGGTTAAAATGTGATAAAAACATTTCCTGGTTTTATTTTATTATGGTATTTATAACATTCATATTTCTATATTATGAATAAATCATTTTAGATTAATTTGGAATTGAAAATTAATTAGTATTTTTTTTTATTTTAAGGAATTCAAAGAGTTCCCCTCCCATCTATTATAAAAGGTCTCCACTTATTCTCTTTCCATCGCAATTTAACGATCATTTTATAAGTCCAATCACTACCCAGATCCCATAACATGTTTTCATCCCTCATTCTATATGCCTTGTTTTGGGCATTATATCAGGGTTAGAGGTCTTACTGTGTTTGGAAAATGAGATTTTCCAAATAAGATGTAAAGTTTTCAACAACATGTTTAGATATCCTTCTTCTTACACCTCCTTTAAGAATTTTTAAATCATTATAAAGTAATAAAAATTTATCATATATATATATATATGTGTGTGTGTGTGTTTTTAATTTAATTTAATAACCTATACCCATATCCAAACTCTTTCAAATGGGAGAATAATCTATTATTCCTGTGTACGGTGAACTACCACCTCTCGAATCGATATAATTCATTTTCCATCACTACCTCTCAATGATGGTTATAATTATAGAATAAATATATATATAATATATTCTTAGAATATTTATCATTTTTAAAAGATAATTTTTTATTTATGTTCCCACCATTCCATTCACTGAAATATGATAATGTCACACGTGTATATGTGTTCACTACCACCTGCACGAAGAGATGCAAATAATTCTCCATCACCACATCACATGGATGATATAAAAAAGTATATTTAAAAAAATAATATAATATTTATATTATTATTAGAATTATTGAAATATAAAATAATACTTTTCTTCATTCCATATGACAGTTGAAGAATGGAAATGCTGCTCTTGCGTACATACGACCTACGATATCAATTATTGAAATATAGTTAATGAAGAACCAGTTTTCCTTAATGGTAATGATAATTTTTAGCTTCAGTTTTTTTAATAAGGAAATTTTCATACTACATAATGGATTCATGAAGTTCATAGGTGTGTCTAGGGCTTCATTAATGCCTAAAACATGGATTTTGGGGGAACAAATTTTAACGCCCTGACCCTAGTTACCCAGCTTCTATGCATTATAACATACCATTAGCATGATCACAAGAGTTCTAGTTTTTAAAGACCAATTAGTTTAGTTTCCATAGAAGTACTAGATACATAAATATGTTTTATATTACAATCTGAGATAAAAAACAACATTGTGTCCACTTTAAAACACTCATGTCATTTGGTATATCCAAGATGGTTAAGCATAAAAAAAATCTTCACATCCTTGGAAAAATATAACATTAGAAAGGGGTGTGCTCGGATTCCCAGTAAGGATAACAATAAAGCATAACCTATCGTAAATAAGCTTAAACATTTAAGGAAATGTATGAGACTAATACACAAGCCTTTCAAACATAATCTTCAGAATAATATGGGAAATATAAATAAAATAATTCCATTTACTTATTCCCAGGGATATTCTACTAGTTGAATAATCACACGTAATATAAATATCTAATTTCATAATGATGTATTGCATAATACTAGACATCATAATAACATATTTATGGCCTCATGGCTAAACTAAAAATAAGAATTTTTCAAGGCCTTCCGCAAAGATACTAGTTTCTCTTATTAGACCTACCGATGCATCGAGAAGCTATGGCGGGATCCACCCATCACTTACTATGTCCAATGTATTCATCATTTGAAAAGGTTGAAACATAACATTTAAATTCGCATTAAAAATAGCCTAATAAATGTTAATACATTAACTATAAACCATGAATGGTATAAAAATAACATATCCATAATCCAACATATCACAAATCCTTCAATACAATATAGACGATTGTATCGTAAAATATAAACATCAAACGAGTGTAAAATCTATCAAAGGATTTTGACATAGATGAAATCAAAACTATTTGAAAAAAATATATCTTAATATTTTAAAATGATTTAGAAGTCACATAATTATAATAGAAAACATTTATTTTGGAAAATATTCTTCTAAGATTTTAAGGTAATCGTCGATGGTTTTATAATGGTGGAAAATAGTTTTACCAACCATATAAGTTAAAAAACATTCTTACCTTTATTTTTTGAAAAGGTCATAAAGTACATTATTTGAGAAAGGTAGAGAGATTCCATTCAAAATATTTGATAAAATTTCAAACAAGGGTATTAATGATTTTAACTCATATTCTAAGAAATAGTAAAAAAAATTGAAATACATTTTTATGAATCCCGGAGAGGTCTGATAAAGAATTCCCAGAAGATGCTTATCTTTAAAAAACATAGGATAATAAAGATATTGTAAAATTGACACTTATGTTGTAATTTTTCTTTAGTATAGTATAATTTAACCTCTTGTGTAATAGTTAAATAATTGTAATTAAATTTAAAAAAAACATACATAAATATGATATCATATAGCATCTTATAATATTTCTTTTTAAATGATATTTTATTAGTATCATTTTTTTAGGTGTTAACTGAGTCGTCATCCTATATATGATTTTTTATGTAAATCATGTTTTTTATGGATAGGATGTATTAGATTCATATCTATAATGATATTAAGTTCTAAAAAAATTAATTGTAAAATGAAAATTATTCTTGAATGCTTACAATGGGGAACTAATCTCATAGAGTTCATGGATATGGTAATCCATAAATATGCAAGACCAACAATATCATTATTTTGATTTGGAAATTATATGTAATTGGATGGTACATTTCATATACAGAACCATTAAAATGTTATATTTACTATTTACATCAATTATACTCATTATTATACCCATCCAAATAATGAAATTTCAAATAACAAATTACACCATGATGTGGATATGGTAAGTCTACGTACGCACGTATGGTGACATTACCATTCCTAGGATGGATTTAATAATGAATATGCATGTAAAATATTTATAAAAACATCATAGTATATAAAAGGTAATGGAGTTATTATTTTGGTATGAAAACAATAAATAAATGGGAAGAAAAATAAGAAGAAAAAAACATTGAAAGAGGTGATGAAATTAGTAACTCTTCATTGGGTGCTTCATTTTTGATTTGATAATCATGTACTAATATGTTGGATTTTTGATGAATTATTGGACTCTATGTTGATGTGTGGGTAGTTGGATGGATATATGAGTAGGGGTTGGACGACCCAAATGGATTTGGTTGTGTGATTTTGAGATAAAGAAAGTACCATTTTATAAGAGAGGTGAGGGTCACTTTTGCCAAAGCTTGAAATATTATTTTACTGTAAAATAATTTACAGTTTATAATGGTTCCAAATGGATTTATTTTGAGTCTAAGGTGGGTATGAGACAAGATAATCTCAACAAAGAGGTTTTATACAAGGTTAGTTCACCATATTAAACTTATCTTTTATATTTAACTCTTAGTTAAATAGTATAGCTTTTACAATGTCTTCTGGTATTTTTATATTACATGGTCAATAAACATCGAATAAAATTCCAAAAAACCTCATGTCATTAAATAATGATATATCGATCAATATATACATCATTTGGCTAAACTTAATTTTTTTAGGATTATTATATCATTAAATAATATATTATTTATTTTAAAAACTCATTTTTTCAATTTTGACACTCTTTAGTATTTGGTTTTAGTGAAAATCAAAAAAACTTGATTACTTAGATACAAATAAATAAAATAAATCCTAAAATGATATATAAACCTATAGATTTATTTAATTCATAAAAAGTCTCAATTTATATTTATTTGGATATTTATAAAATCAAATATTTTAATCATTCATTAATAAGATAATTACTGCATCGTCATTGTGTCATAAATAAATTTAAATATTTAGCATCTAAAAATTATAAATATTATACCATGACATAGGAAATGTCATCTTATTTCTAATGAATATTAACTTTCGAATTTATTAAATCTATAACACTATATTAAAAATGGTTTAATTATTAAAATTTGAATTTGACACTTTTAACTCTTCTTTTAATAAAATAATAATAAATGTTCTAATCTTATTTATGTGGTTTAAAATGGATGATATTTTATTCCTATGGTTGATTTTGGATGAAATACACTTATCCTATAGAATTATGACATGTTTTAGGGTAATTTTATTATCATTTTTACCTTTAATTATTTTATTTACTTTTAACCGTGGTAAATAAAATTTAAAAGTTACTATTCACAAATAATTATTTTCTTCCAATTTAACAAAATTTTACATACTGATGTCAACCATTTATCTTGTATTTTTATAATTAAATTCACAAATATAGTAAAATTTCATTTTATGCAAATTTTAAAATGTGCCTAGAAGGTGGGTAAAAGGTGATAAATAGTTCAATAAAAAATTATATATCTAATCGTATTATAAAATGACTCCAATGAATTATATTGAACTAATATTAGTATTATGTATCAATTTTGTCTTTAAAATAAATTTAAATAACAATAATAATTTTTTAAATAATAGTAGGTTTAAAACAATAACGTAGTGTTTTCACTATTCATCGTAAATTAAAAGTTTTCCGAAAAATATGAAAATTCACCCAAAGAAAATTTTGCTATTCTGAATCCAAAAATGAAGTTGATTTTGAAAAATAAAATTTATAAAATTTCAAAAAGTGGGTATTACTATTCTGATTTTTTTTTAAACGGCATGTTTGATTAGTCGTGTTGTGTTAGAAATCAATGTTGTGTACAGTGCAAACAATTGTATTATTCAAAAAAAAGAATACCATGGAATCGTGGGGTGTTACATTCATCCCTCATTCAAATAATTTCATTATAAAACTTTTAAGAATATTACTGCATAAAATGATTCAGGTGGTTTTTCATCATAAATTCCTTGGGTTCCCACGTTGCCTCTTCCAATTTATAGTTTCTCCAAAGAAATTTTAACAGATGTGTAATATGGTTTCTTAACACTTGTTCTCTGGTATCAGGAATCATGTTAGGCTATTCAGAATTAGAAATATTAGGTTCCAGTTATATTTCCTTATTGATGACTACATGTGTTGGATGAGGCGTGTATTTTTTCAATAGATATATGTGGAACACCTCATGAAATTTTGAGTTACATGGTGGAATATCCAATCAATAAGATAAAACCCTAATTAGTTCTAGAATTTTGAGTGTTCTGATGTACCTAGGACTCAATTTACCCTTCTTACCATATCGTATATTGCAATTCCATGGAGATACCTTCCAGAAAACCTGATCTCCTACTTGAAATTCAAATTCCTTCCATCAATTATTGACATAGATCTTTTTCCTACATTTATCTGCTATGATGTGGTTTTGGATAATATTAAACTTTTCCATTGATTCCTTAACAAGTTCTGAGCCAACAAGATTTATATCCCCAACATCATCCCAAAATGTTGGTGTGCAACATATCTTTCCATATAAAGCTTCCTATAGTTCCATCTGAATAATTGAATGAAATCCATTATTATATGAAAATTCTACCATAGGTAAATATTGATCCCACATACAATGAATGTCAAGTGAGAACGATCTAAAAAAGTCTTATAATGTTTGATTATTCCATTCAACTGGTCCATCAATTGGAGTGTTTTTGGCAGTTCTCAAACAAAGATCAGGTTCTAGGGCTTGTTGAAGACTTTTCCATAATCTGGATGTGAAACAGCGATCACGATCAAAAAACATCAATAGGGGTACTCCATGAAATATTAACAATTCAATAAAATATAGTTTTACTAATCTTTCATGTGGTAAATATTATCTTATAGTGAGAAAATTTGCTGACATGGTAAGAAAATCAATAATAAACTATATTCCATCATTCCTTCTAAAAGTCTTTGGTAGCCCCATGAAAAATTCCTTCGTAATATCATCCTATTTCCACTAGGGTGTGGGAAGAGATTGCATGACTCTTCTAGTATGTTCTCTTCTAGCCTCATCATATTGAAAAACAATGCATCTTGATATATAATATTCAATCTCCCTCTTCATGTTGTCCCAACAAAAATGTTCCTTCAAATCCATATACATCATAGTGCTAGAATGGTGTATAGTGAAATTAGAGCTATGATAATCATCCAATAATTCCCTTTTTATATTAGGTATATTGAGAAAACAATGCCTCCTCCCAAATTTTAATATTCCATCTTCATATTCAATGTCAATCAATCTCCCATCATTAACAGCATTAATTTTCTTTGAATCTCATCATAATCAGTATGAGAAATATTTGTCCTTTCTAGTAGAGATAGTTTGGAAACCATTTGAAAAAGTATTGGTGTTTCACAATCCTTGATTATTCCCATATCCATATTTATTATATCCATGAACATAGGATTTCTTTTAACTCTCATCTTGGTCAAAACTCCATGATCTTTTCTGCTCAAAGCATCTGCCACTTTATTTTCTTTTCCCGGTTGGAAGTGTATAGTGCAATCATAATACTTGAGTAGTTCTAGCCATCGTCTTTTCTTCGTTTTGAGTTCTTTCTATGAGAAAATATACTTCAAACTGTTTTGATTGGTATATATATCTCACATTTTATTACCATAGATATAGTGTCTCCATATCTTCAACGAAAAGATTACAACTGCTAACTCAAGATCATGAGTAGGATAGTTTTGATCAATAATTTTTAGATGTATTGATGCATACACAATAACTCTATAATTCTACAAAAGGAAAAAACTAAGTCCATTCTTGGAAGTATCACTATAAATAACAAACCCATCATTCCCTGATGGTAGAGTCAAGAAAATCGAATTGACTAATATTCACTTCAATTCTTCAAAACTTTCATCACACAATTTTGTCCAAAAAAACTTAAACAATTAAACTGTGAGTTTGGATAATGGGTTAGCAAAACATGTACAATTATGGATGAAACACTGATAATAACCTGATAAACCAATAAATCTATGTACCTCGGTTAGACCCGTTGGTGCTGGACATTTTTTATTGCTCTTGTCTTAGAAGGATCCACCGAGATTCCATCCTTAGTGAAAATATTTCTATTTAAAGAAAGTAACTCATGCCAGATTTCACGCATAATAATCTTTCCCTATAATTCAATTATTATAAGAGTATTTATAATAGTGTATAGTTTCTTTTTATAATATTCATAGCTTTTGGAGTATACCAAGATTTCATTAATAAATACCTCTTCAAATTCCTGAAGATATTCCTTGAAATCTCTTTCCATTAGATCCATGAAGACAGAGGGTGTATTTGTTAGTCCAAATGGCATTACTATAAACTCATAATTCCCATATCGGGTACAAAATGTTTTCTTCAATATGTATTCCTTCTTCACACACAATTGATGATATCCAGATCGAAGGTCAATATTTGAGAAATATTGAGCTCCATGATGTTGATCGAATTAATCATCAATCTGAGGTAGAGGATAAATATTTATTTTTGTTATATCATTGATCTCTCTATAGTCAATTCACAACCTCATAGATCCATATTTCTTCTTAAAAAAAGAACAGAGGATCCCTCTAGAGAAACACTAAGGTGAATAAATCCTTTATTACTAAATTCCTCTAGTTTTTCCATAGATCCACTAATTCCACAATGACCATTATTTAAGGGGTCTTCGATATGGGCCTTGATCCAGGAATTAAATAAATAGAAAACTCAATTTGTTGATTTGGAGGATGTCCAGGTAAGTCCTCTAGAAACAAAACAATAAATTCTTACACAATAGGTATGCCATCTATTATAAAATTTATTTCCTCATCTATAGTTATTTCACTCTCTTCCTACCCAATAATTGAATTTAGTAAATATAATGGGGGATGATGTAAATGAGAATCAAATGGTGATGTTTCTTCTCTAAAAATAAGGTTTTCCTTATCATCATTAAAAATTGTAACCTCCTTCTTCTTACAATAAATTAGTACATTATGGTCCAAAAGGAAATCCATACTGAGGATTATATCAAATTAAATCATCCATATGACAATGAGATATGTAGATAATTCATATTTATATGTCATAATGTTAACTGGTTCCCAAAACATTGTGGCAATAACACTTCCCTTATGAGTTTTGACTGATAACACCTATGTTAATAAAAATTGGAAATATCTAATTTTCATGGAAGATTGGGATGATTTGAAAAACAACAATGATCTAGAAGAAAATAAAGTATTGGATAAATTTGAAGAAATGATTAATGTACCTTCCACCACATCATTCCGAATATCAACATTTGTAGTAGTGATTGCATAATCTTGGCAATTCTTCCATGGGATTTTCTGAGGTATGTTTCCCTGATGTTTAGGAAATTGATTTTCATGATTTTCTATTTCATTAAAACTAAATCATTCAACATTGAAAACCTCTTTCTTCCCTTTACAATCATTAACTTGGTGGCAATTTTCTCCACACTTGTAACAGAATCTCATTTCCTTCTGGCAAGTACATGGGTGTTTCTTCCCAAATTCACTACAGGATGGAAATTAAAATTTTCCCTTATTCCCATTATTTTCATTTCTAGAGTGTTCAACAGATCTCTTCTTCTCATTATTTGCATTGAAGTTGTAAGACATAGTGAATTCCTTCTCTGTCTTGATAGCACATGAGATAATATCTTCATACAATGAGAAGGATTTTGAGACTAATGCTAGATGAAAAAATGTTTTTAACCCATCGAATAATCAACCAATATTACTCGTAGGGTTACATATATAATATGTACCATGCCTTCCTAACAATGTAATGTTATCTTCAATCTTTGCGACATTCTCATACTCCTTTTTCCGTAGACTCGGAAATTACCTTTCTATATCCTTTGGATGGACATGAGAAAAGTATTTTTTCTAAAAAATATCTTTAAACTCCCTCCATTAAAAATTTGATACTTATTCATCCTCTTTATTGTTTGAATTAATTATCACCATTGATCTGCATCTCTTGTGAGGCAATATATTGTCATGACAAAGTTTTCCCTTTCACTACTCCCAAAATCATGCAATATTTTCTCTACAGAACATATCAATTTCTCCGCTAAAAATGGATTTGTAGTCCCATTGGATGATGGTGTTTGTTACCTCATGAAGAGGTCTAACATTGATCCTTTAAGTTGTTGATTAGGGTGCTCTATACGAGTGTGGTTATTAACCATAACATGAGAGAGATTTACGAGTATGGTTATAAGATGTTCAGCACCAGTGGCATCACCTGCTCCACTATAATTATCTTGTGTTGGAGGGAAATTCCTATATGGATTACATGTGTTGATATGGCTTCCATTCCTTCCAATGGGTTCCATATATAAATAATGTCATACACTAGATTAGTTTATGAATCACAATACATAATTCCAGGATAGTAAAATACCTAACCTAAATTGAATAGTTTATTCTAATAATCTATAATCAAAAAAATTATTTATTTAAGTAAATATTTACTCATAAATCCTTCATAATGACTTCTAAAAAAATGTTAATCATCCTAAGAATATCCCCCTGTAATGTTTTAACCAAGAGTGCAGCAGGCCCTGTTGTCATGGACCTATTCCAAATCGGGTCTAGATCAAAGCGATGTTTTCAGGTTTTACCCCTAGATACATCTGGGTCATAGCCTCCTATACCTTCTTATATCCATATATGGATGTGATTCATGGAAAAATCAAAAAATCAAAACATTAACAAAATCATTGGAACATTTTCTATACTAGTCACCAAAGTAAAACTTTTGGTAATCTTGTCTAATTAGAGTTTTTCTAAATCTTGTTTCCAAGGATTGTACTAAACATCATTTGATACCAACTGTAACACCCTGACCTGAGTTTTCCAGATTCCGTGCATTATTACCAATCATTGGCATGATCACAAGAGATCATTCCTCGAAAGTTCGATTAGTATAGTATTCTTTGATCTAATAGTTATATAAATAGGTTTTACATTACATCATGATATAAAAAACAACAACATTTTGTCCCATTTGAACACACTCATATCCATTGGCCTATCCCCAAATGTTAATCATAATATACTTCTTCACATCTTGGGAATAAGAAAGTATAAGAAAGGTGTGAGTTCATATGCTCAGTAAGGATAAAAATATAAGGGAATCTATCATAAATATGCATATTCATTTTATAGAATTTTTAAAACTAAAACAAAATTCTTTTAAACATGAACATCAGAATTATATGGAAACGATAATCCAAATAATTTCATTTACTTGTTCACATGGATATTATAGTAGTCGAATAATCAGATGTAATATCAATATAAAATTTTATAATGATGGAATGAATAATTTTGGACATCATAACCACATAGTCATGGCCTAGTTCCAAGACTAAATATCATATTTTTTTCAAGGACATGTGCCAAGACACAAGTTTGTCTCATGATACCAACTGATACATCAAGGAGCTAGAGCGGTCTCCACCCATCACTAACTACGTCCAATGCATTATTCATATGAAATGGTTGAATCATAACATAAACATTCATATTAAAACTAGAATAAAAAATCTTAATACATTAACCATACACCATGAATTGTATAAAAATAACACATCCACAACCAAAAAAATCATAAAACCTTCAATACAATATTGAAGATTGTATCATAATAAATAAACTTCAAATAGATGTAAAATCCATTAAATGATGTACACATAGATGAAATAAAAACAATTTGAGAGAAAAATCTCTTTCTATTTTGAAATCATTAAAAAGCCACATAATTATAAAATAAAACATTTATTTTGATAATATTCTTATAATTTTGGAAGGGAAGCTTCTAAGGTGTTATAATAGTGGGAAATATCCAAACCCACCATATAAGATAATAAAACATCAATACCTTATTTAGTTGAAAAGGTCATAAAGTACATTGTTTAGAAAACGACAGAATGATTACATTCAAAACATTTTATAAAAAGTCAAATAGGGGTATAAATGACATTAAACCATATTCTTGGAAAATGAAAAAAAAAATTGAAATACATTTTTAAGAAACATGGATGAGGAAGATAAATAATTATCAATAGAGGCTTACGTATAAACAACCTCAGATAATAAAGAGATTGTAAAATTAACCCTTAACTTGTACTTTTCCTTCGTCAAGGGTAAATTATCATCCTGTATAATAGATAAATCATTATTATTAAATTATACAAGAATGACATACCTAAATATGATATCATATATGATCATATAATTTTTATTTGTTATTAATATTTCAGTACTATCATTGATTCAGGTGTTAACTGATTTGCTTTACTTTATTTGGTTTGTTATGAAAGTCATGTTTGTTATAGATATCACATATTGTATTCATATCCAGAATGATATTAAGTTCAAAATCATTATTTTTAATCATAAAGTGAAAATTATTTTTGAATGGTTATGATGGAGAATGAATCACATCACGTTCATGGAGATGGTAAACCATACGTACAGACGAGCAAAAAAATCATTCTACTATAGGTGAAATCTTATATAATTAGGCGGTATTTTACATAGACTATTCCAAACTGTTAGAAGAAACTGTGTCTCCCATACCATACAGTTACTTCTGATTGTGGACAATATTTTAGAGGGGAGTAGAGGTTGTATGGTTTGTATGAATATATTAAATCCCAAGAACATTCCCACACGAGTATCAATGGGTGTGAGGACAGTGGAACCCACATAGATTTCGAACATTTAGCAACACTATGTGCCTTGCTCATGTGGTGTCCCTCCATCGGTAGTGATGTGGCACATGGTAACTGTATGATTTTTCCAACCGTGTGTCCAAACCACATGACACCTCTTTTTAATGGGAAATGGTTATTTTCCCTTAATAAACATAAATAACTCACCTCAATAAAAATTTTCTCATTTAATGTAGATGAAAATCCCATTTCTATATTTTGGATTCATCTGCCTCCCAATATAGGTTCTTTGAGTACTCCCTCATCTAGACTAAAAATCATGATCCACCAGAAGCATTAGATGTGTATAATAAATCACAAGAATACTAGTGCTTCTTATCTAAGTTTTTATTCACATATCATGCATTATTTTACAGTGAGATCACTCACCATATTCTTTGGTAGTTGCATAATAATTATTTTTCTATGTAACATACTTCAAAAATAATTATGATATTGGATGATGGGTTGTCTATAGAGCTATAGCGGTATTTCTAGTTGTTTTCTCTTAATGTTGAGTTGTTTTCATAGATTCTATTTTGTTCTGCATGCTAGAAATTTTTTTTGCATCACCTTAAAATGTCTTATTCATTTTAAAATAGTAATATCCTTGTTGATATTCTCCATAGTATCCTTGATAAGTAATTAAAGGACGTCTTCCTCCATTATAAACACCATTTGGGGGAACCGAATGAATTTCACCCTTTATATTAAATATTTTAATGGATTGAAGACCTCCTATGTGTTCAACATGAACTGTAAATGGAATTTAACATTTTACAGAAATTAAAACTTGATTAATGTACTTTATAATTGTATAGAATGAAATGACTATGATTTATCATGACTTGATTAATTAAATAGATTGATTATATTGAATAAAAATATGTGACAAAGCTGCTCCTCTTATTATATATTTATAAAATGTGATTTTTATTATATTTGATGCCCTCAAATGAAATTTGATTCATGATTTTGAAAAATATATGGTAATCCATCAAGTAATTATTTTGATTATTATTTTTCCATTAATATTGTCTAGTGAATGATGATTAAGGGACATGTTGAGCATGAAATTTCACTCTCCCATACATCGGGTGTTGGGAATGACATATCACACTATTGTACTATTATTTATTCTATTGGATAGAAGTTCCACATTCCTCTGTATCATGTGTTGGGAAATAACTATCACCCCACCTATCGCAGGTCTTGAGTGAAACATATAACATTCATTATGAGATTCTGAGAATGTACCCTATTTTCGTCCTATAGCTTGTTAGGTAGGTTATAGAATCTTGAGTTATGCCTCAGGTCTATCCATCAACAAGTATTTTTATATTTTCCTACATATGTCCTCATATATTTAGTGATTATAGGCATATAATTTATATAACAATACTATATATATTATTGAAAGGTATATGTATAGTTCTTAACCATACTCAAACATTAGCTTATGTCATAGTCGGTAGAGACAGTTAGGTGTCTTGATGGAACCTGTACTGACAAGTATTTATTAATTCATATTTCATTATTATTCATATACATATACATTGTTGTTTCTATGTACAGAGGATGGATTTTCTACAGACACCATTGGTTGTGGCCTACATGGATTTTATCTCAAGCCCTACACAAGCCTCCTTTGGTACACGGGTAGATTACATGTCCACATGTATGTATAAGAGAAGAAACCTAGTTATAGATCCAGATTCATTTTACTTAAATTTTGAATATCGGAGTACAGATTGAGCGTTTTCATAATATGGTAGTGGAGGAGACTTTTTTCATTTTAATGTTTTGCATATCTTGTTGTATATTCATATCCTCTATTTCCACTTATTGTATATCAGAAAGACATGTCATTGTTGTATATAACACATCCACTTCAATTTTTATATTAGTAAAACTTATTTGTTATTTATTCTTCCCCAGTTGTTTATCATATTTTATTCTGCTATTACTTTATGTTATATTTTTATTTTTCTATGGTGGTTTACTAGTGTTGTTGTAGTATTTATTTATATATGATTCCTTTGTTGTAATATTATTTATTATTATCAGATATTCCATTATTATATGAATGAATATTATCCCCAATATACCTTTATAGACACTCACTGTTAGTCAAAATATGTTACTATATTGGGAGGCACTCTTGAGGCCATGTGACCCACGGCTTTGGGCATAGGTTAAGTGGATTCCTGGTCGAGATATTACAAAATGTTATCATAGCATTCTTTAGCTTTAATCATACTATTTTATTGTTGTATAGTATACTAGGAGCTAATTTAATTTTCTAATGAGCATATGTCAGGGCGTAAAGAACCCATATATTAGCGAACCCAAATTACATAGTATGTGTTATTATTGTTATTGGTTTTACCTTGATATTGCTAATATGAAATAACCATTGGGTGACACACATGTTTTGGGATTTTATTTACATTATTATAATGAAAATGAAATTTATTTTACCTTGTAATGTTGAAATGACGGTGTGTCATCGCATGCATCAATACAGGCAGATTAGAGCTAATATGCCCCACATTTTTCCAAGCCCAATATATTTTCTATTTGATTTTTCAAGATTAAAATAGTTATTGTCTGAGGATATTGTATTTATTTTTACTGACATTTCATATAAGGATAATATAATTGGAATGATTAAATTTTGTACATAATTATAAATGGTGTTTCCATAATAGATTGGTGATGAAACCCTAATTTGATAATTCTACCATATTGTTTGTTCTGGCCTACTATTTCAAGACCATGACATATATGTATTATATATATAAATACTAAGAGCTCAAATGGATTTAAATCTGTAAAAGTGAAATGGTTACCATTAAATGGGATTCCAATTGTAAAGTAAAAGGAATTTTCCACTATACCTTGATATTTATACTCCATATATTGGAACCTCTATCTTTTCATATGATACCTAGACCTGATTCATCCCCTAATAGTTGGTATAAGGTAGTGTCTCTTATGATCTTGTATCCTGATAATATTTTTTAACACCTAGATCTTTCATTAGGAGTAGGAAAATATGTGTGATATTTATTTATTCTAGCATTAAAACCTCAATTCTTATGTCGTGAATGTAGTGACGCCCATACACCAAAGGTGGTGGGCCCAAAACCACTAGTGATTCACCATGTAGTTTCACCTATGACCACACTTATTCATCTTGATATGGGCCCCTACATGTAGTCCCAGGAGGATTTTTTCCACCTGATGACCCCTATGAGAATTTATTCTCTAACTTCCCCGAAAATGGCATAGTTAACTCTATAGTATTAGAAGAAACCTCCTCCCACATTTTTTTATGATAGGGGATAACATGTTGTACAGTCCTGGAATGATGCCATCATGTCTATCTTTCATCATGTTGAGACACCTCTCGAGTGGAAGGTCAAACATTCTAATTAAATGCTACACGATTTTTCAAAGAGATTATTGGATATGAATACCCAAGAAGACCATCATCGTGATATGATCTAGCCATAATTGCATAGAATCTTCTATGACTACTTAATTTCACATAACCTATGATATGATTGTGCTATTGAATTCCAGATTCTTTAGTAATGAGCTATATCTGGTATAGATAATTCTACTCATTTTATTGAGCTATAGTGTTTTGATCCAAATTTATATGGTGATGATCTTATGACTGTGAGGTGATTGAAGGATGTGTTGGTATATGCCATATGATCATTGGTCAATTTTTTCAGGTTATCTTTTACTTTTGAGGTACTCTCCTAGGGAATAATTATTGATTAGAATCTGATGGATGAAGATTTTGCAATCTGGGGTGGTTCAACACCGTGATACTTTAGTGGTTCTACTTATGGAAGAAAGTGTTACTTAAAGGTTTCTCAGGAGGGTAACAGTTGATACCAGACTAATAATGATATCTTCCTTATATTTCACAAGTCTGGGAAGCTGGGATATATGAAATCCTAGTGTATGCAATATACGGTGGAAGGTAGATCCTACATTATGATCTGTAATATCCAGAACATCTAATGAAATTATCCATTAGTTCCTAATGATTGGTGATCTAAACCTAATCCCCTTTCAGGAGAGGGGGAAATATTATATTTTCAGGAAGGTAGATGGAATAACACATCCCACTCAGGACGATGTGGTCCTTGATTTAGAGGTTGTAAAACTCATGATAAGTGGTACTACAAGAGCGAGTCAGCTTAGAGAATCCCTTATTTGACTTAGGGACATGGTATGATTCACATATATATAGTGTAACATATTCTAGAATAGTATAGTACTGAACCTTCTACTATTTAAGGTAATATTCTGGTTGATTATACTATAGTGTCTGGAATTTGTAATAGTTGTGTCTTAGACTTTTATATATAAGGAAATAATAGAGATTTTGGGCATTAAGATAGAATAATTGTGTGGTGTTATGAGGCTCGATACCCCCATTGGAAATATGATTGTAGAGTTTTCGTAATTGTAAGGATATTCAACTTGACATAGGAGGATAACTCTAGGAATGGAATTTTTTCATCCTAGACATGATATTGTTTGAGATAATCATCCTGATAGACTGGAAAGTTCCCTATCAAATCCACTTCATCTTTTATCACTAGATGGTGATGTATACATCTCTACAGTGTGGTAGGCATGTACATAAGGGAGAATGGGACTTCCATGCATGTTGACTAGGTCTTGAGAATCATCGTTTATGAAGAGTGACCGACCAATTGGTAGGAGATTCATGTATGATCGAGGTTATGATCCACTATTATCCCTCATGTGATGGATCATTTCAGTGATGTCTCCAATGGTGACTTTGTTGTTATACCTCTAGTGAGAGGGGTAGAATTCGAAATTTATTTTGTTCTTGGAGGACCGCCAGCGACGATTAATCCTTATAGGATTTAACCTATAATGCTTCTAGACTTCAATAAATAGTTGTAATTCTTGAAGTCTAATATTTTTAAATTCCACAACACTTCTCCTTGGTGTACACCAATCCTTTATTACATGAAGGCCGATAGTAACCATAGACTATTCCTGGTTTACCAACATTTAAAATAACATATGATAAATAAATGGTATACAATTCCTCAAATAGACAATATATTTGATTAGATCCAAGGAAATAGGGTGTTTTCAATGATTAATATTTGGTCAGGATATCACCAAGATCATGTTGGGTATTTAGACATAACTTTCACTTGTTTTCTGAGTATGTATATTATTTAAAAATACCTTCTTATGTTGTTTGGTCTCGTGGACACACCTATAGTTTTATGCATATAAATATTTTTTTTCTACCCATATCATGATTCATTCATTGTATTCTTTTTTGATGATATTGTAGTGTTTTATAATATTTAACATGACTATTCTATCCATCATGAGATCAATTTTAATAAACTAGTAGTGCACAAGATTTACTCTATGATTAGAAAATTCAACTTTTGGATTGATAAATTCAAATTCATAGGTCACATCATCTTGTAATTATAAGTTTCAGTAGACCTAGAGAATGTAAGAGCTATCATTTCCTAGGAACATCTCAAGAATTTTTTTGATTTCCAAAGTTTATTGGGGCTAGATGGATATTACAGACAATTCATCTTGGATTTAACTTGCCATTCAGCATCACTTATAGGATTAACTAAGAAGGGTGTGTATTAAATATGGTTAGAAACATATTAAGTAGTATTTATATTGTTGAATGAAATATTTACTTTTGTTTTGATCCGTATTATTCTTAAGAAAGTTATGAGCAATATATTCTAAGGTGATTCATTTGGTATCAAATGTGGAGTTGTTCTGATGTATGATGACTTAGTTGCAGCATACATGTCTTGTCAGTTTGTGCCTCATGTGAAGAATTTCCCAATGCATGACCTAAAGATAGAAGTTGTTGTTCATTATTTATATTGTTGAAGACAATAATTATTTGGAGATATTTTTGTGGTGCTTCCTCATGAAAAATATACTCAATTAAATCTTCATGCAATGTGATCTAAATATTATGTAATGCAGTTGGGATTTTTATCTATAATATTTAAATATTGATATTTCCCTCACACCTGAGAATGGTAATGCAGTAGTCAATGATCTGAGCCAAAATACTGAAATACTGGTATTTTAGGAGTCCCATGGTGAGTGGAAGCTAATGTACATGTTTTTAGAAATGAATGTTGATGTTTAGATGGACCATTTTTAGAGTATCCTATCAACTTTAGAAGTTGCCTCTACACTTCTAGAATTGGTTTGAATGTGGTATATTTTAGATCAAGATAGATTTGTCCAAGGGATATTATTAGATATTAGGATTTGAATTCTAGTAGGATTGTGGATTGGGATGATAAACTATTATTTCATGGGTGTGTATGGGTCCTAAAAGATATCGGAGTGGATCTAATGAGGTATTTTCATTACTCATTTTGGTCAGTATATCCTAGTTTCACACAGATGTTTTGAGACTTCCGTCTCTAGTACATGTGGTTTACTATGACAGTGGGGATTTTTTGTATTATCACTTGATGTTTGAACTGTCAGTGGGATAAGATTGAACATCAGTGACCAGTATGACTTTTATAGTCATTTCAAATTACTTAGTGGAAATAAGAAGATGCCTTTATGGATTTGAAGACTAGTTTACCAAGATAATTTGTAAGATATGTATCATTTTCCATAGTCATTCATCATTTGAAAAAGGTATCACACTTATTATTGGGTTGATAGATGTTCTCAGTGGATGAACTAGAGAGAATATATGTCAAGGATGTAGAACTTCTTCATAGATATCTCCATTGTATAATTTCTAACATGGATTATTCCTTCACATTTTTATTCTAGAAGGGGTGGAATAATTCATTTGGTATATAGGTTCTTCTGAGAATGAACTATTAGCCACATACTGATATAAAAACAGACTATACGATTCCAGTGTTATAGTACATGCTCAGTGTATATGTTCCTAAGTTTGGGGGTTTTGAGAATGGACACAAACTCCTTGTTGAGTTAACATATAATAACATATTTCCAAATACCATTCAAATATATCCTTATGAATCCATATTTGGAATGACTTTTTGAGCAAATGTGTTCTAGTTAAAGGAAGGGAATGAAGATTTTTTGGAACATGGTCTTGTTCAGGATACTACCGAGCATATCAAGTTTATAAAAAAGAGCATGATGACATATCGGTCTAGATAGAAGTTATTTGCCAACAAAAAATGACTACCTTTTGAGTTAAAGGTTAGTGATCATGATTTCTAGAGAGTTTCACCCAGTTCGTCCCATCGGTGTATTTTAAAATAGGTTAATATTACACCTTGGTTTTTCAGACCTTTTGGGGTTCTAAAATAGATAAAACCAGTGTATTACCAGATAAAATCTCATCCATGATATCATTCAATGCATGATTTCTTCCACATGTCTCATATTATTTTGGTATTATCCAGACCTCTTTAAAGTATTCTGTATTGATGAGGTTATGTTAGAGGTTGATTCATCCATCAAATATTATCATGTTCGTATTGTGGATCATAGAGTAATGGAACATCGAGGCATGGATGTCCATGTAGTAATTGTTTTATGCTATCATGGATTATTACATGATGTTTCCAGGGAGCATGAGGCTGATATATGATCTTAGTGGTAGGAACATTTCTCAGATGATACCAATTTACCCCTAGAAAGACTTTTTGGGGACTTGTTTATTAAATGAGGGTAGGTTTTAATTATTCAGTTTTTATCCAAGGTATATTTCATTTCATGATATTAAAATATTTAAAACAATTTTATGTTAGATAACGGAGTAACTGGGGTCACAAGGGTGTTTGGGGACTATTCAGAGCCCAAAACAATAGATATTGGAGAAACAGATTGGGCCACATGCTTTGTAGACACCATATATCCCAAACAACATGGTTACTTCTAATAGTGTATGGAGTTTTATAGAGGAGTAGGGGGTAGAGGTTAGTATACAATAATACAATGACCGGAGAACATATGAGTGGGTTTTATAGGGATTTGGGATAGTGGCACTCCCATTGCATGCACACGATGATCCAAACCATGTGCCTTGATCATGTGGGGTCCCTCCTTAAGAATTTTTGTGGCATAGAGTTGGTTCATAGTATTTTCAACCATGAATGGAAACATCAAAATCCCTCTTTTTAAGGGGAAATGAATTTGTTTCCATTATTTAACTTAAATAACTAACTTCCCTATTGTTTCTCTCATTTCTAGTAGATAACTCCCCAATTTAACTCATGTGGCATCTTACTCCTCCCAACCATGGTGCTCGGAACACTGTCACGTCTAAACTACAAATCATGTGTTGTAAAAATCATTAGATCCAAATCTAAAATCATTCGAATCCTTTTTCTTGATATCACATTTTTTGGAATTTCCAATTATTCTATTTTTGTGTGATCTTATTCACACTATTTTCACGGAATTAGACCATTCTTCATTTATCACTTAATAAACATCTAATCTGAATTCCATATTGGATGAAGAGTTATCTAAATCCATATTGTATGTGGTTTAGTTTTTTTCCACCTATTCAATTGGTTTTAATATCTTATCCATTTATCAAAGTTCTGTACAATTCCATGAATAATTGTACAATGTGTTCTTCATTTCTAAATAATTATACACATATTGATATGTTATTTGGGATCTAACCTAATTGTTTAGATGTTTTCATACTCAACCATAGCAACCCCTTGGGTGTGCCAAATTAATTTCCCCTTATAATAAATTTGTTAATGGGCCGAACACTAACTAAGTGTTCTTACAAGAATGTAAATGTAATTTTCCCCCTTCGTGAAATTTTGAATTGATTATCCTACCTTCATGTTATTATAATTCCATGATTATGAATTTTTATGCCCTGATTAATTATATGGATTGATTATATTGAATGGAAATGGATGGGATGACCATTCCAATTGTTTTATAATTATAAAATTTCAATTGATTTATATATGAAACCCTTATATTTAACGGTCTTGATTATTATGATTAACTAGATTTAATCCCCTAGGTTATTACTGTTATAATGATTATGGGATTCATATTGGTTGGTGAAAATTTTTATGGGACTTGTTGAGCCTGATGTTTCACTCTCCCTTTAATTGGGTGTTGGGAATGATGTCTCTCACCCTTATATTAATATCTAGGTGAAAAGTAGGATGTTCCACATTCCTCTATAATGAGTTTTTGTAATGGAATCTCACCCAAACTATATTGAGTATTGATCATGGTGTCTCAGATTTATTATTATACACAAGTCATGTACCATTGTTTAAACTATAGCTCATTGGACTGGTTATGTATGATTTAATTTTTTCCCAAGTCCAACCATAACCTAGTAAATATGTGTATGAATACATACATCCCCATATAAAAACTCCATATATGTGTATATAGTATATAACTATACTATATTTATAATTACTATATATATGCAAGGTTACTAATCATACTCCTACACTTAATTATGCCAAAAAAGGATGAGCTATCAAAGTTCTAGGAAAAAATTTATGTTTGTTGGTATTTATTTATATAGATGTTCTTATTATTTATAGAATGTTAAAAATTTGTTTTTATTCATATAGGTTGGATTATTTCTAGACATTATTCATTACGACCTATTGGGGTATTATCTCACACTCTACTTGGGCTGAATTTGGTACCTGATTAGATCACTTATCTTCATTTATTAATGAGGAAAAACATCCCACTACCTATTCTTGTTTAATTTAACCTATATTTGGAGCATTAGAGTAGAGGACTTTGAAAATGATCATGATGCTAGTGGATTGATATTTTATCATTTATTTAGTTTTGTATATCATGTTTTACATTCATGTCCCATATTTTCCCTTTTTTATTTTAGTATTCAATAAAATCATTGTATATGAATCATCCTCTTGTATTTTTATATCAATACAGTATATTGGTTATTTACTCTTCTGTAGTTTTTTATCATATTTGTATTATCATTTCATGTATATTATATTATTCTCCCGCTACGGCGGTTTACTTGTCATGTTGTTCTTGTGCCTGATTATATATGTTTTCATTGCCTTATGATAATTAATTATTATATGTCGTACCACATTGATATGAGGGTTTATTCTACCAACTATAACACCTAATAACCTTACATCAAGTTTGAAACCACTAGTGTACATGGATTTGTGATTAATACTATGTGACCCACCATATCTAGGCATGGGTTAAGTGGATCACGGGACAGATATTACATACTTCACTTTTCATAACTGTATTCAATGGTTTATATTAAATGTATGATTCTTATATAAAAATAGGAAATATCACATGATTATTATTATGAATATGATAGTATTATAACCTTTCTTACCAAGATATACATATTGAATCTATTTTCGACATATGAACGAAATATCATCCAAATATCTGACATGAACCTAAATTATTATTTAAATGCATATAAAATAGTAAATAGTGATATAAATGTAATAATAAACATCATAACTTTTTTTAGGAATCTATATATGTATCATATTATAAATAATTAGGAATATAAATAACGTATGTGATAAATCATATTCAAATTTAGAGACTTTATTTAAAAAATAAACCTTAAATATTTCCATTAAAACTCCATTTTCATCTACATCAATATTTTTAAAAATGTTTTAATGAAGGTTATTACTATAAATAGATAATTGTTTAATACAATTTTAAATAATTATTAATTTTTTTACAAAATTATTTGAAAGGAATATTCATGTCATTTTCAAAATAAGGTACTCTGCGATTTTTCAAAATTATATATAGATGGATTGTTTTATAAACATATAAAAATTGATGGTTTTACCCTTAATCATGAAAAATATTTTCTTTAAAAAAAATAGAAGTATATATATTTCAAAATTATATTTTGTTTAAAAATATTTTCTTTAAAAAAAATAGATGTATATAATTTAAGAAATGTTCCATGTGATATTTAAAAATAATTTTCCTTCTAATATGCTATTATTTTCTGTTTCTTAATGTTTTATTAATTTAAAAGTTCCCTATTTTATTCCAATAAAACACATCTACTTGGATTTCTAGGTATTTTGGTATTGAATATTAGGTTATTAAAGGAAAGTGATATTTCAGTATCCAGAAATGATTCCTTACATGTGAAAAGATTATTTTACATTGAACAATGAAATATGTTATGTGTTTTTGAATATGTTATATTTATTGGGAATTTTTTATGACTGTTTGTTCAATTATATACCAATGAAGGTTTGTTCAATTATAATCATGGATGGGTGGTTATGTTATTAACCATGGATGTTTGGTAATGTTTTTATTTAAGGAAGGTTGGGTCTTTAATATCCATTAAATTCATTTGGTAATCTAGATATTGAAATCGACAAAATTAGTTATTACATAAATAATTGTGATATGGAAGATGATATACTATGTTACCAACATAACATTTATATTTTTTTTCTAATGAGTTTTAAAGAAATATTTTTATTTTCACAATGTAACATGATGATATTTTTGAAAATAACAATTCCTATTTATTAGATAAAAAGAATTTTTTAAGATAATATTTTCAAGGGTTTTCATGTTTTTTGTTGGACTAACAATTATATTCTTTTTACGTCCCTTACTATATTTTTTTTATCATACCAAATTTTTAAAATGTTTTTCATAGAGTGTAAGTATATGTAAATGAGAAGAAGAAGTAATGTTGAATGTCATGTAATTTTTCATAAAACTAAACATGTTATAATTTAAAATAATGATATAGATGAAAAATTAATACTCATTAGAAGTTTCCACCATTTAATTTATGGGATTTTGTATAATTTATTACATAATTATATAAAACTATAAATATAAATTATCTTTTAGAAATAAATAATGTTATTTCTTTTTTAATTTCACCAGAATATGTATTTTTAATGTAATGTCTTTAAAGATGGTATCAAAATAGGGTTTAGAAATCACTGGAGAATATGATGTTTTTATAAGATGTTATTTTTAGAGTTATGGAAACCATCATGAAATTATAAGTTAATAGTTGACTATAGTTTAAACGGAATAGACACCATATTTTTAGGTTTTAAGGGAAAAGATTTTATGTTGATTACTGGGATTTTAGAGATGTTCTATTGGGTTGTTGTATGTGTAACTCTTATGTTTAATGTGAATGATTATTTCATAAGAATGATGTTACTTTTTCAGGATATAAATAAAATATAAATGAGGTTTAAATATTTTTTCTTTTTTCAGTTTTTAAGTATATTGTTTAATGTTAAAGTATTATTTAATATCAATGGTCATTGTCTATACATTTGACCATTTACATTTTTATCATGGATTTAATTCTTTAATAATTTTATTTAATATATATTAATGATCATTTATATATATTGATTGAAAATGACCTCAAAAACCCATAATATCCATTCGAGATTATTTAATCCTCAATTTTTCAAATTACCATGGTATCTTTTTGAGCATCCAAATCACATGTAAGAAACTATTTTATCTACCAAACAATTTTGATGTTATCCAAAATTTATACAGTTCATGTTATATCACATATTTTATTTCAAAGTCTCAACACATATAAGCCACTATAAAAGTGGAATAACATCAAGGACATGAATATTTATTTACAGGAGATATGGACTAAATGATCCAAGATAAAGGGGACATTAACATAAAAAATAAGGACCATATTATCAGGTGTTAAGGAATAAATTATTTTTTTATGATCTAAATATGAATCATGATTGAGATATTTAATAAATCAAAAGGAAAATATTTCATATAATATAATAAGGCAAAAAATAATAGTTAAGTGATTGATAATATATTGGAATGATGTGTTTAAAATTTATATTTTGATATTGAAACATTTTATAGTATATTTTATTTTCCAAACCTGGAAACATAAGTACATGAAATAGATTCATTTGAAATTTTATGTAACAAAGGTTATAATTTATGATACGCTCATTTAAGGACATATGTTAAAGGGATAAATAATCCTCTCGGCTAATATGTTTTTTAATGATATATTATGAGATTTTGTAGAGATATGGGCTGTATAAAAACTCTTAGTTGATAAAAAGTGATATTTATGAGGGTTTTCTTTATATTTTTTGTGGGGGAATATATTTTTTATCAAATAGATAATCATAATATTGAAAATTGATTTGGTGAATAATATATTAAATTTATTTTGGATGATTGCCACTATTTGGGGAACCTTATATGATTACGATAAACAATACATTATGGGATTTCAATTGAGGACTGAATATTGAGTTTTATTTTATAGGTACATATGATTTGAATTTGTATTTATGGTGATTTGAGTTATTTAATGAGATTATTTGAATATCAAGGATATTATATAACCATTGCATATAAATTTTTGGAATGATATATTATTAGTGATTAATGTTATCTTGGAATAAAATGTTGTCAAATCCTTATAATCTTTGTGTTCATGACTTTGTATGAAATATTTTCTGAATTTTAAGTTTCTATATTTATCAAATGATGTATGTCAATATTTTGAAGTTATTTTTTAGAATTTTGTGATTAATTATGTATTTTTTTATATAATGGATTATAAAATTTGAGAAATATGCAACCATGTTCTAAATATTTTGATTTTGGGTAATGTCTATAGATAAGAGGGATAGATTGTTATATTGTTTTCGGATTATATGATCTGTTATAAGCTGCTTATAGTGAATCAGTAGTCAAAACATTTTCATTAATACTCATCCTTTTAATGGAGAGATGAATTTTGTAGAATTTTACTTACGAATGAAATTATACATGTCCAGAAAGAATATTTTCAAATTAATTTTAGAGTAGCTAATAAAAAAATTATTTTACACATGGAAATTATCTGGAAAAAATGTTATTTTTTTACATTTACTATCGAAAAATCAATGTTCAATTAAACCATCAATGATTTATGGTTTTGTGATTGTTAACTTTACCCTTATAATGTCAACTATAACTCTCTATCATCTCGTAGGCATTAGTTTTCTCTTCCATATCAATATTTTGACTTCCCACCAATGTTTCCCAACTTGAAAACCTAGTTTTGCATTTTTCCACATGACCTACATAATTCCATTATTCCTGTTTTCATGTGGATGTATTATTATACATTTTTAAGATGCTGGGATTAAAAAAATGTATATTAAAAATTCATTCATCTGGTTTGTTATCCTAGGTTGATATTTCAAGGATATAATTTATTGAAGGGGGTATAATGAAATATATCTATTTTTTAAAATATATATTGTTTTTTGTGGCATACAAGATGAGCAAAACCGTTCTAAAATATACTTTAAAAATTCTCTATTGAAGCGTGGTTGTCAAAACATATAAATTTATTTGGTGGGTATGAATAGGATTAAATAATTTTTAAATATATATACATATTCTAATACATACAATATTATTATTAATTACTATTAAATTTATACAAAAAGTTTTGTAAAAAAATTTATTCTTCAAATGATTCATTCAAGAAAAAATATTTCAATTTTTATTTATGAACGAATAATTTAATTAATTTATAAAACATTTAAAAATTTAAGTTTATAATATAAATGTCAATTTATACATAATCATTTTAAAATTATCCTATTGTGAAATTTTGAGATTTTAAAAGAGATCTTATATTTTAATTAATATTGCAATAATTTGATTATTTAGTAAAATTGTCTTTTGATTTAATGTATTTTAGTTAAAATTAAATTTTTTTATTATTTTTAAATTTTATTTATTTATTTCTTAAAAAAATAATCAAATTACTCTTAAAGAGTAATTTTATATTATAATTTACTATACAATTATTTTTACATTACAAATGAAATTTCTCATAAAAATTGTTTTTCATCTTGTTTTTTCAATTTATTTTTAAATTAAATACTACCAATTATGAATTTTTTTATTTTGAAATATTCATTCCATATTTATAAGTAGGACCAAATTCAGTAAATATTTCCATTTCTATTTTTGGTCAATATAAATTGTAACCTTAGTAATGTCTGTTACCATGGTAAAGGGTTGATCATGTAGTTAAAGATGAAATTAAAATTACAAAGACTCTACAAGGACCAAAACAATCACCATAAATTTATTTTATGATACCATTTAATCCATAATCATCCAATACACATTTTTGTGGAATTTATTTCAATTTTTATGAGTTTACAAAGTTTATAACATTTTATCCCTTTAAATGTGAAAAATTTCACTCTTATTTTTAATAAAAATATGATTTTAAAAATAGAATTTAAAAAGAAGATATTTTGTAATATAAATTATATTTCTAAATTTAAAATTTTCACCATTAATAATGAAATTTATTTTAAAAATTTGGTGAATTAATTATCATATTAACGGATCACACAATGTTGACATGATAATTATTCAATTACAAGAAAAATAAAATAAATGATATTAAAAATATTTAGATTAATATTAGTTTAAAAAAATAATGTGATACAAGAATTTTTTATATTATAATTACATGTTACGTATTTATTACAATGTTTTTTTAAAATTTTACTACATTCCTCGATGATATGGAAATCATAGAAATGAATAGTTCTATAAATTGAAATTTCATATATTTTATAATAAATAATATTATATTAAATGATATAAAATATTTAAAAATATTTGAATATACAATGTGGTAATTATATTATTGATAATATCAAATATTTCACATTAATGGACCATTTTATATTTATATTAACTATGTTTAACTACAAATAGAAGAAAAGTTATTATTATCACGGAAAGTGTTAAAGGAGTTAACGAGGGGTTAAAAGAAAAGTATATGTGTAAAAATGATATAAAAATGTATAATAACTATTTTATGAGTTTATTTTGACACATATTCATCTTATATTTATAATAATTCTTGTTGAATCATTTTATAATTGAAAATTAATTTATATTAATTTAATATTTTATGAAATTCCCAAAGTTCCATACCACTCTCTAATAAAAGTGAAAAAATTTGTATCCTTAAATTACACTTTAAAACCAATTTTATTTTGGAATGAACTACCCAAATACCATAATATATGCCACTACCACGTTACTGAGGCCTTTTTTATTAATAATACTAATTTTATAGGTCTTAAAATGTTAAAAAATGATGATTTCTAAATAAGAGGTATCATTTTTAATTCTCTATTTAGTTTTGTTACATCATCCACATCGATAAAATAATATAAATTCGTAATAAAATAATAAAACTAGTGTCCTAAATATAATTACATTTTATTTTGTTAATATAATAATGTATATCAATCCATAACCTCTATCAAATGGAAGAGGATTTCATTATTAATCTGTACATTGAACAAACACCTCCAGAACTGATGTAATTAGTTATCAATAATTGTATCTCATGAATTATTATAATGATGGAATTATTGTTTATATTTATTATATTTATTACATAGTTATCATACATAAATGTTAAAATATTATTTAATGTCTTACCTTTCCATTCACTAAATGATGATAACATTGTTCGTGCATATGTGTGGACTACCACCTCCACTATGCAATCTGATTAGTTTTTCATTACCATATCACATTGATAATATATATAAGTATATTTAAAGAATTGATATGATATTTATTATATAATTTTCATTAATAAAAGTTAATATAATACTTATCTTATTTCTATGATTACCTTTGAATAATGGAATCTTTTCTCATGAGTATATACGACCTAACATCTACATGATTGAAATGTAGTTTTTGTTTCATAGTCATATTTTAGTATGGGTTTTTAATATTTGATTGATACGTAATATTGATATTTATTTAGTTATTATAAATTTTTAATTGATGAAATATTTACCCTTTTAGCATAGTTTACTTACTAAATCTATTTTGGACATATAAACCGAATATCATCAATACATCCGATCGGAATTTAAAAGATTAGGTAAATGTATATATGATTGTAATAAGTGATATAAAAGGAATTGTAAACTGAATAAGGTTCTTTAGAAAATAATAATTAACCTAAGATTATTATTTATGAAGATAAATCACATACATGAATATTCACACACAATGTAATGGTATTTGTTATCATTTTTTTATGATCCCCTTAAATATACAATGAGATATATTCTTCATTTTAAAAACAAGGTACTTTGGGACTTCTCTAATAAATGTATGTATGGAATATTTTTTAAAATATACAATGAGATAGGATTATTCCACCATTATGACTAATATATTTGTTTAATATTACGTCAAAAGTTTACATGATTATTTTGAAAGTAAATTTTTTCATTATATTATCATAGTTTTATTAAATATATATGTTATAAATAATGAATAGTTTATTTTCACGAAAAAATGTTCCAAGTTATGTTTAAAAAAATCATTCTTAAATGCCATCTATTGGGATATTTTAGGTAGGATTCGATTTCAGGTTCCATATATTCTTCAAATAAAAACCCACTTTCATATTTTCCATTTATTTGGGTATTAAAAATTTCTTTTTTAATGGAAATTTATATTTGAATATACAAATTTTTTTTCTTATGGGTGTAAGTAATACTTTATGTAGGAAACTTGATAAATTTATATGCTTTTTACAATTTAATTTTTCCTCGAAACTGTTTTTTATGATGGGTGGTTTTTTCGAAATCATGTATCTGTAGTTCCATTATGAACCATGTGTGGGAAGTTTTGTTATTGAAAGATGATAGGTGGTTACATTATTAAATAAGATCTAGTAGGAATATGATATCCTTCCAATGCATGGGTACTCCAAATATAGATGTTGACCATATTGGTTTTTAAATTTGTATGTGTAAGATAGAAAATGATGTCATAATTTACCTATATATCATTTCTATTCATGATAATATTTTTTCTTCAAATAGTTTTATTATCCAATGGTAATATAATGAAATTTTAGGAAAATATGACACCATTTCCTGAGTAAAAATGTATGTTTTTTTGAATGTTTTTTCATGGGTATTTTTTTTTCTAAAGTAACAGTTTTCTTTATTATATGTCCCTTACTATGTTTTTAGTTCTAATTTAAAAATTTATAAAATGATTTTTAAAATGAGTAAGGTTGGGTATGGGAAATTAATAGTACAACTTGGTAGTAATGATGATTTTTTATAAAAATAAAAATAATTTATTTTAAATGTTTTTTTATTGTGGATGAAATATATACATAGTAGGGGTTACCTCTTTTAAATTTATGGGTTTCTTGTTTATTATTTATTACATAATTATCTAAACTACAAAAAAAACTATATTTTGGAATTTATGAATTTTATTTATAGTTTTATGTAACTATAATATGTAATGTATAGGCCTAGGTCATTAAAATAAAAATCTATCACTCCTGCATATATAATTTCCTATGAATCTCTAATGAATAACTGTCTGGGAATATTAATCTTATACAGAATCAAAAAATGTGATATTCCATGATCCTTTTGAAAATTCTGACATTTATGAATTTTATAAAAAAAATTAAATGCTTACATTGAAATAAAATGACATAATTGATGTCAAGAATGAGAATTTTGAGAAAAATTTTCTTTTGTTTATATTTTCATAACAAAAAATTAGGAAAAAATTACATATGATTTCCATAATAAATATTTAAACTTCTTACATAGATTTATACAGTTTTCATGAAACCAATTTATCCACTCCGGTGTGAATTGGAAACAAATTTATTATACCATTAGTTTCCAATTATGAATAACCTTGGTTACCACGTTGACTATGTGTGTGCCTGGTATGGAATATCCCACATATTGTGATGCATTATGTGTCAGTTTTGGAAGAGCGTATATATATTATGGGATGGTCGATGATAATGGTTCTAGGCAGTGCAGACCAAATTAATGTAACTAACCAACCAAGGATTTGGTGCATCTATAGTGGTATAATGTAGTGTCTTAAACTTTTTTAAATAAAATTTCAGTTTTTATGAATAAGTACCTTTTAATGAGATATAGTTATCAAAATAACATACACTTCAGTTCAGTTTTAATTTTATACCACTGTAAAATATAGAAATATTTTTTATATTGGGATTAAAATACTACAATTCATCAAAACCATTGGTAATATACCCATTCTATAATGACCTTTAAAAATAGTATATTTTAAAGGTTATGATAATGTTTAATTTACATAAATGTAAGAAGAAATGGCCCCAACCTATTGTATTTGACACTATGATTCCCATTTATCAAATATTTTGAGGGGATTTACCTTATTGAGATTTTCCTTTAACCAATCCCAATCTAGGATACAAAAATAGAAACTAAATCAAATCGATATAAAGTTGAATTTCAATTTAATCAAGAACATGTCTCAAACCATGTTTACTAAACCACCCGGAGAAAGTACAACCATCACACACCTTACCTTTAGTGAATATACTTGTGCACTAAGGTATTAGGTATCTATATCTAGGTAGGATGAATATATATATTTTCATTTTAATGAATTACTGAATATATGTATTAAATTAATTAATACATTATACAAATGATAATATAATAAGTTTTATAAAAATTAAATTTTGATACTATCAAATAAAAAATAAATTTTGGGGAAATATATTGTTTCAATTTCAAAAATATTTTTGATAAATTCAAATGATTTTAATTGAATTTTATTATCTTACAATTTTCTTGTAGAATAATATTTATTTGAATATAAATGATAATATAATTTAGTGGGGTAGAATTTTATTTTTATAAAGCTTGTAAAGTTATTAGTGTTATAAAAACATGAATCTTTTAATAAATAATTTTTATATTTAAATGTGTACATTATCATATTTAAAAAATTTTATTTAAAAGAAATATTTTATTTTTGATATCAGAATTTCGAAATTTTCTAATGATTCATTTTTCATAATTGTTTGAGACAGTCGGATTTTATATCTTTGAAATAATTATATTATAAATTTATAATTTATATTATTAAATCATAATATAAAAAAGTTATCTAATAAATAAAATTATGTACATAAATGAGAATAAATACATTTCCTCTTCTAAATAATGTGTTTTTGATTTTATTAGATTAATTTCACAATCCTTAAATGAATCCCCCAAAATCAATACTATATTTTATTGTTTTAATAACAACTATTTATTAATATGAATCACTTCTAATTACTGAATTATAGAATATTAAAAAATTAAAAAATATATTAAAAACCACACCACTTTGGTAGAAAACATGGGAAAAATCACATATATATTTAGAAATTAAAAAATAATTCCCCTCTAATTTCATAAAAATACCTTCCTAACCTCTCAGACCTCTTAAGAAAAAACCCCATTGATAATGATTTTCCTCTCCCCATAACTCTATAAATACTCCCTTATGTGTTCTTATGATAATTATAAGCACCTCTAACCCATTTATATGTATCATCTAACATCAATGCATTCTCTCCTCTTACCATTTCATTCATGTGATTTATTTGTACTAAGCCTTTGTATTTAATGATTTTCATATTATAATGTGTTTTTTCACATACATATATAATCCATATGATAAAAAATTAATTTGATACCACCTTTCATAATCATTCAGCCCTTATATGAACTATTATGTAAACCAGTTATGATGAAAAAATTATCCTTTGATTTCCCATACCAAATATTTTTCTTCTAATTACCCATCCACATTTCCACTCGAGCATAATCACCAATAATTTGATATAATTAATTGATTCGTGGTATAAATTTATGTTACCAACACTACATAATATTATGTTGTCTCCATTGTTATCATTGATATATACTTATGATGATATATTTTGTAATTGTTTGAAATTCATATGTTGCATTGGTGTAACAATATTATATCATTATTTAATGATAATTTTGGTTATTATCACCCTTCTATGAAAAATTAATACACATGTTGACTCACATATATTAGATTCATCATGTTATCTCTTAATTATTCTTTTGTCCGGGTTTATAGACCACCTCTTTCATTAATACACCCACAGGTAATGTCCTACGATTTTAGAGGATCAATTGAATATAAATGCATATAGTAGAGTTTCTAAATAATTTTTTACATACATATTTTCATGTTATTATTATATGTATTTAATTACCCAAATAAACTAATCCTTTTAATGTTTTGGAATTTTTATGTGTATTTTTACGTAATCCATGAAATGAAGTATATAAAAGATATAGGTTACCAAAGTTAAGATCAGAGCCTGGTCTATTATGTTTTTCTTGATTAGGATTAGAAAAATATACTGAAACCCATTTGGATAAGAGTAAATATACAACCCTCTGAGATTTTTTATATATATAATGTAACACCCCGACCGTAGTTATCCAGAGTCGGTCTGTTATTACAAAACATTGGAATGATAACAAAAGATCAAGTCTCGAAAGATCGATTAGTTTAGCATCATTTGAAACACTTCATATATTCATAAGTCATACATTGCATCATAAATTGAAAAAAACTACAGCACACCTTGTCTTCATATCCCCTCATACATTCCCTACAGGTCATTCATAAATTAATTATTCACCTCCTGGGAAAAATTAAAACATTGAAAGGGGGGAGCTCATATGCTCAGTAAGGATAAAAATATAGCAGAAACTTTCATATATAAACATAATCATTTAGGTCAATGTATAACTAAAAAAAACCTTTTAAACCTGAACATCAGCATAATATAGAAAAAATTAAATGAAATAATGTCATTTCATTATTCACACAGATATTCCATTAGTCGAATAATCACATGAAATATCAATAACAACTTTCATAATGATGGAATGCATAATGCCAGACTATCATAACCACATAGTCAAGTCCATGTGCCAAGACTACAAATAATATTTTTCTAATGCATTGTGCTAAGACAGTAGTTTGTCTCATGATACCTACGGATTCATCGAGGAGTTATAGCGGCCTCCACCCATCACTTATTAAGTCATATCCATTCCTCATATGAACCGTTTTAAACATAACATAAATATTCATATTAAAACTAGCATACGAAATGTCAATACTTTCTCTATAAACCATGAATTGTTTAAAAATAACACATCCACAGTAGAAAATATCACAAAACCTTCAATACAATATGGATGTTTTGTATCATATTAAATAAACTTCAAATAAGCTTACAATCCATCAAAGGATATTTACAAACATGAAATCAAAACTATTTGAGAGAAATATCTCTTTTGTTGAAATCATTTAAAAGTCACATAATTATAAAATAAAACATTTAATTTTAAAATATTCATATAAGATTGTAAGGGAAGATTCTACAATTTTATAACGGTGGAAAATAGCCACACCTTCCATATAAGTTAATAAGCATTTTTACCTTAATTATGTCACAAAGGTTAAAAAGGACCTTATTTGGAAAACGACGGAAAGATTCCTTTATAAAATTATTATAAAAATTCAAACAAGGTTATAAATGAATTTAACCCATATTCTGTAAAATAATAATAATGTTTCGAAATAAATTTTTAATAAACATGGATGTGGATGATAAAGAGGTCCCATTATATAATTACGTATAAACAACCTCAGATAATGAATAGATTGTGAAATAAACTCTTATAGTGTACTTTTCTTTGGTTGAGGGTAGGTTAACCTCTTTTATAATGGTGAAATAATTTTTATTAAATTATATAAGAATCATATACATTAATATGATATCTAATATGATCCTTTAACATTTATTTGTTAATAATATGCTAGTATTATTGTTGTTTCGTTTGTTAACTGACTCGTTTTATTTTATATGTTTTGTTACATAAGTAGTGTTTGTTATGAATAGTTTGTATCTTATTCATATTCAGAATGATATCAATTCCTTATATATTAATTTTAATTATCAAATGATAATTATTCTTGAATGGATATGATGGGGAATGAATCTCATCGTGTTCGTGGAGACGGTAGTCTGTACGTACGCACGAGCGACAATATCATTCTTTTTATATTAAAATAATATAAAATTGGATGGTATATCATATATACAAAATCATTATCATGTTATATTTATTATTTACATCAAATACACATCATTATCATACCCATCCAAATACTAATGTTTTGAATAACAATTACACCCCGACGTGGAGACGGTAAGCTGTATGTACGCACGTATGGTGACATGTCATTCAAAGGATGGATAGAATAATGAATATGGTTGTACCATATTTATAATAACATCACAATATATAGAAGATACTATAGCTATTATTTTAGAATGTAAATCACAAAGAAAGAAGAAGTTGAAGAAGAAAGGAACTTGAAAGAGGGTGTTGAAAACATTACCTCTTCTTTGAGTTCTTTCATTTGATTTGGTCAAAAAGGCTACATATATTGGCTTTATGATCAAACTAAGGCATCTAGGTTGAAGTGAAGGATGTTTATAGAATATTTGGGCAGGTTTTGGCTGAACCAAAATTCTTTGAGTGTATGAATTTGATAGAAGGGGGAGTGCCCTTTTATAAGAGGGGTGGGGGCACCTTAGGGAAAGGTATAAATATTATTTTATAATAAATTCATATTCGGTTTCTAATGGCTAGAAAGAGTATTATTTAATGTATAAGGTGGTTATGGGTGGAAATAATTTCAAACAATATATTTTAGATAGGTTTGGGTCATTATATTAACCTTATATTTTAGTTTTAACTCTTAGTTAATGAGTTTGACATTTACCATGTCACTTTGTATTTTTATATTATATAGTTAATAAACATACTATATACATCAAAGATACCCTCAAGTGGTCCATTAATGATACAACTATCATGATATAAGCCTTTTTTCTTAACCTTAGATTTTTAAGAATAGAATATCCATTAATAATATAATTTTGTTTTTCAAAACTCATTTATGTCAATTTTGAAAATATTTAATAATTGATTATTTTTAAAGTCATAAAAACATTATTAATTCGTAAAAAATTCATTTAATCAATCATAAAAAGTCATATTAACCAATAAAATTCGTTTATGGAATCAAAACTTTAAAATTATGTTTATTTTAACATTTACAATACTAATTATTTGATTCTTTTATTAATAAGGAAATTACTGCATCATTATTGTGTCATAATTAAATTTAATTATTAAATTTATAAAAATTATAAATAAAATAAAATTATGTACGAAATCATTTTATCTTACTAAGGAATATTTCTAGTTAAAAATATAACATATATAACCCTATGTAAATTCTTTTTTCTAAAAGATATATGCTTATGTCATTTTTGTATTTTCATTTACTTAATTAATATAAAGTGTCCTTATCACCTTCAAGTGGCTCCATGGGTTCCCAAAATCGACCCAAAGATGCTCCTAGTCGGAAATGTATAAACCAATAGGTTTAGGACACATTTTACGTTAAATTAATCTTATTATAATATTATATTATCACAATTATTTACCGGATTTACCCTTTAAACATGGTAAATAAAATATTTACCGAAGTAATTATTAAAAATTTCTATAAATAACAGTTACCTATTTACACAATTCAAACATCATGATTCCAAATATGGAATCCATTTATCTAAATTAAAAACACATAAGTGGAAAAAATTAATTTAAAATTAATTCCCTCTGTCAAAACAAAAAACGTGATTTTAAGAAATAATAACTATCAAAATATTGACACTTGTTTATGTCCGGTTTAAATGTGAAATTATTTTCAATGAAAATAATTGTATTAAATGGTGAAAATATATTATAAATATACATTAAAACCACTCAAATTAATTACTTATCTATATTAATTATTTCAATTAAAAAATTAAAATTTAGTAATTTTCACTATTCATCAAAATATAAAAGTTATCCGAAAAGTACCAAAATTTCACCCTAAGCTAATTATGATATTCCGAAACCAATAATGAAGTCAGTTTTGAATGTTAAAATTTATAAAATTTAAAAAAATTGGAAGTACTATTCATAACTACTTCTTTGATTGGTCGTGGTGTTTTAGAATCTCGAAGTTGCGTACAATGCAAGCTATGACATTATTCAATGGGAAAAGTACAGTGGATGCTTGGGGTGTTACATTCTCCCCTCATTCAAAAAATTTCATCTTCAAAATTTCTAGAAAATTATTGTAAAAAATGAGCTTAGTGGTTCTTCATCATAAGTTCATCGGGTTCCCACGTTGCCTCTTCCATCTTATGTTTCCTCCATAGAAATTTAACCAGACGAGTAGTTCGGTTTCTTAGAACTTGTTCTCTTGTATCAAGAATCCTGATGGGCTCTTCGCAATAAGATATATCAGGTTCTAGTTCTACTTCCTCATCGGTGAATACATGCATTGGATCAGGCACATATTTTCTCAACAGTGATACATGGAACACATCGTGAACATCAGAGAGATTTGGAGGCATTTCCAAATGATAAGCTACATCCCCAATTCGTTCTAGAATTTCGAAAGGTAAGATATACCTGGGACTCAATTTACCCTTTTTACCGAAATATATAACACCCTTCCATGGAGATACCTTCAAGAAAACATGATCTTCTACCTGAAATTCCAAATCCTTCCTTCGGTTGTCAACATAGCTCTTCTGCCAACTTTTAGCTGCTTTGATGTGATTTTGGATTACCTTCTCCTTTTCCATCATTTCCTCCACCAGTTCTGGTCCTACAAGTTTTCTTTCACGAATGTCATCCCAACAGGTTGGTGTGCGACATCTCTTTCTGTATAACGCTTCATATGTTGCCATCTTAATACATTAATAGAAGCTATTGTTATAGGAAAATTCTACTAGATGTAAATATTGATCCCACATACCCTGAAAGTCAAGTGATCATGATCTCAACATGTCTCATAAGGTTTGAATAGTTCATTCTGATTGTCTATCTATTTTAGGGTGGTATGTAGTGCTCAAAAAAGTTTTATATCCAGGGCTTTCTGAAGACTTTTCCTATATCTTGATGTAAAATGGGGATCATGATCCGATCCAATTTATAGGGGTACTCCATGAAGTCTCCAAACATTATTAATATATAGTCTTTCTAGAAGTTTAAGTGGTAAATCTTCTATTATAGCATGAAAATGTGCTGACTTGGTAAGGCGATCGAGAATGACCCATATTGCATCATTACTTCTAGTAGACTTTGTTAGTCCCATGAAAAAGACAATCATGATATTATCCTATTTCCACTCAGGAATGGGAAGAGGTTGCATGAATCCTCCAGGTTGTTGCCTTCCATCATTCACTTGTTGACAAACCATACATCTTGACACAAAATCAGAAATCTCCCTCTTCATGTTGTCCCACCAAAAATGTTTCATTAAATATCTATACATTTTTGTGATCCCAGTGTGTATAGAGAAATTGGAACTATGAGCATCTTCCAATAATTTCCTTTTTGGATCTTGAAAATCAGGAATGCAACGTCTCCTCCCAAATTTCAAAATTCCAACTTCACACACAAAGTCACTCAATCTCCCATCATTCATAGCTTTAATCTTCCTATGAAACTCTTCATCATCAGTCTGAGAACCCTTAATCCTTTCATGTAAATATGGTTTGGAAACCATTTGAAAAAGCATTGATGTTTCACCTTCCATAGTTATTCCCATGTATATCTTCACTAGATCCATGAAAATTGGATCCCTTTCAATTCTCATGTTGTTCAAAAATCCATGATATTTTTTAATAAAAGCATCTTCCACCTTATTTTCCTTCCCTAGGTGGTAGTGTATCATCTAATCATAATCCTTGAGTATTTCAAGACATCGCCTTTGCCACATGTTGAGTTCTTTCTACGATAAAATATTCTTCAAACTCTTGTCATTAGTATAAATCTCACATTTTTTACCATAGAGGTTGTGTCTCAATATCATGAAAGAAAAGATAACACCTACTAACTTGAGATCTTGAGTAGGATAGTTTTTCTCATGAATTTTCAACTGTCGTGATGCATAGGCAATAACCCTATCATTCTACATGAGGACACAACCAAGTCCATTCTTCGATGCATCACTATAAATAACGAACCCATCATTCCCCGATGGTAGAGTCAATATAGGATCATTGACTAATATTATCTTAAGTTCTTCGAAACATTCTTCACACTCTTTATTCCAAACAAATTTAACCCCTTTACGTGTGATCTTTGTTAATGGGTTAGCCAACTGGGAAAAATTCTGGACGAAACGTCGATAATAACCTGCTAAACCAATAAAATTGCGTAACTCAGATATACTCATCGGTGATGGACATTCCTGGATTGTTCTTTTCTTAGAAGGATCAATGGGAATTCCATCCTTAGAGACAATATTTCCAAGAAAATAAATCTCCTGAAGCTAAAATTCACACTTGCTAAACTTCCAATATAAATCATGTCTTCTCAGATTCTTAAATATAATGCACAAGTGATTTTCATTATCTTAGTATCTTTTGAAGTATACCAAGATATCATCAATAAATACCACTACAAATTAATCAAGTTATTCCTTGAAAACTCTGTTCATTAGATCCATGAAAACATAGGGTGCATTAGTTATCCCAAAAGGTATTACTGTAAACTCGTAATTCCCGTACCTTGTTCAAAATGTTATCATCAGAATGTCTTCCTTCTTCACACACAACTGATGATATCCATTTCAAAGGTCAATCTTTAAAAAGTATTGATCTCCATGTAGTTGGTCAAATAAATCATCAATGCGTGGTAGGGGATACATTTTCTTTATTATTATAGCATTGATCTCCATGTAGTCAATGAAAATCCTCATAGATCCATCTTTTTTCTTAACAAAAAGGACAGGGGCACCCCATGTAGAAACACTGGCATGAATAAATCCCTTATTACTCAATTCCTCTAGTTGTTTCTTTAGTTCAACTAACTCCATAGTGGCCATTCTATTAGGTTTATTTGATATTTTCCTTGAACCAAAAATTAAATTAATGGAAAACTCAATTTCTCGTTCTGGAGAATGTCAAGGTAAATAATCCGAAAAAACATCTACAAATTCTTTCACAATATGTACATCCTCTATTTGAACAATCCTTCCCTCACCCATAGTAATTTAATTCATTTCCTCCCCAATAATTTAATTTAGTTGAGCTATTGGGGGTGGATGTAGATAAGAATTAGGTGATGAAGATCCTACTCTAAAGATAAGGAATTCCTTATCATCATTATCCAAAATCGTACCCTCCTTCTTCTTATAATAAATCTTTGCATCATGGTTAGAAATCCAATCCATACCAAGGATTATATCAAACTCAATCATAGTTATGGAGATGAGATCAGCAGATAAAGAACATTTATATTCTCTAATGGGAATGGATTCACAAAACATTTTTGCAATGACACTTCCATTTGGAGTTTTAACTAACAACTCCATTGTTAGATAAAATTGGGAATATCTAATTTTATTAGAAAACTAGGAAGATATGAAACAATGTGACGATCCAAAATCAAATAATGCATTTTCTAAACATGAGGAAACCATTAAATTACCTACCACTACGTCTTTCAGAGCTTCTACCTTAGCAGTAGTGATAACATAAGCTTGGACTTGATCCCTTGTCCTTTTCTGAGGTAAGTTCCTCTGACGCATAGGAGATTCATTTGAATAATGTCCCAACTCTCTACAATTGTAGCATTGAACATCAGTAGCTTCTTTTATCCCCTTTAAATCATGAGCTTGGGGGCCTTTTCACCACACTTGTAACAGACTCCCATTCCCTTCATGCATGTCCCGGGGTGTTTCTTCCCACATTTACTACAGGAAGGATATTCAACTTTTCCTTTCTTCCCTTATTTCCATTTCCAGATTGATCAGCTGATCTCTTCTTCTTTTGCTTTGATTTAAAGTCATAAGACTTAGATAATTCTTTTCCTGTCTTGATAGTACATGAGACAATATCATCATACAACGACAAGGTTTGTGAGAATAATTATTGATGAATAAATGGTTTTAACCCATCAAAGAAATGATCAATATTACTTCTTGGGTTACATATATAATCTACATCATGCCTCACTATCCTTGAAAAGTTATCCTCGTACATTGTGACATTCTCATACTCCTTTTTTCTCAGACTCAGAAATTGCTTTTCCATATCTGCTCGATAGTCACGAGGAAAGTATTTTTCCCAGAAAAGTTCTTTTAACTCCCTCCATTTCATATTAGATACTTCATCATCTTCCTTTGTGTTTTGAATTAATGACCACCATTTATCAGCATCTCCAGTGAGGTGGTAAACTGCCATGACAACATTTTCACTTTTGCTACTCCCCAAGCCAGGGAATATTTTCTCTAAGGAATTTATCCATTGCTTAGCTACTAAGGGATTTGTAATCCCATTGAATGTTGGGGGGTTTTTCCCCATGAAGCGGTCTAACATTAATCCTCTACACTGCGGATCAGGGTTCTCTATAAAGGTATGGTTATTATTCATAACCTGAGTCAATTGTCCCAGTATGGTGATTAGCTGATCACCACCAGTTGGATCACCAGCACCACTATAATTAAATTAAGCAGGTGGAAAATCCCAACATGGAGTGTGTGCATTGATACGGTTTCCATTTTTTCCACTAGGTTCCATTTCTAAATAATGAAAATCACTAGATTAGTTTATAAGGATGTATATACTCATAAACCCTTCGTAATGGTATGTAAATAATATGAGAATTATCCTAAGCATATCCCCTAGGAGTGTCCTAACCAAGAGTGCATCAAGGCCCGTTGTCGTGCACTAGTTCCCGTTCGATTCTAGCTCAAATCGATGTTTTCAGGTTTTACCCCTAGGTACATTTGTGCCAAAGCCACCTCTACCTGCTCGTATCTAGAAAGGGATGTATTTCTCGAAAAAATCACAAAATCTCTAAAATACAGAAATTTTAGGATGTTCTTCTATACTAATCCTCAAAGTCTATTTTAGGGCTATGTTCTCTAATCAGAGTTTATCTAAATCTAGCTTCCATGGTTTGTACTAAACTTCCTCTAATACCAACTTTAACACCCCGACCCCAGTTTCCCATATTCGATGAATTATTACATAACATTTTCATGATCACAAAAGATCAAGTTTAGAATGAATGATTAGTTTAATAGCCTTCTAAACACTAGATATATTCATAAGTCTTACATTACATCATAAAGTGAAATAAAACTATAACATATCTTGTCTTCATATCCCCTCATACATTCCCTACAGGTCATTCATAAAAAACTTCTTCAAATCTTGGGAAAAATTAAATCATTCAAAGGGGTGAGGTCAGATGCTCAGTAAGGATAACAATATAGAGGAAACTTTCATATGTAAACATAAAAATTTAAGGAAATGTATAACTAAAAATCCTTTTAATCTTCAACTTCAGAATAATATAGAAAAAATAAAATGAAATAATTTCATTTACTTATTCACATGGATATTCTAATAGTCTAATAATCCAATGAAATATCAATAACAACTTTCATAATGATGGAATACACAATGCCAGACAATCATAACCACGTAGTCAAGGCCTTGTGCCTTGAATAAAAATAAGACTTTGCCAAGTCCTTGTGCCAAGAAACTAGTTTCTCTCATGAGACCTACCGATGCATTGAGGAGCTATAGCAGGCTCCACCCATCACATATTAAGTCCAATACATTCCTCATAAGAACATGTTTAAACAAAACATAAACATTCGTATTAAAAATAGCATACCAAATGTCAATAAATTCTCTATAAACCTTTGAATGGTATAAAAATAACACATCCAAATTCAAACATATCACAAAACCGTCAATATAATATGGATGTTTTGTATCATAATAAATCAACTTCAAATCAGCATAAAATCCATCAAAGGATGTTGACATAGATGAAATCAAAACTGTTTGAGGGAAATATATGTTTTTTTGGAATCGTTTAAAAGTAACATAATTATAAAAGAAAAATTTTACTTTGATAATATTCTTATTATCATTTAAGGGAAGCTTAGACGATTTTATAATGGTGGAAAATAGCTTCACTAATCGTATAAGTTAAAAAACATCCTTACTTTAATTCTGTCGAAAAGGTTAAAAACTACCTTTTTTGGAAAAGGATAGAAAGATTCATTTATAAAATTCTTATAAAAAGTCAAAAAAGGGTGTAAATGACATTAACCCATATTCTATAAAAAGGTAAGAATGTTTCTAAAGATATTTTTAAGAAACAAGGATGACGATGATAAAGAGGTCCTAGTAGATAATTATGTATAAACAACCTTAGATAATGAAGAGATTGTGAAATAAACACTTAATTTGTACTTTTCCATGGATGAGGGTAGGTTGAACTCTTGTATAATGGTAAAATAATTGTTATTAAATTATACAAGAATCATATGTATTAATATGATATCATATATTATCTTTTAACATTTCTTTGTTATCAATATTTTAGTATTATTGTTGTTTCGGGTGTTAACTTACACGTTTTATTTTATATCTTTTGTTACATAAGAATTGTTCATTATGGATAGGTTGTATCTTATTCATATCCAGAATGATATCAGGTCTATTAACATTACTTTTAATCATCAAATGATAATTATTCATTAATGGATATGATGGGGAATGAATCGCATTGCATTCGTGGAGACGGTAGTCCGTACATATGCACGAGCAACAATATCATTCTTTTGATAATAAAATAATATATAATTGGATAATATATCATATATAAAAAATCATTATCATGTTATATTTATTATTTAAATCAATTACACATCACAATCATACCCATCTAAATATTAATGTTTTGAATAACAATTACACCTCGAAGTGGAGACGGTATATCGTACGTACGCACGTGTTGTGAAATGTCATTCAAAGGATGGATAGAATACTGAATATGGTTTTACCTTATTATTAATAAAATAAAATTATATAGATGATACTGGATTTATTATTTTATAATGGAAATAACAAATAAAGAAGAAGTTGAAGAAGAAAGGAACTTGAAAGAGGGTGGTTAAAATATTACCTCTTCTTTGGGTTATTCCTTTTGATTTGATCAAAATGGCTCGTTAAGTTGGTTTTCTGATCAAAGTAAGTCCTCTAGGTTGAAGTGAGGTAAGTTGAGAGAATATTTTGTCATGGTTTTTCCGATCCAATAGGCTTTGACGGTATGAATTTTAGAGAAGGGGGAGTTCCCTTTTATAAGAGAGGTGAGGGGCACCTTAGGAAAAGCTAGAAATATTATTTTATAATAAATTAATATTCAGTTTATAATGGCTCCAAAGTGGATTATTTAAATTTTAAGGTGGGGATGGGTCAAAATATTTTCATCCAATATATTTTTGATAGGTTTGGGTCATTATATTAACCTTATCTTTTAGTTTTATCTCTTAGTTAATTAGTTTGTCTTATACCATGTCACAATGTATTTTTCTATTATATAGGTAAGAAACGTACTATATACATCCAAGAGTCATCCAAGTGGTCCATTAATGATACACATATCATTGTATAAGTCCTTTGTCTGATCCATAGATTTTTAGGAATTGAATATCAATTAATAATATAATATTTGTTTTAAAAACTAATTTATGTCTATTTTGACAATATTTAATAATAGATTTTTGTTAAAGTATTAAAAACATTATTAATTAGAAAAAATTTCATTTAATAAATATTAACATGTCATATGAACCAATAAAATTCGTTTATGGCATCATAACATTCATATTATATTTATCTTAACATTTATAATACTAATTATTTGATTCATTCATTAATTAAGAAACCACTGCATCATTATTGTGTCATAAATAAATTTAATTATACAATATATAAAAATTATAAATAAAATAACATTTTATAGGAAATATTTTTAGGTTTATAATGATTATTTATTTTAAAAAATATAACATATATAAACCTATGTAAAAATTGTTTTTCTAAAAGATATATGCTTATGTCATTTTTGTATTTACATTAACTTAATTAATATAAAGTGTCCTTATCACCTACAAGTGGCTTCATGGGATCCCAAAAATGACCCAAAGATTTCCATGGTAGGATATTTATCAACCAATAGGGTTAGGACAAGTTTGATGATAAATTATTATTATTATAATATTATATTCTTACCCTTATTTAACTGATTTACCCTTTTACCATGGTAAATAAAATACTTACCGAAGTAATTATTCAATATTTATAAAAATAAAAGTTACCTATTTACAAAATTTGGACATCCTGATTCCAAATATGGAATCCATTTTTCAAAATTCAAAATAAATAAGTGGAAGAAATTAATTTAAAATTAATTCCCGCTGTCAAAACAAAAAGTGTGTTTTTAAGAAATAATAACTATCAAAAGATTGACACGTCTTTATGTCCGGATTAAATGTGAAATTATGTACAATGACCAAAATTGTATTAAATAGTAAAAATATATTCTAAATATACTTTAAAACCACTCAAATTCATAATTTATCACTATTGATTATTTTGATTAAAAAAATTAAAATTTAGTAATTATCAGTATTCATCAAAATATAAAACTTGTCTGAAAAGTACCAAAATTTCACCCTAAGCTAATTTTGATATTTTGAAACCAAAAATGAAGTCAATTTTGAAAGATAAAATTTATAAAATTTCAAAAAGTGGGTATTACTATTCATAACGTATACTTTGATTGGTCGCGGTGTGTTAGAATATCGAAGTTGCGTACAATGCAATATATTACATTATTCAAAGGGAAGCGTACTGTGGATGCTTGGGGTGTTACAAACAATATGTTATATAACCTGTGTTATATAATACACCATAAACCAGACATGAAAATTTAAGATGTCATTATTCATAACAGTTTTATAAACAATATAAGGGAAAGCCTCTAATTTTTTTTACATTTAATGTTAAATAAATAATATGTATTAGTATTTAAAAATATTTTTTTATGCATATTTAGTTCATTTATTTAAAAAATAATGATAAATTTATAAATTTCAGAATTTATATTTGTAATATAAAATTTATTTTTGAATTTATCATAACAAAATTTTCTTTGGATGATTTTTCTATGATTTTTCAAAAACAACTGGTTTCGATGTGAATTATAAATATACTTATTTTTATAGTATCAACAATTTTATATGAATTATATGTTTTTGAAAATTTTTAAATATATATATATATCTTATTTCATATTAAGTCATTTTAATATACACTTTTGAATTTCTAAACCCATGGACATTGTTTGGAGAATTTATGTTGTGTTTCAAAGAAAACTATTTTTTGAATGTTTCAATTAATTAAATAAATCATGAAAAATGATGTTTTTGATTTATTTTGTTCTTAAATATATGAAAGTTTTAGATTTATAATTATATTTTATTCATTTTAATCAATTGAATTGATAATTATATTCTAATTCTAAATCATTTTTTTAAAAATCATTAAAAATTGGGGTTTTTTACATTTCAAGCTCTAACGTTAAGATTACATTCGATATACATAAAAATTAATTAATAAATTTTTTATTATATTTTATATTATTATTTTTATATTATTTATTATGTTCAATATAACATTAATTTTGAAAACATTTTTGTTTAGTATCAATTCAAATTACAAAAGTTATAGTAATACAATTATTTTAAAATAATGTTTTATAAATATCATGACGTTTCTACCGAATTAGGTAAATTTAAATCTCTTAAATAGTTAATATATTTGGTATTATAAAAACAAATATAAATATACTAAAACCTTTTTAGTTGTTAATCATTAGTATGTGAAATTACAATCTATAAAGGTGACAATTTATATATTATACTAAAACGGGATTCCAACAAATTATTAATTTTAATTTTCATGTTTTTTTAAAATATTTAGAATTTTAATTGGGTTAATTATATGGTATATTTATTTCCACAACACACAAATTTTTTATATGGGTTATGTAATTTTTTAAATAAACCCTAAAATCAAGTAGTTAAAAACTAGTTACCTAGTTCAAAATTAAATGACTAAAATCTAAAAACATATTTGTTAAAATCCTTTAACAGGTTTAAATAGTATGATGAATCACATGACGGATTATTTATATATTTATCTATCCCCACATTATATAATATATAAAGAATGGATCTATTTATCATAAAAAAGATTCAAGAAATTAATAAAATATAAATGGAGTTTCCAAAAGTAGTATTTTTCTCCTATTACAAAAAGGGATTAACATAACTTTTTAAAGACCATGACAATCTTTTTTATTAATAATTTAACAAATTTTCTTTTAAAATACATTAAACTTTCTCCCACCATCATCATTATATCATCACACATACTAGTCTTAAACTCATAAAATTCAAAGTAACATCCAAGGAAAATGAAATTCTTCGAAGTAAGTATTATCTCCCTATTATGTTTTCTTCTATATCATACATATCCATGTATTTACCACCCAATAATATGATAGATTCAATATCATTAGTATGCTGATATATTTTTGAATTAGTTGTATAATAGTTACTTATTTATTTTGATCCACTAAGAAATCGAATGTGATGTGATTTGTGTGTGTGTGCAGACATCTGACTCGACGATAAATCAATTTGTCGGTTTTCATTATTTATCAAAAAATAAAAAAATACATATTTAAATAAAAAAATAAGAATTCAAAATTATTATCTTATAATTATATTATTTCAAATGAAACACCTCATTAACCTTCTCACCAATCTTGTTAATATGGGTTCATGATTGGGAATGTCTAACAGCCTACATGAATGACATTATAAAACTATTTTATAGATTAATGTGGGAACATGAAAGATAATATTATATATATATATATTATATGAATAAAATTATTAGAATTTTTTTTCTAGAAATATTTTATTAATTATATAACTTATTTTTACAATAACATTTATTTTGCTAAAATCACCAAAAGAAGTTGCCAACATTTTGTTCTTAATAATATGTAACTAGAACAGATATAAATTTAAGTGATAAGATTTTAAAAAGGTATTATTCATATATTATATATTCATAAATTTTATGTCCATATTGAAATTCGAATCAAATGATGGGTGAAGATAGAAAAATTATTCAAAATACACAATGTAGAAAAATTTAATAACACCTCATGGTTATAATATGACATAACTAATTAATGTACTCGTAATAAGAATTATAATAATGATTATAAAAGGTAAATATTTATGGTATATTTTATGAAATATGATATTAATGTATTTATGTTTTTTATAGGTGGTTAGTGTGTGATATAATAAGAAAAGAAACATGGTAAGGGTTTCTTTCTCAATTTCATTTCATTGAGTCAGGATTATGTTATACACCATATATACATTTTTATCCTTTTATAAAAACTAAATTGTAATTTTTATTTAATATTTATCTTTTATATCATTAAATTAAATTTTCAATTTCAATTTTTATTTCTCAAGTGGATTTTAATTAAAGTCACAATGTTTGTAATGGGTATCTTTTACCTCAAATATATTCCTTTGATCATAATCACATTTATTTTACTCAGTTCTTTAATGGTTAATCCATTAAACCCTAGGATGACATTATTTATTATCTCCATAATCATTTTTGGGGAAATCATGCTTCATATTGATATATCAAACCTATAAAATTCTATTGTTTCAAGAAAATGAAATCTTCTTGAGAATCAGTTCACATATATTTTAATAGTTTTTTTCATTATAAATTTTTTTACATACCATTTTTTCATTTTTTTTATAGAATCTAAAATTATTTTTTTGAAAAATGGTCATTTTTCTAAAATTTATTCATTTTAAATAATGTTTTTCTATTTTTTATGAAATTTCATTGAAATTAAAATTATTTTAAAATTTAAAAAAAACACTTTTCAAAATAAATTTTTTATCAACCACTACACATTTTATTTAAATAATCATTGTTTATGTTTCAAATATTTAATATTTTTATTAAAATTAAATGATTTCAACAGATTTTCACATTCCCTTTTTTAAAACACTTTTTCTTGTTAATGTATTTATTATTAATGATTCTTTGCAAAATTCAATGTTTTTGGTGTATTTTATCATCTATTTTTGAAACCATTATGAATTTTTAATGATAAATAGTTTTTTTACATATTATACTAAGGTACTAATTAGTCTCATATTTCCCTTCACAATAATTTTTTTCTGGAAGTAATTATCTCATTAATGTTTCATATTGTTTTGTGAGAAATCTTTTACACTTATATTTATCATCCAATGCTTATCTTTCATGAAGTGATGTTTTAATGACACTTTATATTTATTTATGTGATTCTTCCATTTTGGAAAAAAATATTTTTGATATTCTATGATTTCGTAAGATCAGGTTATTCGATGTTTTTGAATTTTCTACCAATCCCACTAATTCTATGGTTTCATTATAGATAATATAGCTTTTATTTCCTTATTAGACTCATATGTATGAATATTGAAGAGTATAGTCCAATATCACCATATAATTAATTGGTTAAGGATTCATATCTCTTGATAAGAGGATGTTAGGAATGGGCATTTCTCTTATCACAGTATAAGTGTAGATCATTTATTTATTCACAACATGTTGCGTTTGTATTTTGTTTTCTCACAAAATGAAGGATGGGAGTTTTTTTCACAGCATAAAGAATGAGATTCTTTTCATTATCTACATGGAGCATGTGAATTATTTATGTTCAAATCATGAAGCATGGATATTTTTTTTAAAGACATGGACCATGGTCATTTTGTTTTTTTATGATGATATAATTTTCTTATAATTATGTTTTTTCTATAATTAATTTTTATATGAATTTATATATTTCTATATATCTATAATTATTATCCTTGACCAATTTCTACTTTTTACACATTTCAAAAAATATTTCCTAGGTATTTGTTTTTCCCAGTTGATATTATATATATATATATATATATATCATTATTTAGGGACAAATCATATTTTTACGAACTCTTTTTTATAATAATTTCTTGTATTTTCCATGTTTTATCGTATAATTAAAATATAACACTTGATGAGAATTTGATAAGTTTTCACATAATAATAATTTTAGCTCACCCCATTCTTATGTTTCTTATTAATTGATTTATATGGATATGTGTAGTTAATTATATTATTGGAATGGAATCTAGATGAGTTCAATTATAGAGAAGATATTATATATTAATATGTTTATATATCAAATCTGTAAGAAACTAACCCTTTTAGTCTTTGGGTTGAGTGATTTTTTGAGAGTTTCATTTTTTAAATTATTAGATTAGTTTATTATTTGTTTTATTATAATCATGGGGTAATTCAGTTTGTATTATTGGATAGGTTTAGATACATAGCATATTTTATTAGTAAATTTTGGAGAATAGTTTAGTTAGATTTTGTGTTAGGGTTATAGAACCTTAGTAAACACATTACTGATGAGTATGTCTACAAGATGATATCCTCAAATATTTGAAAATAGTTTAGTACATTATTTTCTAATAAATATATTTTTGTCTAGATAATAGAATATGATGTGAATTTTTTAAAGATGATTCTAGGGGTAATAACACTAAAAATATTTGGTCTAGAATATATTGTCCATCATTCTTGTGCATGGTGAATGGATCCTTACTATGCACCTGGTTTGAGACTCGAAGAGACTATGCATTAGTTAATCACATTCTTAATATATTCATTTATGAATTATTTTTATGTTATGGAATCTAGATATTTATATATATAAGATAACCCATCCTAAAAAAAATTAATTTTGAACCTAGGGTGATTTAGGTTGAACATAAATCTAATGTTAGGGATTCAAAGAGTAACACATATAACAATTGATTTTTCATAATTATCTAATGATTTAAAAATAAAACACCGATGATTACATATTTTTTGTTGAAATAGTTTTGAAGGGACAATGGAATCATATTATGGAAGGATTTATTTGACAATGTAATGGTTTTTCCAAAGGGAATGAAAATTGGAAAAAACTATTATAATAAATATTGTTTTTATTATTAAAAACATAATCATAATTGAATTTTCATACCCTCGAGATGACACAAAACTAAAGTTTCATGAATGACCAACTAGTGAGGAGTATGATTGAGAATATATTTGAAATTATATATGGTAAAGTTATGATAAGATACTTCTATGAAAATTCTTCAAAGAAATGTAAAGATGTTTTATGAGTATAAAATTAGTGAATAAGGTGAAAATTGTTAAAGGAAATTTAAGATTGAGTTTAAAAGTATAAAATTAAATGAATTAAATTATAAAGTACAACTAATATTTCTATGTCTTAAATGTATGGACATTGGACACTATAAAAATCTATTCCAAAATAAAAGGGATAATGAGGATAATAAGCATGATAAACCTCAAAAATAAGAAAGAGCATATACAATTAATACCATTTAAGTAGATAGTAATAAATGAGGTATTCTTATTCCGATTCCCAAAAATGAATAATTTTTTATATGATTTTTTTTATCCAATCTAGTAAATATTGGATGTTTTCAAAGACCATCATATAAGCACCCCTATGAGTTGATATTATATAATTGTATTACTAAATCACAATATGATGTTTATTAAAATATTCTACATGTGAGTAAAAATTATTATTTATTTAGGGGAATTTAATTTGATTATGGTGATTGAATATCACTCATCACATGGATCACACGTCAATTGAGAGAATAAAGATTTAAAAATTTACATCTTAATCCAAAATTTGATCATCTATCCGTAAAAGGAAGGATATGAACTCTCTTGTAGAAAAACATTCTTTATAGGGGTTATGATACATAATTATAAGGGAGTTATAGCCTAAATAGTTCAAAATAAACTTAATATTTGGATTTTACTATTATTAAGGAATAACATGGTTTTATATTATCACTCAAATTAGTATGGTTGATACAATAATATATATTAACTCTCAAGATATATCAATTTTATCTAGAAGCCTAAATATCTTCATTAGTAATTGATATTTAAAATATTGAGGAAAAAATTTATTTAATAAGGCATGAATATAAAGACTAGAGTGTTTGAACACATTAAAATAAAAAATTATGATTTACAACATGTGTATAAAGATAGACTATAAAAAACCACAACAAAATAATAATTAATTTTTAATAAAACTCTAGCATAAACTATTATGGTAACCACTAATAGTAATTACCTTTAGATGTTAAATACTTAATATGAGTTAATATTAGAAAGTTAATTTAAAAAATCAATTTATTCATATAAAAACTAAAAAATAGGATTTTAGAATTTATATATGATATGGTAAATATTTTTTTGAATAAATAAGATAAATAATATCTGATGATGAACTTTTGTGTTTTTTTCTAACATAATTTCTTTTTATGTAAATAGTGAAAATATAGATTTTTCTAGAATTGTGACTTTTAAACGAACAAAAATAAAGTCACTTCCAATAATATTATATATTATATAATCTAATAATTTTTTTCAAAATACTATATTGATTTGATAAACCCATAATGAACATTTTTTAAATTTTTGTAGCATTTTAATTGAAACACCCTTTAGACAATTTTGTTTAACTAATTATAACAAGATGACATTTTTTTAATTTTTGAAATTAATAATATTTATATGAAAATAAATATTTCAAATTAATTATAATAAATTTAATTTATAATTTTATCTTAATGATAAATCTTTTTCATTAAAAATAACCTTTTTAAATTATTTTTATATGTTATATACTATAACATTAAGATTAATTTCCATAAAAAAGAAAGATACTTCTTAAAAAATATTTCTATATTTTAGATAATAAAATTTATATTATATAATATGTAAATTTATTATTAATGTGTAAAATTTTGACTGTTAGGATTAATGTAAATTTCCATGATAATTGTGAACACATATTTTAAGAATATAAATTTGTAAATATAATGGAATTTTAATTGATTTAATAAAATTTAAATCATTTAAATAATGGATCAAATATGATTTTTAAACTAATGAATAAATATATTAACACTCATTTATATTTTAATCATTATTAAATTTTATTATGAATCCATAATGGTTGAAATGTAGTTTTTTCCTTCTAAAACATCTTTTTCTACACAAAATATATTTTAATTAAAAATATATATATATTAATAATTATAATATAAATTTGGATAAAAATATTTTCAATTTTTATATATTAAACCTAAATTTAGTTATATGGGTTATGATATATGTTTAATAAAACATAAAATCACATAGTTAGGAACTAGTTACCTACTTTAAAAGTAAAAAAGTTAAATTTAAAAACATATTGTTAAAAATTATGTAACATTATTAAAATATGTGGGGAATCACTTTGCTGAACCTTGATAAAACTAACCATTCCCCACCATTCATTATTTCGAATATTTGGATCCATATAAATTAGAATAATTTTATTGACTTGTAAAAATTAAATGGTGTTTCCGAAAGTGCCATTTTCCATTCTAATAAAAGGGAATCAATTAAATCATTTGAAACAACATATATCATTAAAATTCATCATTTAGAACATATATGTTTACACTATATCATATCCAATCCCACAATCAAAATCCCATATTTCACCATACTGTATCACAAGAGCTTCAATTACAGTAAGTGATATTTTTTATGAATAATTATAAAATTTATATTTAAGTACTCATCATTTTATATTTTATATTATATTATAATATGTGTAATTAACCATTTATTAATTATAAACATTACATATATTAAGAGAATATAATTTTGACATAAAAATTGAAATTTTTAAGAAATTTGTTTTAAACAAAAATATGAATTTCATTCCAATTTAATTATTTAATATAAACTTTTATGATAAATGATATAAATCAAATTTAATGGGAAATATATATGACAATTGGATTTTAAATCCATATAATGATTTTTACTAGTCAAATAATTATTGTAAGATCATCTTATTCTTGAGAAAAAAATCCTAAAAATCCATATTTCAACAGATCTAACTATTTTGTTTTTAAATTTTGTTCGTGAACATATTTGAATTGAATTTGGTAAAATGAAATATATTCCTTCAAAACTAATAATTTCTATTAGGTAATATGGTCTATTTAATTTTGGTTCATAACTACTAGTAAAAACATCAAAATTTTATTATCACAATTGAAGTTAAAAGAGGGTTTTATATGTTGTATATGGTTCTGTTAAAATAAATGTTTCACATGCCTAAGATTTTTATTTGATAAATTTGATTAAATATTTATAATTAGTTTTTTAAATATATTATATATTTATCATTTAATTTTTAGTCTTGAACGACAAATTACCTAATAAAAAACTAGTCATCGTGGTGAAAACTAAAATTGAAATGTGAGTAACCTTATATATAAAAACAATACCATGCGTGAAAAATTTTAAAATTTTAATAGTGGATGATTGTATCAATATTAGTTTCCCTTGAATACATTATTTATCATTTTTTTAGTCTCTTGTATTTAGGGTGACTTAATATTATGAAATAGTTTTGGGTATTAACAAAAATAACACTCTTTTTCATTTATAAAAGGGATCCTCCTACCCCAAATTATTCAAACATTTCAATACATTTAGATTAATCACCCCAAAAAAATATCTCCCAAAAAACATATACATTTTATAGAGGTTTTGGTCTTCTAAAAAGACGAACCCTAGTGTCCTTATTAAGAGATTCCTTAGAGGTTCTTCTAGGGTAAGATATTTCTCTTTACCAAACACTTTCTTGTTAGCTACTTATTTTACCACATAAAATAATATATTATGTAACACCTATATAATTAATGATTTATTCCCTATTAAATAAATTATAACTCTTATATAGCTTGTGATATATGGATGAAAATTTTTGATTGAAATATGTTATTCAATTAAAATCTTATTTGAAAATTACAATTATAACCGATATTTTATATTGTAGGGTATGAATATGTCTAACTAAATTATAATAAATATAAAGTTTAAAGACATTAATCGTTTATATTTTTATTATAAATAAATATAAGAATCATTTGAAATTAAAAGAAATGTTTTCGGTAAAACTAATTTTTTTACAGGAAAATTATTTTATCGCTTCATATACACGTTTGATGAAATTAAATTTCAATCCTCAAGGAGAATTTATTTGCTAAATTAATTTTTTTTATGAAATAATAATTTATAAATTATATGTGGCTGAACCATTATTATTTTTCTAAAATTTTTATTTTCTAGTTGAATTTTGAATAATATTTTTTATTGAAAACAATATTCTCCTTTATATAATTTAAAAATATAAAGTATATTTTTAATTTAGTTTTAATGTAAAATTAGTTCAATAATATTATATTAAATACAATTTAGGTCAGTTGAATAAATTTCATGTTAAATTTTTATTTTAAATCCTTATATTCTTATGAAATGGTTTTCTTTGGAATCCCACTTTTTTCATTGTGTGAGTGAGTATTATAATAAATTAGATACTGCCACTAATGTGAAATGAATTTGGATAGTGGATTAAATTTTTTTTAATGAGAATAATTTATATTATATAATAATTTCTACTCTTTTTTTGACCTTTATGAATTAAAAAAGTACTAAAAATTAATTATCAATGTTAAGGTAAAAACTGAATTATTAGGTGTTAAACAATGATGCCAATGGGTAAAATGACAAATAACTTGTAAAAAACAATTATCAAAACATATTTAGACCATAAAATCTATGATTTTATTTAATTATATATTTATTAAGCTTTTGGAATGATAAAAATGAGGGTATAGTTGGTTGTTTTAAAAACATCCATGTCTGCCCCCTCCCCAACAAATAAAATGCCACCCCTCTCCACCCCTCTTAAAACAGCCAAATCCATTTGATACATATAATAACTACCCAATTAAATTCATTAATCCCTTCTATACATCATATATCCCATTTTTTATCCTAAATGAAACCTATTCAGGATTTTGGTGAAAACCTAATGATGTCCACTGAAGAAGAGATATTGTTCTTAAACGAGCATTTTCATTTTATTTCTTCATCAATGTCATGAAAATATTATTAAATAATTATATTATGATAAAAAATTGTCTCTTATATAGATATATTATTTATGTGAATTAAATAACCTATATATAAATCAATGTACATCTAATGTTAATGAAATCATTGATCTTGTGTATGGTGAACCACTGCCTCGCCAACTGATAGAATTTTTTTACATCAGTACCTCTAACGGTTGTAAATTACAATTAATTTAATGTTTACAAATAATATTGATGTTATTATTATACTTTTATAAATTTAATATCAGATATTATTTCTTACTTTCCATTTATTTTAAAATACGACAATGTCGCTCATGTGTACGATGAATTACCACCCCACGAAGCAATGTAATTAATTTTACAATTATAATTTATATATAAGGTAATAATTATATATTTAATTAATTAATGTGATATATATTAAATGATATAAAATATTTAAAATTAATATATCATACAGTTACTTACCCATTAACCTGTTAAAGGAGTTATATTGTCACTTGGGACTATGTACGACCTATCTTCTCCCTGAAGTGATGTGAATCATTTTCCAAGCCCATATTATAATAATTGTTATAATAATATATTTAATAATTAAATATAATATTTTTTTAATTATTATGATTATTTAAATGATATATTTTATATCAAATTTACAATTCCTGAAACATTCATTACAAAACTCGTATGGAAAATATATAAATTAACACTTCAAAAAATCAAGATAATGAAATATTATTTAAAAATGGGTATTTATATGTTATAATAGGATCATATATGATTTTATAAATACGATTATGTTTTTTAAATAAAATAATTACATGTTTAAACCCATTATTTTATAGATTAAAACCTATTTAACTCTAGTAAATTTTCTTATTAAGGACTTCATCTCAATTTCTCTTCATTGATTTATAATGTATTGTTATATACATAATTTCATTTGTATAGAAAAATTACAACCACATTTACATTTAATACCATTAATATATAACAATTCATAGTATTTTAGGTTTCAATTTGAATTATTTCAAAAAATGGGATTTTACTAGAACCTTACCATGTAGTAAGGGTTTTTGTCTCCACTTCAATTTACTTAAGAAATTTTCTTAATATACAACTATTTATATTTATGTTGTGTATATACTTCCCCATTGATGTATTTAACATGGGTAAATTTTTATTCATCATTATCTATTTTCAATTTCAATTTTTTTTCATGGAGATGGAATATAAATGTTACCATATAGATAAGAATTATTTTTCATTATCTCATTATTTTATGATTGTTATCTTTTTCATGAAACCATCATGTTATTTTGATTTTATTTTTTTGAAATTAATTTTTCATTAAATATTTATATTTTATGTTTAATGTATTCGATTAATTCCTAAACCTTACACCATTTTTATATATGGGGTATATATTGAATATTATTTGATTAATTTGGCTAATATAAATAAAGATGAATTATTTAATCAATATAGATACTTATTGAGAAAAATTAGTAGAAAAAATTCAGTAGAAAAAAAACACATTATTTTTTACCAAGTAGTTCAAATATGTCTTGTGAGAAGTCATGAATGTTGAGTTAATAATGAATTTTATTATAATGAAATTCATTAATTAATCATTTATTTCAATTGGAATTCATTTGATATTATTATCCCTGATATATTCACAGTTATATTATCTCTAAAAGCATTTCATTCTCATTTTTTTCATTGAATAACATGAATTTTACTTTACTTACCTTTCTATATTGATTATTCATTATACATTTATGATATCCAATATAATTATTAAATGTAATATATGTTTAGTAATTTTACATTACATATTGATTTTCTTTATTGATTCATTATATCATCCATTTTATGAAACCCTTACAAGACATTTGAGCTTAGGTTTTTTTCCTTTCCTCGGGATATGAAGAAGAATTCAAAGAACGACTTCATGGGTGCCAAATGTAATCCATTACTATGATATATATTATATTTAATTATGTAAAATGGGTATAATGGATTTATTTGGTTAGGAAAAATATCTACATTTATTTATCCTTGTATGTTTGACCCATTCTTTCAATGAAAATGTAATATTATAGACACATTCTCTGGGTTACTGGATTCAGGGTCATTACAGTTGGTATCGAAGAAATTTTAGTATAAACTATTAAAAACTGATTAAAGAAAACATATATCAGGAAATATAACCCTATGATATAATTTGAGGATAATAAGATATGAACATCGTTATTTTTTCGTAATAATTTATTATGTGATTTTTCCCAGTAAGGCATCTCTGTCTGGATACTACATGTGGGCGTGGTTCTAAAATAGATGTACCTAAGGGTACTAAATCCGAAATGGGTACATTGATTTCTACTAGATAATCACCTGGTGCACAAAAACAGGTCATACTATATAGCTAGATTTATAATCATAGGGGATATTTTTAAGATAATTCACATTTTAACTACAAACCATTTGGAAGGATTTGAAAAAAAATCACCAATTAAAAGATATTTTTGATTCTGAGATTAACAACTCAAAAATATTACATTAATTTTAATTCTTAAAAAAAATATTTAAAATTATAAATTAGGATTTAAAATTCATAATTTTATGATCCAATAATGTATATGTCATTTTTGATAAATGGTTGTTCAAAGGAAGAAGGGTATCAATATTCATGGACAATATAGAGATTTCCCTACCAAGACATATAATATAGGTTGTATTGGAATTGAAAGGATCATGGATATATTTGGGTATCTTAATTAGGTTGTTACAATTAAACATTAATAAATAGATAATAATATTGTTCCACAATGTGATCATATAATGCTGGATCACGTCATGTGATAGAATCACCTATAATTTTGTGGGACTAATAATACAACTGTAGATGGGTAGTGGATTATTTATTTGGAAAATATATTTATGGATTCGGGATACAATGAAAAGGTAATGGTTAAACATTTAGTATATTTTATTTAAGGTGATTCTTATTAATAGCGGTTATTAATATAGAATACTAAGGAGGATAATGATATAGAACTCTCTAATTGGAATGATTTTAATGAGATATTTGAAGTGCCCAGATCAGTGTGAATCACTGAGAGGGGGAGGGGGTGAATCAGTGATCCCTTAAAACTTCTTACTAATTGATTCTTTATCAATTAAACCTCTATGTCTGGTTAAAGCCTCGATCCACTCTTCTTGTATCTCTCACCTTTCCTCGAATGATGCAGTAAATGTAAAGGCACTGGACACAAGGATTTACATGGTTCGGCACCAAAGGCCTACGTCCTTGCCATGTTGGTTATACGCCCCAACATGGTTTCTCCATTATAACTTGTTAGAATTACAATGGTCGATAGAGAGTCCCACTGTATCTCTCCTGAGTCCCACAGGAGGGTCTTTATACTGCGTCCCACAGTGTTACCAGAGTCCCACTGGCCTGCTCCAGAATCCCACTGAAGACTTCTTCCACCCTGAGTCTCACAGGGGGCTTCTCCTGGCTCCTCGAGTCACACGAGTAGCTCTTCTTCACTTTAAGTTCTTCAAGTATCCTCAGCAGCCTGGGATAAAGGTTGCTGGCCTTGCTCTGTACATATGCTCACTTGTGATGAACAGATCTTCTCGTCTTGCTCAGGATTTATCTCCTTCTTCTCAGGATGACCTGGCTTCTCTCCAACTACTGAATACTCAGACAACTGATATCTTTAACTTCAGTCTGGTCCAGTCTCATAGCAATTCAACTTCATGCACTGAATGCATGGAAACTCTGATTCTTCAAGATCTTCTGGTCTTGGACTTCTCAATTGCACACAGCCTGATTTAGCTTTGTTCACGTGTGCACGTGCATGCATGCATGCATGCACTCTCCTTCTTCTACTCTTGGTGCAATAATCCCACAAAGGGTGTAATCACTTCAAGCACACACCTTCCTTGAACTTCACACACTTTGTTCAATTTGTTCACACACTTAAAAGTGTGTTATACTTTAGTGTGGAAGTCTTCTTCTCCAAAGTGTGCACATCAACTTTGCACACACTAAGGTTCGGCCTTTTGTTCTATTGCCCACACACCACTAAGGTAAGTCTTTGGCCTTCTTCCTTCACTTTGCACACACACAAAATGTGTGGTCTTCACTTGGTGCTTATGCACACACTTGGTTTCTAAGGCCCTCTTGTCTTCCCACTTGGCTACGGCCTTCCTTCTCTTCTTGCACACACCCAAGGCTACGGCCTCTTGTTCATTTTCACTTATACCACCCGTAGGATGTCTTCACTTTGCACACACACAAGGTGCAAGCCTTCCTTGCACTTAGCACACACACAAGGGGAAATGTGGCTACGACCTTCTTGGCTTCTTCTTGCACACACCCGAACTCCCTTGTCCTTCAAAGGAGGCGCGCAAGGTCTCGGTGCAAGGGGCAGCCGCGCAAGTGCGGGCTTCAACCGTGGGCGCGCAAGGTGCTGCGACCCCGGGTTCTTCCTGCCGCGCAAGGGGAAGGCGCGCAGGGTTCTTCTCCAACCTCTTTCGTGCAAGGTATGCACAAAAGGAACAAACAGAGCCAAGGGATGGCTCCGGGCTTCACTGCCGCGCAAGTGGTACGCGCAGACTATTCTTCGCGAGGCACAAGGGTGCTCTCACGGGACTCTCGTTTCTCAAAGGATCAGCAAGCAATTCAAGCACCTCAGCTGCTCTTTTTATAGGCAGAGGAGGTCCAAAACTTCCGCGTGAGATATCTCTCAAATCCCCACAACATTCGGGTTTTCAAGATTCTGTGAATCTTGATATTTCTCCTCGGTTCACCGTGAGTTCTTTTATTTTTCGCTCCTTCTCATGCATGCGTCGCGGAACGTGTGCATGGCCTCTGTTTAGGCCCATGCATGCAAAGCATGAACACCCGATTCCTCGGCAACGTTGTTTGCCTCGGCATGCATCGAAATCTCCCATTTCACGTCTACATGCATATTTTATTGCATGATTGTGTTCATATGGCTCAGACGAACTCCATGGATGCTTCGGCTCGATTTATGGTGGCCGGATGCTCAAAAACCATCCTTGGAAGGCGCCTGGTTCAACGGAGGCATGCGGGGAGGCCTCGACATGGATCAAGGTTGAAGACGATCCGTAGATGCATCGGACGGTTAAGATCCGGCGCATGATTAGATGGGCGGCTCAGATTAGATCGCGAGCGGCGCGATGCATCGGGCGGCCGAGATCTGCTGCGCGATTACTCAGACGGCTAGGATGCGCTCCTGGTGAATTTTGCGTGTCCCACATCGAAACGGAGCGCGGTTTTTCTGCGGCTTATCAACCTAGCGCTCCCCCAGCCGGCTCAATTGAATCCTCTCCCTCCACGGTGCCGCCCCGCACCGTGTTCTCTGCGGGCGCGCTCTTGCGCCCACCCCTGCCACTCGGGCGCACCACTGGCGCCCACTATGCACAACACGGGCGCGCTCCTCGCGCTCACGCTGCGCGGGCTTCATCACCGCATGGCCTCGAGGCTTATACACGGACCCGGCCTCTCGGGCTGGCCCCATGGGATCCCCCTTGGGCGTGGCGACCTCGAGTCCCACATGTGCCTTGGGGTTGAACCCTTAAGGCTGGCCCTTGGTGGCTAATTTTTGCTTAAGTATTGAACAAACACTTTGTTTAAAAACAAAGTAAGCTCAACATGCCAAGTGCCACTTCTTCCAAGCCATTATTCCTCTTCCTATTCTTCCTTCTTCTTTTCTTCTCTTCTCTTCTTCTTAAGAATTCCTCCAATTCTCTTCAACATTTATTCATCACTTAGGAATGGAATTCCCGAAGGTTCTTCATCAACCGAGCTCATGAATCACATAGATCTTCAATGTTCTTCATTGATCCAATTAGAGATCAAGTTGGATAAACTTCTAATTCACATGCACTAAGTGATAGTGAATGGACTTCATTAAACCACTTCATCCACTTAGAACTTGTGGATGGATCATCTTCAACTCCACATGCATTGTCTTAACAATGCATGGTCTTCAAACATTAGTGTGACATTGTATCCACTTGATACAAGTTCTTGGAACTTAAAGATCAGATCAACAATCGTCAGATGTAATGATGATGATGCTCCATCATCATCCATTCTTCAAGTGGTGTAACTTAGTATCATCTTGATACAAGTATTGAAACATTAAGATCAGTTCTACAATCGTCTGATATTGATAGAGAATGTTTCAACCACAACATCCTATGTCACTTAGTGAATCTCCTAAGTGACATGCATCTTAGTACCATGGCCATTCTCCTTCCCTCACCAACACCATCACATCCTTTGTCATTCACATATTGAAACTCCTTGACATCCATCCATTCATTCTTTGACAACAACATACCTCATTGACAACAAATGCAACACAGTGAACTTCAATCTCCCCCTTTGTATTTGTTGGCAATACACTAGAGCACATATGAATGGGTCAATATGTGTGCCAATATTTTCTCCACCTTATTGGAAATCAAATGCAAAGGTGTGGTGTGGTTCTGTTCAGAATATTTCTTCCTCCATTTGAATAGCATCTTCTTAAAAATCACTAAGAAAGGGATGATGTCACATGTTCTCTATAGCAAAGAACATTTAGTAAATCAACTCTAAGTCTACTTGGGCTAACCCGGTGTAGAAAACAAGAGTGATGTAACCAAGGTACTTAATGCTGTCCAACATTCACTATACATGTTAGATCATGCTTCAAGGGGCTTGAAATTTTTCAGATATAACAATGAATTTGCTAAATCCTGCACAACTTCACAAAACTCATTAGAAAGTTCAGGTGCAAAGATAAAGCTCCCCCTTTCATTCATTTGTCTTCAATCAATACTCCCCCTTAATTGTCATGATGAATACAATTAAGAAACAAGGGATGAAAGTATGATAGGAATACCTTCAGCTTTTTTCAAGATGGTATTAAATCTCAGAATCCCATCTTCTATAGATTGGCTCCCCCTCAAGGGGTGCACTCCATTCTTTCCAAAACCATCCTCCATCTGAGAATGATCATCATCTTCAATTCCCTGCATTGTTAGCACATGTAAATACAAGTGATTAGGGAATAAGATGGAACCTCCTTGGTTCATCAATTTGAACAACAAGGTTGAGAAGATTCTCTCAACCGAGATGTCCCATTTTCACCATTCTTCACACTTGCACATTTTATCTTCAATGATGTTTGTGCTGGTGTGGATCTCAATACATCTTCATGTGAAATATTCTTCTTCCCCTTTGCCTTAGCAATTCCTAGAACTTCATCTTCAGCTCTTTGCAGATCTTTGGAAAGTTGCAACTGATTTGGCCATATGACTAGTAAGTCACTTGGAAGTGTGGCCTCAGTTCTGGAAATTCCACATGGTTCCTTTGATGCTTTCAAGCTACATTTCTTAGGCAACTTGTTTTCAACCAATCCCTTCTGCTTCTTCTGGATTGATTGTCTTTTTGAGTCCAGTCTGCTTCTATTCAGTTCCATGGCTTGTTCACAAAGATCCATGGTATGACCTTTCTTTCCACAGTAGAAGCATGTTTTCTTGGTGGTCCTTCTGGATGCATCACCCTTCTTGGACTTAGAATCCAAGGACTTCTCTTCCTTTTTCAACATCTTCTTGGGAGCATTGTCACCTTTATTTTGTTTGCTTCCTATGGATTCTTTCTGAGCTAGGTTCTGTGATCTTTTCTTCTTTTGAGCTCTGGATACAATTGGAGATTGACATGTATCTATTTGACCACTTTTGCACACATCCCAGATGTTATCAAGCAATCCAAATCTGTTAGCAGTAAACAGATGTCTCTGGACCTGTGGATGTTGCTTCTTTTCTTCTGGCTTGCTCCCCCTTGGCATGGGCTTCCTTTGTGCTTTGACATTCAGTGGATTGTACCAACAATCCTTTGCACAGTGCCCATACTTATTACAACACCAACACTGACCCACAAATCTTGACCTCTTCAGTCCTTCTGATTGTTGGGTACTTTTCTTGACTTGCTGTGTTGTTTCAGGAGAGCATTCTTTCTTCACTGTCTTCATCCATACTTGTTTGGATTCATTCTTACATCCTGCACTTTTAGTAGAAACACATTTAGAAACAGAGTACAAGATGGGATGGATGGTACCTTCTTTTTAGAAGTTGTTTCCCTTTTATTAGAGGATGTCTTTCTTTTAGAATCATCCTTCTCAAAGCATACTTGAGTGGAAACATTTCTTCTTCCAGCTGTCTGGGAGGCTTTGGCTTTGGGTGATTGCTGATTTTTCAATATCACCTCTAATTCTAAGCATTTCATGTTGAGGGAGTTCTTCTCATCCTTAACCAATCTTAGCCTACCTTCACAATTCTATTTCAGCTGTTCCATCTGGTCATCATGCACCTTCTTTATTTCATGCAATGAGTTGTCAAGCTCCTTCACCATTTTGACTTTGTCTTCGAGTTGAGCATCTTTGACATTCATTGAAACTTTATGCCTCTTTTCCAGTGCATGGAAAACATCTTTGACAAATATCATAAAGAATTCTTTCTCAGAAAGGCTTCTTTGCAATTCTTCAGCAGTGTCATCATATATTTCATTGCAAATAGAAACGGTTTCATCTTTAGCCTTCACCAGCTTTCTGAGAGTGTTGGTTATACCAACCCTTTTTGACAATTGGACTTCTAGAGAATTGGCTTCATCTTCTAGCAGTAATTTTTCTTCTTGAAGATCAAGGATGCCTGTAGCTATACACATTGTCACTTCTTTGGGAACTGTCTTCTGAAGATATTTGATTGCATTTATTAGATCATTGTTTCTTCCATATTCATCACAGCTAGAGCAGGCTTCATCAGAAGAATGATAAAAGGAATTGTCATCTGATGTGACTTTCACATTTCTTTCCATAGAAGGAGTTTCTCTGATTGCAACAACCTTCTTCCTCGTCTTCTTTGCCTGTTTCTTCACTCTGTTTTTCAGAGTCTTGGCAGATATCTCCATTTGAGGCTGTTCTTTCATTTCCTCAAATCTGCACTCCATATAGACTCTCTTGGATCTTTCAGAGGTAACCTCCCTCTGATACCAATTGAAGTGCCCAGATCAGTGTGAATCACTGAGAGGGGGAGGGGTGAATCAGTGATCCCTTAAAACTTCTTACTAATTGATTCTTTATCAATTAAACCTATATGGCTGGTTAAAGCCTCGATCCACTCTTCTTGTATCTCTCACCTTTCCTCGAATGATGCCGTAAATGTAAAGGCACTGGACACAAAGATTTACAAGGTTCGGCACCAAAGGCCTACGTCCTTGCCATGTTGGTTATACGCCCCAACATGGTTTCTCCATTATAACTTGTTAGAATTATAATGGTCGATACAGAGTCCCACTGTATCTCTCCTGATTCCCACAGTAGGGTCTTTATACTGCGTCCCACAGTGTTACCAGAGTCCCACTAGCCTGCTCCAGAATCCCACTGAAGACTTCTTCCACCCTGAGTCTCACAGGGGGCTTCTCCTGGCTCATCGAGTCACACGAGTAGCTCTTCTTCACTTTAAGTTCTTCAAGTATCCTCAGCAGCCTGGGATAAAGGCTGCTGGCCTTGCTCTGTACCTCTGCTCACTTGTGATGAACAGATCTTCTCATCTTGCTCAGGATTTATCTCCATCTTCTTAGGATGACCTGGCTTCTCTCCAACTACGGAATACTCAGACAACTGATATCTTTAACTTCAGTCTGGTTCAGTCTCACAGCAATTCAACTTCATGCACTGAATGCATGGAAACTCTGATTCTTCAAGATCTTCTGGTCTTGGACTTCTCGATTGCACACAGCCTGATTTAGCTTTGTTCACGTGTGCACGTGCATGCATTCACTCTCCTTCTTCTACTCTTGGTGCAATAAACCCACAAAGGGTGTAATCACTTCAAGCACACACCTTCCTTGAACTTCACACACTTTGTTCAATTTGTTCACACACTTAAATGTTTTTTATACTTTAGTGTGGAAGTCTTCTTCTCCAAAGTGTGCACATCAACTTTGCACACACTAAGGTTCGGCCTTTTGTTATATTGCTCACACACCACTAAGGTAAGTCTTTGGCCTTCTTCCTTCACTTTGCACACACACAAAATGTGTGGTCTTCACTTGGTTCTTATGCACACACTTGGGTTCTAAGGCCCTCTTGTCTTCCCACTTGGCTACGACCTTCCTTCTCTTCTTGCACACACCCAAGGCTACGGACTCTTGTTCATTTGCACTTATACCACCCGTAGGGTGTCTTCAATTTACACACACACAAGGTGCAAGCCTTACTTGCACTTAGCACACACACAAGGGGAAATGTGGCTACGACCTTCTTGGCTTCTTCTTGCACACATCTGAACTCCCTTGTCCTTCAAAGGAGGCGCGCAAGGTCTCAGTGCAAGGGGAAGCCGCGCAAGTGCGGGCTTCAACTGTGGGCGCGCAAGGTGCTGCGGCCCCGGGTTCTTCCTGCCGCGCAAGGGGAAGGCGCGCAGGGTTCTTCTCCAACCTCTTTCATGCAAGGTATGCACAAAAGGAACAAACAATGCCAAGGGATGGCTCCGGGCTTCACTGCCGCGCAAGTGGTACGCGCAGACTGTTCTTCGCGAGGCACAAGGGTGCTCTAATGGGACTCTCGTTTCTCAAAGGATCAGCAAGCAATTCAAGCACCTCAGCTTCTATTTTTATAGGCAGAGGAGGTCCAAATCTTCTGCATGAGATATCTCTCAAATCCCCGCAACTTTCGGGTTTTCAAGATTCTGTGAATCTTGATATTTTCCCTCGGTTCACCGCGGTTCTTTTATTTTTCGCTCCTTCTCATGCATGCGTCGCAGAACGTGTGCATGGCCTCTGTTTAGGCCCATGCATGCAAAGCATGAACACCCGATTCCTTGGCAACGTTGTTTGCCTCGGCATGCATCGAAATCTCCCATTTCACGTGTGCATGCATATTTTATTGCATGATTGTGTTCATATGGCTCAGACGAACTCCATGGATGCTTCGGCTCGATTTATGGTGGCCGGATGCTCAAAAACAATCCTTGGAAGGTGCCTAGTTCGACGGAGGCATGCGGGGAGGCCTCGACATGGATCGAGGTTGAAGACGATCCGCAGATGCATCGGACGGTTAAGATCTGGCACGCGATTAGATGGGCGGCTCAGATTAGATCGCGAGCGGCGCGATGCATCGGGCGGCCGAGATCTTCCGCGCGATCACTCAGACGGCCAGGATGCGCTCCCGGTGAATTTTGCGCGTCCCACATCGAAACGGAGCGCGGCTTTTCTGCGGCTTATCAACCTAGCGCTCCCCCAACCGGCTCAATTGAATCCTCTCCCTCCACCGTGTTCTCTGCGGGCGCGCTCTTGCGCCCACCCCTGCCACTCGGGCGCACCACTGGCGCCCACTATGCACAACACGGGCGCGCTCCTCGCGCTCACGTTGCGCGGGCTTCATCACCGCGTGGCCTCGGGGCTTATACACGGCCCCGACCTCTCGGGCTAGCCCCATGGGATCCCTCTTGGGCGTGGCGACCTCGAGTCCCACATGTGCCTTGGGGTTGAACCCTTAAGGCTGGCCCTTGGTGGCTAATTTTTGCTTATGTATTGAAAAAACACTTTGTTTAAAAACAAAGTAAGCTCAACATGCCAAGTGCCACTTCTTCCAAGACATTATTCCTCTTCCTATTCTTCCTTCTTCTTTTCTTCTCTTCTCTTATTCTTAAGAATTCCTCCAATTCTCTTCAACATTTATTCATCACTTAGGAATGGAATTCCCGAAGGTTCTTCATCAACCGAGCTCCTGAATCACATATATCTTCAATGTTCTTCATTGATCCAATTAGAGATCAAGTTGGATCAACTTCTAATTCACATGCACTAAGTGATAGTGCATGGACTTCATTAAACCACTTCATCCACTTAGAACTTGTGGATGGATCATCTTCAACTCCTCATGCATTGTCTTAACAATGCATGGTCTTCAAACACTGGTGTGACAATGTATCCACTTGATACAAGTTCTTGGAACTTAAAGATCAGCTCAAAAATCGTCAGACGTAATGATGATGATGCTCCATCATCATCCATTCTTCAAGTGGTGTAACATAGTATCATCTTGATACAAGTATTGAAACATTAAGATCAGTTCTACAATCGTCTGATATTGATAGAGAATGTTTCAACCACAACATCCTATGTCACTTAGTGAATATCCTAAGTGACATGCATCGTAGTACCATGGCCATTCTCCTTCCCTCACCAACACCATCACATCCTTTGTCATTCACATATTGAAACTCCTTGAAATCCATTCATTCATTCCTTGACAACAACATACCTCATTGACAACAAATGCAACACAGTGCACTTCAATATTATTCAACAAATGCTTCCCCCATGAGAAACAAAAAAAATGAAGAGTAAGTCACTCATATTAATGAAATGAATAATAATGTGCTTCCTAGTATGAGGATACCTTAAAATGGTTTTCTAGGTATGTTATGGAATAAATATTCAATACATATTGTAATATTTACCCATTAATTTAATTGATTAATTCAACTATCTGAAGTGATACAGTCTCTCAAAAAGTTTCATTAAATGATGAAATAGTTCTATATTATATCAAAATGGATATGGTATTCAGTATATAATGCAAGTTCTATATAAAATTTGACGTTAAATGGTCATTAATAAAAAATTATCACATTAATGTAGTGGAATTGAATGAATCAATTTTCACCTTGTGAGAACTGTGAAAAGAATCATCCTGGGAAATGCTTGATGGGATTGGGTGTATTTTTAAGTGTGGAGATAAGGATAAATAAGATAAATAATTAATAAGGAAGAAATAAAACCCTAATATTTTGGGTTTCAATGGTAGTTATATGGTGAAATAGGAAAATAATTCCCCAAGAGTTTATGGAATCTTCCTCAAAAGAAGAAAATGGGATAAAGATATGTCTATGTGATCACTTTAAATGAGGTGGGAGTATGTAATGATATTATTAGTGGTTAATTTAATAATTGAATAAAAATTACTTAACCCATTATTTTATTCTAGATCCCAAAACTCTTTTATATCTTCTATGTTTTCCATGAAGATTATATATTTCCTTATCAATTTAAGAATGGAGTTGTTAGTAAAAACTCCTTTTAAAAGATACAATATGATAAGGTATTATTATGAAGTCCTTATTATGAGATAGAAACATTAATTATTTTAATACATTATTAAAATAACTATTTGTGAATTTTATATAATCCATGTTATGTAATATATTTAAAAATATTATGAAAATAATTGTAACAATAAAAAGAAAATTTAGATTTGAGTTCTAGATATGGAATTCTTTAACTTTATAGAATATACAAGTTTATCTGATACATTTCTACATCCACCCCATATATCTCTACTGAATGAGAATCATGGGGAATAAGAGATATAATAATTTATGGATTGGGATGTTAATCTTCAAACCTAGGATATACATATTATATAGGAATACAATGATGTATTACTTAAGAAATTAATAGGACATTACCTAGAGTGTGAAATTGATATTTACATTTATTTTATCCGTAAATAAAGAACAATATCAAAGACTCTATAAAAAATAACCACTTTAAAATTATTGGATTTTAAGAAAAAACAATATGAGCGTTGGGGTACAATATTTATTTGCACTAGTTTTTTACCAAAAGGAGCCCTTATTCTCTTTGTTAAGAACAAAGATGAAACCATGAGACATAGAATATATTATAAAGATGTTAATATAATTAGTATAAATAAAAGTATCACCTACCTTGAAATAATAACATATTTCATCAACATAATGGACTTTAATATTTTTCAAAGATTGAATATTTTTTATGGGTATCATTAATTAAGAGTTAAAAATTAATACATTCTAAATATATCTTCTTGAATATTGTATAGAAATTGAGTGGGTATAATGATGTCATTTTCATTAGTTGATGAACCATCTATTTTTATGAATCAAATAAAAAATAATTCAAGGAATATCTATATGATCTTTTATGGTATTCATTTATGATATTTTGTTGTATCTTAAATGATATGAGGATTATTATAATAACATTACGATAATTATTGAGAAATAGAGAAGGAAATTTTTATTTCATAAAATTATTATGTTTGATTTATGGCTTCAAGAAGTTTCTTTTCAAGGGATAATTTTTCTCCAAGTATCGAATATCAGTTGATCATTTAATGAAAAATGCAATTAGGGAATTTATTGAACCTATGAACATAACATTTGTAGGTAGTTTCACTGGTTTGTTATTATAATATCGGTGATTCATTCTGATTTTTTCCAGATTTTCTAACACATTATACAATATTACATAAAAATGGGTAATGTTATTTTAGTGAAATTAATGTTAATATTTTTTTTGACGAACTAAAGAGGAAAATGGTCAATGTTATGATTTTAACCCCACCAACTAGAAATGACATGATAAAGATTTATACTGATGTATATAATAATGTACGTGGTGGTTTCATAATAAAAAATAAAACATTTATTGGATTTTCATCATGTCTGTTAATGTCCCATTAATAGATCTTTCCAACCAATTATAATGAGTTTGAATTAGTATAAATTTCATTGAAGATATAGAGGCATTATCTCTGTGGTTAAATATGTTAGATATACATAGATTATAATACCTTAAAATGATTATTTTTCATAGAAATAAATCAATATGAGGAAACATTGACTGATCTATCTACTCATGTATTTTGATTTCTCAATACACTTCCACCTTGATAAATCAAATAAGTTAGTGGATTCATTGATTAGGAATATCATGAAGTTATAACCCAAAGGAATATTTATATGGATACCATATTCATGGGACTTATAATGATGGATAATGGAACTAATAATAAAGGAATTATGTCGCTCATTTTTAAATGTTTATGGAGCCATATATATTATAAGAAATAAAAATTTTACTATATGATGAAGAAAAATTTCAGAATAAAATTACTGCTTAGAATGATGGAAAATTTATAGGATTCATTTCGGAAGGTTATGTTTTGAAGTTTGAAAATAAATCATGTTTTTCATCTTTAAATGTTCTAAAAAATAGATTTTGGTATTATGTTTATAGCTGAAATATTCTAATACACTCTAGTAGTTCAAATATGTTTGATGATTTGAAAGAACATTTTTGGTCGGATAACATAAATTTGGAAATTGATTATTATATGATCAGAGTTTTTGTTTATAAGCAAGTAAAAATAGTGAGACATCATCTTAATAGAGCCAAGAAACCACTTAATATTTTTATATGAAAATAGAATGATATTATTAATGAATTTTCATAGGACTACCATATACTCTTATGAAGAATGATTCAGTATGGGTTATCACTGATCACCTAAAAATATACACATTTACTCACTATAAGTGAAGATTTACTACTTTATAACCTCCCAATGCTCAACAATAATGATGTTCTAAGACATAATGGAACACCTTTTTCAATTTAATCTGATTCTAAACCCTATTTTAAATCAAAATTCTAGAGTAATATTCATAAGTCTTTTATTAATGAGAATATTTTGGGGACTAACAACCATCCTCAAACTAATGGATTTTTAAAAAGTCTATTCAATTATTGTAATACATGTTGAGAACAATCTTAATTATATTTCAAGGTATGTGGGATTAGTTTTTACCATTTTAATTTTTTCCCTATAAATCATTTTCCATTCAAATGTTCAAATGGATCTATAAAAAGAATTATATGGTAAGAAATGACATACTCCAACTTGTTGGGATGAGGTTGGTGATATGAAAAATTGCAGTCCCAAAATATGTTGAAGAGAAAAATTTAAATAAAAATTCAATTCAAGCTCATATTAAAGAAGAACTAAGTAGGGAAAGTATTATTCCAAATTGGAGGAAGGTTTTGGAATCAAAAGTATAAGATTAGTTTTTCTTGAATGTGTCTCCATAGAAGGGTGTTATAAAGTTTGGTATGAAATGTAAAATGAGTACCCGTAACATAATACCCTTTGAAATCCATTAAATTATTGGATTTTTTATTACTGTTTTTTAATTTCCCCAAGCCTTTAAAAAGAGAATTATGTGTTCAATATATCATTATTAAGGAATTAAATGACATACCTAAATATTGTGCCCACCTATTGTGAAATATAATTGGAACATATTATATTTTTATATAAATAACCCATTTATATTCGTGATACTACAGATAAACTATTAAGAAATCAGAAAACTCATTTATTAAAGTAACTTTTGTGAAATAATGAAATAAACGAAGCAACATGGGAACCGGAGGATAATATAACAAAAAACTAACCTCATTTTTTAAAAGGAAATATACATGAAATTTTGAGGGAAGATGTTTTTTTTTTATTTAATAATGTAGCACCAAGAGAAATTATAATTTATTTTCATTTCAAGTAAATTATATCCTTTCAACATATTGTGATGCACTCAACACTATGGTTAAACAAGACATGATACACGATTAAATTATTATTTCAGCATGACTATTATAACCAAGCTATTATACTGGATGGTATAAGTAATATATAAATTATAAATAATATACATTTTACACACATTCAGTGGATATATTTTTAATAATAATAATAATTATTATAATAATAATTTAAATGATAAGTAAATGTTTTCTGAAAAAAATTCTAATAAAATAGTTGTGTTGCTTCTTGTGAACATATGATAAAATTAATTTTTGAAACATTTATATTCTTAAAAAATATATATATCATTCATTTTTTAAATATTCATATATGAATTTCATAATGTGAATATTTTTTTAATATACTGAAAAGACTCAATTTTTTATGAATAGTGAAAAAATATAGATTTTTATTGAAAAATTCCTTTTCATTTAAATTATATTCCATGATCAATTATATTTTAAATTGGTTTTAAAATATAATTATTTCAATTTTATTATATTCAAAAAAATATTTATTATTTTATTTAATTTCACATTAAAATTGGATACTAAATCCTTCTATACATATGAGGATTTTCTCATTGGAAATTTGTTTTTTTTTTCATCTCTACGGTACAATTTCAAATTTGATTATACCAATTATATGAAAAAAATTATAAAAATTTATTCCATTGTAAAAATAGAATAATTTATATTATCTAAAAATGGAAAATTAATTTTTTAACATTATGAATTGTAAAAGAATTAATAATTAAGTACCATAGTTAAGGTGAAAATTGTTTTTCTAGTTGTAAAACAAAGAATATAATTATTAAAATGACATAAAAACAATCCAATACCATTTTTATAGAAATGGTTAAATCATATAATCTCTAAATATTGATAATATTGCATTTTTTGAATCTTTATTCAAGATAAAAACATCGGTGTAATTTAATCTTTTTAAAAATTCCATGTGTGCCCTATCCCCCACTAATAAAAGGTCACCCACAATTATCTAATATTATCTCTTCTAAATCCACTTATTTCAGAATCTACCATCCAAAATAACTAACATTATACATTAAAAATATTTTATACCCCTTGTTTTCATAATAAAATTCATCATAGAATGTGTTTTTGTGAAAACATAAAGATGTTCCTCGAAGAAGAGGTAATGTTCTTAAATGGGTGTCTTCATTTTATTTCTAATTCCACCTCATTAAAATACCATTAAATCATGATAATATAAAAAAATCGTCCATATAATAATATTTTATTATGTTAATGGAATAACCAATATGCACCTCAACTTCTATCAAATACGAAATGAAATCATCAATTATCGGTACAGAGGACTACCGCCTCATGAACCAATGTAACTCATTTTCCATAAACAAATCTCACATTTGGTTATGATGATTTATTTAATGTTTATATTTAATAATTACGATATATTTATATATACAAATTTATTATATCACATATACCTTTTTACATTAGATTTTTTTAAAAAATAAGATAATGTCACCCGTCTGTACGGTGGACTACTGCATCCCAAAGTGAAGTGTTTCAATTTTCACATACGATTTACATGAATGGTAATAAGGATAAATTTAATAAATATATGAATTTATATAAATTAATTAACTATAAAATACAAAAAACTTATTTAACCATTAACCCATCAAGGTGATGATATCTTCACTCGTGCGTATGTATGACCTACCATCTACACAAAGCGATGTAATTCATTTAGCATGGAAAAATTTAGAGAATGGTTGTAATAATTTTTATAATGAATAAATATTGTATTTTTACCAATATATTCATTATTCAAATGATTTATTTATATTCTAAGTTCAGTAACTAGATATTTTATTATAAAACAACCGTGAGAAAATAATTCCTTTAATATCCAAAAGAATGAAAATAATTAAATATTATTATCAAAAGGCTGGTAAAATTTTATAAGAGGATAATATATAATTTTATTAATATTATAGTGGTTATTTTATAATTTAATGACAATATTAAATCCATTTTAATATAGGTTAAATCATGTATAACAAATGAAAAGACTGAAGTAAGTGACTTTGTCTCAATTTTTCATCATTAATGTATATTGTAATGCAATGCACCTAATTCATTCTATATAATGAATATACTTCCAATATTAATTTTAATATAATTATTCCTTAATAAATTATTTATTTTTAGAATTTAATGTAAATTATTTCATCAAAGGATATTATAGATGAATATTACTATGTTGTAAGTCATTTCGTCTCAATTTCCATTTCATTGAGACATTTTTGTTAATATGCACCTATTCACTTTTATGTGGTGTATAACATTTCCCATTGATGTATACAAAATTAATTCCTATTTATTAATGATTATAAATGTATGTTTTCATGTTTTTTCATCAAGGGGTTAAAATGTAGAATTTCCCAAAGAAGTAACAATTATTTTTCATTTTGACCTTCTATTATAATTATTAACTTTCTTTTGAAACAACCACTTTATTTTAGTACTTTTTCATTTTAAATTACTTTTATCATGTATATAATGATTATTAGTATATTATTTACTATACATCATTTCCTTTTTATATATTAATATTACATTGAAAAAGATTTGATGAAATTGGGAAATATTGATGAATTCATATTATTTACTCAATATAGATATTATTTGATATAGAATATTGATTCATGAATTAAAAAATATATGAGGAATGTCTTGGAAATAAATTTATTGGTGGGGTCTGGTTATAGATATCCCCCCGTTGCATCAACATGCCACATTAGACAAATCTCTTTGGCAAAATTTGATGTGTTATTAAATAGTAGTTTTAAACATTCTAGACAATGGTCTTGAAAGTATAAGTATTCATTATTACTAAGATAATTAAATCCAATAATTATGTATTTATTTAATTTTTAATTTATTAATTATTATTATAAATGATATTTTATCTATGAAATTATCTCTGGATGCATTTTTAAAAAATTTCATTAATTAAATGGAAAGTGTTTTAAGTTACTTATGTTACCATATTGATAATTAACTAACTTGTTATAATCGTGATTTTATTTATTAAATTAAATGTGTGTTTATTAATTTTATTTCCCATTTTTATTATTCTTTGCTAATTTATAATAGCTTCAGCTACATGTAACCCTTTTTGAGTGTTTGAGCTATCCCTTATTTTGTTTAAATTACCAAGGTCATGAAAAAGATTTTTTTTAATGAATTAATAGATACCAAATGTTTTCGATTAATATTATTTTCATATTATTCTCCTACTAAGAATGCGTATCATATATATACATGGTTCTCCGAAATATCTAAAATAATCAATCCTTTAGTATTTGGTCCCATTTATATATATATATATATTCTAATGTCATAAAATAGTCACCAGATATAGGTTACTAGAGTTAGGGTAGTTACATAAGATAAATTCCAATATAATTACAGAAGTATGTACCATATATTTTAATGTTACTATGTTTATTTCATAATATTTATCCACCTAATTCACTAAAAATGGGTAAAAAAACCATTGAACATGTGTATGGTAGACTACCCCCTTATGAACTGATATAATTCTTTCCATCACTAACCTATATAGAGAGTCATAGTGATGGAAATAATAAATATATATAATAAAAATAAAATTATATTTATTATGAAAAATTAATATATCATCCAATTTCATACCCTTTAACCCATTATGTAAATGATAGTGGTTCTCATGTATACAAATGACCAACAATCTCCACGGAGCGATGGGATTTACATTTAATGTCCAATATTACATAAATATTATAAAAAAATTTCTATTAAACAAATAGGATAGTTTTAACAGTAATATAATTCTTGATATTATGGAACTATTTCCAATTTAAAAGATCAAGACCATTAATAACTAAACATGCTTAAAAAATGGAGTAGTTATCCATAAAAACAATGGTAATAATCAAATAATATTAATTAATTGGTGATAAGTTTCAATAACAGGATCACATATGGTATTATAAACATGAATTTGAATATGTCAGAAATTAATATTATGTTTATACCATTGTAAAATATGTTAAATCAAATTAATCGTAGGGAAGTGTTTTGTAAGTGATTACGTCTCATTTTTCAGTACATTGAGTAATAATTGATATTATGTTCCTACTTTGTTTTATGTGGTGTATATATTTCCCCCATTGATATATTTAACATGAATGACTATTTTTTAATGTTATTTAATGTTTTAATTAATGTTTTTCATATTGAGGGTTACTAATTAATATCTACCATAGAGGTAAGGATTTATTTAATAATAGCATTTTTTGAGATGGCCTTAATTTTATTTAAAGGAATTATATAATATAACCATCATAAAATAATTCTATTTTATAATTATTTGGATATTTAAGGATGTTCAATATTTTCTTCTAGATATTTCCCTCTTTGATAGTTAAATGATGAAAATAAAAGTTCAAAATAAAATATGAACTCTTTTCTATTTTGGTGTGGTATAATTATATTCCATGTCCATAATTTTGTAAATAGTTTTTAAAAGGAACTTTTTATTTAATAAAATTATTAATTATGAAAATTTTATGTTATCCTGGAAATTTCTAAAAGAATTGAATGGAATATTTCATATTTTTTCAAACATATTCATTTTTTAATCTCATTACAAATACTTGAATGGAACGTTTTTAACTTATATGGTGAAAAAGGCCTCCCCTGAACTATTAACATTTGAAAACAATGTATCTTCATCTAAATGTTTTAAATCAGTTTCAAATAAAAATACTTTAATGAATTCCTATTTTAAAATTTACCTTCCATTTAGTTTGTTTTTTTGATGGACTTTATTTTGTATAAGATATAAATTCGAGATGAACTAATTGTCATCCATTTTCTATATTTCATTTTGTGGTTATTAAATTTATCCTGAAACATTCAATTTATTATGATCATTGGATAATAAATATATCTTAAATATCCATATTATTTTAACCATTAATGTTATTGATTCAAAAATCATATACCATTTTTAATATGACATTTTACATTGAATGTGTACATTATTTAAAAATATATATTCTTTACTCAACACAGGTATTTATTGATATCCAAAATGTTTATGAACTAAAATAATAATGAAATATTTGATAAATTCATATGACATGTAGTTATTATTACATCCCAATTATAGATATCCCCATGATGCATTAATTATCTTAATAGATGAATTAGAAGTCAAAATTTAATGATTTTTTGTATATATCATCCCATTAATTAATCCATTTTATAAAAGGTTTGAAGGTATAAATATAATGATTTCTAATACCATGAATTCATATATTATATTATTCCCTACAACAAACTATGATGGGAGGGGTGAATTAGGGTGTCATTATTTTCTTCTCAAATGTCGATTCTTATTCTCATGTTGGAAGGAATTTGTTAATCCATTCCGATGGAAACATACATAAATTAAAGAATTATATTAAATTAAAAAATCATAAATTTTACATTTTTCTCCACTAAAGGATAATCCAAGGAGAATACGCCAATAGTGTTACTTTTTTACCAAAATCAACTAATATTTAATAGTTTTTTAATAAAAAGGATCAAACACATTCACTTTGTTTTAATAACATAAACGTTAGAGGATTTTAGCAATAACACATTTATTCCCTCAGAACACTTACATTGACTCTGCATAACTCATTAATGTGGTTGAAGTATTACTGAAATTTAATGACATAACTGGTGATGCAGTGGATTGTAAATTAAGTCTTGTCCCTAACATGCATAAGAAACATCTTAAAACATATTCTTGAATTGATAAACAGGAATGCAGTGATCAAATAAACTAAATATTCAAGAATGTTAGTAGGGTAACTCAATATCTTTTGCGAAACACAACATCTTGCATAAAACATTTGGTATTTTCATTTAAAATTAATTTCATGTGACCCATATATTTTGTGAAACCTAATAAAAGAATTTACTTGGTCTTCAAAGGCATAATGAACTCTCTACGCACAAGATATACTATGTGTAACTCTTTTGTGTGCAACTCTTTCATGTGAAATAAGTATCTAATCTTATATATATAATTTTCTTCTAAATTAGGGGGCCTTATAATTATGGGCATGGATAACCCTATTATCATTATTATTGTGAACTACCACTATACATTCATGTTTTATTTTGACAACATATTTGGAATGTAAGATCCTTTTGGAAATTTTATATTTTCTGTGTGTCTCATTATATTTTAGTATTTTGATGTCTGGATCTTGAAACCACAATTGAGAGTAACTAAATTTTGATTTCATATTCAGTGCATATAATTCTTCCATGCCTTCTTCTTTATGTGTAAATTTCCTATCTTAAAAATTATCCTTCTTAAGAAAATCATGTGTGCAATTATTTTATTTATATTATTTTGATGAGATGATCTTAAAACATAACATTAATGAAAAATTCAAATTCACCTTCAAACATACACACAAATTCTTTTTATAAAAAATCAATTTTCTCCCTTTTCAAAATTTTGGACCAAAATATTTTGAAAACACTTTGAAACAACCCCAACTTAAACACAAAATTCATCCATGCCATAAAAACATGTTTTGAAAACTCATTGACTCACCCTATGTGGATTAAAAAAATGAAAACTAAAATCCATTTACAAAAAAGAAAATCATTGATTCTAATAATATCATCCTCTGTGTTTTTTGGAAATATATAAAAAAATTTAATAAAGCACCAGCCACTATCAAAACATAAATTATGGTAGATAAGTTTTCCAACACACTAAGTATATGTGATAAAATATCAGTGTATAAAAAAAAGAGGAGAATCCCAAATTCGGTACACATGTTTTAGAATTATTTAATATCTCAAATATATGATTTGAGAAATATTAATTGTTTCCTCATAATATCGGATTATCATTGAGTAACAGAAGCATTGCATGGTTTTTTTAAAAGTGGAAACCAGAAAATCATTATAACTTCTATCCAGTGCCTAAAAAAATCACTAGGGAATGTATCTCCCATATAAACCTACGTCATTTCCATTTAATGATTATTATAGTAATGAAAAGTGAATAGGGGGAAACTCATAACCTCCTCAAGAACTGGGATGGGGATAAACATTGTGGTTTTACTGATGTTTATCGAAAACATGTGTTGCCAATGGCTTACTAATAATTCAATCCACTTGGTCATTAGGTCAATCATTCTCCATATTAAACATACCCTCTACAAAATTTTCCTTGATAAAGTGATATATGATATAAATATGTTTTGTATGGGAGTTTTGAACACGATTCTTCATAATATTAATTATTCTCTTATTTTCACAATGGATCATAATTATTTGTTTCACCTCATCACCAATATCAGCTTTTTTTCATCATCCAAAATAGTTGAGTAAAATCATATGTAGATGTGATATACTCTAATTCCTTTATTCTAATAGAATTTATTTTTGGTTCCTTCCTCAACCATACCACACATTTATTACCACTAAAGAGTTCTCGACCACCTGTTGACGTTTTATCCACGACATCTCAGGACCAGTCAACATCATAAAATTCTTTAAATTCATTATCTCTTTACTATTGTAAATAATAAAAAAAATGATATTTCCTTGAATTTACCTTCGTATTTTTTCAATTCATTCTAAATGATCTTACCTAAAATTACTTATCAAATTGACTACTAAAATTCTCACAATGATGAATTCGTACCATTTTTTAGTCAAGTATAATATGATTCCAATGATTCTAATCAACCTGGTTGTATCCATACATGTCCCATCCTTATGCTTTTCGAGTTTTCTTCCCAACCACAATCGAAGTTGACATTGGTTTCTAGCCACACATGTTTAATTTATTTATTATATCTATTACATATTTTTTCTAAGAAATGAATGTTTAATCCTTCTAATGAATAAATTGACGCCCCCATAAGTATGTTATTTAACAAATCATAGACATTTCAATTTATTATTTCATATTATTAGAAAATTATTACTCTGATCCCTACATTCATCCACCAGTAATAATATATTCCACAAACACAAGAACCAAAAATTCCTCTTACTTTTGATTCTTTACATAGATATAATTGTTGACCACTCTAATTTTAAATTCAAGTTTCTTCATATATGAATTGAGTGGATAATACCATAATCATGGTTCCTGATTTATATAATAGAGTGCCTTCACTAATATCCAAACCATAGTCTTAACATTTTAAATTAAAATTACCAATACTTGTCCAATATATACATATAAATCAAGAACTCTATTTTATACTGTTGTTTTAAAAAATAACTAATAAAAATAGTGTTCACTCTAAATTACTATAAAACGGAAAATCATAATTGACTCTTATCTACATAATGGAGAAAATTATTCTTCAACATTAATGTCTTCAATAAATTCATAGCCTTTACCCACCAAACATTCCTTTTCTAGGATCACATTTCCATGTTCATGAAAAAAATTAATTATCCAGTTTTTTGCAATAAGAATGTGATTTTTATGTCTTTTAATAAAATCCCATGTCTAGTTTTTTTCAATCTAATATAGTTACTCATTCATGGCATTAATCCATGATTCCTCCTTTTTTTTCTTCTTCAAAAATTTTGTTTCCACAATTGATAAGAATATTAAATTTAATTTATTTTTCATTCTCCTTATTTTTGTGGGTGTTTTCCAATCCACAAAAATGCTAGATTGATCATTTTCAGTTCTTCTATATCTCTGGAAATTTTATGATGATTTTTCTTCACCCATGGTTCCAGTTTCTAATTATCATTCTAAATCTTCATCATTTTGTGATCCATTATGGTTTTCCCAGAATACCAAAATTTCATTATTTGAATATGTCCCATGTACACTTTCATATTCATCTTTTATCATATTGGAATATAAGATCTTAGGCTTATTTTTGGTTTTATATTCAATGCTCATGATATCAATTATTTTCAAATCTATTTCCCTATTATTATTGAAATATTTTTAGGCTTTACTCTCTATTTAATATCCATGGAATATTCCCATATCTACAGCATCACCACAGTTTCCTTAATTACGTTGTTTGTTTCTAATAAAACATTTTCCTCCTAAGACACAAAAATATATAAAATGGGGATACATTCAATACCAAAACTATAATTTTTTTCTTGGTTTCTCCTATATAAATCCTTATTTAATTCTGATTGTACACTACTACTTGAACAACCTCTTTCAGGCAATGATGGCAGACACGATGCACAATTAATATAGTTCAATCCATAATTTTTTACTTATCAATTTCTATGTTCGACAACTCTATTTTTCTATTGGGATATCACTAATACTAACACATAATTTATGCAATGTTTTTAAGGAAAATTTTAAATTCAATGGATGTGTATTCTATTTAATTTTCAAATCATAGAACATTTATTTTATTGCTAGTATCATTCACAGATATTTGATGATAATGATTCATCAATAAAGAAATCAGTTTTCCTATGAAAAATATTTAAAAATCTATTCTAATATAGAAATAAATAAAAATAATAAAGTACATATCTCCATATGATCCAGCCACATTTATTACACAAAATAATTCTATTTGGGTGAGCTTAAGAAAATTTTATGCCCAATTTTTAATTAGTCTATATTAACACCACAACATCTTTCCTCGTATAAACTCATCCAGGTATTTTATTATTCATGATATAGATTATAAATATAGATAAATATAGTCTTTTGAGATGTCATTTACATGGTTTTTTGGTTAATGTGACCAAACCACTGGGGCCACAATTTGTTTTCTTCTAAAACTGTAATGTATCAAATGTTCTCCTTACTATCAACCTAGTATAAATTTCATTATTTTCTAAATAAAATAATTATAGATTTACTTATCCTTCCTCTGATTGTGCATCAATTTTGTTTAAAATTCACTATCATTCTTCAGTAAAATAGTTGAATCAAACTCAGGATATTTTGATATAATCCATCTATGTAAGAAATTTTATTTTTCCTAAGCTCATCCTTGGACACCTTTGTACTTTAACTTCATTTGATCATAAAAGAAGCGTCATTATTTCTCCTCACATTTCCATCAATCATTTTCAAAAAAATATTCAATAAATCTATATTTCTCGTCATATGGGATGAGCATATGTGGTCAATAACCCAGGTGTTGTTGTTATTTTTTATAATTGAGAACTATTTAAGAAATGTTTATCTATCGTTTTTATTATCTTCCTTTAATGATATATTTGGTTTAGGGGAGGCTAAATAAGGATTTTCTAATTTATTTTCTATATAAATGGGTTTATCATACTCAAAATTTTCTTCCACTGGATAATACTTATTTGAAAGAGAATCTTTGCATTCTTGGTGGGTATTGACTTTTCTCTGATTTCTTTAGGTAATATTTCTACCTTTCCTTTACCTATAATAAATACAATTATGGTAATAGTTAGAACAGTGAAAACAATATTCTTATATACTATTTCTTATAAATGAGGAATGATGTTGTATCATTTCACTTCATTGACTTCAGTGAACCTCCCTAATCATTTTACTCCTTTCATCTGGCCAATACAACATAGTATAAAAAATAATAACACCTAATTGAAATTTTATAAGGGTAAATGTCTTATCACTTCAATTCACCCCATGTACCATTATTTTGTAAAATTTATTGACTCACATTCCTTCCTATATCGTTGAGGAATATTTTCAAAACACTTTATTATTTTATTTGGAACAATATTTATTGGTAATTTAGGTGCCTTTGTGATGTATTCAACTTTATACATCTCTTTATTTTGAATCATGTTTCATTCAACCTTTTTTGGGTAAGAAATATATAAAGATACACTATTTCACATGAATGTGGATAGATAATCATTCATGGCCTTCTCCACTACTTAAGAACCATGTTTTTATCTTTCTAATAGCTCTACATCGGAGAATATTCCAAACTATAATTTCTCCTTTATTTCCCATAATTTTGACTCAATTTCCCATATACTCCTTAATGTAACGCCATTTTCACCATGTCTTGTAAAATTTTTAGCTTCCGCTTCCATTATGGATGAAATATTATTGATATTTTTTTTCTCTTAAATAAATATTATTTCATGTCTTCAAATGATTTAATTTCTTCTGGATGTATTTATAGTTTATCCAATTTTAGATTTTTTGGTTTTCCTATTTATTTTCTCAAAAAATATGTAATGGTAAATTATTTAAACAATTATTGAGGTGTATTGTATCATTAATAGTATTTTTAGTCTTTGGTGTGACCGAAATGATATATCGAAGGGCTGTGTATGGTGAATGTGTTCATGGACTACATTTTAATAAATACACTTTCCTGAAATCACAGTTAGATTCAAAAATTTGACATCAAGATCATGTCAAAATAATCTACATATATTATGGATTATGAATGATTAAAGAAAGTCATGTTGGAATCTATTTATGAATTTATCATCACAATCCCAATCTAGGTTGTATTCTCAAGTCCAACCAATTCAACAGATACTACCAGTGCAATGCCAATATTTTCCAAAACAACCATGTCTTCCAGCATCTTCTTACAACGCTCTAGAATAATCTAAATATCCCATAATTTAATTTTATGAAAGTCGAAGATCTATGTGTAATTAAATATTTAACTTTTTATTGAACTAAATGAATTAAAGAACACATAGAGGTTGATAAATTCTCAAGACATAGACTTATGTAATAAAAAATTACTATAATTGGATACCTTATCAGATAAATATTAGTCCATTGTGGATTAATTCCAATGAATCAAGAAATATATGAGATCACATATATGGGAATATTACGTCACATATAAATCATTTAGATAGAACATGATCTCACATAGATAAACATATGTAATGATTCTCATGGATAAAAGAAACCAAATTGCTTCAAGTAAATAAATAAATTTAAAATTAAATTCTAAACTCCACTAAGAATATCATATTATTTTGGAAGAGGTCATGACTAAAAATAAAGAAATGATAAGCTCCATATATATAACATAATATATCCTAACATAGTTTCTAAATATGGAGAGATCTTTAAAAAATATTCCCACTAGAATTTGATTATAGTAAATCATTACCCTTTCATTTAGAGATTTATCAAGGGTGATACTCACCACTCATTGAATATGTTGCAGCAAATTGTAGTGATTTCCCTTGGGTATCCTTATAGAAAAAGGTTATTATTAGAAATAATTGTTTCTACAAAACTAATTCTTATCTAAATTTCATGAATGACTTGGGAGATCATTTTCTATAAATGTTGAATGTAACTATTTTAATTGATATTCCAACTCAATTAGATTATATGGGGACTGACTGATTTCTTCTAGTATTTCTATGCAATTATTAATAAACCGTTATTGAAATTATTCATCATGTGTTTTTCTATTATCCCAACATAGTTTTATTTTTTTAATAAATATAATAATTAACCCATTATCACTTTCTTCTAGATTGTGAAGTGACAAGTCATTATAGGTGGTCTAAGAGGAATCACAATGGTGTTATTGGATGTTTGTAACTAATAATTAATCTCGTTTCTTAATTATAATGAGGTAGTTGTCGAATATAGAGGATATGATGATTTCAAATCATTATTATATATAAATGTCTTCACTATTTCAATTATTTTCATCTTAAAGCCTCCCTAAAATTTATTCACTCTCCATGCTAGTATAGGTGTGAGAATTGAGAAGATTAATTGACTAAGATCGATTCCTAGTGGTCGAGTGAGTTCACTCACTCATTTGAGAAGTGATATTTCCCTCTTAACATGTTATGTGTATTGGATAATTGTTATCTTGAGGGTTCTTGAGAAAACATATAATATCATACATTATAAAAATTGAGATTTGTGAGGATAATCTGTATTTGTTTGGATTATTAAATTAATGTTTTTAAAATGATAATAAATTATTATTTATGTCATTATAATTTACATAGGGACCATATATTAATATTTATAACATCTTTTCTATGTTATTTTAAACAATTTTAATTTCATAAAAAAATAAAAACAATATCATATATCAATTAACTATTTTAATCATATATATATATATAATTTACTAAGTGAGAATGTATATTGAGTGATTGGGTATATCCTTTCTGAAAAACCCATGGTATTCATTTTATCTTCTCTCATTGGGGATCAAGAATTCCATAGATAAGACACATTGATAAGGACCTTCAAAAAATTTTCCATAGTATTGTGGAAACAAATGGAAGTTCGCTATTTATTATTCCATTTGGTAAAGAAATTATTTTTACTTTTTATTTTTCATTATTAAATTTGTTCAAATTATTTCTAATGATAAATTATCAAGAATAATAGTTTTATCCATGAAAAATTTATTAATATTTTCATGATGATGTTGATGAGTGGTTTGGAAATTTTTTTTTATTAAATTCAATAATAATACAAAGAAATAAAATATCTATATATAAAAATTTAGAACATTAAATGATATTTTATATAAATATACACTAAAATCTAAGATATGTTATAAAAAATTGAGGGAAAATAACAACTATACTATCAAGAAGAATCATATTTCACTACTTATTAATCAATTTTTATGTGTGAGAACTACTAGAGGTTATGTGAGAACATATTGATGATTTACTCTCAATCCATAAAAAAAACCAAAATAGTATCTATTCAAAATTCAATACAAATAAGTGTTATTTAATGGAGGAATAATGCATTTAAAACATACTAGTATTATTTTTTCAAGAATATAAAGAAATAGAAACTAATATATTCAATAATAAAGACCCAAATCATCTCATTCACTATATTGATGATGACTTTGACCCTTTTCTTGAGATGGATAAATTTAATGAATATTTAGGAGACCCACTACCACTAAATAATTTAATATATTTCCCAAAGGATTTTCGTATAAAGAATATATTGATGTTTTTCTAAAGGATAATTGATTTTTTCATTGAATCAACTTCTTTTTGTTTTAATTAATAAAATTTTAATATTAATCACTCTTATACTTTTATCATATAATGTAACTAAATATTAAATCCCTTGGGTGATTAATATTCCACTATACTAGTGGTGATTAAATTTGTATTATAGTTTTAGGACTCACATTCGATTACTCAAAATTGATCCCTAATGGTCATTCAAGCTAAGAAGTAATTTCACGCTATTCCTCTTGAGGAATATATATTGAATTTTATTTCTATTTTTTTATTTTATTAATGTTGACTAAAAAATTGTTTTATCTTTATTTACCCTATGGATTCAGAATTGACATTATGGGATTTATAGTATTTTAAATATATGGATTTTAAAATTTGAGTAGCACAATTGGAAGAGATTGTGTAGAGGGAACATGTTTTTTATTCTTCCAAATATTGAGGCAAAAAATAATGTCAAAATTTATTTGTTTCTAGATAATAAAAAATATGATTCTAAAATTATTGTCCCACCTGTACTAAACTAAAAAACATTATATATATATATATATGGTTACACTAATTTTTACTGGGAATGAGTAAAGTGGGAAGAAAATATATGTAGTTTCCTAAAATAAGTGAATTAATAGATGTTGAAGTAGGAGAATGTTCTTTTTTCAATAAATAAATAAACCCACCATTGTATTAGAGATTAGCCATGAAATATTAAACTATGAATTGTTAAAACAATCATACTCAATAAGGGGTAGAATTTAATTTTTTTCAAACCTCTTTTTTCATTAATTTTATTTGATTATTATTTATTTAATAATAGCATAACCAATTTTTTAGGGAAATTCAAATGTGTCATAAACACATGAATATCAACAAAATTCATATTATATTTTTTACACCAATAAAATATAATTGTAGGTAGTAATTTATTTACTTATTTTAGATTAATATTTTTTGATTTATTTATATATAATAATAGGAGAAAACAATCCTTTAGAATGAAATTTGGAATCATGAAATCATACTTGTGTCTCCCATAGAATTATATCAAATTATATGACTTGTTTTCCTATTTGTTTCTTATTTCCAAACAATAAATTTGTGTGTAAAGAAACAATAATCATATGTAAATCATAATGTTAACATCAAAATATTTGTGTGGGGTTCTCGGTGCCTACTTATGTTAGAGAAATATGATTTGATTATATTTTTTATTTTTATTGAATTTTTAGGGTATCATTATTTGAATATCTGGGTAGAATTTAAATAATTAAATCATTTTTAAAAACTGTATTTATTTAAAAAAATTTCTATTTAAATCATCAAGGATATGATTTTCTTTTTCAAATTCCAAATCTAAATATATAAGGAGGTTTGATAAATTGTAAAACTCCTATACATTGGTGTTTCCTAATGGGAAAACTCACCATCCCATGTAGTTTATAATAATATAGACATATTTATAAATTTATAATTTTCTTCTTAGTCTTCTGGAATGAATAAATATCTAGAACATGATTTTTGCACTTTTAAAATTTATTGGAGATTATGAATTTTATCAATAATGATTGAGATAATATTTTAGATTTCCTTTTCAAAAAATAAATATATCTTATGCCTTTCCTTTAATTAATTTTAAACCCACTATAAACCCAAAATATTTTTTGATATATCTAAATTATAGGAATAACATCACTACATAACCTTCTCACAGGAACATATCATGATTACATAAGAAACATGTGTGTGGGATGGGATATGTTATGGGGTTCATGATATGATAGTTCCCTTATTGAAATGTGTTTACTTGTTCCACCAATTATTGGGTTAAATTCATTATGTGATTCATTAATTTAATTTATTAACTATATTTATATTTATAAAAAATGTAAATTTTAAAACAATTGACATAATAAAATATAAAATCTATTCTATAAAAGAGAAATAATTTAAAAGTAGTAAAAGAATAATTCATTTTACCATAGTTTTATGGACATCGATTGGTGGGAAATTCTATGATTGGTGAATTATTACATGGGGATCAAGTATGATATGTAATATTAATAGAATCTCTTTATTAAATCATTATTAGTTATTTAATGAGCCAAACCTCCCACTTGTTACATTATGTTTTTACACCTTGGTCACCTTCATAAACCAACAGAATAACACAAATTACATCTCTCATGATTAATACACCCTCTTTATTATATTATATTCATTTATTAGGATTTTAATGGAATATAAAAATAATTAATGAACTTGTGAATAGAAAAATCATTTTTTTTAATGCCACAAAATAAGAATGGTAAATGTACAGGACAATAGGTATAAAATATATATAAATATTAATTGGTGGTTATGTCGATTTTTATCAGTAATTAAGAAATAGGTAGTTGAGATTTGGATATGAAGAAATATATTTGAATGAGTTTTATAATAAATAAATTATAAAAATAATTTAATGATATATTTTATTTTTCCTCAATATAAGTTATTTTCCCAGGATGAAAAATATATATGTGTCAGGGTGTGATAAAGAACCAAATTTCGTAGTTTATTTCTATTATTCCATGTTAATTACAACAAAAATACAATAAATATATGAATATATATTATTATTTGGTTTTAGTAATAAATAATAAATAATTAAAAATAGATTTTAATTTATGTATTTAATTGGTATATTTTTTTGGTAAGTATTTAGAAAAAGTCCTATATAACTTTACTTGTTTCTTTATTTATGTTATAGCTAAATCAATAGTTATAAACAATTTTAAATAAATGATAAAGATATATATAATTAATAGGATTTCAAAAGGATTTAATTTTATTAAATGTAGAATCCAAAGTCATTTACAGGGAGAGCATGGTCTTGGATCATGTGTGATTACACAATCTTTCATATAAGATATGTCTAATTCATCTATCATGTATAAAGGTTGTTTCAAAGTAATATTATATGTCAATGGGTTAATGCAGACAAAAAATGGGGGGGGGAAGACTACAATATAATATTAAATCAAATAATTCATATGCCTAAATTTATCATTATGTCATTATAATTCTACCTAGAGCTCCAATGTAATATCAATAATAACCATTGGAACATCAAGATAAAACTTATACTAGTTTTTCACAAATGCAAGCATAATCCCATTAAATTTAACATTGGGACAATAAAGTGATATGTATGATTATCATGTATGAATAATTGATTTTTATACCACCTCTTGAATGATAAATTCCCAATAAATTGACATAATAAACAATATTCTCCTATAATTATAACATGTTTTAAATTCAAATATAACCATGTTATATTCCATCAAATTAATAAGGTTTAACATAATATTTTATTTTATGGAATCCCATATAACCTAAAAGTAGATTATATTTCTTATGTTGTGATATTTTTTAAACAAACATGAATATTGATATTCAGGGATGAATAATACCAAAACATTTACATGAAAAATGTTGTTCTAAAAAATTCCAAACTCCAGCAATAATATTGTACCCGTTTAGTGTTCTCCCTAACTATAATGATGAATCTATTAGATCCATCAGAGAAAAGAATAAAATTACTACTAGACACATCAATAATAATATATTCTACAAAATAAAATTCCCACTTGAACTGCACTATTGAAAATCAACATCCTATCATTTAGATTCTAATCATGGGAGATACTCACCACTCAATGAATATATTTCACCCATATTGATATAGATTCTTCAATGGTTTGTAATAATTGTAAATTTCTATTTATTAATAATAATTTAAATGAAATTCATAATTCAATAAAATTATAGAAGGCGTGTGGTGATCATTTTCAATTTAATGTTAAGGGAACTATTTCAATACGAAATCATATTTTAAGGATCTATTAGTTGTTATGTTTATAATGATAAATTAAATGTTATCCTATGTTGCATAATAAATGGGAAAACCATCTCTATAATATTTATTCTTTCAAAACATGAAATTATACTCTAAATTGATTAATATAACTTTTTTACCATATATTATTGTTCCATAATAAAATACATATTTATTTATTCTTGATAAATAACCCTAAGTATGTAACATAAAATCATCCATCCTTTGTAATGTATCTAATATTTGAAAAAAAAATTCCTTAATTCATGCTAAATTCCCTCCCAAAATGATTTGAATTATAGTTCCTCTTGAAGGTTATAGGTGGAAGTGGAAGATAGAAACATGATTTGATGAAACATGTCAATAATCATGGTTTTTCACTAACACAATCTAAATAATAGTATCCTTATTTATAAATCCCATGAGGAAATTAAATGAGATGATATTCTAGACTTTATATATTAAGTCTTGTTTAAGTGAATGATAAATTTGGTTACAATAGTTGTATCCCTCGAATTAACATGTTCTTATATACATTTCATTGAATATATTTTTTAATAATTATATACTTTTTATGGTTGATATTTTTTTGTTATCATATAACATTTATCTTCCTGATAATATTGTATCTTTTCTATACTTTGTCATTCATGCAAAGGAAATCGCTATGACAAATCATAGGAAATTATTTTCCTCAATCATACATTATCATAAAAATAAATCATTACATGGTATCATATAACATGACATATGATAATTACATATTTTTATAAATCATATAGACTGTAAGCATCATATAAATGTAAACATTATGTAATATCACCTTCAGTATAACACTTTGACTGATGGCATGAAAATTTTATATTAATTCACCTTATATTGTACGTTATGCATTATCTTGTTAAAATATATCCTATAAAACTTTTGGTTATATTTAAAAACACTTTTAGATGTTTATCATAAAATTAACTAGAAATAAAATCCAAGGTAATTCTTTGTGAATATCCATATTAATAAATTATGTATGAAATATTAATAACTCTTAGAGAAGCAATATGAGTTATTATAAATCCCTATTCAGATAACCTTGAAGGTTGACACCATATGACTTAATTTCATTGAAAAAAGATAATAAGAAATAGTTCAATAAATTTATTAAAATGTTAGCCTCTAGTAAATAATAAATAATAATCATTAAAAAATTGGTCCGTTGTGATTTTTATTAATGAGATGAATATATTTAACAATATCCCAATGTTTCATCATATGAAGGAATTTGTTTTTGTATGATACATTTTTTCATGAAATTGATTAAACACATGAAATAAATTATGTCAATCACATATATACTACTAAAAATTATTAATCATAAGAGTATATAACAGACCTTTCGTTTATGAAAACCTTTTTCATTCACATATGTAGACAACTAAGTAATATTGTCATAACCAAATTATAAAAAAACATCTAATTTACTATATGGGTAATGTTTCATGTTTTCTTATTCAATATCAATTCGGGGCCTTGATTTATGAATTCTCATATGAGAAGAAAAATAATATATTATAGAATCTAAAAAATGTAATGTTCATAAAAATACCCAACAAACCATGATTAACTAAGTAATAAGGTATGTGTAAGGAAAATTATAAATGTATAAAAATTATCAATTTTTTTATCTAACCAACCTCAATTAATAGAGAGGAAAAATATGAACCACACAAACCTAGTATACTAAAGATATATTATATGACACTATACAAGGTATACCTAATTGATCATCTAGAATAAAAATTTGTTGTGTACCTTAAGATCATATATTTCATCCAAAAAAGAAATCTTACTCCTTATAACCTTATTAATTCTTCATACCCTATAATACTCAATAAAGATCACTGGCTTGGGATATCTCAGTTTTTCATATGGAGAGGTAATTTTTGAATTTTCCATATGAAATTTATGTCAATATATATTCATATAATGCAAATAAATAGAATAATAATGTGGAAATTTCCATTTATATTAAAAGATTGAATTTATTTTCTTATGAATTTTTATAAATACTTATGAAAACTAAAAATAAGTTATTGGGTACCATAAAAAATTTTATATCTTAACAAATAAAACTTATCATTTCAATATTTTTGGGGTATTGTTAAAATAATTATATCTTTATGTTATTCTCTCCACATCTCTATGCGATAGCAATAATAAAATATTCTACAAATCACTTTAGCCTGTAACATTTATGAAGTGTGCTAGTTTGTATAATAGTTAGAATTTGGAATTCTATTTCAAACATTTAACTCCTTAAATATTTTCAAACCCCTTAAATCTAAGACCTTAATTGGTTCGATGCTAATTTTTCAGGTTTTCTAGATAAAACATAATCTATGTACAACATTTACACTTTGAAATCCATTCTATCAAGCATTTCCATTAAATGTAATATAACTATTTTAATTATTATCTCATGAACAAATCTGAAATTATTTTTCCATAAACTGAAATTCAAATTTTATTTTGACCAGAATGTTATTTTATTCATAATAATTATACTTAAAAAATAAATATATACTCATATTAACAACTTAATTAATACATTCACTACATAAAGTCGTGTTAAGAGAAATAGACTCGTTTTTATGAAATAAATATCCTTTTTTATTAGAGGTAATATTTAAAAAATTAACTATTATATCTAGAATATTTAATTAATTATATGTATCAAAGTAACATATACAAAAGAAAAAAATTCATAAAAATATCCCACTATGTTTTATGGAATATAAATTCCTACATTTTAAAATAATTTTTAGAAAGTAAAAGTTTCCTTGATAAAAAACACTTTTATGAGTATCTGATTTTTAAACATTTTATTTATTCTGATTAATCAGAAACCATGTTAATTGAATCAATTGAACAATATTTTTAAAAAATAAATCTTAAAAATAAACATTTTTTTATTATAATACATTAATGAGAAACAATTCCCATTCTGTAATTATATACATCAATGATTTATATATTCTTGTCCGATAAAATCATTGATGTAGTAATAGTTTACTTAATCACTTAAATTCAAAAAAAAATGAATTATTAATTCGAACCTTGGATTTAAACTATAGTATATTTGAACCATTTTTTAAAGTAAACAATGGACATTATAGACCAACGAAAACCCAAGGAAATATTCTTTTCTAACACAAATAGATAACAATTATATTCAATGTCATTTAAAAAACTTCTTTAGGCATCCAATAAAATTCTATCCAATGGTATCTAATTTATTAAATTCTATTAAATATAATATTTATTGAGTTTTGATAACGATTTGAAGAATACTCATTGGAATATTTGACAGACGTTTATTATTCTGGTATGAACTTCAACTAACTTATACTATAAATATATTACGATATTTTTTGTATCAAATTTCATGTTTGTCTATAATAAACACATAGAATGAAAAGGATAATCCATCCTTGAATAATTTTATAATATCAAATTATTTCCAAATAAATTAATTCTCTGAAACATGAATGTTAATGGAAAAAACTAGTCTCATTGTGATCTTAAAATACAATATAATATTTTGTATATATGAAAATAGATAATATTTGTAGATGAAAGTATTCATATAATAATTCTATAACATCATGTGAATCATTATATCATTGAAATAAGTTTCTAGATTAATTTTTTGATCAGTGTCACCATTCAAATCACCTTGTAAGATGTTTATTTCCATAACATGGAGAATGTTTCGTACATAAAAATATTTCTTAACATACCAATCATTGGATTCATGTACACTAATATTATCCTTCTTAATGATGACCTCAAATAAATTTCATGGTGATGTTATTCATTTATAATTGATTCTTTTATTATATGAGTTTCTTGTAACATAAAAATTTAATAAATAAGTTTATTCAATTTACTCATACAAATATATTGACCCTTTTAAAACACATCATATCCATTAATGGGAAAATATCCCTATTTATATATTTAATGAGTCTAATTTAATTTTACTCTCACCATGTAGTGATTTAGGTAGTTCAATTTCCAAATCATATCAACAAAATAATATTGGTTTATTAAAAGAATAGTAGATTTTTCTAATTCATTATATGGATAACTCAAATCATATCGCACGAATATCCTAACTCTTAGAATTTCCATATTATGTGAAACCCAAGTATCCTAGTGGTTTGTACTTACCCAAATATATGGTTATCTACTTCTACCTTTTTTTACATGAGATATTATATAGGATCCATTCTTCTATAAATCATAACCGATTGAATGATTTAGGTCATTAGATATTTTAAATTTTAAAGGAATCTAACTGTTAGTAAAATTAAATGGGTTAAATATATAAATCTTATCTAATCTATTTCTATCATGTATTATTGATTCTAATTATTATTTTTATTATCATATTCCCTTTACTCCAAATCAACTTTATCAAAGTGTATCTCCTAAGACAACTCAATATTTGGGTTGTTAGCCCATATTAAAATCCAATTATATCTAGATGTATCCAAATGCGTCATATATATAAGTTACATGAAATTATTTATTGTAAAGGATTCAAATTTTATGAAATCAGAAATCACTACATGTGTAATCGTAGTTCCATGGATTTCCAACCCACAATTTGTTAACCAATCTATGAGCCTCTAAAAGAGCGAGTAGTCTAGTCCAAAGTTCATTAGCACAAGGATACATAACTCACAAGAGATTATAATCCTATACTAATTATTACTAAAAATATGTATTAGCCATAGTTGACGATATAATTCATCTCAATTCTGAACATTTGTAAATGTATAATGTAAAAAAATTAACTATTATACATAATATATAAAACATTAGATATATATATAAAAACACAAAAGAATTTAAACACATCAAATTAAATAATATAGATACATTAATTATATTAAAATCATATATCTATGAATAATATATAGAGGAATAAATAAAATAAATAAAAAATTTCAACTATTTAAAATTAAGATAAATACTTATGATTAATTTATAAATAAAATATAATTTTAATAAATTTATAATTGTAGAATTTTATTATAGAAATTACATTGATAAATAAATATAATCATTTTAAAATTGTTCCAATTATGAAATATTTCAAATTAAATATTTTTTGATTTTACATATAAATATGATACTACATGAAACAAAGTTATTTTCTATTTCTATTCAATTATAAAAATAATTTATGTAATCAAAATATAAAATATTTATTTTATTGAAAACATAATAAAATAAATTAACCAAACTAATTAATATATTTATAAATATTTTCCAAGAATATGTAATTTTAATTTGATAAATTAAAAATCATTAATTATAATTAATATATAATTATATTTGTAAACTAATTGATAATTTTCATTAATATGAAATTTAAAATCATTTTATAAATTATAATTACAATTTCTATATAAACCATATATATCGAAATAATTAATAAATATATGCAACATAATTTCTATAATAAAAATATTGACTAATATTTATCGATATTTATCTATATTTACTTATTAAATACTTCACAAACATCTAAATAATTATTTATCAGAATTGGGAAGACACGGAGAAGTCACCCTAACTAATAAAATTTAAAATGAAAAGATTATAAAATCAGGATTAAGTGGATTTTTTCTCTCTTTAATAACAATATCAATATAATATCGTGGAATAACATCCAAACACATTAATACAAGAAAACTCATACTTTTGGTCATATACAGATTGACTATTGTGTTTGCCTCATGAAATGTGTCTTTGAAAAAAATTAATATGGAATAGATCTATTAAGAATTTTCCCATTGTAATAGAAATTACATTGAGAGATAAAACCACTAATAAATGATATCTTGTACCATGATACCCCATGATATTAAGATATATTTTTTAAAATTAAAATTTTTTGATAGCTTGTCATACACACTACTCATATTCTAAAAGACAAGCAATATAGTATAGTATTATAACATATCCTTCAAATTGGATTAGTGATTATGAAGATAAAAATATTAATAAATTTATTAATTCTTTTTATAGAAAAAATATATAATTATTCAATGTTTAAGAAAATTCATTATATACTTTAAAAATACTTTTCCTCGATATTATTATTTTTTATTTTTCACTAGAATGTAAATATGATTACTAATCAAAAATTTTGAAATCATATTTTAAAAAAGGTAAATCTTTTTGAAATATTCGTATAAATATTAGCTTAGATTAAATTATTGATAAATTCCTGAAAATTTAATTTTTTTAATAAATAGTTAAATTTTTTGATTTTTAATCAAAATTGTCTTTTTTTTATTATAAAGCATTAAATTTAATTTAAATTGGTTTTAAAGGATTAATTAGTTCATTTATATTATTTATAATTTAATTAAGATCATAAGAATTAATTTTTTTTATGCTAAAATAAAAACATTTAATAATCCAGAACACATTTTCCTAAAAATACTATTTTTAATCACAATTTATAGCATTAATTTTAAATTAAATTTTGAAACTTTAGTGAGTTGAATATTGAAAACTGGATAAATTATTTGGAATCATTTGGTTCAAATTTTTTTAATTAAATCCCTTTTATTTTTTGTCATTGTGAATAGTAACCATTATAAGTGTGTGTCACATCAGTAATGGTAAAATGGGGAAGAAATTTTTAAACTGATGAGGCAAGGTTGTATAATTATCCCAATAGATAAATTAATTTCATTTTACAGTTTAAATTATACCATATTCGTTTTAAATTATAATATATGTTATTTTTGTCATATTTTCCCTAGAAAATAATATTTATAATATTTTATATAAATTATTTTTAAAAAAAATCTCTTGACTCTAATATCTATAAAATTTTTACATATGGACAAAGGAAGTAAATTTTAATTGTAAATATATATTTAATGAATGAATAATTATTTTAATAATTTAATTTTTTAAAATATTTAGTGATGTAGTATTTATCGTAAATTATTACATAACATCGACACAATTATTTTGGAAATATTAGAAAAAACAATGTAAATGATTTGAAAAAAAACAAATGTAATGTTAAAAGGATTAATTATGGTGTGACATGAACTTTTATGATAATAATAATGTATAATTTATTTGAAAATAATTTTTTTCGACTTCTATACATGTATTAATGTCTTTAATGTCAAATTAAATTAATATTATTAAAAATTACAATAATGTTATTTTATGATATATACTATTTTATATAATTATTTAACAAATTAAAAATATAAATATTGAGCTGGTAAATGGTTAAAATATCATATCCATACCATTTATGAGCTAATTTGTAAATTAAATGTAAAATTATAACCCTTTTATCTTGAAAAATATATTACCACAGTTACGGTTAAAAACTTTTAATGAAGGGGTTAAAAAGGTTTATAATAACACGAAACCTATATAAATTTAATTTTGGGAGGGTATATATACCACCTCTTCATTTCAATTGAATTAATGTCTTTTTATGAGAATTATACTTGATAAATAAATAAATTATATATAAATATTTTTCATGATTCCAAGAGTGAAATTTCTTCCCCTTATTAAAAGATAACCCTTATCTCTTTTATTTGCAACACATTAATAAATATTTCCTCAGAAAAACGGGAAAAAACTATCTTCTAAAATTCAAAAGACACAATTTAGAAGTTATTTTCCTCTTAAGATACCATTCAAAGGGTCATTAATAAGGGATTAAAAGGTTGTCTAACAAAAAAGTTATCCTTCCCACCCAATATCTTTGAATTTTTTTTCATCTTATAAATACTCAAAATATATGTTATTTACTATAAAATAACAAATTAAGTGTTAATAATGTAATAAAATTTTATTATGATTATTGAAACTACCATTAAATGTTTTCTTTCCCAACAAATAGAATGAGAATGTTTTGCTTCTGTGTATAAGTGGACTACCCCTATATGTAGCGATATAATTCAGTTTACATCACCATATTTAAATAAAATTTATATTCAATTTTTTTAATATAAAATATAATATTTATGAAATAATTATTCATATGTAATTATAATATCACATCATTAGTATTTTCTTCAGATCCATTTAAAAATGAAAATGTTTTTCATCCGTACATGTGGGCTACTACCGACACAAATAGATATGTGTCATTTTTTATTTATTCATTACATTGATGGAAAAGAAGAAAATTTTAATGAATAAATATGATATATACAATATAATAATGATTCTAAAATTTTTATTTATTATCCAACATTATTTATTTAAATTGATATAACAGTAAAAACAATGTTCTTGCATACCTGTCGCCTACCCTCTTCATGAAGAATGTAATTACTTTTCCTATTTCTATCTTTTGGATGAAATTAAATATATATATAAATAAATTTTCTATTTATATCATAACTAATATTATTGATATTATTTATTACTGACCAATGTACAATGTTTGGAACTACTAACAATAACTTCTCATAAAAAATTAAATACTTAAGAACTAGAAATGAGGATTCTAATTAACAGTAATTAATTAATGGGTGTTAAAATGTTATAAGAGAAATCATATATGATATTATATGATTATAAATGATTTTTGTATTTAATTATATTAAATTTATTTATTTTAAATAAGTTAAATTATATTTTAATAGAGTGAAACTCAAGAAAATTCATTTTTTATTAAATATTTTTCTATCTGGATTATTTAGGAATATATTTTTAATGAGATATTTTTATTATCTACCTCTTAAGAAAAAAATGAATTTTCTTCTCTTAAATTTATTTATATCTATTACATGATTTCATTTCAATTAATTCCCGTTAACTACTCAATAGATTGAATGAGTATTTTTCATTAAACGAAATTTAATTTTATATTTTATATAAAATAATTTTTCTTCAAATTCCTTGTTTTAAAAAAACATAATATTGTTTTACTATTATCTTGAAATTATTTAAAAAAAATTATCCATGTTTTATTTTTTACTAATAAATTTAATGTATTCACCATTTATTTCGAAGGAGTTACTTTTGAATTTTTACTAATAATGTGATAGGAATATTTTCTTTAACATACAAGAATTGAATAGATTTTCTCATATTTATCACTAATAAATTCTTGGAATATTCCCTTAAATGATTACAAGGTTATTTTTTATGAAAATATTTTCCATAATATTTTGATAAAATTATATTTTATATAAGTTATTATTAATTTAAATTGTTTTTTTTTTCTCATGAAATGTTCTGGTTTTATTTGATAAAAAATATTATCTATGATAACATACATGATATTAATTATTATTTATAGGTTATATGTGTTGAGTCAGATATTTTACTTCATAATTTTCCGTTCCAATATTTTTTTTAAATAAAAAAACATTCATAGAAACATGTTAAGTGACATTTATTGTGTAATTCCATGACCCCCAAAGCCTATAACCAGTCAATTACATTAATATTATAGCATAGAAATAATATTAAAATCCCAAGGACCAAATAGTTTATAATTTTAACAAAATCATTACATACATGATTGACATATTATGTTGGGAAAATAAATAAAGCACAAAAAATTAAATATCAGCATCCTTGAAACGTAATCAAAAGATTCATCTTCAGGGCCTGAGGAATGGATACATTATAAGGATGAGACCAAATACTTTGTAATGGTAAGTACAATACAAGGAATAATGAATAAATAATAAATATCAACATTAAAAGTTAAATAATTGGGAAATATTCTATTTAAGTAATTGGATAAGGCATAGTCAATATGGAATGGTAAATAACTGAAACACATCCCATCTGGTATATATAATAAGAATTAATTAAATCAATATATTTTATCATAAAAAATATCAGAAAAAATAAAAATTATAAAGGAAATATCTAGAAATAGAATACTTAATTGTTGGTATTCATTTTTCAGGCACATGAAAACCAATACTGTCAACATCATTCTGAAGACGGAATAAAACAACGAGTAGAAACCCATTTTATTTCTCTAACTTATTTGTCTTAAGAGAACCTTTCAATTCATTAAGGGGATATATAATGTTCATTCCCCATCATTCATTCCCTTTCTAAATCAATCCTCAAATTTATTAGTTTATTTAATTATTAAACAATATAACTTATCAAATATCAGTATTAAATAATTAATGTAGGTTTATCAATATTTAATCAGATAATCAAATAACTATCAAAGTAAACAACACATGTTAAAATGGTATATAGTTTATTAAATAATAATATCCATCACCTAAGAATTTGGATATTTAAATTATCAAAATAAACCTATTGTTTTAAAATAATGTTAAGAACAACAAAATAAATTAATATTTGAAATATTACTTTTACCATTTGGTATTTTTCAGGTAAAACCCCATTGATGATATAATTCAATGTAAAACTTAAGAACTCATAAGTTATGAAAATATCCTGATAATAAAATACAAATGGGTATTATATTATCCAAGATAAAGTTAAATGGTTTAAAAAAATATGTATCAATTGAGTGTAAATTGATACAAAATCTCTTAAATTGTGTTATCATTTGGGTGAACATCCTTTAACCTCGGGTATAATGGTTTTAATAATTTACTAACTTATACCAGTAACATCTAAGTATTTATACTATCATATCTAATTACCCTTTTGTTAACAATATTTCACTATTTTCACTATTTTGGGTTTTAATTGCCTAGTTTTTTTAGTATGTTTTCAATTATTTGTTATTTTGAATATTAATTAGATCATGATTTCATTATATTTATTATTAAAAACATGGTATAAATTTACAACAAATATATTAAATATGTATTTATAATAATCCATAATATTTTGATATAATAAATAAAATTCACCATTTATAGAGATGTAAGGTCTTAAATGTGCAGTAACGCTAGTTCAATCTCTTTGTCATATTAAAATAATGAAATATAAGTGATATATATAAATATATATATATATTAAAATTATAGTATCATATTTTTTTATATATATGTCACATATATTTTTTCAAAATAATCCCTAATAAATCTCATATATTGCGTTAAAAAATCAGTTCTCTTTGATGAGGTCGTAGTCCACATGTCTACAAACGATGTCAATGTATCCCCAAAAAAGAGAATGATTAAAGGTATGTGTTATATAAGATTTAATTAAGTATAAATAAAATATATATATCATATATAAAATATAAAAATATTATTTACATCATAATTATCACCATGAGATGTGGTAAATAGAGAGCAAAAAAATCATAATTTTGTGAGGAAGGGTTCCGTCGTACACATGAATGATATGTTTGTTGCCCATTCTTAGAAGTGTGTTTAAGTGTAGGTATAACCCTTATAATAAAAAATATCTTTATATTTGGTATATTTATATTACTATAAAATAATTAAATAATATTATTTTATGGGGTGTAGAAGGAGAGAAAATGAAAGTGATCGTTGAAGAATGATACCTAGGTTTTTGGAAAATTATTTTGGTTTATACCAAAATAAATGCTTTTTGGATTTATTGAAAATGTAAAGATTATAGGTTTAGATTATGTATTTTTTTATCTTAGTTCTTCATAGTTTTTGATATCCAAATTGGTTTATAGGTTTGAATAAATTGGAGGGGTGAGTTCCTTTTATAGTGGATGAGGAGTGGAATTCTTTAAAAATTTGAAAGGGAGATTCCACCTAGGTTTTTCCCTTGTCAAGTGGAACCTATAATGATAAAATTAAAATAAAATAGATAATATGGTCTAAATATTTCCATAAAATGGATTTTTGATAAGTTTCTCAGACATTTATTGCCTTATGTTTATGGTTTAGTTCTTTGTTAAGCAAATTTTTCTCATAATCATTATAATTAATTTTACTTACATTCACTAGTTATTTTTGTAAAAGACTACGTTGATATATTTAAAAATTATGAGAAAATTATTATTAATAATATGGAATCCATTTTTTCAAATTCCAAACACATAAGTGGGAAATATTAATTAAAAATTAATCTCGCTGATTGGATGAGAATGGGGGGTTTGAATTAAAAAACGGTCAAAAGTTTGATATGTTTTTATATCCAATATCAAAATGAAATTGATTAAAATGACATAAATTAAATTAATTTATTTAAAAAATATATTTTGAAGATCTAAAACAATAAATAATTTAATTTAACTATATAAATAAATTAGAAAAATAATAGTTTTGATTTAAAATTCAGTATATTTTACTATTCATTAAAAAATGAAACATTAAACAAATACAAAAAATTCATCACAACACAATTTCTATATTTATATTTAGAAAAATGATTTTTTTGTATTAAATTTATAAAAAATTAAAAATATCTAAAATAGTTACGTCATTATAAATCGACATAACTACTTTTACAAAAATCTGGGTTTTATGTGTAATTTTTGGTTTTTTCTGATCTAATTCTTATCAAATCTATTGTACTGGTGTGAAAAATATTTTATTAAATTTATTATATATATATATATATATTACAATAAGACCAATAAATAATTTTATTTAAATTTTTTTATTAGGATAAAAAACATTGATAGAATATAAATATTTTTATATAAAAACAATCCCTTTATATTAAATTAGTTCTTATATTAATTTGAAATTAATTTGTAAGCAATGAATGAAACCATATAATTTCATAAGATAGTTAATACAATTAATAAAAATAAATTTATTGAATAGCTTTAATCTTATATAATTAAATAATAATATCTAAATAATATATTTTTGTTCGGTAAAACATTGTCTTCTGTGTAATGTAATCCACCGAACAATGACATTCATGCATGTAACACACGATAAATTAGTGTTGTTTGAATTAAAATATATAGAATTATTTTATATAAAATATTAAAAATATAATAGTGTATTGATTCATTCTATTCCTTTCTGCACTTGGTGTTTTATATCATAAACTCTATTAAATATAATGTTCTTACTTTATAATTTGAGGGTGTTTCTTTCTCCCACTATTAATTAAATTTCATCCTGTAAATTTAAACCTTATCTTAGTAATCAAGGGGAATATATTATATAATAAACTACTATTAAAAACCCACAACATAAATATGGTTATTAACACATCTTCATAATAAGAGGGAAAATGAAATGTTAAGGTCATCACAAAAGTCGGATTTTGAATAGGAGAAAATTAGTTAAAACGTGGATATAGATGGAAAATCTAACAATCGTGTTCTGATGGATAGTGATATATAACATGTTTATGGAAACTTTGATGACAATAAATCCATAAACAAGATGTGTGTACATATTTCAAATATATCATCAAATTTTTTGATAATAGGGTAATATTTTTTTAACCCTTTTCTTAGAGTTGTGAAGTTATATTATTCTCTAAGAATATTAATAAATATATGATTCAAATAACAGAATATTATATTTTAGTTATTCAATAAACATTTCTTACATCACTTATTATAGTAGGTTTCATTATATTGTGAAATAATACGTTAACCGATAAATATACATCCAAATATACACATAAACAAGTTCATAATCGGTTAATTTGTTCAGAAGATTATGATCAAAAAATTAGAAGGAAGATCCTTGAAATTAAAAAATGAACATATCATTACCCTTAAATCTACTTGAAGTATCTTGTTAGTCATCACATACCGAACATGTTGACACCTTCATAATGTACTCTCTTGAAATATGGTAATAACATGAATTTCAATAAAACAATTTTGGAAATATTAATTCTTCCTTATTATTTAAGTACAAAACATGTTATTAGATATATACCGTAAATTAAAAAGTGTTGTAAACTCTATCAATTAATGAATAAAACACTTTTTATATAAATCATTAATTTGTTCCTAGGTTTTCATCAAATATCCAATTCAACCATTTGTTAATCCAAACAACATTATCTTTACAGTAGGGACATCTTATGGCTTATTGTTTCCTTAACCTTATATTTTCTATAAATATAACTTTCTAATGAATCAATTTTCATTGAACCATTCTATATAAGATCTAAAATATTAAATGAAAAATTAATATAGTTCAATCCATATATATTTTATAATTCATATGATGACAACATCATCAATGAAACATTTCTCTTGGATCAAGATACAAGAGTACATTAATCATTCCACTTCAATTTCATAAATAATATATTCTTGATCTTGGTCCCTTGTCCACTTAAAATGTATATTCGCTTGAATTTTTTGGAATTTTTTTGAATAGTTCACCATATCCTTGAAATTGCAACAAAGAATAATAAAATTTTTATGTATTCCTATTGCATTATTTTTCCTGGTGACCCTTTTATCTAGACATAATACAATATCCCAATATATTCATGAATTTACTATGGTAATTCTTTCCATAGTTACTACATTTTTGAAAAATTTTCTTTCCATTTTTTCCTTTTATATGTCTTTAATATTTCTTTTTCTTTCTCTATTTCTTCATTTCCAATCCATTAGACTTGGAGAATTATCTATTTCCCTTAATATAACCTAAAAAATATTCATCATATGAAGAATATTTTTGAGAAATAAATGCCCCTCAGAAACATGGATAAAGACCCTAAATGAAATGATCAAACATTCACTCAAAGTTTTGTACGAAATCAGTATCATACCTTGCAAACCTTGTAAAGGTAGCTTCATACACAGCTATTATTTCTTCCACCTTTTTCATTAAAAATGTTATTACTATTTATCTTAGCTGGTTGTTAATGAGGGATGAATTTATCAAAAAATATATCCATAAAATCTATTAATTCCATGAGTTTTGTTTCATCTTCATCTATAGTATTCTTGTTCAACAACTAGCATTTATCTGCATCGCTATTGAGAAAATACACAATATGTTTAACTGTTTCCCTTTCACCACATCCTAATGCTAAAAATATCTTCTCCAAATAATTTATCCATTGGTAATCCACTATTAGATTATTAATCCCAGAATATGATTGGGGAATATGTTGTAAAAAGTGATCCAACAATAGATAATCTCATTGTGGAGTTGGTTTCTCCATTTGAGAAAGGTTATTTGTCACAACCTGATTAACCTATCATAATAAATCCATAACATGCTCGGTTCAAATACCAGCAATATTATTTATAATTATGGAAATCACTACATTGTCTTTGAGTATTGAAACCGTTATTCCATAAAGTCACCATTTCTATAAAAAGAATATAGTGTATTAGTTAAAAAATTCATATTGTATATTTATAAATATTATATAATTCATAACATAAAATTATTCACCAAATATATTAGGATAAAAAATTTGGATTCTTTTAGGAAATATTTATTTCAGAATCCCTCATAATGATTTTTAATGAAAACATGAATTATCTTATGTGTATTCCTCAAGAGTTTCAAACATATTGAATAGTATGTCCCATTTTCATGTACAATTTTATGATCGAGTCAAGCCCGACTCACCTTTTACGTGTTGTAACCCCTAGGTACATATGTTCTAGAACCACATAAACTTGTAGTATCTTGAGAGGGATGTATTTATATTAATATCCACATAATATATATCTTCACCAAATTCTAGTATTTTCTTCTATACTTATCAAAAAATTCAATCTTAGTGGTAAATACCCTAATCTAATTTTTCTAAATCTAGTTTCTATGGTTGTTGTTAATTTTAATCCCATACCAACTATAATGCCCCGACCCTAGAAACTTAAAGTCAGTTCATTAAATTATTACATTGTCATATATAAAATCGTAAAATCCCAAGGTAAAATATAATTTACCATTTTTGGAAAAAAAATATTACCCAAATTATACCCACATTACATTGCAAAAAGAAATACAACATGACAAAAATACAATCTCAACATCCTTGAAAATTCAAAGGATTCTTATTCATAACCTAGTAAAAGGAAACAAAATATGAGTGATCTAAAATTATCAGAAAGGGTATGTATAGTGGAATAAATAATTAATCAATTAAAATAAATCATCATGGAAAGGTGTATAATTGTGAACAAGTGTGATTTAAATAAATAGATAAAGCGTAATCAATATGGGAAGGAGAATATTTTAAACAGATTCCATCTAGTTAATAAATAGAGAATGAAAAGAATCCATATATTTTATCATAATAAAACCTCATGGATATTAAAAATTATAATATAAATATCTATAATGACAATTCTTAATTATTGGATGTCATGTTAGAGGAACATGAAAACAAATATAATCAAGACCTTTCACTAGACGTTTTGAAACTATAGGTTGAAACCTATTTAATATGACTAGTATATTTGTCTCATGAGAAATTATCAATAAATTTATAGGTTATACATTTTCTAGACCATATCCATCATTTCCAATAAAAATCATTACTCTTCTCAAGCAATCGATTTAATTAATAAAAATCATGCCTCATTAAATATCATTATTGAATAAAGAATGTGGATTTATATATATTTACCTATATAATCAAATTACTATCAATGTAAAAACATTATATGAAATATTTATATGTTTTATTAAATGATAATTTATATCACCTATGACATTGTACATTTAAATAATCAAAATGAAGTGATTATTTCAAGATAATGTTGTCAATCACAAAAGAATGTGGGATTGTGAATGTAACTTTTACAACGTGGAAATTTTCAAGACAACACGCTTGGGTGATATAATTAAAATAGAAATAGAAATGACATTAATGGGGATAAAATAATGATATTATATTAAAATGGAATGTATATACACCATATTAGAGGGAATTGGTTCATAGCTGTAAATAAGTCTAAATGAAATTTTAATTGACCTGAAATCCCTTACCATCTGTTTCCTTTTTTAGATATTGCTCATTAATCTATTTTATAATGTTATTAATATACCATAACTATAATAATATTTATAATATAATATATTATCTTCTTATAATATATTTTTCAACTTTTTAACAATCATTCATTATTATAACTATTTTGGTGTTAATTGTCACATTTTTCGAGAATATTTTGAATTTTTACTTATTATTCAAAATAATTATATAAAGATGTAATCATATAGGTAATGTAAAAAATTATTAAAATAATATATTTATATTATATATGTATTTATAATTATACATTTTATTTGGATATAATAGATTATATGCATCATTCATGGATATTTTAGGTCATATGTACGCATGAATGCAAGTTCCATCTCATTGTCGAATTTAAATAATGAAAAATAAATTATATATATATTATTATTGTATTATAATATTTCATTTATATATGAAAAAAAATATTTAAAACCATCCCAAATAAATTCCACATATAGTGTGAATGAATTGCAAAACATTGAGGAGGCGTTAGTCTACACATTCATAAATGAAGATATCATATCCATAAAAGTAGGGACACATGAAGGTATATGTTATATGATATTTATAAAATTATAAAAAAACTAAAAATATAATATATGACACATAAAAAATTTCTATCATAATTCCAAAGATGAGAGGATGTAAAGGAGGAATAAACAATCATAAATTCAGAAGGCAGTAGTCCGCCGAACACACGAACGTTATGTTCGTTCCCCATTAGATAGAATCATGGGTATGGTTAGGATGAAGAAGTAGAATGAAAACATATTACTATTATTATAATTCTGAGTTTAATATATAATCATGTTATAATAAAATTTTATTCGGGTGGACAAAAAAATTAAATTATAGTGATCTTTGAAAATGTAACCTTGTTTTCAAGCATCTCATTCTAGTTTATAACAAAAGAAAAACTTTTTAATATTTATTACCAAGGTGAGTCCTCTAGGATGAGGTTAGAGATTTTTGTATATTATTTAATAACATTTTTTTGATTCAAATGGCTATATTTGTTTTAATTTTTTGGTGGGGTGAGTGTCTTTTTATTTTGGAGGAGTGGCATTATTGTAAAATTTTGAATAAGGAATTCCACCTATGTTTTCCCTTGTAAATTGACTCAATGAAAGATCAAAATATGAGATAAGAAAATATATGGTATAAATATTTCCAAATAAATTATTTTTTATTAGTTTCTATGTCATCTAGATCCGTAATTATAATGTTTATTGCTTTGTTTAGCTAATTAGTACTCTAATCACGGTAAATAATTTTAATTATTTATAATAAACCATTGTGTTTTAGAAAATTAGTTCATATTATTATATATTATCAATTATGATTATTTCACATATGGAATAAATTTTTCCATATTTTATGCAAAGAAATCGTAGAAATTAATTTAAAATTAATCCCACATGCGGGATGACAATACAAGTTTTTATAAAAAATACATTCAAATGTTTGTTATTTATTTATATCCAATTTAAAATTTATATTTATTAAAATTATATTAATTGGTTTTATATATGTAAAATTTATCTAATTATAATTTAAAACCAAAAAAAATAAAATTTATCCATATAATTATTTTATACAAAAAATCAGTTTTGAATTAAAATTTAGTATTTTTCACTGTTCATCAAAAATTGAAACTTCCCAGAAAAATAAAAAATATTATTCCTAACATAATTCTGATTTTTAAATTTCAAAAATTAATTTTATTTTTTCATATTAAATTCATGAAAGTATAAAAATTCAAATTTAAAATAGGTGCACAATTAAATGGTAGTAAAATGATTTTATAAAAATATTGGTTTGTTCTTATATTATGATAATAAAATCTATTAAATGAATGTCATAAATGTAATGCCCCAACCCTAAAATCTTATATCTAGTGCATTATTTTAATACATTTTAATGATTACAAGGAATCAATCCTCAATGAACCGATCATTTCAATAGTCTTGGAAAATTGATTACATACATGAACGTAACATTACACAATCAAACATAAAACACATCATAAATAATCCATTTAGAACACCATTATTCCCCTATCTTAATCATGAACATCAAACATTATACACTTCTTGGAATCCTAGGTAAACAAAAAAGAAGAAATAGTGGATCTAAGATGCTCAGTAAGGGTAAATACTTTAGCTTAAGCTATAAACTTTTAAGGCCAGATGTGTAATAAAAACCACTATCTTTTAAATTCAAACTTCAACATAATATGGATAAAATAAATCATATATTACTACATAATCATGAACATGGATATTACACTATTCAAATAATAACATTTAATAATTAATTTCATAATGAGGGAATTCCTGTCATCAGACATCATTACCACATAGTCAAGGCCTTGTTCCAAGAGTAAAAATAAATTTTTTTATCATTGCCTTATTCAAAGACACTAGTTTGTCTCATTGGACCTACAAATGCATTGAGGATCCATAGAGTTCTCCACCCGTCACATAATAAGTCCAATGCATTCCTCGTATGAAAATGATGAAACATAACATAAACATTCGTATAAAAACTAGCATACGAAATGTTAATACTTTAACAATAAACCATGAATGGTATAAAAATAACACATCCACAGTAAAACATATCACAAACCCTTAAATACAATATATAATATTATTTCATAATAAATCAACTTCAAACAAGTGTAAAATCCATCAAAGGATGTTGACATAGTTAAAATCAAAACTATTTGTGAGAAATATCACTTTCTATTTTAAAATCATTTATAAGTCACTTAATTATAAAAGAAAAATTTTATTTTGAAATTATTATTATAATATTTTAAGGGAATAATAGAAGTTGTTATAATGGAGGAAAATATTTTCACTCTCTCTATAAGTTAGTCTTTCCATAATTTTGTCGAAAAGGTCGTAAAGGACCGTGTTTGGAATATGACTGAAATATTCTTTTATAAACATTTTATAAGAAGTCAAAAAAAGGTATAAATGAAATTAACCCATATTCTATGAAATAGTTAAAATGTTCTGAAATACATTTGTAAGAAAAATTGATGTGGATGACAAAGAGTTCCTAATAGATACGCACGTATAAACAACCTCAGATAATGAAAAGATTGTAGAATTAGCCTTTACCTTGCACTTTCCATCGGTCGAGGGTAAATTTAACCTCTTGTATAATGACCATAGTATGTTATTAAATTATACCAAAACCATATTCATATTTATTATATCATACATGATTCATTTATGAATTTATACTACCCATTTAATAATGAATTCTATGTTAAATTAACATTTCAGGTAACAATTGCTTTCATTGTAGTACGTGTTTTAACTAGTTATTATTGATCATATCATTTAGACCAGGATTAAAATACATCCAGAATATAAAACATTACTTATATATAATATAAATTTAGAATATAAATATTTATAATTGATTGATATATGAAATGGAAATCACCATTTATGGAGATGGTAGGTCGTACGTACCCATTAATGTCGTTTCTGTTTTCATATCATATTTAACAGAAGTAAGTGAATAAGAAATATGTAATTAAATAAATACATATATATATTTATCTATTATAATTATTATATCATATATTACATAAATATTAATAATATATATTTTTATAATTATGGTTGAATGTTGAACCTGGAAATGAATCTCATCACGTCGGGGAGAGAGTAAGTCATACGTACAGACGAGCAACAATATCATTACCTTAATGATTAAAATTTGTGGAATTGGATGGTATATTAATTTTACATAGAAATTATTATGTTATCTTAATTAATCATATACATATTACTCATCATTATATACATCCATATAAAATATTGTAGAATAAAAATTACTCCACGGTGTGGAGGCCGTAAGACGTACATACACATGCATGGTGACATTATCATTAATATAATGGATAAAACAATTTTTATTTTTGTACCATATTTATAGTAATATCACATTATATAGAAGGTACAAGATTTGTTATTTTTCAATGGAAATAAAAAAGAAAGATAAAGTGGAAGAAGAAAAAAACATTGAATGATGTGATAAAAAACATTATCTCTTCTTATTGTGTTTTCTTATAATTTGGAAAAAAGGTTAATTAAGTTGACTTTATTCACAAGGGAAAGCCTCTAGGATTAAGTTAGGGATGTAGGTTGGATATTTGGTCAGGGTTTTTCTGATCCAAATGGATTTGGAGGAGTGATTGTTAAAAATGGAAATTACCCTTTTATAAGAGAGGTGAGCGTTACTTTAGAAACATTTTGAAATATTATTTTATTATAAACTCATTTTCGGTTTCTAATGGCTCAAAATTGACTTATTTATACGATAAGGTGAGTAGGGGTCTAAATACTCTCAGCCAATAGGTTTTAGAAAACTTTAGGTCACCTTATTAACCCTGTCTTTTAGATTTAACTCTTAGATAAATAGTTTAACTTTTATCATGTCCACTTGTATTATTATAATAAATGGTTAATAAACTTACTATAAAAATCCAAGAGAACCTCAATTGGTTAATTATTTATATTTATAACTTTATCTATGTACTTTTTCTGAACCTTATATTTTTAAAAATATTATATCTATTAATAATAAAGTATTTGTTTTAAAAACTCATTTTTGACAATTTTGAAAATATTTGTTATTTTGTTTTTGTTAGATTCATAACAGCTTTATCACTTCAAATAAAATTATTTAATCAACCATAAAATGTCATAATAACCTATAAAAATATTTTATGGCATTAAAATACATAATTTATTTTTTTTATTGTTATAATATCAATTATCTTAACTTTTCGTTAACAATATAATTACTGCATCATCATTGTGCCATTAATATATTTGATTATTTTATCTCTAAAAATTATAAATAAAATACCATTATGTAGGATATTGTTTTAGATTTCTAATGAATATTTGTAGTCAAATTTATCTTCTATATAACCCAATATAGTAAATGGTTTAGTAATTAAACATCATTTTTACACTTTTAACTTTCATTAAATTAAATAATAATAAATGTCCTAATATAATAAAAATGGACCAAAAGTATCATATTGTATTCATAATGTTGGTTATTGTCTAAATACACATATCCAAGAGAATTAGGAAATATTTTATGGTAGTTATAATATCATTTTTACCATTAGTTACACAATTTAATTTTAACCGTGGAAAATAAAAGTCAAAAGATACTCTTAACCTAAAATTATTTTCATCTTATTGAACCACATTTTACTTAATGATGTTATTCGTGTCTCTCATATTTTTTATGTTCAATTCATATAAGTGTTAAGATTATGTTTTATAGAAATTTTAAAATGTTCCTCGATGGTTAGTAAAGGTTGTTAAAAAATTCAATATAATTTTATACATCTAATTTTATTATAAAATGAATCCAATAAATTACATTGAACTTATAGAGATATTATATATATATATTTTGACTTAAAGTAAATTTAAATAAAATAAATTTTTATTTATATAAAAAAGCAGGTTTTAACCAATAACGCAATGTTTTTTACTACTCATCAAGCATTGAATGTTTTTAGAAAAATACAAAAAATAAAACGTTATATAATTTTGAAATTATGATTTTAATATTTAATTATATTTTACAAAATTCAAAACATACAAGTTTTATTTATTAATTTGAAATTAATTCTCGTTGTCAAAACCAAAAAGTGGGTTTTTTTTAAACTAAAAACTTTGAAATGATTGACATGTGTTTATTTCAAATTTTAATGTGAAATTACATTTAATTACCTAAATTTTATTAAATTATACAAATATAATCTAATTATAGTTAAAAAAGATTTAAATTCTTAATTTAACACTATAAATTATTTCAATTTAAAAAGTTGCTTTTAATTAAAATTTAGCCTTTTCACTATTCATCAAAATATGAAAGCAATCATAAAAGTACCAAAAAAATTTCCAAACTATATTTATAAGTACCTCTTCTAAAGAAAAATTTACATTGGTTAAATTGAATGTATAAAAGTTTCAAATATGGTTTTGAAAAGGGTTTTCCATTCAAAGGTGGTAAAATTTCATTTTTTAAAAAATACTTCTTTTATATGAACAAATTCATTCTTTTCTTATATTATGTCTAAAAACACATAATATGGATTCTATAATTATATGTAGTATATAAAATTAAAAATTCAGTTAATAATATTCATACCCTTTCAATGAATGACAAGTTTGGTAAGTCATGGTGCACTCGAACTCGGTGTTGCGTGTAGCACAAGTTATTGAATTATTTCGAAGAGATAATGTAAAATGAAATATTGGGCTGTAACATTCTCAAATAATTCAATAAATTTAATCTTCACAATTTTAAATTTTTCTTCTAAATTAGAAGATTAAAAATAGAAAAATACCTTTGTGGAAAACCTACATCAGAAATTGGGTTAATAAAATTAAGTCTTCAAAAGGGGGAAAGGTAAATGAAAAAGTCACCACCAATTTATGAAATCGATTAGGATAACATTGGAATCAATTAGAGACACATAATTGGAGGAAAAATGCAAATATTTATAGGGAGTTATTGATGTCATAAATCACAAAAAAGTGTAAAAATGTGGTTTTCAAAGCAATCAATCTATGAGGATTTAAAATATCATCAGTTCAAGAAAACATAGGGTCTTAAGATAACATTTTTTTAAGATCCCTTCCCAAATGATTAAGAATTAATTTATTCATATATTTATAGGAAAACAATATACATGACTTGTAGAGTTTAATCCTTCAACTAATTCCTACGAAAAACTCATATTTCACTCTAACAGATAATAGAATTGAAAAATATTGTATTTATCCTAATCGTATAGGGTTCAAAAAATAATGAATTTATAATTCATTTGAATGACTATTTAAAAAAACTATATTATAAAATCTAGTACATCACGTATGACAGTGGTAGGTGATTCACCCTTGTCTCCCTTCGGTTGTGGGTTCAAGTCCTGCGGCCTTGTCCGACGTGATAGGTTGTTATCTGACCTCCGAGTTGCCCTTTTTACAACAATCCAAAAATAATCCTAAGAAATAATTTAACCTTAACAATATTATCAAATTTCAATCTTATTTCATTCAAAATTTTAGACTTATCCAAAATACTTCTATCCAAACTCACATACAAAAATTTATAAGTAAGGTAAACACAATGAAGATCATTTTTACCATGTAATAAAATGCGAATACCTTCATCATGTATTCTTTTAAATCATTGTAACTCCATGAATTACCATAAAACATTATTGATTACATTAATGACCCCTTATTCCTTAAAGAATATTTGATATACTCTTTATATCCAAAAATTTGGTAAACTCAAACAATAATAGAATAAAAAAACAATTAATTAGTTTCAATATAGTCAAAAATATCAAATATAATTTATCCAAATAAATCATATCTTATTCCAAAATCACAACCTCAGTATCAGAACCATGTTAAGGTTTATCTTTCCTTAAAACATTTATTTTACAAAAAGATTATCTTGCTATTGAGTCACTTTTCCTAGAACCATATAATCTCACATCTTCAATGAAATAGTACCACAATATAATCCTTATTTATTTCCATAATTAATATAACTAGTACATCGTTGATACAACACTTAAGTGAAATAATTATTTAATTAAAACATAGGAAAATTCGTCATTCCTCTTCATTTCTGGTAGTATAAAAACATTATTATTGTCCAATATCATAATTTGGGGCATACTCTGATGATTTGGACATTGATTCGCATAGTGTACAAACTCTAGGCAGATGAAAAATCGTACATTTGAAACCTTTTTCTAACCCTTACAATCATGTACTTAGTGTCCTTTTTCTTCACAATTATAACAATCTCCAATTCCATTGATGGATTTACCTAGGTGATTCTTTCTACAATTATAATATATGGGAAAATTCTTATTTACCTTATTCCCTTTATCCATCTTTCTCTCTAACATCCTTTTCCTCTATTACTTCTCATCAAATCCATAGGACTCAAATAATTATTTACTTATATAATTAACACATGATATTATTTCTTAATATGATGTGTATACATGGGAGAATATTAACCTTCTAAATTTTGGCTTATTACGATGAATGATATGATCCTTCTTACTCTATGGATCATGCATATTGATGGAGTTCTCATTCCGTCTATTGGGAGAAATTTCTGAACAATGGAATACACTAGGTTAGTTTATTAATTGAAATATAAAATTATAAACATGTAAAATACCTAACGTAAATTGAAAAGATTATGAAAAAAATATAAAATCTTAAAAAAAATATTTGAGAAATTATTTACTCCTAAATACTTCATAATTTCTTGTAAAGAATATGTGAATTATTCTAAGCATATCCCCCAAGAGTGTCGTAATACAGTGTGAAGAAATGCCCATTGTCGTGTACCTGGATACCCCGGGTCAAGAAAAAACCTCGATGTCGAAGTTTTCACTCCTAGGTACATATGTTCCAGAGCTGTCGCTACCTTCATGTATCTATAAAGGAATGTATTTCTTAGAAAATTCTCAAAATCAATACATTACCAAATTTCAAAGAAGTTCGGCTATACTAATCTCCAAATTCTATCTTAGTTTATTGTTATCTAATTAGAGTTTTTCTAAATCTAGTTATAGGGTTTGTATGAAACATCTACTAATACCAATTGTAATGCCCTGACTGCTTTATCCTAGAGGTGGTTCGTTATTTTAATAATTTAGCATGATTATAAGGAATAAAGTCCTGAAGGACTGACCAGTTTAGTAGTCTTGGAAAATATATTGCATACATGAAAGTTACTTTATACTTTCAAACATAAAACAAATCATAAATAATCCATTTATTTGTCATGATTCCCCTAGATTATCCCTACATATCAAACATAATTCACTTCTTGGTATCATAAGAAAATGAAACATAAGATAGGGGTGAGCTCTGATGCAATTAAAAGGTAAATAATATAGAAATAAGCAATAATCTTTTAAGGAAATATGTGTTATAAAAACAATCACCTTTTAAACATAATCATAAACTTAATATGGAGAAAATAAATATAATATTTTTATATAAACATGACCAAATATATTCTAATAGTTGAATAATAACATGTAATAATTAATTTCATAATGAGGGAATGCCTAATGACGGACATCATTACCACATAGTCAAGCCCTTGTGTAAAGACTAAAAATAAAATTTTTGTCAAGGCCTTATTCCAAGACACTAATTTTTCACAAGAGACCTATCGATGCATCATGGAGCTCTATCGGGCTCCACCCATCACATACTAAGTCCAATGAACTGCTCATATGAAAAGGATGAAACAAAACATAAACATTTGTATTAAAACAAGCATATAAAATGTTAATACTTCAACCGTAAACCATGAATGGTATAAAAATAACACATCTATAGAAAAACATATCACAAAACCATAAACACAATATGTATGATTATATCAGAATAAATCTTCTACAATAAGTGTAAAATCCATCAAAGTGTGTTGAAATTGATGAAATCAAAACTATTAGATAGAAATATCTCTATCTATTTTTAAATCATTTAAACGTCACATAATTATAAAAGAAAACATTTATTTTGAAAATATTCTTATATGATTGTAAGAGAAAATAAAAAGGTGTTATAATGGTAGAAAATATCCACACATTCTATATAGTTTGAAAAACTGTCTTTCCATAATTTTGTTCGAAAAGGTTGCAAATGACCTTATTTGTAAAACGAAAGAAAGATTATTTTATAAAAATTTTATAAAAATTAAAACAAGGGTGTAAATGGATTTAACGGATTGAATAGGAAATAATAAAAATGTTTTGAAATAATTTTTAAGAAATAATTATGCGTATAATAAAGAGGTCCCATTAGATAATCACTTATAAACTACCTCGAATATTGAAAAGATTATAGAATTAACCCATACCTTACACTTTCCTTTGGTTGAGGGTACATTTGACCTCTTGTATAATGACCATTGTATGTTATTAAATTAAAATGGAACCATATTCACATTTATTATGTCATACATGATTCATTTTTGACATTATACTACCCATTAAATAATTATTTCAATGTTAAATTAAAATTTTGTGTAATAATTGCTTTCCTTATCGTACATAATATAACTTGTTATTCTTAATTGTATACTTTCGATCATGAATTAAATACATCCAGAATATCAAAAAAGATTTATATATAATTTATATTAACAATATAAATATTTACAATAGATAGATATATGAAATGGAAAACAACGTTTTCTAAGACGGTAGGTTGTACGTACACATAAACATTGTTTCCGTTTTCATATCGTATTGAACGTAATTAAGTGAATAAGATATATGTAAGTACATACATATATATATATATATTTATATATATATCAAGTAGAATTTTTATATCATATATTACATTATTATTATTTATATATATTTTTATAATCTTGGTTGATTGGTGAACCTGGAAATGAATCTCATCTGCTAGTGGAGACGGTAAGCCGAACGTAATCACGAGTGACGATATCATTTACTTATTGACTAAAAGGTTCTTAATTAGATGGTTTATTAATTTTAGAGTGAAATTAGTATGTTATTTTCATTATTTATATACATATTACTCATCATTCTATCCATGCAAATAATATAGTGTTGAATAAAAAATCACACCACGACGCGGAGAGGGTAAGAAGAACGTACACATGCATGGTTACATTGTCATTCCTAGGATTGGTAGAATGATTAGTATAGTTGTACCATATTTATAATAACATCACAGTATGAAGAAGGTACTGGATTTATTATGTTGGTGTAGAAATTTCAAAGAAAGAGAAAGTGGAAGAAAAAAAACGAATTTTCAAAGAGGTGATAAAATAATTACCTCTTTTTTGGGTGTTTCCATTTGATTTGAACAAAAAGGCTACATAGGATAGCTTTTTGTACAACATAAGGCCTCTATGTTTATGTGAGGTTTTTTGGGAGGAGATTTGGGCTGGGGGTGGCTGAGACAAATAGCATTGGAGTTTAGATTTTGAGAGAACGGAATGTACCATTTTATAAGAGAGATATGGGCGTCACTTTAGGAAATGTTTGAAATGTTATTTTATTATAAACTCATTTTCAGTTTTTAATGGATCAAATTTATTAATTTCGAAGCTAACGTGGGGATGGGTTGAAATCCTCTCAACCAATAGTTTTTATAAATGTTTTGGTCACTATATTAACCATATCATTTATATTTAACTCTTAGTTAAATAGTTTAACTTTTACCATGTCCTCTTATATTATTATAATAAATGGTAAACAAACATACTATAAAGACCCAATAGATTTAAAATTGGGTCATTATTTATATATCTAACTTTATCTAACTAATTTTTCTAAGCCTTAGATTTTGAGAAATATTTTATCAGTTAATAATATAGTATTTGTTTTAACAACTCATTTATGTTAATTTTTACACTATTTGGTATTTTGTTTTATTGAAAGTCATAAAAACTTTATCAATTCAAAAATAATTTATTTAATCTACCCTGAAATGTCATATTAACATATTAAATTCTTTGATGGAAAATAAATCCTTAATTTAGATTTATTTTTATATTTATAATATCAATTATTTTAATCTTTCACTGATAAAGTAATTACAGCATCATCATTGTGTCATAAATAAATTTAATTATCTAATCTATAAAAATTATAAATAAAATACCACCATTTAGGAAATTGTTTTATATTTCTAATAAATATTTATATTCTAATTTATCTTACGAATAACCCTATAATAAAAATGCATTAGTTATTGAACATTGAATTTAAAACTTTTAACAATATCTAAATAAAATAATAATAAATGTCCTAATCTAATTCAACTGGAATAAAAGGATCATATTTTATTCATAAGGATGGTTTTGGTTGAAATACACATATCTAATAGAACTAGGACATTTGATAGGGTAATTATAATAGCATTTTTACCTTTAATTACCCTATTTAGTTTTTTCTTGGTAAATAAAAGTCAAAAGATACAATTCACAAAAACATATTTTCATCTTATTGAAGAAAATTTTACCTACTGATGTCAACTATTTCTCAATGATTTTTTAAAATAAATTCACAGAAGTAGTAGATTTACATTTTATGCAAATTTGTAAATGTCCCTAGAAGGTGGAAAAAGACTTTAAAAAGTTCAATTAAATTTTATACATCTAATTTTTTTATAAAATGACTCCAATTAATTAAGTTGAACTTATATTGTTATTATATATCTATTTGGACTTAAAATAAATTTTAAAAAATAAATAATTATTTAAATAAAAAGTCGATTTTAAACAATAACGCAGTGTTTTTCACTATTCATCCAAAATTGAATGTTTTCAGAAACATAAAAAAAATTCAAAAAAATATAATTTAGATATCATGAATTCAAAATTGAATTCTATTTTACCAAAATCAAAACATATATTTTTCATTAATTATTTTATAATTAATTCCCATTGTCAAAACCAAAAAAGTGGGTTGTTTAAAAAGTATAAACTATTAAAAGATTGACATGTGTTTATGTCAAATTTAAATATGAAAATACATATAATAACCTAAATTGTATTAAATGATAAAAATATAATCTAATTATTCTTCCAAACCATTCAAATTTATAATTTAACACTATAAATTATTTCAATTAAAAATGATGTTTTCAAATAAAATTTTGTTTTTTTATTATTCATCAAAATATGAAAGTTATCATAAAAGTACCAAACATTTATCCAAACTAAATTTTTATGTCCCACTTATAAATATGTATTTAATTTCATTAAATTTAATATATAAAAAATTCAAATAATGGTTTAAAAAAGTGTTCACCATTAAAAGGCGGTAAAATTGCATTTTTTTTTAAATATATCTTTTATCTGAAAAAAATGAATTTGTTCTTATATTATGTCAAAGAATCACATAATATAGATTCTAAAATTATGTGGAGTATATAAAATTCAAAATTCTGTTAATAGTATTAATAACCTCTTTTTGAACAGCTAGTTTGGTAATTTATGGTGTGCTCGAACTCGGTGTTTCTTGTAGTGCATGTTATTGAATTACCTTGAAGAGAAAAAGTACTATGAAATATTGTGGTGTTATATCGTCCCCTCCATAAAAAATTTATTTCTCACAATTTTTAATTGTTCTTTGAAAATAGAATCTTAAAATAGAAATATACCTTTGGGGAAAACCCACATCGGAAATTGGGTTAATAAAATTTATTCTTAATAAGAGGGAAAATGAAATGAAAAAGTAACCACCAATTTATGATCTCGATTATGAGAACATTATTGTAAATTATGACACATAATTGGAGGAAAATTTTAAATATTTATATGGAGTTAGTGATGTCATCAATCACAAAAAAGTGTAAAAATGAGGTCTTCAAAGCCATTAATCTATGATGATTTAAAATATCATCAGTTCAACAAAACATAAGGTATTAGGATAACATGTTTTTTGATTTAATATCCCTTTACTAAAGAATAATAATTAATTTATTCATATAATTAGAGGAAAAAAATATACTTGATGTGTAGACTTTTATCCTTCAACTAATTCCTACTACAAACTCATATTTCACTCAAACAGATAATGGAATTAAAAAATATTCTATTTAACCTTATTTTATAGGGTTCCAAAAATAAGGAATTTATAATTCATTTGTAAGACTATTTTAAAAACTACATTATATGAACTAGTACATCACATTGTCCAGGTATAGGTGATGCACCCTTGTCGCTCTTCGGTTGTGGGTATGGATCTCGCGACCTTGCCAACTGCGACGAGTTGTCACCCAACCTCCAAGTATTCCTTTTTACCACAATACATCAATAATATTAAGAAATATATTAACTTTAACAATAGTATCCAATGTCAAACATAGTCCATTCAAATATTTAGACTAATCCAAAATACATCATTCAAAACTCACATTCCAAAATTTATAGGGAAGGTAAACACAATGAAGTTCTTTTTTCCACCTAATAACATGTGAATACTTTAATCATGTATTCTTTTAAACCATAGTAACACCCTGAATAACCATAAAACCATATTGCTTAAATTCATTATTCCTTATTCCATATAGAATATTGGATATACTTTTTATACGAAAAAATTATGTAAACTCAAACAATAATGAAATAAAAAACAATTAATTAGTTTCAATGTAGTCAAGAATATCAAATATAATTTATCCAAATCAATCATATCTTATTCAAAAATCACAACCTCATTATCAGAACCATATTATGGATTATCGTTCCTTCAAAAATGTATTTTTTTTTAAAAAATTATTTAGTGATTGAGTCACTTTTCATGAAACCATATAATCCCACATACTCAATGAAATAGTACTACAATAAAATCCTTATTTATTTCAATAATTCATATAACCAGTACATCATTGATACAACAATCAAACTAAATAATTCATTAATTAAAACATAAGAGCACTAGTCATTCCTCTTTATCATTGGTACTCTCAAAAGCTGATTATTAACCAATAGCATCATTTGGGACATACTCTGATGACTTGGACATTTATTCGTGTAGTGTCCCAACTCATTGCAGATGAAGCATAGTACATTTGAAACCTTTTTCTAACCCTTGTAATCATGTACTTGGTGTCCTTTTTCTCTACAATAATACTAAACTACCATTCCCTTCAAGAATTTACCAAGGCAATTCTTTCCACAATTATCATATATGGGAAAATCCTTCTTTCCCCTCTTCCATTTATCCATATTTCTCACTACCTTCATTTTCATCTCTTGCTTCTATTCAAATCAATAAGACTCATATAATCCTTTATTGTTTTTATTAACACATGATAATATTTCTTCATATGATGAGGGTATGTGGGAAACTATTTCCCTTGTAAATTTTTTCTTAATATGATGAAAGATATGATATTTCTATCTCTTTCGATCTTGTGTATTGTTGGATTTCTCATTCCTTCTACTGGGCACCATTTCTAGACAATGGAATACACTAGGTTAGTTTATGAATCGTAATGCATAATTCCAAACATGTAAAATACCTAATTTAAATTTAAATTATTATGCATATAATCTATAATTATAAAAACAAATTTGAGGATTCATTTACTCTAAAATCCTTACTAATTACTTTTAAAGAAAATTTGAATTATCCTAAGCATATTCCCTAGGACTGCCGTAACCAAGTGGGATTCTAGGCCCATTGTCAGGTACCAAGATACCTTGGGTCAAACATGAAACTCATTGTTGGAGTTTTCACCCCTAGGTAATTCTATTCCAAAGCCACCTTGTAACACCCCAAGATTTCATAGTGTATTATTTCTTTAAAATAATTTAATAACTTTTACTACACGCAACACCGAGTTCAATTGCACCATGACATACCGAAAAATCCATTCAAAAGAGGTTATGAATAGTATTAACTAAATTTTAAACTTTATATAATCCTTAAAATTTTAGAATCCTTATTATGAGTTTCTTAGACATAATGCAAGAACAAATTCATTTTCAGTATTGAAATTTTATCAACTTTTAATAGTGAACCATTTTTAAATACAATATTTTAAACTTTTTTACTAAATTGGGATATCAAAAATTTAAAATGAAACATCCCAAGCTTCCACGGTACGCTTTCCTTTGAATAATACAGTAGCGTGTGTTGTACGCAACTTCAAGTTTTAACACACACCACAACCGATCAAACTAGCTGTTATGAATAGTAATACCTAGTTTTTGAAATTTTATCTCTCAAAATGGACTTCATTTTTGGATTCGGAATATCGAATTTAGCCTAGGGTGAAATTTTGGTACCTTTCGGATAACTTTAATATTTTGATGAATAGTGAAAATTACTAAATTTTAATTAAAAATAACTTTTTTAATCAAAATAATTAATAGTGATAAATTATGAATTTGAGTGGTTTTAAAGTATATTTAGAATATATTTTTACGATTTAATATAATTTTGGTCATTGGACATAATTTTACAATTAAACCGAACATAAACAAGTGTCAATCTTTGGATAGTTATTATCTCTTAAAAACCGCTTTTTGTTTTAACAAAGGGAATTAATTTTATATTAATTTCTGCCAATTTTGTGTTTTGAATTTGGAAAAATGGATTCCATATTTGGAATCATGTTGTTAAAATTGTGTAAATAGGTAACTTTTATTTGTAGACATTTTGAATAATTACTGCGGTAAATATTTTATTTACCATGGTTAAGGGTAAATCTGGTAAATAAGGGTTAAAAAATAATATTATAATAATAATAAATTACCATAAAACATGTCCTAACCTTATTGGTTGATTAATTTCTGACCATGGGCATCTTTGGGTCGATTTTGGGACCCCATGAAGCCACTTGTAGGTGATAGGGACACTTTGTTTTAATTAAGTTAAAATGAACACAAAAATGACACAAGCATATATATTTTAGAAGAAAAATTTTTACATAGGTTTATATATGTTGGATTTTCGACTATAAATATTAATTAGAAAGATAAAACTATTTCCTACATAATGATATTTTATTTATAATTTTTAGAGATTACATAATTTAATTTATTTATGACACAATGATGATGTAGAAATTACCATAATAGTGAAAATTTAACATAATTGATATTATAAATACCAAAATAAATATAATTTGAGACTTTGAATGAATAAATATAATTTTTTAGGATAATATGACATATTAGGATTGATTTATTTAACTTTTTTCGAAGTAATAATTCTGTTATGAGTTTCACAAAAATCAACTATTGAATAGTATCAAAAATGACATAAAAGAGTTTTTAAAACAAATATTATATTATTAATTGATATTATATTACTAAAAATTTACGGTTCGGCCAAGAGACTTATATCATGATATTTGTATCATTATTGGACCACTTGGGGGTCTCGTGGATGTATATGGTAAGTTTATTAACCATATAATATAAAAATACAAAGAGACATTGTAAAAGTGAAACTAATTAACTTAGAGTTAATACTTAAAGATAAGGTTAATATAAGTAGCCATACCTGTTTAAATTCTATTGGTTGAGTTGTTTTCGACCCATCCCCACCTTAAAATTTAAATAATCCACTTTTGAGCCATTATAAACCGAATATGAATTTATTATAAATTAATATTTCTAGCTTTTCCAAAGGTGCCCCTCACCCCTCTTATAAAAGGGAACTTCTCCTTCTCATTTCTTCACACCTTCAAAGCCTTTGGTATCAGCCAAACTCTGCCCAACTGCTCTACCAACTTCCCTAAATACAACCTAGAGGCCTTAGTTTGATCAGAAATATTACCTAAGGATCCCTTTTGATCAAATCAAAAGGAAGAAACCGAAGAAGAGGTAATGATTTCACCACCCTTTTCCAAGTTCCTTTCTTCTTCCACTTCTTCTTCCTTTGTTATTACCATTCTAAAATAATAACTCCTGTATCATATATATAGTGTGATGTTATTATAAATATGGTACAACCATATTCAGTATTCTATCCATCCTTTGAATAACATGTCACCACACATGCGTACGTACGGCTTACCGTCTCCACGTCGTGGTGTAATTGTGATTCAATAAATTAATATTTGGATGGGTATAATAATGATGTGTAACACATGTAAATAATAAATATAACATGTTAATGATTCTGTATATATGATATACCATCCATTTATATATTATTTTGATATCAAAACAATGATATTGTCGCTCGTGCGTACGTACGGACTACCGTCTCCACGAACGCGATGAGATTCATTCTCCATCGTATCCATTAAAGTATAATTATCATTTGACGATTTAAAAATAATGTTTAATGACTTGATATCATTCTGGATATGATTAAGATACATCCTATCCATTACAAACATGTCTTACATAACAAAACATATAAAATAAAACAAGTAATTTAACACCCGAAATGACGATAATTCTAAGATATTATTAACAAAGCAATGTTACAAGATCATATATGATATCATATTAATGTATATGATTATTGAATAATCAAATAACAATTATTTCACCATTATACAGGAGGTTAACCTACCCCAACCAAGGAAAAGTGCATGGTAAGGGTTATTTCACAATCTCTCCATTATCCGAGGTTGTTTATACGTAATAATCTACTGGGATCTCTTTATCATCCACATCCATGTTTCTTAAAAATGAATTTCAAAACATTTTTACTATTTACTAGAATATGGGTTAAAGTCATTTATACCCTTGTTTGACTTTTTATAATAGTTTTATAAAGGAATCATTCCATCGTTTTCCAAACAAGGTGCTTTTTAACCTTTTCGACAATATTAAGGTAAGAATGTTTTTTTAACTTATACGGCGGGTGTGGCTATTTACTGCTGTTATAAAATTGTCAAAGCTTCCATTACAATCATATAAGAATATTTTCAAAGTAAATGATTTATTTTATAATTATGTGACTTTTAAATGATTTAAAAATGGATATTTTAGGAATTTGTGAAAGGTACTCTTTATAAAGATCATAATTTTAAATGTTTTAAAGATCTATCTTTCTAAATATTTTTAATTAATGTCTATGTTTTCAAAATGATTTTAAGGATTTATTTATATGGACATGACGGTTTTGAAATGATATTTATTTTCAAAAGTTTCAAAGTGGTATGGGACACTTTGATTCAAAAATCTCATTTTAATTACTTCCTTTATAAATTTGTGACTTTTAAATGATTTCAAAAAAAGTAGATATTTCTCTAAAATAGTTTTGATTTCATCTATGTCAACATCCTTTGATGGATTTTATGATTATATGAAGTTGATTTATTGTGATACAAAACTTCTATATTGTATTGAAGGTTTTGTGATATGTTTGACTGTGGATGTGCTATTTTTATACCATTCATTGTTTATGGTGAAAGTATTGACATTTCGTATGCTAGTTTTAATACGAATGTTTATGTTATGTTTAAACCTTTTCACATGGGAATGCATTGGAATTAATATGCGACGGTTAGAGCCCGCTATAGCTCCTTGATGCATCGGTAGGTCTCATGAAACAAACTATTGTCTTGGCACAAGGCCTTGGCAAAATCTTATTTGTAGTTTTGGCACGAGGCCTTGGCTATGTGGTTATGATAGTCTGGCATTATGCATTCCATCATTATGAAAGTGGTTATTGATATTGCATGTGATTATTCGATTAGTAGAATATCCATGTGAATAAGTAAATGGCATTATTTCATTTTACATTTTCCATACTATGTTGAAGTTCAAGTTTATAAGGCTTTTGTTTTAATTACACATTGCCTTAAATGTTTATGCTTATTTTTGAAAGTTTCCACTATATTGTTATCCTTACTGGGCATTTGAGCTCACCCATTTTCTATGTTTTATTTTTCCCAGGATGTGTGGAAGTAAGTTATGAATGACCTGTAGGGATTTTATGTGGGGATATGAGTGTGGAATATGGAGACTATGTTGTTGTAGTAGTTTTTCACATTATGATGTAATGTAAAACTATATGAATATATCTAGTGTTTCCAAGGCTACTAAACCAATCAGTTATTCGAGATTTGATCTTTCTTGTGATCATGCCAATGTTATGTAATAATGCACCGACTCTGGGTAACTAGTGTCGGGGCGTTATAGTTGGTATCAGAGGAAGTTTAGTACAAACCTTGGAAGCTAGATTTAGATAAACTCTGATTAGAGCACGTAGACCTATGATGAACATTGAGGATTAGTATGGAAGAACATCCTAGAATTTTGGTATTGTAGAGATTTTGTGAGTTTTTCGAGCAATACATCCCTGTCTGGATACGAGCAGGAAGAGGCGGCTCTGGCACAGATGTACCTAGGGGTAAAACCTGAAAACACCACTTTGAGCTAGACTCCAACGGGAACTGGTGCACGACAATGGGCATTGCTGCACTCTTGGTTACAACACTCCTGGGGGATATGCTTAGGATAATTCTCATTTTCTTTACAAACCATTATGAAGGGTTTATGAGTATAAAATTTCTCAAAGGAGGCATTTTTATGATTATGGATTATATCTATAAGCTATTTAATTTATGTTATGTGTTTTACAAGTTTGGTATTAGGTATTGTTATTCATAAACTAATCTAGTGTATGCAATTGTTTAGAAATGGCGCTCAGTAGAAGGAATGAGAACTCCAACAATGCACATGATACAAAGAGAAAGAAGGATTATATATTTCATGGTCTTAAGCAAGAATTTATAAGAGAAATAGTCTCGCAGGTATAATCATCATATGAAGAAATAATATCATGTGTCGACAAGATAAGTAAAGAGTTTACTGAGTCCTATGGCTTTGAAGGAAGAAAGAGAAGAAAAGGATGGAAGAGAGAAAGATGGATAAAGGGAAGAGAGAAAAGAAGAATTTTCCCATATGTGATAAATGTGGAAAGAAACACCCTAGAACTTGCCTGAAAGGAATGGGAGTTTGTTATAAGTGTGGAGGAAAAGGGCACAAAGTACGTGACTGCAAGGGTAAGAAAATGGTTTCAAATGTACAATGCTTCATTTGCAAGGAGTTTGGACACTACGCGAACCTATGTCACAGTCATCAAACTATGCCTCAAATGATGCTATTGGATAATAATCAAGTTATGATACTACCACAGATGAAGAGGAATGATTAGAGTTCTTATGTTGATTATGTCATTTGAGTGTTGTATCAATAATGTACTTGTTATAATAATTATGGAGTATATAGGTATTGTACTGCAGTACTATTTCATTATAGACTTGAGATTGTGTGGAACAATGAAAAGTGACACAATATCAGGTTAAATTTTTGGAAAATATATGGTTGAGAGAAAGATAAACCATAATATGGTTCTGATACCAAGGTAGTAATTTTAGAATAATACATGATTGTTTTGGATAAATTATATTGGATATTCTTGGCTACATTGAAATTGATTAATGATTTGTATATTCCCTCATTATTGGGGTTTACAACATTTTTGTATTGAAGGAGAATATCTATTATTCTATAAGGAATAAGGGATCGTGAATGTAATCAATACGGTTTTATTATAATTCAGGATGTTGCCGTGTTTTAATAGAATACATGATGAAGGTGATCACATGTTATTACGTGGCAAAAAAAGGATCTTCATTATGTTTACCTTCCTTGTAAATTTTGGACTGAAGTATTTTGGATAGTTCTAGTTTGGATTATTTTGGATTTCCATAAAAGGACAACCCGGAGGTCGGGCGGCAATGCGTCGCGTCCGGCAAGGCCGCGAGGCTTGAACCCACAACCGAAGGGCGACAAGGGTGTATCACCTACCACGGACCCACGTGATGTCCGGGATTAAATAATGTAGGTTTTTTAAAAGATCTAGTAGATGAATTATAAATTCGTTTTTTTAATCCTATACGAATAGGATAAATAGAATATTTTTTTACGTTCTATTATTTTTTAGAGTGAAAGATGAGTTTGTGGTAGAAATTACTTAATGGATGGAACTCTACTTGTCAATAATATATTTTTATTCTTCTCTTATTATATGAAGAAATTAATTCTTATACTTTATTTAAGGAATCCTAAAACAAAAAATGTGTTATCCTAATACCCTATGTTTTATTGAACCAATGGTATTTTAAATCATCATATATTGATGAATTTAAGGACCTCAATTTTACACTTGTTTGTGATTGATGACCTCAATCACTACCTATAAATATTTATGTTTTTCCTCCAATTATATGTCTCTAATTGCCACCAATGTTCTCCTGATCGAGATCATAATTTTTTGGTGACCCTTTCATTTCTATTTTCATCATATTAAGAATAAATTTTACTAACCCAATTTCCGATGTGGGTTTTCCCACAAATATATTTTCTATTTTCAACCTTTTATTTTCGAAGTACAATTTCAAATTGCGAGGACGCAATTTATTGAAGGAGGGGAGAATGTAAGACCACAAGATTTCATAGTGTGTTATTTCTTCAAAATAATTCAATAACTTGCACTACACGCAACACCGAGTTCAATCGCACCATGACTTACCAAAAAAGCCATTAAAAAGAGGTTATTAATAGTATTAACTAAATTTTAAACTTTATATAATCCTTATAATTTTAGAATCCTTATTATGAGTTTCTTAGACATAATGCAAGAAGAAATTCATTTTCAGTATTGCACTTTTATCAACTTTTAATAGTGAACCCTTTTTAAATATAATATTTTAAACTTTTTGACTAAATGGGGACATCAAAAATTTAAAATGAAACATCCCAAGCTTCCACGGTATGCTTTCCTTTGAATAATATAGTAGTGTGTGTTGTACGCAACTTCGAGATTTAACACACACCACAACCGATCAAACTAGCCGTTATGAATAGTAATACCTACTTTTTGAAAATTTATCTCTCAAAATGGACTTTATTTTTGGATTGGGAATATCGAATTTAGCCTAGGGTGTAATTCTAGTACTTTTTGGATAACTTTAATATTTTGATGAATAGTGAAAATTACTAAATTTTAATTAAAAACATCTTTTTTAATCAAAATAATTAATAGTGATAAATTATGAATTTGAGTGGTTTTAAAGTATATTTAGAATATATTTTTATGATTTAATATAATTTTGGTCATTGGACATAATTTTACAATTAAACCAGACATAAACAAGTGTCAATCTTTTGATAGTTATTATCTCTTAAAAAAACGCTTTTTGTTTTAACAACGGGAATTAATTTTAAATTTATTTCAGCCACTTCTGTGTTTTGAATTTGGAAAAATGGATTCCATATTTGGAATCAGGATGTTCAAATTGTGTAAATAGGTAACTTTTATTTTTAGACATTTTGAATAATTAGTACGGTAAATATTATATTTACCATGGTTAAGGGTAAATCCGGTAAATAAGGGTTAATAAATAATATTATAATAATACTAATTTACCCTAAAACATTTCCTAACCTTATTGTTTGATACATTTCTGACCATGGGCATCTTTGGGTCTATTTTGGGACCCCATGGAGCCACTTTTAGGTGATAGGGACACTTTATTTTAATTAAGTTAAAATGAATACAAAAATGACACAAGCATATATCTTTTAGAAAAACAATTTTTAAATAGGGTTATATATGTTTGATTTTAGACTATAAATATTAATTAGAAATATATAAAAATTTCCTACATAATTAAATTTTATTTATAATTTTTAGAGATTACATAATTTAATTTATTTATGACACAATGATGATATAGAAATTACCATAATAGTGAAAATTTAAGATAATTGATATTATAAATACCCAAATAAATACAATTTGAGACTTTGAAAGAATAAAAATAATTTTATAGGATAATATGACATATTAGGATTGATTAAATTAATTTTTTTAGAAGTAATCATTCTGTTATGCGTTTCACAAAAATCAACTATTGAATAGTGTCAAAATTGACATAAAAGAGTTTTTAAAACAAATATTATATTATTAATTGATATTAAATTCCTAAAAATCTAAGGTTCGGCCAAGAAACTTATATCATGATATTTTTATCATTAATGAACCACTTGGGGGTCTCTTGGATGTATATGGTATGTTTATTAACCATATAATATAAAAATACAAAGAGACATTGTAAAAGTGAAACTAATTAACTTAGAGTTAATACTTAAAGATAAGGTTAATATAAGTATCCAAACCTTTCTAAATTCTATTGGTTGAGTGTTTTTTGACCCATCCCCACCTTAAATTTTAAATAATCCACTTTGGAGCCATTAGAAACCGAATATGAAATTATTATAAATTGATATTTCTAGCTTTTCCAAAGGTGCCCCTCACCCCTCTTATAAAAGGGCACTTCTCCTTCTCATTTCTTCACACCTTCAAAGCCTTTTGTTTCGGCCAAAAATTTCCCAAATACTCTCCGAACTTCCCTAAATACAACCTAGAGGACATAGTTGGATCATAAAGCCATCCTATGGAGCCCTTTTGATCAAATCAAAAGAAGGAACCGAAGAAGAGATAATGATTTCACCACCCTTTTCCAAGTTCCTTTCTTCTTCCACTTCTTCTTCCTTTGTTATTACCATTATAAAATAATAAATCTGGTATCATATATATACTGTGATGTTATTATAAATATGGTACAACCATATTCAGTATTCTATCCATCCTTTGAATAACATGTCACCATACATGCGTACGTACGGCTTACCGTCTCCACGTCGTGGTGTAATTGTTATTCATTAAATTAATATTTGGATGGGTATAATAATGATGTGTAACACATGTAAATAATAAATATAACATGTTAATGATTCTGTATATATGATATACGATCCATTTATATATTATTTTAATATCAAATCAATGATATTGTCGCTCATGCGTACGTACGGACTACTGTCTCCACGAACGCGATTAGATTCATTCTCCATCGTATCTATTCAAATATAATTATCATTTGATGATTTAAAAATAATTTTTAAGGACTTGATATCATTCTGGATATGATTAAGATACAACCTATCCATTAAAAACATGGCTTACATAACAAAACATATAAAAGAAAACGAGTAAGTTAACACCCGAAACGACGATAATTCTAAGATATTATTAACAAAGCAATGTTAAAAGATCATATATGATATCATATTAATGTATATGATTATTGAATAATTTAATGACAATTAATTCACCATTATACAGGAGGTTAACCTACCCCAACCAAGGAAAAGTGCAAGTTAAGGGTTATTTCACAATCTCTCCATTATCTAGGGTTGTTTATACGTAATAATCTACTGGGATCTCTTTATCATCCACATCCATGTTTCTTAAAAATGAATTTCAAAACATTTTTTACTATTTACTAGAATATGGGTTAAAGTCATTTATACCCTTGTTTGACTTTTTATAAGAGGTTTATAAAGGAATCTTTCCGTCGTTTTCCAAACAAGGTGCTTTTTAACCTTTTCGACAAAATTAATGTAAGAATGATTTTTTAACTTATATGGCGGGTGTGGCTATTTACCACCGTTATAAAATTGTCAAAGCTTCCATTACAATCATATAAGAATATTTTCAAAGTAAATGGTTTATTTTATAATTATGTGACTTTTAAATGATTTCAAAATGGATATTTTAAGAATTTTTGAAAGGTACTCTTTATCAAGATCATAATTTTAAATGTTTTAAAGATCTATCTTTCTAAATATTTTTAATTAATGTCCATGTTTTCAAAATGATTTTAAGGATTTATTTATATGGACATGAAGGTTTTGAAATGATATTTATTTCCCAAAGTTTCAATGTGGTATGGGACACTTTGATTCAAAAATCTCTTTTTAATTACCTCCTTTATAAATGTGTGACTTTTAAATGATTTCAAAAAAAGGAGATATTTCTCTCAAATAGTTCTGATTTAATCTATGTCAACATCCTTTGATGTATTTTATGATTATATAAAGTTGATTTATTGAGATAAAAAACTTCTATATTGTATTGAAGGTTTTGTGATAAGTTTGACTGTGGATGTGCTATTTTTTTACCATTCATAGTTTATGGTGAAAGTATTGACATTTCGTATGCGAGTTTTAATACGAAGGTTTATGTTATGTTTAAACCTTTTCATATGGGAATGCATTGGGCTTAATATGTGATGGGTGGAGCCCGCTATAGCTCCTTGATGCATCGGTAGCTCTCATGAGACAAACTAGTGTCTTGGCACAAGGCCTTGGAAAAATATTGTTTGTAGTCTTGGCACGAGGCCTTGGCTATGTGGTTATGATAGTCTGGCATTATGAATTCCATCATTATGAAAGTTGTTATTGATATTTCATGTGATTACTCGATTAGTAGGATATCCATGTGAATAAGTAAATAGCATTATTTCATTTTACTTTTTCCATACTATGTTGAAGTTCAAGTTTATAAGGCTTTTGTTTTAGTTATACATTGCCTGAAATGTTTATGCTTATTTTTGAAAGTTTCCACTATATTGTTATCCTTACTGGGAATTTGAGATCACCCCTTTTCTATGTTTTATTTTTCCTAGGATGTGAGGAAGTAAGTTATGAATGACCTGCAGGGATTTTATGTGGGGATATGAGTGTGGAATATGGAGACTATGTTGTTGTAGTAGTTTTTCACTTTATGATGTAATGTAAAACTATATGAATATATCTAGTGTTTCCAAGGCTACTAAACCAATAGGTCTTTCGAGATTTGATCTTTCTTTTGATCTTGCCAATGTTATGTAATAATGCACCGACTCTGGGTAACTAGGGTCGGGGAGTTACACACCTCTACCTTCTCATATCCAAAAAGGGATATATTGCTTGGAAAATACACAAAATATCTACATTCACCAAATTCTAGGATCTTCTTCTATAATAATCCTAAATGTCTATTTTAGTTTAATTTTCTCTAATCAGAGTTTTTCTAAATCTAGTTTCCAAGGATTATAAAAAACTTCCTCTTATACCAACTGTAATGCCCCAAAACTACAATTCTACAACTGATGAATTATTTTAATACATTGTAATGATTAAAAGTAATCATGTTCTGAAGGATCGATCAGTTTAGTATTCTTTGAAAATAGAATACATACACAAATCTTACTTAACACATTCAAACATAAAACACAACATAAATAATCCATTGATAATTCCTTTATTTCCCTATCTTAACCTTGTATATCAAACATAATTCACTTCCTAGAATACTATGAAAACAAAACATAAGAATGGGGTGAGCTCAAATGCTCAGTAAAGATAAATAATTTTCTAGAAGCTATAACCGTTTAACTAAAGATGTTTAATAAACAAATAAACCTTTTAAAGATAAAAATAAACATAATATAGAGAAAATAAATCAAAAATTACCTTATTAATATGCATATGGATATTTTACTAGTCGAATAATAACATGTAATAGTTAATTTCATAATGATGGAATGCCTAATTTCGGATATCATTACTACACTGTCCAGGCCTTGTGCAAGGACAACAACAAACAAAATTGACAAGGCCTTGTTCCAAGATGCTAGTTCGTCTCATGAGACCTACCGATGCATTGAGAATATATATCGGGCTCCACCCATCACTTACTGTGTCCAAATCATTCCTCATATGAAAAGGATGAAATATAATATAAACATTTGTATTAAAACTAGCATACAAAATGCTAAAACTTTAACCATAAACTATGAATGGTATAAAAATAACACATCTATAGTAAAAACTATCAAAAAGACGTCAACACAATATGGATGATTATATAATAATAAATCAACTTCAAACAATTTTAAAATTCATCAAAGGATATTGAAATATATGAAATCAAAACTATTTGTGAGAAATATCTCTTTCTATTTTGAAATAATTTTAAAGTCACATAATTTTAAAAGAAAACATTTAATTTGAAAATATTATTATATGATTTTAAGGGAAGCATAGAAGTTATTATAAAAATTTAAAAGAGCAACACTCTCCATATATGTTAAAGATCATTCTTTCTATAATTTTGTCGAAAAGGTCGTAAACGACCTTGTTTGGAAAACGACGGAAAGATTATTTTATAAAATTTTTATAAAAAGCCATACAAGTGTTTAAATCACATTAACCCATAGTATATGAAATATAAAAAAAATTTGAAATTAATTTTTATGAAACGTGTATGTGGATGATATAGAGGTCCCATTAGATACTCACGTATAAACAACCTTAGATAATGAAAAGATTGCAGAATTAACCATATCCTAGCACTTTCCATTGGTCGAGGGTACATTGAACCTCATTTATAATGGCCATAGTATGTTATTAAATTATAACATAACCATATTAATATTTATTATATCATACATGGTTAATTTATGAATTTATACAACCCATTTAATAAGGATTTCTATGTTAAATTTACATTTCACAAAATAATCACATTCTTTATCGTACGTGTTTTAACTTGTTATTATTGATCTTATCATTTAGATCATGATTTAAATACTTCCAGAATATAAAACATGATTTATATATAATATATATTTAAAATATAATTATGTATAATAGATATATATATATATATATGAAATGGAAAACACCGTTTGTGGACATGGAAGGTCGTACATAGGTATAAACATTGTTTCTATTGTCATATCATATTCAACGGAAGTAGGTGAATAAGATATATGTGAGTACATACATACATATATATAAATATCCTTCTAATATAATTATTATGTCATATATTACATATTTATTAATAAAATATATTTTTATAATCATGCTTGATTGGTGAACCTGGAAATGAATCCCATCGGCTTGTGGATATGGTAAGCCAAGCGTACACACGATTAGTGATAACATTTCCTTGATGATTAAAAGATGTTGAATTGTATGGAATATTAATCTTAAAGGGAAATTAGAATATTATTTTCAATATTTATATAAATATTATTAATCATTATATCCATCCAAATAACATAATGTTGAATAACAAATTACACCATGACGTGGAGACGGTAAGTTGTACGTATGCACACATTCTGACATTATCATTCATAATATGGATATAATATTGAGTGTGGTTTTACCATATTTATAATAACATCATAATATTTAAAATTTACTTGAGTTATTATTTTGGTATGGAAATAACATAGAAAGATAATGTGGAAGAAATAAAACAACTTTAAAAGAGGTGATAAAATAATTACCTTTTCTTTGGGTGTTTCCCTTTGATTTGAACAAAAAGGCTTAATAGGTTGTATTTAATCTCAATGGAAGTCCTCTAGGATTAAGTTATGGAAGTTGGGAGATTTTTTTAGGGGTTGGCCGAGACGATTGGATTTGTAGGTTTGATTTTGAGAGAAGGGGAAATAGATTTTTATAAGAAAGTTGAGGGACATTTTTGGAAAAGTTTGAAATATTATTTTATTATAAAATAATTTTCTGTGTCTAATTGCTCCAAATTGATTTATTTATAATATATGGTAGGGATGGGTCTAAATCCTCTCAACCAATAGGTTTTAGGAAAGATTAGGTCACCATATTATCCATATTCTTTTAGAATTAACTCTTAGTTAAATAGTTTAACTTTTACCATGTCCTCTTCTAATATATTCAAGGGAACCACAAGTGGTTCATTATTTATATATCTTACCTTATCTATGTACTTTAGTCAAAACATATATTTTTTATAAATATCATATCAATTAATAATATAGTTTTTGTTTAAAAAACCCATTTTTGTCAATTTTGACAGTATTTGGTATTTTGTTTGTGTAAAAGTCATAACAATGTTATCACATCAAAGAAAATTATTTTAGTCAACCCTAAATTTTTATATTAAATTATAAATTTTTGGATCACATTTAAATCCTCAATTTAAATTTATTTTTATAAATATAATATCAATTATTTTAATCTTTCAATGATAAAGTAATTATTGCATCATCATCATGTCACAAATAAAATTAATTATTTAATCTCTACAAGTTATTAATAAAATACCATTATATAGGAAATCGTTTTATATATCTAATGGATGTTTATTGTCGAATTTATCTTATGTGTAATAGTATATTAAAATTGGTTTAGTTATTAAATGTAACATCTTAGGTAAATAAAGAATATACGGTTTTCATATTTATTAAAAATTTTGAATGAAATATTAATTTTACGTTAAAGGGGATGTTATGTTGGATTGAGTGCCTGATACGCTACAATGGGTTTCTTTGAAATCTTATTTGGCACACAATCCTGAGTCATACTGAAAAATAATAATAATATATTATTTTAAATGGTTGTTTAGCGCCATGTAGTTGTATTGGAAGGAATGGACCGAACTAACTACAATATAAATATACATGTTTGTTATATGTTTTTACATTACCCAATAAATTTTAGAGGATTAAAATAAGAAATAATCTGATTTTAAGCATAAATACTCTAATATTCATTAAAAGGTCTATTTACCACCTTTTGATGGAAAATAATCTTTAAATCTCGTTTGGGTGTCATTTATATGTTCTATTTTACAGAATATTATTCATAATCGTAATAAATACCTGAAAATTTACTTCGGATAAAATTTTGGTATTTTTATAATAAAGTTCACTTTTTTATGAATAGTGAAAAAAACTGTAATTTAATTCAAAACATCCTTTTAATATAATTTATTTATGTTCCTATATTATCTTCTTAAATGGTTTTAAATTATAATTAGATAATATTTTTACCATTTAATTCGATATTGGTCAGTGGATGTAATTCCACATTGAAATTGGACATAAATTTGTGTCAATCTTTTGATAGTTATTATTTCTTAACAACAAGCTTTTTATTTTGACAGCAGGAATTATTTTCTACCCCTTTTGTGTTTTGAATATGGAAAAATTTATTCCATATTTTGAATCAGGAGGTCCAAATTGTGTAAATTAGTGACTTTTATTTTTAGACCTTATGAATACTTTAGTAAAAATCTTATTTACCATGGTTAAAAGGAAAAATCTGGTAAATAAGGGTAACAATATATTATTATAATAATATAAATTACCCCAACATGTGTGTTAATCCTATTGGTTGATACATTTAAGACCATGGGAATCCTTGGGTCGATTTTGGGACAGCATGGAGCCACATGTGAGTGATAATGACACTTTATATTAATTAATTTAAAGTAATGACAAAAATTACTTAAACATATATATTTTAGTAAATAAATTCTTACATGGGGTAATATGAGTTATCTATTCGTCTATAAATATTCTTTTGAAATATAAAAATATTTCCTTTATCATGATAATTTTTTAATATTTTTTAGAAAAAATATAAAAAAAATTATTTATGACACAATAATGATGTTTGTTTTACCACGTTAATGATTGATTTAAATATATAAGATTATATAGATTAAAATCATATCCAAAAACCAGACCAATTCTTATAGTATGATTTTATTTAGAGCATGGGTAATCTTACCTTTTACATTAAAATGTTTTGGACTTTTATAATTTAAAAATAATTATATAATAAAATAATAGTTTCAAACATTCCTAAAGAGCCCCACCACCCCTTATAAAAATCTCTCACTTCTAACCCCTTATTCACACTTCTCAAGCCCACTAGATCTTCTAAAATCTGACCAATTAAGCTCCCTACATACCAATCCTACTCTTATAAGCCTTACTTTGTGTATAAGGAAATTCAATTAAACATTTTGGTCAAACTAAAGGGAGATACCCGATTTTAAGGAAACATTATCTCTTAAGTTATTTTGTTTTATTTTACTTCTCCAACCCCATAAAATATTTATATTCATTTATTTTATAACAACACCAGCATAATCAATATAATTGGTTGTATTCATGATAAGGATTCAAACTAAACTTACACACACCTCGATTAAATGGTTAAATAACATACTGTTTCTTTGGACGGTGAACTACAACCTTATGAAATGATGATTGTTCCGTTATCCCCCATCGCCTCTCATGGTGGAAATTATGATGGAATTGTATTTATATATGATATATATTACATTTATTTTTTCACTATTCTTCAATATTTTTTACTTACAAACATACCTTTATACATTCCAATATGTGTAAATACATTAATTTGATTTGAGGAAGTGCGGACGAATGCCCCGTCAAGGTGATATGATTCGTTCATGACATACATGTAACATATAAAGTATGGAGTTAATGAAATTATGTAATATATATATCATATTATATTATACTGGAATTAGAATATACCTATGTATCATTATGTTATCATTCCATTAAATATGAAATAGAAATGAATGTAGTGTTCGTGTGTACGTACGGCTTACCATCTCCTGGAACGGTGAATTTCACTTCTTATCTCCAAATGTTACGTAATATTATAAATACATACATATACTGAATATATGTGATATATATGATATAAAAATCATGAATATCATTCTGTAGATAATGTACATTTTTCCACATGAACAACATCTAATTATAAGAAGTTCATTTTTGACTCAAGTACCAAATATTGACAAAATGACCATTATTAACATAAATGATTTCATAATGTTTATAACATGGTAAAAAGTGATATAAAACGAATAATAAACATGAAAAAGGTTATTAATAAAGAATAAATTAACATTATCTTATTATTCTAGAGATTAAAGAATGAATTGGTCAAGTGAGACACAACGTAAGGGGTTTTTATCTCATTTTTAATTCTGTGAGATTTCCATTGTTCACCACGTATTTTTTTCATTTGTTGTATTTTTTACTACCATTCTAAATAAATTATCATGATATTCATTGTATTAATGGTATTATATGATTCAGTTTTTTGTTTAGTAATACGACTCGATTGATTACAATGTTGTAAGGGGCTTTCATCTCACTTTTTATTTCTATGAGATTCATACTAGGTTTTCCACTATTTACATTTGTGTTGTTTTTGTAATGACCATGATTATATTATTTTTATAATTTAATATAATTTATGGGTATTTAAATCTTCATTTTAGGATCCTTCTTTCACGTGGTGTATGTTTCGTAAGTTTCCAAATCGGTAAGGGAACTTTTTAATCCAATTTTCATTCATTGGGTTAATCTTATAATTCTTAATTATGTCATGCAATGCTTTTGTGTGGTATCACTGTTTGTTTATTTATTTTGTTATTTCCACTCCCGTTTGTGTTTATATCGTTTTGATAAAAATTATCCCTCCATTTATAAATTATGAAGTCATTGATATGAACTTGATAAGTGAAATTTTAACTCAATTTCCATTCATTGAGTTATACATCCAAGTCGGTGGTGTTGTTTTTTAAATAAAATATGTGTGAATGTTATATGGTTTGTTTACAATAAATATCCTATCATATATAGTATATCTATATTTTTCACAAATTATTATTTAATTTATTTATCCTTAATCTAAGGATACAGTCTTTATACAGAATTTCGTCTCAAATTACATTCCATTGAGAATTCATTGTTGTTATACACCAATTCACCTATATATGTTCTATATACTATCCTTGGAATATTATATCATGAATCCAATTATTCACATGACATTATATATATTTTATTAATTTTATTCCTCAAATATTTGTATTCAATCGTCTCTCATTTGGTTAGGAACTCTTCAACAAAAATATTGTTTTTAATGATTTAATTATTTGTTCTTATAAATCATTCTCATTAATGTGTGTGTTTTAAAACTGGTTTTAAGGATTTATTTATATGGACGTGAATGTTTTGAAAATAAAATATCTTTTAAAATCTTCAAAGTTGTGTGTGACCCTTTGATTAAAAAATATCTTTATTACATTCTATAAATGGATTTGAAAATGGTTTGATAAAACATTGATTTTATCTAAAATATTGAAATTATATATTGTGATTTCAATGTGGAAATGTTATCTTTACTTTTTTTTATGTGTTATGATTATTTAATGGTTATTTGGATTGTTTTACATATACGGTTGGTTTCGTGAGAAACCTAGAGAGGGTGAGCCCAATATAGCTAATGCATTAGGTAACAAGACAGAGGTAAACGTTAATGTTTCTCCTATGGGATTTATGGAATATATTGTGATGGGTATTCCAATATAAATCCTTATATAGCTATGATAGATACAATGTAAGTATGATTTTGATTCCAAAAGTTACCTTTATGATTTGTGATTTCTTTTTGTTTTTCATAAAACTTACGATTTCATGAGGATTGTTATGATTGAAAAGTATGGTTTCATTGATTGGTATTTATTGATGGGTTAATGTTTCATTTAGTTATTTTATAACCCCTAGTGAGGTTTTTATGCTCACCCCATGTTTTGAAATGTTTTTCAATGGACTTAAAGATGAATAGGGTCAAGGATGGGATCCAAGAAAATTCATGTTGTCTAAATTAGGGATCTAGACAAGTTTTTTTTAGAGTTTTTTATTTTATGATAAAAATGAATACTAAGTAGAAGTGTATACATTGTAATTGTTGAAATTTAATGTAATAAATATGGCCTCATTCACTAAAACTCTAAACCTTAAAATATCCTCATTATTAATTCATGACATAACTCAAGATTATGTAATGTTTAAGGCTGGGTCATTATATTTGGTATTAGTGGTCGGTTTAGAAAACTTTAGGGAATAAGTGTTTTCGATAAACACATGGTTAGTCCCCATGTTATTATTTCAATTAATTCCTTGTTTTATAAATTTTTTAGATCAATGAATGTCGGTTACAAATGGAAGTTGGAGGATCTCAAATCGAATTCATATCTCTTCACGAAGACATGTTTGCAATAATTATTATAATGTCATGTTCAGATGATTGTGAAACTATTTCTAGCATACAACTCCCTTGAAATTAGTTGTTTGAGATATCAAACACCTACACTATACCTCGATATCATCATGGATCATGGGTTGTATTTAATCAAAACCTATTTTCTCAATATTATTATATTTTCAAGAAAGGTAAATATTATCAATGAATTTTTAAATATATTACCTTATCACTGGATTTTGAAGCACATTATGATTTCAAAAAAGGTGATGAAGAAAAAGACCCTTGCACAACCAATTTATATATTCCTTTATAATATAGTCTCTAATATAATACTTATAGTATTTTAAAATGACCATTGATTGAATGTTTCAACTCATTCTCGGTCCAAATTTTTTATAAAAATCATGTTTTATCAGATGTTTTGAAATTATATGCATACATGATTATTTTCCAAAACTATTTTTCTAAAATCATCCATATGAACCAAGTTGTAAAATTTTAATTAGGATGAAGAAAGAAAATTATTTTGAACAATCTCTTAATCATTGTTGCAATGCATGGGCCTTCTACCTATGTGAATAAGATGACAATGAAACCATATGGACACCATGATGAATGAATGATGATATATCTATTATGAATTGTTTTATTTTTTCATACAGTGGTGAAGTAAGAAAAAACTACAATATATATAAGGATTAATAAATTTATATTTTGAGGTCTTAATGTATTGGGATGAAAATGAAAGGTCTAATAAAACCATTGAGGCTAAAAAATGTTAGGGTAATTTTTTATTTTTATAAGTAGTAAAAACCCTAAAATGGGTGACGAACCGTTGCTTCTGAAAAAGCCATGAGAATCAGTCCCACGACTGAAGGGTGATAAGGGCATATCACCTACCATTTTCCTACGTGAGTTCCCTGGTTAGTATGACATATTCAATTATGTTAAATGATTTTGTGGATAAAAAATTTAATGATTTTGTGAACTTATGTTTTACCAAATGGATATCATAAATATAATAAAATGATTTTGTGATTATGTGAAAAGGTTATTTTAAAAAAAATTAATTTTAGAAACATTATATACATAATGGAAATAGAATACTATGGGATCTCATTTGTGGAGTAATGGATGAAATTTTATTTTGGAAGAATCTTTGTTTTTATTGTGGACATATGACAAATTGGTTTATTTATGGAAATGATTAACATATAATCGAGAATATGTAATTAGGTTAATTACCTTTCTGTATGAGATTTTAAGAGTAACTAATGTTATTTAGATATAAATGTTAATATTTATCATGGAGGACTATGTGATTATATCCTTCTTAGATTAGGGTTTCAATCATAGTTTGAATTACTTTTAAGAATTTAATGGGCATTTTTTTATTGAACAATATTTTTAGAACTTTGGGAATTGGTTGAAAAAAATTGGAGATTAGAAGTACTTTCTCTTTTTATAAAGTATTATCCTATTTTAGGGATTATATGGTCTTGTACTAAATGTTTTGGTTTTGGTTGGTGTCTAAAGACAGGGAAAATATATTGTTCATCTTTTTTGGATAATATAATAAATTAGATGTTGATTATTGCACTTTTAATAGGACCAAGCAGGTTCGAATACTCGTCATTCAGAGAAAATGTTATTTTGTAGTAGAAATTTAGAAAAGGATGAAACTGTACATGACATGTATGTTTGTTTCCTTATCTTTTTAGTTAATATCATCAATAAATTCCACTACTTTATGAAAATTAACTTAAAAAACATTGTATGTTAAATTTTCCTACTGGGGAATAAAAGTCCATTTAACCTATCATAATTTTGTGATTTTCTTAAGGTTAAATGTATCCTAATAATGTTTTAACACCAAATTATTTCATAGTATGTTATTTTCATTAAAGAAATTCAATAGCCTATGTTATGCGCAACACTAAGTTCGAGCGCACCACGACTTACCAAACTAGTTGTTAAAAAAGGAATTGTAAATAGTATTAATAGAATTATTAATTTTATATACACCATATAATTTTAGAATCCATATTATGTGTTTCATACACATAATATAAGAACAAATTCAATTTTTTAGATAAAAGAAGTAATTTTAAAAAAATAAAATTTACTAAATTTTAAGGGAAACCCCTTTTAAAATAAATATTTGACACTTTAATGTATATAATTTAATTTAATTAAATTATTCTTTAGAATCAAGACATAAAAATTTATTTGGATAAATTTTTGGTACTTTTCTAATAACTTTCATATTTTGATGAATACTAAAAATACTAAATTTTAATTGAAAACAACTTTTTAATTGAAATAATTTTTAGTGTTTTGTGAATTTGAATGGTTTGCATGTATAATTAGATTATATTTTTATTATGTAATACAATTTTTGTCGCTGTAAGTAATTTCACATTTAAATTCAACATAAACCCATGTCAATATTTTGATAGTTTTTACATTTTAAAGCCTCGCTTTTCGGTTTTGACAACGGGACTTTTTTAAAAATTAGTTATTGAAACTTCTATATTTTTAATTTTGTAACATTGAATTAATTTCTGAATTCGGAATATAAAATTTATCTTAGGGTAATATTTTGGAATTTTTCTGAAAGCATTCAATTTTTTATGAATAGTGATAAACACTCGTTATAATTTAAAATGACTTTGTATTTAAATAAAAAAAATTTATTTAATTTTTTTTAAGTAAAAATAGATTTATAATACCTATATAAGTTCAATTTAACTCCTTAAGGTCATTTTATAATAAAATTAGATATATAAAATTTTATTGAACTTTTTATCGTCTTTTACCCAACTTCTAATATAATTTTCCAATTTGCATAAAATGTAATTTTACCACTTCTATTAATTGAATTTCAAAAATCCGAGAGACATAGTTAATATTAGTATATAAAATTTGGTTCAATAATATGAAAATAATATTCGTGAATAGTAACTTCTGACATTTGTTTACCCCTGTTAAAAGTAAATAGTCTAATTAAATTTAAATAAGATATTATAATTACCCTAACACATATCCTAATTTTATTGGATATGTGTAATTCAACAAAAAAAAGACCTTATGAATAAAATATGATCCTTTTGGTCAACTTGGATTAGATTAGTACATTTTTTATTATTTTATTTAAAGAAGAGCTAAAAGTGTTAAATTCAAAGTTTAATAAATAAACCATTTTAATATAGGGTTATACTTAAGATAAATTTGACTATTAATATTATTTAGAAATATAAGACTATTTCCTACATAATGGTATTTTAATTATAATTTTTATACATTAAATAATAAAATATATTTATGACACAATGATGATGCAGTAATTATCTAATTAATGATGGATTACAAAAATTGATATTATAAATAATTAAATAACTGTAATTTGAGACTCTGGATGAATTCCAATAATTTTAATGGTTAATATGACATGTTAGGGTTGATTAAATATTTTTTTCTAGGTAATCTTGCTGTTATGATTTTCACAAAAACAAAATACTAAATAGTGTCAAAATTGACATAATTGAGTTTTTAAAACCAATAATATATTATTAATTGATATAATATTCATTCAAATCTACAGTTCTATCAAAGGACGTAGATAAGGTTATATATATTAATAATTAACAACTTGGGGTTTGTTTACCTTGTTATAGTAATTTTACAAAAAATAAAATATAAAAATACAAAGAGAAATGGTAAATGTCAAACAATTTAACTAAGAGTTAAATCTAAAGATAAGGTTAATATGGTGACTTAAAATTGTCTAGAACCTATTTTTTGGGAGCCTTCCGATCCATCCCCACCTTAGTCTCTAAATAAATCATTTTGGAGACATTAGAAACCAAAAATTATTTTATTATAAAATAATAATTCAGACTTTTCCAAAAGTGACCCCCACCTCTCTTATAAAAGGGTACATACCCTTCTCTTAATTTCACACCTCCAAAGCCACTTTGCATGGCCAACCCCTTCCCAACTATCATCCTAACATTTCTACCTTCATCCTAGAGTCCTTATGTTGGTCATAAATCCAACCTAAGGATCTCTTTTGATCAAATCAAAAGGAAAAACCCCGATGAAGAGGTAAATATTTATCACCGCTTTCAAGTTCTTTTCTTCTTCCACTTCCTCTTTATTTGTAGCTAATATTATAAAATAATAACTCCAGTATCTTTTATATACTGTTATATTATTATAAATATTGTAAAACCATATTTATTATTTTTCTCATCATTTGAATGACAATGTCACCATATAGGTGTACGTATGGCTTACCGTCTCCACGTCGTGGTGTATTTTTTTATTCAAAAACTTAATTATTTGGATGGGTATAATAATGAGTATAACTGATTTAAATAATAAATATAACATGATAATTATTATTTATATATGATATACCATCCAATTATATGTTATTTCACCATCAATGTAATGATATTTTCTCTCGTGCGTATGTACGGATTACTGTCTCGACGAACGCGATGAGATTCATCCCCGATCGTAATCAGTCAAGAATAATTTTCATTTTATGATTAAAAATAATATTTAAGAACATAATATTATTCTTGGTATGATTTCAATACTTCATATAAATAACAAACTTGGATATAAGATTTATTAATATAGTTCTTGAATAATTTAATAAAAATTATTTAACTATTATAATGTTGTTTTACATATTCTTGACCAATAAAAAGTACAGGGTAAGGGGTTTTCATGTCACTTTTATTCCCGTGAGATTCATGCTATATTTCCTACTATTACCTTTTTAGTGGTGTATGTACTACCCATGATTGTATTGTTTACATAAAAAATTTTAATTTATGGGTATTTAAATCACCATTTGATGATCCTTCTTTCATAGGGTGGATGTTTCATAATATACAAAATCAGTAATTGAATTTGAAATTTCAATTTCCAATCATTAGGTTTTATGCAAACTTCATTGATTACTTTACTCCAATATTATGTGTGAAATGGCTATTTATTTACATATGTAGTACCTTCCACTCCCCATTGTGTGGATATGATTTTGATAACCATAATAACTCCATTTATAAATTCTCATGTCACCGATATAATCTTTATAAGAGTAATTTTAACTCAATTTCTATTCATTGAGTTAAACATCCAAGTCATAGGTGTGGTTTTTACAAGAATATGTGTGAATGTCCTATGATTGATTTACACTAAATATCCAATAATATTGAGTGTATTTATATTTTTCACACATAACTATTTCATTGATTTATACTTTACCTAAAGATATGGGTTTTATAAAATAATTCATCTCATCATGCATTCCATAGAGTCTTCTTCATTGTTTTGTGCAAATTCACTTTTATTAGGTGTATATAATGTAATTTTACATAGTATATCATGAATCCATTTATTCTTATGATATTATAATGTTTTTTACCTCAATTATTTGTATTCAAGTGTCTCTCATTTGGTTAGGAACTCTTACTAAAATATCAGTTTAAATGTTTTAAAAAATCATTCATCTAAATATTTCACATTAATGTCCATGTTTTAAAAATGGGTTTAAGGTTTTATTTATATTTTAATAAATTATTAACAATTGAAATTATTTCTAAAATTTTCAATGTGTTATGTGACATTTTTTCCAAAAATCTATTTTAAACTACTTCTTGATAAATAATGAGACTTTTAAATGTTTTCATTAAAAAAGGATATTTCTCTCAATTATTTTTACAGATCATTTTCAACTATGTCCATAGTGCTTCTAGGATATTATTCTTGATCGAGGTTGATTTATTATGATAAAATTCATTCATACTTTATTGAAGGTTTTGTGATATTTTTTACTATGGATGTGTAATTTCTATACCATTCATGGTTTATGGATAAAGTATTGACATTTTGTATTCAAGTTGTAAAAAAGATGTTTATGTCATGTTTAAACCATTTTATATGAGGAATGCATTAGACATAGTATGTTACGGGGGGAGCCTTATATAGCTCCTCAATGCATCGGTAGGTCTCATGAGTCAAAATAGTGTCTTGGTACTATGCCTTGACAAAATATTATTGGTAGTCTTGGGACAAGGCCTTGACTATGTGGTTATGTAGTCTGGCATTATGTATTCAATCATTATAAAATTTGGCTACTAATATTACATGTGATTATTCAACAAGTTGAATATATATGTGAATAAGTAAATGGAATTATTTGAATTAAGTTTTCCATATTATGATGAAGTATAATTTTAAAAGGCTTGTGTTTTAGTCTTATACATTGCCATAAATGTTTATTCTTATTTATGACAGTTTCTGCTATATTGTTATCCTTACTAAGCATTTGAGCTCACCCCTTTTTAATGTTTTATTTTTCGCAAGATTCAAAGAAGTACATTACAATTAACCTACAAGAATGGGATAAGTGATAGAACAGTATTCAAAAGGTACAAAATGTTATTTATTTCATGGTGTAAGGTAAAACCTTTTTTGTATCTAGTACTTCCAAGGATACTAAAATGATCAGTCTTTCGTGACATGATTCGTTGTATAAATCCAATGTTATTTAATAATGCATCGATTCAAGGTAACTGGGGTTGGAGAATTATATTTGGTATCAGAGGAAGATTAGTATTATCCTTGGAAGGTAGATTTAGAAAAACTCTGATTAGAAAAAAATACACTAAGATAGACTTTGAGGATTTGTATACAAGAACATACCAAAATTTTTTCATGTTAATATTATGAGGGAATTCCATGCAATACATCTATGTCTGGATATGAGCATGTAGAGGAGGCTCTAGCATAGATGTACCTAGGAGTGAAAACTCTGACAAGGAGTTTTGGGCTTGAATCGAGGTATCCTGGTACACAACAATAGGCATTGTTGTACTCTTGGATACGACACTCCAGGGGGATATTCTTAGGATAATTCACATTTTCATTAAAACCAATTTGATGGATTGTAATATAAGATGAGAATAAAAAACCATGGTTAATCCTAAGGTGTTTTAGATTGAAAATAAGGTCTTATGATATTCTCTAAATGATTTTATGAATCACACTATGCTTTCTTGTGTTAGTCAATAGATGGATTCCAAGGATGTCATAGTGACATTGAACATGATGTACAATGTTGGAACGATGGTGGAAATGAGCAACGAAATGGAATGTAGATAGGTGTAAAAGATATCGTGTTCATGTTGAATAAGTTTTCCAAAAATATGATAAACAACATATATATTAACCAACTACCAGACTCCAAAAATAAGAGAAAGGGGGTGAATGATAAGAGCTCCAGCAGTGGATACCATAGAGAATAGAAAGATCAATTTCCATCTTGCAGGAAGTTTGGAAGGTGACACCTAGAAAAGTGTCTCAATGGAACAAAGAAATGCTTTATGTGTGGTAAAGAAGGATAAAAACTAAATAATTATAGTCAAAAAATGAAGAGTACAATAGGAAAAAATATAAATGATCCCAATAATACATTTATAGTCATTTTCAATAAATATAGGAGACCTAGGAATTTCCCATGTGAATTTTGTATTCTATAGGATATCCTCTTGGTCATGGAACAACCTATGATGAAATAAATAGATGGAAAAATCTTTAAAAGTATTAGTGATCTTTGTTAATGGGATTACTTTGGAAGAATTTTCTCTTGTATGTATAACCCTGTAGTTTTTTATATGAAAATGCAATTTTAGGAAGAATTATATTTTCTATTTTTGATATAGATATAAATAACCATTTGGGTTTATATGATAATTGAATTTTTCGCAATTATAAGTTATTAAAATTTGGGATGAAAATGTAAGGTATGAGATAAAATTTGTGATGAAATTATTCTATGGTTATTTTGAGGTATTTATCTCATTTTCGGAATGTTATAAAATATAGTTTTTGAAAAACAATAACAAGAAGATAGTGTGACAACTTGTGGATTCGGACAAAGCTTTGGGAATTGAACCCACAACTCGAGTGCGATTAAGATTTATCACCTACCACTGGACTACGTGAAGTCCTTGGTTATTTAACTAATTCTTTTTTGTTAAATGATTTTAGTGATCAATAATAGGTTTATTTGGTATCTTATGTATTATCAAATGGTTATCATTATTATAGGAAAATGATTTGGTGATTAAGTGATGAATGTTATTTTGAAAGACATTCATTCTATTGGGAACACTATATGCCTAAGGAAATTAGAATACTATGTGATTTCATATGATGCGTAATGGTGGATTTTTATCTATGTTAATATTGAGAATTTACAGTTATTTGGGTTATTTATGAAAATGATTTACCTTTCATTGAGAATATGTAATTAAGTCAATTTCTTTTAAGTATGTGACTTTAAGAGTAGTCGATGTTATTTAGAGATACAATTTTACATGGAAGACTGCATAATAAAATTCTTCTATGTTTTGGGTTTCAATATTAATTTTGATAATATTGTAGGATTTTAAGGAAAATTATTTATTGAATGGTATTTATTGAACTTCGATTATTGTCGAAATAATTTTAAAAAATATTAGTATTTCTTTCCATAAAGGATTATCCTTTTTGGTAATCATCTGATCTTATACTAACCATTTTGGTTCTGGGTAATCTCTAAAGACAAGGTAAATATATAGATTATCCACTATGGATCAATTTATTCTCTATAAGTTGATTCTGGGACATTAGTTGTGACCAAGTCATATTGAATACTCATAGATTACAAAAAAGATGACTTAGTGGTATAAATATATAAAAGGATTTAGCTCTAACCAAAAATTAAGTATATCTCTTTATGTTCTTAGTCAACCTCATAAATAAATTCCTCAAATTTATAAAATTTAACCTTAATCAATAAAAATTGATTATTTTATTTTCCTACTGGGAAATTAATAATCGTTTATCTCATCCCAGGTTTGTGGTTTTCCTGTTGTTATCTTTCCTCTGATCATGTTTTCTATCACTCTCCATCAAGAACATGACACTTAGTTTATCTTTTGTATCCATGTTTTCTTACATGAAATCCTAGTATGGGTTATCTCATGTGACCTTTGGACTTCTCTTTCTTTCATTTAATGTGATAGTTTTATTGAATCTTTTTCTGATGAGGGACTTTCAATGAAGTTCCCAAGCCCAAATTGAAAATTGTGAGGACACAATTTCCAAAAGGGGGAAGAATGTAACACCCCAAGATTTCAGAGTATGTAATTTTCCTTAAAGTAATTCAATAGCTTGCACTATATGAAACTCTGATTTCGAGCGCACTACGACTTTCCAAACTAGCCATTCAAAAAGCAGTTATGAATAGTAATAACTGAGTTTTTAATTTTATATACTCCATATAATTTTAGAATCCTTATTATGTGTTTCTTAGATATAATATAAGAACAAATTCATTTTTTTAGAGAAAAGAAGTATTTTTTAAAAAATGAAATTTTACCACCTTTTAAGGGAAAACCCTTTTTAAAACAAATATATGGATATTTTATGTTTTAAAGTTAATGAAATTAAATTCTTCTTTAGAATCATGAAATAAAAAATTATTTTTGACATATTATTGGTACTTTTCTGATAACTGTCATATTTTGATTAATACTGAAAATACTAAATTTTAATTGAAAACAAATTTTTTAAAAAAAATAATATATAGTGTTAAATTATGCATTTGAATTGTTTTTAATTATAATTAGATAATATTTTTATAATTTAATACAATTTAGGCCATTATAAGTAATTTCACATTTAAATTCAACATAAACACATGTCAATCTTTTGATATTTTTTAATTTTTAAAACCCCACTTTTGGTTTTGACAATGTAAATTAATTTTAAATTAATTAGTGCAACTTTTATATTATGAATTTGTTAAAATATAATTAATTTTTGAATTGAGAGTATCCAAATTATATTAGGGTAATTTTTTGGTTTTTTTCTGAAAACATTTAATTTTTGATAAATAGTAAAAAACAATGCTTTATAGTTTAAAACTGACTTTTTATTTAAATAATTATTTATTTTATTAAAATTTATTTTATTTTAAAATAAAAATATAGTACATATATAATTTCAATGTAATTCATTGGATTTGTTTTATAAAAAATTAGATGTTTAAACAAATTAAACTTTTAGTATCTTTTACCCACCTTCTAGGAGCATTTTCAAATTTACATAAATCGTAGTTTTACTACTTCGATGAATTGAATTTAAAACATATGATACACATAGTTAATATATGTAAGTTAAATGTGGTTCAAAAAGATGAAAATAATTTTGGTGAATAGTAACTTTTGACTTTTATTTACTGCTCTTAAAAGTAAATAGGATAACTAAAGGTAAAAATGATATTATAATTACCCTAACACATGATCTATTTCTATTGGATAAGTTTAATTCGACCAAAAACAACCTTAGGAATAAAAATATGATACTTTTGGTCATCAAAAATAAGAATATGACATTTATTATTATTTTATTAAAAGAACAGTTAAAAGTGTTAAATTAAATTTTTAATAACTGAACCATTTTAAATATTGGATTATAAATAAGATAAATTCGAATATAAATATTCATTATAAAGCTAAAAATATTTCCTACATTATTTTATTTTATTTATAATTTTCAGACATTAAATAATTAAATTTATTTATAACACAATGATGATGATGTAATTACCTTCTTAATAAAAGATAAAACAAATTGATATTATAAATATCCAAATAAATGTAATTTGAGACTTTTGATGAATTAAAATAATTTTATAAGGTAATATGACATTGTAGGGATTATTAAATAATTTTTTTTCTAAGTAATCCTTTTGATATGATTTTCTCAAAAACCAAATACTAAATAATGTCAAAATTGACATAATTGAGTTCTTAAAACAAATACTATATTATTAATTTATATAGTATTCTTAAAAATCTACTCCTCGGTCAAATGACTTATATAAGGTTATATATATTAATACGTAACCTCTTTGGGTTTGTTTTTAGTTTATATTGTAAGTTTATTAACCATATAATATAAAAATACAAAAAAACATGGTAAATGTCAAACTATTTAACTAAGAATTAAATATAAACAATAAGGTTAATATGGTGACCAAAACCTCTATAAAACTTATTTGTTGAGTGGTATTTGATCCATCCCCACCTTATCTCAGAAATAAATCATTTTGGAACCATTAGAAACAGAAAATGATTTTATTATAAAATAATATTTCAAACATTTCCCAGAGTGACCCTCACCTCTCTTATAAATGTGTACTTACCCTACCCTTAATTTCACACCTCAAAGCCATTTGGCTCGCCCAAAACCCACCCAAATTTCCTCCAAAATTTCCTCCCTTAATCTAGGAGGCCTTCCTTTTGTCATAAAGCCAACCTTAGAAGCCCTTTAAATCAAATCAAAAGGAATCACCTTAAGAAGAGGTAAATATTTAATCACCTCTTTCAAGTTATTTTCATCACCCAATTCCTCTTTATTTTTTGTTTCCATTCTAAAATAATAACACAAGTATCTTATATAAACTGTGATGTTATTATAAAAATGGTACAACCATATTTATTATTCTATCCATCATATGAATGACAAAGTCACCATACGTGCGTTTTTACGGCTTACTGTCTCCATGTCGTGGTGTAATTTGTTATTAAAACACTTAATTATTTGGGTGGGTATAGTAATGAGTAAAACTGATGTAACTCATAAATATAACATATTAATGATTCTTTATATATGATATACCATCCAATTACATATTATTTCATCATCAATATAATGATTTTTCCACCCGTGCATATGTACGGATTACCACCTCCATGAATGTGATAAGATTCATTCCCCATTGTTATCATTCAAGAATAATTTGTATTTTATGATTAAAAACAATTTATGAACTAAATATCATTCAAGGTATGTATATAATACATCCTATCCATAATAAACATGTCTTACATAACAGATCATATAATGGAAAATGGATCGGTTAACACCGGAAATGATGATACTACTAAAATATTATTAACAAATAAATGTTAGAGGATCATATATGATATCATATTTATGTATATTGTTATTTTATAATTTAATAACAATGATTTAACTATTATAAAAGAGGTTAATGTACCCTCGACCACAAAAAAGCACTCAGTAGGGGGTTTTCATCCCATTTTTATTCCCATGACATTCATGTTATATTTTACACTATTACCTATTGTGTGGTGTATAAACTACCCATGATTGTTTTGTTTTAATATTATACATTAAATTATATTAATTAACATCATCATTGGATGATCCTTCTGTCATGGGTTGTATGTTTTGTATGTTACCAAATCGGTATGGGAATTTCATATTTCAATTTCCCCTCATTCTGTTTTACGGAAACAGTATTGATTACTTTACACCAAGATTATGTTCAAAATCACTATTTATTTGCATATGTAGTAATTTCTACTCCCCTTTGTGTGGATATACATTTGATACATATAATCACACCATTAATTAATTCTCAAGTCCTCAATATAAACATGATAAGAGTTATTTTATCTAAATTTCTATTCACTGAATTAAACATCCTAGTCATTGAAGTTGTTTTTACAAGAATATATGTGAATGTAATCTAATTTATTTACATTTAATATCAAATCATATTGAGTTCATTTATATTTTTCTCACATAATTATGTCATTGATTTATCCTTAACCTAAGGATACAGTCTTTATAACGGAATTCATCTCAACTTACATTCTATTGAGTCTTCTTTCTTGTTATGTGCCAATTCACTTTTATTTGGTGTATATAATGTACATTGACATAGTATATCATTAATCCCTTTATTATCATGATATTATAATTTTTTTATTACATTGATTATTCTTATTCATGGGTCTACCATTTGGTTAGAAACTCTAACTAAAATATCATTTTAAATGTTTTAATACATTATTATTTTAAATATTTCTCATTAATGTCAATGTTTTAAAAATGGATTTAAGGTTTTGTTTATATCAAAATTAATTCTTTAAATTTTTTATTCCATTTAAATGTGTCATAGTTGAATGGTAAACTTTGATTCAACAATCTATTTGAAACAGCTTCTGGATAAATAGTGATATTTTTAAATGTTTTCATGAAAAAAGGATATTTCTCTCAATGATTTTTATTGAACATTTTCAAATATGTAAACTTACCTTATGAGATATTATTCTTGATCAAGTTTGATTTATTATGATAAAAATATTTCATAATTTATTGAATATTTTGTGATATTTTTTACTATGGATGGTTAATTTTTATACCATTCATTATTTATTGATAATGTATTGACATTTCCTAATCTAGTTTTAATAAGAATGTTTACATTATGTTTCAACCTTTTCATATGAGGAATGCATTGAACATAGTAAGTGATGGGTGGAGCTCACTATTCCTCTCGATGCATCGGTAGGTTGCATTAGAAAAACTAGTGTCTTAGAACAATGCCTTAACAAAATCTTATTTGTATTCCTGGCACAATACCTTGACTATGTGGTTAGGAAGTCTGGCATTATGCATTCCATCAGTATGAAATTTGGATATTGATATTACATGCGATTATTCGACTACTAGAATATCCATTGGAATAAGTAAATGAAATTATTTGATTTATCATTGCCATATTATGCTGAGGTTTATGCTTAAAAGGATTGTGTTCTCATCTAATACATTTCAATAATTTTTTTTTCTTATTTACGAAAGTTTCTGCTATATTGTTATCCTTACTGAGCATTTGATCTCACCCCTTTCTTATGTTTTATTTTTCCAAGTATGCAAAGAAGTTTATTACGATTATCATGCAGGAATATGCTAAGGGATATAAGAGTATTCAAAGGGGACATAACATTGTTTTTTTATTTCATGATGTAATGTAAAACTTATGTATGCATGTAGTACTTACAAGGAAACTAAATTTATTGGTCTTTTGGGACATTATTCCTTGTCTCATGCCAATGTTATTTAATAATTCACCAATTCTAGGATACTAGGGTCGAGTTGTTATACATGTTTTCTAAAATTCTCCAGAAATCCATCAAGGTTTGTTTCTCTTCCATATACTGGTTTTCCTACAAGGAATCCTAGTACGTGAAATATCGGGTGACCATTGTACTTCTCTTTATTTCATTTAATGTGATAGTTTTATGTAAAAATTTTCTGATGTAGTACTTTTAATGAAGCTTCCAAGCCATATTTTAAAATTGCAAGGACACAATTCACAAAAGGGGGGAAGGATGTAACATCTCAAGAAAATAAAGAATATAAAAGTTTTATATTAATTACAATTTTGGAATTAAATATTAATTTTACTTTAATGGGGATTCTATGTTCGATGGAGTACCTAATATGCCACAACTGGTTTCTTCGAAATCTTATGTTGCGCACAATGTTGAGTCATACTAAAATATAATAATATTATATTATTTTAAATGGTTTTTAATGCCTAGCCATTGTATTGGCAAGAATAGACATAACTAACTATAATATGATTATATATGTTTGTTAAATGTTATTACATTTTCCCAATTAATTTTAGAGGCTTAAAATAAGGTAGATTCTGATTTTAAGGCTAAATACTATAATATTCATTAAAAGGAAGATTTAACACATTTTGATGGTGAACACTCTATAAATATAGTTTTTGTTACTTTTATGTTTTCTATTTGACAAAATAATATTCTACATTAGAATAGGGACATAAAAATTTACTTTCGATAATATTTTGGTAGTTTTATGATAATGTTTTTTTTATGAATAGTGAAAAATAATGTATTTTAATTCAAAGCTGAATATTAATCTAATTAATTTATATTTTTATGTTATATTTATAAATTGTTTTAAAATATTATTAGATTATATTTTTACTAGTTAATCTAAATTTGGTCATTGAAAATAATTTCACTTTCATATTGCACATAAAAAAGTGTCAATCTTTTGATAGTTATTATTTCTTAAAAACACGCATTCTGTTTTGACAGTGGGAATTAATATTAATTTAATTTTGGCCACTTCTGTGTTTGTAATATGGAAAAATTGATTCCATATTTGGAATATGGATGTCTGAAATATTTAAATAGGTACCATTTTTTAGACATTATAAATATTTACTTCAATAAAAAATTTATTTACCATGGTTAATGGGTAAATCATTTAAGTAAGGGTAAAAAAATATTATTATAATCATCTTAAATTACCCTATCATGTATCTTATTCCAATTTTTTGATACATTTTTTACCATGGGAATCCTTGGGTCAATTGTTGGACCCCATGGAGCCACTTAGGAGGGATAATGACACTATATATTAATTAATTTAATGCAATGAAAAAAATGACTTAAACAAAAATCATTTAGTAAATCAATTCATACATGGGGATATATAAGTTAAATTTAAGACTATAAATAATAATTTGAATGATAAAAATATTTCCTATATCATGATTTTAAAAAAAAATTATACCTCAAATAAATAAAAATATTTATGACACAATAATGATGCAGGGTTTACCTCATTAATGAATGATTTAAATAAATAAGATTATAATGATTAAACAAAATATCCAAAATCTGTCCAATTTTTGTGGGATGATTTTATTTCGAATATGAGTGATCTTATATTCGACTTTAAAAAATTTATACCTTTATAAACCAAAAATTATTATATAATAAAATAATATTTTTAAACATTCTTAAAGATCCCCTCCTCCCCCTTATAAAAAGACCTCAGTTCTATCCCATTCTTCACTGTTCTCAACCCCCTTGGCACATCCAAAATCAACACAATTAAGCTCCATAAATCCATCTCCTTCTCCTAGAAGACTTTTCCAAGGAAAAAGGTAGTTCAATTAATCCTTTTGTTCAAACCAAAGAGAGATACCCGATTTAAATGTAACGTCTTCTCTTAAGTTCTTTTGTTTTATTTTACATCTCCAACCACATAAAAGATTTGTATTCCATTATTTTGTAAAACAACAGTATCCTAAATGTACTAGGGTGTTTTTATGAGATGTATTTAAACTAAAATTACACACAGATCCATCTAATGGTTAATGAATATACTATTTCTGTGGACGGTAGGCTACTGCCTCACGAAACGATGATTGTTCAATTATCTATTACTTCCACTCATGGTGGCCATTATGATGGAACTATATTTATATTTGATATATATTATGTTTATGTTTTCCCTTTGATTCTGTAATTTTTATTGACATACATATTTTTATTCTTTATAATATGCGTAAATATAATAATTACATTTCATTAAGTGCTGACTACCTCCCCCACAAGGTGACATGATTCGTTCATGATATACATTGAACGTTGGAAGGATGGAATTAATTAATTTATGTAAAATATATATCATATGATATTATACTGGAATTATATTATACCTATGTATTATTTCATTTTCATTCCATTAAATAAGAAATAGAAATGAAAGTAGTGTCCATGTGTACGTACGGATTACCCTCTCCATGAACGGTGCATTTCATTTCTTATCTCCAACTATTTTGTAATATTATAAACACATACATGTATAGGATATATATTATATATATGATATATTAATCATGAATATAATTCTAGAGATAATGTGATTTTGACAATATCAAGAACTTATAATTATAAAAAGGTCCTTTTTGACTCAAGTACCAAATATCAACAAAACAACCATTTTTAACATAAATGATTGCATTATGTTTATAAAGGATAATAAGTGATATAAAAATAATAATAAACATGGAAATGGTTCTTAAGTAAGTATAAATTGACATTATCTTATTATTCATGATATTAAAGAACGAATGGGTCATGTCGGACATGAGGTAAGGGGTTTCTTATCTCGCATTTAATTCTATGAGATTTTCATTGTTCACAACTTATGTATTGCATCTGGTATATTATTTTACTACCATTTGATATATATTAACATTATTATATTTATATTAATGGTATTCTAGGATTCATTTGGTGTTTATTTACTTTTTTCCATACGACATAATGGAATACAACATGGTAAGGGGTTTTCATCTCAGTTTTTATTCTCATCCGATTCATGTTATGATTGCCACTATTTCGTTTTGTGTGATGTATGTACTACCCAAGATTGTATAATTTGTATTATATAACTTAATTATGGGTATTTACATCTTTATTTTATGATCCATCTTTCATGTGGTCTGTGTTTCGTAAGTTTCCAAATCTGTAAGGGGACTTTTTATCCGAATTTCCATTCCCCAGGTTAATCTTCTAATTCATAATTATGTCATGATATGATTATGTGAGGAATCATTGTTTAAATATTAATGTTGTAATTTAAACTCATCATTTTTTGGATATTCTTTTTATACACATAATCACTCCATTGATAAATTCTCAAGTTATCAAATCAAACTTGATAAGAGTAATTTTAACTAAACATTCATTCATTGAGTTAAACATCCAAGTCATTGGTGTTTTTTTTCAAATATTTGTGTGATTATTATATGATTTAGTTACACTAAATATCCTATCATATTGTGTGAATTTATATTTTTCACACATTATTATGTAATTGATTTATCCTTAATCTAAGGATACGGTTTTTATAAGGCATTTCATCTCAATTTATGTTCCATTGAAATTTCATTGTTGTTATGATCCAATTTACTTTTATATGGTGTATCTACTGCTCTTTGGCATATTATATCATTAATCCCTTTCTTCTCATGATTTTATAATGTTTCGGTTAATTTTATTTCTCAAATATTTGTATTCAAGCATCTCTTATTTGGTTAGGAACACATTCACTAAAATAACATTTTAAATGTTTTAAATATTTATTCTTCTAAATCATTCTCATTAAAGTCCATGTTTTAAAATTTGTTTTAACGATTTATTTATATGGATGTGAATGTTTTGAAATTAAAATTTCATTCAAAATATTCAATTTGTTATGGGACACTTTTATTATAAAATGTATTCGTTAAGTTTTTTTAATATTTTTTAAATGGTTTGATAAAAGATTGATTATGTCAAATATCATGAAATGATATATTGTGATTACAATGTGGGAATGTTATATTTCCTTTATGATTGTGTTATGTGTTATGATTATGTTATGCTTATTGGGAATTGTTTATGTTTATGGGTGGCTTCGTGATAAACCAATGGCGGGTGAGCCCGAGATAGCTCTCTAGTGCATTGGGTAACGTGACAGAGGTAAACATTAATGTTTCTCCGAAGGGATTCAAGAAATATACTATGATGAGTATTCCAACATAACTCCCAATGTAGATGTGATTGCTAAAATGTAAATATGATATAGATGACACAACTTACCTTTTTTATTTATGATTTCTATGATTTATTAATAAATCCTACGATTTCTTGAGGTATGTTATGATTGAAAAGTATGGTTTCATTGATTTTTATTTATTGCTTGGTTAATGTTTCATTTCCTTATTTTATAACCCTTACTGAGGTTTTTATGCCCACCCAACGTTTTGAAATTTTTTTCATATGAGGGAAAGATTAATAGGGAAAAGGATGGGATCAAGGAAAATTCATGATGTATAAAACATGGAACTAGGCAGGTTTTTTAGAGTTTGTTATTTTAGGAATAAAATGGAAACTGAGTAGAAGTGTCTATTCTGTTGTTTTTGAAATGTAATGTAATAGATATGGCCTAAATCTCTAAAACTATAAACCTGAAAAGATCCTCAATGTAAATTGTTGACATAATACAAGATTATGTAATGTTTATGATCAAGTCCATATATTAAACTTTGAATTTAACACTTTTAGCATTCTCTAAATAAAAAATTAATAAATGTACAAATCTAATCCAAGTGGTAAAAAAGGATCATATGTTATTCCTAAGGTTGTTTTTGGTCTAAATATGATTATCTAATAGAATTAAAACATATTTTAAGGTAATTATAATATAATTTTTACCTTTATTTACCCTATATACTTTTAACAGTGGTAAATAAGTCAAAATTTACTATTCACCAAAAATTATTTTCATCTGATTGAACCATATTTTACATAGTGATTTCCACCTTGTATCTCGGATTTTTGAAATTAAATTCACAGAAGCATAAAAATTAGGTTTTATGAAAATTTTCAAATGTGCCTAGAAGGTGGGTAAAAGGCGTTAAAAATTTCAATAAAATTTTATACATATAATTTTATTATAAAATGATTCCAATGAATTAAATTTAAATTATATAGGTATTATATATATATATATATTTACTAAAACATAGTTTAAATGAAATAAAAAATTATTTAAATAAAAATTTGGTCTTAAATAGTTACATAGTGTTTTTCACAATTCATAAAAAATTGAATGTTTTCAAAAAAATCCAAAAATTCCACCTAAGTTAATTTTTATTTTATGAATTCAAAAAATAATTCTATTATACCCAATTCAAAACATATATGTTTCATTAATTAATTTTAAATTAATTCCCATTATCAAAACAAATAAACAGGTTTTTTAAAAAGTAAAAACAATCAAAAGATTGACATAAGTTTATGTGAAATTTAAATGTGAAATTTCTTACAATGACCTAAATTGTATTAAATGATAAAAATATAATCTAATTATACTTCAAAACCATTAAAATGCATAATTTAACACAATAAATTATTTCGATTTAAAAAGTTGTTTTAAAATAATATTTAGTATTTTTCAATATGCATCAAAATATGAAAGTTATCAGAAAAGTACCAAAAAATTATACAAAATAAATTCTTATGTATCACTTCTAAAAATAATTTAAATTCATTAAATTGAATATATAAAAGCATCAAATATTGTGCTTAAAAATGGTTCACCATTAAAAGTCTGTAAAATTGCATTTTCTTAAAAAATACTTCTTTTATCAGAAATAAATGAATTTGTTCTTATATTAAGTCTACGAAACACATAATATAGATTAGAAAAATATATGGATTTTATAAATTTCAAAATTCAGTTAATATTATTCATAACCACTTTTTGAATGGCTATTGTGTTTAGTCATGGCGTGCTCGAACTCTATGTTGTGTGTAGTGCAAGTTATTGAATTTCGCTAAAGAGATAACATATAATAAAATCTTTGGGTGTCAGAAAAAAATTATGATTGTATATATAATATATATTTCAAATAATATGACTCACTAATTTTAATAAAATTAAATTATTTTGAAAAAAATACTTTAAGATCATAATAATTTTTTATATAATAACATTCCATTTTTGTTCTATTGGTTCTTATATTCATTTATTATTAATTTTTAACCAATGAATTCATCAATATATTTCAATAAGATAGTCAGTAATATTAATAAAAATAAACATAACAACTAGGTTTAATCTTATTTTATTTAATTAAAAATTATTAATTGTATATTAATGTTCTGTAATAGTCGGTCTTCCGTGTACACAAACTACCAAAAAAATTTATTATGGAATGTAATATAGGAAAACATAGTGTTGAATTAATTACAATTTATAGAATAGATGTATTTAAAGTACATAGTATATCTTAAATTATTGGGAAGTTATATTCCTTTATACTCTTGGTGTTTCAGGTCATACATGTTACTAATTATAATGATATTACTTTAGAATCTCATGGTGTTACATTATTTCCCATATTTTTTAGAATACTATTGGTAGAAAAATATATATTTTACAATAATTAGAAAAAATAATAAAATGTATTAAAAAAATAAACATAAAATTTTTCATTACGGTAATTAGAATTAGTATGTGTCTAATTAATCGAACTCATGTTTAATTAGACTAGATGTTATAATATAGGCATGTCTATCATACTTAAAAGAGTCAAAATTATCATATTCATACTAGTACTGATAACATCACACTAGAACTCATAAATATTAAAATATTCCTATTTTTAATGATGTCTGGCATTATAAATGATGATTATAATCAGAATAATTTTTTTCTAATATAATGAATATCATTAACACTCTAAGGGTCTTAATAAATACAATGATGGATATTCATTAAAAAAAATGTTGTCCAGCACTAGCTGCCCAATGGTGTTACAAAAAACCTAAAAATATGATCATTGAGAGATTTAATATAAATACCAAGTCATTTAAAGAGATTTGGATTTTTGTATTATATATTATATCGTGTTTTCATAAAAATTGTTGGAATGAACTATTAATTCTTAGTCTTTGTATTTATTTAGAGATTGGTTGTTCTAAGGAATCCATGTTAGGATATTTCCTTAAGTAATTTAGTAATTATAATCTAGGTATGGTCATTGTTAAAATTTATTTCTTCTATAGATAGAAAGACAATTATTTTTATACATCATATTGAGGGTTTCAGGGATAGAATTATACTGAAAATATGATAATCATATCGAGGGATTTTAGGGATAAGAAGAAATACCCATTCCCATATTTGTATCGAGGGATTTCTTAGTAAGGAATTACATACTTTACTATAAGTATAAAATATTAGAAACCATTAGTAAGGTTGTTGAATACCATTCTCTTATAGTTAAAATATTTCATTTTAATAATTTCTTTTTTGTCTCTTAATTTTACATTGCCATCGTATTACGTTTTTTAAAGCATATATTTTGATGATTTTTAATTGGAAGTGATTCCTCATATTTAAATTTCTACATCATTTTTTTCAGTGTTACTCTGGTTATGATAATAACAATACATTGATTTAATCAGATCTATAGTTATAATGATTTTGGTACTCTGATGAATTAGATCAATATTAATTAAGATATATTAATCTGATTTATTGAGGTTGTTTCTAGTTTTGATTTGGTAACATTGTTGATTAGACTGAGTTTAAGTATGATAAAGTTACTTTAGGAGTCCTTTGTTTAATTATGTTTAAATTTTATATACTATTTTTTAAAACTACAATTAAACCCCTATATTGTAAGTATAGACACCAAGATAATTCTTTAGATCATATAATATGATCCAATTAGACAATCTATATTCATTCATTAAATGGCATGTGTTAAGGATGTTGTTGGGAAAAAATCACTCAAGGTAACATTGCAGTATTTTTGGGTTGATTGTGTTTGTTGAAAAAGCAGGTTTCCATGAAGAAATTGTCGAGTTCCAAAGAAGTTGTTAACAATGTATGTTGACAAAAGAACGATGAAAAAGGAACGGATGATCTGGAGGCAGTACAAGGTGGCACCGTTTCCCAGTGTTTGCCAAATTTTTGGGGCCCAAAATTTGGAAGTTTAGTGAGCATCGCAAAAAGTGGATTTCCATGAAGATCATAATTAAATATGGAAAGGCATGAATTTAGCGAAGTGAAGCTTCATGGATTTGATTTCACGAATACCATAAGAATGGAGGCGGTGATTCTTCGCAATTACGACAAGCTTCGTGAATGACAGAGACTGAAGAGAATCGCGGAGGCGAAGGGCATTGCAAGGGAGCTTCGCGACGATGTGGGTAATTGTGAGCGAGCATCGCGGTGAAGGCACGATGGAATTTATGGGATGCTCCACGATTACGATGAGCTCCGCGATCGGAAAATTACCTTGGTGCTTCGCGATTTGGACAGAATTCCGGCGGAATATTCAGAGCTTCGTGATTTGAAATGACGTGGTGTTGACTTCGCACATAAAGTTCGAGGGTCGGTGTAATCGCCTATAAATAGAGGCCGACCCCCTCAAGAGGAGGAGAGAGAATTTTCAGAGAAGATCATTTTCTCTCGTATTGCGAAGGTGGTTCGTGGAGCCAGTGTGCTTCGCGAAAGAGGAGCTTCGCGGCGGCTATTGTAGTTCCGCAATTGTTGTGAGCTCCGCATTGGATCATTGAGCTTCGCGAGGGCAGTTGCTCTACAACAACTTGAGCTTCGTGGAAGTGCTTCATGGTTGTGCTTCGCGAGAGTGATTTGCGAAAAGGCAGGAGCTTCACGAAGGCTTGTTTGAGCTTCGCAAAATTGGGAGCCTCGTGATGTAGGGTGCTTTGCGAAGGTGTTTCCAAAGTGAATTGCCCAGTGGATAAGAGGCAAAGAGGTTTCATCAGTGGATGAAAGTTGTACTTCAAAAGAGCATCTATCAACAGTTGAGGATGCATTCATTAGTGATAATGAAGAGACCTATAGGTCTATAAACTATGAGTGGATCCCGTCCAAGTGCAGTGGGCATAAGAAGAGGAAAAAGGTGATCCTCTCCGCCGGCAGTGATCCAGAGAGAGAAACATGGAGTGACCCTTGGGAAAGCAGTGAGCTAACCCTAAACCTTTGTAAAGGTAGTGAGCCTGGGCATAGAAGTGATCTATCCAGAACAATATTGGCAGTGAGCCTTAGTAGAATTTGGTACGACCGGCAACTTGTCGGCGTATGCTCCTTGGATGTAGCCCAGTGAGGGTGAACCAAGTAAAAATCATTGTGTCTGCCTGCTTGCTTCCTTGCATTGCATTTAAAGCATAATCATCATATAAAGAAGAAAAAAATTTGTCATAATGAACACACAAGTGAAAACAAAGTGACCCTTGTAACAAAGAGACCAAGATCCAGTGGGGCAGGAAGAATTTAGAAATGAATAACCATACCCTGATTCACCCCCCCCCCCCCCGATCATGGTATATAGGCCTCTATTGGTCCTAACAATTGGTATCAAAGGGATAGGTTGCAGTTATTAGATATGTTTACTCCGAATTTTTTTAGTCGATCTGTGTGGTTAAAGAATCTGTCTACTCTTATCTCGGTGTTCCATGGATAAGGGAAAAACATCAAAGAAGAATCAGAAGTCATGTGGTATCCCTCACTGTGGAAGTGTGTATGGAAAAGGTGTGATTCAATTAAATGAATCAAACGGCTTACTTAAAGAAGGCATGGATGAATCTGATAGGGAAAATATTGATTCACTCAATAATGATGTAAGGATGAGTGAAGTACTTGAACTTCAAAGTGATGTCGAAACAACAGATGATGAAGTTTCAAGAAGCAGGCCACCAGTAGATGTTGTCAACATGACAAAGGAAGTGGACTAGAAGTTGGATGAAGAAGTCAAATCTAAAGATATCTGGATCAAAGTATTGGAAATTTAGGTCAACAAGCTAAGAGGCTTAAATAAAAGGTTTATTGATATAGTTACTGGCCTAACAAAGAAGAATGATTCACATACCGAAGAACTACATAGGTTGGCTAAAATGAATGGAAAACAAAATGATGATGATTATGAAGAGAATCAAAATTTAGATGATGTTCAGAATCTGAGAGCTAGAAATGATGATCTAGCAACACAGTTGTTTGAAGAAGTTCAGAAGAATCGAAGGCTACAACAAGAGAATGAATATGTCTCTGAATCTGTTTCTGAGGAAAAATCGAAAGTAAAGGAGCAGAGTAACGTGGTGGATAAGATGAAACGTGAACTAGAAGATGAGTTGAGCGGCGAGAAGAATCTCAGAAAAGAAATCAATTGTCAACTTGAATCAAAAGATAAAAAGATTCAACAATTGTAGGAAGAGATATAAAAATCCAAGAAGGAAATGGATTTATCAAAAGACAAAGGAAAACCTATGTTGAAGGATGCACTGCACTTACTATTAGATTTTCCATTGAAAGGTGATGATAAAATGAAAAGGAAGTATGAGATTTCTAAGGAGAAACAACAAAATATTTTCTCAGCTCATAGACCATACAGTTTGGGAAAACTGGTATTGGATTTGATGAATCACCTCCCGCACAGGATAGAGAAAGAGCTGTGAATAGTTCCAGATGTGGAGAAAATCTTGTAGGTGCTGGAGATAGGCCGAAGAGGACAGTTACAAGAAGTAGTGACGACATGTGCTATTTCTGGGGGATTTATGGCCACACATCAAGCTTCTGTTCAGAGGCTCTGTAATAAATTTTAGGCTGTGAGAATATGAACTTTGACAGAACTGAGAATAAGATGAAGCGTCATGTGAAATCAGAGAGAAGAGTCTCTCAGAGGAAAGCAGTCATTAGATGCTATTACTGTGGAAGAATGGGACACACCATGAATATGTGTCAGGAAGCTCAGGAGATCAATGTCATAAGATGAACTCAAGCTTCATCAACATCTTAGATGAGAGATGATGAAATGAGATATGCCATTACTGGAAAATGTTTTATATGTTCTAATTATGGGCATTTGGCAGGACAATATAGTAAGAAGAAAGCAGAAAAGGAAAAGGGACTCGAAAAGAGATTCTCGACTCTAGTGATGCAAAGTGTGAAATTATACACTGGGAGACATAGTGGAACGTTTGAGAATAGGTTTAGAGCCTTAGGGGAATCAAATTGAGCTGAACAAAAGGTGTATCTATCACCTTCTCTGTCACACTCACAACTGCTCTCTAAGAAAGAACATGAACAAATCTGGAAGAAAAAGGGAGGAAAAGCTACAGCTGTGAGTAATGAGAATGAACGTTCAGTGGAGGACCCAACACCAATGCAAAATAGGGTGGTAACCCAGAGATGTGATAAAAGAAAAATAAACAAAGAATGCATTGAAAAAATTGCATGTCATGTGCCACCACAAGTAGTGGAAGAAAGAGGAAGATCCCTACAATGGAAGAAGGATAAAGGAAAGGTGATAAGAAAAGTTATTCCTGCTCAGAGAAGGAATCATGAGAAATGGAATTTTTTTGGAACATCAAAGACAGAAATGTGTACTAGTGGGTTTAAACCCCAAATGGTGAGGAAGGCCAAGCCTGCAGAATCTACATATCAGAAAAAGGATTAGCATATGGGTAATGAATGCTTAGTCATATGGACAGAGCAGTTAATGTTGGCTAGGTATCTAGAAGAAGCAAGGAAAGAGTGTGATGCTCTGCAAGAAATAATCAAAGGGTTTACCCATCAGGATCAACCACAATCCTCTCCTTGAGGATTCTAGAAGAACCCCCTCTCCCTATGTATATAAATGCTATTAACTGATGATTCATGTGTTTCAGGTTATAGGGAGATACAATCCAAGGGGATGTGGCATCTAAGTATGCGAAGTGGAGATGTGATATGCTCTACAGTTTCAATTGATTCAAATTAGGTGCCAGAGTTGAAGAAGAATGGGAGAAATAGAGAACAATAGGAAGTGATTGTGTTATTACCTCTATCTCTTATTTCCTACACTGAGTTCCAACTCAGTAGGCTTAGAGATTTGGTTAATGGCTCGATTCTGAGTGCCAGATTAGAATAAATTATGCATGAGGAGAAAAATTGTTATGGTTCTAAATAGTGGTCATAACCATAGGATGTGTTGAATAACATTGGGGGAGCATTCAATAACAGAATTAGATGCAAGATCCATCAAAGAAAAAATTGGATGAATCAGCTTAGGAATTCCTTATCGAGGGAAGAAAGAAACACATGGAGAAGAAGCAATAATCATGCATCTCATTCTTATCTTTTTTGATCTAACAATGTGGTATTAGATAACTTCTTTAAGGATACCAAGAAGCTATGAGGGAATATCAATGGCGTGTCAAAAAAATCTAAGAGAAGAAGTTCAAAGAAATGACATCATTGAACAATGACACGATGATAGGTTTTCAGATGGAAGAAATGAAGCCACTGAAAAATTACTCATTGAGAAATTTCTTGATGAATGTGTTGAGGAAGAAAGAAAAAAAAGGGGAGCATAAGTGATTGAGGCCGATTTAGAAAAGAATTTGACATGGGAGATTGTTTCGAGGTTAGCAGATAAAAATTTCATCGGGACTAAATGGATCTTTCACAGTATTATAAATGAAGATGGAATAGTGATTCGAAACAAAGCACGACTAGTGTGCAAAGCATACTCCCAAATAGAGGTTACTAATATTGATGAGACATTTTCACCGGTTGCAAGGATGGAGACAATCAGATTATTCCTAGCCATTGCAGTGCAAAGAAAGTTCAAAGTGTTCCAGATGGATGTGAAGTCTGCATTTCTAAATGGGTTTCTGGAAGAAGATATGTACATTGAGCATCAAGATGGTTTTCTCATTCATGAGGATGAGAACAATGTTTGTAGGTTGAAAAAGGCATTATATGTGCTGAAACAAGCACCAAGAGCATGATACTGATGGCTATATCAGGATTTGAAGAAGCATGGTTTTTAGCATGGGGGATTTGGTTACAATATTTATTTCAACAACAATAGTAATCAAAGGATGATGAGGCTGGTCCAGGAAGAAAACATAATATTTGAAAGATCGGATGAAGCATAGTGGAGACACTCTTCTGAATTCAAGAAACATGAGTTTGAAATGTCTATGATTAGTGAGCTGATGTTTTTCCTTGGGTTACAGGTTACACAAGGCAGGAATGACACATTCATTTCTCAATCCAAATATGTCAAGAAGGTTTTAAAATTATTTGGAATGGAAAATTCCAAGGAGATGAAGACTCTGGTTTCTACCCGGATGAAATCATCAAAAGATGACATTAGTAGGGCAGTTAATTTCACTAAAAACAGGCATATTATCAGTTGTTTGCTGTACTTGACCGCAACAAAGCCTGAAATTGTATTCGCCACATGCCAATTAGCGAGATATCATATTAATCTCATGGAAATCCACATGCTTGCGGTGAAAAGAATACTTCGGTATATCTAAGGCACAGTGGATTTCGGCTTGACATATACTGACAAATCTCAGACAGAGTTATTGGGATATACTGATGCAGACTGGGCCAGATCAGCAGATGACAGAAAATCAATGTCAGGAGGGGCATTCTATCTTGGTGGACTATGTATTGCTTGGTTAAGCAAGAACCATGATTTTATTTCGTTGAGAACCACAGAAGCTAAATATATTGCGGCCACTCAAGAATGCACACATTTATTGTGGATGGAGCAGCAGCTTGATGATATGGGAGTTGAAGTGAAGTCTCTGACCGGAATCTAGTGTGATAACTCAAGTGCTATAAATCTCAGAAAAAATCCCGTCCATCACTCAAGGACAAAGAACATTGAGATAAAGTATCATTTTATCAAGGAGAAGGTTGAGAATGGAATCGTGAAGTTGGAGTATGTGCTTGCAGAGCTACAGGTTGCATACATTCTGACAAAGGCCTTACCCAAGGAAGCATTTTATAGGAATCGAATAGCTCTGGGAGTTCAGTAAATTCCCCGCACTTGAAATAGTGTGGATGTGAACCCCCCCCCCCCTCCCCGAGGTATGATGTGTTTTTCCCTGTTGTGCTAATATGTGTTCTCTCCTCTGTTACAGGCTACAAAGGAGTGACCTTTGGGTTCGTTGACAAAGGGGGAGAAAATAGAGATTGTTCAAGGGGGAGACCGTGTGGATATTTGATATATCTTGAATAATATAGGGAATAGATGACAAGTGGAGCAGCCAGATAGGGGGAGAAATGAGAAAGGGGGAGGGTATTAAATCTGACGATGCTAGAAGTGATTGATCAAAGAATAGAAATCACGACAGCTGAGGATCGTGATAAAAGCAGAACAATGGTGTTGGAATGGAGAGAGAAGGATTCCAGCTATCACGAATTGGTATAAGTGTGGTTTAGCAATTGGTATCAATTTAAGAATTGGTATCAAGTTGGAATCGACAATTTTTGTTTGACATGAAGTGATTCATTGATGATATTTTCATACTACTCTTGTTTCTCATGCTGATAATTGCTTATGTGGGCTTAGAGTACGTTTTAAGTGAATCCTTGAACGCTATCAGAATCGCAAGAGGTGAATGGTGGTAGCGGCTGGAAGAAGACTCTATGAGGTATCAACGTGCAGAAAATCATTCTGAGAAGAGTTATAAACAATTTTCAACAAACCCAAAGGGGGAGATTGTTTGGCAAAAATCCCTCAACGTAACATTGTAGTATTTTTGGGTTGATTGTGTTTGTTGACAAAGAAGGTTTCCATGATGAAATTTTCAAGTTCTAAAGAAGTTGTTCACAATACATGTTGAAAAAAGAATGATGAAAAAGGAACGGATGATCTGGAGTTAGTACAAAAGAGCAGTATAGGGTGGCATCATTTGCCAGTGTTTGCCAAATTTTTGGGGCCCAAAATTTGGAAGTTTGGTGAGCATCGCGAAAAGTGGATTTCCATGAAGATCATAATTAAATATGGAAAAGGCATGAATTTCGTGAAGTGAAGCTTCATGGATTTGATTTCGTGAAGACCATATGAATGGAGGCAGGGATTCTTCGCGATTACGATAAGCTTCGCGAATGACAGAGACTGAAGAGCATCACGAAGGGGAAGGGCTTTTAAAGGGAGCTTCGCGGTGATGAGGGGCATTGCGAGCGAGCTTCGCGGAGAAGGCACGAAGGAATTGACGGGATGATCCACGATTACGACGAGTTCCGTGATCGGAAAATTTCCCTGGTGCTTCGCGATTTGGACAGAATTCCGGTGGAAACATCAGAGCTTCACGATTTGAAATGATTTGGCGTTGACTTCACGCGGAAATTTCAAGGGTCGGTGGAATCTCCTATAAATAGAGGTTGACCCCCTCGAGAGAAGGAGAGAGAATTTTCAGAGAAGATCATTTGCTCTCGTATTGCGAAGGTGGTTCGCGGAGCCAGTGTGCTTCGTGAAAAAGGAGCTTCGTGGCGGCTATTGTAGCTCCGCGAATGTTGTGAGCTCCGCATTGGCTCAGTGAGCTTCGCGAGGGAAGTTTCTCTACAACGAATTAAGCTTCGTGGTAGTGCTTCGCGATAGTGCTTCGTGAGAGTGCTTCGCGAAAAGGAAGGAGCTTTGCGAAGGCTTGTTTGAGCTTCGCGAAATTGGGAGCCTCGCGAAGTAGGGTTCTTTGCGAAGGTGTTTCCAAAGTGAATTGCCTAGTGGTTAAGAGGAAAAGAGGTTTCATCATTGGATGAAAGTTGGACTTCTACAGAGCATCTATCAACTGTTGAGGATGCATTCATTAGTGATAATGAAGAGACCTACGGGTCTATAAGCTGTGAGTGGATCGCTTCCAAATGCAGTGATCATAGGAAGAGGAAAAAGGTGATCCTTTCCACCAGTAGTGAGCCAGAGAGAGGGAAATAGGGAGTGACCCTTCAGAAAGCAGTGAGCTGACCCTAAACCTTTGTAAGGGTAGTGAGCCTGGGCATAGAAGTGATCTATCCCAAAAAATATTGGCAGTGAGCCTTAGTGGAATTTGGTACGACCGGCAACTTGTCGGCGTATACTCCTTGGACATAGCCCAGTGAGGGTGAACCAAGTAAAAATCTTTGTGTCTGCCTGCTTACTTCCCTGCATTGCATTTAAAGCATCATCATCAGATAAAGAAGAAAAGAAGTGGTCATAATGAACACACAAGTGCAAAAAAAGTGACCCTTGTAACAAAGAGGTCAAGATCCAGTGGGGCAGGAATAATTTAGAAAAGAATATCCATACCCTGATTCACCCCCCCCCCCTCTCAGGGTATATAGGCCCCTATTGGTCCTAACAGATGCTTTTAGGATGATTAAAGGGAACAAATTTCTATTCCATGAGTTAATTATGTTACGACAAATCCTTTATAAAACCTATTTAATTAAAACTTGTTAATCTAGAATAAAAAGATGAAATATTTATAAAACTATTTTCCTATCCATAGGTTTTGATACGATCATATGGTAATTTGTTTGTCAATTTTTGGAACATATATTTATATATATATATATATATATATATATATATATGATTATTGTTATTTTAATGGTTGGGTGCATAATTATATATTCCTCCAACTCATTGTGCAACTATGTAAATATGATGAGATAATAAGGACTATAATTAGGAGACAATTTGGTTTAATAAGAGACCATATGAACTATAATTTTCTTTGGAGTGAACCTTGATGAAGGATATGGTAGAATTGAGAGTGAACCCAATCTACTGTGACAGTATTGGAAGTGATTGTTGACTATGAAAATGATTTTCTATGACTATGTGTATGCAAAAAACATATGTCATATATCAATTTAGTTATTTTATAGCTTGGTATATTTACATCCTTTATGATTCATGTTTTCTGAATTTCCATTATTTAAACAATTATTCAAGATTATAATATATGATGTTATGGTTACTATTTTCATATGTTAAGTTCATGTTTTCATACCCTATGATCATTATATGCTTTACTAATCATATATATCTTAGTTTTTGAAGCTTACTAATCATTTAAGGTCGCCCTATATGATCTTACATTATCCCAAGTTATGAGGAAATTTTTTAATCGTTATATTTCAATGAAGGGTTGTACATGTGAAGAACATACTGAGAGATGACAAATATCTATTATGAACAAGTTTTTTATATACATACATGGTTCCATATAATCTAAAACTATATTATAAATAACTATATATTAAATAAATTAATATTATGCCAATGTTGAAGAATATACATTAAAAATATAACAAATCCATGAATGGGATGTTTACGTATAGTGTCTTCAGAAAATAGAAAACAAAAACAACTAGTTCATAAGAAATATTTATTTTCTCCCACTTATTTCATCATAATTATACTCCATTTTGAAATATATTACATAATACCCATCCTCATGACCAGGGGAAAATAAATATAACAGAGGGTGAGTTCAGATTCTAATTAAGGATAAACATTGGAGATATCAATCATATCATAATCATAAGACATAAAAACATGACATTTAAAAATATTATACTGCATTTAAAATATATTTATATCATTCCATGGGATAAATCATGAATATTCATAAGATTCATTAAACATAACCCCAAGAGTCATAATATAAGACATGAGATTTTCTGGCATACAGATAATCCTAGAAAATCTTTTCATTTTAGTCCAGACTCATTTCCAAGACCATCATAGCGGACCAAGACCATTACTTAACCATGTTACCTCCTCATTCCAGCCCATTATTATAGAACCAAGGACATTTCCAATTCCATACAAATTTATTTTCGGAGATATTAATATTTAAACAATTTATTGGAGGAAGATACAGGTCCCACTCATCTCATAATGAAAACATTCTTATGTGTTCCACAAAAACATAAATCATTCACCGGAGCATAACCCAAGGAAAAATCGCTTTCTTTAAAATCATTGCATCATAGACCATAATAAACAAATGGATTTCATTAATATAATTCCATAATTAACATAATCAAAACATATTAATAATCGATATAGAAACATAACCCCATTCAAATAATGTCATCTTAGATGGAAAATAATTTTGATAAAACACATGACAACGTTTATAATAAAAATATCATTTCTTCTTCAAAAAAATTTCTTTTTCCAAAATCCCACACAATATTAAAAGAAAATAATTTATATGAAAATGTAGTCGAAATATTGTAGATGAATCCCCGTGAAAATAAGGTGTTAGGAAAACAAAAAAAATCATACCATACTTTTAATGTTAAAAAACATTGTCCTCGTACATTTCTTGGAAAAGTCAAAAGGTACCTCAAATCGAATAAAGAAAGAAAAATTTTTTCATACCATTTAATAAAAATTATCCAATAAAGAAATTACTTCAAATAATTGTATAATAATATAAATATTATTACATATTTAGGAAAGAATTATTTAGATGACAAATATAGCCAAGAAAATACTTATGAATAAACAATCTTGGATAATAATGAGATTGTTAAATTATTCCTTACCTTAGCTCTGATATCCTTATTATGTATATGAACCTCATGTGTAATGAATAAAAAAATTTCATTGACTTATTCAAGACTCGTATTAATTTTTATGATATCATATTTGTTCATATAATTATTTGTTTATTAGTATCATTTTATTGTAACTCGTTATTAGCATATTAACTGCTTTTTGTTCTAATGCATGTTTTGTCGAATAAGTCATAGATCTCCGTATTAATTCATAGTTATGTCATTAAAAATTATATTAAAATTATATATACCATATCTATTCATTATTTACATTTATATATTCATGATTTAATGAATATCATAATGAATGGATCATATTGCATTGTGGAGATGGTAGTCTATACATACATGTGAGCGACGACATCATTCCCTTATTTGTAAAATTGTATAGAATTGGATTATGTATAATATTTCAGAATTTATATAATATTATAATAATCATAAATAGTCATTATTTCTGTCATAATACCCATATAGGTAAGGTGGTTGGGAAAAACATATTATACCATGACGTGTAGACGGTATGTTGTACGTACGCACGTGTGGTGATTTTTTTATAAAATGGATATATGGTGTAATATAGTGGTTTCATAGTTGTAATAATGTATCATTATATAAGTGATACTATACTTATAAATTTATAATGAAGCATCTCAAGATTACAAAGTAGAAGAAAAAGACGCATGAAGGAATCAGAAGAGGAGATTACCTCTTCTTGGACATGTTTTCTCTAAATCTCCTTTTATAGCACTAGAGATTATATTTGAAGAATACCAGAACCTATATAATGTTACTAGGTAAGTTGATAAGGAAACATTTTTTGGTATGGTGATTCTTTAAGGATCACATCGAAGTGAATATGTGAGGTAGGAGGTTCCCTTTTATAATTGAGGTGAGGGGCACTTTTGAGATCTCCAAAAATATTAATTTATAATAAGATCAAACACCGTCAAAAAAGCAATAAATTACCAAAATTATAATATGACATGAAATAGTGTTTTAATATCATCATCCAATATATTTTATTCATATATTTATATCAATTTAATCTTTAACTTTTTAATTAACACTTAGTTATTCTATTTAATTGCTAACATGGGAAACAAATAATTCAATATTAAAAGGATTAAATATATAAATATTTGAAGTAAAATAGACCAAAAATAAATAAATTAGATCATTTTGTACCATTTAATAATTATAATAAATTTTTAAAAATATTTTATTATTCTTAAATAATTTAATTATTCATTATTTTGATAAATATTCAATAGTGACAATTATGACACTATTAAATTCATTAGTTTTTAAAAATATTTAGATTAGAAGTTAACTTCAAACAGATTATTTAATTATATTTATATTAGGTAATTTTATTCTAGAAAATTCATAATAAATATTTATTATCCCAAATTGTAATTATTTTAACATTTCTATTAGCATTTATTTGTTATCTCTACTAATAATATAATTACTTCTTAAATACTGTGTAATGATTGAATATATTTATTTGTTAAGTAAAAAGTAGAAAGAAAATACTATAATGAATATAAATATTTATATTTCATAACAATATATTTATATGACTTTACCTTCATGAAAATATAATATTTAAAATTTTATACTTTTTAAATTATGAATGTCACAACTTTAACATCACTTTAAATAAAATTCTATATGTGTCATTATCCATTCTATAAAGATAAAAATTGTCAATAAATCAACCCTGGGATGAATATGGTCAATATATACTCAACCAATAATAGTTTTTCATTTTTTAGGTCTTTTAATTGGTATTAGTATTTTAATAAACTAAAATATTATTGATTTTTATCAATTAAATAATTTCTGCATCATTAATGTATAATGTATTAATGTAATTCTCTATTTCCAAAAATTTACAAAATAAATTACCAAGATAACGAAAAAAACTATCTATCAAATTAGTATTTATAATCGAAATTGTCCTTTATTATAACCATATATTAAAAATGATTTATCTATTAAAATTTGGGTGAGACATATTTAAGTTTTCATTAAATAAAATAAATTAAATACTCTAATCTCATCCATGTGCAATCCAATGGACACCATTTTGATCCAAGGATGATTTAGGTTGAAACACACTCATCCCATTATATTAAACCAACTGTTTGGGTAATTTTATAATCTTATACTAACCCATAACTACCTATTTTACCCTTTTACCGTATTAATAAAAATTACCAAAGTTACTATTCCTAATTACTTAAAAAAAATATCCAAATAATTTGGCCCTAATGGATTCAAATATGGACTAAATTTTTCAAAATTAAAAATAATATAGTTGTGCTAATTAATTTAAAATCAATATTATTGTCAAAATGAGAGAATGTGTTTTTAAAAAGTTAAAGCATTACAAAATATTGAATAGGTTTTACATACGAATTCCAGGTAAAATTAGTGATAATTACAGAATTTATATTAACTCATAAAAATCAATTCTATTAAAAATTAAGAACTGTTAAATATTATAATTTAAAAATATAAATTATTTCAGTTAAAAAAGTTGTTTTAAAATGAAATTTAGTGTATTTTTACTATTCATCATAAATTGAAAGATATTAGAAATATATTTAAAAGTGATTCAAAGTAGGTTTTCATATCTTGTTTCAAAATAACATGTTCATTTAGTCATATTAAAATCATTAATGTGTTAAAATCCAAATTTAAAATTGGTTCTCCAGTAAAAGGTTGAAAATTACCATTTTGAAAAGTATAGGTTTGTATACACCAAATAGGTTTTATTCATACCATATCATAAAAATATCCACGTGTTGAATATCAAAAAAATTAGTTTATAACATATATATTTCATTATTTTGATTTACTAATAGTAATTCATATAAAAAATATACAAATATATAATTGATTTATATTTTTATTAATTTTCATAAGTTAGTTATATTTATTCCTTCTAACCTAATGGCATGGATATAACTGTCATTTTATATTAAGGGTGTCTCATGGTATGTTTAAACTCATGATTGCATGCAATGAAATCTATTGATTAATTAATATTATTTAAAGAAAATATTTCACAATATCCTCTGGGTGTTTCATTATACCCCATTAAATGGAATTTCATCCTCAAAATTTTTCACTTGGAAAAAAAGAGATAATGATACCTCTCCCTCGACAAATCCTCATGTTCCCACGTAACTTTCTCAAAATTGTGGTTATTCCCCAAAAAAAATAACTAAGAGATAGGTCTTTCTTTGTAGAAATGTTTCTGTAAAATCCATACTTTTTATAAATTTTTCTTCATAATAATGATCTTCCTCCGGTGGTATGATTCTGAGATTAGTACATGTGAAGGATCAGGTAAGTACTTTCTCATGAGAGATACATGGAAAAAGTCATGAAATTGAGAGAGATTTGATGGAAGCGGAATTAATATTATAGCTTCCCTATATAGTAAAAAATTTCATAAGGACAGATATACCTAGGGCTCAGCTTTTTCTTTCTTTCAAAATTTCATTACTCTCTTCTAGGGAGATATTTCTAGAAACAACTTGTCACCATTTTCAACTCTAAGTCTTTTTTTCGGTTTTCATCATAACTTTTTTCCCGACTCTGAGCTACTCTTATGTTTTCTTGATTAGATATAACCTTTTCGGCCATTTCTTTTACCAGATCAAGTCCAACTAGATTTATTTCCCTAACATTATCCAATCAAGTTAGAGTTCTACACTTCATTCTATAAGGGGATTCATAGGGATCCATCTGAATACTATATTGAAATCTATTGTTGTAAGAAAATTTCACCAAGTTGGGTGTTTATCTCAAACACCATTTAAATACCTAGAGAAATCTCTCAAAATTTCTTCTAGAGTTTGAATTTTCCACTCAGACTGACTGTCTTCCTATGGATGATAGGAAGTGTGGAAAATTAACTCTGTATCTAGATCTAGCTAAATACTTCTCCAAAACATCGATGTAATCCTGAGATATTGATCACATATAATTTATTGTGGTACTCCATGAAATCTTACCATTTCCTTTGCATATATCACGTCAAGATAATCAATAGATAAATCCTTACTAATAGAAATTAAGTGTGTTGTCTTCATAAAGCCATCAACTATAAACAAAATATAATAATGGACTGAAAATGTTTTGTGTAGTTTGATGAAAAATTCCGCAATTATTTTCCCCATTTACATTATCATATGGGTAATTGTTGTAACATCCCCTTAAAATTTTGTCTCCAAACCATAACTTGTTAACAAACCATGCACTGCGAGACATATTCAGTAACATCACTCTTCATTCTATCCCACCAGAAATACACTTTCAGGTCTATGTACTTCATTGTGATTCGATGGCGAATAGATAATGTATATCAATGAACATCATAAAATAGTTCCTTTAATTATAGTATAGTTGGAATAAAAAACTATATTCCAATTTTTATTATTCCATCACAATCAATGCTGAATTAAGGAACATTTCTCACCTTATTTTGTAGCTCTACATCTTACTTATGTGCCTCCTTAATCATTACTTCTATAGATGGTTGAACATTCATTATGAAATATAATATTTCTTACCTTATTTTAAAATTTCATGATCTATCTTTGAAAAACCATAAATATTGTATCTTTTATGATACTCATCATTGATAGGCAAGAATGGTTCTTTCAACTCAATGTACCTGCCACCTTGTTCACTTCCCATGATGGTAATGTACTGAGCAGTCGTAATATCCAGTCAACTCCATCGATAATATTTGACACATATTAATCTCATTTTTTTGTGAAAAAAGACATTAAGATTTTATGTTTTTAAAAAATATCACACCCTCCAGCACAATGATAATACATACATATCTTTAATGCAATGATTATCGTAGCTAACTCCAAATAATGAGTTTGTTAATTTTTCTAATTGATTTTCAATTATCACAAAACATAATCTATCACTATATCATTTTTTCTTAGAACACTACCCAACCCTTTTTTGGATGCATCACTATAGATCAGAAACCTGTCTCCGCTAAAAATCTATGTTAGCATAGGTGCATTAGTTAATATTCTTTTTAGAAATTTAAAATTCTATTCACATTACTTTTTCCACACAAACATAACTCCTTTCGAGTCAACTTGGTTACTGTATTATATAATAATGAAAAATATTTCTGTAAACGTTGACAATATCCATCCAAACCAAGAAAAATTCAGATCTCAGTTACCACTTTTTGTTCGTGGCCAACTTTCAATAACTTTTGTTTTTTATCCACATATATCCCCTCAATTTAGATTATGTAACCCAAAAAATGAATCTTTATAAATCCAAAATTCAAAAATGTTAAATTTTTCATAAAGCTTATCCTTTCTAATGGTCTTCAGTACAATTCTCTAGTGATCATCATATTGTTCCCTAGTCTTCTAATATATGAGATTATTTTATATAAATATTACCAAAAACTGATCAAGATAGTATCTAAATACTCTATTAATTAGATCCATGATGATTTTTGGGGTATTAGTAAGACCAAAACACATCACTATAATGTCATAGTGTCCATAAATTGTAAAGAATTCCATATTTGGTATATCCTCTTTCTTGAAACTTAGTTAGTGATATCTAGAATGAAGATGAATATTGAAAAGTATTGATCTTCGCATTGTGTGATGAATAAGTCATCAATTCATGGAAGAGGATATTTGTTCTTGATATTGAACTTTTTAATTTCTTGATAATCAATACAGAGTCTCATTGATCAATATTTCTTCGTAACAAACAGAAAAGGTTCTACCCAATGTAACGTATTGGGTTATATGAATCCATTATCAATATTCTCTTAGACCTTTTTCTTCAATTATTACGAATCAATTTGGTTAATTCTATAAAATATCTTTGAAATAGGCATAACACCTAGTTTGTGTTCTATAAAAAACCTAATTTCACAATTTTTTGGAAAACCTGTCAATTCTACCACAAAGACATCCCCAAAAACCCGTATAATGGTTTTATACTAAATCATGAGTTTATCCTTCACCATTGGAGATAAATAACCTTCATTTAATGGAATAAAGACCCATAAGATGGAACAAATTTCTATTAGAATGTTAAATCCATCCTTGCGCAAATAAATAATCATAGATTGATCTGGAATAAGAAATGTGACTTTCTATCCTTTGAAATTGATATGGAATCCATATAGAGAAATCAAATACATGCCATGAATCACATCAAATTCAACTATAGGAAGGAGCATAGTATTTGAAGGATGAAATTTTCCCCAAACATCAAGTAGAGAAGAATTATTAAATTTTGATGTGATCATTTTGACATTAAGAGATATCATAGTTAAATCAACATCTGATTATTGAGCTAATATGACGATACGCTTAGAAAATTTCTTCTAAATAAAATTATGGGTTGATCTAAAATAAAAAAAAATCATTTTCTACTTTAGGGAAGATGGTATGTTAACCTTTCACTACTTCATTATCATATGCAATATCACCAATATTGATCACATGTCACTGGCCTTTTTACATGGCCTTAAGAGTTTAATGACATCGATTATCATCAATAACCCTTGGATTAGTGTATTTATTGACATAATACACCATTTCCATCCACTGGTATAATTAGAGTTTTTTAGGTTCATTATATGTAACATTTTCTCTATTCCCATCAATAGACATCTTTTCCCCATCACATGATGATTCCACATCATGATGACCTACTTTTCCACTAGTAAAATATTTAAAAGTCCCTTTAATAAAATTTCCTCAATTTTTCATTCCAAACATTAAGCATATGTTAATGCTCTTATACTTTTCTATGTGGTCTTTATATATTCCTTTGAATTGCAATTTTTTCTTCTTATGAATCCCATCAGACTAATGAGTTACCCAATTCTCCATCTCAACCTGGAGAGAATATTGAACTATTTCTCCATACCTATTGAAGTCCCTTTTGGTTAATTCCTTTCAGAGTCACTATTTTAAGCTACTAAATAATTAATCAACATTACCCTTATGTTGGATAATAATTCCATTAGAGTACCTTGAAGGTCTTGCAAAATTTTCTGTATACGTACTAATGGATTCATCATCCTTTTTAAGATAAAGGAACACCTTCTCCATATTTTTTTGATGAATATATGGAAAGTACTTATTCAAAAATAAATTCATGAACTCACCCAATTCCATAGATTTAATAAGATCTCATATCCTCATATTATTGATAAGTTTATACCATTTATCATCTTCACCTTTCAAACGATATACATCTATGATTACTTTATCATGTTCTGAACATTGGATAACTGAAAATATTATTTTAGTGGTACTAATCGATTTTTCAGAAAATAATGGATCAAAATACCCACATAAAGAAGTTGGACGCTGCATCCTGAATGAATTAGTAGAATTTTGTTCCCTCCTTAGATCATTTGGATGTCCTACATGATTCATTGCTTGAGAAAGTTTTGTAATAATAGCTACAATATTTTTCTATCCATCTACCAGAACATTTGGTTTCTCGTGAGTAAAATCTTTTCAATTCCCATGCCATTCAACATTAATTTCATTCTTTTAGGTTCCAACAATTCACTAAAATTAAGAATCATAGTGTGAGAAACAATAATCATAATGGTAAAACCACATAATCAAGAATAAAATTTCATCATTGGAAAAATTAGGTTTTATCCTGGGTTATTCATGATATTTTCTACAACACTTGGATTGTGACTTATACAATACCATATACATAGGGTTCTTCATTTGGTTTTCTCCTCCTAGATTCCTAAGGATTACTATACCTTTCCTCTAATACCAACTATAACAGCCCATACATTACGTAAATTGATATTAATTCAGTGTTGAGGAATATTCATTAAAAAAATAAAAATCACCCATTAAGGCCATATATGTATATCGTCTTTAGAAACTTGGAAACATAAACAAGTGGTTCATAAGGAATCTTCTTTGTCTCCAACTTATTTCATCATAACTTGATGCTTTTTGGACATCTCTTACTTAATACCCTTACTCATTTACTATAGGAAAAAAACATATGAAATGGTGAGTTGAAATTATCACTAATGGTAAATAAGGGAGGTATCAATCATATCATAATAATAAGACACAAGAATATTACAATTGATAATATTATCCTACATATGAAGGATTGAGATATTATGCCATGGGATAAATCATGAATGTTCATAAGAATAAATTAACATAATCCCAAAATTCATAACATAAGACATGAGATTTATTGGAATACAAATAATCATAGAAAATCATTACATATTATTCAAGACACATTTCCCTGACCCTAACAGCTAACAAAGCCCATTACTAAACTGAGTTCATTCTTTATTCATACACATTATTACAAAACCAATATCATTTCCCATTCCATCCCTGAATATATCATGATATATATATCATTAACCAATGAATTTAACGGAGTTACATGTCTCACCCATATCACAATTAAACCATTCATACGTGTGGTACAAGAACACACATCATTCAACATACCATAACCCATGGAAGAAAATGGGTCTCTTAAACATCATTCCATCACAATACATATAAAAAAATGGATTTCATGAATATAATTCTATATTAAACACAATAAAACCATAGTAATAATAGATATTGAAATATATCCCTATTTAAATAATGTCATTTTTGATGTAATAAAATTTTTATAAAAAAATTATATTAATCCCTGCGGAAAATATATTTTTATTATTCAAAATAATTTTCATTTCTCAAAATGACACCTAATTTTAAAAGAAAATAATATATATTAAAATTAACATGAAATGATGTAGTGTAATCCAAACTGAAATAAGGAATTCAGAAAATTATAAAATCTGATAATGCGGTATATGTTAAAAAAATATTCTCCTTGTACTTTTGCTGGAAAAGCCAAAAAGTACCTAGTATCGAATAACGAAAAAAGTTTCTTTTTATAAAGTTTAATAAAAATTCACCAATGAGTAAAATTTATTATAAAAAATTGAATAATAATAAAAAAAATATTAAATATTTAGGAAAAATTGATGTGCATAATAAATATACCCAAATAAATTATTCCAAATAAAAAACTCCAATAATAAAGAGATTGCAAAATTATCCCTTACCTTAGTTATGATAACCTTCATATGTATTTGAACCTCACGTATAATGATCTAAATAATTTCATTTAATTATTCCATATTCATATTCAATTTATTACATCTTATATATATTAGCATCTATTTGTTAGTATCATTTCATTGTTACTCGTTATTCGTATATTAACTACATTATGTTCTTATGCATGTTTTTTTGAATATGTTCTTATTTTTTTAGGTCATAGTTATATAATTAAAAATAATATTAACATAATATATAACATATTTATTATTTATGTAAATTTATATAATCATTCGTTAATTATGATCATAAATATTGAATATCATTGCATCGTGGAGATAGTAGGTTGTACGAACGGATGAATGATGATATCATTCCCATATTTGGTGAATGTTATTTAATTGGATGGTGTATAATTTCTCATAATTTATATCTTGTTATATTACTAATTTATAGTTATTATTTTAATAACTAAACCCATCCATGTACGGCAGTGGGGAAAAACAGATTACACAACATCATGGAGACGGTAAGTCAGATGTATGCATGTGTGGTAATTTATTTTTTCATATGATTGATAGAAATTGTAATATGGTTGTTTAATAATTATAAAAAACTATAATTATATAATTTATTTAGGAATTATTAATATATAATGAATGAACTCATGAAGAGGATGTAGAAGAAGAAAAAAAATTGAAATAATCTATAGAGGACGATACATCTCTTTCGATGTGCTTTCTCTAAATCTCCTCTTAGAGCAATCGAGTTGGACTTTCAAGAAGGAAATAACATCTAGAATGTTACTAGGGATTTTGAGAAGTAAAAATCTTAGGGGATGACAGATCTTTATGTCTCCAATTTAAGTGAAGAGGTGAAGGAGGATGTTCCCTTTTATAATTGTGGTGATGGGAGCTTTTGGGATCACCAAAAATATTAATTTATTATAAAATAAAACCCCATCCAAAAACCTAATAAATTACCCAAATTATAAGATGATATCATATAGTGTTGTAATATCATTAAAACATTTATTTTGGACATGTATTTATGTCAATTTAATCATTATCATCTTAATCATCACTAAGTTATTCAATTTAATTGTTAACTAGACTAACAAATAATTAAATATTTAAAGGGTAAAATATTTACTTATTTGATACAAAATATACCATAAATATATAAATTTTTACATTTTATACCATATATTAATTATTATTTATTTTTTAAAAACTATTTATTATTTTCATAAAATTTAATAAAACATTATTTTGATAAACAATAAATAGTGTAAATTTTGACATTATTCAATTCATTGATTTTTAAAAATATTAATATAAAAAGTAAAAATAGAATAAGATATTTTTTTATATTCCTAAGAGACAAAAATCATCGAGAAAATTAATTTTAAATATTAATTATTCCAAATTATATTTATTTTAAACATTTTAGTAACATTTATTTTTTATATCTATTAACAAGATAATTACTAATTCAACATTGTGTAATTATTAAATATAGATATTTTTAAAATAAAAGTTTAAAATAAAAACCTATGACGAATATGAATATTTTATATTTCAGATGAATATTTTTTATCAAATTTATCTTCTGGAATATCCAATATCTAAAATGTGACACTTATGAAATTATAAATGTGATAACTTTAACATCACTTTAAAAAAAAAATTTGTGTCATATTCTCTTCTATAAGGCTCCAAATGGATAATATCACAAACATTGGATGATTATGGATGATATACAATCAACCAAAAATATTAATTGAAACATTAGGTTCTTTTAATGGGTATTATTATTTTAATAAAAAAAGTATTACTTTTTCATTAGTTAAATAATTTATGCATCTTTAATGTATAACTTATTAAGGTAATTATTTATTTCCTAAAAATTATAAATAAATTACCATAATAAATACAAGAACAATATACTTCAAATATTTATTTATAATAAAAATTATATTTATTATAAACTTATATTATAAATTATTTAGTTATTTAAATTTGAGTGATATATTTTTAACTTTTTTTAAATAAAAAAAATTAAATGTTCTAATTTCATCCAAGTGGCTTCCAAATGACACCATTTCAACCCTAATATGAATTGAGTCCAAAAACAACTTATCAAATAAAATTAATATAAGTTTTATTTAATTTTATAATAGTATTATTACCCTTAATTACTCATTTACCTTTTTACTGAGTTAATAATAATTATCGAAGTTACTATTTATAATGCCCAAAATTAAAATAAATATATATACATAATTTAAGCCTAGTGATTCCAAATATAGATTCCATGTTTAAAAATTCATGACAAATATGTTAGAGTAATTAATTTAAAATCAATCTTATTTTCAGAATGAGAGATGAGTTTTTTAAAAGATAAAACATTGCATAACATTGAAATGGTTTTACATCGGGATTCAATTTAAATTTAATTCTAATGAAATAAATTATATTGAATGATAAAAATATATTATATTTATACATTAAAACCATTAAATATTATAATTTAACCATATAAAATATTTTGATGAAAAATGTTGTTTTTAATTAAAATGTAGTGTATTTTTACTATTCATCAAAATTTGAAGGTTATTAGGAAAAATATAAAAAATCATCCTTATTAAATTTTTATATATTGTTTCCAAACAACATGTTTATTTTTTCACATAAAAATCATTAATGTGTCCAAATATTATATTAAACGTTGTTCACCATTAAAATATGGAAAATTAGCCTTTTGAAAAATATATATTTTTATACATCAAATAGAGATTATTCATAACCTATGAAACAAATATCCATTGAATGATTGTAAAAAAATTTATTATATAACATATATATTCCATTAATTTCATTTATTAGTAATTCACATAAGAAATATAAAAATATATAATTGACTTATATTTTTTATACATTTTCATATGTTAGTTATATTTATCCCAGCAAACCTAACAACTAGGTTATAAAAGTCATTTTATATTAATGGTGTCTCATGGTTTGATTAAACTCATGATTTCATGCAATTCAATCTATTGATGAATTAATATTATATTAAGAAAATATTGTATAAAAACACATGGGTGTTATAAATATGATTCAAACATATATCATATTATTATATATTTAATATTATTATAATAAGTTGTGATGTTTATATATCAAATGTATGGGCCTCAATAGTTTGTATCGTAGAAGGGTTTAGATACCTTTTGAATATAGGATGTGAAAACTAAAGTTAAATCATAGAGAATAATCATATGTACAGGTAAACATCAGATGTTATGGTAGTGAATGAAGAGTGGTTTTCATACAAAAACATCACTTTATTGATATAACTTATGTATTTGGTTTTGGAAGCGATGAATCTTAGTGTAATGATCCTGAAAAGAGTTGGTCTAGTATACCTCGACCATAATTCTGACACATGGTGAATGTTCCTTTACTGTGACCACGGTATGACACTCTCTGAGGATATTCTGGGGTCAAATAACATTTTATTTATGAACTGTCAGGAAGGATTTGAATAGATGATGACCATGAATAATATTTAATGATCATAAAGATTCATAGGATTTTTAACAATTACTTGGCTTCCCAGTGTGATTATCATTTATCACAATAATAATTTTTGTTTTAATACAAAAATAGAACCTAAAATAATCATCCTAATGTAGAATATGATGGATAATGAAATGATTGGCATACAGAATAAAAATATATATTATTTTGGCATGAATTCAAAATTATTTTTCTATGATTACAAAAATTTATCAAGTTGTGAATCATGTTGAGATTATGAATTAGTAAAAGAGGGAACAATGACACGTTGATTCCTTCAGGAGGAAACATCCACCTTCTTTAAGTGGGTTCACTGATCCAACATATTACAATTAATAGATCAGAAAAAAAATGTAATTTTACATTAGCTGATGTTTGGAACATGAATAATTTATTTTTTTGTTTTTCTTATTTGGATAGTGAATTAGATAAATTATGGAATCTTTTCAAGAACAAGACACAAAAATAAAAAATTTACTCCATGGGATGAGATGAGTTTTGGATATTATTTATCTATATGTAAATTCATCGTATTCTCTGAAATAAAATGGATAAGTAATTACTTGAGCTACGGTAAAAAATGATCAATCTTTTAGTAACTATGTTGGCTCTTTTACAAAACATGTGAGATAAATTGTTAGTATCTTCCTCAAACACAAATATAAGAATTATATATTACTTAGTTGCATAAAACATAAACTTAAAAGGGAGTTAGCAATAAGAGACTTTAATATATATGAGAACGTTAGACGTGTAATCATGATAGAGTTTGGAATATGAGTTTCCCATAAATATCATGTTTTTGGAAATAAATTCAAAATTGAATTCAAAGTATATAATAAATACCATAGAGAAAAGAATATGAGATTTTCTTTATGCAAGAATTGTGGATGAAAAGGGAGGTAATTTTTTTAAAGGTACTAGATAATGTTTTCTATGTGTATAGGATGTTCATCATGTTATCAAATACCAAAGTGCTGGGAAGAATATGTTATATACTTATAGATATAATTCACTATTGAAGGCACCACCTATACTCCAGTGTTTCAAATTCAAGAAGTATGAGAATTATGATTACCAGTGCTCAAATATGAAGGTTAACAATGATGATTGACAATAGAAACCCCTTAATCCCATATATAAAGGGAAATATCATGTGATCACTATTCTGGATATAGATAATGAAGTGGTGAAAGGTAAAAATACCATTCACATTATAATGTTTAATATGTTATTTGATATTAGATCAACCAATAATATTATATCTATATAATTTACTAAGGTATGACAATGCCATCCAAATAATTATGTATTTAATTTTTAGTGAAAACTTTAAATCACAAAATGATCAAATATAAATATATGATTGTTATCTAATTGCTTTTTATGGTATTTTTTTCTATAAAATCCCTTTATTCTCACTCAAGTTAAATTTTATGTTATATAAAGCATGGATTACATTTAATTACATAAATACCACATCAATAGGTGAGTAAGGGTATTCACATTTTTTATTATAAAGAAAACAATGATCATCTATAATTATAATGAAAAATATAAACATAATATTAAAATTCAATCTTATATATGTATTGATTCTTCTTCAAAAGGGGTTTTCTCTCTGATGGTTGGGGAAACCAAATATGAAAAAAAATCTATTATGTATGTTTTTTAATGGTCCTTCTATAATAGTATCAAATTCTACCAAAAAATTGTGATGCCATGTATTCAATAGAACTTATACCTAGTGTTAAACTAATTTAAAATAATCAATATTGAATTTTTATGATTTATTTACATGAATTTATTATTAAACTCCATGTGAATCTAGATAAGGGATTCATTTGGAAAAGTGTTACACTGTTTGTATCAAATTTTCTTTTTGTTAAGAAGAATGATAAAAAATGTGGCCCCAAATTGATTATCTAGAACATTACAAGTTCTCTATCAAGAACATGTATCATCTATCCTATATCGTTGACTATTTTTATCAACATCATGTATAAAAATACATTTACACAATTGACCTTTATTTTTGATATCATCAATTAAGGTTAAAAGGGAGTATATACTGAATATAGCATTTTGTACAATCTTTAATCAATCTGAATTTATTGTAATTCCATTTTTTTATTGATTCATTCCTTATAATTATGTATTTAATTAATATAATCATTATATATTATATTGAAAAGTTGGTGGTAGTCATTATAAATTAAATTCCAATATATAGAATGAGTATTAAAGAGAATTAATATCACATGAGGATTTTACAGAATATCCAATAAAAGGAAATATTTTATGAAGAATTTACTATGTGTGTATTCTGTTTATAAAAATTTCATTATTGGATAAAATAATCTCATATTAGGGTAAATTTTTTCATCTATAAATGATATAAGTTGATAAATGTTTTATGATACCATGCATGATGAATGAGATCAATTATTTTCTATGTTTTGAATGATATTATCGATGTTTTATGTGTAATTTCTCAGGGATATCTAATTCACTCACCATGTTAACTTGAAAAGGAACCAAGATCAATTGGAAAAATTAATTTGAGTAAATACCAAAAAACTGAAGTGAATTTTTGTAATTGTGCATGTTCTAACACTACACTATTGTAAATATGGTTATGTGATCTATAGAGATACATCGAAGAAGGGAATGAGAAGCATCCTCATGAAGAATGGTATGGTAAAATATTATGTCACACACCAGTTGAGGTTAATGAATACATTTACCCAACTCAAGATTTGGAGTTCACTGGGTTATCCTTTGAATTAAATATAAAGAGGAATTATCTTTATATATAATTTTTTCATATTTATACATATTAGAAAATTGTAAAGTATATACACACACAGAATGAGTTGAATATTCTCTAGAGGATATTTTATGATTTTATTAATTATAAAAATTGATCAATACATTTCCACACTAGGATGGAGAACAATTTGGAAGATTCCCATAGTGGGACAGACCGTTATATGCTATCTATGCAGAGGATTAAAAGACATCGAATACATAAGTATTTTCATATCATGGAAAATGAAATGTAGAGTTATGGGGGTGGACCCTATCATTATCTAATGAATGTTCATATATCCATCTCTGTGTGGATTAACATGGCATAGAAAAATGTGTAGAGCTATAAAAGTGGGTGAAAAATATTTCTAATTTTAGGCATGATTATAATGGAATGATAGTTTTCATGAAATGTGTATATATCCAATCAATACCAGACACGAAGAAGGATCTATTGAATACATCTCAAATTTCAACATTTTATATTTATTAAACAATAATGAGGATATATAGGAATTTAAAAATGTATTTCAAGTAGGAAAATATGTATAGACACATTGGAGAGTATGTATTATAGTTATTAGTATGTCATAAAGTTAAATTATAGATGAAAAATTATGGGGGAATGTTACAACCATTACCTATATAATAATAGAGAAAGGAAAAATGACCAATGATTTGGTCATCAGAATCCCCAAGAAACCAAAAATCCACAATGCTATTAGGGTTGTAGTTGATCACCATAAAATGTTGCTACACATCATTAAAATATAATATGATTTATACCTTGAAAATATTTCTATAAAATACATTAAATAATAGATAAGGTTGAATGGAGTACACATTCCATTTATTTGATCAAGATCCAAGGATTACCTTGATGTTATGGGTATGTCCTATATAGGCTCTAGATATATACATGAGTTTTATTTCAACTTATCATCGAAAAAAATATGTTCATTCTAATAGAATAATAAATACAATAGTTAATATACTGGGATCATGTTCTATGAATTCCTAGGTCCATTGGAATCAAGACATCCCTCAAGTTATGTTTCATTACTACCATATATTTATATCAATAATAAAAATGGATCCATATTAGGTACTCTGTGGAAAAAATTTAGAATTCAACTGTGAAGGGATAACATGGATAAATAAATCAATTAGGACCTATGTTCTTTAAGTAAATTGTGGAAAAAATGAAATCTGTTCAATAACACATTATGGAGGTTTAGAGTCAGATAAAAAAACTATGATGGAAATAATCAATGACATTTGGAATTTATCAATGGTGAGAATATATTACAAAATAATTATCCATGGAATAAGGATATGGGATTCAAAAAGAATTTAAATTTAATCACTTGGAAAATTTTAACCTTTGTGATTCTTGACATAGTAGGGATGATAGCTCATCGGTTAGTACTTCCACCAAACCTCTCTTATGTTCATGATATGTTCCATGTACCTCTCTTGAGAAAGTAAATACATAATCTATCACATTCAATAAACTCATCAATTATACCACTATATAATAATGTTTCTTATGAATATAAATATGTTGAAATTTTTTAACCATGATATAATGTTTTCCATAACAAGACTACTGACTTGGTTCATGTTCACTAGAGAAATATAAAATTTGATGAAGATGCTTTGAAAGCTAAGGATATAATAAACTAATGAAATATTCATTTAATTATGTTTGAGTGATGTAATTTGAAGGTAGAAATTCATTTTTAGGGGGGTATAATGTAACACCTACAGAATTTATGACATATTTCAAATCATATAATATTTTATTAATATCTTGCAACATATACATCTGAAAGTATAAATGAACTACAATAGAGTGCACCATAATTACCTTATAGTTAAATTAGTGGAATGAATAGTAATAAAACATTTAAAAAGATATGTATGTATAGATGTTTCATATAAATAAAATATATAAGTACTAAATTTTATGAAAACTCAATATATATTTTAAAAAAACGTATTGACTGAAAAATTATTTTTATTACTTTCTATCAAAAAAATAAAATATTTATTTTCTAACCCATTAAAAAAACTATTTCAAAAATGGACCATTATTTCCATAACCACCATATAGATGTTTCTTTAGAGTGATGTTTTGAATATTTTTTGAAAATTTTTTTATCAATGAATAGTGAAAAATACTTCTTTTGCTAAAAATGTATTTTTGTTTCAAAATATTATAATGATTAATATTATTTCAAAACAGTTTTAAACTAATAATTAAGACATTTATATTATTGAACATATAATTAATTACATTGGAATTAATTTTATGTCTTTATTTAGTATAAAACTTTTTATAATTCTGAAGACACTTTTACTCATAAAATGTTTCTCGTTGTGTTTTCAACATTAATTTTAAATTTATATTCTACCACATCAGTTAATTGACTCTTCGTAACTAGATTCAATATTAAGAATCAAGAGGTCCAAATTTTTTTATTAATTTCACAATATTTTTTCTATTATGAATAGTAATTAAGGTAAATATTCCCCCCTCCGTAAGGTTTAAATGGATAAAACATAGTTAAAGAAAGAGATATGGCCTCCTAATTAACCTTATACTTTCTTTAGTATCATTTTATGGGTAAAATTATGCAATATTATTCTCATATTATAATATATGGATGATTTTTAGCTTTTTCCAATAACAATAAATTTTATATTATTTTATGTAATGAAATTTATAAAATTACACACACTTTAATATCACTAAGATTTTCACATACATATTTTAAAACAATAATTTTATTAATAATTATTTAATTTAAATATGAATTAATCATTTGGTCATGTTAATTTTTTTATATTTTATGGTATGAAATAATTACCTTAAATGATTACACAACGCTAACATAGTTCTTGTTCAAGTAGTAAAAAATATAAATTATCTATATTAATAACACCCAATGCCATATTTTCTGCATTAAATATGACATAACATGAATTTATTATTTAATAATATTGTAAAATTTTGGGTAAAAAGATTATATTCTAATTTCATACATGTCGTGAAGTCGTTAATGTCAAATTAAATAAATAGTCTCAAAAATTACATTAATGATATTTTATGGTAGATTAAATTTTATTAAATTATTTAAAAATCATAAAAATATTTTTAGAGTACAAGTAAAAAAGAAATATTTTTAAAAAAAATTCATACCATGTCAATTTATGAGATAATTTTTAACTTATAAGTAAATTTGAAACCCTTTAATATTTTAAATTTCGTTGTAATAATTAAGGTTAACATCAGTTAAAGGAGGTGTTGAACCAAAGGATAAGCTTTAAATTGACACCAAAACATATCAAAATATAATTTTCTAAAAATAATTCTACCATGTCATTGTTTATTCTAATTAATTTATATTTGGAAGCATTAAAATTGATAAATACATCAATTATTTTTAAATCATTTTATTACTTCCATGTGTGTCATTCCCACTCTTATAAAAGTACATGACTTATCTCTTTTATTTACAATACGTAGATGCATTTGGAATTTAGAAACCAGACCCAATTATTTCTAATGCTTCCCTATACATGAGTTATAGGTTTTAGACTTTTTAAAATACAAGTCCATGGGACCTTAATAAGGGATGTAATGGTGCCCTTCAAAAGAAGATGTAATCATCAAAACCCTCCGATTTCAATTTATTTCTTCTTCTAAATCATATAAATAAATGGTTTTCATTATAAAATAATGAATTAAATATCATAAATATAATAAAATATTTATATTACTAACTAACTACCATTATCCACATACTTTTCCATCCAACATAATGTGAATGTATTGCTCGTGTGTACATGTGGACTACTCCCTCCACATAGTGATACAATTAATTTTACCTAACCATTTTTAAATGTTGGAAATTATGATGGATTTGATTTTTTAATGTGATATTTTTGAAATTTTTATGTATCTATAATTTTGATATCTTATTTAACTTATTTCCTTCATATTATATGAAAATGATAGTGGCGTTGGTGTGTACATGTGGACTTCCACCTCCATGGAAAGATGTTATTATTTTTTAGTTTCTACATTACATGGATGGTTATAAAAATATATTTAATTTTTATATATGATATAATAATTATTTTTCGAATGTGATCTATAATGAACATTTCATTCATTCCATCCTTTGAAAAGTGAAAATCACGTTCAACAGAGGTGCAACCTATTATCTCCAAAAATAGTTTAATTCATTTTTATATCTCTATCCATTATTGAGGAATATAAATATATTTAATTAATATATTTTGTATACATGTCATGATTAAAATTTTTGAGATCACAGAACCCTTATCAATGTATATGGACCATAACTACCAAACCGAAGTTTTCAGGAGAAAATAAAATATTTAAGAACTCAAAATAATGATTTCAATAAGGATTTATTAATTAATGTGTGTTAATTTAAAGAAAACATGAAATGATAAAATATTTAATATTCATTCTAATTAGAATACACAAATTATATAGCTATATTCTTTATAAATATATTATATATTTTTTTAAATTGAAAAAAACAGAGTTTCATTAAACTCTTATGTTATAAGATTTTTTTAAAAAAATTATTTTTAAAATTATATAATTTAAATTAAAGAATTGAATTATATTTTTGAATTAATAATCTAAAAACTAACATAATATTACTTTTATATTATTGTCTTAAAATAATAATTTTTAGTGAATAGAGATAAATTCGGATTTTGTTATTAAAATTTATTTTACTTTTTAGGAATTTCCAATGTAAATTTTTTTGTTGAGTGTTGAATTGTCATTATTTATTTTGGATTTAAAATAATATAATTATGGTCTTTTTAGAATAATTTTATACATTATTTTATTTTAATTACTTTATTTCATTAAAAATGTTATTTTTCTTGTAAACTATTTCCATCACATTTTATGAGTTTAATTTTAAATTAGATTCTTTAATTATAATAATTTTATTATTGGAAAATGGATTCAATATTTATAATGAGTGGTTCCAAACTAGTTAATATTTCCCTTTATTTTTTATAATATTAATAGTTACTATGTTAATTCTTTTTACCACAGTAAAAGGATAGATGGGTTAATTAAGGATAAAAATAAAATGATAAAGACTATAAAATAACAACAACACTTTCCAAAAAAAATTATTTAATTGGTAAATTTAATCCTTAATAATCCATTATTCACCTATATAACCATTATTTAGTATGAATTTGATTATAGCCATTATAATATTATGTTTAAAGAAAAGTAAAAAAATATCACACTCTAATTTTAAAGAATGATATTATTTTTTCGAAAGGATATTACCACATGATATATTAATGGTTTATTTTAATCATGGAAGTTTATTTTTAGATTTTATTAAATAAATAATTACATTAAATGGATACACAACACTGTATCATTAATTACTCAATTAGTGGGAAAATAAAATAATTATAATACTATATTAATTGAAATATAAATTTGAAAATTAATGTGATATATGAATTTTTTATTGTTAACGTGGCATGTTAAGTATATCATATAATACATATTTTGAATTTTACTTATTTTATTGATGTAATTTGAGTCAGTGTAATTATTTTTTCAAAAAATTGATATTAATGATATGTTATAATAAATAATATTTTATTAAGTCATATAAAAATACATAAAATATTTTAATCAGATAATAGATTAGTATATGGTTGATAATATCAACCACAATCCCTTTATTTTATGTTTTATCATTTATTTTAACTATATTGACCCTCAAATAGTAAAAATCCTTGTTGCCAATATAAGTGTTAATGGGGTTAAAGAGGAGTGAAAATAAAAATATAAGGGTAAAAATATGATAAAAATTTAACAAAAATTATTATATGAGAGTATTGTGATCCATAATCATCATATATTCTAAATAAATTCGTTTTAGAAAAATAAAATTGAATAATAATTTTTATTAATTTAATATTTTTATAAATTCAATAATTTCCACCCCTCTCATATAAAATGGAACCCCTTCTTCCATTTACTTCCCACTTCATAACCTTTTTGGCTTGTAAATTATCTACCATAATACCATATTAGTCTCCCTACAAATGTTATATTGAATTTAATTAGGTCATGACACCAACCATAGTGGACATAAGTTGTTCAACAAATGTGGTTGTAAAAATAAAAGGTATCATTCTTAACCGTGATTTTCAATTTTAATTATACTTCGTCCTCCTCCAGAAATTCATTAACTAGGATTATATTAAAAAAATAATATTAACTGATTGAAAAGAACCACTTTTTTTATTTTGAAAGAAATCACACCGAAAAGTAATCACATAGGTCTGAAAAAGTGCAATCCAAGTGCATAATTAATAACATGATGAAACCCCTCCCATGGAAAAGACCCTTGATTATTGAAAGAGGGCATACATTGGTTCGGTGAAGCCATGAATTCCAAGAAATCTGCAACCATGTTCCCCTCCCGCCATGTGTGAAGAACCTCAATGTGATGGCCCAGAAGATGTCTTTGTAGAGACCCGAAGCCTGACGTACATTGACATTACAATACTTTTGCGGAATACTTGGAATATAACAAAAACACACACACAAGGATCGTAATAGTTTAGTGTCTTTGGAAACTCAGAATATAATCTTCTAATCGTGGTGAAAGATCTTTAACATCTCCCATAAAGATCTTCCTTTTTTTTTACCTAATCCCTTTCTTTATATCCTGGGGAAAAGAAAACATAAAAGGGTGAGCTCAAATACTCAGTAATGGTAAACAAAAGAAATATCAATCACATCGTATACACAAGCACATAACTTTTGGAAATCTTAACCTGCAAAAGAGATCATAATTTCATAACATGGGAGAAATCATGGCAGTGAAATGTAATCACAATAACCATAACTTAAAACATGAAACTTTGTGGCATACACACATAATCCTAGAGAATCATTTCTTGTTAGTCAAGACTCATTGCCAAGACTATATTAGTGGACAAAGTCCATTTTTGAACCGAGTCACCCTCATTTCAGTCCTGTTTCACTGAACCGGTATAACCTACCATTCCAGCCATGTCTATCTCATGAGATATAATATCTTTACCCAATGAATTGGAGGGAGATATATGTCCCACCCATCTCATAATGATACCATTATTATGTGTGCCACAAAATCATAATTCATACATCATTGCATAACCCATGTAATAAAATGGGATTCTTAAACATCATGCCATCATAATCCATAAACAATTGATATCATTTCATCATACGAAAATTGAAACCATTTAAATCATAGAGACATTTTACTTGAAACATACGTATCAAATAATGTCATCTTAGATGGAAAATATTTTTGATAAAAACACTTGAAATGAATTCTTGAGGAAAATATCCTTTCTTCTTTAAAATCATTTTCTTTTCACAAAATTCCATGAAATTTTAAAAGATAAGGGTTTTGTTGAAAATAATCATGCAATCTTGTAGAGGATGCTTCTTGAAAATTTGGTGTTATGAAACCGTAAAAATCTGTTCAGGCCGTATAAGTTAAAAATAACATTCTCCTCGTACTTTTGTCCGAAAAGTCAAAAAGTACCTTATATGGTAACCAAAGGAAAGATTCCATTCATACAATGTGGTAAAAAATAAATAAAGGGTAAAAATGACTTTAAACATTCATGGAAGAATGGTAAACATTTTAAAAAAACATTTTTAGAAAACATGGTCATGGATGATAAACGTAACACCAGTAAATACTTACGAGTAAACAATCTTGGATAAAAATGAGATTGCAAAATTATCCCTTACCTTAGGTCTGATTTGCTTCGTAAGTGTCCGAACCTCCTGTATAATGATTTAAATAATGTCACTGACTTATTACAGAATCATATTCATTGTTATTATATCATATATGGTTCACTTATGATTTTATATTACCCGTTCTTTTGTAAATTCATGTTAAAGTAGCGTTTTGGGTAAAATCGTCTCATTTGTCGTTCGTGTTTTAACTTGTAATTATTCATATGATTACTTAGATCATTATTACTTAATTATAGAATACAAAACATGATTTATATATAATATATATTCATAATATACATATATAAAATGGATCGATAAATGGAAAGAAATACACCGTTCATGGAGACGGTAGGCCGTACGTACGCATGAACGCTGTTTTCGTTTCCTTATTGAATTGAGTGGAATTAAGTAGATGACATACATATATATACACATAAATCCAGTAGCTTTATAATGTCATATATTTCATTATTATTGCTTATATATACTTTATAATCATTCTTAAATGGTTAACATGGAGAATGAATCTCATCGCGTCGTGGAGACGGTAGTCCGTACATACGCACGAGCGATGATATCATTTCCATAATTATTGAATTGAATTGGAGTGGATGATAAAATATATCAGAATCATTATGATGTTATAATAACTATGTATAGTTATTCTTTACACTATAATACCCATCCATGTAAGGTGTTGGTGGAAAAACAGATTACGCCACGGCGTGGAGACGGTATTCCGTACGTACGCACGCGCGGTGATTTTGTTTTCCGTAGGATGGATAGATGGTGAAATAGGGTTGTTTCATACTTATAATAACATATCAGTATATTAGTTATACTGATGTTATTACTTCATAATGAAACAACCTAAGAAGATGAAGTGGAAGAAGAAATAAATTTGAAAGAATCGGTATCGGAAATTACCTCTTCTTTGAAGCGCCTCTTTGAGATCTCCTTTTAGGGCACTAAAATTGGTCTTTGAGGAAGACCAGAACCTCTAGGATGTTTCTAGGGAAGTGGAGAAGATAATATGGAAGGGTTTGGCCGATCTTGAAGGCTCAAATTGTTATGAGGAGGAGAGGGAGGAGGTTCCCTTTTATAAGGGAGGAGAGGGGCACCTTTGGAATTCTTAAAAATATTAATTTATAATAAATCTAACCCCACTTAAAAACCTACAAAAATGACTCATATTCTATGCTTAGATGAGATATGGTTGTAATCGCATCAACCAATCAAATTTAGACATGTTTGGATCTTATTTTAAACCTTATCATTTTGATTTATCCTTATTTAATCTATTTAAGTTTATTTGTGGTAATAAAATTCTAAATTTTAAATTATAAAAAATAATTACTTATTTGTTGTGAATTTTCCATAATTGTTTACTTTATAACATTATAGACCATATAAATTTAAATTTATAAATTTTAAATATTTTTTTGATTTTTAAACAATTTTATAATATGTTATTTTTATAAAATAACAATAGTGTCAATTTTGACACTATTCATTTATTTGAATTTAAATAAAATATATACAGAAGATATGTTCGAAATAAAAGCTTTAATATATTAATAAAAGGTCATATGTATCTATAAAATTAGTGTAACACATTAAATATTTCATATAATATTTATTTTATTATTTTTAAAACCATTTATTTGGTTTATCTCTTAATAAAATAATTACTACATAATTTTTGTATAATTATTTAATATACTTATTTGTTGCATAAAAATTTAAAATAAAATCCTATGATGAAGATAAATATATTACCTTTCAAAATAATACATTTACTCGAATTTATCATCTTAAAATCACAATATTTAAATTGTTATATTTATTAAATTATGAAGGTGACAACTTTGGCATCATTTAAAATAAAATAATATAAGTGTCAAAATTGCTTTTATAATACTCCAAATGGTCAAATATTCGATTATTGGATGATTATAGTTTACCTTTACATGACCAATAAGTTTTGGTCAGGGTTTTGTGCCTTTTAGGGTCACTATTTGTTTAAATAAAAACTATATTCTTGATTATTCACTAGATAAGTAATTTCTGCATCACTATTGTGTCACAATTAATGATACTTATTTAATCCCAAAAAATTCTAAATAAATTATCATGATGTAGATAATTTTGTTAGCTTTCTGGAGACTATTCATGTTCGAAGTTTTATGATGTTTATCACTAAGTTAAAATTATTATACTTATAAGATTTAAGAGAGTGACATGTTGTCACTTTCTTTGGTTTTAATAATAATTAAATTATTTTCATGGTCAAAAGTCCATAAAATGAATCTAATCCATCCCTTAGTTGATATGGGTTTACATTTAGCCGTCGAATAGAATTTTGGCATGTGGTAGGGTAATTTTATAATATTATATTTACCCTTAATTACCCGATTTACCTTTAACTATGGTAAACAAAATTTACCGTAGTTACTATTCATAATTCCCATAAATAAAAAGTAGCCTATTAACATAATTTGGAACCACTGATTCCAAATATGGAATCCATTTTTTAAAATTAAATACACAGAAGTTTCAGAAATTAAATTAAAATTAATCCCGTTGTCGAATAAAAACGGGTTTTTGTTTAAAACATTGCAAAAGATTGAATTGATTTAACCTACGAATTCAAGGTAAAATCAATGCTAATGACATAAATTATATTAAATGGTAAAAATATATTCTATTTATACTTTAAAACCATTCAATATTATAATTTAACCACATAAGATATTATGATGAAAAAAGTTGTTTTTAATTAAAATATAGCGTATTTTTACTATTCATTAAAATGTGAAAGTTATCGGAAAAATATCAAAACATTATCTAAGGTAAATTTTTACATCCCGATTCAAAAGAACAATTTTATATTGTCAAATTGAACATATAAACATGTCAAAAACTAGATTTAAAGTTGGTGCGCCATCAAAAGGCGGCAAAACTGTATTTTTTTAAAAATACTTATTTTACCCGAAAATTTTATTTTGTTCTTATACCATGTTCTAGAAAATGTGTAAGATGAATAATAATGTTATAAAATTAAAAATTTAGTGAATACTATTCATAACGGCTAGTTCATAACAATATTATAATAATATATCATTTTTTATTAAAACCCGGTATTGCGTACATCACACGCTATCGAGGAAGGTCGTGATTGCGTGTAATGCAAGCCAAGTCAGGGTTGCGTGTTGTGAAAGAATCCTTCATTGTTTCGTATAACAGAATCCAACCATATTTCATTTATACATTTAATATATATATATATATATATATACTCAATGTTGCGTATAATAACTATTATCAAAATTGTGTGTAACACGGTCCAAGAATAGTGTTGCGTATACTGCAAGCTAATACAGTGTTGCATATAGCGCAAGGTAATCTTGGTGTAGAATACAACACAAGACATTAATGAAATTAAAATAATATTTTTCATAAAATCTCGAGGTGTTACATTCTACCCCCCTTAAAATGAATTTCTCCCTCGAAATTCGTCGGGGTTATAAATGGTTTACTATTTGAAAGTTTCTTTAATAGAAACCCACATCGTAAAAAGGAATACCAAAACTTATCTTTAAAAACTAAAGTATAAAACGTAATGGTTACCCAAGTTAACTAATCACTGGGTATCCACATAGGAGAACATAGGTGAAAATATGGACACGGAAGAGAAATCTAACCATCATGTTCTGATGGAGAGTGGTAGAGGACATGGCTATGAAAAAGCCAACAATCACAAAGCCATAAATTTTTGATGATCTAGGGTACCATTTGATTCATCGGATATTAGATCACTAGGGAAACATTTTTGGTTTTCAATATCATTTCCCTAAAGTTGAAAATTTTGAATTAGAATAAATACTTACTTTATTTTGGTACAATCTCACTATTGTTCTTGCCTTGAACAATTTCCACTTCATCTCTTAAATAAATGAAGTTGAATTTGTTATTCGTGATGTGTTAGCAGATCATGTGATAGAATGACGGGTCATTCCATCTGTCTCAAACAAAATGTTAGCAAAAGTTATTAAATATACATAAGTCATTCTATAGTGGGATTAATCATATATGGTTCCTAAAATGGACTTATACTTCATATATCATACTGCGTAATATAATAAAAATAGTTTCTACTAAACAGGGACTTCATGTAGGCCAGTGGTAGGTGATAAAGGCCAGTCGCACTTCGGTTGTGGGTTCGATTCCCACAGCCTTGTCCGACGCGATGGGCTGTCGCCCGTCTTGCAGGTTGTCCTTTTTCTAAAACTATATTACTATAACATCCCATCAATAATATTGAAAAACAAACAATACTAACTTATGTCCAACACAATCCATTCCAATATTTAGGCTTATCCATAATACTGTAGTCCACTCTCAGAGATTTAATACCATCGTTTATCCCCATATATCATAAGATATATCTTGTTGGTCACATTCCAAACATTCAAAGGCCTTAATCATGTACTCTCTTGAATACCCATTGAACCTTATTGAAAACATGAGTGCTGTTAAAAGTTAACTCTTTCCACATACCAAAATCCTCAAAATTCTATATACTCAAACCATGATATAACCTTCTCCTTATATCAGTCATGAGCTTATTAATAATATCAAACACTTAATTTTCTCTTTATCCCTTCATTATGCGCATATCATCTACATTCCAAAAATATCTGAATAACCTTTCATGGACACTGGTAACATTAATCATACACTTTCAAAACTCAAGGAAAGGCAACAGTGTAACAATCCTTAGATGTCTCTTTATTCCATAGTACCAAGAGCTTACTTATACAACATTACACATGATAAACATGTAATCATTCCACTACATTCTTAAACCACTGACCGAGCTTCAACAATTCTTTCATCTCACATATCATTTGTAGTCTCTTCATCATCATCAACATAAATACTACCCATACGACCATACTTATTCTCTTCATGAGACTTTTCCTTAGGGAATTGGTTTGCATAATGCCCGTACATTCCACATTTAAAACATTTAACCATTGTTGATGTCGTAGCAATACCATTATCCTCATCCATGTTGTTAACTGAACCTTTTCCTTTGAACTTACTGGCTTTTTGTCCTTCTTTTCCACACCCAAAGCATCTTCCAGTTCCTTTGAAACATTCTCCTTGATGCCTCTTCCCACGTGATTTACATAGGGGAAATTGAACTCTCTTTCCTCTATGATCATCATGAAACTCCACCTTTCTCTTATTAGCCGAGTTAGGAAACATACCAAATTTGAGTTTATTGATCATATTATGAGATTGCTGATTCGGCATAATAATGATGGTTGGACTTCCAAATCCCATTTCATTTGGTTTCTCATGAAGAATATCATTCCATTGTCCATAATATCCTCCATTATCATGAATCATCTTGTTTCCATCCATTTTCTAAAACCCAAAAAGAATAGTGTTAGAGGCAAAAATCATAATAAAGGGGGAGTAACTTCAATATCTAACATCTTAGGTTAAATTCTATGATCGTTACCGTAGTTCTAGGACTATATCCTATACGTATACTAATCCTTAGGGACATCCCTAGACATACCTTAGAAATATCTCTAGGGATCTCACTAACGTTTTCGCATCCTAGTTTCCAAAGGTTGACTAAACCTTTCCTCTGATACCAACTGTTGAGACCTGAAGCCTGACATACATTGACATTACAATACTTTTTCGGAATACTTAGTACATAACAAAAACACACACACAAGGATCGTAATAGTTTAGTGTCTTTGGAAACATGGAATATAATCTTCTAATCGTGGTGAAAGATCTTCAACATCTCCCATAAAGATCTTCCTTTTTTTTAACCTAAACCCTTTCTTTATATCCTGGGAAAAAGAAAACATAAAAGGTTGAGCCCAAATTCTCAGTAAGTGTAAACAAAAGAAATATCAATCACATCGTATACACAAGCACATAACTTTTGGAAATCTTAACCTGCAAAAGAGATCATAATTTCATAACATGGGATAAATCATGGGAGTGAAATGTAATCAAAATAATCATAACATAAAACATGAAACTTTGTGGCATACACACATAATCATAGAGAATCATTTCTTGTTAGTCAAGACTCATTTCCAAGACTATCTTAGTGGACAATGTCCATTTCTGAACAGAGTCACCCTCGTTTCAGTCCTGTTTCACTGAACCGGTATAACCTACCATTCCAGCCATCTCTATCTCATGAGATATAAAATATTTACCCAATGCATTGGAGGGAGATATAGGTCCCACCCATCTCATAATGATACCATTCTTATGTGTGCCACAAAATCATAAATCATACATCATTGCATAACCCATGTAATTAAATGGGATTCTTAAACATCATGCCATCATAATCCATAAACAATTGATATCATTTCATCATAAGAAAATTGAAACCATTTAAATCATAGAGACATTTTACTTGAAACATACATATCAAATAATTTCATCTTAGATGGAAAATAGTTTTGATAAAAACACTTGAAATGAATTCTTGAGGAAAATATCCTTTCTTCTTTAAAATCATTTTCTTTTCACAAAATTCCATGTAATTTTAAAAGATAAGGGTTTTGTTGAAAATAATAATGCAATCTTGTAGAGGAAGATTCTTGAAAATGAGGTGTTATAAAACCATAAAAATCCGTTCAGGCCGTATAAGTTAAAAATAACATTTTCCTCGTACTTTTGTCGTAAAAGTCAAAAAGTACCTTACATGGTAACCAAAGGAAAGATTACATTCATACAATGTGGTAAAAAGTAAATAAAGGGTAAAAATTACTTTAAACATTCATGGAAGAATGGTAAACATTTTAATAAAACATTTTTAGAAAACATGTTCATGGATGATAAACGTAACCCTAGTAAATACTTACGAGTAAACAATCTCGGATAAAAATGAGATTGCAAAATTATCCCTTACCTTAGGTCGGATTTGCTTTGTAAGTGTCCTAACCTCCTGTATAATGATTTAAATAATGTCATTGACTTATTATAGAATCATATTCATTGTTATTATATAATATATGGTTCACTTATGATTTTATATTACCCGTTCTATTGTAAATTCATGTTAAAGTAGCGTTTTGGGTAAAATCGTCTCATTTGTCATTCGTGTTTTAACTTTTAATTATTCATATGATTACTTAGATCATTATTATATAATTATAGAATATAAAAAATGATTTATATATAATATATATTTAAAATATACATATATATAATGGATCGATAAATGGAAAGAAATACACCGTTCATGGAGACGGTAGGTCGTACGTACGCATGAACGCTGTTTTCGTTTCCTTATTGAATTTAGTGGAATTAAGTAGATGACATACATATATATACACATAAATCAAGTAGCTTTATAATGTAATATATTTTATTATTATTGCTTATATATACTTTATAATCATTCTTAAATGGTTAACATGGAGAATGAATCTCATCGCGTTGTGGAGACGGTAGTCCGTACGTACGCACGAGCGATGATATCATTTCCATAATTATTGAATTGAATTGGAGTGGATGATACAATATATCATAATCATTATGATGTTATAATAACTATGTATAGTTATTCTTTACACCATAATACCCATCCATGTAAGGTGTTGGTGGAAAAACAGATTACACCACGGCGTGGAGACGGTATTCCGTACGTACGCACGCGCGGTGATTTCGTTTTCCGTAGGATGTATAGATGGTGAAATAGGGTTGTTTCATACTTATAATAACATATCAGTATATGATTGATACTGATGTTATTACTTCATAATGAAACAACCTAAGAAGAAGAAGTGGAAGAAGAAATAATGTTGAATGAATCGGTAACGGAAATTACCTCTTCTTTGAAGCGCCTATTTGAGATCTCCTTTTAGGGCACTAAAATTGTTCTTTGAGGAAGCCCAAAACCTCTAGGATGTTTCTAGGGAAGTGGAGAAGAGACTTTGGCAGGGGTTGGCCGAGCTTGAAGACTCAAATTGTTGTGAGGAGGAGAGGGAGGAGGTTCCCTTTTATAAGGGAGGAGAGGGGCACCTTTGGAATTCTTAAAAATATTAATTTATAATAAATCTAACCCCACTTAAAAACATACAAAAATGACTCATATTCTATTATTAGATGAGATAGGGTTGTAATCTCATCAACCAATCAAATTTAGACATGTTTGGATCTTATTTTAAACCTTATCATTTTGATTTATCCTTATTTAATCTATTTAAGTTTATTTGTGGTAATAAAATTATAAATTTTAAATTATAACAAATAATTACTTATTTGTTGTGAATTTTCCATATTTGTTTACTTTATAACATTATAGACCATATAAAGTTAAATTTATAATTTTTAAATATTTTTTTTGATTTCTAAACAATTTTATAATATGTTATTTTGATAAAATAACAATAGTGTCAATTTTGACACTATTCATTAATTTGAATTCAAATAAAATATATACAGAAGATATGTTCGAAATAAAATCTTTAATATATTAATAAAAGGTCATATGTATCTATAAAATTAATGGATCACATTAAATAGTTCATATAATATTTATTTTATTATTTTTAAAACCATTTATTTGGTTTATCTCTTAATAAAATAATTACTACATCATTTTTGTATAATTATTTAATATACTTATTTGTTGCATAAAAATTTAAAATATACTACTATGATAAATATAAATATATTACCTTTCACAATAATACTTTTACTCGAATTTATCATCTTAAAATCACAATATTTAAATTGTTATATTTATTAAATTATGAAGGTGACAACTTTGGCATCATTTAAAATAAAATAATATAAGTGTCAAAATTGCTTGTATAAGACTCCAAATGGTCAAATATTCTACCATTGGATGATTATAGTTTAAATTTACATGACCAATAAGTTTTGGTCAGGGTTTTGTGCCTTTTATGGTCACTATTAGTTTAAATAAAAACTATATTCTTGATTTTTCACTAGATATATAATTTCTGCATCACTATTGTGTCACAATTAATGATACTTATTTTATCCCAAAAAATTATAAATAAATTCTCATGATGTAGATACTTTTGTTAGATTTCTGGAGACTATTCATGTTCGAAGTTCTATGATGTTTATCACTAAGTTAAAATTATTATACTTATAAGCTTTAAGAGAGTGACATGTTGTCACTTTCTTTGGTTTTAATAATAATTAAATTATTTTCATGGTCAAAAGTCAATAAAATGAATCTAATCCATCCCTTAGTTGATATGGGTTTACTTTTAGCCGTTGAATAGAATTTTGGCATGTGTTAGGGTAATTTTATAATATTATATTTACCCTTAATTACCCGATTTACCTTTAACTATGGTAAACAAAATTTACCGTAGTTACTATTCATAATTCCCAAAAATAAAAAGTAGCCTATTAACATAATTTGGACCCACTGATTCCAAATATGGAATCCATTTTTTAAAATTAAATACACAGAAGTTTCAGAAATTAAATTAAAATTAATCCCGTTGTCGAATAAAAATGGGTTTTTGTTTAAAACATTGCAAAAGATTGAATTGATTTAACCTACGAATTCAAGATAAAATCAATGATAATGACATACATTATATTAAATGGTAAAAATATATTCTATTTATACTTTAAAACCCTTCAATATTATAATTTAACCACATAAGGTATTATGATGAAAAAGTTGTTTTTAATTAAAATATAGCGTATTTTTACTATTCATTAAAATATGAAAGTTATCAGAAAAATATCAAAATATTATCTAATGTAAATTTTTACATCCTAATTCAAAAGAACAATTTTAGTTTTTCAAATTGAACAAATAAACATGTCAAAATCTAGATTTAAAGTGGGTGCGCCATCAAAAGGCGGCAAAACTGCATTTTTTTAAAAATAATTATTTTACCCGAAAAATTTATTTTGTTCTTATACCATGTTATAGAAAATGTGTAAGATGAATAATAATGTTATAAAATTCAAAATTTAGTTAATACTATTCATAACGGCTAGTTCATGACAATATTATAATAATATATCATTGTTTATTAAAACCCGGTATTGCGTACATCACACGCTATCGAGGAAGGTCGTGATTGCGTGTAATACAAGCCAAGTCAGGGTTGCATATTGTGAAAGAATCCTTCATTGTTTCGTATAACAGAATCCAACCATATTTCATTTATACATTTAATATATATATATATATATATATATATATACTCAATGTCGCGTATAATAACTATTATCAAAATTGTGTGTAACACGGTCCAAGAATAGTGTTGCGTATACTGCAAGCTAATACCGTGTTGCATATAGCGCAAGGTAATCTTGGTGTAGAATACAACACAAGACATTAATGAAATTAAAATAAAATTTTTCATAAAATCTCGGGGTGTTACATTCTACCCCCCTTAAAATAAATTTCTCCCTCGAAATTCGTCGGGGTTATAAATGGTTTACTATTTGAAAGTTTCTTTGATAGAAACCCACATCGTAAAAAAGAATACCAAAACTTATCTTTAAAAACTAAAGTATAAAACTTAATGGTTACCCAAGTTAACTAATCACTGGGTATCCACATAGGAGAACATAGGTGAAAATATGGACATGGAAGATAAATCTAACCGTCATGTTCTGATGGAGAGTGGTAGAGGACATGGCTATGAAAAACCCAATAATCGCAAAGCTATAAATTTGTGATGATCTAGGGTACCATTTGATTCATTGGATATAAGATCACGAGGGCAACATTTCTGGTCTTCAATATCATTTCCCTAAAGTTGAAAATTATGAATTAGAATAAATACTTACTTTATTTTGGTACAATCTCACTGTTGTTCATGCCTTGAACAATTTCCACTTCAACTCTTATATAAATGAAGTTGAATTTGTTATTCGTGAAGTGTTAGCAGATCATGTGATAGAATGACAGGTCATTCCATCTGTCTCAAAAAAAAATGTTAGCAAAAGTTATTAAATATACATAAGTCATTCTATAGTGGGATTAATCATATATAGTTCCTAAAATGGACTTATACTTCATATATCATACTGCTTAATATAATAAAAATAGTTTCTACTAAACAGGGACTTCATGTAGGCCAGTGGTAGGTGATAAAGGCCAGTCGCACTTCGGTTGTGGGTTCGATTCCCATAGCCTTGTCTGACGCGATGGGCTGTTGCCCGTCCTGCAGGTTTTCCTTTTTCTAAAACTATATTACTATAACATCCCATCAATAATATCGAAAAACAAACAATACTATCTTATGTCCAACACATTACATTCCATTCTTTAGGCTTATCCATAATACTGTAGTCCACTCTCAGAGATTTAATACCATCGTTTATCCCCATATATCATAAGATATATCTTGTTGGTCACATTCCAAACATTCAAATGCCTTAATCATGTACTCTCTTGAATACCAATTGAACCTTATTGAAAACATTATTACTGTTAAAAGTTAACTCTTTCCACATACCAAAATCCTCAACATTCTATATACTCAAACCATGATATAACCTTCTCCTTATATCAGTCTTGAGCTCATGAATACTATCAAACAATTAATTTTCTCCTTATCCCTTCATTATGCGCATATCATCTACATTCCAAAAATATCTGAATAACCTTTCTTCGATATTGGTTACATTAATCATACACTTTCAAAACTCAAGGAAAGGCAACAGTGTACAAATCCTTAGATGTCTCTTTATTCCATAGTACCATGAGATTACTTATACAACATTACACATGATAAACATGTAATCATTCCACTACATTCTTAAACCATTGACCGAGCTTCAACAATTCTTTCATCTCACATATCATTTGTAGTCTCTTCATCATCATCAACATAAATACTACCCATACGACCATACTGATTCTCTTCATAAGACTTTGCCTTAGGGAATTGGTTTGCATAATGCCCGTACATTCCACATTTAAAACATTTAACCATTGTTGATGTCATAGAAATACCATTATCCTCATCCCTGGTGTTAACTGAACCTTTTCCTTTGCACTTATTGGCTTTGTGTCCTTCTTTTCCACACCCAAAGCATCTTCCAGTTCCTTTGAAACATTCTCCTTGATGCCTCTTCCCACATGATTTACATAGGGGAAATTGAACTTTCTTTCCTCTATGATCATCATGAAACTCCATCTTTCTCTTATTAGCTGAGTCAAGAAACATACCAAATTTGAGATTATTGATCATATTATGAGATTGCTGATTCGGTATAATAATGATGGTTGGACTCCCAAATCCCATTTCATTTGGTTTCTCATGAAGAATATCATTCCATTGTCCATAATATCCTCCATTATCGTGAATCATCTTGTTTCCAGCCATTTTCTAAAACCCAAAAAGAATAGTGTTACAGGAAAAAATCATAATAACGGGGGAGTAACTTCAATATATAACATCTTAGGTTAAATTCTATGATCGTTACCGTAGTTCTAGGACTCTATCCTATACATATACTTATCCTTAGGGACATCACTAGACATACCTTAGAAATATCTCTAGGGATCTCACTAACGTTTTCGCATCCTAGTTTCCAAAGTTTGACTAAACCATTCCTCTAATACCAACTATAGAGACCCGAAGCCTAACGTACATTGACATTACAATACTTTTGCGGAATACTTAGTACATAACAAAAACACACACACAAGGATCGTAATGGTTTAGTGTCTTTGGAAACTCGGAATATAATCTTCTAATCGTGGTGAAAGATCTTCAACATCTCCCATAAATATCTTCCTTTTTTTACCTAAACCCTTACTTTATCTCCTGGGGAAAAGAAAACATAAAAGGGTGAGCTCAAATGCTCAGTAAGGGTAAACAAAAGAAATATCAATCACATCGTATACACAAGCACATAACTTTTGGAAATCTTAACCTGCAAAAGAGATCATAATTTCATAACAAAGGATAAATCATGGTAGTGAAATGTAATCACAATAATCATAACTTAAAACATGAAACTTTGTGGCATACACACATAATCATAGAGAATCATTTCTTATTAGTCACGACTCATTTCCAAGACTATCTTAGTAGACAAAGTCCATTTCTGAACCGAGTCACCCTCGTTTCAGTCCTGTTTCACTGAATCGGTATAACCTACCGTTCCAGCCATGTCTATCTCATGAGATATAAAATCTTTACCCAATGCATTGGGGTGAGATATAGGTCCCACCCATCTCATAATGATACCATTCTTATGTGTGCCACAAAATCATAAATCATACATCATTGCATAACCCATGTAATAAAATGGGATTCTTAAACATCATGCCATCATAATCCATAAACAATTGATATCATTTCATCATAAGAAAATTGAAACCATTTAAATCATAGAGACATTTTACTTGAAACATACATATCAAATAATTTTATCTTAGATGGAAAATAGTTTTGATAAAAACACTTGAAATGAATTCTTGAGGAAAATATCCTTTCTTCTTTAAAATCATTTTCTTTTCACAAAATTCCATGCAATTTTAAAAGATAAGGGTTTTGTTGAAAATAATCATGCAATATTGTAGAGGAAGATACTTGAAAATGAGGTGTTATGAAACTGTAAAAATCTGTTCAGGCCGTATAAGTTAAAAATAACATTCTCCTCATACTTTTGTTGGAAAAGTCAAAAGGTACCTTATATGGTAACCAAAGGAAAGATTCCATTCATACAATGTGGTAAAAAGTCAATAAAGGGTAAAAATGACGTTAAAAATTCATGGAAGAATGGTAAACATTTTAAAAAAACATTTTTAGAAAACATGGTCATGGATGATAAACTTAACCCCACTAAATACTTACGAGTAAACAATCTCGGATAAAAATGAGATTGCAAAATTATCCCTTACCTTAGGTCTGATTTGCTTCGTAAGTGTCCGAACCTCCTGTATAATGATTTAAATAATGTCATTGACTTATTACATAATCATATTCATTGTTATTATATCATATATGGTTCACTTATGATTTTATATTACCCGTTCTTTTGTAAATTCATGTTAAAGTAGCGTTTTGGGTAAAATCGTCTCATTTGTCGTTCGTGTTTTAACTTGTAATTATTCATATGATTACATAGATCATTATTACTTAATTATAGAATATAAAACATGATTTATATATAATATATATTAATAATATACATATATATAATGGATTGATAAATGGAAAGAAATACACCGTTCATGGAGACGGTAGGCCGTACGTACGCATGAACGCTGTTTTTGTTTCCTTATTGAATTGAGTGGAATTAAGTAGATGAAATACATATATATACACATAAATCCAGTAGCTTTATAATGTCATATATTTCATTATTATTGCTTATATATACTTTATAATCATTCTTAAATGGTTAACATGGAGAATGAATCTCATCGCGTCGTGGAGACGGTAGTCCGTACGTACGCACGAGCGATGATATCATTTCCATAATTATTGAATTGGAGTGGAGTGGATGATACAATATATCAGAATCATTATGATGTTATAATAACTATGTATAGTTATTATTTACACCATAATACCCATCCTTGTAAGGTGTTGGTGGAAAAACAGATTACACCACGGTGTGGAGACGGTATTCCGTACGTACGCACGCGCGGTGATTTTGTTTTCCGTAGGACGAATAGATGGTGAAATAGGGTTGTTTCGTACTTATAATAACATATCAGTATATGAGTGATACTGATTTTATTACTTCATAATGAAACAACCTAATAAGAAGAAGTGGAAGAAGAAATAAAGTTGAAAGAATCGGTAACGGAAATTACCTCTTCTTTGAAGCGCCTCTTTGAGATCTCCTTTTCAGGCACTAAAATTGGTCTTTGAGGAAGACCAGAACCTCTAGGATGTTTCTAGGGAAGTGTAGAAGAGAATTTGGCAGGGGTTGGCCGAGCATGAAGGCTCAAATCGTTGTGAGGAGGAGAGGGAGGTGGTGCCCTTTTATAAGGGAGGTGAGGGGCACCTTTGGAATTCTCAAAAATATTAATTTATAATAAATCTAAACCCACATAAAAACCAACAAAAATGACTCATATTCGATTATTAGATGAGAGAGGGTTGTAATATCATCAACCAATCAAATTTAGACATGTTTGGATCTTATTTTAAACCTTATCATTTTGATTTATCCTTATTTAATCTATTTAAGTTTATTTGTGGTAAAAAAATTCTAAATTTAAAATTATAACAAATAATTACTTATTTTTTGTGAATTTTCCATAATTGTTTACTTTATAACATTATAGAACATATAAATTTAAATTTATAATTTTTAAATATTTTTGTGATTTTTAAACAATTTTATAATATGTTATTTTTATAAAATAACAATAGTGTCAATTTTGACACTATTCATTTATTTGAATTTAAATAAAATATATACATAAGAAATGTTCGAAATAAAAGCTTTAATATATTAATAAAAGGTCATATGTATCTATAAAATTAGTGGATCACATTAAATAGCTCATATAATATTTAATTTATTATTTTTAAAACCATTTATTTCGTTTATCTCTTAATAAAATAATTACTACATCATTTTTGTATAATTATTTAATATACTTATTTGTTGCATAAAATTTTAAAATAAAATCCTAAGGTGAAGATAAATATATTACCTTTCACAATAATACTTTTACTCGAATTTATCATCTTAAAATCACAATATTTAAATTGTTATATTTATTAAATTATGAAGGTGACAACTTTGGCATCATTTAAAATAAAATAATATAAGTGTCAAAATTGCTTGTATAATACTCCAAATGGTCAAATATTCGACCATTGGATGATTATAGTTTACATGTAGATGACCAATAAGTTTTGGTCAGGGTTTTGTGCCTTTTACGGTCACTATTAGTTTAAATAAAAACTATATTCTTGATTTTTCACTAGATAAATAATTTCTACATCACTATTGTGTCACAATTAATGATAATTATTTAATCCCAAAAAATTATAAATAAATTCTCATGATGTAGATAATTTTGTTAGCTTTCTGTAGACTATTCATGTTTGATGTTTTATGATGTTTATCACTATGTTAAAATTATTATACTTATAAGATTTAAGAGAGTGACATGTTGTCACTTTCTTTGGTTTTAAGAATAATTAAATTATTTTCATGGTCAAAAGTCCATAAAATGTATCTAATCCGACCCTTAGTTGATATGGGTTTACTTTTAGCTGTCAAATAGAATTTTGGCATGTGTTAGGGTAATTTTATAATATTATATTTACCCTTAATTACCCGATTTACCTTTAACTATAGTAAACAAAATTTACCGTAGTTACTATTCATAATTCCCAAAAATAAAAAGTAGCCTATTAACATAATTTGGACCCAATAATTCCAAATATGGAATCCATTTTTTAAATTCAATACACAGAAGTTGCATAAATTAAATTAAATTAATCTCGTTGTCGAATAAAAACGGGTTTTTGTGTAAAACATTGCAAAAGATTGAATTGATTTAACCTACGAATTCAAGGTAAAATCAATGCCAATGACATACATTATATTAAATGGTAAAAATATATTCTATTTATACTTTAAAACCATTCAATATTATAATCTAACCACATAAGATATTATGATGAAAAAAGTTGTTTTTAATTAAAATATAGCGTATTTTTACTATTCATTAAAATATGAAAGTTATCGGAAAAATATCATAACATTATCTAATGTAAATTTTTACATCCTGATTCAAAAGAACAATTTTATTTTTTCAAATTGAACATATAAACATTTCAAAACTAGATTTAAATTTGGTGCGCCATCAAAAGGCGGCAATACTGCATTTTTTGAAAAATACTTATTTTACCCGAAAAATTTATTTTCTTCTTATACCATGTTCTAAAAAATGTGTAAGATGACTAATAATGTTATAAAATTCCAAAATTAGTTAATACTATTCATAACGGCTAGTTCATGACAATATTATAATAATATATCATTGTTTATTAAAACCCGGTATTGCGTACAACACACGCTATCGAGGAAGGTCGTGATTGCGTGTAATGCAAGCCAAGTCAGGGTTGCGTGTTGTGAAAGAATACTTCGTTGTTTCATATAACAAAATCCAACCATATTTCATTTATACATTTAATATATATATATATATATACTCAATGTTGCGTAGAATAACTATTATCAAAATTTTGTGTAACACGGTCCAAGAATAGTGTTGTGTATACTGCAAGCTAATACGATGTTGCATATAGCGCAAGGTAATCTTGGTGTAGAATACAACACAAGAAATTAATGAAATTAAAATAATATTTTTCATAAAATCTCGGGGTGTTACAGTCTTCACCTTTGAATTAGATATTCCATATTACATGGAGTAGACCATGTTCGCAAGAGAGCTTGATGAAGGATAAGGGAGTCTGTATCCGCTATGCTGCAATGAATGTGCCTCTGCGGACATAACTCTAGACCAAAGGAAATTGCCTGAGCTTCCACCTGCAATGTTTCACCCCTTCCATAAGAGGCCACAAAGTCTGCAAAAATAGTCACCTTTTGATAGTGAATGACACCTCCGCCTCTCATATCCCCCCTGTAGAGTGACCCCTCCGTATTCAGTTTCAACCCAGCGCATAGTGGGTTCCAGCGAACCCATTGGCCCTGCCCCAAAATGTTAGGAAGATTGAGGATGGAGGATGTCGGGATGAGAGTTATAACCAATGGAGCCACCTGACATGCAGTGCATAGGCGAACCATGTCCTGAAGCAGGTTCCACTATTTGAAGATGAGATTGGTCTGTGATCCTTTCAGGCCCCTGTGTCTTGCTTCGTTTCAATCCGTCCACAGAACCCAGCACCCCACTAGTAAAAAGATAGCCCTTTCCTTCCTCTCCGGTCCCTTATACCCTGATCCTTGAAACCAAGCGCTGAGAAAAGCCTCCATCAATCCCCCTTGCATATTCCACCCAGCCCCATCCCCAAAAGTCTACCAAACCCAATTCGCCCATTCTCTATAAAAGAAGAGACGATCCACTGATTTTGTGCTAGGATTGCAGCATCACCAACACTTGGAGACCGTACTCACTCCCATATGCTGTATATTATCTTTAGTGGGGAAAGTATGGTTCCTCACTCTACAAAGAATGAAATTGAATTTAACTGGGATCTCCTTACACCACAATGTCACTCATCATGTGTCTTTTGTAGTAATACCCTTCCTTGATCGATTAAAGTCCTTAATAGTGAACCTCCCCGACCCACTATCCATAAAAGTACGTCTGTTTGGATCCTCATTGAATAAAATGTTGCTTAAAACTGAGTGATGATCCTCCTGAAGAATAGTCGAGAGAAATTCTGGATAATCACGAGCCTCTTTATGAGAGAGATTTGGATTAGGGAAGCCCAGAAACCACAACCTCCCGGCCCCCTAGTTTTGGAGCCGGAAATTATGGTCCCCACATCCAACCATCCAAATATAATTTGGAAGAAGAGAGTCAAAATACGGTTGGACTAGTCTCCAAATCTTAGAGGGACTCAGCCACGGATCCTTCACATTCAGTCCATATATGTTTTGCATAGTCCTACCCCAATCTGTTCTCCCTTCCAAAGCCTCCCATGCAATTTTGGCATGAAACCCTTTCATGGTTTTGGATACACTCCTCATGTTGATGCCACACTCCGCAAAAGGTCTGGCCAGCCACCTCCCGGAGGCCTAATGATTTCGGACATCCATTTTCCCATCACAAATAAAGGACACAATGATCCTCTCAAAAGTAGCTACCACAGACTTAGGAACCTTCAAAGTGGGAAAAATGTTTGTAAAGACCCGTAAAATTCAAGGGAAATTTCCTATTAATTTTCTTTGGAATTTTACAAGAGCGCGGTTTCTGACGGCACCTGATTCTGAGGCCCGGTGTGCCCGGAATCAATTTCTGATGTTTGGCTCGGGTACGTTCAGTGAACGAACGAGCGGGAATTTCTAACTTTTGAACCGGTGCCCAGAATCGAATTCCTAGGGCACCGATGAACTTTCAACGCCAATATTCGTTTAAGGAGACCTTTTCTGAAGATGCGTTTTATGCGGAATGAGAGTTAGTTTTGGGGAAAATAAAAAGAAGTTAAATAAATTGTGGAAACACAATTTATTTTTATCCATGTTGGTTATATCCTCCCAAAGGGAGTTAGAGGTGGGACCCACATCCACATAACCTCTCTTTAGAGGATTAAGTGTGGTGGGGCCCACACGAACCCTAACTCCTCAACTCCCCTTTAAACTCCCAATAACTCCACTCAATTTAATTTTGACAACATGAGTTTTAATTGAGATGAGTTATTTTTTTTCAAACTTTTGAAATTCAAAGAGGTGAAGTTGTGTAAATAAAATAAGGATTATGATTATTTTATTTTGGTTAGTTTTCTCTTGCCACCTTGAGAGAATTTGGGAAGCATTCTTCATCTTCTTCAACCACGACGAAGAACACGAAGAACACTTAGGCTCCAACGAAGAACGCCGTCACCATAAGAAGAGAAAGACGTGCCGTCTCTTCTCTTCTTCGCAGCAGGTGTGTTTCCGAAGATCTACGATGCCACTTCTTTCGATCTTCTTCCCGTGTCAATGAAAGGAGACGTCGATTCCTCCTCGGACTTTCTTCGTCAGCTTACGAAGCTTCACCAGCGACGTACCTCTTCAGACGCACCTCGACGTCAACGGAATCGACGTACGATTACCACGACGCCCGACCTCCACGACGCTTGTCTTCCGCGGCTTGTTGGCGTGCTCCGCTCTTGAAACAGAGGTAGGAGTTTTATTTATTTAATTGTTCGTGAATACCAACTTGGTGATGATCGTGGATTAAAACCCTTTTTGTTAACGAATAACACGAGGTGGTCGGACCGCACAAACACGGCCGACCTTCCTCCTTTTTTCGTGATGGTTTCTTGAGGTTGGTATGAGAAAACGTGGTGCCGTCGCACCATGCGGTATATTGCGGAAGATACGCGCGGCGCCATCGCGCCACACCGTGGAGAGAGATTCAAGAACACGACGTCGTCGCGTCGCGTCGAGGAAAGTCGAAGGCGCCGCGGCCGGAACGGGGCCGCGGCAGAGGGGTGCAGTGTCGTCGCACCGCGCTGGACGACAAGGGTCGCGGCCGGTTCCGGGCCACGACGGATCTTGGTGACCGGCGGCCAGTCGGGCCGCCCGTGTCAGAAGCCGGAAGAGGACCGGCCTTTTCCGGTCCTGTTGAGAAGAAGCCGGCCGGCCAAGTCGGGCCGGCCGGAAAGGAGGAAACCGGGGGAATTAAATTCCCTCGGCCAGCATAAATGGCCCCCCATAATAAGGGGGGTCGCGGTTTCACAAAAGGGGGGAAGGCACCCCCCCGTTTTTCAATCAGCACGGCCGAAGGCCGAGCTGGCAGCGCGGCCAGCGCGCTGCCTTGAGCCGGACCGACGCGCCCGGCCGGTCCGCCAGGCCGGGCCGGGCCGCGCCGCGCCACGCCAAGCCGGGCCGGGACGGGCCGGGCGGGGCCGACCCTGTCCGGGGCGGGTCGACCTGGTTCGGGCCAACCAGGGGGTCTCGGGCCGGGTCGGCCCGGGCCCGACACCCCCGATACCGAACTACTTAAGTTCAAATGCCCATAACTCGGGCTACGGACCGACAAATGACGCGCTGTCAGCGGAGATGCGATCCTTGGATCAAGACGGTCGTTTCAGTATATCGCACTCAAGGTTTCAGAATACTTTGAGTTCAGCCGGGTTGGTTCGTACATGAAACCAACCGGGCCCTCGGAGCAGAAACGCTCATATCTTGAGATACGGACGTCCGTTTGACGTGCCGTCAGGTTTGTTGAGTTCATCTTAGTGAGGCGGATCTTTTGGCATACTCCGCCCAAGGTTTGGACACAGGTGGAGTACGGGTCGGGTTGGTTTTGCCTTAAAAACCAACCGGGCCCCTGGAACGGAAAAGCCAATAACTCTCAGACCGGGCGTCTGATTGACGCGCCGTCTATTGCGTTGAGTTCCTGTTGACGATACGGAACTTTTGGATACATCAACTCTGGACTTTGTGAAATTTGATGTATCAACCTCTCGGCTCGTGGAGTGGTCCCTCCCGAACGAGCTTGCTGTGTGAGGGAACCCTAGAGCTGGCTGCGACTGCTACTGTGACTGCAACGACGACTGTGCAGAGATCCTCAATGGATTCAACGACGACGACTACAGCACTCAGCGATCCTGTGTGGATGAGTGCTACCGATCCTGTGTGGGTCAGCACTCAGCGGTCCTATGTGAACCAGCGCCTACAGATCCTGTGTGAGTCTGATCCTGTGTGCGTCTTTGCGGGGGTTAGTACCTATCGATCCTTTGTGGGTCTGACGACTTAGATGGATCAGTGATCATCTCTATCATCTTTCGAAGAAGTATACCTATGTGAGCTGAATCCTGTTTACCTTCATGTGTTGATTGTGTTGTGATATCATGTGTGGATTACGTTTTGCTTTCCTGTGTGGAATACATATACTTTCCTGTGTGGACTGAGTTGTACTTGGACTCGGAGGTTGGAGCGTATTGAAATGATGACTTAGGTATATGTATGGGCATATACCTAACCAGTGTCGGATGTTACTTCGTGATTGTATCTTTCGTTTGTGGTTTATCCTTTGTGGATTTTGGGAGTCCTTCGGGGGTCTCGGGGTCCCTACTGAGTAGCTTATACTCGCCCATGCACGGGCTATGCCCGTACTACGTTGTGTTGGTTGCGAACGACGGACAGCGTTGATTGTGGTTGAGGTTCGCAGAGCAGGACGGTACCTGGAGGTGGACCACTGGGCGGGACATGCACGGAGCGGACGGCGGGACCCGAGGAGTAGTGGAGCTATCTGTACCCACCCTTCAGGTGGGATTTCCTGTGGACAGCTCGGCGTAGCAGCTTTTACTTTACAGTTGTTGTTTTCCCTTTCGATTTGTACTTTACATTCAGTTTGGGTTTGTATACTGGCCCATTTACTTTTTTGTACTTTCAGCTGTACTCTATTTTTACTTAGTGTTTACATTTCTGCTTGCTTACTCTATGGTTCTTGTTTACTTTACAAAGGAAATGCCTTCCCTTTTTACCGGGATTTACGCCTTGGTTCTAGTCGCCAGCCCCTGGCCTATGGAAGGCGTGCTTGGGGTAGTCACGGCACGAGCCCCGAGGACGGGTCGTGAAAAATTGGTATCAGAGGAGTTCGGTTCTACCGCGAACTCTGATCTTTTTTATGTGAAGTAATAGTGTTTAGCGTATTGAGTGTGGTTATCAGTCCAGGGAGTCCAGTGTTTGTGCGGCGGCTGACGTATCCGTACACCAAGACCCTTACTTTTGATTTCCGACTTAATGCACGAAAACAATGATTGCGTGTGTGTTTCAATGTTTTCTTTGTGATTACTTTATATCAGCTCACCAGGTATATTGTTTTGACCGTGGCGCATCTGTTTCCTTTTCAGGATGGCCCCACGATGGAAGCCATATAGGGTTCCGAGAGTCGAGCGTGATGACAGCCCACCGAGCGATGAGGCCTCGGTGCAGGGCCCTTTGTCAGCAGTGGCACCGGCAGTAGCACTACCCGTCGAGCCCCCGATACTTCCAGAACCAGCCGCTGACGATGCACGTCACCTCAGCGCACTGCATGAGTTTCAGCACCAGCGACCGCCCAGGTTTCGTGGGGAGAGGGACCCCCAAGCAGCCGAGGACTGGCTGGAGGCAGTCGTACAAGTTTTCAGGATAGTGAGGACACCAGCAGACCTCATGGTGATCCTCGCTGCGAGCCTACTGCACGCAGCAGCGGGCCGATGGTGGAGCTTGATGCTCCAGGTGCACGATGAGGCATCTCTACTTTGGACGGACTTTGAGAGCATCTTTCGCTCGGAGTTCGTCCCAGCCGCCCTCCGTGCGGTGCGCATTCAAGAGCTTCTTCAGCTACGGCAGGGCAGCATGACGGTCGCTCAGTACTCGGCGAGATTTACCGATCTCTCGCGCTACTCGACTGACATGGTACGGGACCCATTCTTCTGGGCCCGGACCTTTGAGCAGGGTTTGAGACATGCTATCAGGGCATCGCTGATCTCCCTCAGCATACCGACTCAGACGGGAGTACTGGAGCGGGCCCTTTTGATCGAGAGTTTTCTTGCTGAGTCTACACCAATGCCGAGACCCACCATAGGGCGAAACGTGGCAGAGTCTTCTGCAGCAGGCAGTCAACGGATGACTCAGGGGTCTAGCCAGACCAGAACCTCAGGCAGATGACCTCAGGACACTATCTCAGCAGTGCGGGGCAAACAGTGAGGAGCCAGTCTTTTGAGAGGCAGACAGTGCTACTCCTACAGCGGGCAGGGCCACATGGCTCGTGACTGCCCGACCCGCTATGCCGAGGAGCAGCTGACGGTTGAGGGACCACCGAGGCAAAGGCAGAGGGTCGACCGTGGCTATCCGTAGGGAGGAGACGGACGAGGCAGGGGAGCTGGCCGAGCAGCAGGTGGTGGGCGACACTTTGAGGCTCTACCACCACCACCACCAGGAGGTCCACCCCGACCACAGGGAGTTGGCGGGCAGAGACAGGCACAGCTCCAAGCAGCAGAGGCCTGCGACCACGGCGGGCCCGAGATGATTCGAGGTACTATTTGTGTCTATTCCACCCTTGTTGCAGTACTTATAGACACAGGAGCGAGTCACTCTTTCATAGCCGCTGCCCTTGTTCGGAGCTCGGTGATTCCGACAGAGTCGTTGGCTCGATCCTTACAACTAGAGACTTCTACGGGAGCAGACTCGACGATTATGCACTGGTGCAGGCAGTGTGAGCATACTCTAGGAACCGAGAGCTTCGGCTGGGATCTTCTTGTAGTAGCGTCGAGGCCTTGCGACGTCATATTGGGCATGGATTGGTTATCTATGGTCCATGCACAGATTGACTGTTTTAGGTGCAAGGTGTGATGTGTACGCACCGACGGGAGCAGGTTCACCTTCATTGGCGAGAAGGGAGCCTTCACCGCACAGGATGGATTTCTGCGGAGGAGAGGACAGCCCATCACTCATCAGTTGGCTAGCCTCATCCTATGAGCAGTTGACATGTGGAGCCCTGGTTTTCCTGCAGTGGTGGATCAGTTTGTGGACGTCTTCCCCGACGATGTTCCAGGGATACCTCCTCATAGAGAGGTAGACTTTTATATTGACCTGTACCCCGGGATAGCCCCGATATTGACTCCAGCATATCGGATGGCCCCCGCTGAGCTTCGAGAGCTACGGGTACAGTTGGAGGACTTGCAGGGCAAGGGGTTCATCCGACCCAGTGTTTCACCCTGGGCTTCCCCGATTTTGTTCGCCAAGAAGGCAGACGGGAGCTTGCGACTTTGTGTTGACTCTCATCACCTGAACCAGGTGACAGTGAGAAAAAAGTATCCTCTACGGAGGATTGATGACCTCTTTGATCAGCCCAAGGGAGCACGGTGGTTCTCGAAGATAGACCTCAGGTCAGGCTATCATCAGCTCAGAGTTAGAGATGAGGACGTGCAGAAGATGACCTTCAAATGTCAGTATGGCCACTATGAGTTCTTGGGTTATGCCTTCCGGTGTAACCAATGATCCAGCAGTTTTCATGGACCTCATGAACAGGATCTTTCAGCCATACCTCGAACGATTTTTCATGGTCTTCATCAACGACATTTTGATATACTCGGCGATTGAGGAGGAGCACGCCTACCACTTACGGGTTGTACTAGACACACTCCGAGAGCACCAGCTTTATGGTAAGCTCTCGAAGTTCCAATTCTGTATTCGTGAGGTCCACTTCTTGGGACACGTCAGCTCTGAGGCAGGAGTTGCAGTGGATCCTGTGAAGATCGAGGCAGTGTTAGCTTGGGAGCCACCGAAGAGCGTGACGGAGGTGCCGAGTTTCTTGGGACTAGCTGGATACTATCGGAGATTCGTGCTAGACTTCTCTAGAGTTGCGGCACTACTCTCAGCTTTGACGAAGAAGGGGAAACCCTTCGTGTGGTCAGACAGATGTCAGCAGAGCTTCCTGGAGCTGAGACAAAGATTGACCAGTGCACCTATCTTGAGGTTGCCTGAGGAGGGAGTAGGGTACGTAGTCTACTACGATGCATCAGGGACCGGACTCGGTTGTGTTCTGATGCAGGAGCGGGCAGTGATCGCTTATGGATCACGACAGTTGAGGCCACATGAGAAGAACTACGCTACCCATGACCTGGACTTAGCAGCAGTGGTTTTAACTCTGAAGACATGGCGACACTACCTGATGGGCGAGCGCTTTACAGTCTTTTTTGATCATTAGAGTCTCAGGTATATCTTCTCGCAGAAGGACCTGAACCTGAGACAGTGGCGATGGCTCGAGTTCCTCCAGGACTATGACTTTGAGATAGTCTATACTCCTGGGAAGGGGAACGTAGTAGCTGATGCCCTCAGTAGGAGGATGGGCATTCAGCTACTTGAGGAGGAGACGGAGTAGCTAGACTCTTTGCAGATATCCTTCGTGGATAGAGATGGAGCAGCCTTCCTTCAGTCTCACACAGTCACTCCTCCACTTCTACAGCAGGTCAGAGAGGCACAATGAGGGGACACTGACTGTGAGACGTGGCGTGCACAAATATCCTCAGGACAGGCACCTGATGGTTTCCCCTTTGGAGCAGAGCACGACATCCTTTTCAGAGGACGTACCATGGTACCAGTTTCATTACGAGAGGAGGTTCTGAGAGAGTTTCACACTTCTCCTTTAGCGGTACATCCTGGAGTGGCGAAGATGTACCAGGACCTCAGACAACAGCACTGGTGGTCGGGCATAAAAAAGTTTGTGGCTGAGTTCGTTTCTCAATGCCTCACCTGCCAGCAGGTGAAGGCTGAGCATCAGGTACTAGCAGGCTTGGTACAGCCCTTGGAGGTTCTAGAGTGGAAGTGGGATGGCATATCTATGGACTTCGTGACTAGACTTCCACTCACTTCCAGAGGTCACGACTCCATCTGGTTGATTGTCGACCAACTCACCAAGTCGACACACTTCTTACCCATCAGAGAGAAGGGCTTAGTGGAGAGCTTGAGACGTCTTTACGTTCAGGAAATTTTACGGCTTCACATTGTGCCATCATCAATTGTCTCTGATCGAGATGTGTGCTTTACTTCCCGGATTTGGAAGGGATTGCAGGAGGTGTTCGGGACGCAGCTACATCTGAGTACAGCCTTTCACCATCAGACGGATGGTCAGATGGAGAGGATCATTCAGACTCTCGAGGACATGCTCCGCGCATGTGTCCTCGACTTTGGTCGTAGCTGGGAGGACCACCTACCCTTGGTGGAGTTTGCGTACAACAACAGCTACCACTCCACCATCGGGATGGCACCGTATGAGGCGTTGTACAGCCGACCTTGTAGATATCCTTTGTGTTGGACAGACCCTGGGGAGTCAGCAATTGTGGGATCGGAGATGGTCCAGGCCACGACAGAGAAGGTCCAGGTCATCCAGGAGCGGATGAGGACAGCTCAAAGGCGGTAGAAGTCATACACTGACAGGAGGCGGAGGCCATTAGAGTTCGAGGATGGCGACCACGTCTTCTTGCAGGTGTCACCTCGACGTGGTATACGGTGATTTGGCCGACGTGGCAAGTTATCTCTACGCTTCATTGGACCCTTCCAGGTCCTCAGCAGGATTAGCGAGGTGGCTTATCGCCTGGCTCTACCACCTCAGTTGCACCGGGTGAATGACGTCTTCCACGTATCTCAGCTGAGGAGATACGTGCACGACCCGACGCACATCATTGACCATTAGGAGCTTGACGTTGACGATGGGGAGACTTTTACGGAGGTCCCGGTGGAGATCGAGGATCGACAGGAGTGGGTCCTACGTGGATGGTCGATTCCTCTAGTGCGCATCAGATGGAAACACAGGAATCTTCAGGAGAGCACTTGGGAGCGGGAGGCTCAGATGAGTGCTCAGTACCCTCATTTGTTTCCCTAGTTTAGATGTATCTTTATGGGGACATAAATCCCTGAGGTGGGAGTAATGTAATGACCCGTAAAATTAAAGGGAAATTTTTTCTTAATTTTCTTTGGAATTTTACAAGAGCGCGGTTTCTAACGGCACCTGATTCTGAGGCCCGGTGTGCCCTGAATCAATTTCCGAAGGTTGGCTTGGGTACGTTCAGTGAACGAACGAGCAGGAATTTCTAACTTTTGAACCGGTGCCCGGAATCGAATTCCGAGGGCACCGATGAACTCGCAGCGCCAATATTCACTTAAGGATACCTTTTACGACGTTGCGTTTTATGCGGAATGAGAGTTAGTTTCGGGGGAAATAAAATGAAGTTAAATAAATTGTGGAAACACAATTTATTTTTATCCATGTTGGTTATATCCTCCCAATGGGAGTTAGAGGTGGGACCCACATCCACTTAACCTTTCTTGAGAGGATTAAGTGTGGTGGGGCCCACATGAACCCTAACTCCTCCACTCCCCTTTAAACTCCCAATAACTCCACTCAATTTAATTTTGACAACTTGAGTTTTAATTGAGATGAGTTATTGTTTTTCAATCTTTTGAAATTCAAAGAGGTGAAGTTGTGTAAATAAAATAAGGCTTAAGCTTATTTTATTTTGGTTAGTTTTCTCTTGCCACCTTGAGAGAATTTGGGAAGCATTATTCATCTTCTTCAACCACGACTAAGAACACGAAGAACACTTAGGCTCCGACGAAGAACGATGTCACCATAAGAAGAGAAAGATGCGTCGTCTCTTCTCTTCTTCGTAGCCGGTGTGTTTCCGAAGATCAACGACGCCGCTTCTTTCGATCTTCTACTCGTGTCAACGAAAGGAGACGCCACTTCCTCCTCGGACTTTCTTCGTCATCTTACGAAGCTTCACCAGCGATGTACCTCTTCGGACGCACCTCGATGTCAACGGAATCGATGTATGATTACCGCGACGCCCGACCTCCGCGACGCTTGTCTTCCACAGCTTGTTGGCGTGCTCCGCTCTTGAAACCGAGGTAGGGGTTTTATTTATTTAATTGTTCGTGAATACCAACTTGGTGATGATCGTGGATTAAAACCCTTTTGTTAACGAATAACGCAAGGGGGTCGTACCGCACAAACACGGCCGACCCTCCTCCTTTTTTTCGTGATGGTTTCTTGAGGTTGGTACGAGAAAACGTGGTGTCGTTGCACCACGCGGTATATCGTGGAAGATACGTGAGGCGTCGTCGCGCCGCGCCGTGGAAAGAGATTCAAGAACGCGATGTCGTCGCGTCGCGTCGAGGGAAGTCGAAGGTGCCGCGGCCGGAAAGGGGCCACGGCGGAGGGGTGCGGTGCCGTCGCACAGCGCTGGACGACAAGGGCCGCGGCCGGTTTCGGGCCGCAGCGGAGCTTGGTGACTGGCGGCCAGTCGGGTCGCCGGTGTTGGAAGCCGGAAGAGGACCGGCCTTTGCCGGTCCTGTTGAGAAGAAGCCGGGAGGCCAAGTCGGGCCGGCCGGTAAGGAGGAAACCGGGGGAATTAAATTCCCCAGGCCAGTATAAATGGCCCCCCATAATGAGGGGGGCCGCGGTTTCACAAAAGGGGGGGCAGGCGCCCCCCGTTTTTCAATCAGCTCGACCGAAGGCCGAGCTGGCAGTGCGCCCAGCGCGCTGCCTTGAGCCGGGCTGCGCCGGGCCAGGCCGGGCTGGGCCGACCCTGTCTGGGGCGGGTCGACCCTGTTTGGGCCAACCGGGGGGTGTCGGGCCGGGTCGGCCCTGGCCCGAAACCCCCGATACCGAATTGCTTAGGTTCAAATGCCCATAACATGGGCTACGGACTTCCAAACGACGCTCTGTCAGCGGTGATGCGATTCTTGGATCAAGACGGTCGTTTTGGTATATCACACTCAAGGTTTCGGAATTCTTTGAGTTTGTCCGGGTTGGTTCGTACACGAAACCAACCGGGCCCTCGGAGCGGAAACGCTCATATCTTGAGCTACGGGCGTCCGATTGACGTGCCGTCAGCTTTGTTGAGTTCCTCTTAGTGAGATGGATCTTTTGGAATACTCCGCCCGAGGTTTGGACACAGGTGGTGTACAGTCGGGTTGGTTTTTCCTTAAAAACCAACCGGGCCCCTGGAACGGAAAAGCCAATAACTCTCAGACCGGGCGTCCGTTTGACGTGTCGTCTGTTGCGTTGAGTTCCTGTTGACGATACAGAACTTTTGGATACATCAACTCTGGACTTTGTGACAGTTGATGTATCAGTCTCTCGGCTCGTGGAGCAGACCCTCCCGAACGAGCTTGCTGTGTGCAGGAACCCTAGAGCTGGCTGCGACTGCTACTGTGACTGCGATGACGACTGTGCAGAGATCCTCAGTGGATTCGATGACGACGACTACAGCACTAAGCGATCCTGTGTTGATCAGTGCTACCGATCCTGTGTGGGTCTGATCCTGTGTGGGTCTTTGCGGGGGTTAGTACCTATCGATCCTTTGTGGGTATGACGACTTAGATGGATCAGTGATCATCTCTATCGTCATTCGAAGAAGTATACCAGTGTGAGCTGAATCCTGTTTACTTTCCTGTGTGGATTGTGTTGTGATATCCTGTGTAGATTACATTTTGCTTTCCTGTGTGGAATACGTATACTTTCCTATGTGGACTGAGTTGTACTTGGACTCGGAGGTTGGAGCGTATTTAAATGATGACTTAGGTATATGTATGGGCATATACCTAAGCAGTGTCGGATGTTACTTCGTGATTGTATCTTTCCTTTTTGGTTTATCATTTATGGATTTTGGGAGACCTTCGGGGGTCTCGTAGTCCCTACTGAGTAGCTTATACTCACCCCTGCACGGGCAATGCCCGCACTACGTTGTGTTGGTTGCGGACGACGGACAGCATTGATCGTGGTTGAGGCTCGCAAAGCAGGACGGTACCTGGAGGTGGACCACTAGGCGGGACATTCTCAAAGCGGACGGTGGGACCCGAGGAGCAGTGGAGCTATCTGTACCCACCCTTCAGGTGGGATTTCCAGTGGACAGCTCGGCGTAGCAGCTTTTACTTTACAGTTGCTGTTTTCCCTTTCGAGTTGTACTTTACTTTCAGTTTGGGTTTGTATACTGGCCCATTTACTTTTCCGCACTTTCAGCTGTACTCTGTTTTTACTTAGTGTTTACTTTTCCGCTTTCTTACTCTGTGGTGCTTATTTACATTACAAAGTCAATGCCTTCCCTTTTTACTAGGATTTACGCCATGGTGCTAGTCTCCAGCCCCTGGCCTATGGAAGGCGGGCTTAGGGTAGTCATGGCACGGGCCCCGAGGACGGGTCGTGACAATGTTCATGGGAATGGACACAAGGACACTATTAATGAGGGTAATTTGGCCTCCAAAGGAGAGGAATATGTTCATCCAATTTAAAATATTCCATGTGATCTTTCTGGGTAGTTTGTCAAAATGGTGAATTTTAAAGGATAAAGGGCTCACTGGGGCTCCGAGATACTCCACAGGGAACAAGCCCCTTCTCATAGTTAGACCCACTTTCAGACCCCTTTCCCTTCTCTCCGAGGCATCCCTAGAAATATAGAAGAGCCTCTTTTCCTTGTTAACCACCTTCCCACTCCACTTTCCATACTCCTCAAGGAGTCCCATCATCCCATACACTGACCTTCGACATCCATTGAGAGACAAAATAGTATCATCAGAAAACATTAAAAGAGAAATGTAACTAATTTTGTACCTAGTCCGAAAGGGAAGGACCTTACCCATCCAGAGGCCTCGTTTAATATAATAGCTGATCACATTTAGGGATAGGATGAAAAAAGTTTGGGAAAGAGGATCCCCCTACCTAAGCCCACGGAAGGCCATGAAGAACCCATACTTCTTGCCCATAAAGGAGGATGAGATCCATCCTGAGCTCAAGCAACAGAATTGGAGATCAGTATTCTAGGTAGAGCATCCCATACCAGCCAACACCATAATGATAAAGTTACACTCAATTATATCATAAACCATACTCATGTCCAGCATAATCAATAGATTTCCCCCAAAGGACCTCTTGTTAATATCACTGATCAATTCTTGCACCACGCCGATTGCCCCCTGAATGGACCTCCCTTTAATAAACCCATGTTACTCCGGGGCCACCCAAGAATCTATGTGCGGATCCATCCTCTTATTCGGGATACTGGCCAGAGTCCTATAAGGTATATTGCACATGCTGATCGGGTGGTATTGATCAATGGACTGTGGGCTGTGCACCTTAGGAATCCGAACAATCTTTGTTGCATAACCACTTCCATAAAGTGGGAAACTAAACCCTCATTGTTTTTTACGGGTAACTACCACCCCAAGAAATGATGTAATTCATTATACATCATCAATTATCATGGATATATTATAATTATTAAATTAATGTTTATATATAATATTATTTATATTCATTTCATTATTATAATATAATATATCATTTTACTTCTTTCTATTACAGTCACTGAAAAATGATAACATCGTTTGTGCGTACATGTGGACTACCACCTCAACAGAGTGATGTGACTCATTTTATCATATCCATATAATATTATTGGTATATATAAGTATATATAAATAAAATAATATTAAGTTTATATTATTATTATTATTATTCATGTATAAAATAAATCATACCTTCTTTCTATAATGTTTTTTTAAAAAATTCAAATATTACTAAAGGAAATGTATAGACTGTAGTCACTGTGATTGTAATGTATTTCATTCTCCCTAACCATATTTCATGATTTATTTTAAAAGTATGAGTTATGTATAAAATGAAAACTATTTAGATATTAAAATTATGTGTAATGTGTAATAATGAAATCTTTTTCAATTATTAACCTATTGAATTAATTTTGGATATATGAACTGAATATCCTCAAAGTACCTTATGTGAATTTAATTGATTATATAATTATATATAACATTATATTAAATAAAATAAATAAATTATTAAATTGAATATTTGTTATTAATAAATTATAAAATTAACATAATTTTGATATTGATGAAGATAAATAGTATACTAAATGAATCAGACTCAAGGTAAATGACTTTTCATTAAAAGTATTATTTTTAATGTTTTACATCAAAATCATTTTCTTCAATTTCCATGTTTTAAAATTATTTTATAATTTTACATTTATATACATGAATACTTTATAATGAATATCCTTCCCTTTCATTAAATTTCTTTCAAAAATGTTAATTTTATAAGGAATGATTTTGTTTCTTTAAAAATGAAAAAATAAATTTTCTATTTTAATATATACTACAATAGTTACTTTTCCTATTATTGTAACTATTATTTGAATTTTGGCCTTTGTTATATGATTTTTTTATTCAAACAACTTATTTCTAGTTATTTTGGAATTGATATTGTGTCTTTAAAATAATAAAGATTTTTGATATATGAATGAGATTGAATATACTTTTAAAAGTAATTTATAGAAAAAAAAATGGCAAGCATACAATTTTTTATTCTTGAAATGGTGATTAATAAGATACATTAGGAATGAGTAATCTTAATACAGGTTATATAGTTTCTTTTTCACCACTTTTGCTTATGGGTGAGATTGATATAGTTTATATTATGGGTGCACCCAGGTAGAATTGGGTGAGCTTATATAGCTTATTCAATGGGTTAGCCCAGATTGCACTATAATGAATTTGATAACATTCAATATATTTTAATGAAATATTGAATGAGTTACCAAAGGTTTTCTCAAATTGATTTAACTAGGATCCCATTATTCTAGACATGGTTTTACAATGATTTATAAATGTGATGGTCTATGTTTCAAATAGTGTTTTTATTTACTTGTTATGGGTTTCAATTATTTTCATTGAAAAAATTTCATGTGTAATTCCTATAGAAATGATTGATTTAATTATATAATTTAATGATGAGATAAAGGAAAAAAATCATGGGTTTTCATTTTTTACTAGAGTAGGTGATTTCTTATTTTTTCCCTTTTTTGGGTTTTTTGTGATCATCCCACATTTAAAAAAAAATGGGGTTTATGGATGTAGTAGGGAAAGGTAGAAGTCAAGTTGAAAGATGTGATGATATTTATAAAAGAAAAAAAATATATTTTTAATGTATTATATTGTGGAAAAAATGGATTCTAATTATAATTTTCCATTGTCTCTATATATGTATGATATGTTATGACTAACTTATGGCCTAACTCTCTAATACAATAAACCTCAAATAAATTTGTGTATGTAAGAATGTGATTTAGATTTTAATGTCACATGAATATTTAATGTGTAAAGATGGTTCCTCATATTTGGAATTAGGTAATGGTTTAGATAACTTTAGAGGATAGAAAGATATTAATAGAATACCTTTAAAATAGTTTACCTAATGTTTTACTTAAAATGATATTGAAACTGAATATTAGCATGTTTCTTTATCTAAAATATGTTTTTTCTGAATGGTTTTCCAAAGAGGATATATGAATGATATAGTATGAGGGCTCCAATATAAAGATACCATTATAAAACGAAAACCTGAAATGGTTAGAATTGTAACTATGTAGTATTTTGTTTTTATGGTTTAGTTGATGCAAGATATAAATGTTATTAGAATGTATTTTACAGGAAATCCAAATATTCAACATAGGAACATGATAATCATGTATAATGTTATGAGGTAAAATTCTTTAGAATTAAATGGATCTTCTAACCTAGTTATAGCTGAAAGATGGTACAATACCCTAGTGAAAATATTTGAACTCATGGGGGATTTGAAACATAAAAAGTTAACTCTTTCAATTTATTATTTTGAAGGATAATTTGATTGACAGGGGTGTTTGGTTGATAATACCAATGATAGAGATGAGCCTGATTCCATGGAATGGGACACAATTAAGAGTGTCTTCTTTGAGAGATATCCCTCTAATGTTATACGAATTAGGATGGGAAAATAATTCTGGTAACTGAAGTAAAAAAAATGAATATTCTATGGATATACATGAATAGATATTCATAAGAATATCGAGGTACAAAGCATATTTTGTTCCCGAATTTTATATTAAAATTAATATATTTTACACCGGTTTTGAACGAAATTTATGAATGGATTTTTCCTCATGTGAATTTAAAATTTATGAGTATTTTATTTAATGTTCTGAGAAATATGAGATATATTTTTTTGGACATATATGTCCCCTAGGATGAAAAATGTAATAAATTGTTAATGTGGTACAAAATAGAGAATAAACCATCCAAGATTTCGATAATAATTCCCAAAAATGATCTAACTATTGTACAAATGATTCCATTTAATATTTTAGGTGTTCTGTAAAGTGTTACTGGTGTGGAATGTTTGGTCATATGGACCATGATTACAAATAAAAGAGTTATAAACAATCCATGAATGAGTTAATAGAAATACATCCAGTGGCGAGGTGTTTTAACAGAAATGTGTTGAGAGGTTGTTCTAACATGTTCCAAAAAATAGTTACATAGTGTATAAAGAATCAATATCAAAAACATGAGTTTTTAGTAAAAAATTTCTTTATTACTACGGTTGATGTTGGTCCATCAAATGAAGTGGTGACCGGTATGTTTTCTGTTTATTCCTGTTATGCCAATACCCTACTTGACTATAGATCTTTTAATTACTTCATTTATGATAAATTTAAAAATAAATTGGGAATATCACATAATTTAAGTATGATAGAAATTTTTTATTAAACTTCAGTCGAAACATTTATGAAAAAAAAAATTTATAAGAATCTTCCAATTCTTATTATTATTATGGTCTTTCTAGAAAACTTATTAAACATCTCATAGTTGATTTTGATGTTATTTTGGGTATCGATTATATATTAGTTTCACATTATATGATATATTGTTGAGACAATAATGCTTTATTCAATGATTTCATACATTTGGTAACCAGTCAAGAAGCTAAACAATTGATTATAAGTGGTAGTGAACATTACCTATTGCAAGTTTTTGAAAAGAAATAAGTTACTCAAATTACTAATGTGTAAGTAGTGAATGAATATATAGATGTTTTCTATATGAATTAAGTAGTTGTATTCAATCATAAAAAAATCTTTTACTACTAAATTATTTCTTCACGCAAATTTTTTTTGAAACCCCTCATTGAATGACACAAGTAGATATTTTGGAATTGAAAATGAAATTACAAGAGTTACAAGATATAGGTTTTATTCATCCAATACCATTACCTATGGGTTTATATTTTTTCTTATTAAAAAATATATGGTTCCAATAGGCTCTTCATCGATTATAGAGCTTTAAATATCAATATTACTAAGAAAAATTACAATTTTCCTCTTATCGATGCGTTATTTTATCATTTATAGGGAGTGCAGTACTTATAAAATATTGATCTCAGGTCTAAGAACCATCTTTTTAAATTGAAATTGGAATATATTCCAATGACTCTATTTCTGAATAGATATAACCATTATGTGTTTTTAATTATGACCATTGGGATGTCCAATGGGTAGCTATATTTTTATACCTAATGAAAAGAGTTTTCTATGGGTTCTTATAAATTTTTTGTAGTTTTTATTGAACATATAATAGCATATTTTAATATTTAAAAGAAACGTGAAAGGAAACTGAGATTTTATTGCAAACCCTAAGTGAAATGAAACAATATGGAAAATTTATTAAATATGAATTTCGGTTACAATAGATTTATATCATTGGGAAATGTATTTATATATATAGAATAATTATTGACCCTATAAATGTTATAGTTGTTCAATAATATCTAATATCATCAAATGTCATAGAGGTTTGTACTTTTCATAGTTTAAAAGATTATAACGGTAGTTTTTAAACCATTATTGGTAATATATCCAATTGACTAAGTTAACTTTAAAATCAGTTAAATTCTATTGGATGAAAGAATTTTATGGGTTAATGCTCTAGTTTTTTTCTTCCCAGAATAAATTGTGATTTTGTTATCTACAATGATGCTTTATCAAAGGGACTTTGTTTTTTTATAATGGAAAATGAATAGGTAATTTCTTAGGAATCATGGAAACTGAAATCTCATCAGTTAAATTATCCTACACGTGATTTGTAAATAGCCACATTTTCACTTTAAAAATTTGGAGACATCATTTATATGGTGTCATGTGAAAAATATATACTAATAAAAACAATTTGATGAATATATTCAATCAGTAATTGTAGAACATCAAATTGAAAAGATGGTTGGAATTGATCAAGGATTATGATTTCACAAGTCAATATCATACTAGAAAGGAAAAATAATTTTCTAATGCGTTGAGTCTAAAAATTTTAACTGTATTAACCATTTTATGATTGGAACATCGCCCATTGGTTTATTATTTGTTGAATTTTCACCAATAAGATTAGGATGCTAGAAACCTCCTTTTTTTGTTTTAGTTGTAAATATAATCATCTATGTAAGAATGAATAATGAATTTTCAGTAGGAAGACTATGAGTTATAGAGAATTGTAGAGCTGGTTAATAAGCGTAAGTTTCCTATATTTAATATTGAAAATGGTGTTTTGAGATTTATAATGGTATTATGTGTGTCTTATGATTCTTGGTTGAAGGAATAATTATTTAGTAAAGCTCATAGTTCCCCTTTTTTTATCTTTTAATCAGTGAGATCTATGAAGTCCTTGAAGAGTATTTCTGGTCAAATGGAAAGGAAATAGATAGTGTTGACTTAACCATAAATTTTTTAAATTTTATATATGTTAAAGTAGAATGAATATTACCAAATGGGATACTACATCCCTTTCTAGTTCCAGAGTGGGAATTGGAAAATGTATCTTTGGATTTCATATTGGAATTTCCGGAGACTGTAGGATCGAAATAGTGATGTAGATGCTCAATATAAAAGAGGGGGGGGTGAATTGTACTCTTTAAAAATTCCTTTCGAACTTTTAATGTTAGTTATGAATAACTATGTTTTCCTTAACCAAAGGAAAGAGCTAAGTTTAACAAAGTTAAACTAAGCAAATTCACAACACCTCTAACACTGAATCCAAGCTTGGAAAGAGATTCTGAAAGTAGGTTCCGGAAATATGGTTCCAGAAATTGAAACATAACAAAAGATTACAATCTAATATTCTACCTTAAAGCGTATAGAATCTAAATGAAACAGAGTACAAATAAGAAAGTATAAGAAAGTTATACTTTCCTTATAATACAAAATGCAGCGGAATATAAACAAGTATTAGAACTACTAGTAACAAGATATAAGTCTTTTATCCCAAAGAGAAGGGTATCCAATAACCTTGGATAAAGGTCCCTTGATTTATACTTTCAATCAAGTCTGTCTTACCCACACTAGGGTAAGCCCTCGATACGAAGATCAGAGTCTCTGTCTTTCTATCCCCGCAAGCCCTCAACATCAAGGTAGTTGGCAACCTCTGTCTTCCTCAGCAAGGAAGCCCTCGAACTTCAAGGTAGTCGGCACCTCTGTCTTCCTATCCCCGGAAGCCCTCGAATGTAATCACCAACATTCGGAGTCGCACGAATCTTTGAGAGTTAATAAGAGCCTCTCTCTCTTGAAATCATTTCAACAACATCTATGCACAAAACCAAGTTGTTCATCTGTCATCCATATCGAGCTCTTTCAAATGAGCACCTATTTATAGGTAAGGTCGGCCTCCTTCCCAACGGTCATATTTTCCTTAAAGATCGGAGGGACCTGTACACATGTCACTTAGACAACGGTTAGTTTATAAAAAAATAGATGACATCGTTTTACAAAAAAACAAGTGTAACTGAATGTACGACATCATTTTGGAATGAAGCAAATGTAAGTAAAGACTAATTAATAGTTCGGAGTGTTAAGAAAGTCAAAGGTTAGGAGTCTAACCAAAATGAAGTTCGTAGTCTTTGTAAAGAAATGTTCGGATTCTATTTTATAGGAAATCATAGTCTGGTTTTATCAGACATCGGATTCTAAATCAGTAGAGTTCAGAGTTGAACTTCTTAAAAGTTCGGAGTCAAGCTTCTAAAGAGTTCAGAGTCGAACATCTTAAGAGTTCGGAGTCGAACTTCTTAAGAGTTCGGAGTCGAACTTCTTGAGAGTTCAGAGTCGAACTTCATAATAGTTCGGAGTCTAACTTCTAAAGAGTTCGGAGTCTAACTTCTTAAGAGTTCGGAGTTGAACTTCTTAAGAGTTCGGAGTTGAAATTCTAAAGAGTTCGGAGTCGAAATTCTAAAGAGTTCAGAGTCGAACTTCTAAAGAGTTTGGAGTCGAACTTCTTATGATTTCGGAGTCGAACTTCTAAAGAGTTTGGAGTCGAACTTCTAAAGATTTTGGAGTCGAACTTCTTAAGAGTTCAGAGTCGAACTTCTTATGAGTTCAGAGTCGAACTTCTAAAGAGTTTGAATTAGAACTGCTTCAGAGTTTGGAGTCCAGAATTCGGATTAAAACTATATTACAGATCACATCCAAGATTTAGATCCTAAAAACAGAATACTCCAACTTTTCATTATAAGGCTCCGACAATTTGGTTGTGATTCCGGTTTTTGATTTTAAGGGAAAAAATGGCTAAGTATAAGAAAATATAGGTTAAGGTAAATTTCCTTAAGGAAGTAAATTTTCCTTATTTGAGTAATAATAATATTTACTTAAGTATAAGGTGTTTGTGATTTTCAAAACAAGAAGGAATGGAAAAGTCATAAGGAAAACCTTATTGACTCAACAATCTCCCCCTTATTGGAAAGCACAAACATCATTTTGAAAAAGTATAAAGGATTTTGAAAATTTCATTAGACTATTTAAAACTTATCTCACTTCGTTCATGGCTAGAAGTGAATACAACTAACTCCCCCTTAGGCATTGAAACTCTAAGGATTGTATTATGGGTTTCCGGAGTAGAGTTTTCATTATTGTAAGAATGAAACAAAACGTAGTGGGAAACTCCCCCTTTTCTTAAGGATATTTCTCTCAGAAATTTTTCTTTTCTCCTCCTCAGGAATAGATCTTTTTCCTTCTCCCCCTTTGTGATTTTCAAAAATAATTGAAGGGAATGGAAAACAAATTATGCTACATGAAACATTAGTATACAACAATAGACAAACCGAACAGATAATCATTTCATTAGATTTGTGGGCAAAAAAATTACAAGGAAAGACAACTACAACAAAAGATCGGAGTGGGTTCATTTGTCTTCCTTTTCCTTTGGAATAAGCTACTTCAACAAGGCTTTGAGTTTCTTCAGGTCTCTTTGGTCTTCCTCTTGTTTCCTCTCCAAGGATTTTATCTTTTCTTCTTGGGCTTTTAACATCTGTGCTTGAGCCTCCAAGGCTTTTTTTTTCAAATTCAATAACTCATCCTGCTTCTTCATCCTCTGCTGAAACTCAATCCGGAAATCTCTTTCAAATTTCCAATTCTGAGATACTGAGTTAAGTTTTCCATTCAGATCCCTGACCTGTTGATTCCGGACATTTTGTTCCTGGGTCAACTTCTCAGAAATTTCATTAACCTTTTTGTCCTCCATTCCAAAAGCACTTTGAACTTTAGCATGAAAATTTTCAAAGTTTAATAAATCTTCATCCACTCTTTTAGACCACTTGGTAACTTTCCTACAATATTTCCTATGGACGTCATAATCGATCAGAAAACTTTTCTGTTCAGCCTCCAACTTCACAAACTTATCCATTACCATGGATAAAGAATCTAATTTTTGATTCATAGATTATTGCAGCAACTGGCATCTAGAATCTATAGTTGGAAGAATCGGTACTGTGTCCACCAGCTTTCTCAGAGACTGAACCACAAAATCATGCTCGTGGGATAATGATTCTGAATCAGAGACTTGTTTTTGAGATTCCTCTTCTTCAACTGAAATCAGCTTCCTTCTAGTGGTACCACCAACCTCTTTCTTTCTAATGATATCTTTAATAGGTGTCTCCATTAAAGTTTGCTTGCCTTTATCGGATTTCGGAATGGATTGCACATTTGGAGAAACTTCCTCAGATTCAAAAACCTGAACAATCTGATCTTCATCTGGTTGATGTCTTTCTTGTCCTTCTTCAAGATAGTTCCTTTGATAGGATTCTTCTTCATCAAATAGCTCATTCTCTTCTTCTTCCTCTTGAAGTTGCTTGCCGGCTTCCTCATCTCCCTTCCCTGGAGATACTATTTTTCCGGATTCGGCCTTATAATCCTGAAATTGTTTGATCAAGGTATCTAGATCTTCACTCTCCTCCTCTTCTTCTTCTTCTTCCTCTACATGTTCTACTTCTTTCTTAACTACTTCAGCACCTTCTTTCTCAGTTTACACTGCAGGTTATTTACCCTTGTTCTTTTCTGGAGTGACATAATTTTTCGCTGGTGTTTCTGGTAAAGAAGGTTCGACTCCGAAAGTTTCCGGAACTGGAAGCCTTTCAGAAGCCAACTCTGTACCTTTTAGCAACGATTGTACTAGTTCATATTCAGTCATCTTCTTCCTCAACTTCTTTTCCTTCATTTTTCTTTCTAGTTCCTTAGAAGCCTTTTCTTTTAAAGCCTTAGCCTCAGCAGGGTCGAGTCCGAGTTGAGGATCCCCTTCCTTCCTCATTTCCTTATCTTTCCTCCATTTTGCTGTTACTTCATCTGTATAGATTTTCTGCTTCTTCGGTTTGGGTGGTGCAGATTCAGTTTCTTTCAGCTGTGGAAATTCTTCATCAGTAACTACTTCCTTAGTCTTTCTCTTCTTCCTTTTCTTTTTTAAAGGATCCAGAGATTGTGTTTCTTTTTCAACTGCTTCAAATTCTTCCATAGATAGGGGATAAAATTCTCTGGATTCACTAGAAAATCCCATCTTCATTCTCATAAGCATATCATCACTGACAAGCATGAGCTTCAATTCCGGATCTTTGATTTGCAGGCAACTTTGAAATATTCTAAGCATCGAACAATCAACTTTGATAATAAGGCTAGATACATTATAATCTGAGCTCTCAGATTTCCTTCCTTGATATTCTTGATCGTAACCAAGACATGCCTTATCAGATTTATCTTTCTTAGATTTACCAAAAAAATCTAAGACATAGATATCACTCTTCTTCAGATTGTCTTTATCTCCTCTTCTCAGAACCAGAAAACCTTGCACCCATAGTTGCAGTATTCTATTATTCGGAGTGAGTCGAGCAATCTTAGTAGTTGAATCATCCTTAAGCCCAAGACACTGCAGTGCTTTTTCCTTAATGAAACTTCCTTGCACATCCGGAAGTTTTTGAGAGCAAAATTCAGCTTCTCCCTCATATGGTATACCAACCAGGCTTGCTGCCTTAGTGTAGGAAAGTTTATAAGTCTTTCCATAAGACTTAAAAGAAAACCTTTCTCTGCCATCTTCCACTAGGAAGGAAACAGACTCATAAAATTCTATCCACAAGTCAGAGTAAACCAGATCCTGTTTATCTGACTTGGCTATGCAGACGTCTTCCCATCCATTTAGTCTAATATTTTTTGAAATAATAGAGTCAATCTTATAAAAATCCGGACGTACTAGCCTTTCTCTGTAAACTAACCACATTGAAATTGGTTTCGTAGTTGACATATCTTGTGAAGTTGCTTCAATAGACATTCGGAGTGAAGTAAACTGTAGGATTCGGATCAGCTTCACAAGGTTCGGAACCGGCCTTAAGAGGAGCAGCAGGGCTTCGAGACGCAAAATCTTGAAACTGATGTGGGATGAGTCTCGGGACCCCCGTTTTATAGGCAAAGAGAATGATCGTTGGTCTTCCAATGGTCATCCAATGGTTGAAAATACTTTGATCTGATCTGACGGTTGAGAATAACCCCGAAAAAAAATAAAAAGACTCCGATCTTTTGAGGTTTTTTTTAAAAAAAATATTCGGAATTGAGGAAAAACTAGAATCCGAACTTAAACAATGAAGATACCAGTAAGCTAAATTTGATTATAAAACTATAAATAGGGAAATCATATCTTACGGATTGACAAGAAATACTATTTGAAATTGGGAATATTCTTCCTTAAAAAAACTTTATTACAAAAAGTCTAGTAAAAAAGACGTTACGAAAAGCCCAGTCCTAAAATCTTCGTTCTGAAAATTTTCAGTACGAGAATTCCATTCTGGAAGTTTTCAATATGAGGAAAAGAAGAATTCCAATCCGGAAAATTTCAGTTCCGGAAATTTCTATTCCGGAAATTTTTAATACGAATACTTCCATTCCAGAAGAATTCTGTACAAAAATGTCCATTCTTGAAAATTTGTAGTTCCCGAAATCTCCATTCAGGAAATCTTCGTTCCTAAAAGTTTGAAAACAAATTTTGAATTTTTTTTTTGAAAAACTCCGCTATTCTATCAAGCAAATGTACTCTCCCTAAGAAAAGGAGTTTATTACTGTAAGGAGACTTTTTCAACAGAAGGTTAATTAAGAAGGATTACCTTACGGTTATCATCCCTAACTTCTGTTTAATGTATTCAAATCTATCAGAAGGCAAGGATTTTGTGAAAATATCAGCAAGTTGATCTTGTGTTCCGATAAATTGAAGAATGAAATCTCTTTTAAGTGTTTGATCCCTAAGGAAGTGAGGCCTAATATCTATGTTTTTTTCACGGGAGTGACGTTCAGGGTTCTTACACAGGGCAATGTCACTTGTGTTATCACACAAAATTTGAGTTTTAGTAAAACTCAAGCCATAGTCTATGAGTGTGTGTTGCATCCACAACACTTGAGCACAACAACTTCCAGCTGCTACATATTCAGCTTCAGTAGTGGAGAGTGCTACAGAATTTTGCTTCTTGCAGGACCAAGAAACTAATGAATCTCCTTAGAAATGACAAGTTCCGGATGCACTTTTTCTATCCATTCTACATCCACCAAAGTCAGCATCAGAAAAGCTTTTTAGAACAAAATCATTTCTAGAAGTATAAAATAATCCTAGATCCATGGTTCCCTTAAGGTAGCAAAAAATTATTTTTACTGCCTTTAAGTGAGATTCCTTAGGATTGGATTGATATCTTGGACATAAGCATACTGAAAACATTAAGTCTGGTCGACTAGCTGTTAAGTAAAGTAAACTTCCTATCATACCTCTAAAAGATTTTTGATCTACTGGTTTCCCAGCTTCATCAAGATCTAAAGAGTTTGAAGTACAAATAGGAGTACTTATGCTCTTAGTGTTGTCATAACCATACTTTTTAATAAGATCATTAATATACTTATGTTGAAATATGTAGGTTCCTTCTGGTTTTGGGAAATTTGAAAACCAAGGAAAAAAGTTAACTCACCCATCATACTCATTTCAAACTCAGATTTCATTAGACTTGTGAAAGAGTCGGTCAAAGTTTGCTGAGTTGAACCAAATATGATGTCATCAACATAAATTTGTACAATCAAAACATTTTTCTTATCTTTATTTATAAAAAGATTTGGATCTGCATTTCCCTTAACATAGTTATTTTGAAGAAAAAATCCAGTGAGTCTGTCATACCATGCTCGTGGGTCTTGTTTAAGACCATACAAAGCTTTTTTAAGTCTAAAAACATGATCAAGATGTTTTGTATCTTCAAAACCAGGAGGTTGTTCAACAAAAACTTCCTCTTGAACATAACCGTTAAGAAAAGCACATTTCACATCCATTTGGAAAAGTTTGAAAATAAAGAATGTTGCAAAGGCAAGTAGAATACATATAGATTCAAGTCTAGCTACTGGAGCATAGTTTTCTTCATAGTCTATTCCTTCTTGCTGATTATAGCCTTTAGCAACAAGTATAGCTTTATTTCTTACTATGACTCCATTTTCATCACATTTATTTCTGAAAACCCATTTTACTCCAATAACAGAAGTTTCCTTAGGTCTTTCAACCAAGGTCCAGACTTTATTCCTTTCGAATTCATTTAGTTCATCTTGCATGGATTTAATCCAATCATCATCACCTAAAGCTTCATCAGTGCTTTTAGGTTCTAATTGGGAAAGAAATGCTAGATGTTGTACTTCATTTCTTAAGGAACTTCTAGTCCTTATAGGTTGATTTACATCACCAATGATACTATCACTGGGACGATTCTTAAGAAACACCTGATTTGGGTTTTGTAAAACCTGTTCATCAACATAGGGTAGAAAGTATTCTAGGGTAAATGTTTCATAAGTATCTTCTAGAACATTATCCTTATCAGAAGGTTCTTCTATCAATGGTTGATAATCAGTTTTTTAAAACACATCTGAGGAAGAAGGTAGGGATGGTTTAAAAACAAAAGGATCTGAGTCATCAAATTTTACATGTACTGTTTCTTCAACAGTGCAAGTATTTTTATTAAAAACTCTATAAGCATTAGAGGTTGTGGAATATCCTAAGAAAATCCCTTCATCAGATTCTGGTGCGAATTTATGTAAGTTATATTTAGTATTCAAAATAAATACCTTGCAACCAAAAACCTTAAAGTAGGATAGTCTTGGTTTTCTTCCATTCCATAACTCATAAGGAGTTTTATTCAGAAAAGGTCTAATAAAAACTCAATTTATAGTATAACAAGCAGTACATACAGCTTTAGCCCAGAAATGTCTAGTAATAGAATATTCACTCAACATGGTTCTAGTTTTCTCTTGAAGAATTCTTTTTCTTCTTTCAACTACACCATTCTGTTGAGGAGTTCTAGGTGCTGAAAAATTGTGAGTAATACCTTTCTTACTACAAAAAGTTTCAAAATCAAAATTTTGGAATTATCCTCCATGATCACTATGAATAGTTTTCAAAGGAAGGTTTTTTTCATTTATAACTTGAGCTCTAAAACTTTTGAAATATGAAAAAGCTTCAGACTTCTTTTCTAGAAAATAGACCCAAGTAAACCTAGTGTAATCATCAACTAGAACAAACACATAGTACTTGCCTCCAATACTTCCAGTTTGTATTGGACCAAAAAGATCCATGTGCACTAACTGTAATGCATCGGTTGTTGAGACTTCACCAATTGATTTAAAACTAGATTTATGTTGCTTTCTATATTGACAAGGATCACAAACTTTAGAAGAATCAAATCTAAGTCCGGTAGATCCTTAACTAGTTTATTCTTAGAGAGTTTACATAGGTTCCTAAGATTACAATGACCTAGTCTTCTATGCCATAACCATGAGTGATCTTCCATTTCACTTAGGCAAGGTATATCTTGGCTTATGAGGTCTTCTAAGTTTAGAGTGTAAACATTCTCTTGCCTCTTGGCTGAGAGAATAAATTCTTCCTTGGAATTGTGAACTAAACACTTATCATTCCTAAAATTCACAAGGTAACCTTCATCACATAACTTACTTATGCTAATGAGGTTGTGCTTAAGACCTTTAACAAAAAGAACATTTGAAATCAAGTTTTTACCAAGAAGAATGATATTACCAATACCAACAATCTCTCCCTTAGCATTATCTCCGAAAGTTACCTTTCCTCCTTTCGTTTTGATAATATTTTCAAAATAGCATTTATTACCAGTCATGTGCCGGGAACATCCACTATCTATGTACCATGTATTGTTGCTGGTACTCTCTTTATTTTCTTGAAATCCAGAAGAAAATTAGACTTTCGGAATCCAAACTTGTTTGGATCTGAGATTTCCAGACAATAAAATTTTAGGTACCCACATCTTCTTAGAAAAGTAAGCTTTGTGAAATCCTAGAGATTGGGTTTTGTTTAAGGAAAAAATCTTTGCCCAGTGACCACCACATTGACACTTGGTACAAAATGGGGCACTTTGATGAACAAAATAATTGTTACTGAAAATTGGTTTTGCATGGGTATAACCAAATCCGGATTTATTTCTTAAAGGTCGTATTTGGGAATACATTTTATCAAAATTTTCCTTACCATGGGTAAAATTTGATAAACACATATTTAAAGAAAAAATTTTGGACCTGAGTTTTACAACCAAGTTTTTATCCTCAAAATCATTAGTTTTTGAACTAGAGCTAGGCTCAAAAACATTTTTATTAGAAATTACTTTTTCTAATTCTTTAGAAAGTTTGTTCTTCTCATAACTTACTTCCTCAAGATTTTTTGAAATACTTTCAAAATCAGAATTTTTCCTATCAAGATCTTTAGAAAGATCTGATATCTCTTTCCTAAGAATAGAATTCCTAGAGTTTGCCTTATCAAGTTTCTTATTGAGTTTGGAATTCTCAATCTCAAGAAGTTCAGCAAACCTAGAGACTTCTTCATAAGTAGATAAAGTATTTTCTTCATCAGAAGAAGATTCTTCATCAGAAGAGTTATAATACTTACTATCATTAGAATTTAAAGAAAAATTGGTCAATGATTCAGCATTTCATACCTTATCCATAAAACAATGATTATCAATAGGTAATCTGGCTATAAGACCAAGATTCTTCTGTCCTAAAGATTCATAATCAGAAGATTCATCTGAAGAGTCACCACCACTGGCACTCCTGGTGTCATTAGCATTCAGAACTTTCTTAGCTTTTGCTTTATAATACTTCTTCCAGTTCCTGTCTGAATGCCTTTCTTTCCTTTCTTTCTTTTTGAGCAAAGGGCAATCTGGTCTAATATGTCCAGCTCTCTTTCATTCATAACAAGTAACTTCTCCATCTTTCTTATCTTTCCTTTATTTTTTCTTATACATGGATTGGAAATTTCTTCGACCAGCTATCTTGTTCATCCTTCAAGAAAGATTTTCTAATTAATTTTCAGAGACTTCACTCTCACTAGATTCGGATTGGAAGATAACTTTCTTAGACTTGGATCTGGTTACTCTCTCAGAAGTCTTAGCTTTCATCTGATTTGAAGTTGTAGTAAAAGCAACAGTACCATTTCCATTCTTCTTCTTGACGTTGTTAGCATCTCTCTTCATTCTGGTTTCATGTTGTAGAAGAGTTCCAAATAGCTCATCAAGAGTAATTTGAGTGACCTTCCTGTTCTCATCTATAGCTGTTCGTTTCGATTCCCACTCATTGGGCATAATGTCAATTATTTTATCCACAAGAGCTTCATCATCTAAACCTTTCTCTCCCATTAATTGTAGACTATTTACTATAGTCATAAATCTCTGTTGAACTTTACAGATAGGTTCTCCATAAGGAAAATTGAAGCCATGATATTCAGCTCTAAGCAAAGCTCTTCTAGTCTCAATCACCTTAGAAGTTCCAAAGTGTGTAACCTCTAACTTCTTCCAGATACAGTTAGCTGCTTCACAAGAAGAAATTTGGCAATATATATTTCTAGTCATTGAACATAGTAAGGTATTGCGTACCTTATAGTTGAGTTGATATTCTTGCTTTTCCTGATTAGTGAAATTTGTAACTTCCTTGTCAGGAATTTTATAATCTCCATTAATCATAACAAAGTTGTCTACTCCAGTATTGATAACAAAAGTCTTCATACGATCTCTCCATTATTCATAATCATTACAATCAAAGATTGGTGGTCTTGTAGGATTCAGATTGTCAATAGAACCAACATTGACTCCTTCCATACTTAAAATAACTTTGCACACAAACTTGTTAGTAGCAAAGATTCGTAACAACAATGTTCGGAATGAGAAAGTTCGGAATAATAAAATGAGCAAGAAAAACATGTATGTGAGTACAAGTATTTCAGAGACCTCCTTTGATACCAATTGTATGATTGAAATAGTGATGTAGATGCTCAATATACAAGAGGGGGGGAGAATTGTACTCTTTAAAAATTCCTTTGTAACTTTTAAAGTTAGTTATGAATAACTATGTTTTTATTAAGCAAAGGGAAGAGCTAAGTTTAACAAAGTTAAACTAAGAAAATTCACAACACCTCTAACACTAAATGCAAGCTTGGAAAGAGATTCTGAAAGTAGGTTCCGGAAATATGGTTTCGGAAATTGAAACGTAAAAAAAGATTACAATATGAGATTCTACCTTAAAGCGTAATGAATCTAAATGAAACAGATTACAAATAAGTAAGTATAAGAATGTTATGCTTTCCTTATAATACAAAATGCAGCGGAATATAAACACGTAGTAGAACTGCTAGTAACAAGATATAAGTCTTTTATCCCAAAGAGAAGGGTATCCAAAAACCTTAGATAAAGGTCCCTTGATTTATACTTTCAAACAAGTCTGCCTTACCCACACCAGGGTAAGCCCTCGATATGAAGATCGGAGTCTCTGTCTTGCTATCCCCGCAAGCCCTCAACTTCAAGGTAGTTGGCAACCTCTGTCTTCCTCAGCAAGGAAGCCCTCGAACTTCATGGTAGTCGGCACCTCTGTCTTCCTATCCCCGGAAGCCCTCGAATGTAATCAACAACATTCGGAGTCGCACGAAGCTTTGAGAGTTAATAAGAGCCTCTCTCTCTAGAAATCACTTCGACAGCATGTATGCACAAAAACAAGTTGTTCATCTGTCATCTGTATCGAGCTCTTTCAAATGAGATCCTATTTATAGGTAAGGTCGGCCTCCTTCTCAACGGTCATATTTTCCTTAAAGATCGGAGGGACCTGTACACGTGTCACTTAGACAACGGTTAGTATGTAACAAAATAGAAGAAATTGTTTTACAACAAAACAAGTGTAACTGAATGTACGACATCATTTTGGAATGAAGCAAATGTAAGTAAAGACTAATTAATAGTTTGGAGTTTTAAGAAAGTCAATGGTTCGGATTCTAACCAAAATGAAGTTCGGAGTATTTGTTAAGAAATGTTCGGATTCTATTTTATAGGAAATCATAGTCTGGTTTTATCAGAGATCAGATTCTAAATCTGTAGAGTTCAGAGTTGAACTACTTAAATGTTCGGAGTCAAACTTCTAAAGAGTTCGGAGTCGAACTTCTTAAGAGTTCGGAGTCACACTTCTTAAGAGTTCAGAGTTGAACTTCTTAAGAGATCAGAGTTGAACTTCTTAAGAGTTTGGAGTCAATCTTCTAAAGAGTTCGGAGTCGAACTTCTTAAGAGTTTGGAGTCGAACTTCTTAAGATTTCAGAGTTGAACTTCTAAAGAGTTCGGAGTCGAACTTCTAAAGAGTTCGGAGTCGAACTTCTAAAGAGTTCGGAGTCGAACTTCTTACGATTTTGGAGTCGAACTTCTAAAGAGTTCGGAGTCGAACTTTTAAAGAGTTCAAAGTCGAACTTCTTAAGAGTTCGGAGTCGAACTTCTTAAGAGTTTGGATTTGAACTTCTAAAGAGTTCGAATTAGAACTGCTTCAGAGTTTGGAGTCCAGAATTCGGATTAAAACTATATTACAGATCACATCCAAGATTCGGATCCTAAAAACAAAATACTCCAACTTTTCATTATAAGGCTCCGACAATTTGGTTGTGATTCCGGTTTTTGATTTTAAGGGAAAAAATGGCTATGTATAAGAAAATCTAGGTTAAGGTAAATTTCATTAAGGAAGTATATTTTCCTTATTTGAGTAATAATAATATTTACTTAAGTATAAGGTGTTTGTGATTTTCAAAACAAGAAGGAATGGAAAAGTCATAAGGAAAACCTTATTGACTCAACAGAGACATCTCAAGATAATAACATAATTTGCGTTATTGATTATTATTTAAATAAATATATGCATTTAGTTCTCATTTGAAATAATATATATATAGATCACCATTCTTCATTGTATCTCAAGAAGATAGTCAGGTTACATGGAGTTTCCCTCTCCACCGTATCTGTACTTGTTCCTATATTCACTTTATATTTTTACAAAATACCTGAGAAATCATTAGAAAATGAATGAAATTTCAGTACAACTTTTCAACGTCAGTATGATGGAAATTATGATTTAATTATTTAGAATTTGGAATAAATGATTTAAGATTGTTCTTATGGTTTAATAGGGATGTCAGGATCCTCATCTTTCTTTTTTTGAGTTTTCGTATAATAACATTTTCATTGTAGTATATACATGGCACATTTTTATGAAATTATATTGAAATAGATATCGAACTCAATAATTTTGGGAATAGGTATATTGATGGATTTATATGGGAGTATAATCTTTTGAAGAAATTATTGTGAATATTTAGATAAATGTACAATATATGAGGACAACTCAGAGCAGGCTGGAAAGTTATATTGAAAATGTAATTACAAAATAATATTATCAATGGAATTTTCACTTATTATAATTATGTTAATGGTATAAAACAAATACATAGCATATATAGCTCAATAAAATAAATCTTCCTCATAAATTAGCAATGAAAAAAGTGACATTCATGGAAATTGTAAAACCTATACCAATATTACAGTTACTCGACCCTTGGAATAGTAACAAGACGATTAAGAATAGTAATCAGTCTAATATAATTGTAACCTAACTTAAGAAATTATAAATAAACTTTGGTCATCTTATAAATAAAAATAGGATAAAAATATATCATATTATAAGTAAATAATTATTTTTAAAATGATAAATTAAGTGTAATATTTATGTAAAACATAAATGTTTATTTAAAATATTATAACTAATATAATTATTTAAACATATAAAATTTCATAAAATATATTCATAAATTAATATTTTTCTATTGGGTGATTTTATGATAAATTTCATAAGACCTTAATTAATTTTTAAGTGTCGTAAAATTGATTAGAATATAGAAATTGGTTCCTTTCAAATAAATGATGGTTTTATTTAAAAATTACCATTTACATATGTAATATAATTTTTAATAAATTTGAGTCCATTTATGAAATCTAAATATTTATAAAATCTTGGGGTAAATTTTTTTTATTTTTTTAAAATAGTTGAATTTTTTTGAATAGTGAAATACAATAATTTATAATATTTTCGAATTCTATGAATGTTTTAGTAATTTTTGAGGTATGAATCTTGTATGTTCCAAAATATCGAACTATCATTAATTATTTAAAATATTTAGTGGAATCGGTCAACATTATTCATATTCTTGATCCAAAATAATGAAATAATTAATACAATAAAAAATAATGCTTTCCTCCACTATAAATATCTCCCCTCACCACCTCTTCTCGTCACACCTTCCAAGACTTGAAGTATGCTTTAATTCTATCTAATTCTCTTCCAAATACCCTCCCCCATGTCCAGGGGAATATATAATCAACAAAAGACAAAACCCAATTTCAATAAGAGGTTTATCAAGCAGAATAAGTTCTAGAGGTAAAATCCTATTTCATTTTCTTTTAATTCCTTTTCAATTTTTTTATTTTTATATCCTATACTCACATTCCCTTATCCAAGTGTCATGATAAATATATTAAATTATATATACTATAATTCTATTAAGTTAATTTAATATATATAATTAATCCTCTTCTCCACTATGTTTTCTTCTACAAATGGATATATCGTCCATGATGTGTTCATTTACCGCTATCCTGGACGATGCATTTTCATTTTCCATTACATACATCATGTGTGGTCATAAAACCATTATTATGGTTACATAATATTTAACGCTACATGATATAAGTAAAATATGTTTCGAGAACAAACATATAATCATAATATTAAATAAAATGATATAATTTTGTGATAGTGGTAAAAACCACCAAAATAAATTAAATCATTTTCATTTGAGTTTTAACAAATGAGTCATCCTCATACCATATAACCAGAAGATATATAAGACAATTGAATCTATTTTAACATCATTAATAACATATATATTCAATTATATAGAATTATTCTCATTTTAAATGAACTTCCATACTTGTATACAAGCAAACTGATCATGAAAACCAAGAAAACTAAACTCCCAGAATGAGGGAATGGAACTTTATAACTCATCAAAATGGCCATTAACAAACATAATAAAAGTATAATTAATCCAGAAAAATGTATAATATGTTCTATATTTATTAATTAATGAGTCTATATTTATTATCAAGTATATATAAGAGAAAAAATATTTCATAATAAGTTTTGGGGATTATCAAACCCAACTCCTGTTGCTTGGGCTATCACTCATTCATTACAAGATTTTATTTTTATATTTCCTTCAATATTCATTAGATATAATTTCATTTTTCCTACCATTTATTTTCTTGGGAATACATGTTTCCAATAATATTTTATGAAAAATACAGTGGTTTTCCAAAAATAATTCATCCTTCCAAAACACATTATGACTCCACTTAAGTTTCTTCTTTCTTACTCAAGAACTATTAATATAATACCAAATATGTTTTTACCATATCATTTTGGAAGACAAAATTTATTCATGACTACTGAAATCCTTATTAATACCTTTTATTTTCATGGGATGCTTCATGAAATTTTTTGGTCTATGTTTTATGTGGCTTGCATGATTATGTTAATGTTATGAGGTCACAGGTGCACCTAAAATTATTTAGTGCTCGAATGTTGTCTATAATGTGATGTAAATCATGGGATAATGTTAAATATGATTGAACATGGAGTTATTTGTATTCACAATGATGATTTTATGGTTATTCACATCTGTTATGTCTGATTCTTATGATATCTTTGTTCATAACAACATCTGGTATTTGAAAACTAAGACTTGATGTTTTGTTTTTATGCATCACCACATTCCACGCCTTTATCAGAAGCCTCCTCTAATGATCATGATGAAGTCCCTATGATTAAGATATTTTGATGATTAAAATTCTCAACCATGTTATATTTATTCACATACTTATCTATCTTCTTACTTTCACTTTAGTTCACCCCTTTTCGTTGATGTATATCCCCTAGTGACTACATGTACTAAGTATAAAGTGAGATTTAGAATGATAAAGAATAAGATTTATAAATAAATTTTTATTGTATATTATTCATAAGTGATGTATGATCCTAATTTTCCGATGATACTAAATATTTTGATCCTTTTTTTTAATTCTATTATGTTTTTCTCTTCAAAAAGATTTAATAGTTATTTATGAAAAGTAGTGCCACTATAGTTGGAATCAAAACAATATTTAGTTAGTTTGGGAATTTTGAATATAAAACATTATTGGAAGGAATTTTTATGAGGCTAAGTATATTTAAGCACTAAAGAAGAATTTTTTAGAAAAATTCAAAGCGTATGAATCCCATAAGATACACCATTAGAGTTAATTTCAAAAAGGAATAATTTTTTTATTCATGACTTTTTGATGTAGGTTTTGTTCAAACCATTTCTATTTTAGAATATAGTTTTATCCTAGAGAAACTTGGCCCAAAACTAGTGTGAGTGACAATGCAACGATTATGCGAGCGACATCCCCAATTCCATGGGAGGTGGAGTTCAAAATTTCATGGTGATTATTGCCTAGAAATCACAAGATATGAATATTTACCTGAATAATGTGGAATAGCTTCGTTCATCTCTGAGGGAGAAACTGGATATTGATTCTTTTATAAAGTAGTGAAAATGTTCATTTAGTGGATATTATGATCCACTTGATGAGGAATACTTGGTTAACTCAATGGGGATGATATTTTATATTATCCATTATTCTTAGAATGTGAATTAGATTACATCTATCTATCATTTAGATAGAGATGCTGATCATTGGATGACATTGATTATTAACACTAATCCAAAGTTTGAATTTGAAGAGATGGAGTGACGTGACCTTAAGTTTTATTTCCTAAAAATTATTTCCATGTAACTCGTTACACAAATATGGAGAGAGAACTCTTTAGCTAATATAAAAATGATTTTGAATCTATCTCAACTGAAAACAAATTCACAAGGATTTTATGGAATGCTTTAGGTTTTGATATCAACAAAGATGGAAAAATAGATATAATCTCTAGTTGTTTGAAACTACAACATAGAAATTCATTAGCTATTAGAGACATTGGGAGTTATAAAGAAGATGTTCAATGTGCTCTAAAAGTGGAGATGTATTTTGGAGAATGGTCCCATGGATATGGAGATAATAAATTAAAATTGAGTTTAAAAATGGATGATCTAATGAAAAATGTGGAATGAAAAATCAACCACTCAAATGTCACAATTATGGGAAGAAAGATGAAAGTAATTTCCTCAAAGGGATAGGGATAATCTTAATATATGGGAGATAAGACCACCAATATCACGAATATTAGAGAGATATAAATAATCCATCCAATATAATGGGGGAGATAAGATAACCACAAATCATTCATGGCTTCAACTGTTGGGAGAAAGAAAACTATTCAAGCTAGTATATAAAACCTAGACTCCTTGAGGTTAATAAGTATTAGTAACCAAAAAATATAAAAGATAAAGGGAAATATTATTCCATAACTACTACTTATTTGGATCAATAAAATGATTTCATGTGAGGTACGCTTCATATTGACAAAATATTGTAAAAATAATTATTTGATTATAGTTCTATCCATTACTTTGTATCTTGAATGTTTTCTAGAAATATTTAATTGAATTCCAAATACATTAGAGTATAGATACCTACAAAAACACATAGTGGTTATATATTTTCATCTTAACTGTTGCACTCTTCTTATATTGGAATATGTGGGAAGAGTCTTACAGTAAATTTTTTGATACTTCCCTTAGTGGAATTCTAAGATATAGTAGTCAATGATTTGATCTACTTATATGTGAAACACAAAAACAATTAGGAAAATGAAATATATATTCATATCATAAACCATCACATTCTATAATAAAATTATAAGGAAGATCACGAATAAACTTTAAAAAATCCCTCAACGATGTGTGAATTGATAACTTATGAAGATCCATACCTCACTCAAATGGTTTATTTAAAGGAAGGTATCAACATAGATGAAATTCCCATCATTAGGGAATACAATGATTTATTTCTTTAAGAGTTTCTCATAATTTCCTCAGATCATGAGGTAATGTTATCAATTGAACTCATTCCCAGTGTTATTCCTATCACACAATTCCTCTATAGGATTCCCTTTGTCAAACTGAAGTAGATAAAGAATTAGATATAAGAATATTTTTAAAAACAATTCATACACCATAGTTCATTCTCATGGGGTGTTCCATAATTATTTGAAAAGAAAAATGACGGACCAATATGGTTGTGTATATACTACATGGAGGTCAACAAGGTCTTCTTAGTGAAAAAGTTTCCTCTTCTAAGGATTGATATCTTTTTTTATTATCGACAAGGATATCAATATTTCTCAAAGGTTTATCATTGTTATAGATATTATAAAATAAAGGTGAAGAAGGATGATATTCAAAATAATTTTTTCACAGAAAAAAATAAGCACTGGGAATTTCAAGTGATTCTGTTTGAACATTCAGATTCCCCTATGAACTTCTTGTATTTGATGGTTAGATTACTCAGATACTACCTTGAGAAATTTGTGTAATTATTTATTAACAATATTCTCATATACTCCAAGATAAAGGAAGAATATATAGAACATTAAAGGATTGTGATAATGACATTAAACAAGGATAAATGGTAATCAAATTTCATAATGTGTGCCTTTTAGATGCAGTGAGGCACATTATTTAGACACATGATCACAAGTGATGGAATTTTTTTAGACCCTTTCAACACCAAGGATTTTGAGAAATGGTCTAGAACCAATAATATCATGGAAATACATAGTTTTATTTGATTAATATGGTATTGTCAATTTTATTTAGAGAAATATCTCAATGTTTTCTAGACATCTAACTAAGATAACATGGGAAGTTGTAAAGTATGTCTTGATAGAAGCATTTGAAGAAAGATTCAGGGAGCTAAAGAATATGTTGATCACAACACCTGCACACACATTACCAATAAGTGGATAATGTTTTGTGATATATAGTGTGGCTTAAAATAATGTATAGGGTTTTCTAATCATGTCAAATGAGTAAGTGATTGCCAAATCCTCAGAGCAATTGAAGATCCATGATTAGAATTCCCAAATTCCTGATCCAGAGCTATCAGCTATGATTTTTCCATTAAAAATCTAGCAGCACTACCTATACCCTGAAAAGTGTGACATATTAACCGATCACAATATTTTAAAGTATATATTCACATAGAAGGAACTCAACATGAATCAAAGGATATGGTTAGATATAATAAAGAACTATTTCTCTATTTACTATCATCCTCAGAAGGAAAAAATGTAACTAATGGTCTTAACAATAAAGAACCAGCTACTTTATCCAGGATACAGATTGAGAAAGAAACTATCTTCATGGATATGAAATGGATTGATTTGTAAATCATAATGGTAGGGAATACATCAAACCTTTCCAAAAATATTTCCTAACCATCAATCCAAGGGAATATCAAGGAGACACTAAGGGATGATCTAGTTCTTGAAAAGTATGTGAAATCATTAAATGAAGGGAATCCACAAGAGGTTCATATCGATGATGAATGTTTGATTCATTTTGAAACAAGATTTAATGTGCCTTCATCTTCTGTTATATATAAGGAGATATTGTATAATTCACATAGCTCACCATTCCCCATCCATAATGGAAGTATTAAGATTCATTGTGATCTCTGAGAACACTTCTAGAGGGATAAAAAAAATAAGAATATTGTGAAATATATTTCAAAGTGTTTTGTATGTCAACAAGTAAAAATAGTTCCATATAATTCCAAGGGGTTGATTCAAAAATTTCATAAACCAAAGTGGAATCGTGAGAAAGTTATATTGGGCCTAATCATCGGTATCTGAAAGGCATCCAATGTAAACAGTTCGACTTGGATTGTGGTTAATTAACTCATGATGACTTCCCAGTTTATTTCTATTCAAGAAAATTTCTTGGTTGAAACAATTCCCAATATATATGTGAAGGAAGTGGTGAGGCTTTAGGGGGTTCCACATTCAATGATCTCTGATCATGATCCATGAATCCCATCTATGTTCTAGAGAATTTGTAAACATGCCTTTAGTACTAAATTAAATTTAAACATGATCTCTAACCCCCAAACATATTGCCAATCTAAAAGGACTATTTAGATGCTCAGAGACATAATAAAATCCTATATAATGGAAGTCAAAGGATTATGGGATCATAATATCCCATTAGTTTAGTTCTCATATGATAACTTCTTCCACTGGAGTATTCATATGGCTCTACATGATGCACTATATGTACAGCATTGTATTACTCCAACCTGTTGAGATTAAGTTTCTGAACGAAATCTACTTGGTCCAAGTCGCATATAAGTGGTGACATATCAGGTTCAATCCATTAAAAACACATCAATTATGATAATAGTCATAAAAATATTTATACTAACAACCATTATAGGGATTGGAGTTTGAAGTGAGAGACACATTTTTCCTTCAAATATCACCATGGAAGAGAGTCATGTGGTTTGGAAATAAAGTGAAGCCTATCCCAAGGTATATTGTCCCGGTGAGATCCTAGATCACATAGGAGCAGTGGAAATAGGATTTTACTTCCACCAAATATGGCTCAAGTTCATTATATTTTCCATGTATCAATCTTAATAAGTAAACTCATGAACTCTCATATGTACTGAATCCAGAGGTTGTACAACTGTAGAACCCCCACACATATGAAGAGTAGCTATAAAAGATCTTATACCACCGAATCGATGTCCTACACAATATAAAAAATCACCTTTTCAAGGTTTTGTGGTGGAATCATATGTATGAAGTAGAAATTTGGGAACCAAAGGAAGCAATGTAAGAAAAGTAATACCACATTTTTTCACGTTAGTATGAAAAATGAAATTTTGAAGGAGATATGTCAAAAGGGTGGGAACAATGTACTGACCCCAACATTTATTAGTGGAATTTTTACCTGCATAAAATTTTGTTATATGTTATAAAACACATACATGATAGAGATCCCATTAAAAACATTATTCTCATAAATTACGAAACAAATAAGTGATACTTGTAGAAATAAATAACATTTTCGATGGAATAATAACTTGATCATTGGAATAGTTTCATGGCCATTAGGAATAATAATATGTCCAATAGATTTTTATCCTGATATAAGATGGTTTAATGAAAATTTAGGCATCTTATAAATTAATATATAACATCATTACAACATAATATAAGTAAATGATTTTTTATAAATGATAAATTAGGCGTTAGTTTTTTTTGTAAAACAAAAATGTTTATATAAATTTTTATAATTTATATAATGATTTAAAAGAAAATTTAAATTCATAAAATAGTTTAATAAGTTAATATTTTTTTACTCTGATAATAAAATAGTACAATGAGACCATAATTAATTTTTCAAAGTGTTGTAAAATAAATTATAATATAAAAATCGTAATTTTTCAAATAAATATTGATTTCATTTAAAAATTAAATATCTCATATTTAAAGTATTATTTTTATAAAAAATATTCTATATTTAAATTTTAAATTTTCTCAAATGGTTATCATGATAATTTAAGATTTTTCTAAAATGATAAAATTTCTAAGTGAATAGTGAAATCTGATAATTTACAATATAATTTAATAAATGAATTTTTTTAGTCATTTTTAGGATATTGCAGATGTAGGAACCATAATATAAAATAATAGTTATCTATTTTTCATGTTTATTGTATTGGTTAAAATCTATTGATTGTATTGTTCCAAAAATAATAAAAAAATTAATATAATAATCAAAATACCCCTCTCCCCCAATAAATACCACCCCTCGCCACCTATTCTCCCACCACCTTCCAATCCTTGAAGATTTAAAAAATTCTAAACAATTATATTAAAAATCATGTCCACCATTTCTAGGATCATATGGTTTCAACAAAAGACCAAACACAATTTCCCTAAGAGGGTTCTCAAGATTGATAAATTCAAGAGGCAATATCCTATTTAGTTTTCTTTTAATTTCATTTCAATTTATTTTAATTTTTTACCCTCTACTCACCTTCCCTTATCCAAGAGGAATTATATCAACATAATAATATATTTATTGTAATTTTGTAATTTTAATGTCTGTTCCATCCTCAAAACATGTCTCCTATCCATTTTTTTCTAAAAATGAAAACATCGTCTGTGATGTGTCAATTTATTGCCTTTTGGACGATGAAATTTAATTCTCCATTACTGCCATCAAGGATGGTCATAAAACAATTATTATGTTTAAATAAGATTTTATTAAACATATTTTAATTTATATAATGATCCATAACCAACATGAAAACAGGATATTAAATAAAACAATATAAGTTTCCATTGGTTGTAAAAACCACAAAAAAAATTAAATCATTTTCATTAACGTTATATATAATAAATCATCATCATAAAATATAACCAGTTGATATAAAAGAAAATTTAATATTTTTGAACAACATTAATAATTTATTATTTTATTTTTGAGGAATTATTATCATTTTACATGAACTTCCTTACTTTTATACAAGCAAACTGATTGTTAAAACTAAGAAAACAAACACACCAATAATGATAGGATTAAATTATATAACCCATAAAAATAAACATTAATGAAAATTATAATATTATAATTAATAAATTACATGTATAATAGGTTCTTTATTTCTTAATTAATGAATATAATTTCATTATCCATGATATTTATTTGGACAAATCATTTGGACTTAAGGCAATGGGATTCTCCAATCGAACTCCCTTTCTTTATGTTATCACTATTTCATTCGAATTTCTATATATAAATTTTATTTAATGTTCCTTAAATATATTATAATTATTCCTCCCATTTGTTTTATGGGATATACATGTTTCTAATCTGATTTTATAAAAAATGGTTTACCCAAATAATTCTTCCTTCCATGGAACATTTTTGACTCCTCTGGAGTTGTTTCTTCATTTTTCAAGAATGATGAATCATAAAACAAATATGTTTTTACCTATTTCATTTGGGAACCACATGTTTATTCCTGATTTATGAAATCCTTTTTAAACCCATTTATTTATATGTGTTACTACATCATTTTGATTTATGTATATTCTATGTGGAATGCATGATTATGTAAATCCTATGATGTGATGATTGCACCCAGAATTATGTATTGCTCCAATGAATTGTATAATGTGATGAATCAAATGAGATAGTGAGAAATATACACAAAAATGGTGTTCGATTGGTTCAAATTTTTGATTTTATGATTATTCAAATATGTTACGCATGAACCTAATTCTATCTTTATTAACAACTATGTGTTCTATTTGACCACTAAGAAATGATGTTCCATTTTTATACATAACCACATTCCATGACTTTATCTAAAGATTCCTATCATGATTATGATGATTTCCCTGTGATTATGATATTATTATGATTATTATTCTCACCCATCTTATAATGATTCACATCCATATCTATCACCTTTACGAGATTTTAGCTCACCCTTTTTATGTATATCCTTATGTGACTAAATGTGCTAAGAAGAACATGAGATTTAGAAGGATAAATACGAATATTTTTAAATAAAAATTTATTTTTTATTATTCATAAGTGATTTTTTGCAAAACTTTTCTGCATACACTAAACATTTGGATCCATTTTTCGTATCCTTGTTATGTTTTTTTCTTTCAAAAGATGTTATATTTATGTAAGGAAAGTAGGGTTACTATAGATAATTAGAATAATGTTCTTTCTTCTATTGTAGTAGAACTTGTTTTTATAATTGTTTCTCTATTGAAAAAATTGATATGTTTTTGTAAAATGGGGTTGTTAATTCCATGGTTAGATATACTTTATAAATTCCTTGGAAAATTTGGATTAGTTTCTCACTAAGTAGTCATGCCTCGGAGTTTATCCTAGGTACACAATGTATTCCAAGTCTTGATGATAAGAATTTATGTGATAGATTTATCAAATATTTTGGGACCTAAGGAAGTTTAGTAGGAATATAATTTTCCTTCTGAGGGATGGCATATACAAATACATGAAAATATATTGAATGTGATTCAGAAAAGGGTAATTCACCATGTTTTGGTTTTGTGGAAAACTCGTATGGTTGAAGATGAAATATCAACATATGGAAATACACTAAGGGAAAGATATCCCTAATTTTTTAAATTGAATTAAATTATTAGAATATAATTTACAAAAGGTGGGAGCATGTTACAACCCATGAAAAAATAGAATATATCATTTTGAAACTTATTAACATTAAAAAAATAAGATGTTTATATTCATTATAAGTATATCAGTTAAATATTCATATTTAAAATAAGATGGTTTTATTAAATTCTTATCTTATAGGGTTTTATTTAAAGATTTAATTTTCTTATTATTGAATTTTAATTTGAAAAAATAAATTTCATTTTTTAATTAATCATTTAAATTAATCCAATTATAGTTTATGATAATTTATTGTATAAATAATGTTTATATAAAAATACTTATATATTAAAAGGGAATTTAAAAAAATGTTTTTGGAAATAAATATTAAATTAAACTCTACCACTTCTATGAAATGAATATAGAAAAATGGATTCCAAATTTGGAATCAATGGGTCCAAATTGATCCCTTAAAATTTTTGTAAAATATTAATAGTAACCTTATTAATTATTTTACTATGTTAAAAGTTTAAATCAATGAATTATGGGTGAAATGAAATTATAAGGAGTAAAAAATAACAATATCTGTAATATCCTCATTTTATAGATAGGATAAAAACCAATATCATTTTGAATTTTTGGATTACTGAGGATGAGATTTTCTTTTTCATAGATCAGAACCAAATTATGAGAGTTCCATATTCCTGAAGTCATGTTTTTAGATGATTTTAGATGCTTGTAGAGTACCTTGGCTGTTTGGATGGGTTTTGGGAGTATCAGAGGCCCAAATTCCTACTTTGGTGTTATAGGTCAAGGCACATAGTTTAGGGTAAATCGTGCAGCCTCTTACAGCTACTCTTTGTTCGGGGTTTGAACTACCACACATTTTGGGTAAACCATGTGGGGTGGAGACACACATTAATGTGGATTTATATTTAGTATTTGTAGAGGCTTCAACATGGTTTGCATGAGGTTATAAAAAACTATGTGGCAAACCGCATGTGAAGTGGCACTTAGATTATACCCCTACGACTGAGGCTGACATGGTTTGTGCATATTTTGGAAAGCCATGTGAGATGACCTTGTAAACCATTAAAGGAAGGAAATATCCTTTTTTCCCTAATCTATATTTCCCCTTCTTCCTCCCATTTTCTTCCTTCTTGGTCATGTACACAGAAGGTATCCCTCTCCCTTTCTTCTTCCATATAGGGTGTGCTCCCTCTATGTTATTTTAGCTCTATTTAATTGTAAATCATGTTCAATGGGATCATTTTTGTATGTATATCCTCAAACAGGACTTTGTTTTATTTTTTATTCACCTAACAAGCTGCCAAATTTGTCTGAGTGGTTTTACTCCATTTTCAAGATTCTTGGTGGAATCATCAGTTTCTTCTAAACCGCTTTGAGTTAGAGGCTAATACCGAACGATCATATTTTTATGAGTTTAAGTTGGGCGGATCATATATTTCCTTATGTTTGTTTTGGGCATTTTGGGGGGTTTGGATGTTAGCACTCCATTATGTTATTGAGAGATACCCTAATGCATGATATTTAATTGATTTTGTGACCTTATGGGATGTTGCTGGGAATTCCCTCACCATATCATATGAGTGATCCCAAGATAGAGTTCATCCCTCCTTTGGTGGTTTTTATAGGGACATTTCTTATATCTAAAAGGAATGGTTTGTTATTTTATTACCATTCATTTCAAATTCATTGGATTGATATGTTTATTTAAAATATGCATTTCAATCATGTTAAATTGAATTTCTTATTTAAATTGAATTGTTTTGAATTATATAAATATATAATGATTGTATGTCATGGGATGTAATCTTCGGAATTGCATTAGGCATGCCATATGTAATTAGGTTAGAATGGCCATTGTTATTGCGGTGACATGATCATCTAGTTGGGCTTGGATTTAATATATTTGTGTGACACAATCACCAGTTGGGAATCATGGACGTTAGTTTGAGGTGTTGAGGTCATCAGGTTACTAGTGAGGTTCATGTGATATTGGATGGAATGTCCATCAGACGTGATATACATGGTTTTATGGGGGTGAGTCAATAGTTGGATGTGGATTAGGAACTTATTTAGTGATTTCCACTTAACTTTGATGGTCAAACCTCATATTGGATTCATTTTCAGACATGTTGACTTAGATGACGAGGTGGTTTTGAGAACTCATGTGGGTAGTGGCCCAGGTAGTGTGTGTTTGGAAATTATTTTGGGGTTCTTAACATATAAATCCATATGGAATGTGAGTATACTTCTGATGATATCATTGAGGCTATCAGATAGGTGTTGAGTCTCACCCTATTAATGTTATTATGCCTATATTGTTTTTGGAGGATAGATATCATCATTCCATGGGATGTCTTGCTATGATCTGACATTGACTTTTATTTGGTCACCGATATCATTGTGACTATTGAAGTAGTTATTAGAAACCATGAGTGATTTCAAGCAGCAGTTCATAGGACCAGTTACTTTTTCTTGAGCATGCATTCAAGACGTCAGTGCTTTGTTTGCGGCACAAGGTTCCAGGAGGAACGTGGTCCTGAGATGATATATTTTAGGTGGAACCTTAGTGTTCACCTAGGCTTTTGTTGTTAGGGGATAACATGGTCCATGATCCAAGGATCCTTTCCTCTTCATTTATTCCATTGTTATCCAAGGAAATGGATTTATTTTGTGTGGTTGTTTAGAACCAAGGATGTCTGTGTCTGCTTATTAATATAATTCTTTGTTTATTTTTTTATAATATCACACATATTTAAAAAAAATTATTTTGGGTACAAACACTTGTGTTCTATCCTAATGAGACTCATTCTCACTCTACATAGGCCCTTTAAGATACAAATAAACTTTGTATTGTTGTGTTCAGGTTTGGGATCAGCCACTAGAGTTGGACCTTAGTAGTTGTGTGATGAATGTTAGCATAGGACAATGAGGTCTTTCCATAGCTCTAGTTTTGTATTTCAGTTTCCTCTTTAGTTTTATAACTCATATATTATATTTATTTTACTAAGGTCATCCATGGGAAACAACTTTCTATATATTTTATTATATGACCATTCATGTATGCATGATCTATTTTAGTAGTCTCTACAAGTGGAATATTGTCTTGTTTGTTTATTTCCATCTCTTTAGTTATTCTGATTCTACTATAGTTTATTGATATTGTATATTCTTCTACTGATGGAGAGTCTAGTTCAAGTCATCTATGTATTTAATTCTATGGATTTTTCATATATATGTACTCCAAATGTTATTATTATATTCTCCAAAAGGTTATAACCTCCCATATTTTTCTATTTTAATTCTAACTACTAGTATGTAACTCTTTGAATTTGGGAAGGTGTAACTAATGCTAGTGACACCTAGCTTGATAGCAGTGTTTGGGTGTCTAATTAGGTCCGGATGCTACAAGTGGTATCAATTCACGATTCTTGACTGGGATTTTGTATTCCTATAAGACTAGCTACTAATGAGGATGGTATTTCTTTTTTTCTTTTAATTGTGCTAGTGCTACTATTTAGATTATTGTAGACTAGAGAATATGATGAGTATAGAACTCAATTTACAACACATTATTAGGTTCTTGTAGCCCCATGCTCCAGTGATGAAACAAGTTACTATGGGTGGAAAAATGATGTTTTGTTTTCCTGATTAATATTTTATATGATTTCCACCTAGAGTGGCTTATTTGAAATGTAAATTATTAAGGGTTGGGATATTTGACTTATGATCCATGTCCTAGTATGGAAAATAATTGTTATTATAACCTTGGATCAGTGAGGTATGGTATGATTGGTATGCTTGTTTATGATATTTATTTTCCGCAAAGTGGGTTGTGTTGAAAATGAATAATCATGCCCCTGTGAAAATTTCATGTGAATGTGAAATAAATAGTAAAATTTGATATGTATAGTTATATATATATATATATATATATATATTTCATGTGATATATATATAAATTTTATGTGATATGTAATGTTGGAATGTCTCTTATAAGAGGATTCATGTTATATATCATGGGATGATGTAGATCAATAGGTTGGGAAATGTGGTTGTCATTTTTATTAGATGTCGTTCGTTATGATAGGCATGGCCTAGGGTTCGTTTCGTAGTTGTCCCTATTGAGGGTGGGTGAGGAGGCCATGAGGCTAGGATGCTTGGTGGCATGGTTCTAGAAAAAAACGGTATGTGTATTGAGGATGTATTTCCTGTTACTTTTTTAACTATCTGCAGTATATATATGTGTTTGTTATATAGGATTTCTAATAATGTGATGGTATTTAGTGGGTTCCTCATATATGGATCTGCTGTAGTGTCAGGTAGGAAATGGCTTGGTGCTGCAGAAGCATGACTAGGTTGAGTCCCCCAAGGGTTGGGCATTGTATGTATCTGCTCTGGTATATGATCAGGCATCAGCTCTAGTGTAGGCAGGTCTACCACTAGACCTTATTATTTTTGGGTCATGGATAGATGAGCAGCTCAATGGGATCTATCTAAGTGTGAACCACAGTATTGAAGGGGGTGATCATGGATCATATCCTTTGATGGTGTAACTTACTGAAGAGTTTCATTCCCAACACCAACTGCTTTTATAGAGTGAGGGTTGTCCATAGGTGAATGAGAATTGGATCAAGTCTATGAAGATGGTCATCAAGAAACTAGAGATGCCTCCATGGAGTAGAGTGAAAGTGATATTGTACATTCTCAGAGGATTGTAAATGTGCTTGTGGGGTGGGTAGGTGCATGTAGGTTGAGACAAGGGACTGGCCTAAAAGGATATTGAGGGCATCTTATTCATCTATTTTGTCTCGACGATACTGAGGTCATAAATAGGTAGAGACTTATTGAGCCTTCGGTAGGGAGACGTGTCTGTCATAGACTATGTTGGTTCGTCCACTGAATTATCTGGCTTCACAGTCGGCTTGTTTAGCGATTACACATTGAGGGTGATGTGATTTGAGGATACTTTAAGGCATGTAATAGGGTGAAGGTAAACATATTTATATTTTCCTCAGTCTCATAGGCAATGAACCAGGTACTCATAGATGAGGGAATCCTAAAAAATAGTTCATAATCAATCCTAGCAGTGGATTTAGCTGAATTTATTATTGACGCTTCAGATGGTCAGAAGCAAGGCCATGTTGAGTTTCATATGGTTAGTTAGGCCATGGACTCTTCTAAACCACTTCAGAGTGTATCATTGATAGTTTTCATCCACTATTGGAAGCCAGTACGTGCTCATCCTTAGTGTGAGTGGCCTTTAGAAGAGTGACAGGCATGTGGATAGGTCAGTCATCTTGAGAGGTTCTACAGGAAACTTTTTTGGTTATAAAAAAATCAGGGACCAAGGTAGATTTGGGGTTTTGAGGTAAGTTCGGGATCAGTATCAGGTGGTGGTATCTAAGATTGCGTTGCACATGAAGGACATTGAAAAGATAGCAGAACCAAGTAGTGGGGACAGTAGATGGTGCCTGGTGTTGCACCATAGAGAGGTTAGGCTTTAGGTAGTCAGACATTAGGCTAGGTTCATGATATTGGGATACCAGGGGATGATCAAGCTAGTGATCTAATGATGGTTAGAGGTACATCATGGGTGTTTCCATTATTTTTGTTTTTATTCGGAAAAATCTTTTGAATCATTTATAGTTTAAATACATGAGGTTCATGGGTTTTATATATGTACGAACTATATTCTTTTTAGTAGGTTGTCATCATGTCAGATAATATATATATATATATATGATGTGTGTGGCACCGGGTTCTACATTTTCCCATCATTAGATTCATGTTTATAGAGGATATTTAGCATAAATACATCGAGGAGATGTGTTTACAAGAGTTGTGAGGCATATAGGAATAGTTTTGGTGTGTTACATGATCCATGTGTGAGGTACCATTATTTTTTTAGTATCTTTTCACTTGCAAGAACTAGAAGGTCCCATGTGTGACATGGGAAGGAGGAGGGAACCAATGCAGTGTGGGATTCTAATCTATTTCAAGAAGAACATGGGAGAACCTGATGCGGTGCATGAGTGATGATGTCTCATGAGAGGAACTTGAGTATAAGATATGGTTGATAGACCTTTTTATTATTTGAGTTTTGATTGGGATGGACAGAGGTAGTTTAATCCAAATATGGGAGGCCCCCTAGAGGTAGCTAATACTTAACCTTGATATTGGGGTATCCTAGCTTGTTTTTATATGGGATGGGTATGTTTAATACAATATTTTTAATTTTTGTGACATCTCAAGTGTGGGATATGTTAAAATGTGGTGTTTGTAATGTCCCAAGTTTTTAGTTGGTTCTAAAACCTCTCCCATTTTGAATTTTTTAATTAGTGATGGTGCATGTTTGTTGGTGTTTGATAGGATCCAAATTTCAAGATTTTTTCCAACCTCTTTCAATCTTTATAGATTGGTTTAGAGGATTAGAGAGTTCCTTTGTTATATGGAAGGGGTTTGGGAGTATCACATGCCCAATGTATTATTTTGGTGTTGCAGGTCAAGGCACATGGTTTAGGGTAATCCTTTTAGTCTTTTCTAGATAACTGTGTAACATGGTTTTGAACATCCATATGCTTTGGGTAAACCGTGTCGGGGGTCACATGGTCATTCATCCATGTTTTCTGTTTTTAGAGAGGCTTACATAGTTTGCGCACAATTAGAGTGAACAACGAGGCAAGACACACAGTTAGTGCTACATAGGTAGTACCAATTCACTATATCCCAGAAGGTTTTCCTATAGTTTGTAAAACCATGCGAGCTTTTTGTGTTTTTCATTAAAGGTATGAAATTTCCTTTTCACCGCTTCTCTTTTTATTCTTCTTCCTCTTCTTTTCCTTCTTCATGGTCATGACAACAGTAGGGAGTCTTCTCCCTTTGTTCTTCTATCTTGGTTGTCATCGCTCTCTCTCATTTGAGATCTCTTTCATCCACTATTTGGTGTGTTGAACATATATTAGTAAGGATCTTTTCACAGTATATTCTATATAATTTAACTCATGTCATAGACTGTGAAATTGGTTCATGTGATTTTACGCTATTTTAAGGATGTTTGAATGAATCAATGATTTCTTCCAAACCACTTCATGTTATAATAAAATACCAGACTACCCTATGTCTACAAGTTTGAGGAATGTGGTTCAGACTTTTCTTTTGTTTTTTGGGTCATTGTTTTCACAACGTTGTTTAGTACACCATTGGGTAATTGAGAAAGACCATCATTATTGATATTAAATTTATTTCATGACCTTATGTGATTTTTCCCTCACCTAGTTATATGAGTGTCGGTGGGTTATTGGTCATCTCCCCTTTGGTAGTTTGGACAGGGGCGTTGGTTATGTCAAAGTGTAATTTTTTGTTTCTGTTTTCGTTATTCAATTCCATTTCATTGAATTGTTAGGATTATTTGATTTGTGTTATTCAATAATGTAAAATTGAATTTCTTATTTTAGGTGAATTTATTTTAATTATATATAGACAATTCTTGTATGGCATGTGTTGTGATCTATGGGATCATAAAGGGCTATGATCATGGAACTGGAATGACATGGCCATCAGGGTTGAGGAAATGTGTTAAAATATCTGGGCATAGACCAGATACATTTGGGTGATGTGACCACTAGTTGGGAATCATGGATATCGGTTTGAGGTGGTGAGTCCATTAGGTTACAAGAATGGCTCATGTGATATTGGATGGCATGGCCATCAGACATGAGCAACATTTTAACAAGGGAATGACGTTTTAGATGGATGTGTATTAAGAACTTATCGTTGATTTACTCTAACCTATGATGGCTAAAGCATCGATTGGAATCATGTACACCTAGTTTAACTCATATTATAGTTTTTTACCACTGGTGTGGGTGTAGGCCCCCGATAGTGTCTCATAAGTAATATTCTGTGGGTTCTTCTGTTAGAAATCCACAAGGAATATGAGGATCCTTGGGATGATTATGTTGTGGTTGTCTTTTAGTGGATGAAATGCATCATATTGAGGTTTTTAGGCCTGTATTGTTTTGGAAAGATTAAGATCATCATTCCTAGGGTCATTGTGCTATGATCTGATCATTTTTTTGGAGGGTAGATATTTTTGGGCCTCCAAATGTTGGTCTTCGAGCCGATGAATGATTTCAAGCATGGGTTTTTTGTACCAATTAATTTTTCTTGGACATGCCTTTAGGACAATGGAGATTTTTTTAGACGTTAGGTGTCAAGAGGAACATGGTTGCATGATGTTACATTTGAGGTGGAACCTGAGGGTACACCTGGGCTTTTGACATCGACGAATTCATTGGGTCGTGTTCCAAGGATCGTATCCTTTTTTAGTTATTCATTTGTTGTTCATGGAATGTGGTGGCTTCCTGGTAGATGTGGAGAACTAGGGATTTTAATGATTATTTAGACATTTCTTTCTTAAATTTTTTAATTATATCACATCTACTTAAATAGTTGTGTTTGGTATGCACACATGGGTTGTATCCCACTGAAACTCATTCTCACACCATATAAGGTCTCTTTGGTACGAGTGTAGACAACATGTTGTTACATTCAGGTAAGGTATTTTTCACTAGAGATGGACCTTAGTATCTATTGACATGGATGTTGTCAAAAAACCATAATTCCTTTATTTAATTAGAGTTTCTTATTTCCTTTTTTTTTGTATCATCATTCCAATAATAAGTATTGTACTAAGGTCTACAACGGAAAACCCTTTATATATATATATTTTTTTTGTATTAAATTTCATGTATTCATGCTCTATTTTTGTAGTTTCTATAATTTTTATATTGGATTTTTTTTTTATTTATGCTTCTTAGACTATTATGATTTTGTTGTTGTTTATTAATATCGATTGTCCTTCCCCCAATAGAGAGGATGGTTCGAGTCTACTAAGTCTTTCCATCTGCAAAATATTAATATATATGTTCTTAGTAAATTATTATTATATGTTCCAACATTTCATATCATCCCCACATTCCCACTTTACACCCTCACTGCTAGTTGGTAGCCATTGGTGTTTGTAGAGTTGTGCCTACGACTGAGGGCACCCGGCCCGATAGTACTATTTTGACGGCTAATCAGTTCGAGGACACTCTTAGATCACCTGGAAAAACATTATATAATGACTAATTTTTTCAATAATTATCAATTAATAACATATATAGCCATTTGTTTCCAATTTATTTTGATTATAACAATAATAACATTTAATTTAATGACAATTGAAAAATGACACACTCTTATTTTAATATCTATAATAATTTTAACATGGGAATAACCAAATTATATATTTGGTTATAAATATTATTTTTAAATATAAATGTATTATATTTGTCATGGAAATTTATTTTTAATTTTTAAATAATAAATAATTAATTTAATTTTTTATACAACCCTAAGCCTTTAATTATTCAATTGAATTAAAAATCAAATAAATAATATTAAAAATTTGAAAAAAAATAAAATACTAGATAATTATTATTATATATGAATTTTATAGAATAAAATGACATGTTAGGGATATAATAAAATATTTTATTCTAATTTTTCTTATTTTCTAAATGATATTTGAGTCAATGTAATGAATATTTCTGAAATTAACATTGTTGAACTATTATAATTAATAATATTTTATTAAAAGATATAAAATTCATAAACAACTATACTTGTCCATGTGATTAGGATATTGTCTATAATTTAAAACATGGTCCATTGATGATCCATTCTTCCATTTTTAGTAACTATATTATTCCTCAAAGAGTTAAAAAAAATTCTGGGTAAGTATGAATGGGTTTAACAAATGCTCAAACCAAACAATTAAGGGTAAAAACATGGACAAAACATTTATAATTTAAATTATTTTAGATTATTTAAATCCTTCATCATACCATATATTAAAATAATCATTTTGGATCAATTTTTAGTTGAATAATAATTTATTTTAATTTAATATTTTTTGAAATTCTGAGAGTGCCCCTCCCATCTCTTAAAAATGAGAATATCATCTTCCATTTAATTCACAAAAAAATTCATTTAAGCTCAGAAAATAATTATCCTGATACCTTCCTAGAATCCCTGACCAAATTCTATAATCCATATTTTGTGTATAGCAACAACGTTAGTGGTCTTGAGGTGTTAATAAAGGATGTTGTCCAAGAAAAAGGTATTATTCTTAAATCAATGTCTCTATTTTATTCTTCTTACAACTCCTTTAATTTTTAATTAACTATGATATTATTATAAAACTAGTATCTTTCATAAACATAGGTGTTTTTATATTAATTTAAATATCTATATATGTCTCATATTCCCTCAAATGGGAAATGAAATCATCGTTCTTGTTTACGGAGAACTACCGCCTTGCAAACCAATGGAGTTAGTTTTACATCCCCATCTATAAAGAAGGGATTATAATGATGGAATTATTATTTACATATAAAATTAATGTTAATTTTTCATTATGTAAAAAATATCAATTACCTTATTTCCATACGATTCACTTCAAAATGGTAATTTTGTTTGTGTGTACATGTAGACAACCACCTCCATGAAGAGACATGTTTTGTTTTTCATTACTACATTGTGTGGATGATATATATAAGTATATTTAAGAAACTGATATGATATTTGTGATAATATTATCATTCAGAATATATAAAATAATAATTAACTTTATTCTATAATGATCGTTTAAAAATAAAGTCATTACTCATGCGTATGTATGGACTACCATCTCCATGATTTTAACGTAGTTCAATTTTCATAATACTATTTCATGATTAATTTTAAAATAAAGATATATTTAAAAAAATTCATAATTATTTCATGTCATCGTAATGTATATGTTGTAATAATGACATCTTTGACCATAATCAACACACTGATGTCATTTTTGACATGTGAAACAAATATCATCAAAATTCCCAAGGTGAATTTAATATATTAATTCATTATATATAACATAGTATTAAATGAAATAATGGATTAATAAAATTGAATAGGGTTCTTATACAAGTATAAAATTATAATAAGTTTGATATTCAAGAAGATAAATAATGTAAACGATGATTCAGGCTCAAGGTAATGGACTTTTCCCTAATAATCCTTCATTAAAAGTATTTATTAAAACTCTTTTTCTTCAATATAAATTTTTGTAAAATAATTTTATAAATGTAATTACAAGGATATGAATTGTTTATAAAGTAAATTATGTTATTTGGATGAATTTATTTAAAAAATAAATCTATGTACGGAATTTTATACTTTCATTACAAATGAAAAAAGTGATATTCTATTTTAACATATATGATGATAATGACTTTTCCAATCACCATAACTATTATTTTACATATTTATTCCTTTATAATATTTTATATTTTATTCAAATAAAACTCTTTTTCTCGGAATTTTGGTATTGAAAATGGGATTTTAAATGTATGTATTATTTACATATCCTATCATGATTTTCATATGTGTTTGAAAATAATTTTCTAGAAAACCATGAATGCATAAAATTTTATACTCCTCATATGGTTCATGAGCATAACACTTGAGAAATGGGTGATCTATATATAGTTTATCTGAATGATTTATCCCCTATTATAGTATATAGGTGAGCATGATTTTTCGTATAGGATGGGTGCACCGTGATTGTATCAGGTGATCCTAATATATCTTATATGATGGGAGCACCTAGATAGAACTCTAATATATTTGGCAGTGTTCCTTATACTAACAAGAAAAAATGTTGGATTTACTAGAGGGTTTGTCTAATGTATTCCACTGGGATCCATTTATTTTAGACATAGGATTAAAACTATTTAAAAACGTGATGATCTATGTTTCCAAAAAGGGTTTTTATTTCCATTATATGGGTTTTAATTATTTCATTTGAATAAGAAATTTAGATTTTTCTTGTTGAAATGGTTTATTTAATTCAAAATAGTAATATTAAGATAATGTTAAATATTTCAGGGGTTTTCATGTTATTAACTATAATAATTGATTTCTTCTTTTTAATGTCCCTTCTAGAGAATTTTATGCTCATGCCATTTTTTAGTATGGGTTTTAAAGGGTTTAAGTGAGGGAATGGAATAAGTAAAGTTGTATGTCATGAAGAGTTTTCATGAAATTAAATCATTTTTATTTTAAATTTTTTATATTTTGGAAAAAATGAAAACTGATTAGAATTTGAAAGAAATTATATATATGGCTTTCAAATGTAAAAATTATATCCAAAATATATAAAACTATAAAACTAATAGAAATTTGGGAATGTGAGAAAGTGAATTTTATTATAATGTCACTATAATATGTAATATTTATGTCCATGTCCTAATATATGGTATCACATCAGGTTTTAGAAAACATTATATGTTAGGAATCTTTTAATAGAGTAATCTTAAAATATTTTACCTAATTGTTATGTAGAAATGATAATTAATTAGATTATTACCATGTTAATACAAATAATTTTTTTTATAATGGAATTCTGAAGCGGAAACTGGGATGATTCAGTAGGAAGGCGCTAAGAGGATGATGTCCTTCCAAATCAGCAACTCGGATTTGTTAGAATGGGTACTGAACAATTTTTTTGTGATGGATCAGTTGATGAAATATATAAATGGTGTTAGAATACATGTTGTAGATCAGATATTTCTACAATTTAGGAACAAGATTATATTAAATCATTTTATGGGTTTTCATCCTCCAACATTAAAGTTATAACAACCCTTATCTTTATTTCACATTAATACAAGATTTACTACAAAAGACTAAACTTTATACAACCCAGATGATATAGAAGTCTAGTGTATTTTGTAATAAGGTATATAACATAAAATATTGAACATGGTATACGACAACATTGTTAAAAACTTACTTAACATGATTTAATTAAAACTTCTACAACATGGTCAAAATACTCCTTTGGACTTAAAACGACATGGGATAACCTAGGAACATACATAAGAAAGTTTTTGTTTATAAATCTAGGTAATCGAATAAACATTGAATTAGTAATACATTTTTTACAATAGTTATATCAATGATAAAAAAAGAAATGTGAATAATAAGGCATCATATAGTATGATAATCATAAAATATGAAATGTTAAAAGAACTTAAAATAGTGAATCATGAACATAGGTCGATGATAGACCAAAAAACATAATAGTGGAAAAATAACCATAAATTAATTAAGTACACCCATGTAAAAACATGAAATATCAGGATAATAAACATTACCCTATGCATTGGAGCACTATATGAGAGTAACCATCATAATCATTATGTTCTCTTGAGTAAGTGTTTCACATAGTTCATACTCTATGGATTCATTAATCATCATAATTTATTCCATGATCAATAAATTGGGATAAATTACATGTATGTCCCCAATTAATATTTATATGTGAATAAAGGTGACTACCCTTGATAGAATAATGGGTTTGGAACTAGCTACCCAATTTTTTGGCATGGAAAATTGTGGTAAAATTTCAGGAGCATAACGACAGTACATAAAAATTAATAAAAATTGATTATGAGAGGAAAAGGGGTATCTCATTATTTTTATTTCAAATAGTTATTAATTGGGACCTGTAAAAGCATGTCCCAACCTTAGAAATTTGGAAATATAAGGTATTAGTTTATGAAGAAACATAAATAGAGAAAATAATCCTTATCAAATGTCAGCATGGTAACAAGTTTATATAAAGGATTAATAGTATATAAAATGACAGTGGGAGGGTATATAAACAATATAAATAAAAATTATATGTTTTTAGTATATATAATAACAAATCCCACGAAATTAAAATTTAAATTAAAATACATGATATAAAATGAGTGCTTGATAAAAGAGGAGAGTCGAAGATCCCTAATGAAATTTAAGTATAGTAATAGCTTAGGTAAGGGTACAAATGAGAGAGGATAAATGATATATCATTAAAATAATATCATTTTGATATTACTGTTATAATAATAAATTAATAAAAATATAACCAACTGAAATTATAAACACTAATTTCAAGGAAGATTCGTGAATTGAAGGAAGGACATGAAGGTGAGAACCCCTTACATAAGTGTGTGAATTCAAAGGCTTTATAAGGTCTTGTTAAATGATTTGGGCCACCTTGGGAGGACTCTAAAGAGTATAGGGAAGATGTTTTACATTATAAAAGATGTTTTAGTGATGAAAATTGGTATATTTTTTGTGTTTATATAGGAAAAGAGGTGTATTTTTATTATTTTGGTTTTAAACTCTATATAATAAAATATCAAAAACCACATACCATACCATGGTTTTTTACAATGGGTTATAAAAAATTTCAATGTTAAAAACCGTTTTTAAGTAAAAAGGTCTGGACTTTTTAAAATATTACCATTGGTGATGTCGAGGAGAGTAACACTCTTAATGTAATGGTTTTAAAATAAAACATTATATTATAAGATTTAGAGGATTCATAATTTATTTACAATATAAATCACATAAACATAAAATAAAAATATTTTTAAGGTAAAACATATATTTTTCCTTTTACCCATTTTATATTTCTTATTACAACACTTTTGGGTCATATTGTTGTCATAAAACACAATGTTTATTTATACAGTATTTAATTTTTAATCAAAAAAAATTCTCATAAAATTATCAGAAATTAAATATTGGATAATTATGATGCCATATTTCCGAAAATAATATTAATTTTATCTAAATAATTTTCATAATATGTTCATTTTCATTTTTAAAATAAAAGCAGACATTTATTGGAGATGATGGCTTTTTTACAAAAACATTTTTTAAGAACCCTTATAAAAATTACATTTTCCTTCTTATAAATTATATGATCATTTATATTAAATAAATGTTATTTAATAATAATATTTTTTTAAAACATTATTGATTTCAATGATCCATTAATTCTTTAAAATATATTTCATAATTTAATTTGAACAATAACCAAAATACTATTTTTTTTACTAAATCAAAATGAAAATAATTTACAAATTAATAATAATAGGAAGGAAATATATTCATTATTATATATAAAATAATATATTGAATCATATTTCTAGGTTATTATTATATATCCCATTAATACAATAGAAAACTTTTTAGGTGTTAGGTGTGTGATGGTGGTATTTTCAAGGGATGGTTTAGTGAATATAGTTTGGGTCGTGATCTCGATGAGCTTGAAATTATCCCATTAATGTTTTATCTCAATATTATGTTATTGGATATTAGCATAGTATTGGTCAAGGGAAAATCCTAGAAATCTTATCTCACTCAAAAGATTTAGAACATTGAATTCATAAGGCACGATCCGACTTTTTGAGTTCATCACTTCCCATGTTTGTGACAATTAGATTTGTTAAAACCCTATATTTGTACTAATCAAGTAATAATATTTTAATGTCTATACTATCAATGTTAATGATTCTTAATGGTCAATTAAATACAATGGGAATAATGATACAAAAAAATTTCATGTGTTTTATTTTACCATATTATATAATAACACATTTAATAAAAATTCAAGGGTGGATTATTTATAATAGTTTGAGTTTTACCATATTCACACAATTAGAAATTTATCCCCCAAAATTTTCATTTCCAAAAGTAAAATAGAAGATTTTAACTTTGCTTCATCACCTATTTTAGTTCCCATGTCACATCTTCAAACTATTGTTTTCTCCACATCACTTTAACAATGTGCATTGTCTTATTTCATAGAAAATTTTAACTATGATCTAAAATCTTTATCAGATGCTCCTTATAGGAAATTTCATTATAAAATGGTACCATCTATGGATTTATTCATGACATGGGTTGGGTATGGAATTTTTCAAGAGCATACCTATAATTCAGCATGTACTTGAGATAGGTTCGATGAGAGTTATAGTTGATTTTCCACCACTCCAATGCAATAAATAATATCAAAAGAGCTAATGTAACTTGTAATTAAGTTTCCCTTATTCCAAAATCTCATTAGATTGTTTTATTGTGATATGATGAGGAATATTATGTCTCAAAAACCAAAATCATGGTCTCTTCGATGATTTTAATCATAGCTCCTCTATTGATTTGTATAGGATTGATGTGTTGTTGAATGTTATTAAACTTATTCACCATTTCCAAAACCATTTTATGACTTCGAAGATTTTTTCTTAAATTCATACTAACATGCTAGTATTATGTTGCTTTTTCAGTAAATGGATCTATTGGTGGAAATTTGGGTTCTTTATTGAAAACTATTGTTGTAATAGAACTCGATCAGTGGAATATGGAGGTACCATCATCATTTAAATTCAAATGAGCATCCTCTCAACATGTCTTCAAGTGTTTGGATAGTCCACTCAGATTGGACATGATTTGGAGGGTGATGATCAATACTGAAAATCAACTCAATGTTTATAGAATTCTGGAGAATTTTCCAAAACATAGAGGTGAGTATTTAATCTTGATTGGACATAATTGATAGTGGTAATCTATGAATACTCACCGATTCTCTATTTTATATTCATGAGAGTTGATCTCGTGAGAAATATTATAAAATCACAATGAAGTGTGCAGCCTTTATATGGAGATCCACAACAACCTAGATAGAATTGTTTCCTTTAGATTTCGTAGGACGTCAGGTGATATACACTATGGTGATGTTTTTTCATTTCCATTTTTGTAGGGTAATGGTGGCATCAACCCCTTATACTTCTATCTTTCAACCTTCACTTGCTGACATGCCAAACACTTTCATGTAAATTTAGTTTTCTACTTCTTCAGTTTGTCCCAGAAAAAATTTATCTCATAGATCTTGATACATCTTTGTGTTTCCTAGGTGAGAGGAGAACATTTAACTATGTGCATTATCAAATAGTATATTTATTTACAAAATAATTTAAGGAGAACATTGTCTTTACCCAAATATCCATATTCAATGTTCATTAAAATTGAACTCTAAGGATTTATATTTTCATATAGTTTCCACTTTCATCTGAATTCCCACATCATATTTTTGAGCATCCTTTATCCTTTCAAGATGAGACAGTTGAGAAATAGTTTGTTAAAGGCTTGATTATGTTTCTTCCTTTATTATTCCCATGTCTATACATTAAAAATTTAATAATACATGATCCCTCTAAATTTGTATCAATGATAAAATATATGTATCCTTTCAACATAGTGAGTTTGACACTTTGTTCACTTTACCAAGATGATTTTGAATTGAGAACTCATGGTCCTTGATCATCTATAAACATATTCCTTATTGAATATTAAACTCTTTCTATGTAAATATATTTTTGAGACATTTTTAATCTATATATATTTCAAAGTTCTCTACAAAGAGATAGTGCCACCATATTTTCAAAGTGAATATCACTATAGCCTAATCCAGATTTTGTGTCGGATGGTTCTATTTCAGAATATTCAACAGACTTGAATCATAGGTTATGAATTTGTCATTTTTAATCAACACACAACATAATCCATTCTTTGAAGCATCACAGAATAATCATAAATTTTCTCCACCTGTGGGTACTATAAGAATATTGGTAGTGATAATTATTCTTTATAACTCCTTTAAGCTTCCATTAAATTCATTATTCTAATAAAAATGACCCCCTTCCGATTTTACATGGTAATAGGGTTTAACAATCATGAGGAATTTCTCACAAAGCAGCAACAATAACAATCTAGCCAAAGGAAACAACAAATATTTTTTATAGATGTTGGCCTCAAACATCCTTTGATTTCATTTTCCATTGAAGGATCCACATATATCCAATTTCATGTGATGATATTCCCTAAAAATGGGGCTTACTTCAAGAAAAAAATCACAATTTCTGTGCTTGGCATAAAGCATATACATTTGTGAGGTCTTCATCACAATTTTCAAATTATCTTCATGATCATCCTTGGTTTTGGAGTAAATTAGGATATCATTTATCAATATTGCTAGAAATATCTTCGGGGAATCTATAAATAATATATTTATTAAATTAGAGAATTAGTGATTTTTAATGGGGTTACTATGAACTCAAAGTGCTCTTACCTTCTATGAAAAGTATCCTCAGAGATATCTTCATTATTTACCTTTACATGATAATATCCCAACCAAAGATCCACCTTAGATAAGTATTTTACTCCAAATAGTAGATCAAAAAAGTCATCGGTATATAGCAGAGTATACCTATTCTTTATCATGATCTTGTTGAGATCATGATAATCAATAAAAAGGTGCATTGTATCATAATAATTATTGATTCAGAGGACTGGTTCACCCCATAGTAAATCACTTTTCTATAGGAAAACATTATCTAGATTCTCATGTAGTGTTTTATTTAGCACCATTAGTTCTAAAATAGCCATCCGTTATGGTGTCTTTCATATTAGCAATGCCCTGGGTTTAAGTTCAATTAGATATTCAACCTCTTGGTCAGGATGAATAATAGGGAATTCCTCAGCAAACACATCAGGGAATTCCCTCGCAATAGGAATGTCTTCACGGATGATCCTTTATTTAGGATCAATAAATTGATCTAGATACGCTTTCTCATAGGACAATAATATCCATTATTTAGAGATTATGTTAAAGAAGATTCATCCTCATCCTAGAACTTGTACTAAATAATGGGTTTATTCGTAGTATAGAGAGTTATATTCTCCTCATGGTAATTTATGTTGGATATATATATATATATGGAGATATAATATATTTACAAAATTACATCATATTCCTCTAAAGTATGTTTACAAATCTTGCTGGTAATTTTAGCCTACAAATAATGATAGAGGGGAGTTATATAAATGGGACTCAATAATTTCCCCATTTTCGATTATAACTAACATCCCTACTTCTATGCTTTTTAGGGGTGTTTGAATAGTAATACTAAACTTTCGGGATATTGAGGAATGTGTAGAAATAAAATCAAAAAAATTATATCAATGGTTATTGAATTAATAACCTGAATACTTATCAGCACTTCATTTTCTGGAATCACTTCAATTGTAGATATGGAAAAATATCTCTCTTGAATACTTGGAGTTTGTTGGCTTCCTCCTAAAAAACATGGCATAGGGCATTGGTTTGAAATGTTCCCTAGTTCCTTGTAGTTGTAGAAGTGAACAATATAGTGAGGGTTACCTGGATCATTCATTTCCTCCACTATGTTAGCGAGTATCTCCTTTCGACAATTATTAGAAAGGTGGAATTCCTTCCGGCACCTAAAACAGTTATTCACCCCCCATTGGAAATTTTGGGGTTCTTCTTTATGCACCTTTGACAGGTGGGATACTAATATTTATTTGAACAGTTATATTTCTCCATCAGATTTCTAGGATTAAACTCCACTTTCATATTTTTGTACACATAATACCCTTGAGATTCTCTGATATCCTTTTAAAATTTTAGGGAACATCAAAAAAAATTCATAGATATCAAATTCATGGATCTCCAATGATTTTTTTAGAATATGTTTTTACCCACCAAATAATGGTCAACCATGAATTTCGAGGTAATGAAAAAACTAGAGGTATATCATCCAAGTAATGTGATTTTTTTATCGTACACCATGATAGATTCATCATAATTTTAATAGAGGGTGAGGAAATACCATTCCAATTTATGTTTGATGGTACAACGAAAAAAATCATCAGAATTTTATTAGAAATATATATACTCCATTGCTTTGATCTCCTCCTCATGAATCATATTCTTGATTAATGTACACCAAAATTTAGGTTCTCCCTCTTTCTGTTAATTTTCTAATAAAACGTTTTACTTCTTCAAACATTGAATGGTGGATATGATCATTTTGATAGATTTTGTCTATTGTTCCATGATTAAGGGATCATATGATGAATTAAATTTATGACGTCTTTGTTGCATGAAGATCTCGATTATGGATTGTTCTATCTTGGGTGGATTTCAATGCTTCTCTTGATCTAGGTATCTATTGAAAACTAGAGTTATGTGAGAGAGTGTCATGATAATGTTTTTTACTCCTTCTCCCATATGATTGGTTATCTCGTTTGGGTAGCCATAACATTTACCATCACATTAATTATTTACCTAATTTCTCTTACTTATGATCATAGGATAGAAAAAATAGGAAAATTAGGTATGATTTTATTAGACAATTATACACATAAAGGGTAATCCAATAACATTAAATTGATAAGTTATTAATTAAATTTATATTTTTAACTAATGAATTATAAGCATCAATCTATATTATATAATATCTATTTACTAACATGTATTATTATGGGAATTTTCCCAAATTAAAAATGGTTCTTAATGAGATTATGAATTTACCAAGGAAAATCTCCTAGGAGTGTCAATCCAAGTGTGTCGTAATGCCCATTATCATTTACCTGGAAATCATGAGGATGTCCTACAACACCATGTTAGAGTTGTTACTCCTAGGTACATCTATTCCAAAACCACGTCTACATATAGTTTCCAGATAGGGCAGTATATTCTTGATAAGCCGAATACTCTAAAATTAATAAAATTTTGGGAAGGTTTATTATACTTAGTATTTTCCCAAAGTCATTCTCTATAATTCTATAATCTTAATCCCCATAATAACTAATCGTTTCCTTTAATACCAACCCTAAAAAATATTCTCTTCATTTCACATTGATACTTGATTTATCACATATGAATACTCTTAATAAAAGAAATATTATCAATAAGTCTAGTGTATTTGTGAATAGGTACATATCATAAAATATTCAACATGGGATTCAAAAACATTATAAAAAACATCCTTAACATGCTTTATTTAAACATTCTTTAACATGTACAATTTCCTCCATTGATCATAAAACTACATGGGATAACCTGGGGACATATATAAGAAAGGGGTGACATATAAATCAGTGTAAGGGAATAAAAATAGAATAATTGATACATTTTAGATAATAGTAATATCAATGAGGAATAAAAGGAAGAAGAAAAATAATGAATGATAGAACATGATAATGAAAACATCAAAAATGTGGAAACAACTTAAAACACTGAATCATGAACATAGGTCAAGGTTAAACCTATAAGTATTCATGGTGGAAAAAGTACCATAATGGAATTAGAAACACCATGGTCCCAACATGACATATCGATATATTAAACATTACCTAATACATTTGAGCACTATATTGGTGCACCCATCATTATCATTTCATTCTCATGATAAAGTGTGTCACATAGATCATAAAACATGGATTAATTCATCATCATAATTTATTCCAATATCATGGAATTTAGATTAAAATACACATAATTCAAAACTTAATATTTATATCATCATAAATTTTGTCACCCTTGATAGAATAATGTGTATGGTATTCACTACAAAACTTTTTGGAATCGAATATCATGGTGAAATTTTTGGTAGCATAACAACATTACATAAAAATTCATAAAAATAGTTCATTAGGGAAAACTTGGTCTATAATTATTTTTATATAAAATGGGCAGTCATAGGGTCATGAAAATCATATCCAAACAATATAAATTTTGAAATATAAGTCCTATGGTAATGAAGAAACATACATAGAGAAAAGGATCCTTATAAAATATTGACATGGTAACAAGTGTACATAAAAGATTCATAAAATATAAAAATGAGATTGAAAGGAAGGGGATATCATAATTTAGAAATAAAATGGGATGTTAGGGGGATATTGAAGAACATATCCCAACATTAAATTAATTAAATTAAAAGACATAAAATAAAAGGAATACTTGATAAAAGAAGAGAGTAAAAGATCCCTTTCCAAATTCCAGCATAGTAAAAAATTTGGTAAGGATCAAAATGAGAGAGTATAAAAGGTCTATAATTAAAATTATGTCCATTTAATAGTAAGGGAATCATAATAATTTAATGATAATATAACTATTTTAAATTATAAAGGATACTTTCAATGAATATTATTAAATTGAAAGAAGGAGAGGAAGGTGAGCATCCCTTACATGAGTGTGTGACTCCAACGGCTTGGGAGAGGCATATTGAATGATTTAGGGCGCCTTATATGGACTCTAGGGAGTGTAGGGCAGAGTGTGGACAAGATCCAATGTGTTTTAGTGAAGATAAATGGGATCTTGGGTGTGTTTATATAAAAAGGTATTGGGATTTTTCAATTATTTTGGTTTTGGACTCTACATAACAAAATATACAAAACCAAAAAACATATCATGGTTTCTTAAAAAATGGAATTATTTTAAATTATTTTATATTTTAAAGTGCCTAAATATTTATAATATTACTATTGGTGATGTGGAGTTGAGTCACACTCTTAAAGAAATAATTTTAAAATCAAAAAATATATTATATGTCTAATAGGATTCATAATGGATTTACAAATTAAATCAAATAAACATAGAGATTACATTATTTTAAATGTAAAAGTATAATTTGTCATGGATCCCATTTATATTACTTATTACATCACTTTTGGGTCATTGTGATGTCATAAATACACAATGTATATTTATACGGTATTTAATTTTTACCCAAAAATTCAACTATCTTAAAAATTTATGACAATTTAACAATTGGATAATTTTGAAACACTATTTCAAAAAATAATATTCATTTTTTTTAAATAAATTTCAATATATGCGAATTATCAATTTTGAAATAAAAAATGTCATTTATTTAATATGATTGGTTTTTGACAATCATATTTCTTTGAACCCTTATAAAAATTACATTTTACTTAATAAAAATTTTATGGTCATTTAAATTTAATAAATATTATTTAAAAATAATATTTTATTAAAATATAATGTATTTCAAAGATCCATTAATTCATCAAAATATATTTCTGAATTGAATTTGATCATTAATCAAAAACCTATTTTTTATTGAATAAAGATAAAAATCGTTTATAATGTAATAATAATATGGTGAAAATATATCCATTATTATATAAAAAATAATATTCATTCCCATATTTCATGGGTTGTGTTACATATACCTTTAATACACTAGGAACCCCCTAAGCGTATGGTGTGTGAGGGTGTGAATCTTCTGGGGTAGTTTAGTGAACATGGTTTAGATCATGCTCTCGATGAGATTAAAATTTTCCGATAAATAGTTTCTCTCATGAATATATTAATGGATATCAGCTTAGGCATGGTTAAGGTAAAATCCTAGAAATGATATCTCCCTTATAGGATCCGATAAATGGGCTCTATTGGGTATGATCCTACTGGTTTTGGTCATCACATCTTTCATATGTGACAAATGGATTTGTTAAAACCCTATAATTATACTAATCATGTGATAGATGTTCAATATATATATTAAAAATGGTAATGATTATAAATGGTCAATTAAATCAAATGGGAATAATAATACAAAATAATTTAATGTGTTTTCTATAACCATATTATATAACAATAAATTTAATAAAAATGCGAGTCCAATTTTATTTACAATAGTTATGTCCCTAAAAAAATTCATCATCGGACCCAGTGGAATAATAATGTAGGATCAATTCCATTGAGAAAATATTTGAATTCCGGAGGTGAATGGAACATCAATTGGAAACCCTTACCATTTATCATTTTAAAGCTAAATTTGATAGATGGGTGTGTTTTTTTAATGAATAAAAAAGAGGTATATTAGATTGATTCAATTGAATAGGGCATATTTTAATATTTATTCCTTGAGAAATATTTCACTAAAGTTGTTAAAACGAGGATGAAAAAACATTTCATGGTGCATAAGTAAAACATATTTTGCCACATATGAATCAAAATTCTCATGATTTTATGGGTATGTACCACATTTTTTCCATGACATTGATATAAATATAATAGATTCTACATTGGTTAGAAAATATGATTAATAAGAAATGTTGTTGTATGATAATTTAATATTTATTAGAAAGATTGATGTGTTTTTAAATATAATAAGGTTTTTTCCGAAACATATGTTCCCCAAGATGAGAAGAGTAATAAATAGTTAAGGTGGTATAGAATGTATAAACAGAAAGCTAATAAGCCTATAAGAAAGGCTCCAAAATGTTCAGAGTGGGGAAAAACATTTCATGGAATGTTTTATTGGTTATTGAAAGTGTTACTAAAGTGGTATTTCGGTTCATATAGCATGTGATTGAAAATAAACAAGTTAAGAAAATACATGAATTGGGAAATAGAGATCCATCTAGCATTATGGAATTTTAATTTTAACTAGTTGGAATATTATTATAACCATTTTGAAAATTTATTTTCCCATTGTGGAAATCATCAAGATCCAAAATAGAAATTCATAGACACATATTTTTCTAATACTATGATAGATGCTGGGATATCAAATAAAAATGGTGAAAAGTATGTTTCTTATTTTTAGAATTATACAGATAATGTTTTTCACAATAGATCATTACATTTTGGAATTTATAAGAAATTTGAAATTAAATTGGGAATATCACCTGATGAATGTATGATATAATATTTGGTGAAGTCTACATGTGGAAAAACTAAATAAACCAAGATTTATAGGAATATTCCCATTGTTATTAGTGGAATGGTCATTCCTAAAAATATTGTTAAATTTCCCATAATAGAGTTTTATTTTATTTTAGCTAGGGATTGACATTCAATTTATCATGCTAAAATATATTCAATATCTACTAATGTTTTATTCAATTATTTCATACCATTAATAACCTACCAATAAAATGATAAATTTATTATAAATGGGAGTGAATGTGACCTATATAATGTTGTTGAAAGGAAAGAAACTGTTACGATTAGTGATGTTTCAGTATTTAATGAATTTTTTCTTTCTGAAGATTTTCCACCAGTTATTCCTAGATGATATGTTGTGTTTACTTTTGACTTAGTGGATAATTATAACCTAATTTCAAAACACCATTATATTATGTAATAAGTAAATCTTTTGGATTATAAAAATAAAATGATGGAGTTACTATGTAAATGTTTTATTCGTCTATGTACTTCCCCAGGGGATCAACGTTTCCATTTATTATTAGAAAATATGGTTACATGAGCCTTTTAATTGATTATAGAATGTTTTATAAAATTTATGCTAAGAACAATTACCATTTTCCTCATATAAATGATTTATTTAATCATCTCCATAGAGCGCATTACTTTTAAGTGATTGATCTTGTGTTCGGATACTATCAATTTAAATTAGAGGAAACTATTCTTAATACTTTAATTTGATCTAGAAATGTAAATTATGGGTTTTTATTTATCCCATTTGGGTTTTAAAATGCACAATCATAATATATGGACCTAATAAGTGGAGTATTCCATGAGTTCATGGATATGTTTTGGTTTATTTTAATGATGATATAGTAGTATATTATAAATCTCATAATGAAAATGATGAACACTTGAGAATTTTCTTCCTAAACCATAAAAGAAGATAAATTGTATTGAAAATTTAGTAATTGTGAATTTTGGTTGCAATCTATTTCTCTCATCTTTTCCATCATTTCTAAAGAGGGAATAAATTTTGACCCTAATAAAGAAAATTTGTTGATGAATATCCAACACCATAAAATGTCAAATAGAATAATATTTCTCTTGGTTTAACAGGTTACTTATTGTGGTTAGTTTAATAGTCTTCTCGGTTGTCTACCCCAATTTAGTAATTTAACTAAAAATTGAGTTAAATTCATTTAAACGAAAGAATGTGATTGGTGAATGATATATATTTTTTCCTTTTCCCTAATAAATGGTTATTTTATCATCGATATAGTTTCTTTATTTCGGGGAATTGGATGTGTTATAATGTAGAACAATCGATTAACTACTTATGCTACTAGAAAACTATAGCCTCATGAGTTAATTTATCCTGCACATGATTTGGAATTAACTATTGTGGTATTTTCTTTTAAAATTTGGATAAAAATTTTACATGGTGTAAAGTCTCTAATATCAAGCATTATATGTATATATTCGCTCAGAAATATTTGAACATGAGATCGAGAATATGGTTGGAATTTATAAAGGATTATTATTTCATAATTCATTACCGTCCTAAAAAAGAAAAAATGTTGGTGATTTGTTCTATTGGAATAATAATTCTATATTTTACATGGTATTTTTGGAAATGGACCCATTGGTTAATGATTTAATGAATTTGGCCTTGATTTTGTAGATGCACGAACCTCCTCTTTTTTTTAGATCATTGTAAAATCACATCTATTAGAAATATTTAAACACGTTTATATGGAATATCATGAGTTATATGAAAACGTATAACTGGATATGGAGGGTATTTTTCTTACATTTAATGTTGAAAAAAAGGTGTTTAATGATTTGGAAAGTTATTATTTGTTATTTGTAACTCATAGTTAAAGAGATAATTATCAACGATAGCTCATATTTCCCAATTTTATATTCATCCTAGAAACAATAAGATATATGTGGTACCATTAGGAGTATTACTAGTGGGATGTAATGAAAATATATATTTCTAAATTTAACACGATATTTTTTACTTTTCAATAGGATAAAGAATAATAAAAATTTCCAAAGGGCCTATGTCATCCTGTTCCATTTCCATAGTGGAAATGTGAAAATGTCTTAATGTTTTTTATAGTGGGATTTCAAAATACACACCGGGTTAATAATATTATTTGTATTATTATTGACAGATAAAATAAAATGGAACATTTTCATCCCATTAGTGATAATATGTATTTGGATCAACATTCTTGATCGTCTCCCAAGGAGATAGTTAGGTCACAAGAAGTTCCCCTCTCCATCGTATAAAACGGTTATCCATGGATGATTTCATATTTTTTATAAGGACATTAGAAGTTGTTAGGCGCTAAATTAAACTTTTATTCATATTTTAATCCATATCTTGATGGATAGTATGAACAAATGATTTATAATTTCGAAGACATGCTTTGTTATTCTTCTTTCGATTACCAATGATGTTGGGATTAGCATCAATATTTGGTTAGTTTTTCTTATAATAATAGATTTCATTAATGTATACATGTATAGCCTTTTAGGCATTATTTGGAAAGATATTTTGGACTATAGATGTTTAGGATAAATTTTATGAATGGATGTTGATGTTGTGGGAATTGGTAGAGTAAATTGTTAAGATTGCGATGATAATTTAGTAATATATAAGGATATATCATTCCAGTTAAATAATTTATATGTATAACTAGATGAAATACATTTCATTCATGGTAGGATATCAGGTTATGCTTAAAGTATCTCTAAGAAAAAATGGAATGTTTTTTTATATAAAGGAGATGTTAAATCCATGGTTCATTAGACTATTTGAAATCTTTTGGAAAGTTGGATCATCTTTTTAAAAATTATTATTTCCACTATGTTTATCCCAAGTAGAAAAAAATTTATGTTTCAATTTTAGGAAATTATATTCCATATTTATCTATTTTTTATCCATGAGTTAGTTAATTTGGAAGATGACATTTCATATTAAAAATATCATATTCATATTATTGAGCATGGAGAGAAAGTATTGAATAACATCGTATTTGACCTGGTTAATGTTTTTTTAGAAAATCCATATATTTAAATAATAACCATTAGAATTTAAAAAAAATATGAAGGAAATATATGACCACTTGTTCAATAAGAAAATAAAATTGTGCTGATGCAATTTTCAAAAGGAGTGGAATGTAAAAAACCATTTATGATAAAATATATCATTTTCAGGTTTATTAGTGTTCAAAATTTAGATAGTTATGTTTATTAAAATATATTATGTAATTTTTAAAATTAAAAAGAAAATAATTTTATTAACCTCTTTTATTTTAAGGTATTGTTTAAAAATATAACATTAAAACTATATAATTTTATGTGAAAAATATTATTTGATTTTTGAATTCATCTTGTTAAAGTTTTCTTAGGATGAATCTTTGATCATTTTTTCAATATGGACTTTTTTTGTGTTTAGTGAAATATTTTGATTTTGTTATTGATAATTTTATTTCTATTCCAATATTTACAAATTGAAATTATATATTTATAGATTGAAAATATTATTATTTCCTTTTAAATTAAAATATTATAATTATATTTTTTTGATAATGAAATGAATTTAGTATAAAAATTGATTTTCATCTCGTTTTGGTAGTTTATTTATAATTTTTCATTATCTTGTTTTTAATAACTATAAAATTTTTAACATAGGGATAACCAAAGGATAGTTATTATTATAAAAAATATTTTAAATCTAACTAGTTTATATTCATCAAGGGAATCAATTCATAATTTTTAGGGAATAAAAAATTATATTAAATGGTTATACAATGTTGATAAAGTAACCATTCAAGTAATGAAAAATATAATAAATTATATTTGAAATAATAAATAATAAATAAACTATGATATAATTAATGTGATTCATGAATTTTTTAGATGAGCATGACATGTTAGTAATATAATAAATATAAATATATATTAATTTTACTTGTTTTCTTCATGTTATTAGAGTCGAAGTAATGAATAGTTATTAAAATTGACAGTATTAGTATATTATAATAAATAAAATATTATTAAATGATATAAAATTAATATAAATTATATATTCATCCCAATAATTACGTTATAGTTTATAATATCAATCATGGTCCACTTATGGCCCGTTTTTCATTTTATGGTAACTATACTGGCCTGCAATGAGTAAAAATTATTATATTTATGGTATGTTTGAGTGGGGATATTAGAGGGGTTAAAAATGATTAGGGTAAAAATGTGATCAAGGTTTGATCAAATTTTTTTGTATGAAATTTTTTTTGACTCATCCAAGTCTATTATAAAAAATAACCCTTTTTATCCATTTGTAATAGTATAATAATTAATATCAGTTCAATATTTTGAGAAATTTCAAGAGTTCCTCTCCCCTATCTTAAAAAATGTAATCTCTTCTTCAATTTTATTCACACTTAAAAAACCTTTTTTGGGAAGTATCTACTACAATCAATTTCTAACATCTATACCCACATTTTATAATCCATATTTAGAGAATAACACCAACATTAATGGTTTTAAGGTGTTATGTAAATGAGGTTGTGAAAATAAAAGGTATTGTACTTAATTCAGGGTTTTTTTAATTTTTTCTTTCACCACATTAAATTATTCATTTAAAATGATTATATAATAACAATAATATTATCCATTTCTTCTTCAGAAAACATTATGCACATGATTATTTATTCAAAGGTCTTATTTTTGTCAGGTTATTTCATTTTTTCTTCCTATAAAATGTTATTTTTTCTCCGATTATGGATTGTGTCCCATTGGATCAATTACAGGGGTTAGTTTTGTTATATCCGTTGTGTCACTTGTAACATCATTGATGGTCTCTAATAGGTTTTTTAATGGATCTAGAAACATCAAGAGACTCTCACATCCATGATTCTTGTACCTTTTTTCTAAAGGCAGTTGTCTATTTGGTGATTTTTCTAAAGATACATAAGAACATACATTGGTCGAGAGGATGATAACTCAGGATCATATCCCCCTTTTAGAGGTATGTATTTCCTATTATGGGACTCTATTATATATTTAAGCTATGTTGATATATTTTTGAATCCTTGGTTCATTCCCAAGAATGTGTCTACGGTATATCCAAAGGGAAATATTTAATAATGATTACATATGGGTTTGGAAGCATTTGGATGTATCTAATGTTCTCCAATAGTAGAGGGATTTTTATGTATCTGAGTTTCTCCATCAATGTTAACCTTTATGAACAAATCATGGATGATTTTTCCATTCCCAAAGACAATTTTGGTTTCAATCCATATGGGATAGCGCTCTAGAATTTATCATCATCTAGATGGTATGGGAGTTGTTTTGATATTGGGATCAATCCCATAATATGTGATTCCTATGTGTCTTCATAAGAGGAATAAAATACCATTTAGAATGTTGTCTATTTTCATGACACATAACCTTTTAAAGTTGTGTGACGAGGACCCACCATTCAGTTTGACTTTCTGTGGCAAGGGCACACTGGTGAAATGTTTCTAGTTCATGGGAGGTGTGGGACTTATTCCAAAGCCACCTGAGGTACCCATAAGGGATATAGACTATTAAATTGATGTGATTGTACTATAGATATGGGCTGAAAACATTAGGGTTATTTGGATGTTTTTTTTGGACCTCAGGGAGGAATCCGACATATCCCGGTTATTTAGGAATCACAAACCTCATAGTTTATTATGAGATGGAATTACACTTTATTGGATGCTCATTAGGTGAGCAAGATTGGGGATTAAACATGAGAGCTACCCATTTGAGGGGATTTGGTCAGGGCTTACACCTTTTTAGGGGACCATTTTGATTGATGTTAAGGCTTACATATATAGAGAAGGATCATTCTTTGGATTGATATTGGGGCTTACATATATGGGGGAAGGCCCATTCTTTGGATTGTTATTGTGGCTGAAATCTATATAGAAGGCATGTTCATTGGGACCATATGGATTTCATCATCACCACCAAGATCTAATCCCACATGAGTCTTGGTTAGTGTGAGAAACAATAGGAGGCTGTGGATCTATAGATCACATGTCCCACTTTATCTGCTAATAGATAGTATTAGAGCAGAAGGGGGGAGAGAAATGGATTTGGCTATGTCTATATCGTCTTTTTTTATACCAAGGATAATCTGATTTGGTATCTAATCCAGATATGTCTTAGCTGTGGGAAGAGAGAAGATCAGGTGCAACCACCTATAAGATGATCTAGGGGCTTACCTTAGCGGGAGTTCCCGGAATTTGGTTTTTGGGGGAAAGGATGGTGTTCCTTTTCAAAAGGAAATGAAAATATGATACCGCTTATTACCACCCTAAATGGGGAGGTACAAGTGAGTATCCTATGGTTCGACCCCATATTACCATGTGAAGGTAAACCTATGGTCATTTTGAGGGTCCTCCTTACTATTGGGATAACCAACATGTCTCTGCTTACCATGGGTATGAAAGCTCAAAAGGATACTTTGGTGTGCCCATTGTTTTTATCATATGGGTTCAACGGCTTTGAAAATGTCCTTAGCTTAATGTCGTTGGACTGGTTTTCAGAGGCGTTGACATGGGGACTTCTGATGTGATGGTAGGAAATTATAAAGGTCAAAGAGTGGAATGTCGAAGGTTACCACCAACCCCACTCATGGGAATGATTCTCATGTGAGAAAGGTGTTCGTCTGTATAGCACGTTGCTACATTGACAAGGATATTTTCCATATACCATTGTGGTATGAAGACCCTGGTGGATCCCACGTAGCATTCGGCTACACAGGGCCAGGTTCTATCCATGTAGTATATTTATACATGGGGCTGAATTCCTCCCATTTAGTTAATTACTACATGTTGAAATGTTCAATCTGCGTATTGTTTTACTATGTAGGGAACTAGTTGAGAATGGTGCATTAGTTTTGCGCTCCCTAGTGAGTATACACGTTGGGGTACTTCATTCCACGGATTATCAATTTTAATTTATTCCCCATCATAACACTATGAGGTGATGATTTTACCTGTGGGGAATTTTCGAATGAGTCTGGATATTACATAGCTTCATATTTCTTCCATCGATCCCTGATCCCCCAAAATGTTGATCCTCTCTTTGGATCCCCTTGAACCCTATATATAGAGAAGTGGGGAATAAGATGTAGGTGTAACCGGTTATTTGAACCAAGACCGTTATCCACCTTTTTTAGAATCTCATAGCCATTACCTAGCCTGAGGCTCTCTTAGTTAGTTGAGGTTGTGGGATTATGGTCTATAGAGGTGAAAATTATTTCCTCGGTCCTATGAACAAATTATTTTTGTTCATGGGATTTTATTTAATTTTCTTTTCCAACGGACTATTTGAGTCCATGGGGGATGTAGTGTGCGTAAATAATTTATCCTCACTCATCTTTCAAATTAAATCATTCCTTGAGCTGACACCATCATTTTCCTCCCATGAATGATTTCATTTGTGCTCATCTTCAAGAAGTGGATCTGAATGCAGAGAGGTGATCTGTTAATAGTTTCCCTCTCTGTGGTCTACATTTTTATTCTTCTAAATTCTCTCCTCTAAAAAATATCAATTCAATTCTTACATTGGTTTAGATTCATTCCTTTTATTATTTCATTTGATAATTTAAATTTCACATTCATGGTTTTTTGGACATAAAAAATAACCACTATAAAAATAGAGTCCTATCAGGATGAAGACGAGGATATTCCAATGTATAATGTTGTCCGGATATGAGTTGGTTAGCAATATATGGGTGTATCCATAGTTGGGGGACCACACCTATATAGATTGGGATCATTTTATTTTTCCCCAACCATATTTCTTTATGAAAAAATTTCTTTCAGGAACAACCCCCAATTTCTTTCTCCCACGTACTGAAACCCTTTGTAGACATCATCATCTGTAAACCAAACAATGGATCTATGAACTCCAACATTGAACTTTTGTGTAGCGACTCGGGTTTTTTGCCCTGTCAGACTTTGGAATTTTTCTACGAATAATTCCAGAGCTAGGCGCGAAGACGGCGTGCGATTCCGAGGCCCGGTGTGCCCGGAATTAATTTTATAAAAATAATAAGTTTTTTTATACTATTCACGTGGCGGGGGGTGTGATATCTCCTAAACGGTAGCTCATAACGGGAATCTGAGGGCACGGTTGCGTCCGGAACGTGCCGTTTACCCTAGGCGGGGTGTAAACTTTGCGGGCGCGGGCCTGCGGTGAGAAACGCCACCAGGGGCGTTTCCGTAAATAAGTGGCAAGTTTGTGTGCGAGCGTCGGCTCGAATAACTTCTGAACGGAGTCTCGGATGGAAAATCTGAGTCCGCCGTTGCGTTCAGAACGGCGCGTTTACCCTAGGGGTGACCTTATCCTGGTTCGCATCTGGTGCGGGGTCGGGGGCGTGTCGGGCCGGGGAGTTAAGCAGATATTTGTTGGAAACAAATATCCCCCCCCTGTTGGACGTGTGTAACGCAGAGGAGGAGTTCCTCCTCCTTCTCCACCCCTTCCGACGGCGAATCGGCGACCGAATCGCGCGATCAAGGTGTCGTCAAGCTCAGATTTCGACGGCGGGCGTTCCAGGATCGTGCAACGGAAGCTTTGGAGCGCAGATCGTCGGCGTTTCGCCCGCGAGGTAGGCGTTTTAAGTTTTGAAAATCCCGGATCCCGTTTTTGTGTTGTTTTTCTTCAAATTTTCATAAGATTTGTATAGTTCGGGTCCCGAGCTTTCCGAAACATGTTTCGGATCTGAATTTGGAGCACCGGGGTGCTCCCGGTGGCTCCCGGAAGTTTTCCGGCGAAAAACCCGGTTTTCCGGCGAGACCCGCGGCGGCCATGGCGGAATCTGGCGAGACCCGCGGCGGCGCGGCGGCGGCGCGGTGGTTTCCGGCTCCGGCACGGCGGAGTCCGGCGGCGGCGCGGTGGTTTCCGGCGACCCTGCGGTGGTCCGGCCAGAATGTTCCGGGGGTTCTTTAAACCCCCGTAACTCGCAAACCGTAACTCCGATTTGCGAGCCGTTTGCGGCGACGCGCTCCTTGCGTCGAGACGGACCTTTTGAACTCACTTTGAGAATTTTATGGTTCGGGATCGTGGCCCGGGAGTTAGAAACGTCGTATAAAATAACATTATTTTATTATTTTACGACTTCGGGCCGTTGTAAATTCTACCCGGAGTGTCCGATTGACGTTCCGTCTGTGGCGTTGAGACCCTAATGGTACGACGGACTTTTTGAGATGGTTTCCGGGTGTTGGGTCTGCGAACGGGGTGCGGGCCCCACGGGGCCGGGTTTTGGCGTTTGCGGGGAAACGCTGCTTTTGCACCAGGAGTCCGGTTTTGACGGATGAATAGTCGATCCTGTGTGTTTTTCCGAGAGGATCGCAATGGTGCGATCCGTTCGATGAGTTTCGGAATCCAGGCGTGGGCCCCACCTGAGCCGGCCTTCGGTGAATAGTACCTTTTTCACCGGGTGTCTGTTTTGGGCGAGCGAGTAGTCGATTCCGCTTGTTTTTCCGAGGGGATCGTCGTGGTGTGATCTGCTCGATGGGTTTCGGGATCGTTGTGTGGGCCCCGCACGAGCTAGCTACGGTGAATAGTGCCTTTTTCACCGGTGCTCCGTTTCGGGCGAGTAAACAGCCTATCCTGCGTGTTTTTCCGCGTGGAACGCGATGGTGGCCTCGGTTTTGGCCTAGGAGGTGCGCAGTGTGGCGTTGAGGCGGGTCGCTTGGGTTAGCGACGTTTGGACCAGCAGTGGTTGAGGGTTCTCCCTTGGTTCGTTCCCACGAGGGTTCGTGTGGTATCACAACCTTCGTATGGGTTTGTGATCCTTTCGATGGGATGTTTAAACTGTTAGAGTTGTGGTATCCCTCCGGTGGGCTGGAGTGGATCCTCTAGCATCTTCTCCTAGATTGGGTTCTTGGTATCGCTGTGACCGCTTATTTACGGGCGGCGATCCCCTATCTAGCAGGTTAACCCCATAGGGTTTGTGGCATCATCGGACAAATGATCCCCTATGCGGTGGGTCGTGCACAGTAGGGTTGTGGCATCGTCGGGCTTACGATCCCCTACTCAGCATGATGTTTATAGTAGGGTTGCGGTATCGTTGGTTATACGATCCCCTACTCAGCGCTTGTGTCGGTAGGGTTGCGGTATCGTTGGTTATGCGATCCCCTACTCAGCGCGTGGTTTCGGTAGGGTTGCGGCATCGTCGGTTCGATCCCCTACATCGCGAGTTATACCAGATAGGGTTCCGGTATCGTTGTGACCATCTTTATATGGACGATGATCCTCTATCTGAGTGTTGAGCTTTTGTCAAGTGCCAGATCGGGTTGTGGCATCCCCCAGCGGACTCTGGGAGTGATCCCCTATCTGTGAGATCTACGTATGCCAGATCGGGTCGTGGTATCCCCCAGCGGACACTGGGAGTGATCCCCTATCTGTGAGCTACGTATACCGGAGTGGGTCTTGGTATCCCCTAGCGGACCCTAGCGGCGATCCCCTTTCCGAGGAGTTTGGTGGTTTTGGTGTTTCAGTGATGTTTCCTCAGTGATGTTATCCGATGAGCGTGGTCTCTCGGGCGAGCGTCTGAGATGTTTGTGAGTATCCTGATGGAGTGTATCTCTCGGATGAGTGTCATCTGGTATGACAGTGTTCGTGGTGTACTCTCCTGGTTGGGACAGTTGCTGGTGATGAGGATGGTACCTCTTGTGGCTTTGTGGCGTGAGCTGTGTATATCTGGATTGTTCAAGGTGTATGTATGGGCATACACCTGAGCTGAGCTGAGCTGACTTGTTGTGTTTAGCCGAGGATGGTCACGAGATGGAGTTTCTCTCTCGTCTGGGTTCCCTCTGGCTGGGTTGAGCGGACTGTTGCTTTCAGTTGCTCCCTTGGGTTTTGGGTTTTTGGGGTGCCTACTGAGTATGTTTATACTCACCCCTGCACGGGCTTTGCCCGCACATGTTTGTGTCTTGTGCAGACCACAGGCCTTTTGACGGAGTCCCAGGAGGACCCGGAGCAGGCGGAGCTTAGTGAGCGAGTTGACCGGGGTGTTTACCGGAGCTGTGCCGAGGGAGCTTTCCGGCGGGTGCTTGTGGCAGCGTTCCCCTTCTTCAGAGCAGGTTGGATGCGCTTGTAGTTTTCTTTTGGTGGGCCCTGTTTTGCCCTTGTACTTTTGCTGTTGCACTCTGGTTTGGGATAGATTGTATGCATGCATTTACTTTTCAGTTGTTTTATCTCTGCACTGTTGCATGGAGGTGTTTGTGGGTGCGTGTGTACAGGTACCTTAGGCTAATGCCTCCCATGTGTGTGATAGCCTACTCGGCGCTGGTCGCCAGCCCCTGGCCTATTGGAGGCGGGCTTGGGGAGTCGCGGCTCGAGCCCCGTTGGGTCGGGTCGTGACAGAGTGGTATCAGAGGAGGTTCCACCTTTGGGATCTCAGAGCGTAGCTGGTCTAGCTGTGAGTTTGGTTTGGGTTGCATAGCGGCAGTGTTAGGGTGTTTCGAGTTCGGATTTCAGGCCAGGGACTCCAGTGTTGGTGCGGCGGCCGACGTATCCATACACCAGGACTCTGATAACCTGCCTTTCGACTCGGGACATTCGTACACTGGTCGCGGGGACATAATGGTACATGCATCATATAGGACTGGGTTTTTGGTTTTTCCTTGTCCTTCTTGAGTCAGCTCTCCAGATATACTCTTTGATTATGGTGCGTCTTGAATGTATTTCAGGATGCCTCCACGACGACAGCCAGCGAGGGTTCCGCAGCAGGATTGTGCTGATGACCCGCCCCGTGTAGTGGCCGTGGAGCAGGGCGCAGGTTCTGAGGTTGCACCTCCAGGTGGTCTGCCAGTTGAGCCACCACCTGTCGAGCAGCTGGTTGTGCCGGCGGTGCAGGACGAGGTTGCACGCAGGCTGAGTGCATTGCACGAGTTCCAGAGGCAGCGACCTCTGAGGTTTCGGGGTGATCCAGACCCCCAGGCAGCTGATGACTGGCTCGAGGCAGTTACTCGAGTTTTCCGCCTAGTGAGGACACCGCCTGATCAGATGGTGGTCCTAGCGGCGAGCCTTCTTCATGGGTCAGCCGGGCGATGGTGGAGTTTGGTGACGCAGTCCCATGACGAGGAGACGCTCACGTGGGCAGAGTTTGAGCAGCTCTTCAGGGAGGAGTTCTATCCGGTGACGCTGAGGTCAGTGCGGATCCAGGAGCTTCTGCAGCTTCATCAGGAGAGCATGACTGTGTCGGAGTACTCAGCGAGGTTTACAGACCTGTCGCGCTACTCCCTGGATATGGTTCGAGACCCGTTCTTTAGGGCTCGGACCTTCGAGCAGGGCTTACGCAGGGACATCCGAGCAGGTGTGGTTTCCTTGTGCCTGCCCACATATGCTGGAGTGCTGGAGCGAGCGTTGGTGGTGGAGAGTTTTCTGGCTGAGCAGTTTTCCCCTGTTAGTGCTGGGCACTCGAGAGCTGAGACTTCATCGGTCGGATCGGCATATGGTAGCCGACATCAGACTCAGGGGTCTGGACGTGGCCGACGTTTCAGGAGGCGACCCCAGGATGGGGGATCTGAGCCTCGGAGCTCACAGGGCTCGCAGGCCAGTTTTGGTCAGCCGCAAGAGAGGCGGTGTTACGCTTGCGATGGTCGGGGACATCTCGCTAGAGATTGCCCGACCCGGCGTGCTACTGAGAGGGAGCCAGTCGATGGACCGCCTTGGCAGAGGCAGCGTCTCGAGCAAGGAGGTTCGCAGGGCGTCGGACGTGGCGTCGGAGCTGGTGCAGCGGGAGGCGGTGGTAGACAGTACCAGTTGCCACCACCCCCACCCCCAGGTGGTCCACGCCAAGCTCAGGGAGCTGGTGGTCGAGGGCGAGGACAGCTGCATGCCCTGGAGGCAATCGACCCAGAGGCACCACAGATGGATAGAGGTACGCCTTGTGTCTTTTCTACTTACTGCAGTAGTTTGTTAGACACTGTTTAGCGGTACTCTTTCCTTTTGTTGCTTGCTCGAGTTTTGTTCAGGGCGTTGGTAAGACCCTGAGTGGTTGTTGTTGGTGAGCTCGCTGGTGTGGGAGACCCAATTGAGAGTCCAGTCGCTTTCCTTGTGCTTAGGGCTTTTCGGGGACGAAAAGTTCTAAGGGGGGGAGGATGTAGCGACTCGGGTTTTTGGCCCTGTCAGACTTTGGAAATTTTCTACGAATAATTCCAGAGCTAGGCGCGAAGACGGCGTGCGATTCCGAGGCCCGGTGTGCCCGGAATTAATTTTATAAAAATATTAAGTTTTTTTATACTATGCACGTGGCGGGGGGTGTGATATCTCCTAAACGGTAGCTCATAACGGGAATCTGAGGGCACGGTTGCGTCCGGAACGTGCCGTTTACCCTAGGCGGGGTGTAAACTTTGCGGGCGCGGGCCTGCGGTGAGAAACGCCACCAGGGGCGTTTCCGTAAATAAGTGGCAAGTTTGTGTGCGAACGTCGGCTCGAATAACTTCTGAACGGAGTCTCGGATGGAAAATCTGAGTCCGCTGTTGCGTTCAGAACGGCGCGTTTACCCTAGGGGTGACCTTATCCTGGTTCGCATCTGGTGCGGGGACGGGGGCGTGTCGGGCCGGGGAGTTAAGCAGATATTTGTTGGAAACAAATATCCCCCCCCCCCCTGTTGGATGTGTGTAACGCAGAGGAGGAGTTCCTCCTCCTTCTCCTCCCCTTCCGACGGCGAATCGGCGGCCGAATCGCGCGATCAAGGTGTCGTCGAGCTCGGATTTCGACGGCGGGCGTTCCAGGATCGTGCAACGGAAGCTTTGGAGCGCAGATCGTCGGCGTTTCGCCCGCGAGGTAGGCGTTTTAAGTTTTGAAAATCCCGGATCCCGTTTTTGTGTTGTTTTTCTTCAAATTTTCATATGATTTGTAAAGTTCGGGTCCCGAGCTTTCCGAAACATGTTTCGGATCTGAATTTGGAGCACCGGGGTGCTCCCGGTGGCTCCCGGAAGTTTTCCGGCGAAAAACCCGGTTTTCCGGCGAGACCCGCGGCGGCCATGGTGGAATCTGGCGAGACCCGCGGCGGCGCGGCGGCGGCGCGGTGGTTTCCGGCTCCGGCACGGCGGAGTCCGGCGTCGGCGCGGTGGTTTCCGGCGACCCTGCGGTGGTCCGGCCAGAATGTTCCGGGGGTTCTTTAAACCCCCGTAACTCGCAAACCGTAACTCCGATTTGCGAGCCGTTTGCGGCGACGCGCTCCTTGCGTTGAGACGGACCTTTTGAACTCACTTTGAGAATTTTATGGTTCGGGATCGTGGCCCGGGAGTTAGAAACGTCGTATAAAATAATATTATTTTATTATTTTACGACTTCGGGCCGTTGTAAATTCTACCCGGAGTGTCCGATTGACGTGCCGTCTGTGGCGTTGAGACCCTAATGGTACGACGGACTTTTTGAGATGGTTTCCGGGTGTTGGGTCTGCGAACGGGGTGCGGGCCCCACGGGGCCGTGTTTTGGCGTTTGCGGGGAAACGCTGCTTTTGCACCAGGAGTCCGGTTTTGACGGATGAATAGTCGATCCTGTGTGTTTTTCCGAGAGGATCGCAATGGTGCGATCCGTTCGATGAGTTTCGGAATCCAGGCGTGGGCCCCACCCGAGCCGGCCTTCGGTGAATAGTACCTTTTTCACCGGGTGTCTGTTTTGGGCGAGCGAGTAGTCGATTCCGCTTGTTTTTCGGAGGGGATCGTCGTGGTGTGATCTGCTCGATGGGTTTCGGGATCGTTGTGTGGGCCCCGCACGAGCTAGCTACGGTGAATAGTGCCTTTTTCACCGGTGCTCCGTTTCGGGCGAGTAAATAGCCTATCCTGCGTGTTTTTCCGCGTGGAACGCGATGGTGGCCTCGGTTTTGGCCTAGGAGGTGCGCAGTGTGGCGTTGAGGTGGTTCGCTTGGGTTAGCGACGTTTGGACCAGCAGTGGTTGAGGGTTCTCCCTTGGTTCGTTCCCACGAGGGTTCGTGTGGTATCACAACCTTCGTATGGGTTTGTGATCCTTTCGATGGGATGTTTAAACTGTTAGAGTTGTGGTATCCCTCCGGTGGGCTGGAGTGGATCCTCTTGCATCTTCAACTAGATTGGGTTCTTGGTATCGCTGTGACCGCTTATTTACGGGCGGCGATCCCCTATCTAGCAGGTTAACCCCATAGGGTCTGTGGCATCATCGGACATATGATCCCCTACGCGGTGGGTCGTGCACAGTAGGGTTGTGGCATCGTCGGGCTTACGATCCCCTACTCAGCATGATGTTTATAGTAGGGTTGCGGTATCGTTGGTTATACGATCCCCTACTCAGCGCTTGTGTCGGTAGGGTTGCGGTATCGTTGGTTATGCGATCCCCTACTCAGCGCATGGTTTCGGTAGGGTTGCGGCATCGTCAGTTCGATCCCCTACATCGCGAGTTATACCAGATAGGGTTCCGGTATCGTTGTGACCATCTTTATATGGACGATGATCCTCTATCTGAGTGTTGAGCTTCTGTCGAGTGCCAGATCGGGTTGTGGCATCCCCCAGCGGACTCTGGGAGTGATCCCCTATCTGTGAGATCTACGTATGCCAGATCGGGTCGTGGTATCCCCCAGCGGACCCTGGGAGTGATCCCCTATCTGTGAGCTACGTATACCGGAGTGGGTCTTGGTATCCCCTAGCGGACCCTAGCGGCGATCCCCTTTCCGAGGAGTTTGGTGGTTTTGGTGTTTCAGTGATGTTTCCTCAGTGATGTTATCCGACGAGCGTGGTCTCTCGGGCGAGCGTCTGAGATGTTTGTGAGTATCCCGATGGAGTGTATCTCTCGGATGAGTGTCATCTGGTATGACAGTGTTCGTGGTGTACTCTCCTGGTTGGGACAGTTGCTGGTGATGAGGACGGTACCTCTTGTGGCTTTGTGGCGTGAGCTGTGTATATCTGGATTGTTCAAGGTGTATGTATGGGCATACACCTGAGCTGAGCTGAGCTGACTTGTTGTGTTTAGCCGAGGATGGTCACGAGATGGAGTTTCTCTCTCGTCTGGGTTCCCTCTGGCTGGGTTGAGCGGACTGTTGCTTTCAGTTGCTCCCTTGGGTTTTCCGTTTTTGGGGTGCCTACTGAGTATGTTTATACTCACCCCTGCACGGGCTTTGCCCGCACATGTTTGTGTCTTGTGCAGACCACAGGCCTTTTGACGGAGTCCCAGGAGGACCCGGAGCAGGCGGAGCTTAGTGAGCGAGTTGACCGGGGTGTTTACCGGAGCTGTGCCGAGGGAGCTTTCCGGCGGGTGCTTGTGGCAGCGTTCCCCTTCTTCAGAGCAGGTTGGATGCGCTTGTAGTTTTCTTTTGGTGGGCCCTATTTTGCCCTTGTACTTTTGCTGTTGCACTCTGGTTTGGGATAGATTGTATGCATGCATTTACTTTTCAGTTGTTTTATCTCTGCACTGTTGCATGGAGGTGTTTGTGGGTGCGTGTGTACAGGTACCTTAGGCTAATGCCTCCCATGTGTGTGATAGCCTACTCGGCGCTGGTCGCCAGCCCCTGGCCTATTGGAGGCGGGCATGGGGAGTCACGGCTCGAGCCCCGTTGGGTCGGGTCGTGACATTTTGATTGGTGATTTCAAATTTCCACATAGTGTGGTTTGGTGTGTTTCTCACTTATTCCTAAAACTCATAATTCATTGTCCAACGCTTCTCATGAAAACACCTAGGAATCTTCTGTGAACTTTCGATTAATTTCTGGCATCTTTCATGGAACAATTATTTACAGGACTTCCAGAATGGGACCTAATTTCAGTATTTTTCCAAATTTGTTGGTTAACTATTTTTTCATGAACTTTTGATGTAGAAATGAGATAGACCCATCATAGGATTCATTTGTTGTTCATTTTTCCCTTTCATCAATTTAATCAAAGTGAAAATACTTGATAGTGTCTGTTGAAAATTTCATCTATATTGTCTGTTTTCATATATATTTAGCTCAAATCCTTAGTGATGGTCATAGAGAATATTCAACTTTATATAGGATGCTCATTTACAGATTTTTCCTACCTTCCAATGTGGTGATTCCAGCAACGCGTTGGTCCAACTAACCTGCAGCTTATAAAATTTATGTGATTATTATTCCTCAAACAATTATTTCATCAAAGGCAAGCATTATATAAAAAGATATCTTTGATGGATAATTGTTTAAATATACCACTATATCACTATAGGATGAGATATGAGAGGTGGATAATAAGTCACATTGCTACCATAGAATTGCACAAAATTCCATGGTGGATGAACATCATTGTTGGTCATCAAAATGGTACCTTGGCTCTGGAGGTTCCTTCGGTTTACACTAGGGGTGGCATTTCCGTGTTCTCCAAATCATTGAGGAATTATGAACTGAATTACAGAGCTTGGGGCTATATATAGAAATTTCAGTATCCTAAACCCATTCTTCTAGGACCCATGATATCATTCCACAGCACCTAAAAAGATGGAGCCTAGATACCATCACCTTTCATTTAGTCCATGGGGAGTTCATTATTAGTCTCTCAAATATTTGACTTATTTTGGTGGTTCCCACCATTAGATACATGTATGATGCGTTTCTACAACCCCCTTATGCTTGGGAAGATTAGGAGGGGACTCCACCCCTTTCAATGAAAATTAATGACCAAGAAAAAATCCCTTTCAAATGATATCAACCCTTGCCCAAAGCCAGACATCCCTTTTTTGATTGTATTAATGTATTTACTATGGAATCTGGTCAAGATCTCAGTGTGCATAGACCAATGTCCTAGCCAACCATTGATATGTGAAGGCTTGTAGGTTCCTACTAGCCTATCTTAGAGGTGGATTGGTTCCACGAATTGGGATGGAACTTGTTTTTTATATTGACCAGTTGTTTTGATTGGTGGCCTTCCTAGACATATTTCTGAGTGGTTGAATTTTACCAATATGTGATTATGGTCATGTGAACAGAGATAAAACATTCATCATGGAGGCTCAACTGGCTACTAGAAAATGTATCAATCCAAGAAAATAAAAATATTTTTAAGTCTATCACCTGTTAGGATAGATCAGTAGGGGAAGCCACCTCACCAGATATAAGGTCCATTCTGAATCCTCTAGGGTTGGATGGGTTCCCATATGGGAGGTCACACATTCATCAATCCTTTGAAGATCCCATTTTCTATTTTTTAACCATATATTTAGAGTATTAGAGGGTTCAATCCAATTTAATGGGTCATATAAGATAAATAGTATGATAGGAATGAAAAAAATGAATGAGAATTTATGGTATGAATCAACTGTCATGACAACTTGACTTATAATCCTTACTCTCCCCCTTTTGTATTTTAGTGAATAATGAATTTGAGGACATTATTAAGTTACTACACCTCTTTTCAATGAGAGAGGGGGACTTGGTCACCAATATTGATGGGGGATCTTATCTATGAGGTATATGCGCTTTGGAAATTTATCTATAAATTTAAATGTGTTTAGATACTATTTTATTCTACTCAAAACACTACACAATAGTAGAAATAGTTCATGATTGCCTGAAAAATAGGGCTGATGTTTACCCTGGAAGATACATAGTGCATGATTAAGCTAACAGATTATGGGGGTTTTCCACCAACCACCAGAAATGGTTATTCCAATACCTGGATTCATGCTTACCCAATTGTTCGGCAAGCAGAGAAAATTTTCATTATCAATGTCTCCAAAGTTTCTAGAATAAATGAAAACAAAAGTAAACTATTGGGAATTTATAGATTAAGAAATGGCTAGGAATGTATCTTGTTTCTAAACCTCAAAGGAATTCTTTAAGGGCTTGGGGTCCGACTCCTTAGCGAAACACTACTGCTGCTGAAGTTCAAACACCCATACCCTCTAATGTCCACTTTCATATGGCATTGAGGCAATTGAATACTCTAAGGAGTGTTTAATATTTTCAGGCTCCATACCCTTGTGGTTTGGTGAATTTTATTCATAAGAAAGTGGTTTCTCATACCAATTTGGGCTATGTGATAGCACTTACTGACATTTCTAATGATGATGATCCTAAAAGGCTGAATCTTTACCTTTAGGATATCAAAAACCTGATTCTCCCTTGGCAAAATAATTTTAAATTATCCAATTAAATACTTTCCACTTTGAGAATAGATGTTGAAAAAGAAGTATATGATGATTTTAACTCTTCATGGGGTGACGATACTACCACATTTCATGTTGTGACTGATGTAAGAGAGGTTATTATCTTGCATCCATAGCCTCACAGACCTTTATCCCATAACAGTTCTAGGGCCGCAGAGGAACCTATGAAACAGTTATGTTTAATATAACCAGATACACTTCCTGAAAAAGATCCTCTCACATTATCCATTCCTATCATAGATGCATTCTCAGAGGCTTGGAGGGTCTGGTATGAGTTAGGGTAAATGCTTCTAAGGAAGATATTTGGGAACTTATTCAAGAATTATAATTTGATGTTATGCGCTTTGGATCATCCATTTCTCCACCTGTATTTTGTCTCATGAAAATCCACATGAAGGATTGGTGTGTCTGAATGATATAGAAAAATACAGTAACACATTCAAGGATAGGCCTTATTGGTATGTTCAGGTAGCATATAAGGTGATAATCTTATATTCGGTTGATATTGAATGAGTGGTAGTGATATTTTCTAACCTCAACCTCATTGTACCTCGTTGTGAGGATCCTAAACTTTATTACTTTCTATTGTAGGAGTCTGAGGTAGCTCATAAGATGATACCTTCTTTAGTTTTTACCCCTATATGTACTACAGTAGGGGAACATACTCTCTTGGATATGGAGGTTCCTGCAGATGGTTCTCCTGGAGCTACCATGCTCATGGAGGTGGTCTTTTAAAATCCTATCTGGGAATTTCTGCCTCTCTTTAAACATGATTCTCCTTCTAGATAGTCATACCCATGGTGTACTATGTAATGTAGATAGGAAACACATCTGTTGATATAAATAATGTCAGGGATTACAAGTAACTTCCATATCAGTCTAACTTGATGTCACACTAAACGCTTCCATTTGTTGGTCAATTATCATGCACTTATCTTGATGTATAATTGATAAGTAACCAAGTGTAAAAATCTTAGACATATATCTATCCCAACCCTTTGTATGTGTGGGAGATACTATATGCAGCTATAGGTGAATAGGTCAGAGAGGCCGGGCCAACCAAGGAAGTTGATGGAATTTCCAGTTCTCAATGAGCATATTTTCCTTATCATACAGACCATTCCGTAATATTGGGGGAGTATTAAAAATTCCAAACATTGATAGAGTGTGTTGAAACTACCCTTATAGATATAGATGAGACACCTCTGATGGTGATAGATGAGATGGATGGGGAGCCCCAATCACTAGAGAACATTGCGGTGATTCACAGTTCTGAGAGTTCAGCAAGCCCAAACCAAATAAATCATGACCTTGTAGAGGGGGTGTCTTTGGGATTCGATGCCCTGATTGGTCATGATGATCCCACTCTTCTAGGGGATACAACCATAGGGGAGGAATCAATCCCAGTTCCGGGAGGTGTATAATTGGTCGTCACTCCTTTTTTCATGATGGTTATCCCAATGAGAACAATCTCTATATGCTTTCTTTTCGATGATGCTAACTGTGTTGAGATTGACCCTGATCTACGGGTGCCTTTGGATGACCTTGATAATGAATTATATATTGAAAATGTTGTACCGGCATAAACAGGTGGTGATTCCATGATGGAGGTCATATGTATTTATTCTCTTGTAGGTTCTAGTCATTTTTCTACCCTTCAATCAATTTTCAACCCTTTTTGAGATTTTTCATTCCCACCTACATTATTCTTAATTTGAGGGTCAAAACCACCAGAATTTTTTTTGTTGATTACTTGACCCCGACACCTACTGATATTTCTTGAGATGAAGCTGATAAGGGGTTGAATTACACTGATTTCATTGGATCAAGTTATTTTTTGATAGAACTCATTCAAAAATATGTTCTTCCACCTGGGAGAGACTCCAAAACTGACCAAAAAGGCTTAGTCAACCTTCATCTCGACCACCAAAAATGTGTGGAAAATAATTGAAGGATGATTTTTAAAACACCTCTTATTGATATTCCAATAATTCTTCCCATATTATACCTTGTGTTTTCAGTCCTATGGTTTGTAGCTTTTTATTATCAATGTATTTGTGACATAGTGAAGAAGGTGGTGGATGATAGGGAAGGAATCAAAATTCTTCATTCTATCTTTCTACCAACGCGTCTACACCACATCATTCCACAGGTATTCATATTCTTATTAATGTATCCTTTGACCATGATAGGATGTCTGCAATGTGATAAGAATAACTGCAGAGCCAAGGGCCTCATTAGAGTGACTTCATGAAGAAGTGGAGCGATTGACTCAAGAGCCAGTCCATATAATGTATGAAGTGACATACACTGAGAAATCAGTAAATTTGATGTATAATCTAGTAGAGGAGGGGAAAAGGGATGTAATTTATCAGTTTAATATTTCCAAAGAGTTATGGGATAGTGCAGCTGATGAGACTACATCCCTATCAGAACATCGCCAATCCATAGAGGATGAAAACCAGGAATTAATGGAGATATGGGGATTCACTAGGAAATTACTTTAACTACTATGTCTCACTTTAATAGATAATATCCATGTTTAAGATTTACCTCTATCTTCATGGGATGAAATACAATTGTTTTTCTCTCCATGCACTTTCTTTATTTTCTCCTCATTTGATAATAATCACCAGATAATGATTTGAAACATGATCTTCAGTAACTAAATAGAAGTAATCAATGAATACTATAATTTTTTCTTAATCCAGTGGAATCAAATAGCATAACATGGCTATTTCTAGGGTCATATGAGAGACCCTACAAGTTTTATGTATTTTTTTGTTATAACACTAATTTTTTCTTAAGCATGTTGTGATCATAGCTTAGCGGGCATAAATTAACTTTCTCTTTGGACACCATTTGGGGATTTTTACCTAAAATATTTCTGTATTTTTTATTAATCGATATCTTTAACAAAACATAAAATGACTTAGTCTAGTGAACTGATACTTGACTTTTACCCAGGGTTCCCTATGCAGGTTTTCAGCCTTCCTTTTTTTACATCCTTATTTTGGTAAGTTTAATGTCTTGCAAGCAGGACTATCATTATTGATGTTTTTGGTTGAGTAGATTTGACCAAAAAAATTTGGGGAGAGGTACCAAATATGATATATTGGCACATAATACCCTTATATTATCTAGACATGAGTAAGGGAGTTTTCTTGACCCTATTATTAAGATTTTGGGGCGTGATAAGTGATATGGGTCATGGAATACATTGGGGAAAATAGAGGTATGAAAATCCTCTCATGGGGATGAATTTTTCTCTAGTTGGAAGGCCTTTTTTGTGAGAAACTCATGTAGATCCATTGAGTCATATATTTTATAGTCAAGAAGATTTATTCTTATAACACTAACCATTCATTTCTTATGGTAATGTTGATTCCATGGGGCTTTGGATTTTTGAAGGCCATGAGGGGTGGCTTGTCAAAGGAGTGTCATCTAATAATTATGAAGGTATTAATGTAAATTTAAATCATGGATAGGATAAAACTACCTCATGAATTTGGATTTTTTACATTATAGTTGTGTCATGGGATAGTTTAACGTCATGAAACCATGGTTTTGGGGTTAACCACCTTGTTTTGACCAAATGAGGGGAAAGTAAAAACCCATTTCACGGTATTCAAATTAGAAATGTTCTACCATATTCAGGCATGAAACAGGTAAAGGATATAAACTATAACCTATGGAATTCTTAGTCCAAAGAATGATATGGGAATGGGAGCCATTAGTGCATACAAAGATAGGAAAACCCTCTCCTGAGGATGAATTTTTCTCTGGTTGGTAGGCCTTTTTGTGGGAAACGTATGAAGATCCACTATGGAATGTTGTGCATAGTCAATTATAGGTGTCCTCATGGAATTGACCATCCATTTCTGATGGTTGTGGAAGGATAAGTGGAATCGGTCCATTTCAATCACAGAGTTTGGTTAATGGATTAAAGGTACATGTACATGAAAGGGTATTGCATGTCCCAATTTCCAAATGAAAATTACAACGACATTTTTCCCATGCTAGGGTGAGGAGGTTCCTTTCATGGGACTGGCCATTTCATAAGAATAAACATTGGTTGTGAAATTAAATGTCTTTCGGTAAGGACATGAACATACTATATCCTCCCATGTATATCTAGCTAAGGCATGGGTATGGGGAATTGATTGAATAAAAGCATACTAGTGGGGCCATGCTCACATTGGACTGCACCATGTAGATTTATTTCATGCATATAAATATGGGGTAAAGTACTTTTTGTCAAGTATGATATTTCTTGTGTAGATATGGCTCACAGACTATTGAAGTGGGGACACTGTTTTCATATAGCTAGACTTGAAATAAGATGTTGAGGTGTCACCATCTATCATATGGGGAAAAGAGTCAATCCATACATAGATGTTGAAGATAAAACTCCCTGCAAGAGCCTGAACCACACACATATGGGGGTATTTTTTTTTTGTCGATAGACACATATTTAAGAATTGTGGCATCATTGAGGGTTCAAACCACTTTTTTATATTGTGCAGTTTAATGTCTTGTGATTAGCACTTTTCCATGAAGTATAATGTCTTACATTTAGGGAAGTGGAATCACAATTTAGTGTCATGTTGCAGGGAATAATTTTTTATGGAAATCACAAGTAACATAATGGAAAATCAAACCAGGGAATTCTAGCATGCTTTGGACATGTAGGGGTAGGAATATGTAAACTACAATCTAGGGTACTCTCATTTCAGGAGGAATGATACAGGGTATGGGATCTATTAGGGCATACAAAGATAGTAAAATCCTCCCAAGAGGATGAATTTTTTAGTCATTGATGCACCATTTTCTTTGTTATATATGTAGATCCACCAGGGAATATTTTTAATAATCAAGAAGAGGTGTCCTTAGGATAATTTATGTCTACTTCTGATGGCCCTGAAGGATTATGATTATATGATATTCCTAGGGTGAAGAGTCTATTGAATGGAAACGATGTGTCCAAACACACAAGAAAACATATAGTCTATAATTGGACATAAATTATTGATCTCCCAATATAGGTCGAACTCATATGTTATGGTATTTAGATTTCCTAATAGATTCTTTATGTGGAATACATATTTTAAATCATTTTCATGGATTTTTATTATGTACCTAAAATGGGTTATTTTTTTTAGTTTATAGGTCGCTGCTGTATGATGCGGGTGTCAATACATACCTCATTGAAATAAGGATCAATCCATATGTAATTCTAAGAGACTTTCCATTTCATATTTGATTCATGCAAAGGGGAACTCTTTTTTATGGTGGTCTGAAAAATATGACATGTTTAAAAATCCCCCACATCAACTTGGCTTCTATGCAGGGGAGGTGGAATTTTATGATTTTGGAAGTGGTTGGTCCAAGAAGTGGTATCCTATAATCGCTCTGTATCTTTAAAAGGAAGGTTTCAAGAAAAAAATATTCTTCAAATGCCATGAATTTTAGCATCATTCAGTAAGGATATAGGAAAACCAATGCAAAATTGTTTGAATATAGCAGCTGGTCCTAAATATGGAGACATAGTTGTCACTATATATCATATGGGGATGAGAATCAAGATGTATGTAGTTCTTAGACAAGGATTCTCCATGGAGGTATGACCTATCATGGGGGAGGTAATTTTTTTCCACATTCTTGGTTTGACGCAAGACATAGGGTCTGGTCATCACTACATATCATATAAGAATGGGAATCAGGATACATGTAGTTCTGGGAAAGATTTCTCTTAATGTCTTTCCCATGAATAGGAAAGGTTCATTTTTTTAGTTTCAGGGTGGCTCAACTGGGATGTAAGAATCCTGTCATAACTATGTATCTTGTATGAATTGAAATCAAGCCACATGTAGTTATTTGGGCACAAAGATGATAGATCGAGAGTCATTATATATCCCATGAGAATGAGAATCATGCCACTCATAGTTCTTCAAATACCATGTAGTTTAATTCTATGTGGTGAGGAACCATGTTATTCCATTAATAGTCTTTCATTCCAGAACATAATGGGCCTATTTCATACCCTTACTCCTTAATTTTGAGGGTAAACCCTTATTGCAGTTCCAAAGATCATGAGAGCTATTATCGGTCTGAGAAATAAAGAGATCCATAGGTTCCACACAATTCTAAGATAAGAGAGAGTACAATAAGGAAAATTCATATCATTTTGTGGCTTGACCAAGATATATTATCACTGCATCCCTATATATTTCATTGAAAATGAGAATCAATATATACATATATAGAGAAGTTTCATGTGGTTTATTATCATGCAGTGAGGATGTAGGTGGATCAATGTGAATCTGTGGATAAACACCATAAATCCATGCAGTTTTACGTTATGTGGTAAGGACCCTCGTGCAATGCAGTATAATGTCATTCAATAAGGACTTCTCATCATATATTTTAAAATATTATGATTTGGATGATGGATTCTATTATTTACAATATCTTTCTTCTTGGATGTGTTCATTTATTTTAACATCATGTAACATAGATGAGTTAGTGAAGTTTAATTTCATGTGTCTTGGATTTTTTCCTTTGTCTACAAGAAATATTTCATTAGTAACATTGCATTAGTAGGTGTTGTGATGATTTTTCGGTCTATTAAAATTATCCATATGTTACATTGGAGTGGATCTTCTATATGACATATGGAATCTCAAACTTTTGTTCCAATTATTGTGGATTCATTCTAATTATCATCGGAGTTCTATGGACTAATACCATTTATCCTTCAAGGAAAGATTGGAGGTGAACCTTTTTGTTGAAGACTTGTAAAATCAGGTATTAGTAAACTTCCAAATGGTGAAAATTATGTAATATATTTTCATAGAGTCTATCTAATTCATCCAGTTGCTTATCAGATTTATAGTCTGTGTAAAATTGGTTAAAAAGGAAATATTAAGTGATGGAATGTGAACTCCGATTGGTAGGACCACCTATATCCTGTACACCGATGAATATGGGGTTACTTTTCTAGTGGTACATGTGGTGATCTGGTAAGACCAAAAAACATGGAGGACCATGTATAGACAAGAATTTGCATCTTTATTGAACATAATTTGGATTATATTGGATAGGGTCTTGTAGAAGACTTCCATCTTTCTATTTTCCAAAGCATGATAGTAGGATGAATGGTTGATCTTGACACCATACTACTAATATAATTTTTCCAACTCAATGGAAAATATGTTCGTGTCATTATCCATCAGTACGGTTTGAGGGACAAGAAATAGAGTAATAATTTTGGTCTTCCCAATGGTAAAAATGTTTCATTCGAAGAATTCATTGAGGGGTATAACTTTTGTCCATTTTTTAAAGAAGTCAGTTGCATTGAAGAAATACTTGAATTTCTTAGACGTAATGGGAGGTTATGGCCCTATGACATCCATTCCCTATATGTAAAACGTTCAAGCATACTTTTTTTGTGTGGAGTAACACCAGGGTATGGTGGATGATGTTTAGTGAACATGAGTGGAATAATACTTGTTGGTAATGTCATCACAGTCTTGAGTCATAGTTAGATAGTAGTATCCAACCCTTCTAATTTGAAGGTAAATCTTGGATCATGGTTTATGTGCACCACATGCTCCAGTGTGTACCACATTCTTGATGGTAGCGTTATCTTCTCTATCAATGCGCCATTGAAGGATCCCATCAAGGCCTCATTTATATGGGACATTTGGTCGATTTGCGCCATCATGTAGAACAAAACTAATTACTAATCTTTGTATTTTTTCCCTGCTTGATCTATTATGGGGATTTCTTCATTTTGGAGACAATTCATAATGAATTTCATCCAAACAATGGTTGGACATAAAACTCATGGAAATGGTTGATTTCATTCATTTCTTCAGTATATACTTGAATTAATGGTGAGATTATCCAGTGCTATGCAATACTGATTACTGTTTCATCCTGATCTGGGTTAGCCATATATGTGGATTCATTTTACAATGCATCATATTGAGAATTTTTTGACTAGGGGATATATGATAATGTCATATCTGAAGGTAATTCCACGATCAGTCCTTGAATGTGATCAAAAAAATGGATTAACTCGACCTTTTTTATGGTGTAATCACCATTAAATTTCTTGATAATAGGTTCTTAATTAGCTTTTATTTTCAAGTGTTTTACTTATAACTGAAGTTCCAAGTCTATCCCTAAAAATGAGAGCATATTATTATAATTTAATTTTTGTACACCCCTCTAACAACTAGAAGGAGTATGGTAGGACCAACATTGCTAGAGAATTCAGTAGGATTCTTAGTCCTACAGTGTTAAGTGTAGGTCCTCCATTATTTTCCTCGTTAGGATTCTGAATGCACCATAAAAAGTCAAATTCCAGGTTTTGGAGCCTTGATTTATAATGATAAACTCATCATCATGAAATTCAGATTCTGATGAAGTTATATCTACTAAGGGGTTCTTTTCCAACAAATCTACTAGTGTCTATCATTTAATGTCTTTCTAAGGAATGAACTAGATTTCAAACTATTGTAGAATAACCTCATAGCATGATAGATGTCCAGATAACATTAGATGGAAGATAATATACTTGAGTCAATTTTTTTGCATGACCAAATGGACCTTGTGGTGGTGCAGGTAGTGTCGCACCGTATAGACAAGGAATATTAGTTCCAGAAAACTCTTCTCAATTTTGGAATACTGAGTCTCAGCATCAATTATGGTTTGGCTAAGATAGTACAGGTTTTTTTCACTACCGGGTCATTTTTATGTATATGTTTTTGCTGCTTAAGGATCTCTCCAATGTATTAACATAAAAAATTATTTTTCTTCCTTTAATGTTCATCATTCTCACTGGAGGACTTAATAGATATTTCATAAGAATTTCAAATGATTCTTGACAACAAAATTTACATTGATATTTGACCCCCGTTTTCATCAACATGGTGAGGGGAAAACATTTTTTTCAAGGTTGAATATGAAGTTAAAAATGTTGGACAGATGTACTTGAATTCCTCCCAACACTATGAGGTTTTGAGGAGGTGACATACCAAAGGATGTCATTTTCTTATCAGGGTCAACATCAATACCATGATGGAATACAATGAATCCAAGTAATTTACTTAAGTTAAAACTGAAATAACATTTCAAGGGGTTCATTATCAATCCATTTTGTCACTTGTTTTTGAAAAAAAAATCAAATCTAATTTGTAGTCCGAACATTATTATGATTTAACCACCAAGTCATCAACATAGAATTCAATGAACTGCCCGAGTAAGGGCTAGTAGATGTGATACATGGTCCATTGATATGCGGTGCCAGAATGTTTTAGACCAGAATGTATTACCTTGTAGAAAAATTATCTCTATGTGAAAAACCAAGGATATCATTTTCTTCTCAGGGTCAAAATCATTTTCATGATGGCATACAACGAAGACAAGAAATTTACATAAGGTAAAACTGAAATCCCATTTCAAGTGGTTCATTTTCAATCCATGTTGTCACAGGTTATTGAAAAAAAATTCAAATCTAATTGGTGGTCCAAACATTATTATGATTTAACCACCAAGTCATGAACATAGAATTCAATAAACTATCGGATTAAGGGCTTGTAGATGTGATGCATGTTCCGTTGATATGTAGTGCCAACATTTTTTAAACCAGAAGAAATTACCTTGTATAAAAATTCCCTATAGGGTGTCCTCAAGGAGGTTTATTCTTCATCTACTTAGGAAATACCGATTTGTTTTTAACCTCATTATCATTCCATGAAAGATAGGGCGTGATATCCAATAGTTTCATCAATTAGAAATTTTGTGTCCGGTACTGGGAAGTAATCTTTCAGATAGTGCGAATTGAGTTCCCTAATGTTAACAAAGACACTAATTTTCATATAATTCTTTTTTATGGGTTCAATATTGTCCAACCAAGTGGGATATTGGTCCCCCCAAATTAATTTTACTTTAATGAGCTTGTTTACTTTAGCCTCAAGTTTGGCGGCATAGGTCAGGTCCATCCTTCAAGTTTCTCTCTTATAACAACGATGATATTCTGGAAGTCCCACATAGTGAGTCCCACATAGTGATCAAGGACTATAATTTCTATATAATTCCTAGAAAAATTTAAATTATTACATAGGAAGGAGTTTTATACCTCTTTCTTATATGAAGTCATGGATGCACTAATTAGAGTGGGTCGCATGTCTTCTTCAGTACCCATGTTTATTTCCCCAAGTTCCCCAATTGTGGCAGAGACACCTTCCTCAAATTTTGAATGGGAGTCCCTAAGGACATATTCCTATTCCTTTTCAACTTTCTCCTAGTATTATTCTTATTCTTATGGTTAAATAATTATTGAGATGAACTCTCCATAATTAAGAGAAATGACGAAATTTTGGCCTTCAGGGGATCAGATGATGTCTTAGGACCGGACTAACATCAATGAATTTTGGGGAGAGAATATAGTGAGGGATATAGGTATGAATTCATTTTCTTCTACTATAAAAGGAGAGGTAACGATTATCTGGATCTATGTGGATTCATTGAGAAAATTTTAATTTGTGAATTCGCCAATATTTGGGGGACTAGTGTATTTTATTCACTATTAGGATTGGTGACCATGACTACAGTCATGAGAAATATTGAGTATGCATCTCAATATGGGATCATGCACTACACGTGATTCATGGGAAATATTTATTCTTTGTCGATCTTCTTGAAGGGGTTGGAGGGGACATCTCCAAACCATTTGGGGTGGTGACCCAATCTATATTATCGACCAAGGTTCTATTCCCTTTCAACTAAAAGAATCATAAATCAATGAAGTGGGACTTGCATGGCATGAACAGAGACTTATTGGTGTAAAACATCTAATTTATTCCATTTGTTCAATACATGATACACTGGTGGTATGATGAAGAAATCTATACATGCTAGTGAAACTAAGGCCTTCCTAGCATAACATTGATGGATGTGTTTTTTCGAACCACCAAAAAATATTAGTTAGTTATAAGGTCACGGAATTGAGTTTGGGGCTTGATTTTTCCTAATAGTTTCTACTCACTTTTTTCATTACACAAAATGGTTATGGAAAATGGCATCAAGTTATCTTCATTGGAGCCCATCCAATAAAGTGTTCGCACTGTGAGGAGATTAACTATGATCCATTATCAATGAAGTCTTTTTAAATATCAATATAATTTATCATTACAAAAAATTATATGGGTCTAATGATTCCCTTCATAATGAAATCATATTCTTGATCTGTAAAGAACATAATTTCGTGATATTGTGCAGGTTTATTATCAGTCTGATGGACTTCAGTGGTGGCCACATCAGCCAAAAACTCATGGATGGTTTTTAGAGACTCTATGAGTGCTTCTCTACGTGTCATGACCCGTCCTCGGGGCCCATGCTGTGACTACCCCAAGCCCACCTTCCATAGGCCAGGGGCTAGCGACTAGCACCGAAGGCGTAAATCCCGATAACTGGGAAGGCATTGCCTTTATAAAAGTAAACAAAACACCACAGAGTACAAGAGGAAGCAAAACACTAAGTACAAAAGAAAAGCTGAAAAGTAAATGGGCCAGAATACAAACCCAAAAGAAAGTACAACTACAACTGAACAAGGTACAACAGCAAAAAGACAAACAGCTGGAAGAAGGAAGCAGCTCCTGGGTCGTCCTCCTCGGATCCTACATGAAGGGTAGGTACAGATAGCGCAGCTCCTGGTCATCCACCACAGATCCTACCTGAAGGGTAGGTACAGATAACCTCCTTTACGCTCTCGTCCGTCAACCTCCTCTGTGTGTCGTCTCGTCGTGTAGTCCACCTCCGGGTACTGACTCGTCATGTAGTCCACCTCCGGGTACCGTCCAGTCCTCGAACACTTGGCCTCCGTCAGCACTACCCATTGTCTGCAACCAACACAACGAGGTGCGGGCATAGCCCGTGCAGGGGTGAGTATAACGATACTCAGTAGGGACCCCGAGACCCTCAAGGTCTCACTAAACAAACAAGGATAACCACAAAGAAGATCTCAACAGATATCCTCTACTTAGGTATATGCCCATACATATACCTAAGTTATCAAGTAACCCATCTCAATCATGAGGAAACACAAGGATTATGAAATCAACGGATAACCACTACCCAGGTATATGCCCATACATATACCTAAGTTATCAATTGACCCATCTCAATCAAGAGGTAAACACAAAGGTCATTGACTCAGCTCAAACCAGGAGTTTCATTATCGAAACTGTAACTGCTGAAGAGCTCCGTCTCTGGAGTGTACAGTGGTCCTGTCACGACTCCGAGGTACTGCTCACTAACATAAAACTACTGAGGTACTCCTCCTGTCGAGTACCGCGGGTCTGCGGCCAACTACCGGGCGCTCCGTCCGCTGTGGGTCTGTCGCCAAATATCGGGTGGTCACCCTAATAGCCTACAGAGGTACTCCTCCTATCGAGTACCACGGGTCTGTGGTCAACTACCGGGTGCTCCGTCCACCGTGCGTCTGTCACCAAATATTGGGCGCTGCGTCCACTGGGCTATTCGACTCACTCCAATTCGAGTCGGTCTAGCAGTCATCAGGTCTCAGCCAGCTACACGGTCTCTGTACTCCTCACGCTCGTCTCTGGGAGGGTCTTCTCCATGAGTTACTGGTCGATACTCCAAGTATCACAAAGTCCCATGAAGAAGTATCTCAAAGGACCGCCTCATCATAGGGGTCTCAACGTAACAGACGACGCGTCAATCGGACGCCCGGTCTGTGAGTTACTAGTATTTTCGTCCCAGGGGCCCGGTTGGTTTCGTGAGTGAACCAACCCAGCCATATCTCAACTGTACCCCGAACTCTCATAGGGTATACTCATAGGGACCGTTTCTCAACAAGATCAACAACGCCGCTGACGGTTCGTCAAACGGATGTCATGTCTGAAAGATATCAGCTTTCCTGATCCAGGGGCCCGGTTGGATTTCAGGTACAATCCAACCCTACCATATTCCAACTGCGTCCAAAAATCAGGTGAAGTATACCAAAAGTTTCGTCTCATCAAGAGGAATTCAACGAAATAGACGGCACGTTAATCGGATGCCCAGTCTGTGAATTATTGGCTTTTTCGTTCCAAGGGCCCAGTTGGTTTTGTGAGCGAACCAACCCGACCGTACTCCTACAACATCCAAACCTTGAGCGGAGTGAGCCAAAAGATCCGACTCACTTATAGGAATTCAATAAAGTGGATGGCACATCATTCGGACGTCCGGAACTCAAGTTACGAGCGTTTCCGCTCAGTGGGCCCGATTGGTTTCCTGAGCGAACCAACCCAGCCGAACCCAAAGTTCTCCGAAATCTTGAGTGTAATATACAGAAACGACCGTATCGATCCATGGATCGCGTTGCCGCTGACGGCGCGTCAATCAGACGCCTACAGGTCATGATATGGGCATTTGACCGAAAGTCGTCCGAAAACGGGGGGTCTGGGCCCGGGGCGACCCGGCCCTACCCCCCTGGGTCGGCCGAACCGGGTCGACCCGACTCGGGTCCGACCTGGCTGGGCCCGGCCCGGCTCGGTCCGGCTCGGTTCGGCCCGACCGGCTGGCCGCGGCTCGGCCAGCGTGGCCGAGCCGAATCACGGAGCGGGGTGTCCCCCGCCCGCCGCTAATTGACGCCAGCAGTGGATCCGTCGACCGCCCACCCTCCGGCGGCGCACCGCCGCCGCCTTCCGCGGGCCACCGGAGTTGCTCCGGTGGTCCGTTTTCCTTCCCGTCGGCGCAGTTGTCCCTCCCGGGTTCCGTTCTTCACTGCGGGATCATCAAATTTCCCTTGAGTCACGTTTTGTCGTCGCCCGCCAAATCCGCACAACCACGAATAACTGCGGAGGGTTTTCGGGCCGTGTTCGTTTGGCCCGCACCCTCCGTGTTAGTTAATAACGACGGGAGAAATATTCAACACATGAAACAACAATTTTAATAAATTAAAATTGTTCATATGAAACTGGTTCATTAATTTTAAAGAAACGTTCACGGGAATATAAAGGTATTTCCAAAATAAAAATCCCTACCTCGTCAAGTCGTCGCACGCGCATTCTTCGCGGATTTGATCGCCGCGGAAGGAGTTGATCGTCGCGTCATGGAAAGGCGTCGCGTCGTCATGGAAGGGCGTCGCGTCGTCGCGGAAGGGCGTCGCGTCGTCGCGGAAAGAGGCTATCGTCACGTCGCATAAAGGTGACGCGTCGATGAACTCCGAGGTTCAAGAACATGAAGATTTGATTATATCGATTAAATCCATGTGTTGTAATAAACCACAAAGAAGATTTAAAAGAAACCAAAAATCTCCTACCTCAAGCAGTTGGTGATCGGAGATCGTTGCGGGGAAGAACTTCTCAGAAGAAGCGTCGTCAATCTCCGAGGGTGACGGCGTTCTTCGCGTTCTTCGCGTTCTTCGCGTTCTTCGCGAAGGAGGATGAAGGCACAAAGTTGTCAAAACCTCTCAACGAGAATTTTTTCAGAAGTCGTGTGTTGGTCTTATTTTATTATTACGCCAAAGGATTGAAAACATGTTAAGAAACGATTAAATTAATTCATCGAATTAATTCAACGAATAAGACCGCCCAATTAATTCAACGAATAAAACTGCCCAATTAATTCAACGAATAAAACCGCCCAATTAATTGGTGTGTTAAGAAATTTAGAAAACGCGTCAGTTGACTTTCATAATGACGGGTTTTCACGGGTGCGTTACTTAGCGGAAAGAAACGGTGGGGCTCGTGCGGGCCCCACCTCACAAATATCCTACCATGAGGGTAGGATATTTCTGGATAGCACCATATCCACATCGACTCAGCTTAAGCTGCTTTAAGTGGCTTCAAGTGGCTTCCAAGCGGCTTAAGTGAAATAAAATAAAGTTTTTCATACAATTTATTTTATTTCTTAACTTTAAGCCCAAAAATTAAAAACCACACCCGAGAAAACACAACTCCGGAAGAGGGGTTTCTAAGTAATTATCGGCGCTGCGATTCCATCAGTGTCCTCAGAATTCGATTCCGAGCATCGGTTCAAAAGTTTAGAAAAACCCGCTTGTCCATTCACTGAACGTACCTGAGCCAAACTTCGGAAAATGATTCCGAGAACACCGGGCCTCGGAATCAGGTGCTGTTAGAAACTGCATTCTTGTAAAAATCCAATGAAAATTAAGAAAAAAAATTCCTTGGAATTTACGGGTCTTTACATTACTCCCACCACAGGGCTTTACGTCCCCGTAAAGCTTCACCACAGACTAAGGGATACACAAATGGTACTGAGCACGCATCTGATCCTTCCACTCCCATGTGCTCACCTGGAGGTTCCCATGCTACCAAAGAAAGTGCACCAAAGGAATCGATCGTCCCCGTAGGATCTGCTCTTGTCGATCCTTGATCCTCACTAGAACCTCCGTGGAAGTAACCCCATCGCCATTGTCCTGCTCTTCATGGTCGACGATATGCGAAGGGTCGAGCATGTATCTCCTCAGTTGAGATACCTGGAAAATGTCGTGCAACTAGTGCAATTGTGGTGGATGGGTCAAGCGGTAAACCACCTCACCTACCCGGCTGAGGACCTAGAAAGGTCTGTTGAACCTCGGAGATAACTTGCCTCCCTGTCCACATCTCCATAAACCTTGTCGAGGTGAGATCCATAAGAAGACGTGGTCATCATCCTCGAACTCCAGAGGTCCCCATTTTCTGTTAGAACTGAAACTCAAAAGACTGCTTCCACGAGGGTATGGTTTACTGACTCAAGAGTGATCAGTTGCACCCTCCTGTGAAAGAGTTTATCCTGTGCCGCATGGGGTTTCCTTTTCCCTGTCCAAGGAAAACCCATCCCGACATTTGCCTAAAACCGTCAATTTGAGTATGAACAGTTATTGCCCGTTCCATACTTAAACTAACGTCGTAAGGCCTTGACGCTACCACCAATAGATTCCAACAGAAACTCTCTCCTCGAGGGTCCGACCACACTGTCGGCGTAAGTGTGATCATCGAGTCTCCTCCCAAGGTATCTCCAGATGTGAGGGTCAAGTCCACGGCTTACCGGAAACTCTAGGTATGGAACAAGATTTTTGAAAGCAAGGAATGATTCATATCGACGTCCGTTACTACGGCTGCTAGTAGTGGACACAGACTGTCCCTTGAATCATTTCTAGAGCCATTGGGTCACATTCCTTGACCGCGCATAGCCGCAGTCTTCCACCACCCTCCAGCTCCCTGAGCCATGCAGGGATAACTAAGGCGGGTGGTTGTAGCATGTTAAGATGTAAACCACCTCATACTGCTCTCCTAGCTCTGCCTCCACGTCTGCTGCTTCGCAGACTCATCTATCCTTAAAGCTTCCACATCTTGAAACATTTAACACGCCCGAGTCTCTAAGACTGCCACCGGTTTCCTGTTTCTTACTGTAGTGTTCAGTATTCATCCTCTCTTTGATGACCTAGACCTTCTTTAGTCTCACAAGAGCTTCTATGATTTCTTCTTTTCCGATAAGAGAAATCTGGTCTCATCCCCTAGATGAACCACATATGTTGCCTAATACAGTCAATCCTGACATGAATGATGCATTCATGCCATGGATGACGTCGTAATGCCTCGACGTAACTACTAAGAGATCCAAATATCACTCTCGACTCCAAGGGTCGGGTCACACTGTCGGCATCAGTGTGAGGTCCCTGGGTCTCCTCCAGTAGAAATATCGAAAGTGAGGGTCAAGTCAACAGTCTTAACTAGGACCACTCAGTATCAACCAAACAAAAAGGACAGGAAATCAAACATCACAGGATAAGTGTCTTTTTATTATTGCAGCTCATAGTACAAAGACACAAATACAAAATCAAAATGGAACTAGAAGTATAAAGGACGTATCCACTAGTTCCTCTCTTGTCCACCTGCTCTCGGAGCTCTACTTCCTTGTCTACTGCTCGGCTATTGCTCAAGCACCAGCCGCTGCTTCTGTCTCAGTGGCTCCTCCAACACCCGCTGATCAACTGTGCGGGGGGTCTTACAGTCATGTGCCAGGTGACCCTTCCTGCCGCAGGAGAAACACTTTCCGTTTCTGGCACGCCTGGCTCTGACCCCACCCCGGGTGCCCCGCACCACTGATCCTAAAACCCGAGATCGTCCAACTGCTGGTCTAGTCCTCCTAGACCTCTGCATCATTTGTCTACTGCCCACAGATGACTCGGCAACTGATCAAAAACCCTGCGGCAAAGGCAGAAGCTCCTGTACACGATCGGGGTGTAGAGCTACTGGCACAAACTCCACCCTGAAGAAGGTCTCGATGTCTTCCCATGCGAAGGTCATCCCGTGGCAAAACTGGAACAAGTGGCTCCACCACCTGCCTGCTGCTGCTTGAAGGAGGCTGGAAGCAAGGATCACCATGAAATATATCGGCGCCCCCACTAGCCTGAAGACTCTCACCACAGCCTCCAGCCAATCCTCAGCCGCCTGCGGGTCCGTCCCTCCCTGGAACCTGGGTGGCCTCTAGCGCTGGAACTCATGCAGTGCGCTCAAGAGATGTGCATCCTCTACTGCTGGGGCTGGTGGCATCGGTGCCCCAATGGGTAGTAGTACCGCTGGTGCCTCCGCTGGTGCCTCAACTGGGATAGGGCCCTATACTGAGGCCTCGTCGCTCGGTGGGCTGTCAATACGTACCACTCTCGGGGCTCTAGCTGGTCATCCACGGGGAGGCATCCTGAAAGAAACAACGTGACATGGTCAAAAGATTATCCCTTGTGAGCTGACTTGGTTTGAGCTGACATTTAAATAAAACATCTGGAAAACACACACGCAATCAGTGTTTTCGTGCACAAAGTTGGAAATCAGTTGTCAGGGTCCTGGTGTATGGATACATCGGTCGCCCACACCAACACTGGACTCCCTGAACTGAAAACCACACTCGGTACTCTTAACACTGTTGCTTCACAGAAAGAAACATCAGAGTTATAAGTTCTGCAGTAGAACCGAACTCCTCTGATACCAATTTGTCACGACCCGTCCTCAGGGCTCGTGCCGTGACTACCCCAAGCCCGCCTTCTATAGGCCAGGGGCTGGCGACTAGCACCGAAGGTGTAAATCCCGATAACTGGGAAGGCATTGCCTTTATAAAAGTAAACAAAACACCATAGAGTACAAGCAGAAGAAAAACACTAAGTGCAAAAGAAAAGCTGAAAAGTAAATGGGCCAGAATACAAACCCAAAAGAAAGTAAAACTACAACTGAACAAGGTACAACAACAAAAAGACAAACAGCTGGAAGAAGGAAGCAGCTCCTGGGTCGTCCTCCTCGGATCCTACCTGAAGGGTAGGTACAGATAGTGTAGCTCCTAGTTGTCCACCACAAATCCTACCTGAAGGGTAGGTACAGATATCCTCCTCCATGCTCTCGTCCATCAACCTCCTCTGTGTGTCGTCTCATCGTGTAGTCCACCTCTTCTGTGTGTCGTCTCGTCGTGTACTCCACCTCCGGGTACTGACTTGTCGTGTAGTCCACCTCCGGGTACTGACTCGTCGTGTAGTCCACCTCCGGGTACTGACTCGTCGTGTAGTCCACCTCCGGGTACTGACTCGTCGTGTAGTCCACCTCCGGGTACTGACTCATCGTGTAGTCCACATCCGGGTACTGTCCAGTCCTCAAACACTTGGCCTCCGTCAGCACTACCCGTCGTCTTCAACCAACACAACGAGGTGCGGGCATAGCCCGTGCAGGGGTGAGTATAACGATACTTAGTAGGGACCCCGAGACCCTCAAGGTCTCACTAAACCAACAAGGAAAACCACAATGAAGATCTGAGCAGATAACCTCTACTTAGGTATATGCCCATACATATACCGAAGTTATTAAGTAACCAATCTCAATCATGAGGAAACACAAGGATTATGAAATCAACGGATAACCACTACCCAGTTATATGCCCATACATATACCTAAGTTATCAAGTGACCCATCACAATCAAGAGGTAAACACAAAGGTCATTGACTCAGCTCAAACCAGGATTTTCATTATCGAAACTGTAACTGCTGAAGAGCTCTATCTATGGAGTGTACAGTGGTCCTGTCACGACTCCAAGATACTGCTCACGAACCTAAGACTGCTAAGGTACTCCTCCTGTCGATTACTGCGGGTCTGCGGCCAACTCCCGGGCGCTTCGTCCGCTGTGGGTCTATCGCCAAATACCGGGGACTCCCCCTAATAGCCTACAGAGGTACTCTTCCTGTCGAGTACCACGGGACTGCGGCCAACTACCGGGTGCTCCGTCCGCCGTGGGTCTGTCGCCAAATACTGGGCGCTCCATCCACTGGGCTAGTCGACTCACTCCAAGTCGAGTCGGTCAAGCAGTCGTCAGATCTCAGCCGGCTACACGGTCTCTGTACTCTGCACGCTCATCTCCGGGAGGGTCCGCTCCACGAGCTACTGGTCGATACTCCAAGTATCACAAAGTCCCACGAAGAAGTATCTCAAAAGACCGCCTCATCATAGGGGTCTCAACGTATCAGACGGCGCGTCAATCGGACGCCTGGTCTGTGAGTTACTCGCCTTTTCGTCCCAGGGGCCCGGTTGGTTTCGTGAGCGAACCAACCCGGCCGTATCTCAACTGTACCCCGAACTCTCATAGGGTATACTCATAGGGACTGTTTCTCAACGAGATCAACAACGCCGCTGACGGTTCGTCAAACGGATGTCCTGTCTGAAAGATATCAGCTTTCCAGATCCAGGGGCCCGGTTGGATTTCAGGTACAATCCAGCCTGGCCATATTCCAACTGCGTCCAAAACTTGGGCGAAGTATACCAAAAGTTCCGTCTCATCAAGAGGAATTCAACGAAACAGACGACGCATCGATCAGACGCCCAATCTGTGAATTATTGGCATTTTCGTTCCAAGGTCCCGGTTGGTTTCGTGAGCGAACCAACCCGTCCATACTCCTACAGCATCCAAACCTCGAGCGGAGTGATCCAAAAGATCTGAATCACTTAGAGTAATTCAATAAAGTCGACGAAACATCATTCGGACGTCCGGAACTCAAGTTACGAGCGTTTCCGCTCCGAGGGCCAGATTGGTTTCGTGAGCGAACCAACCCGGCCAAACCCAAAGTCCTCCGAAATCTTGAGTGTAATATAACGAAACGACCGTCTTGATCCAAGAATCGTGTTTCCACTGACGGCGTGTCAATTGGATGGCTACAACTCAAGATATAGGCATTTGACCGAAAGTGGTCCGAAAACGGGGGGTCTGGGCCCGGGGCGACCCGGCCCGACCCCTCCCCCCCCCCCCCTGGGTCGGCCGAACCGGGTAGACCCGACCCAGGTTCGACCCGGCTTGGCCCGGCCCGGCTCGGTCCGGCCGCGGCTCGGCCAGCGTGGCCGAGCCGAATCGCGAAGCGGGGTTTCCCCCTCCCGCCGCTAATTGACGCCAGCGGCGGATCCGCCGGCCGCCCACCCTCCGGCGGCGCGCCACCGCCGCCGGTCGCCGGCACCGCCGCCGCCTTCCGCGGGCCACCGGAGTTGCTCTGGTGGTCCGTTTTCCTTCCTGTCTGCGCCGTTATCCCTCCCGGGTTCCATTCTTCACTACGGCATCATCAAATTGCCCTTGCATCACGTTTTTTCGTCGCCTGCCAAATCCGCACAACCACGAAGAACGGCGGAGGGTTGTTGGGCCGTGTTCTTTTGGCCCGCACCCTCCGCGTTAGTTAATAACAACGGGAGAAATATTCAACACATGAAACAACAATTTTAATAAATTAAAATTGTTCATATGAAACCGGTTCTTTAATTTTAAAGAAACGTTCACGGGAATATAAAGGTATTTCCAAAATAAAGATCCCTACCTCGTCAAGTCTTCGCACGCGCGTTCTTCGTGGATTTGATCACTGCGGAAGGAGGCGATCGTCGCGTTGCGGAAAGGCGTCGCGTCATCGCGGAAGGGCGTCGCGTCGTCACGGAAGGGCGTCGCGTCGTCGGAGAAAGAGTCGATCATCACATCACGGAAAGGTGACGCGTCGACGAACTCTGAGGTTCAAGAACATGAAGGTTTAATTATATCGATTAAATCCATGTTTTGATATAAACCACAAAGAAGATTTAAAAGAAACCCGAAATCTCCTACCTCAAGCAGTTGGTGATCGGAGATCGTTGCAGGGAAGAATGTCTCAGAAGAAGCGTCGTCAATCTCTGAGGGTGACGGCGTTCTTCGCGTTCTTCACGTTCTTCGCGAATGAGGATGAAGGCACAAAGTTGTCAAAACCTCTCAACGAGCATTTTTTCAGAAGTCGTGCGTTGGTCTTATTTTATTGTTACGCCAACGGATTGAAAACAGGTTAAGAAGATATTAAATTAATTCATAGAATTAATTCAACGAATAAAACCGCCCAATTAATTCAAGGAATAAAACCGCCCAATTAATTCAACGAATAAAACCGCCCAATTAATTGGTGCGTTAAGAAATTTAGAAAACGCGTCAGTTGACGTTCATAATGACGGGTTTTCGCGGGTGCGTTACTAAGCAGAAAGAAACGGTGGGGCTCGTGCGGGGCCCACCTCACAAATATCCTACCAAGAGGGTAGGATATTTCTGGATAGCACCCTATCTGCATCGACTCAGCTTAAGCTGCTTTAAGTGGCGTCAAGTGGCTTCCAAGCGGCTTAAGTGAAATAAAATAAAGTTTGTCTTACAATTTATTTTATTTTTTAACTTTAAGCCCAAAAATTAAAAACCACACCCGAGCAAACGCAAATCTAGAAGAGGCGTTTCTAAGCAATTATCGGTGCTGTGATTCCATCGATGCCCTCAGAATTCGATTCCGTACACCGGTTCAAAAGTTTAGAAAAACCCGCTCGTCCGTTCACTGAAAGTACCCGAGCCAAACTTTGGAAAATGATTCCGGGCACACCGGGCCTCGGAATCAGGTGCCGTCAAGAAACTGCGTTCTTGTAAAATTCCAATGAAAATTAAGAAAAAAAATTCCCTTGGAATTTATGGGTCTTTACACTAAGGGCATTCGAAAAAATCAGAGCATCCAAGGTTGATATTTTGGCTGGTACTGATAAAAGTTGCTTCAGGATATCATACATCTATTATAAATGTCAGTTCTTCCCAACATTGTGATGCTCTTTCATTGGTAATTTATTTTATGATAATATATTGACCCTTCAGACAAGAGCTGGAGGATCTTCTGCTCTTTGTGGGTTAGGCCGAATAGGTCCTCCCGATTTTCGAGGGAAATTACACTCATGTTCTTCTTCTAATGGATACTCAAAAATGATTGGACTAGAGTTACATTTGGAAGGTTAGAGGGAATTTCACAGTTCTTGTTCAGTCTATTTGAGAACTCTTCCTCACATTTCTACAACATTTATGGTTTGAGTGGTGGTTCAGACATAAGCTTCATCTCTTCCATGGATGTGTCTTCCTTGGAATCCCCATCTTCCGAGGCCTCTTCTTCCAGTTCCCCAATTGAGTGTTGGTACTCATTTTCGTAGCCATACTCATCATTGAAGTAGGGTTCCATCAAATAATTGACATTGAAAAATCCAGAAATAAAATCTTCTTTGGAAGATGACTATGCCTAATCAATTACTCCGGGTGGTGCCGTTTGGTGGGTCGGGGCCTGTTCTTTCGGATTAGGTAGTATGAACTCCGAGAGGTTTAATGATAATTATGGCCTTCATAAAAAGTAATCATCCTTCACTTGCTCATTACATTCCAAATAAGACTATCTCTTAGACAGTCAAATTATTGAAGATTGTGGGGTAGAGGATATTATGTGTGTTATAGTAGGGGAAACTGGAGATATAGTTGGGTGCTTCAACTATGCTTGGATAAATTCATGAGTTCTGTTGGTTGTCCTTTAAGTCAACCAACTATCAAACTTTTGTACCCTTTTTATGACATCATCTTTCCACTCATCTCACTCATTGGATGCAATGGTGGATACATACACCATATACACTAGTGGTGTTCCAAATTTCACTTTACCATAATCTATCATTTTATATTGGAGGTCCTTGAAGATGAAACACTCTTAAATGGTGTCTCCTAGTATCCAGAGAAAGAACTATAACTTTTCTTTTCTTAGAGAACAACTTCATCAACCATTTTTAGTTTGTGATTATGGAGTAGGTTACAGTTAATAGTAGCTATAAAATATCCACATACTTAGTTATCTCATAATGAGTAAACTTTGTTCCTTCATTACCCTAACTGATTTCTCCTAGTCCCCATTCAGTCATCTTATCAATGTGGGGGTTATTTTTGATAATTATGTGGTCCTACATGATTTGGTTCAGGCCTTAGAGCTGGAGCAAGCACTGAGGGTGGAATGGGCATAAAACAAATGTTTCAACTGTTCTTACCCTTTTTCTGGGCCTCAGTGGATCTTCTCGGGACTAAATTTTGGTCTTTTTTTGAAATATTTTATTCTATGGTCAATGGTAGAGAAATTTGAAAACCCACTTGTATATTTCACTATAATGAGTGGTGTTTATAATTCATAATAGGTTTTATCAATGCATATAGAGAGCATCTTATCTTTGGGGAGTAGCCAATTCATGGAGTGGGTCAACCCCTTCCACCTGGAAATGAAGTCTAAGACTCTCTCATTCTCCTTTTATTTTCAGTTCATGAAGTCACTAACTATTGTCTATGGAAGTGTTTAACCGAACAATAAAAAGAACTATCATTGGAGATCCATTTATCATATTTTTAACTTAACTATGAAACTCGTGTACCATACAATGGTTGGAACTTATAGGGTTTACATGAAGCATCTGAGTTCCACTACTTCTTGTTGCAATGGGGTTCCCATCATGGTATCACAATAGGATTCATAATGCATCATATGTTGATCCGGGTCACCTGAGCCATTGAATGCTGGGAATTCAAGGTTCCTTTAGTTTGGTGGTTGGGAAATGTTACTCACCAAGTAAGGGTATGGTATACATTCTATTTTTTTTGGAGCAAGCTATCCTTTCATGGCTTCAAATCGATCTACCAATGACTTGATGGTATTCTGGAATCCATGATGCATTTTTTGTTAGACCTGAGCATGGGCTTGTGTAGTAGGGGGAAAATTTGGTTTTGCCAATTGTTCTTGTTCTTGATGGGGATACCTACTGGGGGGGGAATTGTTTCTAGATTTATGTGAACCTATTATGGTTTTTTCCTCAATGATGTAAAATCATGATTTCCCATCAGGATTAGATTTAAGTATGTTGATGGTCATGGAACAGTGTTATAAGAACCCCCTAGCCTTACGTCATTCTCTGGGATCAACCCTTATTGTTGAGGCACACCTGCTAGAAGTTCATGTTGAGGTTCTTCCGGAGGAAGTTAAGGATTATATTCCATAGTATGTCTTGTTTGGAGTAGCTCATCGCCAATTCATCATAACTATTTCATATCGTCCTCTTATTGTGCGAATAAATCCTCAAGAGTAATGGACATGTTCTTCTTGGTATGAGGAGGTGGGTCTTATGTGAACTTGATTTTAGGATTCACCTTGTTAGAGATTCATAAAGAAGTTAATGATATATTTTCTAAGGAAACACCCAAATTTAATGGCATCCCACTAATTCTGAGTATGCACACCGTCAGGTACAATGAGGATCAGATTATAGGTAGAACCACCTTCTACGTTCTCTCATGAATTTGCATCATCCATTGTGAGTTTTTTGGGATTCATGCCCACAAAATTCACTAAAGTGTAATGCATTACAGGTGGTGTTACATCTATTGAATGGTAGGGGAGATTCTTGCATCCCCTGTTGGATCTTCTCCCTCCATTCCAGAATTATTTTTTCACTTCTTGGAAAACAGTAACTCGAAGAGAACCCTGAGTGATTTTTCCATACACCTCCCTTGTGGGGGGACAGAGTCATGATATGGGATAGACTGGTGACTAATTTACTTGTCTTCCTCCCTACGCAAGAAATTATTGAATACCGTTGTGTGGGTGATTCTGGTAAAAACGCTCCCAACCCTTTAGGCTTGGGTTTCTACCATTTATTTTTGTTGAAATGTCTCAGTATGGATTTTTTAGTCTTATATGTTTAATTTTTGTTAGAAATTCCCCTAGACCTATAGGTTGGTGATCGTCTGATATTACAGAAAGTCCTGATTCTTTTTCCTCATATATTATCTCAGGAATTCATATTCAGATGTGAGCTAAAAAGAGTGTTAAGTCTGCATGTGACTTATTTGATTCAAAGGACATTATCAATTCTTGTTTGTTCTAATCCCATAAAAAAGAGTCTACTTGAATGTTCTCGGTTTCCTAATTCAGTAATCTTTCAGTGTCTCACTCTCATTGCATCTAACAATTTTGAGACTTATTCGAGACTAGTCCATGTTGAGGATACCCCCATTCCTAAATAAAAATTTCATTTTATGACCATGTTTGGATGATGAAATTGAGGGATGAAATTTCTTAGGGGTTCTATTTGAGGGGAAGTGGGATAAAGTGAAACCCTCCATGATTTACCCATCCCTGGATATGAACGTCAGATGGGGCATCACTGATTAGGTGACACAACTTATGAAGCATCTTGGGTCAAGATAGTTCAAGAACATTCTTCCGGCTATCTAGTCCTTTTCACCACATAGATGGGAGGGATTCCCATTCAATTTAATTGGAGATATCCTCCAATACAAAGACATAGTCTATATACCCATCATACAGTAAAGATATTGGTTTCAGTTTATAGAGGCTTGTCCATAGATTGAGGTGAATTTTATATATGAATTCCACTAACAATTCCCTTTGTATGTTGAACTGATAAGTGGTTGTTATCAAAAACATAACTGGTATGTCATCCTTGGATAATTTCCTTCTCATAAGTAACATATCCATTTTTTCCCCACCCAATATTCCTCTACATGATCGGACCTATTTGGACACTTCTTGATAATTCCATTACAAGCAGTTGGGATTATATGGATCTTGTTGATTTTTTAATGGTATGGGGTGGCTCTAAAGATGATTGTGGACAATTACTATCTTCTGGTTGAGAAAAGGTATAAATTTTCATTTATAGGGTATCTAACATGTTCTACCTAGTCCTTCTAAGTGCCTCAGAATATGAGGGATTTCTTATGATAGCATTTCAATGGGGAGGACCTTCTTATCGGTGTTAAAATTTACTATGGGGAGGACCTTCACAGTCAGATCTATGATAGGGAGGGCTACCATGGATGCAAGGTATTTTCGTGCATGGAGAATATATGTAGTGAACATCATTGGGGGGACTTTTTGGATGGGTTGCAGCAAGTGAAGGTCCTTCTTACTGCTTGATTTCATTGTGGGAACGACCTTCACATCGACTTTCATCATGGAAATGACATACATAATGGATTGATGTTTGACTGTAGGGAGACATTCTACCACATCTAAGTAGGGGGGACCATCACAATGGATGATATCAAAGGGGCCTTTTTGTTGTTCGATCTTCCTGTCACGTTGAGGGATACTGTGATTCTCATTAGAATATATGCTATCATGGTCGATTGTTTATTTCCCACAAAGTAAGCCTCCATAGTGAGTTCTATGAGGAGGAACATTAGAGCTACTGGTAACAATTTTCTAGTGCTGACCATCATAACAGCTATTAGAACATCTATATTTTTCAAACCTATTTACTTGATCATGAGCCTCTATTAATTGCTGCTTGATGGATTCAAGAACTCCAATTTTATGTAGAGAAAATTCATAAATATGCTCTTCATTTTCATGTTGCATTTGGCAGATTTTAATTTTGGGAACTCTCTTGGGGAAAACGATGGTTGCCTACTGTTGGTAACATTCTTCATATATGGGTTCCTTTTTGAGTGCTTTCCATTAGGTTATCGGGATACGCCAACGAGCATGTTGTGTTCTGGAAGAGATACATGGCTTTATTTGAGCATCCACCATGGTGGACCGGTGTCCCATAATTGGAACGAGTATTTATTCTGAATCTAGTTGTCCATGTATCACAAAATATTGTCGATGACCCTCCTGGAATAGATCAGGGATGCATGTCTACTCTAGGGTGACCATCCTAGTTTGTGGGGTGAATCACCCCACACGGGGAGATCTGTTAGTGGGCCTGACTCCTTTATATTTTTGTGGATGTGATCATAACTAGGCGGGTTTTGAATATATGGTCAGGAATTGATGTCTGGTCCTCCATCATTTCGAGGATGCATTGATATATGTTTTTTGCTGGAATGTGTATGTCTTCCCATTTTGATATCAGAATATGAATATGTGCCTACTCCGGTACTCCATGTTCTTCCTGTGGATACAGGTGGTTGTCCTATGTTATGGAAGATGAATGAATCTTCCCCTGATTCATGTTTGAGATACGATAGTTATTCTCTCCAGTTACCACTATATGTGAATATTAGGAATCATATTTTCAAGAAAGAATTTTCATCTACTCATTTGTTGTTGTATTTTTCAAATTTTATTGATATTCATTCACAAAATTCTGACTATACTTGTACATTTTTATATCATTTGAGTAGTGGGTTTTATTTAGATAAGTAGGATTTTTCACATGCGTATACTTTTGTGCTACAATATTTTACTGGCGGGATTTATATTCATTTTCAGTGTTTTATAAACACCAATAATTTTTTGTCCTATTTGGATGACAGGTTTGGTGTGTGTCAGTAGGAATTTGTGTCTTCTTATAGAAGGCTGTCATCCTATTTGGATGGCAGGATTCTTGTTCATCAGCAGGGATTGACATCTACCTATAAATTTTCACCCTACTTGCATGGTTTGTCTAATGAGCACCGGTTGGAATATTTTCTTGCACATATGTTTAGGATATATTTTAATGGATGAATTCTGAAGAGGGAACATGAATATACATCTACTCATTGTGTGACACTGCATTTTATAGAGGATATCCTCCTCATGAATCTAGGTGATGACTTGTTCCTAGTTATGTTCTTTTCAACCTTGGTAATAATCCTGAGGAACTTCTGTATATCTTCCCTCAATACGAACCCATATATAAGAATTCTCTATTAAGCGAGGATGCTAGGCCTCTGGGATTCTGGTGGCGATGTCTTCCAGTAGGGTCCATCAAACAAGGATCATGTGTAGTAGGGATGAAGTCATTGATGATGTCCTCGTATTCCTCCCTATGATAAAATAGGTACTCATTGTCACATTCCGAGGACAGGCTCTTGAAATTATTAGAGATGACTAGTGGAGCTGCCCTATTTTGGAATGTTGGACACTCTAAAAGAGGTAGCTGGTGAGCTTTTTCCGATTATTGGGCTTGTATTGCGGCCTCCACTATGGAGAGAGTACCATAAAAGTGGTACTCCCTGATCAACAAATTTGAAATCTAGTGTTAGAGATGATGTTTGGGATATAGAGTCCTTTGATTTGTTGAAGACTCATCTATTGTGTTTATCGGATTGAGTGTATGTGATAACTTTTTCGATGCCATTGTATTGAAGGTAGCTCTAAATGCCTACCATATATGTGATAAGTACAGACATAAAACCCCATTAAAAGTAGCATCTAATTATCACATTTATAATTCCTTATCATTCTTATCACTCTTTTATTTTGGATGTGAAAGGGGGTTTGGTGGGGTAATACTACCACCATGGTTAAGGATTCATGTCGGGTTCACTGTTTTTTATTCATCATAAAGGCTTGTGTTGTTACTGGAGAAAAATGGTTTGATGTTGATTGGGTAGTATATCCTTTTTATCTTTTGAAGGAGGTTCCATAGTTATGGGATTCATGTGGGGTTCACCATTTTTTTGAAACTAAAAATGTTATAGATATAATAACCGATTAAAAGGGAATAGTTTTGTCAGGTTATTTTATTTTTTCATTGGATAAAAATATTATTTTTTCATCTCATTGACAAATGTGGCTAATATGTTAGATTGAAGTTGTTAAATTCATGTGAAGTCACAAGTTTCAATTATAGCATCTCTATGGTCTCCAATGGGTTTGTTCACAGTGTCAGAAACTCCCAACAACTCTTACATCCCTGATTCTTAAACCTTCTTTCCAATGGCATGCATTCATTGGGTGATTTTCCCAACAACACTTAATGTAACACCCTATGATTTCATAGGATGTTATTTTCTTTAAAGTAATTTAATAGCTTGTACTATACGCAACACCGAGATCGAGCACACCCTGAAATAACAAACTAGCCGTTAAAAAAGTAGTTATGAATAGTATTAACTATGTTTTGAATTTTATATACTCCATATAATTTTAGAATCCATATTTTGTGTTTCTTATACATAATATAAGAACAAATTCATTTTTTTCAGATAAAATAATTATTTTTTAAAAATTGAAATTTCACCACCTATAAATGGAAACCCCTATTTAAAATTAGAATTTTACACTTTTTTGTATTCAATTTAATGAAATTAAATTCTTCTTTAGAATTGGGACATAAAAATTTATTTTGGATAAATTTTTTGTACTTTTCTGATAAATTTCATATTTGGATGAATAATGAAAAATAATAAATATTAATTGAAAACAACTTCTTTAATTGAAATAATTTATGTTTCTAAATTATTCATTTGAATGGTTTGGAAGTATAATTAGATTTTATTTTTATCATTAAATACAATTGAGGTCATTATAAATAATTTCACATTTAAATTCGACATAAATACATGTAAATCTTTTGATAGTTTTAATTTTTAAAAACCCTCTTTTCAGTTTTGACAACGGGAATTAATTAAAAATTAATAAATTAAATGTATATGTTTTTAACATATTAAAACAGAATTCATTTTGTTATTCATAATATAAAAATTATCTTATGGTAAATTTTTGGTATTTTTCAGAAAACATTCAATTTTTGATGAATAGTGAAAAACACTACGTTATAGTTTAAAACCAATTTTTTTTAAAATAATTATTTATTTTATTTAATTTTATTTTCAGTCAAAATAGATATATAATAGCTATATATGTTCAATGTAATTCATTAGAGTCATTTTATAATAATATTAGATGTATAAAATTTTATTGCACCTTTTACCATCCTTCACCCACCTTCTAGGAGCATTTGCAAATTCGCATAAAACATAATTTTACAACTTCTCTGAATTAAATTTCAAATATCCGAGATACAATATTAATATCATTGTGTAAAATATTGTTTAATAAGATGAAAATAATTTTTGTGAATAGTAACTTTTGGCTTTTATTTACCACAGTAAAAAGAAAATAGGGTAATTAAAAGTAAAAATGATATTATAATTAGCCTAACAAATGTCTTAATTCTATTGGATAAGTGTAATTGTATCTAAAGTAACCTTATAAATATAATATGATCCTTTTTGTCCACATGGATTAGATTAGGACATTTATTATTATTTTATTTAAAGAACAGTTAAAAGTGTTAAATTCAATGTTTAATAATTAAACCATTTTTAAAATAGGGTTATACATAAGATAAAATAGAATTTAAATATTCATTATAAATGACAAAAATATTTCCTACATAACTATATTTTATTTATAATTTTTATAAATCAAATAATTAAATTTATTTGAGATAGAATGATGATGCATTAATTACCTTAATAATGAATGATTAAAATAATTAATATTATAAATGTCCAAATAATTATCATTTGAAGCATTTGATTAATTAAAATAATTTATATTTTAATATTACCTGTTTGGGTATATTGAAAAAATTTTGTTCTATGTAATCAGACTGTTATAATTTTCACCAAAACCAGATACTAAAAAGTGTCAAAATTGATATAATTCTGTTTTTTAAACAAGTACTATATTATTAATTGATATAATATTCCTAAAAATATAAATATTTTCCAAAGGACTTAGATAATATTATATATATTAATAATTAACCACATGGGGTACTTTTGGATTGTTATTTTATGTTTATTAACCTTATAATATAAAAATACAAAGAGACATGGTAAATGTCAGACTATTTAACTAAGAGTTAAATCTAAAAGTTAAGGTTAATATGGTGACCTAGACCTTTCTAAGACCAAATTGTTGAGAGGTTTGCGACACATCCCCACCTTATCCCCAAAATAAATCTTTTTTAAGTCATTATAAATCGAAAATGATTTTATTATAAAATAATATTTCAAACTTTTCCTAAAGTGACCCTCACCTCTCTTCTAAAAGGGTACTTCCCCTTCTCTTAATTTCACAGCTCCAAAGCCATTTGGATTGGCCGAACACTGATCCAATATCCTCCCAACATTACACCCTTAATCTTAGAGTCCTTCCATTGGTCATAAAGCCAACCTAAAGAGTCCTTTTTCTCAAATCAAAAGGAAGAACCCAAAGAAGATGTAAATATTTCATCACGTCTTTCAAGTTCCTTTCTTCTTCCACATCCTTTTTATTTGTTGTTAAAATTATAAAATAATTACTATAGTATATTATATATATTGTGATGTTATTATAAAAATTTTACAACCATATTTATTATTCTATCAATCATATGAATGACAACGTCACCATATGTGTGTACGTACGGTTTACCATCTCCACGTCGTGGTGTAGTTTGTTATTAAAACCCTTAATTATTCGGATGGGTTTAATAATGACTATAACTAATGTAAATAATTAATATAACATGTTGATTATTATGTATACATATATGATATACCATCCAATTACATACGATTTCACCATCAATATAATGTTATTGTCGCTCGTGCATACATACGGATTATCGTCTCCACGAACATAATAAGTTTAATTCCCCATCATAATAATTCAAGAATAATTTTTATTTTATGATTAAAAATATTGTTTAAGAACTTAATATCATTCCAGTAATGAATAAAATACATCTTATCAAGAAAAACATGGCTTACGTAACTGAGCATCTAAAGGAAAACTGATTAGATAGCACCTGAAATGATGATACTGCTAAAATATTATTACCAAAACAATATTAAAGGATCATATATGAAATAATATTTATGTATATAGTTATTTTATAATTAAATAACAATTATTTAACTATTATAAATGAGGTTAATGTACCCTCGACCAATAAAAAGTACAAGGTAAGGGGTTTCTTATCTAACATTTAATTCTGTGAGATTTCCATTGATCGCCACTTATTTATTGAATGTGGTGTATTTTGTACTGTCATATAATATATATTGTCATCATTCTCTTTATATTCATGGTATTCTGTGATTCATTTGGTTTTTATTAACTTTTGTTTATACGACTCGATTGATTACAACATGGTAAGGAAGTTTCATCTCACTTCTTATTTCCATGAGATTCCTGCTATATTTCAACAATTTCCTTTTGTGTGGTGTATTTACTACCTATGATTTTGTTCCTTATGTAATATAATTTAATTTATGGGTATTTACAACATCATTGTATGATCCTTCTTTAATTGGGTGTATGTTTCTTAAGTCGCCAAATCAGTAAGGGAATTTCTAATTTCGATTTCCACTCATTAGGGTTTACGCAAACTTCATTGATTATTTTAGTCCAAGATTATGTGTGAAATTACTATTTATTTATTTATTTAGTAATTTCTACTATGCTTTGTGTGGTTATTCTTTTTATACACATAATCAATCCATTTATAAATTCTCAATTCATCGATATGAACATGATAAGCGTAATCTTAACTCACTTTTCACTCATTGAGTTAAACATCCCAGTCATTGGTGTTGTTGTTACAAGAATATTTGTGAATGACCTATGATTGTTTTACACTGAATATCCAATCATAGGTAGTTTATTTATATTTTTCACACAAATTATTTCATTCATTAATCCTTAAACCAAGGATACGATCTTTATAAGGGATTTCATCTCAACTTACATTCCATTGAGACTTATTTGTTGTTATCCAAAAATTCATTTTTATTTGGTGTATAAACTGTACTTTGACATAATATATCATGAACCATTTATTCTGATGATATTATTTTGTTTTTATTACCTAAATTATTTCTATTCAAACGTCTCTCATTTGGTTAGGAACTCTAACTAAAATATCATTTTAAATGTTTTAAAAATTAATTATTCTAAATCTGTTTCATTAATGTCCTTGTTTTAAAAATGGGTTTAAGGATTCATATATAAGGACATTAAAGTTTTTAAATTAAAATTACTTTTAAAAGTTTCAATGTTTTATGGGATAATTTTATTCAATAATCTATTTTAAACATCATCTTGATAAATATTGCTACTTTTAAATGTTTTCAAGAAAAAGGGGGATATTTCTCTAAAATAGTTTTGTTGATTATTTTCATCTATGTCAATATCCATCATTATTTTCTATTGAGGTTAATTGATTATAATAAAATCTTTGATATTGTATTTAATTAGTTATGTTTCACTATGGATGTGAAATTTTTATACCATTCATGGTTTATGGATAATGTATTGACATTTTGTATGATAGTTTTAATACAAAAAATGAAGTTATGTTTAATCCTTTCCATATGAGGAATGCATTGGAGAAATTAATTGATGGGTTGAGCCCTCTATATCTCCATGATGCATTGGTAGGTCTCATGATAAAAACTAGTTTCTTGGCAAAAGGAATTGAAAAAATCTTATTTTTAGTCTTGGCGTAAGACCTTGACTATGTGGTTATGAAGTTTGGCCTTATGCATTCCATCATTATGAAATTTGGCTATTGATATTACATGTGATTATTAGACTATTAGAATATCCATGTGGATAAGTAAATGGAATTATTTTATTTATCTTTCCGATATTATGATGATGTTTAAGTTCAAAAGGCTTTTGTTCTACTCTCATACATTCCCTTAAATGTTTATTCATATTTATGATAGTTTCTGTAATATTGTTATCCTTACTGAGCATTCGAGCTCACCCCTTTTCTTGTGTTTTATTATTCCCAGGATGCAAAGAAGTATATTAAAATTAACCTACAAGAATATGCTAATGGATATAAGAGTATTCAAAGGAGACACAATGTTTTTTTTTCATGATTTAATGTAAAAATTATGTATGTATCTAGTACTTCTAAGGTTAATAAACTGATCGGTCTTTCAGGACATGATTCCTTGTATCATTCCAATCTTATATAATAATGCATTTATTCTATGTAACTATGGTTGGGGTGTTATAGTTGGTATTATAGTATGTTTAGTATAAACCTTGGAAGCTAGATTTAGAAAAGCTCTGATTAGAAAACACTACGCTAAGATAGACATTGAGGACTAGTATAGAAGAACATCCAAAAAATTTGGTAATGTAAATATTATGTTTGTTTTCCAAGAAATACATATTTTTCTGGATATGAGAAGGTAGAGGAAGCTCGGGTACATATGTACCTAGGAGTGAAAGCTCCTACAAGGAGTTTCAGGCTTGACCCGGGGTATCCTGGAACATGACAACGGGCCTTGCTGCACTCTTGGTTACGACACTCCCAGGGGATAGGCGTAAGATAATTCAAATTTTCTTTACAATACTATTTCATAGATTTTAATATAAGATGAGATTAAATAACCTTGGTTAATCCCAAGGTGTTTCAGATTGAAAATAAGGTGTTATGATATTCTCTAAATGATTTTAAGACTCACACTATGCTTTCTTCTATTATTCAATGGCTAGATTCCAAGGAAGTCAATGTAACATTGAACATGATGTTCAAGGTTGAAAAGGTGGTTGAAATGTGCAACTAAATGGATTGTTGATATGTGTAAAATATATCATCTTCATGCAGAATAAGTTATCCAAAAAAATTATCAACAACAGATATATTAACCAATTCCATACTCAACAAAGAAGAGAAAGGTTGTGATTGATAAGAGATGCAGTAGTGGAGACCAGGGAGAAAAGAAAGCTCCATTTCCATGATGAAGCAAATGTTAAAGGAGACACCTAGGAAAGTGTCTCAATAAAATATAGAAATGATTTATGTGTGGTAAATATGGACATAAGGTACAGAATTACCGAGGAAAAATGAAGAGTACTATGGAAGAAAATAAAATTGATCCCAATAATCCATTTATAGTCATTTGTCATAAATGTATGGGACATGGGCATTACCCAAGTGAATTCCCTATTCTATAGGATAACCTCTTAGTCATGGAAGAAACAATGTGGAAATAAATTCATGAAGAAATGTTTAAAAGTATTAGTGCTCTTTGTTGATAGGATTACTTTGGAAGACTTTTTTCTTGTATGTATAACCCTGCAGCTTGTTATATGAAAATTCCATTTTAAGAAGAATTATCTTTTCTATTTTTGATAAAGTTATAAATAACCATTTGGATTTATAAGATACTTTATTTTGAGGAAATTACATGTTATTAAATTTTTTGGTGAAAATGCGAGGTATGAGAGAGCAATTGTGATGAAATTATGTTGTGGTTATTTTGAGGAATTTATCTCTTTTTGGGAATGTTATAAAATATAGTTTTCATAAATGGGAAACATTCAAACCATGTGACAACCCGTCGAGTCAGAAAAATATGTGGGAATATATCCCACAACCAGAGTGCTATTGGGATTTATCACCTACCACTAGACTACGTGACGTCCCTAATTAGTGTGACAAATTCTTTTTATTTAAATGATTTTTTGGTCAATAATAAGTTGATTTGGGATCTTATGTCTTATCATATGGATATCCTTTGTATAGAAAAATGATTCGGTGATTAATTGATAAATGTTATTTTAGAAGAAGTTCGCTATTTTGGGAACACTATATGCCTAAGGAAAATAGAATACTATGGGATTTCATTTGAGAAATAATGATGGATTTTTATAAATGTTTTAATTGTCGATTTATAGAGATTTGGGTTATTTTATGGAAGTGATAAACCTATCATAGAGAATATATTATTAGGATAATTACTTGTAAGTATGTGACTTTAAGAGTAATCGATGTTATTTGAAGATAATATTTAACGTGGAAGACTATGTAATAAAATTATTCTACGTTTTGGGTTTCAATATTAGTTTGGATTTTATTGAAGGATTTTAAGGACAATTGTTTATTGAATGGTATTTACTAAACTTTGGGTTTTGTTGGTTCAATTTTAGAAATTAAGATCAGTATTTTTTTTCTATGAAGGATTATCCTTTTTGGGGATCATCTGATCTTGTAATAACCATTTTGGTTTTGGGTAATCTCTAGAGACAAGGTAAATATATAGTTTACCCTTTGTGGATCTGGTGATTCGCTAGAAGTTGATTCTAGCACTTTAGGTGTGACTAAGCCATCTTGAATACTCATTATTTAAAAAAAGATGAGTTAGTGGTTGAAATTTATTAAAGGATGAAACTATACATAAAAAGTAAGTATATATCTTTATGTTCTTAGTCAATCTCATAAATAAATTCCACAACTTTATTAAATAGAACATAAAAGAAAAAAATTCCATTTACTTTTCCTACTGGGAAACCAATGACCATTTATCCCATCACATGTTTTTCATTTTCTGGCTGTTAACTTTCTCCTGATCATATTTTTATAACTCTCCATCAGATCATGACACTTATATTATCTTCCATATCCATGTTTTCTTACATGGAATCCTAGTATGGGTTATCTCGGGTGACCTTTTTACGTCTATTTCGTTCTTTTAAAGTGATAGTTTTATTGACTCTATTTTCGATGTGTGACTTTCAATGATGTTTCCAAGACAACATTTAAAATTTCGAGGATGCAATTTCCAAAATGGGGGAATAATGTAACACCCCAAAATTTCATAGTACGTTATTTTCATTAATGTAATTGAATAGCTTGCGCTATATGCAACACCGAGTTCGAGCGCACCACGACTTAAAAAACTAGTCATTCAAAAAGTAGTTATGAATAGTATTAACTAAATTTTGAATTTTATATACTTTATATAATTTCAGAATCCATTTTATGTGTTTCTTAGAAACAATATAAGAACAAATTCATTCTTTCTGATAAAAGAAGTATGTTTTAAAAAAATTCAATTTTACCAGATTCTAATGGAAAACAATTTTTAAAACTAATATCTGACACTTTTATGTATTCAATTTAATGAAATTAAATTATTATTTAGAATCTCGGCAGAAAAATTTATTTTGGATAAATCTTTTGTACTATTCTGATAACTTTTATATTTTGATAATACTAAAAAATACTTAATTTTAATTGAAAACAACTTTTTTAATCGAAATAATTTATAGTGTAAAATTATGAATTTGAATGGTTTTTACATATAATTAGATTATATTTTTAACATTTAATACAATTTAGGTCATTATAAGTAATTTCACATTCAAATTTTACATAAACACTTGTCAATCTTTTGACAGTTTTTACTTTTTAAAAACCTTTGTTTCTGTTTTGATAAAAAGAAATAATTTTAAATTAATTAATGAAAATAATATTTTTTTAATTTGGTAAAATGGAATTCATTTTTGAATTCTCAATTTCAAAGTTATCTTACGGTAAATTTTTGCAATTTTTCTGAAAAAATTTATTTTTTGATGAATAGACAAAAATACTATGTTATAGTTTAATACGGACTTTTTATTTAAATATTTATTTATAATATTTAAATTTATTTTCAGTATAAATTGATATATAAGACCTATATAAGTTCAATTAAATTCATTGGAGTCATTTTATAACAAAATGAGATGTATAAAATCTTATTGAACTTTTTACCGTCTTTTACCCACCTTCTAGGAGCATTTGCAAATTTGCACAAAATTAAATTTTACCTTTTCTGTGAATTGAATTTCAAAAATCTGAGAGACACGGTTAGTATCATTATGTAAAATTTGGTACAATAAGATGAAAATAATTTTCGGTGAATAGTAACTTTTCACTTTTATTTACCACAATTAAAATTAAATTGGGTAATAAACGGTTAAAATGTTATTATAATTACCCTAAAACATATCCTAATTATATTGGATAAGTTTACTTCGATCAAAAACAACCTTATGAATAAAATATGATCAATTTGGTCCACTTGGATTAGATTAGGACATTTATTATTATTTTATTTAAAGAACAGTTAAAAGTGTTAAATTCAATTTTAATAACTACAATTTTTAATATAGGGTTATAAATAATATAAATTTGACTATAAATATTCATTATAAAGATAAAAATATTTCCTACATAATGGTATTTTATTTATATTTTTTATATATTAAATAATATAATTTATTTATGACATGATGATGATGTGGTAATTACCTTATTAATGAAAGAATAAAATAATTGATATCATAAATATCCAAATAAATGTAATTTGAGACTTTTGATGAGTTAAACTAATTTTCTAGTTTAATATGTCATTTTAGGTTTGACTGAATATTTTTTTCTATGTAATCTTGCTATTATGATTTTCACAAAAACCAAATACTAAATAGTGTCAAAATTGGCATAATTGAGTTTTTAAAACAAATACTACATTATTAGTTGATATAATATTTCCACAAATCTAAGGTTCATCCAAAGGACATATATAGAGTTTTATATATTATTAGTTATCCACTTGGGGTTATTTTAGCTTGTTATAGTATGATTATTCACCATATAATATAAAAATACAATGAGACGTGGTAAATGTTAAACTATTTAACTAAGAGTTAAATATAAAAGATAAGGTTATAATGGTGACCTAAACCTATCTAAAACCTATTGGTTGAGTGTTTTTCGACTGATACCCACCTTTTACTCGAAATTAATCTTTTTGGAGCGATTAGAAACTGAAAAAAATATATTATAAAATATTTTTTCAAGTTTTTCCAAAAGGGACCCTCGTCTCTATTATAAAAGGGTACTTCCCGTTCTCTTAATTTCACACCTCCAAACCCATTTTTCTCTACCAACCCATACCTAAATATCCTCCCAACGTTTCTCCCATTATCCAAGAGTTCTTCCTTTGGTCATAAATCCAACCTATAGAGCCCTTTTGATCAAATCCAAAGGAAGAACCCATAAAAGAGGTAAATATTTCATCACCTCTTTCAAATTATTTTATTCTTCCATATCTTCTTTATTTTTTTTACATTATAAAATACTAACTTCAGTATCTTCTATATACAGTGATGTTATTATAAAAATTTTACAACCATATTTATTATTCTATCCATCACATGAATGACTAAGCCACCATACGTGCATACGTACGGCTTACTGTCTCCACGTCGTTGTGTAGTTTGTTATTCAAAAACTTCATTATTTGGATGGGTATAATAATTAATATAACTGATATAAATAATAAATATAACATTTTAATGATTTCTTATATATGATATACCCTTAAATTACATACTATTTCACCATCAATATAATGATATTTTCGTTCTTCTGTACGTACGGATTACCGTCTCCACGAAGGCGATGAGATTCATTCCCCATCGTAATCATTCATGAATAATTTTAATTTTATGATTAAAAATAATTCTTAAGAACTTAATATCATTATAGTTATGAATAAAATACATCCTACCCATAACAAACAAGGCATACATAACTGAGCATATAAAGGAAAACAGATTAGTTAACACCAGAAATGATGATACTATCAAAATATTATTACCAAAGAAATATTAGAGGATCATATATGATATCATATTTATGTATATAGTTCCTTTATAATTTAATAATAATGATTTAGATATTATACATAAGGATAATGTACCCTCGACTAAGAAATAGTACATGGTATGGGGTTTCTTATATCACTTTAAATTTAGTGATATTTCCATTGATCGCCACTTTTTTTTGCATGTGGTGTATTTTGTATATCCATTTGATATATATTATCAATATTATCTTTATATTCATGGTATTATGTGATTCATTGTTTGGTTATAAACTTTTGTTTATATGACTCTATTGATTACAACATGGCATGAGGTTTTCGTCTCACTTCTTATTTACGTGAGATTCATGTTATATTTCCACTATTTCCTTTTTTGTGGTGTATGTACTATCCATGATTGTATTCCTTATGTAATATACATTAATTTATGGGTATTTAAATATTAATTGTATGATCCTTATTTAATGGGGTTTATGTTTTCATTAGTCACCAAATCGGTAAGGGAATTTCTAATTTTGATTTCCACTCATTCAATTTTACACAAACATCATTGATTATTTTACTCCACAATTCTGTGTGAAATCACTATTTCTTTTTTTATGTTTTAATTTCCACGCCTCTTTTTAGGGTTATTATTTTTATAAAAATAATAAATCCATTGACATATTCTCAATTCATTGATATGAACATGATAATAGTAATCTTATATCAATTTTCATTCATTAAGTTAAACATCTAAGACATTGGTGTTGTTATTACAAGAATATGTGGGAATGTACTTTGATTATTTTACATGGAATATCCAATCTTACATAGTGTATTTATATTTTTCACATATAATTATGTCATTGATTTATCCTTAACCTAAGGATATAGTCTTTATAATGGATTTCATCTAAACTTACATTTCATTGAGACTTCTTTGTTGTTATATGCCAATTCACTTTTATTATTGTGTATATACTGTATTTTGACATAATATATCATGAATCCCTTTAATCTCATGATATTATTATGTTTTTATTACATCAATTATTTGTATTCAAGCATATCACATTTGGTTCAGAACTCTAACTAAAATATCATTTTAAATGATTTAAAATTTTATTCTTCTAAATCGTTCCCATTAATGTCCATGTTTTAAAAATCGTTTTAAGGATTTATATATATGGACATTAATGTTTTAAAATTTAAAATCCTATTAAATGTTTTAATTTTTTATGGGACACTTTGATTAAAAAATCTAATTTAAACAGCTTCTTGATAAATAGTGATACTTTAAAATATTTTCAAGAAAAAGGGGGATATTTCTCTCCAATAGTTTTGATGATTATTTTTATCAATGTCAATATCCTTTATTATTCCCTAATGAGGTTAATTTATTATAGTATAATCTTCTATATTGTATTGATTGAGTTATGTTTGACTGTGGGTGTGCAATTGTTTTACGATTCATGGTTTATGGATAAAGTATTGACATTTCGTATGATAGTTTTAATACGAATGATTATGTTATATTTAATCCTTTTCATATGAGGAATGCATTAGACATAGTATGTGATGAGTGGAGCCAGATATAGCTCCTCGATGCATCAGTAGGAATCATGAGACAAACTAGTGTCATTGAAAATGGCCTTGAAAAAATCTTATTTATAGTCTTGGCACAAGGCCTTGATTATGTGGTTATGAAGTCTGGAATTATGCATTCCATCATTATGAAACTTTTCTATTGATATTACATGTGATTATTCAACTAGTTGAATATCCATTTGAATAAGTAAATGGCATTATTTGATTTATCTTTTCCATATTGTGCTAAAGTTTATGATTAAAAGGTATGTGTTCTAGTATCATACATCACCTTAAATATTTATTCTTATTTATGACAGTTTACACTATATTGTTATACTTACTGATCATTTGAGCTCACCCCATTCTAGTGTTTTATTTTTTCCAAGATTTAAATAAGTATATTACTAATAACATGAAGTAATAGGCTAAGGTATATAAGAGTATTCAAAGGGGACACAATGATGTTTTTTTATTTCTTGATGTAATGTAAAACTTATCTATATAACTATTAAATCTAAGGATACTAAACTGATCATTCCTTTGGGATATGATTCCTTGTGTCATGACAATGTTATGTAATAATGCACCAATTCTGGGTTAATGGGGTTGGGGCGTTATAATTAAGAACTCAAATTGGTCATGAGGATTGGAATTCATGCCAATATAACCATTTTTGGGGAACTATTTCTTATTCTGCGACTCTCTTATAGATTTAAGAAATGTTCAAATGTTCGTGGATCCTTGGTTAAATCCCAAGTATGTATACATGGTATATTTGTGGGGAAGTAGTTAATCAGGATTACAAAAATGTTTGGAATTATCTGGATGTATCCCAGTTTCTCCATTGGTGGAATGATGTGTACGTATTTGAGGTTTTCAATCATTATAATCCATTTGTGGAAAAATTCATGATGATTTTTTCATTTTCTACGACAGTGATGGTTTCAAGCTGTATGGGATGGTGTACAAGGAATTTTTCATCATACATGGGGGGATGGGAGTTATTTTATTGCTGATATTGATCCCATAAGATGGGCATCCTTCGTATCCTCATGAGAGGAATTGGAACCCACATAGTTCAGTGTCTCGTTACTTGACACATAACATTTTAAGGACATGTGAGAAGGACCCAACCATGTAGTTCAACGTCACTCTGTAAGGAAACATATGAGAAAGGTTTCCTGGTCAAGGGCGGGGTGGGACTTATGCTGAAGTGGAAATAGGTACCTAGAAGGTATATTGTGTCATGGGTGGATGTTAACATACTCGGGATGTAGGAAGAAAAAAATTAGGGTGATTTTGATGTTGGTTTTGGACCTCAAGGGGTTTTCCTCTGTACCCCAATTAGTTGGGAATCAAAGCCCTCTTAGTTTGGTTTGAGATAGGATTTACAATTTTAAAGAGGAACTTTAATGGATAAATATGGGGGCTTATTCATGGAAGCTTCATGTTCGAGTGGATTTAGTCAGGGATTACAGTTTATGGGGGGCCATTTGGATTGATCTTGGGCCATACATCTATGGATACCACACATTCTATGGATTGATATTTGGGATTACATCTACAAAGAAGGCATGTTATTTTTATTGATATTTGGGGTTAAATATATAGAGAAGACCCATTTTCTAGGACCATGTGGATGTTATGATCACCACCAAAAATTAATCACACATGAGTCATGATCAGTGTGGGAAAAAAGTGGAGGAATTGGATCTGAAGATCACACGTCCCAATTTATCTACAGATAGATGGTACTAGTGCCCAATATGAGGAAGAACTAGCATTGGGTGTTCTCATATGCATTATTTTAATATCATGGAATGAAATTTTTTTAGTGACCAGTCCGGATATGTATCAGGATATGGTAGAGAAAAGCATGAGTGAAACCTCATGCAAGAGAGGATAGGCTCTTACCTTAGTGAGAGTTCCCTAAATATGGTTCTAGGGGAAGGATCTCGGTATTTATCAAATGTAAATTCATTTTTGATTCCCACTACTCCCTCCTAAATGGGGAGTTACATGTGAGTATCTCAAGGTTGGACCCCACATTATAATGGTAATGTAAACTTATGGTCATTCCAGGGGTCCTCCATTCTACTGGGAGAACCAACATGTCTCTACTTACCATGGGTATGTAATATCAAAAGGAAAAGCCGGTGCACCCAATGGATTTATCATACGGGTCCAACAACTTTGGAAAAGGACTTGGTTTAGTGTCGTTGGACTAGTTTTTGGAGGATTTGACATGGGGACTACGAATAAAATAGAAGGGAATAATCGAGGAAGAAGAGTATAATGCCATAGGGAACCCCCCTCCCTCATGTGTCAGGTTCTCATGCGTGATAGGGGTTCTTTCACATAGTATGTCGATATGTAGGAATGGAGGTCATCCGCATCCCATTGGGGGTACTCAAAACAAGTTGGAGTCGGTGTAGTGTCTGGCTATGCAGGGCTAGGTTCCATCTGCACAGCATATTAATATGGGCGGCCAAATTCCTCCCATAGAATGAACTACTATGCAGGTTAGGGTTCCATCCATAGAGCATTTTGCATTGTCGAGAACCTGGTTGTGAAGGTCCCATTGGTTGTTCACCTATCAAGTAGTATTCCCATGATGGATATGCAGTCCATTGATTACCATTTAAAATTTATTCTCTTTTTTAACAGAATGCGTTGGTGAATTTACCTATAGGGAATTTTTTGAATGAGTCCGGCTTTTGCGGAGCATCCAATTTCTACCTTCAATCGTCATTCCTCCAAAATTTGGATACTCTATCTGGATCCCCTAAATCTCAATTTTTAGAGAAGTTGGAAACTTGATACTTTTGTAGCTAGTTCATTGCAACGAGGTCGTGATCCTCCTTTTGAGGAAGCCTCTGGCCATTACCTGGACCTCAGAAAACCTATTCAGTGGATGTCGTAGGGTTATGGTCAACAAATGAAAAAAACCACTACCTCATTCTCACGAATGTCTACATTTCATTCATGGGAATCCATATCCCTTGGATTCCCCATGGACAATTTGAGTCTTCTAGGTATGTAGTGGACATGGAGAATTTTTCTTCCCTCATCCAACAATCAACTATGTCTGCAGAGCAGGAACTACTATTTGCTTCCTAGGTACATTTTTATTTGTGGACATCTTCATGAACATGATCTCCACACTGAGAGGTGATCCGAGAAGGGTTTCCCTCTTCAGGGTATGGATTTTTTTCCTTTTCTAAATTCACTCCGTTAAACATTTTACCTTCAATTATTCCTTTGAATTATTTTCCATTCATTTCCAATTTCATCGAATGATTTTAATTTTTTTAAGTGTAATTCCCCGACCCCATAAACCCATAGCCGGTGCATTATTTTAATACATTGGCATGATTACAAGAAATAATGTTGTGATGGACTGATTTGTTAAGTAGTCCTGGAAAATAGATTATATACAAGAATGTTATATTATACAGTAAAACATAAAACAAAACATAAATAATCCATTGATAATTCCAATATTCCCCTAGCTTAACCCTATATATCAATCATAATACACTTCTTGGAATCCTGGGAAAACAAAACAGAAGAAAGCGGTGAGCTCAGATGCTCAGTAAGGGTAAATAATTTAGCGGAAGCTATATACTTTTTAGAAAGATGTGTAATAAAAACAAAAACATTTTAAACATAAACCTGAACATAATATAGAGAAATATAATCAAACATTACCATATAAACATGCCCATGTATATTTTACTAGTCTAATAATCACATGTAAAAATTAATTTCATAATGAGGGAATTCCTAATGCCAAACATCATTATAACATAGTCAAGGTCCTGTGCGAAGACTACAAATAAAATTTTTGTCATGACCTTGTACCAAGACACTAGATTGTCTAATGAGACCTACCAATGCAACGAGGTGATATAATGGGCCCCACCCATCACTTACTAAATCCACTTCATTCCTCGTTTTAAAATGTTGAAAATAATATAAACATTCTTATTAAAACTAGCATATGAAATGTCAATACTTCAAATATAAACCATGAAGGGTATAAAAATAGAACATCCATATTCAAACATATCATATCTCATTAAATACAATATGTAAGATTGTATTATAATAAATCAACCTTAATCAATAATAATATCTATTAAAGTATATTGACATAGTTGAAAATGATCAGTAAAACTTTTTAAGAGAAATATTCCTTTTTGTGAAATAATTTTAAAGTCATGCATTTATAAAGGACGTAATTTGGAAAATATTTTTTAATAAAAGTTTCCCATACCACTTTGAAACATTTTATGGTAATTAAAAATTTAAAACAATCATGTCAATTCAAATAAATAATTAAAACTATTTTGAAAACATGAACACTAATGAGAATGATTTAAAAGAATAAATATTCAAAACATTTAAAATTATTTTTTTTGTTAAAGAGTACCTTTAAAGAATAATTTTTACATTTTTTTAGACATGGTCATGGATAATAAATATGTCCCAGAAAAAACATACACATAAACAATTTCGGATAATAATGAGATTGAGAATTTACCCTTACCATGAACTTTCCTTTGGTTGAGGGTACATTTAACCTTCTTTATAATGAGCATAGTATGTTATAAAATTAATAAAGAACCATATTCATATTTTTTATATCATATATGATTCATTTATGACATTATAATACACATTTAATAATGATTTCCATGTTAAATTAACATTTCAGGCAATAATCACGTTCATTATCGTATGTGTTTTAACTTGTTATTCTTGATCGTATGATTTAGATCATGATTTAAATACTTCCAAATATAAAACATGATTTATATATAATATATATTTAAAATATTAATATGTTTAATAGATAGATATATGAAATGGAAAACACCATTTATGGAGATGATAGGTTGTACGTATGCAGAAACGTTGTTTCCGTTTTCATATAGTATCAAACGGATGTAGGTGAATAATATATATGTAAGTACATACATACATAAAAACATATATATATATATATAGTAGAATTATTTTTACATTTATTACTTACTTATTAATAATATATATTTTTATAATCACTGCAGAATGGTGAACATAGAAATGAATCTCATCGCGTCGTGGTGACGGTAAGCCAAACGTACGCACGAGCGATGATATGATTTGTTTAAGGATTAAATGGTGTGTAATGGGATGTTATATCAATTTTACAGAGAAATTAGTATGTTTTTTTATTATTTATATTCATATTACTCATCATTATATCAATCCAAATAACATCGTGTTGAATAACAAATTATACCACACCATGGAGATGGTAAGACATGTGTACGCATGCATGGTGACATAATGATCCATAGGATGGATAAAATAATGATTATGGTTGTACCATATTTATAATAACATCACAATATATAGAAGGTACTGGATTAAGTATTTTGGTATGGAAATAACAAATAAGGGATTTTGAAAGAAGAAAAGAACATTGAAAGAGGTGATAAAATAATTACATCTTCTTGGGGTGCTTCCTTTTGATTTGAACAAAAATGATCCATAAGATGGATTTATACTCAAGTGAAGGCCTATAAGATTATGTGAAGAATGTTGTGAGGATATTTGGTCAGGTTTTTTTTGAGCCAAATGGCTTTGGAGGTGTGATTTAGAGATAAGTGAAAGTAACCTTTTATAAGAGAGGTGAGGGTCACTTTAAGAAATGTTTGAAATATTATTTTATTTTAAAATAATTTTCGATTTCAATTGTTTCAAAGGTGATTTATTTAGAATATAAGGTGTATATGGGTAGATATCCTCTCAAACAATAGGTTTTAGACATGTTTAGGTCACCATATTAACCCTATATTTTAGATTTAACTCTTAGTTGAATAGTTTATCTTTTACCGTGTCCTGTTGTATTAATATAATAAATGGTTAATAAAAATACTATAAAAATCCAAGAGAACCCCAAGTGGTTAATTTTTTATATATATATCCTTATCTAATTATTTTTTCTGAAACATATATTTATAGAAATATTATATCATTTCATAATATAATATTTGTTTTAAAAACTCATTTATGTTAATTTTGACACTATTTAGTATTTTGTTTATGTTAAAGTCATAAAAACTTTATCCCATGAAAACAAATATATTTAATCAACCCTAAAATTTCATATAAACCTAAAATAATTGTGGATAGCATGGAAAGATTCAATATACATATATTTTTATATTAATAATATCAATTATTTTAACCATTCATTGATAAAGTAATTACTGCATCATCATTGTGTAGTAAATAAATTTAAATAATTAATCTCTAAAAATTATAAATAAAATAACATTCAATATAAAATGGTTTTATATTTCTAATGAATATTTATAGTCGTATTTATCTTATTTATAAACCTATATTAATATTGGTTTAGTTATTAAACATTTAACTTAACACTTTAAATATTCTTTAAATAAAATTATAATAAATGTCCTAATCTAATTCACGTTAACCAAAAGGATTATATTTTATTCCTGAGGTTTGTTTTGGTAGAAATACACTTATCCAATAGAATTATTACATGTGTAAGGGTAATTATAATAACATTTTGACCTTTAATTACACTATTTACTTTTAATCGTGGTAAATAAAAGTCAAAAGTTACATTTCACAAAAACGATTATTTTCATCTTATTGAACCAAATTTTACTTAGTGATGTAAACTGTGTGTCTCGTATTTTTGAAATTTAATTCATTGATGTGGTAAAATAACATTTCATGCAACTTTACAAATGTCCCTAGAATATTGGTAAAAGACGTTAAAAAGTTAAATAAAATTTCATACATCAAATTTTATTATAAAATGACTCCAATGAATTACATTGAACTTATATAGGTATTATATATCTATTTTGATTTAAAAAAATTAAAAAAATATTTAAATATTTAAATATAATGTCGATTAAAACAATAAAGTAGTGTTTTTCACTATTCATAAAAAATTGAATGTTTTCAGAAAAATATTAAAAAAATCATCCTAATATAATTTTGATATTTTGAATTAAAAAATGAATTCTATTTTACCAAATTCAAAAAATATATGTTGAATTAATATATTTATAATTAATTTATATTGTCAAAACAAAAAAAATGAATTTTTTAAAAAGTAAAATCTATTAGAAGATTGACACGTGTTTATGTCAAATTTAAATGTGAACTTTATTATAATGGCCTATATTGTATTAAATGATAAATTTATAATCTAATTATAATTCCAAACCATCAAATTTGTAATTTAACAATGTAAATTATTTTGATTAAAAAAGTTGTTTTCAATTAAACTTTAGTATTTTTCATTATTCATCAAAATATAAAAGTTATCAAAAAAACCAAAAAATTTAAACAAACTAAATTTTTATGTCGGCATCCAAAATAAGAATTTAATTTTCTTAAATTTACTATATAAAATTGTCAAATATTTCTTTTAAAAAGGGTTCTCTATTAAAAGGCGGTGAAATTGAATTTTTTTTAAAAGTACATCTTTTATCTGAAAAAAATGATTTTGATCTTATATTATGTCTTAGAAACACATAATATGGATTCTAAAATTATATAGAGTATATAAAATTCAAAATTAATTTAATATTATTCGTCATTTCTTTTCGAATGGCTAGTTTGGTAAGTTGTGGTGCGGTCGAACTCGGTGTGGCATGTAGCGCAAGTTATTAAATTAATTTGAAGAGATAACGTACTATGAAATCAAGAGGTGTTAAATTAAAAAACATTCATGTACGAAAGTCCATATAATATTTTTTTTAATTTCAAAACCCATATACATCTCCTTATCCATAAAATTGTAAATGAAACCATCATTCTTGTGTTTGGTGGACTACCCCCTCATAAACTGATGAAATTTGTTGTCCGTCACTATTTATGAGGGATAAATAATAATGATTGAATTAATGTTCGTATATTATATTCATGAAATATTTATATTTTTTAATGATAGTATATTATTTATTTTTTTAAAATTTTATTCCCTAACAAATTTAAATGTCTGTTAAGGGCACATGTAGACTACCACCTCCACGAAGTGATGTTAATCATTTTCCATCCCCACATCACATGGAAGATTATTTATATATATTTCATGATATTTTTTATTTTTATGATACTTTTATCATTATTGAAATATAAAATAATACATAAATTCATTCCATAAGGATCATTGAAAAATGGAACCCTTACTCATGCGTACATACAGAAAACTGTCTCCATGATTGTAAGATAATTAATTTTCAGAACCATATTTCATAACTACTTCTAAAATTATTATAGAGGTATAAATATTATAATTAGTTCTTTATTATTATAATCTATATGGTGAAATAATTACTTCTTTGACCATAGTCAACCTTCCAATGCCATTTTAGACATGTGAAACGAATATCATCAAAACACCCAACATGAATTCAATTTAATATGTAATAATAGATAACATGGTATTTAAAGAACTAAAGGAATAATGAAATTGAATATTTTTCCTAATAAATTAGAAAAATTAAATTAGTTTGATATTTAGGAATATATAAAAACATGTGTTATGAGTCGAACTGAAGGTAATGGACTGTTCAATAAAAATTATCTTTTAAATGTTTTCCTTACGACTCATTTTATTCCATGTACATAGTTTAGAATGATTATATTTATAATAATATATAAATGAGTGATTTATTAAGGAATTTTTTCTATTTTGTTCATATTTATTCCGAAGAGGAATCTTTGTATGAAATATTTTCCTTTCATTACAAACTACTAAAGGAATGTTTTATTTTAATGTATACCCAAACAAAGTCTTTCCCAAACTCTATATATATTATTTTATGTTTGGATTCTATTACAATATTTTATATATTATTCAATGAAAACAAATATTTTGAGGTATTTTTGTTTTGAAAATGGGGTTCTAAAATAAAATGTTATTTCAGTATCCTAAATTTATTTGAATATGAATTTTTAAGTGATATTATAGATAAAATTTCAATCATAAAATGTTTTATTATTTAATTGGTACTTAAGAATTGTAAATGATAAATATATTAGCCTGATAAAGCTTATATAGAGGATTCAAACCTACTTTATCTCATGAGTGATCCTGATATTGCTTATAAAATGACTGCACCCAATGAATGAGTTACCGAAGAGATTATCATATGGATTTAACTGACCCACATTTATTTATAACATTGGATTAAAAGGGTTATTAATTAGATTAACTCTTTTTCAAAAAAGGGGTTTTTGTTTTCTTATTTTGGTTTTTAGTTATATTATCTGAGAAAAATGATTGCATATTTATCTTGTGAAAAAATGATTTATTTCATTTTCTCAATGAAAATTGAGAATAAATAAAATGTTTCATGGGTTTTTTTATTTTCGTTGGACTAAGGAATTTTTTATATTTATGCCTTTTACTGATCATTTTGGACTCATTGTAGGTTTTAAAATGTTTTCATATTGTTTAAGGATGGTTAAGGGAATGGAAGAAGTCAAGATTAATGTCATGAAATTTTTTTAGGAAAATAAATCATGCTTTACTTTAAATGTTTTGTATTATAGGGAAAACTGATATTTATTAGAAGTATCCACTCCATATATATATATATGGGTGGGTTTTTATTTAAAATGTATGGCCTGAATCTCTAAAACATTAAACTTAAAGTATCTTTCAGAATAGAAGAATGTGAATTATAATTTAATGTCACTAAAATATGTAATGTTTAAGGTTTTGTACTTATAGTTAAAACGTTATAAGTTGATCATATATGATCTTATATGTTTATACATGACTCTATTATAGAATTATAATAAACTAAAATTTAATATATTGGTAGTTAATATATATTTTAATTATTTTAAATTCAATGTATGGTATTTATCACACAATAAAACTGAATATCATGATTATTTATTAATATGTTTTTTTATGATAAGATATTATAACCTACCACTCAAGAAACAAATTTATTTTATTCTCCACTAGTTATTTCTAATGATTAAATGTTTTTCCTTTATTTTTTTATCACTTTATGTACTTAAGAGTCTACAATAATATTTTTATGGAAAATATCATTGATTTATCTCTTATGTCAAAAATACATTTTATCCCATGTCCACGTGATAGGCCAAAATTATGTTAATATTTTTATTCAAAAATAAATATATATTTGTTATTATTCAATGTTAAAACCCTTGGTTTTAAATGATTTAGTAAATTAAGGGTAATTTGGAATGAATAAATGATAATTGTTTAAAAATAACAAAGGATTGATGATTTTTTATGATTTATTTTATTTATAAATATTTTTTTGTATTTATGAAATTTTATAACTCTTTTTAGATGTTTTTACCCAAAAATTAGATCATCCTAGTACAACCACCAACTAAGGCTTATATTCCACTTAGTTGGACCACAATGGGGTCACTCAGCCATGTAGTCCCCTAGAGGTATAACCCTAGAGGTTGTGGTGCACATGGAATCATGTAGTGCTCCAGAAAGCATGTAGTGAATTCATGAATGTCCATAGCTTGGCCTAAGACCAAGAAAGTGCACCCTCTCGTAGTGTCTACTCCCTCATTATAACAAAAATGGTCTTTATTACAATCATAAACATGATTCACTACATAAACATGTACTTAAGACATCTATGAGGATCAAAGGGTCTAGTGACTTTTGAAATTTATAAAACTACAACATAAAATATAAAACAAAACAACTTTTTTGAAAACTACTTTTACCTGACCACAATATTCCTTTGTACTTAGCATTTCATAGGATATCCTGAGGACAAGCATAAGAAAATGGTGATCTATAGAGCCCAGTAAAGGATTAAACATGGAATGACGTGAAAAACATACCAATTTTAGGAAATATGTATATCAATGGAGCACAAGAGAAATATGAACCTAAATCCATGATATAACATTATGGAAATGTGGTAACAACATTTAACCTGACATTAGCATGATCCAAGGATCATTAGACATGATGCGTGAGTAAAACCTTGTTGTAATTGAATTATAATGAGTAAAACCTAATGTTATTGGAAGTTTCATGATTACACAATCATTTCACTTCATGAATCATGATACTAACATTTACCCAATGCATTGGAGCTCTATTAGGGTACACCCTTCTTAATCATTTCATTTCATGAATAAGTGTGCCACATAGATCAAACAACACGGATTTCTTAAACATAATAATTTAATCTAGGATAAAGGAAAGTTTAATTGATACATGAAACTATATAATAAATAATAAAATGTTCATAATGTTGAATACTCTTGATATATAAATGGAAATGGTATTCACTAGACAATGACTTTGGCTTGAAGAATCGCTGTACAATTTCAGCAGCATAATGGTGTGACATAAGATTTAATATAAATGATTTATGAGGGATAAAGGGGTATCTCACCATATTTAGATGAAATGGATAGTAATGTTTTCATATAGAACATGTACTAACATATTTAATTTATTTTATATTCACAACATAAAAGAACTGCTTGAATGTAAATGAGAGAAGAGAAATTCCTTGCAGAATATTGACATCGTAAAAGATGTTCATGGGAGCCATTAATTATATTTAAAGAGGTATATCGTCCTTAAAACATAATTATGGAATTTTGGGGGTGGTGAGAAATCATACCCCATCATTTTTAATTGAGAATAGATGGGTTTTGCAACATAATGATATTTGGACTAAAATGAGAATGGATGAAATCCCTTACATGGAAGTGTGACCCCAAAGGCATGGGAGAGGCTTGAGAGAGGTTTCTAAGGAGCTTGGGGCACCTTGGGAGATTTATTTAGAGATGGGGTCAGGGTTTGTTCGAGCACTAAATGGTTTTAGGGAAGAATAATAAGAGATTGAGTGGGTTTATATAGGAAATGAGAGGGAATTCAATATTATTTAGGTTTTGGACACAACACATTAAACTAATCAAAACCACAAACCATCACATGGTTTATTCCCATGGTTTTTTCCTAAGATTAGTGAAAAAAATTATTTTATATTTCCAATGACCGAACATATTAAAATATTTGGATTTCTTATGGAGAGGTTAGTCACACTCTCAATGAAATCATTTTAAAATGTTAAAATGTTTTATAAGTTTTGGAGGGTCCACCAGGGCTTTTTAAAATAAAGAAAAATAACCAAAAATAACATTATTTTAAATATAAAACATATAATAGGCGAAAAAATGATTTATAGTGTTTTATTATATCACTTTTCACTTATGATGATGTCATAAAACACATTATATATTTAAATAGTATTTAATTTGTACCCAAATATTTGATTGTCTCATAAAATTTTGAAAAATTCACTATTGGATAATTTTGACATCCTGATTCCAAAAATAATATTAATTTTATCTAAATAATTTTCTATATATTTGAATTTTTGACTTTTAAAATAAAAAATACATTTATCGAAATTTCATGGGTTTTGACAAAAACAGTTTTCAAACCCTTATAAAAATTATAATTTTATTCATAAAAATCATACGATCATTTAGATTTAATAAAAAATAATTTAGTTATAAAATTTTATAAAAATCTTATTTAATTAAAAAATACATTAATTCAACAAAATATATTTTTTAAATGAATATTAACTAAAAATATGTTATTTGTGCTTCAAAAACAATTTACAAAGTAATTATATTACAATGAATGTATATCTTTTATTGTATACAAAACTAATGAACATGATCATACTTATAGAGTATTGTAATGTACCCTATTATTACACCCACATAGTACTTAAGCGTAAGGTGTTCGATGGGGACATACTCTTTGGGTGGATTGGATAACAATGCTCTGGTGGTAATCTCTATCATCATCCAATTCTACTATTTATGGTTTCATTAAAGATTAATGTGTTGATGCCCTTAATGGGCTTGGTTAAAAGAAAACATCATTTTTGAGCGCCGACAAATGGGATTTGTATGGAGCAATTCTACTGGATGTGCCATCGCTTCCTTTTTCAGAGTAAATTGGATCTATTAAAGCCCTATAATTATACTAATCATGTTATCATTGTTAAACAGATATATTATCAATGTTATCAATTATTAATGGTATTTTAAAATAAAAAAAAAATAAATCTGAGGAAGTGTATATGTTATATAACCTTTTTATATAATAATACATTTAATTACATCAAGATTAATTTTTCATTAATAAAATTTTGGGTCATTACAATATTCCCCCATTAAAAAATTTCACCCTCAAACTTTTATTTTACTACAATAAAATAGATGAGGATAACTCTGTTTCATCACCTCCTTTGATTCCCACATTTCTTCTACAAACATGTGGTTTCTCCACAACACCTTGATGAGGGTCATTGTCTTGTTATATCGAACCTTTTCCCTATGATATAAGATCTCAACCAGATTATATTTATACGAGAGGCAATTATCCAATGGTAGAGCCTATGGATTGAGTAAATGTGATGGGTCAGGTAGGTACTTCCTCAAGAGTGATACATTGATTACACCAGGTAGTTATGATAGGTTTGGTGGGAGTTCTTGTCAATAGTTCACATCTCCATTGTGACCAAGGTAGTCAAAATGGTCGATTTACCTTAGGAAAAAGAAACCCCTTCTTCCTAAATCTCATAACACTATTGCACGGTTATATGAAGAGGAATACCATGTCTCTAACATCAAACTCTAGGTCTCATCAATGATTATCATCATAGCTCTTTTGTCGACTGAGAGTATCTTTAATGTGTTTCTCTATGGTGCTAACCTTCTACATCATTTCTTCGACCATTTCTGGACCTAGGAGTTTTCCCCCTGAACTTCTTCCCAACATGTCGGTGTTTTAAACCTCTTACTGTAAAGGGATTCTTAAGGATCAATTCTGATAATTGATTGGAAACTATTTTTGTAAGAGAAATCAACCAGAGAAAGATGTTGATCCTATCCACCTTTGATGTCCATTGAGAATGATCTCAATATTATCTCAAGTGGTTGGATAGTCTACTCATATTGAACATTAGTTTGAGGATGATAAGTCGTACTAATGTTTAATTTAGTATTCAGAGCAGGTAGGAGACTCTTCATGAATATAGAGGTTAATCTTAGATCCTAATGAAATACAGTAGAAAGTGGTATTCCATTTACCCTTACCACTTATATGATGTATATAAGTTCCATTTGATCCAATGAGAAATCCTACCAAATTGCAATGAAGTGTGCAGTCGTTGTAGATGATCCACAACAAACCAGATATAGTTGTTTCATTTGGATGTCTTTAGAAGTATGGTGATGAAGTAAATAGGGATGTTCTCCCATTTCCACATTTGCAGGGGTATTGTTTGCATCATCCCCTTGGACTTATACCTCCCAACCTTCACCTACTGTCATACATAGAACTTTTATTTATACTCAGCATTATCCTTCTCCATGTTATCCCACCAATAATTCTCTCATAGATCATGATACATCTCTGTGTTTCCGGTGTGAATGGATAAATTAGAACTATGTGAATCATCGAAAAGTTCATTATTTAACTCTGGATTTTATGGAACACATAGTCTCGACCCAAATATCACAATTGTTTCTTCATTTACATTTTACTCTAAGGATTTCTCATTTTTAATTATTTCAAATTTCTTTTGAATTCCCACATCATCCTTATGAGCATCCATTAACATTTAAAAAAGAGATAGTTGAGAAGTAATTTGTGAAATGATTGATGATGTTCCCTTCCTTATAATTCATATGTACATATTCATCAAATCTAATAAGATTGGATCCTTTTCAATTCTACACAATCATAGAATAACTAGGTCATTTCTATGTAGAGAATCTGCAACCTTATTCACTTCACCATGGTGGTTATGGATTGAGAAATCATAGTCTTTGATCATCTCTAACCATATTCGTTGGTGCATGTTGAACTATTTCTGTGTGAATTTATTATTGAGGATTTTCTGATCTGTATATATTTCACACTTCTCCCTAAAGAGGTAATGCTACCAAATTTTCAAAGCGAAGATTAATACAACCAGCTCCAGATAATCGGTGGGATATTTTATCTCATTAACTATTAATTGCCTTGAAGCATATGAAATTACTTTGTCCTTTTGCATCAACACTCATCCCATGACCTTATTTGAAGCATCACTGGATACCCCAAAAAGTTCTCCACTTGTGGGTATTGTGAGCTCGAGCGTAGTGATAAGACACTTTTTCAACTCCCTGAACCTCTCATCGCATTCATTACTCAATGAAAACATTAGTACCTTCCAATTTATCTTGGTAATAGGGTTTGCCCATCGTGAGAAATTTCTCACAAATCAGTGATAATATCCCGCTAACCCCAGGAACCTTCAAATATCAATAACCGATGACGGCCTCATCCATCCCTCAATTTCATATATCCTAGATGGATCTACATATATATCATTGCTTGTGATGATATAACCCAAGAATTAGACTTCCTTAAACCAGAACTCACACTTTCTTTACTTTGCATAGATCTTATACTTTGGCGATGACTCTACTATAGTGCTTATATGTTCCTCATGATCCTAATTGGTTTTGTATTATATTATAATATCATCTATAAATACTACCACAAATATTTGGAGTAAATATCTAAAGACACTAGTCATCCTGACCATGATTATTGTTGGAGATTTAGTGAGTCTAAAAGGCATTACTATGATTTCATAGTGCAAGTACTTTGTATGAAAAGTAGCCTTGGGGATATTCCCCTTCATCACCCTTACTTGGTAATATCCCTACCACATATCAACCTTGGAGAAGTATTTTTCTCCACACATCTGATCAAAAAAGTCATCAATTTGGGGTAGATGATATTTTTTCTTTATCATGATTTTATTGAGCTCACAATAATCAATGGAAATGCGCATTGACCCATCTCTCTTCTTGATGAAGAGAACTAGTGAACCCCATGGTAAAGAACTTGGTTGTGTAAACACATTATCTAGATTCTCCTATAGTTTTTTCTTCATCTCATCAAGCTCCAAAACAGCCATTCTATATGGATTCATGGATATTGGTAACACCCTATGTATAAGATGAATCGAGAATTCAAAATCCCTTCTAGGAGGAAGACCAGGAAATTCTTCAAGAAACACTTGAGAGAATTCCCTCACAATAGGCATGTCTTCAATGATTTCTTCTTCCTTAGACGCAATCATTTGTGCAAGATACACATGCTCATAGGGCAGTAATATCTACGCTTGATACGATCGTACTAAAGAAGATACTTTCTCCTCCATGCACTTGTATAGAATCATGGGTCGATTTTCCATATGGAGATTGATTTCCCTCTCATGGTAATTTATGTTGTCTCTATATAGGGAAATTCAATCAATGACAATAATTACATAAAATTACACTAGAGGAAGTATGGAGATGTTCTCCATGAAGTTCAATCTACAAATTTTTCTAGGGGAGGAGATATATTCAGGGGTTCCAATGATTTCCCCTTTTTACATTCTCATCGACATCTCTACTTCCATGCTTTGTGGTGGTGTGAGTATTTTTCTACTAAACATTCAGGATATAAAAAAATGTGCATTTCTAGAATCCAAAAGTACATTCACTATTTTTGAATGAATAACAAGTGTACATGTCACCACTTTTTTGTAGTTGATAGCTTCTACAGTAGTGAGGGAAAAATCTATCCCTTGCTGCCTTAGAGATTTTTGGTTTCCTATAAAAACCCTTAGCGTAGGGAACTGGTTTTCAAAGTTCCCCTGTTATTTATTATTGAAGCAATGAACAATGCATTGAAGGTCGAATGGAGAGATACCATCCTCTATCTCAACAACATGTTTTTCTTATCACCAGTTAATGGCTAGGTGCCATTCTCTTCCAAACCTAAACCATTTCCTCATCCCCTTAACATAACATCTAGGGTTCTTTTTTCTACACCTTTGTAAAGTGGGGTGATGAATTTTCATAGCACCATTTTATTTATCCATCAGACCACCAGAAATAAATTTCACACTCTCTTTCATATCCCAATGATACCCATGAGGTTGTATAATCTTTATTTTTAAATTTAGGTAACATCGATCAGTTTTTTCACAGCTATCGAAGTCACGGATCGCTAGGTCTTTCTGTAGGCTAGGTTTTACCCATGAAATAAGTGGTCAACCTTGAATTTGGGGGTAACAAAAAACTCAGAGGCATAATGTGCATGCCTTTTCAATTTTTCCTTGTACACTCCAATGGATGTTTTGTGGTTTTTCTTCAGTTAAACTAAGACCATTTCCATCTTATATTGGAGGGTGCACAGAGATTATTTATCAAGAAACATTTTTCCAATATCCTTTCATTCAAACACATAGATATCTTCCTCAAGAATAATATTTCTTGATAAATGTACACCATTGATTAGATTCACCCTATATATGATAAGTAGCCAAAAGAAACTTCTCTTTTTTGGTATATATAATGATGGATAAAATCTTTTCAATGGAGTTGATCCATTGTTCTACAATTGAGGAATTGGATGATCTATTAAAAGGAGTCCTTTCTCTCATGAATCTCTCAACTAAATCTTTTTCTTTCCTATGGATGTTGAACGTTCTTCTTAACCCATGTTTCTATTCAAAACATGAGTCAACTGAGAGAATATAGTGACAAATATTATGATTCCCACTCCCATTGTATTAGGCATCTCATTATAATAGTCTTCACATTTATCTCCACATCAGTTGTTATCTCAAGTCCTCATATTACCAACCACTGGCTGGAATAAAACTAATGTTATGGGTATCAAATAAAGGGGAATACAAATATAAATAGGCATAACTTATAAATTACATTTATTTCTTTAACATATGATTTTATAGGCTTCAATATATGTTATCCATGATCTACATCCCAATATATTTTCATAGGGGGAGTTTTTTTATTTCCTTCAAAAATGTTCATACTAAGCTTATAAAATTAATAAATCATATATATTGGGACTTTCATAACCAAGAGTGCATCATGTCCCTTTTACATGCACTAGTTCCCATTTGAGTCTAGCTCAAAGCGTGGTTTTTGTGTTTTACCCCTAGATACATTTATGCTAGAGCTGCCTCTACCTGCTCGTGTCCAGATAGGGATGTATTTTCTTGATAAACCACTTACTCAATACTCACCAAAATTGACGTATGTTATTATTATACTTAGTCTTATCCCTATGACTTTTACTATGGTTTTTCTAATCCAAATCCCAAAAATAACTAAACCTATCCTCTGATACCAACTATAAAAACCAGGCTCTTTATTACACACATATACATTACTCACAAACTAAACATTAAATTAAAACAAAAATTGGGATCAATGGGTCTAGTGAATTGGGAAATTATGAACATTACATAACAACATATAACAAAAAACACAACAAATTTATTGAAAACCACTTTTACATGACAATAAAATTCTTTCATACTTAGTAGTGAAAGGGATAACCTGAAGATATGTATAATAAATGGGTTAGCTATAAAGCCCAGTAAGGGAGTAATCAAGTCATAACAAGAAAAACATAGTAAATTTTAGGAAATAGAAAAATCAATGGAGCACAAGAGAAACATGAACATAATGGAATGATATAGCTTGATGGAAATATGGCAACAAAATTTAACATGATATTAAAAAGAGAAAAGGCTCATTACACATGAAGCATGAGTAAACCCTAGTTTCAATGAATTAGCATGAATAAACCCTCATTACACTATAATTATCATTAGTGTACCATCATTTCATTTGACATATCGTGATACTAATATTTACCTAATGCATTGGAGAACTATTAGAGTGAACCCTTCTAAATCATTTCATATCATGCATTAGTGTGCAACATAGATCATACCACAAGGATTTGTTAAAGATAATCATTTATTACATGATAATGGAATGTATAATTCATAAATGAAATTTTATAATAAATAATTAAATGTTTATAAAGGCTAATACCCTTGATATAGAAATGGGCATGGTTTTCACTACACAATGACTTTGGCTTGATGAAATAGGGTGCAATTTCAGTAGCATGAGAGTGTGACATAAGAATTCCTAAAAATGGTTGATGAGACAGAAAGGGGTGTCTCATAATATATACCTAAAATGGAAAGTAATGTGGTAATATAGATACATGTCCCAACATATGAAATGTAATTTAGTGGAACAACATAAAATATTTTCTTGAATGTAAATGAGAAGAGAGAAATTCCTTATAGAATTTATGTATGGTAATATGTGGGAATGGGAGGAATTATTGATAGAAAATGAGGTAAATAATAATTAAAATAAAAAAAGGGAATTATGGGGGAGGTTATAAATCATAACCAATCATTTTTAATTTAATATAAAAAGGTATAACAACATAAATAAATTTGGAATGAAATTAGAAAGGAAGAAATCCATTAATTGGAAGTGTGGTCCCAAAGGCATGGGAAAGGCTTGAGAGAAACTTATAGAGAGCTTGGGCACCTTGGTAGGATTATAGAGAGAGGAAGTCAGGGGTTGTTATATATCCAAATGGTTTGAGTGAAGAAGAATAGGAGATTGGGAGGGTTTATATAGTAAAGAAGAGGGAATATTTTATTATTTAGGATTTGGACACCACATATTAATCTAATCAAAACCACAAACCATACCATGGGTTTTCCCATGTATTTTTCCAAAGTGGAGTAGAAAAATTTATTTTATATGGCCAATGTACAAGCATATTAATATATTAGGCCTACTTATGTGGTGATGTGTCACACTCTCAAGGAAATCATTCAAAAATGGTAAAATGTTTTATAATTCATTGAGGGTCTACTAAGGCGTTGTAAAATAAATCAAACAAAACTAAAATCACATAATTTTAAAGGTAAAACAAATATTTTCTAGAAATCTCAATTATAGTATTTTATTATATCACTACTGGGTCATTATGATTTCATAAAACACATTATATATTTATATGGTATTTAATTTTTACCAAATAATTTGACTGTCTCAGAACATTATGATAAATTCACCTTTGGATAATTTCGACATCCTCATTATAAAAATAATATTAATTTTATATAAATAATTATATAAATATTTGAACTTTTACTTTTAAAATAAAAACTGACATTCATAAAAAATTCATGGGTTTTGACAGAAACCGCTTTCAAACCTTAATGAAAATTACAATTGTATTCCTCAAACTTATACTATCAATTATATTTAAAATAATTTAATTTTGAAATAAAATTTTATTAAAATATTATATATTTAAAAAATCCATTATTTCATCAGAATAGATTTCTTAATTTAAAATTAACTAAGAAATAATATTTGTGCTTGAAAAATTATCTACAAAGTAACAATATTTACATGAATGTATATTATTTATTCTATAAAAATCTAGTGAATATAATCATAGTGCTATGGTCTTGTTACATAACACATTATAACACCCACATAAGACCTATGGGTAAGTTGTGTGATGGTGACATACACTTGGAGTGGCTCGAATATCATCACTCGGGTGGTAATCTCTATCAACTTCCATTTCTCCTGTAGACATTTCTATTCATGATTAACGTGTTAAAGCTCATTTGGGTCTTGAACAAAATATAACATCATTTCTATGCTCTAATCAATGGGCTTCGTATGGATCAATTCTACTAAATGAGCCAATTTCTTCCATTTTTTGAGTAAATTGGATTTGAAAATGCCCAATAATTATAATAATCATGTGATCACTATTCAAAGGCTATATTAGCAATGGTAAAATCTCTTAATGGTATTTTAATATCCAAAAACATAAAACCCAGTAATTGAATATGTCATATAACCATTTTATATAATAATACATTTATTTAGATCAATAAAAATATTTCATTAATAAAAGTTTGTGACATTACACTCATGGAGATAGGTGGAAACGATCCCTAGAATGGGTTAGTCTATGGTGGTAGTGGGAATCCGCCAACATCACACTGACTTCACTATCGTGATGATATCATTACCTTGATTATAAATCCTCAGTACCTATCCCATCATTTCTATGTGGGATGGGAGATTGGTTACGATCTTCTATTTCTCTATTGTAGCCCACCACTACCTCACTAATCCTCACACACGTCCACCGCACCTACACCACTAATGAAACCTGAACGCCTCTGCTCACCTCTGAAGCACACAACTACCACTGGAAGACCTTTTTGGTATCCATTGTTGTCGATTGGATTTCAATGTCTACCTCCTACATTATCGATCTCTACCATGAAATATATTGGTCTTCTCTAGCCACTACACTTGCTGGAGGAAGAACTGGGACCCATCCTCGCTCACTACCTCGGACGACCACCAGTGCTCATTTTAGTCTACTGTATTCTTTTTGATCCCACCTCCACTCGATTCATCACATGAGATTATGTTGATGTAGTCCACATAGTAATTTTAAACCCAAAATATGTGGGTGTGATCTTGATGGAGGACTGAGGTGTTATCCCCTTTCACACTGAAGAATAATAATCCCTCCTCCCCTATATTTCCTATAAAAAGGAGGACATTCATATTTTCCAATCATCAGTCTAATGCCCTGGTTGGAGGAACCTCACCCAAAAAAGGATGCTTCTCTGACATTTCATCTCACCCTATCTTCAAATCTTTTTAATTTTAGTTTTAATTTTTTTTGAGTTTTTTGTTAAATTTGTAATTTCAATTTCATTAAATAAAAAAGTTCTCTTAAATTATTAATTTTAATTTCTAGATGATCACATTATTTATATACTTCATCTTCTCCTTTTAATTATCTTCTTCTTTTAATTATAATAATAATTATTATTATTATTATTATTATTATTACTACTACTACAATTATTATAATAATCACAATTAGTATTATTATTATAGTTATTAATATTACTATAAATAAAAATGAATGTTATTTTTTTATTATTATATTAACACACATTATAAATTATGTAATTTTATTTATTTATCCTATTTTATTCTCTCTCTCTCTCTCATATCAATTCGATTTTATTATATTATTTTATTCTATATCCCCAATTCTATTTTCTATCATTATTCTATTTTCTCATCCAATTATTTTTAAATTTATTGTAACTTTTTTTATATTTTCTCTACTGCATCTCATGTTCCCATTTCTAGCATTTTTATCTCTTACTCTTGTAAATGAGAGGTTGAACCTGAGGCATGTCTCATGGGATTTTAATGGATTCTTGAGTTTTTCTCAAATTCTATCTTATGTTTTTTGTAAATTTGAGTAGCATTCATGGTGAGGTGCATGTCTCTAAATTTAGTGACCACCCACCATTACAGGAAACTCAATTTATTTATATTAGTTTAGATAAATCTAATTTCCCTCTATCCATTGGTAAACTCTTCATATTAGGATTTGATCTAATCAATGGATAAAATGACATTAACAGAGCTCGTTCCAGGAAGATGGCACACCATGACCAAGATGTGTTATCAACCATGATTGTAGGAGGAGGTGGAATTAAGATTTCATACTCTATAAAAGGTTCCAAAACTTCCAAATAAATAATTTTAAGTCAAAAATCATACTTCATATTTGGATTGTGAAACATAAATAAAAAATATAAAGTAAAAATTTTATTAAATCCAATTCTGAACCTCAAATCCATGTCTTTTCTTTCGTTAACCATTCTGTTTAGTTATCATGTTTATATAAAAATTATAATTTCCATTTTTCATTTCAAAAATAAAAACTAATTACCATTATTTTCTATAAATTAATAAAAACCCAAAAAATGTCTTTTAGATGATTTATAAGATATAAGTGAACAAATTGAAAGGCTCTTCAAGTGCGACAACACTGGCCAGCAACTATGATGTACTAGGAAATTAATATTAATTTTGACTATGCCCCATGACATGTGTGTGGAACATTTAGCACCATTTACATGGTGTAAATCATTAGTTCATTAACCATTAATATTTACACATTTTACATAGAATTTAGTGTCTTTTATAAAAATAATAAAGTAAAAAATCCAAGATTTTTTCATATAATTTTTTTTGAATACATCGAGCAATTAGTCTGCGGTGAAAGAAATATTGTTTCAAAGTATTGAAGAGGTGTCCCTCCTAGAAAAGCATGATGAACTCATTGAAGTAGCCAATATTATGACAAATTAGAATGAAATCGGAATTTAATTTCTAGATCTGGTAGATATGATTGATAAATTTAAATTTTATTATCAATGATTGAAAACAAAGAAGGAAATGCCACCAAAGCTACCCAACTTTTTAGAAGAAAATTAAATGATCAAGGGCTACTTGAGTGGTATCCATGGGCCAACTATATAAGGGAAAAATCCAAAAGGAGCATGTTGAGATTGAGTGGATAAATGATGAGGAAAACATGCATATTGAGATATCTGTGGGATATCAATAAGATCTAGTTGAATTCAATAATTGATATAAGGTACAAACTAACCACCCTGATCCTTACCATGTAGAAGAGCCAGTATCATTACATGAAACTATAGACATGGAAGAGGATAAAGCCACCAAAATGATGGATTTTTAAGTAAATATGGAGGATCATGACTTATTTGCTACACATTCCACCATCCCATCATCACTCACCATGGATGTCGAGATTGAAACTAAAAAAACTGGGAGTTGAACCTTTAATTGACTCTATATCTTTTAGTTTTATGAAAAATGAATTGTGAATCAATCCTTATATTTTTTGTTATATAGATATAGAAAAGCTTTTTTATTCCTTGAGAGAGGATGATGAAAATGGACTTTCACTTGTTAAGGAACACACAGAGCTCCCTGAATTCTATAAACATACATTTGAGGATCCCTATTAAGTTGTCTAAGTAGTTGTGCCTGAGGAAATCAGTGAATATGCTTCTCATATTTAAAGGGAATTTTTTTTATTAAAAATTAAAATTTAAATCAATTTAAATTTACTATTTAATTTCCATTTGATCATTCAATTCATGAATCCTATGTGAAGCCATCAATGGAAGAAATGGAAGAGGTTAAAGAAATAACTACCAATAATGGAATGATTAAAACTTCTTCCTACCCCTACCTTCCAAGCTATACCTAATTGTGAAAGGTGGGATCTAGTGTACAATATTCATGGATCATTATTCAAGAATAAGGATGAAGAACATTCTGGTAAAAGCCACATGTTGTAGTTCAAATCAAATAAGCTTCATCCACTATCATATTTTGGATGATTGCTATTATTTCCCTTTAATGGTAGTAAAAATTAAATTTCCACTTTGGGGATGAGACCAAGGTTTATCCCTCTACTTTATTTCTTGGAATCTAGATTTCAATTTCGATTTCTTGAGATTTATTCCACTATGCAACCCATTCCCTCTATCCTTTTTAGATCTAATGACATGATCTTGGTTTGTAGGTTTGTAATTTTCTTTTATAGGTTCATGATCAAATAAAAAAATACTCATATGGAAAAATGGAAAGAGGACTGATTATTCATGGGATAGATATTTTACTATTATTTTATAATCTTTTAAACATCTTATTGTTTTATCTGAAAACATGTTTTGATCTTTAATGATGAAATTATGTGCCCATGCATGAATTCAGGTATTACATGATATTTTTAACACACATGAGTTTATTATGAATCCTATGAAACTATTCATTATATTTTAATGGTAAAGATATTTAATGACTAAAATGGATAATTTAATTATTAAAATAAAACATGTATATTGAAATGAGTACTCAAGATTTAAAGTATTTAGTTGATTCATGGAAATGTAATATCACGATGTTTTTTTTTAATTTTAAAATTTATGTGAATTAATTTGTTGTTTTTAAACATAAAGTGAGTGATTTCCCAAATAATATGTTCATTTCCAATATCGGTTCTAGACCTAGTACTTATTATTTATTCTTTAGCATATTTTGTGAGTGGTCATGGGACCTACAACCCACTTGAACTTGAATTTGAACTTGAATTTGAACTTGTAAAACCCATGACTGTGAAATGATATCTTTAAAATGATTGAGGTATATTTTAATAAAACCATAATCCTTAAAATGAATCCATAACACCAATAAGTATTTATCCAATAGAGACCATGAATTACCTTTATAGGGATAAGCCATTTTTAATCCATTTTATATCAATTCCTACCCTACTCTTAGTGTATGTATGAAATTTTAAAGTTAAAGTGTTGGTGTAAAGGGAATCATGGTGGAATGGATGACATAAATTGTTAATAAAAAATGTGTGGGGTGGTTATTGTTGGAATAAATAAATGATTTTTGATTCGTTCATGATACTTCATTGTTTAGATCTCATGAATTTAAAAGAATGGAAAATGAAAAAAAAGAACCAAAAAATGAGAAAAATGGGTTGTGATTTGGGAAAAAAATTCACCATTACATGAACACTTATTTTTATCATCTATGGTTAGGTGTTGGATGTGAGGTTTCTTTAATCACTAACATTCAAAAAAAATGAAACGCGTATTTTGAAAAGAATGAAAGGTATAAAATTAATAAAAATTTCAAGAGGGTGCACAAATCAATCATTTTTATTTATTTAATCATAATATTTAAATTTACATCCTGGGAAATGGGATTTTCTACATTTACAGATATAATTTCATTAATCATTTATTTTAAATATCATGAATTTTACTAATGAGATAAATCGAATCCTTAAGAATTAATTTTTATAGAATTGAATCCTATCAACCATAAGCCTTAGAGTCATTTGAAAATTAATATAAAGTCTTCATGATTTTTTGTTTTTTATTTCTTTAAAATGTGGGGAAATTTATTATTTTACCGGCCTCTATATAATAAGAATGTTCTCAGGATATGAGCATAGATCTACTTGAATTTTATCAGAAGAGATGAGTAAAAATATTCAAAAGTGAGTTAAATAATAATTATGAATGTTTAATAATTATGAATTAAGGATATTGAATGAATGATAAGAGAATATTAATTATTTTTAAAATTTAAAATGTAAAATGGATGATTTGATCATTTCTTTTAAAATTGAGAAATTAAATTAATTTTTTATATAGAATTATGAAAAAATTATTTGACATTGAATTTTTTTATTACATTAAATTAAAATATGAAAATAGAAAGCATTTTGATTCCTATTTAACACTTTGTTGCGATTTTATGCTTTAGGAAAATAATGGTTTAAGTTGGGGGTATTTGACCTAAAAAAATTATGTTCATATGTTTAATAAAAATTCAACCATTTTTTGGATATTTTTCAATGTTAAAACACTTGGTTTTGAATTTTTTATTAAATTATGTGTAATTTTGAAAGAAAAAAAGAGAATGGTTTAGAAAATTAAAATATTAAAGAATTCTTTATGTCAAATTTTATTTATATATCTTTTTTTGATTGTATGATTTTTTATAACTCTTTTTACGGGTTTTTACAATATAAATAGGTGATCTTAGGTTATCCTTCAACTTGGGCCCACACACAACTTAGGTGGCCCACAAGGGGTCCACCTAGATATGTAGACCCAAGGATGGACAACCTATGATGTTGTGGTGCACGGGTCATCAAGAAATGCAATGGCCTATAGGGTGTGAATTCCCATGGGTCTATTCATTAGCCTAAGCCAGGGAAACCGTGCTCATGTACGATGGTCAGGACGCCCAGATATGGGTGGAGAAGCTCACCAGGACGAGGAGGTTTATGGTGGCAGATGATTTCCTCCAGAACCCAGCTAACTTCTCAACTGATTGGATCCCACTCCCAGTCATATATTTCCTCATGACTCATACCACTATTTTGATGTGCAATGAGAGATATGTCATTCTCCACTAAGGTCTGTTATTGCTCCATTGTGCTTCATCAGGGTCTGCTACTACATCCCCTCTCATTCCACTCATATAACACCCCATCACCCCTGATATCACCTATCCTCCTCTCCTCAACTCTAAAACACACCACTTCCACTACTAAACCTCACTAAAGTCTTTTGTAGTCAGCCCGAAAATGTTGTCCACCTCCTACATCACCTAGCTCCCGCATGAAACATATCGATATCCTCCATGAATAATAAAGGCTGAAGGAAGAACGGGGACCTTCCATCGCTCACCTCCTTGGATGAAAACCCGTGATCTCTATTGTCCACCACATACTCATCGCTGCCACCTTTGTTGGCTGCATCACATGAAATTACATGAAAAGAGTCCATATAGTTTTTTCACACACGAGATTTTTGAGTGTGATCTCTCCAAAGGTCTAGAGGATATCCCATTTGATGTCGAGGAAGGGGAACACATCCTCCCCTCAATTGCATGTAAAAAAATTATGGTATTCCGGATTTATAATCAATGATATATTTTCTTGGGTTAGAGGATCCTCGTCTTGAGGAGGAATTTTCTGCCAAATTTCTTCCCCCCCCTTCATCTTCATTTTTATTTTAAAAATATTATTGTATTTTTAGTTTTACATTAAAATTATAATTTCAATTTCTTTTAATAAATAAATACTCCATGAAATATTTAATTTAAATTCTATCTTAATCTAATTATTTATCCACTTCTTTTTCACCTTTAAATATTCTTCTAATTTTAATTATATTAATAATTATTATTATTATAATAATTTTTTTATTACTATTAATATTATTATTATTATTTTAATTATCAGAATTAGTATTATTATTATAATTATTAATATTATCATTAATAATAATAATAATTTTACTATTATTATTATTATTATTTTAAAACACATTATAAATTATATAAATTTTCATTATTTAATCTTATTTAATTTTGTCTCTCTCTCATCCCAATTCATTGTTATCTTATTATTTTATTCTCCTACCATAATTCAATTTTATTTTATTCTTTTATTTTCTCATCCCATTATTTTTATATTTATTAATTATTATTCTATTTTATATTCTACTTATTTTCTTCCCATTTTCACTATTGTGATCTATTACTCACAAAAATGGGTAGCTGACCCCAAGGCTTGGCATTGGGGGGTCATGATGTTCATGAATTTTCCATAATGATTATTTTATGTTTGTGTTAAATTTGAGTAGCAAACATTGTGAGATGAATGTCACTGATTCTATGACTACCCACCAATTACATGAAACTCAATTTATTTCAATTAATTTATTTAAATTTATTTTTCCTATCTCTATTAGTTAAATCTTCATATGGAGGAGTTGATATAATCCATGGATGAAACAGTATTGATAGTGTTGGGCCAAGTAAGATAGAACACCAACCTTGATCAGGATGATGTGTAATTAATATTTCTTAAGCTCTCAAATATTCAACCATTTCTTAGTAAATGAAATTAATTCATACTTGAGATTTCATGTTTGGTTTGTTGAACTAAAATTACAAATGTAATGGAATATAATTATTTAATATAACATTGAGCCCTAAAAGTGAGTCCTTTTTTTCCTTAACCATTCTATATAAATTACATGTTAGTATAAAATTAGAATTTTCATTTTTCATTTCTTTACCCATTTTACTACAGTAGAAAATATATATTACTTTTAACAACACCACATGATAGGTGTATATAAAAATGTTATCAAAATAATAAATAATATTTTTTTTCTATTCTCATTTTACTTCTTATTTCATATATTTCCTTTTTTGATTTTCAAGAAATTTTATTGAAAGAAATACTCTGATGATTTTCCAAATGGGGTATATTTTACTTTTTAATGAAAATTTTTAAGAAATATTTGTTCTATCCTACATGAAAAAATGAAATATCACACTATCATGACCTTTAAATACTATAAATCATATTTTAAAATTTCTGTGGTTCATTTTACATAAAAAATTCTATTATTTTAAGACATGTTTTTTATTTTAAATAATTGATTTCATAGTGATAAAAAGTATTTTATTTTAAAGGATGATGATCTGAGGATGATTCTATGAATCCAATTTCATTCCCATGATTTTTTTATGTTTTAATAAAACCTTTATGAAACCCACATCTTTTCCATGGTTTATGATTTTATGAAGTGATGAAATGTTTATGAAATGCATTCCATTTCCATGGGTTATAATATGATTATATTTTGAATGTTTTAAGATATTTCGGCTCACAAATTGATGATATTTATTATGTGACTAGTACTCCTATAATTTTATAACCCTCGGATGAATTAGGTAACTATGGATATCATATGTGAATATAAGGAATTGAATGGGGAGTGAACTTGGTTATGTAAGGGACTTTGTCTACAATGATCTTATTTTTAGTGATCGATGACTAGGTATATACTAGAATAGGGAATGCACCTAATATACTATAATTGTTTTGGAATTGATCCTTTGCTAAGGAACTTATTTCATAAGATTATGTGTATACACAAACCTATGTCTTATGCCAATGTTAAGCTCTCATGACTAGTGTTCATTGAATCATTTATGATTCATTTCATCTGAAATAATAAGATTTATTCCATGATTCAATATTGTGGTCTATGAAATGTTGGGTATGGTTTTAAAATTTTAATACCATTCTATCATACCCTTATTTTCACGTTGTATTTTTTTAATAATTGACATCGCCATTTTTTCCCTTTTGGATCCTATGTTCTCACTGTTTTCTACATTTCCTTTCCCTAGGTTATGAAGAAAGTATTTTTGTATTATTTTTTCAAAGTTTATAGTTATGAAGAACTTAGTGGGAGATGATGTAGATATTTTATAAAAATATTTTTATGTATCCACATTTCCAATGTCACTAATCCTATATGATTATAGAATGGATCATAATGAAATTTATAGTATTTTCATCTAATAACATGTGATATTTATATATGAAGACCATGTTATCTATTCATACAAAACAAGTATAATCACACTCAAAGAAAAACATTATTAATTCATGAAGCTTAGAAATTTTAATATCCTTTTAGACACTAAGTATCACATATTTTTGTTAATATGTGATGACACATTGGTCAACAAAGTATCCAACCATTTCCCATTACAGACTCCTAAAAATTCTCCCATGATCTGTATCACCTAGATCTCCTATTGAGGATCCATCAATTATGAACTTCACCAATATTTCTATAGGTTTTTTAGTTAATGATGATAGATCTGTTAGAATATTTGTAATTATATTGGTCAACAAATATATTGAAATCAAGGGAATTTATAATGTAGTTATCTACATGGCCAACAGAATTATAAAAAGACTCCCTTTTCCTTTTGGATGATGTGTTTCATAGAGTCTTTAATTGATGTTTCTTTTCTATGTTGTACTAATCAATTCTTATAAAACTGAATATACTAGAATTATTAATCCAAAAAATTAAACAATATATTTCACATATATCAATAAACTACAGTAGTTGTCGACAACTATAGGAGCTCCTCCAATTTTTTGGTCTGAAATGGCATGACCTCGAACAAATCAGTAGTTTATATGGTGTTTTTGAATGAATAGTACAATCAAATTCTATGTTATCATTATTTTCATTATTGATATCTGTGGAAAATCTATCTTTATTTTACATAGTTTTTGTAAATTAAACATTATATATGAAAAAAGCCCATTGGAATAAAAAATTAAAATCATTTTCAAATAGAATCACATTAATGAATAATTCATAATTACATAAATAACTATAAAATTAAAAATCAATACACAATAAATTTGTCTCCAAACATATTTAGTTACTTTCTAGCTGTGTAACCACAAAATAAGGTGATGAGGTCTATGGAATTTACAAAATATAGATTAAATACATATACATTTAAGTCAATGACATCCCTAATCAATCAATATAGTAAATCATGGTAAAGACCGTTCAGTACATGGAAGGATTAATAGAGTGTTTACAAAGTAATGGAAAAGGAGGGAAACATATTTTTACATAGTGGATGATTCTGAATGGGAAAATAATTAAATTATTTTTTAAATATTAAATCCAAAAAATAATATAAGATAATTTATAGGGTAATTCCTAAAATTTAATTTCCAAATAAATAAAACCATTTTCTGATAATGTGTGATGCGGAAGTGAAATCACAAAAGAATATTTATAAAATGTTTTTAAATTTTTTTAAAAGATGAATTTATGCGTATCATATAAAAAATTTAAGGTAATTTGAAAATTTTTGACAGCATTTATTTTTAAAATAACATACAATAATTATATATGTTAAAAAATTATATTTATAATATAATCTATAGAAAATAAATCCAATTATCATAGGATAAAAAAATATTTTTTTAAATACCTTTGTTGATGCCCACATAATAAAACGGGTTAACAAAATTTCCTTTTGAAAAGGGGAAATATTTTTATTTCTCATAGGATAACACATTTTAGGGTTTCCACATATGAATTATAACATTGGTATTAAAGAATAAAATAGGAAATGAGGGAAAAATATGGTTAAAGGGGATGTTTTTTATTATCAATTTGGAAATACTTTTCCGGTGAAAAGTCCATCATGGTAAAATATTTAATTTAAAAATTAATTATTCCTTAGATTAGAAGATAAGGTGACTTTAAATAAATACTTATAGTGGGTAATACTTTTCATGGATTCCTAAATCTTAATAATACATATTATTACTCAATGATGGGTGTTCAATTAAGAAAAAAAACCCTAAAACATCAATAACTTTTAAATTGGGACCCATGAAAGATAAAATATGAGATGGATTTGAAAATCCCTTATATTTAATGAATATTATGAAAAAAGATATGCATGTATAATATATATACAACAAACATGATACTAATAGTGAATATGAATCATATCAAAAAGAATAAAAATTGAGATATAAAACCCTTATGGTTATGATTATGTAAGAATAAAAATAACATAATAGGGTAACCATGAAATGTATATTAAAATATCATTAAATTATTGATATTAATTATTATTGAATGAAATAAGGTAAAGAATACACCGAATAAAATAAATGATGCTGTGTAATGTCAAATATATCTCATTGAATTTAAAATATAGATAAATAACCCTCACCTTTAATCCCACCAATCTGAAATTGATATAAATTCCCATATAAAAAGTATTTATCTTAATAAATTATTTTATAACCTTAACCATAACTAATCCCTTTATTAAAAATCATTTATAATTATTTTTTCAGTTATACTAGTTATTAATATATTAATTTATTCATTGGATATTTTATGTTTTGATTGTTTTTTATTTCAATTTATGTAATGTAAGTGTCTATTCATAAATATATATTCAATTTTAATTGTTATTATCTCAATAAATATATTTTAGTAGTTTTTTAATGATTTATAATGTATTAATTTCAATTCAAATTTATTTTGTTTTTGATTCATGATAATGATGTTCGTGATGATCTTTTATTTGTATATTTTTAATGAATAACGATTGTTATTAATAATAATTTAAAATAAATATAATTATTATAATACCATAAATATGAAATTATTTTCTCATCAATGCAGAATAATATCAGAATTTATGTTTCCATAGTCATCTATGGGTGTACATGGATTGTGAAGTGATTATTTTTCATAATATCATTATTTGATAAGCTTACTGATATTATTTTAATGTTTTTAAAATGGTGAATCATTTTAGAATACACATTTATATAAAATAAATTACAATAGTGAAAAATAGTATATGCCAATTTTTTTGAGGTAGTAGCCCGCACGTACACACAAGTGACATCAACCATTACATTGAATATAAAATATTTAACCATTGGTCTATATTTTTAAAATCTTAATAATTTTTATATATCTATTTATACCTTTAAAACCCCCTTTCAATCATCCTTTTCAGGTGGTTATGAAAAATGGATCACGTTTCTTATGAATGTGATGTCCATATATAATTAAAACAACATTTTCTTTTTTAAATAGTTGTGAGTGTGTTTAGAATAGATATTACATAGGAATAATAAAATTTTAAATTACTGGTTATAATTATGTAATTATAATTTTCACGGATAGATTACTTGTGAGGTTTAAAAAGAATAAATTAAATAATATATCTAATTTGAGAAAATTATATATCCAATGGAATATTCTCTCTTGGGTAACACATTAATGATCCTTATCTTTGTCTTTTTGAAATACCAATCCATATAGAATGTTGGATAGACTCTTGATGATTTTTTATGCATCTTATTCATTTTAAATAGTGTAGGAATATAGTCGGAGTGATTCCATTTTATAAGTCCAGAAAATGAAATTTTGGAAATACCAATAAATGTTTTAGTGATATATTGACAATATAAAATATTTAATCTATATAATATGGGAAATAAAGAATTTTGGGGTCATATAATGTTGAAAAATTATCTACCAATAATTTTTACTTATGTTTTATACATATTTCAAGTCATTTACCACTATATTCTTACATTTTACTATTTTAGTTTTTATCTTCATAACTAGTTTATAATGATTTATTTTATATTTCATTAATCACATAAAATAACCCTTAATAAAAAAATAAATTTACTTACATAATATCATCTTAATTTAATCTAAATAAATTTTAAATCATCAAAAAAGGATCATTTATATAAAATAAAATAATATATATGAATATATATTTCTTAAAAAAAATATTTAAACCACTAAGCTTAATTTATATTATAAAACAATAATTACCAACTAAAAGGATGATAATATATTTTAATATATATTTAAACATTATATCAGAGTAATTATATAGAAAAGGTCAATTTTTTTAGTCAATATTAATTACATAAAATTAATTAATGAATAATTTGAAAATAAATCTTTCACCACTGCTATAGTCATTAAAAATAGTCTTAGTACTCTAACATTAATTCTATAAAAATATATAAATCAAGTTACCTAATATAAAAATATTGATCTAAAATATGAATTCCCTTTTAAAAAATTATCCTCTAAAATTGATGAAAACTTATTTTTTTGTATATGAAAATAAAATTTGTTCTTAAATTAAAATATTATATATTATTTAAGGAAGATAAAAAATAATTTTAAAAAATAAAAATATTATTTTTAAGTGAATCAATTATTTTCAATAAATATTTCATTAGACGAAAAAACATGGAATTTTTTTGTAATAAAATCATCTGGGTAGGGTTTAAAAATTTAATATATTTGGAAAATGGTATTCTAAACTATGAAACTAAAGAACAGTAATTTCGGAAAAATTTGAAAAAAAATCCTTCCTAGGAAAATATTGAAATTCTAAATTTAAACACGAGGTTAATTTTACAAATAATAATTTCAAAACATTTTAATGTTATCACATTAATTTTATTTAAAATATATGTTGAAAATTATATTTTATTGAAAATTTTTCTTTTAAAAACTATAAATGTTCTTAATTCTATTTTTTATTAATTTCTAATTCATTATAGTATATTAATTTACACTATGTTTTATGGGTATTAAATTTTATTAAAACAATCCATCTTATATGTTTTGGATCTTTTTACTTTCATGTTGCAAGTGAAACAATATATCAAAAATTGATTATTTATTTACATGAATGATATATGATAAAATCATGGGGTGTTACATTTCCTCCCCCTTAAATAAATTACATCCACACATTTTTTATTTTTACTCACTAATAAAAATGTTAAGGATATCCATGACTCAAGAATATATTTCAATTGAAGTTTCATCTAAACTATTTTAGGTATAACTAGTGAAATAATAATTTCCCATGTAATATGAATATCACTAATATTGAGTTATTATACCACCAATTCAGTTAATTAAACCTCATGACTTATTGTTAATACCTATATATTGGGAGTTATTTTTCATAGGGATTTTATAATCTAAATTGAAGTAATATGTGCTTATGAGTCAATTTAGGATTTTAATTTTGATTTTCCAATTCTTCAATATTTCAAGGCATTAATGTAGAGAGATAAAATATATTCCCAATTCCACATCAAATTCTATTGAAGGATGGATATAATGGTTTTCTTGGTGTGGAAATATATCAGGGAAGGGTAATACACTTTCGATATGATACTCATATGACCTGATGTTTTCACTAATAATGCAACATCATGTTATTTGGATTGTGATTTGATATTCTTTGTAATCATCCTTAGTAAAAATTAGTAAGTAAAACAAGAATAAGATATAACACTTGTAGTTATTGAATGGATGATATTTGTTCCTCAATCCATGTCATTTTTATAATTTTCATTAGTAGTTTCTATTATATATACTCTATTATTTTCTATAGAATTTAATGTTTTTAATTCATGTCACCCTGATAGCCCTAGTATTATCACATTTATTTGGTAATTACTATTATTTAGACATTTAATACATTGAAAACTTTGTGGTGATTAGGAAATACACTATTTTCCATTCACTTGGTCCACTAAATTATTCATTTTCTATCCATAATTATTTTCTCAAAAACCTCATATTCCACACATGATAAATTTTTCAATTCCTTTTAGATATCTCCCTTGGATCCTCATGCTGCATTTTTTCATGAATGAAATTTAATATTATTTATATACTCATATTTATTAATGGAGGATACATAATATTACATTAATCCTTCATTTGGTTTGTTTCAAAACTCAACTACATCCATGTAGTAAGTCATAATTATGTATATCATTTTTGGGCATAATCACATGATTTCTCACTTCAGCTCTTATCTCATTCGGTTATATGCAGGACAATCTCATCATGGTCTTGAAAAAACATTTTTAACATCATTCCTTTAATATTCATCCTTTACAAAAACTAAAAGGTGTTAAACATTAGGGATAAATTATTGAAATAATATTAAATTATCAAAAATAATATCATGAAAAACTCTGCCTTAAAATGAGTTACTCTTTCAAAAAAATATCAACATGTTTTAATGCAACATAATCACAATTGGTTCAATCTTTATTTCTTCAGATTTTATAATCTTACACTTAATAACCAAATTATTTAAATAATTACCCCCAAAATTATCATGAACATTCTTACAAAATACGATAAAAAATCACATCTCTAAAAAATATATGTATCCATAATCTATAAAATCACAAATACATATATACATACATATATATAATCATATGTTTCTCTACATTTTAATATAACATATCTTGGTTAATTTTCTTATAGGTTTGTTACCCTAAAAAGTTTCAAATTCCTTATAATGATTCTTAAAGAAAGAGTGAATTCCTAAAGGTCAATTCTAAAATTCATAGTAGTGGGAAGAATAATGGATAAAAATTAATGATCATAAATAATAATTATAAAAACATTTTGTTATAAAAAAGTTACATGGACATAACCTAATAATATCATGCCAAACAATGAATAGATTACCAATCATGAGTCATGTAATTAGGATTGGCATATCATAAGACCTGAATCAAAAGATTTTTTAATCATTATTTAGAAAACATAATCCATGAGATTATAACATAAGGACACCTTAGAAATAGGGAACTTGCTTTAGCATGCCGAATCATTACCCACATGAGTCTCCAACTCTCACCCACAATTTGTAGAAATTAAATGGTGATCATGTATACATATCTCTTGAGATATTATCTTTTACTCAATGCATTATACTCCACCCATCAATCATCCATACAAACATGTGCCACATGATATCATTCAACAAATAAAAAAGAACCTACAGAAAGAAAAATTTATTATTATCCTCTTCAAATGGAATCATATAATGATTTTATTTATAAATCTACCAATTATCATAACATGATAAAATTATGGAATATAAATTTCTTTCCTCGTATATTTAGTAAAATTATATGCATTGACCATTCAATTAATTTGATCTAGAATATGAAAATTAAACTATTTAGTTAAAAATGGTGAATGGTTGTGTAATTAATTCTCCAAATAAATTGATGTACAACATCTAGGTGGAAACAATTCAATAAATGTAATTAAATAAAGGGTATTCATTTAGAAATGTAATTGATAGAAAAAACTCTATTTATACATAGTGTATGATTAGTAAAAAAATACGTTATAGACTTTCCACTAGTTTAATGCCCCAAAAAGTATATTAAATATTTTTGGGTAATTCATGTAATGTAATTTCATATTTAATTCACCATTTGTATGATAAGGAAGACATTTAAATGTGAACTATAAAATGTTTTTTAGAATTTATTTTTTATATTTTCATGAAATAATAAGTCATAGGAAATTTTAAATTTATTTTTTTGAAAAATTATTATATGGAAAATTTTGAAAACATTTAATTTTAATTTTTACCCTCAAAAATGGATCCATACAAAATATATAACTGTTATACTAATGAAATGTAGAGTGGAAGAAAAATCAAATGATCAGGGAAAAAGTATATATAACATATTAAAAAAATTAATAAAACCCATATTTTAAGAAGGGGAAGGAAAATATTTCTTCAAAAAGAGGAAATAGGGAATATGAGGGTCACTATAATATAAAATAATTATTTCTATATATAAATTAGAACATTGTGTTAATGGAAAATAAGGATAGTTAGGGGAAATAATCCTTAAAAAGGATTATATCATTTCTCAAAAGATATATACTTTTTTATAAAGATGTTTATCTACATAAAAGAAAAAACTTATATAGTATTTTTCACAAATATAGGAAGATAATGTTTCTTTTCATAACATATTAAGGTTGAATAACCCAATATTGGAAGAGAGTAGTGTAAAAATGAATTATTTTATCTCAATGATTAGGTTTGAGTTAACCAAAACACATAAAACATTTTTATCTTTTGAATCAAAACTCATAAGAGATAAAATGTGAGATGGATTTTCAAATCCATTATAATTAATTTAAATTATTATAATATAATTAAATATCCAATATTGAAACCAAAAAAATGTTTCAAATGGTGATAATGAATCATATCTCAATGAAGAAAAACTTATACACAAAAAATCGCTTTGGTAATGGAATTATAAGAATCCAAAAAAACAAAACAGGGATACCATGAAATTGAAATTAAAATATCTTGAAATGAAATATATTAATTATACATGATGTAAATTTGGTAGTGAATATTCCATATAATGAAATTTTGTGAGGTAATAACTAACATGCCTAGAAGAATTGAAAATACAGGGAAATGAACATTAGCTTTAATCCTGCTTAGTTGAGAGTGGTATAACCCATAGTATAAAAAAATTATTTCAAAATTTTCAATTTTATAAAATTACTCATACCTTTAACATTTTATAAAAATAATTTATAATAATTTATTTCAAATAAATTAGATATTTCTATTTTATCCTCATTAGCATATACTATTAGATTTGATTGTTTGTTTAGTACATTTTTCTTAATAGAAGTTCTAATTCTTATCTATATTTTCAATTTTTATCATTAAAATACCAATATGGGAACTATAATAGATTTTTTATAATGATTTAAATTTTTTTGATTACATTATATATGTATTTTGGTAATGATTCATGATGGTGAAGTTTATGGAGTGCTTATATCGATAATTTATTAAGGAATAAATAATGGTAGTAGTATATATATATATTTATATAATATTTATAGTTTTATAAATTTAACAGTATTATCTCATTAACTCTTAATAATACTAGTATATTAATTTCTATAGTCATCACCTATATAAAATTTTATAATTGTTCATGTAAGTGGATAACAAGTCATAATCGAGATATAAAAATATCAAAATACAATAAAAAAATTAAATACATCACTTTTGTGGTGGTGGTAGTCTTCATATACGCACGTGGGACCTGTTGGTTTACCAAAAAAATAAATGATGTAATAATTCTAATATATTTTCATAATAACAATATTATTTCATGTATAAAATTTATTAATTGAATACTCCCGTTTAACAACCATTATAATGAAATTATGAAAAATAGATCACCACAATAATTGATGTGGTAGACCCCATGTAACATAGACGATATTATAATTTTTCAGACTGTTGAGAGGGAGGAAGAAAAATTATATTACATTAGTTTAATAAATATTTAGAATATTATTAATACTTTTGTTATTATAATTTCATGTATATATTACCATTAATGAGATATAAGACGAATATGAATAATACTAATTGGTTTTGAATATTACTTATCCCTTTGGATGTTATCCCTTAGGTAACTCCTTAAGACTCTTTAGTTGGATATTTTTATAAGACCTAGGATTATTGGAAGTGGGGATAATATTAACTAGATATTATTATAGAGGTTTTTTAGATATAATAATTTTTAAATGGTAGAGAAATTTCATGGAAGTGATATCATTATATATGGGACTAAAATATAATTTTTGAAAATACCAATTTATTTTTCAATGGTAACATGTCAAAATTAAAGAGTTAGTGGAACCTAAGAGATAAATAATTATTTTTTGGGGTAAAATTTTGTTTATTAATCCTCTACTATTAATTTTCACATATTTTTTTTAAAAATAATTTATTTTACTGCTATGTTTTTACATTTATCAATTTTGATTTTCACCTTGGTAACTTATTTTAAAAAATTCATTTTTTTAAATAAATATTTATGGAAATTCATATTTCAAAATTTTAATCTTATGTACATAAATTCAATCCCCATTTAATCTTATTATATTTTTAATGAAGAAAAAAATATTTTAAATTAAATCATATGATATATATAAAAATTATTTTTTAAACAATGATGTTTTAAACAATTATTATTTGAAATATTATACGTAATTATTAGAAATTAAAATACTGATAATATATATGAATATGTGTGTCAATATTATATCATACTTATCATATAAAATATATAAATTTAAAAATAAATTATAATTATTAAATAATATAGAGGTTCTGATGAAAAATAATAATTTGTTTTTTAAAATTTAATATGCAGATGTTGTGAAAACTATTTTTTTATATAAATTAATAAAAACTCTATTTGGAGGACAATATTTTCCTGATTCAGAAAAATTTAATAACGGTTATTATAAATTCAACATTGGATTTTTATGAAAGAAATTCTACTGTTAAAAATTATTTTTTGTCTAAGAATATTTATATGTTTTGAAATTTATACATACATAAGGAAAATTTTATAAACATTATAATATTAAATAAAATATTATTTATTACTATTCACCTTAAATAAATTATTTTAGAAAAATATCAATAATTTCTCTTAATATAATACAAAAATGATGAATTTAATGGTGAATTTAATTTTGAAACATTAAATTCAAAAGCTTATTAATTAATCCCTTTAACTGATATTATTTATTGGATGTAGAGAGTATCTCTAGAGGTGGGTGAATTGAGCACCCCAAAAAAATATGTTAAATTTGATTTAATAAAATCCCCCAATTTAAATAAAATAGACCAGTTATTTAAAATAATATATTTGATATAATTTTCAAAATTTAAATTTATTTATCAAATGATGATTAGGTATTAGATAAAAGAATTATGAAAACTATTTTATCTTTTGAAAATTACCTACTTGATTAAAACCATATATAAACACTAGTTAAAACTAATTATCTCTGTAGTAGTTTTTTAAAGATACAAATAGATTTAGTTCTAAAGTACCAAAACTAATTAAACAAAACATAGAGAGGAATTAACTACAAGAGGTTATATCCCAAGATAATACTAAGTATTCTCCACATAAAAAACACATGATTCCAAGCAGTCTAAATAAAATAAACATCTATTCCCTAACTAGTATCATATTCTAAAAGATTATAAAAACTTTCTAGGACACATAGGTGCTCTTCCATAGAAATCATGGGAGTTTAGAAGAATAAAAATGCCACAATCAATACTCTACCACAATACTTGGTAAATAGGACTACAAGTTGTTATGAAGATATCTAATTATATTCCAGTTTAAAGAAGGATACAATGTGTATATAAAATAAAGTATGCACACACTAGATGTAATGTAAATTAAAAAAATACAAAGAAAAAGAGATTTAAAGGGTTAGTGTTTCTTTGGCTATTATGCTCAATATCGCGTGACTCATTGAAAGTGATTTAAATTGTGTCTCGGGTCATGTTTTAGAAATCTATTGTAGAAAAAAGTGTTATAAACACTTTTTTATTAACTGTAGGAAAGAATTGTATGTATGTTGTGCTTAATCTTCCCCATTCAATTTCATGTGAGTATTATATGTGTATCTTTTTTAGAAGAGGTGACTCCTTAGGATTGTCAATAAAATCCTACACTTACTATCACACCCACATGAGGGAGTATGCTTCTTTTTTTAATAGTTGTAATATGTAAGAATATCTGAATCCTTTCTACTTATAGTACTACATTTATGACATGAAGTTTAAGGATTTATCTATTGTAGTTAATACACAATCATTAAAATAATTGTCATCATTAAATTTGATAAAATGTTCATTAGAATTAATTAATTCAAATTTTAAGAGAAACAAAAAGTTGTGGTGAGTATTTTTAATGGTGACACTGATGGTGTTTGAATCTATAAGTGAGATTTTTGAATGGTGTATATGGAACTGGGGGTTTCTATTCTAAAGGATTCCACTTTCTAGCATTGTGTCATTAGAACGACATCTTGATCTAGTGATAAGTTAGTTTCAATCTGTATTTCATGCTTGTGGTGACTAATACATTGTCAAATTCTCATCTCAAAATTGACTCACTACTAAAATAAAGACATCCCAGTACGTAGCTGATTCTAGACACCAGTGGTGGGATTCCTTGATGGTTTCATAGGGTGATTATGAGATATGCTTGGTAGAGAGTCATTGTCATATGGTGACTCAAACTCTAGAATACCTCACCAATATATCTCATATAATAAAATTCTATTCAAAAACATGAAATTCAGTTATTAAGACAATAATTATGATTTTATGATCATTAGAAAAATGATTACAATTATATCCCCCTTTTTGATGATCATAAATCATGTAATTTTATATTTATTCCATCAAAGGTTAACCATGATAGTTTATACATATGATATAATAGTTAAAGATATGAAAAATGAAATAAATTGAAAAAAATACCATCAACAGAACAATGTTTGCATAAATTAGTAAGTCATCAAAGGATAATAAATATATTTCATAGCATCAATAGAAGGTCGAAACATATATGAATGTATGGTAGTAAAGAAAAATACTAAAATATAAATTCCAAAATAATGTTATCACCTTTTTATATTATCAAAATGTGTAAATTAAAAAAAATAAAAATTAATGAAAATAAATAAAATAAATAAAATAAGAAATCCAAGATACAAAAAAGAATAGAAATAAAGAAAATAAAAGTGGAAGATAATTTCCATTGAAAATGAATTGAGTTTACATTCAAAATGTTCCAAAATAGAGGTACAAAAAAACATTCCCATCAAAAAAAATAAATTCAAATTGTTATTGCTTCTCAAGTAGGTTTGATGGTGTCAGAGGAGCATTTCAATTATCCTTCTCTAAGGTGGAAGGCTTAGCATCAAATCAAGAAGTATCTCGGTGAAGGATTGTAAGAACACCTATCAGAAATAAAGGCTATGTAATAAGGATTTGTCATAGTGGTCGAAAAAAATTTCTAGAGATAAATAAATATACTAGAATATATCTATTTAAGACCATTCATATATGTGGTATCTCTTGGTTTGAATTACTCTAGATTTGTAATGGGAGGACTCAAATGTTTTATAACAGGAACAACTTTATGATCCACCATAGGTGTACCATGCACACGAAAAGATCATTTCATATGGTTTATGAAGCCCATTATTATTTTTCTACCTCAATCTATATCACTAAAAAACTATGTCTTCTATTCCATACAACCTTTAACCATGGGAGTAATCACTTTTAATTGGTTGACTTATTCCTTGATGTCCTGGGAAACGTGAGGCTTCCTCATATTTTCTACCAAAAAGACAAAGTTAGCATTCAACTCGGGCTTTGGGTAAATCCTTATGAGATAATACTTTATTCCTTTATTTATGATCTCTTGTTTGGAATTCATTTACTTATAATATTCTATAATCAACTTGAGATCATGATCACTATTATACCTTATTCTAATCAAGTATTCTTGAGGTTGTGTAGTAGCATTACTAGAAGCACTAGCAGAAGCAGCTCTAAGATCTTCCTCAATAATAGTTCTGAATACATAAGCATCAACAAAATAGAAGAATAAGTATAACTACATGCTAATGAATCAAGATTTTACACTCTCTCTATCATGTCTTCCATAGTAGAAAAAATAGATGACTATGTGCCAACTATATTGAATTTTACGGATTCAAACAAATTCCATAACGTTCTATTCTCCATTTCAACATTCTAAATAAAGTTCATCATATTTGGATTAATTTGTTAAATATCCAATCCCAAATAAAATATACCGCATTCGGTTTAATAATCTTAGTAAAAATAGCTGATTGACTCTTCAAACTCTTACGAAACTCTGAAATCATCTTTTCTCTGAAAAAATTTATGTCACCCTTGGTGACCATATCAATATGAATAGGTGGTATAATATGTGAAAGGGAAATAGATATAACTATATCAAGCGTATTTATGTTAGAAGATACATCAATCCTATCAATTAAATTTTTGTCATGATCCCTTTATTCTCGAAAGGAAGGTACACCATTATTAGTGGACTAATAATAATAAAACTCCATTCCCCTGATATAGGGTCATCCCATCTTTTTGAAGTCTTTGTAGGAAGCTAATCAACTAAAGGGTTTTTAGCTGTATATATAACAACAGATATAATTATAATATGAGTAGTCCCAACTGTAGAACCCACATTTCTTAATTCTACATCATGAGTTTTTTCAATAATAGTCTCATCATCCATATGTTCAACCACATGTTTCTCAATAGTATAAAAAACAATCATCGTCACAACAACAAGTAAATATGAAATTTTATGATCATTATAAACAAAAACATTATCAACTCCATCATCATGAGGAACCACTTAACGTATTAAATGAATTTTGGATTTCTCCCCCCAAAAAATGCATCAACATTTTCTATGACAGCAGCATCTAATTCACCAAAAAAACTTGGGCCTCTCCACTGATCTGGATATAGGACCTCCGTGAGATGTATGAAGATCTGGAAGAAATATCAACATCCTCTTTTCTAAATTTCCAACTGGAATAATCTGAACTAGAATCACCAGTTCAATCCTCATCTTCTTCTTCATATTTTTTCATCAATATCTCTATTCTCACTAAAAAAATTTAATTTCTCTTAAATTCATCTTCAATATATAATTCAGTTTCTTATTGATCACTTTTTACCAATTTATCTCATTCAGGGAGAGTTTTAGGTAGACTTCGAGCTACCTATGCTATAGTAGGAGATCTAGAAAGATGTTTAGGATCACTTCCCTCTCCAAAAAAATTCTTTCTATTTGTCTTCTTTAGAGGAAACAAACACTTTTTCATAATCACTGTTAGAGTATTCAACAATCTCATCATGTTCCAGAATAGGGAAAATAGGGTCTCTCATTATATTGGATTAAACTCATCATATAGATTTTCATTATCACCTACCCATTTATTTTTCCATGGGTTCCCATTGATTTTAATTCATAAGTAGATTATCCTTGTGATAAAAAATAAACCACACACTACAAATTAATCCTCATATTTAGTAACTAATCCTTTTTCTTTAGCCATTGCAGAAATGTACTTCAAATAGATCTAGGAATTTGATCTATAGGTTGGTTTGGTCATTTCTATCATATGAAGCATGAGATATCTAAAAAGTATTATTTTTTACCATATTTTCATAGTACATAACAAACATACATCTTGACACATTAATGTAGATTAGTCACCCTTACTTGGGATGTACGTATATTAGACAAATTTGAAGTGAAGTCTGCACTCTCAATTAAGCTCAAAATCTACAGATCTTCTCCTAATCCAATCTCCAGTCAAATCAGATAATTATTATTTATAAAATAGATTATAACCATCATCAGTATAATTATTTGGTAGTCCTTAAAAAAATACATACAGAACATTCAAACACCTATCCCACTAGTTCGATAAAAATGAGAATCTATGAGCATTAATCATGGTTCATAACCCATATAGCTTTTCTTCTTCAAAACTAAATTCCATATACTGATAAAACTGGTATACCGACCTAGGATATAAAATTTTTCTCATTTAAAGAGACACATTAAATCCATAATTGATTCGGTATAACTTAAATCACTAAGGACTTATATGATAACAACCATTTTGCATGAACTTCATTCTCCAGAATGACTACTCTCTTAAAAAGCTTGAGATTCACTGGATTTACAATAGCTAGATGACTTGGTTCCCCTTAACGTATATTTTTAGAATTTTAATTTTCTATAGAAGATACGGAAGGATGATTTAGTCTATTTGTGGAGGATAGATTGGTTGACTTAGTTGAAGGAAAAATTAAGATTAAGGGAAGTTAAAATATTTTGGAGAGAAAGGTCACACAATGATCAATAGAGAATGGTGGGAGGAAATAATGAGAATTGAAACTAGAAATATTATCTCATTTATTATAATTTGAGAGTTTTGGGCTTTTGAAAATAAAAATGATAATGATAAATTGAGAGAAAAATTCAAATTGAGTTATATAATAAACCATAAAAATAGAACGTAATAAAAATAAAAAAAACAATTTATAAACATACAGCATGAAATAGAAATAATGAAAATGGTATGAAACATTCTAATGCTGATATGTTCAATGATAATAATCTCAATTGTTATAATTATAATATTAATAAGTTCAATAGTGAGAAGATCGAGGGTGAGATATACCCAATGGTGAGACATACCCAACTATAAAACATGCCAAATGTTGAGACATTTTCAATAGTGAGTCCCAGAAAATTGAACATAACCAAATAGGATCTTACCAAATTCATTTTTGATGCAATTAATTCTTACAAAATTAAAAGGATTACTGAATATATCAGAATATTAATGTTCAGTAACAATTTATTCAAGTATGATATCACCCTTTTGAAAATTATCTCTTAAAAAGAAATTTCAATAATAAATATTGTTTTTTCTAGAATGTGAAAAATATTTATTATAAATATTTAAAGAACATGTATTATCACATTTTATATGTACATATTTTAATTTCTATCTATAGTTTAGTATTGTGTGTTTTATCCACAAATTTTTGGCACAACTGGCTACTTTCAACTATGTACTTTTCATCAGTAGTTGAAAATGAAACATAATTTTTTTTCTTAATATACCATGAAAGGATATACTTTTTTAAAAATTGACATTTCCTAGAGGTACTTTTTATACCTAAATTGCATCCCAAAAAATCATAATTATAATAATTATGTCAAATTTTTGTCCTTTGGGGTAAAACAATCCTAAATTGGTAGTATAGTATAATAGTTTGAACATTATTTTTATAACAACTAAATTTACCACTTTTTTATTTTCTTGAAAGAGAGAACACATACTGAAACAGAACATAATTTTTGGTCATCAAGAATTAAGATAGAGAATAATTCCAATTATACCTCTATTACTTGTTTAATCCACTGGTTTCCCATCTTCATAAAGATCACATTTACAGGTGGTACTCAAAAGAGTATCATTAATCTTAGTGATATCTCAGTTAAGACATTTTATAACATCCTTTGTATATTGACATTGAATTAAAATAATTCCTTTCTTGGTTTTGAAAATATGAAAACCAAGAAAAAACTTCATTTCACCCATCGGACTCAATTAAAATTCATTTTGCATCATTTTAGAAACAATCAGTACATAATTATTTTTTTATGATCCAAAAATAATATCATCTACATAGATTTCTAAAATGAAAAAATCTTTTTATATTCATTTTATAAAAAGTGTAGGATCATTTATACCATATGAATAAAATTGAAATAAAAATATTGTTGAGAATATCATACCATGCTCTAAGGGATTAATTTAAAGCATATAAATCTTCTCTTAATTTAATACTCTATTAGGAAAATATGGATTTTGAAAATTAGGGTTTTTTCAATAAGAAAATCTCAATTATTTAGTAATTTATGAAATCAATCATTACATACATCTGTTAAAGTTTGAAATCTAGATGAGCAGCATTAAGTATGCTAATGGATTCAAGTTTCACTACTTGTGAAAATATTTCATCATAGTTTATTCCTTCTTCTTAACTATAACCTTGTGATATTATTCATGAATTATTTTTTAATATATTACCTAATTCATCATCCATATTTCTAAACACTCATTCGGTTCCTATATTCATTGTGTCCTTAGGTCTATTCAAAATTTCCCATAATTTGTTTCTTTATAACCGATTTAATTCTTCATGCATTGAAATTACCTATAATTTTTCATTAATTGCATCATTTATCTTCCTTGGTTCTAGAAGAGATATGAATGCTTGATGTTCAACCTGCTTTCAAAGAGAAACTCTGGTCTTTGTACCTCTATCTGGGTCACTAACTATGACAGAAAATACAGTACATAAGGGTCCTAACATTTGTAGAAAAAGAGGGGATGGTGGCATATTGTTCTTCTAAATGTTCGTGTTCATTAAGTTCTATAAATTTCAGAAAATTTGGTAATTTTTCATCATGATTCATAGAAAAATTAGTAGGATTAGAATTTGTCTTCTATGAAGATAAATTATCCTCAATGTTCACTATGAGGACTTAGGGTCATGTTGTTTTATCCCATTAAATTGAATATGAATAGATTCTTCCCCAGTATTTGTTCCTTTATTGAAGAAATCTATAGAATTTACTAGAAGTTGAATAACCTAGTAAAATTTCTTCATCACTTTTGGAGGTAAATTTGGAAATATTATCCTCATTGTTAATAATGAAAAATGTTCTTTGAAAAACTCTAAAGTAATTAACCTTAAGATTCTAATTATTCTGAATACCATAACATTTCATTTTCAAGATAGGTCTAATTAAAACTCTATCTTTTTTGTTATATGATATGTTCACATTCACTGCCCAAATGTATACAGGTAAGTCATATTCATATAGCATTGTCCAGGATATCTCTTTAAGTTTTCAATTTCTTATTTCTAAAACTCCATTCTGTGGAAGGGTCCAATGTGCAGATAAGTTATGACTATACCCATTTTGTGACAAAAAATATTCAAATTATTGATTTTAAAACTCACAAATATGGTCACAATTCAAGGTATTTATTCTGGGTACACTTAATTTTTCTATAGACAAATAATACAAGGTAAAGTAAGAATAGGTTTCACTTTTTGTGTTAAAAATAACACCCAATTATACCCAAAAAAGTAATCAACTAGTATGTAAACATAGTCCTTACAATTTAGATTGTAAACTATATATGGTCTAAATAAATCTATGTGAACCAACTAAAGTGGTTGGGAAGTTGAAAAATCTATATTTGATTTAAAATAAATCTTTTATTGTTTCCCTTTTTTGATATGGGTCATAGACTTCTTCTTTTTGGAACCCTAGTTTGGGTATATCATTTACTAATCCTTTCTATGTAAGCCTCCAAAGTGAGCGAATATTAAAGTTCCTAGTCTCATATGTCAATGCTAAGATTGATTTTTAAAATCACTCAATAATGAAACATTTTGTGAAATTAATGATTTATAACCAATAAGATAAAAATTATCATTAATTAATGCATTAAAATTAATGAATCTTTAGAAAGGTCATTACAATCATTATTCTCAAATTTAACAAGAAATCCATCACAACATATTTCTGAGATTCGATGAAAGTTATACATCAATCCATCAAAAAATTGTTTTTTATAAATTAATATAAAAATAATGTTACCAATGTGGCCAATTCCAATGACATTCACTTTAGTATTATCACCAAAGGTGACATGACAACCATAAACATTTATTTGGATCTTGAAACATTATTATTATCCTTTCATATGTCTTGAACATCTACTATCCATGTAGCATATAATTTTATAGGAGTTTATTAAGAAATATTCCTAAATAATACAATTTATTAAAGAAATTATTTTGGTACCAATATATTTTTGTGTCTAGATATGCAAGTCATCAAGGGATTCAGAGACAAAAAATTTCTAATATGTCTCTTATAAATAGACCTTATGATTTTTGAAATAAACTCTTTCTTGTATCCCTAGGAAAAATATTTAACATTATCATTGTCATATTTATACTTAGATACAAATATCTTCTTTATTATTATTCTTTTTTTTCAGGTTGGTATCCTATTCCTGTAATATATTTTAATGAAAAATTTTCACATTAAATTTTAGTAATAGTTTCTCTAACATTGGTAAATATTTCTAAATCCATCATAAATTTTTCATTATAAAATATAAGTTTAGAATTATCCTTTAATAACTGATCATTATTTTATTTTTCAATAGGTAAATCAGATTTATTATTGTATGGAAAATCAGGTTATATTTTAAGAATGTTAAACTTGTCTCTTAGTTAACTAAAAGTGTCCTCAAACATATTAATATATTAAAACATTTATTCTCGAGGGAAATCATTTTCACTATGTTCATTTCCATATTTATCATTATTAAGTATAGATAAGACAATATATAGAACATGTAGCATAATGAAATTTTTCCTCAAGCACATGTTACCTCAATTAGACAACTTTACCAGATTAGAGTCTGAGTATCTCGAGCTTTCCTAAGAGAAACTCCATGTCGCTTTCATGTATTTCTTGAACATTTTGTCCTTGTCTTCATATTTCGTTATTAATTTTAGTTTTTTATAGTATACATTAACATATCATTTTATTTTTCATTCATAACAGGTTATTTCATTAATTTTTTCATCCTTTCTACAATCTCTCTTCAAGTTGTATTTGTCGTCATACATTCCATTATAACTATGATTTCTGAAAATTTTATCCTTCCTATATTTTTTTGAATATATTGGACATCTAGTCTATTTCCTCATCACAGTCAGATGGTGACTCAATGTCATTAAAACATTAATCATAATTCTTATCCATTTTCTTTTTATTCTAAACATATGCAGTAGAATTGATAACTACTTAAATTATTTTTGGATCTTCATATTCTTCTCAACTGAATTTAAATTCTTATTTTTACATCATTAACTTTTGAATTAACTCATTAACTCGAGGTTTGCAAATTTCAACAGATTCTCTAATTGAAAAATAAGTGTCTCACCATTATTATGGAAGTTATATTTGGAAGGTCATAATCTGGTCATTTATAGAAACTCAATTTCCCAGTGATCTCTTGGTATTTATGATTTATTTCAACATGAGATACATGCCAGAAATTTTTTCATCAGGATTCCTGTTAAAAGAATAACATTTAATAAAATATGAATTCAATATCATCTCTTTAACATTGGGTTTTCCCTTCACGTGAAATATCATGTGTATCCCAAATTTTAAAAGTGGTTTTACATGGTGATATTATATTGAATACCTCATATCATAAAGTACAATACAGGGCATTCATAGCATTTCAATTATTTTTATAAGAATTTTTTGTATCCTCAACAAAATTAACTCTTGTAGTTGAAGGTAATTAATATTTATTTCTATTGCAGTACAAATATCAAATATCAAACTGTCTATATATATATTCATTTGGATCTGTCACATATAATAATTATTACCATTGAAAAAATGAGGTTTCATGTTAGTTGAACATTCTTGTATATTATCCTTCTAAAGGATTAAATTAATTACAAACAAAACAATTTTATCTTTAAAGAACAATTTAAAACATAGTTGGAAAATTTTAAAATATTTTTATACCAATTTTTTTTCCTTTGATACCATATTTTTTTCGATGTGGGTATCTCAAGATGGGGTGAATTGAGTGCCCAAAAAAATTTCTATTAAAATGTATTTAAGTAAAATCCCACTATTTAAATAAAACTCCATATTTAGATAAAATAAATGATTTTATATAAGTTTAAATCTTTTTAATAATTTCTAAAATATCGATTAGTTTATAGTAAAAACAACTATGAAAACTTTTTTATCTTTTTAAATCAACTTAATCGATCAAAACCTTATACAAACACTAATTAACACTAACTATCGAATTACTGGTTTTGGATAGAGATAATAATATAACCAGTTCTAAAGTATATAAAATAAATAAAAAAACTCAAACGGTGGAATTTAATACATGTTTTTAAGTCTCATGATGAGACTTAGCCCTCCGTAATTATTAATAACAGTCCTCCATGTACATTATATAAAATAACCATTTCATCCACATCTTTGATCAGGTACTTCAATAGTATAAAAATTATCCCGAACACACATGACCACTTCAAAAGTAATTTTGGGAGTATAAAACAATATACTTTCCACAACCAAACCCATCACATAACATGTGGGAAATAAGATTAAATGGCATTGAGAAGATATTTATGTATTATCTAGTTTAAAGAAGGAGATAGTTTGTGTAAAAACCTGATATTGCACCAAATTCCCATAATGTAAATAAAAATAAATAGACTGATAAAATAAAATATTTAAATGGATATTTTTTCTTGGAATGTTATAATATCCGGCTCTTGACTCCTTGAAAGTGATTTGAATTGATGCTAAATCATGTTTTAGAAATATTGTTTTAAACAGAGCATATTAAAATCATTGTTCTTGATTGTAGGAAGGGACTAGATTTATGTTGTGATTTAGCTTCCTCATTCGAGATTATGTCAGTATGATTCATGTATATTTTTCCAAATATTTAAATCCTCAGTATCTTCAATAAAATCTAGAACTTTCTATCGCACAAGGTAGTCTTCCTCTCTTTTTAACAGAAGTAGCTCTTTAGAATATTCAGATCTTTTCTTCCACTTGTATTCCCTATCTGACATAATGTTTAATAAATTATCTATAATATTTAATACACAATAAATAAAATAATGTTTATAATTAAGTTCTATAAACTATATTTTACAAATATTTAATTCAAAAGATAAGAGGAGAAACAATGACGTTGAGTCTTTTGATCGGTTAAAATGGTGGTGTATAAATATGGTGCTGAGACATTTTAACAGTGTTTGTGGATATATTGGTGTCTCTTATGAATAGTGAATCATTATGGAAGTGATTCTTTAACATGATGTCTTGATCTGGTAGTGATTTAGGTTCTGGTGGTTTCTCAGGATGCTAGTGACTCATACCTTATCAAATTCCCATCGTAGTGGGGAATCATTGCTGAATGTGAGTTTTCCTAGTTCATAGATGATTCTAGATCCCATTTATGAGACTCCTTAATCATGTATCAGGGTTTTTTTGAGGCTTTATTGGGGCTAATACATTATTTTTTGTGAGTCATTGTCTGAAGGTGACTCTTACTCAGGAAAATTTCACTAATCTTTCTCATATGATAAAATTCTAACAAAAAACATGAAACTTAGTAATAATCCCAGTAATAATGTGTTTATGATCATTAATAGACATAGTTAAACATTATTATATATATATATATAATGTTTTTAGTGAAAAATATCTTTAAAAAAAATGTAATCAATTCCTACTTTGTATACAGTTATAAATGACAACAATTATTTAATTTATTAAAAGGATTATTTTTCTTAAATTTTTTGAATAATATTTATCTAATATGTTGTAGATAACTTTAGTTTATTTTATTTTGTGAAATAAACTATCAAACATAATAAATTTATATATATTAATTATATAAAGTAAAATATATGGTCATTAAGGTATTAGATTAGATACAATTGACATAAAAATTGATAATCAAATGAATTAATTATTCCAATAGTTGGTACTCATCTTTAAATATTTCTCCCTATGAAGTAGACTTAAGCTTCTAAAATAAAAGATTTCTATTAATTTTTATGTTAGTTCCAATTCACATAATCTCAACTAGTGATGAATATGTAATATCTATATTCATTTATAGATCCATTTTGGATACGTTCACAAGTGATGATGTCATCATTTTTTAGTAATGAGTTCTCATCAAAACCCAATTGAATTATAGCTATAAGGTCCAAAATATATTCCATGTGAGAATACCTATGGGAAATAACTTTCTCAACTATATTATGTCTAATATAAACAATTTTTTATTGTACACCCAATCAAAATGTATTTCAAAAAAATTAGGTTAGAGTATCCATAAGGCCCTATAATTAAACACTACATAAAATTCATTTTTAAGTCAATAATTACATCTCTTAAATTTGAGTATTATTTCGAATTTATAGTTTTAAATAATTATGTGATAACTTTTATATAAAAAATCCTATAATACAATGTGGACACTTTTAATCAGTATCAATTGTATCCCTTATATGACACTTTGAAAATAAAACATGTTTTACTTTCTTGAAAAATATTTTTTTAACAAGACTACTATTTTACAATCCCAACATTAAACCGTTTGAAATACATTTGAAATTTTTTGATGAGAACATAATTCTAAGTATGGTATAGAAATTGAATAAATATTTTAGTCTATTAAAAAACATGAAAACTCTTGAAATGATTACCTTTATCTCAATATTATATCACTAGATACTATAAATAATTTCTATAAGAGAATAAACCCAAAAACATTACTAAATAGAATAGTTGAAAAGCATAGAAATTCAAAGAAATTTCATTTTTTTAAACTTATATAAACACATTAATAACCCATTTTAAACCCATGTCAGATGTAACTATAGCCGAGTGAAATCTATAATAGAAACGCTCTGGTAACACCCTCCAATATTGCCTGTTATGAAAATGAACATTAACCAATTTATTAGAGTGTTATATATGTAATCCCATCATAAAATTTATAATTGGATCACCCAGTTCTTTCTATATTCACCCATCATTATGTTATATCGAGATCACCTAATGTAATCTGGGCACACCCATTGTCTAAGCTATATCTAGATCACTAGATACTATATAGGTGAACCCATAATATAAGATATATAATGATAACCAATTTATAATATATAATTCCAACATAGAAAATCATGAATTAAAACTTTTATTCTTTAACCATATCATCCTAAAACCATTGAAAACTCTTTTAAACTGGTATTCAAATCACTTTAAAATATCAAATTACCATTAATTAAAAACCCCACATTCATAAAAAAAATTCAAAAGTGGTATTTTCATAAAGATGAAATGAAATAACAAAAATGAATACAACCATAAATTTATTTTTTTAGTGGTGTGAATGTTTGTTGTCACTATAGACGTTAAAATATGACAATCCTTTTTTCTTTTGTAATGAATGTCAAAACATTCCATTTAAAGTATGTAAAAATATTCCTTATTAAAAAATTTTAAATAAATTTATGTAAGTAAAAAAATTTCCTTAATTATTATTTTATGTCCATATCCAAATATCAATAAAATAATTTAATTAATATTGACATTTAATACCATGATTTATAAACTAAATCTTTAAAACATTTAAAACAATATATTCATAATTAATGTGTCCCTTAAATTAATTCCAAATCATCGCATACATTCATCATTTTTCTAAATAATATAATTATAATAATTATTTACATTCGTGGTAACCTTTTTCATGTTTAATATTATTTTTATTCGAATTACAGTAATTTTATATACAATTACATAATCATGTACGGTCCCAATGGATGTTTGGATGATATATGGGTCATTTGTCCTAAATGACTTTGGTAATTTTACTATGGTAAAATATGTCATTATTCCATATTCTAAATAATAATAATAATGAAATTTTTTTCTTATTTATAATTAAATTATACTTTTAAACAAAATCATGAAATATTGTTATAAAAGATGAACAATATTACAATCATGGAGATGGTAGGTCATACGTATGATTGAGTAATGTTTCCATTTTTCAATGACAATTATGGTAATAATGTGTAAAATATTTCATATTTCCATAATTATAATAATATAATAAATAATGTATTATTTATCTAAATATACCAATATATATCATCAATTTTTTGGGGTGATGGAAAATTAATCACATTGCATAATGGATGAAGTAGTCTACACATACGCACGGGTGATGTTATCATTTTTTAGTGAGTATAAAGGTAAGAAATTAAATGATATATCATATTTAAAAAATTATAAATATTTCATCAATATAATATATATATATATATACACACATTAAATTCATCATTAAAACTATACATAAGAGGTGATAATGGATGACAAATTAAATCAATTTGCGACATTGTAGTCCATTGTTCAAATGAATGATGGTTTTGTTACAATTTTGATAATAGAGGAGGTAGGTTTATGGGATAAAATTAACATAATAACTTAATATTATTTTTTATATACTTATTATTTTATATAATCATTGTTTAGTAATATTTTAAGGAGGTCTAAGAAGAAAGAACACCCAATTAAGAATCATACCTCTTATTTAGACCACTTTTTTAACGTTATACCTAAAGCTTTCATAGATTGTATTTATGATCAAAAAAGGACTCTATGACGGGGGGAATGAATTAAGGAAGGAATTTTTCCTGGTATTGGTAGATAAAAAATTTATTGAATTTTTCAATAAGATATGAGAGGTGGTATAATTTTTTAAGTTGGAGAGAGGACACACATGGAATTTTAGAAAAGACAAAATTATACTGAAATTTTACTAATGAACAAATACTCCAAAATTGAAACTTATTAGACCATATATAAGATAAATTCGAAATATTTCCATAAAATAGAATTTATACATGTTATTATTTCATTTTAATCATTATATCTTTAGTTTAACCCTTGATAAATATGTTTTCACCATATCCATAGTAAAATATTATTAATATTTTAACAATGGTTCTTGAAAAAATTATTATGAAGTTATTATATAATTTAAATAATTATAATTTTATATATTTAATCATTTTCATCATGTTAAACTCATAGAATTTGTGTAACTCAATTTAAAATAAAACCGGTAAATGCGTTAAAAATGTGGGTTTTTAGGGAATTTATTTTTCACGAATAAGATGATCTTATATTAACATTATGACTAGTAATCATCATTATATAAATTTAGATTAATAAATATATATATAGTTAATAAATTTCATAGAAATAATTTCTAATTAGTTCTTATTTTAATTAATAAAAATTATAAGCATTATCCATGTTAAAAATTGTTTCCAAAAAATGGCTTCTTAAGCCTCAAAATAAACTTATATTAAAATCTAGTGTAAAGATTATTAAATGGTCATTAATTTCATTAAATATAGATAATTATTTTTTATGTTACTTAAATAAATATAAAATAATAATTGTATTTTTTTAAAATCACTTAATTTATTGAAAATAAATGATAGTTTAACAAAAATCTGTATTTTTCACTATTCACTGAAAAATAAATATTTTCTAAAAATGAAAAAATATAACCATCTATTAACTTTGAGGGAATGATTTCAAAAATGAATTTAATTTTATAGAATATATTTATAAAATTTATACAAATTAGTTATAAAAACATTTCAAAAAATTATTTAAAATCAATATTGTGAAAAAACATATTTGTTTATAATAAAATTCCATCACTAAAAACTTATTGATTATTTACAATGAATTTATCAACACATTTATATTAACTATGAAATTTATATGTATTTTTTTTTAAAGTGTTTAGTCATATTCATACTATCCAATTTAATGACTACGTTATAGCTAACATATATTTCATGAGTCGTTTATACTCTGTGTTGTGTGTCATATACGCTTCAAACATAATGTGCTTGTTTTAAAATATCGAGGTGTTTCACACTAACACTTTAATAAATTCAATCCTAAAAATATTAAATTGTTCTTAATAATTCATTTTATTTATATTTAAAATATCTTTCTTGAGTCCACACACCCTAAAAATGGTTAATGAATCTTTATCTTGATAAGAGAAAAAAGAAAAATAAAGGTCACCTAGAATAGTACATAACTTGGTTTCAAGGATGGAAAATATTAGTTATAATTGAAAATATAGACATAGAAAATTTTTAATTAAAAAAATTATGGATAGTTATAGACATATTTATCATAAAAAATTGAATTATTGGGAGAAAAACAAGAACCACAAAACCATAAACCAACATTGTGTGAAAATGACCACTGGTTTCATTAAAAATAAAGGTAAAAGGATAATGTTTTTGCATCAAGACACTTTTTCTAGTGTTGAGGAATTCATTTACCCTCTATAATAATAATATAAGATTATATAATTACTTGATAAGTATAATTTGATACTTTAGTAATATTACACCACAATCCCATCTTTTTCATTAAACGATGAGTTTTCGAAATTAATTTTGTAGGCCTACAACACAAATATAAGCATATAATAGAAAAAAAATAATACACAAAAAGATATCAAGAAATTCCACAGTTCATTATACATTAAACAAAAAACAAAAAAAATTACCAAAAGTTAAAATATTTCTAAAATTGAATAAACCTTAATATCTTTAACCTCTTAAATTTAACAGTAATACCCAATGGTCAAATTAAATAACTCCAGAAATAATTATCCTTAAAATTCATTAAAATATTTTAGACTATTATTGAAACAAAAAATTCATAATAGTTTGATCACATGTTATTCTACAATATATTTATCATTTTCCACTAAATATCACAATTAACATTCAATGTCTCATGCTATGAAAATGTATATTTCCTAATCAAATAATCTATAGGATATACTAATCATTTCACTAAATAACTAGTGCCTCAAAAAAGTTATTATATAAACATACATGCTTCCAAAGGATAATTCAACAATTATCACTCAAATGAAATCCCATAAATTTTGATCTACCAAAATCGTATAAGGTTCCCAAAATCATGATCTTATTCAAAAATAAAATTAATCACCTAATCACTAAATCACTTTTAAATCACATGGTTATCTATGTGATGAATCATATGTTATGAAAATCATCTTAATCGTTATATTAAAAACAATTCATTAAAAAATGGAGTACATGGTTACTAGGACATCACATAGGCTAGTTTTATTCACTCAATCCCTATCTCCATTTGTTTGTGGGTTCAAGCCTTGTAACCTTGCTGGATGTGACACATTGTATATTTTTTTAGAACTAAACAAATATATTTCTTAAAAAATTCCAAAAAAATATGATGATCTTCCTTAATAATAATAGTAATTATCAACGATAATAGAAACAGAAATGTTTATCAAAAAATTTAAATGTACATTCAAAAAATAAAATTATAATTCTCACTAAAATAACATTTTCACATTTTAATCATAGGGTTACATAAACCTGAGAAATCTATACAAAACTCAATAAATGCTTCCAAAATAACTGTTGTCACACTAGAAATAAATTGAGTGTTAATTAATTTAAAATGATGATCATTCATAAATATACAACTACATCATAACTCATTTATCCATATATATAAAAATATTAATCATCCAACATTAATTATAATACATGAATAATTATTTTTGATATTATTCCATAAAACATTCAACATATAAATATAATATTAATAATTTCCTAAGATTAAACAATTTAATAACATAATCCAATATATCATCCATAAATTTCATATTTCATTTATATTTTCCTCATCTACAACTATAATAGCATTAATAATTTCATGAAATTTATCTGTGGAGTCATGCCAATCCAATTCTTGAAATTTCACCCTAGGAAATTAATTTTTATAATGCTCATACACCCCACATTTAAAACATTCCTTTGAAACCTTGGTTGATTTCTATTCCAATTCATGTCATTAACTAAACTCTCCCTTTTTTATTGAATATTATTTTAGTATTACCTCCGTTAACACATACAAAAAATATTCTCATCCTTTTAAGGAATTTTCTGGGTTGTTCTTTACATATTTTTGACACATAGGCCATTAATTATTTCTACTTTAACTATTTCCACTTTAAATAAGATATATTTTAATTTATATCATCTTTAGGACACTAACATAGGTTCATGTTGTTATTTATAACACATGATTGATGGTTAAGAATAAACACAATTGTTTTTTATATAGAACCAATTTTATTCGGTTTCTCATTCACAAAACCACAACATTTTCTTTCACATCCATTATAAATTATGTTCCTATTCAATATCTCCATTTAATAAAACAACAATTGTTAGGTTGACTATATCAAATTATAAATGATAAATAAAATCATGTGGGGATAAATAATAAGATAACTTTAACAATGAATTATCTTATTTAACTATCTTATTTATCCAAAATAACGGCCACTTTAAATATCATTCTAACCTTTGCGGTTATATATCATTTTTAATTTATACTAAAATATAATAATAACCTCTAGGTTATCTAATACTTTTCCATCGATACCAACTATAAGGATCATAGTATAAAAATTATATAAACCTTAGTTTTAATTTAAAAATTCATTATATTAAATATGAGGATCCTTTTAGGATTAAATTTATAGAGAATTTGGTCATAACTCATACATAAAAAACTAAATATTCCAAAGTGTACACTTTTAATCAGTATCCATTTTCCCAAAAATAAAAAACATTAAAGTAAAACATGTTTTCTTTTCTTGAAAAATCATCCAAACATAACACATAACACCTTCGTTTTTCTTTAACTGTCCACAAACCCTTTAGAAGAACATTTTAAATTTTTGGATGAGTCCAAAAATGTTAGAAAGGGATACTAAAAAGAATAATTTTTTTTTCTAATAAAAAACATGAAACACATGAAATAATTACCTTTATCTTGATATTCATTTATTGGATTCTATAATTAATTCCCACTTAAAAATAACACACAATGTTTCCCCATAAGAAAATATTAACACCCATAAAAAATACCCTTTTTAACTAAGATTATCACATTGAAACCCTATTTTAAAATAATATAAAATGTAACTAGATCCTTATTAAATAAATAGGAGAAAGACATAGGTGATTCCTTCCTTATTTATAGTCAATATAAGGAAAATATACCAATGAATTGGAAGGATATCTATAATATCCATCATATAAGATGTAATGGTCTCCCTCGGTATAATCTAGGAACAACCATAGTATAAGAAATTTTGGGCTCATTCGGCACTATATGGGAACACCCATTGTCTATGTTATATCAGGCTCACCAAGTCTTATCTATGAAAACCCATTTTATAAATTATATCAATATCACTTATTTCTTAAATATAATTATCATGTACCAAATCATGAATAAAACATTTTATTTTTTCTTGTTTTCAATATAAAATCATTGAAAAACTCTTTTAAACCCATATGATAAACATTTTCTCATGTTAAAATAAATATTTCTTTTAAATACCCATTTTCAAAACTAATGTATCAAAAAATAGAAATAGGGATTTTCATCAATAAAACATGAATTATTGGAATTTAATCCTAAAATAACATTATAATTTTGGTAGTAAGAAGTCACATTATTTCATGATATATTAAAATAGATCATTCCTTTTTTATTTTACATAAATTCAAAATGTACCGAATAATGTATATAAAAATATTCCATTTGTAAATATCTGAATCAATTTCAAAGAAAAAAATTAATTTCATTTATCATGAATTTCTAACCTTATAAAAATCCATAAATCAGTTTTAAAAATATGGACATTGAATACAATTATTTATAAAATAAATATTTAAAGGAGTGTTTTTTAGATAAAGTGTTCCTTACCCTATGTCTGACTCATCTAGTATGTTATTTATCATCATGAATAATAAAAATATGGTAATTATTTACTTTTTTGATATCCATATCATGTTTATATTGATTTAATTTATCTTATTCCAATTTTATATACAATTACATAACCATTTGGGTTCACATTGGATGTTTTAATGATATTCAGCTCATAGGTCCAAAATAAATTTAGTAGGTCGAGTATGGTCAAATAGATAATTATTACATCATATACAGAATACTAATAATTAAATATTATTCATATTTATACATAAATTATAATTTTATATGAAATCATAAAATATGGTAATGAAAATTGATTTCTATTAAAATCATGGAGACGGTAGGAAGTGTGTATGCATGGGTTACATTTCAAATTTTCAATTGTCATTATGAAAAGAAGGTCTGTAATATTTTGACTTTAAATAATGATAATTATATAAAAAATAAAATATTATTTATTTAAAAATACTTATATATAACATCCATGTGTTGTGGTTATGTAAACTGAATAACAACACTTCATGGAGGTGGTTGTCCACACGTACGCACGAATAACATTATTATTTTTTAGTGACTGTAAAGGTAAGAATGTAAATGATATATTATCCATTCATAATGATATTTTTTTTAATTAAAATCATATAAATATATATTTATAAATGTTAAATACCCCATTACATTCATCCATAATAGTTTTTAATGGAAAATAAATTACATCAGTTCATGATGTGGTAGCCTATTGTACACATGTTCGATGATTTCATTTCAAATTTTATGGAATAAGAGATATATTTGGGTCATTAAATTAACATATTAAAATTTTGGAATATGGGTTATAATTATTTTGTTATATCATATTGTTTGTATATTATTTTAACTACGTGTAATAATAAACAAAACAAAAACACTCAGTTAAGAATGATACCTCTTTTTCCGACCACCTCTTTATATTACACTTAAAGATATCCTAGAATTGATTTATGATCATATAAAGGCTTATAAAGAATAAGTGGGATGTAATAAATTTATTTTTGGTGGGTATTTTCTGAAACAAATATTTTAATCTAAGAAGAGTATAGGAATGGGGGTGGCCTTTAATAAGTGGGGGGATGACACACTTGAAATGTTTGAAAAGAAAAAGACATAAAACATTTTAAATATAAAAAAATGCACTGAAATAGACCATTATAGACACTTATATTATTTAATGTTAAACTTTTTTCATAAAATTGGATTTATACAATTTTTAGGACAATTTAACTCCTTTTGTTTTTACTTTAATCCAAAATAGATGGGTTTCCCCTTAGTCGTGGTTAATGATTTAAACTGATTTCAATATTCACTATAACCAAGAATTAAGTTGAAATTATTTTATAGTATAAATTATGATGATTAAAAAACAGAATCCATTTAAATAATTTATATTCATATAATTGATATAATTTAATTCAAAATAAACCCTGCATGCGTGAAGACAAAATGGTTTTTCACGAAATATAATTTTCAAGCATAAGATGATCATATTTTAAATTTATGAGTATAAATATGATTTATATGAAATTAAATTAATATATAATGATATATAATCTATGAATTTTATTTAAATCAATCATCATTATCGGATATTTTAAAAAATTATAATGGAGAAACATTATGCATTGTAACATTATTTTCTGAAAAATGCATTTTTAAGCCCAAATATAAACACATACTAAAATCTAGTATAATAATTATTAAAATATAAATATTTAGGTTAAATATAAATTAAATTAATTATTTATCTATAAATGAAACTCAGATCAAAATTTTAGTTTCAAATTAATGAACCTGTCGAAAATTATGTTGATTTTAAAAAAATGCATTTTTAAATATTCACTAAAAAATCAATATTTTCAAAAAATTTATAATATTTCACATATTCTTATTTATATATTATCATTTAAATAATTATATTAGTATTATAAAATAATTTCATTTAAAATTTCTATGAATTAATTATAAAATTTTTTTACAAAATAAATTAAAATAATTTTGGAACAATACATATTTTTGTGAATAAAATAACACTACTAAAAATTGAGAAATTGTTTACTATAATTTTTTCAATAAATTTGTATTCATTTGTAAATTTATATATATCTCTCAAAAATTATTTAATTATATTAATTCCCAATAATTTAATTGCTAGGATATAATGTTCATATATTTCATATGTCGTTTAAGCTTGGTGTCGTGTGTCATATATGCTATCAAACATAATGTTATTATTTTAAAAAATTTGGGTGTTATATTATCATTCAACATACCATTTGGAATATAGGATTATGACCGAATATTGTTCTCGGTGATATTTATAGATGTAAGACTCAATATAGGGCAGAGATTAAGCATTATGTCTTTTTAAAATTCTACCCCTAAAAATATACACATTTCTTGATCTATTTTTAATAATCCTCAAAATATAGTGAACCTAAGGATACTTTATATATATATATTTTTGAGTAATTTATAGTCATTCATCTTGACTTGAAGGGGTTATTAAAGACTATTTATATGATTATAAAATGATTATTCTCATAGATATATTCACTCCAATAAACATTCCTCACATATGTGTTAATTCTTGTAAATAAGTCATATAACCAATTATAGATTATAATGGATTAAAATATCTTTGACAAATTGAAAACATTTACCCAACATATCCTACTAAACATTTAAATTTATTTTCATTCCATGTATATTTTTTTGAGGTAAAATAAAACAATAATGAAATAACATACCCTTGGCCTCCCAAAAAGCATATCAACCCCAAGATACATGAAACTAAGTGTACCCTCCCTAATAACCTAATAATTGAGAATGAAATTTTTTAGCATTATGAAAGTTCATTATAAATATAATTAATAACCATTCTAGGATAATGAATTATTTAGAAACCTTTTTATAATTTTAAAAAAATTCTTGACCATTTTGATTCTTATTTTATCCCCATGACAGAACTTAATAATATAATTAGAATAAAGTAATATAGATGGTACAATAAGACCCCTAAAATATGCTAGAATTTTAAAATTTCTATTATTCTAAATTTTCATAATGTATACTCTTAGATAACATACAGTAATACTTTATATAATAAAATAGAGAGGGTCCCCTTTCCTAACACCATATTAAATAAAAATTATCCCTAACATGATCCATTTAAAAAACATGTTAATATTGAATAAAAATTTGAATCCCCTTATTATTAATGAATCTATCATATTTTACAAATTTTCTAAGAAACATAAAAATTAATTCCTATATCATAATAGCAATGGGTTTATAGAAATATTTCATCAATGATATAATACCACCTTACTGGTGTTGTCATTCATATTTACACACTCTAATGTTGTGATGTGAAAATATTTATTTCTCTTTTATCTTATAAATCAATATTGACTTCCAAAAATTATATTAATGGTCTTAAATATGACTATACTATAAATAATCATTCCTAGGATTTTATAAGGTGTGTGAGAAAGGACCTTAAGTATAAATATTGAATCTATATATAATTTTCAAACATTAAAATTAATGTGATAATCTAAATACAAATTAATCATGGAAGAAGTCAATATTTTAAGTACCCTGAATAAATTCTCCTTAACGTGGTGAATCATATTCATGAATTCCTTGAAAACTATATTAGTAAAACTATTATGTATGTGGAACTATCAACCATATGACTATAAATTACTTTTTTTTATTTCATAATAATACGAAGATCTTATAATAAAATTATCCTATTATTCATCAATGACTATAGTGATGACATCAACATAAACATACACATTTTTTCATTCCCTATTATAGAATATATTCTTATAATAATTTGTAATGTGGTTAGTAATGTCCCTTATATCATTAATAATTTCTTCCCGAGTTTTCAATTAATATATAAGTATAGAGACCCTCGAATCCATTTTATGATAGATGAAAATAAATATTTTATATCTCCTTCTTTTAACCATATTTCTATGATAACTCTTTCTTAAAATCATTCAAATCCCTCAATAGTTTTTTAGTAATTTCTGATTATGTTTACCTCCTTTGGGAAATCCTAATCATCAATAATCTTCCCAGTATTTTCTCGTTATACAAGAATATCCTCCTCCTCAAATCCTTTGATACCTTGATCCATTCTCCCAAATTAAACATTATTACATACTCTATGTCTAGCCTTGAGAAAATAAAAAATTATATCACCTGAAAAAAATTCAATGAAGTACCTAACATCCTTGTAGACTTACTAGTTTTTTTTGAATCATAATTTTTCTAAACTTTATTTATAAATCTAGTAGTTAATGTTTTTTATCCTTTTTGTAAAAAAATATTAAACATAATATGATAGTAATTAGTTGGTTCATGAGAAGGAAAATATTATTATTATATTCGATGTAATATAGATTTAATGTTTTGAAAAAATATATTTCTATTTTTCTAGAAACTATCCAATTTTCATGATTCATATACCATGTATAAGTACCATAATTAATTTTCAATTTAAATTGATCATGAAGATAATCCCATTCCCCAAAATCATTTCTAGAAATAAGAAGGTGAAAATCTCTAATTTTTTAATTATCTAAAAAATAACAATGATATCCCTCACTAAATGATGTGAGTTATTAATCATATTTATCAATTTATCAACATCATTCAAATAAATATTCTTTATTGATATATATTCCTTCAATAGATAAAACAGTGTAATTAAGCCTTTATTTTTTAATAAATTCTTAAAGTGAGAACTTGGTCACATGCTAAGAAAAGAGACAATTTTGGGACTATACTATGGCCAGAAAAACCCATAATATTCCTACAGTATAATTTTTAGAGTTGATACCCTAAGGTATTTTCCAATACATCCATAAATATACCTGCACCTATTATCAAATTTATACATTAGTTCAGTAACAACAGATAAAAAATGTTTTTTATTAATAATTTTTCTTTTAAATATTCTAGTAATTTCATAATTAGTTGTCCCTTGTAAATTATAATGAAACATAATTACATTCATCTTCATTTTCCATTTTTCTTCCAATCATTATACATTTGTTTATGAGGATTTAGATTCCCCTATATTATTTCCTAATTTTTTTCCAATATTTTATCTACCCATATCTTAGAATCCTTCATGTTCCTACTCTGATTTCCCATTCAGTCCTTGTAGTATATTCAATATCATTATATTTTAAAGTTTTTATGTATATTGGTTGAAATTTAATTCACATTCCCAAAATCTAAAAACCATATGAATTAGACTCAAATTACAAAATTAATTTTTGTGGTCATCTTGGTAAATTTATTTTACTATTAAATTTTATATATTCAATTCTAATATAAATCATTATTCATTACCTTATATTATAAAATGGGGATACCTTCATCATCATCTCATTCCCTGGTCAGGGTTTCTCCCCTTTTTAATATATAATATTTTTGATTAGGTAGAACATATATAAATAAATCCACTAATTTATCATTTATGGATCAATTACCAATGAGAATCTTTATCCATATAATTTAGTGATAGTTATTTACACGTTTCCGCTAATGTTTTCATTAGTCAATCTAACCATCAACACCTGTGTGAAATTAACCCTATCCTTCTACCTTTCCTTCCACCAAATATCTAATTATCCTTATATTCCATTGTGGTTTATCTGTCATCAATCGATGTTTTCAATTAAAAAAATTTTCACTCACATTTTCAAAGATTTCAATCAAAAAAGTAACCAAATATTAAAATTCATATAAAATTGCCTCAGAATCACCATCTTAAGAGTTACCAAGACCGCCATCCTCTAAAACCCCATCTAATAATTTATTTACAAAAAACATATTTAACCAATTTGAATACACTTTTTGATATAAATAAGTATCTCATAATACCATTAATCATAATTTAAAAAATATTTATGAATTATTTAAACCAATTGCAAATTAAAATTCATGAAAACCACATTTTCAGTAGAAAGTGTAATAATAATATTTTACAGACGGGTTATGTAAGATCATAAATGTGGAAAAATATATTATGATATATCATATGGATTTACTATAATTATTATTCAATTTTTAATATCATTATTATAATTATATAGACATGTAGATCATATAGGGACACAATGTGAGGAATGAATCAATATAACCAACAGTTATTGAGTTTCAATTTTTTGTATTAATTATCCCCTTAGTTCACTCAAATATTTTTGGGAGTAATAAGAATAGATCAATAAATATGAAATAAACCATAAAATTATTATGTAGGGTAGTAATACAGAAAACATTAACATATTATATTAATATGGTTTATCCTCTATGTGACAAACTACCCCTTTCTGTGATCAACTCTTTATCAAGACAAGAATATGATATCACTAAAAAATAATAGATAACATGCCAAGGTCTAGTCACACCCATGGTCTAGGTTATAATCTTCCAAGTCCCTTGATCAGGTAACAACCACATCATGTTACGTTAAATTTTTTTACTTATTCTGGAACCACCGGTTTTAGAAAATCCCTCCTTGAACTCCTAAATGAGATCAGTACTTTTCATCATATGGTAATACATCACCTTGAATTGTATATACATATTCAATAAATAGATATTCACATCCAAAAATTAAAATATTTATGAATGTCTGCATGATATTTTTTTCAAATCCACTCAATCTCACTATCGGTTGTTATAACAATAGTTTCTTTCTATTAAAGGATTTCAACATAGAAGATATTAACGTAGATCAACATTGATCCATACATTAATAAATATGATTCCAATATGTGAGTATATATAATTATTCTATATTTTTTATTCATCAAAACATATTAATGTACTTATTACAGAGTGGGTTCTTTCTTCCCTTGATATTCAGAATGTATTACAGAGAACAGTATTTGGTTTCTATTTTTTTACACACCAAATATAGAGTACTCAAAAAGTCAAATATATCTCACTAGTTTTCTGTTATGACTTGAAAAGTATTTAAAATTTTTAACAATATCAAAATTCATATTTCATCATGTTTTAATTTGATATATATTCACTATAAATGTGAATATTTCATCTTTATTCATATAAGGAATCTTTTGGATTTCATCTCATTTAAAACTAATTCAAAATCATTTTTTTAAAAAAAAATTATGTCTTATTGATGAAATATAGTTTCCAAATTCATGAAATATAAAATATCAAAAACTATCCATAAAAAATAATTTGAAACTATTCCATATCGGCATGAAAAAATAAGTGTTGTTCTTATAGATTTATTCATTTTGATGTCAATCATTTCTTTATGGTGTATCCTCTACTTGGATCACATTGTTATGATATCTATCCAATGAGGTTTTTCTCAAGTTCATTATAGGATAAAGTATTTCATTTTCATGAATTTTTAAAAGCAATGAACCTTATGATATTTATTTTTTAATCGTTAAAAACACATTTTAAATTTATAAACATCCAATTAATGTTAAATTATGTTTTTGAAATATATTATTTTGAACACTCTTTAAAATAATATTAATAATTTCATTCTTGTTCATTCATGTATATGAACATCCATGTATTATTTAACATATCATCATATATGTTGAATATGTGTATCAATATATAAGTACATAAGATACACTTCCCACTCTTAACTGAGACATCCTTCATGTAAATATTTTCACCACTTTTTGTTTGTCGATTGAATATGTGGGTGTGATATTCTCAATAAATTGTGCTTGTAAGAAAATTAAAATTAGTGTTTCATGTTCCTTTCATGCATTTCCATGGTATAAAATGACAACATTGACATCATTTCACTTTTCCACATATTTTTTCAAAAAAATGGGGAATGGGGAATATGTCACCTATATACCACATCAGATATGTGAAAGTGATTTTACAACATAATTTATCAGTATGTGGTATCAGATTTAATTTAAACCACTAAGAATCACCCCCCCATATGTGTTAATAATGGAAATTCATGTCACGGTTGTATAAAATTTATGTTATGTATCATTATGTTCTTAGGTTGTGTAGACCAGTACAACTACATTCATCCTAAAAGGTTTTCATGGAAATTTAAAATTCTAAGAAGCCTCATAGCCTCCTATTGTAATGAATCATATGTAGGTACATTGATCACAAATTACTCATACAATGGACTAAAAATTATCAATACATATATCCAAAATGGCATATAGATAGATATCCCCTTTCTTAATAAAAGTTCTAAAAATGAAAATAACTTAATAAACAAGAAATGTGGAATTAAAATTGTATGGATGCAACTAAAAATTTCTCACTTATTCGAAGTACATTCAATAATTCTCAATATCTTTATTTTCCTTTCCAAATTATAAATCTTTATAAAATAGAGAACATTTCATCATCCTTAAAGTTTCAAAATACCTTTCCACGATTTGAAGGATAATTTAATTATCCAAAGGAAGCACTCTAATTATCATAGAAACACATTCAAGCTTCTAATAATTGTTTTAATAATTCATTTATTCATGATCACATATGACATGGGATCCCCAAGTTCTCATCTCGTAATCCCTTTTATATATATGGTTATAATATATATCAATAATAGATCTATCTTTATTGATGAAATAATATATAGGTATTTTTATTAGATTGTTTTTTATATAATTTCATGTGAAGGAATATTCAAATAGGTTGGATGAAATTATAGAGTATTCATGACTTACACTATGTCGAACAACTATAGGTTTCTTCTTGGTTTTCAAAGATACATCACTACAGAACGTCTTATTATGCCATAGTTAAGGGTTGATTATATAGAATTACACTAAATATGATTTATAATGACTTATTATAAACCATTAATGTTAAAAATTTAAGGGTTGAGCTAAAATTAAAATTTGATAATGTAAAAAATTAAGGAGTAGATAGACACTACTAGGGCCCTTATGGGAAAAATTTAGTAATGGGATAGCATGGGATAATGGTTGCAAAGAGGGCCACGATATAGGATGGAACCAAATAGAGTAGAATCATGCGAGGTAGCATAGTGAACTTCTATGTTTGGTAGGGTGCTATGGGATTTGAATGGATATCTTAGGAATATATTTTCTTACACCATAATGAAAATTTTGGGGAAATTCTAATGTGGGATAAAAGTTAATATATACCAAGCCACAAGATTACTATCCATATCATATAATAAATAAAATGAAAACTATGTTAAATTAATGTACCACTTACCTTAACATGATGGGCCATGATGCATGGTTGATGAGCCATTATTTAGAGTCACTAGAGTTTCCAGACCTCTTGTGTAGAGGAGAGTAAGTTGTTCCAGAGTGTTATTTTAGATAAAGATATCCATTCCACATAAATGGGTTGCACCATCGAGGTTAGCTTTATAAATGTGTGATGTAAAGTGTGTTTTCTATATCAATGAGCTATTATGATTCAAATAAAAACACCACATAAAATCTAGTTAGGTGAATATATTGAGTTTAAGGAGACCATGGTGAGAATGTGGGTTTATTAGAATTGAAAAAGGTTTTTGTGGAACTAGTCAACTACTATTGTTCATTCCACATTGAATTGTTCATTTCAAAAATAATAGATGGTGTATCACTTTTATTACATAGAGGATAAATATATCATTTAATAAGTTGAGATTCACACAATTGTACAAGGAGTCCACATCATGGACTACTGATTTTTTTTTACCAATCTAGAATTACCAAGTCAATATTTAATTGGGAATTATAGATCCAGTATTATGGGAATTTATGGGAGTAAAATAGATCTTAATGATGATATTAATGTGTTTTTGAATATAATATGGGTCTCCCATGTAGATACGAATAATATTTTATCTCAACACATATATCAAAGTGGTTGGTCAAATTTTGTGAAACTCTATATAGTTTTTTTTGTGAATCATAAGGTGTGTATCTCATTAAATAGAAAAAAAAACAATAAACAAAGAGAAATAATTTGTTTAAACGATAAATTCATCCAAGATCGTAAATAATTTAATTTTAGTAAATTACAGAAAGCTAAAGGTCACAAAGAATAGGTCATTGTAATAGTCTTACCTTAATATAATATTCTTCAGATATGTGTATAAGTGAAACACAATTATAAATTTATTTTCTAAAAAAACATAGAGATTAAAAATATAATATATAAAATAATGAAGAACTATTTTTGAATATGTTTAATTATATTTTAAAAGGTTTTATGGTTAATTAATTGATCCTTTCTGTGTGCCCACTGTGTTGTGTAATTATTTTGAGTAGTGATTTTAGCATCTTAGGTCAAATAGAACTTTATTGTGCATGCTCAATATATTAGACCATTTGTGTAAACCAATAAAAATGTATTTTTTAACTCTTTAATAATTTATTCACTCAAGAGTTCCTATAAGGTAATGAAAGAAATGTTCTACTAAAAGTTAAAAAATGATCATGAAAAAAGAATAAGTTAGAAGTTTCCATAACCCGATTCACCCCTCCCCTTAATGTATATTACTTGATTGAGAATAACTAGTGGTATTAATGCTATGGTTTCTTAGTAAATCATTTTTCTCCTAGAATCAAGGTATAATTTCAATTTTAAATCATAATTTCATATTCATTTTTGAGGTAAATTATTTCCTTTTAATGAAAAATAGTGTAAACAATACATACATTCCATGGGATGGATGTTTCCATTTCTTCAATATATTGACTATCAAAATTTATAAATAGTATAATTATATATAAATGTGGGAAATAGAATATAAATGTTTACTCTATGGAAATTAAACCATTATGGGTATCTCTATGTATTATATCGATATTATGGTCATGTATTGAGAAATATCTCTTGTAATGTTATAATAGAAGATAAATACTATTATAGGTGAAACTAATATTGAGAGGCATAGTTTAAAGTTTTGTGGAATAAGTATTAATATTTGAAGATAAATCCAAGAAAAATAGCTGATGTTTTTTTATCAAATCAAAATCTTCTTATAGGACTTGTTTTGGAATTATACGATCCTGTGTTTTTTAGGTGCATAACTATTTGATATTTGGTTGATACTATTTTTATTTGGTTTTTTATTATTCAATAATCCTTATTAGTCAAATACCTTTTGGTTATGGGAAGATTTTGTTGGGAAAATCGACCTAAATATCTTGGATGTATGTGATTTTAAATTAATGGAGTCTAGGTATAAAGGTTTCATGGAATTATGATGGTTTTACAAGGTATTTAAAGCTTCAGAGGTGGTTCATGGTGTTTCTACAGGATCTGGGTAGAGCACTGTCTTCTAGAAACATTTACATCAAGATCATATTAAATGATGTGAACCTACTGATGGGATGAAGACATGAAATGGATTAGAGTTTGAAATAGTTACACACTATGAATCTATTTTACATCATGAAACAAGAAATTAGGGTTTGTTTTACCCAAGGTAATTCTTTTCTTAATGAATATTATAAATTGAGAAATTAACATCCTAAAAGGGTTTCACATCATGAATATCTGTAGACCAGAAGTTTTAAACTATGGTGTCTGTATGATTTGTTTTTAATCATTCATGCAGCTCTATATCTCTCTCTCTCTCTCAAACTCTATATTGACTCCATGAAATTTTGCAGGATTAATTTCCCTTCCATACATCTCCATCAATAATTCAATATCATCTGATTTTCTTCTATTCGGTTTTCTCCATTCTTCATTTATTATCCACTATAGCAATGTGAGCTCTTGATCACCACAGAATTAGGTTTCAATCTTTATGTTTCCATGATCTTGATGTTACTCTTTATCCAAATCACCTCCATTCATTATTATCATTAATTCTTGGAAGTGTTTATTTGATCACTATATAATGTTAATAGGTCTATAAAAATCCTATGGTCTGTTTCAAATTTTCTAGGTATGTGAAATACTTTGTGATTCTACAAACCTAATTTTTTCATTAACTAACAAAATAATAGGTGATAATAATCATGCTTTGGGACTACTACTTGGATCATTTTGGATCTAATAGTCTTGTGACCTAGATTGAAGCTACCCATAGGGTGAGTCTACCTTCAAAAAATGATGAACTAGTAAATGTATTAAAGATATGTCTTAGAATGAAATGGGACCATAGGTGATTGCATGTGAAAATTCACCATGTAAAATGGTTTTCCTTTTTATTGTATCGACTAGTGAAATTTTTATATAAAATGTATGAGTACACAGGCATAATAATAGCTTTATATATAACCTGATGAATGAAAGGTAATTCAAAATAATTATCATAATTTGATGAGTTGGTCAATTTTTATGATGATATTATTTTTTTATTCTTTCCAGTATGAAAAGTGTTTTGATTCATTTGAAATTCTTATATAAGGGGCCTTGGTTCAGTTATGTCGTACTGCATATAGGGCTTGGCCCATTTATGCAGAAATTCTAATATAGAGGTTCTGTAATAGTTATACTAAAATTATTATCTATAGGTCATTGAAAAGTTATGTTAAAATTAATTTATTTGGGGCATGGCCTGGTTATTTTTTAATTATTATAGTTCAAGACCAAATTATGCAAAAAAATCTTATAATAATGGATTTTTCATTATTATGTGATTATTCCATAGACTTGTGGTTGTTTTTGGCATGGTTTTTATACAATATCATAGATATTACAACATGGTTTTGAAGATGTTTTATTGTTTAGTTGTATTAATTTAATAATTAATATATTTTTTGATTTCTTTATTTAATGAATTTATTGTTAAATTGGTTTTTTAGACACGATGGTGTGGACATACTATGTTTTAGTCATATCCAATTTGGGTTTCCATTTGGTACTTGAGTATATTACATGTATATAGGTTTTTAAAAGCGTAAGAGACCATATTATTAATTTTTTTGTGAATGGGTTGAATATTGGATATGGTACTGATCATGGATACAGTACCAGAGTATTTTGAGTTTATTTTTTTCCAACTTGTTCTTTTATATTTATTAATTTCATCATTTAATTTACATAAATTTCTACATAACATTACATGATTCTTTATTATTTATTTACATGGTTAATCCTTTATTTTATCGTTTTAGGATTTAGTATTTCTATTACTCTGATTATTTTTTATTTCCACCATGTTGAAACACTATACCTGTTGGTATAGTATCCTTATTATGTTCTCTACACCCCTGCTACTAGTCAGCATCATCTGGATTATATGGAGGCACGTTTGATGTTTGGTAACAAAATTTATTTTTCCTCATTCATGAATTCAACATTAGGGGATGTTATAGGAATGATGAAAACATTGATGTTGTAAAAAAATATTAAAAGGTTTTTAAAATTAATTCTACTGAATTTTAATGTGAAGGACTAAGATAATGATGATAATGATATAAAGGAACTTTCTATATATATACCACACATTAATCATTGTTCAAAAAAATGAAAAATTAATAAATTGAGTATAGATTAAAGGATAAATCATTGGAGGTAGAATTCAAATATATAAATAATGATTTAGTAAAATAGTTCCTTTAGAAGAAGAATTTTAGGAAGATATTTCCTTCTATTTCTCTAATAAATTTTTTTTTAAAGTTAAAAATAAGGTCTATAATCCCCTAAATTTATTTATATATTTAATGTTTGGAAATACTGAATTATAATTTCCTAAAACTGTTAAGTAAATGATGTAGAGGAAGTGCCTCTTATAAAATCATAACAATAGATGAATTGAATGAAAAACTCATAGTATATTTTGTTCATAATGTGAAATTCTCTCTTTCAAAAAGATTAATGTTTTTATTGAAATCAAAATATTAGAGTATGAGGATTATAGGAACATTAGGGAAGAATAATTTATGGATTATATAAAAATATACAAACCAGAGATAATGATTTTTAAAATGACGGTGTCAATGGAAGTATTGATCTTAAGTCAGAACTTGAGGAACCCCAAGATGAAATTTATTTATGGATAGATAAAATAAATTCGACTAATAGATTTATATATTAATCCAAAATGTATATGTAACAAAAAGTAGAATATAATTCAGAAATGATGGTATAATTTAAAAAACATATATTAAGAAATTATTAAAATTAATAGAATATAGTAGAGTTTATTTTTAGTATTGTAGAGGAGTCTCAGATCATTGATTGAAGGACTAAATCTATGCAGGGAAATGTTATGAGACTTGAATAACTCCAATGTAATGATATTATTTATAAATTAATGTTTGAGTATTGAAAAACATTCCTTATACCCAAAATGGAAGTGATTAATTCAATGTCACCACTTATAATTCTAGGTAATGAAGTCTATATAGAGTCAACTAAAGAGAGTATTCATATCCTACAAGTGTTTATAATCAATGAAAAAAACAAAAAACATCATTCCATTTAGTATCATAATAATAATATTTTTATATTTCATGAAAACCCTTCAAGCACCAAATCCTCTAAAGAAGAAGAATATTTGGGGTTCACCAAATGAAATTGTTTATGAATAAAGTTTTAAAGGTTGAAATCAAAGAGTATTTTTTATAGATGTGTAAATTTAGAGCTTTAAAAATATTTTTATCTATTTATAAAATAATTTTAATAGTGAATGATTAACAAAATTAGTGAATAAAATCTTCTTCTTTCACTAATATATTTAAGGGATGTGTCTTTTAGTGTGATAGTTTCAATCATAATGTAATCTATTATGCTTTAAGGGTGTGATGGAAGATGAAAAAGAAAACCCAACTTGATGGAATGAAATGGCTGGATAATTAATCAAATAAAATAAATAAATAAAATATATTTTTAGTATTGTATTATTTGAAGAATTTTATAGATATATGAGATAAGTAGGATCATCCACTGTCAACCAAGGTTGACCAATAATAATTTGTAAATCAAGGATGATAGGGAAGGATAACAAGGCTAAATTACATTAAAGGAAAAAAATTAAGAAGTAGAATCTAGATAATGGTTGTATTTCGGATATGATAGGAAATTATTTCCTCATAATTTCCATTAAATATGATAAATATATACCTATACATAAACAAATTAATGAAGTATTTTAATAAAAATAAGAAATAGATAGGGGGGTAAGAATCATTCATTTTTAGTCCAGATTTATAGAACTTCATTCAAGGAAAATGTTGCGATGGAATAATCATTTTAATGGAATTGAATGTTATATGTTACATTAGGTAACCTACTTGATTTAGACATGTATTATGATCTCAAGAGTGAATAATCTTCATTATAAACTAATTAATAACTTCTGAAATACCATATTAAACCCAAAAAATATCCCAAGTTAAATTCATCATGATTGGTTCCTCCTTGTGAAACTATTATATAGAGTAATTAAGATGGATGATGGACTATTAAAGTCATTCAAGAACTTAATAATGAAAATAGTATTGTTCATAATGCCTCGAGTGGGGAGAGATGCATTTTTGGGATTGTAGGTACAAAATTCACATTGATATTATCAGTAGAGTATATATATTTTTATGAATGACACAGATTAATGGATATTTTTGTTGGATTCCTAATCTTTATAAGGGAGTTATTATTAAAAACTACTACCAGGGTTTCATTGATATATTTTATTATACCTTGGTGTATTTTATTTTCCCAGGAGGGGAAATATGTATGTGTGGGGTAGTGATGAAACTCAGAAAAACATTATTTTCTATCTATTATTCTTCTCTATATTCTCAAAAAATTATATAGAAACATATTTTTTGTTATATATATATGTTTATGAATAAATTATTGTTGATTTAGAATGGGTATCAATACATGGTTTTAATTTTTTTAATTAATTTAGAAAGTATTTGAAATAAATCTTACATTAATTTTTAGTTTCGATATTTATTTTTTTGGATAAATTAGATGTTTTAGATGTATTATATAATTTTTTAGATTTCTTTTGAATTAACATAGTTTATATAGGCTTACATATGAATTGAAATAGATTCCATAGCCTTACATAATGTGAATATGGGCAGGGATTATATGTGATTAAGCAACCCTACATATATTCCTTTTCAGAATAACGTTTCCTACATCTATATTGTGTTAGAATCGTTTATGAATATCGTAAGCTATAAGAGATTATTTAATAAGATAATATACCACTACATATGTTTATATCAATTCATTATTAGGCCCAAATGTAATATCAACCCAAGAAAATTCCATATAGATCTCATTGCAATGTATAGATTATTTAATGGAATATAGATTGTGAACATATTCAGATGGAGCTAAAACATATCATCAACCTCCTATAATGTAATTTCAGGCTGAGCCATGTGCCTTGTTTGATTCAAAAAATACCTTTCTTCATATTAATTTAAAATTATTCCCCTCCCAAAATATAAATTCTTAGGACATAGACATGCTAAACCAAAAAAATTTCAACTAGAACCCATATTATTATAAAATATAACCACATTAGATTAATTCCCTCCTATAAACCACTACATGATATTTATGCAAAAGTAATACCATGTGGCCTCTAGTATGAATACACTTGAAAAAAATGAGATGTGTGTGATAAACCCAAATCCCAAGGCTCATTGATAGATAAGACAATAATAGTATAAGGAAATTGTTGATCTTGAAATATAATTCTAAACATCAACATGAAATTTATACCAATTTCTTATAATCCCTGACCAATCTTGATGACTCAATCATCTCCATTAGTTTAAAGTAATTATTTTGACCTAATTCATCAATAAGTAGAGCTCATTCACTTGAAGATACCCACTAAAACATACTAAAAATATCAACACATTGTTTAGTGATTTATAATGTTTAATAATCAACAATCATACTCCTTGTTGAAACTAAATGGTATTATTTTACTTGACCATGATTATAGAGTAAAATTAGGATTTTTGAATAATTTTTGGTATAAAATACATTATTCACAAAATTTATAGAAGGGGTGGGGTCATTTTCTATTTAAGGGGATGGGTTCTATTATAGTGTAATTTTATAATTAGTGTGGTAACTAGGGTGTGATATTTAATAGGATATATAATTATTTAATATAAGATGTATATGGATAGAAAAAATGAACAAAGATTTCTATACATGGAAAAATTGAATGTATACTATAAAATTAAAAATAATACATGTGTACCATACAATATTGATGAACTTCTACATCCATATTCATTAATTATTGATAAATATTAGAAAAAAGGTACCTAAAGACATACACCAATTATGGTTTAAGATAGAGTTTAATCAAAATGACTTGAAAATCTTGTAGAACCCTCTCAATACACACAACATGTTAGTTCTCTAGGAAAGATATGACTAGAAGATAATGAGATCTATAACATTGGATAAAAAATTTCTATGAGATTTATTTTATCATCAATTCCATCTCAATGGTAGTATCCTTAAATATATATACCTCATGGAAATTCCTTGAGGCATCATTATTACAAATGTATGATATATATTTTCCGAAAAAATAATGACTTGCGTTACAATGTGCATAACTATTGACGATATATGTTCTCCAAGGAATTTAAATTACTGAAACTTTTTTATCATGATAGGTTTTCAGTGATTGATTTCTGGAAGTTATCATATAAGGTAAGACTACCCATGCATATCATATCCTTTTCATATAAATTAATTCCTTTAAAAGGTAGAGATGATGATATATCATGGCCAACGATATCCTTCAAACATACCGTATGAATGATATAAATCATTTTCGTATTATGTTATAAAATGTCTTATTATAAAACAATATATTAATTAATTGAACATACCATATGCATCACCTTTATGTTGGAATTATAGGATATGTCCTTAAATATTTCAAATTCACTAATAACGTACAAAAAATATTTCAATTCAGCTTATATTGTGTCATACACAATAAATTGTGAAAACATATCAAATAAAACATTTGGTTATCCTCTAAAACACTTTTTTATAGTTATTGTTAAAATCATTATATATAACATTATATGTAATTCTTTTTGAATATCCATCCCAAATAAATTACTGAAAAATATTAAAACACTTTTAGTGCATCTCTCTGATTCATAAAAAATCCTCCTCTTGGTTAAGCCCAATTATTAACCCCATAGGCATTTGTTTAAGGAAAAACAAAAAAGACTCACTAGTTTAGTTAATGTAATCCATAAGTGGCCTTTATTAAAGTATTAATCCTACTAAATTTATAGTGTATGTGTTATGAGGTGTAAAACACATTTATTTCAATATCAATGTCCACTGGAATAATAATATTCAAGCATGAATTTTAATGTGATTCCTTTGTACAATAAATTTGGTAAACATATGAAATGATGTACGTCAATCCTATATACCCTACTCAAATTTTCATAATTATATAAGTATAGATTAACTGAGTATATAATTATATAATATTTGATTAATTTTTCTCAAAGAGTACGTCTCATTACCCTCAATTTAAAATATTAAAATTTTATAACAACTAAATTGCAACAGCCGCATACTTCATTAGCTTATCTCAATAGATGGTCTATATGTCAAAATTTTCATATGAGAGGAAAAATAAACTCTTATGACGTTGAAACTTATGGCATGATCAATAAAATACCAAAGCACCCCATAATTAGTTAATCCTCAAGGATTGATTAAGAAATTTGTAAATGTATGAACGGTAAACATGAACCATGAACCCCAAGTATGCCTATTATTTAGTCTATGACACTCCATGTGGTATACTATATCTCATCCAACACACATAACCCATTATATACCTAATTTCCTTAATATATATCCCAAATCAAGATTTCTAATCACTATAGAAAAAACATTTTTAAAGATCCCAGGTAATTGTTTCATTTTTTTCACCAATTCAATGTGTGTTTAGTAGATTTAATAACGATACATGGAGGATTGGTATAGGATAGTAATGTGGGAATTATATTTCATTCTTTATCATCCATGTAAGTCTATAATATGAAGTACTAATTTCTATGTTATATTGAAAATTATATATTTCAATTATAATATTATTCATTGAATCCAAAGCATAATTTATTTATATTTGGAGATAGAAATATGTATTCAACATGATGAATAAATCATATGATGTGTGTGAATGAAAAATCATCAATTTTGGAGGAAGATAAGAAGATTTTTACTATTGAGATTTGGTAAAAATTAAATATTTGAGGTGTCTTTAGGAATATTTGTAAAGGATATTATCCATAAATTCATTGAAATTTTACATAGTATTTTACTATGTTTTTTTTACTTTCCAAAAAATCGGGAAACCCCTCCATCCGTGGGAAATAGCTCAACTAGAATCCCTTTGATCCAAACCCTAATATCCATAGTAGTAGGGAAATTCCTAGTGAAATATTTATCTTATGCATGTTTCGACATAGTTTAATTCAATAAATTCTTAGAATACATAGATGGAGAAGGTTTCATGTTGGGAGGGCACACAACTATCACATATTGAAGAAGTTTAACCAAGAGTTGATCTAGATATATAAGGATTTATGGAGGGTGACGGGGGTGTTAAGTCTTATAAAAAATAGAAATAGAGAAGGAAATGATCTTTTATGTGGGACTCTCTAGAAATCACAACTATTTTCAAATTAAAAAACATATTAAGAATAGCTCCCATAATTGATTCAACCATGGTCATATGATACTAATCACATTCATCCTTGGTCTATCCTTCTAGACTAACTATGCTTAGTGCGTGGATAGTGGATTGGCCATGAGTTGTGTAATTTACCATTATATTGGAAGTGAAAATGTTGTGATATTTTACCTAGAGACCAAAATATAAGAAAGGGATCAACCCAAAAACTATTAATCAACGTCACCCATACTAAGCTACCACTAACACTTATTAGGATTACAACCCACCACTTAAATAGGTCAAGATACATCAAGTTCGAATTAAACTGACCACAAAAAGGGTATCCAACCAACCATATTAAGGGTTGTTATATGGTCACTCAATTAACTTCATGAGGATGAAGTTTTCATAATTTTTAAGACACCAAAAAAAGAACATAATTCTACCACAAGTGATATCATAGTTTATCTAATCAACACATGGATAATCCATACCTACTACAAAGAAAATTTGTTTATCCATCATGAGCTGAGCTACAACAAGAGAAAATGCTAAGTGGGGATGAGTATTCATTGAATAAATGAACAGTTCTTGATCAAACATGATATTTATATTGCAGGACAATTGACCATATATATTTGGAGGGATTGACTTGGTATAAATTATTACCATCGTGAGATTTGAAAGCTACCATGACTATATTCCAATAGACAACAATGTATGGATATATATTGCATGAAATTTAGTTTATCAGATTATGAGTTAATATATGTATGAGAGAAACTATGAATTTGAGATGTTGATATAATAATAAAGTTCCACTTTTATTCATGTATGTGTTATGAAAAAATAAGAACATGTGGAGTCCAATAGTGAACCATCCTCTACATCCACCATGGAAGTTTCATACATATGTCACTCTAAGGAGAAGAATTGTTCATTATGAATGAAAATGTTATGGATTGATGATAATGAGATATTGATAAATGGAAATTTATCGGGTTATATATTTGAAAGTGTGAAATATAGTATTGAATATTTTTATCTACCATAAAAACTACACGAAGAAGGTTGATGAATGTTCCATATTAAGGAAGACTATTTTTCATGGTTTATAAATAGACTATTCATTGATATTGTGGAAGTTGATGTAAAATCCATGTAATGATAATGTGGAATTAGAACTTTTATAAATAAAGAGTTCATATAGTAAAATACATGTAATTTTGTATTGAAATTAATCACATATATGAGTTCGTGGTGATTTATTACCCATATAGAGAACAAATTGAAGTCGAGCATTTTAGGTATTTAAAGAGATCTTATATTTAAATAAATATAATTCATGTGGTAAAGGGTTTTTGTATGATAATTTAAATTATGAATTATTATAGAATATTATTCATATCCGTGATGATTATGATATATTGTGTTGATAAGTTTATTGTTGTAATTAAGATATTATTTTTGTGAAACAATATCATGAAGAATAAATCTTGATTTATGAAATGTTTAAGTTGATTAATAATGATATAATATCGATTTGCACATGGTTTTTTTAGGATACATGAAGATGTAGTGAATTTATTGTTTTGGTTATTTACAGAAAACATTATAATTTTTTTATAATTGAGGAGTTATTATTAATAATCCATTGACTAAATTGCAATTATAAACATACCAACTCAAAATTATCACAGTGTTTTCATATTCATGTATTAATTACTATGGTAAATTTGGGGATAAAGTTTATGATATTATAAAAAATATATTAATTGAATATTAATTTTATTTAGATATAGTTTTGATAATTGGGAAGACTTTCCCAAAATGGGATTCCATTCTAAAAATGATATATAAATTATAGAAGAGAGAGGTTGAACTGAATCTAATAGACCATGAATAAGATTAAACATTGTATTCAAAGACTAACGAGACTCCTGACCACACTAGATAATGAATTACATTCAAGAACAATAATTGTTTTTCCATTAGATGTTCAATATCCTAATGAAATACATGGGAAAGACCAATCTTACAATCTTTTCTTGGAAGATCACTCTAAATAAGAAGGTGGGCTTTCTAATATTGGGTAAATGTAGACGGATGGGGATCTAGTTACTGGGGTTTTTAACCATTTTCTGGAGAGTCTCATAAAAGGGTTGTATAAACAGTAAAAATAATAGAAGAATGTAGTATAACCTACCTTGGTCGGATAGTTGGTGTCCGGCATGGAGAACAAGGCACAATTGGAGGATCAACTATTGGGATGTAACCAGTTGCTTATGAAGATATGTGATTTTTGGGTATAAATATTAACCCTAATATATTACCAACAAAAAATATATTTTATCATAAAATTATATTGGATAATCCTTATTGAGGTATATACCAAACAAATAAATTTGTATTCATTTCATCTGAACCTTATAAAAATTATATATTTCTCATTCTTTTATTATGTATAGACAAAATGTTATGGTTGGGAGAAATGTTTATAGCATCCCACCTTTTTATCACATAAACTTTAATTACATTTTACAAAACCGAGGATCTTTAAGGTTTAGTGTCTTGGAAACCAGGAACTTAAAACATGAAAACAACATAAAGAATTCTTCTTAAACACTTGAAAGGCTTCTCCTCATGTTCACCCTAGGCTCATTACTGAATCTCATAACCTGGGGACATACATCAAAAGAAAGGGTGAGCAGAAGGCCCAGCAAGGGAAACAAGTGAAACATTTTACATATGAACTTGGGATACATCAATAAAGTCATGAAAAGAACTTTAAGGCATGAAAATGAAATCATGATGCATATCATAATAAAAATAAAACTTTTTCATAACTTGAAGATGTGGCTGCAACATTTAATATTGGCAATCGTTTCGTTTCACCAAGGTCCATCCCCAAGGTGTCGTTAAAAAAATTACCAAGGTTATTCACCAAGGCATCGTTAAAATGGTCATCTCTAGAGATTAAGTCTTTACCCAATGCATTGGAGCGCTATCAGGGCGCACCCTTAAATTTGCCTTTATTATCATGTGAGCCACATATATCATCATCAAACATTTCATAAATAACCCACATAGCATAAAATAAATGGGTTTCATTTCATAATCATAACGTTTTAAAAACTGCTTTAAAGACATGATCTTTACGTCACTTTAAAACCCACAGAAAAGGAAGGTGGGTCTCATGTATGTAAATCCCAGAATTTAAAATAGAACATTTTGGTATATATGTGAATACCCCTTTAGAAGAAATAGCTTTGAGTATTCACTTAATAATATAAAAGAACTTTAAAAAAAGAGAGAGACATTTTGAGATGGAAATTCTGCAGCATAAAGGCTATGTTATGAGGTTTTAGAAGACATTAAAAAGAGAGGGAAAATGAGTCAAACATTCATAAATGACCCATAAAACAGTATATGGACAGAATAAGAAGGATACATGATCATGGTAATGAAATTTCAAGGACATACCATTTGAAATGAAAAACATGGAAGGAAGACAAAAATTAGATTTCTCTTATGAAAGTTCGACAGCCTAACAGCGTTACTTAAACTTCAACAAAAATGATTTGAAAAGATAAAATAGGGTCTCTCATCATGTGAACATAAGAGTTCAGTATGATAGATATAGAGATAATTCCCCAACATAACAAAAATTAACTTGAAAGAATTGACATGAAAGTAGATCTTCAAAACGAGAAGGGTGAAGAACCACTTCAAAATTCGGCAGCCTAACATCGCCACTTAAAACTTCAAAATACTGAATTGAAGCGATCAAATGGGGTCTCTCATCATATGAACATAAGAGTCCAGTATGATAGATATAGAGATAATACCCCAATATAACAAAAAGGAACTTGAAATAATTGACATGAAAGTAGAACTTCAAAACGAGAAGGGTGAAGAACCACTTAAAAATTCGGCAGCCTAACGGCGCCACTTAAAACATCAAAATACTGAATTGAAGCGATCAAATGGGGTCTCTCATCATATGATCATAAAAGATCAGTATTATAATTTAGAGATCATACCCCAAAATAATAAAAAGGAACATGAAAGACTTGAATGAAAATAGAACTTGAAAACAAGGAAGGTGAAAGAATCCCTTAAAAATTCGGCAGCCTAACGGCGCCACTTAAACATTCTTAAAACGAATTGATGAGAGCAAGGGGGGTCTCTCATCATATGAACATGAAATAGGCAGTAGGATGAATATAAAAGAACATCCTCCAACATAAGAACATGCAGTATAAAAGAAATGACATAAAAGAGATTACTTGAAAAGAAAGAGAGAGGTCGGATCCCTTACCTTAAAATGTAACTCTTAAACCTCAAAGGTTGGGACCTTGAGGGCTTGGGGGCACCTTGGGAGGACTCCTTGGGAGGTAATGCGACCAGAACTTCGTTGGGAAAGAGTGGGGAGTCGAATGGATGAGAGGATGGCTTGGTATTTATAGGGAAAGTGAGGGGACAAGGCATTAATGGCAAAGGGACACCTCATTAGTGGTTTTGGCAAAACCATGGGCTTGCCCATGGTATTTGCCCATGGTATTGGCCACTTGGGACACCTCATACCTTATCTCACTATTCATAATTCGAACATATTGATTACAAACTTAATACATCATTTAATGATGTCATTAAACACCCGTAACTTAAAAACTGTATTTTCACTATTCATCAAAAATTCAACTTTCTCAGAATAATCCCAAAATTTCACCTTAACCAAATATCAATGCTCTGATTACAAATATGAACTCCATTTTATAAAAATAATTTTCTAAATATTTTTAATTTAATTTTTAAATAAAAACACTATTCATCGAAAATTCATTTTTTTCAGAAAAAACCCCAAAAATTACCATAACATAATATCGATGCTCTGAGTTAAAAAATAAAGTCATTTTTATAAAAATAATTTTCTAATTATTTTTAATTAAATTTTTAATTAAAAAACACTATTCACCCGAAAAAACTAATACTTGAATAATAATTAATGAAACCGTTATTTAACTATTTTATTGAATCACATTACTTAATCAAGGTTCCTAGATTATTTTAAAACTATCTTTAAGTGAGATTACTAATCCATTTGGTCATATTACTAATCCTAATCATAAAATCACTATTCATAATTTACTATTCATCAAAAATCAAGTTGATCTTATTAAACTCTAAATTTCGTACTGAACATAATTGTAGAAGATCATTTTTCGAAAATCATTACACATTTTTAATTATTTAAGGTCTACACAACCATTTTTAAAATATCCTTTTTCTAAAATTCATCAAAAATATGCATACAATATTTATCCGGTCATTTGAAAATTCATAAACATCATCATAAGAAGAAATCCAAATTTTTATTTAAAAAAAGATTACACAAGGCAATTACGGTCTCGTTACATAACCCCTTATAATACCAGCATAGGACCTAAGAGTAAGGTGTTCTAGGGTGATAGAATTTTGGGGCGGCTCAGTCAACATTGCCTGAGTAGTAATTTCTATCAGTTTGAACTTCTCGCGAAGGCGATTCCGTTCTAGCTTCACATGATGAAGTTCGGCTTGGATTTGGTCCAGAGCAAAGCCCAATGGTGCTACCTCCTTCCCAATCTCTGTTAGATGGGCTTCGATCGGCCCAAGGCTACTAGGTGAGGCCATCAAATCTTCTTTCTATAATAATTAACCAAGATTACTTAAATATAGAGACAATAATCAAAACATTTTATTCACGGTGGTCATATTGACCGATGGTCATATAACACTCAAAAACCAATGGTCTCATTTTATTTATAATCATGTTTATCAAATAAAACATTTTTTTTGAGTATAAAAAAATAACACATGAAATTAGGAAACAAGATTTATTCAAAATTTCGGGTCGTTACAATCTTCCCCCCTTAAGAAATTGCGTCCTCGCAATTTTTTTTTAAATTGGGTTTTGAAATTTCATTGAAAGTCCCACATCGGAAAAAGAGTCAGTAACACCATTACTTTAAAAGAAAGAAAAGGAAGTACAAAGGCCACTCGAGTTAACCCACACTCGGGTTCCATGTAGGAAAACATGGACATGGAGGAAAAAAACAAAGGGTCAGTTCTGAGAGAGAGTGATAGAGAACATGATTAGGAGAAAGTTAACCATGAGAAAATCCCAAACTTATGATGTGTGTAAACGGTCTTTGATTACCTAGTAGGAAACGTAAACCAACAACATTTTTGTTTTACGTTTCTTTTCATAATTTTGAGGATTTCATTTACTACATAGAACAAAAACATAAGAAAATATACCTACCTTCAAGTAGAGTTTCATCCTTTAACAAGTCCCTACCAACACTAATCTTTTCGCCAAATGATGAGAATTCAAAAACACTTGGTCTCATAAAAGCACAAGAATCATCTTCTATAGAATCACATAATCTACAAAATATTAACTATCTATTTCTTCTATCTTTAAACATTATCCCAAAAACATAAAGGTTAAGGTAAAACAACTCTTCAAAAAGAAATAATCCCATAGGAATAGAACCTACTTTTAAATCTTCAAAGTTCCATGGTACTACCCAACGTTCATCATAGACCACTCCATAAATAACGGTCCTTAAAATTCTTCAAAATAAACCAAACTAAGATTGAAACCCAAATACAAGAAGGATTTGATAACATAGTCTTCCAAAAAAAACTTCATTGTTCATCTCCAGACAACATCAACCACTCCTAACATCTTATAACAAAAGTAGCTGACCTAAACATATTTTACCCAAGATAGGTTAATCATTCCCAAAAGTAACCTAAATTACTATAAGTCCACCTTAAATTCATCAATTCTTCAAAATATAAGTCAACCTTACTCCTCAATGAAAATACTATAGTAATCTATTTACCTCGATCATATAGGGTCCCCAAAATAGTGAACGCCTTCCAAAATAATAACCATCTTTTAATCCCCTAATCAACTCTGACATATTAATACGGAAATTGTCGCATTTCCTATCACATTGGTTGTTGGGACACGTTATTCCATTTCCCACCATTAACTAAGAAGATAAAGTATAATTAGAGGCTTAAATACTTAACCAATAATCATGAAAAGGAACTTAAAGCATATAAGGATAACTTGTAGAAGAAAAGTATACCCTAACTTGTGATCCCCTAGGTTCCCATCTAGGTTATCCATGATCATATATTCTTATGTGAATCTTTATTTTATTTTATCTTTGTTCCTTTAATAATGGTTCATACCAAGCTTATGAATTTACCAAAGCATATCCCCCGGGAGTGTCGTAACCAAGAGTGCAGCAAGGCCCGTTGTCGTGTACCAGTTCCCGTTCGAGTCTAGCTCAAAGCGGTGTTTTCGGGTTTTACCCCTATGTACATCTGTGCCAGAGCCACCTCTACCTGCTCGTATCCAGACAGGGATGTATTTGCTTGGCAACCCCTTACTCAATACTCACCAAAATACCAGGAAGATTTCCTATATTAAACTTTTCTATAGGGTTCCTCCTAGAGTTTTCATATCCTAATTTCCACAAATAACTAAACCATCCTTTGATACCAACTATAGCATCCCACCTTTTTATCACATAAACTTTAATTACATTTTACAAAACCGAGGATCTTTAAGGTTTAGTGTCTTGGAAACCAGGAACTTAAAACATGAAAACAACATAAAGAATTCTTCTTAAACACTTGAAAGGCTTCTCCTCATGTTCACCCTAGGCTCATTACTGAATCTCATAACCTGGGGACATACATCAAAAGAAAGGGTGAGCAGAAGGCCCAGCAAGGGAAACAAGTGAAACATTTTACATATGAACTTGGGATACATCAATAAAGTCATGAAAAGAACTTTAAGGAATGAAAATGAAATCATGATGCATATCATAATAAAAATAAAACTTTTTCATAACTTGAAGATGTGGCTGCAACATTTAATATTGGCAATCGTTTCGTTTCACCAAGGTCCATCCCCAAGGTGTCGTTAAAAAAATTACCAAGGTTATTCACCAAGGCGTCGTTAAAATGGTCATCTCTAGAGATTAAGTCTTTACCCAATGCATTGGAGCGCTATCAGGGCGCACCCTTAAATTTGCCTTTATTATCATGTGAGCCACATATATCATCATCAAACATTTCATAAATAACCCACATAGCATAAAATAAATGGGTTTCATTTCATAATCATAACGTTTTAAAAACTGCTTTAAAGACATGATCTTTACGTCACTTTAAAACCCACAGAAAAGGAAGGTGGGTCTCATGTATGTAAATCCCAGAATTTAAAATAGAACATTTTGGTATATATGTGAATACCCCTTTAGAAGAAAGAGCTTTGAGTATTCACTTAATAATATAAAAGAACTTTAAAAAAAGAGAGAGACATTTTGAGATGGAAATTCTGCAGCATAACGGCTATGTTATGAGGTTTTAGAAGACATTAAAAAGATAGGGAAAATGAGTCAAACATTCATAAATGACCCATAAAACAGTATATGGACAGAATAAGAAGGATACATGATCATGGTAATGAAATTTCAAGGACATACCATTTGAAATGAAAAACATGGAAGGAAGACAAAAATTAGATTTCTCTTATGAAAGTTCGACAGCCTAACAGCGTTACTTAAACTTCAACAAAAATGATTTGAAAAGATCAAATAGGATCTCTCATCATGTGAACATAAGAGTTCAGTATGATAGATATAGAGATAATTCCCCAACATAACAAAAATGAACTTGAAAGAATTGACATGAAAGTAGATCTTCAAAACGAGAAGGGTGAAGAACCACTTCAAAATTCGGCAGCCTAACAGCGCCACTTAAAACTTCAAAATACTGAATTGAAGCGATCAAATGGGGTCTCTCATCATATTAACATAAGAGTCCAGTATGATAGATATAGAGATCATACCCCAATATAACAAAAAGGAACTTGAAATAATTGACATGAAAGTAGAACTTCAAAACGAGAAGGGTGAAGAACCACTTAAAAATTCGGCAGCCTAACGACGCCACTTAAAACTTCAAAATACTGAATTGAAGCGATCAAATGGGGTCTCTCATCATATGATCATAAAAGATCAGTATGATAATTTAGAGATCATACCCCAACATAATAAAAAGGAACATGAAAGACTTGAATGAAAATAGAACTTGAAAACGAGGAAGGTGAAAGAATCCCTTAAAAATTCGGCAGCCTAACGGCGCCACTTAAACATTCATAAAACGAATTGATGAGAGCAAGGGGGGTATCTCATCATATGAACATGAAATAGGCAGTAGGATGAATATAAAAGAACATCCTCCAACATAAGAACATGGAGTATAAAAGAAATGACATAAAAGAGATTACTTGAAAAGAAAGAGAGAGGTCGGATCCCTTACCTTAAAATGTAACTCTTAAACCTCAAAGGTTGGGACCTTGAGGGCTTGGGGGCACCTTGGGAGGACTCCTTGGGAGGTAATGAGACCAGAACTTCGTTGGGAAAGAGTGGGGAGTCGAATGGATGAGAGGATGGCTTGGTATTTATAGGGAAAGTGAGGGGACAAGGCATTAATGGCAAAGGGACACCTCATTAGTGGTTTTGGAAAAACCATGGGCTTGCCCATGGTATTTTCCCATGGTATTGGCCACTTGGGACACCTCATACCTTATCTCACTATTCATAATTCGAACATATTTATTACAAACTTAATACATCATTTAATGATGTCATTAAACACCCGTAACTTAAAAACTGTATTTTCACTATTCATCAAAAATTCAACTTTCTCAGAATAATCCCAAAATTTCACCTTAACCAAATATCAATGCTCTGATTACAAATATGAACTCCATTTTATAAAAATAATTTTCTAAATATTTTTAATTTAATTTTTAAATAAAAACACTATTCATCGAAAATTCATTTTTTTCAGAAAAAACCCCAAAAATTACCATAACATAATATCGATGCTCTGAGTTCAAAAATAAAGTCATTTTTATAAAAATAATTTTCTAATTATTTTTAATTAAATTTTTAATTAAAAAACACTATTCACCTGAAAAAACTAATACTTGAATAATAATTAATGAAACCGTTATTTAACTATTTTATTGAATCACATTACTTAATCAAGGTGCCTAGATTATTTTAAAACTATCTTTAAGTGAGATTACTAATCCATTTGGTCATATTACTAATCCTAATCATAAAATCACTATTCATAATTTACTATTCATCAAAAATCAAGTTGATCTTATTAGACTCTAAATTTCGTACTGAACATAATTGTAGAAGACCATTTTTCGAAAATCATTACACATTTTTAATTATTTAAGGTCTACACAACCATTTTTAAAATATCATTTTTCTAAAATTCATCAAAAATATGCATACAATATTTATCCGGTCATTTGAAAATTCATAAACATCATCATAAGAAGAAATCCAAATTTTTATTTAAAAAAAAGATTACACAAGGCAATTACGGTCTCGTTACATAACCCCTTATAATACCAGCATAGGACCTAAGAGTAAGGTGTGCTAGGGTGATAGAATTTTGGGGCGGCTCAGTCAACATTGCCCGAGTAGTAATTTCTATCAGTTTGAACTTCTCGCGAAGGCGATTCCGTTCAAGCTTCACATGATGAAGTTCGGCTTGGATTTGGTCCAGAGCAAAGCCCAATGGTGCTACCTCCTTCCCAATCTCTGTTAGATGGGCTTCGATCGGCCCAAGTCTACTAGGTGAGGCCATCAAATCTTCTTTCTATAATAATTAACCAAGATTACTTAAATATAGAGACAATAATCAAAACATTTTATTCACGGTGGTCATATTGACCGATGGTCATATAACACTCAAAAACCAATGGTCTCATTTTATTTATAATCATGTTTATCAAATAAAACATTTTTTTTAGTATAAAAAAATAACACATGAAATTAGGAAACAAGATTTATTCAAAATTTCGGGTCGTTACAATGTTTTACTTGATAGAGAACCGTAACATGATAAATAGGTTTAATTAATGAAATTATAAAATATATTTTACCATTGATTCATCCATACCCCCTGTTAATAGTTTTTAACTGATCATTGGGATTGTCATGTTGTATCAGAGTACCTGTTCCATATAATGGTCTAATTTTTTTCCTTAATTATATTAATAAATTTTATGAAGTTTATAATAAAATAATTGTTTTAGATACCTATAATGGAGAAAAGGGAAGTTAATCTTAGGGATAATTATATGGATATACTTTCCATTAATTAGAATGAAATTTGAAAACCTAGATAAGGAATCTGAATAAAAATCTAACAGTGAAAGGGGAGATACCATTGAAAGAAGGTAATCAGACTAGTATAAGTAATAATAATTATTTTTATTTTTATTATATTAAAGAATATTGTTCAAGATATAATATTGATGTATAACATTGTGATATTAATTCTAAATTTAATTATCATATGAGGAATTTTCTTAAATAAATAGTAAATTATATTTTTATAACAGGAAACAGATTTTCATATGTTAAAAAAATAGAAAAATTAAATGGAAGATCCATTTTAAAAAAATATCATGGAATTAAACACCCTAAAAAATTATGTGAGAACAATAGATGTAATAGTATCAAATTTCAATGAAAAGGTTTTTGATGCTATAGATGACATAAAGAAATAAGTCTGTGAAGGGAGTTTTCAATAGTACAATTATTGAATTTTCCCATGCATTTGAAAAGTCATGTAAACTACCCATGAGTTTCAATAAATCCCAATTATAAATAAAATAAAATAAAGTGAAATAGGTTCATAATTTTTATATAGAAGTTGAAAATCAAGAGGATGAAGATAAAATGATGAAGGAGAACATAGAATTAATTTTGATATTAGTTGAGGATAAGAAAAGTATTCCCAACAAAAAGTGTCTACAGAAAAAAAAACTACGTAATCTGGATGAATTAAAATATGGAAATTCCCAATTTATAGAGAATTTTGATGGAAAAAAATTACTAAGTGGTCTTTCCTTTCAAATAGACTCAAAATTGAGGCTCAAGGATATTCATATAATATAGAGATTCGTCTACCTTAAGCTCAAATAAGAAGAGAAACCATAACATAGAAACTTATTTATGTATTAATATTGTATTAGTTATTAGTATCAGTTTCAAATAAAATTTTGGGAAAATATGGAAGGTGAAAACAATGAGAAACACTCCATGTCATAGAAGATACATGATAAAGGTTTTATATGGATTTTGTATCATTAATGTTTCAAAAGTGTGGAGGTTCCACTCAAAAATAGTGTGCTATGAAACCTATGAAATATGAACCTATTACACAATAAAATAATATAAAAAGGTATGTACTCAATTTTTGGTGTTGATGAATGTTTGGACACAAATAACTAGAAATTTTAAAAAATATATCAATTTTTGAAAACTAATAGCCATTGAAAATATGAAGTAAATATAATGAAAGTATAAACCCTTGTGAGAAAAATATAAATATATGGATGAATAATAATTATACTATTATGAGTAAACATAAAAAAATTAATGAAACAAATGTTATGAAGATAAAAAAAGTGGAAAATATGTGAATTGGTGGAAACTTAATGAAATATGGAGACTATTTTGAATGGTGTAGTAAATTTAGGCATGCACTACAATACTTCATTTATATTCTTCCTAAATAGTAGGATCTATTTTTAAATAAATATAAATCACATAGAATCTCATGCATGAAAAATATTATAGATGAAATTTAAGTTTTTACAAATTAAATGTATGAGTTTATAAGGAAATAATGGATTTGATTTGAGGGGATAGTATTAATCTAAGAATCGTCTTTTAAGAATATAGAGGCCCATATTATTCCATATTATTTTCATATATATATACTATCATGTAATATATTAAAGGACAAGACTTGAGGTTTTCACCTATGGATGGAAAAGAAGATTAATTTTTTATAGAGTTGCAATGCTGTAAATATTCAATGATTAAGAAGAACCTTAATCACGTCTTGACGGGGGGAATAAATGAGATAAATCTATAACAACCACAAATATAGTATCATTGGGCCTATATTTAACTTTTTACAATGTTTCAAGATACAAAATATCATACTACATAATATCTATTAGTTTATTAGTCTTATAAAATTAAATATAAACCTAATTCATATATTACATTGTAAATATAAAAAAATATCATAAAAACATTCTTGAATCCTTGAAACTATTCAAAATATCAATATTCATATATTTAATATAGAAAACAAAAAAATTGATCTATGATACTCAGAATAGGTTACATAAAATGTAATCTATCAAGAGTAAGTAAGGAATAATCAATACGAGAGAGTGGAGAATTAAATCACAATCCATTTAACTAAAAACATGATTTAAAAGTGTATCAATAGATACTATAAATATAAAAAACAAATAGATAATAGAAAATAAATTATCAAAAAAGTAAATTATAAATTATAAACATCAAATATCTTTCTATCAAGTCCTTGGCTAGCATATTAGGAATCTTACAGGAAAGGCCTTGACCAAAGATTTCTTAATAAATGGGTTTGTATAAATAATATACCAATCTAATATAGAATTCATGTTGTTTCATCTCGTGATACCTATCTGTGCATTATGGGTTATTTATAAGTGCATTCCACACACAAATTTCACATCCAATTCATTCCTCAAATATTTAATTATCAATTATAAAACTTTATTCTTAAAATTCATCAAAAATTAACATTTATCTTTGTTTAATAAATAGTATGAAATATTTCATCAGTCAATGAAATAGTATTTCTAATAAGTTTCCTTAAAATAACAATCTATATATAAATTTTTCACATTCAAAAAAATATAAAAGGAGATGAAGGCATGCCATATAAATCAATAATATTTAAAAAATATAATTAGAGAAGAAAATAATGTATAGTGAAATGTTGAATTTGGAATAAGATCACGAGAATGTTAATGACCACAAAAATATGAATCTACAAAGTTGAATGAAGACCCTAATGTCATGAAAATGATATTATTTATGGAAAAAATCAGGAAAATAAAATATAAGATGAACATGAGAAGTAAATACCTTTTAAATGTGTTTAATAGGTTATTTATAAATCTCTTTCAAAATTATTTTAATTCCTTTAAGAAAATCAAACCCATTTTTTATCATTAAAAACTAAAATTTCTAAGAATACATGGAAAAATATTTGTATTAACATTATCCATGTTAAATTATAATGTAATGATAAAATAAATAATGATCAGGATTGCAGGAAAATGCATTCATACCATATATGATAAAACATTAAAAAATAACCATGCTTTTATAAAAACTCGATAAAATGTCTTTTTAGAAAAACATTTAAATCAATTAATTTTATATATTTTTAAATATTTTAAAAATTTATAAAATACAAATTTTAAAAAAATTGAATATACTGAAAAACATCTATTAAAAAATATGAAGAATAAAGATATGAGAGAAGAATATTCAAGACTTAAAAGAATAATGAAGGAAGGTATCCCTTAAATATAACATACTTATTGATTCATGATCCAAAATTAGAAGAAATGGAAAATAAATAAAATTATCTCTAAACAAAACCAGAGTATAAGAAAATATATAGATTTTAGGAGATTAGGATACCATAATTTTCCATTGGAAATTGTAACATAAACAATCCTAAAATAAAATGCGATTGTAACAGAAATACCTAACCTTTATAATCCTATTAGTCATACATGTTTGAATCTAATATATAATGAATTTCAATTTATAAAATAATTTATTAACTACCCATTTAATCTATATTCGTTTTTATTTTCCTGATTTTTTTCCATAAATAATATCATTTTCATGACATTAGGGTCCTTATTCAATTTTGGAGATTCATATTTTTTTATCATTAACATTCTCATGATATTATACCAAATAAAACATTTCACTAGACATTATTTTGTTCTCTAATTATATATTTTAAGTATTATTGATTTATATGGCAATCCTTCATCTCCTTTTATATTTTTTTTGATTGTGCAAAATTTACATATAGATTTTTAGAGATTAGGATACCCTAATTTTAAATTGGAAATTGGAACATAAACAATCCTAAAATAAAATGAGATTGTAACAGAAATACCTAACCTGTATAATCCTATTAGTCATACATGTTTTAATCTAATATATAATGAATTTCAATTTATAAACAAATTTATTAACTACCCATTTAATCTATATTCCTTTTTATGTTCCAAATTATGTATATTAGATTCAAACATGTATGACTAACAGAAATACCTAACCTCTATAATATTATTAGTCATACTTGTTTGAATCTAATATCTAATGAATTTCAATTTATATAATAATTTATTAACCTCTAATTTAATCTATATTCATTTTTATGTTCCAAATTATGTATTAAAAATCTAATCATTGAATATTTTGTTCTTATGTCAACCACATAAGGTTGTTTTCTCAATTTATCATTAATTATTATTGTATATTGACCTCGGTTAAAGGAGTTATGAAATGGTTCCATCATATCCAAAATTCTTATAATGTATTTAACAAAATTTTATTTCATCATATACTATTCTAGGATCATATATTCGAGTTTATAATAGAAAATTGAATCACATTGCTTCATGGAGGCAGTAGTCCACATATATACATGAGCGATGTTGATATTTTCCATTGGATGAAAAGATGAAAATGAAATTTATATCATATATTTGTATATTATAATAATTTCATAAATAGAATATATATTCAATGATTTCATTTTATACCTATCCAAATAATTCTGTGAATAAAAATTAATCACGCTTCTACATAGACACGGTAGAAAATCTTTACACATGAGTGGTGTTTTCATTTTATATAGGATCAAAATGATATAGAAATTGTATATACCATTTAAATAAAGAAATTATTTATGGTGAATATATATGGTTATTTTAAGATGTTTGTTGATGATTTTTATGAGGAATAATAGGATGGGAACTTGAAAATACTATGTAAGAACATATACCTCTACTTTGGGCACCCTCCTTTTGAATTAAACTTAATGATTCTGAAATTTTTATATTCATGAGTCCAAAACCATTGAGGTATTGGGAGGGGTCTGGGGAGTTTTTTTGGTTAAAAATTATTGAGATTTCGGGATAATGTAGTATGGATAACAGAGGATAAGGGGTTCTCTTTTATATGTGAGGTGGGTGGAGATCTTGTCAATATATTAAAAATTACTATAAAATAAATGTATTTATCAAGAAAATCTCCTCAGAATTATCATATCTTTTATGATATTATAGTTAAGGCCAAAATACCACAATCCAATGTGGTTTAAGATGGTGTCTTGTGTTATATTGATGCCTTATCCATTTTTTTAATCCTTTTAACTATTCTTCCCTTATTTGAATTGATAAATATTTACCATTGTTATTATTCCTTATGATAACTTATTAAATTAACCATATTACATAATATTTATTATGATGACTCCAACTATGTAATAAATTTTCCATGATTATATTTATAGAATTAGTATAAATTACTTTTTCATATATGTTCATAAAATTAATCAAATGTTTTTAGATAATTCCATGTTTCAAAAATAAAAAAGGTTGATATATAAAATAATATATAAAATAACTTCCAAATAAATTAATTTTTTTATAAAAAATAGAAAAATTAGTGTTATTTCAGGACCAAAAATTTAAATTAACCTACTAAAACTTTATTATGATAGAATAACTAAAATATATTAATTTTAAAAACATGTATTATATATATTTTAAAAATAAATAGTGATGTAGTTATAAGTGGAAAAATACATGTTATATTAGAATTATATTTTTTTTAATATATACTTGGTATTGAAAAAAATTAATAAAAATTCATGTTATTATTTTATCATTATAGTGTAATAAAATTGACATCTTTTTTTAAATCAATATGTTTAACTATTCACCCAAAAAAATTATTATTGAAAAATCTGAAAAATTTATCCTATGATAATTTTGACATGATTAATTAAAAAATGAAATTAGTATCTTTATATTAAATTTATAAAATATTGGAATTTAGGTTTTACTAAAATTTTTGAATAAGAGTTGTATTATTAGGTCATTTTCTCTTTCAAAACAAAATCATACATATTGTAATTAAATATTAGGATTTATATTCTTAAAGCCTTAAAAATAAATTCCCAAATCATTACATAAAGTCACCTTGGGAATATATGTTGGTATTTGATTATAACTTCTTTATGTTCCCATGTTTCTTCTTAAATTTTATTATTTTTCCAAAGTATCTTCAGTAATCGAGTCTTCATATTCTACAACGCATGTTATCAATTTTAAAGAATCATTTTTAGAACTTAATGTAAAAATTAAACTGGTTGAAATTCTATTTCCTTAGAATTTATCACTTGTTTTGGGTCTATAATGTACTAATTCAAAATAGAGATTTAGAACACATCGTGATTATTAGAGAGGTCTGGTGGTATTTTCAAACGGTATGTTGTATCCCCAATATAATCCATGATTTTAAAAGTCCCCATGTACCTAGGGATTAGTTTATATTTATTATCAAAACTTATAATATTCTTCTATAGATATTCCTTTAAGGAAACATGGTCTATTAATTGAAATTATATTTTCTTCCTATGGTTACACACATATTCCTTTTTCGTTCATTGATCTTCTAGTATATGATTTTGAATATCGTTGAGTTTCAAAATTTCCTCCTTAATATGTTATGGGTGTAAAGGAAACATTTCACATACATCGTTCCAAAATGATGGTGTATGAGGTCTTTTCCCATGTAGTGCCTCATATAGTACCATTTGAAGGTTTTAATGGAATTTATTATTACAATAAATTTATAACAAAGATAAATAATAATCCTACATACCATTAAATTTAATTGAGAAAGGATTTAACATGTGATATAATTTTTAAATTGAACATTTGGATTATATGCCTCTCTAATAATGATATGAAGTGATCAAATATATCTCAGTGTTGAGAAAATTTTGAATACTTTTCTATAATTTTGATATAAACTAATTTTTATGAATATATACAATCGATATATGTCATAATGATTTCCCACAACATCATTTATATAGAGAGAGTCATGGAAACCAATAGGTATATTCTCCCTTTGAGAAAAGAGATGTGTGGATCTTTTAAGGTGGAAAAAATACCCTAAATGGGATCATTATTTCTCAGAGTCATTATAAACATAGTGATAATTTCCATATTAATATCTTCCCATTTTCACATAAGAATAAGTAGATCGTTCATGTATCTTATATGAATTTTTCTCTTGTTCTTTACCTATTGAAAAAATAATCTGGTTTATATATAGTCAATACATTCTCCATTCATAATTTCCACTAAAAATGATCCTTCATATTCAAATAAAATTTTCTACTACCAGGGTGTATATTAACGTTTTTATACAAATAATAATCAAATAATTATTTTTTTATCACATGCATGGATAGAACTCATAGCCACTTTCAATATTTCTGTATTCCATCTTAATAGCTGATGTCTACCATCATCTCATCATTTATAGATTTTATTATTTTTGGAATGTTTTTTCCTCAGGTTAGGAACTTTTTGTTTTCTCAAATAATAATTGAGTGACATTTATTTGTAATAGATGTGATGTTTCCCATACCTTAATGATTCATTTATCAAACTTTACTAAATCCATGAATATATGATCGTTGTCAAGACACAATTTTTCCAAACCCCCCTAGGATTTCATAATCAAGGAATTGGCCACATTATTACCCTTCCCATTTTTGTAGTTTATGGAAAAATAAAATTCCATGAGTATTTTATAAATTACCTTTTCCTCATGTTGAGAAATTTATAGGAGAATATTTATTTAAATATTTTTTGATCTGCATATATTTTACATCATTCACCATAATGTTAATTCCTCCATATCATCAAAAGATTTATTAGATCTTCCAAATCAGGATCACATGTTGGATAATTCTATTAATTAATATTTTCGTTCCTTCATTAATATTCCACAATTCTAACATTCTATATAAGGACACATCCATTTCCCTTCTTTGATACATCACTATATATCAAAAATCCATCTATTCCAAATTGTAATGTCAATATATATGAACTTGAAAATCTCTTCTTTGATTATTCAAAACATTTTTTATATCATTTTGATAATTTTGTCTTAACCCCATTATTTTTAAGCATGGTTATTGGGTTATTTAGTCAAGAAATAGATTTCAAAAATTATCTATAGTATCCTATTAACCAAAGGACACTATTAACCTTAATTATTTTCATTTTTATTTCTCATTCCATCACAACATTTTTGTTTTAATTATCAACTGATATCTTATCCATAGTGATAATACTTATTATAAAAGAAAAATCATATGTCTAGAATTTAAATTTTCTACATTATCTATAAAACTCTTAAATTATGATTCTTAAGAATGATTAAAAAATTACACATATGCACATTATGGTATTTATTGTTTACCCAAGTATAATCAATAAGAACTAGAAACTGTTTTGAAGATAATACATGAATAATCTTTGAATCAGATTCATAAAAATGGAGAGTGTTTTAGTTTATCAAAATTGTAACGATGTGGATTATTAATTTATATTCCACATATGAAATATCAACTATACCATATCTTTCTTTTTTTACTTGTTTTTGATGATACATAAAATGAAGATCAATCTATGAAAAATATTAAGCCCCATGAAGTTTACCAGACAAGTCATCAATGTATGGAAGAGGATAAATTTGTTTATGGTATTATTATTTATTTCACTATAATGGATTCTTAACAACATAGACCATCACGACCCATCCCCTGGGGATCATACCATGACATACCCCATGCCCACATCCCGATGGACAGGGGTTGGCAACTAGTGTCAAAGGCGTCACCCTACAAGTGGGAGAAATTTTACTTAGTACCTGTAAGTATGCACACACAACCATGTCCCAAATATGGAAAGGTAAAAATTCATTCCACTAAAAAACCACTATGTAAAGGTACAAATTTTAGGTCAAATGGTCCAAAATACAAACCAAAGAAAATATAAACTAAAAACATGAATGTACAAGGAAAATACTGAAATTTGTCTGCTAGAAACCCCACCAGTTGGGTATGTGTATAGTATCTACTGAAAGTCATATAAGTATGCCCTACCTACCTCATCTCACTAGGATCCACCAGGTCCTGGGCCACCAAGTCCTCCATCAAGGCGGCATTCATCTGCACTAGACAAAACACATGCGGGAGAAGCCCGTGCAGGGGTGAGTAAAAAAATAATCAGTAGTGACCTCAAACAAACAAGGAAATACCATAAAGAAATCCAAAACAAATCACAATGAATGGTCACAAAGAATGATCATGAAAGAAGACAAAACATACCAAATATATTCAAGAGTAGGAAAGTAGGACCATCAGTCATATCGTCGAACACCTTAGGCTGCTGGAGAACTCCCCATCAATGAGTACAGTGGGACTGTAGGGTCACACAGAAGTCACATCACACTAAACTTGGACTGTTTTGGTACTCATCCTATATGTGTACCATGGGTATGTTGGGTTAGAGAGAATTCATTCTCCATCGTGGGCATATCGGGTAACATATTAGTCACATCCCACCTTGTCCGCACTGGGGTACTCTTCCTATCGAATATCGTGGGTATACTGGATCACATAGATCTACTCCCGACCATGGGCCATCCATGTCAAAATTAGTCTCTTCCCATTGGGCCATCGTAGGTGATCCACAGAGGGTCTCTATTTGGCAGTCTTCAGGTCTCATCTGACCTGAGGGTTTTCGCGTGTAGCATGCTTGATTTCGAGATAATCGGTCTTCAAGCCATCCATTGTAATTCAACTTCCAAGAAAGCCTCCAAAGAGTATTCCAAAAGATCTTCCTCATCACATGGGTCCCAACTCCACAAACAACTTTTAAATAGAATTCCCAGTTTGAATGATATTGGTGTTTTTTCAAAAAGGGGTTGGTTACGTTCGGGTCTGGTCTGACCCGGTCATACCCACCCGACCTAACCCAGACCGAGGTTCACCGACCATGCCTTGTTCTTCTGTCCTGACCCCGGGTCCTCTGACCTAACTTGGCCTGATGTGGCTGGTTTGGCCAACTGGGGTGGTCTGCGCCTTACCTGGTCCACCTGGCCAAGATGTTGTTGGAACCCGTGTTCGGCACCCCCTGCCCCGTGGATCATCATTAGGGCCAGTGCCTCTATCGCGATCAGTTGACCATAGCCTACCACATGCAACATGTCAAAGAGCCACATTCGTGGTGCATTGGCATGGCCAAGTGGCTACGTGTAGCTACCGCTAGTGGCTGACACAGAGGTCGGAGGCTACTGTCGCACTGCCACCGCCAATGCTGGCCGCAGCACACCATCATGGCTTGCCTCCATCCGCCAAGGTTCACCACCACAATCCATCACCGACATGATGGTGGGTTTTTCCACAGTCTAGTAGGTCCTCTCTAGTGGTCTGTTCTTCATGATGATTGCATCTATGGTCTCTGGGTAATTTCATCTTCACTACGATGGCCTCAAATCCTCCTTACCACCACTTTGAAAAATGTTTTTGAAGAATTCACAAAATAAACAAGACGGAGGTTCTTGAGCCTTGTTTATGTCAACCCACGCTCTCTATGTGATCATTTTAGAAAACACGGTATAATGATTTGATGTTCTATTATAATTTAATCATGTAATCCTGATTCAAAACCCCAAGAAAATTATCCTCATGCAAGAACGAGCGATATGCGGATCAACCTATCCAAGGGTTGATCCATGTATGACATTTTGAATAAATAACGAGGAAACATAAAATAAAAACAAACCCCTACCTCATATATGTTCGTTATTTAAGAAATCTGCCCATGAGGATTTTAGTTCTGTTTGAAGACTTAGATGTTTTTCACCCTCTGATCCCATTCTTCGAGGTTAGTTGGCATCGATTGAGACTCGCTAGAATTTTTTGTTTGTTGTTAGAGAGGATTTTTGTCATTGGATAGTAAGTGGAATTCCCTATTTTAATCCCCAACATGTTATTTCATTAAAAGAGAAACAAATCATAGGGTTTCTATTATGTTGCATCCCTGAATCGTTATGTTGTTTCATTTATAAAATACGGTGTCTATTTCTCTTCTATTAAAGAGTCTCATTAAAGGAGCCCATCATTGCCTTGTCTCTGGACCGTAGTGATGGTGTCCCACCGTTCAATGGTGAGAAAAGTAAATAAAATAACATTTTATGTTATAATATTATTTTCAAAAATGTATGAAAACTATCTTTTGCAATCGACCTACATTGGTTGAAGTTAAGTACATTCTAGTTGAATCTCGTCATTTAGAGTTCAAAAATTCCCTCTTATTTTTTATCCAAGAACTGGTTTAGAAGTTAGAAAAACGCACTCACAAGTTTATTTAATGATCTAAAAATTTTCAAAATTCTATTCTGGGATAACTATGTATCGAAATCGGGTGCCGTCAGAGCGCGTGGTCTTGAAATAATTCCAAATAATTTTTTAAAAAAAATACAAAAATTCAGGGACATTAAATTACTACAACTTTTTTCACATCCTCATAATCCAAAAAAATGATAAATTAACAAATGGGGGTACTAAGAACGAATCTTTGCCTCCTCTCCCATGTTATCTCTTGAAGATTCTTGGGATGCCACCAGACGTCCACCAAAGAAATCTTCCATCCACAAAGAACCCACTCATATCGATCCTCTATCTCTAATTTGAATTTTGTGAACGTTTCTCCATCATCAATGTCCATATCACCCTATTCGATGGTGTGTGCTAGATCATGAACATACCTCCTCAGCTGCAACACGTGAAAAACATCATGCACCTGGTGCATCGATGGGGTAAGAGCTAGCTGATATGCCACCCAACCATCTCTAATATGAATTTGAATAATTCTGATGAAACTCAAAGATAACTTGCAACCCCATCCAAATCTCCGCAATCCTCATCGGGGTGATGCCTGAAGGAAAACATGTCTTCCCTCCTCGAACTCAAAAGGTCATTATATCCTATCAGCATACGATTTATACCTGCTCTGTGCAGTCCTCATCCACTTCTGGATGATCTGAACCTTCTCAGTGGTATCATGTACTAACTTTGTACCCATGAGTGTTGACTCCCCCTGGTCTGTGCAGAAAAGAGGTTATCTGTATGGTCGCATGTACAAGGACACCAATAGTGTCATTCCAATGGTAGAGTGATACATATTGTTGTATGAAAAACTACACCAGTGGTGGTGGTCCTTCAAACTGAGACCAGAATCTATAATGCAAGAATGAAGCATTTCCTCTATGGTCAATATGATCCACTGCATCTGGCCATCTATCTTAGGGTGAAAGACAATTCTCAAGCGCGGTTGAGTCCCAAATTCCTCCTGTAATCCCTTCCACAACTAATATGTATATCATGCATCAAGGTCTAAGACAATCATTGAAGGAACCACATGAAGCCTCACAATCACCTAGATGTAGAGGCATCCCAAGACCTCTACTGATCCCTACTCCCTGATGGGTAGGAAGTGAGAAAACTTAGTGACTCGCTCAACGATCGCCTAGATATAATTGTTGACCCCAGACATGTGGGGTAACCCCATCAATAAATCTATCGAGATACCATACCGCTTCTATTTGGGTACCTTATGTGGTTGGGCCAAGCCTGCTGGAACTTGATGCTCAGCCTTCACTTTATGATAGGTGATGCATCATAAAACGAACTCCGCTAGCACTTTTGTCCACACTGGATACCATTACCGATGTTATAGGTCTTGGTACATCTTCAACACACTAGGATGTACATCTAAAAGGGATTTATGGGACTCCCTTAACAATTTTACATGAAACTTCACTAGTACTACAGTGTGTCCTTTGAAAAGGATGATGTTCTCCCTAACTATCTAAAATCCATCAGGTTCCTGTCATAAGGATAACTAAGCCCATTGGGATTCATAGAAAACATCCACAAGTTCTTCCTTCCCGACTCACTATAAGCGTGGGGGAGTAAAATTCATCGAATTAAGGTAAGATTATCTATCATCATACATGATGTATATTTTCCTCGAGGCTAACTGCTTCGTCGCCTCACTCAGCTACTATAGACCAGACCTTCTTTTGAGTGCATCTGGCACCATGTTCTCTTTCCCAAAAATATAGACTATCTTCAAGTCATTGTCCTGGAAAAAACCATCTATGATTATTATCTCATGTTCAAGCCATTCAGTTAAAAGATATACTATAGAATCTTGTGCCCATAGTTGATGGTAAATAGTTCACCCATCAAGTAGTGATGCCACATCATCATGGAAAATACCACTTCTGCTAACACTGGGTCATAAGTCGCATCGTTTGGCTGATGTTGCCTAAACTTTTGTGAGTTGTATGTGATCGATTCTCACTCCTGCATCATGAAACAACCTAGAAGAATCCCTGATGCATCATAGAATACTACATACCCAACTCCCTCTTCTGGTAGTCTCAAGATAGGGTCACTTTTCAGTCTCTATCTCACCACTTGAAAACATTATTGGAACATGTCCATCTACATGAAGGTTTGTCCCATATTTTTCAAGGCTGATAAAGGTATTGTTACTCTGGAATAGTTTTTCATGAACATTCAGTAGTATCCATCCAATCCCAAGAAACTCTGCACCTCAGTCACACTCCTGGGTGGCTCCCAAGCCAGCACTGATAGTATCTTTTCCGGATCCACTACAACTCCAGCCTCCGATATGACATGTGCTAGAAAGTCCAAAACCTAAATCTAGAATTATTACTTCAAGAGATTACTGTAATGTTGGTGCTCTCAAGGTGTATCAATGACTACCTATAGGTGTGTGGTGTGCTCCTCCCCTGACACTAAGTACCACAAGATTTCATCAATGAATACCACAAAAAATGATTGAGCTAAGGATAGAATATGTTTTTCATGAGTCTCATGAACACTTCTAGGGAATTGGTTACACCAAATGGAATTACCAAGAACTCTTAGTGGTCATACATTCATCTAATGGTTGTCTTTGGTACATCCTCATCCCATACCCGAAGCTGATGAGATCCTGATCTGAGTTTGATCATCGAGAACCACCTCGCTCCCTTCAACTAATCAAAGAGGTCATCAATCCTCGGAAGTGGATACTTGTTCATCACAATAACCTGTTTTCCATGTCATATGTCCATGCATAGCCTCAAGCTCAAATTTTCCTTCTAGAAAAATGGCACTAGGGATTCCAATTGTGAAATGATGGGCCTCACGAATCCTTTCTCCTACTTGTCCACCAATATCCCCATTTATTCCTAAAGTATCACGGGATCCATCAAATATTTCAATGTGGATATCAGTGTCATCCCGGGGTACAGGCTGATGTTGAATTCTACCTATCTACGAAGGGGTAGTCCAAAAACAGCCTATGGAAAGAAATAATCATACTCATCCACCAATATAAGAAATTTTGGACTCCTCTCATCCACCACACAGAGAGTGAGGCTACTAAACTTGTGAGTGATTGGCTACACCCTCCTTTGTGAATGTCCATCATGTGCTGAAAAAGTTCCCCTCTTTTCGGTGAAGGAAAACCTAGTCCCATCCTCATGGACACACCACACTTTGTGCCTAATACATTCAATATGAGCATGGACTGTAGATACCTAGTCCATACGCAATAAGACATTATAAGTCCTAGGCACCACTAATAGGAGGTCTCACACAAAGTTATTGGATAATAAAGTAAGCTCATACTGCCGGAACTAGTGTGTTATCATCAAATCCCCTCCTATAGGAGTCCTTAATCATAAGGATCGATCCAACCACTCCACCAAAATCTCTAAAACTCAAATGACATCTAGGGTAAGGAAAGAGTGACTAGAACCTATGTCAGTAAGAATTGAATCTATGCTGTAGAAGACCAAGATCATATCTCTAATCATCTCTGGAGTGTTGTGGTCATAGGCCTCCATCATCTGAAGCTAGCCTCGCCCCTATCCCCCAGCTCCCTGATCACCTCAAACTATCATCCAACACCTACTACTTGACCTACTCCCCTTCTACAACTGCCTCCCTATGGAACTCTTCACTCGAACATCTACCTCTACCGTGGAAATTCTTTGACTGTCTTTTGATCATCTGTGTGTCGGGTCAGGCAGTCATGAGCCATGTGTCCCTGCCCACTACATGAGAAGCAATGCATGGTTCCCTACTGACTACCTATACTCTAGGAGATATGCACTACAGACCCTGTGTCCAGGGGTCATCCCATGAAATATTTGACCAGCTTAGGTCCCTATGTCTACTGCCTGCTACTCACTACTTAAGACTCTGTCGCTTGATGCCTACTGGTGGCTCCATATGTTGGTGCCTACTCAACTAGAAATTTATCCACAATAAGGGCTATGTCAAGAACTCCATCCTTAGGGGGGATGCTGAGAGACACTATGGATTCCTTGATCTCCCATATGAGTCCATACTCAAAGGTCCAAGCCATGAAGGAAGTATCTTGCACCATATCTGTGGAGTAGAGAGAGTGGTTTGTAAACCTCACAGAGTACTTAGCCACTAACATGCTAACCTAATGTGGGTGAAGAAAATCATATATTCACACCAAGACCAAGGTCATGGGGAATAACTCCTCCCGAAAATACCACTCGAAGCCAACCCAAGAGAGGGTTGCATGATCATGAGTTTGAATCTCCAGGCTCCACAATCTCCCTATAGAGCTCTGAAGAAGGCTCATAGCTAAGTTCCTTATATGGTTGAGTAGAATCCTCACTATGTAAATGACTCACATCATTTCCTACAGCCTGTCCTCAATAGACTAAGGATATATCTCTCCCCTAAACCTAGGATGTCTCTATATCTAGAACACATGCAAGCCGTAGAGCTAGTGTGCATCCTATAATAGTACCACTGGTAGTAACTACAAATCAACGGGAGGTGGTAACACTAGTACACCACCCAGCGGGGCTATCTCTAGCACTGGCCACTGAACTGATGCCTCATCACTAGGTGGGATGTCCTCACGGTCACACATCATAATCCAAATGGTCGTCTACATGGCAGAATCCTGATACAGATCTATATGTACCATGGTTAAGATTTTATACTTTGGAGATGACTCATATTCATGAAGAACATAAGGAAACACTAAATTCCTATATGATGCATGCAACTAGTGTTTTTTAGAATATAGTTGAAAAACATAATTCATGATCTTAGTTTTTGGATATGTTAGCTGCCACCCAAACATTGGACTCCCTGAATCTGAAAGTTGAACATGAAACACTAAACATAGTTTTTCAAACAAAAAACAAAAAAAAATATTAGACATTGAGGTAGAACCAACCACCTCTGGTACCACACTGTCATAGCCCATCCCTTGGGGCTTGTTCCATGACATACACCAAGCTTGCACCTCAAAGGACAGGGGTTGGAAACTAGCACTAAATCCATCAACATGCAAGTGTGAGACATTTTCTTTAGTACCTATAAGAACCAACAAACATGTCCCAAAGCTGGAAAAGTAGACATCCATGTCACTAAAAAACCTATGAGTAAAATTAAAAACTGTAGGTCAAATTTTCTAGAATACAAACCCAACAAAATATAAACTGGAAATTGGAAAGTACAAGGAAAATGTTGAAATTCATCCGCTGGAACCCCCCCCCCCCTAATGGTTAAGTGTATAGTATCTGATATAATCAATAAAAGTACATAGCCCCTACCTAGTCTCACTAGGAACCACTGATTCCTGGGAAAATGATGGCAAGAGGCAATCACACAAGAAATTGATAACGGAGTTCGGCCAAAACCCGGCCTACGTCTCCGCTCCCAACTCAACCGTTGAGAGATTCCTACCGCTTGCTTTTCAATGGTTTTAGCAAGAAACCCACTAGGCTTTGAGGTAGCACTAGGACCTATTACAGCTTGCTTTTTATGGTTGAGCAAGAACCCACTTACTTTTAATGGTTAAGTAAGAACCCACTAGCCTTTTTAACGGGTGAAGGCTAGCTCACCGGTGACACAAGCCTTTTAAAAGGAAAGGCTTGAAGAAACCTCTTCACACCTTAATGGTGGTGTGAGAACCCAAAAGAAAGGGGGAAGAGAAAAGGGTTTGGGGTTTGTAGGCACAAACCCGATTTTAAAGCTCAAAATGAATAAAACACTAAAAACCGTAATTGGAGAAGTCTTGGGCGCCTTTGATTGATTGGAGATGTTGAAGGCCACTTCCAAGCTTCTTTGGAGGAGCTCCTTGGGTGTGGAAGTTGTTGGAGCTAGGTGGGTTCCTTTGAGGAAGTCCGCCGGAGGTACGCCAAATGATCCAAAATATGTCCGTTGGCTTCGTATATGATCCGACATTGTTCCGGGGCTTCCTTGGCCTTTATTTATAGGCTAGGAACCCTTGGGGAGGCTTCGGAGCCGTTGGAGAGGTCTTCGGAGCCGTTGGAGGCCAAATGAGAGTTGACTGGTCAAACCCAACGGCTAGTTTGACTGGCCTACCGGCTGGCCGGTGCAGGGCCACCGGCTGGCCGGTGCCTTGACAATGGCTGAGAATGCTGGTCCAGGCTCCACCGGTCGACCGGTGGAGGAGCCACCGGCTGGCCGGTGGCAAGACAGTAGCTTGCCACTTTGTGCAGGTGCCACAGGTCGACCGGTGGGAAGCCACCGGCTGGCCGGTGGCAGGACAGTAGCAAACACTATTTGGGCTGGATGCCACAGGTCGACCGGTGGGAAGCCACCGGCTGGCCGGTGGACTGAATTTCAGTCCACTTCTTGTCCATTCTTGGGCCAATCCTTTGGCAATCTTTTGCCTATCATCCACAACACTTAAAAACAAAGTTAAACACATATGAAAGTGATTGTGATCATGAAAATCAAAGAGTGTGGGGTACAACAATCTCCCCCTATTTTGATGATCACAATCACTTATCAAAGCAATGTAAAAACTTAAATGAAAGGCATGCCTAAATGATAAATTGAAAATAAATACTAAGCAAGAGAGAAAAGATTCTCCCCCAATCAATCAAGAAATTTCTCCCCCTTTGTGATTATCAAAATAGCGTGGGGCATAAAACTTGATTGAGGGAGAAGAGACTTGAAAATCAATTGAGATTTTAAAACAATTGAACATGATACAAATTGTTGAAAATTTTGAAATGAAAAATTGAATTGAAAAATTTGAATAACAGTTTGAATTGAATGTTCTGAAAAAAAAGATACCAACTGTTGGAAATTTAGAAATGAAATTTTAAAAGAAAATTTTGAATTGAAAGAATTGATACTAAGAGTTGGAATTGAAATGAAAAGATTTGAATACACAAAAAGACTTAAAAGATCCTAACTCCCCCTAAATAAAAACAATGAATCACCGGGGAGAGGGATTTTGAAAAGAAACAATTTTAGGCCCGGAGAGACTTGCTAATAGGGATTTTTCAATCCATACTTGCCTCATAGCGGGTCTTCTCCTATAAAATTCATCGGAATAGAAAATACCTTTGGGTTGACCATACCGGGCATTTTTGCAATCACACTCATAAATGAGGTTCCCGGGTTTTTTGCAATAATTACAGAATTTAAAATCGGAGCTCCCCCTTACAAAAATAGTGGGTGCATGGGAGGAGGAAGCTATATTGGTATAGCCAAGTCCATTAGTGGTTCTAGAAACACGTTGGGAACCAAGCAAATTGTTCAAATTTTGTTCACCTTGGGTGAACTTGGCTAAGGTCTCTCTAAGGTCTTTAATGGTTGATTCCAAAGAATCAACATTTGGAAAATTTTGGATTTTAAGGGAGAGTTCCTCCTTCTCTTTGAGAAGTTGGTCTTTTTCGGAGGAAACCTTTTTGAAATTCTTTTTTAAAGAAACAAATTTTGATGAAAGCTCATGAAAACCATTTTCAAGTTGGTCTCTAGCGTATTGGAGATCCTCATAGGATAAATGATTTAAAGAATTTGAAGTTGAAGAACAAGAGGAGGAAGAGGATGAAGAGGAGGAAGATACCTCATGTTTTGCCATTAGGCAATTATTACCATTGTCGTTCGAGGAGAAAGAGGAGAATGAAGAGGTGGAGCTATCACTCCATGTTGCCTTTGAAGCCTTCTTCTTCTTCTTCTTGGCCCTTTTCTTGTGAAGTGGGCAATCGGGTACGGACTTTGCATTGGGTTCTTGCTTTTGATTGGATTCTTGCTTTGGAGCCTCACTAGTACCTTCATAGGTTAGTTCTAAAAGCTTCCAAATATCATGAGAAGATGTGCAAGAAGAAATACAATTAAAAACATTACGGTCTAAGCCACAATGAAGAGCATTCATGGCTTTGCCATCAAGCTCGAAATTCTTAATATCTAAAGTGGTCCACTTAGACTCATCTTGAGAAGAGAGGGTAAAGCCTTGCATGACAATTTTAAAAATAGGATAGCTAATGCTTTTTAAAAAATTGGTCATGCGGGTTTTCCAAAAAGAATAATCGGCTCCATCAAAGAATGGAGCACGATCCAAAGAAAAGCCTTCGGAGGCGTAAGAGGTTGAAGCGGTAGAAGCCATCAAAAAGGATCTTTCGTTTGTAACCGGTTAAGGTATTACACAAACGCTCCCTCTGATACCAAATGTTTGGTCGGAGAAAAATGGGGAAAATGATGGCAAGAGGGGGGTGAATTGCCTTTTAAAAAATTGATTAACAAATTAAAAACAAAGTTGAAAGTGCAGCGGAAATAAAGAGGCAATCACACAAGAAATTGATAACGGAGTTCGGCCAAAACCCGGCCTACGTCTCCGCTCCCAACTCAACCGTTGAGAGATTCCTAACGCTTGCTTTTCAATGGTTTTAGCAAGAAACCCACTAGGTTTTGAGGTAGCACTAGGACCTATTACAGCTTGCTTTTTATGGTTGAGCAAGAACCCACTTACTTTTAATGGTTAAGTAAGAACCCACTAGCCTTTTTAACGGGTGAAGGCTAGCTCACCGGTGACACAAGCCTTTTAAAAGGAAAGGCTTGAAGAAACCTCTTCACACCTTAATGGTGGTGTGAGAACCCAAAAGAAAGGGGGAAGAGAAAAGGGTTTGGGGTTTGTAGGCACAAACCCGATTTTAAAGCTCAAAATGAATAAAACACTAAAAACCGTAATTGGAGAAGTCTTGGGCGCCTTTGATTGATTGGAGATGTTGAAGGCCGCTTCCAAGCTTCTTTGGAGGAGCTCCTTGGGTGTGGAAGTTGTTGGAGCTAGGTGGGTTCCTTTGAGGAAGTCCGCCGGAGGTACGCCAAATGATCCAAAATATGTCCGTTGGCTTCGTATATGATCCGACATTGTTCCGGGGCTTCCTTGGCCTTTATTTATAGGCTAGGAACCCTTGGGGAGGCTTCGGAGCCGTTGGAGAGGTCTTCAGAGCCGTTGGAGGCCAAATGAGAGTTGACTGGTCAAACCCAACGGCTAGTTTGACTGGCCTACCGGCTGGCCGGTGCAGGGCCACCGGCTGGCCGGTGCCTTGACAATGGCTGAGAATGCTGGTCCAGGCTCCACCGGTCGACCGGTGGAGGAGCCACCGGCTGGCCGGTGGCAAGACAGTAGCTTGCCACTTTGTGCAGGTGCCACAGGTCGAACGGTGGGAAGCCACCGGCTGGCCGGTGGCAGGACAGTAGCAAACACTATTTGGGCTGGATGCCACAGGTCGACCGGTGGGAAGCCACCGGCTGGCCGGTGGACTGAATTTCAGTCCACTTCTTGTCCATTCTTGGGCCAATCCTTTGGCAATCTTTTGCCTATCATCCACAACACTTAAAAACAAAGTTAAACACATATGAAAGTGATTGTGATCATGAAAATCAAAGAGTGTGGGGTACAACAGGTGGTGGTCATTTGTACCAGACACAACTTGTGCGGGCGAAGCCTATACAGGGGTTAGTAACAAAATACTCCATAGGGAACCCAAACAAAAAAGAGAATACCACAAAGAAATCCAAAAAAACACTAAACATGATCATGAAGCATAATCACGATGCATGATCGTGAATAAGACTACTCAAACCAGGTATATTCTAGAGTAGGAATGTAGGACCATCAATCATATCATTGAACACCTTGCACTACTAGAGAAATTTTACTCATTGAGTAATGTGACCCTCCTGGGTCACAAAGAAGCCACTACCCACTAACCTTGGACTTTTGTGGTATACATCCTTGATGAGTTTCATAGGTATGCTAGGTCACATAGAACACTCTCCCCACCATGGGAATGATGGGTCACACAGAAGTCACTTACCACCTTGTCCATACTGACGTAGTACTACTATCTAGTATCGTGGGTCACCCAAGTCACACAGAGTCGCTCCCCACTTTGGGAATTTTGGGTCACACAATGTCTATTTCCACTAGGCCATCGCAGCTGATCAACACTGGGTGACGTTTCACCAATCTTCAGGTCTCAAGCAACCACAAGGTTTCCACACATAGCCTGCATGATTACAAGAGAACAACTCCTAAATCCATATTTCGTAATTCAACTTCCATTAAAGCCCCCATATAGTATTCCAAAATATCTTCCTCATCCTGAGGTTCCCAACCCCGCAAATGGCTCATCAATCAGACATCACATTTAAAATATATTGGTATTTTTTTCAAAAAGGGGATGTTGGGTTTGGGTCCACTCCGACATGGCGTGGGATCCTCTATCCCGGCCCGGGTTCCACCAACCGGTCCTGGGTCCACTGACATGACACAGACCAAGCCTGGCCTAGGTCCGGCTCATTGGGTCATTAGTCCATCCTGACCTGCTATGGAGGGTCCAGTCTGTACCCTACATGCTCTGCCATTAGCGGACCCCTTCTTCCTAGCCAAGAAATGGCTCTATGTCTTGTCTAGCTCCCCAATGTCCTGATGTTTTTCCACGGGGCTAGATCCATTATCACAGTCAGTTGACTATGGCCTGCTGTGTGCAACGCGGTGTGGTTCCACATCTATGGTGCATCGACACGGTCGGAGGCTATTTTTGAACCACTGTGGCCTGAGCCGGCTGCGATGCACCATCATGGCGAACTACCATACTACCATGGCCACCACTACGGGCCACCGTGGCCCATAACTCGTGATCACCTTTGCATCGGTGGGTTATTTTGGGGAAGACTGGATACACTTCGGTGATCTGTTCTTTGTGCTTATTGCTCATATGGTCTCTGGAGAATTCGTTCTTCTCAATGACAGCCTCAAATCCTCCTTGTTTTCACTTCATAGAAACGATCAAAAGAATGCACACACATAAACAAGCAGGAGGGGGTCTGGCCTTGTTTGTGTTGGCATGTATCCTTCACCTTATAGGTTTTGAAAACATAGGATAATGATTTGATTTTCTATCACAATTTAAACTTGTAATCCATGTGAAAACCACCAAGAGAAGTACCCTCTCAAAAGATCAAGAGATCTGCATTTCAACCTCTTCATGGTTTGATTTTCATTCATCATTTAGAATAAAGAATGGGAAAACCAAAAATAAAAACAAACCCCTACCTCGTTGGTATTCATTGTTGAAGTGATCCTACCATGAGGATTTTAGTTCCATTTGATGTTGTCGACATTCATTTCCCTTCAGTCCCTTTATTTGAGATACATTGATGTCTCCACCAACTCACTGACATTCGTCGTTCATTGTTGGAGAGGATTTTTGTCATAGGTTTGTTAGAGGAATTCCACATTTGATTCCCTAATGTGTTATCTCATTAACAGAGAAACATGTCACAACATTTCTGTTACACTGTGTCGCCTCATAGTTAGGTTGTTTCATTAATGAAATAGCATATCTAATTCACTTCTGTTAAGGAGCCTCATTAAAGGGGATCATCTCTACCTCATTGTTGCACCACAGTGCTTGTGGGACACCTCTCAACAGTGAAAAAATAAAATAAAATAACTTTTTATGTAATTTTTTTATTTTTGAAAATGTTCTAAAACATTCTTTTTGGGTCAAAGTTACATCTATTCTAGGTAAATCATGTCATTCTAAATTTAACGGTGCCCTCATATTTTTTACCCAAGTACCATTTTAGGTTTTAGAAAAAATCCACTCTCACATTTATTTAAATGAACTAAAAAATGTTTAAAATTCTATTTCTAGCCCATTGGTCCTTGGAATCAGGTTCTGTTATAGCGTGTGGTCTTGAAATAATTTCCTATGATTTATCAAAAAATTATTTACACAAAAATTCTAGGACATTACATAGACCCATATTCTACTCAATAATTAGAATAGGCTATCAGCAAAGGGAAACACCAGGACATATAAATCACAAATCAAAAAATAATGTATTTCTTTCATTAGTTCCACTACTTCATTATTTCATCCTATAGTGGTTCTTAGATATAGGTATTTCATTAAGGATGTGATCAATTGAAAATTTATCTTCACACTTAGGTGGATGTCCAAGTATTATTCAAGAGACACATCAATATATTCCCACACAATATGTACATCCTCAAATATAACGTTAAAATTATCATTCAAAGGTTTTTTTGGTATTCTTCTCCAATAATTTCATTAAGGGTTGATATTGTGGGTGTATCCAGATATGATTCAAATGATGTAGTATCCCCTCCAAGGACAAGGGATTTAACATATAAATCTAAAAACATAATCTACTTCTCTTGGAAAAAATAATGTTATAATTTGTAATTATATCCATACAATGGCTTATTTCTAATTCAATCATAGGTTTAATAATCATGGTTTCTAATGGGGTATGTTTATGTATAATAATTGGAACTAACTTTCATATCATTGTTTCATTAAAATATACACTATGAGCCTTGAAGGAAAACCCCCTTATTAAGGTACTAGTTAAATAACTAATTTTCTTATAAAACATTGAAAATATAAATGAAATTGAAGATCCAAAATCATATAATGAATTCTCTAAATTTGAAGTTATGATCAATATATCTACCATGAAAACATTAGGAACATAAACCTCATTAATAATAATTTCATAACCTTCGTATTCTCCCCTTGGACCCTTCTGTAGAATATTCCTTTGAATCTTGGAACATTATTTTGAATATTTTTCCATCTCATTATATTTATAGCACTAGATAACAGTATTTTCCATATTTTCTTTTCATTCATTTTCCTTATAACCCTTTTATCAACACTTATAATAGAGTCATGTTCTAATCAATAAAATACCTAGGTGTTTCATTCCAAAATAATCACATGTTAGAAGTATAATATTCCCTTTCTTCCTCATTTAAACATATCTTATTTATTAATTATCATTGGACAACTAATTTTCAATATTTCTCAATAATATATCAGATCTAGAGAATTATTTCTCTATTTTTATGGAACTTCATACTATATCATCATATGATAAATATGTTTAAAAATCAAATACCCTTTAATACCCTATCTTAGACCCTTCAATGAAATGTTGAATATTTCATTCTTAATTGTTTATATGGTTTGTAGAATAACTGACTAGTCATTTAATTTTAGCATCATATAATATATCACATTCCTCTTCCTTATTCTTTAAATTTGGGAACTACTTCTCAATTTCATCTCCTTTCTCTCAAGGAAAGTATTTCTTAATAAATTAAACATTACATATTCTTCATTCTATAATTTATATTTAATTTTATACAATATAAATTTATGTCAATGAACACAGTTGTTTAGTATAACCCTCTAGATAATACACTTCTAGAATATATTTTTTACTTTATTTAATTTCCATGGCCATAAATGTAATTACCCATATTTCCCCACACCTTCCTTTGTGAAAAACCAGTGTTTATGGTGTTTTGGGAGGGAATGGTGGCTCATTTCATATGTGTTCTAAATTTTTAGTTTTCCCATCTTCGTGCCAGTGCTAAGGCATGTTAGTGTGTTGGAATGTCATTGTAGCAAAATACAGTGCATCGGTATGTCAACGTGTCAGCATGTCAGTGCATCAGTGGGCTAAAGGCATCGGCATCAGTGAGTCAGGAGTATCGGTGTCGGTGAGTCGGGGGTGTCGATGTAAGTAAGTCAAGGCATCGATAGGTTGTCATGTTAGTAGCTCAATGTAAGTATCTCAGCATTGTCAGCTCAGCCTTAGTGGCTCAGTATTGGTAGGTTGCATCGGTAGATCACCCATTAGTGGCTCTGCATTGGTGACTCATTTTCAGTTTTCCCAAACTCTTCCCAGTTTCTAATTTCTCTCATATTATGTCTTATTAAAAGTAAACCAAGTTTATATCCGTCTTTTAGAATTTTTGAGTGAGTTTCAATGGATATTAATTATATATTTAATATCATAATGTTTCGTGGGATTTGAGATACTCAAACAATGTGATCTTGACCATGATCCGATGATTAATGAATTTTTGAAACTGTCCTTCCTTTAATATAGGATCAGGATCTTCAAAGATGGGATCTTCTCTTATTAGTGTACCTTCCATTTCCCCTTAATATGTCCTGATCCTTGTTTCTAATAATATTCATTCACTTGTTCTATAACATGTCATGTTCATTTTTCTTGGATTTTTTCCCTACTGCTCATGTGATCCCTTGTTGATGACATTAGAAGGAACTACAATCATTTTATCATCTAGTTGGGATTTATTATATCTCTCCTTAACTATTCATCATGTTGGGTGGGTGCACTAAAGATTATTTCTAAGTAATGTGGGACTAATTTTTTTAGTCAAAAAATAAATAAGAAGGGAATATGATCAAAAAATAACATGGTAATGAAATTACAGGCTCAGATTGGTTTGATGTTTATCATCTGTTTAATTTTTGTTACCCTTGTTTCCTTATGGATGGTTGTGGATATATGCCTTCTGAAAATCTTGTTTTTTTCTTTTCTTATTCATGGGGGATGTTGTGTAACTATTGTAGTTTCCATATAAACAATTATTTTAAATTCTAATCAGTATAATCACATGTATATGGTTAAATGAAATGAATATCCTAGGATAAAACCCCTTGTGTGATCAACCATATTTTTCACATGGACATAAAGAATAGTTTTTACCAAATATGAATATGTCGTGTTTTAAAGGTGTGGCTGAATGCTCTGTTTTGTTGGGCTCTCAGACCTTGTGTGAGTTGTGTGGTGCTACTATGGGGAGAACGGTTATGGGTGGAGGGTTGTACAAAGGAGTTGGTTATATGAGAAGGGTATTGTATGAGTGTGCAATGGCGATGTGGTTAAAATGGTAGTTATTGTGGGCTTTGTGTGATGGGTGGTATAGGTTGTGTGTTGGTATCCCATTTTAGTAGACTAATTGATTCTGGAATGGATAGACTTAAAGGCAGTGGAACTGCATTTGTTGTGTTGTGGCCATCGAACGACATTGTGCCGTGGGACTACAGGGTGGTTATGAAATTGTATGCAGTGGGACTATATTGGGTAAAAATTATGATTGTGAGATATAAATTTGAAGAATTGTAGTTGGATGTGGTTGAACGAGGGCATGAAGTGGCACTTCAAATCTTGTTTTGTTTGTTGTTTTGATATGGTTTTGGTAGGTAGTTTCCTAGTAGTACTGGAATAAATTGAAGCAAATCCCTTAATTATGAAATGTAAATTGGTTAAATTAAAAGGGGTTTGTGATATTCTTTGGTAGTGGATGCTTTGTGGTTGTTTGTATAGGGGTAGCAGAATAATATGGCTCTATACGAGTTGGTTTTCTTTTGTGGAGACCTGTAAGTAGGGATGAGTGTTTTCTTACCTATACATTTATAAATTTTAGTTCCTTATGATTTATATATGAACCCCACCCTTGTTGAGAACCTTGTGCTGAACACCCCCATTTCATGGGGGAGGGTGTCTTTCCCAAAATCCCAGTTGGAGGATGGATGGCTAGTTACTGACTTACTTCCTCGCACCCACTTGCAGGTTCTTACTGCTGGAGCATATCGAGGCAGGCTGTAATGGATTGAGGCTTACTATAGTCCCAAATTATTTGAGTGGGTTTGTTGTGGATGATATTCCTAGGTGTTTTGGAGTCAAATATTGTTTTTCCCATATGTCTTTGGGATGAGACACATGTTTCTTTAGGCGAGAGGCATGTTTATTGTGGACCAGGTGTCTATGAGGGAGATTCTGTGTGGTTAAGGCACGGGTGTGTGAGAGCAGGTTGTGGTGGTGGGACTGGGTATGGAAAGACTGGTAGCATCAAGACATTAGTTGTTTGGGATGATCATTTAACCAATTGGAATGTGGTGCGGGGTACCCAATTGTAAATGTGCATATACTATTAATTTACCCGGCAAGCGATATTTGGTGTGTGTGCCTTGCTGAGGCTGGGCTGGGTTGTATTCCTTGGTAGTTACTTTGAGGTTCTACTATTTTCTTATAGGGACATTAGTATGTTCCATCATTTGTGCACGAGTAGATTTAGTTTCCCTACTGAGTATACTCTTATGTTCACCCAACGTATATAAAACTATTTTTAGGTTTCTAAGAGAACATCATGGACCATTCTAGATATTACTATCCTAGGCATCGGGATTAGTTTTTTCTACAACTTAGTCTCTTTTCTTTTTGTACATTACTATGTATTTTTATGTAACTTGTATTATCATTACTTTTGTACATTAATGTGGGAATATATTTTGGCTATACCTTTACCTTTAGTATTTGGAGTTTCTTTGGATTTACCATCTTATCTCCTGATCTTCTTAAATAAAAATTGTTATTCCATCTATATTATGTGAGATTATATGACCTTGGTGCTTGTCACCACTACATATCCTATTTAAGGTGGGACTCTGGGATCATTATCTCTCCTTCATATTGAGTTAAGGAGGGTGTGGTACTTTGATGTCCCTTCCCTCATCTTGAAGAAGGTGGGTCATGAAAAAAAAAATATTTTTAGGGACTTAATAAATTGTTAACCTTAAAATTTATTCGTAATTACATTAAAATATTAAGTTTTCTATCACATGATGTTATACAACATAGGTGATTCCTATAATATAAAAAACATCTCTATATGAAAAAGTTTATTATCGATAAACAGAGTCAGCAACCTCAATATGGACATAATCTACTCATCCCCAACACTAGCTACATTGGCTTTCTCAAAAGGGAAATCCCTCCATTGACAATGGGTTTTTATTCCTTTCCTTATATTAGGAACAATCTTTATTTAATGACACACACTGAGTAGCCTCATTATAATAATTAATATTGTGCTATAAAAATCCAAATAATGGTATGTTTTCTCAAATACCCTTTGTGATTATCATAATTGTCATGTTATATTTGTTTATATAAATGTTTATGAGGATCCCACAAGACATCCTCTAATACCAACAATAACAACCATAACACCCATAACCTAGAGCCAGTGTTTACATTATTACATTATTACAAGATTTAAGAGATTACACCACACAATATTGATCAATTTGGAAGTCCTAGAAAACATAATACATACTTGAATCAAAAATTAAGTTGAAAATAAAACACCTAGAATAAAAAACAATATTTCAACCTCGAAATCATTCAATATATCCTTATTTATATCCAAAGGAAAGGATAACAACTATAGGGTGAGATCATATTCTCATTAAGGGTTATGTACATCCAAATCTATCATGAGTAAATAACAAATAATTAATATGGTAGAGTATAAAATCAATATACAATCCATTCTATAAAAAACATGAGTTTAAAGTACATCAATAAATAATATCATCATAGAAACCACATTGGTAATAGAAATTGTGTTTTTAATAAATAAAATGTGTAATTCTAGACATTTGTGGTCATACAATCATTGCCCCGACTAAGATATCATGAATCATTCCATCAATGCCTCATCAAAGTATCCTTTAATAAATTTTTAGGAGTAAACTACATTCCCATATAATATGGAACACATTTTTTTCAAATTATAATTGTCAATGTATCTAGGGTATTTTTTTAATTAGGCACTACAGATCACTTTCACATCCAATGCATTCTTCATATATTGAATAATTAGTAAACATCTTTCACAAAATGAAATATAAAACAACATTTTTCTATATTGAATCAACAATATAAAATATTTTCCTAGTAAATAAAATAACATTTTTAATAATATTTCGTAAACTAATACCTTATATTTAATTGATTCAAGGTTAAAAAATATCAATGTAGTGTAAATCATTCCATATAAATCAATGATATCTAAAATATTGATTCAGAGAACAAAATAATGTCAAATGAAATGTGGTATAATTATATAGAATGTGATCATGACAATGATAATGCCCCAAAGCCCAAGAATAAGTAAGGGATGAAAAAAGAAAATAAATTCATTAGAAATTGTGGTTTTATAACAAAAAAATACTTAAAAAATAATGTAGAATAAAAAAATTTAAAATAACTTCCTTATAACTTTTTGTAATAATGATGTTATAAATCAACATCATTATTATTTTTATTCCATATAGAAAATTATAGACACTTATATGGTATCATTAAAAACTAAATATTCTTATATTATTAAGAGACTTTTTTACTCTTAATATAACCATAGAGGATTATAATTTATGATTAAAATAACATAACGATCATAAAATAAAAAAATTAGGCCATGTTGTAAAAGTCTAAATAAAACATTCTTCTCACACTATTAGAAAAAATTATGAATTTGAATTGCTTGAAAAAATAATATAATTATTATGTTTAATCTTTTTTAAATAATTTCAAAGGTAATGAAAAGGAAAATTAAATAAATTATGTATTGCTAAAAAAATTGTAAAAAAAATAAAGAACAAATATATGAATGACAATAATTCCCAATAGAAATGTTGAAATAAGGTAGGTATCCATTACATGTAATGTGCCTCTTGATTATTGATCTAAACATGTATAAAAAATACAATAGACAAAATTTCAATAAAAATAAAAAAAATAACAAAATATATGGGGTCTAAGAGATTCGAATAATATAATTGTTCCAATAGAAATATAAAGATAAACAACACAAAAATAAAATGTGAATTTAACAGAAATACATTACATTGGGTGTCCTCTTAGTCACACGTGTTTGATACTCATGTATAATGAATTTAAATTTATTAAATAATTTATTAATGGATATTTTCATCAATATTAAATTTTTAAAGTTCTTTTTTAATCATTTGAAATCCACTCAGTAGAATAATTCTTTCCTATATCAACCATGAAAGGTTCTTTGATAAAGTTTTTTGAAATTACATTTGTTTGTTATTCATTAGACATGGAGTGTTCTTCTCTCTTCATAAAGTTGCAGCACTTCACACCCATACTAGGGGGTGAGGAGTTCTTCCTATCGGGGAAGTGTGAGGATGGTCGCAGTCATGACATCTGATCTCAGGTGAACATATTCAGGTTGATGACCATATCTTCCATTATCAACCAGGCATTGATCACGTAGCACAACCTAAGGGATTTTGGAGCTGTGGGCCAGGGCGGTTTAGCATCCAGAGTTGGTGATTTTCCGTCTGATTGTAGGAATCACCATAGGGATTCTACAAGTGGAGATATGAGTATGTGGGATACACCTCTAGGTATCCATGTGGTATGCTACCTGTGTGGTAAGGTAGAGCATATGAGGCCACATTTCCCAAGATACTCGGTTGTGTGTCGATATTTCTGAAAGATGGGTCAGCTTTAGCATTTCAGTCAGTTTCTCTCATCGACAGCTGGTGACAAAGTATCTTCAATGACTCCTTGTTCAGGATCAGGACCACCAGTTTTTCATCGGTCTAGGAACTGGAGTTCTTCTCGCTGTTCAGTCTAAGGTGGAGGTTGTGTTCGTGGTATCTAGTTATAAATATTTCAATGATAATATGGTGGATCAGCTCAGTGTGGTCAGGCAGGGTCGTAGAGCCACGATACAGGTCAAAATTTGTTTGTGGAGTTGACCTAGTAGGATCAGGATCCCTGACACTCTATGGTTAGAGGTACAATTCTATTTTCCTTAGTTTAAATTCTGCAATTTTTGACACAGGGGCTTCCCATAGTTTCATATCAACTATTTTATGGATAACCTTGGGCTCTTTATCTTTTTCTCTACTAATATCTTAACGATAGACACTCCGTTTGGGACTAGAATGGCTAGTGTACATCAGTGTAAGGAGTTCCCTCTTGTAGTTGGTGGGTGTCACTTTTTATGGGACCTCTATGTCTTAGGGATTACCAGCTATGATGTCATTCTCTGAATGGACTGGTTGGTTCCCTACCAGGATTTTATTGTTAGCTATCACCTTAGGGTGAGTTTCACCTCACCAGATGGGGGATCGTTTCTTTATAAGGGAAAATGGGATGTCTAGACATGTAGTGCAGGTCTTGAGCAACATGGTTTGGGAGGAGTTATGGCCTTGATTACTAGTCTGAATCTAGATGACTAGGGAACTTCACATATGGACTTTCCTCCAGTGGTGGATTGTTTTAGGGATGTCTTTATAGAGGAATTTTCAGGTTTTCCAATGGAGTGGGAGGTATAATTTTAAATTTAACTTCTTCCAAGACTGGAATAAGTGTCAATTCCTCCTTATAGGATGGCTAACCAAAGCTCAAGAAGTAGTTAGAGGAGTTATAGGCAAATGGTTTCAACTAACCCAGTACTTCTCCTCGGGGTTCTTCTGTCCTGTAGGTGAAGAAGGCATACGGTACCCTTACACTTGGTGTGGATTATCGAAAGCTGAACCAGTTGATGGTCAAGAACCAATATCCATTGCAAAGGATTTATGATCTATTTGATCAACATTGAGGAGCCTGATTGTTCTAAAATATTAAATTGATATTCAGTTATCATTAGTTGTGTGTTATCCCAATAGATATAACTCCTACAGCCTTTCGGAGCGGGTATGGTCTATACGAGTATGTGTTTATGCTGTTTAGTCTCAAGAATTTTCCTGCCGCTTTTATGGTACAGATGAACCGAGTGTTTCATCCGTACATGGATTCCATTATGGTGGTTTTCATGGATGATATATTGGTGTACACTTTCACTTGACTTGACCATGCTCCCCATCTTGAGATCATTTTGAGTTCATAGAGAGACCATCAGTTATATGCTATTCTCTAAAAATTCCACTTTTGGATGGACCTGATTCACTTCATGGGTCATGTTATCTCAAATATAGGAGTATCATTAGAGCCATAGAAATTGAGACCATTAGTTTCCTGGGAGTAGCCGAAGAACGTCTTTGAGGTATGGATTTTTCTTGGGATGGCCTATTACTGAAGATGTTTTATGCAGGACTTTTCATGCTTAGCAGCACCATTGAAGGGCCAAACAATGAAGGGTGTGAAGTACCTGAAGACAGATTTCTGTGATTCATCCTTTCAGGAGCTGCATGGGAGGTTGAATTCAGCACTGATACTAGTTTTTTTTGAGACATGAAAGAGTTATATATTTTATAATGATGCATCAGGTATCGGGTTGGGAGCAGTACTTCTACAGGGAGAAGGGGTCATTGCGTACGAGTCTTGGTAGTTGAGACCACATGAGCGGAGTTAACCACAAAATGATCATGAGTTTACTGTAGTTTTTCATGATTAACACTATTGGAGACATTATATTTTATGAGAGTATTTTCTGTTTATCACCTACCACAAAATTTTCAATTATATCTTCACTTTGTGTGATGTAAATTTGAGACAGTGAAGGTGGATTGAGTACTATCGGTCCTTTGATTTTTATCATTCCTACATGCCTTCGAAGGGCAATTCGGTGGCTGATGAGTTGAATAGGAGGACTCAGATACAGGATTTTCAGAAGGCTAGTAGTGAGTGGAAGCTTGTGGATCTGTTCTCTGAGATACATTTGAAGGTGCAAGATAGAGAGGTACAGGTGATTCTTTCTTCTGTAGGTGTTACCTCTACTCTAATTGAGTGAGTGAGAATGAGGCAGCTATCTGATGTTGAAGGCTTAGTAATGTTGGAGAGTGTGTCAGGAGAGTAACATATTCTTGTATGGACCATGGAAAAAAATGAGACCATGGGCTTCCATGGGTGTGTATGGGTGTCATCAGAAATGCGTGTGGAGGTGATGTGAGATTTTCATTCTTTGCATTGTGAAGTTCTTCTTGGTGTCACTAAAATGTATAGAGATTTACACTTTCAGTATTGGTGGCTAGGCATGAAGAGAGATGTTTCCGGTTTTGTGATGAGGTGTTCCACCAGTCAGTAGGTGAATAGTGAACATCAGTGACCAACATGGCTTTACAGAATTTTCCAATTTCCAGGTGGAAGTGGAATGATGTAATGATGAACTTCATTACAGGTTTCTCGAGGTAGCCTTGAAGGAATGATGTAGTTTGGGTTGTAACTTAAAGACTCAGGAAGGTTTCACATTTCTTACCTATCAAGGAGACCTTCAGTGTTGATGATTTGGGAAGGTTGTGCATCCATAAGATTGTGTGTTGTCATGGAGTTACGCACTCTATCAATTCAGATAGAGTTTCCTGTTTTACTTTTAGTGTCTTACAGGGAATACCGAGGGCTTTGGGTGAACAGGTACTTTTGAGTAAATATTACCATTCCCAGACAGATGGTCAACATGATCATATGATACAGGTGCTGGAGAACATGCATCAATCATGCGTCCTGGTTTTTGGAGGTTCTTGGGAGAATAACATACCTCTAGTGGAGTCTTCATAAAATAATAGTTTTCTATAAACCATTCATATGGATCCTTTTGAGGCTCTATATAGTCGTAAATGATGATCACCCATCTATTGGATGGAGGTAAGAGAGATAGCTATGTTGGGACCTCGTCTATTCTAGGAGACCACGGAGAAGATAGAGTTCATTCTAAAGAAGATGGATATTGTATAGTCAGGGCAGAAGTCTTTTGCTGATAGACAGAGATGACTTCTGGATTTCGAGGTCCGAGATCAGGTTTTCTTACATGTATTGCTGAGGTTAGGATATAAGAGGACTAGGAGACGGGGAAAGATTTCACCGAGATGCATCGGGCTCTTTGAGGTTTTGGAGAGAGTAGGGCTGGTTTCCTCTCTATTGTAGTTACCCCATAGGTACTGGGATATGCACGACATCTTCAACATTTCTCATCTCCAATGTTACTTCTCAAACTCATCTTATATTTTTCAACCCAAGGAGGTTGAGTTAGAGGTGGACACATCATTCGAGGAGCATCTTATCCGGATTCTTGATCATAGTATGAAGGTTCTCCAGGGTCGGTATGTTCCTTTGGTATGGGTGCTATGGAAGCAAGAGTGAGTACAAGACGAGACTTGGGAGGGGGAGGTCAATGTATGATTGTAGTGGCTAAAGTTATTCAAGGATTATTATTCATCGCCACTTTGTTAGGAAAATTCAAAGATGAATTTCTTTAAGGGAGAAGTTTGTGAGAACCTGGATCTTTGTTAAGGTTTGTATTTGTTTTCTTGTTTCTTTTCTTGAAAATGATAAGTAAGAAAATTTTAGTAGTGCATGCCATGTACATTCTTGTACACGCCATGGACTCTGGCACCAAGTATGGGTTTTTTTGGTTGTTTCACTACCACATACATGACCGTGTGACGACATGGAAGGGCCGCATAAATCTTGACCTAGAAAAGTCATATATATTCTGTGTATCATTAAATAACACTCCATGTATTTTTATTTTTATTTGATATATCAGACTGGGGTCTTGTCTAATTGGAAGAAATGATTTCTTCTAGCTTCGTCTCATCCAGGAGTGACTAAAGACTAACGTTTCTTCTCTGAGCCCCCGATCGACCGACTATTCTCTAAATTAAAAACCATCGAGTGCATTGGAATCGAATCGGTGAGTTATTTATTCTTCTAAAGTTGCATCTCTTGATTCCTCCTTTTTCAAAAGATATCCACGGTTGAACGTTTTATACTTTTTTTAGATCTACAGTTTTCTAGGTTAAATCAAAGAATCAAATTCAAATATATTAATCTTAAAATCTTGAGGTAGGTTTTTTGTGCCTTTCCATAGATTTTCTTTGAATTGTATGTGAAAAAATTTCACAATACTTTAGATTAGGGTGTTCCGGGTTTAGAGAATTTAACATTGTTAATTCCAGTTATGCCTTGTTTTCTTGAGTATGGGTTTGGGATTGTAAATAGGGTTATTTACCTCTTGGTGGATGTTTTTTTCTCATATTTGATCTGATATTGGCCTTTGGGTCTAGAATTTATTGTTTGGAAGCTCTGTGTTCCATGCCAAAGGTGTTGAAATAGTGGGTGTCCTAGACCCAACTATTCAGTGCTTTAGATTACTATATTGTGTGTATAGTAAGATACACATGATGTCTCCTTACCATTATTGTGTAGAATTTTTTGCGTACACTGTTGAAATGGTAATTTCCAAAGGTTAATTGTCGTATAAAAAGGTTATAACAGTTCCAAGGCTATAATGAGAGCCTATAGATTCTATGACATTAATCTTAAATATATGTTCTATGGTCTAGATACATCTTACTAATTGGACATAGTAGATGTCTGACCATAAGGTGTTGGGGGATTATAAGAATTGATACTTCTTCTCATGAAGTTCAAACTTGGTGATCTCTAGTAGAGAGATCATGAGGACTGACCTTCCAATATGAACTCCACATGTTTCAGGTGTCATTCGATGTTCCTATTTACGATCATGTGTAATGGTCTCCTGACATGATTTAATTACCAATTTATGACATTTGATTGCGTACTTTGATGCAATATAAAACCATTGAGATGAAGTAGTGGCGAGGTAGTTTGTTTCGGGTGCGTCATTGGTGGAATTCCATTGGTTGAATGGTCAAGAAAGGATTTGTCACTTCCAAATTTTGGAAGTAATATATCTCAGGCCATGTTGATATGGATGGCACTAACTTTATAAGACCATGGCCATGGCAGTCAAGGCTAAATCCGTCCAGTTTAATCAACAAACTATAAAGTAAGAAGAGGGCGATGACACATGAGTGCGTCCTGCTTTATGAGATATTACGGACAAAGAGATTATATTGCACAGTTCATGTTCGTAGGTTGGTTGTCACTGCTGTGACAATCCTTATTTCATAAGGTTCCATAATGGGTTGCTAGATCCCACTCTTGGTCTATGAATACTATTCATGGCTGTCGAAATAAGGGCCTAGAGGGTCACACACAATAGTGTATTCAATAATCGTTCATATTCAGTTGAATAGGAGTTTTGTTCTTGGTGGGCCCCACCATAGGGGTCCGGTATTTGTCCAAAGTTAAATGATCACCGATGCAATAAATAAATTCATATTACTCAAGATTAGAATAATAAGTATTGAATTTATTAAATGTATTTACATGTTTTAAGTAAATACATCAAAAATATTAATTAATGAATATTAAATTATTCAAGGTTCCATTAATATATATGGGAGCGACGATTCGAGTTAATGATTCAATTATTATCATGTAATATGTTTTAATATATTACAAGGAAATGATAATAATATTTATGACTCAATTTAGTAGTCATAAATGTCGTTGATAGTCTGTTAAGTATTCGGGGATGGCGAGGTAATACCGGGTATTTTAATTGAGCACTATAAATAAAAGAGGAGGGGCAGTTGTCAAAGACTATTAATAGAGATTCTCTCTCCTCTCCTCTCTCCCACATTCTAGATAGAGATTCTCTAGATCCAAAGAGCTCGGATGGATCTCTCTTTTAGGCATCTCTAGAGATCTGATGCGGTGGTCATTGAAGCTTCGAAGGATTCTTCATAAATCCACACTAGCACCTAGATTACAAAGAATGGTGCTCCTGCAGATTCCTTGAAGCGCGTGTGGATGATCAAGAGAAATTCAACTTTAGATTCTTCGAGCAGTGATCGCCAACGATGAGCAGACATCGTGCACGGCTTCCGATTTAAACCAGGTATTTTTATGGTTTAATTTTTGTCATTAAAATCTTCCACGCATGGTCCTCGGCATAGACCGGGCTACTCTTCTCTGACATCGACATGTTTACATCGACCGTCGGTGGAAAATTTTTAATACCCCCCTGGATGGGGCTTTCACTGCATGCCCGGCACCAACAAGTGGTATCAGAGCAAGCGCATGATGATTTTAAGCCAAAATAAATTAAATTTTCATTAATTAATGAAGAGTGCATCGTTCTGGTTCCAATGCCACAAACCATATCTGAATCCAATATCGGATGACCAATCTTCGGCCATCTGAAGTTTTAAATTGGAAGACCTCCATCACCCTGATGGAATTACGATCACCGGAATAGTGTTTTCTGGGAACAGATTCTTCTTAAGAATCATAATTATTATTATCATTATATTAATTTTATTATAATAAAATTGTCTTATTATAATAATAATTATTAAAATATCATATTATAATAATATTATTTAATTTTTCACAATGATAATATTATTATAATAAAATATTATAATTATTTTCTAAGCCTAGTAAATATGATTTAGTTTTAAAAAAAGGGGGTGACCTTGACCCATGTGGGTCAAGTTTATAAAAAAAAGAGAGAAGACGTCCTGACTTTGCATTTCAATAAAAAAATGAGTAAGGGTGGAAGGGGCAACGAACCACCCTAGCACACCACCCGGCCATCCCATCCCTCCTGTGGAGCTGCTGTGTGGCTCCCTTTGTACGTAGCCAGGCGCTGCACCAGCCTGCCAGACCAGCACCACAGCCAGCCGCCTCATGAGGCACACCACTCCCGACCATATCATCTCCCTTCCCTCCTCCCTAATCAGTGGAGTAGCAGTGTTGCACCTGATGCCTCCACCCACCCCGGAGTCAACTGCACCTGGCACCCTGCAGCTCTGCGCTCGGCCTCCCTGTTGGAGCTACCTGCGACCTCCCTCACTTACTCCATGTAGCAGGTCGTACCTTGACTTCTTCAGAACCTCAACCTGCACCCCGACCAGGCTGACTACCTTCTTCCGGTAGCCCGCACAACCTAGGTTGTGCTTCGCCCGACCATCCATCTATGGGTGTGTCCCGCACAACCAGCTTTCAGACGCATTAGCCCCTCACTACGCTGGCGACGCCGTTTAGGAGCACCAGCCCTCCTGGAGTCCTCCTACCTCCCCTGCCGACCACCAACGGCCACCCTGCCAACTCCTGTGTGTCGTTCCCCGGGATTCCCCACTTGATGCGCAACGTCGCCACGGACCTGGTGACTTCCCACACTCTGCCTCCTGGACGGAGAGGCATCGCACCAGCATCCCACCCGATGTTATACATCTGAGGCCATGCTGGACCTCCCTCCGACTAGGGTGAAATCATGGCTGCCACCTCCCATGTGGGTCGCCCCAGGCTAGACCAGCCTCTTCCGCATACGTGAGTCTCGTAACTCTTTCCATGGGTTCTCCTTGCTTGACAAACAAGACTACGACCACCCGCCTCTGGGATTACATTCCGGTGTGAGGTAACTATATACACAATACGTTTATGCTCTTAAACTTCTTTAAGAAGGTCTGCTCAGCCCGGAACGGGCTTAGACAGACCTGCTCGGCCAAGAAAGCCCCTACACGGGGTCGACACTACCTAGGATGGGCCTGCGCAGGTTCCCCCTGACCCGTGCAGGCCCTGACTACGGTTTAAGTGGATCGGGTATTTTATTTTAATCAAAAATTAATTAAAACAATTAATTTTTTTACATTTGATAATTAAATTAATTAGATATTAATTTTTGGTTGCTGTGGAGTAACGAATTAATTGGGAAATTAATTAAATTAATAATTTAATTTAATTTTTAGTTTTTAAAAATTAAATTAATTAAATTGGGACCGAATGATGTTCAATTTAATTAAAAATAAGGGTGATGTTTTTAATTCAATAAAATTATCTCAGGTTTATTTTTAATGCAAGTTTAATTTTATTTTGCATTTATTTTATATACGCGAGTTTAATGCATATATGACTGATCATGAGCTGAGACCTACCAATGCATGTCTGGTGTTTGTATATTTATTTAATTATTTATTTAATTATTTATTTAATTATTGCATGTGGATTTGTAATAATTATTTTAAATAAAAAGGCGATATTTGTGTCGTCTCAGAGTCATTATATATATAAGGGTTTGCGCGCCCATTCTCAGAGTTGTATATTTTATACCCCGAGACCCCCTCGCATGTATGCGAGTACAATTGTATAATGACGAGACGACCGATGACACTTTTCACTCCAAGTGATGACAATGTACCAGAAAAGAGTTGGATGCAATGGATGAGCAGACATTTCTATTCATGTTGCAATCCACACGACTAAAGGTATTTACCCCTAGGGTTTTGGTTGGTCTGTTATTCACTCGACGGATCAACCAATAGTACCGGCTCATGATTATGTGTTTGTTTTATTTCTGAATGGTTTATTAATTTTGGGCATGTGTAATTTATTGTGTGTCACATAGTATAATAATAAACAAGCATGCAAGATAAAATGGACATGTGACGCGATGAAATTTCTATTTCTTGCACGGTCAGTTGTGAGTACGATCACATAGTACATGCTTATAAAATTAAAAAATGATCTCTTTCATCAAACTAAAAATAATAAAACCCTCAAAAATATGTTAAGTCTAAACAGCCTTTCATCATTCAAATTTGGACAAAACCAGTTGTTTGAGGTGCAAGTCATGCCTTAGCTAAGGGTGCCTCTTACTACTGGGGAGTCTTTATAAAAATGATGGGTCCACCTAACTAAAGTTCTAGTAAGGATTATCGATAGCTATCATGCCATCATTTTAGAGGCAAGCATTGAGTAAATCAAATTTTGATTTTAAGAAGCTAGGACTTCACTCAATAGATCAAGGAACCACAAGTTAAAGCGGTTGGCCAGCCAAAAACCTACCTAGAACCCTCCAATTAGTGGCGTAGTCTTAGCTTGTAGACTATGAGGTGTGGTTCCGGGATCCTTGCCACATGAATACTCAAGCGACAGAGTATTCCGATTCTAGCACAGAGGGTTCCTAGAATCCGATAAAATAGCGTAAGACATAAAATTATTAAGTAATTAATCAAAAATGTCCAAACCGGTAATCCATATAAAAGGCACTCGTCTGCTAAAATTTTTTTTGTAGAAAAATGGAAAGTTATACCACAATATTAAAACTATGATATTAAAATGGACAAAGTAAATTTCCACACTAACACGAGTGTCCATGAATAGTATAGGCACATGATCATAGTTCTATGATATAGAAAACTCAAAGTGTCAGTGTCCCCAACACTGTTAAACGATCTCATGATGCGAGAGTGAAAATTTATTATAAGAGACTAATGTACAAAGCATATGATAGTTATATCATTATGCTTTCATTAAAGTCTGGTGTTAGTTGCGGTCTCTACACCAGGAAATAGATGATATAACATGAAGTCTCATCTCCGAGAAGTTTGCAAAGAGAAATCAAAGCAATGATATGAATAAGGTGAATTATACACCGGCATGTGTAAATTTAATGATTGATCATGATCTTTAAATAACATTTTCACCACATTACTCAAGTCTCGTTTTATGTTACAAAACAAAAAAGTATTGAGTTTACACTTCATTACCTATCTAGGTAAGGTTCGGCAAGTGAATAAGAATAAAATACAATTAAGCTTTAATTCTTGTGGCGGATAAATTAAAAAACAATTTGAAAAAGGTCAAAGGCGTTTAATGCCAATGACATATTCCTGACATCCTTCAATTAATGAGGTATTAATAGATATTATTTTCATTGCATATTATAAAATTATACTACGAAATTCTAAAAGTAATAAACTTATTTAAAGAAGCATGGTTCCTCTTTTACATCAGGCATATTCATCAATGTGATATTTCCTTTTACTACTTCGGTATTAATTACAATATGCTCGTAACATATGTGTATTCTAATACAATAAACAAGTTAGTATAGAAACTGTTCTAGAAGTCAGGTGTATTCTCCAAATAGTCTGTGATAGGGTGATAACTAGGCTAGTGGTAAGGAGAACATGACATCTTTAATTGCCAAGTGAAATATTCGTGGTGAACTATAGTTGAGTATAACCACAAACATTAATCTCATATGTCCTTGAATGCAAGGAGACATTCCTTCAGTTTCTGGAATGAATGTAGTTTTTGGTAAACTCAATCATTAGTTCAGTGATACATGAATCGTAGGCAATTAGTGATGAATATAAATGTAATACTTATACCCAGTTGTGACAGGATAATTCTTTGTCATGTAATACTAAAAATGGACATCATAAATATACCAAGTATGGTATTTAGGCTCTATACAGCTAAATACATATGGTATTATCGATGTCTTTAGTTTAGACAAAGGAGCATTTAGAAATAAAGGTACATCACAAATCATTTAGAAATAGTTCAACACGAAAGTGTGAACTAATCCAAGAATAAGCTAGAGGTATATATACTTCATGAGATTATTTTAAGTAATTAAGGAATATCAAAGTGATGTATTTTCATGGTTAGGATATATGAGTTGCTTCAGGTTGGGATACCAAAAAATATCTCGACCAAGAATTCATCATTCATGATAATGTACCATGGAAAAATTCCTAAATGCACATTACCATATCGACATCATGGCATTGATGTTATTGATAAACAAAATGTAACATGGAGTAATTCCTAAATTCACATTTAATAAATCAAAACTTTGATGTAATTAATTTCAATGATGCAACTAGCATAAACTTCCATTATATTTCATGAAATTATTTGCAAATAAAAATGACATCCCACAACCATATTGAAACTATAATGAAAAATGGATATCATATGAGTCATAGTATGATATAAATCCATTATGTCATAAGGACATGTGTATGGATGCAAATAGTTTGTTTAGATACAAACAAACTAACTTCAAGATGAACACATTGGGCATCTAAGGTACTTATCCTAACGATTGCTTAGGATGTTACATAAATCCCTAAGATAGAATATTAGGTAGTAAATCAATAGACTACACTTCTATATAAGTGTGCACATCTCTACTAGAGATAGTGAGAGCTATATTGACTTGTGTTTATCCAACACTCAAAATGCACAAGTAGTTGGCATAGGAACTAGTTCCACAAGCACATGTGGAAAAAAGTATGTTCTAGAGACACATACTTCGTAGTAAGGATAAAACCATGGTGATGGTTTTTATATTCACCGCGGTCGGTGATCTATTATTCAATGTGAATAAAATTTCCTACAAGTAGGCAGTGTATGGAAATTAGTGAAAATTGATAAGACCAACTAAATTCAATTAATGGATTCCATGTATCAAAGTGAAAAAAGGGGATATTATTTTAAATACTACGGTGCATATTCAAGTGAGTTGATACATGGATGGTACGAGCTTAGTACCAATAAGGCTCAATGGATTTCACCAAGTTGTTATGTCTAAATATTTTAGAATTTTACTTATCATAGCTAATATCTATGATCAATTTATTTAGAATTTGGTGTCATGACCACCAATCTTGGATAGTGTCTATACGACACCACCAAAAAGGGATGGTCACGTCACAGAATGCTAATAAAAGTTGCAAGTAACTAAAATCTGGTTTAGGATTAAAGTAAGAAACATGATCATAGTATATACTTTTAAAAAAATGTTTTCCATGTGTATACCAGAGGTTAGTGGGAGCGTTATGGTTTTCCAATAAGAAATATGTTTGGTAAGATATAGAAAACACACATTGGTCTGACAGTTAGTTAAGACCAGAATGAAATTTACTCTCTAATTATTGACTTAAAGTAGAAACCTATGTTCGAGGGAATAGGATCTACTAAGGTAGATCTATAGGATGATTGGTCCTAGTCAATCGTACATATAGTGACATTGTATTGAAAAATACATGTTGGAACAATTCAAGAGATGAATTGTTGCCAATGTCACGTGGCATAATCTTTCCATGTTGACCTATCTGTAACATGGGAAGAGATAAATGCAGTGAGTTGAAATCCATACGTCGAAGCGATGGATCAATCATGTATTCCATGATATGTGTAATAACTTATATTTCCAAGCTATGTTTTACAATATGCAAATATCAGTTATATCCAGGAGAACTACAAGGGATACAGTCAGAACAATCTAATTATACTTCAGTAAGTACAAAAGATATGTAACTTGTAAGTGGAGAAGAAAGGATACTAGTTTAAGGGGATACAAATTAGTCTTCAATAGATCAATGGGATATGGTATTGTAGTTAAGATAATAGTAATGAGAGAGTCAAGCTCATATAAGCCAGCGGTAGCCATACCTATAAGACTGAGTGCATGACAGCTTCTAAGATATCCAAGAAGCAGTTAAATGCAATGATTGGTTCCAGTTCTTGGAATCGCACCTAGTGAGAATAGTATTATCATAATGTATATTATGATATTCTTACTAGCCAAGATTTCATGTTATGAAAGTATACAAAAAGTGAGATATACTCGGGATACCATCTCTTGAGTAGTTTAATTGGAAGAGATGAGGTCGCTATAGTAGAATAGCCACACGGCGGAACCATGGCGGACCCAATATCTAAAGACATTACTTAGCAGAACCATGATGTTCATCATGTGAGTATCTAACAAGTTTGTTTAGAAAGTTGGCTCTAGTTAAAGTGGGAGTGTTGAAATAGTGGGTTCCCTAGACCCAACTATTTAGTGCATTAGATTACCATATCTTGTGTACAGTAAGATATACATGATGTCTCATTACCATTATAGTGTATACTTTTTTGCATCCACTATTGAAATGGTAATGTCCAAAGGTTAATTGTCATGTCGAATGTTTATAGCAGTTCCCAGGCTATAATTATAACCTCTAGAAACTATGACATTAATCATAAATATATGTTCTATGGTCTAGATACAGCTTACTAATTGGACATAGTAGATGTCTGAACATCAGCTGTTGGGGGCTCATAAGTATTGAGACTTCTTCTCATGATGTTTTCACTTGGTGATCTCTAGTAGTGAGATCATCAAGACTGACCCGCCAATATAACTCCACATGTTTCAGGTGTCATTGGATGTTCCTACGATCATGTGTAATAGTATCCTAACATGAGATCATTACCAATGTATGTCATTTTTTTGAGTACTTTTATGCAAGATGAAAACCATGGCGATGAAGTTGCGGTGAGGTATTTTTTGACGAGTGGGTTGTTGGTGGCATTACATTGGTTGAATGGTCAAGAAAGGATTTGTCGCTTCCAAGTAATGGAAGTAATATATCTTAGGCCATGTTGATATGGATGGTAGTACCTTTATAAGACCATGTACATGTAATAAGATGTTATTAATATTTACATGACTTATTATATACACAATTTACTTATTTTATATGAAATGTGCATAATTTTTGTGAAATATTAATGTTTTAATACTAAGTATAATTTTTGAGATTTTTTACAAGTAGTCCAATTGAGTCAGTTTACTATTTTGTATATAAATCTTACCCTACTGCTCAAAATTATGTGTTTCGTGTTTTTTATGATTCCTAATTCAATATAAAACATTTAATTAGAAGGTATCATGGGCTAATTCATCCATTTTAAACCCCATATAGACCACACAAGGAGGCCTACAGAATTTGTGAAGAAACTGGACCAGCCATGAAGATTTGATTTATGGGCTCAATCAGGAAGCCCAAATTATTTTATTCTCCTCCAATGTTTGTGGGATAATAGAAGAAGTATTGGATAAAAATTTCAGGGGCCAACTCTAAATACATGGGGCCCAACTATTGCTTTGAAACTCTGCCCAAAGTTTTGGCTGGGAATTATAGTCAGTATAGTGTTGATGACATGGCTCCTGATCTAAAAAACATTTTGAGTTGATATTTTGCAGCGTGAAATAGGAGACATAGGCAGCCGACTTTTTTGAATAAATAATTTGGCTTTGAAGGCATATTCATATTCAAAAACCCTTTCACATTTTGGACTTCAAAAAGACTGGATTGAAATGGACAGATTAAAATTGTTTAATCAGCTGGCCATAACTTTGGCTAAATAAGTCCAAATTCCTCCTAATTTTTAGAGTAGTTGGAAAATATTATTATATAAAACTTTGAATATGGAGATTTATCGATATTCATCTATCTGTATAGCCAACTCGGTGATGCAAGTGGAGGGACAAATTGGGAATGCAAACAGTCCACTCATTGGGCTATAAATACTCTCCCCTTCTCTCATTGAGATGGGTTGACATTTCAGAAGAGAGGAGATCATATTGGAAAGACCAGATCTTCGACAAAGGCTTGAAAGGACCTTCCATAATCAATTTTTTACTTGAGAGTATGACAAAACTGCTTTTTATTAGAACTTAAACATGCTTTATTACATAAAACTTCACTTGATACAACAAATAAGATCGAGAGGTTTAGTGTCTTTGGGGATTAGGATCATTACATAAAAACATAAAACATGAAATACAATATATTTATTGAAAACAGCCTTTACATGACCACTACATTCCCTAGTACTTAGCATTGCATGGGATAAACTGAGGACATTCATAAGAAAAGGGTGAGCTATAAAGCCCAGTAAGGGAGTACAAATGAAATAACATGAGGAGTAAAATATATGTTAGGAAATAGTCATGTCAGTAGAGAATAAGAGAAACATGAACATAAAGTAATTATAAAGAATGATAATCATAACATGGAAATGTGGGAACAACACTTAACATGGATTTAGCATGAGCCAAGGCTCATTGCACGTAAAGCATGAGTAAACCCTCATTGCAAATGAAGCACGAGTAAACCCTCGTTGCACTTGAATTCGCATGAGTCAACACTCATTGCACTTGACGTATCATGATACTATACTTTACCCAATGCATTGGAGTGCTATAAGGGCGCACCCTTCATAAACATTTCATTTCATGCATAAGTGTGCCACATGGATCATAAAACATGGATTCATAAAACATAATCATTTATTCCACGATAAAGGAATGTGGAATTCATACATGAAACTTTATAATCAATATGTAAATGTTCATAAAGGTGAATACCCTTGATGGAGAGATGGGCATGGTATTCACTACACAATGACATTGGCTTAGAAAATCGGTGTGATTTCGGCAGCGTAATGGCGTGACATAAGTATTCATAAAAATGGTTGGTGAGAGAGAAAGGGGTTCCTAATCATATTTACATGTAATGGATAGTAAAGAGGTCATACAGATACATGTACCAACAATTGAAAAGTAATTTAGATTCATGATACAAAAGTATTGCTTGAATGTAAAAGAAGAGAGAGAAGTTCATTTTGGAATTTCGGCATAGTAACGGGTGTACATGGGAGGCATTTAATGAGAGAGAAAGGGGTCTCCCATTATTCAAACAATAAGAGGGTAGTATGGGGGAGTTGCGAAACCATACCCAAACATTCATAATTTAAATTAAAAGGGCAATACAACTTATTGAAAATTGACAAAAATGAGAAAGGAAGAAAAAACCCTTACTTGGAAGTGTGCTTCCAAAGGCTAGAGAGAGGCTTGTGAGAGGCTTCTTGGGAGCTTGGGGCACCTTGGGAGGATTTTAGAGAGAGTAGGGCAGAGGTGGGACGAACTCAAAAGGATTTTAGTGAGTCGGAAGTGGGAGCTTGGGTGGGTTTATATAGGAAAGGTGAGAGAATTCTTTATTATTTAGGTTTGGGACCCCTTATATTAAACTAATCCAAACCACAAAACATCCCATGGTTTTTTCCCATGGTTTCTGGAAAAGGAAAAGAGGAAAAAATATTTTATAAGGCCTAAGTCCTAACTTATTAAAATATTAGGGTTGCTTATATGGAGGTGAGTCACACTCCCATGGAAATTAACTTAAAAAGGGAAAGTGTTGAATATGTCTTGAGGGGTTCATTAATGCTTTGAAAAGTAAGTCAAACAAACCCAAAACCTCATTATTATAATGATAAAACATATATTGGCTGAACATAAGGATTATGGTATTTTATTACATCACCATTGGGTCATTATGATGTCATAAAACACAATATATAATTAATTGGTATTTAATTTTTACCCAAAAATTTGACTATCTCGGGAAATTATGAAAAATTCACTGTTGGATAATTTCGATGTCCTGATTCCAAAAATAAAATTTATTTTCTCTAAATAATTTTCTAAAAATGTGAATTTTCACTTTTAAAATAATAACCAACATTTATAAAAAATTCACAGGTTTTGACAGAAATGGCTTTCAAACCTTAATAAAAAATTTAATTGCATTCATAAAATTATAATATCGTTTATATTTAATAAAAATTAATTTAATAATATTATTATTATTTTATTAAAATATTATTTAATTCAAAAATCCCTTAATTTAATAAAATATATTTCTTAATTAAATAATAACTAAAAACACCATTTGTACTTTAAAAACTATTTACAATGTATCAAAAATTACTAGAAATTATATTCATTATTATATACAAAAAAATAATGAACATGAACATAGTACTACTTATTTGTTACATAACCCCTTAAAATAGCCACATAAGACCTAAGGGTAAGGTGTGTGATGGTGATAGACTCTTAGGGTGGCTCGGATAACATCTCTCGAGTGGTAATCTCTATCAACTTCCACTTTTCCCGTAGGCGGTCCCATTCGAGCTTGAAATAATGAAGCTCAGCTTGGGCTTGGTCAAGGGTGAAGCCCAAAGATGCCACCTCTTTTCCGAGTTCTGACAAATGGGCTTCATATGGGGAAATTCTACTGGATGAGGCCATCGCTTCCTTTGTCTGAGTAAAATTGGGTTCCTTAAAGCCTTATATTTATATTAATAATGTGATCACTATTCAACGGATATATTAACAACGGTCACAATTCTTAACACAAAACCAAAGAAGTTGACATCTTATAAAAACATTTTTCATAAAGAGACATTTAACTAGATTAATAGGGATTTTCCATTAATGAAACTTTGGGTCGTTACAATATTCCCCCCTTAAGAAATTTTGCCCTCGAAATTTTCCTTTTCCAACACTAAAACAAATGTGGGTAACTCAGCTTCATCATATCCTCTTACTCCCAAGTCGCTTCTTCAAACTTGTGGTTTCTCCACAACACCTTGACGAGGGGCATTGTATTATTTTGTAGAACTTTTTCCCTACGATATAAGATCTTCACTGGTTGCTCCCCATAAGAAAGATCATCTTCCAATTGTACCACCTCATAAGAGAGTACATGTGAAGGGTCCGGTATGTACTTCCTTAAGAGGGATACATGAAAGACATCATGCACATTGGCCATAGTAGGTACAAGTGCTAGTCGATAGGCCACAACCCCAACATGATCAAGAATCTCGAAGGGGCCGATGTACCTTGGACTTAACTTCCCATTCTTTCCAAACCTAATGACCTTATTCCACTGAGATATGCATAAAAACACCATGTCTCTAACTTTAAACTGAAGGTCTCATCGACGATTATCTGCATAACTCTTCTGTCGACTCTGGGCTGCCTTGATATGCTGCTGAATGGTTTTCAGCTTCTCCACTATTTTTTCGACCATTTCTGGTTCATGCAGCTTACGTTCACCGACCTCATCCCAACATGTCGGTGTTATGCACCTTTTCCCATAAAGGGATTCATATGGTGCAATTTGGATGCTCGAGTGAAAACTATTATTATAAGAGAACTCAACCAGAAAAAGATGTTGATCCCATCCTCCTTTAAAGTCTATTGAGCATGCTCACAAAATATCCTCAAGTTTTTGGATAATCCTCTTGGATTGGCCATCAGTTTGAGGATGATATGTTGTACTGAAGTTCTGTTCAGTATTCAGAGCATGTTGAAGACTCTTCCAAAACATAGAGGTGAATCTTGGATCTCGGTCAGACACAATATATATTGGTACTCCAAGAAACCTTACCACCTCCCTAATATATATCTGTGTCAGTTGATCCAATGAGAAATCCTCTCGAATAGGAATGAAGTGTGCAGTATTTGTAAGATGATCCACAACAACCCAGATTGCATTGTTGCCTTTGGATGTCCTCGGAAGTCTGGTGACAAAGTCCATGGTGATGTTCTCCCATTTCCATTCTGGTATGGGCAATGGTTGCATCATCCCCTTAGACTTATGCCTCTCTGCCTTCACTTGCTGACACACCAGGCACTTTGATGTATATTCGGCGATCTTCTTCTTCATATTATCCCACCAAAAGTTTTCTCAGAGATCTCGAGACATCTTTGTGCTCCCTGGGTGAATAGAGAAATTTGAACTATGTGCATCATCCAAAAGTTCCTTCTTCAGCTCCGGACATGATGGAACACATAGTCTTTTCCCAAACCGCACAGTTCCTTCTTCATTAACATTAAACTCCGAGGATTTTCCCTTTTTGATAGCTTCCACTTTTTCTTGAATTCCCACATCATCCTTTTGAGCATCCTTTAGCCTTTCCAAAAGAGATGGTTGAGCAATCATTTGTGAAAGGATTGATGATGTTCCCTTCTTTATGATTCCCACGTCCATCTTCATCAAGTCTAAGAAGATTGGATCCTTCTCAATTCTCATCATTGATAGAATTGTTGGGTCCTTTCTACTTAGGGCATCTGCCACCTTGTTCGCTTTCCCAGGATGGTAATGGATTGAATAGTCATAATCCTTGATGAGCTCTATCCATCTTCTCTGGTGCATATTAAGCTCTTTCTGTGTAGATATATATATATATATAAGACTCTTGTGGTTGTTATATATCTCACATTTCTCTCCATAGAGATAATGCCGCCAGATTTTCAAGGTAAAGATCACATCTTCCAACTCTAGATCATGCATTGGATAGTTTTGCTCATGGATTTTCAACTGCCTTGAGGCATAGGATATCACCTTATCATTCTGCATCAGCACACAGCATATGCCCTTCTTTAAGGTATCACAGAATACCACAAAAAGTTCCCCACTTGTGGGTAAAGTGAGCACGGGCGTAGTGATAAGCCTCCTTTTCAACTCCTTGAAGCTTTCTTCGCATTCGTCACTCCAAGAAAACTTTACTCCCTTTAAAGTTAGCTTGGTAAGAGGGTTGGACAATCGTGAGAAATTCCTCACAAATCGTCCATAATATCCATCTAACCCCATGAAGCTACGGATATCCATTACCGATGTTGGCCTCGACCATCCCTCAATTGCATCTGTTTTGGAGGGGTCCACAGATATCCCATTGCTTGTGATGATATGGCCCAAGAATGACACCTCATTCAACCAGAACTCACACTTGTTGTACTTTGCATAGAGCTTCTCCTTGCGCAAAGTCTCCAGTACAGTTCTTAAATGCTCCACATGGTCATCCTTGGTTTTGGAGTATATTAGAATATCATCTATAAAGACTACCCGAAATTTGTCTAGGTAATCTCTAAAGACTCTATTCATCAAGTCCATTAATATTTCTGGAGCATTGGTGAGTCCGAAAGGCATTACTATGAATTCATAGTGCTCGTATCTTGTACGAAAAGCAGTCTTGGGGACATCTTCCTTCTTCACCCTTACTTGATAATATCCCGATCGCAAATCCACCTTGGAGAAGTATTGTGCTCCACGCAGATGATCAAACAAGTCATCGATTCTTGGGAGAGGATACTTGGTCTTTATCGTGATTTTGTTAAGTTCACGATAATCGATGCAGAGCCGCATTGACCCATCCTTCTTCTTGACGAAGAGGACCGGTGCACCCCATGGTGAAGCACAAGGGCGTATAAACCCTTTATCCAGATTCTCCTATAGTTGTTTCTTTAGCTCTTCAAGCTCAACAACAGCCATTCTATATGGAGTCTTGGATATTGTTAACGCCCCAGGTATAAGATCAATTGAGAACTCAACATCTCTTCTTGGAGGAATACCAGGCAGGTTATCGGAAAACACTTCCGCAAATTCCCTCACAATAGGCATTTCTTCAAGGCTGGTTTCTTATTTGGACTCAATCATCTGAGCCAGATATGCTTGCTCATAGGGAAGTAATATCCATGGTTGAGATGATGGAGCTAAAGGAGATTTATCTTCCTCCTGACACTTACAAAGAATCGGGGGTTGATTCTCCATATGGAGTGTGATATCCCTCTCCCGACAATTTATGTTGGCTCTATATAAGGAAAGCCAATCCAGGCCAAGAATTGAATCAAATTCCACCAAAGGGAGTATGAAGAGGTTCGTTGGGAAATTAAATCCACTGATTATAACAGGAGAGGAATTATATTCATGGGATGCAATGATTGCCCCATTTTCCATACTCACCGACATCTTTACTTCCATGATTTGTGGTGGTGCTGGGATTGTTCTACTAAACTTTTGAGATATAAAAGAATGCGCAGAACCTGAATCAAAAAGTACGTTCTCTATTCTTGAATGAATAACTAGCGTACCTTTCACCACTTCGTTGTCGGTGTTCACTTCGGCAGAAGTGGTGGCAAAAGCTCTTCCTTACTGTCTTGGAGGTTGTTGGTTGCCTCCGATAACCCTTGGATTATGGCACTGATTTGAAAAATGACCTGTTTCTTTGCATTTTTAGCATTGAACAACGCGTTGAGGTTCGAACGGAGCATTTCTATCCACTATCGCAGCCACAGGTCCTTCTTGCCTACAGTTAATAGCTAGGTGCCCTTCTCTTCTACACCTGAAGCATTTTCTCGTCCCCTTAAGGCAATTTCCAGGGTGCTTCTTTCTGCACTTTTGGCATGTGGGGTGCTGGAACTTCTTAGAGCCGTTGGATTTATCCATTGGACCACCATCATTGAATTCCACGTTATGCTTCTTATCCCCATGAAACCCCTATGATTCTCCGATCTCCATTTTGACCTAGAGGGCACATCGGACAATTTCCTCATAGCTTTCGAAGTCACGGATCACTAATGCTTTCTGTAAGTTAGGCTTCAGCCCACCAAAGAAGTGGTCAACCTTGCATTCGGGGGTAACGACAAAGCCGGAAGCGTATCGTGCAAGCCTTGTGAAGTTTTCCTCGTACGCTCCAACAGATTCCTCATCTGTTTTCTTGAGGTAGAGGAAGTCCCTTTCCATCTTACGCCGGAGGGTGCGCAGAAAATATTTATCGAGAAACATCTTCCGGAATTCCTTCCATTCCAAAACCACGATCTCCTCCTCAGTCTTCGTATTTTTGATCAACGTCCACCATTGATCAACTTCACCCTCTATACGATAAGCAGCTAGGAGAACCTTCTCTTGTTCATAACATTAGAGGATGGAGAATATACTTTCAATGGAGTTGATCCATTGTTCAGCGATCATGGGATCAGATGATCCACTAAAAGTAGGAGGCCTTTTTCTCATGAAGCTCTCGATAGTGACTTGTTCTTTCTTATGGGGGGGGGGGGTTGAACATTCATCTTGTCCCGTGTTTCTGTTCAAAACTTGAGTTAGCTGAGAGAGAAGCATGACAAAGTTCATGATTCTATCTCTCATTGGATTGGGCATCTCATTAGTACAATCATCACACTGATCTTCACAACGGTTGTTTGCACGAGTCCTCTTATTACCAGCCATTGGCTAGAATAAAAGGAAAGTTAGGGGTAACACATAAAGGGTAATCCAAAGACAAAATTTGATAACTTATAAATAAACATTAATCTCTTTAACTCATGAGTCTATAGGATTCAATCAAGGATTTTCATGATCTACTTTCTATCATATATTCTTAGGGGCATTTTTCCATTAATAAGGGTTCATACCAAGATTATGAATTTATCAAAACATATCCCATGGGAGTGTAGTAACCAAGATTGCAGCAAGTCCTGTTTTCATGCACCAGTTCCCGTTTGAGTCTAGCTCAAAGCTGTGTTTTCAGGTTTTACCCCTTGGATACATATGTGCCAGATCCGCCTCTACCTTCTCGTATCCAGACAAGGATGTATTTGTTTGATAAACCACTTACTTAGTATTTACCATAACTTAGGGATGTTTTTATTATACTTAGTCTTGTATCCAAGGCTTTACTAGGGTTTCCTAATCCCAAAAATAACTAAACCTATCCTTTGATACCAACTATGACAACCCTGATTTTTATTACAACTTAAACATGCTTTATTACATAAAACCTCACATGATACAACAAATAAGATCAAGAGGTTTAGTGTCTTTGGGGATTAGGATCATTACATAAAAACATAAAACATGAAATACAACATCATTATTGAAAACATCCTTTTCATGACCACTAAATTCCCTCATACGTAGCATTGCATGGGATAACCTGAGGACATGCATAAGAAAAGGGTGAGCTATAAAGCCCAGTAAGGGAGTACACATGAAATAACATGAGGAGTAAAATACATGTTAGTTAATAGTCACGTCAATAGAGAATAAGAAAAACATGAACATAAAGGCATGATAAAGAATGATAATCATAACATGGAAATGTGGCAACAACACTTAACATGGATTTAGCATGCGCCAAGGCTCATTGCACATAAAGCATGAGTAAACCCTCATTAAACATGAAGCATGAGTAAAACCTCATTTCACTTGAATTATAATGAGTCAACACTCATTGCACTTGATGTATCATGATACTATAATTTACCCAATGCATTGGAGCGCTATAATGGTGCACCCTTCTTAAACATTTCATTTCATGCATAAGTGTGCCACATGGATCGTAAAACATGGATTCATAAAACATAATCATTTATTCCAAAATAAATTAATGTGGAATTAATACATGAAACTTTATAATAAATAAGTAAATGTGCATAATGTTTAATACCCTTGATGGATAAATGGGCATGGTATTCTTTACACAATGACATTGGCTTAGAAAATCTGTGCGATTTCGGCAGCGTAACGGCGTGACATAAGAATTCATAAAAATGGTTGGTGAGAGAGAAAGGGGTTCCTCATCATATTTACATGTAATGGACAGTAAGGATTTCATAAAGATACATGTCCCAAAAATTGAAAAGGAATTTAGATTCATGATACAAAAGTATTGCTTGAATGTAAAAGAAGAGAGAGAAGTTCCTTTCGGAATTTTGGCATAGTAACGGGTGTAAATGGGAGGCATTTAATGAGAGAGAAAGGGGTATCCCATCATTCAAAAAATAATAGGGAAGTATGGGGGAGGTGTGAAACCATACCCCAACATTCATAATTGAAATTAAAAGGGCAATACAACTTAAAGAAAATTGACAAAAATGAGAAAGGAAGAAAAAACCCTTACTTGGAAGTGTGCTTCCAAAGGCTAGAGAGAGGCTTGTGAGAGGCTTATTGGGAGTTTGGGGCACCTTGGGAGGATTTTAGAGAGAGTAGGGCAGAGGTTGGATGAAATCCAAAGGATTTTAGTGAGGAGGAAGTGGGATCTTGGGTGGGTTTATACAGGAAAGGTGAGAGAATTCTTTATTATTTAGGTTTGGGACCCTTATATTAAACTAATCCAAACCACAAACCATCCCATGGTTTTTGCCCATGGTTTTTGGAAAACGAAAGAGGAAAACAATATTTTATAAGGCAAAAGTACAAACGTATTAAAATATTAGGGTTGCTTATGTGGAGGTGAGTCACAATCCCATGGAAATTAATTTAAAAAGGCAAAGTGTTGAATATGTCTTGAGGGGTTCATTAGTGCTTTGAAAAGTAAGTCAAAAAAACCCAAAACCTCATTATTTTAATGATAAAACATATATTGTCCGAACATAAGGATTGTGGTATTTTATTACATCACCATTGGGTCATTATGATGTCATAAAACACATTATATAATTAAATGGTATTTAATTTTTACCCAAAAATTTGACTGTCTCAGAAAATTATGAAAAATTCACCGTTGGATAATTTCAACATCCTGATTCCAAAAATAACATTTATTTTATATAAATAATTTTCTATAAATTTGAATTTTCACTTTTAAAATAAAAACTGACATTTATCGAAAATTCACAGGTTTTGACAGAAATGGCTTTCAAACCTTAATAAAAATTATAATTGTATTCATAAAATTATAAGATCATTTATATTTAATAATAATTAATTTAATAGTAATAATAATATTTTATTAAAATATTATTTAATTCAAAAATCCCTTCATTTAATAAAATAGATTTCTTAATTAAATAATAACTAAAAACACCATTTGTAGTTTAAAAACTATTTACAATGTATCAAAAATGACTACAAATTATATTCATTATTATATAAAAAAAATAATGTACATGAACATAGTACTACTTATTTGTTTCATAACCCCTTAAAACAGCCGCATAAGACCTAAGGTTAAGGTGTGCGATGGTGACAGACTCTTGGGGTGGCTCGGATAACATCGCTCGAGTGGTAATCTCTATCAACTTCCACTTTTCCGGTAGACGGTCTCATTCGAGATTGACATAATGAAGCTCAGCTTGGGATTGGTCAAGGGAGAAGCCCAAAGACGCCACCTCTTTTCCGAGCTCTGACAAATGGGCTTCATATGGGTCAATTCTACTAGATGAGGCCATCGCTTCCTTTGTCTGAGTAAAATTGGGTTCGTTAAAGCCTTATATTTATACTAATCATGTGATCACTGTTCAACGGCTATATTAACAACGGTCACAATTCTTAACATAAAACCAAAGAAGTTGACATCTTATAAAAACATTTTTCATAAAGAAACATTTAACTGGATCAAGAGGGATTTTCCATTAATGAAACTTTAGGTCGTTACAGAGAGTCATTTCCTCTTCTCTTTGTTTTCATTTACTTTTATGTTCTTCATTATTGTAGTTTTGTAAGTCCTTTCTTTTATAATTCCGTTTTAATGCAAATTTCTTCTTCAATATCTATTATTCTCATCCACCTTCTATAGTTTAATATTAATGTTCTTAAAATAGTTTAAATTTAGTTTAATATCATTCCCTTATTTTGCTTCCTCGTTCAATCAAAAATCCATTTTTAATTATCATCATTGTTCATGTGTGTGTGTATTCGACGTACCACTCTTTTCTGATCCCTTTATTTTTCTTATATTATTAATTTATCATCATAATCATTATAAACATACTATTAAACACCCAAATGGATGAGTAAATATCTCATTGGGGTGAGTCAAAATTTAAGGATGTTAATTGATTGAGAGTATTTGCTCGATGAGAATTCCTTAATTTAATATTGTGTATGTTGGACGTAATATGTCATGGATTATTGACATCTTTTGTATAGCATGTGGTTTCCATGGATTATTGGAACCATAAATACAATACCATAAACAAGTGATGATTCATATTAGAATCCTAGTTAAGTTAAGGCTTGGATTAAAGCTTTAACACTTAGAAATTCAAATTGACGTCAACTTGTGAAGTGGGTGTTAATTTAAATGCAATATAAAGCAAAGCTCAAGGATATCACAAGCTTAACTATCTAATAATGAACTCACCCCAATCTTTATCAATTGGTTAAATCAATTATTGTCAATCAATAATTTCAATTAATATCTACAAAGAAACCCCCCTAATCAAAATACAATCAACTAAAAACAAACAACTATTACAAAGTATCATTGTTGAGGATTCGACCCGAGTGATACTATACACATTAGCAGAGCAAAGGAACTTTGACCGGTTGATAGGTGACAATCGTTCGTGCATTTAAAATTGATCTATTTCTGGGGGTGGTACTTCAAGTATTCATTAGTTTCTAGTTATTGTAAAAAAAGAAAAAAAATTTAAAAAAAATTGATAAAAAAAGGCGACGAAAAACCCGTCTTCTCATGAAAATCATAAACTGAAAAAGTAATAAGAAAAATTGTCTTCCTATTTCTTCCAAAATCTCTCTGAATTCCCCGTAACCTTCTAAACAATCCCTCAGATTTGTTTTACCCTAAAATTGAGCAAACTCTTCGCCAACTAAAGAGGAACTTAAGAGATAATCAACTCATTCAAGAACCAGTCCTTGTCCATCCAATTAAATTAGATATGGGAAATCCCAGGGAACAAACACTTAAAGAACGTGATGCCCCTGATATGAATTATTGACCTCTTGGTATTCAATATCCAAACATAGAGGCTGAATTCAAACTCAAATCGGGTTTGATTCATCTTCTTCCTCATTTCCACGGGCTAGCCGGTGAGGATCCACATCTCCACCTTAAAGAGTTTCAAGTACTGCACTCTACCATGAAGCCTCAAGGGGTTTCTGAAGAACAAATCAAGCTTCAAGAATTCCCTTTCCCCTAGCTGACACTGCTAAGTCATGGCTATACTTCCTACCTCCTGTTTCCAAAACCACATGGAATGACATAAAGCGACTCTTCTTACAGAAATTCTTTGCTGCTTCTCGTAATGCTTCTATCTGAAAGGAAATTAGTGGTATCCTTCTGTTCTCAAGTGAATCATTCCATGATTACTCTGAGAGGTTCAAAAAGCATGTGGCAACCTATACAAACCATCAAATCTCTTACCAACTCTTGATCCAATACTTCTATGAGGGGTTATTGGTTATGGAGAGAACTCTCATTGATGCCACAAGTTGTGGTTCTCTTGTTGATAAAAATCATGCTACTGCAAGAGATATCATAAGTAACATGGCTGAAAACACACAAAAATTCCATACTCGAGCACATTCTCATGTCAAAGAAGCCTAAGATAATCAATCAATTGAGCTAAACAAGATGACCGAGTGGATGAGTGAACTTACAGGTCTTCTACGACAACTAGTTGTGGCTACCGAATCCCCAACCTCGTATTCTCCACAATCAATGTTTCTTGGACCTATCAAGAACTATGGAATCTGCAACTCTCCATCTCATCCAACTGAAAAATGTCCACAACTTCAAGAGGATCAATCTGATTCATCTGGAACAATGTAGCTCAATGCAGCATATGCTCAGAGGAGCACCAACCCTCAATAATCAGGTCAGTTCATTAGAAACTTCAACCAACCTCACTTTGAGCCCTTCTCTTCTTCCTATAACCAAGGCCTTAGGTATGGTAATCCCATATTTAATCCCCCTCAATTCCCTCCTCAAAACCCAAACCAGTTTTAATATGTTCAAGGTGTTGGTAACATCCAACAACCTTATCCTTTTATTCCTAAACCTCAAATGAACAATACTCCTCCTGGATTCCATTATCCTGGTGAGCCTTACCAATTCCAAAACCAATAAAATTGCTTTCCCAAGAAGCAAAATCAAGGGAATCCCAATTCGGGACAAGACTCTTCTTCCAAGAAACCATGGGAAAGTGCGGTGGAAGATCATGCCTCCTTCACCCATTCCAGCCTCAAGAATATTGAAACCCAAATTGGTCAACTTGCTTCCCACCTTAGTCAGCAGCAACCATCTAATTCTTCCCAACTCCCAGCTCAACCATTACCCAACCCCAAGGGTAATGTATATAAGATTGAATTTATATCAGGAAAGCAAATTTCTATGCCTCAAGATAAGTCCTCCAACCCTCCTTTGAATGTTGACCTAGAAAATGAAAAGAAAAAGAAACTTGAAAAGGAACTTGAATCCATTACCTCACCTCCTTCCATTCCACTTAAGAATCCAATTCCTTTTCCTTAAGCTGTTTCTAAACCAAGTAAGTCCTTTGAACCTGATCCTAAAATGCTCGACATGTTTAGACGTGTTGAAATCAACAGTCCCCTCTTAGATGCCATAAAACAAAATTCCTAATTATGCCGAGTTTCTTAAGGAATTGTGCACCCACAAGAGGCAACTTAGGACCTTTGAAAATGTTTCAACCCAAGAGTCCATACCCATTAAGTGCAAAGATCCAGGGACCTTTACGGTTCCATGCCAAATTGAATGTTCCTACTTTGATGATGCACTTATAGACCTATGAGCCTCAATTAATGTCATGCCCAAATCCATATTCTCTAACATTTGTATAGGTCCCATGCACCCATTAGTTGTTGTCATTCAGTTATCCAATTTATGAACAACCAGTCCAGAGGGAATAATTGAGGATGTCCTTGTCCGAGTCAATGATTTTATCTTCCCTGCTGATTTCTATGTCCTTGACATGGAAGGTGAGATGACCTCTTCTCTATCTCCCCTAATTCTAGGAAGACCATTCCTCATGACTGTGAGAACCAAGATTGATGTCCATTAAGACATCTTATCCATGGAATTCGGTGACAAATTGGTCATGTTCAACATTTTCTAGGCCATGCGATACCCATCTGAGGATCACTCTACATTCTCAATCAATGCTTCTGAGGACACTTCTAAGAGTCAATTGAACACTATTCCATCAAGTTCATCCTGTTCTAAGGATAAAAGATCTTGTGAAATATAGTCCATGATTAACCAAGTCATAAATGGTGAAGTTGATGTGGACCTCTCATTCATAGACTCCATCAATCTAGAGTAACTTGAAAACTCTCTTGAATCCCACATCAACTCTGATCTCTACTGCTCCACCTTGGAAAGTATTAAGGAGAATAAATTTAAAGCAACTGAAGTCCCTTCCTCTATTCCTGAGTTTTCTAACCCACAATTAAAATATGAGACTGATCTAAAACCTCTTCCTAAACACATGAAATATGCATTCCTTTTCCATGATAACTCTTATCCTGTCATTATATGTTCTTCATTTACCGAAACGGAGGAGTCCAAACTTTTTCAAGTGTTAAAGAAAAACAAAAAGGCCTTAGGGTGGACCATTGATGACATACCAGGAATCAACCCTTCCCTTTGCATGCATCACATCCATCTTGAGGAATCGTCCAAAATAATTAGACAACCACAAAGATGACTTAATCCACATATACTTGAGGTAGTTGGGGAAGAGATCACCAAGAATCTTCAAGCTGGTATTATCTACCCAATTTCTGATAGTGAATGGGTTAGTCCAATTCATGTTGTACCTAAGAATGGTGGGATAACTGTTGTCACAAATGAACATGGATAGGTAGTCACAACTCGAGTGAAAAACAAATGGCATGTGTGCATCAACTATAGGAAATTGAATGTTGAAACAAGAAAAGATCACTACCTTCTTCCATTCCTTGATAAAATGCTATAATGATTAGACATAAAGTCACATTATTGCTTTCTTAATGGATACACCAGCTACTTCCAAAACCCAATCGCACCTCAGGACCAAGAAAAGACTATGTTCACATGCCCATTTAGAACATATGCATATAGAAGAATGCCTTTTGGTCTTTGCAATGCTCCTGCAACATTCCAGAGGTGTATGATGAGTATCATTGCTGAATTCATTGAACATTGCATGGAAGTCTTCAAGGATGACTTCACCATTTACGGTGAGTCATTGGAATCTTGTATGAATTCACTCTCTTTTGTCCTCCAAAAGTGTGTCAAGTGTAACCTTGTGTTAAATTTTGAAAAATGTCACTTCACAGTTGAAGATGGGATTGTTCTAGAGCACATAGTTTTAAAAGATGGTATTGAAGTTGATCCTACCAAAATTGAAGTGATCCAATCACTTCCTCAACCAACTTCTGTTCGAGACATCCATTTATTTCTCTATCATGTCAGTTTCTTTTAGAGATTCATCCATATCTTCAATAAAATTTCTCTCTAACTCACTCGTTTGCTCCAAAATGATGTCACTTTCTATTTTTATGAGGTTTGCAAGAGAGACTTTATTGAACTCAAAACTGCTCTTACATCTGCCCTGATAATCCAACCCCCAGATTGGTCCTTACCCTTTGAGTTGATGTGTGACGCTTCTGATAGAGATGTTGGGGCTGTTCTTGGTCAAAGAAGTGAAATAATTCTTCATGTCTTCTATCATGCCTCAAAAACATTGGATTAAACTCAATATCATTAGACTGTCACAAAAAAGGAACTTTTAGAAGTGGGTTTTCCCTTAGATAAATTCAGGCCCTATCTCTTAGGTGCCAAAATCATCATCTTCATAGACCATTCTACTATAAAGTTCTTACTCAAGAAAATTGATTCCAAACCGAGGCTAATAAGATAGATCCTAATACACCAAGAGTTTGACATTGAAATAAAAGATAGACCAGGAAAAGAAAACCATGTGGCTAATCACTTGAGTAGAATTTCTAATTCTTCGCATTCTGAAATCATCGATCATGAATTCCCCACTGAGAAACTTTCATCTCTCACTCCAAAGATCCCAAGGTATGCCCCAATTGTAAATTACTTGGTTTTTGGTGTTTTTCTTGAAAATGTTTCTAAAGAACAAAAAATGAAGTCGAAAAGTGATTCAAAATAGTATTTTTGAGAATAAAATAAACATTGGAAAACTGGGGATGACATGGTAATTAAGAGATGTGTCTATGAAAATGAACATTCTACCATATTAGAATTATGTCACTCACTTCCTCGAGGTGGCCACTTTGGACCACAAAGTACCTCTCGAAAGGTTATAGACTCTGGATTCTTCTATCCTTTACACTTCAAGGACTCACAGGAGTTCTCTCAATCGTGTCCCACTTGACAAAAGTTTGGCACAATTTCCAAGAGAAATTAAATGCCCCAAAAACCTTTAATTTTCTATTAGATCTTCGATGTTTGGGGCATCGATTTCATGGGACCATTTCCCACTTCCAATGTATTCTCATACATTCTTCTTCCAGTTTATTATGTTTCTATGTGGGTCGAGGACAAACCCACTAGAAATGATGATTCACATAGTGTTAGTGAGTTCTTAAAGACACACATCTTCCACCAATTTGGCACACCATGTGCCTTGATAAGTGACTTAGGAACCCTTTTTGTAATAGAACAATGGAATCACTTTTGAAAAATAATGGTGATGTACATAAAACATCCACTGCATATCACCACCAAAAAAATGGAATAGTTGAACTTTATAATAGAGAAGTGAAAAGAGTTCTAGAGAGAATTGTAAAACCCACCACAAAATACTGGCCTGAAAGACTTGGTGGAGCACTTTGGGATTACCGAACTACCTATAAAACACCCATTGGGATGTCATTTTTTAGGATAGTTTTTTGTAAACCATGTCATTTTCTAGTTGAAATTCAACATAAGTCATTTTGGGCAGTGAAAACATGTAATTTTGATCTTGAAAATTCTGGTGAAGAAAGATTGTTGCAATTGGATAAACTGGGGGAGCATCGACTTGATTCTTATGAGAATTCTAATCTCTAAAAAGAAAAATCCAAGGCACTCTATGATAAACACATCCTGAGAAATTTATTTCATGAAGGTAAAAAGGTAATTCTCTTCAATTCTCAATTTCGGATTCACCCAAGTTAGCTTAATTCTCATTAGGAAGGTCCTTTTTTATTACTAATGTTTAGAAATTTGATGTATTTCAAGTCCAAGACCCCTCTTCCAAAATAACATTCACGGTTAATGGACATCGGTTAAAGAATCACCATTAGAGGACAAACAATCCTGGATCATCATAGACTTACCCTGTATCCCCAACTTCTCCAGTCGACCTACCACTAGATAGATATGGAGACCTTCCAAATCCAAACCAGGGGCACATCTTTCCCTATAACTCTCCCTCTCTCTATCTCTTCTTCTCTCTACCTCTTTCTTCTTATTCCTCTCTCTTTCATTTTTTACCAATTTCTTTTTCAAACCCTTTATTTATCCCTTTCTCTTTCCTGTGAGTGTATCTTTATTAAAAACTAAAGAAACCAAAAAAAACAAAAAAAAACAAAAAAAAGCATCATAACAAAAAAAAATATATATAAAAAAAAATCAGTAGTCATGATTACTCACCTTCCAATTTTTTAATTTTTTCGAACATTTTTGGGGATTCAACAGACATGTTTTCCTCTCAAAAATTTTGTATTTTCGTCATGACATTGGAGAAGGAATTTTGTGTCAAAACCAAAAAAAAATTAATGCTCAATTTTTTTGATTTTGAAAATGATTTTCCCCAACCGTGAGAACCAACATTAGATTTCATTCCAAGGACACATATGGACATCTTTTCAAAATGAGTGTTTTTCAACACTATTTGTGAATCTTGAGTTTGTGGACCTTCGAGCTGAATTTCCTACTTAAGTGTGAATTAATATGATAGAGGCATTTTCTGAACCACATGAGAATCACAATAACCAAATAGCCTCCCATTTCCCTTACATTAATCCTCATTTTGAAATCCCCTTAGAGCCTATGAAAACCTTTTCTTTGATAGCCACATTAAAATCCCAATACCTTTTCCAAACCAATATCAATATTGATTTTCATTTCATAATTTTTTTAAATTTAAGTGTGGGGGGAAGGGATTTCATTGTTTTGGTACCCTATTATTGATTTTCAATGAGTTATCATCTGCTTGAGGGAAAGAATCCATTTCAGTGTGGGGTAGAGGTTGTCATTTAGTCTGTTTTGGGGAATGTAATGTACTTACATTTGTGTTTTTTTGTAAATGTTATTGACAAGTGTTCAAAAAAATCCAAAATGATGAAAAAAATCAAAAAACTGAAAAAATGGGTTCTATCTTGGGTAGGTCAAAAATCAGTCTTCCTCAACCTTTGATCTTGTAATAACTATTTCAATTAGTGTCGTGAGGAGATCAAACATGGGTTGGGATATGAGTGTGAGGTCTATTTTAAGGTCAAATTTCGAAAAAACATAGAAATAAAAGGAAAAGAAAAAAATAACACTTGCATTATATTCTTATTGGGAGAAGTTTTGTGTTTTGTAAATATTCCATCTTCTCATTACCTTCATATTTTCTTCCTCTATTGTGTCTTTCTTCACACAATAATTCCCTTGTAAATATCTGTTTTCATTTCCTTCCATGATTTATTTCAAAAAAATGTTTATCTCTTTTTCTATGTTGGTGTTTTAACCCTCTTCTTCTCTCTCTTGGAAATTATATTCCTACCGTCCCATAGCCAAATAAAAACCCCTTAAAAATACATCTTGATTCCTGTGTACTTTTTATAGGTATTGGAAGCTGATATCTCTTTCAAACACTAAGAATTTCACTTTTGTTTGGTGAAAAAGTGAATCTACACAAATGGATTTTATCATCTTGAGAGGAGTGAGTTTTGAGTGTCCACATTTTCCATTTCTAAATTTGAGAATGAATAAATGATTTATTTTTGGAACATTGTCTCTGTAACAACTTATGGTGGAATTCAAAATGGATGAGTGAAATAGTCTAAACCTCCCCATATTAATGAAAACAAAATTTTAATATTTGTTGGTGAGTGAAAATGATTGTGTCATGCTTTTATATTTTTTTCTCATGAGGACATTCACAAGACTAAGTGTGGGGGAGTTGATGTTATTAATATCTTCATGACTTATTATATTCTCCATTTACTTATTTTATATGAAATGTGCATAATTTGTGGGAAATAATAATGTTTTAATACTAAGTATAATTTTTGAGCATTTTTAGAAGTACACCAATTGAGTCATTTTACTATTTTATTTATACCTCTCACCCTAATGATACAAATTGTGTGGTTCTTGCTTTTTAGGATTCATAATTCAATATAAATCATTTCATTATAAGGGATCCTGGGCGAATTCTTCCATTTTAAGGCCCATATGGACCACACGAGGAGGCCTATAGAATCTGTGAAGAAACTAGACCAGCCATTAAGATTTAATTTCTGTGCTCAATCTAGAAGTCCAAATTATTTTAAAGTTCGGGGGATAATTAAAGGAGTATTGGATTAAAATTTCAGGGCCCAACTCTAAATACAAGGGGTCCAACTAATTTTTTAAATCTCAGCCCAAATTTTTGGCTAGGAATTAAAATCAGTACAACGTTAATGACATGGATCCTTATATAGAAATCATTTTGAGTTGAGATTTTTCAGTGTGAAATAAGTGATATAGATGGCCAACTTTGTGGAAGAAATCATTCGGATTTGACAGAATATTCGTATTCAAAACCCCTTTCACATTTTGGAATTCAAACAGAATGGATTGAAATGGACAAATTAAAATTGTATGATCAGTCGGCCATAACTTTGGCTACATAGGTTCCAATTCCTCCAACATTTGAGAGTAGCTGGCCTAAATTATTATCTACAACTTTGAAGAAGGAGATTTCTCAGGATTTGGCTGTCTGAATAGCCAACTTGGTGATTCAAGTGGAGGGACAGATTGAGAATGCAAATAGTCCATTCCTTGGGCTATAAATACTCTCCCCTTCTCTCCTTGAGAGGGGTTGGCCTTTCAGAAGAGGGGAGATCATATTGTCAAGACCAAATCCTTGCCAAAGTCTTGGGAGGACCTTCTATACTCAAGTTTTCACTTGAGAGACCTTTCCTCCTCTCTTTGTTTTCATTTACTCTTTTGTTCTTCATTGTTGTAATTTTGTAAGTCCTTTCTATTGTAATTCTGTATTAATGAAAATTTCTTCTTCAATATCTTTTATTCTCATCCACCTTCTATAGTTTAATATTAATTTTTTTTAAATATTTAAATTTAGTTGAATCCCCTTCCCTTCATTTTCTTCTTCATTTAATCGCAATCTATTTTTAATTGTCATCATTGTTCATGTGTGTGTGTTCGACGTACCACTCTTTTCTAATCCCTTTATTTTTATTATATTATTAATTTATCATCATAATCATTATAACCAGACTGTTAAACACCAAAATTTCTGATTAATTATCTCATTGGGGTGTGTCAAAATTTAGGGATGTTAAGTGATTGAGAGTATTTGCTCGATGAGTATTCGTTAATTTAACATTGTGTGTGTTGGACTTAATATGTCATGGATTAATGACATATTTTGTTCAGAATGTGGATTCCATGGATTATTGGAACCATAAATAAACTGCCATAAACAAGTACTAATTGATATTAAAATCCTAGTTAAGTTAAGGATTGGATTAAAGCTTTAACACTTAGGAATTCTAATCGACGTCGACTTGTGAAGTGGGTGTAAATTTAAATACAATATAAAGCAAAGCTCAAGGATATCACAAGCTTAGTACCCTAATAATGAACTCACCCCAATATTTGTCAATTTTTTAAATCAATTATAGTCAATCATTCATTTCAATTATGCTTTGCAAACAAACCCCCCTAATCAAAATACAATCAACTAGAAAAACGACTATTGCAAAGTATCATCGCTGAGGAATCGACCAGAGTGCTGGTATACACATTAGCAGAGCACCAGAACTTTCACCGGTCGATAGGCGACAATCGGCCATGCATTTCAACCGTCAAGGGTAAATCCATCCAGTTAAATCAACAAACTATAAAGTAAGAAAAGGGCGATGACACGTGAGTGCATCCTGCTTTTTGAGATATTATGGACAAAGAGATTATATTACACATTGCGTGTTCGTAGGTTGGTTGTCGGTGCTTTGACAATCCTTATTTCTTCAGGGGCCATGATGGGTTGTTAGATCCCGCTCTTGGTCTATGAATACTATTCACAGCTTTAGAAATAAGGTCATAGAGGGTCACACACTATAGCGTATTCAAGAATCTTCCCTATTCAGTTGAATATGAATTTTGGACAAGGTGGGCCCCGCCATAGCGGTCTGGGATTTGTCAAAAGTTAAAATATCACCAATGCCATAAATAAAATCATATTATTCGAGTTTGGAATAATAATTATTGAATTTATTAATTGTATTTATTAGTTTTTTTTAAATACATGAAAAAATATTAATTGATTAATATTAAATTATTCAAGGTTCAATTAATATTTATGGGAGGGACGAGTCAAGTTAATGATTCAATTATTATCATTTTATATATTTTAATATATTAAAAGTAATTGATAATAATATTTATGACTCAGTTTATTAGTCATAACTGTTGTTGATAGTGCGTTAAGTATTTGGAGCCGGCGAGGCAATACCGGGTATTTTAATTGAGCACTATAAATAGAAGAGGAGGGGAATTTTTCAAAGACTATTCATGGAGCTTCTCTCTCCTCTCCTCTCTCCCACATTCTAGAGAGATATGCTCTGGATCCAATGATATCTGATGGGGCTCTCTCTCTGGCATCGCTAGTGATGTGATGCGGTGGTCGTTGGAGCTTCGAAGGCATTTTCGCAAATCCGCGTTAGCACCTGGATTACGACGAACGGCGCTCCCACAAATTCCTTGAAGCATGTGTGGATGATCTAGAGGAATTCGACTTCGGATTCTTCGAGCAGCAAAAGCCAACGATGAGCAGACATCGTGTGCGGCTTAAGATTTAAACCAGGTATTTTATAGTTTAATATTTGTGCTTAAAATCCTCCATGTGTGGTCCTCGGCTAAGACGAGGCTACTCTTCTCTGACAGTGACATGTTTACATCGACCATCGGTGGAAAAATTTTAAAACCCATCTATTTGGGGCTTCCACTACATGCCCAGCACCAACAAAAGTTTTGTTAGGATGGAGTGATATTATTGGATGTAACGTCCTAGTTCCGGGTGACACCTAGAGGTTCCATGTACCAGGTTGGTCACAATGCCTCAAACACATTTCCCCAAATACCAGAGTCCACCGACTAGTACTGAGGGCCTTGGGTGTGATGTTGGGGAAACTATTCCCTCATTGGCAGTGAAATGTAGCTGAAAGAAACAGATAACAATAGTGGAAGTAGTAATAAAATGCAAAAAAGTAAACAGCAGAACACTAGATGTAATAAAAAAATAGATCACATATATATAAATAATGCATGATACATATGTCTAGAAAATAATCCAAACAAGTCACAATGTTGGAATACAAAACTAAATCAAATTAAAAAATAAAATAAATAAACTCCAACATCATCGCTAGCCTTAGCTTGGTCCCATGCTCTCCAAATCCACAGAAATCAAGTACCTAATGTTGAAGGGCACTTGCCCTTATCTATACATGCAAAAATATAATCTTTTTGTGCACAAAATCATGACCAAAATAGGGTGTGAGATGAATCCCAATAGGAAACTACCCACATATAGGTGCCTCACAGTCATTGAATATATATGGAAAGAAATAAGAAAAATGAACCAGTAAACAAGGAAGTACTCAAAAGTAGACAATCCTACAATTTCAATTACATTCATTTCATATATCAATTAAGAATATAATCAAAACAAGTAACCCTATAGGATGTACTAACAGTATATCCTTCTGACTTCAACCAATCAAAAACAAGAAAACCTCTGGGAAGTACTCACATTCTATCCCCTTTGGTTCAGCTTTACCAAAGACTCTCTGAGGAAGAACTAACCGTCAATTCCCCATGTGGTCTTGTATCGGTATAAATATACACTCTGAGGAAGAACATAACATCCAATTCCTCATTTTGTCTTGAAAAGTGGAACTACAGACACTCTGAAGAAGCACAATGTCCATCCCCCCAATGGTCTTGCAACGTAAAAGTAAAGAGACACTCGGGGGAAGCTGTGAGTGTCCATTCCCCCAATAGTCTACTACACCAAGTTTCCACAACCCTATGTAAGACAATTGTGCACAATGATTTTGAAAAACAAAATTAAACATTAGGAACTACTTGTCTAATATCTACTAGAATATAACATCATCAGATAATCTCCCTCCATCCTAACAACACTAGTCCTGGAAAACAAGAAGCCTAATCGACAAGGCTAGACCAAACGGTCAATATCAAAATAAACATGGGAAACACATCTATAGCATGTAAATTAACCCTATTTACAATCAAAAAACCTATAATCAGGTATGCAAGTCATAACAAACATTAACAGGGATAAAATCCCTAAATATGAAATACCTTGTTCTAGGGTATTGGAAACTTTTTCACATTATATTCACAGACTAACTACGAAAAGGCACAAACCACCTTCTTTGACATTGTAAATTTGATACACTCTGACATCAGCCATTGAATCATCCTAGAATGTGGTAGATCTATAAAACGACTAAAACATTTAACCAAAGATATCTCACGAAATGAGAGAAATCGGGAAACAGGGCACTAGAATAAGGATGAACTCACCACGGTGATTCCAATGAAATCAAAAGTGGTTGATTCAGAGAACGGATGAACGATCAGAGGATCTAGAAAGAATTTCACTCCTCGGTCACTCCTGGATGAGACAGAGCTAGAATAAGGGAGTTCTTCCAATTAGAGGCTACTTCGGTCCATTCAATGAAATAAATGAAAAATTACATGGTGTGCCTTTTAAAAGTACATGGAGTTTATATGGTTTTATCAAGCCCTGCTTTAGGTGGTCTCTAGGTCACCCCACACAACCATGTAATAAGACGTTACACAGGCATTACACTATCACCCACAACAACTGAGTACACAGCCTATACTCCATAAATATCCAAAAACTCTTTTTTTCTCAAAACCCCAGAAAAACAATATTATTACCAAAAATGAAGATCCGGGTTCTCAAAAACCTCCCCCCATTAAATAAATTCATCCTTGAATTTCCCTAGAATGGAGGTGTAGAAGAATAATCCTTGAACAACTCTGGCCACTGTGATCGTACATCAGCCCCCGTCTACAAAGTCTCGTCTAGTACCCACCCATGCTCCCATAGCACTCATACCAGGGGAACAGACTAGCCATAGGGAACCTTCACACTGCAATCAAGAATCTCGATAGGATGCTCCTCGAACGAGGCATCCACCTCTATCTCAACCACCTCAGGTGGGAAAAAATGAGATGAGTCTGAGAAGTAATGTCGAAGCTGATAAACGTCGAAGACTTCATCCATATCCATATACCTCTAAGGTTACTTCAACTATAGGAAACCAGACTGACTCTATCTAAAACCTCAAACGGTCCAACATATCTCAGAGAAAGCATGACATATCTTCTAATCCTTTTGTGTCCCAACCTCAGTGTGACATGAAGAAAAAACCTTACCTCTGGCCTCAAAATCCATAGGTCATATCTATCTATTAGCATAAGACTTCTATCATGACATTTATGTATCCATCCTCTTCTAAATCAACGCGATATTCTCCATATTATCTAGGACAAGATGAGGTCCCAACATAGCTGCCTCTCCGACCTCCAGCCAACATAGGGGTGATCAGAATGGACTACTATAAAAAGCCTCAAAAGGTTCCAACAAAATGGTTTCTTGAAAATTACTATTATATGAAAACTACACAAGAGTTATGTGCTTCTCCCAAGAACTTCCTAAATCTTGGACGCATGCTTGAAGAATTTTATCTAGCACCTGAATCATATTCTCAAACTGGCCATCTGTCTAGGGATGGTATGTCGTACAAAGAAGTACCTGTGTACCCCAAGATTTATATAGTTCCTACTAGAATCAAGAAGTAAAATGTGTGTCCATGTCGGAAAAAATGGAGTGTGGAACCCCATGCAGATGTATAATCTCTCAGATATACAGCCTTCCAAGCTTATATACACTGAATGTCTCCATGGTCGGCCAGAAGTGAGCAACCATCTTGAGTCTATCATTCACAACCCAAACTACATCATTCCCTCAAGGTGACCTTGGTAAAACTATCACGAAATCCATCGCGACATCATTCCAATTCCACTCGGGAATGGGAAACTCATGCAAAAGCCCTGCTGGTCGGTGATTCTCCGCCTTCACCTAGTGGCAGGTGGAACAACTTATAATAAACCCAACAACATCTCTATTCATATCTAGCCACCAATACTAATGGTGTAGATCTTGATACATCTTGGGGACCCCATGATGAAGTACCTAAATTGATGAATGAGAGTCTTGCATCAGCTCCACATGTATTTCTACTCACACCAATACGCGCCCATGAAAACGCAAAATCTCATCCTCGCCTTTATTCCATCCATGAATCGGGTCCTCCCTTGACACACTCTCCAATAGGAATAGGCCATTAGAATCTAATAGATTCCCTATTCGCACTCAATCGCGTATAGTAGAGGTAACATCCACAAAAGAAAGAAAATCCTACCCCTATCTGTCATGAACCTCCAAATGCATCTCAGAGAATATATCCATAAGCTGACACTCACTCTTGGCCTCTTGAACTACCGGTATCTAAGTCCTTCTGCTCTACGCATCAGCTACTGCGTTGCATTTCTCAGGTGTGTTGGCAAGCTCAAAGTCAAAAGACTGAAGGTACTCAACCCAGCTTCGCTGTCTCAAATTCAGATCGTTTTGAGTAAAGATGTACATAAGAGTGTTGTGGTCAGTGAAAACCAAAAAATGCTCTCCAAGAAGATAATGTCTCCAACAGTGTAAGGCATGAAAAACTGCACCCAACATGAGATCTTGCATCAGTTATTTTCTATCATGTGGCCTCAGCTACAGAGACCTATACCCAATGAATCCTTCCACCTATATATGCACTTATTCTATAATGATACCTAATTAATCAAAGTATATGGTATAGCTCTTCCCCAACAATGGAAATACTAGTATCGGAGCTCATGTCAACCTCTCTTTCAGCTCCTGAAAGGATGACACACCAGAATCTGACCACAAGTACTTCACACCCCTGTTACTCAGGCTGGTCAGTGGTGATGCTAAGTGTAAAAAGTCATGTATGAAACATTTTTAGTATCCATCCAACCCTAGAAAAAGTTGTTCCTCAATGTCGTTCTTCGGATTCTCCCAGGAAAAAACGTCTCTAACATTCTATGGGTCTACATAAACTCTTGTATTTGAGATAACATGACCTAAGAAGTGAATTTGGTCCATCAAAAGGTTCCATTAAGAGAGCATATCATATAACTGAGGCTCTTTTTTTGTACTCAAGATGATATCGACATGGGTGGCATGGCCGTGTCGAGTGTGAGATTACACTAAGATATCATCTACAAAGAATACCATGAATGAATCCAAGTATGGATGGAAAACATGGTTCATCAGTGCCATGAAAAATGCAAGCGTGTTTGTGAGACCGAAAGGCATAAACATATACTCTTATAGACCATACCTGAACTAAAAAGTTGTATATCAGATGGTCTAACGCACAACTAATGGTAACTGGATCCCAAGTCAATCTTCGAGAACACCTGGGCTCCTTGAAGCTGATCAAATAGATCATCAATCCTTGATATGTGATATCAATTCTTTACCGTCAACTATTTTAGCTTCTGATAATCTGCACACTGTCTGAGGGTACCTTTCACCTTCTTTGTAAACACAACAGGTGAACCCCAATGAGAATTGTTGGGTCGGATGAAACTCTTCACCTGTAACTCCAATAACTTCTTCTTAATCTTCTGTAACTCTAGTGTAGCGATCCTATAAGGAGGAATGGACCCTGGTGTTGCTCCTAGCACAAGCTCAATAGAAAATTCCACCTCTCACTCTAGAGGCAAACCTAAAAATTCCTCAGGTAAGACATTCCTAAAATGGTCCACTGCTGGAGGAAAGTCCCACTGTAAAGTCTCCAAGTCATCTAGATATAGACTATAAATATGGGATGTATCTCCTCCCAACCCATGAAGCCCTAGTCCTTCTCTTCTTTCCTTGACAACCCATTCTCCCTTATTTAAGAACAAACCTCCCTCTAGTTATGTGAATCTCACCCTATGGAGATAATAGTCGAAAACTGCCTAGAAGGGAACTAAACTGTCCATTTAGATAATGAAATCATACCTTGTCATTTCTAGGACATAGAGGTCCCAGAATAAGTGAAACCCACCATCCTTAAGAGGGATCTCCTTGTATTATTTTATACTAGCTATTCTAGTCCCCAACGGAGTGTCCAACATCAATATATCAGTAGAGGTAATGATTTAGAGACTAGGGATCTTCAAAAAAGCAACAGATATGATACTATGGGAAGCCCTCGTATCAAAAAGTGAAGAAGATAAGACTGAGGAAACTAGAATCGTACCTCAAACTATAGAGGGTCCAGGATCCTACTCCTACTGGGTCTACTCCACTACAAAAGTATGATCTATATCGTGACTCTTTGACCCTTTATGACCACTCTAATCTGATCCACATTGTTTTCACTAAAATCCCACCGACTAGCTACCACGACCACAACCTCCACCTCTTCCTGAACAACGGGAAGAACTATAGTTTCTAGAATGAGGAGAAATTGGTGGTCCTGCACTTGAACATGGAGTCATAGCATAATTCCTATCCCCATCTGTTGGTTATAATAATGGATAGAAATACTGAAGATGACCCATCATTGAACAGGATCGGCATTCCACTAGGTCCCTTGGGTAATGTGGCCTCGTATACCTGCTCTTCCCACACTGGAAGCACGCCACTTGTATACCAAAGTAAGTATCACATCTCCTTGGATATCCTCACTTAGACTCCCTATGGCGCTTCCTGCTATTAGTAATAGGGGTACCAACTCTGGATGCTAAGCCTCCCTGGCTCATAGCCCCAGAATCCCTCAAATTAGATTCTATGATCAGATACTGGTTGACTATAAAGGAGTTGAAATTCAACATGAATATGTTCACAATAGATCATATTTCATGCCTGAGACCATCCTCAAACATCCTCACCAAGAATATCTCATCACCCCTAGAATGGGTGTGAAGCGTTGTTGCTCTATGACACGAGAAGAATACTCCGTGACTAAGAGAGTACCAAGTTCGCAGCTCATGAACTCTTGAGCTCAGTTAGCCCTCCAAGTCTTCGGTTAGATGTAATTGTAGAAGGCATGGTGGAAATCATCCCAATACATAACCTTCTAGCATCCCACCTGTGAAATCACATCCCACCCTCTCTTGGAGGAGTCCTAAAAATATACGTAGAGAGCTTCAACCTCCTCTCTATATGCATCTCCAGATGATCAAATATATATAGAATGGATTCCAAACAAGACTCTGTATCTTGAGGTCCTCTATCCCCTTAGAAAGTGGTAGGATTCTACTATTCAAAACCCACATCAATTTTGCCATAGATGGGGTGGGAGGTGGTACTCCTTGGAAGGTCTTAATGAACCTCCTAAAGCCCTCTCGGAACTGTGAATCGGCACCTTTGTCTACAATAATGGTCGGTGCCAAGATGGGTATGATAGGAGGATCTGATAGAAGTCCTTGATCTACCATGTCTTGTGTCTATTCAATGCCCCAAATCTATCATACAATAGTAGGATGTCATGGTGGCATGACTCTGTAAGGTCAATCGCACACCTTAGTTCAAGATTATCACGGAATAAAAAATAGATGTGCAAGAAAGGAACTGGAGAAGGGAATCATTCATGATTTCTAAAAATTGAATACACTACGTGTTTAAGACCTACCCATCATGTTTTTTAAAGCCTTCACATGGTCATGTACTTCTGCTAAAACTGGTCGTGTAACAACCCATACACATGATGTGTTCTCCCATGATACAACGTGTACTTGAATCATTTTCACCTACCCAAGTCCTTCTACATGACAAACCCACACGGTTCTCTTAGAATGAGATTACATAGTGTGTTCATTCCATACATGGGGTGTACTAGATGGATGTCACCGACCCATGTTTTTAGTCACATGACCGGTTACACGGCTGACCCTATACGACATTTTTGTTCCAGACATAGTGTTTACTAACTACCCACAATCCACACATGTTGTTAGTTATATGGACAGTCACATTTAACCAAAGACATGACATGCACATAGTGTACACAACATGTCCCACCATGAAATTTCCATCCACATTTCTTTCCCACATCGCCATTGACATGGTTAGAAACTACACGGCATGGACATAATGTACATGGAGTTTACTTTAGAAAAAAATTTCCTTCAAAAAAAAGGATACATGGCTTGTATTAATCATTACACGCCATGTATTCTAGTTTTTTCTGGATAGTAAGTCTCAAAAACTACTCTAGAACCCATAAAAACACAGAAATGGATAATAAATTTCAAAATTACGATTTGTGGGGCCCATACTCCCCATGAATCAAAGCCTGGAATCGTGTACATGTCATATAAATGGAATTACAATGCAACGGTTCACCAAATTCCAATCCATGAGGGCCCATAACACCTCAAGAAACAATGTTTGTAGTTCATTCAGACGAAACCTTACACAATCCAATACCCTATAAAATAGCATGTATTCTATGAAGGAATCTATCACAACAACATGCATATCTTACACAACATCAATCACAACAACATTTAATCTGCAATGCCCCCTAAATGGCATGACAAGAATGCCTGACATGTGATCTCTATGAAGTGCCTATATGATGCATGAGATGGCATACCCTCATTTCATTGGGTTGAAATAGAAATAGAACCTCAATAATATAAACAATAACAGCACAAAACATGTGAATCACCCAATGGTGAAATCAAATCAACTGTAATAATGGAAAATTGATAAAAAAATGCAATAATCGAGGTAAATTAGCTTTTCCATTTACACAGGTTAGCTACTTCTAGACACAGCTTATTACTAAGTACATATTCCTTCCTCTCCCTAGATATAGGCGCCAAATACTAAGTTAAGAGGAAAGGAATTCCTTTGATATCACTTTGTAATATATTGGTTTTGTTTTCCACCAAGAGGTGCCCTGTACCCAGTTGGTTAGATGGACTCAATCGTATTTACCCAATAGCCAAAGGTTGCTGACTAGAAGTGAGGGCCTTGGTTCTGATAGTGGGGAAACTATTCCCTCATTGGCAGATAAATGCAGTGGAAAGAAACAGATAACAATATCAAAATAAGTAATAACATGCAATAAGAAAACAACAAAAGACTGGAAGTAATAAACCCCTAGAGCACATATATATAAATGATGCATGATACATATGTCTAGGAAAGTATCCAAATAAGTCACAATGTGGTAATATGGTACTAAATCAAAGTCCAAAGAAAACAAATAAACTCCAGTAGCATCGCATGCCTCATCTTGGTCTCACACTCTCCAGCTCCACAACATTCAAGTACATAAAGTATATGGGTTCTTTCACTTATATATACCACTAGCAATATAATATTTTTGGGCACAAAAGCATGACCCAAATAGGGTGTTACGAAAATCCCAGTAGAAAACCACCAAAAGATCTGTTCCTAATAGTCAGTGAATACAAAAGGAAGGCAATATGAAAAATGATGTTGTAAACAAGGAAGTACTAAAAAGTAGACAATCCTGGATTTTCAATTGCATTCATTTCATATATCAAGTAAGCATAAAATCAAAAAACAATTAACCCTATGGGAGGTACTCACATCCTAACCCCTCTAGTTCAACCAATCGAACATAATAAACCCTCTGGGAAGTACTCAGAGTCTAACCCCACTAGTTCAGCTTTAACAAGGACTCTCTAAGGGAGTACCCACTAGAAATTTCCCCTATGGTCTCGTATCAGTAACTATAGACACTCTGAGGATGCACTCAACATTAAATTCCTCATATGGTCTTGCAGCATAGAACAATAGATACTCTAGGGGTGCACAAATTCCATCACCTCTATGGTCTCACATCGTAAAAGTAAACAGACACTCTGGGAAAGCCCTCATGGTCCATTCCCCCTATGGACTACTACAACAAGTTTCTGCAGACCTGTGTAAGTCAATTGTGCACAATGATGTTCAAAAACAAAAGTAAAACTTATGAACTACTTGGGTAATATCTATAGGCATATAACAACATCAGATAACATCACTTCATCGTGACAACACTTGGCATGGAAAACGAGCAGCCTAATCGGAAAGGATAGACCAAATAGTAAATATAAAATAAACATGGGAAACACATCCATATCATAGAAATTAAACCTATTCAAAATCAAAAAAACCTCTAATCAGACACAAAAGGAATATCAGGAATTAATAGGGATAAAATCCCTAAACACTCAATACCATGTCCTAGGGTATTGGGCACTTTTGTACATAATATTAAAATACTAACTACGGAATGGAAGAAAACACCTACCACGATGTTGTACAATCACTAAACTCTAGCGCCAGCCCTTGAATCAATTTAGAACATGATAGATCTAAAAAAACATCTAAAACATTCAATAAATGATATATCACAAAAGGATATAAACTAGTAAATGAATCTCTAGAAGAATGAACTAATCACTGTTATGATTCCAACACAATCGACGGTGGTTGATTCGAAGAATGGATGAACGATCGGGGGCTCCGGGAAGAATCACACTCCTAGGTCACTCGTGGTGTGTATCTTCCTTTACTATGCCTCACTTTTGGTGGTCTCCGGGTCACCCCACATGACCATGTACTCGGTCATTACATGTCCACTACTCTGTCACCCATGGAAATTGAGTACACATCATGTACTCCTTATATTTCTAGAAACTCCTTTTTTCTATAAACACCAAAAAAGCAGGATCGATACCTAAAAAGAATATCTGGGTTCTTACATTTTACATGCTTGTGTTATGCTTTATAGCCATTTATCAATGTAGTATTTCTGATTGACTTTTCTTGTTGAATATTGTTTGTGCATGATTTCTTTACACAATGTTGTGGGAACCTAGTGTTGTGATACCATAGGGGGAATTTACGTTGAGGGCTTACCCAGAGTTTCTATAATATTTTTTACTCTATGATAAAATAGGGGGGATTGATGTTGAGTGCTCCCTCAGAGTGTCTATAGTTATCCTTTGGAGACCACAAGGGGAATTGAAATTGGGTTCTTCCTCATAGTGACTGTATTTTATCGTTAAAAGACTATATGGGGGATTTATGGTTAGTGCTTCCTCATAGAGTCTTTGTTTTAATGAGACCAAAGGTGATAGACTATGTGAGCTATCCTTGGGGTTCGTTATATATTTATTATTAAATAATAAGTTGAACCATAGGGGTTAGTCTATGAGAAAATTACCAGAGGGTTGCTTATGAATGATTGGTTGAATAATTATTAAATGTAAATGGATGTAGTTTGAACTGTAGGACTGTTTACTTTTTAGTAATTCCTTTTTTATTACTTTATTTTTCATATTGATTGGAATATATATTCACTGGAAGTTAGGAACTGGTCTTTTGGAGGTTTCTTACTAGTATTCATCTCACACCATGTTTGGGTCATGTTTTTGTCCCCAAAAAATTATATAGTTGTAGGTATATGTAAGGTAAATATTCATTATACTTCAGGTACTTGATTGATGTGGAGTTGGAGAGAATAAGACCCAGCTGAGGCTTGCGATACTATTGGAGTTTATTTAGTTTTCTGTACTTTGGTTTCCATTTTGTATTCCAACATTTTGACTAGTTTGGATGATTTCCTAGACATTTGTCTCATACATCATTTATTTATATGTGTTTTAGTTGTTTGTCTACATTTAGTCTTCTGATGTTATCTTATTGTATGGTATTACTACATATGATGTTGTATATTATTGTTATTCTGTTGCGTTACTCTGCCAATGATGTCATTGTTTCCCCACTATCACTTCCATGTTCATCGCTACTAGTCGACATCCTCTGGTGATTGGGGAAATCCACTTGAGGCCATATTACCAATCAGATATAGGGAACCTTTGGGTGGAATCTGGAACCATGACTTTACAAAGTGGTATCATTGGTATTAATTTCTTCTTGACTTACAATTTGAGCCTATAAACCGAGATAGGAAAGAATAGGTAGTTGGTAATAAGTTATGTCTGGGAGTATCTAACTCATGTATAGTGAAAATCCAATATGCCTCGATTATTGAAATTTTTATGGTTTTTTTTAAATTTTCACAGTTTATTTGATTTAACTTTGGGGGATTCACATGATTTTTTCTATTAACATTGATGTTTTTGAGGTCCTATTTCTATTTAAACCTGAGGATATAAGGGAATTTCATCTCAATCACCATGTAGATACTTGTTAGAGATAACATGTCATGTATTCTTGTTATTCCATTTAGGGTGAATTATCGATTTCATGCTATTGTGATAGATGTTGAGCTAGATATCCATGATGTTGTGATAGATTCCTTGATAGAATACTTGCTATTTGATAAGGTATTGCTTATTGTGTAATGTATTATTTTAATGATCACCAAACTTTGGTCCCTGAGGTGTTATGGGCCCTCATGGATCGGGATTTGTGTATCATGTGTTTCTTTCACTATTATACTTGTCATGTAAAATGATTATGATGCCATGCTTTGATTCGTGTGGTGTTTGGGCCCTCATGGATCAGAATTTGGCACTTTAAACATTTGTTTTAGAGTTTTATGGGATTCCAAAGTAATTTCTGAGGATTACTGTCAGGAATATCCTAGAATACATGGGGTGTAATGATGAATACACTACATTTATCCTTTTTTTTGGGAAGGAAATGTTTTTCTTAAGATCTTGTTATGTACTATATTATAAGAACCCAGTTCTTATTTTTGAGGTACAAGTTTCTACCTATCATTTTTCCTTAAGTGTTTTTAATAAAATAAAGAAAATGGGGGAAAATCCCAAAATTTATGGCTACACGCCATGTACTTTTCCACACGCCATATACTTTGGTCGTGTGGGATGGGTACACAGGGCGTGTAGGCCTGTTGGCGATGAAGGGTGTAAAAAATGATTGCACGTCGTGGATTGGGTATTTACACGCCATGTATCTAGTCGGCAGGAGAATATTAAGGTGGTTGATGTAGTCACCTGTGGAGAAACAATACATGCCGTGTAATCAGGAATACACACCGTGTACTCATGTCGATGAGTGAATAGTGCTCCGGTGGAAAGAAGCTGCCAGAGGAACAGTTAAATGAGAAAATTACACGCCGTGTACTTAAGAGTACACATCGTGTAGTTTGTTTTTTTTACGGGTAGTAGCCTCCTCTATTCACAAAGGAAGCATAGAACGTCATTGGAGCTCGGGAGGACGGTCGGAGCTTCAGATATCTGTTGACTGCGCAACGGGAATCCATTTTCACTTCGGTCGATCACGTTGGAACCATACGAGGGAGTTCTCCTTTCTCCTTATGCTATTCTTACCAATTATTCCTCTAAGGGATGTTATTTAAGTTTGAATGAGAATATTTACATCACAGATCTACTTCGTTCTTGGATGATTCAGGAGTTGTCGTTCACATATACCGATTAGAGATGATCGAGGTAGGTGGTCTAGTGTTTAAATTCCAACTGATGTGTGTTTTGTGTACCATTGTGCTACGCACCCAAGTTTGGGGTGTCATATGGATTATTCCTTTCTTAATTAAATACTTATAATTGCATAGGTAGTTAAATAAATGTGTATAACTATTGTTTGGGATCACTGCATGGATCCAGGACCACCCTGGGGGTGTGTTCCTCTTTTTAGCTATTTGGATAGGATACCCGAGGGTATGTCATGATTATAATGTGTTTTAAATTTCCTTGAGTGTAATTTTATATAAACTTCTTGTTTATGCTTTGGGCTCAGCCCGGTTACTTGCGCATGAGGGAAATATTCTTTTTAGCCTGAGGGTATTGTTTGTTTAGCCTAAGGGAAAGGTACTGCTTAGCCTGAGAGCAATGTTCTATTTCTCCTGAGGTAAACAATCCTTATGCCTGAGGGCAATGAATTCTATGCCTGAGGGCAATATCTTGTATGCCTGAGGGCAATATTCGATAGCCTGAGGGAAAGCCTGAGGGTGTGGTTTTATTATATTAGCCTAAGGGCAAGGTCCTGATTGGCCAGAGGGATTGGTTTTGATTAGTACAAAATGTAATTGAATGGTTAAATGAATATTAAAATGGAAATATTACAGGTAAAGTTAGTTACTTTTGAGTACTACATAGTTTATTGCATTTACTATTGCAAACTGTTGTTGTACATTTTCACTAATAGTTGGTCATGGGCCTTTGGTGGGTGCCTACTGGGATTTATTTCTCACACCCTATTTGGGTCATGTCTTCGGCCCAAATAGATTATATTTCTGTAGGTTTGGATAAGGGAAAGGGTCCCTATACAGGTACATGATTATAGCAGAGGAGTAGGAGAGGATGGGATCGAGCTTTGGCTTGTGATGATGCTACGTTCTGTTTACTCTTCTTAGTTTTTAATGGTTGTACCTTGTATTTTTGAGTTGTATTATATTGTACTACAGTGTATTCTATTCTGGTTGTTTTCATAGAATTGGTGACATGCTGCATCTTTATATATGACTGTTGGTTCTCTTTTACTTCAGCTGTATATTATTTACTACTTCTGTTGTTGTATGTTTTATATTTTATTCCCCTGCACTACACTTTAAAAAATGAGGGCATAGTTTCCCCACTATCAGACCTAAGCCCTCGCTACTAGTCGACAACCTCTGACGTTTGGGGAAATGCGCTTGAGGTCATGTAACCAACCGGTTCTAGGGCACCCGTTGAGTGGCACCCGGATGCGGGACATTACAAAGTGGTATAAGAGGGGTTATTTTCTTTGACTTAATTTTAGGAGCCTTAGTCAGGGAGAGGACAGAAATGGTAGTTGGTAATAAGTTGGGCCCGGGAGTAGCTAGCCCGCATACATGGAAAAGCCAGTCTACCTCAGTTGTTGTAATTTTTCTGATTTTGCAATTTTACAGTTGATTCGATTTTCACCAATGGGTGACGTACTTTTGGTGTGTTTTTTATATTTTGTACTTGGGTTTTATTTAATTTCAACCCAATGAGATAAGGGTATTCCATCTCATGCATCATTTCGGTGCATGCTAGAAATCACATGTCATCCATTTTTTCCCATGACATATAGGTGCATTAGAACTTGCATGTTGTTTTCATAGTTGTTGTGCTAGAAAATCATGTTGTTGTGATAGCTGCTTTGATAAATAATTTTTATTTGATAGGGTATTCTTGGGTGAGGTTGTTGAAATAATGAATTCCAAACTCTAGTTTTTGGGGAGTATGGGCCCTCAACAACTGTAATTTGGCGGATCATTAATGAGTTTACCTTGTTATAACATGTATAAGATTCCAAGCTTTAATTAGTGGGGAGTATGGGCCGTCAAATATCGGAATTTGACACTTAGATGTTTGTTTCAGTGTATTACTGGGTTCCTGAGTAGTTTCTAAGGCTTGCTGTATGGAAAATCCCAGAATACCTGTCGTGTAGTTTTGACTACACTCCTTGTATTATTCTGTTTGGGAAGAAGAGAAAAAAAATTTAGTACACTCCATGTACCCCTAGTACACGTCGTGTAGTATCTAACCGTGTCATAGGCCATGAGGGCAGAAACACGGGATGGGGAAGTTCTAGAGGGCACACACCGTGTAGTTTTTCACACGTCGTGTTGTGTGGACCCTGAGTCCGCCCGTGTAACTAACAACATAGACGAAGGAAATATTTTCTTGTACACGTTGTGTCCATGATGAACATGTTGCGTAGTGTGACCTGGGGACCCGGCCTTGTAGCTAACAAACATGGGATGGTGTTACCTCTTTGTAAACACGACGTGTACCTGTGGGACATGTCGTGTAGTCTTGACTGAGGAAAGACCATGTGGAATTGGCCATGTGGCTGGGAAGATGGATTTGTGTACACACCGTGTGCGGGTGTAACACGTCGTGTAGTGCCAGCCGAGTAGTCGGCCATGTCACTAACGACACGGGTAGTTGGAATTTAAATAGTATACATCGTGTAGATCTTATAGACGCCGTGTACTTTCATTTAAAGGTGAGCTGTGTGGCTAAGTCATGTAGAGGGACTCAGGCAGGGAGGAAAATTCAAGTACACGCCGTGTGGGTGGACAACATGTCGTGTGTTTTGGGGTGTTACATGACCATTTCTGGCAGAGTACATGACCATGTGAAAGACTTGAGGAAACACACCATGTAGTTATTATACACATCGTGTAGTCTTGTTTTAAAAAAACATGAAAAGTTTCTTTTCCATGTTCCTTTCTTACACTCCTCATTTTCAGTCCTTGATAAATCTTGATCTAAGGTGTGCATTTGACATTGTAGAGTCATGATACCAAGACGACCACTGGTTGTTTTCTAGGAAAGTGGTGACGATTATACTCTTGAGATGGTGGGCCATGGGCTACCAATAGATCCTCCAGCAGAGCCAGATGCAGCGCCAGCCATTATACCATACACAGGTGCGGAGGTGCAGTTCCGTGAAGGCTTCATGTGGTTCATGAAGACCTTATAGGGAGCACCACAGGATGCCACATCTATGGAAGTGCTGACTCGTATCTTTCAGCAGTAGCATCTGCCTATGTTTTTGGGGGATGTCATACCACAGGCTTTGGATTCCTTGATGGATTTGATACATACAATTTTCGATCATCTAGAGATGCCTCCAGGGAAGAGGGTCAGGCTCGTGACTTATATGCTGCAAGATTCCACCAAGAGGATGGGGGATGTTACCACCCAGTCATAGCATCACAGAGACATGGCGTGGAAAGATTTTCAGGTAGTCTTTTATGACTTCTTCTTTCCAAAGATGCTACGAGCAGATAGAGCTCAATAGTTCATCAATCTGCAGCAGGGCGCTATGTCAGTGATGGACTATTTTTTCCGCATCACTAAGCTTTAGTGTTTTACACCTGTTCTGGTGGGAGATGAGATGCTGAGGGCTCGATGCTTTGAGGATGGTCTTTGGTATGACATCCGAGCTCTGGTGAACGTTCTCAGGTTTCCTACTGTACATGCTATTGTAAACCAGACACTGATTACTAAGAGGAACTTGTGGGAAACTAGTGGTGCAGGCTAGGGTGGTTCGGCACTAGTTTTTGGTACTATTCCTTCCATTAAGAGGAAGAGGCAGATGGATTTCTCTCATAGTGGCAGTAATAGCCAGAGGAATTCTATATGTGGCCTGGTCATATGCTACCAGTGTGGTGGAGAGGGGAACAAGAGACCTCAGTGTACTCGAGACCTGGTGGAGTGCTGAGATTGTGGCAAGATGGGTTATCTACAACGCTTTTGCAGGGCGTTCCCACCAGTGTCTAGTGAGAGGGATTCTGTGAAAACTTCGTGAGCGTGAGAAGGACCAGCAAATTCTTACCAGTCGGGAAAATGGGATACATCAGGACGTCCATGCAGAGGTGGTGGTCGTGGACGTGGTATCTAGACACCAGGATCTCAAAGGAAGTAGTACTGGACGGCTCAGGGTAGCCAGGCTGTGTTGCAGGGCCGCGGCACTGGGCAGGCATATGCAGTGAAACAGACCCAACAGGAGCAGGATCCCAGACCTTCTACTGTTGGAGTTACTACGCTAGTAGCTTCTGTTTTATCTTTTGAACTTTTCGATATGGGTGATACACAGAGCTTTATATCTGTGGCCATTGTAGAGAGCCTTGGGCTCTGTGATTCTTCTTCATCAGATGTTATGACTCAAGACACTATGTTGGGAACTTGAACGACTGGTGTGCGTCAGTGCAAGGAGTACTCCCTTGAGGTTGGTGGGTGTCACTTTCTATGGGACCCCTATGTCTTAGAGATGAGGAACTATGATTTCATTCTTAGGATGGACTGGTTGGTTCCCTTTAGATCCTTTGTGGTCTGCTATCATTTCAGGGTGAGTTTCACATCACCAGAGGGTGGAGAGTTTCTATACAAGGGCAAATGGGATGTCCAGGCAAGCCAAGCTGGACCCGAGCATCATGGGAGAGGTGGTGTGACAACCCAGATTGTGAGTCTACATCTTGATGACCAGGGGACTTGTCAGAAGTATTACCCTCTAGTGGTTGATCATTTTAGGGATGTCTTCCTGGATGACATTTCAGGTCTTCCTCCAAAGTGTGATGTGGATTTATCTAATGAGCTTATTCCAGCAGTAGCACCGGTGTCAATACCTCCTAATAGGATGGCTACACTAGAGTTGTGGGAGCTCAAGAGATGGTTAGAGGAGATATAGGCAAAGGGTTTTATCTGACCCTATTGACGCTCCTTTCGTCACAAAATCTAAAGATTGGAAAAGGGGGTTATCTTAACTCCTAGTGATTCAACCTTTGGACAAATATCAAAAATTGACATAGGAAGGAATAAGAAGAATGTTGCACAAGGGTCGCGCAAGTTTTATGAAGGTTGCGTAAGTACACTTGCGCTCCACAATGGTCACGCAAGTAAACTTGCGCACCCTAAAGGATAACTTCCTGGGGTCTCCTCTAGCCTATAAATAGACCCTGTGGGCCCCCCATTTGAGGGGGGAATTTTCCCAGAATTCAAATTTAGAGCTCTGAACGCCCAAGTCTCTTCTTCAGGTCTTCCGAACACTTCTAAGGTAATTCTTTACCTAGAATGGAACGTCTAAACAAGAGGGGTAAGTTCTAAGTGTTAGAATTCACTAACACTTGCTCACCTAAGGTGTTTTACCCTTAAGGGAAATGAACATACTTGCGCGCCGCCCTACTTCCTCACCAAAACTTGTGTGCCTCTCTTCTGGAAGTACCTCGGGATAATTTTTAAGGCATTGATCAAGGATCACCCATGTGTTACCTTACTGGTTAACAATCGCGCAAGTACCCATGTGTCGTGTAGGTATACCTACACGACCGAGACTTGCGCGCCCACGCAGTACCTGCGCGCCTTCCAGGACTTGTGCACCCCTGCCTTTTTGGGTGCCCTTCTTGCCCATTTCACCCCTATTAAGCCATTCCACCTCCCCTATTCATGATTCAGTCATCAAGGCACTCTTTACATCCATTTATGGCATGATTTTTTGATTTGACTTCTTTATCTGAAAGGAATTCTGTGGAATATCTCTCAAAACCTAGTGATTTACACATCTTTATGTCACTAAAGATTGAGATTTCATTCATTCAACCTCATCCTTTAAGATGAGAGAACTCATTATCCTAGGCCTCCTTTTCAGGAGTAAGTCCCAAGTCCTCATTAACCTGGGCCTCATTTTCAGGAGTAAGCACCAGTCTCAAATCTAGGATTCCTTTTCAGGAGTAAGTCCTAAGTCCTAATTAACATGGGCCTCCTATTCAAGAGTATGCCCTAGTCTCAAATTTGGGCATCCTCCTCAGGAGTAAGCCCCAACCATAATTCTCTTAACCTGGGAATCCTTTTCAGGAATAAGCCTCAGTCTCAAATAGGGGCATCCTCTTCAGCAGTAAGCCCCAAGTCCCTTAATTTTTCAGGTCTCTTAACCTGGGACTCCTTTTTAGGAGTAAGCCCCAGTATTAATTTCTCTTAACCAGTCCTAAAATACCTTTGATCTTGGATTCCTTCTTAGGAGTAAAACCCAATCATAATTCCTCTCCTAATTTGGGCCTCCTATTCAGTAGTAAGCCCCAAGTTATAGTATTCAAATCTCCATTAAGTACATATACCTTTATGGACCCTGTTCCTGGATTTCTTCCCTGAAGTAAATCCTAATCTTCATTTATCTGGGCAGTCAAACATACATAAGTCCCACATTATTTCATATGATTGCATATTTAATGGCACAATTGTCTGATTTTTACCAATACCTCTTGTTTCTCACACCGAGCATGACTCACATGAGCTTAGAGTGTAAAAGTAATTATAACATCCTTATTTGAGACATCAATCATAAACATCATACTCCCTTACTCGAACTACGTGGGTTTTGATTCCTTTTCTAAATAAAGGATACGTAGGTATCCCATCTGCGGGTTTGATCCCAACTCTGAAATAATACATGTCCTTCTGAATGACAATAAACATCAAGTACCCCACTGAGTGGCTTTAAAACCAGCATGGTCATCATAATGACCAAGAGACTTCTATATAAATGTGTCGAAGGATACCATTGATCAAGAATCTCTAATAAATATAGATGATTCTCTATCGATGAAGAACCTCAAATACATATAAAAGATTCTATAAATTTCATACATATTTAATCATTGATTTTCAGATCTGAAGTAAATCTCATTTTATACTTGGTAATGTAATAAGGATTCATGAACATAACTTAAATCTATAAAGAGAGTCCCGGAGTAGACAATAATTCCCCTAAAAAAGGTGTGATCAGTCCGACCTCCCATCCTCTCGACCAATGAAAATTCTTAAGCATCATCATACCATAAACTAATGAGCACCTACCTTTTGAATGTAGGTACAAATGGATGTGGAATCATTGGATGTTTCCGGTTCTATGAACAAACCCGTTAGAAACCGATTGGAATGTTTGAACCCTAAATCAAGGAGGTCATCCCCAAATTCTGATGTAAACAAAAAATGGTGAACCTGACGTGAATCCTTAACCAAGTCAAAATGATGTATTACCTATTCATTAGGTCCCTATTTAAAACTCAATGAGAGGGCCAACAAAAACATTCATTGACATATGTGCTCATCCAAAAGATGTAGTGGATGCTCTTATCTTGATTACGTCCGTTATATCAAATAGGCACGCTTTTCCAAGATCTTCTGAATTTCTAGAATTGCTGCTCTCAAGTTCACACCTATGAATACCGCCCGCTGTTTTGTATGCCCCTGCTACTACTCCTGCTGGATCGTCGTCCACTCTGAGGATGACATCACCTACTCAGCATCTTCAATGTTGGGTATCAAATGCACTGGTTAAGGAGTACCGTCAACAAGGTACCATCCCAACACTAGAGGCTTCCCGAAAATCCCTCCAAGTGAACAACTCACACTGGTCGTCTGAACAAAAATGACTAGTGATCAAGAAGCAGGTAGTTCTAACCACTGTCTCCAACCGTTTCGGGTCATTATCCCCGGAATGCAATCACCATTCACTCCCATATTCTGGGGAGGTGAATGAGCAGGTCCCCCAGGGCCTTAATTCAATGAAGCAGGAGTCCTTCCTAAGGGCTCTTATCAACAATCACCGCCAGACTCATGCGGTAGTACGCTGTCAACATGATCAGAGTGTCGACTCCAGGCGTTCGCCTCAAGTTCCTCGAACCCGAGCAAGCAAGACGAATCGCCAGAGGCGAAATCCGGTTAACATTGAGCTCGTTCTCATCTCTGCCATCCCCGAAGAAGTCCACCAACCTAACTTGGTGGCAAGCAATGAGCAGGCACACACACCTGCCCATTTTAATTCTGTTGTCCAGCTGACTCATCTGGTAGCATGCCAATCCTTCCAGGCAATTCCAGTGGAGTACTATAGGCAGGAACATACACCTATTTATACATCATCATCTAGTCAACAGGCCCATCTGACTACATATAATGGTGCTCGTCAACCAAGTTCAGCGAAGTGCAATTAGCAGGAACATACAACTGCTAGTATTAATCAAGCCTACCAACAGTCTCGTTTGGTAGCACTCGGAGAAGTTAGTCAAAAATCCCCGACAATAAACAGGAGGCAGACTCAACTCTCTACCACCACACTTGAGTACTGTCAGGATTCACTGACAGGAAAAGGAGGACAGGACCATGCATATACACCTACTCCAATCACATAATGGACGTATATCCCCGTTCTGTCAGCTGAAGTCACCAAGTATATTCTATCCATGGTGAAAGAGAAGAAGCAAATCCCTGCTCATATTCTGGATGCCTGCTAGGATATTATAATAACATCAGCGGCATCTTAGGGAATGACACATAAATCTATCCCTACCAGTGGAGTGACACATCAACAATTCACTCCGGAACAGACACACATTTGTTCCAGTCCAAGAGGGTTGTGGGGCATACTCCCCCATATCATACGAACAACCAAGTCAGGAACATACACTTGATTTGAATAGAGATCATCAGCCTAACATGTCCATCTCTCCTGATCATGCACATACACCTGCTCAGAGTAGCCACTTTCGTCAACAAGTGGATTCCAAGGTGAGTAAGAAGGCATCTAAGAAAAAGACCCACCCAGCACAGTCAGGATATCAAGAGCCAATCTGTAATAAGGCCTTTCTTGATGCTGGAGTTCTTGAAGCCCTCAGACAGTTATCTTTTGGAATTCAAGATTCTACTCCCTCATTTCCCAATAGTGGGAACATTAATTCCGAAGGTATTCAACAGAAACTTCCTCATGAAGGATTGATTCATGACAATTCGGTCGATCTCAAAGTTTCATCTTCATATGAGAGCCACAGGAACCCTCTGTGTGGTCAGAAGACCAAGGAGAAAGAGATCTCATCTTTTGCTGAAACCCATTATCGTGGTCCTCCTCATGATTATGAATTTCGCTGCGAAAGTCCTCTCTACAGTAGTGATGCACATTGCCCGGAAAATACTCCAGTGGAAAATGTAGTGTCGAGAAATCCCTCTTATCTTGAAGCACTTTCAAATGTGAAACCAGTCATATATGATGTTTCATCACTAGAAGGTGAAATACTTTCTCAATCAGAACATTGCCCAGGGTGTAAGTCATTCTCTGAACCACCCCTAAGTCATGCATCTTCTAGTTTGATCAATGATTTCTCTACCAATCTTGTTGAATCCGATGAAGCAACAAGTAAACACCAACTCTCGTCAAATAAGGTAGAAGAATCTTCATTGAATGATAAAGAAGAAATGCCGAACATGAGAAAACAAATGGTGAAAGGTGAAGTGCCAGTCATGTTTTGGCCTCTGGTAGATTCTCACTATGACATTCCAGAAATGTTAACGAAAGATGGAATTCATGATATTCATCTCAACATATGGAAAAATCTTTGTCAGTTGAAGAAGAAAGTATTATCTTATGATGAATATGAAAATCATCTTAAGATAATAGAAGGGTTACAATGTCATATTGATTTGGAATATCTATATGTCTCTCGATATCCAAAGTCTAAAAAGCAGTAGAGAGCCCTTCAACGTTCATGTCTTGGAGCACTAAGAAGATTGCGTCAGTTAATTTCCAATGCCCCATCTGGTATTCATGTAATAGGATGGGGTGTTCATGGAGCACTAAATTTCACGGTTCTCTCCAGTCAGCAAAGCCCGCCGAAAATAGTCTCATGCAATGTTATTGCCCATGACCGACCACAGTCAGTGGGCTTTGATTGTAATCAAAATCTTTCCCAAGAATAGGCCTCAACTAGTTCCTCTCAAAATAAAGAATACAGAGAAAAATTTGTTGAATTACTCCTGCATCAAGCAAACGATAATATTGCACAGGCCTCTCGTTTGGAGAAAGAACATCATCATGTGACTGACGTGTCAGAAATCATCCAACGGTCCTTTGAACCGGGTAATAAAATTGGATGTCGATTGATGAATCTAGCTAATTTCCAGACCCAGGTCCGCAAGGTCAGGAGAGATTTTAAGAAAGGCTCAGACATAGCATGTTAAAAACCACCCCATCTCGCCAGACTAGGGACTCTTTTAAACCAACCCTGGGAATCAACAAATAGGATTCAAGGAGTTGAGAGAGAATAGCAGGAACATCCCCAGTCCACCGGACTGGGGACTTTTTCAAATCATCAATCCCCTCATCAGAGAAAGTCATTTTTTTCTCGATTGGGGAAGAAGCCTCAAGAAAAAAAGGGCCAAATTATCAGGAGACTCCCTCCAAATTACATTTCGTCAAGAAGTTCCTGAGGGATCAAATCAACAAAAGGAAATGTCTCATCAAAGATATAGAAAAATACAATATCACAGAAATGATGATAGAAAGGATGCGATGCGTTATGCATCAATCAATGTCATTAATGTCGTTGTTGCAGATCCACTAGATGAGGCTCACTCAGGGGACTCAGATGAAGAGGTTCATACTTAAGAAGATGTACGCACCGACACAAATGAAGAAGGTGTGCGTACACGAAATAAAAAGGTTACTCAGAACCTAGGTAGTTCTTCAATTAACAAACTTCCCCCTATCCGAAAAGGATCCATCAAAGGGAGGGGAAAGAATCAAGTTACATATACTTCCTCTAGAGAAGGCCAATCGCTCTCGCTAGAGCAAAGTTTTCAACAATAGGAGGAAGAAATGAAGGAATTAAGGAGGTTGAATGCAGAACTACTTCAGGGTAGTCTTCTTCTTAAGCATTCTGGAGTCAGTCAGCCAAGGGAATTTGTTGCATCTACTAAGATGGATCAGGAATATCCTCCTATATCAGTACACCCTCACAGGTCTAATCCTACGGGTCAAGTGCAACAACAGTTGGCAGTGCTACCATCAGTTGTAGCACCAACCACCACATCTATCCAAGCCCCAGTCATTGCACCTACCCAAGTCCAAGTTCAGCCGGATGTTTCTCAAAAGTTAATAACTATCATTGAGTCATTAACAGCTTGGATAGAAACTATGGAAGGGAAACGTGTGCAGGTTCAACCAGAAAAGAAAGTTTACCCTGAATGGGTAGATTCAATCTCTCCTCCATCCAGTTTTGGAAACACTGTATTCCCTATTTTCAATGGATCAGGCGACCATGAATAGCATTTGATGCATTATGTGTCTTGTTTTGATCCTATGATGGGAACTCTAGAGTAGCAAGAAGTAGTAAAACATAGATGCTTCGTACGGACCTTACAATAACCAGCCTTTGATTGGTATACAAGCTTGCAATCCTGGCCAATTACTGGATGGGAAGATCTTCTTCAACAATTCATTCTTTAGTTCAGCTCAACTTTGCCAAAGACAATAGTTTTGGTCTTACAAACTGTAAGAAAAGGAAGAATTAAAGGGTCTCAGATTTCATTGCTCGCTGGAAGGGATTAAAATATTCCCTAAGATTAGCACTCCCTCAAGAAGAATTGTTTCCAATCTGTGTGGCAAATCTGCGTGATGAATTACGCATGCCGTTAATCCCGGTGAAATACACAGGAGGGTTTCGAGACCATACTTCAATGGATCAGCAGATTGAATATTCCCTTATACAGGCTAAGGCTAAATCTCATGTAATTCCATCAGCTCTAGGAAGGAGAATGGGTAAAGCAGAAACTGCTACAGTTATGCTTAAACAAGCACATGTACCTATTTCTACTTCAAAACCTTCATCTTATCTTAGGGCTCCACCTTGTGAGCACCAACAACAAAGGCCGTTTTGTCCAGATGATCAAAGAGGTCAAAGAAGAGAACAATTTGAGGATCTTAAGAGCAAAGTTTACTCTTTCCAAAATGAACAAGTTCCTGGTTATTTCATTTTGGCTCTCGAAAATAATTTGGCTCAATTGCCAATGCCAAAGAGGCCAAACAAGGAATGAGATGAAGACTGTCCCAATTATTGCCCTTTTCATCAAATGTTGGTACATCCCATCCAGGAGTGTTTTGTTTTCAAAGACCTCCTGCAAAAGATGGTCGACTCGGGACAAGTCAAACTGAAAGGTTCTTCAGCTCAGGTAGCATGTGTTACTTCTACAGTTCTAGAGGAGGAAGGAGAATGGCAAGAAGTCAAAGGCAAAAATGCACAGAATTATGATGATTGTATGGTCAGAAAGATAATCAACCGAACTCAAGCTATTTTGCGAACACAATTAAAGAAACTGATTGTGTCTTCTTCCATGAATGTTGCGGAAAAACCCTCTTCATCAGAGGGAAAGTCCTCAAAGAAACGACATGATTCAATGAAAGAAAAAGAATCAAAAGAAGATGAGTATGTGTCAAATCATAAGTTATCTTTGACTCTGGGAGACTTCATGCCATCTACTTCAAAGCCACAGGCACTGCCCCACCAAACAGCACAGCCTAAACAGGCTTATCAGGCGGAGTCTTCATCAGACGAAGAGTTAATCTTCGGTTCTATTAATATGATTCAACTAACAGATCCATATGCTAGTCACAATTTCGATTTCGATGAGCTTGAAATCCCTGTATCAAACAGGGGAATCAGAGGAAGTTCCAGAGGCTCAGGATACAGGGGAAAACATGGATCTTTCAAAAGCCACTATTCCAATTCTACCCCTTCTAGAACTGTGTACGCAGCAGAAGCTCGTGTTAGAGCCCTTCAGCGAGCTCATCAAGAACAAGCAAGTTCTTCTACCAATAGAAAATTCAGTCCTGGCATAATTATTTTGGAAGACCGGTTAAAGTTTCCATCTTCTTCCTCTCAGCAAGTAAATGTATCTAATCGTTCTAATCTTCCAAAACCTATAATATTGCCAGCTCCTATCCCAATACAAGATGCATCAACTTCTAAAGCATCTACTTCCAAGGTACCTACTAAACCACATATTCCTATTGGTAAACACGGACCTATGGATCAAAATTATGATTTATTGAAACACTTGGCCCAAGTACGAGCCAAGTTATCAATTCTGGATGCTCTGAATCTGTCAAAAGATCTTTGGGAAGCACTTATCGAGGCTTTGTCAAGTCCTCAGGAGTTTGAAACTGAAATTGTTGCAGCTGAAGTCTATCACATAGAGAATATTCCTATAGAATTCCATGCAATAATATTTTTTACTGTTGAAGATGATGATGATGTTGTGCATGGGCATATTAGACCTTTGTACTTATCTAGAAAGGTCAATGGAATAGATGTCCAAAGAGCTTTCATTGACAATGGTTCCGGAGTCAACCTCATGCCCATTCGTACACTTCGTCGACTGGGCCTCACAGAATCTGATTTATCTCCTTCTACCATGATGTTACAAGGATATGATAAAATTGAACAAGAACCACTGGGCGATGTTACACTCAGAACTCAGTTTGGAGATCTTGTATCCAATTTAGATTTCATGGTTGTTGATCAAGACTCAACTTTCAACATCTTGCTTGGAAGACCCTGGCTACATCAATATGCAGATATCCCTTCATCAAACCATCAATGTCTCAAATATTGTTTCGATGGTCATGTTGGGACATTGTATGGGAATAAGGCCCTGTTCAAGACATGTGAGTCTCAATTCATTAAGGTGGAATTCTATCAAATGAAGGGAAGGGAGAAATCCACAACAAAGGATATTACCAATGTTAATTCTCTATATGGTTTGGAGAAGATCCATATCAGTCAAATTGACAATATAGACCCAAATCAAAATACACTTATGGAAAGATCCATAATGTCAATTATGGAAATCAAGCCAGACAACATGGGATAAATTGGTAACCCACCAAGTAGTGATGAAAGCACAAATAGTGACGTCTTCCTTTCATCTACTGAAATCCAACAAGTCTATACTTCTCCAATTAGGCTAGAAAAAGTTATATCAACATTGGAGGTGAACAATGATGTTGATTCTCAATCCATCATCTCCTCTTTTTTACCCAAAGAAGACCCTTCATCATCAATCAGGTCAGAAATGGAAGCTTCTTCTTCAAGATATACTATTTTTTACATCTCTTCTGATCATGAAAATTCTGCTTTATCATCTACTATTCAAGTAGAAATGGAAGAAATAACACATGATGAAGAAGAATAGGAAGTTCTCAAAGATGCCCCTCCAGCATTTGAAGAGGATATCTCTACCACTATGGATGAACTCAGAGAAATAAATCTGGGTACAAAAGAAGATCCATGCCCCCACTTTAATCAGTGCATCCATGACTCTTGAAGAGAAAGAGATATATATTTCTTTTATAAAGAAAAATAGAGATATATTTGCTTGGAACTATACAAAAATTCTTGGGCTTGATCCTGATGTTGCTACTCATCATTTGGGTTTACCAAAATAATATCGAGGATTTAAGTAAGTCGCGAGAAGAACACACCCAACTTATGCTTCCAAAATTGAAGCTGAAGTGGATAAGCTTATCAAAGCTAACTTTTTTAGAGAAGTTCAGTATCCCAAGGGGTTGGATAATATTGTCCCTGTAAAGAAGAAGAACGGACAAATTAGAGTTTGCATCGATTTCAGATATCTTAATCGGCATTGTCCTAAAGATGATTTCCCAGTTCCGATTACAGAAATTTTAATTAATGCAACAGCTGTCTATAAAGCACTTTCCTTCATGGATGGATATTCCGAATATAATCAGACCCGAATGGACCCAGAAGACGAAGAATCCACAGCCTTAAAAGCCTCTCAGGGTGTGTTTTGGTACCAGGTAATTCCCATTGGCTTAAAGAATGCAGGTGCAACATATCAGCGTGCCATGCATTGTATCTTCAAACCCTTCTTACGGAGGTTTGTTAAATGCTATGTAGACAATTTGGTGGTTAAATCCAAACAACGTTCTAATCACTTGGCTGATTTGGAAGTCATATTCCTCAAGCTTCGACAACATAATTTGAAGTTGAACCCCTTAAAATGTGCTTTTGGGGTAACCTCAGAAAAATTTCTTGGGTTTGTTGTATGCCATCGTGGTATTGAAGTCGATCCTGAGAAGTCCAAGTCAGTCCTTGGTATGTCACCTCCTCAAAATTTGAAATAATTAAGAGGAATTCAAGGAAACATAGAATATATTCAGCGTTTCATCGCCAATTTGGTAGGAAAAAGTTTACCCTTCACCAAATTGATGAAGAAGGGAGCCACTTACCAGTGGACTAAAGAATGTCAAGAAACATTCGATATTCTCATGAAATGCCTCTTGAGTCCACCGGTACTCATGCCAGCTGTTGAAGAAGTACCACTTATCCTCTACGTGACAGCTCTAGAGCGATCATTGGGTGCCTTTCTTTCTCAAAAGAATGATGCTGGGAATGAAAACAACCTCTACTATCTCAGTCAAACTATGCTTGATGCAGAAACCCAGTATTCATGTATTAAGAAGTGCTGCCTGGCATTAATATTTGCAGTTCAGAAGTTGAGACACTACCCGCAACATCACGAGGTCCAATTGGTATCTCGCAGTAACCCGCTCAAATTCATCCTTAGTCGTCCAATGCTTACAGGACGTCTGGCAAGGTAGGCAGTTATTTTGCAGCAATTCGACATTCAGTATGTGTCTCAAAAGGCGATAAAGGGCCAAGATATGGATGATTTCCTGGATGAACACCCTTCAGTGGAAGACCCATCTTCAGATATTGAACTCCCTGATGAGGAAGTCTTCTCTATTCAAGAAAGTCCTCAAGCATGGGAAATGTATTTTGATGGTGCTTCCAGAAGTCCAACAGGGAGGAAAATGGAAAATCCAAAATTCAACAATGTTGGATTAGGAATTGTGCTCATTTTTTCTAGAAAAGGCAGTGTTACCTTATTCCTTCTTATTGTGGGAAGGTGGTACCAATAATGAAGCATAATACAAAGCTCTCATCGCAGGATTGGAATTAGCGCTTCAAGCACAAGTGAATCACTTAAAGGTGAAAGGTGATTCAGACCTGGTAATCAAACAAGTCAATGGGGATATGCCATCAGAAAAGAAGAACTAATCCCTTTGTATGATTACATCAGAGAGTTAATGGTGGAATTCCCTTCACAACCGACATTTTCTTATGTCCCAAGATCACAAAAGGCTCAAGTTGATGCACTGGATAATATAGCCACAACTCTGGAAGATCCAAATCGGGATGAGACATCCATCATTATTGCCCACCGTCGTGCAATTTCACCTTATGTTCGAATCAGAACAGAGGAAATTAATGAAATTTGTCTCATTCCTGAACCATATTGTCATACTAAAGGATGGATGTCACCTATCAGAGAATACCATCAAAATGGAACACTTCCACCTGATAGAGATGAGAAAGAACAAATCCGGGGACGTGTGGTCAATTTTACTCTTTATGATAGCCCGGATCACCTCGAGAAAATTCTCTACAAACTTGGTTTTGATGGAGTTCACTTTAGATGCATTGATGGTGAAGAGACAATGGTTGTCATGAAAGAAGTGCATGCAGGAGTCTGTGTTGCCCACCAGTCTGGACATAGACTGTCTGATCATATTCGAAGGCTTGGATACTTTTGGCCTTCAATGATTCAAGATTGTGTTGATTTCACAAAGAAGTGTCATCCATGCCAAGTATATGAAAACTTAATTCATCAACCTCTAGAGTTACTTCATACATCTAAATAATCATGGAAACTTGCCACATGGAAAATGGATGTGGTGGGACCTTACCCTTCGGCTACGGCCAAGCAGTTTAAGTACATTCTTACTGCTATTGACTTCTTTTCGAAATGGTCAGAGGCAATACCTCTCAATGAATTCAGTTCTAAATGCGTTGTTAGCTTCATCAAGTCTAAAATCATTACCAGATTTGGTGTCCCTCATACCATATTGATGGACAATGGAACCAACTTCTGTTCATCCAAGGTTAAGAAGTTGTATCAAGAATACTACATCAAATCCAACCATTCATCTCGGTATCATGCAGCGGCCAATGGCCAGATAGAAGCCTTCAACAAGACTCCTTCAAATATACTGCAAAAGATGGCAGATAAAGATCAAAATTCATGGCATGATAAACTCTTTCATGCTTTATGGGATTATCGGACTACCACTCTCACTACAACGCGATCAACTCCATATTCATTGGTATATGGAATGGAAGCAGTCATGCCAATTGAAGTTCAACTACCCTCACCCAGAGTTTCCATTTGTGATCAATCATCTACATATGAACACTCTCAAAAGAGATTGAATGAATTGGAATGGTTAGATGAGAATAGATTGTGCACTTTTCACCACTTGGAAGTCTATCAGAATCGAATAGCACGAGATTTTAACAAAAACGTTCGCCTTCGTTCGTTCACTCAGGGAGAATTTATATTAGTTCTTAGAACTCCATTGATACCAGGAAAGAAACCTCCCACGCTTGATCCAAAATGGGGAGGACATTACTCAATACATAGGGTCTACTCCAATGGAGCTTATTCATTAATCTCGATGGATGGAGAACTCATCACTACTCCAAACAATGCTAGATTTTTGAAGAAGTATTTTGTATAGACACAAAATATATCATTGTAGGTCCTGTATGACCTTAAACTACATCACCGTCCAGCAAGACGTCAAACTGCATAACCAACGGTCCATGCATATGACCCTAAACTATTTGCACATACGTCCAACATAACGTTAAACTATGAAAAAAGTTCCCTAATTCATCCCACACGACATTAAACTGTGATGTCCAAACTACATGATGCTAAACTGTACAGAAGTCCCATACATCCAGCAAGACATTAAACTACATCATTGGTGGTCCAGTATGACCTTAAACTGCACCACCGTCCAGCATGACATTAAACCTCATCATTGGTGGTCTGGTATGACCTTAAACTACACCACCATCCAGGAAGACGTTAAACTGAATCATCAACTGTCCATGCATATGACCCTAAATAATTTTCACATACGTCCAGCATGACGTTAAACTACATCCCCCTTCATCATCCTTTCTATATGACATTAAACTATATAAAAGTCCCTTATGTTCAGCAAGGCATTAAAATGCATAACCAATGGTCCATGAATATGACCTTAAACTATTCTCACTTATGTCCAACATGACGCTAAACTGTATCGTCCCCTTTTCGTCCAACATGACGTTAAACTATGAAAAAAGACCCTAATACGTCCAACATGATGTTAAATTGTGTACTCTTTTGTCCCCACTACATGACATTAAACTGCACAGTTCCCCTTTTGTCCTACATGATGTTAAACTACACTTTGTCCCTGCTACATGACAATAAACTATGCAACACTTATAGTCCTAACTGCAAGTCTTTAAACTGCATAGTCCCTTCATATGTCCTAAATGACATAAAACTATGCATTGTTAGGGTTGTTTCTACCTCTTGTTTCTCACATCGAGTATGACTCACGTGAGCTTAGAGCCAACCTCAACCATAACACTCTCTCTGGGGCGCTAACCATGCATAAGTCCCAACACAATTTTTTAGGTCATTGTACCCAAGAACAACTTGATCACTAATTAATTCTTTAATTGAACTATGCAGACTTTGATCCTTGCATTCCAGGCTGGGTATGTAGGCAACCTCCCAAGGTTCAAGCACAAAACCAATCTCTTCACTTCGGTTCACCTCCATCTCATACGATTTTGATTCGTGAAACCGCCCCTAGAATCAATATCTTTACATTGCTTTAATATCGTCCTTGCTATATGACGTTAAACTATACAACACTTTTGTCCATTATGAAAATAAACTACGATATTCTTTGATACCCTCACCTGAGAGGGAACCATTATTTACATTAATTCTTCAATCATGTTTCATTTAAAAGACTATGTGCATACATGGCAATACCCGAACCTTTTATCTTGGGTTAAACCATCATTGCACTAAAGTCCCCTTTCATCCTTCACATGTATGAACCAAATTTTTACATAGGGTATTTCTAGAACTATGCGGGCTTGATTCTCATCCTTATGGGATATTTAGGAACGTTAGAGTGTCCCTAAAATCCATCCCCAAGTCTTTTAGGCCTAACCCCAAATTCCACTTTCAGTCCCCTGGCTGAAAAGTCCCCATGAAAGCACACACTATGTATTTCTTACAATGGTCCAAGATCTATGACCCTAAACTATGATCTCTAATCCTTTTGTCCCACACGACGTTAAACTGTATTTTAAGAACTATGTATGGGTTGATTCCCATCTTTATGGGATACGTAGTGAAGTCCAGCATTTTAATTCAGGACCCAACCACAACATGATTATGGTTAGCATTGATTTGTGTATCTTTGCATACATTGGACAATACCCATCTTTATGTGTCATAATCCTGACCTTAAATATTTTCAGATCTACATAAACCTTTTCTTGACTTCTAGTCACAAAAAAGTAAAACTTCTGCGAGTTCTTTTGCCTGATTATGCAGTACGTGCCCTTAGGCGGCCTTGAATAAATAGAATCTATAACAGATTTGTCAGCCAAAAGATACAATTATTTGAATTTGCAGCCAATGCCCTTAGGTGGCCCTGCATAATTCCACCCCCCAATGGGTTTGTTAAATACTGGTAACTTCATTCTTGGAAAGAAAGCCTCTTGTGTCCTTGTTGGTCTTAAAAGATAGTATGTAGGGATCCACAAAAATAGCCATCCTTAACATATTTGTCCCATATCCTTTTTCATGATCTGAAAGTATTCAAGTCTATGGTTTATATTCTCCTTCCCTACGTTTGGGTCAGACCTTCATAGGAGTAATATCCATCCAGTTCTTCAATAATCTTGTTTGCAAATATCTTCTCCATATTCTAGTACCTCTTTCTATACATCAAACTCTATACATTCGAAAATTTGATTCTCCATAAACTTTCACTGGCTTTTAGCACTAGGAAAGTAAATTTCTGAGAGTTCTTTCGCCTGACTATGCAGCACGTGCCCATAGGTGGCCATGCATAAACTGTCTACCTAATATACTTGTTAGCCAAAAGATACTATTTATTTGACTATGCAGCCAATGCCCTTTGGTGGCCCTGAATAATTCAACCACCTGATGGGTTTGTTAAATAATGGTAACTTCATTCTTGGGAACTAATTATTCTAATGCCTTTTAGATCTTTTTCATATCATTCCTCAGATCCAAATATTCTTAAGTCATAGTTTACATTTTTTCCCTCATACTTGAGTATGGTACTATGTTTTCAAATGAGTGGTCAAGGAATTGAGTCAATTCTAATTCATTTGGTCAAATCTATTTCGAACATAAATATTAGCCTCTTTATGTCCGATGTGCATGACTTTAAACTGCCCACAAATGACAAAGGAACTTTTGAATAAAAGTCAAGTTCCAACTCACTAAACATACATTTTCTATGATTTAGGTAATATTGAGCAATTAAAAGATTCAAAGTTTGTAGTGTTATTTACATTAATCCTAGTAAAAATAGAAATATGTTTACTAGTCCCATTGGCTTAGGTAAAATTTAAAGCAGGTAGCAGGAAAATACATGCACAAGTGATTGAGGATGAAAGCATTCTTCCCATTTGATGCACAAGAATTAGAAGGACATCTACAAATTGGAGTCTCTTCTCTTTTCCAAGAAATTACAAAAGACTTTAAACATAACTCTTCATTTGATTTACGGCATCCCGAGATTCATCAGCAGCCACCTAGAATTCATTCGTTCAACTGGATACCATAAGAGATGTAGAGATACCAGCTCTTCTTGGAACAATTGTAAGAGAATGTCCTTGAGTGCGGTTTGAGAAAATTTTCTGCTAATCCAACAGTGACTCTATTTCTGTCTAAGAGACGTGGAAGATGGATACATGGATTTGAGAATGAAGCATTGGAAGTAATGATTCATTTAGAGAGAGTACCCTTTTCAGATATTTCTCTAATGCCATGTTTGTCTTCTCTCCACCAACCGGTAGCGGAAAACATTTCAGCCCATGGGTTTTCCATTTTCATATCTACAAGGAAATGACATGGAGGATGAATTTTAAATTTCACACCATTGTTGTTGCTCTTAATTCACATCATAACCGAAATAGAGGACTAGTAATGCAGCTGCATCTCAGGCATATAGCTCATTGCATCTGGAACGTTGACTCCTTGAAGATGACCATGAACACACAGAGGAAGATAGATGCTTGTGGGAAAATAAGATGATATTTCTTCAAGTACATAGCCAAATCTGGGAGAGTGCTGTCGCAGATATCATAGTAATCATGGCCAACAATGTTCATAATGTCATCAATCCGCTTGCTTTCCATTTCATCAGCTGTTCTGATTCTCTTTGGAGCCATTGAATCTGCACAAAAGTTTAATAAACTAACTCTTAAATAGGTTTATTTTTCATAAAATTAGTAAAGGAGTTCAAAATAATGGATAAGGCATTAAGGCGCGCAACTCTAAACTTGGCACGCATGTATGGATGTGCCGCGCAAGTATTTGGCATGCAAGTATCACTGCGTAGGTCCAGATACCTTGACAGCAGCGCGACATCAAGGAAACAGCGGGATACCGAGAAACTTGCACGGAAAATGCAACTTGCGCAGCAAGAGCTCGAAAGTTTCAAATCCATATTCTTTTTATGGAAGTGAGGCCCTCTATTTATAGACAATGTCATGACCCTGCGCATCGTACCCTACACGATCAAAGGCCATAGCCCTACACGCCAGACCCTGCGTGCCCAAATCTCATTTGCGTGCCATACCCTGCGTGCCCCAATTTCCTTTTGATTCTCGATTTCCTCAGAGTCAAATCCACATTTGTTTTGGATCCAAATCTGAGGGGGGACATTTTTTGATACTCCTTTCATCACAAAATCTAATGATTGGAAAAGGGGATTATATTAACTCAATGTGATTCAACCTTTGGACAAATATCAGAATTTGACAAAGGAAGGAATAAGAAGAATGTAGCACAAGGGTTGCGTAAGTTTTACGATGGTTGCGCAAGTACACTTGCGCGCACTAAAGGATAACCGCTTAGGGTATTTTCCAGCCTATAAATAGTCCCTGTGGGCCCCCCATTTGAGGGGGGAATTTTTTCAGAAGTCAGATTTAGAGCTCTGAATGCCGAAGTCTCTTCTTCAGGTCTTCCGAACACTTCTAAGGTAATTCTTTACCTAGAATGGAAGGTCTAAACAAGACTAGTAAGGTCTAAGTGTTAGAATTCAATAACACTTGAACACCTAAGGTGTTTTACCCTTAAGAGAAATGAACATACTTGTGTGCCTCCCTACTTCCTCACCAAAACTTACGTGCCTCTCTTCTGGAAGTACCTTAGGATAATTATTAAGCCTTCGATCAAGGATCTTCCAAGTGTCACCTTACTGGTTAACAATCGTGCAAGTACCCATGTGTCGCGCAGGTATACCTGCGCGACCAGGACTTGCACGCCCACGCAGTACTTGCGCGCCTACCAGGACTTGCACGCCCCTGCCTTTTTGGGTGCCCTTTTTGGCCATTTCACCCCTCTTAAGACATTCCACCTCTCCTATTCAAGATTCAGTCTTCAAGACACTCTTCAAAGCCATTTATGGCATGATTTCTTGATTTGAATTCCTTATCTGAATGGAATTCTGCGGAATATCTCTCAAAACCTAATTATTTACACATCTTTATGTCACTAAAGATTGAGATTTCATTCATTCAACATCATCCTTTAAGACGAGATAACTCATTAACCTGGGCCTCCTTTTCAGGAGTAACTCCCAAGTCCTCATTAACCTAGGACTCCTTTTCAGGAGTAAGCCCCTGTCTCAAATCTGGGCCTCCTTTTCAGGAGTAAGTCCCAAGTCCTCATTATCCTCGGCCTCCTTTTCAGGAGTAAGACCCAATCTCAAATTTGGGCATCCTCCTCAGGAGTAGGCCCCTACCATAATTCTCTTAACATGGGCCTCATTTTTAGGAATAAGCCTTAGTCTCAAATATGGGAATCTTCTTCAGGAGTAAGCCCCAAGTCCTTTAATTTTTCAAGTCTCTTAACCTGGGCCTCCTTTTTAAGAGTAAGCCCCAGTCTTAATTTATCATAACCAGTCCTAATTTACATTTTATCTAGGATTCCTTCTCAAGAGTAAAACCAAATCATAAGTCCTCTCCTAATTTGGGCCTCCTTTTCAGGAGTAAGCCCTAAGTTAGAGTATTCAAATCTCCATGAAGCACATATACCTTTATGGACCATGTTCCTGGATTTCTTTCCTGAAGTAAATCCTAATCTTTATTTATCTGGGCAGTCATTCATACATAAGTCCCACATTATTTCTTATGATTGCATCTTTCATGGCACAATTGTCTGATTTTTACCAATACCTCTTGTTTCTCACACTGAGCATGACTCATGTGAGCATAGTGTGTAAAAGTAATTATGAAATCCTTCTTTGAGCCATCAATCATAAACATCATACTCCCTTACGTGAACTACGTGGTTTTTGATTCCTTTTTTAAATAAAGGATACGTAGGTATCCCATATGCGAGTTCGATCCCAACTCTAAAATAACACATGTCCTTATAAATGACAATAAACTTCAAGTTCCCCACTGAGTGGCTTTAAAAATAGCATGGTCATCAGAATGACCAAGAGACTTCTATATAAATTTGTCGAAGGATACCATTGACCAAGAATCTCTAATAAATACATATGATTCTCTATCAATGAAGAACCTCGAATGCATATAAAAGATTCTCTAAATATTCTACATATTTAATCATTTATTGTCAGATCTGAAGGAAAGATCATTTTATACTTGTTATTGTAATAAGGATTCACGAACATAACTTAAATATATAAAGAGTGTCCCGGATTAGACAATAATTCCCCACCAAAAGGTGTGATGAGTTTGACCTCCCATCCTCTCGACCAATGCAAATTCCTAAGCTTCATTAGTCCACAAACTAATGAGCGCCTACCTTTGGAAAGTAGGTCTAAATAGATGTGGAATCCTTGGATGTTTCCAGTTCTACGAAAAAACTCGTTAGAAACCGATTAGAATGTTTGAACCTTCAAACAAGGAGGTCATCCCCAAATTCCATGGGAAATAGAACAAGTAATTATCCTTAGGGTTCTCCTGTCCTTTTTGTGAAGAAGGCAGACGGTACCCTCAGACTTTGTGTGGATTATTGGACGCTAAACCATTTGACGGTTAAGAACCAATATCCCTTGGTAAGGATTGATGATCTTTTTGATCAACTCAGAGGATCACGAGTGTTCTCAAATATTGACTTGAGATCCGGATATCATCAGTTACACGTTAGACCATCTAATATACCGCTTACAGCTTTTCGGAGCAGATATGGTCTATACGAGTACTTGGTTATGCTGTTCGGACTAACGAACGCACAAGCAGTTTTAATGGCTTTGATGAATCATGTGTTCCACCCCAATCTGTATTATTTTGTGGTAGACTTCGTTGATGAAATCTTGGTGTACTCTCACACTTGACACAACCATGCCACCCAACTTCAGATCGTATTGAGTATATTGAGAGAGCATCGTCTAAATTCTATATAGCAACACGGACTTTTCATACATTACTATTACATCATTTCAAAGATAAAAAAAATAATAGTATTACACATAGAAAATCATAGGTTTAGTGTCTTGGGAAAACTTGGACCACACATAACAAATACAACATCAAGCATAAACATTTATTTAATTTCATCTTCTCTAACTTCTTATTGGCACTTGTCCTTTCCTTAGTACATGTAGCCATCTGAGGATATACGTCAAAAGGGGTGAGCTAGAAGCCCAGTAAGAGGATAGATAATAACAATTTATCATGGGGTGAGCATAATCATGACATAGGCAAAATATCATGAACATGAGAGGAGCATAAATAAAAGGCTTGAAATGTGGCAATGCATAAAAATGAAATATCACGTCTTAGTGGTTAAATACCACAAATACTATTGAACCAAGCTATCATATTGTTCACACATCATTTCAAATTTACTCATGAGATTCATCACTTTAACCAATTCATTAGATCTCTATATAATTCTGGGTGCACCCGTCACATTTAAACATTCATATTGCACTATATAATTTCGGGTGCACCCGTCACATCATAACATTATCATTTATCATGTATTCCACAATGAAAATATAACATAAATGAACATAACTAACCCATGAAAAGTAATGGGTTTAATCTCATAATAACACATTCATAAAATTTGGGTTCCCAAATGAAAGAGGGAACAACATACTTGATACAAGAACCATCAACCTCGAATGAGAGGTAAAAGGTGAGTTCTTAAAAGAAGAGTTCTTTTGGAAAACAGTTTGATTGACATAAACTATAGTAAAAAACATATATATCCCAGAAAAGGTAAGATAACTATGAACAAATTATTTTTAAGTAGTAACCATATCAAAAAAATGGAGTGAAAGAGGGAGAACCCGAAGGATGAAAGTTGGGTTCGAGAATTTCCCCTTACCTTGTACCTGAATGCTTCCTTCTCTTTAATGTCCTGTATAATGACATAATATTCATAATTAGAAATTAAAAATACTTTAATAAATTAATATGGTTCATTCTGGTTTCATTATTTCATTTTATGTTCCATCGTATGACTTATTGAGTTTAAAAACATTGTTTGGGGATGTTTGTTTTTATGGTTTTTCTTGGGTGGTTCACTTGTATTCATAAATTGAAGTTTGGGTAGAACATTGGTAAACATACAGAAATTATATTACATGTTATTAATTATATTACAATATCATGAATGATTTTATAATGAATTATATTAGATCTATTTGTATGAATCATTAGATAAGAATTAAATGATGATTATTTGGGTTAATTTGTGTGATTTTTCAATCATAATGAACTTGTTTTATTTTATAACTACAAATATGATCATAAGTTAGTTCCAGAACATGAAATAGGAGATAATACATATAAAATATTATGGTTCTACCATAAAAATGGTATCATGACCAGATATAAAGGTAGAAATGGAAGAAGAAAGCATGTCGTTCTTGAAGGTGATAAATTAACACCTCACGAACAACGTCCTCTTTAATTAAATAAAAGCAAGAGGGAAATGGGGTTGGATGATATAATATCCCATTAGAATCATAAAATTACATTATATGTATAATAATGGAGTTACAATACAATTTGGATGATGATAGGTTGGGAGAGATCCAAAAATGAACATGAACTTGAAAGGAAATTAAAGGAGAAGAGGGAGGGAAATTACCTCTTGAATCCATCTCTTGAGAACCTCCTTAAGGGCCTAAGCTTGGTCTTTGGATGAGACCAGAAGTTTGGGGAGGTGGGGGTGGGTATAGGGATGGTTTTTGGGTAGATTTTGGAAAATTTTTGGAGCTTTAGAGGTGTGAGGAAATGAGGGTGTGAAGGGTGGCTTTTATAGTGGAGGGGAGAGGGGTTTCCTTAATATAAAATTCATTAGTCTAAAAATTTCCCATAAGACAAGGAATAGTGAGTCTTGAATAAACCAGAATAGTAATATTATCATGTGATCCCGAACCAAGTGGGATTATATCAACAGAGCATCATCGATGACTCAATTAATCCATTATTTAGCATTTATTGTAAATTATCAGAATCTACTATTCATCAAAATTTCAAATATCTCAGAAAAATCCCAAAAATTTACCCCCACCATTTTTCGACGTTTATAATCCAAAAATGAAGTCCATTTTTCGAAAATTATTTTCTTAATATTATTAATTTAATATTTAATTAAAATCATAATTTACTTAAAAAAATAGTTTTTAAGATTAAAACTGATTTTATAGTGCTTTCAAAAATTATATAGGGTCTTATAAAATTATCTAAAAACTATAAAACATTGATTCAATAATTTATTAATACATTTTTGGGAAATAAATATTCTTTTAAATTAATTAATTAATTATATTTAATTATTTATGACTTACAAAGTACCAAAACGTTTACTAAGGTCAAATTGTCACTTTCAAAGATGTCTAAATTTTATTTAATTATTCATAGGTAATGTTATTATTATATTGGATGATTTACTATTCATAAGGGTCATATTAATATTTTTAAGGGTATGTTACTATTCGTAAGGGTAGGTCACTATTCACCAAAAATTATTTTTGTTTCATTAGACTTCAAAAATCATCTTGAACACAACAGTGTATGTCGGATTTTCAAAATTCCAAACACAGAAGTGACCAAAATTATGTTTAAAGGTCACTTATCACTTAGTAGTTCATTATGTTGTGTTTTCATGTAATTTTATGACATAAAAATAAGAATTTGATTTCCATTTAAAAACTTTGGGTCGTTACATTCTTCCCCCCTTAATAAATTTCACACCTGAAATTTCACTTTAAACAAACAGGTGAGGGTGTTTCTCCTTCATTGTCTCTTCTGGTTCCCAAGTTGCTTCCTCAAACTTATGTTTCCTCCACAACACTTTGACAAGATGGGTTTTCTTGTTGCGTGGAACCTTATCTCTCCGATCAAGAATCTTTAATGGCTGCTCCTCATAGGAGAGATCATCTTCCAACTGCTCCACCTCTGACTTTAGTACATGCGAGGAGTCTCGTATGTACTTCCTCAGTAGTGATATGTGAAACACATCATGAACTTGATCCATATTTGGTGGAAGTGCAAGATGATAGGCCATGGCTCCTATACGGTCAAGGATCTCAAAGGGGCCAATATACCTTGGGATTAGCTTCCCTTTCTTCCTGAATAGCATGACTCTCTTCCATGGAGATATTCGAAGGAAGACTTTTTCTTCTATGTCGAACTCCATGTCCCTTCGACGGTTGTCAGCAAATCTCTTTTGCCGACTTTGAGTAGCTGTGATGTGTTTCTTGATGACTTGAACCTTCTCTATCATCTATTGAACAAGATCGGGTCCAAGTAGCTTTCTTTCTTCAACATCATCTCAACAGGTTGGAGTTCTACATCACTTTCCATACAGAGCTTTATATAAATCCATCTGGATAATCGAGTGGAAGCTATTGTTATATGAGTACTCAACCAATGGGAGATGCTGATCCCAACCACCTTTGAATTCAAGAGAGTAGGCTCTTAGCATATCTTCAAGCATCTGAATAGTCCTTTCGGATTGGCTACAGTTTGGGGGTGATAGGACGTGCTAAAATTTAATTCAGTACTCAAAGAATTTTGAAGGCTCCACCAGAATTTAGATGTGAACCTGGGATCACGGTTCGAGACAATTGAGAGTGGAACACCGTGCAGTCTCACACCTTCCTTCACATATATCTTTGCAAGTTGTTCAAGTGAGAGGTCTTCCCAAATAGAAATAAAATGGGCAGTCTTGGTGAGTCTTTCAACCACAACCCATATCGCATTATTTCCATTTGACGTCTTCGGGAGACCCGTGACAAAGTCCATAGTAACATTTTTTCATTTCCACATGGGTATAGGCAATGACCGCATCATACCTTTGGACATTTTTGGCTCAGCATTAACTTTCTGACATACAAAGCACCTTGATATATATTTCTCAATCTCCTTCTTCATGTTATCCTAACAGAAGTGTTCTTGGAGTTCACAGTACATCTTGGACTCCCAAGATGGATAGAGAAATTTGAGCTATGTACATTGTCCAATAGCTCTTTCTTTATCCTAGGTGTTGAAGGTACACAAATTCATGTTCCAAATCGAATCACACCATCATCGTCGATATGAAACTCTTGCAGCTTCACTTTCTTTACTGCATTCACCATCTTTTTTATCTCCACATCATCCCTTTGTGTTTCCTTAGTCTTCTCCTAGATATATGGTTGCGCAGTCATTTGGGCAAGGTTGGATGTATCCCCTGCCCTTATGATTTTCAAATAAATCCTTTGCATATCTAAGAAGATAGGGTCTTTCTCAATACATAACATGGATAGAGTAGCGAGTTCTTTCCTACTTAGAGCATCAACTACCCTGTTCACATTTCCAAGATGATAGCGAATAGAGCAATTATAATCCTTGATTAGCTCTAACCATCTCCTTTGACGCTTGTTGAGATCCTTTTGTGTGAATACATACTTTAGGATCTTGTGGTCGGTGTATATGTCACACTTCTCGCCATAAAGGTATTGCCACCATATTTTCTAGGCAAAAATCATGGCTTCCAACTCTAAATCATGCATCATGTAGTTCTGATCATGGATCTTCAATTGTCGTGAGGCATAGGCTATCACATTATCATTTTTCATGAGTAAACAACCCAATCCTTTCTTTAAAGCATCACTATATATCACAAAACATTCTCCACTTTTCGGTAGTGTGAGTATAGGTGCAGTGGTCAGCCTTCTCTTTAGCTCCTTGAAGCTTCCCTCACATTATTCTGTCCAGTCATACTTTAACCCTTTCCTTGTTAACTTAGTTAGCGGGATAGAAAATCATGAGAAGTTTCTTACAAAACGTTAGTAGTACCCAGCTAATCCAAGAAAACTACATATTTCTATGACACTAGAGGGCCTAGGCCATTCCTCAATCGCCTTTTTCTTTTAAGGATCCACAGAAATTCCCTCACTTGTGATCACATGTCCCAATAACATGACTTGACTCATAAAAAAGTCACACTTTCGGAACTTGGCGTACAACTTATCCTTTCTTAATGTCACCAACACAAGTCTTAGATATTCTTCTTGTTCCTCCTTTCTCTTGGATTATATGAGAATATCATCGATAAACATGACCAAAACTTTGTCGAGGTAGTGTCTAAAGACTCTATTCATCAAATACATGAAGATTGTAGGGGCATTATTAAGTCCAAAGGGCATCACAAAAAACTCATAGTGCACATACCTTGTATGGAAGGTAGTCTTCTAAATATCTTCCTTCTTCACCTTTACCTGATGATATCCAGAATGAAGATCCACCTTTGAGAAGTATTGAGTCCCTCTTAACTGGTCGAACAAGTCATAAATACTTGGGAGAGGATACTTGTTCTTTATGGTGATCTAGTTGAGTTCTCGATAATCGATACATAGTCGCATTGTTCAATCCTTCTTCTTCACAAAGATCACTGGCGCACCCCAAGGTGATGCACTAGGGCATATGAACCCTTTTTCCAGATGCTCATGCAGTTGCTTCTTTAACTCCTCCAGTTCGAGATAGGGGTAGCTCCAGGTATGCATTCAATTGAGAACTCTACCTCATGATCTGGGGAAATTCCGTGTAACTCTTAGAGAAATACATCACCGTATTCCCCCACACTGGGCATTTCCTCATGGTTGGAACTATCCTTCAACTCAACCATTTGGGCAAGGTATGATTCTTTGTAGGGAATCAACACCCACACCATTGAAGGATTTTTCAAAGGAGATTCATGATCTTCCTTGCATTTTTAGAGGATCATGGGATGGTTCAGAATATGAAATTTTTTTTCCTTTTCCCGATAGTTGATTTGTGCTCTATATAATGAGAGTCAATCCATTCCCATTATAGCATCGAATTCCACCAAGGGATTTATTACGAGATTTCCCGAAAGAATCTTCCCACATGCGCCAGCAGGAGAAGAGTCAAACACTTGGGTTGCAATTATTGCACCACTTGGTGTTTTTACAGATATCTCTTCTTCAAGGTTTCAGGGCTTTGATTCTATAGTTTTAGAAAACATGCAAGATATAAAGGAATGCGTAAAACCAGAATCTAATAAGACTATTCCCATTCTTGAGTGAATAGGAAGTGTACCTTGTACGACTTCATTATCATGCTCCACCTCCACTGTAGTGATGGCATAAGCCTTCCCTTGTTCCTTTGGCTTTGGTGGTTGCTGACGTTGATTACCCTCGAGAACTCAAGGTTTAGTGAACTGGTTTTCATAGTGCCCTAGCTCCTTACAGTTGTAACATTTAACCATGAGTGGTTCTCTCCTTTCATCGGCTACATTATCCTTCCTTTTTGTGTCTTTTTGACACTCTTGAGCATGGGGTCCTTCTTTCCCACACTTGAAGCATTTCCTTGTCCCTTTGACGCAGTTCCCATGGTGCAACTTCCCACATTTTTGGCATGTGGGTCATTGATTTTTCTTCCCACCTTTTTCATTAGATCCACCAGCTTGAAACTCCATATTTCTTTTCTTATCACCATATCCATGGGACTATTCTCCAAACTCCATCTCCACTTTGAGAGCACAGCGAACAACTTCTTCATAACTCCCAATGTCTCGAATTGTGAGAGCCTTTCGATGGTGTGGTTTTGCTCCACTAAAGAATCTATCAATTTTTCTAACATTGTTGATAACAAAACCAGAATCATACCTTGCAAGCCTTGTGAAATTCGCTTCATAGGTTGTGACAGATTCTCCCTCTTTTTGCTTGAGCTCTATAAATTCTCTATCTATCTTCATGCTAACAGTTCTTGGGAAATACTTGTTATGAAACATTATCCTAAAGTCTTCCCATTCCATCTCTTAAATTTCCCCCCTTGGCTTGGTGTTCTTAATCAAAGCACACCATTGATTGGCTACTCCATCTAGATGATAAACAGCTAGAGTCACCTTCTCCGTCTCAGAACAATGAAGCACAGAAATGATCTTCTCCATGGAGTTGACCCACTGTTCTGAAACTAGTGGATCAGAAGATCCACAAAATGTCGGTGGTCGTTGCTACATAAAACACTTGATACCCAGCTACTCCATCTTTGGTTAAGGAGGAAATACCCCATTATTATGGCTATTGTTCATAAACATAGATAATTGGGTAATCATCACCATGAAGTTTTGAACTCCACCTCTCAAATCATTGGGGATGTCGTTTCGGCAATAGTCGCATTGACCCTCACATGAGTTGTTGGCCTGATTTCTCCCTGTTCCAACCATTTTCTAAAATAGAAAAGGTTAGAACAAAACATAAGTAAATAATTCATGAATAACTTTTTCATTTAAACAATTTAAACAAAAAACATAACAAATGGGATCCCTAGGTAAATATTGTTGTGTGCATATTTGTACTTAGTCTCATGTTATAGGTTTCCTCTAGGGTTCACTAATCCTAATTCACAAATTAACTAAACATTGACTATGATACCAACTATAGAAACCTAAACTTTTCTTACATTACTATTACATTATTTCAAAGATAAAAAAAATAATAGTATTATTCATAGAGTATCCAAAGGATTAGTGACTTGGGAAAAATAGGACCACACATAACAAATACAACATCAACCATAAAAATTTATTTAATTTCATCTTCTCTAGCTTCTTATAAGAACTTGTCCTCTCCTTAATACATGTATCCACCTGAGGATATACAGCAAAAGGGGTGATCTAGAAGCCCAGTAAGTGGATAGATAAAAACAATATAGCATTGGGTGAGCATAATCATAACAAAGGAAAAAGATTGTGAACATGAGAGGAGCATAAATAAAAGACTTTAAATGTATAAATGCATAAAAATGAAACAACATGTCTTAGTGGTTAACTAAAACACATACTTGTAAACCAAGATATCATCATATTCACACACCATTTCACATTTACTCATGATATTCCTCACTTTACCCAATGCATTGGAGTGCTATATAATTCCAGGAACACCCGTCACGTCATAACATTATCATTTATCATGCATGACACAACGAACATATAACATAAATGAACACAAATAACCCATTAAAAGGAATGGGTTTCATCTCATAAGAAAACATTCATAAACATTGGGTTCCCAAAAGAAAGAGGGAACAACATACTTGATACAAGAACCATCAACCTTGAATGAGAGGTAAAAGGTGAGTTCTTAAAAAAGTGTTCTTTTGGTAAAAATTTTGATTGACATAAACTTTAGTAGAAAACAAGTATATCCCAGAAAAGGAAACATAATTAGGAACAAATGATCTTCAAGTAGTAACCATATCAAAAAAAATGGACTGAAAGTTGGAGAACTCGAAAGATGAAAGTTGGGTTCGAGAATTTCCCCTTACCTTGTACCCGAATGCTTCCTTATGTTTAATGTCCTATATAATGACATTATATTCATTAATTAGAAATTAAAGAAAATTGTATACATTAATAGGGTTTATTATGGTTTCATAATGTCATTTTATGTTCCTTTGTATGACTTATTGAGTTTAAAAACACTGTTCGGGGATGTTTGTTTTTATGATTTTTCTTGGGTGCTTCACTTGTATTCATAAATTGAAGTTTTGGTAGAACATGGGTAAACATCAAAAAATAATATTACATTTTATTTATGATATTAAAAGATCATGAATGATTTTATAATAAATTATATCTGATCCATGTGGATGAATCATTAGATAATAGTTAAATGATGATTATTTGTGTTAATTTGAGTGATTTTTCGATCATAATGAACTTGTTTTATTTTATAACTAGAAATATGGTCATAAGATAGTTCCAGAAATTTAAATAGGAGAAAATACATATAACATATTCTGGTTCTACCCTAAAAATGGTTTAATGACCAGACTTGAAGGTAGAAATGGAAGAAGAAAGCATGTCGTTCTTGAAGGTGATAAATTAACACCTCACAAACAACGTTCTCTTTAATAAAATAAAAGGAAGAGGGAAAGGGGTTTCGATTATATAATATCCAATTAGAATCATAAAATTACATTATATGTATAATAATGGAGTTATAATACAATTTGGATGAATATAGGTGGGGAGAGGTCAAGAAATGAACTTGAACTTGAAAGGAAATTAAAGGAGAAGAGGGAGGGAAATTACCTCTTGAATCCTTCTCTTGAGAACCTCCTTAAGGGCCTAATATTGGACATTTGATGAGACTAGAAGCACTTGGACGTGGGGGAGGGGATAGGGAAGGTGTTTGGGTAGAGTTTAGAGAAGGCTTGGAGCTTGAGAGGTGTGAGGAAATGAAGGTGTTAAGGGTGGCTTTTATAGTGGAGGGGAGAGGGGTTTCCTTAATATAAAATTCAATAGTTTATTAATTTCCCCTAGGAGAAGTAATAGTGAGTCTTTAATGACCAAGAATATTAATTGTATCATGTGATCCCGAATCAAGTGGGCTTACATCATTAGAGCTTCATCGATGACTCAATTAATCCATTATTTAGCATTTATTGTAAATTATCGGATTCTACTATTCATCAAAAATTCAAGTATCTCATAAAAATTCCAAAACATTACCCCAACCATTTTTCTACATGTAGAATCCTAAAATTAATTGCATTTTTCAAAAATAATTTTCTTAATATTATTAATTTAACATTTAATTAAAATCATAATTTACTTAAAACAATTTTTAAGATTAAAACTGATTTTATAGTGCATTCAAAAATTACGTAGGGTCTTATAAAAATATTTAAAATCTATAAAACATTCATTCAATAATTTATGAATACATTTTAGAGAAATAAATTTTCTTTTAAATTAATTAATTAATTATAATTATTTATTTATGAGTTACAAAATACCAAAATGTTTACTAAGGTCAAATTGTCACTTTCTAAGATGTCTAAATTTTATTTAATTATTCATAGTTAATGTTACTATTATGTTGGATGATTTACTATTCATAAGTTTCATATTACTATTCATAAGTGTATGTTACTATTCATAAGGGTAGGTCACTATTCACCAAAAATTAGTTTTGTTTCATTAGACTCCAAAAGTCATCTTGAACACAACCGTATATGTCAAATTTTCAAAATTCTATACACAAAAGTGAAAAACTTATGTTTAAATGTCACTTATCAATCTGTAGTTCATTATGTTTTGTTTTCATGTTATTTTATGAAATATATATAAGAATGGAATTTCCCTTAAAAAAACTTTGGGTCATTACATGTTAAGCTCTCAAAGTGCCAATTTTGGATGGACCAGATACACTTCCTGGGTCATATCATTTTAGAGGCAGGAGTTGCAGTAGACCCAGAGAAGGTGAGAACAGTGGTGTCCTAGGAGAAGCCTAAGAACATGTTTGAGATATGGAGTTTCTTGGGGCCGGCTGGTTACTAATGGCACTTTATACAGAACTTCCCCCGCTTAGAAGCGCTGTTGATGGGTTTTACTATGAAGGGTGTGAATTTCCTTTGGTCAGAAGCTGGCGAGACAGCCTTTCATGAGCTGAAGGAAAGCTTTACATCAGCACCATTCCTGATACTTCCTAAAAAAGGGAAGAGCTATACAGTTTACTGTGATTCATCAGGTATTGGGTTGGGATCTGTGTTAATGTCGGGCGATCGAGTAGTTCTGTACGGGTCTCGGCAGTTGAGGCCACATGAGAAAAATTACCTAACGCATGATCTTGAGTTTTCTGCAGTTGTTCATGAGTTAGGTTGTTAGAGACATTATCTCATGGGAGAAAATTTTGTGGTTTTCACAGACCACAAAAGATTCAAATACATCTTTACTCAGCATGACTTGAACCTGAGACAGTATAGGTGGGTTGAATACCTACAATCTATTTATTTTGAGCTTCACATTACACCTGGTAAAGTTAATGCATTAGTTGATGCACTGAGTAGGAAGACTCTGATACAGTCAGTGCAGGAGGCCAGCGGTGAGTGGCAGCTTATGGCTTTGTTCTCTGAGATGCATTTGGAGGTGCATAACAGTCAGGGGTAGACCTATCTTTCTTCCTTAGATGTGACTTCTACACTCTGAGATAGAGTGAGGATGAGGCATCTATCTAATTCAGAAATCCTAGTTCTACGGGAGTCGGTAGCAAGAGAAGACCCTCCTCCTTGTTGGACAATAAGCAATGGTGAGGTACTATGTATCCATGGATGAGTGCGGGTTCTAGGGGATATAAATGAGGAGTTGATGCGGGAGTTTCATGCTTCGGCTTGGGCAGTGCATCCCATAGTTACCAAAATGTACTGTGACTTGTGACGTCAGTATTTGTGGCTGGGTATGAAAAGAGATGTAGCTAGTTTTATTACAAGATGTTCCACCTATCAGTAGGTGAAGGCGGAGCATCAGAGGCTAGCTGGACTGCTATAGCAGTTACCCATTCCGTAGTGGAAATGGGATGATGTTGCGATGGATTTTGTGACCGGGTTGCCGAGGTCACCTCGAGGAAATGATGCCATTTGGGCTGTTGTAGATAGACTTACGAAGGTAGCTCAATTTTTTGTCAATCAAGGAGACCTTCGGTGTTGATGAGCTCGGAAAGCTGTATATCCGAGAGATGGTGGTTCTTCATGGGGTCCTTTGTTCTATCATTTTATATAGGGATGCCCACTTTACATCTCGTTTCTGGCATAGTTTTTAGAGGGCACTGGGTACACAGGTGCTTCTAAGCATATCTTACCACCCTCAGACCGATGTCCGGTCAGAGCTTACGATACAGGTTCTTGAGGACATGTTTTGTGCATGCATCCTAGACTTTGGGGGCTCTTGGGAGAAGCATATACCACTAGTTTAGTTTTCCTATAATAATAGTTTTCAAGAAACCATTCAGATGGAACCTTACGAGGCTTTATATGGTAGACTATTTCGATAAACTTTGTGCTGGTTAGAGGCAGGTGAGGCAGCTTTTCTGGGACCATGTCTCGTACAGGATACATTAGAGAAGGTCCAGTTGATTTAGAAGTGGATGGCTACTACACAATCCCATGAGAAATCATATGCTAATCGCCGCAGATTAACCTTAGATTTTGTGTTTGGGGATGAGTTTTTCTTGCATGTTTCAATGAGGTTGGGACACAGGCGGATCAGAAGACAGGGTAAACTTTCACCGAGGTATGTGGGGCCGTTTGAGATTCTGGAGAGAGTCGGGTTAGTTGCCTATCTGTTGTAGTTACCATAGAGGTTCTGGACCATGCACAACTTCTTCCATGTATGTCAGCTGCACCGTTATTATTCAGACACGTCTCACGTCTTTTAACCCAAAGAGGATGAGCCTCAAATCGATGCATCCTTTGTAGAGAATTCAATTCATATCGTGGATAGGAGCACGAAGGTTTTCCAAGGCCAGTCAATTCCTCTCGTACGGGGTCTATGGCAGCATGGCTGAGTGCAGGATGAAACCTGGGAGTGAGAGACCGATGTAAATGCTCAGTGTCCAGAGTTATTCTAAGCATTATCTTCTCCACCCTTGGAAGGGAAATTAGGGGACAAATTTCATTAAGGGGGGATGTTTTTAAGAACCCACTTCTTATTTTTGAGGTACTAGTTTCTTCCATTCCTTTTTATTTCATCATTTTTAATAAAATAAGGAAAATGGAGAAAAATACCAAAAATTATGACTACACGATGTGTACTTTTCCATACGCCGTGTAATTTGGCCGTGTGGGATGGGCACACCGGGTGTGTAGCCCTATCGGCGATGAAGGGTGTAAAAACTGACCACACGTCATGTATAGGGTATTTACATGCCGTCTATTCAGTTGACAGGAGAATAGTAAGGTTGTGGAGGCAGCCTCCAGTGGAGCGACAATACATGCCGTGTAATCAGGAATACACGTCGTGTATGCATGTCGATTGGTGAACAGTGTCGCGGTGGAAATAAACCACTAGAGGAATAGTTAAATGAAAAAGTTATAGGTTGTGTACTTGAGAGTACTCACCGTGTAGTTTCTTCTTTTTTTCTAAAAATGGGCAGTAGCCTCCACTGTTTAAAGAACAAGCTTAGAACAGCGTTGGAGATCGGGAGGTCCTCCGGAGCTTTGGAGATCAGCTGACCATGCAACGAGAATCGGTTTCCGCTTCTGCCGATCATGTTGGAACCACACAGGTGAGTTCTCCCTTCTATTTTCACTATTCATACCAATTCTCTTTCTAAGGGAAGTTATTTATGTTTGAAATGATTATTTACATTTCAGATCTACATCGTTCTTAGATGATTCAGGAGTCGTTGTTCACGTATACCGATCAGAGACAATCGAGGTAGGTGGTCTGGGGTTTAAATTCCAACAGCTGTGTGTTTTTTGTACCATTGTGCTACACACCCATGTTTGGGGTGTCTTATGGTTGAGTTCCTGCTTAATTAAATACCTATAATTCCATAGGTTGTTAAATAAATATTTATAACTTTTGTTTGGGATCACTTCTTGGATCCATGACCACCCCGGGGGTGAGTTCCTCTATTTAGCCATTTGGCCAAGATACCCAAGGGTATGCCATGATTATAATGTGTATTAAATTACCTTGAACGGAATTGTATATAAACTTCTTGTTTATGCTTTGGGCTCATCCCAGTTACTTGTTCCTGAGGGAAATATTCTTTTTAGCGTGAGTGCATTATTTGTTTAGCCTGAGGGAAAGGTACTGCTTAGCCTGAGGTAAATGTTCTATTTTTCCTAAGGGAAACACCCCTTATGCCTGAGGGCAGTGACTTCTGTGCCTGAGGGAAATATCTCTTATGCCTGAGGTAAATATTCAATAGCCTGAGGGCAAGCCTAAGGGCGTGGTTTTATTATATTAGCCTGAATGCAAGGTCCTGATTGGCCTGAGGGCTTGGTTCTGATGAGAACAGAATGTTATTGAATGGTTAAATGAATATTAAAATGGAAATATAAATGGTAAAGTTAGTTACTTTTGAGTACTGCTTAGTTTATTTCATTTACTACTGCACACTTTTGTTGCACATTTTCACTAATAGTTGGGAATATGCCTTTGGTGGGTACATATTGGGATTTCTTTCTCACACCCTATTTGGTTCATGTATTCGGCCCAAACAGATTATAAATCTGTAGGTGTGTATAATGACAATGGTCCCTATAATGGTACGTGATTGTAGAAGAGGAGTAGGAGAGCATGGGACCGAGCTTTGGCTTGCGATTCTTCTATGTACTATTTACTCTACTTAGTTTTGATTGCCATTACCTTTTATTTTTTTAGTTTTATTGTATTGTATTACAGTGTATCATATTCTGGATGTTTTCATAGAATTAGTGACATGCTGCATCTTTATATATGACTGTTGGTTCTCTTTTACATCAGTTGTATATTTTTTACTGCTACAACTGTTGTATGTTTTATATTTTATTCTGATGCGCTACACTTTGACAAATGGGGGCATAGTTTTCCCACTATCAGACATGGGCTCTCACTGCTAGTCGACAGCCTCTAGAGTTTGGGGAAATGTGCTTTTGGGCATGTGACCAACCATGTCTGGGGAATGCATTGAGTGGAACCCCGAATATATGACATTACATATATGTACACGCCATGTAATCCTAGATTGTGTGACTGCTTATGTGGGCAGGGGCACAAGATTGAGAAATATTTTGTGCAACATACCGTGTACCATAGGTACATGGCTTGTTGTAGAGACCATGTATCTATCCCTATGACTAATGACATGGGTGGATGAAAAATCAGGTAGTACACACCATTTCTATTCTGAACATGATCTATGGAGTCGATCGAGTTTTCAGTTGTGTTACTAACAACATAGGTATGTGATATCCTTATAGTACAAGTTGTGTCTAGCATAAACACATTGTGTAGTTTTGTTCTAAAAGAACCATGTGCTTTAGTCATGTAGAGGAATTCAGGTAGGGGGAAATGATTCAAGTACATGTTGTGTCTCTAATTAAACATGTCGTTTGTATAGTAGTTACACGACCAGGGTCCGCAGAAGTACACGCCCATGTAAAGGCTTAAGGGAACATTCAATATAGAGGTAATACACTCCTTCTATCCATGTTTTGAAGAACATGAATGTTATCTTCCTCAAGTTCCTTTCAAGAACTTCTATGTTTCATTCCTTGATAATATAGTACTAAGGTGTGCGTTTGACCTTTCGGGTTCAAGACACCGACACATCCTTTGGTTGTAATCCAAATACACAACAATGATCAGACAACAAACATTGTAGATCAAGGACTACCATTAGATCCTCAAGTTGTTCCTATCTTGGAACAAACCGGCCTTCTAGATATTGTTGTTGATGCATAGTTCCTAGAAGGCTTCATGAGGTTTATGAAGACCTTCCAGGGAGCACCACATCCTACCCCATCTATGACAGAGTTGATGTGGGTTTTTCTGCCGCAGTATCCTCCCACATTCTCTTGGGATGGAGGACCTCAGCCTGTAGAATTGTGGTCAGATGCCTTGTTTTTGATCTTCAAGAATTTGGAGATTCCTCTAGAGAGGAGGGTGAAGCTCTCTACATATATACTTTGAAATTCCTCCATGAGATTGTGAGACGTGATATCCTCGGCATGATACCATCGGGATATGTCTTGAGATGAGTTTCAGCATACCTTCTATGACTACTTCTACCCAGAGCCTTTAAGGTTCAATCGAGCCATAGAGTTCATTTGTTTGGATCATTGTACTCTATTGGTCATGATGTATTCTGCTCGCTTCATAGAGTTGCATTGCTTCACCCCCATTCTAGGGGGTGATGAGTTATTCCTAGTGAGGAAGTTTGAGTATGTTCATAGGCATGACATCCGATCATAGGTCAACATATTGAGGATGATGAACATATCTTCCATTTTCAACTAGGAACTGATCATAGAGCGTAGCCTAAGGGATTCTGGAGCTGTGGGCTAGGGTGGTTCAGCGTCCAAAGTTAGTGCTTCTCCGATAGATAATAGGAAGCGCCGTAGGGATTCTACAAGTGGAGATCCAAGTAGGCGGGATACACCTTTAGGTAGCTATGTGGTATGCTACTAGTTTGGGAAGGGATGGCATATGAGGACACATTTTTCGAGAGACCTATTTGAGTGCTGGTAGTGCGGCAGGATGGGTCATCTTTAGTGTTTCTGTCAGGGTTTCTCACTGGCAGCTAGTGACAGAGGTTCTTCTATGACACATTGTTCATGAGAAGGACCACCAGTTTCTCATCAGCCTGGGAATAGGAGTTAGTTAGGCCGTTCGGGTTGAGGTGGAGTTTGTGGTTGTGGTAGCCAGTCACCAGGATTTCTGCGATAATAGGGTGCAACATCTCAGTGTGGTCAGGCAGGGTTTTAGGGCTGTGATATAGGTTAGACATTTGCAGTGGAGAAGACCCAACAGGATCAGGATCCTAGACCCTCTATGGTTAGTTGTACAATTCTTGTTGCCTCAGTTTAAATTTTACAATTTTCGATATTAGTGCTTCCCATAGTTTCATATTGTTGTTATTGTGGAGAGATTTGGGCCCTTTATCTTTACCTATGAAAATATCTAGATGCTAGACACTCTGTAGGGGACTATAATGTCTAGTGTACATTAGTGAAAGGATTTAACTCTTGATGTTAGTGGGTGACACTTCTTATTAGACCTCTATGTCTTAGAGATGATAGGCTATGATGTCATTCTTAAAATGGACTTCTTGGTAACCTACTATGATTTTGTTGATTGCTATCACGTTATGGTTATATTTACATCATAGAGGGCGGATCGTTTCTTCATATGGGAGAATGGGATGTCCAACCATGTATTTTAGGTCTTGAGCATCATGGGTTTGGAGGAGTTATGGTCCGGATTGCTAGTCTATATATGTATGAACAGGGAAATTCACATATGGAATTTCCTCCAATGTTGGATCGTTTTAGGGATGTATTTCCATTGGATTTTATGGTTTTCCTATAGAGAGAGAGGTAGAAATTTTTATCGAGATTGTTCCAGGAGTGGAATCGGTGTCCATTCCTCCTTATAGGATGGATACTCCAATCTCAAGAAGCAGTTAGAGGAGTTACAGGGAAAGGGTTTCATCTAACCCAGTAATTCTCCTTGGGGTTCTACTGTCCGGTTTGCGTAGAAGGTGAACAGTACCCTGAGACTTGGTGTGGATTATCGAAATCTAAACCAGTTGATGGTCAAGAACCAATATCACTTGCCAAGGATTGATGATCTCTTTGATCAGCTTTGAGGATCCAGAGTGTTATCAAAGATTAAATTGAGATCTTTTTATCATCAGTTGTGTATTATCCCATCATATTAACTATTAAAGCCTTTTGGAGTAGGTATGGTCCATACGAGTATGTGGTTATGTCTTTTGGTCTCACGAACACTCCTACATCTTTTATGGTACTGATTAACCTAGTGTTCCTTCCATACTTGGATTCCTTTGTGGTGGTTCTTGTGGATGATATTTTTGAGTACTTTAACACTTTACCTGACCATGCTACCCATCTTGAGATCACATGGAGTACTATGAGAGAGCATCAGTTAAATGTTAATCTCTCAAAATTACACTTTTGGATGGACTAGATTCACTTCTTGGGTCATGTTATCTCAAATATACATGTATCATTATACAAGAGAATATGAGACAGCTAGTTTCCTAGGAGAATCCAAAGAACGTCTTTTATGTATGAAGTTTTTTTAGGGCTGGATGGTTACTAAAGTTGTTTTATATAGGACTTTTCACACTTAGCAGCACCATTGAAGGGCCTAAATAAGAAGGGTGTGAAGTGCCTATGGACAGATTCATGTGATTCTTCCTTTCAGCAGTTGAAAGCGAGGTTGACTTCATCATCGATACTAGTTTTACTAGAGCCAGGAAAGAGATATATGGTTTACTATGATGCATCAGGTATTGGGATGGGATTAGTGCTTATACAGGGAGAAGGAGTCATTGTTTACAGGTCTACGCACTTGAGACCACATGAGTGGAATTACCTGTACACGATATTGAGTTTTCTGTATTTTTGCCTGATTTATGTTGTTGGAGACATTATCTTTTGGGATAGAATTTTATGATTTTCATCGACCAATAAATCTCCAGTATATCTTCACTCAGTGTGACCTGAATTTGAGATTTTGAACATGGGTTTAGTACCTTCAATCATTTTATTTTAATCATACATAAAGACTTGGGATGGTTAATGTGGTGGATTATGCGTTAAATAAGAGGAATCAGATACATGTAATTTAGAAGGCCAGAAATGAGTTGAAGCTTATGTCTCTGTTCTCTGAGATACATTTGGAGGTGCACCACAGACAGGGAAAAACGTTTCTTTCTTCGGTAGGTGTTACCTCTACTCTGCTTGAGCGAGTGTGAATGAGGAAGCTATCTGATGTTGAATGCCTTGTTAGGCAGGAGAGTGCTTCAAGAGAGGACCTTATTCCTCGATGGTCCGTGGTCGAGGATGAGACCTTGTGCTTCCATGGGTGCGTATGGGTGTCAGCCGACATACGCGTGGAGCTGATGTGGGATCTCCATTCTTCAAATTGGGTAGTTCTTCCTGGTGTCACCAAGATTTATGTAGATTTACACCATAATAATTGGTGGTTAGTCATGAAGAGATATGTTGATAGTTTTGTGATGAGGTGTTCCACTTGCCTGCAGGTGAAGGGAGAGCATCTGCGACCAGTAAGGATTTTATAACAGTTACTCATTCTCGAGTAGATGTGGAATGATGTCGTGATAGACTTCGTGATAGGTTTACAGAGGTCACCTCGAGGTATTGATGTAGTTTTGGTTCTCATTGACAGACTCGCGAAGGTTTCACATTTTATACTGATCAAGGAGACCTTTAGTGTTGATGAGATAGGAAGGTTGTACATCCGAGAGATTGTGTGTTTTCATGGGATTCCTCTCTCTATAATTTCAGATAGGGATACCCATTTTACATATACAGTATAGCAGAGACTACAGAGGGCTTTGGATACACAGGTACTTCTAAGTGAAGATTACAATTCCTAGATAGAAGGCCAATCCGAGCATATGATACAGGTGATGGAGACCATGCTTTGAGCATGTGTCGTAGATTTTGGAGGTTCTAGGGAGAAGAAAATACCTATGATGGAGTTTTCATAAAATAATAGTTTTCATGAAACCATTCAGATGGAACCTTATGAGGATTTGTATGGTAGGCCATACAAATCACCCCTATGTTGGTTGGAGGTAGGAGAGACAGCTATGCTCAGAACTCGTCTTGTCCAGCTGACCACAATGTATATAGATTTGATTCAAAAGAGGATGGATACTACAAAATCATGGAAAATGTCTTATGCTGATAGACGGATATGACCTCTAGAGTTTGAGGTCGGAGATCTAGTTTTCCTATGTGTCACGCTGAGGTTAGGACATAGGAGGATTAGGAGACAAGGGAAGCTTTCACCGAGATACATCAGGCTGTTTTAGGATTTGGAGAGAGTCAGGTCCGTTTCCTATCTATTGTAGTTACCTCATAGGTATCGGGATATACACGACGTCTTCCACATTTCTCATCTCCATCGTTACTTCCTAGAACCGTTTCATGTTTTTTCAACCCAAGGAGGTTGAGTTGGAGGTGGACACATCAGTCAAGGAGCATCCTATCAGGATTATTAATTGCAGTGTGAAGGTTCTCCATGGCTGGTCTCTTCCTTTGGTATGTGTCATATGGCAGCACGAGTGAGTAAAATATGAGGCTTAGGAGAGGGAGGCCAGTGTATGATCGTAGTGGTTGGACCTGTTTGTGGATTCTTATTCATCGCCGCCTTATTAGGGAAATTTGGGGACACATTTCTTTAAGGGGTGCAGTTTGTAAGAACCCAGAACTTCGTCCATGTTTGGATCTATTTTTTTGTTTCTTTTGAGGGGAGAAATAAGAATGAAAATTTTAGGAGTGCACACCCTATACTTCTTTGTACACATCGTGTACTCTAGCACCAAGTCCGAGTTGTGTTTGCTTGTGTCACTACCGCGTACATGACTCTATGACGATGTGGAGGGGCAGATTAAAGCTAAACCCATAAAAGTAATATACACATAGTGTATCATTAAAGAACACTCTATGTATTTTTATTTTTATTTGATATATCAGACTCTGGTCGTTTATAATTTGCATAAACGACTTCTTCTGGCATCGTCTTGTCCAGGAGCAACCAAAGATCAACGATTCTTTTCTAAGACCTTGATCAGCCTCTATGCTCCAAATCAAACATTGATGAGTGTGTTTGAATTTCATAGGTGAGTTCTTCCTTCTTCTAGAGCCTCATCTCTTGATTACTCCTTTTTTTTGTGAGATATCCATAGTTGGATATTTTAGACAATTTTGTATATCTAAATTTTTCTAGGTCAAATAAATGGTTGAAATTAAACTATATTGATCTTATAACATCGAGGTAGGTGGTTTATTCCTATTAGTATATTTTCATTGAATTATATGTTAAAAAATTTCCCAATACCTTAGTTTAGGGTATTGTGTGTTTAGATAATTTTATCATGTTAATGCCTTTTATGCCTTGTTTTCTTGAGTATGTATTTTTTATTGTAAATGGGGTTATTTAAATTTATATGGATTTATTTTTCATGTTTTATCTAATAATTGTTGTTGGCTCTAGAATTAGCTGTTAGGATGCTCAGTGTTCCATGCCTACGTGTTGTTAGGATGGAGTGATATTATTTGAAAAGCTAGTGTTATGCTTTGTAGATATTTATCCAAGAAGTATTTTTGATTAACATTGGCTACTAAATATAGTTTTTTCATGATTCCCTTACAAAGGGATGTAGTAACCTACTGTAGTGAGACCATAGGGGGAATTTATATTTTAAGCTTCCCCAGAGTGAATGTGGTACTTTTCGCGCTCTGAGACCATAGGGGGGATTGACGTTGAGTGCTCCCTCAGAGAGTTTATAGTTATCGCTATGAGACCACAGGGGGAATTGACCTTGATTTCTTCCACAGAGTGTCTGTAGTTTATCATTAAAATACTATAGGGGTAATTGATAATTATTGCTTCTTCAGAGAGTCTTTGTTTGAATGAGACCGTAGGGGTTAGACTGTGTGAGCTATCCTAGGGGGTCGTTATATCTTTATTGTTAAATGATAAGTTAAACCATAGGGGTTAGGCTGTGAGAACTTTCCCAGAGGGTTACCTGTGAAGGATTGGTTGAATAATTAATAAATTTAAATAGATTTAGTTGAAATTGTAGGACATTTACTTTTGAGTACTCCCTTGTTTATTACTTCATTTTACATATTTCCTGCTATATATATTCACTGGAAGTTAGGCATAGATCTTTGGGTAGTTGCCTGCTAGAATTCATTTCACAACCTATTTGGGTCATGGTTTTGGGCCCAAATAGATTGTATTTTTCCATTTACAGGTAAGGGAAATAGCTCTATTACTTCAGGTATTTTATTGATGTGGAGTTGGAGAGCATAGTACCAAGGTGAGGCATGTGATGCTGTTGGAGCTTATTTACTTTTCAGTACTTTGGTTTCTTTTTTGTATACCAGAATTTTGACTTCTTTGGATTATTTCCTTGAAATATGTCTCATGTATCATTTATATATATGTATCAAGTTTTTTAATTACTTCTAGTCTTCCGTTGTTTACTTATTGTATGATATTACTACATCTGATGTTGTATATTATTGTTATTATGCAGTGTTACTCTGCCAATTATGGCATAGTTTCCCCACTATCACACCCAAGGACATTGTTTCTTGTCAACATCCCTAGGAATTTTTGGAAATATGACTAAGGCTATGAGACCAACCAGGTACGGGGCACCTTTGGGCGGCACCTGGAACAGGGATGTGACAACCTTGTTTGTCTTTCACCTTAAGCCTTCTTGAATTGGGATTTTGGTGACACCACAACCTATAGAACATGGGGTGTAATTTTGGGAAGATATTTTTGTTGTGATTTGTACATATATGTTTATCATAACTATGAAAAGGGGAGGAGAGGGGGTTCCCTTTCAAATGTGAGGTGGGCGATAAACTTGAAAATAATATAAATATTACTATATAATATATGTATTACTCAATTCTAGTGGATCCAAAATAGAACATTTTTAATATAATATGGTTAATTTAAAATTAATTATAAAAATATGAGATTTTACAAGGTATTTTATATTATCTTGAATCATTGTCCCTTTATTTAAACCCTTCTAACTCATTTATCACTAAACCGAAGTGATAAATATTTATCACAGTTACGGTTCATTATAAAAAAAATTAAGTTCAACTTATTACCCAATATTTATAGTGTTTATTCTAAATTTATAATCCATTTTAAGATAATAAAATTCTATAATTGGTTAAAATTACATTTAATATCTCCTTACATAACGCAATAGAATCCGTTTTTTGGAAAATTAAAGATTCAATAAAAAAATATTTTTTACAAAAAAAATATAGTATAATGTTTCTTCTGATGGAATTAATTAAATTATATCAAATCAAAGGATACTAATTTTATTTAAAATATAACTATAAATGAAAATAACCTTTTAAATAGTCAATTAAAAGAGTATAAATAAAAATAGTATTTATTTTAACAAAAACATTACTTAGATTTTTAAAAAGACAAGCATAGACTTATAAGTTCAACATTATATTCTAAATTTAATTATATTACTATTATAATATATATTTCTTCTATTAAAATTGTTCTATAAACATTCATGTTTTTTTTATATCATTATAATTTCATAAAAGTAAATGGTTTTATCAATTTTGTATCTTTCACTATTTACCCAAGCATAAATATTTTTTGAAAATATCAAAATATCACCGTAATAAATATTTTCCATTTTTAATTCCATAAAGGAATTTAAATATTAAAATTGAGTTTACAAAATTTTATAGTTTAATTTTTAATCATGATCTTATATAATGAACTGTTCATTATACTACTGTTTCTTCATAAAGAGTAACTTACTTAAAATAATTGGTGCTCGAGAGTTACAAGAGCTATCAAACATCACAAATTTTGTGAATTTGGATAATCCTAAAATAATAGATAGTTTCATATATTCAAAATAATGATTTCACAATTACATTTGAATCCATTTAAAACAATTATATATAATGTTTTAATAAAATGGGAAATTTAGTCGATGAAAAAGGAAAAGGATGGGATTTGTTTTCTATTCCCTTGAAATTTTGTAAGTGTTTATTTAGATTCTTGGTTGATGTAGAATTTTACTTACTTAAAATAGCCAGATAAATTCTGACCATGGTATCAGATGAATGGTAGTGTATGAAAAACATATATCACCTTCGTTTCATGTAGCTTTTTTTCTACACCAACCTAGCCCGTGTAGACTTAGAGTAGACCAACTAAATGCTCATTTCTAATACATCCATCTGGAATCATCATATTATCAAAATATATATAAAAATTGGGAATAGCTTTTTCCACTTCAAGGAAATAGAATATAATTGATGATAATAACTTTACATTTACTTTTTCATTCGTCTTCAACAGGGGGAAGAAGAGTGCATTATTCTATGAACTAAAAATAGCATTGGGGATTTACGGTATTTTGAAGGATTTAAATGGGAGATTAATGTTCCCAAATAAGTATTTAATCTATTTTAAATGAATTAATATGAATTTAGTGTATTTAATGATGATTTTTTAGGATGTTTATGGATGGAATTTTATATCATGTTTTATTATCCATTTATGTCTATAATTAAAAGATACTACTTCCTTCTTATATGGAAAATATTATCTACCAATTGGAGTACTATTCTTTAAGTCCAAATTATGTTTGAATTATATTTGGATATGGAAATATGTTTTTAATCATAAGAAACTATCCTATGATGTTTTTTAATAAAGAATCATCAATTTTTGGCTAAGATAAAGAGATTTTAAATGTTAAGATTTGGTGTAAGTCAGTTATATGAGGTGTCTTGAGGAATATCTGATAATTTTTTTATCTATGGTGGAATTTAAATTTTACATATTATTTTATTATGTATTTTTATTTTACTTTAAATAAATTGATATAACCATATATTTTCCTGGGAACCAACCTATAAAGGATATAGATCAGCCACACCCTTCCAACAATGGTAGAATGGTGGTACATCGTGAATGCATATCCTAAACTTTGGAATACATGGTTTCTCAAGAGGTGTAAAAAGGGTGATTAAATAATAACATAGTATACATGGGGTTATTTAGACCAGTGTGAGGCTTGTGTGAAATGTAACTAGGTCCAGTCACTATATCCATGTATTTATATAGGGTGAATAAAGTTTTTAATATTATAAAGGTGTATGAGAGTGAAGGAAACTTTTATGTGGGACTCTCTAAGAAAATACAATATTATTTAATATAAAAACATATAAATTGAACATATGATTTCAAATTAATTCAATCGTGTTCATCTGATGGGGATAATCTTCATCCATGGGCTATACTTCTTTATCAAATTTGTACAGTTCATGGCTAGTGGGTCGACCGTGAGGCATCAGATACATAGGGAATTAAAAATTGTACTTATCATCATTTTCTACCTACAAAAAATATAATGATAAAGGGATAGAATATAAGAACTATTCTCGAACACGCTCACATGATCTACCACATGTATATATCTAGATTTTAATATAAGATATGACAACTCAAGCTTCTGTAAGTTTAAATTGAACTAGACATATGAAGAGTATATGATCACATGTGTAAAGGATGGTCATAGAAACACTCAAATATGAAATTGAAAAAGAATATTGCATATGTTTTAATATATCACATGAATAAATAAAATCTATTACCCATTTTCTCATAATTAATGGATCAACCACATGAAGAACTATCACTAACAATATGAACAGGTTGAAGCATTCATGTTAGATAGGATACTATATAATTAACTACCAAATGACCATGAACATAAATTATTAACATGAAGAGTTCTTGAACAATAAATATCTTCATATGGTAAGTTAATTAACTATATATGTTCATAGGTAATGATAACTTATCGTAACATCCCAGGTAAATAATGAACATGAAATGTTCATATATATTAATATTTGTGAATAAAATATTAATATTACTTTAAAGGGGATGCTATGTTCTATAGTGTTCCCAATATACAACAACGAGTTTCTTTGAAATCTTATGTTACACACTAATAAAATAATATTATTATTTTAAATGGTAGTTAACGCAAAGATCTTGTAATGGATAGAATGAATAGAACTAACTAAAAAATTATTATATATGTTTATCAAATATTTTTACATTTATCCAAAAAAAATTAGATGCTTAAAATGCGAATGAATCCAATTTTCAGCATAAATATTCTAATATTCTTTACAAGGTCAATTAACCGCCTTCTGATGGTGAACTGTTTTTAAATCTACTTTTTTTCAATTTTATATGTTATATTTCAAAAAATAAAATCCTTCATTTAGAATTGGGACATCAAAATTTACTTTGTGTAAATTTTTGTTATTTTTACGAAAAAGTTCATTTTTTAATGAATAGTGAAAAATACTGTATTTTAATTCAAAGCCTCATTTTAATCTAAAATATTTTTATGGTTAGATTATATTTTTAATTAGGATTAAAGTTTAATTAAAATTTATTATTACCATTTAATCCAATGGTGGACATTGGAATTAATTTCACTTTGAAATTGGACATAAAAAAGTGTCAATTCTTTATAGATATTGTTTCTTAAAAACACGTTATTTGTTTTGACAGTGGGAATTAATTATAAAATTAACCAATTCAAATTCTATGTTTTGAATTTTTTAAATTTGAAATCATTTTTTAATTTGTAATATCAAATATATCTTAGGATGAATTTTTGGTATTTTTCTGAAAAACATCAATTTTTTGATGAATAGTGAAACCACTAAGTAGTTGTTAGAAACTGAATTTTTCTTTTAAATTAAATTTTACCACTTTAGTGAATTTAATTTCCAAAATATAACCTACATGGTTGTCATTATAAAGTAAAATTTGATTCAATGGGATGAAAATACTTTTTTTTAATAGTAATTTTTGAGTTTTATTAACTGCGATTAAAGGTAATTAGGGAAATTTAAGGTAAAAATAATATTATAAAAACATAAACTTACCATGAAACATGTCTTTACATTATTGGATGAGTCATTTACGACTGAGACAATCCATGGATCAATTATGGGGCCCCATGGAGCCACTTGGGTAAGATAAAGACATTAAAACCTTTATAGTTAAAGTAAAAATAAAAATGTCACAAACATGTATTGTTTTACTAAAAAAAAATTTCATGGGGGTATATAAGTTATATTTTTGACTAAAAATATTAATTAGAAAAATAAAACAATATCCTACATCTTGGTAATTTTATTTAAATTTTAAGACATCATATAAATAAAATTATTTATGACACAATGTTGATGCAGTGTTTACATCATTAATGAATGATTTAAATAAATATGGTGATAAAGTTTAAAATAATATCCAAAACTTGTAAAATTATTATTGGATGATTTTATTTTGAACATGGGACACCTTATATTTGACTTTAATTATTTTTTTACCTTTAGAAACCGAAAATCATTATAAAATAAAATAATATTTTCATGCTTTCCAAAAGAGCCCCTCCTCCACCTTATAAAAAGACCCCACTTCCTACCCCTTCCTCACACTTCTCAATCCATTTTTATCATCCCAAATATACTAAATTAATCTCCCAAGATCCCTCTATTCATAATATAAGACTTACCTTATTCATAAATCACTTCAAGAAACCCTTTTGGTTCAAACCAATGGGAGTTACCCGATTTAAAGGTAATGTCTTCTCTTTTGTTCTTTTGTTTTATTTTGCTTCTCCAACCCCTTAAACTATTTTTTATTACTTTATTTTGTAACCAAAATAGTATCTTAGAAATACTAGGATGTTTTTATAAGAATTATTCGAGCTACACTTGCACATACCTCCATCTAATGGATGAAAAACATACTGTTTCTGTGGATGGAGAACTACTGCCTCACGAAACAATGATTGTTCAATTATATCCCACCGCCTCTCATGGTGGCCATTAATATGTCATTGTATTTAAATATGATATATATTATGTTTATTTTTTCCTTATGATTTTTTATTTTTCATTTATGTCATACCTTTATGGTTTCTATAATGGGTAAACGCGATAATTCCATTTTAGGAAGTGCGGACTACCACCCACTCAAAGTGATTTGAATAATTAATGCCATATGTGAGATGTATAAATGGTTTAGTTAATGATATTATATATGATATTATACTGGAATTATAATATACCTTTATATCATAATGTTTTCATACCATTAAATGTGAAATATAAATTAAAGTAGCGTTCATGCGTACGTACGGCTTTCCGTCTCCATGAACGGTGCATTTAATTTGTTACATTCAAATGTTATGTACTGGTATAAATACATATATATATACTAGATATATATTATATATATTATATCTACATCATGAATATCATTCTGGAGATAATGGATATTTTACTACATGGACAACTTGTAAATATAAGAAGTTCACTTTTGACTCAAGTGCCAAATATCGACAAAACGACCGTTATTAACTTAAATAATTACATAATTTTTATAACATGGTAATAAGTTATATAAAAGAAATAATAAACATGAAAAATTTTCTTAATAAAGTATAAATTAATTTAAATTTATCATTCAGGATGAACAAGGAACATACGAGCTAGTCAAGTCGGACACGTGGTAAGGGGATTTCTTATCTCGCTTTTAATTCCGTGAGATTTACATTGTTCGCCACTTATTTATTTCATGTGGTGTATTTTGTTCTACCATTTGATATATATTATCATGATTCTATTTAAATTCATGGTATTCTATGACTCATTTTATTCTTTTTATCTTTTGATCATACGACTCGATTCATTACAATGAGGTAAGGGTTTTTTTATCTCACTCTTTATTCCCGTGAGATTCAGACTATATTTGTCACTATCACCTTTGAGTGGTGTATGTACTGAAAATTATTCAACTATATGTGTAATATAATTTCATTTATGGGTATTTACATCAAAATTTTATAGAAATTTTTTCATGGGGTGTACGTTTCGAAAGTTACCCAAATCAGTAAGGGAACCTTTCACCCTCCTCTTTTTTAAAAAAGAATTCTTTTGTTATGTCTTTTAATTTACATCTTATTATGTTGGGATATGTTCTTCTATATCCTTATTTCTGTAAATTTAATTTCAAAGTGATGAGATACCCTTTTTATATCTCATCAACGCATTTTTTGAATTTTAAAGTGATGTCGTTAGGCTCTCGAATTTCTGTAAGGCAACTTCATAACCATATTTCAATTCATTGGGTTAAACCTCTACTTCTTGATTATGTCATGCTATGAATATGTGTGATTGACCTATGAATTTTTTACACTTCATATCCACTTATATTGGGTGTATTTATATTTTTCACACATAATTATGTCATTGATTTATCCTTAATCTAAGGATATCGTCTTTGTAAGGGACTTCGTCTCAATATCTTTTCAGTGAGGCATATTCTGTTTTATACACACCTTTATTTTATACGGTCCCTTTGACTTTTAATTTTTTTCAAAAGGAATCTTTTCTCTACGAAGCGTTTTACAAAACGACAAAAAGTATGTTTCTTTTTAACGTATGCGATGACAATGACCTTTCTGTTGCCATGATTATTATTTGATTTTCGGCTTCCTTAACAAGTCGTAATGTTTTTAAATGGAGAATAAACATCATATAAAATTTTATATATTTTGGTATTGAAAATGGTTTTGATAATGGATTTATTATGTCAATTTATTTTTATTGAACTGTGAAAATGTTTTATTTCCTTTATATTTGTTTTATGTGTTATGATTTTATAATGGTACTTGGAAATTTGACGTGTGGTTTGTGATAAACCAAATGATAGGTGGTGTTGTGATAAACTAGGACGGGTGGTTACATTATAATCTCTAATGCATTGGGTATCGAAGTCGGCCGTATGGCTATTCCATTTGGTGATAAGTGTGGAAGTCGACAATATGGTTATTCCATTTAAGTATTTTTATATCCCAAGTTACTTTTATATGTTATGTGTTCTTTATATGGGTTTTATGGTGATCTTTTACTTACAAAATGGTAAGAAATGGTCTTTTATTCAGTGAAGAGTATTTACTACTTCATAAAGATGAAAAGTATTACTTATGATTAAGTATTCATGATTTACTTGTTATTTTGAGAAACTAATAGTTTTATTTATTTTTTATCCCTTAATAAGATTTTTATGCTCGTCCCAAGTTTTAGAAATTTTTTCCACAGGACTTAAAGATGAATAGGGTCAAGGATGGGATCAACAAAAGACATGCTATCTAAACCATGGAACTAGACTTGTTTCTTTTTGAGAGTTTTTATTTTCTAAAAAAATGGAAACTAAGTAGAAGTGTCTTCTTTGTAATATTTTGAGATGTAATAGTTACGTCCTAATTCTATAAAACTCTAAACCTTAAAATATACTCAACTTGAATTATTCATTTAATTAAATATTATGTAATGTTTTATAGCAGGGTCCTTATAGTTGATATCAAAGTTCAGTTTAGATAAATTTAGAAATTAGGATATTCTTTAAGCATAAGTGACATTACCATAATGGTTAGGATTTTCTAAAGAGTCATAGTTTTTTTAGATAAAGTGACTAACATTAAGATGACATGAATAATTATATCTTATTATTATATGATGATTTTACTGATATACTCACACTGACCTTTTTGGTTTTAGTAAATGGCTAGATCTAGTAGGCACCAAAGTAATATTGGATGTAAAGAAAACTATGACGATTTTATGAACGAGCAACTTAATGATATGTGTGATGAAATGAGAACTCTTTTGTTTATTCTCAACCAACTATCTGGAATCATGATTGACCACTTGAACCCTAGTGATTTTTATAAGGCATCATATATGCGAGAAACAAATCCCTATGGATGTTTAGGTAATTATCATAACAGTAAGGTTTTTCAAAAACCTATGTGTCAAAGACATGGAAAGAAACACCTAGGAAAATGTTTCAAAGGGATATAAATATGCTATAGAAGTGGAAATGAAGTTCATAAAGCAAGAACCTGCCATGTAAAAAGGAAGCATCTAGTTGATTCTAGGAAAGGGAAAGAAGTTCTTTCTGAAGGATCAGTTGAATGATTTAAATGTGGTGTTCATGGTCATTATGAAGACACATTTCCTAGAAAGATGTTTCGGGAATGGGATCCCCAGGATCATAGAAATATTTTTTTACCAATATCTAATTTCATTCTGATTGAGGATGAAGAAACTGACAATGACCAGTGAAACCTATGGATTATTTCTTAACATATGTATTCCTATTTATAAAATCTTAGGATTTGATTCTTGATTTTGTTTGTGTAAAAGATGTCTTTCAGGATAAGTTGTAAAGTAATGGTTAATGGATCATGAATAATTTTTAATGAGTAAGAAGTCAACATATAAGGGATTCAAGAGTTATAGTATATTTTAGGATGGAAAAATTCTTAAAAGTATTAAGGCTCTTTTGATTATGAGATTACGTAAGAAGACTTTTTATAGTATGTATAACCCTGAAGTTTGATATATGAAAATTTTATTCAAGGAATAATTATCTACTCTTTGGTGGTTATAGTTATAAAGAACCACTCTGGTTTATATGATCCTTAAATTTGAGGTAATTACCAGTTAATACATTTTGGGATGCAAAACGAAAGTTATTAGATAACCTTTGAGGTTAAAATATATTATGGTTATTTTTGATGAATTTATCTATTTTTGGGAAATTTTATAAAATTATATAGTTTTTTAAAAGGGACAACACACAGACCATGTGACAACCCGTCCCGTCGGATGAAGCTGCGGGAATCAAACCCACAACCAAAGTGCGACTGGTATTTATCGCCTACCACTGGGCTACGTGAATTCCCTAGTTAGTATGACATATTTTTTTTAGTTAGATGATTTTATGAATCCAGAATAAGTATATTTTGTGATATCTATGGAAATGGTTAACCTATCGTGGAGGATATGTGATTAGGTCAATTACTTTCCAATATGAGACGTTTAGAGTAACCGATATAATTTGGAGATAAATGTTAAGATTTATATTGGAAGTCTATGTGATTTAATCCTTTGGAGATTCGGGTTTAAATCTTATTTTGGATTACTTTGAGACATTTTATGGATATCAGTTTATTGAATGGTCCTTGATGAACTTTGGGTTTTGTTTGACAAATTTTGGAGATTAAGAGTAGTTTTTCTGTTTATTTTTTTAGGGATTATCTGATCTTGTACTAAACATTTTTGGTTTTGGATAAGGTCTAAAGACATGGGAAATATATAGTTCATCTTTTTTAGATTATGTGATTCTCTTCAAGTTGATTATGGCGCTCTTAATGTAAACATGTCAACCTGAATACTCATCCTTTGGGGAAAATATGACTTTGTGTTAGAAATCTAGTAAAAGATGAAAGTCTATATGACAAGTAAGTATGTTTCCTTATGTTTTATTTAATCACATTAATAAATTACTTAGTAAAAATTAACTTAAAACAAAAACGTTGTCTATTAACTTTTCCTACTAGGGAATCAAATACTGTTTAACCCATCACAAGTTTGTGATTTTCTAGTGGTTAACTTTCTCGTAAACATGTTTTCTATCACTCTCCATCAGAACATGATGGTTTTTTTTCTCCACCATATCCATGTTTTCATGGAATCCTAGTATGGGTTATTTTAGGTGACCATTTTACTTGTTTTTATTTCTTTTAAAGTGATAATTTTATTTACTCCTTTTCTGATTGGGGCCTTTCAATAATGTTTCTGAGCCCAATTTCAAAATTACGAGGATGCAATTCCCAAAAGGGGGAAGAATGTAACATCCCAGGTAAATAATGAATAATAAATGTTCATATATATATTAATATTTGTGAATAAAATATTAATATTACTTTAAATAGGATGTTATGCTCGATAGAGTACCCAATATGCAAAACTGAGTATTTTGAAATCTTACGTTCCACACTAATAATATAATAATTTTATTTTAAATGGTAGTTAATGCCAAGCCATTGTAATGGAGAGAATGAACAGAACTAACAAAAAAATTATTATATAAGTTTATCAAAAAAATTTACATTTATCCAATAAATGTTAGAGGCTTAAAATGCGAATGAATCCAACATTAAGCATATTTATTCTAATATTCTTTACAAGGTCGATTAACCGCCTTTTGATGGAGAACCCTTTTTTAAATATAATATTTTTCAATTGTATATGTTATATTTGAAAAAAATAAAATCCTTATTTAGAATCGGGACAAAAAAATTAACTTAGTGTAAATTTTTGTTATTTTTCGAATAAAGTTTATTTTTTAATGAATAGTTAAAAATGTTGTATATTAATTCAAAACCTCCATTTAATCTAATTTATTTATATGTTTATATTATCTTTTTAATTGGGTATAAATTTTAATTAAAATATATTTTTACCATTTAATCCAATGGTGGTCTTTGAAATTAATTTCACTTTGAAATTGGACCTAAACAAGTGTCAATCGTTTTATAGATATTATTTCTTAAAAACACGTTATTTGTTTCGACAGTAGGAATTAATTATAAAATTAATTAATGCAACTTCTATGTTTTTAATTTTGTAAAATGGACTTCATTATTGAATTTTTAATATCAAATATAGTATAGGGTGAATTTTTGGTATTTTTCAGAAAAACACCAATTTTTGATGAATAGTGAAACCACTAAGTAGTTGTTAAAAACTAAATTTTTCATTTAAATGAAATTTTACCACTTCTGTGAATTTAATTTAAAAAATTTGACATACATGGTTGTCATTAGAAAGTAAAATTTGGTTCAATGGGATGAAAATAATTTTATTTTTGAATAGTAACTTTTGAGTTTTATTAACCGCGATTATAGTTAATTAGGGTAATTTATTGAAAAATAATATTATAAAAATATAACAATACCTTGAAACATGTACTAACCTTATTGGATGAGTCATGGCCAATAGAGAAAATCCATGTATCAATTTGGGGGCCCAATGGAGCTTCTTGGGTAAGATAATGACATTAATACCTTTTTATTTAAAGTAATAATAAAAATGTCACAAACATGTATTGTTTTACTAAAACAACTTTATCAAGGGGTTATATAAGTTATCGTTTTGACTAAAAATATTCATTAGAAATATAAAATGATTTCCTACATCTTGGTAATTTGTTTATAATTTTTAGATATCAAATAAATAAAATTATTTATGACACAATGATGATGCACTGTTTACGTCATTAGAAAATTATTTAAATAAATTTAAAGATAAAGTTTAAAATAATATCCAACACTTTTCCAATTGTTATTAAATGATTTTATTTGGAACATGGGACACCTAATATTAGATTTTAATGATTTATGGACCTTTAGAAACTAAAAAGAATTATATAATAATATAATATTTCCAAGATTTCCAAAAGAGCCCCTCCACTCCCTTATAAAAGACCCCACTTCCTACCAATTTATCACACTTCTCAAGCCCTTTGACTCTTCCAAAATCTTCTAAAATAATCTCCCAAGATCCTTATATTAATCCTATAAGCCTTACCTTAGGCAGAAAGCACTTCAAGAAACCCTTTTGGTTCAAACCAAGGGGAGTTACCCGATTTAAAGGCAATGTCTTCTCTTATGTTCTTTTGTTTTATTTTGATTCTCCAACCCCTTAAACTCTTTTTATTCCTTTCTTTTTAACAACATAAGTATCTTCAATATACTAGGATTATTTAATGATAATTATTCGAGGTAAACTAACACACGCCTCCATCTAATGGGTGAAGAACATACTATTTCTGTGGACGGCAAACTACTGCCTGACGAAACGATGATTGTTCAATTATGTCCTACCGCCTCTCATGGTAGCCATTAAGATGTCACTGTATATATATATGATATATATTATGTTTATTTTTTTCTTATGATTTTGAATTTTTCATTTATTTCATACCTTTCTGGTTTCTATAATGGGTAAACGTGATAATTTCATTTTAGGAAGTGCGGACTACCGCCCCCTCAAAGTGATTTGAATCGTTAATGCCATAGTGGGTTGTATAAAGGATGTAGTTAATTATATTATATATGATATTATACTGGAATTATAATATACCTTTATATTATAATGTTTTCATTCCATTAAATTCGAAATAGAAATGAAAGTAGCGTTCATGCGTACGTACGGCTTACCGTCTCCATGAACGGTGCATTTCATTTCATACCTTGAAATGTTATGTACTGGTATAAATACATATATATACTGGATATATATCATATATACTATATCTACATCATGAATATCATTCTGAATATAATGGATATTTTACTACATGAACAACATGTAAATATAAGAAGTTTACTTTTGACTCAAGTACCAAATATCGACAAAACGACTGTTATTAACTTAAATGATTAAATAATGTTTATAACATTGTAATAAGTGATATAAAATCAATAATAAACTAGAAAAATGTTCTAAGAAAGTATAAATTAACTTAAATTTATCATTCAGAAATAAAAAGGAACATACAAGTCGGTCAACTCGGACACGTGGTAAGGGGATTTCTTATCTTGCTTTTAATTCCATGATATTTCCATTTTTCACCACTTATTTATTTCATGTGGTGTATTGTGTACTGCCATTTGATATATATTATCATGATTATATTTATATTCACGGTATTCTATGATTCATTTTGCGCTTATTATCTTTTTGTGAAACGACTCGATTTATTACAACGAGGTAATGGTTTTTTATCTCACTATTTATTCCAGTGAGATTCATGCTATATTTGTCACTATCGCCTTTGGGTGGTGTATTTAATTCCCATTATTCTACACTTTGTGTAATATAATTTCGTTTATGGGTTATTACATCAACATTTTATAGTCCTTCTTTCATGGGGTGTATGTTTTGAAAGTTACCCAAATCGGTAAGGGAACCTTTCACCCTCCTCTTTTTAAATAAAGGACTTATTTTCTTATGTCTTTTAATTTACATCTTCTTATGTTGGGATATTTTTTTATATATCCTTATTGCTGGAAATTGTATTTCCATGTGATGAGATACCCTTTTTATCTCTCATCAACTCATTTTCTGAATTTTAAAGTGACGATGTTAGGCTATCGAATTTCTATAAGGGAACTTCTTAACCCAATTTCTATTCTTTAGGTTAAACCTCCACTTATTTATTATATTGTTATATAAATATGTGTGAATGGCCTATGGTTGATTTACTCTTAATATCAGCTTATATTGGGTGTATTTATATTTGTCACACAAAATTATGTCATTGATTTATCCTTAATCTAAGGATACCATCTTTGTAAGGAACTTCTTCTCAATCTCCTTTCATTGAGACATATTTTGTTTTATACACAACTTTCTTTTATACGGTGTATAAACCTCTTTGACTTTTACTTTTTTTCAAAAGGAATCTTTTCTCTACGAAGAGTTTTACTAAACGAAAAAAAGTATGTTTCTTTGTAACGTATGCAGTGACAATGACCTTTCCGCTACCATGAGTATTATTTGATCTTTGGATTCATTAACGAGTCGTAATGTTTTTAAAAGGAAAATAAATACCATATACACATTTATGTATTTTGGTATTGAAAATGGTTTTTATAATGTATTTTTTTATGTCAATTTATTGTGATTGAAATGTGGAAATGTTTTCTTTCCTTTATATTTGTTGTATGTGTTATGATTTTATATTGGTACTTGGACCTTTGATAGGAGGCTACATGATAAACCAAATGACGGGTGGTGCCATGATAAACAAGGATGGGTGGTTACGTTATAACCTCCAATGCATTGGGTATGTAAGTCGTCCATATGGATATTCTATTTAGTGACATGTTTGGAAGTCGACCGTATAGTAAATCCATTTATGAATGCTTATGTCCCAAGTTACCTTTATATGTTATGTGTTCTTTATATGGGTTTTATGGTGATATTTTGGTTACAAAAGGGTAAGAAATGTTCTTTTATTCAGTGAAGAGTATTTACTAGTTCATAAAGGTGAAAAGTATTACTTATGATGAAGTATTCATGATTTACTTGTTGTTTTGAGAAACTAATAGTTTTCTTTCTTTTTGTATCCCTTACTGAGATTTTTATGCTCATCCCATGTTTTTAAAATGTTTTACACCAGACCTAAGGATGAATAGGGTTAAGGATGGGATCAAGGAAAGACATGCTATCTAAAACATGGAACTAGACACGTTTCTTTTTAAGAGTTTTTATTTTATGAAAAAAATAGAAACTGAGTAGAAATGTATACATTGTAATATTTTGAGATGTAATAGTTATGTCCTAATTCTCTATAACTCTAAACCTAAAAATATCCTCAATGTGAATTATTCATTTAATTCAAGATTATGTAATGTTTTAAGGATAGGCCCTTATACTTATACTTCCTGGATATTGTGATACTTCACCGAACAAATTCAATTCATGGAGATCAACTATTTGAAATTCAGAGTATCTAATTGTGAGTATATATATATATATATGAAAGAGTGATGGTGAATTTGAGATATCGATTCAAGAATTCAGTTCTTTTTGAATGATTGTATTTCGAGTCAAAAATAAACAAAATGTTATTTTTAGGTGTAAATCATGCAATAAATTCTCCATTTAAATCTTGAATATATGTTACCTTATAGAGAATCATGATTCATATGTGATATCAATCAATATTATATGGATTTATCTGATTTTGATATTAATATATTCTTATAGATCTGGTGAGAAATAGGTAAATGTTTTATTTAATTCTTATTATCTTGATCTTTAATGAATGTTGCAATAATAAATAGGAAGTGTGTGAAATATGAATGAAAAATATTTTTCATTGTTTATGCACGAAATATTATTTGATGATGTCGAAGATATTGGAAAATCTATGTACTGATAATGTTTTATTGGAGTTTAGATAAATAAGGGGGCCATATTTCCAATGAACATAATTGTGGAATGAAATTATGAAAGTTCATGGGTTAAGAATTATTTGTTAACTGTATTAAGAGTAAATAGCCCTTGGGACTTATATATATTTACTAAAATGATATATTATTTTAAATATAAGTCTTGTGAATAATTTTTTTATAATGGGAATTGAAATTTGGATTTATTTTTGGATAATTCCCATAACCATTATAATAATGAGGCTTTTTTTAAATAAGTGTGATAATGTAATTAATCCTAGAATTCAATGAAATAATATCTTAATGAATTTATCATGATTCATGTTGTGCTTAAATTTGATGAAATTTGAGTAAATACCCAAGTCCTCCTTATATTTTGAGGATACATACAAAAGAAATGCATGTGTGGTTATGGTAATTTGGAAAAAGTGTGATAATGTTAAATAGATTGATGATATATTATTTTGAATTCATTGGGTGAATTAAAATATGGATTTAACTATCTTTAATAATCATGGTGTTTTCATATTAATAGAATAATTACTAATATCATTATGTGGATAATATTTATGATATAATTATTTAAATTTTAAATGGAATATATAGGTAATAATGTTATAGGTTTGATAATTTATAGATCTAGTGTATATTAAAAGACAATTCAAAGAGAATGATACAATAAAAATAGAATAGAGAAGTTGAGATGAAGTAAGGAGTCACTGAAGAAAAATATGGGCAAGTATTCAAATACTAAGGTGACTCGAGATCTAACTAGTTATGGAAGGAGTTTTGAGAACAACCTACATTTTTCAACATACTATTTAAGACCTTAAAGAAGTACATGAGAAATATTGATCATATAGGCTTGTAGAGGATGGTCACTGTAAAGAAGAATATGGACATTATAATACTATATAAAAACATAAAAATAAGAATCATGTAGTTGGGGTGTGTAACAAGTAATTAAATAGGTTTTGGATAGGTTGTATAACATGTCACAAGAAGAGGGTAATTGTTTGGGTGTATAACCAAACTAGGCAGAAGATTTGGTGGATGGGGTGTAGAACATGGGCCAAGTAGAGGATCAAATACTGGGATGTGTAACCATTTTCTACCAAAGATATGAAATTAGGGGATATAACAATAAACATGTGAACTAAGGATCCATGATAACATACTATACTATTATAACAGATAATCCATGTTGGGTGCTTGACCAACAAATCAAGGAGAATACCTTTTAGTCAAACCATGTAAAAAAAGTTTATCTCTCTTTCTTATTATTATTAAACATGAATATGGGGTTGATAAAAATCATAAATAGGATTGAGAGCCTTAATAAGTTCATGAATTTGAATTAATGGAATTTTAAAATGAGTGGACTACTGATTCATCCACCCATAGGGGTTCCTAACTGATCTCTGGGATCTATAATATCATCATAAAAATTAATAATATATGATGAGAATATGTTAGTCATAACTAAAATTTATTACTTTTCTATTCCATTTATTAATTCACTTCATGATGTTTATATCAATATATAAATAAATATAACCAATATAAAAGAGTAATAATTGGGTTATTTCATTCTATATGACATGAAACAATTTATATTATCAAAATAATTTAATAATTATTTTATTAAATATTAAAAAATTTATAACAAATAAAGATTGATAGAATTTTATATCAAACTTTTGCTTTCTACACATTAAGGGAATTTATTAATGTCAATACACATTTAGTTAATTCTTTCTACATCACTATATAACCACCAGAAAAAACCTTTACACTAATATAATTAAGGATTAATATATTTTATGTAATACATTTTAAATAGTATTGATACATAGAAATAAAATTCATAATATTCTACTTCATCAACATATTTAATCTATTCAACTCCAATACATAAAATGTTACACTGTTAATTTATTTAATTGTCTAGATAGAAAAAATTATATATACAAGATCAACATTTTTAGACCATTTCTCTAAAACATATCATTTAAATAAAATTTGTCTATTTTTAATATTACTTCATGAACACATCCAAATATTCATTAGTATAAGGTTACATTCCATTTTTATTTTGATTAGTATGATCTTTTATTTGTTAACTTTGAACCTTCTAAAGTTCAGATACACTCCCACTAAATTCTTAGACAATATATTCCCTATATAAATACTTACTAATATGAAAAGAATAATTTTTATTTGAAATTAATTTTAATTCCCTATTAGAAGGGATATTTTAAAATAAATTTTTATATACATATTAATTATGTTATTAAATGGGTTTGGATAACCTCTATAAGTGAAAAATTTATTCATTAAAATATTAGATTGATGGTATTGGAGTCTGAGTTCGTCATATTTTAATTAATATCGATATAAAAAACATTTATTATAGATAAAAACTCTTTGTGCCTATGCCTCCTTTTTAAAAATCTTATAGAATCTAATAAATCCTTAACCATGTGTATTGAATATATTATCTCGTATTTTTCATAAAAAATCATTGTTAAGAAATTTTTTTCCCATATAATATTAGTGATATTGTATAAAAATAAACATATTTTATTTTTATCTAGCTAATTTTTATATATTCCTTTAAAATAAAATTTTCGATACAATAACTCATTGTATTGTAACTTAGTTAAAATCAATATTATTTATAAATTATAACCACTATTTTGAAAACATGTCTAATTAAAAAATTAATGTATACATTTGTTATTAAATACCCTTTAAAACCAGGGATGTAATTTATATAACACCGACACCTAACAATGATAATCTATAAAGCATCAAAATATATATTTAGGTAAAATAGATAATTCCATGATATATAAAATTTATTTTTCCATCCTACTAACTCTAGGTTTCAATGTTGTTGTTTAACTATTTGATGAATCATTTTTAGACTTTACAAATATCTTTAATTCTTCTAGTTTAAACTTTTATAAACATATAATATCAATACAATCCAAGAGTTGGAACATCATATGCTCAGTTTTGTATCCTTATCACATTGAAAAGATAGGGTAATGAATTATTGGATACATTCATATTATCAAAATATATCTAAATAAATGAATTTTATAACCACAACAAGCCTTAAGGAAAAATTTACTATCAATAAGTCATTGGAATACCAAGTTATACTGCATATATATTTGTAAGGACTACAATTTATTATGACATCATATATATATATATATATATATATATATATATTAAATTCCAGATCCTCATTATATAATATACATAAGCATCTAGATTTATTTTTTGATCTACTTAATCATTTAGGGTATATAATAATGCGTGTTTGTTCTTAACACATTGAATGATTTTTATATAAGAACTATTATCAACTTCCCTTTAATAATAGAAGCATACACTAATATTATCCTTTTTAAGGATGATATCAAGATTTTTTTTTATGATAAAGTTTTTCATAAACAAATGTTCTTTTTTTTATATGAGTTTCCAATTTCACCACCATTTAAAATGAAATTTCATTAAATTTATATCCATTAAAATTTTCACCCCTTTTAAACTCATTATATTGATTTTTGGACCAAGAACAAATTTCACTAAATAATGAGTCTTATTTACTTTACCATTCTTAGAATTGATTTTTACGGAGGGAATCTCCACAATAATGTCAAATATGAATCCTGGATTATTGATAAATCAACTATTTTTTGAATCCATCATATAGTTCGACCCTACTCTATTACTATGGTGTCCTAACTCATTGGGATTAACAGTTATGTATGACCAAAAATATCATAATTTTTGTTTTTACCCAACTCTTATGGTTATCCACTTCCATTTTTCCCTAGAAAATATAATGAATGGGTATTATTGTTTTGTAAAACTTACCAGAATGAATTATTGAGTTTTTGGAATGTGTTTAATTTAAACGCAATATAACACTTAATATTAATAAAAAGTATTAGTATCACCATATTATATCATGTATTTCCTTTATTTATTCATGATTATAATAATTATATTGTGAATGTTATTCCATTTTCATTACACCAACATGATCAAATCATATTGATGTATAACTTCTTACACAACTCAATGTTTCTATTACTAACCCTAATTAAAATAAAACTATATTTATTTTTATACAAATCCATAATATAAATATGTTATGTGAAATTATTTCATTTAAGGTAGTATAATTATAAACAATTAATAATACCAACATAGGTAATCTTAGAGCACTTGGATTTCAACCCCCACTTTTCTAGAAAATCCATGAACCTTCATCCCAGTGAGTAGTCTTATCAAATTTAAGACTTTCTAGGGATAAATAAAATAATATAGATTCAAATACATAATAATTATTAAATATAATATATAAAAACAACATTAACTACTTAATTCAAACTAAATACAAGATAAATTATAGGTAAAAAGAAATTAAATAATTTATCATACCTAGCATCTAATTACATAGATACATGTATACTAAATGAGATGAAATTTAAAATATTTAACGACAATATAAATATATATTCCTAATATAAACAATATATATCTTTGAAAAATGAATAAGCGAGTAAACAAAATAAATGATAAAAATGCGTATTTAAATTTTTGAAAAATATTGATAAATAATTATATATAACATATAATTAGAAAAACATCATAAATTTAAGAATTCATTTTAAAAATTCCATAGTTAAAAAAATATAAAAATTCTAGATTTATACTAAATATGAAATGATCCATATGAATTATATTGAATTTAAAATAAATTAATTATATAAATTGAATCATGAATATTTTATAAGCCTGTTCTATTATGTAAATAAATTACATAATCTAAACATCACAAGTTTATATTATTCAAAACATATTCAAATAAATAATAAAAACTACTTTTGATGTCGAATGAATAATTTCATGAAATAGGGACATTTAGTTTTAATATTAAAAATTAATTAATTATGAACAATTAAAAATTATAAATGTAAATTAATTTATATTTTTTATATTATATTATTTAAAACATTTTGTAAATTATCCTTATAATTTCAATATAAACTATTTATTTCCCAATTATAAATCAAATCATATGATATGATAATGTATTTAATAATTATAAGATAAATTGTTGTTATTTATTTATTAAATAATTTACAAAAATATATTTAATTAATTATAAAAAATGGGGATCAAATGGGAAATTTCCCTACCCAACTAATTTTAAAATTAAAATATAATAAAAATATTATGATTGGGATTTTATATTTCCCCATTTCCACTATTTCATGAAAATACCATGGTACAATATCTAGTCATCCAATTGTTTGAAAACATAATCCTATGTTGGTTTGAAGATCAAATATAGAGTCCATCTCACTAAAAGAATAAATGATAAGATAATTAATTGAGTGTAGATCAATAATTAATTCAATCCATTAATGAATAAATTATAATGAAATAATAAAATTCATTAAATATATTGGTTTCAAAACACGTGTATAGTTACACTAAAGCCAAAAAATTAACTATTCATGTTGCATCATGATTTTAACTGCATTTTTTATACAAAAAAATTTCACTTCTAATAAAAATGTTTTTCCACATTTTTCATCGATGTAGCCAACCATGTCCTCTAGTGATTCTTGAAAATTCCCCATATCCAACCTCCCCTAGATTCCTATTCAAAGATCCATCATTATTTATATTCACCATCAATTATATGTGGTTTCCAAAAAATGATAATAAATCCCATTTTTGGGATTTTGTTTGACTCCAAATATATTTCATTCAATGAAATATCTAATGAATCTATCTTCATGAACAACATGATTGTGTGATTCCTCCCTTATTATTTTCATGCCTTTCTACATAAAGTCTCTAACTGACGTATATTTTCCATGTTGTGTAAATTGAAACATATTGAACTAGATATGATTTCACACATCACCCATATAAGTGACTAGTGGGTTCTATAGCTCTCCAAACAAGGTATTAGTGATTTAGAATCATTGAAACTCCTCTAAGATGATGGTCTATAGTGGACAAAACTACAAAAGATCAGTAATGGGATCCTATATAGTGTCATAGAATAAGAGGTAAAATAATATATGAAAGTCATATCCAATGGTTGGCCTATAGAAAACACCGATGGTGTAATATTGGTATCCAAGTAAACTAATTCATTTTCCAGTTAGAAAGATTATATAAAAAATCTCTTAACTAAATTAAACTCAAAATTTATGAGTCCAAAACATGTAGTAATTTATATTTTAATGTCAATCAATATTATCCATTTTAATAAATTCAACATATCTACAGAGTCATTTATATTTGTATCTCAATAAGAGAGTTTCTTGAATTTCTATAAATTATTACTCATCAATGACCACTTGAATGAAATCTGACATCCATAGTTTTTTCTAAAAAAGAATTTCTAATGGATATGTCCCGCCCAACTATATTATTACATATATGAACCATATTTATTATTGGAAATATAATAAAATTATATGGGAAAACATTTAGATTATATCCCCTTTGTCACATGTTATTCAAAATAGAGTATACATCAAGAGTAATATTAAATTTAAGCTGGTCAGATAGACAACTCAATATAATTTAGTGCTCTAGCATTCAATATTTTATGAATTATACCTTTAATAAGATTCATATTTCCAATTTTTTTAATCATCCTCCACAAAATGTGTACTTAAAAACACCTGTTAAAATTTTCCACATTTTTTCATTCAATCCACCTAACAATATGGGTAGTCTATACTCTACCCATTAGATAATAACAAAATTCATCTAAAAGTACAACAATAATAAAGAAGTATTTTGATATAGTTTTTATATCTCTTGATCAAATCATTATTTTTTATATATATCATAATGGAGTAAAATAGCATGGGGTTAATCCTATCCTTGAATAAACATATCCTTATAACCACTAAAAGATATTTTAATTTCATTTTATAGGTCTGTTTTTTATAGTACAGACAACATCAGTGAAATAATGTACCGTGGGCCATTCCCAAAGCATAGGTACCCTCCAATACATGAGAGGAATAATACCCTCTATAATACCAATATACTTGTGAATGAATGATTTTATAGCATTGGGGAATACCTTTATAATAAAAATAGGACTCTAAATAACTAATTAATTATCCTTAAACATCTTCATAATGTTTAAAAATATATTTAACAATTTTGATGCTACTTTAAACCCCTTTAAAGAACATAGTAATAACATCCTTAAAATGTAAGTAATATTTTGTAGCTAGACCATTTGTAGCTTATATAATCTTAATATTTACTTCATTAATAATTTTATTAATGTTTCAAGTAATATAGTCAGTAGTGATATAAGATATAATAGTAGAGAGAGGTTCCCCTTGAATAACACCCTAGTTACATGAAAATTATGTATCATGTTAGTCATTCAAAAGAATATATATTGTAGTCTAAAAAATTGATCTTCCATATAATTAATGAATCGGTAATAAAATTCAAATTTGTATAAAATATCAAAAATTATTTCGCATCCCATACTTTGAAATTCATTCAAGACTTCTTTATTAAAATAAATTATTCTAATCATGTTGGTTTTCTTTTGAATATTGGAACACTCTAAGGAAATTATGATACAATATTTTTTCCCTTTCCAATTATATATCCATATAGATTCTAATAAATTGTCATATTGGTCATTAATGATCTTTTTTTAGTAGTTTACCTACATAGAACTTTATATTGTGTCTTTATAAGGGCCACATGACTAAAAAGGTCAATTTTTTTGAATTTTTTACCATTGGAATTAAATAGCTGAACTGATATAAAATTACTCTTAGATAAAATCTATAATGGATGAATATTATAAAAAAAATTCTCAATATCTGGTAAATAATATTCAAGAATTTTTGGAAAAACATATTAGTATATCCTATATTTCCAGGTGAATTATCAACCTTGAGACCAAAAAACTCAAATTTTATCTTAATTTTATAGGTAGATCCAACAGGGAAATTATTCTCTTCTTTATAAATGAATTTTTTTAAGCTATCATTAATAACCAAAATATTTTTTCCTTTACTTATTATTAAATATATCTATATAATAAGATAAAATTTGCTCATAAATTTAACCTATATATGTAATGATTTTATCCTCCACATCCAACTGAGATATAGGTTTAGTGACCGTTATATCTATTCTAATGTATTTAAAAATGTACTACTTTAAACTCATTATTTTAACCATCATACTCTAAATAGAAACTTTTAAATATCAAACTTTACCCAAAATAGATTATTATAATTATTTTATATTAAACTCTATCTAGAATATCACATCACTAAAGCCCTACCTTGTATTTTCATATTTTAATAATTTTATTACATCCTCCATGCCTTTAATAACCTAACAAATTCTCCCAAAGCGTTCTTTAATCCATACTTTATGTATACTCTTGAGAATATTATTATTAGAGCTATATATTTTATGAATTTTTTACAATTAAATTTAATGTTTTTGATATTATTCACTACATGAAACACTGATTTCAGATTCTGCAACACTGATTTTTTATTATGTTATATGAAAAAATGAGTTTATCTTCTATTACATATAACAATGATAGTTTTCATAACATGCGACATCGTGACTTAGTAAACCGTGAAACAGTATTATTATAAATATGACCATTATAACATGTCCATTAAATAGGAAAGTATGAATAGTATTAACTACTTTGTGAAATTTTAACATAAATTACATACTCTCAATAAGTTTATTTTTATATTCATAGTAAATAATAAATCATTTTTTATTAAAGTAATTATATTCTTCAAAAATGTGTTGTCTTCAAAAATTATTATTATTGATTTTTATGATAAAATAATATATTTAATTTATATATATTTAAAAATATTTATTTAGTAAAATGATATATATTTTTTAAAGAATCATATCAAAATTAAAAAATGGAAAAAATTTGAGTTTTTCAAGAAATTTTGATTTTTCAGAGAATAGAGAAAAATACCAATGTTTGTAAAACTATCATTTCTTTTGAGTAAATTAGTCATATAAAATCTTCATTATGATTTAAATTAAAGTAATTATTCTTTATTTTTATTTAATAAATATATTTACATTTCAATCTAATTTATACTTCATTTGAGTATAATTTTATTTTTGGGTTTTAAAAATTTATTTTCATAAAAAACTATTTTAAAGTTCATAATGTGTCTCCATATTCATTTACTAAAATAATTACTAAGGGTGAATTCATCCAATTAAATTTATATAATATATATAACCAATTTTTAATTTATATTAATATAATAATTATTATTAAAAATAGATTTCATATAAATTCATGTTATTCTTGAAAATAATACACTTCTCGAAAAACCTCATTTTCATCGTGTATGAGGGTTTCATTTAAAATTTAAAAAATAGCACTTTTAGAAACATTATTTGAAAAAATAAATTTCATTTTTGGAAATATTATATTCAAAAAAAATTTTGAATTAATTTTTCTTAATTTCTTGAAAAGAATATTTTTTAGATGAATAGTGAAAATACAGAATTTTTATTGAAAATTGGCTTTTCATTAAATAATTATAAAAATAAATCATATTATTAATTTATTTAATGTAAATAAAATTATATTATATTTCGATTAATTCAATTTTAGTCATTTGAATCAGTTTCATTTCTAAATTTTATATAAAATTATTTGTAAACATTTGAACATTCTCACATTGAAATTTTACTTTGTCGTTACATCTGCATGATTAATTATTGAACTCAAATTTTCCACTTATATGATGGAAATTTTAAATTATGGATTCAATATTGTTTATCAAAATTATTTATATTATATAATATGATTAAATTAATTTTTTTACCGAAATCAATAGTAAAAATAGTAAAAAATAATTATTGTGGATGTGGTAAAAATGGGTTTACCAGGGGTTAAAAAAATAAGAAAATGGATAAAAATAATCCAAAAATCATGAAAACCCCTTTAGATGGACGTATATATATATATATATATATTATACTTTATAGGATCTAAAATGGTTTATTATTGGATCCTTATAACATGAAACATGAATGGTTTGAATTATATCTTTCAATAAATTACAGGTGTTTCAATCACCGCAGTTGTTAAAGGTTACCCCTTCTCCTCTCCTATTCTCATATTCTATAACATTTATATCAAAAAGTACCTACCAAAATAACTTCACAAATTACCTACTCTCTTCATATAAGCCTTATTATTTATACAAATTCAACCTAGGAAGTCTTTTGAGAAATCATAAAAAGGATACCTGAAGAATAGGTAACGTTCATCAACGAAATTATTTGATTTTTCTATTATTAAACCCAATACAATTATTATTATACCCTGATGATATAAAAAATTATTAATTTATATAAAAGAGGATTTTATTTTGTTGATATCATGACCTACAACATCTCTGCTTTCATCAATTGGGTTACAAAATCATCGTCTGTGTGTATGGAAGACAACCACCTTGCGAACCGATGTCATTAGTTTTTACATGAGAACCTATAAATGATGGATATAATTATATATTTGTGTTTTATGTAATAAATTTATGATATTATTATTCTTATAAAATTATTAGGTCAAACATACCTTCATGCTTTTAATTTTTGGGAAAACTAAAATGTCGCTCGTGTGTACAGATTACTACAGCCTCACGAAGCAATGTGATTCATTCATAGTTACCTAGAATTAAATAAGGATGTTTTTTATGAATAAATTTGATATATATGACATTAATATGTTTTTTGAATAATAATATATTTTTTATTTGTATTTCCATCAATACGTTGAGAATATAGAAACAACGTTCATACGTATGTACGACCTACCATCTCTATGGATGGTGTATTTCATTTTTTGTCAATATATTTTATACATTATTATAAATACATATAAATTGAATATATACCAAATTTATATAATGAAAAATAATTTCGAGATTATGAAACCATGATCAATGAAAGAGGACCAACAATATCAAATCAAAAAAGATACGAAAAACAAAGTGGTTATTACCCAAAAGATAATTTTAACATAAAATTGTTAATAAATGGGAAATAAAAGGTCATAAAAAATAATATACGGTTGATAAATATAAATGGTTTTATTGATTGGATTTATAATAAACTTATAAATTAATTTTTAGAATGTATGATGGAAGTCAACACTTAAGATAAGGGATTATCTTTGGATTTTATTTTCTATGAGACAAATGCCATATTCTCCCCAAGATTCCTTTATATGGTGTATATAATTCCCATTAATGTATTTTATGATAATTATAATTACAATTTATGTTATCCAAATATATATTTTTTGATCTTTATTAAATTGGGTTTATGATTCAAAAGTTACAAAAGTGTTAAGGGATTTTTATCTCAATTTTCCTTCTTTAAGACATATGATTATGTTATTACTTATCTTCTTATACAAGGTGTATCTATAGCCTTACCATGTAATATCATGAATATTTTTATCCTTAATATATTTTAATATTCTTTTTATTTTATTACTTCATTGAGATTGCGATTTAATGATACCATCGTGGTAATGATTTTTTGTTACAATCTCCTCGTTTATTAATATTATTTATGATTATGTTTCCAATAATAAAATATTATGATCCATATCTCAAGTAACTCATTAATTTTATTATAATATACTATTCATGATAATTTATAATAATAGTACCATTTATTCACTTTTTTATATAATATAATAGAGAATATTTTTTAAAGAAAATCTGAGTTTATTTTTCTCCTCTGTTGGAATCGGTTTTCATCCAATTCCATGTTTTCAAAAAATATGTTCTGTAATGTTTTTAAATTTTTTTTAAATGATTAATCATATAAATATTTACTAATGTCTATATTTTTAATTTTCCATAAATTAATATTCATGTATTATACCAAAAAAATCCTTTTTAAATTTTACCAAAATGTTAAAGGGATCTTTGTTTGAATATGTACGGTTTGAATGGATTTTTACACCGTCATGACCATTATTTTCCTTGAATATTCTTTTATAAATTTTCAAGGTTATTTTAAAAAAAATTATTTTAACAAAATTATGTGTAAAAAGGTTTTTTTATGTAAATAGGATATTTTTCTCAAGAAATGTTTTAATTGAATTTTAATGATCCCTTTATAAGATTACAATATTTTTTTAAAGAATAATATTTCAATGTTTTTTATAATAGTCTGGTTTATAAAAATTATTTTCAAAGAAATAATATTTTCCTCCATAAATTGTCCAAGTGATTAATCTTTCAAAATTATATTGCATATAAGTTTAAATCTATTATTGTTACTTATTCTTTAATTGGGATATGATCTAAGTATTCAAATCTTATTCTTTCTCTGAATGGTTTATGTTCATGATGAAAAGATGGTTATAAAGCCCGTTTCTCATTCAAGGAATATTCCATTATAAAATGTTAATGAAACCTTCTTAATTTACATGGGTTATACGTTGATGAAACCATTAAATTATTATAAATCCTTTTTATTTTTATGACATCCCACCTTTTTATTACATAATCATTTCAATACATAGAACAAAAAGGGGAATATTTTAAAATAAAGTTCCTATAAATTAGGTACATAATACATGAAAACAAAAAAAATTATTCTAATAAACTTTAAGGACATTTTAATGACTTTACCCTAGGTTTATTTTACTATGTCTCATATCCTAAGTATATACATCTACAGAAAAGGGTGAGCATGAATCCCAATTAGGGAATATGCTAGGGAGACATACAATAAATGATCACGAGACATATCGATAATAACATGAGGCATATAAATAAGGAATGAAAATGATATATTTGATAATAATAATAAAGAGGAATCATAATATGTAAATGTGGGTACATCATTTATATGATAAATTCATAAGCATATCACCAAGGGTTATCACTAGGGTGCCACAAATGAAAACTAAAATGGGTTATTCAACAAGGTATTGTAAAACATGTCATCTATAGAGATTATATTTTTTACCCAATGCATTGAATCACTATTAGGGTGAACCCCTCATATGTATTAATTAATTTGAGACACATATATCATAATAAATAATTTATTTAATGACCTATAGAGTATAAAAAATGAGTTTATTATCATAAGAATGGGGTAGAAAAGTGTTTAACAACATTATCATTATGTCATTTTTAACCTAAGAAAATGAAATGTGGGTTTCATATATCTAAATAAATAATTATTATTTTTTAATGTTGGTGAATAACCATGTAAAATTAAGATATTTGGTTATTCTCAAAAATAAAACAAATGATAAATTCTCAGGTAAAGGTGATAAATTTGATAAGTAAATTCAGCATCATGACGGGTATAAAATGTGGATTTCGAAAAAGATAAATTTGGTTGAACGAATGACCCCCATTGAAAAAAAATATACTTAAAGTTATTGGATATCATAAATTGGACATAATGAACTTATCTTTTCAATTATAATACAGACCATAAAAAATGAATCTTCAATGGAAAATAGAAGTGGATGTTTCCCTTACCTTGAAGAGTTGTTCCTAAAACATGAGGATGGAACCTTGGGGGATTAATTACATCTTAGAGGAATATAAGGAGGAAATATCACATGAAATTCATGTAGGATGGATGTATGTGAATGGTAAATGTTAAATGCGTGGGTATATATAGGGAAACTTGATGAATTTTTTAATATTTTTGTTGGTCAGAGTGGATACTCAAGAGGGGGTAAATTGAGTTCCAATTAGAATTTCTGTTAAAAACTTTTAGATTTAAAATCCTCTAAATTAAAATGGCCAAGTCAATTAAGGTAGTAGAGATATAAGTGGTTTATTGTTCAACAGGTTTCTCAAAGGTTGATTTCTCCTCAGTTGAATCAGTATGAGAACTAATTACACTTTTGAAACGCGTTTACTAAACGAATCGCATATACACACTAACCAGAACTAACTTTCATAGTTAATGTAAAAACATATTTCTGCCTTTTCTAATATAAGCACAGCGAATAAGTATAAAACAACGTAAGTGAAATTTGAACACAACAACTTAAATAAGAGGTTCAGTCTTAAGTCAAGACCTAGTCCTCTCCACTTAGTGATCACCTGCCACCAATCAATTATATTAAAAAGTGATACACATCATGTATCGGGCATTACAACAGTTTTCACCAACTGTCTAGGTTTTTCAACCTCTACCATAGTAATAAGTGGGAAAAGTAAACTACCAAGCCACACTAGGCTTCTTCCACAGTTATACGTGGGAATAAAATATAAAGAGAATTTTGTATGGGGATTTTTAGTATCCCTCTGTTCAAGCACAAGAGTCAGTGTGTGTAACACAGACACACTACTCACAAATATAAGATAGTTAAACATAGTAGAGCTAAAGATAGTAGGGATATGTTTAGAATGATTTGTTGTGTTGGAAGATCTACTCTGGACTCGTTGGAATGTAGGAAATAAAGTTTCGGTCCCTCTCTGCAAGTTTCCTCCAAAACAGAGTGTCGCAACTTCCAGGTTCTAACTTCTAGATGTATAGATAATCAATTTCTTGGGTCTGAATCTCTTTGTAGTACACCACTATATCTTGAAAAAGGTTCTTTTCAATAGATCTCTGTGAGGCTCTCTGTTCTTCAGAATACGTGCTTGAGTGTTCTTCTTCTTTCTTTTTATATTTGGTGATGTATGTTTCTCTCTTATGTATATTCAATATATTCTATGTATTCTGTATCTGTGTTGATGTCTGTCTCTACTCATGTATATATACACTTTTCCAGCTCATGTTCTTCTCATTTGGTTCAGTAGGGACTGAAAAGAGAAATTTTTCAACCACGTGTGGTCTTTCTCGTACATCAAACTATTTCCTGATATGCCTGCAAATATCATTAAATAATGTCAGATTCATTAATTTGTACAGACATGGCCGTTATGATAGTATTAATAAAATTGGTAAAGAAAATAATATAAATTCATTATATTGGTATGAGATGCATGTCATACGGAAGACTTCATTGGTAGTCTCTCCAACTATGAACGTCATCGGTATGCTATTCATCAATGTGATTCATCGGTAGGCTCTCTTTCTGTAGGCTTGTAACGGTGGAATTTGTGTCAGTGGATGTCCTGTAACGGTAACTGTTACTCTATTTAAGAGTAGCTCCTCATCAGTGGACTTCATCGGTAGGTATGTAACATTAGACTATTGCAATAGAGACCTTCCCACCGATAGACTTATCTCAACAGGTAATTTCCTTAATAGTGGAAAATGTCCATAAGTAGACTTTGAACAATAGTCGATTATCTCGATAATAGGAGTTGTCTAGCGGTAGCCTTCTATAAACGGTAGAAATTTCCAACAGTATACTTGAACAGTGGTTCTCTCAACAGAAGACTTGAGAAAGAGTCTGACAGTGAACTTCTAACCGAAGCCTTGTCACAGCAGTGATCTTTTGATGGTGAATCTTTTTCTGTGAGCTTTAATAAGCAAGTCAATGGTAGACTTGTGACAGTGACCTTCTAGGATCAGTGACCTAGAGTAACAGTGAGCTATAATGGTGACTTTGAACAGAAGGCTCTTACCAGTAGCCTTTAACAGTTAACTTATATTTTGGTAAATGTAAACTGTAAGCTGATGCAACAAAGTCATGAGACTAAGAATATAAATTTTTCAGGATAAAAAATATAAATACATATTAAAAAGGTTTAGCAAATGTCTTAATATATCATGGTCAAAATTTAAACATGATTAGGGATTATCAAAACAGGTGAGTCTAACAATATCCCCTTTTTGATAATCACAAATTATGTCAGTATATATTAAAGATAGATATCATATATAATATAGTTACCAAACAAAGATAAAAAATGTCTCAAGTATTAGAGATTAATAAGAGTGTAAAACCAGAAAATATTGGTACATGGTATCAGAGTGAAAGGCGTAAAAGATTAAACATAGAATCATATTAGTATATTAGCATATTTCTCCCCAATCACATGATTAATCTAGAATTAGCACAATATTTCAGTATTTCTCCCCCTTTGTGATTAGTAAAAAAATAGAGAGAATAGAGAAATCTTGTATTAATGAAAGTACATTACATGACCCAAAAATAATACATAGTCCCTATCAAAAGACATGAACAGACTCAATCCACATCATCCGTAGGTAAGTGGTCTTTCCCTTTGGATGAAGAAGATGGAGGATGAGATGGTGGATCTGCAGGTTTAGGAATTGCTGAAGGAATGACTGGAGGGGCAGCAACAGAAGCTCTTGTGGGTCTGTACTGGGTAGCTCACTGAGGTATCAGTGGATTAAGACTTCTGATAGCTGTAGCAGGAGACATTGTGAAAGAGCTATTGGGTTTAGATGCTGGTAAGGTAGGAGGGATGATTAAAGGGGTGCATTCCACATAGAGAAAGGGTAGAAGAAGGTTTCTGAAATCCATAATAATGCTTCCTCCTCTTTCCATAGCAGATAAAAAATCATCTTCATTCGCTAAAAATTTATCCAAATCAGTGGTCAATTGTCTCAGTTTGCTGACCAGCTCCCGGAATGCCTGATTCACTAGAGGAAGCTTCATATTCTCTATCAAAATCTTGAAGTAGATGGTCATTTGATGCTTTGTATAGATCTTATCAAAGTAAGAATCTACTATATTCATAATGGCTTCCTGATTAGCTGTAGATTCTTGCAAGTGTTCACGAACATAACTGTTTGCTTCCCTAGTGCTAGCAAGTACATGAGAATCAGAGGTTCCACTGGTACTGGCCTTAGCAAGCGCTTCCTAGATCACATTTCTAATCTGGTCAATGTTCACAGAGGTTTTAGATGATGGAAGGGGTTTGACCGAGAAAGCCACTATCTCTTTGAAAGACTGAGTCAAATTACCAATCACCTTTTGAACAAGTACATCCTAAATATTCATGTGTTCTTTGACTGATATCTTAAAAATCTCAAAAACTTCCACAAACTTCTTAAATACCTCTTTGATGTATCGAATCTCAGCATTCACTTGGTTTTGAGAACTGCTCATGGTGGTCAATGAAGCAACCTATTGTCTTAGAGCAACCACAGCTCTTGTCCAGCTTTCGATTTCAGTATAGCACACTTTAATCTCGTTTAGAATTTCTTTCACTAGACTAGACCCATCACATCCCAGAGATCGCTCTAGGGATTTCTCCACACTCCTCTACTCTTCAACAAGGCTATTCTTCAAATCTTCCACTAATTATCATAGGGCCTCTTTCATTTCAACCTTTAAGGACTCAAGGTCCTCCTTGGTTGCCAAATTGTCAGCCACAACTACTGGAATACTTTCAGGTAGGATAACAGAATCCCTATGTGGCTGGTCTTCCTCATCAGAATCTCCATAATTTAGTCCAGGTACCATGTACCCTGGATCTAATGACCAACCCTCTATGTCATATAGCATAGAAACTGAACCAAGGGAAACAGGTTGCTCCCCCTCACTGAGAGTTCTCTTTGGAGAAATATCCTCTATCTATTTTCTTCCAGGTAATTCCACAACCTCCTCTGCAACTCCAGTAGATTCAACAACAGTTTGCTATGTTGGTTCACCAGTGGGTTCCGTCTCATTCTCCACTGAGTAATCAATGACTTCCATATCAATGGTAGTATATGCCACTCTTGCTTCCTGAACAGACACTGTCTTGTCTGAATTATCTAGCAGAAGGCTCAAACTGAGCTCCTCTTCTTCATTGACTTCATCATCAGCTTCAGAAACAGCCTCCTTTCATTTATCTTTATCACAAGCCTCTTTTTCCTCATAAGAATAATGGTCTGACTCGGTAGCCTCATCCTCTTCAGAGGTGTCCTTGAGAATATTCTTAGATTCTTTTTCTTCTTCAATGGTCTCAGTATCACTGTCCTTCAGAAAAGTTTCTCTTCTTGGAAGTTCTTTGGGAGGACTAGCTCCTCCGAAAGCAAATGTCCTTACAGGACTGTTAGGAAAATTATGGTCACTCCCATCATCAATGGGGGTGTTCTCTTTTTCAGGGTCCACGGCACCTTCAGCCTCTTCCTCATCATCTGAATAACCAGGATCTGGCTCGTCAGGCTTCAAGCCTAGATCTCTATTGTCTTTTGACCTAGATTGGTGAGTAGTAGGGTCAAACGTTTCATATATCATTCCTTCATCATTCACCCATGCCTTCTTCCAGAGGGTCCAGCTAATTTTCATGAATTTTCAAATAACCTTGGAGATAAAAACACTATTCTTGTCCACTATCATCTCTTCTTGATTTATAGCCACACCCTTTACCTTTAGCATTACTGAAATTAGCTTGGCATGGAATAGGGCATTGGATTTTGATATTTTCTTAGTCATATCCTCCAACTATTCCATCAGTAACCTACATAGGTTAATCTTCTTTCCATGCTTTAGTAAGTAAATCAGTAATATGTCCTGCTACTTCAGCACTGCAAAATCTCCTCTCAGGGGACTAATTACATGCTGAATGATTTTGAATAAAATCATGTCTTCTCCATTCATCTCATCTGCAATGATCTTCCCTGATTTTCCATTTCCTATCAGTTCTTCCTGGGCTTTTCCATACTCAAAAACATCACTGTCTGGAGGAGCCACTCCAGATCAGTAATCATATACTCCTTCATGAGGATCTCTCAAACAGGAAACCCACTCAGCAGACGAGAAGCTGACTTCATTTCCATTGACTCTGGACATAATAATATGCACATAATCTTCCTCTTCTAACTTTAGATATTCATAGAATTCTTTCACAAGCTTCGGGTAGTACGGTCCATTTTTGTTGGCAAAACATTTTTCCTATCCTTGGGTATCTAGTGCTTCCAGCACTAATGACTTCCTCGATAGCATCCATTCTTCACTTATCTCCTTCTTAGCAAAGATTTCTCTCTTTGTCAGATGCAGTTTGACAGGTCCCATTGGGGTATTGCTGGTGCCACTGGATTTGTCTCGAGTTCTCTTTGGTCTTGGCGTATCCTCGATGAAAGTCGGGGGTCGCTTACATCAAGCCATAGATGTTGAGAGAGTTTTTAGGGCTCAAATGAAGAGTTAGGGTTTATGAATTTCGAGATCAAGGTTCGAGATTGATAGAGGAAGGTGGATTGAGAAATGTTCATCACCTTGAGTTTTATCATTTAGGGATTAAAACAAAATAAAATAGAAATAATAAATTGGAATAAACGGTTCGAATTCCCGCAAAAATAATGTCAAACAGTGAGCTATCCAATAGTGAGATGTACCAGTGAGGTACACTAGTGAGGTGCAATGGTAAGGTGTAACTATTAGGTTTGTCATTGAGGTCCAACAATGAGGTCTGACTGTGAGTTCTGACTATGAGTTCTGACTGTGAGTTCTGACTGTGAGTTCTGATTGTGAGGTCTGACTGTGAGGTCCAATAGTGTGGTCCAACAGTGAGTTCTAATGGTGATTTTTAATAGTGAGTTCTAACTATGAGGTCTAACTGTGAGGTTTCCTATGCTGAAATTAATCATTCCTAAATCTTGTTTGATGTAGTTTAACCTCTCATAATTCAAAGGCTTTGCGAATATATCAGCCAATTGATTTTCAGTGCCAATGAATTCTACAGTGATATCACCCTTTTGATAATGATCCCTCAAAAAGTGATGTCTCACATCAATATTCTTTGTCCTAGCATGAGATAATGGATTTTTAGAAATGTTAATAGCACTTATATTGTCACACTTTATAGAGACATGTTTGATCTAATATCCATAGTCCAGTAAACTGTGTTTTATCCACAGAATTTGAGCACAACAACTACCAGTAGCTATGTACTCAACATCAGTAGTGGATAATGCAACAGAATTTAGCTTCTTACTACACCAAGATACTAGTGACTAGCCTAAAAAATGACATGTCCCAGAGGTGATTTTTCTATCTAACTTGCAACCAGAAAAATCAACATCAAAATAACTCAACAGATCAAATTGTTGTCCTTTTAGATAAAATAATCCTATGTTGGGAGTATGTTTGATATTTCAAAATCCTTTTAACAGCAGTTAAATGAGACTCTTTTGGATTGGCTTGAAATCTAGCACACATTCATACACTGAACATGATGTCAGGTCTGCTAGCTGTAAGATAGATTATAGTCCCTATCATAACTCTTTAGTTGGTTTGATCCCTTGGTTCTTCAACTTCATCAGTATCCAACTTATAAGTGGTACTCATAGGTGTGTCACTACCTTTACTACCATCCAAAGAAATACTTTTTAAAAGATCCTTAATAAATTTACATTGATTCAAAACAATTCCATTTTTATTTTGAAAGATCTGAAATCCGAGGAAGAATTTGAGTTCTCCCATTAAACTCATTTCAAACTCATTTTTCATCATTTTCGAAAAACCAATACATAATGGATTTTTAGAAGATCCAAAAATAATATCATCCACATAAATTTTTACTATCAAAACATCTTTAGAAATCCATTTAATGAAAAGATTAGGATCATCTATCCCTATGGTAAAACCTTTTGAAATAAGAAAAGAGTTGAGCCTATCATACCATACTCTTGGAGCATGTTTTAAGCCATATAAATATTTTGATAGATTAAAAATATGATTAGAAAAATGGGGATTTGTAAAACCATTAGGTTGTTCAACAAATACATCCTCAACTATATACCCATTTAGAAAATCACTTTTGACATCCATTGATAAAGTTTGAAATTCAGATGAGCTGTATATGAAAGTTGTATCTTAATGCCTTCTCGTCTAGTTACAGGTGAAAAGGCTTCCTCATATTCTATTCCTTCTTCATGGTTGTATCCCTATGCAACTAACCTGGCCTTATTTCTAACTATGTTCCCAGACTCCTCAACTTTTTTCCTAAACACCCATTTAGTGGTTATGGTCAAAGTTTCCTTAGCTCATTCCACTAATTCCCAAAATTTGTTTCTTTAGAACATATTTAGTTCTTCTTGCATAGCCATTACCCAAAAGTCATCATTGATAGCATCATTAATATTTTTGGGTTCAAGCTGTGAAAGAAAAGCTTGATGTTCAACCTGGTTTCTTTGAGAAGCTCTAGTTTGTGTTCCTCTATTTAAATCGCCTACAACAGCATCTAGAGGATGATTCTTAAGAGACCTAATACCTCTAGGAAGGGTTGAATTAAACTCTTCATTATTTTCTGTTGGTTTAGAATCGGTAGGAGAAAATTCTGGAAAATTTCTAGAACAGGATACTTTTACAGGGGATTCACTATCTTTATCATTAAGGGTCAGAATTGACAAATCTTCTTCATGATGTTCGAGATCGGTTTTAGGATCACGTGGATCAGTCTCATCGAATTTGACATGAACTGATTCTTCTACACATTTGGTTTTCTTATTGAACACTCTATAGGATTTACTTGATATAGAATAACCCAGGAAAATTCCTTCATCACTTTTGGATACAAATTTGTCAAGATTATATTTAGTATTAACAATAAAGACTTGTAACCAAAAACTCTAACATAATTAACCTTAGGCTTCCTGTTATTCCAAAGTTCATAAAGGGTCCTTTTTAGAATAGCTCTAATTAAAACTCTATTGATAACATAACATGTTGTATTTATAGCTTCAGCCCAAAAATAAACAGGTAATTCATACTCATTAAGCATAGTCCTTGCAATTTCATAAAGGGTCCTATTTCTTCTTTCTACAACTCCATTTTGTTGAGGTGTCCTAGGGACAGAGAAATTGTGACTATAGCCATTGTGTGAGAAGTAAGATTCAAACTCATGATTCTCAAACTCACGGCCATGATCACTTCTCAGGGTCTTAATCTTAAGTCCACTAAGGTTTTCTACAGACTTGGAATATTTAATAAAGTAAGAACAAACTTCACTTTTGTGAGGTAGAAAGTATACCCAAGTATATATAGAGAAGTCATCTACAAGAACATAAACATAGTTCTTATCATTTAAACATCAAACTCTTTATGGTCCAAACAAATCCATGTGAACCAACTCAAGTGGTTGAGAGGTTGAAACTTCTTTCTTTGGTTTGAAAGAAAATTTGTGTTGTTTTCCCTTTTGACAGTGATTACACACTTTATCAAGTGGGAATTCTAATTTAGGTTAGTCTCTAACTAAAAATTTCTTAGATAGCTTCCTAAGTGAGTGCACATTACAGTGTCCTAACCTTCTGTGCCATAACCAAGACTTTTTATGAAAAGCATTTAAACAGGAAAAAAAAATTTGGCAAAGGAATTTAAATAAACAGCGTATATATTCTCATTTCTCCATGCAGTAAAAACTAAATCATTTTTTGAATTAAAAACATGGAATGCATCATTTTCAAATTTAACATTAAATCCATCATCACATAACTGAGATATGCTAAGTAAATTGTACTTTAATCCATCAATAAAAAGAACTTTAGAAATTAATATTGTATCAGGGTTACCAATCTGGCCTAAGCTGACGATTTTTCCTTTTGCATTGACACAAAAGGTGACATGCCCACCATCAAATTTAATTAGACTCTTGAAGAAAGAATAGTTTCGTGTCACATGTCTTGAACATCCACTGTCCAAGTACCATAGGGTCTTACAGGAACTCTTTAATCAATTACCCTGTAAAACAGATTAAACATGGGGTAATTTTGGTACCCAGATCTTCTTGGGTCCAGAGAGGTTAGCTAGTAAAACTTTGGGAACCCATATTATCTCTATAGGTTTTATAAAATCAAGAAAAATATTTTGAGACATAAATACTTTTTTAGGTCCTTTAGAAAATTGTTTCTCAAAATATGGTCCAGAATTAGCAGTGAACTGTCCAGATTTTGGAACAAATTTAGTTTTTTAAATTTTTCTTTGTCCATGCTGATATCCTAGACCAGTTGTATATTTAGGAGCAATATGTTTTCCTAGAAACTGTCTCAAGGTATCCTTACTAGTAGTGAAACTCTCAATATCCTTTCTTAATTTTTCATTAGATAATTTGAGTTGATTGTTTTCTTTCAACAATTGAGAATAATTTTCTTTTTCTACACTTAGATGTGTTTTAACATTACTAGTCAAGGCATGTTGTTTCTTCAAAGATTTATATTTATATTTTAGTTCATTACAGGTATCTTCTGGAATATTTCAATATTCAAATAGTTAAGCCTTGGACATATTTTCATCATTATCTGAATCACTATTCTTTCCAGAATAATAGTCATTTAGAACAGGGGAAATAGGTACCTCAGATATGTTAGTCATGAAGCACATGTTGGAATGATTCTTTTCAGAATCAGTAGCTTCTGATTCACTTGTGCTGTCTTCCGAAGTACTCTAGGTTGCATTCATGGTTGTCTTCTACTTCTTGTCCTTGTAATCTTATTCCTTTTTTAATTTTAACTTCAGATAGTCAGCCTTGATGTGTCATATCCTCTTGAATTCATACCAGACTATATCATCTTCCTTGTCAGATTTCTTCCAATCCTTCTTCCACTTACCTTGTTGATCATACTTACCCTTGTAGTTTTGTTTTCTGAAAAACCACTTCTTATTATAGAACTTCTTAAATAATAGGGCTATTTGAGCCATTTCTTCATCACTGTCTAAATATGAATCTTAACTAGTTGACCTTTTAGTAGGTACATGTATTTTCTCCATGTCTTTTCTCTTTGAAGCAGTAGACTTGAATGCCACGGATTTTTTCTTGGGTTCATCATCTTATTCTTTGTTCACCTTTAGTTCTTCTTCATAAAACATTATTTTACCAATAAAATCCTTAACAGGTAGCTTAATGATGTCACATGACTCTCGGATAGACACAGAAGTGCCTCTCCATCTGTCTGGAAAACATCTCAATATTCTAATGATCTGATCCTTCTCTGGAACAACTTTTCCAAGTGAACTCATTGTTTTGAAAATCTCATTAAACCTGAGGTACATGTCAGAAATGGGTTCATCGGGTCTCATCTTAAAATTATCATATTTAATAGTATAATTATTTAATCTCATTTCCTTCACGTTGGTTGTTCCTTCATGAGAAACAGCCAAGGTATCCCAGATTTCATGAGCTATTTTACATGCAAAAATTCGGTTAACTTCCCCATCTCCTAAATACCAGTAAAGGGAATTCATAGATTTATAGTTATTGTTATAGTCAGACTTTGTAGAATCATCCCAGGTAGATCTAGCAGTTTTGGGGATCTCATATTCTGATTTTATAGCAGACCAAATATCAAAACCAATACTTTCCAAATTAATTTCATTTTAATTTTCCAATGTTAAAATTTTACACCATTAAAGAAAGGTGGTCTGTTAGTAGAAGCACCTTCTAGTATATTGTCCATAACTAGATTTTAGAGAATATATTAAAGAGATAAAATTTAAAACTAACAGAAATTTATGATCTTTAAGATAAAACTAAAATCACAGTTTGAAAAACAGATGGTTTGAAAACTTTTTATGAATAAAAATGTTGCCTCTAATACGAAATGTTGGTCAGAGTGAATACTCAAGAGGTGGGTGAATTGAGTTCCAATTAAAATTTCTGTTAAAAACTTTTAGAATTAAAATCCCGCAAATTAGAACGGCCCATTCAATTAAGGCATTAGAGATATAAGTGACTTATTGTTCAAATGGTTTCTCAAAGGTTGATTAATCCTCAGTTGAATCAGTATGAGAACTAATTCCACTTTTGAAAAAGTTTACTAAATGAATCACATGTACACACTAACCAGAACTAATTATCAGAGTGAATGTAAAAACAGATTTCTGTCTTTGCTAATATAAGCACAGTGGATAATTATAAAACAGAGTAAGTGAAAGATGAACACAACAACTTAAAAAAGAGGTTCATTCTTAAGTCAAGACCTAGTCCTCTCCACTTAGTGATCACCTACCACTATGAAATTATATTAAAAACTGATACATAGCCTGTATCGGGCTTTACAGTAGTTTTCACAAACTTTCCAGGTTTTCCAACCTCTACCATAGTTATACGTGTGAAAAGTAAACTACCAAGCCACGCTAGGCTTATTCCACAATTATATGTGGGAAACAAATATAAAGATAATATGGTTTGGGGATTTTCTGTATCCCTCAGTTCAAGCACAAGAGTCATTGTGTGTAACATAGACACACTACTCACAAATGTAAGATACTTAAACACAGTAGATCTAAATATAGTAGGGATAAATTTAGAATCCTCTATTGTGTTGGAAGATCAGCTCTGGAATTGTTGGAATGAACGAAATAAGTTTTTTGTCCATCACTGCAATTTGCCTCTAAAAAAGAGTGTTGTAACTTTCTGGTTCTGACTTCCAGATGTAGAGATAATCAGTTTCTTGGGTCTGAAGCTCTTTGTAGTACACCACTACAACTTGAAAAAGGTTCTTTTCGATAGATATTTGTGATGCTCTATGTTCTTCAGAATACGTGCTTGAGTGTTCTTATTCTTTCTTTTTATATTTGGTGTTTTATGTGTCTTTATTATGTATATTAAATATATTCTATGTCTTCTGTATCTATGTTGATGTCTGTCTCTACTCATGTATATATACACTTTTCCAGCTCAGCTTCTTCTCATTTGGTTCAGTAGGGGCCAACAAGAGAAATGTTTCAACCATGTGTGGTCTTTCTCGTACATCGTATTGTTTCCTGATATGCCTGCAAAATCATTAAATAATGTCAGATTCATTAATTTGTCCAGACATGACCGTTATGGTAGTATTAATAAAATTGGTAAAGAAAAGAATATAATATCATTAGATTGGTAGCATATGCATGTCACACGGTAGATTTCAACAGTAGTCTCTCCAACTATGAACTTCATCAATACGCTATTCAACTTTGAGGTTTATCGGTAGGCTTTCTATCTGTTGGCTTGTAATTGTGGACTTTGTGTCAGTGGATGTCTTTTAACGGTAGTTGTTACTCTATTTAATAGTATATCGTCATCAGTGGACTTCATCGGTAGGTCTGTAACATCAGACTATTACAATAGTGACCTTTCCACCGGTAGACTTATCTCAAAAGGTAATTTCATTAACAGTGGAAAATGTCCATCAGTAGACTTTGAACAATAGTCGACTATCTCTACATTTGAGGTTTTCAAGCGGTAGCCTTCTACTAACGGTAGAAATGTCCAACTGTAGACTAGAACAGTGATTCTCTCAATAGAAGACTTGAGAAAGTGTCTAACAATGAACTTCTAACATAAGCCTTGTCACAACGGTGACCTTGTGATAGTGAATCTTTGTCTGTGAGTTTTAATAAGATGTTCAACGATAGACTTGTGACAGTGACCTTCTAGGATCAGTGACCTAGAGTAACAGTGAGCTATAATGGTGAACTTGAATAGAAGGCACTTACCAGTAGCCTTTAATAGTCAACATATATTTTGGTAAATGTAAACTGTAAGCTGATGCAACAAAGTAATGAGACTAAGAATATAAATTGTTCCGGATAAACAATATAAATATATATTAAAAAGGGTTATCAAATGGCTTAATATATCATGGTCAATATTTAAACATGATTTGGTATTATCAAAACTGGTGAGTCCAACAATTTTCCCAATATAGGTCTTGGAAATCTAGGTTGTTGAAAATAAAAAACCATTGGGGTACCTTGTATTTTTTATCATGGTTTCTGAAATTTTACTCCCAAATTATGATATTTTAATCCATAAGAACCAAAAATCATTTATTATACTTTTTTTGGATATGAGAGGTTAAATTTTCCACAATATAAATCTTTTAATATCAAATTTACCATTCTAGACTTTGGAAATTCACTTATAATTTTCGAAATTGATTGAAATATATTTAAATACCTAATATTAATAAAGTATAATATTTAAGGACTTCAATTTTTTTAATTAAATATTATCTTATTATAACATAAATAATAGTTCCTAAAATATTCTAAAAACTAAAAACTATATTTTTACTATTCACTTAAAATTAATGTATTTTATTAAATTCCCCCAAAAAACTCACTAACCTAATTTAAAAATTAGGATTCAAAATATAATGATTATTTTATCAGAATAATTATATAAAATGGTATTCTTAAGTTTTAAATATAAAAATACATATTTATTGAAAAAAATAGAATTCTTTAATTTAAAAAAATTATATATTTTCAATAAAATATGATTATGTTTTATGTGTGTCTAGAATCCAATTTACCAAATTTATCAGAATTAAACATATATTTTACTAAAAAAAATTAAAATGGAATTAATGAAATAAATTTTTTTTATACAATTTAATTACACTTTAAGTAACTATGTCCAAGACATGTAACCCCTTATAACACTTGTGTATGACCAAAGGGAAATGTGTGTTATGGTGGTTGTTTCATATGGTGGCTTAACTAAAACAGAAAAAGTGGTAACCCCCACTAACATTAACTCCTCTCATAGGTGATGTCATTCAATCTTCACTTGTTGAAACCTTCTTAGTCTTGGTCAGGGGAAAAGCCCAGTGACGCTACCTCCCTCCCATGTTTTAACATATGATCCTCAAAGCGAATGACTCTATTGGTTGAAGGAATCATTTCTCCTTTTGAAATATATTATCCTTTGTTATTACCACTTTTAAACACAAATTATATCACCAATGGTTATAGTTTCAAATGGTCAATATGTCCAACTGATATATTGATCAATGGTCATATTTGACAGAAAATCACAAAACTATCAAATCCCAACAGTCACATTTACCTTTATACCCTATTAAAACCACTTCATTCATTCAATCAAAATTCACTACAATTCCTCAAAATGTTATATTTTAATTTTCTTAAGATGTTGATTGTGTTTTCTTATATTTTCTTATTTCTATATCATTTTTTATGGGGGAGATGCTTCTTTCAGATTGGGGTGATCCCTATTTTCTCAATTTAGATTTTCTTCTTTATATTATTTTCAATTATATTGTTTGGATTTTTAATTGGTTTTTAGATGAATAATGTAATTATATTTATTAATGAGATGAGTATTTTTTGGTTCCTCTATATTTTTTTACATGTACAACATTATATATAAAACATATTTATTAAGGAAATGAATAGCATTTAAAAATACTAGGTTGTTTCATTCTCCCCCCTTGTAAATTCAATCTTAGAAATTTCAAATCATTCGTTTAGTTGATAAAAGGTGAGTTTACTTATTTATCATTGTATCCTATAGTTACCACATCACTTCTTTGTATTTTATGTTCCTACACAACACTTTGAAAAGATGAGTTGTCTTGTTGCATAGAACTCCATCTCTAAGGTCCAAGATCTCCATCGCACACTCCTCATAACATAGTTTATGTTCTAGTTGTACCACCTCTAGATTCATTACATGTGATGGATTAGGTATGTAATTCTTCAAGAGATATATATGTAACACACCTTGAATGTGAACCAAATTTGGTGGAAGTGTTAACCGATAGACCACTTATCCATTAGGAACATGGACCTCAATGGGGCCAATGTACTTATGGCTAAGACTCCCTTTATTTATAAACCACATGACCCTCTTCCATAAGGTTATCTAGAAAACAACATTTTCTCCAACATCAAACTCTAATTCCAATCACAGTATTAAATATATCTCTTCTGCCAACTTGGGGTATATTTTATATGTTGACGGATGAAATGAAGATTTGATGTAATATCTTTCACTATATTTTTCCTGAGTAACTTTCCCTTACCAACATCTTCCCAAAAATTATGAGGTTTACATATGTTATCATATTCTACTTGACTAGATTCCATTTGAATACTTGAGTGGAAGTTTTTTTTAGGTGTAATCAACTAATGGGATGTGTTAATCCAATACATCTTTAAAATCCTTTATACATGTTCTAAACATGTACTTGAGTGACTAAATAGTCTTTTCACATAGGCTATCAATTTGGGGGTGATAGGACATACTAAAATTCAATTTGTTATTTAAATCATGTTAATTAATTCTCCAGAATTTAGATGTTATCCTTGGATCATGATAAAAAATGATAGAAAGTGGTTCCCTATGCAGCCTCACCCCTTCTTTTTTGTATATTGTGGAAATTTTTTCAGGAGATATGTCTTCCCAAAGAGTGATGAAATGGGAAGTCTTGGTTGGTCGATCGATAGTATCTTATATTGAATTTTGTTCATTGTATATTCTTTGGATACTAGTGAAGAAGTCCATAGTGATATTGTCCCACGTTAATGTTGGTATAGGTAGTGGTTGTAATATCCAATTATAATGTTATTGCTTCACCTTCACTTGTTGATCCACTAATCACTTTTTAGTAAATTCGATAATCTCTCTTTTCATATTATCTCACAAAAAATGATGATAAAAATACCAATACATTTTAGTGATCCCATTATGTATACATAATGTATATCTATGAGCTTCATCCATCATCTATGTTATCAACACTATAATAGGGACTCATAGCCTTGTATGAAATTTCAATATAGCTTCCTCATCTGTATTAAACATAGGAAACATCCCATTCTTAAAATCCTATATCTTTTTTTATCAATTTTTCTTCTCTTTTAGGTCTATTGACCTTTTCTAGAAATGATAGTTGAGAAACACTTTGGGATAAGGTTTCTGATATACCTTATCTTATGATTCAAATTTAAAAACGTAATAGGTCCTTAATCAATGGGTATCCTTTAATTCTTATCATTTTTATCAGAAAAGGGTCGTTCAAACATAATGCATCAGTGAATTTGTTTTCTCTTCTAGGGTGATAATGAATTGAAATGTCATAATAAATAAGAAGATCAAACCATATCCTTCACCTCATGATCAATTCCTTTATCATGAATATATACTTCATACTTTAGTATTCTTTTTATATATCACATTTCACACCATAAAGATAGTTCCACCTTATATTTAGAGAAAAAATAACTACATCTATCTCCTGATCATGTGTAAGATAATTATTCTCTTGAGGATTTTATAATCACACTACATAATTGATCACGTTATCATTTTTCAAGAGGTTGTACTGAATCCCTTTCATATATGTATCATTATAAATTAAAATCCTTCTCCAAAATAGGGTAGAGTCAACACATGTTCAGTAAGAAACATATTCCTTAGTTCATGGAATGTTTCTATACAGTCCTTTATCAAGATGAAATTAGCTCCTTTTTTAGATAACTTTTTAGTGGATTATAAATTCATGAAAATATTTTTCCAAACCTCCTATAAAATCCTACTAAAACAAGGAAACTATGAATCTCAGTTATCATTTTAGGATAAGGACACTCCTCTATAGCCTTTGTATTTACATGGCTTACTTAGATTCCCTAATTGTTTAAAATGTTCCCTTAGTATGAAACTTTTTTTTACCATATTTCACATTTTATAAATTCTTGAAAAATATTTCCTTCTTTATAGTTTTCAATATAAACCCTAAATGATCACTATTATCCTCATAAATTTTTGAATATATCATAATATCATCAAAAAAACCACCATGAATATATAATGGTTGTCCATAGAGACTATATTCCTAAAATACATGAATATAGAATGATCATTGGTCAATATAAAGGGCATAAAAACTCAGAAAGCCCATAACTTTTTTAAGAGGAATTATTTGGAATGTATTATTTCATAACCCTCAATTGATAATACCCATATTTCAGGTCAATCTTGGAGAATAATTGAGCCCCATGAAGATGGTAAAAAAAATTACTCAATCCTTTGGATAAGTTAATTTATCTTCATTATGATCCAATTAAGTTATATAGAATCAATTCATATCCTCATTGATCTATATTTTTTCTTTATAAATATAACAGGTTCTCCCTAAGGATATATTCTTGGTAGAATAAGTCCCATCTCCAAAAGATCTTGAAGTTGTTTCTTTAATTCCTCAAACTCCACATTTTCTATTACATATAGGGTCATTGATATTGTTTTTGAGATAGCTATGATTTTAATAGAGAATAATTACTCTATTTACAAGGGAGGTATATATAACTCTTCAATAAATAATCAATATATTTCTGATTTATGGGGATCTTATCTTCCTTTAAATATTAATTTCATTTTCCCTCTTCACCAATCATATCCATAAATAATGATATAAGAGGTAATTCTAAATAAAGCTCAAGTTGGGATATATCTCCTTTGAAAGTAACTGTAGGTTAAATATTCAATAATAACAAGGTTTTTTTCTTCTACAGTTGATCTTAGCATTATACTTTGAGATCTAGTTCATCTCTAATAATGTTTCAAATTACAGCATGGGAATGACTAGTATATTTGTGATGAGATTGTACTCAACAAAGTTAATACTAGAGTTTCTATACATATTTGATGCCAGTATAACCCCTATAAAAGTCTTCACTGATAACATTACGTATATTAGTTCATGTATTGATTCTATATTCTTTGAAAACATGGACTATGTAAAGGAATCCCAAGAACAACAATCAAAAAATTACTTTTTATCATTGATAAAAAAAAGTGTAAATATCACTACATTTTTTAGGGATCATGGTAGAAAATTTTGGACATTGATCGCTTGGCCTATGCTAAGGTTGATGGTGGTTTCCCTTTATTAGATTCTAATTTTTACATTGATCAGAAAAGTTCCCAATTTGACTACATGTGAAGCATTGAACCTCTGGTTGGGCCTACACCATCTTCCCTTTATTTTTAGTGTTGATAAGTTGAGGCCTCACATAAAAATGTTAGTTTAGAGATATATTCTCATATATTCCACACCTATATAACTTTCCTATCCCAATAATTTGGTTCAAAAAATTATTCTTCCCACATTTTTTGCATGTGGGAAGTTGTACATTCTTTCCACCTCTTTTGTGATCTAAATTCTTCCCAGATCTTGCATCCATTGATATCTTCTTTCCATAAGACCTATATAACCACTGTATCGCTCCAAAATCCATTTCACCCTTCCTATAATTCCTAACTATCTCCTCATATATTTCATAATCATTATTTTCTAATTTCCCCTATGTATGGGTCCATAGTCAATATAAGAATCTATCAAAGTTTCTCTTAGGATCCATAATAGAGATAAAGGTGTATCGAGCAAGCATTGTAAAGTTCATTTCATAGCTTCCCATAGATTCATTTTCCTTCAAATTTATCTATATAAATTCTTTCTCAATTATTTTCTAATCAATTGGGGGAATATTTTATTGAAAAAGATTCCCCTAATCTCCTCCCACTCTATAACTTCAATATCCCTTATTGGATACATTATTTTAATAATTTTCTACCACTGATCAACTTCTCCTTAAAATAATTAATCTTATATAGTTAAACTATCTGTATATAAACAATATAGTACATAAAAGATCATTTAAATATATATAATCCATTTTTTTGTAATAAATTGTTTGGTAGATCCATTAAAGCAGGGATGTTGTTCACTTATTAATGACTCAATGAAAAGTTGTTCCCTTTGAGGTGAATATTGTATTTTAATATAATTCATGGTATTATTCATAACTTGAGTTAGATGATTCATCACCCTCATGATTTTTCCATTCTATCTTCCATCGAAATTTCATCAGTGTGCCATCTTTTGTACTCATCATTTATGTGATTCTTCTAATTTCCAACAATTTTTCTAAAAGAAGAAACTCTTAGTGAGAAACATGTTACTTATAGGATTATTATAATTCTAAAGGGCTATTATGCCATAAAATATCATTCTTAAATTTTGTATTCCTTAATAAAAATTACATTTTCTATATATAATTTAAAATGGTTCAGAAAAAGCTTGTGACTAACCAAACATAACCCCTGAGAGTGTCAAACTAGGTGTAAAACAAGTCCAATATTTTTGCAACATTTCTTGATCAATTATACCTCATTTTAGTGTTTTTTTCACCACTAGGTACATATTCTAGAGACATATCCATTGGTAGTATCTAGACAAGGATGTATTTTTTTAGAAACCACTTAATAAATACTTACCAAAACACCATGATGTTTTCCTATATTTAGGCTTGTATCTATGTTTAATACTCTATTTTTTTCATGTTCTAATTTTCAAAAAAAACTAAATCATGATCTGATACCTACTATAGAATCATTCCCATTTATTACAAAAACGTTTCATTACAAGTAAGAAAATGAGGGATCTTTTAATATTTAGTTTATTTCATGTTTGGTACATAATACATGAAAACATAAAACATTATTATAATCAAATTTAAGGAAATAATCATGATTTAACCCTAGGATACATTTACTACATCTCATATCCTGAGGACATACATCAATTTAAAATGGTGATCATGAAACCCATTAAGGGAAAAGTAAAGAGAGAGATATTACGGCAACCCTACTTTTATTACAAACTTAAACATGATTTATTACATAAACCATTAACCAGATACACAATGGATGATCGATAAGTATAGTGTCTTTCGGGATTAGGATCATTACATAAAAACATAAAACATGAAGTACAACATCTTTATTGAAAACTTCCTTTACATGACCACTACATTCCCTCGTACTTAGCATTGCATGGGATAACCAGAGGACATGCATAAGAAAAGGGGTGAGCTATAAATCCCAGTAAGGGAATAAACATGGAATACATGAGGAGTAAAATAAATGTCATACAATAGGAATATCAATATAGAACAAGAGAAACATGAACATAAATTCATGATAAATCATGATAATCATAACATGGGAATGTGGCAACAACACTTAACATGGAATTAGCATGAGCTAGGGCTCATTCCACATAGAGAATGTGTAAAACCTAATTGCACATGAAGCACGTTTAAGCCCCCTTTTCACTTGAATTAGCATGAGTCAATACTCATTACACATGACATATCATGATACTATACATTACCCAATGCATTGGAGTGCTATAAGGGCGCACCCTTCTTAAACATTTCATTTCATGCATAAGTTTGCCACATGGATCATAAAACATGGATTCATAAAACATAATAATTTATTCCACGATAAAGGAATGTGAAATTAATACATGGAAGTTTATAATCAATAAGTAAATGTGCATAAATTTGAATACCCTTGATGGAGAAATGGACATGTTATTCACTACACAATGACATTGTCATAGAAAATCGGTGCGATTTCGGCAGCGTAACTGCGTGACATAATAATTCATAAAAATGGTTAATGAGAGATAAAGGGTTTCCTCATCATATTTAAATGTAATTGAAAGTAAGGAGGTCATATAGAACATGTACCAACAATTTTAATTGAATTTAGATTCATGATACAAAAGTATTTCTTGAATGTAAAAGAAGAGAGTGAAGTAACTTTCAGAATTTCGGCATAGTAACGGGTGTACATGGGAGGAATTTAATGAGAGAGAAAGGGGTCTCCAATCATTAAAACATAAATAGGTAATTATGAGGTAGGTGCAAAACCATACCCCAACATTCATAATTGAAATTAAAAGGGAAAAACAACTTAAAGAAAATTGGATAAAAATAAGAAAGGAAGAAAAAACTCTTACTGGGAAGTGTGCTTCCAAAGGCATGAGAGAGGCTTGAGAGAGGCTTCTTGGGAGCTTAGGGAACCTTGGGAGGATTCTAGAGAGAGTAGGGTAGAGGTTGGACGAACTAAAAAGTCTTTGAGTGAGGTAGAAGTGGGAGCTTAGGTGGGTTTATATAGGAAAGGTGAGGGAATTCTTTATTATTTTGGTTTGGGACCCCTTATATTAAATTAATCCAAACCACAAACCATCCCATGACTTTTTCCCATGGTTTTTGGAAAAGGGAAGAGGAAAAAAATATTTTATATTTCCAAAGTCCAAACTTCTTAAAATAATAGGGTTGCTTATGTGGAGTTGAGTCACACTCCCATGGAAAACAATTTAAAAAGACAAGGTGTTTAATAAGTCTTGAATGGTCCATTAATGCTTTGAAAAGTAAGTCAAAAAAACCCAAAATCACATTATTTTAATGTTAAAACATATATTGGCCGATCATAAAGCTTATAGTATTTTATTACATCACTATTAGGTCATTATGATGTCATAAAACACATTATATATTTAAATAGTATTTTATTTTTACCCAAAAAAATTGAATGTCTCATAAAATTATGAAAAATTCACTGTTGGATAATTTCGACGTCCTGATTCCAGAAATAACATTTATTTTATCTAAATAATTTACTAAATAAGTTAATTTTTACTTTTAAAATAAAAACCGATATTTATCAAAAATTCACGGGTTTTGACAAAAAAAGGCTTTCAAACCTTAATAAAATTTACAATTGAATTCATAAAATTATATGATAATTTATATAAAATAAAATTAATTTAATAATAATAATAATTTTTTATTAAAATATTATTTAATTCAAAAATCCCTTAGTTTAATAAAATAGAATTATTAGTTAAATAATAACTATAAACACTATTTTCACTTTAAAAACTATTTAAAATGTATCAATAATGACAAGAAAGAATATTCATTATTATATACAAAAAATAATGTAAATGAAAATAGTACTATAAATTTCGTACATAACCCCTTAAAACAGCAGCATAAGACCTAAGGGTAAGGTGTGCGATGGTGACAGACTCTTGGGGTGGCTCAGAGAACATCGCTCGAGTGGTAATTTCTATCAAATTACACTGTTCCCATAGACGGTCACGTTCGAGCTTGGAATGATGGAGCTCAGCTTGGGCTTGGTCAAGAGCGAAGCCCAAAGACGCCACCTCTTTTCCGAGATCTGACAAATGGGCTTCATATTTAAGAATTATACTGGATGAGGCCATCGCTTCCTTTGTCTGAGTAAATTGGGTTTGTTAAAGCCTTATATTTATACTAATCATGTGATCGTTTTTTAATGGCTATAAAATCAACAGTCACAATTCTTAACATAAAACCGAAGAAGTTGACATTTTATATAAAAATTTTACATAACGAGAAATTTCATTAGATCAAGAGAGTATTCCATTAATGAAACTTTGGGTCGTTACAATATTCCCCCCTTAAGAAATTTTTCCCTCTAAATTTCCTTTTCCCACAGTAAAATAGATGTGGGTAACTCAGCTTCATCATTTATCCGATTCCCAAGTCGCTTCTTCAAATTTGTGGTTTCTCCACAACACCTTGACGAGGGGAATTGTCTTATTTTGTAGAAAAACTTTTCTCTACATTCTGAGATCTTCAATGGTTTCTCCTCATAATAAAGATAAACCTCCAACTATACCACCTCAGAAGAGAGTACATGTGAAGGGTCTAGTATGTACTTCTTTAAGAGGGATACATGAAAGAAATCATGTACTTTGGCCATGGTAGGTGGAAGTTCTAGTCCATAGGACACAACCACGACACGATCAAGAATCTTGAAGGGTGTAATGTACCTTGGACTTAAATACCCTTTCATTCCAAACCTCGTGACCTTCTTCCATGGACATATGCATAGAAAGACCATGTCTCCAACATTAATCTCAATATCTCGTCGATGATTGTCTACATAACTCTTCTATCGACTCTGCGCTACCTTGATATGTTGTTGAATGGTTTTCACCTACTCCACCATTTCCTCGACCATTTTTGGTCCAAGTATCTTATGTTTTCCAACCTCATCCCAACATGCTGGTGTTCGGCACCTTTTCCCATGCAGGGCTTCATATGGTGCCATTTGGAAGCTCGAGCGGAAACTGTTATTATAAGAGAACTCAACCAGAGGAAGATGTTGATCCCGTCCTCTTTTAAAGTCCATTGAGAATGCTCTCAACATATCCTCAAGTGTTTGGATAGTCCGCTAGGATTCGCCATCAGTTTGAGGATGATAGGTTGTACTGAAGTTCAGTTCAGTATTCAGAGCTTTTTGAAGATCCTTCCAAAACATAGAGGTAAATCTTGGATCTCGGTCAGACGCAATAGATAGTGGCACTCCATGCATTCTTACCACTTCCCTGATATAAATCTTTTTTAGTTGATCCAATGAGAAATATTCCTGAATAGCAATGAAGTTTACAGTCTTTGTAAGACGATCCACAATAACCCAAATTGCATTGTTGCCTTTGGATGTCCTCAGAAGTCCAGTGATGAAGTCCACGGTGATGTTCTCCCATTTTCATTCTGGTATGGGCAATATTTGCATCATCCCCTTAGACTTCTGCCTCTCTTCCTTCAATTGCTGGCACACCAGGCACTTTGATTTATATTCAGCTATCTCATTTTTCATATTATCCCATCAAAAGTTTTCTCATAGATCTTGATACATCTTTGTTATCCCTAGGTGAATAGAGAAATTTGAACTATGTGCATCATCCAAAATTTACTTCTTCAGCTTCGGATGTGATGGAACACATATCCTTTTCCCAAATCGCACAATTCCTTCTTCATTAACATTAAAATCTGAGGATCTCCCTTTTTTGATGGCTTCCTATTTTTTCATATTTCCCACATCATCCTTTTCATCATCCTTTAACCTTTCCCAAAGAGACGGTTGAGAAATCATTTGTGAAAGGATTAATGATGTTCCCTTCATTATGATTCCCATGTCCATCTTCATCATGTCTAAGAACATTGGATCCCTCTCAATTCTCATAATTGATAGAATCGCTAGGTCCTTCCTACTTAGGGAATTTTCCACCTTGTTCTCCTTACCAAGGTGGTAATGTATTGAATAGTCATAATCCTTGATAAGATCTATCCATCTTCTCTAGCGTATATTACGCTCTTTCTGTGTGGATATATATTTAAGACTCTTGTGGTTAGTATATATCTCACATTTCTCCCCATAGTGATAATGCCACCATATTTTCAAGGAAAAGATCACCGCCGCCAACTCCAGATCATGCGTTGGATAGTTTTGCTCATGGATTTTCATCCGCCTTGATGAATAGGATATCACTTTATCACTCTGCATCAGCACATAGCCTAAGCCCTTCTTCGAATCATCACGGAATACCACAAGAATTTCCCCACTTATGGGTAAAGTGAGCAAGGGCACAGTGATAATCCTTATTTTCAACTCCTTGAAGCTTTCTTCGCATTCATCACTCTAAGAAAACTTTACTCCCTTTCGAGTTGGCTTGGTAAGAGGGTTGGACAATCGTGAGAAATTTCTCACAAATAGTCCATAATATCCAGCTAACCCCAAGAATCTACGGATATCCATTACTGATGTTGGACTCATTCATCCCTCAATTGCATCTGTTTTCAAGGGATCCACAGATATCCCATTTCTTGTGATGATATGGCTCAAGAATGAGACATCCTTCAACCAGAACTCAGACTTTCTTTACTTTTCATAGAGCTTCTATTTGTGAAATGTCTCCATTACAGTTATTAAATGCTCTTCATGATCCTCCTTGATTTTGTAGTATATTAGAATATCATCTATAAAGACTACCAAATATTTGTCTAGGTAATCTCTAAAGACTCTATTCATCAAGTCCATGAATATTTCTGGAGCATTGGTGAGTCTGAAAGGCATTACTATGAATTCATAGTACCCGTATCTTGTACAAAAAGCAGTGTTGGGGACATCTTCCTTCTTCACCCTTACATGATATTATCCTGACCGCAAATCTACCTTGGTGAAGTATTGTGCTCCATGCATCTGATCGAACAAGTCATTGATCTGTGGAAGGGGATACTTTTTCGTTATCGTGATTTTTCTAAGTTCATGATAATAAATGCAAATCCGCATTGACCCATCCTTCTTCTTGACAAAGAGGACTGGTGCACCCCATGGTGAAGCACTTGGGAATATAAACCCTTTATCCAGATTCTCCTGTATTTGTTTCTTCAGCTCTTCAAGTTCCACGACAGCCATTCTATATGTAGTCTTGTATATTGGTAGTGCCCCTGGTATATGTTCAATTGAGAATTACACATCTCTTCTATGAGGAAGACCAGGCAGTTCTTCAGGAAACACTTCAACGAATTCCTTCACAATTTGAATTTTATCAAAGATGGTTTCTTCCTTGCACTCAATCATCTGAGCTAGATACGCATGCTCATAGGGCAGTAATATCCATGCTTGAGATGATGGAGCTAAAGTAAGTTCATCTTCCACCTTAAACTTGTAAAGAATCGGGGTTCGATTCTTCATATGGAGTGTGATTTCCCTCTCGTGACAATTTATGATGGCCTTATTTAAGGAAAGCCAATCCATTCCAAGAATTGCATAAAACTCCACTATGGGGAGTATGATGAGGTTCGCTAGGAAATTTAATAAACAGATTATGAAAGGGGAGGCGTTATATTAATGGGATGCAATGATTTTCCCATTTTCCGTACTCACTGACATCTTCACTTCCATGATTTGTGGTGGTTTTGGGATTATTCTACTAAACTTTCAAGATATAAAAGAATGTGTAGAACCTAAATCAAAAAGTACGTTCACTATTCTTGAATTAATAACTAGCTTACCTGTCACCACTTCGTTTTTGAGGTTCACTTCGGCAGAAGTGATGGAAAAGGCTCTTCCTTGGTGCCTTGGAGGTTGTTGGTTGCCTCCTAAAACCCTTGGATTTGGGAACTGATTTGCAAGATGCCTCGGTTCTTTGTATTTGTAACAATGAACAATGTGTTGAGGTTCGAATGGAGCATTACTCTCCTCTATCGCAGCTGTAGGTCTTTCTTGCTGACAGTTAATAGCTAGGTTCCCTTCTCTTCCACACCTAAAGTATTTCCTCATCCTCTTGAGGCAATTTCCAGGGTGCTTCTTTCCGCACTTTTGGAATGTGGGGTACTGGATCTTCTTAGCACAGTTGGACTTATCCATCGGACCACCAACATTGAATTCCACCTTATGCTTCTTGTCCCCATGATACCCATGTGATTCCCCGATCTCCATTTCGACCTTGTGGGCACATCAGACAATTTCCTCATAGCTGTCTAAGTCACGGATCGCTATTTCTTTCTGTAGGCTAGGCTTCATCCCACTAAAGAAGAAGTCAACCTTGCATTCGGGGGTAACAACAAAGTCGGAAGCCTATCGTGAAAGACTTGTGAAGTTTTCCTCATACGCTCCAACAAATTCTTCTTCTTTTTGCTGAAGGGAAAGGAAGTCCCTTTCCATCTTAAGCTGGAGGGTGCACGGAAAATATTTATCAAAAAACATCTTCCGAAAATCCTTTCATTCCAACAACTAAATCTCCTCCTCAGGCTTCGTATTTTTTATCAATTTCCACCAGTGATTAGCTTCACCCTCCATACGATAAGCCGCCAGGAGAACCTTCTGTTGTTCAAAACATTGAAAGATGGAGAAGATCTTTTCAATGGAGTTGGCACATTGTTCAGCGATTTTGGGATCAGATGATCCATTAAAAGTAGGAGGCCTTTGTCTCATGAAGCTCTCGATAGCAACTTGTTCCTTCTTAGGGGGGTTTGGACGTTCTTATTGACCCATGTTTCTATTCAAATCTTGATTTGTCTGAGAGAGAATCTTGAAAAAGCTCATGATTCCCACTCCCATTGGATTGGGCATCTCATTAGTATAATCATCACACTGATTTTCACACCGGTTGTTAGCCCGAATCCTCCTATTACCGACCATTGGCTTGAATAAAAGGAAATTTGGGGGGTAACACATAAATTTTAATCCAAAGACAAAAGTTGATGACTTATAAATAAACTTTTATTTCCTTAACTCATGAGTCTATAGGCTTCAACCTAGGATTTTCATGATCTACATTCTAACATATAATCTTAAGGACATTTTTTTTATTCCCTTAATAAGGGTTCATACTATTCTTGTGAATTATCAAACATATCCCCTGGGAGTGTCGTAACCAAGAGTGCATCAAGGCCCGTTTTCATGCACCAGTTCTCGTTCGAGTCTTTCTCAAAGCGGTGTTTTCAGGTTTTACCCCTAGGATACATCTGTGCCAGAGCAGCCTCTACCTGCTCGTATCCAGTCGGGGATGTATTTGTTTGATAAACCACTTACTCAGTAATTACCAAAACATAGGGATGTTTTTATTATATATAGTCTTGTCTTTAAGGCTTTACCAGGGTTTTCTAATCCTAATCCCAAAAATAACTAAGCCTATCCTCTGATACCAACTATGTCAACCCTACTTTTATTACAAACTTAAACATGATTTATTACATAAACCATTCACTTGAAACAACATGGATTATCGAGAGGTCTAGTTTCTTTGGGTCTTAGGATCATTACATAAAAACATAAAACATGAAGTACAACATCTTTATTGAAAAATTCCATTATATGACCACTATGTCCCCCCGTACTTAGCATTGCATGAGATAACCTATGGACATGCATAAGAAAAAGGGTGAGCTATAAAGCCCAGTAAGGGAATAAACATGGAATACATGAGGAGTAAAATACCTGTCAGAGAATAGGCATATCAATATAGCACAAGATAAACATGAAAATAAAGGCATGATAAAGCATGATAATCATAACATGGAAATGTGGCAACAACACTTAACATGGAATTAGCATGAGCCAAGGCTCATTGCACATAGAGCATGAGTAAATACTCATTGCACATGAAGAACAAGTAAACCCTTGTTTCACGTAAATTAACATGATTCAACACTCATTTCACATGACGTATCATGATACTATACTTTACCCAATGCATTGAAGCGCTATAAGGGCGCACCCTTCTAAAACATTTCATTTCATGCATAAATGTGTCACATGGATCATAGAACATGGATTCATAAAACATAATCATTTATGCCATGATAAAGGAATTTCGAATTCATACATGAAAATTTATAATCAATAAGTAAATGTTCATAAATTTGAATACCCTTGATGGATAAATGGGCATGGTATTCACTACACAATGACATTGGCTTAGAAAATTGGTGTGATTTCGGCAGCGTAACGGCATGTCATAAGAAATCATAAAAAATTTTGATGAGTGATAAAGGGGTTCCTAATCATATTTACATGTAATGGAAAGTAATTTGGTAATTTAGATACATGTCCCAACAATTTTAATGGAATTTATATTCATGATACAAAAGTATTGCTTGAATGTAAAAGAGGAGAGAAAAGTTCCTTTCTGAATTTCGGCATAGTAACGGGTGTACATGGGAGGAATTTAATGAGAGAGAAAGGGGTCTCCCATCATTCAAACATAAAGAGGGAAGTATGAGGGAGGTTCAAAACCATACCCCAATATTCATAATTGTAATTAAAAGGGCAAACCACATTAAAGAACATTTGACAAAAATGATAATGGACGAAAAAACCCTTACTTGGAAGTGTGCTTCCAAAGGCTTGAGAGAGGTCTGAGAGAGGATTCTTGGGAGTTTGGGGCACCTTGGGATGATTCTAGAGAGGGTAGGGAAGAGGTTGGACGTACTCCAATGGCTTTGAGTGAGGTGGAAGGGGGATTTTGGGTGGGTTTATATAGGAAAGGTGAGGGAATTCTTTATTATTTTGGTTTGGGACCCCTTATATTAAATTATTCCAAACCACAAACCATCCCATGGTTTTTGCACATGGTTTTTGTCAAAGGAAAGAGGAAAACAATATTTTATATTTCAAAAGTCTGAACTTCTTAAAATAATAGGGTTGCTTATGTGGAGGTGAGTCACACTCCCATGGAAAACAATTTAAAAAGACAAGGTGTTTAATAAGTCTTGAAAGGTCCATTAATGCTTTGAAAAGTAAGTTAAACAAACCCAAAATCACATTATTTTAATTTTAAGACATATATTTCCCGAAAATAAATCTTATAGTATTTTATTACATCACTATTGGGTCATTATGATGTCATAAAACACATTATATATTTAAACAGTATTTAATTTTTACCCAAAAAAATTGACTGTCTCAGAAAATTATGAAAAATTCACCATTGTATAATTTAGATTTACTGATTCCATAAATAACATTTATATTATCTAAATAATTTTCAAAATATGTTAATTTTTCCTTTTTAAATGAAAACTGACATTTATAAATAATTCACTGGTTTTAAAAAAATGGCTTTTAAACCTTAATAAAAATTATAATTGCATTCATAAAATTTTCTTATCATTTACATATAATAAAATTAATTTAATAATAATAATATTTTAGTAAAATATTATTTAATTCAAAAATTCCTTAATTTAATAAATTAGAATTCTTAATTAAATAATAACTAAAAACACTATTTTCACTTTTAAAACTATTTACAATGTATCAATAATGACAAGAAATTATATTCATTATTATATACAAAAAATAATGTACACAAAGATAGTACTAGAGATTTATTACATAACCCCTTAAAAGAGCCGCATAATACCCAAGGGTAAGTTGTGTGATGGTGAAAGACTCTTGGGGTGGCTCAGATAACATCGCTCGAGTGGTAATTTCTATCAACTTCCACTTTTCCCGTAGACGGTCACGTTCGAGCTTGACATGATGGAGATCAGCTTGGGTTTGGTCAAGAGAGAAGCCCAAAGACGCAACCTCTTTTCCAAGCTCTAAAAAATGGGCTTCGTATAGAGAAATTCTATTGGATTAGGCCATCGCTTCCTTTATATGAGTAAATTGGGTTTGTTAAAGCCTTATATTTATACTAATCATGTGATCACTGTTCAACGGCTATAAAAGAAACAGTCACAATTCTTAACATAAAACCAAAGAAGTTGACATTTTATATAAACATTTTACATAACGGGACATTTAATTAGATCAAGAGGGATTTCCATTAATGAAACTTTGGGTTATTACATATATAGCATGTGATCCTAAGAAATATAAATTAGAACTTCAATCATAACAATAACCCACGAACAAAAGTAAAATTCTAATAAAAAAATGAATCATGATGTGTAAATTTTGCTATAACATTTAAATGAGATATTAAAAACCATACAACTAAGCTTTAACATGAAAGTTCAAAAAATTAAAATTACCAAGGTTATTCACAAAGGTAACATAAAACTTGTCATATCTATAGATTAAGTTCATTACCAAATGAATTGAAGAATAATTAGGGATAAAACATCATATGTATTAAGTAATATTATCCACAAATATCATAATAAATCTTTTCATTAATAACCTATGGGGTATAAAGAACATGTTTCTTATCATAATCATGGTGTAAAAAAGTGCTTAAATATGTGGTCATTACATCATTATAACCCATGAAAATGAGATATGGGTTCCATATATGTAAATAAAAAATAAAAAAAGGGAAATATCCATGGAAAGGAAATATGTTTTTTTGTCTCAAAAAGAAAATAATTGAGAATTTCTCAAGTAAAAGAGAGAAATTTGAGAAGTAAATTTGGAAGCATTACATGTATAAAAATTTTTATATAAAAGGGAAAATGGGGGTTATATAAGGCAACACATTGAAAAAAATAGTTATTAAAGTAATTGTAAAATATAAAGTGGATAAAAAGAACTTATTTTATAAGTTATAAGTCATACTACAAAAAATAGGACCTAAATACAAAAGAGAAGTGGTTGTTTCCCATACCTTGATGATTTGTTCCTAAACAAGAGGATGTAACCTTTAGAACATAATGAAACCATGGGGTTCATTGGGAGAAAAAACAACCAATAATTTTTTTATGATGTATTCAGACGGATGGGTAATGATGAAATGGGAGGTTATTTATATGAAAAATAGAGGAATTGTTTAATAATTTCCAAATATGTTTCTTGGAAATCTACGTTGTGAAAAATGAAAACTAATTAACTAAACTAGTGTTTATTATCATGATTTTGGACATTTGACTCATAATTTATGAAATTTTAATCCAATATAACCAAGCATCATCAATTAAAACTCCTTTGAACATGTAAAGATAAAAAATCAATAAAATAATTCTTTTAAAATCAAAATTTTTATTTTTGACTTTGGCAAGTCACTTATACCTTTAGAAATTGATAAAAATATATTAAAATACTTAATATTAGTAAAATAACATATTTTGGGTCTTGTATTGTGGTTAATTAATTATTAAATAATTAAGACATAAATATAAATTCATATAATATATCAAAAAACGAAAAACTGTATTTTCACTATTCACATAGAATTATAGTATTTTAAAAATTTCTAAAAAAATTACCCCAAGCTAAATTTTACATTATGATTTCAAATATAATGTTCATTTTATCATAATAATGATCTAAATATGGGAATTTTAAATATTAAATATGAAGGTCCTTATTTATTGGAAATGTTATGTTTTTAAAGAGTTATCAAAATTTTGACACTTATAAAACTTTCTTAGGAAATTATTAAATTATTTTATCATTTACATTCATTTAAGAGTGTTTCAAAAGAATATTTCATTAATAAAATTATTATTTGTAATAATTTAGTTTATAAAAAATGTATATCTTTTCTGATAAATAAAATTATGTTCTATTTGTGTCGAGAATTCAATTTTTCAAATTTGAGTCAATTAATAATATATTTTATTAAGAAAAAATATTCATAAAATTGAAATTATGGAATATAAATTTTATTTATACAAAGGAATCACAAATTAATTATCTATGTCCTAGAAACATAACCCCTTATAACATCCATGTATGTCCTAAGGGTATGGTGTGGAATTGTTGTAGTTTCATGGGGTGGATCGACTAACATCGACCGAGTGATAATCTCCACTAACATGAAATTATTCGTTAGGTGATTTATCTAAAGATTCAATTGTTGAATCTCATATTGGGCTTAGTCAAGGTAAAATGCTTGTGATGCTACCAACATCTCAAGTTCTGACAAATGTGATTCAAACTGCTTGACTCTACTGATTGAGGTCATCATTTCTCTTTATGTATCAATAATACTTTTTTATTAATACTTATAAAAACTAAATTTAATAGAAAAATAATCAAAAATGGGTATATTATCCAGTATTCAAATTAACCAATGGTTATATTGACCAATGGTCATATTTGACCAATGGTAATATAACAGTCACATCTCAACTATCACATTTCTCGTCATACCCTATAAATACTGCATCATTACATCATTGAAAATTCAATATAATTTCTCATAAGGATATATTTTCATTTTAATTATATGCAGATTGAATTACTAATATTTTTTTATTTCTATATTGTTTTTTTTGGGGTTGATGTCTCCTACATATTTGGCCAATCCATCTTTTCCAATTTTATCATTTCTATTTTATATTTTTTTCTCCAATTGTAATCTTTGGAATTTAAATTGGTTTTTTAGATAACTAATGAAATGTTCATAATTAATGATATAATTTATTTTTATTTCTCTATATAATGTATAATTATAAAATTATATATAGAACACATTTATTCGAGAAACTAATATCATTTAAAAACCTTGGATCATTACATTCTTCCCCCCTTAAGAGATTTTTTACACGAAATTTCTACTCATTATATTGGTTAAAAAAAGGTAAGGGTTCTTTAGTCTCAATTAATCCTCTTGTTCCAATGTTGTTCCCTCATTATTTTGGTTTCACCATAGTACTTTGATAAGATTATTTGTCTTTTTTCATATAACATTGTCTCTACAGCCTAAGATCTCCACTGGCTGCTACTCATAAGAGAGATCTTGTTCTAGTTGTACCACCTCCTGATTCAGTAAATATGATGGATTAGGTATGTAATTATTCAAGAGAGATACATGGAATAAATCAAGAACATTATCCAAATTTGGTGAATGTACTAGCAAATAGTTTGTTACTCTTATGAGATCTATGATTTAAAAGGGGCCAATGTATCTAGGGCTAAGCATCCCTTTCTTTCCAAACCAAATTAATCTCATCCATAGGGATATCCAAGGGGAAAAATATCTCTAACATCAAAATCCATGTCACTTCAGCGATTATATTTTATAATTCCTTGAAATTTGTGTTCTAGTTTTAGGAATCACTGTCTCCAGATGGTTTCCATGGGATTTATTTATGGATGTAGAAAATTCCAATAGCTCTTTATCCAAAGAGGACCTGCCTTCTAAACGCAGGAGATAGTTAAGATAGAACTTTATGATACTTAATAACGTGTATTGGTTGAGGGGATGAGAGGTCAGACTCATCACACCCTTTTGAGGGGAATTATTATCTACTCTATGACTCTTTTTGACAATTTAAGATATTTTCATGAATCCTTATTAATTCCCAAAGTATGTTATAACTATCCCTTGGAATTTTCAGTCACTTATTAACATCTGTAAAATTTAGAATCATCAGTATGTCTTCAAGGTTCTTCATTAAGGTAAATACCTATATGTATTCGAGGTTTTACATCAATGGTATTCTCTAATATACTGATTAGAGATTCTTTTAAACATCATCGTGATGATACTGGTTTTTAAGCCACTCAGTGGGGCACTCTGAAATTTATTGTCATCTGGGGAGACAATGGTTTGTTTTGATCTTGGGATCAAGACCGTTAAACGGGATACCTATGTATCCTTGTGAATGGAGTCAAAACAATCATAGTTCTGTTCCGCTTAATAGGATATATCTTACCATTTTAGGTTATTTGATAAGGACCTATAAAAAAGGTGCTTAGATAAAACTTAGTGCGGGACTTATGCTGAAGCATCCCAAAGCACATGGAAAGGATATGGGTTTCCATGAAAGGTCAGACCATGTTTGGAATATAGCCCAAGGAGAACAGTGTTTATTTCAAGTGTTGGGTTTGGACCCCAAGGATTCTTCTTACGTATCCCATATGGATGGGAATGAAATCCCACATAGTTCAATGAGTCTCATAAGAGAGTTCTGTCCTTTGAGAAGGATGAGTTTATGATTACATCATGAAAATGATTCCTTGATGATTTGGGGTTTAATTTGGAGATTATTCCTAAGGAGGATGCCTAGACTAAAGGAATTATGGTTTCATTCTTAAAGAGGATATCTAGTGAGATGGGGCCCTGAAAAGGCTTCCTACATATCCTTGTTTGAATAGAAATCAGAGTTCTTGTAATTCATTAAATTGTGAAAATATTATAACCATGATAAATCTCTAATCCCACATGATTCATGCTCGGTGTGAGAAACAAGAGGATTTCAAAGATTCAACAAAGGCATTCACACTTTAAAATTTTTCCATAGACACTAGTGGAAGAGGGCGAGGCGACAAGCCTTCCCTCTATTCTATTTACATTAAGGGTCCAATGTTAGGAGGAAGGGATGAATGTTAGGGGCATACATAGTGATGGCTTCCCATGATGAAAACACACAATTGGAGAGGTAAATTGTAACAAGAGTCCATGTGCACATCTCCCCTTTAGTCATTGGAACCAAATAAGGGAGGAGAAGCAATGATTCCATCTTCCGCAAGAAAAGATAGGGGATTACGCTAAGCTGGTTGCCCAAAAATTGATCCTTGTAGGGGAAGGAAGACTTATCTTTTATTTTTTCTATGGAAATTTATGCATGAACTGTACCTTCCCTACCAGAGACCTGATGATCTGGGTCATCTCTTGGAGAATAGAGAGGTGAGGACCCAACCCTCCTCCAAACTGGGAACATCTCAACACTATTTCTGGGAGAAAGTTTCTTGTGACTATTGATATACAAACCCAAAAACACCCCATGAAATCAAACCCCATTGTGAAACACATTTTTGAATCCTATGACTGTGGATATAGAAACCCAAATATGAGACACGTTGATGTGCCTTTCCCAAATGATTGATAAGTCAAGGACTTTCTGTGGAGGTCTCAATAGAATCTCTTTTAGACAAGGGATCCAAGGAAGAAAAATCATGGCCATGAATAGCTTTGAAAAAGGCATTATAGCTTGTGGACTGAAGAGGGTGAATAAAGTAAGTGAATTAAAGTGGGGAAGTCAAGTTGAGAAGGGAACACAATTATGGTCGTGCATGTAGGTAAGGGCGTGCAAGTATGGTCGTGCAAGTAGGCTTGGGAAACCTGATGTTCACTTAGGTAGCAAACAACCTATATGGTAATACTTGGGTGATACCTTTCTCAATCATTCAAATGTATTCATAGGTTATCCAAGAAGTGGGGAGCTCATGTTCATGTGAGAGGAATGTGCGGTACGAAATTATTTCTAACATGGGGAGGTTGGGAAACTTAGGCACACAAGTGTTATAGTTTTCAAACAATAAAAGGACTTATGTCCAATGATCCTTCCTTAAATCATCCACTGAAGGTGTTGAAGAACTACCTTTAATGTTTCCGAAGACTGGGGAGAAGTACTAGGGTGACTAGAGAATAAATTAGGCTTCAATGAAATTTGTCCATACAAATGGGGGACATAAGGGTCTATTTATAGGAAAATAGATGTCCTTGGGTGATATAAGTTGGGATCATAATTGACTTGCATTCCAAATTGGGGCTTGCAAGTACCTTGCGCACCAAGGGTGTTTTGGATATACTAGGGTGACACCTTTAAGACTAACCCAAAAATAATAATTTCATATATTCTAGCTTAGTGGCGCGTAGGTATTTGCGTGTAGATACCTTGGGCTCCTTTTTAGGGACTTAACCCAATAATTGCTCCATACTGTGGGAACTGTGCCCCCAACACCACTTCTTGGGCTCAGTGTCGGTCTGTGGTCCTGGACCTTCGGGTCGGTGCCTTCTCAACCATCATTTACCCCCATGAAATATTTAGATTCTCATTGAGAACTTTCTGAGCCTGGTTGAGGTCATTTTGAGTTGTGGAACATGGAAATACATCTTTAATTGTAGAGAAGTGCATGCAACACATTTCATGGTGTCTATAGATTTTCTGCAAAGATCTTCTACAAACTCTTAATAGAATTTATATGTTGATGGATGGGGTGAACCTTTTCTATCATATCTTTCACTAGATAGGGCCCAACCAGCTATCCCCTTCCAAATTCATCCCAACAGGTTGGGGTTCTACATCACTTCCCATAAATGGATTCATAGAGTGGAATTTTAATACCTGTTTAGAAGATGTTGTATTATGAAAACTCAACTAATTTGAAGTGTTGAACCCATCAACCTTTAAATTCAATTGAGACAATTATCAGCATGTCCTTGAGTGTTAGAATACTCTTTTTAAGATATGCCCTTAGTTTTGGGGTGATAGGCCATACTAATATTCAATTTAGTATTCAAAGAATTATTATGACTTGTCCATAATATATATTTGATCCTTAGATCATGATCAGAAATGATAGAAAGTGGGGCCCCATGTAACCTCACATCTTCTTTTACATATATCATGGTATGTTTTTCAAGAACGAAATCTTCCAAAATATAGATGAAATTGAAAATCATGGTGATTTAATTTACTATAACCAATATTTCATTGTTTTCTTTGTTTTTTCATGGGAGACCAATGAAAAATTCCATAGTGATATTTTCCCACTTTCTTATTAGTATCGATAGAGGTTGAAACACCACTTTTGGATTTAGTCACACTTCCTACACTTGTCGACACACCAAGAACCTTGAATTGTATCCAAAATTATCTCTTTTTAGATTATCCCAAAAATAATGATCATGAAGGTCTCAATACATTTTAGTGGTCCTAGGATTTATAGATAATTTAAATCTATGATCTTCAACCATCATCCCATTCTTTGTCTCCGAGACATAAGGGACCCATTTCCTTGTATGAAATAATAGTACAACATCTTGATCCGTATTAAGATGAGGAAACATCTCATTATTCATATATTTTGAATTATTTTATATTAAAGAATATAATCTTTCATATGTCTTGATAATATTTAGTAATTATGGTTGAGAAAATAATTTGAGATAGGGTTGATGTTGTATCTTCATTAGATCTCCTAACTCTACCATCGTTTCTTGAACAAAAGGGTGTTTCATACATAATGCATTAGTGACATTTTTTCTATTCTAGGGAAATAAAGATTCAAATATTCTTGGTCATTAATAATCTCTAACCATATCATTTGTCTCATGTTAAATTCCTTTTTCGTGAATATATACTTCACAGTTTTTTTATGTGTATATCTCATATTTCTCCTCATAAAGTAAGTGCCTTCAAATTCAAATAAAATATAAATGTAGATAACTCCAAATAATTCATACGATAGCTATTCTCATTAGGATTTAACTCTAGCGAGGAAAAAGTGATCGCCTTATAATTTTTCATTAGGACACACTCAAGTCCTTTCAAAGACATGTCATTATAAATAATTAACCCTTCTCTAATAGAGTGTAGAGTTGAGATGGGTGCAGTAAGTAACCTCTTCATTAGTTCTTGGAAACATTCTCTTGACTGATTTATCTAGATGTAATTAGGTCCTCATCAAGTTTACATGGTTATTTAATTGTAATTTAGTGAATATATATTCCAAAACCGCTTTTAATATACTCCTAAACTACGGAAACTGTGAATCTCAGTTACTGTTATTAGATCAAACCACTCCTGTATAGACTTTTTCTTCACAAGTTTAATTTTTATTCCTTCATTAGTTAAAAAGTTACCTAAGAATGAAACATTTTTAACAAGAATTAACATTTCCAAACATTTCTAAATAGGTTTCCTTTCCTCATAGTATTCAATATAACCCTTAGATGATCCACATGCTCTTAATTTTTTTTATATATCGTAATATCATCAATATAAACTTCCATGAACATATCAGGGTTTTCCTTAAATATTATAGTCATAAAATCCATAAATATATAAGGGATAATTAGTCAAGACAAAGGGAATAAATAAAAACACATGATGTCTATACCTTTTTCAGAAAGTATTCATTGGAATATATTCTTTCTTTACCATCAATTGATGATACCCATATTTGAGGTTAATCTTGTAGAATAATTGAGTCCCACAAAGGTTGTTAATTAAATCATCAATACTTGAGAGGGGGTACTTTTTCTTCACTATGATAACACTATGTTATCAATAGTCAATGCATAGTTACATTAACAAATCATTCTTCTTTACATATATAAAAGCTTCCCCCCAATGAGACACACTAGGTCCAATAAATCCCTTCTCCAAAATATCTTTTTTTTAATTTAATTCCTCTAACTCCACATTCTTTATTATATATAAAGTGTTTTATATCCTATTAGATCTAGTATGAGTTCATTGTAAAACTCTAACTATATTTCTATGGTAAGTCCATGTAAGTCTTCACGAAATACATCAATGTATTCTAGAATTATAGGGAAATTATCTATCTTTATACTTGCATTCCCTTCTCCCTCTTCATTGATCATCTCCATAAATAAGGCTATATAGGGTTTATTCTATATAATTCTTGGGTAGGGATATATATCTTTTGAAATTAAAGGTAGTTTTTTCATTCAAGACCATTGTGATTTAATTACTTCTATATTTTTTCTTATAATTGTACTTTGAGAGAAATTTCATCCCTATTATAGTGTCAAATTCAACTATGGAAATGACAACTATATTTTTATGATATTATACCCACTAAGTTAAATACTATAGTATATATAAACAACTAATTCTAGGATAATATCTCAAAAATTCTTGATTGATTACTCTACTTCAAAAAATTTTTAGACTGATTCTATCTTCTTTAAAAACATGGATGAAATAAAAGAATGTGTAAAAACAGAATAAAAAAATTACTTGCTAGTTATTAGAGGACAAAGAGTGTACCTTCCCCAAAATAATTTATTTTCTCTACTTTAGTTTTAATGATAACAAATTCCCAAATTTTCTCCCTTGGAATGTGATGAGGATGAAGGTGGTATCCCAACAATATCTTCTTATTTGGAAATTGATTGGAAAAGTTCCCAAGATATCCACACATGAAGCATTGAACATCTGGCTAGTCCGACACCATATTCCCATTTTTGTTAGTGTTGATAAGTTGAGGATTTACCTCACCACAGAAATTCTAAGCTATATGCCTATATCTTCTACACATGTATCACTTTTTACTACCATTCATGTAATTCACTGAATGATTCTTCCCAAATTTGTTGCACATGTGATGTTTCATCTTATTTTATTCTTTTACATGATCAAAAATCTTCCCTACCTTTGAATCCATTTCCTTTTTCTTTTAATTAGACCCATGTGACCATTTCATCTCTCCAAACTCATATTCACCCTTTGTAGCACTCCACAATATCTCATCATTGCTTTTATAGTCTTTATTTTTTATTTTATTCCATATATGGGGTCATATTCCACTAAAGAATATATCAACATTTCCATTGGGATCCATAAAAACATTTGAGTTTTATCTAGAAATTCTTGTGAAGTCCATTTCATAGATTCCCAATGATTCATTTTCCTTCTCCTTCAGCTCTATAAATTCCTTATCCATTTTTGGTCACATCGAATGGTAAAAATATTTATTTAAAAAGATTCTGATAAACTCTCCTCACTCTATAACATCAATATCTATTATTGTATTGATGTTTTAAATCATTTTCCACCACTTCTCCACTTCTACTTCCAAATGGTTTACTACCCGGGTGACTTTATCTACCTCAAAAAAATATAGTACATAAAAAATAGTTTTTATAGAGCTAATACATTTTTCAATAATAAATGGTTTGGTAGATCCACTAAAATATGTTGGTCATTGATGCATTAAGGACTCGATGACATGTTTTCTCATTCGAGGTGAATTTGGTATCTCAACTTGACTCAAGTTATTATTCATAAAACAAGTTAGTTGATTCATCATCCTCGTGAAGTTTTCCTTTCTAGATTACATCAAAAGGATGTCAATGCATCATCCATTTCATTAATCATTTAAGTGGTTCCACCTATTTCCTTCTGTTTTTTATAAAATAAGAAAACAATATTTAATAACATATTACTTTTAGAAATATTATATTTCTAAATGGATTGTACAAATTAAAAAATAATCCGTAAATACGTTAATCATTAATAACAATTTATTTTTCGATATATCATTCAAAATTATTCTTTAAAATATATTTACTAACTAAACACATACTATAATAGTGTCAAACTCGGTGCGCAACAAATCATGTTCTCATGCACCAGTTCTACATCGAGTCTATTTTAATGCTGTGCTTTCATGTTTTACTCCTAGGTACATCTATTCCAAATCTACATCAACTTGTAGTATCCAGACATAGATTTATTTCCTTAAATACCTCATAATTAATACTTACCAAAACAATGGTATGTTTTCATATATTTAACCTTGTCCTTAAAGTTCATACTAATGTTTTCAAGTTCCAATTTCCAAAAATAGCTAAATCATGGTACATTACCAACTATGGAATCACACATTTCTATTACATTTATTTTTCACTACCTAGAACAAATGTAGGATCTTTTAAGGTTTGGTTTCAAGAAAATTAGGTACACAATACATGAAAACATAAAACATTATTCTAATCCACTTTAATTATATATTCATGAGTTCACCCTGGAATACATTTATTTCATCTCATATCCTAGGGACCTATATCAAAGTAAAGTGGTGAGCATGAAGCCCTATAAGGGAATAAAAAAGGGATACATATATCTTGTGATCATGAGACATATAAATTAGAACAAGATTCATACCAATAAGGCATGAATTAGAGGAATATGATAATAATAACTTGAATAATATCATAGAAATGTGGATATAACATTTAAATGAGACATTAATAATCATATCTTCAAGGTTTATCACTAGGTTTTCTTAAATTAAAATTACCAAGGTTATTCACAAAGGTGTTATAAAACTTGGCGTCTCTAGAGATTAAATTTTGTACTTATTTCCATGGAGCACTATTAGGGTGAAAAATGCATACGTATTTATTAATGTGATTCTAATAGATCATAATAAATCATTTTACTAATAACTAGTGCAGTATAAAGAATGTGTCTCTTATCAAAATCACAGAATACAAAAGTGATTAAAGACATGATAATTATATTATTTTTAACCCATAAAAAGTAAATGTGTGTTTCAAATATATAAATACATGAATAAATAAATCATTTTTAAAACTAGGTGAGACCCATGGAAATGTAATTGATTTGATTATTTTCAAAATGAAAATAAATGAGGCTTTTTCAAGTTGATGATAGAAATTTGAGATGTAGATTTGAGAGCATGATTGGTATAAAATGTGGTTTTACAAAAGTGGAAAATATGGGTGAAAGAAGGTCCCTAATTGAAAAAAATATTATTACATTAATGAGATTATTTAAAGATTAAATAATGAACACCGTTTTTAAATTATAAGAAATACTACAAAAAGGAACTTCAATAGAAAAGAGAACTGGATATTTTCCTAACAAAGAAGCGTTATTCCTAAAACATGAGGATGGATCCTTGGGGGATTAAAGACACCTTTTTGGGAATCTTTTGGGTGAATAATTACCATAAATATATATATTATGGGTTGTAATTGAGTGGTATTGGTTAAATATATGGGTATTTATAAGAAAAGTGGTGGAATTGTTTAATAATTTCAAAATATAGGTCTTTAAAATCTAGGTTGTGGAAAATGAAAAACCATTGTCCTACCCATGGTTTTTTCTCATGGTTTGGAAAATTTAGAAAACATTTATGATATTTTATTCTACAAAAATTGAAAAACATTATTTAATACTATTTTTTCATGGAAAGTAAAATTTTCAACAAAATAATTCTTATAAAATCAATTTTTTTATTTTAGACATTGGAAAGCCACTTATAGGTATGGAAATTGATTAAAATAAATAAAAATATTTCATATTAATAAAATAAAATACTTTAGGTCTTGGATTTTCTTTAATTAATTATTACCTCATTATGACATAAATATGAATTCATAAATTATAGATAAACCAAAAACTATATTTTTAATCTTTACTTAAAATTAACTTATTTTCAAAAATATTCAAAAATCACTTTAACCTAACTTTTTAATTCTAATTCCAAATATATATTTTATTTTTTTATTATAATTCTCAAAATATTATAATTTTAAATTTTAATTATAAATATCATATTTATTGAAAAATAGTAGTTTTAAACTATAGTCATATTTTTAATACGTACAAAAAATTCATAGGGAATTATAAAATTATATTACCATTTATATTTATATAATATTATTTTAGTTGTCTATTTCAAAATAAAATATTATTCAAAATACCTTATTTTATAAAAAATAGTTTTTTTTCTCATAGAATACAATTATTTTTTATTTATGTCCAGAAATAAATTTATCAAATTCATCTAAGTTAAAAATATATTTTGTTAAGAAGAACTATTCGTAAAGAGGAATTAGTGATATAAAAGTATTATTTATAAAAAATTAATTTATCTTTATGTAACTAAGTCCTAAACATGAAACCCCATATAACACCTTTGTACTCCTTAAGGGTGTTATGTGCGATGGTGTAGTTGCATATGGTGGATAAACTAACATCAACAAAGTGGTAATCTCCACTAACTTGAACTTATCATATAGGTGATTTAGTTCAATATTCACTTGGTTAAGTTCAAATTGGTCTTGTTCAAGGGTAAACCCCAGTGACTCTACATTCCTCCAAAGTACAGAAAATTGGGCTTCAAACTACATTACTCAACTCTTTGATCCCATCGTTTCTCCTTTCGACATTAATTATAAGTTTTTATAAATAATTATAAAAACTAATTTTAATATTAAAATTATCACTAATGGGTATAGTTTCCAATTCTAAAATTGACTAATGGTTATAAACAATGGTCATACTTGACAAACAGTCATATAACGATCAAATACCATTGGTCACATTCCACTTTATAATCTATAAATACTACTTTATTCTTTCACTCAAAATTCACTAAAATTACTCCTAAGGTAATAGTTTTTTTTTTCTTATGTTTTTTATTGGTTTACTAATATTTTTTTTATTTCTAATGTATTTTTTGGAGAGGATGTTTCAATAATATGAGGAGATCCATATTTTCCCATTTTATCTTTTCTATTTTATATTTTTTCCCAATCATAATGTTTATAATTTTAATTTGTTTCATAACTAATTAATGTAATGATAATTTCCCATAAGATAAGTTTTTTTATTCAATATTTTTTACATGTTTAAAATTATATATGACACAAATTTATTCAGAAAAAAATATATTATTTAAAATCATGTGTCATTACAATTTTACGTAGGATATGTCATGATTAAATGTTTATAAAACCCATTTCATTTAATGGGTTTTGATATGATGAATGTTTTATAATATTTTAACACACATATGTATAATTTTAAATAATGTGATTAGTGGTATATACATGTCCCTCCAATCCATTGGGTAATGATAAATATTCTATGAGATCAAAAGGAACATGGGTGGTTAGCCCAAACCCAAAAAAGAGGGTATTTAAGTGGTTAGCACAGGACCAAAGAATGTACATGGATGGTTATCCCAAGCCTAACATGTTATGAATTTATCAAGGGTTATTCTTGAAATAATATTTTCTATTATTATTTGTATGCCACAAATCAGTGTCTTATGCCAATGTAATATTATCATAACTCATGTTATTTGATTTACTTATTATTCATGTCTTATGAACTATCAATATTTATTCCAAGGCTCAGGATTATGATATTTGATATGATGGGTATTTTTTGAAATGTTATACCCACGTTCTCAAATAATCATGTTCATGTTATGCTTATATATATCCCCTATTTACCTCTACAAAGATTCTTATCTCACGCTTTCTTATGTTTGCTTTCCCTATGTTATGAAGAATTGTTTTAAGTAGGGTATTTATATGAAGAGTAATTAATTTCATGATGTTTATAGGAGATGATGAATATAATTAATTAATTCTTAATATTATTATTCATGTTTCAAAAGGAACTAAACTATTACAGTCTTATGGTTTTTTGTGTAATGTAATAAATATTCATCTAGAAAAATGTAATATCCTTATTTGAGAAGCCTAGGTTTCTATATTTGGAATAATAAGAAAGGATTAGTTAACCTTTGGAAACTAGGGTGAGAAATTATTAGTGAAATACTGAGGTATATATCTAAATATATGACAAGGTATATTCCTAAGGATATGTCTAATTATGAGTCGAACTATAAGAAAATATCTTAGAATTTTGGTAAAGGGTAGAGTGAGTGGTTTCCTCGAAATTATATCCTTATCTGGATACTATAACTAGATGTGGCTCTAGCATAGAGGTAACTAGTAGTAATTACTATAAAAAGTGAAAAATTATCTGGAATTGATCATCACCTAGTGCATGATAATAGGCCATGTGGCACACCTAGTTTGACACTCCTGGGGGATATGCTTTGGAAATTCAAAAGCTATTTGGGAACCATCCAAAAGGATTTAAATTGATGATGAGTATGGATGACTTTGGTTAATCCAAAGGAGTCATATATTTAAAAGATAGATTTATGATATATAAATCCTATAAGTGATTTTAAGGATTATTTGGTTTCACATTATGATTATTCTTTCTCAAACTATACGTTTTTATTTTAGTCAATGGTCTGAACCGGAAAGAACATGGTTAACATTGAATGTGATGGAAAATTTATTTATGTTCTTCCAAATGGGATGATAACTAGGATGGGTGATATTATGATTACTCATAATCAGTTATCATGGAACATTATTAAAAAAATTCAACTTAACCTACTCTTATACTCAACAAAGAAGGTAATGATAGTGTTTTTAGAGTGTTAGGTAGTGGAGACCATAGAAGAATGAAAAGTTCAGTTAATAAAATGGATGTGATTAATGGTATCATTGAGGTACCATTAACTATTAATGTTTTAAATGGGGAATGTGTGGTATTTATTCACATTTATTTCCAAAGGGTAAATATCATGAAGAAAATTATCAATGTGGTATGAGTAATGGTTATATTTATGACGATGAATCGACTACGAATGTCATGTCAATAGAAAGAGGCATTATGTTATAATATGATGATACCTATTTATTGGATTAAGGAAACAGTGGAATGATTAAAGTATTTATGTATTGTAATTCAATAATTATGAAATATATAATGACTATTACATATAGTTATTTTATTAAGGATTTAAAATAATATATTGATTGATGAAGATGACTCTGAAAATTGTTTTAATAACAAGGTGGTATTCATGGAAACACATTATTAATGGAAAGATAACCCTTAATATGTTCATAGTATTGAATCTTGGATAAGGAGATTCTTTATATGAATAAATTAAATTATATATTAGTGATAAAATTGGAACTGATTAATGAATTATAACATAGTGTTTTATGAGATCATTGATCACGTTTACAACATTTTTGGATTTAAGGAATATATCCAATACTACAAATTTTGGGTATGGAATGAGAAAACATATCAATTTTCAATAATGTTTTAAGGTAATTTAGGGTATCACCATGTTTCAATGGAATACATGATTTTGGTATTCACATGTTTTTATGTGACAATATAGATATACATTGTGATATATGGGGGATTAATGTTAATGTTATTTTGAGAAATTTAGTGACGTTATTTATAAATTCTGACTTTTGAAAGGGTCATAAGGATAAAAATTTATGGAATGTTTTAATTTCACCTTTTTATGTGGTTTTATATATTAACGTATTACTACGCCATATTATGATTTATCTATATTGGATATCCAATGTTAAATTTTTTAAACTGAAAATGGAATTAATGGATTATCATTACTTCGTGGCTCTTATTTAGTACATCAGATGGGAAAATTCATCTTTAGAGTAAGATATGTGGTGGAAATTTATATAAACACAAAAAAATATTATATTGTACCTATTAAATAAAATTATATCATGTGTGTATGTTTTCATATGTTCTAAGTCTATTTGAAAATGGAATTCCACAAAATTATAAAAAGTACCATGAAATAAAATGTTGTCATATTTTCATCATTTTTAATGATATCAATTACCTATTTCATACCACATTGGTATAACGCTTTTTGGTTTCCCACATTATTCTAACCTTATTCTCTATCACTCTCTATTAGTATTTGGGTGTCATATTTCTCTTCAATGTCCATGTTTTCACTTCCCACCTAGGTTCTACTATTTCAAACCCTATTTTGTGTTATTCCAAATGACTTTCACAAATAAATTTCACTTTTTAAAAAGTATGTTATGTTAAACCTTATTTTAAATTTGGTATTATATGAAGGAATTCACGAAATTTTAATCCTTTGATGGCCATGGTGAATTTTAAAGATGAAATTCATTTTAAGAGGGGTAGACTGTGACACAAATAGATTTTGTGAAATATATTTTTTCAATTAATTTTAGTATTTTTTATATTTTTTACTTCATGAATAGTGGAGTTTATATTACACAACATTGAGTTTATATTGAATTATATACAACACTGAGTTCATATTTCATTAGACGCAACAATGATAGCGTGCATAACACGAGACACTAAGCTTTAGTAAACCATAAAATAATATTATTTTAAATACGAACATTATAACCTATCAATTAAATAAGAATTTATGAATAGAATTAAATACTTTAGTAAATATAAATATAAAGTTCCTACTCAATGTAAATTTTTTTCTAAATTTTTTTGTAAATAATCAATCATGTTTTTAGGAATGTTATTATATTCTTTGAAAATATATTTTCTTAAAAAAAAGAGTTTTATTGATTTATATGAGAGAACATTATATTTAATTTATAGATATTATAGAAATTATATTATTTAAAATTAACTTCATTTTTTAAATCATCATATAAAAATTATCATATAGTGAAATATTTGAATTTTTTAAAAAATATTGATTTTTTAGGGAATGGGGAAAAATAACCATTTTCGTAAAAAAATCATTTCTTTCAAATAAATTATGTAATTTAAATTACCCATTATGATTTATATTAACATTAGTATCATTTATTAATATTTTATCCACTAAATTTCATTTGAATATACTTTATGTATGATTTTAGTAAAGGTTTATTTTTATGTTTAAAAAAGGATTTTTTTAAAAAAATTGTTTTAATATGAATAATGTTTCCCTATTATAATTAATTAAATTAATCCCTAAAAAGAAATTTTTTAAATCAAATTTATATATTATATATCTATAAAAGTTTATTGATATTATTCAATGATAATTATTAGAAATATTTTTAATAAAAAACATCTTGTGCTTGGGAAAAATACACTTCTTAAAAAACCACTTTTCTGTTGTGTTTGAGGGTTTAATTTTAAATTAAATTTTTTAAAATTTAAAAAATATATATATATATATATGAAACAAAATTTACATTATTTTTTAAATCAGAATTTTAAAAGTTTATTAATTTTAGTTTTTTAGAATTTCTGAAAATATTATTTTTATAAATACCAGAAAATACAGAATTTTAATTAAAAACTTCCATTAAATTTAAATTAATTATAAAGTTAAATTATATTTTAATTTTTTTTAATGTTTGTTAGTTAAATTATATTTATATTAATAAAAAAATTTCTATTCATAAATTTCATTTTGTAATAGGTTATAAAAACTTTGAAAACTTTTGAACATTTTCACCTTAAAAACTAACTTTTTTGTTTCGTCTACGAGATTAAATTTTAAATTAAAATTTTCAAATATTTTGAATGGAATTTGAAACAAAAATCCATATTTATAATCATAATATTTATATCATATAATAAGTTAAATTTTAAATTTCATCAAAATTAATAGTGATAATAGTAAAAAGTAATTATCAAAGTTAAGGTAAAATGGGTTTATTGGAGGGTGTTAAACTAGATTTATAAGGGTTAATAATAATCCCAAATTTTTCCAAAATCCATTTAATTTACATATTTAGACTATATACCATCTATTATCAATAATAGACTATTATTTTATCATTTCTAAATGAAAAAACAACATTGAAATTCTTTCATTCAAAAAATTTACAAGTATTTCACTCACCTCACTTATAAAATATAACCAATTGTCCTCCCATATTCACACAGTCAAAAATATTTGGTTATTACAATACTTACCCAAGAAAAATTACAAAAAAAACTCCCATAATCCTATAAGACATTATTTGGACATAAATCCATCCTAGGAAGGCTTTTGGTTAAAACAAAAGGAGGATAGTCTAAGAAGAGGTAACATTCATAAACAATCATTTTTTATTTATTCCTCTACCTACTTCAATAGTATAATAACATGATGATATAATAACCCAATTATCTACCATATTATGGGATTTTTATGTTAATATCATGACATAATACCCGCTCCATTTCCATGAAATGGGTTATGAAATCATTGTTCATTTGTATGGTGGACTACCACTTCACAGTCCGATGAAATTTGTTTTTTATTACCACCTATAATGGATGGGCATAATGGTGGATTTATTATTTATATTTGATATTTATCATATTATTATGCTTCTATAATTATTATATCACACATACTGAAAATCCCATAAGGCATTGTTAATTTCCTAATGGTATCAAAGAAACACAAATTAATAAAACTCAAACATTGATACTTAAATAAATTTATATGATTTTTGAACATGGTAAAGAATAATACTTAGAGAATTTGAAATTATTTTTATTTGGTTTTAAAATTATTTGATTTTATTATATTTAATAAATATGTGAGAAAATATTGGTTTGATTGATTTGATTGAAAAAAATGACAAAATAAAAATGATTGATTAGTTTGAAGAAATATTTTTAAAAAGTGTGTCAGAGTTTTGTAACTTTAGGGTTAATGAAAAATTGGAATTAGAAAAATAGGTTTATTAATTCATGTTTTATGTCAAATTTTAGGTAGGGAAGAACCAGTGTTCAATGTATCCCCTCCTCAACAAGGAAATACCCAATTTCCCTTGGTCCGATAATTTAGGGTTTTTTGTAATCATGTTTGTGTTGATATAATATTTATACATGATTTCCACTAGATTTTAAAATTCTCATTCCTAATTTAGGGTTGTATGTTTAATAATATTAAATATACTTTTAGATTGAAATATCTATATTCATGATAAAAGAAAAAGAATGTGAATTTAAGGTGATTAGAGAAATCAAGAAAAAAAATACAAGAATAAATGAGATCAAATAAATCCAATGCACCTTCTCCCTTCTATTTACATAACCCTCAAACATGGTGGGTTCACCACATTATCCTAGTGAAGAGAGGATTAGAAGAATTTAGTAAATTGAATGAAATCATAAAGAAAAGGTAGATGAACTCAGGGAGGACCCTCCACAACATAGCTTCTTTCCCGAAGATTTGGTATCCAGATCTCATCAACAACAGTAGGTTATCCCTCCATTTATAGGCTTCATATGGGATACAATATTAATGTACATCATTAATATTTGTTCCAAATGTGGTATGGGGTAGGTAACATATAAATCATTATTTCAAATATTGAAGATATATGGAATCATAGAACTTTAATATTGTCTCATCCATTTAAATGACATGTAAATATTACAAATCATGTAATATTTTAATTTCAAATAAACATTAATTTATGTTTATCTCTTCCCTACTCCAGTTTTTCAAAATTTTCCTCTTTTACCTCTTCCAAAGATAATTTGTATCATAACATAGAACACAAAACAATTAAATACATTCCAAAATGGAAATATTAATCATTTATATATAAAAATAAAGATATTAAAATTCTATAAAATTTATGCATGTAATTCCCATATCACATACCTTCATGTTTTTTATTTTTTTGGAATATAATAACTTCAATACTTTGTACAGTGGACCATCACCTCGTTAAGTGATGAAATTCATTGAATATTTTTATAGAATGTAATAAGGATAGTTTTAATAAAATTATGTGATATATATTAGATAAAAATGATTCTATAGTGATAAAATTTTAGTTACATTTGTTTCTTTCAATATGTTGATTAAATGGAAACATTGTTCATGTGTATGAATGGTATACCATCTCCATGATTGTTGTATTCAATTTTTAGTATCTATATTTAATATATTCGTGAAAATACATATGACAAAATATATAAGATATTCATATCATGGTTAATATTCTCAAGATTGTTAAACCATGATAAATGTAATAGGACCAAAAATAAAAAATCCAAATATATACTAAAAATGAAGCAGTAATTATATGAAATGTAATTTTAGCATGAAATTATTAATAAATGAGAAATAAAATTTTATAAAAAAATAATATATGGAATGATATATTTACATATTTTCAACTAATATATGTATAATAAACTTATATTTATGGTAAAAGATGTTTGAACATATTTGGTGGAAGTAAATACTTAAGGTAAGGAGTTACATCTCATGTTTATTTTCTATGAGACAAATGACATAATCACAACAAGCTTCTTTTATGTAGTGTCTAGACTACCCATGGATGTATTTTGTGATACTTATATAACAAATTATTTGTATTTACATATCCATTTCTTGATCTCTATCTCCTGGAGTTTATTGTGAAGAAATTACAACATCTATAATGGAATTTTCTATCTATTTTCCTTCATTAGATATATGATTATGTTATACACCTATATACGTTTTTCCTTTTTTTCTCTCTCTATCATCCCTACCAAATATTATACACCTATATTCTTGTATAAGGGGTATATACTAACCTGACATGTAATATCATGATTTTATTTATCCTTTTGATATTTTACATTCCATTTTATGTTATTCCTTAAAGGGGCTTACTATTTAAAGAATCCGAAGTGGTAATGATCTTATGTTACAATCTCATTATTTATTAGGAATGTTTATCATTATGTTTCTAATGGAAAAGTATTATGATCCATAACTCATACAACTCATGAAATTTATTCTCTAATGGAAATTCATATTATTTTATACTATTAGTACAATTTTTTCCCTCTTTTGGCACTTAATGAAAGTAATAATTGATTTATGAAAATAATAATTTATTTCCCTCTTTGATTGAAATCTATTTTCTTCCAAATTCTTTTTTTCTAAAAAAGATTTCAAATTTTTTTTAATATTTTTTATGAAGGATTTATTAAGTACATTTTTACCTATTTTTTTATTTTTTTTTTAAATATTTTAAATGAAATATTCATGTATTTTTAAAATAATTCCCATTCATATTTTTTATGTGATTCATTTATAAATCTATTTGGCCAATCATTTTTATTATTTTTATTGACTTTTTCATTTCAAGAAATTGTATTTTTCAATACAATTATCAATTGTTTTTCTTGTACATTACTATGTAAATTAATCATTTTTGTGTAAAATATGTACTTCATTGGTTTTTTTTATTTTAAATAATTTTCAAATTAGGTCATTGATTTTTCTTCAACATTTTTTTCATTAAACTTTTATTATTTTATTTTCTCATGTATTTTTATTTTTAATATATATAAATTTATTAGATAGTTTATAAATTTAAAAATTAATTCTTTTTATAATTATCTTTTCAATTAATAATATTCAGTTCATTAATATAATGTTTGATTCATTAATTATTTATTTTTAATTGTAAATAAATAAATTTTGGCAGTTCTGTTTTTAATTCTTTAGATAATCTATAGTTGACAATTTAATTCAACTCTTTATGTTTATTAATACATAATTTTAATATATTTTTTTAGTTTTATTGATTATTTATTTTTTATTAATTTGTTAATTAATTTAATTATGCAAATACATTTATTTTTTTAGTGTTGTTAAATTTAATTATGAATATTTTATAAGTTACAAGTTGCACTTAATTTTATTTGGTTTCTAAATGTTCTAACATAGTTTTTTAATTAACATAGACAATTAATTTATACATTAATTTTTTTGCATTATTAGGTTATTAATTTATTTTACTAATGTTTTATTTGTTATGTAGGAGATATATCCAACAGTAGTTAGTGACTCATATGAGTTACCAACACGACCACCCTCATCCACCTACTGACTTCTCCAATTGGTGACTAAAATGAGTCATCGACGTGCATACCCTCCCCCCATCCATGATTCACTAATACAACCTCTATTTTTCCCATGACTCGCCGATTTCCTTTTTTCATGTCGGTGACTAAGTTACTGATACTCTATCCACCATCACCCCTATCAGTGACTCAAGTCACCAACAGTCCCACTATTCGTGAGTTGCAAATGCTATATCGGTGAATCATCCACCTACTAAAACCCTTCCCCCATGTCACTAATTCTCCCGTCCATTTTTACCAATAAACACCCCAACCCATGTCTCATCGATGCTGAACCACTCAACGATTCCCCTACCCTTCGTCATTATTATCTGTATAATGACTGTCATCGCCCCTTAACTATCCCGCATAAGCTACCTTTCCATTGCCCCTCCATCAGCACTAGAAAAACCAAATTAATATCTGAGAAGAAACCAAAACTTGATGAAATATATTAAGCAAGAAATTTGACCCTCCTGTATCAAGTAACCAATAATAAAAATCACACCAACAGTAGAAATTGAAAACAAAACATAAAATCAGATGATTGAAACCCTACTTCTTCCATACCAAAACCTTCGGCCTTCCCTTCTAAGCCATCAACCCCAAGCCCTCTCATATCCCCATTGTACCCCATTGACCATTGCTACACCCAAGGCACCTCGTCCTCTTTTCCAGTTGATTCATGCACACTGTGAGCTGTAACCCCCTCGTTTCGCAATCCCTCAGGTCGAGCTCCCTGCAACATCCTATCTCCTCACGATGAGCCACCCCACGAACATGAACTTGTCGAACCTCACCATCGACGCCACCACTTTCTAACCCTTTACTCCATCTACAGAGTGCCTCCCTTCCCTCATCCCCCCCCCTCTCTATCACAATCACCCCCACCCCCCATATCCTCTTCTTCTTCTTGTTTATTTTTTTTTTTTTTAAACCTTATATCTATTATATAATATAAAACCTATAACATATAAAATAATATATCTTAATAATATATATATATATATATAATAAAATTTAATTATTATAAAATATATATTATAATAATTAACATAATAAAATATAATAATATACATATCAGTATATTTATTCCCTCTTAGTTTTATTAAATACTTTATATATATGTATATAATAGTAATATAAATATATATTTATATAAAAAAATCATAATTATTTAATAATTATTATTATAGAATATATGTAATTAATAATATATATGTAAATCATATTTAAAATTCCTAATAGAAAAATAATTTTTTTCATTTCTTGATTATGAATAATTATTTTTCTTTAAATTCTTTTTTTAACTTTAATATTTATATTCTCATATTCTAAGTAATAAAATATAATACTTGTAATAAATATTTTCATTATTAATTTATTTATACTTGTTATACATTTATATCTTTTCGATTTTTATTTATTCTAATTATATATTATAATATAATATGTAGTAATAATAACACGTAGTTGGAAATTACCATAATTATGTTTTTTGAATTTAGTTGTTTTCTATTTTAGGGGGAATCATGGATAATGGTGCACATTATCTTAGTCTGTTATGAGGTTCCACTTCATGGACGGTTGAGGAAAAGGGAGCATGGTGAAAGTACTATGTGGATGTTAGGAAAGACTTCTGGGAAGATTCTAGTGACTTTGATTCAAGGAGTTGTGTTGACAAGTAGAGAATTGAATGGGGAGAATCCATTATCTAGAAATCACTTCCAAGGGTGGATAGATATATCTATATTTGTGGTTTGGGAGAACTTCCATTAACCATTTACTCTATCCATGATGACTTCCATTGATCGAGATCACTTCATCATCCATTGGTCTTCCATTGACTCAAGGCTTCACCACTTCCTTGGGTTAGATTCCAGTGTATTTCGGTAGTAGATCGTAATATCAATTCCTAGTTCCTAGGGTGGGAGATCTGATCACACCTCTTAGATCATTGTATTAATCATCGACTAGCAGTTCAGAGATTTTGAGATAACTGGACATTGAGCAGGGAGAGAGATTTATTCATTTCACTCAGTTTTTTATGCAATTTTTCATCAGCATGAACGTAATTTATTTTATTTTATTATTATGTTTAATTAAATCATTGTGTCTAGATAATCTCCTTTGGGGGGAATAAACTTTGCTGGTTAGATATGCTTAGTCTGGTCCATGCACCGCATCCTTTACTAGATTGTCTCTCTCTCTCCCTTTTAATAGATAGTATTATTTTAAAAACAAAACAATTGAGTGAAAACCAATCTTTTTTTAATCTAAATGAAAACTATTTTCAACCTGAGGATTTCATTGAATAATGAATCATGCTAAATTGATAGAGACCCGCTGAGTTCAACTGACAATTTGAGCCTAGTGGTTTTTGATTTTTATCATCAGATGATGGAATGTTTTTTACAGTCGAAGGTATGTATAGTTTATTCCATCACAATATGAATATAAAACAAATATAGTATGTTACTATAATTCATATCCACATACTTAAACCTCAGTGTATGAGAAATGGTAACTATTATCATAACCGTCCAGTGGACTTCTCCCTGCTCATCTATTGGTTATTTTCACCATAAATTTGTCTGTTGTATATACTAATTACTTTCACTCACCCTTCCACTCTCACTTCCTCAGACACATAATTTCACACACATTACTCCATCCCCACCATATATAGTAGTCACTTTTTTGTGAGTGTTTTTTTGTTTTTGATTGATCACTAAGCAAAACATCACACCTCCCAGTGGTTCGACCATGTCATCCAACTTTTCTAAGTAGTAAGTAGTTTTATAAATTTTAATTTAACACCCATTCCCATGATATGTGAGTGGTCATATTTTGGTGTTGTTTCTAGGGATTCCATGCATGATCTTAAAAAAATAATCCAAAAAATAAAAAAAAACCAAAAATTCATTAAAAAATGTGAAACTCATACTACATTCTGACAAGGTCAACGTCTGAGACCTTAAAACCTGTCAATCTTGAAATTGAGTGAAACTTGAAAGACATTAAAATGAACAAAGAGAAAATTAATATGGAAGAATATAGGGTAGATGAAAATCAAAACATAAACCAACATAAAATTTCAAACCAACCAAGAAATGAGATAGCTAAGATTCACTACCTGAGATAATTCCTTCTACCGTATGTGTCTTGAAACCCTTTATTCATTAGGCTCTAACCTAGGTCTATAAATTATGAAAGCAGAAAATCCATGCTTAGTCAGCTTCCAATATTCAATGGAATTCCTAGTGAAGACTCTCTTGACTTCATTATGTCCCTCTATTGTAGTGTTCAGTAGTTTCCACCTAGGGGTCTTTCTGAGGAAGAACTTAAACTGAGAGTTTTCCCATTCTACCTAAAGGTTAGTCCAAGGACCTAGTTCCAAAAGTTATAGGAAGAGATAATTGTCCCTTGGAATTATGTGTATAATTCTTTCACAATGAAATTTTATCCTTGGAGGTTGACATCAGAGATTATAAATAAGATCACTTTCTTCCTTCATGATGAGGGAGAACTGTTCCATGAATCTTTTTACAGGTTTAGAGGACTTCATAGGCAGTGTCATAAACACCAAAGCACACCCCAATTCTTCATGGTTACATTCTACAACAATCTCACCACTAACCACCAAACCCTGGTGGATCAGTCGGCTGGAGGTGACTTTGTGATAGGACTGCCGAGGAGCTCAAACAAATTTTCAATACCTTATCTCTAAACTCCCAGCACAAATGCTCTTGGAGAAGAACCATCATAAGAACGAAACCCAATCTTGCACCTCATGCTTAATCCCAAGATACATGTTTTTTAATGAGAAAACTCACACAAACCTTAAGGAGTAGTTTCACCACTATGGAATGTATGGATATTCTCAAACCGGTTGTCCAATCATTGATATACTTGTCCAACCTCATGAGAGTGACAGTTTTCATGGCTATGGTCAAATGATGCATCATAAGGAAGATCCATTTTTCAACACCTACAGAATGGGGTATAAGAACCACTTGAACTTGTCTTGGAGGGAGCAAGGAGTCCTTCTACTTATTTCCCCTCCTGGAATCCAACAGCCTCCTGCGTAGGAATTCCAACCCCAATCACTACCCAAGGTTGAGACATCCAACATGAAAGATGAGGCTACATACATGTTCCATTAGTTGATAGGGATGTGTGATGAAAGAAATACTAAAAATAATCATGATAAAGATCAAATGGATGCAATAATGAAGAACTTGAAAATTCAAATGGGGTAGTTAGCTTGGGATGTGGGAAATAGAGACAAAGGTAGGTTTCCCAACACCACAGAAGAAAATACCAAGGAAAATTCCATAACTGTGACTTCCAGAAGTGGTCTCCAAACCAAAAAAGAGCCTAGGAAAAAACCCAAACAACTAAAAATGAGAAACTGGATGAAGCAGAAAACTCAAATACGGAAAAACATGAATCTATAAAATTGGACACCAGCACAGAAAATCCCCTAGTTCCTACTCTTCCATCTCAAAAACCCAAAGTAAATGGCTTGAAACAAAAAGAATAAATTGAATAACAATATTGAATAAGAAACAGTTGGTTTTCACTAAATTGTGAGAAATTATTCCCCTGTCAACCCTTTTCCTAAGAAAATGAAGATACCAACTCATGTTTCTGTGCTGTTAAAATATCTATAAGTGGTCAAAAAGCATAAAATTGACATCCAATTCTTGAAATCCTTGAATTTAAGGCCATTATATCTGAAATCACTAAAAAAAATATTTTCAAATAAAAAGACATTGCAAGAATATTCCACCTATAGCTTGACTGAGGAGTGTAGTGTTGTGTTGTAGAATAGGATAACTTTTAAACTTCAGGATGTAGGAAGACTTTTCATCCCCTACACCTTTGGGGATAGATTTTTAATATTCAATTGTTTGTGTGACCTTGGTGCTAGCATCAATCTGATCCCTCTTTCACTTTTCCATAACTTTAGATTAGGAGTTCCCCAACCCATTATTATCATGTTAAATTATGTTGATAGGTCCTTACTCATCTAGTGGGTATGGTAAATGATATATTAGTGGGATAATGTAAATGTTTTTACCATCTGAATTTCTTATCCTTGATATGGAGTGTGACCGGTAGGTTCCTATCATTCTTGGTAGGACCTTTATGGCCACACTGGGAGCTTTTATAGGTGTGTCTAAAGGGATGTTGATTTTTAATTTAGGTGAACAATAATAAGAATTCAATGTTTTCAAAAAAAATAATAGAACCCACCAACCCAATCATTCCCAATTATAATTTTCTAGTTGTTGAGATTATAGTTGATGAAGAGGAAGAGTAATTTCTTAGGATAATAGAGGAGATCAATTATGGACCTGTGATTCGTCCTAAAACTTGCATGGGGATCAGTTCTAGAAAAGAGAGAGAACCTATTGATGAGTATGAGGGAGTGTTTTTGGTGAAACTAGATGATTTGTCTTTAGAACACATCCTTACCCCAAGAGAGGAGACTATGATTGAGAAGAATTTTTTTGGATGTTCTAGTGATGAGGAGGAGGCCTTCTTTTCTAACTTCTTTAAGAAGCAGCATGAATACCTTGGGCCACCCTGGCCCAAGTGTCTTCCATCATGTGAGTCATCACAAATCCTTGAAATCAAGCCCCTCCCTACCCATCTCAAATATTCTTTATTATGAGAGAATTAAACACTTCCTATGATCATTACATTCATGATGGAAGTGAGCCAAGAGATAAATCTACATAGTGTTTTTAAGAAGTACAAGTCTGTTATAGGTTGTTTGATTACTGACATTAAGGGTATAACTCCATACTTATGCATGAATAAAATTCACATGGATCATGAGTGTAATCCTAGAGTAAAAGACCAGTGAAGAGTAAATCGAAACATGAAGGAAGTTATTAGAGAATAGGTGATTACATTGCTTGATACTGGAATAATTTTTCCCATTTCTAACAGCCCTTGGGTAAGTTAGGTCTAGGTTGTACCCATGAAAAGTGTAGTGATAGTGGTCACTAATGAAAATAAAGAACAAAAAAACAAGGGCTGTGAATAAATCGAGAGTTTGTATAGACTACATAAATTTGAATGCTTCCACAAGAAAGGACCACCTTCCTATTCCATTTTTGGACCAAATTTTGGAGAGGTTGGCAGGCAATGAATATTTCTACAATAATTTTGGTTATTCTGGTTGCAACAAGATTGCAATTTCACTTGAGGATCTAGAGATGACCACTATTACTTATCTGTTTGAGATATTCGCATTCTGGTGGATTCCCTTTGGCTTGTCTGGTGCTCCAACCACTTTTCAAAGATGTGTTATAGAAATATTTTTATATATTATTGAAATAATAATTTATGTGTTTATGGAAGACATTTCTATAGTGGTAAGTGATTTGGAGAACTTCCTTGAAAATATAGAACTTGTGTTTGAGAGGTTTCAAGAGACCAACCTAGTCCTAAACTGGGAAAAATGCATATTCATGGACACTAAGGGCATATTTTTTTGTCATAAGGTATCTAATATGGGTTAGAGGTTGATAACACCAAAGTTGAGGTTATTAAAAAGTTGTTCCCACCTGAGAAGGTCAATGGAATTAGATGTTTTTTGGGTCATTTTGGGTTCTATAGGTGGTTCATTAATGACATTACAAAAATTACTACACCCTTGTGTTCTCTGATGGTTAAGGACACACATTTTTGTTTAATGAGAAATGTTTAGATTCATTTAACCTGCTTAAGGAGAAGCTGACCACTTCACCTATGATCACTTCCCTTGACTAGCAACTTTCCTTTGAGGTTTTGTGTGATTCAAGTGATTTTATGGTAGGAGTTGTTTTGGGGAAGAGGTAAGATAAGAAACTTCATTTATTTTCTATGACAACAATTTATTGGATAATTCCCAAAAGAATTAATCCCCCACTGAAAAAGAGGTTGTTGTTTTTATTTTTTCTTTGGAGAAGTTCAGGAAGTACTTAATAGGGTTGAGAGTAATCATTTTCACTGATCATGCTACCCCCAAGTACTTTTTTCCAAGAAAGACTCAAAACCCCAATTGATGAGATGGACCCTACAACTATATTATTTTGATTTGTTTCATTAAGGATAAGAAAGCTACGGATAATGTAGTATCAGATCATTCTTAGCCTTCCCAAGACCCAAAGTGAGTAACCCAAAGAGATTAATACATTATTTCCTGATGAAAAATTGTTTGTTGCTTCTATGCAGCAGTCTTCCTAGTTTGAAGTGTATTCCAACTTCATGGAATTATGTGTCATTCCCAAGTACCTCTCACACAACCAAAGTAAGACGTTTATATCTGAGGTAAAATATTATTTTTGGGATTAACCTCTACTTTTATGAGGGGTGTTGAATGGATTTTGAGAAGATGTGTTTTTGAGGAAGAGATGATTCTTACACTTGAGAGATTCCACTCATCACATTAGGGTGCACACCATAGAGGAGAGAGGACTACTTAGAAGGTCCTACAGGATAGATTTTACTATCCAATTTTTTTCAATGATTCTAGGATTTTGGACATTAGCTGCAAAAACTGTCAAATTCTAGGAAATGTAGGATGAATGTAGAAGATTCCTCAAAAATGAATTCTGAAAGTATAAATATTTTTTTGTGTGGGGTTTGGAATTCATGGTACTGTTTCCATCATCTTATGGGAATGAGTATTTTTTTGTGGACTATGTGTCTAAATGGGTTGAGGTAGTGGCTCTGCCCAATAAATCTACTTCTAGTGTAGTCAATTTTATCAAGAAAACATTTTTCTAGGTTTGGTTTGTTGAGATCATTAATCACTGATAAAGGGACACATTTTAAGAATTATATGTTCAAAATTTTTATGGACAAGTATGGGTTATCACATAGGATAGGAACCACCTACCACCCACAGTATAGGGGGCAGACAGAAGTGTCAAATAGAGATTTCAAACACATTTTGGAGAAGACAGTGTCTGAAACTAGGAAGGACTGGTCAATGAAGTTTGATGAGGCCCTTTGGTCCTATAGAATTACTTATAAGACTCTTTTAGGGATGTCGCTATATAGGATTCTCTTTGTGAAAACATTTTATCTTCCTGTTTAGTTACAAAATATATTTTATTAGGTAGGTAAGACACATAACATTGATTTAAAGCTTGCTGGTGAGAGGATACTATTAGAGCTAAGTGAGTTGAAGGATATTAGAATAGAGTCTTATAAGAATGATGAAATTTACAAAGAAATTAGAAAGTATTTTCATGACTCAATTATTCAAAATGGGAATTTCGTGGTTGGTGGGAGGGTCCTATTGTTCAATTCTGGATTAAAAGGGTTTCCTCGAAAGATAACGAAAAAGTAGTCAGGAACTTTTAACATTCTTAGAGATTTGGTTAACGGAGTTATGGATCTGGTTAGAGAATATGATCGACCTTTCTTGGTCAATGGTTAGAAAATAAAACACTTTTTTTAAAGGCTGCTAAAGGTCTTGGGTATTATATCTTTACTGGAGGAATGAGATGTTTCAAGTCTAACTAAGGACTATAAACTCTTTGCTTCATCGGAAATAACCCATGGTTACTTGGTTGTTTTCAATTTATTTCTATTTTTAATAAATTTAACCCCTTATTCTTATTATCCAAATATTCTTCTTGATTGCTTGATAGTGTTTCATTACTTGGTGTCACTTGAGAGAGCTAATGGCTGCCAGAAACTTAGTAAAGGGAAACTCAAGGGGCATTCCACTGCATGATATGGATAAAATTTCTTCAACTAATCCCCTAGTTTAATTTTCATGATCTTAAAATAATGATTCTTACACTATTTTATGGAACATACAGGTTAATGAATATTAGAAACCACTCAGTGCGGCAGAAGTATATCATTCTTGGGAAATCATTATCAATGCTCTAATGATTTAGGGAAGTGTTTTTATGACTTTTTAATCCTTAAATTTTCTACTAAATATTTACCAATTTGTTTCATGAACTTAAGTTTGGGGGAGACCCCTTATTTTCACTTGTAATGTTGAGAATTGATATACTTTATAGGGTGTTAGCTGTTTAATCTAATGATTTGACCATCTTAATTGAATTGAATTATGGAACAAGCTTGCACTCAATAGCTCAGTATTTTCAACTTTTGTTGTGTATTGTTGATTACCCACTAAATGAGGCTAATATTCATTGTTAATATATATATAATTCATGTGATTTGTTATTTATAAACACTATTTTAGTTCATTTTACACATTGAACATCATTTCACATTATGATTGTAAGTCCTTCTAAAATGCACTATTGCATGGTACCTTTTTTAACACCATATAAAATACCAAATGGTCTTGATTTTATTTTCATATTATATTTTAAGGTCTCACATTCTATAAGGAACAAGTCATGATTTTTGAGTACTTGAAGATTCACATTGTAAGATCACCAAAATGGTCTTTCATTCCAACAAATTCTGGGAAAAGTAAACTGAACATCCGCATAATCAAGAGACTATATCATCCACGGCCCAAGTCCAATGATTCTAAACATTTAACTTAAGATATAGGAAATCATGTATAAAATTTCATTCAATGGTCACAAGATCCAATTTGGATGTTTTAATGGAGTTCCTGGCGGCCCAAGTTGGAGATAAAATTTGGAGCCAAATTTTGTGGCCCAGAAAAACCGCCCAACATTTTACACATATCTCTTAAAACCTAAATTTTTTTGGGCTGAAGCATTACATACTCTTAGGGAAAATCATGAGATTCATATTCATATACTATGGACAAGTCTAATTCGGCCATCTTGAAGGTCATTTAGGCACATCTTTTTGGTGGATGCAAGCTGGCTGCCACTTCGGGTCAATGATAAAGAAGTCCACTTTCCCTTACTTGACAACACCCTAGGCCTACCACACTCAAGTGATATGCATTGTACGATTCTAGGGTCAACCCAAGGCTTCCAAAATACCTATTTAATGTAGTTTTTTGTATTATTTTATTATTATTTTCTTTCTTTCATTGTAGTGTTATGATGCCACTTTTTCTTTGTAATGTTCTTCCTTAATTGTATGTTATTTGAATCACCTTAGTTTTATTATAAAACTTTTTTTGCTTCAAATATTATGTTCTTATTATTAAAAAATTGATAAATTTTTTTCATGGGGTGAATTTATTCACACCAAACTTGTGAAATTTATCACACAATGGTGGAGTGTTTGTTACTTGGTTATTTATTTTTTTTCCTTCAATTCCACCTTCATGAGTATACTTCCCACTTCCATTATGATCATAGTATCAATGAAGGTATAACCCACTTATGGGTTGATCCAAGGGAGTATCAAGGGGCTCTAGGGGATGTTATTTATCACTCCATTAATTTCTAATCACTCTTTTTAAATGAGATTTTTATTTGATGATTTTAATACTTCTTCATCCTTATTGAATTTTAAGGTCACACACTTCAAGTGCTAATACATATATTTACCTTGGAGTGCTCATAAATATGATCCTCCAAGTTTAAATGAGATTAGTATTAGAGTGTTATGGTATGAACCAGTAAGTGATAAAATTGTTTGATCTCCTTGAATGAACTTATCACAAATATAAGAAATTGAAATCCTTATAGAGGAATTTCATCCAATCCACCCATTGTAATAACCTAGGATCAGCCCTTATCATAATTTCAATTCAATTAAGTCACATAGAATTCGCTTAAACCTGTCTAAAATCAACCAAAAATTGTCCATTTAATTTCCAAAATTAGTCCATAGAATGTGTGTGTCTATAGGATTTTTCTTAGGTCTCTGAGGAATCAACAACCCATGCAACTCTACATTTGACCGCTTAACCATAAAAACATGGGTAAATTTGGGAGAGACTATGCGTTTGAATAATTTTTGCAGACCCATGAAAGTCATAACAACACTTATTCTATTCTCCCCAATTTCTTCCATTCTCATCCAAATTCTCTTATTTTTTCCCTTTCTCGTTTTTTTTCTTTTGGCACATGTTCGCCTACACCCGTGACCAATCAAACTATCTAGTTAGGGTGGATAGTCCTGGGGTTGAGGATTCAAGTACAAAAAGGGAAATATTTATATAAGATACTAATATTCCTAATACTCCAGTGTCTAAAATTGTGCCCATTTTAATAGAATTTCTTCAAAGAATCCATCTCATAAACCTGGGTGGGAACCAAAATAGAAATCCAAATGAGGCAGCCCCAAACCTGGGGAATGCAGTTGATCAAACCATGAATGACTACTTCAAACCTTCCTAGACCTATGAATCCTCTTTCATTGGGAATATTGGCCGATGAGAAGACCATTATGTCTTTTAACCTCATGTACTAAACCACATTCCAACCTTCCATGGGATGGAGTCAGAAATAACTTTCCTTCATGTTAAGGAGTTCAATGACATTGTGGAAACCATGTGTCCCACACATCATCTAGAATCAGATAATATGAGGTTATTTCCATTTTATTTAATGGATTGAGCTAAAAATTGGCTGAACAATGTGAGACCATCATCCATCAACTCTTCAGACCAATTACAAAGAGAATTCTACAAAAAATAATCCCCTCATCACAAAACAATTTCTTTTAAAAAGAGCATCCAAAACATTTCCTAAAAATTGGGAGATTCAATATATAAAACATGGTAGAGGATCAAAGACACCCTAAACATGGTTCCTCACCATGAGTTTTCTATTCCTAAACAAGTGAGAATTTTTTATGTATGGTTGGGTTCGGGGAACAAACAATTCATTGACTTGATGTGTAATGGTTCCTTTAAAAACAATGCCCCAAATGATGCTTGAGGGTATCTAGAAATACTTTCTGAACAAAACCAAACATGGGGAACATCACCTTTTTATGAGAAGTCACAAAGAACTACTAGAATTCATATAAAGAGAGAATAGGATAGCCTTATGGCTAAACTCATAGTACTCCCTATGAATGTTGAAGAGATATACCTTATAAAAATCCATGAAATCCAAATTGTAGACCTCGTTTTCACAATTTGTGACAAACATGACCACAAAATAGACTACTACCCGGTTATTCCATCTATCAGGGATGTCCTTCTAGGAGGACCACCTACTGAAGTCAATACCCAAAACATCCAAAATCCCCAATACCAAAACACATTCAACCCATGTTATAATGACCACCCAGGATTCTGATGGAAAGATAACCAACAACCTAGCCAACCACAAGGACCAAACCCCAACCCAACACAAAATTTTGAAACCATAACCAATTCCAACCACAACCAGCCCAATACCAACATCCTCTAGTCCAATACCAACATCACATCCAGCAACCGATGCAACCACCATAGTATCCTCCTAGGATAATCCAACTAGTAAATTCCCCTACTCAATCTGGACCTCTTCCAATCCTTGAGTAGTTGTGTAAATAAATAGTGAAAATGAACTCAGAATTTTCCCTTATTAAACATGAACTACAAACCATCAAAACTGGGAAGTAACCCATGCCCACTTAAGAGGTAACATGCACAACTTTAAGGGGATAATATAGTTACATACAAACCTCTCATGAAAATCTCAAATCAGTGACTATTTTAAGAAGTGGTAAATCCATTGAGAAATCTAAAAAAACCATTCACAAACCTTTAAAATCTTCAACAATGCATGAAAATGATAAATAATCACCGATAGATTCTGAAAACCCCCAATGAGAATGTGAAGGAACTATAACCACATGAAATAATCAAACAACCTGCTCCCTTCCTTCAATACATGAGAGGAAAAACTAAACAAGAACTGAATGAGACTTTAAGGGAAATCTTCTGTCAAATTATGTTGAACATCCCCCTTATTGATCAAATCTAACCCATCCTGGTCTACTTAAAGTACCTTATGGAATTTTTCACTTTTAAAAGGAAATTTTCAAATAAAAACCAATTATTTTTGGCTATTAATGTGATTACCATCATTCAAAGGACCATCCCTCCAAATTTAAAAGATCAAGGATGTCCATACATCAATGTTGAGTTAGGTGAGAACAAATTTGTCAAAGCCCATTGTGATCTAGGTTCCGGTGTAAACCTCATTCCTTATTACATATTCTGTCAGTTAGGGCTCAAATAACTCTAACCCACATCTGTCACACTTCAACTTTCTAATAGTATTATTTGAGTTCTTAATGGGATCTTAAAGGATCTTTTGGTGAAAGTTGAAAATTTCATTTACCCAGCTGAGTTCATTGTCCTTGACAATCACCCAATCTTATTCCAATGGGAGTAGATGCCCATCATCCTTGGTGATCCCTTCTTAGAAAAAACCAACTTAGTATTCCAAGTTTGAAATGGTAACTTGACAATCACCTTTGGAAACCTGAGTCAATACTTGAACATCTACAATGAAAACTCTCAAATTGGGGATGATGAAGATATCCATGAGGTTAATTGGACTGGTGGTATTGATAGTGAACTCAAGGAACATCAAGGAATTACTAAAGTACATTTATGTTAAGAAGATATTTATTTTCTTTTTTTATATGAGAGAAATTTTTCTCCATGTCTTGAATCTCTTTTAGATAGCTCTATTGATGATTTCCTCAAATCACCAATCAATGATACCATTGTTTAAATCAATAAAAATTTAGTCCATACCTATTCATGACACTAATCTAGATAATTTAGTGGATGAAAATTCTATTCACAAGGAACCAATTATATGAAGAAATCTAGACAATGAAACCACGTTCAATATAAAATCCCATCCTTCCTTGGAAAGTGATAACAAATCTGATCTTGAATTTAGGGTCATATCTTCATCACTCAATTATGTGTTCTTAGGTGACAATCAATCATTTATTGTAGCCATTTATTCCTCTCTTGAATCCAATCAAGAGATGATGCTTCTTGATGTCCTAATAATGCATAAAAACGAATTTGGATAGACCCTTTCTGATATTCTTGGGATTATCCCACTCACTGGAACTCATAGTATGGTTCATGAATCTGAATCCAAACCAAGTCATCATCTTAGATAAGTCTCAGTCCAAATCTTATAGATGTGGAAAGGAAAGAACTTCTTAAGTTGTTGAAAGCAGGTATCATCTACCCCATTGTTGGGAGTGACTGGGTAAAGCCAATTCATGTTCTCCCAAAAAATGATGGAATCACTATGGTCACCAATGAGGATGGTGAACTTCTCCTAACAAGGGTTAGTATAGAATGGAGAGTCTGTATTGACTATAGGAAGCTTAACACTTTTCCAAGAAATATCATTTCCCATTTCCTTTTATTGATCAAGAACTTGAGTGAGTGGAATTTCATCAATTTTATTGCTTCCTAAATATATTATTAGGGTATAATCCAATAGAGGTCTCCTTAGAGGATGACGTGAAAACAACATTCACTTGTCCGTTCAGAAATTTTTCCTTCAAGAGTAAGCCCTTTGGGTAATGTAATTCCCTTGGTACCATTCATTTGTGTGTGATGGGAATCTTCTCAAACATGGTGGGGGTTGTTTAGAGGTATTCATGGATGAATTATTTATCTTTGGGGATATGTTTGAGGAATTAGTTCTAAATTTTTAAATGATTATGTCATGATTTGAGGATAATATTTTCATCCTAAATTGGGATAAATGTCATTTAATGGTAAAGGAAGGACATGTTCTTGGACATCTGGTGTCTGGTTGAGGGATTAAAGTTGATAAATCTAATGTTGAAATTATTCATCACCTTTCCTCCCCTAAAACTATTATGGATGTGAGGTCCTCCTTAGGACATGATGGTTTCTATATAAGGTTCATTAAGAATTCAAGCTCTATTTCTAGACCACTTTGTGCTCTATTAGTGAAAGATACTCCATTTTTATGGACAGAAAGCTATGAGGAATCATTCTCTACAGTCAAGTAATCTCTTATCTCTCCACCTATCATGTAATCTCCAAATATGAAACATACTTTTGAGCTCATGTGTGATGCGAGTCACTTCACTATAAGAACATTCTTAGGACAACTGTGTGAGAAAACTCCATGTGTCATTACTTATGAATTCATATCATTAAATGATGCAAAAATAAACTACACCACCACTGAGAGAGAGTTTCTTGATGTTGTATTTGACATAGATAAATTCGGGTCCTATCTCTTAGGATCACCCATCGTTGTATTCGCCGACCATTCAGCCCTGAAATACCTTTTCCAAAAATAAGATGCCAAGGGAATATTTATTAGGCATGTCCTTCTTCAAGATTTTTATTTATACATTAAGGATAAAAAAGGGTGTTGAAAATTTTGTAGATGATCAACTCTCTAGGATGGAATTCAAAAACAACTCACATATCCTTTCTATGTCTGATTAATTTCCCAATGATCACCTCTATTCTATGAGTGATTTCCCATGGTATGCTGATATAGCAAAAAATTTGGTGACTTGTGACATTCCAAAATTCATAGGGACCCAAGATAATTAAAAATTCTTTTGTGATGTCAAACACTATGTGTTTAAGGATCCTTACCTCTTCATGTTCTGTCCTGATAAAAACATTTGGAGATGTGTTCCTTAGTCCAAGAAAAAGTCCATTATAATATTTTGTAATATAGAGGCATTTGGAAGCCACTTTATCACAATGATAACCACTGCCAAGGTCCTCAAAAGTAGTTTCTACTGGTCGAACCTCACTAAGGATTCCTACCATTAATGCAAAAGTTGTCCTCAATTTAAACAATTTGGATCCATTACCTAAAGGAATCAAATGCCCCTCACTCCCATTATGTTCATCTAAATCTTTGATTGTTGGGAAATTGTTTTCATGGGACCCTTCCTAAACTCTATGGGATACTGATACATCATATTAGCTGTTGATTATGTCTTAAAATGGGTTGATTCCACCCACCATGTCCAATGACCTTCATTTTGTGATCCGATTTCTTAAAGAGCGCATATTTTTTTGGTTTTTAATTCATATGGCTATAATCAGTGAAGGAGGAACCCATTTATGTAACCTCAAATTCTATTAACTCATGTCTAAGTATGGGATTTATCATAAAGTTTCCACTACATACCATCCTCAAACCAATGGTCATGTTGAGTTAGCAAATTGGGAGATTAAGCAAATTCTTGGAAAAACTATCAATACCTATGGGAAAGATTGGTTTGAGAAACTCTTTGATTATCTTTGGACATATCGTACAGCTTTCAAAACTATCTTATTCATGTCACCGTATTGGTTGGTTTATGGAAAATCATGCCATTTACCTGTGGAATTTGAGAATAAGGCATTTTGGGTAATCAAAAAAATGAATTTTGACATTTATTTGGATGAAGAAAAAAAAGGAAATTATATCTTAATGAACATGAGGAACTTAGGATTGAGGCTTATGAAAATTCGAGAATAAATAAAGATAGAGTTCAAGCCCACCAATCTAGTAATCTCAAAGTTAATCACTTTAAACCAGTGAAATTCATGCTCTTGTATAGTTCAAAGCTTCATTTACACCCGAAAAAGTTAAATTATATATGGTCAAGTATATTCATATTACATCAAGTGTACCCCCATGGGGCAGTAGAGATATAGGATCTCACAAGTGGTTACATTTTCAAGGTCAATGTTCATAGGTTAAAACCATTCATTGAATCATTCAACAAATAGGAAACAGATGTTGAGTTAACTAAGCCAACCTATGAACCCGGAAAAAATTGATAGATATAGGATCCATGTTAGGATAGTGACGTTAAACAAAATTGTTGCACAAGAGGAAACCTATGGTTTTTATGTTTACAATATTTTTAAATCATCTATATTTTTCAAATAGGACTAATGAATCATTTTGATATTTAAAAAAATGGATTGTTGACCTATTCTTCTATTATAAGTCTGGATGGGTATGAAAGGGTGTCACCATATTCATCTGTGTCACGTGGTGTGATCCTTGAGTAATATGTTACCAAGAAATTTAAAAAGAAAACAATGTATCATCAGTTCATTACATTTTTATGTGTTTGTAGGTTAAAATAATAATACAAAAATAATAATAATTTGAAAAATTAAAAGGACACGTCGTAGGTCATGGGGAAACCACATCACAACCGGTGAAGCCACAAGGACTCGCATATGGGACCAAAGGGAGATATAGGAATACTCTTACCACTGAACTACGACTTATAGTGCTTCCTTTCTCTATAATTTTTTTATATATTCTAATATTTTACTTTTTTTATTATTTGAATATATATATATATTGTTTTGTTTTAGTTTTTTTTCATTTTTTTACTTGGGAACTCTACATGTGACATAGAGATCAAAGGAGTAATCATGGGTTTCATGAGCTTCAACTTCAAAAAATGATGTGACTTTTTACCATATTTCATATTTCAAATTCCATTAAGAACTCCTCTCATCTACCTTCACCACCTTCTAAATTTTATTTTCTTTAAACACTGGGACATTGTTATTCTATGTTGGGGGTGAAAAGAATGAAAAAATTATTTATTTTGTGTGTATAAATAATATGTCAAAGGAAAATTTTCTTTAACCTTGAACATGATAATACACTTTTCACACATTGAAACTGAATATCAAATAATTTAGCATGGCCTAATTCTTATTTTAATCTATGTATAATTTCATGAGCATATATTTTGGAAAGTTTGGATATGTAATGTGATATTTCATCGTTTCTATTTTAATCCAAATAAAACAAATCCCCACATACATCCTCTAGATTGTGGGGTATTTGTTTGAGTTCATGGGGTCCCCAAAATTAATAGCATAGGTTTAGTGATCATTTTTGTTTTAATATGAGTATTCAGTAAAAAAATAAATATAATAATAAATTTATACAGAGTAATGAAATGATCTAATGTGTGGCTTTCGGCACTTGGGGATTGTGACTCCATAGTTTTATGGCCTGAAGTTAGTAATTTTATCTCCATATGTGGTCATTTGACTTTGTTTTTAACTAAGTTAACTCGAGATGATGCTCAAGTATGTTGGTTTACATGGTGGCCTAAGGTCATTGAGCTTGGGAGTCATCGACAAAGTCTCGCTACAAGGGTTCACTCTATTTAGTGAAATTTAAATTACCATAGAAAAATTGAAAAAAATAATAAAAAAATAAATACTCCTCTTAGTATTGAAATGGGATTCCACCTAGAACTTCCATCATCTCACCTTGAATAAATATGACCCCCTAGTCTATTGTGATACACAACACTCCATCATGCTTAATTGAAATTGGATGATATATGGCAATGAATTTGAAAAAATGAATTGGATTGGTCTTGGGATATGATTATGAAACTATCTTGTATTGAAATATTTTCATGAGTTTCATTATTGTTTGGTATAAGGTTTCTTGGTGATCAATGTGTATTAAAATGTTTTTGGAAAAGGGAATTAAAATTTCACATTTTTGAGATATATTATGCTCCGGACTAGAAAAACTCAGGTTGGGAGGTTTTAATATCCATAGAGTGAGGATAATATTCATTGTTAATATATATAATATAAATGTGCTTTATTATTCATAAACACTATTTTAGTGCATTTTACACTTGGAACATCATTTCAAATTATGATTGTAAGTCCTTAAAATGCACTATTACATGGTACATTATTTAACACCATTTAAAATAACCAATTGTCTTGATTTTATATTCATATTTTATTTTTAGGTATCCCATTATATAAGGAACAATTCATGATTTTGGAGTACTTGAATATTCATATTACAAGGCCACCAAAATGGGATTTCATGCCAACAAATTCTGGGAAAATTAATCTGGATAGAAGATCAATAATGAAATTATAATGTCCATGTTCTAAGTCCAATAATTCCAAAACATTAACTGAATATATAGGATATTGTGTAGAACATTTCATCTAACCATGAAAAGAGCCAATTCTGACGTTTAAATGGTTTTCGAAGTGGTCCAACTTTGAGATAAAATTTTGGGCTAAATTCTGTGGCTTAGAAAAACAGACCACCATTTTACACATATCTCGTAAACCTTAAATTATATTAGGATCAAACTTTACAGTGTTTTTGGGAACATTCTTAGATTCGTATTCGTCTTCTATTTCCTAATCTAATTCTTCCATATATAAGGCCATTTAGGCGCCTCTGTTCAGCGGATGCAAGTTGGATGCCACTTCGAGTAAAGGATAAAGAAGTCCACTCTCCCTTACATTCCACCACACTAGTCCTACTATATTAAATTAGGATGATTCCTACTATTGGAGGCTCGACCCAAGGCTTCCAAAATTCTTATATAAGGCAGTGTTGGTGGATGATTTTATCATCTTTTCTGATTTCTTTTAATTGTAGTGTTATGCTACCACTTTTCCTTTGTAATGTTCTTCCTCAGTTGTAAGTTATTAGAATCAAATTTTATTCTTATAAAACTTATTCTTATTCTAATTTTCTGTTCTTATTATTAACACATTGAAACCATTTCTTCATAGTGTGAATTTATTGACACCAAACCTAGTGACATTTATTACACAAAAGTGGAGTGTTTGCTAGTTTTTTTTTTCCCCCCTCAATTCCTCCCTCATGAGTCTAATTCCCACTTCCATTAACATCATAGAATAAATGGAGGGATAACCAAAATATGGTTTGATCCAATGGAGTAGTAAGGGGCTGGATGGGATGTCATTTATCACTCCATTAATCTCCAATAAATTCTTTTAAATGATAATTTTATGTGATGATTTTAAAACATCATCATCCTTATTTAATTTTAAGGCCACACATATCAAGTGATAATACAAATATTTACATTAGAGTTCTCATAAATATGATACTTCAAGTGTATAGAAGATTAGTATTATAGTGAGTTGGTATGAACCTGTAAGTGACAAAGTTGTTTGATCTCCTTGAATGAACTCATCTTGAATATAAGAAATTGAAATCGCTAAAGAGGAATTTCATCCAATCCACCCCTTGTAATAACCTAGGATCAACCCTTCTCATAATTTGAATTAACTTAATTCATGTAGTTATTTCTTAAACCTACCTAAAATAAACCCAATGTTATCTACTTAATACACCAAATTAGTGTATATAATGTGCATGTCTATAGGTTTCTTCTTAGGTATCTAAGGAATCGACAACCCAAGTTGCTCTATATTCAATCGCTTAACCTTAAAAACATGGGTTAATTTGGGTGAGACCAATTGTATTCATTATCTAACATTATACTACTGATTACATCATTATTTATGATGATATTGTCAACAAAAATAAAAAAAATCAACAAAAACTCAAAAAAACATTTTTTCAATTTTTGTATATATGTTTTTGCTTTTTTCTTTTATTTTTGATGTGGAATTTTTTATGAACCTTCTTTATATCCCTCAACCATATGTTATGTGATAAACTGTCAATAAATATTGAACTATACTATCTCCCACCTTAGAATTCAACATTGGGGACAACGTTGGGTTTTAAGTGAATGAGAGAGGGGCCATTCTAGTGTCATTTCAAATTCACCCTTCTTGATCCTAATGTTTTTTCACACAAAAAAAAATATAAAATTTTTTCCACAAAAATGTAAATCAATTAAAATTTTCAAATTCATTCATCATATGATGTTGATTAGAGATTCAGCGGTACTTCAATTCTATGCAGGTTAGTTGATAACTACTTGCTGGATATTAAGAGTGCCGCTTAGTCAGATACTGTTGTGGATGAGGGATTTCTGCGTGGAATTGTTCATTTTTTCATGGAATTTTTGTTAAGGAATTAGGGATTTTAGTGTGACATGATAGGTTTTATGGTATGATGATCATGACATCAGGTAGCTAGAAGTTTTCACTAGAACCTAGGGGACTCACATCTTTTAAAAAAATATTCAATCACTTTAGGATGTAAAATCAACTGATTATTAGTTAACTCTTTTGTAACTAGAGTAAAATGGAAAAATAGGATCCCATGGTGATTATCTAAGACTAGGTGAACTCAGTGCATTTTTGTGAATAAATAAATCCAATTTCAATTTTAATATGTGTTATGCATAGTTTTATGAACATGGAATATCGTTGGGAAACATATTGTAGAGTTCCTTTGTCAAAAATGAACTCATTAATGTGAGGGGACTTTTGAAGCCAGATGAAGAATAGAGAAATTGAATTGGTTAAAATTCATGTGAGTTGAATCAATAAAGTGATGAAATTAATGGACTTTAATTTTTGGAATATAGGAGAAGGTGAGAATAGAATGTACCTTTTCTTAAGTTCTTAGTTCCACATGATCTAACCTTTCATCACTCCTTGAGTTATAAAATTAATTGGATACTGATGTAGGACATTTAATTAGTACATATATGAGGCATGAAAAAATTGTGACTGTATGAATTTATGAGGCTTTTGATTTCAAGTGAGATTGTGAAGCTAATAAGAACATCATTTTTTAAAACCTTTGAAAACCCATACCCACTATTTGTTCATGTTCCACTGTCTGTAAAAGTATAATCATTCAATTTTCAAACATAATTTCAAAAAATAATTTATCAATTTTAGAGTCAAAACCATGTACTTGTTTTAGGAAAAACAAATTTTTAAGTGTGGGGGAGTTTGAGGTGGTTCATTTATAAAGCTCTTCGCCAAATCATTTTTATTATTCTTATTGACTTTTTAATTTCAAATTTTTTTATTTTGTTCAATAATTAACAATTATTGTGTGTTTATAAATTGTTGTTTAAATTAATATATTTTGTTTAAACTGTGTACTTTATTGATTATTTTTGTCATTTTAAATAATTTTAAAATTAATTCATTCATTATGCTTCAACATTTTTTTTCATTAATCTTTTATTATTTGATTTTCTCATGTATTTTGTTTTTTAAAATATAAATATTTATTAATTAGTTTAATAATTATTTCAATTTATTATTTATTTTTAGAATTAATATTTAAATTAATGATGTTTAACTCATTAACATAATGTTTGATTCATTAAATATTTATTTTTAATTATAAATGTATAAATTTTGGAACTTTAGTTTTTAATTCCTTAAATAATTAAGTTAATGTTAACAATTTAATTCAACTCTTTATGTATTTTAATTGTTAATTATAACTCAGTTCTTTAATTTTATTAATTATTTATTTTATTTTATTTATTAACTAATTAAATAATGCAAACAGATTTAATTGTTGGTGTTGTTAAAGTTAATTATAAATAAATTTTAAGTTACAAGTTTTCCTTAATATTATTTTGTTGCCAAAGGTTCTAAAATGAATTTTTAATTAACTTAGTTAATTAATTTATGCATTTATTTTTTATCTTTATTAAGATATTAATTTAAATTAATTATGATGTATTTGATGTGTAGGAGATATATACACCTGTCATCGACGACTCATTTGAGTCACTAACACCGTAACCCTCATCCACCTACCAATATCTCCTATCGGTGACTCAAATGAGTAACTAACATTTGTACACTACCCCCATCCATAAGTCATTGAAACAACCTCCATTTTTTTCCATGACTCACCGATAAACTTTCTGAATGTCGGTTACTAAGTTATTGATACTCCATCCACCGTCACACTTTTCAGTGACTTAATTCACCAACATCCCCACTCTCCACAAGTCACCAATGACGCATCGATGACTCTTCCACCTACTGAAACCCTTTCCACACCAATTCCCTGATGCAATCGTCTATTTTTCTTCCTATACACACACAAACCCAAGTCTCATCAATGTTGAACCACTCACCAATTCCCCCGCCCTTCCTCATGATTCTCTATATACCCATTGTCACCACCCCTTCACTATCCCACTACCTTTTTCTTCCCATCACCCCACCACTAGCACCCGCAAAACCAAAGTTACAGTAGAGAAGAAACCAAAAGAAAATGAAATATCAGTTGCAATAAATTTGATACACCAGCATCAAGAAACCAGTAATAAAAATCACACCAATAAAAAAAATTAAAAACTGAAGTAAAAATTTGAAGATTGAAACCCTACCTCCGCCAGATCTGAACCACCAGCCTTCCCTACAATATTCTCAATCCCAAGCCCTCTGTAGTCCCAACCGTACCACATAGGCCGTCACCGCAACCAAGCCACCTCACCTCTCTTTCGGCCAAGTCGGGTGTACCTCGAGCTGAACCCCCCTTGTTCCACACTCCATCAAGATATGTTCCCTACACCATCATACCCCATCTAGTTGTGCCACAAAAGAAATTACACTCGTCAAACCATACCACCAGTGTTGCCCATTTCACACCCATACTTTTGTCCGCCATGCACCACCCTTCCCTATCCCCTCCTCTATGCCAAGATCCCCCCCCCCACATCCTCCTTCTTCTTCTTGTTTATTTTATTTTATTTTCAATATAATATCTATTATATATAATAAAACATAGAATATATAATATAATATATGTTAATAATAATGTTCCCTTGTCAAAAATGAACATATTAAGGTGATGGAAATTTTGAACCCCGATGAAGTTGGGAGCAATTATCTTGGTATAAATTCATTAGATTTGAATCAATAAGGTGATGAAGTTAATGGAAATTAATTTTTGGAACATAAAAGAAGGTGAGAATAGAAGGTTCCTTTTGATAAGTTATTAGTTCTACTTGATCTTACTTGTCATCACCCCGTGAATCAGAACCTGAACTGTAAATAGAAGTAGGATAGTTAATGAGTACATATAGGAGGCATTGAAAACATGACAGTGTATGAATTTCTAAGTCTTTTTATTTCTAGTGAGATTGAGAATCTAGTCCGGACATCATTTTTGAACACCTTTGAAAAATCAGACCCACTGTTTGGTCGTGTTCCTTTGTCTATAAAAGTTTAATCACACACTTTTCGAACATAATTTCACAAATCATTTATCTATTTTAATGTAAAAGGCATAAACTTTTTTAGGACAATAAAAGTTTTAAGCGTGGGGAAGTTTGATGTGGTTCTTTTATAAAGATCTTCTCCAAATTGTTTGTATTATTTTTATTGATTTTTCCATTTAAAAAATTCGTATTTTGTTAAGTAATTATCAATTATTTTGTTTTTGTAAATTCCTATTTAAATTAATATTTTTCGGTAAACTATGTTCTTTAATGAATGTTTTTGTCATTTTAAATAATTTTAAAATTATTTCATTCATTCTTCTTCCCTGTTTTATTTTTCTTCAGTATTTTATTATTTTATTTTCTCATGTATTTAGTTTTTTAAAATATTTATATTTATTAATTAGTTTAGTAATTTTTTTATAATATTAATTATTTTTATAATTAATTCTTAAATTAATTATGTTCAATTCATTAATACAATGTTTGGATTATTAATTATTTATTTTAAATTTTAAATAAATAAATTTTTTACTTTAGTTTTTAATTATTTAAATAATTAAGTTAATGTTAACAATTTAATTAAACTCTTTAAGTATTATAATAGTTAATTTTAATTTAGTTATTTAATATTATTAATTATTTATTTTTCTTTAATTTACTATTTAATTATATAATGCAAACATATTTAATTTTCAATGTTGTTAAAGTTAATTATGAATGAATTATAAGTAACAAGTTTCACATAATTTTATTTTGTTACTAAATGTTCTAACATGATTTTTTTTATTAACTTAGTTAATGGATTTATGAAATTATTTTTTAGCTTTATTAGGTTATTAATTTATTTTACTTAGGTTGTATTTATGGAGGAAGAGATATAGCTAGTAGTCATCAATGACTTATATGAGTCATTAACACTGCCACCCTCAACCACTTACTGACGTCTCCTATTAGGGACTCAAATGAGTCACCAACTTGCGTACCCTCCCCCCATCTGCGAGTCACTAATAATACTTCCATTTTTTCCATGACTTACTGATAGCCTTTCTTCCTATCATTGACTAAGTTACTGATACTCCATCCACTTTCACCCTTGTCGGTGACCCATGTAACCAACAACCCCACTCTCTATGAGTCACCAATGGTGGGTTGGTGACTCATCCACCGACTGAAACCCTTTCCGCCGAAAGTAACTAACGAACTCCTCTGTTTTGATACTGATACACACCCAAACCCATGTCTCACTGATGTTGGACCACTCACATATGCCTCGGAACATCCTCATCATTCTCTATATACCCACCGTCACTAACCCTTCACAATCCCACTACCATTGTCTTCCCATCACCCCTCCATCAACACCAGCTTAACCAATGTTAAATCAGATCAGAAACTAAAAGAAGATAAAATATTGGCAGTAAGAAATTTGATCCACCCACATCAAAAAACCAGTAATACTAATCACACAAATAGAAAAAATTTGACAACTGAACTCAGAATCAGATGATTGAAACCCTACTTCTTCTATATCTGAACCTCTGGTCTGGCCTACTGCATGCTCAATCCCAAGACCTCATTTTTCCCCACCCTACCCCATCGACTATCGCCGCAACCAAGCCATAGCATCCTCTTTTTTGGATGAGTCACGTGCATCGTGAGCTGCAACTCCCTCATTCTGCACTCCTTGAGGTTGAGTTCCCTACACCGTTCTATCCATTCTAATTATGCCACCCAATGAACTAGCACCTGTCGAACCTCACCTCCTGCATCACCCCTTTCTCACCATTGTGGTTTTCTTCTAATCACTGCCCATCCCCCATCCCCTCCTCTATGACACGATCCCCCCCACAACCTCCTCCTCCTTCTTGTTTATTTTTCTTAATATCATATTTATTATATACAATATAACGTTGAATGTATTACATAATATATCTTAATAATATTAATATATAATAGAATTTAATTGGTATAACATATATATAATAATAATTTTCATTGTAAAATATAATAATATACTTAAATGTATAATTAATCCCTCTTAATTTATTTACATACTTTATATATGTGTATATAAGGTTATCATAAATATAAATTTATATAAAATAATAATAATTGTATAATAATTATGATTATTATAAAATATAATTAACTAATATCACATATTTATATCATATTAACTATTTTTAATAGAAAATAATTTTTTTCATTCGTTGATTATAAATAATTATTTTTCTTCTATTAATTTTTTAACTTTAATTTTAATATTTACATATTCTAAGTAACAATATATAATACTTGTAATAATAATTTTCATTATTCATTTATTTTTACATGATATAAATTATTTTTTTTTCTCTTTTTATTTTTTCTAATTATATATTATAATATAATATGTAGTAATAATAACACGTAGTTTTAAATTTCTCTAATTCGTTTATTTGAATTCAGTTGTTTTCTGTTTCAGGGTGGAATCATGGATCATAGTGTGTGTTTTTGCAGTCTGTTATGAGGTTCTAATTTAGTGATGGTTGAGAAGAAGGAAACATGGTAAATATACTATGTGGAGGATGGGGAAGACTTCCAGGGAGATTCCTGAGACTTCGATTCAGGGTGTTGTGGTGACGAGTATAGCATTACACGGAGAGAAACAATTCTCTAGCACTCACTTCCTGGGATGGATAGATATATCTATACTAGAGGTTGGAGAGCACTTCTATCAATCATTCACTCTATCCTCAATGAATTCCATTTAATAAGACCACATCATCTTCCATCATCCATCCATTTACTCGAGTCTTCACCACATCCAGCGATCATATTCTAGTGTATCATAGTAGTAGATCATTATTTCCATTCCAAGTTCCTAGAGCGGGAGATCTGATCACACCTCTCATTGAATCGCCTTTACTATCTAGAAGCAATGCAAGGATTTGGAGATAACTGTAGATTGTGTAGGGAGATAGATTTATTTTTTTCCTTTGTTTTTTAGTACTTTTGCTTCCGCATGATCCTCATTGATTTTAATTCTGTTCTTATGATTAATTCAACCATTATGTCATGATAATCTCCTTCACGGGGGAAAAATTGAGCTAGTTAGATATGCTTAGTCTGGTTCATGAACCGCATCCTTTACTGGATAGTCTCTCTATCATAATTTCTAGATAGTTTTATATTCAAAACAAAAAGAATCAGTGAAAACCAATCCTGTTTGAATCTAAATGAAAACTATTTTTAACCTGACTATTTCATTGAAAAATGAATCATACTCAATAGATAGGGACACCCTGAGTTCAACCGAAAATTTGAACCCACTGATTTTTGAGTTTTATCATCATGCGATGGATTGTTTTTTACATTTGAAGGATTGTAAGAGTTATTCCATCACAAGATGTCCTAAAGAAAAACACAGTCAGTTTTCTTAATTCATAAACACATACATAAACCTCAATGCATTAATAAGGATAAACATTATTGAAACTGGCCAGTGGACTTCCCTCTGCTAATTTATTGGTTTTTTCACCACATGTATGCATGTTTACAAGAATGCTTCCTTGCACTCACCCTTTCACATTCACATTCACATACACGTAATTTTACAGACTTTACTCCATCACCACAACATGTAGTTTGTTTTTTTGTGTGTTTTTTTAGTTTCTCACTAAGAGAAAAAATCAGACCTCTCTGTGGTTTTACTATGTCTTTCCACTATTCTAAGTAGTTAGTAGGTTTATAAATTTTAATTATTCACATGTACCCAACAACATGTAGGGGCCCATTTTACCAAAAATTGGAAAGGAATCTCCTATTTCAATATCTACAACATGAACATAATTTTATGCCATTATGACCATTATTTTATTTAATGATTTCTTTATAGTGTTTGACGGTAATTTTAAAATAAAAGGTTTTTAGAAATGTTTTAGTTCCTCAAAATTGTTTTTAAAAGTGAAAATTATATTTTCCTCCAGAAAATTTTTAAATTATTTTAAAAGATTCCTTTTTAATTATGTAAAATTATTTTCAAGGAAAATTATTTATAAACTATTTTATAATGTTTAGTAATAAAAATTAAATTTCAAAGAAATGTTATTTTCCTCAAGAAACATTCCATGTGATTTCTCTTTCAAAATATTTTTATATCTATGATGATATCATTTGATGTTACTTATGCATTACGTGGTATATGATCTGAGGATACCATTATTATTCTTTATTTGAATTGTTCATTTTATTGACAAAAATATATTGATGAAACCTATATATCTTCCACAAGTGATACCAGGATAAAATTCTTCTAAAATGTACTTTTTTCATAGGTTATTCTTTGATCAAATGATGAGATGATAAAATGATGATGAAACCTATTTAGTTTTCCACATTTTATGTTATGATGAAAATTTTATGAAGCCCAATTCATTTAATGGTTTATGATATGAATAAAGTTTTATTATCTTATGGAACACATATGTATTATTATATTTATGTAAAGGGAGGGACCTATATCTCCCTTAAATGAATTCTGTAATGATAAATGTTATATGAAATCAAAGGGTACCTATGTGGTTACCCAAGCCTATAATGTAAGGTACACATGGGGTTAGACCAATCTCAAAGTAGGTACATGGGTGGTCTACCCTATCCTAACATGTTATGAATGTCTTGGTGGTATCCTTAACATAAGATTTATATATTTATGTCTATTACACAAATATATATCTTATTCCAATCTTATGATATCATGACTCATATTCTTTGATTCCCTTATGATTCATATATTATGAACTGTCAATAATTATTCCATTAATCAATATTATGATCCTTAATATGTAGGCAGTGGATTTCAAATTCCATGATCATGTTTTCATACACTCATGTTCCTGTTAAGCGTATATGTATCACTTTTTCCCCTTACTAAGTATCTGATCTCACACTTTATTATGTTTCCTTTTCCTATGTTATGATGTAGTGTTTTATGTAGGTTATGTCTATAAAGAGTACTTAATGGGATGATATTTATGGAGATGTTGAAAATATTTTTATAATTAAGAATATTTAGTTCCATGTTTCCAAATTCACTAACTATTATGCTCCTTAGGCTTGGGTTCTTGAAATTCAATGAATATTAATCTAAAAATTAGTATTATTATTATATTAGAAGTCTGCTTCACTGTAATTATGATTAATATTACATGAAAAACTATTCATTCAAGTAACTAACATCTATTTACACTTCCTATACTATCTTCATTCAATCATAATGCTTCACTCATGCATTGTTAAATCAAAAAAGTAATGGGTTTTTATATATATTGAAAAATATAATAATTAAATCAAGATTTTGATCTATGTTATATATAAAAATGATAAGACTATTCATATTCCAAAATTTCTCTAGAGAGTTATAATTAACAACATATATTTCCAATTTTTGGGCCACCATTCTAGTTCCATGATTTTTATACCATGTATACTTATACACTATAAGATTGAATTTAATGAGATAATTTTTACTAACTCATTCCCTAACAAACATATTGTAAATAAAAAGGTGTCTCTCTCCAACATTTTTATTAATATCATGAATAACATTGAATTCCCCCACAAACATCCATCAACCATTAATCAAAGTTTGAGATTCATAAATATTATTCTATAGAGATGTCCTTTATAAATATATGTTCTTACTATAGAAACAAGTGTTGAGAGCATTATTTATATTTCAATCAAATCCAAATGTTATTAGTTGGTCAATCATTATAAAAATGAAACTTTTTAGATTATGTTATGAAATAATATACATAATGTCTCCACCAAATAATTATTGGAGTTAATACTTATAAGGGAGTATACAATCCATCCAAAAATCCACATTCCTACTATCAAATTTTAATCTTTCATAAAAAATGCCCATGATATTATGGTTATAATTAAATATGATCCTTATAATGGATATAGCGGTGCCATAAATATCATGCCCATTTCAATTATACTACAATAAAATTATTCTGATCTTACTTTTCCTTTTTTTCCTTAACTCTACCATCCTTCCATTTATGTTAGTCCTTTGATTACCCTACCATTTTTACTAACCTACTCACAAAATTATTTCATACTAAATCTTGGAATCCCTCATATTATATCCTTGATTCTTCTCTATCACATTTCCTTTATTTACCATTTTACCCTCTTCATACCCCTCAACTTAAAGATAGATTTTGTTATTTGTATCATTCACTATACTATCATTTCCATCCACATAAAAATATATATACATATTGTTTTTCAATTGATTTATACCCAACCCCTCAGCTTTATGGGATCCATCTTTTTGACTCACTATATCTATGTTCCCAACAATATTAATCATTTTTTTCTCCATATTAGTAGGTTTATTTTTTGTAGCTATATCAACTACAAGTAAAATGTTAAAACAAAAACCCCAGTAGCTCAGGAAGGTGTCTTATTTATTAAATTGGAATAAGATATAAGAAATCATATCCTAAAGGGATTAATGGTAAAATTTGTGCATACTTTAGTATTTTGTTAGATTTAAATAATATCCAAAATTATATTTTTCAAAAATATCATTATTACCTATAGAATATCCTCTCATATCATTCCTAGTAGACTTCTTGTTTCCTAGAAAAGGAACTAAATATTGTTGAACTAAATTTCTTTGTAATAGTTAAGTAAAATGGAATTTACCATGAATCATTAAGCATAATCATCCTAGAAGTGTAAATAACTAAACATGCATTCTATTTAATATATAAAGTTTATATCATAATTATATAAGGAATAAGAAATATGGTAATGAAAAAACTAAAAACATTTTCTATTTAATATATGAAATAAAAAGAAATGTATCGAGAAATAATATCCTTATTAAAATATCATAGATTATAAGATAAGGCATAATCAATATGGAATGATAAATTAATGAAAACACATGTCCTTTAATCAATAACTCGAGAATTAAATACATCCTGAGATAATATCATTATGGAAATCTCACAGATAATAAGATAAGGTATAATCAATATAGAACTGTCAATAATAGATAACCCATTCCATTTAATCAATAAACTGAAAGTTAAAAGCATCTAGAGATAATATCATTTTGACAATATCATGGATAATAATAACTAAATTCCAAATAAAGGAAATTTTTAAATTTTTTATGTCATTATCTCAGACATAACGATTCTTCTTGTAAAGACCTGACCATAGACATAAATTATAAAATTTATTTTAAAACTATAAATTATATTGTTTTCACAATGATATTTTATGTCTATAGTTTTAGAGAATTAGTACAAATGGTTACATAGTAAACTCATACAGTACAAGTGGACACTTATACTCATTATTCATTTTTTCACCAAAAGAAACCCTTTTAAAATAAAATATGATTTTTTTCCTGAAACATCTTCAGTATTTTTCTCATGAAATCGTATTTATCCTTACCAATCATAATATATGTGGAAAAAATTAATACATTCGGGTAATTACAAAAAAATTCTGAAAGGGACATAAATAAAGTAATTCATTAGTCCACAAAAAACAAGGAAACCCATTAAACCCATTTATTAAAAACTCTTGTGAAATCACAGAAAACATCACGTAGGTTCCTTGGGAAATCATTACCATATAACTCTTACATTATCCCTTCCAAATAGAATAACTATATGGTCGAGTTCTTTCTCAAAAGTACCTAATGTGTTGGAGATCTATAACGGGGATCACTAATTATATCATTTATATCAGGATCCCCATTTTTATGAGAATTAGTTAATCTCAACCCTTAATATAAATTATATCGGGCTCACACATTAGCTATAATGGGTCTCAACCCTTTATATAATATTCCCAATGACCAAATCATGAATAAAACCATTGAAAACTCTTTTAAACCCATAATAAAAACACTTTCAGTTATCAAAATTCCATTTTCTTTTACAACCCCATTTTTAACACTAATAAACACTATTATTTGAAAACCCTCTTTCAATTAAAAAATACCCAAAAAGATAAATAATGATTTTCATTTAATAAAACATCTATTCTTCAGTGTTTGGGTCTTCACGGTTATTGTTCAAAGATGTGGTGTGTGGTTTGTCTTAGGTTTTGGGGTCGAATACGAAGATGCAGCCAATTTCTTCGTCAGTTAGTAGAAATGACTCCAGTTTGTTGGTGGAGTTTTCTTCGGAGGCTTATGATGAGGAAGTTGGAAATATGAGATGGACTCTTATCGCTTGTTTAGGATCATTAAAACCTCTGATTTCAATCTTTAAAAATTTCTTCGAATCATGGGATCTTGAGGCTCTGGTACAAGTTTCATTGATTCATCGTTCCTCGTTTTGTTTGAGCTTTGCTTCTGAACGGGATTTTATAATAGCATGGTGTAAATCCTCTCTCAACATGGGGTACTGGAAATTCACTCTGTCGCACTGGTCAATTGATGTTCATAAGTGGAAATAAATCCCTTTTGCGGTGGTGTGGATTTCACTTCTAGTTCTTCCTTTACCTCTGTAAAATGTTTCTTTTCTAAAAGCTATTGGAGATTCTCTTGGTGGGTTTCTTTGTTTAGATAACAATTCCAGGGGGGTATGGATGTATCAAATATGAGGATGTGTGTTCAGGTCAATTGATCATTGCTGATTCTGGAGAATATGACCTTGAAGTTGGAGGGGTTTCATTCTTGGAATCAAGATATTGTTTATCCGGTTTTTCCCAGGTATTGTTCCCATTGTTGTCTGCAAGGCCACTCGGTGCAGGTTTTCAAGAAATATAAAAGAGGTGGTGGTCGTTTTCAGAAGAATGTTATCCAATATGAGTTTTATAAAGATGGTTTGAGCAAAGGTGAGTTATTTGACACTAGTTGCAATCTGGAATAGGTTATAATGTTTGACGTTGTTGTATTAGATAGTATTTTTGATCTGGTATCTGCCTCTAATTCTGATATAAATATTGGTAAATCTGGGGTAATATCTAAAGGTGGTGATTCTCTTGGGAATTTTTCTGATATACATGTTTCCCTATTGATGCTCGATTGTATATCTGAGAGAGATATCCTTGTGTGTTTATCTTCAAATTCATGTGTCTTTAGGATGTTTTTGGAAGGATCAGTCAATCATTGCTTCTCCCTAGATAGTCCTTTGAGGTTTGTCTGGTTGGATACTGGAGCTATATCTTCTGAAAACTTGGCAATAACAGAGTCAGGTGAGCATGATATGTCTATAGTATCTTTCAGGGGTTTATATATTGAAAATTTATTAGAGGTAAAAGGAAATTTGTTTGGGGTTTCATACAATATTAGTTATTTATCCCAAAATAGCTCAAGAGTCTACAAGAAGGATGTTCTGGAGAATAAAGATCTTGTTAGTCAGTTACCCCTGAACAAAGATAAGGGGTTCTTGATCGGGATTGTTCACTTTTAGTGTCCTCTAATACTGGAGTGTGTACGAGAGAGAAACTTTGTTATATTAAGGAGTTTCTTGATTCAAATTATAGTTCGACCAAGATGCATGGGGCCAAAGCCATGCCAAAATTGTTTCAATGATTCTGTTGATTATATGGAATGCTTGTGGCATTGGTGCACGAGTGAAGTCCAATTTTCCAGCCCTAGAAATAAAAAAGAATAAGGTGTGTGTTTTTGCTATTCTCGAACATAATAAGAACCCGAATAAGATTAGTGATGTTGCTCGTAATCTGAAAATGCATGCATGGTTGCATGCAGAACCGGATAACCATCATATATGGGTTTTTTGGAATAATAATGTGTCTGTCATTTTAGTTAAAGCTAGTGGTCAATTAATTACGGTGAAAGTAAACATTGGTGAGGATATTCTTTTTATGACCTTTGTTTATAGAAGTTGTGATTCTCAAAGGAGGGAGATTTTGGGACAAAATTTGGACAGATTTGATTCAGAGGATCCTCCCTGGATTGTAGGTGGTGACTTTAATATTATTACTGATCCAGGTGAGAAGTAGGGTCGAGGTGTGTTTCCTCATATGTCTAGCCAGAGTTTTTTTAGTTCATGGCAAGGATATGGATTCTTGATATGGGTTATTCTTGGGATTGCATTCCATGGGGTAATAATTAGAAAGGAAATAATCATTCTTGGAGTCGTCTTGATAGGTGCTTGGCTAATGTTCATGTTGTTTCCAAGTTTTCTAATGCGAAAGTTGATCATCTGGTTTGAGGGATTTCTGATCACTCTCCTCTTCTTGTATCCTTATCTTCAGGTCAGAAAAGTGAGGATCATTTTCGGTTTTGTGAACATTGGAATGATATGTTTGATTATCATTAAATTGTTAAGTATTGCTGGGAGGAAACAGTTCAAGGTTATGCTTTGGTAGCCATTCATAATAAATTGTGGCGACTTAAGCACAAAATTCATCCCTGGGCAAAAAATATCCTTCCTGTTGATCAAGAATTGGATTTTGAAAAACATGAGTTTGAAATTTTGGAAAGAAATATGGAAGATAACTAGAATGACATGGCCTATGAGAATCTTATGAATAAGAAAAATGTGATGGAATATATTATTCTGAAATAGGAGTGTTTTAATTGTGAAAAATCTCGTGTCAAGATGGCTTCGTGAGGGAGATAAAAATACAACTTATTTCCATGCATATATTAAAGAGAGGAGGAGGGTGGTTAAGCCGAACATTCTTCTTGAATATGGATCCTTCTCGGGTGATAGGGATGTGATTGGTTCTTTGGATTTTTCATTCTTTAAAAATATTCTCGCTGATCCTATTCCTAATATAGTGATGGTTTATCCTAGTGGGAATGCAATTTTGTTTGAGGGAATTCCGAATATGTTGTCTAACTTTGATAATAATCTACTGGAAGTTATTCCTGGTGAGGGAGAAATTCATGATGCTATGATGAGACTTAACCCAGAGAGTGCTCCAGGTCCTGATGGTATTCTAGGTTCTTTTTATAGAGGGTCTTGGGAGATAGTTAAAGGTGATGTGATTTATTCCATTCAGGATTTCTTTTATGGTGGTTATATACCAAGGGTGGCTGGTGCTACTACTCTGGTTATACTTCCTATGATTAAAAATCCATCATCAATTTGTGATTTTAGGCCAGTAAGTATGTGTAATTTTCCTTATAAAATACTATCTAGTATCATCAACTCGTGGTTGTCTGTTCTGGTTTCTCGATGTACTTCGCTGGAACAACACGGTTTTGTTAGAGGTCGATCTATCTAGGGAGTGGTTGCTTTGGCCCATGAAATGATTCATGATATCAATATCAAATGCCATGGTTCGTATATGGCTTTGAATATGGATATGAATAAATCTTACGATTAGATGGAATTAGGGTTTATTATCAGGGTCCTCCGAGGTATGGGATTCTTGTCGTGGGTTATTGATATTTTGTTTCGTTGTTTTAGTTCTTCATGGAGGTCAGTTTCTTATATGGGAAAAAATCATGGTTTTTTCTAGGAAACTCGTGGTCTTAGGAAAGGAGATCCTATGTCCCCGACCCACTTTATCCTTATGCAAGATGTTCTTAGCCATTTTATCAACAAGAAAGTATCTACAGGTGATATCCGGCCATACCGAAGGAAATTAAATCAACCACTGATCTCCCACATGATGATTGCGGATGATACTTTAATTTTCATTAATGCTAGTGTTAGATCTATTGGTAGTCTTATAATGGTTATGGATGAATACTATTTATAGAGAGGGAAATCTATCAACAGGGGGAAGAGCAGCTTATATGTTTCTAATAAATGTGGTGCTAGGCAGGTTCTGCCCATTTCCGGGTTTCTGAACATGCTGAAGGGTATTTTTCCCCTGGATTATCTGGGTTCACCTACTTCTCCTTGTTGTGTTCATGACAGGGAGTTTGATGGTATGGTTAACAGAATCATGAGGCGTGTGCTAGATTGGAAAAATCTTTTTCTATGTTTTGGAGGAAGGATTTCTTTAATTAACAGTGTGTCGATGGCTATTCCGGTTCATGTTCTTTCATCTTGCAATGTGCTGAAGGAGGTTATTACTGCTATTGACAAAATCCTGGCTGATTTTATATTGGATGCTCATTTTGAGTGGAAATTTCATTGGTCTTCTTGGAAAAGGATGGCCAAACCTGTTCAAGAAGGTGGTATTAATGTCAGATGTCTTGTAGATACAGTGCACTGCATGCCGGCGAAACTATCCTAGGAGGTTGTGGAGGGTCGTACTCTTTGAGGTAAAATCATGTCTTTACAAGGTGAGAACTCTGTGGTTGACAGCAGACCTGTTTCTCCTTTCTGGTCTTTAATCCAAAGTTTTTTTCCGGACATTCTTCAACAATCATGTTGGATTATAAGAAGGGGTGAATTTTTTTTGGGAATCATAATTGAATTGGGTCGACTATTTGTTTCCCATGTTGTCCAGATCCGTTGATTTCTTTCATGGAGGCCAGTAGATATCCTGTTTTTGTCAATGTTGTTCTGGATAAGGATCAAAAGAGAACTGTTGACCTTATTGTTTTGAATCTGGAGTTGGACAGGTCTGTGTTCAATGCTTCGAAATCTGGTTGGTTTTCTGCTAAAGACTCCAGGGGAATTTCTGTTTCACAAGCTCAGTATGAAGTCTGGAATTATATAGTTTGGTGTAATAGCATACCCACAGAATTTAATTTCTTGGTATGGATAATTAGAAACCAAGATATATCTACGGATGAAAATGTGAAAAGAAGGGGTATTAACCTGGTTTTCAAATTCCTTTGTTGTATCCTTAATAAGGAGGAGGATCCCAACCATCTTTTCTTTGAAAGTGACTGGGCCATGGTTGTTTGGAGGTTTGTTGGTGAATTCACAAAAATATTTGAACCTTTTCCTGCTAGTACTTCTTTTATGGAAAAGTGGTTTTATGGCATTAATGGTGTAGGTCCGGAAAAAACTGCAAGAGATGTGATTTTCAGTGCAAGGTGTTGGTGCATTTGGAAAGAAAGAAACAAAGCCCATTTTGAAGGCATTCATTGTACTAAAAAATCAGTTATCATCAAGACAAGATGCTTGCTACTTTATTTGGTACGTTATTCTATGATGTCTAGAGATAATCCTTATTTGATGAGCATACAGATATACAGTCCTGATTTTATTCATTCAGATCTTATAAGAAGGGGTAATTGGGTTCGCTGGATTCCTCCCAGCATGGGTCTCAAGATTAATTTTGATGGCTCATGCATTGGAGGAATTATCTAAGGTGGAGGTGTTCTGTGGGATAGGTATGGAAGTATTCTTCTTCCTTTTACTACTTTTTATCGGAGGGGAAGTTCTATCCAGGCTGAAGCCGAGGCAATGTATATGGGGATAACATTCTGTGCTCAAAGGAACTTATGTCTGCAAGAGATTAAAACTGATTCGAATATCATCCATGACTCGATGAGTGGAAATATTTCTCCTCCTTGGTCGATTTCTTATATAATCAGGAAACACAGAGGCAGCCTCGACATCAACAAAACATAGTTTTTCTATATATGGTGAGAAGGTAACAAAGTAGTAGACTACTTAGCTTCTTTGATGGTGGTGGATCAAGGTACCAATATTCTTTGTTTGTCTAGTTCTCTTCAAATGGAAGCGGAAGGGGTGGACTTAATTAGGGGAGACCAACTGGGCCTTCACTATTTTAGACTACCTTAAGTTGTTTGTGTTTTTCCCATGGCCTGTTTGCTGTGGGTTTTATTATTTTTAATAAAAATGCAATGTTGATGATGAAGTATTAGACATTCACAACAACTGAACAATCCATGGTGGCAAAAAACATTTGTCACCATGTTCGTTGAGAATCGAACATTACTTTAGTAAATTTTAAAAAAAATTATAAAAACATATTAAAAAATTCATTTTATAAAAATTCAATGAAAACAAAAATTGAATAAAAATTAGTATTTATTTTATATACATATATAAAAATATGTAATATAATAACATGATTATTGACATGAAGGAAAAAAAATAAAATTAAATCATTAGACATTCAAAGTGTCTTATACCACTTTGAACATTTAAATCATAAGACCTACGAAAAAATAAATTATAAAAAATAATAAATAACTTGATAATAATTAATTAATGACTTTATAAGTCAATGTGTCTGTATATAAACCTCAAATTAATCTAGGTGTATAACATAAAAATATTCTTAAATAAAATGATATTGAGATAAAGTCCTTTATATAGAGTTCATTTCATTATGTATGTCATTTAATTTCCAAAATAATATACTTAGGTTTTGTATTTACTTTCTTCAAAACCTTTTTAAATTTTATTATCCCTTATATATAACAAATTACCATGTAATGAAAAATACATAATTATTTAAGTTCATATCTAATATTTTGATGATATTCGGTACTTGAGTCCAAAATGACTCTGGTATAATGTCAATAGACAATATGGTAATTATTCTATCATCTCTAGAATAATATTAATTACATAATAATAAATTTTATAAATCAATTATAATTTTTAATCCACACATTACAAATGTACTTGTAAAATGAACTACGTTACAATTATGGATACGTTAAGTCATACGTATGAGTAACATTTTCATTTTTTATCAATTATTATTGAAATAATGTAAGAATTATTAATATATCCATAATTATAATGATATAATTAATTTTTTAAAAAATTTAAATAGAATTATATATATAATTAATTTGATGTGGTGATGAAAAACGAATCATATCACATTGTGTAGGAGATAGTTTAATAGTATGCACAAACGACATTCTCATTTTTTTCATAAATGGAAATATAAGAATTTAAATGATATGTTAATTATTAATAATTAAATATATGTATTTAATATCATATATAAATTTTAATTCTATCATTGTTACTATCCTTTAAATATAGTGATGGAAAATGAATTATTTTGTTTCGTGAGGCGGTAGTTCGTCGTACACACGAACGATAATTCTTTTCCCATTTAATGGAAGTGTATATGGACTTAAGAGATGATATCTACATAATAACATATCATTATATCTAGGATAATAGATTTATTCTTTCATCATGGTGGAATAATATTTTATGTATTATGAAAAATAAAGAAAATAGAATCACTTAATTAAAAATGATACATCTTCTTCAGACGATCTCCTTTGATTAACACCTAAACACCTATATGGAGGGTGTTATACCTAAAATAAGGCCTATATAATGTGGGGATATATTTTAAGAATGTAATAATTATAGAAAAAATTAGGTTTTTAGGTGTGAAGAAAATAGAAGAATGGGTGCTCTTTTATCGGAGAGGGGAGGGGCACTCTTGGAGATCATTAAAATATTAAATTTATACAAATTAGTTTTATAATTCAAATGGATCTAAAATTATTAAATTAGAATATAGGGTAATTATGGGTTGAAATACCTTTTTAAAATTAAAATTATAAAAAAATTACTATTTCAAAATCCTTATCGTTTTGCTTTAACTCATATTTAACCTTTTTAATTCTTATCATAATATCTTTTAACTTACACTTTTTGGTTTTATATAATTATTTTAAATTGAATAACAGTAAATAAATCTGTCATTTATGAAATTATATGACTTATTTCAACCATTTTTCTAAAATTGATACTTTTAGAAATTTTATATCATTTAATAAAATATTATTTATTTCAAAATATCAATAATGTCAATTTTTACACTATTCATTACTTAAATTTTTAAAAATATCATAAAAGAAAGATAAAACTGGAAGAATACTTCTAAATAATCAATAAAATGTCTAAGAAATATTAAAAATCCTTGTATGAAATTAAATATATCAAATAATATCAAATTATATTTATTTTAATATTTTTTATATTTTTTATTTGATTATTCCATTAATTAGAAAATTACTACATCATCATTGTGTCACCATTTTAGGTAATTATTTTATCCCTAAAATTTATAAATAAACTACCATGATGTAGATAAAAATTATATATTTCTAAATACTCCCTATATTCGAAAATATCCATTATATAACACCATATTAAAAATACTTTTCATGTTAAAAAAAGTATGATAAAATTTTTTTTTATTGAATATAATATTAAAAAAATTATATTCTCATTAAAAACTCCATAAATTGTTTATAACTAATCAATTAATTCTTCTTTATGAAAAATACTTTTTAATAAAATTTGGACAAGTGTTTGGGTAATTTTATAATATTTTTAATTTTTTTCCCTTAATTACCTGATTTACAATAAATTTTGGTAATAATAAATTTACTAAAGTTACTATTTATCTTGTCCAAAAATAAAAGGGACCCATTTACTAAATTTGGAACCTGTGAATGAAAATATTGAATTTGTTTTGCAAAATTCAAAACCCATAAATTGTAGAAATTTTTTAAAAATTAATCCCACTAACAAAATTAGAAAATGAGTGTTTAAAGTAAAAACCTTCAAAAGATTGAAATTTGTTTATATCCAAATTCAATGTGAAATTTATTCCAATAACCAAAATTGGATTAAATAATAACCAATATATTTCATTTTACTTTGAAACCAATGAAAATAATATTTAACCCATTTTATTATTTAGATGAAAATAGTATTTTCTATTTAAATGCAATATTTTTTTCACTGTTTATTAAAAAAAACTTATTTTTAAAATATGAAAAATTCAAGAAATGGGAATTTTTATTTCTCTATTTTAAATAATTGGTTCATTTTTTCAAATATAAGTTATAATAGTGATGAAAAACTCTATTTAAATCATGTGTTCCATCAAAAGGTTGTATAACATCCTTTTTTTGATAAATACATCTTTTTTGTGTAAAAGTGGGTTTGTTTTTATATCATGTTTATAAATCATATAAGATTAATGTTAAATAATATATTGAAAAATATATATATATATATATTATTAATATAATCCAACAAGAGTAATTTTATTATTTTATAAACACACTTGTTCAAATTTAAAGAGTTTTTTAGAAAATGGCATCTTTTTATTTTGAAAACAGTTTTATTTTCATTTATAACTAATTGGTCAAATATATATATATATATATATACATGTTTAAACCCTATTTCAATATTTTTTTAAATTACATTCATTTCCTCTTTTATAATGGCTGGGTTATAATGGTAAAATTTAAATAATAATATTTAGTTGTTTGTTTAATCTCGATTTAACATATTGCGTACGCTATAGAACATAGTGTTTCCATTAAAAAACTCATGATGTTACATTCCCCCTAGAAATTTCTTCTTTGAAATTTTTTATTCTGGAACGGTAATTATGGTTTGGCTTTTCCAAATACTTTCATTGAAATCCCCAATAAAAATGGATTAATAAAAATTCAACTTTAAAAGAAATAAAGGGAATTATAAAGGTCAGTTGAGATAACATATACATTGGTTACATTTATGAAAACTTATACATGTAAGAGAAAAACAACTATAATGTTCTTACAGAGAGTGATAGAGAAGATGGTCATGAAAAAGTTAACAATCATAAAACTATAAATCTGTTATGGATTAAAAGGGCATTGGTTTCTTAGTAAGAAAAGTAAAAAAAATAACGTTTCTATTTTAAGATCATTTTCTTAAAGATAAATAATTATTTTACTATATGGACTAAGAATATAAGAAAATATATATACTTTAAAAGTTTATTTTCATCCTTTATTCAATTTCCTCCAAACACTCATCCTATTCTCCAAATGATGAGTATTTAAGATTAATTTTTCATTCCTAGAGCACTAGAATCGTCTTTTAGAGAATCAACAAATCCCCCAAATATCAACTATCTATTACTAATATATTTCAACATTAACCTAAAAAAATAGTTATGATAATATAAAATAATTATCCTGAAATAATAATCTTTATATGATGAAAAACTACTTCAATATCCAAAATTCCACAGTAATACCCAAAGTTCAGCATTGACTATTCAAAAAATAATTATCCTCAAAATTTATCAAAATAATAAAAACTAAAATTGAAACCAAAATTTCTTAAGGATTTAATAAAATAGTATTTCGATATAAATGTTAACCTTTATCTCTAAATAACATCAATAACATTTAATGTACCATTCCAAAAATATAATCTTTTAAATCACATTATCTTGAATGAGATTATACTTATTTCCATAAATAACCCAAATCACCATAAGCCCACATTAAAATCATAGATTCATCCAAAATATATTTCAATTGTTTGTTTTTGTGGGCTGTTTTATGCTTTATGCTTGTGTAGACTCACTACACCTCGTGTGTACCTTGTACTGTTTTGTTTTAATAAAATTCCCTTTGCATGGATTTGGAAACCAATCCATGTCATCTTCAAAAAAAATTGTAGTCTCAAAATAGAGAAGGACTTATGATATAACATTTATCACATTATCGCCAAATCATTTTCACAATATGATAAAACATTTGTTCCAAAAAATAAATTATTCACCATCCATATAAGTTTTTAACTAAAAATGAAAATACATACTAACTAAGACATCATGTTGTCAATTGGTAGGTGATGTAACCTTATCACACTTCGGTTGTGGGTTCGATTCTCCTAGCATTGGCCGAAACACTGAGTCGCCACCTGTCTTGTGGGTTGTCATTTTTATAAAAATATATTAATATAATTCTTAAAAAATTATATAAATCTATGAAACATTTTAAAAATAATCAAAATATGTCTTAACCTCAAGGTTTATCTCATACCCTTCATTTCGCATCCAAAAAAGTAAAACACCATAATTACCTCAAAAATAGATGTCTCAAAAAAATTAATTATTCTAGTTAAAATTCCATAACTCAAAGACAAAAATGGTTTCTAATTCATTAAAAATATGATAAACCTTAAAATTACAATCCCATGATGATTTTCCAAACTCTTAAGAAAACATTGTAGTCTCTAAAGTTGTCTAACCCTATTCTAATATGAACTGTAAGGACCCATCCTTAAACATAACTTATTCTAGTTATTTTAAAACTAGAAATCAAATTCTTTTCTCAATGGTATTTTAGGACTAAAGTTTTATATAATAAGTTAAAATGTTCAGATAGTGATCCTATATATTACAAGTCGATACTTATATTATGTATCCATTTTTTCACCAAAAGAACCCCTTTTAAAATGAAACAAGATTGATTTTAAGAAAACATACTTAATAAATTCATCATGAATAAAAATTTATCCTTAATAGATATAATAACATTGAAAAAAAATTAAAACATAGGAAAATAAAAATAAAATTCAGTCATGAACATAAATAAAGTAAATCATTAGTATATTGAAAAGATGGAAACCCATTAAAAACCTTTTCTCAGAAACTCATTAGTAGGAATATAAATATTACATAGGTTTTGTCTGACATAGTTGCCATATAACTTGTAAATTCACCCTTAGAAATTGAACAATAATATAGTAAACTTCCATCTCTATAGTACCTAGTGCATTGGAGATCTATAATGGGGATGACCCTTCATATAATCTATATCGAGAACACTCATTTTTTATGAAGTATTTGGGGGTTTAACCCTTATTTCAGGCTATATTAGAATCACATATGAGCTATAATGGTGATAAGACATTCTATATAATATAAAAGGACAAAATTATGAATAAAACCCCTGAAAACTATTTTAAACTCATGTTCAATACTCTTTCACATATCAAAATATCATTTTTCATTTACAAACACATTTTTAATACAAAAAGAAACTTTTATTTAAAACCCCTTTTTCAGTACCAAAATACCCAAAAAAATAATTATTTTAATTTAACAAAACATTACATATTTCAAGTTAAACGATGTATTAAATAATATTCATAGAGGTAGAAAAGTTATTTTCATTGTGTATATTAAGAATAGAACATTATTTTTGTCATTTTCAAAAACATTTCATAAAAAACATGTTAAAACATTCATTTTGAAAATATGTTAATTAAATTTAAAACAGAAATAAAATTTATAATCCTTTTATATCAATATTATAAAAATGAAAAATAATATCAAGATTATTTATGTTGAGAAAAAGATTTAGAAATTAAATATTTAAACATTCGAAGTATCACATATCGATTTTCACCTTTAATTCATAATACCCACGAAATAATTACATTTAATAAAATTGTAAATAACATGATAATAATTAAATTATAGACATGATATGTAAAAGTGGTTGTATATAAACCTCATAAAAATGTGGGTGTATAACATAAAAATATGCCTCAATGAATAAAGATTGAAATGAAGTCTCTTACAACGAGTCTGATTCATCACGTATGTCCTATAGATTCTTCAATAATAAACCCACATTAATTATTCACTTTCATGAGAACATTTTTTTCTTTTTTTATTGTTTTTATATCACTTATTATCATGTTATAAAAATTACTTAATTATTTATGTTCATGTCAGATGTTTTGAGGATATTCGGAAATTAAGTCCAAAATGACTTTGGTATGATGTAGATTTTCAAAAGTGGTAAATCGTCCATAATCTACATGATAATATTGATGAAATAATAATCAATATTATAAATCAGTTATACATTAAAATACATCCATTAAATATGTATATTAAAAATTAACTATGTTAAAATCATGGAGACGGTAAGTCGTATGTACGAATGGGTAACATTTTCATTTGTCAACGATCATTTTGGAAAGATGGTATTTATTAATTATCTTTAAAAAATGATCATAATATAATTATTAATACGTTAATAATATAAATATAATTATATATATATATATAACTCGTATTATGTGGAGATGAAAAATGAATCACATCACTTCATGGAGGTGATAGTTCGCACGTACGGACAAACAATGTTATCATTTTAACACCCATGAAAATGTAATAAATGAAATGATATATTATCTTTTAATAATAATAAATATGTAATTAATATCCTATAAAAACCCTAAATACATTATTATAACCATTCTCTATATATGAATCTAGAAAATGAATTGTTTCGGTTTGTGAGGTGGTAGTTCTCTGTATACACGAATGATAATACTTTTCCCATTTCATAGAAGTGGAGATGGATTTATGTGATTATATTAACATAATAAAATATAACTATATTGATCATACTAAGTTTAATATTTCATCATTTTGGAATAATATTTTAAGGAAGAGTAAGAAGAAATAAAATAGAAATAATTAATTAAAAATGATACCTCTTCTTTAGATGATCTCATTTAATTAACACCTTAACACATATAAGAAGGGTTTTCTACCTCAAAATACCTATAGAATGTTGGAATAGATTCTAGGAATTTATTTGGGTTGATATGTACTGATACAGGTAAGACTTTCAGTGTTATGAAAAGAGAAGAATAAGTTCCCTTTTTTAGGATAGTGGCAGGGCACTCTTGGAAATCATCAAAACATTAAATTAAGATAAATTAATTTTATAATCCAAATGGATCCAAACGTATTAATTTAGAATATAAGATTATTTTATTTTCTAAATTCCTTCATACAATGAAAGCTATATATGTTTTTACTATTTTTTTAATCCTTATCATTGAGCATTAACTCTTATTTAACCTTAATAATTCTTACTGTGGTATCATTTAATTTACACTTTGATAGTTAATATAATTTCTATAAAATGTATAACAACTGATAAATGATTCATTTAATCAAATTTAAGACTTATATTAATAATATGGAAAAATTTTATATTTTTATAAATTTTATATCATTTAATAAAATATTATTTGTTTTAATATGTCAATAATGTCTATTTTGATACTATTCATTACTTGACTTCTTATAACTATCATAAAACAATAAAAAAATATAAAAAATACTTATAAAACATAACTAACATGTCAAAGTAATATAAAAAATTCGTTTATGATATTAAGTATATCAAATTATATTTATTTTAATATTTTTAATATCATTTATTTGATTCATTTATTAATTTACTAATTTCTACATCATCATTATGACCCGATTTAAGGCAATTCTTTTACCAATAAAAATTGTAAATAAATTACCATCATGTATAAAAAGATATTTAAATTTATAAATAATATTTATAGTCTAACATATCCAGTATATTACCCTATATTAGAAATATTTCTCTAGTTAAAAACAAAAGTGTGACCCAATTAACTTTCCGTTTAATATAATATTATAAAGGATATATTGTCATCCAAAAGACAATAAATGGTCTCATAACTAATAAATTAATTATTTTTTAGGAAACATAATCATAAAATAAAATTATGAAAACTATTATGGTACTTTTATAATATTTATAATATTATTTTTACCCTTAATTACCCAATTTACCCTTAATTATGCTAACAAAAATTTAAAAAAGTTATTATTCATATTAAATAAAAATAAAATGTTCCAATTTAATAAATATGGAACCTATGATTAAAAATATGGGATTCCTTTTGGAAAAATAAAAATACATACGTTAATTAAAATTTAATCTCATTGATGAAACGAGAAAATGTGTTTAAAAAGTAAAAACCTTCAAAAGATTGATATGTTTTTATATCCAAATTCAATTTAAAATTGATTAAAATTACCTAAATTGGATTATATGATAAATTTTTTTATATATTTATACTTTAAAACCAATCAAAAATATACTTTAATGATATTAATTATTTTGAAAAAAATATTTTTTTATTTAAAATGCATTATTATTTACTATTCATTAAAAAATAAAAAATACTAGAAAAATAAAAAAAACTAAACCAAAAATAATTTTTGATATTATAATTTCAATTAATAATATTATTTTGTCAAATATAATTTATAAAAGAGTAAAAAATATATTTTAAACAAGTGTGACATCAAAAGGTGGAAAAAGTGTCTTTTTTGGAAAAAACTTCTTTTATGCGTAAAATTGGATTTGTTCTTATTTAATGTATGGAAAAAATATACGAAGAATATTAAATATTAAATTTAATATATATATATATATATATATATATATATATATATGTCATTAATATATTCTAACAAGACTGATTTTATTATTTTATAAATATACTGGTTAGTATTTAAATAGTTTTTAAGAAAATGATCTCCTTTTATTTTGAAAGGGGTTTTATTTTCATTTTTAATTAGTTGGTCATAAAAGAATTAATTAATTATACAGGTTTGAAGACTATTTTTATAATTTATTAAATATTGTTCATTTCCTCTATTCTAATTGGTAGGTTATAATTTTTACATTTAATTAATAATATTTAGTTGTTCGTTTAAATTTAATGTGATGTATCATGTACATTATCGAGCACAGTGTTTCCTTTTAGAATCATAGGATGCTACACCTATACTATAAAAAACATTCAAAATATTGTTTAAAACTAAATATATAAAACTATTTAATTCTAGCATACTGATTCTTTGCATGGGACTACGGATGCATCGATGGGAAATATAATTCGGGGCCCCACCCCTCACTACATTTCCAAATAATTCCTTATATATCATATAATCTATTTAATTCATAAACAATGTTTCTTATCATCAAATATATGTATTGAGTATAAAATACAAATTTATCAATATATCCATTTATATAAAAATAAATTTAAATTTATAAAATTGTATGTAGAAATGATATACAATTTAAATAATAAACAGGTCCATGATAAATAATATAAATTTAGGGTAAATTTAATGATGAATTATAATACGAATGTGAATATTTTAATGGAATGTTAATGACAAAAAATATAAATCCAGAAAGTGAATGTGAATACTCTCTAGGGTCAAAATGATCATAATCCATCCAGGTAAATAATAAGGATAGTATCAATATAACATATACCCATTAGAGCGAGATTAAAGGGTTGTTGTTGATGATGAATACTTATACTATAAAAAAATCTTTAAAACCTTCATGAGGAAAATAACCTCTTCACTGAGAAAATAATTTTTTTAAAATTCACAAAACATTAATGAAATAATATAATAAAAAAAATAATATTTTAAACTTATGAATGAATATTTAAATCATTTGATTTGTTATGGTGGCTGGAAATTCGATTCTTTTTGTACATGTTAAAATAATGATTTTTTCACTTTTATGATTAATCATAATGGTTCGTTTTTTGAAAATTAGATGTATATTCCATTGAAATAATTATATAAAATGTAAAAATTTGATGAAAATGAATTTAATATATCATTTTTAAATGGTTAAAAACATTTTTGAGAACTTTTATAGAAAACATAGTTTTGTAAGAAAACATATTTTCGACCAAAGATAAAAATTAATTCTAATTTTCTTAAAAAGATTTTGTCAATTAATTTAAGTACCAGATAGTGAAAAACAGGGACTATTACTTAAAAAAATTAATACCCATAGGGGAATATAATTAAAGGGATTTATTATGAAATGATAAAATAATTTCTAACCAAGGAAATTCATGCATAAACAATCCCTATTAAAATGAGATTGTGAAATAAACCCTTAAAAATATCAAAATGATTAAGTGAGAATTAATCAATGAATCTATTTTGTGTATAAAATATTGATACACATAAATAAAATTTAATTAAATAATTTTATTTTAAGAATTCATTACACAAATAATCTAATAATATTAATGATAAATAAAAATTAATATAACCCAATGAAAATGAATTGAGCTATGAAATTCATTAAAACTATTTTATTTTCAAGTAAAATCCCTATGGATGAAATAAATAAAATTGTAATTGAAAATACCATGATTTTTTATAAAATCATGATATAGGATTTAGAATGGTTAGTATTTACAACATATACATTAAATTAGGTGTATAACATTACAATATGCCTCAATGAAGGTTTGTTGAGGTAAAATCCATTATATATATCATATCATTGAAGTAGGGGTAAATAATTAAATTTAATATGCATATCGAATGTAAATATGCATAAAACAAGTGGAAATAATAAATAAAATAATAAAAGTTATTACATGCATAATATTGGCATCGCTTAATTGGTGAAGTAAAAGTATAATGCAATGAATGAAATTGAGTTATGAAATCCATTACCTCACACTTACTTTTTGTTGAACATGATTTAAACTCTAGTATTGTGGTTTTAATAATTCTATTAACATATAATAGAAATATATTGATATTTATAATAACATATATGATCTCTTTATTATATCTTACTACACATTAATTTATAATATTGTGTTGTTTTCATTTTTTCATATGTTATTTGCCTTATTTTCTCATTTTTAATTTTTCATAAAAGTTAAGTTATTATTTATATTATAATTTTACAGTATATCGAGTATAATAATCCTAAAATAATTATCATATGTATACATAAACTATACTTTTAAGACCAATAATGAAATATGGTTTTGAGAAATAATGTTAGGATCATGGAGATGGTAGGCTATATGTATGCATGAGAAATGTTTCCATTTTTAAATGATTAATATGAAATGGTGTCATGTAATACATCACCTCTATATAATGATATTAATATCATAAATAACATATTATTTCTTTAAAAATACACATATATATATATATATATATATATCTCATCCATGCCTTGTCGAGATGAAAATAGAGTAACATCGCTTCGTGAAGGCCGTAGTCCACACGTACATGAACGATGTTGTCATTTTTTAGTGTGTGAATATTTATTAAAAGAAGTGACATATATTTTCTTTTCATAATTATAAATATTCCATTACTATTATTTAATTTATATAAAATATATTATTTAAATTTATCATTATTACTTTACATGTAAATCGATACTGAAAAACTAATCACATCACTTCGCGAGATGGTAGTCCACCGTATACATGAGTAACATAAACATATCCCCTACGGGATGGAATTTAAAAACATATATAAGAAATAATTAATATAGAGGTATATTTATGTTATAAAAATAATATACGTACTTTTTATCCCTCAATATACCTAACCATGAAGACTGATAATGAAAAAACTAATTACATCGGTGGCTTATGGTGATTCATCTTTCACGACATTGTGGACTTGACTTCCTCAACTTTCCTCATCGTTGCTGGCCCTCTTCACCTCACTCCACCATCAATGTATAGGGCTCTTCTGGCAGCTCAGTGATGGTCCAACAGACGAGCTATGGCTTCCATGTAAGAGGATTGAAGCTCACCTCTGGTGTATACGTTGGGTAGTCTGTTGTGGTCCCTGAGGCGATTTGGATGGTGGAAACATGATTTGGTCTCATTTTCGGTGATATATAATGCTAGGGTGTCTGCAAAATGGGTGATTGTTTCTTGATCCATTATTTTTTTACTATGTTTTTAGTTTTCAGATTTGGTTGTTGCGCTTCTTATGTTGGATTTGGGTCTGCGTTTTTCTTGGGATTTATTTTCTAGGATAACGCTCTATTCATCTCATGTTCTTGTTGGTTCATGGGTTTTTGATCGATGGAGGGATTGAAGTTTCTTCGGGTTCCATCCTTAGCTGAGAGGAGGAATCCAAGTGTGGTTTTCAATCTGAATGCAGGAGGTTTTGGTGATGTTTTCTGATGGAGTCAGTTCAAGTGGCTTTCGTGGTTAAAGGTTTTGCTGTTACAGAGACCGTAGGGTTCAATCAAATCTTTTGGGTGCTGATTTTAGTGTGGCCATGTCAAGAATTCGAGAATTCAAGACTGATTCTACTCATGCCTGAGTTTCCATGCGTTGGGTTTGTCTATACACTTGTTCAAAAGTTTTGTTGTGGAACCAACAGGGACTTTGGTTTAGGCGGTGTGGTTTGAATTTCTAGGTGGTATGATTTTATTGAGCAGACCTACAATCTTTTAATGTTGAAACATGGATTTATTATAATGTGGAAAGGTGGTTTTGGTTTTTTTTGGTCGGATTCTATTGTGGCCATGTGGCCCTATGGCCTTGGACCATGAGACACTACATTTAGTTTACTTTCTAGGGACTTCTTCAGAAGAGGTTCAGAGCAGGAAGTGTTCTCCATATCACCGCTATCCTTAATTGGAAGTTTTGAGAGTGTATTGCATTTTCCATCAGTACCATGCCCGTGCATCTTTGCACGGGACTCCTAGCCGAGTAGTGATGGGAAGTAGGATGCTATTCATATTGTTCTTATTACTAGGGTGGAGCTTTTCTTTACTCGTGAAGTGGATGTTTTTTTCTTGATGATCTTGGCTCGTGGAGGCATGGTTGTGTTTTATGTCTTTGATGTCTTTGTGGTTTCCCACTTTTTCCTCAAAAGTTCTTTTGGAATAAAAATTTAATTTTCAGTAAATTTAAGAAGTAGGAGCAAGAATAAAAATAAAAACTCTTGGTGAAGAACATTACCTCTTCTTCAGGTAACCTCTATTTTTTTGCATAAAAATCTGTACAAATATGGATTTATATCGAAAATAATTATTCTAGGATTATAATATGTGTATTAGGAAGTTATTTAGGTAGGTTGTGGCTGAATAAAATAATTAATAGTTTGAAAAGGGATGAGAGTGGGTGGCCTTTTATAAGTGCGGTGAGAGTACATTTGTAATTTTTGAAGAGAAAAAAGTGTACCCTCATTTCCCACATTCCAAAAGGGTCTAAAATGAGTTACTATAGATAATTATACATTATAAGGTATAAATATGTCCATAAAATGGATTTTAGATGAGTTTTTATTTCATTTTAAACATATCATCTAATTTTAACCCTTAATAAACCCATTTGTACCTTAACCCTGATAAATAATTTTTACTGTTTTTATTATTCATTATGATAAAAAAATTACATTTAACATATTAGATATTATAAAATATTATTATTCTAAATATTTAATTTATTTTTTCAAATTCCATTCTTTAATATGGAAAAATATAATTTAAAATTAATCTCACAGATGGGACGAGAAAGTAGGTTTTCAAAGAGATAATTTCCAAAAGATTACAAAGTTTTTATATCAAAAATAAAATCAAGATTGATTAAAATGACCTAAATTGTATTAACTTAATATAATTGATCTATTTTTACTTTAAATATTTTTTCAAATATTACTTAAATTTATAATTAATTTAAACAAAAAGGAAGTTTTAAATTAAAATTCAGTATTTTTAATTATTCATTGAAAAATGAAATATTTCAGCAAAATCCAAAACATTCACCCTAATATAATTCTTATATTATTATTTAAAAAATAGCTTAATTTTATCAAATAAAGTTTCTAAAAGTAGAAATTATTAATTAAAAATAATGTGTTCAAATATTGATTAAAATTTTTATTTTAAAAATATAGTTTCTCAGAAACAATTTCTTTTTGTTTTAAAAGATTCTTATTTTATTTATAGTAAATATATTACCATAATTTTAATTATTATTTTATTACTATTAATACCTTAAAATTTAATGGTTAGGTTATAATAATATATTATATTATGGTTTATTTAGACTTATGGTTTCTTGTTCACTAGATTTCAAAGAGATTAAATTTAAATAAATACATTTCATGGATTTTTTAAACTCGGTGTTTCATGTCACATATGCAATAAAAAAATTATTATTTTAAAATATTGGGTTTTTACATTCTCCCCTCCTTGAATAAATTTTTTCCCTAGAAATTTAAACTTGATATCAATAATCAATGGTTTAGCATTTGGAGATACCATTATTAAAAAACCCACATCGTAATAGGCTTCATTAAAAAAAATTGTTAATAAGGGTGATAGAGAAGTATTATGGTAATATGGAATAAAAAATAAGTAGGTAATTATTTATTAGATTAGTGGAAATGGAATATATTAATAGTGAGGAAAATATTAATTAATTATAGAGAGTGAAAGTGGTCATTGATCATGAGAATGTTTTTTATCAATGTGAAGTTATGGAACACAAAACCATAAATCTATGATTATTTAAAAGACTATTTTATTCATCCAATATGAAGGTAATGGGATAAATGTTTTCTTCCAATATCCTTTTCCTAAATATGATGAATTGTTTTAATTTTTAAGAATATAAGGAAACATTATTACTTTATATCTTTCTATTTTATAAGAACTATTTCATCATTTGGTTGTTCATTTATCAATTTATAATCCATTAAAAACTCTAGGAAAAGAATATCCAAAAATAAATTTTTGATAATTAGATAACAAAAATTCACTTTTAATGCATCATAAGAACCATAAAATACAGATAAGTCTTTTTAAATTCTATAACCATTTTCCAAAACCCATATGGTTATCAAATGTCATCAGTATAATAAATTAATCTCTAAAGCACAATAGTAAGACCACAAGTCCATCATTAATTTTTATTCTTCAAATCATTTATTTGGAAACAATGATATATTAACTAGATAACCATGTATTTAAGTGGTAGGTGTAACACCCTTGTCGACCTTCGATTGGGGGTAAAACTCCAAAACCATGTTGGATGTGACTAGTTCTCATTTCTCTAAAACAGTATTAATAAAAATTCTTATAAATTCCCAAAGTGTAATAGCATTTCATTACCTCAAAATCAAAGATAAGATAATCCATAAAGGATACCAATTCCTTTAAACTTGTTCGAATAAAATGTAATGGAATTATTCCTTAAATAAAATTTTCACTAAATCATATACTAGACTAATGGGGTGTATTTCCATATATTCCTCCAAAAATATCCTGAATCATAATAGGCACTCATCACATAAAATATAAAAAGGGCTGATGATGAATTTTAACATTTTATTAATATTAAACTCTTAAACCCATGATGGAATCTAAAGCTCTTGATTTAATAAATACATATATATGTCTAAATTTTTTATTAAATCCTTAGTTTTTTCATGATTCTTATAACCAAAATACCATTTTAATCTACTTTTACAATTTAATTATTAATTCCTCATATATAAATACTTCAACTATTTTATTTCAACATTGGTCCTTCTTTGGTCGAGGGGTTAGAAATTAGAAGAGGAAGTTGACAAAGATAATTCCTTGGTTATACACATTTAACTCAGTGGTCTATAAATGGACCCCTAATATGATATTTATTTTCATCAATTATACTCTTCATTTTTTAGAGAAATTATTTTCATTATTTCCGTATTTTCTACACTTAAATCATTTTTTATTCCTTTTACACAAATTTTTATTAATCAAAGACACATTAGTTTTTTCCTACATTACTAATTTTCATCACCTATTCTAATTATTAATAATGGTTTGAAAATATAAAACGAATTATCCTAACCATATCATCTATGAGTGTCAAGCCAGGTGTGCAGTAAGGCATGTTGTTGTTCCCTAGGTGACGATTTGGTCATGCCCAATGCACCCTTTTCAAATTTATTACCCCTATGTACAACTGTTCCAGAATCAATTCCGCTTATAGTATACAGACAAGGTTGTATTTCTAATAAAAACTACAAAATTTCTTACTTAACATAACATTAGGATATTCCTTAATACTTATACTCAAATTATATCATAATGTTATGTTTCCTGATATTCTTTCACTAAATCTTGTTCTTAGGATCTCAACTAAAATTCATATGATGACAACTATATCAACCCCAACCCCATTAGTCCAGAAAAGATGTATGCTTTATTATGTTATAATATGATACAAGAAATTTAATCTAGAAAGACCATTAGTTTAGTAGTCCTAGTAAACAAAAAACATATCTGAGCCTTGAATTACATTTGAAAAAAATAATTACAGATTTGTTTTGAGAATATCATTATTCCCTATATAAAATCCTCTCATATAATTCATAGTACACTTCTTAGATTACTGATAAATTAAAAAAAATAAAGGAGATTTCAAATGCAGGTAACAATTTATTACATTGGAATATATCATGAGTCCATAATCATACAAAACCTAGAAAGGTAAATAACTGAAAACACATTCCATTTTGTCAATAACATGGTTATCATAATTAGATAAGGAATAGAAAATATATTAAGGTAAATAACTAAAAACACATTCCATTTAATCAATAAACAAGGTATAAAATGCATAAAAAGATAATATCATTATAGAAATTTCATGGATAATTATATAATATATATTAAATATAGTAAGTTAAATAATTGAAAACACATTCCATTTAATCTATAAATATATAATTACATGCATCTCGAGATAATATCATTATGGAAATATCATAGATAATAGGACAAGGAATAATCAATAAGTTAAGGTAAATAAATAAAAATTCCTATAATTTAATCAATATTTTGATAATAAAATTAATCTAGAGATAATATAATTTTGAATATCTAATAAATCCATTCTTAATTAAGTAAATTCTAAATTATTGGTTGTTAGGATCTCAAGTAGCATGATACTACTACCATCATGACCTTTCACAAGATGGTTAAAACTATATATAGAAGCTCATTTAATTTTATCTTACTAATACTCCTTATGATACTTGTGATACATCGAGGGGTTATATAATTTTGGCCCCAACCCATCATTGCATTTCCAAAGCATTCTTTATGAATCAAATAATTCATTTCATTTATAAAAATGTGCCTTATCATAAAATATCTATATTGGTTAAAAAATGAATTTACCAATATTTCCCTAGATAAAAAAATAACATTCATTGTATAAACACCTATGTAGAAAATATATATCATTTAAGAAATAAGAATAACCATGATAAATAACACTGATATTTAGGGGAAATCTAATGTCCAATGATCATAGGATAGTGAATATTTCAAGTCAATGTTTATGAATAAAAAATAAGTCAAGATATTGAATGTAACTTGGGTTTTTGGAGTACGTTGAATTTATCAACCATTTGGAATCTTCTAAGTTTGGTGGGAAGACCAAATCTTTTATTGACTAATGAAACTTAATTCCTATAGTTTTTTTCTCTAAAAGATATTATTAGATGAGTTTAGCCCTATTAAATTTCCTCAAGGTTTTGGTACGTTTTTTGTTGTGTAGATGGCCAAGAACCCAAAATTTATAGAGTTCATTGACTGGGGCTCATAGTTACTAAAAACCATGCAGACCTCAATGTTTACTAGAAACAGTTTTTCAAACCATGATATAGAGGGTTCACAACCATGTGAAACCTATTAATTTTTAAGGAGTGGAGATTTTCAAGTCTAGTGCATGGTTAGGTAAATTTTTATACAAGAGTTTGCAAGGTGGATCTTTAGGTAGGGTATACCAAATGGGTTGTGTGTGGTTAGACAAACCATACTAGCTAAACCTGAATCCCACTTAAAATTGAGAAATTTCCCATTTTTCCCTCCTTCTATTTAAATTTTTATTTCCTCTTTCATTTCACATGTTGTAGGGGGGAACTCTCCTTTAATATCTCATTAGTATTTGAGCCAAATCACCTGTATGATATACATTCTTATCATCTTCGAGTGTATTAGAACCACATAGGTATTTTCTTTAATCCTCTTACTTGCCTTATTATTTTCTCTCCCCATACATAGTGCTAAATTTATACTAGCTGTTGTACCCTATTTTTAGTTCATTTATCTAAAAAACTAAATTCTTCTATAATGGATCGACTTACGAGTGGAGATCTGACGAGTGGAAGTATACCAATAAAATTTAGGTGGTGATTATCATTCTTTGTGGTTTTACGATTTTTTGGGGGTACAAACTTGAGTGTACGATTAGGTCATTTGATCAAGACCATAATTAACTAATTCCCTGACTCTAAATTAAATGTGAGACCCTATGGGATGCCTTTAATCATGTCGTAGCCTTCACCTCCATGATTAGTCTAGGTATGTGTCTTGATACCACATAGACATTTATGAAAGGTGTGTTATTTTGTTAACTAAATTTATGTAATTATATTTATTTCTTATTATATCCATGAGAGCTGGATGGGGTATACTAAGGATGTTCGAGTTGATGACCACCTAGTTTGGGCCAATGTCATTATCAATATATATTAACCTAATGCACAATGGGTGATGTTGATCACCATTTGGGTTCCTTGGCCTTTATGTTAAAGAGATGATGTCATCAGGTTATGAGAACTGCCTATCTAATTTGAGATGTTGATGACCATAAATATGAGAGATAGGGTCACAATGGAATGAGTTATAGGGATTATATTTTTAGGTACTTTTTTATTCATTTTTAATCTCTCAGTTTAGCTAACATGACAGCTAGAAGTTTCATGCACACATATAGGACTTAGATGATGATGTGGTTTTGACCAATCATGTGGGTAGAGTCCTCTATTATAAGTTGATTGGGTGGTGTTGATCACTAGTATAGTTGTAGATTATTGTTATATATTGGCTTGGGTTTAGTGATGATCCATCAGTTGATAGTGTTGAGACCATTAATTTGGGGATGATGTGCATCATGATTTTAGGTCGTTGGGTGGGGATTATTTGGTAGAATGGATATTGTTGTTCCTAGGGATGTTTATTATTGAACTGATGGTGTTTATTACTATGTATAAAGTGATAGTTTTTCTTGGATATTGGGCTTTCATAATATGGGATACTTCTGAGCTGAGATCCAAGGGACTAGGTACTATCTTGGGAGATCCTTCATGATATAGATTATAGGATATTGGACATCTGGTTTTTGGTTGGAATGTAGTGTCATGATACTATTATAGGAGGATCCTAAGGGATCTACAACTTGTTGTACAATCAAGGATTCCTTGGTCTTATTACTAAGGATCCTATCCTCCATATTTATTTTGGAATTAGATGAAGTATGTGATTTCTCCCTTATGGATGTTGAGAATAATGGGAGCAAGTTTATTAATATGATGTGATTTTTTTTCATTTTCTATTTTCAGTATACACATTTTTTATCACTACTATAATATAGGCACACATTGGTGGTGGAATACTAATATTATTTCTCAGACCCTACAGGTGCCCTTTGGGATGTGTATAGCCTTCATTATCTTATGAACAGGTAAGGGACAGAGCATGGGAGTTAGATCTTAGTGATTGTGTTAGACCCTTTTCATGGGATGGATGGTAGGGGACTTTGGGTACATATATCATTAGGAGTGACCTTTTTAGTTTCCCTTTTTATATCATCATACTTATAAATGTATGTACTAAGTTCTTCCATAGGATACACTCCTTTATTTATTATCATTATGATATGTTTGGTTGAATTTTTTACAATTTCTATCTTGTGATGTTTATTTCTACAAATTGCATGTTAGTATGTATTATTATGCTTCTTTTATCATTCATGCTTTAAAAATTTCTTTTTAAGTAATTCTCTATGGGGTTCTACTTGTATCATCATCTTATGGTCTTACTTTACATATCTTTATATTAATATATACCATTATTATTATCACTACTATATTTTATATTCTTCCCACTGTCAACTCTTTACACCCCCAATACTAGTTGGTATCCTTTGGCATACGAGGAGGTGTGCTTATGGCCCAATGTTCAACTGGCCCTGAGAATTGTTTAGGTGGAAAGACGAGTCCAGGTGCTACAAATGGTATCAAAACATCTCACAACTATGAATTAATAGTAATGTTCATAGGGATAATAATGATATTAATTTTATTAATATCCTATGGGGTCTTAATATTTAGGTTATGGTGAATCGAGGACTATGATGTTGTCATAACTATTTATAGAGCTTATGTTTAGGTGACTTCATCCCCATGCACAAGGGACATACCATGTTTCCATGGGAGGGAATTATTTTTCCAGTTTTCTCTTTTAACAGTTGATATGATATCCACCATGAGTGGTGCACTTGGGTGTGATTTTTATCTGTTTTAATAAGTGAACCTTAGCCTAGTATGGGAAGGGAGGATTGTTATGTTTTCATGATAGGAACATAGGATGATATATATATATATATATATATGTATGCTACTAAAATAAATTTCATGTTATTTTCATTGAGAATATGTTTTATGCTAAGAGGGTTTTTTTGTTTTAAATGTCAACAATGAAATCTAATAAGTGTTTGCTAACTTAGACTTCTTTAGTGTAATTAAACATAATCAACCTAAGCATGAGGTTCCAATGAAATATTTTTTCTATGTGATATATATGTATGGGTATAAATATTTTAAGAGCATTCATGATTGATGATAGGAGTGAGCAATTTAAAATGTCAACTTAGGAAGCTGAAAACTGTTTTCAATCCTTTCCTCCTTGGGTGAAATCTTACTCAGCTACCTCATATTGATATGTAACACCAAAATCCGATTTCTATAGGTGAGGGCCCATGATGCTAGATTTATATGTGACACCTAACTCTAATATAGGTGTATAAGGGTACAAATGGTCATATGTCATGTGACATTGTTTTGAAGGAGGAGAGAAAGGGTAGTGGGATTATATTGCCTATTATGATTTACTTATCTTATTTATATGCATGTATATGTTTTTATGGTTATCAGACCATGTTTGTGGTACTCAATGAGTCGCTTCCAATATGGGATTTGATGGAACTTCAGGAGGGTGGTGATGTGGTGTCAAAGGACTGTGAATAGGTTGAGGCCCCAAAGGGCTAGAATGAGGCTCCGAGGGGTCAGAAGGATGATGAGATGTAGTTATAGGCTCTAGTGTAGGTGGGTAGGGATTCATATTTGAGAGATTTTGGGTTAGGGATTGTTGAGAAGATCAGGGTGATCCTAGTGCATGTTATCTAGGGGATTGATAAAGGAGCTTTGGGAGTTTATCCTTTCCTAAAATACCTTACTATGGATTTCTAGTAACATTACCCACCTCGATTTCAAGGTGAGGGTGTTTCATAGGTGGCTGATATATGGATACAGAAAATACATATATTAATCAAGAATCATGAGATTCCCCCAATACGGAGGGTGAAGTTATCTATTTACATGCTAAGAGGACAGAAAAAGTGCAGGTTGTACATGCAGGTTTAGGTTGGAAGATGTGAGGGACTATCCTGAAGATACTTTGAGGCCAGGTTCTTCGAGCACTTCTTCCCGGTGAGATTGAGGGAAGATATAGCTTGGGATTTCTTGATCCTATAGTAGGGTAACATGTTTATCATGGACTATGTATATACCTTTTCCAAGTCATCTCATTTCACAAATGGTATGATGGGTGATGACACCATGAGGGTGATTAATTTCAAGGAAGGTGTATATAATGCCATGTAGGTGAAGGAAAACATCTTCATGTCAGCATAATTCATAAAGATGGTGAATGAAGAGAAGATAGATGAAGAATATTAGATGTATCAGTCATATTAGATCCAGGTGATAGCTTCACGTGATCTTAGTGTTGATTATATAGATAGAAATAAGCAGGCCAAGAGAATTTCCAATAGGGAGGTTGGAATAGGGACTTAAGAAGACTACTAAGGAGTGGGAATTCGGTGGTGTGATTCAAATGAAGAAAGTCGGGACATGTGAAAGTGAAGTGTGATTGGGCACTAATGGAGTGTTGATCATGTGTCCAGGTTAGGAATATCATGATTTCCTATAGGAGGACTTCTTAGATAGCTAGCAGTTTGGGATCAAGTTTGACTTAGGGTTCTATGGTCAGATCAGGAGTGGTACCAAGAGCTGGTTGTTGGGATTCAACTTCACAAAGAGGTCATTGAATCAATAGGGTCCCCTACAGTGGGTTTAGTAATCAGTGACTATTTCATTACCCTATGGAGGTCAATATTCTGGATGATGGGTTATAGGCTATGTGAATTATATTGATTTACCACTATCCTAGCAGACAATGGTCAGAGGTACGCCATAGGCGTGACTGGTGTTCTTTTTTATTTTGGCATGGCCCCCTTTGATTTCGTATCTATTTTGCGTTAAGGAGGTGAAAGGGATATAATTATTTACTAACTAGACAATGGTAAATAGATTTTCATTGGCTTGGATGAATTATATATATATATATATATCTGTGTGTGTGTATGAGGTGAATGGAATTGGGATCATCATTGGGAGTCAATGCAATGCAGAATTACATGAGGTGTGTGGGAATCTGGGAATATGTGTAGTGTGGGCTCTATATGAGATGAGATGCAGTAATATTTATTAGGGGAATCCTTTGGGATGAAAAAACACATAGGTACCATGGGGGACATGATCACAAGGTGGGAGTCTAAAAAGATGCAGTACTTGATGGGTCACTAATGTGACACGGATGTGTTGTGAGCACCGGATGGGGTACGGCTATTATTATTCATCATGAGAGGACCTTGAGTATGGGTATGGTCAGTGGAACATCATATATATTTCCATTTTGGGTTAGGAAGTGATTGGGTTGGGTAACTACTAAGTTTGAGAGCACCTTGAGAGAGTTTACCAATGAATTGGTGACTGGGGTAGACTAGGGTCTTCTAAAAGGGATGGGTATGATTGGTATCATCTTTGGGTTTTGATAGATAGATCAGGAAATAGATATATTAATGCACGGGGTTTAAATGTCACAGGTTTTTGGATTTTGTCAAATTCATTTCCTGTTTTTAATTTTTGGAGTTTGGAGGTTATGAAAACTATTTTTTTATTATCAAAACATAATTATGCATGTTCCTTTAACCTTAAGAAAAAAATTTGTTGTGTTTTAACCCATGGAAATTGACTAAAGTTTTCAGCTGGTTTGTGGGTGCATTGAAGGGAAAAATATCTAAAATTTCATTTGTGTGTAGATTGGGGTGACAGTTTTGACAAACCATCTATCCTCTCAGGTGTAATTGTACATCCCTCCAGGTCTACTGAGCATGGTTTTCCAAACCATGATAGAGGGGGAACATGGACATGTGGAACCTCAATAATTTTTTGAATAGGGTATTCAAATGGTTGGAGAATGGTTTAGTAAACTGTCCACCATGGTAGTGCAAGGTGGAGCCATGGGAAGGGGCTACCACATAGGTTTCACACTATTAAGAAATCTATGTGAACTAACCATGTGGCCTACATAAAAGTGAGAAATCACCAGTTTCCCCCTCCTATTTTCTTTTCCCCCTCCTTCCTACTTCATTTCACACATATCTGGGGGGGATCTAAATTTCCCTCCTATTAGGATTTGAGAAAAATTTCTCATCTCATATATGTTATTCTCACCATCAAGTGTGTTGGAACCTCATTGGTGAGTTCATCAGTGGACTTTCTTACCTTTTTCTTTTCTATCTCTATATAGAGTGCTAAATCTATGTGAGCTAATTTACCCTATTTTCATAGAGTTTTCCGAAATATATAATTTATTTTGAATAATCATGATTTAAAGGATGAGATCAGACAGGTGGATCTATATCACCATGAGGTAGGTGGTTCTTGTCATTCTCTATGTTTTTGCAGTTTTTTCTAAGGTGATAACAATAGTGTACCATTGGTTAGTTTGAGAGAGACCCAAATTAATTGAATCCATGCCTTTAAATTAAATGTGGGGCCATTTTGTATGCCTCTAACATGCCCCATCCATAACATCCATGATCAATCCAGGTATGCGGCTTGAGACTACAAAGGAAGTTACGCCGGGAGTATTATTTCATTAAATTCAATTGTTTAAAATATTTATATTGCTTGTGGGTTCCATGGGAAATGGATGGGCATGCCCCGAGGATGTTATTTGTGATGACCGCCTAGTTTGGGGTAATGAGATCGTCATGATGGGCATGGTTCAAGGTACATTGGGTGGTGTTGATCACAATTTGGGTGACTTGATTTTTGAGATGAGTTGATGATGTTGTCTAGATACCACTCACTATGATTCGTCAATGCACCGTTTGGAGTCATTTTCACATAGATAGGACTCAGATTATGGGGTGATGTTGACCACTCATGTGGGTAGAGGCCCTTGTTTGATGAATCTTGGGGTGGTGTTGATCACCATTAGGGTTGAGGTTCCTATCATAGAATTTCAAGAGGATGATGTATAGAAATTGGTTGTTGGTATTAAGTCCATCGGTTGGGGGCTGAGGCGCACCATATTTTAAGGTCGTTTATCCAAGATCATTGGGAATGACATATATCATCATTCCTCGGGATGTTGACTATTGATCTAATACTATTTATTACTTTGAGGACATATATCCATGTGCATCGAACGTCGGGCAATGAGCCAATGTGGATCCCTCCGAGATGAGGTCTGGTGGACCAATTACTGTCTTGGGTGTTTCTTTAGGATGCTAGTTATTGGATTTTATACAAAAGGTGTTCGTTGGAATGTGGTTATAGGATACTATTATATTAGGATCCTAAGGTCTCTCTAGCTTGTTGTACATCAAATTATTCCCTGGGATTACTTATAAGGATCCTCTCCTATTTAGTTATTCCATAATTGGATGCAGTAGGTGATTTAGCCCTTATAGTTGTTGATCACAAGGGGGTCATTTTTATTTATATGATTTGTGTGTGTGTGTGTTGAAATGTCTATTTTATTATACACCTACATTATCAAAGATTTAAAATAGGCACACATTGGTATTGGCCTACTCATATTATTTTCCACACCCTACACATGCCCTTTGAGAGATGTGTGCACTTCTTTATATTAAGAAAAGATAAGGTATCGAGCATGGGAGTGGTATCTTAGTTATTACATCTCACATGATTCATGGGAAGGATGGATAGTGTACATGGGTTATTATATCTATTGGAGATAACTTTTTAGTTTCCCTTTCTGTATCATCATGTATATAAATATACGTACTGAGGGAGAACACATGTGACCCACCATTATTTATTGTCATGTATGGCCTATTTGGATTCATGTTCTACAATTTTTATCTACTGATATTTATTTATAAAAATGGTATTATGGTATTTATCATTCTCATACTACTATAGTTTATGCTTCAACTATTTCTTATTAATACTTCTTCTATAGCTGGTTACTGGTCTCGTTATCTTATGGTATTGATTTACACTGCATTATATTTATATAGACCATTATTATTATATACTCAATAGTTTATAGTCTCCCCACTCTCACCTCTTTACACACTACCTAATATTCATTAGCCTTTTCCATAAGGGGAGGTTCACTTAAGACCCAATGGTCAACTATCCTTGAGCACTGTTTGTGTGGAAAGATAGTCCCAGGATCTTCAGTGAATGTCAACACTTTACATGGTAAAAATTATCATAAACCATTCATATAATGAATAAGGATAGTATCAATCCAACATATAACCTCCGTATTAAGAATAAAGTTTTATTTATTTATTACGAAAAATAACATAAAGGATCTTTAAAATCCTTCTTATGGAAAATATCCTTTTCATTTTGAAAATCACTTTTTAAAACAAAAATTTCACAAAAAAATTTCAAAATACCGTTATCTAAAAATAAATATTTAAATCATTTGGGTTTTCATGATGTCTATAAATTCCATTCATGTGTACATTTAAAAAAAATATTCCTTTCAATTTTTCAGTAAAAGTTAAAAGGACCTTGTTTTTAAAAAGACATGAACATTTCATTGAAAAAACTATTTAAAATGTCAAAATGGGTAAAAATATATTTAATAAGTTTTTAAAAAAATGTTAAATACAATTTTTCAAACATTTTTATAAAAAAAATTGAAAGAAAATGGATTTTGGATCGAAGAGTGAAATGAAGTCTGATTTTCATCAAACCATTTTATTAATTATTTTTACTACCAAAGAGTAGAAAATGGAACTATAAATTGATAAAATCATGAATAAACATAGGTGATGATAATTAAATGTTTTTATTATCTAATTATCAAATAATTTAATTCAATGTAAATTCATTTTTATATAATCCTGATTAAAATTTTATTGTGAAATAAACATGTAAAGAGATCATAATGTTGATGTGAGAATTAATAAATGAGTTGATTATGTGTATAAAATTTAGATTCACATTAAAAATGTTGAAATAAAATATAATTTATTAAAAAATCATTACACACATAATCAATGAATTTCAAATACAATGATGAAATAATATAACCTAATGAAAATGAATTGTGTTATGAAATTATTTACTACTTGGTAATATTCAAGTAAAATTTTCATGGAAAAAATAATTAAAATTGAAACAAAAAATACCATTAATTTTTAACGAATCATGATATTACACTTCAAAGTGGAATTATATAAAACACATAAAATAAATTACATGAATAAAATTACAATATGCCTCGATGAATGGAAATTGTAATAAATTCCCTTAAAAGACCATATCATTGTAGTTGGGATTAACCAATGAATTTATTATGTGTAAGAAAAGTAAATACACATAAATAAATCATAAATAAATCATAAAATAATTAAATTTAATAACCCACATAATCTTATCATTACATAATTATTTAATTTTATGTTTAGCCCAATGAATGGAAATTGAGTTAACAAATCCCTTACCTCACGCTTTATTTTGATTAAAATTTATTTAAAATATTAAATAGTGGTTTTAAACATGTTATTAACTTATAATTGAAACCTATTAATATTTTTAAAATCCCTTATTATCCTTTTATAATATCATATTACATGTTCGTTAATAATCATTCATTGTTTTCATTGATTCATGTGTTAATTACGTTGTTTTCTCATTCGTTCTTTATCATGAATTTTATTTTTATTTTTTTATTATATAGTTACCAAAAATATAAAATAATAATAATGACATAATTATAATATTTATATATCAATTAAAACTTTACAAATAATTTTGAATGAGTTTTTTTAGAAATGAAGTATGTTATAATCCTGGAGATGGTAGGTCGTATGTACACATGAGTAATATTTAAAATTTTCAATGAGTATTATGGAAATGTGGTATGTAATGTGTAATATATATTTTATGATAATAATATCATAAATAACAAAGTATTAATTTAAATAAATATATATATATATCATCCATGTGTTGTGGTGATGAAAAGAGAGTCACGTTCCTTTGTGAAAGAGGCAGTACACACATACATGAATGATGTTATCATCATCCAGTCAGTGAAAAGGTAATAAATTAAATGATATATTATATTTTCATAATTTTAAATATGTAATTAATATAATCTCATTCATAAATATATATTCATTAACTTTAAAATTATTAACTTCCTTGTAATGTGATAGTGAAAATGAATCACATCACTTCGTAAGGCGGAAGTCCATCGTACACACAAGTGATGTTATCGTATCCCTTATGAAATGGAAATTAAATAGGTATAAATGTTATTAAGACTAAATAAGTATACTTATTCTAAATATTTCATATATAAACTCCTTATCAATCATCATATCCAATCGTGAGGGGTGGTATTGGAAAAACAACTGATATTGGTTCATGAGAAGGTAATATGTAGTACACATGAATTGTGATTTTTTAACCCATTTTTTGAATGTGGGGATGGTTTTAGGTCATGAAATTAACATAAAAACATATAATAATATATAAGATACTAATTTTACTATATTAGCATTTTTCATCATAATTTTTGTAAGTGGATGACGAAATAAAATTAAAATGATCATTGAAGAGAATTACATCTTCCTATGGTAACCTCCTTAGGTTTGCACCAAAAGCCTTTTATGGTTGGATTTTAGAAAAGTTTCAGGATTATATGATTATTGAAAATGTTTTGGAAATTTATTTGGGTAGTTCTTGTCTGAACGAAAATGGTTTTAAGGTTTAAAGAGGAAGGAGAGTGGGTAGCCTTTTTAAGTGAGGTGTGTGTCACACATGTGATTTTTTTAAATAAAAAGATGTACCCACGTTTTTAAAATTAGAAAAGGATAAAAATGGATTATTATACATATTAAGACATTATAAGGTCTAAATATAGCCATAAAATATATTTTTGAAAGGTTTTTAGTTCATTTAAAGCCTTATCTTCCAAGTTAATCTCCCTAGTGAACCCATTTTTACCTTAGTCGTGGGGTAAATGTTTTGTTCTTTTTACTATTAATTATGATAAAAATTTAAGCTAAAATTGTTAGATAATATAAAATATTTTAATTAAAAAAATGGAATCTATTTTTTTAATTCCATTTACTAAATTGGAAAAACCTAAATAAAAATAATCCCACAGACTAGATGGGAAATCGAGTTTTCAAGGAGAAAATGTTCAAAAGATTATAAGGTTTTTATATAAACATTAAATATGAAAATGATTCCATTTAAATAAATTGGATTAAAAAATATAATTTAACTAATATTACTTTAAAACCAATTTAAAATATATTTTAACTTTATAAATATTTTTTAATGAAAAATTGATTTTCAATTAAAATGTAGCATTTGTTACTATTTATTGAAAAATGATAAATTTCTGAGAAATTAAAACAAAAATTGCAAAGATTATTTTGAGTTTATTAATTTAAAAATGTATTCCATTTTATTCAATAATTGTTTTAAAACTCGTAAAAAATTAATTTTAAATTATTTCCACAAAGAGAAACTAAATTGTCTTTTTGAAAAATAATGTTTTTTGGAAAATGATTCATTTTATTTTGAATTATTATTATTTAAGTTCTAATAAATATGTTGCTATATTTTTCATAATTTAGTTCTTACTATTAATACCCTCCAATTTAATGGTTGGTTCATAACAATATTCAATATTATGGATCATTTCAACTCAGGTTTGTGTGTTTGGAAAGATATTGAAGACAGTAAATTTTAAAAAATAAATTTTGTTGGTTGATTAATCTCTGTATTCCAGGTCACATATTCTATCAGAAAAAGTTTTTTATTTTAAATTCCCATGGTGTTATACACAAGTATTCTTAAACGTTATTTTACTTCCACATTAGAATCATTAATAACCTTTAACTTTTCTCAAAAATATTCATGATTCATTAAAAAATATCCATTTTGATTAGGTATAATATGGTCTATCAAAACACCTTACAATTTTGATTTTGTATCTCTTAGATCAACTTATTATTAAATTTTAGGATCATTTCAATCCAAATTATCATCTGTAATTTCTCCCACATTTACTCTTTTACTCCATGAAATTTTATATTTCCCATTCTGATTTTTAAATGGATTAATTTTCCCACCCTCTCTATTTTTATGTTAATTATAATCTTTGATTTTATAAGAACCCTTTATCAAAAAAAATTTAGAAGATTGAATATTATCTTATTAGGCATTTATCATATTCCTTTTACTTTCTTTTTTTATGCATAAACCATAACTAAAGAAATTGGGATTACCTGTATTTTTACAACTCAAATATTTTATATAATTTTCCAAACAGTCATAAATACACTGAAAATGGTGGTACAAACTCATATTCAATTTTAACATTAATCATATATCTATTATCAATCAGGTTTGTTTATTCAAGAATACTAGCATTGATATTTTCATCGACCGATATCCTTTCATAATAACCCAATTCCCTATAAAATTTGTGTTGATTCATCTTAAAAGGCAATCCCACACATAAACAAATATCATTAAAGTTATAAGGACTCCAATAATACTTGTTAATTCCATATAATATGATATAGATCTTATCATTGGTATGAATATTTGTATATGGGTTAAAATTCACATCTCATTCTTACAATCTAATAAATCATGGATTTATACTCATATTAACATATTACCTTGTTTGGATGAATTCATTACAGGATTGGAATACTAAATGTTAATATCTATTTCAATGAGAAATCATTTTGAAATCTATTTTATTCCATAATTTTGCTAACATCATACTATAATCATTTGTGGATAAGGATTTATTCCTTTTTCAATAAATAATTTTACAAGTGATTGAGAACTTACAAAAGTCCATCCTCCAATTATGTAACCAGATCATCCCCCATATCGAATCATTAACCATTCAACTTAGTGAATCTTGATTAATTTTTTCCATCCAATTATGTTTTTTGAATTTTATCTCATGGTAAGTGTCTATGAAAAATATATCCATTTACATCAACCTTTCAATCAACTAAAATTCAAATTGTCCTTACATTTCATTATTGTAATGTTTTCATCTATTTTTCCATCATGAAAATAGTAAATTTTTAATTTAGTAAAAATCCCTTGAAAGAAGTGACATGGATCAAGTAGTAAGATGAATCACCTCAGAATATCCATATTTGAGAACTCCTAAGGATGTTAACCTACAAACCCCCATATAAAGAATTAATTACAAATATTTTATAATTAATTATTTTATAAACCCTTTTAAAAATAAATAAAAATAAAAAAACAAAATTTATCAAAATTAACAAAAAATTTATATATTTTCTAAATCAATTTATAATTTCGATTTAATAAAACCTGATTATTTTCATATGGTGTAAGAATAATATTTTTATGATAGGTTTTGTAAGTTAATCCAAGAATAACATGTGGATATGACATAAATATGGCTCACCTATAAATTAATATTCATTAATTATTACATTTCATATCATAATTTAAAATCCTTGTGGATCATTTAAGGGATCTTATAGAGGTGGAATAAGTGAACCAAACATCAACTATGTTTTTTTTCTTTCTTATTTATCCCATTTTTGAAATTTACCATATTTCCCACTTAAATGGAATGGATCAAATAATGTGAAATTGACCCTCACATTATCATGAAATGTAGAAATAGACAATAATTGTAGCACTTGAGAATTATAAGATTTTCCCTTGAAGTGGGAACCTACTCCTTTATATACACTAATATTTTTTGAAACCTATATTTATTATAACATAAAAATTATAGAGATCAAAAGTGAAATTCATATAACAAAAAATGGTGTGTAAAAGATTGTCCAATTATCTAATGAAGGTATCATCGACATCCTGTTATGTTTAATCATATTACTTATAAAAAACAACATATTCTTCAAGATCCCTCTTTTAACTCCTAAAATAGTTCTCTCGTTTTAATTTAATTCTATTGTATCAAATAGAATGTGATCTAATTACTCAAGAAATAGATACTTTTCTCTATCAAATAATCTAGGAAATAATTAATGCATGTTATTCGTGTTGAATATTCTCAATCACACCATGAGTTGTGATCAAAAGATCTTCTTTCCCTTTGAGGGTCTTAACTTGAGAAATATCAACAAGAAAGAGTTTTTATCCTTTATTTCATCAAAAATATTCAATGATTTATGATTCAAAGTGATTATCTTATTATTCTTTATCAATACACGTTGAATACATTCATTTACTATTAGTTCTATCTTAACATAATATTTATCATTTGAATTGAAGAAATTATCAGGTCTAATTATTCATTAACTTGAAAAAACATGTTTTTCTATAATAGTCAAATCTATGTCTTTGATTTTATTTTTAGTTTGAAAAGGGTGTATCAGTAGTAACAGAATAAATATTATTACTTATTTATCTTCTAAAACATATATATATTCACTATACATTGGAATATTATATTTTTATTTGAAGATGGAAAATATAAGATTTATTCTTATTTATAACTGATTCAAAATTTAGTTTTTAAAACAATTTTTGTCTTTTTGAAGGCTCATAGATTCGAAACATATAAAATATAATATATCACAAACCGTCCATCTATTATAATGTATAGAATCTATTCCACGCTGGTATAATAAACAAGCATTATTCATGAGGAATTATTTTTTACACTTTGAATCATATATTTTCAGTGAATACTTTATGTGAGTCACATTATTGTGATTTCCATACTATGATATTCATCTCATGAACATCTTCTGATATACTTTTTCAGGTACATAGATTTTTCAATGTAATTAACCTTTCGAGATCAACTTTTAGAACCCTACGAACATCACTATAATTTATGAATTTCAAATGATCATTAACATATGTATGAGGATCATAATTTTGGGAAATATCTTATAAATAATATTAATACATAAATACATGTACTTTTTATATGTATGAAATCCCATGAATTATATAGTATCTAGTTTAAAATATGTCATTGGGTCATTATCTTTTAAAATATTTACATACACTAACCACTCAGAATGTAAAAAAAATATTCATGTAAATGCTTTCATGGATTTATGTTAGTTAATTGGATATGTCGTTTTAATATTCTCTGTCTATTATGCCTACAGCACAATCACCCAAGGAGTGGAAAATGATTTTCATGCATGCCTAAGATAGAATATTCTTCCCACATTTCATTATTTCATTAGTCAATAAAAATTTAAAAATAGTTGAATAATTATCATGTCACATGAATCCCTAAATTGAAATTTGAATGAGATGTCACTTCATATTATATTCACATATTATATAAGTGGATATTGAAACTTCTTTGTATCACCCTTTTCCAAGTGTCTTTAGGGTCTCCCCAGACCATGTTTTTTCATTTATTATGCATTGCCTTAGGCTTTTATTATATTTTTACAACTTGTATAGCCTAATGTATCTTATATGGTCATCAATACATTGCTAAATTCAAAGAAACATCCAAAAATAAAATCTGGATGAATCATATATAGATGTGATAATATCAAATAAGTCTTACATACAGTAAAAAATAACCCATATACAATTCCAAAATGACACATACATAGAAATCCCTTTTCCAAATATAAGATAAAATAATAGAAATATAATAATTTCCATGAACTGTAGAGTTAAATCAACATGTAAGAATCTCAATAATTTTTACACATTAAGATTAAATTCTATATTTTTAAAAAAATCTTTTTACAAGTAATCATTATATATGAAAAATAGAAAATGGAAGAATATATAATCATTCAAAAAACCATTAAATAATTTTAATGATAATTTAATTATTAAAAGGTAACACTCTAATTATAACAAAAGCATATTCAAGCATCACAGAATTTGTTTAATCCATCCTTTAATTGTCAACATACATGAATTGGGAACTCCAACATCCCATCAAGTAATTCAAATTCTATATATATTGATGTCCCCATTATCAATAATATATCCACCATTATTTTTTAAACCCTTTGTAATTATGATTGGACTATGTTTTTATTGAATGGAGTGTGATTTTTTCATGAATAATGTTTGTAGAAATTATATATTAATCATTTTAAACACCATGTCACAGTATTATAGGTTATGCCATGTTTTCTAAGGTGCCTAGGCCATAACACATCAGGTTGTAAAATGAAGAAGGGGTTTCATATGATATGAAACTTTTATTGACTTATAATAACTTGATATTTAACATTAACATGATATAATTGTTTTTATAAAAATAATATTATATTAAAGAAAAAATGGGGTTATTAGTCATCGCTGGGGAATTATATTGGAAAAGTGAATAAATATGCAAACATGGGTCAGGGTTAGGAAGGAGGATGGTGGTGTAGGGTGGATTCATGAATCATAACAACATGTTAGCTGGTATGATTACCAATTATGTCAAATAAGACCCTAAGATGTTTCAATTGTACTCCATAAGAAATCTTATATTATATCACACTATAAATTTGGTGGAATGTATGATGTGATAAATAATAAAATATAGGCAATGGTGCATAACTAGTGACGATGATGTGGAATGATGGAAAAGAAATTCATTTTAATTGTTTGTCAAACTCACTATAAAATTATTGTCCATTACACAGTGGTGATGAGAAATTTTTTAAAGTCACTATAGTATCTAGTCCTCTTTCACTATGGAATGTTATTTTTCCCATATTTATTTACATTCGATTTTCATTACACCTTATAAAAGGGTATCACCATATAGGGTACAATTATTGTAGAGTTATGAAATGATATTTATTTATTTCTATAATATATAACACCATAATAAAAAATAACTATGTTGAAGCTAGTTTCATGAATTGAGGGAGATTGTAATGATCGTGTTGTAAAAATTGGTGTATTAAAATAGATTTGGTGTTTGTGGATATTTTAAACCACATAATTCTATTCCACAGTGAATTGTTCCATGCTAAAATATAATATATTAAACCTGTTGTACCCCATATTATAGAAGGAAATAATGTGTTGATTCCATATGGGAAGATGACCACAACATATGAAAAGGAGTTCAATATTTGGTTAGGGGTTTTCTGAGACAATCTAGCCAAATCAACAAGAATGTTTAGGGAGAGTTATGGTATGTGATTTATGGAAACTTATTCTTATTAATATACTCTTAAAAACCATATTAATGTGTGGTTTAACCCATGATGAATCTTAATAAGAAACAAGAATAGAAGTTGATATAAACTCATGGATCAAATAGGTTGATTGAATTATCTTAAACTATATATACTAGATATTTAAAGTAGAAAATGAGATTCACTTTATAAATTAAATAAAATTAACTAATATTTGATGGAAAAAATAGGTTTCAATTTTAGTTTTTCTAGGAAATTGATGAACTGAGTTTCGAATCATTTTGGAAATCTAATAGTGAAAAGGATATGGTCATCCAAAATTTCATACCTCATTCAAAATTCTTTAGGCATGTAAAGAAGTGCAACAATTTCCAAGAATTATTTTCTCATTAAAATCTTATAGATAAAAATAAAATCATAGTTGGGTTAGTTAGCACCTATCTATGAAGAAGAGTGATGTCTTTTCAAACGTTTTTTTTATAGTTAATCTATAAATATAGTGTTACCACTGTATTATGTAACCATTTAAATTAATAATTTTAGTGTCTTTAGTGAGTTGGACCATTTCCATGAATTTACATTTTATTAGACCATTTATTATCCATGGAATACACATATATTCATTTATTACATCTTTATTTTCTTAATAATATTTGTAAGGAATAAAATGAAATGCCCCTCTAAAAGTGGGGGAAATTTCATGATCAAGGTTAATAATTTAGTTTACCATAACTTGATTATTCCCTACCCCACATAGGGTTTATACATTAAAAGGATAATACAAGTAGTTCAGGGAAACAGTTTTGGGAGGATGCATTTTCTCTCTCAAGAGCATGGAATTAGTTACAATTTTTAATCACAAAGTTATACCCATTCTTGGGGGAGTAAATATCAAACTATCAAAAATAGAATAAAATATTTATTTCATTCCTTGGGAATGTATGTATTTACATCTATTATGCATGTAATCTCATTTATTATGGATATTGGATCTCTATCTAAAAGAGACAATAAGAATTTGGATGTTGATACTAATGAAATAAATGGATTTCAGGGAACTCTGCCCATCCCTATCTATACCAAGGTTTTTGATAATTATATTTCATGTATACATTTTATAATGTTTTATTATATTAATTTATTTATTTAATTGAATATTATTTGTAATTTGTAATATATTTGAATTGTTTTATGGTTTATAGTAAAAAATAAGTAGTCTTTGTAAAAGGAATGAAAAGGGGAGAATAAGGGAGAAACAAAAGACACTTCAGACCACGAGAGAAGTGAAGCAGTGTGAACCTAGATTTTTGTGGATATTACAAAGCTAGAAATATGGAGTAGAACAGATTACACGACTTGTAATTCAATTACACTTCTTCACTTCATCTGGAGAAGTTGTCGTGAGAACAAGTCGTGAATTCATTGCATGATATGAAAAGAAGTTACACATTGTGTAACTAAAATAAACATCTTGAAATATGAAGATGGAAACATCTGAGAGACCCACCTTTGATATGGATTACACATCATGAAGTTGTGTTATATTTCGTGTACTTTTTATGAAATATAAAAAATAAAGATTCATGAAATCTTCAATGTGTCAAGGTATTTGACCAAAACCCCTATAAATACACCCTTGACCGCACCATAGAGGGGGATTCTGGATGATTCCACGATGAGGGACACCTGTATGGGATGTACACCACCATTAATCCTACTGCTTTGTCACTTTTCGGTCAGATTTTATTTATTATTTTTTTACACCCTTTTGTAGTTAACATGAGTAGGTGATTTCTTTATATTGTGTCATGTGTGATAAAGTGGTATTAAATGTATGAGGTAATTTATATTTAAATTCAATTTATATTTGGGTTTCATATTTATTATTCAATTCTATTTTTTCCATAATTTCTTCTTGCATGATCATTGTGAGGGGATTCTTCTTAAATTCTTTCTTTCATTTAGCATGACCATTACTAAGATTTATTGAATGCATATTCTTATTATGTGATCAAGGGTTTAGACTTCCACCATGACTATTGGGATTGTTTCTTTTCTATGTTTATATAAGAATTTAGGTTATCCATTCATTCTAATATGAAGTAACTGATCCTAAGAAAATGAGATTTTTAAATAGAGAGCACTTATCATGAACATTTGAACCACTGGGACCTGATTTTAATGACTTTATAATTATTAAATAATTATGTTTTTCCTTATCATTCCATGAACCAGGATTCATTGCTACATGACATCCTTTTTATATTTTATTCTCCAACCTTCTTTACCAAATCACATGCCCAATAGCTTAGATTCAACTTCTTTAAATTGTAAATTGTTTAGGATTATTTTATTTAATTAATAATTTCTTCAATACTATCTATGTGGGTTAGAACATAGGATTGAATTTCCTATACTATTATGTAGTTTTTTTATTTAATTATTCATGTTAAAATTTTCAAAATTCAATAATTTTGTGGGAATTAATGATGTTCTCAGGGCTATCAGTTATTCCTTACCCATATTATTAAAAAACATTTAAATAATTATAATGGTTATAAAAAAGAAAATTATGAATTAGTTAAAGTGATTTAGAATAAGCAGTGAGTGTAAATTAAATAGTAGATGAACTATTTATTAACACATCATCTTGGTAGATGACATGTGCAGGGTTATAGAAAGCATTGACATTGTCAAAATCATTAAAAGGTTTTTAAGAAAATACCTCTATATTTTAATATGAAGGAATGAGTACTTAAAGGAATGTATCTAAAGGTTGAATCTCTATAATGTTTACCCAACACTATTTCCACATATGAAATGAGGAATGAAGGCAATGAATCTATATCAAATGAGAACTAAGAGCAGGTAACCGTCATGTCTATAAATAAACTCTCAGTAAAAGATGATACTAAAGATGAATAAGTTGATGAGGAGATTTTATTCCATAACCCAAATCTAAAGATAGGTAGAGTTAAATTTCTAATTAAATCATTCACACTATTTCTTTAGATATGGATACATTAGACATATTTTGGATGCATATTTTAAAAAAATATCAAGGTGATGATAAATTAATGTTCATCCAATTAAAGAAATAGGAGTGTTGAAGGGTTTTAGATACTCACAAATAATATTGTTTAGAATAAAAATTTTATTCTCTCATAAATTTGAATGTAATGTGGAAACCTAAGTGGATAATGTTAAGAATTCAAGGTACCTTAGTTATGATTCCATGGTGGTTGTTATAGATTAACCACGAGATAATGAAATTTATGATGGAAATAATGGTTTAAAATTAATTGTTTTTCTTAATATAGAACATTAAGTATAAATAGATCAAATTTATGGTCATGGAGATTAAATTAATAACCCAAATAGATTTTTGTGTGGATTTAATCATTATATTCAATAATAAGAGGAATAAAATTCAAGAATGAGGAATGTAATTGGAAAAAATAGGTATAGAAATTATTACTTTTCGTAGAAATAAGTCCAATTAAAGTATAGGATTTGAGATTATAATTAGATCATTAAGGGTTTGAATAAATCCCAAAAGGAATAAAAATAGAATAATTTAATAACATTATATAGTGGTTGTGGTTTGAAGATGAAAGTGTGAGGATTAATAAAGACTACTTATACCAAGCACATAAATGGGTAGTTGAAATTTACTATCACCAATTCAATCTAAATAAGTCCATAGAGAGTATAATGAAGAGAATATTCCTATCCTAGTAGTGTGGTGAAATAAAAAAATAAAAGCTATTATATAGTATGATCATAAGAAGAAATATATCCTACATTGTGAAAACCCACAGGCACTAACATGATTATAACTACTACATAATTGTTAATTAATTATTTTATACCTTCTTATCCCATGAACCATGATTCATTTCTTCTATACATCCTTTTTATATTTTCTTCTCCCACCTTTTTCTCCAAATAACATGCCCAATATCTTAGATTCATCTTCTAAAAATTGTAAATAGTTTAGGATTATTGTTTTAATTAATAATTTCTCTAATATTGTCTCTTTTGGTTCGATATTGAGGTTGAATTTACTATAAAACTATGCATTTTAGTTCATTTTTTTATTCATGTTAAACTTTTCTAAATTTGGCAAATTTTTTATAATTAATGACGTCAGTGTGGCTATTAGTTATGCCTTAATAACCACCAATATTATTAAGGAAAAAACATTTAAATAATTATTAAGGTTATAAAAATGAAAGAGATAAATTGTTTCAAGTGTTTTAGAATAAGTAATGAGGTTAAATGAAGTAATACATTAACATTTGATAAAATTATCATTATAGTAGATGGCATGTGTGGGATTGGAGAAAGCATTGACGTTGTAAAAATCATTAAAATGTTTCTAATAAAACTAACTCAAAATTTTAATATGAAGGAATCATTACAAGAAGGAATGGATCTAAAGGATGAATCTATAGAATTTTTTTACAACACTATTGGCACATATGAAATGACAAATGAATACAATGAATCTATATAAAATGAGAACTCACAGGAGGTAACCTTCATGTATATAAATAAATTCTCAGTAAAATATGATACTAAAGATGAATAAGTTGATGAGGTGATTTTATTCCTTAACTCAAATATAAAAATAGGTAGAGGTTAATTTATAATTAAATCATTCACTATATTTCATTAGATATGGAAATATTATACATATTTTAGCTGGATGTTTAAAAAAATATCAAGGTGATGATTACGATAATGTTCATCCTATTAATGAAATAGAGGAGTTGAGGGGATTGAGATACTCACAAAGAATATTTTTCAGAATGAAAAATTTACTCTCTCATAAAGTTATAAGTAGTGGGGAAACCTAAGTGGATAATGTCAATAATTAATGGAACCTATTCTTCATTCCATGGTGGTTGTTATAGACTAACCACAATATGATGATATTTGTGATGTAAATAATGGTGTAAAATTAATATTTGTTCCTCATATAGAACATTAGGTATAAATAGATGAAATTTATGGTCAGGAATATTAAATTAATAAGTTCAATAAATTTTTGTGTGGAACTATTCATTATATTCTTCCATAAGATGAATATAATTCAGGATTGAGGAATATAATTGAAAAAAATAGGTAAAAATTTACTGATTTCCAAGAAATATATCTAGTTGAAGCATAAGATTTGAGAGTAGGATTATATCACTAAGGGTATTAATAAATACAAAAAGGAATAAATATTGAATAATTTAATAACATTATATAGAAGTGGTGGTTTGGAGATGAGAGTGTGAGGATTAAGAAATACTACTTACACTAGTCATGGAAATGGGTAGTTCAAGTTCCTTATCACCAATTCAATCAAATGTCTTCCTTGGGACGTATAATAAAGAGAATGTTCCTATCCCAAAATTATATTGAAATAAAGACAAAAGAAAATATATTATATAGTATGATCATAAGAGGAAATCTATCACGGTTTTAGAAAACCCACAAACACCAACATGATGAAGGAATATCGATCTTCATGGTACTTAAAAGAAATGTGATGATTCGGGGAAGGTTGAAAAGATGATATGAGAAATTTGGGGTCACTTATTTAGATGTTTAGGGGATACCCAATTCATGTTTTTTATTATTAATAGAAATTTCAGAAAATTAATATTATCAAAAATAGACAAGAATAAATGATTCTTTCCATTTAGATTCTAATGGATTCTTCTTTTTGTGTGATTGTTTCCATCATAATGAAATTTATTTTGTCTCATGGTTTTAAAGGTTTTTTAAAAGGCACCTCAAACTGATAGTTGGTAGTATATATTTATATAATAAAACATGATTAAAAATAAAAATAAATATATATTCTTATAATTACAAGAGGATTCATATAGATAGAAGATAAGTAGGATCATCTACCATTAACCAAGGAATACTTGTGATCATGGGTAAAAAAGAAGATTGTGATGGAAAACCTAGATGAAATTGAATTCCATGAAATAGATAGAATTATAAAATTGATTCTAGATAGGGTTGTAATGATCCTACTAATGGGAATAAAGACTTCATAATTAGAATTAAATTTAATAAATATGAATTTTTTCATTTTTTTAATGATGAACAACTCAAAGTTATTATTTCCAAAAATAATGTTGTTTCTAGAAAATAATTTAGATATATATATACTTTTTATTTTAATTCCATAGTCACAATTTAATAAATTCAAGCTAGTTATATTAATTAGGAAATGAGGTGGAATTAAATATGAAGAAATGTAGTGTCAAGAGTATATATGGTTCAATTATATTTCATGGTATATTGATATTAGTGAATCATAATCTTACTAGTGAAGAAATATGGTGTGTGTTATCCAAATAAGTGGTAATCAACTATAGCACAAGAAGCATAACCATTTTACCTATAAATATTTGTAGAACATGGTAAAAAAATTAGGAAGTTTGATATATCCCTAATCTTACATATGATCAATCCCATAGATTTGATTCAATTTAAAAGTATAATATTGTATGGAAGGCATTCAATCTAATGAAAGTAGGTCTTGAATCTTTCTTAATCTAGTTCGTGAAGACTTGTGTGGTATAATTACTCCAGAACCATATATTGCAAAGAATTAATTTTTATTATATATTTTTTAATATAGTAGTGTACCTTGATTAATAGCTGTCACATGCATATCTTTGGTATTCAAGTGTTTCACTAAATAAAAAAGGAAATCAAGATAAGATTCTTATTATGGAAATAAAGAAATTATTTATTTAAAAATGAATATAAATCACCAAAAAAATTTGGAAATATATCGATAAATGAATGGGATTCAATTTATTGTTTTAGATGTGTGGAATGCTTAAAAAATAAATTCATTGAATGGAAGTATTGCATCCTCAACAACATGGAATAGACTATTCTTATTAATAAGAAACTATAGAATACATATTAGAAATAAGAAGTTCTTATCATAGTGTATATATCAAATATTCCATTTCTAATACCTAATGTGGATACGACCCAAAAAGAAATTTGTTATAGTAAGAAGCTGGAACTCAAATACATTTGATTTTTTTGAATTGAATGTTTAATTTTAAATAAAGAGACGAATAAAAGGAATAAATCACAAGATTATGAAGGTATTTTATATTTAAATTCATCCAAAAGTATGTATTAAAAGTTATATATAAAATATTTTAACTAAACATTTATTAAGGAAATATATATTAATCATGGTATATGATTAATTATTTTATATAAATAAGATGATTTCAAATGATGGTCTAAATACTTTTTAAAAAACATCCTATTTTTTAAGGTGAAAGTGATGGGGAAATTTTTAGTTCAATTAGAGATAATAGAATATAGAATAAATATATTAATGGTTTTATAATCAGAAAAATAAAACACACATAGTAGTAACAAATCAATAAACTAGTAGGGAAGAAATCAATGTGAGAAACATCATTGAAAATTTGATAGCTCCTCTTCAAACAAGAAGAATAAATTATTGGCAGTAAACATATTTTTAGTATTATGTAGAACAAAAAAAATTGAATATCATTCAATGTATTATCATTGTATCAGGGATATGAATTAATAACATAACAAAATATAGAAAAATAAGATATATAAAATTTTTTAGAGGCTATAAAATAAAAATTAAATATGGATAAAATGTGTTTCTTAAAATATAATTATAAATATGACATGGTCACAAGGAATAAGTATTCCTTAGTTCAAAAAGAATGATCTACAATTTAATTCATCGGTGTATGCAATACTTTTTCAATGACTCCTCAACTTGATATGAAAATATTATTTTTATATCTATTTTAAATAAGGATTCAAAGTGTATCAAATGTGTATTATATAATTATTCCTAAATCAGGTCCTAGAAGAGAAAGTTTATATTTAATAACAATATATGTTTCTAATTGATGAAGATGGTGGTAAGTTGTGTCATATAAGAATGATTTCTATATCCTAATAAAAACATAATGGGATTAGTACTCATGGAATATAAATTATGTAAAGAAACATGGATGCAAATTAAAAATGTTGTTCATAAACTCTACATCATAGAAAAATAGAAATGGATATTTTTAGTCAAATATTAATAAGTAATTACCTATGTATGATAAAATAAAAATTAATCCGAGAAGTATTCATAACTTGTGTGTTGAGAATTTCATATTTCTTTGACTGGTGAAATAAAATATTACCTTGTATTTCAATTCATTAAATGAAAGGATCGGAAAATTAATAAAAAAAATATGAAACATGGTAGTCAAATAGTTTCACATGGGGGATTATAATACAATGAATACACTAGTATCCACCTAGATTAAACTATTAATGTATGAGGATGGAAATGTGATTCATGTGATATAGTAATTATGAAAAATGGAATTTTTGTAATTGAAAGCCACATTTTTGGGGATCTTACGTTTCACATATCAAGATACCCACTATAAAATTTCTCCTAAATAAATTCATAATCAATATTTGAGATAAATAAATTGTTAAATCATCAAAAAAGTTTATTTAAGGATATTTTATAATAGTAATTCATAGTATTAAACATGTTCTATACAAATGAAGATCGGGTAGGTTTGGTGGATAACCGAATGTCAACATATGGGTATGAATTTTATCATTGAAATTATTATATCTCTTGGATAAGTAAGAAGTAATATTATGTTTCTATAATTATATTAGAGTAAAAATATATATAATCCACTCAATATCATACCTAGTAGTCATTGATGAGACAAAATCTTGAAGACTATATGTAAGGGGTGGAATATATTATTCTGACTACTGTGATAATCTAGTTCCAAAAACCTCATTCTCCATTAATGTATGACGAACATTGATATTAAATATCATTTAATAAAGTCATGTTTAAGAAACATGTGTTAAAAATGGAATATATTTATATTCTCGATCATGTTTTGAAGAATATCGGTTATCTCTTGGAGTGTAACCAAATCCATCACTCTTGATGGTTTATAAAGGAAACCCCACTCCTATGTGGAAATTTTATTTTGTAAAATGTATGGTTTCTATTATAAATATATTTCTTGAATCCATAACACTCTTTTATAAATATTCAATTATGTTTTATTTTGGTTCATTGATAAAGTGGTAGAAAATGTTTTTGTATTAATGACAGTATGATATAGTGTATATTTTTTCTTAACAATGAGTAAGCATTCTAATGTGGGAGAGAGTTTTCTATTTTATTCTTAGGGATTAGTTTTTAGAAGATCCAAATGATAATTTTTTTGAAGAGAAGATAAAATAGTATCATCATGATGATTATTTCAACTAATTATTTTCTCACCCCACATTCAACACATGAGATTATATTTTTTGAATTTTTTATTATCAGTTCACATTCATAAGGAAAGTGATTCACATAGTGGTATAGGTGAGATTTACTTAGTTATGAAATTTAACTCGCAAAAAAATGTTAAATTTACATTGTAATTTTAATCAAACCTAAAGGGAAAGAATTTTTGAAAAACATATCATTGGTTCTTTCATTTGGTCGATTTCTTGTAAATTTTATCTGATGGTTTCTTGAATCTATTTGGAATCTGTAAGAGAGTGATCAAGTGATACACCATGTCATTAGTACCATTGGTTGTATCTTTTTATTCTTGTTTTCAATGTTATATAACTTCATGTTAAGCCATGAGGTAGAGTATTTTGTATGACTTAAAAATTATATGACTTTTATAGTCTTATTATTTACATTCATACTGAAAAAATGGTCATTAAACCCATAAATGTTATTGTATAAAATAAAAAAATGCCCAATCAAATCTAGGGACACATGTTGGAAAGGAGTAGCACTAGGTTAGTTTGGGATGGTGGAGAAATGGGTAACCATGTAATATGGTGGAATCATAGAGTATTTTACTATGTGGTATGGCATGATGAACTTCCAGCACATGTAGTGTCCTAAGGGATTTAAACTATTTCATTGCAATTTATTTTCTTATATCATAGTGTCAATTTAGATAAATTTATAACGTGTGATATAAAACATTATATACTATATCGTAATATTGGTGACCATGATTTAGAAAATAGAATAATGAAATCATGTGAAGTGCATGTGGAACTCCCTATAATTCAACGTACCATACAACAATGGTGACCCAAAATTTTCTAGAGTCACTATAGTGTTGATGTATTGCATTATGGACAGTGTATTATTATAACTATGATGGAATGTGATTTTTTTATTTATAAATGAGATTATTATAAATATAAAACACCAAAATATTTCTATATTAGTGAAATTAGAGTGTTTTAGGGTATCATGTTGAGAATACGGGTGCATGAAAATAGAATTGGTGTCTGTGAATCTTGTATATTATATTAAGTTACACCATAGTAAATTTTTATACGTTATAACTTGAAATTGTGTTCTTTTATTACACCGTAGATTATAAATACATGTCATAGTTATTTCATATTCTAAGATAAGAATACTTTAAGGGAAAGGGGCTACACCAGGGTGATGTTGATTTTTTTTCAACCTGGTATATTTGACTGGTGATTTAAAGGGAGTTATCACATGATATTTAAGAGAATTTATATGAATTAAAATTCACTTAATAACCATAGTTAAGTTTCATTACTAACTTTCATTATCTATAAATTAAATACTAAGAAATATTTATCGAAAATCTTTCATTGAATAGGTTTGACGAATTTATGGAAATTGTATATTATAGTTTTCCAAAACAAGAAGGAGAAAATCTAGGTGAATGATATTAAAAAAAATCTTAGAGAAACATATAGGTTAAAATTTTAGTTCATCAAATATTATAAATAAGATATTTAAAAATATTTCTATAAATATATATGGATAATGAAAAGGACATTCTAAGGGTCCTACCTCTCTAGAAATTGAACAAACCTATATAGTAGTAAAAATATATTCCGAATGAATTTTCTCAAAAAAACATATAGAGAATAGGATGATTATAGAGTAATGAGAAATTATATTTGATGAAGTGTAATGAAATTTTAAATGTATTTTTGAATAGTCAGACTAAAGGTTCAATGAGACCATGATATTGTGTATTCATTTTAAGAAGTGCAACTAGTGTCTCAGATTCATAGGAAAATTTTGATTCAAGAACCTTGGATTAGCCTTATTTAGTTAACTATGTCATAATTTTTTGTTCATTAATTATATATTTATTCACTAATTATTTTTTTAAGGTGGAGAAATAAATATTCTTCTGAAAGATATAAAAATTAATGATTAAGGATATAGTTTGAATTTTCTTCACTCTAATTCACCCCAACCCCCTCGAATGTTATATTTTTTTATTGAGACCAATAATTTTTACCATAAACACCATCAATGACATGGGATATTCAATATCCCCTTTTGGTTTTTTATCAATACCTTTATATGATTTTATTTCAATGTGTATGTATTCCATCTTCTTTTCATATCCCCTTATTGAAAAAATATTTAAAAAAAATTAGTGGTTGGACCTCCCTTATAATAAAATAATATAACCTACCAATTTTATTTTTCTACATTGAATTAATTAAATTGATTAACTATAGAAAATTTAACATTTTGTGATGGACTATATTTGATATACTTGGATTCTATTGAAAATATTTTATAGAAATGGTTTTTTGTGATCAAATTAAATTTCTAACACAAATTCTCTTTGATGAGAAAAAAGATTGATTCTATTAAAATTTGTTCCATAGAGTTATTTTTAGTGGAATGATAAATAAATCACATATAATAATGATTTTTTATGCATTTAATATTCCATCACATGTAAAAATCATGAATCAGAAGCAAAAATGAATAAGTGTTACTTGATCACATAAATATTGAATAAGCTACGCATTATAAGATGAAGACTGAAGTGAAAGACACGGTGATTGAATATTTTAAGATTATATTAAATAATATATTTATATATGTATTGATTTAATTTAGGATGATTTATTTTATAGGATAAAATTTAATTATCAATTTTAAAATGTTAAATTTGAGAATAAAAGTTTTATAGGTGTTAGTAGTGAAGATGAATTACTCTCTTTTGATGAGATTTCTAAAGAGGCTGAAGTGGATATGACATATGGATATCAATTTGCAGATAAGTTGTTCCATGAATAGAAAGATATATAGTCCATAAAATAAATTTGGATCAATGGGAGATCATTAACATAGTGAATAATGTAATTATCAAATATTTTTGGGTAGATAATGATAGGATAAAAATAACTAAGGAAGTCCTAAATGTGGACATACATAAGATGGAATCCAAGAATGATGAAAAAAAATTAACTTCTTGAATAAATTTCTAAAAAAATATTCAAGGAACAATATTTTATTGCATGTTTCATTCATCTCAAAAAAATTCTTAAAGAGGGGATAAAATCTCGAAATAAATTTGATTCCAGATTAATGGAAATAGAATGTCAACTAATAGAGAAATACTAAAGTATTAGTGAGATTGAGAATAATATTTATTTTTCTATGGGAATGTTGAAAATGCATTTCTCACTAGAGAAAAATATATAAGTGGATTACAAGATGATCAAAATATGAGATTAGAAAATTAGAGAAGTTGTATTTAAACCTGAAAATAAATAGAAACTTACAATTAAACCAAAACGTAAATAATCTTATAATAAATTTTCTATGATATGATACTACTATTCATTAATGGGGAACACTATAGGTGTGTGTTATGAATTTAGAAATCTTGATGATTAAAAAATAATGGCTACATTTATAGATAAACTAATACATGATGAAATAGGGTATGTGTTCAGTAGTAAATGTTTAATTTATGTTCACCCTAGTTATGTGGAAAGGTAATGTAGTTGGATGAATGTTTATATGGAAAATGATTCTATAAGGAGGTCCTCTTCTCAGTTTTTTTACAAGGAAATATCCTATAATAAAAAATGACTAGTTAATATGGAAAATGGGAACAATTTATTGGAGGAAGAACCTTATGTTCAATGATTGGTTTATAAAGAACCAATAAAAATGAACTCAGAACAATCCTCTTGGAGATAAATGAAATAGATATGGAAAAATAAAGGGGAATATGATCTATTTTTTATTATAAATATTGTTCACATAAATAAAGACTCACATAAAAAAATATAGTGAGGTATCAAACAATTTTTTATTGAGCTATAATTAAAAGGGATCCCTTATGAATAGAAAAATATATATTAATATGAGAAATGAAGTCTTGTAGAATATATCTCTAATAGAGGAATAAGTAAGAATAGATAAAAAATTGTAAGACTCTTTCTATTAGAAATAATAATGAAACAATTTGTAGTGGTGGTGCATCAAAGAATGAAATATTTATGATATCATTTTAATCAACACCCATGAAAATATCTCTTCAATAAGGATGAATTTTTTTTGATTGATAGTTTATTTGGACAGCACCTTAAATTAGATTCAGGGATAAAGAACCCTTCATGACCTTTTGTCTCTATATTGTGTGATGAAGTTGATATTTCACAACAATTTCCATGTCGTTTTTTGATTCAAAATGGAGACTATATTTTTGTTCATAAAGTTTTATTTGAAATATTTCATAAATATTTCCATGAATGTTGTTCATGTAAGAACCCGGTTCTTATTAATGAGGTACGAGTTTATTCTATTCCTTTTCCCTTAGCGTTTTTGAGAAAACGAGGAAAATGTGGGGAGAAATCCTTAATTTATGGGTACACACCATGTACATTTCCACACGCCAGGTACTTTGGCCGTGTGGGATCAGTATACATGGTATTTAGGCTTATTGGTGATTAAGGATGTAAAAACTAACTACACACTGTGTACTTAGTAATACACGTCATGTAGTCAGTCAGCAGGTGAACAGTAAGGTGGTGAAGGTAGCCACCAGTGGAACGATAGTATAGACCGTGTACTTAGTAATACATGCTGTGTAACCAAGTCAGAAGATGAATAATGAGGCAGTGGAAAGAAGCCGCCAGTGGAACAGTTAAAAAATTGAAAGTACATGTCGTGTACTTGAGAGTAAACGCCGTGTAGTTATGCTTTTTCGTTAAAAATAGGCAGTAGCCTCCTCATTTGGTAGAGGAGGAATAGAACACACCATGATCTATGAGAGAATAATTCGAGGCTTGGAGGAGCTCCCGATCGCACACCAGGACTCTGATTCTTCCGCTGTTGATCTCATTTGAACCACGCGGGTAAGGGATTCCTTCTCCTTGAGTCTTTCCTTCCAATTCTTTCTCAAAGAGAAGTTATTTAGGATTGAACGGGTAATTAATTATCTCAGATCTATGTCTTTCTTGGTTGTTTCGGGAGGTGCCTTTCATGTATATCAATCAGAAGAGATCGTGGTAAGTGGGTCTTGTGTTTAATTACAATTTTCGAGTTTATTTTGTGTACCATTATGCATGATCCCATGTTCGGGGTGTCATGTGATTGAGACCATTACTGTTAAGATACCTAGAATTGCATAGGTGATCTAATGAATAAATATAAACTTCTATTTGGGATTGTTGCTTTGATCCAGGGCCACCCCGTGGGTGCGTTTCCCTTGTTTAGCCGTTTGGCCAGAATACCCGTGGGTATACCACGATTATAGCATGTTTTGAGTTTTCTTGAGAGGAAACATATATTAAATTGCTTGTTTGTGTGTTGGGATCATCCAAGTTACTTGTTTTTTCTACGGAATGCCTAAGGGTAGTGTTTGTTTAGCTCGAGGGAAACGTTTCTTATGTATGAGGGCAGCAACTTCAGTGCCTATGGTCAATATCTCGTATGCCTGAGGGAAATATTCGTTATGCCTATGGGAAGTCACCTGCGGGTTTCTATTCTGTTTGCCTGAGGGTAAGGATTGGCATGTCTGAGGACAATGTTTACAATGAATATTCACTATGGTGATTTCTTATGTTGTACCTACCAAGCTAAAGTACAAGCTCAGAATTGATAAATAATTATTAAAATGTCAATGTAACTAGTATTGATATTTACTTTTGAGTACTGCCTTATTTACTACATTTTATTATTGCACAATGCTATTTCACATTTTCACTAACAGTTTGGCATGGGCCTTTGGTGGATGCCTACTAGGATTTATTTCTCACACTCTGTTTGGGTCATGTCATAGGCCCAAACAGATTATATTGATGCAGGTTTTGATAAGGTCAAGGGTCCCTACACATGTACTTGATTTTTGTAGAGGAGTAAGTAGAACATGGGGAAAATCTTAGTCTTGCAATGTTGTTGTGTTCCTGTTTCACTTCTTTAGTTTTGTTTTGTTGTACTTTGTACCTTGTGATTTATTGTTTTAGATTTCAGTTTCCTACTTTGGCTTCTTTCTTAGAATTAGTGACATGTTGCATCATGATATCTATATGACTGCTAGTTATCTTTTCCTTCTGTTATCCATTTCTGGTTTATATTTTCTATTGCTTCCACTTTGGTATGTTTATATATTTTATTCCGTTGTGCTACTCTTTGACGAAAGAGGGAATGGTTTTCCCACTATTAGTCCTTGGCCCTCACTACTAGTGAGGAGCCTCTGGCATTTGGGGAAATGCGCTTAAGGTCATGTGACCAACCGAATTCGGGGCACCCGTTATGTTGCTTCCGAAACTGGGACGTTACAAAGTGGTATTATAGGAAATTTCTTTTCTCTAGGTTATTTTATTATTTGGAGACAATGGAAAGATATATATTGTTAAGGGATTCAGCAATAAACTATTCCTAAGAGTATATACCCTGTGTATAGGTAAAGGTCGGATTTCCTCAAATTAAATTGTGATTTTCTATTTATGATTATTACAGTTGATCTGATTTCATCATTAGGTGCATTAGAAATATCATTTTGTTGTGATAGATGTTGTGCTATAAAATAAATACGTTAGTGTTAGGTGTCTTGATAAAAATACCTACTATTTGATAAGTTATTGTTGTGTGAGGTTTTGTAGAATGAATGCCAAACTTTGGTTCTTGAGGAGTATGGGCCCCCATTGACCAGAATTTTGTGTATCATTAACTTGATTACTTTTTTTATAACATGTATAAGATGCCAAGCTTGGATTCCCGGGGAGTATAGGCCCCCACAAATTTTAATTTGGCACGTGGGTGTTGGTTTCAGTGTTTTTTGGGCTCCGGAGTAGATTCTAAGGCTTACGGTCCAGAAAAACCCAAAATACACATCGTGATGTTTTGACTACACGCCATGTACTCTCTTATTGGGTAAGAAATGAAAAAGTATAATTCTTATGTACACGTCATGTAGACCTTATACATGTCGTGTAGTCTCTAACCGTGTCGTAATCTGTGTTTGTAGAGACACAGGATAGATAATTTCTTGTGATAACACATCGTGTACTGGATGAACACGTCGTGTAGTGTAGACCATATGTCTGCACATGCGATTGATAACACAGACAGAGGAACCTTAAGTTAAACACATCCTTTCTTCCAAGAACATACTGTGTAGTCTGACCCAGGTTCCCGGCCGTGTCACTAATAAAACAGGTCAGTGTTATACTTTCACATCAATGTCGTGACCACCTGGAACACGCCGTGCAGTGTCAGCTGTGTGGTCGGCCGTGTAGCTAACAACATGGGTCGGTTGGGGCTTCTTAGTACACATCGTGTCCGTCTGGGACACGCCGTGTAGTGTAACTTGGGTACATAGGCCTTGTTAGTAACAACACGGGCCGGTGAAGCTTGTTATGTACACGTCATGTAGTCTTGTCTTAAGAGAGCTGTGTGGATTAACCATGCCATGTAGTCTTGTCTTAAGAGAGCTGTGTGGATTAACCATGTAGAAGGACTCGAGTAGGGAAAGAAGATTCAAGTACACGTCATGTGTTAGGACAACACGCAGTATCGGTGGGGTGTTACATGACTAGTTTTAGCTGAAGTACACGCCCATGTAAATGGCATAGGGGTACTTTCCGTGTGGACTTTATACACACCATGTAGTCTCTTTTCGCTAGTTCATGTGTTTTTACCCTTTTTCCTTGGGTACACTTAACCGGAAAAAAGAAACCTCGACAGTAAATTAAACTTAAGTGTTTATTTGACATTGTAGAGTCATCCTACAGAGACGACCACGAGTGGTTCTCCAAGAGAGTGGCAATGATTATACTCTAGAGACGGTAGGCCATGGGCTACCAATGGATCCTCCAGTAGTGCCATATGTGGTGCCAGCCATTATATCGGACGCAGGTACGGATGCGCAGTTCCGTGAATGCTTCATCCGGTTCATGTAGACCTTCCAGGGAGCATCGTCGGTTGCCACATCTATGATAGTGATAACACATATATTCCAGTAGTAGCATCCTCCTATGTTTTCAAGGGATGGTAGACCATAGTCTTTAGAGTCATGGATGGGTTCTATGAAGAAAGTCTTTGAGTGACTAGAGATGCCTCTTGAGAGGAGGTTCAGGATTGCTACTTACTTACTGCGTGATTCTTTCAAGTGATGGTGGGATGTTACCACCCATTCTGAGCATCACCGAGACATGAAGTGGGATGATTTTCAGGAAGTCTTCAATGAATTTTTCTTTCTGGAGACACTGAGGGCAGATTGAGCTCAAGAGTTCATGAATCTGTTGTAAGGTTCCATGTGAGTGAGGGAATATTCTACCCGCTTCACCGAGCAACAACATTTTTCACCTGTTTTGGTGGGTGACGAGACTTTGAGGGATAGACGCTTTAAGGATGGTCTTTGATGTGACATCTGAAAACTGGTGAATGTTTTCAGGTTTTCTACAGTGCATGCTACTATAAAACAGGCATTGATTACTGAGCAGAACCTGGCAGAAGCTAGTGGTGCGAACCAGGGTGGTTCGGCACTGGTTTCTGGTACTATTTATACTATCAAGAGGAAGGGGCAGATGGATTTATCTCACAGTGGTAGTACTAACCAGAAAAATTCTTCAGGTGGTCAGGTCATGTGCTACCTGTGTGGTAAAGAGGGGCACAAGAGACCTCAGTGTCTGTGTGACCCATTGGAGTTCCGAGATTGTGGCAGGGCGGGTGAATCTTCAGCGTTTTGGCAGGTCGTTCGCGCCCAGTGACTAGTGTGAGTGGTTCTGTGCAGACTCTTCATACAGGAGCAGGCCCATCAGCTTCTTACCAGTCAGGTAATTAGAATACGTCAGGACGTTCAGACCGAGGTGGTGGTCTTGGTCATGGTAGTCAGACACCAAGATCTCAGAGATAGCATGGTGGGTCAGCTCAGGGTAGCCAGGCTATGTCGCAGAGCCACAGCACTGGGTAGGCATATGTAGTGCAACAGACCTAATAAGAGTAGGATTCCACACCTTCCACTATCATAGGTACTATTCTAGTTTCTTCTGTTTTATCCTCTGTACTTTTCGATACTGGTTCTACAGATAGATTTATATCTATGGCTGTTGTGGAGAGCCTTGGGATATGCGTTTCTTCTTCTTTGGATATCATGATGCTAGACACTCTGTTGGGAATGAGAATGGTAGGTGTGCGCCCGTGCAAGGAGTCCCCCTTCAAGTTGGTGGGTGTCACTTTCTATGGTACCTCTATATCTTAGAGATGACAGCCTATGATGTCAGTCTCAGGATGGACTAGTTGGTACCCTTCTGATCCTTAGTGGATTTCTATCATCGTAGGGTGAGTTTCATTTCACCAGAGGGCAGAAAGTTTCTACACAAGGGCGAATGGGATGTTCAGTCAAGTCGAGCTCGACCCGAGCATCGTGGTCGAGGTGGAGTGACAGCCCATATTGTGAGTTTATATCTAGATGAACAGGGAACTTGTTAGAAGTATTTCCCTCCAGTGGTAAATCATTTAAAGGATGTATTTTCGAACAACTTTTCAGGTTTACCTCTAGAGCGAGAGGGGGATTTCTCTATTGAGCTTGTGCTAGGAGCGGCACCAGTGTCCATTACTCTTTATAGGATGGATACACCAGAATTGTAGAAGCTCAAGAGGCAGTTAGAGGAGTTGTAGGCCAATGGTTTCATCCAACCCAGTACTTTTCCTTGGGGTGAACATGTCTTGTTTGCAAAGAAAACGGATGGTACTCTCAGACTTTGTGTGGATTATCAGAAGTTGACCATTTGGCGGTTAAGAACCGATATCCCTATGAAGGATTGATGATATTTTTTATTAACTTCGAGGAGCACGAGTGTTCTCAAAGATTGACTAGAGGTCTGGATATCATCAGTTGCACTTTAGACCATTGTACATACCACTTAAAACCTTTCAGAGCAGATATGGTATATACGAGTACATGGTCATGTTGTTCGGACTCATGAACGCACCAGTAGTTTTCATGGATCTGATGAATCACGTGTTCCACCCATCTCTGGATTCTTTTGTGGTATTATTCATGAACGATATCTTGGTGTACTCTCACACTCGACACGATCATTCCACCCATCTTGAGATTGTAATGAATACACTGAGAGAGCATCAGTTATATGCTAAGCTCTCAAAGTGTCACTTTTTGATGGACCGTATTCACTTCCTGGGTTATATCATCTCAGAGGCAGGAGTTGCGGTAGACCTAGAGAAATTTAAAGAAGTAGTTTCGTAGGATCAGCCTAAGAACATGTTTGAAATATAGAGTTTCTTGGGGCTGGCTGATTACTACACGCGCTTTATATATGACTTGTCCTGCTTAGAAGATCATTGATGGGTTTTACTAAGAACGGTATGAGTTTCGTTTGAGTAGAAGCTTGCAATATATCCTTTAAGGAGCTAAAGGGAAGTTTGACATCAGCACGAGTCCTGATACTTCTAGAGCAAGGGAAGAGCTATACAGTTTACTGTGACACATCAGGTATTGGGCTAGGAGCAGTGTTGATACAGGGATATTGAGTAGTTTCATATGGGTCTCGGTAGTTGAGGCCACATGAGAAGAATTACCCGATGCATGATCTTTAGTTGGCTGTTATTGTTCATGCGTTACGCTGTTGGAGAAATTATCTTTTAGGAGAACACTTTGTGGTATTTATGGACCAAAAAAGTCTTAAACACATATTTAGCTAGCGTGAATTTAATTTGAGATAGCGGAGGTGGGTTTAATAACTTCAATACTTCGACTTCGAGCTTTCCTATACTCCTGGTAAAGGTAATGCAGTAGCTGATGCACTGAGTAGGAGGACTCAGATACAGGTAGTGCATGAGGCCAGTGGTGAGTGGAAGCTTATGGCTTTCTTCTCTGAGATGAATTTGGAGGTGTATGATAGTCAGGGGAGAACAGATATTTCATCCTTAGCTATGACTTCTACTCTCCTGGATAGAGTGAGAATGAGACAACTATTAGATTAAGAAGGACTAGTTCTACGGGAGTCGGTGGAAAGTGAGGACCCTCATCCTGGTTGGACAATAGGTGATGACGAGGTACTGCGTATCCATGGATGATTGTGGGTTACATGTGATATAAGCAAGGATTTGATGTGGGAATTTCATGTTTCATCTTGGGAAGTGCGTCCTGGGGTCACCAAAATGTTCCATGACTTGAGATGTCAGTATTGGTGGCTAGGTATGAAAAGAGAGGTAGCTGGTTTTGTTACGAGATGTTCCACCTGTCAGTAGGTGAAGGAGGGGCATCAGAGGCTAGCTGAACTATTGAAATAGTTACCCATTCCAGAGTGGAAATGCGATGATGTCGTGATGGACTTTGTGACTGGGTTTCCAAGGTCACCTCGAGCCAATGATGTCATATGGGTTGTTGTGGACAGACATACAAAGTTAGCTCACTTTTTGCCGATCGAGGAGACATTGGGTGTTGACGCGCTCAGAAAGTTGTATATCTGAGAGGTAGTGCATCTTCATGGGGTCCCTTGTTCTATCATTTCATATAGGGACTTTGGTTTTACGTCTCGTTTTGGGTAGAGTTTTCAAAGGGCACTGAGTACACAGGTGCTTTTGAGAACAGCTTAGCACCCTCAGACCGATGGCCAGTCAGAGCGTACGATACAGGTGTTGGAGGACATGCTGCGTGCATGCATCCTAGACCTTGGGGGATCTTGGTAGAAGCACATACCCATGGAATAGTTTTCCTATAATAATAGCTTTTAGAAAACTATTGAGATGGAACCTTATGAGGATTTATACGGTAGTCCAGGCCAATCACCTTTGTGCTGGTTGGCGGCAGGTGAGGCAGCATTACTAGGACCGTGTCTCATGCATGAAACTTAAAAGCAGGTCTAATTGATTCAGAAGTGGATGGCTACTTCCCAGTCTCATCAGAAATCTTATTTTGATCACCACAGATGACCCTTGGAGTTCATGGTCAGGGACCAGGTTTTCTTGCGTGTTTCGCTGAGGTTGGGACACAGGCGGATCTGGAGATATGGTAAACTTTAACTGAGGCATGTAGTGCCATTTGAGATTCTGGAGAGATTCGGGTTGGTTGTGTAACACCCTAACCCCAGAAGCCTAGAGTTGGTGTATTATTTTAATACATTTGCCCGATCACAAAAGATCATGTCTTGAAAGACCGATTAGATTAGTAGACTTGGAAATACAAGATACATTCATATGGTTTACATTACATCATAAAATGGAAAACTACAGTAACATTGTTTCCATAGAAAATACTGAGATCCCATATACTATCCCTACAGGTCTATCATTATATACTTCTTCACATCTTGGGAAAAATAAAACATATAAAGGGGTGAGCTCAGATGCTTAGTAAGGATAACAATACAGCAGAAACATTCATAAATAAGCATAAACATTTAAGGAAAAGTATAAGACTAAAACCAAATCCATTAAAACATGAACTTAATTATAATATGGAAAAGATAAAATCAAATAATGTCATTTAATTACGCACATGGATATTCTACTAGTCGAATAATCATTTGAAATATCAATAGCCACTTTCATAATGATGGAATGCATAATACCAAACATTCCTAACCACATAGTCAAGTCCTTGTGCCAAGAATAAAATAAAATATTTTGTCAAGGCCTTGTGCCAAGACCATAGTTTGTCTCATGAGACCTACTGATGCATCGAGGAGCTATAGCGGGCTCCACCCATCACTTACTAAGTCCAATGCATTCCTCATATGAAAATGTTTAAACATAACATAAACATTAGTATTAAAACTAGAATACAAAAGGTCAATACTTTATCTATAAACCATGAATGGTAGAAAAATAACACATCCATAGTCAAAAATATTACAAAACCTTCAATACAATATGGATGTTTTGTATCATAGTAAATCAACATCAAATAAACTTAAAATCCATCAAAGGATGTTGACATAGGTGAAATCAAAACCTTTTTTAGAGAAATATCTCTTTCTATTTTAAAATGATTTAAGAGTCACATAATTATAAAGATAATATTTATTTTTAAAATATTATTATAATCTTGTAAGGGAAGTTTTGACGATGTTATAATGGTAGAAAATAGTTGCACCTACTGTATAAGTTAAAAAACATACTTATCTTAATTTAGTCGAAAAGGTCAAAAAGTAACTTGTTTGAAAAACGACGAAAAGATTCCTTACAAAAAATACAAGGTTAAATACAGTTATAAATTACTTTACCCATTTATCTAGTAAAAAATGTTTTGTAATACATTTTTAAGAAACATGTATGTGGACGATAAAAAGTTCCCAGTACATACTTATGTAAAAACAACCTCAGATAATAAAGAGATTGTAGAATTTACCGTTACCTTGTAGTTTTCCTTGGTCAAGGGTAGGTTAAACTCTTGTGTAATTTTAAAATAATTGTTATTAAATTATACAATAATTATATACATTATTATGATATCATATATGATCTTTTAACATTTCATTGTATCTTAGTATTATCATCGTTTTGGTTGTTAACAGATTTGTTTTCCTTTATATTATTTGTTATGTGAGTAATATTTGTTATGGATAGGATGTATCTTATTCATATACCGAATTATATCAAGTCTTAAAACATTATTTTTAATCATCAAATGAAAATTAGTCTTAAATGGATACGATGGGGAATGAATCTCATCGCGTTCGTGGAGACAGTAATCCGTATGTACGAATGAGAAACAATATCATTCCTTTGATATTAAAATAATATATAATTGGATGGTATATCATATATAGAGTATCATTATCATGTTATATTTATTATTTAAATCAATTAAACATCATTATTATACCCATCCAAATAATAATGTATTGAATAACAATTACACCACGATGTGGAGACGGAAAGCCGTACGTATGAACATATGGTGACATTTCATTCAAAGGATGGATAGAATAATGAATATGGTTGTACCATATTTATAATATCATCATATTATATAGAATATAGTGGATTTATTATTTTATAATGGAAACAACAAAGAACGAGGAAGTGGAAGAAGAAAGGAACTTGAAAGAGGGGATTAAATATTTACCTCTTCTTCGGGTTCTTCCTTTTGATTTGATCAAAAGGGCTCCCTAGGTTGGCTTTCTGATTAAATAAAGGCCTATAGGATTAATTGAGAAAATTTGAGAAGGTAATTGGGCAGGTTTTGGCTGAGCCATGTGGCTTTGATGGTGTGAATTAGAGAGAAGGGGGAGTGCCCTTTTATAAGAGGGGTGAGATGCACCTTAGGAAAAGATAGAAATATTATTTTATAATAAAATCATTTTCTGTTTCTAATGGATCCAAAATGAATTATTTAAATATAAGGTGGGGATGGGTCTAAAAACACTCATCCAATAGGTTTTATAGAGGTTTGGGTCATTATATTAACTTTTTCTTTTAGATTTAACTCTTAGTTAAATCGTTTGACATTTACCATGTCTCTTTGTATTCTTATATTATATGGTTAATAAACTTACTATATACTTCCAAGAGAACCCCAAGTGGTTCAATAATGAAACCCATATCATTATATAAGTCTTTTGAACAAATATTATCTTTTTAGGAATATAATATTGATTAATAATATAATATTTTTTTTAAACCTCGTTTATGTCAATTTAGACACTATTTGGTATTTTCTTTTTGCGAAATTCATAAAAGAATTATTTCTTCGAAAAAAAATCATCTAACTAACCATAATATGTCATATTAACCTAGAAAATTAGTTTAATTCTTAAAAATTCTCAAATTATATTTATTTGGATATTTATAATGTCAATTATTTTAATCTTTCATTAATTAGGTAATTCTTGTATCATCATTGTGTCCTAAATAAATTAAAATATTTAATGTCAAAAATATTTAAATAAATTAACATTATGTCAGAAATCTTTTTATCTTTCCAATGAAAATTTATAGTCTAATTTATCTTATGTGTAACCCTATATTAAAAATGTTTTAGTTATTAATCATTTATTTTAACTCTTTTAACTCTTCTTTGAATTAAATAATAACAAATGTCTAAATCTAATCCAAGTAGACCTAAAGGATCATATTTTATTCCAAAAGTTGTTTTTGGTCGAATTACACTTATCCAATATAATTATGACATGTGGTAGAGTAATAATAATATCATTTTTACCCTAAATTACCCTATTGACTTTTAATCATGGTAAATTAAAATAAAAAGTTACTATTCACCAAAAATTATTTTCATCATATTGAACCACATTTTACTTACTGATATCAATCGTCGCTCTTGTATTTTTGAAATTCAACTCACTAAAGCATTAATATTATGTTTTATGTGAATTTGCAAATGCTCTTAAGAGGCGGGTAAAGACGGTATAATGTTCAATAAAATTTTTATATATCTAAAATTATTATAAACTGACTCCAATTAATTAAATTTAACTTATATAGGTATAATGTATTTATTTTAACCTAAAATAAATTTAAATAAAATTATTATTTAAATAAAAATTCGGTTTTAAACTATAACTCATTGTTTTTACTATTCATCAAAAATTGAATGTTTTTAGAAAAATACCAAAAATTCACACTAAGATAATTTTGATATTTAGAATTAAAAAATGAATTCAATTTTATAAATTTAAAAACATAGAAGTTTCATTAATTAATTTAAAATTAATTCTCGTTGTCAAGACCAACAAGGGTATTTTTCTGAAATAATAACTATCAAAATATTGACACTTCTTTTTGTCCAATTTCAAAGTGAAATTACATAAAATGACCATCATTGGATTAAATAGTAATAATATAATCTAATTATACTTCCATACCATTAAAATGTTTAAATCAACACTATAAATTATTTTGATTATAAATATTGTTTCCAGTTAAAATATAGTCTTTTTCACTATTCCCGTAAATATGAAAGTTATCATAAAAACACCAAAAATTTATTGAAACTAAATTCTTATGTCTCCATTCTAAATAAGAAGTTTATTTTTTTAAATTAAATATATAAAAGTTTAAAACATTGTATTTAAAAAGGGTTCTACATTAAAAGGTGGTAAAATTGCATTTTTTGAAAAATAATTCTTTTATCTGCAAAAATGAATTTGTTCTTACATTGTGTCTAAGAATATCATAATATGGATTCTAAAATTAAATGGATTATACGACGTTAAAAATTCAGTTAATACTAATCATAACTACTTTTGAACGACTAGTTTGGTAAGTCGTGGTGCACTTGAACTCAATGTTGCGTGTTGTGTATGTTATTGCATTACTTGGAAGAAATAACGTACCATGAAATCATGGGGTGTTACATTTTTTCCTCCTTCAATAAATAGCGTCCTGGAAATTTGAAATTTTTATTTGAAAATAAATGGTTGAAAATAGAAAATACATTTGTGAGAAAACCCACATCCGAAATTGGGTTAATAAAATTTAGTCTTAATAAGAGGAAAAAGGGGAATGGAAAAGTCACCACCAAATTATGATCTCAATTAGAAGAAAAATTGGTGGAAATTAGAGATACATAATTGGAGGGAAAATGTAAATATTTATAGGGAGTGATTGAGGTCATCATTCACAAACAATTGTAGAATTGGTGGGCCTTAATTCCATCAATATATGATGATTTGAAATATTATATTTTCAACAAAACATAAGGTATTAGGATAACACATTTTTAGTTTTAAGATCCCTTACCTAAAGTTTAAGAATTAATTTCTTCATAGAATAAGAGAAGAAAAAAATATACTTGACAAATAGAGTTCCATCCTTTAACTAATTTCAACCACAAACTCATCTTTCACTCTAAAATATAGTAGAACATAAAAAAATATTATATTTATCTGATTCGTATAGGGTTTAAAAAACGATTTTATAATTCACCTATCAGACCCTTTAAAAAAAGAAACTACATTATACAATCCAGGGACTTCATGTAGTCCAGTGGTATGCGATAAATCCCAATCGCACTATAGTTGTGGGTTCGATTCCCGCATATTTTTCCGATGCAATGAGTTGTCACACGGTCTTCATGTTGTCTTTTTTATAAAAATCAAAAAATAACCTTAACAATAGTATTCAATTTCAAACATAATCCATTCCAAAATTTTGACTTATCCAAAATACTTCTATCCAAAATCACAATCCAAAATTTCTAAGGAAGTTAAACACAATGAAGGTCCTTTTTCCAAATAATAACATGTAAACACCTTCATCGTGTATTATTTTAAGACATGAAAACACCCTGAATTACCATAAATCCTTATTGATTACATTCATGCCCCCAATCCTTTATATAATTCTTGATATATTCCTTATATCCAAAAATATTGCATATTCCAACAATGATGAAATAAACAAACTATTAATCAGTTACAAGGAAGTCATGAATATCCAATATAATTTATCCAAATCAACCATCTGTTATTCCAAAATCACAACCTCATCATTAGGACCATATTAAGGATTAAATTTCCTTCAACCATGTATTTTTCCAAAAAGTGTAGCTATCTATTAAGTCACTTCTCATATAAACTGGGACGTTACGAAGTGGTATCAGAGGAAATTTCTTTTCTCTAGGTTATTTTATTATTTGGAGACAATGGCAAGAGATAGATTGTTAAGGGATTCAGCAATAACCTATTCCTGGGAATATCTACCCCATGTACAGGTAATGGCCGGATTTCCTCGAATTAAATTGTGATTTTCTGTTTATGATTATTACAGTTGATCTGATTTAATCATTGAGTGATGCACTTGTGGTGTGCGGGTTATATTTTATACGTGAGTTATATTTAGTTGCAACCTGATGAGAAGAGGGTATGACATCCCATTAATCATTTAGGAACATATTAGAATCACATTTCATGCATAGTTTCCAATCCATGTAGGTGCATTATAAATTTCATTTTTTTGTGATAGATGTTGTGATATAAAATAAATATGATTGTGGTAGTTGTCTTGATAAAAATACCTACTATTTGATAAGGTATTATTGTGTGAGGTTTTGTAGAATGAATGCCAAACATTGGTTCTTGTGGAGTATGGGCCCCCATTGACCGGAATTTAGTGGATCATTAACTTTTTTACCTTGTTTATAACATGTATAAGATGCCAATCTTGGATTTGCGGGGAGTATGGGCCCTCACATATTGGAATTTGGCACTTGGGTGTTGGTTTCAGTGTTTTCTGGGATCTAGAGTAGTTTCTAAGGCTTATTGTCTAGAAAAACCCAGAATACACATCTTTTATTTTTTACTAAACACCATGTACTCTCCTATTAGGTAAGAAATAAAAAGGTATAATTATTATGTACACGTCGTGTAGACCATATACAGTTCGTGTAGTCTCTAACTGTGTTGTAAGATGTGTTTGTAGAGACACGGGATAGATAATTTCTTGTGGGAACACATCATGTATAGGTTGAACACGTCGTGTAGTGTAGACCCTATGTCTGCACATGCGATTGAAAACACAGACAGAGGAACCTTAAGTTATACATGTCGTTTATACCAAGAACATGTTGTGTAGTCTGACCTAGGTACCCGGCTGTGTCACTAATAACACGGGTCAGTGTTATACTTTCACATACATATCGTGCCCGCCTGGAACACGTTTTCTAGTGTCAGCTGTGTGGCTGGCCGTGTAGCTAACAACATGGGATGGTTGGGGCTTCTTAGTACACACTGTGCCCATCTGGAACACACTATGTAGTGTATCCTGGGTACATAGGCCATGTCAGTAACAACACGGGCTGGTGAAGCTTGTCAAGTACACGTCGTGTCGACCATGAACGTGCCATGTAGTCTTGTCTTATGAGAGCCATGTGTCTTAACCATGTATAAGTACTCAGGTAGGGAAAGAAGATTCAAGTACAAGTCATGTTTTAGGACAACACATTGTATGGGTGGGGTGTTACACGACTAGTTTTAGCTGAAGTACATGCCCATGTAAATGGCGTTGGGGTACTTGTCATGTGGACTTTATACATGTTGTGTAGTCTCTTTTTGCTAGTTCTTGTGTATTTTACCCTTTCTCCATTGGTATGCTTAACCGTACAAAAGAAACATCGACATTAAATTAAACAGAAGTGTTTATTTGACCTTGTAGAGTCATCCTGTCGAGATGACCACGAGTTGTTCCCCAAGAGAGTGGCGACGATTATACTCTAGAGACGGTAGGCCATGGGCTACCGATGGATCCTCCAGCAGTTCCATATGTAGCGCCAGCCGTTATATCAGACATAGGCATGGATGCACAGTTCTGTGAAGGCTTCATCCGGTTCATGCAGGCCTTCTAGGGAGCACCATCAGTTGCCACATCTATGACAGTGCTAACACATATATTCCAGTAGTAGCATCCTCCTATGTTTTTAGGGGATGGCGGACCACAGTCTTCGGAGTCATGGATGGGTTCTATGTAGAAAATATTTGAGTGTCTAGAGATGCCTCTTGAGAGGAGGGTCAAGCTTGCCACTTACTTACTGCGTGATTCTGCCAAGTGATGGTGGGATGTTACCACCCAGTCTGAGCATCACCGAGACATGACGTGGGATGATTTTCAGGCAGTTTCTATGAATTTTTCTTTCCAGAGATGCTAAGGGTATATCGAGCTTGGGAGTTCATGAATCTATAGTAGGGTGCCATGTGAGTGATGGACTATTCTACTCGCTTTACCAAGCTACAACATTTTTCACCTGTTTTGGTTGGTGACAAGACTTTGAGGGATAGACGCTTTGAGGATGGTCTTTAATGTGACATCTGAGAACTGGTGAACGTATTCAGGTTGCCTACATTGCATGCTACTATAAACCATGCATTGATTACAGAGAGGAAACTATGGGAAGCTAGTTTTAACGTCCCGGACCCAGGTGCCACACATCGAGTGCACCAAGCCCGGTTTGCCACCTGACCTCAAGTGCATTTCCCCATACTCTAGAGGCTTCCAACTAGCAGTAAGAGCCAAAGTCTGATAGTGGGGAAACTATGCCCTCATTTGTCAAAGTGCAGTGCAGCGGAATGAAAATAAAACATACAACAACAGCGGAAGTAGTAAACATACAAAACTGAAATAAACTACAGTAGTGGATATGACCAACAGTATATAAATGATGATTCTACATGTTTTTTGTTTTATGAAATCATCCAGAACATGTTATACATCAATACAGTACAACAAACTATAGAGTACAGCAAACAAGCAAAACAGCTAGCAGTGGCATCGCGAGCCTAGGCTCGGTCCCATGCCCTCCTACTCCATAGCAACAGTCAAGTACCTGTATAGGGACTCTTTCCCCTATCTACACCTGCAAAAACGTAATCTTTTTGGGATGAAAAGCGTGACCCAAATAGGGTGTGAGAAATATATCTCAGTAGGCACCCACCAAAGGCCCATGCCCAACCGCGTGTAAGCATGAAACAACAGTGTGAAATAGTAAAATGCAATAAAGTATGCAGTACTAACAAGTAACTAACTTAACCATTAAATTTCCATGTTATTATTCATTTAATTCATTATATACTAGAAATCACCAAAGTGCATTTCTAAACAAATAGTCTACGTCCTCAGACAAGCAAAACCTTACCCTCGGGTAAGCAGAATCCAACCCGCAGGTATATCCCTCAAGCATAACAGAAATTTCCCTCAGGCGTAGGAAGTGTCACCCTCAGACACAGAAGTCAAGCCCTCAGGCACGAAAGGTTTCCCTCAGGCGGAATATCTACAGCCCTTGGGCTTAACAGTGTAGTGCCCACAGGCTAATCACAACAACACCCTCAGGCTAAACAGGTAACCGGGCCATGCCCAACATATCAAAATTCATTAAACAAACAATTCTTCTCAAGGAAATTCTACAATTACTATATTTAAGACATACCCTCGGGTATCCTGGCCAAACGGCTAAACAGTGAAACGTACCACCGGGGTGGTTCAGGATCCAAGAAATGATCCCAACGAACATTTTTTTATCACAAATTAATCACCTATGCAATTCTAGGAATTAAATATAGCAACATCCTCAGCCACATGACACCCCAACATGGGTTCGTGGCATGAAAAAGCAAAAAAACACACGACAGTTGGAAATTTACACCAAGCCACCTACCTTAGGCACCAACGAACGTTATACCCAAAGGCCAACTCTAGAAACGCCCAAGAACAGCGTAGATCTGAAGAAGAACAAAACCCATTCAAATGAAAATAACTTCCCCTCAGTGAAAAATGGGTAAGAACCGTACCAGGAGGAGAAAGGGCTTACCCGCGCGGTTCCAACGAGATCGTCCGAAGCCGAATCGGATTCCAGACAAACACTCATAATATCATCAAAGGTTTGGCCTCCTCCTTTGGCTCCAAATCAGCTCAAGTGTCTCCTCTGCCAAATGAGGAGGCTACTGACTATTTTAAGCCGAAAAAACAAAGTACGAGACGTGTATTTTTTTCATTTAACTGTTCCTCTGGCGGCACCGCCACACAGTTCAACTGTCGACATGAGTACACGGCATGTACTCCCAAGTACACAGTGTGTACTATCACCCAGCTGTAGGCTGCTACACCACCTTACTGTTTAGGCCTGACGACTGACTACACAGCATGTAAGTACCACTACATAGCATGTAGTTGGTTCCTGCACCCTGCGTCACCGACATGGCTACACGCCCTGTGTACTCATCCCAACATGGTCAAAATTACACGGCGTGTGGAAAAGTACAGGGCGTGTAGTTCCAAAATTTAGTATTTTTCCCCATTTTACATATTTTCTCAAAAACACTTAAGGAAAAGGAAAAAGAAGAAGCTCATACCTCAAAACTAAGAACTGGGTTCTTACACTAGTGGTGCGAACCAGGGCGGTTCGACACCGATTTCGGGTACTATTTATACTATCAAGAGGAAGGGTCATATGGATTTCTCTCACGGTGGTAGTACTTGCCAGAAAAATTCTTCAGGTGGCTAGGTCATTGGTAACTCTGTGGTGAAGAGGGGCACAAGAGACCTCAGTGTCTACATGACCCAGTGGAGTTGTGAGATTATGGCAGGACGGGCCATCTTCAGCATTTTGGCAGGGTGTTTCTACTAGTGACTATTGTGAGGGGTTCTGTTTAGACTCTGCATGCAGGAGCAGGGCCAGTAGTTTCTTACCAGTGAGGGAATTGGAATACATCAGGACGTTCAGGCCGAGGTGGTGGTCTTGGTCATGGTAGCCAGACACCAGGATCTCAGAGATAGTAGGGTGGGTCAGCTCTGGGTATCCAAGCTATGTCGCAGAGCCACAACACTGGGTAGGCATATGCAGTACAACAAACCCAATAAGAGTAGGATTCCGGACCTTCCACTATCATAGGTACTATTCTAGTTTCTTCTGTTTTATCATCTGTACTTTTCGATACTGGTTCTACATATAGCTTTATATCTATGCCTATTGTGGAGAGCCATGGGATATAAGTTTCTTCTTCTTTGGATATCATGACCCTAGACACTATGTTGGGAATGAGAATGGTAGGTGTGCGTCCGTGCAAGGAGTCCACCTTGAGGTTGGTGGGTGTCACTTTCTATGGTACCTCTCTGTCTTAGAGATGAAAACCTATGATTTCAGTCTCAGGATGGACTAGTTGGTACCCTTCCGAGCCATAGTGGATTTCTATCATCTTAGGGTGAGTTTCATGTCACCAAAGGGCAGAACGTTTCTATACAAGGGTGAATGTGATGTACAGGAGAGCCAAGCTAGACCCGACCATCGTGGTCGAGGTGGAGTGACAGCCCATATTGTGAGTTTATATCTAGATGAACATGGAACTTGTCATAGGTATTTCTCTCTAGTGGTAAATAGTTTCAAGGTTGTCTTTCTGAATGAATTTTCAGGTCTACCTCTGGAGTGAGAGGAGGATTTCTCTATTGATCTTGTGCTAGGAGCAACAGCAGTGTGCATTCCTCTTTATAGGATGGCTACACCAGAATTGTAGGATCTCAAGAGGCAGTCAGAGGGGTTGTAGGCCAAGGGTTACATCCAACCCAGTACTTTTCCTTGGGGTTCACCTGTCTTGTTTTCGAAGAAAGTGTATGGTATTATGAAACATTGTTTGGATTTTCAGAAGTTGACCAGTTGGCGGTTAAGAACCGATATCCCTTACCAAGGATTGATGATATTTTTGATTAACTTCGAGGAGCACGAGTGTTCTCAAAGATTGACTTGAGATCTAGATATCATCAGTTGCGCGTTAGACCATCGTACATACCACTTACAACCTTTCAGAGCAGATATGGTATATACGAGTACATGGTCATGTTGTTTGGACTCATGAACACACCAGTAGTTTTCATGGATCTGATGAATCATGTGTTCCACCCATATCTGGATTCTTTTGTGGTAGTCTTCATGGACGATATCTTGGTGTACTCTCACACTCGACACAATCATTCCACCCATCTTGATATCGTAATGAGTACACTGAGAGAGCATTAGTTATATTCTAAGCTCTCAAAGTTCTACTTTTGGATGGACCATATTCACTTCTAGGGTCATATCATCTGAGAGGCAGAAGTTGCGGTAGACCCAGAGAAATTGAAAGTAGTAGTTTCCTAGGAGCAGCCTACGAACGTGTTTGAAATATGGAGTTTCTTGGGGCTGGCTAATTACTACAGGCGCTTTATACAGGACTTCTCCCACTTAGCAGTGTCATTGATGGGTTTGACTAATAAGGGTATGAGGTTCATTTTAGAAGAAGCTTGCAAGATAGAATTTAAGGAGCTGAAGGGAAGGTTGACATCAGCACCAGTCATGATACTTCTAGAGCAAGGGAGGAGCTATAAAGTTTGTTGTGACACATCATGTATTGGTCTAGGAGCACTGTTGATACAGGGATATTGAGTAGTTGCGTATGGGTCTCGACAGTTGAGGCCACATGAGAAGAATTACCTGATGCATGATTTTTAGTTGGCTGTTAAAGTTCATGCGTTACGCTGTTGGAGAAATTATCTTTTGGGAGAACACTTTGTGGTATTTATGGACCAGAAAAGTCTGAAACACATATTTACGTAGTGTGACATGAATTTGAGATAGAGGAGGTGGGTTGAATACCTTCAGTCCTTCTACTTCAAGCTTTACTATACACCTGGTAAAGGTAATGAAGTAGCTGATGCACTAAGTAGGAGGACTCAGATATAGGTAGTGCATGAGGCTAGTGGTGAGTGGCAGCTTATGGCTTTGTTCTCTAAGATGCATTTGGTGGTGCATGATAGTCAGGGGAGAACCTATATTTCATCCTTAGCTATGACTTCTACTCTCCTGGATAGAGTGATAATGAGACAGCTATCATATTAAGAAGGCCTAGTTCTACGGGAGTCGGTGGCAAGTAAGGACCCTCCTCCTGTTTGGACGATAGGCGATGACGAGGTACTGTGTATCCATGGACGATTGTGAGTTCTATGTGATATACACAAGGAGTTGATGTGGGAATTTCATGTTTCAGCTTGGGTAGTGCATCCTGGGGTTACAAAAATGTACCATGACTTGAGACATCAGTATTGGTGGCCGGGTATGAAAAGATAGGTATCTAGTTTTGTTATGAGATGTTCCACATGTCAGTAGGTGAAGGTGGGGCATAAAAGGCCATCCAAACTGTTGAAATAGTTACCCATTCCATAGTGGAAATGGGATGATGTTGTGATGGACTTTTTGACTGGGTTTCCAAGGTCACCTCGAGGCAATGATGTCATATGGGTTGTTGTGGACATACATACGAAGGTCGCTCACTTTTTTACGATCAAGGAGACATTGGGTGTTGACGAGATTGAAAAGTTGTATATCCGAGAGGTAGTACATATTCATGGGGTCCCTAATTCTATAATTTCACATAGGGATGTCGGTTTTACATCTCATTTTGGGTAGATTTTTCAAAGGGCACTGAGTACACAGGTGCTTTTGAGCAGAGCTTAGCACCCTCATACCGATGGCCAATCAGAGCGTACGATATAAGTGTTGGAGGACATGTTGCGTGCATGCATCTTAGACCTTGGGGGATCTTGGGATAATCACATACTCGTGGTCAAGTTTTCCTACAATAATAGATTTTAGACAAATATTGATATGGAACCTTACGATGATTTATATGGTAGGCCATTCCAATCACCTTTGTGCTGGTTGGAGGCAGGTGAGGCAGCTTTACTAGGACCACGTCTTGTGTAGGAAACTTCAAAGCAGGTCCAATTGATTCAGAAGTGGATGGCTACTGCACAGTCTCACCAGAAATCTTGTGTTGATCTCCGTAGAAGACCCTTGGAGTTCATGGTCAGGGATCAGGTGTTCTTGCGTGTTTCGCTGAGGTTGGGACACAGGCGCATCAGGAGATATGGTAAACTTTAACCGAGGCATGTAGGGTTGTTTGAGATTCTAGAGAGATTTGGGCTGGTTGTGTAACGCCCTGACCCCAGAAGCCCAGAGTCGGTGTATTATTTTAATACATTGACATGATCACAAAAGATCATGTCTTGAAAGACCGATTTTTTTAGTAGACTTGTAAATACTAGATACATTAATATGGTTTACATTACATCATAAAATGGAAAACTACAGGAACATTGTTTCCATAGACAATACTGAGATACCATAGACTATCCCTGCAGGTCAATCATAATATACTTCTTCACATCCTAGGAAAAATAAAATATAGAAAGGGGTGAGATCAGATGCTCAGTAAGGATAATAATACAGCAGAAACTTTCATAAATAAGCATAAACATTTAAGGAAATGTATAAGACTAAAACAAAAGCCTTTCAAACATGATATTTAGCATAATATGGCAAATATAAAATCAAATAATGTCATTTACTTATGCACATGGATATTCTACTAGTCTAATAATCACTTGTAATATCAATATCCACTTTTATAATGATGGAATGCATAATACAAAACATTCATAACCACATAGTCAAGGCCTTGTGCCAAGAATAAAATAAAATATTTTGTCAAGGCCTTGTGCCAAGACCCTAGTTTGTCTCATGATACCTACCGATGCATCGAGGAGCTATAGCGGGCTCCACCCATCACTTACTAAGTCCAATGCATTCCTCATATGAAAAGGATTAAACATAACATAAATATTCATATTAAAACTAGCATACGAAATGTCCATACTTTATCTATAAACCATGAATGGTTTAAAAATAACACATCCATATTCAAACATATCACAAAACCTTCAATACAATATGGAATTTTTTTTCATAATAAATAAACTTAAAATAAACTTAAAAATCCATCAAAGGATGTTGACATAGATGAAATCAAAAACTTTTTTAGAGAAATATCTCTTTCTATTTTGAAATAATTTAAGAGTCACATAATTATAAAGAAAATATTTATTTTTAAAATATTATTATAATATTGTAAGGGAAGTTTCAATGATGTTATAAGGGTGGAAAATAGTTTTACCTTCTCTATAAGTTAAAAAAACATACTTATCTTAATTTGGTCAAAAAGGTCAAAAAGTACATTGTTTGGAAAACGATGGAAAGATTCCTTTCAAAACATACAAGGTTAAATACGGTTATAAATTACTTTACCCATTTATCTAGTAAAAAATGTTTTGAAATATGTTTTTAAGAAACATGGATGTGGATGATAAAGAGGTCCCAGTACATACTTATGTAAAAACAACCTCAAATAAGAAGGAGATTATAGAATTAACACTTACCTTGTACTTTTCCATGGTCGAGGGTAGGTTAAACTCTTGTATAATGGTGAAATAATTTTTATTAAATTATAAAATAATCATATGCATTAATATGATATCATATATGATCTTTTATCATTTCTTTGTTAATAATATCTTAGTATTATCGTCGTTTCGGGTGTTAACAGATTCGTTTTCCTTTATATTCTTTGTTATGTGAGTAATATTTGGTATGGATGGGATGTATCTTATTCATATCCAGAATTATATCAAGTATTTAAACATTATTTTTAATAATAAATTGAAAATTAGTCTTTAATGGATACGATGGGGAATGAATCTCATCGCGTTCGTGGAGACGGTAATCCGTACGTACGCACGAGCAACAATATCATTCTTCTGATATTAAAATAATATATAATTGGATGGTATATCATATATAAAGTATCATTATCATGTTATATTTATTATTTAAATCAATTACACATCATTATTATACCCATCCAAATAATAATGTATTGAATAACAATTACACCACGACGTGGAGACGGAAAGCCGTACGTATGCATGTATGGTGACATTTCATTCAATGGATGGATAGAATAATGAATATGGTTATACCATATTTATAATATCATCATAGTATATAGAAGATATTGGATTTATTATTTTGGAATGGAAACAAAAAAGAAAGGGGAAGTGGAAGAAGAAAGGAACTTGAAAGAGGTGATGAAATATTTACCTCTTCTTCGAGTTCTTCCTTTTGAGTTGATCAAAAGGGCTCATTAGGTTGGATTTCTAAATAAATAAAGGCCACATGGATTAATTGAGGACATTTGAGAAGGTATTTAGGCAGGTTTTGGCCAATCCAAGTGGCTTTGAAGGTGTTAATTAGAAAGAAGGGGGAGTGCCCTTTTATAAGAGGGGTGAGATACACCTTAAGAAAATATATAAATATTATTTTATAATAAAATCATCTTCTGTTTCTAATAGATCCAAAATGAATTATTTAAATATAAGGTGGGGATGGGTCAAAAAACACTCAACCAATAGGTTTTATACAGGGTTGTGTCACTATATTAACTTTTTCTTTTAGATTTAACTCTTAGTTAAATAGTTTTACATTTTCCATGTCTCTTTGGATTCTTATATTATATGGTTAATAAACTTACTATATACTTCCAAGAGAACCAAAAGTGGTTCAATAATGAAACCCATATTATTATATAAGTATTTAGAATGAACCTTATATTTTTAAGAATATAATATTGATTAATAATATAATATTTGTTTTAAAAACTCTTTTATGTCAATTTTGAAACTATTTGGTATTTTGTTTTTGAGAAATTCATAACAGCATTATTTCTTCTAAATAAATTCATCTAACCAACCATAATATGTCATATTAACCTAGAAAATTATTTTAATTCTTAAAAATTCTCAAATTATATTTATTTGGATATTTATAATGTCAATTATTTTAATCTATCATTAATTAGGTAATACTGCATCATCATTGTGCCATAAATAAATTAAAATATTTAATATCTAAAATATATAAATAAATTACCATTATGTCGGAAATATTTTTATCTTTATAATGAATATTTATAGTCTAATTTATCTTATGCGTAACCCTATATTAAAAATGTTTTAGTTATTAAACTTTGATTTTAACTCTTTTAACTCTTCTTTGAATTAAATAATAATAAATGTCTGAATCTGATCTAAGTGGAACTAAAGGATAATATTTTATTCCTAAATTTGTTTTTGGTCGAATTACACTTATCCAATATAATTAGGACATGTGTTAGTGTAATAATAATATCTTTTTCACCCTAAATTACCCTATTAACTTTTAATCGTGGTAAATAAAAATAAAAAGATACTATTCACCAAAGATTATTCTCATCTTATTGAACCACATTTCACTTACTGATATCAATCTTCACTCTCAGATTTTTAAAATTCAAATCACTGAAGAGGTAAAATTATGTTTTATGTAAATTTTCAAATGCTCCTTAGAGGTGGGTAAAGACGGTAAAAAGTTCAATAAAATTTTTATATATCTAAAGTTATTATAAACTAACTCCAATTAATTAAATTTAACTTATATAGGTAAAATTTAATTATTTTGACCTAAAATAAATTTAAATAAAATATTTATTTAAATAAAAATTCGGTTTTAAACTATAACTTAGTGTTTTTACTATTCATCAAAAATTGAACATTTTTAGAAAAATAACAAAAACTCACCCTAAGATAATTTTGATATTTTGAATTCAAAAATGAATTCTATTTTACCAATTTCAAAACATAGAAGTTTTGTTAATTAATTTAAAATAAATTCTCGTTGTCAAGACCAACAGGCATATTTTTATGAAATAATAACTATCAAAAGATTGACACTTCTTTACGTCCAATTTCAAAGTGAAATTACTTAAAAAGACCATCATTGGATTAAATTTTAAAAATATAATCTAATTATGCTTCCATACAATTAAAATGATTAAATTAACATTATAAATTATTTTGATTAGAAATGTTGTTTCCAGTTAAAATATAGTCTTTTTCACTATTCCCCTAAATATGAAAGTTATCATAAAAACAACAAAAATTTATTGAAACTAAATTCTTATGTCTCGATTCTAAAGAAGAAGTTAGTTTTGTCAAATTAAATATATAAAAGTTTCAAATATTGGATTTAAAAAGGATTCTCCATTAAAAGGCTGTAAAATTGCATTTTTTGAAAAATTATTCTTTTATCTGCAAAAATGAATTTGTTCTTACATTATTTCTAAGAATATTTTAATATGGATTCTAAAATTATAAGGATTATATAATGTTAAAAATTCAGTTAATACTATTCATAACCGCTTTTGAACGGCTAGTTTGGTAAGTCGTGTTGCACTTGAACTCAATGTTGCGTGTAGTGAAAGTTATTTCATTACTTGGAAGAAATACCGTACTATGAAATCTCGGGGTGTTACCTTCTTCCCTCCTTCAATAAATAGTGTCCTTGCAATTTGAAATTTTTATTCCAAAATAAATGGTTGAAAATAGAAAATACCTTTGTGGGAAAACCCACATCCGAAATTGGGTTAATAAAATTTAGTCATAATAAGAGGAAAAAGGGGAATGAAAAAGTCACCACCAAATTATTATCTCAATTAGAAGAAAAATGGGTGGAAATTAGAGACATGTAATTGGAGGGAAAATGTAAATATTTATAGGTAGTGATTGAGGTCATCAGCCACAAAAAATTGTAGAATTGGGGTCCTTAAATCCATCATTCTATGATGATTTCAAATATTATATTTTCAACAAAACATAGGGTGTTAGGATAACAATTTTTTTTTTAAGATCCCTTACCTAAAGTTTAAGAATTAATTTCGTCATAGAATAAGAGAAGAAAAAAAATATACTTGACAAATAGAGTTCCATACTTTAACTAATTCCAACCACAAACTCATCTTTCACTCTAAAAGATAGTAGAACTTAAAAAAGTATTCTATTTATCTGATTCATATAGGGTTTCAAGAAAATTATTTAATAATTCACCTATCATACCCTTTAAAAAAGAAACTACATTATACAATCTAGGGACTTCATGTAGGCCATTGGTATGTGATAAATCCCAAATGCACTATGGTTGTGGGTTCGATTCCCGCAGATTTTTCCGACTCAACGAGTTATCACACAGTCTGCATGTTGTCTTTTTTTTTTAATCCAAAAATAACCTTAAAAATAGTATTCAGTTTCAAACATAATAAATTCCAACCTTTTGACTTATCCAAAATACTTCTATCCAAATTCACAATCCAAAATTTATAAGGAAGTTAAACACAATGAAGATCCTTTTTTCCACATAGTAACATGTAAAAACCTTCATCGTGTATTATTTTAAAACATGGTAACACCCTGAATTACCATAAAACCTTATTGATTACATTCATGACCCCTATCCTTTATATAATTCTGGATATATTCCTTATATCCAAAAATATTAAGTATTCCAACTATGATGAAATAAACAAACTATTAATCAGTTCTAAGGAAGTCAAGAATATCCAATATAATATATCCAAATCAATCATCTGTTATTCCAAAATCACGACCTCATCATCATGACAATATTAAGGATTACATTTCCTTCAACCATGTATATTTTCCAAAAAGTGTATCTAACTATTAAGTCACTTTTCATAGAACCATATAATATCATATCCTCAATAAAATAGTACTGCAGTAAAATCCTTATTTATCTCCATGATTCATATAACCAGTATATTGCTGATACAATAGTCAAATTAAATAATTCTATAATAACAACATAAGAACACTAGTCATTAATCTTTATTTGAGGTAGTATCATAACTTTATTATTGTCCAATATCATCATTTGTTGTATACTCTGATGGTTGGGACATTGATTCACGTAGTGTCCCAACGCCTTGCATATGATGAATTTTACATTTGAAACCTTTTTCTTACCCTTGCAATCACGTACTTGGTTTCCTTTTTCTCCACACATAAAACAAACTCTCATTCCCTTCATGCATTTACCAAGGTGATTCTTTCCATAGTTGTCACATATGGGAAAATCATTTTTTCCCTCTTCCCTTTATCCATCTTTCTCTATTCCATCCTTTTCTTCTCTTGCTTTCCTTCAAAGCCATAGGATTCAGGGAATTATGTACTTATCTTATTAACACATGATACTATTTATTCATATGTTGAGAATACATGGGAGACTATTTTCCTTCTCAATGTTGTCTTAATACCGTGACAGATATGGTCCTTCTTACTCTTTGGATCGTACAAATTTCTAGAATTCACATTCCTTCTACTGGGCACCATTTCTATATAATGGAATACAATAGGTTAGTTTATTAATTGTAATGAATAATTCCAAACATGTAAAATACCTAATAGTAATTGAATAGTTTATAGATATAATTCATTATAATTAAAATATTTTCTTTGAGGAGGTATATACTCGTAAATACTTCATAATGATTTTAAAAAAAATGAGAATTATCCTAAGCATATCCCCCTGGAGTGTCGTAACCAAGAGTCCAGCAAGGCCCGTTGTTGTGAATCAGTTCCCATTTGAGTCTAGCTCAAAGTGGTGTTTTCAGGTTTTACCCCTAGGTACATCTGTGTTAGATCTGCCTCTACCTTCTTGTATCCAGACAGGGATGTATTTCTTGTAAAACTCACAAAATCTCTACAATACCAAACTTATAGGAAGTTCTTCTATATTAATCCTCAAAGTCTATCTTAGGGCTATGTTCTCTAATCAGAGTTTATCTAAATCTAGTTTCCAAGGTTTGTACTGAACTTCCTCTGATACCAACTCTAATGCCCTGACCCAAGAAGCCTAGAGTTGGTTTATTATTTTAATACATTGGCATGATCACAAAAGATCAAGACATGAAAGACTGATTAGTTTAGTAGCCTTGGAAATTCTAGATACATTCATAAGGTTTACATTACATCATAAAATGGAAAACTACATCATCATTGTTTCCATACACAACATTGAGATCCCATAGACTATCCCTGTAGGTTAGTCATAATATACTTCTTCACATCCTGCAAAAAATAAAATATAGAAAGGGGTGATATATGATGCCCAATAAGGATAACAATACAGCGGAAACATTCATAAATAACCATAAACATTTAATTCAATTTATAAGACTAAAACAAAATCCTTTTAAACATGAACTTCAGCATAATATGGAAAAGATAAAATCAAATAATTTCATTTACTTACTCACATGGATATTCTACTAGTCTAATAATAACATGCAATATCAATAGCCACTTTCATAATGATGGAATCCATAATGCCAGAGCTTTAAAACCACATAGTCAAGGCCTTGTTCCAAGACTAAAATAAAATATTTTTTCAAGGCCTTGTACCAAGACACTATTCTGTCTCATGAGACCTACTGATGCATCGAGGAGCTACAGCGGGCTTCACCCGTCACATAATAAGTCCAATGCATTCCTCATATGGAAAGATTTAAACATAACATAAACATTTGTATTAAAAATATCATATTAAATGTCAATACATTATCCATAAACCATTAATGGTATAAATATAACAATTCCACAGTCAAAAAAATCACCAAACATTCAATACAATATTGAAGTTTTGTATCATAATAAATCTACTTCAAATAATATTAAAATCCATCAAAAGATGTAGACATAGATGAAATATAAACCTTTTATAGAGAAATATTTGTTTTTTTTAAATCATTTAGAAGTCACATAATTATAAAGAAAAAATTTATTTTGAAAATATTATTATTAGCTTGTAAGGGAGTCTTCGATGATGCTATAACGGCGGAAAATAGCCGCTCCCGCCGTATAAGTTAAAAAACATACTTATCTTAATTTTGTCGAAAAGGTAATAAAGTACCTTGTTTGGAAAACTACGGAAAGATTAATTTCAAAACATAAAAGGTTAAATAAGGTTATAAATTACTTTACCCCTTTATCTAGTAAAAAAATGTTTTGAAATACATTTTTATCAAACATGGATGTGGATGATAAAGAGGTCCCAGTATATACTTACGTAAAAACAACCTCAGATAATAAAGAGATTGTTGAATTAACACTTAACTTTTACTTTTACTTGGTGGATGGTAGGTTAACCTCTTTTATAATGGTTAAATAATTGTTATTAAATGATACAATAATCATATACATTAATATGATATCATATATGATCTTTTAACATTTCTTTGTTAATAATATCTTAGTATTATTATCGTTTTGGCCGCTAACGAATTCGTTATCCTTTATATTCATTGTTATGTGAGTCATATTTTTTATGGATGGGATGTATCTTATTCATATCCATAATGATAACAAGTCTTTAAACATTATTTTTAGTCATCAAATAAAAATTAGTCTTGAATGGATACGATGGGGAATGAATCTCATCGCGTTTGTGGAGACAGTAATCCGTACGTACGCACGAGCGACAATATAATTCTTTTGATATTAGAATAACATATAATTGCATGTTATATCATATATAAAGAATCATTATCATGTTATATTTATTATATAAATCAATTACACATCATTATTATACACATCCAAATAATAATGTATTGAATAACAATTACACCACGACGTGGAGACGGTAAGTCGTACGTACACACGTATGGTGACATGTAATTCAAAGGATGGATAGAATAATGAATATGGTTGAACCATATTTATAATATCATCACAGTATATATAATATACTGGATTTATTATGTTATAATGGAAACAAGAACGACAGAAGAAGTTGAAGAAGAAAGGAACATGAAAGAGGTGATGAAATATTTACCTCTTCTTCGGTTTCTTCCTTTTCATTTGTTCAAAAGGGATACTTAGGATGGATTTATGACTAAAGGAAGGCCTCTAGTATGAATTTAGGACAGTTGATAGGGTAGTTGGGCTGGGTTTGGCTGAGCCAAATGGATTTGAAGGTGTGAATTAGAGAGAAGGGGTAGTGCCCTTTTATAAGAGGCGTGAGGGGCACCTTAAGAAAAGCTAGAAGTATTATATTATAATAAAATAATTTTCGGTTTCTAAGGGCTCCAAGATAGTTTATTTAAAGTATAAGGTTGATATGAGTCTAAAACCACTCAACCAATACGTTTTAGATAGGTTTGGGTCACAATATTAACTTTATCTTTTATATTTAACTCTTAGATAAATAGTTTGACATTTACCATGTCTCTTTATATTTTTATACTATTTGGTTAATGAACTTACTATATACTTACAAGCGAACCCAAAGTGGTTCATTAATGATACACCTATCATTATAAAATCCTTTTTCCAAATCTTAGATTTTTAGGACTATAAAATTTATTAATAATATTATATTTGTTTTAAAAACACTTTTACGTCAATTTTGACACTATTTGATATTTTGTTTTTTCTAAATTTATAACAGAGTTATATATTCTAACAAGATTAATATAACCAACCCTAATACTACATATTAACTTATAAAGTTAGTTTAATTCATAAAAATTCTGAAATTTCATTTATTTGGATATTTATAATGTCAATTATTTTATTCTTTCATTAATACGGTAATTACTCCATCATCATTGTGTCATAAATAAATTAAAAAATTTAATGTCTAAAAAATATAAATAAATTACCATTATGTTGGAAATATTTTTATCTTTCAAATTAATATTTATAATCAAATTTATCTTTTGTTTAACTTTATATTAAAAATGATTTAGTTATTAAACTTTGATTTTAACTATTTTAACTCTTCTTTGAATTAAATAATAATAAATGTCCTAATCTAATCCATGTGGACCTAAAGGATCATATTTTATTCCTAAGGTTGTTTTTTGTCGAATTACACTTATCGAATAGAATAAGAACATGTGTTAGGTAATAATAATGTCATTTTACCGTAAAATATCATATTTACTTTTAATCGTGGTAAATAAAAGTAAAAAAGTTACTATTCATAAAAAATTATTTTCATCTTATTGAACCACATTTTACTTTCTTATATCAATCGTCTCTCTTGGATTTTTGAAATTCAACTCAAAGTTACGGTAAAATTATGTTTTAAGTAAATTTGCAAATGCACCTAGGAGGTGGGTAAAGAGGGTAAAAAGCACAGTAAAGTTTTTATATATCTAAAGTTATTATAAACTCACTCCAATGAATTACATTGAACATATATATGTATTATGTATCTATTTGTACCTAAAATAAATTTAAATAAAATAATTATTTAAATAAAAATTCTGTTTTAAACTATAACTCAGTGTTTTTATTATTCATCAAAAATTGAAATTTTTTATAAAAATACCAAAAATTCTCCCTAAGATAATTTTGATATTATGAATTCAAAAATTAATTCTATTTTAGCAATTTAAAAACATATAAGTTGCATTAATTAATTTAAAATTAATTCTTGTTGTCAAAATCAACAAGTGTATTTTTAAGAAATAATAACTGTCAAAAGATTGACACCTGTTTATGTACAATTTCCAAGTACAATTACTTAAAATGACAATAATTGGATTAAATGGTTAAAATATAATCTAATTATACTTCTAAACCATTAAAATTTATAATTAAACACTATAAATTATTTTGAACAATAAAGTTGTTTTCAGTTAAAATATAGTATTTCTTACCATTCACCAAAATATGAATGTTATCAGAAAAACACCAAAAAATATTTGAAACTAAATTATTATGTCTTTATTCTAAAGAAGAAGTTTATTTTGTAAAATTTAATATATAAAAGTTTCAAATATTGGATTTAAAAAGGGTTCCCCATGAAAAGGTTGTAAAATTTCATTTTTTTAAATAATTCTTTTATCTGCAAAAATGAATTTGTTCTTATATTATTTCTAAGAAGCTCATAATATGTATTATAAAATTATAAGTATTATATAATGTTAAAAATTCATTTAATATTATTCATAAACGCTTTTTAACGGCTACTTTGGTAATTCATGGTGTGCTTGAACTCAATGTTTTGTGTAGTGCTAGTCATTGCAATACTTTGAAGAAATAATGTACTATGAAATATTGGGGTGTTACAGGTTGCCTATCAGTTGCAGTTACCATAGAGGTACTGAGGAATGCACGATGTCTTCCATGTATCTCAGCTGCTTCATTATTACTCAGACATGTCTCACATTTTTCAGCCTGAGGAGGTTGAACTTCAAGTTAATGCATCCTTTGAGAGGCATCTGATTCGTATTGTTGATAGGAGCATGAAGGTTCTCTGAGGACGGTCAATTCCTCTCTTACGGGTGTTATGGCATCACGGACGAGTGCAGGACGGAACCTAGGAGTGGGAGACCGACGTATGTGCTTAGGGGACACAATTTATCCCATCTATATCATCACCACCCTTAGAAGGGAAATTCGGGGACGAATTGCTTTAAGGGGGGAAGTTTGTAAGAACCAGGTTCTTATTCTTGAGGTTCTTCTTTACTTTTTCCTTTAGTGTTTTTTAGAAAATAAAGGAAATGTGGGGAAAAATCCCAAATTTTTGGGTACATGCCATGTACTTTTCCACACGTTGGGTACTTTGGCCATGTGGGATTAGTATACTGGGAAGGTCGGCTTATCAGCGATTAAGGGTGTAAAATCTAACATCATGTCGTGTACTTAATAATACACATCATGTAATCAGTCGGTAGGTGAATAGTAAGGCAATGAAGGTATCCGCCATCAGAATGATATTACATGTCGTGTACTAAGTAATACATGTCGTGTAACCAAGTCGTCATATGAACAGTGAGGCGGTGGGAAGAAGCCGCCAGTGGAACAGTTAAAAAATGGAAAGTAAACAACGTGTACTTGATAGTACATGACGTGTGGTTATTTTTTTTTTGTTAAAAATAGGCAGTAGCCTCCTCATTTGGCAGAGGAGGCATAGAATGCACCAGGAGCCACGGGAGAGTAATTCAAGGATTGGAGGAGCTCTCGATCGCACCCCGGGACTCTGATGCTTCCGCTGTCGATCTCGTTTGAACCACACGGGTAAGGGCTTCCTTCTCCTTGGGTGTTGCCTTCCCATTCATTACCTAAGTGAAGTTATTTAGGTTTGAATGGGTAATCAATTATCTCATATATACGACATTCTTAGTTGTTTCGGGAGGCACATTTCACATATATCGATCAGAGGAGATCGAGGTATGTGGTCTTCTGTTTAATTACAACTATCGAGTTGATTTTGTGTACCGTTGTGCCACATGCCCATGTTCGGGGTGTCGTGTGGTTGAGACCTTGACTGCTTAGATACCTAAAATTTCATAGGAGATCTAATGAATAAATATAAACTGCTGTTTGGGATCATTTCTTTGATCTAGGGCCACCTCGTGGGTGCATTTCCCTTATTTAGTCATTTGGCCAGGATACCCATGGGTATGCCGTGATTATAGCATGTTTTGAGTTTTACTTAGAGGCAACATATATGAAATTTCATGTTTCTGCGTTGGGCTTGGCCCGGTTACTTTTTTCCTATGAAATGCCTAAGGGCAGTGTTTGTTTATCCTGAGGGCAACGTTTCTTATGTCTAAGGGCATTAAGTTCTGTGCCTGTGGGAAATATCACCTATGCCATAGGGAAATATTTGTTTTGTATGTGGGCAGTAACTAGTGGGTTTCGATTCTTCTTGCCTAAGGGTAAGTATTTTCATGTTTGAGGACAATGTTTACTTTTAATATTCACTATGGTGATTTCTTATTTTGTACCTGCTAAGATAAAGAACAATCTTGGAATTGATAAATAATTGTTAAAAAGGTAATGTAAATAGTAGAGATAGTTACTTTTGAGTACTTCTTAGTTTACTACATTTTATTATTGCACACTGTTGTTGCATATTTTCACTGACAGTTGGGCATAAGCCATTAATGGTTGCCTACTAGGATTTATTTCCCACACCCTGTTTGGGTCATGTCTTTAGCCCAAACATATTATATTGTTTCAGGTGTCGATAAGGGCAAGGGTCCCTACACAGGTACTTGATTGTTGCAGAGGAGTAGGAGAGAATGGGATCAAGCTTAGGCTTGTAATACTGTTGTGTTCGAGTTTCACTACTTTAGTTTTGTTTTTTTTTGTACTTTGTACTCTATGTTGTATTGTATTATATTGCAGTTTCCTACTTTTGGTGCTTTCTTTGAATTAGTGACATGTTGCATCATGATATCTATATGACTACTAGTTATCTTTTCCTTCTCTTGTCCATTTCTGGTTTATATTGTCTACTACTTCCTCTTTGGTATTTTTATATATTTTATTCCACTATGCTACACTTTGGCAAATGAAGACATAGTTTCCCCACTATCAGTGGTTGGCCCTCACTACTAGTCGGCAGCCTCTGGCATTTGGGGAAATGTGCTTGAGGTCATGTGACCAACCGGGTTCGGGGAACCCATTGTGTGGCTTCTGAAACTGGGATGTTACAGCACAATTGGGCATGAATCAAAGGAATGTGAAGGTAAGACTCATGGTACACACACCCTTTCGCATTTAATCTCAATTTTGGTCCAACAAGATAAAGGAAAATGGATGGAAGTTACTTCATTAGGTCAATAGGGGGTTCCAGCTAATAAGGATGATGACAATAATACCTCAAGTTCTACTAATCAAGTCTCCTCTAATAATCTCTCAAATTTCATAGAGGTTATTCTCAATGCCCAACCTAAAACCAAGGATAGGTTTATTCTTAATAAATATTATCCTCATGTTCTTGAGATCACAAAAATGGATCACACCTCGCCTGAAAAGCACAAGAGTGACCACTCAGACTATTTTGAGTCTCCTCAGTATAATTATGACAAATACTATCAAATTGAGGATGCCTTCTTGAAATTGAGGGCAACAAAAGGTAAAAAAAAGTTTGATACTGATGGTTTCATTACTAAAAATACAAAGTCCTCAAAACGTAATGACTACTCTAATATAGATAGAAATATCATTAAAAGATCTTTAGAGGCATATAGAAATGTTTAGATCATCACACCCCCTCAATCTATAGTTTCTGAACATTTTTCTACATCTTCTGATGAATCTGATTCTGAGGACCATAGTAGTGATGACGATAATGGCCCCACGGTGAGGGATTCTTATCAAATTGATGATTAATTGGTCTTCTCAAAAGAACTAGACTATAACATGGTGTATCATGATATATTTGATATCTATAAATATAAAAAAATTGATATGTCTGCTGAGACCTACCTTCAACCTAGAAAAAAAATGTTCATCAATGTAGTGGAAGAATTTAAGAAAAAACCATACTTCAATTTCAACTCAATCATATTACAATGAATTATCCTTGTTTTATCTCCTATAAATGTGGAAGTTCAAGATAATCATTTGAAGTGTCATTTCTATGGAAGAGGACATACATGAGTGAAGACTATTTAGAGCTCAGGTTTTCTAGGTGACTGTTTGGTATGTTTTTGCATTGCTTTTAGGAGTGATTTTTGATCTGTTTCTTTACTGAAGGCTATCCAGGCATTCTATCATGTCTAGATCTGATTTTTATGGGCTGATAGATCAATATAAATAAATGTAATGCTTTATTGGATAGTAATTAACTCATGATGCTGAGTTCTCCTTATTTGATGCATCTTTTTCATAACCTGTGTATAGACCTTTATAAGGATGTATACTACCTATCAAGATATCATGATTTTCAAAAAATTGGTGGAATTAGGTCCTTTTTTCACTTTTTGGTGTTAGATGAAATCTATACTTTAGGGTATTGAATTTCATTTGTGTGTCCTCTACTGAATCTTTCTATTATGTATGATTTTTGAAGCTTTCATGGAATGAATTTTGGGAGTTGTTCTAGTTTTATGGACCACATAATATTAATTCAGATATGTTTCTTACTTTTTCAGTTTTGCGAGCTCTGGACTCCATGATTAAGTCACGGTAGCGCTACTTCAATGTCATCTTAGGGTTTTTGGTCACTTTTTCAGCATTATGCTTTTGATGTTGCATTGGAATTATGGTGAAGCTATTTAGACTGCATTGTAATGGAATGATTTTTTTAGGGGAAGATGATCACAACAAAATTTCTATTATTGAAACATGTCCTATTTTTTTATGTTCTCTTTTAATATATCTCATCGTTGGTGCATGCACATTGCACCTCATGTAAACATTGCACTATTTTTTGTATTAATAAATTCATGGAATGTGTGACTTGGTTTTCCAATTCACACTTCAATATTCTTAAAAAACAACTATGAAAATGGTCAAGCTAGTATTACCTGCATGTTGAATGAAGACGGATCATGTTGGTAAATAATGACTAATTATATTGCTAGAAAAGACATAGTTATCTAGCAAGTTGGAATAAATATAGAATGAGGGAAATATTTTTCAAGAAGTGATCAAAGGGTTGGTACCTCAAGATTTACCATGGTCCTCTTTATGAGGATTCTAGAGGTACTCCCTCATTATGAATTTAAATATTTATAATATATGTTTTAAGTGGTAGATGATTAAGTAGATATATAATTCAAGGAGTGAATTTGTGTTAGAAGTTTGAATATTTGTATTGAATAAATAGAGATACTTACAATAATAAGAATACAAATTCTTGTAATTTTCAAATGCTATAATATTATATAAGTAGTGATAAATAACCTATCTATTTTTCAGATCTATATCTAGAAGTAGAATTTTTTTAAATGAAAATCACATGATAAAGGTCATATTGTGAAACTGAAGATGTTTCAATAATATATTTGAATGGTCCATTTGTTCAAAGAAACATTAAATATTCGACTATGGGTCTTATCCTCAGTTCAAGTTTTATTGGACTACTAATTTAATAAAAATGGTGTATAATAATTAATATTCATGGAATTAATATTTATAATTTTATATATGAATAATATGGGCCCATCTAGATATTTTCAGGATGCTAATAAGCTTTTAGAAATTTAATATTGTTCAAAAATATTATTCTACATGTTCTGAAGAGTAATTAAATATGTTTTAGATGTACGATGATCGACATCAAAAGGTGGAATAATTAAAAATATTTTATATATTCATGGGGAATTTTTGACAAGCGCTCTAGACTATTCAGACTTATCCCAAAAAGGAGTCATGTGGTGAATTGAATATCATACATACCAAGTGGTTCCATGGGGATTTCTTTAACAAGTAGTTGTAGTTGGTTAGTAATATTTTATATCTCCCATAATTGAGTTTAATATCTTATTTATTAAAATTTGGGTGTTTCTGTGATTGATATAACATGATGTTCTTAAAAAGAAATAAATTTATGCTGCTAGAGTATATGTGAGTAATTGATTGACATGGACACCATTGGTGGGTATTGGGTTAAAATCTTTTTCCAAAAATGTGTTCAAACATAGTGGACTTAGATAATCTTTCAGTTATTCAATTCCGATTATACATATATATTTTAAAAATATGTTAGTTGTGTTCAGAAATATGATGCATGTGACTCCATATTTGAATGTTGGTTTTATCTATATGTAATAAATTGTAGTGTAACTATGTGATCCAACATAATTTAATAAATATATTATAATATTTATTGAATATAGTCTTTTTTTAGTGGTCATAACTATAGATGAAGGAATACCAATGGTGTTCTATAAGAATGGGGGAGTTGAATAAAATAAAAATTTGATGATTAATTTACAGGGATAGTGTGTTAAAATAAAATCTATATTCACATAGACCTTTTCATTTTGAGGTAAAAAAGAGGATATTTCTTAAATAGATTATCTGATGATACCCTATGTGGAAGGGAACCAAATGATTAAAACATGTTTCATATCACCATTTTCATTTTGATGTCAAAGGATGCTAGAAAAGTCATCAGGAGGAAAATGATGTATCATACATCCATATCCATTAAATGATTAAATTATCTTATAGTGGATGGATTTATGATAGTATTGAAAATAAAATCCAAATAGGGAGATTGTTTTACCTAAACCAATGTTTTATATTTTATTTTTTTCAATTATAAATTTAGAGAATAAGATGGGAGTATTGATAGATGGTTATACTATATCTTGTGGTTGTGATAAGGTTAAAAGGGGAGTTATGGGTTTTTCAATTCTAGGAAAAAAAGAAGATATTGAATACCTAGAATGGAAATTATATTGTGGAGGCTAGTGGGTATCCATGGGTTGTGTGTTTAGAATTTGAGAAGGTTGATCTAGAGAAACCTTAGTTATTATGATAGAGTGTTATTCTTGATGATGAATAAGAGAAATTAAATATCAAACATAAATGTTATGTTGTGGATTCTTATAGATACTTATCTGATGTGTATTCATAATTTTAGAAGGTCAGTCTAGAGAACCATGGGTTGTTATGCACGGGTGTTATGATTGATGAAGACATATATAGGAAGGAGGGGTCGATTGAATATTTGGAAAGCTTCTGAACATAAAGAGTTGAGCAATGAATTTAGTAGAATTATTCCTACATAGATTTATTATCACCTTGATAAAGTTTATTCTATTGTTATATCTTTTAGAAAATATTGTCTTAACCCTCATCAAGATATGTTGGTCCAATCTGATTTTTTTGAATAATTAAGATTATGTACAATTCATCAGAATATAAAGATGTTTTTTCAGATAAAAGGAGGAATAATAATACAAACTAAAAGTTGTTTGATCATGGTGACTCTAAACCCTTATGAGGAAATATGGAAGATAAAATATTGTTGTGAAAAGGGAATAAGTTACTCCAAATATATCAATTATTTCATGAATCTTTTCAAAAGTGAATACTTAAGGTTTCCTCATCAAAAAAACCTAAGATAAGTTTTTCTAAAGTTTTTTTGTTTTCAAAATCTATATTCATCTGAAAACATTCTGAAAATATTCCCAAAGTTTCATTAAAGAGGTGTTCTGAATATCGATTTTCCATATTTGGTAGTGGAAATAATTTCATGAATGGTATGTATTTCCATGGATGTCATATTTTCATAAACCTATGAAATACAAATGGAATTTTTTTGATGTATGAGAGTAGCACACTAAAGGATACATAATATAGTAAGTACGATAAGAAATGAAATGTGTGAAAAAACACATAATTCATGTGTGAATTTCACAACGGTACGGATTTTTTTTAATAAGGTGATATAAAATCACTATAGTTTTATAGTATAGAAAATTTTCATTCAAGGTTAGTGGAACACAAGTTAGTTATATGAAATGTTTTATAACTCTATAAATATATGAAAATACCCACCCACCCACCCCCCCCCCCCATTTCATATGGGTGAACTCTAAAAAAATATCAGAACCTATAATTTTGGAAATAGTTTCATGACACCAAAAATAAATAATGATTCTTAAAAAGAATGTATATATGTCTTTTTTCCAAGAAATATTTACAAACAAAGTCTTGCAGAAGTTAGTTGTGTAAAGAAATTAACTTGTTTCCATATACACCAAGTTGGTTTTATAAAATATTCTAAGTTACATGAACATTTAGATTATCACAACACTGTTAAAGTTGTGTGAAAGGTTAGAGTTTCATGACACTATTAGATTTGTGTGAAATTGATGATTTGAGCAATGGTTTAGGAGTTTCACACAAAAGTGTAAAGTTGTTCACAAATGTATAGAGTTTTGTAAATGTTAAGAGTGTAAAAAATGGATTCTTTACCAATAGAACACTTTGGATATCTATTTTATGTGAATAGTTCATTTGGATATCATCAAGTCAAAAATATGACGCAATAAGAGTATTTTTATAAATAAGTACATTTCATTATATTTCTAAACTTTTAGAGACACCTACAAGTCTATAAACATTCATAAATACTTCACTAAAGAAGTTTGTGGGTGTGAAGAATAGGTAGTGCACCTTTGGTGGCGAGTAACCATGCTATAAATCTTGTAAAGGAAGTGCACCTTGGGTTAGGAGTGACCAAACCCTCAATCATGAAAAATTAGTGCTACTGGTAGGTATTTACCACAACAAAAGAATTTTATACTCTAAATTAACAAATCTTAGTGAATTCTGGTATGATTAACACAATATCAACATATAATCCTTAGACTATACCGTTGTTTTGAACCATTTCAAAATCATTGTTTCCCATGGATTTTTTACTTACCTACATTTATGTGATTATTTTGGTAAGGATTACATCATATGTGATAGATTCAATGTGTTCATTCCAACACGGTAATAATATCCTAAAATATTGTTAATCAAAAATTTATGAAAAAATTAAATTTATCGGCCACTTTAACTCACACTCCCGCCCCCTCTAAGGGTGTATCTAATTATAATAATTTTTTTCAAAATTTCAATAAAATTGTGGATTTTTCACTTAGAATCCATATTTAATATATTGATTGTCTATTTTACTTTAATTCCCATATAGATCAGTATTATGGGTCAATAAATTCCATTATTGATCATTTAAGGGGTGTCTTTGACATTTTAAAAATATTAATGTTAAATATTATGAAGAAACAAGTGATAAAAATTTCAATATTACTATTGAGTTTGTTTTCCTTAATATAAAATAGTTTTTTCTTTTTTTATATTATTTAGATAAGAAATTTGTTTTATTAGGAGGTGGTTAGGGGTTTAGACACTAAGTAATGTAGACTCATAATTATGTGAGGATTGGTATATGTGACCAATATATATTTTTGATATATTAAACACTGAGGACATTATAATATTATTTATAATATATAATCATGATGAACATTTTTTGATTTTATGATCTATGAACTTTTAATGAATTTTATGATCTATGTAATTATCATTATGGATATGAGAAATATTATTGGATTTTATGTGCCCTTTTTCATCACATGCTTGTCATAATTCCTCATATTATCTACCATAAATGAGTTATGTTCATGGAGTATGGCCTCATATTCTGTGGATATTATATAATAGATCACTAAAATACTATATAAAGATAATTAATTTTTGAAAGAAACCCATCTAGTGCCTCATTCCGTTTATCTCCGAAATTGATTATTGGTGGTTAGGTCTTTCTTTCAATCATTGTAAACATAGTTTTTTATAGAGTTTTGACCTACACAATGGTTAGGCATCCGATATCATATAACTCATAAACATTCTTCCTAGAGATGATGGAATTGATTGAGGGATCTTATTGTACCTAGGTCTTGGGGTATTTTTATTATATTTTACATGAATTTTCTTCATAATGATGGATTTACGGATTGATGTTATAACCAATACATAGTGATTTAAAATTATTTTATTGATTTTATATTATTGGAATAATTCTTGGATTTCATGATGGTGAGACCCTAACATTAGGGTGTTATATCTAGTTTCATTCAATAGAGACCTGATAAATATAGATTGAACCATATTAATTTTTCTGGATCCCCAATTATGATGAATGATCCTCAATTAAAATAAACATTTATTTTTGGAGTTTTTTCATATAATGAGGCACTTTTATCTTCAATCATACATAATAGTGTTTAGTATTCCATTATCACATTTCTATATAATGTTGCATTTTCACCTAAAATTTAAATAATGTTATTTAATGGTTTAGGGTGTAAAACATTTGGGACTTATTGTCCTATTCATATATTTAGGATCCATATTATTTGGAAAGTGATTATTTTTTGTGAGATTTGGTACAAATTTCTTTTGTTATCTAGTATTAAGGATTGTAAACATAATACATTTTGGTTGAGATAATTCTAAAATTTAATATCATGAAAGACCTTGAGGTATACAATTTTATTAGTTTATTTAGTTGAGAAGAATAATTTATATCTAGTATTCCATTATTTGTGAAAAAATTATCATCTCTTCCATGAAGGATTATAATTTCATCTAGCCACCACACAATATAAAAAAATTTGAATGATTAAAATTTAATTTAACCACTATATCCATTATTTATTTATATGTAGAATGGGTTATTTTATATATAAATTTTAATCATTCATTTTAATTTTTATATTCTGTGTTGATATAGGAGTATAAATTAATACCCTATGGGGTGTGATTTTATATCCTTCTAAAAATAACTACTCTAAGAATTTCCTTGATTACTAAATAATTGTATTTCATTTGATGATATGGATATATTTTTTTAGTTTTAGAGTTATTTTTTACACATACTACAAGTTATTGTGATTTATATTCATGTAAAAGGATTTAAATTCAAGATATTATAGATGTAATAAATTTTTCAAATTATGATTTCGAGAAAACATAAACATATAGATAAATAAATTTGGTAGATAATTCATTATGAAGTATGTCCTATAATAATATTTCTTAGGAAAATAATGAGGATAATAAGATAATTAATAATCATTTGAATTCTCCTTTGGGAATGGAAGATTCTAGTGAGGAATGTTTTAATAATATTTGATGATGAATTCATCCTCATTATAATAAGTGTTGGAATCTATGTTCGAAGATTGTGAGTTGGATTGAAAATATATCATATAATATATTGTTTCAAGGATATTTAAAAATTCATGTCTATTTGAAAAATGTATTTTCACATGAATTAAATAACTCATTAGTGTAAATACACTTTTCTATAAAGAAAAATTTACCATTTCTTGAAAATTTGGTTTTTTATGTGTGAGATAAATAATTTAGTGGAAATTTTTGTGTCTAGATGTATCACATTCAAACAACTAATTAAAAAAATCTAGTTATTATTAGTATATTATTTCCCTCAATATTCAAAAACATAATTTGTCACGACCCGCCCCCTGGGGCCCACATCGTGACTACCCCAAGCCCTCCTTCCATAGGCCAGGGGCTGGTGACTAGCACCAAAGGCGTAATTCCCTAGAACTGGGAAGGCATTGCCTTTATAAAAGATAAACACACACACAACCAGAGAACAAGTGGAAGAAAACACTAAGTAAAGCAGTATAACAAGTGTGCTGAAAATACAAAGGGGCTAGAAATACAAGCCCAAATGAAAGGTACAGCTACAGCTAAAAAAGTACAATTGAAAAGACAAATGGCTTGAAGAAGGAATCATCTCCTAGATCGCCCTCCGGGTTCCTACCAGAAGGGTAGGTACAGATGTCCTCCTCAGCACTCCGCATCTATCAGTCCGCTCCATGTGTTGTCACAGCGAGTGTCTATCTCGAAGTACCTTCCAGTCCTCGTACACTCTACCTCGGTCAACGTTGTCCATAGTTTGCATCCAACACAACAAGGTTCGGGCATAGCCCGTGTAGGGGTGAGTATAACGATACTCAGTAGGGACCCCGAGACCCTCAAGGTCTCACAAAATCCAACAAGGTTAAACCACAAATAAAGATCTCAACAGATAAACTTTACTTAGTTATATGCCCATACATATACCTAAGTTATCAAGTAACCCATCTCAATCATTAAGTAAACACGAAGGTCATTGACTCGGCTCAAACCAGGATTCTTATTCATGATGTTGAAAACACGGCTGTTGGAGAACTCCTCCGCTGTCAAGCGCAGTAGTCATGTCACAACTCCAAGGTGCTACTCACTGACCATAGATTGTCGAGGTACTCCTCAAGTTGAGTACCATGGGTCTGCCACCCCAACACAGTAGTGCTCCCCGCAATGGGTCTGCCGCCCCAACACAGTAGTGCTCCCCGCAATGGGTCTGCCGCACCAACACAGTAGCGCTCCCCCTAATAGTTTATAGAGGTACTCCTCCTGTCGAGTGTTGCGGGTCTTCCACCCCAACACAGTAGCGCTCCTCCACCATGGGTATGTGCCCCAACACAGTAGAACTCCCCACTGGGCTAATAATGTCACTCTGAAATGTATCAGAAAAGCAGTCATCAAGTCTCAGCCAACTACTAGGTTTTTGTACTCCGTATACTCTTCTCCAGGAGGGTCCGCTCCACAAGCTATTGTTCGATACTTCCAAGTGTCATTTAATCTCATGTAGAAGTATCTCAAAGTACCACCTCGTCATATGGATCTCAACACAATAGACGGTGTGTCAATCGGACTCTCGGTCTATGAGTTATTAGCATTTCCGTTCCAGGGTCCTGGTTGGATTTCGGGTACAATCCAACCAGCCCATTCTCAAACCACATCTGAATCATGTGTAGAGTATGCCAAAAGAACCGTCTCATCAAGAGGAATCCAACATAATCAACTACACGTCAATCGGGCATCCGGTCCTTAAGTTGTTAGTTTTTTCGCTCCGAGGGCCCGGTTGGAATTACACACGTTCCAAACCCGTCCATTTTCGAAAGTCGTCCAAAACTCACTTAGAGTATTGTAAAAGGACCACCACGTCACGAGGGTCCCAGTGCCAAAGACGGTGCATCAATCGGACGCACAGTCTTCATGTTATTCATGTTTAAGTGAAAACGGGCTTGGCCCATTAAGCCTAGTGGGTTGGCGGGTCGGGTCATCCAAGTTTTGGCAAGTCCGACTCAGTAGGGGGTTGGACCGACCGAATTAAACATACAGCCTGGCCCGAAGGCTGCGACCTGGCATGAGGGGGGCATGGCCCGGCACGGCCCAGCGTGGCGAGTCTCAGCATGGCCCAGGCCGGCCCGGCGCGGCGCGGCCCGTCTCGGCACGGCCCAGGCCGGTGCGGCACGGCCCGGCCCGGCTAGCCGCAGCTCAGCCCGAAAGGGACGAGTCATCTAAGGCGGGTGGCGCGGCCCCCCTTCTGCCCGAACTGGCGGCACCATGCGGCGTCGCCCTCCATAACTGGCCGGCTGAAGCGGGATGGCCTTCATGGAGCAAGCGGCCCACTCTGGCTGGCCGCGCGGGTCTTCCACAGCGCGGCATCGCGGGGTGTCGCGGTCTTCATAGCCCGGCCGGCTTAGGCCGGCCAGTTCAGCTTAGCAAGCAGCCCGCGAAGCGGGCTGTGGTTCTTTTCGCACAGCCGGCATGACGGCACCGGCTTCCTCCGTCGCGGCCAGCCCTATCCACGGCTCCACATCCCCGGCGGGGCGCGATGGCGCCATACTTCATCCGCCGTGGTCCGCTTGGCAGCGGCTTTTCTTTGCGTGTGCGACGGCGGCCCTTGCACCGCCGGCCTCTTCCGTGTTCTGCCTCCGGTCGCCGATTCCAAAAATAATCAAGATCCAGCGGAGGGTCGTCGATCCATGTTCGTTCAGCCCACGCCCTCCACATTAGGTGATCGCAATAGGCTGGAGATAAACAAAGATATTCAATGAAGAATGAGGAAAATTTTTAATCCATTAAAATTGAACATAATCCACCTACCTCGATAATTGACGTCGCATGTCAAACATCGCGGAAGACGACGTCACAGGGAGAGGATTCGTAGATGACGTCGGAGTGCATCCAAGGAGGAAGCGGCATCTCCACACTAATTACGGAGACGAAGAAGAAATCCATGTCGTCATTCTTCATGGATTCAGCATTCTTCGTCGAAGAGGCGTCGTTCTTCGTGGAAGGACGGTGTTCTTTAATTAAAAGGGAACTCTCTTCTTCTTTTACACAAGAGCTCTCTCAAATATCCTCCCAACACAACGTGTGCCCAAAATAAAATAATATATATGGCTATTATTTTATTAATACTTGAAATTCAAAATTCAAATCACTTAATTAATTAATTCATTAATTATGGTGTGTTGGAAAACAATAAAGAGAGAGAGAGGGAGAAGGAGAGTTCTCATTCAATAAGGGGAGTTATCAAAGAAATTAATTAAGGGAAGAGTTATGTAGAGTTCAAGAGAGTTATGGGGAGTTCAAGATTTTAGGGTACGTGTGGGCCCTACCCCGCTAATATCCTCTCATGGGAGGTTATGTGGGTATGGGCCCCACCTCTAACTCCCCTTGGGAGGAAATAACCACCCTCCACAAATAAAAATATCAAACACATATTTTTATTTAGTTTTGTTTAATAACAAATAGAAAAATAAATTCTCCTCCCGTCAAAACGCATCTACGGTAAAGGTCCCCTTAGGCGAATACCAGTGCTGTGAGTTCATCGGTGTCCTCGGATTTCAATTCTGAGCTCTGGTTCAAAAGATAGAAAAACCTACACGTACATTTACTAAACGTACCCAAAGAAAACTTTAGAAATTGATTTCAAGCACACCGGGCCTCGGAATATGGCGCCGTCAGAAGCCACAGACTCATAAAATTCTAAAGAATCAAGAAACAAATTTCCTTGAAAATTTCTAGTCTTTAAATAATTCAACATATATAGTTAACTATGATTGTTTTTCCACACAATTTGAGAGGATATGATACAATAATAGTCATTGTTTATTGGTTGACATAGTTAACCTTCTACATTTCATTCCTTGAATCATTTATAGTGGATTATCTTGAATCATTTTATGTGGTTAATGTTTTCAAATTCACGAACTTCCCTAAATGACCATTTTATATCATCATCCAAGATTTTAACTAAGGATTTGAATGTGTTTTATCTTCTATAAATCCCCAATTATACTATAGTTATATCTTCCACGCATAAATTAATGGTTAAACTAAATGAATAATTTTAACATTATAGTGTATTATAAGTTATTTATTAAATATTTTTGATGATTAAGGGTTAATAATATTCCATTGGATTAATTTTATTATAATAATAGTTATCAAAAAAAAGATATAAAATGAACCACTCAAGTAATTATATAGTCACACATACCTATCACCATTTTTGTTTTGTTAATATTTGTGATTTAATAAATATTACACTATACTCAATGAAATATATGTTAAAATGTTTGAAAATGATCTTATAGAAATGGAAAATGACACTTTATTGATAAAAATAGTATACTGATTAGAGGTAGTGATCATTGGATATATATTTTTATCATATGACCATGATGGTTTTAAAACATTAAAGAATTTTACATTTAACAATAATAGTAATCGTCATCTATGTTTTTTATGTCGTTCTAGTTATTGAAGTCCAGTATTCATGTGGAAGGTTGGTTAATGCAAAAATGTCAATTTGGTTGCGTTAATGATACCTTACTTGTGCTCCAAATTTATAGATTAATTTGGTATGTGTTTCATATGATTCAATATGTAAATTTTCATATTTTCAAAGATGGATAAGTCATTTTACATATAATACTATTTCTCTATTATCAGTAGAAATCTCATCAAGAATAATATATGCCATTAGTATAAGTCATATAGAGAAATTGTGGTTTAGTGAATAGAAAATGAGAATGATATTCACATAAGAATTATATATATCTTAACAACCCTAGATTTTATGTAATATTTTTAAATCACCAATAAATTTAATTTCTTTGGAAGCCTATGTTACACACAACAAAAAGTTTTAACCAACCATAATATATGATTTATATTATCATAAAATTTTGATCGTTATATCAAATATGTATAACATAGAAGTATGAATATAAATACCCATATTTTTAAATTAATTATAACTTTTTTATATAAATAAAATATATTTATAAATAAATATTTAATATTTAATAAAACCATTAAAATTTTAAAAAAATAATTTCCTCAAAAAAAACATTGTATTGCTCTTGTGAACATATAATATGGGTGGGTTTTTTAGATTTTTCTAAAACATTTTGTTTTATGAATAGTGAGTAATACTAGTTTTTACTGAACTTAATTTTTCTATAAATACTTTATAAGTATAAATTTTTAAAAATGTATATAAAGGTTAAATTATTTGAATTATATTATATTTAATATAATTTTTTTCATTTTAATCAAATTTATATTGAACTTAGATTTTAAAACATTCTCTACTTATGAAAAGCTTCTCATTGGAAAATTGTTTTTCTCTCGGTCTATGAGTTTAATTATAAATTAAATTTTTCCACTTTAGTGAATTTAATTTTTGAAAAATATATTACATTTTTATAATAATAATTAGTATTTTAAAATAACTTCAACTTAATTTTTGGCTAAAAAAATAATAAAATTAATTAAAATTAATTATCTTGGTTAAGGTTAAAACGAATTTAATAAATATTGAACTAAAAATGGAAGGGGTAAAATTACGTAGAGACTTGTCAAAAAATATTATATTGAAATATTTTTACATTATATCATATAAGGTTCCATAATTATGCATTTATATTCCTTTTTGAAAGTTAAAAACATGGGTACACCATTTTTCTTTTAAATAATCTATGTCTGTCATCTATCCCACTTATAAAATGTCACCACCTATCCAATTCTTTTCACACTGAGAAAACATTTTAGTTCATACATTCCCTCCCTAATATATTACTTACTTAAATCCCCACATCATATTGGACTTATGTTGATTAGGAAACCCTCCTATGAAGGATTTAGGGTTAATCTAAGTAGGTTGATTGAAGATATGGTAATGTTCTTAACTGAGCTTTTTTATTATATTTATTATTCCACCTCCTAAAAATATACTTCATCTATGACGATATAATAATTTAACTATCTCCCATAAACATATATTTAACTATGTCAATGTAATAACATAAATCTATCTCATATTTAATTAAATGGTAAATGAAAGTGTTGATTGTGTGTATTGAAGAATAGAGCATCACTAACTGAGGTAATTCGTTTTCCATCACCACCTCACATAAGTGGTTATAATGATGGATTTAAATTATATATATGATATTCATAACATGATTTTACAAAATTTATTTGTAATATAATATATATGTTCTCAATTTCCATTCACTGGGAATATAATAATGTTGATCATATGTATGGTGGACTACCGCCTCCTAAAGTTATGTGATTCATTTTCCACATAGAATATTCATGGAATGTAATAAGTATAATGTAGTGAACCAAATATAGAAATTCCAGATCAAGGGTCATGCTTCCATTAAATTGGAATAAGATACAATTACATCATGTCCTAAAGTACCGAAGAGTATAGTAGACTTGGTAAACTAGATGCATACACGAGTCTTGTATTGGAATGAATACACTAATTATAAAAAATCTTTCAAGGATAATAAGTTTATTCCATATGGAGTATCTATTCATATATTTCTTATTAATATTCATGTAATTTAGGTGAAGGGATAATTACAAGGGTGCACTCAAATTCTTAGTAAGGGTAAAGTACATTAGAAGTAATAATGAATCAATGAGTATAATAATTATATAAAGGTAAATATATGAACACACATTCTATATAAAAAATAAAAAGAATGGATAATCATTATGGTAAGGAAATAATTTAAATCACATTCTCTTAAAATAAATAAATAATTCATAATCAATATATTAAAAAAAATAACTGAAACACATTCCATTTAATTAATGAACTGAGATGGAGGTGCATGTACAATATACCCAGGTAAATAACTGAAAACACATTTCATTTAATCAATATACTGATAATGAAATTAATCCATAGATATGTCGATAAGAAAACTCATGGATAAATAATAATTGAGTTTGAATGAGGGAAATTCATAATTATTGGATGCCATGTTTCTAAGGTACATGGTACCTTTATAGTTAAGACATTTCACAAGACAGTTTAGCATATCGGGTAAAACCCCATCTATAGTTAGCCAACTAACTCATCCCATGAGACTACTAATTCATTGATGAATTTATATAACCGGTCCCCATAGATTTCATACCTATACAAATCATTCCTCATATATCGAATTATTGATTTAACAATTTCTATTATCAAATATCTATATTAAGTAAAAGATACAGACTTATTAATATTTCCCTAGTTAATAAAATTACATTACACACCATATGTAAAAATGATATATAGTTTAAGAAATATTCATATCAATTATAAATTATATGGATATTTTTGTGAAATTCATTGTTCATTGATCAAACAAAATTGAATATTTCAATGGATTAACAAGGAAATCAAGGTAGTGAATGTCAATACTATCCTTGGTTATATGACTCATAAACCTTTTATAAGAATAATAAGGATGGTATCAATGCAACATATCCCAAGTAGAGTAAAAAAGAAGGGTTTTTTCATTGATGAATGGGAATACTATAAAATTATCCTTTTAAAAATATTCTTGTGGAAAATATTTTCTCATTTTGAAAAACATTATAAAAATCGTTTTCTTTGAAAATAGCCTTTAAAAAAATAATTATAATTTATAATTAAAATTTCAAAGGAAGCCTCAAAGGAATGATGGTGGGTAAATCCATAAGTACCATTAAAGGTAAAAAGAACATTCCTTTTTCATGGTAAAAGGTAATAAAATTTCCTTGTTCAGAAAGTGATAAGAAGATTCATTTGAAAATATTTGTAAAAGAAAAAGGGTATCTTTTTAATAAATAAATTTTTAAATGTGAAAATAAATTCTTAAAACCTTTTTAGGAAATAATGTTTTTAATAAAAAATGGGGTGTCCGACAAAATAGAGAAATTAAGTTTGGATTTCTTTAAAACATTTTTTAAAACATTTTATGTACCAAATAGGTGAAAATTTTATTTTTAATTGATAAAGTCCACTAATAACCTTATTAGAAAAACTTTAAAGGGTTTAATATATAATGATCAAATAATTTCCTCTTATGGAAATTCAAATGTAAACAATCTAGAACAAAATGTGATTGTAATGTAAACCCTTGAAAGGATTATAACATTGAAATGAGAGTCAATCAATGAGTAGATTAGGTTTATCAATTATAAATACTCATAAAAATTTGGAAATAAATTAATATGTATTCAAATTAATTATACACATAGTAATATAATATTGGAGACAATGATGAAGTAGTATTACCCAATGAAAAGGGGATGGGTTATGAAGTTTCTTTACTACGGGATAACACTTAAATAAAATAACCATAGATGATATAATTAAAATTAAAACTCAAAAATATAATTAATAATAAATGAACTATGATATTATATATCAAAATGGGTAGTATATACACCATTGAAAATAAGTAAGTGGGGAATATGACATTTCTCTCGCATATGTATAAAGTGAGATGAAAATATCTTACCTTACATTTCATTTTGGGTGAACAACCTTTAACCTCATTTATAAGTATTTTAGACATGTTAATAACTTATAACAGAACCATAATAATATTTATAATATCATATATTAACATATTATAATATATTAGTACTCATTTTTCAGTAATCATTCATTATTTTTACGATTTCGAGTGTTAATTACATAGTTTCTCAAGTATGTTTTGACTTGTTACTTGTTGTTCCAATTAATTAGATCATGGTTTCATAATATCCAAAATGAAAATCATGATTCAAAGATGATATATGTTTTTATATATTTATTTATAATCAACTTTAAAATTTTGTGATAAGCAATGAGAAGCATCGTTCGTGGAGACGGTTGACCATACGTACACATGAACCTTACTTTCATTTCATTGTTGTATTTAAAACAATGAAAAGTAAATGATATATATATATATATAATAATTAAAATATCATATCTATGTCATATATGTTACATATTATTATTAAACCCATCCTTTATATGTTCCATGTACAGTGTTAATGAGTCTTATCGCTTTGAGGAGGTGGTATTCCAGACTTCCACAAATTATGTTATCGTATCTATACAAAATGGAAAGCAGAAGGGTATGTGTTGTATAAAAATTAAAGGAGAATGAAGAAATTATAAATATCATATTTATATATTATATTAATAGTATTTCTATCATAATTCCCAATGATGAGATGTGGTAAATGAGAAATTAATGATATCGTTTTGGGAGGCGGTAGTTCGTCGTAGATGTAAACGGTAAGTTCGTTACCAATTAGATAGAAGTGTGTGTAATTTCTGTTCAAAACATTAGAATAACAACATATCTATATATTTATAATATTTTTTTATTATATAAGCATGTAAAAGGAAGCTTTTAGCGTTGGAGAATGAAAAAAAATTAAATGTTCTTGAGGAAGGATATTACCTCTTATTGGTGCAACTCCTTTTGGTTTGCACCAAAGGGATTCATTGGATAGATTTATATAGAAAGACAGGATTATAGGATTATGTTGTTATTTTTATGAGATATTTGGTTAGAACTTGGTCAAACCAATTTTTCTTAATATATCTGATGAAGTGGGAGGGTTGAGTGCATTTTTATAGTGGACAGAAAGGATACACTTAGTACTTATGAAAAGAATTGTGTGTTCCCCAAGTCTTTCGCATTCCCCTTGTGTCAAAATGGACCATTATGGATACTTAGCAGTGCAATGAATGTCATATTCCAATAAAATAGGTTTTTTCAAGTGTATAGGTCATTTTCCCCTTAATATTATGTTGTATTCCCTTGTTAAGTTTAATTTTACATTAATGGGTGTAATTAATTTTAATCACTTTCACTAATATTTTTTGTCAAAAAAATAGTATACCTTTTATAAATTTTAAATTATTATGATTCCAAATATGGAATCTATTTTTACAAATTCCAAGAACTTAATTGGTAGAAATTAATTTTAATTTAATCCCATAGATAGGATGACAAATTGTATTTTTATAGTAAAATGTTCAAAGGTTTGTTAAATATTTATATAGAATTTCAAAGTTCAATTGATTAAAATTACCTAAATTATATTATTTATGTATAATTTATATAATTTGACTTTATAAAACATTTAAAATATAATTTCTCTATATAAATAAATTAGATGACAAAGCAGTTCGGAGTTAAAATTATGTATTTTCTCTATTTGTTAAAAAAGAAACTTCACTGAAAAATAAATAAAATTCACCCAAAACAAATTTTTATGTATTTATTTAAAAAATTAATTTTATTTATGAAATATTACATTTATAAAGGTTTTAAAATTTCTATTTAAAATATGTTCTCTATTAAAAGGAGGTAAAAGTTACTATAGAAAAAAGATGATTTTTATGTGAAATATTTGGTTTGTTCTTATCCTATGATTATCAAATTCATTGAATGAATTTAAAAAATATTTTATTAAATATAATATATATATATATATATATCATTAATATCACTCACTAATTTTAATTAACTTAATTTATTGGGATAAACTGATTTCTAGGAATAAATTTTTAAAAAAAACATTCCCTTTATATTAACTTGGTTAATATATTAATTTCTAATTATTTTGTAACCAATTAATTCATTTTATATTTTTTAAAACATATATTTTAATAAGTTAGTCAATAATATTCATAACCTCTAATTTAATATCTATTTTATATCTTATTTTATTAAATAATAATATTTTTATGATATATTATCATTTTGTAAAACTCAATCTTAAGTGAAACAAAAGTCATTGAAAAAATGATTATTAAGTGTGATGCATGTTGACTCAGTATCACATTAATTTCATGTTATATCATAGATTGATTTTATTCTAAGTAGTAAATGTACTGTAAAGTCTTGGGATTTTATATTCTCTTACATGTTTGGTGTTGCGTGTCATATACGGTATCTAATACAATGTTCTTACTTTGTATTTTTTAGTTGTTACATTCTCCCCACCATAAATAAAATGTATCCTCACAATTTAAATGCTATCTTTAGAATATATTTTTTGATATGCTTAAATCATACATCAAGAGAAGGGTTCTTAAAATATCCACTAGAAAAGAGATAATGGGAAGTAACAAAGTTGCATGGACTAACATATATCTTGGTCTCTTAGTAGTAGAACATTAGTGGCAATTGGAGATGCATAAATAGTGAAAAAAGAATAAATATTTATAGAGGTTATTGAGGTCATCAATCACAAAACAAATTGAGAGATAAATGGAATTTTGAGAGTCTTAAAGTCATAAATCTACGATGATTTAAAAGACTATCAGATTAATAAAAATTAATGTATTAGGAAAACATTTTTTTAAGATCCTTTTCTTAATGTTGAGAAATTATTTTTTTGAAGAAGAATATAAGGAAATATATTTACTTTACATATATCACAATTTTCATCCTTTTAGTTCTTTTATTAATTTCTAATTCATCCATTATTTCAGGAAATGCATATCAGAAAATTAACTTTGATGCTTGAAGCACTAAAATACACGTTTAACAGGTCATAAGGCCCATAAAAGGGTTAAAAGTAATTCCATTTGCCTATAAATATTATCCAAATCCAATATGGTTAATACATTAATCTATATACATAAAAATTAACATAACAGTTTCATCATTAATATTTTTTCATAAAATTATTAAACTAAAAATAATTACACATTTACCAGGATATCGCGTAGGCCAGTGGTAGGTGTGAAACTCTTATCATCCTTCGTTCGGTCATGGGATCAAGTCTCATGACCATTCTGGACTGCATGGGTTATCACCCATTATATATTTTTTCCTTCTCTGAAACCATATTAAAATAATTTCCAAAATAAATATGATAGATATCCTTGAAATTTAATCATTAAATAGTATTTTAACTAAGGTTTTCAATAAAGCCCTATACATAAATACTTCTTCCATTTATATCCACATAACTCCTTCCTTGGTCCAGAGATTATCCTTTAGAATAGGGTATTTCCAAAAAATCTAAAACCATTTTTTCAGAATCTATTATTATATTGGAAACACCATATAAACATTTTTAGGATGTCTAAATATTGACACATTCTTTTCATTCTAAGACACCTCAGGTTTAACCTAGTCCATCCATTTTCATTCTCTATTCAAGTACTTCATAATGTTTTGTAAATATAATGTGAATTATCCTTAAAATATCCCTTGAGTGTGTCAAACCAGGTTTATAGTAAGGCATGTTGTAGTGTACCAGGTTATTTTGGATTTAGGCCCTATGCACCATGTTAGATTTGTTACTCCTAGGTACATCTTTGTTAGAACCATGTCTACTTGGTGTATACTAATAGGAATTTATTTCTAGTATGACCCACATAAAATCTACCTTACAAAACTTCTAGGATGTTCTTCTATACTCATCCTCATTGTCTATCTTAGTGAAATTTTATCTAATCTATGTTTTCATAAATCTAGTTCAAAAGGTTGATACTAAAATTTCTCTGATACCAACTACAGGGACCAGACCCTATAAATCTCAGAGTCAGTGTCATTATAACATTACATTGGCATAGGATACAAGTAAATTGTGTCCCAAAGGACTGAACTATTTAGTTGTATTGGTAATCTAGATATATACATGAGTTCTGTATAAAAAATTAATACACTAATTACAACATAATGTTTTTAATTTTGAGGATAATAGATTTAATCCATATATAGTATCCTTTAATATCATTCTTATTACACATAAATGAATCATGAGGAAAGGAACATAACATGGGTGAGCTCAAATTCTCTGTAAGTGTAATATACAGTAGGAGCAATAATGAATAAATTATAGTAATCATTATAAAAAGGTAAATAACTCAACACACATCCATATAATCAATAAATTTAATTGATAAACAATATTTCAAGGTAATAATTTAACTTAAATCCCATTCAAATAAATAGATAATTAATAATGGAAAATAACTGAAACACATGCCACTTAATCAATGAAATGAGAATGAAGTGTGTAAAAATATGGAAAGGTAAATAACATAAAAAAATTACATGTAATCAATAGAATGAGAATGAAATGCATCCATAGATATTTCCACACAAAATCTCATGGATAAATAATAACAGGGTCTGAATTAGGGGAATGAATAATTATTGGACAACATGTTTTCTAAGTACATGGTACCTTTACTGTCAAGACCTTTCACAAGACACGATTTATCATATTGTGTAAAAACCCATCTAAGGATAGCCAACTAACTCCTCTCATGAGACTAATGATGCATAAATGGGCTACCTATAATTAGTCCCAACCCAAGTCGTACCTGTACAAATAATTCCTCATATATCGAATTATATATTTGGCAATGTGCCTTATAAAATGTCCATATTGAGTAAAAGATATGTAATTCTCAATATTTCTTCATATAATTAAATAAATATCAATTACCCACCATATTTAAAAATGTTATACTGTTTAGGAAATAATCACATCCATGATAAATGATATAGATTTTTATGGTAAAAGCATTGTTCAATGATTATAGATAATTGAATATTTCATGAAGACTAACAAAGAATTAAAGGTAGTGAACATTAATACCATTCTTAGAAAAAGGGGTCTATATTAATCTAGATGAAGAATAAGTATGGAATCAATACAAAATATCCCAAATGGAGTAAAATAGAGGCTTTTTATCATTGATTAATGGGAAAATAATTAAAATATCATTTAAAAAATATACTTGAAGAAAAAATACATTTTATTTTGAAAAAATAATTTAAAAATAATTTTATTTTAAAATAACATTTTAAAAAAACATAATTCTCTTTATAAATTAACCATTTATACTTTCAAAGGAATCTTTTAAGGAATAATAGAATGTAAATCCATACATGTCTTACATGGTAAAAACCGCATTCCTTTTACACAGTAAAAGGTTAGAAAATTGATTTTTTTTGAAAGAGACAAGAAAATTCCATTGAAAACATTTTTAAAAGATATAAAGGGTAAAAACTTCTTTAATAATTCATATTTTACTGTTTGAAAACATTTTCGAGAAAATTTTTATAAATTAGGGTTTTTAGAAGAAAATGGGTTGTCCAACTAAAGAGAAAAATGAAGTTTGGTTTTATTAAAAACATTTTTGAAAAAATTTTGAGTAACAAAGACTGGGAAAATGGTTTTATTAATTGAGAAAGGTCATGAATAACTAGATGTTAAGAATATTAAATGGTTTAATATAAAATAATCAGATAAGTTTCTCTGATGGAAATTCATATGTAAACAATCCCAAACAAAATGTGATTGTAAAGTGAACCCTAGAAATGATTATAATGATGAAGTGAGAATAAAACAATGAGTAGATTATGTATATCTAATTTAAATACAAATAAATAATTGTAAATACAACAATAGATATTATAATTCATTATTCACATAGTTATATAATATTAACGACAATGAGAAAGTAGTATAACCCAATAAAAATGAGTCGGGTTATGAAGTTTCTTTTCCACTTGGTAATGCTTAAATTGAATCCCTTTAGATGAAATAAATGAAATTAAAACATTATATATCATGAATAATAAATTAATAATTATATTATATATCAAAATGGTTATTATATACACCACACAAAATAATTAAGTGGTGAATATGAGATTTATCTCATAAATGTAAAAAGTGAGATGAAACTCACTTACCTTGCATTTAGTTTTTGGTAAAAGCCCATTAAACTCATGTATAACGGTTATAAACATGTTAATAACTTATAAAATAACCATAAACATATTTATAATACCATATATTAACTTTTTATAATATCTTATTACTTTTTTGTTAGTAATCATTCATTATTTTCACTATTTCGAGTGTTAATTACCTTGTTTCCAAAGTAAGGTTTAACTTGTTACATGTTATTATTATTTATTATATCATAGTGTAATAATATAAATAATGAAAATAAAGATACAAATATCATATATGTTGATTATATATATATTTATAATAATCCATAAATTTATAGATAATAAATTAAATGCACAGTTCATAGAGACGGTTGGTTGTACGTACGCATGAATGCTACTTTCATTTTATTTTCATATTTAAGGAAATTAAAATTTAATGATATATATATATGATAATTATATTATCATATATATATTTCATATATTTTACATAGGTTTATTAAAACCATCCTTTATATGTTCTATGCATATTTTGAACGAGTCACATCATTTTGAGGAGACGGTAGTCCACACATCCACAAATAATGTTATCGAATTTACATAAAATGGAAAGAATAAGGTTATGTGTTGTGAAAAAATTATACATATAATAGATATATATAATATAAACATTATTTCCATAATAATTAATAACCCTGATAAGTGGTAAAGGAAAGGCGAACGACATCATTTTGTGAGGCGGTAGTTCGTTGTACACATAAACGGTAATTCAGTTACCCATTAGATGGAAGTGTTTGTGATTTCATATTGAAACCTTCTAATAAAAACATATATTTTTATTTAGGATATCTTTTTATTATATAATCATGGAATATGAAAATTTTATGATGTGGATAATGAAAATAAAGTAAAAGAGCTTGTGGAAGGATGATACCTCTTATTCAGGTAACTCCTTTTGGTTTGCAACAAAGGGATTCCTTGGATTGATTTATACCCAAATTGGAGATTATAGAATGAGGGTAGAAATTTTTATGATATATTTGGGTAGATATTGTTTGATCCAATGTTTCTTGAGCGGTGTGATGAAGTGGGATGGGTGATTGTCATTTTATAATTGAGCGAAAGGACACACTTGGTATTTTTGAAAAGAATTGCATGTTCTCCAAGTATTACTTGTTAACCATGTGACAAGATGGACCATTATGGAACCTTATAGGTGTATTAGACGCAATATGACCATCCAATACTTTTTAAACTAGCTTATATGTCATTTTTCACCATAATATTAAGGTTTACTCCCTTGTTAAGCTTGATTTTACATTAATCAGTGTAATTAATGTTCATTAATTTTTCTAATATTTTTAGTAAAAAATTAATTTTACCTTATTATAAATTATAAATTATTAATATTTTAAATATTTAATCCGTTATTCAAAATTACAATTACATAAGTGGTAAAAATATATTTAAATTTAATCCCACAGATGGGACAATAATGTTGATTTTTGAAGTAAAATGTTCAAAAGTTTGCTAAGACTTTATATCTGATTTCAAATTGAAATAGATTAGGATGACCTAAATTAGATTATTTAATATATAATTTATCTAATGTGACTTCAAAAAAATTAAAATATAATTTAACTATAAAAAATAATTAGATTAAAAAGAAGTTATGAATTAAAATTCTGTATTTCTCACAATTCATTAATTACTGAAAAATCACAAAAAAATACTAAACAAATCACCCTAACCAAATTTTGATGATTCTATTTAAATAATGAATTCCATTTTGACATATAAAAGTTTTTCAAGTTATAAAACTTGTCTTTAAAATAGGTTTGTCGTTAAAAGGCAGTAAAAATGCCTTTAGGAAAATATTGATTTCTATGTGAGATATTGGGTTTGTTCTTATCTTATGCTTATGAAATCCATTGGATGAATTTAGAAAATATTATTATTGAATATTATATATATATATATAATATTAATAATACTCACTCATTGTAATTAATTTAATTTATTAGGATAAAACTGCTTTGTGGGCATAAAAAAGGTTCTTTAAAAAAATTATTCTCATTATAATCAATTGGTTCTTATATTCATTTCTAATTAATATGTAACAAATTAATTAATTTTATATTTTTTTAAACCATATATATTTATAATTTTTCTAATACTATTCATAAATTCTAATGTAACATCTAGGTTGTATCTTATAATATTAAATAATAATATTTGAATAATATATTATTGTTTGGTAAAACTTGTTCTTATGTGTAACGCGGGTCATCGAAGAAACTCCTAGTTTCATGTGATGTATGATATATAATTATAAAGTGTTTTTAAATTTATATCATAGTTTTATTTTATTTATAAAATTAAATATATTTTAAAGTCTCAGTATATTTTATTCCCTTATGAGCTTGGTGTTGTGTGTCATACACACTATCAAATACAATGTTCATACTTTAGAATTTCATGTTGTTACAGATATATTTAAGGAAAATATGTTACATAGATGAAATAATAATTTCTATTTAAATGTTATATAATATTTACCTTCCTTAATTTCTTTATTTTGATAAAATGGAATCATTTTTTATGCGTGTGTATGCCCTTCCAGCTCCATGGATGGTGTAATCCATGTTCAATCTCTAAAATTTATAGATTCATATAAATAAATATGCAATGAATATGTGTTATTTTTATATTTTGGTTAATATTATTGAGATTATGGATCCATTGTCAATTTAAAATCACCAAAAATACAAAATCAAAACATACCTGAAAAACAAAGTAGTTATTACCCAAAACATGATTTTAATGAGAAATTGTTAAGAAATGGGTAATAAATGGTCATTAATAAATCATATTTGGTATTATATATATTATTATGTTTATGTAATATATTTTTAAAAAACCTATATTTATTATAATATATTTTCAAAATTTTAGTAAAAAATTCAGGACATAAGGTGAGGGATTTTTGTTTCAAATTTTCTTTTTTGAGACATATGTTATGTTATGAACTTATATTATATTATGTCTTGTATATATAGCTCATATTACATGTTATATAATGAATTTATTTATTCTAAATATATTTGAACTTTAATTTAATGTTATTCTTTCATGATTCATATAATTCCAATGTTACCAAAGTGGTGAAGGTTTTACATTACAATCTCATCATTTAATAAGACTGTTTATGATTAAGTTTCTAATGATGAAATCTTATGATTTACCTCTCAATAAACTCATTTATTTTCTTCAAATCTGGTAATTTCATTAAATGACATGTTTTATTTTCCCCTCTTTATATATTTGAGTGTCCAAAATAATGTTTTTATATAAAATCATCTTTATTTATCTCTTCAGTTGAACATATGTTCTCTTCCATATCCATATTTTTCTAAAAATATTTAATTAATGTTTTTTCTATTATATATTTATTTTTTAATGAAATTTTTATCCGTTTTTATATTTTTTAAAAAAAATCTAAGGAATCTTCTTTCTATTTTCCAAACATTGTTCTTTTTGATTTTTCCAAAAATTTGGAAGAATACTTGTTTTAATGTGTATGGAATGAAATATATTTCCCATCATCATGACCAATGAATTATTTAAACCATAATTTGAATATTTTCAAGGTTATTTTAAAATGATTTTTTCATTTTAGTTTTGGGTAAATATTTATATTCTTATGTAGTGTTGTCAAAGTGTAAAGGATGTTTTCCTCGATAAATGTTACAAGTTATATTTTAAAATCATTATCTATCTATTTTGAATACATTGATGTTAATTAGTATTTAATATAAATATTATCAAATGATATCATACTTATTATTTCTATGGACGATTATGTTTATTCAGAAAATATATATCTGAAACTCATCCATTTACCATGGGTTATGCTAAAATGAAATTATGAAATGTTTATGAAACATATTCCTTTTACATGGATTATTCAATAGTTACCCTGCTTTTCATGTATTACTTTTACATAATTGTATTGATAAAAACATAAAAAAAATTACTCCACAAGGATTGAAAGGTTTAGTTTTTTTGTACATACTATAAATATATAGAACTTTTACAACACAAAACATAAACGTTTATTTAATTTCTTATTCTCTAGCTTCTTATTGGACCTTGAGTTCTCCTAATTACATGTAATCACCAGAGGATATTCATCAAAAAGGGGTGATCTGAAATTCTAGTAAAAGGATAATAACATGAGAAAATAAAATAGGGGTGAGAATAATCATTATCATCATAACATAGGCACAGTATCATAAACATGATATGATTAATTAATAGAAGGCTTCAAAAGAGGAAATACATAAAAATGAAACCTTATTTCTTATTGGTTAAATACCACACATAGTTGTGAGAGAAGATAGAATAATGTTATTGAATATTTAACTTTGACCCATGAGATTCATCACATTATCCAATGCATTTGAGAACTATATAATTCTAGGTTCACCCATCTGATCATAGCATCATAATTGCGTACTATAATTTTGGTCACATTCGTCACATCCTAATGTTAGCATTATCATGAATTCCACATAGCACCTATATAAATCATGGACATAAATAACCATGGAAAAGAATTTGTTTCATTCCATAAATCATACATTCATAAACTTTGGGTTCCCAAATGAAATAGGGAATAACATACTTGATACATGAACCATCAACCTTGATAGAGAAGTAAATTGTGAGTTTTTGAAAGAAGGGTTCTTTTATAAAGCATTGAGTTTGACATAAACTCCAGTATAAAACATTTATATCCCAAAAAAGGTAAGATGATGAGGAAGAAATTATTTTTAAATAATAACCATACTGAAAATGGTGTGAAATATCGGAAAACACGAAGAAATAAATTTGGGTTTGAGAATTCCCCTTACCTTGTGTCTAAAAGATTTATTCACTTTAATGTCATGTATAATATCATTATATTAATTAATTAACACTTAAAAAACCTTTTATAAATGTAATTTAATCATTATTTTTTAATTTATTTTATGGGCCTTTGGATTAGTTAGAGAGTTTAAATTCATTGTTTAAGAGTGTTCTTTTTCTTAGTTTTCATGAACTATTCACTTGTACAAATAAATGTAAGTTCTTGTAGAAAATGGATAAAAATATATAATTTATATTAAAATATATTAATGATATTACAAGAGTTTAAATTATATTATAATTAATTTTATTATATTCCGGGAAGAAAAATCCTTAGTGAAAATTTAATGACGATCGCTTAAGTTAATTTGAGAAGTTTTCTGATCACAACGAACATGTTTTTTTTATTTAGTATTATGTATAAATGTTGTTTCAAAAACAAAAAAAAAGTGTTTAAAAAATTAATATTAAAATATTTTTTCAACCATTTAATGGTTTTCTTGAAATCCTTAAAGTCATTGAAGGAAGATGAAAGTGCATTGCCCAAGATTTTGGTAAATTAACACATCGCATGCGACAATTTCATTTTTATAAACAAAGAGAGAGATAGGGAGGTGTATAATGAATAATATTCCATTAAAATGAAATAATACCATTATATCAATCATACTAAGTTTAGAATCACATTTTTATTAGAGAATTGGAGGATAAGAGAAGAAATAAAATGAAATTTGAAAATAATTTTAATGAAGAGAGAGAGAAACTTCCTCTTGAATTCTCCTCTTATGATCCTCCTAAAAGGTACCTAGGATTGGTCTTTGGATGATACCAAGAGATACTATACATGAGGGAGGGTATAATTAAATGGTTTGGTCAGAATTGGAAAAGTATTGAATCCTGAGAGGTGGGAGGAAATGAGGTTGTGAGGGGTGGTATTTATAGTGGAAGGGAGGGGTGTTTTCTCGATATTTAATTCATCTCTCTATTAATTTCTCTCTAGAAATAAAATAGTGATTATTATAAGAATAAATAAATTAAATTAGGAATTTTATTTCTAAAAAATGTCAATTTACATTACCATTGGCTCAAGAATGATGCAAAAATTCATTTATTCATCATATTTTTGCAAATTATCAAATTTCACTATTCACCAAAAATTCAACATTTTCATAAAAATCTAAAAAAATTATCCCAAACATTTTTTGATGTGTAGAATTAAAAAATGAACTCCATTTTTTGAAAAAAATAATTCTAAATATTAGAAATTTAATTCTTAATTAAATTCATAATTTATTTGAAAAATATAAATTTTAAAATTGAAACTACTTTTCTAAGACTTTGAAAAATTAATTAAGGTCTCATTAAATTATCATACAATCATAATACATAAAAATAATTGTTTATGAATAAATTTTATGAGAATAAATTTTCTTTTAAATTATTAAATTAATCATTAAATATTCATGAATTGCAAAAAATACCAACACTAAAATATAATTATATTATATTGTCACTTATAAGAGGGATATATTTTATTTATTCTATCATCGGTTAGGTTTCTATTCCCTTGGCTGATTTAATCTTCATAAGTTTCATATTAATATTCATAAGTGTAACATTACTATTCATAAGGGTGTGTTACTATTCAACAAAAATTAATTTTTTCCTATTGGTCACCAAACATCTTACTGATCAAAACTGTGTATATCAGATTTTCAAAATTATAATCACTTAAGTGGAAAAATTAGATATAAAGGTCACATGAAATTTAGTAGTTCATTTAATAATGATGTGTCATTGTGTTTCCTAATGTGATTTTATGTGATTATACTTTATGATATTACTATAAAAGGGTGAAATTGCATCGATAAAAGTTTGGGTTGTTACATTCTTCCCCACTTTCGAAATTTTTCCCTTGAATTTTTTTTACATAAGTGAGGGTAATTATCCTTCATCACATCCTCCAGTTCCAAATTTTTTTATTCATACTTTTGGTTCCTCCACAACACTTTGACAAGGTGGGTTGTATTGTTACATATAACCTTATCTCTTTGGTCCAGAATCTTTACTGGTTGCTCCTTATAAGAGAGATCATCTTCCAGTTGTATTACCTCTGATTTTATTCCATGTGAGGGTCTAGTATGTACTTCCTCTGGAGTGATGCATGAAACACATCATGAACTTGAACCATATTTGGTGTAATTTCAAGCCTATAGTATATGGATTCTACGTGGTCAAGGATCTCGAAGGGTCCAATGTACCTTGTGTTTAGATTCCCTTTCTTTACAAATTCAATGACTCCCTTCCATGGTGATATTCTAAGTAAGAATTTATCTACAAAGTCAAAATCCAAGTCCCTTCTACAGTAGTCAGCATATCTCTTTTTTCTACTCTACAAAACATTTATATGTTGTTGTATGTATTGAACCTTTTTGGTAATCTTTCGTATAAGACAAGGTCCATGTGTCTTTATTTCTCTAACTTCATCCTAATAAGTTGGAGTTCTACATCACTTTCCATACAAAGATTCATATGGAGCCATCTGAATACTCAATTGGAAGTTATTTTTGGTATGATAACTCATCCAATGGGAGATGATGATCCCACACACCATTTAATTATATATATAAATAGCTTATCATATCTTCTAGGATCTAAGTAGTCCTTTCATGTTTTTCATCTATTTGGGGGAGATAGATCAAGATAAAATTTAATTCCTTACTCAAAGAATATTAGAGAATCCTCCAGAATTTAGATGTGAACCATAGATCATGATGAGAGGAAATCAAGAGTGGACCCCCATGGAGTCTCACTACATCCTTCACATATATCTTTTAATGTCGTTAAAGCGACTGATCTTCCCAAATAATGATAAAGTGGGTAGTCTTGGGGAGTTGGTCCACAAAAACCCATATCACATTATTTCTTTTGGATGTCTTTAGGAGACACTTGATAAATTATATAGTGACATTCTCCCATTTCCACATGGGTATAGGAAATGGTTTCATCATCCCTTTCTACTTATATCGCTATGTTTTAACTTGGTGACATATCAAGCACCTTGAGATATACTCAGCAATCTCCTTCTTCATGTTATCCCTCCAGAAGTGTTCTCAGAGATCACAATACATCTTGGTGCTATGAGGATGGATAGACAAAGGTTAGTTATGTTCATTATCAAATAGATCCTTCTTTATCCTAGGTTATAAACGCACACAAATCCCCATTTCAAACCAAATCACACCATTATCATCGATATGGAACTCTTGAAACTTCCCTTCCTTTAAATCATTCACCTATTTTGTAGCTCTTGATCATCCCTTTTGCGTCCTTAATCTTCTCTTATATAGATGGTTGAGAAATAATTTGGGCAAGGTAGTATTTATTCCCAGTCGCTACGATTTCCAAATCTATCCTTTACATATCCCTAGATATATAGTCTTTCTCAATCTGTAACATGGATAGGGTAGTATGTTATTTTCTGCTATGAGCATCATCTACCTTATTTTCCTTTCCAGAATGGTAGTTAATAGAGAAATCATAGTCTTTGATTAGCTCTAAACAACTTTTTTTCCATATTTTGAGGTCCTTTTTGTGAATTTATACATTAGGCTCTTATGATCGATATATATGTCACACTTCTCACCATAAAGGTAGTTTTTACAAATTTAAAAAAGAAAAAAATATATATTCTAGCTCTAGATCATGTGTCATGTAGTTCTTCTCATGAATGATCAACTTTTTTGAATAATAGGCTATCACATTATCATTTTACCAAAGTATACAAAACAATCCTTTCTTTAAAGCATCATTTTATATCAAAAAACATTCTCCACATTTCAGTAATGTGAGTACAGGTGCAGTGACTAGCCATCTCTTTAACTCCTTGATGCTTTCCTCGCATTCTTCCAACTAGAAATAATTTACTTATTTCCTTGTTAACTTAGTTATTTTTCTTGAAAATAATGATAAATTACTCACAAAATGTCGGTTGTACCGAGCTAATCCAAGAAAACTATGGATTTCTATGACAATAGAGGTACTATTCCATTCCTCAATCGACTTTATTTTTTAATGGTCTATAGAAATTCCCTCACTTGTTATCACATGTCCCATAAATGTTACTTTATTCATCCAATATTCACACTTGATAAACTTAGCATACAACTTCTCCTTTATCAATGTCACCAAAACAATCCTTACATGTTCTTCTTAATCCACCTTGCTCTTGGAGTTGATAAGAATATCATCGATAAAAACTACCAAAAAAATTTCAAGGTAATGTATAAAGACTCTATTCATGAAATACATGAATATTGTAGGGTCATTAGTATTTCTGAAGGGAATCAAAAGAAACTTTTAGTTCTCATACCTTGTATATAAGGTAGTCTTCTAAATATCTTTCTTCACCTTTAGCTGATAATATCAAGAATAAAGATCCATCTTTGAGAAACACTGAGCTCCACATAGCAGATCGAACAATTATTTTATCCTTGGGAGAGAATACTTGTTCTTTATAGTGATCTTGTTGAGTTCTCAATAGTCGATACACAGTCACATTTATCCGTCCTTCTTCACAAAAGAGCACTGGTTCACCCCAAGGTGGTGAATTTGGGTATAGGAACCATTTGTTCAAATTCTCTTATAGTAGCTTCTTTAACTCCTCCATTTCTATAGGATACATCTATAGGGACACATTGAGATAGGATTAGCTCCGAGTATGAGTTCTATTACTAACTCTACCTCACGATCTGGGGGAATTTCAGGTAACTCTTCATGAAATACATCTTCATATTCCCTCACGATGGGAATTTATCCTATGTTGATAGCTTCCTTTAACTTAACCGTTTGACCAATGTATGACACTTCATAGTGAATCAACACCCACACCATTTAAGGATTTCATTAAGGATATTCATGATCTTCCATGAATTTGTATAGTATTATGGGATATTTTATAATATGAAAAGATATTTCATTTTTCTGACAGTTGATATGGGCTATATATAATGAGATCAATTCCTTTCCCATTATAGCATCGAATTACACTAAGGTAAGTATCATGAGATTCAATGGAAGAATCATTCCACATATTCCCACCTGAGAAGAGTCCAACACGTGGGTTGAAATGATTTCACCACTTTGTGTTTTTATAGATATTTCTACTTCAAGGTTTTGAGGATTTGATTCAATAGTTCTAGAAAACTCTCATGATATAAAGGAAACTATAGAACCAAAATCAAATAAGACTTTTTCCATTCTTGAATGAAAATGAATTTTACCTTCTAAAAATTCATTTTTATTCTCTAATTTTCCATTTGTGATGACATAATCCTTCCCTTGACTTATTGGTTTTTGAAGCTGATGATGTTGATTACCCTCTAGGGCTCGAGGTTTACTGCACTAGATGGAATAGTTTCCTTGCTCCCTAAAGTTATAGCATTGTACCATGAGTGATGGTATCCTTCCCTCAACAAAATTCTCCTACCTTCCCATTTCTTTTTGATACTCTTGATCTTGGTGTCCTTCTCTCCCACACCCCATCCCTTTGAAGAAATTCCCATGATGCTTCTTCCCATATTTTTGACATGTAGATGGTTGAGTTTTCTTTCAAAATTTCTCATTAGATCCTCTAGAAAGAAACTTCATCTTTCATTTCTTATCACCATAACCATGGGACCATTCTCCAAACTCCATATCCACTTTGAGAGCACATTGAATGACTTATTTACAACTCCCGAAGTCTCTAATTTCAAGAGGCTTTCAATGGTGTGGTTTTAATACACTACAAAGTCTGTCAATTTTTTTATCATTGGTTATAATGAATCATGAAGAATACCTTGCAATACTTGTGAAATTCTCTTTTTAGCTCATGACAGATTCTCCATAGTTTTTATTTATCCCTATAAATTATATCTTTATCTTCTTATTAAGATTTCATTGGAAATACATGTTAAGAAATATTATATTAAAGTCTTCTCACTCCATATCTTCAATTTCATATCTCGGATTGGTGTTATTAATCAAAATCCACCATTGTTTGGTCTCTCCATCGAGATGCTAAATAGATAAAGTCACCTTCTGTGTCTTGGAATAGTGAAGCAAAGAAAAGATATTCCCCATGGAGATAACCCACTATTTTAATACAAGTGGATCAAAAGATCCATTAAACATTGGTAGTCATTGCAGCATAAAACACTCTACATCTAGTTTTTCCCTATTAGGTAAATGAGGATGTAAAACATTATTCATGTTAATATTCAAAACCTGAGACATGTGGGTAATAATCTCCATGACGTTTTGAACTCCACCTCCCAAATCATTGGGTATGTCATTCGGGAAATAACTGCATTGTCCCTCAGAGAGGTTGTCGGCCTGGTTTCTCTTAGTTCTGACCATTATCAGAAATAGAAAAGGTTAGAGGAAAACATAATTCAATAAGTCATGAGTAAATAATTTATTCTTTTGTGAAATTAACACTAAAATCATATCTTATGGGATCCCTATATTTAGAAAATATTCTTTTATGATTTCATTAGATTTGTATAATTTTACTGATAAACAACATAAGAACATTACACCATGAGGATCCAATGGTTTAGTGTCTTAGGAAAACTAGGACCATACATAAATTTTATAACATAAAACATAATCAGTTATTTAATTTATTCTTCTTTAGATTCTTATTGGACCTTGAGTTCTCCTTATTATACATAATCATCCGAGGATATACATCAAAAAGGGGTGAGATAAAATCCTAGTAAGATTATAATATCATGAGAGAATACAACATGGTGTGATCATAATCATTATTATCATAACATAGTCATGGGATCATAAACCTCCTAGGAAGAATTAATAAAAGGATAGAAAAGTGTAAATGAATAAAAATGAAACCTTATGTCTTAGTGGTTAACTAACAAAAAAATATGTGAACAAATCTTGCATAATTTTCATGCATATTTCACTTTAATTCAAGATATTCATCACATTATCCAATGCATTAAAGTGCTGTATAATTTCGGGCACACCCGTCACATCATAACATTAACATTCTCATGCATTCCACATATAACATATATTAATCATGGACATAAATAATCCATGGAAAGTAATGGGTTTAATTTCATAAATCAGACATTCATAAACTTTTAATTCTCAAATGAAAGAGGGAATAACATACTTGATACAAGTATCATCAACCTACAATGAGAAGTAAAAGGTCTGTTTTTGAAAGAAGAGTTCTTTTAGAAAACATTGTGTTTGAGTTAAACTCTAGTGGAAAACATTTATATCCTAGAAGAGGTAATATAATGACGAATAAATTATTTTTAAGGAATAACAATACTGAAAATGGAGTGAAATATGGAAACCCCAAAGAAAGAATGTTGGGTTCGATAATTCCCCTTACCTTGTGTGTGAATGTTTTATTCACTTCTATGTCATGTATAATCACATTAAAATCATTAATTAATAGTTAAAAAACATATTATGAATTTAATTTATTAATTATGGTTTTGTTAAATTATTTTATTGTATTTTCGATGAGTTATAGAGTTTAAATTCATTGTTCAGGAGTGTTCTTTTTCTTAGTTTTCAAGAACGGTTCACTTATACCCATGAATGGAAGTTCATGTATAACATGGATAAACATCCAGTATTTCTATTACATTCTATTAATTATCTTCCATGAGTTTAAATGATCTTATAATTAATTTTTTTATATATAATTAGGATGAATCATTAGATAAAATTTAATGATGATTGTTTTAGGTTAATTTGGATGTTTTTTGGATCACAACAAACATGTTTTGTTTTATCATTTACAATTATGTATAAAATTTGTTTCCAGAACATAAAAGGGGTTAAAACATAAATATTAAAATATTTTTTCAAGCATTTAATTGTTTTATTTATATCCTTGAATCTATTGATGGAAAATGGAAGTGAATCATCCACGATGTAAGTAAATTAACACATCACGGGCGACGATTTAATTTTTATAAACAAAGAGAGAGAGACAGAGAGGGGAGATTATAAGGAATAATTTTACATTAACATGATATAATACCATTATATCATTAATTATTGATTTATCATAACATTTGGATAATGTTAGTTTAGGATAAGAGACTAAAATAAATGAAATTAGAATGGAATTCAAACGAAAAGAGAGAGATAAACTACATCTTGAATTCTCCTCCTAAGATCCTCCTCAAGGAACCTAGGATTGGTCTTTGGATGATACCAAGAGCTCATGGATGTGGCGTAATGCATAAGGAATATGATTGGGAAGAATTTGTACAAGTAGTGAAGCTTGAGAGGTGTGGGGAAATGAGGTTGTGAGGGGTGATATTTAAAGTGGTGGGAGGGGCATTTTCTCAATATTTAATCCAATTATTTATTAATTTCCCTCAAGAGAATAAATAGTGATGATTTCATGAATAAATAATGTAAATGGGGCATGTAAGTTCTAAAAAATAGCAATTTACATCATCTATGACCCAATAATGATGCAGAAATTCATTTATTTAGCATATTTTGTAAATTAACAAATTTTACTATTCATCAAAAATTAAAGTATTTCATAAAAATCTCAAAAAATTTCCCCTAACCATTTTTCAATGGTTAGAATTCAAAAATGAACTCTATTGTATGAAAATAAATTTCTAAATATGAGTTAATTAATTTTTAATTAAAATCAAATTTTATTAGAAAAATATAAATTTGTAAATTAAAACTGCTTTTCTAACACTATGAAAAATTAATTAAGGCCTCATAAAATTATCATATCATCATAACACATCAAAATAATTGTTTATGAAAACATTTTATGAAAATAAATTCTATTTTAAATTATTAAATTAATCATTAAATATTCATGACTTAAAAATGCCAAAACTATAATATAATTATATCATATTATCACTTGTATGATGGATAAATTTTATTTATACTATAATTGCTAAGTTTCCTATTCAATTGGCCTTTTAACTATTCATAAAAGTCATATTACTATTCTTAAGGGTAATATTATTATTTATAGGGGTATGTTACTATTCACCAAAAAAATAAGTTTTCTCTATCGGCATCTAAACATCTTACTAATCACAACCATGTATGTTAGATTTTCGAAATTCAAATCACATAAGCGGAAAACATATGTTTAAAGGTCACACAAAATTTACTTGTTCATTTAGGCTTGATGTGGCATTGTGTTTCCTAATTTGATTTTATGTGGTTGTACAATATGATATTGAAATGATAGGGGAGAAATTGTATTGATAAAAGTTTTATTTGTTACATATTCTATGATGAAATGATGAATTGTTTAGTAAATCTATTTCTTTCTATGGGTTATGATATGTTGAATTATTTATAAAACCCATTTTTTCCAGTTTTTGATATGATGAATGCTTTATCATCATATGGAAGACTTATGTATGGTTCTAATTATGCGATGCTGGATACGTTATAACCAAGGATGGGTGAGACTTATATCTATTTCCAATATATTGGGTGAAGATCGATATCTAAAGAGATAAATAGGACTAAAATGTGGAGTAAACCCCATTTAGTAACAGTTTATTCATGATTGTATCCTTTAGAGTGATCCTTGACTACTATGATGGTTTGGGTAGTGAACCCATTCAACTATTATATCCTTATAAATGAGCCTTGACTACTATGGAAATGATTTTCTATGATTATATGTATTCTATAAATCCTTGTCTTATATCTATGTTATACTCTCATGGATCTTGTTCTTTTATTTTTTCTGGATTCAATCCTTATGAACTAAAAAACTTTATTCCATTACTCAAGGTTATTATCTTTTATATACAATGTTTATTTTTAAAAATTTAGGATTGTGTTCCCTCACCCTTATTACCTTGTTATGCTTATTTTACAATTGATCTTTCCCTTTTTTTATTTACATAGCTTCACAGATCATCCTTCGTTATGTTTCCATTCCCTAGGGTATGAATAAAAGTTTTATGTATGGTATTTATAAGAAGGGTTACAGTTAGGAATAACTATGTGTGAGATGATATATAACACTTATGAATCAATTTGTTTATATATCTAAGTTTCCAATGACACTAGACTTAAACAAATTGTGGAATGGATCATCATGTTATATAATGAATGTTCATCTAATAAGATGTGATATATATGTATGAAATTTTTGGATAATTATAGTTGGTATCAAATAATTGTTTATTTAATTATTTTAAAACTAGGATGAGAAACTTTTAGTGAGAAAAATAAGGAAAAGTATAACTATAGGAAAATATCCTTGAATTTTGGTAAAGGATAGAGCAAGTGGTTTCTAAGAAATTACATCCCTATCTAGATAATACAAGTGTATGTATATCAAGTATATTTTAACCTAGGTTTAGTGACTCTTAAAAGGGTGCATTAATCTTGATTCGATCATAACTTGATGCATGAAAAAGAGCCTTGTTTCACAACTTTTCAGACACTTCATGGGGATATGTTTTGGAAATTCAATAACTCTTTAAAACCCATCATTAATGATTTGAATAATGACCATGAATGACCTAGGATAAAACTAATGTTTCATATGAGGAAAATAATGTTTTTTGATTAATACACCTTATAAGTGTTTTTTCATGATTATGTGGTTCCCCACTATGATAATTGTTCCTTACAATATTATTGTTCGTTTTAGTTAATGGATGAAACATGAAATATCCATGTTAATCTTCAGTTTCATGGATAATGAAATGATTTTCCTCTTGATAAACCAAATGTTATGGGATATTCAATGGAAAATGCTGTTTTTATTATCACAGAACATTCTCAGGATATGATTCACACTGAACATACAAAATAGAAAAAGTTTGAACAATATTATGTTGATCCATTCTTGAGGTAATGTCTACTAACTTTTAATGGTTTTTCTAATCCACTAGTTGTTAAGAAATAGATCAGTACCACTAAAATGATATTTTCCATTCACCAATGTTTGAATCAAGAAAAATTAATTTTTTATGTCTATCATTTGGAAGGAAAATAAGATCAATGGTGGAAACTTATCAAGAATACATGTCAATAAGATTAAAATGACTCCATGAAATTAGATGAGTTTGAGGATATATTTTTCAATTATTAATTTTTTTTGTATTCTTCATGTGAAAATAGAGAATAAATTACATGATTTAAATAAAACGTATGACGAATCTATTGGTACCTATGAGGTGACTTTTACAAGTCTTGTGATGTACACTACTAAAATTTCCATCCAACCTAATAGTAAGGTTGATCAATTCTTTAGTGGCTTAAAATAAATTCTCCAAAAAGAATTGGACATTAGGGACATCAGTAGCTATGAGGAAATCATTCATTATGCTATCATGGTACAAATGGAGGTTGTATTTACCCATCTATCACCTAGTTTTAATAAGAAAACAAAGTTAAAATTTAATGGAAACTCTAGAAACCATATAAAACTAAGATAATATTTACTTCATGATCAAAGTATGGAAGAAAAAATAGTGGAAATTTCTTAAGGGGATTGGTAATTTTTTAAGTGTGAGAAGGAAGGTCATCAAGAAACTAATTGCTAAAGTAATAAGAAGAAGTGATCTAATGATGTGAATAAAGAGAAAAGTCCCACAGAATGCACCACCCAAACTCTAGTATTTTACATCATATTTATGGCTTGTTTGATAAACCTCATGGAGAAAAAAACATATCCAATATTGAACTTTGTACTGGATATCATTAATTGAGTTCCACAAAGAAGGATATACTCAATACAACATTCTATATAGGTAATGGACACTATGAGTATATAGTTATACCATCCAGTCTCATTAATTCCCCTACTCTCTTCATGGACATAATGAATAGTGTCATTAGAGAATACCTTTATCAAATTTTGGTAGTATTTATATATGATATTCTCATTTATTCATATTGGATGGAATAGAATGAAGATCACATAAGAATTGTGCTAAATAACCAAAGGAAGTAGAAATGTTATGAAATATTTTCAAAGTGTGAATTTTTTATATAAAAGGATTCATTTTTTGGGTTATACAATATCTAAAGAGGGTATATTGATGGATCCATAAAATAAAAAAGTTATTTAACACTGGGCCTGACCAACCAGTTTGACTTAGATCCAATGTTTTCTTGGTTTTCTAAGATATTTGAAATTTTTTGTACAGAATATCTCACAACTAACTAATATACTCACCAATTAAACTTATATGGGGTCCATGTTCCAATGGATGGATGAATACAAGGGAAAATTCACAAAACTAAAGAGAATATTTGTAAACATACATATGTTTACATTACCCTACAATGGAGAATGGTTTGTAATCTGTATTGATACATCCAAAAAGGTATTCAGATGTGTTATCATCCAAAATTATAGGGTTATTACATATACCACATTGAAATTTATTGTTCATGTTAAAAATGACCCAACTCATGATTTATAATTAATTGGGGAAATTTTTTCATTATATATAAGGAGGAATTGTCTTTAATGAGAAAAGTGTGATATATATACCAATAAAAATAGTTTAAAGTATATATTCAGAAATAAGAAGTTGAATATGTTCTAAATAAGATGGTTAGATATAATTAAATATTATGACTGCTTAATAAATTACCACCATAGGAAAGTGAACATGGTGGTCAATGATTTGAGAAAAAGGATAATATTATCTTATCTATGATGAGGATCATAAAATATCCAATATTTGTGGATTTGAATGGGATGAATCTTGAAATTTTTAAGGATAGGGAGAAATAGTTTCTTTCTCAAATAAGTGGTCAACCATAAATCCATGCGAGGATAAAAGATGTGTAAAAGGATGATACAGAGTAGCATAAGAAGGTGAGAAATTTTCTTAAGTTTAATGTTTATCATGATGAACTGATAATGTTTAGGAACTGTGTATGTGTTCCATCTATAACTTTTTTTAAAAACATATATTATGGGAATCTCATAGTTTTTCACTCTCTATTAATCCTTGAAGTAAAATGATATGTAAAGATATAAAAGATTATATTTGGTGGGATATAATAAAGAGGGATATTGTGGAATTTTTATCTTGGTTCTTGGTATGTCATAAATTTAAGGATGATATTAAAATTATAAGGGGTTGTTACAACCATTACCCATACCAAAATTCAAATGGAAAAACAATACCATGGGCTTTGTTGTTGGACTCCCTAAAACATCAAAAGGGAATAATTTAATATATGTTGTATTCAATATCCTTATGAATTCAACACACGTCATCTCCATCAGATAATATTTATCTCTAAATTATCTTTCTATAAAATAAATTAAGTGTGTTATAAGGTTTCATGGAGTATCACTTTAAATTGTATCTTTTTGGGATCATAGGATTACCTTAGAGTTATGGAAAATTATTCAACAAGATCTTGATACGGTGTTGAGTTTTAGTATTATGTATGAAATATTTTCAATATGAGAGAGGAATTAAAACCATATATGATGTGATTGTATATTTCCTTATCGATTTCCAAGGTCATTGGGATTAACACCTTCCTCTTATAAGGTTTTTTTATAACAACATCAATCAAGAATTATGATGGATCCTTATAAATCCCTCATTGTAAATAAGTGTATAACTCTGACATGTTAGGTTGAAGTTGGATAAAAAAATATATTGGGACTATAATTGGATGAAGTAATGATAGAGAATTTTATATCCATTTAGCAATGCATAAGGGAATCACAAAGCTAATAGAAAATATTTCTTGGAAATCACTAGTATGATCTATAATTTGATGTTACTGACAATGTGTTTCTAAGAATTTCACCAAGGAGTAAGGTAATTAGATTCATAAATAAGGGAAAAATAATCCAAAGCTATATTAATCCGTTTTAAATTATTGATAATATTGAGATGGTAGCTTATCTATTGGTACTTCCATTAAACCTCTCTCAAGTCCATTATGTGTACAATGTATCTCTCCCATGGAAGTTCATACATGACACTTCACTTATACTAAACTCATAGATCATACTAATGTTGTAATATAATTATTAGGGGGACAATTTTTTCAAATTATAAATCAAATATTAAATTTTCTATGAAACAATACCTCTCATCTGGTGAAAATTTTGTTGCAAAACCACGAGGTTGAGGAAGTTACGTGGGAACCTAAGGATTTGATGATGTATAAGTATACTCATTTTATTGTATTATAGTGATGAATTTATTTGGTGAAATTAAATTTTATAGGGTTAGAATGTCACACCCTAAGGTTTTAGGAAATATTTTTTTCGCTCTAATAAATTTAATTTCTTCGGTATCGTGCGTTACACACAACACTAAGTTTTAGAAAACACCAATGTACTATTTATATTATTATTTAAACATCATTGTTATAATATAAATAATAAAATTGTAAGTATAAATAGTAAAAAAATATTTTGAAAATTATGTGTAAATATTTTTGACAAATAATATATATTTATAAATATGTGCTTTATTTTTAGTAAAATCTTTATATACTTCGATAATTATTTTTTCTAAAACAAATGTTTTTATTGACTTTTGTGTAAAAATAAAAAATTATTTCTTGAAAATTTTTGAATTTTTTTTTTTTGAGAAAAATAAACATCATTTTTTCAGTCAACATGTCAAAATAATCATAGGGTGATTATTTTTATTTCTGAAAATTTTCAATATATCTATTAATAGTAAAATTATTAATTATTATTAAGAACTAGTTTTTCATTTAAATAATTTATACGGTTATTTTTTTAAAATTTAAATGTAAAATTAGTTAAAATATATTATTATTAATTTAATTTAGGCCAGTTTAATCAACTTCATATTGAATTGAGATATTAAAATTTTCTCTTCTTATAAAATTTCTTTATTGTAAAGCGGATTATTCATGACTTATGTAGGTTTAATTTAAATTACAATTTCCCACTTATATGAATGTAATATTGAAAAATTTATTCCAAATTTTTAATAAGAATAAATAATATTTTATAATATGGTAAACTTAATTTTTGGTTAAAATTAATTGTGAAAACAATAAAAATTATTTATCACTGCTAAGGTTAAACAGGTTTACTAGGGGTCAAACTAAAAAGGTAAGGGGTAAAATAACCTATAAACTTTTAAAAATCTAATTGGATGGGTATATTTCAAAATTATATCATATAAGGTTATATCATAATCCATTTTATCCTATTATCCTCTTTAAATCTTATTTACACCTTTGTCTTTCAAAAATTCTAAGTGTGTCTTCTTCTACATTTAAGGGAATTAGTTTTAAAAGGACACCCCTACTATCTTATCATCACAAATAAAAAAATAGATTTATCTAATAAAAACCCAAATCTATTCCCCAAATCTTTACCCACATCCTAGGGGACTTATTTTCTTTATTAAACCCTCCTAGGAAGGTTTTTGGTGATAAACTAAGGACATCGTCTAATAGGTCACATGGGGTGATTATATACTCTTTACAAAAGTAAGATATAGCAAAACACATTATAAATAGTGGAATAAATAGGAAATAACCAATAAAATGAATAAATAACCAACCCCGATTAGGTACAAACAATAACCAATAGTAAATATTCCATGTCATGTTATAGTGCCAAGTGAACAACCAAAAAAGAAAGGAAAATAGAGGAATCCCCAAAATGGTACTGGATATAAGTCCTAGACCCCCTCCATACACGTACTGAACACGACTCACTTCTCTAGCATAAGGCCCATTCCTAGTTTCTTGACCTACAACCATGAAATCTTCTCGGATGCCCAACGGTGGCCCGAGCAGGGTGTGAGTACAACAAAGTAGGCCACCACCAACGGTGTTTACAAAATATCTAGTCAAGTAGATAGTGCATACAAGTGATAAATAATGGCAAGTAAAGGGAAAAAGTTCAATAATCTGTTATATATTATGTATGATTAAGTTATGTTTCCCCTAAAGTAAGGTTCACAACTTAAGCATATCATGGTTTAGTTCATGGTTTTTCATGTGCTTAATAGATTATGTATGATCAATGTCCTTAAGGAATACGAGAATAAATGCAGTCCTATCTTACTAGGAATCACATCATAATAACCACATTATCCTCACCTAAAAGCCTCAGTATGGGTGGAATGTAACCATTTGGGGACTAAAACAACATCCCCTTCCCTAACCCATGAATTTAGAGGGTGGGTCAAAGAACCTAAGTCAATCTCGACCTGTGAACGTAGAACCTCATGTTTATACCCCACTCTACCAAGCCATATTTACATGCTTATTTATCAATTTCAAAAACAACCACATTATATCAAAACATATCCAATATCATTGGAAACATCATAAAAATATCAAATAAGTGGGAAAATTAACATTATTCCACAATCCATTAACACATTAATCATTTAAACCCTATAACCATTTAGCCTCATTTCACATTTCAAATGCCTATCTCACTAAGCATATTTAATCACAACGTAGTATCTTAACATATTATAATTAATCACATTTATCCCATTTAAATGCCAACCAAAAAATCCATTATCCTTTAACCTTGTTAGACACAACGATCCACAACTCTTATAACTTATTACATAACCTAATTAACACATTCTCTAAGGATTTACAACAAAATGAGTCAAATTCATACCTTACATTTCTATTATCTCATTCGGAAGGGTCAATTCACCCCATAGGTGGCCCTAAAATAAGTCACAACATCCTCAATTAATCCAATAAGGATCATTGGGAATTTATTTGGGTATTTATACACCCAATACATTGGATTCTTCTAACAACACCTAGAACACATCAACAATATAGCAATAATAAAGCCCTACATACACAAATATAAATACAAACTATGGGACATAACTTATAGACCAGCTAGCTTGAATATGTTGTTAAATGAACCCTTAATAGATTCCTCAGATATAGATTTAATTCCCCATTGAAGTTAAGCCCTAAATCTCACCGAAAAAGAAGGGTTTTAGAGCTTTAGATAGAGAGAAGAGAAGAACACAAACCCTAATCAAGAAAAGGAAGCCAAGAGGGGATTATCCATACTTGGATCTTCTATCTACAACTAAAGGAACTCCTAATGGCCTAGTATCCAAGGAGAATCACCTATTGGAAGATCTTGGATGCTTGGATTATTTCTAGGTTTCAAGGGAGGATAAATGGAGGAAATCTAGAGTAGAGAATAAAAATCTCGTAATGTATTTTTTAAAAAATTTCTTAACTTTTATGGGATGCATGGTTTACGAACATGGATTTACAAACCATGCAAAAATTGTGTGGATGATACTATCTAAAAACAACCCCCTCACATGGGTACCTGGTATTTCCACACGGTTTTCACTAAACATGAAAAAACCATGCAATATTCCCATAAACTCCTTTTTCCTCCTTTTTCGTGCCTCTAACCCCCAAAATACCCCCAAGCCTTCTCATGATCTTTGGGAAACGATTATTTGAAAAAAATAAGTGAATTAAACTAAAACATAAAAAATACCTTCAGAAAAATATGGGATATTACAAACTCTCCACCTTAGGAAGATCTTCCTCAAGCTGCTCTTCTTGAGCATCATTGATTTCCCAAAGAAAATAAAACATTCCACTGGGACCACACATCTGATTCTTTCTCCCATGTATCCTATTCAATGTTTCCATGATTCCATAGAATACAAACCAGAAGCACGACGTTTCATCAAAATACCTTTTCACTATGATCCACAATATAATGTGGATTCTACTCATAGGACACATCAACCTCAAACTCAACATCATTAGTGTTTATCACATGAAATTAATCAAGGTTATACTATTAGAGTTATAAAACATGGAAAACATCATGAATCCTATTATACCATTGTACAAGGGCTAATCATTAAGCTACAGGTTTGTTCCTCTCCATGATATTGAATGGCCCCACATACATAGGTTCCAACTTGCCCTGTTTCCGAATTCGACGGTGACCCATCCTTGGTGACACTCTAAGAAACACACTATCACCCACACTAAAATTGACGGGTCTGAAATGCCAATATGCAAATGAATTTTTGGTATTCTGGGCCATTACAATACAATTTTGAATCAATTGAAACTTATATAACGTCTCTTACATGATACTTGGTAATAACAACTCAGACTCCCCATCCTGTATCCAACATAGTGGAGATCTACACAGTATTCCGTAGAGAGCCTCAAAAGGATCCATCTGAATTGTAGCATGATAATATTTTTATATTAATACTCAATAAGAGACAAGTGTTTTTTTCCAAAAACCACTAAAATCCATAAAAAAAAGATCCCAAATGTCTTCTAATACATGGATCATGAATTCTGACTACCCATCAATCTGTGGGTGATAAGACATACTCAGAAAAAACTAGGTACCAAGAGCTTACTGTAACCCCTGTCAGAATCACAAGGAGAAACATTGATCCTGATTAGAAACTATGTTTCTTGAAACCCAATTAAATAAAACATTCTCTCAAACATACAACTCACCCAACTGATCAACTATGTAAGTCTCCTTGATTAGCAAGAAATGAGCTACTTTCATCAGTCAATCCACAACCACCCAGATTGCATCATTCTTCTAAGGTGTCCCCAAAAGACCAACTATGAAGTCCATCATCATGTAATTCCACTTCCACTCCAGATAGGTAATAATTGAAACAACCCACATGGAATTTGATGATCGACATTCACCTACTTATAGGTAAGGCATTGTTCCACAAAACTGGTAACTTCTTTCCTCATAACCAGTTACCAATACTACCTATGAAGATCACAGTACACCTGGGTCAAAATAGGATGAACCGTTTAATTTTATGCATGTAAGTCATGAATTAAATCCTCTTGTACACATGCCAGTACTAAAACATGGCCATGATCATAAGAAACTTCATCCACACCAAAATCCAAACTATAAGGTAAATCCTCACCTTTATGGATTTCCTTCATAGACAAACACTCTGAATATACCAACTAACTCTCCTTAACTCATCTCCAAATTGTGAATTCAACTAATATAGATGTGAGATTCAATTGATTGTTCCCATCCTATACCTCCAAATGCAACTTATAAAAGGATTTCATCATCTTCCACTCTGAACTAGATTCCTAAACCACCTGATTCTTAGTCTTCCAACTCAGTGCATCAGTAACACTATTCCATTTCCCTGGTGCATAAACCAGCTCAAAATCAAAGGATTGTAGGTACTCGTCCCACCTTCTCTACTGAATATTCATATCCCTTTGATAGAATATATAATTGAGACTTTTATGGTCGGTAAACACCATGAAGGGTTATCCCAACAAGAAATGCCTCCAACACATCAAGTCATGAACCACAAAAACTAGTTCAAGGTCATTAGTAGTGTAATTTTTTTCATGTAGTCTCAACTACCCCAATCCATAAGCTATAATGAAATCACCCTACATAATCCCTACCCCAAGTCCATCAATTGACACATCGCAGAACTAGTTGTACATCTTACCTGGTTCAGTTAAGATTAAAATGGGTGTGGTATTCAACTACTTCTTCAGCTCTTGAAATGAATTATCACAATCCAATGACCATTCAAACTTAACCCCATTTTTGTTAAGCATGTGAGCAGCACTGTGAAATTATATAAATTTATAATAGACCTTAGGTAATAACTAGACAAACAAAGAAAATTCTCAACATCAGAGACATTCTTGGATGCTCCCAAGACACTATAGCTTATACCTTTTCTGGATCCACCGACACACCTGACTCAAAACTGACATGTCCCAAAAGGTGAACATCACCAATATAAAACTAAAATTTTTATATCTTAGCATAAATCCTATGATCTCTTAGTGTTATCAGTACGATGTCAAGATATTGGGCATGATTTTCATGAGTTCTTGAGAACACCAAGATGTCATCAACAACAACAACCACAAACTGATCCAGATATGGGTGAAATATATGGTTATCAAATCCATGAACACATCTAGTGTATTGGTCAACCTAATTAGAATCACATAAAAATCATATAACCCATACATACTTCATAAATATATTCAGGGTAAATTATAAGGTCTCACCCTTAACTGATGGTTTCCAGATTTCAAATGGATCTCAGAAAATACCAAGGCAGCTATGAGCTGGTCAAATGGGTCATTGATTCAAGGAAGAGGGTATGATTTCTTCACTGTCATCTGGTTTAGCTTCTTATAATCAACAAATAACCTCATTGATCTGGTATCCTTCTTATAAAATTATACAGGAGATCCCTAATGTGACATACTAGGATGGATAAGTCCCTTACATTCCAACTCCTCGAGCTGAACTTTGAGGTCTTGGAGCTCTTCTGGTGCCATTCAGTATGGAATAATGGAAACGGGCTATACCACTAGCATCAATTCAATTGTGAACTCAACATCTCTCTCGATTGCTAACCCTAATAAGTCCTCAGGAAACACATCCTGAAACTGGTCCATAACAAGATGAAAAATGGCTTCTCTTTCTCCCCATCATATAACATAAGGTATGTTATTTGGGTTGTGAGTTCTCCAAACTACTGGTATAGCATCCCTCTGTGGCCTGTTCGAGTATCCCACTCACCACATAGGACATAAGTGTCTCCATCATGAGATTTAAACATTACTCGATGTCGGTAATAGTCGATATGGGCTTGATACAACACCAATCAATCCATACAAAATATTAGGTAAAAATAGAACATCTATGGAACAAACAGATCCCACAGAAAACGATATCCACCAACCTCCAGTGAAAACCCTTAAATTTTCTGATCTTCTCGACTCGTACCCCAAAGGAGTATCAATTTATATTACCCCACATGCACTCCCAATAGTTAATCCCAAAATAACTATGAATTGAGTAGAAATAAAATAATGCTTAGAACCTATATCTAACAAAGTACTAGAGAGCATGGAATCTATGGGAATCGTACCTTGAATAGTGGATAATCCGGCCTCACCACCCTCATGCATAGTCTTAACTATACAGAGATGACCACCCCTCTATCATAGACCCTGGTCTGAAAACCCTGCACTACACTTTTCTATTGGTGTGGGTGATCTCACTCTGGAGTTCCATATCCAATACCTCTACCAGTACGAACTATGGATCTCCAACTTCTTACCTAATATATGGTACCTAACCCCCTTCCTACACTCAAAATCCGCATATGACTTCCCTCATTTCCTAATTTTCATGGGTTCCTACAGAACCTCTTCACATGGCCTAGCCTGCCGTACATTTGGCAATCGACCGGTGGTAGGGGACACTGGCCACACATGTTCCCCATTCTTCCACACGGATAATAGAATATCTCTTCACCAATTTGAGAGGTTGGCCCCCTCTTCTGTTTACTCTGTCAACGTCCTCCCTATTTGAAGCTTCAAAAATGGAACTTCCTACTCTCATAAGTTTCAAAACATGCTTTCCCATCAGGCACCACAAGTCCACTACGTGTATCCCCCTTTAGGTTCCCTTCAAAGATAAGGGCATGATCCACCACCTCAACAAAACATTTCAAGTGGAATATAATCACCTGAGACCTGATCTTGTGTATCAACCAATCCCGGAAATGTTTCACCACAACTACCTCATCTCCTATCAACATCAGAACCAATATTTGGAAATCTATGAAGTAACTAGCATAGTCCATTACTGAAACTGTCCCCTTGGTCAAGATCATAAAATCTATAGCCTTCACCTACCTCAAGGATTATAGGTTTTTTTTTTGAGAAAAATCTCCTAAATATATTTCCACATCATTCCTTCGGCCTGCTCCATTTGAACCATGATGTCCACCAGTGTTTTTCTTGACCCCTCAACATATAATCTGATAACTTGACTCAATTATCAAGAGGATTCTCTAGATGATCAAGAATAGTCTGGATGGACTCTGTCTAGAACCCCACTACCTTTATCCCACCCTATATAGTAAAAGGATGTAGGGTGATTCAATTGAAACTCCCTGGTTAGCTCAAACATACTCGGTGCAACCTGCCCTAAGTTACGTTCCATCATCTGCATAAAACAAGCAGAGTTCTCACAGAAATTCTCTTCCCTATCATCTTGAACCATTTGATCCCCTTGTTCCACTAATGGGGGATAATTCTCAACAATTTCCTACTGTCACCCAATTGGAACACGACTTCATGGAGGAATCTCTCTACAATTCCAAACACGAACTTTAGAACACATACATAAAGCTTTCACAAAAATATAAGGGAATTCTCATCACTTTAAATAAACAAATCATTTCTCATAAACTACACAAATGAGCCCGATCACAATCAGAAAACTACCCTTGGCCTACCCCCAAGGTAATGGTGAACATGAGTAACTAGCTCACATTGTAACAAACCTCACATGTTACACCATTTTAGGACTATTTCAATATCCCTACTCACATAGACCACTCTTGTCAATTTACTTCCCCTTATCAAGCAAAATTATTTATTTCTTAACCAATATTTCATTTCCCTATTTTCAAATTTTTACCATTTCATTAGTACTAATTTTTATCATTATCATTAAATCAAATGCATCCTACCCTCCATGTCCCACACACCAATCCCATGTTGGTGTGCCTACTATGATGCATGTCACTTATAGAAATAGCTTCATAGAATGATACATTAATGTGAAACCTCATGCCAGTATGTCCATGAGAAAAATATCATAAAACTATCACATCACACCACATGTACATCACCCAATGGTGAAATATCATCATATATAAAAACAAACAAAAAGAATAACAATTCCCATCTAGGGTTACATGGGTTTTTTCCCATACATGGGTTAGCTACTCCTTGGAACGAGCTCATTAACAAGGCCCAAAACTATCCTAATCTCCAATCTACCATCCCCAAATAGTAATAGAGAGAAAATAAATCCTCTAATACCACTTTTTATTGTCCCGGAATATTGTGCCACTAAATCAGTTCCATGAGCTGGGTCGTCACATGACCTCAAGTGCACATCCCTGTATTCCAGAGGTTGTCGACTAGTAGTGAGGGTCTAATAGGTCACATGGGGTGATTATACACTCTTTACCAAAGTAAGCTACAATAAAACACAATATAAATAGCGGAATAAATTGGAAATAACGAATAACATGCATAAATAACCAACCTCAACTATGTACAAGACATAACCAATAGTAAATATTCCATATCATGCTACATTTCCAAGTTAACAACCCCAAAGGAAAGGAAAACAGTGGAATCCACAAAACTATCTAACATCTAAGTCATGGGCCTCCTCCAAAAACATACCAAAATTGAATCACTTAGCTAACACAAGGCCCCTGCCTCTTTCCTAACCTTCAACCATGAAATCTAGTCAGGTACCCAACTGCGGCTCGAGCAGGGTGTGAGTACAACCTAGTAGGCCACCACCAGGGGTGTGTAAAAAATATCCAGTCAAGTAGATAGTTCATTGAAGTGATAAATAATGGAAAGTAAAGGAAAATAGTTTAATAATTCATTCTATATTATTCCCCATTATGTTATTCTACCCCTAAATCTAGGTTCCATGCATAAGAATATCAGGGTTTAGTTCACCCTTTTTCAGATGTTAAATGGATTATGCATGATCAATGTTCTTAAGGAATATACAATAAATCCAATCCTATCTCACTAGGCATCATATCATAATAACCACATTATCCTCACCTCGAAGCCTTGGTCATGGGGAATGCAACCGTTAGGGGAATAGAACTCTGTCCCCTTCCCTAACCCATTCATTTAGATGGTGGAGCTTAGAACCTCAGTCAAACTCAACCCAAGGGTGTAGAACCTCAAGTCTATACCCCACTCTACTAAGCCATGTGCACATGCTTATTTATCAGTTTCCACAATAACCACATTACAAACAAGCATAGCCAATATCACTGTAAACATCATAAAAATATCAAATAAATGGTAAAATTAACATCATTCCACTATCCATTAACACATTAATCATTTCTACCCCATAACAATTTATCCCCATTTCCCATTTCCCATGCCTATCTCACTAAGAATATTCAAGCACATCATAGTCTCTTAACTTATTCTAATTAATCCCATTTATCGCAGTTACATTCCAACTAAACAATCCCTTATCCTTTAACCACATTAGACCCAACTATCTACAACCCTTATAACTCATTACATAACCCAATTAACACATTTTCTAAGTCTTTACAACATCATGATTCAAATTTGTACCACTAGTAGAATACTAACCTATACCAACGGTTTGGAACCGTTGGTATAGGCCTCCAAACCGTTGGTATAGCCTATACCAACGGTTTGGAGAACCGTTGCGAAGTAAGCCGTTGGGATAGGTCTATACCAACGGTTTTCCCAAAACCGTTGGTATAGACCTATCCCAACGGTTTAGAAAACCGTTGGTATAAGTAATATGAAAATCTATTCCAACGGATATAAAACCGTTGGTAAATGTATTTCAAAAAAAAACATGTGCTGGGATTTGATCCCACGACCCCTTGTTTATAATCGAACGACTTAACCACTAAGATAACATCACTTTTGTAAACATAATTTCATAAATATATATATGTATTATCATAATTATTTAAAATTTAGATTTATATAATGTTCTCGGGTAGCAGACCTGGAAGAAATGAAAGAATCTATCCCAACGGTTCTCAAAACCATTGGGATAGACCTATCCCAACGGTTCTCAAAACTGTTGGGATAGGTGGAAATTTCCAGGGGGTGAATGTTGGATTTGGGGCTGAGTTTTCCCAACGGTTCTCTCAAACCGTTGGGAAAGGGGGGGGGGTCTTTCCCAACGGTTTGGGAGAACCGTTGGGAAAGGGGCCTCAAAACACCCCTTTCCCAACGGTTCTCCCAAACCGTTGGGAAAGGGGGGGTCTTTCCCAATGGTTTGGGAGAACCGTTGGGAAAGGGGTGTTTTGAGGCCCCTTTCCCAACGGTTCTCCCAAACCGTTGGGAAAGACCCCCCCTTTCTCAACGGTTTGGGAGAACCGTTGGGAAAGGGTGTATATAAGTGTTGGGAAAGATCCTATTTCCAGTAGTGTACCTTACATTTCTATTAACCCATTTGAAAGGGTCAGTGCCCCCCGTGGATGGCCGTAAAATAAGTCACAACATCCCTTATTCATACCACATGTATCATGAGGAATTAATTTGGGTATTCAGACATGCAATACATCACATTCCTCCAGAAAAACTAAGAAAACATCAATAAGAGATCAATAATACAACCCTATATGCAGAAATGTAAATAAAAATTATGGGATATATCTTTTAGACAACCTACCTTGAATTGTTTGGTGAACACACCCATAATCAAGGCCTTAGATCCTGATCTAATCCCCCTTTGAATATTTATCCAAAATATAACAGAAAAAGAAGGGTTTCAGAACTTTGGATTGATATAAGAGAAGGACACAAACCCTAATCAAGAAAAGGAATAAAAGAGGGGATTAGCCTTACCTGGAACTTCAATCTGCAATTGACGGAACTCCAAAATTCCTAGGATCGATGGAGAATCACCTCTTAGAATATCGTGGAATCTTGGATCATTTCTAGAGTTCAAGGGAGGATAAATGGGGGAAATCCTGAGTGGTTCATAAAAATTCCATAATGGTGTTTTTGTAAATTTCTTAAATTTTAAAGGGAACATGGTTTACCCATAAATTTATTCAAACCATTAGGATGCTACTGTCCAAAAATAACCCCCTGGTATAATTACTTGGTATTTTAGTACAGTTTTCACAAACAATGTGCAAACCGTGCAACATTCCCAGAAACTCCTTTTTCATCCTTTTTTGTGCTTCGAACCCCTGTAACACCCCTATACATATCATGATCTTTTAGAAACACTTATTTGACCAAAATAATAGAATTGAACTAAAACATAAACAAAACATACCTTGAGAGAAATTAGAGATCTTATAGATCATGTTGACATATTAAGACCTCCCATGTTTTATTGTTTTTTATTTATTCAACCTCATTATTCATGGATTTATAACATGATTCACAATTTAATTCTTCCTCAAATTATGTTTCATCCACCTGTGATGAAGGAGTAATTCGATCTACAATTTAATTTCTCAAGATTGTGTTGTAGTAGATTTGTTAACAGTCATGATTAATTCATTGACCATATCCTGTTTGTTCCTCCCATGAGTCAATGTTCAGCAAAATTTTGCATCATATTCATTTCTTGAACCATATTAAAATATTATTCATGTGCTGGACCTTGAAGACATCCATTTTTAGATTTAACATCATTTTCTTCATAAAAACATATTTCAGAACTATATTTCAAGATTTATATCCAAAACTAACATTAATCAACTTTACATAATGAAATAGTACATTTTTTGCATCTCAGATAGAAGTTTTACCGGTTTTTCTCAAGGATGAGTTTCTTAATAAGCTGAATTCAACTACCAAAACTTCATACCTTCTCTAATATTATTATATGTTGTATATATAACTCTTAATTAAGAACAGTCTAATGTGTTTAATTTTGATCCTCTTTATATGACACATATTTTATGGTGTTTTATTTTCTATGGGACTAAACCAAGACCTATTTTTTATTCACAATACCTCTGGAACAACATCCTACTTTTATTTTTTATGGATTCCAAGTTCAATAAAAAAATCACTTAATTCCCCATCAAGATTACTCTATCCATGATACCATTTTTATGGTGTCAATACTGAAGAATCAACTTTTTGTGTTACATACTTCTTTAGATACTTTTTCACTTTGGTTGAGGTGTAATTTCTATCATTTTATGATCAGATGATATTTACTATTCATAAGATTTTACTTATAACTCACCTATAAAAAAAATATGTAATCCATGACTTCTCTGTAAGTATAAATGAAAAAAAATATTATAAAATATTCATCATTAAAAATTATATTGTATTATTCACCTCAGGTTCTGGGAAATTTTAATGGGACGCACAATTTAACCTAAATTAAATCAAAAAAAATTATTATTTCTTATCCCATGGAAAATATTGATTTTCCTTTACCTCATATCTCATAAAAAATAAAAAGTATTTTTATGGACATGATTTTGATTATTAATGATCAAATCATACTTTAAAATAGACAAATTCATTATTCTTTGCTGTTAAATGTGTCTAAACCTTCAATGTTGAAAACTATTCTTCTTATACACCATAAGTAAATATGTTTTCTTCTTGTAATAAAATTTATATGATCTTATATTTTACATATAACCCTTAAAAAATATTCATTATTTACTTTGATAGGGTAACTATTTTAATTAAATATCTCTTTAAGTCTCATGTCACACAATTGTCTTTCACTAATAATATTATGTCATGGATAATCTATATAAACAACCTATTTATTTTTTATATCATCACTTGATATCCTTTTATTTAAAATTTATTTTAATATTAACTATCCATTTCTTTTTTAATAAAATGATACCATAAACAACACCTTTAACATTTATCTAAAATGTTTTATTTATATTAATATGTGATGAAAACTCATTTTCAAGGATCCACATACTACTAATATTTCATTCATTAAGAGTTATTTTATCAAGGAATTATTTCTTGTTATTTATTTACTTCTATGATTTAAAAGATTTAGTTGATTCATATGGTGGTATATCCTTATCCAATTTAGGATTAGCAACACAATAAAATATTTTTTTCATCTAAATTAGAAATATTGATTCTCTGTTGAATTTTGTTCATGGTTCTTCTCTCTATTCTCCATTTCCATACATAAGATACATTTAAATGCCATCACTTACTTTAATACATATCTTTAAGTCCATTATTAGTTCAATATGAATGGTATTCATTTAATGAATTCAAACATTTAAGTGTATGATATGTTCTCAACCTCCTTTTTCTAACCTATTATTTTCCTTTCAAGTAGCTCCAAACTTCTTCATATTATATCATCAATTTTCCTAATCAATTAAAAAAATCATATTTCAATAAGAGTAACATATTATCTCTTCATACACTTAGATCCATGTCTATAAAATATTTACTTGATCATTGATAGATTCTCATTGATTGAGAATTATCATCAACCTTTTTCATTCCATTATCTTTTTCAAAAGCTCCTCTGATTTTAGATTATTTATCCATGCAACCAATTCCAGTCAAACTAATATGACTGGTTATTTTATCATTCAATGCCTTATAAATGTTTCTCATTCCCCACTAAACCATTTTCATTAGTTTCTTATCTAATAGCATTCTAAACTATAGCTTCTTACTTGAACCACTTTATTTCACTTCAACTAAAAGATTATTTCTTATAGTGAATACTCATTCTTCAATGAACTCCTCCATTTTTAATCACACTTTGAACTATTATCAAGTTCATAAATTACCTTAGTATATTCTTTATATTTCAACATAAAATCCACCAATTTTTTGTATTAATCATTTTTTTTGTATTTGTAATCTCATATTGTTCTCAATCTAAGTAGATTTAACAATGTGTTGGTATTCATAATTTAATGATTCCTTCAACAATCCTCCAATATCCTTACTGTCTATATATTGTATGTAAAAATACACAAGAGTTCTTTAAAGTTATACTATTATGTGTACAATACCATTTAGTAGGTTATATTCCCCAATTTTATGTTGTTTTTTCTCTATCCTTTCCATCAAATAATCTTATATATCTTTAAATAATTCAATATCATCTCCTATAAACCATTACTCATATTCATATTCTTTATAAATCAATCTGATCTTTCTTTAGTTTCTTCTCTTGGGTAGTATCTTAGCTTGTTTTCCTATAGTAACCTTAATTATGGAATGTTTAATAATTGTTAATTAAATGATTTAGCCCATGGGGTTAGTGATGATGTAATGAAAATAAAATGATCTTGAGAACATGGACTTAGTTAAATTATTACTAGAGGGAATTGACTTCAATATTCTGGTTATTCAAATTTATCTAGAATAATTTTGATGGTTAATTAATCAGTAATTAATTAATTAACATAAATGAAATGATAAAAACGAAATTATAAATTTAATGTAGCTCTTTAATGATTGTATGGTTATAGGATATCTAGTCATTAAAATTGGAAGACTGGAGTTTGAGATACATTTGTTGTAGTAGAGTCTAAGACTAGGTTATGCTCATAGAATGGTGGTGAGATTTATTGGATTTATTATGTTTTTCTATTTCATATGCCACCCCAACCACATCAGTTAGGGATACTGAGTCCTAATGGACTTTGGGAGGGTGGTTTCCCAAACATTTAGGTGGGAGGATACATGGATGACTATCCCCCTCAAGCCTTTCCCTATAATTTTGGTAGTTATCTATACCGGTATGCACAGAGGATAGTTTCCCTATATATGTTTATGTGGAGGTATATGATGGATTGTGGTTATTTTAAATACATTTATCTCTAGATATATTATCCAATTGGTTATTATTGGTATGATGGGTGTAGATTGTGATGTCTTGAGATACCTTACTCGATGTACGGACTATAATGGATTAAGGTATAATACCAAATGTACTGTGTGGGCTATGGTGGATCTTAGAAAATACTTGGTTACTATATGTGGATATGTGGTTGGGATTATTTGATGAGGTAATGGATGATTTTCATGTTTTATTACTTAGACCAGGTGTTTTTGGGAAATTTTTTTGGAGAGATATGGCTCAGGGCACATGACATTGGGGTAGATCAACAAACTAGTGTGGAAGTGGTATTGGGGTACTATTGATATTTCATTACTCTAATATATGATCTACATTTTCAATACTTGTTGAGATATATCCTTGGTGAGGTTAGGAACAAAGTATTTCAATTTAGGTGACAAGTCTGTTTCACTATTTTTCATTATGATTTAGCAGGCTTAATTATGTTGTTACATGGGAGGATCTTACTGAGTATATTATTATACTCACCCCACGTATATATAAACTATATTTTAGGCTAGTGGGAGAAGGTTCTAGATCAGGCTTGATATTACAATCTCATGGGCTTATAGGAGTTGTTTAGGATTTGTGGTCATTTTTGAGTTTACCTTTTTCTTACTTCTAGTTTTCCTTGCAGTTGTTCTAGTATTGTATAACATTAAATGTATTCTCTTGGGATCTATTTTATCGTTATGATCAGGAATTGATTTTTATATTTGTATTATCTCTCTATCTTTTATGTTCTCATAGAGGGTAATTCCTACTATATTTATATTTATTATACCCTTGGTGTCAGTCACCAACCCAGGGCCCACTAGAGGTGGGGATTGGGCGGTCACCATCTCCTTTCTCTCATTTCTATCCTAAAGGGGTACTCTAGGTGTAGGGGCCATGACACACATCATATATATTAATTTTATTCAAAACTAGTGGAATATGAAATATTAGAAAGGGGTGAACTCAAATGCTTAGAATTGGTAAACATAGTTTATAGCAATTAAATAGTATAAGTTTGAATAAGATGAACATATGGGTAAAATCATGGTATATAATAAAATCATTCCTAATAAATATTAGTTTATAAAACATGATTTATGGAATATGACATGGAATCACATGATAAATAAATCAAGATAATGTGGAAAAGTGATTCAATAAACATGATCCATGAGGTCATTAAATAGTCCTAATAATATGCATAAGACAATGGCACAAACATTACTTTAGGGAAACCTCACCTTTTGGTCTCACACACATTCACCCATGCTTGAGAGGAAACTTAATTTGGTTCACATACAAATTTCTCATTAGATATAAACTTTTATCCAATGCATCATAAGGTGATATAAGATCCCACTAGTTATTCATGCATACATATGTGTGCCCCTAGGAATAAATCATTAATTATAGGATAAATAACCCTTGTAAATAAAATGGGTTTCATATCCCTTTCAAATGGAATCACACAAAAACATACATAGTTCCATCAATAATTATAACATGACAAACCCATGTAAAATAAATTTTTATCTAAATATATTCAAAAAAAATTATAGGTAAATACTTATCATTAGAATATAGTATTTACACTACATAGATTAAGGGTTTCATGAACCAACCTAGATAACCCACCTAAACGGTACTCAAATCAATCTGGACATGGTATGAAGTGTGTTCTCAATCCACACATGATAGAGAATAGAACCTTGTCATAAAAAACAAACAGTAAGGAATTATTTCACCACACTAATGACCAAACAAGTCAAAATATAAAATAATCAATAAACATCCTATATTATGAAGACTCCTTAAGATAAAATTACCATATGTAAATAGATAAAAGTCCAAGAAGTTTTATTTCTATCAAAGTGTTCACACAACCCCATCAGGGAAACCATTAAAAAATAACCATGTAATAATGGGATTATAATCTCTATCTGTCACCTCCAACTCCCAATGTCCACTAATCAAGAAAACCCACCATCTTTAGGTATTTTATTCCATTTTCATAGACTTGGGTTAAGAAAATCTATACATTTTCAAATGAAAAGGTATAGTGTGAGAAAAAAAAGATCCTAGTAGGATTCCACCAATAATTTCATAAGTAATCCCTATCAAATAAACTAAATATTATCAATTTAAAATGTGACATGGCATGTAAATATTTTCAGAGTTCATAATAAAGATATTTTTCTCAAAAATAGTTCAATGGGTACTATAAAACATGTTTGAATGTGAATTGAAATCAAAATACAAGAATATTTAAGCATATTTTTCAAAACATCTATGAATAATCATGTGTATCAAAAAAGTAATGAATAAGATTTTATATCAAATATTACAATGTATACATCTTTTACAATCATATAACCATGGTAACTAGTCTTGGGTTTGGCTAGTATAATAATTTTCACAGATATTAGTGAAATATAGATCTAGGTGGGTGTACACTTCACTAGATCCAAAATCCTTGGGGGAATAGGAGAAGACACCAAATAATAAACCCTATGAACTTAAAATATTTAGTTATCATTTTCATAATAAATACATTTCTAGGTAGATCTAGTATACACCCAGTGTGTGTTATTCAATTATAAGTATATAGGATCCCATGTTCCTTAAAGAAAATATATTGTACAAGGGTATATCATTCATTTTCAAAAATATAAAATAATTTCTATTAATCATTTCAATGGTCCCAAAGTTTAATTTTCAAAACATGCCATTTCATTTGAAAAACAAACAAAAAATGGTTTTTATCAAAAAAAACCATTCTTTTCAAACCAATCCACCTCATTAAATATCATAAAACATTTCATTCCATTATTTATTAAGTATCAGTATAAAATTATTTCATTAAATAACTACTTAATTTCAAATCCATTTTACAAAAAATAACACTTCATTTTATAATACATGATCAAGGGTCTTCATCACACACAAACACACCATGCCATTTAAAAATCACTTATCAAAATAATCAAGTCGTATTTTGGAAATTCATTTTAAATTAAGAAAGAAAATTTTATTTGAATTATATAAATTTCCTTTAGAAAAGAAATACCTCAAACACAAAATAAACAATCACCCAACACTGAATCCACCAATATATATTGAAAGGCTAGAAAAATCAATGGGGAATCCTAAAACCATATTTCATCCATCAAAGATATTGATCCATAAAATACATGAGGATCCACCACTCTCAAATAGGGAGGGAGTGGAAGAAGGAAGAATTCATGATTAAATTGGTATTACACATACAAGAAGAGATCCAATGCATCAACCAACACTTGAATGCATGAATACATGAGGTCAGAAGAGAAAAAAACCACCTCAATGGATTCTCTGATTAAAAAAGGTAAAATTCAATTCAATAGAGAAGTATTTAGATTTAAAATGGATATTTTGAGGCAAAAATTATGATACTTCCCCAAGTTTTCTTATCTCAATTAGCATTACCAACCAGCTGGTGGTGCCTACAATAATGGTTAGACCACTAGATATCCCATCGGTGGGCCATAGAGATATCACTGGTGGGCCAACAGAGTTCTATTAGAAACTCCCTATTGCTATATTTCCACTAGATATCGAGAGTACCTCTCCAAATTGATGATGGGCCTCCTATTTCGATTCCATATACAATACCAAGTCCACTCTCTGGCTAAACCCCTCGACCTATCCCTGACCACTCAAATAAAAAACCCACTCTTGACCCTAATAAAGGCTCAAACAAAAGAAAAAACCAGGAATCTATGAAAAAACTAGATATCAATATTAAAAATTATAAGATCCAAAAAAATGAATCCTTTTACATGACGTTTTGTAATATGATGTTATAATTTTCCCCACCATAAATGCTTTTCCCCTAGAAATTCCATCAAGAAGACTCTAAATTATAGAGTTGTGGCTATTTATCTCTTAAAAATTACTCATTATCCTACATCACCTAAGAATCATAACCATGTCACCATATAATCCAAACTAGATGTATAAAATTTTCTTGAAGAACCTTCATTAAAGAATATTCAATCTAAACCATCTCCTCAATCATAGATATATCAGGTTCATCGTCAAGGTCCCCCCAACTCAAAAATATGGGATCGATCTAAAATATACCTTGTGAGCTATATCATTTGATCCCTTTTATGGATATGTATCATTTATGGTGTAAAATAAAAGTGGTGTTCCACATTTCTAATCTACACAACAATCTCAATTGGTCTTATGTATCTTGGTGATATCTTCATCTATTTTCCCTGACTTCGATGACCATCCTAGGAGAGACTCTAAAAACACCTGGTCATTGATTGAGAACCCAAAAAAACATCAAAGAATATCCACATAATAATTATAATATATTTAGATTAATACCATTCTCAAATGAATCATCAAGATCTTATTTATCATCTTTTAGACCAAACTAACTACCACAAGGAAATCTTCACCCATCTCTAACCAATAAAGTAGAGGTTTTTAAGGCCTTTAATACATGGTATCAAAGGGGTTCATTTTAATAAAATAATAGTAACTGCTATTATAGTAATAATCAACTATCCCCATGTTGAAATCATAATCCCATCCCTATTCGTGGAAATAATCATGAATCATGCTCTCCTAAATCTGTATAACCTGTTTTACCTAACCATCTTTCTGAGGATTGTACATGATCCCAACTTTATCTAGCATATCATCACCTCCTAGAGGCCTCTCTAAAATTAATATGTGAACTTAGGATCCCTATCAGAATCAATGTAATATCAAACTCTATGAAATCTAATGATCTCATAAACATACAGATTTCCCATGTCCTTAACATTAGTGACATTATGAATGTGGATAAAGTGAGTTGATTTAGTCAACCCCTATATCACCAACCTAATAACTTTATTTTCTTAAGGTGTATGTGGAAACTTAACTACAAATTCCATCGATATAAAATCCCACTTCCATGTTAGCATGGGAAGTTGTTGAAGAAGGATTGAAGCTCTTTGATTATTAGCCTTAATATATTAATATGTATAATAATGTCAAATGAAATCAACAATGTTGTGCTTCTTACATAGCCCCTAAAAATGATGCCTCATATCATAAAAAACCATCATTTTTCCTAGGTGTATCAAAAACTAGTAAAGACAAAAATAATCCCATCACAATCTTCCTTGGGGGAGATGGAATGCCATAGTCATTCCAAAAGAAAATGATAACCTCAAAAGATACAGACCATTCAATGGTAGTCTCCCCACTGTTTAAAGAATCCCTAATACCTTTAAACTCAATATCAAGATTTTGTTCTAAGAATATCATATAAAGGATAAAGTATGTGAACTAAACACTACCCAGCACAACCTCAATTAATCATATCAGACTCCCAGAATCATATGAACAGAGTAAACCATTAGATTTCACACATCATAGGATTACGTCATGGCTTGGGATGGCTATTTCAAACCCAGATATTTAGAAACACCATTCCCCTTTCCAATGTTGTAAGTGACATAAATTAAAAATATTCTACATACTCCACCCACATCCTTCAATATAGATTCATATTTTTTTTAGAATATATTACATAATATTTTGTGAGAAGAATAATTGGTAAACCTCTCTCTGAAAAGTTGATTTAGCCAAATCTTAAGAGAATACATCACATCTTTAAGTTTGAGTTCATATGTGGGATAGTTCTCATGAGTCCAAAGTTAACAAGAATAATATGACACAATGTGATTTATCTATATGATAATTATAGATATCCTCGCTTTTCATACATTAAGATTAAATTATTTTTACATAATTCTTATCACATTACCCAAATAGATTCCCAAACACCATGTTAGTCGAGTGCCTTTGGAAACATGGAAACATAAACACTAGTACATAAGTGAGCTAAATTATCTCCCACTAGGTTCTTCATGACCATAACCCTTTATAGAATCATCATATATAATACATATATTTATAAAATTGGGGAAAGGAAACACAAAAATTGGTGAACTCAGATGCTTAATAATGGTAAAAAAGGGTGATATATAAGAATAAACATCAGAATAAGGTTATGAGAACTTGATCATACTATTATAATATCATACCCTGTATATAAAAAATCATAAACGTGAATCAAGGAATAAATATTGGCATTTCATAAGACATGAATCATAAGGGAATCAAGAGCATAATCTATGAAAGAATGACAATGTAATAATACATGGAATTATAGGAGACACATAATCATATAAAATGATTTCAATAGTAGTCAATGAATTACTTCTAAATACATATTATTATTATGGGTTCACTCCTCATTCCATCTTGTTAATCACGGTTCACTCCCACGATAATCTTAGTACTCAAGGCTCACTCCCCAGACCATCTTTGATGACAAAGTCCTTTACTAAATTGAGTTCACTCCCCATTCCATCCATGTATATCTCATGAGATATAAATATTTAACCAATTCATTGGGTGTAGATATATGTCCCACCTATTTTATAAATAAATCATACATGCATTTTCTGTAGGATCATAAACATTCATATCATAACCCATGAAATGAAATGGATGTCATAAACATGTAATAATATCATACCTTGTGGAAAAGATAAAAGATTCATAATCATTTCATCAAAGAATAACCCATAAAAAGAAGTCATTTTAAAAAGAAGAATACCCATGGAATAGGAATGGGTTATTAAACATATAACATGTGAAAAATAAATGACTTTCATAAGCATCATATCATCATTACATAAACCATTCAGAGAAATAATATGAATGGAACCTTGTAATTATTTCCCTATAAAGGCATGAGTATCATAAATCTATGTCATATTAGTTGGAATATATTTTGGAAATATATTTTAAAAAATTTTCTTAAGGATAACTTACATTCATTATTGAAAAAATCTTTTATAAACATAAACCATTTTTTTAAAACATTTTGCTTTGAAAAAATATTTGAAAATTTATAATGGATGCAATAAAACAATAAAAAATATTAAAATAATTTTTCCTTTAAAAGTATATTAAAATATCATTTTTTAAAAAACATTTTTGAAAACATGGTTTTTGAAATAAAACAGATTTCTAAACAAATAAATAAATGAGGTCAGGTTTTATTAAAAAATTTATTAATCATCTTGAGTACTCGAGAGTGGAAAAATGTTACAAATACATGAATATATCTTGAATAAATATAGTATAATAAAATTAATTATTTTTAATTAATGATATATCATACTATTTCATTAATGAAAGAATAATCATAAATAATCCTGATAAACAATGAGATTGTTGAAATAAACACTTGCCACTATGTAACTTTGACTCATACTACCCATGTAAAAATATGACAATACATGAAGATTAAAATATCATTAAACGAAGTATATCTATGATATAATTGATCAAATATCATTTTCAACACCTCATAGAAGAACATAGGTTCATATCATTTCATGTGTCTCAAATAAGGCATGTTGAGACAAAACTATTTTTCTGGTTTTCTAACATTTGACACATAATCCCCATGAAAGAGAGATCATAAAATGGTTAGGTAAATACCCAATTTAAGGATAAAAATAATATAATATATTCATTGGTATTATATACACCACACAAAATAAATAGCGGTGAATAAGGCATAAATCTCAAAAAATTAAAAGTGAGACTAGAAATCCCCTTACCTTATGTATTGACTTTATTAATACACATTAAAACATCATTTATAATATATATAAGTTCATTATAAATCTAACATAGAAACATATTATTATATATAATATCATATATGTATTTATATTACCCTCTTAGTAACAATTCCATGTTAATGTAACGCTTCGGTAACTATTCACTTAGTTTTTCAAAAATGTTTTGATTTATTATTATTGATCCTCTTACTTAGATCATGATTTAATTATTTATATAATTTAAAACATGATATGAACACTATATATATTCATTATATAAATATTTATAATAATATATAAATGATATAAATATTAAATGGAGTACACCATTCTTGGAAATGGAAGGTTGTATGTACGCATGAACGTTGTTTACGATTAATTATAATATTAAAAGTAAGTAATTTACATATAGGTATATATATATTATAATTAAAGTATATTTTTTGATTTCATATATATTATATAAATTTAATAAATCCATCCATAATATATTCCATGTAATGATGGAATGAATCACATCTCTTTGAGGAGGTGATAGTCCACATGTCCCCAAACGAAGTTATCGTGTTTACACAAAATTGAAAGCATAAAAGTATGTACTATATAATAATTATATAATTAAAAAAATAATATATAAAACATATATATATATATAATATATAATATATAATATATTTATTTATTTTCTATCATAATTACCAACAATGATAGTTTTTAAAAGAAAAATGAACAGCATTGTTTTGTGAGGCAGAACATCACTGTACCCAAGAACGATAAGTTTGTTACCCATTAGATGGAATTGTGTGTAATTGTTGGTAAAACCCATAGAATAAAAAAATATAATTATATTTAGGATAGTTAGTTTATTATATAAGAATGGAATATGAATATTTTGGTGGTTTATAATGAAAATATACAAAATAGAGTGAGGAAATAAGTTACCTCTTTTTTGGGTAACTCCTTTGGTTTTCACCAAAGGGATTCCTTGGATGGATTTTTTCTCAATGGGATAATTATAAGATTATGTTAGATATTTTTGGAGGAGATATAGGTAGATTTTTTCCAAGACAAATGGCGTGAGAGATGTGAGTAAGTGTGAGGGGTGAGTATCTTTTTATAGTGGAGGAGTGGCATTCCTGTAAATTTTTTAAAAGGGAATTCCACCCACATTTTTCCTATGTCAAATGGCTCCAATAATAGTTAATAATATATAAAAGGGTGTATGTGGTATAAATATGAATATAAAATGGATCTTGAAAGTTACTATGTTATTTTCAAACTTAATATTTTGGTTTAGTTCTTTATTAAGCTAATTTTTCTCTTAATCACTATAATTAATTTTAATCACTTTCACTGATATTTTTTGTAAAAAACTAACTTTAACTTATTATAAATTATAAATTATTATGATTCCAAATATTGAATCCATTTTTATAAATTCTAACCATATAATTTGAGGAAATTCATTTAAATTTAATCTTCCATACAAATCGTGCCATTAGGCTTTTTAAGAAATAATGTTTACAAGCTTGGGGTATTTTTATATCCAATTTTAATATGAAATTGGTTACAATAACCTAAATAAAGTAAATTTATGTAAAATTGATCTAATTAATCTTTAAAAAAACATTATAATTTAGCAATATAAATAAATTAGATGAAAATTTAGTTTTGAATTATAATTTAGTATTTTTCACTATTTATCCAAAAATGTTGTTTTCAAAAAAAATCTCAAAAATTCACCATAAAATAATTTTAAAATCCCAAATTCAATAATTCTTTTTTATTTTATAAAATTAAATTTTTAACATTATCTAAAATTATTTTTATTATTATTCCTATAAGGACATAAAATTTTGTTCTTTTAATAAAATAGTATTTTTAGACATATAAAGGCTTTACTAAAAATTGTCTTTCTTATTATCAATATAACTAGTTTATATAAAACCATTATAAATAATATTTATAATTTTTTTTACTATTCATATTACTAAGTTTTACATCTTTGTTATAACTATCCTATTTAAATAATTAATACAATAAAATTTGGTTTTGTAGAAACTCGTTGTTTCATGTAATACAAGACAAGTTAGTGATATGTGTATCACAGGTTTAACTTGGTAGAGCATATAAATAAAGTTTGAATTAGTGGAGCATGAAATGAAATAATTCGAACAAAACTAATTTATTTGAGAAACAAATGGGTCATAAATACTCAGGGCGTTACATTATACTACCCTTAAAATGAAATTTACCCTAAAAAATTATCATTCTGATACAAAAAATGAGGATAATTAAACCTCATAATATCCTCAAGTTACTACATAGTTTTCTCTAACTAGTTATTTCTTTACAAAACATTGGTTAGGTCAGTGGTCTTGTTTTCTAGAACTTTCTCTTTATGATCTATAATTTTTACCGGTTCTTCCTCATAAGGTAGATCCTCCTCCACTAATATGACCTCTAAGTTCAGTAAATGTGAAGGCATAGGTATGCACTTCATCATGAGTGATACATAGAACACATCATGGAATAGAGAGTCATTTAGAGAGTGTTTCGAGTGATAGGATACCATTCTGATATGATCAATAATTTCAAAAGGACTAATATACCTAGGTCTTAGTTTCCATTTATTTTCGAATTTAATAACCTTATTCTAGGGATAAATTCAAATAAAAACCATCTCACTAACGTAAAATTATATATAATTCCATTGGTTAATATAATAACTTTTTTACCTACTTTGAGATTCCTCGATATGCCTCTCAATGGATCTAACTTTCTTTTCCATTTCTTCAGTGATCTCATGTCCCAATAACTTTCATTCTCTAACTTCATCAAAGAATGTTGGAGCTCTATATTTATTATTATAGTGGGTTTCATAAGGAGCTATCTGAACTCTTGAGTGAATGATATTATTTTAAGAAAATTCAAACAGAGGAAGGTGTTGATCCCAATAACCTTTGAAATCCAAATAACAAGATCTCAACATATCCTCTAGAGTTAGAATTTATATTTCATACTTACCACCCATTAGTGGATGAAAGGAAATGATGAAAATCGATTCCATATCAACTCTTTACTAAGTAATTTTCCAAAACTTTAAGGTATACCACATATCCAGATCAGATACAATAGTGTGTAGTACTCCATGTAACCTTAACACTTTCTTAATATATATCTTGGTAAGATGATCTAGAGATAAGTCTTATCTTATTTCATTGAATCACGCTGACTGTGTAAGGTGATCATCTACCACCCATATATCGTTAAACCCTTTAGAGGTTTTGGGGATTCCAATGAAAAAAATCCATAGTGAATTTCTCCCATTTCCAATCTGGTATGGGTAATGGTTGAAACATCTCCTTAGACTTTTTTTCATTCATCTTCAACTTACTGGCATGCCAAACATCAAGATACAAACTCAAAGATATCTTTCTTTATACCATCCCACTAGAAGTATTCCTTTAAATCTCTATACATATTTTAACTTCTAGGAAGAATAGAGAATGAAGAACTATGAGCTTCCTCTAAACTTTCCTTCTTAAAATCTGGTATGGAAGGAACACATACATGATTTTTAAAACATATAGTTTCATCTTTATCATGTTTAAACTCGTGAACATTTCTAACCATATTGTTAAGATCTATATCTCACTTTTGTGCATATTTAATCATCACATGTATAGAGGGTTGAGAATTCATTTAAGAAAGATAATATTTTATCCACTCCTTTAAGATTTATAGATTCATATTTTGGAAATCTATAAATATTGGATATTTTTCAATCCTTTTCATGGATAATATATCATGATAATTTCAACTCAAATCCTCATCCACCTTGTTCATTTTCCCAGGGTGGTATTGTATTGAGAAATCATAATACTTTATCATATCTTACCATATTCCCTAGTGCATGTTCAAATCCTTCTGGGTGTATATATTTAAAAGTTTTATGATCAATATATATCACACTTTTCCTTATAAAGATATTTACTCCATATCTTTAATGAAAAAATTACTGCAGCTAACTCCAAATTATGAGTTGAGAAATTTTTCTCGTGAATCTTCAACTATAGTGAGTCATTGTAACACCCGAGACTTTTATGTTATATAAATCATCACATGAATCTTTTTCTACACAACACTTACTTGGCTTGCTTTACACGCAATTGCGACCTTCCTCGAAAGCTTGCGTCGTACGCAATACCGAGTTTCACTAAACAACAATATGCTATTAAAACTAGCTGTTATGAATAGTAATAACCACTTTTTGAAATTTTATAAATTTTATTTTTCAAAATGGACTTCATTTTTGGACTCAGAATATCGAAATTAGCCTAGGGTGAAATTTTGGTATTTTTCTGAAAACTTTCAATTTTTGATGAATAGTGAAACCACTAAGTGGTAGGTTAAAAACTGAATTTTGCATAAAACTTGATTTTACCGCTTCTGTGAATGGAATTTCAAAAATCCGACAGACACGGTTAATATCAAGGACTAAAATGTGGTTCAATGAGATGAAAATAATTTTTGGTAAATAGTAACTTTTTACTTTTTTTACCACGGTTAATAGTAAATAGGGTAACTAAGGGTAAATATGATATTACTATTACCCTAACACGTGTCCTAATCCTATTGGACAAGTGTATTTCGACCAAAAAAAAACTTAGAAATAAAATATGACCATTTAGGCCCACTTGGGATAGATTAGGACATTTATTATTAATTTATTTAAAGAAGGGTTAAAAGAGTTGAAATCAAAGGTTATTTACTAAAACATTTTTAATATGGGGTTATACATAAGATAAATTCGATTGTAAATATTCATTAGAAAGATAAAAGGATTTCCTACATGATGGTATTTTATTTGTAATTTTTAGACATCAAATAATTTAATTTATTTATGACACAAAGATGATGTAGTAATTATCTTGTTAACGAAATATTGACATAATTGATGTTATAAACACCAAAATAAATGTAATTTGAGACTTTTTATGAATTCCACTAATTTTATAGGTTACTATGATATATTATTATTGATTTAATCAACTTGGTTCGAACATATAATTCTGTTATGACTTTCACAAAAAATCATATATCAAATAGTGTCAAAATTGACACAAAATAGTTTGTAAATCAAATATTATATTATTAATTGTTATTTTATTCCTAAAAATCTAAGGTTCGGCCAAATGACTTAGATAAGGATATATATATTAATAATAAACAATTTGGGGTTCTTTTGGCATGTTATAGTAAGTGTATTAACCATATAGTGAAAGAAAACAAAAAGACACGGTAAAAATTAAATTATTTAACTTAGAGTTAAATCTAATTAATAAGGTTAAAATAATACCCTAAACTTGTCTAAATCCTATTGGTTGATGGGATTTCGACCCTTCCCCACTTTAGCTTCGAAATAAGACCCTTTGGAACCATTATAAACCGATTTTGACTTTAATATAAAATAATATTTTGAGAAATTCCTAAGGTGCCCCTCTCCTCCCTTATAAAAGGGAACCTCCTCCCCCTCCTCCTCACACCAAATTGAGCACTCAAGCTCGGCCAACCCCTGCCATTTTCTCCTCTCCACTTCCCTAGAATAATCCTAGAGGTCCTGGTCTTCTCCAAAGACCAATCTTAGTTCCTTAAGTGGGGGATTCAAAGAGGCGTTCCAAAGAAGAGGTAATATCCATTACCGATCTTTTCAATTTCTTTCTTCTTCAACTTATTCTTCTTTATTTGTTTCATGATAAAGTAATAACATCAGTATTACTTACATACTGATATGTTATTATAAATTTAAAACAACCCTAATTCACCTTCTATCCATCCTACGGAAAAATGAAATCACCGCGCGTGCGTACGTACGGAATACCGTCTCCACGCCGTGGTGTAATTTATTTTCCACCATCACCTTACAAGGATGGGTATAATGGTGTAATGAGTAACTATATATGATTATTATGAAGTAATATTGATACTGAAATAATATATATATACTCCAATACAATTCCACGATCATAGGAACGATATCATCACTCGTGTGTACGTACGGAATACCGTCTCCACGATGTGATGCGACTCGTTCTACATGATCTTCATTTCATAATGATTATATAAATGAATTGAATGAATGAATATGGTATATACTACACTAATACCATTCTGGAAATGAATTATCTATAACCTAAAGATAAGAATAAGAATTTATTCGACAAAACACGCATAAGAACAAAAAGTTATAAAGACCCGAGTAACAAGTAACAATGAAATATTACTAACAAGAAGCTAATAATATGACCATATATGATATCATATCAATATGTATGATTCTGGAATAAGTCAATAACATTATTTAAACCATTATACAGGAGCTTCGGACACGAACAAAGTAAATCGGACCTAAGGTAAGGGAAAATATCACAATCTCATTTTTATCCGAGATTGTTTATTCGTAAGTATTTACTGGGGTGTATTTTATTATCCACATCCATGTTCCCTCAACATGTAATATTGTTTCCATCCACTTACAATAGTTTAAAGCCAATTTTACCCTTCGGTGAGTTTTTAGTAAATAATATGAAAGGAATCTTTTGTCGTTTTTTTTTTCATACGAGGTATTTTTTGACTTTTCCGACAAAAGTACGAAGAATGTTTTTTTTAACTTATACGGCATGAATGGATTTTTAAAACATTATTTCCAAGAAGATTCCTTTACAAGTTTTCAAGTCTATTTTTAATCAACTTATTTTATTTTAAAGTCGTATGACATGTTATGAAAGGAAAAATGTTTTTGAAGAAGAAAGGATATTTTCCTCAAGAATGGAGTTCAAGTGTTTTATCAAAATTATTTTCCATCTAAGATAATAAAGGGTTCTGTTTTTATCCCTTTTATTACATTGATTTGATCATGTTGTGATGGAATTATTTTTATGAATTCCTTTATCTTATATGAATTGTTCTATGATGTCATGTTGTTTAAGAATCCCATTTTTATTACATGGGTTATGCGATGATGTATGATTTATGATTATGTGGCACACATAAGAAAGGATTCATTATAAGATGGGTGGGACCTATATCTCCCTCCAATGCATTGGGTAAAGATTTTATATCTCATGAGATAGACATGGATGGAACGGAAGGTTATTTCGGTTCAGTGATACAGGACTGAAACGAGGAGTGAACTCGGTTCAGAAAGGGACTTTGTCCACTAAGATAGTCTAGGCAATAAGTCATGACTAACAAGAAATGATTTTCCATGATTATGTGTGCATGCCACAAAGTTTCAAGTTTCATGTTATGATTATGGGGATCTCATTTTCACTTCTATGATTTATTAAGATTTTATGATCTCTTTTGCAGGTTATGATTTTCAAAAAGATATGATATGATTTTTATTTCCTTTATTGCCCTTGCTGAGCATTTGAGCTCACCCTTTTATGTTTTCTTTTCCCCAGGTCAGGAAGATGGATATTAAGTAGAATATGCTAAAAGGGACCCTAGATATGATGAAATAAATGGGAGACACTGTAGAAGATTTATGAACCAGTTGTTTATGTTTCCCAGTTTCTAAAGACACTATACCTATACGGTCCTTTGTGGTTTTGTCATATGTTGTAATAAGTGTGCTTCAATTTTGAAGTATTAACAATGTATGTAAAGTATGGGTCGTTATAGTTGGTATCAGAGGAAAGGTATAGTCAACCTTTGGAAACTAGGATGTGAAAGCCTTAGTAGGAAGCCTAAGGATAAGTCTAAGCATAGAACACAATCTTAGTGTTTTAGAAATGGCCATGAATAACCTAGGATAAGACCATAAGCATGAAAATTTTATTCTTGAATTATGTGGTTTCCTATTATAATTAGTGTTGCTCACACTATTCTTCTTGGTTTTAGTCAATGGCTGGAACCCGAAGGAACCGTGTTAATACGGAATGCGATGGGCAATGCAATGATTGTCCCCCTGAGCAACCAAACGATATGGGAGCTGGAATGCAAAATCTTGTAGCCATGCTCACACAACTTTCTCAAGCTATGAATCATGCAGGATTTCCAAATGAGCAAAGGAGGGAGCAACATTCTGTTGAATCCTTCATGAGGCAGCGTCCACCTTCTTTCAGTGGGTCTACTGATCCATTAGTTGCTGAACAATGGATTAGTACTACTGAAAAGATATTTTCAGTTCTTCAATGTTCTGAACATGATAAAGTCATCCTAGCAGTGTATCGTTTAGAAGGAGATGCTGATCAATGGTGGAATATTGTTAAGAATACGAGGCAAAGGGATGAAATTGAGTCTATGGAATGGGACGAGTTCAAGAGCTTATTTTTCAATAAGTACTTCCCTCGTATTCTCCGAACAAAGATGGAGAAAGAGTTCCTTGAACTGAAGCAAAGGGATGATGAATCTGTTAGTACCTATGAAGCAAATTTTACAAGACTTGCAAGGTACGCTTCTGGTATTATTATCCAACCTGAGAGTAAGATCGATCGATTCTTTAGTGGCTTAAAACCAAGTCTTCGAAGGGCGTTAGCCATAAGGGACTTCAATAGCTATGAGGAAATCGTTCGATGTGCTCTCAAAGTCGAGATGGAGTTGGAGTAACCCATCAGTCACATGGGTTTGATAAGAAGAGGAAGATGGAATTCAAAGAAAAATCTAAAGAGCACACGGAAAAGAAGATGAGCTTTTCCTTATGCTCAAAGTGTGGAAAGAAACATGGAGGGAGTTGTCTTAAAGGGACAAGTAAATGTTTTAAATGTGGAAAGGAAGGTCATTGGGCATTTGAATGCCGCGATAATGGGAAGAAGATGTCTAATGATGCAAACAAAGGAAGGGATACACAGAATGAACCTACTACACTTCAATGTTTCAAGTGCAAGGAGATGGGGCATTATGCCAATCAATGCCCAAATCCAAGGGTTGATGATGATGGTCGACGTCAACAAACTCTTAAGGCTAAAGACAAAGGAAAGTCACATGCAATTTCTATCAGTGATGTGGAGTACGATAACGATGTGGTGAAAGGTACACTTACCATCCACTCTAAAGTAGCAAATGTTTTATTTGATTCTGGATCCACCCACTCTTTTATTTCTAAAGAATTTTCTAAGGGTATCACCGTATTACCTCAACAATTAGATGTTGAGTTAGCTGTGACAACACCTAATGGCACAACAGTCGCATCAGAAGTTTATAATTCTTCTCCGATCGAAGTTTGTGGGAAAGTGCTTCCTGCAAATCTTGTGATCCTTCCTTTAGTGGAATTTGATGTGATTCTTGGCATGGATTGGCTTTCTATACATGGAGCTCATATCAATTGCCAAAGAAGGGAAGTCACATTTCATATTCCAGATCAACCTACGATCGTCTATCAATGCAAGGATGAACAGAACCTTCCAGTGGAAATTCCTTCCATCTTATGGGTCATGATTCCACTAAATGAAGGTTATTTATCTCAAATGGTTGGAGAGAAACTTACGATTAAGAATATGCCCATTGTATGGGAGTTTGATGATGTCTTTCCGGAGGAATTACCGGGTCTTCCACCAAATCGTGAAGTTGAGTTTTCAATAGAACTCGTACCGGGTGCTTTGCCTATTTCAAAGACACCTTATAGAATGGCCCCAATTGAGTTGCAGGAATTGAAGAAGCAACTCCAAGAGAATCTTGATAAGGGATTCATACGCCCTACTGCGTCACCTTGGGGAGCACCTGTTCTATTTGTTAAGAAGAAAGATGGATCAATGAGACTCTGCATTGATTATCGAGAACTTAACAAGATCACTATCAAGAACAAATATCCTCTCCCACGCATTGATGACTTATTTGACCAACTACGCGGAGCTCAATACTTTTCCAAGATTGATCTTCGTTCAGGGTATCATCAATTAAGGGTCAAAAGGGAGGATATACCAAAGACGGCTTTCCGTACAAGGTATGGACACTATGAATTTATAGTGATGCCATTTGGTCTTACTAATTCCCCTGCTATCTTCATGGATCTAATGAATAGAGTCTTTAGAGACTATCTTGATCAATTTGTGGTAGTCTTTATAGACGATATTCTTGTCTATTCAAAGAGCAAGGAAGAGCATGAAGATCACTTGAGAATTATATTGAAGACCCTGAGAAAGGAGAAGCTTTATGCCAAATTTACTAAGTGTGAATTTTGGCTTCAAAAAGTTGCATTTTTGGGTCACATAATCTCAAAAGAGGGGATATCTGTGGATCCAGCAAAAACAGAGGTTATCAAAAGATGGTCGAGACCAACAACAGTAACTGAGATCCGAAGTTTTCTTGGTTTGGCTGGATATTATCGACGTTTTGTAAAAGATTTTTCACGATTATCTAATCCACTCACCAAGTTGACTCGGAAAGGAGTTAAGTTTGTTTGGACAGAGGAATGTGAAGAGAATTTCAAGGAGTTGAAAAGAAGGTTATCCAGTGCACCTGTGCTCACACTGCCTTGTAGTGGAGAAAGGTTTGTGATCTATAGTGATGCATCCAAGAAGGGATTGGGGTGTGTTCTTATGCAAAATGATATGGTGATAGCTTATGCCTCACGACAGTTGAAAATCCATGAGCAAAATTACCCAACACATGATTTGGAGTTGGCTGCGGTAATCTTTGCATTAAAGATTTGGAGGCATTACCTTTATGGTGAAAGGTGTGATATTTATACTGATCATAAAAGTTTAAAATATATTTTCACACAAAAGGAGTTGAATATGCGTCAAAGAAGATGGTTGGAGCTGATTAAGGATTATGACTGCTCAATCCATTACCACCCTGGGAAAGCAAACAAGGTGGCAGATGCATTAAGTCGACAAGACCATGCTAGTTTATCCATGATGAGGATCACAAAAGATCCAATATTTATGGATTTACAAAGGATGGATCTTGGAATTATAATGGAAGGGGAAAAATCTTATCTTTCTCAAATGAATGTTCAACCATCTATACATGTGAAGATTAAAGAGGCACAGAAAGAAGATGTCGAGTTACAAAAGAAGGTGAGAAATGTTCCTGAATTCAACCTTGATTGTGATGGGATAATAAAGTTCAGGAATCGGGTTTGCGTTCCTCCCATCCCCGAATTAAAGAATGAGCTGCTGGATGAGGCTCATAGTTCATCATTATCTATTCATCCTGGAAGCACGAAGATGTATAGGGACCTGAAAGAGTACTTCTGGTGGGATGGCATGAAAAGAGATGTTGCTGAATATGTCTCTCGATGCTTGGTTTGTCAACAAGTTAAAGCTGAGAGACAGAAGTCTAAGGGGATGTTACAACCATTACCCATACCCGAATAGAAATGGGAAAACATCACTATGGACTTTGTCACAGGACTTCCTAAAACATCCAAAGGCAATAATGCTATCTGGGTCATAGTTGATCGTCTTACAAAGTCCGCACACTTCATTGCTATTAGAGAGGATTTCTCTCTAGATCAGCTTGCCAGGATATATGTAAAGGAAGTGGTAAGATTGCATGGAGTACCACTTTCTATTATATCTGATCGGGATCCGAGATTTACCTCGAAGTTCTGGCGAAGTCTTCAGCATACTCTGGATACAGAGTTGAGTTTCAGCACTGCTTATCATCCCCAGACAGACGGTCAGTCTGAGAGAACAATTCAAACCCTAGAAGATATGTTGAGAGCTTGCTCTATGGATTTCAAAGGAGGTTGGGATCAACACCTACCTTTGGTGGAATTTTCTTATAATAATAGCTTTCATTCCAGTATTCAGATGGCTCCTTATGAAGCTCTCTATGGAAAGAAATGCAGGACTCCAACTTGCTGGGATGAAGTTGGGGAAAGAAAGCTGTTAGGACCTGATCTCGTTAATGAAATGGCAGAAAAGGTCAGAACTATTCAACAACACATAAGAGCAGCTCAGAGTCGACAGAAAAGTTATGCCGACAACCGAAGAAAAGACCTAGAGTTTGAAGTGGGTGATAAAGTGTTCTTACGAATATCTCCCTGGAAGAGGGTTATGAGATTTGGAAAGAAGGGGAAGTTGAGCCCTAGATATATCGGTCCTTTCGAAATACTGGATCGTGTTGGGAAGGTAGCTTACCGATTGGCGCTTCCACCGAATCTCTCTCAAGTTCACGATGTGTTCCATGTATCTCTCCTGAGAAAGTACATACCAGATCCTTCACATGTACTCAGCTCAGAAGTTGTACCGCTGGAGCAAGATCTTTCTTATGAAGAACAGCCGATAGAGATTCTGGATCGTAGCGAAAAAGTCCTATGAAACAAGACCACTCGCTTGGTGAAAGTTTTATGGAGGAACCACCAACTTGAAGAAGCTACATGGGAGCTTGAGGATATGATGAGGGAGAAGTATCCTCATCTGTTTGTTACAAAGTGACGAATTTCGAGGGCGAAATTCTTTTTAAGGGGGGTAGAATGTAACACCCGAGACTTTTATGTTATATAAATCATCACATGAATCTTTTTCTACACAACACTTACTTGGCTTGCTTTACACGCAATCGCGACCTTCCTCGATAGCTTGCGTCGTACGCAATACCGAGTTTCACTAAACAACAATATGCTATTAAAACTAGCCGTTATGAATAGTAATAACCACTTTTTGAAATTTTATAAATTTTATTTTTCAAAATGGACTTCATTTTTGGACTCAGAATATCGAAATTAGCCTAGGGTGAAATTTTGGTATTTTTCTGAAAACTTTCAATTTTTGATGAATAGTGAAACCACTAAGTGGTAGGTTAAAAACTGAATTTTGCATAAAACTTAATTTTACCGCTTCTGTGAATGGAATTTCAAAAATCCGACAGACACGGTTAATATCAAGGACTAAAATGTGGTTCAATGAGATGAAAATAATTTTTGGTGAATAGTAACTTTTTACTTTTTTTTACCACGGTTAATAGTAAATAGGGTAACTAAGGGTAAATATGATATTACTATTACCCTAACACGTGTCCTAATCCTATTGGAAAAGTGTATTTCGACCAAAAACAAACTTAGGAATAAAATATGACCATTTAGGCCCACTTGGGATAGATTAGGACATTTATTATTAATTTATTTAAAGAAGGGTTAAAAGAGTTAAAATCAAAGTTTATTTACTAAAACATTTTTAATATGGGGTTATACATAAGATAAATTCTATTTTAAATATTCATTAGAAAGCTAAAAGGATTTCCTACATGATGGTATTTTATTTGTAATTTTTAGACATCAAATAAGTTAATTTATTTATGACCCAAAGATGATGCAGTAATTATCTTGTTAACGAAATATTGACATAATTGATGTTATAAACACCAAAATAAATGTAATTTGAGACTTTTTATGAATTCCACTAATTTTATAGGTTACTATGATATATTAGTATTGATTTAATCAACTTGGTTCGAACATATAATTCTGTTATGACTTTCACAAAAAATCATATATCAAATAGTGTCAAAATTGACACAAAATAGTTTGTAAATCAAATATTATATTATTAATTGTTATTTTATTCCTAAAAATCTAAGGTTCGGCCAAATGACTTAGATAAGGATATATATATTAATAATAAACAATTTGGGGTTCGTTTGACATGTTATAGTAAGTGTATTAACCATATAGTGAAAGAAAACAAAAAGACACGGTAAAAGTTAAATTATTTAACTTAGAGTTAAATCTAATTGATAAGGTTAAAATAATACCCTAAACTTGTCTAAATCCTATTGGTTGATGGGATTGCGACCCTCCCCACTTTAGCTTCGAAATAAGACCCTTTGGAACCATTATAAACCGATTTTGACTTTAATATAAAATAATATTTTGAGAAATTCCAAAGGTGCCCCTCTCCTCCCTTATAAAAGGGCACCTCCTCCCCCTCCTCCTCACACCAAATTGAGCACTCAAGCTCGGCCAACCCCTGCCATTTTATCCTCTCCACTTCCCTATAATAATCCTAGAGGTCCTGGTCTTCTCCAAAGACCAATCTTAGTTCCTTAAGTGGGGGATTCAAAGAGGCGTTCCAAAGAAGAGGTAATATCCATTACCGATCTTTTCAATTTCTTTCTTCTTCAACTTCTTCTTCTTTAGTTGTTTCATGATAAAGTAATAACATCAGTATTACTTAAATACTGATATGTTATTATAAATATGAAACAACCCTAATTCACCTTCTATCCATCCTACGGAAAAATGAAATCACCGCGCGTGCGTACGTATGGAATACCGTCTCCACGTCGTGGTGTAATTTATTTTCCACCATCACCTTACAAGGATGGGTATAATGGTGTAATGAGTAACTATATATGATTATTATGAAGTAATATTGATACTGAAATAATATATATATACTCCAATACAATTCCACGATCATAGGAACGATATCATCACTCGTGCGTACGTACGGAATACCGTCTCCACGATGTGATGCGACTCGTTCTACATGATCTTCATTTCATAATGATTATATAAATGAATTGAATGAATGAATATGGTATATACTACACTAATACCATTCTGGAAATGAATTATCTATAACCTAAAGATAAGAATAAGAATTTATTCGACAAAACACGCATAAGAACAAAAAGTTATAAAGACCCGAGTAACAAGTAACAATGAAATATTACTAACAAGAAGCTAATAATATGACCATATATGATATCATATCATTATGTATGATTCTGGAATAAGTCAATAACATTATTTAAACCATTATACAGGAGCTTCGGACACGAACAAAGTAAATCGGACCTAAGGTAAGGGAAAATATCACAATCTCATTTTTATCCGAGATTGTTTATTCGTAAGTATTTACTGGGGTGTATTTTATCATCCACATCCATGTTCCCTCAACATGTAATATTGTTTCCATCCACTTACAATAGTTTAAAGCCAATTTTACCCTTCGGTGAGTTTTTAGTAAAGAATATGAAAGGAATCTTTTGTCGTTTTTTTTTTCATACGAGGTATTTTTTGACTTTTCCGACAAAAGTACGAAGAATGTTTTTTTTAACTTATACGGCATGAATGGATTTTTAAAACATTATTTCCAAGAAGATTCCTTTACAAGTTTTCAAGTCTATTTTTAATCAACTTATTTTATTTTAAAGTCGTATGACATGTTATGAAAGGAAAAATGTTTTTGAAGAAGAAAGGATATTTTCCTCAAGAATGGAGTTCAAGTGTTTTATCAAAATTATTTTCCATCTAAGATAATAAAGGGTTCTGTTTTTATCCCTTTTATTACATTGATTTGATCATGTTGTGATGGAATTATTTTTATGAATTCCTTTATCTTATATGAATTGTTCTATGATGTCATGTTGTTTAAGAATCCCATTTTTATTACATGGGTTATGCGATGATGTATGATTTATGATTATGTGGCACACATAAGAAAGGATTCATTATAAGATGGGTGGGACCTATATCTCCCTCCAATGCATTGGGTAAAGATTTTATATCTCATGAGATAGACATGGCTGGAACGGAAGTTTATTTCGGTTCAGTGATACAGGACTGAAATGAGGAGTGAACTCGGTTCAGAAAGGGACTTTGTCCACTAAGATAGTCTTGGCAATAAGTCATGACTAACAAGAAATGATTTTCCATGATTATGTGTGCATGCCACAAAGTTTCAAGTTTCATGTTATGATTATGGGGATCTCATTTTCACTTCTATGATTTATTAAGATTTTATGATCTCTTTTGCAAGTTATGATTTTCAAAAAGATATGATATGATTTTTATTTCCTTTATTGCCCTTGCTGAGCATTTGAGCTCACCCTTTTATGTTTTCTTTTCCCCAGGTCAGGAAGATGGATATTAAGTAGAATATGCTAAAAGGGACCCTAGATATGATGAAATAAATGGGAGACACTGTAGAAGATTTATGAACCAGTTGTTTATGTTTCCCAGTTTCTAAAGACACTATACCTATACGGTCCTTTGTGGTTTTGTCATATGTTGTAATAAGTGTGCTTCAATTTTGAAGTATTAACAATGTATGTAAAGTATGGGTCGTTATAGTCATAGTCTATAACCTTATTGTTCTACATAATAACACATCCTCATCACTTATTAGATACATCAATGTCGAATAAAAATCCTTCTCCACTACAGGATAATGTAAGAATAGGTGCATTGACTAACCTTCTCTTCAGTTCCTTGAAATTTTCCTCGCATTCATCTATTCCGAGGAAATTGGAACAATTATGAGTTAATTGGGTCATAGGATTAGATATTAATGAGGTATTATACACAAACCATTGATAATATGTAGCTAAACCAAGAAAAATATGGATCTCATTCACTATGGTTGGTCTAGGAAAAAATTCAATAGCCTTTTTCTTTGATGGATCTACTGTAATACCATCTCTTGAGATTATCTAACCCAAAAATGAAACCTTTTCAGGCAAAATTTACAATTTTTAAATTTTTCATGCATTTTAACCTTCATTAGGGTCTTTATTACAATTCTCATGTGGTCTTCACGCTCTTCCTTTATCTTTTAATAAATAATAATATCATATATAAGGACTACCGCAAACTGGTCGAGGTAATCTCTAAAGACTATATTCATAAAATCCATAAAGATAATAGAGGAATTAGTAAGACCAAAATGCATCACTATATATTCATGGTGTATATAACTTTTATATAATATCATCTTGGTTTAATCCCCTTTATTAAACCTCAGTTGATGATATTTGGATTTATGTTCAATTGTGGAAAAGTATTGAGCTTCGTGCAATTGATCAAATAATTTATCAATATGAGGAAGAGAAAACATGTTCTTGATAGTGATCTTATTCAAATCCCGATAATCTATTCATCATTTCATTGATCCATATTAATTTTTTGAAAATAGGAAAGGTGAACCCCAAGGTAATAAACTTGGATGAATGAATCCCTTATCAAGGTTTTCTTGTAGTGTCTTCTTCAATTCATGTAACTCACTTGGGGTTATTATATAGGGAGTCTTTGAAATTAGTGTGGAACCAGTTATAAGATCTATCAAAAACTCAACATAAATTTTTGGTGGATTTCTATGAAACTATTCCATAAATACATCCAAAAAGTCCCAAACAATTTGAATATCATAGATGTATATTTTCTCCCCAACCATATAGGAGAAACATCCCTTTTGAATGGTAATTAGGACCCATACACTAGATGTAATCTGTATAAGAATTTCATAATTATTTTCACATTTAGATATGCTCATAGGTTAGTTTGAAATATCAAACATAAATTCCCTTTATTGACAATTTATGTGGGATATAAGAATATAAATCCAATCCCTTCCTAATATGACATCAAATTCTACCAAAGTAAGAATGACAAGATTTAGAGGAAGCATATTCCCACAAACATCAACCAGAGTGGAATCGTAGACTTGAGATGCAATCATCATACCATTAGATGTTCGCATTGATAATTCCAAATCTAATAGTTTGGGTAGATTTTTAATAACCTTGTATATTTCATACGATATGAAAGAGTTGTTATATCCTGAATCAAATAAAACATTAGCAATTCTAGAGTGGATGGTATCTGCACCTTTCTCCATGTTGTTATTGCACCCCACATCAGAAATTGTGATTGCATGTGATTTACCATTGTCCCTCTATTTGAGATAATATTGATGCTAATCATCATCACCAGCCCTTGGGTTTGGACACTGTTTATCAAAATTTACATTCTCCATACACCTGTAGCACAGAATCGGGTTAGGTTCATTCTATGTAGTTTTCTATCCATTAGCAGTACTAGATAGCATATTTCCATCACTTCAGAAATCAAATTCCCGATCACCTTCATTTCCACACATTAGACATTTATTAGCCTCTTAATAAAATTCCCTATGTGCTTATTTATACACTTATACGATAAAAAATACTCATCTTTTTCTCTTCATGGTTTTTAGATTTTCCATTGAAGTCCATCTTTTTCTTTTTTTTGTCAAATATATGAGATTGATAAGTAACTATGACCTCCATTCCATATTTTATTTCACAAATCACAATCTCTTCATATATACTAAAGTCTCTTATGGTTAACTCTCTTCTAAAACTTCAATTTTTTTCCCATAAATAATCTATCAACTTTACTTTTGGGTTGAATGATAATTCCAGAATAATACCTCGCAATCCTTATGAAATTATACTCATAAGTACATATGGATTCATAATACATTTTATTTAAATGAATGAAATATTGTTCCATATTTTTATGAATAATTCAATGAAATTACTTTCTGAAAAATAAGTTCTTCAACTCAACCAAATCTATGGATTCAATTACATCTTGTTTCCTCATATTCTTGATTAAAGTCCACCACTAGTTATCTTTTCCTTCTAGTTGACGACCATCTAAAATGACTTTATCAAGTTATAAACACTGGAGAATAGAGAATATTTTTTTATTAGTACTGATCCATTGTTCAACAATAGTATGATCATAAGACTCAATTAAAGAATGTGTATGTTGCCTCATGATGGACTCAACAAAATATTATTCCCTCATTTTCTCATTTGGATGTATATCATGATTCTTATCATGAGAAATTTGAGTGATCATAGATATGATATTTTTCATTCTAGCTACCATATAAATTAGATTCTCGGGATAAAAATCATTACATTTTCTATCACACTCACCATTGACACAGTTCCTTCATGTCCAAGAAATTTACTAAAATAAAAATTCAAAGAGTAAGAAACAATAATCATAGCCGGAACCCACATAATCATGAAAACCCAAATATAAGATGTATAAATTAAGAAACCATCTTTAATATATGAAACATTATGTTTATCCTAGTCTATACATATCCAACATCTATTTAAATCTTTCATTATGCTTCATGAGACGTTTTTGAATTTCTAAATTATATCCCCCAAGAGTGGAATACCAGGGGTGTAGTAAGGCCCATTGTCATACACCAATAATTTGATAAGTCTATTGTAAAGAACCGTAAATTTCAAAGAAATTCTTTTCTTAATTTTATTTGGAATTTTACAAGAGTGCAGTTTCTGACGGCACCTGATTCCGAGGCCCGGAGTGCCCGGAATCATTTTCTGAATTTTGGCTCGGGTACGTTCAGTGAACGGAAGAGCGGGTTTTTCTAACTTTTGAACCAGTGTCCGGAATCGAATTATGAGGGCACCGATGAAATCGCAGCGCCGGTATTTGCTTAAAAACGCCTCTTCCGGAGTTGCGTTTGCTCGGGTGTGGTTTTTAATTTTCGGGCTTAAAGTTAAGAAATAAAATAATTTTGCGACAACTTTATTTTATTTCGCTTAAGACACTTGGAAGCCACTTGAAGCCACTTAAAAGCGGCTTAATCTGAGTTGAACCGGATAGGGTGCTATCCAGAAATATCCTACCCACTTGGTAGGATATTTGTGAGGTGGGGCCCGCACGAGCCCCCGCCGTTTCTTTCCGCTAAGTAACGCACCTGCGAAAACCCGACATTATGAAAGTCAACTGACGCGTTTTCTTAAATTCCTAACAGACCATTTAATTGGGCGGTTTATTTCATAAATTAAATGAGTTGTTTCTTTTGTTCAATTAATACAACGAATTGATGGGTCGTTACTTACCCTTTTTCGTTGGTTGGCATAATAATAAAATAAGACCAACCAGTCTTTTTGGAGGATTACTGGTTGAGAGGTTTTGTAAGAATCCTTGAGCCTTCATCCTCCTTCGCGAATAACGTGAAGAATGCGAAGAACGCGAAGAACGCCGTCACCCTCGGAGTTTGACGACGCTTCATCCGAGACGTCCTAACCCACCTCGACCTTCGATCAACTGCTTGAGGTAAGAGTCTCGGATTTTCTTTTTTTATCTCCTTTGTGGTTTTTACCAAAACACGGCTTTAATTAATTAAATTAAATCTGCTATTTCATGGTCCGTTGAGTTCGCCGACTCAACGCCCTTCCGCGAAGATGCGACGGTCTCCACCTTCCGTGACGAGCAATTCCGCGAAGAACGCTCACGGGCGATGACTACGAGGTAGGGATTTTATTTTTTTGGAAATGCCTCTTATTTCCCATGTTGTTTCCGTTCAAATGAGGAACCCGATTTATGAAACAATTTTATTACATTAAAAGTTGTTTCGGATATGCGTTCATGTGTTGAACTTTATTCCTCTCGTTGTTTATCTCTAACACGGAGGGTGCGGGCCAAACGAACACGGCCTGACGACCCTCTGCCGTTCTTCGTTTTTGTGCGGATTTGACGGGCGATGACGGAACGTGCCGCAACGGATGTTTGATGATTCCGCAGTGGAGAAAGAGTCCCGGGAGGAGCAGCGGCGCAGCGGCGCAGACGGGAACAAAATCGGGCCACCGGAGTGACTCTGGTGGCCCGTGGAAGACCGGAGGTGGCGCGGGTCGCCGGCACGGCGGCGCGGGTCACCAGCACGGCGGCGCCGGCGCCCGGAGGTGGCAGCGCCCGGCGCGCCGCCGGACGAGACCGCCACGGCACCAGCCGCGGCGGCGGCGCTTGCGGACCCGAGGCCGCGCGGGCCCGGCGCGCGCGGGACGCGGCTGAAGCCGCGTCCGGTCGCCAGGGAGACACCCCACGGGTGTCGCGGGTGTGTCACGCGGGGGCGGCGGCTCCCCCCGCGTCTGGCTATCTGGCCGACACCCCGCGGGTGCCGCGGGGGTGTCACGCGGGGCAGCGGCTCCCCCCGCGTCGGCCGCTCGGCCGAGCTGGGCCTGGCTGGCCGAGCCAGACCGGTCCGACCGGGTCGGACCGGGTTCGGCCGACCCAGGGGGGTCGGGCCGGGTCGGCCCGGGCCCGGACCAAACAACTCGCCGTCAGTGGCGACACGATCCTTGGATCGAGACGGTCGTTTCGGTATATCGCACTCAAGGTTTTGGTATACTTTGATTTCGGCCGGGTTGGTTCGTACACGAAACCAACCGGGCCTTCGGAGCGAAAACGCTCATATCTTGAGCCACGGACGCTCGATTGACGTGTCGTCAGCTTTGTTGAATTCCTCTTTGTGGGAAGGATCTTTTGTCTTACTCTGCCCAAGGTTTGGATGCAGGTGGAGTACGGTCGGGTTGGTTTTGCCGTAAAAACCAACCGGGCCCCTGGGACAAAAAAGCCAATAACTCTCAGACTCGGCGTCCGATTGACGCGCCGTCTATGACGTTGAGTTCCTGTTGACGATACGGAACTTTTGGATACATCAACTTCGGACTTTGTGACAGTTGATGTATCAGCCTCTCGGCTCGTGGAGCGAACCCTCCCGAACGAGCTCGCTGTGTGCGGGAACCCTAGAGCTGGCTGCGACTGCTACTTCGACAGCGACGACCGTGCAGAGATCCTCAGTGGACTGCGGTGACGACTATGCAGAGATCCTCAGTGGACTGCGACGACCACTGTGCAGAGGTCCTCAGTGGACTGCGACGACTACAGCACTCAGCGATCCTGCGTGGATCAGTGCTACAGGTCCTGTGTGGGCCCGATCATGTGTGGGTCCGATCCTGTGTGGGTCAGCGCTCAGCGGTTCTATGTGAGCCAGCGCCTACAGGTCCTGTGTGGGCCCGATCCTGTGTGGGTCTTGCGGGGGTTAGTTACCTATCGATCTTCCGTGGGTTCGACGACTTATATGGATCAGTGATCATCTTTATCGTCATCCGAAGAAGTATACCTGTGTGAGCTGAATCTTTTTTTACTCTCCTTTGTGGATTGTGTTGAGCTATCCTGTGTGGATTTACTATTTACTCTCCATTGTGGATTGTGTTGAGCTATCCTGTGTGGATTTACTGTTTACTCTCCTTTGTGGATTGTGTTGTGCTATCCTGTGTGGGTATATTTTTTTCTTTCCTGTGTGGACTGGGTTGTGCTTGGGCTTGGACGTTGGAGCCGAACGGGAATTGATGACTTAGTTATATGTATGGGCATATACCTAAGCTGTGTCAGATGTTACTTCGTGATTGTATCTTTCCATTTTGGATTATCCTTTGTGGATTTCGGGAGACCTTCGGGGGTCTCGGGGTCCCTACTGAGTAGCTTATACTCACCCCTACACGGGCTATGCCCGCACTTCGTGGTGTTGGTTGCAGACGACGGACAGCGCTGATCGTGGTGGAGGCTTGCGGAGCAGGACGGTACCTGGAGGTGGACCACTGGGCGGGACTTACTCGGAGCGGATGGCTGGACCGAGGAGCTGTGGAGGCTATCTGTACCCACCCTTCAGGTGGGACCTTCAGAGGACGGCTCGACGCTGCGGTTTTTCTTCACACTTGTTGTTTTCCCCTTTCAGTTGTACTTTACAGTTGGGCTTGTATTCCGGCCCCTTTTACTTTCATCACAGCTTGTTACAGTTTTACTTAGTGTTTACTTTTCCGCTTTCTTACTCTGTGGTGCATGTTTACTTTTCAAAGGCAATGCCTTCCCTTTTGTTGGGATTTACGCCTTGGTGCTAGTCGCCAGCCCCTGGCCTATGGAAGGCGGGCTTGGGGTAGTCACGGCACGGACCCCGAGGGCGGGTCGTGACAAATTGGTATCAGAGGTGGTCGGTTCTACCGCAGACTCTGATCTTTCTTCTATGTGAAGCAATAGTGTTTAGCATATTGAGTGTGGTTATCAGTCTAGGGAGTCCAGTTTTGGTGCGGCGGCCGACGTATCCGTACACCTGGACCCTGACTTCTGATTTCCGACTTAATGCACGAAAACATTGATTGCATGTGTGTTTCAAGTTTTCTTTGTGATTACTTGTGTCAGCTCACTAGGTGTACTGTTCTGACCGTGGCGCACTTGTTTCCTTTTCAGGATGGCCCGACGGCAGCAGCCAGCTAGGGTTCCAAGAGTAGAGCGCGACGACAGCCCGCCGAGTGACGAGGCCTCGGTACAGGGCCTGTTGACAGCAGAGGCTCCGGCGGTACCTTTACCTGCCGAGCCCCCGATGCTTCCAGCATTGACCGCTGAGGATGCACGACGCCTCGGAGCTCTGCACGAGTTCCAGTGCCAGTAACCACCCAAGTTCCATGGGGAGACGGACCCCCAGGCGGCTGAGGACTGGCTGGAGGCAGTCGTCCGAGTTTTCAAGCTAGTGAGGACACCAGCAGACCACATGGTGATCCTCGCGGCGAGCCTACTGCACGCAGTAGTACGGCGATGGTGGAGCTTGATGCTCCAGGTACACGATGAGGCCTCCCTCATCTGGACGGACTTCGAGAGCCTCTTCCGCTCAGAGTTCGTCCCAGCCACCCTCCGTGCGGTGCGCATTCAGGAGCTTCTTCAGCTGCGGCAGGGCAGCTTGACGGTCGCCCAGTACGCGGCGAGGTTCACTGACCTTTCTCGCTACTCGACAGACATGGTACGGGACCCCTACTTCCGGGCCCGGACCTTCGAGCAGGGTTTGAGACACGAGATCAGGGCGTCGCTGATCTCCCTCAGTATCTCGACCCAGGCTGGAGTGCTAGAGCGAGCCCTTCTGATCGAGAGCTTCCTGGCTGAGTCCACAGCGAGACCTACCGTAGGGCGGTAGATAGCGGAGTCTTCGGCAGCAGGTAGCCGACGGATGACTCAGGGTTCCAGGCAGACCAGGCCTTCCGGCAGACGACCTCGGGACACTGGCTCAGCGGTGCGGGGCACACAGCGCGGAGCCAGCCTTCCGAGAGGCAGGCAGTGCTACTCGTGCGGAGGGAAGGGCCACATGGCTCGTGACTGCCCGACCCGTCGTACCGAGGAGCAGTAGACGGAGGAGGCAGACGAGTCAGAGGAGCTGGCCAAGCAGCAGGTGGTGGGCGACGCTTTTAGGCTCTGCCACCACCACCACGATGAGGTCCGCCCCGACCACAGGGAGTTGGCGGGCAGAGATAGGCACAGCTCCAGGCAGCGGAGGCCTACGACCACGGCGCGCCAGAGATGATTCGAGGTACGATCTATGTCTATTCCACCCTTGCTGCAGTTCTTATAGACATAGGAGTGAGTCACTCTTTCATAGCCACTGCCCTTTTTCGGAGCTCAGAGATTCTGACAGAGCCGTTGACTCGATCCTTACGGCTAGAGACTCCTACGAGAGCAGGCTCGACCATTACGCACTGGTGCCGGCAGTGTGAGCTTACTCTAGGAGGCGAGAGCTTCGGCTGGGATCTTCTTGTAGCGGCGTCGAGGCCTTACGACGTCATCTTGGGCATGGATTGGTTATCTATGGTTCATGCTCAGATTGACTGCTTTAGGCGCAAGGTGCGATGTGTGCGCACCGACGGGAGAAGGTTCACCTTCACCGGCGAGATGGGAACCTTTGCAGCACAGGATGGACTTCCGCGGAGGAGAGGACAGCCCATCACTCATCAGTTGGCTAGTCTCATCCTAGGTGCAGTGGACGTGCGGAGTCCTAGTTTTCCTGCAGTGGTGGATCAGTATGCGGACGTCTTCCCCGACAACGTTCCAGGGCTACCTCCTCGAAGAGAGGTAGACTTTTATATTGATCTGTACCCCGGGACATCCCCGATATCCACTCCAGCATATCGGATGGCCCCCGCCGAGCTTCGAGAGCTACGAGTACAGTTGGAGGATTTGCAGGGCAAGGGATTCATCTGATCCAGTGTTTCACCCTGGGATTCCCCGATTTTGTTCGCCAAGAAGGCGGATGGGAGCTTGCGACTATGTGTCGACTATCATCGCCTGAACCAGGTGACTATGAGGAACAATTATCCGCTACCCAGGATTGATGATCTCTTCGACCAGCTCAAGGGAGAACGGTGGTTCTCGAAGATAGACCTCAGGTCAGGCTATCATCAGCTAAGAGTTCGAGACGAGGATGTGCAGAAGACGGCCTTCAGGTGTCGGTATGGCCACTATGAGTTCTTGGTTATGCCTTTCGGCGTAAGCAATGCTCCAGCAGTGTTCATGAGCCTCATGAACTGGATCTTCCAGCCATACCTCGATCGATTTGTCTTGGTCTTCATCGACGACATTTTGGTGTACTCGACCACTGTAACACCCAGAGCTTCCATGATACGCTTCTCATTCAATAATGCAATAGCTTGCATTGTACGCAACTTCGAGTTCTAAAACACCGCGACTAATCAAAGTAGCTGTTATGAATAGTAATAACCACTTTTTAAAATTATAAAAATTTTATATTTCAAAATGGACTTCATTTTTGGATTCGGAATATCGAAATTAGCCTATGTTGAATTTTTGGTATTTTTCTGAGAACTTCTAATTTTTTATGAATAGTGATAAATACTTAAAAACAATTTTTTTAATCAAAATAATTTAAAGTGATAAATTATACTATTTAGTGGTTTTAAATTATAATTAGAATATATTTTTATCATTTTATCTAATGGTGGTCATTAGAATTAATTTAACAATGAAATTGGACATAAACAATTGCCAATCTTTTGATATAAATTGTTTCTTAAAAACACGCTATTTGTTGTGACAGCGGGAATTAATTATAAAATTAATTAATGCAACTTATATGTTTGGAATTTTTTAAAATAGACATCATTTTTGAATTCGGAATATCAATTATAGCTTAGGGTGAAATTTTGGCATTGTTCTAAAAAAACTTCAATTTTTGATGAATAGTGAAACCACTAAGTGGTAGTTAAATAACTGATTTTTCGTTTAAATTAAATATTACCACTTCTGTGATTTGATTTTCAAAAATCCGACATACATGGTTGTCATTAAGAAGTAAAATGTGGTTTGATGAGATCAAAATAATTTTTTGGTGAATAGTAACTTTTAAGTTCTTAATCGCGATTAGAGGTAATTAGTGTAGTTTAAGGTAAAAATAATGTTTTAATAATATGAGATGGGCTTGAAACTTGTCCTACTCCTATTGGATGAGTCATGGCCGACTAAGACAATCCATGGGTCAACTTGGGGACCCCATGGAGCCACTTTAGTTGGAAAATGACATAAATACCTTTTATTTAATGTTAAAGTAAAAAATGCACAAACATGAAATGTTTTACTAAAACAATTTTTACATGGGGTTATACAAGTCATATTTTTTACTATAAATAGTCATTGGAAAGCTAAAAAGATTTCCTAAATCATAGTATTTTTTTATAATTTTTATACATTAATTAAATTATATTATTTATGACATCATTATGATGCAGCGATGACCTCATTATTTAACGATTTTAATAAAATGAAAAGATAATGTACAATCCAAGGCTTACACTTGTCCAAAGACTATTGTATGGGTAGATTTCTAACCCTTATCACCTTAGACACAAATTATATAAGTGTGGGACCTTTAGAATCCGAAAAGCATTGTATAATAATGTAACATTTCAATCATTCCAAAAGAGCCCCTCCTCTCCTCTTATAAAAGGCCCCCACCTCTACCACCTTATTCACACTTTCAAGCCATTTGGCTCGGCCAACCTCTTCCCCAATACTCTCCCAACTTTTCCCCCTTACTCCTAGAAGCCTCATGTTGGGCAGAATGCTTCCCAAGGAAGCCTTTTGCTCAAATCAAAAGAGTTACCCGATTTTAAGGTAATATCTTCTCTTATGTTTTTTTGTTTTATTTTGCTTCTCCAACCCCTTAAACTCTTTTTATTCCTCTCTTTTGTAACAAAACCAGTATCCTCAATATACTAGGATGTTGTTATAAAAAGGATTCGAGCTACACTTATACACACCTACATCTAATGGTTAAAGAACATACGGTTTCTGTGGATGGCGAATTTCTGCCTCACGAAACGATGATTGTTCAACACTCATATAACACCTTCAAAGGTGGCCATTAAGATGTCACTATATTTATATATGATATATAATATGTTTATGTTTTCCTTATTCTTCTGTATTTCTCATTTATGGAATACTTTATGATTTCCATTATGGGTAAACGCGATATTTTCATTTTAGGAAGTGTGGACTACCACCCCCTCAAAGTGATGTGAATCGCTAATACCATATGTGGGATGTGTAAAGGATGGAGTAAATGATATTATATATGATATTATAATGGAACTATACTATACCTTTGTATAATTATGACTTCATTCCATTAAATACGAAATAGAAATGAAAGTAGCGTTCATGCGTACGTACGTCTTACCGTCTCCATGAACGGTGCATTTCATTTCTTACCTCTAAATGTTACGTGATATTATGAATGAATGTATATAATGGATATATATGATATATATGATAACTACATCATGAATATAATTCTGGACAATGGATATTATACCACATAAACAACTTGTAATTATAAGAAGTTTATTGTTGACTCAAGTACCAAAGATCGACAAAACGGCTGTTATTAACTTAAATAATTACATAATGTTCATAACATTGTAATAAGTGATATAAAAAGGATAATGAAATTTAAAATGGTTCTTAATAAGGTATATATTAACACTAGTTTATTATTCAGGAGGTTAAAGAATGGTTGAGTCAAGTCAGACACAAGGTAAGGGAACTTCTTAACCCAACTTCCATTCTTCTGGTTAATCTCTTACTTTCAAATTATGTCATGATATTATTATGTCTTATTTTGTATTTTTACTTTCTTTATGTGTACCTATAGTGAATACACATAATATATCTATTTTATTTTAAAAATGATCTTTGTAAGGACTTCATCTCAATCTCCATTCATTGAGGCATATTTGGTTTTATACACAAATTTCTTTTATACGGTGTATAAACCACTTTGACTTTTACATTTATTCAAAAGGAATCTTTTTTATACGAAGCATTTACTAAACGAAAAAATGGAATGTTTTTGTCGTACGTATGCGGCAACAACGACTTCTCCGCCGCCATGACCACTATTTGAGTTTCGGCTTCCTCTACAAGCCATACCCTTTTTTAAATGAAAAATAAATATCATGTTATACTTTTCTTTTATTTTGGTATTGAAAATGGTTTTGAAAGCGTTTTTATTATATCAATGTGTTGTATTGATATCTTGTGATTGAAATGTGGAAATGTTATGTTTCCTTTATGCATGTTTTATGTGATACGATTATGTTATGGTTTATGAGATGTTTAAACCTGTTCATATGAGGAATGTATTGGACTTAATAAGTGACAGGTGGAGCCCGCTATAGCTCCTCGATGCATCGGTAGGTCTCATGAGACAACTAGACGTGGAATTGGCCGAGGCCCTTTCCCAAATTGATTTATGGTTTTGGCTGAGGCCTTAATCATTTTAGACGTCTTGGCCGAGGCCTTGATAAAATGTTTCAGAATGTCTGGCATTATACATTCCCTCATTATGAAAGTGGTTATTGATCTTTCATGTGATTATTCGTCTAGTATAATATCCATGTGAGTAAGTAAGTGGCATTATTTGATTTTACTTTTTCCATATTATGTTGAAGTTCAAGTTTAATAAGGATTTTGTTTAGTTATACATTGCCTTAAATGATTATGTTTTCTTATGAATGCTTCCGCAATATCGTTATCCTTTCTGAGCATCTGAGCTCACCCCTTTCAATGTTTTAATGTTTTCCAGGATGTGAAGAGGTATATTATGAATGACCTGCAGGGATAGTGTGAGGGGATATGAAGACAATATGTTGTTGTTGTTTTGTTTTACTTTATGATGTAATGAAAGACTTATGAATGTATCTAGTGTTTCCAAGGATACTAAACTAATCGGTCTTTCGAGACTTGATCTTTTGTGATCATGCCAATGTTACAAAGTAACGCACCGACTCCGGGTAGCTGGGGTCGGGGCGTTACAACCACGGAGGAGGAGCACTCCTACCACTTATGGGTTATACTAGACACACTCCGAGAGCACCAGCTTTACGGCAAGCTCTCGAAGTGCCAGTTCTGGTTACGTGAGGTCCACTTATTGGGGCACGTCATTTATGAGGTGGGAGTTGCAGTGGATCCCGCGAAGATCGAGGCAGTGCTAGCTTGGGAGCCACCCAGGAGTGTGACGGAGGTGCGGAGTTTCTTGGGTCTAGCCGGATACTATTAGAGATTCGTGCTAGAATTTTCCAGAGTTGAGGTGCCACTCTCAGCTTTGACGAAGAAGGGGAAACCCTTCGTGTGGTCAGAAAGATGTTAGTAGAGCTTCCAGGAGCTGAGACAGAGATTGACCAGCGCACCTATCTTGAGGTTTCCTGAGGAGGGAGTTGGATACGTATTCTACTGTGATGCATCAGGGACCGGACTCGGGTGTGTCCTGATGCAAGAGCAGGCCATGATTGGCTACGGATCACGTCAGTTGAGGCCGCATGAGCAGAACTACGCTACCCATGACCTGGAGTTGGCAGCAGTGGTCTTCGCTCTGAAGACATGGCGGCACTATCTGATGGGCGAGCGCTTTACAGTCTTTTCTGACCACCAGAGTCTCAGGTACATCTTCTCTCAGAAGAACCTGAACCTGAGACAGCGGCGATGGCTCGAGTTCCTCCAGGACTATGACTTTGAGATAGTCTATACTCTTGGGAAGGGGAACGTGGTAGCTGATGCCCTCAGCAGGAGGACGGGCATCCAGCTACTTGAGGAGGCGACAGAGCAGCTAGCCGCTTTGAAGATATCCTTCGTGGATAGAGACGAAGTAGCCTTCCTTCAGTCTCTCACCGTATCTCCTCCACTTCTCCATAGGGTCAGAGAGGCATAGCGTGGGGACGCTGACTGTGAGACACGGCGTGCACAGATATCCTCGGGACTGGCACCTGATGGTTTCTCCTTTAGAGTAGAGCACGACGTCCTTTTCAGAGGACGTACCTTGGTACCAGTCTCTTTTCGAGAGGAGGTGCTGAGAGAGTTTCACACTTCTCCTTTGGCGGTACATCCTGGAGTGGCGAAGATGCACCAGGATCTCAGACGACAGCACTGGTGGCCGGGCACGAAGAAGGCTGTGGCAGAGTTAGTTTCACGGTGCCTCACCTGCCAGCAGGTGAAGGAAGAGAATCAGGTACCAGCAAGCTTGGTACAGCCCGTGGAGGTCCCGGAGTGGAAGTGGGACGGCATATCTATGGACTTCGTGACTGGACTTCCATGCACTTCCAGAGGTCACGACTCCATTTGGGTGATTGTTGACCGACTCACCAAGTCGGCACACTTCTTACCCATCCGAGAGCCGGGCTCAGTGGAGAGCTTGGGGCATCTCAACATTCAGGAGATTGTACGGCTTCACGGTGTGCCTTCGACTATCGTCTCCGATCAGGACGCTCATTTTACTTCCCATCTTTGGAAGGGGTTGCAGGAGGCGTTCGGGACGCGGTTACGTCTGAGCACCGCCTTTCACCCTCAGACGGATGTTCAGATGGAGAGGATCATTCAGACTCTCAAGGACATGCTCCGCGCATGTGTCCTCGACTTTGGTCGTAGGTGGGAGGACCACCTACCCTTGGTGGAGTTCACGTACAACAACAGCTACCACTCCAACATCGGGATGGCACCATACGAGGCATTGTACGGCAGGCCTTGCAGATCTCCTTTGTCCTGGAAAGACCCTGGGGAGTCAGCACATGTGGGACCAGAGATGGTCCGGGCCACGACAGAGAAGGTCCAGGTCATCCAGGAGCGGATGAGGACAGCACAGAGCCGGCAGAAGTCATATGCTGATAGGAGGTGGAGGCCACTAGAGTTCGAGGATGGAGACCACATCTTCTTGCGGGTCTCACCTCGACGTGGTTTGCGGAGATTTGGCCGAGGCGGCAATTTGTCTCCACGCTTCATAGGACCCTTCTAGGTCCTCAGCAGGGTTGGAGAGGTGGCTTTTCGCTTGGCTCTGCCACCTCAGTTGCAACGGGTGCAAGACGTGTTCCACGTAATCTCAACTGAGGAGATACGTGCACGTCCCGACGCACATCATTGACCATGGGGAGCTAGACGTAGATGATGGGGGCGACTTTTACGGAGGTCCCGGTGGAGATAGAGGATCTACAGGAGTGGGTCCTACGTGGGCGATTGATTCCTCGTGTGCGCATCAGATGGCAGCATGGGAACCTCCAGGAGAGCACATTAGAGCGGGAGGCTCAGATGCGTGCTCAGTACCCACATTTGTTTCCCTAGTTTATGATGTATCTTTACGGGGACGTAAAGCCCTGAGGTGGAAGTAATGTAAAGACCCGTAAATTTCAAGGAAATTTTTTTCATAATTTTCTTTGGAATTTTACAAGAGCGCAGTTTCTGACGGCACCTGATTCCGAGGCCTGGTGTGCCCGGAATCATTTTCCGAAGTTTGGCTCGGGTACGTTCAGTGAACGGACGAGCGGGTTTTTCTAACATTTGAACCGGTGCCCGGAATCAAATTCTGAGGGCACCGATGAAATTGCAGTGCCAGTATTTTCTTAGAAACGCCTCTTCCGGAGTTTCCTTTGCTCGGGTGTGGTTTTTAATTTTTGGGCTTAAAGTTAAGAAATAAAATAATTTTGCGACAACTTTATTTTATTTCGCTTAAGCCACTTGGAAGCCACTTGAAGCCACTTAAAAGCGGCTTAATCTGAGTTGAACCAGATAGGGTGCTATCCAGAAATATCCTACCCACGTGGTAGGATATTTGTGAGGTGGGGGCCGCACGAGCCCCAACCGTTTCTTTCCGCTAAGTAACGCACCCGCGAAAACCCGTCATTATGAAAGTCAACTGACGCGTTTTCTTAAATTCCTAACAGACCATTTAATTGGGTGGTTTATTTCATAAATTAAATGAGCTGTTTCTTTTGTTGAATTAATACAATGAATTGATGGGTCGTTACTTACCCTTTTTTGTTGGTTGGCATAATAATAAAATAAGACCAACCAGTCTTTTTGGAGGATTACTGGTTGAGAGGTTTTGTAAGAATCCTTGAGCCTTCATCCTCCTTCGCGAAGAACACGAAGAACGCGAATAACGCAAAGAACGTCGTCACCCTCGGTGTTTGACGACGCTTCATCCGAGACGTCCTACCCCACCTCGATCTTCGATCAACTGCTTGAGGTAAGAGTCTCGGAGTTTCTTTTTTTATCTCCTTTGTGGTTTTTACCAAAACATGGATTTAATTAATTAAATTAAATCTGTTGTTTCATGGTCCGTTGAGTTCGCCGACTCAACGCCCTTCCGCGACGATGCGACGGTCTCCACCTTCCGCGACGAGCAATTCTGCGAAGAACGCTCATGCGCGACGACTACGAGGTAGGGATTTTATTTTTTTGGAAATGCCTCTTATTTCCCATGTTGTTTCCCTTCAAATGAGGAACCCGATTTATGAAACAATTTTATTTCATTAAAAATTGTTTCGGATATGTGTTCATGTGTTGAACTTTATTCCTCCCGTTGTTTATCTCTAACGCGGAGGGTGTGGGCCAAACAAACACGGCCCGACGACCCTCCGCCGTTCTTCATTTTTGTGCAGATTTGACGGGCGACGACGGAACATTCCGCAACGGATATTTGATGATTCAGTAGTGAAGAACGAGTCCCAGGAGGCGCAGCGGCACAGACGGGGACAAAATCGGGCCACCGGAGCGACTCCAGCAGCACGCAGAAGACTGGCGGCGGCGCGGGTCACCAGCACGGCGGCGCCGGCGCCCGGAGGCGGCAGCGCCTGGCGCGCCGCCGGACGAGACTGCCGCGGCACCGGCCGCGGCGACGGCGCTCGCGGACCCACGGCCGCGCGGGTCCGGCGCGCGTGGGACGCGGCTGAAGCCGCGTCCGGTCGCTAGGGAGACACCCCGCGGGTGTCGCGGGGGTATCACGCGGGGGCGGCGGCTCCCCCCGCGTCACTCGGGATGCGGCTTCAGCCGCATCCGGCTGTCTGGCCGACACCCCGCGTGTGTCGTGGGGGTGTCACGCGGGGCGGCGGCTCCCCCCGCGTCGGCCGCCCGGCCACTCGGCCGAGCCGGGCCAGGCTGGCCGAGCCAGACCGGTCTGACCGGGTCGGACCGGGTCGGACCGGGTTCGGCCGACCCAGGGGGGTCGGGCCGGGTCAGCCCCGGCCCGGACCCCCGTCTTCGGACGGTTTTCGTTCAAACGCCCGTAGCTTGAGCTATGGGCCTCCAAACGACTCGCCATCAGCGGCAACACGATCCTTGGATCGAGACGGTCGTTTCGGTATATCACGCTCAAGGTTTCGGAATACTTTGAGTTCGGCCGGGTTGGTTCGTACACGAAACCAACCGGGCCTTCGGAGCGGAAACGCTCATATCATGAGCCACGGACGTCCGATTGACGTGCCGTCAGCTTTGTTGAATTCTTCTTTGTGGGACGGATCTTTTGGCTTACTCCGCCTGAGGTTTGGATGCAGGTGGAGTACGGTCGGGTTGGTTTTGCCTTAAAAACCAACCGGGCCCCTAGGACGAAAAAGCCAATAACACTCAGACCGAGCGTCCGATTGACGCGCCGTCTGCGACGTTGAGTTCCTGTTGACGATACGGAACTTTTGGATACATCAACTTCGAACTTTGTGACAGTTGATGTATCGGCCTCTTGGCTCGTGGAGCAGACCCTCCCGAACGAGCTAGCTGTGTGCGGGAACCCTAGAGCTGGCTGTGACTGCTACTTCGACAGCGACGACCGTGCAGAGATCCGCAGTGGACTGCGGCGACGACTGTGGAGAGATCCTCAGTGGACTGCGGCGACGACTGTGCAAATATCCTCAGTGGACTGCGACGATGACTCTGCAGAGATCCTCAGTGGACTGCGACCACTACAGCACTCAGCGATCCTACGTGGATCAGTGCTACAGGTCCTGTGTGGGCCCGATCCTGTGTGGGTCCGATCCTGTGTGGGTCAGCGCTCAGCGGTTCTGTGTGAGCCAGCGCCTACAGGTCCTGTGTGGGCCCAATCCTGTGTGGGTCTTGCGGGGGTTAGTTACCTATCGATCCTTCGTGGGTCCGACGACTTAGATGGATAAGTGATCATCTTTATCGTCATCCGAAGAAGTATACCTGTGTGAGCTGAATCTTCTGTTACTCTCCTTTGTGGATTGTGTTGAGATATCCTGTGTGGATTTACTGTTTACTCTCCTTTGTGGATTGTGTTGAGCTATCCTGTGTGGATTTACTGTTTACTCTCCTTTGTGGATTGTGTTGTGCTATCCTGTGTGGGTATACGTTTTGCTTTTCTGTGTGAACTGGGTTGTGCTTGGGCTCGGACGTTGGAGCCGAACGGGAATTGATGACTTAGGTATATGTATGGGCATATACCTAAGCCGTGTCAGATGTTACTTCGTGATTGTATCTTTCCTTTGTGGATTATCCTTTGTGGATTTCGGGAGACCTTTGGGGGTCTCGTGATCCCTACTGAGTAGCATATACTCACCCCTTCACGGGCTATGCCCGCACTTCGTGGTGTTGGTTGCAGACGACGGACAACGCTGATCGTGGTGGAGGCTTGCGGAGCAGGACGGTACCTGGAGGTGGACCACTGGGCGGGACATACTCGGAGCGGACGGCTGGACCGAGGAGCTGTGGAGGCTATCTGTACCCACCCTTCAGGTGGGACCTTCAGAGGACGGCTCGACGCTGCGGCTTTTCTTTACAGTTGTTGTTTTCCCCTTTCAGTTGTACTTTACAGTTGGGCTTGTATTCCGGCCTCTTTTACTTTCAGCACAGCTTGTTACAGGTTTACCTAGTGTTTACTTTTCCGCTTGCTTACTCCGTGGTGCTTGTTTACTTTTCAAAGTCAATGCCTTCCCTTTTGTTAAGATTTACACCTTGGTGCTAGTCGCCACCCCCTGGCCTATGGAAGGCGGGCTTGGGGTAGTCACGACACGGACCCCGAGGGCGGGTCGTGACATCTATCTCAATAAGGTGTTTTTGGGGTTCTTAACCCTATGTACATCTATTCCAAAGACACATCCACCTTTTCTATTTGGATAGGGATTTATTTCAAGGAAACCACTCATTCTATGCTTTACAAAAATTCCCAAACATTTTCCAAAACTTTTTATTATCCTTAAACTTATCTTTAAACATGTCCATACTGTTATAACTACGGTTTTATCATCCTAGATTCCAAATTTTAACTAAAATATTTCCCTGAAATCATCTATGGTGACTATATTTTTTCATAAATTAACATTACATCATTTTTTGGAATAATTAATACATTACCCAAATAGACACCCAAATACCCTATTAGTATAATGACTTTAAGAACATGGAAATGTAAACACGAGTACATAACTATGATACATTTTCTCCAACTAGGTTATATTAGATAGAAAACTTTTTAGAAACATCATACATAATACATATCTTCATAACCTTGGGAAAGGAATCATAAAAAGGGTGATCTCGGATGCTTAGTAAGGGTAAACAGGGGAGATATGTAGGAATAGACATGATCATAATGTAATGATAATGTGATCATAACATTATATGATCATACCCTTCATATCAATGATCATATACACAAATCTTGGCTTAAATTTTTGCATTTCATAATACATGAATCATAACCAAATCCTGAGCATAATCCATAAAATCATATCATTAGAATAAGACATGGACTTTTGATAGACATGTAAGCATATAAAATTATTTCAATAATAGTCTAGTAATTAATTCCAAGGCCATATTATTAGTATGGTATCACTCCCCATATGGTCATGGTTGTCATGGTTCACTCTCATGACCATATTAGTAGTCAAGGTTCACTCACAATGACATCTTAGTGTATAAAGTCCTTTATTAAACCGAATTAATCCCTATTCTATACATTTCTATATTAAGAGATATAAATCTTTACCCAATGCATTTTAGGGAGATATAGTTCCCAACCATATGGTAATTAAATCATACATATATGTTCCACAATATCATAAACAGCCATATCATAACCCATTAAAGGAAATTTGTGTCTTAAACATGTAACCATATCATTATTTTTGGAAATGATATAGGTTTCATTGTCATTTCATCAAGGCATAACCTGTGAAAAGAAGAGGGTTTCAAAATCATAAAACTCGTGGAAGAGGAATGGGTTTCATAAATATATAACTCATGAAATAGAAACAGGTTTCATATACAGAATGCCATTAATACATAAACCATTCAGAGAAATAATATGAATGAATCCATTGGATAATTTCCCTAAAAAGGCATGAGTAACACCAGTGGATTTCATCTTAGATGTAAAATAATTTGGAAATATATTTTAAAATAATTCCTTGTGTAAATTATCATTTCTACATTGAAAACGATTTTTAAAACATAAAACCATTTTTTGAAAACATTTTTCTTTAAAAATAACTTTAGAATTTTATAAATAATTCCTTGAAACTATTAAAAATTTTAAAATAATTTTTTCTTGAAAATTAACCCAAATTAGAATTTTTTAAAATATTTCTTGAAAACATTTTTGTAAACATGGTTTTTGAAATAAAAGCAATTTCTGACTGAAGAGAGAAATGAGGTTAGATTTTCTTAAAACTATTTTCTTAATTATCTTAAGTAAAAAAGAGTATAAAATGGTACTAATACATTAATATATCATGACTAACCATGAGAGAATAAAATTAAAGATTTTTTTGAAATTTATATTGTAATATTTCATTAATGAAAGCATAATCATAAACAATCTAGATAAATGAAGAGATTGATGCAATACAGTTTTACCATTTGGTAACTTTTAACCATACTCTTAATGTAATAAAATGAAATTAAATGAAGCTTAAAATATCATTAAATTAATCATATTCATTATATAATATATCAAATATCATTGTATACACCTTATATAAGAACATAGGTGCATATCATGGCTTGAGTCTCAAATTAGGAAAAATGAGACAAAACTACTTTACAGATTTGGTAAATTTTGAAACATCAAACCCATGGAATAAAGATCATAAAATGGATTTTTAAATACCCTTAAAATTTAGGATAATAATAATAGAATATAATATTGGTAATTATATACACCATACAAACGAAACTATTTTTGAATAAGGAATAAATCTCACAGAATTAAAAGTGAGAGTAGAAATCCCCTTACCTTATGTCATGAATTTCTTCATACACATTCAAACCTATTGTATGATATATATATAAGTTTATTATACATCTAACCTATGATAATATTCTTATATATAATATCATATATGGCTTTATATTACCCCCTTATCAAAAATTCCTTGTTAATGTTACACTTCAGGTAATATCCGCTTTATTTTAAGTATAGATTTTGACTTTTTATTCTTGATCCTCTTACTTGGATAATGATTTACTTATTCAAATAATGTAAAATATTCTATAAATATCATATATATTTAGTGTATAAATATTTATAATAATCTATAAATGACAGAAATATAAAATGGAATACACCATTCATGGATACAGTAGGTTGTATATACATATGAGCGTTGTTTCCGTTTAATTATCATTTTTGAAGAAATTAAATGAAATATATGTGTGTGTTTGTATATATATATATTATTATTAAATTAAAATTTTTATTTCATATATATTATATAATTTTACTAAAACCTTTCTTAGTATATTTCATGTAAAGTGTGAATGAATCCCATCGCTTTGAGGAGGCGGCAGTCCTCAAGTCTACAAACAAATTTATTGTGTTTACCTAAAATTGTAATCATGAGAGTGTGTATTATATAATAATTAAATAAGTATAAATACATAATAAATATCATATGTATAATATATAAATATATTTTTCATCATAATTCATAACCATGATAGGTGGTAAAGTAAAAAATGGACTACAACGTTTCTTGAGTCGGTAGTTCATCGTACACAAGAACGTTAAGTTTGTTACCCATTAAATGGAAGTGTGTGTAAGTTTAGGTAATACCCTTAGAATAAATATATCTCAGTATATTTATGATACTATGGTTATTACATAATAATTGAGTTTGAATATTTTATGGGGTGGAGAATGAAAATAAAAACAAAACAACTTGAGGATGTATGTCACCTCTTCTTTGGGTAACTCTTTTTGGTTTGCACCAAAGGGCTTCCTTGGATGGATTTATACCCAAATGGATGATTATAGGATGAATATATGGATTTTGGGAGGATTATTATGTATATTGTTTTTAATACAAATGGCTTTATAAGTGCTAATAAGTGGGAGGGTTGAGTTCATTTTTATAGTTGAGGAGGAGTGGCATTCATGTAACTTTTTTAAAATGGAATTCCTTCCATGTTTTTACTATGTAAAGTGGCTCCACGAATGATATAAAACCGATAAAATGCATCATAGGGTAGAAATATGAACATAAAATGGGTTTTTTACAACTATTTAAGTCATTTTGTAGCCTTATTTTTAAGGTTTAGTCTTTTATTATGCAAAATTTTCTCTAAATCGCTGTAATTATGTTTAATCACTTTCACTAATATTTTTGGTAAAAAACTAAGATAAACTTATAATAAATTATAAATTATTGTTATTAAAAATATTGAATTAAATTTTCCAAATACTAAACACATAAGTCGTATAAATTAATTTAAATTTAATCTCACAGACATGTCTTAACAGTGAGTATTTTAAGAAAAAATGTTTAAAAGTTTGGGATGTTTTTATATCCAATTTTAATTAAAAATGGGTTAAAATGACCTAAATTAGAAGAATTTATATCTATTTTATATAATTAAACTTTAAAACCAAATTAAATTATAATTTTACAATATAAATAAATTTTGCGAAAAAATATTTTTGAATTAAAATTCAGTATTTTTCACTATTCATCCAAAAATGATGCTTTTTCAGAAAAAAATATCAAAACAATAAGCCGATGATTATTTTGAGAATATGAATTAAAAAATAATTTTTATTTATTCTTCATGTCATTAATTCATTTTATTATTAAAGAAAGAACAGAACATCTTAAACACAAAAACAGGCAGAATAGAGGAGACCATGGGGGCCAGAAGTGATGAAGCTCAAGGGTGTCCCCTATAATGAGACTCTTCCCTTCCTTTGAGAATGAATTCATGTCCACTCGGAGGATGATACGAATACCCTACATGGACAAAGTGGCAAGATGATCCCCAACCATATTTCCCTCCCTCCAATTATAAAGGATGTCAGTTTCGTCACTAACAAGAGATCTGACTTTTCTCATAACATAAGATATAGACTAGGGAGTATTGCGTCTCCAATTTATCTAAAAAGTAGTTATCTTAAGAAAATAGTATTTTTCAAACATATAAAGACTTTACTAAGTATTTTATGTATTATTATAAATATTATTTATTTATATAAAACAATTATAAATAAAATTTAAATATTAGTTATTACTATTCATATTACTAAGTGTAACTACTATGTTGTAATTATACCATTTAAATAATTAATATAATAAAATGTTATTTCATAGAAACTCAATGTTTCTTGTAACACAATCCATGTTTTTGTTATGTTTAGCACGGGATTAAATTGGTATAGTGAATAAAGAAAGTTTTACTTTGTGTAGTGAGTAATCTAAGACTTGAAATAAAACTTATTTATTCAAAAAAGATCATAAAACTCAGGGTGTGACAAGAATATTTCCCAAGCCAGATCCTTATGAATTATAAAAGACAACATAGACCTACCCAACCTCTATAAGATTCAACATATCAAATGAAATCCAATTATGATTCACCTTAATGAAATAATCCTTAGATTTTAAATCCCAAACAAACTTTTCTCACTTCTGAGTGAGATCAGTCAATGGACAAGTCAACTTAGATAAATCTTTCACACACCATAAGTAATACCCTATCAAGCACAAGCTGCTCTGAATATTAAAGTTTTTTTAGTTCCTACAATGTTATTATAGACTTATAATTATAAAAATAAATTGAGATTCCCTATTCAGAAACCACATTCCCTAAGAACATCACCTTCAGAATCCAAAAATTATATTTAGAAATCTTGGTAAAAGGTTTTTGATACCTTCATGTGTATAGAAGAACTCTTAGATTAAAACATGTTCTACCTTTATTTTAGAGTAAACCTATATTTCATATATGGGTAACATAATAAAATAATTTAGTTACTAATGTAAATATCTATTTATCAGTTCCATAAACACAATAGGATTATTTTTTAGACCAAACAGCATATAAACATACTCATAGTGGCCATACCTACTCCTAAAATAGGTCTTTGGGATATCATACACCTTCATCCAAAATATTGATAACTAGAATGAATAAAAATATTATAGAACCATTTCATGAATTTTACCTATAAAAATCATCATTACGGTGAAACATTTAGATATTCTTTAACTTAATATGATTGAGATTCTGATAATCAACACATAAGTGAAGGGCCACATTGGATTTCTTCACAAAAAGCATAGGTATTCCCAAGTAAACATACTAGGAAAAATTAAGCCTTTGTACATCATTTTATCCAACTTAGTATAATGTTTCTACATTTTAGTTATTTCCATTCAGTAAGAGAGAATTTAAATCATCTACGAACCTCAAACCAAGTTTATAGAAAGTGGTTGGGGTTCATCCTAGGGGTAAGGCACCATGTAATCCTACATCAACACCAATGATAAAACCCTATAGGAACCCCATTATTAGTGTAGGTTTTAATTATGAAGGAGTGTGGTGGATGTGGGAGGAATGACTGTCGTTGGAAGACACTAGTGATATCAGAAGTGGGCTATGGTGGGTATGACTTATGGGCGGTGATAAGGGGGGAATTGGCATCTGTTCCCATGGTGGGATCCCTCAATGGAGAAAATGGAAATCTATGGTATATGAACCCTCAATGGTAGTCATTGAAATAGATGGAATATGAGGTTTTAGTGTTATTGTAGGTTTATTAGTGGAGTGTAGTTTCGGTCATTTCCATGGAAAGTTTGACAGTGTATGAGTCTTGACAAATCACAACAGTAGACTCATCAGGCATAAACAAATACAGGTCATATACCATGATGCAAGCCACATAAGATGTTTAGGGTTGATCAAAGGAACCACCAGTAAAGCTATTGATATTGGATGAAGGAGAGGGTATGGCTTTGACCATCATTACCAAGCACCATGAAATTCTTCATGGGGAAATGATAGATGGTAAAGACTTGTATATCAGAAGATTTGGATCGTAATTATAGTAAGATATTGAAGGGGTTTTCATGTGGTGTGTCTGATCTTTATCCCTTATAGGTTTTATTCTAGTCCTAGTTTTTCTAGCCATATGGGCCATGTAAGGTTCCCCCTCAACCCAGTTAGAAATAGAATTATCTAAAAATAAATAAAACATTAGGGCCTCTAGGATTTTGAGGGGTCAGTAGAAAAATCCACCTTCATCACCAGTCAAAACAAAAAAAGAATTCAGACATCAACATATCTGGAAAGTCATCCAATATTGGAAAAAGATCCGCACTTGAAGATCCTCTCTCCATTTAAGTAGAAATAAACTGTATCATCCTACAAAACTCCAGTAGAGGATGTCAAATTCACCTTGCCCTCAAGTCCCAATCTCTATGAAAAACATGAGAGTACCCATTTGGTCAGTAAAATAGACCCAATAAGTATAACAATCAATCTGAGATTTTTGAGAAATCAACTAGTCCATGCTAATAATTTCATCTAGAGGATTCATAGAAGAAACTAAAATATCCCAGACAGCCTCAATTGTAAAAAAAGATAATGTAAAAGAGGGGGAATGAAGACATTTCTCTCTCTTTTTCCTAAAACTCATTGTAATTTCCATCACATAATGCAGAAATTTGTATAAAGATTCAACAAGTCCACTGTATAAGTAGATATGATATAATGATAGACACAAGTATTAAACAAAGTAGTCACCAAATATGATGAAATATTAATGGCACCACTATCTATTTCAAAACCAGCATCAGTCCCCACTTGAGACTCATCCACTATGTGAAAACAATTTATTCCTAATGTATATAGTTAGAACCCAATTTTTCTTAAAGAATATTACTATTTTGTATAAAATCTGATTACCAAAGATCCCATTCCTCTTTGTGTATATGTAAAAACATAGAAGATCCTCTACAAGTGACTTAAGCATCCAAATGAGCTACAAATATTTAGTGCCTCTATATAAGTATGATTTTTGTTACCTATCGTTCAATATTTAAAACAAGTCAACATGAATTTTTCATACATTTTTAATGCTTTATAAGATGTATTCTATCATAGACCATCACCATTATAGTTTCCACTATGAGACTCATCCCGCTTCTTGATTCCCTTAAAAGAACCACCAAAACTATCACTAGGCCAAAGAAGAACTCCCACTAACTATGACTTAACAACCAAGTCAATTTTAGACATTAAATATATATCAATAAATTTAGCATAAGATGTAAGATTTAGTATGAATACCTAAGATTAGATACTCTAATGAATAACTGTCTCAACCCTCTTGGCCATCACCTTATCATTTGACGCTACCTTGGGTGAGAACTGAGAATGTTTAGAAAAATTGATTATCATACTGAGTTAATGTCCTGTCAACATGATAAAGGCTACAAATCTCCAAAAAATTGAAATATATCTATTAAAGATATATTTTCTCTATAAAAATTACTTCAAGTATTTCCAATATAAGCCTTTATTCTATAACTCTGTAACTATATCATCCTGCCATTTCCTTCTAGGCCCTTTAAATTTGAATCTGGGACATTTCACTTTAATGGAATTTGGAGTCTCTAATAACCTTAAATGTTGCTCAATATTTTTCAAAAAATCCTTTTCCTAAAAAGGATCATTGTTTTCCTAGAGAAATGGTGGTTTCTAAGGAATAACATTCTAGTAATGATCTCTACAATAATCCATTTGAGGTTCCACTACTGGAGCCTACACAAGAACGCATGTAACCACTTGGCCCAGAGCTAGTATCACACACACCATTACCTCAATAGGGTTCCGGTCAACTAGATGGTTCGATTACATTTATTCAATAGAATATCCCTTCATATACATGTTCTAATATCATATTGGGGGAATGATACTACACAATGAGAAAAAATAACATGCAATAAATAGTCAAGATACTCAAGATCATCAACTCTATCAATTAGAATTCAACTAGGAAACACAAATTTAGATAAAAGTCCAGAAAAGTCAATAATCTGATTGTTGAATTTCATAAATGAATCTTTTTTCCAAAAAATAATGGTAACTTAAAGCTCGTTACAATGAGACATGGTAAGGTAGTCTTTCAATACTTACCCCTTAAGTTTTGACAATCTGTTCTCTTATATACCTACATATCCCTAACAAATTACCAACATCAGGAAAAGACTCAAACTCCCCCTAATACCAATATTTCATGAACCGACCAGGATGAACTACCAAAAATGTACTTGAAGCATTACTAGAATGTACCTAAGAGGGTTCTTGATACCCCCAGTATATATAATAACCAAGGTATCAGAAAAACAATAGGGAATGATTTCCTCAAAAGAATAACCCAAAAAGACCATATAGACTAAAATAAATAATTATTCGTCGATATGCCAAAAAATCAAAAGGAAAATACCATGAGTAGATAGATATAATCCCCATAAATGGTACATCTATCAAAGTCATTATATAAACCATCATGTATGATAACAAAAAAAACTACATTTAACAAGTGGATCATAAGCTCCATCATTCGCCACCAACTCCTATTAATCAAGAACATCCACAATCTACAAGTGGGGTTTTACCGTTTTCTAATACCATACATAATAAAATAAATGAACGCTCATAGTTAAAGGTAGGGTGTGATCAATAAGATCCCAATAGGATTAATCCAACCTTTTCATAAGAAAATTATGTCAAATAAAAATAATAATCTCTATTTAAAATATTTCATGGAATAAAAATCTATTCAAAGTTCATAATCAAGATATGTTTCTCAAAAACATTTCAATGGATAGTATAAAAAATTATGAATGTTAATTACTATAAAATATAAGAATATATTACCATATTTTTTAAAATAGGAATCTATAATAATTTTTATAAAAACATGAATGAATAGGTGTTTATATCAGGCACTGTAATGTATAAATTATCTACAATCATAGTACCATGGTTAATACTCTTGGTGTTTTCTTAGTATAGATATTATCACACATATTTTGGAAATAAGGCTCCAAGTGTGCACACAATTCCCTAGATCAATAATCCTTGGGGGATGGTGGAACAACCAAAATAATAAACTCCTTTTCCTCAGTATGTTTAGTTATTTTTTCATCATTGGTCTATTTCTTAGTAGATCTAATACTTTCCCATCATGTTTTATTCTAACATAACTACCCATGATCCCATGCCATTCAATGAAAATAAACCATATAAGGGTCTATAATTCATTTAAATCAATCTCAAATCACATTAATCACTCAGTTAAACTGGCCTAATGTTCAAGTTTCAAAACATACAATTTCACTTAAAAATATAGCATCAAATGGTTTTTAAAAAAATTCATTCCTTTTAACCAATTCATTTGATTTTAAATCATAAAAAATTTCAATCCATTATTTCTCAAGAATCTTTGTGAGAGACTTTCATCAAATCATACCATTATTTCAAAGTTTTTTTGGAAGTAAACACATTATTTGATTATTTGTGATCAAAAGACTTCATCACACATACACACTATTCCATTTAAAAATAACTTATCAAATGACTCATGTTTTTTTAAATCAATTATAAATCCATTCCAAAGTAATAAATAAAAAATAGTTTAAAATGATAGGAATTCCCTTATAAAATAACAATCCTCAAAAACAAGATCAACAATCACCCAACACATGATCCAGATTAAAAGATTCAATGGATATAATGATTAACAGAGAATACTAGAACCAAAATTCATCAAGTTAATATTTGAAACCTTCAGTGAAAAGGGGATCCACCACTCTTAAAGAGGGAGAGAAAGAATAGTAAAGGAGAATTTATGATCAAATTAATAATACACTTACAAGAAGATATCAAACACATCAAATTGATCATCGATTCATTAAAAAACTGGGATGGAGTATCCAAAACCAACCTAAAGGTAGTATCTAGTTAGAAATGGGTGAATGGGTTAGAGGGATAAGGAAGTATATTTAATACTGATATTTTACTGGATGGAATTATGATACTACCCAAAATTTCATTACCTTTATCGGCACAACCATCTAGCTACTAGCTTCCACCAACTAACTTGTGGAACCTAGAAGAATGATTAGGCCACTTGAAGCCTCGTCAGCAAGATGATGGTCTCCCACAAGTATGATAGAGGTACCAGGTAGAATGTTGGCACCACTGGCTTCTCCAATAAATGAGTGATGGGCTACCACTAGTCAGCTGGTGGATTTTCTATAGGTACACCCTATTAATGGAATTCCTCTAGCTGGATGGTGTTCCTTAATGGATAACTGTTGGGTGTCCTCTATTTATTAAAACTACATGACTGAGTCCATTCCAAAGCTAACCTCTTCATACATTCCTCGATATCTCAAAAAAATCACTCTCAACTTCTATAAATGCTCAAACAAAGGTAAATACAACCATGAATCAAAATAACAATCAGAGATAAAAATGTGAAAAAAATTTATACAAAATAAATAAAGGTGTGTACATAAAATATGGTGTTGGGATGTTAAAAATGGTATAGGGTTTAGTAAATAATTTCCACTATCAAATAGTTTATTTTATCTAGGTGAACACCTTATAATCAGAGGAACCAAAATAGGTTTTTTCATTAAATAAATTTGTTGTAAGAGAAAATTATAGTAATACGTTGAATATGATTAGGTAAAACAAAGATAGTGATAGGAAATTTATCTTATAAATATTTAACATTTCTCATTTATGAAATCATAGGTAAATAGTTAATTGAAATATGAATAATTCTTCTAAAAGAATGGAAAAATTATATATTGATTATCATAATGAAAATTACCCTTTTCCATAAAATTCCATTTTAAATAAGACTCATAGAATAATGGTAAAATAATTTTATTTATAAAACCATGAAAAATGGGAAAGAAGATTCAGTGGGATAGTAAATCCACTATTGAGAAAACATCTTTAAAATAGGTTTCAATTATTATTTTTATAAAGAATTATTATGTAACAAAGACATTAGTTTATTATGAAAAATAATTCTCAAAAATGTTATAAATAAAACTTCTCAGATACATTAAAAAATTAATTTTTAATAAATATACAATAATGGAGTATTGAAAATGATATAATCATTTTATAGAGAAAAAATGGGGTGGAAGATAAAAAATATATCCATGATATGTGAAACCATTTAATATTTTGAATCTATATTAATGAAAACCCACATCATAAAAATGGAAATAGTATTTTCATTTGAAAAATGGTAATGATATATAACAAGATCACATTAATTAATATATATTTGAATCACCAAAATGGGGGGAAACATTAGAGGTAAATAAATTATGGACATGGAGGAGAAAGATCTACTGAAAAAAAATGTGAGTTAATTTTATAAATGAATAACTTTTATTAGTGAATGTATTTTATCAAATAATATGATAATGATAAAAAAATTCCCCCTAAAGAGATAGAAAATACTATTGGAAAATAGGAAATGAAATAATAAAATTGGAATTTGAAGATCATTATAATGAATAAATTTATTGACTTGAAGGGGAATCTATTATGGATCAGGTAAAAATTAAATCAAAACCCCATTAATGATAAATAGATTTACATTTATCCTGAAATACCCTGAAAATAGATAATTTAGGATAACATATAAAAAAGGTAGTATATACTTCATATAAAATTATTTTGATGCATAACAATAAGTGTGTCTCAAGAAATTTCAATTGAGACTAAGAAACCATTTCAAATGACATAATATTTTCTACAAGAATCATTCTATAATGAGGTTATAATAATGAATTCTAGAAAACATAAAATTAGGGAGGGATTAAAATAAAAATTAGTCATTTGAAAAAAAAAATTAATCTTAAACCTATAGAGTTTAAAAAGAAATTATATAACTCAATGGAAGAAAGTTTATTTTTCATAACCACTTATAACATCATTATCTTTTATTTGAAAACCTATAAATGGTTGTTTAGATAAAAATTCATAAATAATCCTAATGTTTTATTATAAATTTTGGAAAGTAGAATCAAATTATTTTAATGACACATTGTGTAAAAATTTACAAAGTACACCAAACCCCAAAAAAGATTACTCTTTTCTATATAATACACACACTATATATGACCACTACTTTACATGGTTTCCCCAAAAAAATAATATGTGGGGAGTGGGGGTAATTACAAGACTCTCAGAAAAGATTTTCATTTGTGGAATGAGGTGATAATTCCACCCCCCCCCCCCATCCTAATGATTTTCATTTGTGGCACGAGGTGGTAATTTATCCCCCTATAAATGATTTTCAATTGTTATGTAGTAAGAAATTTTCATTTGAGGCATGATGCAGTAATTATATGCCCTCGGAAAATAAGAAAACTATATAGTTTCAAGAGGTCACCCTAACTCTCTCGCAAGTGAAGAAACATTTCTAGATGAGTATATTGTTTTTTACCTACATCACATCACCTGGTAGACTATATAGGTAGTTGGCCATTTAGGGAATATAGTTATTTCCATGACCAATAAATACTTTGTTTTTTCACTACAGAAAAATACTTAGAGAATACATACTAACAAAGATGAATAACAAATAAGACATAGGAAGAGACTTTCAATAGGTAATTCTCTTACCACATACCACAAAATAAAAGGAGACCCCATAATGTAATCCTTATGTAAGTGCCTTCCACCAGAAATTGGTTATCCTTCATGGGATAAGTCATCCACACAGGGGACCCACTTTTATTTTTTAAGGAAATCCCATCGTGTAGAAGATCCCTTTTTGAAGAAACCCACATGACTCCACATCCCATATAGTGATAACAGTATATATAATGGGTTATACTTATGGTATTTTACCCTTCTTCTCTCATTTACTCCATTTCACATAGCATTCGGCCTCTTATTGTCCCCTTCACAAACTATCAAAATGAATCCCAAAGACAAATAATGAAACCTAGTAATTCCATTACTAAGACCTCCCCCAACTACCACTAGATACACCTAGACCATGGAAAATACACATCAACATGTACTTCTCATGATCATGCATTATCTTGGTAAATTAATTCACAAATATAACCTACCTAATATAAAGGATCCTCAAAATGATTAAAATTATGCATTCATATAGTAACTAGGATCCCATCCTCAATGGTGGTGGAAGGTACTTTATCTATTCCAAAAGTTACATTTGATGCATAAAATGTGATGTGAATCGGGTTATATCTTAATCATATTCATATTCCCTGGCCTGGGGTTAGATAAAGTTTGGGAGATAGTAATGGATATTCCCATCCTTTCTCCCTCAGTGACCCAGTTTAGTGTCACCCTCATCCATCAGTATATGAGGATAAAGTCCCTCCCTTGGTAATCCCTCCTAGAGTAAGACCCTATATATTCTTGTAAGATATCATATTCATTTTGATTTCTATATTCGTACTTCCAACCACTAGTAGACGAGTCATAAAGTTCAGCATGGGATTCAGATTTAGGTGTAAGCCCCCTCCCATGCATGATTGTGTGACATATTTATCTTACATTATATCATATTTCTCACACTAAGAATGACTCACAAAATCATAGAGATTAGTAGTGATCATGAAACTAGGTTGATCAAAAAAATCTTAAATGGGCCTCCCTCATAGGTATAAGACACATCTTTATGAACTATATGGGCTTTGATTCTCATCTGAATGGGATACGTAAAAAGACTACCCATGGTTCAAACCCAAAACTTTAAATCCTATACCATCAATGTTGTGAAATATTCCCAGTAATATCATACACCAACCTAGGAGGCTATATCTCTTACAGTTCCTTTCCACCTCATCCTAATCAGCCCAATTTCGTAGTGAAGGTAATCTCACCCAGCTATCATTCCATAGAAAACAACAATAAATGGACGCTCATGTATAATTCCACTTCCATATTTTTCTATGAACCTATATAATAGATGTAACACCCCAACCCCAGAATCCTAGAGCTGGTGCATTATTTTAATACATTAGCATGATTACAAGGAATCAAATCCCGAATAACCAAGTTGTTTAGTTGTTTTGGAAAAATAGATATATACATAGGCTCAACATCATAACTTGAAAAAAAACATATAAGTTTTATTTGTAACATATACAACTCTAGGTAGGTTTGTCCTTGTAGGTCATTTATAATAAATTTCTTCATATCCTGATAAAATGAAAAATAAGAAAGGGTGAGCTCAGATTCTCAGTAAGGGTAAGAAATACAATATAAGATATCATAAACATAAACATTATGCATGGTGAATAACTAAAAACACATGCATTTAAAAATTAAATTGAATATAATATGGAAGAAATATGAACTCAGTAAATATTTTCCATAATAAAACACAGTCATGGGTATTCTACTAGTTGAAAAACCACATTATATTTCAATTACTAATTTTATAATTATGGAATACATAATGTGTGACATCATAACAATACCATTAAGGCCTCATGCCAAGACCATAAATAACCATTTTTTCAAGGCCTCATGCCAAGACTGTAGTTTGTCTCATTAGACCTACCAATGCACTGAGGGACTATATCGGGCCCCAATGGACACATTATAAGTCCAATAAATTTCCTCATATAAATGGGGATAAACATAAAAAACATATATATTTATATTGAAACTAATATATGAAATGTAAATAACTTTCCCTGAACATTAAGCATAAACACTATCTATTCAGAGTAAATTGGTGTATGGTTTTAAGATAGCACATCCAAAGTAAAACTAATCATAAACCATTAAATTAAATATGATATATGATATAATAAAATATTAATCACAATTATACATTATAATAAACAATAGTTTTGAAATATATGAAGATACTCTTATAAAATCATCGAGTAATTTTTGAGATAAATAGTCATTTACTTTGAAAAGAAGAGTTATTTTGGAAAAAAAATTTGTATAAAAATATAATTAAATAAAATAGTGTTTCTGAAATAAAAATAGTGATTTTATAAATGTAATGGTTTCCAAAAACAGATTATATAGTGCCCTTGAAAATAGGTAAGAACTTGAGAAATTCACTTCATTCAGGCTTGTATTGCGGGAAGGAGTTTTGAAAGATCCTTTTAAAATATATAACTCCCCATAAATAAAAGTTGGATTCTGGTTTGTAAACATATATAGAAAATTATGATAGAATATATTAGTAGTAAATATGAATAAATAAGAATTTAATTGAGGTAATTAGAGAATAATATTGACCTGAATGAAAGTTGAGGTTTGGGTAGAAAACCCTTACCTTATGTCTGAAAGAGTTCCTCACTTGATCTTAATGACCTGAATAATTAAATTTAGTTTCAAACATTAATGATTCTAGAACCTTATATGTATTTAATTGTTTTAGTATACCCATATGAGGTTCATTCATGGCCTTTTGATGGGTTAAGCGATTCAATTTCATTATTTAGTAGAGTTTTCATCCTTGGTTTTCATGATTAGTTTACTTATATTCATGTATGGATAAAAATGTAGCATTAGAATGGTGTCTAGAATATAATTAGTATGTTTTTATTGAGACACCATAATATTACATGTTCATAAAATTTTTTTGTTTATTGGGAGTGAAGATAAATTATTTTATAAAACCTTAATGACAATTGTTTCGGTAAATTGGCATTTCATGATCACAACGAACTCATTTGGATTTATAAATTAATATCTTGTTTACAAAAGGATTGCAGAACCTTAAATAAATTCTAATGCATATATTATAGTCAGTTCAACAATAAAAATGGTTTCATGACTAGAATTGACAATGTTAATAGAAATTGAAAACCTTTCGTCCTAGAATGTGATAAATTAACACATCTCGAATGGAGTTTTAATTTCTAGTATAAAATAAGGTTAAATGAGAGATGATGAAGAATTATTACTTTAACATAAATATATTCTAGTATATGTAAGGAACTAGAGTCATCACAACATTTGGATGAAAGGAGGTGTGGAAAGAAAAATAAAAGAAACCAACTTGAAATAAAAGAAATGAAATCAGGAATTTACCTCTTGATGTAATTTTCCTTGAGAGCCTCTTTAGGAGATAGGTTTTGGCCTCTTAATGAGAACAAGGGATTATGTGCATGGGGAAGGATCTTGGAAGGATATTTGAGAAAATTTTAGACAATGAAAAAGTCTTTATATGCATTAAGAGAAGGGGGAGTGAGGGGGGTTTATAGTTGAGGAGAGGAGGGTTTTCCCATTATTTTACTCACTATTTTATTATTTTTTCAAATACAACCAATAGTATTGATTCATGGGTAATATAATAGTAATTAGTGCATTTGAGTTATAACCTAGTGACATTACATCATCCAAACATCACTTATGACCAAATTAATCATGTATTTAGAATTTATCAAAAATTCTCGTATTTTACTATTCCCCAATTCATGTATTTTAAAAAAATCCAAAAACATTTACCATAATCATTCTCCAATGTGTTGAATTAAAAAATTAAATAAACTTGTTGAAAATAATTTTTAAATATTTTTAATTTTATTTTTAAATAAAATCATAATTTATTTCAAGAAAACAACTTTAAAATTTTAACTCGTTTTATAACACCATGAGAAATAAATCAAGGTCCCATAAAATTATCTTATAACCATAATAAAATAATGTAACAATTTATCATTACATTTTATGAAAATAAATTTCCATTAAAAATTACTTATTTAATCACAAAATTTTAATTATAATATTTATGACATACAAAAATACCAATACTTATACTATGATCGTTTTTTAACTTTTAGGATTTCTAAATTGTATTTATACATTCATGGGTGAAGTTTCTATTTTTTGGCTGATTTACTATTCATTACTATTCATAAGAGTGAAATTACTATTCATAAGGGTATGTTACTATTCATTAGGGTATGTTACTATTCATCAAAAATTATGTTTGTCTTATCAGACTCTAAATATATTATTTAACGCAACAGTGTATGTCAGTTTTTCAAACCACATAAGTGGAAAAATTATGTTTTATAGCTAGGTTATAATAAAGAAGTTTTTTGTAGAGACTATGTGTTTCATGCATTCAATATTAAATTTATTTTCAAAATCATGGGGTGTTACATTATCCCCTCCTTACAAAAATTTCACAAGAAAAATTAGAAAATGAACTTCAAAAGTTATTGGTTGATACTTGAAAATTACCTTGTGGGAAACCCACATGAGAAATATAGTTAAAATATCCCCTTAATTAGAGGGAAAGGGAAATGCATCGATTACCAAAAAACTATTAATTCTAATTAAATAACATGGTCATGGAAGAATAATCAAACCATCATGTTCTGATGGATAGTAATAGGGATCATGTTAAGATGAAAGATCGTTACCATAAAACCATAAACTATAGTTATGAAAAATATCATTGATATAATGAAACAAATATGTTAATAGTAAAAAAAATTGTTTAAGACTATTTTCCTAGAGTTGAGGAATTATTCCACTCTATAAGAGTATAAATATATGTTTCTATCTCATAAACACAATCTTATCTTTTTTCTACCTTGAACTATCTATACTTCATCTCTTAACATAGGTTGCATCATATGGTGACATTAAACTCTAAAACCTCATACAATGATCAACATAAACCATTTATTAAATGGTTTTACTTTTAAAAAGATCATGATCCAACTCTTTAGAATCATTCCCATATCTATCCATGCTAGATCCATGTACAAGGGGTTCTTGGAAATCCTCATTTTGTTTAGAAATCCATGATCCATTCTTCTAAATTCATCCACTCTCTTATTTTACATTAATCAACATGAAGTATCCCTAAATTTTCACATTAAAAACTAATGAATATCTTCATCATGTATCCTCTTTTTATATAGTAATAACTCTAATTACCATAAAACCTAATTGGAAACATTCATTCATTCTTACACATTATATTTGATAAATTACTTATATCCAAAAAAATTGTAAACTCCATCAATGATAGCATAGACCACTTGTGGAAAAGTCAATAAATAGTTTTGAGGTAGTCATTACTTATCCAAATAAATCATTTATTCATCATTATCATAACAATTGTGAATATATTTTGGGTTGTATTTCCATAAACCATATACTTTCTTAAAATATTATCTTTCTATGCAGTCACTTATCTTTGTTACAATTCATCATACAACCTCAAATACTTAATGAAATAGTATTTCAGTACAATCCTCATATATTCCATAATTCTTATAACTAGTACATTACTAAGAAAATATTCAAATGAAATGATTCTTGATGAGGAATATTATTCATTACACTTTATCTGTGGTGGTATCATGACTTGATCATTATCCAGTAACTTCATTTAGGGCATATTACTTTGCTTATTGGGACATTGATTCACAAAGTGTCCCATCTCCCCAAAGTTGAATAATTTTACATAGGAAACCTTTTTCTTTACCTTCAAATCATTAAATTGGTGACCTTTTTCTCTAAACTTATAACAGACTCCCATTACCTTCAAGTATTTACCAGGTTGATTCTTTCCACAGTTATCAAATGTTGGAAAACCCCTCGTTCCCTTATTCCCATTATCCATCTTTTCCTCAACTATCCTATTCTTTTCTTTCTTCCCTTAAAATCCATATAACTCATATAATTCTTTACATATCTTGTTAATAAATTATACTATTTCCTCATCAAATGAGGATACTTTGGAGACTATATTACTTCAAAATGATGGTATAAGACCATAATATATATGATCCTTATTACTCTTTGTATCACATGAATTGGGGATGTTTTCATTCATTCTACTAGGATCCACTTATAATTAATTCCATATACTAAATTAGATCATAAAATTATGAACTCTATATAACCCTCAACATGGTATAGTAGATAACATAAATGTATGCATAAAAAAATCCTAGAACTATATACATTAGATATTTTAGGGGCACAAATCCTTCATGATAGATTGCAACAAAAATTTGAGTTATCCTAAGCATATACCCTTGGAGTTTCAAACCAAGTGCACAGTAAGGACCATTTTCATATAGCAGGTCACCCCGGGTTAAGCCCAAAACACCTTGTCAGAGTTGTTACTCTTAGGTACATCTATGCCAGAACAACATCCACTTGTAGTATCCATACAGGGATTTATTTTCTAGCAATATCTAAATAATATATTCCTTACCAAAATTCTAGGATTTTCTTGTATGTATATCATCGAGTCTATCTACGGGTTTTGTTCTCTAATCTACATTTTCTAAATCTAGTTTCCAAATTTTCTATTAAACTTCCTCTGATACCAAATTTAATCACCCAACCCCTGAATCCTGGAGCTGGTGCATTATTTTGATAAATTGGAATGATTACAATGAATCAAATCTCAAATTATCGATTAGTTTAGTATATTTCTAAAACCATATATATATATATATATATATTGGTTCAACATTACAAATTCAAAATAAATGCAACATATAAGTTTTATTGGGAACATCCAGAACTATGAGATCATCCCTGCATGTCATTCATAATAAACATCTTCATGTACTGAGAAAATAAAACATAAGAAATGTGTGATCTCATATAATCAGTAAGGGTAAGCAATACAGCAGAAGATATCATAAACATAAACACTTGGCATAGTGAATAACTGAAAACACATTCCTTTAAATATAAACTTGAACATAATATGTCAAAAATATGAGATAAGTAAATATATCCATAATAAAACATATTCATGGGTATTCTACTAGTCAAACAACCACATGAACTTTAAATATCTAGTTTCATAATTAGGGAATTCATAATGAGGGACATCATAACCATACCATCAAGGCCTCGTACCAAGACCATAAATATCCATTTTGTCAAGGCCTTATGTCAGGACCATAGTTTGTCTCATGAAACCCACCAATGCACTGAAGGTCTATAGAAGGCCCCAACCAACACTTACTAATTCCAATTCATTCCTCACATGAAAGGGTATAAACATAGAAAACATATATATTCATGTTGAAACTAATATATGAAATGTAAATAACTTTCGCTGAATATTAAGCAAAAACACTAACCATTCGGAGTAAAATGTTGAACGATTTTAAGATATCACATACATAGTCAAACAAATCATAAAATAATCAATTAAATATGTTATATGATATCATAACATATTAATCCCAATATTACATAATAATCAACAAGATTTCTGAAATATATGAAAAAACTCTTATAAAATCATCGAGTAATTCTTGAGATAAATACTCTTTTACTTTGAAAAGAAGAGTTATATTGGAATAATATTTGTATAAAACTAGAAGTGATATAAGATATTATTTTCATAAAAAAATGAGTGATTTTATAAATATAAGGGTTTCCAAAAATATATTATAGATTTCTCTTGAAAATAGGTAAGAACTTAAGAAATTCCTTTGAATCGAGCTTGTATTACGGGAAACTTTTTTGGAAGACCCTTTTAAAACATATAACTCCCCATAAATGAAAGTATGATTATAGTTTGTAAATATATATTTATAATTATTAAAGAATATATGAGAATTGCATATGAATAAATAATAATTTAATTTATGTAAGTAGAGAATAAGTGTTCCCCGAATGTAGTGGAGGTTCGGGTTGTAAACCCTTACCATAAGTTTGAGGGTGTTTCTAACTTGATCATAATGGCCTGAATAATAAAATTTAGGATCATAAATTAATGATCCTATAATATCCTATACATTTAATGTATTTATTGTAACCATATTTGGTTCATTAATGGCCTTTTTATGGGTTAATAGATCCAATTTCATTGTTTGGGAGTGTTTTCTTCCTTGGTTTTCATGATTAGTTTTCTTATATTCATGCATGGATAGACATGTATAATAAGAATGGTTATCTAAAATAGAAGTTTTACTTTTTTAGTTAACAACCATAAGATTAAATTTTCATAAAATTAGTTTTGTTATTGGGACTGAATATAAATCATTATATAAAACATTAATGACAATTGTTTGGGTTAATTGGAATTTCTAGATCACAGCGAACTCATTTTGATTTATAAATTAATATAATATTTAAAAAAGGACTCCAGAACCTTAAATAATTTTTAATACATATAATATAGTCTATTTAAACTATCAAAATGGTTTCATGGCTAGAATTGATGCTGGTAATAGAAATTGAAAACTCGTTTTCCTTGAATGTGATAAATTAACAAATCTAGAATAGAGATTTTATTTATAGTAAAAAAGATGGGTAAAAGAGAGATGATGAAGAATTATTCCATTATCATAACAAAATTTTAGTACACATATATTACTGGAGTCATCACAACATTTGTATGAAAGTAGGTGAGGAATGAAAAATAAAAGAAATTAACTTGAATTAAAAGAAATGAAAAGTGGAATTTACCGTATGAAGTAATCTTCCTTGACAGCCTCTTTAGGGGAGAGGTTTTATCCTTTTAATAATACAAAGGGATGATAGACATTAGGGAGGATCATGGTAGGATATTTGTGCAAAATGTATAAAAGGCACAAAGTTTTAGAGGAGTGAAGAGAAGAGGGAGTGAGGGGGGTTTATAGTGGGGGAGAGGAGGGTTTTCCCATTATTTTAGTCATTATTTTATTATTTTTTCAAATAAAACCAATTGTATTGATTATTGTGCCCTATAGTAATTATTGTATGTGATTTTAAACATATTGTTCTTACATCATCCACACATCACTTATGACCCAATAAATCATGTATTTAGCATTTATTGTAAATTATCATATTTCACTATTCTCCCTAAATTCATGTATTTTAGAAAAGTCCAAAAAACAATTACCCCAACCATTCTTAGACATTTAGAATTAAAAAATGAAATCCATTTCTTGAAAATAATTTTATTAATATTTTTAATTTAATTTTTAAATCAAATCGAAATTTATTTCAAAAAAACAACTTTAAAATTATAAATCGTTTTATAACACCTTGAGCAATTAATCAATGTCCCATAAAATTACCTTATAACCATAAAAAATTATGTAACAATTTATGAATACATTTTATGAAAATAAATTTGCATTCTATATTTTTAAATTAATCATAAAATTTTAATTAAAATATTTATGACATACAAAAGTACCTATACTTATACAATGATCATTTTTTCACTTATAAGATGTCTAAATTTTATTTATATATTTATGGGTGAAGTTTATATTTTTTATGAATTATTATTTATTACTATTCATAAGAGTAAAATTAATATTCATAAGTGTATGTTACTATTCGTATGGGTATGTTACTATTCATCAAAAATTAAGTGTGTCTTATCAGACTCTAAATATCTTACTGAATGCAATAGTGTACATCGGTTTTTCAAACAACGGAGTTGGAAAAATTATGTTTACTAACTAGGTTATAACAAAGTTGTGTTCTATAGGGACTCATAGTTTTATGGATTCAATATTAAATTTATTTTCAAAATCTTGGGCTATTACACTAGATTTTAATTTCGCATGATGTTAAACATTGTGGTATTTTTCTTTTCACATGACCCTTAATGGTACGACATGTCTCATTAAGTTGAAACAGGATATTTGGGTTATGATTCCTTTCATGAGGATATGTACGATACACTTTTCATAGGATTCACCCCAACCTCAAAACTCAAACCACCTCCCTGGATAAAAATAAACTTCAGAGCACCCAATTATGGGGCTTTAAATCATGACTATTTAAAAGAATCATAAACAAGTAAATAATGATATGAGATGTATAACCTATAATATATACAATTTGATCTCTCAATGGAGATACACTAGTACATATAGATGGATATTTCAATGGAGAGCTGATGATAGATACAGATGGATCTCTCAATAGAGAACCTCTAATACATAAATTTTCATGTATCAATAGATAACCACTTATACAGATAGATGGATCCCTTAATATAGAACCTCATATATATATAAATGAATCCATATATGTAGAACCTTTGATACATACATATGGTTACTCTCACTTTTAATGTGATTGATTGTAGATGTGAAGGGTGGAAATTCTTATATTAGGTTTTACAATGGATTTTCAAATATGACTTAAATATATAAGAGGTTCCTAGAGTTGAAAATAAATCACCTCCCCCACCCTCCCTTAAAGGATGTGATTATCCCATCCTTCATTCATCCCGATCAATGAAAGTCCCACAAAATCATTGGAAAAAAATGCTTGATGATTTCTATCCTTTGGTAAGTACATATATTTTATGGATGTGGGAGTTGTTGGAAATTTATATTTACACTAATAAAACAAATTTTAAACTAACCTAAAAATAGTCAAAAACCAAAAAAATTGAACCCAACATGAATAGATTTTGTAATCATACTCAACACCCCCCCCCCACACACACACGTGCACACACAATCAATCATCGAATTTCACACAATTTTCATGTAAAAATGGTATAAAATGAGATAAATTTTTAAATCCCATATATTTCATGAAAAATATTATAAAAATAAATACATTTACAATATATAAATTCCAAAAAATAAACAAGTTTTGACTAAAAATATAACTCAGACAAATAAAATTGAGATCCAAAACCCTTACCTTACACTTTATTCACTCTTCGAATGTGTGTAACTTCTAGAATAATCGAATTAATTTTATTATATAGCTTCCTATAAATACTATCCATATATAATTAATTTATTAAGGACCATTTATTATCATGTTTTAAATATTTATTATTATTTTTTCTTATTTTGGTAATTTGAGGTTGTTCAGCCAATTTCATATTAACTTATTTGGCATGTTGACCATTGTAAAATGTGTTAAAGAATAAATTTATAATCTTAGACATTTTTGGGTTGTATGAAAATTATTTTTCTATTACTATAAAATTTATTCATTTATTTAGGTTTTTAAAAAGTGAACACATAATAGGAAAGATGCTCTAATATGTTTATTTTATGTGATTATGTTTACTATGACTGTTTAATAATATTATCACTTATATAATTTACTATATTTTCTGTATATAATATTATTATTTTTATAAATATCATTTATTTTCCTTTAATACATTTTAAAATTCATCCATGTTTGAGTTTAATAGCATAATTCATGAATGTGTTTAAAGAAACTAAAACAAGAACGCACTATAACTACATGAGTGAGTATGTTTAAGGAATTTTATAATATTATTATAACATAATAATGATGATATTATTATTTCTATATATCTGATTCCTATTTGAAGTCGTTTTTAAGAATAATAAAAAATCAGGATATAAAATGAAAAATGTTACTTTGTGGAGCATGTAGTCCACACACCGCATGGTTAACATTTTCATTTCCCAACAAATGAGAGGGGATAAAGGTGGAATATAATTTGTATCCCCATATTCATAATTATATTATATATGACACATTTATTTTTCAATTCCATCCTTATAAACAATGAATATATGTGGTGGTCAAAAAAAGAAGATGTCGCTTCATGGAGTTAGTGGTCGACACCAATTCTGGATTGATGTTTTTTTATAAGTGGATGAATATAAACCAATAGAAGTTTTTCTATTAATATTATATTTTTTAGTTATACTAATGATACTATGGCTATTATATGACTATTTTTAGGATAGTTTTGGATGGTAATGAATAAAAAGAAATAGTTAGTGATTAAGTAATACTCACTTTGGGAGAGTAAAAATTCTCTTGATAGTCTCCTTATAAATAAAGGGATTAATTTGACATATAATGACCAGGGGATATAGGTCTTTCCATTTAATTCATGATATTAAATTTAGTAGTTTTTTAAGTAAATCTAAATAGTTTTTTCTAAATTTTAGAGTTCCTAAGTGAACCACTTTCATAATTGATGAAAAGGATACATTTGTGGACACTCATTATTTATTAATAAGGGAATGAAACTATTCAAGGTTAAATGGTTCAAAAATTAAGAAATAATGGAGTTTATATTGATTTAATTTCAATAAATACATTACCACTCATTTTCAAATGTTTTGAAATATTTTCATTTCATTCACTCTTTATTTTTTGCATTTTGACATTTTATTTTCTATAATGGTATTTAGTTTTAGACTAAGTAACTTATCTTTTACCAGAAAAAACATAAGATAACCCCTATTAAAAAAACATTTCTAATGAACCTAAATTTAATCTAAATTTATTCTAACAAAATTTCATAATAAGTAAAAATTAACTTTTATATTAAAACATTATATATATATATTTGATTTTTTTGTAGGAAAAATATGTTTTAAGAATAATTTGCTCTTAATCTTATTTAGCATTGATTAACAATTAAATTTGTGCTAAAATAATTATATAAGTTTTTAAATATAATTTTAGATCCATTATTAGAAATAATTTAATTTAATTTTTTAAATAAAAATTACACAATATTAATAAAAAAGTACATTTAAAATAACAATTCTACCAATATCTTCATAATTAGATTTAGTCCCAATAATCATAAATTCATGCATTAAATTAAATTTAACTCATTAGATAATATGAAAATTTTTATCTAAAATTTGACATAATTTTTTTAAATTTCTTAAATTATATAAACTACTTTTTATTTTAAGAGAATAAAAATAGTTGTAAGAGTAATATTATACTTACATTTTCAAAATATTAAAAATGTTTTTATAAAGTCAATGTAGCTTTTTAAAAGGATTTATTTTACTTTTAAAACATACATTTTTATTGAAAATTATGTTTCAAAAATGTTTAATTTCATAGAGTTATGGTAATATCAAAATAAGTATATTTTCTCTCTTTAACTAAAAATCAATTTTTTTACAAAAATATACAAAAATCATTTTAAGTCATTATAGAATTTATAATTATAAAATGTATTTCATTTCATCAAATTAAAATTATAAAATTTATAAATTTATAATTTAAATGAATATAAATTATAAAAAGAAAATTTTATTTTGTTGAAAACCCCACTTTTAAAACATTAAGTATTCATAATCATATTTTCTCCCCATTTGAAAATGATTAGTTCATTTTTTATATAATTTTGGTTTTATTCTTATTATAATTTTATTATCTAACACATATTGGATCATTTTAGTTCAGTATTTTATGTCAAATAAGTTCTTGATATAATTTTTATTTAAGGAAAAATATATTTGGAAATATATAAGTGTTACATTATCCTATTTAAATGAATTACATCTTATCAAAATAAATTAATCCTAACAATTTGAATAGTATAGGGTTTCCATAAAATTAAAATGACTTTTTATTTAATTTCTATGTAGGATTCTTCCTCACTATCCTTAGTATGACCATTGAGAATATCATTTCGCTCATAATAGGAAAGTAAATAATGTTTAGTTTTTCACATACCATTTTTCTAAAATACCCCAATATAATGGGAGTAGTTTTTCATAGAGAATTTATAGTTCGGCTTGTATTAATAGGTGATCATGAGTTGATTTTTAGATTTTATTTTAATATATTTTCAATTATAATTTTCTCTTTTTTAAGAGATACAATTCATGCCTAATATAACATCAAATTTGAAAAAAAAATAAAGAACTGTAGGTTTTTTATAGTAAGAACATCCTTATAAATATTTATTATAGTAGATTTATATACATAGAATATAATAATATTAACACTATATGTTTTAATTAAAAATTCAACATTTATTCATCAAGGTGAATTTTTTTGTTTTTAGAAAAAATTCAGGGTACATAATATTAGGTTGTACAGGATACAAATATAAAACTCATATTTCTTGATTGGGTGATTAGTTTTCCTCATTACATGTCCTTTTTATAACCCACTTCCATAGTTTTGGTTTCATGGGCTTTCTCTTATCATATAAATTTATACTTCTTATCATCCTTTTTATACCTTTTATTAGGTCAATAACTTGGGTAGTTCCTAAGTTTCCCACATTAAATACATACAATGATTAATGGTACAATGGTGTGAAAACTACTTCCTTTCACAATGTCTAATGGTCTCTTTACATTCCCTCAACAATTAGTTTACTTATTCCCTACTCTTCCAAACATATAACATCTCCATTATCCATTAAGAAATTTTCCATGGTTCTTATTCCGACATTTTTAACATGTATGGAATTTAAAATTCTTTCATTTATCATATTTATCTTTTAAAGTTCCATGAGACTCTACCATTATATTCTTGGTTGAGTTTTGGAACTCAAATAATTAAACATGGTTAGTCATAATTCTAGATAGGTGGTTCTGCATAATCGCCAAATTCCTCACTTCATTTCTTATTTCATTATATTTCTTATTGTGAAAATCTCTACATTGTCCATGGTTTCCATTTATAACATTATTCTCATAGGATTGAATCATTGCTAAAACCAAAAGGATATAATCATAAGTAATTAATAATTATCACCATAATTTAATTACTGTAAGATAATTACATGACTGATTCAACCTCAAAATGTATTACTTTTTGAAATTATTACATTATCTTTTAGTTCAACCTACATCACTCTCGGTTCAATATAGTTTTACTTTGGTAAGGTTATCACATATTTGTTAACAAAATTTCTTAACATAACATAACATTTATAATTTCTTTAAAATGGAATTTTATTAGACAAATCATATCCCCATAGAATTTTTATCTTAGTTTTTAGTGTTATTACCACTCATTTTTCACAAAAGTGAAGAATCGGTTGATACTCAGCCATCATTTTTTGAGATGATTATCCCTAGGTTAATTTGGGACAAATTCATATCCACATTACTATATCTAGATATGGAAGTAATTTCAAGGATAACTACATAATCTCTATGATACCAAAACGCTGGGATGTTATCTTATGCTTAGAATCATCCCTTAGACTTATACCTAGGGTCTAAATAAATATCTCTTATCCCAATACCTGAAACATTTAATATTAACTAAAATAACCTAGAGTTTTATATATATATTTGGAACTATAATCATCCCTAACTTATTAACCATTAAATTATCCTCAACTAACATCCAAACCTATAATGTTTTAACAACACTTCACTGATAAAAATTATGATACCCCAAAAACATGATCACCACACTTACATGAATTAAAACAAATTATTCATTAAAATACATTAACTAAATATTTTAGGTTTATAGTTTTCAATAATTATGAAAACCTGTAAACTGTAAAAATATGTGTCCTTCTCAACCAATGCACATTTTCTCCCTAAATAATAAACCAATTAATCTATAACATGTCTTTAAAATATTTCAAAAATTCTCCTCACAAGTTACATTTATACACACATCATATATTTTTCCGACACTTTCACCAGGGTGTGTGCTTCCGTCTCATTCGTGGACGAGAGACATGGATTTTTTGGTTGCCCCGTATTCCTGCTTTCCAAAGGCGGGCGGCGTCTACTCCTTATTCAGGGATGTTTTCTCCTTGATCGAAATGGTTTGATGGGATGTCAGTTCTTCCTTCTATGGATTCCTCCATGGAACTCTTCACGTAGTCTGGGCCTCCCTCATTGACATAAGTCGTTTTTCATGAAACTATTCTCGGCGCCATATCTTCATGGACACCAGTTTATTACACTGCTTCTGTCAGAACATTCCAATGGGTCTGTTCAGGGCAGCAACATTCAGTTAGGGGAGTAGTCACATTGAGCATCACTGGCATGTCTGGAAACTGGGGATTGGTGTATCTGTCTTCTGCCCCTTATTATAGGGCTTCTTGAGGGCACAGGAGCCCGAGGCATCCCACATCGAATGCAGGGAATCATATTCCATGGGCAAGTATCTGAGGTTTTCCTCAGCTTCCTATGTTTAACACAGGGTATGCCGCAAATTTAATATCTAGAAGAGACAGATCGGACTGATCGTAACACTGATAGAGTGGATCATATGGATGAACCCCCTAGATGGAATGCCGATATTGGGTCCAACATTTGGGTGGATTCCCAAATGTTGTTTGATGGAATGGTGGAGTGGAGTGGCATGATCCCCCCGGGATGTGGTGGCCCGGTTAAGAATTGGGACGGATGATGGAGGGTTCTGTGAATAGGATGGAACCTTTATGGGGTGACAATGGTTTTGGGCTTCAGCCTCGAAGATACTTCCTAGGTACCTCGCCTTGGTGAGGATCATAGACCACGTAGTTCGGAGGGTGAATATAGTTTAACGTCATGCGGGATGGGGGCGAACAGACGTGAAGGGGGTCAGAATGAACAAGTGGTGGTGGGATTGAACCTCAGGGAGGCTTCGTACATACCATTCCTTTACATGGATCAAAGTCCTCATAGTTCGGGTGTGGATGGGGTGTACCCTCTGAGGCGGCCCAAGTTGTTGGTGAACCGACGTGAAGGAGGTCGGAAAGACTAGGTGGTGGGCTTTAACTTTGGGGAGGCTTCCTACGTACCATGCCTTGACACTGATCAAAGTCCTCGTAGTTAGGGAACGAGGCTTGTCACACCGACACGGAGATGTTCGGGGCCAATGGTTGTTGGGCTTGAACCTCGTAGAGGCTTCCTACGTACCATGCCTTGACACAGGTCAAAGTCCTCATAGTTCGGAAAAGGGGCTTGGCACACAGACATGGAGATGGTCAGGGATAATGGTTGTCGGGATTGAACCTTGTGGAGGCTTCCAACGTACTATGCCTTGACATGGATCAAACTCCTCGTAGTTCAGGAAAGGGGCTTGGCACACCAACAAGGAGACGGTCGGGGACAATGGTTGTTAGGCTTGAACCTCGTGGACGCTTCCTACGTACCATGCCTTGACACTGATCAAAGTCCTCATAGTTTGGGAAAGGGGATTGGCACACCAACATGGAGATGGTCAGGGCCAATGGTTGTTGGGCTTGAACCTCATGGAGGCTTCCTACATACCTTGTCTTGACATGGATCAAAGTCCTCGTAGTTCGGGAAAGGGGCTTGGCACACCGGCACAGAGATGGTCGAGGCCAATTGTTGTTGGGCTTGAACTTCGTAGAGGCTTCCTACGTACCATGCCTTGGAATGGATAAAAGTCCTTGTAGTTCAGGATATAGAGTGGGGATTACGCTCTACGGCGGCCCAAGGTGTTGGGTCAGGTTCAGTGCTTGATATAAGCTCATGTGAGTCATGCTCGGTGTGAGAAACAAGAGATAGAACTAACCTGACAATCACGTCGTGAAAGGTGCGTCCATGGGGATAAAATGGGGCTTACACTCTAAGGTGGCCCAAAGAGGAAATAGGGGTTTATGCATGGTTAGTAGCCCAAGAATTCAGGGCTTACTCCAGGATGGAGGCCCGAGGCGACAAAGTGCAGCGGGAGAGGGTTTTGGGAATGAAGAAAGGAGGAGCCCCATTTCCCATCGCACCCTTCGCTGGACCTGGGGATCGAAGATGAAAAGAGGAGCAGGGATGCTTCCTCCGGCAAGAAAAGCTAGGGGCTTACACAAAGGTGGATACCCTCTCCCCACCGACAAACACTACTCCGATAAAGAGGATATCATCCCCTGTTAGGGGTGATCCCATCCCCGTGGAGATGAGTGGGCGTGGAGAATGTCAAAGGCGGGGGGATCCTATATGCGAGGCACGGGAAGAGGTCATAGTTTAACATCATGTGATGAGGACGAGGTTCTTGGTAGTTTAACGTCCTGCAACTCAGACGTGGTGAGTTTTCTCCGCACCCCTAGGACTTACATAACCGGTATCCTCTGCTCCAAGGTCCATAAAGGGGACAGGCAAGGCTGTGGTGAGGGGGTTTCACGGAGTGAACCATCGAGGGGTCCATGTTAGCATGTTTAGGCGAAGAAGGAATACCCATTAGTGTGCTTATGTGAAGAATCATGAGGCGAAGCAACTCAATGGGTGGTGTCATCCAGGGGACTCTAAAATCACATTGGGAAAACCTGTAGGGTTGCGTAGGAAAAGGGATTACCAAGCAGAGGAGTTCATAGGCAGGGTCCTTTTAAAACTCTGTCACTCCGCATGGCGGAGGGCACTTGAAAAGTGGTGTGCTTCATGAAGTGGGGTGCCTCAGCCTTAGTATAGGGAAGAGGTGTATATGAGAGGTGCTTCGCATAGTGGAAAGGCATTTGTGGAGTACTTCTTGGTGGTGCAAAGGTTCCTCGCGATGCAGGGTGTCAGGAATCAATATAATTCACGAAGTATAGTGACATTTCCTTAGCATGTGGATCATGTGTACAAGAAGGGTTTTTTTTGCAAAGCATAAATGCTCCGCGACAACCCGGGTCCCCTTGGGAATCCCCTTCCTTCGTGAAGGCCCTTAGTCTTTGCGAAGGGAATCCCTCTTGGAAGAGGGGAACAAAACAAGACAAAGGGGAAGCACTTTGTGAAGTAGAAGTACCTCTCACTACTCATGGTTCACAGAGCATAAGGATGCTTCGTGATTCGAGAGCTGGGAAGTTGAATGGTCAGACTATCCATCCTTTGGGATCAGGGGGATCCTGGTATTTATAGGCATGAGACGCCGTGAAATAGAGGCTTACGCAGTGCAAAGAGGGACTAGGTTGCTTTGCGGTAGTTCGCGAATGTCAAATGTGGTTGCAGAGCGTCTCTCCTCCTTATTGTGAGACAGGATCGTGAACATCAAATGTGTTTGCGGAGTGTCCCGCCTCCTTGCTTCGCGGCAGGCCCACGGTGCTGGAGGAACTCCACAAAATGGCTTCGTGAGGCCATCAATGGGGACTTCTTTGGGGCTTCTTCTTTGTCCTGAATTTTGGCGCCAACAAATTCCCCCTTCAGACATGGATTCTCATAGAGATCAAGGGTCGATGTCTTAGGGTAATCGCCAAATTCATCATCCGTTCGCGATGCTGGCTCACGAAGCTGGCTCCCGAGGCGAAGAGGGAACACTCGGGCCGAGCGCACTATAAAGCTCAGTGTGCGTTGGACGCATCGCGAAGCTCCGAAGGCCATCACCTATAAATAAGGGGAAGCCATCTCTTTTGTCCTTTCCCTTCTCCACGAATTTGTTCTTTTGCGCTCTCAATTTACAAAGCTCTGCATACTCCGCAAGTCTTCTCTGTGAATTGAGGCTTTGCGGCACACAGCGAGTCCTTGACTCTACATTTGCGCTCTATAATCCGGAACTTGAATGCCTAGTCAGTGCTCTATGAACAGTTTTCGTGAAAATTATTCGTGATCGCGCTCTGCAGACAAGCTTCGCGAATAGGCCCGAAAATCATCAAAGTACTAGAACTGAATGGAAAACCAAGAAGCTACCCGGGGGGTCTTTGCGGATGCTGCCCGAAGGGATGAGATGGAGAACAGCCTAGGACTGGGAGAGTTGTTATGTATCCACTCAGACCATATTTTACTGGTGGAGCTGTTATCGTAGAGCCAGAAGAACTATCCTATGTGTAGGTTGTTTCCCTTGTATGGCTTCGGGCATAGGGATGACATCTTTATCCCTGGAGAAAGTAGGGACGAGCCAGTTTACTGGTTTAGGAGCACTATGTGCTAGCACCGTTGGTTTAGGGCGGCTGACGGTCATGCCCAAGAGGATTTCACGCCCATTTTTGTCAAATGCTTATACAATCATCTCAACAACATTGACGGGAAGGCATTGCAGTAGGATACGTCTCCTCCCTTGTACTGAACTATCCTCAAGGTGGTGTTGGGGAACCCAAAGAAGGGGTGGTATGAGGAATGGGACCTGCGCCAGGGCAGAAACTTCATGGATGATTGGGCCTATGCCTACTGGGTCAGCACCTCGTGAGAGGAGTTCGAGGTGGATCTGAGAAGAGTGGGCATGTATGAGGCATCTTGGGCTTCCCAGTTTCATATCTACCATCCGAAGCAGCTAATGCCAGAGCTATTGATCTGATGGTCACCAGGGACTAACACCTTCCACCTACATCACGGGGAGGTCGGCATCAGCTTATGGGGCGTGAATCAGATCTCAGGGGTCCCGATCCTGGGGGTGATGTACGATGAATTCCTCCCTGCTATGGGTGCGTGGGAGGATCCGAAGCAGATTTCGTGTCTGGCAATGGCAGTGATGGAGCTCATGCCAGGGGAGGATAAGGAGGTAGTGAGGGATGTCCTCTTCAAGAATTGGTTAAAAAAGTTTCTGAACTTCCTGGTAGACCGTCTATTCCTGGAAAGACCTCGAACTTGCCCAAAGGGGGCCCAGAGTAAAGAACACTCGTACTGGAGGATATTGGAGAATAGCCAGTGGAAGACATGGGGGTTCAGTGTCAGCACTGAGCAACAGCCAATAGTCAGGCTGGCGGCCTTCATCACAGCTCTCATCTGTTGTTGGATCGTGCAGGTGATGGATACCAACATGGGAGTACGACTAAGTAATTTTATCATGGTTTCCACATTGGCGACTGTAGGTCATGTCAACCTAGGGATCCCGATGCTCGCCAAGTTATATTAGATATTGTGGCACATCAGCGAGGGGAAGAGGCCACAGAGGGTATGTGGGCCATTCCATCTCCTTTATGGGTGGATAGCAGAACACATCAGGGGGATATATGAGTATCTGAACCCCATCTCACCTACAGGATAGAACTTCCACCCATCGATCTTGAATGTCATGGGGAGCTTTCCAACCAAGATGACCACTCCATCGGTTCTAAACCGGGTGTAGAGGGTGGAGGAATTCAATTTCCACCCATTTACATTGCCGATGGGGGCCTTCACGGATGATGGTCGGGGGATGGAAGCGCATCGGGCCTACCTCCTGGACTTTCGAGGTGGAGTCTTGGTGGCCAGGGTGGACCGCGAGTGCATCTGTGAGCCATACGCCCCACACCGGTTTGCAAGGAAATTATGGTTCCTGCAGCGACTGACCCCGCAGGTCTATATAGAGGTGCATCACAAGGAGCACCCATGTTTTATGAGGTATATGTGGATCTTGTTCATATGAGAAGACAGGAAGATGCGAAAGAAAATTCCTCTGCTGACTATCATCCCTGGCCTAATAAAGAAATATACCCAGAGCTGGGAGGCGGCCTACCCGGGGAGACGCTGAAGCGGCCAACCATTCTAGTCGGTGATGGTGAGCTTCCCTGACCTCGGGGTTGGGACCGGAAGGTGGAAAGGGTATCCAGTAGTGGCGGGGCTGTTGTAGCGGTGACACCAACACCAGTTGAGGGGGACACAGTGGTGGAAGATCTGGCAGCGGCAGCAGAGCCGGTGGTCCCAAGAGAACAGATTCATCTAGAGGGGTGGCCACCGAGAGGATTCTACAGGATTTCTACTCAGGCCCTGGGGAAATGGTTGCTCCATATCGACATGTCAGAGAACGCTATCTTCCAAGAGGCATAAGACATCTGGGAAGTCAACTAACAATTCCTCAGCCCATATGAGTTATGATAGCACCTTAACCACCTCGGGATGGACTTTCCAGAGATTTTCCCTATTAGAGATGGCTTTGCAGTATCCCAGGCAGAGGCAGAGCAATACATAGCCAAGCTAGAAGAATTTATCCACTCCCTGGGTGTATTTCACCCGATGACAGACCGGTTCAGTGTGTTGTTGGATCATACGATCCCACCACAATTGTCAGTTGCTGACATGAGGGACCACTTTCCTCTACCAGATGAATCAGATGAATCCTTTTAGGGAGACGAGTCTCGTAGAGAGAGTCCGAAAGAGGAGGGTGAAGTCAACGATCAGTCCTCGGATCTCAAAGATTTCGCGGAGGCCCTCGAGGTAAAATCCTGAGTTCCTTCTTCAGGGTCTGCTCTTAGGTTACTCCAGATTCTTTATTAGTGTTTGTACTATGCAGGAGGACCTTGTGCATAGACCTCGTTCCCGCCCATCAGTGGGTGACAACGCGAGACGTTCAGGATCCACACCCGTGGCAGCATCAACTTCTGTGTCTGGCGGGGCTGGGACACTCGAGGAGGCTCCCCCGGAGTCTCCAAACCTGCCAACCATATACGGGGGGGGGGGGGGGGCACGTCTTGGGGTTTCAATGACATCATCCTCATAGCAAGACCCAAGATTTGACCTCTGTAATTATCCTCTACCAAATTTACAACTTCTATCCCCTAACCACATTAACTGACATTCATGTCCCCTTTTGGGTGTGTACAATCATTCAATTGGCCTGGGCCGCTATGGGGCAGTTGGTCGGGGCTTCTGGTAGCACCCTTCCCGGAGGCATGCCCATGGTCATGGAAGTGGACATCCAGCCTGACCGAACTGATGCGCTCCTAATCACTAGTGGGAATTCATGTGGGACTGTGCCTGAGGTTATTGAGGTGGGGTCCGATGATGAGGATCAACCAGACAGTTCAGGCCCCACCACACCTGATCCAACACCAGACGTGGACCCGTCTGAAGAGTTACTGGGGGCATTCCTTGCATACAAGCCTGCCAATCGCGCCAACTAGGACGATACAACCTCTGACGAGGAGGACAAAAAATTAGTCTATCGCCGATCATGGAATTTTATCATGCGCTTCATCAATGATACCCCCAATCACTATGGTTGGGTGAGATGGACAGGCTTCGCTCATGACTGCATGAACTGTGCACCGGGGGAGTGGATGCCCAGCACCCTCACATGCTTATCTGAGATCTTATAGCAGAAAATATTCGGTAATATGACTGTGGTCTCAATGTAGGCTGGCAGCAGAGGAAGGCGGTGAAAATAAAGAGGCTCTGGGAGACCGAAAGTGAGGTTGAACGGTTGTAGGCCCAGGAATATGAGCATTCTGCTTCTCTTAATGCACAATCATAGCTGAAAACCTAGCTGGTGGAGGCTGAAGAGGGAATGAAGTGAGCCTCTGAGGAGATGGTTTCTATCCAGACTGGTGTGGAGCAGGCTCCGGTCGTGGCCGGTGAACTGCACCCTCTCGCTGTCGAGGAGGAGCGCGAGGTGAACATGCGGCATCAACTCGTGGAAACCACTAGACAGACGGCGGCGGGGCTGCAACATTCCATTGACGAGGTCAATACGTCCATGGGGGGAGTCGACCCCCAAGTACTATGATTATTATAAACCCTTAAACGTGCTTTCATGCTCTGATCTTTTGATGTTGTACCATGCATGAGTTCCATTGTTTACATTTCTTTATTGCATCCTTATGTTGTTCGTGGAGTGTCCAGTGATCATTCCCTAAGCTCACGTGGGTTAGGCCTGATGTGAGAAATAAGGGATGGCCACCTTATCACCCTATCCAAATGTAGGAGTGCAAACCAAGCTTCGGGCATCTGGGATTTGGACAACTGGTTTGTATTTCCAGGAGGAAATGGGAGAGACTTGACTGGAGAATGAAGCTCTCGAAATAGCTGAATTATTGTTTTCCTAGTGTTCTCTTATGCACAAACGGGGTAACACCAAGGGCTCTGAAATCAACCCAAACAGATGGTAATGGGAGGTGTGAATCATGATACCCAGGATTTGGAACATTGTGGTGGTGGTGTGACAATAAAGAATAATTATTTACCACATTCTAAACACAGTATTCTTATTACATTAGCCTAGAGTGGGGATAACAAATGAGGGTCGACCGTTGGCCAAGTTTGAAACACGGGACCAGACTCAAAATGTCATTTGTTATTCTTTCAAAACATTTTCCCAGGCTAATAGGAAATCCATAGTCTGAGCATCCATATTGTTAGGGGGTTCCTCCAGACCTGAAAGAGGATGAGGGTCCAAATAAGGGGCTTGCAAAGCATGGAATGTTGAGTTATGTGTTGTTCGAATAGAATCCAACACTCGAAATTACACCACCATGGTGGAAGCACATTAGATGGGAGCATCAGTTTGATCATGGATCATTTGTTCCTTTAGGAAGGACCTCTCTAGAGATGGAGCCTTTACTTCCCAATGTCTTCTTAGGGCATCCCAAACTTTTTCATGGAAAAATTGTAGTTACATGGTTCCCCACAAGGGGTCAGGCAGGCCGAAAATGAGGAATAGGATTTATGATTCCTGGGGCTAGACCCTAGGAAAAATATTGGGGTGTCTCTACGTATCCCATGAGGATAGGAATCAAGTCATACGTAGTTCTAGACAAGATCTTAGTTTATGGTCTTAGAGATCAGACCAGATGGGGAGGAGACACGGGAGGCACATGGTGCAGTCTTTTCAAAACCCAACGTGAATGAGGACCCATGAGGTACTTGCTACACCACATGTTCCTCAGAGAGTTTGGGCCTAGGGGCCGAAAGTGACGGGACAAGATTATGGATTCCTAGGGCTGCACTCAAAGGTGAGATGCTCGGGTGGTCCTACGTATCCCATGAGGTTGGGAATCAAGCCGTATGTAGTTCTGGATGAGATCTTAGTTTATGGTCTTAGAGCTCAAACTAGGTATGAGCGAAAACCCTCAAAGAAAGTACAGAACTCAAACCAATCCCTAAGCCCACATGAGTCATGTTCGGTGTGGGAAACAAGGGGGGAATATGTTTATTGCAATACTAGGAATGTACACCATAGGGAAACTGGTGAGGAGCCCTGAATGATGCCCTTATCATGGTTTTTTTCCTCCTAACATGTGGATGTGCACTGAGGAATAGTACCAAGAGTTTCGAAGTTCTACTTGGACATCATGAAGTATAGAATTATTTGAATCATGTAATAGAAATTTTGGGATTAATGTGGTTAGCGTGGCAATGGAGGATAGTTGTTTACCGTGGTGGAAAAGCAGCATCCATATCATTTTAGCATGAAATGGGAACAAAAAATGAGCATCGATCATTGACCATATACATAACACGGGATTTGTATCAGCTTATTGTATGTGACCCTCGAGGACGTTTACCTGTAATGGTAGGAGAGCCCTTACTCCTAGAACCCATGCCACTTGGGGGTCCCTTCGGGTGTTAAAGGTGATGGAAGCCCTAATGAAGAGGAACAAAAATCCTAAAAATTGGGTGGAATCATGTCCGATCAGGGTCCGATGTTCCAAGTACTAAACTAGAGTACCCTTAGGCACATTGGTGAACCACCGAAGAGGGACGATGAGGGTGCTCAACTTGATAGTAACTGATTTGAAGGGATGAGTGTAGAGTAAGGGGATAGAGAACTCCCAGGAAGTGATAAATGGAGTGGTTGTTAAAAAACTGACTTGAATTGGGGCATAGTCCCATACCACACCATATATTCCTCTCTCTGGGGGAATGCGGGCCAAAGGGCCAAGATGGAAGAGAGATTTCTGGGAGATGGGGATGGACTGACGTCTAGACATTCGGGCGGTCCTACGTATCCCATATGGATGGGAATCAATCCACACGTAGTTCTTGATGGCGCATAGGGGTAAGATACCCTAACGAGGGGGTGTATGGCACGGCGTACCTGATGTGAATGTGGACATAATCCTATATCACACCATACACTTTGGACATGAATTTGGATGGGGGCCTGAAAAGGCCAAGGGGCCTGAGGCTGGGCCTTGGTTGAAAAGGCCCGACCAGTCTATAGTTTAACGTCTTGCAGTGAGGAAGAAGGAGAGGGTATGGTGTCTCATCCTGGGACGTGTACGACATAGCAGGAAACCCGGTGTGAATGAGGACATAATCCCATATCACACCGTACAATCCCATAAGAGAGAACCTGGGTTAGGGGCCCGAAAATTCCATGGGGCCTAAGGCTAGGCCACGGATGGAAGGCCATATACCCTCTTGTATGGTTACCGCCTCATCACAGCTCCAAAGCCCATGTGACCAGTCCTCGGTGTGGGAAACAAGGAGTCGGTCTCGGCTCTCCCCATCATATGGGGAACTAAAACCTAGCTTTCCCCGAAGGGAGTTCGTTGCTTGGAGATAAAACGGGGAAAAATGAACCACTACACTCAATGTTTGGGACATGTTGGGGTGGTTCCAATGTCGTAGGAAAGCTATTGACCATGTTCGAAACACAGCGTCCATATAGTAACCTGAAATGGGAGAAACAAATGAGTATCAACCACTGACCATATTCGAAATGTGGGACTTGAATCGGCTTGTTGCTGAACATCCACGAGGGCGTTGGCCCGTAATGGTAGGAGAGCCCTTGGGCCTAGCATCTATACCATTCGAGGGCCCTTCTGGACTGGGAAGATGATGGAGCCCCAATCAAAGGAGTGGGTGAAGAAAAGTTGTACCCATCTCTAAAAGAGGAAAACGTCTCCAGGGAGCGGGACGTACAGTGGGATCGAGGTTTGCTCGACGTTAATTGGGGAAAGAGTTTACACCCCTACCATATGTCTTGATTCGAGGGGAAGACTCTGGAGTTTGGGTTGGGCCAACAGGTGAAATGTTTGGGTGTTCCTACATATCCCATAAGTATGGGAATCAAGCTATACGTAGTTCTTGAAGTCCATGCAGTTTAACGTCATGCGGTGAGGACATGGGAGGATAGAAGAACGGGGAGTGGGAAAATTGTGTGACCATTAGAAACCTGGTATGAGTGGGACTAAGGAATCCTACACCATATCATGCGAGGATCCTCTGAGAGAACTATACTCAGGGGGATAGTCAAAGAGAAGAGTTTGGGGATGGGCTCAAGACAAGGCATCTGAGCATTCCTACATATCCCATAAGGGTGGGAATCAGGTCATACGTAGTTCTAGGGGCGCAGTTTAATGTCTTGTGGGACGATGCATGGTTTAAAGTCATGTAGTACTGAACAGTTTAAGGTCATGTGGGACCGGAGTGCAGTTTAGGGTCATGTGGGACCAACAGTTTAAGGTCATGCAGGACCGGTCAGTTTAAGGTCATACAGGACTAGCGTGCAGTTTAGGGTCATGTGGGACCAAAAGTTTAAGGTCGTTCAGGACCATTAGACTCAAGAAAAGTATTTATTGAGGAACTTGGCATTGGTGGGGGGAGTTATATGATCACCATCCATGGTTACAAGAGAGTATGCTCCATTGGGGTAAACCTTGTTAACTATGTAAGGTCCTTCCCATTTAGGCTCCAAATTAGGTGGTTTCCTTCCAGGGATCATTGGCACCCTGAGGGCCAATACCAAGTCACCTTGAAAAAAAGAGTGAAGGAAAACCTTCTTGTTGAAGGATCTAGCCATATTATTCTGATTCCTTTCTAGACTATGTAGTGAATGGAGCCTATTCTTGTCGAGTGCTTCCAATTCTGCCAAATGAATTTCGGCTACCCTATCTGATGCATGTTGGTCATAGACCACTGTGTGTAACAAGAGTAGATGGATCTTGATGGGCAGTATGGCCTCTTATCTGTACACCATGGAATACGAGATCACTTGGTTGGAATTACGAGTTGTTGTCTGATAGGCCCAGAGGGCATTGGGGAGCTTGTCCAGCCAACTCTTCTTGTTCTGACCAACCATTTTCTGAATAATGTTAGAGAGATTTTTGTTGAACACCTCGATCTTCCCATTTTCTTGCGCATGATAGCGGAAGGTATGGTTCAAACATATGTTGTACATGGCATAAAATATCTTCAGCTCAGCTACTCGGAAGTTGGTGTCGTTATCAGTGAGGAAGGCATGAGGGACTCCAAACTTGTGGATGATGTTGGAGCTCACAAAGTCAACGATGGAACGGGCCTTGACCTCCTTGATTGGAACTGCTTCTGCCCACTTGGAAAAGAAATCTGTGGTAGTCAGGATGAACCTGTACTGGAAGCTATCGCTGATGGGTATGGTCCCACGACATCGAGTCCCCACACCGCAAATGGCCAAGAGAACTTGGTGGAGTGGAGAGGTTCTGGAGGCCGATGCAGGAAGTTAACATGAACATAGCACACATCAAATCTCTTGGTGAACTAAATACAATCATGGATCATAGAGGACCAGAAGTACCCCAGTCTCCGAATTTGGTGGGACATCTTTAGCCCCGCCTGGTGAGCCCCACAGGAACCGACATGAACGTCATGCATGACTTGAGAAATATCGACTCCAGGGATGAAACGGAGGATAAAACCATCAAACCTATGCTTTTAGAGGATATTCTCAAGACTATGATCCCTTCGGAGGGTAAACTATAGCGCGATTCATCGAATTCGCTTGCGCTCAGCCTGATTAGCTGGGAGGCAACCATTTTGGAGGTACTCGACAAAAGGGGCTCTCCAATTGGGAGTCGTGTCAACCACTGCATCCGGAGAACCTGGGAGTCCTGATGTGGAGGTCCTAGTGGTAAGATGGATTACTCACAGGTCGTCTTCATCCTTTGGGGTGATGAGGTAAATGGCTCTCTGGTGTTCCACGTGTATAATCAGATCATCCTGCTCGGGTTCTGTAAGTGATGTGGCCAGGTCGGCCAGGGCATCAGCTTGACCATTCTAAGATCGAGGGACATGAGTAACATCTACAAGGATGGAAACCGGGCCATTAGATGGAGGGTTCACTCCAACAATGGTACAAGCTCTATCATTCTAACAACATAGCCATTGTTGACCTGCTTGATGACTAGTTCAGAATCCCCTTTAACCTGAAAATGGGGCACATCGATCTCGAGAGCCAGCTCGAGGCCAGTGATAAGAGCCCGATACTCTGCCTCGTTGTTGGTGCATCCTTCTGGCAATAGGAATGTGTATAGCAGAATGGATTGCACCGGGGTAACAATGACAATACTCAGGCCCACTCTGTTGAGCCTAGTATCATCGAGTCTCCTGTTGGTGGGGCTCTGGGAGGTACCATCAAAGTGAATCTGCCAACATGGGATGGTAGGATCTACCGAGAAGATTGCCTCGTTGGGAAAATCTATGTCCAGGGACTGGACTACGAGGGTTGGATGGGTAGAAATAAATTCTATAAATTCTTATCCCTTGATAGCTTTATGAGGGATGAACCTGATGTCGAACTACTGGAGGATTACCGCCCATTGTACTAAACGGTCGGTCAACATGGGGCGATTCAGAATGTACTTCAGTGGGTCCACCAGAGACACCATCTGTACCACATGGTGCTGCAGGTAGTGTCTCAATTTCTGTACTACGAATACCAGTGCAAGATAGCTCTTCTCGATGGGGGAGTATCTGGTCTCTGTATCGAGGAGCATGTGGCTGAGGTAGTAAAGACTGTTTTGTGTCCCCTCATTGTTCTTCTAGGCGAGAAGGGCTCCAAGAGATCATTCTAGGGAAGTCACATATAGGATTAGTGACTTTCTGGAGATTGGTGGCATCATGACCGGGGGCTGGAGTAGATACTTCTTAATTTCCTCGAACGTGGTCTGGAACTCTTCGTCCCATTCGTAGGCAGAGCCTTTCTTCATGATCTAGGAAAAGGGCTTACACTTCCATCCAGATTCGAAATGAATCGGCGTATTTAGGCTAAGTGGACTTGGAAACCTCAAAGCTCTATAATATTGCTCGGGGGAGGCATCTGGATGATTTCCTTGATCTTATCTGGGTCAGTCTTGATGCCTCGGTACCTAACAAAAAATCCAAGAAACTTCCCAAAGGTGACCCCGAAGGCACATTTCAGCCGGTTCATCTTCAGATGGTGAGAAGGGAGGAAGCTGAACACTTTCTCAAGGTCCTTGAGATGGTCCAGCCACTGGGGAGACATGACCACCAGATCATCCACATAGCATTCCACCGATGTCCTGATGATTGGCTTGAATATGCGGTGCATGGCCCGTTGATAGGTGGCACCTACATTCTTCTGGCTGAAGGGCATAACGTGGTAACAGAAAGTACCTTGGGGAACCCTGAAAGCTGTGGACTCCTCGTCCTTAGGGGACATCTAGATCTGGTTATATCCAAAGTTACCATCCATGAACGAGAGGGCTTAGAACCCTACCATAGTGTCAATCAATAGCTCTATCACTGGAAGGGGAAAATTATCCTTTGGAAAGTGACGGTTGAGATCTTGGAAGTCAATGCAGATTATGATATGTCTATTCTTCTTCCTGACTAGAACAATGTTGGCCTTCTACTTGGGGTACTGGACCTCCTTAATGAAATTTTCCCTGATGACCTTCTCAACTTCAGCTTCGACCATGGCACCGTGAGAAGGATGAATCTTTCTGAGAGGTTGTTTGAACCCGCGATGACATGTCGGGAGACCGAGGTGGTGGATGGCTACCTGAGGATCTAGTCCTGGAATCTCTTTATAACTCCAAGCAAACACATCAAGGTGATACTTTAGGAAATCCACATACCGTTGTTGCTCCTCAAGGGACATGGTGGCACTAATCAATGTGGGTCTCAGATCCGCCACACTACCAAGGTTCTCATGTACCAGTTCATCGACCGTGACAGAGACGCCTTCTTCAAAGGCAGGGGGAGAATCCTCTCTATCTTCTTCTCCACTTATGGAGGGATCTTCCATGGGGGAATTTGTTCCTGAGTTACCAAACCCTGATGGGAGGCTGGTACCAGCTTGAGCGATAGTGGTTATTTCATTGGGGAACTCTGGAACTACTGATACCATAGCAATGAAGGATGTCAAACCGATCCCATCTGGCCTCTGGCCCAAGGGGCCATGCTTAATAATATCAAAGCATTAGTGGCGCATCGGCCGGAGCTGGCTTATTCTAGACCAGTGAAATATGAATGTATGACATATTGTTGTGGACATGGGGCAGACATCCTGATACCTTATAAGGGTAGGAGGTTCCAGGATCACCATATCTTGGTTTGTGTAGGAGTATGAGGTGATTCCCCATCGTCGCTTGGACTTGGGAATATTCCTTCATCTTGTACCAGAGACAACAAAACGTTGCCCCATATTAGGGGTCGTGGAATCCAATCAATGGATTGGGAAGACGTAGGCGTCATCAATACCTACCCAGGGGTCAGTTTCGACCGTGGTGGGCTCAACCTCACTTGCCAGAATCTGCTTATCCTTTCTCTTGTAATTGTCAGAGTCCAAATAATGGGATTCACAAGAGGCGAAATTAGATGCATCACTTTGGAGTATGCCTACTCGACCATTTAGGGAGTACTTGAGGCACTGGTGATATGACGAGGAGACCACTGCATGCAGATGGATCCATGGTCTTCCAATCATTGTGTTGTACGCGCTGTCTTGGGAGATGACCATAAATTCAGTACTGGCAACTAGGACATCGAACTGGGACTTCAGACGGATCTTGCTAACCGGGGTCTGCTCTGTCCTATCATATCCCTGGATCCTTAAATTAGAGGGAGTCAGGTCATCCTTAGATAAACCCAGCTTCTGCAATGTCTGTGTCGGGATAATGTTGATCCTGAAGCTGGTGTCAACGAGACAGCGGCGAACCTCCTTGCCGTTAAATTGGCCAGTGATGTACAGTGGGTGAATGTGTCCCTATATGGGAGATCCTTAATCTTCTCCTTAGAACGAAATGATGGTCTATCATTTGGCATCCTCGACCGCTCCAGGATGAAAGGCTTCTGCAGTTTTTATCTCTCTTTCGAACTGGAGAGGGCTTCTTAAAGCCTCAGCGAGGGCCTCGCGCATATCTGAAAACAGGAGAAGGGATTCAAGGATGGAAAGCCTCGCTGGGTTTCCGGCGAGGTGATTGAGAACATCATAATTCCATGCTAGGTGCGAACTTCTACTTACAGGAGACCGCTCTGTTATTGGAGACATGCAGGGCTCTGTAGGATGGACCAGTGGTTGGCTGGTGTTGCACACGTCCCGATGTTCACTAGTCGAAGCGCGAAGAGTCGTTGTCGGAGGAGGACTAGACGATTGAGTTTTTCCTATAGTAGGGAGAGACTAGCCACGGCCTATACATGGTATCTCTTCCTGATCCAGTAGCACAAACGGTGGTGGATGCGGTCCTGATGACACTGGGTGAAGAGGCTGTGAGTGCTGAGCTCTGCACTGGGCCTGCTATCTGGTCTCGGTGGCATGCACGGACTGGTTGAAGGTGCCAACTGATGTTCCTTGATGACCCATACAGCCACAGCTTTGCTGACGTTGGCGTCGGCTGGGGACGTTGGGGAGGTTCGCCAGGTGCTCCCCCTCGTTGGGAGTCATATAGGGATTTACCAACTCAACTGTGTTAACTGAAGCATACCCTTGTCTATCACTTGAAGAGTCATCCACTACTGGGAGGATTCTGGGAGGGATCCCCATCTCAGGGGGCATGAAGTCACTGAGACTGTGGGATGATGATGACATTGTATGGGCACGTTGTTTCTTCTTGCGTCGTCGATTCCTGCTCTTCTGAGAGGAGGCCGGCTGAGATGATGATGCAGAAGTGGTGGCCACAACTTCTGAAGAATCTAGATGATGTAGGCATACCCGAATGATGCCATGGGCTCGGGCGACCACCTTGTGATCCATCCAATCATTGTACTTCTAGGACCCGCAGTTAGAAACCTGCTACCACCCACCTTCACTGTCGTTACCACTGTCTGGCCTTATAAAGACACCTTCCACTTGTGCAAGGGTCGGACCGACCCTGACTATGTTGTTATCAACCTAGTCTTGGAGCCATACTTTAAACACATAGCACTGCTTGAGGGTGTGCCCCAGAATCCGATGGTTGGGGCAGTAGTTGGGGAAATCAATGAGATTCACCTCTTCAGGCCTTTTTCACTCAGGAAAGCTTATAATACCTTGCTCTAGGGTGCTACGAAAGTAACCGGAGACATGATTCATGCTGAATGATTAAATATGGTTTCTTTTTTCCAGAAAGGGGGCCCTCGGAGCCTGACCCTGATGAGGAGACGAAGGGGCCTATCGAGGAGGTGGACCCTGATTGTCCCACCTGGGAGGTGGCGGTGCATTATGCGGGGGCGCCTGCCAATTCTGAGGACACTGCTAAGCCGAAGGCTGTGCCTAAGGTGGAGGACCCCTATGAGTGTGTGGGTCTAGTGCCACTACTAGTAACTCCAACTATCTGGGGGATTCTATTTGGGACACCGCAGCGGGCTCGACTCTGGCAGCTCTTCTTGATGGAATCACAGGGGGCAACAGACATGCCTGGCTAGCCTATTGCAGGGCTTCCTCAAAGCGCTAGGCCTTATCAGAGAAGTATCGGAATCCTCTAGGGCATTTCTGGGTGATTTGAGAAGGAACCAGTTCCATCTTTACGTACCCTACGCACATTGTTAGTAATTTCTCCTGATTCAGTGGCATGTCAAGGGAGTATGTAGGCCCCTTCCACCAGGCGATAAAGTCCATGACTCGCTCATCAGGCCTTTGCTTGCACTTGAAGAGGTCTGTGATGCTCGTTTTCTAGGTGTTAGAGCTGAACTGGTAGAGGAACTGCCTGCGAAGGTCCTCCCAACTAGTCACGGATCCGACGGGGAGTTGGTTGTACTAGATGAAGGTCAGCCCTTCCAGTGTCTGAACAAAACAACATAGCTTGGCAGCCTCTTGCTGCGATGGAGTTCCTTACATGGGCCCACACCTTGAGTTTAAGTGGGTCGGGTGCTGCGGCAGGTCCTCGGTCCCGTTAAAGTGGGAGAAGGTGGGGTTTCTGAAACCCGGAGGCACCGGCATATCATCCACCCATGCCAGGTATGGCTTGCCATCAGGTGGGACTGTCACCTGTCGCATTTCCAATGCTTCAAGGAGATCTATGAGTGCCTCCATAGGATCATCTGGGTGGGGATCCCTGTCTTCATAGGGATCCCTATCCACGAGTGCATTGTCGGGTTCTTCAACACGGTATACTATCTCAATGGCTCATGGAGCAGCTGGTGGAGTGACTTGCGGGGCGGCTGGGGGAACCCAAGCCAGATTCCATGGATTGTTGCACTGTTTGGGAGGGTTTTGCGAGACGTACTGTGCCCTATTTTCAGGAGCTCTGGCTTCCACCCTGTCCGCAGGAGAGGTATGATCAGGGTTTCCTGGGGGCATCTCGTCGAGGAGTAGTTGTTCCTGCCCCTGTTGCCCCATCCTAGGATCACCATAGTCGGGTCGTCTCTCTACAGCGCGTTCAGCTAGGAGTTCATCAACCAACCTCTTATGCTCAGAACTTTTTCAGTGAAACATGGCCTTCTCGGGGTCCTCCTCCATCTTCTGCACTGAGGCGGATGAGTCGGAGTGCTTGACAGATCTGATGCGCTCTTTGGCCTTACCGGCATTCAGGCTGAGTACCAATGCCTTAGTGAATGCAGGGAGACCTAGGAGGTTCTTTTTCTAATGAGTAATTCTCCTCGATGGTTCTAACAGTGGGGGCATACCCTCAGGGGGTAAGTCTCCATCAAGAAACTCCATCTTGTCCTCCTTGTCCACTATGTTGTCCATGTGGACCGTGGACCTTCCTGGGGGAATGTACTCGATATCACATAACAAGTCAGGTTGCCACTGTATGGGGCTAAAGAGAAGGGCAGCATACTTCCCCCATCCACAGATTTGCACATGGAGGTAGCCTCCCTGATTATTTTGCTGAGTACCTTGATACTCTGAACTCATTGCTGCTGGATGGCCTCACGGTGACCTGGTGACTCAGGGCACTGGGCCACAGGGAGTACAGCTATATCGACTTGACGGCCATGCTCGCTGAGGTCTTTGAAATGCGCTTAGCTCCTTGGATAAACCACATGTTGATGATCTAGAATAAAATGTGTCGCCCAAAGGGTATAGCGTAAACACTCAACTTCCTCTGAGGTGAGGGAATCGGGTATGCAGAAATCATGCGCTGCTGTAGTCCAGAACTTCTCGGGGATGTGGTCTGCTGCAAGGATGCAACAGAATCTCCTCGACTCAAATTTAGGGTCTGGCCCTTGATTTCCCCACTCGCCAACTAGGGGTGGTTGAGGAACTAACAGCGGTACTGAGGAAGACCGCTGGGATGGCAGGCTGGCCGGTGGAGAATGCGTCGAATGGGATGACTGGACGTCGATTCATATGCTGTCCTCCGAAGAGTGTAGCAACCTAGCCACTACTTTGTGTTAGGAGGGGCTGATGGCCACCCTTCCGGGCTTAGAGGCCAATGCTGGTGGTGGTGGGTTTCACTGTTACTTGCCCGCCATTGGTCCCTAGAATAACTCTATGTGATCTCTTGTGGAGGTAGAGAGTGCTTCCAGTGATGATGGTGGTGACTTCACAACCGTAACCTGTGGGATCACTAGATATTCGTCCTCCTGAATAACCTGCGGAGGGAGGAGAGAATCCTATGGACCTCGTATTCCGGGAGCACCAGGCTGATGCGCCTCATCCCAACCCCGGCCGTGGACTTGGATGAGCAAAGGGAGGGTTCCAGAGCTAATTCGTACTCTGCTTCAGAGTCAGAGAAGTGGACTGGTCTGATCTCTATCCAGGGCTTCCCAGGATTCTTATTGTGGTGACGACATCCCGCCTTCCTACCCCTGGGTGGCTCCTCGGGACATGGCTCATTTCTGGCATGGGCTTCTTCAACCACACTGGTGCTGGGACAGAGAGGATTCCCACCCAAGAAAGCCGGGGTGCGAGGAGAACCGAGAAAAATGTCTAAGGGGGAATGGGGAGGACTTCCATGAATAACTCCAGAGCGGGAAAAACCTCCACTGGGACTGGCAGAAGCATGGGGAGGACCGCCATGTTTGATGCGGGTGGAGCAAGGCTGGCCTTGACCCCTCTGTTTTACGGGGTGAGGAGGACCTTCACCAGCTGCGGAGAGTACGTAGGGAGGATCCCCACATCAGAGAGAGACCGGATGGGGAATGTCCCTTCATCGACGGTCTAGGGAAGGAGGAATGACTCCATGCCCGGTGTAATGGGAATGGGAGAGGCTCATGTGCCTCGCATCACTACCGTGGGGCAGACCTTCATTTGGATTGGGGGTAGCACAAGGCGGAACTCCATCTCAAGCCTCGAAGTGGGGAAGGCCTACACTCTCTATTGTGGAGGTATGGGGAGAACCTCTGTATGGGGTGGAATTGCTGCGGGTTGGTTCGCGGCAACCACTGTTTGTGCCTACGATCTGAAGAGTCAACCCAGCCTGCCCATGGGGAGGTTGGGGCCTCGATCTCAGTTGGGTGCAGAGGCGGCCCTGCGCAGCATATGCAGGGGCTTGATGGTATGCATCGATGGTGTCCCGGGCCATAGTAGCAGTCAAATTTGACGCCCCTTGGTGGGCATCCTCCTTAGCTCATGCCCGACGCTGGCCTTGGGTCAAATGAGCCGGGACTTGTTACACAGGTGTATAGCTTACCTACTCCTCCTATTGAAAGATCGAGTGGTGGAACTGATGCGGCCGGGTGGGAGCCCTTGCCGGGAGCCCTGGATTGAGACTCTGACCAAGCTGGATCGAACGTCACTTACCTCATCAGCGTAAGCAAGGGAGTCATCAAGGTGCTCCGCGGACAGGCTCCCGAAGCGGTTGTATGTTGGGGTGGGGAGAAATGGCTCCCTATGTGACCTTCGAGAGCGGTGTTGATGGAAAGACATAGATGCCTCTATATCCAGGTGTTCCATATCCCACGTAGGGATGATGTTCTCCTAGTACCTATATAAAATTTCATTAATTACCCTTCGCTGGATAATTTCCGAAGGGGAGAGGGGGCGTGGGTGCCCAGAAGTCGTGGACGCAGAGGCCGTCGTGGAAGTAGTGAAGCCACGCGGAGCGGCTGTACTGGCGTGGCCTCTACCCCTACGTAGACAGGCAGGCGGTGATCACGTTCCTACGGCAGCAACCTGATTCCTGAGAAGCAGAGAGATGAACTCGTTAGTGCTGAAAGAAAAAGGAATTGACGACCAATGACCCAGTTCCATCCCATCTTCTGTGATCGGTAAGAGGGATCCACGCTGACAACATCACAGAACGGAATGTCCAACGTTCTACTGCCCCAAAGTTTGGTGAGTTTCATGCCAGCCCCGCTATTTTCATGGCGAGACCTAGCACCAAAAAGTTGGATCCGGTGAGATGTCAATCCATTGATTCCTCGAGCACTACTAATCTCCATATCGAGGAGAATAACTTCACGTCGGGTTCACCATTTCTGTTTCTGATGCTTTCACTGGGGCACGTGCGTGTGTCTCATTTTGGGACGAGAGACGCGGCTTTTTTTGTTGCCCTGCATTCCCTCTTTCCAAAGTCAGGCAGCATCCGCTCCTTATTCGGGGGCGTTTTCTCCTTGATCAAAACTAGATGATGGGATGTCGTTTCTTCCTTCTGTGGATTCCTCCTCAGAACTCGTCACCTAGTTTGGGTCTCCCCCATAGGCTTAAGATGTTGTTCGTGAAACTCTTACAAGCTCCATATCTTCATGGACACCAGTTAATTATACTGTTTTTGTCAGGACATTCCAAGGGGTCCGGTCTGGGCAGCAAACTTCGGTTAGGGGAGTAGTCACGTTGGGCATCACTGGCATGTCTGGATGCTGGGGATTGGTGTGTATGTCTTATGTCCCTTATTATAGGGCTTCTCGAAGGTGCATGAGCCTGAGGCATACCACATCGAATGCAGGTAATCGTATTACATGGGCATGTATATGAGGTTTTCCATAGCTTCCGGTGTTTAACATAGGGTATGCCTCAAGTTTGACGTCCAGTAGAGATGGATCAGACTGATAGGAACATTGATTAGAGTGGATTATATGGAGGAACCCCCTAGAGGGAACGTCGATATTGGTTCCAACATGTGGTTGGATTCCCAAATGTTTTTTGATGGAATGGGGGAGTGGAGTGGCATGATTCCACCGGGATGTGGTGGCCCGGGTAAGAATCAGGGTTCATGATGGAGGGTTTTGTGAATGGGATGGAACCTTCATGGGGTGACGATGGTTTTGGGATTGATACTCTAAGAGAATTCCTATGTACCTCACCTTGGCAAGGATCAATGACCATGTAGTTTGGAGGGTGAATACAGTTTAACGTCATGCGGGATGGGGGCGAACCAACGTGAAGGTGGTCAGAATTACCAAGTGGTGGTGGGCTTGAACCTCAGGGAGGATTCCTACGTACCATGCCTTGACATGGATCAAAGTCCTTGTAGTTCAGGTGTGGATGGGGATTACACTCTGAGGTAGCCCAAGTTGTTGGTGAACCGACATGAAGGAGGTTGGAGTGACCGGGTGGTGGGATTGAACATCGGGGAGGCTTCCTATGTACCATGCCTTAACATAGATCAAAGTCATCGTAGTTCAGTAAAGGGGCCTAGCACACCGACACAGAGATGGTCGGGGCCAATGGTTGTTGGGCTTCAACCTCATGGAGGTTTCCTACATACCATGCCTTGACACGGATAAAAGTCCTCGTAGTTCGGGAAAGGGGCTTGGCACACTGACACGGAGATGGTCGGGGCCAATGGTTGTTGGTATTGAACCTCATGGAGGCATCTTACGTATCATGCCTTGACATAGATCAAAGTCCTCATAGTTTAGGAAAGGGGTTTGGCACACCGACATGGAGACGGTCGAGGCCAATGGTTGTTCGGCTTGAACCTCATGATGGCTTTCTATGTACCATGCCATGACACGGATCTAAGTCCTCGTAATTCGGGAAAGGGGCTTGGCGCATCGACATAGAGATGGTCAGGGCCAATTTTTGTTGGGATTGAACCTCGTGGAGGCTTCCTACTTACCATGACTTGATAAGGATCAATGTCCTCATAGTTCGGGAAAGGGGCTTGGCAGACCGACACAGAGACAGTCGGGCCCAATGGTTGTTGAGCTTGAACCTCGTGGAGGCTTCCTACATACCATTCCTTGACATGGATCAAAGTCCTTATAGTTCGGGATATGGAGTGGGGCTTACGCTCAGAGGAGGCCCAAGGTGTTGGATCATGATCGGTGCTTGCTCTAATCTCACGTGAGTCATGCTCGGTGTGAGAAACAGGAGATAGCACAGTCCCGATGATCACGTCGTGAAAGGTGCGTCCATGGGGGATGGAATGGTACTTACACTTTGAGGCGTCCCAAAGAAGAAATAGGGGCCTATGCGTGGTTAGCAGCCTGAGAAGTCGGGGTTACTCTAGGATGGAGGCCCGAGGTGACAAAGCACAGTGGGAGAGGGTTTTGGGAATGAAGAAAGGAGGAGCCCCATTTCCCACCGCACCCTTCGCTAGCCCTGGGGACCGAAGATGAAAGGAGGAGTAGGCATGCTGCATCCGACAAGAAAATCTAGGGGCTTACACCAAGGTGTCTTCCCTTTCCCCGCGGACAAATGCCACTCTAATAGAGAGGATATCATCCCCTGTGAGGGGTGATCCCATCCCCATAGAGATGAGTGGGCATGGAGAATGTCCAAGGCGGGGGGACCCAACATGCAAGGCACGGGGTGAGGTCACAGTTTAACATCATGTTCTGAGGACGAGGTGCTTGGTAGTTTAAAGTCCTACAACTCGAATGAGATTAGTTTGCTCCGCACCCCTAGGACTTACATAACTGGTACCCTTTCTCCTTGGTGCAGAGAGGGGACATGCAAGGTCATGGTGAGGGGGTGTCATGGAGAAAACCATCGAGGGTCCCACATTAGTGTGGCTAAGAGAAGAAGTAATAGCCATTAGCAAGCCTAGGAAAAGAAGCATGAGGCTAGGCAACACAATGGGTGGTGTCATCCAGGGGACTCTGAAATCACATCGTGAAAACCTGGAGGGTTGCACAGGAAAAGGGATTGCTAAGCAGAGGAGTTCATAGGTAGGGGCCTTGTAAACCTATGTCGCTCCGCATGGCAAAGGGCACTTGTGAAGGGGTGTGATTCGCGAACTGGGGTGTCTCAGCCTTAGCATAGGGCAGAGGTGTATATGGGAGGTGTTTTGTGAAGTGGAAAGGCATTCAAAAAGGTGCCTTGTGAAGCAGGGTGTCAGGAAGAAATATGCTTCGTGAAGTACAGTGACTCTGCCTTAGCATGTGGATCATGTGTACAAGAAGGGTGTTTCCTGAATCATAAACGCTCCGCGATGACCCGGGTCCCCTTGGGGATCCCCTTCCTTCATGAAGTCCCTTAGGATTCACTAAGGGAATCCCTCTCGAAAGAGGGGATCAAAATGAGACAAAATGGAGGAACTTCATGAAGCAAAAGTACCTTGCACAGCTCATGTTTCGCAGAGTCGAAGGATGCTTCGCGATTCGTAAGTTGGGAAGTCGAAAGGTCAGACTATCCGTCCTTTGGGCTCAGGGGGAGCCCGATATTTATAGGCATGAGGCACCACAAAGTAGAGGTTTACGCTGCATGAATAGGAACTACATTGCTTTGCAGTGGGTCGCGAACATCAAATGCAGTTGCGGAGCATCCCGCCTTCTTTCTTTGTGGCGGGCTCGCGAACGTCAAATGTTTTTGCAGAGCGTCCCGCCTCTTTGCTTCGCGGTGGTCCCATGGTGCTGGGGGAACTCCACAAAATGGCTTTGTGAGGCCGTCAATGGGGCCTTCTTTTGGGCTTCTTCTCTGTCTCAAATTTTGGTGCCAACAATATATATTAATTTTATTTATAACCTATGGTAGTGGACCCATATGAAAGGGGTGAACTCAAACACTCAGTTAGGGAAAATATGGATGTTAAGAATAAAATATCATAAGTGAGCATATAATGAGTAAATAGTTATAATGAAGATAGAAAAGAAAATCATACGTAACAAATAATATTTCATAGAACATGAGTCATGTCATAATACGTGGCATTAAATAAGAATTTAATCAAGAGATTGTGGAAACAAGAGTCAAAAAACATGATCTATGGGAGTATAATATAGTAATAAGAATAAGCATAGGATTGTATTATGACCATTAGCATAGGGAAAGATCATGTTTATTGGTCATAAACTTGAACTCATTCTTGTGATATAACATAATTGTGCATGTGTATACATGTCTCGTGATATATAAACTTTTAACCAATGAATTAGAGAGCGATATATGACCACATACATCATTCATCCATACTTATGTGTGCGTCTTGAAATCAATCAATTATTATATCATAAACAACCCATGAAATGAACATGTATTTCATATCCTTTTCAAATTGAATCATATAAATAAATCATAAATAATTACATCATCAATCATAAAATGGTAACCCCTGGAAAATTTTATGTTATCCAAAGATATTTAGAAACCTTCTAGGTAAATTCCCATAATCTCTGATAATAAAGTTGTTTTTTTTTTCAATCCATATAGATAAATGGTATATGGTTTAATCAATAATGTCCCTAATAAATTAACTCATAACATCTAGGTGGACACCCTTCAATTAGAAGAATCAAATATAGGGTATTCTTAGAGAAAAATCATTGAAATAAAAAAAATTATTACACATTAAATATGATTAAGAAGGAAAATAGTAGTGATATATCACTTCTCTTATATAAATTTATCATTTATTATTTGAAAAAACACAGGTAATTAATCAAAAAATAGATAAATAATACTTATAGAATAATAGTAAAATTTTACATTAAAGAGAATGATGAAAATAACCCTTTTCTATGAAAACCTTTTTGAATAGAAATCATAGAAGAATTGTAAAATGATTTAATTTTTAAAACTATGAATCATGGGAAATGAGATTAAAATTTAGGGTAAATATGACTTGTGAAAAAGTTTTAAAAATAAATTTCATTTATTATTTTTATAAGGAAATTATATGAGACAAAGAAACTAGTTTCTCTCGAAAATTCATTTTTTTTAAATGTCAGAATTTTTTTGAGATATATTAAAGCATTAATTTTTATAAAATCTCTAATAATAGAGTCCTCAAAAATGTTGTAATTTTTTATAGAGAAAATTGGGAGTGGATGGTAATAAATATATCCATGAAACATAAAACCTTTTAATACTTTGAATCACCTTTATTAAAAACCCACATCATAAATAGGGGAATAAAATTTTAATTTGAAAAGTAGGGATGATATGTAAGATAATGAGATGAATTAATCCATATTTGTGTTCTTAAAAATGAAGGAAAGATATGTTTTGGATGTAAAATATTATCATAGAAGAGAAAGTTCCATTTAAAGGAATGAGCGTTATTCTTACCAATGTAAAAAAAATTATTTGAGAAGGTATTTCATCAAATAAAATGATACAAATGAAACAAAGTAATTTCCCATGAGAAAAATAGAAATTAATAATATAAAATAAAAATTTAAGGATAAAATAGAACATATAAGATCATAACTAAGTAGAAACCTTTTGATTCAAGGAGAAAGAATTTGAGTTAGTAAATTTGTTGCGACTTGAGTAACATTTAAAGGGAAACCACTTGATTATGAAATATCTTGAAATTGAACTTCAAATACTATTAGAAAAAGATAATTCATCAGATGTTATAATAAATAGGTAGTATATACACCACAAAAAAGGAATTTGATTTATAACAAGATTTCTATCTCAAAAAATAGAAATTGGGACCAAGAATACCATTCAAGTGACATAATATTCGAGGTAAGAATTAATTGATGATGAGGTTATTATGAAGAATTATTGAACCCCAGAAAAGAATATTGGAATATAATACAATTTTTTCATTAGACTGAATAAATCAAACTTGGAACAATAGAGTTTCATAAGAAAATTTGTTACACCATGGAAGAAAATTGAGTTAACACAAACCCTAAAAACATCAATATCATTCAAATAAAAAACACATGAAAGGTCCATCATAATATGTATTTTAAAATTTGATATATTGTACAAAAATTATGATAAAAATTTCATGGGGAATATATACACCAAAAAATAAATAGGCTTTGAACGTGAATTATATCATATTGAAAAAAAATTCAGATCCAAAACCCTTTATTAGTCTAGATTCTCTCAACGAATGTGCCTAATGTCTTGTATAATCAGATTAACTTTATTAGATACTTTCTTTAGAACCTTCTATATATATAGTTTTTTTAATATAGACTACTTATTTTTATATTTTATTTATTTATTGTATAGTTTTTTCTTATGTATTTTATTTGAGGCGGTTTGGTCAAATTATATGTACAACTTTTGTAATATTGACCATGCTTACAATTTTCCAAAATAGGCATTTAGGGATTGGTTTTTTATTAAGCAGTAGTTTAAACTGCCGCTAAATCATTACGTGGCAGTTTTGGAAAATTGTCCCTAAATCGTGTGTTGACATTCATTTCACAGTGGTTTTTTAAAATCATCATTCAACGATTAAGAGGCGGCATTTTAAAATCTTGGGAATCATTTAGTAGTGGTTTAAACCACCATTGGATCATTTAACGGTGGTTTTTTATTTTTTATTTTTTATTTTCATAATAATTTTTTTTTATTTTTTTAATATTTTATTGTTTTCAAAATTAATTTATTATTTATTTATTTATTTATATTTCATAATTTTGGGAATTAATTATTTTATTATTTTATTATTTAAATATAATTAATTTTCACAATTAATTATTTTATTATTTTATTATTTTATTATTTTATTATTTTTGAATTTATTATTTATTATTTGTTATTTATTATTTTTGTTAATTTTTTAATTATTTTAATGAATTTATTTTTTGATTATTATTTATTACTATGAACATGCCATATATAGATATTCTACATTGTGTGAGATTTGAACCCTTTACCTCTTGCTTATTCTTCAAAGACTTTACCACTCCAGGAGGATCTCCATGTGGTGAATAAATAGAATTTAATATGACTATATATATATATAATGATAGAAAAAACAAATAATACAACAAAAATAGATACAAACTAAATAATTAATAATTAATACATAATAAGTAATTATTAATTTTTAATAATTAATAATTACTAATTACTAACTCATAAATAAAATATAGATGAATAAAAAATAAACAAAATAGAAATGAATAATATATATATATGTGTGTGTGTGTGTGTGTGGTAATAAGTGGTAAATAATAAATAGTAAATAATAAATAGTAAATTATGAATAGTAAATAATAAATCATAAATAGTATATAATAAATAAGTATTTAATAATACAATAATAATAAATTAATAATAAAATAATAATAATTAATGTATAAAAAATAAAGAAACAATAAAAAAATAAATAGTCTAGAAATAAATAATAAATAAATAATAAAACAATAATGAAAAATAAACAAATAATAAATATTAAAGAAGACATTAACAATAAATTAATTATAAAATAATAGTAAATTAATAATAAAATCACAAAGAAAATGAAAAAAAAATAATGTATATGCAATAACAAAATAATAAGTAAATAAATAAATAATAAATAATAAGTAAATAAATAATATATACATAATAAAATATTAAAATATTTATAAATAATATATAAATAATATTTAATATTTAATATTTAATAAATAATAAATAATAAATACATTACTGAATAAGTAAATCATGAATAAATAATTAATAAATAATTATTAATAAATAATTATTAATTAATCAATAATGAGTAAATAATTAACGAATAATAAATAGAAAAATAAATTATAAATAAATTAACAATAAATGATTAATAAATAAATAATAAATGAGTAATAAAAAAATAAATTATAATCACACTCATATGTATAATTGTATATTAATATAAATATTTATATAAACATTAGTAAATATAAATATCTCTTTATATGTATCTATACATATATGATATACAAATATATAAACATAAATATGTATACATATTTAAAAATGTATATAAATATACACAAAAATTGAAAATTTTATATAAACAAATATATATATATATGATAATAAATTACCAAAAGAGGGGAAAACACAATAATTGCAACACCATCAAATCAATAGTAATGAAAATATAAATATTTATATGTTTATCAATACACATGCATATGTATATATTAACATTATTTACATATGTATATATATATATATATTCATATAGTTTTACTATAAATTCATTTATATATTTTATTTAATGATAATGATATATTTATATAAAAATACATTTATATATGATGCATCCACACAATATTATTGACATGCAACTGTATATTTATATTTCTCAAATACACACACTAATATTTACATATATTTGCATTTATTTACATATATTTGAACATAAACCTAAATAGAGTTTTTTTATTTACACACACATTTTTATATATAAACATTACTTTTATAGGCTTATATATACCAATGAATGCATTTTTATAAGGTAAATAAAATAGATATTTTTTTATTTTAAATGAAATAAATAAAAAATATTTATTTTCATATAGTTTATATATTTAAAAATATATTTCAATCTAAATTTTTATTTATAAATGTGAATTATTATAAGTAAATATACGAAAATATGTATATATTTAATTATAAATAAAACTACAGAATGAAAATGATAAAACATCAAGACCATAATATCAATATAAATATTATACCTGGGAATAAATTATGTTCATATCATGAAAAGATGAAAAGAACCCCTTAAACGAGACTGAAATTCTGTTAAATTTTATGAAATTGGGATACCGTGACTAAAAACTCAGTTTTGGAGGCCTTTTGGTTCTTTTGGCCTCAAAAAACATGACTGAGGTTCCCTTGGTACACTTGGGCTTAAATCTCATCGCATACATTAATTTGATTTGTGGTAGAGCCCAAACGGACACCTGGATCAAAAGTAATGGTCTTTTGAAGTTCAATTTTGATTTCATACTTTTCATGAAACTAAAATAAATTTTATTCTTTTAAATGTTAGAAAATTTAAATCTAATGTGGTTTTAGTTAATTTCATAAGCTTTGATTTGATTGGTTGTGGATCTGAAACAGACTACCTGATCAAACGTTAAGGTCAATTGATGTTGAAGTCTGATTTTCAATATATTAAATATTTGTTTCAAGTTTCAAAATATTATTAACCAATAATTATAAATATTTATTAATAAACATATTATAGTTAATTAAAATTTTAAATAATAAACTACATATGATAGTGAATAATAAATAATAAATCATAATTAAAATTTTTTATTTTTTTATATTTTTTTATTTCCCTTTAATTTAATAGTGTTTTTAAATAACCGTTGTTATTTCCTGGTGGTTTTTAATAAAACCATCACTAAAAATAAATTTAATTTTTTGGAAAGAACTATTTTTAAAACATTTAGAGGCGGTTTTAAAAATGATATATAAATATATTTTTTCTTATGGTGTTAAATGTGTTATATAATAATTTAATAATCTCTAGAATTGAAGATTTTTTATTTTCCTTTATTATTCTATCAAAATAATAAATATATAGTTATATGGGTTTTTTATTAGATGAACTCGGATTAGGAAAGGTGCTCAGATATGTTCATTTTAGGTTATTAAGTTTACTATGAATGTTTATTATTAATATCACTTATAAAATTTAAAATATTATCTTTATATAAAATTAATAATTTCATAAACATAATTTATGTACATTAAATAAAATTTTAAGGTCACCAATATTATAGTTCTAGAGTGTACTTTATATAGTTGGTTAAATATACCCAAAAAAGATCACATTGTAACTCAATAGCTGAGTATGGTTAAAGAAGTATATAATATAATTTTAATAGAAAAATAATGATTTTATTTATATATTATTATTTTGGAGAATCATATTTATAGTGTCTTTAATAAAGAATGAAAATCAAGTTAAAAAACATAAAACATTACATTGTGGAGGTGGTAGTCCGCACAACACGTGGTTAACATTTCCATTTCCTGGTGAATCAGAGTCTATGAGAGAGGATTATAATTTTTATATTCAAAATCATAATCATATTATATATGTTAAATTTATTCTTACATTCCATCCATATAACCGATTAATATAGGTGTCTGTGAAAAACAGAAGACGGCACATTGTGGAGGTGGTAATTCGCACAAATTCGTGATCAGTGTTCTTTTATTTTTCTAAGAGTATTGAAATGAATAAATAAGGGTTTTACATTAATATAATAACACTTCATTAAAAAATTACATTGAGTTAATTATATTACTAGGTTTAAGATAGTTTTGAAAGGGATATAATAAAAACAAACATATGAGGATTAATTACTACATACATTGGAACCTTGATATTTATATTAAAAGTCTCCTTGGAAGTGAAGTGATTAAGCTAAATTATGGTGTCCAGTGGATTTAGGTTTTTTAAGGGCCTTTAAGGTTATTAAAATTGGTCCATGTTTCAAGGAAATTTCTAATTTTATGTGTGAATTTGAATCGGTGGATGTGATCCCCATTTAAAAAGGATGAAAAGTGCACTTTTGTGAACACCTATTATTTTTCTATGATGGAATGACAATATTCAAGGTACAATTATTCAAAAACTGAGAAATAATGGAGTGTGGGCTAATAAATATTTTATAAATCCTTTACCACTCACTTTTTCACATGTTTTTAACATGTTTCAATTTATTTCCAATTATGTTTTTACATTTTACCATTTTTATTTTTTACTTAGGTAACTAGTTTTTAACTAAGTAACTTATCTTTTACTAAAAATATAAGACAAACCATATTACCAAATTTGGGTTTTCCTAACCAAACTTTAATTCCCATTCAATATAATTCAATCTCTAAATAATATAAATTTATCTTCTAATTTAAAACATTTTATTTATAGAAAAAACATTTTTATAAAAAAATATTTAAATCGTTTTGTGTTCTTAATCTTAATTATCATGTATTAACTATTATATGTGTGTAAAAATAATTATATATTTGTTAAAAATGATATTAGATTAATTATTTAAAATATATTAATTTAATTTATTTGATAAAAATGGCATAATATTAATAAAACAATTCATTGAAAATAACAGTTTTTGAAATATCATGGTAATTAACTTTAATCATAGTAATAATGTTTTTATATTGAAAAATGAAACTAAACATATTATATAATAGTAACATTTTGATCTTAAATTATAAATACACTTTATTTGTCTTAATTTATACAAATGATGGAACATAATTATTAATATAACCAAATAAAAATGGTTTTTTTAGTAAAATATTTCTAAGGTTTTCAAAATGTTAAACAAGTGTTTTATAAACTCAACATATTATTTTAAAACTATTTATATTAATTTATAAATATATATTTTTTTATATAAAATAAGTTTTAAAAAACATTCAATTTATAAAATTGATGGTATTATCCAAATCGTTATTTTTTTACTTTTTACCTACAAATAATTATTTTAGAAAAAAATAAAAAATCCAACCAATGGTTTTAATTAAGTACTTAATTTTGAAATGAATTTCATTTCATATAATTAAAATTATAAAAATTAAAAAATAATCTTTTAACTGAAAATACAATAAGGGAATAAAAACCACTTTTGTTGAAAAAATCCCTTTTAAAAAATTATGTAGCCTTTATTCTACATTATCTACATTTCTAAATTATTACTAACTTTTTATCTAATATATAATTTTTTCATGTTATAATTATATTATCTTATATTTCATGAATTATTCTAGTTCTATTTTTCATGTGACGAAAGCTGTCAATATAATGTTTTTTGGGGAAAATTATATTGTTAAGTCCCTAGGTGGTATACTTATAAAGAATCACTTTTCATGACATCAATGATATATAATGGGTAACCCTAACTATTAGGTGGCCATAAATAATCATTTATAAGTCAAAAAACAAATAGGTGATCCTAAATGTTTGTTTCCTTGTTCATGGTGTTTGTTTTGTGTTGCACTTATCTAGGAAACCCTAATTGTTAGGATACTGTAGGAATAGTATTGAGTTAATATACATATGTAGTATTTGGATAAAGATTTATACACACAGTTATCCCAGAATCATATATGATATAATTGAAAATTATTTTATACCAGATATAACCATAACCAATTTACATGCACAAACAATATAAGTTATTATTAAATATAGGTCTTACCCCACTAATGGATACGATGAATTTAAAATGGTCGTCATTATATTGTAACCCCATTCAAAAAAAATCTTATTAAATTGTAATCAAATATTTTACATAATTGATAAATGAAATTGTTGTAGAAAAAATTTATCATCATCATTAGACATAAATTTGAGATCAATCCTATAAAAATGAGAATCTTATTCTAAAAAAGTCATATGTCCAGTAATATAAGAATGGTTCTTAATTAATAATAAAATATATGTGTTAGAAAAACACCTTCCCTAATAACCAATTATTGAAGTAGTTCAACATGTGAATCTTGATTCTTAAGAGAAGAAAAAATTGGATTACTTAAGGTTTTAAGTGAATTTGATGAAATATAACAAAGGTAATTGTAACGTCCCAGTTTCAGAATCTACCTAGAGGCACCCCATACGCGATTGGTCACACGGCCTCAAGTGCATTTCCATAAATGCCAGAGGCTTCCAACTAGAAGAGAGGGCCTAGGGTGTGATAATAGGGACACTAAGCCCTCATTGGCAGAGTAACACAGTGGAAGTAAAACAAATGCACAATAGTGGAAGCAGTAAATATACCAACAATAGTAATAGCGGAAGACTAGAATAACAAACCACTGAAGCACATATATAAATGATGCATGGTACATGTTTCTAGGAAAGTATCCAAACAAATCACAATGCTGGAATACAAATAGTACTAAACCAAAGTACAAAAGAAACAAATAAATATCTCCTCAACATCGCAAGCCTAAGATTGGTCCCATGCTCTCCAACTCCACAGAAAGTCAAGTACCTAAATTAGAAGGGCAGTTTCCCTTGTCTATACCTACAGTAATATAATCTATCTGGGACCAAAATCATGGCTCAAATAGGGTCTGAGACTAAATCCCAGTAGGCAACCACCTGAAGATCTGTGCCTAATAGTCAGTGAATATATGGAGGGTAAAAGTACATAAAGTAGTAAATAGGAAATTACTCAACATTAGACAATCGACAGTTTCAATATCAAGAAATAGCTAAATAATCTGATAAACACAAATAGGTAACCCTCTAGAAGATACTCACAGCCCACCCCCTCTGGTCCTACATAATAAGTAAAAGCAACCCTCTGGGCAGTACGATCAATCTAACCCCTCTGGTTCTATGACAAGAATATATAAATAGACTCTCTGAGGAAGCACTCACAGTCAATTCCCCTTATAGTCTAAATTTGTCAAGGACTCTCTAAGGAAGCTCACACGGTCAATTCCCCTTATAGCCCCAAAGTCAATGACTCTCTAAGGAAGCTCACTCAGTCAATTCCCCTTTTATCCCAAAGTCGGTCAAGTAATTCAAAGACTCTGTAAGGAGGATCACACAGTCAATTCCCCTTATAGTCTAAAGCAGTCAAGGAATCTCTAAGGAAGCTAACTCGGTCAATTCCCCTTATAGCCCCAAGTGGTCCTAGGCTCTCTGAGGAAGCTCACTTGGTCAATCCCCCTTATAGCCTAAAGTGCTCAAAGACTCTCTGAGGAAGCTCACTCAGTCAATTCCCCTTATAGTCTACTACACCAGGTTCTCAAGGCACTGTGTAGGTCAACGAGCATAGCAATGCAATATTTCCAAAGTAAACATGCAGAACTACTTGGTGAACCAGTCTATAACATATCAAGCATGTCCGAAATACAAACTCTCCACCCTACAGCAACCAGCATGGAAAACAGGCAAGGCGTCCAAAAAGGCTAAGCAGGAACAAACGGTCATAAACAGATCAGGCGTGGGTGAAACATCCAAAGCACAGTAATCAACCTTATTTATATCCAGTTAACCTCTACACAAGCATACAAGCATGGAAAGCAATCAACAGGGGTAAAATGGTAAACATGCAATACCCCGTTCAAGGGTATTGGTCAAAATTGCACATAATACTCAAATAATTTCAATAGAAAGTCACAAACCACCTACCTCAGCATTGGAAGATCACTATATGTGAACCTAGAGGATTGTATCACCTTGGAACATCGAATATCTATAAAAACGTCTAAAACGTTCAACCCACAATATCTCACGAGAGAGGAGAAATCAGAAGATGGAGCTCTAGGAGAAAAGAGAACTCACCGATGCAATTCCAACACAACCGACGGTGTTTGATTTGGTGGACAAATGCTCACTTGGGGGTTCATCGAAGATCTACGGCTTTACAGAGCACTCGGTCGAACGAGACCTAGAAGAAGAGTGTTCAGACAATTAGACGCAACCTTCGTGCGTTAAATGAAAAAAAATAAAGTTCACAGAGTGTACTTTTGAAGTACACGGCATGTACTTGCCGTTTCTGTACTCCGTTTTAGGCAGCCTCCAGGTCACCCACACGGTCGTGTGCATGGACACTATACGGGCAGCACCCGACTACCTATGGTAACTGAGTACACGGTGTGTACTCATAAAGTACATGGAATGTACTTAAAAAATTTCGATAATTTCCTCTATTTCTCAAAAATTACTAGAAAAGGAAAACATACTTGAAAAGAAGGTCCATTTTCTTACAAACTTCCCCCCTTAAAGAAATTCATCCCCAAATTTCACTAGAGTAACATAGAAGAAGAAACATCGAACATTTCTGGCCATTGTGCTCGTACATCGGCCTTCATATCCCATGTCTCGTCCTGTACCCGCCCGTGCTGCCAAAGCAATCGTACTATAGGAACAGAACAGCCATGGAGAACCTTTGTACTGCAATCAACAATCCAAGTAGGATGTTCCTCGAATGATGCATCCACTTTGAGCTTAACCTCCTCTGGTTGAAAGACATGAGATGGGGCTAAAAAGTTACGTCAAAGATGAGAAACGTGAAAAACATTAAGCATAGCCCAGTACCAATGGGGTAATTGTAACTGATAGGCAACCGGTCCAACTCTCTCCAACACCTAAAATGGCCCAACGTACCTCAGCGAAAGCTTACCCTATCTCCTAATACTCCTATGTCCCAACCTCGATGTGACATGCAGGAAAACCTGATCCCCAACCTCAAACTCCAGAGGTCATCTCCGTTGATCAACATAAGACTTCTATCGAGATTGTGCAGTCCTTATCCTCTTCTGAATCAACTCTATCTACTCTGTTGTCTCCTGAACTAGATGAGGTCCCAGCATAGCCGCCTCTCCTGCCTCCAGCCAACATAAGGGATATCAGCATGGCCTATCGTACAAAGCCTCATAAGGTTCCATCTGAATAGTTTCTTTAAAAATATTATTGTAGCAAAACTCCACAAGAGGTATATGCTTCTCCCAAGAACCTCCAAAATCTAAGATTCATGCTTGGAGCATATCCTCAAGCACCTGAATCTTACACTCGGACTCTCCATATGTCTGAGGGTGGTATGCTATACTCAAAAGTACCTATGTTATCAAAGCCTTCTGAAGCCCCCTGCCAAACCCAAGAAGTATCCATGTCTGAAACAATGGAGTGTGGAACTCCATGCAGACCTGCAATCTCACAGATGTACAACTGTCCCAACTCATCAACACTGAAGGTCTCCTTGATCGGCAAGAAGTGAGAAACCTTTGTAAGCCTGTCAATTACAACCCAAACTGCATAGTTCCCTCGAGGTGACCTCGGTAAACCTATCACAAAATGCATCGCAACATCGTTCCACTTCCACTCAAGAATGGGTAACTACTGTAAAATCCATGTTGGCCACTGATGCTCTGCCTTCACCTACTAATAGGTGGAACACCTCCTGATGAAACCAGAAACATCTCTCTTCATACTTGGCCACCAATACTGGTGGTGTATATCATGATACATATTGGTGACACCAGGATGAACTGTCCAAACTGAGGAATGAGAATACATCATCAGATCCTCACGTATATCTGCAAGCACCCATACGCATCCCTGGAAACTCAAGATCTCATCCCCGACTACTATCCATCTTGGAATAGGGTCATCTCATGACACACTCTCTCGTAGGACTAGGCCTTGTGAATCTTATAAATTCCTCATTCGCACTCGATAAAGAAGAGTATAGGTAACAGCTACATAAGAAAGAAATGTCTGCCTCTGATTGTCATTCGCCTCCAAATGCATCTCCAAGAATAGAGTCATAAGCTTCCACTCACTGTTGGCCTCCTGAACTTCTTGTATCTGAGTCCTCCTACTCAACGCATCAGCCACTGCGTTTCCTTTCGCTGGCATATAGGCTAGCTCAAAGTCAAAAGATTGAAGATGCTGCTAGAACCACATGTGTTGTCTTAGATTTCGGTCACGCTGAGTGATGATGTACTTGATACTTTGTGGTCGGTGAAAACCACAAAATGATCTCCAAGGAGATAATGTCTCCAACAGCGCAAGGCATGAACAACTGCCGCCAACTCGAGATTGTGTGTTGGGTAATTCCTCTCATGTGGCCCAAACTACAGAGACTTGTACACAATGACTCCTTCTTCGTGAAAAAGCATATCTCCCAGCATGATACCTGAAGCATCACAGTAAATAGTTTAGATATTTTTAGCTCTGGAGAGACTAGTATCAGTGCTGAATTCAAACTCCCTTTCAGATCCAAAAAGGCTGACTCATAAGAATCTGACCACATGAACGTTGTACCCTTCTTAGTCAAACCTGTCAGTATTGATGCTAAGAATGAAAAGTCTTGTATGAAATGTTTGTAGTATCCAGCCAGCTCTATAAAACTCTACACCTCAAATACATTCTTCGTCTGCTCTGAGGAAACTATTACCCTCACTTTCTCTGGGTCTACTGATACTATTATCTCTGAGATAACATGACCCAAGTAGTGAATCTGATCCATCCAAAAGTGGCATTTTGAGAGTGTAGCATATAACTGATGCTCTCTCATTGTAGTCAAAATGATATCAAGATGAGTAGCATGGCCATGTAGAGTGTGAGAGTACACCAAGAAATCATCCACGAAAACCAACACAAAATAATCCAAGTATGGATGGAACACTTTGTTCATCAGTGCCATGAAGACTACTGGTGCATTCATGAGACCAAACGGCATAACCATATACTCGTATAGACCATACCTACTCTGGAAGGTTGTAAGAGGTATATCTAATGGTCTAACGCGCAACTGATGGTAACTGGACCTCATGTCAATCTTCGAGAACACTCGGGCTCTTCTAAGATGATCAAAGATATCATCAATCCTTGGAAAGGGATATCGGTTCTTGACCATCAACTGGTTTAGCTTTCGATAATCAACACAAAGCCTGAGGGTACTGTTGGCTTTTTTTTTTTGCAAACAGGACAGGCGAACCCTAAGGAGAAGTACTGGGTCGAATTAAACCCTTTTCATGTAACTCCTCCAACTGCTTCTTGAACTCCTGCAACTCAGGTGTAGCCATCTTATAAGGAGGAATGGACACTAGTGCCACCCCGAGCACAAGCTCAATAGAAAATTCCACCTTTCGCTTTGGAGGAAACCTTGAAATGTCCTCTAGAAAGACATCTCTGAAATGATCCACTACTGGAAGAAAGTCTAATTGTAAAGTCCCCTGGTCATCGAGATTTAGACTAGAAATCTGGACTGAAACTCCTCCCATCCCATGATGCTCGGGTCCTGCTCTTCTCTCCTGGACATCCCACTCACCCCTATGAAGAAACGATCTACCCTCTGGTGACGTGAAACTCACCCTACAGTGATAATAGTCGACGACATCTTGAAATAGAACTAACCATTCCATCCTGAGAATGAAATCAGAGCTTGTCATCTCTAGGATTAAGAGGTCCCATAAGAAATGACACCCACCAACCTGTAGAGGGCACCCCCTGCACTACTGTACACTAGCCGTTTTAGTTCCCAAGGGAGTGTCTGGCGTCAAGATATTGGTAGAAGAAAAGATGCAGAGACCAATTCTCTCCACAATATAAATAGATATAAATATATGAGAAGCCCCTGTATCAAAAAGAGCTATAGATAAAACTGAGGCTACTAAGATCATACCACAAATGGCAGTGGGTTCGGGATCCTTCTCCTGGTGGGTCTACTTCACTGCAAAAGTCTAACTTGTACCGCAGCCCTGTGACACTTCCTGACCACTCTGAGATGATCCACCTTAATGTCGCTGAAATCTCGGTGACTGACCACCATGGACACGACCTCTACCTCATCCTGGACGGCTGAAAGAACTTCAGTTCCCTAACTGGTGAGAAACTAGTGGCACTGCTCCTGAACGTGGAGTCATAGAAGAACCCCTGTCACCAGATGCTGGTGACATGATATGACAGAAGCATTGAAGGTGACCCATCTTGCATCATTATCGGCACTCCACTAGGTCTCTTGGGAAATGTGGCCTCATATTCCCACTCTTCCCGTACTGGTAGCACACCACCTGGCTACAAGAAGATGCATCCCTCCTACTCTAATCTGTTTGTGCAGTCTCCCTGCGGTGCTTCCTGCTATCAGTAGGAGGAATACTAACTCTCTATGATGATCCTCCCAAGATCAAATCTCCAGAATCCCTCAGATTATGATCTACGATCAGCGCATGGTTCACGGTAGAGGATATCGAAGTAAACCTGAAGATGTTCACCTGAGATCATATGTCGTGCCTCAGAACATCCTCAATCTTCCGAGTAAGGAACAACTCATCACCTCCTGGAATAGGAATGAAACACTACCACTCTGTGAAGCGAGATGAATACTCCATCATAGTAAGAGTACCCTACTCCAGACTCATGAACTCTCGGGCTCAATCGGCCCTTAAGTTCTCCGGATAGAAGTAATCGTAGAAGATGCGCTGAAACTCATCCCAAGCCATATTTTGTTGGTGTCCCGCCTGTGAGACCACATCCCAACACCTCCTAGAAGAGTCTCAAAGAATGTAGGTAGCGAGCTTCACCCTATTTTATGGAGGTATCTCCAGATGCTCAAAAATCATCAGTGTGGCTTCAAGCCATGACTCTGCAGCCTAGGGTCCTCCATCCCCTCAGAAAGTGGGAGGATGCTACTACTGAAAGATCTTTGTCAATTCTACCATCGACGGGGCAGGAGGCAGTGCTCCCTGAAAGGTCTGCATTATCCTCATAAAACCCTCTCTGAACTGTGAATCAGCACCTATGTCAGGTATAACGGCTGGTGGCAAGACTGGAACAACAGGAGGATCTGCAGGTAGTCCCTGATCAGCCATATCCAGTGTCTGATCACTACCTGGCAACTGGCATACAACCAGAGGACGTCTCGGTGGCTTTACCCTACATGGTCAAGCATACACCTTAGATCATGATTATTAAGGACTGAAAACTAGAAGAGTAAGAAGGGAACATGATAAATAAAGCACTCATGATTTACAAAACATGACTATACAACATGTACAATTCCTACACGGCAAGTTCCCGTAAGTCATTCACATGGGCGTGTACTTCTGCCTAAACTGGTCATGTAACACCCCAAACACATGGCGTATTATCTTAACACATGTCGTGTACTTGAATCCTCCTTCCATACCTGAGTTATTCTACACAGTTAAGCCACACAGATCTCCTAAGACAAGACTACGTGGCGTGTTCACAGTAGACACGGCGTGTACTAGACAGGCTTCACCTGGCCCGTGTTGTTAGTGACACGGCCTGGCACACGGCTCACACTACATGACATGTTCAAGGCGGACACGTTGTGTACATGAAAGGATAACACCGACCCAGGTTTTTAGTGACACGGTCGGGTACCTTGGTCAAACTACACGACATGTTCGATCCTGGCATGGCGTGTTCCTGCAAGACATTCCCTATCTCATGTCTCTGCCCACACAACCTATGACACGGTTAGAGACTACACAGAGTGTACATAATTTAAATGGTGTGTTCTTAAGAAAAACAGTTCCTTCCTGAACAGAAGAACACATGGCGTATACTTACTGTTACACGACGTGTATTCTGGGTTTTTCTGGATAGTAAGCCTCAGAAACTACTCTGGAACCCAGAAAAACATGGAAACGGACATTCAAAGTTACAAATTCCAATCCGTGATGGCAAAAATTCCCCATGAAACAAATTGTTAAATCTTATACATGTTACAACATGGAAAACAAGGAAATTATGCACCAAATTCCGGTCCATGAGGGCCCATAACACCTCCAGAACCAAAGTTTGGTGTTTATTCAAAAAAACATTACACAAACAATACCCTATCAAACAGTAGGTATTTTTTTATCAAGGAATCTATCACAACCACATTCATATTCTACAAAACATCTATCACAACAATATGCAATCAATAATTCATCCTAGATGGTATGGAAAGAATTCATTACATGTGATTTCTAGTAAGTTCTTATATGATGCATGAGATTGCATACCCTCATCTCATTGGTTTGAAACAAAAATAGAACCTCAATAACATTAATGGTAACAACACAAAACATTTGAATCACCCAATGGTGAAAATCAAATCAACTGTAAAGTTGGAAAACCATAAAATTGCATTAAACAAGGTAGATTGGCTTTTCCCTGTACACGGGATAGCTACTCCTAGTCATAGCTTATTACCAAGTATGGATTCTATCCTATACCTGGATAAAGGATCCAAACAGTAATTCAAGAGAAAATAATTACTTTTATCACTCTAATACCACTATGTAACATCCCTATTCCGGAAGCCACCCAGAGGTTCCACGTACCCGGTCGGTCACATGGCCTTAAGCACATTTCCCTAAATACCAAAGGTTGTCGACTAGCAGTGAGGGCCTTGGCTGTGATAGTGGAGAAATTATGCCCTCATTGGTAGAGTAACACAGCGGAAGGAAAACAAATACACAGTAGCGGAAGATGTAAATATACCAACAACAGTAACAGCAAAATACTGGAATAACAAACCACTAAATAACATATATAAATTATGCATGGTACATGTTTCTAGGAAAGCATTAAAACAAATCACAATGCTGGAATAAAAATAGTACTAAACCAAAGTAAAAAAAAGAAACAAATAAACAGCTCCTCGGTATCATAAGCCTAAGCTTGGTCACATGCTCTCCAGCACCACAGCAAGTCAAATACCTGAAGTAGAAGGGTGCTTTCCCTTGTCTATACCTGCAGTAATATAATCTGTTTGGGCCCAAAATCATGGACCAAACAGGGTGTGAGACAAAATCCTAGTAGGGAACCACCTGAAGATTTGTTCCTAACAGTCAGTGAATATATGGAAGGTAAAAGTACAAAAAAAATAGGAAAGTAATCAGCAGTAGACAATCCAAAATTTCAATATCAAGAAACAGCTAAACAAGAAGCTAAACACAAACAGGTAACCCTCTGGGAAATACTCACATCCTATCACCTCTGGTCCTACCTAACAAGTACGAGAAACCCTCTGGGCAGTACACTCAGTCTAACCCCTCTGGTTCTGTCACAAGAATATATAAATAGACTATCTAAGGAAGCACTCAAATTCAATTCCTTTTATAGTATAAGGTAGTAAAGGAATCTATGAGGAATCTCACACGGTTAATTACCCTTATAGCCCCAAGGTCAAGGACTCTCTGAGGAAGCTCACTTTTTCAATTCCCCTTATAGCCCAAAGTCAATCAAGTAATTCAAAGACCCTCTGAGGAAGCTCACATGGTCAATACCCCTTATATTCTAAAGTAGTCAAGGACTCTTTGAGGAAGCTCACTCGGTCAATTCGCCTTACAGTCCCAAGTGGTCCTAGGCTCTCTAAGGAAGCTCACTCGATCAATACCCCTTATAGCCTAAAGTGCTCAAAGACTCTCTGAGGAAGCTCACTCAGTCAATTATACTTATAGTCTACAACACCTGGTTCTCACGGCCCTGTGTATGTCAATGATCATAGCAATGAAATATGGCCAAAGTAAACCTACATAACTACTTGGTAAACCAGTCTACAGCATATCAAGCATGTCAGAAATACAAACTCTCCACCCTACAGCAACAGGCATGGAAAACAGGCAAGGAGGCCAAAAAGGCTAAGCTTGACCAAATGTTTGTAAATAGATCATGAATGGGTAAAACATCCAAAGCACAGTAATCAACACTATTCATATCCAATTAACCTCTAGACAAGAATACAAGCATGGCAGGCATTCAAAAGGGGTAAAATGGTAAACACGCAATACCTCGTTTAAGGGTATTGGTCAAAATTTCACATAATACTCAAATACTTTCAACGAAAAGGCACAAACCACCTAACTCGACATTGGAAGATCTCTATATGGGAACCTCGAGGCTTGAATCACCTTGGAACGCCGAAGATATACAAAAACGTCTAAAATGTTCAACCCACGATATCTCACAAGAGAGGAGAAATCAAAATATGGGGCTCTAAGTGAAAAGATAACTCACCTATTCGATTCCAACACAACCAGTGGTGTTCAATTCATAGGACGGACACTCGCTCGGGGGTTCATCTAAGATCTGTGGTCGTATGGAGCACTCGGTCGAATGAGACCTAGAAGGAGAGCGTTCTGGAGATTAGAAGCGGCCTCGATGCATTTAATGAAAAAATTAAAATTCACAGAGTGTACTTTTGAAGTAAATGGCGTGTACTCATCGTTTATGTACTCTGTTTTAGGCAGCCACCAGGTCACCCACACAACCATGTGCATGGCCACTACACAGCCAGCACCCGGCTACCTACGGTAACCGTGTACATGGTGTGTACTCATAAAGTACATGGCGTGTACTTCAAAAATTTCCAGAATTTCCTCTTTTTCTCAATAACGACCAAAAAAGGAAAATATACCTGAAAAGAAGGTCCATGTTCTTACAAACTTTTCCCCTTAAAGAAATTTGTCCCTGAATTTCACTAGAGTGGTGTAGAAAAAGAAACCTCAAAGAGTTCTAGCCACTATGCTCGTACATCATCTTCCCTCTCCCAAGTCTCATCCTGTACCCGCCCATGCTGCCATAGCACTCGTACCATAGGAATGGACCGGCCACAGAAAACCTTTGTACTGTGATCAATAATCCGGATAGGATGTTCATCGAACGATGCATCCACTTTGAGCTCAACCTCCTCAAGTTGAAAGAAACGAGATGGTTCTGAAAAGTAATTTCGGAGCTGAGAAATGTGAAAAACACCATGCATATACCAGTACCTCTAGGGTAATTACAACTAATTGGAAACTGTTACAACTCTCTCCCACACCTCAAATGGCCCGATGTACCTCGGTGAAAGATTACTATGTCTCCCAATCCTCCTATGTCCCAACCTCAGTTTGACACATAGGAAAACCTGATCCCCGACCTCGAACTCCAGAGGTCATCTCCGCTGATCAGCATAAGACTTCTATCGAGACTGTATCATAGCCATCCTCTTCTAAATCAACTCTCTATACTCTGTGGTCTCTTAAACCAGACAAGGTCCCAGCATAGCCACCTCTCCTACCTCCAGCCAACATATGGGTGATCGACATGGCCTACCATACAAATCCTCCTAAGGTGCCATCTGAATAGTTTCTTGAAAACTATTATTGTAGGAAAACTTCAGAAGAGGTATTTGCTTCTCCCAAGAACCTCCAAAATCTAGGATGCATTCTCGGAGCATGTCCTCAAGCACGTGAATCGTAATCTTGGATTGGCCATCTATCTGAGGGTGGTAAGCTGTTCTCAAAAGTACATGTGTTCCCAAAGCCTTCTAAATCCCCTTACATACTTAAGAATTAAAACGTTCATCCATGTTTGAAATAATGGAGTGTGGAAGACATGAAGACATACAATATCATGGATGTACAACTGTCTCATCTCATCAACACTGAAGGTCTCATTGATCGACAAGAAGTGAGAAACCTTCATAAGCCTGTCAATGACAACCCAAACTACAATGTTCCCTCGAGGTGACCTCAATATATCTGTCATGAAATCCATCGCGGCGTCATTCCACTTCCACTCGAGAATGGGTAACTGCTGTAAAAGTCTTGCTAGCCACTGATGCTTCGCCTTCACCTTCTGACAGGTGGAACACCTCATGACAAAACTAGAAACATCTCTCTTCATACCTGGCCACTAATACCGGTGGTGTAGATCACAATACATCTTGGTGGCACCAGGATGAACTGCCCAAACTGAGGAATGAAAATCCTGTATCAACTCCTCACGTATATCTGCAGGCACCCATATGCACCCATGGAAACGCAAGATCTCATGTCCGCCTACTGTCCATCCAGGAATAGGGTCCTTTTCTGACACAGTCTCTCGTAGCACTAGGATTTATGAATTTGATAGCTCCCTCATTCACAGTCAATCAAGAAGAGTATAGGTAACATCTATAGATAAAAGAAACGTCTTCCCCATATGGGCGTGCACCTCTAAATGAATTTCAGAGAATAGAGCCATAAGCTTCCACTCACTGCTGGCCTCTGAAACTGCATGTATCTGAGTCCTCCTGCTCAATGTATCAATCACTATGGTGTCGTTCCTAGGCTTATAGGCTAGCTCAAAGACAAAAGACTAAAGATACTCGACCCACCTGCACTGTCTTAGATTGAGGTCATGCTTAGTGAAGATGTACTTGAGACTTTTGTGGTCAGTGAAAACCACAAAATGATCTCTCGGGAGATAATGTCTCCAACAGCACAAGGCATGAACAACTGCCGCCAACTCGATATCGTGTGTTGGGTAATTCCTCTCATGTGGCCTCAACTGCCAAGACCCATACACAATGAATCCTTCTCCCTGCATAAGAACATCTCCTAGCCTGAAAATTAAAGCATCATAGTAAATAGTATAACTCTTTCTCAGCTTTGGAAAGACTAGTATCCGTGCTGAAGTCAACCTCCCTTTTAGCTCTTGAATGGATGACTCACAAGAATATGACCAAAGTAACTTTTTACCCTTATTAGCCAAACCCGTAAGCGGAGTTTCTAAGCGTGAAAATTCATGTATGAAACCTATATAATATCCATCCAGCCCTAGAAAAAATTTCACCTCAAAGATGTTCTTCGGATGCTCCTAGGAAACTACTACCCGCACTTTCTCTGGGTCTACTGATACTCATGTCTCTGAGATAACATGACCCAAGAAGTGAATCTGATCCATCCAAAAGTGTCATTTTGAGAGCTTATCATATAACATATTCTCTCTCAGTGTACTCAAAACAATCTCAAGATGAGTAGCATGGTTGTGTCGAGTGTGAGAGTACACTAAGATATCATCCATGAAAACCACCACAAAGGAATCCAAGTATGGATGGAACACTCGGTTCATTAGTTCCATGAAAACTGCTGGTGCATTCGTGAGACTGAACGGCATAACCATATACTTGTATAGACCATACCTACTCCGGAAGGTTGTAAGAGGTATATCTGATGGTCTAACGTGCAACTAATGGTAACCGGAACAAAAGTCAATCATTGAGAATGACTGGGATCCTAGAATCTGATCAAAGATATCATTAATCCTAGGAAAGGGATATCGTTTACTTACCATCAACTGGTTCAGCTTCCGATAATCTACACAAAGCCTGAGGGTACCATCCACCTTCTTCGCAAACAGGATAGAAGAACCCCAAGGTGAAGTACTGGGTCGGATGAAACCCATTGCCTACAAATCCTCCAACTACTTATTAAGCTCCTGAAACTTTGGTGTAGCCATCCTATAAGGAGGAATGGACACCGGTGCCGCCCCTGGAACAACCTCAACAGAAAATTCTACCTCACGCTCCTAAGGTAACCCTAAAAAGTCCTCTGGAAGGACATCTCTGAAATGATCCACCATTGGAGGAAAGTCTAACTGTGAAGTCCCCTGGTCATCCAGATATAGACTAGAAATCTGGACGGAAACTCCTCCCATCCCATGATGCTCGGGTCCATCTCTGCTCACATAGACATCCCACTCACCCCTATGAAGAAATGATCTACCCTCTGGTGACGTGAAACTCACCCTACAGTGATAATAGTTGATGAATGCCTGGAATGGAACTAACCAGTCCATCTCGAGAATGAAATCATAGCATTTCATCTCTAAGACATAGAGGTACCATAAGAAATGACACCCACCAACCTATAGAGGGCACTACATGTACTCTCGTACACTAGTCATTCTAGTCCCCAAGGGAGTGTCTAGCGTCAAGATATCGATAGAGGAAAATATATAGAGACTAAGGCTCTCCACAATAGCAACAGATATAAATATATGGGAAGAACCTATATCAAAAATAGCAGAATCTAAAACTAAGGCTAATAAGATCGTACCTTAAACGGTAGAGGGTCTGGGATCCTACTCAGGCTGGGTCTTCTCCACTGCAAAAGTTTTACCAGTATTGTGGTCCTATGACCCTGTCTGACCACTCTGAGTTGATCCACCCTGATGTCACTGAATTCCTGGTGACTGGCCACCATGGCCACGACCTCCACCTCATCCTGAACGGCTGGATGAACTCTAGTTCACTGACTGGTGAGAAACTAGTGGCGCTTCTACTGAATACGGAGTCATAGAAGAACCCCTGTCACCAACTGTTGATAAGAAGATCTGACAGAAGCGCTGAAGGTGACCCATCTTGGCGCAAGATCCGAACTCCAATGGGTCTCTTGGTCAATGTGGCCTTGTATTCCCACTCTTCCCATACTGGTAGCAGTCAACCTGGCTACCAGAAGATGCATCCCGCCTACTCTGATCTCCTCGTTCAGTCTCCCTGCGATGCTTCCTATTATTAGTAGAAGGAATACTAACTCTGGATGCTGAACATGCTTGGCTCACAACTCCAGAATACCTCAGATTACGCTCTGTGATCAGTGCCTAGTTCATGATAGAGGATATCAAAATCAACCTGAATATGTTCACCTGAGATCGGATGTTGTGCCTCAGACCATCCTCAAACTTCCGTGAAAGGAACAACTCATTGCCTCCTAGAATAGGCATGAAATGCTACAACTCTGTGAATCGAGAGGAATACTTCATAACAGTAAGAGTACCATGCTCCAGACTCATAAACTCTCAGGATTGATTGGCCCTCAATGTCCCCGGATAGAATTAATCATAGATGATGCGCCAAAATCATCCCAAGCCATATTTTGCTGGTGTCCCCACTATGAGACCACATCCCACCACCTCCTGGTGGAGTCTCGAAGCATATAGGTAGTGAACTTCACCCTATTCTCTGGATGTATCTCTAGATGATCTTAAATCGTCAGTGTGGCTTCTAGCCATGACTCTGCAGCCTGGGGTCCTCCATCCCCTGAGAAAGTGGGAGGATGCTGCTGCTGAAAGACCCGCGTCAATTCTTCCATCGACGGGGCAGGAGGCAGCGCTCCCTGAAAGGTCTGAATCATCCTCATGAAACCCTCTCTGAACTGTGCATCAGCACCTATATTGGGTATAACAGCTGTTGCCAAGCCTGGCATGACATGAGGATCTATAGGTAGTCCCTGATCAGCCATGTCTGGTGTCTGATCACCGCCTGGAAACTGATGTACAACCGGAGGAAGTCTCGGTAGCAAGACTCTGCAAGTTCAAGCGTATACATTAGATTAATATTATCAAGGACTGAAAACTAGAAGTTTAAGAAGCTAATATGAGAAATAAAGCAATCAAGTTTTACAAAACATGACTATACAGCGTGTACAATTCCTACATGGCGTGTTCCCTTAATTCATTCACATGGGTGGGTACTTCTGCCTAAACTGGTCGTGTAACACCCCAAATACACGGCGTGTTTTCTTAACACACGGTGTGTACTTGAATCCTATTTCCCTACCCGAGTCCTTCTACACGGTTAAGCCACACGGCTCTCCTAAGAAAAGACTACATGGCGTGTTCACGGTAGACACGGTGTGTACTAGACAAGCTTCACCTAGCCCGTATTGTTAGTGACACGGCCTCGCACACGGCTCACACTGCACGGCGTGTTCAAGGTGGACATGGCGTGTACGTGAAAGGATAACATCGACCCATGTTGTTAGTGACACGGTTGGGTACCTGGGTCAATCTACACGGTGTGTTCAATCCTGGCACGGTGTGTTCCTGCAGACATTCCCTATCCCATGTCACTGCCCACACAACCTGTGACATGGTTAGAGACTACACAGCATGTACTTAAAGTACACGGTGTGTACTTAAAAAAACAGTTTCTTCCCGAATAGAAGAACACATGGCATGTACTTAATATTAAAAAACGTGTATTCTAGGTTTTTCCGAATAGTAATCCTCAGAAACTACTCTAGAACCCATAAAAACACTGAAACAGACATTGAAAGTTCCAAATGGTGATCTGTGAGGGGCCATACTCCCCTTGAATCAATGTTTGGCATCTTATACACATTACAACATGGAAAACAAGGTAATGATCCACCAAATTCCAGTCCATGAGGGCCCATAACACCTCAAGAACCAAAGTTTAGCGTTCATTCAAACAAAACATTACACAAACAATGCCCTATCAAACAGAAGGTATTTTTTTATCAAGGAATCTATCACAATATCATGCATATTCTACAAAACATCTATCACAACAACATGCAATCTATAAGCCATCCTAGATGGCATGGCAAGAATTCATGACATGTGATTTCTAGAAAGTGCATATATGATGCATGAGATGGAATACCCTTATCTCATCAGGTTGCGGCAGAAATAGAACCTCAATAACATTAACAATAACAACATAAAACATGTGAATCACCCAGCAGTGAAAATAAAATCAACCATAAAGTTGAAAAACCATAAAAATTTCATTAAATGAGGTAGATTGGATTTTCCCTATACACGGGTTAGCTACTCCTGGGCACAGCTTATTACCAAGTACCCATTCCATCCTATCCCTGGATAAAGGATCCAATTAGAAAGTCAAGATAAAAGAATTCACTTCATCCTTTTGATACCACTTTGTAACTTCACAGTTCCAGAATCCACTTAGAGGCGCCCCGTACTCGGTTGGTCACATGGACTCAAGCGCATTTCCCCAAACGCCAGAGGCTGCCGACTAGCAGCAAGGGCCTTGGGTGTGATAGTGGGGAAACTATACCCTCATTGGCAGAGTAACATAGCAGAAGGAAAATAAATACACAATAGAGGAAGCAGTAAATATACCAACAACAGTAATAGCGAAAGACTGGAATAACAAACCATTGAAGCACATATATAAATTATGCATGGTACATGTTTCTAGGAAATCATTCAAACTAATCACAATGATAGAACACATATAGTACTAAACCAAAGTACAAAAGAAACAAATAAACAGCTCCTCAACGTCGAAAGCCTAAGTATGGTCCCATGCTCTCCAGATCCACAGAAAGTCAAGTACCTGAATGAAATGGGCGATTGCCCTTTTCTATACCTTCATCCATATAATCTGTTTGGTCCTAAAATCATGGATCAAACAGGGTGTGAGACTAAATCCCAGTATGAAACAACCCGAAGATCTATGCCTAACAGTCAGTGAATATATGGAAGGTAAAAATACAGAAAGTAGTAAACAGGAAAGTACTCAGCAGTAGACAATCCACAATTTCAATATCAAGCAACAGATAAACAAGAAGTTAACACAAAAAGGTAACCCTCTGGGAAATACTCATAGCCCATCCCCTATGGTCTTACCTAACAAGTAAAATCAACCCTCTAGGAAGTACACTCAGTCTAACCCCTCTGGTTCTGTCACAAGAATATAATTATACTCTCTGAGGAAGCACTCCCTGTCAATTCCCCTTGTAGTATAAGGTAGTCAAGGACTCTCTAAGGAATCTCACATAGTCAATTCCCCTTATATCCCCAAGGTTAAGTACTCTCTGAGGAAGCTCACTAGGTCGATTCCCCTTATATCCCAAAGTCGATCAAGTAATTAAAAGACTCTCTGAGGAAGCTCACATGGTCAATTCCCCTTATAGTCTAAAGTAGTCAAGGACTCTGTGAGGAAGCTCACTCAGGAAATTCCCCTTATAGCCCCAACCAGTTCAAGGCTCTCTAAGGAAGATCACTTGATCAATCCCCCTTATAGGCTAAATTACTCAAAAACTCTCTGAGGAAGCTCACTCGGTCAATTCCCCTTATAGTCTACTACACCAGGTTCTCATGGCCCTATGTAGGTCAACAATCATAGCATTGTAATATAGACAAAGAAAACCTAAAGAAAAAATTGGCTAACCAGTCTACAACACATCAAGCATGTCATAAATACAAACTCTCCACCCTACAGTAACAGGAATGGGAAACAGGCAAGGCATCCAAAAAGGCTAAGGAGGACCAAACGGTCGTAAATAGATCATGCATGGGTAAAACATCCAAAGAACAACAATCAAACCTATTCATATCCAATTTACCTCTACACAAGAGTAAAACAATGGAAGACAATCAACAGGGGTAAAATGGTAAACATGCAATGCCCCATTAAAGGGTATTGGTCAAAATTGCACATAATACTCAAAGACTTTCAACGGAAAGGCACAAACCACCTACCTCGGCATTGGAAGATCTCTATATGTGAACCTCGAGGCTTCAATCACCTTGGAATGCTGAGGATCTACAAAGACATCTAAAACTTTCAACCCATGATATCTTACGAGAGAGGATAAATTTGAAGATGGGGCTCTAGGAGAAAATATAACTCACTGATACGATTCCAACGCAACTGACAGTGTTCGATTCGAAGGATGGACGCTCGCTCGGGGGTTCGTCAAAGATATGTGGCTGTACAGAGCTCTCAGTCAAACGAGACCTAGATGGAGAGCATTCTGGCAATTAGACATGACCCCGGTGTATTTAATGGAAAAAAAGAAAGTACACAGTGTGTAATTTTGAAGTGCACGGTGTGTACTCACCGTTTTCGTACTCTGCTTTAGGCAGCCTCTTGGTCATCCCACACGGCCGTGTGCATGGCCGATACATGGCCAGCACCCGGCTACCTGTGGTAACTGAGTACACAGCGTGTACTCATAATGTACAAGGCGTGTACTTCATAAATTTCCATAATTTCCTCTTTTTTTCAAAAATTACTTGAAAAGAAAAACATACCTGAAAAAAGGTTTTGGGTTCTTACATTAATCATACTCTCATATACTCAACATGATTTGATATATCCATAACACTCAATATGATTCGGTATAGTAATAACATAGAGAGAATAAGAATTTATCTAAATATTATTATGGTTAAGGAATTTATTCATTTATCATATATGTAAATGTTTTGAAAGGATAAATGAGTTCAAGGAATTTTTACATGATATTTCAGGTGTTTAGAAAAAATGAAATAGACATATTATGTATAGGTTCTTTTATTATAGAGATCGTACAAGTGGGTAAATTTTCAAATCAAAAGAAGGTAATTTAGTTGGAAAGTATAATGATGTTTTTTGGAGTAAATAGCCATGGTCAATAAAACCTAAAGGTGGATTCAAGAATGAATAGGTAATGATTGCATAAAATGGAATTGACTGATATAACTAAAGTTTCTTTAAAAACTCCATGGAATTTCTATGTGAGATGTCGGTGTTATATAAATTTATTCCTTTATTTGGAATGGTGTGTGATACTAACTATCTATTTTATAAGTTTGTTAAATATAAAGGATTCCAAAATTAGTGAAAAATTTTATAAATATTGAATTTTTCATTCAAGTGGTGGGGTAAAGATTTGATATATCAATGATCACAATATGAATGAAATAATAAATCTCACATTGATATAAATAAGTTATGTGCATATTCCTCTCATTTATATGATATGATAAGAGGATTTTTTCATTAAAAAAGAGTTTTTATGGAAAAATTTAGATGATTAAAATTATACACATGGTTTATGTTCATCAGATTCTATAACATGTTTTAAAAAGAAGATAACTATAAAAAATATTTTATCCAAGATAAAATATTTATCCGGATATTTTTTAAAATATGACGGAAGGTGTTTCTACCATTCATTAGTTGGATATTTTAAAGAACAAACACTTAATTTCAGGTTAAAATGATCCAAATACATATAATATGATATTTTATATAAAAAAATAGTTATTTTCTTAAAATTTAATACTATAATTAAATTATTATTATTTCCTAATAATTATTTTGTGTATTTTAGCATGATACTCTAAAGAGAATATAATATTTAAGAGGAAAGTGAGAGTATGTTTGAGTTGGGAAGTTAAACTTTAACATAGATATGGTTATTCTAATCTAAAGTTATAGTTATTTTCACTGAATATCCTAAAGTTTTTTGGAATTTTTACGGTAAATATAAATTTAAGAGTTTAATTCAGTTTCTGTGAGAAAGTGAATATCACTATTTCTTAAAATCTTATACAGGTTAATTAGTTACATTTTTTACTAGAATATTTCAATGATTATTTTGATGGAAATATTTCCAAGAATGATGACTTAAAATATAGAAAATTTATATGTAGATAATAAAATTTCACATCATAGAATTTGATTTTGTGGAGATAAGGAGTTTGAATATTTTCCAAGAATTGAACATTATGAATGTGGTTCATAAATATCACCATTATTGGAAATTAATTTCTCCATATATTTTAATCACTAAAGTGTTTAGTGGGAGGGTTTTATTAGTTGATCATATAGATATGTGATATGTATTATGTGTAGATGTAATTATTTAATAAATCTACATAATTTGTAGCAAACATAATGTTGGTTTTGTGATTTATCATAATGATATTTTAGTCAAAAACTAATGGGGGTTATATTGAGTATTATTAAAATACTTTTAAGAATATAAAATGTATTATATAAAATTAAATCTATACTTTATCATTATTTCATGTTAAATAAAGACATATATATACATATATTTCATGAAATGAAATGACGGTTGACCACTCAATGTTTGACTTTGAGTTACCCCTAATTGATGGTAGCCATGGATTATTATAGGTTATGATGAAATTTGATGGTTAACATGATTATGATTCTTTTATGAGATATATAATATACTCATGTGGCAAAGAAAGTGTTTTATGCACTAGATGACCCCCTAAATAAATCACGTAGATTTTCTTACACTTTTTGGTATACTAGGGGTACATGGATCATATAGTTCATTTTACCTGAGATTGGTGAGATAAATCGCATGTGAACCTTTATACATTGATACCTTTTCTTACACAATCCTTGAGTCATAGATAATTAAGGGTCATTGGGTATATTATTGAACAGTTCAGATTCGAATCTCAACTAAGATAAGATTTGTTCTCTCTTGTGGTAAGTATGACATCTGGTCCATTGAATAAGATATCTTAAGGAGTGTGTGATCACACCTAGATACAACATATGATATCCTTATCTATTTGGATTAGATTCATGTGATGTTATCATCCATTAAATTGAATGAAATTTGATATATTCATCAACATGTTCAGTCTATACTCAGAGAGTCAATAATATATGATCTACCCATATGAAATTGATATAATTTTTATCCCATGGCCACCCAATTTCTTTGAAAAATTGAAGAAATTTCTCCCAAATTTAGTGTAGATAAATACTCAAGAAGGTTAATTGAGTCTTTTAAATAATCTCATAGAATTTAATGTTCTCTATTTTAAGTTGATTTTGATATGTCAATTTTCATATTTAATTAAAAAAATTAGAGGAAAGATATTCAAGTAAAGAAAATGTGATACAAAAGATTTTTATAGTGGTGTAGGGATATAAAAAAATACACCAGTATACTCCACCAACACTCCAAGTGAGGTTTTCATTTTTTATTATGATCCTTCTCTAAGATATCACATGGTCATGAGTAAGAAACTGACACTTTATAAAAATCATTTTTATCCCTCTATATTATTTTACCAGGGACCTTGAAAAATGAGTAAATTTTGTAGACACTTAATCATAATTGAGTGCAAAAAGCTTAAACATCACCCATAATTAAGTTCAAGTGTCAACCAATTTTAGTACAGATAGATCATATATAGAGTTTGAGTACAACTTTGTCTCATAGTTGACTCCACAAATGAGAGTTGATAGATCCGCTTTTAGATAATTTTTTTTCAAGGTGTAGAAGCTCCAAAGTGATCCTTACAATGGAAAAATCATTAATGATCTCACAATAATAAAATTATATATTAATAGTTTTATATTCTTATTAATCTTTTATTAATGCAATAAATAAAAGAATAATTTATTTATTATTCTTTTCATATATTAACTACCGTCTTCAATATATATATTTAAAATAGTGAATATTTTTATTTATTTTATCTTCTCCCTTATTATTCAAAAATTCAAAATATTAAATTTAATGATATTTCATAAATAACTCAATGAAAATTTCAATACAATAACATTATTCATGAAATAAACTCTAAAATAATTCTTAGATCAAAATAATTTGAACTATTAAATATAATATTTGAATTATCAAATAACCATTATAGATTCAAAATATAGAAACTAATTTAAATCTTCATTTCAGTACCTTTTTAATCTTCACTCAATTTCTAGTGAAAATCCTTTTACTTTTTAAAAAAATTACCATGTTGAATCTACTTAATAATAACCATTTAAATTCTAAATGAATTTAATCCTAATGTACCTATAATCACACAAATAATTTCTAAATTTTAAATATCCAAATTTGAATTAAGACCTATATCGACCATAAATATCATCTTCCAAAAATATATAAATTGATAATCTCATAAATTTGATACTATAATATTGTAATATCTAAAACCTAATATTATCCTCACATAATTAAAAAACCAAACTTACACATAATCTGTTTAGACTAAAAATACTGAGTTCCTGATGTGATAATTTCTAAACTCGTTATATCCTTGTAATTAATTCCTAAAAATTACAACTTCTATTCATTTTTATTATGAATAATTCCATTTTAAATATTCTCTATATAGATACACTAGATTCTACATGCATCTTTCTTGTTCCAGTTTGTAAATTTTGTTGTGTTATTCTAGATGTGACGGTGGTGTAAGAAAAATTCACCATGAACATGTGTTCTTTATGTGTTTCTGTAAGTCATACCATGCATATCATAGCCAACCCACCGTATCCTATTTTGTCTAATTTTTTACATGGTACATTGAATTTCTTATCATGTATAAAACATGTAAATTATTTTATCTCTTAAAAACATCATTCTGCATTATATTTTATATATTTATATTGTTAATACCATGTCGCATATGAAAATGTCATAATATTTCATTCATCATTTCACATGAATCCAAGGTTTGAACATCATTATCTCTATTAAAATTAAAAATTTGGTTATCATACTTTCAGAGACACATGTTCATTGAGATCACTAAAATGGGGTTGAATCAGTGATATATTATTGTTTATGTTTTTCTCTATAAAAAAGTATGGAAACATTTCAAATTGAAATGATTTAATATTAAATCATAAATAATAACTCATAGACAAGGAACAAATGATTTATATGGTTCACTACTTAGTTTGAGAATCTAGTCCTTTGATTGATTGAGTAAAACTTATGATAACATGATCCACTAGGAAAACCTTATGAACCACAAAGAGCATGGAATGTTTGTGGAACTTTCTTAAAAAGTCTCCATAATTTTTGTGAGCATACTACACAATTAGTGTAACTTGTTCTAATATAATTATATCAAATCTTTTAGTATTAATATATACAACTTCCTCCTATATTCAATCATCTATTTTCTGGGTGTACAAAGACATTATTCACTTAAATTCTCATGCACAACATTGTATGCAAAAACTTCACTAGATGATTGCATCTCTATCAAGAATCCCAATATTCCATGAATCATGGAAACAAAATCTTTTTTCCTTATTTATCTCATATATGTGAACTTCATGGAAAAATCACTTGACTGATTTTGTTATAGATCATACCACAAATTTTTTCCTTCCCCAATTGATAAAATTATTCATAGAATACTATGTGAATAAAAATATTTCCTTAATTTCCTCCAAATTAGTCTTCCAAATATAAGCATATAGGTATAATAATTTGAATTTAAATACTCCTACATAATCAGATATTAGATTCTAAAAGACTATCACTGGTTTTATCTTCATAGCTAATGAATAAATTCATGTAGAAACTACTACTTAATCTTGGAATTATTATTAATTATTCCGTAAAACCTATCTTTCATCCAAGATGGATCTATTTAAATTAATCCATCCATTCATGATATTTATAGCTTCCTATAAATATGAATCTTCACCAATCATGTAATAAATTTCATGACTTCATCTTCCTTATTTAATCTATAATTATTCCTCTTCTCTCTCCATGATAACAATAATTAATTTTGAACATATATATATATATATATATGCGTACAATTTTGATCGTAGCTACTACAATCACAACATGAAAACTCCCAATGAGAACTTCCTTCTTCCATATTAAAGAAACTAAACATTTCACATTAATAATTATCAAGATACTATTCTTGAAAGTTTGATTTTTCACCTAGAAGATTCATTAAATTTTCTCAACATTTGGCTTGACTATATAGAAAAAAATGACCTTGTGAAGCCATAATTAGTTAGTCAAACATATGAGTAAATTTAATGGACCACACAAAACAATGTTCAGTGGATAAACTATATTAATTTGATCAATCGTAATTATTTTTCATCACTCCTTCACTTATCTCATTCCATTGATAATTATCTTACCCTTATTAAGGTTTTAAATATAAACAATGAATCTCGATTTCAACATATGACCTTTACATGGAAGAAATGTGAAATTTACATTTACAGTGTTATATAATGTCCCACCATTACATAGCTTACATAAATGCAGAGTAAAATTTATGTACGTGGTGTCATACTATAGTAACATTTACTCAGGTAGAGAAATATTAAATTAACCTTTACATCATATATAGATATTAGTTTTATATATACGTAGCAACTAGATAACCTTTATGTGAGTATAGATAATTATTTTTTACCTTCATGAATGAGTATTAAAATATGAATTGCATTTACATACGTACTTAATTTAGTATAATACTTCTAAACTACTTCAAAAAGACTTCCAAATTGGTTTCTTACTCTTTAGACTACTTTGGAAATTAGGAGAATAATTCCAAAGAACATACATATTTATACTTCATGTATGTTTTAGATAGTGTCACTAAAGCCACAAAAACGTTCCCTTGATTTCTAATAATAACATATTCACAGCCATCACATTTAATATGATTTTTTTGTTTTAACCGAAATAGAACATGTCATGCTAGTTCACTCAAACATATCTTTATATATTCTATAATATTGGGCTCAAAAAAACACATTTTTTATTTTATTGATAACCAAGGTATATAAATCACTATCAAACTTAATGATCTTATAAATAGATCATCATTCAACTATTCTAAGCATACTTGAGTGAACTAAACATGGAAAAAAGAATTCTTAATAATCATACCATTCTATATATATTTAAAAAATATATCTAGAGTATACTTCCTCAAACCAAATCTCACATTCATCAATCAATACTTCATCACCAATTAATATCACTTCAAAACCTCAAATCTATCCACAATATGATAGATTAGTTCTTGAAACCTTTGAAAACAAGATTCCTGCAAACACATCAATAAACTACTAAAAATTCAAAAATGATAAAATCATAGCTTAACCATTTTGAAAACACCCCCTAAATACATTCTATTCCATATAAATAACCCCCTCCCTTTGAGATATATCAAGGAGAATTATAATGAAAGTTATGAATTTTCATTTATTTTTATACATTTTTTACAACAATATCCAAATACAATAAGTGAGAGGTAAAAGAACATCATACCTTATCCTTGAGATGGGTACGAATGAACAGAAAACATCAACCTTGGATTTTAAAAATCTTCATTATATAATCTTTTTGAACACATATATTATTTTCTATTTTATAGGAACATACTCTAACTTCAATTTATTTCTCTCTACAAAATCCATGATAAAGGGATATTTAAAGTCAATGTTTTTGCTTCTTGAATGATAAATGTGATTATTTGATAAATTGATAGCACTTTGATTATCACATCTAATATGAAGTGGTAGATTCACCTGATCCTTCAAATAAAATAATTGTGTCTTCATCTAGAATAATTGAGTATTGTCATAAGTTATATCCACATTCTATAACTTGAAAATTCTGAAATTCATAGACCTCTACTTCTTAGTATGATAAAAAACACACTAATCATCAAGGAAGAAAACACCACTACATGTGGAATTTCTTTCATCAACATAATATACTTCTTCTTAACCAAATATATCAGACATTAATTTTTATCATATTTCAACCCAAAATAGAGTATACCCTATACATACCTGATAATTATTTTTCCTACTATAAAATGATATTATTTAGGTGGACTTTGATAGCTTGCACAAAGAGTGACATCATATATTAAATCCATCCTAGAATTATTATGGTATAATAGACATCTAACTGACATAATAAATTCTCTAGAATAAGCATCATTACCTTTATTATATTTGCAAATATTTTTCCCAATGAAATGGGTGTTGAAACACAACTGAAATCATTTTGTACAAACCTTTTCAAGACATTCTTTGCATTATTTTATTAAGAAAGGAAAACATGATCAATCTCTTGAGATATTTGAAAACCAATAAAGTACCCCATAACTACCAAAATAGAAATTTCAAATAATTTCTTCATATCCTTAGAAAACATTTCACACATATCTTCATTATTTCACTAAAATATTATGTCATTAATATAAACTATAAAAATAAGGGGTACCTATTTGGTATATTTAATATAGAGATAGTTTCCAACTCTTCCCTTTATAAAATTTAACCTCTTCAATTAGATGTATATATTGGAATACCAAGATCTTTTGGCTTGTGTTTGCCCATATAAATACTTTTTTAACCATTAAACATAATTCTATTCTTCTCCAAAAAGAACCCCTATGTTTCTCAATGTATAATATGTGGATCTTAATTAATGAATTTGACCATATCGATTTTAGAGTTTTTAATGTATATATAATGGTTAAATATATAATTAATTGATTTGTCATAAAATTATGATTTATTTTTTTTATAATTATTGAATTGTTTTTGATTGGGTTAAAAAATTTTAATTTAGCATGTGAATAATGTGTGTGTCGATTTTTGTTTATTTTATTTGTTTGTTTCATTTATAAATTTGTTTTAAAATTTTAATTTTAATATTCTTAATTTATTCATTATATTAATGATTTTTATTCATTATTTTATTCATTATTTTTTAATATTTAAATTCTTAATGTTTTTTATTTTTATTTGAAATGTTAATTTCAATTTTTTTAATTTCTTTTATTACAAACATGCTTTTATTTGTCTTGGAAAAAATATTTTTAAAAATATTTCATATCTGTGTAAGATATTTTGGGGTAGAGTAAGATAAAAATTATCTACCATATACATAAATTTAGATAGTGTGGATAAGATAATTTTAATAACCCGTAAAATTTTTCCTATTATGATAAATTGTGGTTGAATTCTACCTAAAATAATCTTTAGCTTGCTTCCTATGTAAGAAAAAATTGAACTAACTAGCATTATATGAATTGAAAAAGGTCATGCATGTAGTAAAATTTATCTTCAATGATTACCCACCAACTATTATTGGGAGAACATCCAAGGATGGATTTTTCAATGATAAAGCATTCCTATTTTCCCATCTAGAAATTTCAAAGGCAAGTTTCATTTGAGATGTTTTGATTGAAGATTTTCTGAATCCATGAGGGTGAATCGAGCGAGTGCCGCCACTTGAGCATTCCAGATCTGGATGGTGTGATCCTAAGAAGATGAGGGGACATGCACCAATAGTAGAGGCCACCATTTAAGTCTGTTGATGATGATTCCTATAGTTCATATTAATTCATCAAGCTGAGAGTCTGTTATAAAAAAGACACAATCTGATATGATGAAGCTTTTTTGAGATTATACATCTAGGGTTTGTGTTATCATATAAAATTGAGATAATATCTTTAATACAATGAACCAGTCAATCTCTCCAATACATTAACCCCTCAACAACATCACTTTATCCACTATCTGATGTCACAACCTCCATCAGCCAAGCCTCCAAATGAAGTCTGACACATAAATAAAGAATCATTTACTAAAGGTGTTACCATGACCTAGTGAACTAGATAAACCCATAAAGAAGATAATGACCAAAGTCGATTATTGTGGACTTGGTTTAAATGCATCTTCCCATGAATTTTTATGATGAAGGAATTTTTTTGATTTATGAATATATTAAGATCGGTGATGTTTTGGGTTGATTTCATACGTGCGTAATGAGGATAAAACCAATGAGGCTATGAAGACAAACCATGAGGAGATATTCCAAAAGAAACTCAACAATTATAAATGAGGTTGTAGAGTTAGAGCTCTTCTAATGACGATAATGACCTTATATAATATTATGGGATAATATCATCAATGTTTCAGACTGTATAAGACCCAAACCTAATGTTTGAATAATTTTCATTGATGAATTTTTAGTAATTTAATAAGCTCCTTGTTGTTGGGGATTGAGGACCATGATCAAGGCTGAGACCATGTTGATGTTTGAAATCATTATTCACTAGTTTATTCTTGTTGTTAGGTTTATATTGATGTGTGGGTAGATATCCACATTTTTTTTGGTTAATAATTGAAAAGTCAATGCATGCAACATGATCGAACAATTTTTTGAGTATTTTCATTCATTTCCATGATGTTTTCGGAGTTCATCTTGATAAAAGGGTAAGATATGGGTGTGAATTTATATTTATTGTTCATGATAGGATTTTGATTCATATATACTATTCGGTGTGAATAACTAAGAGTTATTAAATTTGGGTTAAGATAAAATGATGATTTAATTATAATGAGGGTCTCAACATCAGAAATTAATTCTAACAAGTACCGATGGTGAAAAGTTTTTTTGGAAAAGATTTTATTAGAGTAATAGCACAGTTGATGGAAGGATAAATGAATAAAATCATGTTAGTAATGATAGAATGGACAGTTTATAAAATATAGGAAATGTAGTAGGATGGTGAATTCAATGATAAACAAATGGGTTTGAAACAAACAGGAAGGGGTTACTTCATCAGATTTTGGATACACATTTTCAGAGAACGAGAATGGAAGTTTAGATATGGGAACCATGAAACATAATTAGAAGAATAAACTATATTGAGAAGATTATTTCCCTCTTTTATTTACATGTTTCGTGTTGATTTCATTATATTGTTTTATAATTGAAATTCTGAACATGTACTAAAGTTAAACCTTTTAAGGGAAAAATTTTGAGCAATTAAAATTTTAATTATTTTTGGAAAAAATATTCCTAGATTTATGTACTCTCAAATAAACTATAGAATATTTTCGCATAACTTCTTTCTTGTAAAATCAATGAAAATTGTATTCAAATAAATTCATTTAATAACTAATTTGACATTTTCAATCATCTAAAAAGATATTTCTTACAAGAATATCATGACAAGATTAATTAATGGATTTTATCCTATTTAAAATTGATTTTATAATTTCAATGAATGATTAATTATATAGTTGATAAAATTTATAATTATTTCAATCATAGTTTAACCTAATAAAGAGTCTTGCTGATCCTTCAAAACTCAGTTCTATTGAATTTTTTTTCATGAAGGATGAAACACTTCTTAAATATTTTAATTGAGTTCATTATCATTATAACTGTTTTATTTCATTATTTGTGTCTAGTTCATATCTTTTTTATATATCATGTTACTGTAACTACTACTGCTGCTAATTGAATTTTTTACTTATTACACTTAATTTTCTTATTTGATTTGTGTTCTTTTACTTGGTCTGGTCATTTAAATTCACCTTCTTTATAGTTCAACACGCTACACACTAGCTATATTAGTTTAAAATAAAGAAATAAATAAATAATTTTCATGTAGTTAATGTCTTTCACTATTAAATTTCAGTTCCTTTTCTAGGGAAGGCATGATTGACCAATGAAAAATATACACAAAAATTAAGTTTGAAAAAACTATTAAAAACAACAAGACAATATTCTCAAAATTAAAATTTTCTATGAACAAAATCTTGAATCTATATATTGATGCACACCATAAAAAATATAGAAAATTAGAACCTATTATTTCATAAATAGACATTAAGTACTTAGTAATTAAAAAGAATAACAAGATAAAATGGTTGAAAATATGGAAAATATGAATAATAATAAAAATTAAAATTTAAATCCACAACTGTTGAGTAATGATTTAGCTGATAGAATGGGCCTTTGGGTGTTTTAGGTGCCAAATGTTTTTAGTAATCCATCTTGTATAAGGAAAAACTCTAGAGAAAGAAAATTTGAGATTATTTAATCCCGTATTTCCATGTTTCCATTATATAATGGACTTCATAATTAAGACTTTTTGAACTTAATTAGGGATTTCATTATTGTGGTGCATTAGATACCTTTAATAATACTGATTAAAAAAGATCCCAAATATCTTTCCCTTTCTATAAAAATATAAATGCTAGATCATGGTTTCAATAGTTAGATGAAGATATTTTCTATACTTTGGGGAAATTGTTTAAAGACATTATAATGAAATTTTATCTAATGAGAATGACTACTAAAATTAGGCATAATATCATAATATTTTTGAAACATGAATCAAAAATGTTACACATGGAATGGGATATATTTATGGGTCTTCTTAAATAGTGTCTAAATCATCAATGTACTCCACAATTGCATATAGAAACCTTTTACAATAGCCTCACCCCATGAAACCAAACCTTATTTCATCAATCTTTTGGGGGTATTTTATTAATAAGACTACAAAATAACTGAATAAAATATTCAATACACTTTCATAGAGCTCTAAACATAAGTGTCCTAAGAGAGGGACAATAGTTAGAAAGTGGAATAATAATGTTCAAGAATTTTAAGTTAATGTTTTTGGTTATTTTAATGAAAATGACCAAAACCCACTTAGGGAGTAGTTCCACTAATGTGGAATGTATTTCCATTCCAATTATTATGTCCCTAACTTTGATATTCCTTCCCAACAACCTAATAATGCTAACTTTACTAGTTTTGCACCAAGGTTACATCCAAGGGATGATCCTTTCTTCAATAATTACAATCAAGGTTATAGAAATCAACCCAACATTATTGGATGGAGAAGTGGGTTTTAAGACATGTTGTATCCCCAAGTTTTAACAATATCCTAGGAAGCCATGCCAAATTTTACTAAGGGAAGATCCTTCTAATTCTCAGTGAAACATTGAGGGTAAAATTTTTCTTAGTAAGACCAAATTCTGAATAGAGTGGATTTTGAAGATGAAAAGATCAAGATTCAATTTAATAAACAAAAAGAAAAATAACATTTGGATAAAATTCAAACTGATGATAGAATAAAAAATCTAGAAACTCAAATGGTACAACTTGATATGGGAATGAATCAAAGAGATAAAGGGAAATTACCATGCACTATTAAAATCAATACTATGGAAAATATCATGGCTATCACTATAATGAGTTGCCTTTATACTCACCAAGAATCCCCTAGGTATCCTAAAAATTCTAAGAAAGAAATTCTAGAACAAACTGTTAACCAAAATAATTAAACAATGAAACTAGAAATCATAATATCCCCACTGAAATTTTTTTATAACCTTATTTTCTAAATATTAAGAAATATGATAAAGAGTTGAAAATCATGAAAAATAACAAGAAAGAAAATTTTGAGAAAGAACCTGAATGGATGCCTATAATTTTAAAAAATTCAGATCCACATATTCCTTTTCATGGCTTAATTAAGAATAATAATCATAAACCCAAACTTCTCAATTTTTTTGATTTGTTTAAAACCTTTCACATTAATATCACATTTCTATATGTTTTAGTTCAGGTTACTTTAAATATAAAAATGATTAAAAATGCTATTCCAAATAATAAAACCCTTTATTATTTTTTCATATATAGTTTAATAGTGGATTGTATTATTGTTGTTCAGAATAGGATACCTCCTAAGATTATAGATCCATGTACATTTTTGATCTTATGTTCCTTTTGAAATAGTGGATATGTCAACTACCTTTTTCAACTTAGATCTAGTATAAACCTTATTTCTTACCCAATATTTTGAATTTTAGTTTAGGAGATCTATTTCCCACCACTTTTTTCTAGAAATTGGGATACCAATCTATAACCCACCCTATAGGAAAATTTGATGATTTTATATTTGATATAGGGAAACATTTTTTACCTGTTGATTTTCTTATGCTCGATGTGGATTGTGACAAGGAATTCCCTATCTTTCATGGTGGGACCATCCTTTCCACTATATTTTTTATTAAATGTTTCTAATGAAAATTTAACTTCCAATATTTGAGAGAAAAGTAGAAAATTTAATGATTCTATAAAATGAAAACATTAAAAAAACCTATAAATTTTCTAGTAATAAGCTACATGAATCTAAAAAACAATTTTGATGATGTTGAAGAAGACTTCTTAAATATATATCACGAAATCAATAATAAAATTGCACATGCTAAGACTTAAATTTGAATTTGTTCAAGTAAAAAGGTTGAGCTTATTGATGATTAAGAGGAATAATTTCTATAAAACCATGATCAATTTTCTATAGAGAACATTTTAACACCAAAATTGGAAATTTATTCTAAGGATTTATTGAATCTGGAAACTAGTAAGGTAGAGGTTTTCTTTAACTCACATTCATTTTTTAAGAATCATATTGAATACCTTGGACCTACTAGGCCCATGTTACTTCTTTCTAGTTAGGAATCACCAAATTTGGAGTTGAATCCTCTTCATTATCATCTAAAATAGTATTTTCTAGGTGAAAACTCTACCTTTCCAATCATAATCCCAACTGAGTTAGAAGAAATTCAAAAATAGAATTATATTTCAATTATAGGGAAGTTAATGTATATTATTGGATGGTCTATAGTTGATACTAATGGAATAAGTCCATATTTTTCATTCAAAAAATACCAATGAAGCCTGATCACAATCCTAGAGTTAATGTTCAAAGAAGACTAAATCCAAATATTATAGAGGAAGTTAGAGTAGAAGTAATTAATATGCATGATGAAGGAATAATTATTTCAATTTTTGACAGTCCCTAGTTAAGTATAATATAATTTTTCTCTAATATAGGAGGGTTTAAAGTGGTTACTAAAGAGAAAAATGAAAAAAAAAATCAAATTAGGAAAGCTAATAATTGGATACTATGCACTGATTATTAAAATACTAACTCTGACACTAGAAAATATCATTTTTTAATTCCATTTCTAGATAAATTTATTGAAATGATGGATGGAAATGATTTTTTATGGCTATTATGATTACAAAAATATTCATATATACCCAAAAGATTAAGAAAAAACCACATTCACATGTCCATTCAGGACATTTTCCTACTAGAAAATGCGCTTTAGCCTGGGTGGTTCTCCTGTCACCCTTCAAAGGGGTATGATGGATATAATTTCTGATATGAATAAATGAATTATTTAATAGTTAATCAATGAATTTTCCATATTTGGTTATGATATTTAAATATTTTTGGAAAATATGGGAACTAATTTATAAAGGTGTGAGGATAAAAAACCTAGTCTTAAAGTGAGATAAATATCATTTCATGGTAATATAAAGGACTTTCCTAGGCCATAAAGATTATGGGAGGTGTATTGAATTAAAAAAAATCTAATATTAAAGTGATTAAAAAGATTCTACCTTTTACAAATGTAAAAGAAATTATAATTTTCCTAGGACATGATGATTTTTATGGGAGATTCATTAAACTCTTTTCTAAAATTGTTACACAATTTTGTTCACTATTAGTCAAGGATATACCTTTTATATTTGACAGTAAGTGAAAATTATCCTTTAATTTGTTAAAGGGAAAACATCCTCACCAATACTGAATTACCCATATAGGAAACTAACATTTGAGGTTATGTTTGATGTAAGTGATAGGGAAATAGGGGAAGATTTAGGATAAAGAAAGGATAAGTGGTTTCGTGTGATTTACTATGTCAGTAAGTTTCTTGATGATGCTTAGAATAATAGTTTACTACTGAGAATAACTTTATTGTTTTCATTTTTTCCTTATAAAATGTTACGTAATGTCAAATAGGATGAAAATTCATAATATTCACTAACCATTCTGCCTTGAAGTATATTTTGGATAAAAAGGAATCAAAACTGGGCATTATGAGGTGGAATTTGCAATTACAAGGATTTGATTTAGATTTCAAGGAAAAGGAATGTGCTAAAATGTGGTAGATGACCACTTTTCTTGGTTACCAACAACCACAATTCAAACTAGTGATCTAATAGAGATAAATATATCTTTTCTTTATGAGAAATTGTTTACTGCATCTGTGAAACAATATTCTTGGTTTTTGGTTTTTTCCAACTTCTAAGATGTAGGTGTCATGATAAAATAAATTTCAAAAACTCAAAGGAATAAGTTCATTACTGATCTTAATTACTACTTTTGGGATGATTGCTTTCTCTTTAGGAGGTGTGTTAATGGGATACGTAGGGGGTGTGTTTCGGAGGAGAACATTATTGTTATTTTAGAGAGTTTTCACTATTATTCATAGGGTAGACAACATGGTGGATATAAGACTTCAGATAAGGTCCTTAAATCATGTTTTTATTTTCATTACATGTTTACATATATAATAAGTCTAGTTTTTAGTTGGGATAAATGTCATAGTCTGGGGAATTTTGTTAAGGAATAAGATTTTCCACCAAAATGGATTCGAGAAGTTTAAATTTTTTATGTTTGGAGTAAGATTTTATGATTCAATTTCTATAACCATATGGAAATTAGTACATCCTTGTTGTTTTATACTATTTCTCTATTTGGGTTGAGGTGGTATCGATTTCAAACAAACTTTCTAGTTGTGTTGTGAATTTCATCAAGAATAATATTTTCTCCATGTTTGGTGTGTCGAGAGATTTCATCACAGATAATATTACACATTTTAAAGAATTTAAATTAAAATATTCAATGTAAAAGTATGATTGTAATAATAAAATTGGTACCACCTATTAACCATAGTCTAGTGGGATGGAAAAATCTCAAATGGAGAATTGAAATAGATTCTGGAGAAGACTATATATAGTTCAAGAAAATATTTTCCTTTTAAGATGGATGAGGCATTATGGGCCTACAATACTACATATAAAACTCCCATAGGGATATCTCTATATAGACTTATCTTTTTTTAATACATGTCACGTTTTTGTATATCTCTATAAGAAATCGTATTTGGTAGTGAAAGCCCAAATTTTTGATATTAGCTTTGTTAGAGAGAATAGATTATTAGAGTTAAGTGATCTGAAGAATTTTGAAAATAGTATTTTGAGAATGTTATAATTTATTAAGATATGTAAAAATATTTAAATAATCCACTATTCAAAACATGCACCTTAAGGTTAGGTAGAGGCTCTTACTTCTTAATTCCAAATTAAAAATTTTTCCAGGTAAACTCAAAACTAAATGGTTTTAACCCTTTACTATCCTAAAAGTTCTTGTGAATGGGGATTTTTAATTAATTAGAGAGGAAAATAAAATCTTCTTATTCAATGTTCATAGATTTTAACATCAATTTTATGGGATGTCAAAGGGATTTTCTATCATCTATATACAATAAAGATGAATAACTACTAAGTCGAACTATAGACTTAAAACATAGTGATTAATGGGATTCACCCAATGGTTACTATTTTTTTATTTTATCTTTTTCAATTTCAAAAATTTCCTAATGTCTACCTGGTTCTCATCTTTCCTCACTTTCATTAAAAAAATATTCTCCTTTCCCAAGTGTTTAAATTTGTTTTGTGGTAACTCATTAGACTATAATGAGGCACAAAGTTACTTTGGTTAAAGCTTTAATTATTCTTCAGTATTATAAGGGGCTACAAGCCTGAGGATACTTGATTCAATTCCCTAAAAGTCTTATTTGGTTAATTACATTATTAAATTGTTGATTATTGAATCTAATGTTGATCTTTTCATCTTATAATATTTGTACTCTTCTGGACAGTACACTTCTCTCAAAACATAGATAATGAGTACATTTGAATGAACTAAAATGAGTATAGATTTTATTACTAGGTGACTTTCTATTCATTTTAATTTAATAAATTATAATTTTTAATTTATTTTTATTGCATGAAATTCATAATGGGGGAAAATTTTAGGAGTTTTTGAAATTTCATTGAAAATGGGTTAGTTCATTATTACATGGTACTTTTTTTGCAAAAAAAGAAATTTGATCTATTCAAAATAGTGCTTGTTGAGTTAATAAGGTTTCCTTATGACTTTTCCATTCTTTCATGTTTTGAGAATCACAAACACCCTATCTTAAGGAAAATTTCATTTTCCCTGAGATTTTTTTTAATAAAGAAAATTTTCCTTCCCCAAGGAAATTTATCCTTACCTTGTTTTTTCATTGTTCATTTTTTAGTCTCTCTAAATCTAACTCTTTCTATTCCTAAGTGAAAAATTAGGTTTCACATATAAAACCTCGGAAATCAATATATACATAGATATAGAGTATTCTGTTTTCAGGATCCAAATTCAAACTCTGAATTCTTTGAAATTAAGATTCTGAATTCTCTGAATTTCAGACTCTGAATTCTCTAAAATTCAAAATCTGAATTCTCTGAAATTCAGAATCTGAATTCTCCGAAATTCAGAATCGGAATTTTCTAAAATTTAGAATCTGAATTCTCTCAAATTCAGAATCTGAATTCTCTGAAATTAAGAATCCAAATTCTCTAAAATTCAGACTTTGAATTCCTTATATTTTAGGGTCAATATTCCCCATAATTTGGACTCTGAATTCCTTAGAATTCAAACTCATAATTCCTTAGAATTTAGACTCGGAATTCCTCAAAATTTTGGTTCCTAATTCCTCATAATTCATAATCCGAATTCCGCAAAATTCCAACTTTGAATTCCTTAGAATTCCAGTTACAAATTCTTCAAAATTTCGACTCCCAATTCCTCAGAATTCAGACTCTGAATTCCTCCGAATTCAGACTTCGAATTCCTCAGAATTCAGACTCCGAATTCCTTATAATTTAGACACCAAATTCCTCAGAATTCAGACTATGAATTCTATAGAATTATGATTCTAAATTCCTTGAAAAACAAAATCTGAATCTCCTTATAACATATACTCTGATGGTTTACTCTCTTAGACTCTGAATTCTACATTTCCTTGGACTCTAAAAAATTTAATTTGGTTGAGCAACAATATTTTACTTACTCTAGTTTGAGTTATAAAACGATTTCATTCATTTAGTTACTAACTAACCATTTTTTGAGTGACACATATATAGGTCCCTCCAAAATTCATGGAAAAATATGGTCATTGGAGGAGGGAGTCGACTGTTGAAGATGTGTTAATAAATAGGAGCTCATTTGGACAAGCTCAATACTTACTACACACATTTATCAATCAAGAGATTACATGCTATTGAAGTGATTTCTAGAGAGAGATACTTTAATTCTTTGTGCATACAGAACGTCTTGTTTATAATTGCTTCGTGTGAATGTTTCTAAGTACATTCGAGGGATTATGGGGATAGGAATATAGAGGTACTGACTACCTTGAAGTTCGAGGGCTTGCGGGATAGCAAGATAGACTAAGATATTCATATCTAGGGCTTACTCTTGTGTGGGTAAGACAAAATTTCTTGAAATAATGAATCAAGGGACCTTTATCCGTGGTTGTTGGATACTCAACTCTTTGGGTTAAAAGATTTCATACTTGTTATGTGTATTATTTCAGGTTTTTTTTCTACTGCACTTTCATTGATAAGGAAAGTATAACAATCTTGTACTTTCTTATACTTGTACTTTGATTAGGAAGATTATATACGCTTTGAGGTAGGATCTTTTTCCTTGTAAACATTTCCTATGTTTCATTTCCGAAACCATATTTTCATAATCAAGCAAGTTTGTAGAACTAAGAGGTCTTGTGAATTTATCTTGTTTAACATTGTTAAACATTACCATCATTAAAAGTTCCAAAATAATTTCTTAAAGTATTTAATTCACCCCCCCCCCCCCCCCTCTGGTATATTGAGCATATACATAATTACTTTGATCCTATAATTGGTATCAGAGCAGATCTCTGAAATACTTATATTCACATATAAGTTCTCTTGCTCACGTTTTTTCCATGTTCTATTGTTTCCATGCATAGGATATTTTTATTCTTGTTTACAAGATTTTATTACTAACAAGTTTGTGTGGAATGATTTTTTCTTTGAGATGGAAGGAATGAATGTTGGTTCAATTGAAAATATTAATCCTACCGGACCAACTATATTTGATGGGAATGATATTGAATATTAGAGAGATCATATGAAGACCTTTTTTATTAACACTGGAGTGGAAAACTTTGTTATACTAACTAGAGATTACAAGATTCCCAATAAGGAAGTCAAAACTTTTACTAATCAAGAAAAGTCAAAATATCAACTAAACTACAAGGTACACAATACGTTGTTGTGTTCCATGACCAGGAATATATATATCCAGGTTTCTTCTTATGAAGCTGCAAATTGTATTTGGAAGAAGCTTGAAGTTACTCATTTTGGTACATCCAAAGTTATTGAAACTAGAAGAGCTATGTTTAGAGCTGAGTATCATGGTTTTTTTCTTTCCTTATGGAGAATATATTTGTAATATACAATAGAGATTCATGATTATTTTAAATATCTTATAATCCATGGGTGAAAAAGGTTTATATGATGAGGCACTTGTGGAAACAATTATAGACATCATGCCTAATGAGTGGGAATCAAAGAGAACAGCTATTTATGTGAATATGATAGTCTCATAGATTAATCTTGATGATATTTTTCAAACTCTTCTTCAACATGAAACTTCAATAAAAAGATATGCTAACAATGTTAAGAAGAATAATGGGAATGGAAGTGTTACTTTTACAACTACCTCTAATCATATGAAATCCGAGACTCCTGAGAGAGTTACAAGGTCTAAATCGAAGAAGGTCACTGTTTTATCTGAATAAAGTGAAAGTGAACATTTTGAGAATGAACTAGCTTATCTTGCTCTAAGGATGAACAAGATATTTGGGAAGAAAGACTTTCAGCATAGATATAAGAAGAAATAATGAAAGGAATAATTTTGTATTTGGTTATACTAGTTCAAAACTGATTTTCAGTAACAATTATTTTGTTCCTCAAAGTGCTCCATTCTGCACTAAGTGTTAATGTTGTGGGTATTGGGAAAAAAATTCCTTAAACAAAAATCAGTATTTATGTTTTCAAAAAGCTTATTTTTCAAAGAAAATGTGGATTCCTAAAATTTTGCTTTCTGATGTTTCTGGATCCAAGAAAACTTGGGTTCTGAACTTCTAACTCTCTTATTTTTATGAAAATAAATATAGTACCAATAGAAATACATGGTACATGGATAGTGTATTTTCCCGGCATATGACTGGTTACAAAAACTTCTTTGAAAAGAATATCAAGATGAAAGGAGGAAATGTAACTTTTAGATATAATTCTTAGAGATAAATTGTTGGTATAGGTAACGTTGTTCTTCTTGGAAAAAAATTGATTTCGAATGTTTTGTTTGTTAAGGGTCTGAAGTACAAACTTATTAGCATAAGTAAATTATGTGATGAAGGTTACCATGTGAATTTTAAGAATTATAAGTGCTTAGTACACAATTCCAAGGAAGAGTTTAGTCATTCTGCCAATGGGAAAGAGAATGTTTACACAGTAAACATAGAAGACCATAGAATCCAAGATCTACCTTTTCATAGTGTAATGGAAGATCATTATTGGTTATAGAATAGAAGGTTAGGACACTGTAACGTTAGGAACCTATGGAAACTCTAATAAAATACTAGTTATGGATCTACCAGAGCATAGATTTGATTCTTCAAAAGTTTGTGATCCTTGTCAATATGAAAAGCAACATTAATCAAGTTTTAAAACAATCGGTGAAATCTCAACTACTGATGCATTACAGTTGGTGCATATGGATCTTTTTGGTCCAACACAAATTAAAAGCATTGGAGACAAATATTATATATTTTTTTAGTTGATGATTACACTATATTTACATTTGTTTATTTTCTAGAAAAGAAATCTGAAGCTTTTTCTTATTTCAAAAGTTTTATATCCCAAGTTAAAAATGAGAAAAACCTTCCTTTGATAAAACTATCCATAGTGATCATGGAATAGAATTTCAAAATTATGATTTTGAAACCTTTTGAAGTAGAAAAGGCATTACTCATAACTTCTCATCACCCAGAACTCCTCATCAAAATGGTGTTCTTGAAAGAATAAATAGAATTCTTTAAAAGATAACAAGAACCATGTTGAGTGAATTTTCTATAGCCAAGCATTTTTGGGCTGAATCTATAAGTACTACTTACTATACTATAAATCGTGTTTTGATTAGACCTATTCTTAATAAAACAATTTATGAGTTATAGAATGGTATAAAACCTAGACTTTCCTACTTCAATGTTTTTGGTTTCAAGGTATTCATTATGAATACCAAATATAATCTATACAAATTTGAACCAAAATATGATGAAGGAATTTTATTAGGCTACTCCACAACTTCTAAGGCTTATAGAGTTTTCAATAAAAATACTTGTACTGTTAAAGAAGTAGTACCTATCAAATTTAATAAAAACAATCCTTTTGTTTTTAAACAACCTCAACATACATCTTCTGATGTGTTTTCAAAAATTGATTATCAACCCTTGATAGAAGATCCTTCTGATAAGGAAAATGTCCAAGAAAATTTTTCTAAATCATTTACCCCATAATACATCCTACCCTATGTTGATGAAGAGGTTTTCAAAACCCGAATCAGTTGTTTCTAAAGAATAATCCAAGTGATAGTATCATTGGTGATGTAAATAAACCTGTAAGGAATACATGTTACTTAAGAAATGAAGTAGAACATCTAGCATTCCTTTCCCAATTAGAACCAAAAAGCACTGATGAATCTTTAGGTGATGATGATTGGATAAAAGCTATGCAAGATGAGAAAAATGAATTCGAAAGGAATAAAGTCTAGACCTTGGTTGAAAGACCTAAGGAAACTTCTGTTATTGGAATAAAATGGGCCTTCAGAAATAAATATGATGAAAATTGAATCATTGTAGGAAATAAAGCTATATTGGTTGATAAAGGATGTAATCAACAAGAAGGAATATACTATGAAGAAACATATTCTCTATTAGCTAGACTTGAATCTATTCTTATTCTACTTTCCTTTGCAGCATTCTTCAATTTCAAAAATTTTCAAATGGATGTTAAATGCACTTTCCTTAATGGTTATGTTCAAAAGGAAGTTTTTGTTGAACAACCTCCTGGTTTTGAAGATACAAAACATCTTGAACATGTTTTCAAAATTACCAAAACTTTGTATGGACTCAAGAAATCCCCTAGAGCCTAGTATGATATACTTACAGGGTTTTTTCTTCAAAACAATTATGATAAGGGAAATGCTAATCCAACCCTTTTTATAAAGAAAGATAATAAAAATGTTTTTATTGTTCAAATTTATGTTGATGATATTATATTTGGTTCAACTCGGCAATCTTTAACTGATTACTTTGAAGATCTAATGAAATCTGAGTTTGAAATGAGTATGATCGATGAGTTAACATTTTTCCTTGGTTTTCAAATTTCTCAAAAACCAGAAGAAATATATATATACCAACATAAGTATATTAAATAAATTCTTAAAGAGTATGGATATTACAACACTAAGAGTATAAGTACTACCATTAGTACCTCAAATTCACTTGATCTTGATAAAGCTGGGAAACCAGTAGATAAAACATTTTTTAGAGGTATGATAGGAAGTCTACTTTACTTGATAGCTAGTGGTCTAGACTTAATGTTTTCACTATGATTATGTGCAAGATATCAATCCAACCCTAAGGAATCTCATTTAAAGGCAGTGAAAAGATTTTTCACTACTTAAAGGGAACCATAGATCTAATACTCTTTTATACCTTTGGAAATTATTTTGTTTTAAAAAGTTTTTCAAATGATGACTTTAGTGGATGTAGAATGGATAGGAAAAGTACATCTAGAACTTGTCATTTTTTAGGAGATTCATTATTTTCTTGGTCATGAAAAGGGCAACACTCAGTAGCACTTTCCACTGCTAAAGCTGAATATGTAGTAGCTGGAAGTTGTTGTGCTCATGTATTGTCGATGTAACACACACTCACAGACTGTGGTATGAGTTTTACTAAAACACAAATATTTTGTGATAATACTAGTGGAATTTCCTTAAGTAAAAACCTTTCACATCACTCTTCTGCAAAACACATATATATTAGGCATCACTTTCTTAGTGATCACACACAAAAAGAAGATATAATTATTCAATTTATCGGAACGCAAGATCAACTTGCTGATATTTTCACAAAAGCTTTACCATCTGATAGATTTGATTACATAAAACAGAAGTTTAGAATGATAACCATAAGGTAATCTTACTTATTAACTTCTTGTTGAAACTTATCTCTTTACAGTAAGAAACTCTTTTTCAGTTGGGGAGTACATTTTCTTGTTAGACAAATTATTTTTGTAGTTAAAATTTTTGTAGTCAAAATTTTCATAGTCAAAATTTTCAGTCAAAATTTTCGTAGTTAAAATTTTCTTAGTAAAAATTTTTGTAGTCAATCTTTTCGTAGTTAAAATTTTTATATAATCAAAATTTCAAAATCTAATGTTATCCAATAAAAATTTTCCTCATTACAAATAATCTTCCTAGTAATCCGAAAGGTATGTTTCCCTTCGTAAGTCTCCGAAATCATTTTTTCCCCTTTCAGGTATTTTCTTATTTATTTTAAATTTTTTGGATTCACTTTTCCTTAAATATGAATATTTTATCTTAAAAACCTCAAAAGATCAGAATCTATCAAAATCCTTCTTCGGTTATCATCTCAACCGTCAGATCTTATGAATATGCTTTCAACCGTTGGATCAATCTAGGAAGCTGAACCGTCACTTTGATTGCCTATATAAAAGACCCCCAATGGTTGTCCCACATCGAAACTCAATCCTTCATGTGCTGAATCTCTCTCTTTTTTTTAAAATTCATTCCAGATCTTCAAATTTTCCTTACTTCTGAATGTCTACTGAAGCCTCTTCTTAGAAAGAGATGTCATGTATTAAGGAAATCTGTAAGTGGCAGATCTACCGTGAAATGTTAGTCGATCCAAAGTTTTATGCCAAGTATGATTCAGTTGTGTATAAGAATATCAAGCTGAATAGTTGGGAGAGTGTTTGTGTATCGAAACCAAGATCACAAGATCCGGTGTATCCGGAATTACTGGTATAATTCTATGAGACATTTAGTTTTTTCAATGAAAGAGGAAGAGATAGATTTTCTTTCAAGATCTATGGAAAGAAGTATTCTCTTTCTTATAAGATGGAATCAAGTCTGATATGAATTCCTTATGAGGGAGAAGCTGAGTTTTTCTCTCACAAGATACCTGATGTAATAGGATCCTTTGATAAGAAAAGGGATCTAGCTTGTCTTGGTCTTTAGGAAGTAAAGAATCTGAAAATTATTCATCTCTCTACAAATCTTCGGATTCTTCAGTTATGGGTTCAAGGTTTTCAATTTCGGAGAAAAGGGGACAAGGATACCCTGAAGAAAAGTGATATTTATATTTTGGATTTCCTGGTGAACCTAAGAAAGATAAACCTGGTTAAGCATATCTTGGTTACGATTGATAATATAAAGAATGGAAATCTAAATTCTCAGGTTATCATGTACCCGACCATTATTTAAAATATCTTTGTCATTTGTCTTCAGTCTTTCAAGATTCCTTGATGTTATAAGCTGAGAAATTGTAAGGTGATGCTTTTGAGTGATGATACTTTAAGGTGGATAAGGATTGGATTTAATATTCAATCCATATAATTTCATGATTTTTCATAAGCAAAAGTTAAAGCTCTTTCAAAGAAGCTATAAGTGTCTAAAATGTCTAAGAATGGTGGAAGAAAGAGGAAGGTGAAGGAACCAGAAGAGAAGAAAAAAACCCCAGTGTCTACGGAAACTCAATCCACACCTCCAAAGCCAAAGAAGAAAAAGGATATCCTGATGAAGTAGTGGCTAAGTGGAGAGAAGATAAGAAGAACAGGAAGGGGATCCTATGTTTGGCCTGTACCCTGCTAAGGAAAAAATAATTGAAGAAAAAGACTACTGAAAATATCGAAAAAATAATAAAAAGAAAATAAACAAAGGAAGAAGTTGTCTGAGGCTGAGATAGTGCAATCTCTTCTGAGGGCTGCTGAGAAAGCCTCTGGGAATATTCCGGTACCAAAATCAATTTTTTTAAAACCGTTACTAGCGACTCTAGGAAATAAGTTAGTGATTCCGAAAAATGATCAAATTGATGAAATAGTGAAAGAATAATAAGTAGAAGAAGAGGAAGAAGTGAGTGGTGATACCGAAGATATCATAAAGCAAGTAGAATATTATCATGATAATGAGAGTCCCTATGAGAAATTTTCTATCCAAACTTCTAAAGCCAAGTCTTCAAAACTTGCTACCCCTAGAAAAGAGGGGAAGAGTGAGGAATAAGTGAGTAAGTTGTCTAAAAATGATAGTAGCAATCATGATTTCATTCACCCAGAGGATATTGAGGCAAGAGCCAAGAAGGAATAAATTGATGAAGACAAAATTGTTCAGCTATTGGATAGTGAACATGAATCTCATGATCAAGAAGAAGTCATTCCGAAGGATGATAAGGGAAAACAGTTGGTTGTGGATACACCTAGAAAAGCTGTGGTAAATAAGAAAGAAGTTGGTGGTTCATCGAAGAGGAAGGCTATTGAATTAGAAAAATAATCCTCACCAACCAAAGTCTCGGATTCAGAATCGTCCTCTCTTGGACATTACTTTGTAGTTTAGTCATTGAAAAATATTGTTGGGATTATTCCAATATTCCCCAGTATAGACTCGAGATTCCAAATGCTTCATCATTCATTAAATCAAAAATCGGATTCAATATCCATGGTGATGGATAAGTGTGTCAAACACAAGGTAGACTTCAAGACTTTTCACATTAGCTATGAGGCTCATAAAAGATCATGAAAAAAATATGAAAAGTTATTCAAGGAAGAAAATAGAAGAGATGGTAATCATTGATGAATTTCAAGAAAGTGTTAAGGATGCTTTTGACCCCAAAGATGTGAAGATCAAGGATCTAACTAATAGTTTTGAGGAGAAGCTAACTCTGGAACAGACTTCTCAGAAGAAAGAAGTTAAGGATTTGAATGGGAAGCTAAAATTAGTTTCTCAGAGTTGGAAAAGAGAAAGGGGTCTCAAGATTGAGATTAGAGAAAATCATGATAAGAAATAAGAAGTTATGAAGGCCCAGGCATAATCTCTTAAGGCTCAGGAAGATAAAATTAAATCCTGGGAGAAAAAAATATAAAATCAAGATCGGTTGCTCAAGCATGAAGAAGAGGATCCCAAGGAGCTCAAGAAGTTAAAAACAATAGTGAAGAAGCTGATGTCGAAGGATAAGGAAGGATAATTTTTTCGAAATCCGGTTTTTGTTGTATTTTCTATTTTTACAAATTCATTCAATCTTAATGAAATTTTTTTTGCACTTCATATTTTTGGTTGTTTAGTAATAATATTTCAAGTACCATATTTTCCTTTCCATTCCCTATATTTATTTTTTAAAATCACAAAGGAGGATAAAGGAATGTCAAAAAAATACTTAGTAAAGTAGAAATTTCCTTAAGTAAGAGGGAGTTCATCTAAGGGGGAGTTTTCATCATGAAGATTTTCATATGCAAGAAAATGAAAAATCTCATTCATGAAATTCAGAATATGATCATTAGTGTTTCCAAAACCTAAGGGGGAGTTTGTTGTATTCACTTTGATCCATAAGTAAAGGGAGATAAGATTTTATTTCTAAGTCCTTATATTCTTTTTCATAAGAATGTTTGTGCTTTCCAAAAAGGGAGAGATTGTTGAGTCAATAAGGTTTCCTTATGACTTTTCTATTCATTTATGTTTTGAAAATCACAAACACCCTATCTTAAGGCAAATTTCATTTTCCCTAATATTTTTCTTAATAAGGAAAATTTTTCTTCCCCAAGGAAATTTATCCTAACCATGTTTTTTCATTGTTCATTTTTTAGTCTCTCTAAATCTAACTCTTTTTATTCCTAAGTGAAAAATTAGGTTTCACATCTAAAACCTCGGAATTCTATATATACTTTGATATAGAGTATTCGGTTTTCAGGATCCAAATTCAGACTCTGAATTCTCTGAAATTCATATTATGAATTCTATGAAATTTAGACTCTGAATTCTCTGAAATCCAGAATCCAAATTCTCTGAAATTCAGAATCTGAATTCTCTGAAATTCAAAATCTGAATTCTCTTAAATTAAGAATAAGAATTCTGAGGAATTCAGAATCTGAATTCTCTAAAATTTAGAATCTGAATTCTCTAAAATTATGACTCTGAATTCCTCAGAATTCCTGTTCCAAATTCCTTAAAATTCAGACTCTAAATTCCTCAGAATTCATACTCTAAATTGCTCAGAATTTATACTACAAATTTCTCAGAATTCAGGTTCCTAATTCCTTAGAATTCAGACTCTGAAATCCTTAGAATTCCGACTCTGAATTCCTCATAATTCAGGTTCTGAATTCATATGAATTCTAAATCTGAATTCATCAGAATTCAGACTCCATATTCCTCAGAGTTCAGACTCTAAATTCCTTAAAATTAAGACTCTGAATTCCTTAGATTTTAGGTTCTCAATTCCTTAGAATTCAGACTCTAAATTCCTCACAATTCAGACTCCAAATTCTATAGAATTCTAATTAAAAATTCCTTGAAAAAAAGAATCTGAATATCCTTATAACATAGACACTAAAGGTTTACTCTCTTATACTCTGAATTATATTTTTCTTTAGACTCTGAAAAATCGAATTTTTTTGAGCAACCAGATTTTACTTACTCTTTTTTGAGTTATAAAATGATGTCATGCATTCTTTTACTAACTAACCATCATTTTAGTGACACATATACAAGTCCCTCCAAAATTCAAGGAAAAATATGATTGTTGGAGGAGGGAGCTGACCGTTCAAGATGCGCCTATAAATAAGAGCTCGTTTGAACGATCTCAATACTTACTGCACACGTTGACCAATCTAGAGATTACATGCAGCTGATGTGATTTCTAGAGATAGAGACTTCAATTCTTTATGTGTACTGAACATCTTGTTCAGAATTTCTTCGTGCAACTCTGAATGTTGCTGAGTACATTCGAGGGCTTTTGGGGATATGAAGAAAGAGGTGCCAACTACCTTGAAGTTCTAGGGATTGCGGGGATAGCAAGACAGACTCCAATATTTGTATTTAGGGCTTACCCTAGTGTGGTTAAGATAGACATTCTTGAAAGTATAAATCAAGGGACCCATATCCAAATTTGTTGGATACCCTACTCTTTGGGTTAAAAGATTTCATACTTGTTATGTGTATTGTTTCAAGTTTGTTTTCTACTACATTATGATTGATAAGGAAAGTATAGAAATCTTATACTTTATTATACTTGTACTATGATTAGTAAGATTTTTTACCTTTTGAGTTAGAATCTTTGTCCTTCTAAACTTTTCTTAAGTTTCATTTCTGGAACCATATTTCTGGAGTCAAGAATGTTTGTAGAACTAAGAGGTATTGTGAATTTATCTTGTTTAACTTTGTTAAACATTACCATATTTAAAAGTTCCAAATGTTTTTAAAAGTATACAATTCACCCCCCTATATATTGAGCATTTACATAATTATTTCGACCCTACAATTGGTATCAGAGCAGGTCTCTGAAATACTTATATTCACATATAAGTTTTCTTGCTCATGTTTTTTCCTTGTTCTATTTTTCCTTGCTTATGATATTTTTATTCTTGTTTATAACCTTTTATTACGAACAAGTTTGTGTGGAAAGATTTTTTCTTTGAGATGGAAGGAATGAATGTTGGTTCAATTGACAATATTAATCCTACTAGACCACCTATATTTAATTGGAATGATTTTGAATATTGGAGAGATTGTATGAAGACTTTTTTTATTAACACTGGAGTGGAAAACTTTGTTATACTAACTGGAGATTATAAGATTCCTAATAAGGAAGTCAAAAATTTTACTAATCAAGAAAAGTCAGAATATCAACTAAACTACAAGGTACACAATAGCTTGTTGTGTTCCATGACCAGGAATATATATAGCCATATTTCTTCTTGTGAAGCTGAAAATTGTATTTGGAAGAATCTTGAAGTTACTCATTTTGGTACATCCCAATTTATTGAAACTATAAGAGCTATGCTTAGAGCTGAGTATCATGGTTTTTCATTTCCTTATAAAGAACTTATATGTAAAGTACAATAGAGATTCATGACTATTGTCAATAGCTTACAATTCATGGGTTAAAAAGGTTTAGATGATGAGGCACTTGGGGATTAAATTATACACATCATGCCTAATGAGTGGGAATCAAAGAGAACAACTATTGATGAGAATATGATAGTTTCACATATTACTCTTGATGAGCTTTTTCAAACTCTTATTTACCATGAGACTAGAATAAAAAGAGATCCTAACAATGTTAAGAAGAACAATGAAAATAGAAGTGTTGCTTTTACAACTACCTCTAATCATATGCAATCGAAGATTCGTGAGAGAGTTACAAGATCTAAATCGAATAAGGTCACTGTTTTATTTGAATCAAGTGAAAGTAAACATTCTGAGAATGAACTAGGTAATATTTCTTGAAGGATGAATAGGATATTTGGGAAGAAAGGCTTTAAGTATAGATATAAGAAGAAAGAAGGAAATTACAAGAAAGACTCTAAAGTCACTTGTTATGAATACAAGAGAGTGGGGCATATAATTCCATATTTTCCTTTGCTTAAGAGAAAAGATAGAAAGGAAAAGCATTCTAATAGTAATAGAAAGAAATACTACAGGGATAAATCTAAGAAAAATTTGAAAGCTAATTACACCAGGAGTGCTAGTGGTGGAGACTCTTCTAATGAATCCTTAGATTACGAATCTTCTAGATAGAAGAATCTTGGTTTACTTGCCATGTTGCCTATTGAAAATCATTATTTAATGGCCAAGGTACATAAGGTTGAATCCATCACCAATGTATCCTTGAATTATAATTATAGTGATAGTAAATATTATTAATCTTCATATGAAAAATCTTATTCTAATGAAGATAATACTTTACCGAATAATGAAGAAGTGTCTAGGTTAGTTAAGCTCCTTGAGAATGAAAATTCTAATGTTAAGAAAAATCTTTATAAAAATGATTCTAGGATTTCTATTCTTACTAAGGAAATATCATATCTTTCTAAAGATATTGATAAGAAAATTTATGATTTTGAATGAATTTCAAAAACCCCCGAGGAAGTTAATTCTGAGAAGGATAAACTTTCTAAGGATCTTGAAAAAGTAATTTCTAAAAAAATGTTTTTGAGCCTAAATCTAGTGCTAAAACAAATGTTTTTGAGGATAAGAACTCAGTTATTAGGATAAATTTGAAAATATTTTCCTTAAGGAAGTGTTTTTCAAACTTTACCTTAGGTAATGAAAATTTTGATAAGATGTATTACCAAATTCGACCTCTAAGGAATAATTCTAGATTTGGTTATACTAGTTCAAAACTGATGTTCAGTAACAATTATTTTTTCCCTCAAAGTGCTCCATTCTGCACTAAGTGTTATTGTGGTGGGAATTGGGAAAAAATTGTTCCTTAAACAAAACTCAGTCTTTAGATTTTTATAAAGCTTATTTTTCAAAGAAAATGTGGATTCCTAAATATTTTCTTTCTGAAGTTTCTGGATCAAAGAAAGTTTGGGTTCCGAAAGTCTAACTCTCTTATTTCTAGGAATATAAAGATAGTACCAATAGCAATACATGGTACATGGATAGTGGATGTTCCCAGCATATGACTCATAACAAAAATTTATTTTAAAATATTATCAAGATAAAAGGAGGAAAAGTAACTTTCGGAGATAATGCTTAGGGAGAAATTATTGGTATAGGTAACATTGTTCTTCTTGGAAAAACCTTGATTTAAAATGTTTTGATTGTTAAGGGTCTTAAGCACAACCTTATTAGAATAATTCAATTATGTGATTAAGGTTACCTTGTGAATTTTAGGAATGACAAGTCCTTAGTATACAATTCCAAGGAAGAGTATATTCTTTCTACCAATAGGTAAGAGAATTTTTACGTACTAAACATAGAAGATCTTAGAAGCCAAGATATACCTTGTCTTAGTGCAATGGAAGATCATTATTGGTTATTTTATAGAAGTTTAAGACACTGTAACCTTAGGAACCTATTAAAACTCTCTAATAAAAGACCAATTAAGCATCTATTAGAGCTTATATTAGATTCTTCAAAAGTTTGTGATCCTTTTCAATATGACAAGAAACATAAATCAAGTTTTAAATCAATCGGTGAAGTCTCAACTACTGATGCATTACAGTTGGTGCATATTTATATTTTTGGTCAAACACAAACTGGAAGCATTGGAGGAAAATATTATGTATTTCTTTTAGAGGAAGATTACACTATATTTACATGGGTGTATTTTCTAGTAAAGAAATATGAATCTTTTTCTTATCTCAAAAGTTTTAGAGCCCAAGTTAAAAATGAGAAAATCCTTCCTTTGATAACTATCCATAGTTATCATGGATGAGAATTTCAAATTTCTGATTTTGAATCCTTTTTTAGTATAAAATACGTTACTCATAACTTCTCAGCACCCAGAACACCTCAACAAAATGGTGTTGTTGAAAGAAGAAATAGAATTATTCAAGAGATAACAAGAACAATGTTGAGTGAATATTTGATAGCCAAACATTTTTGGGATGAATCTGTAATTACTTCTTGCTACACTATAAATCGTGTTTTGATGAGACCTTTTCTTAATAAAACTCTTTATGAGATATGGAATGGTAGAAGACCTAGACTTTTCTACTTCATGGTTTTTGGTTCCAAGGTATTCATTTTGAATACCAAAGATAATCTACACAAATTCACACCAAAATATAATGAATTAATTTTCATAGGCTTCTCCACAACTTCTATGGCTTATATAGTTTTCAATAAACATACTTTTACTATTGAAGAAATAGTACGTGTAAAATTTTATGAAACAAATACTTTTGTTTTTAAACAAAGTCAACATAAATATTCTGATGTGTTTTCAAAAATTGATTATCAACCCTTGATAGAATATTCTTCTGATAATGAAAATTTCCAAAAAAAACTGTTTATGAAGCATTTACCACAAAAGAATTCCTACCTTATGTTGACGAACATGTTTTAAAAAACTCAAATCAATTGTTTCTAAAGAATCATCCCAGTGATAGTATCATTGGTGATGTAAATCAACCTGTAAGGACTAAAAGTTCCTTAAGAAATGAAGTAGAAGATCTAGTATTGATTTCCCAATTAGAACCAAAAAGTACTGATGAAGATTTTGGTGATGATGATTTGATAAAAGCTATGCAATATGAGCTAAATAAATTCAAAAGGAATAAATTATGGAATTTGGTTGAAAGACCTAAGAGATCTTCTGTTATTGGAGTAAAATGGGTCTTCAGAAATAAATGTGATAAAAATGGAATCATTATAGGAAATAAAGAAAGATTTTTTGCTAAAGGATATAATCAACAAGAAGGAATATACTATAAAGAAACCTAAGCTCCAGTAGCTATACTTGAATCTATTCATATTCAACTTGCTTTTGCAGCATTCTTTAATTTAAAACTTTTTCAAATGGATGTTAAATGTGATTTCCTTAATGGTTATGTTCAAAAGGAAGTTTTTGTTGAACAACCTCTTGTTTTTGACGATACAAAACATCCTGAACATGTTTTCAAACTTACCAAAGCTGTGTATATACTCAAACAATCCCCTAGAGCCTGGTATGATAGGCTTATAGTTTTATTTTCTTCAAATCAATTATGTTAAGGGGAACGCTGATCCAACCCTTTTTATAAATAAAGATAAGAAAAATGTTTTGATTATTAAAATTTATGTTGATGACATTATATTTGGTTCAACTCAGCAATATTTAACTGATTCCTTTACAGATCTAATGAAATTTGAGTTCGAAATGAGTATGATGGGTGAGTTAGCATTTTTTCTTGGTTTTCAAATTTCTCAAAAACTAGAATGAATATATATATCCCAACATAAGTATATTAAATATATTCTTAAAAAGCATGGATATGAAAATAATAAGAGTATAAGTACTCCCATTGGTACCTCAAATTCACTTGATCTTGATGAAGTTGGGAAACCAATAGATCAAACATCTTTTAGAGGTATGATAGGAAGTCTACTTTACTTGACATCTAGTCATCCAGACTTAATGTTTTCAGTATTCTCATTTTCAAGATATCAATCCAATCCTAAGAAATCTCATATAAAGGTAGTGAAAAGAATTTTTCACTACTTAAAGGGAACCATGGATCTAGGACTCTTTTATACCTTTGGAAATGATTTTTTGTTTTAAAAATTTTTTCAAATGCTGATTTTGGTGGGAGTAGAATGGATATGAAAAGTACATATAGAACTTTTCATTTCTTAAGATATTCATTAGTTTCTTGGTCGTTCTAAAAGAAACACTCAGTAGCACTTTCCACTACTGAAGCTGAATATGTAGTAGCTGGAAGTTGTTGTGCTCAAGTATTGTGAATGCAACACACACTCACAGACTATGGTATGAGTTTTACCCAAACACAAATATTGTGTGATAATACGAGTTTCATTTCCTTAAGTAAAAACCTTGAACATAACTCTCATTCAAAACACATAGATATTGGGCATCCCTTTTTTAGGGATCACACACAAAAAAGTGATATCATTCTTCAATTTATAGGAATGCAAGATCAACTTGATGATATTTTCACAAAATATTTACCATCCGATAGATTTGAATACATAAAACAGAAGTTAGGAATGATAACCATAAGGTAATTTTCCTTATTAACTTCTTATTTAAACCTATCTATTTGTAGTAATAAACTCCTTTTCATAGGAGGAGTACATTTTCTTGTTAGCTATTTTTTTGTAGTTAAAATTTTTGTAGTCAAAATTTTCGTAGTCAAAATTATCAAAAAAAATTCATGGTCAATATTTTTATAGCTAAATTTTTTGTATTCAAAATTTCCATAGTTTAAATTTTCATAGTTAAAATTTTCATAATCAAAATTTTTGTAGTTAAAGTTTTTATAGTTAAAATTTTTTTATTCAAAATTTTCGTAGTTAAAATTTTTTCGTAATCAAAATTTCATAATCTAATGTTATCCAAGAAAAATTTTCCTCATTAAGAAAAATCATCCAAGTAATCTGAAAGGTATGTTTCCATTCCTAAGTATTTGTTATCATTTTTTCCCCTTGCTGGTATTTTCCTTTTGTTTTAAATTTTTCATATTCGCTTTTCCTTAAATCTGAAGGTTTTATCTTAAAAACCTCAAAATATCAGAATCTATAAAAATACTTCTTCAGCTATCATCTCAAAAGTCATCTCTTCTCAAGATGCTTTCAACCATTGGATCAATCTGGGAAGATGAACCGTCACTTAGATTGCCTATATAAATGACCCCCCAGTGGTTGTCCCATAAGGAAACTCTAGCCTTCTCATGATGAAGCTCTGCCTTTGTTTTTAAAATATATTCCAGATCTTCAAAGTTTCCTTACTTATGAATGTCTGTTAAAGCCTTTTCTCAGAAATAGATATCAAGTGTAAAGGAAATCTCTCAGTGGTAGATCTACCATAAAAGGTTAGTCGATCCAAAGTTTTATGCCAAGTATGATACTATTGTGTCTAATAATATCAAGCTGAATAGTTGGGAGAGTGTTTTCATATCGAAACCAAGAGCACAGGATCCAGCGTATCCAGAATTTCTGGTTTAATTCTATAGGACATTTAGTTTTTTTCAATAAAGGGGGAAGATAAAAATTTTCTTTCAAGAGCTACAAAAAGACGTATTCTCTTTTTTATAACATGGCAGAAAATCTGATAGGAATTCCTTATGAGAGAGAAGCTGAGTTTTTCTCTCAAGCTTACTGATTTAATAGGATCCTTTGAAAAGAAAAATGCTCTATCTTGTCTTGGTCTTGAGGAAGTGAAGACTCCAAAAATTATTCATCTCTCTACAAATCTTCGAATTTTTCAGCTATGGGTTCAAAGTTTTAAAATTCCGAGAAAAGGGGATATAGATACCCTGAAGAAAAGTGATATTTATATTTTGGATTTCCTGGTAAACCTAAGAATGATTAACCTGGTTAAGAATATCTTGGTTACGATTGAGGATATAAAGAATGGAAATCTGAAGTCTCAGATTATCATGTACCCGGCCATTCTTTCAAAAATTATTGTCCTTTTTCTTTAGTCTTTCAATATTCCATGTAGTTCTAAGCCAATAAATTGTAAGGTGATGATTTTGAGTGATGATACTTTAAGGAGGATGAAGATTGGATTTAATAGTCAATCCAGAGAATTTCAAGATTTTTCAAAAGCAGAATTTGAAGCTCTTTCAAAGAAGCCATAAGTGGCTAAAACTTCTAAGAAGGGTGGAAGAAAGAGGAAGTTGAAGGAACCAAAAGATAAGACAAAAACCCCAATGGCTAAGGAAACTCAATCCGCACCGCCAAAGCCAAAGAAGAAAAAATCATATCCTAATAAACTAATGGATACATGGAGAGAAAATAATAAGAATAGGAAATAAGGGGAGCCTAAGTTTGGCCTGGACCTTATAGAGGCAAAAACATTGAAGGAAAAGACTGCTAAGAATATAAAAAAGGAAGAAAAGGAAAAGAAGAAAAGTAAGAAGTTGTCTGAGGATGAGATAGTGCAATTCCTTCTTAAGGCTACTGAGAAAGCCTCCAAGAATATTCCAATATCAGAACTGTTTTTCTTATAACCATTACCAGAGACTCTGGGAAAGAAGTTAGTGATTCCGGAAAAAGATCAAGTCGAAGAAATAGTGAAATAAGAAGAATAATAAGATGATGAGGAAGAAGGGAGTGGTGATACAGAAGATATTATAAATCAAGTAGAAGATTATCATGAGAAGAAGATTCCCTCTGAGAAATTATCTATCCGAACTTCTGAAACAGAGTCTTCAAAACTTTCTACCCATAGAAAAGAAGAGAAGGGTGAGGAATAAGTGAGTAAGTTGTCTGAAAATGATAGTAGCAATCATGATTTCATTCACCCATAGGATGTTGAGGCGGGATCCTAGAAGGAATAAATTGATGAAAACAAAACTTTTCAACTATTATATAGTGAAAAAAAATCTCTTTATCAAGATGAAGTCATTCGGAATGATGATAAGGGGAAAAAGGTGGTTGTCGATACACCTAGAAAAGATGTGGTAAAGAAGAAAGAAGTTGGTGGTTCATCAAATAGGATGGATGTTGAATAAGAAAAATAATCCCCACCAACCAAAGTCTTGGAGTTAGAATCATCCTCTCTAGGAAATGACTTTGTAGTTTAGTCTTTGAAAATTCTTGTTGGGACTATTCCAATATTCCCCAGTATAGACTTGAGATGTTAGATGCTTCATCATTCATTAAATCAAAAATCAGATTCATTATCCATGGTGATGGATAGTTGTGTGAAACTTGAGGTAGACTTCAAGACTTTTCTTATTAGCTATGAGGCTCATGAAAGATCATGAAAAAAAGATAACAAGATGGTCAAGGAAGATAATATAAGAGATGATAATCTTGGATGAATTTCAAGAAAGTGTCAAGGATGCTTTTGACACCGAAGATGTGAAGATCAAGGATCTCACTAATAGTTTTGATGAGAAGATAACTCTGGAACAGACTTCTAGAAATCAAAAAGTTAAGGATTTGAATGGGAATCTAAACTCAGTTGATTAGAGTTGGAAAAGAGAAAGGGATGTCGGGATTGATATTGAAGAAAATATTTATAAGAAATAAAAAGTTATGAAGGACTAGGAAGAATCTCTTAAGGCTCAGGAAGAGAAAATTAAATCCTTAGAGAATAAAATAGAAGATCTGGATTAGTTGCTCAATCATGCATAAGAGGATCACAAGGAGCTCAAGAAGTTAAAAAAATAGGGAAGAAGCTGATGATAAAGGAGAAGGAAGGATAATTTTTTTCAAATCTGATGTTTTGTTGTATTTTCTCATTGTACAAATTCTTTCAATATTGATGAAATTTTTGTTACACTTCATATTTTTGGTTCTTTAGTACTAATCTTTTTGGTACCGTATTTTCCTTTCCATTCCCTATATTTATTTTCAAAAATCACAAAGGGGGAGAAACTAATGTCAAAAAAGAATACTTAGTAAAGTAGAAATTTCCTTAAGTAAGGGGGAGTTCATCTAAGGGGTAGTTTTCATCATGAAGATTTTCATATGCAAGAAAATGAAAAATATCATTCAGAATATTATCCTTAGTGTTTCCAAAGCCTAAGGGGGAGTTAGTCATATTCACTTTGATCTATAAGTAAAGGAAGATAAGATTTTATTTCTATGTCCTTATATTCTTTTTCATAATAATTTTTTTGCTTTCCAATAGGGGGAGATTGTTGAGCCAATAAGGTTTCTTTATTACTTTTCCATTCCTTCATTTTTGAAAATCCCAAACACCCTATCTTAAGGAAATTTTCATTTTCCCTAAGTTTTTTCTCAATAATGAAAATTTTCCTTCACCAAAGAAATTTATCCATACCATGTTTTTTCATTGTTCATTATTTAATATCTCTAAATATAACTCTTTTTATTCCTAAGTGAAAAAATAAGTTTCACATCTAAAACCTCATAATTATCTAAATACTTAGATATAGAGTATTTTGTTTTCAGGATCCAAATTCAGACTCAAAATTCTCTGAAATTCAGATTCCGAATTCTCTAAAATTCAGACTCTGAATTCTCTAAAATTATGAATTAAAATTCTCTAAAATTTAGAATCTGAATTCTCCAAAATTCAGAATAAAAATTCTCTAAAATTCATAATCTTTATTCTTTGAAATTACAAATCCTAATTCTCTAAAATTCAGACTTCTAATTCCTCCAAATTCTGGTTTCAAATTCCTCAGAATTCATACTATGAATTTCTCATAATTCAACTCTGAATTCATCAGAATTCAAGTTATTAATTCCTTTGAATTCAGACTCTGAATTACAAAAAATTCAGACATTGAATTCCTAAGAATTCAGGTTCCGAATGCCTCAGAATTCCGACTCCAAATTCTTCAAAATTCAGACACTGAATTCCTCCGAATTCAGACCCCAAATTCCTCAGAATTCAGACTCATAAATTCTCAGAATTCAGACTCAAAATTTCATAGAATTCAGGTTCAGAATTCCTTTGAATTCGGACTTCAAATTCCTCAGAATTCAGACTCTGATGTCAATATAATTCTGATTCTAAATTCCTTGAAAAACAAAATCCGAATATCCTTATAACATAGTCTCTGAAGGTTTACTCACTTAGACTCCGGATTCTATTTTTCATTGGACTCTGAAAAATTGAATTTGGTTGAGAAACCATATTTCTCTTACTCTTGTTTGAGTTATAAAACAATGTTGTACATTATGTCACTAACTAACCATTGTTTGAGTGACACGTGTACAAGTCCCTCCGAAATTCAAGGAAAAATATGACTGTTGGAGGAGGGATCCGACCGTTAAATTTGTGCCAATAAATAGTATCACATTTGAATGAGCTCAATACATGATACACACATTGATCAATCTAGATATTACATACTGCTGAAGTAGTTTCTAGAGAGAGCGACATTAATACTTTGTGTGTAGAGACCATCTTGTTTAGAATTGCTTTGTGCGAATCTGAATGTTGCTGAGTACATTCGAGGGCTTCCGAGGATAGGAAGAAAGAGGCGTTGACTACCCTAAAGTTCGAGGGCTTGTTAGGATATCAAGACAGAATCCAATATCCATATTGAGGGATTACCATGGTGTGGGTAAGGCATACTTTCTTTAAAGTATATATCAAGGGACATTTATCCAAGGTTTTTTGATACCCTACTCTTTGGGTTAAAAGATTTCATTCTTGTTACTTGTATTGTTTCAAGTTTGTTTTCTTCTTCATTTTGATTAATAAGGAAAGTATAACTATCTTATAATTTCTTATACTTTTAATCTGATTAGTAAGATTCTATACGCTTTGTGGTAGAATCTTTATCCTTGTAAACTTTTCTTATGTTTCATTTTCTGAACCATATTTCCTGAATCAAGCAAGTTTGTGGAACTAAGAGGTCTTTTGAATTTATCTGGTTTAACTTTGTTAAACATTACCATCTTTAAAAGTTCCAAAGGAAATTTTTAAAGTATACAATTCACCACCCTCTCATATATTTATCATATACATTATTATTTTAATCATACAGTACTTTCTTTCTTTAATGATTGATAAACTAGAATCATTCTTATTCTTAACAAAAAAAATAGTGTCGTGTCAAATTATATTAAATCATGTACATAGTAATTTTATTTTGAGATTTTTTAAAAAAAAATAAGGAAACGAAATTATTGAACTATATTGTGACCCTTAATATGTCATTTAATTGTGTTATTGAAAATATTTTTAAACATAAATGTTTTATTTTTTTAAATTATATTTAATTAATGTTTGAGGACAAATATTATTTTTAAATGTATGTGAGGAAGTCTTCATAAATGTTCATAACTCATTCTTTAATTTCAAGCCCATCAAAGCCCCTTAAGATTTTTTAAAATTGTGAGTTTCTCAATGTTTTATTTATAATTTCAGAGGTTCAAAATATTTCTGAAGTTTGAATATTGTGTTTCTAATTTCAGGTTGTTAATATCTATTACTCTCTTTCATTAATTGAGCACATAAATTTTTTATTTCCCTTTTAATGTATTTTATTATCGGTAAAAATTAGATAGAATGTTATTTAACTACCATTTTCTTGGAAATTTTTTGGACAGAATTAAACTCATAAGATATTAATCCAAATGGATTATAAAATGAAAATCATAATCTAAGTTGAACCTCTTCTCTTCCATTTTTTCATTCCTTGATCCTTTAATAGTTTTATGGGTTACATGTCTTATATATAATTATGAAAAGGTTTCATCCAAATAGTTTCTATTTATTATACCTTTTAATTATGTGAGTTGGATCACCCGGAGGTAAAGATAATGTTGTGTGTTTGGTTATATTTGAATTGATGTGTGATAAATTATTTTCAAATTTTTTAATTTCAGTAATTTTTGTAAATCATGATATATTTTTTGGAATGAATTTGTTTAATTGTAAGGGAGATATAAACTTTTTAACTTGATTTAATCCATGGAGGAAAATTAATTTGAAGACTAATTCATTTAGGTATTTCCATTTTTTATTTTTTTAGATTTATTTTCTACGGTTAAAGTTGATTTTTATTTTCATGATGATAAGAAATTATTAAGTTTGGGGTAATTTTGTATGGATATTATTTAATGCATTTATCCACTTTCATTTTGGATTTTTTAATGTATATTTCATTATTAAATAGATAATTAAGTGGTTTATTATAGTTTTGTGATTTATTTTTTGATAATAACAGAATTTTTTTATTGTGTTAAAATTTTTTAATTTAACCTGGGAAAGATCAGTGTGTTGAGTTTTGTTTATTTTATTTTTTTGTTTTATTTAAAACCTTATTTTAAAATAATAATTTTATGTTTTATAATTTATTCCTTATGTTTAATGATTTTAATTATTTCTTTTATTTAGTTTTTCTAACAATTAATTTATGTTGTGAAAAAATCCCACCATGGAAGTTTTTAAAATTTTTGGATGATTGTGTTTGTTGAAAAATAATGTTGAAAAGGTTATTTGTAGAGTTATAGTGTTATTATTAACTAGTTATGTTAATAAATATTCAAGAGGGTACTATGGAAGGTCTGGGAGTGAAATAAGAAATTGTGTGTACAAGTGGACACTATTTCCCAGTGTTTTCCAAATTTTTGGGATCCAAAATTTAGAAGATTGAAAAAGTTTCTAGAAAGTTATATTTATGGGACTGCCACATTAAAATATTGAAATGGCATGGAATTCATGGATTTCTAGTGTTTCATGAAATTCTAGTGATTCAAGAATCTATAGAGTTTCAAGAAAGTTGGTTTCATGAAATATGGATAAGGTGTAAAGAAAAGAAGTTAGGTTATGAAATTGTGAGAAGTTTTGTGAATGGAAAATTTCCCAAATGTTTTAAAAATAAGTATATTTTTGTAAACAGTAATTAATATTTTCATGAAAAGTTGGTGACAAGCATGAAAATTTTGTGAATGGGAGGAAACTTCTATAAATATGTGGCTACCACCCTCGTTTTAACTAAGGAAAGCTTATTGAAAATCCAAAGGATCTAAATTTGTGAAAGTATTTCCTGAGAAAAATTTATTGCATGAAGGTTTTTTTAAGTTCCTTAGTTTCATAAAGAAATTTACATAAAATATATACAAGATTTATGAAATTTTTTAGTTTTGTTAAAACCTAGAATGTTTCATGAACGGTTTTGTGTTTCATGAAAGGAAAATATTCACAATGTTTTGAAAAGCTTCATAAATGAGTGGGTAGTTTCTTGAAAGCTGGTAAAGGGGTTACATTAAATTGAATCTTATGTGAATCATAAGATATTTACCAGTAATTATGTGGTAAATTTGTATTCATAGAAAGGATTGAAGTGAAACATAATGAAGTACGAAGTGAAATGTAAAACATATTGATTCAATTTATAAAAATAAGAATATTCTGATTGAGTAATTAGCATAATTCATTTGAGAAGTGATCTTTAAAATTGTGATTGGCTGTAAACTAGGAGGGATACAGAGTCCATTCTAAACTTTGTAATGGAATTTTTCTTTAGCAGATTTGGTATATAGGCACATTGCCTTTTAATTCTTCTTGGACATAGCCCAGTGCCGATGAACCAAGTAATATTTTTGTGTCTTGTGAATTCTTTCATTTTTATTCATACATTTCTATTGGAAAGGGAGATAATAGTGTATTGTTTAATAATGAAACAATATATAAATGAGAGTATGTTTTAATTTGAAATGCCCTGATTCACCCCCCCCCCCCTCAGGATATTTATCCTAGTTGGTGTAACAATTGGTATCAGAGTGAAAGGTAAATATTAGTGTTTCTCTATCAAGGATTTCAATAGAGGTTTTCAATCATAAAGGAATTCTATTTTTTGAAGGAATTTTTTTTAATTTTGGAATAATTTGATGCAAAACTACTTACAATATTTTCGTATAGATTTCTTTATAGTAGTGATACATGGTATTTTTTCCAATGTTGATAGTGGTGTTTTTTCAGAAGCTAACCGAAGGTTATTCAATATTAATGATAGATGAATCAATTATTTAAGAAGCGCCATATCCAATGCAATCTATAAGAATGTAATTTTGTGTAAGTCAACATATTATTTATGCTAAAAGTTTCTAAATATCTTTATGGGTGATTCAAATGAAATATAATCTAAATAAAAGGTTCTCTATAATAAAATATGAGGATTTTAGAATGCACCCCAATAAGTCTGTAGATGCATTCTTATCCCAATTTAATCTTTTTGTTGAAGAAATTCTTGGTCTTAAAGAAATTATTGGAGATGTAAATATCATTAAGAAAATATTTAGACGGCTTCCATCATAGTTTAATATGAAATTTTTTGTAATGAAATATAAATATCCAAAGGATCTGACATTGGATAGTTTGAATAGTACTATTGTAGCATGAGATACAAGAATTAATGAAAATTATTCTTTGGAAATAGGTAAGTCTGATGATGTGACCTTATAGACCATTAAGAAACACACTATTAAATATATAAAAGAATACTAATATAATAATGAGGACATGTCATTGGTTTCCTCAAATCTAGGAAGAGGAAAAAGAAATTTCAATAGGAAACTCCCACTCATGTGATTTTGATGTGGAAAGGTTGGACATATTGTAGCTAGGTTCCCCAATATGTCTCAATATGATTATGAGGATGAAGTAAAAATTCCCCTGAAGAAGTCATCATCATATTTGAAATTTAAGAATAAAATTAAGTGAAATTTTTTAAAATAGAAGAATCTTCTTTCCTAGAAAAATGATGGTTCATAAGAATCTAAGGTTGAAGATATGGAGGACCGTAAGGATCATGGAAAAATTATATGGTTTTAATTTTAGATAAATCCTATAAAAGGGATGAAAAACAAATTATTGAAGTATAAGTTGAATGAAGGGTAGATCTCTAGGGTAAATTAAAATCTGCTTTTGAGGAGATATATTTTTGGAGAGAAAAAATAAAGAAATCCAATATAGTGGTTCATGATTAAAAACTCTAGATATAGAGGTAGGAAGAATATAATTATAATATAAAGTAATAAAATAAAAATATTAATTCATCAATTCCAAAGAACTTATAAAATCTTGGTAAGTACAAGTTCAACATTGAAGATATAGAAAAGGGTGATTGATGGTTTAAATAACATAATGAAAGATCAAATAAAACATATTTAAGAAATTTAAGTGGATTTAATTATCTTGTGATGAATAGTATTGGATCATGAGATAATCTTGATTCCTGGTATTAAATTTGGAAAATATATCACTCATGTGATAAAAAAGATGAAAGTGGAGTATAGAGGTCCCACAAAATAGAAAAATCAGTCATATTCAATTGAAAGGATTGGTATGGGGCATGATCACAAGTAAAAATCTATAGGGATTGATTTCACACTTCAAGATCCCACTATGATGTTAAAGATCAATTTTAGTGTGAGTCAGAATCAAAATATTCAAAGATACTAGGGTACTACCCATGGTTCACAAATGATGTATTTGAATACACCTCATATTAGGTTTTATTTATATCTTAATATAGTACATTCCCAAAATTTATGTTCCATATCCAAAAGGTGCTTAAGGGAATAGGAGAAACAAAGGTGACCACATAGAGTTCAATATTTAATGAATGGTTTTTATGGTCACTATTTCTGGTGTGGAGGATTCAGACACATAGATAGATATTTCTCATCAAAAATATAGAGGAATTTTTCTAAGAATACCCTATGTTTTTTAAATAAGTATCTCAATGAATCACTAATTGAGATAAAAACACAAAATCAATCTGCATCTTTACAAGAAGAAGATGGTCCATTGTACTCTGAGGTAGATCAAGAATTTGATTCCCTAAAAGGCATGAATTCAGTGATACTGATCATAAAGAAAAAGAGTTGAGTAGGTAGTGGTTTCACATATTTCCCTAAAATAACCATATCATGATAGTTTGTTAATCCTTGATAGTGGATTCACATCCCATATTATTGTCAATAAGGATATTGCTATAGGCATAAAGTATTATAAAGAAGGATTTTTAAAATTTATAAATGATGAAGGTCTAAAAATTATAGTCTTTGGAAAATCCAAATTTGGGGAAAAATAAATGAGACATTTTAATGTTATGGTTGTAAAAGGTCTCAGTCAAAAATTGTTAATTGTTAGTCAATTGTGTGCCTCAATCCATGCTATAAGAATTACTAAAAAGTTGTGTATCGTCAAGTGAAAATATGGTATAATTTTTTCACAAGGAAATCATATGAAGGGGAATATATACCTTGTGAGTTCAGAAGAAGATATTTTTTTTTCTATCCAAAGAGTAAGAAAATAGGTTGTGGTAAAAATGTCTTGGTTATCCATTCCAACCATCCCTATAATATCTGGTCAAATTTAATGCAGTTTGAGATCTCCTCATGCTATTACATGATCATACTCACATGTATGATGATTTTCAACAAGATATTTTTATTAGAAATACATATATTGAAATGGAATAAAATTCAACTAGAGTTATTTAATTGGTGCATGCAGATGTATGTGGACCTATCTCTCTAAGATCCATTAATGGTAAGAGGTATTATGTTCTTTTTCATTGATTGTTTGTATTGGATGGAATGGTTATTTTTCATTACACACAAGTCCAACATGTTCAGTTACATTAAACAATATTGGAGGGAAGCTAAAATAATTCATGGATCGGAGATTCTGATTTTTTGAACTAATAATGGCACAAAATTCACAAATATACAATTAAAATATTATTTTATAAAACATAGAATATAGACATAATTCTTGGTAGTGAGAACTTCTCAACAGAATGGATTGGTTGAGAGGAGAAATCAGATCATAAACAATATATAAAGAACAATTCATATTGAAAAGAACCTTCCAAAGAAATTTTTGAAGAAGCAGTCTTGACATCAGTCTACATATCTAATAGGTATTTGTTGTGTCCGAAAGAAGAAAAGACTTCATACTAGATGTTTTATAGAACTAATCCAATATTGAAATACTTTCAAATATTTGGAAATATGTTTTTTATTATCATTAATAATTAGTATGGGAAATTTGTGTCTCATAGAGATGAGGGGATAGTTCTTAGATACTCTGAAAAATAAAATCATACAAATGATTCAAAAAGAGGTTGGGAAAAGTGATTGAAGGAAATGAAGTCATTATAGTAGAGAATAAATAGAATCTTTAACAACATAGTGAACAGTTCCCTAATGATAGTGGTGTGGAGGTAAGAAACTCAAGGAGAGTAGAAGTGGAAAATTCTAATTCAGAAGAAGATACTGATGATGAGTAAGAAAAAGTAAAATCTATATAGGCATAGAAGTTAAATAGTTGAACTAAAACTAAAAGGGAAAAAATCATTGGTGATCAAGAAGACCCAATTAAAACAAACAGAATAAAGTCTTTATAGTAGGAATCATTTCTATATCAGGTAGATCCTAAATGTTTTCAAGAAGTGGAAAGATATGTGAAGTGGGTTCAGGCTATGAATGAAGAGCTTGACCAAATTGAGAATAATCATACATGGGAGATTATTTAAAGATCAAAACATGGGAATATCATTGGGACCAAATGAGGATTCTAGAACAATCTAAATTAATATGGATTAGTCATTAAAATAAAGTAAAAACTAGTGTTCAAGTGATACTCCCATATCGAGGGAATCGATGTTGATGAGACATTTTCACATGTTTCAAGGCTCGAGACTATTTACCTATTATTTTCAATAGCAGTGCAAAAAAAGTTCAAATTTTACTAGATGGACCCCAAGTCATCATTTCTGAACTAGTTTTTCGAAGAATAAGTGTATATCAAGCAACCAGATGGTATTCTCGTTCATTAATATGAGAACATATTTTTTTGATTGAGTAAGGTGATGTATGGGTTGATGTGATGTCACAGACCTAGGTTCCACTTAACCCATGTCCCGAGCTCAGTTAGACACATGACCCCTAGCGCATCTCCACATATTCTAGGGGCTATCGACTAGCAGAAAGGTTGTGTAGGCAATACAGTAGGGAGACTATACTTCTATGTTAGAGTAACGTTGTGGATACATCAAATAATAAATAGTAACAGAAGAATAATACAATAGAAAAATTTAGTAAACAAAAGAATCATAACAATAAACTAAATATCTAAGTAATGGAAGAAGTGGGTAACTGAATAACATAACCAAAAGCCTCAATGGAAGTGTCTTATATAATGATTCAAGGCATGCTAAAACTATAGAAATGAAAAAGAAGATACAAGCATGATATATAATATTATAAAAAAGGAAAAAAAGGGAAAATAGATCCATGGGTATCTTGAGACTAAGCCTAATCCTCTACTGCTCAACTCCATCTATGTAGTACAAGTCAATAACCTACATAAGGGCCTTTAACCTTTCCAATACCTATAGCATCATAATCTTCTTAGGTGACAAGGGTGGCCCATGTAGGATGTGAAATAAAAAAAAATCAGTAGGCCACCATCAACAATGTCTACATGTAATCTTAGTAGGCGCTCATAAGTAAACAGTGTACAGATAATAATTGTAATGTAAATCAATGCAGAAAAAATAAACAACCTTCCACTCAGGTTCTTAAAGGACACCTCGTTGGTCTACCTGCTTCAGCTCCGGCTGGTATGTCTGATCATACTAGTTTATATATATATATATATATTCAGTGTCATTATATATATACATACTTAGAGTTATAAGTTGGGAAGGATTAAGATGTAACCCCCTATCATATAATTTTAGGGGGAGCTCTCATGGTCTAGCCATAACCCAATTCCAAGATCTCTCACAGTCTCTTAGTAATATAAAAGGGAGCTCTCATGGTCTTCCTTACCTCAAGGATCTCATGGTCCTTGGTTCCTTAAATAGAATATCACACATTCTTCCCAGTAGGGCTCTCACGGTCCCATAATTACACATCCCAAAAGAGATTAACATTTATAAATACATAGAGAATGAGGCACAAACCTCTTATTACCTCATCAAGTCCATATCTATGTATAAGGCACACTCGTTATCACAAATATACTTAAGGCATAACATCTTAATCATTACCATTTCAACATATATAATGGAACAGTTTCACAAGTAATTTAATTCAGGAGTAAAACCCAATCATGCATGTCATTTACCATATTCAAACTAATTTTATTCATTTCTAAGAGAATATTTCATCAATAGTAAGTCATCCCATCCAATTCATTTCACTCAATTTACCTAAACATGGGAAATTGGTTTACAAGGTACAAGTTTCTTGAAAAATCCATTCAAAGGATGGAACTATCTCATTGATGTCATTCTATACAAACCCATTTACCTTAACCATTTCATATCACTCTTTAAGTCACGAAATTTTCTATTTCATGGCTCAAGGTATGTGTCGTGGCAACAACTCAAATGCCCACTTGGGATATTCCAAGAATAATAAGGCCAAACACTTATGGGGTGTCTTGGGATAAATAAATTCGACATGAAACCAAGTTTATTCCATTTGTAAGTCAAGAAGGATGTCACTTTGGGTTCCAATCATTTCAACCAATTGGCTGAAAATGACCATTTTCAAGGTGGAACACCTATGGGTATCTATATAGGATATTTCTGACGTCTAAACCCCTAAACATGAACCAATTCATCTATATCATGGCATTAGGTTCATTTAGACATGAAAGATTCAAACCAATATATAATCTTTGAAAAATAATCATCTGATGTCATGCAAAAATAAATATGAAATGGCTAAAACTCAAATGGAAAACTACATGACCACCAATATTAGAGCCATATATTAAGTCACACTTGATATTGACCTCATATCCAAAGTAGGTTGGAAGAGATCTAAGTTTCATCTCAAATCCCTAAAAATAGGATAAGAGATCCTAAATCTAAATAGAACAAAATATGGTGATATTTACTGAGGAAAGAGGTATAGGTGAAGTTATCCTTACCTTGAGGAGTTCAATGCTTCCTTTGGATCAAAGATCGGATACCGGAAAGAAGAGATAGAGGAGATCCAAGGTTGAGAGGAGATTTGGTCTTAAATATGGGAAGAAGATGTGGTTTTATCTTCTATAGAGGTGAGAAAAATAAATAAGGGTTAATTAATTAATTGGGGTAAAATAAGTCATTTCACCCAAAAGAATTGAGGTCACACGGTTTAGTTACACAATTTAAAAACTGTATGAAAACCGTGCACTAAGGATCTATCCCATTTCTATAGCAGGATGTATGGTTGTGCACCTCGTCCCACATGGTTTTATAAAACTCATGAAGAATTGTAGGTGACCCTATCTATAGTCGAATGGGAATGCTCTCTGTGTCTCACGGTTTAGAAAAACTGTGTGTCCCATTAATTTTCCCCATTTCAAGAACTTTGTGCTTAAAATGAGCCTCAGACACTCTTGTGACATCCATGAAAAGATTAAGACTTATTGTTAGGGCCATTTACTATATTAAAAATGAAAAAAATAATGATCCATAACTTTTTTAAAAAATTTGGGTCGTTACAAACTCCCATCCTTAGAAAAACTCATCCCCAAGATTGAAATCTAAGGGTAAATATGTACAGTTAGTAAAGAGTTCTAGTTATTGAGATCATATATCAGCTTCCCCTCCCAGGTCTCATCTTGTACCTAGTCGTGCTTCAATGAAACCTATACAAGAAGAACAGACCAACCTCGAAGTTTCTTCACACTCCGATCAACTACACAAACTAGTTACTCCTTGAAGGAAGCATTCATATCCATCTCAACCTCATTGGTATGAAAGGAATGAGAAGGTTTTGGATAGTATTGATGAAGTTGAGATACATGAAAAAATATCATGCATAGACTAGTATATCTATGGAAGTGTGAGTTGGTATGCCACTAGTCTGATCTTCTACACAATCTCCAAGGGCCCAACAAATCTCAGTGATAGCTTACCCTGCTTCGAAATAGGCCTATGCCCTAAAATGGGTGATAATTTAAAGATAAATTAGCCTATAACCTCAAACTCGAGAGGTCATTGGCATCTATTGGCATAAGAATGTTTTCTATACTAAGTTGTCAACACATGATTTTTGATTAGTTGGACATGATTTGTAGTCTCCTACACGAGACAGGGTCCATGAATAAAAGCTTTCCCTGCCTCTAACCATCATAGAGGTGGGTGAAAAGGCCTATCATAGAAGGCTTCATAGGAATCCATATCAAAGATATCCTAAAAGATATTTTTATATGTGAATTCCACAAGAGGAATGTGTTTCTCCCAGGAACCACCAATGTACAGAACACACACTTGAAGCATGTCCTCTAAAGCCTAAATTGTACACTCTTTCTACCCATCAGTGTTTGGGTGGAAGGTTGTTCTCAGAAGTACCTTTGTACCCAAGTCCTTCTGCAACCCTTTCTAGAACCATGACTTGAAATGAGATTCTCTATCAGAAATGATAGAATAAGGTGCTCTATAAGGCATACCACCTTCTTGATGTACAAACTTCTAAGATCGTCTACCTTGAAGGTATCTCACATAATAAAAAGGTGTGAAGGCTTCATCATATGATCAATGACAACTCATAATACATCGTTCCATGAGGTGATATTGGGAAACCATCCACAAATTCCATTGAAACATCATCCCATTAACACTCAGAAATAGAAAACATATAAGGATTCCCAACTAAACACTAATGTTTCACCTTCACCTACTGAAAAATGGATCATCGAGTAATGAAATTTAATATATCATGTTTCATGCCAGGACATTGGTATTGGCATCATAGGTCTTGATACATTTTGGTGACCCTAGGGTGAATTACCCATGTTGAGGTGGGGAAATCCTTCATCATCTCCTCTTCGATGTTTGTAGGGATCCTTAAATTCACATAGAACAAAAGATTATCAACCCATCCACTTTTCAACTAGAAGGTGTATCATCATCTGAGACACTTTCCCACAACACAAGGCCTTCAGGATCCGATAGTTGTCATAACCTTACCCTTTCTAGAAGAGTAGATGTCACTGCTAATGCTAAGAGAATGGTATGATCATGTTTCTCTTAAACCTCAACATGAAACTTTGAAAATAATTCCATAAGCATATATTCATCATTGAACTCCTAAAATACCTTTTTCAGAGTCTTTATGATCATAGCATCATCTACTGAATTCCCCTTCCCCGAAGGGTATTCAAGCTCAAAACCAAAATATTGTATGTACTCGACCAACCTACACTGCCTGAGATTTAGATACCGCTGATTGAAGATGTATTTTAGGCTTTTGTGATATTTGAATGCCATAAAATTCTCTCCCAGAAGATAGTGTCTCCAATATTGTAAGGCATAAACAACTACAGTGAGTGTGCGGTCGTGTATCCGGTAATTCCACTCGTGAGGCCTCAACTAACAGGAAACATACACAATGAATCTCTCATCCTACATAAAAATAGCTCCTAGACTGACACATGATGCATCACGATAGACTTTATAGTCCCTACCTAGATATAATAGAATCAGTGTGATCATTTAAGTAAGTCTTACCTTCAAATCATGAAAAGATTCAGGCCATTATAATTTCACACCATTCTTTTTCAAGCATGTAAGTGGTGCTGAAAGGTATGAGAAATCCGGGATGAAGCATCTATAGTATCTGTAAATCCCCCAAGAAACTCTGAATATCAAAAACAATCTTGGGATTCTTGCAAGAAAACACAGCTCTCACTTTCTCTAGGTCAACTTAAACACCTGAATCGGAGATGATATGATCTTAGAAGTGTGATTTCTCAATCTATAAGTGGCATTTACTGATCTTAACATAGATCTTATTCTCTCTTAGTGTATTCAGAAAAATCTCATGATGGGTTGCATGGTCATGTATATAGAGATAATACACCTAGATATCATCAAAAAAGGCAACCAGAAATGAATATATATACTGGTGGAAGACTCAGTTCATTAGATCCATAAAGACACTAGGTGTGTTTATGAGTCATAATAGCATAACCAGGTACTCGTATAGACCATACCGACTTCTAAAGGACATTTGATATGTTAGAGGTCCTGACACACACTTGATTATAGTCCTACCTCAGATATATCTTTGAAAACACCTTCCCTCCTCAGAGATAATGGAAAAGATCGTCTATTCTAGGAAATTGATAACGGTTCTTAATCATCGGCTGATTCAACTGATGGTAATCCACACAAATCCTAAGGGTATTATCCACCTTCTTAGAAAAGAGGACTGGTGAACTCCAAGGAGAATTTTCAAGGCATATAAATTTTTTTCTTCTAGATCCTACAACTGATTTTTGACCTCAAGAATCTCTTTAGGTGACATCCTATAAGAAGGAATGGTCATAGGTGCTTCTCCTAGAACCATCTCAATAGTAAACTCCATCTCACACACCGGAGGTATACCATAGAAGTCATCATGAAAAATGTCTCTAAAATGGTCCACTATAGGAGGAATGAAACTGTATTTTAACCCATGGTCATCAAGATATAAACCAGAGACTTAAGATGTAACTCTACCCAGCCTCTATTGCTCGGTTCCTAATCACATTTTTCACATATACCATTCTCCCATATGCATGTGTGTAATGCCCTATGGGGATGTAAACTTCACCCTCTAATGATAGCAGTAAATTCAGGATCATTAGGGAACTAACTAGTTCATTCTAATTGTTAAATAAATGAATATCATTTCAATGATGCACAAGTTCCATACAAATAATTAAATTCCTATTTCAAGGGGATAATTCTGACTGTGGAGAACGGCCTCTAAATAGATACCTATGGTTATATATAGAACCATGACACCATGATAGTACTCGATTTCTAGGAACAAACTTTCAGTGATTGTCTCCGATATAAATGAGTGAGATGTGCACGTATCAAAAAAAAGAAAAATCTAAAGTTGAGGATACTATGATAGTAATTAATACATTAGATGGTCTGGTGCACTAATCCCATAGAATAGGCTGGAATTCATGTAACTGGCTTGTACCATGACCCTGAGTCACTTTCTGACTGCCATGTTTAGGATTTCTCTACTGATGTTGATAATCATAAGTCTGGTTACATCCGCCTCGACCACCACCTCATCCTGAATGATCATTGGTATTATAGTTGCCTGAATATTGTTCTCCTATTGACCTACATCATTATCAAGGAGTAGGTGTAGATCCCCGCTTGCTATGAATTGGAGGGAAAGTCCAGCAAAAGCATTGGAGATGGCCCATCCCACCACAACCTCTACATTCCACTAGATCCCGTAGACACTAAAACCTAATGTGCCTTAACTTCCTACACTATTGAATGATATGGAGACAATCATCACTAAGTGACTGACTTCTACTTCCACTATGAGAAACCTCAAAACACCTATTTCTCTTAGATGAAGATCAACTGGAAGTTCAATGTATTGAAATGCCCTAGCATGAACCCTAAGCACATCTAAGATTATGCTCAGTGATTAACGTCTGGTTAATTATCTCAGAAACTATCTCTATATTGAGTAGATTGACCTTTTATGATATGGAATAACATATCCCATCTATAAATTTCCAAACAACCATTAGATCATCAATAGCTAGAGAGGGAGAAAATCATTATAGCTTTGTAAAATGAGATGAGTATTCAATAACTAAAAAGGTCCCCAACTATAGGTTCATAAATTATTTAGCTCTTTCAACCCTCAGAGTTTGGGGAAATAAGTAGTCATATAAGATGGTATAAAAGTCACCCTAAATCATCTCCTTATACTGATCTTCCTGGGTGATGAAATCCCACCACCTCTTAGCTGAGTCACATAGCATGTATGCAGTTATCTTTACCATCCACTCTGGATTCGATTCTAAATTCTCAAATATTTCAAGGATCACCTCAAGCCAATACTCTACAGCATGTAGTCCTACATCCCCCCAAGAAGGTGGGAGAGTGTTGCTGCTGAAACTCACGATTAAACTCTTACATACTCGAGGCTGGTCGAACTTGGCCTTGCATCAACTGCATCATATACAATAATCCCTCTTGAAATTGGGTTTTAGTGCCCATAACTAGAATAGGAAGATTATCAATAGGTAGCTCAACAGAAGGAATGACCAATGGCTCAAGGCCCGCCTTCATAGGGACATTATCATCATTGTCTTTAGGGTGTGAAAATCAAGGACATCATAGAGGCATAATTCTATAATTATAAATAAATTTCTTAGAAAGGTTTCAAAAAATATAGACTATTTCATTCAAGAAAATATGAAAGGTACTAATGATTTTCTATAAAAATGAACATATCCCTCTGCCTGCTTCAAAATCCTGGTCTAGATGAAGGAAGAGACCATAACAGCCCATGAGAATGAAGAAAAAACCACTACCCACAACTATGGTTGGGTTCGGGTCTAGTTCCTATGTTTGGCATGTGAAATATGGTTTTTCTAAAGTTAATAGTCATTCCCCACTTGATGGTGTGCTCATTTAAACATTTAGAAAATTTGAACAGGCTAAATCCAATGATATACCATTTTTTGATCCATATGGGCCCATACACCTTATGAACCAAAATATGGAGCTCACTTGGATTCCATTCTCATTAAAATTTTCTTTGTTCATGTACTTATATCACTTTTTAATGGTTGATCGAGCTGGAATTTAATTTTCTGGTCCAAAAGTGCTTATTCACCTTATGAATCAAAGAGTGACCCCCACTAAACTCACACCATGGTACAATCCAAATCCTAAAAAAGATTTCAAAACAATTTAATATATATATCTGAAGGCATAGGAAACTTGAAACATACAATGCTTGATAAAAATTAAACATGACATGAAAAAATTCATGGCATGTTCATATTTTTCAAATCGTGATGCATGTTCTAATACATAACCCTCATTTAATTGGGTCAAGGAAATAAAATCATAATTTCAAAAACACCAATATCAGTAACATCAAAAATCATGTAAAGCACCCAACGGTGAAATAATATAAATAATAATAGTCATAAAGAGAATAACAATAATTTAGAAAACTTTTCCCTTACCCCATACATGGGTGCATGACTCCCAAGCATGGCTTCTGACCAAGTCCCAATAGTTCACAATATCCATTATATTGTTTAAAAATAGTAATTCAATAAAGGATCCCCTTTGATGCCACTTTGTGACATCCCATAACTAGTTTCCACTTAGCTCGTGCCTCCATCCAAGTTCTCCACATCACCCTTGGCGTGTCTCCTCATATTCTAAGAGCTAGGGACTAGCAGTGGGTATGTATATGTAGTATATCATGAAGACTATACCCCCATGTCAAAGTAATGCAGCGGATACAAAAAATAATAAATATTATTAGAAGCACAGTACAATATAAAAATGTTGTAAATAGTGGAAGCATAATAATAAACTAAATATCCAAGTAGTGGAAGAAGTAGATAACTTAATAACATAACAAAAAGACTAAATGAAAGTGTCTAATATAATGATTCATGGAATGATAATAATACAAAAATGAAAGCAAAGATACAATCATGAAATACAATAGTAAAAAAGGAAACAAAATGTTAAAAATAGCTCCATGAAAATATCAAGCCTAAGCTCGATCTTATTCTCCTAAAATCTAGCTAAGTAGTACAAGTAAACAACCTATATAAGGGACATTACCATTTCCAGTACCTGCAACATCATAATCTTCTTGGGTTCCAAGGGCATCCCGAGTAGGGTGTGAGATAAAAATCTTAGTGGGCCACTACTAACAGTGTCAACATGTAATCTGAGTATGCATTCGTAAGTAAATAGTGTCCATATTATAAAAAATAAGAATTCAATGTATAATAAATAAACAACCACCCATTCAGGTTCCTAAAGGACACCTGATGGGTCTACCTTTATCCCATGGCTGATATGTCTGGTCATTCCACTTTATATATATATAGTTTCATTATATATATATATATATATATATATATATATATTTATATACTTATAGTTATATGTTGGGAAGGATTAGGATGTAACCCTCTATCATCCAATTTCAGGAGAAGCTCTCATGATCTAGCCCCTAAACCACCTCCAAGAGCTCTCATGGTCTTCACTACCTCAAGGATCTCATGGTCCTTAGGTCCATAGATAGAAGATCACATAGTCTTCTCATTAGGTCTCTCATAGTCCCTTAATTCCACAACCAAAAATAGATTAACATTTATAAATACACATAGCATGAGTCACACACATCTCATTCCCTTATCAAGTCCATATCCATATATAAGTCATACTCATTATCACAACTATACTTAAGTTGTAACATCATAAGAATTACCATTTAAACATATACAATGGAATGGTTTCACAAGTAATTCAATTCATGTGGAAAAACCTCTCATGCATTTCATTTAGCATATTCAAACCCATTTGATACATTTCCAAGAAAAAATGCCATCAAGAGTCAGCCATCCCACCCTAGTCATTACACACAATTTACCTAAACATTGAAAATTGGTTTTCAATGTACTAGTTTCATGGTCAATCCATTCAAATGATGGAATTTTATCATTGATTTCATCCTATAAAAACCCATTTAACTTAAAAATTTTATATCACCCATTAATTCATGGAAATTTCAATTTTAAGCCACAATGTTAATGTCATGGAAACAACTCAAATTCCCACTTAGATGATTCCAAGCCTAATATGGACAAACAACTATGGGGTGTCATGGTTTAGATAAATTACACATGATACAAAGGATATTCCATTTGTAAGTCAAGTTGAATGTCAAATTGGGTTCCAAGTATTTCTACCATTTGGCCCAAAATGACCATTTTTAAGGGGGCATGCCTATGGGTGTCCATATACGATATGTGTGATGCCTAGACCCCTAAAAATGAACCAATTCATCTATATTAAGGAACTAGGGTCATTTAGACATGAAGGAGTCAAAAAAATATAGAATATAAGAAAAATATTGCTAATGGAATGACATAATAAATACGAAATGGCCAAAACACAAATAGAAAACTATGTCACCACCTATCTCAGGGACATAGACAAATTTGTGCTTGATATCGACCTCAAATTCAAAGTAGGTTAGAAGAGATATAAGATTCATTACAATGACCTGAAAATAGGTTGATAGATCTTAAATCTAAATATGAAAAAAAAATATGATGATATTCACTAAGGAAATAGGTATAGGTGTGGTTAGCCTTACCTTGAGGAGTTCAATGCTTCATTTGGATCAAAGATATGATATTGGAAAGAGGAGATAGAGGAAATCCAAGATTAGGAGGATATTTTATCTCAAAGAGGGGAAGAAAACAAGGTTTTATCCTCTAGAGAGAGGGTAAAAAATAAATTAGGGCTAAGGAATTAAGTTGTGGAAAAAGAGCCATTTCACAAAAAATAATTGGGGTGTCATGGTTTAGGTACACGGTTTACAATGATAACCATTCAATAAGGCTTCATCCCATTTCTGCAGCAAGATGTACAGTTGTACACCTAGTCTTGCACAGTTATAGACAAACCATATTGACTTGCAGGTGACCCTGTCTACAGCTGCACGAGCGTGTGCCTTGGGTAGCACGGTTTAGACAAACTATACAGCCTAGTCATTTTTTCCATTTCAAGCACTCCGGGAACCAAATGATCCTTGGAAACTCCTGTGACCTCCATGGCTTGATTAAGACTCATTATTAGGTCCATTTACTATATTAAAAACCCAAAAATAATGATCCATGACTTTTTGAAAAAGGACGGTCGTTACAACCTCCCCCCCTTATAGAAACTCGTCCCTGAGTTGGAATTCTAAGAGTAAAGAGGTAATATTAGCAAAGAGTTCAAGTCATTTAGATCATATATCATCTTACCACTCCCGTGTATCATCTTGTACCTAGTTGTGCTACCATAGAACCCATACAAGATGAATGGACCTACCTTAGAGTTTCTTTATGCTCTGATCAACTACATGAACTATTTACTCCTCAAAGGAAGCATACATATCTAGGTCAACCTCATCAGACTGAAAGGCGTGATATGGGTTTGGATAGTATTCATGAAGCATAGATACATGAAAAAATAATTCATAGACCATTATATTTAAGGAAGTATGAGTTGGTCAGCCACTAGTCTGATCTGGTACACAATCTCGAAGTTCCCATAGAATCTCGGTGATAGCTTACCCTGCTTCTGAATACATATATGCCCTAACCTGGGTGAGAATTTAAAGAAAACTTGGTCTATGACCTCAAACTCAAGAGTTCATTGGTGTCTGTTGGCATAAGAATGTTGTCTATATTGATCTATTAACATACTCTTTCAAATCCTATGGACCTTCTCTATAGTCTCCTACATGAGATGGGGTCCATGAATAACTATTTTCCCTACCTCTAACCAGCACATAGGTGAGCGACAAGTCCTATAATACAAATCTTCGTAGGGATCCATCTCAATGGAAGCCTAAAATATATTGTTATAAGAAAATTCCAAAAAGAGGAATGTGTTTATCCCATGAACCTCCAAAGTAGAGAACACACACTCAAAGCATGCCCCCAAGACCTAAATTTTATACTCTGTCTTCACATTAGTCTGTGGGTGAAAGGTTATGCTCAAAAGTACCTCTATACCCAAGGCATTTTACAACCCTTTCTAGAACCATGACCTAAAATGAGTGTCTCTATCAGAAATGATAGAATGAGGTTCTACATGAATACGTACCACCTCCTTGATTAACCACCTTCCAATATTGTCTACCATGTAGGTCACTTGCATTAGAAAGAAGTGTATGTCCTTCATCATATGATCAATGACAACTCGTAGTGTATCCTTTCCAAGAGGTGATCTGGGTAAACCAGTCACAAACTCCATAAAAACATCATCCCATTTCTAATCAGGAATGGATAATGGCTGAAGAATCCCTACAAAATGTTGATGTTCCACCTTCACCTAATGATAAGTGGAGCACCGAGTCATTAAAATTACTATCTCATGCTTCATCTTGGGACACCAGTATTGGCGTTGTAGGTCTTGATACATTTTGGTGACCCAAGGGTGAACTTCCTATGTTAAGGCATGAAAATCCCTCACCAACTACTCTATGATGTATATAGGGACCCATAAATGACAACAGAACAACAATATAATCCCCATCCACTTTTTAAATATAAGATGTATTTCCATCTGAGACACTTTCTTGTAGAAAAAATCCTTTAGGATCAGATAGCTTTCTCAACCTTACCTATTCTAGTAGAGTATATGTCACCGCTAAGGATGAGAGAATAGTCTAACCATGGTTCTCATAAACCTCAATGTGAACCTTTAAAAATAAGTCCATAAGATTTCATTCATCACTAAACTCATAAAATACCTCTATCTGAGTCTTAGCTAAGAGCATTGGCTATTGAATTCCCCTTCCCCGGAGTGTAGGTAATCTCAAAATCAAAATATCTCAGGTACTCGACCCACCTATGCTTCCTGAGATTCAGATCCTACTATGTAAAGATGTATTTGAGGCCTTTTTTCTCAATGAATACCATAATATACTCTCACAGAAGATAGTGTCTCCAATAGTGTAAGGCATGAACAACTGCAATGATCTCGAGGTCCTACATCAAGTAATTATGCTCGTGTAGCCTCAACTGATGGGAACCATACACAATGACTCTCTCATCCTACATCAATATACCTCCAATACCGACACCTAATTTTTCATAACAGACTGAATAATCCATACCTATCTCCAGTATAACTAGTATCAGTATTGAAGTAATTTTTTCCTTAAGCTCTTGAAAGGCTGTTTCACAAGATTTCGACCTTTTTAATTTCACACCCTTCTTTTTCAAGCCTATCAGTGGTGTCTCAAGTGTGAGAAATCATGGATGATTCATCGGTAGTATCTAGAAATCCCCTAAGAAACATAAAATATAAAATATGTTCTTGGGATTATTCTAAGAAACTACGACTCTCACTTTCTCTAGGTCAACTGAAACTCCTGACTCTAAGATGATATGACCCAATAAGTGTAATTTTTTGATCCATAACTGGAATTGGCCGAGGTTAGAATAGATTTGATGCTCTCTCAGTGTATTCATCACAATATAAAGATGGGTTGCATGGTCATGTCTAGAGTGAGAATACACCAAGATTTCATCAATGAAGATAAATCGAAATGAATGTAGATATGGGTGTAAAACCTGATTAATAAGATCCATGAAGACACTAGGTCCATTCATGAGTCTAAACAGTAGACCATACCTACTCCTGAAAGATATTTGAGGTGTGTCAGAGGTCTTGACATGCACCGAATTATATCCAAACCTCAAATCTATATTTGAAAATACCTTCCATCCTCAGATCTGATTGAAATGGTCATCTATTATAGGGAATGGATGCTGGTTCTTTATCATCAGCTGAGTTAACTGATGTTAATCCACACAAAGCCTAAGGGTACCATCCACCATCTTGTAAAAGAGGACTGGTGAACCCTAAGGAGAAGTGTCATGGCATATAAATCCTTTCACCTCTAGATCCTCCAACTGATCATTGTGCTCCAAAATATCCTTATGTTACATCCTATAAGTAGGAATGGTCACAGGTGATTCTCTTAGAACAAGATCAATAGTAAACTCTATCTATCACACCATAGGTATACGATTAAAATAATTAAGAAAAACATCTTCAAAATGATCCACTATAGGAGGAAATACACCGGGTTATAACCCCTGGTCATTAAGATATAAACTGGAGACTTGAGTTATAACACTACCCAACCTTTATTGCTCGGATCCTGATCATGTCACTCACATATACCATTCTCCCTTATGCATGTGTGTAATGCCCTCTAGGGATGTAAACACCACTCTCTAACAATATCAATCAATTCGATATATGTAGGGAACTAACCAGTTTATCCCAATGATTACATCAAAGCCTTTCATATCGAGGATGTGCATGTTTTACATGAATAAGTAACTGCCTATTTCAAGAGGACAATTCTGATAGTGAATAACACCCTCCAAACAGATACCTAAGTGTGTATCTATAATCATGGAACCATGATAGTACTCAATTTTTAGGCCCAAAAATTCATTGAATTTCACTGATATAAAGGAGTGAGATACACTTATATCAAACAAAGAAGAAAATAAATTTGAGGTACTAGGATAGTACCTCATACAGTAGATGGTTTGGTGCTTTGCTTCTGTGGTGTAGGCAGGACTGTATGTAACTAGCTAGTACCGTGACCCTGAGTCACTGCATGACAGCCATGTTCAAGCCTACTCTATTAATGCTGATAATCATAAGTCTGTCTACCTCTACCTCAACCACCACCTCATCATGAATGACTGATGGTATTATAGCTTCCTGATTGTCATGATCCTACCAGCCCATCTCCTAATGGGTGATCAAGTGTAGATCCTCTCTTTCTAGTTACTGGAGGTAAATTCCTTCAAAATCATTGTTGATGGCTCATACTACCACATCCTCTACATTACACTAGATCCCATGGACACTGAAACCTAATGTGCCCTGGATTCCTACACTAGTGAAAGATAATAAGACTATCAATTCTAGGTGTCGGACTAATACATCCACCTTGAGAAATCTCAAATGCCTCCTTCTCCCATATGAAGATCAACTAGATGTTCAAGGTGTTGAACTGCCCTGGCTTGGACCCTCAACATATCTCATAATCTACTCATGAATTAGGGCCTAGTTAAAATCTTTCAAACTATCATTATTCTGATTAGATTTTCCTTCGATTAGATGGCATAACATAGCCCATACTCAAATCACAAACCAACCAATAGATCATCAGTAGGTAGAGAAGGATAAAAAATTTGCAGATCACTGAAACAATATGACTATATCATAAATAACATGATCCCCTAATATATGTTCATAAATTATTGAGCTCTTTCAGCCCTTAGATTCTGGGGAAAGCAATAGTCATATCAGACGGTCTAAAAGTTGCACCAAATCATCTCCCTATGTCAATATGCCTAGGTGATGACATCTCACCACCTCTTATCGGAGTCACGTAGCATGTAAGCAGATATCATGACCATCTTCTATGGATGTATCTCTAGATTCTCAAATATTTCTAGGATCACATCAAGCCAAGACTCCGCAGCATGTAGTATTCCATCCCACAAGAAGGTGGGATAATGTTTCTACTAAAAACATGTATCAACACTACCATACTCGAGGTAGGTCAAACTCATCCTTGTATCGACTAGATCATATACAAGAATCCCTCTTGAAATTAGGTTTCATCAACCACAACTAGAATAGGAAAAGGATACACTGGTATCTCATGATGATGAATGACCAATGCCTCATGGCCCGACACCATAGGAACATGATCTTTGTCTCCTTTAGGGTGTGCAAATCAAGGACTTCATAGAGGAATAATTCTATAATTTCAAACAAACTTCAAAAAAATGGTTCAATAAATTTAGAGAATTTCATTCCAAAAATTATGACATGTACTAAATCCTTCCAATAAAAACAAAGACTCATCACTGCCTACTTTAAAAGCCCGGTATAGATGATGGAATAGACCATAATAGGCCTTGTGAACGAAGAAACAACCACTACCCACAACTAAGGTCAGTTTTGGGTCAAGTTTCTATATTAGGCATGTGAAATATGGTTTTTCTCAATTTAATAGTCATTTCCCATTTGAAGGTGTGATCATTTAAACATTTAAAACATTTTAACAGACTGAATCCAATAATATACTATTTTTTGATCCATAAGGGCCGATAAACCTTATAAACAAAAATATGGCACTCACTTGGATATCATTCTCATTTAAATTATTATTTTTCATGTAATTATTTCACTTTTAAATAGTTGAGCAAGATGGAATGACATTTTCGTATCCATAAATGTGCATACACCTTATGAATCAAAGAGTGACACACACTAAACTCACACCATGGTACAATCCAAATCCTGAAAAATATTTCAACATAATTTAATATATTTATCACAAGTCATAGTCAGCATGCCACAATAAATTCTTGTAGAAAATTAAACATGGCATGGAAAAACTCATGGCATATTCATATTGTTCCTATTGTGATGAATGTTCTTATACATAACCCTCATTTAATTGGGTTTAGGCAATAAAATCTGAATTCTAATAACATCAACATCAGTAACATCAAAAATCTTGTGAATCACTCAATGGTGAAATAAATCATCAATACTAGTCTTAAATAGAACAACAATAAATCACGCAACTTGGACCATACCCCATACATGGGTTCACGATGCTCAAACATGTCCTGTGACCATGACCCAAGAATTCCCAATATCCATTATATTGTCACCAAATAGTAAGTCAAGAAAGAAACCCCTTTGATACCACTTTTTCAAGTCCTAGACCTAGTTTCCACTTAACATATGCCCCAAGCCCAATTGGAAACATGACCCCTGTAATATCTTTCAAAGTGTTGTCATGGTCTCTTAGAAATATACAAGAGAGCTCTCACGGTCTTCCCCACCTCACGGATCTCATGGTCCTTCAGTCCTCAGACAGAATATCACACAGTCTTCCCATTAGGTCTCTCATGGTCCCTTAATTCCATATCCAAAAAGGGAAACATTTATAAATTCAAATGGCATTAAGCACATACCTCTCATTCCCTCATCAATTCCATATCCATTTATAAGGAACATTCATTATCATAAATATACTTAAGGAATAACATCTTAATAATTACCATTTAAACATATATAAGGGAATGATTTCATAAGTAATTCAATTCTTGAGTCAAAACCTCTCATGCATGTCATTTACCATATTCAAACCCATTTGATACATTTCTAAGAAAATATGCCATCAGGATTAATTCATCCCACCCCAATTCATTTCCCACAATTTTCCTAAAATTGGAAAAATTGGTATACATGGTACAAGATCCATCATCAATCCATTCAATATATGGAACTATTTTGTTGAAGTCATCCTATACAAACCCATTTACCTTAACCATTTCATATCACATATTAATTCATGTAAATTTCTATTTCAAGGATAAAGGTAAGTTTCATGGAAACAACTAAAATTCCCAATTAGGAAATTCCAATCCAAATAAGGCCAAAAACCTATGGGGTGTCTTCGGTTAAATAAATTACACATGATAAAAAGTCTATTCAATTTGTAAGTCAATCCAGATGTCAAATTAGGTTCAAATCATTTCAACCATTTGGCCCAAAATGACCATTTTCAAGGTGGCACACCTATGGGTGTCCATTTAGGATATGTTTGATGCCAAAAACCCTAAACATGAACCAAATCATCTATATCAAGGCACTAGGGACATTTATACAGGAAGGAGTAAGCATAATATAGAATCTTGGAAAAGTCCGACTTATGACATGACAGAATAAATATGAAACATCCAAAACTAAAATGGAAAACTATGTTATCACCTAAATTAGGGTCATAGATGATGACTCACTTGATATCAACATCATATTTGAAGCACGTTGGAAGTTATTTTAGTTTCATTCCAACACCTTGGAAATAGGAAAATAGTATACATTTAAATAGCACAAAATATGGTGATATTTACCAAGGAAAGAGGTATAAGTGAGGTTAGAATTACCATGAGGAGTTCAACACTTCCTTCAGATTGAATATCAGACACCTAATAGAGGAGATAGATAAAATCCAAGCCCAAGAGGATATTTAATCTCAATTTGGGGAAGAAGAGGAGGTATTTTCCATTGGAGAGAGGAGAAAAAAGAAATAGGGGTTAAAAAATTAAGTGGGGGAAAAGAGTCATTTCACCCAAAAGAATCAGTGTTTCATGGTTTAGGAACATGGTTTACAAACCATGTGAAAAACTTGCACTAAGGATTTATCCCATTTCAACACCAAGACACATTTCTATGCACTTGGTCCATTATGGTTATAGAAAAACCATTCATACTTGTAGGTTCCCATGTTTGTAACTGCATGGGCATGTTCCTTGGGTCGCACTATTTAGAAAAACTGTGTGTCCCAAACATTTTTAATATTTCATGAACTTCGGGCTCTGAATGAACCTCAAATGATCCCCTGACCTCCATGACTTTATTAAGACTCGTTATTAGAGAAATTAACTGTAATCAAAATGAAAAACTAATGATCTATACCTTTTTCAAAAAGGCAGGTCATTATAGTTGAAGCAAGTACTGAGAGCATGATATTCAAGACTTGATTAGTTTTTGAAGAACCTTAGTTTCCAATGTGGTGAAGTTAATTATAATATCTATGTAAACAATGAAATTAATTAAAGTATTATGGTGTTGGTGAATATCGACAACATAATATTTGGTGGATTAGGTGGTGTGTAATAGAAATAGTGTGGGGAATTCTAGAAAAGTATGTTTGAAATGAAAATGATTCATGAAATAGCCTTTTTTCCTTATTTTACAAGTGATACAAGGAAGGAATTACACATTCGTTTTCAAATAAAAATATTCCAATGAGGTTTTGATAATATTTAGGATGGATAATTCCAAGGAGAGATTAATCGGGTAGATACCTGTATGAAACTATCATGAGATGATGAAAATAAAGCAGTTAATGTCATAAATACAGATAGATCATTGGAATCCAATTGTAATTAATATCGAAATAACCTGATATTATTTTTGAAATATTCCAAGTATCACAGTATCAAATAAATCCCATATAAATCCACTTACTCTTAGTAAAAAAATAATACTTCGATATATCAAGGTAAGGTTGGATTTTGGTTTGTTGTAAAATTAAAAGTATCCATAAGAGTTTTTGGTCTATTCAATGCTTATTGGGCCAGTTTATAAGATGATAGAAAATCAATGTTAGGTGGTGCATTTAATCTTGGAGTATTGTTTATTTCATTTCTATGTAAGAAACAATATTGCATTTCATTAATCACCACTAATGCAGAATATATTGTGGCTACTCAATCTTGTATGTAGTTATTATGGATGAACCAACAACTTAAAGATATGGTAGTTGAAGTAAAGTCTCCAATCAAAATCCATTATGATTATTAAAGGGTAATAAATCATATAAAAATTTCATTCCACCACTCATAGACAAATCACACTAAAATAAAGTATCATTTTATCAAGGAGAAGGTGGATCATGGGTTTGTGATGTTGGAGTATGTTCTTAAGGAACTACAATTTGCATGTATTTTTATGAACTTCTTAAACAAATAATAATTTAAATTTCATGTACGAGCTCTTGGTGTTCAGCCAACTCCCCATGCATGAACAATTTTGTATTTGGGAGCCCATCTCCCCAAGTTATGGTGTGTTTTTACTTTATGTGATAAAAATGTGTTCTTTACAATGTTGCAGCCACAAAGGAGTCACCTTTGTGTTCATTTACAATGGGGGTTAAAAATATCTTGATCAAGATAGGTGGAGTTGATGATATGATGATAAATAATATAGTGGTATTATTAAATTTGATAATGCTAAAGATGATCAGTCAAAGGAAATATATCACGATGGATGGGGTCTGTAATGAAAGAATTTGACTATTTTGGGAATGAATTGATTTATAGATGCAATTTTTACGCAACTCTTATTTCTCATGAAAATCATGGTTCATGTGGGATTAGAGTCTGTGTTAGGTAAATCATTAATAACTATATGGAATCAAAATAAGTGAGTTTTTTTAGAACATGGAAGAAGCTTTAAAGTGTTATAAAATGGTGAAGAGTTGTCAAGAATCCCAAAGGTGGATATTGTTTGGGAAACAAAATCCCCCAAGGAAACTTTATAGTATTTTTGGGTGGATTGTGTTTGTTGAAAAATAAGGTTTATAAGGATATTTTTGGTGTTCTATCCTATTTTGACTAGTTATGTTGAGAAAGAATTAAGAAGAAGGTATGGAATATCTAGTAATTCTGAAAGGTATAGATTTTCATGAAAAAATGTTTCATGAAAGATGGATGAGTTGTAAAAGAAATACTATAATTGATATGATGAAAAGAAGTTTTGTGAACTATGAAATTTTTTAAAAGTTTTTTGAAGAAATTGAGTTTCATGAAAAATAATTTAGATCATATAGAAAAGTTGGTAGTGATGTTGAAAGTTTCACAAAGGGGAGGCAAATTATATAAAAAGTCTGATACCCCCCTCATTTGAACTAAGTAATACTTAATGAAAATAAAAAGGATTTGAATTATAGAAATTGTTTCATGAGTTATTTTTATTTTAATAAGGTTTTTGTAAGATCAGAAATTTCATGAAGAAAAGAAGTTTCAAAAAATATAGGCATGATTCAAAAATTTGTATGTTTTAAAAAACATAGAAAGTTTCATGAAAGTTTGTGACTTTCACAAATGGAAATTTATTTAGAGGATTGAAAAGTTTCACAAATTATTTGATAGTTTTGTGAATGTTGAGAAAGGGGTTTAATAAAATTGAATCTCATGCAAATCAGAATGTATTGCCCATTAATTATATGGTAATTTGGTATTCATTAACTAGATTAAATTTGAACTTAATGAGTCACAAAATTAGGTGTGAATCATATTGATTAAAGTGATCAAAATAAGAATCTTTTGAAGGAGTATAGAGAAACTTTTAGTTAAGAGAGTATTAAGCTTTCAAATTGTAATTCATTGTAAACCTATAGGTATATTGAGTCTGCTCTAAACTTTATAATAGTATTTTTCTTTGTTGGATTTGATATATAAGCACATTTCCTTTTTATTCTCCTTTTTCATAGCCCAGTGTGGCTGAAACAATTTTAATTGTTGTGTCTTGGGCATGCTTTCATTTTATTTATACATTTCTATAGGAAAGTGGGAGAATGTTTTTTTATTTAACAATGAAACAAGATCCTAAGGGTAAATTATTTTAATCTCTCATACCCTGATTCACTCCCCCCCAGAGTATTTAACTAAGTTGTGTTAACAAATTATTCATTATTATGATTTTTTATTTGAAGTGTTAATTTTTATTTGTTTAATTTCTTTTGATACTCAAATTAAGTTATTTCACTTGGAAGAAAATATATGTAAGAAGTTTTTTAGTCTATATAATATATTTTGGGGTAGTGTAAGATATAAATTATCTACCAAATATATATATTATGATGGTGTGACTAAGATAATTTGAGTAGATCATAATACATTTCCTCTAAGGTAAATCATAGATGATTTCTATGTAAAAAAATGTGTGGCCTCCTTACTATGTAGGATAACATTGAATTTGTATTGTAAGATAACATTAAAAAGGGTGTGAGCATATGATAATTTTTAGAGACCCGAGTTTTGATCTGTAAGACTTTAAAATATTCTTAAAAATACTTCTGAAGCCAGGTGTCAAGTTGGCATTGGAATTCGGGGCTCAGAGATCCTTAGCATGGGAATTTTAAAGATATTAAATATATTTTTTCATGCACACATATTTTCACTAGAAAAGAAGAATAAATACCATAAAGATTCTCATATTGGGTTTTTGAGACTGTGGTTGAGTTCATAATGTCATGTTTACCCTGGGTGCGACATAAAATTGTCAGTGTTAGTAGTTTTGGACGGAGATGAGTTGGTGGGTGATGTGTAGTGAATAAATTGATTAAATGAAAATTTAATTGATTAACTTAAACCAAAAACTAAACCCTCTCACCCTAAACTCATGTTTTTTTTTGCACAACCCATAGGATATCCACACATCTCTATCTCCTCTTCTCCATTTGTAAAAGAATAAATCGATGTCGAATCGATGCATCGAAGTGTTGTCGATCCCCGTTTTTAATGCAGATCAAGAAGTAGTACGATCCAGGCATTTTTCTTCAACGAAATCATTGGTGTTTCTCCCTCGAGGTAGGAGGTTGTGTTTCTTATTCCCAATTCCATTTTTTCCTTGTTTTATTTTTGTAGATCCCAAATACAATTTTTATCGATCTATGCTAGGTATATCTGTGGATTTGGGACTGAATTGGGGAGAATCGGGCATTTTTGCAGGTGATTACTTACTAGAATTTCCATCTACATGGTATTTAGTCTAGTGACGCATGTTTTGTGTCCCTTTATATTCATGGAAGAAGATATTTGGTGAGTACAAACCGAGTACTTGGGTTACACGCCATGTAATGCCCCAAACCATGTGACCATAAGACATGCATGGGTTATCCATGTGAAACTACCTGACCATGTACAACCACATGACCAAATTACCTGAACATGGTATATGGTACATGATAATGATAAAAACACACAGTCATGTGGTTCTTTATCCTAAAAAATCCATATAGAATGGTATGTATGGTGTGTAAGGAACACGACTAGCAAGGTCATGTGAATGAGAAACATGGTTAAGGGCCGAGTGAAGTGGGACACAGTGTGTACCTTCACTACATGTCATATAACCCTAAATGGGTTGCCAAAACATGTATATGGTATACATAGATAGGTTCTTATGTGGTCTCACACACTGTATGGACCCTAGTGCACACTGTATACTCCTTGGGATTTTCTGGGGATCTTCTGCCTTTTGTATCTCCTTATTTGGGACTCGAATTCAGGGATTGAGAGTAGCCTATCATTTGTTGTTTTCCTTTTAGAACAAGATGGTGGACTCCATTTCATCCTACGAGATATGATATGGCATAAATAGATCAATATTCTTTTGAATTTGTTTGTAACTAATATTGAAGATCGGTTTGGTTTATAAGAGAGATGCTAGGACTGGTACTCCCTAGTGGGATCAGGGGGCGGGTTTCCCTTACCTATCTACTTTGGAATAGGTGGGACTCCCCATGTTATGGGCATGGTTTATATACTTTTTGGTAGATATTTTGGGGTTCTAAATCCCCTAATGGAGTAGGTCACAGGTTCCTTGTATCATATGAGTATTTAGAGTTAGTGCTACCCTCTCAATCTAGGACATGATCCCTCCATACTTGTTATCCAGATAGGGTAAGAACTCCCCTATTGGACAAGGGTGTAGGTCTTGTATCCGTGTAGTTGGTACTCCCTTATCTTACAAGGGAGTGGGTCCACTAGACATTACATATTGATAGATTTAGTACTCCCCTATTGGGTTAAGGAGTTGTTTCTCTGTCCTTGGAGTTAGAACTCCCCTATTGTAATAGGGTGTGATTCCTCTATACGTGTTCTTATGGAAGAGTTGGTACTTCCCTATCATACCCGGGAGAGGTTCCTCTAGCTTGGGGTTGGTACTACCCTTATGTGTCATGGAATGAGTCCCCCATAGTAATTGATATTGTATAGTAGTACTCCCAGATCCTTCTAGGGTACGGGTCCTCTATCCATTGAGTGGTACTCCCCACATTATGGTTGTGGGATATCTATCCTCTGAGTAGTCTTCCTTTATTATACTAGGGTGTGTTTACTCACTTATGGAGTTATACTCTCCCATCTCCAAGTAGTAGTGGGTAGTGGGTCCTTCATAAGATTTGGAGCTCCCACGGTTGTTGAGTACATTTACAAGTAGTGGGCCCCACTATGAAATATGAGTGAATCCTGGTAAGAATTTATTGATCCCTTGATGTATTGAGGTTTGGGTCACTCTATACAAGAGCAATAGAGGTTTCATTGGTTAGTTAGGAGAAGTACTTCCTCGAATTTGGGTGGTGGTGATGGAAGGTTCTCTCCATGTCGGTTTCTTTAGCCTTGCGTGGGGTGAATGTTGGTGACTCTAGGACCTCTGGTGTTGGGCACTAGATCTAGACCTAGTAGGTTTCTTCCAATGGAGTGTATCTCTCTGATAGGTGATATATGTGATAGATGATCTTATGGTGTGTGTTATCCTAGTGTTGGATTACCTTTAGAGCCTTCGAGTAAAATCCCTATGTTAGTTATGAGTTCAAAAACTCATGAGACTTGGAGTCTAAGATGAGTATATCTTGGTGTTTTTTGGGAGTTCTTGCAGTGTTGTCACATGTCTAGGTTGATACCCCTTTTGAAAAAATATGACTAGTCATGTACAACTGAGGATGGTTCTAGATGTATTTTCTCTCTCTAAGGGGCTTCCTCTGTCTAGGTCGAGAGAACTGTTGTCTTTTAGTTTATCCAATTATTGTTTTTGGATTTTTGGAGTTCCTATTGAGTATTTTTATACTCAACCTTGCATGGACTTTTCCCACACATGTTTTTTGTCCTGTACAAACCACAGGCCTTTCAAAAGATTCTATAAAGGACTTGAGGCAAGAAGCTCTTAGAATTCCTGACCAAACGAGGTGTTTACTAGAGCTGGATGAGGTTCTTTTAGACAGTTACTTTTGACATTGATCCCATCCATCTGAGAAATTCAAACTCTTTTATAGTTTTCTTTTATTGGGTGCTAGGGTTTTCCATTTCACTTCTATACTTTTGTTATGTTATGGTATGGGATATATGTATGCATAATTTTTTGTTTTCTTATATCTCTGCAATATTGAATTTAGCCAGTTGTTGGTGCATGCATATAGTTAATTTAGACAAAGGCATCCCCTAGTTTAGTTATGCCTTTAGTGCTTGTCACCAACCCCTGGCCTATGGAGCGCAGGCTTGGGGTAGTTACGGCTCGATCCCTGACATGGGCCGGTTCATGGTAGATTGGTATGAGAGGAATTTCATTCCTTGGTAATTTTTTCATACTTTTACCCATAAGAGGATTAGTTTGGGTTGTATAGTGACAATTTTAGGATGTTTCAAGTTCACCTATTAGGTCAAAGGTTCTAGTATTGGTGTGTCAGCTATCGTATCCATTCTCTAGAACTCTGATGACCTACTTTTCAACTCGGTACATTAGGACACTAGTCACAGGGGAATAAATGGTAAATTCATCATATAGGACTAGATTTTGTTTTTTTCTATCCTTCTTGAGTCAACTCCCCAGATATAATCTTTGACCATGGTGTGTTTGGATTTTATTTTAGGATTCCTTCTATAACGATATCCAGATAGGGTTCTACAGCATGATTGTGATGAAAATTCTCTCCATGATGAGGATTAAGTGTATGGAACTGGTTCTAAGGCATTACCTCCAGGAGGTCAACTAGTAGCAGCACCACATGTTGAGAAGCTATTTTTTCAAATAGTTTAGGATGAGGATGTACGTAGGCTAAGTGGGCAGCAAAAATTCTAGAGGTAGTGACCTCTGATGTACCAGGTTGATCTAGACCTCAAGGAAGCTGATGAATGGCTTAAAGTAGTTACACGAGTTTTCAAACTACTAAGGAAACCTCCCAATCAGATAGTGGTCATATCCACGATCCTTCTTTAGGGTTCAGTTGGGATTTAGTGGAGTTTAGTGACATAGTACCATGTCGATTAGATTCTAACATAGGTAGAGTTTGACTGACTCTTCCTATAAGATTTCTACCTAGCCACGCTGAGATCAGGGCATATCTAGGAGCTTTTGTAGCTTCAGAAGGGTAGCATGACCATGGTAGAGTTTTCAGAATGATTCACCGACCTATCATGGTACTCTCTAGATATAGTTTTAGATCCATTTTTCAAATCATAGACCTTAGATCAGGGCTTTCACCAGGAGATCAGAGAATCTTTAGTTCTATTGGGCATCCCCACCTATGGTGGTGTGTTGGAGCGATCTCTGGTGGTAGAGGGTCTATTGGATGAATTATAGGTGGATTTCGTCCAAAGTGGTAGTCACGGGGCTGAGGCATCTTCAATATCTATCCTAAGGAAGATGAAAGGATCGTGACACAGGAGTCATGCCTATGCCTAGACCCATGCACATGGGCATGTGAGGCAGGAGAAACATAGGGGATAAGGTCACCCATAGGAGAGGTGGAGTTAGGATTCATATGGTCAGGGACATCTTGCTAGATATTTTTCAATCCACTATACTGCTGATATAGAGCTGGATGAAATTCCTCCTTGGTAGAGGCAGTGCTTGGAGATGGGAGTTCTCCAAGGTGGAATACATGGGGGAGGAGTTGGGATAGTAGTAAGATATGGCACCCGTTTGAGGTGTTTCCACTACCACCCCTTGGTGGTCCATTCTAGGCTCAGGAAGCTGGATGATTTGGGTGTGGAAAGCTGCAGGTTGTAGAGGCCTTCCACTCAGAAGCTCCGAGGATGGATGGAGGTATGTTCTTTGTCCTTTATAATTTCTATAGTAGTAATTTATAGACATTGTTGTGAGGTACTATTTTTCTATTCATTTATTTCTTGAGGTTTAACCAGGGTGATGTGGGGGATCTATGTAACCATGTGTCAGTGTTGTTTAATGTATATTCAAATGCACAAGGAAGAGAAAGAGGGGTCATTCCCCTATGAACATGAATTTTTGTGAAATGAAAAAAATCATGTGGGGAAGTCAGTACTGCCCAAATAGGATAGTATTGTAGTGAGTTGAATGATTTACTTGGAATTATGTGTTCAGGACGAGGTTGATTAGTGGAGATATTTTCCTAGAATAATTCGGTAGAGGCAAAGTTAGACCCTGTGATATTTTTTAAGTGTGAATTGGTTTCCTACCATCCATGCTCGGCTAGGATTTTACTAGCAGTTGTGGTCATGTTTTTGGTTTGGGATACTCTCCTTCCAAGAGGGTTGAAAACACATGGGGTATTCCACATAATTTTTATTTCTAGATTCTCGAGTTTGGATGATTCTACCCTCTAGTTTCATTCATTCTTACCCATGTGTGTTTGGGATCAACATTAAATGCAAAAAAGCTTAAGGAATATATTGTATAGTCCATTTAGGGGTAGATTTGAACTGATGGGTTATGTCAATATCTACATTAGGTTAGTGAGGTGGTGTATAGATATACCCTATGACTGTAGTTAAACCTTGGTGCTTGATGTTTTCCCGCCTATCATAGTTGAGGGGAAATGTTCCCATTTGTTTCGCAATGTTTACCTGGTAGAAGTTGGATGTAAGAGTGGTTTGTCCTTGTTTTTTCCACTATGTGTGCACTTAGAAGCAAAACGAGAAACCTCAGAGATCTTATTGGAATGGGAGTTCTAATGTTGATCTTGGTTTTTTTTCCCTATGCCTACCCTTCTTATTTTTTTAGGATGAAAATATATGAAGGTGGTAGTGATGTAGAGACCTGGGATTTGACCTATAAGACACTAGAAATTCATGAAAATATTTCTAAATCCAGGTGCTGAGTCGACATGGGAATTTGAGGCTCAAAGATCCTCGATGTGGTGATTTTGAAGATATTAAATATATTTTTTCACCCACATAAAATATCACTTGAAAAGAGGAATAAATCATGTACGAAGTCTTCTTTGATTGGGTTTTTGAGATGGTAGTTGAGTTCATAATATCATGTTTACCCTAGTCGCGACATAAAATAGTCTGCTTTAGGAGTTTTCGATGGAGATGAGTTGGCAGGGTGATGTGTGGTGAATTAATTGATTAAATGAAAATTTAATTAATTAATTAATACCAAAAACTAATACCTCTACCACTCCCCTCACATTTGGTGAAAAAACCAAAAATAGAGCCACACGTCCCCTTGTCCTCTTCTCCCTTTGTTGATGTATGAACCAATGCTGAATCAACACAACAACATGTTTCCAATCCCCGTTTCTGATATAGATCGTCATCGGATCAAGAAGCCGAATGATCTAGGAATTGTTCTTCAACCGAAGCTTTGGCATTACACCCTCAATGTAGGAATTTTTGATTCATAGTCCTAATTCAATTAATTTTTCTTTTTTTTAAGGATTAAGAGCTGAAATACAATTTCTATTGATCCATGCTAGGTAGATCTATGGATTTTGGGTTCAATCAGGGTGAATCTGGTGTTTTGTAGGTGATTCCCGACTGGAATTACCATCTACATGGTGTGTAATCTAGTGAAACATGCCATGTTGCCCTTAAATTTTATGTAAAATGATATTTGGATATTAAAAATCATTTACTGGGGATACATTTCATATAGTTCCCCAATCCATGTTACCATGGGACATGGATTGGGTTAGTCATGTGAAAATACATGACCGTGTACAATCACATGGCCAAAGTACATGGAAACAGGGTCTAGTACATGGGAATAGGAAAAACACATGGACATGTGGTTGTTTAACCCAAGCACACTAGGTATAATGGGATGCACAGCATGTAAGGAACTCAACTGGTTGGGTCGTGTGAAAGAGAAACACGGCCAAGGGCTGGGTGAAGCTGGACACGATGTTTACCTTCACTACATGTCGTGTAACCCTACATGGGTTTTTAAACCATGTAGACAAGATACATGGATAGTTTATTGAGTTGGCTCACACACCATGTAGACCCCAGTGCGCATTGTATACTCCTTGGGATCTTCTTAGGATCTTTCTCCTTCCATATCACCTTTTTTGGAACTTAGATTTAGGCTTACGAGAAACCTATCCTGGGTGTTTTTTCCTATAAAATGTGATGGAGGCCTCTATTCTATCTTATGAGATACTAAGTACTGAAAATCAATCATGACGCTTGTGAAGTGGTGTTTAACCGATGATGAATATCAGTGTGGTTCATAAGAGAGACACTGAGAATGGTACTCACTTGTACGATCAGGGCGTGAGTTTCCCTTTCCTGTCTAATTTGGTATAGGTGGTACTCCCTACATTTTGGGAATGGGTTCTAAACTTTTGGGTAGATATTCTAGGTTCGGTACTCCCCTAATGAAGTAGGGTGATGTTTCACCGTATTTTATGAGTTGTTGGAGTTATTGTTCCCCTATTGTTCAAGGGCGCAGTCCATCCATACTCATTAACCATATAGGGTAGGAACTCCCCTATTAGACTAGGGTGTGGGTACTCTATCCATGGATTTGGTACTCCCCTATCGTACTAGGGAGTGGGTCCCCCAAACATGATGTATTTTTGGATTTAGTACTCCCTTATAGGTATAGGGAGCAGGTCCTCTATCATTTGAGTCAGACCTCCTTTGTCGTTCCAGGGCATGGGACCTCCATATGAATTTATATGGAAGGATTGGTACACTGATATCATATCAGGGATTGTGTCCTCTAGTTTGGGTTCAGTAATCCCCTACCATGTCAGGGCATGGGTCCCCCATAGTAATCGAGCTGGTAGAGTAGTACTCCCTTATCATTCTAGGTTGCGGTTCCTCTAACCATAAAGTGGTACTCCCCACATCATGGGCATGGTTCCTCTATCATATGAGTAGTAATCCCCTATTGTACTAGGATGTGGGTCTTCACTTATGGAGTTATACTCCATCTATAAGTAGAACCAGGGATGGGGTACTCTATAAGATTTAGAGCTCCCTCGGATATTGATTATAGTTATAAGAGCGCCCCCCTCCAATAAATACGAACAAATCCTAGTGAGTATTTAGTGATCCCTCAGTGTAATGAGGTGTGGTTCACTCTATACAGGAGAGATAGAGGTTTCATAGGTTAGTTAGGATTATTTCTCCCTCAAGTTTGGATAGTGGTGAGGGGTGGGCCTCTCCAGGTGGGTTTATTTAGCCTTTCATAGGGTGAAGGTTAACGATAATAGTACCTCCGGTGCTAGGAACTAGAGGTAAACCTAGTAGGTTGTTCCTGATGAATTGTATCTCTCATATGGGTGCCCTATAGGATGGTTGAGATCACAGAGTGTCTTATCCTAGTGTTTTATTACCTTTATATACTTTGAGTAAAATCCTGATGATGACTATGAGGTCGAAATATCATGAGACAAGGAATCTAAGACGAATATATCTGGGTGTTTTCTGGGAGTCCTTGCGGTGTTGTCACATGTCGGGGCTGACACCCCGTATGGACTAAGTTGACTAGTCATGTACAACAGTTGATGGTTTGAGATGTAATTTCTCTCTCGATGGGGTTTCCTTTGGAAAGGTCAAGTGGACTGTAGGCATTCAGTTCCTCCCTTTATTTTTTTGGGTTTTTTGGGTGACAAATGAGTATTTTTATACACATCCCTATGTAGTATTTTCATGCACATGTTTTGTGTGTTGTGAATACCACAGGTCTTTTGATGGAGTCCATATAGGACCCAAGGCAGACAGAGCTTAGTGGGATAGACTGATTGAGGAGTTTTCCAGAGTTGGGCTAAGAAGATTCTCGTTAGTTACATTTGATAGTAATCCCCTCCTTCTAAGAAAGTCTGACACTTTTATAGTTTTATTTTATTGGGATCTTGTTTTTTCCTTTTCACTTCAAAAATTCTATTATACTATGGTATATGATGGATGTATGCATGCATTTTAGTTTTAGATTTTTATATCTCTGTATTGTTTCATTGTGGTTGTTGTGGGTGCGTACATGCAGGTACTTTAGGCAAAGGCCTCCCAAAGTTTAATTATACCTTCAGTACTTATCTCCAACTCTAGGCATATAGAGGTGGGATTAAGCTAGTTGTGGCTCAAGCCCTGGTTTGGGTTGCGTCGTGACATAACTTATATTCTAAAATTACCCATCTTGGAATACTGGGCCAAACAATCTTGGTGTTTTAGAGGATATTGATAGAGGTTGAAATGGTAGAAATTTTACACCAATGAATTTTAGAGGCAATTCGCCCTTGAGATGTTTCAATTGAATATGTTTCAAATCAAAAGATGGTGAACCAAGCCAGTGTTACTTCTTGAGGGTTCTAGATCTGGATGGTCACAATTGAAGAAGATGAGAGTACTTACACTGATAAATGATGACACCATCAAATTCTGTTGAATCCAAATCCTAGAATACATATCCAATTTACATGTTGGGATTATGCATTAAATAAAACATGATCAAATCTGAAGAATATTTTCTGATCTCATGTGGTTAGGGTTAGGTTCCTCATATAAAATTGAGTTAAGATCTTAAAGAAGAAGAACTCTTTTATCTCTCCCATAGAATAATCTCTCATTGATATCTCTTTCCCCACCATCTAATGTCATGAAATCTATCGACCAAGCTGTCAAGTGAAGGATTACATGGAAATTAGAATTCATTTTCATAGGATCTTACCATGATAGAAAAAACTAGATAAAACCTTGTAAGAGGCTAACACCCTCTGTTGAGTGTTATGGGATCAGTTATAATTCTTGTTCTCACAAATTTTTGTGATTATATAATTTTCTAGAATGGTATATGTACTAAGACAAGTTATGTTTTTCATCGACTAATTTGAGCATGATTAGGATAACACTACCAAACCCAAATAGAAAAATCATGAGGATAAATTACTGAATAAATCCAAAGACTAGAAATTAGGTTGTGGTGTTCAATTGATTCCAATGAAGACGAAGACCTTACAAAATCTTGTAGGCTAATCCAATTGAAGTTTTGGAGTCTATGAGACCCAAAACCGAGTTTTTACTAATTTTCATTGATAAATATCAAGTTTTCAAACAAGCTTATTATTGTTGGGGATCAAGGAAATCAATCACGGTTGAGACCTTTTAATTTTTGAAATTATTATTTTTTGGTTGATTGTTATTTTTAGGTACTGATCAATGTGTGCACTCGAGATCCCCATTGTTTCAGTTAAGAATTTAATGTTTTACACATTCATGATGCTCAACCAATAGTTTGAGTATTGTCATTCATTTCTCCGATATTATATGATTTCATCTTGAGATAAGTGAAAGATGAGGGTGTGAAGTTAGAGTTGTGGTGGAACAGTTGATTTTCATACATCTATCTGAGATAGTCTAAAGAATGGAGAGATATTAATTTGGGATTTAACTAAGAAGATGATTTCATTTAGATGAGGTTAACAACTTTAGTAATTAATGCTGAAAAGTGGAAGTGGTTCCAAAGTTAGTTGATGAGATTTTATTAGAGTGACAACACAGTTGAAAGAAGGCTAAAGGATTCAAATCTTGTTAGTAATGATAGACAGGTCATTTTAGCAATGGTAGGAAGTGTAATAAGTTATTGATCGCAATGAAAAATAAAAGGGTAGGAACAAAAGGGAAGAGGTGACTCTATCATATTATCAATACACATTTTTTGTTGAGTAATAGAGGAATAAAATAGATGGTAACAAGGTAGTATAAGAGTAATAATAATCTTTATAGAGAAGATTCCTTCCCTCTTTATTTTCCTTGTTTCTTTTTTATTGCAATGAATTACTTTGTAATTGAAAAAATGAACATTCTTTCTAGATAAAACTTTTATAGGAACAAAATCAATGAGTTAAACCTTTAATTATTCATGAAAAAAATTTATTTTATTTTTACACTCTCAAATCATTTTTTAAAATATTTAATATAATTTTTTCCATTGAAAATCAATGAAAAATATTTTAGATTAAATTCATTCAATAACCACTTCAAAATTTTCAATAATCAAACAATAAATTTATTATGAGAGTATCTCAAAAGGATTAATTTAAATTTTAGATCCCATTGAAAATTTAATTTATCATTTTTGTGAATGATTAATTATAAAGTTGATAAACTGGAGAATTATTTTATTCATATGTTAACTTGTTGATGAGGCTGGTTGGTCTCTCAAAATTTAGTTCCAGTGAATTATTTAGTCATGAATGAAGAAACATTTATTTGACGCGTAAATTGAGTTCTCTATCATCATAAATTTTTTATTTATTTTTATATGTCTTGTTCATCTCTTATTAATCAATCATTCTAATATAACTACTACTGATACTACCTGAATTTTTTTTCTTATTACAGTTTATTGTATTTTTTGTTTTGGGTTATTATTCTTGTCCTTGTCATTTAAATTCACATTACCTACAGTTTTAAACTCTAAACACTATCTATACATGTTTTAAATAGGGAAATAAAAAAATAATTTTCACATAGTCAACATCTTACGTAGTCAGTATACCTCCCGTTATATCTCACCATTATGGAAGATATATTTGACATCCATTTGGAATATCTTGTAATATGTTTTTACTAAAATATAAATGAAATTATTAGTGATTTAAATCCTTGAAAATTGTATAAAGGTATCAACAATGTCAAATCCATCAATCTAGGAATAAATTTTATACACTAATCTAGCTTTTTATCACCCTTTATCCTTTTTAATTTAAATTGTTATGGAACATAAACTTTTTTCCAATCAAATCCTTATTTTTAGGTATGGGAACTAATGCCCAAGTCTCATTATTCTCAATTCAGCCCAAAATTCATATCCCCAAACCACTCTCTATTATCTCATGATTCTTCAAATTATTTAGGTTTAACATGAGAGAAAAATAATGTATGAGATGTTTTCTTCACAGTTCACCTATTATATACCTATTGTTCATGATTTATAATTATTTCCAAAACTTGCATTCTTATCATTGGATAAGCTGAATATAATTATTCCTTATCTCTTGAAATGGTTTAATATTCTTCTTTATCCTATAAATATTCAACTCTATAATATTTTTCTCACATTTAATTAGGATATTTAATAGAAACAATGTTCACATCACTTATTTAACTTACTTCATTAACAAAAAAAATCCTTCTTTATATGTTCCCAGATTTCTACATCAGCTGTATCAAAAATTATTCAAGTATACTTATTATATAAACAGTATTCACTTCTATATGGAGGATAACCAAGAAAAAATCTATAAACACATGTTGCTTAAAACATGCCCATATTTTCATCTTTAATTTTGATAATATAAGGACTATCAAAATATCAAAGTTAAATTAACGCTATAGTCTTATTGTGGTAAATATCATATAGAGGCTTATTATAATTTTTTCTATAAGAACAATTATTTTGATCATAAAATTTTTCTCAAATATCTTTTTGCTAAAAATGACGATAAGTTTCATTCTTGATCAAAAAATTTTAATCCATATATATCATGATTTTATACTTCAATTCATCCACACCATTTTTTTTTTGTTTTTATGGTGCACTAAGTTCAGGGTGAATTCCATGTTTTTCAATTTTAGATTCAAATTTTTATAATTTTACTAAATACCCTAAGCTATTCATATTTTTTCCAAGGATTACCCATGCTCCATTTTATCACTACTTATGAAACTCTTCAACATATTTAGATCCACTAATATATATTTTATAAACATCATGCATGAAATATTATTAAATTCAACAATAAAGTAAATAAAATATTTATATCATTTTAATAATTTCTATCTAATGGTGTAACATCCTTCCCTTTCAAATCACTAATTAGTACCATAATCGATGATTACCACATGACCTATGACGCACCTCTCAATATTCTTGAGGATGTCGACTAGTGGAGAGGGTCTAATAAGATTCTATTGAGATACTATACCATTTGTTTAGCTTAAAAAATAGTGAAAAATTATGGTAAATAACATACATCATATAACACTATATGAAAAATCAATACTAGTTCCAATCACTAAACATAAACTATATAGTATCCAAAATGATGATACAAATAAACAAGAGCCATGCACCATAATATCCACATACAACATGTACCAAAATTTAAAGAAAATAAAAAAACTTATTAACTCTAACAAACTATCTTGAGATCTATCAGACACCTAGATCCCAATATCTAATCTAACTATGAAATCAAGCATCTGGAATCATGTTATTTCCCTTGTATAGACCTACAAACATGAAATATTTTCAGTTATCAAATTTCAACCCAATAAGGTTGTGGTTATAACATTGTAGGCCACCATATACAACATCCTTAAATAAATATAGCCTGTAAATAACTGTGTTAATAAAAAATTGTGATTAAACATATAACAATTTAATTTATAAGGTGGAAAATAAAAAGGATGTTGATATTGATCCTTAGGCCCAATACCCCGATCGACATTAACTACTTCAAACAGTTTTGGGGTAACTTTGAGAACGTCACAAATACCATTCCAGCCATAATATCACAGACTGCCACAACACGTGGTTTTTTAGTCAATAAATAGTAACATGGACCATTCCTTCTGGTGTTTTATAATATGATAAATAGTAAAATAGACCACCCCTAATGGTTTTTTCTCAGACAATACATAGTAACATGGACCACCCCTTTAGGTGTTTTATTATCCAAAACCTAAACCAAAAACTACCTTTTCATAAAGTATCTAATTTGTAAATTTAGAAAAACCCCAGTCATAAACCAAAATTCACCACTTTTGAAAAATACAACTTTAAAAACATGTCATAAAAACCATCTCAAATTTTAATTTTTAACAAATTTTCCAATTATCATTTTCAATATACTATTATTTAAATAACATTCCAAAATATAATAACCAAAATATAAATTTCATATACTACTTAAAATTATCATTTTTGTAACCATTTTATTGTCTTATTAGGTCAAGGGAATGTATTCCCATGGAGTCACTTTTCCATACCAATTTTCAATATAAAATAGTTTAAATAACATGTAAAAATATATTATTGGGAAATAAATTAATACTTAGGGGTAATACATGAAATGTAGATATGATAAATGACATAATCACATGGAAAGAAGGATGAAACTATTGTAAAAACATAGGGACAACCTTCCTTAGTCCAAGAGGATTTCACATGCCCAAAACCAAGATTTGATTTTGTTTAAAATAAGAGAATATTAAGTATCATAAACAATACTTGAAAAAGAGGGTATATTATCTAAAATATAAAGAGATCATTTGACAGTAAGATAAAAAAACAAAGGGTGGAAGTAAAATTTTATCCATGCTGATAGATTTGAAAATCAATTGATGGCACTCTAAATGGGAAATAATTAATGGTAAACCTCCAAAGTCCAAGGAGGGAAAGTGGGGTGTGAGGTGGAGGGATTTCAAGCCAAATAAAAGCTAAAAATTGGGTTAAACCCTTAAGAGTATTCAGGGTAAATTTGTAATTTCTCAAGTTTTAAAGGGTCATGTGGTTTGATAAACCATTCTATAACTATACTAACCTCAATGTATAGAACAAGACATTTTAATTGGTGAATGGTTTGAAAAAATATATGTCAACCATGTGAAACACCTCTATAATTTTATAATTACATTCACATGGTTTCTCATATCCCAAATATTATTAATAAATAGTGAACCAATGTAAAACTAGACACATAGTGGTGGCATGGTTAGAACTAACTATGTGGTAACCATTAACCACATGCTTAGACCCCTAGTAACACTCATGAGAACACACCTACTCTTGTAGCTCACAATATAAAAGTAGATAAAGGGGTTTTAAAAATAGGTACTTCAAAATAATTTCAAGATCTTATAGCCTCCCCACAATATATCATCTCATCCTCATGATAAATTTCTAACCATTTAGTTAGATTCATTAAATAATTACTCTCACAAAATTCCATAGATATTAGATTCTCAACCCCACATATCCATATAGTTATTCCCATGTTTCTACAACACTTGTACCATAGGAATAGACTTTCCATGGAGGGTATTATTTATCTAATAAACAGTTCTTGCTGGTCATTCCTAAAGGGAAGAATCATCCTTTGTATTAAATTCGTTAATATCAATTTTGTGATGTGGTTTTTCATTATATAGTTGAATATGGTATACATGGAAAAATTAATTCATAGCTGCACACCTCGATAGAATATATAACTGGTAGGATACAATATCAAAAATTTCGATCACCTCAAATGACCCTACAAACCTTGGTACCAACATCCATTGTTTTCAAATCCACCTTTTCCCAAGCCTCTTCAACATGCATAAGAAACCCCAATCACCAAACTTGAATTCCAATAGATGAAATAACTTTTTAGTATAGTATCTTTTTTCTCTAGGTAGTTTTCAACCACTTATTGATTAAAAAAATATTATTTTTTGATATCCTGTACTAATCTTGGAAAAGGCATGGATGACACTCTAGGTTCTAGATAGAATAAAAATGATCGACACAACCTATCATTAAGACCTTAAACTAAAACATATGAAAGTACTCCAAATAACAATTATTGTATGTTCATTCTACCGATTCAAGATTAATAATCCAAGATCCTACAAGATCGAGGACACATAATCTAAGAATGTCCTCAAGAACCTATATCATCCACTCATATTTTTCTTCTGTATGTGGGTGATAGTCATTACTCAGATGAACTTTCAAGGAAAACTCCTTCTGAAAGACTTTCCAAAACCTTGAGGTGAAACATATATACCTATTATAGATGATTCTCTAGGGAACCCCTTGTAACCATACCACCTCATGGACATATATCATACCAATATCATCCACTTAATAAGCCTCCTTGATTAATTGTAAATGGGATACTTTCATAAACTAATCTACAATAACTAAAACAACATCATGAGCATGAGGCATCCTTGGAAAACCCATCACAAATTCCATCATGAAATAATCCCACTTCCATTAAGGGATCTTTAAATTTTGCAGAATATCAGTAGGCCAATGGTGCTCTGCCTTCACTTGCTAATAGGTGGATCACCATTCAACGAACCTCGCTAGGTTCTTCTTCATTCTTTCCCTTTTGTACTATCATTTCAGTTCTCATACATCTTGGTCAAACACAAATTCCTAACCCACTTTTAGGCATGTAATTCCATCATCATTTTGTTGTTTATTCTCATCAAGAATACCAAATATCCTATAATAGAAATAATATTCTTATCATCCAAGGAAAAATAAAGTGGTGCCTCCCCACCATATATAGTAAATGTAACTAACCAAACCATGTCAACCCAACCCATCACACAATCTGGACCGCCACATGGCCAGAAGAGAATTCTCAATTTCCATGTGCTGGAGACAAGCACCAGGCATAACCAACAATATCATGGGAATAGTTTTACCATGGTAAACCGTTATAACCCATCCATGGAACAGGAAAACCACACCGACATAATTAGAGTCAACATGAACATGAAAACATTAATGGTAACAAAATATAAGAAATATGGGTACCATAACATAGATAAACATCATATAAAAGACATTCCACAAATTCCATAAAAATGCCTAGTATCTCAATTCAAAATACCATAATACAAAATAATGGGAACACACCCAGACAAGGTCTACAGATACACCCCAATATATCCAAAACACAAAATGACTCCACATCATCCCACTCTATTTGACCATTTCTCCTCCACAAAACATGGATAGTTGTAATCAAGAATATCCACCCTAGTATATGGCTCAATTTCCTTTATATGTGTCCTAAAAATGAAATCTAGATATACCCAACTGCATATGTAGGGTTTTAGGAACAAATCTTAGTTGGATACCATCATGAATCTATTTAGGGATTCTATACAAAAAAACCAATAAACTACTTTGAAAATACATTTCAAAAAAAAATCTCTCTGAAACAAACCATTTTAAAATAAAATTTTGAAATCCATTTACTTTTTACATTTCAAATAAAAACAATTTTATAATGAAATTATAAACATGGATCAAATAATGATAACAAGGACCAAGGAACCAGATAATCAACATACCCAACAAGGTATAAAAAGAGTGAGAATAAACATCATCAACATGAAATCAATGATTAAAAATGGGAACAACATATCTCATCACATCACTCATGGCAATAATAAAATTCAAAAATAATATAAACCAATCTAGAATTATTAATGTGAACTTTGGGATCTAACCATCAGGCCTATAATGGGTGAGACAAAAAAAAATTTCTAGCTAAAAAATAAAAAATTGAATCTATCACTGTCTTTACTAATCCTACCACCAAAGCTCTCAGGGTCTCTTGATAACATAACATTGAATATCTCTTGGTCATCTTACCCAAAGGCCCTGATAGCCCCTTGGAAACCGAGATGGAAGCTCGTATATTCTTCCCTCTAAAGGATCACATAGTCCCTCAAATGAACCCCACAATAACACCCTGGTTAACCTATGTCCTAATCCATCCCAACACAGTCACAATAAAGTTATATACAGTCAAAATCCAATTCCCAATACAATTCCATTATAAAACATTCATATTTTTTCAAAACACATTTCAAAATGTAAAACCATTTCAAAAACAATTTTACAAATCAATTTTAAACCACAAAACCACTTTAATCCATTTCATCTAACACTTGGTGTTCATAAAAGTCACACCCATTTAAAAAACCCTCTTAAAACACCCAAATTGTCAAACCAATAAATGAATAACATCAAAAATGGAATTCACAATAGTTATTAATTATTAAATTGAAATTTAATCAACACAAACCAAAGGAAATTAATAATTTAAAGGTAATCCATGGAAAGCACCCTTTAATAAAGACACCCACCACATAAATGGTTCCAATCTCATCTCCTTCTATGATAACCACCTAGAATATGAATAAAATGTCCACACATTCATAATATATAATAAAAAAACACCCCCCCCCCCTCGTGTATACCCTAGATTCACATAACACCCCTAATAGGGTTACACATCCCTAAGAAAACAAAGGAACAAGTAAGAAGATGGGGGAGGAAGAAAAAAATAAAATAAATTGACTTTCCTCAAGAAACAATACCAAGAATATAAGAGTAATCCACCACCATGGGAGGAGGAAATGATTCAAGGACAGGTAGGATGAGCTTTATGTGATGGGGAATGCAAATGGGGGACAAACCCTTAAAATGATAAGGGGAAAATTTGTAAATTAACAATTTTTATATAACTAGGAAAGGCCACATGGTTTTTCCAAATGGTTAGGAAAACCAAGAACCAACCATCCATTCCTACTATCTCCCCTAAAATAAATTCACACAATTACCCCTAGGTGTCACATAGTTTGACAAACCATGATCAAACCATAAAAAGTACCACTATCAACAACTATAGTATAGAGACCCTCAGTTTTCATACATTAACATTACATAACTTTTGTATAATACTTAAAACATTATATAAATATATGCCCAAAGACCATACTAGTCTAGTTCCTTTAGAATCATGGAAACATAAACATGATTACATAAATGAGATACATTATATCCCACTACGTTCTTCATGACTAGCATCCTTCTAAGACACATTAAACATAATACATGTCTTCATAACCTGGGATATAGAAATATAAAAAGGGGTGAGTTCAGATGCTTAGTAAGGGTATACAAGGGAGATATGTAAGCATAATCATGAGTATAAGGTTATGGAAACATTATCATGAATATATAAGATTATACCCTTCATGTAAAAGATCATAAACATGAATTAGGAAATAAATATTGGTCATTCATGAGAAATAAATCATAAGGAAATAAATAATATAATCCATAAAATCATAACATGGGAATAAACATGGAATTTTTTCAGACACATAAGAATATATAATGATTTCCATAGTATTAAAGGATTTGATTCCAAGGCCATATTAGTGGATTAAGTTCATTAATAAATTGGTTTCACCCACCATTACAGCCATGTATTACTAAACTGAGTTCACTTATTATTCCATCCCTGTAATAATGAACTAAGTTCATTTCTTATTCTAGACCTATAGTACTTAACTGAGTTCATTTCTTGTTCCATCCATGTAATACTAAACTGAGTTCATTTCCCATTACTTATATATCTATATCATGAGATGTAAATCTTTACCCAATGAATTGGAAGGAGATATAGTTCATTCCCCTCTCATAATGAAACCATATAGACTTATTTCAAAAAATCATAAACAATAATATCATAACCCATGAAATGAAATGGGCATTATAAACATGTAATATTATCTTAACCTAAGGAAAATGAAAGGTTTCATAATCATTTAATCAAAGAATAACCTGGGAAAGGAAGCAGGTCTCAAAATAATATAACCTATGGAAGAGAAATGGGTGTCATAAGCATCATTCCATAAAAACATAAACCAATCAAGAAATAATATGAATGAAAACTTTATATTATTTTTTTTAAAGGTAAGAGTAACATAAACAGGTTTCATATTATATGGAAAATAACTTAGAAAGATATTTTGAAAACATTATTTAAGTAAATTATCCTTTCTTATTTGAAAAAAGGTTCTTTAAATAATAAAAACTATTTGAAAATAATTTATTGAAAATAAACTTGAATGATTATAAATAATTATTTGAAAACCTTTTATAAACCTTTTTCTCTAAAAACATATAAAGAGAACTTGAAAATGTTTTTAAAAACATTTCCCTTGAAAACTTATAAAAGGAACATGAAAATTTTTTCAAAATAATTTATTTTAAACTACTTTAGAAATTTAAAAATAATTCTTTAAATGATTTTTTTAAAGAAAATATTTAAAAAATTATAAAAAAATATTAAAAAACTTTTGAAAAATACTTTCCTTGAAAAATTATTTGAAAACATAAAAATAAACCCTGAAAACATTTTGAAAACTAATTCTTGGAAAATTATTTTTACAAACAATTTTCTTGAAAATTAACCTTTTAAACATTAAAAGTAAGCCTCATAGAAATTATGGTGGGTAAATCCATACATGTTGTATGAGGTAAGATAAACATTCCTTTTTCATGGTAAAAGGTCAGAAAAAATCTTTATTAAGAAAGAGACAATAAGATTTCTTTTAAAAAATTGGTAAAAACAAAAATGGAGAAAATATATTTTAAATATTATATTATAATAGTTTAATATTCTTTAAAATACTTTTTATAAAACATAGTTTTTAAGGAACATAGATTTCTGACCGAAGATAGGGTAAAGTTGGGCTTTCTTAAAAACACATTATTGATTATATTATGTACCAAAGAATAGAAAAATGGTTTCAATACATGAATATATCATGAATAACTAGAGGATAATAAAAGACATGAATTTTCTTGAGATATAGATTATAATATTCCAATAAAGGAATCATAATCATAAATAATCTTGAAAAGCGATGAGATTGTTTCAATAAACTCTTATTACTTAGTAAGTTTCAACTATACTCCTCATTTAAGAAATTGAAATTAAAAGAATCTTAAAATATTGTTAAATGAATTAGATTCATGATATAACATGTCAATTTCATTATGTACACCTCATATAAAAATATAGGAACATAACATGGAATGTGTCTCAAAGAAGTTAAATTGAGAAAAAACTATCTTATCGATTTGGTACCTTTTGATACATAAACCCCATGAAAGGAAGTTCATAGAATGGATATTTAATTAAAATTAAATTTAATAATAAGAATAATATAATACATTAATGGTTATTATATACACCACACAAAAGGAAAGAGTGTTGAACATGGCATGTATCTCACAAAAATAAAAAGTTAGATGAAATCCCCTTACCTTGTGTCTTGACTCTTGTCATACTCAAAAAACATCCTATATAATAAATATAAGTTTATTATAAATATACCATATAACCATATTATTTTATATAATACTTTATATAGTTTTATTTTTTATTTATATTACTCACTTTTTAACAATTCTATGTTAAGGTTTCACTCTAGGTAATATTTGATATGTTCTTCTCATGTGTCTTAATTTGTTATATACATGGTCCTTATACTTATATCATAATTTCAAGAATTTAAACCATGATATAAATATAATTTATCTTTTATATATGTATATTATAATAATCTATATAATATAGAAGTATGAAATGGAATACACTGTTCATGGAGACAGTAGGTTGTACATACGCCTGAACATTGTTTCTGTTTAATAGTCGTATTGAAAGAAAGTAAGTAAATGAAATATATGTATATATATTTAATTATTAAATTAGAATTATTATATAATATATATCATATAAGTTCACTAAACGCATCATTCATACATTCCATGTAGTGTTTGAACGAATCACATTGCTTTGAGGGGGCGGTAGTCCACACTTCCTCAAACAACATTATCGTATTTACACCAAATGGAAAGTATAAAGATATGTGTTTTAAAAGGATTTAAGAAGATTAAAGATATAAAAAATATAATATATAACATATATAAACATATTTTCCATAATAATGTCCTCCATGAGAGGCGGTAAAGGAAAAATGAAGAATCATCATTTCATGAGGCGGCAGTTCATCGTACACATAAATAGTATTTTTGTTACCCATTAGATGGAAGTGTGTGTAAGTGTGGTTCGAATAATTAGAATAAAAACATCCTAGTATATTGATTATATTTTTTTATAAAATCATGGAATAATAAGTGTTTAAGGGGTATATAATTGAAATAAAATAAAAGAACTCGATAAAGAATGTTTCCTCTTATTTGGGTAAATCCTTTTGGTTTGTACCAAACGGCATCCATGGAAGGATTTCTACCCAAGGGGGGATTATATGATGATTAAAGTGCTTTTTAGGATATATTTTGGAAGATATTGGTTGAGAAAAAGTGTCTTGATTGGTTTGAGGAAGTGGGAGGAGAGGATCCCTTTTTATAGTAGAGGAGGAGTGGCACTCTTTTAAATATTTGAAGTGAGAATTACACCAATGTTTTTCATGTTGAAAGTGGATAAAATAATTGAAAATGTAGATACAAGGGAGGATAGGGTTTATATATATCCATACAATGTTTCTTGAACAATTTTCTATGTCATTTGGGCCCTTAAGATTAATGTTTAGTCCCTTGTTAAGCTTAATCTTACCATATTCATTGTAATTAATTTTAATTAGTTCCACTGATATTTTTAGTAAAAAACTAATTTTACCTTATTATAAATTATAAATTATGATAATTCCAAATATGGAATCCATTTTTCAAATTCCAATCATATAATCTGTAGTACCCCAATTTCTGGTATGTAACCCTTGATGTTTTTTATGGTTATAAAGTGTAAGGGTGTTGGATGGGAGAGTTGGGAGAACATTAGAAGTGTTTTGGGAAAAAATAGAAGTTTCATGGGAGATACACGGTTTGACTAACCCTGCATCCAAACCATGCACGGTGTTCCTCTTGAGGCAGTATCTCTAGCACTACTGGAGCATAGTTTGGGAGACTATGCAAGGGGAGGTTGTGCAGGAAGTGGATACTGCATGGTTAGCGCACGATTTTCCTAACTATGTGGTCAAACCGTGCACGGAGTCAAATCTAGATCCTTAAAAATAGTATCTCGCTCATTTTTTCCATAACTCCCTCTTTTTACCCCTAAATGGCCCTAATTTGATTTTAATCTCCATTAAAGGTAGGATAACCTCTTACAAGCATTTTGGGGTATATTCGAAGGCTTCCCTCTGTGAATCGAATCCGGATTCTTGAGGTATGTAATCATTCTTCATAGTTCTTGATCGGTTTCTTAGATCTACTTATATCTAATTATTCTCTCTTCTTTTTTTCTCATATCTACACCCTTTATGGGTGTATATATGAGTGGGTAAGCCAAATATGTCAAGATTTGGTCTTGATATTTCTAGAAGAAGATATCTAAGTATGTTCCATGAAGAATCAACCCAGTTTTCTTAAGTGTTCTTCATCCATGTCAAGTTTCATCAAAACCTTTGAGGTAAGAGGCTTCACTTTCAACTAATCTTAGTACAACTGATTGGAATGCATTCAAATTGAATGTATTGTGCTCAATTTATTTTGAGTTGGTTGTTGAACACTTGTTGGAAACCTTCTTGAGTGATGGTTGTGAAATCTTGAAAATTGGGAATTTTGAATGAGTGCTTTGGTTCTTGGTTTTAAAATATGGATTTTTAAAAGGGGGTTTTTTGTATTGTTGGAACATGAATTTGAATGGATTTTTTCAATAAAATGGAACGTTTTTTGAAATTAAATGTTTCTTTGAAATTGGTTGTGTATTGGTTTTCAATAAAATTTCATTTTTATTGAAATGGTCTGAAATGGTTATTTGGAATGGTTTTGGAATACATTGGCCTTTACGTGAGTTCATGATTGAAGTTCCCATGAATAAGGTATGTGTACCATTAGGGTACAAGGTGTGTGACCCTAGATCAAGGGAATGTGTTATTGGGACACAAGGTAATTGGATGTTGGACCGCTCATGAGTATGGAACTATCAAATGATGCATGCATTTGAGGGTGTGTTGTGAACTATGGAATGGGTATGCCAAAATGATAAGAATAATTGGTTTTTAAGATTTGATTAGTTATTTTCTAGAAAATAACTTGTTGTAAATTGGTTTCATTTACTTTTTTTTTGCACTGGGTTATAATTGGTATTTGAACTTGTTTATATTTGGTTATAAAATATTTTTGTGAATTGAATTATATAAACTCTTTTATATAATGTGCTAAATGTTCTATCCTACTGGTGTGAGTAGAGAAGTCATTGGGGAAAACCTACTGATTTTTACACTCACCCATTATTTGGAACATTGGTGTTTTGCAGATTCTATCTTCCATGACACAGTAAATGGTAACATTTCCAACATTTTTAGTACTACCTCGGGATACTTAGTCTGTTCGGTGATTTTGGAGATTGGAGCTTATGGAGCATGGAGTCTTGTAGTCTCTTGAGATACATGAGTTTTTATCCACTATTTACTTTGATACCAAATTGTACTTCCTCTGTTGCACACTTTGATGTGGTTTTGAGATACATTATGTTTTTTGGTTGTATTTATTTTGTTCATGCATCATTTAGTGAACAGTTTTGTCATGGTTTTTCAGTTTATTGGTTTATTTATAAAAGGGTTAATCATGCCACACTTGTATTTGAAACCCTTCAGTATTTATTTATATCCTTTGAAATCTTGGGTATATCGCTTAAGGCCCAGTAATGACTCATTGTACTCTCAAGACAATTATAATTTTCAGGTCATTACAAATGGTATCTGTCTAGTCCTTCCTTTGTGGTAAAAATGTAATCATCTCGTTCGGTTTTTGCCTAATAAATAGTCATCTGTGTTCTTGTTCTTAGAGTTGAAATTCCTTCTTGTCTATTCTTTGGGATGATATCATAGAAAGGATTAGGATTTTCAAGACTTGAAATTTATATCATTAAAAGGACATAGTAAACCTGTTTATGTTGAACATTGAGTTACCAGGGAGTTAGGTACATAAGTGTTTAGAGCCACTACCAAGATTTGGAAGTATCATTGTCATGGGTTTAGCCAATGAGACGAGCATAACATGCATTGTAGAGGAATTAATTCCCACTATGATTGCATACATCATTTCAAGTAATGATGCATGTTGATTATATTGTTTGGATTTTTGAAAAAGTATGAAACTATTTTTGAATGAAATACTTTGAAAAAACATGGTTGATATATTTTGAAAATGGTTTGATTTTCAAAAATAGAAATAAGATTTTTAAAAAAATTGTAAATGGAAAAAGGTTGTTTTTTGGAAAACAATTTTTTGATAGTTGATGTGATAGAATTTGAAATTATAAGACATCTATTACTAGAGAGTGAGATTTATAGAGTTTGTTGTAGGTTTAGAAAATGGAACCCAATAGGGGTCATCAAAACCAACCTGAAGAAGCTAAGGAGAATGTGGTTGAACTTGAACCATAGGTGAACCAAGAGCTATTTCAGAGTATTTTCCAAGATTTTAAAGCTATGGATACAGGGAACTGGAGGAATGAGCCAAGGCCTATGGACCATACCATCTAGTTCATGAAGCAAAATCCACCCATCTTCAGGGATGGTTCTGAACCTGAAAAGGTGTAGGTGTAGCTGAGTAGGATGAATCATATCTTAAATTTCATCATCACACTAGCAGAGCTCAAATTAAAGTTAGAAACTTATATGCTCGGGGATCTTGTATGGTAGTGGTGGGATTTAGTAGGGAAGGTTAAATTAGATGAAGTCCTTACTTTGGAGGATTTTAAATAATTGTTTAACAAACAATTCTATACTCACACATTCAAGATCCAGAAAATGATGGTCTTCTTTATCCTGAAGTAAGAGAATCACTCTGTCACGGAATATGCGGCTAAATTCATGAATTTAGTGCGCTTTGTACCAAAATTTTTGGCAAGGGTGTCCTTGAAGGCACGCATATTTGAACCAGGGATATGGCATGAGATTCGATCAAATATTGTGATTCTCTATATTATGGATTATATAGAGATGGTGACTAGAGAGATAGTTGCTGAATGTGATATCTCAGGATCAATGGAAGGAGGTATGATGATACCTACAGGGAATGGTGGGAACTCAACCACTGGGAGTAGGTGGAAAAGGGACACCTATTTACAAGGTGAAGTTGGATATCAGAATTAGATGGTTGGATTAGTGAAGCTTCCTCCACAAACTAGGATAAAATCAGGTTGTTTCCAATGTTGTTCGTTAGACAACATAAAGTGAGAATGTACCAAAAATCATAGATCATGTCATAAATGCAATAAATGGGGAATCTTCAGCACTATTTTTGCAGTGCTCCAATTTCAAGTGCTCAAGACACTTCTCAGGAATCACAAGCATCATATTCTTCTACATGACGAGGACAGAAAAATCAATCTCATTAGCAGAGAAGAGTTATCCCTGATGATTCAAGAAATACCATGACTCCTCAACTAGGGAAATCTCATCAAGGGAACAAGGAGAAAATTACAGTGAAGAAGTAGTTGTATGGAGCTGAGAAGATGATTGTTGATGATAAGGATGGACTATCTATGGTGAGAGGTACGATTCTTATGAATTCTAACCTTGTGCATGTTCTCTTTGATACTGGTGAATCTCACTCTTTCATTTCTTCTTGTGTTGTTTATTTTCTATGTTTAAGTTTGGAAATGGATTTTTATGATGTAATCGTGGGTATGGATTGGTTGACAGCATTCAAGGATCCCATTGACTATTATAGGAGAACATTTAGTTTCATGAATGAGGATAGCATCAAGAATCTCTTCAGAGGAGATATGATGGAAAAGAAAGGTGAAAGAAGCTCGTTGGTACCAATAGTGGGAAAGATCTCTTATCAGTTGGTAGTGTTGACGTTGGCATCAATGGAAAAGATCAAGGAAAATAGTTTTACAGCATTTGTGGATCAATTTCCAGATGTATTTCCCAAGAACTTCTCTGGGTTACCACATTTAAGGGAAGTAGATTTTACGATTGACCTCCTTCTAGGGACCAATTTTATCTCCCTTCCATATTATAGGATGGAACCAATAGAGTTACAAGAATTGAAATTGTAGTTAGAGAAGCTAGAAATCAAGGGTTTCATTCATTCAAGTACGTATCTGTGCAAAGAACTGATCTTGTTCATGGAGAAATAAAATGGAACACTTTGGCTATGTTTCAATTATCATAAGATAAACCAAGTTACGATAAAGAATAGACATACACTTCCACGCATTGATGATCTATTCGATTAATTAAGGGTATCTCAATGGTTCTCTAAAATTGACTTGTGATCATGATATCATCAATTGAAAATTCAGACGGAAGATATTCCAAAGAGAGATTTCAGAAGCAGATATGGCCACTACAAATATGTAGTCATGCAATTTGGTCTAAAGAATGCACCAGTGGTCTTCGTGGTTTTTATGAATCATATATTTCATTGATATCTAGATTCTTTTTTTGGTGGTTATGGATGACATCTTGGTGTATTCAAAGACAAGGGATGACCATGAGGAGCACCTATAAATAGTGTTACAAATATTGAGATATCACTGTTTGTATTCAAAATTATCAAAGTGTAATTTTTAGATATAGGAGGTGCATTTTCTTAGCCATGTAATTTTTTAAAAAGGTGTTTCTGTTGACATTGAAAATATAGAAGCTTTTATATCATGGAAACCATAAAATAATGTCTTCGAGATTCGAATTTTTCTTGGTCTAGATGGTTACTACCGATGCTTTGTGCATAATTTATCATGACTAGATTCACCAATGACATCTCTAACAAAAAATAATGATCCATTCCATAGAACATAGGAATGTTATAATTTTTTCTAGAAAGTAATAGTTTGTCTTATATCGGCACCTACCTTGATTTTTCCATAATTAGGACAAGGGTATGTGGTGTACTATGATGGTTTGGGGTCAGGTTTGTGTTGAGTTCTCATGAAAGAAGACCATGTGGTTTCTTATGGTTCAAGGTAGTTGAGGGTGCATGAGAAGAATTACCCAACACATGATTTAAAGTTAGCTGTAGTCGTCCATTCCTTGAAGACATGGCGTCATTATCTCTTTGGTGAGAAATTTACTATGTTCACAGACCAAAAAAGTTTGAAACACATTTTCTCACGATGAGATTTGAATCTAAGGAAAAGGACATGGGTGGACTATGTCCAAATGTTTGATTTTGACTTGATGTATACACCGGGAAAAGGTAATTCAGTGGCGGATGCATTGAGTAGAATGTCATTTGCTCAGTTGGATAAAGAAGCTTCAAATGAATGGTAGTTGATGTTGATCCTAGTCGACATGCATGTGGAATTTGAAGACCAAGGTGATGTTGTAGTTTTCTTTTCATCTATGATTCTTCCTAATTTGGTAAATATAGACAAAGAGGCACAAACATTTGGTGTAGAATTTCTGGTTATGAGTTCAAAACTCAATAGTGGGGAAACCATTTAAGGCTAAAAACTTGATGGGAGTTTAGTTTTGTGCTTTAGATATAGGATGGTTGTACCTATGGTTTTTTAGGAACAACTCCTTCATACTTACCACCATTTGAGATGGTATATACTTCCAAGAACACATAAGATGTATAAGGCATTGAAAGCACAATTCTGGTAGAGAGGCATAAAAAGGATGGTGGGTGAGTTTGTTTCTAAGTGCTTAACTTTTCATCAAGTTAAGGTAGAGCATCAGAGACCATCATAAATGTTGCAGTCTTTACCTATCCCAGTGTGGAAATGGGAGCATATGGTGATGGATTTTGTTACAAGTGTCCCAAGAATGGTTCAGAAACATGATTCCATATGGGTGATAGTGGATCGTCCTACCAAGTCATCCCATTTCATAACAATTTTTGAAACTCATATGGGGTAGAATCTATCAAAAATATATATTTGAGATATGATTAGGAGGAATGGTGTACCAGTTTCAATAGGCTCAGATAGAGATCTGAGGTTCACATCTTGTTTTTGGAAATCCTTACAAAAATTCCTTGGCATTAATTGACTATGAGCATGGCATATCATCCTCAAATAGATGGATAGTCTGAGTGGATGATAAAAACGTTGGAAGACATGTTGCACGCTTGTGTAATGGATTTTGGTGGCTCATAGGAGGATCACATACCCTTGGTGGAGTTCTCATACAATAACAGCTATCAGGACTCAATACATATGGCTCTGTTTGAAGCATTTTATGGGCATCCATGTTGTTCTCCATTATGTTGGGTGAAAATGGGTGACACATCACTAGTTGGGACAAGACTTGTACAAGAAACAATGGAGAAGGTCTAATTGATTAGAAAGAGAATGGAGATGGCTCAGAGTCATCAAAAATCATATTCATATCACCATCAAAGACCATTTTCGTTCACTGTGGAAGATCATGTATTCTTGAAGATATCTCTCAAGCTTGGAAATCATCATTTAGTAAAGTAGGTAAAGTTATCTCCTAGATAAATTGGCCCTTTTGAGACACTGTAATGGGTTGGAGAGGTATCATATTGATTGGATTTACCACCACGGTTCAGTTCGATGCATAATGTGTTCCAAGTATCTCGGTTGAAAAAGTATTAGCCTGATCCTGACCATGTGATCAGATGGGATCACATTGACATAGAGTTGGATGCTTCATTAATACAGATCCTGGTATAGATTTTGGATCGGTAAGATAAAGTCTTTCTTGGAAAAATAATTTGTCTAGTACGTGCTTTATGTCATCATGGTCAGATTCAGGAAGAGAATTGGGAACACGAGAAGGAGATGAAAGAGAAATGGTCGGAACACTTTTAGATCAGTGAGGGTTTTCTACTTTATAGGGATAAAAAGACCAATGGTGGGGAGAATGAATTACCCCCAGTTTCATGTATTTAACCCTTACTTGATTTATTTTATGGTTATAAAGTGTAAGGGTGTTAGATGGGAGAGTTGGGAGAACATTGGAAGTTTTTTGGGGGATAAATAGTAGTCGCACATGTGTTGCACAGTTTGACTAACCATGCGTCCAAAATATTCACAGTTTTCCTCTTGAGGTAGTATCTCCAGCATGGTTGTAGCATGGTTTGGGAGACCATTCAATGGGATGTCGTGCGGGCAGTGTCTACCACATGTTTAGTGCACAGTTTGCCTTACCGTGTGGTCAAACAGTGCATGGAGTCAAATCTAGATCCTTAAAAATATTATCTCACACATTTTCATCATAACTCCCTAATTGTTACCCTTAAATTTCCCTAATACAAGATTACTCTCCATTTAAGGTAGGATAACCTCTTCAAATCATTTTGGAAGCTAGAAGTGCTTGGTTTATCTCGCCTTTGCCTCATCCATGTGGTGGAACTTCTTCAGATGCCTCAGGTGTTCTCCGCGGCGATCTTGGGATTCGTCCTCCTTGTTGTGGCGGAATGCTTCGGTCTTCGACTCTGCTAGTCTGATCCACGGGCGTAAGACCGGTTTGTTCAATAGCATACTCTATGGAGAGTTCAAGGGTTTTCTCTTGGTTCTGAGTTGTTGTCCTGCGGCGGTCTCTCAGCATGTGGAGGTCGTCACCTGATTTGCGGCGACTGAGTACTCTGAGGGTCTGCGAGGGTTTTTCTTCGGAGGTTGGGGTGGCTATAGTGTGGTTTTTCTTGGTTGATTTTCAATGCTATGTTTTATTATTATTATTAAAATGTTGATTCCGACCGGTATTTGTGCTGGTGGTTGTTGATGGCGGCAACAGCGAGGAACGTCGGTGAATGTGGTGTGCGGTCGACGGTTCGATGTTGATGGTGGAGTCAGGGAAGCGGCGCGAGGAAGACTGGTTGGGTTCCTGTGTTCTGATTAGGTTATTGATGATATTGGCCAGTCCGGAGTCTCACCGGAGGCATGATGTTGGATTTCTCATGGAAGGGTGGCGCGTGGTGACGATTCTCAAATAGAGGCGCAGACTGTTGGTTGGTGCGCGGTCTAATGAGCAGACAGGTAGGTGGTACAGCAGATGGTGCGCAGCTCGAGGCCCTACTTTGAACTTTTGAAATTTGAAATTTGAATGTTTTGGATGCTTTTGTGGTGTTTTGGATGTGGCTGTATTGGGTACCAGCAACCCTTAAACCGGCCATTAGAAATCAAAAAAAATGATTAGCGGCGGTGATCGTTATTCATAGTTCTTGATCGATTTCTTAGATCTACTTAGATATACTTCTCCCCTATTCTTAATTTCTCATATCTACACCCTCTATGGGTAGATCTATGATTTTTTATGCCAAATAAGTCAATATTTTGTCTTTATCTTTCTAGAAGAAGAGATCTAAGGAGGTTTCATGAAGAATCGACCCGGTTTTCTTAAGCGCTCTTCATTCGTGTCATGTTTCATCAAAACCTTTGAGGTAGGATGTTTCACTCTTGAATCCTCTTAGTATAACTGATTAGAATGATTTAAAATCGAATTTATTATTCTCAATTGATTTTTATTTTGTTTTTGAACACTTTTTGGAAACCTTCTTGAGTGACAGTTGTGAAATCTGGAAAATTGGGGATTTTGAATGAGTGCTTTGGTTTTTGGTTTTAAAATATGGATTTTAAAAGGGGTATTTTGAAGATTGCTGGAACATGAATTGGATTATATTTTTTCCATATAAGGGAAATTTTTATTGAAATTAAATGTTTCTTTTAAATTGGATGTGCATTAGTTTCCAATAAAATTTCAGTTTTATTGAAATGGTTTGAAATGTTTATTTGGAAAGGTTTTAGCATACATTGGGTTTTGTATGAGTTCATGATTAACATTCCCATGAATAAAGGATGTGTACCATTGGGGTACAAGGTGAATGATCCAGGATCAGGGGTATGTGTCATTGGGACACAAGGTAATTAGATGAGGGAATGCTCATAAGTATGGAACTATCAAATGAAGCATGCATGTGTGGGTGTGTTGTGAACTATGTAATGGGTATGCCAAAATGATAAGAAGAATTGGTTTTTAAGATTTTATTAGTTATTTTATAGAAAATAACTTGCTATAAATTGGTTTCCTTTACTTTTTTTCACTTGGTTATAATTGGTTTTTGAACTTGTTTATATTTGGTTATAAACTGTTTTGGTAAATTGCTTTATATAAACTGTTTTATATAATGTGCTAACTATTCTATCCTAGTGGCATGAGTAGAGAAGTCATTGGGAAAAACCTACCGAGTTTTATACTCACCCCTACTTTGGCACTTTGGTGCTTTCGTAGATGTTATCTTTGCGATAGGGTAAAAGGTAATGTTTCCCAAATTTTTAGTAATACCTCTTGATACTTGGGTTGTTGGGTGATTATGGAGCTTGGAACTTGGGAAGAATATAGTCTTGTAGTCTCTTGAGATCCTTGAGTTTTTATCCCATGTTTACTTTTATATTGAATTGGTCTTCCGTTATTGCACACTTTGATGTGTTTTTTAGATACATGAAGTTATTTGGTTGCCTTTATTTTATTCATGCATCATTTAGTGAATGGTTTGGTTTTAGTTTTTTGGTTTATTGGTTTATTTCAAAAAGGTTAAATCATCACCCCACTTGTATTTAAAACCATTTGGCATTTACTTCTAGCCTTTGGAATCCTGGGGATGTTGCTTAAGTCCTAGTAAGGACTTGTTTTACACTTAATCCAATGAGAATTAGAGGGTCATTACATAAGTAGCATAAATTAATTTAATTTTAATCCTATAGTCGGGTTGATAATGCGTGGGTTTTATGTAAACATTCTCAAAAATTTTCTACGTTTTTATGTTAAATTTCAAAGTGAAATTGATTTCAATGTCCCAAATTGGATTAATTGATAAAAATATTATCTAATTAAACTTTTAAACTAATTCAAAATATAATTTAACCTTATAAATAAAATATATGACAAATATTTTTGAATTAAAATTCTATGATTTCACTATTCATCTAAAAATGATGTTTTTGAAAACAATATCTCATAAATTCACCCTCAAATAATTTTTACATTCTAAATTAAAAAATTATTTTTATTTTATCAAATTAAATATCTAAATGTGAGTAAAATTAATTTTATTGTTTTTCATAGAATTGCATTAAAATCAGTTCATTTGAGAAAATAGTATTTTTAAACCTATAAGGACTTAACTAAAAATTATATATTTCATTATCACTATGATTTATTTATATAAAACCATTTTAATATATATTTGAAAATTAGTTATTACTATTCATATTACTATGCTTAATATATAGGTAATAATTATCTCATTTAAATAATTATAATAATAAAATTATTCTTCGTATAAACCCGGTGTTGCATGTAACGCACGCCAAGTCAGTGTTATGTGTAGCACAAGCCAAGTAAGTGTTGTTTGAAAGTTATGATTGAATTATTGATTTAAAATAAAAAACTATTTTTAGAGTTTTGTGAAATGAAATAAAATCAATATATTAAATTAATTTGAAAAAAATATATTTCATAAAATCTCAGGGTGTTACATGCAGCACCATCACATAGTTCGCCTCATAGTTAGAAAAACATGTGCTAACTATTAACCATGGTCTATCTTCCCAAAAAATCCAATTTCCAAACTCAAGAACACTATTTCTAACACTTTTGATGGGGTGTGTCCGTCTTGTGTGTTATTGTTCGCTGGCGTCGCATTGTACCCTACATTATTTCTTTCCAAAGGTGGTAAACATTCATCACTCTCTTGGAAATGATTTCTCCTTGATCAAAATGGGATGATGGTATGTTTTATTCTCCTCCCATGGATTCCTTCTTGAGATTCATCACCTATTTTGGATCTCCCTTATGGATTAATATGTGGTTCTTGAAACTTTTTCCTAGTGCTATCTCTTTGTGGATGTCAGTTAATTACGTTGATTTTTTCCCAATATTCCAATACGTCTTAATAGGGTTGCAACCTTCAGTCATGTGAGTAATCATGTTGGGCATCGCTAGAATGTCTGGACATTGGAACATTGGTCACCTATATTCTTCCTCATAAAAGGGATTCTCAAGGGCATGGAACCCAAGTCATCCTACAACTATCGCGGGGTAACTTATACCAGAGGCATGTCTTACAAGTTTTTTCTCAGGCATCCCATGTTTAAAACAAGTTAGGTTATGAGTTTAACACCTTTAAGTGATAAAGTGGGGTTGTTCATAACACTCGATGGAGGCAGATCAGAGAGTTGTTTCCCTAGGAGAGAACACCTGGAAGGTTTACCAGATGGATGGATCAAAACACCCATGGAGATGGACCCTAAATGGTGTGTCTCATAAATATAAGGTTTCACATCATGAAGACTAATCTGAACAGAAATGAGGGAAGATCATAGAGGTGTTCCCCCAAGAGGGGGACACCAAGGTTTACCGTTGGTTGGAATTGATCCTCATAGAGTCATCCTACATACCCTATTTATAAGACAGGTATCAAAACCCATATAGTTCGATGGATGGAGTGAGGGATTAAACATTTTAGCTACCCTTCACAAGATAATTGCTCTTGGTTGGATGATGGGTGACGTGGGGATTATTCATGGTTAGATTCCCATGTTCTTATAAGAGAAACTATGATGTGGATGGGGATTAAGTATAGGACTGTCCTAGTTGGATGGCATAATTTTACTAGTATGTGGCATCCTAGGTAAAATCAGGATGGATATGGATGAAGGGTTGATATGGACAAGATGAAATGGATGGATTTGTATAGGTGTTGATCATGAACCTTAGGGAGGTTTCCTATATATCCTAGTTGGTTGGGAATCAAGTTACATGTAGTTTTTAATGGGTTAATTGGTTCTTACACATGAGGAGGATGGAAATAGTGCGGAGGTTGATGAATTTATGGATCTTACCGGGATGTGGTGACCCAAGAAAAATCAGGATGGATGATGGATTAGAAAACCCCATGGAGGTTTTCCTAGGGATTTATAGCATAAAGGTAAAGTTTCACATCATGAGGGTATATCCCTAGAATAGACAACCTAAGTTTACTATTGGGGGTCAGAATGTCCCATGAGAGTAGACCCATGGTGGTGTGTCCCCTAAAAGGGGAGATGTCACACCATGAATGCGGGTACGTCCCTATAAGGGAGCACCAAGTTCTACCATTGGTCAAGATTGAACCTTAAAAAGGCTTCATATGTATCATACCTATGATTAAGGTATCAAATACCCTATAGTTTGAGATTCCCATGAAATTTAAAATCATGTTATGAGGATGATGGATGCATAGTTTAATGTCATATGGTAAGGACGATGTGAACCGGCATGAAAAAGGTGTAATGGATGGAGTTTCTGGCTTGAACCTTAGGAAGGTTTCCTATATACCCTATTTAGTTGGGGATCAAATTCCACATAGTTTTTGGGGATTACGCATGAGAGCATCCCAAATGTATGGACATCGGGGATTACTCTAGGAGTGATTCCTATTAGGTTAGAGAATGGTTTCATGGTTACTACTAACCTCTAAGCTCATGTGAGTCATGCTCGATTTGAGAAACAAGATAAATTAGTAGACCAGATGGACATGTCGTGAAATATGTGTCAGTGAGAGATGGTGTGGGGCTTATAAATAGAATTTATCAATGTATTATCTCATTCCATGAGTAGAGGATATAATTACATGTGAGGAGAATATCAATCCCATGGAGGCAAGTGGTCATGGAAAATTCATGAGGCAGATCACCACATGTGCATTTTACTTGGTGAGGCTATAGTTTAACAACATGTGATAAGGATGATGGAACATAGTAGTTTTACATTTTACAACATGGATAGTGGGAACTCACTCCTTACCCCTTTTTCTTACATAACCAATGATCATCAACCCTTGGGGAAGGTAAGGTATCAACAATGCTAGGGGATAATGGTGTGGAGGAGTGGTCAATAGTGGGGTCTATGTTAGAATCCTTGTGCTAAAATGAAAGGGTGATTAGTGTACCTATGCCAAAAAGTAATAGGTGGGGAACTGTAACAAGGGACACATCACAAGGGGCCATGAAATCACTATGTGGAAGCCTGTAGGGCTATAAGGAGAAGGTGTGCACAAGACATGGGAGTCTCATAAAAGAGGGGCTCAGACATGGGGATTTGGAGTGAAGATGGCACATGGAGCTTCAAAGAGGGATTGTGTGCAAGATTGGGTTATCTCATGCAAGACCTAGATTTATGCACAATATTGGGTTGTGTGCAAGACCAGGGTTGCATGTAAGAGGATACTTTTTTGTTCACCCATCTTAGGTTGAAAGAAAGTGGTAAGGGTTATTGGCCCACACAGAGGGACTCATAAGGGACCTATCATGCAAGATCCTATTCCTTGAGGGTTCCATGTATTTTGTGTTGTCATGGAATATTCTTGCATGTGTTATAGTAACAGTTCGACTTATAGAAGATCACCCTAAAGAATAGTGGTGCACTTCATAATATAGGTAAAATCCTTAGTGGTAGCACGTAAGATTTGTGGTGTGGAAGAATTCTTCCACACAAGTGAGCCTCGATGGGTATGGAAAGGCATTTTTGATATCAAATTGGGTGTGTAACATCCTTACATGAAGGACCAGATATTGTGCACAAAGGCTACCTCTTGTGTGCACCTTCCTTGGATGATTCTTCTAGACTCTGTAGAATATAAGAAATAAATATCACATTGTGTTCACAACTATCTTATGCACCAAATTTTATCTTGTGCTCAAATCTTAGATCTAGTGCACACCTTCATTGGTATTATCAGTATGTTTATTTGAATTAAATTGTGACTTATGTTTTCCCAATGATGACCAGGGTGGTTTCATGTAGAATTCAATGCCAATAAATTCTCCCCATGAAATCTTAGCTGAAAGGGGAAAGAAGGTTGGGTTCTGAGGGAAACTCTGAAGAGATGTATGCATTCATGGGGGTGCATGCAAAATTTTCTCCCCAGTGTATAAGGAAACTTGTGCACGTGTAAAACACCAAGTTCATGTCTATAAATATATAGTAGGGGACCCAATTTTTGGAATATTGACCTTTCCACGTGATAAGAAAAGTGCTCTCGCACGCCTAATATCTAATCTTCTATGTGGAAAATTGATATTCAGCTACCTCTTGCATGACCATTAATTGTTCTTGTGTGTAATAGTTCATATTTCACATGTTCCTTCCAATATTTCATTCACTTTCCTGATTTTTTCATACTTCTTTGAAAACTCTTTCATGTTTTTTTGAAATGTTCAATCAAAAAACTATTAAGGAGATAGAAACTGACATTGCCTCACAAATGGAAGAGATGACTAGGAACCCAAAAATAATTCATGATAGGTGAGTTGTATCAGATAATCGGATGATATTGGCCATGATATTGTAGCTATAGAAATATTACCTTCTTTGTGATATCCTTCTGTTAATGAATTTTGGGTTTCCAGATGAAGTGGTCATCCCGAGCTATGAAACTGATTCACCGTGGTCATGGTCCACGAATAAATATATCCTCAAATGATACAACATTAGCATTGATGTTCATGATTCTATAGATAATCAAGATATTTTCATCTATATATTAAATGAAAATATGGGAATAATTGTGGGAGATGAGATAGTGGCTGAGGAGTACCTCACCCACTATACAATCATCTTTTTTAGCAGTTTAATGGATGAAGGTGTTGATAGATAGAAATAATGGGGCCTAAGGTTTGTGGAAACAATATATACACAATATCATGTTGTATGAAGCTATGTGGACTTCGTTGTTTCATATCTATCATCAATAGGAACTGGTACGTGAGATCTTCAGTCGATGGTATTCAGACACGAACACATTCCACCTTCACTATGGGGAGGTCAGTATTAGCCTATGGTGCATTCACTGTATTACAGGAATTCCCCTGGTGGGTCTCCAATATGAGGAGTTCCTACCACTAGAGAATACCTAGTTTGATAGAGCATGAACCCCCACCCTAACATGGTATCTAGAAGATGCGGTGAAGGATAACATGAATATCAACTTCATTTATAAGGAAATCCCATTTCATACATGGTTTAATCTATTCTTTATTAAGGATAAGAAGGTGAGGATATTGGGAAGAGGGAAGCAGTGTCTGAATGCATCACTGAGGGGAAAAACAGGATCTTACTGGGTGATCATAGAAGTGGGACAATATAAAACATGGTGGTACAACATTAATGATAGGTGGGACCCATAAGTTCTATATTACACTTTCCTTACTGCCTTCCTATGTGTGTGGATGTTTCCAATGAGGGATGCGAGAATGGGGGTCAACCTAAGGACCTGTGTGACGGTGGGGATTATGTCAGATCAAGACAGGGTCAACCTAAGAGTGCCTATCTTGCTAAGGCTTTATAGTATTATGGGACTCATCTCAAGGGGAAGCACTCCCAGGGGAATCTAAATTCCATTCTAGATCCTATATGGTTGGATTTTAGATCATATTGGTGGATATAATTTTTCAAAGTCCATATTTCCTCCAGGAAACGATCATCATCCATCCCTTTTGAACATTGTTAGGGTCTAGCCACTGACCCTCCTTCATAACACAATCAAACTTTATATAGGAAACTATGAACATTTCAATTTGCACCCATTCCAAACTCTAGTATTCTAGGTGTTGGATGACCTGTGAGGTTCACTTTGGTAGATAGAATACTTACAGTGCATTAGGGGTGGTGTGTTGGTGGCCTGAATCAATGGAAATATCCTTTGTGAACCATATATGCCATCCTGCTTCACCTGACAGTTCAAATTATTTCAATAGGTGTCAATGAAATTGTATATAGAGGTTCATGAAGATAATCACCCCTACATCTTCTGATAGCTATGGTGGATGTTAGCGACCATGTGCTTCGACGAGACTATCATGCTGCTACTTATAGATGTTTATTCTATCCTATTAATGGACTATGTCAAAAAAATACGTGGCATTATATCTAGGGGAAATCTTGTGAGGATGCATTCAACATATAGAAGTAGTGAGAATGGGGCCAGAGTAGTGAGAAGGCAGGTGGGCTTCCACCCAGGAGTCAATATAATGGGAATAATAGGAAACAAGGGCAGGACATGGAACCATGGTGGGGGTACATCCCAAGTTTCTACTGCACCTACATCTCTTAAATGGAGTTGGTCCCAAAGGTGATCTTGGGGGCAGTGAAAGAGGCCACTAGGAAGAAACTGGTACATCTGCTTTGACCTACCACCGATGGTATCTTCCCTTCTCTTTGGTCATCCTAGATAAAATTATGATAATAGATTTATCCAGGAGACCTATGGTGGAAATTGATGTGGGAAGGGGTCAATGTTACTAGAAATCTGGCTCATCTGGGTTGCAGATATGGTGGAATTCAATCGAAGGTATGCATATCTTATGACCATGAACATCTATACATGCCAACGTGGTAAATATGAAAAAAATTATGTCTTAGTGAAAGTGATTCTCAATTGGGAGGATGATCTAGAAGAAATGTCACTTGAGGATAACAGCGATGATGAAGGAGAAGAAGAACAAAGATAGCAGGAAGAATAAGAAGAGGAAGAGGTTGTGGAAGAAGGATAAGAAGAGGCTGAGGGAGAATATTCTAGTGGTGGGGAATCCTAGGAGACAACCTTTCATCAAAGGAGTACCTAGGAGAGTGGAAATATTGTGGTCTCTGACAAGGGGATTGTTGAGTATCACTTGGTAAGTCTTAATTTACATCTTCCTGGTCCCTTACCTCTTTCAAAACGTAGATCCACTAATAGAAACATGTCTTGTACATAAACATATCAGGGTTGATCAAGGATCTCCAAATGCAAGGGGTGATAATTTGATAAGGTATGTGTAGGTATATGTCCCTAGACCTACACCAACGGTTGAGCTAAGTGACAAACCAGTCACGGCCACAGAGGCTAGAGGTGAGACAACTGAGGGGTCATGATGAAAACCATAGAATCCCATGCTATTCACATTTTTTAGAAGTATCTAGTGTCGGTCATTTAAGTTACATGAAATGATGGGTCTCTAATGTTGGAAGTTTTCTCAGTGACTTCGGAACTCAGTCTGGAAGCGCTCAAATCTTGTAATTTTATGCCTTCACAGACCTATACCTATCACTCGAGGATCTGGTTAACTGAAGTGCCGATCATATGAAGTGATTAGAAGACTATAGGTCCAGAAAACAAAAAATGTTGGGTAATCCATAGAATATCTTCCAATGATTGTTCCTATCCATGAGGATTTGGTCATCCAAGCCTATCTAGTCTGGGAAATAGATGAGCAGGATGTTGCATCTAAGAATGATGCCAAAAACATAAAAGAGGTCAAAGAGAGAATAGGTGAGTTTTCTAGGGGGAATAAACAAGTAAATATGGTCATCTTCATATCGTATATCTTATACCCTCTGAGATTATTCCAAAGGAAGATCCTACTGATGGACTTCTAATTGATTTCCCATTATATCAACCTGCGGATCTTAATGAACTAAATGACTCTGATCCAGAGGTGTCCAAAGAAAATTGTATCATTTAACATTGAGAGTAGAAGTGTATAAATGATTTCATTGGAAACACTTCGGAATCACAATGGGTGATCCGGATGGGGTAACTTCGCCATTGGTTACATTACCTGTGTGCTAGAGAAGCATAAACTCGTGAACTGCACATGATGGTTCCTCGCTATCTTGCTAATATGATGCAAGAAAGCAGTCAAAAATTGGATGTTTATAAGTTCCAGAAGAAGTTTGACAGCATCCAAAAGCTTCAAGAGGCTTAAAAAGAGATCCAGTTCATAAAAGTATAGATGAAAAAGTATTCCTCCCTTATCAACAATCAATCAGACTTGTCATACAATTGAGGATCTAGTTGGTGGAGTCCCAAGAGCAGCTAAAATAGGCGATCCATCAAATGGATGATGTCCAAGATTAATAGGACTAGGCACATATCGACGAGAATGAGCTTTTCCCTATGGCCATTGATGAGGAAAGGGAGATTAGGCTATGACAGTAGACTCTAGAGATCACATTCTAGAAGGTGGTGGAGCGGAAGCTCTCTATTGAAGGGGCAGATCCATTAGGGCTGTTTTTTTTTCAAACTCATGAAATGTATTTTCTTGTTGGATTTAATTGAATTGAATTCATCATCAAATTCATTATTTATTTAATTATTATATCTCAATATTATCTATAATACAACTAATGATCAATACCTAAGGTCACTTGGTTCTTGTCCATCATGAGAAATAAGGGAATAAAACATAATAGTTCACTTTGTATGAGCGTGTCAAATAATCATCTAACACTTAGGGTCTAATGTTGTTAACTAACCACTAGGAGTATTTGAACTGAGAGAGGCTATGAATAGAGAATGGGGCTCCTAGAAATAGCCAAATTTCTTTTCTTGATGTGCTCTAGTGCACAAACAGGATAATGCAAGGGGAGTTGGAATCTATCTTAATAATGGGAAAGGGGAAATTTGAATCACGATACCCAAAATCCCGATAAAAATGGGAGGGTCCTCACAACATAGGAGAACTATTGACCATGTTTAAAAAAAATCATCCATATTAATTACCTTGAAATGGGTATAAAAAACAAGGTTCAGTCACTAACCATGTTTGAAACATGGGATATGTCTTGAATTGTCATCCAAAGTCTTCGGGAACATTAGCACAGGATGGTAGGTGAGCCTTGGTTAGACATAATGTTGTTATGGGGTCCCTTCAGACATGTAATAGGATTAATATATGAATAAAGGGGCATACAAAGTTTTGAAATAGAGTAATGGAATGTTTGAATGGATTCCAATACTCTTGTAATTATTCCACCATGGATTAGAACACACTGGTGTGAGTGTAATAGTCTGAAAAAAGATCAAACTTGAATTCTAGGGGATCATCATCTCAAATGATGAGTGATGGTTGAAGATACAAACAATGTGGTAGATGACCAACATTGAGGGAGAAGACCTCTTAGGTGAGTCCTAAGATGCTTTTAATTTTTACATCATGAAATTAATAATTATTATCACATAGTTTAACATCATATAGTGAGGTCGATACATGGTATAGTTTAGCATCATGTGACTAGGATGTGTCCCGCATATTAATTTCATGTGATTGGTATGTTTCACATAGTTTAATGTAATGATTCCTGGACCTTGGCCAATATTTTTAATTCATGTTACATGGATTATTAAATTTCCTAAAAAAATTGTTGTACAGAGTGAAAGAACATGATCTGAATGAGGATCATAGAGGCCCACATCACACCACACAAATATAAGGAAATATATAGAAAGAAAGCTTCCCAAAAGTGATTATTTTTGGTGTGTAAGAGTGAAAAACTCAATACACCACACTTTCCCTATGGGGATCTTAGTTTAAGGTCATAGAGTTTGGACCCAAGATCTCATGTGCGACTTGAACACATCGATTCACACCTTGCCAAAACTTCTCATCCTACATGAGCAATGATCCATATGGGAAACAAGGAATGGTACAGGGGTTTATCTGACCAGTGGGATTTTACTTTAATGTTGACACCAAGTATTAAATCCCACCATGATACTTGGATGTAAAAAAAGGTGGTTAGTCAAGAATTACAAGGCCTGGATGAAAAGGGAACTAGTAAGAAAGGATCAACTATTGAACATGATTGAACCACATGAATCGTAAACAAACCAGCTGAGAATGGGGTGAAAAAATGTGAAATTGACTGTTGACCAAGTTCAAAACACATGATTCATCATTTTCAACAAAAGTTCCATTAGGGAATTGGCCCAATATGGAAGGTGAGACAAAGAAGGGATGAGACCATCACCATTTGGGGTCCATTTGGATTTGATGGGTGATGGAAAACCCAAACCAAGGAGAACTCGAAGTGTGGAATAAACATATCATAGAGTTTGATTCAGAACTGAGCGTGAAAATAGTTTAAGGTCATAATTCTTGGACCATGGAAAATATTTTAAATTCATGTTGCTTGTACTAGAGGAAAATTTTTAGTATTAGGGTATGCATATAGTATGCAGGAGGTAAAACTAGATATTAATGAGGACCACGGAGGACCATGTGTTGCATAAACACCTTAAGTTGAATGATATAAGATTTAAGGTAATAATTATTGAATAGAAACTAATGCCAAAGGGTCGAAAAGTTTAAAGAACCTGTGATTGGGCCTAAAGAAAAAATTCCTGGGCATCACTACATATCACTTGAGGATAGGAATCGAGCCATATGTAGTTCTTAAAACACATCATGGTGGGATACCAACACTGGTGGGGACAATCCTCTCTGGAAAGGAAGTTGAATCATCCCATATTTATCATGGGGCATCCTGAACTTTTTCAGGGTAAGATTTTAGTATAATGTCATGCATTGAGGATGTCAACTCTTAATTTAAGGTCATGAAGCTTGGACCATAAGGGATGGAATCTCAAATGGTTATCTGTGGTGTGGTTTTATGATAACCCTGACATTAATGAGAACCTAAAAGGCCTAAAAACTAATCAAAACATCCCAGAAGAGATCTGAATAGATTTTAAAGTCAGGATCCTTGGACTATAAACTCTTGTTTTAAGGTCTTGGAGTTCATACCATCAGCTCTTATTTTAGGGTCATAGAGTTTTGGTCATGGGGTAAGTACTCTAAGATGAATATTCATAATGTGGTGGGATAAAAAATTTGATGTGAAAGAGGTACAAGAAGGACCAACACACCACTTACGTATTCTTGAGGGAAGCTCGCATACAGTTTAAATTATTTTTGGTTGGAATATAAACTCTTGGTTTAAGTTCATGGAGTTAGGATCATCAACTCTTATTTTATGTTCATATAGGTTTTAACATGGGGTGACCACTCTAAGAGAAATATGAATAATGTGGTGGGATAACAAACCTAATGAGAAAGAGGGACAAGAAGGCCCAACACAACACTGATTTATTTCTAAGGGAAGATCAAATATACTTTAAAGTCATGTTGTTTAGACCATGCTAAGGCTAGATGGGATAGAGATCCGATAAACTTATGGATGGGCCTAAATAAAAACTGTTTGGATGTCACAACATATCCCATGAGGATGAGAATCAAGCCACATATAGTTCTTTAGGATAAATCTCCTTGCAAAGATCTGACCCATAAACAGAGATGGGTATTGTTGTTTGTATTTTTTTTTTGAGTGGATTGACTAGGATGGAAAAATTAGGCATTCTTATATATCCTATGTGTACAAGAATCAAGACACGTGTAGTTCTTGAAAAATGGAATGGTGGATGAACATTTCCAATGGTGAGGTCCTCTAATACAAGAATACCATAATTTTGTGTAATTTTTTTTGTGTGTCCAGGAAAATGATGCCATAGTTTAAGGTCATGTGAAATGATCGGTCCATGCAGTTTATCATCTTGTAGTAAAGATATTGGTTGTTATTCCTTTCATCATTGTGTGGTTAGGATGATGATTTTCATTCTGTTTATCATCATGCGACTAGGAAATTGGGGGAGATGAGTGTTACCTGGTGGAGTGTACAGCACAACAACCATAACCCAACTTGAATGAGGACCACTTAGGCCCACATTACACCACACACCCTAGAGAGAAAATCATGACAAGAGGTTAAAATATTAACTCTATTTATGGACCAAATGATGAAATATCTAGATGTTACTACATATCCTCTAAGAGTTGGAATCAATCCATACATAGTTCTTGATCACATCATGGTAGATAATCGATGTAGGAAATTATGTCCTCTCAGGAGATAGCATAATGATGAAAATGTGTAGTTTAAATTTATTACAGTTTGGACTGTATATTTATTAGTTTAAATGTCATAGAATTCAGACCATTGGATCTTAGTTTAATTTCATAGAGTTTGGACCATAAAGGATGGACATATTTGATGGATATGTGAAGTGTGGAGGGGTGAAAAACCCCAACATGAATGGACTAAGAGGACCAATTCCACAAAACACATTCATGAGAGAACCTACATACAGTTTAAATTTGTTATGCTTGGACCATGGTATAGGGGTATATGGAAGAAGGGATATGTGTACCACATCAGGAACAACCTGATATGAATGAGGGTCAAGAAGGCACAACGCTACACCACATATTCATATTGGGGTTGTGCAGCTCTACCAGATGATTAAAAACCCTTCCAAGACTCAAAATCCCACGCGAGTCATGCTCATTATGTGAAATAAGGAGTGGTGTCAGACTTTCCCTATCACATGGAAGCATTCTAAAAGGGTAAGGAGATGTTAGGTGGGAAAGTCCCGATGATACTGGCCTAAAAAAATTATGAATATAGATGAAAAAAGGGTTAAAAACAAGGGTGTTGGGGTTCCACAAAGAAATATGGTGGTGTAAAATAGGTAAATGAAGAATTCTAAGTTCTGGATCATAGAAGGGGTGATTAATGAGTAGGGACCATTGATGAAAAAATTCAAAACATAGGATCAATAACTACACCAGTCAGGGATGGGGAATGAAAATGTATACTTTACTACTAACCATGTTGGAAACACAGGACCCACTATTTATTGGTAGATATCCATTAGGGTGTTTTCCTAGGATGGGAGGTGATACAAAGATGGAATGAAACCATCACTGTTAGGGGGTTTTGCTAGATATGGAAGATTGTGGGGACCCAAACCCAAAAAGACTCAAATTATTGTAATGGATTGGGGAAGCGGATGGAAGAACCTAACACCTTAGGACTCATGCCCAAGTGCATCAAATAATTCTAGTGGTAAAATGTATATGGATGTAGGGTAAAGGAATTTAGTGACACAAATAGTTTAAGTTCATATTGGTTGGACCATAGGATCTTAGTTTAAGGTCCTAGAATTTGCACCAGTCCATGCAGTTTAACATCATGTGATGAAGACATTGATCGTAATGCAGTTTATCACCATGTGACTATGATAAAAGTGTGATAGGTGTTCTGAAGGGGAAGTGTAGTCACGGTATTAATAACCTAACGTGATTTAGGACAAAGGAGGCTCACTCCACACAACACACTATCGTGGAAAAGCCATACATAGTTTGAAGTCATGATTTTTGAAATCAGGTGCCTAGTTTAACATTGTTTTCCTATGTCAAATGATTAATTTCATTTTAAGGTCCTACAAAAAAGGACCATCAATGTTGTTCATTTTAACATCATGTAGCTAGGAAACTGGTTCAATGGAGTTTAAATTTATATAGCTCGGACTGTAGGTCTCTTAGTTTAAGGTCATAGAATTTATATTGTTGGTCATTACAAAGTTGTATGTCATGATACTAGGATTTATAACCCCTCATTCATGTGAAGTGCTTCTTGAGGAACTTGTAATTAGTTGGAGGAGTGATACACTCCCTGTCTATGGTGACCAAAGAGTATGAACCATTGGGATAGACCTTGTGAATGATGTATGATCCTTCCCATTTAGGTTCCAACTTTGGTAGGTTCCTACTAGGTATCATCGGTGCCCAGAGATCCAAAACTATATCACCTTGGAGGATAGAGTGGAGGTTAAGATTCTTATTTAAATACCTAGATATCTTTTTCTGGTGCCTCTTTAGATTATTCAAGGTTTAGAGCCTATTCACATTGAGGGATTCTGGTTTGGATAGATGGACTTCTTCTATTTTTTCTAACACCTTCTAATCATAGATGGCTATTTTTAGTGATGGAAGATGAGTCTTGATGGCCATCACTGCCTCTTTTCCATACACCAAAGAATATGGGTTCACCTAGGTGGAATTTTGAGTCATCATGTGATAATCCCATATGGAATTAGAGAGATTTTCTATCTAAATTTTTTTGTTCTATCCCAACATCTTCTGCAAATTTTACATATGGCTTTGTTGAAAGCATCGATATGTCCATTTTCTTGCATGTGATAGTGGGAAGTATGGTTGGATCGGATGTTGTACTTGGTGTAAAACTTCTTCAGATTAGTTGTACAAATTTCATTGTCATTATTAGTGAGAATTATGTGAGGAACCCTAAATCAATAAATGATTTGGGAGCTTATGAATTCAACAACTGATCGGGATTTGATTTCCTAGATAGGAATTTCTTTTTCCAAATTACAAAATAAATTTGTTGTGGTCATAATGAATCTAAACAGGCAAGTTATTCTTAGTGTCTACGTTCCTAAGAAATCGATTCCCCAAACTGAAAGGGATAATATTACTTGGTGGTATGAAGAGGATTTGGAGGTCGATGGATGTAGTTGGCATGGATCTGACACACATGGAACCACATGGAGAAATCTCTATAGTTATGGACCATAATGGAACAAAAGTTACCAAACCATTGAATATGGTGGGAAAGCTTCAACCCAACCTGATGGGATTCACAAGAACCAGCATGAACTTCCTGAATAACTTGGGGAACCTCATCTCCTTGAATGAAATGGAGGAAAATTTCATCAAACCCATGTTTGTAGATAGTTTTCAAGAGGTTGGGGCCACTCTGGAGGATGAACTTTATTGTGCATAGATGAATTTTCTCACGTTAAACTCTATCTGATGGAAGATTTCCATGATGGAGATACTTAATGAAGGGATTCTTCCAATCAAAGGTTTCTTTAGATTTAGGGGGATCTGGAGGTCTCAACGTGGAAGCACCAGCGATCAATTGGTCTACCTACTGGCTGTCATCATCGTCTGAAATGGAAGGGGTGATGACTCTTTGGTGTTCCTTATAGATAAATAGGTCATCCTAGTTAGGATATGCAATGGAGGTAGCTATATTGGCCAAGTCATTATCTCGACCATTCTTTGATCAGGGAACATGAGTCACTTCTGGTCGATAAGGAAAGGCCATTAACTAGAAAGTGTGCTTCAACAGGGGCATGATATCTGGCTTCCCGATGATATAGTCACCTTTGATCTGTTTGATGAATAACTTGGAGTCTCTATTGATGTGAAAGTGGGGAATAGTGATCTTAATGGAAAGCTCGAGACTAATGATGAAAGATTGATACTCTACCTCATTTTTGGTTCATCCTTCTGATAGTAAGAAATAATATGGCAGTACTGCCTATGTAGGCATAATAAAGATGATCCCTAGGCCTACTCTATTAAGATTGGGATCGTACATACTCCTACCAGTTGGGATCTAGGAGGCACTGTCAAAATGAATCTACCAACATGGCATATCCTGGTCCACTAATAGGATAGCCACATCTGAAAAGTCAAGATCTAGTGACTAATCTATGGGGTCTGGATGGGTGGATAGAAAGCAACCAAATCCTAACCCTTGATGGTCTTCTATAGAATGAATCTAATGTTTAACTGCTAAATAATCACTACCTAATGAGCTAGATAACCTATAAACATAGGTTGGTTCACAATATAATTTAGTAGATCCACATGGGAATTTATCTATATTTCTTGATGTTTTAGATAGTGTCAAAATTTCTGTGCTGCAAAAAAATAGTGTGAGATATCTTTTCTCGATAGGAGAGTATCTGAACTCTATGTTGAGGAGCATGAAACTAAGATAATATAAACTATTTTATGTCCCTTTATTATTATTCTAATAGATAAGGTAATTAAGGGATTGTTCCAGGGAGGTCACGTAGAGAACCAAAGGCTTACTTGAGATAGGTGGCATCATAACTGGAGGTTGTAGCTGGTACTACTTGATTTCCTCAAACATGGTCAGGAACTCTTCATCCCATTGGTAGAAATCACATTACTTAATGAGCCAAGAAAAGGGCGTACACTTTCCATCCATATTCAAAATGAATCAAAGTATGTAGGTTAAGTGGCCTTGAAGTCCTTGGAGAGTGAAAAGGTAGCTCGGAGGTGGTATCTAACTAATGTCCTTGATCTTCTCTAGGTTGATCTTAATGCCTCTATATCTAACAAAAAAATGAGAAACTTTCCAGAGGTAACCCCATAAGTTCATTTCAAGTGGTTCATATTCAACTTCCCAGAGAGGAGGAAGTGGAAAAGTTTATTGAGATCTATAAGATGGTCTTAACTATGGAATTATTTGACCACCAAGCCATATAGATTTCCACTAATATCATATGGATCAACTTGAATATTCTATGCATGGAATGCTGATAGGTGTCTCTTACATTATTCAAACCAAATGGAATTAACTGATTACAGAAAGTAACTTGAGACACTCTAGATATATTGTACTCCTCATCTTTGGGGGCCATCTGGATTTGATTTTACTCGGAATACCCATCCATGAACAAGAGAGCATGGAACCCAATGGTGGAATTGATCAACAACTCTGTTACTAGAAGGGAAAATTCATTCTTTAGAAAGTGGCGGTTGAGATCTCATAATTTGATGTAGACTATGATATATTCATTATTCTTCCTAGTGAGGATGATGTTCTCCAACCACCTGGGGTACTGATCCTCCTTGATGAAGTTTGATTTTCTAAGCTTATCAACTTTGGCATCAACCATGGAACCATGGGAGGGGATTATTTTTCTTAGAGGTTGTTTAAACCCACAATAGATTACAGGGAGACCAAGATGGTGAACAGAGACCTTAGGGTCCATTATTGTCATATTTGCATTTCTCTAAACAAACAAATCATGATGTTTCTTTATTATATCAACATACTATGGTTGTTCCTCTTATGTCATGGCTATGTTGATCAGCGTTCGCCTCAAATCTATCTTGGTTCCATGATTCACCTGAACCAAATCATTAACAATGATGGAGATGTCTTCTTAAAATACTAGAGGATCATTTTCAAAATCCAATTTATTATCTAAGGTATGGGAATTGGTTGGAGGAGATGGTTGATCCAAGCCAACTGATTCTGGAGGAACACTATTGCTCGCTTTGGTGAATGTGGAGTTTTTACTAGGGAACTTATACTCTACTGAAACCATAGTTGTTGAAGTAGTTGACCCGATTCTATTAGGCATCTAACCAAGGGGTCCATGATTGATGTCAAAGAAATGGTGATGGGTCGGTCTGTGTCAGTTAAACCTAGATCAGCGAAACAGAAAAGTATGACGTACAGTTGTAGTCATGGGGAAAACATATCAATACTTGATAAGGTTAGGGGTTCTAGTATCACTTGAGCATGTCCTGTATTTGAGTATGAGTAAATATATATACATTCCTTGTACCTAGGAACACATCTTCCCCTCCCCTCAAAAATGATGATGCAATGTCCTATGTTTGGTATTTTTACCTCCAACTAGTGAGTTGGGTGGATGAAATCATCATCTAGGTCTTTACATGGGTTGGCCACAGTGGTATTTTTTCAACCTCATTGGTATAGACTCATTGGTCCTTAGTCTTTAATAGTCGGCATCCAGATAGAGAGATTCACATGAGGAGAAGGGATATGCATCACCTTGGAGAAAGACCACTCAACCATTAAGTATGTACTTGAGGAATGAATGATATGAGAAGGAAACTGCTATATGAAGATAGAGCCAGGGTCTACCCATTAGCTCATTTTAGGTGGTATCCTATAAGACAACCATGAATTCAGTGTTTTCCACTAAGACACTAAACTAGGTCTTCAAATATATTCTTCCACATGGCATTTTCTTTGTCCTATCATAACCCTATATCTTTAAGTTATAGGGACTCAGATATACCTCAATCATTCCAAGCTTTCAGATCATCTAGTTCAGGATGAGATTGATCTTAGAACCTGTGTCGACTAGACATTAGTAGACTTCTACATCATTGAATTGTTCGATGATGTAAAATGGGAAGATATGTCCCTACACAGGGGAGACTTAATCTTCTCCATAGAATTATATGATGGAATTCCATTCTGCTCACTCAACTTCCTTGGCAAGGAAGGGCTCTCGTCCATTACCTATGTCTCAAACTAGAGGGGTCTTCTTAATGCAATGGATTCTCACATGTCTTCTCCCAAGAATTGGGTGCTGCATATTGAGATCATTGCAGTAATTATTTAAAGGTGTTTAATAACTTCATACTTCCATACCAGAAGCACATTTATGCCCATAGTGGGTTTCTCTGTGGGAGGAGGTGTAGTGGAAACTCCTAGAAATAGATGTACGTGACTGATTATGATGTGATCATGGTAGTTCTACCTGGTCAAGTAGAATGATCGGTGGTGGTAGTGATTCTTACAAGACGGGCTGAGAGGACTGTGCTTGCTGAGCTCTATGATGAACTTGCTGCCTGGTCTTGGTAGCATGTACAACTTGTCCTGATGTAATGGCCTAGGTATCTTAATGATTCACATATCATGGGCTCCTTCGACAATGGTGTTACCCAAAGACATTTGAACGACTTGCCTGATACTCTCCATCATTAGGAGTCATGTAGGGATACACCATCTCAACAACATTTACAAAGGTGTACTCCTATTCATCATTAGAGGAATAATCCAATACTGGGTAGACTCTAGGGGTGATCCCTATCTTTGTAATCATGAAATCTCAAAGAATTCCTAATAACATAAACATCAACAGAGGATTTTTATTTCCCTTGCGTCGTTAGTGCCCACTCTTATAAGAGTTATAAGGTTGTTTTGTGGACGCCGAAGTGGATGCAGAGGTTGTAGTTTAAGGAGATTCAGTGACTTCAATATGATCAAGCTAATTCAAATGAGAATGGATGACATAATGAGAAAGGGCGACTACTCAACTAGCCAACCAAAAAATCATACTTCTATGTCCTACAACAAGAGACCTGTTGCCACTCTCATTTTTTCTCACTGTTGAGATTTTCATAGATGCATTCCACTTGTACCAAGTCAGGGACCAATATGACCACATTATTATCTACCTATTCCTAGATCTATTCCTTGAACACATAGCATAGCATGATTGTATTCCCAAGGATCCTGTGAAAAAGGTAGTAGTCAGGGTGATCGGTGAGATCAGCCTCCTGGGGATTCCGGCATTATGGAAGCTTCAGAATTCCTTACACTAGGTCATATTGAAAATAACTAGGAATTTGAGCCACATTTAATGAGTAGGTATAGTTTCTTCAATCTATGAAGAAATATCTAGGATCTTGGCCTTGATGAGGTTTTGGATCCTAACAAGGGTTTGGATCCCGATTCTCTTGCCTAGGCAGTGGTGGTGCATTATGGGGTGGCACATTCCAATTCTTCACTGGTCATTGTTGAGCCTGATGGTATTTCCCTCGGTGATCCTATGGATGAGGCTTTACTGGTAACAACTCTAGTGGCCTGAGGGCCTCTATCTATGTCATGGAAGTAGTTTGTTCCTTCACATCTCTTCTTGCAGGAGCTATAGGAGGAATCAGTTGTTCTTACTTGGATTGATTTAAGGATTCCTCTAGGTGTTGAGCTTTATTATAGAAATTCAGAAAACCACCTAGGAAGTTTTGAGTGAGGAGGGAGGGGACTATGTTATTCTTAACATTACCCATTCACATCATAAGCAACTAATATTGAGTCAGTGGCATGTCAAGTGAATATGTGAGGCCCTTCCACCTGGTGATAATTTTTGTGACTCACTCATACGGCCATTTATTTCACTTTAATAGGTTGGTGATACTAGTCTTTTGTGTGGTAGAGCAAAACTGATAAAGAAACTGCCTGCAGAGATCTTACCAGCCGGCAATGGACCCGATGGGTAGCTAGTTGTACCAAATGAACGATGGCCCTTCCAATGTCAGCACAAAACATTAGAGATTGGTAGACTCTTTCTGCTATGGAGTCCCCAACATGGGTCCACACCTTGAGATGAAGTGGGAAAAAATTTCAATGAGTCTCCAATCCTGTTGAAGGGGATGAATAAATGATTCTAAAAATTTTTAGGAGCTCAGAGATCATCTACCCATAACTGATACATCTTTCCATCAGGTGGTATTACCACTTGTCGCATCTCAAGGGATTCGAGGAAAGAAGCGAGAGTAGCTATCAGATCATTTTGGTGGGGGTTCCATTCTTGAAGAGGATTCATAACCACCAATGTGTTGATAGACTCATCAACATGATATACATGCTCAGTGGTAGGTGGAACGGTTGGTGGAGTAGCTGGTGGAGTATTTGGTGGAGCTACCTATGGAGTGGATCGATCTGGATCCCTAGGAGGGTTATCACGATGATCAGGTGGATTCAAAAAAACATATCTCACTTTCTTGCCATATACTCTAGTCTCCACCCTGTTGGGGTGCATGGGATAAATTAGATCGATCTAAGGTAGGTGATCGAAAAGGACTTGTGGATTCCCATGATTCCCCATAGGAGGAGGGGTAATAATGGGTTGAGGATCACTATAATCTGGGAACTTCTCTACAAGAAGATCATCAAGGATTTTTTTCAATGATCTTATTTTGATATTTGATCTATTGAAGCTAGTTGTTCTTGGTGAGATCAACCCTTTTCTCTTGTGTGACATCGGATGGGTTGGGTGATTTGAAGGCTCCAACCAATCATTTTCCCTTGTTTTTTCTTACTGATGGTAAATGATGTGGAGGATTCTATAATGCCAAGTTTCTGACTTTTCAGGTGACTGTGACCACCGGCAGGGTCCACCAGATGTTGTGCAACCTCAATGAGTGGTTTATCATCATTGAATCCCAAATCAGTTTCCCAGTCTCAGTTTATCTCATGTTCACTAAGATGGTTCCCAAATCCATATCCTTGATGTCTTTAGGAAATACATGATATAATCGGATATGAAAAAATTGAAGAGAATAATACTACCCCCAGACTAGGATCTGTATATGTGGATACATCTCTTCAATGATTCTTCAGGTCACTGTGAAGATCTAAACGCATTTACATTGAAGGATGTGGTGGTAATAGGGGGACGTTTAATGTTGTTCCACTGGAATGGATTCCAACTCAACCGTGAAATACTTCTAGTTGATGTCATATAAGTGATCTTAACCCTTCGGGTGGACCAACTGATAGTCACGAAGGCGCAAATGCATCACCCAGATGGTTTAGTGAAAGAAACAAATCTCATCCTGAGTGAGGGTCTATGGAATGTCAATGTAGGGAACTGCAATCATCCAAAACATCTCGGATAACTAATCTGTAGCGAGGTTGTCCCACAAGATACCCTATTCAGAAGAGGGACTTGGATCTTTACTACACTAGGATCGAATTAGAGCTAGCTGAGAAACTAGAAATGGTAAGAATGTGGACTGCTACGCCAGTGGACTGGCTAGTGGAGAAACTGATACATGCACTAGCTGATCACTGTATGTTGGATCATCTCTTAGAGGAAGTGCCAACCGCATCATCACATCTCAATAGGATGGGGTGTTAACCTCTACCTGATATGTAAGGGTAGTGACAATCATCTACAGATCCATTGTATCCTCACAGTCTATCATATCCTAGAAATATTCTATGTGATCTCATGTGGAGGTAGAGAATTAAGATGGTGATGTCAGATATGACTGCACTATGATACCCTATAAGGGAGACAAGTCTTCCTCCACATTCATATACCTATTAAGAGATTTAAGGATCTTGTGAACTTCAACTTGTGGGATAATGAATCTCACTCTATGGGATCCTACCCTATACTTTTATACAGAGGATTAGGGTTAAGGATTCATCATCGAATCACATTCAAATTTAGAATATGAAAAGGAAATGGGATTTACAATGACCCAGTTCTTCCTAGAGTTATTCCTTCGACGGTGATGATTCACCCTTCTGTCCTTGGATGGTTAATTAGGGTAGATAAGTTCCTTGGAATGAGGTAGGTCTTTGTGTTGTGGGTTGATTGCACAGGGAGTACCTCCACTTTGATTTTTTGAGATACGAGGAGGACCTTTGTATTAGTTGTCACTAGAGTGGGGAGGACCTCTGATCTAGCTGTGGGCAGTGCGAGGAGGACCTTCGTGTGGATGTATGTTGACGCATTAGAGAGGACCTCTGATTGAGTCATAAGTAACATGGGGGGCCTCCATGTTGGTTGTTTATAGAGTGGTGATGACCCCTTTTTTGGTTGTGGGCAACGCATGGAGGACCTTTTCATGGTTAGTTGTTGATGTAGAAGGGATTACCTCTATTTTACTCACTGGTAACATGGGGAGGACCTCCATGTTGGTTATTACTATAGCAGGGAGGACGTCCTATTTTTTGAGTTGAGTTTCAAGGGAGGACCTTGTATATATCAAACAGGACACTGGGAGGGCCTCTGTGTTAGGAAACATCAGTACGGGGAGGACCTCCATACTAATGGTTGGATGCACGTGGATGAACTCCATGATATTTAGTGTTGGATCGAGGAGGACCTTCACTTGAGATGATGGAAATGTGGGGAGGACCTCCATGTTGTTCATATGTGGCATGGGGATGGCCTCCATGTTAGTTGGCAGTGATAGCATGAGGAGGAACTTCATACTAATCATCGATGAAGTGGGGAGGGACTCTATTTTGATTGTTGATTGAGTGAGGAAGACCTCCACTTCATCTAGTGGAAACATGGGGAGGACCCCCCATGTTGGATGCCTTTTGTATGGGGAGGACCTCCATGTTGGTTGTAAATGATTTTAAGAGGTGGACCTTCATAATAATCATTGATTAAGTAGGGAGGTCCTTCACTTTGATCATTGCTGGAGTGGTGAGGACCTCCATGTTGGATGTATGTGTCATGGGGAGGACCTTAATATTGGTTGGTATTGATATCATGAGGAGGAAATTTGCACTGATCATCGATGAAGTGGGGAGGGACTATACTTTTATCATTGCTAGAGAGAGGAGGACCTCATATTGAGCTGGTGGAAACATGAGTAGGACCTTCATGTTAGATTCCTATGTCATGGGGAGGACCTCCATGTTGTTTAGCGGTGATAGAACGAGGATGAACTTTGTACTTATTGATGGAGAAGTAGGTAGGACCTTCTATTTGGTGGGTGCTGGAGCAGGGAGGACCTACACTGGAGTTGTTGATGATTCAAGGAGGACCTTCATGTTAATGGATTGTGACATAGGGAGGACCTCCGTATCGAGAGCTATAGGCATTGAGAGGACCTCCATGTTGGATGTTAAAAAGATGGGGAGGACCTCCTCTTGAATAGATGTTGGGGACATGGGGAGGACCTCTGTGTAGGGTATGAGAGTGGGGAGGGTCTCCACTATGGCTAGTGATGTTATGGGAAGGACCTATGTAATGGATCACATCATCATGGACTAACTCATAATGGTTTTTTTGGTTCCATCAATTGAAAGAGTCAAATCAGCCTACTTGTAAGGTGGTTGAGGTATCGATTCCGATTGGAAACTAATGGGTCCCTGCTCTGTGAAGGAATGGATCCGGTGGAATGCACCGGTGGTGGCATGGTCCATGGGAGATATTAATGATGATCCCCTTGATGAGTATCCTCTAGATCTTGTGTCTGATGTTGGCATTGGGTCATCTAGATTGGGGCTAGTGGAGCAAGGGTGTATACCACCTATTCTACGACCTGAGGGATTAGTCGTTAATGTAAATGATGAGGCATGGTAGGAGCCCTACTAGGTGACTCTCAGGCAGTGGTCATTTTCAGGGTGACCCGAGCATCCCCTACCTCCTCAACGTAGGGGGGAGACTCATAATAACACTCCATGGAGAAGCTTCCAAAGTGGTTAGACATCAGAGTGGGGAGTAGTGGCTCCCTATGCGGCCCTTGAGAGCAGCGGCCTTGACGAGACACAAAAGCCTCCAAATCTTGGTGATCTGTATCCCTTATGGGAATGACTCCCTCCTACATGTAACATTGTATGAGGGAGTCCATTACCCTTTTATGGATGATTTTAGATGTTGACATGGGGTTTGGATTCCCAGCATCCCTAGTCATGGATGAGTTCGTTGTGGTGGAAGAGTCGTGCGGGATCACTGTGTTATTACTTATCTATCCCCTATGTCTATGAATGGGGGATATTGGTTTCCTATAGCTTGGGTCCTATAAACCAGGAAGATTCATCTATTATTATGGATATTAGGAAATCAATTCTTAATGCCCCAACATCATCCAATTTTCCATGTATAGAGAGAGGGATCCACCCTAATGATTTTATAGACTGGAATTCCTAATGATTAACTACCCCAATATCTAGTGAGTTCCGCTCCATGACCATTATTTTCATCGTGGGGCCTGGAGCAAAGTATCTGGATATGGTGACACTCTTATCTACCACTTTGTGGGTTTATTTCATAAGTATATCAAAACAAAACTGAACTACTTTGGTCGAGTTAAGTTTATCTCATACGAAACACGCCCCAACTGAACTTCTTGGGTCCAGATGTTTATTTATAAATTCAATCATATGGGCCATCATGCCCATGTGGTAGAGGTGCAAGCCTCTTATGTCATAATTTTCCCTTCATTTAAATGCCTCCATTTTCTGTAAAAAATTGAAATTCATTATTTACACATATATACATCCAAGTTCAGTTATATGAATCCCCATTCCCAAATTATAAAGGTAATGACCTTTATAAGTTATAATTGGAATTCATGTAATGTAAACCGTGTTTTTATTTTTAGTGTAAAATATAAAAAATCCATATATAATGGTTCAATTATATGGGCCACCATTCTCCAAATTATAAAGGCTCATACACTTTATAAATTGAACACCTAGCTCCCATTTAATTGAAACCAGTAATGTTTCATCCCATGAAACCAATGGTCCAATGGCTAAAATAATTCATAATTGGTTAATAAAGGTTCCATCATCAATATATATAGGAAAAATCTATTTAGTTTGATATAGAAACTTTAATAACCAATTATTTTATCATATGTATAACAAGGCACTCTAGCATAGAAATAATACCAATGAACATGTCAATAATCACCCAAACATGGTATAAAATATAGAATTTTAATAAATCATACAATAAAGTTATACAATAAAGAATAAAATATAATTATCTAAACATGATATACAAATAACATGGCACATACTCAAGCAGTCAAGCAATGCAGTCTACATGGCATGGTATATGCATGGAATGTGAATCCCTATAATCCAAAATTGACGCATGTAGTCATACATCCTTCCCATATTAGTCCAAGGGTAAAAATAAATAAATAAACAACCAGTGTAAGTACATAAATCAACCAAGGTGAAATAATAATCAACTATTATATAGAACAATAGTCATGTCCCAGGAAACGTAATCTTTCTCTCTTCATAGATTGACTGGAACAACACACAAGCTATTTACCAAGTGCTGACACATCCTAGTCTCCTATCTTACATACCAAAACAAAAAGAAAAAAAATTAAAAGTAACCTTGTTATACCACTTGGTGATGCACCAACCTAGAGTCCATTTAAAATAGTTCCCTGAGATGGTTGGCCATGGGGTCTCAAGAATGCCTCCCTATATGCCAGAGGCTACCATATAGAAGTGAGGGTCTAATGGTGGTATGGTGGGGAGACTATAGCCTCATGATAAACTCTGCATAGTGTTATATACAATAAAACAACAATGAAAGAAAACTAATAATAGATTAGAATAATATAATAACAACTGACGATTAATAATAAATGAATAAATCACCATGAACACACATGATACAAAGTAAAACAAAAGAAAAAGATTAGGTGATACAATAAGTAGGTCTAGATTAAAAAATGAAAATAAATAAATAAAATACTTAGAAGCTATCACAAATATCATCATGAGAACTAGCTTGATCCTCTTCTCTCATACTCTATCCTAGCCTGAATGTATAACAACATGCAAAAACAATCCATGATCTTAATCCTATAACCATGAGGTTTATTAGGGTAACAAAAGGAATCCCAAATAGGATGTGAGATATACTCAATAGGACACCACTAATTATATCTAATTCATATCTATTCTGTGAATATATATTATATCAATTTCTAGATATATCAATAATATAGTAAATAAAGAAATAATAACAAGTCAAACTCAGGTTCCCCAAGGGACACTTAGCTGACACTACCTACTTCGACCTATGATGGAAAATCTCTAATGATGTTTCTCCATATATATATATATATATATAAGTATAAAGATATGTATGTATATATATATATACTATATATATAATGACATATGTAGTCGTCTATATATATACTAAGACTATCCAGGACCTGAGGTGTAACACAAGCATCCATGCAGTCATATAAGTCTCATAGAATGATAATGGGACACCATGCCTGAATATCATAAATCATGATGGATTCCATGTACAAGTATAATAATTCAATAGGGATTACATTCCTAAGTATCACAATGGGTGACTCTATGCCTATAAATAATAAGGGACTCTATGCCCATAAATAATAAGGGATGTCATACCCATGATAATAAGGGATGTCATTCCTATGTATCAAAATGAGGGATGTCATTCCCGTATATAATGAGGGACCCCATAGAGATAAAAAAAAAAGAGGTATTCCATGACTATAAACAATGAGGGATTCCATGATCATAATAATAAGGGACGTCATTCCCATGAACAATGAGCAACGCCATGCTTGTAATAATAAGGGATCCCATGCCCAAGTATCAAAGTGAGGGATTCCATGCTCGTATATAATGAGGGATTTCATTCTTGAGTATAACAATTTATAATATGAAATAATAAATAGTACATTTCTATAATCATTTCATATCATAATTCAAGTACACAATTTAGGGTGGTTCTATTATTAAGAAATTAAGAAGTTCATCGGAAGGTCTATACCACTACCAATTCACCATGTGAAATGGGTCAAGAATTACATTCATTAGTTGATAAGAGTCAAGTGTATATCATTACTGTTAAAATTACATTATATATAAATTATTAATTTTAAATTTTATGAGATTATTCATGCCATTAATTCATTTAAATATAAGTAATAAGGAGGCCCATGTTATAAATAATGGTGTATTGCAGTTCAAGTATACAATTCATTTAGCATTAATTAATCAATTCTCCCCATGGGTCCAATTAAAAAAAATGAAAATAAGAGTAATTAATAGGACACACCCAAGGGGGTGGTCTAATTTGAGGTCACCAACTTTTAACCATTTCAACAGATCTAAAGAATTCTCTAGGTTGTAGTTTAGATCATTAATTTAAGTTATTTCTCATTTTAGAAGAAATGAATAGAGAATATGGTGTGTAGAACAATAGAATGATTTATAAACAATGATACATAAAGGAAAAAATCCATAGACCACCTACCTCATTCTTAATATAGACCAATTGTCCAATATTAGGATTTTATTTGATCCAAAATGAGAGAAATAATAATAATCATCTAACACCATGAAAATATTGTGAATTATCTCACACAGATATAGTTCTAAAGATGAAAAGATAAATGAATAAAGGAAGAAATATGAGTCTTATACAGACATATATCATTCCAAAAGACCTAATGGTGTTTGTTTTGGGGCTCAAATGAGGTATCTCCGCCATGGAGGAGGAGAGGGAGAAGAGATCACATGTGAGGGATCCTCCAGGATGAATCAGGGTGAAAAGGGGCAAAACCCCTTTAAGGTTCGAAGGGTGAAAGTGTGATTTTTTTCATTTGAATTAGGTGGATGGTTTGGCACATGGTTTTTCTAACCGTTTTCTAACCATATAGGTCACACTACCCAAAAACCACACCCTTCATGGTTTGGATGCATGGTTTGGGCTAATTGTACTCCAACTATGCAGTGCTACTGGTTAAGTGACACTAACCATGTAGGCTAGGCACATGATTTGTAAAAATTTGTATAGACCATGCACACACCTCTATAATTTATTGCAGACATATTACACGATCATGATGCTCACCATGTACAGTTTAACAAACTATATGATACACCCTTAAGGGACATATGGTTTCTCTCAAAGGTTTTCACAGTTTAATAAAATCATGTACCTAGGTCTATTCCTCCCGAAAAATGATGTTTTAGAGCCGAAAACACCAAAAACTCATCCAAACATTCGAGACACATATCAGGACTTAATCCACACTGAAAAATAACACTTTAAAGAATTATAACTCTCATAATTACATTCTAAATATCAAATTAGAATATCTCCCCTCCACCAAATAAAAAAGTTAAAATTCTCTAATAATTTTCAACCTAGTCCAAAATGTATGATCTTACAATGTCCCCACCTTCAAACCTCTCATCCCCAATAATCCTTAGGAAAAAATGAAACATAACTCGACCTATATTGGTTATGAATTTCTGCTCAAACGGTCATGTTGCATTTCCCACACCCAATGCACTTGTGAGTGATACCTAAACATGCAGCACTTAAGCCACTAAAACTTGATCCAACACTCATAACCCAAGATGAAACATCAATACAGCACTTACTTAAAAACATATAACCTATGAAAATATCTATCATTATATTTTTTCTCATTCATCCTATTTAACTCCCCACCACAGGTTTTAGACTTCAATGGACAATTCTGAGTCATGATACTCCCACCACTGAAATTGACTAAAGAAACTTGTATTTAGTGTCCTAATGACACTCATTGAATGTTCATTCAGTTACATAAGAGGATTCTACCCTTAATCATTAATTTTATCAAAAAATTTGAACTCCACTCAACCACGGTCAAATTAGTTGCATCATAATTTCCTTGAAAATCCCCAGTTGACCTTTTAAGTTGCACTTATCCCTTCTTGATGGCATACCTGATGCAATTTCTCAACGACTGTATCAAACTATTTGAGAGAACACAAGTTAAACCACCTCTAGTTGACTATTTTAAAAACTCTTAACTTCTAATATAGATGTGTCTCCAAATCCATATTCTAAAGCCTTATCCCAAGGCTCATTGAGACCATTCTGAGAACATTAAACAAATCTCATACCCAACTTCTAGTGAAATCTACTAGTCGAGCCATATTCCAAAAAAAATTGACATTGTGTTATATTATAAGCACTGAAATGTTCTTGATCCATCCTTAATGGGTCGTCATAAGTAACTTTAGGCTTAAATACCACACTTGGACTCCACCGAGTATGTATTTGAAACTCTGTGTAGAATTTATCAGGAAAAAATCATATCTTTTTCTATTTATTTGACTCCATATGATATCCATAATGAGTTTCACACAACCAATCCCAATGTTCCATGACCCTAATCATATGAGGTTCACCCTCCAATGATCAACATCTCACTCCCCACCTTAGCAGCATCCTTTTCATCGAATGAATGAAATTAGAAACTTGATTACCACATCCAATGACTAGATATAATGATCTGTATGTCTAAGAACCAACTCATATTGAGTGCTACCATAAACAAAAACCATAACCCATATACCATTATCGTTTTCTAAGAAAATTTTTCCATGGTATTCACTGATATTCAAAACAAGTGATGTGCATCACCCTTAAATGGAAAATATTGTACTATATACCATTTAGAATTCATTTAAATCAATCCTTGATTGAAACTCTCAAAGAGTTTCCTTTTCAATCCATAAGGAAGTTTAGATATGTATCTTCATGTTTACCTAATGATCTCTCTCAATATACTCAGGATTATGTCAATATAGGGAACATGATCTCCACTAAACTAGGTGTACATTAAATTTCTATAAATAGGTTTTTATAGTTCCTCCCAAGCCTTGATCATTAAAACATGCAATATTTTCCTTTAATAACCCCTGAAACTAAGCCTCCTGACTGTGGTTTTTGTGGTTCAACTATGGGTTAAACTTCTCATTTCACCTGATCATTCTTATATTTTCCCTCATCTTGGGAACTTACTTTAATTTATATAACCTATCAGTCACCTAGCCTGCAAGAACATCATTTGAAACCATTGACCCATGGCTCACAACTAGCCATTCAACACCATAGAATTATAAATAGTTCCCATGTGAAACTTGTGTGATTTATACTTACCATATACAGTGTTTTTACATCCCATACCACTTGATTCAAAAACCCAACTCATGATTATGAGATTCATCCATCAACAAGGTCAAACTGACCATTCTACTTTTCATGTCAGTTTTCATTAATCCAGAAGTTCCCTAGGAAATATTCTTCAAATTTAGGCATCTCTTATAATCCATAATTTAAAGAACAACCACCCATATCAAGGAATAATTTTATAAGGGAAAGCTTCAATAGTTAAAGCATGGTTCAGCTAGTCCAGGCACCCAAACAGCCCTTCCCAACATAGCCAGTTTTGACAAACAAGCACTCAAGGTACTTTTCTAAAAATTAAGGCATCATCATTCCTAAATCAAATGGCTCAAGAAACTTTCATGAACCATTCTAAAAATGACCATAAAACCAAGATCAGTTCCTTTACATTAACCATTAGCCCAGGATAACCTCTCTCATTGGTTTCCTTTAAACAAATAGGATGTTGACCTACTTAGTTCTGAGTCAAATTTAAGGGCCTCTAGGTCTCCACATATCCTTATTGATAAACCTGAGAATATGGAAACTATTTCTAACCACATATCTCTAAGTCCTTTAAAAAAATAACCTCTTTCCACATAGGGATTCTATTAGACACTATCTAACGCACCTGTAAAATCGCTCTCAAAGAGGTAACATTGAAGCAGGTAAAAATATCATCGTCCTATGAGGGTCAAAACCTATTGCTATAAGCTTAACTACATCACAGGTCAATTATCAGGCTACTGAACCCTGATAATAACTGATCATCCAAATAGGGGAGTGATCCCTAAAGGTTCACAACATCAATATAAAAGGGATAGGATCTATCACTGAAATGGTATCCACATATTTTAATACCCACTTGAGGTCAAACTAACTAGATAAACACCCATATAACCAAGGGTTTTGTTTCATCATCTAAGTATATTACTCAGGACAACGGCACCCGAACGGCACCACACATCTAAAACTTTTCTTAATCACATAGCAATACATTAATTTCCTGAGGATTCTTCCTTTAGCGTATTATCCTCTTACTTAAACAAGGAATTGATCCTAAATTGGTTCATGCCTGAAAATTAAATAGGCCTTACCACCTAACATATAGGTATAACACAACCTAGGAAGAATCCATCCGGGATCCACAAGCTATGTTCACATTCCCATCCATGGTAATAATTTCTAAACTACCCTTACTTGAGGGTTGAAACTAAGAAGGCCTAATTAAGGTTTGTTTTAAGGTATTTAAATGATTATCATTTCTTACAATAGTTAAAAAATAATATGTATAAGAATAATTAAGTACCATTTTTTAACGAAAACTATGCTAATCACTTTATATATAAAATCCCACATAGCATTTACTAATTGTTTCAGAATTTCATTTTAACCATTGTTTAATTATCCAAAAGGTTATTACCATTATACTTGATTAAATAAAATTTAAATTCAATGTTATAGAAAAAAATACTCTTTAGGTTGTAAATAGAATTTTAATTAACTAATTTAATATCATAACAATACTTAAAAGTATACAAAATGATTATTTTACTAATTAATGGAACTAATCAAGTAAGATATCAACTTATGTTTATATGTGATGCCATATAAGTAGTTGTGGACACTTTAAATGACCATAAAATTATCATAAACATATCCCCATGGGGTTTAAGTACTAAGTTATAAGAATTATAAGGAAACCTATGATGGTTCTACTATCTCATTAATATGTTTAAAACATCATTTATGGTTTTATGATGTAAGCATGTCATATAAAGACCAACCTACCTGGGTTGAGTCCATTTTATCTCATAACAAACATTCCCCAACTGACCTACTTGGTTCCAATTACACATTTATAAATTCAATCATATGGGTTTTCATTCCCAAGGGATAGAGGTACAAACCTATTAAGTAACAATTTACCCTTCATTTAAAATAATTCATTTATAGTAAAATTTAAATTCAGTATTTATATATATACATCATGGTTCATTTAGATGAATCCCCATTCCCAAATTATATAGGTACTTTTATTTATAATATTCAATTGGAATTCATGTAATACAAACCATTTTTTTATTTTCTGTGTCAAATATAACAAGTCTATATATTATGGTTCAATTATATGGGTCACCACTATCGAATTTATAAAGGCTCATATGATCTATAAATTGAACACTTGGTTCCCATTTAATTTCAACCATTAATGTCTCATCCCATGAAAGCAATGTTCCATGGCTCAAACATGTCATAATCGGCTAATTAAGGTCCCACCATCAAGCTATATGGGAAAACACTATTTAGGTTGATGTAGACACTTTAATGACCAATTATTTTATCATATATATAAGAATACATTCTCTCATAGTAATTGTAATGGCCTGGACCTCTCTGGTCCATTACTTTGTGAAAATGTAGTGTTGGAGGTGTTCCAGGAGGTCAAGGTGACTTATCCCCAACACTTTGCCAAATTTCCAGTTCTGTGAACAGGGTTTCCAGTTTTATGAACAGTATTGGTAGGTGAATAGTGTTTCTATCGGTGAGGATCAGTGAATAGTTTTATATCGGTGATATTCAGTGAATAGTGTTTCTATCGGTGAGGTTTAGTGAACAGTGTTTCTATCGGTGAGGTTCTATCGGTGGACTTCTATCGGTAGGCTTGAACAGTGTTTCCCGAACGGTAACCTTCTAACGGTGACCTTCTATCATTAGGCTTGAACAGTGTTTCCAGAACGGTAACCTTCTAATGGTGACCTTCTATCGGTAGGCTTGAACAGTGTTTCCAGAACGGTAACCTTCTAACAGTGACCTTCTATCGGTAGGCTTGAACAGTGTTTCCAGAATGGTAACCTTCTAACGGTGACCTTATATCGGTAGGCTTGAACAGTGTTTCCAGAACGGTAACCTTCTAATGGTGACCTTCTATCGGTAGGCTTGAACAGTGTTTCCAGAACAATAACCTTCTAACGGTGACCTTCTATCGGTAGGCTTGAACAGTGTTTCCAGAACGGTAACCTTATAATGGTGACCTTCTATCGGTAGGCTTGAACAGTGTTTCCAGAACGGTAACCTTCAAACGGTGACCTTCTATCGGTAGGCTTGAACAGTGTTTCCAGAACGGTAACCTTCTAACAGTGACCTTCTATCAGTAGGCTTGAATAGTGTTTCCAGAACGTTGAGGTTTAATGGTGACCTTTTCTTTCCTTTGCCAAATTTTGAGTATGTGAATAGTGTTTCCAGATTCTTACAGTTTTTCCCCATTTGACGTTTCCTTTGATGTAAAATACATTTTAATCCTTGTTTTAAGGACTCTTAAGGCCGATTCAAATGCCATAAATCCTATATTAATTATTCCTAAGGCCGGGATGTATTTACTTGGTCAAACCACATGGGTTAATGTGATCCCTTTTTAATGGAGAATTAACCGGATCTTAAACCGTCGCCCCATTAAATCTTCAAAAAGGGACGAGATATCATTCTCCCTTGTTCTTTCCATTTTTTCTCAGCTAAGAGACGCTAGAACCTTTGAATCATTCCCGTAGGAGTTGCACAATCAATCTTTACTCCTATGATTGGTTCTGCTCTGTTTTGGATGCAACCGAACTATGTCGGTCAATCTTCCCAATAAGGTATGTTTTATCATTGTTCCTTTGGGGATCATCTTCTCTTTTTTCTCCCTTCCATATTATACCAGGTAATTTCCAATATTCTAATGGGTTTTTCTTGGGGTTGGTTGGTACTGTCATACCGTGGCATCCTCTGGTGGATGCAGTTGTCGTGAGAGGAGGATTTTGACCCGTTGTGTGGATAAAGGACATTAAGAACTCTTCCAGGTAGGGGATTCATGGCTTCTCTAATTGTATATGTGCAATTGTAGAATTAGCATGATTTAGTTATTTGGATCACAATGAAATTGACCTAATTAAATACTTGAACCGGATTAAAAGAATTGGTTGATCGCATGTTGTTGCTTTATACCGTGATAATGGTTTGCCTCATGTTTTTCTAGATAGAGTGATATCTATGATTTCTTTGATTTGTTGTTCGTTCATGATAGAAATTGATAATGAACGTAAAGCCGGAATTAATTGTTAATTAATTGGCTAAAGATAAAGAGGCATGTAAATTAATCTAGTTATTTCCATTGTTGTAGTTGTTCTAATTTGAGAATAATCAAATTAGGGAAGTAAGCATGGTTATTTAATTGTGATAGCTTACTGATTAGGTATCCCATAATTGGAACCTATGAATAACAAATCTGCTAATTCAATATGGATTAAAGAAAAGATTGTGTGGGAATTTCTAAAAGGGTTCTGAGTTACCCTCTTGTATGTTAAAGGGTCAAGAGCCCATGGTTGTGACTGTTGTTTTCCTGCTGCTTGTGCTGTGATGTGAGCCTGGATGGCTATTGTGATATGTGGAGGCATGGAGGCCTTGTGTTTGTGGCAGCAGATGATGCCTAGAGTGGCGAGATGCATTAGTTTATGCATGTGGGTGTCATGGAGGACACCAGGGGTGATGGAATGGGATGGATGTGTTTGCTGGATTCTTGTGGATTTCTTTGAATGTTTATCTGCTTTGCTTTTCCCCACTGCTCAAGGCAGCTGGTCTTGCTACCCTTCTTCCGAAGGAGGTGAACACGCGCGGGGTATTCCATGTGCTTTCCGTGTTTATCCTCTCGAGGGAGAATGGGTCTATGCTCTTTCTATAGGCGTTAAAGACTCGACGGGTAGTATATCTACTCACCGTGTTGAGCCTCCTTTGTGTTTAGAAGCCTAGGATGCTTTTCTAGAATGCCTAGGAATATGGAAAAGTAATTCTGTAATGAATGTTTGATTAAATGGTGAAAATCCACGGGGATGGAGATACTGTAATTTAAAGGTGATGTGAATCTTAAAAAGAGCAGTTGATTTTGAATGTTATTCCAATTCAGTTTAATGTGGAATTGTTCATGCTTAATTAATGTTTAAAGAATTAATTAATGTACAGTGGAACTAATAAAATGAGAATGGAGTAATCTAATAAATCTCTTCAAATGTTTGTGTGCTTATAGGATACCTAGTCTTAGAAGTAGCAGCCTGGAGTCTTAGAGACGTTAGCTGCAGTTGTATCTAAGACTAGGTAATGCCCATAGTGTGGATGTGAGTTATATATATTCTGTACTTTTTGTATTTCTATACGCTACTCCACCCTGTCGGTAAGGGAAATTGACACCCCGGGGATTCTGAGCCCTGGGGAGTGTTTTCCCCAACATTCTGATGGGAGGTCGAATGGCTGACTACCCCTTTTTGGCCCCGCTCTCTTCTCTTGGTAGATACATGTGCCAACAGGCACAACTGTTAGTTTCCCCATATATGTGTGTAGAGGGTTGTAATGGCTTGTGGTTATTTCACACACATATATTCTAGATATAGTATCCTATGGACTACTATAGGTGTAATGTGTATAAGCTGTCATGGATTGAGGATCCCTACTCGGTGAATGGGCTATAATGGCTTGAGGTATATTACCCGATCTATGATACATGTTATGTGGGGTGTGGTGGCTCCCGGAACATACCTGGTTACTGTTGGTTGTGAGGATGGTGTGGTGCTTCGCCTAGGTGTCTGCAGGCAAGCCTTCGTGGTGCACGAGGTGCAGATTGTGGAGCTTAGCCCAGGTGTCTGCGGGCAAGCCTTTGGAGAGAGAAGCACAGGACGTATGTCATTGGGGAAAAGCGGAAAACCAGTGGGGAGGTAGTAGAGGGTTACCCTTGATATTCTTTACTATATTCTATATTCTTGTATGTGTTACTTGGTGAGAGTAGCCATGGTGAGGTTGGGAACTTAGTATACATATTTAGATGATGAGTCAGTTTCACTTGTTGTTCACTGGGATTTAGCATGCTTTCATTACTTTTTCATGAGAGGCTTGGGGAGGATCCTACTGAGTATACTATTATACTCACCCTATGTATATATAAACTATTTTTCAGGTCACTTGGAGCAGGTTGGAGATCAAGCTGGTTACTACTAGCTTGTGGTTGGAGGAGGAGATTTTCGGGCTTGTGGTCACTGCCGTTTTACTTTCTTTTGGGTACTTTTAGTTTCCCCTTTCAGTTGTAGAACTTTTTCATGACATTTCATATATGTACTTGGATTTATTTTATTTTTCAGTTCTGAGTTGGAGTTGATTGGAGTCTATTCTATCTCTCTCTTCTACATGTGTTCTATTAGAGGGTAATGCCTCCCATTTGTATGTTTATTATACCCTCAGTTCTAGTCGCCAACCCAGGGCCTACTGGAGGCTGGACTAGGGGGTCATTATCTCTCTTCTCACATTGCCGGCCCAAGAGGGGTGCACTTTGTGGGGAGGGGGTCGTGACAGAGTGGTATCAGAGGTCTGGTTGAGGGATAGGATGGATTTTGGAGTTAGGCACAGGTGAGGATGCATGGGATGGTAGGTAAACGGTGTCATTCATGTTTAGCAAGTGGGGTAAAAACTGGAGACCAGCAGAGACATAGGCGTTTAGGGCCCCATATGATCTGTTGCACGGACCTTTAAGTTTACGATGGCTACTAAACAAAGTGATACAGGTTGCAGGGTAGAGACCTAGGAAAGGATTATGCATCATTATTATTTTCACCTGTGTTTGAATGGGTAGACCTTGGGATAGGTAACCTAAAATTAATAAAACAAAACAATTAATTAATTAATGTTGATTCTTCCATATTCCAGGCGTAGGAGCTCTAACAGTTGTTATTTTACAGGTATGGCTCCAGGTCGACGTCCTCGTCAGGTTTGTGCAGAAGATGCCCAGCAGGCTGTTCCAGCAGATCGTCGTCGGGTAGAGGTTGACAACAATGACACTTGGAGGAAGACACTCTGAGAGTTTCAGTGCCAGAGTCTACAGAAGTACGAGGGCTTCGTTTTAGATGCAGTCACAGAAGACTGGTTGGAGGAGGTCGAGATAGGATTCAGTTCGATTCGTGGTCGGAAGGAACACTGGGTTTCCTTGGTTGTGACGATGCTGCGTGGAGCAGCGAGGCAGTGGTGGTTCTTGTTCCTCGGGGATCGTGAAGAGTCAGCGATCTCATGGGAGGAGTTTCGAGACAGGTTTAGAGTCGAGTTTCATTCTTCGACTGCGAAGGCGTCTAGTCCCCAGGAGCTTCTTACCATTCGACAGGGGAGCTCCAGTGTTCGAAAGTTTGGAATCCGTTTCAGGAACCTTCTACGATATGCTTCAGACCTATTACCAGATGAGGAGGCCAGGGCGAGGCATTTCGAGGAGGCTTTGCGTCCAGAGATCCAGCGCCAAGTCACCCCATTTTTGCTAAAGACATATCTTGAGGTGCTGGCGAGGGAAGAGGTTGTTGAGAGGACTTTGCCTAAGACCAGATCGTCACGAGAGGGGAATCATCATGATTCCTCACGAATAAAAGTTGTGGTCTGGGGATCCCGGTTTTCAGGGAAGAAGAGTTCCCGTTCACCTGGGGGTAGGTCCCATCCCTTCCCATCTCGTTTCTCCGGAGGCAGCAACTCTCAGGCCTATGCCAAGGGATCAGGAGCTTGTTTTTCTTATGGTGGTCATGTTCATCAGTAGCGGGAGTGCCTGACTTTTCAGAGCAGTCATCGTGCACCGGGCGCTCCGCTCTAGGTTCCTTCATTGAGACAGTTCCAGCCGAGGCAGCAGCAGCAGGTTACACCAGCTTTAGATCACCAAAGGGTAGATGGAGCAGTCAGAGGACAGCCCCATGAAGCTCCCCGTCCTCAGAGAGCAGAGCTCGGCCGTGGTGGTGGTCGTCATCAGGGTCATAGAGGTCGTGGAGGAGGTCATAGTCAGCTTCATGCTCTAGCGTTGCCAGCCCCAGGCGAGCCATATGTTGTTCGAGGTACCCTTTTCTTGTTTTCTACCTTGGTGTATGCCTTGTTTGATTCAAGAGAAACACACTCCTTCATATCACCTACCCTTGTCCATGCTTTGGGACTTGAGGTAGAGAGGCTTCCAGTGCCCTTGGTGTTGACTACGCCAGTTGGAGGTCGAGCCAACTCGTTTGAAGTATGTAAAGACTGTGAGCTAGTGTTGGGGAAACACCGCTCTTGGGGAGATTTCTTATGTTTATGAATACAACCATATGATGTCATACTTGGCATGGATTGGTTGTATTCGGTGTAGGCTATTATGGATTGCTACAAGAAGAAGGTCGTTTTCTTTTATGGAGATGGAGAGAAAGTGGTGTTTGTTAGTGAGAGATATCCTCGGATGAGTCATAGATGAGTTCCATCCTTATCATCCCTGATGGCTGGGATGATGCTGAGTTCTTCATAGGTTCAACAGTTGGTGTTTCCTAGGGTCGTAGAGGAGTACCCTGACGTCTTTCCAGAAGAGTTTGTATCCTTACCCCCTCGACGAGAGATTGATTTTGGGATCGAGCTACATCCAAGGGCATCTCCTATCTCAATGTCTCCATATAGGATGGCCCCTTATGAGTTACGAGAGCTACATATTCAGCTTGATGGTCTGTTGCAGTGCAGTTTTGTTCGGCCAAGTGTGTCACCATGGTGAGTGCCAGTTTTGTTTGTGAAAAAGGCTGATTGAAGTTTGCAGTTGTGTGTCGATTATCATCGATTAAACAAAGTGACAATAAAGAACCTCTATCCTCTTCCACGGATTGATGACCTATTCAATCAACTGAAGGGTGCAAGTTGGTTCTCAAAGATCGACTTGCGGTCAGGATATCATCAGATGCGTGTAAAGGATGAGGATATCCCGAAGACTGCTTTCTGTTGTCGTCATGGGCATTATGAGTTTTTTGTAATGCCATTCGGCGTGACAAATGCTCCAGCTGTTTTCATGGGGTTGATGAATGTTGTGTTTCGTGAATTCCTGGACAAGTTTGTTGTGGTTTTCATCGACGACATCCTTGTGTACTCCACATCTGAAGAAAAGCATGCAGAGCATCTACGAGCCGTTTTGGGAGTTCTTCGCCAACATCAGTTGTTTGGGAAGTTGTCCAAGTGTGATTTTTGGGCTCGAGAAGTTCGTTTCATGGGGCATGTTGTGTCCCAACAGGGAGTAGCTGTGGATCCGTCGAAGATAGAAGCAGTGGTGTCTTGGGCATCCCCCAAGACCGTGTCAGAGGTGCAAAGTTTCCTTGGTCTCGCAGGCTATTATAGGAGGTTTGTTGCCAATTTATCCCGATGTTCGACTCCTCTGATAGCTCTGAATAGGAAGGATCAAGCGTTCATATGGACAGATCAGTTTCAGGAAGCTTTCGAGTATCTAAAGGAGAAATTGGTAAGTGCTCTAGTCCTTTGTCTTCCAGTGGAGGGAGTCTAGTTTGATGTTTTCTGTGATGCTTCACATCTGGGGCTAGGCTATGTTCTCATGTAGCAGAGGTCAGTTGTTTCTTATGGGTCTCGGCAGTTGCGTCCCCATGAATGCAACTATGCCACCCATGATCTTGAGTTGGCAGCCATGGTGTTTGATCTGAAGTTGTGGAGACATTACCTCATTGGTGAGCACTTTGTGGTTTTCACCGATCATAAGAGTTTGAGGTATGTTTTCTCCCAACATGACTTGAATTTGAGGCAGCGTCGGTGGATGGAGTTCTTGTAGGAATACGACTTTGAAATATCATATACACCTGGAAAAGGGAATGTTGTAGCTGATGCACTAAGCTGAAAGTCACGTAATGATGTTGTGCGTGAATCTGGTGATTCCTGGAGAGTGATGTAAGAGTTATCAGCTTTGCATCTTGATATGGGAGAAGTTTGGGGTAGAGGTTGTCTTTTCCAGATGACGGTGTAGTCATCCCTGATGCAGAAGGTGGAAGAGTCTTAGTTGCGTGATCTAGAGGAGGTGGTGAGACTTCATGGAGTACCTAGGACGATCATTTCTGATCGAGATCCTCATTTTACCTCCAGGGTGTGGAGAGGTATCCGGCATGCTTTTGGCTCTCAACTGTTCCTTAGCACTGCTTTTCATCCTCAAACGGATGGTCAGACAGAGTGAACCATCCAGACTCTTGAAGACATGTTACGGTCTTGTGTTCTTGATTTTGTAGGTTCATGGATGAAGCACTTACCCTTGGTAGAGTTCGCTTACAATAATAGTTTTCACTCTACCATCAGTATGGCGCCGTTTGAAGCCTTGTATGGCCGGCCATTCCATTCTCCGTTGTGCTGGACTAGGGTCGGAGAGTCAGCAATTCTCGGACCAGAACTAGTGCAGAATACAACAGAGATGGTTCAGGTGATTCGTGAGAGGATGAAGATAGCACAGGATCGTCAGAAATCATATGTTGATCAAAGAAGGAGACCCTTAGAGTTTAATGTTGGGGATCATGTGTTTCTGAAGGTGACTCTCCATCGTGGGCAGCAAAGGTTTGGTCATGGAAGTAAGCTTTCTCCCCGGTTTGTTGGGGCTTTCGAGGTGTTATCTCGTGTTGGAGCTGTGGCGTATCGAGTATCACTTCCTCCTCAGATGAGTCGGATACATGATTTTTTCCATGTATCACATCTCCGTCGTTATCTTCATGATGAATCTCATGTTATCGATTGGGGAGAGATCGATATTGATGATGATGTAACCTTCGAGGAGCGACCTTTGGAGATCCAAGACCACCAGGAGAAGGTGTTGTGTGGGTGTTCTATCCCCTTAGTTCGTGTCTTGGGGTGACACGGTGGCATGGAGGAGAGTACATGGGAGCATGAGTCACAGATACGTGCTCAGTACCTAGAGTTGTTTAATGTTTAACTCCTTTCATGTAATGATGTTTTCTTTGTGGTTAGACCTTTCATGTTTTATTTAGGTACTTTTCATGTGATGTTATGTTTGAATTGTTTGGATATGGATTGTTTATTCCCATACTCTCGGATGTCGTAGTTTTGTTCCAGCTTTCGAACAACTCATGGTGGTTTTCCCCTGAGAGGTATCTTATGGGGTGGTTGTTCAGACCCCTCTTTTCTTCTGGGTTGGGTTTTAATTCTTGAGGATGAGAATGTTTTCAGAGGTATATAATGTAATGGTCCGGACCTCTCCGGTCCATTACTTTGTGAAAATGTGGTGTTGGAGGTGTTCCTGGAGGTCAAGGTGACTTATCCCCAACACTTTGCCAAATTTCCAGTTCTGTGAACAGTGTTTCCAGTTTTATGAATAGTATTGGTAGGTGAACAGTGTTTCTATTGGTGAGGATTAGTGAACAGTATTTCTATCGGTGAGGTTCAGTGAAAAGTGTTTCTATCGGTGAGGTTCTATTGGTGGACTTCTATCGGTAGGCTTGAACAGTTTTTCCAGAACGGTAACCTTCTAACGGTGACCTTCTATCGGTAGGCTTGGACAGTGTTTCCAGAACAGTAACCTTCTAATGGTGACCTTCTATCAGTAGGCTTGAACAGTGTTTCTAGAACGGTAACCTTCTAACGGTGACCTTCTATCGGTAGGCTTGAACAGTGTTTCCAGAACGGTAACCTTCTAACGGTGACCTTCTATCAGTAGGCTTGAACAATGTTTCCAAAACGGTAACCTTCTAACGGTGACCTTCTATCGGTAGGCTTGAACAATGTTTCTAGAAAGGTGACCTTCTATCGGTAGGCTTGAACAGTGTTTCCAGAATGGTAACCTTCTAACAGTGACCTTTTATCGGTAGGCTTGAACAGTGTTTCTAGAACGGTAACCTTCTAGCGGTGACCTTCTATCAGTAGGCTTGAACAGTGTTTCCAGAACGGTAACCTTCTAACAGTGACCTTCTATCGGTAGTCTTGAACAGTGTTTCCAGAACGGTGAGGTCTAATGGTGACCTTTTCTTTCCTTTGCCAAATTTTGAGTATGTGAACAGTGTTTCCAGATTCCTACAGTTTTGCCCCATTTGATGTTTCCTTTGACATAAAATACATTTAAATCCTTGTTTTAAGGACTCTTAAGGATGATTCAAATTCCATAAATCCTATATTAATTATTCCTAAGGTCGGGATGTATTTACTTGGTCAAACTGCGTGGGTTAATGCGATCCCTTTTTAATGGAGAATTAAACGGATATTAAATTGTCGCCCCATTAAATATTCAAAAAGGGAAGAGATATCATTATCCCTTGTTCTTTACCTTTGTTCTCAACTAAAAGATTCTAGAACCTTTCAATCATTCCCGTAGGAGTTGCACAATAAATCTTTACTCCTAGGATTGGTTCTGCTCTGTTTTGGATGCAACCGAACTATGTCGATCAATCTTCCCAATAAGGTATGTTTTATCATCGTTCCTTTGGGGATCATCTTCTCTTGTTTCTCCCTTCCATATTATACCATGTAATTTCCAAGATTCTAATGGGTTTTTCTTGGGGTTGGTTGGTACTGTCGTATCGTGGCATCTTCTGGTGGATGCAGTTGTCGTGAGAGGAGGATTTTGACCCATTATGTGGATAAAGGACGTCAAGAACTCTTCTAGGTAGGGGATTCATGGGTTCTCTAATTGTATTTGTGAAATCATATAATTAGCATGATTTAGTCCTTTGGATCATAATGAAATTGACCTAATTAAATAATTGAACCAGATTAAAAGAATTGGTTGATCGCATGTTGTTTCTTTATAACATGATAACAGTTTGCCTCATGTTTTTCTAGATAAAGTGATATCTATGATTTCTTTGATTTGTTGTTCGTTCATGATAGAAATTGATAATGAACGTAAATCCGGAATTAATTGTTAATTAATTGGCTAAAGATAAAGAGGCATGTAAATTAATCTAGTTATTGTCTTTGTTGTAGTTGTTCTAATTTGAGGATAATCAAATTAGGGAAGTAAGAATAGTTATTTAATTGTGATAGCTTACTGATTAGGTATCCCATAATTGGAACCTACGAATAACAAATCTTCTAATTCAATATGGATTAAAGAACAGATAGTGTGGGAATTTCTAAAAGGAATCTGAGTTACCCTCCTGTTTGTTAAAGGGTCAAGAGCCCATGGTTGTGACTGTTTTTTTCCTGCTGCTTGTGCTGTGATTGAGCCTGGATGGCTGTTGTGATATGTGGAGGCATGGAGGCCTTGTGGTTGTGGCAGCAGATGATGCCTAGAGTGGCGAGATTCATCTGTTTATGCATGTGGGTGTCGGGGAGGACACCAAGGGTGATGGAATGGGATGGATGTGGTTGATGGATGCTTGTGGATTTCTTTGAATGTTTATCTGCTTTGATTTTCCCCACTGCTCAAGGCAGCTGGTCTTCCTACCCTTCTTCCGAAGGAGGCGAAGACGTGCGGGGTATGCCACATGCTTTCCGTGTTTAGCCTCTCAAGGGAGAATGGGTCTATGCTCTTTCTATAGGCAGTAAAGACTCGACGGGTAGTATATCTACTCACCGTATTGAGCCTCCATTGTGTTTAGAAGCATAGGATGATTTTCTAGAATTCCTGGGAATATGGAAAAGTAATTCTATAATGAATGTTTGATTAAATGGTGAAAATACACGGGGATGGAGATAATATAATTTAAAGGTGATGTGAATCTTAAAAGGAGCAGTTGATTTTGAATGTGATGCCAATTTAGTTTAATGTGGAATTGTTCATTCTTAATTAGTGTTTAAAGAATTAATTAATGTACAGTGGAACTGATAAAATGAGAATGGAGTAATCTAATAAAGCTCTTCAAATGTTTGTGTGCTTATAGGATACCTAGTCATATAAGTAGTAGCCTGGAGTCTGAGAGACGTTATCTGCAGTTGTATCTAAGACTAGGTAATGCCCATAGTGTGGATGTGAGTTATATATATTCTGTACTTTTTGTGTTTCTATATGCTACTCTACCCTTTCGGTAAGGGAAACTGACACCCGGGGATTCTAAGCCCTAGGGGGGTGTTTTCCCCAACATTCTGATGGGAGGTCGAATGGCTGACTACCCCCTTTTGGCTCCGCTCTCTTCTCTTGGTAGATACATGTGCCAACAGGCACAACTGTTAGTTTCCCCATATATGTGTGTAGAGGGCTGTAATGGCTTGTGGTTATTTCACACACATATATTCTGGATATAGTATCCTATGGACTACTATAGGTGTAATGTGTATAGGTTGTCATGGCTTGAGGATCCCTACTCGGTGTATGGGCTATAATGGCTTGAGGTATAATACTCGATCTATGATACACGTTATGTGGCTGTGGTGGATCCCGGAACATACCTGGTTACTGTTGGTTGTGAGGATGGTGTGGTGCTTCGCCCAGGTGTCTGCGGGCAAGCCTTCATGGTGCACGAGGTGCAGATTGTGGAGCTTAGCCCAGGTGTCTGCGGGCAAGCCTTTGGAGAGAGAAGCACATGACGTATGTCATTAGGGTAAAGCGGCAAACCAGTGGGGAAGTAGTAGCAGGGTACCCTTGATATTCTTTACTATATTCTATATTCTTGTATGCGTTACTTGGTGAGAGTAGCCATGGTGAGGTTGGGAACTTAGTATACCTGTTTAGATGATGAGTCAGTTTCACTTGTTGTTCACTAGGCTTTAGCATGCTTTCATTACTTTTGAACGAGAGGCTTGGGGAGGATCCTACTGAGTATACTGTTATACTCACCCTATGTATATATAAACTGTTTTTTAGGTGACTTGGAGCAGTTTGGAGATCAAGATGGTTACTACTAGCTTGTGGTTGGAGGAGGAGCTGTTCAGGATTGTGGTCGCTGCCATTTTACTTTCTCTTGGGTACTTTTAGTTTCCCCTTTCAGTTGTAGTACTTTTGCATGACATTTCATATATGTACTTGGATTTCTTTTATTTTTCAGTTCTGAGTTGGAGTTGATTGGAGTCTATTTTATCTCTCTCTTCTGCATGTGTTCTATTAGAGGGTATTGCCTCCCATTTGTATGTTTATTATACCCTCGGTGCTAGTCGCCAACCCGGGGCCTACTGGAGGCGGGACTCGGTGGTCATTATCTCTCTTCTCACATTGTCGGCCCAGGAGGGGTACACTTTTTGGGGAGGGGGTCGTGACAGTAATAATACCAATAAACATGGAAATAATCACCCAAACATGGTATAAAAGAAATAATGTTGATAAATCACACAAAAATGTTATACATCCAAGCATGCTAAATAATTACCTAAACATGGTATACAAATAACATGGAATATACCTAACCAGTCAAGGAATGTAGTCTACATGGCATGTGAATCTATATGTGCTTAAAATTATGCATTTAGTGATACTTCCTTTCCATATGAAACTAGGTGTAAAAATCTATAAATCATAACCAATGTAAGTATATTAATCACCTAAGGTTAAATAATAATCAAATATAGTATAGAAAAATAGTCACATCCTGTGCAACTTGATCTTTCTCTCATGCGTGGGTTGGCCTAACACAGACACAATATATTTACCAAGTGAAAAAACATCCTATTGTCCTATATACCATCCTAAAACATTAATAAAATAATGAAAAAGAACCCTAGGATACCACTTTTTGATGTCCTGACATAGAAGCCACTTGGAATGGTGCCCCGAGATGGTTGGACATTGGGCTTCAAGCATGAATCCCCATACAACAGAGGCAACTAACAAGTAGTGGGGGTCTAATGGTGGTATGATGGGGAGATTAAACCCTCATGATAAAAGTAGTAATATGATGTATATAATTAAGAGACAGTGGAAGAAAAATAATAGCAGAGTAGCAGAATATAATAACAACATAAAATTAATAATAAATGAATGAATCACCATGCATGAATATGCTACAAGGTACAAATAGAAGACAACTGGTAGGAAATACAATATGCAGTTCTAGAATGAAAAATTAAAATAGTTAAATAAAATAATCATCATTTATCTCCAATTTCACCATGATAAATAGCTAGTTATGATTCTCCCATGCTCTATCCTAGCCTAGAAGGATAACAGCATGAAAGCACAATCCATGATCCTAAACCTACAACCATGTGGTCTATTCAGGTACCAAATGGTATCCCAAATAGGGTGTGAGATATAATCAGTAATCCAGCACCTATTATACATAATTCATATCCATTACATTAATATATAGTATAGTTGTGTGTAGGTATATCAACAAGATAGTTAGTAAATAAATAATAAGTCAAACTTGGGTTCCCTAAGGGACACACAGTTGAAGCTACCTACTTCGTACTAATCCAGAATATATCTGATGATATGTCACCATATATATATATATATGAGTATATAGATATGTATGTATATATATAGACTAGATTCATAGTGACATATTTAGTTGTATATATAGATACTAAGACTATCCAAGACTTGAGGCGTAACTCAGGAATCTATACATAGTTTTAGGGGTCTCATAGACTGACAAGGGACACCATGCCCAAATATCATAAATCACGATTGACGTTATTCTCAACTATCATAAGATAAGAGGGATGACATGCTTAAGTATCACAATGAGGGACATCATGCCCATAAATAATAAGAGACTCCATGAATGTAAACAATAAAGGACGCCATGCCCATAATAATAAGGGACACCATGATCGAGTATCACAATGAGGGACTCCATGCCCATAAAAAATGAGGTATTTAATCCTCATAAACAATGAGGGATTCTATACCCATAAATAATGAGGGAATCTAAGCCTGTAATAAGAAGGGATTATAAGCCCCTAAACAATGAGGGATGTGATTTATATAAATAATGAGGGATTCCATGCCTATAATAATAACATATTACATGCTCAAGTATCACAATGTGGTATTTCATGTCCATAAATATTGAAGGACTTCATGCTCAAGTATCACAGTTTATAATATGAAGTAATAGAGAGTCCATCTACATAAGTATTCCATATCAATATTCAAGTACAAAATTTAGGGTCTTTACATTATTGAGTAATTAATAAGTTCATGGGAAGGTCCATGGAACTACCAATTCACCATGTGAAATGAGTCAAGCACTATGTTCATTAATTTATTGGGGATAATTTTAGATCATTGTCGTTAACATTACATTGTATGTAAAATATTCATTTCATAAGCCATGAAATTATCCATTCCATTTTCCCATTTAAATATAAGTAATATGGAGGTCAATGTTAGTAATCATGTCATATTACAGTACAAGTGTACAATTCATTTATCATTAATTAATAAATTATTTCCCTAGGTCAGACTACAAAATAATTTCTAATAAGGGTAATTTATAAGAAACACCCAAAGTGGTGGACCAAGTTGAGGTCACCAACCTCAAACCATACCATCGGTTCTTACAAATGATCTAAGATGCAATTTAAAAAATTAATTTATGTTATTTCACATTTTAGGATCAATTCACAGAGAATCTAGTGTTTGGAATAATGGTTTAATTTATAAACAAAGATACTTAAAATGAAAAATTCATAAACCACTTGCCTCATGATTAAGACAGGCCACTCATCCAATATCTGGATTTGATTCCGTCCATAATGAGATAATTTTAATGAATTTTCAAATATCCTAAAAATAGTGAAAATTTGATTACATTAATATAGAACTGAAGATGAAAATAAAAAAGAAGAAATGAAGAATAAGGGGTATTATGATTACAGATATTCTTTCAATGCACCCAAAGACATTTGATTCAGAGCTCAAATGAGGTAGATCTACCATAGAGGAGGAGAGGGAGAAGAGTGAAGGTGTGAGGGAGCCTCCTGGCCAAAAGAGGGTGAAAATGGAGTGAAACCCCTTTAAGGTTCAAAGGTAAAATAGTAATTTTTTCCTTTTAATGACTTACATGGTTAGGATCAATGGTTTAGCTAATCGTGCACCAACCATGAATATAAAACTACCCAAGAGACACATCCTGCATGGTTTGGTAGAATGTATTGGGATAAATGTGCTCTAACTACATGATGCTACTGGTTATATGGCACTAACCATGCAAGCTTGATGTATGTTTTTTCAAATCATGCACAACCCATGAACCCACCTATATAATTTATTAAAGACATATTATATAGTATGTGGATCACAGTGAATTGTTTAAAAAACCATGAGACACCCTCTTAATGTCCACATTGTTTATCCTGGAGTGTTACATGATTTAAATAAATCATGTGCCCTAATCGGTTCCTCCATTAAAGTGAGTATTTAGAGTTCAATGCTCCCGAAACTCATCCAAACTCCCGAAACACCTCTCGAGACTTAAAACACACTGAAAATAACACTTTCAATCATTATAACTCTTAGAATTCCATTTTTAATTGAAAATTGGAATTTGAACTATACACCTAATGAAAAGTTCAAATTATCTTATAATTTTCAACCTGGTCCAAAATGTAGGATCTTATAATGAGCTTCATTGACTCAAATAGGAAACCTTTGGTCATTGGACCTAGATCCTAGACCTTTTAGGTATGATACATGATTATTCAGTGTATGTATTAATTTCTTTACACTTAACATGCTAGAAAATTCCATAGCTTATTCCTTGATCTTTTATATAGTTATTCAACATTTATAAAATTCTTGTTATAGTAGGTGCCTATAGATTGGATCACATCACTTATTTTATAGATTTATTCCTACTTTATCTAATCAATGTTACAAATTATATGCATAGAATGGATTTTTTATAGAAACTATTGTTTGTGACCTATTGAGTATATCTCACACCCTATTTGGGTTGCCGATGGATACCCGGACAGACTTCATGATTTTAGATGGGGTCAAAGGGAAGTGTCCAGTTCTAGATGCCTAATTTATTATGCTAGGATAGAGTATGAGAGTAGAGGACTAAACCTATTCTTGAAATTTTAGTGGAGATATATTTTGGGTCCTTTTACATTTTTTATAGCATGTTGTATATCCTTGTTTCTCTATATCCCATGTACTATCACTTTTAATATATTATCGTGACATGAGAAACATTTTTTATATGATAGTGGATATAGTTTCTACAAGTATATTTATAAAATTTAGATTATTTACTTATTCTTATGTTTTTTATTTATTATACTTTTGATATTTATCTACTTATTATACCTTTGTGATTAACTTTTTTCATGAGGGTACAATCACCCCATTATACTATCATTGACCCACATTTCGAGGTAAAAACCTATGGAGTATGGGGAGGCATGCTTGAAGCCATGCGGAAGATCGAGTTCAGTTACTTATGAGTGAAATAAATCTAGGATGTCACAATGTGGTATTAAAGTATCTTTTCCTTTGGTATTATTTTTTGGTTTTTTATATAGGAGATTAGGGATGTGTCTGAATTTGGTAATGAGCCTGTTTCTAGAAGTAGCTAAGCCACATATAAGAAAAAATCCAAATTTCCTAGGATGGGACTTGATATTGTGGATTGTGCCTATTATAATTTAATTGATTTCATGGTTGGGTGATGGACATGATTTTTAAAGTTTATTATAATTGTGAGTTTTCTTTTACCATGGCCAAATTAGGCAATGAGGTTTCATCTCATGCATCATTATAAGAACTTAAGGATTTACATGTCATGCATATACCATGCCATATCTATTTTACTGTGTGCATTGATTACAAGATGTTGTAGTGCTCAGATTTCTATATCTATTATTTGACTAATATTTCTACATGATGAATGAGATAAATAATTGGTTAATTAAAGTTTATTCATCAGACTAAATGGTATTTTCCCATATAGCTTGATGGTGGAATTTTTATTAACCAACTATGTACTATTTGATCCATGGAACATTGGTTACATGAGCTGAAATGTTAGATAGTTTTGATTACGTGGATTATAATTACAATTTAAAGAGTGTGTGTTATTATATAAATTTGAAATGGGGACCTATCTAAATGAACCATCATAGAGGTTGGTTGCAATTAAAAGAAATTCTAATTACAATTTATAAAGCAAGTTCTCTATAAATTGGGAATGATAATGAATCTAACTATACCATCATGATTATATATATATAATATGTATATTAACTAATGATTATTTGGAAATTAAATGATACAGTTGTCACCAAATGGGGATGTCAATTTCAAATTAAAGGTTGTTTTCCTCTATAACATGCAATTGACACACCATATGTTGGAACCCCTAATGTAAAGTAGATAAATTTCCATTGACTTGAAATTAGTAGTGATGAGTAGGGTGTGACCCTTATATAGGAAGGCTTATAACTGTTATATTATTATTTTTGTGATTTGAATTTTTATAAAATCTATTCTAAGGTGTGTTCTTGGAATTTTAAATCTATTCCACCATGATGTCCTCGATTCATGTGCTAGGTGTGTGGAAACAACCATGATTCATATGTTTTGGGACCTGATCCACTAATATTACCTTCTTTAGAGCCACTTGTGGAACCTCCTATTATACCCAACTAGGGTAATGGTGCCTAGTTTGAGATGGATTCTTATGGATCATGTAGAATATTAAAGGATCCCCATATAAATACCCTACTATAATAGATTTTACATGAGAGTTTCAGAAATAACATTATCCCATGTTTTTTGGGGATGGTGGTCCAAAGTTAGAGAAGTCATGGTTATAGGCCATGCTATCTATTTTCATGAATCTGGAGACGCATCCAAAGAGGAGGGTCAAGCTCACAGCTTATATGCTACTTAATTTATCTAATAGATGGTGTGATGTGTTGACCTAGGATAATTAGCATCGAGATATGTTCTGGAGTGATTTTCAGATAGCCTTATACAATTATTTCTTTACCGGTACACTGAGGGATGATAGACCTAGAGAGTTTATGCACCTAGAGTATAGTGCTTTATGAATTATGGAACACTCTTATCAATACACATATCACCAATGTTTCACACTGATCCTTCTAGTTTATGAGTTATTGAGGGCTAAGTGACTTGATGTTGGTCTCAGGAATGAAATTTTATTGCAGTTGAATGTGATTTGTTTCACCACCATCACTAAGATAGTGAACCAAGACCTGATTACTAAGTGTAACCTGAGAGAGGTTGTGGCTATGATCTTAGGTAGTTCAGCTCCTAAACCCATAAATACTTAGACCAGTGACAAAAATCATCATTTTGTGTTTTCCTCAAGAGGTATCAATAGTCATAGCATGTTCCTGGGTAGCCATGTGATCTATTATTTGTGTAGTAAATAGGGTCTTATGAAGCCCCAATACAATAGACCTCCATTTGAGTGTAGATCCTATGGTAGGATGGTCCATCTTTAGAGGTTTTCTCATACATTTCCATCTACATCTAGTGAAATAGGATCTACATTGGCTCTACCTTTAGAAGCAATATCAGTAGCTCTACATCATCTAAATACCTCAAGCACTACCGCTTGTGTGGTCAAAGGTGGAGTTCATAGTTAAGGGATCCAGGAACCAAATTTATAATACCTGTAAAGAAGGCCTATCAAAGGTAGTTAGAATATATCTCAGGGTCTTAGATTAGTCTAGATATATGTAGCACATAATATCCCTGATGAGGAGAGTGTGGGTCCATCTATGGTTAGAGATATGATTATATTAGACACTACTCTAGTTTTTTCTATATTTCATATATCCACTGCTTACTCATTTATATATGTGGTGACTATAAATAATCTAGGCCTCAAGATAGATTATTTTTCTGTTATGATGAAACTTGATACTTCATTGGGTATTTGATCAGATAGTGTATACTAGTGCAAGGAGTTACCCCTTGAGATATATTGGTATCATAATCTATGGAATCTATTCATCCACAAGATTATAGGTTTTACATCATTCTAAGGATGGAGTGGTTATTTATTTATCCTGATTATGTCAATTTATATTACTATTTGGTATCCCTTATATCACAAAAGGGGGTATTTATATTCATAAGGGTTAATGGGATGTCTAGGAAAGTTGAGATGGACCTGATCATCGTAGGTTGGTCAGAGTGATGGCTTGGATTTTTAGCCTTTATATGGATGATCGGGGAACATATTATGCTGATTTTAACCTTGTAGTAGATCATTTCATGGAAATATTCCCTGAAGTATTTTCTAGACTACCTTCTGGGAGAGTGTTAGAGTTTACTATTGAGCTAGTCCCAGGAGCAGCATCGATATCCATTCAACTTTAGAGGATGGATACTACTAAGTTACAGGATCTCAAGAGGTATCTAGATGACATGGAAGCTAAGGGCTTTTTATAACCCATTACTTCTACATGGGGTTCCCCAACCATTTTTAACAAGAAGTTGGATGGTACCCTTAGGATTTTTTTGTATTATCATTAGTTGAACCAGCTTATGGTTTGGAATCGGTATCTACTTACATGTATAGAGTACCTCTTCGATTGGATCCATAGATAAAGGGTTTTCTCTAAGATTGATTTGAGGTAGGGTTGACATCGAGTGTGTGTTATACCATCAGATATACCTCACATAGTATTTTTTATTATATATGGATTGTATGAGTATTTAGTCATGCCATTTGGTCTTATGAACAAGCTAGTAGTATTCATGGATTTGATGAATCGTGTTTTCCACCTATATTGAGATTCATTTATGGTAGTATTCATGGAAAAAATCTTGTTGTACTCACATACTCAATATGAACACATGAAACATCTTGATATAATTTTGATCATGCTAAGAGAGAACCAGTTTTATGTTAAGCTCGCCAAATTTCACTTTTTTATTGACATGTTCCACTTACTCAGTCACATCATCTCAGAGATAAGAGTATCAGTTGAACTAGGGAAGGTGGGATCCATTGTTTCTTGGGAGCATCCTAAGAATGTCTTTGGTGTATAGATTTTCTTAGGCCTAACTTGTTATTACAAAAAATTTATATATGATTTATCATGCCTTACAACACCACTCAAATGATTGACTAAGAATGGTGTTAAGTTTATATGGTATGAAACATGTGAGAATGAATTTTAGAAGATTAAAGGGATATTAACTTTATCACTAATCCTTGTTTTTCATGAGCCTGGAAGAGGATATGTGGTTTATTGTGATGCATCAGGAATTCGGCTAGGAGTTATTCTCATGTGGGGAGATCAATTCACAGTGTATGGGTCTCATTAGTTGAGACCTCATGGGAGTAATTACATGATGTATGATCCAGACCTAGTATTTAAAGTCCATGTCTTGTGTTGTTATAAATATTACTTACTGGGAGAGAATTTTTTAGTGTACACATACCAAAAAATACTCAATTATATATTCATGTAGTGTGACTGAATCTCATGTATAGAACATTTTAATTTGAGCTAGCATAAATTCCTAGGAAGAAAAATGATGATGTTGGTTCTCTAATCCAGAATACTAACACACAGATAGTTTAGGAGTTCAGTAGTGAGTAGAAGTTTATGGACCTATTTTTTGAGATTCACTTAGAGGTTTGGGAGCATCAAGGGAATTCTATTATTATATCTTTATTCATGACCTATTTAGTTATGGATAGAGTTGAAATTAGGTATCTTTATGATCTCAAGGTCATCGTCCTATGGGAAATTGTTTCAGGCGTGGATCCTCCATCTGGTTACATCATTGATGAGGATGAGGTATTACACATTTATGTAAATTTATGTGTTCTTAAAAACATCTGAGAGGAATTGATGAAAGAGTATCATGCCTCTTATTGGGTTGTACATATTGTCCTTATGAGTATGTACTATTATTTAGACTACCAATACTAGTTTCTTGGTATTAAAAGGGAGATATCTTGTTTAATTACATGTTGTTCTACCTACCAATAGGTTAAGGAGGAACCCAATGGCCAATACAGATTTTATAGTCATTTTCCATTCCTAAGTGGAAATGTGATGATGTCACTATGTATTTTTTTTGTGGTATTACCTATGTCTCCTTGAGGTTGTGATGCAATATTGGTGGTCATAGATAGAAGGAAAATGGTCCATCACTTCATACCTATCAGAGAGACCTTTTCAGTGGATGATCTAAGAAGGCTATATGTTACAGATATCATACACCTTTATAGAGTTCCCCATACTATCTTACCAGATAGAGAATCTTGTTTTATGTTGTAATTCTAGTAGGGGATATAGAGAGAACTCGATTTATAGGTATTGTTGAGTGCATCCTATCACCTACAGACTGATAGTTAGTCTGAGTATATGATATAGGTGTTAGAGGAATTGATATCAGAATGTGAATTAGATTTTAGAGGTTCTTAGGATAAATAATTACCTCTCATTGATTCCACTTACAATAATAGTTTCTAAGAAACTATACAGATATCTTTTATAAGGCTTTATATGGAAGGTCATGTTATTCACCCCTGTGCTAGTTAGAGTTAGAATAGATAGTTGTAAGAATCCAAGTTTTCATATGAGGTGAAGATCCCTTTTTTCAGTTTTAATGTTTAAGTATGGCCTAATGTGAATGCCCTTTGTGGTCATGGAGGTATCAGGGGTGTCTGGGGCTTGTTTATAGCCTAGAACTGAAGATTTTGGGTGAAAATGTTCAGTACATGGTTAGTTAAAATTATTCAGGGTAGGCCACACAGTTTGATAAACCATGTGAGGCATGTATAGAGAGCTGGAGGAGACCACATGGTTAAGACAAATCGTGTGACTTGAGGTGCATGGTCGTATAGCCATTTCTATAATTTTGATAGTGGGTTTCATCATGTTTTCTACATGGTTAGTCAAACTATGCAATGTGAATGTGTGGATTACCTTCCCCTACAGCTAACCATTCATGGTTGTCACATATTTTTTCAAACTATGTTCTCAAACCATGTGACCCCTTAATTTTGGGTTAAATTTTATAATTTTAATTTTAATAAAATAATTTTTAACCTAGAATCACATTTCACTCTCATACATAGTATCCTTTATATTTTTATAGCCCTCCTTGGTGGATAACCTTACATTTGAGAAAAATCCTTCATCAAATCTCTGATTCAAGCGTGGAACATCTCTTTAGATCCACATTGGTGAGTACTTGATTCCTTTTAAGTTGTTCATTGTTCTTATTCTTATCAACGATTATATTTAGGTGAAAGATGATTTACACTATTTTTAGGCTCTTAACCCATTCTTTATTTTTCTCCCAATATAAGTTGAATCAGGATTTGATACTAGACAATAACTAAACTACCGATCTACAGTAGGAGGTCTATAAATTTTCCTTGAGTTTTGGTGCTTTATTAGGCTAACTGTCATTATACCTCCCATCATACTTTTCAGTGTGTCCTAGAAACCAAACTGATTAATTGAATTAAATGGAATAAGACATATTACTAATTCCCTTAGTTTCCTTGGTGTTTATTTGGTGGTTTTTTCCCAAACCATGGCCACCCATGGGGTGTTCCATATGAATTCTCTTTGTTATGCCTTGTGAAACCATCCATGGGATGTATCCTCGTGCTTTCTTTGTTAGAGGAATATTAATTATGATTAAATGGAAATGAATTTCTTGTTTAGGAGATGCACTTCCTTTTTACCTCATGTTATCATGATATTCCATGCTTGAATTGATTAAAAAGGCTTAAATGGTTTTGGTTGAGTGAGTGGGTATACTCATTAGTTGTTTTTGAATTTCTTGAATAGTTAGTTGGGAAATTTTTTCTATGAGTGGGTATACTCATGTGGTGTGATATGTTAAAGTGTGAAATGGAGAACAATGAGTGGGTATACTCATTCGATTAAATTTTATGAGAAAGGTTATATGAGTGGGTAAACTCATATGGTTTGAAATGATAAGTAGTTATTGATTCCATAGATGCCTTGGATGATTCTCCTTTGATCTTGATGTAGTAGTGGATTCCTTGGAATGAGTATTCTCCCTTGGTCTTGATTCAATGGGTTGAATTGAGCCATTCTACCCCTTTGATTTAGCTTCCTTTGACTCATGTAGTACATGTTCATTTGACATGCTCTTAGGACTCCAACTAGTGCCTAACTGAGTTTCCATCGAGATGCTCCTAGGACTCGATGAGGATGCCTTAGTCTCCTTTACCTTAGATCTCTACTTTCATGTTCTAACACTTTGTTTATATGGCTCATCCATAGTTATTATTATTTTTCAGGTTTTACAGAAAGGTCATGGATGACTTGATATGTATGGAAGTATGGAGAGGTTGTGTAGGTTACTCATTCTTCTATTGTAGCTTCCTTGTTAGGATCTTGAAACTTATTTGTTAGGAATCCTAGAGAGGATATTTTTGTATCACTTTATTATAGTAGTTATGACATGGGAACTTTAATTTCATTTAATTCATACATGTTTACCAACAAACTATTTATCTTGTTATATTTCACATTCTGGTTTGTATAGACCTTTAGGTAGTTACCTATGGGGATTGTATCTCAAACCCTATGCAGGCCATCGTTGGGTATCCGAATAGAATATTTGGATGGAGGTAGATATAGGGACAAGTGACCATAGTATGAGAGTTGATTTTGTACGATGCTTAAGAGAAAGGGATCATAGTACTGACATGAGGCTCGTGATGCTCTTTTGAGATAGCCCATTTATTATTATTATTTATTTTGGATACTTGTATTTTATTGTACTTATTTGTACCTATTTTGGATTCTTTCTAGATAAATATATCATCATCATTGTGTATGATACACTTCTTTCTTTGTTATGTATCCCTGGATTGTTTATTTATCAGTTGTCTACTTTTTGCATTTGCTTATTCTATTGACTATTAATAATATTCTATTGTGTTACAATTTGTTAATAAGGGAATAGTCTCCCCGAATACACACCCTAGGCCCTAACTAATAGACGGAAGCCTCTAGAATTTGGGGAGATGATCATGAGGACATGTGACCCACCGGGCTCAAGACACCTTTTAGTGGCATCCGAGTTTGGGATGTTACAAAGTGGTATCAAAGATTTATGTTTCTGATTTTATTTAAAATTTGGAGACAATATATAGGTATAGAAAGGAAATGGAGTTTTTTAATGAGTTTCTCTTGGGTGTAGTTAACCTACGTATAAGAAAAATCCAAATCGCCTCAAATTAAATTGTTGTTTTATTGTTTCTGACTATTACATTTTATTTGATTCCACCGTTGGATGATGCACTTGATTGTGATATTATTGTTGATAAAATTGTGGGTTATATTGTGTTGAAACCTAATGAGATGAGTGTATTCCATATCATTCATCATACTAGTCACTTGTTAGAAATCATATTCCATGAATTATGCCATGCCATTTAGGATGCATTACTTATTTCATGATGTTGTGATAGGTTCTGTGATAGATTTACCTATTTTTGTGATAGATTTTGTGTAGTGGATAGAGAAAGTGATGTCATATTTTAGTTCATAAGGTTTATGGTCCCTTATGAAATATAAATTGACACACCTTTTTTTAATTATTTAAAATAAATTTAATGTGGTATTAATTATATGCGAACAAAATTTTGGTTCTTGGGGTGTTATGGGCCCTCATGGATTAGAACATGGTGAACCATTAGTTAAACATTTTTAATAAATGAATGATGTAAATTAAATGTAAAATGAAGATGAATTCAAATAGAAATTTGAAATAATGAGAAGATACTTGACCTAGACCTATATTTTAAATGGGCAAGAGGAAACATTTCTAGTGGCTTTTGTTGACTGGTCTTTTGTAGTCCTATATTTATGAGAATTTTATGGGTTTGACTTGGTTTTAGGAGGGTTTGTACATGTCCTATGCTTTTTAGCTTTCAACTTTGATATTTTTCTTTATTGAGCAATTTATTTGGCATTGTAGAAGCATACCACCATGAAAACCTCTAGTCATACACTAGGAGGGTGGTGACCACACTTTGGAGGAGAAGGTCCATGGGCTACCAGTGGATCCTCCTTTAGTTCCATCTATGGAACAAACTATTGTTCTGAACATAGGTTTTGAGACATAGTTTTGTGAGGGTTTCTTTCACTTTAAAAAGACTTTTTTAGGAGCACTGCAGTCTACCTTCTGTATGGCTGAGTTGACACATGTGTTCCAGCATCAACATCCTCCTATGTTTTCAGGGTATGGAACTCCACAAGCTTCTAATATGTGGATCAAGACAACACTTTTTGATATTTTAACATATGGAAAAACCTCTTGAGATGAGAGGGGAGCTCACAAATTACTACACTCTTGGCATTCTTTATAGATTTTTAGTATTTTTCACTGACATACCTTACTGATGAGCTATCGAGAGTGAGACACTTCGAGGAAGCTCTCTAACATTCTATCAAATTGCATGCCAATGTGTTCATATTTACCTCTATTAATGAATTTGTGAATTGGGCACTAATTATAGAGTGAAACCTAAGAGAAGATGGGGGCATAGAGTAGGGAAGTGTTGTCTCTTAACACATTGGTTCAACATCTTCATGCATGAAGAACTAATTTGAGGATTCCCATGAGATGAGTACCAGTCATGCTATGAGTACTTGTATCTCAGTGTTATATCATCACTGTATAATATGGGTCCAAATGAAGAATCTTTGTGACTATGAACCAGTCAAGCGTGGATCTTATAGTAGGATGGGCCACCTGCATTATTTTTGTAGGACCTTCCCTCCAACTATGAGTGGTAGAGGTTCAGCTATGACACTAGGTTTGGGATAATTTTTCTCATCTCCATGTCAAGTAGGGATTTGAAGTAGTATAGGTCGATTAGTATGAGGTAGTGGTTATCATGGTCGGGGAATCTAGGTGCCAGTTTGTAACGACCCAAAATTTTGAATAAATCTTATTTCCTAATTTTTTGTGTTATTTTATTTTTTATACTCAGCAAAACTGTTTCATTTGATAACATGATTATAATTAAAATGAGACTGTTGGGTTTCGACTGTTATATGACCATTGGTCAATATGACCGTTGGAAACTAAATGTTGAGATTTGTCTAACTACAAGTGATCTTGGTTAATTAATATAGAAAGGAGATTCTATGGCCTCATCCAGTAGTCTCGGGCCAATCGAAGCCCATCTAACAGAACTTGGGAAGGAGGTAGCACCACTGGGCTTTGCTCTGGACCAAACCAAAGCCGAACTTCATCGTGTGAAGCTGGAATGGAATCTTCTTCGCGAGAAGTTCAAACTGATAGAAATTACTACTCATGCAATGTTGGTCGAGCCACCCCAAGATTCTATCACCCTAGCACACCTTACTCTTAGGTCATGTGCTGGTGTTATAAGGGGCTATGTAATGAGACTGTAAAAGCCATCTGTAATCCTTCGATTTAAATAAAAATTGTTATTTCTTCTTATGATGAAGTTTATGAATTTTTAATTGTTCGAATAAATATAGTATGCCTATTTTTGATTAATTCTAGAAAAATGATAATTGAAAATATTTATGTAAAACTTAAATAATTAATTATGTGTAATGATTTTCAAAAAATGGTCTTCTACAATTATGTTCAGAACGAAATTTAGAGTCTAATAAGATCAACTTAATTTTTGATGAATAGTAAATTATGAATAGTGATTTTATGCTTAGGATTAGTAATGTGACCAAATAGATTAGTAATCTAACTTAAAGAAAGTATTAATATAATCTAGGAACCTTGATTAAGTAATGTGATTCAATAAAATAGGTAAATAACTGTTTCAGAAATTATTAGTCAAGTATTAGTTTTTTTGGGTGAATTGGGTTTTTTAATTAAAAAATAAATTAAAAATATTTAGAAAACTATTTTTATAAAATGGTTTTCATTTTTGAACTCAGAGCATCGATATTATGTTAAGGTAATTTTTGGGGATTTTTTTGAAAAAAAATGAATTTTCAGTGAATGGTGTATTTATTTAAAAATTAAATTAAAAATATTTAGAAAATTATTTTTATAAAATGGAGTTCATTTTTCAAATCATAGAATCTATATTTGGTTAAGGTGAAATTTTGGGATTTTTCTGAGAAAGTTGAATTTTCGATGAATAGTGAAAATATAGTTTTTAAGTTGCAGGTGTTTAATGACATCATTAAATGATGTATTAAGTATGTAATCAATATGGTCGACTTATGAATAGTAAGATAAGTTATGAGGTGTTCCAAGTGTCCAATACCATGGGAAAATACCATGGGCAAGCCCATGGTTTTGCCAATACCACCAATGAGGTGTCCCTTGGCCATTAATGCCTTGTCCCCTCACTTTCCCTATAAATACCCACCCTTTCCTCCTTTAGTTTTTACTCCCAACTCTCCCCCAACGAAGCTATGGTCTCATTACCTCCCAAGGAGTCCTCCCAAGGTTCCCCCAAGCCCTCATGGTCCCGACCTTCGAGTTTTAAGAGATACGTTTTAAGGTAAGGGATCCTACCACTCTCTTTCTTTCCAAGTACTCCCATTTATGTCATTTCTTGTATGGTTCATGTTCTTATGTTGGGGATATTCTTTTATATTAATCCTACTGTAATTTTCATGTTCATCTGATGAGATAACCCATCTTTCCTCATAAATTCATTTTAAGAATGTTTAAGTGGCGTCATCAGGCTGCCGAATGTTTAAGAGATTCTTTCACCCTTCTCATTTTCAAGTTCTATTTTCATGTCAAGTCTTTCAAGTTTATTTTTATTATGTTGGGGTATGATCTCTATATCTATCATACTGATATTTTATGTTCATATGATTAGAGACCCTATTTTATCTCATCAATTCATTTTTTTGATGTTTAAGTGGCGTCGTTAGGCTGCCGAATTTTTAAGAGATTCTTTCACCCTTCTCATATTCAAGTTCTATTTTCTTTTCAAGTCTTTCAAGTTCAATTTTATTATGTTGGGGTATGATCTCTATATATATCATACTGATCTTTCGTTTTCATATGATGAGATCCCCTATTTTATCTCATCAATCCATTTTTTTAAGTTTAAGTGAATTTGTTAGGCTGACGAATTTTCATAAGAGAAATCTTATTTTTGTCTTCCTTTAATGTTCTTCATTTCATATGGTATATCTTTCAGATTTCACTAACATGTTCTTGAATCCTTTATATTATGTCCCCATACTGTTTTATAGATCATTTATGAGTGGGTGACCCATGTCCCCTCTCTTTTCGATGTTTTTAAAACCCCGTAACATAACTGTTATTCTGCAGAATTTTCGTCTCAAAATGTCTCTCTCTTTTTCTCAAATTCTTTTATTTTATTAAGTGAATACTCAAATATCTTTCTTCTACAGGGGTATTGACATATATATCGAATTTTTCTATTTTAAATTCTTGGATTTACATACATAAAACCCTCTTTCCTTTTTCTGTGGGTTTAAAGTGACATAAAGACCACGTCTTTAAAGAAGTTTTTAAAATGTGATGACTGTAAAATGAAGCCCATTTCTTTTATGCTATATGGGGTTTTTATGAAATGATTGATGCTGATATATGTGGATCACATGATAATAATGTCAAATTTAAGGGTGCACCCTAATAGCGCTCCAATGCATTGGGTAAAGACTTAATCTCTAGAGATTACCATTTTTACTAATACCTTGGTGAATAACCTTTGTAATTTTTAATGACACCCTGGGGATGGACCTTGGTGAAACATAAATAATTGTCTATGTTAAATGTTGTAGACACTTCTTCAAGTTATGAAACACATCATTTTTATTATGATATGCCTCATGATCTCTTTCTCATGCCTTAAAGTTATTTCTCATGATTTTTGATGTATCTCAAGTTCACATGTTAAATGTTTCCCTTGTTTCCCTTACTGGGCCTTCTGCTCACCCTTTCCATTGATGTATGCTCCCAGGTTATGAGATGCGGTAATGAACTTAGGATGAACAAATGAAAAATCCTTTCAAGTGTTTAAGAAGATTGAATGTTTTTTTGTCATGTATTAAGTTCCTGGTTTCCAAGACACTAAACCTTAAAGATCCTCGATTTTGTATAATGTAATGAAAGTTTATGTGATAAAAAGGTGGGATTCTATAGTTGGTATCAAAGGATGGTTTAGTTATTTTTGGAAATTAGGATATGAAAACTTTAGGAATAACCCTATAGAAATTTTTAAATATAGGAAATCTTCCTGGTATTTTGGTGAGTATTGAGTAAGGGGTTTCCAAGCAAATACATCTCTATCTGGATACGAGCAGGTAGATGTGGCTCTGGCATAGATGTATATAGGGGTAAAACCAGAAAACACCACTTTGAGCTAGACTCGAACAGGAACTAGTACATGACAACGGGCCTTGTTGCACTCTTGGTTACGACACTCCCGGGGGATATGCTTTGGTAAATTCATAAGCTTAGTATGAACCATTATTAAAGGAACAAAGATAAAATAAAATAAATATTCGCATAAGAATATATGATCATGGATAACCTAGTTTGAAACCTAGGGGATCACAAGTTAGGGTATAATTATCTTCTACAAGTTACCCTTCTATGCTTTAAGTTTATTTTCATGATTATTGGCTAAGTATTTAAGCCCCTAATTATACTTTCTTTTCTTAGTTAATGGTGGGAAATGGAAGAACATGTCCCAACAACCAATGTGATAGGAAATGTGACGATTGCCATATTAATATGATAGAGATGATTAGGGGATTAAAAGATGATTATTATATTTGAAGACATTCACTATTTTGGGGACCCTATATGATCAAGGTAAATAGATTACTACGGTATTTTCTTTGAGGAGTAAAGGTTGACATATATTTTGAAGAATCGATGAATTTAAGGTGGACTTATAGTAATTTAGGTTACTTATGGAAATTATTAACCTATCTTGGGGTAAATATGTTTAGGTTAGTTACTTTTGTTATAAGATTTTAGGAGTGGTTGATGTTGTTTAAATATGAATGATAAAGTTTACCTTGGAAGACTATGTTATCAAATCCTTATTGTATTTGGGTTTCAATCTTAGTTTGGTTTATTTTGAGGATTTTTAAGGACAGTTATTTATGGAATGGTCTATGATTAACTTTGGGTAGTACTATAGAATTTTGAAGATTTAAAATTAGTTTCCCTTCCTATGGGGTTCTTTCTTTTTGAAGAGTTGTTTTATCTTACCCTTTCTATTTTTGGGATAATGTTTAAAGATAGAAGAAATAGATAGTTAATCTTTTGTGGATTATGTGATTCTCTAGAAGACGATTCTTGTGTTTTGATGAGACCAAGTGTTTTTGAATGCTCATCATTTAGAGAAAATATTAGTTTTGGTAGAAACTTATTAAAGGATGAAACTCTACTTGAAGGAAGGTATATTTCCTTATGTTTTTATTCTATGTAGTAAATGAATTCCTCAAAATTATTAAAAGGAAAGTAAAATAAAAACATTGTTGGTTTAAGTTTCCTACTGGGTAATCAATGACCATTTACACACATCATAAGTTTGTGATTTTCTTATGGTTAACTTTCTCCTAATCATGTTTTCTATCACTCTACCTCAGAACTTGACCCTTTGTTTTTTCTTCCATATCCATGTTTTCCTACATGGAATCCTAGTAAGGGTTAACTCGGGTGACCATTGTACTCCCCTTTCTTTCTTTTAAAGTAATAGTGTTACTAACTCTTTTTCTGATGTGGGACTTTCAATGAAATTTCCAATACCAATTTTAAAAATTGCAAGGATGCAATTTCTTAAGGGGGGAAGATTATAACGGCCCGAAATTTTGAATAAATCTTGTTTCCTAGTTTTGTGTGTTTTTTATTTTTTATACTCAACAAAACTGTTTCATTTGATAACATGAGTATAATTAAAATGAGACTGTTGGGTTTCGACTATTATATGACCGTTGGAAACTAAATGTTGAGATTTGTCTAAATACAAGTGATCTTGGTTAATTAATATAGAAAGGAGATTTTATGGCCTCATCCAGTAGTCTTGGGCCAATCGAAGCCCATCTAACGGAACTTTGGAAGGAGGTAGCACCACTGGGCTTTGCTCTAGACCAAACCCATTCTGAACTTCATCGTGTGAAGCTAGAACGGAATCGCCTTCGCGAGAAGTTAAAACTGATATAAAAAATACTCATGTAATTTTGGCCGAGCCACCCCAAGATTCTATCACCCTAGCACACCTTACTCTTAGGTCCTATGCTGGTGTTATAAGGGGATATGTAACGAGACCGTAAAATCCTTGTGTAATCCTTCGATTTAAATAAAAATTGTGATTTCTTCTTATGATGAATTTTAGGAATTTTCAAATGTCCGAATAAATATAGTATGCATATTTTTTATGAATTCTAGAAAAATAATATTTGAAAATATTTATGTAAACCCTAAATAATTAATTATGTGTGATGATTTTCAAAAAATGGTCTTCTACAATTATGTTCAGAATGAAATTTAGAGTCTAATAAGATCAACTTAATTTTTTATGAATAGTAAATTATGAATAGTGATTTTATGCTTAGGATTATTAATGTGACCAAATGGATTAGTAATCTCACTTAAATAAAGTATTAATATAATCTAGGCACCTTGATTAAGTAATGTGATTCAATAAAATAGGTAAATAACTGTTTCAGAAATTATTAGTCAAGTATTAGTTTTTTTCAGGTGAATAGTGTTTTTTAATTAAAAATTAAATTAAAAATATTTAGAAAATTATTTTTATAAAATGGTTTTTATTTTTGAACTCATAGCATCGATATTATGTTAAGGTAATTTTTCGGGATTTTTTGGAAAAAAATGAATTTTCAGTGAATAGTGTATTTATTTAAAAATTAAATTAATAAAAATTAGAAAATAATTTTTATAAAATGGAGTTCATTTTTGAAATCAGAGCTTCTATATTTGGTTAAGGTGAAATTTTGGGATTTTTCTGAGAAAGTTGAATTTTTGATGAATAGTGAAAATACAGTTTTTAAGTTACGGGTGTTTAATAACATCATTAAATGATATATTAAGTATGTAATCAATATGGTCGACTTATGAATAGTAATATAAGGTATGAGGTGTCCCATGTGGCCAATACCATGGTCAAATACCACGGGCAAGCCCATGGTTTTTCCAATACCACCAATGAGGTGTCCCTTGGCCATTAATGCCTTGTCACCTCACTTTCCCTATAAATACCCAGCTTTTCCTCGTTTATTTTTCACTCCCAACTCTCCCCCAACGAATCTCTAGTCTCATTACCTCCCAAGGAGTCCTCCCAAGGTTCCCCCAAGCCCTCAAGGTCCCGACCTTCTAGTTTTAAGAGATACGTTTTAAGGTAAGGGATCCTACCACTCTCTTTCTTTCGAAGTACTCCCTTTTATGTCATTTCTTGTATGCTCCATGTTCTTATGTTGGGTATGTTCTTTTATATTCATCCTACTGTACTTTTCATGTTCATATGATGAGAGACCCCCTCTTGCTCTCATCAATTCATTTTATGAATTTTTAAGTGGCGCCGTCAGGCTGTGGAATTTTTAAGAGATTCTTTCACCCTTCTCATTTTCATGTTCTATTTTCATGTCATGTCTTTCAAGTTCTTTTTTATTATGTTGGGGTATGATATCTATATCTATCATACTGATATTTTATGTCCGTATTATGAGAGACCCTATTTGATCTCGTCAACTCATTTTTTTGAAGTTTAAGTGGCACCGTTAGGCTACCGAATTTTTAAGAGATTCTTTCACCCTTCTTATTTTCAAGTACTATTTCCTTGTCAAGTCTTTCAAGTTCCTTTTTATTATGTTGGGGTATTATCTCTATATATATCATACTGATATTTTATGTTCATATGATGAGATACCCTATTTGATCTCATCAATCCTTTTTTTTAAGTTTAAGTGATGTCGTTAGGCTGCCAAATTTTCATAAGAGAAATCTTATTTTTGTCTTCCTTTCATGTTCTTCATTTCATATGGTATATATTTAAAATTTCATTACCATTTTCTTAAATCCTTTATATTATTTTCTCCTACTGTTTTATGGATCATTTATGAGTGGGTGACCTATGTCCCCTCTCTTTTCAATGTTTTCTAAAACCCCGTAACATAACCGTTATGCTACAGAATTTTCGTCTCAAAATGTCTCTCTCTTTTTCTCAAATTCTTTTATTTTATTAAGTGAATACTCAAAGAACTTTTTTCTACAAGGGTATTCACTGATATATCAACATGTTCTATTTTAATTTCTGGTATTTACATACATAAAACCCGCTTTCCTTTTTCCGTGGGTTTAAAGTGACATAAAGATCACGTCTTTAAAGAATTTTTTAAAATGTGATGACTATGAAATGAAACCCATTTCTTTTATGCTATATGGGTTGTTTATGAAATGATTGATGATGATATATGTGGCTCACATGATAATAAAGGCAAATTTAAGGGTGCACCCTGATAGCGCTCCAATGCATTGGGTAAAGACTTAATCTCTAGAGATGACCATTTTTACTGATACCTTGGTGAATAACCTTTGTAATTTTTAATGACACCTTGGGGATAGACCTTGGTGAAACGGAAATGATTGTCTATGTTAAATGTTGTAGCCACATATTCAAGTTATGAAACATGTTGTTTTTATTATTATATGCCTCATGATCTCTTTCTCATTCCTTAAAGTTATTTTTCATAACTTTTGATGTATCTCAAGTTCACATGTTAAATGTTTCCCTTGTTTCCCTTACTGGGAATTCTGTTCACCCTTTCCTTTGATGTATGCTCCCAGGTTATGATATGTTGTAATGAACTTAGGATGAACAAATTAAGAATCCCTTCAATTGTTTAAGAAGATTGAATGTTTTTTTTTGTTGTCATGTATTAAGTTCCTGGTTTCCAAGACACTAACCCTTAAAGATCCTCGGTTTTGTATAATGTAATGAAAGTTTATGTGATAAAAATGCGGGATTCTATATAGTTACACCGATACATCAGAGTGGGACTACTCCAGGTAGTGAGGTTGTATTACAAGGTCCTGGTTTATGCTAGATCTATTCTGTATAGCCTACCCCCAAGGAGAAAAGTGTCGGACCTTATACAGTGATAGGTACACTCTTAGTAGCCTCTACTATTTCATCTTATCTTTTTTATAGAGGTGCATCACATAGTTTTATATTTGTGTATATGGTGAAAAGTATTGGAATTTTGGTACAATTTTATGATGGCATTATGATGCTCAAAACAATGTTAGGGATCATAACGGAGGATGTACGCTAGTGTAGGGAGCTCCCTCAGAGGTTGGTGTTGTCACTTCATCTGGGATATTTATTTCCTCAATATGACTTGGTTAGATGTCATACTTAGGATGGACTGGCTAGTATCTTATCAATATTATGTTGACTGTTATCACTAAAGGGTGAAGTTTTCATCACCAGAGGGTGAATTTCATACTCACAGGGGTGAATGGAATGTCCAAGTGAACTGATATAGACTAGAGCATCATGGTATGGGTGGAATGACATCCCACATGTTTAGCTTTTATCTAGATGATCAAGGACCACGTCAGGAGGACCTTCCTCTAGTGGTTGATAGTTTCGAGGATGTTTTCTCAAATGACTTTTCTGGTTTACCACCTGAGAGAGAGGTTGAGTTCATTATCGATCTAGTTCCATGAGTTGCACTGATATCCATTCCTCCTTATAGGATGGTTACAATAGAGTTATAGGAGTTTAAGAGGCAGCTAGAGGATTTGGAGGTGAAGGGGTTTATTCGACCCAGTACTTCTCCATGGGGTTCAGTAGTCGGTTTTTAAGAAAGGTGGATGTTACCCTTAGGCAATGAGAGGATTATCATAATTTGAAATAGCTGACAGTTAAGAATTGATATCCCTTTACATGGATAGATGACTTGTTTGATTGGATTCAAGGAGATCGAGTGTTCTCAAAAATTGATTTGAGATCCAGATATCACTAGGTACATGTTTGACCTATAGACATAGCTCATACAACATTTTGTAGCATGTATGGTCTATATAAATATCTGGTTATGTTGTTCAGTCTCACGAATCCACCAGTGGTTTTCCTTTCATTGATGAACTGAGTTTTACATCCTTATCTGGATTCATTTATGGTAGTTTTCATGGATGATATCTTAGGGTATTCTCACAATTGACACAACGATGAAAAACATCTTGAGATCATTTTGGATACACTAAAAGAGAATCATTTATATGATAATCTCACAAAGTGACACTTCTAGATGGATCAAATTCACTTTCGGGGTTACATTATCTCAGAGACAAGAGTTTTAGTAGACCCAGAGAATCAAAGTGTTGTAGTTTCCTGGGAATAGACCAAGAACTTCTTTAACATATGTATTTTCTTAGGATAGTTTGATATTATAGACATTTAATACAGGAATTCTCATGCTTATAAGTGTTGTTGATGGTATTGACTAATAGGGGTGTGAATTTTGTATGGTTAGACACTTGTAGATAGCCTTTTAAGAGCTAAAAGGGAGTTTGAATTCAGCATCAGACCTAATACTTCCATAATAGGGAAGGATCTACACTATGTATTGTGACACATCTGGTATTGGTCTTGGATCAATGTTGATGTAGGGAGATAGAGTCATTGTGTATGGGTCTTGGTAGTTGAGGTCACATGAGAGGAACTACCTGAAACATAATATCGAGTTAGTTACACTTGTTCATGCATTGCACTATTAGATTGATTAATTACTAGGAGAGTATTTTTTGGTGTACATGAAACAAAAAATTCCTCAAGTATTTATTCACACAATGTGATTTGAATCAGAGGTAGTGAAGGTGGGTGGATTAGCTACATTATTTTGACTTCGAGATTACTTACATGCCTGGTAAAGGTAATGTAGTGGCCGATGCATTGAGCAAGAGGACTCAGATACAGGAAGTGCAGCAAGACAGTAGTGAGTGGAATCTTATGTCTTTTTTTATGAGATGCACTTGGAGGTTCATGATATTTAGGGGAAGAATTTTTTATCATCATTATGTGTAACCTCTACCCTACTGGATAGAGTGAGGATGAGGAAGTTATCATATCCAGAGGTCTTAGTCCTATGAGAGAGTGTGGTGGGTAAAGATATACCTCCTAGTTGGATCATAGCAAATGATGAGATCCTGCATATCCATGGTCACATTTGGTTTCTAGAGGTCATACGTGAAGAGATGATGTGTGAATTTCATGCCTCAGTTTGGGCAGCACATCTTGGAGTCACCAAGAAGTAATATTAATTAGGCCGTCAGTACTAGTGGTTGGGTATGAAGCCTGAGATAACTGGTTTTTTATGGGGTGTTCCAACTTTTATTATGTGAAGGTTGAATATTAGTGACTATCTAGAATTTTATAGACGATGCCTATTCTAAAGTGGAAATGGGATGATGTTATGATGGATGTCATGAATGGTTTACTAAGGTCGCCTTGAGGTAATGATGTTGTGAGGGTTGTTGTTGAAAGGATCACAAATGTTTATCATTTATTTTCGATCAAGGAGACCTTACATGTGGATGATCTTGGGAAGTTGTATATATGTGATATTGTATGACTTCACGAGGTCTCATGCACTATCATTTCATATAGGGATGTATGGTTTATTTTTGTTGTTGGTAGAGTTTTTAGAGGGTGTTGGGTATATAGGTTCTCCTGAGAATAACATACCACCCTAAGACAGATGGCCATTCATAGAATAAGATACAAGTGTTAAGGACATGTTGCGACCATGTGTCTTAGATTTTGGGGGCTCTTTTGAGAAGCATATACCCCTGGTTGAGTTTTCCTACAATAACAGAAATCTAGGTGACGATACAGATGGAACCTTATGATGATTTATATGGTATCCCATTTCGATCATCCCTATGTAGGTTAGAGGCAAGAGAGGTAGCTTTACTAGGACCTTGTCTCATGCAGGAGACTTCTGAGTAGGTCTAGTTGATTCAGAATTAGATGGCTACTACGCAGTATCAACATAAATCTTACACCAAAAACTATAGCTAGCTTCTAGAGTTTGAGGTCGAGGTTCAGGCATTTCTACATGTTTCATTAAGGCTTGGACATAGACGAATCAAGATACAGGGTAATAGTTTATAGATATATGTCAGTTTGTTCGAGATTCTGGGTAGAGTCGGGTCGGTTTCTTGTCGATTGTTGTTATCTTAGAGGTACCAAGACATGTATAACATCTTCCACGTATATCATCTATTCTACTATCACTCAGACCCATCTCATTCTTTTCTTCCAAAGGAGGTTGAAATATAGGTTGTTTCGTTCTTTTAGGAGCATCTGATCCATATCATTGACATGAGCATGAAGGTTCTCTGGGGCTGGTTAGTTCCTTTATTATGGGTGTTATGGAAGCACAACCATTTAGAGGATGAGACTTGGGAGTGGGAGGTTGACATATGTGCTCAGTTGATGGAGTTGTTCTCAGATGATTCTTGACCACCCTTTAAAGGAAAATTCAGGGATGAGTTTCTTTAAGGGGTGAAGATTGTAAGAACTCTAGTTTTATTATGAGGTAAGGATCCCTTTATTTTCAGTTTTAATGTTTAAATAGGGCCTAATGTGAATGCCCTTTGAGATCATGGAGGTATCGGGGGTGTTTGGGGCTTGTTCAGATCCTACAACCCAAGTTTTGGGGTGAAAATGGAATGGTGCATGATTAGTTAAAATTGTGTGGGGCATGCTACATGGTTTGATAAAACATTCAAGGAATATATAGAAAGTGCAGGGAGGTCGTAGAGTTAGTCCAAACTGTGCGACTTGAAGCACATGTCCATGTGGACTGGTTTGCAATTTTGAAAATGGGTTTTTGAATGGTTTCTACATGGTTAGTCAAACCATGCAAGGTAACCAAGTAGGTTTCCTTCTCCTAAAGCTAACCAGGCATAGTTGGTGCAATTTTTATCAAACCATGTTCTCAAAAAATGTGACCCCTTTATTTTAGGTTAAATTTTATAATTTTAATTTTCATAAAATCCTTTTTAACCTAAAATCACATTTCACTCTCCTACACCGCAACCTTTGCATTTTAAGATCCCTCCTTAGTGGAAAAAATAGGATTTGAGATAAATCCTTCTTTTGATCTCTAATTCAAGTGTAGAACATCTCGTTGGATCTTCATTAGTGAGCACTCAAATCCTTTTTAGTTGTTCATCATTCTCCTTCCTATTTATGAAGCTATTTAGGTTCAAGTTTATTTGCCCCAATTCCAGATTCTTCATCCATTATTTATTTTTCTCCTGATCTGAGTTGAATCAAGAGTTGATACTAGATGAGTACTCTACTACCAAGCTATGATATGTGTTCTATGTATTTTCATTGAGTTTTAGTGATTTATTTGGATACCTTTCATTATTCCACCAGAAAAACTTTCTGGCATAGCCCCAGAACTAAACGGGTTAATTGAATTAAATGGAATAGGACCTGTTATAGATTCCCTTAGGTTCCTTGGTATTGAGTTGGAGGTTGTTTCCCCAACCATGGCCACCCTTGGGGTGTGCCAAATGAATTCACTTCTTTATTCCTTGTTAAACCATTCATTGGATGTATCCTTATGCTTACCTAGTTATAGGAAGCTTAATTATGATTAAATGGAATTGAATTTATTGTTTGGGAGATGTACTACCTCCTTACCACATGTTATCATGATATTCCATTCTTGAATTGATTAAAAAGTCTTAAATAGTTTTGGTTGAGTGAGTGGGTATACTCATTAGTTGTTTTTGAATTTCTCAAATGGTTAGTTAAGAAATTTTGTATATGAGTTGGTATAATCATGTGGTATGATATGTTTAAGTGTGAAATTGAGAAAAATGAGTGGGTATACTCATTGGATAAAAGTGGATGAGAATGGTTATGTGAGTGGGTAGACTCAAATGTTTTGAAATGATAAATGGTGATTTATTCCATAGATGCCTTGGATGAACTCCTTGGATCTTGATGTGGTAGTGGATGCCTTGGATTGAGTATTCCCAATGTTTCTTGATTTTATGGGATTCCTTAGGACTTGATACCCCTTGTATCCGACTTTCTTGGACTCGTGTAGGACATGTTCAGTTTAAATGCTCCTAGAACTTCAACCTATGCCTAACTGAGTTTCCATCGAGATGCTCATGGGACTCGATGATGATTCCTTGGTCTTCTACACCTTGGATCTACCCCTTTATGGTCTGACACTTTGTTTATATGTCTTTTCCATGGTTTTTATGATTATTCTAGTTGTACAGAATGGTTGTGGATGAATTGATATGTATGTATTCATAATGAGTCCAGGTTGGTTGCTATTGTTTCTATTATAGCTACCTTTTAATTGCTTCAAATTTTTTTTGAAAGGATCATGGAGAGGATATTTTGGTATCACTTTCTCATAGTAGATATTCCATGGTCATTTTACTTTTATTTATTGTTTACCTATTTACCTACACGCTATTTAGCTTTTTATATTGAACAACTTGGTCTATATAGACCTTTAGGTGGTTACATACTAGGATTATATCACACACCCTGTTCGGGTTGTCATTAGGTACCTGAACAGACTATTTGGATGTAGGTAGAGATAGGGGTAAGCACCCATAGTATGAGAGTTAATTTTTTTACCATGCTTAAGATAAGGGGAGAATGGGACTAAGTTATGCCACATGATTCTATTTAAAGATTTTACATTTGGTATTTTTGGTATTTTGGATACTTGTATTGTAATGTAATGCTTTTTATATATTTTGGATGCTTTCTAGATACATGTTTCATCATCATTGTACATGAGACACTTCTAACTTTGTTATGCATTAATGTATTGTTTATTTATAAGTTGTTTGCTTACTGTATTTACTTACTATATTGGCTATTATTAATATTATATTGTGTTACTCTCTAGTAATGAGGTTATAGTCTCCCCACATACACACCCTTGTCCCCCACTACTAGTCGGAAACCTCTGGCATTCGGAGAGATGTGCTTGGGGCTATGTGACCTATCAATATCGGATCACATTTTAGTGGAATCTGGGTCCAGGATGTTATAGTGGTTCTATTGGGACCTCATATCATTTATGATACTTAATAGATAGTATAGATTTTTAAAAATCATATGGATAGAGCTCAGTCTAGGTAGAAGTGTCACACTGATTTTCATCACTGACCATTGGAGTTAAAGGTGGGGATCACATTTTCATGAATGTTTCACATAGAATAGGGTATAGAAATATTTATAAAAAAAGGTAATTTATCACCCCATTATGTCAGGCGTTTTAGGATTTTGGAGAGAGTCGATATTGGAGACTATTGATTGTAGTTACCTCAGAGGTATCGAGTAATGCATGAAGTCTTCCTTGTATCTCATATTCACCATTATTATTTAGACCCATATCATATTCTTCAGTATGATGAGTTTGAGTTAGAGGTATATGCATCCTTTGATGGGAATCTATGTGCCCTTGATCGGAGCATGAAGAATCTTAGAGGCATGTATGCTCCTTTAGTATGGGTGTTATGGTAGAATGACTATGTACAAGATGAGAACTGAGTGCGAGGGGTCGATGTACATGCTCAGTGGATGGGTTTACTCTTAGATGATTCTTTATGACCCAAGGAAGAGAAACTCGGGGATGAGTTATTTTAAGTAAGGGAGATTGTAACAATCCATTTTTTCTCATGAGGCACAGATCCTTTAAATTTTAGTTCAAGCCTTTCATTATGTGTAAATGAATGTTATTAAAGGTTTGATGAAGATTTTAGAAGTGTATGGGGCTCATTTAGATATTGAAGCTCTATTTTTTGGGGGAATAGGAAGAGGCACATGGTTATTAGTAATCATGTGGCTCAACTGTGCATCCATATAAGAGGAGGATCATTGTTTCTAGACCATACGAGTTAGGTCGCACGATCATGTGAGGAGATGTAGAAAAATCTAGAGGGGATTCACATGGGTTCTTATGTATGGTTTGAAAAACTGTGTCTCTATCCCACATGGGTAGTTCCACTTAGGCCGTGTCCCCTCATGTTTGGAACATAGTTTTTCAAAACTGTGTTGCAAAACCATGTTCTCCCTATTAAAAGGGTGAAATTAACATTTTCCTCTCCTTTATTATTAAAATTAAACCCACTCTTCTCCTTACTTTTTCACAACCACTTCTCAATGTTGGATCCCCCTTATCCTCTAATCTTATTCTTTGTAATAACTTCTTCCTTTTGAATTTTATTCAAGAACTATTTTCTTGTTGGATCTATATCAGTAATCTCTTTAATACTATTGCTTCCCTTCTTCATTTATCTTGTTGTATGGAATAAAAAATTTGTGAAAGTTAATATATGGTATTTTTAGGGTATTTGAATATTTCATAGATTTCTCATGTTCTATCCTAACTTAAAGGCCAATAGAAAATGATTAGAGAACTAACTTAATAAAGGTGGTCTATACATTTTCCCTTTAATTCTTGATGTTTTATAGCTTGAACCATAGTTCCACATGCCAAAATTTCTACAAATTTCTCCTGAAATTAATATACCCTAAAATTAAATGTTTAAACCATGATTTAGACATGTTCTTACACCAATATTCAATGATGGAGGTTTTCAACCTCAAACCAAACTACCCTTGAGGTGGGTTCATTTTATTAATCACGTTTACACCACCCATGGGGTGATTTGAGCTCACTATTTATTAATGGGAACCATCTATAAATTAAATTAATTGTTAAAGGATGAGTACCATGTTTAGAAACTTTTTATTTATATATGAAAGGAGTGATGAATTGGAATAAATGGGAGTTGTATAATGAAATAGAAAATCCCTTGGCTTATACATAACTATGTAATTGATTAGTGAAGTGGAATAGACACTAATATGGACCTCCTTATTATCACTCATATGTGAATTGATTAAAAAATTGAATATGATGAATTTAATTGATAAAGGGAGTGGACACTAATATATCCCCTTACTCTATTTTATAATTCGTTGAGTGGAATTGATTAAAGGAGTGAAGACTAAAATGAACTCCTTATTTTTCACTTATACGTGAAATTATTAATGAAATTTTTATGATAAATTCAATTGATATAATGAAATGGGAATTAACATGGAACCTTAAATCATTATATAGATAACATTGATAATGGATGATATGGTATAGAACTGAAGACCCACTTACATATGATATATTGGTTTCCTTATACTTTTACATTGGATCCATCATGCTCGGACGACCTCAAATGCACTCCTTGGGCTCTCCCCAAGTCCTTACTGAGTTTTATATGGATGAGCACCATGAAATCAAAGAGGACTCCTTCACCCATGGGACCTGGGTCCTAACTAATGCAGTTCTATATTACACCATGTTTTCTAAGGATGAGCTATATAGACTCTAAGAGGAGGCCTTAAAACATTGTCACTGGGTCATATCCCTCATAGGTTTGATACATGATTATTCATTATATGTCATACTTAGTTGACACTTGACATTCCAAAATAGTCTATAGATGATGAATTTCTCTATTATATAGTTATTCAAAAAAAAAATAGATTGTTTTTTATAGCTGGTTCTTATATACTAGATCGCATCACTTATTTTACAACTTTATTCAGGTTATATCTTCACATTGTTGCACCTTATATTCATAGACTAGATTTTTTATAGACATAATTAGTGGTGGAATACTAAGTACATCTCACACCTTTCTTGGGACATATATGGGTACTCAGGAAGACTTCATTATTTAAGGTAGGTACAAAGGGAATGGTCCAGTTCTGGATGCCTAATTTCTCATGCTATAATGGATTATGGGAGCAGAGTACCGAGCTTATGCTCGCCATGCTAGTGGAGATAGCTTTTGGGTCCCTAAATATTTTTTGTATAGATTATTGTATATTAATGTTTCTTTGTTTACCATGTACCTTCCCTTTTAGTATATTTCCATGATATGAGCATCATTTTGTATGTGAAAATGTATATAGTTTTTAATAGTTTATTTATCATGGTTGGATGATTTACTTATTCCTCTTTTGTGTATTTATTATACTTCCATTATTTATTAGCTTATTATAAAATTGTTATTAACTCTAGTCATGATGGTATAGTATCCATATAGTACTATCATATACCCTCACTACTATTTGACATCCTCTAGCATATGGGGAGGAATTCTTGAGGCCATGTGGTAGACCGAGTTTGGTTACTATGAGTGAACTAGGATTAATACATCACATAACCATAGGAGAATAAAATTAAATTGTTTTAAGATAGAAAGATCATATAATTACCCTAATGGAATCTTAAACATTAATAATCCTCAATAATGATGATATTTTTAAATAATCCCTTACCAGTTTGGTAGATTTCAAATCAAAGCCCCTTGGATGAAATAATATTAGTTGTAAATTTATTACCATAAATTAAGAAAGTTCGATGATATAACATGTAAAAATGAAACTATATAAACCTCTTAAATTTATATAGGTAAATAAAATCTGACATGCCTCAATGAAACAATATAGAGACCAAGAACCCTTACCTTAAGTTCTAATTTATTTATACAAGTTCAAAAGTCCTATATAATAAAAATAGATTTATTATAAATATATTACAGAACTATGATTATATTTATCATACCATATAAGATTTATTTATAACATTTTATCACCCTTTGATTAACAATTATTTATTAAAATCACCATTCTGGGTGATAAATACATCATTTTTCCTGTAAGTTTTGGTTTGTTTGTTTTGGTCCTTACATCTTGGTGGATAATAAATCACATCGCTTCGTGAAGGTGGTACTCCACAAGTCAACATGAATGACATTACCGTTTTCTAATGTGTGTAAGGGTAATATGGTAAATAATATATTAAATTTCCAAAACTATAATAATGTAATAAATATCATATATATTCATTTTTTCATCTTATAACCACCCAAGTAAACTGGTGATGAAAAATGAATTACATAGCTACATGGAAATGGTTAGTCATACGTATGCATGAGCGATGTTTTTATTTTCCATAGGATGGTAAGTAGGTGGATAATGGTTGTTACATAAACATAATAATAACTAAATTTATTGAATATGTTGAATTTATTATTTTAGAATGGATACAATATATTTATAGGAGGTAAAAGAATAAATAAAATTTAAAGTACTCAATTAAGAGTTATGCCTCTTTGTTGAGAAACCCCTTTTGTATTGTACCTTAAACATTGAAAGGATGGTTTTTAGAAAGACTGAAAGATAAAAAAACGTGGGTAAGGAAACTAATATGGTATTAGGGTAGAATTTTTCCAAGCTAGAGTTATCATACTTTTTAAATAAGTTATGAGATGAGGTTCCCTTTTATAAGTGAGGTAAAAGACACACTTGGAATTACTTAATAGATTAAATAATATGTATATATATATCATAATATTATAAAGTAGAATCAAGGAGCACAAAATTTTAATATAATATGTGATGGGATCTAAATAAAATAAATAAATCATATTTACACAAGTTTTGGATAAATTTTAATCCTTATATCCTAGTTAAACCACTTTAAACTCATTTTAACCTTAACTGTGATAACTTTTCTTTTTACCATGATAACTTAATTATATGACCAAAAATAAAAATGATCATATAAAAAAGTTTACAATATGATTCCAAATTTAGGATTCATTTTATCAAATTTATTTTATATAGGTGGAAGAAATTTATTTTAATATAATAACACAAAAAAAAAAAGAAATAATAATTTTAGGATAAACCCCTCTTTTAAGAGTAAAAAACATTTCACCTTAAAATAAGGTAATAGATTGGTTTCTAAAAAATTTTTTGGTTAAATAATAAAAAATGAAGGTTTTTATAATTTTGGATCAATCCAAAACCAAATGTCATTTTCCAAAAAATTCCATTAACTTCAAAGACTCAAAAATATTTTTTAATTTTAATAAGATATAACTTATCTTTCACAAAAGTCAATCTTGGGTTCCCAAATTCAAAATAACGTTTTAGAATACATTATTTAACTATTTAAAAATATATTTGTTTAAAACACACACATATAATAGGATAAAGATAAGTTTTAAAGAGATTTTAATGTTTTAGCCTATAGTTTTAACCCAACTTTTCCACTTTTACTCTTACCAAGGTGACAAATATTTACCACGATTACTATTCATAATGACCAAAAATTAAGGTAACATTATTATATAATTTTACTTATTATAATATGAAATATTTAATCCATTTATAAATTTTCACTTTGTATAAGTTATAGGAGTTAATTTTTGTATAAGTGCGTAAAGTGCAAGGAAACCCGTTTTTTAAAAGATATGTGCTTTTATGCCAAAAAATGAACTTATACCAAAAAAATTATAAAGATTATTACTACGTAAATAATTATATTATTTATAACTAAAGGAAAATAATGTTAATTAAGGATTAAATTAAAATAATTATGATACTATTTTAATTAAAATAAATGACATTTTTCGAAAAATTGTTATTTTTCACTATTCACTATAAAATCAATCATTTCATAAAAATACCAAAATTTCACTCAAAAATAATTTTGATATATTGATTTAAAAATGATAAAATTTTTATAAAATGAAATCTCTAGAATTGTTATAAATTAATTTTAATACTCTAACAAAAATAAATAAAAACCTTTTTGGAATAAAATGTATTTTTAAAGCATAAAATAACTTTACTGAAAATTGTGTACTTATTTATTATGCATTAATCAATGAATTTGAATTGTATAAAATTTTTATACCTATTTTTTATAATTTATTTATTTATATCTATACTACCAATTTAATGACTAGGTTATAGTGGTCATCTTTAAATAATTATATTTTACTAGTATATTGTGATTCGCTTAAATTCGGTGCTGCATATAATGCAAGATATCCGATAAATTAAATTTATTTTAAGAGAAATATAAAATGAAATATACAGGTGTTACATTTATCCTTCCTAGTTGTTTAATAAATTGTATATAATCTTATTAGCTATTAAAATCAAAAATAATCATGAAATTTCAATGTATGTAGCTTTCTTTATGATCAAAATATCAAGAACTAAAAAATAGAAAATAACTTATGAAATTTAGTCATAAAATATGATTCATAATATGAAGATTTAATTCTATAGGCTATATATTAAATATTTATTCTATAAAGTCTTATGAAAACATTTAGGTAATGTTCTAGTCAATAAATATAATAATACTTATACCCAAAAAAATCTATATACAGAAATATATAAATAAAAAAGAGATGGTTATGTAATTATAAAAGATAAATGAAAAAACAAGTGGAAAGTAGGAACTCAAAATACTTATGAGAATAAATTATAACATGTGATGTGACTAGTGGATACTGGTATACATATACATGTGTTTAATAGATATCACACCAGATCCCTTTTTATCATAAGTATCCCTAATTCTTTGCTAGATGGTGATGTTTTATTACATTTATGGAACTAGATATTCATAGTTATTTCAATGATACAAAGGCTTGTGGGATCACACTTTGTGTCTAACTGAATGGAGATTGAGTTTGAACCAAATAGATACTCTAAAATTGTTTTAGAGTTAATATGAAAGAGTTTTGGATGGGTATTGAAAAGTTATTTCATATGATGTGATACATGATGACATTAATGATTGTTTTACAAAAGTTTTTTGAAATATATCTAAAAGATTTTTGGATATGATTTCAGAGGTTATAATATATGAAATAATATAAAGTGAAATGGAATAAATTCTATTAGGATTTAGTGAAAGTGTGATATTTAAGGTGTTGAATGTGGATCATGATGCATGGTTACAACATAATACCATTTATATTGTATTTTATGACTTGTTAAATCTTAAATCATGGTATGAGATACCTCTACCTTCAATTATTATGGAATTTTAACATCTTCCACATATGGTATCAATAGAGAATTGTTACATGAGATGTAATGCAATAGGGTTTATTCATGTAAGAGTTACATGACATGGTTGTATCATTTACTCATGTTTCATAATTCATGAGTAAATGAGACATCCATTAAGTAGTATCCTCATTTTTTATAAATACCACTTCCTGATGATGTTAGTATAAAGGATCTTGTCTAAGGCTTGGATGAAACTCCCATATTACTAAAGCTCTTTTATTCTACCACCTTTTCACATTGAGGCGCTAACATGTCGTAAATGATGAAAGGTCCAATTTGAGTGTATAAATATTTTTCTAAACCCATGGATACCTCTAGAGGTTAGAATCCTATGACTTATACTCTTTTTAATTTTTCAAGCTTATTTAAAGATGGTGTAGTGGAAAGGATAATAAAAGTTATGTTGGTTATCCAATGTTTTTTATTTTGAGTTTATGCATATTTTATATATATTTCATAGATATTTTGGTTGGGGTTAATTTAATATATTCTGTTACTTATAAAAATTATTAATATATTACTTCAAATCCTAGCTAGAGATTCATCAGCAAATAGTTCTATCACATAAGTTCTTAGTGTAGAACTTGTACCTTATGACTGGTCAAGTTAAGAAGTTCCCGGTGTGGAACTTGACTGGAAATTTGAAAAACTTTATTAATAAAGAAACGAAAATATAAAAGGAAACAAATATTGAAGAGGGGTGTGTAATGGTGGATCAAAGTGATGGAGGTTGATGGAACCCCCTTGAACAATGTTACTACAATCAGAGGGTAGAGAGCTAATGCCCAAATAGAGGATCATCACTTCCTCCTTATTTTTTTAGAATCAAGGAGTTTATCCATTTTATTCCCATCACACAAGTTATAGAGTATCTTTACATGTTGTTTTAGAAATTTTTTGTAAGATATAATGGTGAAATTAATGCTCTAGGGACTGGATAGAGAGACTAAAAAATCATAGACCACCATGGGTGAGTTCAATTCAATTTTGGATATATTGGTGTTGTATGTAGTTAAAAAAAGAGATACCAGAATCCATTATAGGATACTCTAATTTGAAAGAACTCCCCTCCCCATAAAAGGCTAAGAAATCCAGAATGGTTGAGCAATGGTAGTAATGGACGATGTCACTACTACACATGATACCATGGATAAAAAACCCATCTTTATTCAACTTGATCCTCTGAGATAGTGGGTTACACTTCACCCAATTACCTATGGATATGATTATGTTCATATTCCTAGTTACAGACCATAGAATATATATGTCGAGGGTCTTTGGGAGAAAAAACTCCATAAAATAGTGTTAGGGATAGAACCGGTTCGAAACATATATACCTTGGTTCTAGTTATTTATCCTCCTATCACTTTTGTATTAAATCAAATAATTATGTAATTGGTTTTTTTGGTAATAATATAATTTTAAGAGTATTTAGATGGTTTTTAAATATATGTTTTAATTTCTTATTGGTTATTTTGTTTTACCGTAGTTTAATTTTTTAATTCTGAGAATTTCATATTTCATTATGAATGTATTTATTTTATATGTTTGTAATTTTATTTAATTTTATTTATTAGAACTTATAACTTTTGAACACTTGAATTTGTGAGTGGGATGAAAATTATAAGTTAGTTTTTCCACTTCAATTTACCCCCTCTTGAATATGTAATACTTTTATTTTCAAGGACAATATGACCATCATCTATGATTATCTCACTAAATGTATCTTCCTCTTCCTTCCATGTGTTTACAAGAATATTAGAATATTCCTTATTCTATTTTTCGAATATCCTTACTAAGGATCAATTCTCAAACATCATTAAACTTCATATTTTTATTCCATGAAAAATCTATCATGGCTATTATTGTTAATTTACAACTATCATGTAATAAAGAAAGTAAAACTTATGAACATACCTCATTATCTTGAGAAATTCCCATTAATGTTAACTAAATTATAATGACGTTGAATTCATTGACATGATTAGAAACAAGATTCCCTCCAATTATCATAAAATTAAATAACAGTAGTATTATGTACAATTTTTTTGACGAATATTCCTTCTCATACATATTAATCAGATCTTTCATTATACCAACTATTTTATTCTCCTCTATGATGTTGAAAACCATATTTTTTTCTAATATTAGTCACACATCTCCCAAAACATATCGATCCAATAACTCCCAATCAATCTTATCCATATATATTGGTTTAACACCTAGAAGTATCAATTTCACCATTTTTAATGAAGATAATCCAAAATATTCATCCACCTTTAACTGAAGTAAGATGGGTTTAAATGATCAACATTCACCTTTACTTATTCTTTACCCATCATTTTATTTGAGAATCATGACCTCAATAAGAAAAACTCAATATCTATTTCCATTTTTAATGAAAATTTAGGATGATCCAATAACACTCAATTCTAGAAATTAGATTAAAATGGGAAAATAATGAAGAATAATAGGAATAATTATGTAAACATAAAGATTTATATGGTTTGAAAATAATCTCTACATACATGGAGTATCAAAAAAGTCACTATATCCTAGATAAAATTATAGGGAACACATTGTGTATAGAATCCATAGATCAAAATTACCTAATAAAGTAATGTGGTGCAACTATAACACAGATTATTATAGTAATAAATATACGCATTTGGTCCACTATGAAATATTAATGATTGAAGTAAAGTATACATAGATACACTACCCATGTCAATAAATTCAATTTTTCTATGATGCCATGTTAAAGTCCACACTTCTAAAATACCTATTGTTGGTTTAGTTTTTTAGTTCTGTTACTATTCCACCAAAATTTGGGTTAGGTACCACGGACCCCAGCTAGTGTTGTGTTCCCCCTAGAAGTCCTAATAAACTCACTGTGAAGATTATATTATGAGAGTTATGGATGGGTGTATAGTATATTCCTCTAGAATTTAGCCCAAATTCATACAGTGGGTTGTAATTTCTCATTCCAACATATTTAAAATCAGAAAAAAATATTGAGATTATTAAATAAATTATTGTGAAATAGAGGATATAAATTTGGTGAAATTTAAGATAGAAAAAATCAACGAGAATAATTTTCTATTATGGAAAAAAGAAGATATAAGAAGTGTTTCAGAAGGATAATTTATAATTGGTGATAAGAAAAATACATGCGAGTGTAGTGGTGGAGAAATAGAATTACATGGATTATAAAGTTATTTCTAACATAAATTTGTATTTTTTACATTTCATCCTATCAATAATTGAAAATAAAAATATAGTAAGGAAAATTTTGGATAATCTAAAAATGATGTATAGGGACAAGTCATTACACATCAAAATTTCCCTAAAGAGAAAAATATATGCTCTTTGAATGGTGAATTCATTAGTGGTGACTAAAAAAATCAACACATTGAATAAACTGTTCTCATAGCTTATGATGTTGGGAAACAAAATTGGGGGTAATGAACATGCAATGATTCTACTACAAAGTTTTTTCAGATTTATATGATCAGCTCATCATTAACCTCTTCAATAGTATCATGATGGATATGTTATTATTCAGTGATATTTCAGCTGTAGTTATTGAATAATTAAGTTAGTACAAGAACAAGGAGGATAGGTGTCTGCCTTCATACAAAGAGGATTTTCTATCAATAGAGAGAGGAAGGATAATGGATCATGGTTCTAGTGGGAGTCAAAATCATAACTGGTCTACATCAAGGAGAAAGAAGAAGAATGTCACAAGTTTCAATTGTGTAAATAAGAGGAATTAGATGAAGTAATGTTGGAACAAGAAGAGTGGTGGAAAGAACTCTCAAATAAATGTGGTGAGTTATTCTAGAAATAGAGATATAATAGTTAGTGAACAGACAATGATTGTTTAAGGTAGATAACATCTCAACAGATGGTTTTTAGGGTATCATATAATGATCATTAGAATTGGAAAAAATACCTCAAATAGCCAAATATATCATTAAATATCAATTTGTATGGTATGTGCTCAGTGGAAAGAGTTGTTCTCAGATGATTCTTGACCACCATTTAGAGGTAAATTCTGTGGTGAGTTGCTTTAAGGGGGGAATATTGTAATAACATGGGTTTTATTATGAGGTAAGGATCCCTTTATTTTTAGTTTTAATGTTTAAATATGGCCTAATGTGAATTCCCTTTGAGATCATGGAAGTATCGAGGGTGTCTGGGGATTATTCAGATCCCAGAACCTAAGTTTTGGGGTGAAAATGGCCTGGTTCATGGTTAGTTAAAATTTTGTGGGGCAGGCTCCATGGTTTGATAAACCATGTGAGTCACGGGTAGAGAGTAGGATGAGGTTGTACAGTTAGTCCAAACTATGCGACTTGAAGAGAATTTCCATGTGTACATGTCTACAATTTTGGTAGTGGATTTTTGAATGGTTTTTACATGGTTAGTCAAACCATGCAAGGTAATTGTGTGGGTTTCCTTCTCCTACAGCTACCCATGCACGGTTTGTGAACGTTTTATCAAAACATGTGTCCAAACAAAGTGACCCAATTATTTTGGGTTAAATTTTATAATTTTAATTTTAATAAAATCTTTTTTAACGTAAAATCACTTTTCCCTCTCCTGCACCATAACCTTTACATTTTAAGATCCCTCCTTGGTGGTTAAACTTGGATTTGAGATAACTCTTTCTTCTTATCTCTGATTTAAGTGTGGAATGTCTTGTTGGATATGCATTGGTGAGCACTCAATTCATTTTTAATTTTTTATAATTCTCCTTCATATTGATGATGCTATTTCGGTTCAAGCTAATTTTCCCCAATTTCAGATTCTTCATTAATTTTTCATTTTTCTCCTAATATGAGATGAATAAAGAGTTGATACTGGATGATTACTCTACTACAAAGCTACGATATGTGTTCTATCCATTTTCATTGATTTTTGGTTCTTTATTAGGCTACCTGTCATTATGCCACCCACCATACTTTCTGGAGGAGCCCCATAACAAAACTAATTAATTGAATTAAATGGAATAAAACCTATTATGGATTCCCTTAGGTTCCTTTGTGTTTATTTGGAGGTTTTTCCCCAACAATGTCCACCCATGGGGTGTTCCAAATGAATTCACTTTGTTATGCCTTTTTAAACCATTCATGGGATGTTTCCTCATGCTTACCTAGTTATAGGAATCTTAATTATGATTAAATAGAATTGAATTTCTTATTTAGGAGATATACTACCTCCTTACCACATGTTATCATGATATTCCAAGATTGAATTGATTAAAAAGTCTTAAATGGTTTTAGTTGAGTGAGTGGGTATACTCATTAGTTGTTTTTTAAATGATTCAATGGTTAGTTCGGAAATTTTGTATATGACTGGGTATAATCATATGGTATGATATGTTTAAGTGTGAAATTGAGAACAATGAGTGGGTATACTCTTTAGATGAAAGTGGATGATAATGTTTATGTGGGTGGGTAGACTCAAGTGGTTTGAAATTATAAATGGTGATTGATTCCATATATGCATTGGATAATACTCCTTGGATCTTGATGTGGTATTGGATTCCATGGATTGAGTATGCCCCCAGGGTCTTGATTCTCTGGGATTCCTTAGTCCTTGCTACCCCTTGGATCTAAATTGCTTGGAATCGTGTAGGACATGTTCAATTGAAATGCTCATAAAACTCTAACCTATGCCTAACTAAGTTTCCATCGAGATGTTCATGGGAATCAATGAGGATGTCTTGGTCTTCTATGCCTTGGATCCAGCCCTTCATGATCTGACATTTTGTTTATATGTATTTTACATGGTTTTTATGATTCTTCTAGTTGTACAAAAAGGTCATGGATGACTTGATATGTATGGATTTATGGTGTGGCCATGTTGGTTACTCTTGTTTCTATTATAGCTTCATTTTTAGGATCTTGAAAATTGTTTTAAAAGGATCATGGAGAGGATATTTTGGTATCACTTTCTTATAGTTGATATTCCATTGTCACTTTACTTTTATTTACTTCTTACCTGTTTACCTGCACACTATTTTTCTTGTTGTATTGAACAACCTAGTTTGTATAGACCTTTGGGTGGTTACCTACTAGGATTATATCTCACACCCTCTTCAGGTTTTCATTGGGTACCTGAACAGACTATTTGGATGCAGGTAGAGATAGGGGTAAGCACCCATAGTATGAGAGTTAATTTTTTACCATGCTTAGTATAAGGGGAGCACGGGACTCAACTGAGCCTCATGATTCTATTTAAAGACTTCACATTTGGTATTTTTTGAATTTTGGATACTTGTATTGTAATTTAATTATTTTTAACTTTTATGAATTCTATCTAGATACATGTATCATCAGCACTGTATAAGAGACACTTCTATCTTTATTATGTATTCATGCCTTGTTTATTTATCAGTTGTTTTCTTAATGTATATGCTTCCTCTATTGATTGTTATTACTATTATATTATGTTACACTCTGGTAATGAGGGAATAGTCTCCCCACATACACACCCTTGGCCTCCGCTACTTGTCAGAAACCTATGGCATTCGGGGATATTCTCTTGAGGACATGTGACCCATTAAGATCAGAGCACATTTCAGTGGCATCTGGGTCCATGATGTTACAATGGTGCTATTGGGACCTCATATCATTTAGGATACTTAAGAGATATTATATATTTTTAAAAATCATATGGCTACATCTCAGTCTAGGAAAAAGTGCCACACCGATTTTCATCACTGACCACTAGATTTATAGTTGGGGATCACATTTTCTTGCAAGTTGCACCTAGAATGGGGCACAATAAGATTTATAAATAAGGGAAGTTATCACCCCATTATCTGAGGCCTTTCGGGATTTTGGAGAGAGTCGATATTAGAGACTATCGATTGTATTTACCTCAGAGGTATCAAGCCATGGATGACGTCTTCCATGTGTCTCAACTTCCCCATTATTATTTGGACCCATATCATATTCTTCAGTGTGATGAGTTTGAGTTAGAGGTAGATGTGTCCTTTGAGGAGCATATATGTTTCCTTGTTCAGATCATGAAGGCTCTTTGAGGCAAGTATATCCCTTTAGTATGGGTGTTATAGTAGAACGACTGTGTATAGGATGAGAATTTGGAGCGATAGGTTGATGTACATGCTCAGTGGCTAGGGTTACTCTTACATGATGCTTTATGACCCTTTGAAGAGAAACTTAGAGATGAGTTGTTTTAAGTAGGGGAGATTGTAACAACCCATTCTTCATCATGAGTCACAAATCCTTTAAATTTTAGTTCAAACCTTTCATTGTGTGTAAATGAATGTTATTAAAGGTTTGATGAAGGGTTTAGGAGTGTATGGGGCTCATTTAGATATTGAATTTCTATTTTTTGGTGGAATAGGAAGAGGCATATGGTTATTAGTAATCATGTGTGTCATGACCCCCTCCCACCAAAGATGCCCCTCCTGAGATGGAAATGGTGAAAGGGAGATAATGACCCCCGAGTCCCGCCTTCATTAGGCCCCAGAGTGGTGACAAGCACCAAGGGTATGAGTTTTCAAAAATATGGGAGGCATTACCCTTTTTATTATTTAAGATCGGGAAATAGGATGAATCAAACACCAAAAGAAAAAGGAACAAGTAAATGAAAATAACCCAAAACCAAACCCATATGCACGTTTTATAAAATACTAAAACAAAATTACAAGTACAAGAAAAGCTCCAAAGTACGATACAAAAAAAAAGAAAGCAAAAATTGCAAAGAGCAAAACTCCAACGCCCAACTAGCAAGGTCTCGCATGTTCCCTGAAGTCCTCCTGAAAAACTGAAAGTAAATGTAGGGTGAGAATACAAGTATACTTAGAAGGAAAACCTAAAGCTCTCGTGCATAGGTGGGGAGACATCCTAATGCCTCGTGAGAAAACAGAAGGAACCAAAGCCTAGTAAGGAATCTATCCACCCAAACCTCACCAAGGCACACTCCCCAAATATCGCAAATCAATATAGTAGTATAGTAATATTATCAAAGTATGGGTACCCCGCACCACCTTCCCACTAAATACTACTCAAGCCCTCACACCTAACACTATGATGCTTCCCCCTCTTCCTGATCTAGTGCCACAACCTGGCCATACGAAGCTTGTAGTGTCCCGCCGACACTCAATCCTCGGCCATTCATAGTATCACACCGGCACTCAATCCTCGGCCATAACCACATCTCATCCCGAAGACACCTATGAACCACATCACATCTCATCCCGAAGACACCTGGGAACATATCACATCCTCATCCCAAAGACTCTTGGGAAAAATCTGTCGTAACCTACCTGAAGGATCTTGGCCTATAGAACCTGGAAGAGGGAGCACAGGGAAGAGCAGTAACCAGCCATCCTTTAGATGTTTGAAAATATCACCCCCCGTCCCACGGGTGTTCAGAACGTAGTGCTAAAAATGGTTGGGGTGCGTAAAGAAACATAAAACATACATATTTATATAATTATATCAACCACTCAACCCATCCTAAGGCTTCTACACAAAAGATCTGAGCACATGCCTCGACACTGCTACATCGAAAGTATGCACACAATAAATAGCCCCAACCCCCATTAAGATTTTCATGTTTCAACAGTTTTAGTTTAACAGTTCCTTAACTACCAAGAAACTAACAACAACCAAACCAGATAAATTTTTTGTAAACATATCCCTGCCAACCACAAATAATGTTAGGGAAAGCACAAGCAACACAAAAACATTTTCTTTTATCATCCAATCAATTCCATTGATTTTTCGTATTTAATCAACTACCATGCCCCACAATTCATTAGTTAATTCTTCCACTTTTATTCATATGCACAACCCATCCCTGCAGTCCATCTGCCAACCACCATAACCACAAACACATCAGAAACAATACCCGAACCACATCATCATCTCTTTGATAGCATTTACCGCAGCTCCACTGCCCATCACAAATATATCATACATGCCAACCCACAACCAATCCAACTGCAGCCCCGCTGCTCACTCATTCCACAATAACCCAAGAAACACCCTTTCACATAAATAAACCCTAATCAGCACCCACATGTTTATTATTTCAGTTTGTTCAACCGGAGTGATCACACAAGGGTTCCAGGTATTTAATCATCCAACTTTACATGATTAACCAATTTCCACATTCAATGAAATTCCATCCACAAAACAATCCAGAAAAACAGGGAAACATTTAATTGCTCAAAAAATGCCTCCAATGACCGTGATTTTCAGTAGTCATAAGCCAATTAAATTCATAACATAATCAAAGGATAAGCATTGAGGGAAAATAAAACAACAATATCAACAGAATTTCCCCAAACCCGTTCTTTAACCAGTTATTATCTTTATTTATTGGTTCAACTATATCTCATGAAAACAAGAGGATACCCACCCCGCATGATGCACAAAAGAGAGAGAGACAAAGGTAAGATCCCTACCTCAAAGTTTTTTTACAGAAACCACAATGGTCAAGGAACGCTAAAGGAACCCGGGTCGATTCTCCGAAACCCAACCTTAGATCTATCCTACTAGCAAGATCAAGACCAAGACTCATCATATTCAACATCCACACACTCATATCTACCCATAACGGGTGTATATTTAAGAAACTGAGGGAAGAGAAGGAGTAGATCTAAGAAGATCTAAGAACCCAACAAGAAAGATCACATACCTTGAGAAAACGACTTTGATTTGCGAAGAGAAGCCTCTGGATCGCCTCCAAAATTCTTGGGAGAGGGTCTCTTACCTCCAAGGAAGAGTAATCCTAGGTTATGGCCGCTTAGGGGATTAAACGAACCATTTAGATTCAAAAGAGTTCAGATCTGAAATTTTAGGATCTAACTTTAAGTGCCTGCACGGTTAGTCCGCACGGTTTAACAAACCGTGCGCTAACCGTGCTTTAGCTTCTGTCTCGACAACAATCCTTACACGGTTAGGCCACACTGTTTGTCCTAATCGTGCGCCTCTATGCGAAGGCTACTGCCTCCAACACCAACCTTTCACAGTTTGGCCACACGGTTTGAAAAACCGTGCGCCTCCCGTGCGAAGGCCATTACCCCTTTAGTTTTCCTTAAAGGTCCACCCAAACGCACCCCCAAGTCACCTAGATTTCCCAAAAGACCTCTAGCCCCACATTTTTACAAAGTAATAGACCAGAGAGGTCTAGGCCATTACATTAGATACCTCTCAAAACATTCTCATCCTTGAGAATTAAAAGCCAAACCATAAAAAGGGGAAATGTCCAAACAACCACCCCGCAAGATACCTCTAAGGGATCTCATCATAATAGGAAACAACTTAGAACCATAATTATATGAGTTATGAATTCCTTCTCCCATATCAAGATATTATCCACTTTAGGTGTCACTGACTCACCTGCATGGGTTTAATCGCATCCACATTAATACGTCTCGATTAGGAATTAGGTCTTCTGACTTCCATATATTTGGATTTTTCAAACTTACGCTGCCCCCAACACCATACAAAACAACAATAAATTGCCCGAACACATGGCTTGAGGAATTCCTTCTCCCATGTCGAGATATTATCCTCTTTAGGTGGCACTAACTCACCTGCACAGGTTTAATCGAATCCACATTAATGCATCTTGATTAGGGATCAGGTCCTCCTCTCCCCACATGTTAGGACTCTTCACACACATTTAAAGGAAAGAGGGAAACAACTTAGCATTATAGACTCATGAAAAACAAGGTACATACCCAAATCATGGGTGAGAATGAGGTTCAACTAAGGAGTGTGATGCTCCTGAATTTAAACAAAACAGACAGGAGAGAATTTAAGTAAAACCAAAAACATCTGTCTCGATCTATGGCCTTTATAGGGTTACTGCTTTTATTGCTGGAAAGCACGAAATGTGCGCTGCCACAAGTCGTTTTCCTCCTCTCGATCAATCCTCAGCTGGTCGACCATCTGAAACTACTGGGCCTCGACTACCCGAGTCACCCGGGGATGACGTCCAGGTGCCATAGCTGCACGGTAAACAAAGAACGCCTAATCCCAAGTTGTAAGGGAAATTTTCTCAAGGTTTAATTTTATCATTTTATTTTGACTTCTTTCCCAGAACACCCAAATCAAGTAAAACACACTCATGATGATGCATGTACCTTTCCTAGGGTATCTACCCTACAATCAATATAGTCTTACTTGGTCGTTCGGTAAGCTCAGAGTCCTTGCATCGGATCACGAGGGGCCCTAAAATCTCGTGTCCTAGCCGGTCTTCCCTAGACTATGTCATGCACCAAGATCAGCCAACACTATTTCCCTACCATCCCATACAATCCTCATTGTGCCTAACTCCAGACTCCATCCTATCTCTCAACCTGCTTCTGATACCATTCTTCCACGACCCCCTCCCACCAAAGATGCACCTCCTGAGCTGGAAAAGGTGAAAGGGAGATAACGACCCCCGAGTCCCGCCTCCAGTAGGCCCTGGAGTGGCGACTAGCACCAAGGGTATGAGTTTTCAAAAATATGGGAGGCACTACCCATTTTATTATTTAAGATCGGGAAATAGGATGAGTCAAACACCAAAAGAAAAAGGAACAAGTAAATGAAAATAACCCAAAACCAAACCCATATGCATGTTTTATACAATACTGAAAAAAAATTACAAGTAAAAGAAAAGCTCCAAAGTACGATACAAAAAAAAAGCAAAAACTGCAAAGAGAAAAACTCCAACGCCCAAATAGTAAGGTCCTGCACGGTCCCTGAAGTCCTCCTGAAAACCTGAATGTAAACGTAGGGTGAGCATACAAGTATACTCAGTAGGAAAACCTAAAGCTCTTGTGCACAGGTGGGGGGACATCCTAATGCCCCATGAGAAAACATAAGGAACCAAAGCCTAGTAAGGAATCTATCCACCCAAACCTCACCAAGGCACACTCCCCAAATATCGCAAATCAATAGAGTAGTATAGTAATATTATCAAAGTATGGGTGCCCCACACCACCTTCCCCATGAATACTGCTCAAGCCCTCATGCCTAACCCTCTGATGCTTTCCCCTCTTCCTAAGCTAGTGACGCAACCTGGCCATACGAAGCTCATAGTATCCCACCGGCACTCAATCCTTGGCCATTCATAGTATCAAGATGGCACTAAATCATCATCCATAACCACACCACATCCTGAAGACACCTAGGAACCACATCACATCTCATCCCAAAGACACCTGGGAACATATCACATCCTCATCCTGAAGACTCTTCGAAAACATCTGTCGTAACCTGCCCAAAGGATCTTGGGCTATAGAACCTGGAAGAGGGAACACAAGGAAGGGTAGTAACCATCCATCCTTTAGATGTTTGAGAATCTCACCCCCCGTCCCACGGGTGTTCGGCACATAGTGATAAACATGGGTGGGGTGCATAAAGAAACATAAAACGTACATATTTATATAATTATATCAACCACTCAACCCATCCTAAGGCTTCTACACAAAATATCTCAGCACATGCCTCAACACTGCTACCTCAAAAGTATGCACACACAAAATAGCCCCAAACCCCATTAATCTTTTCATGTTTCAATAGTTTTAGTTTAACAATTCCTTAACTACCGAGCAACTAACAGCAACCAAACCAGATCAATCATTTGTAAATATATCCCTGGAAACCACAAATAAAGTTAGGGAAAACACAAGCAACACAAAACCATTTTCTTTTATCATCCAATCAATTCCATTGATTTTCCGTATTTAATCAACTACCATGCCCCACAAATCATTAGTTAATTCTTCCAATTTTAGTCATATGCACAACCCATACCTGCAGTCCAACTGCCAACCACCATAACCACAAACACATCAGAAACAATACCTGAACCACATCATTATCTCTTTGATACCATTTACTGCAGATCCACTGCCCATCACAAACATATCATACACGCCAACCCACAACCAAGCCAACTGCAGCCCTACTGCTCACCCATTCGACAACAACCCATGAAACACCCCTTCACATAAATAAAACCCAACCAGCACCCACATGTTTATTATTTCAGTTTGTTCAACCGGGGTGATCACACAAGGGTTCCAGGTATTTAATCAGCCAACTTTACGTGATTAACCAATTTCCATATTCAATGAAATTCCATCCACAAAACAATCCAGAAAAATAGGGCAACGTTTAATTGCGCCAGAAAAGGCCCCCAACGACCGTTATTTTCAATAGGCATAAGCCTATTCAATTCATAACATAATCAAAGGATAAGCATTGATGGAAAATAAAACAACAATATCAACAGAATTTCCCCAAACCTGTTCTTTAACTAGTTATTATCTTTATTTATTGGTTTAACCATATCTCATGAAAACAATAGGATACCCACCCCGCATGATGCACAAAAGAGAGAGAGATGAAGGTAAGATCCCTACCTCAAAGTTTTTTGACGGAAACCACAATGGTCAAGGAACGCTCAAGGAACTCGGGTCGATTCTCTAAAACCCCGCCTTAGATCTATCCTCCTAGAAAGATCAAGACCAAGACTAATCATATTCGAAATCCACACACTTATATCTACCCATAACGGGTGTAGATTTAAGAAACTGAGGGAAGAGAAAGAGTTGATCTAAGAAGATCTATGAACCCAACAAGAACGATCACATACCTTGAGAAACCGGCTTTGATTTGCGAAGAGAAGCCTCTAGATCGCCTCCAAAATGCTTGGGAGAGGGTCTCTTACCTAAAAGGAAGATTAATCCCGGGTTATGGCTGCTTAGGGGCTTAAATGAACTATTTAGAGGCAAAAGAGTTCAGATCTGAATTTTTAGGATCTAACTTTAAGTGCCTGCACGGTTAGTCCTCACGGTTTAACAAACCGTGTGCCAACCGTGTGATAGCATCTGTCTCAACAAAAATCCTCACATGGTTAGGCCACATGGTTTGTCCTAACCTTGTGCCTACCGTGTAAATGATACTACCTCCAACACCAACCTCGCACGTTTTGGCCGCACGGTTTGACAAACCATGCGCCTCCCATGTGAAGGCCATTACCCCTTTAGTTTTCCTTAAAGGTCCACCCAAACGCACCCCCAAGTCACCTTGATTTCTTAAAACACATCTATCCCCACATTTTCACAAAGGAATGGACCAGAGAGGTCCAGGCCATTATAATGTGGATCAACCATGCATCCCTATAAGAAGAGGATCACTATTTGTAAACCATACAAGGTAAGTCACATGGTCATGTGAGGAGCTGTAGAAAAATATGGAGGGGATTCACATGGGTTTTGTATGGTTTGAAAAACTATGTGTCTAGACCACATGTGTAGTTCCACTTAGGCAGTTTCCCCTTATGGTTCACACATGGGTTTTCAAAACTATATTGCAAAACCATGATCTCCCTTTTAAAAGGGTTAAATTATCATTTCCCCTCCTTTATTCTTAAAATTAAACCCACTCTTGTCCTTACTTTTTCACAACCACTTCCCAATATTGTATCCCCCTTATCCTATAATCCTATTCTTTATAATAACTTGTTCATTTGGAATCGTATTCAAGAACTATTTTCATGTTGGATCTATATCAGAAATATCTTTAATCTTATTGCTTCCCTTCTTCATTTATCTCATTTTATGCTATAAAAAAGTTGTGAAAGATAATATTCACTATTTTTAGGGTATTCATGTATTTATTCGATTTATTATGTTCTATCCTAACTTAATGGAAAATAAAGAATGAGGATACCATTACCCATCTAAAGGTGGTCTATAAATTTTCCCTTTAATTCTCCATGTTTTATATCTTGCACCATAGTTCCACATACCGGACTTTCTAGGAGTTTCTCTTAAATTAAAATACCCTAAAATTAAATGTGTAAACCCTGATTTAGACATGTTATTACACCAATATTAAATGTTTTAGGTTTTCAACCTCAATCCAAACTACCCTTGAGGTGAGTTCATTTTGTTAATCACATTTACACCACCCATGGGGTGAGTTAACATCTCCATTTGTTAATGGAAACCATATATAAATTAAATTAATTGTTAAAGGATGAGTACCATGTTTAGAACTTTTTCATTTATATATGAAATGAGTAATGAAATGGAATAAATCAGAGTTTTAGAATGAAATGGAAAATCCCTTGGCTTATGAATAACTATGTAATTGATTAGTGAAGTGGAATAGACACTAATATGGTCCTCATTATTATAACTCATATGTGAATTGATTAAAAAATTGAATATGATTAATTCAATTGATAAAGGGAATGGACACTAACATGTCCCCTTAGTCCCTTGTATAATTCATTGAGTGGAATTGATTAAAGGAGTGAAGACTAAAATGACCTCCTTCTTTGTCACTTATATGTGAAATGTTTAATGTAATTATTAGGATAAATTCAATTGATATAAGGGAATGGACAATAACATGGAACCTTAAATCAGTATGTGGGGGCCTCTGAGCGGCAGCACACATTCTCTCTCGAGGGCTATGGTTTCCTCCAGCGGCCATGTTCCCTCCCCACTTCTGGCTTCTCGATAGGCTTGGCGTTGGCTTCTCATTTCCTCCCCTCCTTCGGCTTCTCGGTAGGCTCGGCATCGGCGTCCCCATCTTCGGCAGTCTTGGTTGGGCTAGAGGTCATCTACGTCATGTCTCATTATGTTTCAAGTTTAGATCTGGGTGGGTGAAGACATATCGACGGTGGCTCTTCTTGGCGGATGCATACAATGGTTCCGGTTCAGAGCGGCTTGCATCGGCCCTAGAGTGGCGCGGAGGGAGAGGTCTTTGTTTGTTCTTGTGTTTTCAGGTTTTCTTGAGGTTTTTTTAATCGGGTTTCTCCATCGATGATCCTACATCATCTCTGGTTTTCCCCTTCTACCTCATTGGATACTTCTGCTTTTTGCGGTTCACCCGATCTTGAACCTTGTTTGTGTTTTTCCATGGTTCGATCGGTCCAGTTCCAGACCAGAGTGTCCTTACTTAATCGATCTGCTCAGATCCGCTCATTGGAGACTCTCCCTCGAGGTTCTGTTGGATCTTCTAATCCTAGGTGATGAAGACTCGGTTTCATTCTCCCCGAATCATCTTCCTCGTCGGGTTATTATGGATGTGGTTAGAGATTCCAATGGTTGCGGTGGGGTGATTTCGGCTTCGACTCTGATTCCTAGTCTAGGATTTGATGCTGCTTGATGGTTGTTTCACAAATTGTTTCAGGTTTATTGTATCGTAGACTATGTGTGGTTAGTTCCCATGATAGGAGGGCATTGACATGTTTTTTGAAGTTTTGGGCTTCATGGGTCGTGGCTCAAGGGATTCTTCAATCGTTCTCTTACAAGAAGATGCTCCAGATGAGGTTTCATTGTTTCATGGATTTTTGGAATCAGATGTTTGAGAGGGTATGGATTTGGCCATCGGTACCAGGCCCATGATATTTAGAACTGGATAGCTAGTCGTACTGCGATGGGACAATAAAAGATGGTCTTAATGGTTCTTTTTTCTGGGAGGAGCTTCTCTAGTAGTGAGTGTGGCTTTTAAGCTTGAGGTTTAGTCTGTTGAAGACTCATTTATTTTGTTTAAGTCTTGATGTATTGATGGTTTTCCCTTTATCCCTTAAAAGGGGGTTTATTTAAATAAAAAATAATTTTCATTCCGTCATGGTATAGCACTGAAGACCCACTTAATATGATATATTGGTTAATTTATAATTTTACCTTGAATTCAGTATGTTCGCACGACCTCAAATGCACTCATTGGGCTCTACCCAAGTCCTTACCAAGTTTTATATGGATGAGCACCATGAACTTAAAGAGGATGCCTTTATCCATGGTCCTTGGGTCCTAACCCATGTAGTTCTACATTACACAAAGTTTTCTATGGATGAGCTCTATGGACTCAAAGAGGAGGCCTTCAATCATTATCCCTATGTCATATCCCTCATAGGTCTGATATATGATTATTCATCATATGTCGTATATATTTGACACTTGACATGCCGGGATAGGAAACAGTTCATGACTTGATATGTTATATAGTTATTCATCATTTATAAACTGTTTTATATAGTTGTTGCTTATATATTGGATTGAATCGCTTATTTTACAACTTTATTCCTGTTATATCTGTCCATTGTTGCACCTTTTATGCATAGACTAGATTTGTTATAGACATAATTGGTCGTGGGATACTAAGTATATCTCACACCCTTATTGGGCCATATATGGGTACCCAAGTAGACTTCATGGTTTCAGGGAGGTACAAAGGTAATGGTCTAGTTATGGATGCCTAATTTCTCATGCTAGGATGGAGTATGGAAGAAAAGTACCGAACCTATGCTCTCCATGCTAATGGAGATATATTTTGGGTCCCTCCATATTTTTGTATAGATAATTGTATATGAATGTTTATTTTCTTACCATGTACTATCCCTTTTAGTATATTACCATGACATGAGAATCATTTTTTATATGAAAATGGATACAGTTTTTATCAGTTTCTTTATCATGGAGGGATGGTTTACTTATTTTGCTTCTATTTATTTATTCTACTTCCATTATTTATCAACTTATTATACCATTATTCTTAACTTTATTCAGGAGGGTATAGTGTCCCTACCATATTATCATATACCCTCACTTATATTTGACATCCTCTAGAATACGGGGAGGCATTCTTGAGGCCATGTGGAAGACCGAGTTTGGTTACTTATGAGTGAACCAGGTTTAGTACATCATATAACCATATGAGAATAAGATTAAATGGTTTTAAGATAGAAATATCATATAATTCCCCTAATGTAAACTTAAATAGAAATAATCCTAAATAATGATGAGATTTTGAAATAATCCATTTCCACTATAGTGACTTTCAAATCAAAACCCCTTGGATGAAATAATAATAGTTGTAAATTTAATACCATCAATTAAGACGGATGGATGATATAACATATAAAAAGGGAATTATATAAACCTCAAAAATTTCGATAGGTAAATAAAATTAGACATGTCTCAATGAAACAATATGGAGACAAAGAACCCTTACCTTTGGTTCTAATTTATATATACAAGTTCAAAAGTCCTATATAATAAATATAGATTTATTATAAAATTATTACAGAACTATACTCATATTTATCATACCACATATTATTTATTTATAACATTTTATCAACCTTTTATTAACAATTATTTATTAAAATCACTATTCTAGGTTATAATTATATCGTCTTTCATGTGAGTTTGGGTTTTTTTTGGTCCTTGCATCTTGGTGGATAATAAATCGCATCACTTCGTGAAGGTGTTTCTCCATATGTCAACATGAATGACATTATCATTTTATAATGTGTTGAAGGGTAATATGGTAAATAATATATTATATTTCCAAAACTATAGTTATGTAAAAAATATCATATATATTCAGTTTTTCATCTTTATAACCACCCAAGTAAAGTGGTGATGAAAAAATAATTACATCGCTACATGGAGATGGTTAGTTGTATGTACGCAATAGTGATGTTTTCATATTCAATAGGATGTTAAGGAGGTGAATAATGGTTGTTACATAAAAATAATAATAATTAAATATATTGAAGATTATTTATTTATTATTTTAGAATGGATACAATATATTTATAGTAGGTAAAAGAAGAAATAAAATTTAAAGTACTCACTTAATATTTATGCTTATTTGTTGAGAAACCTCTTTTGGATTGTGCCTTAAACATTGAAAGGATGGTTTTTGGAAAGATTGAAATATATAAAAAGTGGGTAAGAAAACTAAGATGGTATTAGGATATTATTTGTCTAAGAAATATTGATCATACTTTTTAAATGAGTGATGAGATTAGGTGCCCAGTTATAAGTGAGGTAAAGGACACACTTGGAATTACTTAATAGATTAAATAATATATATATATATATCATAATATTATAATATGGCACCAAGGCGCAAAAAATTTTAATATAAGATGTTATGGGGTCTAAATAAAATCAATAAATCACATTTGAATAAGTTTTGGATACATTTTAATCCTTATATCCTAGTTAAACCACTTTAAACTTATTTTAACCTTAATTGTCATAACTTAGTTTTTAACCATGATAACTTAATTATATGACCAAAAATAAAAATGACCCAATAAAAATGTTTACATGATGATTCCAAATTTGGGATTCATTTTATCAAATTTAATTTCTATAGGTGGAATAAAGATATTTTAACATAATAACACAAAACACAAGAAAGAATAATTTTAAGAAAAACCCCCCATTTTAAGAGTAAAAAACTTTTCACCTTAAAGTAAAGTAATAAATTGGTTTCCAAAAAAAATGGTTAAATAATAAAAAATGAATTTTTTTTATAATTTTGTATCAATCCAAAACCAAATGTCCTATTCCAAACATTCCATTAACTTCAAAGACTCAAAAATAGTTTTTAATTTGAATAAGATATAACTTATCTTTCATAAAAGTCAATCTTGGGATCCCAAATTCAAAATAAGTTTTTAAAATACATTATTTAACTCCTTAAAAATATATTTGTTTAAAACCCACTCATATAATAGGATAAATACAGGTTTTAAATGGATTTTAATGTTTTATCCAATAGTTTTAACCCGACTTTGACACTTTTACTCTTACCAAGGTGACAAATATTTACCACAGTTACTATTCATAATGACCAAAAAAATTGGTAAAATTATTATTTAATTTTACTTATTATAATATTAAATATTTAATACATTTATAAATTTTAACTTTTTATAAGTTATAGAAGTTAATTTTTGTATAAGTGTGTAAAATGCAAGGAAACCCATTTTTTAAAAGATATGTTCTTTTAAGCCAAAACATGAACTTATACCAAAAAAATTATAAAGATTATTACTATGTAAATAATTATATTTTTTATAAATAAAGGAGGGTAATGTTAATTTAGGATCAAATTCAAATCATTATTATACTTTTTCAATTAAAATAAATAACATTTTTAGAAAAATTGGTATTTTTCACTATTCACTATAAAATCAATCATTTCATAAAAATACAAAAATTTCAATCAAAATTAATTTTGATATGATGATTTAAAAAACGATATAATTTTTATAAAATAAAATCTCTAAAATTAGTATAAATTAATTTTAATATTCTATAACAAAAATAAATAAAAACCTTTTGGGAATAAAATGTATTTTTAAAGAATAAAATAACTTTATTGAAAATTGTGTACTTATTTATTATGCATTAATCAATGAATTTGAATTGTATAAAATTTTTATAATTTTTTTTATAATTTTTTTATTATTTATAATACCAATTTAACGACAAGGTTATAGGGTTCTTGTTTAAATAATAATATTTTAGTAGTATATTGTGATTCTCTTAAACTCGGTGCTGAATATAATGCAAGATATCAGATAAATTAAATTTATTTTAATAGAAATATAAAATTAATTATATGGGTGTTGCGTTCATCCTTTATTATAGTTGGATAAATTTTATATAATCTTATTAGTTATTAAATTCAAAAATAATCATGAAATTTCAAGGTATGTATCTCGCTTTATTATAAAAATATCAAGAACTAATAAAACTGAAAATACATTATGAAATTTAGTCATAAAATTTGATTCATAATATGAAATTTTAATTCTATAAGATATAGATGAAATAATTATTCTATAAAGTCTTTCGATAACATGTAGGTAAAGTTATATTCAATAAATATAAGAATCCTTGTACCCAAAAAAATCTATACACAAAAATATATAAAGAAAAGGAGATGGTTATGTAATTATAAAAAATAAATTAAAAAACAAGTGGAAAGTAGGCACTCAAAAAAATTATGATAATAAATGATAACATGTGGTGTTACTAGTGGATACAGGTATACAGATACATGGGTTTAATAGATATCACACCAGATCCCTTTTTATTATAAGTATACTTGATTCTTTGCTAGAGGATGCTCTTCTATTACATTTATAGAACTAGATATTCATAGTTTTCCAATGATACAAAGGTCTGTGGGATCACACTTTGTGTCCAACTGAATAGAGATTGATTTTGAACCAAATAGATACTCTAAAATTGTTTTAGAGTTAATCTCAATGATTTTTCGATGGTTGTTGATAAGTTATTTCATATGATATGATACATGATGAAAATAATGATTGTTTTAAAAATTTATTTTTAAATATATATATATATATAATATTTTTTGATATTATTTCACAGGTTATCATATATGAAATAATATAAAGTGAAATAGAATAAATTCTATTAGGATTTTGTGAAAGTGGAATATTTAAGGAGTTGAATATGGATCATAATGCATGTTTACAACATAATACCATTTATATTGTATTGTATAACTTGTTAAATCATAAATCATGGTATGAGATACCACTACCTTAAAGTATTATGGTAGTTTAACATCTTACACATATGTTATCAATAAAGAGTAATTACATGAGATGTAATGCATTAGGGTTTATTCATGTAAGAGTTACATGACATAGTTATATCATTTACTCATGTTTTATAATGCATGAGTAAATGAGAAATACCTTAAGGGGTATTCTCAAGGTTTTATAAAGACCACTTCCTTATGATGTTAGTATAAAGGTTCTTGTCTAATTCTTGGAAGAAACTCTCAGATTACTGAAGTTCTTTTATTCTACCACCTTTTTTCATCGAGACGCTAACATGTTGTTGAAGATGAAGTGTCCAATTTGAGTGTATAAATATTTTTCTAAACCCATGGATACCTCTGGCGGTTATAATCCTATGAATTATAATCTTTATAATTTTTCAAGATCATTTAAAGATAGTGTAGTAGAAAATATAAAAAGTTATGTTGGTTATCCAATGTTCTTAATTTTTAGTTTATGAATATTTTATATATATTTCATAGATATTTTAGTTGGGATTAATTTAATAAACTTCATTAATTCTAAAAATCAATAATATATTACTTCAAATCCTAGCTAGAGATTCATTTTCAAATAGTTCTATCAGATAATTTCTTAGTGTATAATTTATACCTTATGACTGGTGAAGTTAAGAAGTTCCTGGTGTGTAACTTGACTGAAAATTTGAAAAACTTTATTAATAAAGAAATGAAAATATAAAATGAAACAAATATTGAATAGGGGAGTGTTAATATAAGGCCTGAGCCTTAAACATTACTTAATCTTGAGTTATTTAAAGAATACACATTGAGGATCTTTTCAGGTTTAGAGTTTTATAGAATTAAATCAGAAATCATGCATTACATTCCACATTTAAACATGGTGGTTACATAAAAGACATTATTCATTTTTCCCATCAAAGGAAACATATTTAAAATAAAACATGGATTATTTCTTGACACTTCCTCGATATTATCATCACATCATGTACTTTTCCCTTGACCTGTGAAAAACATTTCAAAAACTTGGGATGAGCATAAAAAGCTCAGTAAGGGATATAAAAATACAGAATGAAAACATTATTCCATGTATACATAAGAATCAATGAAATCATACTTTAATCATAAAACATAAGCACTTTAACATACCTCATGAAATCATAATATTCATGAATAACTCATAGAAATCATAAGACATACAGGTAACTTGATGCATTCATAACATTCTTACATAGGGAGTAACCCTCATGGTTACGTTTGGAATACCCATCACAGTATATTCCCTAAATCTCTTCAGAGAAACCTTAGAGTTTAACCCCTTCATGTTAACCAATGCATTGGAGATCTATCTCGAGCTCACCTGCCCTTAGTTTATCACAGAACCACCCATCTTCATAAATAATGCCCAAGAACTATAACATAATCGTATCACATAAAACATGCATAAAGGAAACATAACATTTCCACATTTCAATCACAAGATATCAAAAACACATTGATATAATCAAAACATTATCAAAACCATTTTCAATACCAAAATAAAAAGAAAATTAAAACATGGTATTTATTTTTCATTTTAAAAAAAGTTATGGCTTGTAGAGGAAGCCGAAACTCAAATAATGGTCACGGTGGCAGAGAATTCGTTGTCACCGCATACGTAAGACAAAAACAATCCATTTTGTGGTTTAGTAAAATGATATATATAAAAATATTCCTTTTGAATAAAAGTAAAAGTCAAATGGGTTTATACACCGTATAAAATAAAGTTCTTTATAAAACAAAATATGCTTCAATGAAAGGAGATTGAGACGAAGTCCCTTACCTCGTGTCTGACTTTACTCGATCGTTCTTTAATCTCCTGAATAATAAACTAGAGTTAATTTATACTTTCTTAAGAACCTTTTTCAAATTCATTATTCTTTTATATCACTTATTACCATGTTATGAACATTATTTAATCATTTAAGTTAATAACGGTCGTTTTGCCGATTCTTGGTACTTGAGTCAAAAATAAACTTCTTATAACTACAATTTGTTCATGTGGTAAAATATCCATTATATACAGAATTATATTAATGATTTAGATATAATATATATCATATATATTCAGTATATACATGCATTTATAATATTACATAACATTTAGAGGTAATAAATGAAATGCACCGTTCATGGAGACGGTAAGTCATACGTACGCATGAACGCTACTTTCATTTCTATTTCATATTTAAGGGAATGAAATCATAATGATATAAAGGTATATTATAATTAAATTATAATATCATATATAATATCATATATAATATCATTAACTCCATCCTTTATACGTCCCACATATGGCATTAATTAATCAAATCACTTTGAGGGGGCGGTAGTCCGCACTTCCTAAAATGAAATTATCGCGTTTACCCATAATGGAAACCATAAGGGTATTCCATAAATAAAAAATACATAAGTATTAGAAAAACATAAACATAATATATATCATATATAAATATAGTTACATATTAATGTCCACCATGAGGGGTGTTAAAAGAAGATTAAACAATCATCGTTTCGTGAGGCAGTAATTCACCACCCACAGAAATAGTATGTTCTTTAACCATTAGATGGGAGTGTGTGTAATTTTAAATCAAATAATTCTCATAAAAACATCCTAGTATATTGAAGATACTGGTGTTGTTAAAAAATAAAGGAATAAAAAGGGTTTAGGGGGTTTGATAAGAAAACTAAAACAAAAGGACATAAGAGAAGACATTACCTTTAAATCGGGTAACTCACCTTGGTTTGAACCAAAATGGTTTCCTGAAGAGATTTCTGCCTAAGGTAATGTTTCTATGATGAATAGAGGGATCTGTAGAGATAAAATGAGCATATTTTGGTCGATCCAATGGCTTGAGAGGTGTTGGTAAGGGGGTAGAGGTGGGGCCCTTTTATAAGAGGGAGGAGGGGAACTCTTGGAAATTCTTGAAATGTTACTTTATTATAAAATTATTTTCCGATTTTAAAGGTCCCAAAATGATATATTTAGAGGATAAGGTGATAAGGGTTCTAAATCCACCCATCCAATAGGATTTTTACATGTGTAAGTCTTATATTTTACATTATCGTTTCATTTTATTTAAATCGTTCATTAATGAGGTAATCACTACATCATCATGGTGGCATAAATAAATTTATTTATTTAATGTCTAAAAATTAATAAAAAAATACCATGATGTAGGAAATATTTTTATATTTCCAATGACTATCTATAGTCTAATATATCATTTATTTAGACAAAATTAAAATTGTTTTACTTAGCTATTACATACTTTTGTTATATTTTCCTTTCTTTAAAAATAAAATGATAAAATGTCACTATCACAAAAAAGTGATTTCATGGGGTCTCTAAGTTGGAACAAGGAATCCCATGGTCGGGAATGACACAACCAATATCATTAGGACACATGTTGGGGTCATTTTATATTATTATGATACTATTTTATTACCCTTAACTACCTGATTACTAATTAATCGCGATAATTAAAGATAATTACCGTCGTTACTATTCATAATGTCCAAAAAAAGAGTCTTAATTACATAATTTGGACCTTATGATTAAAAATATGGAATCTATTTTACCAAATTCCAAACACAAAAATTGCATTAATTAATTTAAAACTAATTCCCGTTGTCAAAACAAATAGCGGGTTTTTTAGAAACAATATCTATCAAAAGTTTGACACTTGTTTATGCCAAATTCCAAATTGAAATTAATTGAAATGACCAAAATTGTATTAAATGGTAAAAATATATTCTAATTAAACTTTAAAACCAATTAATAGGACAATCTATCTATATAATTAAATTATATGAAAAATAAGTTTTGAAATAAAATGCAGTATTTTTCTCTATTCATTAAAATATGAACATTGTCATAAAAATACAAAAAATTTATCCAAAGTAAATTTCAATATCCCAATACTAAAGAATAATTTTATTTTGACAAATATAGCTTATAAAATTGTCAAAATTTTGATTTAAAAAAAATTTTCCACCAAAAGGCTGTAAAACGATCATTTAAAAAATATTAGAGTATTCTATGATTAAGATTGGATTTATTCTCATTTTAAGCCTCTAAAACACTATATAATTCATAAATAGACATAGATATGAAAATAAATAATTCTTTAATTACTTGGTATGTTACAGTTAATGTGGATCAAAGTGATGCGGGTTGAGGGAATCCCCTTGAACTATGTTACTACAATCAGAGGGTAGAGAGCCAATGCCCAAATAGATGATCATCACTTCCGCCTTATTTCTTCTAGAATCAAGGAGGTTATCCACTTTATTCCTCTCACTCCATTCTTAGAGGATCTCTACATGTTGATTTAGTAATTTTTTGTAAGATATAACGGTTAAAGTAATGGTCTAGGGGTTGGATAGAGAGCCTAACAAATCATTGACCACCATGGGTGAGTTCAATTAAATTTCATCTATATTGGTGTTGTATATAGTTAAAAAAGAGATACTAGAAGACATTACAGGATCCTTTGATTAGAAATAACTCCCCTCCCCATAAAGGCTAAGAAATCTATAATGGTTAAGAAATGGTAGTAACATATCATTTCACCACTACACATGATACCATGGATAAAAACCCATCTTTGTTCGACTTGATCCTCTGATATAGAGGTATACACTTCTCACAATTCCTTATAGTTATGATTCTGTTCATATTCCCATTTATAGACCATATAATATAGATGTTGAGGGTCTTAGGAATAACAAAATCCTTAGTAATAGTGTTAAGGCTAAAACTGGTTCGGAACATAGATACCATGGTTCTTGTTATTCATCCTCCTATCACTTTTGGATAAAATCAAATAATTATGTGATTGAATTTTTTTGGTAATAATATAATTTTAAGTGCATTTAGATTTTTATATGATACTACAGTATTTTTTTAAAAAATTATTTTTTACTTTTTATTGGTTATTTTTTCTACCTTAGTTTAATTTTTTAATTTTGAGAATTTTATATTTCGTTGTGCATGTATTTATTTTATATTTTTGTAATTTTATTTAATATAATTTTTTAAAACTTATAACTTTTGAACACTTTAATTTTTGAGTGGAATGAAAATTATAAGTTAGTTTTTGCACTTCAATTGACCCCTGTTGAAGCTATCATACTTTCATTTCCAAGGAAAATATGACCATCATCTATGATTATCTCACTACATATATCTTCCTCTTCCTTCCATGTGTTGACAAGAATATGAGAATATTCTGGATTCTATCCTTCAAATATCATCACTGAGGATCAATTCTCACACATCAATAAACTTCAAATTTGTATTCCATTAAAAATATATCATGGCTATTATTGTTACTTTAAAACTATCATGTAATAAAGAAATTAAAACTATTGAATATACCTCATTATCTAGAGAAATTCCCACTAATGGAAATTATATTCTAATGGTGTTGAATTCATTGACATGATTAGCAGCAAGCTTCCCTCCAATCATCATAAAATAAAATAACAGTAGTATTATGTACAATGTTTTAGATGAATATTCCTTCTCAAATATATTCATGAGATATTTCATCATACCAACCATTTAATTATCCTATATGATGTTGAAAACCACATTTTTTCGAATATAAGGCACACAAAACCAAAAACATATTGATCCCATAACTCCCACTTAATCTTCTCTATCTCTATTGGTTTAACACCCAGAAGTAGAAAGTTCACTATTTTTAATAAATATAATACTATATATTCATTCTCCTTTAACTAAAGTAAGATTAGTTTAAATGATCAATATTCACCTTTCCTTCTTCTATATCCGTCATTCAATTAGAGAAACATGACCTCAATATTCAAAACTCAAGATCTATTTCCATTTGTTATGAAACTATAGGATGATTCAATAACACTCAATTTCTGAAATTGAATTAAAGGGGGGAAATAATGAAGAATAATAGGAATAATTATGTGAAAATATAGATTTATATGTTGTGAAAATAATCCCTACTTACATGGAGTATCAAAAAAGTCACTATATCTAGGAGAAAATTATAAGGCACACACCGTGTATTTAATCCATAGATCCAAATGAGCTCATAAAGTAATGTGGTACAACTATAACCCACATTTTTATAGTACTAAATATACATAGTTGGTCCACTATGAAATAGTAATGATTCCAGTAAAGTATGCAGAGATACACTACCCATGTCAATAAATTCAATTTTTCTACAGTTCCATGTTAAAGTCCACACTTCTAAAATACCTGTTGTTGGTTTAGTTTTTTACTTCCATTACTATTCCACTAATATTTTGGTTAGGTACCATTGACCCCCATCCAGTGTTGTGTTCCCCCTAGAACTCCTAATAAACTAACTTTGAAGGTTAAATTACGAGAGTTATGGATGGGTGTATAGTATGTGTCGTTAGAATTTAGTCGAACTTCATACAAGGGATTGGGCTTTCTCATTCCAAAATCTTTCAAATCAAAAAAATTTATTGATATTAATTAATAAATCATTGTGATATAGAGGATATAAATGGTTGTGAAATTCAAGATAGAAAAATCAATGATAATAATTTTCTATTATGGAAGAATAAGATATAAGAAGTGTTGTTGAAGGATAATTTCTAATTAGTGATAGGAAAAAATACATGTGACTGTAGTGGTGGAGAAATAGAATTACATGGATGAGAATTTTATTTCTAACATAAATTTAGATTTGGTAGTTGTCATCCTATCAATAATTGAAAGAAAAATATAGTAAGAAAAATTTTGGATAATATGATAATGATTTATAGGGACAAGTCACTACACATAAAGATTTTCCTAAAGAGAAAAATATATGCTCTTCAGATGGTGAATTAATCAATTGTGACTAACCAAATAAACACATTTCATACACTATTCTCCTATCTCATAATGTTGGAAAACAAAACTGGAGGTAATGAAAAAGAATTGATTCTACTCCAATGTTTTTTTAGATTCATATGATTAGCTCATCATTAACCTCATCAATAGTATCATGGTGGATATGTTGTTCTTAAATGATGTTTCAGCTGTAATTATTGAATAATTAAGTTAGTACAAGAACAAGGAGGATAGGTATCTAGCTTCATACAAAGAGGATGCTCTATCAATAGAGAGATGAAGGACAATGGATCATGGTTCTAGTGGGAGTCAAAATCATAACAGGTCTACATCGAGGAGAAAGAAGAAGAATTTCACAAGTTAAAATTGTGTAAAGAAGGTCCATTCCAAGAAGGAATTTTGGAACAAGATGAGTGGTGGAAAGAAATCTCAAATAAATGTGGTGAGTTATTTTAGAATTAGATATATACTAATTATTGAACCAATGATGATTGTTGAAGGTAGATAACATATCAACATATGGGTTTTAGTGGATCATCTAATGATTATTATCATTGGAAAAAATACCTATAATAGCCCAATATATCATTAAATATCAATGTGTATGGTATGTTATTAGTGGACGAAGTTGTTCTCGGATGATTCTTGAATGCCCTTTAGAGATAATTTCAGGGATGATTTTCTTTAAAGGGGGAATATTGTAAGAACTTGGGTTTTATTATGAGGTAAGGATCCCTTTATTTTTAGTTTTAATGTTTAAATATGGCTTAATGTGAATTACCTTTGAGATCATGGACATATCAGGGGTTTCTTGGTCTTGTTCGGGTCCCAGAACCCATGTTTTGGGGTGAAAATGGCCTGTCTCAAGGTTAGTTGAAGTTGTTTTGGGTTGGCTGCATGGTTTGATAAACCATGTGAGGCATGGGTAGAGAGTATAAGGAGGTATTACTATTAGTCCAAACTATGAGACTTGAAGTGCATGTCCATGTGTACATGTCTGCAATTTTTACAGTGGGTTTTTTGAATGGTTTTTACATGGTTAGTGAAAATGTGCTAGATAATCATGTAGGTTTCCTTCTCCTACAGATAATTGTGCACATTTGGTGCAAGGTTTATCAAACCATGTGCTCAAACCATGTGACCCGTTATTTTGGGTTAAATTTTATAATTTTACTTTTAATAAAATCTTTTTAACCTAAAATCACTTTTCCCTCTTATGCACTACAACCTTTACATTTTAAGATCAATCCATGGTTGGTAAACTTGGATTTGAGATAAATCCTTCTTTTGATCTCTGATTCAAGTGCAGAACATCTCGTTGGATCTGCATCAGTAAGCACTCAATTATTTTTTAGTTGTTTATTGTTCTCCTTCTTATTGATGATGCTATTTAGTTTCGAACTGATTTTCCCCAATTTCATATTCTTCATCCATTCTTCATTTTTCTCCTGATCTAAGTTGAATCAACAGTTGATAATATATGAGTACTCTACTAACAAGTTACGATAGGTGTTCTGTATATTTTCATTGATTTTTGGTTCTTTATTAGGCTACCTATTGTTATTCCACCCACCAGACTTTCCAAAACTGCTCTAGAACTAAACTGATTAATTGAATTAAATGGAATGGGATATATTAGGGACTCTCTTAGGTTCCATGGTGTTTAGTTAGAGGTTATTTCCCCAACCATGGTCACCCATGGGGTGTTCCAAATGAATTCACTTTTTTATGCCTTGTTAAACCATTGATGGGATGTGTCCTCATTCTTACCTAGTTATAGGAAGATTAATTATGATTAAATGGAATTGAATTTTATTTTTAGTAGATGTACAACCTCCCTACCACATTTTATCATGATATTCCATACTTGAATTGATTAAAAAGTCTTAAATGGTTTTGGTTGAGTGATTTTGTATACTCATTAGTTTTTTCCGAATTGTTCGAGTGGTTGGTTAGGAAATTTTGTATATGAGTGGGTATAATCATGTGGTGTGATATTTTTAAGTCTGAAATTTAGAAAAATGAGTGGGTATACTCATTTGATGAAAGTGGATGAGAATGGTTATGTGAGTGGGTATACTCAAATGGTTTGAAATGATAAATGGTGATTGATTCCATTAATTTCTTGGATGATACTCCTTTGATCTTTATGTGTTAGTGGATGCCTTGGATTGATTATTCCCCATGGGTCTTGATTCTGTAGGATTCCATAGGCCCTGAAACCCCTTGGATCGGGCTTACTTGGACTCAGGTAGAACATGTTCAGTTGAAATACTCCAAGAACTCTAACTTGTTCCTAACTGAGTTTCCATCTAGATGCTCCTAGGACTCGCTGAGGATGCCTTGGTCTTATACACCTTGGATCCATCCCTTCATGGTCTGGCACTTTGTTTATATGACTTTTACATGGTGTTTATGATTCTTCTAGTTGTACATAAAGGTCTTGGATGAATTGATATATATTAATTTATGGTGAGGCCATGTTGTTTACTCTTTTTTCTATTATATCTTATTTTTTAAGAGCTTGAAACTTGTTTTGAAAGGGTCATGAAGAGGATATTTTGGTATAACTTTCTTATAGTAGATATTACATGGCCACTTTACTTTTATTTACTGCTTAACTATTTACCTGTACACTATTTAGCTTGTTATATTAAATAACCTAGTTTGTATAGACCTTCAGGTGGTTACCTACTAGGATTCTCACACCCTATTCGGGTTGTCATTAGGTACCCGAACATACTGTTTGGATGTAGGTAGAGATAGGGGTAAGCACCCATTGTATGATAGATAATTTTTTACCATGATTAGAAGAAGGGGATAAGGGGGGGTGAGCTGACCCTCATGATTTTATTTAAAGATTTAAAATTTGGCATTTTTTGTAGTTTGGATACTTTTATTGTAATGTAATCCTTTTTACCTATTTTGAATGATTTCTAGATACATGTATCATCATCATTACATATGAGACACTTCTAGATTTTTCATGAATTCATGTCTTATTTATTTATCATTTTTTTCTACTATATCTACTTATACTATTGACTATTATTATTATTCTGTTGTGTTACACTCTGGTAATGAGGGAATAGTCTCCCCACATACATACCCTTGGCCCCCACTACTAGTCAGAAACCTATAGAATTCAGGGAGATACGCTTGAGGCCATGTGATCCATCAGGATCGGAGCATATTTAAGTGTAATATGGGTCCAGGATGTTACAGCAGTGCTATTGGGAACTCATATCATTTAGGATCCTTAAGAGATAGTATAGATTTTCAAAAGGCATATGGCTACAACTCAATCTATGTAGATCTTTCACACCAATTTTCATCACTGTCCACTAGAGTTACAGGTGGGGATCACATTTTTTTGCATGTTTCACCTAGACTGAGGCATAGAAATATTTATAAATAAGGTATGTTATCACCCCATTATGTTAATCCTTTCAGGATTTTAGAGAGAGTCGATATGGTAGACTCTCGATTGTAGTTACCTTAGAGGTACCAAACCATGCAAGACGTCTTCCATGTATCTCAGCTTTTCCATTATTATTTATACCCATATCATATTATTCAGTATGATGAGTTTGAGTTAGAGGTAGATGCGTCCTTTGATGATTATCTACGTTTTGTTGATCGGAGCATGAAGGATCTTCAAGGAAAGTCTGTTCCTTTAGTATGGGTGTAATGGTAGAATGACTGTGTACAGGATGAGAATTGGGAGTGAGATATCGATGTACATGCTCAGTGGCTAGGGTTACTCTTAGATGATGTTTTTCGACCCTTGGAAGAGAAACTCAGGGATGAATTGTTTTAAGTAGGGGAGATTGTAACAATCCATTTTTTTCTTATGAGGCACTGATCCTTTAAATTTTAGTTCAAACATTTCATTGTGTGTAAATGAATGTTATTTAAAGTTTGATGAAGGGTTCAAGAGTGTATGGGGATATTTTAGATACCAAAGCTCTATTTTTAGGGGGAATGGGAAGAGGTTCATGGTTATTAGTTATCATGTGGCTCAACCACGCATCCCTGTAAGAGGAGGAGCACTTTTTTTAGACCATATGAGTTAGGTTGAATGATCATGTGAGGAGCTGTAGAAACAATATAGGGGGAATCACATGGGTTGTGTATGGTTTGAAATAATGTGTGTCTAGACCACATGGGTAGTGCCACTTAGGAAGTGTCCCCTCATGGTTGGCACACTATTTTTCCAAACTATGTGGCCAAACCATGCTCTCCCTCTATAAAAGTGTGAAATTAGCATTTTCCCCTCCTTTCTTCTTAAAATTAAAACCACTCTTCTCCTTACTTTTTCACAACCACTTCCCAATGTTGGACCCCCCCCCTCCTCCTCAAATCCTAATATTTATAATAACTTATTCATTTGGAATCTAATTCAAGGACAATTTTTTGTTGGATCTATATCAGTAATCTCTTTAATCTTATTTCTTCCCTTCTTTGTTTATCTCGTCATATGGAATAAAAAATTTGTGATGTTAATATTCACTATTTTAAGGGTGTTCATCTATTCATTCGATTTCTTATGTTCTATATTAACTTAAAGTCCAATAAAAATGAGGATATCACTAACCATATAAAGGTGGTCTATATATTTTCCCTTTAATTCTCGATGTTTTATATCTTGTACCATAATTCCACATACTGAACTTTCAGGTAATTGCTTCTAAAATTAATATAACATAAAATTAAATGTTTAAACAATGGTTTAGACATGTTATTGCACAAATATTAATTTTTTTAGGTTTTCAACCTCAACACAAACTACCCTTGAGGTGGGTTCATTTTATTAATCACGTTTACACCATTCTTGGGGTGAGTTAAGCTCACCATTTATTAATGGGAACCATATATAAATTAAATGAATTGTTAAAGGATGAGTACCATGTTTAGAACCTTTTCATTTATATATGAAAGGATAAATGAAATATAATAAATGGTATTTGAATAATGAAATATAAAATCCCTTGTATTAAGCATAGTTATGTCATTGATTAGTGAAGTGGAATGGACACTAATATGGTCCTCAATATTAGAACTCATATGTGAATTGATTAAAAAATTGAATATGATTAATTCAATTGATAAATGTCATATAAACAAACATGTCCCCTTAATCCCTTTTATAATTCATTGAGTGTAATCGATTAAATTAGTGAAGACTAAAATTACCTCTTTCTTTGTCAATTATACATGAAATGTTTAATAAAATTATTATGATAAATTCTTTTGATATAAGGGAATGGGAACTAACATGGACCCATAAATCATTATATAGATTACATTGATAATGTATAATATGTTATAGCATTGAGGATCCACTTACATATGATATATTGATTTCCTTATACTTTTACCTTGGATCCAGCATGTTCGGACAACCTCAAACGCACTCCTTGGGCTCTACCCAAGTCCTTACAGAGTTTTCTATGGATGAGCACCATGAACTCAAATAGGGTGCCTTAATCTATGGTCCTTAGGATCTAACCCATGTAGTTATATATTACACCATGTTTTCTATGGATGATCTCCATGATTGAGCTCTATGGACTCGAAGAGGAGGCCTTCAAACATTGTCCATGGGTCTTATCCCTCATAGGTCTGATGCATGATTATTCATAATATGTCCTACATAGTTGACACTTGACATGTAGGAATATGCCATAACTGATGAATTGCTCTGTTATATATTTATTAATCATTTATAGACTATTTTTTATAGCTGGTGCTTATAGACTGGATCACATCACTTATTTTACAACTTTATTCCTATTATATCTGCACATCATTTCACCTTATATGTATAGACTAGATTTGTTATAGATATCATTAGTAGTGGAATACTATGTATATATCACACCCTTATTGGGACATATATGGGTACCCATGTAGACTTCATGATTTCAAGTAGGTACAAAGGGAATGTTCTAGTTCTGGATACCTAATTTATCATGCACATGCATGCCCATGCAATATAAATAAATCCTGCGTCTGGTGAGATTTGAACCCCTAACCTCTTGCATATTTTCCAAAGACTTTACCACTCCAGCAAGCTCGCCATGTGGTTAATATACAGAAATTAATATACTTATATATATTAATTGAAAAAACAAATAATACATAAATAATAGATATAAACTCGATAATAATAAATAATAAATAATAAATAATAAATAATAAATAATAAATAATAAATAAATATAAATAATAAATAATAAATAAATATAAATAATAAATAATAAATAAAGATAAATAATAAAGAATAAAGAATAAAGAATAAATAATAAATAATAAATAATAAATAATAAATAATAAATAATAAATAATAAATAATAAATAATAAATAATAAATAATAAATAATAAATAATAAATAAATATAAACAATAAATAATAAATAATAAGTAATAAATAATAAATAATAAATAAATATAAATAATAAATAATAAATAAATATAAATAATAAATAAAAATTAATAAATAATAAATATAAATAATAAATAATAAATAAAGATAAATAATAAATAATAAATAATAAATAATAAATAATAAATAATAAATAAATATAAATAATAAATAATAAATAAATATAAATAATAAATAATAAATAAAGATAAATAATAAAGAATAAAGAATAAATAATAAATAATAAATAATAAATAATAAATAATAAATAATAAATAATAAATAATAAATAATAAATAATAAATAATAAATAAATATAAACAATAAATAATAAATAATAAATAATAAATAATAAATAATAAATAAATATAAATAATAAATAATAAATAAATATAAATAATAAATAAAAATTAATAAATAATAAATAATAAATAATAAATAATAAATAAAGATAAATAATAAATAATAAATAATAAATAATAAATAATAAATAATAAATAGTAAATAATAAATAATAAATAATAAATAATAAATAATAAATAATAAATAATAAATAATAAATAATAAATAATAAATAATAAATAAAGATAAATAATAAATAATAAATAATAAATAATAAATAAGAAATAAGAAATAATAAATAATAAATAATAAATAATAAATAATAAATAATAAATAAATATAAATAATAAATAATAAATAATAAATAATTATAAATAATAAATAAATATAAATAATAAATAATAAATAATAAATAATAAATAAATATAAATAACAAATAATAGATAAATATAAATAATAAATAATAGATAAATATAAATAATAAATAATAAATAAATATAAATAATAAATAATAAATAAATATAAATAATAAATAATAAATAATAAATAATAAATAAATATAAATGATAAATAAATATAAATAATAAATAATAAATAATAAATAATAAATAATAAATAATAAATAATAAATAATAAATAAATATAAATAACAAATAATAAATAAATATAAATAATAAATAATAAATAAATATAAATAATAAATAATAAATAAATATAAATAATAAATAATAAATAATAAATAAATATAAATGATAAATAAATATAAATGATAAATAAATATAAATAATAAATAATAAATAATAAATAAATAAATATAAATATAATTAATAAATAATAAAAAATAAAAATTAACTAATAACTAATAAATAATAAATAATAAATAAACATAAATAATTAAGAAATATAAATAATAAATAATAAATAATAAATAATAAATAATAAATAACCAGTTACAATAAATAAATTAAAGTATATTATAAATAATAAATAATAAATAATAAAGGAAACACATGAAAAAGTATGAAAAGACGTGATAAGGGATGAAAAATCATGAAAATGCATGAAAAAGGATAGAGAAGCATATGAAGAATGAGGTATTAGAAAGAATGAGAACGCATGAAAACTCGTGACAACTCTGGAAAAATCCTTAATAATTCAACATAATCATCCTAATAACCCACAAAAAACCATTGATAAAGATAACAAGTCATGGAAACCCAAATAAACAGTAATAAATGGAGCTACCGTTAAAACTCGTCAAAACGGTCATAAAGAGACAAAAACATTGGACTCACATTAATGGAGATAACTTAAGATCCGAGAGTCCGTTTGAGATCCGCGACCTGTCAAATCAAAGATCCTGAAACGATCTTCAACCTGAAAGGTGAAAGAGTCCGAATGGACAGGCGGATCGGAAGTTACGACCATTTAAAAAAAAGCTGATGGGGAACGGGTGCTAGAAACGAGGCATTGAAAAACATAACAAACCCGATACCCACTAAAAAGTCCATAACATATGATCTAGGAGTGCATGTGGGTGCCGCAACCAGTCAAACTGAAGCTCATGGAACGAGCTATGATATGGCAGGTTGAGGAGGCCGAATTGACACACGGATCGAAAGTTAGGTCCGTTTGAAGACAAGTTCGACGGGACACTGGTGACAGAAACGGGGTTTTGGAGGCCTTCGGAGGGGTTTTTGGGGTCAAAAACCTCGACAGAAGCTTGCTTGTGTCGCACTGGTGCGTAGCTCTCTTCACTGGCTTCGATTTGATATGTGGTAGAGCCCAAACGGACACCCGGAGCGAAAGTTATGGCCATTTGAAGTTGGAGAACTTTTTTCAACTTTTTTATAACTCTAATATCGTCCACACCTTAGAACGTCTCACAATTTTGATTATATGTGCCTCTATATCTCTTCATGAGCTTCGATTTGACTGGTCGTGGCGCTTCAACGGACGCCCGGATCAAAAGTTATGGTCGTTTTAGTGATTTCGGGGTTTCTCATGTTTTTTTATTTTTTTCATTTTATTTCACGGCGGTTTTACCGAAACCGCCGCTATTTCACGGCGGTTTTTTAAAAAACCACCGCTAATCCTTGAATAAAATTAAAAAAAAATAAAAATAATAATTTAAAAAAAAATAATTTTTTTTGCCGTTTAGCGGCGGTTTTTTCGCGGCGGTTTTTTCGCGGCGGTTTTAAAAACCGCCGCGAAATGCCAGCCCGAAACGCATTTAGCGGCGGTTTTAAAAACCGCCGTGAAAAAACCACCGCTAAACGGCGGTTTTCTCGTAGTGGTCCCTTAATATTTTTGAATATAATATTCTATATAAATGTTTCTTTATTTACCATGTATTTTCCCTTTTAGTATATTACCATGACATGAGCATCATTTTGTATATGAAAATGGATACAGTTTTTATTAGTTTATTCATCATGGTTGGATGATTTACTTATTCTGCTTCTATTTATTTATTATACTTCCATTATTTATCATATTATTATACAATTGTTATTAACTCTAGTCATTAGGGTATAGTATCCCTAAAATACTATCATATACCCTCACTAATATTTTACATCCTCTAGCATATGGGGATGAATTATTGAGTCCATGTGGCAAACCGAGTTTGGTTACTTATGAGTGAATCAGGTTTAGTACATCACATAACCATAAGAGAATAAAATTAAATGGTTTTAAGATAGAAAGATCATATAATTCCCCTAATGTAAACTTAAAGATAAATAATCCTAAATAATGATGATATTTTGAAATAATCCCTTTCCACTTTGGTAACTTTCAAATCAAAAACCCTTGGATGAAATATTATTAGTTATAAATTTAATACCATCAATTAAGAAGTATCGATGATATAACATGTAAAAAGGGAATTATATACACCTTATAAATTTAGATAGGTAAATAAAATCAAACATTTCTCAATGAAACAGTATTGAGACAAATAACCCATACCTTAGGTTCTAATTTATTTATACAAGTTAAAAAGTCCTATATAATAAATATAGATTTATTATAAATATTTTACAAAACTATAATCATAGTTATCATTACATATATAATTTATTGATAACATTTTATCACCCTTTTATTAACAAATATTTATTAAAATCATTGTTATGGCTGATAACAACATCATTTTTCATGTAAGTTTTGTTTTGTTTGTTTTGGTCCTTGCATCTTGGTGGATAATGAATCACATCGCTTCATGAAGGTAGTACTCCACATGTCAACATGAATGATGTTATAATTTTATAATGTGTGGAAGGGTAATATGGTAAATAATATATTATATTTCCAGAACTATAATTATTTAATAAATACCATATATATTCATTTTTTTCATCTTTATAACCACCTAAGTAAAGTGGTGATGAAAAATAAATTACACCGCTACAGGGATACGACAATTCATACGTATGTATGAGCAATGTTTTCATTTTACATAGGATGGTAAGGAGGTGGATAATGGTTGTTACATAAACATAATAATAATTAAATATATGAAAGATCCAGAATTTATTATTTTAGAATGGATAAAATATATTTATAAGAGGAAAAAAGAAGAAATAAAATTGAAAGTACTCAATTAGGAGTTATGAATCTTTGTTGAGAAACACCTTTTGGATTGTGCCTTAAACAATGAAAGAATGGTTTTTGGAATGACTGAAAGATATAAAAAGTGGGTAAGGAAACTAAGATGGTATTAGGGTAGTATTTTTTCAAGCTAGAGTAATCAAAATTTTTAAATAAGTGATGAGATGAGGTGCCCTCTTATAAGTGAGGGAAAGGACACACTTGGAATAACTTAATAGATTAAATAATATATATATCATAAAATTATAAAGTGGGACCAAGGCCCACAAAATTTTAATATAAGATGTGATGGGGTCTAAATAAAATCAATAAATCACCTCTGAACGAGTTTTGGATACATTTTAATCCTTATATCCTAGTTAAACCAATTTAAACACATTTTAACCTTAACCGTGATAACTTAGCTTTTTACCATGATAACTTAATTATATGGCCAAAAATACAACTGATATTACAAAAAAAATAGATGATGATTCCAAATTTGGGATCCATTTTATCATATTTAATTTCTATAGGTGGAAAAAATTTATTTTTATATAATAATGCAAAACACAAGAAAGAATAATTTTAATAAGAAACCCCATTTTAAGAGAAAAAACATTTCTCCTTAAAATAAGAATAATAAATTGGTTTCCAAAATTTTTTTGGTTAAATAATAAAAAATAAATGATTTTATAATTTTGGATCAATCCAAAACCAAATGTAATCTTACAGAAATTTCATTAAAAGAAAAGACTCAAAATTAGTCTTTAATTTGAATAAGATATAACTTGTCTTTCACAAAATTCAATCTTGCGTTCCCAAATTCAAAATAATTTTTTAAAATACATTATTTAACTCCTTAAAAATACATTTGTTTAAAACCCACTCATATAATAGGATAAAGACAAGTTTTAAAGATATTTTAATGTTTTAGCCCATAGTTTTTACCCAACTTTACCACTTTTACTCTTACCAAGGTGACAAATATTTACCATAGTTACTATTCATAATTACCTAAAATTAAGGAAGCATTATAATATAATTTTACTTATTATGGTAGGAAATATTTAATACATTTATAATGTTTTAATTTTTATAAGTTATAGAAAGTAATTTTTATATAAGTCTGTAAAATTTAATGAAGACCATTTTTTAAAGATATGTGCTTTTAAGCCAAAAAATGAACTTATACCAAAACTAATTATAAAGATTATTACTATGTAAATAATTATATTATTTATAACTGAAGGAGGATAATGTTAATTTGGGATCAAATTCAAATCATTATGATACTTTTTCAATGAAAATAAATGACATTTTTACAAAAAAAATTATTTTCACTATTCACTATAAAATAAATCATTTTAGAAAAATACAAAAATTTCACTCAAAAAATAATTTTGATATGATGATTTGAAAAATGATATACTTTTTATAAAATAAAATTTCTAAAATTGGTATATATTAATTTTAATATTCTCTAATAAAAATAAATAAAAATCATTTTTGAATAAAATATATTTTTGAAGAATAAAATTACTTTACTGAAAATTGTGTACTTATTTATTATGCATTAATTAATGAATTTGAATTGTATAAAATTTTTATACCTATTTTTTATAATTTCTTTATTTATATTTATACTACTAATTTAATGATTAGGTTATAGTGGTTATGTTTAAATAATAATATTTTAGTAGTATATTGTGATTCTCTTAAACTCGGTTCTGTATATAATACAAGATATCAAAAAAATTAAATTTATTTTAAGATAAATATAAAATTAAATATACGAGTGTTACATGAATCCTTCCTTGTAGTTCAATAAATTTTATATAATCTTATTATCTATTAAAATCAAAAATAATTCTAAAATTTCAAGGTATGTAGCTCTATTTATGATCAAAATATCAAGAACTAATAAAATTGAAAATACCTTATGAAATTTAGTTATAAAATGTGATTGATAATAATAAAATTTAATTCTATAGGATATATATGAAATAATTATTCTATAAAGTCTTCTGAAAACCTGTAGGTAATGTTCTAGTCAATAAATATAATAATCCTTGTACCCAAAAAATATATACACAAAAATATATACATAAAAAACATATGGTTATGTAATTATAAAAAATAAATGACAAAAACAAGTGGAAAGTAGGAACTCAAAAACATATGAGAATAAATGATATCATGTGAAGTGACTAGTGGATATAGGTATATAGATACATGTGTTTAATAGACATCACACTAGATCCCTTTTTATCATAGGTATCCCTAATTCCTTTATAGTGGATGCACTTTTATTACATTTATGGAACTAGATATTCTTATTTTTTTCAATGATACAAAGGCATGTGGGATCACACTTTGTGTCTAACTAAATGAAGATTGATTTTGAACCAAATAGATACTCTAAAATTATTTTAGATTTAATCCAAAATAGTTTTGGATGGGTATTGATAAGGTATTTCATATGATGTGATACATGATGACATTAATTATTGTTGTAAAAAAGTTTTTTGAAAGATATCTTAAATATTTTTGGATATGATTTCATAGGTTATCATATATGAAATAATATAAAGTGAAATGAAAAAAATTCTACTAGTATTTAGTAAAAGTGGGAGATTTAAGGAGTTGAATGTGGATCATAATGCATGGTTACAAGATAATACCATTTATATTGTATTGTATGACTTGTTAAATCATAAATCATGGTATGAGATACCTAGACCTTCAATTATTATGGAAGTTTGATGTCTTCCACATATGATATCAATAAAGAGTTATTACATGAGATGTAACACATTTGAATTTATTCATGTAAGAGTTACATGACATGGTTGTATGATTTAGTAATGTTTTATAATGTATGAGTAAATGAGACATCCATTAAGGAGTATCCTCAAGGTTTTATCAAACTCACTTCATTTTGGAAAAAATATTTATCAAAAATATAATCATTATCTAAAAGCCTAACTACGTGACATAATGATCCTTAGTAGTTTTGAAAAGAATTATGAAATCCCAATTTAATAGATTTAAGAAAAGAGTAAATTTTTGAAAAGTGTTAGTGCTACTCAAGATACTAAGGTATATGTTGTGATCTCCATTAAAAAACTCATGTCTCATATAAACTTTTACACCACAATACATATAATATACATCACATATATACCTATATAATCCATTTTCCCTTAACAGTGAGTGACCAATTCTCACAAATTGACCCAGCTCAAATTAACCTGCCTTGTGACATATCCCAAAGGGAGTTCCAAATCCTCGTGGACTAGTAACTTGGGCATAGGAATCAGAGAATCGCAAACCAAGGAATAGTTTTACCAAATAAATTGAAAACCAAATAGGGGAATCCCACTTGGAAATCCATCATGAACCATCAGTATCTCGGATGTACATAATCTAAACCAATGAAAAAATATATATTCAAACCGAGTAATAAGTAATAGAAATTAATAAACATCACTCAACTGTCCATCAATAATAAAATGAAAAAAATGAATCAACATCATAATATAAATAAACAAATAGATAAAATAGATATCCATACTGATAAAGCTGAAACATACACATCTCAATAAGATTTCACCAAATAGTCTTTGAAAAACATTTAAAAATAATATCATTTTATCTAGTTAGACTTAAAATAAAAAAAGAGAATTTTAATTGATTTATATATAAGTAAAAAACACGTCTATGGTTTTTATGAACTCTTACCCCTCTTTTATTTTTAATAAGAATAATCACATTGAAAACATTTCTTTAAAAAATAAACATGTTGTATAATATAATCCAATTTTCATTTAAAACACCTTTTTTAACTCATTTTTAAAATCATTTAGAAAAATCACTCAAATAGCATGAATAAAATTTCAATGGAAAGGAACCATGTCATCAAAAACAAAACAAGAAAATAAAAGTTAATAATAATGGTGACATATTCCAATTATATTTGGAATATAAATGGAAGTCAAATTAATCTCCTAAATCAACCCACCAATCAAGTAATAAGTGTCATGGGATCTAACCTATGTCCTAATGTGAGATAGTACAATACTTTACCAAACAAAAACCAACCTATCATTCTACATTACATCCAACAACATAGGCCACCCAACTAGATTACACCTAGTATTTTCGGGGGAACTCTTCTCTAGTATTATCTCATGCTAGAGGGGATTCTAGTAGTGTGAAACTAACTAGTGTGTTATAAATATAAGATCCGACTTAACTATCTAGAATCTCATAACCAGAACAAAAGTTAAGTTTAGAAACAATCATTGGTATTCCAAATAAGCATAACAAATCATGAACATATAACTCACCCTCAACTCCAACACCCTCTCAAGAAGCATCCCCTTTATATCCATCACCTATTATCCAAATAAATAAAACATGAATGAAGTGAAGGGGAATAAGAATAAGGGTCATCAAGAGGTTTTCACATAACCAGACTATTTAAATCCCTTTGAAAGTTCCAAATAGGCCTTCTTGAAAATCAACTTGAAATTACAAGTCCCATTAAAATCATTCAAAACTCATTTATAAAATATTTCATAAGATAATGCACTAAAATATCATATTAAAATTTATTTTAAGAAATATCTACTTTTTATGAGATATCATAAAGGTTCAATTATCTAATTTTATATCTATTTCACTACCCAAATAGGGTCATGAAGGAATTGTTTTGGGATATGGACCACACTAAGAGGTGGGGGTGAATCAGTGTTGGTGAGTTTAAATAGAATTTATACTATTTAACACTTTTCTATTTACCTTTTCCACTGGATAAAGTGAATTTTTCTCTTTGTTCCCTCTTCTCGCTTTCAATATTTCTCAAAAAACAACTTGGAACACACACTCAAAAGAGGTACAACAATTTAAAATATTAACCTCTTAGTGTGAAAAGGCTAATCCTTTGTGTGATTTAGTAAAACCTATGGTCACACAACTCACTAGTAAAACCCTATGAGTTTTACCCTATTGTCACCTGAAAATGTAGAGTATTCATCCTGCACAATTTTTTGGTATATCCCACCCTCAAGTACATCTCATATCTTTACAATGAGATTAAATGGGTAACAACTAAGAAGGTCCTTCAACAATTTAGAACTATGACAATTGTTGATGTTTTTTTGGTAATTTCGTTTCACTTATTTAACTTCACAACAATATACAAAAACTTTGTATTCTCATATGTATGCAAAAAAATATACGTACCAACTTTTTTTTTACAGTACTAACTAATTTTGGTGTACCCTCTTCACTTATTCCTATGAAAACTAAATTAAAAATCTACTCTTCCTCTCTTATCATCTTTTGTTTAAATAGATGTTCACATACTCATATTCTTCTGGTAAATTTCATAGAAAAATTGATCACTTATTTTTATTTTACATCTCTCTTTTTCTTCCTCTTCCTCATTTATACTAAAAATAAATTAAATCTTATTTATTAAATTCAAATCAAAGAAAACATGATTACAATATAAGATTTAGATATTTCTATTTTGAAAAAATATTTTCTCCCTGGAAATAGAAATGCCAATCCCTTCATCATTCTTCAACTTACAACAATATATATGCATATTATAATATCTTCTGATGTGGTTTATTATTTTTTATTATTTAATAAATTGTGTGAATATTTTAAATTAAAATCACCCAATATTATCAAATTTGGAATTTTCTACAAAGAAATCATTTATAATTGTTTGATACTATATACAGTTATACATGAACCATGTTAATTCAAACATACAGAATGATCAAAAATTTATTTCTTCTATATATCTAATAGAATAATCATGTATTAAATCATCATATATTTATGAGAAAATGAATTTGAAGATGCCTCTATTACTCTTCATTCTCATATTTTCGTTCATCTCATGAACTCTTCCCCCTATTTTATCTTGGTGTTCTTCCAAATTAATATCATCAATATTTTCTCATGAAATCATATCCTTTATTTGTGGAAAGAATAATCCTAAGAATAAAGCATATTCCTTTTTAATGAAGATTATTTGCAACTATATGTATATGCATTAACCATCTTAGATTTCATAAAACCAATATCTCTTTTATCTTTATTATACTACATGAATTAAAATAGAACATTTTTTATTATGATTTTAAGATTGGAACACCTTACATCATATGATCTAAATGCATTGAATCAACCCCACTCTTCTAACCCATAGTTATTTTATAATTTATTACATTGTTATGGATACAAGAGATCACATCACCAAGGATTTATCAGTTTAGTAGTCCTAGAGAACCAGATGCATACATTATACACATTTTACATTAGGAATAAAATTTTAATCGTAACAAAATAAAAATTTTATCATCCTTGAAACTCATTAAATTAATTCTTATTCATATCATAGGGAAAATAAATAGAATAAGGGTGATCTAAAATACTCAATAAGTGTTATGTAAAGAGGGATCTATCATGATTAAATATGGATTAATCAATATAAAAAGGTAAATAACTAGAAACAAATGTCATTTAATAAATAACTTGAGAAGGAAATGAATCCATGGATAATATAAATAAAATAATATCATTAATAATAATAACTAAATCCCCAGTGAAGTTAATTTATACTATTGTACATTATGATCTTGAACATCATGGTATATCTACTATCAAGACCTTTCACCAAGATAGTTTAAAACTCTAGGTAAAGACCCATTTAATTTGGCCAACTAATTTGTCTCATAAGACCTATCGATGCATCGAGGGGTATATAATTCTAGTCCATTCCCATCACTAAATGTCTAATTAATTCCTCACATATCAAATTATTAATTTAATTCAGGAAAAATATTCCTTATGGCTAAATATTTTTATTATGAAAATAATTCAGAATATCAACATATCCCCAGTGAATAAATTAACTTTCAAGGTAAAACATCGTATGTAGAAATTTTATACGGTTTAGTAAATTATCATTGTTTCCCTCAGAATTCGGGGATGACCGCCTTTGATGGGAGGTTCAAACATTCCGATCGGTTTCTAACAGGTTTGTTCATAGAACCGGAAACATCCAATGATTCCACATCCATTTGGACCTACTTTCCAAAGGTAGGTTCTCATTAGTTTGTGGACTGATGAGGCTTAGGAATTTTCATTGGTCGAGAGGATGGGAGGTCGGACTCATCACACCTTTTTGAGGGGAATTATTTTTTATTCCGGGACTCTCTTTATAGATTTAAGTTATGTTCGTGAATCCTTATTACATTACCAAGTATAAAATGATCTTTCCTTTAGATCTGAAAATCAATGATAAAATATGTACGAAATTTAGAGAATCTTTTATATGTATTCGATGTTCTTCATTGATAGATAATCATATGTATTTATTTAAAGATTCTTGGTCAATGGTATCCTTCGGCATATTTATATAAAAGTCTCTTGGTCATTATGATGACCATGCTGGTTTCAAAGCCACTCAGTGGGGCACTTGAAGTTTATTGTCATTCAGAAGGACATGGATTATTTCAGAGTTGGGATCGAACCCGCAGATGGGCTACCTACGTATCCTTTGTTTTGGAAAAGGAATCAGAACCCATGTAGTTTGAGTAATGGAGTATGATTTTTATGATTTGATAGCTCAAAGAAGGATATCATAATTACCTTTACACTCTAAGCTCATGTGAGTCATGCTCGATGTGAGAAACAAGAGGTATTGGTAAAAATTAGACAATTGTTCCATGAAAGATGCAATCATAAGAAATAATGTGGGGCTTATGTATGTATGACTGCCCAGATAAATGAAGATTAGGATTTACTTCAGGAAAGAAATCCAGGAGCAGGGCCCATAAAGGTATATGTGCTTTATGGATATTTTGAATACTCTAACTTGGGGCTTACTCCTAAAAAGGAGGCCCAAATTAGGAGAGGACATATGATTGGGTTTTACTCCTAAAAAGGAATCCAAAATCAAAAGGAATTATAACTGGTTAAGAGAAATTAGGACTGGGACTTACTTCCTAAGGAGGAGGCCCATGTTAAATGGAATTAAAAATTAAGGGACTTGGGGCTTACTCCTAAGGAGGATGCCCAAATTTGAGGAATTATGACTGGGGCTTACTCCTGAAAAGGAGGCCCAGGTTAATGACTATGACTGGGGCTTACTCCTGAAGAGGAGGCCCAGGTTAATGATTATGACTGGGGCTTACTCCTAAAAAGGAGGCCCAGGTTAATGAGTTCTCTCATCTTAAAGGATGAGGTTGGATGAATGAAATCTCAATCTTTGGGGACATAAAGATGTGTAAATTACTATGTTTTGAGAGATATTCCACAGAATTCCTTTCAGATAAGGAAGTCAAATCAAGAAATCATGCCATAAATGGCTTTGAAGAGTGCCTTGAAGACTAAATCTTGAATAGGAGAGGTGGAATGGCTTAAGATGGGTAAAATGGGCAAGAAGGGAACCCAAAAAGGTAGGGGCGTGCAAGTCCTGGCAAGCACGCAGGTACTGTGTGGGCGCGCAAGTTTTGGTCGCGCAGGTATACCTGCGCGACACTTTGGGTACTTGCGCGGTGTTCAACCAGTAGGGTAATAGTTGAGCGACTTTCGATTAAAGCCTTTAGAATCCTCTTGAGGTTCTTCTAGAAGAGTGGCGCACAAGTTATATTGAAGGAGTAAGGCGGCGCGCAAGTGTGGCCATTTCCCTTAAGGGCTGGCCACCTAGTCGCGCAAGTGTTGATGAGTTTCAACACTTAGGCCTTCCTCCCCCTCTTTAGATCTTCCGTTCTAGGTAAGAAATTACCTTAGAAGTGTTCTGGAAGCTTTGAGAAGAGACTAGGGCACCGGGAGCTCAAATCTGAGTTTCTGGAAAAATTCCTCCCAAAATGGGGGGCCCACAGGGTCTATTTATAGGCAAGAGAAGACCCCGGGCGGTTATCTTCTAGGTCGCGCAAGTGGACTTGCGCGACTATGAGGGAACTTGCGTGACCTATGGGCAAAGTTCCCCTTGTTCATCCCTTTGTCGATTTTTGATGTTTTCTTTAAAGGTTAAATCACTTTGATCTCAGATATTTCCCTTTTCCAATCTTTAGATTCTGTGATGAAAGGATCATCAACAAAAGTCCCCCCTCAGAGTTGGATCTGAAAGAAAGTAAGGATGTGACTCTGAGGAGAAAGGAGACATCCAAATGAATGGTGGCGCGCAAGGTAGGTCGCGCAAATGAGATTTGGGCGCACAGGATCTGGCGCGCAGGGATACGTCCCTTGATCACGCAGGGTCCCTGCCGCATCTATAAATAGAAGGCCTCACTTCCGTACAAAGCATCCGGATTTCTGGACTTCAAAACCGTCGAGCTCTCACCGCACAGGTCACCCTAGCCGCACAGGTTGCTCTGTTTTCCGATGTTTCTTTGTTGTCGTGCTGCTGTATAGGTATTTGGGCTTGCGTGGTGATACTTGCGAGTCAAATACTTGCACGGCATAGCCGTACTTGCACGCCAAGTTTTAGACTTGCGCGCCTTAATTCCTTTGCCATTTTTTCGAACTCTTTCACAAATTTTATGAATTTTAAACCCATTTAAGAGTTAATTTATTCAACTCTTGTGCAGAATCAATGGCTCTTAGACCCAGAATAGTCGATGAACTGGCTAGCAAGTGGATTGATGATATGATGAACATCATTGGACATGATTACTATGATATCTACAACAGCACTCTCCCAGATTTGGCTAAGTACTTGAATAAATATCATCTTAATTTCCCACAGAGCATCTATCTTCCTCTGTATGGTCATGGTCATCTGCAAGGAATCAATGTTCCAAATGCAAAGAACTATACGCCTGAAATGCAGCTACACTTCTATTCCTTTATTTCGGTTATGTTGTGCATTAAGAGCAACAACCATGGTGTGAACTTTCAAATTCTTCCTCCATGTCATTTCCTTGCAGATATGAAAATGGCAAACCCATGGGCTGAAATTTTTTCCGCTGTCGGTTGGTGGAGAGAAGACAAACATGGCATTAGAGCAATATCTGAAAAGAGTACTCTCTCCAAATGGCTCTTTACTTCCAATTCTCCATTCTCAAATCCATGTATCCATCTTTCGAGTCTCTTGGACAGAAACAGAGTCACTGTTTGATCAGTAGAAAATTTTCTCAAACCGCACTCAAGAACATCCTTTTACAACTGTTCCAAGAAGAGATGGTATCACTGCATCTCTTATTGTATCCAGTTTAATGAATGAATTCCAGGTGTTTGCTGATGAAGCTCGGGATACCGTAAATCAAATGAAGAGTTATGTTGAAAGCATCTTGTAATTCTTTAAAAAGATAGGAGAATCCAATCTGTGGATGTCTATCTAACTCTTGTGCATCAATGAAAAACACTTCCACCTTCACTCATTTGTACCTGCATTATCTTTTGCTACATGCTTTAGATTTTACCTAAGCCAATGAGCCTAGTAAGCATAGTTTGATTTTTACTAGGATTAATGTAAATAACCCTACAAACTTCAAACCTTTTAATTGCTCAATGTTACCTAAATCATACAAAATGTATGTTTAGTGAGCTGGGAACTTGACTTTTATTCATAGTTCCCTTGTATTTTGTGGGCAGTTTAAAGTCATGCACGTCGGACATAAAAAGTCTAATGTTTAAGGTCGAAATAGCTTTGACCGAAATGGATTAGAATTGACTCAATTCCTTGACAACTCATCTGAAAACATAGTACCATACTCAAGTATGAAGGAAAATATGTAAGTTATGACTTAAGAATATTTGAATTTGAGTAATGATATGAAAAAGAGCTAAAAGGAATTAGAAGAAGTAGTTCCCAAGAATGAAGTTACCATTATTTAACAAACCCATTAGGGGGTTGAATTATGCAGGGCCACCTAAGGGCATTGGCTGCATAGTTAAATAAAATAGTATCCTTTGGCTAACAAGTCTTTTATGTAGACTATTTATGCAAGGCCACCTATGGGCACGTGCTGCATAGTTAGGCAAAAGAACTCTCAGAAATTTACTTTCCTAGTGCTAAAAGCCCGTGAAAGTTTATGGAGATTAAAATCTTTCAAAGTATAGAGTTTGTTGTATGGAAAGAGGTACTTGAATATGGAGAAGATATTTCCAAACAAGATTATCGAAGAACTGGATGAATATCACTCCTATGAAGGTCTGACCCAAATGTAGGGAAGGATAATGTAAACCATATACTTGAATACTTTCAAATCATGAAAAAGGATATGGGACAAATATGTTAAGGATGGCTATTTTTGCGGATCCCTACATACTGTCTTTTACGAAAAATAAGGAAAAAAGAGGCATTCTTTCCAAGAATGAAGTTACCACTATCTGAAAAACTCATTAGGGGGTTGAATTATGCAGGTCCACCTAAGGGCATTGGCTGCATAGTCAAATAATAGTATCTTTTGGCTCACAAGTCTATTATGTAGACTGTTTATGCAAGGTCGCCTATGGGCACGTGATGCATAGTTAAACAAAATAACTCTCAGAAGTTTGACATTTTTGTGACTAGAAGTCATGAAAAAGGGTTATGAGGATCTGAAAATATTTAAGGTTAGGATTATGACACATAAATATGGATATTGTTCAATGTATACAGAGATACATAGATCAATGCTAACCATAATCATGTTGTGGCTGGGTCCTGAATTGAAATGTTGGACTTCACTACGTATCCCATAAGGATGAGAATCAAGACATACGTAGTTCTTAAACTATAGTTTAATGTCGTGTGGGACAAAATTATTAGAGATCTTAGTTTAGGGTCATAGAGCTTGGACCATTGTAAGAAATACACAGTGTGTGTTTTCATGGGGACTTTTCATCCAAGGGACTGAAAGTGGAATTTGGGGTTAGGCCCAAAGACTTGGGGCTAGATTCGAGGGACACTCGAACATTCCTACGTGTCCCATAAGGATGGGAATCAAGCCCACGTAGTTCTATAAATACCCTTTGTACAAATTTGGTTCATACATATTAAGGGTGAAAGGGGACTTTAGTACAATGATGGTTTAACCCAAGATAAAAGGTTTGGGTGTTTCCATGTATGCATGTAGTCTTTGAAATGAAACATGATTGAAAAATCAATGTAAATAATGGTTCCCTCTCAGGTGAGGGTATCAAAGAATATTTTAGTTTATTGTCATACTGGACAAAAGTGTTGTATAGTTTAACACTGTATAACAAGGACGAATGTGAACCAAATGTAAAGATATTGATTCTAGGGGCGATTTCACGAATCAACATCATATGAGATGGAGGTGAACCGATGTGACGAGATTGGTTTTGGGCTTGAACCTTGGGAGGTTGCCTACATACCCAGCCTAGAAGGCAAGGATCAAAGTCCATGTAGTTCAATTAAAGAATGAATTAATGATCAAGTTGTTCTTGGGGACAACAACCTAAAAAATGATGTTGGGACTTACACATGGTTAGTAGCCCAGAGAGAGTGTTATGGTTGGGGTTTGCTCCAAGCTCACGTGAGTCATACTCAGTGTGAGAAACAAGAGGTAGTAACAACCTTAACAATACATAGTTTAATGTCATGTAGGACGTATGAAGGGACTATGCAGTTTAAAGTCTTGCAGTTAGGACTATTGGTCCTGCACAGTTTAGTGTCATGTAGTAGGGACAAAAGTACAGTTTAATGTCATGTAGGACATATCATAGACTTCTTGTACAGTTTAGCGTCATGTAGTTAGGATGATGGGGACAATAGAGTTTAACGTCATGTTGGACGAAAGGGGGACTGTGCATTTTAATGTCATGCAGTGAGGACAAAAGAGTACACCATTTAACATCATGTTGGACGCATTGGGGATTTTTTTCCTAGTTTAGCATCATGTTGGACGAAAGTGTGAATAGTTTAAGGTCATATGCATGGACCGTGGATGGTGCAGTTTAATGTCATGATAGACAAAAGTGTAGTTTAAGGTCATACAGGACCTTTGATGATTATGTAGTTTAACTTCTTTCCAGACGTAAGGGACTTTTATACAGTTTAGTGTCATGTAGTTAGGACATTACAGTTTAACGTCTTGCTGGACGTAAGGGACTCTTATACAGTTTAGTGTCATGTAGTTAGGACATTACAGTTTAACGTCTTTCTGGACGTAAGGGACTCGCAAATAGTTTAGGGCCATATGCATGGACCGTTGATGATGCAGTTTAAGGTCATATAGGACCTAGTTGCAGTTTAAGGTCATACAGGACCTAGTTGCAATTTAAGGTCAAACAGGACCAAATTAAGGAACTTTTTTCACAATTTAACGTTGTGTGGGATGAAGTTTCAGTTTAAGGTCATACTGGACCATTTCTGTATAGTTTAACGTCATATAGCAAGGACGAACTAGTGCTGCACAGTTTAGTGTCATGTTGCAGGGACATAAAAGGTACTTTCAATTTTATACAAAATACTTCTTCAAAAATCTGGCATTGGTTAGAGTAGTGATGAGTTCTCCATCCATCGAGATTAATGAATAAGCTCCAATGGAGTAGACCCTATGTATTGAATAATGTCCTACCCATTTTGGCTCAATCTTGGGAGGTTTATTTCCTGGTATCAGTGGAGTTCTGAGAACTAATACCAATTCTCCCTGAGTGAATGAACGAAGACGAACTTTTTTGTTAAAAGCTCATGCTATTCGATTTTGATAGATTTCCAAGTGGTGAAAAGTGCACAATCTTTTCTCATCTAACCGTTCCAATTCATTCAATCGCTTTTGAGATTGCTCATCTGTAGATGACTGATCGCAAATGGCTACTCTGAGCGAGTGTAATTGAACTTCAATGGACAAGACGACTTCCGTTCCATATACCAATGAATATGGAGTTGGCCGAAGGGTAAGGTCCCACCACATCTGAAGAAGTATTTTGTATAAAATGGTATGAGGGACACAAAATCTGGTCATGTTGCAGGGACATAAAAGGTACTTTGAAAGAGTCTTGTTAAAGGCTTCTATCTGGCCATTGTCCATCAATATGGTATGAGGGACACCAAATCTGGTAATGATGTTAGACTTGATGAAGCTAAAAACACATTTAGAACTAACTTCCTTGAGAGGTATTGCCTCTGCCCATTTGGAAAAGAAGTCAGTAGCAGTAAGAATGTACTTAAACCGCTTGGTTGTAGCCGAAGGGTAAGGTCCCACCACATTCATCCCCCATGTGGCAAATGGCCACGAGTATTTAGTTGTATGAAGTAACTCTGGAGGTTGATGAATGAAGTTGGCATGTAATTGGAATTAATGACACTTCTTTGTGAAATCAACACAATCTCATATCATTGAAGTCCAAAAGTATCCAAGCCTTCAAATTTGATCAGACAATCTATGTCCAGATTGGTGGGCACCACCGACTCCTGCATGCACTTCTTTCATGACATCCATTGTCTCTTCACCATCAATGCATCTGAAGAGAACTCCATCAAAACCACGTTTGTAGAGAATTTTTTCTAGGTGATTTGGGATATCATAAAGAGTAAAATTAACCACACGTCGTCGGATTTGTTCTTTCTCAGCTCTATCAAGAGGAAGTGTTCCACTTTGAAGGTATTCCCTGATAGGTGACATCCATCCTGTAGTATGACCATACGGTTCAGGAATGGGACTAATTTCATTAATTTCCTCTGTTATAATTCAAACATAAGGTGAAATTGCACGACGGTGGGCAATATTGATGGTTGTCTCATCCCAATTTGGATCTGCCAGAGCTGTGGCTATATTAGCCAGCGCATCAACTTGAGCATTTTGTGATCTTGGGACATAAGAAAATGTCAGTTCTGAAGGGAATTCCACCATAAACTCTCTGACGTAATCATACAAAGGGATTAGTTCTTCTTTTCTGATGGCATAATCCCCATTGACTTGTTTGATTACTAGGTCTGAATCACCCTTCACCTTTAAGTGATTCACTTGTGCTTGAAGCGCTAATTCCAAGCCTGCGATAAGAGCTTGGTATTCGGCTTCATTATTGGTACCACCTTCCCACAATAAGAAGGAATAAGGTAACACTGCCTTTTTTGGAGAAATGAGCACAATTCCTAAGCCAACTTGGTTGAATTTTGGATTTTCCATTTTCTTCCCTATTGGACTTCTAGAAGCACCATCAAAATACATTTCTCATGCTTGAGGACTTTCTTGAATAGAGAAGACTTCCTCATCAGGGAGTTCAATATCTAAAGACGTGTCTTCCACTAAAGGGTGTTCAGCCAGGAAATCAGCCAGAGCTTGGCCCTTTATTGCCTTTTGAGACACATACTGAATGTCGAATTGCTGCAAAATAACTACCCACCTTGCTAGACGTCCTGTAAGAATTGGACGACTAAGGATGAATTTGAGCGGGTTATTACGAGATACCAATTGGACCTCATGATGTTGCAGGTAGTGTCTCAACTTCTGAACTGCAAAGATTAATGCCAAGTAGTACTTCTCAATACTTGAATATCGGGTTTCTGCTTCAAGCATAGTTCGACTGAGATAGTAGAGGATGTTTTCATTCCCAGCATCATTCTTTTGAGCAAGAAAGGCACCCGATGATCACTCTAGAGCTATTACGTAGAGGATAAGTGGTTTTCCTTCAACAGGTGGCATGAGTACCGGTGGACTCAAGAGGTATTTCTTGAGAATATCAAATGCTTCTTGACATTCTTCAGTCCACTGGTAAGTGACTCCCTTCTTCATCAATTTGGTAAAGGGTAAACTTTTGCCTGCCAAATTGGCGATGAAACGCCGAATATAGGCTAAGTGTCCTTGAAGTCCTCTTAGTTCTTTCAAATTTCGAGGAGGTGACATTCCAAGGATTTACTTGGTCTTCTCAAGATCGACTTCAATACCATGATGGCATACAACAAAGTCGAGAAATTTTTCTGAGGTTACCCCAAAAGCACATTTTAAGGGGTTCATCTTCAAATTATGTTGTCAAAGCTTGGAGAATATTACTTCCAAATCAGCCATGTGATTAGAATGTTGTTTAGATTTAACCACCAAATTGTCTACATAGCATTCAACAAACTTCCCTAAGAAGGGTTTGAAGATACAATGCATGGCACGCTGATATGTTACACCCGCATTCTTTAAGCCAAAGGGCATTACCCGGTAACAAAAAACACCCTGAGGGGCTCTGAAGGCTGTGGATTCCTCATCTTCTGGGTCCATTCGGATCTGATTATATCCAGAATATCCATCCATGAAGGAAAGTTCTTCATAGCCAGCTGTTGCATCAATTAAAAGTTCTATAATCGGAACTGGGAAATCATCTTTAGGACAATGCCGATTAAGATCTCTAAAATCGATGCAAACTCTAATTTGTCCGTTCTGATTCTTTATAGGGACAATATTAGCCAACCACTTGGGATACTGAACTTCTCTGATGAAGTTAGCTTTGATAAGCTTATCCACTTCAGCTTTAATTTTAGAAGCATAAGTTGGGTGTGTTCTTCTCGCGGCTTGTTTAAATCCTCGATGTTCTTCTAGTAAACCCAAATGATGAGTAGCAACATTTAGATCAGGCCCGGGCATTTCTGTATAGTTCCAAGCAAAAATATCTCTATTTATCTTTAGAAAAGAAATATACATCTCTTTCTCTTCAAGGGTCATGGTTGCACTGATTAAAGTGGGGCATGGATCTTCCTTTGTACCCAGATTTATTTCTCTGAGTTCATCCACAGTGGTAGAGATACCCTCTTCAAATGCTGGAGGAGCATCCCTGAGATCATCCTCTTCTTCTTCATCATGTGTTATTTCTTCCATTTCTACTTGCATAGTAGATGACAAAGAAGAATTTTCATGATCAGAAGAGATGTCAAAATTTTCACATTTTGAAGAGGAAGCTTCCATTTTTGACCCTATTGATGATGAAGAGTTTTCTTTGGGTAATAAAGAGGAAATGATGGATTGAGAATCAACATCATTGTTCACCTCCGATGTTGCTATAACTTCTTCTGGCCTAATTGGAGAAGTATAGACTTGTTGGATTTCAGCATATGAAATGAATACGTCACTGTTTGTGCTTTCATTACTACTTGGTGGGTTACCAATTTCTCCCATGTTGTCTAGCTCGATTGTCGTAATTGACATTACGGATCTTTCCATAATAGTATTTTGATTTGAGTATACCGTGTCAATTTGACTGATAGGCAACACATAATCTGTACTCACATGTGTAAATGGATTTACTGGAATCTTCTCCAAACCATATGGAGCATTAACTTTGGTAATTTCCTTTGTTGTGGACTTCTCCTTTCCCTTCATGTGATAGAATTCCGCCTCGATGTATTGAGACTCACATGTCTTGAATGGGGCATTATCACCATACAATGTCCCAACTTGACCATCTAAACAATATTTGAGACATTGATGGTATGATGAAGGGATAGCCGCATGTTGATGCAGCCAAGGTCTTCCAAGCAAGATGTTGAAGGCTGAGTCTTGATCAACAACCATGAAATCTGAATTGGATACTAGATCTACAAACTGAGTTCTGAGTGTAACCTCACCCAGTGGTTCTTGATCATTTTTATCATATCCTTGTAACATCATGGTAGAAAGAGATAAATCAGATTCCGTGAGGCCCAATCGACGAAGTGTAAGAATGGGCATGAGGTTGACTCCTGAACCATTGTCAATGAAAGCTCTTCGGACGTCTATACCATTGACCTTTCCAGATAAATACAAAGGTCTGATATGCCCATGCACAACATCATCTTCATCTTTATCAGTAAAAGATATTATTGCATGGCATTCTGCAGGATTATTCTCTATGTGATAGACTTCAGCTGCAGTAATTTCAGTTTCAAACTCCTGAGGACTTGACAAAGCCTCAATGAGTGCTTCCCGAAGATCTTTAGACAGATTCAAAGAATCCAGAATTGTTAACTTGGCTGGTACTTGGTCCAAGTGTTTCAATATATCATACTTTTGATCTAGAGGTCTGCGTTTCCCAAATGGAATATGTGGTTTAGCAGGTACCTTGGAAGCAGATGCTTTGGAAGTTGATGCATCTTGTATTGGGATAGGAGTTGGCAACATCCTTGGTTTTGGAAGATTAGACCGATTAGATCCATTTACTTGCTGAGAGGAAGAAGATGGAACCTTCAATCGGTCTTCCAAAATAACTGTGCCAGGACTGAATTTGCTATTGGTAGAAGAACTTGCTTGTTCTTGCTGAGCTCACTGAAGGGCTCTACCATGAGTTTCTACTGCATACACAGTTCTAGCAGGGGTAGAATTGGGGTAGTGGATTTTGAAAGATCCACGTCTTCCCCTGTATCCTAAACCTCTGAAACTTCCTCTGATTCCCTTGTTTGATTCAGGGAATTCAGGATCATCAAAATTGAAACTGTGACTGGCATATGGATCTGTTAATTGAATCATATTAACAGAACCAAAGATTAACTCTTCATCTGATGAAGACTCTGCCTGATTAGCCTATTTAGGTTGTGCCGTTTGGTGGGGCGATGCCTGTGGATTTGAGGTAGATGGCATGAAATCCGCCAAAGTCAAAGACAACTTAGGCTTTGACACATATTCATCCTCTTCTGATTCTTTTTCTTTATTTGAATCATGTCGTTTCTTTGAGGACTTTCCCCCTGAAGAAGAGGGTTTTGCTAAAACATTCATGGCAGAAGACACAATTGGTTTCTTTAATTGTGTTCGCAAAATAGCATGAGTTCGATTGATTGTCTTTCTGACCATCCAATCATTATACTTTTGTAAATTTTTGCTTTTGACTTCTTTCCATTCACCTTCTTCCTCTGGAACTGTAGCAGTGACACATGCTACCTGGGCTGAAGAACCTTTCAATTTGACTTGTCCCGAGTCGACCATCTTTTGCAGGAGGTCTTTGAAGACAAAACACTCCTAGATGGGATGCCCCAAAATTTGATGAAAGGGGCAATAATTAGGACAGTCTTCATCTCCTTTCTTGTTTGGCCTCTTGGGTATTGGCAATTGAACCAAATTATTTTCCATAGCCAAAATGGAGTAACAAGGAACTTGTTCATTTCGGAAAGAGTATGTTTTGCTTTTAAAATCCTCAAATTGTTTTCGTCTTTGATCTCTTTGACCATCTGGATGAAACGGCCTTTGTTGTTGGTGCTCAGGAGGTGGAGCCCTTCGAGAAGATGAAGGTTTTGAAGTAGAAACAGGTACAGGTGCTTTTTTAAGCATAATTGTAGCAGTTTCTGCTTTACCCATTCTCCTTCCTGGATCTTATGGAATTACACGAGATTTAGCCTTAGCCTGTATAATGGAATCTTCAATCTGCTGAGCGATTGAAGTAAGGTCTCGAAACCCTCCTGTGTATTTCATTAGGATTAATGGTGTGCGTAATTAATCATGCATATTTTCCACACATGTTGGCAACAATTCTTCTTGAGGGAGTTCTAAACTCAAGGAATATGTTAACCCCTTCCATCGAGCAATGAAATCATAGACTCTTTCATTCTCCCTTTGCTTACAGTTTGTAAGATCGAAAACTGTTGTCTTTGGCAAAGTTGAGCTGAACTGAAGGAGGAATTTTTGGAGAAGATCCTCCCATCCGGTAATTGACCGGGATTGCAAGCTTGTATACCAAACAAAATCTGGTCCTTGCAAGGTTTGCACGAAGCATCTGAGTTTCACTGCTTCTTGCTGCTCTGGAGTTCCCATCATAGGATCGCAATAAGACACGTAATGCGTCAAATGTTTCTCAGGATCACTTGATCCATTTAAAATAGGGAATACAGGATTCCCAAAACTGGATGGAGGAGAAATTGAATCTACCCATTAAGGGTAAACTTTATTTTCTGGTTGAACTTGCGCATGTTTCCCTTACATAGTTTCTAACCGAGCTGTTAATGACTCAATAGTAGTTATTAACTTTTGAGAAACATCCGGTTGAACTTGGACTTGGGTAGGTTCAATGACTGGAGATTGGACAGATGTGGCGATTGGTTCTATGACTGATGGTAGCACTGCCAACTGTTGTTGCACTTGACCCGTAGGATTAGACTTGTGAGGGTGTACTGAAAGAGGAGGATATTCTTGATCCATCTCAGTAGCTGCAATGAATTCCTTTGGCTGACTGACTCTAGCATGCTTAAGAAGAAGACTACTCTGAAGTAGTTCTGCATTCAAACTTTTTAATTCCTTCATTTCTTCCTCTTGTTATGCAAACCTTTTCTCTAGTGAGAGCGATTGGCCTTCTCCAGATGAAGGATATGTAACCTGGTTCTTTCCCTTCCCTTTTTTGGATCCTTTTCAGAGAGGGGGAAGTGGGTTACTCGAAGGATTACCTAGGTTCTGAGTAATCCTTTGACTTCTTGTACGCACACCTTCTTCATTTGTGTCGGTGCATACATCTTCTTGAGTAGGAAACTCTTCATCTGATTCCCCGAAGTGAGCCTCATTTGGTGGATCAGCAACAACAGCATTGATGACATTGATTGATGCATAACTCATCGCATCCCTTCTATCAGCATTTCTGTGATATTGTCTTCTTCCATGTCTTTGATGAGATATTGCCTTTTGTTGATTCGATCCCTCAGTAACTTCTTGATGAACAGTAATTTGGAGGGAATATCCTGATAATTTGGCTCTTCGTTCCTCTTGAGGTTTCTTCCCCAATCGAGAAAAGACCGACTTTCTTTGATGAGGGGATTGATGATTTGAAAAAGTCCCCAGTCAAGTGGACTGGGGCTGTTCTTGTTGTTCCCGCTCAACTCCTCGGAACCTATTTGTTGATTCTGAGGGTTGGTTAAAAAGAGTCCCCAGTCTGGCAAGTTGGGTGGCTCTTGACATGCTATGTCTGAGACTTTCTTAAAATCTCTCTTGATCTTGCGAACCTTAGTTCGAAAAATAGCTGGATGCATTAACCTGTATCCACTTTTATCACCCGGTTCAAAAGACCGTTGGATGATTTCTGACACTTCTGTCACTTGGTGACATGCTTGCTCCAAACGAGAGGCCTGTTTAATATTCTAGTTTGCTTGATGCAAGAGTAATTCAACAACTTGTTCTCTGTATTCTTGATTTTGAGAGGAACTAATTGAAGCCTGTTCTTGGTTAAGATTTTGATTACAAACAAAACCCATTGACTATGGCTGGTTATGGGCAATAACATTGCATGAGACCATTTTCGGCAGGCTTTGTTGATTGGAGAGCACTGTGAAATGTAGTGCTCCATGAACACCCCACCCTCTGACATGAATACCAGATGGGGCATTGGCAATTAACTGACGCAATCTTCTTAGTGCGCCAAGGCATGAACGTTGAAGGGCTCTCTACTGCTTTTCAGCCTTCGGATATCGAGAGACTGATAGAGATGCCAAATCAATTTGACGTTGTAACCCTTCTATTATCTTAAGATGATTTTCATATTCATCATAAGATAATACATTCTTCTTCAATTGACAAAGAGTTTTCCATATGTTGAGATGAATATCATGGATTCCATCTTCCGTCAACATCTTTGGAATGTCATACTGAGAGTCATCCAGAGGCCAAAACATGACTAGTACTTCACCTTTTGCCAGTTGTTTTCTCATGTTTATCATTTCCTCTTTGTCATTAAATGAAGATTCTTCTACCTGTTTTGACCAGAGTTGGTGTTTCCTTGTTGCTTCATCGGATTTAACAAGATTGGTAGAGAAATCATTGATCAAACTAGAAGATTAATGACTTAGGGGTGGTTCGGAGAATGACCTACACCCTAGGCTATCTTCTGGTTGAGAAAGTATTTCACCTGCTAGTGATGAAGTATCAGAAATGACTGGTTTCGCATTTGCAAGTGCCTCAAGATAAGAGGGCTTTCTTGGCACTACATTGTCCACTAGAGCATTTTCCAAGCAATGTGCATCACTAATGTGAAGAGGACTTTCGCAGCAAAATTCATCATCATGGGGAGGACCACCATAATGGGTTACAACAAAAGATGAGATCTCTTACTCCTTGGTCTTCTGTCCACATAGAGGGTTCCTGTGGCTCTCATCTGAAGATGAAACTTCGAGATTGACTGAATTGTCATGAAGCAAGCCTTCATGAGGAAGTGTCTATTGAAGACCTTCGGAATTAATGTTCCCACTATTGAGAAATGAGGGAGTAGAATCTTGAATTTCAACAGATAATTGTCTGAGGGCTTCAAGAACTCCAGTATCGAGCAAGGCCTTGTTACAGATTGTCTCTTGATCTCTTGACTGTGCTGGGTGGGTCTTTTTCTTAGACTCCTTCTTACTCGCCTTGGAAACCACTTGTTGAGGAAAGTGGCTGCTCTGAGCAGGTGTATATGCCTGATCAGGAAAGATGGCCAGGTTAGGCTGACGATCTCTACTCAAATCAAGTGTATGTGCCTGATTTGGTTGTCCGTATTATATGGGGGAGTATTCCCCACAACCCTCTTGGACTGGAACAGATGTGTGTGTTTGTTTCGGTGTGAATTTTTGACGTGTCACTCCACTGGCAGGGACATATTTATGTGTCTTTCCCTGAGATGCCGCTGAAGTTGTTATAATATCCTGGCAGGCATCCAGAATATGAGCAGGGATTTTATTCTGCTCTTTCACCATTGATAGAATATGCTTGGTGACTTCAGCTGCCGGAACGGGAATATACGTCCATTCCGGGCTTGGAGCAGGTGTATGTGCCTGCTCTTGTCCTCCTTTTTCTGTCAGTGAATCCTGACAGTACTCAAGTGTGGGGGCAGAGAGTTGAGTCTGCTTCCTATTTGTTGTCGGGGATTTCCGACTAACTTCTCCGAATGCTACCAAGCGAGACTGTTGGTAGGCTTGATTAATACCAGTAGGTGTATGTGCCTGCTGATTGCAATTCGCCAAATGTGGTTGAAGAGCTCCATCATATGTAGTCAGACGAGCCTGCTGAATAACTGATGATGTATAAACAGGTGTATGTTCCTACCTATAGTACTCTGCCGGAATTGCCTGGCGGGATTGGCATGATGCTGCCAGATTATTCTGCTGGACAGCAGAATTAAAACGGGCAGGTGTATGTGCCTACTCATTGCTTGCCACCAAGTTAGGTTGGTGGACTTCTCCGGAGATGGAATAGATGAGAACCTGCTCACTGTTGACCGGATTCCGCCTCTGGTGGTTCGTCTTGCTTGCTCGGGTTCGAGGAACCTGAGCCAAATGCCTGGAGTCGGTACCCTCATCATGTTGAGGGTGCACTGCCGCACGAGTCTGGCGGCGATTGTTGGTGGGAGCCCTCAGGAAGGACTCATGTTTGTTTGAATTAAGGTCCTGAGGGACCTACTCATTCACCTCCCCAAAATAAGGGAGCGAATAGTGATTGCATTCTGGGGATAACGACCCAAAACGGTTAGAGATGGTAGTCAGCACCGCCTGGTTTTTGATCACTGGTCGTCGTTGTCCAGACGACCGATGTGAGTTGTTCACTTGGAGGGCTTGTCGGGCAGCCTCAAGAGTTGGGATTGTACCATGTTGACGGTACTTCTTAACCAGCGCATTTGATACCCAGTGTTGAAGACGCTGAGTAGGTGATGTCATCCTCAGAGCGGATGACGATCTAGCAGGAGTAGCAGCAGTGGCATTTACGGCAGTAGTATTCATAGGTGTGAACTTAAGAGCAGCCATTCTAGAAATGCAGAAGATCTTGGAAAAGAGTGCCTATTCGATATAATAGACGTAATCAAGATAAATTCATCTACTACATATTTTGGATGATCACATATTTCAATGATTGTTTTTTTTGGCCCTCTCATTGAGTTTTAAATAAGGGCCTAACAAATAGGTAAAACATCATTTTAACTTGGTTAAGGATTCACGTCGGGTTCACCATTTTTTGTTTCCCTCGGAATTCGGGGATGACCGCCTTTGATGGGAGGTTCAAATGTTCCGATCGGTTTCTAATGGGTTTGTTCGTATAACCGAAAACATCCAATGATTCCACATCCATTTGGACCTACTTTCCAAAGGTAGGTGCTCATTATTTTGTGGACTGATGAGGCTTAGGAATTTGCATTGGTCGAGAGGATGGGAGGTCGAACTCATCCCACCTTTTTTAGGGGAATTATTGTCTATTCCGGGACTCTCTTTATAGATTTAAGTTATGTTCGTGAATCCTTATTACATTACCAAGCATAAAATGAGCTTTCCTTTAGATCTTACAATCAATGATAAAATATGTACGAAATTTAGAGAATCTTTTATATGTATTTGAGGTTCTTCATTGATAGAGAATCATCTGTATTTATTTAAAGATTCTTGTTCAATGGTATCCTTCGGCATATTAATATAAAAGTCTCTTGGTCATTATGATGACCATGTTGGTTTCAAAGCCACTCAGTGGGGCACATGAAGTTTATTGCCATTCAGAAGGACATGGATTATTTCAGAGTTGGGATCGAACCCGCAGATGGGCTACCTACATATCCTTTGTTTTGGAAAAGGAATTAGAACCCACGTAGTTCGAGTAAGGGAGTATGATGTTTATGATTTGATAGCTCAAAGAAGGATGTCATAATTACTTTTACACTCTAAGCTCATGTGAGTCATGCTCGATGTGAGAAACAAGAGGTATTGGTAAAAATTAGACAATTGTGCCATGAAAGATGCAATCATAAGAAATAATGTGGGGCTTATGTATGTATGACTGCCCAGATAAATGAAGATTAGGATTTACTTCAGGAAAGAAATCCAGGAGCAGGGTCCATAAAGGTATATGTGCTTTATGGAGATTTTGAATACTCTAACATGGGGCTTACTCCTGAAAAGGAGGCCCAAATTAGGAGAGGACTTATGATTGGGTTTTAATCCTGAAAAGGAATCCCAAATAAAAGGAATTATGACTGGTTAAGAGAAATTAATACTGGGACTTACTTCCTAAGGAGGAGGCCCATGTTAAATGGAATTGAAAATTAAGGGACATGGGGCTTACTCCTAAGGAGGATTCCCAAATTTGAGGAATTATGACTGGGGCTTACTCCTGAAAAGGAGGCCTAGGTTAATGATTATGACTGGGGATTACTCCTGAAGAGGAGGCCCAGGTTAATGATTATAACTGAGGCTTACTCCTGAAAAGGAGGCCCAGGATAATGAGTTCTCTCATCTTAAAGGATGAGGTTGAATGAATGAAATCTCAATATTTTGTGACATAAAGATGTGTAAATCACTATGTTTTGAGAGATATTCTAGAGAATTTTTTTCAGATAAGGAAGTCAAGTCAAGAAATCATGCCATAAATGGCTTTGAAGAGTGCCTCGAAGACTAAATCTTGAATAGGAGAGGTGGAATGTCTTAAGAGGGGTAAAATGGGCAAGAAGGGAACCCAAAAAGGCAGGGGCACGCAAGTCCTGGTAGGCGCGTAGGTACTACGTGGGCACGCAAGTTTTGGTCGCGCAGGTATACCTGCGCGACACTTTGGGTACTTGCGCGGTGTTCAACCAACAGGGTAATACTTGAGCGACTTTTTATTAAAGCCTTTAGAATCCTCTTGAGGTTCTTCCAGAAGAGGGGCGCGCAAGTTATATTGAAGGAGTAAGGCGGCGCGCAAGTGTGGCCATTTCCCTTAAGGGCTGGCCACCTATTCGCGCAAGTGTTGATGAGTTTCAACACTTAAGCCTTCCTCCCCCTCTTTAGATCTTCCGTTCTAGGTAAGAAATTACCTTATAAGTGTTCCGGAAGCTTTGAGAAGAGACTAGGGCGTCAGGAGCTCAAATCTGAGTTTCTGGAAAAATTCCTCCCAAAATGGGGGGCCCACAGGGTCTATTTATAGGTAGGAGAAGACCCCGAGCGGTTATCTTTTAGGTCGCGCAAGTCACTTGCACGACCATAATGCGTCGCGCAAGTGGACTTGCGCGACTATGAGGGAACTTACGTGACCTATGGGCAAAGTTCCCCTTGTTCATCCCTTTGTCGGTTTTTGATGTTTTCTTCAAAGGTTGAATCACTTTGATCTCATATATTCCCCTTTTCCAATATTTAGATTCTGTGACGAAAGGAGCATCAAAAATCATATTTATGATATATATATTTTACGGAAAAACTAGTGTCAAATGAGAATTTATCACAATAAATTTAATTCTTAAATATAATGATAACAACCAAAAAAATCAATGAAGTATTATTTTAAAATCATCACAAATATAGTTTTTATAGTAAAATCAAGCCTTTTATAAAATAGAATATAAATATTAAAATAATATTTCATTAAATATTTTTATTTGAAAAAATATTGAAAAACTATTACAATAATCGAAATAGTCTTACAATTTTTATAAAGGTGGTAAATTTTATTATTGTTATATATGTTAAAAAGAAAAATTCCTTTTGACTCTTGTAAAGAGAGTTGAAAATGAAATTTTCAAAAAAAAATATAAAGATTCATTTCAAACCTTAAAATTAAAGTATAATATAATATTTCATTAATAAAACATTATAGTAAATAAAATTTAATTTTTTAAAATAATCTTCAAAAATATAGATATAGAAGAAAAATATACCCGATGAAAATGAGAAATAATATTAGATTTTCTTCTAACTATTACCTTTGAAAGAGTAACTTAAATTGAATAATTAATCATCATTAATAAATATACATGTTTAATAATTTAAAGTATATTCATATATACCACATAAAGGAAATATATTCATAATACCAAATATATCTCAATGGAGTGGAAATTGAGACGAAATTTCTTGCCCCATGTTTCCTCTCAGTTGATCATGATTTAACCTATAGTATAGTGGGTTTAAAAATATTATTAATTTATAAAAAAATAATTTTAATATAATATATGATCCAATTGTAATATCTTATTACCCGTTGTTCAATAATATTGCATTATTATCATTATTTTGGGTGTTGACTACTTTATTTTCTCATGAATGCTTTTTCATGGAATTTCTAATACTTATACATTGATTAGAGTTCCATAATCTACATAATGTTAATAATGATATAAATAACACATATATCTATTAAATATATCCATATTACCTTCTATTTAAAGCATAAATTAAAAATGGATCACATCGATATGGGGAGGTGGTAGTCCACACGAATGCACGAGTGATGTTATCATTTTCCAATGGATTTGATAGTAAGAAGATATATATAAAATTAAAATTAAAGATCCATATTTATATCATAAATATCATATATATTAATTATTTACAACTTTATAACCATCCAATCAAAGTGGTGATGAAAAAAGAATTAAACTATTACGTGAAGATAGTAAGTCATACGTACACACGAGAAATGTTTTCACTTTTCATAGGATAAAAAATAGAGGTAAATTGGTTGTACCATAATCATAATAAAATCCCAATATTTTTATGATATTTTAGTTATTATTTTAGTATGTTTTCAATATATTTAGAGGAATTTGAAGAATAAACAAATTTGATATAGTCGATAAAGACCACTACCTCTTCTTTGAAAGAGCACCTTTGGATATTCTCTTAAGGTACCTAGGGTTAGCATTTTAGGAATAAATTCACCTCCATAACTTATATATGTAATTTTATAAGATAATTGGGTAGGTTTTGGTCAATATTTATGGCTCAAAGTGTCGTAAATTATTGAGATAATGGGTGTCCTTTTATAAGTGAGGGAGGGGCATTATGGGAATTTCCTAAAATATTAAATTAATATAAATTAATTTTTATGTGAAAATGGATCTAAATTTATATAATTAAAATATAAGATAATTATAAGTTGATATATTCTCATAGAATAAAATTTTGAAAATTTTGGGTCATGTTTTCACCCTTATTTTTAGTTTTAACCCCTATTAACATTTTTGACAATTACCATACTATTAAATTTTTCTATCTTTTAAGGATCAATAATATTACCAAAAAAGAATATATATATATATATATATGGATTATTTTTTATATTTAATATAATATTTTCTGAATTTTAAATCATTTAATAAAATATTATTTATTATAAAATATCATTTTTGTAATTTTGGTCACTATTCATTTAATTTGACTTTAAATACATCAATAAAAAGATATAATTCAACTGTAATCCTTTAAAACATCACTATAATGTTATATTTATATTTAAAATTCATAGAAAAGAAAAATTATTTCAAATTATATCATTTTTAGTATTTATAATTTCAATTATTTTATTTTTCTATTAATTAAATAAATGTTGTCTCACTGTTGCACAAGCATTTAAGGTAATTATTTCAAAACTAAAAATTAGACATAAATTAACATGATAAAAAAATATTCTATAATTTAAATGAATATTTATAATTGGATAAAAGTTTTATTTATCCCTATCATAAAATATTATAGATATTTAATAAAGAAATGTGTCATTTTTTTCTTTATCTCTCACTTAAATATTATAAAAGTAAAAATCATAGATAAATGGGAAAAAGGTCATATTTTTAAATTTTTGAAAATTATGGATGAAATAGACTCATCTAATGAAATTAAGGAAAGTTTTGTGTTGATTTTTAAACCCTTATCACATTATTTTTAACCTTAATTACCCAATTTACCCTTACTATGGTGACAATTATTTACTATATTTCTTATTCATAATGAAGAAAAATAAAAGGAGAGTGTTTACAAAATTTAGACCTCCTGATTTAAAATAATGAATCAATTTTTCAAGATTCAATTTCAATAATTTTCCAAAATTAATTTAAAATTAAAACTCAAAATGCAACAAAAAATATTTTTTTTAAATGCCTTTTAAGTATAAAAATATTTTTATAACAAATTCAAGTATAAAATTCATTCCAAAGACCATAATTTGATTATTAATAATATAATTAAAATAATTTTTATTTTAAATAGTTTTATTAAAAATGTATCTTTTTAAATTCTTCAAACAAAAATAGTATTTTCAATAAAAAGCGGTATTTTTCACAAATCATTTAAAAATCAAACCTTTTGGAAAAATCAGAAAAAGTAACCCTAAGAAAATTTTCATATTATTATTTCATAAATGAATTTAATTTCATAAAATAAATTTTTAAAATGTGGAAAATTTTAATTATAGTATTTTCTCATAGAAATAAATAAAAAACATTTTTGAAGAAAACATATTTTTGGAGAATAAAATGACTTTACTAAAAAATTGGGAATTTTTTATAATAATTAATCAGTAAATTTGTATTGGGTATGAACCTCATATATATTTAAGAATGTAATTATTCATATTCATACCTACAAATTCAAAGGCTAGGTTATAACGGCCATATTTAAATAATAATATTTTATGGTTCATTTAGTCTTAGTGTTGTGTGTTATATAGGCTATCGAATATAGTGCTCTTAAAAAATCCGGATATTACATTATTCCATAATAAAAAAATAATCCATTAATTTTTTATAAATATTACCTTCTAAAAATTTTAGGGTGGTTATTCATCATAACATCCTTAGGTACCCACATTTCTTTCTCTATTTTATGATTTCTCTAAATTAAATTTACGAGTCAAGTCATCTGATTCCTCAACAATTTCTTTATAGAGTCAAGAATATGGATACGATCTTCATAGAATGATATATCTAGTTATGGTTCTTTTTATTTAGATTTGAGCACATTTTTTGGGTCTATAATATACTTCCATAACAAAGTGGTGTGGAATAAATCATGTACTTTTGAGAGGCTTGATGTAATTTTCAATTGGTATGCCATCGTTCCAATTCTTTCTAGAATTTCAAAATATATGATGTACATGGGGCTTATTTTTTCCTTCTTACCAAACATTATAACACCCTTCCGTTGAAATACTTTCAAGAAAATGTGATATCCCACTTGAAATTCCAAATCTTTTATTCTTTTATCAATGTAGAACTTTTTCTACTTTGAGTTGCTTTAATGTGGGATTGAATAGTCTTTACCTTTATTATTTTCTCCTCAAAAATTTCTAGGGCCATAAGATTTATTTTTCCAAATTTTTCCCACCAAGTTGTAGTATTACATCTCTTTCTATATAATTCTCTATACGGTACCATTTGAATACTTTAATAGTAGCTATTGTCATAGGAAAACTCTACCAATGGTAAATATTGATCCCACATACCACAAAAGTCAAGTGAGAAAGACCTATAAATTTCTTATAAAGATTTAACAGTCCTTTTGGACTATCCATCAATTTGAGGATGATAGGTAGTGATCAAATGAATCTCAGTATCTAAATCATTTTGAATAATTTTCCAAAATTTTGATGTAAATTGTGGATCATGATTAGACACAATTGATATAGGACCACCAAGAATTCTTAAAAATTAATTAATATAGATCCTTGAGATGTACTCAAGAGTTAAATATTCTCTTATAGTTATGAATTCTGCATATTTGGTAAAGTGGTCGATAAAAATCCATATTTTATCTTTACTTCTAGGATTATTTAGTAATTTAGTGAAAATTTCCATAGTAATATCATACCATTTATACAAATTAATAGGTAGAGTTTTCATAACTCATATAGGTTGTTTCCTCTTAGAAATAACTTATTTAAAAATCAAACATCTTGACATGTAATTATAAATTTCCTACTTCATATTATCCCACCAAAAATGTTCCTTCAAATATCTATACATCTTGGTGTTACCAAGGTGTATGAGAAATTTTATCTCTGAACATCGTCTAATAATTCCATTTTCAGCTCATTTATAGATGTAACACATAGCCTATTTCCAAATTTTAGAATGACATATTCATATATAAAGTCTCCCAATTTCCCATAATTCATGGTTTTAATTTTCTTTTGAAGATTCTCATCACTATATTGATAAATTTTTATCTTTTCCAATAAAAATGGATTTTCTATCATTTAAAACAGGAGTGATGTTCCCCTTACTTAATAATTTCCATATTAATATTTACTAAATCCATGAACATGGGATCTCTCCCATTACTCATTTTTTCTAGAACTCTATGATCTTTCCTTCTCAATGCATCTACCACCTTATTTTCCTTCCCTAGGTGCTAGTGTATTAATAAATCATACTCCTTGAGTAGCTCGAGCCATCATTTTTTCTACATGCTGAGCTCTTCATATGAAAATACGTATTTTATACTCTTATGATCTTTTTATATCTGACATATTTCACTATATATATAATGTATCCATATCTTTAAAGAAAATATTACAGCTACCAGCTCAAGGCAATGAGTTAGATTGTTTTTTTCATGAGTCTTTAAGTACATTGATGCATATTCAATAAATTTATCATTTTTCATAAGTAAACAATTTAATTTTTGATGAATCACTAAATATAAAAAATCCATAATATCTAGATAATAGATTCAAAATTGGAGAATTCACCAATCTCCTTTTTAATTCTTTAAAACATTCTCCATATTCCTTTATCTATATGAACTAAACCCATTTAGGAGTAAGCTAGGTTAATGGGTTTTCCAATTAAGAAAAGTTTTGATAAAATCATTGATAGTAACATTCAAAACCAATAAAACTACATACCTTGATTATGCTTATTAGTTTAGACCATTATTTGACTTTTTTTCTTTACAGTCTTAACTAAGATTCCATCTTTGGAGACAATATGGCCAAGAAAAGAAAATTTCTGAATCCAGATTCACACTTTCTAAATTTTCCATATAGATATTTTCTTCATAGAGTATCAAGAATGGTTTGAAAATTATTCTCATGATCCATATAGTTTTAGATTGAATCAATATATTATCAATAAATACTACAATAAAATTATCAAGATATTCCATAAATACTTTGTTCATTAAATCCATAAAACAAATGGGGTTCATTAGTCAATCCAAATGTAATTACCATAAACGCGTAATGTCCATACCTTATTCAGAAAGTTGTATTTGGTATATCTTCCTTTATTACTCATAATTGATGATACCCATAATGTAGGTCAATCTTTGAAAAATATTAAGCCCCTTAAATTTGATAAAATAATTCATCACTATGATGTAGAGGATACTTTTTCTTTATCATAATGGAATTTAATTCCCTATAATCTATGCAGAACCTCATAGATACATTTTTCTTCTTAAAAAATTAATAGTGTCTCCCCAAGGTGAAACACTAGGGAATATAAATTCCTTTTCACACAACTTCTTTAGTTGTCTCTTCAACTCCAATAATGTCATGAATTGAGCCAATGGGGCTCTAGACACAACTCCCCAAGCATACCTTCAATAGTCTATAGGCTGGATACTAGCACTGGGTAGGCATATAACATATATGGGATGCCTTTTCCTAAAGTACCAATATGCACACACCCATAAACACCTCGATGCAATAGTACAGAGATATAAAAAGTAGGAAACTAAAATTCATGCATGCATCTATCCCAATATAGAGAACAAAAGAAGTATTGAAATCATAAAAAAAGGAAAAACACATGCCCACCAAAAACTATAAAAGAGACTAACCTGCTCATAAGGAGGGGATCACTGTCAAAATAAAATTTTGAAAAGCTCCTCAGTCCAGCTCTGATAAACAACTCGGTCAGTCTAGATCACCAAGCTTTTCCTTTAATGGGTCCTCTAGGTACTCTATTGAGAGTCTTATAGTCTACACAAGACACAACACGTGTTGGAAAACTCTATGCAGGTGTGAGTATAACAATAGTCATTAGGCATGCCATAAACCCAAAAGAAAAGGAAGCAACTGAAAGGAAACAGTCCGATCAACCTAGCCAGTACGAATCCAATTGAGAGAGAAAATCCATCTCAAACCATCCTTGGATATACATGACTAGTCAGCTTAGTCCATAAGGGGTTTCAACCTTGACATGTGAAAACACTGAAATGACTCCCATAACCACCAAGATATACTTTTCTTAGACTATAAGTATCATGAGGTTCTAACTGTTGAGAAAAGTATTGTTTTCAACAATACATAATAATGTTATTTAAAGGGGGAGATTATGGAAAATAATACTCTGTCTCTTTATAATAATTTTGATGCTCACAAATACCCTTAGTTATTTTCTAATGATTTTATTTAGTATTTTTCAGGAATTTATTAATTTATTTTACTCCTAAAATAATGAGAATTTATTACCTGTTCGGAATCTGCTTTAAGCACGTCCTGGAATCACTGTCCATAACTTACTTATTTAGAATCTGCTTTAAGTGCATCCTGGAATCACTGTTCATACCTTACGTATTCGGAATCTACTTTAAGCATCTCCTGGAATCATTGTTCATACCCTACGTGGATAAACGTAGCGTAAGGATGAAAAGCGTGTATACTTTTTGAGATAAGAGAAAAGTATGGTTAAACAACCACACGTTTTCAGCAAATTATGGAAGAAGAACCTTACGTTAGGAAGGAACCTTAAGTTTTGGTTATTAGCAAAGTATTAAAGGAGAACCGTACGTAAGTACGAAATTTTACGTTTGTTTCTCAAAAGTATGGTTCATCAACCTTACTTTTGTAAACAACCATACGTTCTTGGAAAAGTATGGATCAAGTAAAAGTATGTATCTTTTGTCGTACGTTTGAGAGTTGAAGAAAAAGTATGGATGATCAACCCTACGTTTAAGATCAACCTTACATTTGAAGAAAGTAACATGAACCCTACGTTTATGATTCAACCTTACGTTTGAAGACTATTTCATCAACCCTACGTTTGGAAGCCACGTCATCAACCTTACGTTTGGCGTTGGAAAGTTTGAAAGATGATATTTTTATGCAACGGTCAGCAAGTTGGTTATTGGGCGGATTTCAAGCTGGATTTAAAGTCATTTTTAAAGTACAACTTTGACCGATTCAAAGCCGTTTTATTATTGGATTTAAGATCAAATTAAAAAGAGCTTTTTATGCCGAGTTTTCAGGGAAGTTACGACTACTCTGTAAGTTAAAATTTTTGAATATTGTGAATCATAAGGAGACTTTTATGGATCTAAATGTGCAGGAGATATGCTCAGCTTTATTATATATATTCTCTCTGATAAAAACACCATATAAGAGAGAGCGGTGATCAATATATTATTAAAAAGGTGGAAAACAGAGACTGCAGAAATTCACGTTGATCTGCTAATTCAAAAAGGAGCATCAAAGCTCTATTCAATTAAGAAGAAGGAACTCGATAGAAGATTCACTTGTTCTGCATCGAATATCTATTGTGGATCTACTACTACTGAAGTTGTGAACTATATCTCTATATCTACTGCAACCAGATTGACTCAGAGTTGCTTTGTTTTGAAAATCAATATTTCTAGAGATGATGATCCATCTGCTGTCAATCACATTCTGTTGAAATTGTGAAGATCAACTAGAAAACTTCTTTCTGAAATTCTTTTTATTCTTGAGTAACTAGCTTCTCATTTTAAGCTGTGTAGGTTCGTGTTTGAACCAGAAGGCTTTTTTTTCCTTAGATTGTAAAGGTGTCAACTGCCTGTATTCAGTTGTGGACCGGTCTGTTGAAATGAGGACCAGATAGTGAAAATCACCAAGCTCATGGAGTTGAGTGTTGGTGGAGTGGACTAGGGGCCTTCTGTTCCCCAAACCACTATACATATTTGTGTCCCTGCTTTTATTTTTTTCTGCTGCATGATCAAATCTGATAAAGTATAGAGGACAGAACTCATTCAATTGAAGAGTTAACGAAAAATCTGAAAGACCCAATTCACCCCCCTCTTGTGTATAATCTATAGATTCAGATCCAACAATTGGTATCAGAGGAGGAGCTTCTAATAGAGCCTTAGAATGCTAGAAGATTTTAAAAGATTATATAACAGAGCATCATGACTGATAAAAGACAAGGGATGTCAATGGTCAGAGCACCATATTTCAATGGAGACAACTATGGCTACTGAAAATCGTGCATGATAATATATCTGAAAAACCTCGGATATAAAGTCTATTCAAATATTCTGACTCCTTATGAAATTCTTGAAAATCCTAAGACATGGAGTGATGCTACAGAGGCAGAGTATGATATGAATTCAAAGGCTATGAATGCAATCATCTGCGGTCTAGGACCAGATGAATTTAACAAAGTATCTCAGTGCCCAACAGCATATGAGATGTGGAAAACAATAGTCGTGGCATATGAAGGAACAGATAATGTGAGACAACTGAGATATGCAACTACAAAATTTAAATTTGATACTTTTAGAATGTTTGAAGGTGAAAGCATTACCCAAATGAATGGGATATTGACAGAAATTTTCAATAATATAACAGCTCTAGGAGAACCTATCAAGCAGGCTAATCAATCATTAAAAGTTCTAAGGGTACTTCCTTCTCGATGGAATGGTATCTCTGCTGCAATCAGACAATCAACACCTGTCAAAGATCTAACCATGAGAGAGCTTATTGGTACATTGATGATGTATGAAGTCGAAATGCAAGATGAGGCAAATGAAGATAAGGTCTACATCAAAAGAGAAGATACTGCCTTGAAGGTAACTTCACAACAAAAGAATAGAAAGATGAAGAATAGATAAGTCAAAGATAAATCAGAAAGCTCTGACGCATCTAACTCAGATGAAGAACTGGCTCAGCTAGCCAGAAAATTTAAAAAATTCTACAGCAAGAAAAGAGGCTTCAAAAAATCTTTTAAGAGAGATGATAAAGAAGTAAGATGCTATGAATGCAAGAATATGGGGCATATCAGACCAGATTTCCCACAATTGAAGGATGCAAAGAAGAATAAATTCTTCAAAAGAAATGACTATGATCAGAAAGACAAGAAAGCTATGAAAGCCACTTGGTGTGTATCTGAAGACTCCAGTAGCTCTCCTGAATCAAGTTCAGAGAAAGAAGAATTCAATCTAAAAGAAAACATGTGTTTTATGGTAGAAACTGATGAGTTACACTCATACTACTCCTCAGAATCAAATTTTTAATCAAGCTACACAAATAAAAAACTTACAGCCTACAGAAATATGCTTGAAGAAAGATATGACTCGCTATTTAAAAAACATAAGCCACTAAAGAACATACATAAAGTTGTTTCAGATGAAAGAGATACACTTCTAAAACAATATAAGTAATTAACAGATAAATACAATTCTATTAACACTAACTATATTAATTTTGAATCAAGAATAAAAACACTGCAGAATGAAGTAGAATCTTACAAATAGACTGCATTGGTTTTTACAAAAGGAGAGAATTCTTTAAATGAAATTCTTGGAAAAACTGTCATTAAAAAGGAAAGATTTGGAATTGGGAGTAAAGGAGAAAAACCTAAATTATATAAAAATTATTTTGTTCCTAGCTCTAAAAGGGTTGATTGAAACTTTTGTGGGACAAAGGGGCATATGGATAAAAACTGTTTATTAAGACAACCTCAAATTTATGGTATTAAGAAAGCCTATGTTTCAAAAGACTTATATGATTCAGCTGAGTTTATAAGAACAAAGAAAATCTGGATAACCATATCACTGCTAGCTAACACCCCTGGACCCAACAAAATATGGGTACCAAAGCAATTTGTTTGAATGTCTTTGCAGGTAACAGGCCACCAGAGGAGAAAAGATATATGGTACATGGACAGTGGATTCTCAAGACATATGAGTGGAAACTCATTGAATTTTTCTTCACTCACTCAAAAGGAAGGATAGTCACATTTGGTGACAATGCCAAAGGAAAAATTGTTGGCATTGGAACTATTGGAGATCCAAAAACAGTCTCAGTCAACAAAGTACTTTATGTACAAGAATAAAAACACAATCTGATAAGTATCTCTCAACTTTGTGATGATGGATATACTGTTGATTTTACTAAAAATTGATGTACTGTTTCTAAAAATAAACTCTTTAAATTTAAAGCACCAAGAACTGAAAATGTCTATACTTTGGATTTAAATTCCTTGTGTAAACAACAAGTAAACTGCTTGAATACTAAAGTAAGTGAATCTTGGATCTGGAATAGGAGACTTAGAAATTGCAATATATATGTTTTAAATAAGTTATCTAAGAAACATTTAGTTTCTGATTTACCTAGTCTCAAATTTGAAAGTGACAGATTTTGTGATGCATGTCAACTTGGAAAACAACACAAATCATCCTTCAAATCTGTTAATAAAGTTGCTACATCTAAACCTCTAGAACTTATTCATATGGATTTGTTTGGACCCTCAAGAGTAGCAAGCTTAGTTGATAAATTATATGTATATGTTTTAGTTGATTACTATTCAAGATTTACATGGATTTTCTTTTCGAAATTCAAAAATGAAGCTTTTACTTTATTTGAAAGTTTTTGCAAATCTGTTCAAAATGGAATTTTTTTAATATAATCTCATTGATAAGTGATCATGGTGGAGAATTTGAGAATCATGAATTTAATTCCTTTTGCTCAAACATGGGTATTAAACATACCTTTTCTGCACCCAGAACACCTCAACAGAATGGGATTATTGGAAGGAGAAATAGAAAAATTCACGAAATGGCTAGAACTATGTTAAATGAATATATACTACCTATATATTTTTGGGCAGAATATGTGAATACAGCTTGATATATAATTAATAGAGTTTTAATTTGACCTATTTTGAAAAAGACACCCTATGAACTATGGAATAACAGAAAACCTAAAGTAAATTACTTTAAAGTTTTTGGATGCAAGGTTTACATCTTGAACACCAAAGATAATCTTGGTAGGTTCAATCCAAAATCTGATGAAGGTATTTTCTTAGGATATTCTGCTGCCTCAAAAGCTTATAGAGTCTATAATAAGAAGTCAAGGATTGTTGAAGAATCAGTTCATGTAAGATTTGATGAATCTGATCCCTTTGAGAAAAGGACAGATCAAATGGATGAACTTGACTCTAATGATAACATAAGATTTGAGAACTTAAAGAATGATTTTGAAAATAATATTAAAGAAATTCGGTTCAGTTCAGAGGAACATGATACTGAATAACCTTTAAATGTTTTTCCTAGACAGTCTACAACCCTAAAGAATCACCCTTTAGAAACTGTGATAGGTGACTTAGATACAGGAATTCAAACTAGAAGAAACTTATGAAACCAAGTGGAATTCTCTGCCTTCATATCTCAATAAGAACCCAAGACTATAGAAGAAGCTTTAGATGATGAAAGTTGGGTAATAGCAATGCAAGATGAATTAAACCAATTTAAAAGAAATGAAGTTTGGGAATTAATGGAAAGACCTAAGAATTATCCAGTAATAGGAACCAAATGGGTCTTTAGAAATAAATAGGATGACCAAGGCACAATAACTAGAAATAAAGTAAGATTAGTAGCTAAAGGATAAAATCAAGAAGAAGGAATAGATTATGATGAGACTTTTTCACCTGTAGCTAGGTTAGAAGCCATAAGAATCCTTTTAGACTATGCATCTTATATGAATTTTAAATTATTTCATATGGATGTTAAATCTTCCTTTTTAAATGGTTATTTAATGGAGGAAGTTTATGTTGAGCAACCTCCTGGTTTTGAAAATTCTCAAAAACCAGATTATGTTTTTAAACTTACTAAAGCTCTTTATGGCCTTAAACAAGCACCTAGAGCTTGGTATGAAATATTAAGTTCTTTTCTTTTGAAAAATGATTTTACTGTTGGAATGGCAGACCCAACACTCTTTGAGAAAACTATAAAAAAATAATTTTTTATTGGTTCAAATTTATGTTGATGATGTAATTTTTGGATCAACTAATAAAAATCTTTGTCATGAATTTTCAAAATTAATGCAAAAAGAATTTGAAATGATTATGATGGGAGAATTAAATTTATTTTTGGGTCTTCAAATATTTCAAAAAGATTTTGGATATGTTTTAAATCAAAGAAAATACATTACTGATTTACTTAAGATATTTGGACTTGAAAACAGCAAGACATTTACAACTCCTATGTGTACTAATATAAAACTTGATTTGGATGAAACTGGAAAATCAGTTGACAAAAAGTTATATAGAGGTATGATTGGTAGTTTATTATATCTTGCTGCTAGCAGGACAAATATAATGTATTCAGTATGTATTTGTTCTAGATTTCAATAAAATCCTTAAGAATCTCATCTAACTATTGTTAAAAGAATTTTTAGATATTTAAAAGAAATTGTTTTTCAATCTCTTCTTTATCCTAAAACTTATGATTTTAATTTTATTTCATATTCAGATACTGACTTTGGAAGTTGTAGATTAGATAGAAAAAGAACATCAGAAACATGTCACTTTTTTGGAAAGTCGTTGGTGTCATGGTCTAGTAAGAAACAACATTCAGTTTCCTTGTCAACAGCTAAGGCAGAATATATTTCTATTGGCAGTTGCTGTGAACAAGTGTTGTGGATGAAAAACACTCTTATGGACTTTGGATTGAATTTTAATAATACACCTATTTTATGTGATAATACAAGTGCAATTAATATTTCAAAAAATCCTATTAGTCATTCTAGAACTAAGCACATTGATATAAGGAAACACTTTTTAGGAGATCATGTTATTAAAAAAGATATATTTTTAGAATTTATAAATATAAAAATTCAATTAGCAGATATTTTTACTAAACCACTTTTCACTGCAAGGTTTGATTTTATTAAGGGGGAGCTAGGTTTATTTGATTTTAAATAAAATTTTATTTCACAATGTTTTTTCTTATTCCACTTAAATTTTTTTTTCTCTTTTGTTTTTAAAACAGAATAAGTTTCTTTTATCCACATAATCTATATTATTTATTTTTAAATATATGTAATGATTATTAAAAACACGATAATTAAGGTTGTCAGAAACCCTTTCGACTTCTAAACCGCTTCATTTCCATCGAAACCTTTTCGAATCTGAAAACCGCACCTCTGCTCGTGAACCCTAATCTTCAAACCTCTGAAACCCTAACCTTCAAACCTTTAGATAATCTCATAGAATTGTTAAGGACTAAAAGAGCCAGTGAAGCCGAGCCGAGCAATTTCAAGAGAAAATGCTCAGAAGGAAGAAAAATATTACAAGGCAAGGTAATCAATCTCGACTGGTTATTTCAGACAAATCTTCCGTTGAAACAAGCGCTCTCATTTCAGAACCTTGAACAGATATTCAATAGTGAAAATATGGAATTTCTATATGAGGTAAAACTTAGATAATTCTTCAAATCTGTACAGTTTAGTCTGGGGGATACTGAGGATAGTATGATGGCTAAGATAGAGAATAGGGATTTCTCAATCTCATCAGTAGAGATTGGTCAGATTCTCAACTGCCCTCATGAGGGAGTTTTTCATTTCAATTTAAAAAATATTGGAGATTATGTGCATAAATCCAAGGATATTATTTTTTTTTTGTTTGGAACATCTACTATTAAGAAAATGATGGTGAAAGATTTAGAACCAGATCAGAAGATCCTGGTTAAATTTGTTCAGACAGGAATAGCTCCCAGAATGGCAGAAATGGAAAATATTTTGTACCCGGATATGTACATAATGTATCTTTTGTTAAGTGATATCAAGTTAAACTTCCCAAGGTACATGGTCAGGTACCTCAATTACTGTTGCCAAAGTGACGTCCGGATGAACTTTTATCCTTTTGGTCGGTTTATTTCTAAACTGTTGCTTAAGAAAGACATGGTGAGATTAGTGGATGCCTGAGTACACTGTCATCACAGTAATATGTTTAATGCTGGAACTTTAAGGAAGATTGGATACTTCTGGAGCACCATTAAAGGAAAACTCTTGCCAGTAGGAGCTGAGGAAGACTCAGAGAGTGCTCAGGCTCAACCTTCTAAGTCCAAGGAGTTACAGGCTGAATCAAGAGTCAGCAATGTAGCAAGAAGGATCCGATTTGAAGTGGAAGATGCTGATGAAGAAAGAAGTCAGGAGGGACTTCAATCTTGAATAACTAGAGCTTTAAATGAGGAAATTACTTCCCCTGCATTGGCAACAACAACAGAAGCTTTATTTTCTTATTATTTTGTAAGAGAAGATGTTATTGATAAGACCATAGAATTTTTTAGTGAAAGGACCACACCAGTAGAGGGATCAAGAGTTCAAGAAGAAGCTCAAAGGGAGAATCAGGAATAGATTGTAGCTGATGTTGAAGTTACACTACAACAGAACCAAGATAAGAAGTCAGTGCCTTGTGGGGAAGTGGCCAGACCTCAGGAAACTCCTGAAAATGTTGTTATCGAAAATCCAATGGAAAGAAAAGATGTTGATGTTTGTGGTGAGCATGATTTTGAAGCTCACAGAGAATTACTTCAAGAGGATTTTTCTGTGGAGGAGTCTACGGACTCTAAGGAAAAATCTGTGGACCAACCTACTCAGGACAAAGAAAAAGAGAAATATGATGCTGAATCATTATCTTTGGTACTGCTGCATCATCCAGAGCCTAAGAATGAAAATCAAGAATAGGGTGCCTCTGATTCAAGGAAGAAAGAAGTTTAAGAACTGTACAAAAAGGTGTCTCAGTTAGAATCTGAGGTTGTCACTCTAAGAAATTCCTTAACCTTTGAACAATTGAGATTTCAAAAGCTAAAAGAGAGTACAGTCTAAAGGCAAGAAGTTGAAATGTTTAAAGAGGATATGCTAAATGCAGTTGCAAATTTGAAATCTGAAATGGTTATGAAGATATATTTATCTAATCTTAAGTTGTTTATGGAGAACCAATTTGCATCAGTTGAAAATAATGTTGTTAGTGGATCAGGTACTTCACCTGATTTAATCCAAAGATTTTAAGCTATCACAGCCGTAATGAGCAACATGAATGACAGGTTTCATGATCTTCAATGCAACAGTGCTCCATTATCAGTGTTGCTGGACAATCAGAAATTTTTAATGGATCAACTGATATCTATTGAGCCACCAATCAGGACTCTGTTAACTCAGATGTCAGAGAATTTGTCATTGTTTATCGAAAAAGAATAAAGGATGCATGAGTTTTTCAGAGTCAATTTAATTGAGGATATTCATATGACTCAAGAGAATAGAGAGCTCATTATCAAACATGGGGATGGGATAATGAAGAGACCCAGGGAAAAGTTCACATAAATCAAGTCTGCAATCCAGAGGAGATAGAACCCAATGCCTATCTTGCCCAAACCTTGATTCCTGTGTTTATCATACTTGTATTTTTTTAATGAAAATATGTCTACTTATTTCTCTTTGTTTTACTGATTTTATTTTTGATATGCCAGTACTCCAGATTTAATTATTGATAAACAGTTAATAATAAGAATTTACCTAGAGTTTAGTGCAATATTAAATGTGTTAAAATACATGCTTTATCATTATTTTTGATATCACAAAAATGTGGAGAATTTGGATACATACAACATCGTATTTTTATTTAGGGGGAGAATTACATGAGAAATTTGGATAACCACAACATTTTATTTTACCAAACTTTATTTCAATGGTTTTCTATATATTTAATGTTTTGGGTACTTATCCAAATTGTTTATTATTAAGGTTATTCAGAAGAAGAAATTGGGATAAAACTAAAAACTTTTATTTCTAAAGAATTTTTTTTTCTGAGGGAGTTATTTTTATTAAAATAATTTTGCTAAAATTAAATATTGTTTCATCCTCCCAAAATTCTAAAACTTTATGTAACTAATTTTTAAAGTCAATTTCGTTTAAATAATTTTATTATCTTATGGTTTTTGTGATCATCAAAAAGGTGGATATTGTTGAGCAAAGTATTGTTTTCAACAATTCATAATAATGTTATTTAAAGGGGGAGATTATTGAAAATAATACTCTCTCTCTTTATAATAATTTTGATGCTCACAAATACCCTTAGTTATTCTCTAATGATTTTATTTAGTATTTTTCATGAATTTATTAATTTATTTTACTCTGGAAATAACGAGAATTTATTACTTGTTTGGAATTTGCTTTAAGCGCATCCTGGAATCACTGTTCATACCTTACTTATTTGAAATCTGCTTTAAGTGTGTCCTGGAATCACTGTTCATACCCTACGTGGATAAACGTAGTGTTAGGATGAAAAGCGTGTATACTTTTTGAGATAAGAGAAAAGTATGGTTAAACAACCATAGGTTTTCAGCAAAGTATGGAAGAAGAACCTTACATTAGGAAGGAACCTTACGTTTTGGTTATCAGCAAAGTATGAAATGAGAACCTTACGTAAGTACTAAACATTACGTTTGTTTCTCAAAAGTATGGTTCATCAACCTTACTTTTGTAAACAACCATACGTTCTTGGAAAAGTATGGATCAAGTAAAAGTATGGATCTTTTGCCGTACGTTTGAGAGTTGAAGAAAAAGTATGGATGATCAACCCTACGTTTAAGATCAACCTTACGTTTGAAGAAAGTAACATGAACTCTATGTTTATGATTCAACCTTACGTTGTCAACCTTGCGTTTGAAGACTATGTCATCAACCCTACGTTTGGAGGCCATGTCATCAACCTTACGTTTGGCGTCGGAAAGTTTGAAAGATGATATTTTTATGCAACTGTCAGCAAGTTGATTATTGGTTGGATTTCAAGCCAGATTTAAAGTTTTTTTTAAATTACTACTTTGACCGATTCAAAGCCATTTTATTATTGGATTTAAGATCGAATTAAAAGGATCTTTTTATGCCGAGTTTTCAGGGAAGTTACAACTACTCTGTAAGTTCAAATTTTTGAATATTGTGAATCAGAAGGTGAATTTTATGGATCTAAATGTGCAGGAGATATGCTCAGCTTTATTATATATGTTCTCTCTAATAAAAACACCATATACGAGAGAGTGGTGATCAATCTATTATTAAAAAGTTGGAAAACAGAGACTTCAGAAATTCATGTTGATCTGCTGATTCAAAAACGAGCGTCAAAGCTCTGTTCAATTAAGAATAAAGAACTCTATAGAAGATTCACTTGTTCTACATCGAATATCTACTGTGGATATACTACTACTGAAGTTGTGAACTATATCTTTATATCTACTACAACCGGATCGACTCAGAATTGCTTTGTTTTGAAAATCAATATTTCTAGAGACAATGATCCATCTGCTATCAATTGCATTCTATTGCAATTGTGAAGATCAACTGGAAAAATTCTTTCTGAAATACTTTTTATTATTGAGTAACTAGCTTCTTGTTCTAAGATGTGTAGGTTCGTGTTTGAACCATAAGACTTTGTTTTACATTGAATTGTAAAGGTGTCAACTGCCTGTATTCAGTTGTGGACCGGACTATTGAAACGAGGACCAGATAGTGAAAATCACCAAGCTTGTGGGCTTGAGTGTTGGTGGAGTGCACTAGGGTTCTTCTGTTCCTCGAACCACTATACATCTTTGTGTCCCTACTTTTATTTATTTCCAATGCATAATCAAATCTGATAAATTATAGAGGACAAAACTCGTTCAATTGAAGAGTTAACGAAAAATATGAAAGACACAATTCACCCCCCTCTTGTGTATAATCTGTAGATTCAGATCCAACACTGACCTCATATCCAATGATAGGATTATATTTGAAGTTCTCTAATAGTAAAACAAAACTAGGAGGAAACACTCTATGAACTCAGCCAACCCAGATGGCACCCATATGAGATATTCACTCCATTGAAATAAACTCACTAGGTCCAACTCTAGTTCCCAATACCAAAGATATTGCCATCACTAACTTGTGCCCTGCACAAGGTTATAAAAACCCAAGTGTAGATTCCCTCCCCTCACCACTTCACATAGTTGAGGGAGCATTGACTCCAAATGATACAATGCATTCATCCTATCAAATGAGAGAGAATGGAGGGACCTATACCTCACCATTTTCCTATAGTAAAGGTAATAAAAGATTTTAACTAACCCATGAAACCTATGTTTCTCCTATGTGGAGTGGCCCACACCTCAATTCGTAGAGGGTTCACTAACTCCTAACTAGGTATTTCATATAACTTATGGAGGGGAACGATTTTCATAACTATTTTCAACTGTCAAGGGAGCACTAAATCCAATGGAGGACCCGCTTCCTGCTACTACTTGAATATGGGGGAGTAAAACTCTATAGGTGAGGAACTAAACCCTGGTATGATATAGGAGTACCACTATGAGGCTAGAAGAACTGTGCCCTAATACCATAGGGTAGTACCACTCTACCTAATCAATTACTATGGGGGATCCACACCCTAACACGATGGGTGATTACCAATCCTAGGCTAGAGGAACCGCTCCCTGGTACGATAGGGGAGTGCCAACTATTCTGTAACAATGTGTATGTAGGACTCGTACCTTGGTATTAAATGAGGGTTCCGACTCTAAGGATAGAAGACCCTAACCCTAACACAATATGGGAGTACCCACTCTATGAATATTACACATCTATATAACCTACACCCTCACACAATAGGGGAGTACCTAATCCATGAAAGAACTACCCCATAGGTAAAGAGGGAGTCCCATTTCTACCAAACACTACTAGAAAGGGGATCTTTCCCCATTAATCTATCCCCATTATTTTTCTAAGTCGTGGGGATATCTCTTTTTTTATTATCTATTCCCATGGTTTTATTAAAACTGTGGGTAACAAATCCCCAATTCCCGAATTCCATCGTGCTTCTCCTCCCTCTTCCATCGCACTCCTCCACTCTTCCATCGTGATCCTCATTACCCTCTCTTCCATTTCCCTCTTCCATCATGCTCTTCCTTGCATCCTCGACTTCCATCCCTCTCCTCCCCTCCCTGACCACCGTCTCCCAGTCATCCGACCTCTGCCACTTGGCCCTCTCCTCCCCTCACCAACCTTCACCTCCCATCCATCCGACCTCCACATCCCAGCTATATCCTCCCCTCCCCGGCCTCTGCCTCCACTCTCGACCTCCCTCCCAACTTTTGCCTCAACCTAAACATCCTGGCCTCCACCTCCCTGCCCCCAACTCCAGCAACATCCCCCCTATCGGCTCTCTCTCCTCCTGGTCTTCGCCTCCACCTCAACTTCCCCCAGCTTCGACAACGTCTCGGCCCGGCCTCCGCCTCCCTGCCCCTAGCTCCGGTATCTAGGTATGAAATTTCTTCTCCTTGTTTTTCATTCTATTATATCTAAATTCAGTTGAGGATTTAATAAACTAAAAACAGAGAAAAAACCTAAAATTACTAAACCATTGTTTGGAATATTGTTACCATTCTCATCAATATATTCCCTAGAGTGAATCTAAATATATTTTTTCTTTTAGTTTATTTTTTAAATGAGTTATAATTGTGAGATCTATCATTGAAACCTATTATTGTTTCCTTTTTTAAACATTATATTTCTAATTTTCATGATTACTAAGATTCTGATTATGAATCACACACATTTGATCATTGAGATTGACCAGAATTTGAGACTATTGGTATGTTTCTTTCAAACTATATAGTTAAATGAATAATAGTTTACTTGGAATTACTATCAATAAGTGATATTGGATATGTAATCAATACTTGAGGCAAATATTGTCACTTTACATTTCAAATAAGTTCCTAATTTGGAAAGGTATTGTGATAATTAAATTATTTGAAGGACTATTAGTGTTTAGAACATATTTATATATTAAATTTAGCTTAGAGATCTAGAAACCACTTTGGAATAAATGTGATTCCTTTCCCTAATTAGAATTTTTGGTTATATAATAACCATAGAAATTGGATCCTATGTGGAAAACAATGATGGAATCGTAAGGATAAAATAATGAAAATGAATACTTTGGTTCCCTGGACCCATAAAAATATAGTCCATCCATTACTTATAAATAGGTTGAGGTTTTACCATGGGGATAATGATTCATTCATTTAAGATTGGTTTCTTCCCCTCTTTTGTGAAACTCAAACATACACGAGCATCCTATGACCAAATTACATGTCTCCCAAAAAATAAATTCTTTTAAGGGAAAACATTTTCATGAGTGAAGTTTAGAAAATCAATTTACTTGAAAAAAGTTATTTAAAGGCTAAATATAGAATTCTTTGTCAATAAAACTCATAGGTGAGCCTTTCTATTCTTCCTAATCTATTCTTCTAGTCTAAACTCAAGGAACCATCCTTGACATTTAGAGGAATGGTAGTATTATAACCCATAGATTACGATGGAGGTATTCCAACCAAATAGATCAAGTCTAATATATTTAACTCATAATTCAAAATTAAATGAGGGTACACCATAAGAATCCAAAATAGTAATCTATGAAATTTGATACATAAGACATTACCCAAATCCCAAGGGAGATTCCCCTGGTCATTTCACTTCAATTTCCCTCATTTTCATTTCTTATGAGAACCCTAACCACGGTGTGGGAAAAATTTAGTGTTCGATATTAATATAATAATGTTTATTTTATTTTTCAATTGATTTTAAATTCATTTATTTTACCAAAATGGCCTTTTCATTTTTAAGAGTCTTGTTGTGACTTGTTCCACTATGTATGCAGTAGGTGTTTCTAGGTAATTATTTTATTAAAAAATTCATAAAGTGATTTAGTTTATTAAATTCATCTTCTAGTATATTTATACCAATATTTTATACCCATGATTGTTTTATATAAATTATCTAAATGATTTTCATTAATTCTTGGAGATGAAGTGGTTTTCTTTAAATTTATTTTCCCTCTTTGAATTAAAATTTTACCCATAGAAAATATTAAATTACATGAATATGGGTATCCTTTAAAATATTTTTGATGATGGATGAATTTTTTTATCTCTCCCTTGATTTTAAAATGAAATAATGCATGTTTAAGGGTGTATTTTAATGTTAAAAGTTGATTTTTTTTATGTTACACCTAAGGGAGGACAAACTTTTTTATCTCTTCCTTAGTTCAACTATAATTACACATACCACTCTATCATAGACATGAAACCTTTCTTTTACCATTATGGTTTACCTTGTTGATCATCCCTTTATAGGATAGAGGTAATAATTTTATCTCTGATACTAAAAGGGTTGAAATTGGTTATAAAAATAAAGGCACTTGCAATAAAAATGTGAATTAACTATTAAGTTTTTATGTTCTAATAGTTTTATTTTCTATAGTACATATCACTTTTTAAATTATGGTTTACATTGTTTATTGGAAGATAACTTTTTTTTCTTGTTATATAATGGATAGAAGCATGATGTATTGTACTGATAGTATTTCAACTATGTTTCAAAATAATTTGGGGAATTTTTTAGATTTTTCATTTGACAATGCTTTAGATGAATGTTTTATACAGTTTCCATGCTATAAATGTGTTGGAATACCATGGTTAAGCTGGGAAGAAGTTAGCTACCATATAACAAAATTTGGATTTCAAACAAACAATTATGTTTGGTATCACCATGAAGATACGAGTCAATGTTCTACTGTTCATGAACAAAATGAAAGAAGTGGCATGGAGAATTTGATATTAGATCAATTTACATTTGTCTATCATCCCTATAGAGATAGTATGATAGTGCAAGAAGACAATGATATCAATACACATGAGGAAGATACTGAAGATGATGATGAGAGAGTGAAAAATTTATTGGATGATTCCAGAACTCCAGTATATCAGGAATGTACTAAAATGACCAAGTTGGAATTCTTAATGCGGTTATATCATGGGAAAACTATGTATGGAATTTCTAATACCGCTATTTATTACATTCTTACAGTTTTGAAGGACTTGCTTCCTTATGGTGCAGATATTCCCTCAAATCATTACAAAGCATGGAAGTTAATTAAGCATCTTGGATTTGATACTAATAAAGTCCATGCTTGTCTGTAATATTTCAGATAATTTTGGGAGGAAACAACTGACCGTAGTGACTATAAAGAATGTGGTACATCTCGATGGAAGAAAAATGCAGATGGAACGCCATCTCGTGTGGCACAGAAAGTCATGTGGCACTTTCCATTGATTCTCATACTTCAAAATCTATTCATGTCTGCAGAAATCTTAGCCAATATGTGATGGAATGATTTTGAGATAATTAAAGGTAATGATGAGTTAGTTCATCCTGCATATGGATTAGCATGGTGGAAATTTGATGCACAGCATCCTGATTTTGTAGCTGAGGTGCGTAATGATAGGTTGGGTCTATCATGTGATGGTTTTAATCCGTTTGGTCAAATTCTTACTTCTCACAGCACGTAGATGGTTTTTATTCATGTTTATAATCTTCCTCTCTTAATGTGTATAAAAAACCATTCACTTTCTTGAGTATACAGATATCTGGACCTTCTGATCCTGTTAATGATATATATGTCTACTTTCAGACTTTAATAAGAGAGTTGAAACAACTTTGGTATTTGGGTGTGTGGACATTAAATTTTTCTTCAAAGAATACTTTTCAGATGTGTGATTCCCTTCTATGGATGATAAATGATTTCTCTGCTTATGCAATGATGTCTGGGTGGATCATGAAGGGAAAACTATCATGTCCTGTTTTTATGAAGAATACACGATCGAGAAGGCTTAAATATCATCGTAGTTTTAGTTTCATGGGACATCGACGATTCTTGACAATGTATCATCAATATAGGAGGAATCGTCTGAGGTTTGATAATACTGTTGAGACTAAACAACCACCTCAACATATGTCAAGAAGTGATGTGCTTAATGAATTAAAATATTTCAGTTTTTCATTAGGTAAAGGTCAGTTGAAATCTAAAAAGAGGAAGAATGTTGACATTGAAACCACTTACAATTGGAAAAAGAGAATTATTTTTTTGAATTTCCATATTGGTCTACAAATTTGTTAAATCATTGTTTAGAAGTAATGCATATTGAGAAAAATATATGTGAAATTTTTCTTAAAATTCTTCTGAATATCAAGAGGAAGACCAAAGACGTCATCCGATCTCGTCGAGACTTGTTGGATTGGGGTATTCGACCAGAATTGCATCTTGTGTATATCGGTAAAAATAAATGGAAAGTTCATTATTCTTCTTATGTGATGACACCGTCAGAGAAAGATAAATTTATGGAAGTATTGGATAATATCAAGGTTCCTGATGGCAATTCTAGCAAGATATCTGAATGAGTCAACAGAAGATATGTGAAACTAAAATATATGAAAACTCATGATTATCATATCCTTCTTCATGAATTGATTCCAATAGCAATTCTGCATTTTCTATCCAATAATTCAAGGGGGAAAGTGATTCTCTTGTGCCATTTTTTTAGATACCTTTGTTCTAAAATTTTGTCCAAGTCATTCTTGATAAAAATGCAGTAGGAGGTGCCATAAATTTTATGTGAGATGGAAAAGATTTTTCCTCCATCCTTTTTCACTTGCATGTTGCATTTAATGGTTCATCTTCCAACTGAAACAATTCTTGGGGGACCAGTTTTTTTTGGTGGATGTATCCTACTAAAAGAAATATGTGCACAATGAAATCATATGTTTGAAAAAATAATTATCCTGAAGGTTCAATTGTGAGGGGTTATCTTGCTCAAGAATGTATGGATTTTTATTCAATGTATTTGTCTGATGTCGCCACAAGACATAATCGGCCAATGCGAAATGAATATGAACAGTATGGGGAAATTAATCCCTCATTTCTATATCATCCCTAAACATGAGGAATAGTTTGGTCTTATGCATTGGATACATTGAGCCTTGAAGAGTGAGAGATGGCACATTGCATAGTCTTGTTTAACTGTGGTTTGTTCGATGACTATATCAAGTATGTAATTTGGATATTTATATGTTATCTCATATTATGAAATTTCACATATACCTTACAATTTTATTATCATTTTATATAGGGAACATAAACAAATTATAAGTATAGTTCATTAATCTTTGTCTTTGAGAAGGAGAGATGCTTTTCATAGCCTAGAGTTTCCTGCTTGGTTCAAATCAAAGGTATTACCATTACTTTAATTAGTTTAAAAAATAGATATCTGTTTAATTATATTATTCATATATATTTTAGGTGTTGAGTTTACCTATTGACTTTGTTTCTCAATAATTGAGAGCTTTGACTTTTGCTCCTAATTATTTGGTTCGTGAATGTAAATCTTTAATAATAAATGGGTATAAATTTGTTACAACAGATCAAGCAGTGAAAATGAGAACACAACATGATGGCACTATGTTAACCGCTACAACAGATTGTTATATCAGTGTATCAGATAGTCATCCTTGATATGAATATGTGTATTATTATGAGCTATTTGATAAAATATTTTTATTGGATTACTACTCTCAAGGTAGATTCACTATGATGAAATGTAAATGGTTTGATTCAATGAGACAACATGGTACATTTATTGATGACTGTGGATTCAAAGTTATTGATATGAGTCTATGCCTGCAAACTAATGAACCATACATTTTGGCATCAATGGCTAAACAAGTGTTTTCTGTGAAAGATCATATGAGACCTGATTATGGTGTCATTAACGACATAATCCCCAGACATATTTTTCATGATGCTGGTGATGAAATTTCCACCATTAACATCCCCATTGGTGTTGGCCAAAATATTAAATTTGATGAATCAAATTTTCCCATTGTGAGAGTTGATGTTGAACCTGAAGTAGTGGTCGGTAATATATAGAAATAACCATATATGTTCACTGTTTATTCAGTTTACATTGACATGAGTTTCTTAGGTTAGTATTATTATAATTACTTTAATTATGTTTCAGTTTGGAATGAAATGTTTGTTTTTTGTATTTTCTGGTGTTTTTTTCATTAAATCGGATTTATTTCAATGTAAAAAAATTGGTTTAAATATTTTTTTAAAAAAATTTATAACTTGGTAATGTAATTTTAAAAACTATGTTAGTCATTTCCTTGTAATCATTTGTACAAATAGTAATTAAAAGAATTCAAATTGGTTCCTCTCATGAATTTCTTATAGATGTAAGTTGTATGCATGATTTGTAAAAACTATTTCTAAAAACATTAAATTTCATTCTTATATAGATTATGCCAAATACTACAGAAGGTCGAAGGAAGCGACTATTTGATCTCGATCGACCGAGGCGTGAGTATGCGTTTCCTTCACTTCCATCAGTGATTATTATAATTGTAATGTTTTTTTCTACATTACATATAATTTCATGTTAATATTATTTATCAATTTTTTTGGGAAATTCGGTTCCATAAGATTTCACTCATAATACGGTTAGCATGGGTATGAGTGGGGATGCTCCTAGACCTAGATAGAGCACCCATCATACCCATTTCCACACTGACCTACCATTTGACACCCCTTCCACCACACCTTTCCATCCTCCTCTTGAGTCTTTGGGGATGTTTTTATCCATGCCTCCATTATCATCTCAACTACTCTCTTATTCACATGCCATGTCTTTTCCGCATTCAGGGATGATCCCATTGATGCCTCCATCATCTCATTTTTCCTCTTCTTCCCATATGATGACTACACTGCCTCTATAGATGTTTCCACCTTTATCATATCCATATCTATTGATGTATCCCCCATCCTACTACCCATATGATGTCATGTCTACACTGCCTCCAATTCCTACCGTCCATCCAGCATCTGATGAGTCTATTCCATTAGCTTCCACTCTAGTGCATGAAGGTCACCCAGAGCATGCATTATAAAAGACACTTCTTGCAGAGGTTTCTAAGTCAGGATATCCCACAGATCCATTATAGTCTATTAAGAAATCTGCAAACTGTTTTTTGATTATAATTGTTTCAAATTATATCACTTTATTTTTGTCATGTTGTACCATGACTTAATTCTTCATTCCCCCCTCTTTTTTCTTATTCAGTGGGATCTTCTGCTAGGCGACATGGGTGCACTTAGATGAAAGAAGTTTAAAATCTCTAGACACAACTAATGGTGGATTACAATTGACAAAATCAGATAGTAGGTCCAACTACAATGCAGTGTAAAAGTTTCATGGACACTTCATCCAAGTATCACGATATCATTCCAGTGTAAACGGTGACATGGAGACATATTATAAAAGAGATTAAGGACAAATCATGGGAGAAAATATGGGTAAGAAAATTATATAAAGTCATATCTATATTATTGGTGTATATAAATGAAATAACATGTTCATTGCAGATTTGGTTTAACTGTCCCAATGGAGAAGTTGCTAAGACTGCAAGGTTGATGTATGTTGGGGAGTTCTGGTGCTCATACAAGCATGAGTTGTATGTTGGTTAGAAGAGCAGGGTTGGTACTAACATATAGGGGGTACCCATATTCCCTGACTATCCAAAAAGTCAATATGAAAAAATGATTGCACATTGTAAGACTACTAAGTTTAAGGTAATCTCAATCTTTAATGGTTGACATATAAAATTTAATTCTTATTACTTTCATTGGAATTTTTTTTAGGAAGTGTCAGAGAAAAACATAAATAATAAGGATTTAATGACATATTTTCACACATTGGGGCACACTACAATGCTTGATCATGAAAATTACCAGGTACTTTAACCATGTATTTTGATGTTATACTGGATGTGTTGGGAAAAAATCCCTCAAGGTATCATTGAATCATTTTTGAGGTGATTGTGTTTATTGACAAAGTGGACATCTGTGTTGTGATTTTTGACAAAGCAAACCATGACATATAAATTTGTTGACAATGGGGATTTTATGGTGGCATGTCGAGTTCAAGGGATGTGGTTAACGATCCATGTTTGATTCAAGAACATCGACAAAGGAATGGATGATCTGGAGGCGGTACAAAAAGAGCAGATACAAGGTGGCATTGTTTTCTAGTGTTTGCCAAATTTTTGGGCCTGAAAATTGAAAAATAGAGAAAAGTGGTTTTGGAAAAGGGACTTGCGCGCCATTTTCTTGAAGGAGAGGAAACTTGTGTGCCATATTTTTTTCAAGATTAGAACATCAAAATATGGAAAAGGGAAAAGGGGAACCCAAGTTTTAGGGTTGGTTTCACAAGTCACTTGCGCTGTAGAGACTTGCGCACCGAGAGGAGACTTGCGCTCCATCGTGCAGGGTGTCCGAATGCCTATAAATAGAGTTCTAACCCTCCTCATTCGGTACAAGTTCAAAACTTAGAAAAAAACATAGCTCCCATCACGCAGGTGTGGTGGTCGCACAATTGGTGTTGTGGTCGCACAAGTAGAAGTTGCACGCCAGTTGTTTGTTACACATCCAGAGTGGTTTGGGTGAGAAGGGGAGGGATTCTCCCAAGTTTTGAGTTGAAGAAGGGGGTGTCACACAAGTGGTTTGTGACACTTTCATTCCATGTTTTGAAGAAGCGTGATAGTTGATGGTTGCATGCCAAAATTGGTTTGGGCGTAAAAGGGTGTGAGTCATGCAAGTTTGGAGTTGAAGAAGCTAGCGTCGCACAAGTGGTTGAGGTGAAATTGCACGCCAGTTTTAACTTGCGCGCTGAGACTTGTGCGCCAGCTTGGATAATGGATCCAGGTATGGTTGAAGCATGACAGTGATTCAGGGCTGCGTGGAAGCTGGAAGATTGTCTGATACCTTCGATGCAAAGTGAGATTCATCTATGGGTGAAAGTTGGACTTCAATAGAGCATCTACATAAAATAGAGGATGTATTCATTAGTGATAATGAAGAGACCTACAGGTCTATAAACTATGAGTGGATACTTTCCAGAGTAGTGAGCAAAGGAAGAGGAAGAAGGTGATATTCTCCATCGGCAGTGATCTAGAGAGAGAGAAACAGGGAATGACCCTTGGGAAAGTAGTGAGCTGACCCTAAATCTTGTAAAGGCAGTGAGCCTGGGCATAGAATTGATCTATCCCAAACCTTGTAAACAATAGTGTGACTTAGTGGATTTGGTACAGTGGCACATCACCGTTGTATGCTCCTTGGACGTATCCCAGTGAGGGTGAACCAATTAAAAATATCTATATCTGCCTGCTTACTTCCCTGCATTGCATTTAAAGCATCATCATCAGATAAAGAAGAAAGGAAGTGGTCATAATAAACACACAAGTGAAAACAAAGAGACCCTTGTAATAAAGAGGTCAAGATCCAGTGGGGCAGGAATAATTTTGAAAAAGAATATTTATACCATGATTCACCCCCCCCCCCCCCCCCTCTCAGGGTATATAGGTCCCTATTGGTCCCAACAATTGGTATCAGAAGGAGGTTGCTTTTATCAGATTTGTTTACTCCGACTTGGTGTAGTCAATTTGTGTGGTTAAATTAGTCTTCTCTTATCTTGGTGTGCCATGGAAAAGGGAAAAACATCAAAGAAGAATTAGAAGTCATGTGATATCCTTCAGTGTGTAAGTGTTTATGGAAAAAGTGTGATTCAACTAAAAGAATCAGACAGCTTACTGAAGGAAGGCCTGGATGAATCTGATAAGGAAAAGATTGATTCACTCAATCATGATGTAAGGATGAGTAAATTACTTGAACATCAAAGTGATACCGAAACAACTGATGATGAAGAAGTTTTAAGAAGGAGGCGACCAGTAGATGTTGTCAACATGACAAAGAAATTAGATCATAAATTGGATGAAGAAGTCAAATCCAAATATATCCGGATCCAAGTATTAGAAATTGAGGTCAACAAGATAAGAGGCTTAAATCAAGGTCTTATTGATGTGGATACTGACCTAAGGGGGGAGAATTATTCTCAAGGTGAAGAACTAAAAAATATGGTTAGAATGAAAGGAAAACAAAAGGCTGATGATTATGAAGAGAATAACAAGTCAGATGAAGTTCGGAATCTGAAAGATAGAAATGATGATCTTGCAACACAGTTTTCTGAAGAAGTTCATAAGAATAAAAGGCTACAACAAGAGAATGAATCTGTCTCTGAATCTGTTTCTCGAGAAAAATTGAAATTAAAGGAGAAAGGGGACATGGTAGAGAAGCTCATACGAGAACTGGAAGATGATATGAGGTGTGGAAAGAATCTCATAAGAGAACTCAATGCCCAACTTGAATCAAAGGATATAAAGATTAAAAAGCTGGAAGAAGAACTAGAATCGGTGAAGAAGGAAGTGTAGAAATCCAATGCTAGAGGAAAGCCTAAAATAAAGGATGCCTTGCACTTTCTATTTGATTATCCATCGGCAGGTGATGATGAAATGAAAGGAAAATTTTCTATTTCTGAAAATATCCAAGAAAAAATTCTCTCAGCTCAAATACCATACAATTTGGGAAAAACTAGTATTGGATTTGATGAATTACCTCCCATGCATGATAGAAAGAGAGCTGTGAATAGTTCTAGAAGTAGCGAAAATCCTGTTGGTGCTAGAGATAGGCCTAAGAGGACAATTTCAAGAAGTAGTGATGACATGTTCTATTTCGGCGGGATTCATGGACACACATCAAGATTTTATTTAGAAGCTCCAGAATACATTTCAGTCTATGAAAATAGAAACATTACTAAATCTGAGAATAAGAAGAAGTGTTATGAGAAATCTGAAAGAAGAGTCTCTCAAAGGAAATCATTTATTAAATGCTATTACTGTGGAAGAATGGGACACACCATGAGTATGTGTCAAGAATCTCTGGAGCTCAATGTCAAAGGAAGAACTCAAGATGCATCAACATCTCGACATAGAAATGATGAAATGAGGTATGCCTTTAATGGTAGATGTTTCATATGTTCTAATCATGGGCATTTTGAAAGATATTGAAGCAAGAAGAATGTGAGAAAGGAAAAGGATCCTTGAAAGAGATTATTGACTCCAGTGATGTATAAAGATAAATATTACATTGGGAGACAAAGTGGAAAGTTGGATAATAGGCTTAGAGCCTTAGGGGAATCACATGGATCTGAACGAAAGGTGTGTCTGTCACCTCCTCTGTCACACTCACAACCGCCCTCTAAGAAAGAACATGAACAAAACTGGAAGAAAAATGGAGGAAACACTAAAGTTGTGAGTAAGAAGAATGTACGTTCAGTAGAGGACCCACCACCAATTCAAAATAGTGTGGTAACTCAGAAATATGATAAAAGAAAAATAAACAAAGAATGTATTGAAAAATTGGCATGTCGTGTGCCACCACATGAAGTGGAGGAAAGAGTAATATCCCTACAGTGGAGAAAGGAGAAAGGGAAGATGACAAGAAAATATATTCCTTCTTAGAGAAGTAATCAATGGAAATTGAATTTTGGTGGAACATAAAAGATAGAAATGTGTACTTGTGGGTTTAAACCCCAAATGGTGAGAAAGGCCAGGTCTACAGAATCTTCATATCAGAAAAAGACTCAGCATGTAGGTAATGAATTCTTAGTCATATGGCCAGAGCAGTTGAAGTTGGGAAGGCATCTAGAAGAAGCAAGGAATGAGTGTGATTCTCTGTAAGAAATAATCAAAGGGTTGACCCATCAGGATCAACCACAATCCTCGTCTTTAGGATTCCAGAAGCTCCCCTCTTCCTATGTGTATAAATTCTATTAACTGATGATTCATGTGTTTTAGGTTATAGAAAGATACGATCCAAGGGGAAGTGGCATCTAAATATGTAAAGAGGAGAACTGATATGCTTTAGAGTTTCAATTGACTTAAAGCAGGTATCAAAGTTGAAGAAGAAAGGGTGAAATAGAGAAAAATAGGAAGTGATTGTGTTATTAACTTTATCTCTTGTTTCTTACACCGAGTTCCAACTCAATAGGATTAGAGATTTTGTTAGTAGCTCAATGTCATGTGCAAGATTGGTATAAATGATGTAGGTGGAGAAGAATGGTTATGAGTCTAAACAATGGGCCTATCCCTAGGAGGTGTTTCGTAACATAGGGGGAGCATTCAATGACAAAATCAGATGCAAGAGCCATCAATCCAATAATTAGATGACTCGGCTCAGGTGTTGTCTATTGAGGGAAGACATATTGCGGGAGAATCAGTAATAATCTTGAATTCCATGATTATTTATTTTTCTCTAATAATGTGGTATCAGCTGTCTATTTTCAGGATACCAAGAGGCTGCGAGAAAGTATCAACAAGTTCCAACAAGAAGCTCAGAATAGTAGTTGAAAGAAATGATGCCACCGAACAATGACTCAATGACTAGTTGTCTATTGAAATTAATGATGTGGTGAGAGACTCAGGGGGAGAATAAGTAGATGATGTTGATTCAGAAGAAGATACTAATGATGAGCATGAGGAAGTAAAATCTGTAACTGCATAAAAGCCAAGGAGTCGAGCTGAAATTGACAGGCAGAATATCATTGGTGATCAGTCAGCTTCAGTTCAGAAAAGAAGAATGAAATCACTACAGTAGACATCTTTACTATCACAGGTTGAGCCTAAATGCTTCACTGATGCAGCTAAATATGGAAACTAGATTCAGACAATGAATGAAGAGCTAGATCAGATTGAGAAGAATCAGACATGAGAGATTGTTTCGAGGCCAGCTGATAAGAATGTTATTGGGACTAAATGGGTCTTTCACAACAAGATGAGTGAAGATGGCATAGTGATTCTGAACAAAGCATGAATAGTGTGCAAGGGGTACTCCCAAATAGAGGGAATAGATTTTGATGAGACATTTGCACCGGTTGCGAGACTACAGACGATCCGATTATTTTTAGCCATAGCAGTGGAAAGAAAGTTCAAAGTGTTTCAGATGGATGTCAAATCTGCATTTCTAAATGGGTTTCTAGAAGAAGAGGTGTACATTGAGCAGCCAGATGGATTTCTAATTCATGAAGATGAGAATAAAGTTTTTTGGTTGAGGAAAGCCTATATAGGTTGAAACAAGCACCAAGAGCATGGTACTCAAGGCTAGATCAGTATTTGAAAAATCTTGAGTTTCAACGTGGTGGATTTGATTACAATATATACTTCAAAAACAACAGTAATCAAAGGATTATGGTGTTGGTTTATGTTGATGACATAATATTTGGTGGATCAGATGAAGATCAGTGTAAAAAATTTTCTGAATTCATGAAAAGTGAGTTCGAAATGTCCATGATTGGTGAGCTGACATTTTTCCTTGGCTTACAGGTGACACAAGGAAGTAATGGAACTTTCATTTCTCAATCCAAATATTCCAAGTAGGTATTAAAAAGTTTTATAATGGAAAATTCCAAAGATATTAAGACTCCAGTTGCTACCCAGATGAAACTATACAAACATGAGGATGGAAAGGCAGTTAATATCACATAATATAGGAAAATTATTGGAAGTTTGTTGTACTTGACCACAATAAGGCCTGACATTGTTTTTGCCACATGCCAAGCAGTGAGATATCAGATTAATCCCAAGGAAATTCACATGCTTGTAGTGAAAAGAACACTTCGATACATCAAGGGCACAACAGACTTCAGCTTGACATATAATGACAAATCTCAGACAGAGTTATTTGGATATACTGATGCCAATTGGTCCGGTTCAGCAGATGATAGGAAATCAACATCTGGAGGAGCATTATATCTTGGTTGACTATGTATTTCTTGGTTAACGAAGAATTGGGATTGAATTTCATTAAGCACCACAGAAGCTGAGTATGTTTCGGCCACTCAAGCTTGCACACAGTTATTATGGATGAAGCAGCAGCTTGAAGATATGGGAGTTGAAGTGATGCCTTCGATCGGAATCCAATGTGATAAATCAAGTGCTATCAATCTTATCAAAAATCCCGTTCACCATTCAAGGACAAAGCACATTGAGATAAAGTATCATTTTATCAAGGAGAAGGTTGAGCAGGGAATCGTGAAGTTGGAGTATGTGCCTACAGAGCTACGGGTTGCAGACATTCTGACAAAGGCCTTACCCAAGGAATCTTTTGAGAGGCATCGACTGGATCTGGGATTTCAGTCGAATCCCCACACTTGAAAGAGTATGGGTGTGGAACACCCCCTCTCCCTGAGTTATGATGTGTTTTTCCTTAATGTGCTGATATGTGTTCCCTACTCTGTTATAGACCGCAAAGGAGTTACCTTTGGGTTCATTGACAAAGGGGGAGAAACTAGGGATTGTTCATGGGGGAGACAGTGTGACTATTTGAGAAATCAAGACAGATTAGGGGAGAAGCTAACAGGTGGAGCAGCAAGATAGGGGAGACTAGTGTTGAAGAGGATTTGTAGCTGAAAAGTGTTAAAGTTGTGAACAGACAGGGAGAATATTAAATCTGGCGATGCTAGCATTGATCGATCAAAGAATAGATATCACGATAGATGAGGATCGTGATGAAATCAGAAGAGTGGTGTTGGAATACGGTAATAATATTTCCAAAAATTGGTATGAGTTTGGTGTCAAAAGTGGGTTTCAGAGTTGAAGTGATTCATTGTTGAACTTTTCATTTACTCTTGTTTCTCCCACCGAGCATTGCTCATGTGGGCTTAGAGTATGTGTTGAGAAAATCCTTCATCGCTATCGGAATCACAATAGGTGAATGGTGGCCGAAGAATTAATGATGTATCTTTTTAGGGAATAATTTTCAACAAACCCAAAGGGGGATATTGTTGGTCAAAAATCCCTCAAGGTATCATTGAATCATTTTTGAGGTGACTGTGTTTGTTGACAAAGTGGACATCTATGTTGTGATTGTTGACAAAGAAAACCATGACATACAAATTTGCTGACAAAGGTGATTTTATGGTTTCATGTAGAGTTCAAGGGATGTGGTTAATGATCCATGTTTGATTCAAGAATGTCAATAAAGGAATGGATGATCTGGAGGTGGTACAAAAAGAGAAGATACACGGTGGCGCCGTTTTCCAATGTTTTCCAAATATTTGGACCTGAAAATCGAAAAATGGAGAAAATTGGTTTTGGAAAAGGGACTTGTGCGTCGTTGTCTTAAAAGAGAGGAAAATATTTCACCATATGTTTTTCAAGATCAGAACATCAAAATATGGCAAAGGGAAAAGGGTCGCCCAAGTTTTAGGGTTGGTCGCGCAAGTCACTTGCACGGCAGAGACTTGCGCGCCGAGAGGAGACTTGTGCACCATCGCGTAGGGTGTCCAAATGCCTATAAATAGAGTTTTACCCCTCCTCATTCAGTAAGAGTTAAACACTTAGAGAAAATCAGAGCTCCCGTCACGCAGGTGTGGTGGTTGTGCAAGTGGTGGTGTGGTCGCACAAGTAGAAGTCACGCGCCAGTTGTTTTTTCTGCGTCCAGATTGGTTTGGGAGAGAAGGGAAGGGAGTCTCCAAAGTTTTGAGTTGAAGAAGGGGGTGTCACACAAGTGGTTTGGTGAAACTTGTGCGCCATGTTTTGAAGAAGCGTGATAGTTGATGGTTGCCCGCCAAAATTGGTTTGGGTGTAAAAGGGTGTGAGTCGCGCAAGTTTGGAGTTGAAGAAGCAATCATTGCGCAAGTGGTTGAGGTGAACTTGTGTTCTAGTTTTATCTTGTGCGCCGAGACTTGCGCTCCGGCTTGGAGAAGGTCACCAGGTATGGTTGAAGCACGACAATGTTTCAGGGTTGCGTGGAAGCTGGAAGATTTCCTGATACCTTTGGTGCAAAGTGAGATTCATCTATGGTTGAAAGTTAGACTTCAACAGAGCATCTATATACAATAGAGGATGTATTAATTAGTGATAATGAAGAGACCTACAGGTCTATAAACTGTGAGTGGATCCTTTCCAGAGTAGTAAAAAAAGGAAGAGGAAGAAGGTGATCCTCTCCACCGGCAGTGAGCCAGATAGAGAAATAGGGAGTGACCCTTGGGAAAGCAGTGAGCTGACCCTAAACCTTGTAAAGGTAGTGAGCCTGGGCATAGAATTGATCTATCCCAAACCTTGTAAATAGCAGTGTGCTATACTGGATTTGGTACAGTGGCACATCGTCATTGTATGCTCCTTGGACGTAGCTCAGTGAGGGTGAACCAAGTAAAAATCTTGGTGTCTTCCTGCTTACTTCCATACATTGCATTTAAAGAATCATCATCAGATAAAGAAGAAAAGAAGTGGTCATAAAAAACACACAAGTGAAAATAAAGCGACCCTTGTAATAAAGAGGTCAAGATATAGTGGGGTAGGAAGAATTTTGAAAAATAATATCCATAACCTGATTCACCCCCCCCCCCCTCTCAGGGTATATAGGTCCCTATTGGTCCTAACAATTGGTATCAGAGGGAGGTTGATTTTATCAGATTTTTTTACTCTGAATCGGTGTAGTCGATTTGTGTGGTTAAATCAGTCTTCTCTTATCTCGGTGTGCCATGGAAAAGGGAAAAACATCAAAGAAGAATTAGAAGTTAGGTGATATCCCTCAGTGTGGAAGTGTTTATGGAAAAAGTGCGATTCAACTAAAAGAATCAAACAGCTTACTGAAGGAATTCCTGGTTGAATCTGATAGGGAAAAGATTGATTCTCTCAATCATGATGTAAGGATAAGTGAAGTACTTGAACATCAAAGTGATACTGAAACAACTGATGATAAAGAAGTTTCAAGAAGGAGGCCACCAGTAGATATTGTCAACATGACAAAGAAATTAGATCAAAATTGGATAAAGAAGTCAAATCTAAATATATCCGGATCCAAGTATTGGAAATTGAGGTCAACATGCTAAGAGGCTTAAATAAAAGGCTTATTGATGTGGCTACTGACCTAAGGGGGAAGAATGATTCTCAAGGTGAAGAACTGCAAAAGATAGCTATAATGAAAGGAAAACAAAAGGCTGATGATTATGAAGAGAATAAAAAGTTAGATGAAGTTCAGAATCTGAAAGCTAGAAATGATGATCTAGAAACATAGTTGTTTGAAGAAGTTCAGAAGAATCAAAGGCTACAACAAGAGAATGAATCTATCTCTGAATCTGTTTCTCAGGAAAAATTGAAAGTAAAAGAGCAAGGTGACATGGTAGAGAAGCTCACATGAGAACTGGAAGATGAGATGAGGTGTGGAAAGAATCTCATAAGATAACTCAATTCCCAACTTGAATCATGGGATATGAATATTAAAAATTTGGAAGAAGAACTATTATCGGTGAAGAAGTAATTGGAGCAATCCAATTCTAGAGGAAAGCCTAAAATGAAGGATGTCTTGCACTCACTATTTGATTATCCTTCGGCAAGTGATGATGAAATGAAAAGAAAATTTGCTATTTATGAAAAGAGCCAAGAAAAAATTCTCTCAGATCAAAGACCATACCATTTGGGAAAATCTGGTATTGGATTTGACGAATTCTCTCTCATGAATGATAGAAAGAGAGCTGTGAATAGTTCCAGAAGTAGTGAAAATCCTGTAGGTGTTGGAGATAGGCCTAAGAGGATAGTTTCAAGAAGTAGTGATGACATGTTCTATTTTTTCAGGATTCATGGCCAAACATCAAGCTTTTTTTTAGAAGCTCAGGAATACATTTCAGGCTGTGAAAATAGAAACATTACGAAATATGAGAATAAAAAGAAGTGTTATGAGAAATCTGAAAGAACAGTCTCTCAGAGGAAAGCATTTATTTGATGCTATTACTGTGGAAGAATGGGACACACCATGAGTATGTGTCAGAAAGCTCAGGAGCTCAATGTCAGAGGAAGAACTCAAGATGCATCAACATCTCGACATAAAAATGATGAAATGAGGTAGGCCTTTAATGGTAGATCTTTCATATGTTCTAATCATGGGAATTTGTCAAGATATTGCAGCAAGTAGAATGTGAGAAAGGAAAAGGATCCCATAAAGAGATTCTTGACTCTAGTGATGTATAAAGAGAAATATTACATTAGGAGATAAAGTGGAAATTTGGAGAATAGGCTTAGAGCCTCAGGGGAATCACATGGAGATGAATGAAAGGTGTATCTCTCACCTCCTTTGTCACACTCATAATCTCCCTCTAAGAAGAACATGAACAAATCTGTAAGAAAAAGGGAGGAAATGCTAAATCTATGAGTAAGAAGAATGTACGTTCAGTGGAGGACCCACCACCAATGAAAAATAGTGTGGTAACTCATAAATATGATAAAATAAAAATAACCAAAGAATGCATTGAAAAATTTGCTTGTCGTGTGCCACCACAAGAAGTGGAGGAAAGATGAAGATCCCTACAGTGGAGAAAGGATCAAGGGAAGATGACAAGAAAAGATATTCCTTCTTAGAGAAGGAATCAAGGGAAATGGAATTTTGGTGGAACATCAAAGATATAAATGTGTACTTGTGGGTTTAAACCTCAAATGGTGAGAAAGTACAGGCCTATAGAATCTTCATATCTGAAAAAGACTCAGTATGTAGGTAGTGAATGCTTAGTCATATGGCCAGAGCAGTTGAAGTTGGAAAGGCAGCTAGAAAAGCAAGGAAATAGTGTGATGCCCTGCAAGAAAGAATCAAAGGGTTGACCCATTAGGATCAACCATAATTCTCATCTTGAGGATTCCAGAAGCTCCCCTCTCCTTATGTGTATAAATGCTATTAACTGATGATTCATGTGTTTCAGGTTTTAGGGAGATACGAACCAAGGGGAAGTGGCATCTAAAGATGAAAAGTGGAGAAGTGATATACTTCAGAGTTTCAATTGACTCAAAGTGGGTATCAAAGCTGAAGAAGAAAGGGTAAAACAGAGAACAATAGGAATTGATTGTGTTATTAAATTTATCTCGTGTTTCCTACACCGAGTTCCAACTTAGTTTGCTTAGAGATTTTGTTAGTAGCTCAATGTCGTGTGCTAGATTGGTATAAATGATGCAGGTGGAGAATAATGGTTATGAGTCTAAACAATGGGCCTAACCCCATGAGGTGTTTTATAACATAGAGGGAGCATTCAATGACAAAATCAGATGCAAGAGCCATCAATCCAATAATTGGATGACTCAGCTCAGGTGTTGTCTATCTAGGGAAGAAATATTGTGGGAGAAGCCACAATAATCTAGTATTCAATGCTTATTTATTTTCCTCTAAAAATGTGGTATCAGATGATTGTTTTCAGGATACCAAGAAGCTGCGAAAGTATCAACAAGTTCCAACAAGAATCTCATAATAGTAGTTGAAAGAAATGATGCCACTGACCAATGACATAGTGACTAGTTATCTATTCAAATTAATGATGTGGTGAGAGATTCAGGGGGAGCAGAAGTAGATGATGTTGATTCAGAAGAAGATACTGATGATGAGCATGAGGAAGTAAAATCTGTATCAGCACAAAAGCCAAGGAGTCGAGCTGAAATTGACAGGCAGAATATCATTGGTGATCAGTCAGCTTCAGTTCAGACAAGAAGAATGAAATCACTGTAGCAGACATCATTACTATCACAGTTTGAGCCTAAATGCTTCGATGATGCAGCTAAATATGGAAACTGGATTCAGACAATGAATGAAGAGCTAGATCAGATTGAGAAGAATCAGACATGGGAGATTGTTTCGAGGCCAGCAGATAAGAATGTCATCGGGACTAAATGGGTCTATCGCAACAAGATGAATAAAGATGGAACAGTGATTCGGACCAAAGCACGAATAGTGTGCAAGGGGTTCTCCCAGATAGAGGGAATAGATGTTGATGAGACATTTGCACTGGTTGTGAGACTAGAGACAATCAGATTATTTTTAGCCATAGCAGTGCAAATAAAGTTCAAAGTGTTTCAGATGGATGTCAAATCTGCATTTCTGAATGGGTTTCTGGAAGAAGAGGTGCACATTGAGCAGCTAGATGGTTTTCTCATTCATGAATATGAGAATAAAGTTTGTCGGTTGAAGAAAGAACTATATGGGTTGAAACAAGCACCAAGAGCATGGTACTCAAGGTTGGATCAGTATTTGAAGAATCTTGAGTTTCAACGTGGTGGAGTTGATTACAATCTCTACTTCAACAACAATAGTAATCAAAGGATTATGGCGTTGGTTTATGTCGATGACATAATATTTGGTGGATCAGAAGAATCTCAGTGCAAAAAAAAATTCTGAATTCCTGAAAAGTGAGTTTGAAATGTCCATGATTGGTGAGATGACATTTTTCCTTGGCTTACAGGTGACACAAGGAAGTAATGGAAATTTCATTTATCAGTCCAATTATGCCAAGGAGGTCTTGAAAATGTTTAGAATGGAAAATTACAAAGATATGAAGACTCCAGTTTCTACCCAGAATAAACTGTCCAAAGATGTGGATGGCAAGGCAATTAATATCACAGAATACGGGTAAATTATTATAAGTTTGTTGTACTTGACCGCAACAAGGCCTGACATTGTTTTTGCCACATGCCAAGCAGTGGGATATCAGAGTAATCCCAAGGAAAGCCACATTCTTTCAAGGAAAAGAATAATTTGGTACATCAAGGGCATGGTGGACTTCAGGTTGACATATAATGACAAATCTCAGACATAGTTATTGGGATATACTGATACTGATTGGGTCGGTTCAGAAGATGACATGAAATCAACATCTGGAGGTGAATTCTATCTTAGTGGACTATGTATTTCTTGGTTAAGTAAGAATCAAGATTGTATTTCATTAAACATAGAAGAATCCGAGTATATTGCAGCCACTCAAGCTTGCACATAGTTATTATGGATAAATCAATAGCTTGAAGATATGGGAGTTGAAGTGAAGTCTCTGATCGGAATTCAGTGTGATAACTCAAGTGCTATCAATATTATCAAAAATCTCGTTCATCATTCAAGGACAAAGAACATTGAGATAAAGTATCATTTTATCAAGGAGAAGGTTGAGCAGGGAATCGTGAAGTTGGAGTATGTGCCTACAAGGCTACAGGTTGTAGACATTCTGACAAAGGCCTTACCCAAGGAAGCTTTTGAGAGGAATCGACTAGATCTGGGAGTTCAGTCGACTCCCCGTACTTGAAAGAGTGTTGATGTGGAACACCCCCTCTCCCTGAGGTATGATGTGTTTTTCCTTAATGTGTTGATATGTGTTCTCTACTTTGTTACAGACTACAAAGGAGTGACCTTTGTGTTCGTTGACAAAGGGGGAGAAACTAGTGATTGTTCAAGGGGGAGATAGTGTGGTTATTTGATAAATAATGATATATAGGGTGAGAGGCTGATAGGTGGAGCATCCAGATAGGGGGAGACTAGTGCTAAAGAGGATTTGTAGCTGACAAGTGTTAAAGTTGTGAACAGATAGGGAGAATATTAAATCTGACGATGCTAGAAGTGATCGATCAAAGAATAGATATCACGACAGCTAAGGATCATGATAAAAGTAGAAGAGTGGTGTTGCAATATGGTAAGAATATTTCTAAGAATTGGTATCATTTTGGTGTCAACAGTGGGTGTCAGAGTTGAAGTGATTCATTGATGAACTTTTCATTTACCCTTGTTTCTCATGTCGAGCATTTCTCATGTGGGCTTAGAGTATGTGTTGAGAAAATCCTTGATCGCTATCGGAATCTCAATAGGAGAATGGTGGCTGAATAATTAACAATGTATCTTTTTATGGAATAATTTTCAACAAACAAAAAAGGGTAGATTGTAGGGAAAAAATCCCTCAAGGTATCATTGAAGCATTTTTGAGGTGATTGTGTTTGTTGACAAAGTGGACATCTGTGTTGTGATTGTTTACAAAGAAAACCATGACATAAAAATTTGTTTACAAAGAGGATTTTATGGTGACATGTCGAGTTCAAGGTTTGTGGTTAACGATCCATGTTTGATTCAAGAACGTCGACAAAGGAATAGATGATCTAGAGGCGGTACAAAAAGAGCAGATACAAGGTGGGGCCATTTTCCAGTGTTTGCCAAAAATTTTGGCCTGAAAATCAACAAATGGAGAAAAGTGGTTTTGGAAAAGGGACTTGCGTGTAATTGTATTGAAGGAGAGGAAACTTGTGTGCCATATGTTTTTCAAGATCAGAACATCCAAATATGGAAAAGGGAAAAGGGTCGCCTAAGTTTTAGGGTTGGTTGTGCAAGTCACTTGCGCGGCGGAGACTTGCATACTGAGAGGAGACTTTCCTGTTTTCGCATAGGGTGTCCAAATTCCTATAAATATAGTTCGACCCCTCCTCATTCAGTATGATTTCAACACTTAGATAAAATCAGAGCTCCCGTCACGCAGGTGTGGTGGTCGCGCAAGTTGTGGTGTGGTCGTGCAAGTACAAGTTGTGCGCCAGTTATTTGTTGCGCACCCAGAGTGGTTTGGGAGAGAAGGGAAGGGAGTCGCCCAAGTTTTTAGTTGAAGAAGGGGGTGTCGCGCAAGTGGTTTGGTGACACTTGCGTGCCATGTTTTGAATAATCACGATAGTTTATGGTTTCATGCCAAAATTGGTTTGGGCGTAAAAGGGTGTGAGTTGTGCAAGTTTGGAGTTGAAGAAGCTAGCGTCGCACAAGTGGTTGAGGTGAACTTGTGCTCCAGTTTTAACTTGTGCGCTGAGACTTGCACCCCGGCTTAGAGAAGGGAACCAGGTATGGTTGAATAAAGACAGTGATTCAGGGCTGCGTGGAAGCTGGAAGATTGCCCGATACCTTCGGTGCAAAGTGAGATTCATCTATAGGTGAAAGTTGGACTTCAACAGAGCATCTACATACAACAAAGGATGTATTCATTAGTGATAATTAAGAGACCTATAGGTCTATAAACTATGAGTGGATCCTTTCCAGAGCAGTGAGAAAAGGAAGAGGAAGAAGGTGATCCTCTCCACCAGTGGTGAGCTAAAGAGATAGAAACAGGGAGTGACCCTTGGGAAAGCAATGAGTTGACACTAAACCTTGTAAAGGAATTGATCTTAGGCATAGAAGTGATCTAGAACAAGCCTTTTAAACATTAGTGTGCTTTATTGGATTTGGTACAGCGTCACATCATCGTTGTATTCTCCTTGGACGTAGCCCAGTGAGGGTGAACCATGTTAAAATCTCTGTGTCTACCTGCTTACTTCCCTGCATTGCATTTAAAGCATCATCATTAGATAAAGAAGAAAATAAGTGGTCATAATAAACACACAAGTGAAAACAAAGTTACCCTTGTAATAAGGAGGTCAAGATTCAGTGGGGCAGGAAGAATTTTGAAAAATAATATCCATACCCTGATTCACCCCCCCCCCCCTTAGGGTATATAGGCCCCTATTGACCCTAACAGGATGTTCTACTGAAAAAAAAATTGAATAGACATAGTCCAGATTTGTCCATTTATCATATATGGTACTAATCTAGATTTGTGCATTTCTCATTTGCAGCAATCTAAATTGGGCATCGAAGATCCTGTACCTCGTGCCAAATTATTTTTCTCCAGTAGAAAGAAAAAGGATGGAAGTGTAGTAAATTCACAAACACAAGATAAAATTGTAAGTTTTTTTATTTATATTTTAAATATTTATATGAAATTCATAATTTAATATGTTTATAATTTCAATATTCTGCCTTGGAGGCCCTTGATGGTAAGGAAGATGAAAACTTCAGTCCACATGATCATTTAAGACAGGTATTAGGTGAGGAGTGCCCAGGGGGTGTATGATGTCAACTAGGGAAAAACATCGACCCCTCTAGGTATTGGTCATCATCATGATCTTTTCAAGACTCCCAGACCTTTGAGCTGGAAATATTTTTTGCTGAAGCAGCTGAGGCGAAGAAAATAGTTTTAGGGGAGCGTGAAAGAAGTAATCTGATGACCGAACATTTCATGAAAGCTATGGCAGTTTTGATTCATTTTCTTCCATCAGAGGCTCTTGCTAATTATGCATTGGGTGATGTCAATGAGGGTCGTAGTGGCAACGAAGGTGGTGGAAATAGATTTGTTGGTGGTGAGGATGTTTCTGATGCTGCGGTTGGTGATGAGGTTGCTGATGATGTTGTTGATGATTATGATGATGATGATTATTATGTTGATGATTATGGGCATGGACATAGGTATGGAGATGTTGGTGATGGGGGATATTAATCCCCTCCATTTTTTGACTTAGTAGGGAGACTTATGTATGTACTTTAAGAACATGAATTGAATTTTTGTATGGATGAGAATGGTTTTTTTTTCTTCTGAAAAGTTCTGCATAAATTTTCCCATGCATTTACATAAAGCTAACATTAGAATCCTCAGTCATGCATATGGGTAAGCAATTCCCTTACTACCAAATAATACTTAGCTCTAAATGATATCCCATATAGTGACATTGGATTCCATTTATTATCTCTTTATTTTTCATAAATTATTGAATTTACAAGTCTAAATTAATGTAGGTAAAAAAGGAATATATTCCTTAGTTTTTATTTATGAAATTTTAATTTTGTGAAATCTGAAGTTGTTCTATTGATTGAATTGGTTGGGATTTTTTAGATCCAAAGTCCCTGAATAATATGGTACATGATAGAGATTTTTTTGGGTTTATAGGTAGCTTTGTAATAAGGGTTCAGGGGGGAGGGGGCTAGGTGTAGGGGGTGGGGCTGGGTGTAAGGGGTGGGGCTGGGTGTAGGGGGAGGGGGGAGGGGGGCTGGGTGCAAGGGGTGGGGCTCGGTGCAGGGGGAGGTGGGAAGGGGGGCAGGGGTAGTGGGGGTTCAGGTGGGGGTGCAGGGGGTGGGGCTGGGTGCAGGGGGGAGGGGGAGGGGGCTGGGTACAGGGGTGGGGCTAGGTGTAGGGTGGAGGGGGCTAGGGGTGGGGTTGGGTGCAGGGGGGAAGGGGGTAGTGGGGGTGCAGGTGGGGGTGGGGGCAGTGGGTTTCCCACTGCTAGGAGATTTAGTGCGAAGGTTCATAAGAATTGTATGACCAAGATTAAAACTTAATCAATACGGCACAAGGTCTATGATTTGTTTTAGATGATTATTGTAAAGTTCTTTCTTCTATATGTCTTGATACTTTTTGTCCTGTTGAGAAAGGCGATCACAATATTCCTAGTGAAAATCAGGTAATATATTTTTATATTTTTCTATCAATTTTTGTATAGATGGATTGTAGACTATGTTTGTAATTTTTCATTGAATGGGATAGAATGATCATTAATGGATCCTTATGTAATGAAATGACATGTAAAGAAATTGAATTGAATGTTCAATTGTATGGTAGTTTCATGATAGAAAGGATTGGCCTTACCTGATCATTATATAAAATTTATCATAAAGTTAAATGTAGAACATGTTATATGATGGCATTATTATCCTTCCAAGATGATTTTATTTTCTCCACCTTTCCAATATAAGGCTTATTTTCATTCCATATTGGTGCTATCATACATGTGATCCCATTGCAAAACGTGGAAGGTGTTATGCACCGAATGTTTTTACAATGTATTCCAAGGATTTAGGAGGGGAAAATAGAAAAATATTCCATATCAAACACATTGTAAATGATTATTCTTGGCTTCAACATAAAGCGTGTTTGGCTTTACAAGACTGTGATCAATAATAATAAAGTTAGGCTGGCTCACTGCATTATTGCATGTACTCTTGCATTTGTTTTACTCTCCATTGGGTTTTTCTTGGTTTATGAAATTTCACAAGATATTGTTTAAAATAATTCCAGATCAGATGTAATCCCACACTTTATGTAAAACATGGAACATGTTATAAGATTCCATTGATACAGTGATAATCATGGGCTTCTTTTGTTTATCATTTAATCAAAAAATGCAATTATTTTTTAGGATGTCTGAAATACTGTGACAGTTCATTTGATCTTGTCAATGCCCTGAAGCATGATGTTCATGATGGAAAACAAAGATTTAGAGGAAAAAAAAGTATGCAAGGTAATTCTTTTTATATATCCATGGTTTCTTTTTTTTCATTTTGGTTTTTTTTTTGCTATGTAACTCAGTGTTCATGGAAATGTTATAAGCTCATGTATGACTGGAGCTTTGAATGTGTTTGGTTTTATGACTTTATTTGCAACTGGGTTGCAGGTATGGGATTTTATAGATTTTTTCTTTCCTGAAGATATGTTTCACTAATTTGAATCTCTTGGGACCCATTTGACTTTGAAAATTGTCTTTTGGTTTCTATTTTCATGGGTTATGTTTAATTTAACCTTGTATTTTCACACCTATGTTTTATAAAATTGAAGTCAACCCCTTCCCCTGAAACAAACAATTTTATCATATATTTTAACATGTTTTATATGTGTTTCCCTTCAATTTTATTATGTATAATATTGTTTTATTTTATAATTCATCAATAATTCGTTATAATTTTCAAATATGGTTTAAATAATGGTGAGGAATCAAAATAGCTTTTCTTATACTCTCATTTTTCTTTTATATTTTTAGTCAATATCCATTCAAGTTTTCTGCTTTAGGTTTCTATCCACACCGGGCCAAAACTTTTACTGCATGAACAGGTTTTCCCCATTGTGGAGTTTTACCAGTAATGGTTTGCAATTTGAAATAAGTTTTATTTTATTTCCATAAACTTTTCGCAGTTTCCTCTATGGTGTTTTGTTTTCCAATTTCATACTATACATATTTCAATTCATTCTTATTTAATTGTGTCATCACTTTTCTATTTTATTAGAACAACCCAATTGCACAGAGGGGTCAAATTTTGTAATCAGTGTTATAATCAGTGAGCATGTTATGGTCTTGGAAGCAAATTTAATGCTCAAGGATGCAATTGATATCTTTTTATAGGATAATAAAGTGGGTTTTACCCAAGCATCAGGTCCTTCAACTTTTTACTGAAGTGTTTGTCTTCCAAACATGAAATATAATTCATCAAATATGTTTTTGAGTAATTAATGATGTCTGGACCATCACTGAATGTTTACACCTACACCATTATGATGAACTTTTATTGTAAGCGACATCAAGGGCAGTGTGAAATTGATCTTGCATAAGATTTTGATATTTTAAAAAAATTAAAAAAGCAGTGTAATGAAATATACTATAGTAATATATAGTATATATATCTATGGGTTTTTCATTATTGGACATACTTAGCTTGCTTTGGATCTTATTAGGGATTTGAGGTTTATAGTATTTCATGTCAATTGTTACTGTTATAATGTTGTTATCTATGGTATGTGTCTTAGAAAGGCGATGCTTTATGTTTTTGAAGAAATTAAAAATTGTTGAATACCCATGGATTTTTATAGCTACAACATTTTGATTGAATGGATTTTCAAAATAGGGACCTTGAGAAAGGTTTGTGCTTAATTGTCATATAATAGTTTGGATCAGGGAGTCATTTTATTTTGATTCATGTTCTACCAAACTACTAAACGCTCCCCACAAATTTCTGAAACAAGAAGTTATATCCATCCTCAAGATCTTTCACATGTGTCCCGCAAACAAAAATACCAAACATCCTCCCCCTTGATTCCCACTTCCTCTATGTTTTCTTCCTTTTCAGCTTGTCCAGTGCAACAAAAATGTGCACATTCATCCTCTCGTGGCAATTATTTTTAGGGAATTTATCCTCCAGTCAAAAATCCAGTGTGTTCCACATAGAAAGACAAGTGCCCCCCATTTTGTAATTCATTTTTTATAAATTTTTTACTAGAAAGTTTTTAGTAGAACCAAAATGGTATCCCCAACACTCTTAGAATGGTTGGTCTTTACCATGAAGTTGTCTAGCTAGTTCCAAGACATTATAAAATTGGATTTTATGTATGTTAAATGAAATAAATCATGTTGTTAAGGAAGGGTGAAGGGGGGTGTGCAGGGAGAGGGGGGAGGGGTGTGAAATGGGAAAGGGTCAGTGGGGTGTGCAAGGTGAGGGGGTTATTTCTACTAGTATTCATGGGGGGGGGGGGGGGCTGGTGTTGGGGAAGCGGGCGAGGGTGGGGGGGCTAGTGTTGGGAAGAGGGGGGGTTTGTGCAGGGGAGGGGGTGTGCAGGGTGAGGGGGGTGTGCAGTTGGAAGGGGTAGTGTGGGGTGTGTTGTGGGAAGGGGTAGCGGGGGTAGTGGGGTGTTTTTACAAGTATTCATGGGAGGTACGGTGTTGGGGAAGAGGGAAGGGGGTGTTTCGGGGAGGGGGATGGTGCTGGGGAAGAGGGCAGGGGTGTGTGAAGGGGAGGGTGAGGGGGTGTTGTGGGAAGGGAGTAGTGGGGGGGTGTGTCAGGTGGGGGGTGCAGGGTGAGAGGGGAGGGGGTGTGCAGTGGGAAGGAGGCAGTGGGGGTGTACAGTGGGAAGGGGGAAGTGGGGGTGTTTTACAAGTATTCAGGGGAGGGGGATGGTGCTGGGGAAGAGGGCAGGGGGTGTGCCGGGGAGGGGGTTGGTGCTAGGGAATAGGGTAGGGGTGTGTGCAGTGGAGGGGGTGAGGGGTGAGGAGGGTGTTTTGTGGGAAGGGGAAGTGGGGGTTCTGGGTGGGGGGGGGGGGGTTACAAGTATTCAGGGGGGTGGGATGGTACTTGAAAAGTTGGTAGGGGTGTTGGGTAATAGGGCAGGGGTGTGTGCAGGGGGTGTGGGGGGAGGGGGAAGGGGGGAGGGGTTGTCCAGGAGTGTGCAGGGGGTAGGGAGGGGGAAATCCAAGAGTGTTCAAGGAGGGGGTAGGGTGCAGGGGGAGGAGGGTTGTCTAGGAGGGGGTCGGGGGCACTATCCAGGGGGGTCTAGGGGGTGTCCAGGGGGGGTGTCTAGGGGGAGGGTGTCCAAGGGGGTGTCTAGGGGGTCTAGTTGGGCGTGTCCAAGGGGGTGTCCAATGGGGGTATCCAGGGGGGTGTCCAGGGGGGTGTCCAGGGGGTCCAGTGGAGGGGTTCAGAGGGGGGTGTCCAAGGGGGGTCTAGGGGGGTGTCCAGTGGGGGGTGTCCAGTGAGGATGTCAAGGGGGGTTCATGGGGGTTCTGTCCAAAGGGGAGAGTGGGGGTGTGAAAAGGGGGATGGAATGTGTTGGGGTCTATCTAGGGGGATGGGAGGGGCTACAGGGGGAGTCCAGGGGAAGAGTTGGGGTGTGTAAGGGGGAGGGGTGTGCTAGGGGGTCTATCCAAGGAGGGAAGGGAGGGGCTGGTAAGGGGGTTTCCAGGGGGAGAGTGGGGGTGTTCAAGGGGGAGGGGTGTGTTGGGGGGTCTGTCCAGGGGGAAGGGAGGGGCTGCAGGGGGAGAGTGTGGGTGTGCAAGGGGGAGGGTGTGCTTGGGGAGGGTCTGTCCAGTGGGGAAGAGAGGGGCTGTAGGGGGAGAGTGGGGGTGTGCAAGGGGGGAGGGGTGTGTTGGGGGGTCTATCCAGGGGGGGAGGGAGGGGCTGAAAGGGGTCTATCCAGCAGGGCAGCTACTATTTCTGGAAAACAATCTATACCCATGGTTTGAGAATGGTGGGTAAATATGCTGCTGCAAAATTCTCTATACCCACGGTCCTTAAACTGTGGTAAATATGATGCTCCATAACCCTCCATACCCATGGTTTACTTAACTATTGGTATCTATTTTCTGCTGTAAAAATTTATACCCATGGTTCTATAAACTGTGGTATAGATGTATACCCACAGTTTACCAAAATCATGGGTAAGTTAAAATTTTAGTGGGATATACCCACAGTTTCTATAAAACCATGGGTATTGGGAAATCCTGATGCCTCAGGAGCCCACGATTCATGAAATTGTGGGTATATATTATAACCACGGTTTAAATGGATATAACCATGGTTTCAAACCATGGGTATAGGGCACTTTTCCAGTAGAGAAAGTAGGGATGTAAGGGAAACTCCTTCCCTGGTCTTCCAAGGGAGTACTAGACCTAGCATCTCTCTTGAAGAACCACACTGATCTACAGCATCGATCAAGCATCACTGAAAGGAGTGTCATTCTTATGATTCCTCACATCGCAACACCACCATGGGTAGGGGACCCATTCCCTGATACAATTTGTGACCACCGCTCTACTGCCATAAAATGTATCTCGATGGGGAAAGAATCCATCTTCCTCATGAGTCTAAAGCTATGATAAAATGTGCCACGTATTCCTCAAGTATATCACATAAAAAACTAACACCAAGTGCATGAGGGTACTAATGGAAAATAAAGGGTTTCCCAAGCACTCACATTGGTTCTTATCAGGCCTTCTATCAACAACCACAAACATGTCCCCAGGCCCCGAACACACAAGTAATAGAGACTCATCCACTACGCCTTGATACTATCCTCTTTGGGTGGGACTAACCCTCCCACATGATATTACTTGGTCACAAAAAATGTTTCATTGATGGAGAAAGTATCCTCTTACTTGTGCATTTGAAGCTATATCAAACAACACTAACATAGGGTTCTACCGATGCCCCATGTCACCCCGATTAAACCTCGAGCAAGAAGTGGAAAGAAAAAGAGTACCTCACAACAGTGTCTATCAATATTTCTATAGAAATTAGAAAGGACACAAATCATACCTCTATTAATACTTGAAGATTCTGGTTCAAAGGCCTCTACAGTCTGTATCTATCCTCGCCTGCATACTCTAACTCCCTGAGCCTGGCATGGACTACTAGGGGTGGTGGTGGAAACACTTTGAACCACCTTCCACCTCCTACTATTCTACCTACTCCTCTATCACATCTTCTATATTTCAGAACTCCTTTCTCCAAATTATTCCTCCACTAAGGTGTTCCATCAACTGGCTCCGTCTCAACAGCATAGTAGGTTAGACAATCTCTAGCAAGTTGTCCTTAGTCGTCTCAAGCATAACACTTCCTCTCCTGCGGATGACCTCATACCTTGCATGGATCCTATACTACATGACCACATGATTGAGTCTAGGAATGGGTATACATCCTACACCATGATCCTATCATCTGTCATATTCTATCTATTGTAGAAGCCTTAGCCTAGTGACCACTATTATGGTCCACATCCACCTTTCCCTCTTCCAGGAAGCTCTCAACTACTAGATCTCACTCCAGTACCCCTATATAAGGGGAAGTCATAAGGATACCACACCTACCCTTATGTCTCTATGGAGGCCTTACTCGAAGGTTTGGCCTCTAAATAACAGGTCTTAAACCATATCCTAGGAGTATCATGAAAGGTCTATGAACCTCATCGAGTACTCTTCCATGGTTATGCTACCTTTTCGAAGCTGTAGAAGCTCCTAGATATGCACTGATCTCAATGGGGATTAGTAAAACACTTTTCATGACCCCACCCTCCAAAGATACCCTTCCTAGATAGGCAATGAAGAAAGGGAGATAATGACCCCAGATTCCTACCTCCAGTAGGCCCTGGGTTGGAAACTAGCACCAAGGGTGTATAAATATCACAATATGGGAGGCATTACCCTTTATATGGAAACAAGATCAGGAGATAGGATATATCAGCCAAAACCAACTCCAAGACATATATATAAGAAAAAACCATACCACAATGCATGTGTAAATAGAACTGATACAATTAAAATTATCCAAAGTAAGTACCCAAAAAACAAAACTAGAGCAGAAACACAGTAACTATTCAAAGGTCCAAGCTAGTAATGCCCAGCATAGTTCACATAATCCTCCTAGAAACCTGAAAATAGTTTTATATACATATGGTGAGTATATAGGTATACTTTGTAGGAAAACTAAAGTCTCTCATGCTCATGTGGAATGATAATACTAATTCACCCATGATAAAATAGAAAAAAATAGCACCCAATAGGTAGACTAACCATAAATACAACCTCACCAAGGATCTCTCACCAAATAATGCATGAAATTAAAATAATATAATATTAATCACATTGATAATAGGGTTCCCCGCACAAATTTCCCACTGATTAGCCACTCTCACACCTTAACGGCAGATGTACTAGCACTCCCACCTCTTCCGAATGTATCACATCACATCCCTCCCACACAAAAATGGGCCACACCTCATGGAACATCCCACCTGAAGACACCTAGGCCATTAAAACACATCACATCCCACCCACACACACTGGGTCCATCATAACACATCTCATCCCTCCCCCACACACCTAGTCCATCACAACACATTTCATCCTAAAGACACCTGGTAAAGCACACTAAAACTCATCCCAAAGACACCTGAGACACCCTAGCACAATTCGCCTGAAGACACCTGGGCCACTATATCACAACGCACCCGAAGACACCTAGGCCACTATCGCCTGGAAGAGGGATCAGGGAAGAGAAGGTGGTCATCCATCCATCCCTCCACCGAGATGTTAGGAAATACACCCTCCCACATGACTATGTCAGTGTCGGAACATAGTTCTTAACAAGGGTGGTGTTCATATAGAAATCACTGGAACATACAATGTTTATACATATATATAGAGAAAGGTACACAAGCCCAACCTATGGGTTTACAAAAAAATCACAAACCTACTCGTGTCTTTCCCACTTTACTTACACCTCTAAATTCATAACACCATACAAGAAAAACACAAGCCACGGTTCATTTTTAGACTTTAATTAATATTAAACCATTTTCCAAATTCTTTGTTACCAACCCATTCTGTTAAACATTTAGTTTAAATCATTACAAAGTAATAATTCAAGCTCATGATTATTGTTCATTTCACTATCAATACTAACCAAGAAACTATTACAGCACAACACATATCAATCAGTATAGTAAAAGAAGTAACCCAATATCTAAAACCAATTCAACCTTCAACCACAGCCCCGCTGCTCAACAACATCACATCAACCATCATTGTATCCCCGCTGCATAAAACATTTCATCCACTACACCCACATATCACAACATAGTCATATCCCATCCATCATATCAACAAATCCATCCCGCAACACACAACCATGTCAAAAAACATGTTACATCACATACCAGATCAAAATATATTTTCAGATTTACCAAGGAATCCCTTATTTCATTTCACTCTATAGATAAAGGGTGTTATCACACAATCCATATAATCCTCAAACATCCATTTTATTAACCGAATGTACGTGGTTAACCAATTTCATAATAAGTGATGTCAACAACCACACAAAATGAATTCTATTGCTTACATCATCGTAAGAACAATTAGGGGACACCAATTTCCATAATTTTCAACGGTTAATTGATCCCATACAATTCATAACATCAAAACATAACAAAATCAAATCAAATAAAAGTTGTAAGATCATGTGTCACATTCCCCAGTACTTTTATATTGATTTTAAACTAATTTGATTATCTTTATTAATCCAAAATCAACAATATTCATAAGGATGAACATTTATATACCCATCCCACATGATACACAATTAATAAAGACAAAGTAAATCCTACTTGGAATAAAGGAGATCGACACTGCCTTGTTGCACCGAAAATAGAGGTGCCCATATAGTAGGAAGATCTATAGGGAAACACAAACCAACTGTAGAAAAACTCTCTAGGGAGGAAGGACTTGGTGATGTAAATTATCAAAGAGAAATATAGACTGAAATAATGAAGATAAATAAGTATATCTCAACTTTAGAGATCATATCCAAGACATGAGGATTGGATATAGTTTGAATTGTCGTTAAAGGAAGATCTGACCAAGACCATATATTTTGACCATTTAAAAACCTTCAGAATTTTAGAAAATTAAATATATGATTGATATCCTTTGAAATAGAATCAAAACCTCTGAAATATGTAATTAAAATTATTTTACATCAAAGAAATATGTCAAAAGGTTAAAACAAGAAAAACTAGAAAATTATGGAAATTTGGAAAACTGATGAAATGAGTCACTAACACCACTAAGATGAGTCATTATTAGACGATTCACTGCCAGATGATTCACCATAAGTGAGTCACCACCAGAAATTCACCACTAGATGAGTCACTACCAACGAGTCACTACTAGATGAATCACCGCCAGTAAGTCACTTCCAGTGAGATACCACCAGGATGAGTTACTGTCAGGATGAGCTATTGCTAGAATGAGCTACTTCCAAAATTAGCTACCATTGGAAAACTATAAATTTGACAAACTATTGAAATGAGTCATCATTTGAATGATAATCATGTCCCAAAAACACCCTGGACTACCCCTGGACACCTCAAACATCAAATTTATAACAAATTAATAGGCCATAAGGTATAGTCCATTACATCAGATACCTATCAAACTATTTCATCCCTAGAGAATTAAAAACCAACCTGTAAGAAAAGAGAGGAATGGTTTGAACAAAAAACCCTTGAGATACCTCTCAAGGATCTCCTTGCACCTAAAACACCACCACCAATCAAACACACCAACCCAAAAAAATCAAATAACACATTGCACGACCATCTCAGCCTCTATGCAGTCCAAACTAACAACTGATACAGCCAATGAACCACACCATCATGAACCATAAATCATGGGAATCCATCTTTTGTGTCAAGATACTATCTTATCTGGGTGTCACTAACTCACCTGCACGGGTTTAATCGCATCATAGTTAATGCATCTCAATTAGGAATAATATCCTCCCCTTTTCATATGTTAAGACTTTATCACACATCACGAGCCAAAGAAAATAGTTCATATCATAAAACAAAAGGACCCAAACATCACATCACAAATAATGAAAGAGAATGGAAAACTAAAAACAACTATGGGTACTGGGCTCGTATTTGTGTCTCATTCTCTCAAGTACTCTCCTCTAAGCGACCATTCCTCCATAGCACCCGAACTAGGGGAATGGTTTTTCCTCGTAGAACCTTATCTTGATGATCTTGGATCTCTACTGGATTCTCTATGAAGTTTTTTTCATCCTAAATATCCAAATCTATCCAATCAATAACATGGGAGTCATCATGAAGATATCAATGGAGTTGGGAGATGTGGAATACATCATGGATCCTATCCAAATGTGGTGGAAATGCCAACTGGTACGCCACTTCACCAACTCACCCCAACACCTCAAAGGGCTGAAAACCCCTAGGAGAATGCTTACTCCCTCTTCCAAACCTTTTATACCCATGTTGAGGGGAAACCTGCAAGAACACATGGTCTCCAACCTTGAACTCTAGGGGCCTCCTCATATAATCATCATAAGACTTCTTCTAGTCTTTCACTACATTCATCCTCTCACAAACAAGATGAACTTTCTTTGTCATTCTCTGCACCACATTGGGACCACGAATGGCTCTCTCTCCCCAACCTAAGTTCAACACAATGGATAATGACATGATCGTCTGTAAAAATCTTCAAATGGGGCCATACCAATGGAAGAGTGATAACTATTATTATAAGAAAACTCGACCAAGGGTAGGTGTTGTGCCTATGACCCTTTAAAGTCTAAGACACATGCTTTCAACATATCCTCCAATGTATGGATAGTTCGCTTTATATTCCTATCCATCTAAGGGTGGAAGGATGTGTTAAGGTGTAACTGGGTGCCAAAAGCATGTTGGAATCCCCTCCAGACTCATGAGGTAAAATAAGTGTCCCTATTTGATACAATGGACCTTGTAACCCCATGAAACCACCCCACCTTATCCACATACCTCTTAGCCAAAGCATCCACTACACTTGACTCCTTGATCGCTAAAAAGTGGGATTATTTTTTTCAACTGATCCATTATCACCTAGATAGCATCACAAACATCTTAAGTTATTGGAAACCTTGTGAAGAAATCCATTTATATGTCATCCCATTTCCATTCAAAAACATCCAAGGGCTGTTAAAAACCACCAGTAACATGATTCTCAACCTTTACTTGCTGGAAAACCAACCACTTTCCCACAAACTCTACCACTACCTGTTTCATCTTGGGACACCAAAATTGTACCCTCAAACCATGGTAAATCTTGAAAAATTCTAGGTGTACTTATAAATGTGAGATATTAAACTCACAAAGGACTCCATCACACATTACAATCAGAACAAAAAACCTTCCATGAAACAACACCTAGTTTCGACCATCCTTCAACCACCCCTTAGAAGCATCACCATAGAAAACATGATCACACATCATCTCTACTTATAAGTCTCCCCACTAAGACTCCTCCACCTACTGCATTAGATAATATTATACCTTTATATGTAACAAACATCCTCTACCACCATCCACCCTTACATCCAAGTCCAGGGCTTCCAACTCCTCCATCTCTCTCCAAGAATCCACAGACTCCCAAACAACACCCTTTCATGACTTCCTAATCAAAGTGTCAGCCATAACATTATCCTTTCCTAAGGTGTAAGAGATCTCAAAATTATAATCCTTAAGAAACTCCATCCACATACATTGTTTCAAGTTTATATCACATTGGTAAAATACATACCTCTAGATCTTGTGATCTTTAAAGACCCAAATTTTATCCCTAATGAGGTAATGTTGCCACAACTTCAGCACAAACACAACCACTACTAGTTCTAGATCATGGGTGGAATAGTTATGCTCATGGGGACATAAATTCCTAGACCCAAAAGAGATCACTTCCCATTTCTATATTAGGACACACCTTAATCCTAGACTAGATGAATCACAAAAAACCTCAAACAACACACCCTCCTCTGGTAGTTGAAGCACTAAATCATTGACTGACTTCCCCTTTAGGTAACTAAATGCTACATGGTACTGATCACTCCACATAAAATATTGGTGTTTATTAGTCAAATCTGTCAAAGGGGATTTAACTCGAGATAAATCGCATAAATACCTCTAATAATAGCCTATGATACCAAGGAAACAATGAACATCTACCATGTTCTTGGGTGCTTCCCAATAGAGAACTACTTAAAACTTCAATGGATCTACTACCACACCCTAATGAGGCACCTCATGCCTGAGTAAATGCACCTCTCATGTCCAAAACTTACACTTTAACAACTTTCCATAGATCTAGTGGCGATAAAGAACCTGTAAAATAGTTATAATATGTTTTTCATGATCCCCCTCTGAAATTGAGTAGATCAATATGTCATTGAAGAATAAAATGACAAATCAGTCTAGTAACTCATAGAAAACTATGTTCATAAGATGCATGAACATGGTTGGTGCATTCTTAACACCTAATGGAATGAATATAAACTCAAAGTGATCATACCTTCATCTAAAGGCAGTCTTTAGGATATCTCCCTCCTTCACCCTCAATTAGTGATATCTAGATCGTATATCAATCTTATAAAAACAAATCTCTCCTATTATCTGGTCTAAAATATTTTTTATTCTTAGAAAAGGGTAATGGTACTTGAATGTAACCTGATTTAACCTCTGGTAGTCTATACGCAACCTCATATTACCATCCACATTCTTGGAGAATAACACTGGAGCACCCCACAGTGATCATCTATCAGAATCCTCAACTCCCTCAACTTAGAAGGTGTCATCTAAAAAGGATCTATCAAAATTGAAGAAGCACCAGGTTGCAAGTTTATCACAAACTCAACGTCACATTGAGGGGGTAGTGTCACAACCTCCTTGGGGAAAGTATCTAGGAACTCCCCAACAACCCTGAGAACTTATAAAATCATAGAATCTATTGATTTCATTGATAACTCAGCCAACAATGAAAGAATGGTATCCACATGCTGATTGTACACCTAAAAACTCTGCTCACCAATGAAAACTATACATTGTCTATCCACATCAAAAAACACAATTCTCCTCTGAAATCAGTCGATAATAGAAATTATGGAATACAACCAATTGATTCCATGGATAAAATAGTATGGTTGAATATATAGTAAGAAAATATTCCTATGGGACTGATGTGGCCCCATCATCAGTATACACCCCCATCACACATCAAACAAGTAGGTATGGCCTTTGACTAGTGTAGTCAATACTAGGGGTATGAGAAGCCTCTCTAATTCTAGTCCCAAAGCACATACTAGAGAGGGTACAAAAAATGAGTGTGAAGATCCTGAATCAAACAATACATAAATAATGGTATATGATAAAATGATCATACCTCTAATGATCTTTTGACCATCTGGTGATCTACCTCCACTACATGTAGCTGACCATGCCTGAATCCTCTACCTCTCTGATTATGACCACCTCCACGACCATGCTTAGGTAGAGGTCCCTAATCTAGATGAAAATCTTGAGGTTGGCCTATAACTTCTCCATATTCCCTATCCAGACCATAATATTTCTACCCCTTCAGTCAGAATGGCCTTGCTGGTAATTTCTATTGAGGCTGACATTGAACTTGTACGCCTTGTCCAAACTGGGCTCGAGAAGCCATTGGGAACTGGTTTTGAATATGGATAAGAATTCCATAGAAGAAACATGTCATACTCAACCCCACAATAATGGAATGGGAACCAGAAGGTCAAAATGGAAGCTTATGAGGTTAGCTCCTGGCTGGTTGAAACCTTGAAGGTCCTGGTGCCTGAGACCTACCACTAAAAAATCTTCTCCTTATAAAACCCTTTTGGTTCCCATCTCACGAAAAACCTCCTATTGAGTGAATCTTATTGATCACGTCATCCTTTTTCTAAAGCTCTAGGTACATTGGAAATGTAAAAGGTGTAACTACATGTTGGATCAAAGGATGGAGTGCCTCCTCAAGATGGCTTGCTTGGGACTCCTCATCTAAAAAAAGATTGAGGGAAAAGTGTAAAAGGCCCTTTAACTTGATCCCAAGCTCCCATATAGACATACTCCCTTGATTAAGGGAGAGTATCACCTACCTATTATCATCCTTCATTGTTGATGAAAGGAACTCTACCCAAAACTCTCTCTGGAAGTCTACCCATAAAACATATGCCTCTTTCCGCTCTCCTGGATATAGTGTCCACCATTGACGCAGAGCTCCTCACATCTGACTAACTATCAAGGGTACCCAGTACTCTATTGGGGCTTGGATAAAACTGAAATCAATCTCAATATCCTTTAACCAAATCTCTATTTCTATATCATAAATTCTCCCATCATACTTTTAAAAATCCTACCGATGGAAATCATGAAACATCCTATGCCACTGATCATCATCCTCAACCGGATCAACCCTCCTATGATCAATCGGGCCATCCTAATGAACCTCCACTGCCTAAACCACACACAGGTGATGACCAGGAGCTATAGATGAAAGAGAAACATGGATTTTCAAATCCTGGTATTATGGATTTTCATTATGATATATTTTAATTTACTTTAATCCATTCAATTCATTTCATCCATTTTAACTTTCCCCAAACAATAGAAATCAAACAAGAACACAAGTCATCATGATGCATGTACCTATCCTAGGTCTCTACCCTATAAGTAGTTCTATCTCACTTAGTCATTAAATAATATCATATTCCATGCACTGGATCATGGGGTGGCCTAAAATCACATGTCTTAACTGGTATCCCTGGCCTATTTCATGCACCAAGGTCAGCTGGCATTGTTTCCATACCAGCTCATGCATTTCTCACTATGCCTAACTCCAAACTCTACCCTATCACTCAACCATTAGCTCTAATACCACTCTGTTATGACCCCCTCCCTCTAAATATACCCCACCTGAGTTGAAAACGAATAAAGGAAGATAATGGCCACTAATTCCCATCTCTAGTAGGCTCCAGGTTAGCGAATAGCACCAAGGGTGTACAAAGATCACAATATGGGAGGCATTTCCCTTTAAAAGGAAACAATATCAGGATATATGATGTATCAACCCAAACCAAATCAATGACATATATTTAATAAAAACCAAAAAACATCCCATAATGCATTTTTAAGTAGAATTGATACAGTTAAAAGTCTCCAAAGTACCCAAAAATAAAACTAGAGCAGTAACACAGCAACTGCTCAAAAGTCTGAGCTAGTAATTCCCATAATGCTTCACATAATCCTCCTAGAAACCTGAAAATAGTTTTATATATATAGGGTGAGCATACAGGTATACTCAGTAGGAAAACCAAAGTCTCTCATACAGATGTGGAGGAAGGAGAATACTAATGCACCCGTGAGAAAATAGAAAAACTAAATATCACCTAATAGGGAAACTAACCATAACCCCAACCTCACCAAGGCCCGAATGGCCCGAAGGCCTTCTTCTTATTTTTATTATAGATAATCCCCTTTTTAAGGGTTGAAGGGGAACCCGTACATGACCCTTAGTCCCAAGGCACAAGGCCCGACATGACCCGCAATACATGACCAGAAGGCCCAGAGGCATACCATTCCCATTACATGACCCGTAGGCCCAGCCCACTAGAACTTCCCCTCCCTAGCGTCTTGCAACATTGATCTCCTTTACCTCACCAAGGCTCTCTTTCCAAATAATACATCAAAGTAATATAATATAATATAAATCACATCAATGATAGGGTACCCTGCACCACGTTGCCACTGATTAGCTTCTCTCACACCCGAATGACAGATGTCCTAGTGCTCCCACCTCTTCTGAATGTATCACATCACATCTCACTTTCACAAACATGGTCCACATCTCACAATACATCTTGCTCGCACACACCTAGGTCATCACAACACATCACATCCTTCCCACACACACATGGTCCATCATAACACATCTCATCCCTCCCGCACACACTTGGGGAATCACAACACAGATCATCCTAAAGGCACCTGGGAAATAACACCACAAATCATCTTGAAGATACCTGGGAAAACCTATCACAACTGACCTAAATACACCTAGGCCACTATATCACAATTCACCCAAAGAAACCTATTCCACTATCACCTCGAAGAGGGAGTAGGGAAGAGCGGGTGTCCATCTATCCATCCTCCCACCGGGATGTTCGGAAAGACACCCTCCCATGTGACTATGTGGGTGTTAGAACATGGTGCTTGAAAAGGGTGGGATACATATTGAAATCATAGTAATATACAATGTTTATACATATATATAGAAAGGGACACAAGCCTAACCTATGGGTTTATAAAAAAACACCAACCTGCTCATGTCTTCCCCACTTGGTTGCCACCTCTAAATGCATAACGCCATACAATAAAAACACAAGCCACAATTATTTTTTAGACTTTAATTAATATTAAACCATTTTATAGATTATCTATTAACAAACCATTCTGTTAAACATGTATTTTAAATCATTATCAATAAATAATTATTGTTCATGATTATTGTTCATTTTGCCATCCATACCAACTAGGAAACTATTACAACACAACACATACCAAGCAGCACAATAAAAGTAGCAACCCAATATCCAAAACCAATTCAACCTTCCACCACAACCCTTATGCACAAAAAAATCACAACAACCATCATTATATCCCTACTGCATATAACGTCTCATCCATTTCCCCCATATATTACAACATAGTCATATCCCATCCATCATATCACCAAATTCATCCCACAGCACACAACCATGTCCAAAAACACATTGCAACACATATTAGATCAAAATATATTTTTAGATTTAGCAAGTCATCCCTAATTTCATTTCACTTTATAGATTAAGGGTTTTATCAGACAAGAATATAATTCTGGGGCATCTATTTTATTAACTGAATGTACATGGTTAACTAATTCCATAATAATTGACGTCAACAGCCACACAATATGAATTCTATAGTTCACATCATCATAAGCACAATTAGGGACCAATAATGGCCATAATTTTCAATGGGTAATTTATCCCATACAATTCATAACATCAAAATAGTAAAAAAATCAAATCAAATAAAAGTTGTAAGATCATGCGTTAGATTCCCTAACCCTTTTATATTGATTTTAAACCAATTTGATTATTTTTATTAATATAGAATCAATAATCTCCACCAAGATGAATATTTATATACCCATCCCGCATGATACACAATTAATAAATAAAAATTAAATCTTACTTAGAAGAAAGGCGATTGACACTGCCTTGTTACACCAAAAACAAAGGTGCACGTACAATAGGAAGTTCTCTAGTGAAACACAAACCAAATATAGGGAAAATCTCCAAGGATGAAGGTATTGGGGATGTCCAGTCTCATGATAAATCTATACCGAAATAACCCAGGTAATTAATGATATCTCATCTCTAGAAAGATCAGATGTGAGACATGGGGATTGGATGCAGTTTGAATTGTTGTTAAAGAAAAATCTGACCAAGACCATGAGTTTGACCATGTAAAAGCCTCCGGCCCTTTATAAAATTAAATATATGATTGATATCCATTGAAAAAGGTTTAAAAAATATTAAATATGGAATTAAACTCGTTTTAAATAAAAGAAATACATCATAAGGGAAAAACTAGAAAATCTTGAAAATTCTGGAAATTTGGAAAACTGTTGAAATGATTCACTGCCACCATCAGGATGAGCCACCGCCAGAAGATTCACCTATAGATGAGTCACTACCAGTGAGTCACTATCGGTGAGCCACCTCTAGATGATTCATCACCAGCAAGTCACTACCAAACAATTCACCACTAGCGATTCACTGCTAAACGAGTCACCGCCAGTGATTCACCATTAGGATGAGCTACCACCATGATGAGATACTACTAGAATGAGATACCACCATCTGAGTCACCACCATTGAGTCATCTCCATCAAGATACCACCATGATAAGATACTGCCAGGATAAGCTACTGCTAGAATGAGATACTTCCAAAATGATCTACCATTGCAAAATTGGAAATTTGACAAATTGTTGAAACAAGTCAGCGTTGGAATGACTCACATTTCCTAAAAACACCATGGAATACCCTCATATACCTCAAACATCATATTTCTAACAAATTAATGTAATACAAGGTTCATACCATTACAACACTTCTCTAAATATTTTCTCAAAATCCACTAAAGTGAGCATCGCCTCATCGTGAGTTTGTGTTATGAGAATACACCATCACTCTAACAAACCCTATAGAAGGCTCACCGCTAGGACCACCATATGATCAGGAGGTTTCCTCAAAATATGGAAAACATGTGTGACTACCTTGATCTATTCATCAACTACCTAGGGTTCTAGATCACCCTGGTACCTCATAGGTCACTGCCTTTGAAACTCGTGTAGCAAACTCAGCATACGTGCATCCTTATCTTGAACAACCAGCACACCCAGTTTCTCAATGAGTTGTAGATTAATCGGTGGACCACCTTTAGGTATTTCTTCAAAACCAATTACCTAATCTAAAGCCTCTTCAAGGGGAATATCTTCACCAAAATCCTATCATGGAACCCTGTCTAGCTATCATCATGGTGTAATCCTGAAATAGAATTCAAGATACGTTATGGTCAAAGAGTATATCTGGGGATCTGAATCAATAAGGACAAGGAAAAAAAATAAGTCCTATATGATGCATTTACCATTATTTCCCTAGGACTAGTGTGCTAATATAATGAGTCAAAAATCATATTATTAGAGCCCTAATGAATTAATACATCGATTTCCACCCCAAAACTAGAACCTATGGCCTGAGATCTGAACTCAAAACACCCTAACATAGTCGTTATGAAACCCAAAAAAGACTCATGATACTATGGTCCCAAAGTGGAAACCATATGTGATACCACTCTTTCACGATCTTAAATAATAAGTCATGGGATAAAACTCCCCAAGACCACCTCCAATAGTCTAGGGGCTGGTGACTAGCACCGAGTAGATATATCACACAGGTGGGAGGCCTTTTCCTAAAGTACATGTATGCATGCACCCACAAACACGTTGATGCAATATTTCAGAGATATAAAAAGCTGGAAACTAAAATTCATGCATAAATATATCCCAAACTATAGTAAAAAAGAAGTACTAAAATAGTAAAAATGGAAAAACACATGCCCACCAAAAAATATAAAAGAGTCCAACCTTCTCATACATAGGGGTCACTTTCAAAAGAAATAGCTGAAAATCTCCTCATCCCAAATCTGGTAAATACCTCGATCGGTCTATATCACTAATCTCTACCTACCTCGAGTCATTAGGGGACTTTATCAAAATGACTATGGTATTTACAAGAAAAACACGTGTGGGAAAACCTATGCATGGTTGTGTATAACAATACTCAGTAGGCACCCCAAAAACCAAAAGAAAATAGAACAACTAAAAGGAAACAGTCTTCACAACCCGACCAGAGGGAACCCAATCGAGAGATAAACTCTATCTCGAACCATCCTTGGATATACATGACTAGTACACTCAATCCACAAGGGGAGTCAACCCAAACACATGAAAAAATCATAATGAATCTTATAACCACCTAAATATACTCATCTCATACTCCAAGTAACATGAGGTTATAACCTCATAGTTAATGACAGGATTCTATTTGAGGCTCTAACGGTAACAAAAAACTAGGAGAACACACTCCATGAGCTCAACCATCCCATATGACACACATCTGAGAGATAAACTTCATCGGGAATAACTCACCAGGTCCAAATCTAGTGCCCAGCACTAGAGTTCCTGCCATCACTAACCTAGGTTCACTGCAAGGTTATAAGAACCCAAGTGGAGAGACCTTCCCCTCACCACTACACATAGCTAATGGAGAACTGACTCTATATGATTCACCACATTGATCCTCTCAAATGAGAAAGAATGGAGGGACCGACACCTCATCACTTCCCTGCAATTGAGGGAGTACTAGCTCTTAACTAACTTGTGGAACCTCTGTTGTTCCTATGTGGAGTTTCTTATACCTCAATTCATAAAGAGATCACTAACTCCTAACCATGTATCACATGTAACTAGTGTAGGGTCCTTCTCCTCATAACTATTATCAACAATCAATGGAGTTCTAACTCTAATGGAGGACCCACTCCCTACTACTACTTGGAGATGGGGGAGTACTACACTATAGGTGAGGACTTGTACCCTGGTACGAAAGGGGAGTACCACTCTGAGGATAGATAGCCCACACACTAATAAGATAGGGGAGTAAAACTCTACCAGCTTGATTACTATTGGGGAACCTCACCCTAATAGCATAAGGGAGTACCAACCCCGGGCTAGAGGACATGCTCCCTAGTACGATAGGGGAGTACCAACTCTGCTAGAACAACACGTACGGAGGACTCGTACCCTAGTACAATGGGGGATTTTTGACTTCAAGGATGGAGGAATCTCACCCTAACAAGAAAAGGGAGTACCCACTCTATCTATATGTCATGTATGGAGGACTCACACCTTAATACGGCAAGGGAGTGCCGACTCCATAAAAGAACTACCCCATAGGTAAATAACTCTCACCCACAATGTGGGGAGTCATATCTCTACCAAAGTAGAGAGTTTAGGGAAATTCATTCCATATTATGATAGGGTAGTACCATTCCCAACATCTCTATTAAAGAACCACACCGATCTATAGCATCAGTCAAGCGTCTATGAAAGAAGTTTCGCATTTATCATACCTCACATCATAACACCACCACGTGTAGGGGACCCATTCCCTAATAAAATAAAGGAGAACCGCTCTATTGTCCTAAAAATTATAGGGGAACCACATTCTAAGGCTATAGGTAAGGATTCTGACCCCAAAATCAACTCATTGATCCACCTTGATCACTACCCAGGGTTAAGCACTACTACAATAGTGTCGTGCTCAAACCACACCACATCATATCTTGTAGGAAAAAATAAGGGAAACCATCATGTTTAACATGGAAACAAATTTGGATAGGATACTCAAAATCTTGAATATGAGTTTCATAGAAGGATATATGCAAGGTGAAAGATGTCAAGAATATCTCAAAGGAGTACATGACGTCCACTAGGGTTCACATGGTGTGTGAACCCGCTTGAGCACCTGGTCGTGTATCTAGTTTACATTATTTTCCTAGAAATGTAGGCATACATTATGTATACAGTCTGTACATAGTGTGTTCTACCTCACCTAGTCCTTATCCATGTTCTTCTTCCACACGGCCTGGCTAGTCGTGTCCCTCACATTCCATGCATCCCATACTACATAGCATGATCAGGCTAAATGGCCACATGATTGTTTTTTTCCCCATTCCCATGTCTAGTACCCCATTTCCATGTACTTAGTCCATATATTTTTACATGTCTATGTACTATTACATGGCTACCCCAATCTAGGTCCTTTGGTCACATAACATGGGGTCACTACACAGCGTGTAACCCCAGTACACGGCATGTAGTCCCCAAAATTCATCTTCCATGGATAAAATGAGACACAAAGTGTGTAACGCCCCGACCCCAGTTACCCAGAGTCGGTGCATTATTACATAACATTGGCATGATCACAAGAAAGATCAAATCTCGAAAGACCGATTGGTTTAGTAGCCTTGGAAACACTAGATATATTCATAAAGTTTTACATTACATCCTAAAGTGAAAAACTACTACAACAACATATTGTCTCCATAGTCCACACTATTATCCCCTCATAATATCCCTGTAGGTCATTCATAATTTACTTCTTCACATCCTGGGAAAAATAAAACATAGAAAAAGGGTGAGCTCAAATGCCCAGTAAGGATAACATGTAGCAGAAACTTTCATAAATAAGAATAAACATTTAAGGCAGTGTATAACTAAAACAAATGCCTTTTTAAACTTGAACTTCAACATAGTATGGAAAAAATAAAATGAAATAATTCCATTTACTTATTCACATGGATATTCTACTAATCGAAAAATCACATGCAATATCAATAACCACTTTTATAATGATGGAATACATAATGCCAGACTATCATAACCACATAGCCAAGGCCTCGTGCCAAGACTACAAATAAGATTTTTCCAAGGCCTTGTGTCAAGACACTAGTTTGTCTCATGAGACCTACCGATGCATCGAGGAGCTATAGCAGGCTCCACCCGTCACATATTAAGTCCAATGCATTCCCATATGAAAAGGTTTAAACATAACATAAACATTCGTATTAAAACTAGCATACGAAATGTAAATACTTCATCCATAAACCATGAATGGTATAAAAATAACACATCCAAAGTCAAACATATCACAAAACCTTCAATACAATATATAAGTTTTGTATAATAATAAATCAACTTCAAATAAGTGTAAAATCCATCAAAGGATGTTGACATAGATGAAATCAAAACTCTTTTTAGAGAAATATCTCTTTCTATTTTGAAATAATTTAAGAGTCATATATTTATTAAATAAAACATTTTCTTTGAAAATATTCTTATAAGCTTGTAAGGTAAGCTTCGACGATTTTATAATGGCACAAAATAGCCGCACCCACCGTAAAAGTTAAAAAACATTCTTACCTTAATTCTGTCGAAAAGGTTAAAAAGCACTTTGTTTGGAAAACGACGGAAAGATTCCTTCATAAACCTCTTATAAAAAGTCAAACAAGGGTATAAATGAATTTAACCCATATTCTTGTAAATAGTAAAAATGTTTTGAAATACATTTTTAAGAAACATGGATGTGGATGATAAAGAGATCCCAGTAGATTATTACGTATAAACAACCTCGGATAATGAAGAGATTGCGAAATAAACCCTTACCTTGTACTTTTACTTGGTTGGGGGTAGGTTAACCTCCTGTATAATGGTGAAATAATTGTTATTAAATTATACAAGAATCATATACATTAATATGATATCATATATGATCTTTTAATATTTATTTGTTAATAATATCTTAGTATTATCGTTGTTTTGGATGTTAACTTACTCATTTTCTTTTATATGTTTTTTTACGTAAGACGTGTTTGTAATGGATAGGTTGTATCTTAATCATATCCAGAATGATATCAAGTCCTTAGATACTATTATTAATCATCAAATGAGAATTATACTTGAATGGATACGATGGAGAATGAATCTTATCACGTTCGTGGAGACGGTAGTCCGTACGTACGCACGAGCGACAATATCATTCTTTTGATATTAAAATAATATATAATTGGATGGTATATCATATATAAAGAATAATTATCATGTTATATTTATTATTTACATGAATTACATATCATTATTATACCCATCCAAATAATAATATATTGAATAACAATTACACCACGACGTGGAGACGGTAAGTCGTACGTACGCACGTATGGTGACATGTCATTCAAAGGATGGATATAATAATGAATATGGTTGTTCCATATTTATAATAATATTAAAGTATATAGGAGATACTGGATTCATTATTTTATAATGGGAATAACAAAGAAAGAAGAAGTGGAAGAAGAAAGGAACTTGAAAAAGTGTGGTGAAATCATTAACTCTTCTTCGGGTTCTTCCTTTTGATTTGATCAAAAGGGATCCTTAAGTTGGCTTTCTGACTAAAGGAAGGCCTCTAGGATGAATTTATGGAAGTTTATAGAGTATTTGGGCAGAGTTTGGCTGAACCAAAAGGCTTTGAAGGTCTGAGTTAATGAGAAGGGAGAGTGCCCTTTTATAAGAGGGGTGAGGGGCACCTTTAGAAAAGCTAGAAATATTATTTTATAATAAATTCATATTCGGTTTCTAATGGATCCAAAGTGGATTATTTAAATTTTAAGGTGGGGATAGGTCAAAAACCACTCAACCAATATAATTTAGATAGGTTTGCGTCATTATATTAACCTTATCTTTTAGTTTTAACTCTTAGTTAATTAGTTTGACACTTACCATGTCACTTTGTATTTTTATATTATATAGTTAATAAACTTACTATATACCTCCAAGAGACCCCCAAGTGGTCCATTAATGATACACCTATCATGATATAAGTATCTTGGCCTAACCTTAGATTTTTAGGTATTTAATATCAATTAATAATATAATATGTTTTTAAAAAACTCTTTTATGTCAATTTTGACACTATTTGGAAAATTGATTTTTGTGAAAATCATAACAGAATGATTAGTTTTAAAAAAGTCAATTAAATAAATCCTAATATGTCATATTATCCTATAAAATTAGTTTAATTCATTAAAAGTCTCAAATTATATTTATTTGGGTATTTACAATATCAATTATTTTCATTTTTCACTATTATGGTAATTACTCCATCATCATTGTGTCATTAATAAATTAAATTATTTAATGTCTAAAAATTATATATAAAATATCATTATGTAGGAAATATTTTTATCTTTCTAATGAATATTTAAAATTGAATTTATCTTATGTATAACCCTATATTAAAAATGTTTTAGTAAATAAACTTTGATTTTAACTCTTTTAACTCTTTTTTGAATTAAATAATAATAAATGTCCTAATCTAATCCAAGTGGACCTAAATGATAATATTTTATTTCTAAGGTTGTTTTTGGTCGAGATACACTTTTCCAATAGAATTAGAACATGTGTTAGGGTAATATTAATTCCATTTTTACCCTTAATTACCCTATTTACTTTTAACCGTGGTAAATAAAAGTAAAAAGTTATTATTCACCAAAAATTATTTTCATCTCATTGAACCAAATTTTACTCCTTGATATTAACCATGTCTCTCGGATTTTCGAAATTCCAATCACAGAAGCGGTAAAATTAAGTTTTATGAAAAATTCAGTTTTTTAACTACCACTTAATAGTTTCACTATTCATCAAAAATTGAAGTTTTTCAGAACAATGCCAAAATTTTACCCTAAGCTATAATTGATATTCCAAATTCAAAAATTATGTCTATTTTACAAAATTCCAAACATATAAGTTGCATTAATTAATTTTATAATTAAATCCCGTTGTCACAACAAATAGCGTGTTTTTAAGAAACAATATATATCAAAAGATTGACAATTGTTTATGTCTAATTTCAAAGTGAAATTAATTCTAATGAACACTATTAGATAAAATGGTAAAAATATATTATAATTATAATTTAAAATCACTAAATCATATAATTTATCACTATAAATTATTTTGATTAAAAATGTTGTTTTTAAGTATTTTTCACTATTCATAAAAATTGGAATTTCTCAGAAAAATACCAAAAATTCAACTTAGGATAATTTCGATATTCCGAATCCAAAAATGAAGTCCATTTTGAAATATAAAATATATATAATTTCAAAAATTATGTATTACTATTCATAACGGCTAGTTTGATCGGTTGTGGTGTGTGTTAGAACTCGATGTTGCATACAACACACGCTATTGCATTATTCAAAGAGAAGCGTACCGTAGAAGCTTTGGGTGTTACACAGTGTGCCTCACTGGACTATACACTATGTAGATGGTAATTAAATATGGGAATTACCATGATATTCACCTGATTCAACCCATTTTTTTCCAAAACCAGTAGATCGACCTAGGAGTGATCTCTAGCAATTACAATAGGGCTCTAAAACCTTAAAAAAACATAATGAAGGGGAAAGAGACTAAAACTCAAATCCACCTACCTTGAGGGATAAATACTGGAACTTTAGGTGTATAAAGATTTGTGTATCATTCATCTCCCCAATGTGATGATGATTTGTGCCATTAAAGGAGATTAGTAGTGCTTTGTCGCTTCGATTTTGGCTTATTTTCATCCATCGCCAAAGGGGGAGAGGAGGGTTGGCTCCTCTACTTTTTTGTGCACACTAACATTAGAGTGGCAAGGATTTAGGTTAGTTTTATTAATTAAATTTTCATTTAATTAATAAACTCACCACATTAAACCCCTCCAACTCACCCTCGCTCAAACACCTGGTGAAAACAACTTTATGTCTCGCCTAGGGTTAAAATTATGTTCTAAACTCAACTATAGTCTCATAATTCTAATCGAAAAATCTATATAGTATTTATTCCATGTTTTAAGAGAAACTTTTTATGTTTGGAAAAATATATTAAATATTTTTAATATCACCACGTTGGGTCTCTCTAGGCCCCAAAATACCACGCCGACACAATGCTTGGCTTTAGAAATATTCTTAGAAATATTCCAAAGTCTTACAAGTAAAAACCTGAGTCACTAAAAATAATTACATAGTGTACATTCTATATGGATTCTTTGATATAGGTCTTTCATCATAGATTAAATCAATAAGAAACTCAATTTCATGTTATAGTGGATTTCCAAGAAATTCTCCAAGAAATACCTCAATGTATTCCTATAAAATAGGTGCATCCTTAATTCAAATATAAATTTTTTTCATCCATATATTGTGTCTACTCTTCCTCCCCAAGAATCTCATTCATAAGATCTATTTTAGGTGGATTTATACATGACCAGGATGATGAATTCTCCCTTCTAAAGATAGGGAATTCTTCATCTTCATCACAAATCATAATTTCATTCTCTTTGAAATAAATTTTTGCATCATATTTTAAAATAAAATCCATGAAAAGGATTATATCAAAATAAAACACTAGTATAATAATAAATTAGGTAAATTGGGCACATTTATGGATCATAATGGTAACTAACTAACACATCTGTATTGCTGTGAGACTTCTACTAGGGGTTTTAACAGAAAACTCCCTTCCTAAGGTACTTGGTAAATAACTAATTTTCTTAGAAAATAATAACGATATGAAATTGTGTGAAGATATTGAATCTAATAAAGAAATGAATAAATTTTAGGCTATGATTAAATAACCTTCAACCACATCATTGGGAACTTCAACCTCCATTGTAGTGATCACATAATCCTGGCCTTCTCCCCTCGGCCTCTTAGATAGTATGTTCCCATGATGATTTGGGAATTAGTGTGAATAATTCCCCATTTATCTATAGTTGAATCATTAGACATCATTGATTTATTTCTTCCCCTTGAATTAATTATCTAGATGACCCTTATCCCTACACTTATATCAAACTCACATGCCCTTAAATTATTTTCCAAGATGTTTCTTTCCACAATTTTCACATGAAGGTAATTAATTCATTCCCCTCTTCTTCTTTAACACTCTAAAATTTTCATGGTTTTGAGATAAACTATTATTCTCCTAATTTCCCTTAAAGACATAGGATCTAGAAAATTTATTCTCTTTTTTGATGGTGCAAAATATTATTTCATCATATGATGAAATTTTTTGAGAAACCAGTTCCCTTCAAAGGTTTAGCTTAAGGCCTTTAAATAAATGGTCAATCATTCTCTTTGGATTTCATATATAATCTGTAGCATAACTATATAGTCTTATAAAGGTATCCCCATACTCCACAACACTTTATTCCTCATTTTTATTTAATCTAAAAAACTTTCTCTTCATTTTAGTTCGTTTTTCATGAGATAAATACTTATAAAAAATATTACTTTAAAATCTCTCAACTTCATATGTTCAATTTATTCTTACTCCCTGGTATTCTAGGTCAATGACCACGATTGATCAATATCATTTATAAGAAAATATACTACAAGTGTAACATTTTCCATTTTATTGCATCCTAAGGTGAGAAATATCTTTTCAAGAGACTTAATCTATTTCCCAACTACCACTGGATTTGAAGTTCCACTAAAATGTGGAGGCTTATGTCACATTAAATGTTCCAATATATGTGTATCATTATATATAACACCATATTTCTTCATATTTACAAGGTTATTAGAAATAATCTAGGTCATTTTCCCTAATATGTTCATGATATCATTTGCTCCAAAACCAACTATATTGGCTTGCTCAGTGAGGTAATCCCTACATTGACCATGGGTATTGATTCATTGTCTTTCATTATGAACCATCACTAAATAATGTAAAACACTTAGTTAGATCTTAATAATCATGAATATAGATCCATAAAATAAAAATGTCTCTAAAAATTTATCAAACACTAAAAGGGATTATCTTGATTCTCATATTATCTATGCTTATTTAAAATCTAGTTTCCATGATTTATACTAAACTTTCCCTAATACCAACTATAACAACCCCACTTTAGTAACCCAGATTCAGTGTCTACTTTATTCCATTTTTATAGATATAAGGGATCATATCACTAAGTATTGATCATTTTAATAGTCTTTTATACCTAGATATATACACGATACCCATTTTACATTATTAATAAAATATTAAACATAACAAAATAAAAAATTTAGTATCTTTAAAACTCATTCAAATAATTCCTCTTTAAATCTAGTGGAAATTAAATAGAATAAGGGTGAGCTAAAATACTGAACAAGGGTTACATACAGTAGAATCTATTGCTAGTAAATAATATGTAATTAATGTGTCAAAGGAAATAACTGGAAACACATGTCATATAATTAATAACATAATCATAAAATAAATCCATGGAAAATATAAATGTATTAGTCTTATGGATAATAATAACTGAATAATCTATGAAGGAAAGATATACCTTTGTATGTCATTATATTAGACATCATAATATCTCTACCATAAAGACCTTGCACTAAAATATTTTAAAACTCTAGGTAAATACCCCTTTAATTGAGCCAACTGATTTGACTCATGAGACCTGTTGGTATATCAAGGGGAAATATAATTTTAGGCCATACTCATCACTACATGTCCAACGCATTCCTCATATATCAAATGATTGATTTAATTCATTAACAATATGTCTTATCAAAAAATATATATATTGAGTGAAGAATATATAATATCAATATTTCCCTAGTCAATCAAATAACTTTCAAGGTAATACACCATATATAGAAAATCTATACAATTTATGAAATAATCATATCCATGTTATGGACATTTAAGTAAAAATTAATGTTCAATGATAATTGATCACAATAAAGTTAATGTTTCATGATAAAGTTAACAACCATAAAATTAATTAAATATGATTTTCAATTCATCAGAAATATAGGTTTTATAGTAAAATCAAGTCTTTTAAAAAATGGAATGGAAATATTAAAATAATATTTAATTAAATATTTTTCATTATAAAACTATGGAAAACTTGTAGAATAAGCTAAATATTAATAAAATAGTTATGATGATGGGAAAGTCTATTAACATTGTATACGTTAAAAAGATACAATCCTTTTGACTCTTTTAAAGAGAGTTAAAAATGACCATTTTGGAAAAACATTATAAATATTCCTTTAAAACCTTAAAATTTGAGGGTAATATAAAATTTTCTTAATAAAACATTTTTATACATAAAAATTACTTTTTTAAAATATTTTTTTATAAATATGCATATGGAAGAAAAATATACCCAATCAAAAAATAGAAATAAGATCGGATTTTAATTTCAAAATTACTCTTGGAAGAGTAACTGAAATTCAATCATTAATGATAATTAATAAATATATATTATTGTTAAATACTTAAAATGGGAATTGTATATACCACATAAAGTAAATAGGTGCATAGTACTAAATATATCTCAATAGAGTGGAAATTGAGACGAAATCTCTTACCGCACATTTTCTCTTAGTTGATCGTACATTAACATCATTTATAATGGTTTTAAACATCTTATTAATTTATACCATAATCATAATAGTATTTATAATATTATATATGATACTCTTATAATATATTACCACTCTTTTTTTAGTAATTACTTATTGTTATCATTATTTTGGGCGTTAAGTACTCTATTTTCTCATGCATGTTTTGTTACCGAAGTTATGGACCTTAAACTTTGATTATGGTTAAATAATATCTATAATGTTGATCATGATATAAATATCATATATATCCATTAAATATATCCTTATTACCTTTCATGTAAATCAGGAATGAAAAATGTATCACATCGCTTTGTGAGGGTGGTAGTCCAAATGTGCGTACAAGTGATGTTGTCATTTTCTAATGGGTTGGAATGTAAGAAGTTATATATGATATTAAACTTATATTAGAATATTTATATCATAAATATCATATATATTCATTATATCCATATTTATAACCATCCAAGTAAAGTGGTGATCCAAATTTAGTACACCATTATGTGGAGATGGTAAGTCATACGTACACACGAGCAATGTTTTTGCTTTTCATTGAATAAAAAAGTGATGGGAAATTTTTATACCATAATAATTATAATATATAATTATTTTAATGATACTGGATTTATTATTTTATGGTGGTTACAACAGATTTAGAGGAAGTTTAAGAATAAATAAATTTAAAGGAGTCGGTAATGACGATTACCTCTTCTTCAAAATAACTCCTTTAGAAATTCTATTAAGGGACTTGGGGTTATTCTTTTAGGGGGACAAAAACCTAAAAAAAATCTCTAATGATATTCATAATATAATTTTTAAGGGTTTGGTCAATATAGATGGGACAAAGTGTTGTAAATAATTGATAGAAGGGGTGTACTTTTATAAGTGAGGGGAGGGGAAATCTTGGAATTTCTTAAAATATTAAATTAATTTAAATTGTTTTTTATGTCTAAATGGATAAAATTAAATAAAATTATAATATAAGATAATTATGAGTCTAAATAATCTTTTAAAATAAAATTATTACATGTTTTGTTTATTTTTTCACCCTTATATTTTAGTTTTAAGACCTTGTTAACCCTTTTAACAATTATCGCACAATTAAATTTTCTTATCCTTTAAGGATCAATAAAGTTACCATAAAATGTGAAAAGACTGATAAATGGACAATATTTTATTTTATAAACCATATCTCCTTAATTTTTTCAAATATAATGTTTTTATGAATTTGAAATCACTTAATAAAGTATTATTTATTATAAAATATCATTAATGTCATTTTGTCACTATTCATTTAATTGGACTTTAAATACATTAAAGCAAAGGGGGAATAATAATTTAATCCTTTAAAACATCACTAAAATGTTATATTTATATAAAAAAATCATGGAAAACAATAATTACAAAAAATTATATTAGTTTTAGTATTTTTTTAAATTGTTTATTTTATTTTTTATATTATCTAAATAAATTATGTGTCGGCATTGTGAAAGTATTTAAGGTAATTATTTCATCACTAAAAATTAAAAAAAAATACCATGATAAAATAAATTATATTTTAAATGAATATTTATAATCTAACATAAGTTTTGTTTATCCCTATTATAAAATATTATAGACATTAAAAGAAGAAAATTAAAATTTCTGTCTTTATCTCTCACTTAAATATTATAAAGGTCGAAATCATATCTAAATGGAAAAAAAGTTCATAATTTAAAATTATAGATGATTATGGATTAAATATAATCATAAAATAAAATTAATTTAAGTGTTTTATTTAATTTTAATTCCCTATTATGTTATTTTCAACCTTAATTACCCAATTTACCCTTAATATGATAACAATTGTTTTTTATTATTACTATTCATAATGACCAAAAATAAAAGGGAACTATTAAAAAAATTTAGACCTCATGATTCTAAATATAGAATAATTTTTTCAATATTCAATTTCAATAATTTGAAGAAATTAATTTAATATTAAAAGAAAAAACACAATGAAAATTATTTTTTTAGAAAAAATGTCTTTTAAGTATAAAAATGTTTTTATACTAAATTCAAGTAAAAAATTCATTAAAAATATTATAATTATATTAATAATAATATAATTGAACTAATTTTTCTGTAAAAAAAATTTAAAATGGAATTTAACTTTATAAAGTCTTGAAATAAAAATAAAATGTTTAATAAAAAGCAGTATTTTTCACTATTCAATGAAAATTAAAAAATTTCAAAAAAAATCCTAAAAATTCACCCTAAGAAAATTTTCACATGATGATTTAAAAAAACTTCATTTAACCAATTAAATTTTATAAAATTGGAAAAAAAATAATTATATTATTTTTCTATATAATGTAATAAAAATATGTTTTGATAAAAATATTTTTTTGAAGAATATAATGAATTTTAAAAAAATTCAATGCTTATTTTCTAATAATTAATCAATAAATTTTTATTGAGTATGAACTTAATTTATATTTCATAATGTGTATATTCCTATTCATACCCACTAATTCAATGGCTAGATTATAATGGTTATATTTAAATAATAATATTTCTTGGTTTATTTAGGCTCGGTGTTACGTGTTGTATACGCTGAAGAACATAGTGTTCTTAAAGACTAAAGATATTACATATCCTATATTATTATTTATATGTATTGATATTTGAAACCTTCTCTTTTTCTGTCTGTCATATTTAACCTACTTTGAAAATCTCATGGTCACTCCACCTATCGGGTGAAGCTTGTGGTCTCTCCACCTACCTTTTGAAGCTCACAATCACTCTTCCTACAATGCACTGCTCATGATAACTCTTCATTAAATGTGATCCCATTGTAACTCATATTCATCCTATTTAAATAATATCAACAAAATAGTGCTGATATATTTGAAACATGAAAGCACTATTCACTTTTCATTATCTGGATTAAATCTCTCCTATTTCTCTATCCATAATAATTCACATATGCATATCTGTGTAGAAATCATGGTTTCCTTCATAGTGTGTAATGATCCCATGATTTCCTCTTATTCATCCTAAATTACACTTATATATATGATAATTTCCTTGAAGTAGTATTTTACCTATTTTTAGGTTACTATTTACTTTTATACGGGAGACTGAGGGACCTTTATATAGCCTCCTTGATTTTTGATTTACCCTTACATATAAAGAAACTAAAAGGAGAAACCTTTACATGGGAATGAATATGGATTTATACCTTCCCATTTCATATATAAATTTATGTAAGAATCTTTATAACCTTATTCCCTAGTATAAATATCAGTTGGCCTTTACACAGATCCTAATTTTCAATTTAAATTTTATATAGAATGTAGAAGTTCTAAACTATCTTTACACAGTTTGAGTTTTAACTATACAGGCCTTATTATTCACATTTACAAAGAAAATTCACTTACCCTTAGTTAAACAAAGATTTTTTTCAAATTACCCATACACAAGTCATCAATTGTTTATATCATTTCTAGAATATCTCATATTACAGAACAACTCCAAATACATTACAATATTATTTTTACTATTTTAGATACTTTTAGAATATAATAAGGATGTAATCTTAAACTTATTTTCATCATATAGATATAATAATATTCATAAGAAACTTAATTCTCCATGGAACTAAAATCATCAAAAAATCCTTTAATAAGAATAATGATTCAGTTTTATCAAGGCAAGAACAACTTCTATGTTGTCATATAAATACTGATAACCAAATCCAAACCAATCTTAAAAGATGTATCTCATGATTATTCACTTAATATCAAGTCACACAACACTTTTGAATCCTTTTTCATATTAATTATGGTCAAAAAACTAAATTACCAATATTCAAATTCAATTAATAATCATGGAATCTTCTTGAGATATATTCACAACATTATTGGGTTACACTTATTCAGCATATTTACATTACTAATAAAAAATATATCTCACAAAAATTTAGATCAATAAAATCCCCCTTTTTAGTTTATGGAAATAACTTTTAAATAATATGTCAATATGTGTCATGTTTTGTTCACATTTATTCCTTTTCTCCCCCCTTTCTTATCAGTCTTTCATTTCACTTTCTCTCACCCTTATTAATAATAAATAAAAATAACATGTTAAATTACTATAAATTCATTATTAAGAAAATTTCCAACAACCATTCCACTATAAGTATACTTGATCAATTCTTGGTGTAGAAAATAAGAGGGTTTGATCTAGAAAACTATGTTTTCCCTTATAAAATAAAATGATACATAATGGAATAAGATAACTCAAAAACTACCTTTAAGGGATGATCAACTATTTTCAAGATATAACAAGTTAAAAATTCCAATTGAGATAAAAATAATCCTGAAAAATATCAACATGAATTTTCATATTCCCACTTAAATACATATATTTGAACATTAAAACATGGTAGATTTTACAACAACCATGGAACTTATTCAAACTTATATTATTATGTCATTTATTAATTTCAATTTATTACCCATTATATAGTAATTGTATTTTATTAACCAAGTTTTAGATAATTATAAAACATACCTTGTTAATGAAATTTATTTAAACACATTCCAAAATAATCAAATATGCATGAAATAATAATTATGGTAGCTTCTTCAACATTATTCATATATATCCCTATCAAGGAGAAACTCTACTAAAATTCATGTGGATTTCATGACATTAATACTTCTATATCTTCATCAAGGATGGTTCAATTATTTTATTTTCTTTATAAAATAATTTGGGAGATCAATACAGGATAGTTTCTTCTTTATTTTTTCTATCTATCTTTTTACAACCTTCTCATATTCTTAGGTTCTCCCCCTGAGACCATGTTTCACCTTCAATTCCTTATATTTTAATCACAAATAAACTACTAAAAATATAAGAAAATAAGGTCAATCATATTTTATTATTAATTTGAATATAAAGGTTGAGATAATTTTCTCAACCAAGTTTATCCATTTACTCTAGCATTCAAGCTTCCACATATAATCTTTAAAATTGACTTTTTTTTAGGGAACATGAAACTTATCACCTCTTGAATATCTTGGTGTGGAGTGACCCTTTTTCATCTATATCACATATCCCACATAGAACAAATTTATTTGTAATTTTTCTTTCCTTTAAACACATTCTTTATTTTTTCTTCTTTCATCTACTTAGCTATCTATAAATATGATTGCTAAATGACTAGGAAATCATTGTGAATATGCACGGCCTATTTCCACATGGTTTATCATTAGTGATTTTCCTCACATCATAACTTTTGTATGTGGAACTTATCTTGATATTCATGTACTTTTTTTAATTTAATTTTTCTTCTATATATTTTCTGAGGATCTTTCACTTATTTCTTTTAAATTTTATTGGAATGATTATAATTTATAAATTAATATTTATTTTGTTCCTTTATTAAGGATAATTATTCTATCTTCATTAAATTTTTTTGTATTACTTTAAAATTTTCTTTGGATACATGATGATATAAACATGCACCATTCCTATGAAAACATCCATTTCAAACATCAAATATATTTTCAAGTATATCAAATCTATTTGAGTTTGAAATTTTTTTCTTAATCTTTGGATGTTTCTTCTTATCCAACTTTATCCCCCTTGAACTGGGATTCCTTTATGCTTTTAAAATTGATTTAATATAAAAAAAATACAATTATCTCTGCCCAAACCTATTATAGAACCAACAGTGACCCATAAACATTAATTTTATTTTATACACTTTATGTTGTCTATAATTTTCTATAAAAAGTGCATGTTGTTTTTTGGTCTTATCCACCACTATTTGGGCCCTTGTTGGGGAAATATCTTCCATAGGACTTCTTATATCCACCATAGATATGGTTTTATAATCCTCTTCACTTATAATCATCCATATTTATATGAATTTTATTTTCCAACATATATTTTCTAATGAAAAATATTTAGATAAATTATTACAGTATGGTATGGATGGTACCTTCTTCTTCAAGACTATTAGTGAATGATCATAAAATGAAACAATGATATTCTTGTAACTTAATGAATATATTTTAACATCATACTCCAACATATAACAAATTGTGGTAGAATCACTTTTCTTATTCAATTCTAAAGCCTCAATATTTTTCAACTCAATGTTATCTAGTTTAATTTTCAATTCCATACATTTCATAATGAGATAATTATTTTAATCCTCAATGAATGTAACTCTATATTCACAATTTTTCCTCATAATTTTAACTTCCTCTTCATACATTTTACTTTTAAATTAATATTGTTTCAAGATCATTTTCTCTTGAATATAATATCCAGTTTTAAATGTTTGACACAAATATTTTTTTTAAATTTTCTTATTATAAATTGATCTTACCTTATAGAGTATTCTTGGATTCATCTTCATATTGAACTTATTTGAGACATTTACTTTCAAACATGGATAATTTATTTTTAATCTCTAAGTTTTTCTAATTCAATGACTCCAACATGTACGGAGATATTTTTCACATTTTTTGAACATTTTTTTCAATACTTCCTCCATTTATTCATATACATCCTCAAGAAATGTGATTTCATTTTGAATAATTTTGATAATCCCAAAAATTATAGAATATAATTATTAAAACAATTTATTATATCATTTAATGAATCAAAAGAAACATATGCTTACTTATCATCACTCTCACATGAATCTTCTTCTTGTGGATAGTTTTTATGAGAACTTTTTCATACCTCATGGTCACTTAAACTTCTTGATCCTTTCAAGGTAGATGGTCTCTCAATTTTGTTAGTGATTGTTTAAAAACCATATTTATTTCATAAAGTACATATCTATTTATTTAATATTATGGAAATGATGAATCAAAATCTCTTATTATTTTAAAAGGTGGGGTATTTTTTTCATTTTCTTCTTATCATTATTTTTTCCATTCATCATGGTCTGGGTAGAAATTGAATTCTTATATTAAATGGATCATTCTTCACCAAAAATTATCTTCATTTTATATTAGGAATGAAACTTCAAATATTTAAAAGAGAAAAAATTCAAATAAGAGAATCCAATCATATGTAAATCAGGCCCTGATACCAATTAAAGGGACCGGTTTTGGATATAAACTACATTGAGAGGGGGATTAATAAGTTTTGATGACTTTTAATACAATTTATAATTTTTAACCACTTTATATTTACCTCTTTCACTAGTTAAAGTTAGTGGGCCTATTTATTCTCTCTTCTCACTTTTTTTCTTTCTCACAGCATAACCAAACACACACACACACAAAAGAGGCATATCAATTTACTAGGTTTAACTCTCAATAAGATAATGATAATCTAATTGTGATCTAGTAAAACCCTAGGTCACACAACCCATTAGTAAAACCCTATGAGCTTCATACTATTATTTTTAAACAATTTATTATATGTATCCAAAACACTTTTTTGGTAAATTCCATACTCAATTATATATTTTAAATCTACAATAATATTGTAATAGTAAAAACTGAGAAAGTAATTCACCATTTAGAACTATGAAAATTATTGATGTGCTACTTTGTCTTATTCATCCAATTTTTTAATTACATTGTATCATGTAATAATTTTCTCTTATTTTATGTATACATATAATTATACACACCCATTTCTTCTTATTCATAGTAATAAACTATGTTTTTTCACCTTATTAACTTTTTCCTAGGAAAATTGAAATGCAAAACCAATATTTCTCTCTACTCTTCTTCTGTGAAAATAGAAGCGCACATATCTCTTCTTCTCTGGTGAAATTAATGACCAACTTGTATTATTCTTATTATTTTACATATATATTAATATTTCACTTCTTCAGTTCAATACAAACTATATTGGATCTTATTTATTAACAATTACTGATAGAATATGTTTTGATAATTGAAAATTTAGATCTCTCCTTCATGTCAGAAAGATTTTCTCCCAGGGAATAACATTGTCTAACCTTTAATCATCCTTTAACCTAAAAAATATATATATACATGTGATAATACATGCAATTTTGATTTATTATTTTTTATAATTAACTAGTCCATGTAAATTTTCAAATTCAAATCACCCAAAATTATTATAAATGAAATTTCCTTCTATATACTCCTTTATAAATTCTTGAAACTATATGTAGTTATACTTGAACCATGTTAATTTAAAAATATAGAATTATAAAAACATTATTTATTCTTTACATACAATAAATATTACTATATTTAAATATCCATGTATGCATGAAACCATGAATTTATAGTTGTTTTTTTCTTCCATCATTCATGGCATTTCCTTCATCTCGTGTGCTATTATCTATTACTTAATCTCGGTAATCATCCTTATTCATACCATTTAACTATTTCCATGAAATAAACTTATTTATTTGTACCATAAAATAATCATGAAAATATATCCTCTTCCTTCTTAATTAGGACTCCCTATAACTGCATTCATGTACAATAATTATCCCAGGTTTCTTCGAACCTATATCACTTACATTTTTATCATACTACATAAATCACAATAGACTGGTTATGATTATAATTTTAAGATTGGATCACCTCAAATAATTTGATCTTACTACATCGACCAACTCCTTTTTTATTATAAATATGTACTGATCTTTGAAACCTTCACTATTCTCGTGTATTATATTCAAGTTATCGTGTGAATCTCACAATTTCTCCACCTATTGTAGGAAGCTCTCCATTACTCTACCTACCATGTAAAGATAAAATTAACTCCACCTACCATTTGAATATTATATTCACTCTTCCTTACATGTTATCTCATTTTAACAATTCCTAATCTTATTGAAATAATCTTACTCCACCTGCCATGTATAGATCAAATTCACTCCACCTACCATTTGAATATTATAGTCACTCTTCCTTCCATGTTATACCATTTTAACAATTCCTAATCTTATTGAAATAATCTTAATAAAATAGTTTTGAGATATTTGAAACTTTAAAGAACCACTCACATTGCATTATCTAAATTAAATCTCTTCACTTTCTCTATCTATAAAAATTCAAATATATATATTTTTGTATTAATCATGCCTTCTTTAATATTGTATAATGGTAACTTGAGTTATTCTTATTCAACTTTAATTACTCTTATGTAGATGGTAATTACCTTGAAGTGGTAGTTTATCCATCCATTGGACGTTATTTAACTTCATGCAATGGAATAATGGACCTTTATATAGTATCCTTGAGTTATAATTTACCCTTATGTATAAATAATATTACTTAATTTTCCTTTATGTGGGACTAAATTTGGATACATACCTTTACACATTAAATCTACCTTTATATAGTTAGCTTTATACCCTTACACAATAGTATGATTCTCATCTGACCTTTACACAAATCCTAATTTTCAATGTTACTTTTACATGGAAGGCATAAACTTTGAACTACCATTATAAAACCTCATTTTTATCTATACACAACTACTCATTCAAATTTATGTTTATAATACACTTACCCTTATGAAAAAAATGATCTTTCCTAATTACCCATATACAAGTCATCAATTATTTACAATATTTCTAGAATATATCAGATAATCCTCCAAATTCATTCCACAAATCTTCATACTATTTTAGATAATTTTAAAATATAATAAGGGAATATTAAAATTCCTTTAATCAATTATATATAAAAATATTCACGAGAAAATCAATTCTCTATAGAACTCAAATCTTTAAAAATAATTTTCTTCAATAATAATAATAATTTAGTTTTCTAAAGGTATGCGCAACTTCTCTATTTTCATATAAATAAAAACAATAAACTCCAAAAAAATAGTCCAAGATGTGTTTCATTAATCTTCACTTAATATCAAGTCACACAAAACTTGGGATTCTTTTTCCATATTAATGATGATAAGGAACTTCAAATACAAATATTATAAGTCAATTAATAATAATTACAACTTCGTAGGATCTCTCCATAACATTATTGGGTTTTAATTATTCAAAATATTGATATTTATTGAAACAAAATACAACTCACACAAATTGGGATCAATAGATCATTGTTCATTAGAATTTTAAAAAATTATTAAAAAAATTTAAACATTTCAAAAACACTTGGCATTTCAAGATACCCTAAAAACTAGAAAACACCAATAACTACCCTTTATTCCAAGTGATAAATCACTTTAAAACCTTTTTTGAATCCAATAAAACTATTATATATAGAAGTAATATTATAAATAAAAAAATCAAAATTCCCAATCACACAAAGAAATACCATTTAAAGAAATTACATAAAAACACCTACCTCGAATGATCAGGAGTTAGGTTGTAAAATTTTTTAATGTGTCACCTTTAATGGAAAATTCCTAAATAAGGAATAAGATAACCCAAACAATACCTACAATCCCAAATCCCTAAGTTATACCCACCCCCAAACCCTAATCAAACCATGGAAGCTATGAGGGTTTTAGAGAAAAAGTGAAACCAAGAGAAAATTGGAGACTGATGGATAATTAAGGAAAAAAATATTAAAGTAAGTGTTTAACTCAAGAAAATAACTTCAAATAGTTGAGTGAGAATCCAAAAATTAAGAGGAGAGGAAATGATAACTTTTCAGGTCAACCATCCCTCTTAGTAGAAAAAATGGAGGGTGAAAGGAGAGGGGAAACCTTAAAATTGAACATGGTAAAATGGTATTTTCACTTTTAAAAAATACTAGGAAGATAGGTGATGTATCATGGCCCTAACCACTACATCATAGTGCTACTCGAGGAGGCCCTACTGCAGCATGGCCCATGGAACATAGTACAGCTAGCCTAGAAAGGTAGAGTAGCCTTGACTCTTGACCCCAACACTATGTTGAGTGGTATCCCAGCCACAACATAGCCAAATCCCCTCCATGACGCAATTCCCCTCTAAATCATGACCCATCCCTTATGAAAAAACTTACACCCTTACATGGTACCCTCATAGACACCTCCATGGCATGGCCCACAGCCTGTGATAAAGAGTACCTCCCCTAAAAAATAATATAAGGTCTTGTGTAAGGGTAACCCTTATGCACCCCCTCTAAAGCATAACCTCAATCATATAATAAGTTTTTACCCTTATGAAATACTTTTACTCAATATATTTACATTGCACCCTCTACATCATAGCCCTCCATGCTATGATATAGAGTCCCCCATGAGAAACCCTCCATGGCATAGCCCCAAGATTTAACTATGGAGCACTCTAATTGGGAAAAGCCAGGATCCCCAATCCCACCCGCTATAGTGTAACCTCTCAGGGATATTATGTGACCTTTTTTAGTTTTCCATAATCTCTAGAAACACCCAAAAACAATGAAAAACAATAGATAAACTTATATTAACCCAAAATTGATCAATATAATCATAACTATAGTGACACGGGGTGTTAAAATCACCCCACCATGCCACTTCATGCCCCCATAAATTTCTTGGTACAAAGAGACTGAATAAAAAGGAAGGATACCATGATACCCCATTTCAAGATTCGGGTGGATGGAAAATAAAATAGATCACTAAACACAAACATCCTTCTAAGATAACCAAACTATACCATAAAAATTCTTGAATGTCTCCAAGCACAATAAAATGATGAACACAAAACATGAAGCCCAAAAGATATGGATACCTAGAATAGGTATCCCTTCCATTTATAATTTATCAAAAAATAATGAGATGTGAGGAAGTAAACATCAAGAAAAAAATCACCAAAACTCACAATAAAACAATCTCCTACTAACCACGAATAACCATACAAGAGGCCCGATTAAACTCCCTAAGAATAAATTAACCTAAATTACAACTCAAATACCACAGAATTAAATCTATCAACACATTCATAAAATGGAGATACAAAACATGGTAAACCAAAAAATAATATCGTGGGATCCAACCTTGGGTCGTAACAAGAAGGTAAATTAAGACCCAAACCATAGAACACCATTTCACAGTGACCCCATAAAAATCAGAAATAGTACTATCAAATATTTTACTTTACAAAGGTTTTGAATTTATAAGGTTACAAATGTAAATCCAAGGATTCATTGTAACACTCTAAGTTTTAAAAAAATAAAACTATATTTGATATTATATATGACATGCAACACCAATCCAAAACAAACCATGAAATGTTATTATATAAATATGATCATTAAAAATTGTTTGTTAAATTGGAGGGTATGAATAGTCTTAAATAATTTATGAAATATATATAAAGTTCCTACATATTATTGGTAACTATTTAGTAAATTATCACTAAGTAAAGTTATTTTATTCTTCAAAAATACATTTTCTATAAAAATAGTTTTATTTTTTTTTATGAGTGAATATTAAAATTAATTTCTGAAACTTTTAAAAATTGTTGGGAAAAAATCCCTCAATGTGTCCTCTTGGTATGTTTTGGGTGTGATTGTGTTTTTTGAAAAGTACATATGACCACGAATGAGTTTTGTTGGTGTTTAAGGAATATAGGTTTTTAAGGTGGTGTAGTTTCCCATTGTTTGCCAAATTTTTGGGCCTCAAAATTGGGAATTTGTGTTTGGAAATGTAAGGTTTTATTCATAGGATTGAACAGTGTGAAGAATGGTGAACAAAATCGGAAAATGAAAAGAAATTTAGGGCCTGAGACATGGAATGCATACCATGTCCAAAAAGGGTTCGTAGCCACTTACCAGGCAGCGGGAACGGTACGCTGAAGCGGTCTGCAAAACTAAAAATGGTTCGTGGTGGAAGGTGGTGTGGTACATGGATGGATTATTGTTAGTGGAGGAGATCAAATGTATAGGATCAAAGGTAGTATGTGGACCATCATGGAAAAATGGTTCACAAAATGGGTGTGGTTCACAATAGGAGGATCGGTAAGTGGTGGTGGCTATACTGAATCAAAGATTTGGTAAATCTTGGATTAGAAATTTTTTTTGATATTTTTTCCTATATGAGGAGCACTAATCTAATTGATTAGAAAAAATGTTTAATATCATTATAAAACATATATTTTCTCTGAGAATTGGTAAAGTATGAAGGAAATTCGTGAGGCAGAATTCCGTGAAGGATGAAGTGGTTCTCACGGAAGAAATTCCGCCGAAGATTTTTACGAGAAAATGTATCCTGCAAAGGACACGGTACATGGAGGAAGAATGCGTGGTACATAGGTGGTTAGCGAAGGCAGTCCATGAATAGATAATAGTTCATGGATAGAGTGTGATTTGTAGAGGAGGTTTGCGGAGTTGGTAGGCAGAGGCAATACGCGATAATGAAGGCAGAGGCAGTCCATAAATGAAGGGTTGTTTGCAGAAGTGGTAGTGGTACGCATAGAAGGCATTACACATACCATACCTAGTACACAGTATGCAGGAGTATTAAGTGGTTTGTGAAACACTCAAGGAAGCTTAAAAAATATTCAAATCAGTTTGAAAAAGTATTTTTCGGTATCTAACAGTACTTGGGAAGGTGTACTTCATCTATGGGTGAAAAAGGAACTTTAATATACCATCTACCTAAAGTTGAGGATATAGGAATTCATGAAAATGAAGGGACTTACATGTCCATAAATTGTGTTCAACCTACAATTCTATAAACTGTGTGTGGATTCCTTTCCAAGAGTAGTGAGTGAAGGAAGAAGAAGATGGTGACCCTTTCCACCGATAGTGAGGCAGAGAAAGAGGCATAGGGAGTAAACCTTGGGAATATAGTGAGCAGACCCGAAACCTTGTAAAGGCAGTGAGCCTAGTCATAGAAGATCTAGCTTGAACATTGTACTCATTATTGGTAGTGATCCTTAGTGAATTTGGTAAAATGGTACATCATCTTTATATGCTCCTTGGATTTATCCAAGTGAGGGTGAACCAAGTAAAAATTATTGTGTCTTGTGCATGATTTAAATTTTGTTTATAATTTAAAATGAAAATGTGAGAGAAGATATTTTTGTTTAATGACGAAACAAGAGTCTAAGGGGAAGAAATTTTAACCTGTCATACCTTGATTTCCCCCCCCCCTCCCCCTCTTAGGGTATTCGACCTAGTGGACCTAACAATTTGTATCATAGGTAGGTTGAAATTAAGTTATTCTCTCTTAGAAGAAGAAATAGACGTGGTTAATCATAAATGAATTTTGATCTTTGACAGAAATAATTTTCAACTATGGAAGAATCAAATTCAGCACTACTTATGATCATTAGGGATGGATGTCTTAACAGTATCTATGCATAGAATATTATCTAACATCAATAGTGGTTCTTTATCAGAAGCTGAAAGAAGGTAATTGGATGCTGATTATAAAGTTATCAATGTTTTAGGGGGAGCCCAATAAAATGAAATTTATAAGGTGGTTTCCTGTAAAAAATCACATTCTATATGGAAAAAAATTGTTGAACATTTATGAGGGAGAAATAAATGTACGAGAAGCAAAGATGTAGGTTCTGTGAAACAAGTATGATGATCTCAAAATGAACCCCAATGAGACTGTTTATCCATTCTTCGATTGGGTAAATATTATTGTAGAATACATGTGGGGTCTTGGAGAATTCATTTAAGATATAAATATTGTGAAATGTATCTTGAGGAAACTTCCACCGCAGTTCAATCTGAAAGTTTCAGCATTGGAAGACAAAGACCCGAAAGAGATGACACTAGATAACCTACATAGTACCCTTGTAGCATATGAAATGAGAAACAATGATAATGATGCAGTGAAAAAGGGGATGTCCAAAGAAGTGGCATTCAAGGCCATGAAGAATCTATCTATTGAAGATAGTCCTGAGGACGAAAATTTGGATAATGTCATTTCATTTCTCTCCTAAAATCTATAAAGGGGAAAAGGTAAGTTCAAAGTTAAACTTTCGTTTTCATGCTTTCAATGAGAAAGGATTAGGAATTTTGCAGTAAAATATCCTAAAAAGTTTTATGATGACAATGAAGAAAATGATGAAATTCCCAAAAAGAATTATTCATAAAATTTGAAAGGTAGGATAAGTACTAAGAGAAAGTTCTTCAAAAAAAATAATCTGCTTTCAAAAGAAGACGATAGTTCAGAAGAATATAAGGTAGAAGAGTTGGAGATATACAAGGATCATAAAGTATATTCTTTGGTGGAATTTGTTATAAATTCTTTAATAAGAGAATAAAGTGACAATGAAGAAATAGAAATTGAAGGAAGATTTGATCTTCAGGCTGAATTAGAATCTTCCCTTGAAGAGGTAGATATTTTGAGATCCAAAAAAAGAAAGCTAACTAAGTTTTTCGTGATTCCAAACTCTATATGCAGCAGCAAGAAGAAGAGAATTCTAAGCTGAATGTAGAAATTGAAAACATGATGTCTTCAATGATAGAAAGTTTAGAAAATGTGGTTGAGTACAAACTCAAAATTCAAGAACAAAAAATAGAAATTGATAGTTTGAATGAAATTGAAAAAGATCAAGTCAAAGGTATCGAATAACTAAAAGAGGAAGTCATCGGTCTGTGATGAATAGTTAAATATTAAGAGAAACTGTTAACTCTTGTTTCGACATCATGAAGGAAGATCATACAGGCAACAGAGAAGATGAGATTTGAGAAGATTGGTCTAACAAAATAGAAGCAACAATCAACTCTGAATGATAAGGCTGGTATGGGGCCTAATCTAAAATAGAAAGTAGTTGTGGTTCAAGTAAGACCACAAGAACCTACTCTAATATTGAATATTTATTTGGGTATAAAATAGGATCATAATATTTGAATAACATGAGGAAAAACTAGTAGTGCATCATTGCCACACAGGAATGTACCTCACATAAGATTCTATTATTGTGTTAAGATGGGACACTCTAAAAATTTATGTTCTATGGAAAAAAAGGTACCAAAAAGAACAAGACCAACAGAGATAGTTGTATAGAGCTCAAAATTCTATTTCATCATTTGATGGTCTTTGTTTCAGGTGTAAAGGACTCAGACAAGTGGAAAGATATTACAAATCAAGAATGTAGAGGAATGTGTTGAGGTACACTGAATTTATTCATAAGAAGTAGCCAAATGTATCATCAAGAGAGCTAAAAATTCAAAATCGATTTACAACTCTACAAGTTGAAGTTGGTCCATCATATACTGAGGAAGATCAATATTATCATTCCATGTCATGATTTAAGTCAAAGACTTGGGTCAAAAAGAAAAGGTTTGATCAGGTGGTGGTTGCATAAATTACGTTCAAGGAATCAGATTGCACTAGGATATGGATAATTAATAGTGTATGAACTTACCATATGACAGGAAATAAAGATCTAGTGATCGGAATCAGGTACGATAAAGAAGTTATCATATGATTTGGTAATGATGAGGGCTTGAAATTTATTGGTTCAGGAAAATCCAAGTTTGAAGGAAAAGAAATGAGATGAGCATATGTCTTGGTTGTTGAGGGGATTAGTCACATTTTGCTTAGTGTTAGTCAATTGTGTGACTCATGGCATGCCATAATTTGTTCTAATAAATTATGTATAATCAAGTCAAAGGATGGTGTTTTTTTGTTGCAAGGAAAGTGTAAAAAATAGAATCTCTACCTTGTGAGTGGAGAAAAATATATGTGCTTTCTTTCCAAGGATGAATAAAACAAGTTATGGCATAAGTGTCTTTCCCACATAAGCCAAACATCCTTAGAGGATCTAGTGAAATAGGTTGCTTCTTAAATTATCCATATATTATCACGTGATCATACTCATACGTGTGATGCCTTCCAGTAAGGGAAGATAATTCTAAAGACCTATAAGCCAAAAAGAAAAAATTCAACAAGATTGCTTGAGTTGGTTCATTTTGATGTGTGTGGGCCAATTTATTCAAGGGATATTGATAGAAAGAGATATTATGTTCTCTTAATTTATGACTATAGAAAAATGGAATGGTTTTCAATAATCACCCAAAAATCTAAAGTGTTCAATTACATTACAAGATATTGACAAGAATGTGAAAAGATGCTTGGTTAGAAAATCTAGACGATTCGAAAAAATAATGGAATAAAGTTCACAAATATCCGATTGGATGATTATCTCGAGAAACATGGGATAAGGCATCAAGTTTTAGTAGTAAGAACTCTACAGAAGAATAGATTAGTTAAGAGAAGAAATTGGATTGTGACCAACATGGCTAGAATAATGATCATTGAGAAAGACCTTCCAGATAAATTTTGGAAAGAAGTGATGATAGTATTCTACACTTCAAATTGAGATTTACTTTTTTCAAAATAGTATAAGACTCTATATGAGCTATGGTATGGAAAGAATCCATAATTAAAATACTTTTGAGTATTTGGAAGTAAATGTTTCATTCTCAATAAGAAGAAACACAAGAAGTTTGAATACCATGGGGGTGAAGGGATATTTCTTAGATACTCAAAGAAAAAGAAAAGAATATAAATGCTTCAATAAGAAGCTAGGAAAGGTAGTTGAAAGTCATGATGTGACTATAGTAGAAAATGAAAAAAATATTCAGAAAATACATGATCAGACTTAGGAGGATAGTGATTAAAATATGGTCAGGTCAGGAGATGCTCCAAGTCCAGAGGTTGATTCAGAAGAAGACTCAGATGATGAGAATAAATCAGTTTCTTCCCAAAGACCAATGAGAAGAGATGAAATTGATAGGTAGAACATAATAAGCGATGAGACAGTACCAGTGCAGATAAATAGGATGAAGTCTCTATAGAAAGCATCATACTTATCACAAGTGGAGCCTAAATTCTTTGATGAAGCAGCTAGAGATGAGAATTGGGTTCAGGAAATGAATAAAGAGCTTGACCAAATTGAGAAGAATCAGATGTGAAAATTTATTTTGAGACCAGAAGACAAGAATGTCATCAGGAAAAAATGGTTATTTCACAAAAAAAATAATGAATATGGTGTTGTGATTTGGGAAAAAAAGCATGACTGGTGTGCAAAGGGTACTCTCGGATAGAGGGTATTGATGTTAATGATACATTTTCACTTGTTGCAAGGCTGAAGACAATTATATTATTCTTGGACATAGCAGTGTAGAAAAAGTTTAAAGTTTTCCAGATGGATGTTAATTCATCATTTATGAATTGAGTTCTGGAAGAAGAAGTTTACATTGAGAAACCAGATGGTTTTCTCATTTATGAAGATGAAAAAAATTATTTTGGCTAAAAAATGCTTTATATAGTTTGAATCAAGAACCAAGAGCATGGTATTCAAGGCGTGATCAGTTTCTAAAGAAGCTCGGTTTTCAGCATGGTGGATTTTATTACAATTTGTATTTAAACAATGGAAAAAGTAAAAGGATGATGGTGCTGGTTTATGTCGATGACATAATCTTTGGGGTATTAAATGAATCACAATGCAGATAGTTTTCTAAATACATGAAAATTGAGTTCAAAATGTCTATGATTGGTGAACTGATGTTTTTCTTGGCATATGGGTGAAGCAAGGAAGGAATGGAACTTTTATTTATCAATCTAAATATGAAAAGGAAGTTTTGAGAAGGTTTGTAATGGATAATTCTAAAGATATGAATACTATGGTTGCTACCCAGTTGAAACTATCATGGGATGATGAAGATAAGGCGGTTAATATCACAGAATGTAGGCAAATCATTAGAAGTCTGTTGTACCAAACAGTGACAAGGAATGATATTGTATTTGTCACATGCCAAGTATTGAGATATCAAAGCAATCCCAAGGAGAGACACATGATTACCGTGAAAATAATAGTTCATTATATCAAGGGGACTATGTATTTTGGTTTAATGTATAATGAAAAACCTCAGCCAGAGTTATTGGTATATACTGATGCAGATTCGGTCGAATCAGTAGATGATAGGAAATCAAAATCTAGAGGTTCCTTTTATCTTGGAGGATTGTATATTTCTTGGTTGATCAAGAAACAAGATTGAATTTATTTGAGCATTCTAGAAGATGAATATATTTTGGATTCTCAAGCTTACACATAGATATTGTGGATGAAGCAGCAGTTTGAGGATATGAGAGTTGTAGTGAAATCTCTGATCGGAATTCATTGTGATAATCAAGTGATATAAATCTTATAAAAAATCCAATCCATCAATCAAGGGCAAATAACATTGAAATAAAATATCATTTTATCAAGGAGAAGGTGGATAAGGGGTTTTTGAAGTTAGAGTATGTGCCAACAAAACAACAAGTTGCAGATATTCTTACAAAGGCTTTACCCAAAGAAACATTTGAAATGTATTGACTGGCTCTAGGAGTCCAGTTGAATCCCCAAACTTGAAAAGGTGTGGATGTGGGATCCCCCTCTCATTTAGGTATGGTTTATTTTTCCCTAATATACTGATATGTGTTCTTTACCCTGTTGCATACAACCTTGAAATTCCCTTCGGGTTCTTTGACAAATGAAACACCCTAAAATTTCATAGTATATTATCTCTTCAAACTAATTCAATAACTTGCGCTACACGCAACACTGAGTTTGAGCGCACCACAACTTACCAAACTAGCCGTTCAAAAATCTATTATGAATAGCATTAACTTAATTTTAAATTTTATATACTCCATATAATTTTAGAATCCATATTATGTGTTTCTTAGACATAACATAAGAACACATTCATTTTTTCGATAAAAGAAGTATTTTTCAAAAAAATAAAATTTTACCACCTTTTAATGGTGAACCCTTTTTAAAACCAATATTTGACACATTTATATATTCAATATAATGAAATTAAATTCTTCTTTAGAATATGGACATAAAAAAATTATTTTGGATAAATTTTTGGTACTTTTCTGATAACTTTCATATTTTGGTGAATAGTGAAAATACTAAATTTTAATTGAAAATAATTTTTTTAATTGAAATAATTTATAGTGTTAAATTATGAATTTTAATGGTTTGGAAGTATAATTATATTATATTTTTATCATTTAATACAATTTAGTTCATTATAAGCAATTTCACATTTAAATTTAACATAAACACATGTCAATCTTTTGATAGTTTTTACTTTCTTAAAACGCGATTTTTGGTTTTGACAACGGAAATTAATTTTAAATTAATTAATTCAACTTATATGATTTTAATTTTGTAATATAGAATTCATTTTTGAATTCAGAATATCAAAATTATCTTAGGGTTAATTTTGGTATTTTTTTGAAAACTTTTAATTTTTTATGCATAGTGAAAAACACTACGTTATTGTTTAAAATTGACTTTTTATTTAAATAATTATTTATTTTATTTAAATTTATTTTAAGTAAAAATAGATATATAATACCTATATAAGTTCAATGTAATTCATTGGAGTCATTTTATAATAAAATTAGATGCATAAAATTTTATTGAACTGTTTAACGTCTTTTACCCACCTTCTAGGCACATTTGAACATTTGCATAAAACGTAATTTTACTACTTCTGTCAATTGAATTTCAAAAATTTTAGAGACATTTTTGACATAAATAAGTAAAATTTGGTTCAATAAGATGAAAATAATTTTTTTTTAATAGTAACTTTTTACTTTTATTTACCACAGTTAAAAGTAAATAGGGTAACTAAAGGTAAAAATGAAATTATAAATTACCTTAACACATGTCCTAATTCTATTGGATATGTGTATTTCGACCAAAAACAAACTTAGGAATAAAATATTATCCTTTTGTTTCACTTTTATTAGATTAGGATATTTATTATTATTTTATTTAAAGAAGAGCTAAAAGGGTTAAATTCAAAGTTTAATAACTAAACCATTTTTAATATAGGGTTATTCATAAGATAAATTCGACTATAAATATTCAATAGATAGATAAAACTATTTCATACATAATTTTATTTTATTTATAATTTTTAGATATCAAATAATTAACTTTATTTATGACACAATGATGATGCATTAATTACTTTATCAATGAAAGATTAAAATAATTGATATTATAAATATAAAAATAAATGTAAATTGAGACTTTTTATTCCATAAAAGAATTTTATAGGTTAATATGAAATTTTAGGGTTGATTAAATAAATTTTGTTTGAATTGATAAAGTTTTTATGACTTAAGGAAAACAAAATACCAAATAGTATCAAAATTGACATAAATGAGTTTTTAAAACAAATACTATATTATTAATTGATATAATATTTCTAAAAACCTAAGGTTCAGAAAAAGTACTTAGATAAGGTTATATATATCAATAATTAACCACTTGGGTTTTTCTTGGTTTTTTATAGTAATTTTATTAACCATTTATTATAATAATACAAGAGGACGTGGTAAATGTTAAATTATTTAACTAAGAGTTAAATCTAAAATATAGGGTAAATATGGTGGCCTAAACTTGTCTAAAATATATTGGTTGAGAGGATTGAGACACATCCCCACCTTATATTTGAAATAAATCAATTTTGATCCATTAGAAACCTAAAATTATTTTATAATAAAATAATATTTCAAACTTTTCCTAAAGTGACTCTCACCTATCTTATAAAAAGGTACTTCCCCTTCTCTCAAAATAACACCTCCAAATCCATTTGGATCGTCCAAACCCTTCCCAAATATCCTCCCAACTTCCCTAACTTAATCCTAGAGGCCTTACCTTGAGAAAAAATCCAACCTAAGGAGCCCTTTTGTTCAAATCAAAAGGAAACACCCAAAGAAGAGGTAATTATTTTATCACCTCTTTCAAAGTTCTTTTCTTCTTCCACTTTCTATTTATTTTTTATTTACATAACAAAATAATAAATCCAGTACCTTCTACATAATTTTATGTTATTATAAATATGTTACAACCATGCTAATTATTTTATCCATCCTATGAATGATAATGTCCCCATACGTGTGTACGTACAACTTATTGTCTCCACACCGTGGTGTAATTTGTTATTCAACACTATGTTATTTTGATGGATATAATGATGAGTAATATGTATATAAATAATGAAAATAACATTATAATTTCTCTTTATAATTAATATACCATCCAATTACACACCTTTTAATCATTAAGGAAAAGATATCGTCGCTCGTGGGTACTTACGGCTTACCGTCTGCATGACGTGATGAGATTCATTTCCAGGTTCACCATTCAATGATGATTATAAAAATATATATTATTAATAAGTATGTAATATATGACCTAATAATGCTACTGTAGATATATATATATATATATATATATATATATATATATATATATGTACTTACATATATCTTATTCACTTACTTCTGTTCAATACGATATGAAAACGGAAACACGTACGTACGGCCTACCATCTCCATAAACAGTGTTTTACATTTCATATATCTATCTATTATACATATTTATATTCTAAATATATATTATATATGAATCATGTTTTATATTTTGGAATTATTTATATCATGATCTAAATGATATGATCAAGAATAAAAAGTTAAAATACGTACGATAAAGAAAGCGATTATTACCCGAAATGTTAATATAACATGGAAATCATTATTAAATGGGTAGTATAAAGTCTTAAATGAAACATTTATGATATAATAAATATGAATATGTTTATGGTATAATTTAATAACATATTATGGTCATTATATAGGAGGTTAAACGTACCATCGACCAAAGGAAAGTGCAAGGTAAGGGTTAATTCCTCAATCTCATTATTATCTGAGATTGTTTATGTGTAAGTATTTTTTGGGAAATATTTATTATCCATGTCCATGTTTCATAAAATAAATTAAAAAATGATTATTTTAAGGTACTCTTTAACTAAAACATCAATTTAAATCTTTTAAATATTTATTCTTCTAAATCTTTCTCATTAATGTTCATGTTTTCAAAATGGTTTTAAGGATTTATTTACATGGACATGATTGTTTTAAAATGTTAATTAATTTAAAAAGTTTCAAAGTTTTATGGGAAATATTGATTCAAAAATCACTTTTAAATGAATTAATTTATAAATTTTTGACTTTTAAATGATTTCACAAAAAGGGAAATTTCTCTCAAAAAGTTTTACTGATCATTTTCAACTATCACAACATTCTGTACTGGATATTATTCTTGATTAAGGTTGATTTATTATAATACAATCTTCTATATTTTATCGAATGAGTTATGATATGTTTGATAGTGGATGTTATATTTTTATACCCTTCATGGTTTATAGTTGAATTATTGACATTTTGTATGTTAGTTTTAATAGGAATGTTTTGTTATGTTTCAACATTTTCATATAAGGAATGCAGTGGACTTAGTAAGTGATGGGTGGGTCCAACTATATCATCTCGATGCATCGGTATGTCTAATAAAACAAACTAGTGTCTTGGCACAAGGCCTTGAAAAAAAAATTATTTGTAGTCTTGGAACGAGGCCTTGACGATGTGGTAATGATGTCAGGCTTTAGGCATTCCCTCATTATGAAATTAATTATCACATGTGATTATTTGACTAGTAGAATATCCATGTATATGTTTATATGGTAATGTTTGATTTATTTTTTCCATATTATGTTCAAGTTTATGTTTAAAAGGCTATTGTTTTTATTACACATATTAACTTAACATTTTATAGCTTCTGCTAAATTATTTACCCTTACTGAGCATCTGAGCTCACCCCTTTCTTATGTTTTGTTTTCCCAGGATTCCAAAAAGTGTATTATGTTTGATATGCAGGGTTAAGTTTGGGGAATAATGGAATTCTAAATAGATTATTTATGTTGTGTTTTATATTTTAATGTCTAATGTAACGTTCATGTATGTAATCTATTTTCCAAGACTACTAAATTGATCGGTCCTTCGGAACTTGATTCCTTGTAATCATGCTAATGTATTAAAATAATGCACCATCTTTGGGATTCTGGGGTTGGGGTGTTACAGTTGGTATTAGAGGAAGTTTTTTACAATCCTTGGAAACTAGATTTATAAAAAATCTAATTTGATAACAAAACCCTAAGATAGACTTTGAGGATTAGTATAAAAGAAATTCCAAGAATTTTGGTAATGTAGAGATTTTGTGTATTTTCCAAGCAATACATCCCTGTCTGGATATGAGTAGGTAGAGGCATATCTAGCACAGATGTACCTAGGAGTGAAAACTCTGATAAGGAGTTTCAAGCTTGACCCAGGGTATCTTAGTACAGGACAACGGTCCTTGTTGTACTCTTGGTTACGACACTCCCAGGGGATATACTTAGGATAATTCACATTTTCTTTATAAGCCATTATCAAGGATTTAGGAGTAAATAATTCCTCAAATAAAATTTTTTTTATGATTATAGATTATATGCATAATATTTTGAATTTACGTTAGGTATTTTACAAGTTTTGAATTATGCATTTCGATTCATAAACTAACCCAATGTATGTCATTGTTTAGAAATGGCGCCCAGTAGAAGGAATGAGAACTCCAGTAATACGCATGATCTAAAGAGTAAGAAGGATCATATCTTTCATGGTATTAATCCAACATTTATAAGGGAAATAGTCTCCCATGTATTCTCATCATATGAAGAAATAGTATCAGGTTTTAATAAGATAAGTAAATAATTCTCTGAGTCCTATGGATTTGAAGGGAAGCAAAAGAAGAAAAGGATGGTAGAGAGAAAGATGGATAAAGGGAAGAGGGGAAAGAAGGATTTTCTTATATGTGATAACTATGGAAAGAATCACCTTGGTAAATGCTTGAAAGGAATTAAATTTTGTTATAAGTGTGGAGAAAAAGGACACCAAGTACGTGATTTCAAGGGTAAGAAAAAGGTTTCAAATTTACAATGCTTCATCTGCAAGGAGTGGGGACACTACGTGAATCAAGGTTCAAATCATCAGAGTTTTCCCCAAATGATGCTATTGGATAATAATAAAGTTATGATACTAACACAAATGAAGAGGAATTACTAGTGTTCTTATTTTTTTATTAAAGAATTATTTCATTTGAGTGTTGTATCAACGATGTACTGGTTATAAGAATTACAGAAATAAATAAGGATTATACTACAGTACTATTTCATTGAGGATTTGAGATTATATGGTTCTAAGAAAAGTGACTCAATAGCAAGTTAAACTTCTTGGAAAATATATGGTTGAAGGAAAGATAAACCTTAATATGGTTCTGATACTGAGGTAGTGATTTTGGAATAAGATATGATTTATTTGGAAAAATTATATTCAATATTCTTGAATACTTTGAAACTAATTAATTTTTTGTTTATTCCATTATTGTTGGAGTTTACAACATTTTTGGATAAAAGGAGTATATACAGTATTCTATAAGGAATAAGGGTTCATGAATGTAATCAATAAGGTATTATGGTAATTTATGGTGTTACCATGTTTTAAAATAATACATGAGGAAGGTATTCACATGTTATTATGTGGAAAAAAAGATCTTCATTGTATTTTCCTTATAAATTTTGGACTGTGAGTTTGGACAGAAGTATTTTGGATAAGTCTAAAGGTTAGAATGTATTAATTTTGACATTGTATACTATTTTTAAGTTTAAAGAATTTATTAATATTATTTTTGGATTTTTATAAAAAGGAAAACCTGGAGGTTGGGTGACAACTCATCACATCTGGCAAGGCCGCAAGACTTGAACCCACAACCGAAGGGTGATAAGGGTGCATCACCTACCACTGGCCTAGGTGATGTCCTGGTTTACATAATGTAGTTTTTTTTAAATATTCTGACAAATGAATTATAAATTAATTATCTTTGTAACCCTATATGATTAGGATAAATAGAATATTTTTTAATTCTACTATCTTTTGGAGTGAAAGATGAGTTTATGGTAGGAATTAGTTTAAGGATGAAACTCTACTTTTCAAGTATATTTTTTTCCTCTTATTCTATGAATAAATTAATTCTTAAACTTTAGGGAAGGTATCTTAATATAAAAAATGTGTTATCCTAATACCTTATGTTTTGTTGAACTGATGATATTTTAAATCATCATAGATTAATGGATTTGAGGCCCTCAATTTTACACTTATTTGTGATTGATGACCACAATCACTCCCAATAAATATTTACATTTTTCCTCCAATTATGTGTCTCTAATTTCCACCAATTTTCTCTTAATTGAGATCATAATTTGGTGGTGACTTTTTTATTTCCCATTCCCTCTTATTAAGACTAAATTTTATTAACCCAATTTCTGATGTGGGTTTTCCACAAAGGTATTTTTCTATTTTTAACCTTTTATTTTTGAAGAACAATTTCAAATCTCATAGACACAATTTATTAAAAGAGGGAGAATGTGACACCTCAAGATTTCATAGTACTTTATCTCTTCAAATTAATTCAATAACTTGCGCTACACGCAACACTGAGTTCAAGCACACCACGACTTACCAAACTAGTCATTCAAAAAACAGTTATGAATAGTATTAACTGAACTTTTAATTTTATATACTCCATATAATTTTATAATCCATATTATGTGTTTATTAGACATAATATAAGAATAAATTCATTTTTTCTGATAAAAGAAGTATTTTTCAAAAAATGAAATTTTACCGCCTTTTAATTGAGAACCCTTTTTAAAACCAATATTTGACACTTTTATATATTCAATTTAATTAAATTAAATTATTATTTAGAAGTGGGACATAAAAATTTTGTTTGGATAAATTTTTTGTACTTTTCTGATAACTTTCATATTTTGGTGAATAGTGAAAATACTAAATTTTAATTAAAAACAATTTTTTTCAATCAAAATAATTTATTGTGTTAAATTATGAATTTTAAAGGTTTGTAATTATAATTAGATTATATTTTTATCATTTAATAAAATTTAGGTCATTATATGTAATTTCACATTTAAATTTGACATAAACACATGTCAATCTTTTGATAGTTTTTAATTTTTAAAAACCCGCTTTTTGGTTTTGACAACGGGAATTAATTTTAAATTGATTATTGAAAATTCTATGTTTTTAATTTGGTAAAATTGAATTCAATTTTGAATTCTGAATATCAAAATTATCTTAGGATGAATTATTGGTATTTTTCTGAAAACTTTCAATTTTTGATGCATAGTGAAAAACACTTCATTATTATTTAAAGCCGAATTTTTATTTAAATAATTATTTATTTATTTTAAATTTATTTTAAGTAAAAATAGATATATAATACATATATAAGTTCAATTTAATTCATTGGAGTCATTTTATAATAAAATTAGATCTATAAAATTTTATTGAACTGTTTAATATCTTTTACACACCTTCTAGGCACATTGGAAATTTGCATAAAACCTAATTTTACTACTTCTGTGAATTTAATTTCAAAAATATGAGAGACACTATTGACATAAGTTAGTAAAATTTGGTTCAATAAGATGAAAATAATTTTTGGGGAATAGTAACTTTTGACTTTTATTTACCACGGTTAAAAGTATATAGGGTAATTAAAGGTAAAAATGATATTATAAATTACCCTAACAAATGTCCCAATCTATTAGATAAGTTTATTTCAACCAAAATAAACCAAAGTAATAAAATATGATCCTTTTTGTCCACTTGGATTAGAATAAAACATTTATTATTATTTTATTTAAAGAAGAGTTAAAAGTGTTAAATTCAAAGTTTAATAACTAAAACATTTTTAATATATGGTTATACATAATATAAATTCGACTATAAATATTCATTATAAATCTAAAAATATTTCCTACATAATGTTATTTTATTTATAATTTTTAGAGGTTAAATAATTAAATTCATTTATGAGACAATGGTGATGCAGTAATTACTTTATCAATGAAAGATTAAAATAATTGATATTATAAATATAAAAAAAATGTAAATTGAGGATTTTTATTCCATACAATAATTTTCTAGGTTAATATGACATTTTAGGGTTGATTAAATAAAAAAATTTGAAGTGATAAAGTTTTTATGACTTGAACAAAAACAAAATAGCAAATAGTGTCAAAATTGTCATGAATGAGTTTTTAAAACAAACACTATATTATTAATTGATATAATATTTCTAAAAATATAAGGTTCAGCCAAAGTACTTAGATAAGGTTTTATATATCAATAATGAACCACTTGGGCTTCTCTTGGCTTTTTATAGTAAGTTTATTAACCATTTATTATAATAATAAAAGAGGACATGGTAAAAGTTAAACAATTTAACTAAGAGTTAAATCTAAAAGATAGGGTAAATATGGTGACCTAAACTTGTCTAAAATCTATTGGTTGAGAGGATTACGACTCATACCCACATTAGCTTCTAAATAAATCAATTTTTATCCATTTTAAACTGAAAATGATTTTATAATAAAATAATATTTTAAACTTTTCCAAAAGTGACCCTCACCTCTCTTATAAAAAGGTACTTCCCCTTCTCTCAAAATCACACCTCCAAATCCATTTTACTCAGCCAAGCCTGGCCCAAATATCCACCCAACTTCTCTCAATTTATTCTAGAGGCCTTTACTTGAGCATAAATCCAACCTAAGGATCCCTTTTGTTCAAATCAAAAAGAAACACCCAAAGAAGAGGTAATTATTTTATCACCTATTTCAAAGTTCTTTTCTTCTTCCACTTTCTCTTTCTTTGTTATTTCCATACCAAATTAATAAATATAGTACCTTATACATACTATGATGTTATTATAAATATGTTACAACCATACTCATTATTCTATCTATTCTATGAATGATAATGTCATCATGCGTGCGTACCTACGGCTTACTGTCTCCACGTTGTGGTGTAATTTGTTATTAAACACTATGTTATTTTGATGGATATAATGATGAGTAATATGTTTATAAATAATGAAAATAACATTATAATTTCTCTGTATAATTAATATACCATCCAATTCTACACCTTTTAATCATTAAGTAAAATATATCGTCGCTCGTGTGTACGTACGGCTTACCATCTCTACGACGTGATGAGATTCATTTCTAGGTTCACCATTCAACGATGATTATAAAAATATATATTATTAATAATTATGTGATATATGAAATAATAATGCTACTAGATATATGTATGTATGTATGTATGTATGTATGTATGTATGTATGTATGTATGTATGTATGTATGTATGTATGTATGTATGTATGTATGTATGTATGTATGTATGTATGTATGTATGTATGTATGTATGTATGTATGTATGTATGTATGTATGTATGTATGTATGTATGTATGTATGTATGTATGTATGTATGTATGTATGTATGTATGTATGTATGTATGTATGTATGTATGTATGTATGTATGTATGTATGTATGTATGTATGTATGTATGTATGTATGTATGTATGTATGTATGTATGTATGTATGTATGTATGTATGTATGTATGTATGTATGTATGTATGTATGTATGTATGTATGTATGTATGTATGTATGTATGTATGTATGTATGTATGTATGTATGTATGTATGTATGTATGTATGTATGTATGTATGTATGTATGTATGTATGTATGTATGTATGTATGTATGTATGTATGTATGTATGTATGTATGTATGTATGTATGTATGTATGTATGTATGTATGTATGTATGTATGTATGTATGTATGTATGTATGTATGTATGTATGTATGTATGTATGTATGTATGTATGTATGTATGTATGTATGTATGTATGTATGTATGTATGTATGTATGTATGTATGTATGTATGTATGTATGTATGTATGTATGTATGTATGTATGTATGTATGTATGTATGTATGTATGTATGTATGTATGTATGTATGTATGTATGTATGTATGTATGTATGTATGTATGTATGTATGTATGTATGTATGTATGTATGTATGTATGTATGTATGTATGTATGTATGTATGTATGTATGTATGTATGTATGTATGTATGTATGTATGTATGTATGTATGTATGTATGTATGTATGTATGTATGTATGTATGTATGTATGTATGTATGTATGTATGTATGTATGTATGTATGTATGTATGTATGTATGTATGTATGTATGTATGTATGTATGTATGTATGTATGTATGTATGTATGTATGTATGTATGTATGTATGTATGTATGTATGTATGTATGTATGTATGTATGTATGTATGTATGTATGTATGTATGTATGTATGTACTTACATATATCTTATTCACTTACTTTCGTTCAATACGATATGAAAACGGAAACAGCGTTTAGGCGTACGTACGGACTACCGTCTCTATAACTGGTTTTTTCCATTTCATATATCTGTATATTATACATATTTATATTCTAAATATATATTATATATAAATCATGTTTTATATTCTGGAATTATTTAAATCATGATCTGAATGATACGATCTAGAATAACAAGTTAAAATATGTATGATAAAGAAAGCGATTATTACCCAAAATATTAATTTAACATGAAAATCATTATTAAATGGGTAGTATAAAGTAATAAATGAATCATGTATGATATAATAAATATAAATATGGTTCTGGTATAATTTAATAACATACTATGGTCATTATACAAAAGGTTAAACGTACCATCGACCAAAGGAAAGTGTAAGGTAAGGGTTAATTCCTCAATCTCATTATTATACGAGATTGTTTATGTGTAAGTATTTTTTGGGAAATATTTATTATCCATGTCCATGTTTCATAAAATACATTCTAAATTTATTATTTTAAGGTACTATTTAACAAAAACATCATTTTAAAAGTTTTTGAAATTTTATTCCTCTAAATCTTTCTCATTAGTATCCATGTTTTCAAAATGATTTTACGGATTTAATTATATGGACGTGATTGTTTTAAAATGTTAATTCCTTTAAAAATTTGGTATGGGAAACTTTGATTCAAAAATATATTTTATATGACTTCCTTTATAAATGTGTGACTTTTAAATGATTTCACAAAAAGGTATATTTCTCTGAAAAAGTTTTACTGGTCATTTTCAACTATGTCAACATTCTTTACTGGATATTATTCTTTATTAAGGTTGATTTATTATAATAAAATCTTCCATATTGTATCGAATGAGTTCTGATATGTTTGATAGTGGATGTTCTATTTTTATACCCTTCATGGTTTATGGTGGAAGTATTGACATTTTGTATGCTAGTTTTAATACGAATGTTTATATTATGTTTCAACATTTTTATATATGGAATGAAGTGGACTTATTAAGTGATGGGTGGGGCCTACTATAGCCCCTTGATGCATCGGTAGGTATCATGAGACAAACTAGTGTCTTGGCACAAGACCTTGGCAAAACAATTATTTGTAGTCATGGCATGAGGCCTTAATTATGTGGTAAAGATGTCTGGCATTAGGCATTCCCTCATTATGAAATTTATTATCACATGTGATTATTTGACTAATAGAATATACATTTGCATGTTTATATGGTAATGTTTGATTTGTTTTCTCTATATTATGTTCAAATTTATTTTTAAAAGGATTTTGTTTTTATTACACACCTTTCCTTAAAATTTTATAGCTTCCACTAAATTATTTACCCTTACTGAGAATCTGAGCTCACCCCTTTCTTATGTTTTGTTTTCCCAGGATTCCAAGAAGTTTATTATGTTTGATATCTAGGGTTAATCTAGGGGAATAATGGCATTCTCAATGGATTATTTATGTTGTGTTTTATATTTTAATGTGTAATGTAACATTCATGTATGTAATCCATTTTCCAAGACTACTAAACTAATCGGTCTGTCGGGAATTGATTCGTTATAATTATGCCAATGTATTAAAATAATGAACTAGCTCCTGGATTCTAGGGTCGGGGCGTTACAACAAAGGGGGAGAAAGTGTAACTAGTCTAGGGAGAGAAAAGACACGAGGAGAAGCTTTTAGGTGGAGCAGTGAGATAGGGGGAGTTGAAGTTGAGCTAAAGATGTGGGAAGAGCTGTAGCATAGGAGGAGTATTAAATATGATAATTCTAGAAGTGGTCGATCAAAGATTACATATCATGACACCTGAGGTTCATGATGAAAGTAGTTGTTTGGTTTTAAGATCTTGTGTTAGGAATAAATTGATTCACTAATGAACTTTTCATTATACTCTTGTTTCTCATTACGAGCATGGATCATGTGGGATTAGAGTATGTGTTGAGTAAATATATGATTGATATCTTAATCGCATGAATTGGATGTGGATTAAATAAATACAAAGCATTAACGAAGTTTCAAAATGCGACAAACTGTTATGAGAAGAGTTGTCAACAAACCAAAAGGGGGAGATTTTTGGTAAAAAATACCTCAATGTGACCTCTTGGTATGTTTTGGGTGTGATTGTGATTGTTGACAAGGTCAGATGACCGTGAATGAGTATGGTTGGTGTTTTCCAAAGATAGGTTTTTAAGGTGGTGTAGTTTCCTTGTGTTTTCCAAATTTTTGGGCCTCAAAATCAGGATTTTGTGTTTGAAAATGTAAGTTTTTCTTCATAAGACTTAATGGTGTGAAGAATGGTGAACGAAATCGACAAAGGAAGAGAAATGTGGAGCCTCATACATGGAATGTATACCATGTCCAATAAGGGTTTGTGACAGCGTACCAGGCAGCCGGAATGGTATGCGGGAGTAGTCTGTGAAACTGAAAATGGTTTGTAGTGGAAGGATGTGTGGTACGCAAATGGCTTGTTATTGTTGGAGGAGATCAACTACATAGGATAAAAGGTAGTACGTGGACCTCCGTGGAAAAATGGTTCGTGGAATGGGTGTGGTTCGCGGTATGAGGATCGAAACACGGTGGAGGATACACCAAATCAAAGATTTGGTAAATCTTGGATTAGTAGATTTTTTATATATCTTTTACTATATAAGGAGTGTTAATCCCACCAATTATAAAGGATAGTAAATTTCATTAGAGAATATATATTTTCTTTTGGAATTTTGCAAAGTCCAAAGGAAGTTTGCGAGGTTGAATTCAGTGAATGATGAAGTGGTTCATGTGAATGAAATCCTGCCAAAATTTTTTGCAGGAAACTGTATCCCACAAAGGATGTGGTACACGGAGGAATAAGGAATGATATGTAGGTGGTTATCGAAGACAATTCACGAATAGATAACAGTTTTCAGACAGAGGGTGATTTGCATAGGAGGTTTTCGAAGTCGGTATGCAGAGGTGGTACGCTTCAGCGAAGGCAGAGGCAGTCCGTGGATGAAGGGGGGTTTGCAAAAGAGGAAGCGGTATATGGAGGAGGTGTTCCACATACCATACCTAGTACATAGTACATGGGAGGAATAAGTGGTTTGTGAAACACTCAAGGAATCTTGAAAATCATCAAATCAGTTTGTGAAATTATTTTTCGGTATCTAACAGTACTCGGAAAGGTGGACTTCATCTGCAGGTGAAAAAGGAACTTCAACAGAGAATCTACCTAAATTTAAGGATGTAGGAATTCATGCAAATTAAGGGACCTACATGTCCATAAACTGTGTTTAAACTACAAGTCTGTAAACTTTGAGAGGATTCCTTTCCAAGGGTAGTTAACGAAGGAAGAGGAAGACGGTGACCCTTTCCACCGGCAGTAATCCAGAGAAAGAGGCATAGGGAGTTACCCCTGGGAATGTAGTGAGAAGACCATAAACCTTGTAAAGGAATTGATCATGGGCATAGAATATCTACCCCAAACATTGTACTCATTATTGGCAGTGATCCTTAGTGAATTTGGTACAACGACACATCATCATTGTATGCTCCTTGGACGTATCCAAGCGAGGTTAAACCAAGTAAAAATTATTGTGTCTCATGCATTATTTAAATTTTTTTCATACTTTTCAATGAGATATTTTTAATGACAAAACAAGATCTGAAGGGGAAGAAATTTTAATCTATCATACCCTGATTCACCCCACCCCCCTCTAGGGTATTCAACCTAGTATACCTAACATAAATGGTATTTTATAAAAATGATATAATTTTTGAAATCATCATATCAAAATTATCATAGGGTAAAATTTTGATATTTTTCTAAGAAGATTGATTTTTCAGTGAATAGTGAAAAATACCGCTTTTTATAAAACTGCATTTCTTTTCAATAAATAAAGTAATTTAAAAGTACCATTATATTTTTAATTATATTTAAAAGTAATATAAGTATTATTTAGTTATATTTAGTCTAATTAATTACATTTTAGTGTTCTTTATACTCTATTTTGGTATAAGTTCATTTCTGGACTTAAAAAAGTCTTTTTTCTAAAAAACTATTTTCCATAAACTATCACATGTAAGAACCTGTTTTTTTTAATAAAAGACTTTTTAATATTCTTGATGTTATTCTAGAGAAGCGCCTTCAGACGGCGTGCGATTCCGAGCCCCGGTGTGGCCAGAAATAAATTTTTAGTGCGTTCACACTAGGCAAGCCAAATAAATGGGATAACTCCTAAATGGTGATCCGGATCAAAAATATGAGTGTACAGATGGGTCCCAAATGGGGTTTTTACCCTAGGAACGACATAAAACATGTCGGTGTAGGATGTTGGGACCTCGCCCGTTACCAGAACATTAAACGGATAAATAAAATAATTAATTTATTCGTTTAATGGTTAAACTCAAGTATCTCTTAAACGGTGGCTTGGATTGGAAAACTGAGTGCACCGTTGAGTCCGGAGCATGTCTTTTACCCTAGGAGGGGTGTAACTTTCGCGGGCATAGGCCTTTTGTGAAAAATTCCACCAAGGGCGTTTTCATAATTTAGCAGCTTTGGACGTTAAATTTGATAACTTTTGAACGGGGACTTGGATTAAAATTATGAGACCGTCGTTGTTCTTGCGAGGTGGTGTTTACCCAAGGTGCATCCTGAAATTAACCACATTGGGGGGTTTTGGATGCGGGTGTTTCCAGGGGTCGATTTTTTAATTAAAAGAGTTTAATTATTTAAACTCTTCTCTCCCTCTCCCCCATCTTCATTTCCACCCCCTGGCGAAACCCCCTCACCCTCAACCTCCTCTCCTCTTCCACAACCTCCTCCTCCCTCCCAATCAAGGTGGAAGCGACAACGGTGGGGTGCGGATCGACGGCGAAGCTCCGGGCTACGCCCAACAAGGGAGGAGATATTCGTTTCGTTTTTAATTTCAAATCGCTCCTTTGTACCTAAATTGTAGCATCTAAATGTTGTTTTATCTTCTAACAAAGCCCATGTATGCGTAGTAATTTTTCCGAGCTTTCCATCTCCTGTTTTGGTTTGTAAATCCGAGTTTTGAGGGGCTCGCAAACATCCACCAAAGATCAACGGGTTTAAGGGTGTTTTCCGGTGGTTCTGGCCGGTCCGGCGGATCCGCACGGTGGCCCAGTGGTTCACGGCGGCAGCACAGGGGATTTTTAGGCGGTCCGGCTCGGTATTTACGAGGGCAGACGGCGGTTCACGGTGGCGGGCGGCCGCTGGTGTCCGGGAGAGCAAGGAGGCTGGGGGAAAGGGTCTTCGGTCAAGCGGGGAGCGGTAGGGGCCACGGCGTCAGTCTGCGAGGGCGTCAGCGCAGCAGGAGGTGGAGGCCGGTCGCGGCAGTCGTCGGCAGCAGGTGCCAGCGGGGCGCGACACGAGGGAGGACCGAACTTTGGCCGGACGTTTCGGGAGAATACCGGGGTCTTTGGACCCCAGCCAGCGGACAAAGGACCCGCAAATGCGGGTCCTATGGGAGATAGACGAGAGAGAAAAAATGAGGGGAATAAAAATAAAATAAAAATTAATAATTAGTTTATAATAATAATAATATTATTATTATTATTATTATTAGGAAAATGATTTACATATCATAAATCATTTACAGGGTGTCCGATTTGGGAACCGTCTGCGGCGACGCGTCCCTTAAATCAAGATTAGCATTTTGAGATGGTCTTGGGGATTTTTAATTCCTGAGATGAGGGGTTCGGTGGCACGACACGACGTTAAGTGGACTGGCGTTTTTCTCAGGGGTTCTTGTTTTGAGCAACGCGGACACATCCGATGTCCGTTTTGAGCACCATCAGTGGAATTGTGACCCTGGCATCAAGACGAAGATTTCCAAATGTTTTTCAGGCGTTGAAACTGGAGTTGAGACTTGGCCCCTACGGGCCGCCATTCGAGTTGTGTGCAATGTTTTATAACTTTTTCTTCGGACGTCCGTTCGGGTCGAATGAGTAGTCATTTTTGGGTGTTTTTCAGAGGGAATTGCATTGGCGCAATCTTCCCTCTTTAATTCTGCATGGTGTTGTGGGCCCCACGAGGGTCGTTTCGAGAGTTGGCGATGATTTCCATATTTATCACCAGGTGTCCGTTTTAGACAAGTGATTAGTCAATCTTGTGTACTTTTTCGAGAGGATTGCAATAGTGTGATCCGTTTGTTGCGCTTCGGGACCGAGATGTGGGTCCCATGAAGCACTGCTCATGTGTGGTGCGGCGGAATACATCTTTTTCTCTAGATATCCGTTGCACTCAAGTGATCAGTCAAGTTTATGTGTTTTCCCAAGGGGATCGCAATGGTGCGATGCGCCCGACTGTTTTGGGGGCCGAGGCTCGGGACCACGGGACACCGTTCGGGCATAAAGCGGTGTTGGAAACTTTTCTGTTGGATATCCATTTGAGGCGAGTAAATAGTCTATCTTGCATGTTTTTCTGTGAGTATTGCAACGATACGATCCATTTGGAGGTGCAGATCCTCATTCGAGATATTATTAAATGCATAAGCAAGTAAGTTGCTCCGATGGTGGTTAGTCCTACTGTGTTTGTAGTGGACCCTTAGCATGTGATCGCATGCACTCCCGTGTGAGTGAAGTAATGCTTGAAGAGATGTGGTTAGACGTTCCTCAATCGTTGATGTGGAAAGTTGGAGTTGTTATGTTTACGCCCTTCGCGTTGACGTTGGGTGTCGTGTGCACGATAGCCTTTGGGCTGGAAACGTGGTATAATCTAGGAGTATATGGGAATGCTTGGAGGTACATGTGGTTGTTTGTACCTGAGAATGTTTGGGCGCTTGGTTGGAGTTGACTTGGTGCCATATGTCGGGTGGGCCCCATGTGCATGTCGTTCTCTGCTTTTCGTACCCTTGACCTCTCGCGACGTATAGGGTCTCTCTGTTCTCGTTTGTTTGACCAGTAGGGTTGAGATTCCCCCTGGTTCTATTCTTGTTTGTTTGACAAGTAGGGTTGAGTGGGTTACCCCCTAGTCCTCTTCATATTGGGTTCGACCAGTAGGGTTGAGTGGTTTTCCCCTGGTTCTGTTCTCGATGATTTGGTCGGAAGATTTGTTCCGTGTTCCCTGGTAGAGTTCTTGTGGATTCGGTGTGACCAACACATTAGGCGGTCATTGATCCTCTACCCAGGAGGTTGTTTCCAGCAGGGCTGGCCAGGAGGTTGTTTCCATCAGGGCTGGCCAGGAGGTTGTTTCCAACAGGGCTGGCCGGTGAGGTACCATCAAGCAAGGATGGCCAGTGGGTTACCATCCAGCAGGGATGGACAGTACAGCGGTGTTCACCAAGTAATACCATCCAGTAGGGATGGACAAAGCGGTTCCGGTTTTACCTTCAGCGGGGCTGGGAAGTGGTCCCCGATGCCGGCTTTACCTCCAGCTGGGCTAGGAAGTGGTCCTCGATGACGGTTCTGAGCCTCCCTCTAGTGGAGTACCCTGTTACCGGACTGGGCAGTGTGGCACCCGTTGACTCTTTCTGGGTCTCCCTCTAGTGGGAACCCATCGACTTCCAGGGATTACCCTCCAGCAGGGCTGGGTAGGGGGTCTCCTGTTAACTTTGAGGAGACCTCTTGACTGTGGGGTAGGGAAAATGTGTGGCTTGACGTTCCCCCAGAACTCTCAAGTATGAGGGGCGCTTTCCCCACTGAGATGTGTCCTTGTAACGCGACCTAAAACCGTGCGGGCGAGTAAGTGCCGCCCAAAGTGGATAGTGTCAAGGTGCGATGATTTGAGCCCATTGACTTGCAGTTCAGGGCATACGTACGGGATACTGGGCATTGATGGTGTTTACTTCTGGGAATTTTGGCTACTCACTTTCTTGTACTGAGCTACAGGACGGAGATCCCCTTACGATCAGGTTCGAGTTTCTTGAAAGAGCATATATATATGTATATACCTTGTTCCAGTACCCACTTCTTGGGTTTTTGTTACTCTCCTTCCAGGAGAGGTGAAGACGCGCGGGGTATTCCATGTGCTTTCCATGTCTACCTTCTCATGGTTGGACAAGTATACTATCCTACTATAGGTAGCGAAGACTCGATGAGAAGTTCATCTTCTCACTATTTCTAGCTCCTTGTGTTTGGACGAGTCTACTTCCTTCCTCTTGTTGGGTTGATCTGTACTCTTTACTGCACTCTCGGTTGTACTCCTTTACTTTTCCCTTTTCTATCTACTTCTCACCTCTTCAGTACCTCCTTTGTTGCTCCCTCGAGCCTTCGGGGCATCCTACTGAGTATTTTTATACTCACCCCTGCTTGGGCTTTGCCCGCACTTAGTGTGCCCTTGCAAACGATGGACAGGTTGGTCGTGACTTCAACAGAGCTTAAGAGTTCGGGAGCTTGGACCGTGTACAGTGGTCTTAGTTGGGTTCCAAGTGTGGGACTCTCCTAGCTGTTTTACTTTTGTTTACCTGTTTCCGAGTTATGGCACTTTTCTGGTTGGGCGTGTGTTTTGCCCCTTTACTTTTAGTTTACCTTCAGCACTTGCTTTTTACTTTTTAGAGGTCGATGCATTTTGTGGTTTATTGATAGAAGTTGGTACTTTACTTTTCCTTTTACTCTGCACTTCTGCATTGATCATGCTACGTGTGTGTGTATAGGTACTCAGGCAAAGGCCTCCCCGAGTTGTTTAGCCTTTGACACTTGTTGCCAGCCACTGGCCTATAGAGGCGGGCATGGGGTAGTTGCGGCTCGAGCCCAGGTAGGGATCGGGTCGTGAAAAAGTGGTATCAGAGGTGTCTCGTTCCTTGGGACGTTGTTCGGACATCCCTAAAAAGGAATTGGTTGTGATTTTGGGCAAAAGTGTTAACGTGTCTCGATAGAGGCTCTCAGGCCAGGGAGTCCAGTGATGGTGCGGCGGCCGACGTATCCATTCACCAGGACTCTGATAACCCGCTTGTCGATTCGGCATGCTGAGACACTCATTGTAGGGAAACAAATTGGCTTGTGCATCACATAGGATTGAGTCTTGACTGTTCTTATTGAGTCTGCTCCCCATTGTTGTTACTGTTATATAAATATGCTCATATGACCGCGGAACTCCTTGATAATATTCATGATGTTTCTGTGAAGACAGCCAACCAGGATACCAGCTTTGGTTCGTGATGACGACCCTGTGATCTACCAGGCCTTAGTCCAGGACCCATCATGTGAGTCTCTTTCTCTGGGTGGGCTGGTAGCAGCACCCCCACCTGTTGAGCTGCAGACAGCTTCAGCAGAGCAGACTGAGTTTGAGCGCAGGTTGAGCGCACTCCGTCAGTTCCAGCGATAGAGACCTATGAGGTTCATTGGTGAGCCAGACCCTCAGGCAGTAGAGTTTTGACTTGGGACATTGGTTTGCCTCTTCAGCCTTGTGCAGACGCTGGTAGATCTTATGGTGGATTTAGTCACCTGCCTTTTTCCACAGAACAGCTGGGCATTGGTGGAGTCTGGTGACTCAGTTTCTTGATGAGTCTTTGCTTTCATGGGGTGACTTGCAGTTATTGTTTCATGAGGAGTTTTTCCCCTCCTGCTTACACTCCATTCGGATTCAGGAGATCCTGCAGCTTCAGTAGGGAGCAATGACGGTGGCCGAGTACGTGGCTAGTTTCACAGACCGTGCACACTTTTACCTAGACTTGGTCCATGACAGCAACTTTCGAGCGTGGAAGTTTGAGCAGGGTCTCTGCCGAGAGATTCCTGCTATCATAGTACCCTTGGGCATTCCCACTTATGTCGGGGTGCTAGAGCAGGCGCTGGTGACTGAAAGCTTCCTATCACATTTTATAGTTGGTGGTGGCAGTAGGCTTGATGGAGCCAAGACGTCTGCCACAGCTAGCGGGCGTCGGCAAGCAGAACCTCGACGTAGGTGGCTTTCTAAAAACCGGACTCAGGGGTGTGGTCATACACCATAGTGGCGCCGAAGGGCACCAGTGCAGCCCAGAGAGAGTCGGTGCTATTCTTGCGACGAGCTAGGTCACTTGGCATGGGACTGCCCGACCAGGCATACGGAGGGCTTCGGGAAATCAGTAGGTGCACCACCACAGCAGAGGCATCACCATGATCGGAGTATCTCCCAAAGAGGTGGTGCTAGCAGAGGAGAAGGAGGAGCTAGTAGTGGGGGATGACTTTACGAGGTCTTCCCATCACCACCAGGCGGTCCACGTCAGGCTCCGGGAGCTGACAGTTGGGATCGTGGATAGCCGCGAGCTTTGGATGTCTATGATCCTACAGAGTATGAGGTGATAATAGGTACTCTCTACAGCTCTTCTACTTTTTGCAGTAGAATTGTTAATCTCTGTGCGTGAAATGATTTTCTCCCTGCTCCTTGTTTGAGTTGTTACCAGGGTGGCACGGGTCGTCGGTGTAACCCTGTGTTAGTAAGGTAAAAGGCATGGGACCTTTTTCTTTAGTCGATGGTGTCGACTCCTTCGCTCTCCGAGCATGTAGGAGAGTCTGGGTCATGGGACATCGACTGTTAAACCTTGTGTGATCAATTATCCTTGGGTGTTTCACCATATGGATATTCTGAAAGAGGTAATCATCAGGCTTTGTCCCAGGTCCAAACGGTGATTCCAGTCGCGACGTGCGACGTAGGAGTTCAGCCGGGGAGGTGAGTTACCCCTGAGGTCCTTCGGACTGATTGAGACCATGTGAAGGGGATGGCGAGGTTCCCTACCGCCTTGCCCTAACCCCAAAGTCTGGAGTGGGTGCACGACATCTCCCGCGTGGATTACCTGAGGAGATGTGTGCGTAATCCTATGCACATCATCGGTAAGGGAATACCTCACTTGAACCGATGAAATCCTTTGCTCTGTGTGCAGTGGCGCAGTACTGTGCAAGAGTTCTTTTGGGAACGGAAGAGCCAGGTGTGGGCTTAGTACCCTGAGTTATTCCCTGGTTTTACTTTTCGGGGATGAAAATCTTGAATGGGGGAATGATGTAAGAACCCTGTTTTTTCTATAAAAGAATTTGGAATATTCTTGATGTTATCCCAAAGCAGTGCCTTCAGACGGCGTGTGATTCTGAGCCCCGGTGTGCCCGGAATTAAATTTTCAGTGTGTTCACACTAGGCATGCCAAATAAATGGGATAACTCCTAAACGGTGATCCGGATCAGAAATCTGAGTGTACGTATGGGTCCGAAATGGGGTGTTTACCCTAGGAACGACATAAAACATGTCGACGTGGGATGTTGGGACCCCTCGCCCGTTACCGAAACATTAAATGGATAAATAAAATAATTAATTTATTCATTTAATGGTTAAACTCAAGTATCTCTTAAACGGTGGCTTGGATTGGAAAAATGAGGGCACCGTTGAGTTCGGAGCGTGCTGTTTACCCTAGGAGGGGTGTAACTTTCGTGGGCGTGGGACTTCTGTGAAAAATGCCACCGAGGGCGTTTTCATAATTTAGCGGCTTCGGACGTTAAATTTGATAACTTTCGAATAGGGACTCAGATTAAAATTCTGAGACCGCCGTTGTTCTCTGGAGGTGGTTTTTACCCTAGGCGCAGCCTGGTTTTAACCGCGTCGGGGTTTTGGATGCGGGTGTTTTCTGGGGTTGAGTTTTTAATTAAAAGAGTTTAATTATTTAAACTCTTCTCTCCCTCTCCCCCATCTTCATTTCCACCCCCTAGCGAAACCCCCTCACCCTCAACCTCCTCTCCTCTTCCACCACCTCCTCCTCCCTCCCAATAAAGGTGGAAGTGACAACGGTGGGGTGCGGATCGACGGCGAAGCTCCGGACTACGCCCAACAAGGTAGGAGATCTTCATTTCATTTTTAATTTCAAATCGCTCCTTTGTACCTAAATTGTAGCATCTAAATTCTATTTGATCTTCGAACAAAGCCCATGTATGCGTAGTAATTTTTATGAGCTTTCCATCACCTATTTCGGTTTGTAAATCCAAGTTCTGAGGGGCTCGCAAATATCCGCCGAAGATCAACAGGTTTAAGGGTGTTTCCTGGCGGTTCAGGCTAGTTCGGCGGCTTCGCGCAGCGGCCCGGTGGTTCACGGCAGCGGCATAGGGGATTTTTAGGTGGTCCAGACCGGTTTTCACGAGGGCGGACAGCGGTTCACGGCGGCGGGCAACCGCTGGTGTCCGGGAGAGCAAGGAGGCCGGGGGCGAGGGCCTTTGGTCGAGCGGGGAGCGGCAGGGGCCGCGGCGTCGGTCTGTGAGGGCGTCGGCGCAGCAGGAGGCGGAGGCCGGTCGCGGCGGTCATCGGCAGCAGGCGCCAGCGGGGGGAGATGTGAGGGAGGACTGGCCTTTGGCCGGTCGTTGCAGGAGAAGACCGGGGTCTTTGGACCCCGGCTGGTGGACAAAGGACCCGCAAATGCGGGTCCTGTGGGAGACAGACGAGAGAAAAAAAAGAGGGGAATAAAAATAAAATAAAAATTAATAACTAGTTTATAATAATAATAATAATATTATTATTATTATTATTATTATTATTATGAAAATGATTTATATATCATAAATCATCCGAAGGGCGTCCGATTTGGGCACCGTCTACGGCGACGCGTCCCTTAAATCAAGAAGAGATTTTTGAGATGGTCTCGGGGATTTTTAATTCTCAAGACGAGGGGTTCGGTGGCGTGACACGACATTAAGTGGACGGGCGTTTTTTTCGGGGGTTCTTGTTTTGAGCAGCACGGACACATCTGAGGTCCGTTTTGAGCGTCGTCAGCGGCGTTGTGACCCTGGCATCAAGACGAAGATTGCCAAAGGGTTTTTAGGCATTGAAACCGGAGTTGAGGCATGGCCCCTATGGGCCGCCATTTGAGCTGTGTGCAATGTTTTATAACTTTTTCATCAGACATCCGTTCGGGGCGAATAAGTAGTCATTTTTTGGTGTTTTTATGAGGGCATTACATTAGAAAAATCTGCCCGATTTAATTCTACACGGTGGTGCGGGCCCCACGAGGGTCGTTTCGGGAGTTGGTGGTGATTTCTATCTTTATCACCGGGTGTCCGTTTTGGACAAGTGATTAGTCAATCTTGTGTACTTTTTTTAGAGGATCTCAATGGTGTGATTCGTTTGTTATAATTCGGGACTGAGATGCAGGTCCCATGAAGCACCGCTCGTGTGTGGTGCGGCAAAATACATCTTTTTCTCCGGATATACATTGCACTCAAGTGAGCGGTCAAGTTGACATGTTTTCCCAAGGGTATCACAATGGTGCGATGCACCCGACTATTTTGGGGGCCGAGGCTCGGGACCACGGGACGTCGTTCGGGCCTAAAGCAGTGTTGTCGACTTTTCCATCGGATATCCGTTTGAGGTGAGTAAATAATCTATCTCGCATGTTTTTCTGCGAGGATTGCAAAGGTATGATCTTTTTGGATGTGCGGAGCCTCATTCGAGATCTTATTAAATGTAGAAGAAAGTATGTAACACTGAGACCCCAGTTACCCAGATTCGGTGCATTATTACATAACATTGGCATGATCACAAGAAAAATCAAATCTCAAAAGACCGGTTTGTTTAGTAGCCTTGGAAACACTAGATATATTCATAAGTCTTACATTACATCATAAAAATGAAAACTAAAACAACATAGTCTCCATATTCCACACTCAAATCCCTACATACTATCCCTGCAAGTCATTCATAAAATACTTCTTCACATCCTGGGAAAAATAAAACATAGAAAGGGGTGAGCTCAGATTCCCAGTAAGGATAACAATATAGTAGAAACTTTCATAAATAATCATAAACATTTAAGGCAATTTATAACTAAAACAAAATCTTTTTAAACTTGAACTTTAGCATAATATGGAAAACATAAAATGAAATAATGCCATTTACTTATTCACATGGATATTTCGATAATCGAATAATCACATGCAATATCAATAACCACTTTCATAATGATGGAATTCATAATGCCAGACTATCATAACCACATAGTCAAGGCCTCGTGCCAAGACTACAAATAATCTTTTGTCAAGGCCTCGTGGCAAGACACTAGTTTGTCTCATGATACCTAACGATGCATCGAGGAGCTATAGCGGGCTCCACCCGTCACTTATTAAGTCCAATGCAATCCTCATATGAACATGTTTAAACATAACATAAACATTCGTATTAAAACTTGCATACAAAATGTCAATACTTTCTCCATAAATCATGAATGGTATAAAAAAACACATCCACAGTCAAACATATCACAAAACCATCAATACAATATGGAAGTTTTGTATCATAATAAATAAAGTTCAAATAAGCTTAAAATCCATCAAAGGATGTTGACATAGATGAAATCAAAACTATTTGTGAGAAACATCTCTTTTTTTTAAATCATTTAAAAGTCACATAATTATAAAAGAAAACATTTATTTTGAAAATATTCTTATAAGATTTTAAGGGAAGCTTCGACAATTTTATAATGTTGGAAAATAGCCGCACCTTCCGTATAAGTTAAAAAAATACATTCTTACCTTAATTCTGTCGAAAAGGTTAAAAAGGACCTTGTTTGGAAAACGACGGAAAGATTCCTTTATAAACTTCTTATAAAAAGTCAAATAAGGGTATAAATAATTTTAACCCATATTCTGTAAAATATTAAGAATTTTTTGAAATACATTTTTAAGAAACATGGATGTGGATGATAAAGAGGTCCCAGTAGATAATTACGTATAAACAACCTCAGATAATAATGAGATTGTGAAATAAACTCTTACCTTGTACTTTTCCTTGGTAGAGGGTTGGTTAAATTACTGTATAATGGTGAAATAATTGTTATTAAATTATACAAGAATCATATAAATTAATATGATATCATATATGATCTTTTAACATTGCTTTGTTAATAATATTTTAGTATTATCATCATTTCGGGTGTTAACTTACTCATTTTCATTTATATTATTTGTTACGTAAGTCATGTTTTTTATGGATAGGTTGTATCTTATTCATATACAGAATTATATCAAGTAATTAAAAATTATTTTTAATCATTAAATGGGAATTAGACTCAAATGGATATGATGGGGAATGAATCTCATCGTGTTCGTGGAGACGGTAGTCCGTACGTACGCACGAGCGACAATATCATTCTTTTGATATTAAAATAATATATAATTGGATGGTATAAAATATAGACAGAATAATTATCTTGTTATATTTATTATTTACATGAATTATACATCATTATTATACCCATCTAAATAATAATATATTGAATAACAATTACACCACAACGTGGAGACGGTAATCCGTACGTACGCACGTATGGTGACATGTCATTCAAAGGATGGATAGAATACTGAATATGGTTATACCATATTTATAATAACATATCAGTATATAGAATATACTGGAGTTATTATTTTAGAATGGTAATAACAAAGAAAGAAGAAGTTGAAGAAAAAAGGAACTTGAAAAAGGGTGGTGAAAACATTACCTCTTCTTCGGGTTCTTCCTTTTGATTTGATCAAAAGGGCTCTTTAGGTTGGCTTTATCATCAAACTAAGGACTCTAGGTTGAATTGAGGGAATTTGGGAGGATATTTTGGTAGAGGTTGGCTGAGCCAAAAGGCTTTTAAGGTGTGAATAATTGGTTAGAAGTGGTGTCCTTTTATAAGGGGGAGGAGGGGCTCTTTAGGAAAAACTTAAAGTATAATTTTATAATAAATTTATATTCGATTTCTAATTGATCCAAAGTGGATTATTCAAAGCCTAAGGTGGGGATGGGTCTAAATCCTTTCAACAAATATATTTTAGATAGGTTTGGGTCATTATATTAACCTTATCTTTTAGTTTTAACTCTTGGTTAATTAGTTTGACACTTACCATGTCACTTTGTATTTTTATATTATATAGTTAATAAACTTACTATATACCTCCAAGCGACCCCAAAGTGGTCCATTAATGATACAACTATCATGATAAAATTCCTTTGGCCAAACCTTAGATTTTTAGGAATTTAATATTAATTAATAATATAATATTTTTTTAAAAACTCTTTTATGTCAATTTTGACACTATTTGGTATTTGATTTTTGTGAAAATTATAACAGCATGATTACTTCAAAAAAAGTTAATTAAATAAATCCTAAAATCATATTAACCTATAAAATTATTTTAATTCATTAAAAGTCCCAAATTATATTTATTTGGGTATTTATAATATTAATTATTTTAATATTTCACTAATAAGGTAATCACTGCATCATCATTGTGTCATAAATAAATTAAATTATTTAATGTCTAAAAATTATAAATAAAATACCATTATGTATGAAATATTTTTATATTTCTAATGAATATTTATAATCGAAAATATAACATAGATAACCCTATGTAAAAAAAATTTTGCTAAAAGATATAGGCTTATGTCATTTTTGTATTTACTTTAACTTAATTAATATAAAGTGTCATTATCACTTACAAGTGGATCCATGGGGTCCCAAAATCGACCCAGAGATGACCATGGTCGGAAATGTATCAACCAATAGGATTAAGACATATTTTAGGGTAATTTATTATTATTATAATATTATTTTTTTACCCTTATTTACCGGATTTACCCTTTAACCATGGTAAATAAAATATTTACCGAAGTAATTATTCAAAATGTCTAAAAATAAAAGTTACCTATTTACACAATTTGGACATCCTGATTCCAAATGGAGTCCATTTTTTCAAATTCAAAACACAGAAGTGGTAGAAATTAATTTAAAATTAATTCCCGCTGTCAAAACAAAAAGCGTGTTTTTAAGAGATAATAACTATCAAAATATTGACACTTGTTTATGTCCGGTTTAAATGTGAAATTATGTCTAATGAACAACATTTTATTAAATGGTAAAAATATATTCTAAATATACTTTAAAACCACTCAAATTCATAATTTATCACTATTAATTATTTTGATTAAAAAAGTTGTTTTTAATAAAAATTTAGTAATTTTCATTATTCATCAAAATATAAAAGTTATCCGAAAAGTACCAAAATTTCATCCTAAGATAATTTCGATATTCCGAATCCAAAAATGATGTCCATTTTGAAATATAAAATGTATAAAATTTCAAAAAGTGGGTATTACTATTCATAACGGCTACTTTGATTGGTCGCGGCGTGTTAGAATCTCGAAGTTGCGTACAACACACGCTACTGTATTATTCAAAGAGAAGCGTACCGTGGAAGCTTGGGGTGTTACATTCTACCCTCCTTCAAATAATTTCATCCTTGAAATTTCTAAAATATTATTGCATAAAAAGACTTGGGTGGTTCTTCATCATAAGTTCCTCAGGTTCCCACATTGCCTCTTCTATTTTATGGTTTCTCCATAGAACTTTTACCAGACGAGTCGTCCGGTTTCTCAGCACTTGTTCTCTTGTATCAAGAATCCCGATGGGATCTTCGCAATAAGAGAGATCAGGTTCCAGTTCTAATTCTTTATAGGTGATTACATGTGTTGGGTCAGGCATTTATTTTCTCAACAGTGATACGTGGAACACATCGTGAACTTTGGAGAGATTTGGCGGCATTGCCAAACGGTAAGCTACAGCCCCAATTTATTCTAGAATTTTGAAAGGTCCGATGTACCTGGGACTCAATTTACCTTTCTTTCCAAAACATATAAATCCCTTCCATGGAGATACCTTTAAGAAAACATGATCTCCCTCCTGAAATTCCAAATCCTTTCTTCGGTTGTCAGCATAGCTCTTCTGCCTACTTTGAGCTGCTTTGATGTGGTTTTGGATTACCTTCACTTTTTCCATCATTTCCTCCACCAGTTCTGGGCCTACAAGTTTTCTTTCACCAACATCATCCCAATAGGTTGGTGTGCGACATCTCTTTCCGTATAACGCTTCATATGGTGTCATCCAAATACTTGAATGGAAGCTATTGTTATAGGAAAATTATACTAGAGGTAAATATTGATCCCACATACCCTGAAAGTCAAGTGAGCATGATCTCAACATGTCTTCTAAGGTTTGAATAGTTTGTTCTGATTGTCCATCTATTTGAGGGTGGTAAACAGTTTTCAAACGAAGTTCAGTATCCAAGGCCTTCTGAATACTTTTCCAGAATCTTGATGTAAAATAGGGATCACGATCCGAGACAATCGATAGGGGTACTCCATGAAGTCTCACAACTTCATTAATATATATTCTCTCTAGACGTTCAAGTGTTAAATCCTCCCTTATAGCAAGGAAATGTGCTAACTTGGTAAGACGATCAACAATGACCCATATTGCATCGTTCCTTCTAGGAGTCTTTGGTAGTCCCATGACAAAGTCCATCGTGATATTATCCCATTTCCAATCAGGTATGGGAAGAGGTTGCAATACTCCTCCAGGATGTTGCCTTCTAGCTTTCACTTGTTGACAAACCATACAACTTGACACAAAATCGGCAATCTCCCTCTTCATGTTGTCCCACCAAAAATGTTCCTTCAAATATCTATACATTTTGGTGCTACCAGGGTGTATAGATAAATTGGAATTATGAACATCATCCAACAATTCTCTTTTTAGATCAGGTATGTCGGGAACACAAAGTCTCTTCCCAAACTTCAAAATTTCATCTTCATACACAAAGTCACTCAATTTCCCATCATTCACAGCTTTAATCTTCCTTTGTAACTCTTCATCACCGGTCAGAGAACTCTTTATCCTTTCTAGTAAATATGGTTTGGCAACCATTTGAAAAAGCATTGATGTTTCACCTTCCATGGTGATTCCCATATCCATCTTTACTAGATCCATGTATATAGGATCCTTTTCAACACTCATCTTGTTCAAAACTCCATGATCCTTTCTACTCAAAGCGTCTGCCACCTTATTTGCCTTCCTGATGTGGTAGTGTATCGTACAATCATAATCCTTTAGTAGTTTAAGCCATCTCCTTTGCCTCATGTTGAGTTCTTTCTGGGAGAAAATATACTTCAAACTCTTGTGATCAGTATAAATCCCACATTTCTCACTATATAGATAATGTCTCCATATATTCAAAGCAAAGATTACAGCAGCTAACTCAAGATCATGAGTAGGATAGTTCTGCTCATGAATTTTTATCTGTCGTGATGCATAGGTAATAACCCTATCATTCTGCATAAGGACACAACCAAGTCCTTTCATTGATTCATCACTATAAATAATGAAACCATCATTCCCCAATGGTAGAGTCAATATAGGATCATTGACTAATCTTCTCTTCAGTTCTTCAAAACATCCTTCACACTCTTTTGTCCAGACAAATTTAACCCCTTTACGTGTGATCTTTGTTAATGGGTTAGCCAATCAGGAAAAATTTTGGACGAAACGTCAATAATAACCTGCCAAACCAATAAAACTGTGTACCTCAGTTATACTCATCGGTGCTGGCCATTCTTGGATTGCCTTGGTCTTAGAAGGATCAATAGAGATTCCATCCTTAGAGACAATATGGCCAAGAAAAGAAATCTCCTAAAACCAGAATTCACACTTGCTAAACTTCCCATATAATTCATGTCTTCTAAGAGTCTTCAGGATAATGCGCAAGTGATTTTCATGATCTTTATAGCTTTTGGAGTATACCAATATATCATCAATAAATACCACCAAAAAATCATCAAGATATTCCTTGAAAACTCTATTCATTAGATCCATGAATACAGAGGGTGCATTAGTTAATCCAAAAGGCATTACTGTAAACTCGTAATGCCTGTACCTTGTTTGAAATGTTGTCTTCGGAATGTCTTCCTTCTTCACACACAACTGATGATATCCAGATTGAAGGTCAATCTTTGAAAATTATTGAGCTCCATGTAGTTGGTCAAATAAATCATCAATGCGAGGTAGGGGATACTTGTTCTTTATTGTTATAGCATTGATCTCCCTGTAGTCGATACATAACCTCATGGATCCATCTTTCTTTTTAACAAAAAGAACAGGGGCTCCCCATAGAGAAACAATAGGGAGAATAAATCCCTTATTACTCAATTCCTCTAGTTGTTTATTTAGTTCAACTAATTCCACAGTGGCCATTCTATAAGGGGTCTTCGATATAGGCCTTGAACCAGGAATTAAATCAATGGAAAACTCAATTTCTCATTCTGGAGGATGTCCAGGTAAATCTTTTGGAAACACATCTACATATTCTTTCACAATAGGTACATCCTCTATTTGAACATTCCCTTCCTTGACCATATTCATTTCATTCTCTTCCTCCCCAATAATTGAATTTAGTTGATCTACTGGGGGTGGATCTAGATAAGAACTAGGTGGTGACGATTCTGCTCTTAAAATAAGGTGTTCTTTATCATCATCATCAAAAATCGTAACCTCGTTCTTCTTACAATAAATCTTCGCATCATGGTCTGAAATCCAATCCATATCGAGGATTATATCAAACTTAATCATAGGTATGACAATGAGATCATCGGATAAAGAACATTTATGTTCTCTAATGGGGACTGATTCACAAAACTTTGTTGCAATGATACTTCCCTTTGGAGTTTTAACTAACAACTCCTTTGTTAAATAAAATTGGAAATATCTAATTTTCTTAGCAAACTAGGAAGATATGAAATAATGCAATGATCCAGAATCAAATAAATCATTTTCTAAACTTGAGGAAACCATTAAATTACCTGTCACCACGTCTTTTGGAGCTTCTACCTCAGTAGTAGTGATAGCATAAGCTTGGCCTTGATCCCTTGTCCTTTTCTGAGGCAATTTCCCCTGATTCTTAGGAAATTCATTTTCATAATTTCCCATATCTCTACAATTATAGCATTCCACGTTGATAGCACTCTCTTTCCCTTGCAATCATGATCTTGGTGGCCTTTTTCACCACACTTGTAACAGACTCCCATACCTTTTAAGAAAGTACCGAGGTGTTTCTTCCCACATTTACTGCAGTATGGATTTTAAACTTTTCCCTTCTTCCCCTTATTTCCATTTCCAGATTGATCAGCAGATCTCTTCTTCTCTTTCTTTACTTTAAAGTCATAAGACTCAGAGAATTCATTTTCTGTCTTGATAGCACATGAGATAATGTCTTCATACGATGAGAAGGATTGTGAGAATAATTCTCGATGAAGAAATGGTTTTAACCCATCAAATAAACGATCAATATTACTTCTTGGGTTATGTATATAATCTCTAGCATACCTTTCTAACCTTGTAAAGTTAGCCTCATACTTTGCGACATTATCATCCTCCTTGTTCCTTAGACTCAGAAATTGCCTTTCCATATCTACTCGATGATCACGAGGAAAGTATTTTTCTAAGAAAATCTCTTTGAACTCCCTCCATTCCATATATGATACTTCACATATTCCTTCATGTATTGAATCAATGACCACCATTGATCAGTATCTCCAGTGAGGCGGTAAACTCCCATGATAACTTTTTCCCTTTCACTACTCCCCAAGGCATGGAATATTTTCTCTAGGGAACTTATCCATTGCTCAGCTACTAATGGATTTGTACTCCCATTTAATGTTGGTGGTTTCTACCTCATGAAGTGATCTAACATTGATCCTCCATGCTTCGGATCAGGGTGCTCCATACGGGTAAGGTTATTATTCATAACCTGAGTGAGTTGTCCCAGTATGGTGATTAGTTGATCAGCACTAGTTGAATCACCAACTCCACTATAATTATCTTGAGCAGGAGGAAAATCCCTACATGGAGTGCGTGCATTGATACAGTTTCCATTTCTTCCACTAGGCACCATTTCTAAACAATGGCATAAACTAGATCAGTTTATGAATCAAAATACATAATTCCATACTTGTAAAACACTTAACATAAATTGAACAGTTTATGGATATAATACATAATCATAAAAATGTTTTCTTTGAGGAATTATATACTCATAAACCCTTCATAATGGTTTATAAATAAAATGAGAATTATCCTAATCATATCCCCCGGGAGTGTCGTAACCAAGAGTACAGCAAGGCTCGTTGTCATGCACCAGTTCTCATTCGAGTCTAGCTCAAAGCGGTGTTTTTGGGTTTTACCCCTAGGTACATCTGTGCCAGAGCCACCTCTACCTGCTCATATCCAGACAGGGATGTATTTCTCGGAAAACTCACAGAATATCTACAATACCAAAATTCTAGGAAGTACTTCTATACTAATCCTCAAAGACCATCTTAGGTCTATGTGCTCGAATCAGAGTTTATCTAAATCTAGCTTCCAAGGTTTGTACTAAACTTCCTTAGATACCAACTGTAATTCCCAGACCCCAGTTACCCAGAGTCTGTGCATTATTACATAACATTGGCATGATCACAAGAAAGATCAAGTCTCGAAATACTGATTAGTTTAGTAGCCTTGGAAACACTAGATATATTCATAAGTCTTAAATTACATCATAAAAATGAAAACTACAACAACATAGTCTCCATAGTCCATACTCATATCCCTAGATACTATCCCTACAGGTTATTCATAAAATACTTCTTCACCTCCTGGGAAAAATAAAACATAGAAAGGGGTGAGCTCAGATGCCCAGTAAGGATAACAATATAGCGAAAACTTTCATAAATAATCATAAACATTTAAGGCAATGTATAACTAAAACAAAAGCCTTTTAAACTTTAACTTCATCATAATATGGGAAAAATAAAATGAAATAATTCCATTTACTTATTCACATGGATATTCCACTAATCGAATAATCACATGCAATATCAATAACCACTTTCATAATGATGGAATGCATAATGTCATACTATCATAACCACATAGTCAAGGCCTCATGCCAAGACTACAAATAAGATTTTGTCAAGGCCTCATGCCAAGACACTATTTTGTATCATGAGACCTACCGATGCATTGAGGAGCTATAGCGGGCTCCACCCGTCACTTATTAAGTCTAATGCATTCCTCATTTGAACAGGTTTAAACATAACATAAACATTCGTATTAAAACTAGCATAAGAAATGTCAATACTTTCTCCATAAATCATGAATGGTATAAAAATAACACATCCACAGTCAAACATATCACAAAACCATCAATACAATATGAAAGTTTTGTATCATAATAAATAAACTTCAAATAAGCTTAAAATCCATCAAAGGATGTTGACATAGATGAAATCAAAACTAATTGTGAGAAATATCTCTTTTTTTGAAATCATTTAAAAGTCACATAATTATAAAAGAAAATATTTACTTTGAAAATATTCTTATAAGCTTGTAAGGGAATCTTTGACAATTTTATAATGGTGTAAAATATCCACACCCGCCGTATAAGTTAAAAAAAGACATTCTTACCTTAAATCTGTCAAAAAGGTTAAAAAGGACCTTGTTTGGAAAACGACGGAAATATTCCTTTATAAACTTCTTATAAAAAGTCAAACAAGGGCATAAATTATTTTAACCCATATTCTGTAAAATATTAAGAATGTTTTGAAATACATTTTTAAGAAACATGGATGTGGATGATAAAGAGGTCCCAGTATATAATTACGTATAAACAACCTCAGATAATGAAGAGATTGTGAAATAAACCCTTACCTTGTACTTTTCCTTAGTCGAGGGTTGGTTAACTTCCTGTATAATGGTGAAATAATTGTTATTAAATTATACAAGAATCATATACATTAATATGATATCATATATGATCTTTTAACATTTCTTTGTTAATAATATTTTAGTATTATCATCATTTCGGGTGTTAACTTACTCGTTTTCCTTTATATTCTTTGTTACGTAATCCGTGTTTGTTATGGATAGATTGTATCTTATTCATATATAGAATTATATAAAGTCCTTAAAAATTATTTTTAATAATTAAATGAGAATTAGACTCAAATGGATATGATGGCGAATGAATCTCATCGCGTTCATGGAGACAGTAGTATGTACGTACGCACGAGCGACAATATCATTATTTTGATATTAAAATAATATATAATTGGATGTTATATCATATATACAGAATAATTATCATGTTATATTTATTATTTACATGAATTATACATAATTATTATACCCATCTAAATAATAATATATTGAATAACAATTACACCATGACGTGGAGACGGTAAGTCGTACGTACGCACGTATGGTGACATGTCATTCAAAGGATAGATAGAATACTGAATATGGTTGTACCATATTTATAATAACATCTCATTATATATAATATACTAGAGTAATTATTTTAGAATGGTAATAACAAAGAAATAAGAAGTTGAAGAAGAAAGTAACTTGAAAAAGGGTGGTGAAAACATTACCTCTTCTTCGGATTCTTCCTTTTGATTTGATCAAAAGGGCTCCTTAGGTTGGCTTTATGATCAAACTAATTCCTCTAGGTTGAATTTAGGGAATTTGGGAGGATATTTGGGTAGAGTTTTTTCGATAAAAAATGCTTTTAAGGTGTGAATAATTGGTTAGAAGTGGTGTCCTTTTATAAGGGGGAGGCGGGGCTCTTTAAGAAAAACTTTAAGTATTATTTTATAATAAATTTATATTCAGTTTATAATGGCTAAAAAGTGGATTATTCAAATCCTAAGGTGGGGATGGGTCGAAATCTTTTCAACAAATATATTTTAGACAGGTTTGGGTCATTATATTAACCTTATCTTTTAGTTTTAACTCTTGGTTAATTAGTTTGACACTTACCATGTCACTTTGTATTTTTATATTATATAGTTAATAAACTTACTATATACCTCCAAGAGACCCCCAAGTGGTCCATTAATGATACACCTATCATGATACAAGTCCTTTGTCTGAACCTTATATTTTTAGGAATTTAATATCAATTAATAATATAATATTTGTTTTAAAAACTCTTTTATGTCAATTTTGACACTATTTGGTATTTTATTTTTGTGAAAATCATAACAGCATTATTACTTCGAAAAACGTTAATCAAATCAATCCTAACATGTCATATTAACCTATAAAATTCTTTGAATTCATTAAAAGTTTCAAATTATATTTATTTGGGTATTTATAATATCAATTATTTTAATATTTTACTAATAAGGTAATTACTGCATCATCATTCTGTCATAAGTAAATTAAATTATTTAATATCTAAAAATTATAAATAAAATACCATTATGTAGGAATATTTTTATATTTCTAATTAATATTTATAGTCGAAAATATAACATACATAACCCTATATAAAAATTGTTTTTCTAAAAGATATAGGCTTACGTCATTTTTGTATTTACTTTAACTTAATTAATATAAAGTGTCATTATCACTTACTAGTGGATCCATGGGGTCCCAAAATTGACCCAAAGATGTCCATGGTCAGAAATGTATCAACCAATAGGGTTAAGACACGTTTTAGGGTAATTTATTATTATTATTATATTATTTTTTTACCCTTATTTACCGGATTTACCCTTTAACCATGGTAAATAAAATATTTACCGAAGTAATTATTCAAAATGTCTAAAAATAAAAGTTACCTATGTACACAATTTGGACATCCTGATTCCAAATATGGAGTCCATTTTTCTAAATTCAAAACACAGAAGTGGAAAAAATTAATTTAAAATTAATTCCCACTGTCAAAACAAAAAACGTGTTTTTAAGAGATAATAACTATCAAAAGATTGACACTTGTTTATGTCCGGTTTAAATGTTAAATTATGTCCAATTACCAACATTGTATTAAATGGTAAAAATATATTCTAAATATACTTTAAAAGCACTCAAATTCATAATTTATCACTATTAATTATTTTGATTAAAAATGTTGTTTTTAATAAAAATTTAGTAATTTTCACTATTCATCAAAATATAAAAGTTATCCGAAAAGTACCAAAATTTCATCCTAGGATAATTTCAATATTCTGAATCCAAAAATGATGTCCATTTTGAAATATATAATGTATAAAATTTCAAAAAGTGGGTATTACTATTCATAACGGCTACTTTGATTGGTCGCGACATGTTAGAATCTCGAAGTTGCGTACAACACACGCTACTGTATTATTCAAAGAGAAGCATATCGTGGAAGCTTGGGGTGTTACAAATTAGGGTGCTCCGATGGTGGTTCATCCTAATGTGTTTGTAGTAGACCCTTGGTGTGTGATCGCATGTACTCTCGTGTGAGTGGAACAATGCATGAAGAGATGTGGTTGGTTGTGCCTCAGCCGTTGAGGTGGCAAGTTGGATTTGTTACATTTACGCCCTTCGTGTTGACATTGGGTGTCGTTTGCATGATAGCCTTTTGGCTGGAAATTTGGTATACTCTGGGAGTATATGTGAATGCTTGTAGGTACATGTGGTTGTTTGTACCTAAGAACGTTTGTGCGCTTGGTTGGAGTTGACTTGGGGCCACACGTCGTGTGGGCCCCATGTGCGTGTCGTGTTCTGCTTTGCGGACACTTGACCTCTCATGATGTAGAGGGTCCCTCTGTTCTCATTTGTATGACCAGCAGAGTTGAGATTCCCCCTAGTTCTGTTCTCATTTGTTTGACCAGCAGGGTTGAGTGGGTTCCCCCCTGGTCATGTTCACGTTGGGTTTGACCAGCAGGGTTGAGTGGTTTTCCCCTGGTTCTGTTCTCGATGGTTTGGCCGGCAGAGTTGCTCTGTGTTCCCTAGTAGAGTTCTTGTGGATTCGGTGTGACCAACACATTACGCGGGCACCGATCCTCTACCTAGGAGGTTGTTTCCAGCAGGGCTGGCCAGGAAGTTGTTTCCAGCAGGGCTGGCCGGTGAGGTACCATCTAGCCGGGATGTCCAATGGGTTACCATTCAGCAGGGATGGCCAGTACATCGGTGTTCACCGATCAGTACCATTCAGCAGGGATAGCCAGAGCAGTTCCGGGTTTACCTCCAACGGGGCTGGGAAGTGGTTTCTGATGCCGGGTTTACCTCTAAATGGGCTGGGAAGTGGTCCCTGATGACGGTTCTGAGCCTCCCTCCAGTGGAGTACCCTTTTACGGGACTGGGAAGTGTGGCACCCATTGACTCTTGCCAGGTCTCCCTCCAGTGGGAACCCGTCGACTTCCAGGGATTACCCTCCAGTGGGGTTGGGCAGGGGGTCTCCTGTTGACTTTAAGGAGACCTCTTGACTGTGGGGCAGTGACGATGTGCTTGACATTCCGCCAGAACTCTCAAGTACAAGGGGCACTTTTCCCACCGAGACATGTCCTTGTGATGCGACCTAAAACTGTGCGGGCGAGTCAGTGCCGCCCAAAGAGGATAGTGTCAAGGTGCGGTGATTTGAGCCCCTTGACTTGCAGTTCGGGGCAAACGTATGGGATACTGGGCATCGATGGTGTTTACTTCTGGGACTGTTGGCTACTCACTTTCTTGGGCTGAGCTATGGGATGGAGATCCCCTTACGATCTTGTTCTGGTTTCTTTACAGAGCATATATATATGTATATACCTTGTTCCAGTACCCACTTCTTGGGTTTTAGTTACTCTCCTTCCAGGAGAGGTGAAAACGCACGGGGTATGCCACGTGCTTTCTGTGTCTAGCTTCTTATGGTAGGATGATTCTACTCTCCTACTATAGGTAGCGAAGACTCGACGAGAAGTTCATCTTCTCACTGTTTCTAGCTCCTTCTGTTTGGATGAGTCTACTTTCTTCCTCTTGTTGGGTTGATCTGTACTCTTTACTGCACTCTCGGTTGTACTCCTTTACTTTTCCATGTTCGATCTACTGGTCACCTCTTCAGTACCACCTTTGTTTCTCCCTCGATCCTTCGGGGCATCCTACTAAGTATTTTTATACTCACCCCTGCTTGGGCTTTGCCTGAACTTGGTGTGCCCTTGCAGACGACGGACAGGTTGGTCGTGACTTCAGCAGAGCTTAGGAGTTCGGGAGCTTGGACCGTGTACGGTGGTCATAGTCAGGTTCCAGGTGTGGGACTCTCCTGGCTATTTTACTTTTGTTTACCTGTTGCCAGGTTGTGGCACTTTTCTGGTTGGGCGCATGTTTTTCCCCTTTACATTTAGTTTACCTTCAGCACTTACTTTGTACTGTTTAGAGGTCGATGCACTTTGTGGTTTATTGATAGCAGTTGGTACTTTACTTTTCCTTTTACTCTGAACTTCTGCGTTGATCGTGCTGCATGTGTCTGTACAGGTACTCAGGCAAAGGCCTCCCCAAGTTGTTTAGCCTTCAGTGCTTGTCACCAGCCCCTGGCCTATGGAGGCAGGCTTGGGGTAGTTGTGGCTCGAGCCTGGGTAGGCATCGGGTCGTGATATCACAGGTCAAATTTTAAATTAAATTCTTCAACTTATATTAATTTAATATTGAAAAAATTATTCTATATTTGGAATCATGAGGACCAAATTTGGTAAAAAGGTCCCATTTATTTTTTGTCATTATGAATAGTAACTATAATAAATAATTATCACCATGATAAGGGTAAATCGGGTAATTATGGTTAAAAATAATGTGAAAATATAAAAAAATGACCCTAAAAATTTCATTTATATAATTTTATGAGTTTTTTTGGGATATTTACATCCAAATCTCGAATATATAGCCACTTGGAACCATATTTCTTTGATTTGGACCTTTATAATATTTAAGTAAAATATAGACAAAAATGTCACTTTCTTGATTTTAATATCTATAATATTTTTTAATAAAGATATAAACAACTTATTTTCAGTTATAAATATTAATTTGAAAGTTAAATGGTTTTTTTATCAGGGTATTTTATTTTTAGTTTTTAGTGATGAAATAATTGCCTTAAATGTATGCACAATTTCGAAAAAACATTTATTTAATTAATATATAAATAAAATAAATTATAGTAAAATTTGTAAAAGTATTGTAATTTTAAATACTTATTGTTTTTCATGAATTTTATAGATATATATAACCTATTATATATGTGTTAAAGTATTATATTCTAATTAATTTTTTCATGTTGTTTTCAAAGTCAAAATAAATTAATAGTTCCAAAAATGACATTAATTTTATTTTGTAATAAATAATATATTATTAAGTAATTTAAAATTCCTAAAAATAATATAATTGGCCAATTTATTGGTATGTGGTTTTTAATATCTACTATGGTCCATTTATGGGACAATTTTCTTTTTATAGTAACTATATTTACCCCTAAATAGTGAAAAAATATTATTCTAGTGGTAGTCATCAAAAAGGGTTAACACGCGTTAAAACCAAATGATAAGGGTCAAAAATCACCTAAACTAGTATAAATTTTATTATATGATATTATTTTGACAAATAATCATATTATAATCTAATTATATTATTTTTATCCATTTTTTCATGAAAATTAATTTATATTAATTTAATTTTTTAAGGAATTCCAAAAGTGCTCCTCCCCTCACATATAAAAGGGAACCACCTCTCCACTTTTATTCACACTTATAAAAAAAATTGGTTTATACAATTCCTAAAAAAAATTCCTTACATCCCTTAACACATCCAATATTCCTTTGTTTGATCAAAAAACCAACCTAGGAAATCTTTTGTTGTAAACCTTAAGAGGCCATTCGAAGAAGAGGTATAGTTCCTAACCAAGTGTTTTCATTTTATTTATTCTTATACCTCCATGAAACCTTCTTAAAACATGATGAAATAATAAAACCACTTCCATATACTCATATGTTTTTATATTGATTGTGTGACCTATATTCATCTCATGTTCCATCAAATGGGAAACAAAAACATTATTCGTGTGTACGGTGGACTACCGCCTCGTGAACCGATGTAATTCGTTTTCCTTCATTGACTCTCACTAATGTTTATAATGATGGATTTAATGTATATATATAATATTCATGAAATATTTACCATTTTGTTAAAAGTGATATTTCATATATTTTCTTACCTTTCTATTCATTGAAAGATGATATCATTGTTTATGTGTACGTGTGGATTACCACCTCCACGAAGTGATGTGATTGGTTTTTCACTACTACATCACATGGATGGTATATATAAGTTAATTTATAGAAATAATATTGTATTTATGATATAATTATCATTCTGTAAAGATAAAATAACACTTTCCTTCTTTCCATCATGATCTTTGAAAAATGGAAACGTTGCTCATGCGTACGTATGGCCTACCATCTCCATGATTGTAAAGTAGTTCATTTTTCATAACCATATTTCATGGATGGTTTTAAAATTATAATTTATATATATAAATAAAAAATTATTCCATAATTATTATTCTATATATGATTAAATAATGACCATTTTGACCATATTCAACTTACTAAAGTGATTTTGGACATATTAGTCTAATATCATCAAAACATCTGACATGAACCTAAATGATTATGTAATTAAATATAACATGATAATAAATAAAATAAAAGGAATAATAAACATGAAAAAAATTCTTAATAAAGTAAATAATTAACATAATTTTATTATTTAGGAAGATAAAAAATGTATGTGACGTGTCAGACCCAAGGTAAGGGATATCTCGAAACCATCATTTTCTTCGAGTTATGATCATTATCTCTCTAAATCACTTTTTATCTCTATTTAATGTTATATAATGATTATAAATTATGTATATATGTCTCAAAAATATATACTTAGTTTATTATACCTTTCTTTTAAGGGTTAATATATACTTTATGATCATAACTCAAATTCCTTCTTTAATAAATCTCTTTTGATTATGATATGAGGCAAGATTATGCAACCCATTTTATTTACTTTGCTAATTCTTATTTTTATGCCTTTTGATTGATTTAATTTTTATAAAACACATAATCATTAACATGTTATGATTTTTTCACTTAGATATCACTCCAATGAATTAGGTAAATATTTTTTCTCATGATACATTATATATGGGATTAGGGACAAAACCTAATCTGTTATGGGAATCTATCCACTATGTGATGTTGTCTTGAAAGTTAGCCTTGACTTACTCTTATGTCATGTTTTTTGTTACTTCCACATTCCCTATATTTCCATGATTTTTTAATACCATGTTCTTTATGTTATTCTCCCATACGATTACTCATGAGCATTGTCTTTTATGATATCATGTTATACCATTGACTCACATGTTATGTTTCCTTTTTATGCTTATTCCCTTAATAGGATTTTTAGATCACGCCTTTTGTATATGTATTATCCAGATTATTCCATATAGTTTTAGGATTAGAAATATATTTAATAGATCATTATGTTGATTAGAATAATGATACTTTATTTTCATATATTGATGTTTTACATACCTACTCTTTTAAAGACACTAGGCCTTTTCGGTCCTCATTTTGTATTAATGTATATTTATGTTAAAAATCTTGTAATAATATGTATTAAAAGTATTGGGTCACTTTATTTGGTATCATTGGATGGTTTAGTTATTTTTGGGAATTATTACTAGAATACTTTAGTGATAACCTTAGGGATAAGTCAAATTATAGGAAAATATCATGGAATTTTGGTGAAGTGTAGAGTGAGTGGTTTATAAAAAATTACATACGTATCTAAATATTATAAGTGTATGTGGACCTGGAATATTTTTACCTAGGTTTAATAACTCTAAAAATGGAAATTTTTTAATTGACTTGATCCTCATGTTGTGCATGAAAAAGGAGGCCTTTTTTAACACTTGGTTTGACACTACTAGGGGACATACTTTAGAAATTCACAAACTCTTTACGAACCATTATGAAGGACTTGAACAAATATTTAGGTTAGAAAACCTAATAGGATAAGTTACCATGGATAACCTAGATTGAGACCTAGATATTCATAAGTTAAGATATACTTATCATTTATAATTTATTCCTTATAAGTTTATAAGTTTCCATTTTTTATGTTTATTAGTTAATGTATTCCCATATTGTTTTTTTCTTTTTAGTTAATGGTAGGAAATAGGAGAAATTGTGCCAACAACCAAAATGATAGGCAATGTGATGATTTCCCTAATGATAGGCCTAACCTTATGGGAGTGGGAGTTTTGAAATTCATAGAAGTGCAGTCTCAATTGGCTCAATTTATTAATAATAACTTAAATCATGCAGAACAGCCTCCTTCTCTTAAGAAACAGAAAGTTATAGTTGAGTATTTTATGTAACAAATGCCTCCTACCTTCAGTGGATATTTTGATCCCATCATCATGGAATAATGGATTAAATCCATTGAGAAGATATTCTCTATCCTCCAAATCTCTGATTAGGGTAAATTTGTGCTAGTATTTTATTACATGGAGGGGGAATCCGATCAGTAGTGGATGATAATAAAGAAAATTAAGTACAAAGAGAACATTGATTCCATGGAATGGGAATAATTCAAGAAAATATTTTTCAATGAATATTTTCCCTAAACTCTTTATCTTTGAATGGGGATAGAGTTACTCATACTGAAGAAAAAGGATGTTGAGTCTATCTGGACATATGAGGAAAACTTCATAAGTCTTTCATGGTATGCCTCTAGCTTTTTCATCAACATAAAAAGTAATTTGGACCATTTATTTAGTGGGTTAAAGCTGAGATATTAAAATATTTAGATATTTAGTTCTTTGAAAGCTATAAAGATATTATCCATTGTGACCTTATATTTGAGAAGGATATTATTGAATCTCATTGGTCTCATGGGAGTGGAGATAAAAAAACATAAAATATAGTTTTATTTGAGAATATCAATAGATGATCTCCTAGAGGAATGAAATCCCAATATCCCTTGTACCAAAGGTGTGAGAAGAAGCACCTTGGAAACTATCTAAAGGGAACCAAAAGATACTTCAAATTCAAAAAGTGGGAAATTAGGCTAATAAATATGGAATAGGAGATGAAGTTTCAGATCAATACTCATATTACAGTATAATGTTTCAACTATAAGGAACATGGGCACTATACAATCCAATTCCCTAAGCTAAGGGTTATCAAATATAATCAATGACAAAAACCTCTAAGTCCTAGAGAGAAAGTAAGGGCCTATGTTATCACTACTACTGGGGTGGATCCCGATAATATTGTGGTGAAATGTGAATTGGTTATTAATTTGATAATAGAAAATATACTTCTTGATTTTGGTTATATTCATTCTTTCATATCTTTCAATTTTAGTAAAACTACTCAAAAACCATCTCAAAACATGGGGTTGAGATATCTATGATAACATAAAACTAATAAATTGTTGTATCCCAAGTATATAACTCCTCCCCAATCAATGTTTGTAGAATAAATATTCTATAAAATCTCATCTTACTTTCTTTAGTGTATTTTTATTCTATACTATTCATGGATTGGTTGCCCTTATATGAAGCCAACATCACCATTCGAGAGAGGGAGATCACTCTTCACATCCCAAGTCATCCTCTAATTATGTACTAGTGTAATTTGGATGATGAAAATCTACTAAAATATTATACTCAATCATGGATATCATTTCATTATGAGAAAACATATCTATCCCAAATTATTGAGTCAATGAAGATAATCATGCATGAATACATGCCCATTGTGAGGTATTATAATGAATTATTCCCCAAAGAGTTGTTTGGTCTTCCACTTGACTAATAGGTTGAGTTCATAATCAATATTATACTTGGATCTCTACCCATATCCAATACACATTATATAATACCCATTTTTGAGTTAGAATAACTGAAAAAAAAATATTTACAAGAGAATCTAGAAAAAAAATTATGCACTTGAGTTATTTACCATGGGGTGCTCTAGTCCTCTTCATTAAGAAGAAGGATGGGTCAATGCACCCCAGTATTGATTATCATGAACTCAAAAAAATAATGATAAAGAACAAGTATCCCTTTCCATGGATAGATGACTTATCCAATCAACTATATGGGTCTTAGTATTTCTTAAAGGTGTACCTTCAGTCAGGATATTACAAATTAAAAGTGAAGAGAAAATATATTCCAAAAACAGCCTTTCAAACAAGGTATGGACACTATGACTTCATAGTGATTCCATTCATACTCTCTAATTATCTAGAAATATTTATAGACTTAATTAATAGAGTCTTTAGATATTACCTTGATAAATTTTTGGTAGTCTTTATATATTATATTATGGTATACTCAAAAAGTAAGGAGGATCATGATAAGAATTTGAATATTGTTCTAAAGACTTTGTGAAAAGAGAATACAAGTATAATAAATATAAATTATGGATGGAGGAAGTGTCATTATTGGGGCATAATATCATCATAAAAGGGATAATTGTGGACCCTTCTAAGACAAAGTCAATTGAGGAGTGGCCCAGATCAGCATCTACAACAAATATCCATAATTTCCTTGGACTAGCTGGATATTACACATGATTTATGTTAATATTCTGGTAATTTTCAAACCCAATAAGCAAGATAATTCAAAAGGAGTAAAATTTTTCTATACTGGTGAATGTGAAGATAGGTTTAAGGAGATAAAAAAGAGGCTTATCATTGAACTAGTCCTCATGCTTCCCTCAAGTTGGGAATTTTTTTTTGTATATAGCGATTCTACAAAGAAGGGTTTGGGATATGTACTAATGAAAATTGGAAATTTTATATCCTATGCCTTAGAGTAGTTAAAATTTCATTTGTAAAACTATCTAACACAAGATCTAGTGTTGGCCATAGAGATATTTGAATTGAAAATATGGTGACATTATCTCAATGGGGAAAAGTGTGAGCTATATATAGATAAAAATATCCTAAAATATATATTTACATAGAGGTAATATAATATGAAACATAAAAGATAGTTAAAGTTGGTCAAGTACTGTGAATGTTCAATCCATTACCATCCTATGAAAGAAAAAATTGATAGATTCTCTAAGTAAAACGGATCTAGAAACATTATCAATGATGATAATTGAGAAGGATCCAATCATATTAGACTTGAAAAGGGTGAACATGTGAATCATAAAGGAAGTAACATCATAATTCCTTTCTCAAATTATTTCTCAAATATCCCTTATGAAGAAGATAGAGGATGATCAAAGAGATGATGTGGAAATTCAGAAGAAGGAGGAAGCTATAAGAAAAGGTAAATCCTCAGAGTTAAAAGTTGATGAATAAGTAGTTGTAAGATTTTTTTCATGACTATGTGTACCACAAAATCCTAATATAAATAAAAATATGTTGAATAGTGTGCATAAATCAACCTTATATAACCACTCAGGGAGAATGAAGATGTATTGATATCTATGAGAGCACTATTGGTTGGAAAATATGAAGAAGAAGATCCTGAAATATACATCAAAGTGTCTGGTATGTCAACAAGTTAATACTAGAAGGAAAAAATCTAATGATATTATGCAACCATTACCCATGCCTATATATAAATGGGAAAATATCACCATGGACTCTATCACTGGTATTCCAAATAAATCAAGAGGAAATAATTCTATATGAGTTATGGTGGATCATCTTACAAAGACTGCTCCTTTCATAGAAATTTGATAGGACTTATCACTTGATCAAATTGAAAGTATATATACATCAGGGAAGTTGTGAGGCTTTATGGAACACTTTTATTAATTCTATCTGAATGAGATTAAATATTTACCTCCAAGTTTTAGAAGATCCTCCAACTTTCTCTAAATATTGAGTCGAACTTTAGTATGTCTTATCACCCCCATATTGATGGCCAGTCTTAGAAGACTATCTAAACACTATATTAAATGTTTATAGCATGATTGGTGAACTTAGAAGGATTATGGGATCAATATCTTTCTTTTCTCAAGTTATCTTATAATAATAGCTTTCACTCAAGAATCCAAATGGATTTTTATGAAGTCGTTTTATAGATAAGAGCATGCAGTGGAAACCCCAAAAGATGGTATTTTCAAATGTTTAATTGATGAAATACATGAACTCTTCTATATTGGCGAATAGATACTCAGTATAATCCTAGGATCAACACGTGAATAATTTTAAGCATAAAAACTAAACCATAAATACATGGTTTGATCCAAAGTTTCACTCGATGTCTGCTCTTCGTTCATGATCACTTCTCAAATAATCTGAATCTAAATTACTATAGATTATCTACACATGCTTAAAAAATCTATGGGAGTGTCAATCATTGAAATTTGGGTGCTAGTGCATATTTATAATGACGTCTTCGATGCTCCAACGATCCCCACATCACCTTTCTTGTGATGCGCAAGAGAGATCTTGATTTGAGGTCCTGGATCCATAGAATCTCTCTCTAAGATGTGGGATAGAGAAGATAAGATTGAGAGACAGTGAATAGTACCTAGTGGGAGGCTCTCCTCTTATATTTATAGTGAAACAAAAATATCCGGAATAAATTCCTAAAACCTAAATATTTATTTCTCACTAAAATGACAACTATACTGAGATATTTATATTATTATCACATCCTTATAATATAATAAATATATTATGTGATAATAAATGATCCATTAATTTGACTCATCATTCGCACAAATATTAAATGAACCTTAAATATTTAAAACTAATATTATTTCAATTAATATTTTCATGTATTTACTTTAAAACTTGTAAATACATTTAAAAAATAAATTCAATGCCAATTATTCCTAACTTGGATAATATGAATTTATTTATTCCTTGGTGGTCGTTTATCCTTGGGAAAATCTCATACCCCAGTGGTGGGTCCCACCATGTCCAAAACTCATATTCAACTGAATAGGGAAGATTATTGAATTCTCTATTATGTGTGACCCTCTAGGCCCTTACCTCGATAGTAGTGAATATTATTCACAAACCAAGAATGGGATCTACCAACCCATGATGGCCCCTAAAGAGAAAAGGGATAGTCACAGCAGCGAAAACCAACCTACGAACACACACTATGTAATATCATATCTTTGTATTTATCTCTTAAAGAAGGATGCACACCAATGTCATCACCCTTTTCTTGATTTATTTTTTGTTGATCTAACTGGTTGGATTTACCTTGGATGACCATGGCCATGGATTTATCAAGGTACTACCATCCTGATCAACATGGCATGAGATATATAACTTCCTTAACTTGTAAGAGAAAAATAATTTCTTGACCATTCAACCAATGTCATGCCACCAATGATGCACCCAACACAAACTACCTCACCATGATTTATTTATCATGGTTTTCACCTTTCCTAAAAGTTCACAATCAAATGGAACACATTGGAAATGATCTAAAGTCAAGATACCATTACTCTTGTTTCGTAGATAGGAATATCCAATTAAACCCAAAACATGTGGTGTTCTTATTAGAGGGTTATTCCTCATTATCTCACTACTAGATATCACCAACTGAGAACTTCATGAGAAGAAGTCTCAATGCTTATGATCCCCTAGCACCTGATAGTCAAACATCTACTATGTCTAGTCAGTACAATGTATCTATACCATAATACCTTTATTTAATATTAATGTTATGGTATCTCTAGGTTCTCATTATAGCCTGGGATCTTTTATAGCCTTTTGATATGAAAATTAATCTATGTTAATTACTATTAAATAGTGTATGAAGAAATATCTACACGATAATGGTAAGTAAACATCATGTATAACTAACTATATACACGATATGGTAAACAAAAGTTTTGTATAGTTGGGTCTAGGTCACTCACTATTTAAACACTCCCACTTGAACTAGATCCAACTTTCTAGTCAAACATGTTGTCTCTCACATGATTAAGATCATGTTTCTTATAAGTCACAACTTTAGTTACTGGGCCTGCCCCAATTCCACCGCATGGAAATTATGATATATGCGACCTCATATCCTTAAGTAAAACTTATCAAGATATGGTATCCCTAAGTATATCCCTTTTTACCCTATCATAACTTGACATATTTAATAGTAATAATATCATAATTTACATTATGATAATTATTTACTTAGTAGGTGTGATTCTAAGAACTGGAAAAAATCATTGCATATAAAAACTGCTTCTTAGCTACATCGGAAGTTGCAACGTACTCAATATTTGTAATTAGATTTTATGAGCTTGTCTCACTCATAACCTTATCCTAACTATGATATTAGATCACATGGATCTAAGGAATAATAATTTGTGTCCCCTAAAATCTAATAACCTTACTTCTCTACATACCAGGTACCTATCCTTTATACTTACTGAAGTACATTTAGATAGTTTTTACTACTTCACTTGAAGTTATACTAGATATAACTAATATTTTCCTAATATAAATTATATCATGTAAGTATCAATTTTTAACATATCATGGCATGCATGATTAATCTGTTGCATAAGAGTATAGATTTTGACTCACCATGTTAATCTCCTCCCAAGTCCTGAACATGTTAACCTAGAGAGATTATTCCATGTGACACTGGTAATAATTATTTCCTTGAATTGTTCCAACTTTTATTTTTTTCAATACCATGTCACTATATGTACGATTGAATAAGTCCAATCAAGCTTTAGATCTACCTCATTAGATACTATTCCCTATAACTTAGGTTGCTACTTTAAGTCAATCACTAGAGAATAGATTCTTTCATTATGGTCTAAACTAACTTGAAGACCAATCTATATTTTCCATATGTTACCAAACATATCTCACTTGGAAAACATTGGTGCTCCCACTAATCTATGGTATACGCATGTAAAATATTCATTACAAATGAATATTCTATGATCTTATTACTTACTTCAATCCTAAACTAATTTTAGTAACTTATAACATTTATTAGCATTTTATGTCATGACTATCCCTTTATGATTTCATCATATAGACACCTTCTATGATTGGTGGTCATGACATTCAATTCTCAATATAATGTTCATAGATATTATATATTACAAGTGAAATTCTAATGGATTTAGATAGAAAGACTTGGTATAACCAATTGTTCTTTATTGGTACTACACTTTTACCATCCATGTATCAAATCATTTCAATACCCACTACAATATTAATAAATAATAAGACCATTTTCACTTTGATACATGGAATCCATTATTGAATTTTAATGAATCTTTTCGATCTTAGAAAATTTCCATATAATGCCTACTTGTAGTTATTATTATTCTCAATGAATAATGTATCACCACCCATGGTGAACTCAAAACCATCACCATGGTTTTTAACCTTCCTACATGGTATGTGTCTATAGAATATTCTTATTCCACATGCACTTGTGTAACTAGCTCCTATGACAAATGCATGTGCATCTCTAGCATTGACTAAACCCAAGTCAATCTTTCTCCCACTATCTATAATAGAGATATTCACCCTTATATAGAAATGTAGTCTATCACTTGACTACAAACTTTTCTATCTTAGGTATTTATATAATATCCTCAGAAACCATTAGTATAATTACCTTAGATGCGCATTTTTTTTTCTTGATGTAAGTTTTTTTATGTCCTAAAAAACTCTTTGCATCTAAACACATGTCCTTATAAAATAATGGATGTCCATAATAATACAACTATTATAATATCCATTAGTCATTATAATTGGCATATGGTTATATGATATTTCCATTATTTTTTAATCATGTCATGAAATATAATGGAAGTTTCTACAAGTTTCAATATTGATACTACTTACATCAAGACTCTGATGTATAAAAGGTGCATTTAGGAATTGATCCATGCTATATTTTGTTGATAAATGTTAACATGTACTACTTCATCATCAATAATCCTCATTAATATCAATTTCATGATGTCTATAAGGTAATTTGAGTTTAGGAATTACTTCACGCTACATTATATTGATCGATGAATGCTTGGTCAAGATATTTAATGGCATGTCATCCTGAAGCAACCCATATCTTCTGACCATGCATATACTTCACTTTAACATTCCTTAATTACTTAATGAAATATTATTAAGTATATATACCTCTATCTTACCCTTGTAATACTTCACTCTCACTTGTTCAACTAATTCCAAAAGCCTTGTGGATAACCTTTATTTCTAAAGGTTTATTTTTAAAAACTAAATAAATTGATTATACCAAAGGTTTTTAGCTTTACCAAGCCTAAATACCAAACTAGTTATATACTTGATTTCCACTTTTAGTCATACTTGAAAAATAACTATCTTGCCACAATTGGGTATAAAATTCTTACATTTTATATTCATTGGTTATTATCAATGATTCAAGTATCACTGAACTATTGGTTGGGTATGAAACACCAGAAAAAAATTCATTCTAGAACCTGGAATAATGTCTCCTTATATCCAAAAGGAATGTGGGATAAATTTTTTGGTTATACTCAATAATATTTTTATAAGAATCATTCACTTTGAAATATAGAAGTCGTTTCCTTCTCACCATTGGTCTAGGTATCACCCTTTCTCAACTGCTTAGTGAATATATATTATTTATAGTAATGTTTCTACACTTACTTGGTTACTATATTTAAATGCACATATGTGATTAGAATATTATATTTAATACCTAAGAAGTAGGATTGAAACATTACTTTTATGTGATGAATATTCTTGAATAATAAATGGTAACTTTATTTTATAATTTATTTTATTACTCTTAAACTTCCATAAATTTATTTCATGTTATTAAATGTAAATAACCTCCAATTAATACCTCTTTTGTTGAAAGAAATTGTGAATGTGCCTTTAGTGTTACTTTTTATTGGCCTTTTCACCTTGACTTTTAATTTTTTCACCATAATAATTAAGATTAAACTGTCTTTTATATTCTTATTTACTTAGTGAGCCTTTCCTAAATGGCAATGAAGCGTTTACTCCAAACTATTCGCTTTGTTACCTAAAATGGGAATTGAGTAAATAGGTGGAAATGATATGAAAAAGGGATCCATTGATAGATCACGATCCATCTTTCAATTTACACATGTCAGTGTAATCATCTCCTTATTCATGTCTAGCTTCTTTTTCTCCTCGAAGACTTCTTAGAGATGAAACTACATGATATATCACATATTTCCTGATGTAGTACCCACAACTAAAATTGGACATTGATGATAGAATTATGACATAACCATCATATGCATTGTATATTAGTCTCTTGTAATAAATTTTTAACACCATCGCTTCTTGAGGTAGTTTAACATGTATCGAGGACACTGGCACCTTAAGTTTCATATATAATAGTACTATGTGCAAGCACCCATACTATTCTTATATACTCATGATATTGTGGACATTTACTTTACCTAATATTTATAATAGTGACACTTGTGGTATTACTTCCCATTTTATACAAAAATAAGATTCTAGAAGATTAGTACTTTTTATCTTAATTATCAATTTTGATATTTTGATTAATTAATTAAATCATTAAATTTCTCCCACTATTTTATCAAATTCTAGGAACCCTCTATGCTAGAATAATAATACTCTATATATTGAATATTATAGTGTAAAAGATCCTTAAACCCCCCCCCCCTCATAGTCTATAATCTATGGCTACATCACTACTTGGAGGATTCAAGGTAGGCATTTAGTTGGCCAACCACATTAACTCGTGGTTCCTTGCTCTGTTGAGTGAAGTCCTAGCTTTTAAAATATTAACTTGATTTACCCAACACTTGCCTCTAAAATGATAGAAAGTTTACTATGGATAATCCTAAATTACAATTTAGTTAATTTGACCCACCACTCTCATAAGAACTCCTTGGTAATTAGAGTCACCCTCAGCTATGGCACGACCAGTACCCCAAACACCTGGTTTTCTTCAAATTTGAATGATGGAAGGTGGTAATGACTTAATATTTATTTGAGGTTTTTTTTATTTTAATGTGAAGAAAGAAATAATTTTCTATTTTTTAAGAATGTTCTATGTGATCGCACTCACAACTGACTAAACAATAAATAGAAAAATTCATCACGTCACGTATTCATTTTATCTATGCATGCTTGTTTATTATTTTATGTGTTCACGTGTTAACTACACATACACAAAAATAATAAACCATTCAAAAATAAAATGAAGAAATAATAATGATCTGATTCTAATGTTAGATCCATTGATTGAATAATGGATCAACCTAGACCCTAAAGGATATACCTTGAATCGTGTCGCTTGCGACTTGAGTTGCATCACCTGCCAATATAATGCATTAAGCTCTTATCTGGTGTGTCACCAAAACTTGGCATGAAGAGAATCTCTTATCATATCATCATTATACAATAGTACCCTCTCACGTATGCGGGGGTCTAGGGAGTATAAATACAACTCTGAAATGGAAACGCAGACCCTTATATGTTTAATTACAAAAATGATTTGCAAGTCGTCATAAAATAAAAATAATTATTACAAACCACCATATAATAATTAAATAACTAAATTAAACACGCACCAAACATGCATTGGTCGGTCCAAAGGCTTATGATCGGTCCAATATGCTTTAAACTTTCATATTAAAATGAATGTAGAAATTAAAATTAAACTTGCATTAAAAAATCGAGGGATTTTTATTGAATTAAAATTCACTCTTATTTTAATTCAACTAATTCAGTCGTTTGGTCCCACTAATTAATTTAATTTAAAAACCAAAAAATAAATTAATTAATTAATTTCATTTATCACCAAAATTAATTTAATTTGACACACATAATTAAAAAAATTATAAACCAAAAAATAATATTTAGTTAATTTAATTTACAACTAAAATTAATTTAATTAATTTAATTAATTTTTGATTGTATTAAAATTAATAGGGCCCTGAAAATATCGTGTAGGGATTGTGAGGGTCAGGATAAACCCGTGTAGGCCCATTCAGGATCCTAAAAACACTATTTAGGGTATTTTGGGCCTAGTAGGTCTGCCCATACCTATACCAGGTCGGGATGACCCACCCCAGTCAGCTTTGGGGACAATCAGGTCCTATGAAAGGTTGGCAGCGACAAAGTGGGTACCTCACGGCTGGCGCGACCACTACTGGTGTCCAAATATAGTATTTTCGGTGCTCAGGAACCACCAGATGATAGAGGTCAGCACAAGTTCCAGTCGCCTCTAGTTTGTAGTGGCTTAAGGGAGAATGTCGGCGAAGGTCATCCTGATGGAGAGGTCGCGCGGGTGGAATGGTCTATGGGTGGCTATCCAACTAGGATTTGGGAGGTGGATAGATGGTGGAGGGTGGACACGAGGCTCACGGGCGCCAATTGGAGGCGGTGGTTCAGTAGTCTGGTAGTTCTAATTCAACTAGTAGAGTGGAAGAGATAGGGGTGAGCGGCCCCTTATATTGACTTCCTTTTTTTGGAGTTTTTCTAGTTTTTTGTTTACCCGGGTAAGTCATCACCCACACCCCTTTAAATTTATTTTAAAACCATTAACAATTTATAAAACCTATCTATTATGTTATAAAATAATATTATTATTATAATAAAATATTATTATTATTATTATTATACATCACCGAAAAAAACTATTCTGGTGATATACTAATCGACCAGTTTTCAACTTCACCGGTAATGGTTATTATAACATGCAGGTTCATTAAAATTAACCTGAAATCAACCAATTTCAATCCATATTCAAAACTTTGTATGACCACATCTTGGTCATCCAACCTTGAATTGAACCACCATCTACAGCGTTGGGACTGTAACGACACCCTATTTATCGTTTAATAAAAATTTATTTGTTTTCTTGGCATAAAATTTTTACGTGTCACTCTAATACCAATTGTAGGTATCAGGCATGCAGTAGAATACCTAAAATATGGGATTTAAAAAAAAACTCACTGATGAATGACATGAACTCATCAACTTTGGTGAATTGCTACCCAGTATAAGCTGGGAATCAATGCATCAAAAAATTTAAGCATAAAAACAAAACCATAAATATCTGGTTTGATCTGAATCTTTGCTTGACATATGCTCATCTTTGGTGGTAACTACTCAAAGAATCTAAAGCTTAATTCCTCTATATTATCCACATGTGTTTCAAAAATCTATGGGAGCACCGATCATCAAAATTCAAGTGCTAGCACAGAGTTCTGATGATGCTTTCAACACTCTGACAATCACCGCATCACCCTGCTTGCAATGCATGAGAGAGAGATAAATCCAAGATCCTAGATCCAAAGTCTCTCACTCTAAGATGTGGTAGGGATAAGAGGGGAGATAGAGGTAGTGAATAGTATCTATTGGGACGCTCTCGTCTTATATTTATGGTGAAACAAAAATATCTAGAATAAACTCCCAAAACCTAAATATTTATTTCTCACAAAAATGACTATTGTACTAATCCATTTATATTATTATGAGATCCTTGTAATATAATAAATATATTACATGATAATAACTGATCCAATAACTTAATTCATCATTCCCACAAATATTAAATGAACCTTTAATATTTTAAACTAATATTCATTCAATTAATATCTTTGTGTATTTACTTTAAAACTTGTAAATACATTTGATAAGTAAATTCAATGTCAATTTTTCTTAACTTGAATAATATGAATTTATTTATTCCTTGGTGATCATTTATCTTTGGTCAAATCCCTAACCCCAGTGGTGGGTCCCACCATGTCCAAAACTCATATTCAACTAAATATGAAAGATTCTTGAATACGCTATTGTGTGTGACCCTCTAGGCCATTATCTCAATAGTAGTTAATACTATTCACAGACTAAGAGTAGGATCTGGAAACTCATCATGGCCCCTAAAGAGATAAGGATAGTCACAACAGCGACAACCAACCTACAAACATACACTATGTAATATAATCACTTTATCTTTAATATCCCATAAATCATGATGCACACCCATGTCATCTCTATTTTCTTACTTTATTATTTGTTGATCTAACTGGTTGGATTTACCTTGGATGAATATGGACATCGATTTATCAAGGTACTACCATATTGATCAACATGGACTAATATATATAACATCATTAACCTGGAAGCGATAAATCCTTTCTTGACCATTTTAAATTTCATGCCACCAATGACTCAATCAACAAAAACTACCTCACCATGATTTCATTATCATGGTTTTTACCTTGCATCAAAGTACATGATCAAATAGTACTCATTGGAAATGATCTCAAGTCAAGAGACCATTACACATGTCTATAGATAGTAATGTCCAATGATACCCAAAATATGCAGTGTTCCTATAAGTGGGTCAGTCCTCATGATCTCACTACTAGATATCACCAAGTGATAACTTTCTGAGAAGAAGTCCCAATGTTTATGATCTCTTAGCACCTGATAGTCCAACATCTACTGTTTCCAATCAGTGTGATCTATCTAGACCATAGGACCTTTTTTTAATATTAATGTCATCATATCTCAAGGTTCTCATTATATAATGGGATCTGTTATTACCTTTTGATATGACAATTAATCTATATACATTACCATTAAATAGTGAATACAGAAATATCTACACTGTAATGGTATGTAAACATCATATATAACTAACTGTATACACGATATGGTAAACAAAATCATAGTATAGTTGGGTCTAGGGAACCCACTATTTCAACACATTTATAGGAAGATATGTAGAACATCGGTGTTTTGGGATGAATTTGGGAAAAACAAATTATTGGGGACTAAAATGGTTGAGGAAATAGTAGAAAAGGAAAATAACATTCAGCAACAAATCAAGGATACTTAGAGTCAACAGAAGATCTATTATTAAAATCATCAAAGATATCTATAGTGTGAGATCTGGGATAAATTATTTCTCAATATATCTCCATAGAAGAGAGTCATGATATTTGGGAAGAATAGAAAGTAAAGCCCCAGGTAAATTGACCCCTTTGATATTCTCATTCTCATTGGAGTTTTGGATTATTTACTAACACTCCCACCAACCCTTTCTCCAGTACATGATGTATTCCAAGTAACCCTCTTAAGAAGGTACATACTAGATCCTTCACATGTACTGAATTCAGAGGTGGTATAGATATAAAATTATCTCTCTTATGTGGAGAATCCAGTGAGGATCTTGGTCTATGGAGATAAAATTCTATTAAACAAGACAACTCACCTAATCAAAGTACTATGGAAGAACTATAAATATGAATAGAAAAAAAGGGAACTCAAGGAAGCCATGAAGTAGAAGTACCCTAAACTATTTTCACCTTAGTATATAATATGAAATTTTGAGGGAAATTTTTATTAAGTGGGGAATAACTTAACACTCTGAGTGTTTAAAAAATAAAACTTTGTTCGATATAGTATACAACACGCAACACATGGCCTAAACAAACCATGAAATGTTATTATTTAAATATGAGCATTATAAACAAGATGATAAATTAGAGGGTATGAATAGGATTAACTAATTTATGAAATATATATAAAGTTCCTACTCAGTATTTATAACTTTGTACTAAATGATCGCTAAATTTTTAGTAAAGTCATTTTATTCATCGAAAATGTGATTTCTTCAAAAATAGTTTTTATTATTTTTTGTGAGTGAATATTAAAATTAATTTCTAGAAATTTTATAAATGTTATTTTATAAAAATGATATCATTTTTGAAACAATCATATCAAAATTATATTAGGTTGAAATTTTGGTATTTTTCTTAAAAAAATTGATTTTTCAGTGAATAGTGAAAAAATGTCATTTTTTGTAAAATTGTCATTTCTTTTCAATAAATTAAGAAATTTAAAAGTCCTATTATTATTTTAATTTTATTTAAAAGTAACATAAGTATTATTTAGTTATATTTAATCTAATTAATTATATTTTGATCATATTTATATAATATTTTAGTATAACTTCATTTTTGGACTTAAAAAAAGGCATTTCTCTGAAAACTCGTTTTTCATCACGTCACATGGATCTAATTTTAAATTAAATTATTCCATTTATGTGAATTGAATCTTGAAAAATGGATTCTGTTTTTTTAATTCAGAGGTCCAATTTTGGTAAATATTTTAATTTTTTTGGTCATTATGAATTCTAACTGTAGTAAATAATTATCATCATAGTAAAGGTAAATCGGGTAATTATGGTTAAAATAACCATATAAAGAAACCAATTTGACCCAAAAACTTGTATCTATCCTATTTTATGAGTATATTTCATACATTTACATCCATTTCTCAAATATATGGCCACTTGGTTCCATATTTCTTTGATTTTTACCTCTATAATATTTAAGTAAAATATAAAGACAAAATGTCACTTTCTTGCTTTTAATATCTATAATATTTTTTGTCATGGATAAAAATAAATTATGTTTTTTATAAATATTAATTTTAAAAATAAATGATTTATTTTTATCATGATACTTTAATTCTAGTTTTAAATTATGAGATTATTAAGTTAAATGTTTGTGCAACGCCGGCACAATGTCTATTTAATTAATAGAAAAAAAAAATAAATGATTGAAAAAATATTAAAAGTAATAAAATTTGAAATAATTACTTTTTTTCAAGAATTTTTTATATAAATATAACCTATTAAATATTATTTAAATGATTATATTCTAATTTCTTTGTTTTTATGTTGTTTTCAAAGTCGAAATAAATGAATAATTCCAAGATGACATTAATGTTATTTTCTAATTTAAAATTCCTAAAAATACTATATTTGGAAAATTTATTTGAATACTGTTTAAAGTATCAACTATTTTCCATTAATGAATTAATTTTATTTTTATAGTAACCATCTTGACAATTAAATAGTAAAAAACATTGTTACAATGGTAATCATCAAAAGGGTTAAACAGGTTAAAACCAAAAGATAATGGTAAAAATATCACCTAAACATGTTCAAATTTTATTGGATGATATTATTTTATCCTATAATAATCCTATATTATAATTATATTATTTTGGATATTTTTTCTCTAAAAAATAATTTATATGAATTTAATATTTTAAGAAATTCCAAGTGTCCCTCCCCTCTCTTATAAAAGGGAACCTCCTCTTCTCTTTTATTAAAACTTAAAAAACATTTTTGTTCAAAAAATACCTGAAAAAATACCTTCATTTAATCCATAAACATTCCCAATATTCCTTTTTTTATTAAAAACCCTACCTAGGAAATCTTATTGTGTAAACCTTAAGAGGTCGTTCAAAGAAGAGGTATAGTTCTTAACCAAGCGTTTTCATTTTATTTATTCTTATACATCATTGAAATCCTATTAAAACATTATGAAATATTTAAACCAGTATAATATATATAGTTAAATGTTTTTATGTTGATTTAGTGACCTATATCTATCTACTCTTTCATTAAATGGGAAAGAAAAGCATCATTTGGGTGTATGGCAGACAATCGCCTCACAGACTGATGTAATTCATTTTCTATCATAGCCTCTCATGGATGTTTATGATGATGGATTTAATGTATATATAAAATATTCATGAAATATTTATCATTATGGAAAATTAATATATCATATATTTTCTTACCTTTCTATTCATTGAAAGATGATAACATTTTTCGTGCATACATGTAGATTATCACCTCCACAAAGCGATGTGATTTGTTTTTCATTACCGCATCATATGAATAGTATATATATGTGTATTTAAATAAATAATATTAAATTTAGGACATAATTATCATTATTTAAAGATAAAATAAAACTTACCTTCTTTCCATCATGATCGTTGAAAAATAGAAACATTACCCATGCGTACGTACAACTTACCATCTCCATTATTGTAATGTAGTTCATTTTTCATAACCTTATTTCATGGTTGGTTTTAAAAGTATAATTGATGTATAAAAATGTTAATTATTTCATGATTATTATTCTATATAAGATTAAATAATGACCTTATTAACCACAGTTAAATTACCAAAGTTATTTTGGATATATGATTCGAATATTATCAAAACATCTAACATGAACCTAAATGATTAAGTAATTAAATATAAAATTATAATAAATTAAATTAAATTAATAATAAACTTAAAAAATTATTAATAAAGTAAATAATTAACATAATTTAATTAATTAATAATATAAAAACATACATTATGATTCAGACTCAAGGTAAGGGATCTCTCTAAACCACCCTTTTCTTTGGGTTATAAACATTCTCAATCAAACTCACTTTCTATCTATATTTAATGTTATGAAATGATTATAAATTTTGTATATATTTCCCTAAAATGTATATTGATATTATTCTACCTTCTTTTGATGGGTTATTATTCCTTATGATCATTTCTCAAATGCCTCTTTAAGAAATCTCTTTTGATTATGATATGAGGAAAGATTATACAACCCATTTTCTTTCTATGGGTAATTATTATGTTTATAAATTATGATTTATTTCCTTTTTGTGGAACACATAATAATGAACATGTATTTATGGGTTCACTCAGATATCACTCTAATGCATTGGTTAAATCTTTTGTATCATGATATGTTATGTATGGGATTATGGAGTAAACCTAATCCACTGTGGGACCTTGTCCACCATGTGATATTGTCTTGGTTGTTATCCTTAACTTATGTTTATAACATGTTTTATTAATGACGCCATTTCTATATTTACATGATCTTGTGATACTAAGTACTTTATGTTATTCTTCCATGTGATTACTCATGAGACTTCTATTTTATGATATCATGTTATACCATTGGCTCACGTGTTATGTTTCCTTATCATTTTTATTCCCTTATAGGGATTTTTAGATCACCCATTTATTTTATGTATTCCCCAGTTTATCCCATGTATTTTTAGGATCTCAAACTAATTTACGAGATCATTATTGAGATTAAAATAAATACACTTTATTCTTTTTTGGATGTTTTATGTACCCAGTCTTCCAAATACACTAGTACTTTTTGATCCTTGTTTTTAATTAATGGATATTTATGTTGAAAATATTTTAATAATATTTTTAAAAAGGATTGAGTGGATATATTCATCCCAAACACAAATAACATAAATCATATCTCAAAGTATCCAAACCACAAGATAACACAACAGCCTCAAGAGAAAAAATCAAGATCAACAGGGCATGAATGATACTAAAACTCACACCAAACCAAATAAAAAATCCAAAAGTATCCAAGAAACAATAATCACCAAGGAGGGAAAATTCACAAAAACAAACTATTATCATTCATAACAGAACATCCTCAAAACATCTATTATATATCGGTGAAGCCTAAAATTCCCAAACAAACACAACAACTACTAAACAAAACCCCAAAATAATGATCATTAAATAAACCAAAATCACCAATAATATCACTTCTTTGGATACATAAACTTACAAGCTTTTAAGGATGGCCTAAGTGGTCTCATTGATGATACAGCCTCAGTGATTTTCAAACAATTCATCTTCGAATGACCTAGTGCTCCACACTAGAAACACACAAGATGGCTCTTCCTCCTCTAATATGACTAACCCTAATAAACCAAACCTTTGTATGTAGGATAGAACATCACATGATTCCCACCAGACAAGACATATTCACTTAGATCAACCAAAAATAAAGACTCTATAGCTTTGGGATATTTAAATTCTTTATCAATTCCCTATAACCACTTTACTACCTCAAAAAATGGCGTCAAACTCTATTAAAGGAAGATGGTAAGTTCTTTAAAAATAATTGGATAGGGTGTAAGTACAAGATGGATTCAAAATACACCACTAAATATTGATTTTGGGTAGATTAGAAAGTGTTAAAAACACTTCTAAGATATGAGAAGAAATTCCCAAGGGATTAACCCAATGAATGAGCTTCTTACTCTCCATTTAAGACTCTAAGGGAAGTATATGGTAAGAAATAGAAAATAAAATTCAATCAACTTAATTTTCAATAAAAAAAGACAATTCTAAATAAATCAAAATTTTCAAGTAAAATTCCCTTTACAGTATATCAAAAAAAACCTCATTTAAATCACAACCCCTTAGTAAAACACTACCGATATTATTTAAAACACCATTCTTCCATTTTTAAAAATGCACACCCTTTTATAAACATTTCACTTAGAACTAAAAGTCACATGTCGCATTTCAAAAATATATTAAAAGTTATTATTTAAATGGATAAATCCCATTTAAAAACACACCACCCCTATTTGAAATCATTTCATAAAAGCACAAAAATTTAACAAAAAACCAATAAATCCATTTTTATCATCCCAAAACCAGTTTCCCACATGAAAACCCAACCATTAAAAGTTAAATTAAAACAAAAAATCATACACATTAATCAAAACTAAATCCAATAATACCAATTATATGGTAAAACCCCCTTAATTATGCTTAGATCAATAGTAAACACCACTGGACTCAGTCTAGAGTGAAAAGTAACTAATAAATTAATTCAAAGGAGAAATTTGAGTTGTGCATGGTTTTTCCAAACAGGCTGAAAAAACTATGCACCAATTGTGCGACAGAAACTTGAATAGCCTCTAAAACAAACCACATGGGATCCAAATGGTTTTCTAGAACATTCAAAGTAATCGTCCAACCACATTTACCTCACCATTTTCACCCAAAAACTTTAGTGTGTCCCCCTAAATCATCAATACACTCAATGAGGATATAATTTCCATAAAAAAACCCAATGGTAACTTAATATCAAGACTCAAATTTAGACATCCCATGGAAACTCAAGTTTCATCAGGGTGGGTGGTGGTTAGAAACTCATCTTTGATCTACTTCTTGAGTCCTGATAATGATTCTAATCTCTTTTTTTACATAGACATCCTCAAATAAATTAAGGTATTTTCAAGAACCTGGGATCCCTTTGAGGTTACTAGGATCAGATACCATTTTGTCATGAACTAAGTCAAATCAACCTAACATGGATTATGGAATATCCTAAAGGGAATTATCAATCCCCATGGGCTAGAAACTAGTGTTTAGACTTTAGATAATCACACACTTGGGAATGGTTTCACATAATAAATTGAAAACCAACAATGGGACTCCCACCCAAAAATTTGATAAAACCTTTTGGTATCTTGAGTATTAACACTCAAAATAAATATAATAAATTAAAAACATCTGATCAGAGTAATTAGTAGCTAAAATGAATAAACCTCAGACAACCATTCATCAATAATAAACTGAACATAAATGAATCAACGTCATCAGATAAATATAAAAACAGATAAAAGAGAGGTATGGTCCACTAAATCCCATATATACATATCCCAAAATAAAAACCAAAAACCAAAATTCAACCAAACACCTCTAGGTAACCCATGATCACTCCCCACAACCCACTACCACAACCTGAGAAACCTGATCATCGGCCAAGAAATGATACCACAACATGGGAAATCTGAGAGGAAATAATAGGAGCTATATATACCCATTGTTATATGTAGGGTATGAGTAAAATGGTCCTAATATTACTTAAACAAAAGAGTTTGTGAAATTTATTTAAAAATCATATCATTTAGGCTTGTTTGAAATGCAATAGAGAAACAAGTTATTCATATGTTTATACTTAAGGAAAATCCAACATCACATATATAGTATTTTTATAAACTCTTACCCCATTTTTATTTTTAATTAAAAAATCAAATTGAAAAAATTTCTTTAAAAAACACGCTTTATAAGAGATAATATATTTTTAATTAAAAACATCCTTTTTAACCCATTTCCAAATTCCTTTAGAAAACCCACTCACGCTGCATAAATAAAATGTAACACCCCAACTCCAGTAACCTAGATCTAGTGGTAATATTATTATATTGGAAAAAGATACAAGAGATCACATCTGATAAGATCAAATAGTTTAGTAGTCTTAGGAGACCAGATACATACATGATTCTCACATTACATTTGAAAACATGCAATACAACATAATATTCTACTGATAAATTTATTATTTATTCAATTATATCCCTGAAATCATTTATATATCCCTTCTTGGTATCCTGGGGAAAGGAACACATAATAAAGGGTGAGCTCAAATACTTACTAATGGAAAGAGTAAAATAGAAGTTATTATAAAATAATTATGAATAATATGGAAGAGATAAACAATAATCAAATATATAATATAACTAATATAATAAAGGGGGAATATACCCATGTATGACATAAAAACATAGATTACCACGTGGATAATAATAACTTATTTTATAATCATTTAATGCATAATGTCAAACATCATAATCATACCATCAAGACCCTATTCCAATACATCATAAACATACCATCAAGGATTTTTTCCAAGAGATCATAAATATTTGGGTAGGAATACACCAAATTCCCATTCTAGTTGGTCTCATTAGACCTACCAATACATATAGGGGATATAATGGGCACCACTTTTCACTTACTAAGTCTGATTCATTCATCATATAAAACAAATTAATTGCAATTCAATACAAATCAACATAAATAGTCATATTGAAAAACTAGCTTACGAAATGTTAACATTTTACCCAATCAATCACTGGAGAAAAATGATAATAATCCATCCAGAGTAATATGGTATAATTTTTCATTAGAATGTATCCCTAGTAAAGTAAAATATTTGTGAAAATTTTTTGACATATGTGAAAATACTTTTAACAGATCACTTGAACATTTATTGAGGAAAATACCCTTTTTATTTTTAAAGTTATAGGGATATTTTTAATAAAATATGTGTTATCATGAAATAACATTAAAGTCATTTTTGGGACTATTTATTTAATTTTACTTCAAATACGTCAAGACTGAAATGGAATTAAAATATAAAAATAATTAGCATTAATTATAATTTATAATTACATATTAAATTTATTTCATACTAAACTTAATCCAAAACATATTAATTTTATTTTTTTTAATATCATTTACCATGATTTTTTTTACTGCATGCACAAGCACAGTGTCAGCATTACATAAGATTTTAAGCTAATTATACCATAAAAAATAAATAAAATAAATTAAAACCATAAAAATAATTTATTTAAGTTCAAAATATGCTTTTATATTTATTCATTACCTCTTGTTATCCCTATAAAAACTTATAAGATAAATTAAAATCAAGAAAGTGACACTTATTATTTATCTTTTTTTAAATAATATAAATTTTATAATCAAAGAAAAGTGGAAATTAATTGAAATATTTTCATATCTAGGATGTATTGGGTCAAAAACCACTCATACAATAACATAAATGAAATTTATCGGGATATTTTTAATCCTTATCTATTTTTAACCCTGTTTTCCTTATTTTACCCTTATAGGCTTGAAAAATATTTACCATGATTACTATTCATAATGAACAAAACTTAAAGGGACCTATTTAGAAAATTTGAACCTATTAATTAAAAATATAGAATCTATTTTTTAAGATTCAATTTATATAAATAGAAGTAATTAATTTCAATATAAATGTGTAAAATGCATCAAAAAACAATTTTTACATAATTGCATTTTTAAGCATAAAAATAAACTTATATTGAAGTCAAATATAATGTTGATTTTGATGGAATTATTTAGATTATTTTTAATAAAATGGATTTATATTACTTTAAAACAAAATCCAAAATAAAATGATACTTTAAAATTACTTTATTTAAATAAAATAAATGACAATTCTACCAAACAAATTGGTATTTTTCACTATTCAATTAAAAATAAATATTTTAAGAAAAATCCCAAAAATTTATACTAATCCTATTATGAAATGAAGATTTAAAAATGATATACATTTTTTAAAATACAATTAATAAAATTGGTTGAAATTAATTATAATATTCACATATAAAATGCAATAAAACCCATTTTTGAAGAAATGTATTTTGAAGCATAAAATAACTTTACTGAAATTTGAATACATACTTATTATAATTAATCAATACTTTCAGGACCCGTCCCCTAGGGCCTATACTGTGACATACCCCAAGCCTGCCTCCCGAAGTCCAGGGGTTGGCGACTAGCGCCGAAGGCGTCAACCTGCAAGTGGGAGGCATTTTTCTGAGTACTTGTACGCATGCACACACAACCATGTTGTAACGCCCCGACCCCAGCTACCCAGAGTCGGTGCATTACTTCGTAACATTGTCATGATCACAAAAGATCAAGTCTCGAAAGACCGATTAGTTTAGTAGCCTTGGAAACACTAGATACATTCATAAATGTTACATTACATCACAAAGTGAAAAAACTATAATAACATAGTCTCCATAGTCCACACTTCTATCCTCTTCGGACTATCCCTGTAGGTCATTCATAAAATACTTCTTCACATCCTGGAAAATATTAAAACATTGAAAGGGGTGAGCTCAGATGCTCAGTAAGGATAACAATATTGCGGAAGCTTTCATAAATAAACATTAACATTTAAGGAAATGTATAACTAAAACAAAAGCCTTTTAAACTTGAACTTCAACATAATATGGAAAAAGTAAAATGAGATAATGCAATTTACTTCTTCACATGGATATTCTACTGGTCGAATAATCACATGCAATATCAATAACCACTTTCATAATGAGGGAATGTATAATGCCGGACATTCTGGAACATTTTGTCAAGGCCTCGGCCAAGACGTCTAAAATGATTAAGGCCTCGGCCAAAACCATAAATCAAATTGGGAAAGGGCCTCGGCCAATTCCACGTCTAGTTGTCTCATGAGACCTACCGATGCATCGAGGAGCTATAGCGGGCTCCACCCGTCACTTATTAAGTCCAATACATTCCTCATATGAATAGGTTTAAACATATCATAAACCATAACATAATCGTATCACATAAAATATGCATAAAGGAAACATAACATTTCCTCATTTCAATCACAAGATATCAATACAACACATTGATATAATAAAACGCTTTCAAAACCATTTTCAATACCAAAATAAAAGAAAGTTAAAACTTTGTATTTATTTTTCATTAAAAAAAATATGGCTTGTATAGGAAGCCGAAACTCAAATAATGGTCACGGCGGCGGAGAAGTCGTTGTCGCCGCATAAGTACGGAAAGAAAAACATTCCCTTTTGTCGTTTAGCAAAACGCTTCGTATAAAAAAGATTCCTTTTGAATAAATGTAAAAGTCAAAGGGGTTTATACACCGTATAAAATAAAGTTGTGTATAAAACCAAATATGCCTCAATGAAAGGGGATTGAGACGAAGTCCTTAAAAGATCATTTTTAAAATAAAATAAATCTATTATGTGTATTCACTATAGGTACACATAAAGAGAGTAAAAATACAAAATAATACATAATAATATCATGACATAATTTGAAAGTAGGAGATGAACCCAAAGAATGGAAGTTGGGTTAAGAAGTTTCCTTACCTCGTGTCTGACTTGACTCAATCGTTCTTTAACCTCCTGAATAATAAAATAGAGTTAATATATACATTATTAAGAACCATTTTCAATTTCATTATCCTTTTTATATCACTTATTACAATGATATGAACATTATGTAATTATTTAAGTTAATAATGGTCGTTTTGTCGATCTTTGGTACTTGAGTCAACAATAAACTTCTTATAATTACAAGTTGTTTATGTGGTAGAGTATTCATTATCTCCAGAATTATATTCATGATTTAGATGTCATATATATCTTATATATCCAGTATATACATTCATTTATAATATTACGTAACATTTAGAGGTAAGAAATGAAATGCACCGTTCATGGAGACGGTAAGCCGTACGTACGCATGAACGCTACTTTCATTTCTATTTTATATTTAATGGAATGAAATCATAATTATATAAAGGTATAATATAGTTCCAGTATAATATAGTGTATAATACCATTTACTCCATCCTTTATACATCCCACATATGGCATTAACGATTCAAATCACTTTGAGGGGGCGGTAGTCCGCACTTCCTAAAATGAAATTATCGCGTTTTACCCATAATGGAAATCATAAAGTATGCCATAAATGAGAAATACAGAAGCATAAGTAAAACATAAACATATTATATATCATATATAAAAATAGTGACATCTTAATGGCCACCTTTGAAGGTGTTATATGAGTGTTGAACAATCATCGTTTCGTGAGGCAGAAATTCGCCATCCACAGAAACCGTATGTTCTTTAACCATTAGACGAAGGTGTGTGTAAGTGTAAACCAAATCCTTATCATAACAACATCCTAGTATATTTTAGATACTGGTTTTGTTACAAAATAAAGGAATGAAAAGAGTTTAGGGGGTTGGAGAAGAAAAATAAAACAAAACAACATTAGAGAAGACATTACCTCAAAATCGGGTAACTCTTTTTGATTTGAGCCAAAGGCTTACTTGGGAAGAGTTCTGCCCAAAGTGATCCTTCTAGGAGTAATAGGGGGAAGTTGGGAGAGTATTTGGGCAGAGGTTGGCCGAGCCAAATGGCTTGAAAGTGTAAATGAGGTGGGAGAGGTGGGGGCCTTTTATAAGTGGAGAGGAGGGGCACTCTTGGAAAGTAAAGAAAAGTCACTTTATTATAAAATGAGTTTCGGATTTTAGAGGTCCCACACTTAAATAATTCGAGGATAAGATGATAAGGGTTCGAAATATACTCATCCAATAGGTTTTTGACAAGTGTACGCTTTGGATTTTACATTATCTTTCCATTTTATTTAAATCGTTAAATAATGAGGTCATCGCTGCATCATCATGATGTCATAATTAATTTAATTTATTTAATGTCCAAAAATTATAAAAAAAATACTATGATGTAGGAAATCTTTTTAGATTTCTAATGAATATTTATAATCAAAATTTTGACTTGCGTAACCCCACTTAAAAACGGTTTTAGTAAAACAACTCATGTTTGTGTCAATTTAATTTTAACATTAAATAAATATATATTAATGTCATTTTCCAACCAAAGTGGCTCCATGGGGTCCCCAAGTTGACCCATGGGTTGTCTTGGTCGGCCATGACTCATCCAATAGTAGTATGACAAGTGTCAAGCTCATATCATATTATTAAAACATTGTTTTTACCTTAAACTACACTAATTACCACTAATCGCGATTAAGAACTTAAAAGTTACTATTCACCAAAAAAATTATTTTAATCTCATTGAACCACATTTTACTTCTTAATGACAACCATGTATGTCGGATTTTTGAAAATCAAATCACAGAAGTGGTAATATTTCATTTAAACGAAAAATCAGTTATTTAACTACCACTTAGTGGTTTCACTATTCATCAAAATTTGAAGTTTTTCAGAACAATGCCAAAATTTCACCCTAAGCTATAATTGATATTCCGAATTCAAAAATGATGTCTATTTTACAAAATTCCAAACATATAAGTTGCATTAATTAATTTTATAATTAATTCTCGCGGTCACAACAAATAGCGTGTTTTAAGAAACAATTTATATCAAAAGATTGGCAATTGTTTATGTCCAATTTCAATGTTAAATTAATTCTAATGACCACCATTGGATAAAATGGTAAAAATATTTTCTAATTATACTTTAAAACCACTAAATAGTATAATTTATCACTATAAATTATTTTGATTAAAAAAGTTGTTTTTAAGTATTTTTCACTATTCATAAAAAATTAGAAGTTCTCAGAAAAATACCAAAAATTCAACATAGGCTAATTTCGATATTCCGAATCCAAAAATGAAGTACATTTTGAAATATAAAATTTCTATAATTTTAAAAAGTGGTTATTACTATTCATAACGGCTACTTTGATTAGTCGCGGTGTTTTAGAACTCGAAGTTGCGTACAATGCAAGCTATTGCATTATTGAATGAGATGCGTATCGTGGAAGCTCGGGGTGTTACACATGTCCCAAAGCTAGAAAGATAAACATGCATGCCACTAAACAACCACTAAGTAAATGTACAAAATGTAGTTCAAATGATCCATAATACAAAGACAAACAAAGATGAAGTGAAAATAGGAAAGTAAAAGAAAACTCTGAAATTCATCTGCTGAAAACCCCACCTAATGGGTAAGTGTAGAGTAGCTGCTGGAAGCCATAGAAGTATGCTCCCCTTCCTGATATCACTGGGCACCACCGGGTCCTGGGCCACCAAGTCCTCCATCAAGGCGGTGGTCGTCTACACCAGACACAACACGTGCGGGTGAAGCCCGTGCAGGGGTGAGTAACAATATACTTAGTGGGGACCCCAAACCAAAAAGGAAAGATCACAAAGAAAAACACGAAGTAATAAATCTCACACCATGTATAATCTAGAGTAGGGAATACCATCAGTCATATCATCGAACACCTTGGGTTATTGGAGAACTCCTCCTCAATGAGTATAGTGGGTCTGCCAGGTCACACAGAAGTCGTTTCCCACTAACCTTGGACTGTTGTTGTACTCATCCCTGATGAGTATTGTGGGTATGCTGGGTCACACAGAAGTCTCTCCCCATTGTGGGCATGTTGGGTCACACAGAAGTCGCTTTCCACCTTGGTCATACTGAGGTACTCTTCCTGTCGATTATTGTCGATCTACCAAGTCACATAGAGATTCTCCCCACCTTGGTTCTATCATCTCACAAAAGGCCACTTCTCACTAGTTCATCATAGCTGATTCACATAGGGTTGCTTTTCAGTAGTCTTTAGGTCTCAGCCAGCCATAGGGTTTCTGCATGTGGTGTGATTGATTCCAAGAGAACCACTCCTCAAGCCATTCTTAGAATTCTAAATTTCATGAAATCCACTATAGAGTATTCCAAAGGATTTTCCTCATCGTGAGAGTTCCAACGCCATAAATGGCTCGTCAATCAGACACCCGGTTTGAAAGATATTGGTGTTTTCCAAAAAGGGGTCAGTTACGTTCGGGTCTAGTTCGACCCGATCGGACCGACCTGACCCAAACCCGGCCCAGCCTGGGTCCGGACCGTCCTGATGAGGAAGGTCTAGCCTGATGGGGTGGGTTCGGCCCACTGGGGCGGCTCTGGCCCACTGGGGAGAGTCCCGCCCACTAGGGAAGCTTGTGCCCTGCCTAGTCCACCTTAGGTGGACTGGTCCTCTCCATGTCGGGATGTGACTGGAAGCCGCGTCTACACCCCCTGCTCTGCAAGTCACCTACGAGGCCAGCTCTACTGTCGTGGTCGGTTGACCTCGTCTTTCTCGTGTGCGACATGGAGTGGTTCCACATCTGTGTTACCTTCGATGCAGCCGGGTGGCCGCGTCTGCCCACCACCAGCTGCCGACACAGAGGTTGATGGCTCCTTTCTCACCGTCATGGCCCGAACCGGGTACAGTGCTTCTCCTGGTGCACTATCGTGGTGCGCCGCCATGGGCCTCTGGCAGCGATCGATGGTGTTGTTACACCGGTGGGTTCTTCCACAGACCACCAAGTCCGCTTCGGTGGTCTGTTCTTCATGCCACTTGCGTCTATGGCCTCTGTGGGATGTCATCTTCCCTGCGATAGCCTCGAATCCTCCTTATCGCCACTTCAAAGATACGGTCATGAAGAATTCACAAAATGAAAAATGCGGAGGGGATTGGTCCTTGTTCGTGTCGGTCCACATCCTCTAAGTTAGAGGTTTATAAACATGGGATATATAATTTAAGTTCTATTGTGACTAATCAAATAATCCAGACACCAAACTCAAAGAAAAGTGCCCTCCCACAAGAACGATTGATATGCGGATCAACATATTCATGGGTTGATCTACGTTTGTCATTTATAATAAAGAATGGAGAAACTTAAAACAAAACAACCCCTACCTCAAAGGTGTTCGTTTCTGAAGTGATCCGCCCATGAGGATTTAAGTTCTGTTTGATGTCATCGGCGTTTGTCGCCCTCTGGTCTTGTTCTTCGAGGTGCATTGACGTTGCTAGTGATTCACCAACATTTGTAGTTTTTCATTTGTCATTGGAGAGGATTTTCATTGTAGGTTTTTCATAGTAATTCCCCATTTTATTCCCTAATGTGTTATCTCATTAATAGAGAAATGCACTACAGCGTTTCTATTACATTGTGTCACCGCGTCGTTACGTTGTTTCATTAATGAAATATTGTGTCTGTTTCACTTCTGTTAAAGAGTCTCATTAAAGACATAGTCACCGCAAATTAGTGTCGGCATTCCACTTCTCAATGATGAGGAAATAAAATAAATTAACTTTTTAAGTTATTTTATTATTTTCCAAAAAGTCTGAAAACTATATTTTCTGGTCGACCCTCACCAGTCAAAGTTAAGTGCATTCTAGACAAATACCTCCATTCCGAGTTCAACGGTGCCCTCAGATTTTTGATCCAAGCACCTATTTAGAAGTTAGAAAAACTTTCTCGTACATTTACTTAAATGAACTTAGAAAAAGTTCAAAATTCTATTCTAGGCTCATGCGCCTCAAAATCAAGCGCTGTCAGAGCGTCTGGTCTCAGAATAATTCTATATAATTTAAAATAAATACACATAAATTATAGGACATTATATTACTCCCCCCATTTTGGGATTCATGTCCTCGTAATCCAAAACAAGGCTAAACAAACAAATGGGGGCACTGAGCACAAATATGAGCCTCTTTCTCCCATATTCTCTCTTGAAGATTCTCGTGATGCGACCGAATGCGCACTAGAGAAATCGACCATCCATGAAGGACCCGCTTGGGTCCCCATGTCTGTTGCTTTTTACTCACTACTTAAGACTCTACCGCCTGATTTCTTATGGTGGATCTGGCTATCGGTGTCTACTTTGCTAGGAATCTCTCCACAAGAAGGGATCACTCCATCACCCCAGCCTGAGTGGGGATGCTGAGAGAGACCATAGATGACCTGATCTCCCATTTGAGTCCCTACTCAATGGTTTGGGCCCTCAATTAATGGTCATGCACCATGTCTTTAGATTAGTGATAGAGGTCTATAAACCTCACAAAGTACTCAGCCGCTGACATGTTTTCCTACTGTAGGTGAAGCAACTTCTGTATCCACACCAAGCACAAGGTTGCGGGGAAGAACTCCTCCTGAAAAAGCCACTCGAATTCAGCCTAAGAGAGGGTCACCTCATCATGAGTCTAAATTGTCAAGATCCACCATCTCCCTATCAAACCCTGAAGATGGCTCGCAGCTAAGATCGCCATCTAGTCAAGTGGTGTCCTCACTAAGCGGAAGACTCACGTCGCTGCCTCCAGCCAATCCTCAGTGGCCTCAGAATCTGTCTCTCCCCTGAACCTATTAGGTCTATGTCTTAGAACTCATGCAAGGAGCTGAACCTAATGCGTCCTATACCAGTAATGCCAGTAGTAACTGCTGATCAATGGGTGGTGGTAACACAAGTGCACCACTTAGAAGGGCCATCTCTAGCACTGGTCCCTGAACTGACACCTCATCACTAGGCGGGTTGTCCTCATGGTCATGCATCAGAATCCTAGTTGGCCATTTGTGTGGAGGCAACCTAATACAGATCAAGATGTGCCATGGTTAATAGATTATACCTGGTTAGATGACTCTTATTCAAGAATAACATAAGGAAACACTCAATTCCTATATGATTCATGCAACCAGTGTTTTTATGAATAGAGTCGAAAAGCAGAATTCAAGGTCTTGGTGTATGGATATGTTAGTTTCCGCACCAACATTGGACTCCCTGAATCTGAAAGTCAAACTCAAAACATTTAATACTATTTCCTAAACACAAAACAACAAAATACTAGTCTTTGAGGTAGAACTGACCACATTTGATACCAATTTTTCACAACCCATCTGTCGGGGACTGTGCCATGACATCCCCCAAGCCCGCCTCCTGAAGTCCAGGCGTTGGTGACTAGCGCCAAAGTCATCAACCTGAAAGTGGGAGGAATTTGTCTGAGTACCTATATTCATGCATGCATAACCACATCCCAAATATAGAAAGATATACATGCATGTTACTAAACAACCACTGAGTACAAGTACAAACTATGGGTCAAATGGGCCAAAATACAAACCCAAACAAAGATGAACTGAAAACAGGAAAGTACAAGAAAACTATGAAAGTCATCCACTGAAAACCTAACCTTATGCGTAATTGTAGAGTATCCACTGGAAGATGTAGAAGTACACTCTGCCTACCTGGTCTCACTAGGAGCCACCAGGTCCTGGGCAACCAAGTCCTCCGTCAAGGCGATGGTTGTCTACACCAGACACAACACATGTGGGCAAAGCCCATGCAGGGGTAAGTAAAAATATACTTAGTAGAGACCCCAAGACAACAAGTAAAGACCAAAAAATAATCCATAAAGAAAACCACAAAGCAATACATCTCACACCATGTATAATCTATAGTAAGGAAGTAAGACCATTAGTTATATCATCGAACACCTTGGGCTCTTAGATAACTCCTCATCAATGAGTATAGTGGGACTGTTGGATCACACAAAAGCCACTTCACACTAACCTTGTACTATTTTTGTACTCATCTCTAATGAGTATTGTGGGTATGTTGGGTCAATAGAAGTTGTTCTCCACCATGGGTATGTCGGGTCACACAGAAGCTGCTTCTCACCTTGGCCATACTGAGGTACTCTTCTTGTCGAGTATCGTGGGTCTGTCGGCTCACACAGAGCCACTCCCCACCATGGGCTTGTTGGGTCACACAAAGCAAATTCCCACTAGGCTATAATAGTTGATCCACACAAGGTCCCTTGTCAGCAGTCTTTAGGTCTCATCCAACCGCAGGGTTTCCGTATATAGTGCGGTTGATTCGGGGAAAACCGATCCTCAAGCCATTTGTCAAATTCCAAATTCCATGAAATCTTCCATATATTATGAAAAAATATTCGTCTTGTCGTAAGGGTTCCAACTCCGCAAATGGTTCATCAATCGGATGTCTGGTTTGCAAGATATTGATGTTTTTTTCAAAAAGGGGTCGGTTGGGTTTGGGTCTGGTCCGATCCGATCGGACCGACCCAACTCAAACTGTAGCCCACTGACCTGACCTGGGTCTGCCAACCAGAATCGGGTCTTCCGACCCGACCTGGGTCTGCCGGCCCGACCCGGCCCAGTCCAGCCCACTAGGACGGACCGGTCCTCTCCTGGTTGGGATGTGGTAGGAATTCGTGTTCGCTCCCCCTGCCCTACGGGTTATCTGTGGGGATAGCTCCTCTACCATGGTCGGTTGACCGTGGATTTTCCACATGTGATGCAGAATAGTTCCGCATACGTGGTACCTCTAACATAGCCAGGTGGTCGTGTCTTCCCGCCGCCAGCCACTGGCACAAAGACCGGCGGCTCTTGTCACACCGCTATGGCCCGAGCCGGTCGCGGCACTTCTCCCAGTGCACCGTTGTGGCACGCCGTCTTAGGCCACCATGGGCCACCATTTTTGGGTTCTTATGAAGACCACTTGGTCCACTCTGGTGGTCCATTCTTTGTGATACTTACGACTACGGCCTCCAGGGGATGCCATCTTCCCTGCGATGGCCTTGAATCCTCCTTACCGCCACTTCAAAGATGTGGTCATGAAGAATGCACTAGGCAGATGGGATCAGTCCTTGTTCATGTTGGTCCATGCCCTCTACATTATAGGTTTATAAACATGGGATATATAATTTAAGTTCTATCATGATTAATCAAATAATCCCAACACCAAACCCAAAGAAAAGTGCCCTACTGCAAGAACAAGCGATCCGCGGATCAACCTATTCGTGGGTTGATCCAAGTTTGTTGTTTAGAATAAACAACAGAGAAACTTAAAACAAAACAACCCCTACTTCAAAGTTTTTTGTCGTTGAATTAATCTGCCCACAAGGATTCAAGTTCCGTTTGAATCTGTCGGCGTTCGTCACCCTCCGGTCCCGTTCTTCGAGGTGCGTTGACATTGCTAGCAATTTATCGGTGTTCATCGTTCATTGTTGGAGAGGATTTTTTTGTAGTTTCGTTAGAGGAATTCCCTATTTGATTCCCCAATGTTTTATCTCATTAATAGAGAACACATCACAATGTTTTTGTTACGCTGCATTGCCACGTCATTACATTGTTTCATTAATGAAACAGTTTGTCTTTTCCGCTTCTATTAAGGAGTCTCATTAAAGGGATCATCACCACCTCATCGTTGCACCATAGTGCTGGGGTGCCACCACTCAATGGTGAGGAAATAAAATAAAATAACTTTTTAAGTTATTGTATTATTTTCCAAAAATTCTGAAAACTATCTTTTCTGGTCGACCCTCGCTGATCAAAGTTAAGTCCATTCTAGGTGAATTATATCATTCTGAGTTCAACAGTGACCTCATATTTTTTATCCAGGCACCGGTTTATAAGTTAGAAAAAACCACTCACATGTTTACTTAAATAAAGTTTAAAAAAAAGTTCAAATTTCTATTCTAGACTCACCAGGCCTCAGAATCAAGTGTTGTTAGAGCATCTGGTCTCAGAATAATTCTATATAATTTTAAAAAAAATTACACAAAAATTATGGTACATTACAAATAAATTAATATTATATAAAATATTTTTTTACATATTTTCATAATGTGCTTATTATTATTCATACCTATAATTTAACAGGTATGTTATAATGATCACATTTAAATAATAATATTTTTATAGTATATCACAGTTCACTTAAAGCTCGATGTTGCATGTTAAGAAAGATATCGAGTTTATTATTATTTTAAACTAAATCTTTAGGGTGCTAACCTCTCTACCTCTTGAATAAATTTCATTCTCATAATTTTTTTATCTCAATAATCGAGGATTCAATATTTAAAAATTCTTTTATCGAAAACTCACATCATACAATGGAATAATAAAACTTCCTTTGAAAAGGGTTAGTGGGAAACATAAAGGTAACCTGAAATAACACATAATCAGGTTCCCATATAAGTTTAACATTAGCAGGAAGTGAAAATATAGATATGGAGGAGAAAAATAATAACCTAGGAATAATAGTTAGTGATAGAGAACAAGATCCCAATAAAGTTAATGACCACAAAACCATAAATCAGTAAGGGGTAAAAAATATCATCAATTACTCATAAATTATGGTAAAAGGATAACATTTTATCTTATGATATTTTTCCTATAGTTGATGAATTATTCTACCTTTAAGATATAAAACACAAGTAAATATACCTACTTCACTTCTTTTCATTCCATAAGCATAATTTCATCATTTGGTTGTACTTCGATCAATTTCTACATTTATCTAATTTCTTACTCCATAAAATGAATATTTAATATGAATTTTTCATGCTTAAAGCACTAAAGTTAACTTTTAATGAATAGTAAGATTCAAAAAGGATAAAAAATTATTCTTTGTGATTCTATCTATTAACCAAAACCAAAATGGTTAGAACAAGATGAGATAATATACCATATAAATAAACCATCATAAGGAGTATTATTACATTAATCTCTAAAGCTTCAATAACAACACACAAAGTTTAACTTAAATCATTCTATAAATATCTAAACATAAAACTCTTCAAAATATTCTAGAAAAAATTAAAACCCAAATATGAGAGTGATTTGATCACATATTATTCCAAGATCAACTTAATATTTATCTTCAAACAATATTAATCACTTATAAGGTCACAAACAACAAATGTATATGACCTAATTATATAATCTTCAAAATATGCTAATCATTTACATAAATAACATGAATCATCATAAATCCACAATAAAATCATAATGATTCCATAAATTAACCCAACTTTATTCCTCAAATTCTATTTACCTTAATCATATAATGTTCCCAATATAGTATAATTCTTAAAAATAACATTAATCACTTAGTCACTATATCACTTTTTAAACATATGTTCCCAAAATGTAATAAATATTTTATCTCATTTAACAATTAAAAATTATATTAACCCTAAGTTTATCAATACCTTTCAATTTATATTCAAAAAATATATAACCACACTTCCTCAAATAACCTTTTCACTAAAATGCATTCTAAACCAAAGGGTTTATTCCCATAAATGTCTCTCAAAATGTCCTTATTCATCTTAAAATCTCATTACAAAAAACCTAAAAAGGGGTATCTATGCTTTTTAATATATGATCAACCTTAGAATTATCAACCCATGACACTTTAGGTTTTTTCCATATCACTATGGATATCATAGGTTTCCATAGGTTTTATCCTTACATTCATCATAATGATTAAAAAATAAAATGTGAATTAACTCAATAATATCCCCTAGGAGTGTCTAGCCAAGTAGTTGTCTTAGGCCCGATCATCATGCACTGATGCTGATCGAGTTAATAAATAATCTTCCCCTTTTAGAGTTGTTACCCCTAGGTACATCTTTACCACAACCACATCCACTTTCCATTATCCAGATAGGGATGTAATTTCTATAAAAAATACACAATATCTACTTTACCAAAACTTTATGATATTATCATATAGTTAGACTTATCCTCAAATTATATCAAATGGTTATGTTCCATAATTTATATTTTCCTAAATCTAGTTCTCAAGGGTCCTACTAAACTTGATCGGATACCAATTGTAACACCCCGACTGCAGTAACCCAAAGTTGATGGTTATCTTGCTATATTTTCACATGATACAAGAGATCACATTAGACAGGATCAAATAGTTTAGTAGTATTAGGATACTATACATACGTGATTCTCTTATTATATTTGAAAACATTAAATACAATATAATATTATAGTGAAAATATTATTATTTCTTCTATTATATCCTTGAAATCATTTATAGTTTCCTTCTTGGTATCCTATGGAAAGGAAAACATAATAAAGAATGAGCTTAGATTCTAAGTAAGGGAAATTTTACAACAAAAACTATCATAAAATAAATAAATCATTAATAATATGGAAAATGTAAATAATAATCAAATAAATCATATAAAAAATATCATAAAAGATAAATAAATTGATTAATGACATAACAATATAAATAATCACATGGATAACAATAACCGATTTCATAATGATGGAATGCATAATTTCAGACATCATAATCATACCACTAAGTCCTTGTGCTAAGATGTCATAAACATATCATCAAATATTTATTCCAAGACATCATAAATATTTGGGAAGGTATACACCAAATACTCAAGCTAGTATGTCTCATGAGACCTACCAATGTATAAAAGGGTTATAATGGGAATTACCCATCACTTATCAAGTCCAATGAATTCATCATATGAAATAAATGAATAAAAATTCAATACATAATTGACATAAACATTCATATTGAAAATTTATCATATGAAATGTAAACATTTTCCTTAGTCAATAACTACAGCAACATAATTATAAGCCATCCAGAGTAATATGGTGTATGGTATCATTAGATTTTATCCTTGATAAATTATGAGATTCATTAAATTATGTTAACATAGAAGAAAATACTTTTAAAAGATAACTATAACATTTTTGAAGAAAATACAATTTTCATTTTAAAATCACTTATTTAAAATCAAATATTTTCTATAATATTAGGAAAAAATTATTTGAAAAAAACCCATGGATAATTTTGAAGTAGGATTAAAGGAAAATAATATTCATGATGATGGGAAAATTTGTTCATGTGATAATGTTAAAATAAGAATTTTGTTCACACATAAAAGTTCATCATTTAGAAAACACCAAGAATATTACTTTTAAAAAAAATTATAAAAAGTTAAAATAAGCATAAAAATGATATTAATAAATCATTGGAGAATGGAAAATATATTCTTAAAAAAAAATTAAAATAAAATATGTACATTGAAGAATAATATTCTTGATGGAATAAAAAACAAAGTTAGTTTTCCTTAAAAACATTCTTTCGGACTTTTGAGTAACTAAATAGAGAAAAATGAAAGTAAAACTTGTAATTTATGGAAATAAGATGAGAAAAATATATATTAGGTTTAATACATAAATATCATATAATTCCCCCAATGTAAACTTAAACATAAAAAATCTCAAATAAGGATGAGATTGTGAAATAAACCCTTACCACTTTTGTAACTATTGAATCATAACCCCCTTGAAACAAATAACACTAAACAAATATTTAAATACCATAAATATAAATAGTTCCATTCTATAAAATATTAAAGTAGTAGTATAAACACCACATTAAATAAATAAGCTGTGAATATGATATATATCTCATAGAAATAAAAGCAAGATGAGAAAACTTTACAAAAATCGTAACATTGAAGTGAGAATTAATCAATGAAGTGGTTATGTATAACAAATTTAAATCCATATAAAAAAGTATAAATAAATAATAAAATAAATATAATTCATTATACACATAATCATGTCATAACATGGACAATGAAGAAATAATATAAATTAGTGAAAAGAAATTGAGTTATGAAACCCCTTACCTAAAGTTCAAATTTCCTTGTGAGTGATTTTAACCTCCTGTCTGTAAATTTAAATTTATTATAATTATATTCAAAAATCATATACATACTTATAATATTATATATGATCCACTTATAACATTTCAACATCTTTTTCTTAATAATCATTTATTAAAATCATCATTTCTGAGTGTTAACTATTTCGTTTTCCATATAAGTTTTGATTCGGTAGTTTCAGTTCTTACATCTTTATCATGGTTCCATCATCTCTGAAACCTTAATCTTTTTATAAGTGTAGTATTTAATAATTATGTAAACTTTTATTACCATTCATATAAAGCGATGTTTAAAATTTAATTGCATCACTTCGTGGAGACGGTAGTCCATACGTATGCACACGTGTTGTTTCCAATTTTCGATAGATGGAAAAAAGAAAGTTAAATAATAAATCACTTTTCATAATAATTATTATATTATAAATATCATATATATTCATTAAATATGTTCTTATTACCGGGCATTTAAAGTGTAAATAAGAAAATGAATCACATCGCTTAGTGGTAGTCCACACATACGCATGAGCGACGTTATCATTTCCCAAAAGATAGGAAGGTAAAAATGTAGATAATATATTATAATTAAGAAGCATAAATATGTTATGAATATCATATATAAATATTAAATTCATCATAATAACTAACCATGACATATGGAGATATAAAATTAATCATATCGCTACGTGAAGATAGTAGTCCACACATGCACGAGCGATACTTTCATTTCTCATTTGATGGAAAAAAGGTGGAAAATGGTTATCCCATAATCATAATAAAAACTTAGTGTATTAATGATATTGGATGTATTATGGTAGTATGGATATAATATATTTAGAGGAAGTGGAAGAATAAATAAACTTTGAAATAGTCAGTAAAGATGATTACATCTTCTGTGAGAGACCTCCTTTATCTTAAAACTTAAACCTTCAAAAGATACTCATAGTTAAAGACCATAATCTCAAGAACTAAGGTAAGGAATATATAAAGGTATTAGTATAGGTATTTTCTAAGATAGAGTTCTCAATATTTGTGAATAAATGAGAAAAGTATGGGAGATTTTATATGTGAGGTAAAGAACACACTTGGAATTATTTAAAAGAATTAAATAAAATATATATCATAATCTTGTCTAGTGGAACCAAATGGGAATAATTTTGAAGGTAGGACATGATAAGATAAAAAACCCTTCAACTGATAAAATTTTTACATATTTAAGTTTCATTTTAAACCTTTTATTTTGGTTTAACCCCCTCATTAAAACTTTTTAACCTTAATTGTGGTAACATATTTTTAAACCTTTAAGGGTCATAAATTTACTTATAAGGTGATAAGTGATCACAAATGGTCCATGTATGAAATTTTTGACCATTTCTAATCCCACTTTTCCTCTTTCAAGATTTTTTTTATTTTTAAATCATTTAATAAAATACTTTTTATCATAAAATATCATTAAAGTAATTTTTTGGGATGATTCATTTAATTTGACTTCAAAGAAATCAAGAAAACAATGGAACTTTTTTGACACTTCATTTTGTCACATGTATGAAAATATATTAAAGGAAAATAAATTAAAGGGGGAAAAAGAAGATCGAATAATTCCAAGGGTCGAACGTTTCACCCAAGACCCTCTACGCGGGTCCCACCAGAACAGTGTCAGCGTGCAGGGTTGACCAGAGCATCCAACGATGCTACACATGCCCAGACAGCCGGGTCACCTAGAGATAATGCACAAGATAGACCTATTCATTAGTTTGTGTGATAGATTTTCACAATCTATCCTCTTCACCCAGGATCCCATATTTTCATATAAATAGGACCATGGGGATCCTTATCTAGAACAATGGAAAATCCTAAAGAATTCTCAAAGCTTTGCTCACCCTAGTCCTTCCCCTAGGACCTTATAAACCTTTCAAGTAACTCACCAAAACTCAAGAGAAGAGGTAATTGATGGGGATAGTGGAATTAAAGTCCTTCAAAGATCTGAAATACAAGAGACCTACATGAGGAACCCTTTCCCCCTAATTGACATGTATTGGCATTAAGGTTCCCTTCCCAAACCAAGGACTTGTGTGAGATCCTTATAGGAACACCTGAGGAGACCCTTGGAGCCTAGAACAAGGAATATTCCAAGTGTTATTTCCCAAGTGTTTTGTCACCAAGACACCTTTATCTCACTCAGGCCCACCTGTGTGAAGCCCTTCCAGTCTGACCAGGTCTGCCCTACACGAGACCTCCTTGACTCGCCCATCCTTCACCTATGTGAGCCACCCCCCAAGCACTCTTTCAAGACACTAATGGTAGGTATCCCCTTCCTTTGGTTCCCTTGTCTGATGGAGACCAAATTGAAGCCTCCACCAAATCCCCCAAACTTGAAAGATCATGGAAAGAGACACACCAGCATGTCTCCCATTTGGATATCCATTCCTTCGGTTAGAGGTGTTCCACACTTGTTTTGTCTAGCATGTAGGCTCCTTAAGGTTCATGTGAATATGCATCCCCTCGGTCATGAGGACCCCAACCCAAGGGGTGATGTCAGGGATTTCCCAGTATTGGATACTAGGGTATGGACCATGTCCTTCCTTAGTTATCTCTAAGACCAGGGACCTATAGTTCCTAGTGGGGAGGGAGAGAATCATGCTTGACTTTCCCTTTGAGGTGTAGTGACTTATTCTCCTCTCTTCCCCAAGAACCAGTTGCCAGGGAATCCCTCCAGGAGTAATCCCCTAGACTTTTCTTATGGGATGTATCTATATGGTTAGTCAGACGTGACTGTCCAGGGTACAATGATGGGAGGAGATGGGCACGTCAAATCCCTTTCTTCTTCTCCTTTAGCCTCGACATCTTCCACCAATAAAAGAAGGATCATGTGGTTTGTTTGATCTCCCACTTCCTCTTGTTTCTAACATCCAAATATAACTCATGATTAGAGGTTAGCTATGATCATGACATCCACATGGTCAAATGCATGTTTTGGAAGTGAATTCTTTTTATCTTCCTATCACCTTCCTTCAAAGGGCCTCCATATGTGTGGGTCCTCAAATACATGTATCCAAACTAAGGGCATAATCATGCATAGTTTAATCCCCAAATCAAACCTCTCAATAGGCCTTATTCCCTACGAGACCATCCTTCATATGGCCTCTATAGGCGTGGGTCCTCAAAACCAAACTATGTGGGCTTTGATGCCCATCCAAATGGGATACATAGGAATCCTCCCTTAGGTCCAAACCCAATGCCCCAAATCAACCCTAATTTTATCTAGGACACATTCCCATTAGGTCCATGTCTAATGTGGGAACCTACATCCCTTAAAGGTTCCTTGGGCTGCCTCAGCGTAATCCCCACACCAAAATTTGACTAGACACCTACTTCCTATACATCCTTTTTGCATTATATTAAACTACACAGTTTAGTCTTTATCACATGACCTTAAAAGGTATGATGTGTCCTATTAAGTGGCATCGAACTATGTGAGTTATGATTCCTTTTGTAAGGATATGTAGGAAACCCATCTGATGGGTCTGATCCCAACATCAAAACAACTCTCATCACCATGGATAATGATAAACTCCAGAGACCCACTACATGACTTAAAACTAGAATCATAATAATAAATGACAGAAGAATCTATAATCCATTCATAAAAGGGTACCATTGATGGAGAACCTCATATACATACATATATCTCCATTGATGAAGAACCTCAGATACATACAGATGATTATAAATTTCATGCATGCTAATAACTGATTGTTAATTCAACAGTGACCCACGTCATACTTGGGAATTAATGAAGGATTCATGAACATATCTTAAATCTATAATAAATTCCTGGAGTAGGAAAAAATTCCCCCCAAAAGGGTGTGATGAGCTCAACCTCTCATCCTCTCAGCTAGTGTGAGTCCTTAAGTGTTGTTTCCGGCTCCACAAATAACCCATTGGGAGTCATTTGAAAATAATGGTAAACCCAACTTGAATGATTGTGAAAAATTCAAACCCCCCATAATAAACTAGAAAGGGGCATTGTGATTTTAGTTGAAAACAAAAAATGGTGAACCTGACGTGAATCCTTAACCAATATGATGGTATCACCCACATATTAGTCCCCTTTCACTCTCAAAATGAAAGAGGTTCAGATAAGACAATCAATTGTGCATGTGATTGTTTATTGAGATGTTGCTTTGATGGGGTTTTCTTATTTTTGTTTGTCACCTATATTGCGGGCACTTCCAACAAGATTCCCCTGAGCTTGCACAAACTTATTCCACATCTACTATTCATGCTAGGTCCACATCCAAGAAGAGTACATCGTCGCCAACCCAGCATCTTCAACATTGGGTCTCGAATGCACTAGTCTGGGAGTACCACCAGAATGGTACCATCCTAACCCTAAAGGCTTACTGATAGGCCCTCCAGCTCGTGAAGCTCCAGCATTCATCCACTCAATGGCATCCATAGCTCTAGAATCCAATAGCACCAATCACTATCTATAACTATTTCTAGATATTATTCTCATAATGCAACAATAATCTCCTCCCTTATCTTAGGAAGGTCAACTAAGAGGCCAAAAATGGTCTCTCCTAGAAAACATAAGGGTCCTTCCAAATGGATGCTTCCAGTAATTGTTGTCGCCAATGATGCATGACAGTGAACCCTCAACATGATGAGGGTTTCATCCTTGGGAGTCCACCCTAGGTTATCCAGACCCAGGAACTCAAGACGGCCCACCGAGTATAGAAACCGGTCAATAGGGAATAGGGATACACCTCTGTCCCCTCCAGAGAAGCCCACCAATAAAATTTGGTAGAAAACTGTGAGCAGTAAAAAACACCTACCTACACCAACCAAGTCTAATAGCAGACTCATCTTGTAGTATCCAAATAATCCCTCCAAAAAATATAGTAACAAATGGTGAGTATGGACAAACAACTACCCATTCCCAAAAAGACCACCATTTAAATTTGGTAGAAACACATGATAAGGCACAAACACCTTCCCAAATCAACCAAACCTACCAGTAGACTTGTCTATAAGCATCCAAAAAATATTATTGACCAAATTCAGTAGAAAACTGCAAGTAGGCACACACACCTGTTTGCATTTACCAAGCCTACCAATAGTCTCATCTAGTAGCAACCGAAGAAGATATCCAGAAAGTACCAGTGAGAAAAAGGGGTGGACTCAGATATCTATCCCCACACCTAAGTACTGCTAGTATCCACTAGTATGAAATGGGGTACATGAGCAGGCATACACCCCTTCTCCTACCACGAAATGGGCATATATCCTCATTTTAGCTACGGAAGTCACCAAGCATGTCCTAACAATGGGGAAATGGAATGGGGAAATTCATGCCCCCATATGAAAAACCTTCTAGGATATCATAACGGAAACAGAAATGGCATAGGGGTGGATACCCGACTCTATCCCTAGAAATAGGGTGACTCGTCAACATGTCACTCTAGAGAAGACACACGCCTCTAATATAGTCCAAGAGGGTCATGGGGAAAACTCCCCTGCAATATATGGATAACTAGATTGGATCCATACCCCCATTCCAACTGGAGGTAATCAACCTATTCTAATGGCCACTCTAAGATAGGCCCAATATTCTTTCAAAATTCAAAAAAAAAATTGGCAAATTCCAGTAGTGACATTGGAGATATTCAAACAAGCTTAGATACTTGAAAACTACTTTCCCCAGAAATTGGCATCAATCACTCATAAGAAGACATCCAAAAATAAGTCTCACTAGAGATGACTCGAAAATGAAGAACTGGTATACAATTCCACTCAAATTAATATTGGAGTTATTAAAACCCTTAGATGCTAATTTGTAGTAGCTCAGGATCCTACTCTGTCGTTACCAAATTATGAGAATAGTAACAATAATTCTGAAGGTCCTCCCCAGAAACTTCACCATGAAGTCTTGCTTTATGTCCATAATATGATCGATCATGAGATACCATCTCCTGATGAGATTCACAGTATCCCTCTACAAGAATTCTACTTGCAGTTGAACATCAAGGTATAATGGTAGTCCTCCCCAAAATGGCATTTGCTGCAAAAATTTTCTCTACATTAGTGTTTCACTTCATCAAAAGGATCCTCCTCTTAGTGATTTAATAATGAGAAATCCCTCCTATATTGAGGTACTTAGTAAAATGAGGTTAGTCGTGTTTTATTCCTTATCATTAACAAGTGAAATCCTTTCTCGGCCTGAAGACAGCCCAAGGCGATGTTCACTCTCTTAGCCACCCTTGGATCACCTGTCTTCTAACGTAACAAAGGAAGTCAATTCCAACCTCATCATTTATGATAAAACAATAGGGAAGCATCCACTTTGGTCTGACCAAGTCAAGGAACCTGTGGAAAAAAGATGAATAAGACACGTTGAACATGAGAAAATAGTTGGCTAAAGATGACATACCCATCATATTCTGGACACTAGATACTCTTCGATTCAGCATTCCAAAGGCGTTGTCAAAAGATTCTATGCATGATATCTGACTCAATATATAGAACACTCTTCTTACATTGAGAGCTAAGTTATTACCTTACAATGAATATCTAAGACGCATCAAGTTAATAGAATGGATACAATTCCAAATTAACTTGGTGGCTCTCTTGGTTGCAGGACATCTGAAGTTATGGAAATAGTAAGGATCCATTCAGCGTGCATGTATCAGTGTGTTAAAATAATTTCATCATTTGATCATAGATTCCCCATCCAGTGTTCATATCATTGGATGGGGTGAACATGGAGAATTTCATTTCACCAAGTCCCTAATCATAAAAGCCCTCCAAAGATAACATCATTAAATGTCATATCTTTAGGTCATCTTCAAAAAATTTATTATATTCACAACCGAAGATATGCTCAACAAAAATAGGCCATGATCCACTCTCACCAATGTCGGGCCAGAAGAGAGAAATTCATTGAAATACTTCTATTTCAAGCATCTGAAAACATAAAGCAAGCCTCCCAATTAAGGGAAGTCAATCATCAGATATCACAAATGTTGCAGATAGTGCAACTATATTCGAAAGTATGTGGTTCAAATGATAACTGCATGATAAACCCATCCCATGTTCAAATAAGAATTTATAAAATCAAAAAGGCAATCATAGTAGTAAAAGCCAAAAAATCCAAGAGAAACCCCAGTGTTGCGTAAAGGATGGGATTCACAAATGAAAGAATAGGTTTGTAGATGAAGAAAAGATAGAAGAAAAATTACACAGGACACAGAGATTTATGTGGTTCAAGAAATGATCCATATATCCACGAAAAGGCAGAAACACATCACTATGAAATCTAGGAGCACAATTTACATGGATTGTCTCAGAGTTTCTAACACATAGAAACTCTATCCCTAAATGGGCTAATAAATAAGATGAAGCATTATTTCACCAACCACTTAAAAATTCCATTGTGTTACTATGAAAGGTGGCTGGAAGTATGCATCGATATAGTGTCTTGGCCACCCAAGTCTAAGGTGTTATAGTATGGGCCAACATCATCCAAATAGGATCGGGCTACACAAATCTAACACCCATACCACAGGGTTGGGGGATTTTTTAAGAAAACCTTTGAGGATAGAAAACCATGATAAAAATGTTTTTTAAGTGGAATGGGAACATCCCCAACCCACAAGGCTGGTGGATTTTTCACCTCAACAACCTCCTCCTTAGTGGAAATCAGCCTTCTCCCAATTAGGGGGAACACCATAGAACAAATCCTCCCAGTTTGTCCCATATCATGGCCTAGTATCCTCATTGGGAACACTCATGACAAAATTGTCTAGATATTCACTTCAGATTACCATCCTTCAAATGGATCCAAGAAAATAAACGAAGGAGAGGACAATGCCTCATGGGGGTGAAAAAAAATCAGTCTCATAAGCAGACTAATAAAATTCTTGTAATGCATTACGCATCAGTGAATGTCATTAACACCGCCCCTACGGACCCTACAGAACATGAGGCCAATACATAGGATCAAGGAGAGGAAGTTTTAGCTCATAATACAGTCCACACCAAAATGATTGGAGGTGTGCGTACTCAAAACCAAAGGCTTGTTTTGAATTTGGTCATTCACTCAACCACTCCATTATTGCCTCCTCAAAGAGCATCCAACAAAGAAAAGGGTAAAGTTAAGGTTGCACCTCACTTGCCTCCTGAAGAGGTTAAACCCCTTATATTTGAGAAAATATTTTCTTAGTGAGAGGAAGAGATGAAGGAATTGAGAAGACTCAATGCAGAACTACTCTGAGGAAACATTCCTCCTAAATATGTTCTGCAAGTAGAGCCTAAACTTTCACTCCCAATCAGCTTGCCTCGACAAAGAGGGTTCGCCATAGCTACCAATATGGAGCTATAATATCTGATCAATGTGGGGTACCAACAACCAATATATTTGGATCCCATATCCATAGATTTTGATTTTCCTCCACTGGGTACATAACCAGAACAGGGCCAGGTGCATCCTTACAGGCCTTCCCCTATAGGTTACTCATGAAAGATACCAGTAGGGCAATTATAGTTATCTCTACCTGTTGTTTCCCCTATTCGATATCCTGCTCATCTATACATTCCTCAAGGTATCATCAATACTATTTAGTTTCTAATAGCTCGATTGGAAGCTATGGAGGAATTATGTTCATTGGTACAGCCAGAAAAGAAGCCTTAACCTGAATGGGTTGATCCAAATATTCCCCTGTCAAATTTTGGGAACCCTGTGTTTCCAATTTTCAATGGCTCAAGAAACCTAAAGCAACATTTGAAATATTTCATATCTTGATGTGATCCCATGATGGGGACCCCTGAACAAAAGGAGATAGTGAAACTCAGGTGTTTCATGTAGACATTTAAAGGACCATCCTTTATATGGTACACCCATTTACCATCTCATCAATTACAGGGTGGGAAGATCTCTATCGAAATTTTATATTCCAATTCAGATCAATGTTGTGTAAGTCAACATTCCTCAACCTCTCAAACAGAAAATAGAGGGATAATGAGAGGGTCTCAGATTTCATTACTCAGTGGAAGGGGTTGACATACTCCCTAAGCCTATAGCTTCCTCATGAATACTTTTTATCCATTTGTGTAGATACTCTTTACAATAAGTTGTGCACACCACTTATCCTTGTAAGATACAATCACTTAAAGAATGTAAGACTCCATTGTATGAACCAACACTAAGTCCCAAGTAATTCAATCATCTCAAGGAAAGAGAATGGGAAAGGCAAAGGTTGCCACTATTATACTTAAGTCGGCCCCTACACCCACTCCAGTTCCAAATAACACACCATAACATGTGTTACCCCCTCCTGAACATCAACAACAATGCTTTACTCATCAGGAAAAGCAAAGGGATCAGAGGTGAAAACAGTTTGAGGAAATTAAGAACAAATATTATTCTTTCTAAAATGACCAAGTCCCTGGTTACTTCATCTCAGCATTAGAAAACAACTTGATCAAGTTTTCAAAGCCCAAGAAGCACAATAAGTATGGTGATGAAGATATCTCAAACTATATACCGTTCTATTGATCATTGGGGAATAATATTCAGGAATTTTTTGTTTTCAAATACCTCCTATAGAAGATGGTGGACTCTTAGAAAGTGAATCTTGTAAAGCCACCTGTGCAAGTAGAATGTGTTTCTTCCACCATTCCAAATGAGGAGAATGAATGGAAGGAAATTAATAGAAAGGGTACAAAGAATTTTAGGGATTGTTTGTCTAGAAATATGATCAACCAGACTCATGTTATCCTCTGATCACAGATGAAACATCCATATATTCCCCCATTCACTTTTTTTATGTCACGTCCAACTCCATCGACATCACAGTCCTCCAAAATCCAGTCTTCCAAGAAGTAACATGGTCGAAAGATCATGAAGAAATGGGAAGATGAACCTGTTCCAAGGCCAAAATTGGATTTGAATCTCTCAGACTTTATTTCCATAATCCTAGGAAAATGGGTGTCGCCCCACCAAATGGTACCATAAAAGTTGACCCGCTAGACGGACTCCTCATCAGATGAGGAGAAGATATTTGATTCCATTAATGTTATTCACTTAATGGATCCCTTCTCAGATGATGAGTGTGACTATGAACTTGAGTTCTCTACCTCCAATTAGGGAATTAGGGGAAGAGGTCACCAGAGCTGAGGATACGAGGGAAGACACAGTCATGGCAAAAGTCAATACTCTAGTTACATCCCCACTTGGACCGTCTACATAGCTAAAACTCGTGGGGGGGCTCCAATGAGATCAGCATGAACAATAAATTTCCCACACATAGGCCCGAGTTTTCCCTGACTCAGTCATTCTAGAAGATCAACTAGAGGAGATGTTGTCTCCCAATCAACCTCGGTGTGTAGGCATACCTAGTTGAACTAATCTACAAAGGACGGAAGTGAATTCAACTCCTATTAGAAGGGCTGATCTACCCACAACAAGTACTTCAGTTCCAAAAGTGCATGGAAAAGAACACCCCCATGCTAGGAAGCATAGACCTTTAGGTCATAGGTATGAAATCTTAAAGAAACTATCCTTTATGATAGCCAAGTAGTCAATCATGGATGCTTTGAGTCTATCAAAAGACCTTCGGGAAGTAATCATAGAGGCTTTATTAATCCCTCAAGAATTTGAGGCAGAAGTTGTTACTGTCAAGGTATATCATGTAGTGATAGATCTCATAGAATGCTATACGATCATCTATTTCATATATCAAGACCAATATGTCATTATATAAGGACACATCATACCTTTATATGTATATGTCAAGATAATTGATGTTGATATCTGATGAGCCTTCATTGACAATTTATAGGGAGTTAACTTCATTACAGTATGAACACTTTGTCAACTGGGTTAGAACGAGTCCCATTTATCCCCATACACTTTAATGCTACAGGGTTATGACAAGAGTAAGAAAATGTATCTCAGTGAAATTAAGCTCAGGACATAGTTTTGGGATCATGTATCTAACTCATAATTCCTAGTTGTTCAATAAGATACAGCCTTCGACATTCTGCTGGGAAGACTTTGGTTACATCAACATGCGGTTATTCCCTCATCATACCACCAATGCCTCAAATATTACATTAATAGTAAAATTGGGACATTGTATGGTGATAAGGCCCCATTTTAATCTTGTGAATCGCAATATATTGATGCAGGATTCTATCAAAGGGAAGGGAATAAACCCATAATTAATGATATTTCTTGAATCAATGCCCTAAAAGATCTGTAAATGATCTCGGATAATCCCTTAAAGTATCTCATAGTAGAGTATGTGCTAATCATCAGTCAGATTAGAGGAATGGGTCCAAGTTCAAGAATGTGTTCAGTGACTTCCAAGATATTATTCATGACAACTGGACCCAACAACATTGGAGAAGTCGTTGAATCTACAGACAGTGAAAAAATCAAGGGTGAAAATGCCTCTATTCCACCCCCTGAACTTTAACAAATCCCTACCTAATTAGCTAGGTCAGAATAGGTTTTCACATTACTAACAACAAATGAAGATGATCATTCTCTATCTCTCATCTCCCCATCTTCAAAGAGGCTCTGTATCATTATTTGGGTCAGAATTAGCTGCTTCACCTTCTGAATGTAAAAATATTGACTCCTCCCTCCACTCTGAGAAATTTTCTTCATCGCCTACTTCCCCTAAGAGAAAGGTAGAGGTGGAAGAGGAAAAGAAGGAGGAAGTGAAATAGGAGGAAGACCTCAGGGATGCCCCTCCAAAATTTGAGGAAGGTGTATCTACCAATGTTGACGAACTTAGATAAATAAATATGGTTAAGGAAAAATATCCTTGAACCACTTTAATTAGTGATATCGTGTCTTCCGAAGAACAAGAGTTATACACCTCCTTCCTGAAGGAACATCGAGATGTGTTTTCCTAGAATTACACATAGATGTCAGGCCTTGATCCTGAGGTGGAAACTCATCACTTGGGCTTTCCTGAAAACCATTGATGGTACAAATAGGTATCCAGAAGGATGCACCCGACTCGCGTCTCCAAAATTGAGATTGAAGTTGGAAAGATTATCAAGGACAAATTCATCTGGAAAGTTTAGTATCTGAAATGGCTGACCAACATCATCTCGGTAAAGAAGAAGAATGGAAAAATTAGGGTCTTCATTGACTTTATAGATCTCAATAGGAACTATCTGAAAGATAATTTCTCAGTCCCAATCATAAAACAATTGATTGATGCAATGGTTAGTTACCAAACTCTCTCCTTCAGGGATGGCTATTCAAGGTACAACCAAATCTATATGGTCTCAAAAGATGAACAATCCACTTCCTTCAGGGGCCCTAGGGAGTATTCTACTATCAGGTAATACCCTTTGGATTGAAGAATGTTGGCGCTACATACCAATGTGTCATGCATCATATCTTCAAACCCTTCTTGGGGAAGGTTTTTTACTGGTACATTGATGATTTGGTGGTTTAAGTCCTGGCAGTGTTCTGAACACCTAACTGACCTTGAAACCATCTTCAAAAAACTATAACATCATAGCCTAAAGATGAACCCCTTGAAATGTTCCTTCAGGGTAACCTCGGGAAAGTTTCTCAGCTATTTCGCATGTCTTCGCAACACCAAAGTCAACTATGATAAAATAAAAGATATCCTCAGTATGTCACCACCCTGAAACCTAAAAGATTTGAGGGGTTTATAGGGACACTTTTCCTACATCTGAAACCTTATAACCAGCCCCGTAGGAAAGCGTTTTCCCTTTACCAAGTTGATGAAGAAGGGGGTCACATACCAACAGATTAGTGACTGTTAGGAAGAATTTAAAAACCTCAAGGAGTATCTCTTAAGCCCTCTATTGTGAATACCATCCATTGAGGGGAAGTTATGCATTCTATATATGATGGCCCTGGAATGATCACTAGGTACTTTCCTTCCACAAAATAACAATGTTGGGAATGAAAACAGCCATTATTATCTTAGTCGAACCATGCTCGATGTTGAGACTCATTATTAAAATATTGAGAAGAGATTCTTGGCATTAATCTTTATGGTTCAGAAACTGAGGCACTACCTGCAACACCATGAAGTCCATTTGGTCTCTCATAATAACCCACTCAAATATATCCTCAGTCATCCTATGTTGATAGGACATTTGGCATGGTGGTTAGTCATCCTGCAATAGTTTGGTATACAGTTCGTGTCTCAAAAAGTAGTGAAAGGATAGGATTTTCCATATTTTATTGCAGAACACCCATTTATAGAAACAACATTGTTAAATATTTAATTTCCAGATTAAGGGAAATATATTTTGACGATACATCTAGGAGTCCAATAATGAAGATAATGGAATACCCTAAGCTCAACAAAGTCGGGTTAGGGGTCGTGCTCATATCTCTAGCAAAGGCAGCCTTTTCTTACTCCTTTATATTGCCATAAGGTTGTAAAAACAATGAGGTAGAATATAATTCCCTCATTATAGTCTTGGAACTGGTACTTCAAATACCAGTGGGACACCTAGAGGTGAATAATGATTCAAAGTTGGTAATCAAATAGATCAACAGGAATTATGCTATCAGGAAAGAAGAGTTAATCCCCCTGCTTGATTATACATAAGGGTTAATAATAGAATTTTCCACAGAGCCAACATTGACTCACATCCCACGATCACAGAATTCCCAAGAAGATGCATTGGTGAATGCAGCCACAACTTTGGCAAATATAATCCAGGATGAAATAATCATCAGCATCATGCACCACTGAATGGTGTCTCCCTTTTCTCATGTTAGCATGGAAGTGATTGGTTAAATCAATCCTATCCCTAAATCATATGGTCCTACTACTAGGTGGATGATACCCATCATGTACTACCTTCAAAATAGAGTGATCCCATCAAACAGAGCTGGTAAAGAGAAAATTCGAAGATGAGAAATTAATTTTATTCTATATGATGGCACAAATCATCAAAATGTACTCTATAGGTGGGGTCTTGATGGGGTCCTTATCAGGTGCATTGATGGAGAAGAGACCATTGCTATCATTAAATAAGTGCACACTGGATCCTATGGCACCCATCAATCTGGTTTCATGATTTCTCATCAAATCCGAAGGATTGGATACTTCTAGCCTTCAATGACACAAGATTGTAGAGAATTAACCGAGAAATTTCATTCCTACCAAGTGCAATCCAACTTCATCCATCAACCCCCAAAGTTTCTACATACATCCAAATACTCCTATCCATTTTTTGTATGGGGGAGAATGTTGTAGGGTCATATCCTCCTACCACTTATAAGCAATTCAAATACATCATAACTGCTACCAATTTCTTCTCCAAATGGGTAGAGGCAATACCCATCAAAGAAGTTGGGGCCAGAAATATTATCAGCTTCGTGAAGACCAACATCATTACCAGATTTAGTGTCCCTCATAAAATACAAACAGACAACAGTACCAATTTCTGCTCTGTTGAGTTGGAGAAGCTATATCAGGAGTATAATATCAAATCTAACTACTCATCCCACTATAATGCATGAGCTAATGGAAAGATATAGGCCTTTAACATGACCCTATCAAAAATACTTCAGAATATGGTGGATAAGGATAACAATTCTTGGTCTGATAATATCTTTCATGCCTTATGGGATTACCAAAACACAACCTGTACCACCACACGAGCAACCCCGTATTCACTTGTCTACAGGACAGAAGCACTCCTTCTCATTGATGTCCAATTTCTATCACTCAGTGTTTCCACTTGTGATCAAATATTAATAGATGATCAATCCTAGAAATGACTAAATTAATTTGAGATACTTGATGAGAAAATATTGCACACCTTACGTCCCTTTGAAGTCCATAAAAATTGGATATCATAAGCTTTTAACAAGAAGGTTTTACTCCATTCATTCCTCCAAGGAGAACTCATATTGGTCCTTAGGACTCCAATGATACCAAGGAAGAATCCTCCAAAGCTTAAGACAATGTGGGAGGGGCCTTATTCCATACACAAGGTCCACTCTAAAGAAGATTATTCCTTGATCTCGAAGGATGGATATCCCATTATAACCCCAACCAATGCAAGGTTTCTCAAAAAGTACTTTTTATGATGAGAGAGCATAACATCTCAGATGCACGATGCTAAACTGTATAGTCAGTCTTTGTCATACGACCTTAAAAATCATGACATATCATCCATGTCACAAGACAATAAATAGAATGACACCAAAATCCTTTCATTATGACATTAAACTACATAGCATCATGGTCTTGTATGCACAACTTTAAAAGACACACCATATAGTCTTAGTTGTATGACCCAAAACTACAAGACATCATAGTTTGAACTATGGGACTTTAAACTACATAGCACAATTTCCTAGTCACAAGATGTTAAACTGTACGACGTTTATGCCACATGATTTGAAATATCATGATTCACATCCTTATTTCACAACGTAAGATTGTGTAACATTTCTATTCTTGTTTGAGAGGATCACAATCTTTAGTGCTGGTACCCCACCACACCTTTTATTTGAGAACTATGTGTGGTTTGATTCTCATTCCAATGAGAAACATAGTGATGCTCGGATCTCCAATCCTAGGTCCATATGAAACACAAAACAATGCCTCCTTTTCCTATGTATGGGTCAGACCAGCATAGGGAACCTTTCAATAACTACATACACCTTGATTCTCATTATAATGAGATACGTAGCAATGATTAGATCTTACATTCTAGTCCAGCCACCAAAAAATATATATGCCCTTATCCATCACTTGTATTGCCTTTGTGTGGTGGATTAAATCTTTACCACTCTTTATTTCTCACATCGAGCATAGCTCACGTGGGCTTAGGATTTTTAGTAAAAACATGTTACCTGCATGAGTAAGGCATGTCAATTCACATCAGGTCTACTATGGTCCTAGTTTCAAGACCTTAAAAGGCACATTAGATGTCCTTGCTGCATTACTTTAAACTACATGGTTCTTTAAGAACTAATATGATTTGATTCTCATTCCCATGAGATGTGCAGTGATGCCTAAATCCAACATCCTAATCCAGCCACAATATGGGAAATTCCCCCACGCTCTTATGTATGAGTTAGATCTACATGAGAGGATATAATATGAGTTTTCACCCTATACATGAGCCTGTATTAAAAAAAACCTTTCTCCATACATGAATTCAATTAGTATGGGAAATCTTTTTAAGAGCCACGTGTAGATTGATTCTCATTCCAATAAGATACATAGTGACGCCTAGACCCTATGACCTAGTCCCATCCATGGAGTAGAGAAAAACACCACCTCTCCTGTATAAAAACAAAGATCTGTACAGGATATCTTAATTTGGGTTTTCTTATTCAAGGGTTCACCAAGGAAACAGAGATGTCCCCTCCTACATGTGAGTCAGATCTATGCAAGGGACTCTTCACTTCATGGCCAATTTCATTCTAAATTCTTCTATTATTCCCAAACGTATTCCTTCCACATGTCATACTCCTAATCTCAGACAATGTCAGATCTTATTAATCATTCTCTAGCTACCGGTGATAGAATTTATGATGCCTAAAGACTCCTTTGTCTGACTATGCAGTAACATGCCCCAGTTGGATTTTCATGAGTCTCCCACCAAATGGGCTTGTCGACCAGAGGAAGTTGTTGTTTGACTATGTAGTAACACACCCCAGTTGGATTTGCATAAATTCACCCAAAAAATGAGTTTGTTAACTAGTTGCACATTCATCCTCAGTAAAAGTCTATTCTATCTTCATAATACCTAATGACATCATGTCGTAACCTGCTATTCAACCACATTCCATGGTCATTCCTCATATTCTTTTCCCATGTCACTTCTCCCAATCTGAGAACCCCCACGATCTTGGTTTACAATTTCCTCCCTTGTGTCCAAATTATGCTGAAACAATCTTGATCCAGTACGCCCCATATTACTCATCATTTCTATAATACTATAGTCCCAGTTGTATGACCTAAAACTATAAATATCATATCATCCTCATCACATGAAATTAAAATGCACAATAAGTCCTGATGGAAAGACTTTAAACTATATGGTTTTCCAAAACTACGTATGGATTGATTCTCATTTATATGAGATACGTAGCGATCGTTGGACCCTATTTTTCGAGCCCAACCTCAATAAAAAAAACCCCACTTTTCCTGTATTTTGATCAGACCTATGTAAAAAAACCTTTTCCCCCCATGTTCAGGTAATTTTGACTTGAAATTATCTTTCCCTATTTAGGTACTTTCCTTCCACAAGAAAAACCATCACACCTGCCATCTTTGAATAATTTATTTTATTAATTTTCTTTGCATCGGGTAGTGCAAGTTGAAGACCGACATTTTTTTGGACTACTTATCTAAAAACATGTGTTTTGGCCTTGACTGAGTCTAGCGTACCGCGGTCAAAGTCACGCGGCCTTGCCTGGGTCGCCACGTGACCTCACCCGATTCACTGCATGCCCTGCCGATATTTAATTAAATAAATAAAATGAATTATTAATAAAGAAATAAAATTAAGTGATAAAAAAAATAATTATTGAATTATTTTAATGATGATAAAAATAATATTATTTTAGGATGCTATTATTATTATTATTATCATTATTATTATAATTGTATAACTTTTTATTTTATTTTATTACCATCCATTGAGTTTTATTATTATTATCATTATTATTTTTTATATTTTATATTATTATTATTATTATTGGTTTTGTTTTTAGTTTTATTTTTATTTTACTTTTATTTTTTTTCACTCTTTTCACATTAAGGGTTTCTCCCCCTTTTTTGGGATGCAACCCTCCTTCCCCATAGATCCCATCATGCCGCCTCCATCCTCCCCTTCCTGCAAGTTTCGACTGGCACCCTCCTGGCCAGCCATTTGCATAGCCGGCTTCCTCCCCAACTCATGCCTCCCTCCACGGTCATCACGTCACGCTGCACCCATACTATATGGTCAGCCATGTCGAGCCGCACCCCTACTCCACGGCCATCCCCGTCGCGCTGCACTCCCCTACCCATGGCTATCGGACCTCCCCTCTCCCCTCTTTGCACCACCCAACTCTCAACCGACATCCTTGCTTCACGTCGCGCCCCGGTTTCCTAGCCAGCTCAAAGCGCTACCCCCTTCTTCCCTAGCCTCTTGATGTGATAGCCCGCACCAACTCTCCCCTGGACCCCTTCTTCCCATCATGACACCTACCAGCTCAAGCCCCCACCTTTGGCACAGTATCTTCTGTTGCCCTTCTCCCATCTGGAGAGCCCAGTTTGGTGAGCACACCCCCTTACTGGTTACGGCCCTACTAGGTGCACCCCCTACTGGTCGGTTCTGTCCGATGCGCCCCCTTTTTCTGTTAGTGCCTCTTCTGGCAACCGCAACCCCAGCTGTCGAATCCTCTTTCGGTGTGCCATCCCCTGGTAGGATCCTCTTTCTTTCTCCCAAGGGTTTCGGTTCTTGTTATTTGGGGTTTCGGTTTTCCAATGGGAAGAGTGTCCGAATTTAGTGTTAATTCTTGATATTTTTGACTTGGTTGTTTGTTTTAGGGTCCAATTTGGGTCCCTCGTGGTGCAACTCAGGTGTGATTGAAGAATTTGCACCAATTTTGGGAAATTCTTCACCTAAGGTAGGTGGTTCCATACCCTTGCATCATTTGATTAATTTAATATGTTTATTTGGTTTTATAAATGTGTTCTATGATCAAATTTTGTGGCGCGAAATATATTTTTGGACTATTTTGATATGTGTTCAAGTGGAAAATGATCATTTTGGTGTGTTCTCCTTGTTGCGCACCTTTGAAAATTAATTGCAAATTATTTGAAAATGGAAAACATGTTTTGATAAGGTTATCTTGCGCATTTGGTTTTAGAATGATTTTCTATATGGAACAAATTGTGTTTTTGGTAAAGACTCTTGGGTTCTAATTTCATGTTTTTTATAAACTAATTAACTTGATTTATTTACTTAAATGTGATGTGTTAAATGGGTGTTTGATAGGGTGAAACTTGTGTTAAATTTTAAAGTGACATTTTTATGTGAAAACCCTAAGTGTGCTATTTAATAATGTTCTTTAAACTGTTTAAATAATTTATCAGGTCATGCATGTGATGAAAATTAAGGTGTGAATTGGTTCTTGGTGTACGTTGGGTTTCAAAAGGAAGGTTTTGTGTATATTTTGGTTTAAGGTCTTCTTGGTTTTTCTTGAAATGATCTAATGAATAGTTTAATGATTTATTTAATTATTTAGATAGTGAAAAAGTGTTATTTTGAAAGAGTTGAATATACATTTGTTTTTAAAGTAGTATGTTTATATAAAATGAGACATGAATCTTGGTGTAAACCCTCTTTGTGTCACTTAGTGGTGTTTTATTGTGTCGTCCCTTGTTGTGTTATTTAATATTCTTTTCTAAGTTGTTAAAATTGATTATATTCTTCTTTGAGTGTTGCCAAATGGGATTTTGGAAGTGATTAATTAGAAGAAAATGTATTTTGGAAAGGTATTTTGGTGTGTGTGTGTTTTTAAAATGGTTTTTGGGTATGCAAGTGGTGGATTTTTTGTGTAATGTGTCATTTGGTTTGTGATATGTAAAAGCGATATACTATGTGAATGTGGAACATGATTGAGCACAAGGGAAAACCCTGGGTACCTAGGTGGTCGGATTAGGACTAGTACGCTAGACGACACGTAAGTGGTTCATCTCGGTTTCATCTGGAAAGATTGATGTTACAACACTAACTAAACTTTTGTGATGGTTGTATAACACTAGGTTATGGATGTGTTTTCCTACTAGTGTCTCGTACATGAGAGCTTTGATTATTGTGGTTCCTATGCCAATTTTAAACCAAGGAATGATGTCTCTAATGCCCCATGCATACTAGCTACCTTAGGGGATTTACCCACTGTGATCTTCTATTCATGATGTGGTGCCTTCCGTCGGCATATGGAGGACCACTTGAGTATGTGTGTTTTTTTATGTATTTTCTCATCCACTTTAAATAAGTGTTTGTGAAATGGTTTTTCTTCAAACATTCTTTTTTTTCTTTTTTTTACTTTCATCTTGTAAGTGTTTTCCTTGACAGTTTTTTTAAATCATGTTTTAAATAAGCATATTAAATTATATGTTTGATGTTGTGGAATGGAACCTTTTTATTGGGTGGTATCCTATAAGGAATTTGGCTCACACCCTACATACACCTTTGGGTGTATGTAGATCTTGTCCTTCGTGTATTCCAGGTTGGGGCATCGTGCTTATTGACGGTGGTTCGGGTTATCGATGGTTTTCCCATGCATGTCTGACGATGGTTGTTTGAGGAAGTTTCTCCTCATGTTGCATGAAGGTGTGAATAGATGTGTTAGTTTTCTTTTCTTTGCAGGCTTCTTGAAGTTTTGGGTTGAATTGTAAACTTTAAGTTTGGTCTAATGTTAAGGGTTTGTTTGGTTTTGTTTTCCAGCGTTTGTTTATATATCTTGTTAGTTATTTTTCTGTCTCTTATTTTAGGTAAACTTTTCCCACATGTTACTCTTGATACCCAGGCACTTTTGTTAGCCCGTGGGGATTGGGAACTCCCTTCGGGCCATGTCGTTGACCGGGTTGGGCATCAGTTCAAATGGAGACCCATCTTGGTTCATGACAAAATGGTATTAGAGGAGGTTTTCTCTCCTGGGTTGTGTTCTTTTGGGATAGAGTCTGGGTAGACCAAAGTTAAGGGTGTTGGAACTCGACGTTCTAGCTACGAGCAAGGTACCTGGCCAGCACACCTCATGGCGGGACTCGATTTACCAGGGTAATTTGAAGTTTTTCTGAGTCTTTGGTCCTTGTGGTTAATCTCTTCGAGGGAAAATGAAAAGGGAGTGGGGTCAGTGGTCCCAGTGATCTCATAGGGTCTGTCAAGCCATGTGGATCCAGGGATGCTATCCTAGAATACTCTTTGTGGTAGTGGTGTGATTGGAATATGGCCACCAACCATATGTCCCAGTCACCTGTCGACGATATTTTCCTCTAACATGGTTTCTCGTCTCTTTGTTTTTGGAATTGTGGAAATATTGTTTTTAAGTAAAAATGATTTGGTTTTGGAAAATGTTTTTAAATGAAGTGCTTTAAAAAGAAAATGATGTGTAAAGTTTGAAAAGTGTGGGTTGAATGTTTTGGTTTGAAAAAAATGGAAAGGTTTGGTTTTGATCCTTGGTGTTATCATGTGAAACTACATGCATGGGTGTATATAGAAGGGGAAATGGTTAATGGAATGAGCAGATGAGTTCCTGGATGGACATGAGATGAGTGCTAGTGTGGCACGGGAACATGCATGTGTGAGGCCCATGGGACACCATTTGTGTTTATGCAACCCACTAGCTTTTCTTATTTTCAAAAAAGTTTTGTTAAATAAAAATTTGGTGTTTTAGTAAATGGTGATTGTGTGGTGTGTCTTGGTGTTTTGGAAATACTGGATGTGACGCGTTTCTAGCTGAGAATCCTTTTTGAATGATTTGTGTCTTATTTTAAATTCTTATTGGTAAGTTGATATGAAAGTGTGTGGTTAGTGGTTTCTTTAGAAAAGTTCTTCGGGAAGCCCTTGTAGTGGTTACCCCTATACGTTTGGTGTTTTCTTGCAGTATGTCTTGTCCATTGGAACAGTTTGATTAGGTCCATGGTTTTCTTTCTTGACTAGTTCATTCCCCCATAAATCATTAACATGTGATTGAAGTGCATCCACTAGTAATTCACCATTGGCAAACCCTCTAGTTGATTAAAGTAAGGACTCTCCCTTTTGAGTGATAGTGCTAAGTTTATCCCTTTTTCCTTTTCGGTTAAGCGGATCCTCTCACAGTGGGATGACAGATGCGAGGGGAGTTGAAGGGAGTTTTGGTCTTTTTGAGTTGTCTGATTCGTCGAGTATGAAGTTTGGAATTGTTGCATCTGAAGGTTCCCCCTAGAAATGGTGAAAGGAATTCCAATGAGGAAGGGTGAAGGCGGTCTGGAGTTATCAGTGTTGACCGATGTCTTGAAAGGCTTGTAGTGCTTTCATCGGCCGTAAGGGTCATGTTTGGTGACATCTTGCAGCATGAGTTTTCTTTTAAGATCAAGAGTGGATTTTGTAGAATCTATTGGGAATCCATGTTATCATAGGAGTGTGTCCTCTTATTAGGGAGTTCTAATTTTTCTATTAAAAGGGGAGTGTTTATCATGCATCTTTCCTTCTTAAGTTTCTTGGTTAAGGTGAAGATGTGATGCATGTGTATCATCTAAACCCCTATTCTAGTAGATGTGTTCTGAGGGAGTAGTTGGATGTCATGGTTTGTTGTGTTTTTCGGTGTTTTCTCGGTTACGGTGTGGTTGCGTAAGGCATCAAAAAGAAGAATCTTTGTTCGGGGGTCTTCAATGCCTGGCTACAAGGCAGGAGATGATTCAAACATTAGGACTCCATCCATAGGCCTCGGAGTGAAGCTGGTGCGTGGTCAGGAACACCAAGAGAGTATGGGACCCCGAATTTATTTCTGTCATTAGTACTGAAGGTGAAGGCAGTTTAAATTGTTTTTTGTGGTTGTTCTGTTCTGAACAACCCGTTTGGGTGTGTGTGGTTTCTCGTGGCTATGAGGAGGCGTGGTCTTCTTGTTACCTTAAATTCTTGGGGGTTTTGTCCCACTGGATGTAATCACTTTAGTGGTCCTTATGGGGTGTGTTGGGAAAATCGGTCTCAAAATTGAATAGTAATTATCCAGGGATGTGGAGATGTTGGACTATCTTCGGTCGTGGTTTTGATGCCCTGATAGTTGGGCCCGGCCCTCTCCACCCCTTGTGGTGGGGTGTTTGGTCACCATTGGGAAATTTTAAAAGTTTTGTATCTTTCATCAATTCTAATGGTGGAGAGACCCATGATGGGTCTCGCTTAGAATTCACTAGAATGAATCAATTTTGGCCTTCTTCATAATGGTGGGGAGTCCACTCGGGCCTCCTCGTGTCAATTTTCTAATTTTTTCTCAAGCGTCAGTAAGTTTATAATGATGGGGAGCCCCTTCGGGCTTTCCCCATGTTGGTATTTTTGTTCTGTTACTATAGATGATTTGGTGGTAGGTGATCAGAGTGTTCCTTGGACATGCTTGGTTTTTTTTGTTTGTTCCGGTCAAATAGTGTGGTTCTTTTTTATCGATGCTTGAGGTGTTTCAGTTTGTGAAGTTGGTTTTCATGAGTGTGAGGGTTCCTTTCCTTGATTAGTTAACTAGAGGTGTCATGGCTCTTTGGGGCGGGTAACACATAGCAGTAAGTTCTTTTCTTTATGGGTTTTTTTTGAGCTTGTCATGTAAGTCACTTTCTCTAAGCACAGTTCATTTTCACCTTTTCACTTACTTTTCATAGGGATCCTCTTTGAACCTCAAGGGGATATCATTTGTTTCTTAGGGGTTAAGTCTCATTGTAGCTTTCTAAGGGTGGAAAGCTTTATGATGGGGAGAATTTTCACACCCACCGTCTTTGAATAATTTATTTTATTAATTTTCTTTATGTCGGGTAGTGCAGGTTGAAGTCCGACATTTTTTTAGTACTTATCTAAAAACATTTGTTTTGGCCTTGACTGAGTATGGCGCACCGCAGTCGAAGTCGCGCAACCTCACCTGGGTTGTCGCACGACCTCTCTCGGTTCACCGCACGCCCTGCCGATGTTTAATTAAATAAATAAAATGAATTATTAATAAAGTAATAAAATTAAGTGTGATAAAAAATTAATTATTTATTTATTTTAATGATAATAAAAATAATATTATTTGCAGATGATATTATTATTATTATTATCATTATTATTATAATTGTATAATTTTTTATTTTATTTTATTACCATAAATTGAGTTTTATTATTATTATCATTATTATTATTATTCAAATTTTAGTTTTTTATTATTATTATTATTATTATTGGTTTTTTTTAGTTTTAGTTTTATTTTACGTTTATTTTTTTCACTCTTTTGGCGTTAAGGGTTTCTCCCCCTTTTTTCGGGTTGCAACCCTGCTTCCCCCTAGATCCCGTCGCACTGCCTCTATCCTCCTCTTTCTACAAGTTTCGACCAATGCCCTCCCGGACACCCACTTGCATAGCTGGCTTCCTCCCCGGCTCGCGCCTCCCTCCATGGTCAGCCCATCACGCCACACCCATACTCCATGGCTAGCCTTGTTGAGCCGCACCCCTACTCTACAGCTAGCCCCGTCGCGCTACACTCCCCTCCCCATGGTCGTCGGACCTCCCCTCTCCCCTCATCACACCACCCAGATCCCAGCCTACCTTCTTGCTTCATGCCACACCCTAGTTTCCCAACCAGCTCAAAGCGTCGCCCCCTTCTTCCCTGACCTCTTGCTGCGACAGCCCGCACCAACTCTCCCTCGGACCCCTTCTTCTCATCGTGCCACCTACCAGCTTGAGCCCCCACCTTTGGCGTAGTCTCTTCCAGTTCTCTTTTCCCATCTAGAGAACCCAGTCTGGTGCGCACACCCCCCTGTTGGATGCGGCCCTGCCAGGTGCACCACCTACTGGTCGGTTTTGTCCTATGCACACCCTTTTACTGTCGGCACCTCTTTCGGTAACCATGACCCCAGCCACCGACTCCTCTTCTGATGCACCATCTCCCGGTAGTCTCCTCTTCCTTTCTCCCATGGGTTTGGATTCTTGTTATTTGGGGTTGTGGTTTTTCAATGGGAACCGTGTCTGAATTTAGTGTTAATTCTTGATATTTTTAATTTGGTTGTTTGTTTTAGAGTCCAATTTGGGTCCATCGTGGTGCGACTCGGGTGTGATTGAAGAATTCGCACTAATTTTGGGAAATTATTCACCCAAGGTAGGTGGTTCCATACCCTTACCTCATTTTATTAATTTAATATGTTTATTTGGTTTTATAAATGTGTTCTATGATCAAATTTTGTGGCGTGAAATATATTTTTGGAGTGTTTTGATATGCGTTCAAGTGGAAAATGATTATTTTGGTGCGTTCTCCTTGTTTTCCACCTTTGAAAATTAATTAAAAATTGTTTGAAAATGGAAAACATGTTTTGATAGGTTTATCTTGCACATTTGGTTTTAGAGTGAAGTTATATATGGAACAAATTGTGTTTTTAGTAAAGACTCTTGGGTTCTAATTTGATGTGTTATAAGCTAATTGACTTGATTTATTTACTTAAATGTGATGTGCTAAAGGGGTGTTTGATAGGGTGAAACTTGTGTTAAATTTTAAAGTGACATTTTTATGTGAAAACCCTAAGTGTACTATTTAATAATGTTCTTTAAACTGTTTAAATAATTTATCAGGTCATTCATGTTATGCGAATTAGGGTTTGAATTGGTTCTTGGTGTATGTTGGGTTTCAAAAGGAGGGTTTCATGTATATTTTGGTTTAAGGTCTTCTTGGTTTTTCTTGAAATGATCTAATAAAAAGTTTAATGATTTATTGATTTATTTAGATAGTACAAAAGTGGTATTTTGAAAGAGTTTAATATGCGTTTGTTTTTATTAAAGTAGTATGTTTATATAAAATGAGACATGAATCTTGGTGTAAACCCTATTTGCATCACTTGGTGGTGTTTTATTGTGTCGGCCCTTGTTGTGTTATTTAATATTGTTTTCTAAGTTGTGAAAATTGATTATATTCTTCTTTGAGTGTTTCCAAATGGGATTTGGGAAATGATTAATTAGCGGCAAATGTATTTTAGAAAGGTATTTTGGTGTGCGTGTGTTTTTAAAATGGTGTTTAGGTATGAAAGTGGTGGCTTTTGTGTGTAATGTCTTGTTTGGTTTGTGATATGTGAAATTGATATACTATGTGAATGTGGAACTTGATTGAGCACAAGGAAAAACCCCTGGTACCTAGTTGGGAGGATTTGGACTAGTACGTTAGATGACATGTAAGTGGTTCGTCCTGGTTTCATCTGACAGGATTGACATTACAACACTAACTAAACTTTCGTGATGGTTGGAGACCACTAGGTTATGGATTTGTTACCCTACTAGTATCTCATGCATGAGAGCATTGATTATTGTTCATCCTATGCCACATTTACACCGAGGTACGAGGTCTCTAGCGCCCCACGCATACTGTCTACCATAGGGGATTTACCCATCGTGCTCTGCTATTCATGACGTGGTGCCTTCCGTCGGCATATGGAGGACCAGTTGAGTATGTGTGTTTCTTTATGTATTTTCTCATGCACTTTAAAGAAGTATTTGTGAAATGGTTTTTCTTTAAACATTATTTTTTTACTTTTATCTTGTAAGTGTTTTCCTTAACAGTTTTTTTTTAAAGCATGTTTTGAATAAGCATGTTAAATTGTCTTTTTGATGTTGTGGCATGAAACCTTTTTATTGGGTGGTATCCTACTGGGCATTTAGATCACACCCTACATATACCTAGTTGACCAAGTGTTGTCTTCAACAGTACATAATTTTATATGGGGGACATTGTTGAGAACAATACTCTATCTCTTTATGATGATTTTTATGCTCACAAATATCCTTATTTGTTATTCTAATAATTTTACTTTGAGTATATTTCAGGAAATTATTATTATTTATTTCTCTATTTTGAGATAATATTAAATCATTTAATTCATGTGGAATATTTGGAAAAATATTCAGAAATCGTTTTTAGCAAGTTTTGGAAACATTGTTCATACCCTATGTTGAAGAGCGTAGCGTAAGGATGGAATCCATCATTTACTTTACAGGTTATCAGAAAAGTATGGTTAAGCAACCATACATTATTAGAAAAGTATAAAAGAAGGAATATTACTTTTGGAAGGAACCATAATTTTTTAAGGAACCTTACTTTTGGAAGGAATGTTACTTTTGGAAGAAGAACCTTACGTTTCGAAAATCAACAAAGTATGGAAGAAGATCATTATGTGAGTATGGAACGTTAAGTTTGTTTTTTAAAAGTATAGTGCATCAACCTTACGTTTTTGAACAACAATACGTTTGAGAGTTGAAGAGAAAATTATGGTTCATCAACCTTACTTTTGTGAATGATCAACCTTATATTTGGAAGCTGAGAAAAGTATGGATCATTAACCTGACATTTGATATCAACCTTACGTTTTGAACCTTACATTCAAAGATTGTATGTTATACAGTTCAAGGGAGAGTCATCTCCCCAATTCCTCTCTCAAGTTAGGTTTTTCCCTCGGTGGCGGATCGGAGTGGGGGAGGCCTGTGCGCGGCTCTACGGCATTGTCTCCCCATCTCCCCTTTATTCTTGCTTCTCCTTCTTCTTTTTTGGTCTCCGGCGGCGGCCTCTGCGTTCTCTAGGGTGATGGTCTTCTGGTTTTTCCTCCGTATGGTTCTGTTCATCTGTCTTGTTGTTGGTGCCAATGCTGAAGCCCTAGACTACTCCTTCCCTACTCTAGTCTCTCATTCTTCTGCGCCCCTCCAAGGCGGATCGGATGCAGTGGTAATGGTGAGACTTTGGGATGTGCGGAGTGGCGGTCATCGGCATGCCTCGCACGGCCTTTCTTCGATGGCGTTTTTTCCATGTTTTTAGGGGTTTCATTTCTACATATGTGATTCGCGGTGATTTAAGTCTGGTTTGCTTTATTTATTTTTTTGTTTCTTATGATGTTGTGTTGATGGTGACGACAACGTCGACGCGACGATGTCGAGATATTTTTCTCGGGCGTTTCATCCTATCCTGGTTCTTTAGGTTCTCTACTCTGGTTCTGAGGCTCCCCCAATCTCTCAGAGGCGGAGAAGTGAGGTGGTCGTCATGGTTCTTTGGGTCATGAGATTGAGTGGCCAGTTTAGGTTAATCGACAGTGGTGGCATGTTTCAGTAGTGAAGGTCCAGGCGTCGTCAGTTGTGAAGGCGGTCGTCATTTTTACAGAGGCTGATGTTGTGTTGACAGCGACGACGATGTGATGATGTCGAGATAATTTTCACTGGAGTTTCATCCTATCCTAGTTTTTTTTGTTTCTCTACTCTGGTTCTGAGGCTCCCCCAATCTCTACAAGGTGGAGTAGCGAGGTGGTCATCATGGTTCTTTGGGTCATGAGAGCGAGCGGCCAGTTCAGGGTATCGACGGTGGTGGCTTGTTTCGACATCAAAGTCCAAGCGTCGTTGTTGTAGAGGCCGACGGTGAAGAGGTGTGGAGGATGAAGAATTTGACGATATGTTGATATGAAGATAGTGATGGGGTCTGGCTGGAGACGTGATGATGGTGGTGAACTCGCAGATTGATCTGGCTTAGTATAGCTCGATAAACTATAACGTACTCTGGTGGACTGGTGTGGCATTTGGACTACGACAATGACAGTGGAACTGGATCAGATCAGTGTGAAGGATGTAACGATGATAACACATAACTCCATGAGACAGTGGTGAGGTTGAAATTGATGGTGATGAGGATTCTGGTGGGCCTCTCCGGCATGGTGAAGGTGTGCGACTCGAGGTAGGCACTTGACTCAAGATTCACGGGAATCGAGATGATGATGATGTTTTTAAAAGCTGTAATTTGAATTGAATGTGTGCTTGGAATGTATGGTTTCCCGATTATCCTTAAAGAGGCTTTTTAGAAAAAGGAAAAAAACGATTTGGAGGTATGTTATCCAATTCAACCCTATATTTGGCGTCGTATATTTAAATTATGAATTTAATAAAGCAACGGTCTTTAAGCGGATTATTAGGCTGATTTCAAGCCATATTAAAAGCCCGAATCTAAAGCATGTCTTTGAAGAATTCAAAGCCATTTATTAATGATTCAAAGGATCAATTTAAGAGGATATTTTCATGGTAAATATTAAGGAATGTTATAACTGCTCTATTATTCAAACTTTTTAATATTACGAGTCAGAAGCCAACTTTTGTGGATCTAAATTTACAAAGGAGAACACTCGTCTTTATTCTATATATACCTGTATTATTTTGTATTGCAAAAAGAGAGGAAAATCATTGAAAATATATATCAAGCTCTTGAGTTTTTCGCTGCTACAATTTACATAGACAATCGAGACTTACAGATCTACTGTTACGAAGAACGACAAAGTTCTGTTTTCTGATGAAGAAGAAACACGATTGGAGATTCACTGATTCTACATCGAATATCTTTTGTGGATCTACTTTTGTTGAAGTTACTGAATTTATTTCAAGATCTACTACAACTGGATCGGATCAGAACTACTTCTACCTGAAGAGCATCTTTTCTGAAGATAATGATCATTTGAATATCAATTGTGTGCTGTTGCAATTATTAATAACAACTAGAAAGTATTTCAAAGAACAAATACTCTTTTACATTGAGTAACCAGCTTCTCGTACTAAGATGTATATTTGGTTTTGTGTATAAACCAGAAGTCTCTATTTAGCCTTAAACTTATAAAGGTGTCAACTACCTGCACTTAGTTGTGGAATGGTTTGTTGATAAGAGGACCAGATAGTGAAAATCACCAAGCTCGTGGAGTATAGCATTGGTGGAGTGGACTAGGAGCCTTCTGTTCCCCGAACCACTATACATCGTGTGTCCTTTTCTATTTTCCACTGCTTAATATTTCTAATAAAGTTAAAAGGATTGATCACAATCTCGCGAATAAATTGTAAAATACACAATTCACCCCCCCCCCCCCCCTCTTGTGTATATTTGGTATAACCCAATCCAACAATTGGTATCAGAGGTGGATCTTTTTTCAAAGCTATAACAAGCTAAAATTTTTTGGATTATACATCAACACAATGGCTGATACACAATAGGGCATGTCAATGGTTCAAGCTCCCTACTTCAATAGTGAAAATTATGGATGCTAGAATTCAAGGATGATCATTTATTTAAAGAACTTTGGATAGAGAGTCTACTTGAAAATTCTAACTCCCTATGTGATTCTAGAGAAACCTGAAACATGGAGTGCTAATATAGAAGTAGAGTACGACATAAACTCAAAAGCCATGAATGTTATCATCTATGGTCTTAGACCAGATGAATTCAACAGATTATCTCAGTTCCCAACAGTATATGAAATGTGGCATACTATTTCAGTTACTTATGAAGGAAATGACAATGTTAGATAGATGAGGTATGCCACTGCTAAACTAAAATTCAATACATTTAGGATTTTTGAAGGAGAAAGAATCGCCCAGATGAATGGAAGGTTAACAGAGATTTTCAACAACATCACTACTTTGGGAGATCCGATTAAGTAAGCTAATCAAGCTCTGAAAGTACTAAGAGTACTACCACCAAGATGGAATGGAATTTCTACTGCTATCAGACAATTTGAACCTATAAAAGATTTAACAATGAGAGACTTAATTGGAACTCTAATGATGTATGAGGCTGAGATGCAAGATGAAGCAAACAAACATAAGGTTCTGATCAAGAGAAAAGACACTGCCTTAAAGGTGTCATCTCAAAGAAAAAGTAGAAAGATGAGGAAAAAGGAAATAAAGGTGAAATTAGAAAGTTCTGATTCATCCAATTCAGATGTGGAACTGGCTCAGATAGCCAGAAAATTTAGTAAGTTTTATCGAAAGAAAAAAGGTTTTAGAAAGTCTTTTAAAAAGGATGAGAAGGAAGTCAGATGTTATGAGTGCAAGAAACTTGGTCATATCAGACCTGATTGTCCACAATTAAAGGAATACAAGAAGAAGAAATTCTTTAAGAGAAATGATTATGAGAAAAAAGAGAAGAAGGCAATGAAAGCTACTTGTAGTGTATCTGAAGACTCCAGCATCTCATCAAAGTCTGATTCAGAAAAAGAGGAATCGAACCTGAAATATAATATGTGCTTTATGGAATAAATTGATGAGGTACAATCCTATTACTCATCTGACTCTAATTCAAGCTGCTCAAATGATAAACTTGCAGCTTACTACAATATGCTTGAAAAGAAATATGATTCTTTATTCAAGAAACACAAATCTTTAAAGAATATTCATAATTTTGTTTTAGGAGAGAGAGAGATACTCTGATAAAAAACATCAGGAATTACTGGAAAAGTATAACTTAATTAACACAAACCATATAGATCATGAGTCTAAAATAAAAACACTACAAACAGAAGTAGAAACATACAAAATTGCAGCTCTTATTTTTACAAAAAGAGAAAATACTCTAAATGAAATACTTGGAATGAATGTGATTAAAAAGGAAAGATATGGAATAGGCATTAAAGGTGAAAAACCTAAACTATATAAAAATTACATTGTTCTTAGTAGTAGAAAAGTAATTTGTAATTATTGTGGAACAAGAGGACACATATCTAAAAACTTTTATTTAAGGCAGTCGTAAATAAGTGGGATTAAGAAAGCCTTTATTGCAAGAAGTTTATATGATTCTATTAATTATAGAAAAACAAAGCAAGTCTAGATTCCTAGGTCTTTTCTAGCTAACACTACTAGACCCAATAGAATATGGTTACCAAAACAAATCCTTATTTAAATGACATTGCAGGAAGCAGGTCACAGAAGCCAAACTGAAATATGGTACATGGACAGTGGCTGCTCCAAACATATGAGTGGAAACTTCTCAAATTTCAGAACTCTAACTCAAAAGGATGGAGGTCTAGTCACATTTGGTGACAATGCCAAAGGCAAGATTATTGGCATTGGAACAGTTGGAGATCCAGAAGCTATCTCAATCAATAAAGTACTCTATGTACAAGGATTGAAACACAACATGATAAGTATCTCTCAACTCTGTGATGATGGTCATGCTGTTGATTTTTCTAAAAATTGTTGTTCTATTTTCAAATATAAATTGATTAAATTTAGAGCACCCAAAACTGATAATGTTTATACCCTGGATTTAAATTCCCTATGTAAACAAAAAGTAAATTGCTTAACTGCTAAGATAAATGAATCTTGGATCTGGAATAGAAGACTTGGACATTGCAATATATATACTTTAAATAAGTTATCTAAGAAACATCTAGTTTCTAATTTTTCTAGTCTCAAATTTGAAAGTGATAGATTCTGTGATGCATGTCAACTTGGAAAGCAGCAAAAATTATCCTTCAAATCTGTTAACAAAGTTAACACATCTAAACCTCTAGAACTTATCCATATGGATCTATTTGGACCTTCAAGGGTAGAAATCTTGGCTGGTAAATTATATGTATATGTTTTAGTTCATAACTATTCTAGATTTACTTGGATTTATTTTCTAAAATATAAAAATGAAACATTTACTATATTTGAAAGTTTTTGCAAAGCTGTTCAAAATGAAAAAGTTTTTAAAATAATTTGATTAAGAAGTGATCATGGTGGAGAATATGAGAATCTAGAATTTAATTCTTTTTTCTTAAATATGGGTATTAAACACACCTTCTCTGCAATAAGAACACTTCAACAAAATGGAATTGTTGAAAGAAGAAATATGAATATTCAAGAAATGGATAGGACTATTCTAAATGAATACAGTCTTCCTACCTATTTCTGGGCAAAATCTATAAGTGCAGCCTGTCATATAATGAATAGAGTTTTAATCAGACCGTTTTTCAAAAATACACCCTATGAACTCTAGAATAATAGAAAACCTAAAGTAAATTACTTTAAAGTTTTTGGATTCAAGGTTTACACCTTAAACACTAAGGAAAATATTGGAAAGTTTGATTCAAAATCTGATGAAGGAATTTTCTTAGGATATTCTACTACTTCCAAATCTTATAGAGTTTTTAATAAAAAGTCAAGGATTGTTTAAGAATCTATTCATGTGAAATTTTATGAATATGATCCCTTTGAGAAAAGGAAAGACCAAATTGATAAATCTGACTCTAATGATAACATGAGACTTGAAAACTTGAAAGATGATTTTAAAAAAGATATAAATGAAATTCAGTTTAGTTCAGAAGGATATGACATTGAAGAAGCTAACAGTGTACTACCTAGACAGTCTAGAACCCTAAATAATCACCCTTTAGAAACTGTTATAGGAGACCTAGACATAGAAATAAAAAGTAGAAGAAATGTAAGAAATCTTGTTGAATTCTCTACCTTTCTATCCCAATTAGAACCTATGACATTATAAGAAGCCTTAGTTGATGAAATTTGGATGATATAAATGCAAGAAGAACTAAACCAGTTCAAGATAAATGAAGTTTGGAATTTAGTTGAAAGACCTAAGAACTATCTAGTTATAGGAACCAAATGGTTCTTTAGAAATAAACAAGATGATCAAGGAATAATAACTATAAATAAAGCAAGACTAGTAGTTAAGGTTTATAATTAGGAAGAAGGTATAGACTATGATGAGACCTTTGCAGCTGTAGCTAGATTAGAATCCATTAGGGTCCTTTTAGCCTATGCATCTCATATGAACTTTAAATTATTTCAGATGGATGTTAAGTCTGCCTTTTTAAATGGATATTTAATAGAGGAAGTTTATGTTGAGCAACCTCCTGGTTTTGAAAATTCTCAAAAACTAGATTTTGTTTTTAAACTTACTAAATTTATTTATGGCCTTAAACAATCACCTAAAGCTTGGTATGAAAGATTAAGCTCTTTTATTTTAAAAATTATTTTACTATTGGAATGTCAGATCCAACAATTTTTAAGAAAACTAAATATTCTAATGTTTTATTGGTTCAAATTTATGTTGATGATGTGATTTTTGGATCAACAAATTCAAAACTTTGTCATGATTTTTCAAATTTAATGCAAAAAGAATTTGAAATGAGTGTGATGGGAGAATTAAATTTCTTTTTAGGACTTCAAATTTATCAAAAAGATTTTGGAAATGTTTTAAATAAAATCAAATACATTACTGATTTACTAAATAAATTTGGACTTGAAAACAGCAAGACATATTCAACTCCTATGTGTACTAATATAAAACTTGATTTGGATGAAATTGGAAAATCAGTAGAAAACAAGTTATATAGAGGTATGATTGGTATCTTATTATATCTTACTACAATCAGGCCAGATATAATGTATTCAGTATGTCTCTATGATAGATTTCAATATAATCCAAAAGAATCTCACTTAAGTGCTATCAAAAGAATTTTTAGATATTTAAAGGGAACTGTTTTTTAATCTCTTATCTATCCAAAAACTTTTGATTTTAATTTAATTTTATATTCAGATACAGACATTGGAAGTTGTAGATTAGATAGAAAAATTACCTCAGGTACTTGTCACTTTTTAGGAAAATATTTAGTGTCATAGACTAGTAAAAAACAACACTCAATTGCCCTGTCAATAGCCAAGGAAGAATATGTATCTATAGGTAGTTTTTGTGAACAAGTTTTGTCGATGAAAAACACTCTTATGGGCTTTGGATGAAATTTTAATAATATAGCTATTTTATGTGATAATACAAGTGCTATAAATATTTCAAAAAATCCTATTAATCATTCTAGAACTAAGCATATTGATATCATACATCACTTTCTAAGATACCATGTTCTTAAAAAGGATATATTCTTAGAGTTTGTAAGCACTAAAATTTAATTAGTTGATATTTTTACTAAACCACTTCCCACTGCAAGGTTTGATTTTATTAAGGGGGAGCTAGGTTTATTTATTTTTAAATGATTTTTTTCTTTTCTTTCTTATTTTATTTATTACTTGTTTAATTTAAAAACTTCATTAGTTCTGCTTTAAAATTTTTCCATGTAAGCTTTTACTTTTAAATTTGTAATAATTACTATGTACGTAATGACACGGGAATCAAAGATGTCAGAAACCTTTTCCCATTCCAAACCCATTCATTTTCTCAAAACTCTTCAAAACCTTGAAAACCTTTTACCGATATTCTCTACCTGCACCTAAACCTTCGAAAACCTAAACTTTAGAATCTACAGAGATCTATATCAAAAATGGAAAAGACCAAGAGGATTGAGGAGCCAGATACCAGCACTGCTAAGCATCAGTGCATGGTAGGAAGGAAAATTCTGCAAGGAAAGGTAATTGATTTAGAATGGCTGTATCGGATAGATGTAATGTTGTGGAGAGCCCTAGCTTTTTAGAACATGGAAAAATGTTTAATGGATAGAATATGAAGTTCCTATATGAGGTAGAACTTTGCCATTTCTTTAAATCTGTTCAGTTTAGCCTGGGAAAGGAGGAAGATACTGTGATAGTAAAGATCGAGGACAGAGACTTTTCGATTTCCTCTGTGGAAATTGCTCGAATTCTTAACTGCCCTCGTGAGGGAGTATTTCACTTTGATTGGAATAATATAGGTGATAGTGTACATAAGTCAGAGGATATTATGTCTTTTTTGTTTCTATCAATGAATGTAAGGAAGATGCTAGTGAAAGATCTGGAGCCGGATCAAAAGATTTTAGTTAAGTTTGTGAAAATAGGAATTTCACCTCACATGTCAGAAATTGAGAAAATTTTATACCCTAACATGCATATCATGTTTCTCTTGATTAGTGATATCAAGTTAAACTTTCCAAGATATGTGGTTTGATATCTCAATTATTGCTACCAACCAGAAGTGAGAATGAACTTCTATCCCTTTGGAAGATTCATTTCAAAGATTTTGTTTAAGAAAGATATGATAAGGCTGGTGGGTGCTCAAGTGAGATGCCACCACAGCAACATGTTCAATGCAAGAACATTGAGAAAGATTGGTTATTTCTAGAGCACAATCAAAGGCAAGCTTATGCATTTAGGAGCAGAGGAGGATGAAGAGAGTGCTCAATCACAACCAACAAAGTCAAAAGAAGGACAAGCTGAATCAAGAGTAAGTGGAGTTTCAAGGAGAATTAGATTTGAAACTATTGATACACCTGAAAATGAGGAAAGTCAAGAAGGACTTCAAAGGAAAAGTCATAGAGTGGCTCAAGTTGGAGAGGAGCCCTCTCAAACAAATGCAAATGAAACTGAACTGCTTCTGAGCTACAGATTTATTAGAGAATCTGTAGTACAGGACATTGTACAACAAAAAGTTTCTCAGATTTATGTGACTCCTCAAGTAGAATAGGAAATTATTCCTTGGGAACAAATAGAGGAAGAACCAGAAGTAGAGGCAGAGGCTGCACCTGGAACTAATCTTCAAAAGGAAATTGATCAAGAGGAACGAGTTTTGGAGGAACCTATCTTGGAAGAGATCAATGAAGAAGATGATCAGGGGGAGCAAGAACAAGTTCATATGGATCAAGTAGAGAACCCTTATGATATTCATACTGAATTATTAAATAAATATTTTTCTGTAGATGAGTCAAGTAAGGAATCTAAGGAAAAATCTGTGAAAAAACCAGTACAGGGAGGGGATGAAGAGAAATCAGATGTTGATCACTTGCCCTTTATACTATTACATCAGAATGAAGCTGAAACAGAGAATCAAGCATAGGGTGCCTCTGATTTTGATAACGATCATCTAGAGGAGTTTATTAGAAAGTTTAATAAAGTTCAAGATGAAAATGTATCTTTACGAAGTGCATTATAAAAGGAGAGGCGGAAGTTTCAGAACCTGAAAGCTGGTTCTATTTTTAAGCAAGAAGTAGAAAATTTCAAGAAGGAAATGATGGATGTAGTTGAAAATATAAAATTTGAAATGGTGATGAAGACAGATTTAATAGAATTAAAAAATTTCATGGAGCAACAATTCGCAGCTGTCAGAAATAGTGAAGTCAGTACATCAGGTACTTCACCTGATCTGATCAGAAGATTTCAGGACATTACAGTAGTTATGAGAAATATGAATGACATATTGTAGTACCTTCAATGAAATAGTGATCCTTTGATAGTGTTATTGGACAATTAGAAGTTTCTGGTAGACCAGTTGACTTCCAATGAACCAGGTATTATAACTTTTCTGAATCAGTTCACAGACAAGTTAACTCTGTTTATGGACAAGGAAGAGAGGCTTCATGAGTTCTTCAGAGTCAATCTGATTGACGATCTTCATCTGACTCAAGAAAATAGATATCTCATAATCCAGTTGGGAGATGGACTGATGACCTGATTAAGAACTCAGTTAGCAGAGATCAAGGCTACAGTTCAGAGGAGATGAAACCTACCCTTAACCCAACCTTGATTCCTGTTGTTGTAGTTACTGTATTTTTACAATATTTTCAATGAAGTTTTTTTTAATATTTGTTTGTTATCTATTTTTTTTACTCTCTATGTTAGAAATACCCATAATCCAGATTCAAATATTTATAAACAGTTAATAATAGCATTTACTTAGTTCAGTGCTACATTGAAATGTGTTATATCTTATTCAATCATTCTTTTTTATATCACAAAAAGGGGGAGAAATTTAGATAAACATAACATTTTATTTTAAAGTTATTTAAAATTAATTTTATTTTTCTTTCACAAAAAGGGAAAATTAAAATTTTACTTTAAACTTCTAAATCTTTTTACTTAGGGGGAGAAATTATTTAAAATTTTAAGATGTTATTTTGGGGAGAAATTATAAACACATTTTTTTACTTTAAACTTTTAAATCTTTTATGGGGGAGATTTTTTTATCATTGAAAAATTCTAAACTATATGTAATTAATTTTTTATGTTAATTTCATTAGTTATTTTATGGGTTTTGTGATCATCAAAAGGGGGAGATTGTTGAGCAAGTTTTTTTTTCAACAGTATATAATTTTATATGGGGGAGATTGCTGAGAACAATACTCTATCTCTTTATGATAATTTTGATGCTCACAAATATCCTTATTTGTTATTCTAATAATTTTACTTTGAGTATATTTAAGGAAATTAATATTATTTATTTATTTATTTTGAGATAATATTAAAGCGTTTAATTCATGTGGAATATTTGGAAAAGTATTCGGAAATCGTTTTTAGTGGGTTTTGGAAACACTGTTCATACCCTACATTGAAGAGCGTAGCATAAGGATAGAATTTGTCATTTACTTTATAGGTTATCAGAAAAGTATGGTTAAGCAACCATACGTTATCAGAAAAGTATGAAAGAAGGAACCTTACTTTTGGAAGGAACCTTACTTTTGGAAGGAACCTTACTTTTGGAAGGAACCTTACTTTTGGAAGGAACCTTACTTTTAGAAGGAACGTTACTTTTGGAAGAAGAACCTTACGTTTGGGAAATCGACAAAGTATGGAAGAATATCTTTATGTGAGTATGTAATGTTAAGTTTTTTTCTTAAAAGTATGGTTCATCAACCTTACTTTTGTGAACAACCGTGCGTTTGAGAGTTGAAGAGAAAAGTATGGTTCATCAACCTTACTTTTGTGAATGATCAACCTTACGTTTGGAAGCTGAAAAAAGTATGGATCATTAACCTTACATTTAAGATCAACCTTATGTTGTGAACCTTATGTTCAGAGATTGTATGTTATGCAGTTCAACCCTACATTTGGCGTCGGATACTTAAATTATGACTTTAATAAAGCAACGGTCTTTAAGCGGATTATTAGGATGATTTCAAGCCAGATTAAAAGCCCAAATATAAAGCATGTATTTGAAGAATTCAAAGCCATTTATTATTGATTCAAAGGATAAATTTAAGAGGATCTTTTCATGGTGAATATTAAGGAATGTTGTAACTGCTCTGTTATTCAAACTTTTGAATATTGTGAGTCAGAAGGAAACTTTTGTGAATCTAAATTTACAAAAGAGAACACTTGTCTTTATTCTATATATACCTGTATTATTTTGTATTACAAAAAGATATGTGAATCATCGAAAATATATATCAAGCTATTGAGTTTTTCATTGCTACAATTTACAGAGACAATCAAGACTTACAGATCTGTTGTTATGAAGAACGAAAAAGTTCTGTTTTCTGATGAAGAAGAAACACAATTGAAGATTCACTAATTCTGCATCGAATATCTTTTGTGGATATACTATTGTTGAAGTTTCTGAATTTATTTCAAGATCTACTGCAACTGGATCAGCTCAGAACTAGTTCTACTTGAATAAAATCTTTTCTGAAGACAACGATCATTCGACTGTCAATTTCGTGCTATTGCAATTGTAAAGAAATACTAGAAAGTATTTCAAAGAACAAATACTCTTTTACTTTGAGTAACCAGCTTCTCATACTAAGCTATATATTTGGTTCTATGTATGAACCAGAAGGCTCTGTTTAGCCTTAAACTTGTAAAGGTTTCAACTTCCTGCACTCAGTTGTGGAATGGTCTGTTGATAAGAGTACCAGATAGTGAAAATCACCAATCTCATGGAGTAGAGTGTTGGTGGAGTGGACTAGGGGCCTTCTATTCCCCAAACCACTATACATCGTGTGTCCTTTGCTATTTTTGTTGCTTAATCTTTCTGATAAAGTTAAAAGGACTGATCACAATCTCGCGAAGAAATTGTAAAAGACACAATTCACCCCCCCCCCCCTCTTGTTTATATTTGGTATAACCCGATCCAACACACCTTTGGGTGTATATAGATTTGGTCCTTCTTGTATTCCAGGTTGGGGCCTCGTGCTTAGTGATGGTGGTTCGGGTTATCGATGGTCTTCCTGTGAAGGTTTGACAATGGTTGTTTGAGGAAGTGGCTCCTCGTGTTGCATGAAGGTGTGAATAGATGTGTTAGTTTTCTTTTCTTTACAATCTTCTTGGAGTTTTGGGTTGAATTTTAAACTTTAATTTTGGTCTAATATTAAGGGTTTGTTTGGTTTTGTTTTCCATCATTTGTTTATTTATCATGTTAGTTTTTTTTATGTCTCTTATTTTGGGTAAATCGTTCCCACGTGTTACTCTTGATACTCGGGCACTTGTGTTAGCCCATGGGGATCGAAAATGCCCTTCGGGACATGTTGTGGACCGGGTTAGGTGCCAAGTCAGATGGCGAGCTAGCTTGGTTCGTGACAAAAACTATGTGTCTGAGGAAAATCTGAATCTCCATAAACTTCCTTCATCCATTAGCAATAGAATATTGGAATTCCTGAGAAATTATTTTTCTAACTATGCAGTAACATGTCCTAATTGGCTTTACATAAGTTTCCCACCAAAAGGGTCTATCTGCTAGAGGATTCCACTGTTTGTCTATGCAGTAACATGCCTTAGTTGGCTTTCCATAAAGTCACCCAAAAAATAGGTTTTTCAACTAGTGGTACATTCTCCCTCAAGAGATACCTCCTCTGACTCCATAATCCCTATACCCCATATCACTTTTTTTATGCGAAGGACCCCATGTTATAGCTTACAACCTTTCTCCTTCACACCTGAAAATGATGCCACATTCCTAGATAGATTACCTTGAATGGGAGAATCATTAATCTTTCGATTGGAGCTAAAGGACCTTAAATTGTATCCCCCAATTTCCTTATTGTGTGACATTAAACTGCATAGCATAACTTCCAAATCACAAGATGTTTAACTATACAACAACTTCCTCATCATAAGACATTAAATTGCATGATATATGTCCTTACCACATGACATTAAACCACGTGATGTTTCAACCCTTGTTAGAGCCCCCCCCCCCACCGATGTCAGTTATTTAATATAATTTACCCACCTTCACACAATCCAAATTTGTGTAGGAACATTTTTTCATTCATGGAAAATGCCAATACAGACACTATCTTCATTCTCATATACATTCCCTTGGAAAAACACCCTTCATGGTCGTGATAAATTTGGATCTTCACAAACTTTCCAACCATTGGTAATAGAATGTTGGAATTCTTGAGGATACATTTTTTTGACTATGAAGTAATACACCCCATTTGGCTTTGAATAAGTCACCCACCAAATTATAGAGCCTGGAAAATAGAGGATGGCACTATTTGACTTTGTAGTAATATTCCCCAGTTGATTTTGCAAAAAATTTCCCACAAAAAGTGTTTGTCAACCAGTGGAATATTCGTCCTCATGAGAGACCTCCTCTATTCCCATAATCCCCAATAATATCATGCTGGAAACCAATTATTGAGCTTGGTTTGTGGTCATTTCTCACATACCTGTCTCATATCATGTTTTAGATCCAGGAATCACAAAATTGTGAGTCAAAATTCCTCTGGGTATCTGAAGAATGTCAGGACATTCTTGGTTAACACACTTTGTTTGAGTTTTCATTCCAAAACTCATAGTCAAAGTTGTTCAACCAAAAAAATCAATCGCATTAGTCTGGATCACATGACTTTAAACTACCCACAAAAGAGACATGGTACTCGCTAGGTTGAAAACCCGTAAAGGGCACCCTGGGTAAAAGTTGAGTCTCAGCTCTCCAAACCAATGCTCTGCATGGTTTAGGCAAGAATCGAGTAGTGAAAAGATAAGAGTCACAAAACTTGTTACGTTGAAAACCCACAAAGGGAGGCCTAAGAAAAATCCAAGTCTCACCCGCTAAGTCTTCTTTATATTGAAATTATGCAAAAAATAGGGTGATGAAACAAGTGACACAAATTTTTTAAGGTTGTTCATATAACCCTAACAACAATCAAACTATGCTCACTATTCCCCATAGATTAGGAAAAAATTAGAGCGTCTCCCCATCCCTATAATTATTTTTATGACTTGTTGACACAAATATGTCTTACTATGTGTTGGTCGGAGTAGATTACTCAAGAGGGGGAATTGAGTATCTATAAAAATTTCTGTTTAAAAATTATTCTTAAAAGTTTTCCTCAAAAGGTTAAATACATCCTAGTTAATCAAGGTTATATTGTTATAAGAGTTTTACTATTTAAATAACTTCTTAGAAGATTGATTAGTTCTCAGTAATCTTAAGATCAGTTGTTAATATTACTTTTGAAGATATTCTACTAAGACAAGACAATTATAACTTCTTCCCAAGATTAAATATCAAAGTGAATTTAGTGATTGCTGAATTATACAGTAAAGTAGTAAAACAAAGAAGACTAAATTAAGCAGCACATCGGATATGAAACAAGTGGTTCGGTCTCAAGTCGAGACCTAATCCACTCCACTTGGTGATCACCTGCCACCAAGCAGTTTATATAATTAAACTTGATCTACACCCTAGATCGGGGTTAACAATAGTACACAGGACTGTCCAGGTCACACAGGGACCTCTTCCATAGTTATTCCTGGGTAAAAAAAACCAGGCCACATAGAGACCTCTTCCACACTTATCTGTGGGTATACACAAATGTAAACAGATGTTTGATTAAGGATATCTTGTATCCTTAGGTTTAATGTAGGAGACAGAGTGTGTTGTTATACAGATACACACACTGCTCGAAAGTTAGTAAAATGATACACAACAGAGCATAAATATTAAGATAGGTTTAGAAATTCTTTGAGTGTTAGTCTTTGCAGCTATGGACTTCTAAGATGAATCAGATGTAGAAATCAAGTCCTCGTATGGAAAACAGAGTGTCACAAGTCAGACAGATCTGGCTTGTGTTCTTCGTGATGTTTGACAGTGCGAAGATGTTCTCGATTTTGGGATTCAAGTATGCTTCGTGTGTTCTTCAGCAGCATCGAGTTGCATTAGAAAATTCTTTCTTTAAAAATTCTCTAAGTGTATTCCTCATTTTCGTGCTCACACCCACCCGCTTGTTTTGCTTTTCAGTATATCTTTGTTTCTGGGCCGCACTACTCTTTTATCTTGGAGTGCATGTGTTTGAGCCGACAAGTTGCATGTATTCTGCGCCTCGTACCTCGTACTTCCAGATGAAATGTTTACAAAGAAACATTAATTATGTTGGTGCATTTAAAATCTTCAAATATGACCATTAGAGATTAAATTTAAAGACGAAAAAAAATAGATTAAGAAATCGTGTCACGGTATGTCATCAAACAGTGTCTCCTTCACATGGTGTCTAGATTGGTCATAGTGTCTTGTGGTCATAGTGTCTACTTGTTCACGGTGTCTCATGGTCACGGTGTCTGGATGTCACAGTGTCTGCTTGTTCATGGTGTCTCGATGTCACAGTGTCTCATGGTCACAGTGTCTGGTTGTTCATGGTGTCTCATGGTCACGATGTCTGGATGTCACGGTGTCTGCTTGTTCATGGTGTCTTGATGTCATGGTGTCTGCTTGTTCACGGTGTCTTAGACTTAGTCAAATATTTTTATTCATACTTAAGTAGTGATATTTATGGAATGGATTAAACTCAATCATTTTTCAGAGAAGTCATTATAAAGTAGATCAATAGATAGTATATAGTAACCAAACTGAGAATATAGAACTTAAGAGCTTTGAATAGCTTTTACTAAACAACTATGCATTTGATGTGAGATATTTTACATAGAGTTAACAAGGTTTATAGACTGAATAGGATTTGTGATCATTAAAACATGATTAATACATGAGGAGTACAACAATCTCCCCCTTTTTGATGATCACAAATCATGTATATTTAGAGTGTATATTTTTTCTAAAAACATAGTTCGAATGTGCATATAACATATATAGAGTGAGTGCATATAATGTTGGCCAAAAATCCCTCAAGGTATCATTGAAGCATTTTTTAGGTGATTGTGTTTGTTGACAAAGTGGACATATGTGTTGTGATTGTTGACAAACTGAAACATGACATACAATTTTTTTGACAATGGGGATTTCAGTGTGGAATTTTGAGTTCAAGAGTTGTGGTCAATGATCCATGTTTGATTCAATAACGTCGACAAAGGAATGGATGATCTGGAAGCGGTACAAAAATAACAGATACAAGGTGGCGCTATTTTCCAGTGTTTGCTAAATTTTTTGGCCTGAAAATCGACAAAAGGAGAAAGTGGTTTTGGCAAAGAGACTTGCACACCCTGTACTTGAAGGAGAGGAAACTTGCGCACCTAATGTTTTTCAGGATCAGAAGGTCAAAATATGGCAAAGGAAAGAGGGTCGCGCAGGTATTGGTGTGGTCGTGTAGGTGACTTGCGCGCCGTGAAGAGACTTGCGCTCTGATGCCTAGAAGGCTTGGAAACTTGCGCGCCTATTGTTTTTCAAGATCAAAAGATCAAAATATGGCAAAGGAAAAAGGGTCACACAAGTATTGGGTTGGTTGTGCAGGTGACTTGAAAGGGCAGAGGCTTGCGCATCGTCGCTCAGGGTGACCAAATGCCTATAAATATAGGACCACCCCTCCTCATTTTCAACGAAGTTCAACACTTAGAAAAATCAGATCTCCCATCATGCTGGTGTGGTGGTCGTGTAGGTGGTGTGTGGTCGCGCAGGTGGACTTGCGTGCTAGTGTTTGAAGTTGTGCGCCGATTGGTAGTTGCACGCCAATATTAGCTTGGGCGTAAAAGGGATTGAGTCACGTAGGTTTGGGGTTGCAGAAGATTGTGTCGTGCAAGTGGTAGAGGCAGACCTGCACGCCCATTGTGACCTGTGCACCGATACTTACACGCCGGGTTAGACCTATGCGCCAAGTAAGGTTTATTCCCCTGTAGTGTTTTCAGACTATGTGGAAGCTGGAAGTTTTCCTGATACCTTCGGTGCAAAGAGAGATTCATCTACGGGTGAAAGTTGGACTTCAACAGAGCATCCACATACAATAGAGGATGTATTCATTAGAGATAATGAAGAGACCTACAATTCTATAAACTGTGAGTGGATCCTTTCCAGAGCAGTGAGCAAAGGAAGAGGAAGAAGGTGATCCTCTCCACCGGCAGTGAGCCAAAGAGAGAGAAACAGGGAGTGACCCTTGGGAAAGCAGTGAGCTGACCCTAAACTTTGTAAAGGCAGTGAGCCTGGGATAGAGTGACTATGCTCGAACCTTGTAATCCACAGCTAGTGAAGTTTAGTGTAATTTGGTACGATTGACAACTTGTGGGTGTATTCTCCTTGGACGTAGCCCTTAGCGGTGAACCAAGTAAAAATAGATGTGTTATGTGCATGTTTTACTTTCTGTTTATACTTTTCTGTAGGAAAGAGAGAGAATAGAGTCTTGCTTAACAGTGAGACAAGATCAATAGGGGAAGTTGTTTTAATCTATCATGCCCTAATTCACCCCCCCCCCCCCTCTTAGGGTATTCAGCCTTGTGGACCTAACAATTGGTATCAGAGCGAAAGGTTAATATTTGTGATTATCTCTCAAATGGAGGTTACCAATCATAAATGGATTTCAATCTTCGATGGGAACAATTTTCAGCTATGGAAGAATCGGATGCAACACTATTTTCGATCATTAGGAATGGATGTGTTCACAGCAGCAATGCATGGCATAACAGCTGATATTAATAGTGGTGCATTATCAAAAGATGAGCGTAGAGAGTTGGATGTTGATGCCAAAGAAATCAATTCCTTAGGAGGAGCCCTATACAATCCTATATATACAAATGTGATGTCTTGAAAAACATCACATGCCATGTGGGAAAAGTTATTGAATATATATGAAGGGGATACAAAGTTCAGAGAGGCAAAACTGCAAGTGTTGTGGAACAAGTATGAAGATCTGAGAATGAACCCGAATGAGTCTATTGATGTATTCTTTGACAGGGTAAATATTGTAGTGGAAGACATGCGAGGTCTTGGAGAAGTTATTGAAGACATAAAAATTGTGAAGCTCATCTTGAGGAAACTTCCACCTCGGTTCAATCCGAAAGTTTCGGTTTTGGAAGATAAAGACCCGAAAGAGCTGACATTGGTTAACCTACACAACACCCTTGTTGCATATGAAATGAGAAATGATGATAATGATTCTGTGGAAAAGGGGAAATCCAAAGAGGTGGAATTTAAGTCCATGAAAAGTCTCACCATTGAAGACACTTAGGAAGAATAAGATACAGATGAGGTAATGTCATTCCTCTCCTCAAATCTTCAAAGAGGAAAAGGAAAGTTTAAAGGGAAACTTCCACTATCCTGTTTTCGATGTGGAAAGGTTGGTCATCTTGCAGCAAGGTGTCCCAAAAAGTTCAAAGAAGATGATGATGTCGACAACGTTGAAATTCCCAAGAAGAATTCATCTACCTATGGGAAAGGAAAGAAACAGTTCAAGAGAAATTTATTTAAGAAGAAAAATCTCCTTTCAAAAGAATGCGATAGTTCAGATGAGTCTGAAGCCGAGGAGGTTGAGGAGATAGAGAACTGCAAGGATCGTGGAGAAAATGCTATGGTGGTAGTCATCGGTAGTGCTCAAGAGAAGAACGAAACTGAAGGTGATGATGAAGAAGAAGAAGTGGAAGGAAGAGTTGATATGGAAGCCGGATTGGAAGCAGCTCTTGAGGAAATAGATGTTTGGAGATCCAAAACGAACAAATCCAATAAAGTAGTTCGTGATGCCAAACTCTATATGCAACAACAGGATGAAGAAAATTATGAGATGTTAGAAGAAATTGAAAGACTAAAATCCTCAACACCAAAGAGCTCAGAAAATATCATTGAGTATAATCTTAAAATTGAGGAACAAAAGAATAAAATCGATTGTTTGACTAGCATAGGAAAAGAGCAGGTCAAACGTATCAAAGAGCTTGAAGAAGAAGTGGTCAGTAAATGACGAAAAATGAAGGATCAAGAAAAACTCTTGACCTCCAATGTGATATCAGGAAAGAAGGTCATTCTGAAGACTGAAAAGATGAAAGAGGATCCCAGTAGTTTAGCAGGAAAGAAGCAGTAATTGAGCTCAAATGTTAAGGCTGATTTAGGGCTTGAAAAGAAGCAAAAATCAGTGGCAATTGAAGTCAGACCGCAATCACCGGTCCCGAGATTGAAGGTTGATTTGGGCACAAAGAAGAATCAGAATATTTAGATATCCCAAGGGGAAACTCATTGTGCTTAAGTAACACAAAGGAATGCACCATATATCAGGTGTTATTGTTGTGGAAATATGGGACATTCACAGTATGTGTGTTCCATAGACAAGAGATATCGAAGGGAATGAGAATAGAGGTGTCAGCCAAACAGAGAATGGTTTTCCATAACATATTTTGGAGGACATTTTTTTTGATGTGGAGGATTTGGGAACATGGCTAGTTACTGCACTTCGACCATACAGAGAAATGTGCCAATGCAGAATCAAAATGTTCGCAAGTAGCAGATCAATAAACCAATAGGTGAATTAAAAATGCAAAATAGATTTGTAGCTTTTCAAGATGAACCTGGTCCATCATACTCTGAGAAATAACAGAAGTCTCAATCCATGACAAGTGTGAAGGAAAAAACATGGACCAAAAAGAAGAAGTATGAGAAGGCCGTGGTGGCAGAAATTTCCCTTAAAGCATCAGATCACTCTGGTGTGTGGATCCTTAATAGTGGTTACACATCTCACATGACGGGTAATAAGGATCTCGTTACAGGAATAAAATATGACAAAGAAGGAGTTGTCAAATTTGTAAATGATGAAGGCCTGAAGATTATTGGTTCAGTAAAAGCCAAGTTTGGGGGCAAAGAAATGAGACGTGCTGATGTCTTGGTGGTAGAGGGTCTTAGTCATAACTTACTCAGTGTCATTCAATTATGTGACTCTGGGCACTCTATCCAATTTACCAAGAAGATGTGTGTTGTGAAAGGAAAATATGGAGCAGTTGTTCTACAGGGAAAAAGGACAAAGGGAAATCTTTACCTTGTAGGTGGGGAAGAAGATACATGCCTTTTATCCAGAGAGGAAGAAAACCAGCTGTGGCATAAGCGACTTGGTCATCTATGCCAACCATCCATGGAAGATCTGGTAAAGTGTGATGCTGCTAGAGACCTTCCCAAACTATCATGTGATCGCACTCATATGTGTGATGCTTTCCAACAAGGGAAGATCATCAGAAATACATACAGGCCAAAGGAACAAAAATCAACTAGAGTGCTCGAATTGGTGCATGTTGATGTATGTGGACCTATCTCACCACGAGCTATAAATGGGAAAAGGTACTATGTTCTTTCATTGATGATTATAGCAGAATGGCCTGGGTATTTTTCATTAACCATAAGACAGAGGTGTTTAGTTTCATAAAGTAGTATAGGAGGGAATCAGAAAGGATGCTTGGGCAGAAAATTCTGAAGTTTCATACTGATAACGGTACAGAATTCACAAACAGTCAAGTTGAAGACTATCTCAAGAAACACGGAATAAGGCATCAAGTTTCATTAGTGAGAACTCCCCAACAGAATGGAGTGGTTGAGAGGATAAATCGGATCATCAACAACATGGCCAGAACGATGCTTATTGAAAAGGACCTACCAGAGAAATTTTGGAAGGAAGCAGTTTTGACATCGGTCTATATTTTGAACAGGTCTCTGTTGTGTCCGAAAGAAGGGAAGACTCCGTATGAAATGTGGTACGGAAAGAATCCAACATTGAAATACTTTAGAATCTTTGGAATTAAGTGTTTCATTCTCAACAAAGAAAATCACAGGAATTTTGAGTCACAAGGAGATGAGGGGATATTTCTTGGCTACTCAGGGAAAAGTAAAGCATATAAATTCTTTAACAAAAGGCTGGGAAAAATTGTTGAGAGAAATGATGTCACTAAGTTGAGAATGAACAAAATACTCAACGACCTAGTGAATAGTTTCTGGATGAAATTGATGATGAGGTAAGCAACACAGGGGGAGCAGAAGTGGCAGAGGCTGACTCAAAAGAAGATATTGATGACGAACAAGAAAGTGTCAAGTCTATGTCTGCAAGGAATCCAAAGAGTTGAGCTGAAATTGATAGGCATAATATTATTGGTGATCAGACATCTCCAGTTCAGACTCAAAGAATGAAATAATTATAGAAAACATCGTTTTTATCTCAGTTGGAGCCGAAATGTTTTTCCAATGCAGCTGAAGATGAAAACTGGGTTTAGGTTATGAATAAAGAGCTTGATCAGATTGAGAAGAACCAGACATGGGAGATTGTTTCGAGGCCAGCAGATAAGAATGTCATCGGGACTAAATGAGTCTATCGCAACAAGATGAATGAAGATGGCACAGTGATTCAGAACAAAGCATGACTAGTGTGCAAGGGATACTCCCAGATAGAGGGAATAGATGTTGATGAGACATTTTCACCAGTTGCAAGGCTGAAGAGAATCAGATTATTTTTGGCCATAGTAGTGCATAGAAAGTTCAAGGTGTTCCAGATGGATGTCAAATCTGCATTCTTGAATGGAGTTCTGGAAGAGGAGGTGTATATTGAGCATCTAGATGGTTTTATCATTCATGAGGATGAGAACAAAGTTTGCAGGCTGAATAAAGTGTTGTATGGGATGAAACAAGCACCAAGAGCATGGTACTCAAGGCTTGATCAGTACTTGAAGAAGCTTGGTTTCTAGCATGGGGGAGTTGATTACAATATCTATTTCAGTAACGATAGTAATAAAAGTATGATGGTGTTGGTTTATGTCGATGACATAATATTTGGCGGATCAGATGAAGCTCAGTGCAGAAAATTTTCTAAATTCATGAAAAATGAGTTTGAAATGTCAATGATTGGTGAGCTAACGTTTTTATTTGGTCTATAGGTGACACAAGGAAGGAATGGAACATTCATTTCTCAATCCAGATATTCCAAGGAGGTTTTAAGAAGGTTTGGCATGGAGAATTCTAAGGAAATGAAGACTCTAGTTGCTACCCGGATGAAATTATCAAAAGATGAGGATGGCAAGGCAGTTAATATCACTGAATATAGGCAAATCATTGGAAGTTTGTTGTACTTGACCGCAACAAGTCCTGATATTGTTTTCTCCACATGCCAAGTAGCGAGATATCAGAGTAATCCCAAGGAAATTCATATTCTTGCAATGAAAAGAATACTTCGGTATATTAAAGGCACAGTGGACTTTAGTCTGATGTATAATGACAAATCTCAATCAGTGTTATTGGGTTACAAAGATGTAGATTAGGCCGGATCAGCAGATGACAGAAAATCAATGTTAGGAGGTGCATTCTATCTTGGTGGATTGTGTATTTCTTGTCTAATAAAGAAGCAAGATTGCATTTCATTGAGCACCGCGGAAGCTGAGTATATTACGTCCACTCAAGCGTGCACATAGTTATTATGGATGAAGCAGCAGCTTGAAGATATGGGAGTTGAAGTGAAGTCTCCGATCGGAATCCAGTGTGATAACTCAAGTGCAATAAATATAAGAAAAAATATTATCCATCACTCAAGGACAAAGCACATTGAGATCAAATATCATTTCATCAAGGAAAAGGTTGATCAAGGAATTGTGAATTTGGAGTATGTGACTATAGAACTACAGGTTGCAGACATTCTGACAAAGGCCTTACCCAAGGAAGTGTTTGAAAGTCATCGATTGGCTCTGGGAGTTCAGTCGACTCCCCACACTTAAAAGAGAGTGGATGTGGAACCCCCCCCCCTCCCTGAGGTATGATGTATTTTTCCCTAATGTGATGATATGTGTTCTCTACTCTGTTACAGACTGAAACGGAGTGACCTTTGGGTTCGTTGACAAAGGGGGATAAAATAGTGATTGTTCAAGAGGGAGACAGTGTGTCTATTTGAGAAATCATGACAGATATGGGGAGAAGCTGACAAGAGGAGCAGCGGGATAGGGGAGCAATGATAAAGGGGGAGAGTATTAAATCTGACGATGCTAGAAGTGATAGATCAAAGACTAGATATCACAATAGCTGAGGATCGTGATAAAAGAAGGAGAGTGGTGCAGAAGATTTGTGTTGGAATGTGGTAAGAATATTTCAAAAAATTGGTATTCCAAAAATTAGTATCAGTTTGGTGTCGACAGTGTGTGTCAGATTTGGAGTGATTCATCGATGAACTTTTCATTTACTCTTGTTTCTCACGCCGAGCATTGCTTATGTGGGCTTAGAGTATGTGTTGAGTAAATCCTTGATCGCTATCAGAATCGCAATAGGCGAATGGTAGATGAAGATTTAACGATGTATCTTTTAATGGAAGAGTTTTCAACAAACCCAAAGGGGGGTATTATTGGTAAAAAATCTCTCAAGGTATCATTGAAGCATTTTTGAGGTGATTGTGTTTGTTGATAAAGTGGACATCTGTGTTGTGATTGTTGACAAAGTGAAACATGACATACAATTTTGTTGACAAAGGGGATTTCATGGTGGAATGTCGAGTTCAAGAGTTGTGGTCAACAATCCATGTTTGATTCAAGAACGTCGACAAAGGAATGGATGATCTGGAAGCGGTACAAAAAGAACAAATACAAGGTGGTTCTGTTTTCCATTGTTTGCCAAATTTTTGGGCCTGAAAATTGACAAAAGGAGAAAATTGGTTTTGGCAAAGATACTTGCATGCCCTGTACTTGAAGGAGAGGAAACTTGTGCGCCTAATGTTTTTCAGGATCATAAGGTCAAAATATGGCAAAGGAAATAGGGTTGCGTAGGTATTGGTGTGGTCGCGCAGGTGACTTGCGCGCTGTGAAGAGACTTGCGCACCGATGCCTAGAAGGCTTGGGAACTTGCGTGCCTGTTTTTTTTCAAGATCAGAAGATCAAAATATGGCAAAATAAAAAGGGACACGCAAGTATTGGGTTGGTCGTGCAGGTGAATTTCAAGGGCAGAGACTTGCACGCTGAAACTTGCACGCTGAGGGGAGACTTGTGTACCGTCACGCAGGGTGACCAAATGCCTATAAATATAGGACCATCCCTCCTCATTTTCAATGGATTTCAACACTTAAAAAAATCATAGCTCCCGTCGTGCTGGTGTGGTGGTCGTGCAGGTGGTGTGTGGTCGCACAGGTGGACTTGCGCGCTAGTGTTTGAAGTTGTGCGTTGATTGGTAGTTGCGTGCCAATATTGGCTTGGGCATAGAAGGGATTGAGTCACATAGGTTTGGGGTGGCAGAAGATTATGCCGCACATGTGGTAGAGGCAGACCTGCACGCCCGTTGTGACCTGCGCGCCGGGTTAGACCTGCGTGCTAAGTAAGGTTTATTCCCCGGCAGTGTTTTCGGACTACGTAGAAGCTGGAAGTTTTCTTGATACCTTCGGTGCAAAGAGAGATTCATCTATGAGTGAAATTTGGACTTCAACAGAGCATCCACATACAACAGAGGATGTATTCATTAGAGATAATGAAGAGACCTATAAATCTATAAACTGTGAGTGGATCCTTTCCAGAGTAGTGAGCAAAGGAAGAGGAAGAAGGTGATCCTCTCCACCGACAGTGTGCTAGAGAGAGAAATAGGGAGTGACCCTTGGGAAAGAAATGAGCTAACCCTAAACTTTGTAAAGGCAGTGAGCCTGGGATAGAGTGACTATGCCCGAACCTTGTAATCTATAGCTAGTGAAGTTTAGTGGAATTTGGTACGACCGACAACTTGTCGGTGTATGCTCCTTGGACGTAGCCCTTAGAGATGAACCAAGTAAAAATAGGTGTTTCCTATGCATGCTTTACTTTCTGTTTATACTTTGCTGCAGGAAAGAGAGAGAAGAGATTCTTGCTTAACAGTGAGACAAGATCAATAGGGGCAGTTGTTTTAATCTATCACACCCTAATTCACCCCCCCCCCCTCTCAGGGTATTCAGCCTTGTGGACCTAACATATAACATATATAGAGTGAGTGTTCTCCTATAGATATTTATCCCCCTTTTGGGATTATAAAAAAGTAGCAAGAAAAATAAAGACAAAAGAGACAAGAAAAGTGCATAATGTATTAGATAAAAAGAGGGGAATTACAAAAAGTAAAACAAATGTAACAAGATTACTATCAAAAGAGAGTAAGCACTATCCTTCTTCATTGGTTGGTCTTCTCTTTTCCTTTATCAGCAATAGCATAAGAGGAAGCCATAGGAGTAGAGGTTGTGGTAGAATAAGGGAGTGAGATGGTTGATAGAGAAGGTAAAGTAATACCTTCAAAGACCGAGGGATCCAAAGTAGGTGTAGTAGAATACTGAGGCAATTGTTGATAAAGGATCACAGGCCTGATCTGACTCAGTGCCTGACTGAAAAACATAGAATTGGAGGCTAGGGCAGAGGTGAATGTAGGAAAACTAGGTCCCAGAGGTGCATCCGTAGGAGCAACAATGGTTGTACTCTGTACATGAAGATAGGGCCTCAAAAGCTTGATAAAATCATCAATGATCTCTCCACCATACTTCATAGCTTTCTCAAAGTCATCCTTGTTTTCCATAAACTTATCCAACAGGCGAGTGAACTCTATGAGATTTTGGACTTGATTCTTGAAATCTTGAGTAATAGGAGGAATCCTTAGATTTTCTACAAGATATTTGAAATGATTGGTCATGTAAGTATTTGAGAAGATTCGGTTGAAGTAGAAATACACTTTCTTAGAAATTTCTTTCTGAGCATCATTAGAAATTTTTGAATGTATTTGGACCAGATCAAGAACTATGTCACTGTTCTTGATAACTTCAGATAGAGAATCTTTATTAAAACCACTAAGCACAGCCTGAAGTTCTTCTTTGACCACTGTTCTGAGCAGGTCACTGTCTAAGGAAGGTTGAGATGATTGTCTAGATGCTTTAGAAGCAGTGAAAACTGAGGTAAGATATTTCAGTTGATTTATCACTTTTTGAAGGCACCCTGTATACTCATCAGTGAGCTTGTTAAGATTAAAAACAAGCTCTCTTATCTCTTTCACAATCTGTTTGTTTCTTTCAGCGACCTTTTCAACTAAGGAAGCTAAATGAGGTTGAATCATAGAGGCAATATTCTGTGGGGTTTAAGGAACAACAGGATCCACATGATGAGAAGTAAGCTCTGATCTCGAATTCATCACTTTCTGCATGTCTTCAATCATACCTCTTAGAGTCTTCACTTCATCACAAATCAGTCTATTTTCAACTCTGACTTCCTGAATATCATGAATCATTTTGGGTTGAATCTACCAAAAAACTTTTTCCAACAACAGTGAGGCATCTCTCTCACTTAGATTTTTTATAAGATCTGGTTGGGTATTTAGGAGTTTTTAAACTCTAGCCAAAAGGGTAGCTCAAAATTCTTTCAGATCATATTTACTCACTAAGGATGGTTGTTCTGGTGATGGTTTATAGATAGGGACTAAGGCAGGCTCAGGTTCTTTTTCATGGGCAAGATTAGAGACATATTTCAATTGGAGTATAGTATAAAGGTCAATTCCTTTTACTGAGACTTCTTGAGAGTCATTCACGTCATAAAAACTAAGGAACTTATACTGAGTGTCTACAGGGCTTGGATCAATTGGTTTTGGTACTTCAATAGATTCCAGATTTGGGGGTTGCTCCCCCTCAATAGTTGCATCCTTCTTAGGACTGAGAGGCTTAAGGTTTTGATCTATTTTCCCAAATTCATCTCTTAGTTCCTCACCCATTTCCTATCTAGCCAACTGAAAAGCTAGCTCCAGCCTTTCCTCAGCCGAAGGAATGACTTCAGAAATAGATTGTTCCACTGGGAGTTCCTCAAGGTTAGCTTCTTGCATAACAGGTAATTATTCTTTTATAAGATCTTTCATAATATTCTTTTCGATTTCTTTGGAAACATATTCTGTTTCAACTTCAGGTTGATCTTCCAGATTAACAACATCATTAGAAGTAGGGACTTCTTTTTCACTTACTACATGAGGGACAGAAGTATTGTCTTCCTTATCAGAAACATTTTCCCTAGGAGGTACAGCAGCCTCTTCTTCTTCTTCTTCAGAATACTCAACAACTTCATCTGGTTCCAAACCAGGATCATAAATATCTTTTGGTCTTGAGGGATGTTCCACTAGATTGAACTTTTCATAAATCATATCATTGTCTTCCACCCATGCCTTTTTCCAAGGATTCCAATTGATTTTCATCCTCTTGATAATGAATTTTGAAAGGCAGAACTCACAATCCTTGATAACTTCTTCATTAGGTACAACCATACCTTTGGCATGAAGCATGGCTGAGATAAGCCAAGAATAAAATAGGGAGGTTGACTTGGATGTGGTTTTGATCATCTCACACATATGGTGTATGACATACTTACAAAGGTTGATCTTATGCCCATTTTTCATAAGATGAATCAAAAACACATCTTGATATTTTAGTATAGAAAAATCACCTTTTTTGGGGCTAATCAAGTTTTGAATAAACTTAAATAGGAGTCTAGATTCTCCATCCAGTTCAGCAATGATGGCTCTCCTCTTGGTGCCATTTCTGGTTAAGCTTTTCAAAGCGTCTTCCAAAACAAAGAATTAACTAGAAGGTAGAGGTCCTCTCTGATAGTCCTCACAGATGCCTTCATGAGGTATCCTAAGGCATTCATCCCATAACCTCGAAGAGAATGTGAATTTCTGGCCATTTATCCAGCTTATCACAGCATAACTATCTTCAGAATCAAAGGAGAATTGAACATACTGATAAAATTGAGCCACTAACTTAGGGTAGATACGTCTATCTTCCTTCAAAAACCATTCTAACCAGCCTTTCTCTTTTAAAACTTTCAAAACTAGAGACTTACTCAACAGAAGCCACTTAGGGAATATCTCTTTCTTAGGTACCACTACTCGGTTCACCATATTTGGATTTAGAGGACCTTCAGGTGCTAGCTTGGGTGCGATCTTCTTCTTCTTTGAGCTACGTTTCTTAGGAGTCGATGAAAAAGGGCACTTCATCCTAGGAATTTACTAAAGGTTCGAGAGAGATAGAAGGGTTTAAGGGTTGAAGAAGGGTTACAAATTGAGTGAATAGAAGAAAGCTCGAGTAAAGGACAAGTGACACTTCCTTTATTTTATCATTTAGGAATACCAAACGTCGCAAAAAGTAAAAGCATGGGAAAATAAAAAGGTGGAATGAATAATTACCACGATACGGTTTTTAATTTGTAAATAAAATTTTTTATGGTGAGACCATATCAGGTCTTTATGGTGAGACGGTGACTGAACTTTACAGTGAGACAGTGACTGAACTTTACGGTGAGACAATGACTAAACTTTACGGTGAGACAGTGATTAAACTTTACGGTGAGACAGTAATCACAAAATACTAATTGTGATACCATAAACATGAAATAGTAAGATATAAAATAGTAAGACGTTTACTTAAGGTTTATCATGCCTAGTTCATGTATGATGTAGTCTATTCTTTCATAATTTAGTGGTTTGGTGAATATATCAGCAAGCTGATATTCAATACCAATGAATTCCAAAGTGATATCACCTTTTTGATAATGATCTCTCAAAAAGTGATGTCTTACATCAATATGATTTGTCCTAGAATGTGAAATAGGATTTTTTGAGATGTTAATAGAACTTGTGTTGTCACAATTTATAGGTAAATGCCTGAATTGATATCCATAGTCTAGTAATGTGTGTTTCATCCACAAGATTTGTGCACAACAACTGCCAGCAGCTATGTATTCATCTTCTGCAGTAGATAATGCAACAGAATTTTATTTCTTACAACACCATGATACTAGTGACTTTCCTAAAAAGTGACATATTCCAAAGGTTCTTTTTCTATCTAACTTACAGCCACTGAAGTCAGCATCATAATAAATAACTAATTCAAATGATTTTCCTCTAGGATAGAACAGTCCTAGATTGGGTGTATGCTTAAGGTATTTTAAAATTCCCTTTACAACATTTAAATGAGACTCCTTAGGATTTTATTGAAAATGAGCACACATACACACACTAAACATAATGTCGGGTTGACTATCAGTTAAGTAGAGTAAACTTCCAATCATTCCTCTATAAGTGGTTTGATCAACAGATTTTCCATCTTTATCAAGATCCAACTTACAAGTGGTACTCATGGGAGTGTCACTACTTTTAGTTCTATCCAGTCCAAAACGTTTTAGAAGATCTCTAGTATATTTACTTTGAATTAAAATAATACCATCATTATTTTGAAAGATTTGAAATCTGAGAAAGAAATTTAGTTCACCCATTAAACTCATTTCAAATTCATTTTGCATCATTTTAGAAAAATCAACACATAAAAAATTTATTGAAGATCCAAATATAATGTCATCTACATAGATTTTAACAAAAAAACATCATTAGAAATTCATTTTATAAAAAGGGTAGGATCAACTATTCCTTTTGTAAAACCTTTAGAAATAAGAAAAGTACTCATCCTATCATACCAAGCTCTTGGATTATGTTTTAAACCATATAAATATTTTGATAATTTAAAAATATGATTTGGAAAATGGGGGTTTGTAAATCCAGGGGTTTTTCAACAAAGACATCCTCATCTATATACCCATTTAAGAATGCACTCTTAACATCCATTTGATAAAGTTTGAAATTCAGATGTGCAGTATAAGCAAGCAAGATTTTGATGGCTTCAATTCTAGATACTAGTGTAAAGGTCTCCTCATAGTCAATTCCTTCTTCTTGACTGTAGCCTTGTGCAACCAATTTAGCCTTTTTTCTAACTATGTTAACAGCTTCATCTACCTTATTTCCAAACACCCATTTAGTGCCTATGGTGAATGTTTCCTTAGGTCTTTCAACAAGTTTCCAAACTTTGTTCCTTTCAAACTAATTAAGTTCTTCTTGCATAGCCATCACCCAAAATTCATCATTGATACCATAATTAATGTTTTTAGGTTCAAGTTGTGACAAGAAGACTTGATGTTCAACCTAATTTCTAAGATAAGCTCTAGTTTGAGTTCCTTTGTCTAGGTCTCCTACGATAGCATCTAAAGTATGGTTCTTAAGAGTTATAATAGCTCTAGAAAAGGAGGGACTAGTGATTTTAGGTTCATCAATAGGTTCAGGTTCATTGTGACTTGAGTCTAAGAAATTTCCAGAACTAGAAGTTTTCACAGATTTTTTCATAGAAAGGTTTGAGTATTTTGGATTAATGTTCAGATTTGATACATCATCCTCTAGGTTCTCTAGAATGGTTTTAGGATCATGTGGATCTGTTTCATCAAATTTGACATGGAAAGATTCTTACACACATTTAGTTCTTTTATTGAACACTCTATAGGCTTTATTGGACATGGAATATCCTAAAAAGATACCTTCATCACTCTTGGATGAAAATTTGTCAAGATTGTTCATAGTATTAAGGATATAGACTTTACAACGAAAAACTTTGAAGTGGTTAACCTTGGGTTTTCGATTTCTCCATGACTCATAAGGTGTCTTTTTAAGAATAGGTCTAATCAACACTCTATTGATTATATAGCATGATGTATTGATAGATTTAGTCTAAAAATAAATAGGTAGGTCATATTCAATGAGCATTGTTCTAGCAATCTCTTGTAGGGTTCTATTCCTTCTTTCTACAACTCCATTTTGTTGAGGTGTTTTAGGGGCAGAGAAATTGTGACTATAACCATTTTGTGAGAAAAAGGATTCAAACTCTTGATTTTCAAACTCACGGCCATGATCACTTCTTAAGGATTTGATTTTAAGTCCACTAAGATTTTCCACATACTTTGCATATTTAGTAAAATAAGAGTAGGCTTCACTTTTGTGAGCCAGAAAGAAGGTCCAAGTATATCTAGAAAAGTCATCTACAAGAACATAAACATAGTGTTTCCCATTTAAACTAAAAACTCTAGATGGTCCAAACAAATTCATGTGAACCAGTTCGAGAGGTTGAGAAGTTGACACTTCTTTCTTTGGTTTGAAGGGAATTTTGTGTTGTTTTCCTTTTTGATAGGGATTACACACTTTGTCATTTGGAAACTCGAGTTTGGGTAAGTCTTTAACTAAGATTTTTCTAGTTAGATTTCTAAGGAAGTGAATATTATAGTGTCTTAGTCTCCTATGCCAGAGCCAAGAATCTTAATGAAATATACTTAAGCATGAAGCATTTTGAAAAGCTAAGGAATCTAAGTTAATAGAGTAAACATTTTCACTTCTTAATGCAGAAAACACTAATTATTCTTTAGAATTAAAGACATTGCAAGCATCATTTTGAAATCTAACATGAAATCCATCATCACATAATTATGAGATACTAAGAAGATTATATTTTAATCCATCAAAAAATAGTACTTTAGAAATTAAAACTGAGTTAGAGTTACCAATTTGGCCAAGGCCAATAATCTTTCCTTCGGCATTGTCACCAAATGTGACATGTTCTCCGTCTATTTTTATTAGGTTCTTGAAGCATGATTAGTCTCATGTCATGTGTCTTGAACATCCACTATCCAAGTACCATAAACTTTTACAAGAATTCTTTAAGTAGCTTTCCTACAAAATGATTAAGCAAAAACAGATTTTGGTACCCATACTTGTTTGGGTCTGGTAATATTAGTAATAAGTTCTTTAGGAACCCATATCTGTCTCATAGGTTTTCTATAAGCATTGTGTAAAGTATTTGAAAAATAAACTCAATTTGGTCCAGAAAAACTTTAAACAATAGAAAGTGTATCATAAATTTAATTAGTTGATTTGTGTCCATAACTGGGAGTAAAACTATATGTCCTAGATTTAGAAACAAAATTTTTTCTACCAAGGTTTCTTTTTCTAGGTTAATAACCAATGCTGGTGTTGTATTTAGGGGAAATTTGTTTACCTAGCATTTGAGTAAGGGTATTTTTTCCATTGGTAAACTTTTCCAAGTCATTCTTCAATTTCTCATTAGACATTTTTAATTTGTTGTTCTCTTTGAGCAGTTGAGCATTTTTCTCTTTTTCAGTTGTGAGTTCAGATTTAAAGTCACAGTAAGAGCATATTGTTTCTTCAATGATTTATACTTGTATTTTATTTCATTGCATGTTTCTTCAAGCATGTTACAGTATTCAAACATTTCTTCATTATTCATATTTTCATAGTCACTCTCATCTCCATAATAGTATGAATTATGTACACAAGAGTCTAGAGTTACCTCAAATGTGTTTGTCATAAAACACATATTGTCTTTGTTAGCTTGTTCATCATGTGATGTTTCTGAGTCGCTTGAACTGTCCTCAGAAGCACTCCAGGTTTCTTTCATTTCCTTTTTATACTTCCTGTCATTTTCCTCATATCTATTTTTGTACTTGATCTTTGGATAGTTGGCCTTGATATGTCCTTTGTGTTTACATTCATAGCAGACAATCTCATTAGTCTTTTCACTTATTTTCTAATCCTTCTTCCAACTTCCTTTTTGGTCATATTTTCCCTTGAAGTTAGGCTTTCAGAAAAAGTTCTTCTTCTTTTAAAATCTCTTAAATCTTCTGGATAATTGATCCATCTCCTCATCACTATTAGGTGATGATTGTTCACTACTGAAACTTTCTACAGAAACTTCCAATTTCCCTTTGTCTTTGTGTTTAGAGGTGGTGGTTTTGAATGCAATAGATTTCCATTTTGGTTCATCCTCCTCTTCCTTGTTGACTTTCAACTCTTCTTCATACATCATCAGTTTCCCAATGAGTTCTTTTACAGGTATCTTGTTGATGTCACATGATTATCTAATAGAGACAGAGGTTCCTCTCCATCTGTCAGGCAGACATTTGAGAATTCTCATGATCTGTTCCTTGGTAGTGACTTCTCTTCCAAGAGAAATCATTGTGTTGAAAATCTCATTGAACCTAAGATACATGTCAGAGATAGGCTCATCAGATTTCATTTTAAAGTTATCATATTTAATAGTATAAGTATTAAGTCTCATTTCTTTTACACTAGATGTTCCTTCATGTGATACAGATAGGGTATCCCAAATTTCATGGGCAGTTTTACAAGAAAAAATTCTATCAAATTCCTCATCTCCTAAGGAGCAGTATAAAGCATTCATAGCTTTGCAATTGTTATTGTAGGCAGTTTTGATAGATTCATCCCATGTGATTCTATCAATAGTAGGAATTTTATATTCATCTATAATGGAAGAACAAATTTTAAAAACCCATACTTTCAAAATGCATTTTCATTTTAATTTTCCATTGAGCATAGTTGGTTCCATTAAAGAATGGTGGTCTATTAGTTACAGCACCTTACAATCTATTATCCATAATACAGAAATACTTTAAAAGATCTAGAAATTTAGAATTAACAAAAATTTACAGATCTTCAAAGTACAACTTCAATCATAGTTGAAGTAGGTTAAATAGAGTCTTAATAAACTTCCTCTAATACCAAATGTTGGTCGGAGTAGATTACTCGAGATGGGGGGAAATTGAGTATCTATAAAAATTTCTGATTAAAAATTATTCTTAAAAGGTTTCCTCAAAAGGTTAAATACATCCTAGTTAATCAAGGTTATACTTTTATAAGAGTTTGACTATTTAAATAACTTCTTATAAGATTGATTAGTTCTCAGTAATCTTAAGATCAATTGTTAATATTACTTTTGAAGCTATTCTACTAAGACAAGACAATTATAACTTCTTTCCAAGATTAACTATCAAAGTGAATTTAGTGATTGCTGAATTATACAGTAAAGTAGTAAAACAGAGAAGACTAAATTAAGCAGCACAGCGGATATGAAACAAGTGGTTCAGTCTCAATCCGAGACCTAATCCACTCCACTTGGTGATCACCTACCACCAAGTAGTTTATATAAATAAAATTGATCCACACCCTGGATCAGGGTTAAAAACAGTACACAGGACTGTCCAGGTCACACAGGGACCTCTTCCACAGTTCTTTGTGGGTACAAACAACCAGGTCACATAGGGACCTCTTCCACACTTATATGTGGGTATACACAAGTGTAAAAATATTTTTGAGTAAGGATATCTTGTATCCTTCAGTTTAATACAGGAGATAGAGTGTGTTATTATATAGATACACACACTACTCGAAAGCTAGTAAAATGATACACAATAGAGTAGAAATATTGAGATAGGTTTAGAAATACTCGGAGTGTTAGTCTTTGCAGCTCTGGACTTATGAGATGAAGCAGATGCAAAAATCAAGTCCTCATATGGAAAACATAGTGTCACAAGTTAGACAGATCTGGCTTGTGTTCTTTGTGATGTTTGACAGTGTGAAGATGTTATCGATTTTGGGATTCAAGTATGCTTCGTGTGTTATTCAGCAGCGTCAAGTTGCATGAGACAATTCTTTCTTTAAAAATTCTCTAAGTGTATTCCTCATTGTCGTGCTCACGCCCACCCACTTGTTTTGATTTTTAGTATATCTTTTTTTATGGGCCGCACTACTCTTTTATCTTGGAGTGCATGTGTTTGAGCCGACAGGTTGCATGTATTCTGCACCTCGTACCTCATACTACCAGATGACATGTCTACAAAGAAACATTAATTATGTCAGTGCATTTAAAATCTTCAAATATGACCATTAAATATTAAATTGAAAGACGAAAAAAACAAATTAAGAAATGGTGTCATAGTATGTCACGAAACGGTGGCTCCTTCACACGGTGTCTGGATTGGTCACAGTGTCTTGTGGCCACGGTGTGCTTGTTCACAGTGTCTCATGGTCACAGTGTTTGGATGTCACGGTGTCTACTTGTTCACAGTATCTTGATGTCACGGTGTCTGCTTGTTCACGGTGTCTCATGATCACGGTTTCTGGTTGTTCACGGTGTCTCATGGTCACAGTGTCTGGATGTCATGGTGTCTCCTTGTTCACAGTGTCTCGATGTCACGGTGTCTGCTTGTTCACGGTGTCTTAGACTTTGGAAAATATATGTATTCAGACTTAAGTAGTGATATTTATGGAATGGATTAAACTGAATCATTTGTTAGAGAAGTCATTATAAAGTTGATCAACAGATAGTATATAGTAACCAAACTGAGTGTATAGCACTTAAGATCTTTGAATAGCTTTTACTAAACAATTGTGCATTTGATGTGAGATATATTACATAGAGTTAACAATGTTTATAGACTGAATAGGATTTATGATCATTAAAACATGATTAGCACATGAGGATTCCAACACTATGAAAAACATCTTCGATGTTATGTTATAATCACAGAAGGAAGATGGGGATGAATAATGGATGATTAGAAACAAAATCCTTTTCATTTATGAGGTAAAAAAATTGAATAAGCATCCAAAAGTTGGAGTCTCTCTATCATACTTTATAGAAGACCGTCAATATAACTCTTTATTTGTTGAATAGCCTTCTGAGCCCCATCAGTATCTTGTCAAATCTTGACCAACTGAATAGCCTCAGTCTCCTTATCCAGGAGGAGTTCCTCCACTATGATCGCAACGATAGTTGACCCCTCAATTTGATCTCCTAGCAAATGATGAAGTTTTACGAGCTCCCCTTGGGAAGAATCCATTTCTTACTGAAGTTATGATATTTGGATGGACTTATCATTAATCTGTTGCCTACATTCCATCAATTTATTGTCATGGTTGGCCTCTTCCTAGGTTACTACAGTTCAGAGATCATCAGTGTTAACGAAGAGCATTTCTTTGATGAGGTGATGTTGTAGCTCATGTTATCACTCATATTGGCGAATGATCTCATTCACAGCGGTATGAATCATATGATAATCAAATCTTCCATATCCCAGCATGCTAAACATGAATGGAAGTTGACGGAGTCACGAAGGTAGGTCTTCAAGAGGCATCTCATAGATTATCTTCCAGATATCCCGCCAAATGGAATGGTGTGTGGTGCAAAGGAAATTTTTTGTCTCTAAATATGGATTGGAACCACTTTTAGAGGGAGAAATGTATTCTGAGATTAGTGCACTCAATGAGGCTCCATGCCCCCACTCCCTCTGGGATAGTACCGGCTTTGCTCTCTGATATTGGCTGAATTGACACAGAATCTTTTCCATCGGGCCTGACCACCGAAGTTGATGGAAATGGATAGTGGATAAGACTCATTGTTAGCCTCAAAAGGATAATATGTGGAAAAAATAAGGGGATGATTAAAGTAGTTGTTGGCAATCACCCATTGAAAGGTTAGTGGCTTGGGTGGATTCCTCCCTGACATTCCCGACCTCAACGGTTCGAGATGGAATCTCTTAATGAGGGAAACTCTCTTGAGTCTACCCAGAGCTCACCAAGGGAGGCTCATGGAGATCCCCTGCTTCAAGATCCCCTTGATTTGGTGCTCCCTCAGAAGTGGGAGTGGGATAGACTTCAACGCCTTGTTGACGCATCGCCACTGCATTTTGTCTACGAACAAAGCTGCACAATTCAAGCAGTCGTGATTAAAACATCAGGCATAAAATTTGGTTGTACGAAAATAAAGACTTGCGTATATCCAATTCCATATTAAATTCCTCAAACTCTTCTAAAGAGGTGAGAATATTAATATGTGCAAGCATGTCTTTAAATGTCATGTCACAATTTCTCATGGAAAGTATTAATGCCCTAAGATCTGTGGTAGTCTCACCCATGGGGATGCCCGAAACATTGGGTGTGGGACCCAGCACAACACCCCCCCTTCGATGACCTAAGACCTCGAATAGCTTCCTCAGAGACAGTCGCAAGTTCAGCACCAGTCGTCACAGGGTCCCCCAGTGTATGAAATGAATCTGAAATATCATAAAGAATAAAAGTCAAAAGTCAGTGTATGACACCTTATGACATACACTTGACATTACCAGAATCCTCCTCCCTCTCTATAGCAGCAGGAGCAGATAATGTGGCCAAAACCCTTAACACTTCTCCTGCTAAAGGATTCGACTCGTCAGTGGAAATTTGTGTCTTGTCTAAAGCATCCTCTTTGGTTCTCGAAGGCACATCTCCAAGCCCCTTGAGAGAGGAGACAGAAGGAGATTCTACAACCACATACATGATTAAATATTTGTTCTGGATAAAGAAAAAATAAATGACACCATGAGGACTTACCATTGCTAGCAAGGAACTTATCCAAGGACTTTATTCTCTGTCATTCCTTATTTTTTGATGGAGGGAGGCTAGCACTCACCTCCTCAAAGATAGGTATCATAGGTGGCAGTAGAGATTATCTTTTCATCTCATTATCCATCACTTGTTGCCCTGAGGATATCTCTCTTGTTTCGGGTGTCGATTCATTAGTTTCGAGTGGGGTGTCAGTCAGGTCATACTTCGGTGATGGGATATCGATCGATTTCTCCTCTGTCCACTGAAAATCAGGGTGACCTTTCTTGTAGTAACAAAAAAAAATCCAAATAAAATAATGGAATAATAACATAAGAAACAAGATGAGGAGAACTTACATCATTAGGATCAATATAGTCATCCCATCCCTCAGAAGATGGGTGGTCAATCCCTTCAGCAGCCCCCCATTTCAACATATCCTCCACCCACCTCGTGGCGGGAATCTGATTGTTGGTTGCGTAAATAAACATTTCAGGCTCCCTCATATATATTCTCACCTTAATAGGATCATCCTCAAAGTGAATATTGGTTGGGGATTGAACATCTCCAATTTCTGGAATCTGCCACCTGGCGTGAAGGAGCCACCACATGTCCTCAACATCAGAAGACATGTCTTTCCAAATTTGGATTACCTTTGGTCGCATATATTTCAAGGTTGTTTCAGCATTTTGTGAATCTGATTTGACAATATTTAGTTTCACGAGCTTCATGACTCTCTCCATCATGGTTGAAGGATAGGAAAATGGAGCTTGGGTCTCCTCTTAACAATGACAGATAGACCACCTAGGCTCAACCTCATTCGGTGCATCCCTTTTGATTCTAACTGGTGAACTAAACCGTGCACGGGGTCGTTTGGGCAAGCTTGGGATCTCATCATCAACACCTTCTAGAGGGAGCGAAGCACCTTTTGGAGGAGGAATAGCCTTTCTCCTCGCTTCCCGTGCCCGAAAGTCGTTACAGGCCCAACTATGGGAACCTATGCTATCAACACCCCCTGGGGATATGATGAAATCCAGGCCTCAATATACTAGGAGGCCAACCTAGTGGATGTGTTCGCTGAGGGTAGGTTAATTACCTCTCAATTCATCTCTATAGTTGTTAGCATCCAAAGTTTTCAGGCCGCCATTGGGTGTCTCTCTGATCAAACATGCACTAGAGGAGATACAATTATTTTCTAAAGGCACTTGAACTGACATGTAAATCTATATAAATCATAGTCCTCAAAATAACCTCTCCATCAATTTGGGTCACTAGAACTTCATCTCTAAGGGAAATCATGTACGATATCAGTTCGTTGTCTACTTTTCCATCATCAGTGAATGTCCCAATAGGTGGATCTCCATACGAAAACTCTTTAAATAGGTTCAGCTTCTTCAAGGTCTCACCTGGCGTCAGGGACAGGGGATGGACACCAAAAACGAATTGAACAAATGGTCTAAATCAGTCCCCAGAATATTTATCTCCACTTAACATGACATGGGAGTTAAAGTGGGTGGTGAACCATCCCCACAGTATCTGGAATAGACTAGCAATTCTGAAAGGGGCCTTCCCTGTGTGAATATACAGCAAGAATCGGTGAATCTTCACCAAGATAGGGGCTTATAACCCCATGTGCCTCCCCTCTTCTAGCTTGGCTTCAATAACAAATGTCTCTGGCCTCACACCACCATTGGATTCATGGATAGGAAGCATGTATATATTTATCCATATGGATAAGAAGCCTGCAAGTTGTGTCTTTGTGTGTACTTCATACTTGAATTTGTACCCCCCATCAATTATACTCACCTTGTTCCAAGGTAAGTCATAATTTACCAGGAATCCCCCGTTCTCTATCGTGGGACACCCCGTAGGATGTTTGCAGGTGGGGACATTCCCCTATGGATCAAAAAAACATGTATCCACACATCAGGATGGATATCCCCCCTCAGGTAGGGGTCTTCATTCTTAATGTTTTGAGATTTCTTCAACAACTCATGAGCCAAAACTGACGTCATTTCAGCATCGTCCCATGTCTCTTTTGGTGGGATGAATTCTTTATACATATCTATGAGGATAGTAGCTCCTAAGATCTTTTAGATCTCATGGGATAATGTTGAATTATTTGTGCATCAAATGGAAAGAGTTTATTTGTGGGATCCATCATCTTAGCAGTTCAAATGGAAAGAGTTTGTTTGTGGGATCCATCATCTTAGCAGTTCGGAAATGAATTTAGAATTCTTGTATACGTATGTATGGGCCACCCAGACAGCTTCATAAATATCCACCACTTTCATCTTGGTTGCAAATTTAGCATAGGTTTGGCGCAACTATTATGCCCATATCCACTCAGGTCTGACACCCCCTCTCAAGAAGAGGTTGTAGTCTTCCCTCCAACCCTTCAACTGGTCAGTCATGGAATCATGGAAGACGAATGAGTAATAGTGCATCTTTGATTCAGGCGTATGCGACTTCAAATCTGGAGCACACTTGTTGTGATGCATGAAACAGCTCATAGATGATGTTCCTACATTAATGTATGCGCCCATGCTCAAGATATTAGGAGTAATAAAGTTCTTGTATTCTTGAAACAAGGAAAGAGGGTTATAATTATTTAGCTTCGGCATGAAGACCTCCTTCAAATGATCTTGTACATAGTGTGGCAGATAGTTTCTCTTCGGGTACTCACAATGATGCTCCTTAATATGCTTTGCCAAGTCTAGTAGAGTAGTATCGCGTACATTGTAGTAGTCTACCTGATAGTGTCTACCATCTCCCTGATGCGGTTTTTGGTTGTTCTTCAAAAACTCTAATCTTCTGAGTGGCCATTGAACCTATAAGGAAGCACTAAGATTTTTATTAAAAACAAGCCTTGGTTTTGGAAAAACGTTTTAGAAATTTAGAAATCTTTGTCATGGGCATTGGCTCGTGCATGGTATTCTCCTAAGTGACCTCGTGTGGGTCGCTAGCCCATATGTACGTGTCCCGCGGGTAGGTGCATACCTGGTCTACATGAACAGAGATTTAGCAAATGAATCTTAAGTGGAAGGTATGTGTGGAAGACTAGCATGATGGGAGCATCAATACGGGTTCAAGAAGAGAATCTGCTAAAGACAATCGACTCTATTTATAGACGCGAGGACCCTTGTATGTGGTCTGCATACGCATCGTGCATACACGAACAGCCTACATGGATGACCTGTGTGGATGACCTGCGCAACTCCCAGAACCTTTTCATCCCTTTACCTCAGGATTAGACCCTCTTATTCTGATCAGATCCAATCCTGAGGGGGGGGGGGCTTTGTTGACACTTCATTTTATCACATAGATGAAAATATATTAAAGTAAAATGCCTTAAGAAGGAGAAAAGAAGAGGATTAAAGAATTCCAAGGGTCATACATTTTGTCGAAGACCCTCCACATAGGTCCCACCAGAATAGCATCGACATGCAGGGTTGACATGCGCATCCAGTGGCACAGCGTAGGCCTAGACAACCAGCTCACCTAGCGGCACCACGCAAGGCAGACCTACGCATTAACCTATGCAACAAATCTATGTGATCCATCCTATTCACCTAGGGCCCCATATTTACCTATAAATAGGACCATGAGACTCCTCATTTAGAACAACAAAAAATCCCGAAGAAACCTCAAAGCTCTGCTCACCCTAGTCATTCGCCCAACATCTCAAAAACCTTTCAGGTAGCTCTTCAAAACTCAATAGAAGAAGGAATTGAGGGGGATAGTGGAATTGAAGTCCTTCCAGGATCTGAAATACAAGACACCTTCATGAAGAACCCTTTCCCCCTAATTAACAAGCACTGGCATGAATTTCCCCTTCCCAAACCAAGGACCTATGCGAGATCCTTCTAGGAACACTTGAGGAGACCCTTATAAGCATAGAACAAGGTTTTGCCCAAGTTTTTTTTTCAGGTGGTCCATTTCCAAGACACCTTTAGCTTGCATAGGCCTACATACGCAAAGCCCTTGCAGTCTGCTCGCTCATCCTTCACCTGCACGAGCCACCCCCCAAGCCCTCTTTCAAGCCACTAATGGAAGGTCTCCCCTTCTTTTGGATCCCTCATTTTAAGGGGGGGAAATTGAAGCTTCCACCAAAGCCTCTGGACTTTCAAAACCATGGCAAGAGGCACACCAATGTGTCTCCCATTTGGGTATGCATTCCAGTGACTCTCTCCAGGATTGGATTGGTAATTAAAATTAATTCTTAAATAATGGGTGGCATTAGGTCAAGTACACAAAATGACATACATGATTAAAACTTTATTGGATGTATAGGAAATTCTATCCATACTTTCTAACTCTTTAAAAGGATCATGAATCTTCTTAAGATTCATACATTTCAACACTGGTAAAAAACCCTTTTTTGAGTTTTCAAGGTTAAAACTATTTAGCACTTTACCATTTTATGTGTCTTGACTGGGTCCAAGAAACCTTTTAGATCTATATCTATAGATCTTCATACTCAGTATGTAGGCTACTTCACCCATGTCTTTTATCAAGAATCATTTACCCACCCACATCTTCACATAGTAAAGTATCATGATTTTATTTCCAATAAGAAGTATGTTGTCCATATATAATATCAAAAACACCACTATACTCCCACTAATCTGTTTGTATACACGGGAATCATCCCATTTTTTATGAAACCAAACTCATTGATCACATCATCAAACTAGATATTCTGGCTTCAAGAAGCCTTCTTTAATCCATAAATGGAATGTTGAAGCTTGCATTCCTTAACGATCCTATTTGGAACATCAAAACCTTCGTGTTATATCCTATATACATCCTCAACTAAATTCCCATTAAGAAAGTTGTTTTTTACATCCATTTGATATACCTCATAATCAAAATGATCCATTGTGTCGAGCAATATCCCAATGGACTTTATCATCACAACAAATGTAAAGGTTTCTTCATAATCAATACCATGAATTTTATTGTAACCTTCTTCCACAAGGTGTGCTTTATAGATAGACATTCTATCATCCATGTCAGTTTTATTGTAGAAAATTCACTTGAACCTTATGGGTCTCACCCCTTTAGTATCATCCATTAAGTTACAAACTTGGTTAGTGTACATGGAGTCTATTTTAGATTCAATGGATTTTAACCATCTCTCATAATCAGAACCCTGAACAACTTCCCAGTATGTAGTAGGTTCATCATTTATGAACATTACTCCATCGTCATTCTCTAATAAAAATCCATATTTCATGATATGTTGATGAATCCTACCAGACTTTCAAGTTTCCTGTGTAACTTGTATCAATTATTCTTATAAAACTCTTTGTAGCACCAGTTCAACCTCCATCTTAAGAACACTTTTATTTTTTGGTCTTGAACTACTCTAAGTTCAACATTTTTTTCCACTAACTCCTTTAATTATGTGTTCCTTTTCAAGAAAACCACCATCTCAAGCCACAAACACTTTATGCTCAATAGGATTATAAAAATAGTATCCCTTGGTTTCCTTAGGATAACCAACAAATAAGCAACAGTTAAATTTAGAGTCAGTATTATTAGAATCCAAATGTCGTATGAATAATTCACATCCCCAAATATTTATAAAAGATATAATGGGACATTTCCTGGTCCATATCTCATATGCTGTCTTTTTTATTACTTTAGATGGAACATGGTTGATTATCCAATAAAAACACATATGTTAATTAAATTTTAATGGTATTAAATGTTCATTTTAGATATTATGGGCCTGAGTTAGTGGATTTTAATTTTGAACATCCATTCTCATCATTTGTGCACTTCATGCCTAATGTACGACCACAATATAGGCCCACTAAATCCCAAATTTTGTGGGATGATAAAAGACATCAAGAGGAACATTTAATCCAACAGTGACAAGAGCTAATTCGGAGTTTTAAATGGAGTTTCATGCGGCCCAATTTGAAGATAAAATTATGGGCCAGATTCTGCGGCCCAGAAAAACATCCCACGAATTTAGTCATATCTCTCAAACCATAAACTATTGTGGGCTGAAATTTTACAGGCTATCAAGGGACATCTGTATCTTCATTTTGTTCTTTTATGGACCACCAAAATTAGGCCATATAGATGCTCGTTTGAACACATATGTCGAGTCGTACAAGTTGGCTCGGATTGTTTTGTCAATGATGGAAAAATCAACTCTCCCTCAACTTTCCACCCACTTACGGCCTACCACAATTAATTGAGGAGACTTGGAATATTGGAGGCTCGACCCAAGGCTTCAAAAATTTATATTTAAGGCAGTGTTGGTGGAGGAGTTGGGCATCTTTGGTACTTTTTTTAATTGTAATGTTATGTTGTGAATTTGTTACCTTGAGTTTGTCTTTCTCATGTAAGTTGTTCAATTCACCTTAGTTTCTTAATAAAATTTCTTATTATACTCTTATTTTGTTATTATTCATATCACTTTGATACCATTGGTTCAAGATGTGAATTTATTCACACCAAACCTTGTGAAATTATCACACAGCGGTGGAGTGATCGTTATTGCATTGTTTTTTTTATTTTACTTCTCCAATTCCTCCCTCATGAGTCTACTTTCTGCTTCCATTGAAACCATAGAATCAATGGAGGGATAACCCACTTATAGGTTGATCAAAGGGATTAGAAAGGGTCTGTATTGAATGTTATTTATCACCCCATTAATTTCTAATCACTTCTTTTAATTGAGATTTTTTATTTTATGATTTTAAAACTTCTTCGTCCTTGTTGAATTTTAAGGTCACATACTTCAAGTGCTAATACGAACCTTTACCTTGAAGTGCTCATAAATTTGATCCTCTAAGTGTATAGGTGATTAGTATTATGGTTTGTTGGTATTAAAATAGTAAGTGATGAAGTTGTTTGATCTTCTTGAATAAACCTATCTCGAATATAAGAAGTTGAAACTGTTAAAAAAAGAATTTCATCCAATCCACCCCCAAGTGATACACTACTGGAAATAGGATTTTTCCCAACGGGTGTTTACCAACGGTTGGCATAAACTGTTGGGGTTGATGGGATTAGGACATATTTACCAACGGTTATACAGAACCGTTGGCAAAGGAATGTCCAGGGAAGGATTTCCCAACGGTTTAGTGAAACCGTTGGGAAAGGCCACCCCTTTGCCAACGGTTTCCCCAAACCGTTGGTAAAGGGGTGTCTTGGAGACACTTTAGCCAACGGTTCTAGTGAACTGTTGGGAAAAGTCCCCCTAGAGAACCCATTTGCCAACGGTTCCCCTGAACCGTTGGGAAAAGGGTCCTTTCCCAACAGTTTTTAAAAACCGTTGGGAAAGAATTACCCCAAATATAGGCGCGGGCCTGCTCTCCCCCCATTCGGACAGAACCCTAAATTTCTTATCCAGCGGGGCTGCTCTCCCTCCTCTCGCGAACTCCCTCCATCCGAACATCGGAACAGGTGAAAACTCATCTGAAATCAGGTATTTTTTCCTTTATACACATATACTATCTTATTTTTATTTTTATTGATCTCATATTTGAGTTTTAATTTATCAATCGAGCTCCAACTCTCTGCTAATCTTGAACTCCCCATCCGAATAGGTGAAAACCCAGCTGAATCATCTCAAATCAGGTATTTTATTCTTTATACATATATGGTACCTTGTTTTTATTGTTATTGATCTGATATTTTTGTTTTAAGTTAGGATTTTGATGTGATTTCACCGTGAAAAACAGGGAAATGAATGAATATGTTGTTAATTAATTAGTTTCCCCTGGAATATCAGTTGTGTTATAATGCCCATGATAAATAAAGGGGTAATGTAATAAAAGACCTTGAATAAATACATTGTGGAACTTGGGGTATGTTGCCTCTATGAGAGGTTTTTTGTTCTGTTTCATTGTATGTTGTAGGGTGTTTTATGGGGATTGAGGTGACCAGTTGGACTTTGTGATATGTGGGGTTGTAACGTGATGGTTAGTGGGCATGGAGGTGACATGTGAAGTTGTATGATAGTGATGATGTGTTGTGGTGTTGTGTCGTGTGGAGGTGTTGTGTGATGAAGTTGTGGTGTATGATGTGTGGTAAATGGATTTAATTAATTTAACATTAAATGAATGGACAATGTAAGTGTGAATGAAGTGGATTATAAATGAATGTGAGAAATGCTATGCGTCTTGTGTGGTGGTGGTGTGGTTTATGTGTTTTATGGTAGTAGTGAAGTGTGTGATTATGTAGTTAATGTGAACCCATAGGTTGAGTATTTTGTGCTATCTATATATCATGTATTTTTATGTTATTTCTACACATTCCCAACCAGAGTTGGATAAACTTACCAACAATCAGAGGTTTTGAGTTATGGGTATTTTTTCTAATATCTAGGATGATGGTTATATGTTTGGATAGCTACCATGTCTTCCCTACTCTTCCTTCAAAAGTGATTGACCATGTGTTTTTAGTCAAGATGCGATGTAATTGTCCATGTGTCTTCAGGTGAGATGTACTATGATTTCCCTAGTGTTTTCCGGTGAGGTGTGATGTGATAAGGCTATAATAAGATGTGGCATGTGGTTGGGGTCATGTAGGGTAGGAGGATGGCACAAGGTTGATGTTATTCATGTTCATTATACCCTACTAATATGGTTATGGGATGAGGCATGCTGTTATGTGATATAACACATTAAGTTCTTGTTGGTTTTACATTTTTTCAATAACACATTTGTATGTTTTTTTCACATGTGTAGTTGATACCTTGATTATTTTCTTCCTTTATCGTTTACTTAAATGTATTTTCTATTAAAGTTAATGCCTATTGAATTGTTTATGACAAAATGACTTATATAAATTCTTTTTATAGAATGGACAGAAGTTGGATGTATGAAACTGATCGGATCTCAGACGATTTTCAAAACAATTAGGAGAGCTTTATAGATTTTGCATTTCACAATACTTCAGATAGTGGTCGCATACACTGCCCATGTTCCAATTGCGTTGGTAGACCTTGGTTGAGCCATGAAGAATTCAGCTACCACATAACCAAAAATGGGTTTCAAGCAAACTACTTTATGTGGTATCACAATAGGGAGAAAACGAAATCTCAAATTGGTGATGATCGAAATGAAAGGACTGGAATGGAGAATTTGTTAGATGATCGATTTCCGTTTATTCGTCATCATGAAAAAGAAAGGATTTCGACTCAAGAAGACTTCGATATGAGGACAGCTGATGCATCTAGTGAAAATGATGATATTGATAGGGTGAAAAAATTGAATGATGCTGCCACGACTCCAGTATATCGACAATGCGATAAAATGAAAAAGCTGGAATTTTTAATCCGATTATTTCATGGGAAAACTATGTATGGGATTTCTAATACAGCAATCGATTACATTCTTACCCTCTTGAAGGATTTACTTCCAGATGATGCAGATATTCCCTCAAACCACTATATGGCATGGAAGTTAGTTGAGGAACTTGGATTTTCAAGAAACAAAATTCATGCTTGCCCGAAAGATTGCAGTTTATTCTGGGAGGAAACCACTGAACGAAATGATTGTATAAAATGTGGCACATCCCGCTGGAAGTCAAAATCTGATAGAACACCATCCTGCATTCCACAGAAAGTAATGTGGCACTTTCCATTGATCCCCAGACTCCAGAATCTTTTTATGTTTGATGACATATCAATAAAAATGAGATGGCATGATACCGAGAGAAAGAAGACTAATGATGAGTTGGTTCATCCTGCAGATGGATTTGCATGGAAGATATTTGATGCTCGACATCCTGATTTTGTAGCTGATGTGCGTAATGTGAGGTTGGGTCTTTCATGCGACGGTTTTAATCCGTTTGGGCATATGGTTACTTCGCACAGCACATGGCCAGTTTTTATACACATTTATAATCTTCCCCCATGGTTGTGTATGAAAAAACCTTTCACTTTCATGAGTATACTCATATCTGGTCCTTCTGATCCCGGCAATGATATTGATGTATACATGCAACCTTTAATAAAAGAATTGAAACTTCTTTGGGATGTGGGTGTGCGCACATACGATTCATGTTCGAAAGACATATTTCAGATGCGTGCTGCGCTTATGTGGACGATCAATGATTTTCCAGCTTATGCAATGATGTCTGGATGGAGCACGAAGGGAAAACTATCATGTCCAGTTTGTATGAAGAATACACGATCCAGAAGACTGAAACATCATTGTAGTTTCAGTTTTATGGGACATCGACGATTCTTACCAAAGGATCATCCATATAGATTGAATCGTCGAAGATTTGATAATACCATAGAGACCGATGATCCACCTCAGCGTATGTCTGGAACTGATGTGCTTAATGAATTGAAAGATTGCAGTTTTTCATTCGGGAAGGGTCAAATGAAATCTGGAAAGAGAAAGAATGTTTCCATTGAAACCTGTTACAATTGGAGGAAGAGGAGTATCTTTTTTGATTTGCCTTATTGGTCAACCAATTTGTTACGTCATTGCTTAGACGTAATGCATATTGAAAAGAATATATGCGAAATGTTGCTTTCAGTTCTTCTAAATGTCAAGGGGAAAACAAAAGATGATTTACGATCTCGGCGTGACTTGGTGGATTGGGGCATCAGACCAGAATTGCATCCTGTGCGTATCAATGAAAATAAATGGCAACTTCTATGTGCTTCTTATGTGATGACACCTATGGAAAAAAAACAATTTCTGGAAGTATTAGAGACTATTAGAGTTCCTGATGGGTATTCAAGCAACATATCTAAACGGGTCAACAAAAAAGAGTTGAAGCTAGAATCTTTGAAGACTCGTGATTATCACGTTCTACTGCATGAGTTGCTTCCAATAGCAATCCGTCATCTTTTGTCCAATAATGTAAGGGTGGATGTTATTCGGTTGTGCCATTTGTTTAGAGATCTTTGTGCTAAGAAGTTTTCCAAGTCTTTCTTGCAAAAAAATTTGACAGATGCCCCATTAATTTTGTGTGAGTTGGAGAAAATATTTCCTCCATCATTTTTCACATGCATGCTGCATCTGACTATCCATATTCCCAATGAAATACTTCTCGGAGGACCTGTTTCTTTTCGTTGGATGTATCCAACTGAAAGAAATATGTTCACATTAAAGTCTTATGTCCGAAATAGAAATCATCCCGAAGGTTCTATCGTGAATGGTTACCTGGCCCAAGAATGTATGGATTTCTGCTCGATGTATTTGTCCGATCTTACTACAAGATTGAATAGACCAATGAGAAATGAAGAAGAACAGTATGAGCAAATTGAACCCAGTTTTCCATCACTCCCTCAAACAGGAGGAATTCCTGGATCATATACATTGAAGACATTAAGCCATGAAGAGCGGGAGATGGCACATCGCACAGTTTCATCCGCTATGAATTTGACCGTTGGACGCCCGTTTTGGCCGTTTATGACACCAGAACTGCGTTGTCGGTCACCGCGGGCACACGGCACGTCCGATTGACGTGCCGTCTGCTTGACCACTTCAGAAATCACTCACCCGTATTTTTCGTCTGATTTCAGGTCATTCCAACTTCGTTCGGCCCGTTTGGACCCCCCTCACGCGCGTTTACGAAGCGCGCGCATCACTTAAAACACGCATATTGAGCTGTACCGCGCAAACCGCACGTCCGATTGACGTTCCGTCTACGCGTACACATCACGAATAATAATTTGAATGCTGCACGGTGGTTTCAGCTCAATCTGAGGTCGTCCGCTATGAATTTGACCGTTGGACGCCCGTTTTGGCCGTTTATGACACCAGAACTGCGTTGTCGGTCACCGCGGGCACACGGCAAGTCCGATTGACGTGCCGTCTACTCGACCACTTCATAAATCACTCACCCGTATTTTTCGTCTGATTTTAGGCCATTCCGACTTCGTTCGGCCCGTTTGGACCCCCCTCACGTGCGTTTACGAAGCGCGCGCATCACTTAAAACACGAATATTGAGCCGTACCGCGCAAATCGCACGTCCGATTGACGTGCCGTCTGCGCGTACACGTCACGAATAATAATTAGAATGTTGCACGGTGGTTTCAGCTCAATCTGAGGTCGTCCGCTATGAATTTGACCGTTTGACGCCCGTTTTGGCCGTTTATGACACCAGAACTGCGTTGTCGGTCACCACGGGCACACGGCACATCCGATTGATGTTTCGTCTGCTCGACCACTTCATAAATCACTCACCCGTATTTGTCGTCTGATTTCAGGCCATTCCGAAATCGTTCGGCCCGTTTGGACCACCCTCACGCGCGTTTACGAAGCGTGTGCATCACTTAAAACACGAATATTGAGTCGTACCGCGCAAACCGCACGTCCGATTGACGTGCCGTTTGCGCGTACACGTCACGAATAATAATTAGAATGTTTCACGGTGGTTTCATCTCAATCCGAGGTCATCCGCTATGAATTTGACCGTTGGACGCCCGTTTTGGCCGTTTATGACACCAGAACTGCGTTGTCGGTCACCGCGGGCACACGGCACGTCCGATTGACGTGCCGTCTACTCGACCACTTCATAAATCACTCACCCGTATTTTTCGTCTGATTTCAGGCCATTCCGACTTCGTTCGGCCCGTTTGGACCCCCCTCACGCGCGTTTACGAAGCGCGCGCATCACTTAAAACACGAATATTGAGTCGTACCGCGCAAACCGCACGTCCGATTGATGTGCCGTCTGCGTGTACACGTCATGAATAATAATTAGAATGTTGCACGGTGGTTTCAGCTCAATCCGAGGTCGTCCGCTATGAATTTGACCGTTGGACGCCCGTTTTGGCCGTTTATGACACCAGAACTGCGTTGTCGGTCACCGCGGGCACACGGCAAGTCCGATTGACGTGCCGTCTGCTCGACCACTTCATAAATCACTCACCCGTATTTGTCGTCTGATTTCAGGCCATTCCGACTTCGTTCGGCCCGTTTGGACCCCCCTCACGCGCGTTTACGAAACGCGTGCATCACTCAAAACATGAATATTGAGCCGTACCGCGCAAACCGCACGTCCGATTGACGTGCCGTCTGCGCGTACACTTCACGAATTATAATTAGAATGTTGCACGGTGATTTCAGATCAATCTGAGGTCGTCCGCTATGAATTTGACCGTTTGACGCCCGTTTTGGCCGTTTATGACACCAGAACTGCGTTGTCGGTCACCGCGGGCACACGGCACGTCCGATTGACGTGCCGTCTGCTCGACCACTTCATAAATCACTCACCCGTATTTTTCGTCTGATTTCAGGCCATTTCAAAATCGTTCGGCCCGTTTGGGCCACCCTCACGCGCGTTTACGAAGCGCGCGCATCACTTAAAACACGAATATTGAGTCGTACCGTGCAAACCGCATGTTCGATTGACGTTCCGTCTGCGCGTACACGTCACGAATAATAATTAGAATGTTTCACGGTGGTTTCAGCTCAATCCGAGGTCATCCGCTATGAATTTGACCGTTTGACGCCCGTTTTGGCCGTTTATGACACCAGAACTGCGTTGTCGGTCACCGCGGGCACATGGCACGTCCAATTGACGTGCCGTCTGCTCGACCACTTCAGAAATCACTCACCCGTATTTTTCGTCTGATTTCAGGTCATTCCGACTTCGTTCGGCCCGTTTGGACCCCCCTCACGCGCGTTTACGAAGCGTGCGCATCACTTAAAATACGAATATTGAGCCGTACCGCACAAACCGCACGTCCGATTGACGTGCCGTCTACGCGTACACGTCACGAATAATAATTAGAATGTTGCACGGTGGTTTCAGCTCAATCTGAGGTCGTCCGCTATGGATTTGACCATTGGACGCCCGTTTTGGCCGTTTATGACACCAGAACTGTGTTGTCGGTCACCGCGGGCACACGGCACGTCCGATTGACGTGCCGTCTGCTTGACCACTTCATAAATCACTCTCCCGTATTTTTCGTCTGATTTCAGGCCATTCGGACTTCGTTCGGCCCGTTTGGACCCCCCTCACGTGCGTTTATGAAGCGCGCGCATCACTTAAAACACGAATATTGAGCCGTACCGCGCAAACCGCACGTCCGATTGACGTGCCGTATGCGCGTACACGTCACGAATAATAATTAGAATGTTGCACGGTGGTTTCAGCTCAATCCGGAGACGTGGTGTGGTCGGCACCACTCAAAGTGTCCGTCTTTTGTTTCAAAAGGACGTCATTTTAAGTGAAAAGCATCAACTGGCATACGGAAAACCGACCAAACGCATTCCGAATCTGTTGATAATTTATCCCAACAATCCATGGGTCATATGTGACATGTACGAGCCAACCCGGGATGAATCCGAGTCGCGGTGTGGCCAGGATAAGTCTAAGTGTCTCTCTTTTGTTTAAAATGGACACCATTTTAAGTACATACGGAAAAATGACCAAACGGATTCGGTTTCCGTTGAAACTTTAGGAGAACAATCCATGGGTCATATGTGACGTGTACGAATCAACCCCGCCTCAATCGGAGACGCGGTGTGGCCGGAACCACTCAAAGTGTCTGTCTTTTGTTTCAAAAAGACGTCATTTTAACTGAAAAGCATCAATTGACATACGAAAAACCGACCAAAGGCATTCGGACTGTGTCGATACTTTAGCACAAGGATCCATGGGTCGTATGTGACGTGTACGAGTCAATCCTGCCTCAATCCGAGGAGCGGTGTGGCCGACACCATTCTAACTGTGTCTCTTTTGTTTAAAATGGACAGGATTATAAGTGAAAAGAACAACTGGCATACGCAAAACCGACCAAACGAATTCCGAATCTGTTGATAATTTATCACAACGATCCATCGGTCATATGTGACCTGTACGAGCCAACCCGGGCTCAATCCGAGTCGCGGTGTGGCCGAGATCAGTCTAAGTGGCTCTCTTTTGTTTAAAATGGACAGCATTTTAAGTACATACGGAAAACTGACCAAACGCATTCGGTTTCCATTGAAACTTTAGGAGAACGATCCATGGGTCATATGTGATGTGTACGAATCATCCCCGCCTCAATCTGAGGCGCGGTGTGGCCGAAACCGCTCTAACTGTGTCTGTTTTGTTTAAAATGGATAGGATTATAAGTGAAAAGAACTGGCATACGCAAAACCGACCAAACGCATTCGGTTTCCATTGAAACTTTAGGAGAACGATCCATGGGTCATATGTGACGTGTACGAATCATCCCCGTCTCAATCCGAGACGCGGTGTGGCCGACACCGCTCTAACTATGTCTCTTCTGTTTAAAATGGACATGATTATAAGTGAAAAAGAACAAATGGCATACGCAAAACCGACCAAATGCATTCCGAATCTTTTGATCATTTATCACAACGATCCATGGGTCATATGTGACCTATATGAGGCAACCCAGGTTCAATCCGAGTCGCGGTGTGGCCGGGATCAGTCTAAGTGGCTCTCTTTTGTTTAAAATGGACACCATTTTAAGTACATACGGAAAACCGACCAAACGCATTCGGTTTCCATTGAAACTTTAGGAGAACGATCCATGGGTCATATGTGACGTGTACGAATCATCCCCGCCTCAATCTGAGGTGCGGTGTGGCCGACACCGCTCTAACTGTGTCTGTTTTGTTTAAAATGGACAGGATTATAAGTGAAAAGAACAACTGGCATATGAAAAACCGACCAAACGCATTCAGAATCTTTTGATAATTTATCACAATGATCCATGGGTCATATGTGACGTGTACGAGCCAACCCGAGTCAATCCGAGTCACGGTGTGGCCGGGATCAGTCTAAATGGCTCTCTTTTGTTTAAAATGGACACCATTTTAAGTACATACAGAAAACCGATCAAACGCATTCGGTTTCCATTGTAACTTTAGGAGAACGATCCATGGGTCCTATGTGACGTGTACGAATCATCCCCGCCTCAATCCGACATGCGGTGTGGCTGACACCACTCAAAGTGTCCGTCTTTTGTTTCAAAAGGATGTCATTTTAAGTGAAAGGCATCAACTGACATACGGAAGAACAACCAAACGCATTCGGATTCTATCGATACTTTAGCACAACGATCCATGGGTCATATGTGACGTGTACAAGTCAACCCCGTCTTAATCCGAGACGTGGTGTGGCCGACACCGCTCTAACTCTGTCTCTTTTGTTTAAAATGGACATGATTATAAATGAAAAGAACAACTGGCATACGCAAAACCGACCAAACGCATTCGGAATCTTTTGATAATTTATCACAACAATCCATGGGTCATATGTGACATGTACGAGCCAACCCGGGATGAATCTGAGTTGCAGTGTGGTCAGGATTAGTCTAAGTGTCACTCTTTTGTTTAAAATGGACAACATTTTAAGTACATACGGAAAACCGACCAAACGCATTCGGTTTCCATTTAAACTTTAGGAGAACGATCCATGGGTCATATGTGACGTGTACGAATCAACCCCGCCTCAATTGGAGACGCGGTGTGGTTGGAACCACTCATAGTGTTCGTCTTTTGTTTCAAAAGGACGTCATTTTAAGTGAAAAACATCAACTGGCATACGGAAAACTGACCAAACGCATTCGGATTGTGTCGATACTTTAACACAACGATCCATGGGTCAAATGTGACGTGTACGAGTCAACCCCGCCTCAATCTGAGGTGCGGTGTGGCCGGTATCACTTCAGGTGTATGTATTTTGTTTAAAATGGACATCATTTGAGGTAAAAATATATGGTATAGAAAAAACCGATCAAATTATGAATTGAATTTCGGATTCCACATATAATTGTCATCTAAATTTTAAATTGAATTCTATATGAATTATGTACGTTTATAATTACGTTATGAATTCTAATTTAATTATGGATGTTTATAGTTTCAGGATCCATTATATGTTAAATGTGTATGAATTTGTTCGTAATTGTATATGTATGTTTTATTTTATTGCAGGTACAATAATTGGATTGAAAATGAGGTCAAAATGAGGCCTGATGGAGAGGGGCCTGATGGACAGGGGCTGTGCAAATTGCAGGCTGCTGCAATTTGCAGCATAGGGTATGCCAACGGTTTAAAACCATTGGCATATAATCCTAAAGAATTTTTTACCAACGGTTCATTGAACCGTTGGTAAATATCTCTTTTCCCAACGGTTTTAAACCGTTGGGAAAGAGTTCATCCATGGGGATATCCCAACGGTTTGGGGAGAACCGTTGGGAAAACTATCCCAAAACCGTTGGGATAGTTAAGGGATATTGATATTTCCCAACGGTTCTCCCAAACCGTTGGGAAAAACTATCCCAACGGTTTGGCAGAACCGTTGGGATAGGGTGGATTTTGTGAGCCTATACCAACGGTTTCCAGTAAACCGTTGGGAAAACCTTTCCCAACGGCTTACTTCTCTACGGTTATCAGAACCGTTGGTATATCATATACCAACGGTTAGAGGGACTTTCCCAACGGTTGTGAACCGTTGGGAAATATTATATTTCCAGTAGTGATAACCTAGGATCAACTCATTATTTTAATTTGAATTCACTTAAGTCTCTTAGTGTTCTTTAAAACCATATAAAATCAAAACCAAGTTGGCCACTTCATATCCAAAAATCCATCTCATAGGTTGTGTATCTTATGTATCTTCTTAGGTCTCGGTGGATTTGAAAACCCAAGCTAGACTACAAGAACAGTTCTACCTTCATCTCTTGGGTAAATTTGAGCGTGAATCAAATTTTGGTGCCATTGTCGGGGATCAAGTAAGTACCTTAGACCAAAACCTTCTTTCCTTACCCCCATTCTTATATTCTCACCCAAGATCTCTTATCTTGTCCCTTTCTCGCTTTTTTCCTTTTGGCGCATGTCTGCCTACACCCACGATAATTCAAACAGACTGGTTAGGGTGGAAAGTCCTAGGATATGGGTGTCAAGTGAACCTGGGGGATTGTTTCCACTAGATCCTAATCTTCTTGATACTCCAGAATCAAAAATTGAATCAATTATAATAGAGGGTCTTCCAAGAAATCAAATTGTAAATCCTATGGGAAATCAAATGGGAAACCAAAATCAAGAAGCTCCAAACCTAGGGAATGTAGTCGATCAAACCATGAATGACTACATCACTCCAGCTTGGACCAATGCCCCCTCATGCATTAGACACAATTCCCTAGAAGATACCAATTACATATTTAAACCCCATGTCCTAAACCAACTTCCAACCTTTCACGGGATGGAGTCTGAGATGCCATACCTTCATGTCAAAGAGTTCAACGACATTGTTGAAACCATGGGCCAACCACATCAACTTGAGTCAGCTAAGATGAGGCTCTTTCCTTTCTCACTAAATTATTGAGCAAAGAATTGGTTAAACAATTTGAGATCTGCATCAATCCACTCCTGGGACCAATTACAAAGAGACTTCTACAAAAAATACTTTCCCCACCACAAAAAAATTATACTTAAAAAAAGCATCCAAAACTTTTTTGAAAAAGAGGGAGAGTCATTCTATGAAGTATGGGAGAGGTTCAAAGACACCCTAAACATGGTTCCACACCATGGTTTTTCTATTCCTGAACAAGTTTTAATTTTTTTATGAAGGGTTGGGCCCGGGGAACAAACAATTCATTGACATGATGTGTAATGGAACCTTTAAAAACAAAGCCCCAAATGATGCTTATGAGTATCTAAAAAGTCTTGCCGAACAAAACCAAACATGGGGGACATCACCTTACTATGAGAATCCACCCAAATCTGGTGGAATTCACGCACTTAGGGAGGAGGAAAGCCTTAGGGAAAAACTTATTGCACTCACTAGGAAGGTTGAGGAGATCAATCTTAGGAAGGTCCATGAAATTCAAACCATTGACCCTATTTGCACAATTTGTGACAAACATGACCACAAGACCAACAACTGCCCAAACATCCCTTCCATTAAAGATGCTCTTCTAGGAGAACCACCAACGGAGGTCAATGCTCTAAACTTTCAAAATCCCCAATACCAAAACACATTCAACCCAAGGTATAATGATCACCCAGGCTTCCGCTGGAAAGATAACCAACAACCTAGCCAACCACAAGGACCAAACCCCTACCCTACACAAAATTTCAAAAACCATAACCAATTCCAACCACAACCAGTACAATACCAACAACCCATCCAACAACCAAATTATCCTCCTAGGATAAACCAACCAACACAAGCCCCCACTCAATTTGTCCCTCTTTCAATCCTTGAACAGTTGTGTAAACAAATGGACAAAATGAACTCAGAATTTTCTTCCCTTAAACAAGAACTTCAAACCATCAAAATTGGAAAGGCACCCATGCCTACTCAGGCGGTACCATCCTCAAATTTAAGGGGAGAGTCAAGTTGCACTCAAACAACTCATGAACAACTAAAGGTTGTGACAGTTTTAAGAAGTGGGAAATCAATTGAGAAACCTGAACAAATAAGTCAGAAATCATGTGTAGCTTCAAACTATAATGAAAATTCAAATGAACCACATGATCAAACTGAAAAAACTGATAACAATGTGAAAGAAACAACCCTTCAACAAACAAACCCACAACCTGCACCATTTCCTCAATACATGAGGGGGGAAACCAAGCCTGAATTGAATGAAACATTGAGGTAAATATTCTCACAAGTCAAGTTGAACATTCCACTCCTCGATGCTATTCAAACCATTCCTGCATACTCAAAATACCTTAAGGACCTATTCACATTTAAAAGGAAATTCTCACATAAGAACCAAGTCCTTCTAGCAGAAAATGTTAGCACAACAATCCAAGGAACCCTTCCACCAAAGATGAAAGACCCAGGATGTCCTTACATCAATGTTGAACTAGGAGAGAACAAAGTTATCAAAGCCTTATGTGACCTAGGTGTCAGTGTCAATCTCATTCCTTATGTTGTGTACTGCCAGTTGGGCCTGGAAGAGCTCCAACCCACATCTGTCACACTTCAACTTGTTGATCATAGCATTAGGGTTCCAAAGGGGATTTTAAAGGATGTTCTGGTAAAAGTAGAAAACTTCATCTACCATGCTGACTTCATTGTCCTTGACAACAATCCTAACTTAGGAAACAAGGAACAAACCCCAATCATCCTTGGTCGTCCCTTCCTTGCAACAATCAACTCTGTTATCCGATTCCAAAATGGGAACATGACCATCACCTTTGGAAACATGAGTCTAGACTTGAACATCTATAATGAAAGCTCACAAATAGGGTATGATGAGAAAATTTATAAAGTAAACATGATAGGAAGCATTGATAATGAATCCATAGAACATTAAGGAATATTTGAGGAATGTTTAAGTCAGGATGAGATTAATTTCCTTTGTTCACATGAAGGAAGTTTATCTCCTTGGCTAGAATCACTTTCAGATTACTCCTATGATGAAATCTTAAGACTAAAAATCAGTGAAATATTTCAGGAAACCACATTCATGGAGACCACTCCAACTTCCTTCCCTAAATTTGATCAAGCCAATCTAGTAGCTGAAACTTCTACACATGGGGAATCAATCCTATCTAAAACTCTAAAAAAAGAAATTGATCTTGAGCCAATGTCCTAATATTCTGCTAAAATTTTGAACCAACCTGATCTTGAATTGAAAGAACTTCCTTTTGCACTTAAGTATTCCTTCCTAAGAGAAAATAGAACACATCCTATTTTCATTTATTCTTCTCTTTAAGCCGATCATGAGAGGGTGCTTCTAGATGTCCTTAGGAAACACAAGAAAGCCATTGGATGGACCCTGTCTGATATTCTTGGGTTTATCCCACTTATCAGGACTCATAGGATTGTTCTGGAATCTGATTCAAAGTCATGTCGTCAACCTCAACAGCGACTCAATCCTAATCTCATGGAAGTAGTGAGAAAAGAACTTCTGAAATTGTTAAAAGATGGTATCATATATCCCATAACTGAGAGTGAGTGGGTAATCCCAATCCAAGTGGTTCCAAAAAAGGCTAGAATCACAGTGATAACTAATAAGGATGGAGAGATTCTTCCAAAAAGGGTGAGAAGTGGCTGGAGAGTCTACATCGACTATAGGAAGCTAAACTCATTTACCAAAAAGGACCATTTCCCCTTACCATTCATTGACCAAGTCCTTGAGAGAGTCGCAGGTTACGCCTTCTACTGTTTCTTATATGGGTACTTGGGGTATAATCAAATTGAGGTCTCCTTAGAGGATCAGGGGAAGACTACATTCACATGTCCATTCGGCACCTTTGCTTTCAAACGCATGCCCTTCGGGTTATGCAATTCCCTTGGAACCTTCCAGCGATGCATGATGGGAATATTCTCAAACATGGTAGGGGATTTTCTAGAGGTCTTCATGGATGACTTATCTGTGTTTGGGGATACATTTGAGGGATGTATGAGGAATGTGGGGAGAGTCTTGTCAAGATGTGAAGAAAATGATCTAGTCCTAAACTGGGAAAAATGTCATTTCATGGTTAAAGAGGGACTAGTCCTTGGCCATCTAGTCTCGAGTAGGGGGATTGAAGTTGATAAAGCCAAGGTTGACATCATTCGTCACCTTCCATCACCCAAAACTGTCAAGGAAGTGAGGTCTTTCTTAGGACATGCTGGTTTCTATAGAAGGTTCATTAGGAATTTCAGCTCTATTTCTCGACCACTTTGTGCTCTATTGGTGAAAGATGCTCCATTTTTATGGACAGAAAGCTGTGAGGAATCATTCTCTACACTCAAGTCATCTCTATCTCTCCACCTATCATGCAGTCTCCAAATTGGAAACTTCCTTTTGAGCTCATGTGTGATGCGAGTGACTTCGTTGTAGGAGCAGTCTTAGGACAACGGTGTGAGAAAAATCCATGTGTCATTGCTTATGCAAGAAAATCTTTAAATGATGCACAAATCAACTACACCACCACTGAGGAGTTACTTGTTGTTGTGTTTTCCTTAGAAAATTTTAGATCCTACCTCTTAGGATCACTCATCACTATGTTCACTGACCATTCTACACTAAAATACCTCTTCTAAAAACAAGATGCTAAGGCTAGACTGATTAGGTGGGTCCTTCTATTACAAGAATTTGACCTCACAATCAAGGATAAAAAGGGTGTTGAAAATGTTGTAGTTGATCATCTCTCTAGGATAGAATTCAAAGACAACTCAAATCACCTTTCTGTGTCTGATTCATTTCCTAATGAGCACCTCTATTCAGTGAGTGATTGCCCATGGTATGCCGACATAGGCAACTTCTTAGTTATAGGAGTCATTCCAAAATTCTTAGGGACTCAAGCTCAAAGGAAATTCCTTTCTGATGTTAAGCACTATGTGTTTGATGATCCATACCACTATAAGTTATATCCTGACCTAGTCATTAGGAGGTGTGTCCCAGAATACGAACAAGAGTCCATCCTTAAATTCTACCATAGCAAGGCATGTGGGGGTCACTTTTCCTCTAAGAAAACATCTGCTAAGATTCTTTAGTGTGGTCTCTTCTGGCCCACCCTCTCAAGGGACTCCTACACATTTTTTCAAAGTTGTCCTAAGTGTCAACAAATACGGTCCATCATAAAAAGGAATCAAATGCCACTCACTCTCATCTTAGTGGTTGAAATCTTTGATTTTTGGGGAATCGATTTCATGGGTCCCTTCCCAAACTCTAAGAGATATTTTTACATCCTTTTAGATGTTGATTATGTCTCCAAATGGGTTGAGGCCATTCCTACAAAATCCAATGATCATCAAATTGTGATTAGATTTCTCAAGGAAAACATCCTCTCTAGATTTGGAATTCCTAGGGCTATCATTAGTGATCGTGGAACTCATTTTTGCAATTGTCCATCCTCAACACTCATGGAAAAGTATGGAATTTCTCACAAAGTGTCCACTACTTACCACCCACAGACCAATGGTCAAGCTGAGTTAGCCAATCGAGAAATCAAACAAATTCTTGAGAAAACTGTTAATCCATCTAGGAAAGATTGGTCGAGCAAACACTTAGATGCTCTTTGGGCCTATCGAACCGCATATAAAACCATTTTAGGAATGTCCCCATATAGGTTGGTTTATGGTAAAGTATGTCATTTTCTAGTGGAGATTGAACATAAGGACTTTTGGGCAATTAAGAAAATGAATTATGATCTTTCATTGGCTAAAATAAAAAGGAAATTAGATCTCAATGACCTTGAGGAACTTAGGATGGAGGTTTATGAAAATTCAAGGATCAATAAAGCTAAGGTACAAGCCTACCAATCTCGAAATCTTAAAACCAAACACATTGTACCGGGTAAACCTATTCTTTTGTATAGTTCTAAACTTCATTTACACTTGGGAAAGTTGAGGTCTAGATGGTCAGGTCCATATATAGTGCATAAGGTGTACCCCCATGGGGCTGTAGAAATTCAAGATCCCACTAATGGTCAAACCTTTAAAGTTAATGGTCATAGAGTCAAATCATTCATTGAACCATTCCAAAAAAATGAAATTGATGAAAACTTGTGTGAACCAACCTTAGATGAGGAAAATACTTAAATAATTAAGGGTCTAAGTCAAGCTAGCGACATTAAACCAAAGCGTTGCATGAGAGGCAACCCGTGGTTTTCATCTTTGTAAATCATTTTTTTTTAAATAGGATTAATGAATCATTTTGATATTTAAAAATAATATAAAAAAATAGATTGTTGACATGTTCTTCTATTATGAGTATGGATGGGTATGAAAGGGGAGCATCATATTCATCTGTGTCGCGTGGTGTGATCCTTGAGTAATACCTTATCCAGAAATTTAAAAAAAAGACAATGTATCATCAGTTCATTTTATTTTTATGTGTTTGTAGGTTAAAAAATTAATAATAAAAAAATTAAAAGGCAACATTGTAGGTTGTGGGGCAAACCCCGTCACAACCGGCGAAGCCACGAGGACTCGAACCCGGGACTGAAGGGAGACAGGGGCGCGCGCTTACCACTGACCTATGGCTTATAGTGCTTCCTTATTCTATAATTTTTGTATATATACTTATATTTTACCTTTTTTTATTACATGAATAAATATATATATATATATATATATATATAGTTTTGTTTTGTTTTGTTTTCCTTCTACTAGGGAATTCTCAAAGTGACATGGAGATCAAGGGATTAAAAGGGAGCAGCAAGAATTTCAACTTCAACCACCAGGTGACTTCATTCCATGATCCTCGTTTTCAATTTTCTTTTTGAACTCTCATTCTCTGCCTCTACCCCCTTCTAAAATTTCTTTTCTTTAAACACTGGAGACAGTGTTATTTTAAGTTGGGGGGGAGATAAAATAAAAAAAATGCTTTTGTGTCAAAAAAATGAATGATTTGAAAAAAAAGTGTGCCTTAATGGAAGGAAAAATTTCTTTAACCTTGAACATGATAATAGACATTGTACACTTTGAAACTGAATATTAAATAATTTAGCATGCCCTGATTTTGATTTTAATCCATGTATAATTTCATGAGCATAGATTTTGGAAAGTGTGGTTGTCTAATGTGAAATTTCATCGTTTATATTTTCATCCAAATAAAAAAAAAGATCACAATGCACGTCCTTTGGATAGAGGGGTATTAGTTTGAGTTCATGGGGTCCCCCAAATAAATAGCATAGGTTTAGTGATCATTTTAGTTTTAATATGAGTATTCAATAATAAAAAAATCAAAAAAACAATAAATTTACACGTAGAGTAATGAAATGACCTAATGTGTGGCTTTCAGCACTTGGGGATCGTGACTCCATAGTTGTTTGGCCCAGAGTTAGTAATTTTATCTCTACTTGTGGTAATTTGACTTTGTTTTTTACTGAGTTAACTCGAGATGATGCACGAGTATGTGGGCTTTACTTGGTGCCCTAAAGTCTTTGAGCTTGGGAGTCATCGGCAAAGTGTCGCTACATGGGTTGACTCTTTTGAGTGCAATTTCAATTACCATGGCAAAATTGCAAAAAAAAAACAAAATATATATATATATACAATAAAAAAATTTGAATACTCATCTTAATATTGAAATATGATTCCACCTAGCGCTTCCATCATTTCTCCCTTGAATAATAAAGATGAAACCCCATATATATTGCGATGCACAACACATCATCACTCTTAATTGATATTGGATGAAATATGGAAATGAATTTGAACAAATGAATGGGCTTGAGATTGGGATCTGCTTATGAAACTATCTTGTATTAAAATATTTTTATGGGTTTTATGATTGTTTGGTAAAGGGTTTTTGGTGATCATTGTATATTAAAATGTTTTTAGAAAAGGGAATTTGAATTTCATATTGTTGAGATACATTTTGCTCGGAACTAGCAAATCTCAAGTTTGGGGGGTGTGATTAGCCAATAAAAACACATATGTTAATTACATTTTAATGATATTAAATGTTCATTTTTGATCTTATGGGCCTGAGTTGGTGGATTTTAATTTTGAACATCCATTTTTATCATTTGTGCACTTCATGTCTAATGTACACCAATTTAGGCCCAATGATTCATCTGATTTTAAGGAATATAATTATCCATATTTTAATTTTATATTTTGATAAATGGATCTACACTTAAATATGAACATTTTTTTATTCAGGGATCAATGGAGGATTCATAAAGGATGATGGGGATATTAGGCGATGAAAGGAAACAATTCTGGAGAAGGCAGATTGGACACTAGCCCACTGATGAGAATGTGGGGACCACAATACAGGCCCACTAAAGCCCAAATTTTGTGGGATGCTAGAAGACATCAAGAGGAACATTTCATCCAACAGTGACAAGAGCTAATTCAGAGTTTTAAATGGAGTTTCATGCGGCCCAATTTTGGAGATAAAATTATGTGCCAGATTCTGCGGCCCAGAAAAACAGCCCACACATTTAATTATATCTCACAAACCATAAACTATTGTGGGCTGAAATTTTGCAGGCTATTAGGGGACATTTGTATCTTCATTTTTGTCTTCTATGGCCCACCAAAATTCAGCCATCTAGATGCTCGTTTGAACACATCTGTCGAGTCGTGCAAGTTGGCTCAGATTGTTTGTCAAGGATAGAAAAATCAACTCTCCCTCAACTTTCCACCCACTTATGGTCTACCACAATTAATTGAGGAGACTTGGACTATTGGAGTCTCGACCCAAGGCTTCAAAAATGCCTATTTAAGGCAGTGGTGGTGGAGGAGTTAGGTATCTTTGGTGCTTTGTTTAATTGTAATGTTATGTTGCGAATTTGTTGCCTTGAGTTTGTCTTTTTCATGTAAGTTGTTCAATTCACCTTAGTTTCTTAATAAAATTTCTTCTTCTACTCTTATTTTGTTCCTCTTCATATCACGTTGATAGTGTTGGTTCAAGGTGTGAATTTATTCACACCAAACCTTGTGAAATTATCACACAACGGTGGAGTGATCGTTATTTCATTGTTTTTTTTATTTTACTTCTCCAATTCCTCCCTCATGAGTCTACTTTCCACTTCCATTGAAACCATAAAATCAATGGAGGGTTAACCCACTTATAGGTTGATCCAAGGGAGTAGAAAGGGGCTGAATTGGATGTTATTTATCACCTCATTAATTTCTAATCACTTCTTTTAATTGAGATTTTTTATTTTATGATTTTAAAACTTCTTCATCCTTGTTGAATTTTAAGGCCACATACTTCAAGTGCTAATACGAACCTTTACCTTGGAGTGCTCATAAATTTGATCCTCCAAGTGTACAGGTGATTAGTATTATGGTTTATTGGTATTAAACCAGTAAGTGATGAAATTGTTTGATCTTCTTGAATAAACCTATCTCGAATATAAGAAGTTGAAACCATTAAAAAAATAATTTCATCCAATCCACCCCCAAGTGATAACTTAGGATCAACTCATTATTTTAATTTGAATTCACTTAAGTCTCTTAGTGTTCTTTAAAACCATCTAAAATCAAAACCAAGTTGGCCACTTCATAGCCAAAAATCCATCTCATAGGTTGTGTATTTTAGGTATCTTCTTAGGTCTCAGTGGATTCGACAACTCAAGCTAAACTACAAGGACCGTCCTACATTTATCTCTTGGGTAAATTTGAGCGTGAATCAATGGTTTAGTAGAAATGCAGCAACCTCTATAGTATAATCCCAAAATGAAATAGAAAGGTCACATTAACTCATCATCGATCAAACTATGTCCAACAAGGTATGATCCATCCTCAAACAAACCTTTGCATTGTGGTGTTCCACGAGAAGTGAGTTGTGAAATAATTCCACAATCTCTCAAATGATCATTGAGTTCCTAGCTCAAGCATTCAACACCCCGATCTAATTGGGGGATCTTAATAATTTTCTCTATTGATTTTGCACTTCGTACTGAAACTCGTTGAACTTTTTCAAAAATTACATACTTTTTGTCTCATCAGAAATATATATCCATACCAACTAAAGTCATCAATAAAGGTAATGAAGTACCTAAAACCACCACTTTCTTGAGCACTCATTAGTCCACATACATCACTATGTATGAGATCTAACAATCCACTAGCTCTTTCATATTTTCCACTAAAAGGTGCTTTGGTTATCTAGTTTAATAAACAAGATTCACAATTTTCAGTTGATTTATAATTGAATGGATCCAATAATCCATCTCCATAGAGGCTTTGGATGCGTTTCTCGTTTATATGTCCAAGGAAAAAACGCCAAAGATATGCGAGATTAAAATCAACCCTAACCTACTTATTTTGAATGTTATAAACAGGATTATACATATCTAGAATATATAAACTATTCATCATATTCCCAATGCCATAAAACACATCATTTAGATATATAGAACAACCTCCATCATGATGGAGTGTGCTTGATGATGATCATAGGAGCAGCAAACATAGGCTTCTAGCCTACGCAGGTAATCCATCGACCTATGGATCCGAGTTCATAACTTGAAGATCCTCATACACTTGAAGGGGTGCTAGCGTTTTCGCTATAGTGATGAACAACATACTAAGGAGAAGAGAGCTTCAGCAGCATATGCATGCCACCAAGTACCCCAACAAATTGGGTCTTCCAATTATATAGCCATCCTGACACTCTTCATTGAATGAAGAGTGTCCGCCATATTGCGAGTATCGGGCACCATCTCATGACACCCTTATGTTACATGGTGTCGAGGTGCTCTTTATTAAACACTTCAAGGAATGATGTGTGCTTTAAATGATCCATCTCATAGATTTGTAACCAATAAACCATGCGAGTGGTGGCCAGGTGTGTTGAACTCGAGGTTGATCGCCACACCCCTCGAGTGTTTATGACATGGCCCTAACCGACCTCTTGTCGGTGTGTGCCAGTTAGTAAGACATGAGTCCCACATTAGGGTGTGGGGAGGATCACAGATATCTGATAATAAGGGTGTGACTCAGTCACAAGGTATTTCCCCGTGGTAATAAGTTCTGATACCCTTAGGAGAAACCCGCAAGGGGTGGGATGCCCCAAAGAAGACAGTATCGTGACAACGAGCAAGCGATGGTGGGCGGACGCACAACCTGTACCTAGCATCAAAGTTGAGGGAAGGTTTGGACGCCCCTTAAGTAATGTTGAGGGGGAGCTTTTTAATACTAGGGTTGTTTGGTGCTCCCCTCTGGTGTTCGTGATATGGCCCTAACCAGCCTCTAACAAGTGTACACCTGTTAGCAAGACATGAGTCCCACATTAGGGTGTGGGGAGGTACATGAATGCCTGATAATAAGGGTTTAACTTCCTCCATGAGACCTTTTCTCGTGGCAAGAGGGTGTGATGCCTTTTGGAGAAAACTATGAGGGGTGGGACACCTAAAAGCAGATAGTATCGTGACAAAAGGTGAGCGTTGGTGGACAAGCACACAACCTATACCAATTGTAGCGCCCTTGGATGTGTGAATCTTGAATATTATTTTTTTTCAATATAAATTCCATGTGTGTTAAAGAATGAAGAGTTGATTTCCATTGTACATGTGAAGGAGAATTTATTTCTTGTTGGCAAAGGAAGTGAGAAGGCTACCCATGTATTTAGGTAAATGAGAATGAAGTCGGTTACTTTTTGAGCAACCAACACATAAGATGATTGAAGAGATGATCCTAATATCAAAGAAAAGTACCAAGAATGTGGAAGTACTGTCTACAACAGTAGGTAAATGATTTGGATGATGCAAGCTAGTGGGAAGATTGAAGTGTAATTATTCAAGGAAGAAAGCTAGCTTAAAATGTTAAGAACCCATTCAAGAGAGTAAGCATGTGGGTTACTGAAAACAGTGTTATACAACTCTTAGATGAAGTTCTGAGAAGAGTACATATGGTCTGAAGTCATTTGAAATGGTTGGCACTTGATTTCAAAATTTGGGATATAATATGCCTTAGAGATTTGACAAAGTCCAGATTTGCATAAGCATCATCTCTATCTTGCACAAGGATCAACCCTTGCCTGTAAAAATATCAGGCAGGTCTATGTAAACATCATCTAGGAACAGTACATGCATCATCCTGCTACTGCATAGGCATCATCCAGCTACTGCATAAGCATCATCCAGTGCAGCATATGTAGGAAGTCTGCCCTGCGTAAACATCAAATGGAATTTGTGTAAGCGTCATATAGATTCATAAGCATGACTCTGCTACACCATAAGAATGAATTGGGTTGCGTAAGTATGATCCTCTGTCCGTGTAAATATCAAGACTTGGTGAAATTTTGGATTTCTGCAGACTGGAAAATGGAATTCCCAGATTTCTGAATCTGATGAGGAAATTAATTTTGATGATGGTAAAGTTGTTAGAGTATTCTAAACATGGAAAACACGCAAATGGGTTTGTGATTCAACCCTGAAATTAAAATAAATGATCTTCAAGCCATCGAGATTAAGATCAATGCAAGAGAAGAATTTGAGACTTTTGAGTTTCTAGAATTTATAATTCTGATGAAAATGAAATTTAATGATGCTGGAGATGTGCATTCATGTTCCAAACATCATGAAGCTAATTTTATCCATGATCCAAGCTCGAGATAAAGAAGAATGATATGAGATGAGGATCATGATTTTATTTATTCATGGATTTAAAATGAGAATATATGGAAGTCAACATTTATGATCAAAATGGAGATTTATTTGAGATGCTGCTTGAGTTGAACTGTAGTTGATAAAATATCACAAAAACTTTATGACTCAAGATGGGTTTTCTGAGGAAGGGTTGAGTTGCTGGTGTTGTACATAGATTCAACTTGAGCCTGTGTATGTTCTTCATGGATGCACTCTAGCCGAGAAGAGAGGCTCCCCATGTTATGCTGATGTATTTTATAAAGCATTGAAGAAATATTTAAATGGAGCTGTTGTGAGTTTATTTTGAGGAAGATGAACCCAAGCCTATTAGAGAATGAAGGAGAAGATACATATCCAGCCGAGTTTCAAAAATGACAGAAGCTCTGATCCACACATGTGATACTGTATTTATATAGGATGTGAAAGAACGTTTTTGTGGATTTCTTATGGAGTTTATTTTGAGAAGAAGAACAAGTTGGGCTTGCTGGTGTTTCAAAGAAAGATTTATTCATCTAGATAAAAAAAAAAGGTACTTAAGGTATCTTGTGAGAGTCACCCATGTGTTGCGCTGAAAAATTGAGATACTGAAATCGTGGGTTGTTGTATACAGGACGATTTAATCTACATACACAGATTTCCATTTATGGGAATTTGAGAAGATCCCAGAGAAAAAATGAGCCGTCTGTAGAGTGCATCGAGAAGAGAAAAACAAAAGAATGTGTGTTTTATGTTGAAATGTGTACAACTAAGTTGGATGAGAGTAGTATAAAATCTCTCAAAGAAGAAAAAAGGAGTAGAGAACTAGACCCTATCAAGGATAAAGTGGAGTCGCTAGTGTTGAAGAAGAAATATTTACTGATCAGACCAGTGTGTGAACTGATTTGTTTCTGCTGGATAGATTCGGCCGAGGAGAAGAAAAGGAGCAGACCAGTGTATTCAGAGCATTAATCTCCAGGAAATATCTTGAGGAGCTATGCATGTCATTATATATTCGTTAGTGAGATTCATTATGGGGTTATATTCTTGAAAAGATTGAGTTGATGGTTTCTAGCAACAATTTTCTCTAAAAAATCTAGGAGTTGTGCAGTAGATCAGAGGTCGAGTTGTATATTCTGATCTTAAAGATATTTAGGTTGTCGAAGTCACTCTATAGTGAGGAAGCAGATCATATTTTGAGGGTGCAGGGACATCCCTGTATAGCTTGTTGATCTACTTTAAGAGGAGGAAGGAAGCTGAGAAGACCAGCTGGTGTAATATAGTGGAGGCATTTCATCCATGTAATGTGGTGAACTCAGGATAATCCATGGCCACCGATTGTAATTGATAAGAAGATTATAGTGGAGAATTCATGTCCCAATGTGAGTTGAACACGACAAGGACTAGGTTTCTCACAACGAGGCCAAACCATGTAAAAATATCACGTGCTTATTTCTTTTTTATATTCTGCATTGCATATGGTTGTGGCTTGTTAGGTAAAGGTTAAAAAGATCCATTTATGTACAAACCAACCACAAAGGTTCAAAAGACCCAAGGGATTGAAAGAACTTAAAAGAAGAAATTGGTTTTTGGTAAAAAAAATTGACATGATTCATCCCCATCTCAAGTGTGTTTGCACAATCCTCCGGGGACTCTCAATTGGTATCAAAGCGTAGGTTTCCTCTGAATTGGATTTTGCATTCTGTAGATTGAGAAAATGAGAGGAACCCAAACCCCCAAGATGCTCTCTAAAGGAGCCATTGGGGTGTATTTATAATGAATATTAAAAACCACACCGGACCTCAAGTCCGATGTGGGATGCAGACTTCAACACTCCCCCTCAAGCTAGGTGTACCTAGCTTGGACACATAATGAAAAGAAAACAACAAAACAGACGCTAACACTCCCCCTCAAGCTGGACATGCCCAGCTTGATGACAAAACAAGACGAAATAAAATATTAAGCTGCTGCTGCTCCCACTCACGATCAAAACTCCCCGCAGGATGATGGATGGATGATGTCGCGGACGCAACAGATGAACCACTCAGACCGACCGGTTGACGGAGCGTCAGGAATGCCGCACTAGTGGGGCCGGTCGATGAAACGCCGGGAAATCCAAACTAGCACCGGGAAAACCGCACTTGCGGGGCCGGCGACGGGAGGCGGGGACTCCGCATAAATCGTTGCGGGATCTGGCGGCGCCAACGGACCCAAATCCTAGGTGGTCGAGCTGTTGCGCCAGCGAATGGGCGTGCCGACGGATAGAGATGCGGCTGTCGGGAGTCGTCAGGAGATGCCGGCGAGGCGGGGATGCCGCAGGAGGTGCCGGAGAGCCGAAACTGAAGTTGGGCAGCCGCTGGGAGAAACTGGAGCCGGCTGGCTGCCGGAAGAGGAGCGCAGGAGGAGGCCGGCAAGGGAGCAGGACAGCGGGAGGCGGCGCTGGAAGCCGGAGGAGGCCGCCGGTGTGGAGGGGCCGACAAGGGTGGAGGCCGGTTGCGGGAGGCCGGCTGCTGGAGGAGCCGGCAGGAATGGAAGTCCGCCAGGAAGGGATGGTCGGCAGGGGGGTAGAACCGCCGGGCAGGAGGTGCCGCACATGGAGCCGTCGATGGGATGGCCGACAAGCAATGGACCGTCGGGCGAGAGAAGCTGCCAGAAAAAAAAAAGGAGCCGCTGGAGAGTCGCTTGCGGGAGAAACGCCAGAAAAAAAAAGGAGGGGTCGTCGGATCTGGACGCCGGAGAGCAGCAGGCGAGGTCGCCGGGAGTTGCGCCTGGAACCGCCTTCGGGAAGAACCGTCAACGGGATGTGTAGGAGTCGCGGGTTGTAGGAGCGCCGCCGGGAGGCACGGCCGAAAAAACGCAGGAGGCGGGTGCCGCTGGAGAAGCAGAAGCGCCGGGAGGAGGAGCAACCGCCGAGAAACCGCACAGGGAGGCGGGCGCCGCTGGAGGAGCGCGCAGGGACGGTGTGAAGCCGACGGGAGAGGTCCTGCGCAGGAGAGGGGCGTCGCTAGAGGAGCGCGCGGGGAGCCGCGGGCATCGGGGTGCCGGAAGCCGGTAGGGGGATGCCGGCGGAAGAGAGGCGTCGGGCCGTGCTGCGCGCACAGGAGGAGCAGCGCCGGGAAGATCTGGCGAGAGCCGCCGGGATGGGTCGTCGGGCCGGCGCGAGGGAAGCCGCAGTGAAGGCGGGGCCTGGCGCCGGGAGAGAAGACGGGAGGAGGCGCTGCGGGATCTGGCGGCGACGAGCGGGAAGGAGAGGGGACGTCGTTCGAGGGAGAGAGGGTCGCCGCGCGCAGGAGGAAGTTCCGCCGGGAGGGAGAGCCGCTTGGGGCTGTGAGACCGGCAGGAGCAACGGAGGGAGGGGGGCGGCGGCTAGTTGGATGGGAGCCGCCGCCCCAGGACGAGGAAAACCCTAAAGGCTGATGGAAGAAAAAATAATTAGGGATGGAGGGTCGGGAGTAAAACCCTCTGATACCATGTAGATTGAGAAAATGAGAGGAACCCAAACCCCCAAGATGCTCTCTAAAGGAGCCCTCGGGGTGTATTTATAATGAATATTAAAAACCACACCGGACCTCAAGTCCGATGTGGGATGCAGACTCCAACACATTCTATCACAACTGAAATCAGACAATATCGTTTTATCTATGATTAGATATAAATGTTTTATTACCCAGTTGTTTTTACTTGATATACATGAATTGTAGATTTGAAGAGCTTTTAGAAGTTCCAAGGATGGAAGAATTCGTCTCCATCCCTATCAAGACATATTTGGGGGTCTCGAATAAGTTCTAGAGAAATATGAAGAAAAGAGAGGCCAAAAAGCAAAGAAATAGCTCTAGAAAGATGAGAGGAGTCTCCACTAGATGAGGTTGTTCAAAGTGGCAAATGTTATGGAAGATCTGTTAAAGATTATTCCTCTAGTGAGACAAGCACAAACCGTGATGAGGGTGACTTTGATGAATCATTTAGTGATTTCTATTCTGAAGTCAAGGATTACTTGAAGAAAATCCCCATTGAATCTGTCACTCTTATATATTTTCATATATCAAGGGGATATAATATGACAAGTCACAACTAGAAGAATTTGATTCCATGGAAGAAGCATTGACAAAGAAGATGGGTTGATACAACACTCTCAACAAAACTAGTGAAAGTCAAAGAAGAAATTGTCACACTAAGCAATGAAAGACTGTCTATGGTTGATGAAGAATTGAAAAGACCTTTATGTGAGAAATAAGTGTTTGAAAAGGTTTTCAAGGAAGTGTTCCGTGTTTTGAAGAAATTTCAGTCTCCATGGATGTCAAATTTGTACAAGCTTGAAACTAAAGCAAAAAGACTGAAAGAGCCATACAATTCTGCAGTTGAGACAAGGTAAAGGCGTGAGGATGAAGTTGGAATGATTAAAAGCAAATAGAAATAAAGATTGGGTTCAGTTGAAACTAAGAAGTATACTCTCAACATGAAGTGCCTAGAGCTGGAAGTGAAATTGAAAAATCTGACAACTACACAATTTGGGTCTTCCAATCTGCTGACATGAAAAGTGCTGCCATCCAAGTATTTGAGATTTGATTTCCCTCAAAAGGGACCCGCGCTGGTGGTAAAGAGAGCTTTAAAATATCTACAGAAGCCTTCACCACTGATCAGGTGCACCTATTTGTACTGAATCTGTTTTTGTGAAAAATGCAGGACAAAACATTAATTTTATACACATGTGGAAGGAGAAAAATGACAACGAATTCACTATATCATCAAGGTTGAATGCAGGCATTTCCAAGAAAATCCCCCCCACCCCACCACCCCCACCCCCACCCCCAATCTGCTGACATGAAAAGTGCTGCCACCCAAGTATTTGAGATTTGATTTCCCTCAAAAGGGACCCCGCGCTGGTGGTAAAGAGAGCTTTAAATTATCTACAGAAGCCTTCGCCACTGATCAGGTGCACCTATTTGTACTGAATCTGTTTTTGTGAAAAATGCAGGACAAAACATTAATTTTATACACATGTGGAAGGAGAAAAATGACAACAAATTCACTATATCATCAAGGTTGAATGCAGGCATTTCCAAGAAAATCCCCCCCACCCCCACCCCCACCCCCACCCCCACCCCCACCCCCACCCCCACCCCCACCCCCACCCCCACCCCCACCCCCACCCCCGTCAAATAGAGCCCAAAAGGCCGGTGCTTTAGCCCAAAATCTGGACTGATCGCACCCACATGAAAAAGGAGATTAATTGGTAGATGTTAGTGATGTCGAAAGTTAAAGCAAAGGGCTATTGAATGTTGGCACAACATGGAAACCTGTGGAGATTATAGAAGCCTTAAATCAAGGAGAGCAAAGCTGAAACAAGAAGATAACCAGCTGAAATAAAACAGATTTCACAGAAAAAGAATAATCTATCCATAAGAAATAAATTTGGATCACTCCATAACATCTGTGAGTTTTTCAACATTTATGGCCACTGTTATAATAAGTGTTGGCATGTACCTATCTAACACAACCCGCATATTGATGTAAAGAGAAGACCACAACACCATGTCAAGAAACAAACAAATAAAAACAAGTTTGCCTTGGGACAGAATGAAATGAAGAAAAGTGTTGAACGGAGTACATCCAAGAAGACAATGAAGAAAGGTGATCAAAGTGTCATATCAACTGGAAAGAAATTCTTCTGCTGTGGCAAGAAAGGCCACATCATCCACCATTGCAAACTGGCCGTGAACATTAAGAAAGAAGGGAGCAGTCTGAAAATTAGAAGGGAATCGATTCAGGAAAGAGATATCTGGATTGGTATGGTTGTTGACACACCTGATGAGGAGGATGAAAGGTTGCCTAGAAAGGGTGAATCTAAGGCTGACAAATAGGTGTGTGAAAGGTGCAAGAGGGCAGGACATGTGACTGTCAAATGTATGACTATTTTTTTAAGACAAATGAAGAACAAGGGGAAACCACCTATGACTTCCAATGTTAAAGGCGCTACTATTTTGAAGGAGCCATCACATAAGAAGAAGGCTTACCATATTCCAAAAGAGTGTTTGACCGTATGGTCAGCTCAGTTGGAAGAGGCTAGGAAGTTAGAGCAAGCTAAAATGAATCAAACAACTCTAGTTTCTAAAGTTGAGAATCCTATTTCAAATAAGGAGAAAACTAAAATAAAGAAGATGTATATACTGCTATGTAGAGCTCAGATCTGGTAAGCCAAAGCAGAAGAAAGCATGCAGAGGTCTAGGCATTTTAAACCGTCAAGGAAGGGAGTCTCTGAGTTGAGAAAGCTTCCAGAGCCTTATGGCTCACATTGAAGTGCGTATGGAAGATCCACCTTATTCCCACATCAAATTGGTTGTGATTATATGGAGAGGGAATCGAAGGTAAATCTTGAAAATGGGAGAAATGATCAAGGCTGTAATTTCAAGATAGCTTAGAGAGATTGTCCACCATGGAGTATCACATTTGGTATTCACCTCCCAATTGGTATCGAGCAACTCAACTGGTATCATCCATGTTTGGAAATCATCCATAGAAAAGAAGCATTGAAGAGCGTCCTTTGAGGGGGGAACTTGGAAGACCAATCTGCCAAAAAATAAACATTTTACATGAATCTAGAATTCTAAAAAAAATTGATGAAATTAGAGGTTAAGGTGTGATTTTTGTTCTCTCATCACTGTTTTAATTCATATTCATTACATTTATCAACAAAAGGCGAAGAAAACCTTTTACTTGATATGTTTTGATGTGCGTGTTCAAGTGAGTGTAGGTTCATGAAATTTCATGTAAAACTGTTTACTCAGCCCCTAGAGAGTGAAAGTTTGAGTTGGTACCACATTGAAGTGAGTATATGGATAGTTTTGTTGTTTAAACCTGTCACTCTTGTTTTCTACATCGGGTTGGCTAATTAATGGAACATTGCTAAGAAAATTGTGATGTCACCCTCCTCTCATGGAATTAATGGAGAACTTGGATAGAGGATGAATAATAAAGGAGAGAAGACTTTGTGTTGAGAAACAGGTTGATAAAACCTTCCCCACGGTGTCAATAAAGGAGGAGAACAATTTTTCCCTTTTTTTTATTTATTGTCAATTAAGGGGAGAGAAAGTGTATTTGACTTTTGAAGAAAATTTTGAATTGATAACAAATTCAAATGGGGAGATTGAAATGCACTTGGATGTGTGAAGCTTCCATTGTAATTGTTGTCAATATAAAGTAAGTCAATGTGTGTAAAAGAATGAGTTGGATTCCATTGTATATGCAATGGAGAATCTATTTCTTGTTGGCAAAAGAAGTGAAAAGGCTGCTCATGTATTTGGATAAAGGAGAATGAAATTAGTTGTTTTGTGAGCAACCCAACACATTTGACAATTGGAGAGTTGATCCCAATGTCAAAGACAAGTACCGAGGTTGTAGAAGTATTATCTACAATAGTTGGTAAATGATTTAGAAAATGCCAGCTAATGGAGAGATTGAAGTATAATTATTCAAGGAAAAAAGGTAGCTGAAGTTGTTGAGAAACCATCCAAGAGTTATTTGAGAATTCTTGATTTTATGTCTTGGAGATTGGACAAAGTTCAGATCTGTGTAAGGATTATCTTTGTCTTTCATAAGGAGCATCCTTTGTCCGCATAAACATGAAGCAGAGCTGCATGCACATCATCCAGGCACTGCGCAAGCATCTCTTGTTAATGCGTAAGGATCCTCTAGTGTTGTGTATGCATGAAGTCTTCTTGGCATAAACAACATTGCCTCAACGTAAGCATAAAACTATTCTGCATAAACATCAAATGGCCTCTGCATAAGCATCATCTGTTCGTGTAAGCATGATTCTGCTGCACCATAAGAATGAATAGAGCTCCGGAAACTTGATCCTCTGAAGTGTTCATGTTGGAGTCTGCATCCCACATCAGACTTGTGGTCCGATGTGGTCTTTATTATTGATTATAAAATAACCTCAAGGCCTCCCTTGGAGAGGAACCTTGGGTATTTGGTCTCTTCTTTTATCATTCTGCATGGTATCAGAGGGAAACTAATCCCGAGCTCTCCCTCCCATTTTATTTTTTCCTGTCTAGGGTTCGATTTTTATTTTCCTCCCGTAAGGGGGCGGCAGGCACCTGGCCCTAATTCTTTGCCGCCAGCACCCCTCCCGCACGACGTCTCCGCGTACTCCCTGCGCCTCTCCCGGTACGGCCCTGCACGCATCTCCCGTCGCCCCCCCTACCGGCCTTTCCTCCTTCCCGACGGATCGAGCCCCGCCGCGTCGCCTCATCCCTGGTCGGCACTCCTGCGCATCCCTCGACTGCATCCCCGCGCGCACAGCACCTCCGTCGCGGCTCTCGGCTCCCCGCCTCTGCAGCGTGGTGCATCCCGGCCCACCCTCCATCCCAGCTTCACAACCAGCCCGGCCGCGTGCTGCATCTCGGCCCACCCTCCATCCCGACTTCGCAACCAGCCTCGCCTCCCTCAAGGCGGCCTCCTTCGCTCTGCCTCCTCCTCTGGCGTCCCATCAGCCCGCCATCCCTCACGACTCCCTTTCCTCCGTCCCGACGACTCCCTCCTGGCGGAACCCTCCTGCGCACGCCCCTCCTTTCCCGACGGGCTCCTCTCCTTTGCGCCATCCCCTTCAATGCGCCAGCCCCCCTCCAGTGCGCCAACCCCCCCTCCAGTGCGCTGCTCCTCTGCAAGGCAGCCCTCCCGCCAGTTTCATTCGCTCCAGTCCGGCGACTCTCATCGTCCGGCACTTCCTTCGGCAGCCCATTGCTCCCTCCATGTCGGCCTCCTCCTACGGCAGCCACCGCCTCCATGTCGGCCTCCTACGGATTTCCCGGCGCTACGACGACCGGCCCGTCCTTGCGGATTCCCAACGCTCTCTCGCCTAGCACCGCCAGTGCGGTATTCCTGGCACCTCTGACGACTGGCCTGCCTATGCGGTTTTCCCAACGCTTCGTCACCCAGCACCGCTTGTGTGGCTTAGCAACCAATCTTTTTCAGCAGCATCATTCATCTTCTTGAAGGGGAGCAGCACCCATGGCGGTTTATGTTTTCTTCTGTTTTGTCTTGTTTTGTCATCAAGTTGGGTATGTCCAGCTTGAGGACCCAACTTGAGGAGGAGTGTTTGCAGCGTCTGTGCTTTGTTTTTCTTTATGTGTCCAAACTAGATACACCTAGCTTGAGAGGGAGTGTTGGAGTCCTCATCCCACATCGGACTTGTGGTCCGATGTGGTCTTTATTATTGATTATAAAATAACCTCAAGGCCTCCCTTGGAGAGGAACCTTGGGTATTCGGTCTCTCCTTTTATCATTCTACAGTTTTAAACATCACAAGCACCCAAATGGGCTTGTGATTCAAGCCTAAAATTAGAAAAACTGATCTCCAAGTCATGGAGAATAAGATCAAGGCAAGAGAAGAATTTTAAAGATTTTTTTAAAATATGAAATTGAGTTTCCAAAATTTATAATTCCAATGAAAATGACATTTAATGATGCTAGAGATGTGCATTCAAGTTCTAAACATCATGAAGCTAATTTTAGCCATGATCCATGCTTGAGATAGAGAATAATGAGATGAGATGAGGATCACTTTTTTATTTATTCACGACTTTCAAATAAGAATTATAAAATGATAAGAGGATGACCCGAATCCCCAAGGTACCTCTTTAAGGAGGCCTTGAGGTTATTATATAATGAATAAAAAAAACCACATCGGACCACAAGTTCGATGTGGGATGCAGACTCTAACACTCCCCCTCAAACTAGGTGTACCTAGCTTGAACACATAAAGAAAAAAAAAACAATCAACAGAGTGCAAACACTCCCCCTCAAGTTGAACATACCCAGCTTGATTACAGAACAAAACGAAATAAAAAGAAACAATCGACGATCGTAGCTCCCCCTCAAGATTGCAGCTCCCCCTCAGGATGATGAATGAAAGAAGATGTCGCGGGCGCAGCAGAGGAACCACACAGACCGGGCCGGTTGACAGAGCGCCAGGAAATTCGCACTAGCGGGGCCGGCGACGGGAGGCAGTGATTCCACAGAATCGTTGCGGGATCTTGCAGCGCCAAAGGGCCCAGATCCAAGGCGGACGAGATGTTGCGCCACGGTGGAGGAAGGGCGAGGGCGTGCCGACGAACAGGGGAGACAGCACTCTAGATCTGGAAAAAGTGCACAGAAATGGTTCTGCCGGGAAAGGGAGGCGGTTGCTGAGAGAGCAGCACAAGAGGGGGTCACTGCGCGCATTGAGGGAGCCACAGGTGGAGCGCCGTTGTGGAGGTAGAGACGCCGCAGGATGCGCCGCCGACTGGATCTGGCTGAATCTGGCCAAATCTGGGAGAGAGGAGGCCGTCAGACAGCAGTCCGGCTGAGGGAGCGTCGTGGCTGCTCTGGACAGCAGGGAGTCATCGCGTCAGAGGCAGAGGTGGGAGTCGTCGACGGGAGGCGGGGCCGAGAACCGCGATGGGAGGCAGGCTGGGAACCGCGGTTGGATCCCGTCGGGATCGGGAGGTGCGACGGAAGGCAGGAGGCGCCGCAACGGGAGGCAGGAGGCGCCGCGATGGGAGGCGGGCCGGGAGTCGCAGGTGGAGGGCGGGCCGTCGGGACGCCACAGAGGGAGATGCCAGCAGGGGGGCAGATCCGTCAGGAGGGAGGGAGATCCAGCAGGGGGCGACAGCGAAGGACTTAGCTCACTGGCCATGGAGGCCGCCACCCCCCCACGGAGGGGGAAAAAACGAGAAACCCTAGACGGGAAAGAACAAAATAGGAGGGCTCGGGATTAGTTTCCCTCTAATACCATGTAAAATGATAAAAGAGGATGACCAGAATCCCCAAGGTACCTCTTTAAGGAGGCCTTGAGGTTATTATATAATGAATAAAAAAGACCACACCGAACCACAAGTCCGATATGAGATGCAGACTCCAACAAGAATATTTGAAAGACCACACCGAACCACAAGGTACCTCTTTAAGGAGGCCTTGAGGTTATTATATAATGAATAAAAAAGACCACACTGAACCACAAGTCCGATGTGGGATGCAGACTCCAACAAGAATATTTGAAAGCCATCATTTGTGATCAAAATGGAGATTTATTTGAGATACGCTTGAGCTGAATTTTGATGGATAAATCAAAAAAGCTTTGTGATTCAAGCTGAGTTGTTTGAGGAAGGGCTGAGCTACTGTTGCTATACACCAATTCGACTTGAGCCTGTGTATGATCTTCATGGATGCACTCAAGTCGAGAAGAGAGGCTCCCCATGGTATGATGTCGTATTTTATACAACATTGAAGAAATATTTAAATAGAGCTGTTGTGAGTTAATTTCGAGGAAGATGAACCCAAGACTGCTCGAGAATGAAGAAGAAGATGCATATTCAGCTGAGTTTCAAAAATGAGAGAAGTTCTAATCCACACATATGTTATTGTATGTTGCTGTTTCAAAGAGAGATTTATTTGGCCAGTTAAAATAAGAAAAAAAGGGTACTTTCAGTGACATGCGCAGATTTCCATTTATGGGAATTTGAGAAGATCTCATAAAGAAAAAATGACCCGCCTATGCAGTGCATCGAGAAGAGAAAAACAAAAGAAGGTGTGTTGTACGTTGAAATGTGCGTGACTAAGATGGCCAAGAGTAGTGTGAAAACTCTCGAAGAAGGAAGAAGAAGAATAAGGAGGAGCCGAGAAAACTAGAACTCTTGAGGAAGAAGAAGTGGAGCTGCTGAGTTTGTGCTGAAGAAGAAATATTTGCTGGATTTCAAGAGAAAGCTGAGTGAGCTGATTTGTTTATGCTCGACAGATTTAGACGAGGAGAATAAAAGGGGCAGACTAGTGTATTCTTGGCGTTAATTGCCAGGAAAGATCTTGAGGAGATGTGCATGTCATTATATATCCACCAAGTGAGATTTATTTTGAGGCTGCTGTTGGAGTTGGTGGTCTAGAACCAACTACTTTGTACTTTATTCATTAAATAAAAGTCTTATCACATCTTGATTGTTCTTCTGCGTGACATGTCATGTGATAATGTCCTAAGAAGAGCTGTTGCATTAAAGGGTCGTAGCGGATCCCTGCTATGATGAGAACCCAGAAGAGCCATAACACTGTTCTTGAATGTATGTTCTATGGCCGGATGATATTATTTGAGGGACACAAATAATACAGGTCATTAGGGGTGAGGACTCATAAAACTTTGAGGCACGTTCTCATGGTGTGCGCCCTTGGTAATATCTAGGAGGATATTATGAGAACGAGACCCGCCAGTAGGAAATCCACATTTCATAGTGTCATTGGATGTTCCTATCTACGGACGTGTGTATTGATCCTTAGACTTTAAGATTATTATTAATGGGTATTACAACTCGCGCACTTAGATGGATTGACGAAAACTGTGACGACACACTGTTCGCAGCGAGGTAGGATACGTTGGGTGCGTCACGAGTAATACCACATTAATAGATAATGCGAGAAAGAATTTGTCTCTTCCGTTCCATAACGGAAGTAGATATCTCAGGCCCTTTGATGAAATTGATATAGCCTAAATAAATCCATGGCCATGGTAAGGTATGGGCAAGTTCAATTCCGGGAAGTCAATGAAAGAATAATCAAGAACATGGGTTGATGACACTAGCATGCAACCTGCTTGATTGGAGATATCGAGACAAAGGGATTATATTACACGGTAAGCGTTCGTAGGAGGTAACACGTCATTGCGGCGTTAACTTCTTCCTCTATGGGTGCCTTGGCGTGTTGCTAGACGCTAACCTTGGACTTTAGGCAGACTCAGCCTAATGCCACTGAGAAAGAGGCCTAGAGGGTCACACACTAAGTGTGTCCATGTATCTCAGTTAAATATTAATTTAACAAGTTAAATAAATATTATTCCCGACTGTGGTTTAATAATTATTTAAGAATGTATGATCGCATTTATTTTGACACTAGTTATTCGAGAGAATATATTGTGGACGAAATAATATATTTATTAGCGAGTAATGCAGTTAAATTTATTTAAGAAATAAATAGTTATTACTCAAGGGCTAATAAATGTGGTGGAGAAAAAAATGGAAAATAAAAGTACACGCCGTGTAGTTTTTCCAGTTGGGATTTTGAGGATTTAATATTGTTTTATTAAATGATATTTATTATAATCAGCGTGGGCGCATGTCAAGGAATTAATAATTCGACATGGGGGGGTTTTCAATAAGAGTTAATGAAATAAATAAAACGCGTAACGCGTTTATTTATTGTCATAACTCTATTGACCTCAAACATGATTATAAATATCCTCACAACCCCAACATTTTGTAGGGTCATTGTTGTGCACAACGGATTTGGAAATACTCTCAAGCCAAGAGAGAATTCTCTTTCCACCAAGAACGCCCTCAAGTTACGAGAGCAAGATCCTCCACCGGATCAAGGCGGTCGAAGGCGGACATCGCAAGCGAAGGTTCTTCCGCGCTAGCACCCGGAGATCTCTTCGGCGACGTCCGGAGATACGTGACACACGTGTGGATCACCGCTAGAGGAATCCTACACTTGGATTCTACGACGCAACGACGGATCACCGAATCGTGACCGGACACATCAACGAAGAAAGAATTCCAACGAGGTAATTCTTATGCATTAATTAAATTAATTATAATCAACATATGATGATCCTCCTCAAGGGTTCCGGGACTCTTCTTTTCTTTTCGTTCTTCGTTCTATTCCGAAGATTCGGCGTTTTATATCGTGACGGATCTCGGATTGAACATTGTTTAACGAAAAATTAAGTTGGGCAAACCCACCAACGCGCTTCCGCTGCGCCCGGAACCTTCAGCTGCATTCTTAAGAAGATAGAGTCGAGAGTTGCCAGCAACAGTTTAATCTGGGAGTTGTGCAGTAGAGGAAAGGTCGAGTTGCATATTTTAATCTTGAAGATATTCAGGAAGTCGAAGTCACTATGTAGTGAGGAATAAGGTCATATTTTGAGGGTGCAGAGACATTCCTAGACAACTTGTTGATCCACATCAAGAGGTGGAAGGAAGCTGAGACAACCAGCTGGTGTGATGCTAGTTTGAAAACTGTGGGATGCAGTATAAAGATCCCTTCACTTGTGTAATATAGTGGAGGCACTTCACCTGTGTAACATGATGAACCCGGTTTTAGGATAATTCATAGTCATCCATCGTGATTGATAAAAAGATTAGTGGAGAATTCATGACTCAACGGGAGTTGAACACGGCAAGGAGTAGGATTTCCAAAACAGGGCCAAACCTTGTATTTTGCATGTGGTTGTAACTTGTTGGGTAAAGGGTAAAAAGATTCATTTGTATCTTAATCGACCACAAAGGTTCAAAAGATTAAAGGGGTGGAAAGAACTTAAAAGAAGAAATTGTTTTTTGGTAAAAAAAATTAACCACACCCAATTCACCCCTTTGCAGGTGTGTCTCCATGATTCTCCTGGGACTCTCAAGGTGCATGCATTTGCATGCAATTTATAACGTAATGTTTGTCATACTATACGGCATCGGCAACAGAAGCAACTTATGTTTCCTTTACATACCAACACATCATCATATAGTACACTATGCATCTCATCCCATACTATTCTAGTGAGTCGTTGTAGAATGAGAAAATAGGAGAAACCGAACCCCGAAGGTGTACTCTCTAAAAGAGCCCATGGGGTTATTTTATAATGAATATTTAAAACCACACCGGACCTCAAGTCCGATATGGGATGCAGACTCCAACACTCCCCCTCAAGCTAGGTGTACCTAGCTTGGACACATAAAGAAAAAATAAAGCAAAAGATGCTGCAAACACTCCCCCCCCTCAAGCTGGACATACCCAGCTTGATGACAAAACAAGACAAAGCAGAATAAAAGATAAAGTTACAAGGCTGATGCTCCCTCTCACGATCGCAACTCCCCTCACGATAATGGATGGATGATGTCGCAGACGCAACAGATGAACCACTCAGACCAGGCCGATTGACGGAGCGCTAGGAAATGCCGCACTAGTGGGGCCGGTCAATGAGACGCCGGGAAATCCATACTAGCACCGGAAAAATCGCACTTGCGGGGCCGGCGATGGGAGGCGGGGATTCCGCAGAAGTGTTGCGGGATCTGGCGGCGGCGCCATAGGTCCCGGTCCGAGGCGGTCAAAGTTCTGCGCCACGGTGGAGGAAGCACAAGGGCGTGCCGGCGGACAGGGATGCGGCTGCCGGGAGTCGTCGGGAGATGTCGGGAGGCGTGGATTCCGCAGAAGGTGTCGGAGATCCGAAACTGGAAGCAGGGCAGCCGCTGGGAAAAACTGGAGCCGGCTGCCAGAAGAGGAGCGCGGGAGGAGGGGGGGCTGCCGCAGAGAGAGGTCGGCATGGAAGGAGCAACGCAAGAGGCGTCGTGCAGGGCGACGCGCAGCGAGGGAGCCGCTGGACAACAGCAGAGCCATCGGAGCTGGCGCACAGAGAGGGGAGGTCGTCCGGCAGGAAGGAGAACCTCCGGAAGGGAGAGGGGAGGGAGTTGTCGGGAGAGAGATGCCGGCAGGGGGGATCCGCTGGGATGGAGATGCCGGCAGGGGAGGAGATGTCGGCAGGGGGGATCCGCTGGGATGGAGATGCCGGCAGGGGAGGAGACACCGGCAGGGGAGGAGACGCCGGCAGGGGGGGATCCGCTGGGATGGAAATGCCGGCAGGGGAGGAGACGTGAGAGGAGTGCGCCGCGGGAGTGCGTCGCGGCCTGCCGTCGGGATCGCGGGAGGGCGCCGAAGGATCAGGCGCACAGGAAACCGGGGCGACGGGCTGCTTCGCGACGGAGGGGCTACGCCTAAACGATGGCGTTGCAGGGGCCGGGAGTTGCGCAGGGATCCGGGAGCCGAAGGCGCAGCGATTTGAGGCGAGCCGGGAGGAGGGCCGCCTGGAGTGCAGCGGGAGGGCCATCGTGCGTAGCGGGAGAGGCGGGAGGGAGGGCGGCATCGGGAGGGAAAGTCGTCGGGAAGAGGGGCCGCGGACAGAGACCGACCGGGAGAGATCCGCCGGGAGCCGATTCACCGGGAGCAACGCAAGGAGGCGGGACGGGAGTCGGGAGCCGAGCCGCCGAGAGCAGCGCAAGGAGGTGCGACAGGAGTCGCGCGGGTTGACGGGGCCAGCGCACGCAGCGGGGAGCAGACGCCGGGGCGAGCACCTGGACGAGGCCGGCAGGGAGCGACGTGAAGGGGCGGGCCGTCGGGCGAAGCCGCCAGGAGGAGGGCGCCGGGAGTCGCGCGCAGAGAGGGGCCAGGATCAGGACGCCGGAGGGGCCGCGGGAGATCCGCCGGTTGGGAGGGATAGCCGGCAGGGGGGGCGACGACAGAGGACCTTCTTCCCTGGCCATGGAGGCTACCGCCCCCCACGGGGAAAACCTAGAAAAATCTAGGGTTGGAAAAAATATCTAAAGGAGAGAGGGTTCGGGATTAGGTTCGCTCTGATATCATGTAGAATGGGAAAATAGGAGAAACCGAACCCCCAAGGTGTACTCTCTAAAGGAGCCCTTGGGGTTATTTTATAATGAATATTTAAAACCACACCGGACCTCAAGTCCGATGTGGGATGCAGACTCCAACAGTCATAAAATACGAGTCACTCCTTTTAGTGCATATTCATCATCAATGATGCATGGATAATCGACTCAGGATAAACATGATACATGACGTCTCAATGGGAACGGTTTGATTAGTATGAACCTATCCTGGAAAGACTTAAGTACATGAGGAATGATCACAGCTTAAAAAACATTGGAGTCGGTACCATCAAACTGAAAATGCACGATGGTATAGTTTGAATCATCCAAGGAGTATATCATGTGAAGAGCCTGAAGAAGAACAAATTGTCTTTGGGACAATTTAATGACAAATAATGCAAGACTCGCACCGAGAAAAGAGTGATGCAAATTGCGAAGGGTGCGTCAGTGGTGGTGAAAGTGAAGAAGATCTCAAAGATCATGTGTGTGCTTATTGGTGAAACATACCAGAAGGCGGAGATGGTTGTCGCATCAACTGCCGCAACGAAAGCATTAATGACGTCATGACATCAAATGTTTGGCCATATGTCTGAACAATGCTGGAAGATTTTTGCTAAACAAAATTTGTTGCTTGAGCTTACAAAGATATCTTTACCATTTTTGTGAGCATTATGTTTTGAGTAAAAAACACGGGTTAAAGCCGGAAACATCAATGAGGAGCAAGGAAATCTTAGAGTTGATTTATTCTAACGTTTGATAAGCACAGGTTGTATAGCTGGAAGGAGCAAGGTACTTTGTATCATTCATCGATTATTATTCCAGTAGATGTTGAGTGTGCAGAATCAAGAGGAAATTGAATGTTTTTAAAGTCTTCAAAACATTCAAACCGTGGAAGGAATTTGAATTTGAAAAGAAGATCAAGTGTTTGATGACAAAAAATGGTGGAGAATATACCGGCGAGGAGTTTGACACTTTTTACCATCGGGAAAGTATTTAGAGACAGTTCGCGGTGGTGTACACTCCTCAGCGGAATGGAGTGACGGAGTAGATGAACAAAACCATGTTGGACGGAACAAAGGCACTGTTGAAGACCGCAGGATTTTCCAAGAGGTTCTGGATAAAAGACGACATGTTATGTGATTAATTGATCTCCTTCAGTGACGATTGATCTGAAGACACTAGTGGAGACGTGGACTAGTAAACCTGTAGACTATTCTCGATTACATACTTTTGAAAGTCTTATATATGCACTGTTTAATAACCAGGTAAGATTGAAGTTGGATTCGAGATCCAAGAAATGTATCTTTTTGGGACACATTGATGGTGTGAAGCGGCGCCATTTGTGGGACCTCACTGCCCACAAACTTATTATCAATAGGGATGTCATATTTGCAAAAGACAAGGTGTTGGTACCACATTGAAGTGAGTATATGGATAGCTTTGTGGTCTAAACCTGTCACTCTTCTTTTCTACATTGAGTTTTCCAAAGTAGACTTAGAGTTAACTAATTAACGGCACATTGGTAAGAAAATTGTGATGTCACCCTTCTCTCATGGAATTAATGGAGAACTCGGATAGAGGATGAATAATAAAGGGGAGAGGATGTTGTGTTGAGAAAAAGGTTGATAAAACCTTCCCCACAGTGTCAATAAAGCTTCCATTGTAATTGTTGTCAATATAAAGTAAGTCAATGTGTGTTAAAGAATGAAGAGTTGGATTCCATTGTATATGCAATGGAGAATATATTTCTTGTTGGCCAAGAAAGTGAAAAGGCTGCTCATGTATTTGGATAAAGGAGAATGAATTTGGTTGTTTTGTGAGCAACCCAACACATCTGATAATTGGAGAGTTGATCCCGATGTCAAAGACAAGTACTAAGGTTGTAGAAGTATTGTCTACAATAGTTGGTAAATGATTTGGAAGACGCCAGCTAATGGAGAGATTGAAGTGTAATTATTCAAGGAAGAAAGCTAGCTAAAGTTGTTGAGAAACCATCCAAGAGTTATTAAGCATCTGGGTCACTGAAATCAAAGTTATACAACTCTTAGATGAAGTTTTGAGATGATTAGAGATGGTCTGAATTCATTTGAAATGGCTTGGACTTGATTTGAGAATTCTTGATTTTATATGTCTTGTAGATTTGACAAAGTCCAGATCTGCATAAGGATTATCTTTGTCTTGCGTAAGGATCATCCCTTGTCTGCATAACATCAGGCAGAGCTGCGGAAACATCACCAAGGCACTGTGCAAGCATCATCTTGTTAATGAGTAAGGATCCTTAGTGTTGTGTATGCATGAAGTCTTCTTTGTATAAACTTCATTGCCTCAGCACAAGCACAAAACTAGTCCGTGTAAACATCAAATGGCCTCTGCATAAGCATCATCTGGTTGTGTAAGCATGATTCTGCTACACCGTAAGGATGAATAGAGCTGCGGAAACATGATCCTCTGCCTACGTGAGAATCAAGACTTAGTAAAATTTTCAATTTTTGCAGACTAAAAGATAGAGTTTCCATATTTAAGTATCTGAAGAGGAAATTAATTGTGATGATGCTAAATTTGTTCTAAAGTGTTCTAAACATCAAAAGCACCCAAATGGACTTTCGATTCAAGCCTAAAATTAGAAGAAGTGATCTCCAATCCATGGAGAAGAAGATCAAGGCAAGAGAAGAATTTAAGGGACTTTTTTAAAGTCTAAAATTGAGTTTCCAGAATTTATAATTCCAATGAAAATGACATTTAATGATGCTAGAGATGTGCATTCAAGTTCTAAACATCATGAAACTTATTTTAGCCATGATCCATGCTTGAGATAAAGAATGATGAGATGAGATGAGGATCACTTTTTTATTTATTTATGACTTTCAAATGAGAATATTTGAAAGCCATCATTTGTGATAAATTGGAGATTTATTTGAGATACTTCTTGAGCTGAATTTTAGTGGATAAAATATCACAAAAGCTTTGTGGTTCAAGCTGAGTTGTTTGAGGGTGGGCTGAGCTACTGCTGCTATGCACAAATTTGACTATGTATCAAGATGCTTAGTTTGTCAGCAAGTGAAGGGTGAGAAACATCCTAGAGAAGTCATGCTCATTCCGAGCCTTGTACACACCGCCCGTCACACTATGGGAACTGACCATGCCCGAAGTCTTTTCCTTAACCGCAAGGAGGGGGATGGTGAAGGCAGGGCTAGTGATTGGAGTGAAGTCATAACAAGGTAGTCATACTAGAAGGTGCGGCTGGATCACCTCCTTATCAGGGAGAGCTAAGGGAAATTCACCACCTACATGGCATCAGAGGAAAACTAATCCCGAGCCCTCCCTCCCATTTTATTTTTTTTCCCGTCTAGAGTTCGATTTTTATTTTCCTCCCGTAAGGGGGCGGCAGGCACCTGGCCCTAATTCTCTGCCCCCCTCCTGCACGACGGCTCTGCGTACTCCCTGCGCCTCTCCTGGTGCAGCCCTGCGCGCATCTCCCGTCGCCCCCTTGCCGACCTTTCCTCCTTTCCGACAGATTGAGCCCCGCCGCGTCGCCTCATCCCTGGTCGGCACTCCTGCGCATCCCTCGACGGCTGCCCCACTACGCACAACGCCTCCGTCGCGGCTCCCGGCTCCCTGCCTCTCCAGCGCGGTGCATCCCAACCCACCCTCCCTTCGGCTTCGCGACCAGCCCCCGCCTCTGCCCTCCTCCCGGTTCTGTCTGGTTCCTGCCCTCCCAGTTTCTTTCCGGCGGTCTGTGCGCCTGATCGTCCGGCGCCCTCCCACGATCCCGACGGCCGGCCGCAGCCCTTTCTCCTCCTGGTGCGCCTCCCCGAAGACGCGTCCCCTCCTTCCCCGATCCAGTCGCGCATCCCGCCGCGCCTCCAGATCTCGACGGGATCCAGCCACGGCTCCCGACCCGCTTCTTCCCCCGACTTCCGACGCGCTTCCCGTTGTCCGCTCCCTTCGGCCCTGCACCACCCGACTGTTCTCCCCAACGGCACTCCTCCTGCCCGCGGGGCCTACTCCCGCCGCGTTTCTCCCCAGCGGCACCTCTCCTGCATGCGGCTCTCCAGCAGCTCCCTCCCGACATTTCCCTCCTTCCCCGACGGTGTTGTCCCGCACCTCCAGCCAACCTCCTCTACGCGCGTCGGTCAGCCCCCTCCACCCCCCCCCCCACCCCCGCGTCCCCTTCTGGCGCTCCTTTTAGCTCCCGGTCGAACGCCGCACAGCCCGCTTGTCCCGACGGGCTCCCTCTCGGCGCTCCCACGACACGTCTCGACCTGCTTCCGAAGCAACCACCAGGCACCGCCCACTCTGCGGAAATCACCCGACCCACCGACACTTCAATGGCTGGCTTGTCCGCCCGCAGCCCTCCGGTACCACCTCCGATCGCCAGCTTTCCTACAAGGTCGCACCCTCACTTCCATTGTCGGCCTTCCCGTGCGTCTGTGCGACCACCCGAGCAACTGTCTCATCCTCCGTCATCGGCTCTATCGCAAGGCGGTCCCCCTTCATCCAGCGACCATTACAGAACGACACTCAACGGAGGAGATTGCTTTGATACAATCTTATCGGGCGACTGTGCCACCATCCTCTTCTCCAGCCCCCATTACTCAAACTGGCATCTCTACCGCCTGTGTTTCTCATCGACAGACAGCTTGGATGTTTGACTCTGGTGCGTCAGAACATCTCAAAGGGAACTCTGGTATGTTCACTGTCTATCATTCGTACACAGGTGCCTCTACAATTACCGTTGCTAATGGAACAACAATCCCCATTACCGGATTTGGCACATGTCCCTTGACCCCGTCTATTCACCTGACGTTGGTCGCTCATGTTCCTCAAAGTCCATTTAATCTTATCTTCGTCAGCTAACTCACCACAGACTTAAATTGTGTTGCTACTTTTACCTCATCAGGTGTTGTTTTTCAGAAGCGGAAGACGAATCGGGAACTTGGTCGAGGTTATCTTCGGAATGGGGCTTACATGTTTGATACCCCACCATCTCTTGCTTGCTCATCCACCTCAGCCCCTGGTCTTGACCTACATTCTCGCCTTGGTCATCCACTATCTTCCACCCTACATAAACTTTGCCCCCAAATTAGTTCTCACCTATCCTTCCATTGTGAATCCTGCAAGTTTGTCAAACATCATCGGGCGACGTATGTTCCTCGACCGGAACTACGTGCAGCGAATCCTTTTGATCTTGTTCATTCCGATGTCTGAGGTCCTTTGCAGGGTTCCCAGCCAGTCCAAGTACAGTTATTATATCACCTTTATTGATGACTACTCCCGCATGACCTGGCTTTACCTGCTTCGTGATCGATCTGAAGTTTTTTCTACCTTTCAGACCTTTTATAATGAAATTCATACTCAATTCTCTACCTTTCAGACCTTTTATAATGAAATTCATACTCAATTCTCCACCTCCCTTAAATGTCTCTGCTCCGACAATGGACGAGAATATTTATCCACTTCTTTTCAGCAGTTTCTCAAGGATAAAGGCATCATTCATCAGACCTCCTGCCCTGACACACCTTAGCGGAATGGAGTGACTGAGCGGAAACATCGTCATATTCCGGAGACTGCTCGTGCCCTCCTCTTCCACATGAAGGTGTCTCTCCTTTTTTGGTCTGATGTCATTCTGACTCCTACCTACCTCCTAAACTGTCTCCCTTCTATCCTTCAGGGGGAGACTCCATTTTGGACTCTCTTCTCCTCTCTCCCTCCTCACTCACTTCCACTCCGGGTGTTTGGGTGTTTGTGTTATGTTCGGGACACTCGCCCCAACCTCTCTAAACTCTCTCAAATCTCTCTATTTCATTTTCCTCGGATATTCCCGCACTCAGCGCGGATACGGGTGCTTCTCTCCGAACTTACGACAATATATCATCTCCGCTGACGTATCATTTGTCGAGGACGCTCCCTTCTCTCCTCCCTCTCCTCATCCAGACACTACCATTGATGAGTGTATTCCTCTCATCATTCACCCTCCTCTGGTGTCTCCCCTTGCTGGTCATCGCTTTGGGACGGTCTACTCACGTCGCCCATCGACTGTACCCCCATCCGGGCCGAGGACACCATCGTTCTCACTTCGTCTGATGCTCCTGCCACAGCACCAGACGACTTGCCTATTGCACTCCGAAAAGGTACTCGCTCTTGTCAAACTACTCTCTTTACATCTTCATACAGAGGTTTGTCAGCACTAGAGACAATATTTATCCCCCGCACAGTTGGCGATGTCAAATCCCACTCGGGGTGGCTACAGGCGATGCGGGGTGAACTGCGAGCTCTAGATGACAACCATACATGGGATCCGGTCCCCCGTCCTGCAAACAAACAGGCGGTCGGTTGCAAATGGATTTATACGATTCGTCTCAATGTCGATGGCACTCTCCATTGCCTCAAATCCCGCCTTGTGGCAAAGGGCTTTGCTCAAGACATATGGCATCGACTACTTTGAGACCTTCTCTCTGGTTGCCAAGATGGCATTTGTTCGCCTATTCATCTCTCTAGTCGCTCGTCATCACTGGCCGCTTCAATTGGTCGCTTCATCAATTGGATGTCAAGAATGCCTCTCTATGGATTTCTTAACGAAGAAGTCTACCTGCAGCAGCCCCCCGAATTTCGTGCCTCTGGAGCCGACTCCCATGTTTGTGGCCTCCATCGATCCCTATATGGCATCAAGCAGTCTCCTCGTGCTTGGTTTGGTCGCTTCAGCACTATCGTCACCGCCTTTGGCCTCTCTCCCAGTACAAAGGATCACACCGTCTTCTTCCGTACGACGTCAAACAGTTGTATCTTGCTGGTGGTATATGTCGATGATATCATCATCACAGGGAGCGACTCCACTGGAATCGCCCAACTCAAGGCGCACCTTCACCACCACTTCCACACCAAAGATCTTGGTCCTCTCACCTACTTCCTTGGCATCGAGGTCTCCCGTTCTAAGGACACTATCCTTCTCTGCCAACATAAATATGCCCTCAATATCTTGCAGGATGCAGGGTTGAGTCAAGCGACTGCAGTGGACACTCCTCTTGAGCCTGGGGAACGCTCTCTCCATGCCGACTCGTCACCCTTTCCTCACCCAGAGAGTTGTCGTCGTCTAGTGGACAAACTCAATTAGCTCACCATGATACGACTAGACATTATCTGCGTTGTTGGCAAAGTGAGTCAGCTCATGGAGCATCCGACCAGATCTTAGTGAGATATTGTCCTCCGCATTGCCAAATACATAAAGAAAAAACTCTGCATGTGGCCTTCGGTACTCACATAATGCTCATTTGGATGTTGAGGCCTTCTGTGATGCGAACTATGCGGGTTGTCTTGCTACCCGTAAGTCGACTTCTGGATTTGCCGTGTTCTTGGTTGGTAACCTCATCTCATGGTGCAGTAAGAAGCAGACTGCCGTCTCCAGATCTAGTGCAGAGGCAAAATACCGTGTCATAGCCACGGTCACCACTGAGATCATCTGGCTTCATCATCTCCTTCATGAGCTTGGTTTCCCACCACAGACATCTGCTCATATCTGGTGTGACAATCAGGCAGGCACGAAGATTGCATCGAATCCCGTCTTCCATGAACGGACAAAGCATAACGAGATGGACTGCCACTTTCTCCACCACCATCTGAAGCAGAACCATATTAGTTTTGACCATATTTCGACGACAGATCAGCTTGCCGACATCTTCACAAACGGCCTCCCAGGAGCTCGCCTGGACTCTCTCACTACCAAGTTGGGTATTCACAGCCTCCACGGTCCAGTTTGAGGGGGAGTATGTATGGCCTTGTTCGATGTCGTCTTTTTCTTTTTGTGGGACTCACAGTCCAAGCTGGGCATGTTCAGCTTGAGGAGGAGTGTTGGACCCCATTTTAGTATAATGAGTATTTCCGAGTCCCACATTGGAATAATCCACCTTGTAATTTATTTTACTCATCTATAAAAGAATATCGCCGCCTCACATTGAGGTAAGGGGAATTCGCCGTTTACAATTTTCTTATCTGGATATTTAAAGAGTTTCCATATTTTCTTCCAACTTTTTCTCTCTTTGGTACTTGAATCAAGTAAAGAAATATTTAAAAGAAAAACCTATTTTATTTCTCTTTTCATCAGATTTATTTTTCTTTCATGTCCATGTTTTTCAAAAATGTTTTACAAGTCATTTTATTTACTCAAATGATTTATTAATGACACTTAAGTTATCCTTGACTTTTAAAGTGTATGAAAGGAATCATTCTAATGTTTTCCGACAGGGTAGCTTTTAAATTCCTTTACAAAAAGTCAAAATGAATGTCCTATTTTAACGTATACGGCGTTAACGGATTTCCCCACCGCTGAAAGCATTTTACGAAATTTCGCTAAAAACGCTTTAAAGAAATCTTATTTTAATATTTCATTTTCATTCTCTTTATTCTTCCAAAAGGACATGATTTTATTACAAAACCTATATTTCCAATGAACAGATGGTCATCTCTTGTCTCTTATTAATTTTATGGTCGTTAACTTTCTCTTAAAACATTCATTTTCTTGTGATCATTGCACATTACATTTCCCTTAAATAGTCATATTTTTTATCATAGATATGCTTATTTCTTAAACTGTATATTATTTCTACATACGGTGTTTTACTTTGAAACTTATTTGATTGACTAAGAAAATATTGATATTTTGAATTCTTTATTCAATACAGACATCTATTGATAAGACATATTGTTTATTGTTGAAGTCTGTATCCCACATCGGATTTATGGTCTGATGTGTCTTAATTATTCATTATAGAAGAACTTCAAGGCCTCCTTTAGAGAGGACCTTAGGGATTCGGGTCTACCTCTTTTTTACTTCTACATGGTATCAGAGGAGGTTTTCTAAACCCGAGCCCTCCCTCCCATCTATTTTTTTTATCACGTTTAGGGTTCCCACTAATTCCCCCGTGGGGGGCAGCGGCGGCCTCCATGGCCAACAAGGTCTGTCGTCGCCCCTCCCTCCTTCCTGCGCGTGACTCCTTCCGCGCGGCTCCCTCCAGGTTCTGTCCGGCGGCTCACCCCCCGGACGACGCCTCCTTCCCCGGCGTCCCCTCTCCGCTGTGCGCGATGGCCCTGTCCTCCCGCGCGACTCCCGACTCCCGCCCGACAAAGCTCCTACGGCCCTCTCGCGCCATCCCTCCCTCGCGACGGCCCGCCCCTCCCTGCTTCCTCCTCTGCGCGCGACGGCGACGGCTCCCTCCTTCCCGCACGCGACAGCCCGCTCCTCCAACAAAAGTTCTCCCCGAAGGTGCAGTCCACCAAGGTCTCCTTTAGAGAAAGACCTTGGGGAATTGGGTCTCACCTCTTTTATCATTCTACACTTATGAATTGAATTGTTCATTCAATATATGAGGAATGCATTGGATATTCAGTAACGGGTGGGGCCCGGTTATAGATAGTTCATCGATGCATCGACAGGTCTCATGTGACAAACCAGTTGGCCAAAATAAATGAGTTTTTGGTGTATACCTACCCATAGTTTTAAACTGCCTTAGGGCAAGGTATTGACGGTATAGATATCATGATGTCTAAGAGATCATGACGTCCAATATTAACCATTTCCTTCATTGAGAATCCAATTATTATTATTCAGGAGATTTTTACTTTGATATTATCCATGGATGCATTTCGTGCTCAAGTTATTGATTAAATGACATGTGTTTTCAGCTATTTACCTTGTCATATTCATTTTTTAAAAGGGAATTCCCCTATGTGGCATTTTCGAACCCTCCACACAAGGGTCTATTGTACATAACTCTTACCGAGCATTTGAGTTCACTCTTATTTTGTTTCATTTTCTCAAGATATGAAGAATAATTCTTTGAATGAGTTCAAGGATGTCGATTGTTTTTCATTATTATGTTTTATATTTTATAACCAATGTAAAATGGGTATCGTGTATCTATCTGGCTCTCCAAGACTACTAAACTGATCGGTCCTTCGAGATTTGACTCTTTGTATCTATATCAATGTAATAAAATAGACATCGGCACTGGGTTACTGGAGTTGGGTTGTTACAACATTACACATTACAAAGAATTCATCTTTCCATTCCAGGACGAAGCACATTGAAATACATCACTTTGTTTGAGATGTAGTGAATGAATTCATACTAAAAAAAATCTGACAGATTCCTGATGAAGGCAATTGACTCGGATGAGTTCAGATGGTGCAGATCCTTGAGCGATCTTATAGTGATGTGGGCAACATATTTGTCAAATATAAAGAATGTGTGGAAATTTGATTGGTTCTTGTAGAATGATAAAATAAGGAGAGACCCGAACCCCCAAGGTGTATTCTCTAAGGGAGCCCTTGGGGTGCTTTTGTAACAAATAGTAAAGACCACACCGGACCTCAAGTCCGATGTGGGATGCAGACTCCAACACTCCCCCTCAAGCTAGGTGTACCTAGCTTGGACACAGAAAGAAAAAACAAAGCAGCCCAATGAAAACAAGGCAATCAACAGACTGCAAACACTCCCCCTCAAGCTGGACAGACCCAACTTGATTGCAAAACCAAACGAAATAAAAAGAAAGCTGCAAAGGTTGCTACTCCCCCTCACGATCGAAGCTCCCCCGCAGGATGAGGGATGGATGATGTCGCGGACGCAGCAGATGAACCACTCAGACCGGACCGATGGACGGAGCGCCAGGAATGCGGCACTAGTGGGGTCGGTCGATGAAACGTCGGGAAATCCAAACTAGCACCGGGAAAACCGCACTTGCGGGGCCGGCGACGGGAGGCGGGGATTCCGCAGAAGTGTTGCGGGATCTAGAGGCGCCAACGGGCCCAAATCCTAGGTGGTCGAGCTGCTGCGTCAGCGCATGGGCGTGCCGACGGACAGAGATGCGGCTGCCGGAAAGATGCCGGGAGATGTCGGCGAGGCGGGGATTCCGCAGGAGGCACCGGCGATGGGATGCGGGGATTCCGCAGGAGGCGCCAGGCAGGGAGGCGGGGATTCCGCAGGAGGCGCCGGGCAGGAAGGCGGGGATTCCGCAGGAGGCACCAAGCAGGAAGGCGGGGATTCCACAGGAGGTACCGGGCAGGAAGGCGGGAATTCCGCAGGAGGCACCGGGCAAAAAGGCGGGGATTCCGCAGGAGGCACCGGGCAGTAAGGCGGGGATTCCGCAGGAGGGGCCGACGAGGAATAGAGGTCAGTTGTCGCGCAGAGAGGGGCTGGCGAGGCTTGAGGCCGGTTGCTGGAGGAGCCAGCAGGAATGGAGGCCGGCTGTCGAAGGCGCCGGCAGGGGGATAGGCCGGAAGAATAGAGAGGCGGGGCTAGATGTTCGCACAGGAGGCGGCGCGCAGGAAGGACGCGGCGCCGGGAAGGAAGCTGCGGCGGGGATAGAGCGCGCATGGAAGGAGTCGCCGGGATCGGGAGGGGAAAAAGCACCACAGGAGGACCGTCGCGCCAGAAACCGCTGGAACGGAAGCGGGAGCGGGTTCCGACAGTTGCAAGAGCCGGATGGATCGTCGGGGAAAGCAGGAGAACTGCCGGGAAAGGACGCACCGGCAGGGGGGAGATCCGTCGGAAGCGGGGCCGCCGGGGTGCACCGCTGGAGTAGGGAGCCGCTGGGAGGTTGGTCCGCCGGGAGCCGCCGGGAAGGGAGATAGGGCCGGACGTAGAGGGGTCGGCGCGAGGGATCCGCCGGGAAGGGAGCAGCCGGACGGAGAGGGGTCGGCGCGGGGGGAACCGCCGGGAAGGGAGCAGCCGAACGTAGAGGGGCCAGCGCGAGGGAGTGGTGTAGGAGGGCCGATGCAGAGATCGTCGCGCGCAGGGAGCAGCAGGGAAGAGGCGGGCCGTCGGGAGGAGGTGCACCGTCGTAGGGCAGGGGGGAGAACCGCCGGGCAAGGAGGGGCCGACAAGGTGGAGAACCGCCGGGAGGGCAGGGTCCGGGCAGGGAGGGATCCGCCGGAGGCCGCCTGGGAATCGAGCCCGGAGGGGCGGCAGCAGAGAAAAAAAAAACGTAGCCCTACATGAGGGGCCGCCGCCCCCCATGGGGGGAAAATTAACGAGAAACCCTAGATAGGGGGGGAAATAAAATGGGAGGGAAGGGTTCGGGAATAGGTTCTCTCTGATACCATGTAGGATGATAAAATGAGAGACCCGAACCCCCAAGGTGTATTCTCTAAGGGAGCCCTTGGGGTGCTTTTATAACAAATAGTAAAGACCACACCGGACCTCAAGTCCGATGTGGGATGCAGACTCCAACAGTTCTCAATCAAATCTCCAAGCGGGAGATATATCGATAGCGAACTTCTTTTCCATGGACGACAGTAGCCCACAATTTGTATTGGGGGGATTGGCGACCACCCAACCAATTTGTCAAAAGGAGAAGGTGGAGGCAAGTATAGATAGTTGGGTAACCCTACTTATGGAGAAGACATACAATAAAAGACGTTATTCTCTTATAGATTATTCATGAACTTCAACAATCAGTTCTCCTAATTACATTTTTCAGAGTGTCTGTAAGGTGTCACTTCGTTATTCAAGAGAAAAATTACAAAAATATTCTTCTTATAACAGTGTTTGTGAGTCTGTTTCCGCTTTTATCCATAGTGATTTTCCTATTTGGCCGTAGTTTTTTACCTCTTCATTTGAGAGAGTTTTCATGTTACATTAGGTGTTCATATTTTTCGTATTTTTACACTTATTTAATCTCGATATCATCACCTCACCAATGAATCAATCAATTTTCAGTCCCAAAAAGATTAAAGGGCACCAATGTAAGATCAAATCCAATCCGAGTTTGGGAATAAGGATCAAATCCAATCCAAGCTTCAAAAGGAGCCAGCCTCATCTATGCAAGAAACAAATGAAGAGTTACACGACTAAAAATAAAACAGAATTCAATCCACCCTTAAGAATCAACAAACATTGTGTTGATACACACAAGGGGGCGACCCGACGATCTCTAGGGAGGCGGTGCGCAGGCTACCTCTGACGATGCGGGCGTAGCGCGGTTGGGGGATGGCCCGATGATGTTGGTACGACACTAAGGCGCAGACATGTGTTTCAGGCCTTTGGGACATGAGTCTTTGGACCATGTTTGACCTACAGGTCTGGACCTAGTAACAGGAGGAGTGTTTTTGTTTCAAACCTTGGGCGACGATTTAAAGACGGAATGTGAATAGGAAATCAAAGCAACAATTTAGAAGCCGTACGACGATGCAGGGTCGTCCGATGCAGCAACGACTCCATATTGAAGAACAACAAATTTCGAATAACCAATTAACAAACAGACCCGAATCTGTTAGAATCAGTAAAGAAGCAGACCGATTTCGTTAGTCAGTTGCAACAGAAGAAACTTCCCGGGGAAGCTTGAATCCGAGACCACCAGAGAACCATAAAGTCTGGCCAAGACAGCATATCACCAATTTGGGGAAACCAGGAAATTACGTGGAAGATATTCGACCAACCGATTTAGAGATTGGGGTCCGACGAAGATTTGATTGTTGAAGGAGAACAACCGGTCAAAGCTTCTGGAACTCAGTGAAGTCATGTGTTAAGAAGCTTGTGGAACCAGATGGAGCCCGAGACGAGGATGAGTGAACCCTAACTGATGAAGATGGGAGACCGGCTGGGGCAGTGGAACCGATTGATGAAAACTGGAGATGTGAATCAAGTGAAGAAGCAAATCATCGGTAGTGATGAGATATGGAAGAAGAGATAAACTGGTTTACCGTGTGGAATCGGTAACAAGGCAGAAAGAGTGATCGAGGCTGAGCGAGATTTGGGGAGTCGGCCGAGAGCCAAATAAGCTTTGGAAAGGTAGCTTGCAGACGCCAATACAAACCGAGCATATGAGTGTCGGTGGAAAAGGAGAGTACTAAGTGGGACCCGAGTTTAAGGGAGAGCCGAACAAGCCGTGGGGATTTAAATAATGAGTCCATCGGAAAAATACTGAAAAAAATAATGAAATAAACTAAGAAAAAGTAAAAATAAAAGCATGGGGTTAATTAATTATCGCCTAAACAAGGGTTACGAAAATCTTTCGATCATCGTGGCTACACTGGAGCGGCGAACTTCGGGATTCTCTAAAAGTCAAGTTCAGCATTTTCGGGTCGCGGCTACATCGACTCAGGTCCACTTGTCGGGGGCAATTATACTCATGTGGGTTCTTCACGATTCCAGGGGACGGAAGCCATACCCGGCGTTTTCAGGCGTCATTTGCAGCTTTCGTTCACAGGGGGTGGCAATAAACCATGCACGTTTGGGGCTTTCTGAAGGTTCATTCACAGGAGGTGTTCTGACGCAGTAGTTGCGGGACGCATTTTCAGAAACTCTTTCCAAAAGTGTAGCAGTTTGCAGGAGACGTTCCCATCAAGATTCGGGATTCTGTTAGTCCCTTTCTCTGTTATAAAAAACATCATGAAATCACAATTCAAATTATGCGTTGACATCTCTACTGCAAAATTTTACTATGAATTGACAATTGAAATTTAAAGTTTAAAATTTCAAAAGATTCAAAGAAGAGAACTTGGGTTTTAATGGGAATTTTCCAATGGGAAAGTCCGATGGGAATTTCCATTGAAAAAATTTCAGTAAGAATTTCCAGTGCGAATTTGCAGTGTGAATTTCAACTGGGAGTTACTACTGTGAATTTGCAACTACAATTTCCAATTGGAATTTTCATTGCGAATTTGCGGTGCGAATTTGTAGTGCGAATTTCCAATGGGAAATAGTAGTTTGAGTTTGCAACTCCAATTTCCAATGGGAATTTCCACTAGATCCAAAGGAAACACCATTAAACAAATTATAGACAACTGTAATATAACATTTTGTGCAGAAAAATTGTAAATATCAGAATGACAGCAAGGGACCTGAATCTGAATGCTCTACAAGGTGCAGAGGCCATAAATTCATTTGATTTAAATGTTGTTCAAAATTTGCCTGACTACTACGTCACGAAGCATAGCAGCGAGGACATTACAAACTCAAAGAGCAGTGTAGAAATTAGCATCAACAGCGACGAAGTCCCAAATTCGGAAGAAAGCACCCCATGTGAAAACATTTCTAAAGAAAGGAGTACATGGAGACTAAGTATTGAGATGACTTTTAAATCAGATTCAGATGCTTATTCGTTTTATGTTGCTTATGGAGGCGTTGTGGGTTTCAGTGTACGTAAACAGTATGTTAACAAACATAAAAAAGACAAAAGTTTGGTAACATCCACATTGTATACATGTAGCAAAGAAGGATGTTAAAGAGCAGACAAACGTGATGTCAATGTCAAAAAGCCGCGTGTAGAAACAAGGACTAATTGTCCAGCACGAATGAGAGTTGTCTACATGTCCAATAACCAGTATGAGTACACACAATGTGTTGAGGAGCATAACCATTCCTTACATGCTCCAGAGACCATGCATTTCATGAGGTCGCAAAGACGCATTAGTGATGCACAAGGTGCCGAGTTGGATGTTAATGACAAAGCTTGTCACGACCCCCTCCCACCAAAGATGCCCCTCCTGAGCTGGCAATGGTGAAAGGGAGATAATGACCCCCGAGTCCCGCCTCCAGTAGGCCCCGGAGTGGCGACTAACACCAAGGGTGTGAGTTTTCACAAATATGGGAGACATTACCCTTTTTATTATTTAAGATCGGGAAATAGGATGAATCAAACACCAAAAGAAAAAGGAACAAGCAAATGAAAATAACCCAAAACCAACCCATATGCATGTTTTATACAATACTGAAACAAAAGTACAAGTACAAGAAAAGCTCCAAAGTACGATACAAAAAAAAGAAAGCAAAAATTGCAAAGAGAAAAACTCCAACGCCCAACTAGCAAGGTCCCGCACGGTCCCTGAAGTCCTCCTGAAAACCTGAAAGTAAACGTAGGGTGAGCATACAAGTATACTCAGTAGGAAAACCTAAAGCTCTCGTGCACAGGTGAAGAGACATCCTAATGTCCCGTGAGAAAACAGAAGGAACCAAAGCCTAGCAAGAAATCTATCCACCCAACCTCACAAGCCACACTCGCCAAATAACGCAAGTCAATAGAGTAGTATAATAATATTATCAAAGTATGGGTACCCCGCACCACCTTCTCACTGAATACTGCTCAAGGCCTCACGCCTTACGCTCTGATGCTTCCCCCTCTTCCTGAGCTAGTGCCGCAACCTGGCCATACGAAGCTCGAGCTAGTGCCACAACCTAGCCATATGAAGCTCATAGTATCCCGCCGACACTCAATCCTCGTCCATTCATAGTATCCCGCCGGCACTCAATCCTCAGCCATAACCACATCTCATCCCGAAGACACCTAGGAACCACATCACATCTCATCCCGAAGACACCTGGGAACCACATCACATCTCATCCCGAAGACACCTGGGAACCACATCACATTTCATCCCAAAGACACTTGGGAACATATCACATCCTCATCCTGAAGACTCTTGGGAAACATCTGTCGTAACCTGCTCGAAGGATCTTGGGCTATAGAACCTGGAAGAGGGAGCACAGGGAAGAGCAGTAACCAGCCATCCTTTAGATGTTTGAGAATCTCACCCCCCATCCCACGGGTGTTCGACATGTAGTGCTAAACATGGGTGGGGTGCGTAAAGAAATATAAAACGTACAGATTTATATAATTATATCAACCACTTAGCCCATCCTAAGGCTTCTACACAAAATATTTGAGCACATGCCTCGGCACTGCTACCTCGAAAGTATGCACACAATAAACATCCCCAAATCCCATTAATCTTTTCATGTTTCAACAGTTTTAGCTTATCGGTTCCTTAACTACCGAGCAACTAACAACAACCAAACAAGATCAATCGTTCGTAAAACATATCCATGCCAACCACAAATAAAGTTAGAGAAAACACAAGCAACACGATACCATTTTCTTTTATCATCCAATCAATTCCATTGATTTTCCGTATTTAATCAACTACCATGCCCTACAAATCATTAGTTAACTCTTCCACTCTTATTCATATGCACAACCCATCCCTGCAGCCCTACTGCCAACCACCATAACCACAACACATCGGAAACAATACCCGTACCACATCAACTCATGAAACACCCCTTCACATAATTAAACCCCAACTAGCACCCACAAAATTCATTCTTTCATTTAGTTTAATCGGGGTGATCATACAAGTGTTCCGGGTATTCATTTAATCAACCAACTTTACATGATTAACCAATTTCCATATTCAATGATGTTCCATCCAAAAAACAATCCAGAAAAACAGGGCAATATTTAATTGCGCAAGCAAAGGCCCCCAACGATCGTGATTTTCAGTAGGCATAAGCCTATTCAATTCACAACATAATCAAAGGATAAACATTGATGGAAATAAAACAACAATATCAACAAAAATTCCCCAAACCCGTTCTTTAACCAGTTACTATATTTATTTATTAGTTCAACCGTATCTCACGAAAACATGAGGATACCCACCCCGCATGATGCACAAAAGAGAGAGAGACGAAGGTAAGATCCCTACCTCAAAGGTTTTTGACGGAAACCACAATGGTCAAGGAATGCTCAAGGAACCCGGGTCGATTCTCCGAAACCTCACCTTAGATCTCTCCTCCTAGTAAGATCAAGACCAAGACTCATCATATTTGACATCCACACACTTAGATCTACCCATAACAGGCATAGATTTAAGAAACCGAGGGAAGAGAAGGAGTAGATCTAAGAAGATCTAAGAACCCAACAAGAACGATCACATACCTTGAGAAACCGACTTCGATTTGCGAAGAGAAGCCTCTGAATCGCCTCCAAAACGCTTGGGAGAGGGTCTCTTACCTCCAAGGAAGAGTAATCCCGGGTTATGGCCGCTTAGGGGCTTAAACGAACCATTTAGAGGCAAAAGAGTTCAGATCTGAAATTTTAGGATCTAACTTTAAGTGCCCGCACGGTTAGTCCGCACGGTTTAACAAACCGTGCGCTAACCGTGCGTTAGCTTCTGTCTCGACAACAATCCTCGCACGGTTAGGCCGCACGGTTTGTCCTAACCATGCACCTCCTGTGCGAAGGCTACTGCCTCCAACACCAACCTCGCACGGTTTGGCCGCACAGTTTGACAAACCATGCGCCTCCCGTGCGAAGGCCATTACCCCCTTTAGTTTTCCTTAAAGGTCCACCCAAACACACCCCCAAGTCACCTTGATTTCCCGAAACACCTATAGCCCCACATTTTCACAAAGGAATGGACCAGAGAGGTCCAGACCATTACATTAGATACCTCTCAAAACATTATCGTCCTCGAGAATTAAAAACCAACCCATAAAAAGGGGAAAGGTCCAAACAACCACTTCGCAAGATACCTCTCAGGGCTCTCATCATAACGGAAACCAACCACTATCCTAATTATATGAGTCAGGGAATTCCTTCCCCCATGTCGAGATATTATCCGATTTAGGCGGTACTGACTCGCCTGCACGGGTTTAATCGCATCCACATTAATGCGTCTCGATTAGGGATTAGGTCCTCCCACCCCCATATTTTAGGATTTCTCATACACATACTACCCCCAACACCACACAAAACAAGCAACACGCCGCCCCAACACATAGATTGGGGAATTCCTTCTCCCATGTCAAGATACTATCCGCTTTGGGCGGCACTGACTCGCCCGCACAGGTTTAATCGCAACCACATTAATGCGTCTTGATTAGGGATCAGGTCCTCCTCTCCCAACATGTTAGGACTCTTCACACACATTTAAAGGAAAGAGGGAAACAACTTAACATTATAGACTCATGAAAAACAAGGTCCAGGCCCAAAGAATGGGCGAGAATGAGTTTCAACAAAGGAGTGTGATGCTTCTTAATTTAAACAAAACATAAATGAGAGCATTTAAGTAAAACCGAAAACATCTCTCTCGATCTTTGGCCTTGTTAGGGTTGCCGCTTCTGTTGCGTGTAATTGTCTGTGTCCCACTCCTCTGCCTTTCTGTTGATGTCCAGGTGCCATAGTTGTTCGGTAAATAAGGAACGCCTAAGCCCAAGTAGAAAGAAAATTTTCTCAAGGTTTCATTTTTATCATTTTATTTTGATTTCTTTCCCAGAACACCCAAATCAAGTAAAACACAAATCATGATGATGCATGTACCTTTCCTAGGGTCTCTACCCTGTAATAGATGTAGTCTTACTTGGTCGTTCGATAAGCTCAGAGTCCTTGCATCGGATCACGGGGGGCCCTAAAATCCCGTGTCCTAGCCGATCTTCCCTAGCCTATGTCACGCACCAAGATCAGCCAACATTGTTTCCCTACCATACCATGAAATCCTCACTGTGACTAACTTCAGACTCCATCCTATCTCTCAACCATCACCTCTGATACCATTCTGTCATGACCCCCTCCCACCAAAGATGCCCCTCCTGAGCTGGCAATGGTGAAAGGGAGATAATGACCCCGAGTCCCGCCTTCAGTAGGCCCCGGAGTGGAAACTAGCACCAAGGGTATGAGTTTTCACAAATATGGGAGGCATTACCCTTTTTATTATTTAAGATCGAGAAATAGGATGAATCAAACACCAAAAGAAAAAGGAACAAGCAAATGAAAATAACCCAAAACCAACCCATATGCATGTTTTATACAATACTGAAACAAAAGTAAAAGTATAAGAAAAGCTCCAAAGTACGATACAAAAAAAAGAAAGCAAAAACTGCAAAGAGAAAAACTCCAACGCCCAACTAGCAAGGTCCCGCACGGTCCCTGAAGTCCTCCTGAAAACCTGAAAGTAAACGTAGGGTGAGCATACAAGTATACTCAGTAGAAAAACCTAAAGCTCTCATGCACAGGTGGGGAGACATCCTAATGCCCCGTGAGAAAATAGAAGGAACCAAAGCCTAGCAAGGAATCTATCCACACAACCTCACAAGCCACACTCGCCAAATAATGCAAGTCAATAGAGTAGTATAGTAATATTATCAAAGTATGGGTACCCCGCACCACCTTCCCACTAAATACTGCTCAAGCCCTCATGCCTAACGCTCTGATGCTTCCCTCTCTTTCTGAGCTAGTGCCGCAACCTGGCCATACGAAGCTCAAGCTAGTGCTGCAACCTGGCCATACGAAGCTCATAGTATCCCGCCGACACTCAATGCTTGGCCATTCATAGTATCCCGCCGACACTCAATCCACGACCATAACCACATCTCATCCCGAAGACACCTGGGAACCACATCACATCTCATCCTGAAGACACCTGGGAACCACATCACTTCTCATCCCGAATACACCTAGAAACATATCACATCCTCATCCCGAAGACTCTTGGGAAACATCTGTTGTAACCTGCCTGAAGGATCTTGGGCTATAGAACCTGAAAGAGGGAGCACATGGAAGAGAAGTAACCAACCATCCTTTATATGTTTGAGAATCTCACCCCCCGTCCCATGGGTGTTCGACATGTAGTACTAAACATGGGTGGGGTGCATAAAGAAACATAAAATGTACAGATTTATATAATTATATCAACCACTTAGCTCATCCTAAGGCTTCTACACAAAAGATCTGAGCACATGCCTTGGCACTGCTACCTCGAAAGTATGCACACAATAAACAGCCCCAAATCCCCTTAAGCTTTTCATGTTTCAATAGTTTTAGCTTATCAGTTCCTTAACTACTGAGCAACTAACAACAACCAAACGAGATCAATCGTTCGTAAAACATATCCCTGCCAACCACAAATAAAGTTAGAGAAAACACAAGCAACACAATACCATTTTCTTTTATCAGCCAATCAATTCCATTGATTTTCCGTATTTAATCAACTACCATTCCCCACAAATCATTAGTTAACTCTTCCAATTTTATTCATATGCACAACCCATCCCTACAGCCTTGCTGCCAACCACCATAACCACAACACATCAGAAACAATACCCGTACCACATCAACCCACAAAACACCCCTTCACATAATTAAACCCCAACTAGCACCCACAAAATTCATTCTTTCATTTAGTTTAACCGGGGTGATCATACAAGGGTTCCAGGTATTCATTTAATCAGCCAACTTTACATGATTAACCAATTTCCACATTCAATGATGTTCCATCCACAAAACAATCCAGAAAAACAGGGCAATATTTAATTGTGCAAGCAAAGTCCCCCAATGACCATGATTTTCAGTAGTCATAAGCCTATTCAATTCACAACATAATCAAAGGATAAACATTGATGGAAATAAAACAACAATATCAACAAAAATTCCCCAAACCCGTTCTTTAACCAGTTACTATCTATATTTATTGGTTCAACCGTATCTCACAAAAACAAGAGGATACCCACCCCGCATGATGCACAAAAGAGAGAGAGACAAAGGTAAGATCCCTACCTCAAAGATTTTTGACAGAAACCACAACGGTCAAGGAACGCTCAAGGAACCCGGGTCGATTCTTCGAAACCCCACCTTAGATCTCTCCTCCTAGCAAGATCAAGACCAAGACTCATCATATTTGACATCCACACACTTATATATATCCATAACGGGCATAGATTTAAGAAACTGAGGGAAGAGAAGGAGTAGATCTAAGAAGATCTAAGAACCCAACAAGAATGATCACATACCTTGAGAAACCGGCTTTGATTTGTGAAGAGAAGCCTCCGGATCGCCTCCAAAACGCTTGGGAGAAGGTCTCTTACCTCCAAGGAAGAGTAATACCAGGTTATGGATGCTTAGGGGATTAAACAAACCATTTATAGGCAAAAGATTTCAGATCCGAAATTTTAGGATCTAACTTTAAGTGCCCGCACGGTTAGTCCGCACGGTTTAACAAACCGTGCGCTAACTGTGCGTTAGCTTCTGTCTCAACAACAATCCTCGCATGGTTAGGCCGCACGGTTAGGCTGCACGGTTTTTCCTAACTGTGTGCCTCTCGTGTGAAGGCTACTGCCTCCAACACCAACCTCACACGATTTGGCCGCACGGTTTAACAAACTGTGCGCCTCCCGTGCGAAAGCCATTGCCCCTTTAGTTTTACTTAAAGGTCCACCCAAATGCACCCCCAAGTCACCTTGATTTCCCTAAACACCTCTAGCCCCACATTTTTACAAAGGAATGGACCGGAGAGGTCCGGGCCATTACAAAGCTGGTCTGAAGCCTGGCGATTCATTTTCACTTACAATAGTTATTACAGGTGGCCCTGCGAGTCTTGGATATACACGAGTGGACCAAGTGAATTATATACGGTCTAAAAGACAAAGGGAGTTGCAACTATGTGATGCCGATGGTATGTTACAATACCTAGAGAAGTAATCAAGAGATAACACGTCATTCATATACTCAGTGCAAATTGACATGTGTGGTCAAATTACCAATTTTTTTTGGATTGACCCAAGAATGAAGGTTGATTATGAGAATTTTGGAGATGTTGTCGTGTTTGACACTACCTTCAACACAAAAAAGGAGTCTAGGCCTTTGGGAGTGTTTTTAGGTATAAATCATCATAAGGAGATTGTAATTTTTGGTGCAGTATTGTTATATGACGAGACTGTAGACTCGTTTAGTTGGTTGTTTAATAGATTTTTTGATTTTCATGGAGGCAAACATCCAAAGAAAATTTTCACATATCAAGATGCAACTATGTCTAAAGCAATTAGTTTGACACTACCTACAACAAGAAACGACCTATGCACTTGACACCCAATGCAAAATGGCATGAAACACTTGTCCCATGTAATGAAATATGACTCGACAGTGTTGGAAAAATTGAAAAAATGCACGTATGGCGTTGCAGAGATTTCAAAATTTGAAACAATATGAAAATAAATATGACTACATTGTAGTGATACAAATTCAACATGGATAGAAGATATGTACAAAGTCAAAGAAAAATGGGCTCATTGTTTTATGAAAATTGCATTGACATTAGGAATTCGAAGCACACAGTTAAGTGAAAGTTTCAATGGTGTGTTAAAGGATTATTTGAATCGTAAACTCAGTGTCTTGGAATTCTTCCAACAATTTGATCATGTGTTGGAGAATAATCAGTATCGAGAAATGAAATCTGAATTTGATGGAAGGGAAAAGCTACCACACAATCATTTTCCATATCATCCGATCATGGTTTAAGCAAGTCATTTGTACACTTAAAAAATATTTGATCTTTTTCAGCATGAACACCAACTATTTGTAACGAAACTGTTTCCCCAAAATGGTATCTTGTGGCAATGAAAGGTTCTTCAAATGAGTTTAGAGTAGAATTTTACCAACAATCACCTATCATAATTGGTTGTACTTGTCTGAAATTTGAATGTTATGGCTATTTGTGTTGTCATGCATTGAAAATATTAGAAAGGTTGGATGTGCAGTCCTTGCCAGAGTTGTATATCTGTAAGAGATGGACAAGAAATGCCCATGGCATCCAATTGAAAGACATCACAGTTAATCATATTGATGAGGATATGTTAGCAAGAAAAGCTCAATGTTACCAACAGTTGGAACGAATGACAATAAAGCTTGTAAAAAAATCCTGTGAGTTTGAACAAGGATATAGAATTGGAATGTCAAATTTGAACAATTATTCCAGAGAATTGTAGGATGCCAAAATGAATGTACCCTCAAAATGTAGTAAACAAGAAGCTAACAACCAAGGTCGACAACAGTATAAAACGTCATTTAAGAAAAAAGATAAAAGGAAAGGTGGTGAAAGGCTGAAAAGTTGTCTAGAGCAGGCAAGAAAACACATCAAAAATCGGTGCAAAATCAGAAATCAAGAGACTGTAGAACTGGTACTGCATTGTTATTATTTACTTATGTCATTGAACTAATACATTTTATGTTGTCATGACTAAATATTTTTATAATGTTATTGTAGGGAACAACTATAGAACCAGAAAATAATGGTTGTAATGGACAAACTATCACATATGTCAATGTAAGTACTGTACAGTAGGTTACAAAACATTTGATTTTGAAACCAACATCATAACACTTTATATAATGTGATATTTAAAACCTTATACAGTATAAATGGTTATGTGTAACTCTCTGTGGTGGTTTCATAGTTAGACTCTCCATATATATCTATAACATATTGATAGTAAATTATGAAACGACTAGAAAAATCAGACCCTCCACATCATAGCCTACTGACCACACAGTAGAGTCCCGGGATAAGAACATTATTATAGAAAAATCAGACCCTCCACCTCAGAATTTAATTTCCACCATTCCATGGGTAAAACATGTATGAACCCCCTATCCTGGATCCACTATTATACACACACCATAGTCTGAATCCACCTAGTCAGCCTCTGGTGCTTCCGAATATTCTTACTCTTCTATCCCCAATTATTCACCCAGCAAAACTTTCTACAATACTAGCCTAGTTGACCATGTGCCAACCATGAAACCACCATTGAGAGTTACATTGATACCCACATCACAACACTACATAAAATGTGACATTTAAAACCTTATACAATAGTTCTACTATTATTTTATTATGTTAATGAACTATTTCATTCAATGTTAACATGCATACATAATGTTATAATAATGTTGTAGGGAAATGCAACAGAACCGTTAAATGCTGGTTACCATGCTGATAGTGTCACAAATCTCAATGTATGTACATATTGTTCTGTATCTTCAAAAGATGCAAATTTTAAAAACAGTTCATAGCAGTTGATATGTTGTCCTATTTGAAATCTTATGCAACACTTTTGTTAGTTATCATTGTAGTTGTTAATATATAATTATTGATGCAATTAGGATCCAACAAGGAGGAATTTTCCACCATTGATGATGCAAGATTCAACAATGACTGTAAATGGGAATGAAAACATAAATATTAGGACCGAGAACTCATTGCAAGCATTTCAGAATTCAATTGATAAAAAAATTCAATTGTAGATGTCATCACAATATGAAACTTCTTTTGAAAATCAGTTTTTATAATTGAATTTGTTGCTGTAGATAGGGAAATTGTAAAAATCATCTTGTACATGATCAAACTGGAAATGTCCCCTCCCATTTCACAATGAAACAATCCAGTGGAAAATTCCAATTCAAATTCCCAGTTGCAATTTGTATGCCTAATAAAATGAGAGTGAAAATAAAAATAACACTTTAATACCTAATAAAATGATGTAAATGAAACTAAAAATTTCCACACACAGTTTGGAGTAGGAGTTCCCACTCGAAATGCCTAGTTGTAAGTTATATCCACAACTAGTTTCAGTTAAAAGAACTGACCTGCACTTTATAGAGGGAAATTCCACTGGGAATTTCAAATGCAAATTCCCAGTTGGAATGTATATGCACAGACAGTTTACATTGAACCAACTGTCCCAAAATTTACAGTGCGAAATTGCAATGGGAATTTCTAATGCAAATTCCCAGTTGGAATTTTTATGCACAACTAGTTTCCATTGAAAGACGTGACTCCGGAGACTACAAGCAAAAATACCAGTTTAACACCCTTCATACTGTTAAAGATTAAATCAATATAAGCTATATGAAAATGGTTATCCATATAAGAAAATTAAAATTTTCACCCTATGTAGCACCCAAAAAAGTGACAAAAACCAAACTAAAAAATTCCAATCCACAGTTAATGGGGATTTCCTAGTCATTCAAATAAAACAATGCATACTAAAAAGACAAAGAACATAGCAACACCTATCATAAAAATAGTGTTTGTTCATCCTAAAAAGAAATTACCCATTTCCACCCACCAACACCATCACAAAAAGTCACATTAGTTATGTTTGTTACAGGACAACTATATTTATGTTACAATAAAAAGGTCAATTAACAATCATCATTGCTTCTAACAGCAACCAAATATTTCTGACTCTCAACATCGATCTCCATTTTCATCCTCCCTGGATCATTTAAGAAGTAATGCACCATAAACAAGTTCCACTCAACAAGTTCTTTTTCTGTCAAACATTCTAGCACTTCAAATCCTGTAGTAAAAGATTCCATGATATAACAAATGATGACACTGCAATCAAAAGTTGTATCTCCTTGTTGCGGCGTCTTCTCAATTGTTATGTCCCATTTACGTGGCTTAAACTTCTTAGCATGAACTAAGCTGAAAAATTCCTCCAAATATGATTTCTGTAAAAAAATTCAATGATTAGTCCATCTGTTAATGTATTCGAAAATATATTGTACATTGTATAATAACTTACCACAGTCACTGCATCTTTAAGGAACAGATCGCTTGCTCTCGTGAGTCGAATGGGTTTCATTGAGTTATAATACCGAAACACCTTTTTTTTCAAATCCATGAATAATAAAGTCCAATGGATATTATCAGAATTTACCAGGCATATTAAAAGTGTGGAGCTCCTCATACCGGCAACCACTAGTCGCTTCAAAAAGGTGTCCTTTAATTTGTCATTTTTTGAATACAGAACTCCCTATAAGACAATGACAAAAGGAAATGTAAGAATATAGTAACCATTAACTTTAGACATGTTTTCAACATGAAAACTGCCAAAATATGATCATCATTATATGAAAAATGAAGTACAGTCTTACTGTAAAGGTGCTTGGCATGAACGAACATCTTTCCAAGCCGGTAATTCCACCCATACTACAAAGTCGACATCTTTCTTGAATGATCACTGTATATGCATCTATGACCTATTTTAAAAAATTGAACTTAATAAAAGAGAAAGAAACACCGATTAAAGAAACTAATCCAAAACATACTGTACTAGAAGTGCACCTCTTCTTTAACAAATCACTAATGTTTTTCATATTGATCTATTGTGATTTGTCAATAGATTTCCATACCACACTACTGTTGTCATGAAAGGTCATTTTTAATTTCAACACAGTGTAAACTATATAAAAAGAAATTATAACACAAATTCAATAGCATTACCCATCCCCATCTGCATCAACCAATATCTGCATCAGTCTTCTATCATTTGTTGTCACTATATTATGTTGCATTACCAACTTAGGAATTAATTGGGACAACTTTACAAATATTAACAACCTATTTGTTGTAGCAAGTTGTGGATATATATATGGAGACTGACACTTCGGTTTCCTCATCCTACTCTTGACACCTATAATCAAAGACATTTGTATCTTAGAGGAAAAAGAGCCTGCAATGGACTAGTCAACACGTTTTGGGCCTTCATTGCCCAATTCTTCATTCATATATTCCTCCTCACTTTCCTCCAAAATAGTTTATTCCATCCTCTTAGCATCATGAATATCCTTTATGCTACCTTTATTTACAGCAACTGAAGTTGTAAGCTTTTCCATTTCAATATCTTCACTCCCAATATCCTCTAAAACAATTTCTTTCTCCTCATCGAAAACTATTTTAACCTCTTCCTTCCCCTCCAACTTTTATTTTAAAACCAGAATCTGTCTACTCTGCATCTTTATTTGGGCCTTCATTCTCTTGACCCGCTTATGAAGTTTCAAATTCTCCACGTAGCAGCCTAAAGACTCCTCCTTTGAAACAACTATCATGTGTCACCTCATACTAAAAGGAACTTTTTTTCATCAACTACCTGCAGACTAGGTACTGTACCATTAGAAGGCCTTGACTACAGCCTGGGGCTCTGCTTAGACTTGATTGGAGTCTGGATTGCATATTACAAACATAGTTATAGATGTCATAAAGTATTCTAAAAGTAAAGGACTATTTAGTAACATATTCTACTAATAGTACCTTGGTAGATTCTTGTACAGCAGCATCAAAATCTTGCAAAATCCACCGAACAAATAAAGTAGCACCCTCTCTTTTGGGTGAAACATTCCCAGACTTCTCAACATACCAATACTGTAATATTTAATATTGTTAGGAAATACTAAACCAACGTGGGAAAATTAATCAGCTAAATAAAGTTGACGACCATACCAATAAGCTAACAATGGAGCCAGCAACTTTTAATGGGAAAGTGTGTTTTTTTGTCACTGACGTGAGAAGTTGGTCATGAATACCAGCAGCCCAAGAAAACCTCTTCACTTTCAAGATATCATCAAAATAAGTAACAAAATTCCAACTGACATATGAACCGGATGTGGGGAAAAATAATGTGGTGCACGCAAAAAAGCAAAGAAAACATGCAACGTCGGAGAAATATTGCTCTTCCCTTGCTTCAATAGTGTCAAGAATAGCTCTCCATAAAACACCCTGTGTTAATAGCCGGACCACATGTGCAAACCTTCTCCTCAAAAGGGCTGAGTTATTTGGCCGTAATTTGTATGGAACTGATAAAGGAAACTGACCATCCTCAATGCCAAATATATTACGGAAGTCATCAATTATTAATTCCATCATCCTACCACCTATATCAAACCTTTTTAATTGAACATTGTACCTCTTTAATACTAATAAAACAGAACCATCTATTTTTTTACAATCATAAAAGGGCACTCTATTATCAATAAAGACTTTAAAAAATTGCCAAAATGACATCTTCTGAAGAAATGTAATGTGATTCTCAGTGAGCTTAGGCCTAATCTCATGAATTTTTTTCCATAACCTAGTCATTAAAGACCTGTAGTGGGTGATAGATGATATAGATTCTTCTTCTTCCATAAAAAAACCAGTATCCCAAAAAAAAATAGCTTCTTCAATGTCAATATTAACATAAGGAAAACAAGTGACGACATTACCAAAACAAAGTGCACAATTTCAAATCATTCTAAAAAGGGATCTAAAGTTTGAAATTAGAAATGAATTACATAGGGAATTTTCAGTGGGAATTTACAGTAGGGATTTCCAGGGATAATTTCTAGTGGGAATTTCCACTGGAAATTTCTAGTGGAAATTCCCATTGGGAATTTGCAGTAACAAATTCAAGTGGAAATACCCATGTCAATAGTAGGAAAAGATAGTGTAAAATTTAAACTCCTTCTCATTATGGTTATAAATGAATTCCATAAGGAATTTGTAGTGGGAATTTTCACTAGGGATTTCCTATGGAAATTTCAACTGCCAATTTCCAGTGGAAATTTCAACTATGAATCTCCAGTAACAAATTCCAGTGTAAATATCAATGCCAACTGTAGAAAAAGGCGGTGTGAATTTCCAATGGGAATTTGTGGTGTGAATTTCCAGTCGGAATTCTAGAGGGAATTTCCAGTGGGAATTTGCGGTGTGAATTTCCAGTGGGAATTTGCAGTGGGAATTTGCAGTGGGAATTTGCACTGGGAATTTGCACTAGGAATTTTCACTGGGAATTTCAATTGGGAATTTACAGCAGAAATATCGATCCCAACAATAGGACAAGACAGTGTACAATTTCAACTCATCCTGATTATGGTTTTGCAGTTGGAAATTATAAATGAATTCCATAGGGAATTTCCACTGGAAATTTTCACTGGGAATTTCCAGTGACAATTTCTACTGGGAACTTCCACTGAGAAATTCCAGAAGAAATCACTGAACAACAGTACAAAAACACGATGTACATTCTAAAAATAGTTTTCAGTTGGAAATTATAAATCAATTCCACATGTAATTTACACTACATTTCAGAATTCCCAGTTCCAATTGGACTGGGAATTTCCACTGGCAAAACCCCAGAGAAAATTTATAGTGGGAATTCAATGCCAAATGTGCACTAGAAATTCTCGATTCAAAACAATAAGTGGTTGAAAAACTAATTGTTCAAAAATTATAAATTGTAAATGAATTTCAATGTGACTTCCCAGTTGGGAAAAAATGCGACGCTTGAAATTCTTAGTCAGAATTGCCAGCGGGAACCCCCATGGCAACAGAGGCAATTCACGGAATAAAATTTCAACTACATGCCAAAAAAAATTTAGTGGTTGTAAATTCTAAATGAATCACCACTAGGAATTACCACTGGAATAACTGGGAATTACCACAAGCAATTTACTACTACGAAATTCCAATGGGAATTCCCAATGGGAATTTCCGATGGGAATTTCCATTGAAAACTCAGTACCGAATGAGCACTGGAAATTGTCACCAGTTTTTTTAGTGAATATAAGGGAATTATGGGAATTTCTATTGGTAATTCCCAATGGGAATTTCCGATGGGAATTTCCACTAGAAATTCAGCACCGAATGAGCATTGGAAATTGTCACCATATTTTTTCAGTGAATACAAGGGAATTACCAATGGTAATTTCAAATGGGAATTACCTATGGGAATTTCCAATGGGAATTTCCAATGGGAATTTACAATGGGAATTTCCATTGAGAATTCAACACCGAATGAGCACCAGAAATTGTCACCAGAAAAAATCAGTGAATACAAATTCCCAGTTACCCGTAGGAAATATCCATTGGGAATCTACAGTGGAGAATGAAAGGAATTTTCAAAAACTATTCAAAAAATAATTGGAACTGCAAATTGAAATTTAAAATTCCCACCGGAGACTCCTGGAGGAAACTACACATAAGTAGTAAAAAAACATTAAGGAAAATAACTAACAGTACAAATTCGAACTACAAAGTTACTATGAAAATGTCAAACAAACATTAACAGTTTGTGTAATACTCCTAAAGAAAAAAAATCCCTAATAACTATATCATTACAACCAAAAGAACAAAGAAGACCACAAATAGAAATGATTGTATCATAGTGACTCAGACAAAGAACAAAGAAGAAGACAAATAGAAATGAAACAAACCACCTGAAATCTTCTATCACCGTCAGTCAAAACTGCAGAAATGCTCACCGACAACTTCACCGACGCCTTCAGCAAATGGATGTTTGAGGGAGTTGAAGAGGGGTTGTTTGAGGGTTTCACTATAAGGCTGCGACAAGATACCACAAAACGATGTCGAACGAATCGGTGGATAGTTTCTCTAAGGGCTTCGCCTCAGGTTTCCTCACTGAGGGTTTCGTTGAGGTGTGACGGATTTCACCTCGGTGCGATGATGTCGAACAAATCGGCCGACATTTTCTCTGATGGGTTTCATTGAGGGTTTCACCGAACCACGGCTGTAGGGTTCCACCGAGGTGCGATGGTTTTCACCGAGGGTTTCACCGAGCCACCAAGGGATACGACCGATGAATTTTTTGAACCCTGATTTCAAACTTGATGATAGACCAAACTAATTGAACAATCCCCCCATATATTAACCACGTGGCGGTCATCCAATGGGAAAACTGAGGGTCAGGTTGAGAGCCCAACCTGAGATGATAATTTTCAATTTTTTTAGCCAAAAAGGGGGAAATAATATATTAAATACAATCCAAATGATAGTCGGTCTATTACCGACCTTTTTGATAAATTAAAATGTACAAGCTGAGAATCAATACCGAAGAGAGTTTGAAAGTAATGATTCAAATGGGTGGAGGCCATCTTCCAAAGAAAAAATGGTGTCAATAACAATGTGGCAGTCCAATTCCATAGTGATAGAATTTCATCCCTTTTCAATATCGAGTCTTATGACCATGGTGATTGTTTGTGTTTCTGCAATGGATGACGAGAAGGTCGTCCTGAGCTAATATTAGATTGTTGTGATTAGATGTCCAAAAGATTCACGGACAACACCTCCAAAACCAGTGACGTCTTTGCTCGAGGGTGACACATCCACATTGATTTTCAAGAAGCTCGTGAAGGGAGGGTTTCAGAATCAAGGATCGGGCTTGATCGTGGGTCCTTCAAGCTGGTGTTCGCTGTGATTCCACACAGAAAGCTAGTGGGATGCATGATCAATCCATGAGACACATGGTTTAGAGACTTTGTTAAAAATAATGTCATTCCTCTCAACCCAGATAATCCATGCCATCATTCACTTGATGCTTAGATCCCCAACAATTGTTGGATTGGTGTTGCTCGATCTGGTTGGGCCGAATGCTTGTGGCCTGCAACTGTAACATCTCTGACTAATGTAGCGGAGCTGACTGACCGACACCGATAGGCACTATAGTAGTGCGGACTTCAGAGTCAACTTCACTGTAGCACTTTTAACTTCCAGCTGGCAGCCAATGTAGCGCTTTTGACAAAGTCGACCACCGTTCACTGTAGCGACGCAGACTTACCTTTTCGGAACAATGATCGTCTTCTTCATTTTATAGACCATTTTTGAGCTAGTGTTACCACGGAAAAACATATGTAATTTGTTGCTCCCAAATAGTGAAATTCTGCCTCTCCGGTGGATGTAGAGATTATTTCCGAACCACGTAAATCACTGTGTCCTTATTGCTTTCTTTCTTTCTTTTTCTCGTTTCTGTCGTTGTGTCTCCCGACGATTCCACAACAACAATGAGAAGAGATGCCCATTTAGAAAGAATAGTCTCAAATCCAAAGGCCATATCTAGAAGATGATCTATGTTGGGTTTGTGGGTGTTCCATACATACCTAAATCTAGGGTAATGGAAAATGGCATGCATGGAGGTTTTAGCGAAGGACCTGCAGATTGAGCACGTAGGGATCTCCGCTGCATGGCTAGAAGCAAGGAACTTCATGGAGGGGAGGATACTGGAGCACACTTCATTATTACAAAATATGTTTTAACAACACTAAAAATGGTCATTATCAACACCGACTACCGGAGCGAGATTAAAATCTCAAGGATTTTATCAACGATAAAAAAAAGTGTTGATAAATAGAGCATTTATCAGTGCTAAAAAAACATTGATAAAGGGGCATACTGCAGTGTGCTATAACAACACACTGTATCACCAGAAACACCATAAGAAATCAAAAAAATCAAGTACCATTAGATAATTTAAATGAAATAAAATTTACAACACAAGTACAAGAAAAAACACTATATTATAGACACTTAAAACATTGGTTTATACAATTATATAAGTACAAATTATGACATACATTCAAAAACATCAATATTCCTTTTTCTTTTGATCCCGACCCCACCTCATGCTATTGTCGAACAAACCATTTCTTCTCAAACAAAAGAACATACCTGTATAAGAAAATAATTCTTATGTTAGTAATAATATAACGAAATAAATTAATAGAAAGCGTTAATTTTAAACTAAAATTTGAGTCATACTAGAAAAATTGTGTATCAGATTGAGTTGTGGTTAATTCTTACATGTCACACCATCTATTGTTCATCTTCAGGCATTATCTCTATGAAAATTAACTAAATAAGTATAAGATAAAAATTTTAAGGAAATTAATTAAGTAATACCAGATAAAATGATGAGAAAATAATTTAGGCTCGTTTGCTCAGTTTTGGTGATGAGATGCGTGTTTTAAACTAAAATGACGCATATATATTGTAAAGACGCACTTGGAGTCACACCGGTCATACCGTGCATCACATTGAGGTGTGGTTTATTCCCACATGCCTCAAATGACTTATGGATCATTTTCCTAAAGTATCAAACTAATCCAAATGTGTTTGCTTGATTTTGAGTACGTCACTTCTCTTTTTTACTAAAATATCATTTTAAACTGGAAACACATACTTTGAGTCATAGTAGTCATATCATGTGTCGGTTTGACATGAGACTGATTCTTACACATCACAAATAACTTCTGAATCATTGTCCTAAATTATCAAGATAATCTAAGTGCGTTTTCTCAGTTTTCAGTGAGTGGATTTTTGAATTAAAATGTCAATTTTAAACTGATAACGAACACTTTGAGTCACACTGGACACATCATGTATCAGATTGAGGTGTAGATGATTTCTACACATCAAAAATGACTTATGTATCATTTTCTTAAAGTATCAAAGCAATCCGAATATTTTTACTCAATTTTGAGTATGTCAGTTGTCTTTTTTACTAAAATTAATGTCAATTATAAATAAAAAGAAACACTTGGAGTCATACCAGTCATACCATAAATCAGATTGAGGTGGGGATGATTTCTACACATCCAAAATGAATTATAGACCATTTTCATAAAGTATCAAAATAATATGAACATGTTTTCTTAGTTTTGAGTATGTCACTTATCTTTTTTACTAAAATGTCGTTTTAAATTGAAAACACGCACTTTGAGTCATACTGGTCATACTATGTGTCGGTTTGACATGAGACTAATTCCTACACATCAAAAATGACTTACGAATCATTTTTCTAAATTATTGGGACAATCTGAGCGCGTCTTGTCAGTTTTTAGTGAGTGCCACTTTTTGAATTAAAATATCAATTTTAAATTGATAATGGACACTTTGAGTCATACCGGTCATATCATGTATCAGATTGAGGTGAGGGTGATTACTACACATCAAAATGGCTTATGGATCTGTTGGTCAGAGTATATTACTCAAGATGGAAGGGGTGAATTGAGTAACTATAAAAATTTCTGAAAAAATTATTTTTAAAAGGTTTTCCCCAAAAGATTAGATACAACCCAGTTAATCAAGTTTATATTGTTTTAAGATTTTGACTGTTTAAATAACTTCTTAGAAGATTGATAAGTTCTCAGTACTTTTAATATTAATTATTAAAACTACTTTTGAAGTTATTCTACTAAGATAAGATAGTTATAACTTCTTTCTAAGACCAACTATAAAAGTGAATTTAGTGATTTCTGAGTTATGAAGAAAAGCAGTAAAACAAATAAAACTAAATTAAGCAGCACAACGAATATGAAACAAGTGGTTCAGTCTCAAGCTGAGACCTAATCCACTCCACTTGGTGATCACCTGCCACTAAGCAGTTTATATAAATAAACTTTTATCCACACCCTGGATCGAGGTTAACAACAGTACGCAGGATTGTCCAGGACACACAGGGACCTCTTCCATAGTTCTTTCTAGGTTCAAACTACCAGGCCACACGGGGACCTCTTCCACACTTATCTGTGGGTATACACAAGAGTAAATATAGTGTTTGAGTAAGGATATCTTGTATCCTTCAGTTTAATGCAGGAGATAGAGTGTGCTATTATACAGAAACACACTCTGCTTGAAAGTTAATGAAAATATACACAATCAGAGCAGAAAGATTGAGATAGTTTTAGAAGTGCTCTGAGTGTTGGTCTTTATAGATCTGGACTTCTGAGATGAAGCAGATGCAGAATTCGAGTCCTCATCTGTAAAATAGAGTGTCGTGATTCAGCTTGTGTTCTTCGTGAGGTTTGACAGTGCGGAGATGTTCTCTAGGCTTCAAATATGCTTTGTGTGTTCTTCAGCTACTTCGAGTTGTATGCAATAGGCCTTTCTTTAAAAAAATTCTCTAAGTGTGTTCTTCGCTATGGTGCTCATGCCCGCTTGGTTTTCTTTCTCGTGTATATCTTATTTCTGGGCAGCACTTTTCTTTTATCTTAGAAAGCATGTGTTGGGGCTGACATGTTGCATGTATTCTGCACCTCATACCTCATACTGTTTGATGATATGTCTACAAAGAAACATTAATCATGTCAGTGCATTAAAATCTTCAAATATGACTGTTAGAGATTAAATTAAAAAATGACAAAACATATTAAGAAACAGTGTCATAGTATGTCATGGAAATGGTGTCTCCTTCACACGGTGTCTGGATTGGTCATGACGTCTGAATGTCACGGTGTCTCATGGTCATGGTGTCTCAATGTTTACAGTGTCTGCTTCACGGTGTCTCATGGTCACGGTGCCAGAAATACATAACCAATGGCAGACTCACGTAGCAATGCGAAACGGGCGGGGCGGGCCAAGCCCGCACGGGCTTGAGCCCATGCGGGCTAGACCTGCAAAAGCCCGCATAAAAAACGGGTAGATTTATCAAGCCCGCCCCGCCCCGCAGTGGATGCGGGCAAGCCCACGGGCAACCCGCATTCAATATTGTTTTTTATAATTTTTTACATTTTAAAAATAGACTTTTAAACAAATATAAAATAAAAAAATTAAAAACTAAAAAATAAAATAATTTTATAAAATAACATAAAAAAAACATACCTCCTGTTTGTAGCCGCCGGAGGTGGGGGGTCGTGAGCCGGCGAAGGAGCCGCCGGAGGTGGGGGGACGTGCGTGGTGAAGGAGGTGGGGAAGGGGTCATCGGGGTCGGGTGGGGGTGGTGGGGGATTGGGGTAGCAGCGGTGGAGGCGGGGAAGGGGTTGCGGGGGTCGGGGCGAAGGAGGTCGGGGATGGGGGTAGCAGCGGTGGAGGAGGTCGGGGGTAGCGGCGGAGAACGCCAGGGCCGGGGAGTAGAAGCGGAGGAAGTCGGGGCCAGGGGGTAGCGGGGGTCGCGGCGTGACAGAGGAGGCCAGGGATGGGGGGTAGCGGTGGAGGAGGCCGGGGTTGGGGGGTAGCGGGGGTCGCGGCGCGGCAGAGGAGGCCGGAGTCGGGGGGTAGCGGCGGAGGAGGCCGGGGCCGGGGGGTAGTGGGGGTCACGGCGCGACAGAGGAGGCCGAGGACGGGGGGTAGCGGCAGAGGAGGTCAGGGTCGGGGGGTAGTAGGGGTCACGGCGCGGTAGAGGAGGCCGAGGACGGGGGGGTAGCGGCAGAGGAGGCCGGGGCCGGGGGGTAGCAGGGGTCGTGACGCGGCAGAGGAGGTCGAAGTCGGGGGGGGGGGGGGGGGGGTAGCGGCGTAGGAGGTCGGGTCCGGGGGTAGTGGGGGTCGCGGCGTGGCAGAGGAGGCCGGGGATGGGGGTAGCGGCGAAGGAGGCTGAGGCCAGGGGGTAGCGGGGGTCACGGCGCGGCAGAGGAGGCCGGGGTCGGGGGGTAGCGGGGGTCGCGGCGCAGTGGAGGATGTCAGGGTCGGGGTATCTAGCGGCCGAGGAGACCGGTGGGTAGTGGCGGAGTAGGCCGGGGTGTAGCGGCGGAGGATGCCAGGGCCGAGGGTTAGCGGCAGAGGAGACAGTGTCGGGGGGTAGCGGCGGGGGAGGCCGGGGCCGGGCGGTAGGTGGCCGGGGCTAGGGGGTAGCGGAGGACTCGACTCCGAGTAGATGTGCAGTGCAGTACAGTAGCATGAGTGTGAAGGAGGAGGGGCGGGGGAATATGTGAAGGTAATTAAAATAAATATAAATGGATAATAAATGGAGGCAGGCACATGAGGATACCTTGGGAAATGAAGGGCAAGGGAGGCGGCGGGATGGGAGGCATGCAAGCAAGCATGGCGTTGGGAAATTAATGAAGGGTATAAAAAATTTAAAGTTAATATAATATAATTATTATAAAAAAATTACACTATTAACCCGCGGGCCAGCCCGTATCCGTGCGGGTAAACTCGCACGGGTTGGATGTCCGTGCGGGCTACCCATATAAGCCCATTTCAAATGTGGTCTATTTTTAATAAACCCACCCCGCCCCAAACCCGCCCCAAGCCCGCTTAACCCGCGGGCCCGCAGCCCGTTTTGCACCGCTAGACTCACGACGTCTTAGAATTTTCAAGATAACTGTATTCAGACTTAAGCAATGATGATCATAGAATGGATTAGACTTAATCATTTGTCAGAGAAATCATTATAAAGTGAGTCAAAAGATAGTATAAAGTAATTAAACTGAATGTAGAGTAATTAAGATCTTGAATGGCTCTTCTTAAAACATGAGAATACTTTAAACATTAATACACATGATTTGATATAATTTACAGGATTTAACCAGGTTGAATAGGATTTGTGATCATTAAAACATGATTAGTACATGAGGAGTCCAGCAATCTCCCCCTTTTTGATGATCACAAATCATGTAAAGTTAAAGTGTATATTTGATTCAACTGTAGATATAGAGATAAATTTCTAACATATAACATATAGTGATTTCTCCCCATTTTGGGATTATAAAAAATATGGAATAAGAGAAGTCATGAAAAGTGCACATGTCATTAAAGAAAATAAGGTTCAATAAAAACGGAAAAGAGCAAAACAAAAGCAATAACATCCCTATAAAAAAGGAGTAATCACTGTGCTTCTTCATGGGTTGTCCTTCTCTTAGCCTTTAGTAGCAGTAACAGAAGAGGAATCCATAGGAGTAGAGGTTGAGGTAGAAGAAGGGAGTGAGGTGGTTGATAGAGAGGGTAAAGGTAGGCCTTCAAAAACCATCAGAGCCAGAGTAGGAGTAGTAGAAGATCGAGGCAGTTGTTGATCAAGGATCACAAGCCTAATCTGACTCAATGCTTTGTTAATAGATGTAGTAGTGGAGGCTAGGGCATATGTGAAGTTAGGTAGTCTAGGTCTCAGAGGTGCAGCCTCAGGAGCAACAATGGCTGTACTATGTACATTAAGGTAAGGCCTCAGAAGATTAATGAAATCCGCAATGATCTCCCCACCATACTGCATGGCTTTTTCAAAATCATCCTTATTTTCCATAAACTTGTCAAACGATCGAGTAAAATCTGTGAGCTTTTGGAATTGGGTCTTGAAAGCATGAGTCATAGGAGGAATTCTCAGATTTTCAACAGGATACTTGAAATGATTTGTCATATCAGTCTTTGAGAAGATTCAGTTGAAGTAGAAATCCACTTTCTTAGCAATCTCTTGCTGAGAATCATTAGAAATTTTTGAGTGGATTTGGACTAGATCAAGAACTCAATCACTATTCTTGATAACTTCAGAGAGAGAAGCTGCGTTGAAACCACTGAGTAAATTCTAAAGATCTTCTTTGAATACTGTTATGAGAAGATCATTGTCCAAAGAGGATTTAGAGGATTGACCAGAGGCTTTAGAAGCATTGATAGTGGTGGTGAGAGATTTCAGTTGGTTCAACACTTTTTGAAGACACCCCGTATATTCATCAGTGAGTTTGTTAAGATTTACAACAATCTCTCTCATCTCCTTCACGATCTTTTTGTTTCTTTCAATGACCTTTTCATCTCAGGAAGCTAGATAAGGTTGAATTTGAGACACAACAACCTGTGGGGTTTGAGTAACATTTGGTTCTATAGGAGGAGAAACAAGCTCTGATCTCTTGTGCATCTCTTTTTGCATGTCCTCAATCATACCTCTCAGAGTCTTCACTTCATCACTAAGTATCCAGTTTTCAACTCTGAATTCTTGAATCTCATGAAGCATTTTAGGTTGAATCTGCTAGATTATCTTTTCCAACAATAGTGAGGCATCTCTCTCACTTAAATTGGTCACAAGAAGAGGTTGGATATTCAAGAGTTTCTCAACTCCAAATAAGAGGGTAGCACCAAATTCCTTTAGATCATACTTACTTACCAAGGAAGATTGGTCTAATGAAGTTTCATAAATAGGTACTGATACAGTTTCAGGTTCCTTTGCAGGGGAAAAATTAGAGACCGATTTCAACTGGAACAAAGAAGAAATATCAAGGCCTTTTGCTGAGACTTTCTGAGAGTCATCCACATCATAGAAGCTGGGTAACTTATATTGAGTGGCTATAGGACTTGAAACAACTGGATTTGGTACTTCAGTAGATTCCAGGTTTGGGGGTTGCTCCCCCTTAACGGTTGCATCTTTCTCAGGACTGAGAGGCTTAGGGTCTTGATTTAATTCCACAAAATCAGCTCATAGTTCCTCACCCATTTCCTGTCTATCCAACTGAAAAGCTAGCTCCATTCTCTCTTTAGCCAAAGGGATGATTTAAGGAACAAATTGTTCCATAGGGAGTTCATCAAGGTTAGTTTCTTGCATAACATGTAGCTCTTCCACTATAGGTTCTTCCATGGCATTATTTTCAGTTTCTTTAGTAACAGATTCTATTTCAAGATCAGGTTGATCTACCAGATTAATAGCATCTTTAGGAGCATGGCCTTCTTCTTCAAGAACTTAATGAGGAACAAGAGGACTATCTTCCTCAACAGAAATAGTTTATCTAAGCGGCACAACAACCTCTTCTTATTCTTCAGAAGAGTACTCAACAATCTCATCTAGTTCCAAAACAAGATCAGAAATATTTCTTGGTCTTGAGGTATGTTCCACTGGATTTAATTTCTCATAAATTCTATCATTGTCTTCCACCCATTCATTTTTCCAAGGATTCCAATTTATCTTCATTCTCTTTATAGTGGCTTTTGAGAGGCAGAATTCACAATCCTTAATTACTTCCTCATTAGGTCCAACCATACCTTTGGCAAGAAGCATGGCTGAGATTAGCTGAGAGTAAAATAGGGAAGTTGACTTGGATATGACTTTGATCAGCTCACATATATGGTGTATGATATAATTGCACAGGTTGATATTATGCCCATTTTTCATAAGGTGGATAAAAAACATATCCTGATATTTCAAAACAGCAAAATCACCTTTTTTGGGACTAACCAAATTCTGTATAAACTTGAACAGAAGCCTTGATTCTCTATCTAGTTCAGCAACAATGGCTCTCCTCTGGGTGCCATTTCCAGTTAAGGCTTTCAAATCATCCTCTAGATCAAAGAATTCGGTTGAAGGCGGGGGTCCTCTCTAATAATCCTCACAGATGCCTTCATGAGGTATCCTAAGGCATGTAACCCATAAACTCAAAGAGAATGAACATCTCTGACCATTGATACAACTTCTCACGACATATCCATCTTCAGACTCAAAGGAGAACTGAACATATTGATAAAACTGAGCTACAAACTTAGTATAGATAGATCTATCTTCTTTTGAAAACCACTCTAACCAGCATTGCTGTTCTAAAACTTTCAAAACCAAGGAATTACTGGACAGAATCCATTTGGGGAAAACCTCTTTCTCAGGTACGACAACTCGGTTTTCTAGATTTGGATTTAGAGGTCCTTCGGGTGCTAGCTTAGGTGCAATCTTCTTCTTTTTTGAGCTGCGCTTCTCAGGAGTCGATGATGAAGGGCGCTTCATCCTGGGCATCCACCAAAGGTTCGAGAGAGAGAAAAGGGTTGTAGGGTTGAAGAAGGGTTTGAAATGAGTGAATAGAGTAAAGATCAAATGAATAATCAAGTGATACTTTATTTATTTTATCATTTATGAATTCCAAACGTCGCAAATGTAAAAGTGCGGGAAAACAAAAAAGTGAAAAGGATAATTATCGCGATATGAATTTTTACAAAAAAATCATAAAATTTTTTTAGAGTGAGATCGTGTATGGTCATTACAGTGAGACAACAAATGCAAGTTACAGTGAGATAGTGAACGAACTTCACAGTGAGACAGTAAACATTAACTTTTATGACGAGATTGTAAAATGTGAGATAGTAACTAAGCATTACGGTGAGACAGTAAACTGTGAGATAGTAACTAAGAATTACGGTGAGACAGTAATATGAAACACTATCTGAGAAACCATAATCATGAAATAGTAAAGTATAAAACAATAAGATATCGAACAGTAAGACATGAAACAGTAAGATATCAAACAATAAGACATGAAACAGTAAGATATCAAATAGTAAGACATGAAACATTAAGATATATATTTGAGGTTTAGCATGCCTAGTTCATGTATGATGTAGTCTATTCTTTCAGAAGTTAATGGTTTGGTGAATATATTAGCAAGCTGATACTCATTACCAATGAATTCCAAAGTGATATCACCTTTTTGATAATGATCTCTCAAAAAGTGACGTCTTACATCAATATGCTTTGTCCTAGAATGTAAAACAGGATTTTTCGAGATGTTAATAGCACTTGTGTTGTCACATTTTATAGCTACATGCCTGAATTGATATCCATAATCTAGTAATGTGTGTTTCATCCATAAAATTTGTGCACAACAACTGCCAGTAGCTATGTATTCAGCTTCTGAAGTAGATAATGAAACAGAATTTTGTTTCTCACTACACCATGATACTAGTGACTTGACTAAAAAATGACTTGTTTCAGAGGTTCTTTTTCTATCTAACTTATAGCCACCAAAGTCAGCATTAGAATAACTAACTAATTCAAATAATTGTCATCTAGGATAGAACAATCCTAGATTGGGTGTATGATTGAGGTATTTGAAAATTCTCTTTAAAACATTTAAATGAGATTCCTTAGGATTTTCTTGAAAACGAGCACACATACACACACTAAAAATAATGTCAGGACGACTAGAAGTTAAGTAGAGTAAACTTCCAATCATTCCTCTATAAGTGGTTTGATCAACAGATTTTCCATCTTCATCAAGATGCAACTTACAAGTGGTACTCATGGGAGTGTCACTACTTTTAGTGCTATCTAATCCAAAACATTTTAGAAGATCTCTAGTATATTTACTTTGAGTTAAAATAATTCCATCATTATTTTAAAAGATTTGAAATCCAAGAAAGAATTTCAGTTCACCCATTAAACTCATTTCAAATTCATTTTTCATCATTTTAGAAAAATCAACACATAAAGAATTTTTTGAAGATCCAAAAATAATATCATCTACATATATTTGAACAAATAAAACATCATTAGAAATTCGTTTTATAAAAAGGGTAGGATCAACTATTCCTTTTGTAAAACCTTTGGAAATAAGAAAAGTACTCAACCTATTATACCAAGATCTTGGAGCTTAATTTAAACCATATAAAGCTTTTGATAATTTAAAAATATGATTTGGAAAGTGGGGGTTTGTAAAACCAGGGGGTTGTTCCACAAAAACATCCTCAGCTATATACTCATTTAAGAATGCACTTTTAACATCCATTTGATATAGTTTGAAATTCAGATGTGCAGCATAGATGAGCAAGACTCTGATGACTTCAAGTCTAGCTACTGGTGCAAAAGTCTCTTCATAATCAATTCCTTCTTCTTGACTATAGCCTTGTGTAACTAATCTGGCCTTATTTCTAACTATGTTACCAGCTTCGTCTACCTTATTTCTGAACACCCATTTAGTGACTATGGTGAATGTGTCCTTAGGTCTTTCAACAAGTTTCCAAACTTTGTTCCTTTCAAACTGATTAAGCTATTCTTGCATAACCATCACCCAAAATTTATCATTAATAGCATCATTAATGCTTTTAGGTTCAAGTTGTGACAAGAAGGCTTGATGTTCAACCTGATTTCTAAGAGAAGCTCTAGTCTGAGTTCCTTTGTCTAGGTCTCCTACAACAACATCTAAGGGATGGTTCTTAAGAGTTATAACTGATCTAGAAAATGAGGGACTAGTGATTTCAGGTTCATCAACAGATTCAGGTTCATTGTGACTTGATTCTAAGGAATTTCCAGAACTGGAAGTTTTCACAGATTCTTTCACAGAATGGTTTGAAGATTTTGGATTAATGTTCAGATTTGATACATTATCCTCCAGGTTCTCTAGAATGGTTTTAGGCTCATGTGGATCTGTTTCATCAAATTTGACATGAACAGATTCTTCCACACATTTTGTTCTTTTATTGAACACTCTATAGGCTTTACTAGACAAGGAATATCCTAATAAGATACCTTCATCACTTTTGGATGCAAATTTGTCAAGATTGTTCTTAATATTAAGGATATAGACTTCACAACCAAAAACTTTGAAGTAGTTTACCTTGGGTTTTCTATTTTTCCATAACTCATAAGGAGTCCTTTTAAGAATAGGTCGGATCAACACTCTATTGATTATGTAGCATGCTGTATTGACAGCTTCATCCCAAAAATAAATAGGTAGGTCATACTCATTAAGCATTGTTCTAGAAATCTCTTGCGAGGTTCTATTCCTTCTCTCCATAACTCCATTTTGATGAGGTGTTCTAGGGGAAGAGAAATTGTGACTATAATCATTTTGTGAGCAAAATGATTCAAACTCTTGATTTTCAAACTCACGGCCATGATCACTTCTTAATGATTTAAAACTAAGTCCACTAAGATTTTCTACAGACTTGGCATACTTAGTAAAATAAGAACAAGATTAACTTTTGTGAGACATAAATAAGGTCCAAGTATATCTAGAGAAATCACCTACAAGAACATAAACATAGTGCTTCCCATTTAGACTAGAAACTCTAGATGGTCCAAAAAAACCCATGTGAACTAGTTCGAGAGTTTGAGAAGTTGACACTTCTTTCTTTGGTTTTAAGGAAACTTTGTGCTGTTTTCTCTTTTGAGAAGGATTACACACTTTTTCATTTGGAAACTCAAGTTTGGGTAAGTCTTTAACTAAGATTTTTCTAGTTATCTTTCTAAGGGAGTGAATATTACAGTGTCCTAGTCTCCTATGCCAGATCCAAGACTCTTTATGAAATACACTTAAGCATGAAACATTTTGAGAAGCTAAAGAATATAAGTTAACAGAGTAAACATTTTCACTTCTTAATGCAGAAAATACTAATTAACCTTTAGAATTAAAGACATTACAAGCATCATTTTAAAATCTAACATGAAATCCACCATCACATAATTATGAGATACTGAGCAGATTATATTTTAATCCATCAAAAAATAGTACTTTAGAAATTAAAACTGAGTTAGAGTTACCGATTTGGACGAGGCCAATAATATTTCATTTGGAATTGCCACCAAATTTGACATGTCTTCCATCTATTTTTATTAGGTTCTTGAAGCATGAGTAGTCTCCTGTCACGTGTCTTGAACATCCACTGTCCAAGTACCATAGAATTTTATAGGAACTCTTTAAGAATCTTTCCTACAAAAAGATTAAGCAAAAATAGATTTTGGTACCCATACTTGTTTGGGTCCAGTAATATTAGTGATAAGTGCTTTAAGAACCCATATTTGCCTCATAGGGTTCCTATAAGCATTACATAGAGTATTTGAAAAATAGACTCTATTCGGTCCACAAAAACTTGAAACAGTATAATATGTATCATGAATTGAACTAGATGATTTGTGTCTATAACTGGGAGTAAAACTGTATGTCCTAGATTTTGAAACAAAATTTTTTCTACCTAGATTTCTTTTACTAGGTTTATAACCAATGCCAATGTTGTATTTATGAGCAATTTTTTTCCTAGAATTTGAGTAAGGTTATTTTTCCCATTGGTAAACTTTTCGAGGTCACTCTTTTATTGCTCATTAGACATTTTTAATTCATTGTTTTCTTTGAGCAGTTGGGCATTTTTCTCTTTTTCAGTTATGAGTTCAGATTTAACAGTTACAGTAAAAGCATGTTGTTTCTTTAATGATTTATATTTGTCTTTTAGTTCATTGCATGTTTCCTCAAGCATGTTATAGTATTCAAACATTTATTCATTAGTCATATTTTCAGAGTCACTCTCATATCCATAATAATATGAATTATGTAAAGAGGAGTACAGTGTTACCTATGATGTGTTTTTCATAAAACACATATTGGCTTTGTTAGCCTGTTCATCATGTGATGTCTCTGAGTCGCTTGAACTGTCCTCAGAAGCACTCCAAGTTGCTTTCATTTCTTTTTTATACTTCCTGTCCTTGTCCTCATATTTCTTTTTGTATTTGAGCTTTGGACAGTCAACCTTGTTATGTCCTTTGCGCTTACATTCATATCATACAATTTCATCAGTCTTGTCACTTCTTTTCCAGTCCTTCCAATTTCCTTTTTGGTCATATTTGCTCTTGAAGTTAGGATTTTTGAAAAAGTTCTTCTTCTTGTAAAATCTTTTAAATCTTTTGGCTAATTGAGCCATTTCTTCATCACTTTCAGATGATGATTGTTCATCACTGGAACTTTCTATAGAAGCTTCCAGTTTCCCTTTGTCTTTGTGCTTAGAGGTGGTGGTCTTGAATGTAACAAATTTCCTCTTTGGCTCATCTTCCTCCTCCTTGTTGACTTTCAGCTCTTCCTCATACATCATCAGTTTCCCAATGAGTTCTTTTACAGGTAGTTTGCTGATGTCGCATGATTCTCTAATAGAGACAGAGGTTCCCCTCCATCTGTCAGGCAGACATCTGAGAATTCTCATGATCTGTTCCTTGGCAGTGACTTCTCTTCCAAGAGAAATCATTGTACTGACAATCTCATTGAACCTAAGATACATGTCAGCAATGGGTTCATCAGATTTCATCTAAAAATTATCATATTTAATAGTATAATTATTAAGTATTTTTTCTTTTACACTATATGTTCCTTCATGCGAGGAAGATAGGGTATCCCAAATTTCATGGGCAATTTTACAAGCAGAAATTCTATTGAATTCCTCATCTTCTAAGGAGCAGTATAAAGCATTCTTATCTTTGCGGTTGTTATTGTAGGCAGTTTTGGTAGGTTCATCCCATGTGATTCTATCAGTAGTAGGAATATTATATTCATCTATAATGGATGACCAAATTTCCAAACTCATACTCTCTAAATGCATTTTCATTTTAATTGTCCATTGAACATAATTGGTTCCATTAAAGAATGGTGGTCTGTTGGTTGCAAAACCTTCCAATCTGTTATCCATAATAAAGTATTAATTTAAAAGAGATATAAATTTAGAATTAATAGAAATTTATAGATATTTAATGTTCAAATACAATCACAGTTGAATAAGATTAAACAGATTCCTAATAAACAACCTTTGCTACCAAATTTTGGTCGGAGTAGATTACTCAAGAGGGGAGGGGTAAATTGAGTAACTATAAAAATTTCTATAAAAATTATTTTTAAAAGGTTTTTCCCAAAAGATTAGACACAACCCAGTTAATCAAGGTTATACTGTTATAAGAGTTTGACTGTTTAAATAACTTATTAGAAGATTGATAAGTTCTCAGTACTTTTAATATTAATTATTAAGACTACTTTTGAAGTTATTATACTAAGACAAGACAGTTATAACTTCTTTCCAAGACTAACTATCAAAGTGAATTTAATGATTTCTGAGTTATGAAGAAAAGAAATAAAATAGAGAAAACTAAATTAAGCATCACAACAGATATGAAACAAGTGGTTCAGTCTCAAGCTGAGACCTAATCCACTCCACTTGGTGATCACCTGCCACCAATCAGTTTATATAGATAAACTTTGATCCACACCCTAGATCGGGGTTAACAACAGTACGCAGGACTGTCCAGGCCACACAGGGACCTCTTCCATAGTTCTTCATAGGTTCAAACTACCAGGCCACACGGGGACCTCTTCCACACTTATCCGTGGGTATACACAAGAGTAAATAGAGTGTTTGAGTAATGATATATTGTGTCCCTCAGTTTAATGTGTGATACAGAGTGTGCTATTATACAGAAACACACTCTGCTCGAAAGTTAATGAAAAGATACACAACCAGAGCAGAAATATTAAGATAGGTTTAGAAGTGGTCTGAGTGTTGGTCTTTGAAGCTATGGACTTCTAAGATGAAGCAGATGTAGAATTCGAGTCCTCGTCTGTAAAACAGAGTGTCATGATTCAGCTTGTGTTCTTCATGAGGTTTGACAGTGCAAAGATGTTCTCTAGGCTTCAAATATACTTTGTGTGTTATTGAGCTGCTTCGATTTTCGTGCAATAGGCCTTTCCTTAAAAATTTACTCTAAGTGTGTTCTTCACTATGGTGATCACACCCGCTTGGTTTTATTTCTCATGTATATCTTAATTTTGGGCAACACTTTTCTTTTATCTTGGAAAGCATGTGTTGGGGCCGACAGGTTGCATGTATTCTGTACCTCATACCTCGTACTTTCTGATGATATGTCTACAAAGAAAAATTAATTATGTTAGTGCATTAAAATATTCAAATATGACCGTTAGAGATTAAATTGAAAAACGACAAAACATATTAGGAAATAGTGTCACAGTATGTCATGGAAATGGTGTCTCCTTCACATGGTGTCTGGATTGATCATGGTGTCTGAATGTCATAGTGTCTCATGGTTATGGTGTCTCAATTTTTACGGTGTCTGCTTCACGGTGTCTGCTTCATGGTGTCTCGTGGTCATGGTGCCAGAAAGACATAACCAGTGGCAGACTCACGGTGTCTTAGACTTTTCAAGATAACTGTATTCAGACTTAAGTAACAATAATCATAGAATGGATTAGACTTAATCATTTGTCAGAGAAATCATTATAAAGTGAGTCAAAAGATAGTATAAAGTAATTAAACTGAATGTAGAGCAATTAAGATCTTGAATGGCTCTTCTTAAAACATGGGAATACTTTAAACATTAATACACATGATTTGATATAATTTACAGGATTTAACCAGGTTGAATAGGATTTGTGATCATTAAAGCATGATTAGTACATGAGGAGTCCAACAAGATCATTTTCCTAAAGTATCAAAACAATACAAATGAATTTGATCAGTTTTGAGTATGTCAGTTGTCTTTTTTACTAAAATTAATGTCTAGTTTAAATAAAAAGACGTACTTGGAGTCATACTGGTCACACCATGCATTAGATTGAGGTAAAACTGATTCCTACACATCCCAAATGACTTATAGATTTTTTTTATTAAAGTATCAAAACAATACTAATGTGTTTCCTTAGTTTTGAGTACGTCACTTACCTCTTTTACTAAAATATAATTTTAAACTAGAAACACGCACTTTGAGTCATATCAGTCACATCATTTTTTGGTTTGATGCGATACTAATTCCTACACATAAAAAATGAACTATGAATCATTATACTAAATTATCAAGACAATCCAAGCATGTTTTATTGGTTTTTAGTGAGTGACACTTTTTGAACTAAAATATCAATTTTAAACTGATAACAAACACCTTGAGTCATACCGGGCACATCATGTATCAGATTGAGGCAAGGATGATTCTTACACGTCAAAAATAACCTATGGATTGTTTTCCTAAAGTATGAAAACAATCCAAATGTGTTTTCTCAGTTTTAAGTATGTTAGTTGTCTTTTTTACTAAAACTAATATCAATTTTAAATAAAAAGATGCACTTGGAGTCATACCGGTCACACCATGCATCAGATTGAGGTGATGCTGATTACTAAAAATCTCAAATGACTTATGGATCATTTTAATAAATTATCAAAACAATTGAAATGCATTTTCTTGGTTTTGAGTACGTCACTTTTCTTTTTTACCAAAATGTCATTTTAAACTGGAAACATGCACTTTGAGTCATATCAATCACATCATATGTTGGTTTGACATGAGACTGATTCCTACTCATCAAAAATTAATTACGAATCATTTTACTAAATTATCGACATAATCTGAGTGCATTTTCTCAATTTTCATTGGTGACACTTTTTGAACTAAAATTTCAATTTTAAACTGATAATGATGCTTTAAGTCATATCAGGCACATCGTGTATCAGATTAAGGTGAGCCTGATTCCTACATGTCAAAAACGACTTATGGTTTTTTCTCCTAAAGTATCAAAATAATCCGAATTCATTTTCTTGGATTTGAGTATGTTAGTTTTTTTACTAAAATTAATGTTAATTTTAAAATAAAAATATTTACTTGGAGTCATACCGGTCAAACCATGTATCAGATTTAGGTGAGAATGATTCTTACACATCCAAAATGACTTATGGATCATTTTTCTAAAGTATCAAAATAATATGAATGCATTTTCACAGTTTTGAGTACGTCACTTGTCTTTTTAATCTGGAAACACACACTTTGAGTAATACTGGTCACATCGTGTGTCGGTTTGACATGAGTCTGGTTCCTACACATAAAAAATTACTTATTATTCATTTTTCCTAAATTATAAACACAATCCAAGAGTGTTTAATCAGTTTTTAGTGAGTGAAACTTTTTGAACTAAAATGTCAATTTTAAACTAATAACGGACACTTTGAGTCATACCAGACACATTGTGCATAATACTGAGGTGATACTAATTAATACACGTCAAAAATTACTCATGTATCATTTTACTAGTGTATCAAAACAATCTGAATGTGTTTTCTCAATTTTGAGTATGTTCTTTGTCCTTTTTACTAAAACTAATGTCAATTTTAAATAAAAAGACACACTTGGATCCATACCGGTCACAATGTGAATCTAGGTGAGGATGATTTATACACATACCAAATGAATTATGATCCATTTTACTAAAGTATAAAAATAATCTGAATGAGTTTCTCAATTTTGAGTATGTCACTTTTCATTTTTATTAAAATGTCATTTTAAACTGGAAACATACACTCTGAATCATACCGGTCACACCGTGTGTCGGTTTGATTTGAGATTGATTCCTACACATAAAAAATAACTTAAGAACCATTTTAATAAATTATTAATACAATCCAATATCATTTTCTCAGTTTTTAGTGAGTGACGCTTTTTGAACTAAAATGTCAATTTTAAACTGATAACATACACTTTGAGTCATATCAGACACATCGTGTATTGGATTGAGGTGAGTATGATTCCTACACATAAAAAATAAATTATGGATCATTTTTATAAAGTATAAAAAAAAATCCAAATGCATTTTCTTGGTTTTGATTATGTCAATTGTCTTTTTTATTAAAATTAATGTCATTTTTAAATAAAAAGATGCACTTAGAGTCATACCAGTCACACCGTGCATCAAATTTAGATTCGGAAGATTACCATACATCCCAATTGACTTACAGATCATTTTAATAATGTATAAAACAATCTAAATGTTTTATCTCAATTTTGAGTATGTCACTTGTCTTTTTTACTAAAATGTCATTTTAAACTGGAAACATGCACTTTGAGTCATACCCGTCACATAGTGTGTAGGTTTGACATGAGACTGATTCCTACATGTCACAAATTAATTATGAATCATTTTACTAAATTATTAATACAATCCAAGTGTGTTTACTTAGTTTTCAGTGAGTGACACTTTTTGAACTAAAATGTCAATTTTAAACTAATAACAGACACTTTGAGTCATATCGGGAATATCGTGTATTAGATTGAGGTGTAGATGATTTATACACATCACAAATGACTTATGGATCATTTTAATAAAGTATAAAAATAATATTAATGTGTTTTCTTGGTTTTGAGTATGTCAGTTGTCTTTTTTTCTAAAATTAATTTCAATTTTAAATAAAAATAAGCACTTGGAGTCATACCGGTCACACCATATTTTGGATTGAGGTACAAATGATTCCTACACATCCCAAAGTCTCAAAAAAATCTTAACTTACAATGTTACCATGATTTCCATTGGAATAAAGTAATATATTATCTCTTTTGTATCTTGTTGCAGATTGTTGAAAGCAAAATATGACTTTCCAAAAGATCTGTGAAAAAAGACTAAATAAGTATTAGATAAAAATAATAAGGAAATTAAATTTCAAATAGTAGATAAAATGATAACAAAATCAATTAAATTATTGATAGGAATTTACCTTTTCATGATGGTTGTATACATTCTTGACCCATGTCCTTGTTTTCATTATCTTAGTTAGAGTCTCAAAGTCCAATCTCTCATGAGCATGAACAACTTTGAACAAACCACCCCAACTCAAACAAAATAATACACCTGTATAAGAAAATAATTATTATGTTATTAATACTAAAAATAAATAAATTAAACATAAATATGAAATAATACATTAATTCTATGTACAATGATTTTACTATGAAAACATTAATATTACCTCTATTATTGAGCATAGGTAGTGACGTCACTCTTCCTACAAAGTTAATAGATGGAACTTTAAGTAAAGTGATAAATTCCAACAAGTTAGGGGTGAAAATATTTTTAATGAGAATAATTCTATATAAGTTTTGGTGTAAAAAGTCATAAAAGATAGACAAAAATATTCTAAAATAAACGAACTATGAAAATATGACTTCCCAAAAGATCTATGAAAAAACTAAGCATTAGATAAAAATGATAAGGAAATTAGATTATAAATAGTAGATAAAATGATGAAAAAATTAATTAAATAAGTAGCAGGAATTCACCTTTTCATGATAGTTGTATACATTCTTGACCAGTTTCCTTATATTCATTATCTCAGTTGTAACCTCGAAGTCTAATCTCTCATGAGCATGAGAAGCTTCGAACAAACCACCCCACCTCGAATAAAATAATCCACTTGTATAAGAAAATAATTCTTATGTGATTAATACTAAAAATAAATAAATAAAACATAAATATGAAATATTACATTAATTCTATGGACAATGATTTTATTGTGAAAATATCAAGATTACCTCTGTGATTGAGTAGAGGCAGCACCATTTCTCTTCCTGCAAAGGTAGTGGAGGGAACTTGAAGGAAATTGATAAATTAAAACACTTTAGGGGTGAAAGGGTTTTGAGGGAGAAGAAGTTTGTGTAAGTTTTGGTACAAAAAGCATGAAATATGGGAAAACAATCTTCTAAAATAAATGAAATCTTCAAGGAATAATGAAAATTAAATCAATGTTTAATTATATATTTTTTTGGTAAAATAGAGAAATTATATTGTAACATTACCTTTACATCTTACCAAAGGGTTTACTTCATTATAATATGTTCTTACATGGGATTAGTAACATCATCATGTGTAGAAGACATTGTATGCATGAGTAATCAAACATTCAATTTAGATTATGTTAATACAGTAAATAACATATAATATTATGAGGAAAAACATAGTATATTAAAAAACTATAATATCCCAGACTTTATGGAGGTATGTTCTTGTTTACATTCTAGTTTAAATACCCTAATCTTGGTTAATGAAATATTTACCGGATGTATGAGGAGGTACAGGGGTGTTCCGGGGGTTTGGGTCATGAAAGGAAGGGAAAATGGTCGTACGGTGCATGTTGCATGGTTATAGAATGATTAGAGATAACTGTGCACCCAAATTGTGCTATCCAGGAGGAGGGGTGCACATTTTATGTAAACTGTGCAAAGGGGGAGGCCAAACCATGTGGTTTGGGATAGAGGCATTCTGCACGGTTAGTGCACGGTTTGTCAAACTGTGCAGAGCTCCCCAGGTAACTATGATACTTAGCCATCTCGAACATAGGCTACCTCATGGTTGTCGCACGGTTTGAAAAACCATGTGTCCAAATCATGCACCCTATTAGAAAGTGAGAATTTACCATTTTCCCCCTCATGATTTTAAGTTCCTCGCCATATTTTCTTCCCGTGTCTTCCTCCTCCAGCCTTAGTGATGAACCTAAACCCCCAAATCATTCCAAGGGTTGATCTACTTTGATTTTTGGTTGTTTGGAGTGTCGTTGGTTGTATATCGAATCTCCAGGTAATTCTAATAGTCCTCTTGATTCTCTTTCTGTATTAAGGCTTGGGGTTTCATTCTTCTTCTTCTGAAGACTAAAACCCCTCTTTTTCCAGCGGATCTTAGGTTGAATCTTCAAGGGATGCTTGAATCCAAATATAAGGCTAAGGTTGAGCATGTGTTTTTCTTCAGATTTGAGGTAGGTGTTCTACAAGTTATATCCCAAAGTTTGAAGTTGATTTGTGCATGTGTGGTTGTGTTATTGTCTCTCTATTATTGTTAAATTGACACCTTTAGTGAGATTTTGTAAAATTATTGGATAAATGTTGAATTGAACCTCTCATGATCCCCGTGGGATGCATTGAGATTTATTAGACTAGTTTGGGTCCACCCATAGGGCATTCCGACATTCCCAAATGTGGAAAATGTTAATATTAAGCCTAGATTTGATTTATGTTGAAATAGATACCATGATAAATATATTGACATGTTGTTTTGAATTATAAAAAGATACTAATAGTAGTTGTGTCTAGTTGTTGGCATTAACATAGGGATTGTTGGCATAATATAAAATGATTTAAATGGGATATGTGATGTAAATGGTAAATGTGTTAAAAGTTAAAGGATTGATGTTGATTTACAAGTTTATTAGTTATCCAATGTGATTGTTATTCATATTGTTTGTGCATGGGTTGTGATATGGTATATATAGTAAATGGATAAATAAGCACGTGCAAATGGCTTGGTGGTGTGGGATAATGGACTAAGGCTGCTCCCACAGGTCAGGTTGGACTGAGGCTCTAAACCCCACCCTTAGAATGCATAGGTTAAGGAGTCAGACTGAGGCTCCAAACCTCTAATGGTTGCATCATATGAAACTACCTGGACCGAGGATCTAAGGTAAGTATGATGAAATTGATTGTGAAATAGTTTTCCCTAGTGAGATAGGAAACTTGATTTACTAACTTTTTTCTTAGCAATTGACCTGCTGGGGCCATTTTGTGAATGATGAAAATGTTTAACCCTTGGAACAAATGATGAAAATGGTTAAAGTAAATATTATTAACTAATGTCACCTAAGTTCTCTTTTTTTTCACCTTTTCATTTATTTTTTCCTTTCATGCACTATTTGTTTAGACTGGATATTTTGTAGACATCATTGGCGGTGGCTTACTGAGTTGTACTCACACCCTGCTCGGGCCACCATTGGGTACCCGAGAAGACTTCTTGGTTGCAGGTTAGGACAAGGGAAAAGGCCTAATGATAGGGAGTTGAGTTGGTCTTGGGATGTGCATGGATGAAGATACATACTTGGAGTCAAGAACCATTTTGGGTATTTGACTGTTTATCTTTATTTTGGGGTTTCTTCACTTTTTTCACTATTAGAATGACATGAAATATTTATTATTTGGTTGTGGTTGTACCCTATTTGGAAAGTGGTTGGTAATTCATAATTCTGGTTTATTACTTATTGTTCCTTTTATTTCATTTTTTATCTATTGTGACTTACTCTGGTAAAGATGGTATAGTCTCCCCACATGTTCTTTTAGACCCTCATTACTAATTAGAAGCCTCTGACATACAAGGAGGCACACTTGAGGTCATGTGGTGACCCGACCCGAGGCACCAGTTAGTGGATTTTGGGATGGGGACTTTATAAAGTGGTATCAAAGCAGTTCTTTTCTATGGACTTATCTTTTGGGGAAGGTATATGGGATATTAAGATGTGTCGGGTCTTAGAAATGAGCTTGTCCTTGGGATTAGTTAACCCATGTATGAGGGAAAACCCAAGTACCCAGGGTGTGGATTATTGTTCTTGGTGTGTGTTGTTACGGTTGAATGATATTTCACCATCGAGTGGTGCACTTTTTGTGTGATGTGACTGTTTTATGATATTTTTCTCATGAACAAAATGACACGAGGTTGTGCATTTATACATCATTTTAGGAACCTAAGGATATAGGTGGCATGCATCATGATAGACACACACGAGATGGGTGTGTGGGACATGAAGGGTAGGATTCATTTTACTTTCTTGAAAATTTAAAGAAAATGGTGTCTAATAAAGATGAAGCAAATGGGTAAAATAGAAAGAGAGTTAAATAATAGTTAAAGAATTGTGCTTAATTAAGGGTTGAAGATGAGTTAAAATTTTGGTTGTAACAAGTTTTGAAATGAAAAATGTGTCTAATGAAAGACTCGGGACTATGTATATTGGTTTATGCCATGTTATCCATGCCCATGATAGGGATGGTTGAGGGTAGAAAAAGAAGCGTGAATATATCTGTTAGGATAGTGTATGTGTAGTGGGTTGTTATGGCTAGTAAAGATCCCTCCTTTGTGAAAATTGTGGATGTTTTATGTTATGTATTCTAAGATGTGTGTTTGGAATTATAGATAAATGACACCATGACATCATGCACCAGTTGGGAGACAAGAGGATGTCACCGAGAATGATCCTCCAGAACTAGAACAAGAAAACTCGATGTTCTAAAGTAATAAGTGATAGGAGAAATTCCATGAGAACTTCACTCATTTAATGCAGATGATGGAACGAGATTCAGGGAGGGTTGTGCCGAGTTTGTTTGAGATGACTAGAGAGTTTCACCTGCAGAACCCTCCAATGTTTGCTGGATAGGGTGGATTTGTTGAAGCTAAATATTGTCCATCCAGATGATATTTGATCACTTAGAGACACCTCCCGATAAGAGAGTCAAGCTGGCATCCTGCATGTTGCAAGGTCAGTCAAAGTGCTGGTGGGACATCTTGGTTTAGACTAAGTAGGTAGAGGGTATGTTATAAAAGGATTTAGAGGAGAAGTTTCTAGAGAATTACTATATGGATACATTGATATAGGAGAAGGATATAGAGTTTATGAGGTTGAACCAGGAGACTATGGCGGTGATAGAGTACGCAGGTCATTTCACAAACTTAAAATGTTTCGTTCTAGCTTTGGTGGGGGATGAGGCAGCAATGGAGATATGTTTCTAGGATGGAATTAGACATGAGATCAAGTCCTAAGTAAATATATTCCACTTAAATAGGTTTTCAGAGGTGATGGATTGGGCCCTTATCTCATAGGGTAACCTCAAGGAGGATTTTGGGGGTGGACATGCAGTTTCAGTTGGGTGATCTGGTGGTGTATGATGGAAGGAAGCGCTATTTTGAGAGTCTCCACCAAAGAAGTGGTGGAAAGTTTAGTTAGAAAAGGGAATCAATTTATTAGGTAAATGATAGAGTCTTGTATTATCAGTGTGGTAGTCCAGGACACATATGGGGTTAGTGACCTTAGGCTCCAGTTGAGTGTTGAAAATGCGGCAGGTTGGGGAATGTGCAAAGGTTCTGTAGGAACCCTTAACAATTAGGAAATGATGGAGGTTTGAGGCTAGTGCTGAATTCAGGAAGGGGGACAGTTACCCCTTATCATGTAGGAATTTGTATCTCGACTGGTTGTACCGGTCAAGGTGGTGGTCATGGTACTCCAGGGCAAGATCACCCATATTAGCAGAGTAGTGTGACACTGGGAATTCAGAATGGAGTCCAGGGTAGAGGGATAGGTCAAATTCATGCAGTTCAACCAACCTATGGAGGTGGTGAGGTTGGGCCATTGACAGTTCGATGTACGATTCTTGTAGATTTTATGCTTGATGGTTCTTTGTTCGATAATGGTTCCTTGAACTCTTTCATTTATGCTCAATTTGTAGCTATGTTGGGTCTAGAGATGGAACATATGTGTGGAGTTATATTGATTGATACACTGTTAGGGGTGCGAGCAGAAAATATCTTGTAGTGTAAAGGGTGTTCTCTCAAGGTTGGTGGGTACAATTTTTTTTGGGATTTGTTTGTGTTAGTGATGTCAGGTTTTGATATGATTTTGGGTGTAGATTGGATGGTATTGTACCAGGCTCATATTAACTACTATCGTTGTAGGGTAACATTCATGTCCCTTGAGGGAGAGAGTTATGTCCATCATGGAGAATGGGACATCTGAGAAAGTCATACAAGGCCAATATCTCAACAAATAGGTGATCTCACAACCCAAGTGGCTTGTCTTATGCTTGACAATGGGGAATTAGGGAATCATGTCCTTCCCTCTGGTGGTGGATCAGTTTCAGGACGTGTTTATTGAGGACTTCTTAGGGATGCTCCCTGAGAGAGATGTTGAGTTCAAAATAGAGTTGTTGTTGGGTGCAGAACCAATTTCTATTCCACCGTATAGAATGGAACCAGTAGAACTCTAGGAACTTAAAGCTTAGTTGGAGGAACTAGAGAAGAAGGGGTTTATTCACTCAAGTACGTGACCTTAGGGATCTCCTGTGTTGTTTTCCAAGAAGGCTAATGGGTCCTTGCGATTGTGTGTCAATTATAGGAAGCAGAATAAGTTGATGATTAATATCCGATACCCTCTTCCTCAAATTGATGATCTTTTTGACAAGCTGAGAGATTCTCTAATGTTCTCCAATATTGATCTAAGATCAAATTATCACCAGCTAAGGGTGATACCTTCTAATGTATTTTTTACTGCCTTTAAGAGAAGGTACGAGTTGTGTGAACTTTTTGTGATGTTGTTCAGGTTGACCAATGTGCCAGTAGTGTTTATGGCCCCAATGAATAGAATCTTTCACCTGTACCTAGATTAGTTCATAATTTTATTTGTTAATCAAATATTTGTGTGCTCAAAGACTCACGATGATCACGCTAAACATCTTTACATTGTACTGAGTACACTTAGAGAGAATAGGTTGTACACCAAGATATCCAAATGGAATTTCTGGATTGACATGGTGCATTTATTGGGTCACATAATCTCTAAGGAAGGTGTGTCCATGGTCCCAAAGAAAGTAAAAACTAATGTGTCTTGGGAGCAGACCAAGAATGTTTATGATGTACTAAGTTTTCTAATATTAAGGGGTTATTACTGAAGGTTCATAAAATATTTTCCCCATTTGGTAGCACCACTCTCAGGCTTCACCAAGAAGGGTATCAGGTTTTAATGGTCTAGGGAATGTGAGGATGCTTTCCAAGAGTTAAAGAATTGGTTAACAACCGCACTGATTCTAAACTTACCAAAGATGGGTAAAGGGTATACCTTGTTTTATGATGTGTCTGGTGTTGGTCTTGGGGTGGTGTTGATGCATGATAACCAGGTTGCAGCGTATGGGTCATGACAGTTGGGGTCTCATGAAAGAAATTACCCTACACATGATCTTGAATTGACTGCAGTGGTTCATGCCTTAAAATTTTGGCGACATTACTTGTTGGGGGAATGATTTACGGTGCATACTGGTCATAAAATCCCGAATTACATCTTCTCTCAGCATGATTTAAATCTTAATTAGTAAATAAGGGTTTAATACATGAAATCATTTGACTTTGAACTAGTTTACACATTGGGAAATGGAAATAATGTTGCAGATGATTTGGGTTAGAAGACTCAAAGTTAGGCAGTTCAAGAATCAAGTTCAGAGTGAAGGATGATAATGTTGTTTTCTAAGATGTATATTAAGGTGCAAGATGGCCAAGGGAAGATGACTCTTGCATCCTTGGTAGTTGATTCCATGCTTTTGAGATGGATTAATGAAATGCAGGGTGAGGATCCTAAATTTTTGTCTTTGAGGGAAGGTTTTGAAGGTGGGGAGTTACCTTCTAGTTGGACTGTTGGAGATAATGGGATTATTTATGTTTTTGGTCATGTAGTTGTGCAATATGTTATACGAGAAGATTTGATGTGAGATTTTCATGCATCAAAGTGGGAAGTGCTTCTTGGTTTGACCAAAATGTATATGGATCTTCATAGGTAGTATTGGTGGATTGGTATAAAGAAAAAGGTTGCAGGTTTCATGGCATGATTCCTTACTTTCCAACAGGTGAAGGTTGAGCATCAATAGTCGAGTGGTTTTTTGTATCCATTGACCATTCTAGAATGGAAATGAGAGGATGTGATGATGGATTTTGTTATGGGTCTTTTGAGGATGCCACGTAAGAATGATGTGATCTGGGTAGTTGTGGACCAGTTGACCAAGGTGGCACATTTCCTACTAATTTGAGAGACCTTAACTATTGATCAGTTGGTTCAGTTGTATGTTCAAGAGATAATATGGTTGCATGGGGTACCAAGGATGATAATTTAAGATCATGATCTGTGCTTTATGTCACACTTCTACCAAGTATTACAGTGGGTGCTTTATAGCCATGTGTTTTTGAGTATGACCTTCACCTACAAACAGATGGAAAATTGGAGTGTACAATTCAAGTGTTAGAGGACATGTTAAGAGCTTGTGTCCTTGATTTTGGCAGATCATGGGAAAATAATATACCACTGGTTGAGTTTACCTACAACAATTGTTACTAGGCTACAATTTAGATGGAATCATTTAAGGCACTCTATGGTAAACTGTATAAATCTCAGTTGTGTTGGATTGAAGCTAGGGAATCAAAATTATTGGGATCGAATCACATTCAGGAGATGTCAGAAAAAATTCACTTTATTCAGAAATGTATGACAACAACTTGGAGTAGTCAAAAGTCATATGTGGATCAGTGTCTTAGACCTCTAGAGTTTGTGGTGGGTGATAATGTGTTTCTTTAGGTGTCACCTAGGTTGGGCCACCATCAGATTTGAAAGTAAGACAAGTTGGAACCCAGGTATGTGGGGCCATTTGAGATTGTGGAGAGGATCAGACTGGTGGCATAACAACTGGCTCTTCCATAGTGGTACAGTGGTATTCATGATGTTTTTCATGTGTCATGGCTTCGACAGTATCACCCTCACCCCTATCACGTGATTGATGTTGAGTATGTTGAGCTTGAGGTTGATGCGTCCTTTGAGGAGTACTCAGTTCGAATTGTGGATCATAGTGAGAAAGTATTGTGGGTAAAGGTTGTACCCTTGGTTAAATTTTTACGGTAGCATGATAATGTTTAGGAATAAACTTGAGAGAGAGAGTAGGATATGCGGTCCCATTGGACCAATCTCTTTTCTTCGGATGCTTAGCGATGCTTAGAAGTGCAGTTCAAGGATGATCCATTATAAGGTGGGGATGTTGTAAGATCCTAGACTTATTGAAGGTAAATTCTTGTTTAAATTATGGTTTAAATACCCTAATCCTGGTTAATGAATTTTTTACTGGGTGTATGAGGAGGTTTGGGGGTGTTCTGGGGGTTCGGTACACAGAAGGAAGGGAAAATGGACATATAGTGCATATTGCATGGTTGACAAATGGTTAGAGGTAATCGTGCACCCAAACCATTCTATCTATGAGGATGGGTTCATGGTTTATGTAAACCATGAAAATGGGAGGCCAAACCATGAAATTTGGGATAGATTAATTTTGCATGATTGGTGCATGGTTTGGCAAACTGTGTGACCAAACCGTGCGCCACATTAAAAAGTGAGAATTTACCATACCCCCCTTAGTATTTTAATTTCCTCACCCAATTTTCTTCCCATTATTTCCTCGCATAGCCCTAGGGACAAACCTAAACCCCAAAATCATCCCAAGGGTCAATCTACTTCGATTCTAGGCCGTTTGGAGTGTCATTGGTTTCGGATCGAAGCTCCGAGTAAGTTTAACACTCCTCTTGCTTCTCTTTTCCAGATTAGGTCTTGTGGTTTCATTATTCTTCTTTTGAATCCCTAAAACCCTCCTTTTATAGTATATCTTTGGTTGGGGGCTTCAAGAGGTTCTTAAATCCGAATATAAGGCTAAGAAGGAGCATGGATTCATCTTCAGATTCAAGGTACGTGGTCTACAAGTTATATCCCAAAGTTTGAAGTTGTTTTGTGCATGTGTTGTTGTGTTATTGTCTCTCTCTTGTTGTGAAATTGATTCATTTAGTGAGATTTGGTAAAATTATTGGCTAAATGTTGAATTGAACCTCTCATAATCTTCATGGGGTGCATTGAGATTTATTAGACCGGTTTAGAGCCACCCATAGGGTGTGCCAACATTCCTGAACATGGAAAATGGTAATATTAATCCTAAAGTTTATTTATGTTGAAATAGTGACCATGATAAATATTTTGACATTTTGGTTTGAATTATAAAAAGACACTAATGGTAGTTGTGTCTAGTTGTTTGCATTGACATAGGGATTTTTGGCATAGTATGAAATGAGTTAAATGGGCCATGTGATGTAAATGGTAAATGTGTTAAAAGGAAAAGGCTTGATGTTGATTGGTTATGCAATGTAATTGTTATGCATATTGATTGTTCATGGTTTCTGATATGGTATATATGGTAAATAGATAAATAAGAATGTGAACATGGCTTGGTGGTATGGGATAATGGACTGAGGATCCTCCCACAGGTTGGATTAGATTGAGGCTCTAAACCCCACCCTTATAATTCATAGGTTAGGGAGTCAGACTAAGGCTCTAGACCCTTGATGGTTTCATCAGATGAAACTACCTAGACTGAGGCTCCAAGGTAAGTGTGATGAAATTGATTGTGAAACGGTTTTCCCTAGTGAGATAGGGAACTTGATTTAATCCTTTTTTTACTTATTAATTGAACAACTTAGGATATTTTTTGAATGATGAAAATGTCTAACCCTTGGAACAAATGATGAAAATGGATAAAGTAAATATTGATAACTAATGGTACCTGAGTTTTATTTTGTTTACCTTGTCATTTATTTCATACTTTCATGCACTATCTATTTAGACTAGATATTTTTTAGACACCATTGGTGGTGACCTACTGAGTTGTACCCACACCCTGGTTGATCCACCATTGGGTACTCGATCATATTTCATGGTTGTAGGTTAAGATAAGGGAAAAGGTCCCATGCTAGGGAGTTGAGTTGGGCTTGGGATGTGCATGGATGAGGATCCAAACTTGGATTCAGGACCCATTTTGGGGATTCAATTATTTATCTTTATTTTGGGTTTTATTCACTTTTGACACTATTAGCATGACACAAAATATTTATTGTTTGGTTGTGGTTGTACCTTGTTTGAGAAATGGTTAGTGATGCATAATTCTGGTTTATTTCTTATTGTTTCCTTCCATTTCATTTTTTATCTACTGTGGATTACTCTAGTAAAGAGGGTATAGTCTCCCATGTCTTATTTTAGACCCTCCTTGTTAGTCAACACCCTCTTGTGTATGGGGAGGTGTGCCTGATGTCATGTAGTGACCTTGCCTGGGGTACCGGTTAGTGGCTTCTGGGATAGGGATGTTACAGAAACACTTTTACCTTCTCATTGAACTCTCTATATTTTTTAAAGTTTTTAGGGATTTAGATCATCTATCAAGAATCCAAATCCTCTCTTTGTGGACCCCTCCAATATAAAATGCATTTTTTTTGCATTGGGACCATCATGAAATGATTGTGATCTCCTAATGAAAGGGTCATCCTCAATTGAATTTTCATCCGACACGACAGTTTTTTTAGTCACCAGCGGGATAATCAACCAATTATTGTTTGTTAGATCTAAGACATAAAATACTTACATTGCTTGTGATGCTATTATGAATGGCTTGTCCTTTTCCCCTTACACATTGAAATTCACCTTCATGAATCCCATTTCATTTACTTTCACTATACTCTTATTTTCAACCAATTTGCAATGGAAAATCAGCACTTAAAATGTTGTATAATCATACTCATATATCCGTTTGATAATTCCAAAATATGAAATATTTTCATAAATTGGATTTCTATCCTTGGAACCAGATATGTGCATTACTTCTTCCGCAAGTGTAACACCACTGTTTGGTATTGTACTACGGTCATCATTTTCTTTTGTATAGAACATATAACCATTAATTAGAAAACCAATGTAAGATATAACATTTTCATTCAGTCCTATGGCTACCCATCAAAGTCATTCAAAAATTGAATTAATATTTTTAGATAAATCCTTATAAATTTGATCTGAAAACCATCCCATAAACTATTAATCAAGTGCATTTGATATCCATCCTTTAGCCCTTGATGGATTCAAATCTCTAAGAATTTATTTTTGGGTTTCAACGTTTGGATCAAAATATTTAATATTATGTAAAATGTAAAGGTGCACTTACTCCTGATCTATGATGGCAATTGTAACAACATCTCTTCTAGAAATCTCTTCTCCCATACGACGTCTACTGTGATAAGACTTTAGGAGACCGAGGCTATCAATATATGATAGGTAATCGGTATAGAATTCAATAGCTTCTTCAACAATATAACGTTCTTCAATACAACCTTATGGATGGATTAAATTCTTAACACACCCTTTCAAAATCTTCTTATACCGTTCATTGGGTACATCAATCTGTAATGGACATGACACATAGTTAAACCTCTCTAACCAAGTAAACCATCAGGTGGACCATTATATCAAAGAATGATGGTGGGAATAACATATCTAATTCACATAATATGACTAAAACCTCCTTATTCATGATTGAAAACTTCATCGAGTCTCTAACTTTACTGCATATGGATTTGAAAAAGAAACATAGTCTAGTTAATGTATGGCATACATTTTTAGGCAGAATGCATCAGAAAGAAACATGTATAAAATCTTGCATTAAAACATAACAGTCATGTGATTTTAGTCACTATAACTTCAAATTAGTCATTTACATGATATTCTTGATATTTTATAAATACCCCTATAGAAATTTTACACTATTAAGAAAAAGGAAAAATTTCCATTTTTCTTGTCTGGATAGAGTGTAAGCTGCTGGAGGAAAAAAAGTCTTCCCTTCACCCTTCACTAGTGCCAAATATTCCCTTATCCCCATTTCAATCATATACAAACTATCCTTGATGCCAAATTTCATTTTGTTAGGAACATTTAGTATCATTCCAATAACACTATCAAAGACATTTTTTTCAACATGAATGACATCGAGAAAATTTATGATGCACAAAAAATTACTATGTAATAATTCAAAGAAAATTGATCTCTTCTTCCAACCTAATTTCGTAAGTTTTTTCTAAAATGGTTTACCAAAAAAAGTGTCAATATCTTTTAATTTATCAAATAGTTTATCACCAATTAGTGGAGATGATGTTATACCTTATTCAATATTCCCATCGAATGTTATCATTGAGGATTAGTATTTATGTCACTGAGGTAAAAAATTATGATGTCCTAAAAACACAATCTTTAAGGAATGTTTAAACTGAACTAAGTGTTTTCATTATTCACAAATGGGACACCCCAAAATTCCTTTAATATTATTGCCTGATAAATTTCCATAAGTGGGGAAGTCATTTATCATCCCATAAAACATGGACCTCAATGTGAATTCTTCACTTCCATGAGCATCATACATTGTAACACTCATATCCTACATCAATTTCAGATCTTTAATAAATAGGTCCAAATAAACATCAATATCATTACCATATTTCTTTGGTCCAAATATAAGTAGAGACAACATAATGTATTTGTGCTTCATGCATAACCATGGTGGAAAGTTATAATTAGCCAACATGATGGGCCATGTATTGTGAGTAATACTCTATAAAACAAAAGGATTTATTCCATCTGTAGATAATGCAAGACAAGATTTTCTAAGATCATTTCCAAATTCAGGATATTCCTAATCAATTTTCTTTTACTGAGGAGAATCTGATGGATGATGTAGGTTCTAAACTTTAATTCTTGTATTTGAATGTCATGTCAATTGTCTTGCAGTTTCTAGACATCCATATAGTCTTCTAAATCATGTAATGATAGGAAATTACCATATATATTTTGAAGGAATTGATTCATTTTTCTTGTATCGATCTGCGCCACACTTAAGACATTTTATGAGTGATTCATGGTCCTTGCAAAATAATATGAAATCATTTGGACAAGCATGAATTTTTTATAGATCATTCCCATTGAACACAAAATTCGTTTAGCATAATATGTTCTACATGGTAGTTCATTTTCTTATGGAAGCATATCATTCAGGTGACCAAGTAGTTTTGTAAAGATGTTGTCACTCCATCCACTACTGGATTTAAAATTATATAACTTCAATATAGCTGATAATGTTGTGTATTTAGTAAAACTGGTATACAATGGTCTCTTGGTATAACTATTTAGCTTCTCAAACAACTTTGGAAAATCATGAAGGTCATCTTCAATTTCCATTGTCATTTCTTCCATGCGATCTCCATCATCATTTACACTAGTATTCATATCAAATGGTCCATAAACCGCAATATCATCCTAATCAGTGTGCACATTCTGTTTTTCCCCATACTTAGTCTAAAATTTATAGCTTTGATCTATTCCATGAAAAATCAAATGTTCTTCAAATTCTTCCAGACTAATTTGTCATGAATAAAAACAATTCAAACATAGACAAAGGATTTGAGAAGGGTTGTATGCATGCTCTATTGCAAAATCGATGAACTCTTTAACTCTATATTCACACTCTTTTATCAAATTATTGGCATGTATCCATTTTTGATTCATATCCATCCTATTGGGTTCATAAAATATTCATTTTTTACAATAAATAAATAAATACACATAAGATATTCATTATCAAAGGTGAAAGTTATAGACAATTCTAATAAGGGAAACCCAACATTTGATTATTTAAAATAATTTTAGTATGCTTTGAAGAAAATGGGTAATTTAATTTAAGAAAATAATTAATCCACTATGGTAGGGGTTATCCTCTGAATTCATCCAAAGGTGAAAGTTATAGATAACTTTCATCCTCATCATCTCATCTCCTGAATAGTTATAATTGCATTTTGTTGTTTGAAACTCATCCTCCATATCTTTTGGACATGCACCTATATTGCTTGAAATACTCTAAGTAGTAGTCATATATAGGATGACTATTTCTCAGAGTAGTAGAAGCAATGTAAAATAGATGAGGGATGAGTCTCAAGTAACAAATTCCAATAATAACTGTTTGGGAGATGAAGCTGATGAGGATGATAGTTGTACTCCATTATGTTCTATAAAAGAGGTAATACCTCCCATTTGTGAGAATTACACCATTGACACTAGTTATCAACTTGTTACCTATTAAAGGTGATATTTAGGGGGCATACAATGTAGCACTCCAGTTTCAAGTAAGTAACCATTCTTCTATGATTTTTAAGCACATAAAGTGTTTGAGTGAAGTTTGAGAGGGATTGAAAGAAGTTTGGAATGTTTTTGGGGATTTTATAAGGGTTCACGGTTGATTCACAGTTTTTGAAAACCATGAAACACGTATATAAAACCATGCACAATGATTCAGGGGCTAAATGGAAGGTGCACGAGCAGTGCATAGTTTGTCAAAACCGTGCGACAGCCTAGGAGAAACCGTGCAACTTAAGACAGTGGGATTTGGCATAGTTGGCGCATGGTTTGGAAACTGTGAAAGCTAAACATTCAAGGTTCATCATTAAGGTAGTGGATGATGTATGGTTAGTGCATGGTTTGACTAACCATGCAACTAACCATGCACGGTTTAAAAAATAGATCTAAAAAGCGGATCTAGGTAGGATTAATGTTTTAACCCCTATTTTTTGACCCAAACTGACCCTAACTCAGTATTTATTCCTCTAAAAGTCTAATGAGGCTTTTTTCCATTTATTTGGAAGTGATCTAGAGGTGTTTCTTGGTGCGTTGAAGTCTGGATATCGCAGTAAGTCACCATTCTTGGTTGTTCTTGATGGTTTTACTTATATATACTTCTCACTCTCTCTTAGTTTCTTATATCTATGTCCATTTTGGATATATATATAAGGTATTTGAGGCCAAATATGATTATATTTGGATTTTTTGTTGATAGGGGAGGAGATCTAAGGCATGTTTTTGGATATTTGATCCGTTTTCAAAAATGTTTTTGTGTCGTTTTTCTATTTTCTCCAAATCTTTTGAGGTAGGTGGATTCACTCTTGACTCCTCTATTTAGAAATTGAAGGTTTAGTTTCAAATTTATTGAAATGTATTATGAAATTAGTGTGATAATCTTGGTAGAAACCTTCTTTAGTGATGGTTTGTAGTTTTGTGTGAAATTGTGGAATTGTTATTCAAAGTGCTTTGATAAATGATTATAAAATGGTGTTTTTAAAATAGTTTCTTGGTTTGATTTATGTAAAAAGGTTTTCAATAAAAAGTTTATTCTATTGAAATGGTTTTGGAATTGAAATGGATTGGTATTGGAATGGTTTTGACATGATTGTATTAGCATGGTTTTGGGCATACTTGGTGGTATGTGTTCATATTGTATTATTAGGTTTGGTTGAAATATGACCTTGTGCTCAGTGCCAAAGGTGTAATGGAACATGGGATTTAATTACCTTGTGATGAATTGGTAGATCGATGAGAAAACTCTCGTGAGTATGGAACTGTCATAACAAAGCATGTATGTGTAGATTTGTGGGTTTGTGGATTGGAATGAGATATTATAAAAAGAAATATCAAATAATTTTTAAGAAATTGTTTGGTTTCTTACTTGGAACTTGATATTTATTTGTGAAAACTACTTTTATGGCACTTTTTTATATTCTGATATAAACTTTTTTTGAAATTATTTTATATAAACTATTTTATATAAACGTGCTAACTTGTTCTATCCTAGTGGCGCGAGTAGGGAAGTAATTTGGGGAAAAACTACTGAGTTTCATTACTCCCCCATGTTTTAGTACTTTGGTGATTTTTTAGATGTTGTTTATCGGAACATAGGAAAAGGTAAAGTATCACAATTCTTTTGTCATGACCCATCCCCCAAGGTTCGTGCTGTGACATACCCCAAGCCTGCCTCCCGAAGGCCAGGGGTTGGTGACTTGCACCGAAGGTGTCAACCTGCAAGTGGGAGATATTTTTCCTGGGTACTTGTATGCACACACACACCCAACCACGTCCCACAAACTAAAAAGGGAAAACAAGTATATTGAAATAAGTGTTGAGTACAAGTACAACTGAAAACAAGTGGGCCAGAATACAAACCCAACAAAAGAACTAAAAACAGCAAAGTACAAAAGGACTCGGGTAGCCATCCGCTGAAAACCCCACTCATTGGTAAGAGTAGTGTAGATACTAGAAGCCAAAGTAGTACATCCTGTCCACCTGATCTTACTGGCCCCCACATGCTCCTAGGCCACCAAGTCCTCTGTCAAAATGTCCGTCGTTTTCACAAGACACAACACGTGCAGGTGAAGCCCATACAGGAGTGAGTAACACAATACTTGGTAGGGGAACCCAGTCCAATAAGGAGAAACACCAAGAGGAAACCAAAAAGAAAAGCCACAAAGTGAGGAAAACTCACACCAGGTACAATCTAAAGCATAGGAAGAAGGTTCATCGGCTATAGTGATGAACATTTCGTACTATTGAGGGACTCATCCTTGATGAACCACTGCTCATCTGTCAGGCCACTAAGGATCCACATAACTATTTCTTGTCTATCAGGCCACTAAGGATCCACACAACTACTTCTCCTCTATCGGTCCACTAAGGATCCACACAGCTGCTACTCATCTGTCGGGCCACTAAGGATCCACACGACTACTGCTCGTCTGTCGGGACACTAAGGATCCACATAGCTGCTGTTCGATCCATCGGTCATACTTCAATCTCTATGAAGTCCCACATAGAATAACCCAAAGTACCATCTCATCGTAAGGGTTCCAACGCAACAGACGACGTGTCGAATGGACACCCGTTCTGTAAAATATGGGCATTTTAGTAAAAAGGCACTGATTGAATTCGAGTCCGATCCAACTCAGTCATACGCCAACCCCCTCTAGAACTCACATAGAATATCTTAAAAGGGCTGCCTCGTTGTAAGGGTTATCATGCTGCAGACGACATGACAATCGGACACCCAGTATTTGAGTTATCGACGTTTCAGTAATCAGGGACCGATTGCGTCTAGGCCTGGTTCAACCCGACCAACCTGGCCCGGGGGTCCCACATACCCCGATTTAATTCAGTTGGCCTGACCTAACCTGGTTTAGGTCAGGGTAGGTCTGGTCTGGCCTGACCAGTGGGTCAGGCCCAATGGGCCTTGCTGGGCCCATCCTAGTTTGGCCGGGGGTCTAGCCTACCGGGTTGCCCGATGACCCGGTCTCATCCAGCCTGGCCCGAAGGGCGCAGGTCCAGTCTTCCAGCATGGGTACGGCCTGCTGGCTGGGGGCATGACCCGTAAGTTGGATCCCAACCCGCTGGTAGCAGGTCGGTGGTTTGCGCCAGGTCGAGACATGGCTGGTTGCCACGTCCGACTCCCCGCCTGCCCTACAGTTTGTCCGCGGGGCCTCTATCCTACCGCGGTCGAGTGACCGTGACTACCATATTGCCCGGGTAGCCTAGACATAGCTTCCCCCTCTATGTCACCTGCAAACTGAGTCCGTGGGTTTGACCCGTCAACGCAGCACCAGGCTGGCACCGTAGGTCTCCAGCACTGCGACTCGCGTCAGCTGCAACTTCTACCACCTCAGCACGCCACTTGGGCGCACCGCTCCACCCGACCACCTGTACGGCCGACGACCTACTATCCCTCCATCTAGAATGTGGCTGACGCACCAGTAGAATCCTCAGTGAACCACCAGACGCACTCCGTTGGTCCGTTCTTCGCGCCTATGACCTTTGAGGAACGCCCTCTTCATTGCAAAGGTCTCAAACCCACCTTATCATCAATCCAGATTCTTGGCCATGAAGAACACACAAGATAGAGGGGCTCGGGCCTTATTTGTGTCGGCCCACACCCTCCACATTAGGATTTCAAAAAATGGGGGAGGTTTGTGGAATATGTTCAAATATAGCAAGTAATAACTTAATCTCAGATAGAGAAAAATCAAAAGAAATGTCACCCTCCCACAAGAATGCATGGTCCGCGAATCAACCTGTTCATGGGTTGATCCGCATTCGTCATTTAGAATAAGAACAGAGAAGAACTTTAAAAATAGAAAAACCCCTACCTCGTTGACGTTCGTTGTCGCAACATTTCGTCCTTGAGGGTCCAAGAGGTCGATGACGTTTGGTGTTCTTCGAGGTACGTCGAATTTGTTGACGTCCCGCCGATGTTCTTTGTTCTTTGTTGGGGAGAAAATCTGTCGGAGGTTTGTCAGAGAATACTCCCATTTTTTCCTCATTCCACCAATGCATCAAACTATTAAAAAGAAAACACGTCGAAATGTTTCTGTTACGCTGCGACATCGTGACATTACGCTGTTTCATTTATGAAACAACGTCGCTATTACACATCATTAAAGTGTCATTACGATGCAGGTTTTAGATCCATTAATGAGTTCCATTAATGCGCCTTGTCATCTCCTCATCACCACATTGTAGCATCATTGTGTCGCCGCTTTTCAGTTGAGGAAAATAAATAAAATATCTTTTTAAAGTTATTTTATTTTTTTCCGAAAGGTCTGAAAATTAACTTTTCTGTTCGGCCCTTGATAGCCGAAGTTAAGTTCTTTATAGATAAATCTCAGTGTTCTGAGTTCAATAGTGCCTTTGGATTTTCGATCCGAGCACCAGTTCAGAAGTTAGAAAAACTCGCTCGTATGTTTACTGAACGTACCTTAAAAAAAGTTCAAAATTCCATCTTGGGCTCACCAGGCTTTGAACCACGTGTTGTCAGAGCGTGTAGTCTCAAAATAAATCCATATAATTTTTTAAAAAAATTACATGAAAATTTCGAGACATTACATCATTAGTGGTTCTTAGTGATACTTGGACTGTTTTATGGAGTGGGGCATAGAGCGGGTTGGAGATTTGGAGTTGTGGTTGTCTTTGAGTTTTGTTGGGTTTGTCTTTCACTACACACTTAATAGTTTTTAGTCTTCTAATGTGGTACTCTATGTAGTTGGTTTTGATATAAATGAAATTTTTGAGTTGTCTTTCATATTTATCATGCATCATGTAGTGAGTTATTTGATTATGATATGTTTGGTTGGTTGTTTTATTTTCGAAGGGAAAATCAGCCCTAGCTGTTAATGAAGCCCTTGACATTTATTTCCAGCGTTTGGAATCTTGGGGATGTTACTTAAGTCCAAGAAACATCCTCCCTCCTTCTCAATCCAATGAGAAGAAGAGGGATGTTGCATACACATTCTTGTTTATGATTCAAAGGGTCTCGGTGGGGACATGTTATGATATAGAAATCCTTGGGGCCTCTATGAATTCTATATTTATAGGAGAAATACCATTTTTAATACTATCAATCCTCTAACTAAGACCAGTCCCACCTCTATTAAAATTATTCATCAAGTCTTTCTTAAATCCCCTAAACAAATTAAAATAGATTATAGGCAATTAAGGAGTAATAATAAACCCAAATATGATAAATGCAATAACCCAGAAATTCTAAACTTAGTTTTATTATAAAAACACTTTATTAAATGGATTTATTTATAATTTAAACATTTTTAAGATGATTTTATTTAATATAATAATTTAAATTAATTGTTTTTTATAAGTACATCTTTCAAATTTATTCTAAAAGTAAATATTATTTTAATTTGTTTAAATAATATTTTAAAATAACTACTTTTATTAAATAGAATATACTTTTATCAAAATTGTTATTTAATAGAATATTTTAAAATGATAATTATATATGAATATAGTTAATTTTTTTTGAAATATGATATATATATGTATATTAGTTTTGAATTATATAAAATTATGAATATAATATAAAACTAATACTATTATAAAATTATAATTTTATCTAATTAGATATTGAGATTATAAAGGACATTTAAAATTATTATTTTAAATTATTATATGTTATAATATTAAAAATGTAAAATATTTTAAGTAGCATTATCTTAATATAATGTAAGTCAAAAAATGTATTATTAATATCATCAATCTATTTTTTTAAATAGTATAATTTAGTAAATGAATATTGAATATTCACAATAAAATTTTTTATTATACAAATATAATGTTTTTAATAAATGTATTAATAAAACAAATATTATTTTTATATAAAATATTATTAGGTTATAAAATTATTTTATAACTTTTGAATGTAGAAATTAAACTTATAACATCGTACATATAAAATGTTAACCTTAATATTAAGTATATTAAATAAATTATTTATATAATAATAATGATATAATAATAATAATAATAATATATGAATTTTTTATAATATATATTAAATTCAATCACGATTTTTCAAAGTGGGAGAGAAAAAAATTAAATAAAAAAGACAAAAATGTGAGTTTTAAAAAAATAATGCTAAAGAAAAACTGACAGAACGGGAAATGAATATCAGGTATAGGGGTTGAATGGTTCATCAAATTGGGGAGGCCGAGTGGTAGGGTCCAAGTCATGCCACAACCTAGGGTTCATGGGTTTTCACGAGACGTGTCAGAGTCACGGGTGAGAGGGAGAACTGAGGCCATGCCATGGCCGAAGCCACAGTGAGGATGTTATTCGAAAGAACTCGAGCAGGGGAGCTTCGAGGGTCACTTGTATTTGAAGGGGAGTTCGAGTAGGGTCAAGATACCAGGAGTCCTCCGCATCCGGGGGAAGTCGAGTCGTGTCGAGCGGTGGTCGACTACTGGTGGTCCAGGCATCATCTATGGAGATTCGCAGTTATGGTTTCCCAAAACATGGAAAATCAATTTCAATCCACTCTTCAATCTAGGAAGTTAGGTTTATTGTTTTCTTCTTATAGGTGTTTTATTTGTAGAATCAAATATTTTGGTGTCTGATTTACCAGGTCTTTAGATTCCTCTGTTTTAGATTTCTTTTATACCCCAATCATTTTTTTACAAGCTAGTTTGAGTAGTCATCTTTTATCTTTTAATCCATTAGTTATTTTATATTATTTTTGTCAATTTTTATATGTAATTTTTTATCCATTTGCATCTATGTATTCAATGCGTAGTCCTAGAACTGTCACTTTTGAACTAAATTTTATATTCATGTCAATTTTTCTTTGTGGTTTCCTTAATTAGATAAATGTGTCAACATTTGATATTGAATTTTTTTTGCTGTCTAAAACTGTATACCCAACTTTCTCTACAAGCTATGTGTGTGTGTTGTTGTACACACAGTAGGTAATATGGCTATAAAAAGGCTTGTGGCTTTGATCAAACTGCTTTTCACAAACCTTGTTAGTGTGTCCAAAGCATCTTTCCCTCAAACCTTGGTTCAAATGATTTTGCATCTTAGTCCAGAGGGAGGATGAGTGTGTGTCAAAATCCTAGGAGACATTCTGCACTTTTCCACTGCAATTCAAGTAAGGGGAACTATACTTATGTGTTAATTTGTTAGGTTTATTTTCAAAAATGTTTTATTTAAAAATTTAGGTTGTTCATCTATAACAAACTTTTTCAGAATTGTAGTAAGGGATAATTTTATATGATTTATGCTATGTGTTTTGAAAATCTTCCCTAAAGGTTATATTAAATTTATTTTTGAATTAAGGTCCTAGATTTTCAAATTAACTATATCCTTTATATAATTCTTGATTAGAAAGGGATAATCATATTTTTAGTATTAAGGGATTGTATTTATGTTTTATAATTTTCCACAGGGGGAATGTCCAATTAAAATTGTGTTTGAATTTCATTGCATCTTAATTCTGCAATAAGATTATAATTATATTTTCATCTCTTAATACATGCTTTAAATTTCTGTGAAGTGTTTTGTTTAATTTTAATAAAACTATATTTTCAAGGTATGATTGTTTTGTTTATCTTCTAAAAATAAGAGAATGTGTCTTATTTAAATCATATTTATGAAAAGGGACTTAATTTTATTTAAAAATATTATGTTTATGTAATTTACATCCATGATCTTTATGTTGATGTTTATATACTTTTATGTGATATAAAATTTTATTTTTTGTTCAAGTTATAAAAGAATGAATCATTTATGCATGTATATTTTCTTTTTATAAAATTATACATCATGATGGGTATCACTTAAACCCCATATATTCTATATATGATGGTTCCTATACTTTGATATACTTATATATATATATATATATATATATATATATATTAAATGGGCATTGTTATGTTTATAATTGTATTGCCATGATTCTAAAAAAAGGCACATATCATGTCATCATTGTATACTAAAATTAAGGGCGTCACATCTTCATATAAACATGGTCATGTGTTATGCATATCGTCAACACCAGTTTAATTTAAAATAAATTTGTGGTTTAAATTTTAAATTTTAAAGTCTTAATTTCAAAATTAATAAGTACATCGTCTTCATTGAAAGTGTTTTATTTTAAAGGTCACTTTTATAGTTTTATATGCAATACATAATTAGTTATTACTTAAGAATGTTATATAATGCAAAGGGTAATTTACTAATGCTATACGAAGAATTTATATTTTCATGTCATAAACCTATGCATATAATCAATTAAGAAATTGTGTGATCAATATATTTACATAAGATACGATTTTAAATTAACACTTTTTATAAAATTAATTACATAAGTTAATGAAAGGGATTTGGATTACATGGATGATTAATATTATTAACATTTGATGTAAAGTCAAATGACATGAATTTTGGTGTTATAAAAACTCACTAGTGATTCCCAAGAAAAGTTTATATATATATATATATATAAATATACAATTATTATCTTCAAACCAAGGGTTATTCATATTTTGGTGTGATTTAATTTTTTTTGGTGTAACAGGTGGTTTCATTGAAACTCTATTATTTTTTAAGGATTACTAAATCCAAGTACGATTTCTAATCCATTATTCCACACACACACACACATATAAAAAAGTGTATGTTTTAAATTTTCTTTCATAATAACTTTTCCAAAGGATATTCTCATTTATCACTATTTTGCTAAAACATAAATTTATTCAATGATGATGAGTTTTATGAATACGATATGTATATATATATAAATAAACATATATGTATATATATATATATATTTATGGGAAACATCAAGTTCTTTTATTTAAAAAAAAATTAAACTCATGGTATATATATATATGTATATATATATACCAAGGATATAATGTTTATTGACATGTTATAATACCTAACATCATATTTTAAAAAAATGTGCATAACATGTCCTCGTGTTATTTTAAAACTTAAGGATGTCACATCTGCATACTGTCATAGTCATGTGTCAAGCGTAACATCGACACATCTTTCACAATAAACTCATGGTTTCAAATAAATTTTCCAAGATTATCAAACACATGGATTTCTTCTAGAATTGAAATGTTTTATTTATAATTTTATGCGTGAAACATATTTATTTGTTGTAAAAGATTATTTTGAGAAGACAAAACTATATATGCATTTTTGATTAAATGTGCATTTACTTCATTACTCATTTTATTGATGGGCTGCAAATAAAGATAATTATTTCAAGTATGGGATTAATATTTTTATGATATTATATGATTAAGAATTAAACTTTTCAAAGTGTTATGAGACATTTTGGATTGTTTAAAGAATATGCACCTCAATAATTTATCAATGAAATTATTTTCATCTATGATTATGATTTAAATAAAACAAAGCGGTATGAGACCATTTGATTTAAATAAATATTTTTATTAGACATATGAAGAATAAATAGGACTTATTATGTGATGGGTGAGGCCAGCTATAGCCTCTCGGTGCATCGACAGGTCTCATGAGACAAACTGGGGTCTTGGCATGAGGCCTTGATAGAATGATTATGTTGTCTAGTATTATGCATTCACACATGTATTGGACTTATTATGTGATGGGTGCGGCCCGCTATAGCCTCTCGATGCATCGGTAGGTCTCATGAGACAAACTAGATCTTGGCACGAGGCCTTGGTAGAATATTTATGATATCCCTTATTATGCATTCCCTCATTATGAATCTAGTAAATGAAACGCCATGAGATTATTCGACTAGTAGAATAACCATAGCTAAGAATCATTCTCTTATAAACAAGTATTTATCAGTTTTTATGTTTCTAAGTGCACATGGCTTAAAGTTTTATATTTAAATATATACTTGTATAGAAATTATTTTCTAAAGAAGGATTAATACTTATTTTCCAAGACATAATGATAAATGACATCATTTTATCTGCAATTCTAAAAATAATATTATTTTATGCGCAAATTCTTATCTGCACCTCTAGCATGTCAGAGAATGATTATGTTTGGTCATTATATAACCTATAAATGGCTCTTAATGAATTTTTGTTCACATGCATGCATGATTTTATAGTGAATTCTCTTTATAACTCCTAAATAAGTTTAGCAACTTTGAGCATGAGTTTATCCTAAAAGCTGTTTCAGAATCTCTCAAGAAAATGACGATGACATGTTATTAAAAATGTTAATTTCATGATCTAAAGCATGCATTTTAAAGAAATGTTTAAAGGAAAATTATTTCTTAATGGTATTGTTTTAAAACCCCTTAGTGGTCATATCCAATATTCACCCCTTGTTTTAAAATTATTTTTCAAAGGTCAACTGGAAGTCCAAAGTTGGATGCCATTGTTTTTACGCGCGCGAAAGAGAATTTTGGCTTTTGTTTGTTTAATTTTTTGTGCAAATCTAATAAATTGTAAGCTTGTATCTAACTCTCTATAACCTAGACTGGTAAAAGGTCTTATTCCATGTAATGTTTAAGGTTGGGTCCTTAGAGTTGATATCAGAGGAACGATCTAGACAACTTTGGAGATTAGATGTTGTTGAGTCTAAAAGTTTAACGGTATTAGTGTTTTCTTCTAAATTCTAAAAATAAAAATTCAGAATTCTTTTTAGTCCGAAAAAATGAACCGCGAGGATGCAATTATTTTGAGGGGGGAATAATGTAATAGCCCAGAAATTCTAAACTTAGTTTTATTATAAAAATATTTTATTAAAGAAATTTATTTATAATTTAAACATTTTTAAGATGATTTTATTCAAAATAATAATTGAAATTAAATGTTTTTTTATAAGCATAATTTTCAAATTTATTCTAAAATTAAATATTATCTTACTTTGTTTAAATAATATTTTAAAATAACTAATTTTATTAAATAGAATTTACTTTTATCAAAAAATTTATTTAATAGAATATTTTAAAATGATAATTATATATGAATATAGTTAATTTGTTTTTGAAATATGATATATATATGTATATTAGTTTTTAATTATATAAAATTATGAATATAATATAAAACTAATACTATTATAAAATTATAATTTTATTTAATTAGATATTGAGATTATACATGGCATTTAAAATTATTATTGTAAAGTATTATATGTTGTAATATTAGAAATGTCAAATAATTTAAGTAGTGTTATCTTAATCTAATGTAAGTCAAAAAATGTATTACTAATATCTTCAATATATTAATTTTTTTAAATATTATAATTTAGTAAATGAGTATTGAATATTCATAATAAAATATTTTATTATACCAATTTTTTTTAATAAATGTATTAATAAAATGAATATTATTTTTATATAAAATATTATTATGTTATAAAATTATTTTATAACTTTTGAATGTAGAAATTACACTTTTAATATCATACATATAAAATTTTAACCTTTATATTAAGTATATTAAATAAATTATTTATATAATAATAATGATATAATAATAATAATAATAATAATATGAATTTATTATAATATATATTAAATTTAATCATGATTTTTCAAAGTGGGAGAGATAAAACCTTAAAAAAAAAGACAAAAAACGCGAGTTAAAAAAAATAACGCTAAAGAAAAACTAAAAAAAATTTGAAATGAATATCAGGTATAGGGGTTCAGCAATTTGTCGAATTGGGGAGGCCGAGGGATAGATTCTAAATCACACCACAACCTAGGGTTCACGGGTCTTTACGGGAGGCGTCACTGTCGTGGGTGAGAGGGAGATCCAAGTGTCATGCCATGGCCAGAGCCGCAGTGAGGATGTCGTCTAGGAGAACTCAAGAAGGGGTGCTTTGAGGGTCATGAGTCTTTGCAGGGGATTTCGAGCAGGGTCGAGCTGCCAGGAGTCATCCACGTTCAGGGGAAGTTGAGTCATGTCAAGCGGTGGTCAGACGCTGGTGGTCCATGCATCATCTATGGAGATTCATAGTTAGGGTTTCCTGAAAAATGTAAAATTAGTTTCAGATCTTCTTCAATCTTGGAAGGTAGTTTTATTTTTTTTCTTCTAGTAGGTGTTTTATTTGAGGAATCAAATATTTTGGTGTCTGATTTTCCAGGTCTTTAGATTACTCTGTTTCAGATTTCTTTTATACCCTAATCATTTTTTTGCAAGTTGGTTTGAGTGGTCATATTTTATCTTTTAATACATTGGTCATTTTATATTATTTCTATCAATTTTTATATGTCCTTTTTCATCCATTTTCATCTGTGTATTCAGTGCACTGTCCTGGAACTGTCACTGTTGAACTACATTTTATATTCATGTCAATTGTTTTGTGTGGTTTCCTTAATCAGATGAATGTATAAATATTTGATATTGATTTTTTTTGCTATCTAAAATGGTATACCCAGCTTGCTCTGCAAGCTGTGTTTGTGTTGCTGTACACACAATAGGAAATATGGCTATAAAAATACTTGTGCCTTTGATCAAACTACTTTTCACAAACCCTCTTAGTGTGTCTGAAGCATCTTTCCCTCAAACCTTGGTTCAAATGATTTGGCATCTCAGTTCAGAGGGAGGATGAGTGCGTGTCCAAAGCCTAGGAGAAATTCTGCACTTTTCCACTGCAATTCACATAAGGGGAACTATACTTATGTGTTAATTTGTTTGGTTGATTTTAATTTTTTTAAAAAAATAAGGTTGTTCATCTCTAACAAAGTTTTTCAAAATTGTAGTAAGGTATAATTTTATATGATTTATGCAATGTGTTTTGAAAATATGCTCTAAAGATTATATTAAATTTATTTTAGAATTATGGTCTTATATTTTCAAATTAACTAAATCCTTTTTATAATTCTTGATTAGCAAGGGATAATCATATTTTTAGTATTAAGGTATTATATTTATGTTTTTATAATTTTTCCATAGGGGGCATGTCTAATTAAAATTGTGTTTTAATTTCCTTGCATCTTAATTTTGGAGTAAGAGTATAATTATATTTTCATCTCTTAATTCAAGCTTTAAATATCCGTGAAGTTCTTTGTTTAATTTTAATAAAACTATATTTTCAAGGTATGATTGTTTTGTTTATCTTATAAAAATAAGAGAATGTGTCTTCTTTAAATCATTTTTATGCTAATGGACTTCATTTCATTTAAAAATATCGCGCTTATGTAATTTAAGTCCATGATCATTATGTTGATGTTTATATACTTTTATGTGAGATACAATTTTATTTTTTGTTCAAATTATAAAATAAGGAATCATTTATGCTTGTATATTTTCTTTTTATAAAATTATACATCATGATGGGTATCACTTAAACCCCATATATTCAATATATGAGGGTTCCCGTACTTTGATATACTTATATATATATATATAGATTAAATGGGTATTGTTATGTTTATAATTGTATCTCCATGATTTAAAAAAAGGTCCATATCATGTCATCATTGTATAGTGAAATTAAGGGTGTCGCATCTTCATATAAACATGGTCATGCGTTATAAATATCGTTAACACTGATTTCATTTAAAATAAATTTGCGGTTTCAATTTTAAAATTTAAAGTCTTAATTTCAAAATTAATAAGTACATATTCTTCATTGAAAGTGTTTTATTTTAAAGGTTACTTTTATAGTTTTATATGTGATACATAATTAGTTATTTATTAAGAATGTTATATAATGTGAAGGGTAATTTACTAATGCTATATGAAGAATTTATATTTTCATGTCATCAACCTATGCATATAATCAATTAATAAATTGTGTGATCAATATATTGACATAAGATATAGTTTTAAATTATCACTTTTTATAAAATGAATTACATAAGTAATTGAAAGGGATTTTGATTACATGGATGATTAATATTATTAACATTTGATGTAAAGTCAAATGATATGAGTTTTGGTGTTATCAAAACTCACTATAGATTATCAAGAAAAGTTTATACATATACACACACACAAGTATTATCTTCAAACCAAGGGTTATTCATATTTTGGTGTGATTTAATTTGTTTTGGTGTAATAGGTGGTTTCATTGAAACTCCACTATTTTTCAAGGATTACTAAATCCAAGTACAATTTCTAAGCCATTATTCCACTTATATATATATATATAACAAATTTTATGTTTTAAATTTGATTTCATAATAACTTTGCCAAATAAAATTCTCATTTATCATTGTTTTTCTAAAACATAAATTTATTCCATGCTGATGAGTTTTATGAATACGATATGTATATATATATAAACGTATATGTGTATACATATATATATATGAGAAAAATTAAGTTTTTTTTATTTAAAAAAAATTAAACTCAAGGTATATATATATATGTATATATATATATACATAAAGAATATAATGTTTATTGACATGTTATAATACCTAACGTCATATTTTAAAAAAATTTACATAACACATCATCATGTTATTTTAAAACTTAAGGATGTTGCATTTGGATACAGTCATAGTCACGTGTCAAGAGTAACATCGACACATCTTTCACAATAAACTCATGGTTTCAAATAAATTTTCTGAGATTATCAAGAACATGGATTTATTCAGGAATTGAAATGTCTTATTTATAATTTTATGTACAAAAAATATTTTTTTTAAAATATTATTTTGATAAGACAAATCTATATATTCATTTTCTATTAAACATGAATTTATTTCATTGATCATTTTATTGATGGGTGGCAAACAAAGACAATTATTTAGAGTATGAGATTAATCTTTTTATGATATTATATGATTGAGAATTAAACTTTTCAAAGTCATATGAGACACTTTGGATTGTTTAGATAATATATACCTTAATAATTTATCAATGAATTTATTTTCATCTATGATTAATATTTAAATAAATCAAAGTGGTATGAGAAACTTTGATTTAAGGACATATTTTTATTAGACATATAAGGAATGAATATGACTTATTATGTGACGGGTGGGGCCCCCTATAGCCTCTCGGTGCATCAGAAGGTCTCATTAGACAAACTAGCATCTTGGTATGAGGCCTTTATAGAATGATTATGTTGTCTGGTATTATACATTTCACACATTCATTGGTATTATTAGGTAATGGGTGAGGTCCGCTATATCCTCTTGATGCATTAGTAGATCTCATGAGACAAACTCAATCTCAGCCTGAGGCCTTGACATAATGATTATGTATGGTCTTGGCATAAGGACTTGATAGAATTTTTATGATGTCCCATATTATTAATTCCCTCATTATGAATCTATTAAATGAAAGACCATGAGATTATTCTACTAGTAGAATAACCATGGCTAAGAATCATTCTTTTATGAACCAATATTTAGTAGTTTTATGTTTCTAAGTGCACATGGATTAAAGTTTTATATTTAAATATATAATTGTATAAAAATTCATTTATAGAAAAGGATTAATACTTACTTCCCAATCCATAATGATAAATGACATCATTTTATGTGCAATTCTAAAAATAATATTATTTCATGCTTAAATTCTTATCTTCACCTCTCGCATGTCATTGAATGATTATGTTTGGTCATTATCTAACTTATAGATGGATCTTTATGAATTTTTGTTCACGTACATGCATGATTTTATAGTTCATTCTATTTATAACTCTTAAAAAAGTTTAGAAACTTTGATCATGAGTTTATACTAAAATCCATTTTAGAATCTCTCAAGAAAATAAAGATGACGTGTTATGAGAAATGTTAATTTCATGATTTAAAGCTTGTGTTTTATAGAAATGTTTTAAAGAAAAATTATTTCTTAATGGTCTTATTTTAAAACCTCTTACTGGGTATATCCAATGCTCAACCCTTATTTTAAAATTAATTTTCATAGGTCACATGGAAGTGCAAAGTTGGATGCTATTGTTTTTACGCACACGAAAGCGATGTTTGGATTTTGTTTGTTTAATTTTTTGTGAACTATGATAAATTAAATGATTGTATCTAACTCTCTAGAACCTAGACCGTTAAAAGTTCACCTGCTATGTAATTTTTAAGGTTGGGTCCTTACAGTTGGTATCATAGGAATGATCTAGAAAACTTTATAGATTAGATGTTGTCGAGTCTAGAAGTTTAACGGTCATAGTGTTTTCTTCTAAATTCCAAAAACGAAAAATCAGAATTAGTTTTAGTCCAACAAAACGAATTGCGAGGATGGAATTATTTTGAGGGGGGAATAATGTAACAACCCAGAAATTCTAAACTTAGTTTTATTATATAAATATTTTATTAAATGGATTTATTTATAATTTAAACATTTTTAAGATGATTTTATTTAAAGTAATAATTGAAATTAATTGTTTTGTTATAAGAACTATTTTCAAATTTATTCTAAAAGTAAATATTATTTTACTTTATTTAAAGAATATTTTAAAATAACTACTTTTATTAAATAGAATTTACTTTTATCAAAATTGTTATTTAATAAAATATTTTAAAATGATAATTATATATGAATATAATTAATTTTTTTTAAAATATGATATATATATATGTATATTAGTTTTGAATTATATAAAATTATGAATATAATATAAAACTAATACTATTATAAAATTATAATTTTATTTAATTAGATATTGATATTATACATGACATTTAAAATTATTATTTTAAAGTATTATATGCTATAATATTAAAAATGTAAAATATTTTAAGTAATGTTATCTTAATCTATTGTAAGTCAGAAAACGTATTATTAATATCTTCAATCTATTAATTTTTTTAAATAGTATAATTTAGTAAATGAATATTGAATATTCATAATAAAATGTTTTATTATACAAATATAATGTTTTTAATAAATGTATTAATAAAATGAATATTATGTTTATATAAAATATTATTAGGTTATAAAATTATTTTATAACTTTTTAATGTATAAATTAACCTTATAATGTCATACATATAAAATGTTAACCTTTATATTAAGTATATTAAATAAATTATTTATATAATAATAATGATATAATAATAATAATATATGAATTTATTATAATATATATTAAATTCAATCATGATTTGTTAAAGTGGGAGAGAGAAAACCTCAAATAAAAAAGACAAAAACTTGAGTTAAAAAAATAATGCTAAACTAGAAGTGAAAAAAGGGAAACAAATATTAGGTATAGGGGTTCTGTGGTTCGTTGAATTGGGGAGGCCGAGCGATAGGGTTCAAGTCACGCTGTAGCCTAGGGTTCACGGGTCTTCCTGGGAGGCATCAGAGTCGTGGGTGAGAGGGAGAGCCGAGGGCCATGCCATGGTCAGAGCGGTGGTGAGGATGTCGTTCGAGAGAACTCAAGCATGGGAGCTCTAAGGGTTGCGGGTCTTTGGAGGGGAGTTTGAGCATGGTTGAACCACCAGGAGTCTTCCACGTCTGGGGGAAGTCGAGTTGTGTCGAGCGATGGTCGACCACTAGTGGTCCAGGCATCATTTATGGAGATTCGTGGTTAAGGTTTCCCAAAACATGGAAAATCAGTTTCAGATCATCTTCAATCTTGGAAGGTAGGTTTCTTGTTTTCTTCTTGTAGGTGTTTTATTTGTAGATTCAAATATTTTACCGTTCAATTTTCTAGGTCTTTGGATTCCTCTGTTTCAGATTTCTTTTATACCCCAATCCTTTTTTTACAACCTGGTTTGAGCTGTCATCTTTTATCTTTTAATCCATTGGTCATTTTATATTATTTTTGTTAATTTTTATATGTCCTTTTTCATCTATTTTCATCTATGTATTCAGTGCACTGTCCTGGAACTGTCGCTATTGAACTACATTTTATATTCTTGTTAATTTTGCTGTGTGGTTTCCTTAATCAGATGAATGTGTCAACATTAGATATTTATTTTTTTGCTGTCTAAAACTGTATACCCAGCTTGCTCTGTAAATGGTGTGTGTGTCAATGTACACACAGTAGAAAATATATGGATATAAAAATTCTTGTGCCTTTGATCAAACTACTTTTCACAAACCCTCTTAGTGTGTCTGAAGCATCTTTCCCTCAAACCTTGGTTCAAATGATTTGGCATCTCAGTTCAGAGGGAGGGTGAGTGTGTTTCCAAAGCCTAGGACATATTCTGCACTTTTCCACTGTAATTCAAGTAAGGGAAACTATAATTATGGGTTAATTTGTTTGGTTGATTTTAAAAAATGTTTTTTTTAAAAAAAATTCGGTTGTTCATCTCTAAAAAAGTTTTTCAAAATTGTAGTAAAGGATAATTTTATATGATTTATGCAATGTGTTTTGAAAATCTACTCTAAAGATTATATTAAATTTATTTTAGAATTATGGTCCTAGATTTTCAAATTAAATATATCATTTTTATAATTCTTGATTAGCAAGGGATAATCACATTTTCAGTATTAAGGTATTATATTTATGTTTTATCAGTTTTCCATAGGGGGCATGTCTAATTAAAATTGTGATTGAATTTCATTGCATCTTAATTTTGGAGAAAGAGTATAATTATAATTTTATCTCTTAATTCATGCTTTAAATATCTGGGAAGAGTTTGGTTTAATTTTAATAAAACTATATTTTCAAGGTATGATTGTTTTGTTTATCTTCTAAAAATAAGAGAATGTGTCTTCTTTAAATCATTTTTATGAAAATGGACTTCATTTTATTTAAAAATATTATGCTTATGTAATTTAAGTTCATGATCTTTATGTTGATGTTTATATACTTTTATGTGAGATACAATTTTATTTTTTGTTCAAATTATAAAAGAAGGATTCATTTATGCTTGTATATTTTATTTTTATAAAATTATACATCATGATGGGTATCACTTAAACCCCATATATCTTATATATGAGGATTCCCGTACTTTGATATACTTATATATATATAGATTAAATGGTTATTGTTATGTTTATAATTGTATCGCCATGATTCTAAAAAAAGGTGCATATCATGTCATCATTTTATACTGAAATTAAGGGCGTCACATCTTCATATAAACATGGTCATGTGTTATGAATATCATTAACATTGGTTGCATTTAAAATAAATTTGTGGTTTCAATTTTAAATTTTAAAGTCTTAATTTCAAAATCAATAAGTACACCGTCTTCATTGAAAGTGTTTTATTTTAAAGGTTACTTTTATAGTTTTATATGTGATACATAATTAGTTATTTCTTAAGAATGTTATATAATGTGAAGGGTAATTTACTAATGCTATATGAAGAATTAATATTTTCATGTCATCAACCTATGCATATAATCAACTAATAAATTGTGTGATCAATATATTTACATAAGATATAGTTTTAAATTATCACTTTTTATAAAATGAATTACATAAGTTAATGAAAGGTATTTTGATTACATGGATGATTAATATTATTAAAATTTGATGTAAATTCAAATGACATGAGTTTTGGTGTTATCAAAACTCACTAGAGATTATCAAGAAAAGTTTATATATATATATATACAAGTATTATCTTCAAACCAAGGGTTATTCATATTTTAGTGTGATTTAATTTGTTTTGGTGTAATGGATGGTTTCATTGAAAATCCACTATTTTCAAGGATTACTAAATCCAAGTACAATTTCTAAGCCATTATTCCACTTATATATATATATATATATAACAAACTGTATGTTTTAAATTTGATTTCATAATAACTTTTCCAAAGGATATTCTCATTTATCATTGTTTTGCTAAAACATATATTTATTCCATGCTGATGAGTTTTATGAATACGATATGTATATATATACAAACGTATATGTATATATATATATATATATATTTATGGGAAACATTAAGTTTTTTTATTTTAAAAAAATTAAACTTAGGGTATATATATATGTGTATATATATACACACAAAGGATATAATGTTTATTGACATGTTATAATACATGACGTCATATTTTAAAAAAATGCACATAACATGTCGTCATGTTATTTTAAAACTTAAGGATGCCGCATCTGCATACAGTCATAGTCACGTGTCAAGAGTAACGTCGACACATCTTTCATAATAAACTCATGGTTTCAAATAAATTTTCCGAGATTATCAAGAACATGGATTTCTTTAGGAATTGAAATGTTTTATTTATAATTTTATGTGCGAAACATATTTATTTGTTGTAAAAGATTATTTTGAGAAGACAAATATATATATTAATTTTTGATTAAACATGAATTTATTTCATTACTCATTTTATTGATGGGTGGAAAACAAAGATAATTATTTAGAGTATGTGATTAATCTTTTTATGGTATTATATGATTAAGAATTAAACTTTTCAAAGTGGTATGGGACACTTTGGATTGTTTAAATAATATATACCTCAATAATTTATCAATGAATTTATTTTCATCTATGATTAATATTTAAATAAATAAAAGTGTTATGAGACACTTTTATTTAAAGAAATATTTTTAATAGACATATAATGAATTAATAGAACTTATTATATGATGGGTGAGGCCCGCTATAGCCTCTCGGAGCATCGACAGGTCTCATTAGACAAACTAGAATCTTGGAATGAGGCCTTTATAGAATGATTATGTTGTATGGTATTATACATTTCACACATTCATTAGGATTATTATGTAATGGGTGAGGTCCGCTATATCCTCTTGATGCATCAGTAGGTCTCATGAGACAAACTCGGTCTCAACACGAGTCCTTGACATAATGATTATGTATGGTCTTGGCACGAGGCCTTGACAGAATGTTTATGATGTCCCATATTATGAATTCCCTCATTATGAATATGTTAAATGAAATACCATGAGATTATTGGACTAGTAGAATAACCATGGCTAAGAATCATTTTTTTATGAACCAGTATTTATCAGTTTTATGTTTCTAAGTGGACATGGCTTAAAGTTTTATATTTAAATATATAATTGTATAAAAATTCATTTATAAAGAAGTATTAATACTTAGTTCCCAATCCATAATGATAAATGAAATCATTTTATGTGAAATTCTAAAAATAATATTATTCCATATGTAAATTCTTATCCGCACCTCTGGCATGTCATAAAATGATTATGTTTGGTCATTATCTAACTTATAGATGGATCTTCATGAATTTTTGTTCACGTACATGCATGATTTTATAGTTCATTATATTTATAACTCCTAAACACATTTAACAACTTTGAGCATGAGTTTATACTAAAAGCTGTTTCAAAATCTCTCAAGAAAATGACGATGACGTGTTATGAGAAATGTTAATTTCATGATTTAAAGCTTGTGTTTTAAAGAAATGTTTTAAAGAAAAATTATTTCTTAATGGTCTTGTTCTAAAACCTTTTTCTGGGTTTATCCAATACTCACCCCTTGTTTTAAAATTAATTTTCACAGGTCACTTGGAAGTCCAAAGTTGGATGCTATTGTTTTTACACACACGAAAGTGAAGTTTGACATTTGTTTGTTTAATTTTTTGTGCAACTATGATAAATTATATGCTTGTATCTAACTCTCCAGAACCTAGATCGTTAAAAGTTCCTATTATATGTAATTTTTATGGTTGGTTCCTTACAGTTGGTATCAGAGGAATGATCTAGAAAACTTTATAGATTAGATGTTGTCAAGTCTAGAAGTTTAACGGTCATAGTGTTTTCTTCTAAATTCTGAAAACGAAAATTCAGAATTAGTTTTAGTCCGAAAAAATGAATTGTGAGGACGTAAATATTTTGAGGGGGGAATAATGTAACTACCAAAAAATTAAAAATGTAGTTTTATTATATAAATATTTTATTAAATGGTTTTATTTATAATTTAAACATTTTTAAGATTATTTTCTTTAAAATAATAATTGAAATTAATTATTTTGTTATAAGTATTGTTTTCAAATTTATTCTAAAAGTAAATATTATTTTACTTTATTTAAAGAATATTTTAAAATAACTACTTTTATTAAATAGAATTTACTTTTATCAAAATTGTTATTTAATATAATATTTTAAAATGATAATTATATATGAATATAATTAATTTGTTTTCAAAATATGATATATATATATATGTATATTAGTTTTGAATTTTATAAAATTATGAATATAAAATAAAACTAATACTATTATAAAATTATAATTTTATTTAATTAGATATTAATATTATGCATGATATTTAAAATTATTATTTTAAAGTATTATATGCTGTAATATTAAAAATGTCAAATATTTTAAGTAGTGTTATATTAATATATTGTAAGTCAAAAAATGTATTATTAATATCTTCAATCTATTATTTTTTTTAAATAGTATAATTTAGTAAATGAATATTGAATATTCATAATAAAATGTTTTATAATACAAATATAATGTTTTTAATAACTGTATTAATAAAATGAATATTATGTTTATATAAAATATTATTATGTTATAAATTTTTTTTATAACTTTTTAATGTAGAAATTAAACTTATAATATCATACATATAAAATGTTAACCTTTATATTAAGTTTATTAAATAAATTATTTATATAATAATAATGATATAATAATATATGAATTTATAATAATATATATTAAATTCAATCATGATTTGTTAAAGTAGAAGAGAGAAATCCTTAAATAAAAAAGGCAAAAACTTGAGTTAAAAAAAACAATGCTAAAGAAAAAGTGAAAAAAAGGGAAACAAATATTGGGTATAGGGGTTTTGTGGTTTGTTGAATTCGGGAGGCTGGGCGATAGGTTCCAAGTCGCATCGTAGCCTAGGGTTCATGGGTCTTCATGGGAGGCATCAGAGTTATGGGTGAGAGGGAGAGCCGAGGGCCTTTCCATGGTCGGAGCGGTAGTGAGGATGTCATCCGGGAGAACTTGAGTAGGGGAGCTTCGAGGGTTGTGAGTCTTTGCAGGGGAGTTCGAGCAGGGTTGAGACACCAGGAGTCTTCTACGTCTTGGGGAAGTCGAGTTGTGTCGAGCAGTGGTCGACTGCTGGTGGTCCAGGCATCATCTATGGAGATTTGTGGTTAGGGTTTCCCGAAACATGGAAAATCAGTTTCGGATCATCTTAAAGCTAGGAAGGTAGGTTTCTTGTTTTATTCTTGTAGGTGTTTTATTTGTAGAATCAAATATTTTAGCATTTAATTTTCTAAGACTTTGGATTCCTCTGTTTCATATTTCTTTTATACCCCAATCATTTTTTTTCAACCTAGTTTGAGCAGTCATCTTTTATATTTTAATCCATTAGTCATTTTATATTATTTCTATTAATTTTTATATGTCATTTTTTATCCATTTTCATCTGTGTATTTAGTGCGCTGTCCTGGAACTGTCGCTGTTGAAATAAATTTTATATTCTTGTTAATTTTTTTGTGCTTTTTCCTTAATCAGATGATTGTGTCAACATTAGATATTGATTTTTTTACTGTCTAAAACTGTATACCCAACTTGCTCTCCAAATGGTGTGTGTGTCACTGTACACACAGTAGGAAATATATGGCTATAAAAAGGCTTGTGCCCTTGATCAAACTGCTTTTTTCAATCCCTGTTAGTGTGTCTAAACATCTTTCCCTCAAACCTTAGTTCAAATGATTTTTTATCTCAGTCCAGAGGGAGGATGAGTGCGTTTCCAAAGCCTAGGAGACATTATGTACTTTTCCATTGTAATTCAAGTAAGGGGAACTATACTTATGTATTAATTTGTTTGGTTGATTTTAAAAAATGTTTTATTTAAAAATCTAGGTTGTTTATCTCTAAAAAAGTTTTTCAGAATTATAGGAAGGGATAATTTTATATGATTTATTCTATGTGTTTTGAAAATATGCTCTAAAGGTTATATTAAATTTATTTTATAATTATGGTCCAAGATTTTCAAATTAACTATATCCTTTTTATAATTCTTGATTAGCAAGGGATAATCATATTTTTAGTATTAAGGGATTTTATTTATGTTTTATAATTTTTCCACAGGGGGCATGTCTAATTAAAATTCTGTTTGAATTTCATTATATCTTAATTCTACAACAAGAGTATAATTATATTTTCATCTCTTAATCCTTGCTTTAAATTTTTGGGATGTTTTTTGTTTAATTTTAATAAAACTATATTTTCAAGGTATGATTGTTTGTTTATCTTCTAAAAATAAGAGAATGTATCTTCTTTAAATCATATTTATGCAAAGGGACTTAATTTTATTTAAAAATATAATTATTATTTAATTTAAGTCAATGAACTTTATGTTAATGTTTATATACTTTTATGTGAGATACAATTTTATTTTTTGTTCAAATTATAAAAGAAGAAATCATTTATGCATATATATTTTCTTTTTATAAAATTATACATCATGATGGGTATCACTTAATTCCCATATATTCTATATATGAGGGTTCCCATAATTTGATATACTTACATATATATATATATAGATGAAATGGGTATTGTTATGTTTCTAATTATATCTCCATGATTCTAAAAAAATGTGCATATCATGTCATCATTGTATATTGAAATTAAGGGCATCACATCTGCATATATACATGGTCATGCATTATGCATATTGTCAACACCCTTTGCATTTAAAATAAATTTGTAGTTTCAATTTTAAATTTTAAAGTCTTAATTTCAAAATTAATAAGTACACCATCTTCATTGAAAGTGTTTTATTTTAAAGTTTACTTTTATAGTTTTATGTGCGATACATAATTAGTTATTGCTTAAGAATGTTATATAATGCGAAGGGTAATTTAATAATACTATGCGAAGAATTTATATTTTCATGTCATCAACCTATGTGTATAATAAATTAAGAAATTTTTTCATCAATATATTTACATAAGATACAATTTTAAATTATCACTTTATGTAAAATGAATTACCTGAGTTAATGAAATGGATTTTGATTACATGAATGATTAATATTATTAACATTTGATGTAAAGTAAAATGAAATGAGTTTTTCTATTATCAAAACTCACTAGCGATTACCAAGAAAAGTTTATATATATATATATATATATACATACAAGTATTATCTTCAAACCAAGGGTTATTTATATTTTGGTGTGAATTAATTTGTTTTGGTGTAATGGGTGGCTTCATTAAAAATCCACTATTTTTCAAGGATTACTAAATCCAAGTATGATTTCTAATCCATTATTCCACTTATATATATATATATAACAAAGTATATGTTTTAAATTTTATTTCATAATAACTTTTCCAAAGGATATTCTCATTTATTGCTGTTTTGCTAAAACATAAATTTATTCCGTGCTGATGAGTTTTATGAATACGATATGTATATATATATATAAACATATATGTATATATATATTTATGGGAAACATGAAGTTCTTTTATTTAAAAAAAATTAAACTCATGGTATATATATATATATGTGTGTGTGTGTGTGTGTGTATATATGTATATACACACACAAAGGATATAATGTTTATTGACAAATTATAATACCTAACATTGTATTTTAAAAAAATGCGCATAACGTGTCGTCATGTCATTTTAAAACTTAAGGATGTCGCATCCACATATAGTCATAGTGTCAATCGTAATATTGACACATATTTCATAATAAACTCATGGTTTCAAATAAATTTTCCGAGATTATCAACCACATGAATTTCTTCCAGAATTGAAATGTTTTATTTATAATTTTATGTTCAAAACATATTTATTTGTTGTAAAAGATTATTTTGAGAAAAAAAACTATATATGCATTTTTTATTAAATGTGTATTTATTTCATTACTCATTTTATTAATGGGATGAAAATAAAGATAATTATTTCGAGTATGGGATTAATATTTTTATGATATTATATGATTAAGAATTAAACTTTTCAAAGTGGTATGAGACACTTTGGATTGTTTAAAGAATATGTACCTTAATAATTTATAAATTAATTTATTTTCATCTATGTTTAAGATTTAAATAAAACAAATTTTTATGGGACACTTTGATTTAAAGACATATTTTTATTAGACATATGAGGAATACATAGGACTTATTATGTGATAGGTGAGGCCCGCTATAGCCTCTCGGTGCATAGGCAGGTCTTATGAGACAAACTAGGGTCTTGAAACGCGACCTTGACAGAATGATTATGTTTTCTATTATTATTCATTCACAAATGCATTAAACTTATTATGTGATGGGTGAGGCCCGCTATAACCTCCCGATGCATCGGTAGGTCTCATGAGACAAACTAGGTCTTGGCACAAGGCCTTGAAAAAGTGATTATGTATGGTCTTGGCACAAGTCCTTGACAGAATGTTTATGATGTCCCGCATTATGCATTCCCTCATTATGAATCTAGTAAATGAAAGACCATGAGATTATTCAACTAGTAGAATAACCACGGCTAAGAATCATTCTCTTATAAACCATTATTTATCAATTTTATGCCTCTAAGTACACATGGATGAAGGTTTTATATTTAAATACATACTTTTATAAAAATTCATTTATAAAGAAGGATTGATACTTAGTTCCCAATCCATACTGATAAATGAAATCATTTTATGTGAAATTATGAAAATAATATTATTTCATGTGTAAATTCTTATCCGCACCTTTGGAATGTCATATAATGATTATTTTTGGTCATTATCTAACTTATAGATATCTCTTCATGAATTTTTGTTCATGTTCATGCATGTTTTTATAGTTCATTATATTTATAACTCCTAAATAAGTTTAGGAACTTTGAGCATGAGTTTATCCTAAAATATGTTTCAGAATCTCTCATGAAAATAATGATGGTGTGTTATGAGAAATGTTAATTTCATGATTTAAAGAATGTGTTTTAAAGAAATGTTTTAAAGAAAAATTGTTTCTTAATGGTCTTATTTTAAAACCCCTTACTGGGCATATCCAATGCTCACCCTTTGTTTCAAAATTATTTTTCACAGGTCACTTGGAAGTCCAAAGTTGGACACCATCATTTTTACGTGCATGGAAGTGAAGTTTGGATTTTTTTTGTTTAATTTTTTGTGCAACTCTAATAAATTTTAAGCTTGTATCTAACACTCAAGAACCCAGACTGGTAAAAGGTCCTCTGATATGTAATGTTTAAGGGTGGGTACTTATAATAAACAAGAATAATAAACTCTCATTCCATCAACTGGAAGATCTAAAAATGTATTGATAAAACATTTTAATAAATAAAGAGTTATTTTATATACATGGATGATAATCATAGATTCCTAGGGGTGGATCCAATACATGTAGACCTAAAATGATGAATACCTAAAAATAATTTATAATAATTATTCCAACATATATAGAATTTGACAACCTCCATTCTATTTTTTGGAACATGCAATGTAACAACCTAAGGAATTATTACACTTAATATTAATGGTATATCAAATATTTGAAAACAACTCAAAATTATAATTTCAGTTTCAATTAAAAATCGACAAGGAATGGAAATAATAATTTTAGTTAAAGAATATACCTAATAACGATAATGGTTTTAAACATCTCAAAATTATTATTTGATAAATTTATTCAAAAATTATGTCTAGATAGGTTGAAAACAAGAATTATTTTCAAGCATATGAAGAGTAGGATTTATAAGAAAATTTCATTTTCTTCGCCATTATGGGTTCTATGGATATTTTGGGCACATAGTATAAAATTTTAGTCATAATGAGATAAATAAATATTATTTTTTTAGATATAGAGGTTTTAAGTTAAAGGGGAGATAACCCATTCTTACAAAAATTATTTCAAAGTGAGATGAATCTTTATAATTAAAATTGGATGATGTATTTCAACCATTGAATGAACTCTGTCAAACATGTGAAAAATTAATTAGTTGTATGAAGGATTTTCAATATTTTCTAAAAACATAGATGAATGTGAAAAAATATTTAGAAATTTATTATATAAAAAATAATGGAATATAAGAGGAATTTATTATTGATGTCACACTAAAGGATTTACAAAAGAAACATCCTTTCATATTAGAGATTGCTTATTCATCTCACATGATAGGTAAATTTATATAATTAAATATTTTTTACAACTTCAAAAGGTACTTATTATTTTATAAATGGTGGATCTCTTAATATAATTTTTTTTCATTTAAAAGATGTTGGAAATAAAAGGCAATGTTAAAGAATGATATGTTTTTAGATAGATTAAAGTAAAACATACATAGTGCTTATTAGATGTGTGATGAAGGAAATTAAGTGATTTTAAAGAAGTATTAATGAGTTGGTTATCATTTCAAATATGGATATATTTTTACAAAAGTATAGAAAACTATCCTAACCATATTCTAATTTGAAGTTGATAAAAATTTATGGTAATTATGTTTGAAAGAGGAAATTGATTTGTGGTAGTGAAAATTTAATCATATTAGATAATGAGACATTTAAACACTAACGTAAAAAGTGTGGATTGAGATGTTTTTATGATGAAAAGATAAAATTGATAGATATTTTTTACTAATTATAATAGGGAGATTGTTAAAAATTAAAATAATAAATTTGATATTTAAATGAAACAACCCTTTTAGTTTATTCACTATGATATATATGGACCCTCAAAGTATAAATCAATTCATTGTGATACATATTTAATTTCACCCATTTATAATTATACTCAAATCATATGTATTATGTTTTAATCACACACACACATATATAATTATAAGTACTTGGTATTAAACATTACATAATCTAGTTAATTCAACTAGAATACACTTATTACATTCCCAAATATTTTTTTAGTTTAGAGTTTTAGAGAATCAAGACATAATTCATACATATCAACCCACAATAATACAAAGTGGGTAATACTAAAACAATATCCATTTATTTTATACTACAATTTTTTTTAATAAATCATGAAATCTTTTCATGAAAAATCTTCAAAACATTCAGATTCTATTCTTCTTTTCTCTAACCCATTCTTAAAACCTATGATTTTTTTAATTTAGGATGAGAACAAAAAGACTAGTAAGAGAAATAAATTAAAGGAAAGTGTTAGTCAATGAATAATTATAAACATATTAAATTATTTTCACAAAAACATACTTCTCACCCATAAAGTATCATATAATTAACTTGAGAAAACAAGAGATTTCCATAAAACATAGAAAACATAAATAAACTATTTAGGTAACTTAGGGAATTACTTACTTAATATTGTAACCCTTGCAGCTACTATATGATTTTTAACCCTTATGGATACCTTACAATGTAACCCTCATGACTACCTTATGATGTAACCCTCACGACTACCTTATGATGTAACCATCATAATTACACTTCTAATAACCATTACAGTCAACTTCCAACATAAACGTACTCAATGAATTTTAGGGAGATATATATCCCACAATTATTTATAAAAAATTCCCAATAACTATAACAAAATCATAAAACATGGATACTTTCATCATAAAAATATTTATTTTGAATTTTGTAAAAAAAATAAATTTAAAAGAGGATTTTTAAAGAAAATTCCCTTACCTTGGGTTTTAATTCCTTAAAACACATTAAAACCTCATATATAATGGTTTAAAGAGTGTTATTAATTTATTAAGGAACTATATTCATATTTATAATACCTTATATGATCTTTTTATAACATATTTCCACCCATTTATTAATAATATTTTGTTATTTTCATTTTTTGGGTGCATTTATTTCATGGTATGTTCATTACGGATTTTCTTGTCGAATGGAAGAAAAGCTAATAAGTGGAAAGAAATGGTATTAATATGTTTCTATAATTTTAAATAACACCATATATCATTTTTTTGATATGAGTATGATTAATTAGATAAAAAATTAATGAAAATGATTTAATTTATTTTGGCGATTTTTTCGATCATTATGAACTTATATCATTTTATTTAATATCATGTTTATATATTGGTTACAGAACATTATATGTAATTTCTCGGATCTATATGGTCCATTAATTTACTAAAATCTAGTGTTGGAGGTGTTCTGGGAGGTCAAGGTGGCTTATTCCCAACACTTTCCAAATTTCCAGTTCTGTGAACAGTGTTTCTAGAACGGTGTCATTTCCTTTACCGAATTTTCAGAAACAGTGAGTCAGAAACGGTGAGTCAGAAACGATGAGTCGGAAATGGTGAGTCAGAAATGTTGAGTCGGAAATGGTGAGTTAGATTCGGTGAGTCAGAAATGATGAGTCAAAAATGGTGAGTTAGAAACGATGTCATGAATAGTGTTTCTAGAACAATGTCATTTCCTTTGTAAAATTTCCAGTTTTTCCCAAATTCCTACAGTTTCACCTGTTTGATGTTTCCTTTGATGCAAAATGTATTAAAAGCCTTATTTTAAGGGATTTAAGGCTAATTCAAATACTATAACTCATATATTAATTTTTCTAATGTCTAGGAAGCCTTTACTCGATCAAAATGCATGATCTTTGACATATTTGATCTTAATGGAAAATCCATCATATCTTAAACTGATCCTCCATTAAATCTTCTAAAGGGACAAGATATCTTTCTCCATTTTTCTTCCTTTTTGTTCCTTGATGCAGGATGCTCGAACCTTTCCTTTCTTCTTGTAGGAGTCATGCATAGTGCTGTAGCCTTGGATTGTGTCTTCCCTAAAGTTTCTTCCTGCTAAACGCGCACCCCCTATTTTAGTGCAATCAAGAATTGTTGATCCGTCTTTAATATAAGGTATGTTCTACTTCTGTTCTTATAGGTTCCTGGATAGGTTTCTTCCCATTTCTCATTTTCTTTGTTATGGAATGTGTTCTCTATGTTCTTAAAGGAGCTTCCTGGGTTGTTGGTTGTTGTGGTGGTGTCTCTGCATCCTCGGGTGGATGCATTCTTCCAGCAGAGGTGATCGTGATCTATCGTGTTGTCCTGTTCTCATGCAAAGAACATTAGGAACCTTTTTAGGTATGGGATTCATGGATTCTCTATTATATTTATGTGTAGTAGTAGATTTAGCATATTTTATCCTACTCAATCATAATGGAATTGACATAATAAATATATGAACTAGATTAAAGAATTAATATCAATCGTATTTTGTTTCCTCTTGTTTTTTTAGATAGTGTGTTATCTATGCCTTACTATTTAGCATGTCGTTCTTAAGGGAAATTGGTAAAGAATGTAAATTGAGATTAATTGTAAATTAATTGGCCAAATATAAAATGTCATGTAAATGAATTTGATTGTTGTTTTAAATTTTATGTTAATAAAATTAATGTAGATGCACATGTTTGACTGAATTGATTGATAAACCCGAAGCATGTTGATGCTTGTTTATTAAAAGAATGTCAAATTAATTGTTTAATTAATTTGTGATAGCTTACTGTTTAGGTTTCCCATAGTTGAAACCTACAAATAATGAATTGGTTAATTCATGATGGATTAAAGAACCGATTGTGTGATAAAAGATAATGCATGGTAGGGTTATGAGTTACCCTTCTTCTTTTAAAGGAAAAACACTTTATTATTTGGAGTAGTGAGTGCTCGTTGTGTGTGAAGGATTAATGTCTTGTTTAGGGCCAAGGGCCCAGTTGCTGTTGTTTGTTTCCTGCTACTTGTGTTGTGGTGTGATCCAGGGATAGTTTACCTTGGAGGGCTATTCTGGTATATGGGGGCAGAGAGTCCCAATGGTTGTAGTGGCAGGAGTTGACGCCTAGAGCGGTGAGATGCATTGATTTATGCATGTGGGTGTTGGGGAGGACACCAGAGATGATGAAACGGGTTGAATTTGAATGTTGGATGTTTGTTAAATCTTGTTGTTTGTTTATTTTCTTTACCTTCTCCACTGTTTGAGGTATATGGTCTTTCTTATCCTCCTTCCAAAAGAGGCTAAGATGTGTGGGGTATGCCAAGTTCATTCTGTGTTTAGCTTCTTGATGAAGAATGGGTCTAAGCTCCTACTATAGGTGGCGAAGACTCGACGGGTAGTTCATCTACTCACTGTGTTGAGCCCCTCAAGTTTGGTAGCTTAGAATGTTTTCTTAGAATACCTAGAATTATGTAAAAGTTATAATGTTGTTAAATAAATGATTGAATAAATGATGTTAACCCATGGGGTTGTATCTTGGTGGAATGTAATGATGAGGTTATAATTTAAAGGAACTATGGATCTTGGTTGGAATGCTAATGAAATGGAATGTGAAATGATAATGGTTAATTAATGGTTAAATAATTAATTAATATAAAGTGAAACTGATAAAAAGGGATAAATTAATATAATATAGCTCTTTAAATGGTTGTGTTCTTATAGGATACCTAGTCTTAACAGTGATAGTTGGGAGTCTGAGAGACGTTAGCTGTAGTTGATTCTAAGACTAGGTTATGCCCATAGTGTGGTAGTGAGCTATAGTATATTCTATACTTTTTGTGTTTCTATATGCTACTCCACCGTGATGGTTAGGGAAACTAACACCCCATGGATTCTGAGCCCTGGGGGGGGGGGGGGTGTTTTTCCTAACATTATGGTGGGAGGATGGATGGATGACTACCCCCTTTGTCCCCTCTCTCTTCTCTTGGTAGTTATTATACTGGTAGGCATGTTGGTTAGTTTTTCCCATATATGTGTGTTGAGGGCTATAATGGATTATGGTTATTCATGCACATATATTATAGATATAGTTTCCTATGGACTACTATAGGTGTAACGTGTATAGGTTGTGATGGCTTAAGGATCCTTACTCAGTTTATGGGCTATAATGGATTAAGGTATAATACCCGACAATGATACATGCTATACGAGATGTGGTGGATCTCAGAAACTACCTGGTTACTTTAGTCACATGAGTGTAGTGGTTGTGTTGCATGAGGTTCATGTTGTGGTGCTACGCCCAAGTGTGTGCAAACAAGCCTTTTTGGAGAGATATGCTTAGAACGTGTGACATTGGGGCAAAGCAACAAACCGTTGGGGAATTGGTAGTGGGGTACCCTTGATATTATTATTATATTATATACTCTTATATATGATACTTGGTGAGATTATCCATGGTGAGGTTTGGAACATAGTACACATGTTTAAGTGATGAGTTAGTTTCACTTGTTGTTCATTGTGCTTTAACATGCTTTATTTACTTTTGAACGAGAGGCTTCGGGGAGGATCCTAATGAGTATACTGTTATACTCACCCTATGTGTATATATAAATAGTTTTTAGGTCACTTGGAGTAGGTTGGAGATCAGGATGGTTCCTACTAGCTTGGAGTTTTAGGAGCTATTCAGACTTCATGGTCACTATCATTTTACATTATTTTGGTACTTGCAGTTTTCCCTTTCAGTTGTAGTAGTCCTTGCATGACATTACATATGTGTACTTGGGATTTCTTTTATATAGAAGTTTGAGTTGGAGTTGGTTGGTGTTTGTCTTATCTCTCTCTTTAGAATGTGTTATCTTAGAGGGTAATGCCTCTCATTTTTTTGTTTACAATACCCTCGGTGCTAGTAGCTAACCCGAGCCTACTGAAGGTGGGACTCGAGTGTCACTATCTCCCTTCTCACATTGTCGGGCCAGGAGGGGTAAACTTTGTGGGGAGGGGGTCATGACATTATATAACTTATAATATGTATAATAAAATATTATTTAACCATAATAATGGTTTTATGACCAGCCTTGAAGGTGGTAAATAAAAATGAAAACACATCATCCATGATGACAGTAAAGCGACACATCACAAACGATATTTTCATTTTTTAGAATAAGTAGATAAGAGGAGAGGTTTGATGATGGATATTCTATTAACATAATAAAATAATAGTATATGTAAGATACTAGAGTTATCATGTCACTTGTATGAGGGGAGGTGAGTAGAAAATAATAAAAGAAAAAAAAATTGCAAAGAAAAAAAAATAAAGAGGATTTTACCTCTTGAATTATTCTCCTTGAGAACCTCCTAAAGACACTTGGTTTTGGACTTTTGGTGAGACCAGTAGGCCTTGGAAATGGGGAAGAGAATTAGGAATATAATTGGGTAGAAATTAATTAAGCTACAAGGCTTTGATATGTGAGTAGAAGAGGTGGTTAGGGGTGGTATTTATAGTGGAGGAGAGAGGTGTTTTCTCATTATTTTATTCATTAGTTTATTATTTTGGCTCATGAATATGAATATTTTTAGAATTATAACTAAATAAATTAAAATAATTAAGGTTAGTTCTATATTATGGTTATTACATCAACAATGACTCAAGGAATAGTGTATTTAACTTATAATGTATATATACTGTAAATTATCATATTTTACTATTAAAAAAAATTCAAGTATTTTAGAAAAATCCCAAAAATTCACCCTAATCATTTTTCAAAGTGTAGAATTAAAAAATGAACTTCATTTTATGAAAATAATTTTCTATATATGATAAATTTAATTTTTAATTAAAATCATCATTTATTCAAAAAAATATCGATTTTAAAATTATAACTGATTTTTTTGAAACTTTGAAAAATTAATTAAGGTCTCATAAAATTATCTTATAATCATAAGAAAACAAAATATTAATTTATGGGTCAATTTTATGAAGATAAATTTTCTTTTAAATCATTATATTAATTATAAAACTATAAATAAACATTTATGTTTCAGAAAAATACCAGCACTTAATTAATCATTTTCAAAACATTTATTTACTTATTCCATGATATAAATATATCATATTTTTACTTATAAGATACATAAATCTTATTTATACTCTCATAAGTGATATTACTATTCTATTAGTATATATTTCTTAATTTCTATAAATACCACTTATTTCATCATACATTTATAATGAATTTAACTATTTAATTCCATAATGAAAAAAATTTATTTTATAAGTACGTAGGTTGTTAAAATAATGCTCTAAAGGGGATTGCAATTTTAAGAAGAAATATTAAGAATGAGTTTTATTATATGGTAAAGAAGTCTATATTAGATTATGAGGTTGAGTATAGGGTACACCTATTATGGGGTGGTAAAAAATAATATTTATAATCCTCGTTAGCACAACATAGTTGATGGCCATGGTCATTCCCTTAAATATTTTATTTTGGATCACTAACTATTCCTACCACATTATTATATTTATGGGATTTTATATATTTTTTGAAAAAATGAAAAATATTGGGGATTTTGAAAATTGATGCAAACAAAATAACAGCAATAATGAAAATATAATATAATGAATACAATATTATTAGAAACAATGATCAATCCTTGGGGGATTTACCATATAGGTGTTTAATTGTTTTCTTAATGTGTTGTCCCAACTTAATTATCACTCTATATAAATGATCAATATAATTCAACTAACCACCTCCGACTGCTTATCCCATGTAAGGAACTAGTACATTACTATCACATGTGCATTAGGACTAGTATTTCCTAAGTCTAGTGGTAGGGGGCATCTCTAAATTGATTAGAATAACCCTTTTCTTCCACATCCATCAGACTGAATGAATGAAGAAAATCCCATTGTATATGTCTAGTGTTCACTAAGTCATTCCCTATATTGTCACCAATATCTATCGTATTCAAGATAAATTTGGAAGTAGAAGCATTTATCAAACTATAGTGTGTGACATCCCAACCCAGGAGCCACTGAACGGTGCCCTGAGCCAATTGGCCACATGCCCTCAAGCACGCCTCCCCATACGCCAGAGGGTGCCGACTAGCATCGAGGGTCTGGTAAGTCAGTCTTAGGGAGATTATACCCTATTTTATCAGAATAAGACACCAATGGAAGAAAATAACAATAACCAAGTGCAGAAGCATATAAATAACCCAAAAAAATCCAAGTCATATGATAACCAAAACATGAAAATATAATACTCAACTGAAAGGTAAAACATGCTATGACAATGAAAATGTCAAGTGTCTACAATGCAACTCAAAGTAAAGACACAACGGCTCCAAAACAGGTCCTGAACCATGCCTGGTTCCCTCTCCCATGCTCTAATCCCAAACAATAACCTACCTCAGGGCCTTGAACTTATCATGTTATACAACAAAAAATTCTACTTAGGTTCTGATTAGGAATTCCAAATAGGGTGTGAGTACAACTCAATAGGCCACCACCAATAGTGTCTAAAACGAGTCCATACAAAAGATAGTGCATGCAGTTTTATGATGCAATAAATACAATGCATAATTTAAACAGTTACCAAATTTTAATTTAATATTAAATCAACACATTAGGCCAATTTCAATTCATGTTTCCCATTTGAATAATTATTCAATATCATTAATCATTTTGTGTTGGTCGTCATGCCTAGAACCCCAAATCTTAGTTGAATCATCATTCATTATTATCATTCATTTGGTGTAGGTCATCATGCATAGCACCCCAAATCTCATTGAATCATTATTTATTATTATCATTCATTTGGTGTAGGTCCTCATGCCTAGAAACACAAGTCTCATTGAATTATAATTCATTTTGTGTAGGCTGTAATTCCTAGCACCCCATAATCTCAATCTTGGATAAATATTAGGGAGGAATGCCATGTCCAAGTCCCAACTTCTAATTGGTCTAGAACGCCATGTCTGGCACCACAAAAATCTCATACATTTAATCATTATTTAATGCATAAGAATTTTCCACATTATTCCATCACTAATCCAACTATTAGTTAAACATTTCAAAGGCCATTAGTTAACTCAACAATTAACTAAGCACATAACCCATTAATTAATTCATCAATTAATTAATCAATCAACACAATTCTCTTTCCATAATTAATTCTTCACAATTAATTATCCATATCAAATCTCACTTGTCATAATTAATTCTCACAATTAATTATTTTAGATCAACATCAAGTCACATAATTAATTCTCACAATTAATTATCTTTGGTTAACATCATGGCACATAATTAATTCTCACAATTAATTATCTCACATAGCCAAACATAATTTTATAATTAATTTCCCCCAATTAATTATCACATCACAATAAATTAAATATCTCAATTACCAAATCTCAACCCATAACAAATCTCCAAAATATCTATTTGGGAAACCCCCATCATTTTTTCTATGATTCCATTATCAATTAACCACCGAGGTAGACTCAATTAAATTCCACTTTCCTAATTACTCCAATTTAGGAAATCATTTATCAAGGGAATTTATAAATCATAAACTCACATTCAAATATCAAAAATCATGACTACGGGAGTTAGATTTAGACTACCTACCTCGGTTTATTGACGGAAGTTAGCCCAACAAAAATCCCCAAAATTCGAGCGGCATAAGGTCGTCGATCAAGCTTTGAATCTAAATTCCTAAACTAGAATTAAGATCAAAGGCATCAAGATCTTGAAAATCTAGATCTAGACCCACAATCCTAGATCTAGATCTCAACATATAGGTTTAGATCCAAGAAAATAGTGGATATCTTCCATGAAAAGATTTAGGAAAGATAAGAGAAAGAACAGGAGAAGAATCAAGATGAAATCCACTTACCGGGAGGAGAGTAGATCTTCAATCCAGGCTTCTGATCTCAAAGAACGGTGTTTTTATTGACTTGTAATCCCTCCATAAGGATTTGGGAACACCTAGAAATTGTTAAGACCAAGCCTAGGTCGAATTAGAGAGGTTTTGGGAAGGGGGGGGGGGGTTGGGTGGTTTTAAAACCAATTTTCAGAATAAACTGGGTTGCACGCACGATTTCACCTTGGAGGCCGCACAGTTAGACCAAAATGTGTGCCAACCATATGGTCTTCCACTACCCACATGACTTGATGGCACATGGTTAGGCAAACTGTGCTCCAATCATGCAGTCTTCCACTATCTGCACGGTTATCTTGAGCACGGTTTAGACAAATCGTGCGCAAACCATACACAACCCTTGTCTTCCCAATTCCTTAGAAACTTCACCCAAACACACCCCAGGTCATACCCCAAGCTAAAGGTACTTAAATAATAACAAAAATTACCAGAAAAAATGCCTGATATTTCTCCAGAAAAGGTCAGGATCTTAAAATCTCCCCACCTTATAACAACTCATCCTCGAGTTTCACTCCCAAACTTCTATAAGATTCTGAGCCAAAAAGATTGGGCCATTGAGCCCTCATGTCTGCTTCCCATTCCCAAGTTTCCTCTTGAACACTTCCATGTTTCCATAACACATGAACTAACAACACATTCTTTCCCCATAATACTTTCTCACTTAAACCTAACACACATATAATATGCTCCTCAAAGGACACATCTATCTCAAGGTCAACCTCTTCTACATCAATCACATGATAAGGGTCGGGGTGATACCTATGAAGTTGTGACACATGGAAAAAATCATGCATAGTGCTGAATTTCTATGGAAGTGATAATAGGTACGCCACCAGCCCGATTCTCTCTAACACCTCAAATGATCCTACAAACCTGGGCACCAACTTTCCCTACCTCCGTATCCTATGGCGACCCAATCTAGGAGACACCCAAAGGAATAAATGATCACCCTCTATAAGATCTAGGGGTCATCTCCATCAATCAGCATATGACTTATATCTACTTTGAGTTGTAGCCATACATTTCCAAATCAACTGCACCTGCTCTGATGTTTCCTAAATGAGACTCAGTCCCAATATCTCTGACTCACCCACCTTTAACCAACATAGTAGTGATCTACAAGGTTTACCATAAAGTGACTCATATAGTTCCATATGTATAGTTTCCTGATAACTATTGTTATAGGATAAATCCACTAAATCCAAGTACTTCTCCCAAGAACCACCAAATTCAAGCACACATGCTCGTAGCATATCTTCTAACACCTGTATGGTACGCTCTGACTACCCATATATCTATGGGTGGAAGGTCGTACTTAACAGAACCTATATACCAAGATCCTTCTGTAATCCCTTCCAAAATCATGGAGTAAAGCACAAATAGTGATATGAAGCTATAGTCTATGATAACCCATAGGAACGAACTATCTCTCTCATGTAAAGATATCTCAATTGCTCTACTGTAAAGGTTTACTTAATAGGAAAGAAGTGTGCTACCTTTGTTAGTCGATCCAAAATGACCCAAATAGAATCATTCTTACTAAGAATCTTTGGGAGTCCTACCATGAAATCCCTAGTCACGTTATCCCACTTCCATTCTGAAATAGGCAATGACTACAAAAGGCCTCTAGGTTGTTGATGCTCTACCTTCACCTGCTGACAGGTGAAACATCTTGTTACGAACCCTGATATCTCCTTTTTTCATGCCTGGCCACCAAAACTGTTGTCATAGGTCATGGTATATTTTTTTCACCCTAGGATGTACCACCCACTTTGAGGCATGAAATTCTCACATGAGTTCTTCTCTCATACTCGTATGCACAACAACATGTTTTTTCACATAGATGATCTCATCATCATCTATTATCCAGTTTGAAGGTGTATCCCCACCTTCAAGGATTTACCTAAAGGCTAAACACTCCGGATCCTCATACTGCCTGTCCTTAATCTATCTCAAGAGTGTAGACTCCACTACTATAGAAACCAGAGTCATCCTCTCCCGACTCTCCTGAACTACCACATGCATTTCTGCCAGAAAATTCATCATCTTCCACTATGAACTCGACTCATGTACCAATTGAGTCTGAGTTTTCCTAATCAAGGCATTATCCACACTATTCCCCTTCTTGGGTGTATATACCAGTTCAAAATCGAAGGATTACATATACTCCACCCATCTTCACTGCTGAAGATTCAAGTCGCGCGGTGAAAAGATATACTTCAAACTTTTTTGATCTGTAAAAACTGTAAACTTATCACCCAAAATATAGTGTCACAAATAGTTAAGAACATAAACCACTACTGCCAACTTGAGTTCATGCTTAGGATAATTCAATTCATGTGGCCTCAGCTACCAAGACCCATAAGAAACGACTTTATCCCCTTGAATGAACACAACTCTGAGTCCAACCCTAGAAGCATCACAATACACCGTGTACTTCTCATCCGACTCAGGTAAGATCAAAATTGGTGCCGATGTCAAGTGCTTGTTCAATTCCTAGAAATCATTCTTGCATGCTCCTGTCCAAACAAACTTTATCCCTTTCTTTGTAAAACTAGTAAGCAGAGCTTTAAATCAAGAAAAGTCCCATATAAACCTCCTATAATAACCATCTAATCCCAAAAATCTTTAGATATTAAAACATTATTGGGATGCTCCCAAGAAACCACTGCCTGCACTTTTTATGGGTCCACTACCACACCTTCTTTCGAGATGATGTGCCCCAAAAAGTGTAGTTTGTCAATAAAAAATTGACATTTATATATCTTGGAATATAGCTTATGCTCTCTCAGTGTACCCAGGATGATCTCATGATGTTGGGTATGATCGTCATGAGTCTTAGAGTACACCAAGATGTCATCCACAAACACCACCATAAACTAATCTAAATACGGGTGAAAGATCCTATTCATTAAATCCATAAATACTTCTGGATCATTTTTCAACCCAAATGGAATTACAAAAAACTCATAAAGGACATACCTGCTTCTAAAATTAGTTCTTAGTATATTAAAAGTCTGAACTCACACATGATGATACCCTAATCACAGATTGATCTTTGAGAACAAAAAATCCCCCTTCAGCTGGTCAAACAGGTCATCAATGCGCAGAAGTGGATATCGGTTCTTCACAGTCATTTTATTCAACTTCTGGTAATCGTGAAAAAAAAGTAAACTCTCATCGGCCTTCTTTGAAAACAAAACAGTTGATCCCCTATGCGACATACTTGGATGGATAAACCCTTTATCCTCCAACTCCTCCAACTACATTTTGAGCTCTTTAAACTCAGTTAGTTCCATTATGTAAGGTGGAATAAATACCAACTTAGCCACCAACATAAGCTCAATAGTGAATTCCACATCTCTCTCAGGCGGAAACCTGGAAAAGTCTCCAGGAAATACATATTTAAATAGTTATACTATTGGTGGAAGGACGTATTGCCTACCACTCCCATCATCCAACAAAAGACTAGAAACTTGGGTTGTGAGCTCTCCCAGTTGCTGAGTAATTGTCCCAACTCATCCTACATAGATATTCCATTCTCCACAATGAATATATTGGTCACCCTTCGAAGATAAAAAGGTCAATCTCCTGTGGTAACAATCTATTTGGGCTCAGTATGTGACTAGCTAGTCCATACCCATAATTAGGTCGAATCCCATTATATCAAGGACATATATATCCTAAAGGAAACAATAATCTCTGATCTCTAGTGAAAATACCTTTCATAAACTGATATCCCTAGACTATTTTCCAAATGGTGTATCTATATTCATCACCCCGCTTACAGAATCCACCTCCAGGCTTAAGAAATTAACAAGATTTACAGATATAAAGGAATTAGAGGCACCGATATCAAACAAGGAAGTAGAAAAATTAGAAGAAACTAGAATAGTACCTCTCACTGTCAATGGACTAGACTTTCTCTCCATAAGTGTAGGTTGTACTACATGTAACTATCCTGCCCCTCTTCCATGTGGTTTCATTTGACTCCCTTGAGTAGAAACACTCTGCTGATACAGGTTCTCATTCCCTGAAGCACCATGTCCACTACCTCTACCATCTCTTCCAGCAGAACTCCAGCTACCAGACCTATATGGTGTAGAAGACCCCCTTCCCACACTCTGACTCTGAGAAACTGCTCCCTCAGCACCAGCTTACCGCTACTTCCTGCAAAACTTATATAGGTGACCCATCTTTCCACAAAACCGGAACTCAAATAGTGGTTGAGGAAAATGTGTATGATAGTGTCCCTTCCTACCGCACTGGTGGAAAAGCACATGAGAAAGATTCAGTGTAACTGTTCCTCCCAAATGTCCACCTTGATTTCCACTGTCCTGACTAAGTTTCTCATGATGGTGCTTCCTGCCCTTAGAAGGCACATTCCCTGATCTTCTAGTGACAAATACCTATTCAGTATTGGAAGCCTCCTTTAGTTTCCCCTCTAAAATGAGAGCCTGATTAACCACTTTTAAGAATTTCTTCAGCCTAAAGATATTAACCTGGGACTTAATTTCACACTTAAGTCCATCCTGAAATCATTTTTCTGAAGAAGCCTCATCTTCTTCAAATGATGGAGCAAAATTTTTCAAATCTATGAAATGTATAGAGTATTCCATTATGGACATGCTTCCTTGGGCCAAATGCATAAAATCTAAAGCCTTCTCTTGCCTCAGTGTGTCTAGATAGAAGTGCTCTAAGAACTTCTCTAGAAAGTCCTTCCATAACACATCATCAGTCTATCCAGATCGTACTTGAATGTCCCACTAGTGCTTCACTATACCTAGTATAATATAAACATCCAAGTTGACCCTCCTCTCAACCGGAGTCTCCAAATGGTCAAGTATCATATCTATGGACTCAATCCATAATTCAGATCCCTCTGGTCCACCCTATCCAATAAAATTAGGAGGGTGATGTAGTTGAAACTCCCTTGTTAACTCCGACATGCTTTTCTAAACCTGCCTTGGGTCTCTCTCTATGAACTGCATGAAATGGGAAAAGTTCTCTTAGAACTATTCCCCTTCCTCCTCAGCTTGCACCAATGGAGCCTCAAGTTCCCTGTCTGGAAGTTCTTTCTAGGCCATACCCCTCGGTCTCTCCCTCAACAAGCGTCGTGGAGGCATATCTATACAAATCCAAACACACATCTTAGGTCTCATAACGCAACCTTAAAACATTTAAGTAAGAGGAGAAACTAACACAACAAGTCTCAATATGTCTCCTCCCACTTTTCTCACTACACAGTCAACACCGATGCCTTATCATTGCCCTTAACCATCATACTCCTAGGTCTTGGTTAATAAGGGTACATTCATTCTCATCAATTAATTCAACCATTAATTAATCACATCATCTCAAATTAATTAATTCAACAATTAATTAATTTCTCATACTCAATTCAACAATAAAGTTTCTCATTAGACACCCATTTATTCTCATCTTGCATCATTATTTCAATCTCACAATAAGGAAAAATAGTTCAAGTTTAACAACTTACCCATAACTCGTTTTCCCGTGAGTGTCTAGAATGATGCATGTCATAACAACCATGAGTGCCTAGAATAATGCATGAAGAATAAATTATCATGCTTCTTTAGGCCAGGAATCAAAATTCAACAATTTTTCAAAACAAATATCACATCACACCACAAGTGTGTCACCCAAGGTGAAGTAATATCCAACTGTAACAACAACAAAAAATCACAAAAATCCCACCTTGAGTACTCAGTTTTTCCCCATACATGGGTTTGCAACTCCCATGCATGAGATCATTACCAAGCCTCAACTCTTTCTAGTCTCATGTCTACCTTTCCCAAAATAGTAAGACAAAAGAAGAAGAAATAAAATAAAACTCCTTTGATACCGCTTTGTGACGTCTCGACCCGAGAACCACTGAAAGGTGCCTTGAGCTGGTTGGACACATTCCCTCAAGCGTGCCTCCCCGTATGCTAGAAGGTTCTGACTAGTAGTGAGGGTTTGGTAAGTCAGTCTTGGGGAGACTATACCCTCTTTTATCAGAATAAGACACCAACAGAAGTAAATAACAACAACCAAGTGTGTAAGCGTATAAATAACTAGAACAAATCCTTGTCATATGATAACCAAAACATGAAAATACAATACTCAACTAAAAGGTAAAACATGCTATGACAATGAAAATGTCAAGTGTCTATAATTAAACTCAAAGTAAATACACAATTAATCCAAAATAAGTCTCAAACCACATCTGGTTCCCTCTCCCATGCTCCAATCCCAAACAACAACCTATCCCAGGGCCTTACCCTTATCATGTCCTGCAATAACAAAGTCTACTCGGGTTCTGATTAGGTGACCCAAATAGGGTGTGAGTATAACTTAGTATTCCACCACCAATAGTGTCTAAAATGAGTCCAGTCAAAAGATATTACATGCATTTTTATGAAGTAATAAATACAATGCATAATTTAAATAGTTATCACATTGTTATTTAATCTTAAATCAACACATTATGCCAATTTTAATTCATGTTTCCCATTTGAATCATCATTCAATATCATTAATCATTTGGTGTAGGTTGTCATGCCTAGCACCCCAAATCTCAGTTGAATCATCATTCATTATCATCATTCATTTGGTGTAGGTCGTCATGCCTAGCACCCCAAATCTCATTGAATCATCATTCATTATTATCATTCATTTGGTGTAGATCGTTCTACCTAGAACCACAAATCTTGTTGAATCATCATTAATTTGGTGTTGGTCATCATGCCTAGCACCCCATAATCTCAAGCTTGGATAACTATTGGGGAGGAACGCCATGTACAAGTCCCAACTTCAAATTGGTCTAGAACACCATGTCTATCACCACAAAAATCTCATCCATTTAATAATTATTTAATTCATAAGAATTTTCCACATTATTTCATCACTAATCCAATGATTAGTTAAACATTTTAAAGGCCATTAGTTAACTCAACAATTAACTAAGCACATAAACCATTAATTAATTCATCAATTAATTAATCAATCAACACAATTCTCTTTCCATAATTAATTATTAAAAATTAATTATACATATCAAATATCACTAGTCATAATTAATTATCAAAATTAATTATTTTAGATCAAAATCAAGTCACATAATTAATTCTCAAAATTAATTATCTTTGGTAAACATCATGGAACATAATTAATTCTCACAATTAATTATCTCACATAGCCAAATATAATTCCATAATTAATTCCCCCCAATTAATCATCTCATCACAATCAATTAAACATCACAATTACCAAATATAAACCAATAAAAAATCTAAAAAATATCTATTTGGGAAACCCCATTCATTTGTTCCATGATTCCATTATCAATTAACCACTGAGGTAGACTCAATTCAATTCCACTTTCCTAATTAATCCAATTTAGCAAATAATTTATCAAAGGAATATAGAAATCATAAAATCACTTTCACATATCATAAATCATGACTATGGGAGTTTGATTTAGACAACATACCTCGGTTTATTGATGGAAGTTATCCCAACAAAAATCCCCAAAATCCGAGTGGCACAACGTCGTCGATCAAGCTCTAGATCTAAATTTCTAAACCAGAATTAAGATCAAAGGCATCAAGATCTTAAAAATCTAGATCTATATCCACAATCCTAGATCTAGATATAAACCTATAGGTTTAGATCCAAGAAAATGGTGGATATATTCCATGAAAATATTTAGGAAATATAAGAGAAAAAATGGGAGAAGCATCAGGATGAAATCCACTTACTGGTAGGAGAGCGGATCTTTAATCCAGGCTTTCGATCATGAAGAAAGGTGTTTAGATCGCCTTGGAATTCCTCCAGAAGGATTTGGAAACACCTAGAAATTGTAAATCCTAATACTAGGTCAAATTAGAGAGGTTTCAGGGGTTTGGGTGGTTTTAAAACCAATTTTCGAAATAAACTGGGCCACGTGAATGGTTTCACCTGGGAGGCCGCACAATTAGAACAAACTGTGCGCCAACCATGTGGTCTTCCACTACTCACACGACTTGATGGAACACAGTTAGGCAAACCATTCGCCAAATGTGCGGTCTTCTACTGTTCGCATGATTAGCTTACACACAGTTTGGAAAAACAGTGCACAAACCGTGCACAACCCCTATCTTCCCAATTCATTAGAATCTTCACCCAAACACACCCCAGGTCATACCCCAAATCAAAGTTACTTAAATAATAAAAAAACGTACCTAAAAACACACTTGATATTGCACTAGAAAAGGTTGGGATCTTATATAGTGTGAGAAGAAATAGTTGTGTAATGAATAAAAGAAAGAATGATGATAAAAAAATGCAAATAGATATTTCCAAACAAGAAATCAACAAGTGAGGAGGTGGATAAAATAACATACCTTGGATTGAAGCTTTGAATCATCTGAGAGAAAATAGAGATATTTCCAAACCAAGAATTCATTCGATCCTTGGATTTGTTCGACCCTTGAATCATTTGAGCCTTGGATTCAAGCCTTGAAATTGTTTGAGCCTTGATTTGAGCTTGGATTTGACAAGGAGGAGTGCTGAAAGTAGGTGGATTCCACAAAAAAGCTTCAGATATTGTGATTGGTTCATGATTGGTTAGTGTTCTTTAAATAAATCGAAACACTTTTATCAGTGCTTCCAAAAAATCCCTGATAAATATGTCTTTTATCAACACTTATTACTTAAGTGCTAATAAAAGATTTATAATTAACATTATAAATAAAAAATTTGGTAAATATATTTATATAATTATATATATATATTTAATAAATAAATATAAATATAAATATAGTAAACATATTCATTTCTTAAATATTTTTTTATTATAATTTTATAATTATTTAAATATATAATTATTTATTTATAATTATGAAAATACTTTTTTTAAAAAAAATATATATTTATATCATTATATATATTTAATAAATATATATAAATATAAATATAGTAAATATATTCATTATTTAAATAAATTTATTATAATTTTATAATTATTTAAATATATATAATTATTTATTTATAATTATATAAATAATTTTTTTAAAAATAATATTTATTTATTTATAATTATAAATATATAAATATATAAATATATAAATATAGTAAATATACATTTATAAATATATCTATTTATTAATATTTATTTACAAATATATTTTTAAGATTATGAATGAATATTTAATCTTAAGTACATGCATGTTAAAAATGAGTGAAATTTAATAATTAAAAATGACTATACTTTAACAATATTGAAAAAATGGACAAGTTTTATTAATTAAATATAAATTATTAAAATAATATGGATATATATTGAAATAAATATGAATACATATTGAAAATATTAAAAACATAGTAAATAAATATGAATAAATAAATAATAAAAAATGATTAAATTCCCAAAAAATAAAAAATAAATAGTTAAAAATATTAAAAATGAATTAATACTTATTGTTAATAAAATAATAAATAAATAAATAAAATTTAACGATTAAAGAAATGATATATTAAATGTATCATGTTATAATGAAATTCTAAAATGAATACTAAAATTTGAATAAATTACATAAATATTAGGTGTATGTGTTTCTATATAAGATTTCATTAATTACATAAATTTTTGTGTGTGTGCATTGTATATAAAAATACATTAATTATGTATATGTATGAAAAATAAATATAACACATATTTTATATATGTTAAATTGAAAAATCAAATGATATTCAATTATGTCTATTATTTGATGTAATTAGTCAGTATTTTTAATGCATATTAATTTTTAATTATAAACCATTCTTCACTAAATATATGACTATTTAATGTAAAGAATAAATATTTTGTATTATATAAATCATATTTATATACATTAATATACATCTATATATTTAATATATACTATTTATAAATATTATCAATAATTATTTAATTAATAAAATGTTTTATATTTTTCTTAATTTACTTATTTTTATTTTTATTTGTTTAATTTTTATTTTATATATATCTATATATTTAATATATAAATATTTATTAGTATTTATAATTTATATATAATATAATCAATTTATTCATTTTTATCAATAATTATCTAATTAATAAAATTTTTAATATATTTTTAATAAACTCATTTTTTATTTATTTAATTATTTCATTTTATTTGAGACCTTTATCAGTGCTAAAAAAGTGCTAACAAAGGATCCCTTTATTAGCACTAAAAATAAAGCGATGATAAAGGGCACCCTTTATCCATGATAAAAATAAAGCGCTGATAAAGAGTACCTTTTATCAGTGCTAAAGAAATGCACTGATAAATGTTACCCATTATCAGCACTAAAAAAACACTGATAAAGGACACCTTTATCAGCGCTTTTTACTAACACTGATAAAGGCTACCACTATTAAAGGCTTGTTTTTTAGTAGTTCTTACCACCAGAAATACTGCACTTTGGGTGGGATCGAGTGGCTCTATATAGATATCCAAAGGACATTGGCCTCTAAAGATAAGGAGTAAATATCTAGTGAATAACCCAACTTCACAGAATAGGATCATGTTCTCTCCTTACTCCAGTATAGGCAATCCAACCCCATGCCACTCGCAATCAGGATTTTAAGGATAACATTCATATCATTCTTATTGAACCAAGTGGAGAGTTTCACAGTGCACCAGCCATTAACAGTATCATTAAAAAGGTGGAGGAATAAGGCATCTTCTATGACTTGGGGGGAAGGGGAGGTTTCAAAGAGCCCATTGTAGTCAATAAGCCACGAGTCAGTCCAATCTCTAACCAATGATTCATCATCAATTCTCCAATAGAGCCCACTCTAAAGAAGGTCACACGATCCCCACAGACTACGCTAGAAGAAGCTTGGGAGGGGTCCTAAAGGAGCAATACAGTAAATAGTCTAGGGGAAATACTTTTCTTGAATGACCCTAATACAGTGGGATACAAGTTGTTAGATGAACTACCAACCCTATTTGGTGAGGAGGGAATTGTTAAAGAGATGCAAATCCTTGAACCTCATTCCCCACCAGAATCTTTGGTTTGAAAAGTTTGTCCCAAGTGATCCAATGGGATTTATTTTTTCCATTATTATGGCCCCACCATAAGTTGGTGAGGTATAAGTGGAGCTAATCAATAAAGAATCCAAGGAGCTTGAAGAGGGTCAAATAATAAGAAGGGATAAATTGGGAGACAACATTGACAAGAATTTCTTTGCTAGCTTTGGAGACCCTTTAAAAACTCTATCCTTGGATTTTTTTTTCAACTCTATTAAGTATTCTAGATAAAACCATCTTTTTTGAGTTCCCAAATATCATTGGAATTCTAATATACTTTTGGTGTTTTTTAGACCATTTGGATACCATATGTGAGTTGAAGGTCACTTTTTCTGCAAGATGACATACCAACGTTGAAGGAAATTTCCTACTAAAAAAGATTGACCACTTGCCTCAAGGGATACTCATAGAGAAGAATTAGGAGGCATATATTCTTGCATTCTTCCATATTTCCTCTAGTGAAGAGGATAAAATCATCGATGAAGAAGAGATGGGAGATGGGAGGTTCCTAGTGGCATGCTTTCTCAACATGAATGAGATTATCCTAAGCTACCGCTAAAATGATATTAGAAAATAAATCATCCATCAAGATGAAGAGGGAAGAGGATAGGGTATCTCCCTGGAGATGATCCCTAGATGGGAAAAAACTATGTGTTTATCCCCCATTGATGCAGATTCAGAAGGAAACATATGAGAAACATTTCATGACCATGTCAACCTATCAGGAGTAGAATCCCATATTGCACAACACAAACTCAAGGAAGGGACATCCCATTATATTTAAGGCCCTTTTAATGCCATATTTCCAGTCCATGATACCCCCATTGGTAGTGGTTTGAGTTTTCATAGAGTGTAATGTTTCATGTTCAATAACCACATTGTTCTAAATAAGCCCGTTGGGACGAAGACACTTTGGTTTTTAGAGACAATGGAAGGAAGCTAGGTTCACAAGAGATTAACCAAAATTTTAGAGAATATTTTATAGGTGATGTTACAAATAATGATTGGAATGTAACCTAACATAAGAGTGGGTTTCTAGATTTTGGGTATGATAGTGATGAGGGTTTCGTTGATGGAGGAAAGGTTATATTTTCTGTGTCATAAGTCTCTTATCAAACCTGAAAGATCAAGCCAAAGATATGCTAGTATTTTTTAAATAAGAGGTAAATGGAAGAAATTAGGACCCAAGGATTTGGTAGATATAATTTTATTGATTAAAATGATGATTTCCAAATTGGTGATGTCACGATTGAGCTTACAGTTCATAGGCTCCGTCACAACTAGATTTATACATGAGGCAATCTCAGTGGGAATAACAGAATCACTAGCTTTGTAGAGATCCTGAATGAAGCTCAAGATAAGGCCATGAATATCATCCTCCTTTAAGGAAAAAGTTCCTTTTAACGAGGTAAGGTAGAGATAAAGTTCTTTCATCACCTCCCAACCACTTTTTGATAGAATTAGTGAGTATTTGAATCACCCTCTTTAATGTGGTTATCAGGAGCATGAATTTTATAATAACTTTATGTAACATACTGACTTTAATAAAGGTATTGACTTTTAATTTTTCATATCCAAATATTTAAAGTAACTCAGGGCACATGCCCGCACACCCTGTTGCGGGTCCTATATAGCTATTTAAATTAATTAAAAAATTGTGTGGACCTTATGTAAATTTTTAAGTCTCCCCTTAGAACAATGTTCAGGATAAAGTTAATTAAAAGGAATAAAAGGATTTAAAAAGAAATCTTAAGGAAGTAAAAATAATTTAAAAAGGAGATAAAAATAAATAATAAAATAAAAACAGTTGGCGAGAAATTTAGAATGATTAAAATTGGTTAAACCCATTTTATTTAATTATTTTTATTTATCCCTCCAATTTTATTTTATTTTTTTTATATATTTAATTTTTATTTTCCCTTTTTCTATTTTCATTATTTTCTTATTTTTAATTTTACTTTTCCTTTTTCCTTTTTCCTTTTTTTATCTCTTTCTCTCTTCCTCCACCTCTCTTGTGCATGTCACACCTCCCCCTACTAGGTGGTGTGCACCACCCTCCTCCTCATTTGGGTGATCGCTGCAGCCTTGTTTCTTCTCCAATTTCAACGTCATCTAGTGCGCTGTGAAACTCTTGATAACTCTAACCTCAAACACCAAGAATTGTTTGATATTGTTCTAAATCCATCATGCGATCTACCGCAGGAGGATTTTACCTGAAATTGTGGTTTTTCTAAAATTATATGATTTATTCTATTTTAGGTCAAATCAAGGATTGCCAATAAGCATAACATCCTCTAAAAGCATAAGGTAGGGTGTATACTCTCTTTCCCCTTGTTTCCTCATTTATTTTAAATCTCACGTTGTTCCACTCATTAGTGCCTACCAGTAATGTTTAATTTTACCTGTTCTAAATGAAATAAACTGCTTGCTTGATCGTTGCACCTTTTTTTGAGATAATCTAACAGATTTAAATTATTTAAAAATCATTGGATGCCCCTTTGGGTAAGATGATGTTGTTGGCCAATTTTCTGTTAGCCTTGAATTAATTAAATTAATTAATTGCATATGTTGAGTGAATCTTGTTGTTGAGTTTTAATTAAAATAAATTATTTAGGATAATTGTGAACCATGAAACTTGGGTCTTTTTGGTTAAATTGTGCCTAATGATTGTTTTACTTGTTAAGTTATTATTATACTGTGCCATTATAAATTTGATATGTTCATTTTTTTTATTTGTTGATAAATTGACTTGGTTGTAACTGCTTGACTAGAATGATCATTAGTATTCATCTTTGAGTTGCTCATATTATTTTTTTGTAATTATAAATGCATATCCTATGATATCTTCTTACTTGAAAACTAATTAAATTCAGGGCGGTGAGATAATGTGAGTTCCGTATTAAGGACTACACAAAGACTCTTTGAACCTAACCGGTTATGCATTACACTAGGGAGATGATGTCTTAGGATTTTCTAGATGAGGGTTTCCTTGGGTTTCTAAAATACTCATGAGTGATACTGGTTCCCAATTGGAAATTCAAGGACATACCTATTTGAAAAGTGTCTACACCATGACTCGGGTGATACTTGACCCCTTCTATGCGATACCAGGATAGAATCATGATAAATCCATGCTTCGTGTAATGACCCAAGAAAAAACCATGTTTTGTGAACCAACAATCAATAACAAAATGCATCAAATGAATGAAAACTTCTTTTATTCAAATAAGTCACATTTCGGCTACAACCTCCACTGACCAAACAAAAAGGGAAAACTAACCAAAGATCCCAACTAAGAACCCGATTATAATAATGGGGAGACTGCTTAAAACTACTAAGATTCCGAGAATGCGGTAGGGGTTTCGAGCGTCCATCATAATGAACATGAGGATGGCCGAAGCCACTGCAACCGTGCTCAGCACCAAGGGGATCACACGAACCATCTTTGTTTCTCCTTCAGTCACCTGGAGTGAGGAACACCCCGAGACCAGACCCTTTTATAAGTACCCTAATCTGACCGTTGAACCCCCAAATGGCTATAATTCGACCGTTGGTTTACCCAAGGATCCAATGTTTTATTTTGACCGTTGGTTCCTCCTGTCCTCTAAGTTTTGTCTTTGACCATTGGAAATAGGATGGCTTACCCCTGGAAGGTTTGGAAAATTAATTTGCTTCAAAATGACATCAATGTTAATTTAGTTAATCTCTTTTATTTTATGTTTCTAAACGGAGAAAATTAATATTATTGTTTTTATTCCATTATACATATCAATTTGAATAATTGAACTTTTAATTTCTAATTATATTAAACCTGATGGATTTTTATGAGTTATATATATTGCATCAAATTAGATATATTATTTCTTTTATAATTTGACCTTTATTAACTATTTTGGAAACTACGTCAAATTATGGTTTCTTCTACTCATGCGTTCCTTGGTGATGATAATTATATCAACACACTTTGATTAAATGTATTTACATTTAATAATAATCTTTAATTAAGAAAATTAAGGTAATTAACTAATAAAGGAAACTAAAATATATATATATATATACATATGTATTTTCATGTTATCATAATTATACTAAGTTACCATACTTTATAAAATATGTTTTCTTCAACGTAAAATGAAAATTTATTATTTTGAAAATTTGGGTTGAATAGTCTTTTGTTTTAATAACTTTTAGATATTAACATGTAAATTTAAATTTAGATAAGTAGCAATAAATATTAAATTATATGTTTTGATAAAGGAAATAGAGGAAAATGAAAATACAATTTATGTTTTAAATAGGGTTTTAATAGTTTAATATATTGGTGTATTAATAACCCTTGAATTAGGATAATAATAGTTTAGTAATAAGGTTATATTAATAATAATAATGATTTTATAATAGGTTTAATAAAATAATAAAATGACTGCTTTTTTAGGATAAAAATGTTGAAAAAAAAAACGAAAACCGCGTGTTTTTTTTATCGCCGCACGTGTCTGAGCCGTCCGATCATCCCTGGCTTGATCCCAGCCGCCCGCTGATTTCGCGTCTTTCTCCTACCCCGTGCCGCTGTTTTCTTCCTCCTCCTCGCGCCCACTGTTTTTTTTCCTCCTTGTCGTGCCATTGAACCAGTGGAGCATAGGCCTCCGTTTTCTTCACCTAGGCCGGTGAGTGGACCCGCACTCCTCCCTGCTTTCCACAAGTCGATGCCAATCTCCCTCGGATGCCCCTCGCATGAGGATCCCTTGGTCTTCTGTTTTTCTTTTAAAAACCCTGTTGCACCGAAGGGCCAGGGATGTCTGCATCCGGTTCCCTTGATCTCTCTAGCTTCTGGTTCCCGTAGCTATGCCGTTCTCCTTCTCCTCTCCAAGCAGAGGTAAGGGTTAATCTTGTTTGTGTTTGTTTAAACTATATATATATATATATATATAATTATATTTGTATATGTGAAACAAACCATTTCGGGTTTTATGATTTTCAATTGATGATAATTTGTTTATGAAATGATGTTCTTAATGTATGAAATACATGTAAAGGGTTTTTTACTTCAATCTCAATATGCAAACCCTTTTATCAACTATTGTGTTTCACGGTTATATATATATTTATATAATTTTATATATCTTCCAATCTTTTTTTCTAAATATGATTATTAGTGTTAAGCTGATGTTTTAAGGTGTAAAATACTTGTAAGGGTTAGGTATGGTTTTGTGTCTTCTTTTACTTCGGACATAATTATATATATGCAAGTTTATATAAAAGTATACCTCTATGTAGATGCAAGTCCATAAGACCCTCTTTCTTATATACCAGTATTCTTCCTCTCTTGGAGGACCGAGTCTGGGTAAGAATTTAACACATGTTTTGTGAATTAACTTTGGTATATGTGTTTATATATATATATACCGGTTTATATGTCTATATATATAACCATGTGTATGTACGCACCATGTGTATACACACCCGAATGTCATGGAGAACCCCTCTACTACATATAGGTTCTGAAATATAAAGGTGAGAGATCAAGTCTAATTTGTGTGTTTTTGCAATTCGGTATACATATATATATATGTTATATATATATGTATATCTTTCATTTTTTTATGTATACATAAACTTTGTTTTTACACTCATGAAAGGCCACGGAATCGCTGTATGTTTTTCCCCTTCCAGTGTAAAGGATCATTTCGGGTTAAGGGTGTTCCCTTGGGTTGTTCGTTAACGGATCGACAAGGAATCACGGTCTTATACAACATGAGTATATATGTATATGTATATATATATATGAGTATATATATACATATACATAAGACCTAGTAAACCCCCTATACACAAATATATAAATATAAGTATGATTAAAACAATTATAGTCCGGAGCTTGTGAATCAGGTAATGTATGAATTAAGTCTTATTTAATTAACTGAACCACTGAGACACATATACACTATCCACGACTTCATGTATTTACATATTTACATATTTGTGGAATGATGGACACTTTTTTTTATCTAAAATATAAAGACAGATAACATAGTTTGGTAATTATTTTAACTCTCAACCATTCATAGAATTCTGAATAGTTATGCCTCTTGTTTTATTTAATGATTTCAATTGCTAGTATGGTATGGCTCCAAAAGAAATGTCTTAAAAATAGCAATAAGACTGAAAGTGTCTCTTAATTAGAAATGATGAAATTTTACCTGGTGAACCATTATCTTAAGTGTTCAAGTTATTATTTCATGTGTAAGAGTTTGCTATTTTTAAGTATGTTTAAGCCGAAGCCAGGTCTGGTTCTACTTACTTTTGTGATATGTTCTGCTTCAAATTGTGAATATGTATGAAAATGGGGTTTTGACTATGCATATATGAATGGAACCCAATGAATGAATGACCATGTCAAGATATGTGAGGGATGTATAGGACTTAAATGTTTATGGACGGGTGCGCCCAGAATTATACAGCGCTCTAATGCATTGGGTAAAGCAAGAGTCTCATGAGACGTTATGTGCGATGGTCTTGGAGAATAGCCTTGGCTTGTGCTATCATGTGCGATGGTCTTGGCGGTTAGCCTTGGCTTGTGCTACTATGGGAAATGAGATTGGTGTTTGGCCTTGACCCGTACTAAAGTTATGTTTTAAGGTCATGACGTGAGGTCTTGACAAAGTCCAGTATTATGCATTCCCTCTGCATGTAATGATAATTGATTAACTAGGGGTTAGTTCAACTAACAGGATAACCCCTAGTTGAAAACTCCCATGACTATGAGAATGTAATTTTTATGTCAAGAACTGTTTTTCATGTGGTGAACTGCTAGATAAACGGTATTATTTCTCATGAACCATGTTATGAACGTATTCCCTGTTTAGTCACAGAATTCTTTTTAGAGTTTGAGTAGCCTTGTTTGGTTATTATGCATTGTTTATTCTTCTTATGTTGCGCTCTCTGATCATGTTTATTTTAAAACTCATTTCAAGTACGTATTTCTCTGTGCAAGTGGTTTTCAAAATGTTGGTTTCATGAAAAGAAAATGTTTCATTTTTAGAAAAGTGTTTTATTCTCTTTAAAAGGACTACTTTGAGAAAGAGTTTTCTTAAAAACGTTTTTAAACCCCTTACTGGGAATATTTGCTCACCCTAAGTTTTTGTTTAAAATTTTTCAGGCATGGTATGTAATGATGAAGTTTATCAGAAGTAGCTGGTTTCCCAGAATCCTGAGCCTTGCGATCTTCTGTAGTCATGGGACATGATATATTATTTGTAAATGTTATAATGAAATGTTAAGTATATCATGTCTCATGAGGCAGCCTGTGACTGGGGGATGCTACAGTTGGTATCAGAGGATGGGTTCAGGCAACTCTGGAAAACCAGGTGATATAAATATATTGCTAGGACTAACTAAGTAAAAGTGTTATAACTTTCAAATGGATGATGAAAATGTACCTACCGACCTACTGTCTCTACCCACTGAGGCTCTAGAGAACATTATATCTCTAGCTAGCCGCGAGAACTTTCTAAACTATGCCCGAATTCGCATGACGTGTAAGCACCTGTACGACATGTCAAACTCACCTAGGGTGCTTAGTCTTCACCGGGGATTGGGGATGGATTATCTCCTAATGATGATGACCCAATTTCCCTCTTATGCACGTCGGGGAAGGTATCACAAAGGACTCTTCCGAGTGTTTACAACTGGCGAGGAATTTGGCACAATGCTTGAAAACCCTTTTCAAGAAGCTGCTGCTGCCGGAGACCTCCGAGCGGCTTACCTGTGCCAAATTTTGCACTACAGCTTCTGGGGCCAGTTAATGGATTTTGGAGCGTTGGAAAATGAGTCCACCCATGTGTCTCTTAGGCAAGAAGTGTACACCGATGTTTCCCAACTCCATACCCCTCACGCTAAACTCAGTAGGTGTTATAAATGTTCCCATGAGTTTAGTCCTGTCTGTTCATCTTGTGTGTGGTTTGAAGAGTTAGGAAGTTTTGCCACTCTTTGTGGCGTACGTCTTGTAAACTCAAACTTTGCCGTGTAAATATTTTCATAAATGGAAGTTTCTTGTTTCCTTTCATGTCTCCACCTTATCAATGTTGTTAAGAGTTTACTTTCGATGTTTGTTTTCAGATGGCTGGTCAAACGAACTTCTCATCCCTACCCGATGAGCTAGTATAAGTCATCTTGATCAAGGCATGCATGGTGGATTATCCATCCTTTCTCCACCTGCGAGGGTCCTGCCAGCGTTTGCTCAATCTAGCAAACGGTCCAGAGATCCTTCGTCTATGTCAAGAGGATGATCACGTCTCTCACCTCATCGCCGCTGCTCAACTCCCCTGCTATAGGTGAAGGGGAATGTACTTTGAGGGCCTGTTCTAGTGTTTTACTCTGGCATAGAACTTTTCTGCCAGAGCATGTTTCCTCGTGGCCGGCCAGGATGGCCATCTTAGTGCAACCTACATGTTCCAAGTCTTGAACTCTAGTCTCCTCAACCGCATCATTCCTCTCGACTACCTCGAGAACGATGTGTCCAGAAGAGTTATCAAGGAGTTTATCTACTCGGACGTTTCTGAGATTTGCATCGCACGAGCCTCCCTTTGGAAGCCCGTGTGCAGTACACACGAACAGGAGTACAAGGAGCACTGTTCGAGGTGCATCTGGGCTAGGGAAATGGAAGAGTTGTGTGCCAACTTCGGTATCCCGTTAACCGAGCCAGATCCACTGTTCCTGTAGAGTTGTACGTATGGGGTTTTCAATTTTTCTTTTTATAGAATTGCGAGGGCACAATTCTTTAAAGGGGGAAGTAATGTAACGACCCAAGAAAAAACCATGTTTTGTGAACCAACAATCAATAACAAAATGCATCAAATGAATGAAAACTTCTTTTATTCAAATAAGTAACATTTCGGCTACAACCTCCACTGACCAAACAAAAAGGGAAAACTAACCAAAGATCCCAACTAAGAACCCGATTACAATAATGGGGAGACCGCTTAAAACTACTAAGAGCCCGAGAATGCGGTAGGGGTTTCCAGCATCCATCATAATGAACATGAGGATGGCCGAAGCCACTGCAACTGTGCTCAGCACCAAGGGGATCACACGAACCATCTTTGTTTCTCCTTCAGTCACCTAGAGTGAGGAACACCCTGAGACCAGACCCTTTTATAAGTACCCTAATCTGACCGTTGAACCCCCAAACGGCTATAATTCGACCGTTGGTTTCCCCAAGGATCCAATGTTTTATTTTGACCGTTGGTTCCTCCTTTCCTCTAAGTTTTGTTTTTGACCGTTGGAAATAGGATGGCTTACCCCTAGAAGGTTCGGAAAATTAATTTTCTTCAAAATGACATTAATGTTAATTTAGTTAATCTCTTTTATTTTATGTTTCTAAATAGAGAAAATTAATATTATTGTTTTTCTTCCATTATACATATCAATTTGAACAATTGAACTTTTACTTTCTAATTATATTAAACCTGATGGATTTTTATGAGTTATATATATTGCATCAAATTAGATATATTATTTCTTTTATAATTTGACCTTTATTAACTATTTTGGAAACTACGTCAAATTATGGTTTCTTCTACTCATGCGTTCCGTGGTGATGATAATTATATCAACACACTTTGATTAAATGTAGTTACGTTTAATAATAATCTTTAATTAAGAAAAGTAAGGTAATTAACTAATAAAGGAAACTAAAATATATATATATACATATGTATTTTCATGTTAGCATAATTATACTAAGTTACCATACTTTATAAAATTATGTTTTCTTCAACGTAAAATGAAAATTTATTATTTTGAAAATTTGGGTTGAATAGTCTTTTGTTTTAATAACTTTTAGATATTAACATGTAAATTTAAATTTAGATAAGTAACAATAAATATTAAATTATATGTTTTGATAAAGGAAATAGAGGAAAATGAAAATACAATTTATGTTTTAAATAGGGGTTTAATAGTTTAATATATTGGTGTATTAATAACCCTTGACTTAGGATAATAATAGTTTAGTAATAAGGTTATATTAATAATAATAATGATTTTATAATAGGTTTAATAAAACAATAAAATGACTGTTTTTTTAGGATAAAAATGTTGAAAAAAATGAAAACCGCGTGTTTTTTTATCACCGCACGTGTCTAAGCCGTCCGATCATCCCTGGCTTGATCCCAGCCGCCCGCTGATTTCGCATCTTTCTCCTACCCCGCACCGCTGTTTTCTTCCTCCTCCTCGCGCCTGCTGTTTTTTTCCTCCTCGTCGCGCCGCTGAACCAGTGGAGCATAGGCCTCCGTTTTCTTTACCTAGGCCGGAGAGTGGACCCGCACTGCTCCCTACTTTTCACAAGTCGACGCCAATCTCCCTCAGATGCCCCTCGCATGAGGATCCCTTGGTCTTCTGTTTTTCTTTTAAAAATCCTGTTGCACCGAAGGGCCGGGGACGTCTGCATCCAGTTCCCTTGATCTCTCTAGCTTCTGGTTCCCGTAGCTGCGCCGTTCTCCTTCTCCTCTCCAAGCAGATGTAAGGGTTAATCTTGTTTGTGTTTGTTTAAACTATATATATATATATACTTATATTTGTATATGTGAAACAAACCATTTCGGGTTTTATGATTTTCAATTGATGATAATTTGTTTATGAAATGATGTTCTTAATGTATGAAATACATGTAAAGGGTTTTTTTTACTTCAATCTCAATATGCAAACCCTTTTATCAACTATTTTGTTTCACGGTTATATATATATTTATATAATTTTATATATCTTCCAATATTTTTTTCTAAATATGATTATCAGTGTTAAGCTGATGTTTTAAGGTGTAAAATACTTGTAAGGGTTAAGTATGATTTTGTGTCTTCTTTTACTTCAGACATAATTATATATATGCAAGTTTATATAAAAGTATACCTCTATGTAGATGCAAGTCCATAAGACCCTCTTTCTTATATACCAGTATTCTTCCTCTCTTGGAGGACCAAGTCTGGGTAAGAATTTAACACATGTTTTGTGAATTAACTTTGGTATATGTGTTTATATATATATATATACTGGTTTATATGTCTATATATATAACCATGTGTATGTACACACCATGTGTATACACACCCGAATGTCATGGAGAACCCCTCTACTACATATAGGTTCTGAAATATAAAGGTGAGAGATCAAGTCTAATTTGTGTGTTTTTGCAATTCGGTATACATATATATATGTTATATATATATATGTATATCTATCATTTTTTTATATATACATAAACTTTGTTTTTATACTCATGAAAGGCCACGGAATCGCTGTATGTTTTTCCCCTTCTAGTGTAAAGGATCATTTCGGGTTAAGGGTGTTCCCTCGGGTTGTTCGTTAACGGATCGACAAGGAATCACGGTCTTATACAGCATGAGTATATATGTATATGTATATATATATATGAGTATATATATACATATACATAAGACCTAGTAAACCCCTTATGCACAAATATATAAATATAAGTATGATTAAAACAATTCTAGTCCAGAGCTTGTGAATCAGGTAATGTATGAATTGAGTCTTATTTAATTAACTGAACCACTGAGACACATATACACTATACACGAATTCATGTATTTACATATGTACATAATTGTGGAATGATGGACACTTTTTTTTATCTAAAATATAAAGACATATAACGTAGTTTGGTAATTATTTTAACTCTCAACCATTCCTAGAATTCTAAATAGTTAGTCCTCTTGTTTTATTTAATGATTTCAATTGCTAGTATGGTATGGCTCCAAAAGAAATGTCTTAAAAATAGCACTAAGACTGAAAGTGGCTCTTAATTAGAAATGATGAAATTTTATCTGGTGAACCATTATCTTAAGTGTTCAAGTTATTATTTCATGTGTAAGAGTTTGCTGTTTTAAGTATGTTTAAGCCGAATCCAGGTCTGGTTCTGCTTACTTTTGTGATATGTTCTGCTTCAAATTGTGAATATGTATGAAAATGGGGTTTTGACTATGCATATATGAATGGAACCCAATGAATGAATGACCATGTCAAGATATGTGAGGGATGTATAGGACTTAAATGTTTATGGACGGGTGCGCCTGGAATTATACAACGCTCCAATGCATTGGGTAAAGCAAGAGTCTCATGAGACGTTATGTGTGACGGTCTTGGAGAATAGCCTTGGCTTGTGCTATCATGTGCGACGGTCTTGGCGGTTTTCCTTGGCTTGTGCTACTATGGGAAACAGGATTGGTGTTTGGCCTTGACCCGTACTAAAGTTATGTTTTAAGGTCATGACGCGAGGTCTTGACAAAGTCTAGTATTATGCATTCCCTCTGAATGTAACGATAATTGATTAACTAGGGGTTAGTTCAACTGACAGGATAACCCCTAGTTGAAAACTCCCATGACTATGAGAAAGTAATTTTTATGTCAAGAACTGTTTTTCATGTGGTGAACTGCTAGATAAACTGTATTGTTTCTCATGAACCATGTTATGAACGTATTACCTGTTTAGTCACAGAATTATTTTTAGAGTTTGAGTAGCCTTGTTTGGTTATTATGCATTGTTTATTCTTCTTATGTTGTGCTCTTTGATCATGTTTATTTTAAAACTCATTTCAAGTACGTATTTCTCTGTGCAAGTGGTTTTCAAAATGTTGGTTTCATGAAAAGAAAATGTTTCATTTTTAGAAAAGTGTTTTATTCTCTTTAAAAGGACTACTTTGAGAAAAAGTTTTCTTAAAAACGTTTTTAAACCCCTTACTGGGCATATTTGCTCATCCTACATTTTTGTTTAAAATTTTTCAGGCATGGTATGTACTGATGAAGTTTATTAGAAGCAGCTAGTTTCCCAGAATCCTGAGCCTTGCAATCTTCTGTAGTCCTGGGACATGATATATTATTTGTAAATGTTGTAATGAAATGTTAAGTATATCATGTCTCATGAGGCACCCTGTGACTGGGGGATGCTACACTTCGAGCGATACTTGGTCTTTCAGAAGATTACCTTGGATGAGCTCAGTGGGATTAGATTAATTGAAGGATGTACCATAGCGATACCTTTGGTATGGGCTCAGACTCTTACTCTACAACTTGAACATGATAATAATAAGGATGCATGGAAAGTGTTTATTTATGCAGCCTTTGTTTCCTTTGTAGATTGTGCACTAGTATAATTTTTAGCTTTTGAGTTGGGGTAAATACAACGACCACCATTTGGCGGTCTTTGTATTTTTACACCAAGAATCTAATTCCCCCCCCCCCCCCCCCCCCCGTGTTTACCCTCCCCAACCCCACGACATAATCCCCTCCCCGACCCCGCGACCTCCCTGTTCACCCTCCCGGCGACCCTGATACCCCCGGCGACCCCCCCTCGTTTACCCTCCCCAACCCCACGACCTAATCCCTTCTCTGACCCCGCAAACTATCTGTTCACCCTCCCGGCGACCCTGATACCCCTAGAGACCCCGATCCCCTTGCCTCTGCACTGCGCCCCCACGACTCGAAGACACCCTCATGACCCCGGCGAACCCCACCCCTTGCCTCCGTGCTATGCCCCCCTGTGACCCCGGTGACCCCCACCCCTTTGCCTTCATGCTGCACCCCTCATGACCCCGATGAACCCGGTGACCCCCACCCCCTTGACTCCGCACTACGCCCCCCGCGACTCTGAGACACCCCGGCGACCCCCACCCCCCGCCTCTGCGCTGGACAGTCCCGCGGTCATTCCCTCCCAGCCCCGCTGCACCCCTTTGGTGAGTCATATTTTATCCCAATTTTTTAATTATAAGGTTAATAATATCCAAAAAAATTATCATTTTATAACTTTAGGACTCTTTTCATGTCATATTTAATTCATCTGATAATTTATTTTTTCCGATCAATATATTGGCATGAATTGAAAATATGACATAATAAATTACTATCAAAACAATATTTGTAGACTTTCCAATCCTTTTAATTTTGATCTAATCCTTTTTTTGATCACATCCATTCATTGTTAAAATATTTTGTTCTATTAAATATGTGATAGATCATCCTAATATATCAAATATGAAAACCTATTTTTGATTTTTATCTTACTCTATGACTCCTTAGTTTTTTTCACCACACAATTTTCAACCTCCATTATAACATTCCTTCACATACCTAATTATTTATATTTTCCTTAGTGTATATAAAATTTATACTAGAAATAATATACATAAAACGAATTAAGATTATTGATCTCTACATGACTACATCCACTTCTCTTGTTCCTTAAAGAACCTCTTTACAATATAACACTTTTTTTTGTATAAATTATATTTCACCATAAATAATTAATTTTTTTTATATTATAATGTGTATTTTTTAATTATTTAGTTGCCTTTTTGAACCACTCCTGTGATTCATCCAACAGTTCTTCCCCTTTTGAGTCCGGACATTGAACCCCTGTCGTCAAGCTGCTGCACCATCATAGATCCGCAATCGAGACGCAGCCCATTACCCGCGGTCGAGTCCTCTGTAGGTATGTTATTTTTTGACTTCCACAATCTATTATGCAGTTTATTTATGAAAATTGTATTGCCCAGAGAGACCTCTCAGAGGAAATATTTTTTTATTCATGACCGAACCTGCGAGATAGGTTTTTTTCCTTAAAAATATCTTTTAACTCATTGGTTTTTAAGTTTTAATGATATGAGTTTTTTTAGAATTTAAATAAGATATTTCAATTATTTGCTTTCTATTAAATACACATAGGGATAAGAGCTGCATTGATATGAAAATAGGTTTTCTGCTGAATATTATGAGGGGATTAAGAGATTTATGGATTTCACCAACACATTTCCAAGTGATTTGATTAGTTTTCCATACAGAAAATTTGAAAATAGATATCTCTTCAAACGAGATAGTGTTAGAGAACATATGTTTTTGAATGAGTTTTTGAAAAACTATAAGACATGGACACATCATGGAGAAGAGTCTGTTTCATGTCATTAATAAAAAAATATTCATATGGATGTTGATTCGAGAACAGTTGATCTAATGAACATAATGCTCAATGATATGATGCGTCAGTTTCAACCCGAAGACAGTAATGTCTTAAATGACAACATTGGATCGAGTAATCCTCATTCTTCTGCAGATGGAGAAGCATTGAAATTCTTTGAGATTATTGACAATGAATATACTGAATTATATCATGGATGCACTAAATTTAGTAAATTGTCATTCATCGTTGAATTTTTACACCTGAATGCCTTGAACTAGTGTTCAGACACCTCATTCGACATGTTGTTGGTATTGTTGAAGAAGGTACTCCCCGCTGGAGCGAATATTCCAGAGTCATTCTATCAAGCTCACAAGTTGACTGATGATCTTGGTTTTACATATGATACCATTGATGTGTGCCAAAATAATTGTATGTTGTTCAAAAAAGAGAATGTGTAATTAAATAATTATACTATTTGTTATACATCTAGGTGGAAGGCCAATGAGATTAATCAAGGTAGTCAAATTCTTCCTGGCAGAGTCTTGAATCAAGGGAAACAAGTTTCCACTAAGTAGATGCATTATTTTCCACAAAAAATGAGACTAAATAGATTCTTCATGTCAACTAAAATTTCTAAATTGATGACTTGACATTCAGAGAGAAACAAAGAGGTTGATAAATTAACTCACCTAACATATTCTTTGTCATGGAAAGAGTTTGATCAAAGACACCCAAACTTTTCCTGGGATGATCGCAATGTTCGAATGGGTTTAACAGTAGATGGTTTTAACCCATTTAGGTCCATGGTTAGTGCAACACATAGTATGTGGCCAGTGGTGTTGGTTCCATACAACCTTCCCCCATGGGTATGTATGAAACAACCATTTTTATTACTTTCGATTCTAATTGATGGACCAATAGGACCTGGAGATAAAATCAATATTTATATGCAACCTTTGATTGATGAGCTGCAAGAATTTTGGGCCGATGGTGTAATGAATTTTGACTAAGCAGCTAATGAAATGTTTACACTTTGGGATGCTTTGTTATGGACAATTAATGATTTCCCAGCATATGCTAACTTATCAGGTTGGAGTACAAAAGGAGAATTCACCTGCCCTTGTTGTAATAAGAGTAAGAAATCTATATGGATTAATCACTATAGAAAGTGAGCATATCTTGGACACAGACGCTTTCTTCCTCCATTGCACAGGTTCTGAAAAGACCGTGTGTCATTTGATGGGAATGGAGAGTATGAACCATCACCACAAATACTATCTGGGGTTTAAATTTGTGCACAACTAAATCAAGAAAAAATCCATACAATGTATTATTTTCATGATTTATTGGCTCCTACATTTCCTTCTATTCCTGCCACAAATATATAGCACAGTCATAATTGGAAGAAAAAGAGTATTTTTTTTGAATTGCCTTATTGGAAATATAATATTTTAAGACATAATTTGGATGTGATGCACATTGAAAAAAATGCGTGTGATAATATATTATGCACCATTTTAGGCGTCAAGGGGAAATCAAAGGATAGTGCTAATGCTTGATGTGATTTGTAAGAAATGGGATTGAGAAAACCTTTACATTTATAACTGGGTGAAGGTAATCGAGCATATATTCCTGCTGAATAGTACACAATGAGTAAAAAATAAAAACAAACATTTCTATCAATTTTGAAGACCGTTAAGGTGCCAGATGGTTATTGATCTAATATTTACAAGCATGTTAATATGACGAGCATGACATTACAGGGGTTGAAAAGTCATGATAATCACATTCTGATTCAACAGTTAATTCCTATAGCAATTCGTGATTACTTACCTAACTAGGTTACTGAGTCGTTGATTGAAGTTTTTAATTTTTTTAGACAGCTCTGTTCAAGAAATCACCACATGAGTGATTTGAAAAAGCAGTAGGATAAGATTTTACTTTCACTATATCACCTAGAAAAACTATTCCTGCCATCTTTTTTTGATGTCATGGTTCACTTGACTATGAATTTAATTGGTGAAGTCATTACTGGAAGTCCTGTGCAATTCAGGTGAATGTATCTAATAGAGCGATACTTAAATACATTGAAATGGTATGTGCACAACAAAGATCGTTTGGAAGCTTCAATTGCCAAGGGATATTTAATAGATGAGTGTACTAATTTATGTACTTCATATATTGATGAGGTTGAAACAAATATAGATAAACCCTCCCAGAATGATGAGTGTCCAATTGGAGAAGGAATAACGTTTGATATGCACAACTATGAGTGGGTTCAAGATCATCGATATGTGTTGTTCAACACTCCATCAGTTATGCCATTGATATAGTAAGTTTCATAGTTTATGTGTATTATATTTCTATATTTATTTTATTACTTACCTTTTATTATGTTGTGATTTAGGACACATATCGCTGATTTGAAACATGAAAGGCCCGATGAAACTGACTATCAAATGAAAAAACATCATTTCAACACATTTAATGAGTGGTTCAAGACTCATGTATGTATAAATAATTGCTTTAATATTTTTATAGTGCAATTAGTTGTATTTTTAAAATCCTTTATCCATTGAACTATGTGAAAATTTCAGATTCAAAAGATACATGGTTTAAGTACCCATACTATGAGCAAATAACTCAACCAACTAGCTGATGGCCCATTTATTACAGCTCATCGCTATAAGTATTTGGTTGCTAATGGATTCCGATTTTGTATTAGTGATGTTGACATGAATCGAGCCACACAAAATAGTGGTGTTGGTTGTTCTTTTGTTGGTGTAGGTTATTATTATGGATTACTAAGGGATATTATTGAGGTTATTTATGGTCATGGCTTAAAACACATATTGTTAAGGTGTGATTGGTTCGATCCAGTTCGTGGAAATAAAGTTGATAACTTCCAATTTACATCAGTAAACTTTAACAATATGCTGTATAAAGATGACTGAGTAAGCAATGATCCATTCATATTGACATCACAGGCAGAGCAAGTTTACTTTGTTGGCATTGATTCTGATTGGAAAGTTGTGGTGAAAATGTCTAGAAGAGGGGTGTTTCTGATTGATCAAGAGGAACCTGACATTGTCACATTTCCTAATCAAATACTTGACTAAAAAACAGTAGTTATATGAGATGAAGATATACAATGGGCCATAGAGACAATAGAAGGAGATACGATAGACTTGCATGATTAGTGAAAATTGTAATTATTTCCTCATATTTTTTGTAAAAATATTTATGAGTTATATATGTATAAAAAATGATTGATTTAACTATATTTTTTTAATGTAGGTATGTCACAGGGTGATCAGAGTGGTTCAATTGATGTTGTCGGTATGTATGTTTTCTTTTTTCTAAATTAATTGATTGTAATTTTCTGTGTTTATTTCCCTAACTGTTTCTAATTTTTAATTAAAAATTCAGTTATATTGTAATTGAATTATGAATTTATGTTTATTAGTATCTAGTGCGTCTTCCAGCAGACGTAGAGGTCCTGGTAGAGGGGTTCGATCCTGGAACTCTGGAGCCTAATTGGATGTGTTATTTAATGACACATTCCACCCAGTCAGAGAAGGTGCTACTATATTGATTTGTCAGTTTGGGCATATGATATGAGAACCACATAGATTCCCCCTAATGTCTCATGATTGGAATTCTTTCCCTAAGGATATGATTGACAGATTATGGAGGGAGGTTCAGGTAAATTCAATGTTTAATTTTTCATGATATTGTTTTTATTATTATTGCATCTACTGACTATTTTTTACAGGATAATTTCACATCTTGTCCAGATGAGTTTTGGGCTGTATGTATGGACAAATTCCAAAAATTATGGAAGGATTACAAGGTAAGGGTGAAGAGATATCACTGGATACTATTTTCGGGTGTGCCAGACATTCTACAGTGAGTCCCTCTGGGCATTCTTCCCGTGTAGTGGCAGGATTTGGTTGCGTTTTGGTCGAGTGAGGCAACGATGGTAAGATTTATTTCTTTTAATCTATAAATTACTAATTTTTCATATGTTTATTAATTGAATACATTGAATGTATACTGAGTCTTCTCATCATTCACATAATCGAGCAATACAGGGCATGCCTTCAAGACTTGGAACACGACATGTGTCACAACTTAGACATGATGTAAGTTTAGAATTTACTTTTCATTCATATATTAAAAATATTGTAGTATAACACGGTGAATCCATTTATTATAGTTACACCAACGAGGTGAGCTGATCAATCAGATGTCCATATGGATGAGGACTCACAGGGCAGGAGATCCCAATGTTTCTGGTGTTATAGTAAGCAAAATATTTACTAATAAATGTATTTTTATTTTATAAAAATTATTCATATTTCATTGATTCATTATATGCTACAGGCTCAGTATGATGCTCAGTTAACAGAGTTTCCAGAGGATCAACGTCATAGTACAGTGCGTAGAGATGAGATATTTCATCATGTCATGGGGCATGATAGTCATGGTTATTCCTTGACTTATGGTGGTGGTGTCCCATGACGTGCAATTGTTAGAGCAGAGGCGATGGGTTCATGTAGGGATGTAGGGATGCGCACACAGACTGAGATAGATGCTACCATGTAGGCTATGCAACAGAAGATGGATGTGTAGTTTCAGCAGTTATGTGAAAAGTATGAGGAGATATTATCACAGATGTCAGGACATATCGATGAAGTGATGATGCAATGTTCTGTTGATGGTACACAAGTGACATCACCGGTAAACAATAAAACAAACCGTAATCATATTGACTTCTATTGATATATGTTTAAGATACATAATATTGATATATATTGTAGGCTCCAGATATAGATGGTGGACATCGTAGTGATATTGGTGATTCAAATGAGGATGAGCATGCATGAGGTAATTTATATTACCATTTTAATATCACAAATGAATTAGGAATTAATAATTATTCTCGAACCTTTAAGTTTATTTATACCTATGTGTTTTATTGTTTTAATTCTTGTGATTTAATTCATTATTTTAAAGTTTACTGATTTTTAATTATGATATATTACATAACAATTCAATTTATTAACACGACAACAACCAGTGAGTGAATTGTGAAATGGTTGGGTGGACAACACGTCAATCAGAGGTGTCGTGTGACCGAAAACACACTTACGGTGCCATAAACGACCAAAATAGGAATCTAATAGTCAAATGCATACCAAACGACATCAGAATGACTTAAAATCATAGGACAAAATTTTAATTATTTTTTTGTGACGTGTACGCAGAGATAGCACATCAATCGGACGTGCGGTTTGTGTGATACGACTGAATATGTCTTTTTTCGGTGTATGGTGCGCTTGAAAAAGGCGCGTGGGGTGGTCAAAACTGGACGAACGACCTCAGAATTCCATGAAATCAGGCAAAAAAAAACCGTAGAGTGAATTTTGACATGGTCGGGTAGACCACAAGTCATTCAGAGGTGTCGTGTGACCGTAGTGACCAAAAACGCACTTTCGGTGCCATAAACGACCAAAATAGGCGTCTAACAGTCAAATGCATATCAAAAGACATCAGAATGACTTGAAATCACAGGAAAACATTTTAATTATTTTTTCATGATGTGTAGGCAGAGACAACACGTCAATCGGAAACACGTTTTGTGTGGTACGACTGAATATGTGTGTTTTACAAGTGTTTGGTGCGCTTGAGAAAGGTGCGTGTGGTGGTCAAAACTGTATGAATGATCTTATAATGTAATGAAATCAGGAGAAAATAACTGGAGAGTGAATTGTGAAATGGTCGGGCAGACCACACATCAATCAGAGGTGTCGTGTGACTGCGGTGACTGAAAACGCAGTTCTGATGCCATAAACGACCAAAACATGCGTCTAATGGTCAAATGTATACTGAACGACATCAGAATGACTTGAAATCACATGAAAACGTTTTAATTATTTTTTGTGATATGTAAGCAAAGATGAAACATCAACCAGATGTGCAGTTTTCACGGTACGGCTGAATATGTGTTTTTTCGGTGTGTGGTGCGCTTGAAAAAGGCACGTGTGATGGTAAAAATTGGCCGAACGACCTCAGAATTCCATGAAATCAGATGAAAAGAATCGTAGATTGAATTGTGAAATGGTCGGGCATACCAAAAGTCATTCGGAGGTGTCATGTGACCGCGGTGACCGAAAACGCACTTCAGGTGCCATAAACAACCAAAACAGGCATCTAACAGTCAAATGCATACCGAACGACATAGGAATGACTTGAAATCACATGACAAAATTTTAATTATTTTTTTTGACATGTATGCAGAGACAACACGCCAATCGAACATGCGTTTTGTGCGGTATGGACGAATATGTGTGTTTTATAAGTGTTTGGCGCGCTTGAAAAAGGTGCGTGGGGTGGTCAAAACCGGCCGAACGACCTCAGAATGACATGAAATTAGACAAAAAAAACCGGAAAGTGAATTTTGAAATGGTCGGGCAGATGACAAGTTAATCAGAGGTGTCGTGTGACCGCGGTGACCAAAAACGTAGTTACGGTTCCATAAATGACCAAAATAGGCGTGTAATGGTAAAATGCATACCGAAAAACATCGAAATGACTTTAAATCACAGGATAACATTATAATTATTTTTCGTGATGAGTACATGGAGACGACACATCAATCGGACACATGGTTTGCGCGGTACAACTAAATATGTGTTTTTTAGGTGTTTGGAGCGCTTGAGAAAGGTGCGTGGGGTGGTCAAAACCAGCCAAACGACCTCAAAATGCCATGCAATCAAGAGAAAACAACTATAGAGTGAATTGTGAAATGGTTGGGCAGACCAAAAGTCATTTGGAGGTGACGTGTGACCGCGGTGACTGAAAACGCAGTTCCGGTGCCATAAATGACCAAAACAGTCATCTAACGATCAAATGCATACCGAACGACATCAAAATGACTTAAAATCACAGGAAAATATTTTAATTATTTTTTGTGACATATAAGCAGAGACAACACATCAATCGGACGCGCGGTTTGTGTGGTACTACTGAATATGTGTGTTTTATAAGTGTTTTGAGCACTTGAAAAAGGTGCGTGGGGTGGTCAAAACTGGCCGAACAATCTCGAAATATGATGAAATCAGGTGAGAACAACCAGAGAGTGAATTGTGAAATAGTCGGACAGACTACACGTCAATCGGAGGTGTCGTGTAACCGCGGTGATTGAAAACGCAGTTCCAGTGCCATAAACGACCAAAACAGGAATCTAATGGTCAAATGAATACCAAACGATATCATAATGACTTGAAATTATTGGAAAACATTCTAATTATTATCCAAGATGCGTACTAAGAGACGAAACGTCAATCGGATATGTGGTTTGTGCGGTACGGCTGAATATGTGTGTTTTAAGTGTTTGGCGTGCTTGAGAAAGGTGCGTGGGGTGGTCAAAACCAGCTGAATGACCTCAGAATGACATGAAATCAGACGACAACAACCAAAGAGTGAATTGTGAAATGGTCGGGTAGACCACACATCATTCAGAGGTGTCGTGTGACCGCGGTGACCGAAAACTCAGTTCCGGTGCGATAAACGACCAAAAGAGGCGTCTAATAGTCAAATGCATACCGAACGACATTGGAATGACTTGAAATCACAGGAAAACATTATAATTATTATCCTTGATGTGCACTTGGAGACAACACATCAATTGGATGTGCGGTTTACGCGGTACGGCTGAATATGTGTGTTTTCGGAGTTTGGCGCGCTTGAAAAAGGTGTGTTGGGTGGTCAAAACCAGCTTAACAACATCAGAATATCATGAAATTAGAAGAAAACAACTGACGAGTGAATCGTGAAATGGTCGAGTAGAACATACGTCAATCAGAGGTGTTGTGTGACCGCGATGATAGAAAATGCACTTCCGGTGCCATAAACAACTAAAACAGGTGTCTAACGGTCAAATGCATACCGAACAACATTGTAATGACTTTAAATCATAGGAAAAATTTTTAATTATTATATATGATGTGTACACGGAGACGAAACATCAATCAGACGTGCGGTTTGCGTGGTACGACTGAATATGTGTGTTTTCAGTGTTTGGAGCACTTGAGAAAGGTGCGTGGGGTGGATAAACCAGCCGAACGACCTTGGAATGCCATGAAATTAGGCGACAATAACCGGAGAGTGAATTTTGAAATGGTCGGGTAGACCACACATCAATCGGAGGTGTCGTGTGACCGCGGTGACCAAAAACGCAATTCCGGTGCCATAAACGACCAAAACAGGTGTGTAATGGTCAAATGCATACCGAACGACATCAGAATGACTTGAAATCACAGTAAAACATTATAATTATTATTTTTGATGTGCACGCGAAGACGGAATGTCAATTGGACGTGTGGTTTGTGTGGTACGTCTGAATATGTGTGTTTTTGGTGTTTAGCGTGCTTGAAAAAGGTGTTTGATGTTGTCAAAACCGGACAAACGACCTCAGAATGTGATGAAATTAGGAGACAACAACCAGAGAGTGAATTGTGAAATGGTCGGGCATACCGCACATCAATTAGAGGAGTTGTGTGACCGCGGTGATCGAAAACGCAGTTCCGGTGCCATAGACGACCAAAACAGGCCTATAACGGTCAAATGCAAACCGAACAACATCAGAATGACTTGAAATAACAGGAAAACATTTTAATTATTATTTGTGATGTGTATGTATAGACGACATGTCAATCAGATGTGCAGTTTGCATGGTATGGCTGAATATGTGTGTTTTCGGTGTTTGGAGCACTTGAGAAAGGTGCGTGGGGTGGTCAAAACTAGCCAAATGACCTCGGAATGCCATGAAATCAGACAAAAATAACCGTAGAGTTAATTGTGAAATGATTGGGTAAACCACATGTCAATCAGAGGTGTCAGGTGACCGCGGTGACCGAAAATTCAATTCTGGTGCCATAAAAGACCAAAACAGGTGTGTAATGGTCAAATGCATACCGAACAACATCGGAATGACTTGAAATCACAGGACAACATTCTAATTATTTTTCGTGACATGTACGTGGAGACTTCACGTCAATCAGACGAGTGGTTTGTGTGGTATGGCTGAATATGTGTGTTTTATAAGTGTTTGGCGTACTTGAGAAAGGTGCATGGGGTGGTCAAAACTAGCCTAACGGTCTCGGAATGCGATGAAATCAGGTGAAAATAACTGGAGAGTGGATTTTGAAATGATCCGGCAAACCACACGTCAATCGGAGGTGTTGTGTAACCGTGGTGACCGAAAACGCAGTTCCAGTGCCATAAACGACCAAAATAGGCGTCTAACGGTCAAATGCATACCGAACAACATCATAATGACTTGAAATCATAAGACAACATTCTAATTATTATCCGTGACCTGTACATGGAGACGACACATCAATCGGACGTGCGGTTTGTACGGTACGGTTGAATATGTGTGTTTTAAGTGTTTGGCGCGCTTGAGAAAGGTGCGTGGGGTGGTCAAAACCAGCCGAACGACCTCATAATTCCATGAAATCATACTAAAACAACCAAAGAGTGAATTTTGAAATGGTCGGGCAGACCACACTTCATTAGGAGGTGTCGTGTGACCGCGGTGACCGAAAATGCACTTCTAGTGCCATAAACGACAAAAAGAGGCGTCTAACAATCAAATGCATACCGAATGACCTCTGAATTACTTGAAATCACATGAAAACATTATAATTATTATCTGTGACATATATGTAGAGACAACACATCAATCGAATGTGCGGTTTGCACGGTACAGTTGAATATGCGTGTTTTCAGAGTTTGGCGCGCTTGAAAAAGGTGCGTGGGGTGGTCAAAACCAGCCGAACGACCTCGTAAAGTCATGAAATCAGACGACAACAACCGAAAAGTGAATTGTGAAATGTTCAGGTAGACCACAAGTCATTCGGAGGTGTCGTGTGACCGCGGTGACCAAAAACACAGTTCCAGTGCCATAAACGACCAAAACAGGCGTCTAACAGTCAAACGCATACTGAACGACATAGGAATGACTTGAAATCACAGGAAAACATTCTATTTATTATCCGTGATGTGTATGCAGAGATGACACATCAATCAGATGTACAGTTTGGGCGGTACAGCTGAATATGTGTGTTTTCAGAGTTTGGCGCGCTTGAAAAAGGTGCGTGGGGTGGTCAAAACCGGCTGAACAACCTCAGAATGACATGAAATTAGACCAAAACAACCCGTGAGTGAATTTTGAAATGGTCGGGTAGACAACAAGTTAATCGGAGGTGTCGTGTGACCGTAGTGACCGAAAATGCAGTTTCGGTGCCATAAATGACCAAAACAGGCGTGTAACGGTCAAATGCATACCGAACGACATCTGAATGACTTGAAATCACATGAAAACATTATAAATATTTTTTGTGATGTGTAAGTGGAGATGACACATCAATCGGATGTGGGGTTTACACGGTATGGCTAAATATGTGTTTTTAAGTGTTTGGAGCGCTTGAGAAAGGTGCGTGGGGTGGTCAAAACTGGCCGAACAACCTCAGAATGCCATGAAATTAGGCGAAAACAATTGAAGAGTGAATTGTGAAATGGTTGGGTAGAACACATGTCATTCAGAGGTGTCGTGTGACCGCAATGACCGAAAACGCATTTCCAGTGCCATAAAGGACAAAAACAGTCTTGTAATGGTCAAATGCATACCGAATGATATCAGAATGACTTGAAATCACATGAAAACATTCTAATTATTATCCATGACATGTGTTAGCATAGGAAAAATCAATCAGAAATGTGGTCTGATTAGAATCATAAACTTAATGATTTTATATTTTTAAAAAGGTATTCGAAATTATTAATATATTTTCAAAATCCAATACTTTCGAGCTTTTATAGTAAGTTTTAATTGAAATACATGTTATTGAATTTCAATTATTTTTTTGGATGTTTTTTTCGGTATTATTTTTTTATTAAATTTGGTCATGTAGTTATATTTGATGATGGATGTGGAAGTTTGGAAGATGACGAGCTAAAGAGATTTATGCCCGTATGAGTTTAGATATTTTGGAAAAGTTTTTTTTGTGATTTTGAAATATAAGGTTTTTTATTGTATTGATGGCACTTTTAAAATAAAAAATAAAAATAGCTATAGCGACCTCCATTTGGCGGTCGCTATAGCCAAATCTGAAATGGGCTATAGCGTCTGTGATTTAGTGGACACTTTAGGTGCCACCAATATCACCTATAGAGATCGCCAAATGGAGGTCGATATAGTCCATGTCGGCTCATCTACAGCGACGACCATTCGGCGGACGCTGTTAGCAACAACGACGGGCCTAAAGCGTCCGCCATTTGGCAGATGCTAGGCGGATGCTAAAGACCTTTAGTGACGGATTTTGGTGGTCAATAAAGGCCTTTATTCTAATAGTGTATACAATAACTATATAAATAAATATTATATCATATACGATCCTCTAATATTTCTTTGTTAATAATATTTCAGTAGTATCATCATTTCGGGTGTTAACTGATTCATTTTCCTTTATATGTTTGGTTACGTAAGCCATGTTTGTTATGGATAGGATGTATTTGATTCATATACAGAATGATATTATGTTCATAAACATTATTTTTAATCATAAAATTAAAATTATTCTTGAATGATTACGATGGGGAATGAATCTCATCGCATTCATGGAGATGGTAATCCGTACGTACGCACGAGCGATAATATCATTATATTGATGGTGAAATCGTATGTAATTGGATGTTATATCATATATAAAGAATCATTAAAATGTTATATTTATTATTTACATCAGTTATATTCATTATTATACCCATCCAAAATAATGAAGTGTTTGAATAACAAACTACACCACGACGTGGAGTCGGTAAGCCGTACGTACACACTTATGGTGACTTTGTCATTTATAGGATGGATAGAATAACGAATATGGTTGTACCATATTTATAATAACATCATATTATATAGAAGATACTGGAGTTATTATTTTATAATGGAAACAACAAAGAAATAGGAAGTGGAAGAAGAAAATAACTTGAAAGAGGTGATGAAATATTTACCTCTTCTTCGGATTCTTCCTTTTGATTTGATCAAAAAGGCTCCTTAGGTTGGCTTTATGACCAAAGTAAGGCCTCTAGGAAGAAGGTAGGAAAGTTGGGGGGATATTTGGGCAGGTTTTGGCTGATCCAAATGGATTTGGAGGTGTGAAATTAAGACAAGGGGAAGTGCCCTTTTATAAGAGGGGTGGGGGTCACTTTAGGAAAACCTTGAAATATTATTTTATAATAAAATAATTTTCGGTTTCTAATGGCTCAAAAATGATTTATTTAAAATATATGGTGGGTATGGGTCGAAAAAATCTCAAAAAATAGGTTTTAGACAATTTTAGGTTTCCATTTTAACCTTATCTTTTAGATTTAACTCTTAGTTAAATAGTTTAACTTTTACCATGTCTTCTTGTATTATGACACTATATGGTTAATAAACTTACTCTAAACTTCCAAGAGAACCTCAAGTGGTTCATTAATGACATATATAATATTATTTAAGCCCTTTTGCTGAACCTTATATTTTTAGGAATATTATATCAACCAATAATATAGTATTTGTTTTAAAAACCCATTTATGTCAATTTTGACATTATTTAGTATTTGGTTTTTGTGAAAATTATAACAGCATGATTACTTCAAAAAAAATTTATTTAATCAACACTAACATGTCATATTAAACTATAAAATTAGTGGAATTTATCAAAAGTCTCAAATTACATTTATTTGAATATTTATAATATCAATTATTTTAATCTTTCATTAATAAGGTAATTACTGCATCATCATTGTGTCATAAATAAATTTAATTATTTAATGTCTAAAAATTATAAATAAAAAACCATTATGTAGGAAATATTTTTATATTTCTATTTAATATTTATAGTTGAATTTATCTTATGTATAACTCTATATTAAAAATGGTTTAGTTATTAAACTTTGAATTTAACTCTTTTAACTCTTTTTTAAATAAAATAATAATAAATATCCTAATCTAATCTAAGTAGACCAAATAGGATCATATTTTATTCATAAGGTTGTTTTTGGTCAAATTACACTTATCCAATAGAATTAGGACATGTGTTAGGGTAATTATAATATCATTTTTACCCTTAATTATCCCATTTACTTTTAACCGTGGTAAATAAAAGTCAAAAGTTACTATTCAACAAAAATTATTTTCAACTTATTGAACCAAATTTTACTTACTGATGTCAACCGTGTCTCTCATATTTTTTAAATTCAACTCACAGAAGCAGTAAAATTAAGTTTTATGCAAATTTGCAAAAGCTCCTAGAAGGTGGGTAAAAGACGGTAAAAAGTTCAATAAAATTTTACACATCTAATTTTATTATAAAATGACTCCAATAAATTAAATTGAGATTATATAGGTATTATATATCTATTTTGACTTAAATAAAATTTAAATAAAATAAATAACTATTTAAATAAAATTTCGGTTTTAAACCATAACGTAGTGTTTTTCACTATTCATCAAAAATTGAATGTTTTTAGAAAAAACAAAAAATTCACCCTATGCTAATTTTGATATTCAGAATTAAAAAATGAATTCTATTTTACCAAATTCAAAACATATAAGTTTAATTAATTAATTTAAAATTAATTCCCGTTGTCGAAACCGAAATGCGGTTTTTTAAAAAGTAAAAACGATCAAAAGATGGACATGTGTTTATGTCAAATTTAAATGTGAAATTACTTATAATGACCTAAATTGTATTAAATGATAAAAATATAATCTAATTATACTTTCAAACCATTCAAATTCAAAATTTAACCCTATAAATTATTTCGATTAAAAAAGTTGTTTTCAATTAAAATTTAATATTTTTTAGCATTCATCAAAATATGAAAGTTATCAGAAAAGTACAAAAAATTATTCAAAATAAATTTTCATGTCCTGATTATAAATAAGAAATTAATTTCATTAAATTGAATATATAAAAGTGTCAAATATTGGTTTTAAAAAGGGTTTTCCATTAGAAAGTGGTAAAATTTCATTCTTTGAAAAATAATTCTTTTATCTGAAAAAATGAATTTGTTCTTATATTATGTATAAGAAACACATAATATGGATTCTAAAATTATATGGAGTATATAAAATTCAAAATTCAGTTAATACTATTCATAACCACTTTTGAATGACTAGTTTGGTAAGTCGTGGTGCGCTCAAACTCGGTGTTGCGTGTAGCGCACATTATTGAATTATTTTAAAGAAAATAACTTACTATGAAATCTTAGGGTGTTACAGTGTGAAATAGAATTTATAGTTTACCCTTATGTAACTAACATAATGCACAACCAACCTTTAATTACATATTGAAAATAACTGGTTACCTTTATGTAACTAATCTAATACCATTATGTAACTCATATAAAATGATACTTACCTTTATGAGACCCATAGAAAGTTATGGTTACCCTTATGAAACTATTGAAATTTAAAGTTTATCTTTATATAACTCATAGAAAGTGATACTTAACCTTACAAAACAAATAGAATGTGATACTTACCCTTACACAACAAATATAAAGTGATACTTACACTTACACAACTAATAGAAAGTATTACTTACCATTACACAACCCTTGTAAAGTCAATTCTACCATGATAAAACTCTATAAAGATTATTCTACCCTTATATAACCCATTACAACTTGAGGTTACCTTTATGTAACACTATAAAACATCATTTAAAGGTACTAAATTGAATTTGTCGCCTATGAACTCTTCATGAAACTTATAGAAATTGTTATAAAAAATTAAAACATGAAATATCAAGATATATTAAGTAAAGAATAAAAATATATAACCAAAGTTAAGCATACCTTTAATTAATACATAGAAAATCAAACTAAATATAAAACTTAATAATGTTTCGAAATTTATAATTAGTTATAATAAATTATTTTGTAATCATCAAAATTTAATTAAATAATGAGTTCCAAGGATCTACTTCAACATTATCCCCATTTTTTATAATGACATAGAAAATTATAATTTTAAAAACTCTCCCTCTTTTTGAAATTATAAAAAAATAAAGTTTTAATAGAAGAATTACCTCTTTAAAAAGATAATGTTTTACCCTCTTTTTATTGAAATCAATGTTAAACACATATTATAATGAATTTAAACATTGGGAAAAACTTTCCTGAACATTTATATTTGAAATAATATGAAAATGAGCCACTATAAAGCCTTCCATTATTAGGACATGGGTTGTATACAATGAGAAAATTTTTAAATTTTTTTTGGGAAAATATTGAGAAACATTTAATAAAATAATATTTTATGAAAACTAAAAGTTTAAACAGTAAGTTTAAATAATCTAGTATATATGTGAAGACTTAAAATAGAAATATAATAAAATATATACACATAATTTAAACAAAATAAAACTGAAAAATAGATTCTAGATTTTATATATTTCATGTAAATATAAAAATTTTAGTATATAAAAACATTAAAACTTACCCTAAATTCATGCTGAAGAAAAATTAAATTCAAATCTACATTATAAAAAGTTCAAACTTGATTTTCTAAAACCTAGTGAATCCCATAGGCTTAGTAAAGATATCAACAAGATGATTTTATATAGAAATAAATTCTAGAATTATATTTCCTTTTTGAATATGATCCCTAAAAAATAAAATTTAACATCAATGTGATTAATCCTAAAGTGTTGTAAGTTTTTTTTGGAAATGAAAATAATAGAATTATTTTTATAGAATATACGAATCTTGTTAAAATAAAAATCAAAATCAGAAAGCGTTTTTTAATCTATAATTATTGAGCACAACAAGATGGAGCAAATATATATTCATATCTAGCAATTAAAATAGCAACAAAATTTTATTTCTTTAAAGACTAAGAAACTAATTATTTACCAAGTAAATTAAACACAGCTGAAGTGATTTTTCTATCTATCATGCATCCACCAAAATCAGAATCAAAATAGCTTATCAAATCAAAAGTTTTTTAGTAGGATAAAATAAACCACCATTCAGAGTTACTTTAACATATCTAATAACACTCTTAATATATTTAATGTTTCTTTCCTTAGGTTTAATTTCAAATATAGGACACATAAAAAAATGAAAACTTTAATTCAGGACTAAAAGAAATTAAGTATAACAAACTTCCAATCATGCCTATATAAATTTTAATATCAATATATTTTCCAGATTTATCTAAATCTAATTTTTAAGTAGTAATCATGGGAGTATTTACACTTTTTGAAGATTCTAAACCATATATCTTAACAAATTCTTTAGAATACATAGATTTATTTAGAAAAATTTCATCATTTCTTTAAAATATTTTCAAAATAAGAAAGAATTTCAATTCCCCCATCATACTCATATCAAATTCAAAAGTCATTAACTATGAAAATTCATTACAAATATTTTCACATAAAGATAAAAAAGTTATGTCATCAATATAAATTTTCATAATCAAAATATCATTTTGACTTTTATAAATAAAAAAGTAGGATCAACCTTTCCATTCACAAAATTATTTTTTAAAAGAAAACTAGTTAAACTTTAATACCAAGGTCAAGGTGCTTGTTTCAAACCATATAAATCCTTAGACAGTTTAAAAAATTTATCAGAATTATTTTCATTTTCAAAACCAAGGGGTTTTTTAACATATAATTCTTTTGAAATATAACCATTTGGAAAAGTGGTTTTGATATCTATTTGAAACAATTTGAATCTATGAAAAGCATCATAATATGATGATATCACAATTGATTATAAACTTTAAACAAGTAAAGATTTTTCAAAATCAATACCTTTTTATTGAGAATATCCTTGATCCACTAATATAACTTTATTTTGAAATATATTTCTAGATTCATCAAGTTTGTTTCTAAAGTTCCATTTTGTTCTAATAAAATGAAAATCATTCAGTGGAATAACTAATGTCCACACATTATTTCTAGTAAACTAATTTAATTCATCTTTTATATCCAAGATCTGATTAGAATCAATTAAATTCTCATCAATATTCTCAGGTACAAAATTAGAAATGAAATCATAATAATCCCATATATTCATAATATATCTTCTAGGTTGAATATTTGATTCAATATCACAAATAACATTATCTATAGTATGATCTCTATAAGTCTTCCAAGATCTTTCATTAATAGGTTCAGATTGAGAAGACATATTTTCCCCCTAAATATGTACAATTTTATCTTGATTTTCTTCTTCTTAAAAATTAAAATCTCTAAATTCATCCTCAAGTTGATCAATATTGTCATCCATTTTATTCAAAAATTTTTCATCAAACATAACATGAATTGATTCTTCAATAATCATGATTTTTTTGTATACTCTCTATATGCCTAACTATTTTTTGAATATTATAGGAAAATCCATTCATCATATTTTTCATAAAATTTATTCAAAGTATCCTTAATATCAAGAATAAAAAATTTACACCAAAGTCTCTAAAATAGGAAATTTTATGTTTTCTCCCCTTCTAATTCTCATAAGGTTTCTTTTTCAACAAAGGTATTAAAATAATTCTATTAATAACATAAAAATATGTATTCACAGCTTATGTAAAAAAATATTTATGTAGATTAAACTCACTTAACATGGTCCTATACATTTCTTTAAGAATTTTATTTTTCCTTTCTGCTACACCATTTTGTTGTGGTGTTCTAGGGGATGAAAAATTACGATAATACCAATTTTATTCACAAAATTAGATAAGTTATAGATTCTATAATTCACTACCATGATCACTTATAATTGATTTAATTAAGTTTACTTTATCATTTTTAACCAATTTACAAAAAATGAAAAACCTAATTGAAGTTTCATATTTAAATGTAAGAAAATAAACCCAGGTGTATCTTGTAAAAGCATCAATAATAAAAAAAATATCTTCTACTACCCAAACTAGTAGGTTTGATAGGAAAAAATAAATCCAAATGAATATAATCAAGAGGCCTTATAGTTTTTATTTCTTTAATTGACTTGAAACTCCTTATATACCATTAACTTTTCAAGAAAGATTCACAAATAAAGGAGTTGTCCACTTTAAGTTCTAATTATTATAAAACTGTTTAGTTCTTGGAAATCTTGTGCATCAAACTAAAATTATAATGTCATAATATCTTATTACATAGGATGTTATCATATTTTATATAATTAAAAAATTTTACATTTTGATCAGTAAATTCATAAAAATTAATTGAATAAATGTAGTTGTTTCTGTTCACATAAAACAAAATATATTTATCTTTAAAAAAAATGCATTTATCATTTTTAAATTTAAAAAAAAAATACATTATCACATAATTGTGTAATTATTATTAATTTATGTTTCAATCCTTAAACATATAAAACTTTAGAAATAATAACAATACTTGAAATTCTAACATCACTGAAACCTTTTACCTTTCCTTTAGAATAATCACCAAAAGTAACATTACCTTCATAAAACTTATTGAATGATAAAAAGTTTGATATATCACCTGTAATATGTATTAAGAATCATTTATCTATATACCAAATTCCCTTTTTGATATTTTTAAGTCATATTTCCTATAAAAACATATTTAAGAAATCTTTGGTACCCTTTGAAATTTTGGTCTAATGGGATTATCAAATAAATTCATGAGAATCCATACTCACTTAAAACACTTATTTATAGGTAATATTGAAGATAAATATTTATAAATTAAATCCTTAGTATGTCTTATAGATTGTGTAAATATAATGGAACACTCATTTTTATAATGACATTTTATTTGACATCTAAAACATATATCAGTAGATGTACTTTCATTAATGATTTTAACAAAGAATGTCTTGTACATTTTGGGTAAATTATTATCACAAACAAGACGAGATCTATTTTTGTTTATTTTATTGAAACTCATAATTTTATAATACTTTTATCTAGCTTGAACAAAAATAGATAGATTTGACTTTAAAATTTAAACTTTATTTTTGATCTATTTATTCTCTTTAGGATGATTATAAAAAATCATTATTTCATCTTCATGGAACTTTTACATGAAATAATTTTTTCTCTTTAATTTTTCATTTTCATTAAGAGTATAATTTATCTTTTCTTCAGAAAATTTTAGAACTAAATGAGAATATTTTATATCATACTGGATAGATTTCTATAGATTTTCATTTTCCCTAAGAACCAACTTATGTTGAATCTTAAGGTTTTTGTATAAACTAGTGATATTTTCAACTTTATGATTAAGTATTTCAACCTATTTAGGTAATTACTATATAGTAGAGTTTTTAGAGTTATGTTTATAAGATTAATAATATGTAAATTCACTTACTTTATTTGATAAATCCATTAAGAATTTTCCCCATCCTTATTTGAACAAAATGCTTCATCCAAACTTGAATCCTCAATGAAACTCCATTCAAATACCATTGAATTATTTTATTTATTTTATTTATTCCAATTATTTTTTTCCTTCTTTAATCTTGGGAAATAAAGCTTGATGTGCACCCTTTTTCTACACTTATAATGGATAAAATATTGAGTATCATTAGAAATAAAATTACCTTTATTCCACTCCTTGAATTCATCTTTAGAATAGTATTTCTGGGATCTTATTGAGTATACTTTATTTCTTCCATATCCTCAATTTGTAACATATGTTGTATCATTCTTGTTACTACTATGTAACTTAGAATTAGAAGAGTAATTAGATACATTTGACTTAAATGAAATTCCCTTATTATTTGTATTATTTTCTTTAGTAATATTTTTAAGCTCTAAATCATATTGTAGTAATGATCCAACAATATCATCAAGTTTATATTCCTTTAATTAATACTTTCATCTATAATAACCTTTTTTGAATACAGATTATTAGGAAGTGCTCTAAGAAATCTTTAAAAAAGAACTAGATTTTATAGAGTTTCTCCAAAAGAACCCATACCATTTACAATAAAAGTAAATCTATGGAACATTTTATTAACAATTTATTCTTTAACCATTATAAATTTTGGATATTCATCTCTTAACATAACTAACTTAGTTTTAATAATCTTATCCAAGAAAAGATGTTTAACTTGCAAAATTTTATATATTTCATGTGTAGTTTTACATACAGATATATGACTATACACATTTATATTTATTTCAAAATAAAAGATATTTATAACCTTATAATTCAACATATAATTTATCACATCAATTCTAACTAATGATTTAGGTTCACCTTGAGGTAGCTTTTAAGGGTTTTCCATGATTACTCAGTGATCAATGCTACGTTTCTTTAAGAATGATTCTATATGAGATTGAAAATAGCCATAATGAGTACCATCAACATGAGGCAGTATTTTATGTATCCATACATAATTAAAACTAGTTCATACCATCTTAAACATATCTTATCCCCTTGACGGTTAAGTCAGTAAATGGTTAGAAAAAATAATAATATATATTGATCTTGGGGTCAACCTCTGATACCAATTGTTAGTCCTAAAGTTAATATGTAAGAATATCCATTGGCGGGGGGGGGGGGGGGGGTTGTCCTTTTTATAATTAATTTAAATTTACTATTATAAAAAAGTTATAAAATTAAGTTAATGTAGTAGAAAAGAAATAAATAGACATAGTTATTTTTATGGTATTTCAAATATAAATGACCCTACTCTACTCTTTACCCCTTCCATGAACTGAGAGAGATGGAACACACTATAATGGAATCCTACAATGAAATTTTAACACCTAGAGTCATAAAGAAATTATAATTCATTTTTACCCTGGAGGATTAAACCCTAAACTAACCTACCTTTTTTCTACCTGAAGGCACAACCTGAATAGTCCTACCTTTTTATTACATAGAGGTATAACCTAATACCTAACTTTTATTTTGGAGCCACAAGACAATATCATATATTTTAATGGGTAGTATAACCCAATTCAATTATTCACATAGAAAATAATAGAAATAAAAACCATAGAACTAGATGAATACTTCAAGGTATGAGTGTCAAGGAAATATAGAACTCTTTAGCAGCAAAGGATAAAATAGTTTAAGTTCAGTTGAGAGCTATAGTTGATCATCAGAGTATGTAGTACTTGTAAAGTTTAAGAAAACCCTCAACCTTACAATTTTCATCACTATTTCTATAAACTCTATATTTATTTAATTTATTTTTTCAAAACATTTTTAAAATTTGAAATCCATTGCAACTTTATTTTTCCCAAAGAAAAAATTGTGCATATGAAACTAAAAAACTACTTCAGAGTTGTCCAAACTTATTTAATATATAATAATTCACATGTAACTTAAAAATAAAAATCATGTATGTTTTTCTTGATATTCTATAAAATAAATAACAACATGTATTGGAAACTTATGTTACCCTTATGCAAGTATTTTCGACCCTTACAAGAGCCTCAGGTTACCATTATGAATTTTTTAGAAGTACAATGGCACCCATACTCATTTATAGCTTACCCCTTTGTGAGCCTTAGGCCACCCTTACACATTTTTTGAAAATACACTAGTACCCTTATGAAAGTATGGATTACCCTTATGTGAGCCTTGGGTTACCCTTATGTGGGTATTGAAAAAGTGTTATTACCCTTACACAAGGTCCGATTATCTTTACATGAGAAATAAAATTCACGAGTTACCCTTACATAAGGTTTATGTTACCCTTAGGTGAGAAATAGAATCTACAAGATACCCTTATATAACTAATAGATTGAGTGGGTCACCTCTACATACCTATTGAAAATCATTGGTCACCTTTACGTAAATAGTGTAATACCTTTACAGAACTTATATAAAATGATACTTAAACTTTACATAACTCATATAAAGTTATGGATATCTTTATAAAACTATTTAAATTATAAGTTTAGCTTTGTGTAACTTATAAAAAGTGATATTTACCCTTAAAAAACTAATAAAAAGTGTTACTCACTCATACACAACCAATAGAAATTGATACTTACCCTTACACAACTAATAAAATGCATTACCTACCCTTAATCAAACCATGATAACTTAATGTTACCTTTATTAAACATTTTAAAAATTATTCCACCCTTACATAATCCACTAAAGATGTAGGTTACCTTTATGAGATACAATAAAACAAAATTTAATGGCACTAAATGGCATTTTTTATCCTAGTATATCTTTATAAAACTTATAGAAAATGTTATAAACAATTAAAAAATTAAATCTTAATATAAATTAAGTAAGGAATAAAAATATACAACCAAAGTTATGTATACCATTAATTAATATATAAAATAAAAAACTAAAGTTAATACTTAATAAATATTTGAAAATTATAATTAATCATAATATGGTATATTGTAACTATCAAAACATAGTTAAATAAATGAGATACAAGGATCCACTTCAACAATATAGAACTCTATCATGCTCTTGGGTATTATACAAGAAACAACCACCTCAATATTTTCTAGATCCAATGCTACTCTCTATTAGGACAACATATTTCTAATGAAACTCTCCTCTTTTGTCCATAACTTACACTTATAAAATTTCCCATATAGAAAGTGGTGTTGAAGAGTCATAAAAATGCTCCTTAGGTGCTCGATATACTCTTTTTATGATCTTGAGTATATAAGGATTCCATCAATGATCAAGACCATGAAATGGTATAGGAACTCACAAAACACAGATTTTATGTGTCCCATAAACACAACTGGTGCATTTATGACACTAAACGACATAACTATGAACTCAAAGTTCCCACACCAGCATTGTAAGGTATTTTTTTGGATATTTTTCTCCTTCACCCTAAGATGATGATATCTAGACCATAGGATAATCATATAAAACAAGATAGCTCCCCTCAAATGGTTAAAGAGATCTAAAATTATCAAAATAGGGTAAAGATTATAGATCAACACCAAATTAAAACTTCGGTAATCTATGAACAACCACAAAATAACATTTTCCTTATTGGTGAATAAAATTGGATCTCCTCACAATGATAGACTAGGCTGGGTAAATCCTTTCTTCATAAGATCACCAACTTATATCCTTAGTTTGAAAAACTCTGATTGTTCCTTATGATAAGGATCCTTCAAAATTAGTGTAGCACTCATATATAGATTTATCCCCCAATTGACATTGTATTAAGGGGGTAGTTTCATAACAACCTTGGAAAAACATCTAGAAACTCTACAACAAACTTGGGGACCTCGACTGATCGAGCTCTTACTAGCTCTTTTGATGATTTAGAAATCAATGAAAGAAGGGGATTAAATCATATACCACCTATCTAGGAACATTACTCACTGGAAAACACTACAAATCATCATTATATATCAAAAACTTAACTCTCCTTTATAAACATCCATCCATCACGTGAATGAAATACAACCCATCAATGTCATGAATGAAACCGTATGATTTCATTTTCATAAAAAATAAATTTTCCAAAGATTGATATTTCCCAATCATTAGTTAGCATCCCTGAAACACATTAAACAAAATATCACATCCTCCCACTAGAGTGGATAACACCCAGGGTGTAGAAAACCTATCCTTGTATAATCCCAGTGCTTACACCAAAGTGGGTGTGACAAAGGAGTGTGAAAATCTACAATAAAACAAAGAAGAAACCAAGGTATATGATAAACCAATATTATCTTGAACAAATTATATCCCATTTTGCATCAGTACCTATGTCACATGAATTTAGCCTGATTCAAATCCTCTACCTTGTTACTAATTGCCTCCACATCCATACCCTATCTTGGGTCCCTGATGAACATGTACTTCTAAGAGATACCCTCTTATAACTGTAGATTATATCGACTGAGAATAGTCTTTCTAAGATAGATACCAAATATATATTAGTGGTACTTTTTTCTAAAACTACATTATAGGTAAATTCCACTACTTCTAGAAGGGGAACTGACTGCCTTAGCCATACTAACCCTCTAGGGATAAAGGGAACTGGCACTAGTAATGAACATGACCTCAAATGGATCATTATACATGACCCTCCATATGATACTATTCTCCTTATAGGACCCTAATATCTCTTTACTAGGGGTTTTCTGGCCCACTCATATACCCTCTCCATCACTTACACATTCCTCTTTACATCCAAATATTTAGGTAATGTAAATAAGGTGACTATATAATAAAGGGTGGGGCATAACACCTCCTCAAAGTTTCATGACAAGGTATCCTTATGTGGAAAGATATCAAGTGAAAATCACAGAAGGTCCTTAAACTTATTTCCCATATCATGAACCCTCATACTCCATTACTGAAGGGAGAAAACATCCTCCCAATTTTATTTCTTTAACATCATTGATAAGAAATATTCCCTGAAATTCTGCTGGAAGTCATCCCATGATAAATTGGTCTCCTTCCTCTCCCTGAGGTACAATTCCCACCACTGATGTGTTTCTCCCCTAAAATAACTAACCATGAGAAAAAAAAACTCATATTGAGATAAAATCAATCCAAAATAGATCTATAAATCCTCCATCCAGTGTTCCATATATAGATCAAAGATGAATCCTTCATAATTTTATTGAATTTATTGCTAAAAGGCTTAAAATTTCTACTTCCACTACTCATCCTCCTGATCAGGGTTAACCCTATAATGATCAATAGAGTTAGCCCACTAAAATTATCCAAATCTTTCGACACATGGGTGGTGACCATTTATAATCTCTACAATTAAATGAGAAAAACTAATCCCAATAAGAATCAATTTATTTAGATTAATTAATTATTTCACTTATTTATTCCTATAACCACCCCATTCAAAACAGAAATTAAGAATGTATAGATAATATACCTATCATAGGTCTCTACCCTTCAAGTAGTGCTACTCTATCTAGTACATTTAGAGATATTAAGGTCCATATTTTGAATCATAAGGGCCCTAAAATCCTATGTCCATGATGTTCTCCCATGCTTTCATCACATAATAATTTCAGACAGCTATATTTCCCTACCGGCCCATGAAGCCATCACTAGTTCCTGGCCCCAAACTCCATCCTATCTCTCAACCAAAACCTTTAATAACACTCTATCATGACCCATCCCTCCAAAGGCACCCCTCCTAGGCTAGGAATAAAGTAAGGGAGATAACGATCCCTGATTCCCACCACCATTAGGCCTTGGGTTGGTAACCGAGACTAAGGGTATAAATAAAGTCACACATATGGGATGCATTACCCTCAATATAAAATCAATATCGAGAGATAGGATATAAACCACCAAATAACTCTATCACATAAAAAATTATACAAATCCACCTCACGATGCATGAACAATGTTAACAGAATAAAAATAAGGGTCTATAAGAAAGGTACCAAAATAAAATCCTATGGTGTCAAGATCGGTCCCTAAAGTTCTCCTGAAAACCTAAAAAAATTTATATATATGTAGGGTTAGCATAACTTGTATACTCAGTAGGATCATACCGAAGGTATCTCTTTCATATGTGGAAATTTCATAATAATGCACCAATGAACAAATATTAGAAATAAAAAGAACTTAAACAAGTAAACTACCTAATATTAACCTCACTATGGGTCTTTCAAAAAACAATGCATCCAAGTATAATAAGATAAAAATCAGAATTATATAATCATAGGCACCTTATAACCACTTCCCCTGCTGATTTTCAGATCTCATCCAATGGGAAGACATACTTTTCTCCCATACCTTCCATATCCACCAATGATGACACCAATTGTATATCATATCCTATGACACAAACCACATATCACATTTCATAACACAAAATGTATATATCATAGCACATAACTAGGGTATAAGAGTATCATGATTTCATAGAACATTAACCCTATTCCCTACTCCTACCATACATGACCACCACTACATGTCTCATCATCCATCACTGGTATTGCCAGAAGCTGCTGCTAAAGAGAGAGTATGGGAGTGGGGGTATTAATCTATCCATATCTTCCCCATCATAGATGTTAGGGAAAACACCCCTAGGGTATCTGGGTGTTAGTTAGGTTATCTGACTTGGGTGGGGTGCTTAAGAAAAATAAAATGAAATATACATATATAGTGATCTCACACAACTTCATACCTATGGGTTCACATAAAAAACACCACCAAAACCACCATCAGAACTCTATTGAAATAATGACACTATGATATACTTCTAATACAGAACAACCGACCATAAGTATCACACAAAGGCCACAATCTTGGTTTCTTTTCCAATCATTTTATTTAAAAATTCAACAACCATGAATTATCTATTCAATTATTAATTTAATTTAACACTAATGAATTATTTTACCCTTACCAAATTAAAATATATCTTAATTTTTTACCATTTCTATCAAATAAATACCAAGAAACCATCATATCAAACCATTATATCACAACCAAGGCCACCAAGATACACACATCAAAGCCACTAAGCTACACACATCCAGTCTATCATAGAACATTAATATTCAATTAAGTATTTTCATTTACTAGATTTAAGTATTTAAAAATTTAAAGGGTATTATAAAATAAATTCAACACTACAAGGAATAATTCTATAACAATCATATGGTCTGAAAAAACAACAAAAATATTAAGAAAACTGATAACCACATACACATTACATCACTTCCTTCTAATTTTTATTATTCTAGTTTATTATCTTTATTATACCAATGCATAATATTCATACAATGGAAATAAAAATCATGGTAATCCCATAAATACATATAAAATATAGAGATAACTCGAATACCCTACCTCAAATAGAAGTTCAATGTTATCTAGGAAAGAATGGATGAAGATGAATCAACCACCATTGAAGGAAACACAACCTAAAACAAAGAACAACAAAGTACCATCAAGAATTTCTTTATTCCCAATCCAAAATAGAGTATCTACACTAATAAAAACCCTAGAAGGATGAATACCATAAATAATGGAAAATATAGGGTATAAAAGAGTAACTTGATCTAAAAGTCTTTGATCTAGACAAAATAAGGTGTTTAAATTCCCAAGTGGTATATCTAGAAGGTAAAAAGAGGTCAAGGGGTCGATTAGGTCTTGAGAGAAGAAGTAAAATTTAATCAGGGGAGACTGAATTCCTACTTTTATAGAGGGGACTTTATAATACTTAACCATAGCATGACGTATCACAAAACACCCTTGGTGCTCACTGGTCAAACGGTGATCAAGAAATCAATCTTTGAACCACCATTTTCTTTATATTCTAAAAAACAATTTGACCACCAACACAAACTTGGAAACATTGTGGTCTAAGGTGTTTTAGAATCTATACACCCATCACAACCATCCACTATAATGTATCACCAAGTGCTTGGATTTTTTACCCTCACCACACCCACGACCACAATGTGGTGACCTCAACCTCCTTGTGTTACATAGGGGAGACCTCAAAGGGCCAAAATAAATGTATGATCTTAGAATTCATGGGGGTAAGTTCCTATCTAAATTATAGTTTAAATACACTAATCTTGGTTAATTAAATGTTTACCTAGTGTATGAGGAGGTTCATGGGTGTTATGGGGGTTTGAGACATGAAAGGAAGGGAAAATGGCCATCCAGTTCATGTTGCATGATTGGAGCATGATTAGAGGTAAATGTGTTCCCAAACCATATTATATATGAGGAGGGGTGAATAGTTTAAGTAAACCATGTAAAGGGGGAGAAAAACTATACAGTTTGGGATAAAGGCATTCTGCACAGTTGGAACATGATTTTTCAAACTGTGTGTAGCTCCCTAGGTAACTGTGCTACTTAGCCCTCTCAGATAGAGGTTGGTCCACAATTGGTATATGGCTTGGAAAACCATGCACCCCATTAAAAATTGAGAATTTACCATTTTTCCCCTTGGGATTTTAAGTTCCTCACCTTATGTTTTTCCATTTATTCCTCCTCCATCCCTAGTGATGAACCTAAACCCCCAAATCATCCCAAGGGTTGATATCCTTCAATCCTTGGCCATTTGAAGTGCCTTTGGTTGTAGATCAAATCTCTAGGATGATCTAATTGATTATATTTTCTGTATTAGGTCTTGTGGTTTAATTATTCTTCTTCAGAATCCCTAAAACCCTATTTTTATAGCAGATATTAGGTTGGGGCTTCAAGGGGTGCTTGAATATGGATCTAAGGATAAGGTTGAGCATGAATTCATCTTCATATTCAAGGCAGGTGGTCTAAGAGTTATATACCAAAGTTTGAAGTTGTTTTTTGCACGCGTGGTTGTGTTATTATCTCTCTCTCTTATTGTTAAATTGATTCCTTTAGTGAGATTTGGTAAAATGATTGGATAAATGTTGAATTGAACCTCTCATGACCCATGTGGGATGAATTGGTATTTATTAGACCAGTTTTGGGCCACCCATAGGGTTTTCCAACATTACCAAACATGGAACATGCTGATCTTAAGACTAAATTTAATTTATGTTGAAATAGAGACCATGAAAAATATGTTGACATGTTGGTTTGAATTATAAAAAGGCACTAATAATAGTTGTGTCTAGTTTTTGTAATTGAAATAGGGATTTATGGAATAAAATAAAATGAGTAAAATAGTCTATGTGATGTAAATGGAAAATATTATAAAAGGTAAATGTTTTCTGTTGATTTACATATTGATTGGTTATGTAATGTGGTTGTTATGAATATTGATTGTGTATGGTTTTTGATATGGTATATGTGGTAAATGGATAAATAATCATGTGCACATGGATTTGTGGTGTGGGATAATGGACGGAGGCTCCTCCCAATGGTCGGGTTAGACTGAGCCTCTAAATCCCACCCTTAGAATGAATAGGTTAGGGAGTCAGATTAAGGCTCTAGATATGGAATCCCACCTTTTTATGACATAAACTTTCATTAAATTACACAAAACTGAGGATCTTTAAGGTTTAGTGTCTTGGAAACCAGGAACATAATACATGAAAACAACATAAAAAATTATTCTTAAACACTTGAAAGGCTTCTCCTTAAGTTCATCCTAGGTTAATTACTACATCTCATAACCTGGGGACATACATCAAAAGAAAGGGTGAGCAGAAGGCCCAGTAAGAGAAACAAGAGAAACATTTTACATGTGAACTTGAGATACTTCAATAAGGTCATGAAAAGAACTTTAAGGTATGAGAAAGAAATCATGAGGCATATCATAATAAAATAAAGTTTTTTCATAACTTGAAGATGTGGCTACAACATTTAACAAATACAATCATTTCCGTTTCACCAAGGTCCATCCCCAAGGTGTCATTAAAAATTACCAAGGTTATTCACCAAGGTATCAATCAAAATGGTCATCTCTAGAGATTAAGTCTTTACCCAATGAATTGGAGTGCTATCAGGGCGCACCCTTAAATTCGCCTTTATTATCATGTGAGACACATATATAATCATCAATCATTTTATAAACAACCCATATAGAATAAAAGAAATGGATTTCATTTCATAATCATAACGTTTTAAAAACTGCTTTAAAGACATGATCTTTGTGTCACTTTAAAACCCACAGAAAATTAAGGTGGGTCTCATGTATGTAAATACAAGAATTTAAAATAGAACATTTTGGTATATATGTGAATACCCATATAGAATAGAGATCTTTGAGTATTCACTTAATAAAATAAAAGAACTTTAGAAAAAGAGAGAGATATTTTGAGACGGAAATTCTGCAGCATAACGACTATGTTTCGGGGTTTTAGAAAACATTGAAAAGAGAGGGGACATGGGTCAAAAATTCATAAATGACCCATAAAAAAGTATAGGGACAGAATATGAAGGATATATGAACATGGTAATCAAATTTTAAGGACATACCATTTGAAATGAAGAACATGGAAGGAAGACAAAAATTAGATTTCCCTTATGAAAATTCGGCAGCCTAACGACGTCACTTAAACTTCAACAAAAATGAATTGACGAGATAAAATAGGGTCTCTCATCATATGAACATAAAAGTTAAGTATGATAGATATAGATATCATACCCCAACATAATAAAAGGAACTTGAAAGACTTGACATGAAAGTAGAACTTTGAAAATTGAGAAAGGTGAAAGAATCCCTTAAAAATTCGGTAGCCTAACGACGTCACTTAAACATTATTAAAACGAATTGATGAGAGAAATAGGGGGTATCTAATCATATGAAAATGAAAAGGTCAGTAAGAGGAATATAAAATATCATCCTCCAAAATAAGATCATGGAGCATAAAAGAAATGACATAAAATAGATTACTTGAAAAGAAAGAGAGAGGTAGGATCTCTTACCTTAAAACGTAACTCTTAAAACTCAAAGGTTGGGACCTTGAGGGCTTGGGGGAACCTTGGGAGGACTCCTTTGGAGGTAAGGAGACCAGAACTTAGTTGAGAATGATTTTGGAGTCGAATGGATGAGAGTATGGCTTGGTATTTATAGGGAAAGTGAGGGGAAATGGCATTAATGGCCAAGGGACACCTCATTGGTGGTTTTGGCAAAACCATGGGCTTTCCCATGGTATTTGCCCATGGTATTGGCCACTTGGGACATCTCATACCTTATATTACTATTCATAAGTCGACCATATTGATTAAATACTTAATACATCATTTAATGATGTCATTAAGCACTCGTAACTTAAAAACTGTATTTTCCCTATTCATCGAAGATTCAACTTTCTCAGAAAAATACCAAAATTTCACCATAGCCAAATATCGATGCTCTGATTTTAAAAATGAACTCCATTTTATAAAAATAATTTTCTAAATATTTTTAATTTAATTTTTAAATAAATACACTATTCACCGAAAATTAATTTTTTTTTCAGAAAAATCCCCAAAATTTACCTTAGCATAATATCAATTTTCTGAATTCAAAAATAAATTCCATTTTATAAAAATAATTTTCTAAATATTTTTAATTAAAAAAACACTATTCAACCGAAAAAACTAATACTTGACTAATAATTTATGAAACCGTTATTTACCCATTTTATTGAATCACATTACTTAATCAAGGTGTCTAAATTATATTAAAACTTTCTTTAAGTGAGATTACTAATCCATTTGGTCACATTACTAACCCTAAGCATAAAATCACTATTCATAATTTACTATTCATCAAAAATTATGTTGATCTTATTAGACTCTAAATTTCGTACTGAACATAATTATAGAAGACCATTTTTTGAAAATCATCACACATCATTAATTATTTAAGGTTTACATAAATATTTTAAAAATATCCATTTTTTTTCAAAATTCATCAATAAAATACAACCTAAAATTATCCGGACATTTGAAATTTCACAAACATCACTAAAGGAAGAAATCTCAATTTATTCATCCCAAGGGATTACACAAAGAAGATACGGTCTCGTCACATAGCCCCTTATAACACCAGCATATGACCTAAGTGTAAGGTGTGCTATGGTGAGAGAATCTGAGGGAGGCTCAGATAAAATTGCCCTAGTAGTAATCTCTACTAACTTGAAATTATCCCGCAGGCATTTCTGTTCTAGCTTGATACGCTGTAGTTCAGCTTGGGCTTGGTCCAAAGTGAAGCCCAAAGATGCCACCTCCTTCCCAAGCTCTGATAAGTGGGCTTCATAAGGTTCGAGTCTACCGGATGAAGCCATCGACTCCTCTTTCTGCATTAACTATTAACATCTCTATTAAATCGTTAAGAGTAAGTTAATATACTTTTCAAAAAGTTTCGGTCGTTACACTAGACCCATAATGGTTGCATTAGATGAAACTACATAGACTGAGGCTCCATGTTAAGTGCGATGAAATTGGTTATGAAATGGTTTTCCCTAATGATATAGGGAAATTGATTTACTCCCTTTTTCTTAATAATTGACTATCTTAAGATGTTTTGTGAATGATGAAAATGTCTAACCCTTGGAACAAATGATGAAAATGGATAAAGTAAATATTGTTAACTAATAATACCTAATTTTATATTTTTTTAACTTATAATTTATTTTTTACATGAATTCACTATCTATTTAGACTGGATATTTTGTAGACACTGTTGGTGGTGAGCTACTGAGTTGTAGACACACCCTGGTCAGCCCACCATTGGGTATCTGAGCAGATTTTATGGTTGTAGGATAGGAAAAGGGAAAAGGCCCTATTCTAGGGAGTTGATTTATTCTTGTAATGTGAATGGATTAGGATCCATACTTGGAGTTAGGACCCATTTTGGGGGTTTGACTATTTATCTTTATTTTGGGTTTTTTTTCACTTTTGGAACTGTTGGCATGTCATGGCATATTTATTTTTTGGCTGTGGTTGTACCCTATTTGGGAAATGGTTGGTGATGCAGAATTTTTTTTATTTCTTATTATTTCCTTTATTTAATTTTTTATATTAGGTTGATTAATCTGATAAATAGGGTATATTCTCCCCACATTTTCTTTTAGACCCTCGCTACTAGTCGGCAACCTCTAGCATATGATGAGGCACGCTTGAGGTCATGTGGCAACCCAACCCAGGGCACCAGTTAGTGGTTTCTGAGATGGGAGCATTAAAAAGTGGTATTAGAGTAGTTCTTTTATATGGAATTATCATTTTGGGATGGTATATTGGAGATTAATATGTGTCAGGTCTTGTAAATGAGCTTGTTCTTGGGAGTAACTAACCCATGTATGAGGGGAAACCCAAGTACCCATGGGGTGATTATTGTTCTTGGTGTGTGTTATTATGGTTGAATGATATTTCACCATTGGGTGATGCACTTATTATGTGATGTGACTATTTTATAATATTTTTCTCATGGATAGAATGGAACAAGTTTTCACATTCATGCATTATTGTAGGAACCTAGGTATATCGGTGGAATGCATCATGATAGGCACACATGGGATGGGTGTGTAGGACATGAAGGGTTGGATTCATTTTACCTTATTAAAAATTTGAAGAAAATGGTGTCTAATAAATATGATGAAAATGGGTTACATATAAAGAGTGTTAAAGAATGGTTAAAGAATTATGATTAATGAAGGGTTGAAGATGAGTTCAAACTTTGTTTGTAACAAGTAGTGAAATGGGAAATGTGTCTAATGAAAGACTTAGGACTATGTATGTTGGTTTACCCCATGTTATCCATGACCATGATAGAGATGGTCAAGGGTAGTGAAAGAAGTGTGAAGACTTACTTTGGGATAGTGTATGTGTAATGGGTTTTTATAGCTAGTATAAATCCATCATTTTTGAAAATTGTGGATGTTTTATGTATTCTAAGATGTGTGTTTGGAATTATAGAGATATGACACCATGGAATCTTGCACCAGTTAGGTGACATGAGGATTTCATTGATAATTCTACTCTATAACTAGAAAAAGAAAACCTGGTGATCCAGGGTAACATGGGAGAAGATAAATTCTGTAATAACTTCACTCGTTTCATGAATATGATGGAGTAGGAACCAAGACAGGTTACAATGAGTATGTTTGATCTAACTAAAGAGTTTTAGCTACAACACCCTCTAAAATTTTATAGAGAGGGTGGACCTGAGGTAGTTGAATACTAGGTAGATTCCATCCAGATGATACTTAATCACATAGAGACTCATCCCGAGAAGAGATTCAAGCCAGCAGTCTACATGTTGTGAGGTTAGGCAAAGCGCTAGTGGGGCATCTTATTTTAAACTAATAAGGTTGAGGGTATGCTATGGAAAGGTTTCTAAGAGATGTTTTTCGATAATCAATGTCTAGAGACCTTGAGGTAGGATAAGGCCGCATAGTTTATGAGGTTGAACTAGGGAACTATGATGGTGATGGATTAAATAATCCATTCCACTAACTTGCAATGTTTTATTTCAGCTTTGGTGGGGGATGTGGCAACTATGGAGAGATGTTTATAGGATGGAATTAGATATGATATCAAGTCCCAAGTAAATATATTCCACTTAAAGAGGTTCATATAGGTGATGGTTCATGCCCTTATCGCAGAGGAAAACCTCAAGAAGGCTTTTGGGGGTGGACATGCAGTTTTAGTAGGGAGATCCAGTGGTGTAAATTATAATGGAAGGAAGTTTCATTTAAGTCTCCACCAGGGTAGAAATTGACAATGTAGTTATAAAGGGGAACTAGTTTCTCAGGGAAGCGACTGTGTCCTCTGTTATCAGTACGGTAGGATAGTACATATGTGAGGTTAGTGTCCCCAACCAATAGTTTAGTACCAAGCATGTTCCAGGTTGGAGAATTTGTAGAGGTTATATAGGAACCCTCAATAGTTGGGAAATGATAGAGGGATATGGCCAGTGTAGAGTGCAGGAAGGGGTCAGTTACCTATTATCAGGCAGGCAGTTAGAGGTTGACTGTTTGTATCTGTTGGGGTGGTGGGTGTGGTACTCTGGGAAAGGATCACCCATATCATTAGAGTAGTGAAACACTAGGAATTTAGACTATAGTTCAGGGTAGAGGTATAGGCTAGCTTCATGTAGTTCAACCTACCTATGGAGGTGGAGAGGCTGGGCCATCGATAGTTCGAGGTACAATTCTTGTAGATTCTACGCTTTCTAGTGCTTTTTTCAATACATGTGCCTTGTATTCCTTAATTCATAATTATTTTGTTTCCATTTTGGGTATAGAGATGGAACATATGTGTGGAGTTATGTTGATTGATACATTGCTTAGGGTGTGAGCAGAAAATATCTGGTAGTGTAAAGGGTGTATCTCATGGTTGGTGGGTACCATTTTCTTTGGGATTTGTTTATGATATAGATGTCAGGTTTTGTTCTAATTTTCAATATAGATTGGATGGTGTTGTACCAGGATCATATTGATTGCTACTGTCATAGGGAAGTGTTCATGTCCCTCTAGGGAGACACTTATGTCCATCATGGAGAATGGGACATCCGATAAATTCATGCAGGGCTAGTATCTTAGAAAATGGGTGAGCTCATAGCCCTAGTGGCTTATATTATGCTTGATTATAGGGAAGTAGGGAAAACTGTCCTTCCTAAAGTGGTGGATCAATTCCATGATGTGTTTCCTGATGACTTCTCAGGGCTACCACTTGATAGATATGTTGAGTTCACAATAGAGTTTTTACTGGATGAATAATCAGTTTCTATTACACCATATAGAATAACATCAGAAAGAATCCAAGAACTTAAAGCTCTATTGGAGGAACTGGAGAACAAGGGGTTTATTCACCCGAGTACGTCACCTTGGGGATATCCTATATTGTTTTCCAAGAAGGCTATTGGGTACTTTAAATTGTGTGTCAATTATAAGAAGATGAATCATATGATAGTTAAGAATCGATACCCTATTCCTTGAATCGATGGTCCTTTTGACCAACTGATAGGTGCTTTAGTTTTCTTCAAGATTGATTTGAGATCAGGGTATCAATAGCTAAGGGTGATACCTTATGATGTACTGCAGACTAAATCCAGGAGAAGGCATGGGTTGTGTGAGTTTTTTTGTGATTCCATTCTGGCTGACCAATGCAATAGTAGTGTTTATGGCCCTAATGAACCAAATATTTCACCCATAACTAGATTAGTTCATAGTTGTATTTGTTAATGACATCTTGGAGTACTCAAAGACTCATGATGATCATGAAAAAAATCACGACATCATTTTTAGTACACAAAGAGAGAATAAGCTATATGAAAATCTACCAAAATTCCATTTTTTGGATTGATAAGGTGATTTTATTAGGTCACATCATCTCTGAGGAAGGTGTTTCCATGGACCTAGGTAAAGTAAAAGATATTGCATCTTGGGAGTAGCCTAAGAATGTTTATGATGTTTGAAGTTTTCTGGGAGTGGTGGGATATTACTAAAGGTTTATCAAAGATTTTTCTCATTTGGAAGCACCACACTCGGGCTTGACCAAGATGGGTATTAGGTTTGAATGGTCTGGGGCATATGAGGATGCTTTTTAAGAGTTAAATAAGAGTTTAACAACCACACTGATTCCGACCTTACCCGATTTAGGTAAGGGTATACCTTGTTTTGTGATGCATCTGGTTTGGGTTTGAGGAGTTTTTGATGCAAGATGATTGGGTTGTGGTGTATGGGTTATGATAGTTTAGTCATCATGAAAGAAATTACCCTACACATGATCTTAAATTGGCCATATTGGTTCATGCCTTAAAATTTTGGTGTCATTACTTGTTTGGGGAATAGTTTACTGTGTATACCGATCATAAAATCCTGAAGTACATCTTCTATCAGTGTTATTTGAATCTTCATCAGCAAAGATGGTTTGAATACATAAAATCCTTTGAATTTGAGCTGGTTTACACCCTGGGAAAGGGAAACAATGTTGCAGATGATTTGAGTCAACATACTTAAAGTCAGGTGGTTCAAGAATCAATTTTATAGTGGTGGATGATGGTGTTGTTTTCTGAGATGCATCTTGAAGTATAGGATTTCCAAGGGAATATTACCCTTGTATCCTTGATAGTTGAGTCCACGCTTCTAAGCCAGATTAAGGACAAGCATGTTGAGGATCCTAAATTTTTTTCTTTGAGGGAAGATTTTAAGGGTGGGGAGTTACCTTCTAGTTGGACCACTAAAGATGAGGGATCATTTATGTTCGTGGCCATGTGGTTATACCAACGTGTATATGAGAAGATTTGATGCGTGAGTTTCATGCATAAAATTTGGAAGTGATTACCTGTTTGACCAAAATGTATTGAGATCTTTATAGGCAATATAGGTGTCTAGGGATGAATAAATTGGTTATAGGTTTTGTGGAACGATGCCTTACATGCCAGTAAGTGAAGGATGAGCATCAATGGATGGGTGGTTTATTACAACCATTCACCATTATGGAATAAAAATGGGAGGATGTGATGATAGATTTTTTATGGGCCTTCTGAGGATGCCATAGAAGAATAATGCATTCTAGGTAGTTGTGGACTAGTTGACCAAGGTGGAACACTTCTTATTGATTCAAGATACCTTCACCATTGACCATATGTGTGAGTTGTATGTTTGGGAGATAGTATGGTTTCATGGGGTACCATAGACGATCGTTTCAGATCATAATTCATGATTTACACTATTCTTCTAGTAGGGATTATAGAGGGCACTTTATACCTAGGTGTTTTTTAGTATGACCTTTCACCCACAAAAGGATGGGAAATTAGATCGTATAATTTAGGTGTTAGAGGACATGTTAATAGCTTGTGTCCTAGATTTTGGTGGATTATGGGAAAATAATCTAGCACTATTTGAGTTTTCCTATAACAATAGTTACTAGACTATGATTCAAATGGAACTGTTTGAGCCACTCTATGGTAGATCATACAGATCTCCATTGTGTTGGATGGAAGCTGGGGAATTAGAATTGTTGGGACCAAATCTCATACATGAGACAGTGGAACAAATTCAGTTGATTCAGAAACATATAGAAATGACTCATATTAGGAAGAATTCATATACGGATCAACATCGTAGACCTCTTGAGTTTGTGGTGGGTGATTATGTGTTTCTTTGGGTGTGTATTAGGTTTGGCCACTGTTAGATTCGAAATCAGGGAAAGTTGGTTCCCAGGTATGTGGGGCTATTTTAGATTGTGGAGAGGATCAGAATGATGGTGTACTAGTTGGACCTTCTACAATGATATAGTGGCATACACAATGTTTTTCATGCATCAAATCTTTAACAGTATCACCCTGACCCCTCTCACATGATTAATGTAGAGGATATTGAGCTTGAGGATGACTCATCCTTTGAGGTGTAACCAGTTTTAATTGTGGATCATAATGAGAAAGTATTTTGGGGAAATAATATGCCCTTGGTTTGAGTTTTATGGTAGCATGGTAATTTTTATGAAGAAACTTGGGAGATAGAGTCAGATATGTGGGACCAGTGGTCCCATTTCTTTTCTTTGGAAGCTTAGTGGTGCTTAGAATTATATCTTGAGGATGATAAATTATAAGGTGGGGAGGTTATAAGATCCTAGAATTTGTGGAGGTATGATATTGTTTAAAATCTAGTTTAAATACCCTAATCTTGGTTAATTATATGTTTACTGGGTGTTTGAGGAGGTTCAGAGGAGTTTCGAAGGTTCATGTAATGAAAGGAATAGAAAATGACCATCCAGAACATGTTGCATGATTGGTACATGGTTAGAGGTAACCATGAACCCAAACCATGCTATCTAGGAGGAGGGGTTCATGGTTTAAGTAAACCGTGCAAAGGGGGAGGCCAAACCGTGTAGTTTGGGACAGAGGCATTCAACACAGTTGGTGCATGGGTTGTCAAATAGTGAAGAGCTCCCTTGGTAACCATGCTAATTATCCCTCTCATATAGATACTGGTGCACGGTTGGAACACAGTTTGGAAAACCATGTGGGAAAACCATGCGCCCCATTAAAAATTGATAATTTACAATTCCCTACTTATGATTTTAAGTTCCTCACTCGATTTTCTTCCCATTTCTTCCTCCTCCATATCTAACGATGAACTTAAACCCCCAAATCATCCCAAGGGTTGATATACATCAATTCTAGGACATTTGGAGTGCCTTTGGTTTCAAATCAAATCTCTGGGAATGTATAAAACTCCTACTTATCTTTTTTGGATTAGGACCTGTGGATTCGTTCTTCTTCTTCTGAATCCCTAAACCCCTCTTTTTATAGTGGATATTAGGTTGGGGATTCAAGGGGCCTTAAATAAAAATATAAGGCTAATTTTAAGAGTGAGTTCTTCTTAAAATTCTAGGTAGGTGGTCTATAAGTTATATCCTAAAGTTTGAAGTTGATTTATTCATGTTTGATTGTGTTATTGTCTCTCTCTTATTGTGAAATTGGTTCCTTTAGTGAGATTTGGTATATTTATTGGATAGAATTGAACCTCTCATGATCCCCATAGGATGCATTGAGATTTATTAGACCAGTTTGGGGCCACCCATAGGGTGTTCTAACATTCCCAAACATGGAAAATGGTAATATTAAAACTAGAGTTGATTTATGTTGAAATAGATCCCATGATAAATATGTTGTCATGTTGGTTTGAATTATAAAAAGACAATAATATTAGTTGTGTATAGTTGTTCGCATTGACATATGAATTGTTGGCATAATATGAAATGAGTTAAATGGGCAATGTGATGTAAATGGTAAATGTTCTAAAAGGTAAAGACTTGATGTTGATTTACATGTTGATTGGTTATGAAAGGTGATTTCTATGCAAATAGATTGTTCATGTTTTATGATATGGTATATGTGGTAAATGGATAAATAAGCATGTGCCCATGGCTTGGTGGTGTGGGATAATGGCTGAGGATCCTCCCACAGGTTAGGTTGGACTGAGGTTCTAAACCCCACCCTTAGAATGCACGAGTTAGGGAGTCAAACTGTGGCTCTACATCCCTAATTGTTGCATCGGATGAAACTACCTAGACTAAGAATCCAAGTTAAGTGTGATGAAATTTATTTTGAAATGGTTTTCCTTAGTGATATAGGGAACTTAATTTACTCCCTTTTTTCTTAGAAATCTACTGGATTAAGCCATTTGTGAATGATGAAAATGTCTAAACCTTGGAACAAATGATGAAAATGGATAAAGTAAATATTGTTAACAAATGGTACCTGAGTTATCTTTTGTTTACCTAGTAATTTATTTCATACTTTCATGCACTATATGTTTAGAAAAAATATTTTTTAGACACCATTGGTGGTGGGATACTGAGTTGCACTCACACCCTTCTTGGGCCGCCATTGGGTACCGAAGTATATTTCATAGTTATAGGTTAGGACAATAGAAAAGGCTATATACTAGGGATTTGATTTGGGCTTGGGATGTGTGTGGATGAGGATCCATACTTATAGTTAGGAACCATTTTGGGCATTAGAATATTTATCATTATTTTGGGTTTTCTTTCCTTTTGGAACTGTTAGCATGACATGGAATATTTATTGTTTGTTTGTGGTTGTACCCTATTTGGGAAATGATTGGTGATGTATAATTCTGAATTATTGCTTCTTTATTTTATTTGTTATCTGTTATTACTTACTATGGCAAAGAAAGTATAGTCTCCCCACCCATTATTTTAGACCCTCACTCCTAGTTGATAGCCTCTAGTGTATGTGGAGTTGCTCCTGATGTAACAACCCAAGCTTCTACGAAATGTTTCTCTTTGAATAATGCAATAGCGTGTGTTGTACGCAACATCGAGTTCTAACACACACCACAACCAATCAAACTAGCCGTTATGAATAATAATACTTAATTTTTAAAATTTTATAAATTTTATCTCTCAAAATGGACTTCATTTTTGGATTCAGAGTATCGAATTTAGCCTAAGGTGAAATTTTGGTACTTTTCGGATAACTTTAATATTTTGATGAATAGTGAAAATTACTAAATTTTAATTTAAAACAACTTTTCTAATCAAAATAATTAATAGTGATAAATTATGAATTTGAGTGGTTTTAAAGTATATTTAGAATATATTTTTACCATTTAATAAAATTTTGGTCATTGGACATAATTTCACAATTAAATCGGACATAAACAAGTATCAATCTTTTGACAGTTATTATATCTTAAAAACACGCTTTTTGTTTTGACAGCGGGAATTAATTTTAAATTAATTTCTGCCACTTCTGTGTTTTGAATTTGAAAAAATGGATTCCATATTTGGAATTAGGATTTCTAAATTGTGTAAATAGGTAACTTTTATTTTTAGACATTTTGAATAATTACTTCGGTAAATATTTTATTTACCATGGTTAAAGGTTAAATCCGGTAAATAAGGGTTAAAAAATAATATTATAATAATAATAAATTACCCTAAAACGTGTACTAACCTTATTTTTGGATACATGTCCGACCATGGGCATATTTGGGTCGATTTTGGGACCCCATGGAGCCACTTGTAGGTGATAGGGACACTTTATTTTAATTAAGTTAAAATAAATACCAAAATGACATAAGCATATATCTTTTAGAAAAAATTTTTTTATATAGGGTTATATATTTTGGATTTTCAACTATAAATATTAATTAGAAAGATAAAAAGATTTCCTACATAATTTTATTTTATTTATAATTTTTAGACATCATATAATTTAATTTATTTATGACACAATAGTGATGCAGTAATTACCTAATTAATGAAAAATTAGAATAATTGATATTATAAATACCCAAATAAATGTAATTTGAGACTTTTTATAAATAAAAATAATTTTCTAGGATAATATGACGTGTTAGGATTGATTTAAGTAACTTTTTTCGAAGTAATCATTCTTTTATAAGTTTTTAAAAAATCAATTATTGAATAGTGTCAAAATTGACATAAAAGAGTTTTTAAAACAAATATTATATTATTAATTGATATTAAATTCCTAAAAATATAATGTTCGAACAAGAGACTTATATCATGATAGGTGTATCATTATTGGACCACTTGGGGGTCTCTTGGAGATATATAGTAGGTTTATTAACTATATAATATAAAAATACAAAGTGACATGGTAAGTGTCAAACTAATTAACTAAGAGTTAAAACTAAAAGATAAGGTTAATATAATGACCCAAACCTGTATAAATTCTATTGGATGAGTGTTTTTCGACCCATACCCACCTTAAACTTTAAATAATACACTTTGGAGCCATTAGAAACTGAATATTAATTTATTATAAAATAATATTTCTAGCTTTTCCAAAGGTGCCCCTCACCCCTCTTATAAAAAGGGCACTCCCACTTCTCATTAATTCACACATTCAAAGCCTTTTGGTTCGGCCAAACCCTACCAAAATACTCTCTCAACTTCCCTTAATTCATCCTAGAGGACTTCCTTTAGTCATAAATCCAACCTAAGGAGCCCTTTTGATCAAATCAAAAGGAAGAACCCGAAGAAGAGGTAATGATTTCACCACCCTTTTTCAAGTTCCTTTCTTCTTCCACTTCTTCTTTCTTTGTTATTACCATTATAAAATAATAACTCCAGTATATTATATATACTTTGATGTTATTATAAACATGGTACAACCATATTTCAGTATTCTATCCATCCTTTGAATGACATGTCACCATACGTGCGTACGTACGGCTTACCGTCTCCACGTCGTGGTGTAATTGTTATTCAAAGCATTATTATTTGGATGGGTATAATAATGATGTGTAATTCATGTAAATAATAAATATAACATGATGATGATTATATATATATGATATACCATCCAATTAAATATTATTTTAATATCAAAATAATGATATTGTCGCTCATGCATACGTACGGACTACCGTCTCCACGAACGCGATAAGATTCATTCTCCATCGTATCCTTTCAAGTCTAATTCTCATTTGAAAATTAATAATAATGTTTAAGGACTTAATATAATTCTGGATATGAATAATATAAAACCTATCCATAACAAACATGTCTTACATAACAAAACATATAAAAGAAAATGAGTAAGTTAACACCCGAAATGACAATAATATTAAGATATTATTAACAAAGCAATGTTAGAAGATAATATATGATATCATATTGATGTATATGATTCTTGTATAATTTAATAAAAATTATTTCACCATTATAAAGGAGGTTAACCTACCCCCAACCAAGAAAAAGTACAAGGTAATGGTTTATTTCACAATCTCTTCATTATCCAAGGTTGTTTATACGTAATTATCTACTAGGAACTCTTTATCATCCACATCCATGTTTCTTAAAAATGTATTTCAAAACATTCTTAACATTTTACAGAATATGGGTTAAAGTCATTTATACCCTTGTTTGACTTTTTATAATAAGTTTATAAAGGAATCTTTCTGTCGTTTTCCAAACAAGGTGCTTTTTAACCTTTTCGACAAAATTAAGGTAAGAATGTTTTTTTAACTTATACGGTGGGTGCGGCTATTTTCCGCCATTATAAAATCTTCAAAGCTTACCTTACAATATTATAAGAAAATTTTCAAAGTAAATGTTTTATTTTATAATTATGAGACTCTAAATGATTTCAAAATAGGAAGAGATATTTATCTAAAAAGAGTTTTGATTTCATCTATGTCAACATCCTTTGATGGATTTTAAGTTTATTTGGAGTTGATTTATTATGATACAAAACTTTTATATTGTATTGATGGTTTTGTGATATGTTTGATTATGGATGTGTTATTTTTATACCATTCATGGTTTATGAAGAAAGTATTGACATTTCGTATGCTAGTTTTAATACGAATGTTTATGTTATGTTTAAACCTGTTCATATGAGGAATGCATTGGACTTAATATGTGACGGATGGAGCCCGCTATAGCTCCTCGATGCATCGGTAGGTCTCATGATACAAACTAGTTTCTTGGCACAAGGCCTTAACAAAATCTTATTTTTAGTCTTGGCACAAGGCCTTGGCTATGTGGTTATGATAGTCTGTCATTATGCATTCCATCATTATGAAAGTGGTTATTGATATTGCATGTGATTATTCGATTAGTAGAATATCCATGTGAATAAGTAAATGGAATTATTTCATTTTATTTCTGCCATATTATGTTGAAGTTCAAGTTTAAAAGGCTTTTGTTTTAGTTATACATTGCCTTAAATGTTTATTCTTATTTATGAAAATTTCCGCTATATTGTTATCCTTATTGGGAATTTGAGCTCACCCCTTTCTTTGTTTTATTTTTCCCAGGATGTGAAGAAGTATTTTATGAATGACCTGTAGGGATAGTATGAGGGGATAAGAGTGTGGACTATGGAGACTATATTGTTGTAGTTTTCATTTTATGATGTAATGTAAACTTTATGAATGTATCTAGTTATTCTAAGGCTACTAAACTAATCGCTCTTTCGAGACTTGATCTTTCTTGTGATCATGCCAATGTTATGAAATAATGCACCAATTTTGGGTAACTGGGGTTGGGGCATTACAGTTGGTATCAGAGGAAGTTTAGTACAAACCTTGGAAGCTATATTTAGATAAACTCTGATTAGAGCACATAGACCTAATATAGACTTTGAGGATTAGTATAGAATAACTTCCTAGAATTTTGGTATTGTTGAGATTTTGTGAGTTTTCCGAGAAATAAATCCCTATCTGGATACGAGCAGGTAGAGGCAGCTCTGACACAGATGTGCCTAGGGGTAAAACCCAAAAACAACACTTTGAGCTGGACTCGAATGAGAACTGGTGCACAACAACGGGCCTTGCTGCACTCTTGGTTACGACACTCCCGGGGGATATGCTTAGGATAACTCTCATTTTCTTTACAAATAATTATGAAGTGTTTATGAGTATATACTTTCTCAAAGAAAACATTTTTATGATTATGGATTATATCCATAAATAGTTCAATTTATGTTAAGTGTTTTATAAGTATGAAATTATATATTTTGATTCATAAACTGATCTAGTTTATTCCATTGTTTAGAAATGACACCTAGTGGAAGAAATGGAAACCGTATTAATGCACGCACTCCATGTAGGGATTGCCGTCTGGCTCAAGATAATTATAGTGGAGCTGGTGATGCACTGGCGCCGATCAGCTAATCACCATACTCAGACAACTCACTCAAGTTATGAATAATAACCTTACTCGTATGGACCACCCTAATCCGCAACGTGGAGGATAAATGTTAGATCGCTTCATGAGACAACAACCACCAACGTTCAATGGGAGTAAAAATCCCTTAGTAGCTGAGCAATGGATAAATTCCCTAGAGAAAATATTTCAGGCTTTGGGGAGTAGTGAAAGGGAAAAAGTTATCATGACAGTTTACCGCCTCACTGGAGATGCTGATCAATGGTGGTCATTGATTCAAAACATGAAGGAAGATGATGAAGTATCAAATATGTAATGGGAGGAGTTCAAAGATCTATTTTTAGAAAAATACTTTCCTCGTGACCATCGAGCAGATATGGAAAGATAATTTCTGAGTCTGAGACAAAAGGAGGATGAGAATGTCACAAAGTATGAGGCTAACTTTACAAGGTTAGCAAGGTATGCTAGAGATTATATATGTTACCCAAGAAGTAAGATTGATCATTTATTTGATGGGTTAAAACCATTTCTCCATTGAGCATTATTCTCACAATCCTTCTCGTCGTATGAAGACATTGTCTCATGTGCTATCAAGACAGAGAAATAATTCTCTAAGTCATATGACTTTAAAGAAAAGCAAGAGAAGAAGAGATTTTCTGATCAATCTAGGAATGGAAATAAAGGGAATAAGGGAAAAGTTGAATATCCATCCTACAGTAAATGTGGAAAGAAACACCCCAGTACTTGATTAAAAGGAACAAGAGTCTGTTACAAGTGTGGTGAAAAATGCCACCAAGCTCGTGATTGCAAGGGAAAGAAGGAAGCTACCGATGTCCAATGATACAATTACAGGGATATGGGATATTATGCAAATGAATGTCCCAAGCGTCAGGGGAACTTACCTCAGAAAAGTCCAAGGGATCAAGGCCAAGCTTATGCTATCACTACTGCCGAGGTAGAAGCTCCAAAAGACGTGGTGGCAGGTAATTTAATGGTTTCCTCAAGTTTAGAAAATGAATTATTTGATTTTGGATCATCGCATTGTTTCATATCTTCCCAGTTTGCTAAGAAAATTAGATATTTCCAATTTTATTTAACAAGGGAGTTGTCAGTTAAAACTCCTAAGGAAAGTATCATTGCAGCAAAGTTTTGTGAATCAGTCCCCATTAAGGCACATAAATATTCTTTATCTACTAATCTCATCGTCATGCCTATGATTGAATTTGATATAATCCTCGGTATGGATTGTATTTCGTACTATGATACAAAGATTTATTGTAAGAATAAAGAGGTTACGATTCTTGATGATGATGATAAGGAACACCTCATATTTAGAGCAGAATCGTCGCCACCTAATTCTTATATAGATCCACCCCCAGTAGCTCAACTAAATTCAATTATTGGGGAGGAAGAGAATGAAATGACTGTGGGTGAGGAAAGGAATGTTCAAATAGAGGATGTACCTATTGTGAAAGAATATGTAGATGTGTTTTCGGAAGATTTACCTAGACATCCTCCAGAATGAGAAGTTGAGTTTTCCATTGATTTAATTCCTGGATCAAGGCTTATATCGAAGACCCCTTATAGAATGGCCACTGTAGAATTAGTTGAACTAAATAAACAACTAGAGGAATTGAGTAATAAGGGATTTATTCACCCTAGTGTTTCTCCATGGGGAGCCCCTATTCTTTTTGTTAAAAATAAAGATGTATCTATGAGGTTATGTATCGACTACAGGGAGATCAATGCTATAACAATAAAGAATAAGTATCCCCTACCTCACATTGATGATTTATTTGACCAACTGCATGGAGCTCAATACTTTTCAAAGATTGACCTTCGATCTGGATACCATTAGTTGTGTATGAAGAAGGAATACATTCCGAAGATAGCATTTCGAACAAGGTACGAGCATTACGAGTTTACAGTAATTCCTTTTGGATTGACTAATGCACCCTCTGTTTTTATGGATCTAATTAACAGAGTTTTCAAGGAATATCTTGATGACTTTGTAGTGGTATTTATTGATGATATCTTGGTATACTCAAAAATTTACAAAGATCATGAAAATCACTTGCGCATTATATTGAAGACTCTGAGAAGACATGAATTACATGGGAAGTTTAGCAAGTGTGAATTCTGGATTCAAGAGATTTCTTTTCTTGGCCATATTGTCTCTAAGGATGGAATTTCCGTTAATCCTTCTAAGAGCAAGGCAATCCAAGAATGGCCTGCACCGACGAGTATAAATGAGGTACGTAGTTTTATTGGTTTAGCAGGTTATTATCGACGTTTCGTCCAGAATTTTGCCTGGTTGGCTAACCCATTAACAAAGATCACATGTAAAGGGGTTAAATTTTTTTGGACAAAAGAGTGTGAAGAATTTTTCGAATAACTGAAGAGAATATTAGTCAATGAATCTATATTGACTCTACCATCGGGGAATGATGGGTTCGTTATTTATAGTGATGCATCGAAGAAAGGAATTGGTTGTGTCCTTATGAAGAATGATAGGGTTATTGCCTATGCATCACGATAGTTGAAAATTCATGAACAAAACTATCCAACTCATGATCTCAAGTTAGTAGCTGTGATCTTTTCTTTGAATATATAGAGGCACTACCTCTATGGTGAAAAATGTGAGATTTATACTGATCACAAGAGTTTGAAGTATATTTTCTCACAAAAAGAACTCAACATGAGGCAAAGGATATGGCTTGAATTACTCAAGGATTATGATTGTACGATACACTACCATCCGGGGAAAGAAAACAAGGTGGCAGATGCTTTGAGCATAAAAGATCATGGAGTTTTGAACAATATGAGAATTGAAAGGGATCCAATTTTCATGGATCTAGTGAAGATGGACATGGGAATAACCAGGGAAGGTGAAACATCAATGATTTTTCAAATGGTTTCCAAACCATATTTACTAGAAAGGGTTAAGAGTTCTCAGACTGATGATGAAATTTTTTGAAAGAAGATTAAAGCTGTGAATGGTGGGAGATTGAGAGAATTTGTGTATGAAGAAGGAATTTTGAAATTCGGGAAGAGACTTTGTGTTCCCGATATACCTGATCTAAAAAGAGAATTGCTGGATGATGCTCATAGTTCCAATTTCTCTATATACCCTGGGAGCACCAAAATGTATAGATATTTGAAGGAACATTTTTGGTGGGAAAACATGAAGAGGGAGATTTTTGATTTTGTGTCAAGATGTATGGTTTGTCAACAAGTGAAAGCTAGAAGGCAACAGCCTGGTGGAGTATTGCAACCTCTTCCTATACCTGAGTGGAAATGGGATAATATCACGATGGACTTTGTCATGGGACTACCAAAGACTCCTAGAAGGAATGATGCAATATGGGTTATTATTGATCATCTTACCAAGTCAGCACATTTTCTTGTATAAGAGAAGATCTACCACTGGAACGTCTAGCAAGACTATATATTGATGAAGTTGTGAGACTTTATGGAGTACCCCTATCGATTGTTTCTGATCGTGATCCCTGTTTTACTTCAAGATTCTGGAAAAGTCTTCAGAAAGCCTTGGATACTGAACTTCATTTGAGCACTGCCTACCACCCTCAAACAGATGGACAATCAGAACAAACTATTCAAACCTTAGAAGACATGTTGAGATCCTTCTCACTTGACTTTAAGGGTAAGTGGGATCAATATTTACCTCTGGTAGAATTTTCCTATAATAATAGCTTCCATTCGAGTATTCAGATGACACCATATAAAGCGTTATATGGAAAGAGATGTCGCACACCAACCTGCTGGGATGACGTTGGTGAAATAAAACTTGTAGGCCCAGAACTGGTGGAGGAAATGATGGAAAAGGTGAAGGTAATCCAAAACCACATCAAAGCAACTCAAAGTAGGCAGAAGAGCTATGCCGATAATTGAAGGAAGGATTTTGAATTTCAAGTCGGTGATCATGTTTTCCTGAAGGTATCTCCATGGAAGGGAGTCATACATTTTGTTAAGAAAGGTAAATTGAGTCCCAGGTACATCGGACCTTTCGAAATTCTAGAACGAATTGGGGCTGTAGCTTACCGATTGGCAATGCTACCAAGTCTCTCCAAAGTTCACGATGTGTTCCACGTATCTCTGTTAAGGAAATACATGCCTGACCCAATGCATGTAATCACCTATGAGGAATTATAACTGGAACCTGATCTGTCTTATTGTGAAGATCTCATCAGGATTCTTGATATGAGAGAACAAGTGCTGAGAAACCAGACGACTCGTCTGGTAAAATTTCTATGGAGAAACCATAAGATGGAAGATGCAACGTGGGAACCCGAGGAACTTATGATGAAGAACCACCCGAGTCTTTTCATGCGGTAGTATTATAGAAATTTCGAGGATGAAATTATTTGAAGGATGAGAGAATGTAACACCCCAAGCTTCTATGGTATGCTTCTCTTTGAATAATGCAATAGCGTGTGTTGTACGCAACATCGAGTTCTAACACACACCACAACCAATCAAACTAGCCGTTATGAATAGTAATACCTACTTTTTAAAATTTTATAAATTTTATCTCTCAAAATGGACTTCATTTTTCGATTCGGAGTATATAATTTAGCCTAAGGTGAAATTTTGGTACTTTTCGGATAACTTTAATATTTTGATGAATAGTGAAAATTACTAAATTTTAATTTAAAACAACTTTTTTAATAAAAATAATTAATAGTGATAATTTATGAATTTGAGTGGTTTTAAAGTATATTTAGAATATATTTTTACAATTTAATACAATTTTGGTCATTGGACATAATTTCACAATTAAACTGGACATAAACAAGTATCAATCTTTTGATAGTTATTATATCTTAAAAACACGCTTTTTGTTTTGACAGTGGGAATTAATTTTAAATTAATTTCTGCCACTTATGTGTTTTGAATTTGGAAAAATTGATTCTATATTTGGAATCAGGATGTCAAAATTGTGTAAATAGGTAACTTTTATTTTTAGACATTTTGAATAATTACTTCGGTAAATATTTTATTTACCATGGTTAAAGGGTAAATCCGGTAAATAAGGGTTAAAAAAAATAGTATTATAATAATACTAAATTACCCTAAAACGTGTCCTAACCTTATTGGTGGATACATTTCTGACCATGGGAATATTTGGGTCGATTTTGGGACCCCATGGAGCCACTTGTAGGTGATAGGGACACTTTATTTTAATTAAGTTAAAATAAATACAAAAATTACATAAGCATATATCTTTTAGAAAAACAATTTTTACCTAGGGTTATATATGTTGGATTTTCGACTATAAATATTCATTAGAAAGATAAAAAGATTTCCTACATAATTGTATTTTATTTATAATTTTTAGACATTATATAATTTAATTTATTTATGACACAATAATGATGGAGTAATTACCTAATTAATGAAAAATTAGAATAATTGATATTATAAATACCCAAATAAATGTAATTTGAGACTTTTTATAAATGAAAATAATTTCATAGGATAATATGACATGTTAGGATTTATTTAATTAACTTTTTTTCTATGTAATAATTCTTTTATGATTTTTACAAAAATCAATTATTGAATAGTGTCTAAATTGACATAAAAGAGTTTTTAAAACAAATATTATATTATTAATTGATATTAAATTCTTAAAAATCTAAGGTTCGTCCAAGAGACTTATATCATGATATGTGTATCATTAAAGGACCACTTTGGGGTCTCTTGGAGGTATATAGTAATTTTATTAACTATATAATATAAAAATACAAAGTGACATGGTAAGTGTCAAACTAATTAACTAAGAGTTAAAACTAAAAGACAAGGTTAATATAATGACCCAAACCTGTCTAAATTCTATTGGTTGAGTGGTATTCTACCCATAACCACCTTAAAATTTAAATAATCCACTTTGGATCCATTATAAACTGAATATGAATTTATTATAAAATAATATTTCTAGCTTTTCCAAAGGTGCCTCTCACCCCTCTTATAAAAAGGGAACCCCCCTTCTCCTTAATTCACACCTTAAAAGCCTTTTGGTTCAGACAAAACCTGCCAAAATACTCTCTCAACTTCCCTAACTTCATCCTAGAGGCCTTCCTTTAGTCAGAAAGCCAACCTAAGGAGCCCTTTTGATCAAATCAAAAGGAAGAACCCGAAGAAGAGGTAATGATTTCACCACCCTTTTTCAAGTTCCTTTCTTCTTCCACTTATTATTTCTTTGTGATTAACATTCTAAAATAATAACTCCAGTATATTATATATACTTTTATGTTATTATAAACATGTTACAACCATATTTAAGTATTATATCCATCCTTTGAATGACATGTCACCATACGTGCATACGTACGGCTTATCGTCTCCACGTCGTGGTGTAATTGTTATTCAAAACATTATTATTTGGATGGGTATAATAATGATGTGTAATTCATGTAAATAATAAATATAACATGATAATTATTCTTTATATATGATATACCATCCAATTAAATATTATTTTAATATCAAAAGAATGATATTGTCGCTCGTGCGTACGTACGGACTACCGTCTCCACGAATGCGATGAGATTCATTCTCCATCGTATCCATTCAAGTATAATTCTCATTTGAAGATTAATAATAATGTTTAAAGACTTAATATCATTTTGGATATGAATAATATACAACCTATCCATAATAAACATGTCTTACATAACAAAACATATAAAAGAAAATGAGTAAGTTAACACCCGAAACGACAATAATATTAAGATATTATTAACAAAGAAATGTTAAAAGATCATATATGATATAATATTAATGTATATGATTCTTGTATAATTTAATAAAAATTATTTCACCATTATACAAGAGGTTAACCTACCCTCGACCAAGGAAAAGTACATGTAAGGGTTTATTTCACAATATCTTCATTATCCGAGGTTGTTTATACGTAATTATCTACTGGGACCTCTTTATCATCCACATCCATGTTTCTTAAAAATGTATTTCAAAACATTCTTACTATTTTATAGAATATGGGTTAAAGTCATTTATACCCTTTTTTGAATTATTATAAGAAGTTTATAAAGGAATCTTTCTGTCTTTTTCCAAACAAGGTGCTTTTTAACCTTTTCGACAAAATTAAGGTAAGAATGTTTTTTTTAACTTATACAACGGGTGCGGCTATTTTCCGTAGTTATAAAATCTTTGAAGCTTACCTTACAAGATTATAAGAAAATTTTCAAAGTAAATGTTTTATTTTATAATTATGTGACTCTTAAATGATTTCAAAATAGGAAGAGATATTTCTCTAAAAAGAGTTTTGATTTCATCTATGTCAACATCCTTTGATGGATTTTAAGTTTATTTGGAGTTGATTTATTATGATACAAAACTTCCATATTGTATTCATGGTTTTGTGATATGTTTGACTATGGATGTGTTATTTTTATACCATTCATGGTTTATGAAGAAAGTATTGACATTTCGTATTCTAGTTTTAATATGAATGTTTATGTTATGTTTAAACCTGTTCATATGAGGAATGCATTGGACTTAATATGTGACGGGTGGAGCCCGCTATAACTCCTCGATGCATCAGTAGGTCTTATGAGACAAACTAGTGTCTTGGAACAAGGCCTTGAAAAAATATTATTTGTAGTCTTGGCACGAGGCCTTGGATATGTGTTTATGATAGTCTGGCATTATTCATTCCATCATTATGAAAGTGGTTATTGATATTGCATGTGATTATTCGATTAGTAGAATATCCATGTGAATAAGTAAATGGAATTATTTCATTTTATTTCTTCCATATTATGTTGAAGTTCAAGTTTAAAAGGCTTTTGTTTTAGTTTTATATTGCCTTAAATGTTTATTCTTATTTATGAAAATTTATGCTATATTGTTATCCTTACTGGGCATTTGAGCTCACCCCTTTCTATGTTTTATTTTTCCTAGGATGTGAAGAATTATTTTATGAATGACTTGCAGGGATAATATGAGGGGATAAGAGTGTGGAATATGGAGACTATATTGTTGTAGTTTTCATTTTATGATGTAATGTAAACTTTATGAATGTATCTAGTTATTCCAAGGCTACTAAACTAATCGGTCTTTCGAGACTTGATCTTTCTTGTGATCATGCCAATGTTATGAAATAATGCACCGACTCTGGGTAACTGGGGTCGGGGCGTTACACCTGAGGTCATATGGAGACCTAGCTTGGGGATCTAGTTAGTGGCTTCTCGTATGGGGATGTTACACTCAACACCATTACCACACTGGGAATTTCCAAACTCCCCATTTTACATAGGGTCAACCACCAACGAACATGGCCACCATGTTGTCCAAATAATCTATTTCACCTTCCATTGTGCACCATGAAAAACCTGAGTAACTCAAAACACCCAAGGGTTAACCACGACTATCTAAAATGGTTTTCCTTTGACGTCACCTCTAAAATAGTCTCCACCATGCCCACTACCATGGTGTGGTGACCGTCAAAAAGTCCAAAACTCAATTCTAGCCTCCCGAACACCTCCAAACTACCTCTTAGTACCACCAAGCCCTAAAAAAGAATAAATGGAGGGTTTTAGGAATCCAGGCCCTCACATAACTAGTTGTTTCAATGACAATCATTAGAGGTATTTAAACAAACATCATATGTCAATACTTTAATAAAAAATTAAGCATAAAATTCCAAGTAAAACCTCTACGCATATCAATTTAGAAAATAAATTAGAAAAAAAATATTAATTAATGGTGTTTATATAATCATTGAAACACCATTTTTTATATTTAAAACACTTTGAAAACATAAAAAAACTATGGTTCACTAAATATTTGATGGAACACAAAGTATCCCACCTTTAATTTTCAAATATATTAGGGAATGATGTAATTATACACGAGGAGAAGGGTACCAATACTTTAAAGACCAAAGAAAGACCTAATATTGGAAACATCGACAAGAATAATTTGTAAGATGAATTTTAGATAGAATTGGATATAGGGGTTGGATAAAGCCTTGGAGAGGTTAATAAGAAGATAAAGAAGGAGAATAAGAACAAATTACTTAAAAGATCTTGATGAGTATATAAATAGATTTTATGGGAATGAATATTGAGGGAGATATCCATAAGGAAATTATATTCCCTTACAACTTTTATAATCCCCCACACTGAAATGAGGATTCAATTAAGAGATCCCTCATTAAAATAGAATTTTAGAAAATGAAATAATTCAAATATTAATAGGTCATTTAGTTTTGTCACATAGTTAATAAAACCATGAAAAAACTATAATTAAGGTTATAGAACATTAAACTCTAGCCCCCATGGTTATATTGCATGATTGGGTGACCTGTGTGCCAACCATGCAACACTTATTGGAAGCCTAGGGCTATGTCAGAATGTTAATGTGAGAAATTAGATAATTTTACACTATAACCATGTTCCCTATAAATTCATTCCAATTTTCAAAAATTAAATGTTAAACTCAAAATAAACAAAAAATTTGATAAATAATAAATTTTGTACATGAAAATGGAATCATGGGAGATACCTACATCATATGTTTCCTATAAATATGATGTATCTAGACCATATGAAATACATTTCTGATCACTTTCATAATATCTTGAGGTTTTAATTATAGCTATGAACTGTTACAACATTTTGATATGATAAAAAATTCAAGGACATTACCATGTAATAATATATATTGAAGTAATAACTATGAATACCCTCCCCAAAAAGACGCCCCTCCTATTCTGACAATGAGAGAAGAGAGATAATGATGCTCAAACCCCACCTCCAATAAGCCACTGGTTAGAAAATAGAACTGAGGGTATAACATACACATAGATGAGAGGAATTACCCTATGAGTTTTGAAAAGTAAAAGATAAGATGATAAAAACCACAAAAAACTCCTTCTCATAACAAAAGAAAAATAAATACCAATAAATTATATAAATTCAATGAAATACAACTGAAACAACTAAAAAGCTATAACAGATCCTTGGTAGCAATCACATAACTCCAACAGATCCTAAACAAATCCTCAAACTAGTAATGTGGATATTTATTACCAACCAGATCCTACTAAACAAAAAAAAAACTTTATAAATACATAGGGTGAGAATAACATGTATACTCAGTAGGATCCTACCTAAAACCTCTCATGAAAAATGTGAAAGAATCATACTAAAGCCTAGTGAGTAAAAAAAGGAATCCAAATCATCCTCTAAATGTGTTTACAATTTTTTCCCATCCCCAACATGAGAATATCTAACCAAGTATCACATATAAGATATCATATAATATAATAAAAAAAGTGGGTATCCCACTATTGCATCCCCATGTGTTTTATGCTCTACCCTAACATCATATATCCTAATATATCTCTCTCCAAAAGTCATCTTGGAGACACCTAGGAAAATGTAAGCCATCCCAAAGACACATGGGCTAATATATCATTAATCCCATACATCACATCATCTCATCATCCCAACCAAATATCCATATAGTAACCAAGTAGTTTATGAGAGCTACCATAGCCTGTACATCATGTATTATACCTTAATCCATGACATCCCATACACAACACACCTATAATAACCATTACGATACTATATATAGAGATACATGCGTGTGAAATAACCAAAATCAATTGCAACACTATACACACATATATGAGTAAAGATAACCACCGTGCATACCAACACATAATATACCAAGAGAAGAGAGATGGGTCAGAGGGGGTAGTCAGCCACCCCTTCCTCACCAACTAGGATGTTAGGGAAAACACCCTCCCATAGTCCATTAGATGTCAGTCGCCCTACCGACATGGGTGGTTTAGTGAATGAAATCACAAAAAATACATGATATATATAAATATTGTGACCACACTATTGGAAACTACATATCCTAAGACTCATATGATACTAAGGTTGCACGGGACTCCCGACTGATACTGTTAAGGCCTAGGTATTAAAATCATACAAGCATCAAGCTCAACATTAATTAATTATTTATCCCCCGAATGGCCCGAAGGCCTTCTTTTTTATTTTATTATGGATAATCCCCCTTTTAAGTGTTGAAGGGGAACCCGTAAATGACCCATAGGCCCAAAGCACAAGGCCTGACAAACCCGCAATACATGACCCGAAGGCCCAGAGGCATACCATGACCAATACATGACCCGTAGGCCCAACCCACTTGAACTTCCCCTCCCCAACTTTCTACATCATTGATCACCTAGCTCCTCACCTTGCATTGCTGATCGGCTAACATTGCCCCGTACAAAGCTGCACGATGCCTGGTCCCGATGACGGCTGCCATACCCTCTCATTATTCCAATCCAGTTAGATCTGCATCTGGTGGCTGCTACTCCTGTTACTCTGATGCTATTTTAGGGCCTGTTCTGTGTGAACTGGGGTACTCCATGGTCTACGTGACCTGAAAGCTCTGTGGCCCGAAGGCCTTTGATGACCCGAAGACCCTGGAGACCCATAGTCCCAAACTAGTAGCCCGAAGACCCAGATCGGGTGAATAGTTCCGGCTGCTACAGTACCGAACAGTACCAAATAGTAACTTCTACAGTACTGCTATAGTGACTTCTACAGTACCCGAAAATTCACCTCCACCCGGTTTTGAACCCGGGTCTCTTGGATGCCAAGCAGGAGCCCTTACCACTCGGGTACAGGCTCGATGGCAATATTAATTATTTTCTTTCATTATCAAGTATGTCATCATTATAGGAAAGCATCAAGAACCAACACTATTATTTCATTAATTCATTTATCATTTCATATAGGTACTCTAGGACTTAAACTAAGTTACCACATAAAAGATGCACCCAAAATTTATATAATCAAGCTGATTATAATAGTTGGAAATTGAAATTATAAATATCAATCGATCATAAGTCATTAAATAAGAAGATTCATTATCAAGAAAGCATACCATCTTCCAACACAACAATAATGGAAAATCCTAGATTCAAATCATTCTATCAGTCCTAGTTCCATCACTGACACCACTGTACATAATATCACATCTGGCATCCCATGTTGATATCATCATCATGACCGGTAACCCATGCCACCATCACAACCTCAGGAATCCCCACCCATATCATATCCATAATAGGCACACTATGCCACCATCATAACCTCAGGCATCCCCATCCATTATTTCAACGCCATAAGGTTAATAGTAAAACACATCAAGGCTCTAAATCTATAGAGCTTAAATAAATATTTAAATGTATTATTCCACCCACAATTTCAAAGGAAACTATGAGAAAAACAAATAAGGAATTCCAACCTTTATCAAATAACATCAAGCTCACTTAGCCCCAAATCAATGATTTGATAAATCATAAATTCTCATTACCATATTTAATTAAATGAATAAATCCCAACATAATTATCCACACAATTTTCCTGGAAAAATAATATTTATATGATTTGGTGTTCCACTTTAAGCTAATTTTTCCCATAACAACAATATCGATGATAATTATTTCAACATCCTTCTTTTAATATAATCAAAGCATTACCAGCTTTATGTTGTTATCAAATTTCCAAGAATTTCAACCATTCTTAACAACCATAATAATAGATATCACACTATCTAATAAATCTCAGAGAAACCAAAATATATATCATAAATCATGCAATCACACATCTTGAATATTTCAAACATGAATATTATTATTTCCACATATGATAATATTTTTCTTTCATGAATTTATTACAATAATGTGATAATTATATCTAAGCATGATTAAAGTTCTATGCAAGAAATAATATTCTTTAGTAAAATAATAACAAGAATAACACATGCGACAATCTCCATTTCAAATTCCTAATATAAAGAATTATTGAATAATTATCATCAATATTATTTAATAATTTTAACATCATGGAATACTATCATTTTGATTTTATCAAATATTTATTATAAAAAGGAATAAAATTATCTCTTTCTCTCACTTGGATAATTTCCAGAATAATTATCATTATTCTATAACATGAAATTATTTATTTCCCTTTTCTTAAGGTAATCTTAATTTTTTTCAAATATTGTTATCTACTATATGTGATAAATCAATAAAATCCATTGATTAAATTATGATAAAAAATATTCATCGTACATACATTTCAATAATAAATTTCCAAATTCTAAGATAACATTATTTATCCATGATCTAAAATATTATCTTTAGAATAATTCTGAAAATTAAACAATAACAAGTTAGCATTTTTATACAAGCAATAAACTTCTCTTTCATTGGTTGAAATAATATTATTGCATTAAATATATTTCATGAAATTCTAGTACTATTAGAAACAGAAATTATACAACAAAAATTATTCATCCATTTAAAATTACATAATTAATAATATTTCATTATCATTAATAGAATTAAAAAACATGAATTTAATCCTCCTATTTCCAAATTATCATATATTCATTCATCATGCGATTATTTTCCAGATTATTGTCCGATTATGGATAATAGAATCCATTTAAAAAAATAATATAAAACATGGTTAATTTACATTTTCACAATAGGAAAAAAGGAGAAGTCATAGATCCCAAAACCTATTTTCTATATTATAATTTACTATACAAAAAATAGAGGAGAGAGAGACATAAACTCCTTTATCTTGGAAAAATAGGCTTGGCATGTGAGGGAGAATCTCAAATCAACTAAATATGGATTTTCATGTCTCTAGAGGAGGCTTTGAGATCATCCTACCTAAGAAGGAAAAAATACATAAAGGGGGAGATATTTTATTTTAGAATATATAAACATAGTTCCATATAGAAATCTAATTCATATTAAATTTCATATTACAACTGTTTCCAAAAAAATCATTTAAATCTTCCAAATTTAAGGAAAGTTAAATATTTCATTATAAACACTTAACGAAGAAAAAAATTTCCAATTTTCATATTAATTTCCCTTAATTACATTAAAAAACACATTATAGGAGGGTTGGGAAGAAAAATGGGTGTTTTAAGAAATTTTATACTACCCTTATGCATTGAGTATGCACTGCTTAAGGGTAATGTGCTTTTACCCTTACAAAAAAGTTTACCCATACATGAGGTTTTGAAAACTTGGCTAACCCTTATGTGATATTCTTATTATCTTCATGTATCCTTAATTAACTCATAACTACACTTACACAACTCTACCCTCATGCAATCTGTCACCCTTATACAAGTTGCGAGCTACCATTATATGAGGTTCCGAATTACAAGGTTTATCTTTACACAATGATAGAGATACCCTTATATAGGGAACCTTATACCATTACACATCACATAGGAGATCCAAGTTACCCTTTTATAACCTATATAAACCTATGTTTATCTTTAAAAAATAAACAAAAAAGGGGGATTACCCATAAGCAACACATAGAAAATACCACTTACCCTTACACAAATTATAGAAAAATATATTTAACTTTACACATCTCCAAAATCATGCATAAGGGTATGTATTTTCTTTAATATAGTAAAATTTTAATTAAAAAAACTTATAATAATAAAGTAAAGCATTTATTATCACTTCTAGAATCCAAAAAAACTTCTAAAATATTATACATACTTTTAAAACATCCAACTTAATTTCCCAAATAAACTTTCATATCTTAAAATTACTTCCATAATTTGAAAAATCATTTTAAATCCTCTTTATAAATTAAAAAATCATTTTTTAAGACAACTTATAAAATTTATAAAATTACTCCTGAACCACTAGACAAAAAAAAAAAAAATTAAAGGGGCCAAGAATATCTGCACCCTTACATTATACACCTATAAAAAAAATTTCATCCTCGAGAAACAAAACAAAAATACAAGGGAGAGGGAAGGGATGGGGAATAAATCAACCACTCTACGAGATACCACTTAAGGTTATTACTATATTTTGAACACAACTACCACTAGAAGAACAAAGTGTATTGATACACAACACTTTAAAGTAATATATTGGGGAAGATACCTCTAAAACAGGAGAAAAGACATTAATAAAACATTACATCATGAGCGGAAATATATCTCATTATCAATATGAGATTAGAAATATTATCCAAACAAAAAAATATTTAAACAACCTCGAATGGTGATCATGAATTCATGACTCTCATTCCCAAGTAAGGTCACATCAAAGTCCACATAGATAACCCAAAAAACCCAATAAGAAATGCATATCAATCAAACAACATTACAAAAGGAAACACATTTAGAAACAAACCCTTTAAATTTATTAAACAAAAGGGAAAAAAACTATATTTGTGAGAAAACACCTTAATCTATAGGTTTTCAACAAAAGAACTTTGGTATTAAATTAAATGAAAATATATACAAGATTTATTTTCATTTATCACTCATATACAATTAATCCATAAAATTTAGGATATATCATACTTAACATGTCATAAGAAAGAGTAGATTAACATTCTTACATAACAATTTATTGGAAAATTTAGATATCCTACTTAAAAAATTTAATTAAGTTATGTTGTATAAGGAGTTAAAAAATAAAAATTCTTTCCAAAAATTACTTTATTGCTAGAAGTGTATCCAAACATTTCACATTAAAACCTGTTAAATTTCAAACATGCTAACAAGAACTTTTAACAAAGTCTCTTGTGTTTATAATCTAATAGGTTAAGAAATATTAAAATGTGAAATATTTTTAAATAATTCTTTATAAAAAGTTATTTATCAAAAGCTTCACTAAGAAAACACTTTCAGTACACTTGAAAAACTAATTTTCAAATAAATGAAGGTTTCATGGAAGAATTGAAATTGTTTATTTAAGAAAACTTATTATCGCATAAATTTATTTTCCAAGAGGATATAACTAAATATTATTATACATGATGAATAAAAATTCTAAAGATGACATAATAAAATTATATTTTCCTTTTCCAAAAATATTTCATATTTAATATGAGTTCTGTGATAACTCACATACATAGAAAAGTTACATGCTTTAAAAAAATTATTTTTATCTAACTAAAACAACTATATCCTGATATTTAGAAAATTAATACTAATACACATAACTTTTAAGACTTATAGAACTCAAATTTAATTTTGGGTATGTATTAAAAACAAATCCTAAGGTTTAAACTATCCACTTTATCCATATTTAAAAATTTTCCATGTTTGTCAACAAAACTTTATTTACTAGGGGAACACTCAAGAAAAATATATAAATGATATAATGTCACAATTTCCATTTAAAATTTTCCATAGGTGCATGGAATTAATTTTAAGGGTTCAATATCAATGTTACATAATATTTCTCAATCATCACATGGACCAAGATCAACAGAGCTTCCACAAGAATACAAATAAAAGGAACCCATCCACCATACCATGATATTATTCTCTTTTGGTGGCACCGACTCACTTGTATGGTTTTAAAACATGTCATAATATAACACATCATGATATGTGAAGTTTCCTCTATATTTATATGATCAATTCTATAACACACACATTACTAGTTTGAGAGAAATCTCTTATGGGGATGTAAGCACAATAGGACACAATCATGTCATGAACAAACTCACATGAACAACCGACAACATATAAGAATTTAATTCACAAAATAGAGAGTAATTAATCAAAAACTAGATAGAAATGAATTAAATACAAACTTATAATATTATCCTTTATCAAACCAGGGCCTATATAACTTGGAATAAGTGAATATTATATTAATTAAAACAAAATAAGACATACAAGAACCCATTCCCTCAGAATTTTTTTTTGCCACACTGGGTCCAAGAGAAGAGTATATGAACATGAAGATAGAAACCCCTCCACCAAGAATAAACAAGGGATTAAGGATAGAGTATTAGAATGGTATGAAAAAGTTCATATAAAACCTTTCCCTAAACCATGGCTCCATCTGAACACATGCATGAGGAATGAGTTATACTTACCTCCTATGAAGGTATTTAGGTGTGGTTTTGAAACTAAAAGGTTTAAGTGATACAAAATATGATGGATCAAGGATTTATTAAGTGAGTTAAATCAAGAAAATGAGGAGGTTTCCCTATACTCATTCTGAAGGTCTAGTGATCTAAGAATGATGATAAACCTAGTTATTCACTTTAAGGGGATAATAATCAAAGGGTTTTAGGATTAATAAGGAATTTTAAAAGACTCACCACCCATCAAGAATAGAGCTCAAAAATCCCATAATAGAGGGAAAAATTAACCGGATGAGAAACAAACCAATTGGGGTAAAATAATGGAAGATTTCCTAAAAACATTCCTCAAAACATCCCCCATAAAAAAGAAAACTCCTTGAAAATAATTAGGAACAAAAATCACCACTGTCAATCTAACACACACAACATAATCATAGAGAAAAGAAACCAATTGTGTCTATGAGCATGATCCAATTTAAGTCTATTACCGCCTCCTCCAACCAAACCTCTATCCCCTAATAAAAAATAGACCCCTCATACTTCTATAGAATTTGACATTAGAACAATTGAAGAGTCCTCCTTTAATTATTATTATCATTATTCTCTATAATATGGAAATTTTCTAACATGTATTGTTGAAAATCTTTGAATTAACCTGTTGGGGGCTTCTACCTGGTGTCACTCCTATACAATAAAAAACTTTATGGACTCTTAACCCATGACATTGATTATTTAAGGTTGAAAAATTACTTAATTTTCAACCATTTTCTAATATTTATCCCATTAAAACATAGACTCATACAAGCATGATGCTTGATCATTTCCTTGGTCTTTACCCACAAAACAACATCACTTCACTTAGAATTTCCAATAATCATGAAGGTCCTTATGTTGGATCAAAGGGGAGCCTAAAATCCCATGTTATAGCTAGTCTCTCTTATTTAAAAAATACACTAAGACTAGTTAATACTATTTCCATACCAACCTATGCGTCCTTTGTAGTGCTAATATCAAACTCCCATCTTATATCACAACCACCACATTTGATACCACTCTTTAATGAACCCATCCCCCTAAAGGTACCCCACCTAGGTTGGAAATGAGAGGAGATAGGTAATTACGCCCATATCCTACCTCCGATATGCTATGGGTTGAATACTAGCAATGAGGGTATAACATACACATAGATGGGAGGGATTACCCTATGAGATTTGAAAAGTAAGTGATAAGATGAAAAAAACCACCAAAAAATTATTGATTATAACAAAATAATAAGAAATCCAAATAAATGATATAAATGTAATTACATATAAATTAAAAAATAGAAAAGACTAAAATAGATCATTGGCAATGACCACAAAGATCTAATATCTCCTGAATAACTCCCTGAACTAGTATTTTCTAGCTCAATCACCAACTAGATCCTCCTACCCTGAAAAGTAGTATATATATATATAGGGTGAGAATAACATGTATAATCAATATGATCCTCCCTATATCCTATCATACAAAATGTGAAAGAAGCACGATAAATCCCAGTGAGTATAAAATCAAACTAACCCATAATATAAATAGATTTACTATTCTTTTTCTATACTCACTATGGATATCTATTACCAAGTATCACATACAAGAGATCAAATAATATAATAAAAAAAGATAGCACCCAACTATTACTTCCCCACTGGTTTTCTTCTCTACCCTAACATCACACATCCTGAGCCATATATCTATAAAATACACCCTTAATACACCTAAGAAAAGTAATCCTCCTTGAAGACACCGAGGATAATATATCACCCCACATATCACATCATCACATCATCCCAACTATATCTCTATATAGTAACCAATTAGTTTCTAGGATCTACCACAACTCATACACAAAAAACTTATAATAACCATTTGGATACTTTATCTTAAGACACATGTGTGTGAAATAACCACAATACATTACATCCCTCTACACACATATATGGGGAAATATAACCACTATTAATACCATCACATAATTCACTAGAAGAAGAGAGTGAAGTCAGAGGGGGTAGTTAGTTATTCATTCCTTTCCAACCTAAATATTAAGGAAAATAATCTACCATAGTCCACTAGGTTTTAGTCTCCATTCTAACATGGGTGGGGTGGAGTATGAAATCAAAAAATATAAAAAATATATAAAAATATTATCACCACTATATGAGTAACTACCTAGCCTTAGACTCACCTACCGCTAACATCGCACAAGACTCCAAACTGCCACTATTAAGACTTAGGTATCAAAATCATACAAGTATCAAGCTCAACATTAATTAATTAATTAATTATAAATTAATTAATATTATTCTAGTTTATTTTTCAAGATTAAAATTTCAATATTTTGAGTCAAGTACTGATGGAACTATTAATTATTTTCTTTGTATCCTCAAGTATGTCATCATTATAAGAAAGCATCAGGAACAAACCCCATTCTTCGATCAATTCATTTATAACTTCATAAACTTTTGGGTACTCTAGTATTAATCCCAATATAACACATAAAAGATATACCCATAGTGAATAAAATCAAACATCTTCCCATAGTTGGAAACTGAAAGTATAAATATCAATCAACTATCAGCCATTAAATAAACAGATTAATTATTAAGAAAGTATCCCAGCTTCCAGTACAACAACAATGGGAAATCCCATCTTTAACCCATTCTATCAGTCCTAGTTCCATCCCCAACACCACTGCACATAATATCACATCCAACATCCCATAATAATATCATCATCATAATCGACACCCCATGCCACCATTACAACCTCAATCATCCCGACCTATATCATCACCATAATCAGCACCCCGTTTCACCATCATAGCCTCGGACATCCCACCCATTATTCTAACCACACAAGGTTAAAATTCAATGACATAAATGCTCTAAATCTATAGAGATTAAATACATACTTAAATGTATTATTCCTCACATAATTTTAAATGAAACTATGACTAAAACAAACAAGACATTCCAGACTTTATTAAAAAATGTCGGGATAACTTTTTCTCAAAGAAACGATTTAAGTAATCATTAAATTTCTATTACCATCTTCAATTAAATGAATAAATCCTAGAATCACCAGTCCTAAAACTTCCATGGATAAATAATATTTTATTTTATTTGGAGTTTCACTTTAATATTATTTTTATATAACAAAAATTTAAAAAATAACTATTTCAACATACTTATTTTAATATAATAAAACCATTACTAGTTAAGTTGTTATAAAATTTATAAGCATATCAACCATGATTAACAACCATAACAATAGAGAGCACATTATATAGTAAATATTAGAGGCTACAAAACATATATAAAAAAGCACACGATCACACATTCCAAATATTTCAAACATGAATATTAATATTTCAACATTAGGTAATATTTCCATTTCAAGAACTTATTAAAATCACACGATAATCACCTTTAGGAATAATTAAAGTTATATGCATGCAATAATATTCTTTAACAAAATAATAAGAATAACACATGTGATAATATCCATTTCAATTTCCTAATATATAGAATTATTGAATAATTCTCATCAATATTTTTTAATCATTTTGATATCATGGAGTGATATTATTTTTATTTTATCAAATATTGATTAGATAAAGGTATGAAATTATCTATTTTTCTCTCTTAGATAATTTCCGAAATAATTATCATTATTATACAAGATACAATTATTTATTTACCTTTTCCTATTATACTTATAAAAATTATAAAATATTGTTATATACTACATGTGATAAACGATTAAACTATATTATTAAAATTAATATTAAAAATATTCACTCTACATACATTTAAATAATAAATTTACAAATTTTAAGATAACCTTATTTATCCACAATGTGAAATACTATCTTTAAATGAATTCTATAAATTAAACAATAATAAGCTAACCATTTTATATAAGTAGTAAACTTTTATTTCATTTCTTGAAATAATATTAAAACATTAAATCTAAAGCATGAAATTCTAGTATTATTCGAAACAAACATTATACTATAAAAATTAATCTTCCATTTAAAATTATGGAATTGATAATATTTCATTATCATTAACATAATTGAACAACATTCATTTTATCCTCCTCTTTCTTGATTATCACATATTCATTCTTCATGCGATTCTGTTCTAGATTATTATCTAATTAAGGTTAATCACATTCATTTAAAAAATAATCCAAAGCATGGTTAATTCACTATTGCACAATATAAAAAATGAGAAGTCACAGATCCCCTACTTGGTGTTCTCTCTTAAAAATTTCTATACCCAAAATAGAAGAGAGAGATATATAGAATCCTGCATCTTGGAAACACAGGCTTAGCATGTTAGGGAGAAGGTCAGATCAACTACATATGGATTTTAAAGACTCTAAAAGAGGCATTGATATAACCTAGAATTTATAAGGAAGAAATACTTTAAGGGTGAGATTTGGTATTTTAGAATATATAAACATAGTCCCACATGAAAATTTAATTCATTTTAAATTTCATATTAAAATTGTTTCCATAAAAAATTATTTAAATCTTACAAATTTAAGGAAAGTCAAAGATTACATTTAAAATGTTAACCTAAAAAAAATAAATTATTTCCATATTAAATACCCTTAATTACATTGAAAAACATGTTATAGGAGGTTCAGGAATTAAAACTGGGGTTTTAAGAAATTTTTCGCTACCCTTATATATGGAGTATGTACTACATAAGGGTAATGTGATTTTACCCTTATGAAGATGGTTACACTTACAGGAGGTTTGGAAAAATCATCTAACACATATGTGAGATTGGATTACATTCATTTTTCCTTAAGAAACTTATAACCACCCTTATTCAACTCGACCCTTACACGAGCAAATACTATTATGCAAGCCATGAGCTACCCTTATACAGGGTTAAAAATAACATGGTTTACCTTTACATAGTGATTAAGTTACCCTTACATAAGGAACTTCTTACCTTTATAAAGTGCACAAGAGATCTAGGTTACCCTTATATAACCTATAAAAACTCATGTTTACCTTTATAAAATAAAGAGAAAAGGGGATTACCCTTACACAACACATAGAAAACACAACTTACCCTTATTCGTCTTATAGAAAACTCTCTTTACCTTCACTCATCTTCAAAATTAGTCATAATGGTAAGTATTTTATTAAAAATATTACATTTTTTAATTAAAAGATTTATTATCACATTCAGAATCCCAAAAACACTTATAAAATATTAGAATCACTTTCAAAACATCAAAATTAATTTTCCAAATAAAATCTTAAAATATGAGATTACTTGTATGATTTGAAAAACCATTTTAAATTCCATTTATAAATTAAAAAAATAATTTTTAAGACAACTTATAAAATTTATGAAATGACCTACTGTTCCCTCTAGAATTGGTGATGACCTCATTGATTTAAGGTTCAAACATTCCAAGCGGTTTCTAACGGGTTTGTTCGTAAAACCAGAAACATCCAATGATTCCATATCCATTTGGACCTACTTTTCAAACGTAGGTGCTCACTAGTTATGAATTGATGAGGCTTAAGAATTTGCATTGGTCGAGAGGATGGGAGGTCGGACTCATCACACCTTTTTGTGGCGAATTATTGTCTAATCCGGGACTCTCTTTATAGATTTAAGTTATGTTCATGAATCCTTATTACATTACCAAGTATAAAATTAGATTTACTTTAGATATGACAATCAATGATTGGTATGTAGGAGATTTAGAGAATCTTTTATATGTATTTGAGGTTCTTCATCGATAGAGAATCATCTGTATTTGTTTAGAGATTCTTAGTCAATGGTATCCTTCAATACATTATATAAAAGTCTCTTGGTCATTATGATGACCATACTAGTTTTAAAGCCACTCAGTGGGGCACTTGAAGTTTATTGCCATTCAGAAGGACATGGATTATTTCAGAGTTGGGGTCATACCCGCAGATGGGATACCTATGTATCCTTTATTTAGAAAAGGAATCATAACACACATATTTCGAGTAAGGAAGTATGAGGTTTATGCATTATTGATGGCTCAAAGAAAGATTTCATAATTACTTTTACACTCTAAGCTCACGTGAGTCATGCTCGGTGTGAGAAACAAGAGGTATTGGTAAAACCAGACAATTGTGCCATGAAGGATGCAATTATAAGAAATTATGTGGGGCTTATGTATATATGACTGGCTAGATATATGAAGATTAGGATTTACTTCAGGGAAGAAACCCAGGAATAAGGTCCATAAAGGTATATGTGCTTTATGGAGATTTGGATACTCTAACTTAGGGCTTACTCCTGACGAGGATGCTCAAATTAGGAGGAGACTTGTGGTTGGGTTTTACTCCTGAGAAGGAAGCCTGAATCAATAGTAAATTAAGACTAGTTAAGAGAAATTATGACTGGGGCTTACTCTTGAGGAAGAGGCCCAGGTTAAAGGGAATTATGACTAGGGAGTACTCCTGAAAAGGAAGCCCAAAATTAAGGGATCTTGAAGAATGGAGATTACTCCTAAGGAGGATTCCCATATTTGGGATTTTGAGATTGGGACTTACTCCTGAGAAGGAGGCCCATATTTGGGTATAATGACTAGGGCTTACTTTTGAAAAGGAGGCCCAGGTTAGGGGACTTGGGGATTACTCCTAAGGAGGATGCATAAATTAAGAGAACTTGGACTGGGGCTTACTCCTGAAAAGGAGGCCCAGGTTAAGGATTCACTCATCTTAAAGGATGAGGTTGAATGAATCAAATATCTTAACTTTAGTGATATAAATATATGTAAATCACTATGTTTTTAGAGATGTTCCACAGAATTCCTTTCAGATAAGGAAGCCAATCAAGGAAACATGCCATAAAATGGCTTTGAAGAGTGTCTTGAAGACTAAATCTTGAATTGGAGAGGTGGATTTGAATAAGAGAGGTGAATAGGCAGGAGGGGCACCCAAAAAGAGAGAGGCGCGCAAGTCCTGCGTGGGCATGTAAGTCCTGGTCGCGCAAGTATACTTGCGCGACACATGGGTACTTGCGCGATGGTCGACCCTTAAGGTTATACTTGGGCGAGACTTGGCTCAAGCCCTTAAAAGTATTCCTAAAGGCTTCCAAAAGTGCGGCGTGCAATTTTTATTGAAGGGGTAAAGCGACACGCAAGTGTGGAAATTTCCCTTAAAGGCTGGCCACTTAGGCACAAAAGTGTTGATGAGTTTCAACACTTAGGACTTACTTACCCTCTTTAGATCTTCCGTTATAGGTAAGAAACTACCTTAGAAGTGTTCGGAAGCTTCGAGAAGAGACTAGGGCGTCGGGAGCTCAAATCTGAGTTTTTGGAAAATTCTGTCCCCGAAATGGGGGGCCCACAGGGGGTATTTATAGGCTGGTGAAGACCCTGGGTGTAATTTAGATAGGGAACGCAAGTCACCTGTGTGACCACTGGGTGGATTGCAAGTATACTTGCGCGACCTTGGTGGAACTTGTGCGACCCAAGTGCAAATGAATATTTGTTCATTCCTTTATCAATTTTTGATGTTTCTTCAAAGGATAAATCACTTCGAGTTCAAGGTATTTCCCTTTTCATTCCTTTAGGCTCTGTGACGGAAAGGAGTGTCAACAAAAGTCACCCCCTCAGAGTTGGATCTGAAAGAAATGAGGATGTGACTCTAAGGAAAAGAAGAAAACTAAGGAACATGTAGTGCACAAGTGTTGGGCGTGCAGAGGGTGAGATATCTCAAGGTCAGCAAGCCATGGATGAGGAGTTAGACATGGCTTTCCATTCTCCAATTCATGTACCTGTAAAGGATACTGCTGACACTCCCAAAAAACCAAAGAGACAAAGGCATCGAAGGAAGAAGTACACAATTAAATGCTTCATCAGTAGTGGTAAGTCCTTCGGATAATCACGAGTCTTAACCCATGAAAAGATTACTCATACATTTTGGGATTGTAGGGGATTTTTCAATTTCCCCTCTGAGGGAGAGTACTGACCCTCCTCTAAGGACCACGGAGGGTACTGGTGAACAATTACAAGTTCAGGCAGACTTGGCTGCTCCTAGAAAAGAGCCAACGTCTGTTCCCAGTATCCCTCCTACTGCTGTTGCAAGGAGAGAAGAGCCTGCTTCTGGTAAGTTAACAATGCTTCATAAAATGTTGAATGAAACATCAATTAATTTCCATTATGTGATACTTTAAGTTCAAACCCTGCACTAGATCTTTTGGCGGCCATTACAACTGACGCCACTACTTTATCTGAAGAAGCTGTCCAGGGTTAAAGGCCGCAGAATGAAGGTCGCCAAGAAGACATATCAAATGCTCCCACTAGTGAGATTAACCAGGATTCTGAGATTACATTGGATGGAATGATGGAACTTGGAACATCTTTTAAAGATTTTTTATATCATGTTAAATTACCATGTAATTTAGAAGATTATGGATGTGAGTGTTATCCTTAATCCTATTAAAAATAACTTCTTATTACATCTCTAATCATGATCGGTTGAAATGTGCAGTTCTATCTGAGCAAGATACTAAACTGCCAATGCCTGAAGGGGGTACAGAAAACCCTACTATTGTAGAGACATTAGCTCAAGTTGAGCTAAACCCTGTATAGCTTCCTCAAACTCACCCTGAAAATCCTGTTGAAGCTAGGAAAGATGGGGAGGATCCTTCTCAAGTTACTGATCTACCGTTGGGTAAGGGTTAACAATTTTTTTTGCGACTGTACTTAATTTACAATACAGTTAATCAATTTTTGTGATCCTTTGAAACTAACCAAAGATTTAAATTGATTATAAAGGGCTATCAATTTGAGTGTCTAGATCTAGAGGTGAAGTCTCATCCTCCACCCCAATAGGAATAGGAAGTGAAGAAACACGGGTCAGGGGGGAAGGAGTAGAACATGGCACTTCCCTAAGTGCATTAATCCTAGATTATGTTCCCCCCTATGACAGTGATGCCGAATTAGACCTGGAGATACAAAAGGTGCTCCAATTTTCACAACGCAAGGCATGATAGAACATATAGAAGATCATATCTTAAGTGCCTTTAGAAGAGCTGTCATCGAATATTCCCCGGCTGTCATCCCTGTTTTTCATGTTGGGACTTAGCAGTTTTGGATATCAAAAGATCCGTGCCGTGGTAAAACAAGTCATCTTAAGGAGGGATCAGGAGAAAAAGTGCCGTCAAGATTTGACCAGGGTGAAGCTGTCAGCCAATATCAGCAAATTTGAGGCTGCGGTATCCCGAGATGAGGCTGATTATGCTGCCAAGATGAAGGAGCTGAAGCATAAGATCAAAGATAAAGTCATCCAGCAAATGCACCTTCAGCAACAGTTAGATGCTGTTACTGGGGAACTTGACCAACTGAACAATTCACTGGAAGGAGCTCAAAATAATGGTATGAAATCCATTGCAGATTCCAAGAAATCACTCCATCAAGCTGAAAAGAGTGAAGTTGGTCAAGTGCATGAGCTTCAAGTGGCTACTGATGAAGTTCGGGATGCTGTAAATCAAGTGAAGATTTATGTTGACAGCCTTTTGTAATTCTTGTACAATAGAAGAGACTCTAGTCTATGGATTTCCTTCTAATTATTGTGCATCAAATGGAAAAACAATTTCATTTTCAATCATTTGTGCATGCATTTTCCCGCTACCCTCTTTAAATTTTTACCTAAGATAATGGGCCTAGTAAGTATAGTTTGATTTTTGCTAGGATTATTATAAATAACCCTACAAACTTTGAATCTTTTAATTGCTCAATATTACCTAAATCATACGAAAATGTATGTTTAGTGAGCTGGGACTTGACTTTTATTCAGAGTTCCCTTGTCTTTTGTGGGAAGTTTAAAGTCATGAATGTCAGACATAAAAAAGGATAATGTTTAAGGTCGAAATAGCTTTGATCGAATGGATTAAAATTGACTCAATTCCTTGAAAAATTATCTTAAAACATATTACCACACTCAAGTATGAAGTAAAACATGTAAACTATGACCCAAGAAATTTTGAATATGAGGAATGATACGAAAAAGGGCTAAAAGGCATTAGAAGAATTAGTTCCCAAGAATGAAGTTACCATTATTTAATAAACCCGTTAGGGGGTTGAATTATGAAGGGCCGCCTAAGGGCATTGGATGCATAGTCAAATAATAGTATCTTTTGGCTGAAAAGTCTGTTATGTAGACTATTTATGAAAGGCTGCCTAAGGGCATGTGCTGCATAGTCAGGAAAAAGAACTCTCAGAAATTTACTTTTCTACTGCTAAAAAGCCAGTGGAAGTTTATGGAGATTCAAATTTTCCAAAGCATAGAGTTTGCTGTATGGAGAGTGGTACTTGAATATGGAGAAGATATTTCCAAGAAAGACCATCTAAGAACTGGATGAATGTCACTCCTATGAAGGTCTGACCCAAACGTAGGGAAGAGAAATATAAACCATAGACTTGAATACTTTCAGATCATGAAAAAGAATATGGGAAAAATATGTTAAGGATGACTATTTTTTGAAGATCCTTACATATTTTGGATAAGACTAATAAGGACAAAAGATTTTTTCTTCCCAAGAACGAAGTTACCATTATTTTACAAACCCTTTAGGGGGTTAAATTATACAGGGCCACCTAAGGGCATTGGCTGCATAGTCAAATGATAGTATCTTTTGGCTGACAAGTCTGTTATGTAGACCATTTATGTAAGGCTGCCTAAGGGCACGTGCTATATAGTCAGGCAAAAGAACTCTTAAAAATTGGACATTTTGTGATCAGAAGTCAAGAAAAGGGTTATAGAGATATAGAAGTATTTAAGTTTAGGAGAATGACACATAACAAAATGAGTATTTTTTCAATGCATGTAGAGATACATAGACTAATTATAACCATAATCATGTTGTGACTGGGTCCTGAATTGAAAAGTTGAACTTCACTATGTATCCCATAAGGATGGGAATCAAGCCATATGTAGTTCGTGAAATACAGTTTAACGTTGTATGGGATGAAATTATGGGAGATCTTAGTTTAGGGTCATAGAGCTCGAACCATAATAATGAATACAGAGTGTGTGTTTTCATGGGGACTTTTCAGCTAGGGGACTGAAAGTGGAATTTTGGGTTAGGACCAAAGACTTGGGGCTGGATTCGAGGGATGCTCGAGCATTCATACGTATCCCATAAGGATGGGAATCAAGCCCACATAGTTCTAGAAATACCCTATGTACAGATTTGGTTTGTACAAGTGAAGGGTGAAAGAGGACTTTAGTGCAATGATGGTTTAACCCAAGATAAAAGGTTCAGACATCTCCATGTATGCACGTAGTCTTTGGAATATAACATGATTGGAAATCAATGTAAATAATGATTCCCTATCAGGTGAAGGTATCAAAGAATGTTGTAGTTTATGGTCGTACAGGACAAAAGTGCTATATAGTTTAATGTCATATAGCAAGTAAAAAGGTGAACCAATGTAAAGATATTTATTCTGGGGATGGATTCACAAATCAACATCATATGAGATGGCGGTGAACCGATATGAAGATATTGGTTTTGGGATTGAACCTTAGGAGGTTGCCTACGTACCCAGCCTAGAAGACAAGGATCAAAGTCCGCGTAGTTCGATTGAAGAATGAATTAGTTATCAAGTAGTTCTTAGGGACAATGACCTAAAAAATGGTGTTGGGACTTACGCATGGTTAGCGTCCCAGAGAGGGTTTTATGGTTGAAGTTTACTCTAAGCTCACGTGAGTCATACTCGGTGTGAGAAACAAGAGGTATCAACAACCTTAACGATGCACAGTTTAATGTCATGTAAAACATATGAAGGGACTATGCAATTTAAATTCTTACAGTGAGGACTATTGGTGTTGTATAATTTAATGTCATGTAATAGGGACAAAATATAGTTTAACATCGTGTAAGACAAATATAGGGATACAGTTTAACATCATGTTGGACAATAAGGTTGCTGTATAGTTTAGCTTCCTGTAACTAAGACGATGGGGACAATATAGTTTAATGTCATGTTAGACGAAAGGGGGACTGTGCAGTTTAATGTCATGCAGCAAGGACAAAAGAGGACACAGTTTAATGTCATGTTGGATGTATTAGGGACTTTTTCACAGTTTAACGTCATGTTGGACGATGACACAGTTTAACGTCTTGATGGACTTAAGGGACTTCTGTATAGTTTAGCATCATGTAGTTAGGATGTCACAGTTTAACATCATGTTGGACAATATGGATGCAAATAGTTTAATGTCATATGTGTGGACCTTAAATGTTGTAGTTTAACGTCTTGTTGGACGTTGACATAGTTTAACGTCATGTTGGATGAAAAGGGACGATACATTTTAGCATCATGTTGGATGATAAGGATGAAAATAGTTTAAAGTCATATACATGGACCATGGATGATGCAGTTTAACATCTTATTGGACAAAAAAGTATTTGTGTTACACAAAATACTTCTTTAGAAATCTAGCATTGGTTGGAGTAGTGATGAGTTCTCCATCCATTGAGATTAAAGAATAATCTCCATTGGAGTAGACCTTATGTATTGAATAAGGTCCTTCCCATTTTGGCTCTAGCTTGGGAGGTTTCTTTTCTGGTATCATTGGAGTTATGAGAACCAATACCAATTCTCCCTGAACGAATGAACGAAGACAAACCTTTTTGTTGAAAGCTCGTGTTATTCGATTCTGATAGACTTCCAAGTGGTGCAAGGTGCACAATCTTTTCTCGTCTAATCGTTCCAATTCATCCAATCGCTTTTGAGATTATTCATCTGTAGATGACTGATTACAAATGGATACTTTGACCAAGGGTGATTGAACCTCAATGGGCAAGACTTCTTCTGTTCCATATACCAATGAATATGGATTTGACCGCGTTGCAGTGCGGGTGGTGGTCCGATAAGCCCATAAATCATGAAAGACTTTATCAGGACATGATTTCTTATCTTTATCCACCATCTTTTGCAGTATATTTAAAAGAGTCTTGTTAAAAGCTTCTATCTGGCCATTGTCCATTGCATGATACCAAGATGAATGATTGGATTTGATGTTGTATTCTTGATACAACTTCCTCACCTCCGATGAACAGAAGTTAGTGCCATTTCCCGTCAATATGGTATGAGGGACACCAAATCTGGTAATGATGTTAGACTTGATGAAGCTAAAAATGCATTTAGAACTGACTTCTTTGAGGGGTATTGCCTCTGCCCATTTGGAAAAGAAATCAGTAGTAGTAAGAATGTACTTAAACTACTTGGATGTAGCTGAAGGATAAGGTCCTACTACATCTATTCCCCATGTGGAAAATGGCCACGAGTATTTAGCTGTATGAAGCAACTTTGGGGGTTGATGAATGAAGTTGGCATGTACTTGGAAAGAATGACACTTCTTTGTGAAATCAACACAATATTGTATCATTGAAGGCCAAAATTATCCAAGCCTTCGAATTTGATCAGATAGTCTGTGTCCAGACTGATGGGAACCACAGACTCCTGCATGCACTTCTTTCATGACAACCGTTGTCTCTTCACCATCGATGCGTCTGAAGAGAACTCCATCAAAACCTCTTTTGTAGAGTATTTTCTCTAAGTGATCTGGGCTATCATAAAGAGTAAAATTGACCACATGTCTCTAGAATTGTTCTCTCCCAGCTCTATCAGGTGGAAGTGTTCCATTTTGAAGGTATTCCCTGATAGGTGTCATCCATCCTGTAGTATGACCATATGGTTCAGAGATGAGACTAATTTCATTGATTTCCTCTATTCTGGCTTGAACATAAGGTGAAATTGTACGACGATGGGCAATAATGATGGTTGTCTCATCCCGATCTGGATCTGCCAAAGCTGTGGCTATATTAGCCAGTGCATCATCTTGGGCATTTTTTGATCTCGAGACATAAGAAAATGTCGGTTCCATAGGAAATTACACCATTAACTCTCTGACGTAATCATACAATGGTATTAAATCTTCTTTTCTGATGGCATAATCCCCATTGACTTGTTTGATTACTAGTTCTGAATCACCTTTCACCTTTAAGTGATTCACTTTTGCTTGAAGCGCCAACTCCAATCCTACGATGAGAGCTTGGTATTCTGCTTCATTATTTTTACCGCCTCCCAATAATGCGAAGGAATAAGGTAGCACTGCCTTTTCCGGGGAAATGAGTACAATTCCTAACCCAACTTTATTGAATTTAGGATCCTCTATTTTCTCCCCTGTTGGACTTCTGGAAGCACCATCAAAGTACATTTCACATGTTTGAAGACTATCTTGAATAGAAAAGACTTCCTCATTAGGAAGTTCAATATCTGAAGATGTATCTTCTACTGAAGGATGTTCAACAAGGAAATCAGCTAGAGCTTGGCCCTTTATTGCCTTTTGAGACACATACTGAATATCAAACTGCTGCAAAATAACTGCCCACCTCGCCAGACGTCATGTAAGCATTGGATGGCTAAGGATAAATTTGAGCGGGTTATTACAAGATACCAATTGGACCTCATGATGTTTCAGGTAGTGTATCAATTTTTTAACTATAAATATTAATGCTAGGTAGCAATTCTCAATACTTGAATATAGGGTTTCTACTTCAAGCATAGTTCGACTGAGATAGTAGAGGCTGTTTTCATTCCCAGTATCATTCTTCTGAGCAAGAAAGGTACCCAATGATCGCTCTAAAGCTGTCACATAGAGGATAAGTGGCCTTCCTTCAACAGGTGGCATTAATAATGGTGGACTCAAGAGGTATTTCTTGAGAATATTGAATGCTTCTTGACATTCTTTAGTCCACTGGTAAGTGACTCCCTTCTTCATCAATTTGGTGAAGGGTAAACTTTTTCCTGCCAAATTGGCAATGAAAAGTCGAATATAGGATAAGTGTCCTTGAAGTCCTCTCAATTATTTCAAATTTCGAGGAGGTGACATACCAAGGATTGACTTTGTCTTCTTAGGATCGACTTCAATACCACGATGGCGTACAACAAAGCTGAGAAATTTTCCTGAGGTTACCCCAAAAGAACATTTTAAGGGGTTCATCTTTAAATTATATTGCCGAAGTTTGTGGAATATGATTTCCAAATCATCTAAGTGATTAGAACGTTTCTTGGATTTAACCACCAAATCATACACATAAAATTCAATAAAATTCCCTAAAAAGGGTTTGAAGATACGATGCATGGCCCGCTGATATGTTGCACCAACATTCTTAAGGCCAAAGGGAATTACCCGATAGCAAAACACACCCTAAGGGGCTATGAAGGCTATATATTCTTCATCTTCTAGAGCCATTAGGATTTTATTATACCCAGAATATCCATCCATGAAGGAAAGTGCTTCATAGCCACTTGTGGCATCAATTAAGAGTTCTATGATCGGAACTAAAAAATCATCCTTAGGAAAATGTCGATTAAGATCTCTGAAATCAATACAAACTCTAATTTGTCTATTATTCTTTTTTACAGGGACAATATTAGCCAACCACTTGGGATATTGAACTTCTCTGAAGAAGTTATCTTTGATAAGCTTATCCACTTCATCTTAAATTTTGAAAGCATAGGTTGGGTGTGTTCTTCTTGCGGCTTGCTTGAATCCTCGATGTTCTTCTGGAAAACCCAAACGATGTGTAGCAACATCAGGATCAAGACCTGGAATCTCTGTATAGTTCCAAGCAAATATATATCTATTTTGCTTTAAAAATAAAATATATGTCTCTTGCTCTTCAGGAGTCATGGCCGCACTAATTAAAGTGGGGCGTGGATCTTCTTTTGTACCCAGATTTATTTCTCTGAGTTCATCCACGGTGGTAGTGATACCCTCTTCAAATGCTGGAGGAGCATACCTGAGATCTTCCTCTTCTTATTCAACTTGTGTTATTTCTTCTGTTTCTACTTTCATAGTAAATGGTAAAGTAGAATTTCCATGATCATAAGAGATGTTAAAATTTGAACATCTTGAAGAAGAAGATTCCATTTCCGACCCGATTGATGATGAAGGGTCTTCCTTAGGTAATAAAGAAGAGATGATGGATTGAGAATTGACATCATCGTTCACCTATGACATTACTATAACTTCTTCTGGCATGGTTGGCGAATTATAGACTTTCTGGATTTTAGTAGATGAAATGAAGACATCCCCATTTGAGCTTTCATCATTTCTTGGTGAATCACCAATTTCTCCCATGCTGTCTGGCTTAATTGCTGTGATTGACATTATGGAGGTTTCCATAAGAGTATTTTGATTTGGGTCAATCATTTCAATTTGAATGATAGGAAACACATAATCTGTACTCACATGTGTAAATGGATTTACTGGAATCTTTTCCAAACCAAATGGAGCATTAAACTTGGTAACCTCCCTTACTGTGGATTTCTACTTACCCTTCATGTGATAGAATTACGCCTCAATGTATTGAGATTAACATGTTTTGAAGGGGGATTTATCACCATAAATGTCCCAATTTTACCATCGAAACAATATTTGAGACATTGATGGTATGATGAAGGGATAGCCGCATGTTGATGTATCCAAGGTCTTCCAAGAAAGACATTGAAGGCTGTATCGTGATAAAAAACCATGAAATCTGAATTGGATACAAGATCTCAAAAATGAGTTCTGAGTGTAATCTTGCCCATTAGTTCTTGTTCATTTTTATCATATCCTTGCAACATCAGAGTAGAAGGAGATAAATAAGATTCCATGAGGCCAATCGACAAAGTGTATGAATGGGGATGAGGTTGACTCCTGAACCATTATCAATGAAATCTCTTTGGACATCTACACCATTGACCTTTCTGGATAAGTATAAAGGTCTGATATGTCCATGTATGACATCATCTTCATCTTCATCTGTGAAAGATATCACTGCATGGCATTCTGCAGGATTATTCTCTACATGGTAGAATTTAGCTGCAGTAATTTCGGTTTCAAATTCCTGAGGACTTGACAAAGCCTCGATGAGTGCCTCCTGAAGATCCTTGGATAGATTCAAGGTATCCAAAATTGATAACTTGGCCGGTACTTGAGCCAGGTGTTTCAATACATCATAATTTTGATCCAAAGGTCTGCGTTTCCTAACAGGAACATGTGGTTTTGCAGGTACCTTAGAAATTGATGATTTGGAAGTAGATGCATCTTATATTGGGGTAGGAGTTGGTAATACTTCTGGATTTGGAAGATTAGACTGAATATGCCTATTTACTTACTTGGAAGAAGAAGGTAGAACCTCCAACCGATTTTCAAAAATAATTGTGCCAAGACTGAGTCTGCTATTGGTGGAAGAATTTGCTTGTTCTTGTTGAGACCGTTGAAGGGATCTACCATGAGTCTCTGCTGCATACACAGTTCTGGCAGGGGTAGAATTGGAATAGTGGCTTCTAGGATATCCACGTCTTCCACTATATCCCAGACCTCTGGAACTTTCCCTAATTCTTCTGTTTGATACAGGGAATTCAGGCTCATCAAAATCAAAACTGCGACTGGCATAAGGATCTGTTAGATGAATCATATTAACAGAACCAAAGATCAATTCTTCATCTGATGAAGATTCTACCAGATTAGCCCATTTAGGCTGTTCCATTTGGCAGGGAGGTGCCCGTGGATTTGAAGTAGATGGCATAAAATCTGCCAGAGTCAAATACAATTTGGGCTTTGACAAGATCTCATATTCTTCTGATTGATCTTCCTTCTTTGAATTAAGCCGTTTCTTTGAGGATTTTCCCTCTGATGAAGAGGGTTTTACTGCGACATTCATGGTAGAAGACACAATTGGTTTCTTCAATTGCATTCGCAAAATGGCATGAGTTCGGTTGATCGTTTTTCTGACCATCCAATCATCATATTTTTGTGCATTTTTGTTCTTGACTTCTTGCCACTCGCCTTCTTCCTCTGGATTTGTAGCAGTAACACATGCTACCTGAGCTGAAGAACCTTTTAATTTGACTTGTCCCGAGTCCACCATTTTTTGCAGGAGGTCTTTGAAGACAAAACACTCTTGAATGGGATGCCCCAATATTTTATGAAATGGGAAATAATTGGGACGGTCTTCATCTCCTTCCTTGTTTGGCCTCTTGGGCCTTGGCAATTGAACCAAATTATTTTCCAGAGCCGAAATGAAGTAACCAGGAACTTGTTCATTTCGGAAAGAGTAAACTTTTCTCTTTAGATCCTAAAATTGTTTTTGTCTTTGATCTCTTTGATCATATTGACGAAAAGGCCTCTATTGTTGACGCTCAAGAGGTGGAGCCCTTAGAGAAGATGAAGTCCTTGAAGTAGAAGCAGGTACAAGTGCTTGTTTAAGCATAACTGTAGCAGTCTCTACTTTACCCATTCTCCTTCCTGGAGCTGATGTAATTACATGAGTTTTATCCTTAGTCTTCATAAGAGAATCTTGAATCAGTTGAGCGATCTAAGTAAGGTCTCGAAACCCTCCCGTGTATTTCACAGGGATCAACGACGTGCGTAATTCATCATGCAGATTTGCCACACAAATTGGAAACAACTCTTCTTGAGGGAGTGCTAAGCTTAGGGAATATGTTAATCCCTTCTAGTGAAAAATGAAATTTGAAACCATTTCATTCTCCCTTTTCTTACAATTTGTAAAATAAAAAATTATTTTCTTTAGAAAAGTTAAGCTGAATTGAAGAAGGAATTGTTGATGAAGATCCTCCCACCTGGTAATTGACCGAGATTGCAAGCTTGTATACCAGAAAAAAGCAGGTCCTTGTAATGACTGTACAAAACACCTGAGCTTAACTGCTTCTTATTGCTGAGGAGTTCCCATCATAGGATCACAACAAGAAACAAAATGTGTTAAGTGTTGCTATGGGTCTCTCGAACCATTAAAGATTGGGAATGTTGTACTTGTAAAATTTGATGGGGGAGGAATTGCATCTACCCATTCAGGGTAAGATCTCTTCTTCGGTTGAACCGGTGCACACTTTCCTTCCATATCTTCCAATGGAGCTGTTAATGACTCAATAGTAGTTATTAACTTTTGAGAAACATCCAGTTGAGCTTGGACCTGAGCAGGTGCAATAACTGGAGCTGGGATAGGTGTGGCGACCGGGACTGCCACTGATGGTAGTATTGCCGGTTGTTTTTGCGTATAACCCATAGTATTAGACCTATGAGGGTGTACTGGTAAAGGAGGATACTCTTGATCCATCTCAGTAGTCGTACAAAATTCCCTTGGATGACTAAATCCAACATGCTTAGGAGTAAGACTACTTTGAAGTAGTTCTGCATTCAACCTCCTTAATTCCTTCATATCTTCCTCTTGTTGTGCGAATCTTTGATCTAGTGAGAGTGATTGGACTTCTCCAGAGGAAGGGTATGTAACCCAATTCTTCCCTTTACCTTTGTTTGATCCCTTTTAGAGCAGGGGAAGTGGGTTATTTGAAGGGACACCCAGATTCTGGGTAAGCCTTTGATTTCATGTACGCACACCTTCTTCATTTGTGTCTGTGCGTTCAACTTCTTGAGCAGGAACCTCTTCATCTGATCCCTCTAAGTGAGCCTCATCTAGTGGATCAGCAACAACGGAATTGATGACATTAATTGATGCATAATGCATTGCATCCCTTCTATCAGCATTTCTATGATATTGTCTTCTTCCCTAATTGAGAGACGACTGACTTTATCTAAGGAAGAGATTGAGGATTTGAAAAAGACCCCAGTCCGGTGGATTGGGGATGTTCCTGCTATTCTTGCTCAACTCCTTGAATCCTATTTGTTGATTCTGAGGGTTGGGTTAAAAGATTCCCCATTCTGGCAAGATGGGGTGGTTCTTGAGTTGCTACATATGAGACTTTCTTGAAATCTCTCCTGATCTTATGGAATTTAGTCGAGAAATTGGCTGGATGCATCAACCTACATCTAATCTTATCACCCAGCTCAAAAGACTATTGGATGATTTCTGACACTTCTGTCACTTGGTGATGTTCATGCTCCAAATGAGAAGCCTGTTCAATATTCTGGTTCACTTTATGCATGAGTAATTCAACAACTTGTTCTCTGTTTGCTTGATTTTGAGAAGAAATAGCTGAGACCTGTTCTTGAGCAAGCCCTTTATTACAAACAAAACCAGTTGGCTGTGGCCGGCCGTGGGCAATAACATTGCATGAGACCACTTTCTTCGGGCTTTGTTTACTGTAGAGTATAGTGAAATGTAGTGCTCCATGAACACCCCATCCCCTGATATGAATACCAGATGGGGCATTGGCAATTAACTGGCGTAATCTTCTTAATGCTCCAAGGCATGAACGTTGAAGGGATCTCTACTGCTTTTCAGCTTTTGGATATCAAGAAACTGAGAGAGAGGACAAGTCAATTTGGCATTGTAACCCTTCTATTATCTTGACATGATTTTCATATTCATAATAAGATAATATTTTCTTTTTTAACTGACAAAGAGTTTTCCATATGTTGAGATGAATATCATGAATTCCATCTTCCACCAACATTTCTGGAATGACATACTGAGAATCAGCCAAAGGCCAAAACATAACTGGCACTTCACCTTTTGCCAATTGTTTTCTCATATTCAGTATTTACTCTTTATCATTTGATGAAGATTATTCTACCTCATTAGACCAGAGCTGGTGCTTCCTTGTTGCTTCATCGGATTCAACAAGATTGGTAGAGAATTCACTGATCAAACTAAAATATGCATGACTCAGGGGTGTTTTGGAGAATGACCTACACCCCGGGATATATTTGGGTTGAGAAAGTATTTCACCTGCTAGTGGTAAAGCATCAGACATGACTAGATTCACATTTGCAAGTTCCTCAAGATAAGAGGGCTTTCTCGTCACTACATTTTCTATTAGATTATTTTCCAGGCAATGTGAATTACTACTGTTGAGAGGACTTTCACATCTAAATTCATCATCATGGGGAGGACCACTATGGTGGGTTATAGCAAAAGATGAAACATTTTTCTCCTTGACCTTTTGGCCACACAGAGGATTCTTGTGGTTCTCATCTGAAGATGAAACTTCGAGATCGAACGAACTGTCATGAAGCAAGCCTTCATAAGGAAGTGTCTGATGAAGACCTTTGAAATTAATGTTCTCACTATTGGGAACTGAGAGATTAGAATCTTGAGTTGCAACAGATAATTTTCTGAGTGCATCAAGAACTCAAGCATCAAGAAAGGCCTTATTACAGATTGGATCTTGATTTCTTGACTGTGCTGGGTAGGCCTTCTTCTTAGATGCCTTCTTACTCACTTTAGGAACCACTTGTTGACGAAAGTTGTCATTATGGGCAGGTGTATGTGCCTGATCAGGAGAAATGATCAGGTTAGGCTTATTATCTCCACTCAAATCAGGTGTATGTGCCTGACTTGGTTTTCCGTATGATATGGGGGAGTATTCCCCACAACCCTATTGGACTGGAACATAGGTGTGTGTCTATTCTGGAGTGAACTATTGATGTGTCACTTCGCTGGTAGGGATAGATTTTCATTTCTTTCCCTGTGATGCTACTGAATCTATTATAATATCCTGGAAAACATCCAAAATATGAGCAGGGATTTGCTTCTTCTCTTTCACCATTGATAGAATATTCTTGGTGACTTCAGATACCAGAACGGGGATATACGTCCATTCTGTGCTTGGAGTAGGTGTGTGTTCCTGCTCCTGTCCTCCTTTTCCTGCCAGTGAATTCTGACAGTACTCATGAATGGGGACAGAGAGTTGAGTCTGCCTTCTATTTGTCAATGGAGCTTTCCGACTGACTTCTCTAGGTGCTACCAAATGAGACTGTTGGTAGGATTGATCAATACTGGTAGGTGTATGTGCCTTCTGATTGCACTCCACCAAACGTGGTTGATGATCTTCCTTCAATACTAACAGATGAGGCTGCTGGCAGGATTGATGAGTGTAAGCAGGTGTATGTGCCTGTTTACCAGTTGTCCACATATTGGGTTGGCGGGCTTCATCATATGTAGTTAGACGAGCCTGTTGACTAGCTGATTAATTATAAACAGGTGTATGTTTCTGTCTATAGTACTTTGCTGGAATTGCCTGGCGGGAATGGCGTGCTGCTGCCAGATGGGTCTACTGGACAGTGAAATTAAAACGAATGGGTGTGTGTGCCCGTTCATTTCTTGCCACCAAGTTAGGTTGGTGGACTTCTCCAGAGATGGAAGAGATGAGAACCTGCTCGCTGTTGACCGGATTTCGCCTCTGGTGGTTCGTCTTGCCTACTCGGGTTTGAGGAACCTGAGCCGAACGCCTGGAGACGATACCCTCATCATGTTGAGGGCGCACTGCCACACGAGTCTGGCGGCGATTGTTGATGGGAGCCCTTGGGAAGGAATCTTGTATCCTTGAATTAAGGCCCTGAGGGACCTACTCATTCACCTCCTCAAAATATGGGAAGGAATGGTTATTGCGTTCTGGGGATAACGACCCGAAACTTTTGGAGATGGTGGTTAGCACCACCTGCTTCTTGATCACTGGTCGTCGCTGTCCAGACGACCAGGGTGAATTATTGACTTGGAGGGCTTGTTGAGTGGCCTCCAGAGTCAGAATAGTACTGTTCTGAAGGTATTACTTAACCATCACATTTGATACCCAGCATTGAAGATGCTGAGTAGGTGATGTCGTCCTCAGAGCGGTCGATGATCCAACAGGATTAGCAGAAGATGCCTTCACATCAGAGGCATTCACAGGGGTGAACTTAAGAGAAGCCATTTCTATATGCATAAGATCTTGGAAAAGAGTTCCTGTTTGATATAACAGATATAATCAAGATAAGTTCAACCACTAAATCTTTTGGATGAGAACATATGTTATTGATTACTTTGTTGGCCCTCTCATTGAGTTTAAATAGGGGCCTAACAAATAATTAAAACATCATTTTAACTTGGTTAAGGATTCACATCGGGTTCACCATTTTTTGTTCCCTCTGAAATTGGGGATGAACACATTGATTTAAGGTTCAAACATTCCAAGCAGTTTCTAACGGGTTTTTTCGTAGAACTGGAAACATCCAATGATTATATATCCATTTGGACATACTTTCTAAAGGTAGGTGCTCACTAGTTATGACCTGATGAGGCTTAAGAATTTGCATTGGTCGAGAGTATGGGAGGTCAGACTCATCAAACCCTTTTGGGGGGAATTATTGTCTACTCTAGGACTCTCTTTATAGATTTAAGTTATGTTCGTGAATCCTTATTACATTACCAAGTATAAAATGAGCTTTCCTTTAGATCTGACAATCAATGATTGGTATGTAGAATATTTAGAGAATCTTTTATATGTATTCGAGGTTATTCATAGATAGATAATCATCTTTATTTGTTTAGAGATTCTTAGACAATGGTATCCTTTAATACATTATATAAAAGTCTCTTGGTCATTATGATGACCATACTGGTTTTAAAGCCACTCAGTGGGGAACTTGAAGTTTATTGTCATTCAGAAGAACAAGGATTATTTCAGAGTTGGGATCATACCCGCAGATGGGCTACCTACGTATCCTTTATTTAGAAAAGGAATCAGAACCTATGTATTTCGAGTAAAGAAGTATGAGGTTTATGTATGATTGATGGCTCAAAGAAAGATGTCATAATTACTTTTATACTCTAAGCTCACGTGAGTCATGCTCGGTGTGAGAAACAAGAGGTATTGGTAAAAATAGACAATTGTTCCATGAAAGATGCAATTATAAGAAATAATGTGGGGATTATGTATGTATGACTGCCCAGATAGTTGAAGATTAGGATTTACTTCAGGGAAGAAACCTGGGAATAAGGTCCATAAAGGTATATGTTCTTTATGGAGATTTAGATACTCTAACTTAGGGCTTACTCCTGAGGAGGATTCTCAAATTAAGAGGAGACTTGTGATTGGGTTTTACACCTGAGAAGGAAGCCCGAATCAAAAGTAAATTAAGACTGGTTAAGAGAAATTATGACTGGTGCTTACTCTTGAGGAAGAGGCCCAGGTTAAAGGGAATTATGACTGGGGCTTACTCCTGAAAAGGAAGCCCAAAATTAAGGGATCTTGAAGACCGGGGCTTACTCTTAAGGAGGATGCCCATATTTGGGATTTTGAGATTGGGACTTACTCCTGAGAAGGAGGCCCATATTTGGGAATAATGACTGGGGCTTACTCCTGAAAAGGAGGCCTAGGTTAGGGGACTTGGGGCTTACTCCTAAGGAGGATGCCCAAATTAAGAGAACTTGGACTGGGGATTACTCCTGAAAAGGAGACCCATGTTAAGGATTCACTCATCTTAAAGGATGAGGTTGAATGAATCAAATATCATAACTTTAGTGATATAAAGATATGTAAATCACTATGTTTTGAGAGATGTTCCACAGAATTCCTTTCAGATAAGGAATCCAATCAAGGAAACATGCCATAAAAATGGATTTGAAGAGTGTCTTGAAGACTAAATCTTGAATAGGAGAGGTGGATTTGAATAAGAGAGGTGAATAGGAAAGAAGGGAACCCAAAAAGAGAGAGGCATGCAAGTCCTGCGTGGGTGCGCAAGCCCTGGTCACGTAAGTATACTTGCGCGACACATGGGTACTTGCGCAACGGTCAACCCTTAAGGTAATTCTTCGGCGAGACTTGGCTCAAGCCCTTAGAAGTATTCCTAAAGGCTTACAAAAGTGTGGCGTGCAAGTTTTATTGAAGGGTTAAGGAGGAGCACAAGTGTGGCCATTTCCCTTAAAGGTTGTCCACTTAGGTGTGCAAGTGTTGATGAGTTTCAACACTTAGGCCTTACTCCCCCTCTTTAGATCTTCCGTTCTAGGTAAGAAACTACCTTAGAAGTGTTTGGAAGCTTCGAGAAGAGACTAGGGTGCCGGGAGATCAAATCTGAGTTTCTGGAAAATTTTGTCCCCGAAATGGGGGGCCCACAGGGGGTATTTATAGGCTGGTGAAGACCCTGGGTGAAATTTATATAGGGCGCGCAAGTCACCTGCGCGACCACTGGGAGGTGCACAAGTATACTTGCACGACCTTGGTGGAACTTGCATGACCCAAGTGCAAATGAATCTTTTTTCATGCCTTTGTCATTTTTTGATGTTTCTTCAAAGGATAAATCACTTTGAGTTCAAGGTATTTCCCTTTTCATTCCTTTAGGCTCTATGACGGAAAGGATCGTCAACACCTATGAACCACTAGACACCCCATAACGACAAATAAAGGGCTTTAGAAAATCAATATACTTACAATAACATTATTATAGTAAGAAAAAATCATTTATAACTCTCTGTATATATGATATAATAATTAAAAATTACTACTTAAGTTGGGTCAAGGGAAACTATTCTCATAAATATCTCACTTGCACTAGATCCAATTTTCTAATCAATAACTTGTTAGCTCTCACATGATAAAAAATATTTTGTTGTGTTATGAGCTTAGTCATTGAGTTTTCCACATTTTCCCTCCATGGATACTCCTCTTTCTATAGATTCACTTCCTTGATTAAAATCCCTTAAGAGATGACATCCCCTGGTGTATACCTATTTTTCCAATATCATAACATTTAAATATTTTCTAGTACCATTTTCATAATATTATCATAGTATACATTATGGAAAAAATATTTTGGTATAATTTTAAGAACTAGAATAAATAATTTCATATTTATATTAATTATTTAGATACATAACAATACAAAATTAAAATACCCTAACCCCAGTATCTGAGAGTTGGTGTCTACTTTATTACATTGGAACTATAGACAAGTGATCATATCCCAAAATACTGAATAGTTTTATAGTATTGGTAAACCAGATACATACTTTAATTTTACATACATTTGAAAACATAAAATAAAACAACGTATTTTCTTTGATATCATATTTATTCCCTCTAAGAGGTCCCTATATATCAATCATAAAAAATTTATTGTAATTATGTATAAAGGAAACATAATAAAGGGGTGATATTTCACTACAAAATATTTAACTTTTTCTAGCATGTACTTATCTATTGGTAAAAGTGCATTTAATATTGGTAAAATGTTTTATCAACACATATTTCCCTATCACTAAACTATCGGTAAAGACTCTGTCACTAATTATTACTGAGAAAAATAAAATAGTTCTATTATAATTATAATAATACCAAAAGATAATATATATGTTGGTTAAAGTGTTTAACAATAGATTCTTATGACAAATTTTTCTATTGGTAATAATATTACCAACATATAATATCTATTTATAAATTACATTCGAATAAAAAACATGAATTTTTATAGCTAGTAAAATTTATTATTGTATTTATTAATTTATAATATATAATTCACCTATTTTAAATATTAAATAAAAGACTATTTACATGAATGTTCAAACTTAGAAAAATAATAATTATATTAATAATGAAATTTAATACAAATTGAATCAATACAAAAACACAAATCAATCCCCAAACAAGATCAATCTCGCCACGCCCTCAAGTACCAACGACCCACAAATAGGATCCACCCCCCAAAATGCCATACAAAGCACAAATGGCCCATCTAAGCTCCTCCATCCCTAGTGAGAAACCTCAAGTAGCTACCATCCTTCTACTCCATGATCTCCACCACACATAACCAAAGAGCATACTAAAAGTGAGCCTGCTTCGGTACCAGTGAAAAAAAAATCAAGACAACTCCAATACAAATGAGAAACCTCAAGTCTCTGCTATTCCACACCCTTCAACTCCAATATCTACAACACAAACAACAAAAAAGAATAAAAATAAATTAGTGCAAAAAATTTACACGAATTGAAACCAAAATAAAAATAAATATAAGTATAAAAAAAATTATTTTCATAATGATAATTTTTCATCATCCTTGTTAACATATGAAGGATTTTTCAAAAGGATACAAATTCTACAAATTGATACTCAAATAGTGAATTAGATAGATATAGTACATGTTGTTCAATAAAACAAGAAACTAAACAAGTTGATGCTCATATCAATTAAGATTAAAAACAAAAAACTATCATTTTCCCACAATTGAATTCATTATGTAGGGAAAATGCCCATCTCTTAAGAGGCCAGTCCCAAAGAGTTATTTTATATGGAAAACCCACGAAATAGGGTTAATGAGGATTTTACTTACAAGTATTGTGAGATAATCCTTGTGGATCCATCCCACAATGCGATCAGAAACAATCCACAAATAAAATGAATCTGAAAGCCATTCATTAGCAAAGGGAGATTCATCTATTAAAATTAGTAGTGAAGGAATACAGGGGGCTTATAGGGAAGGGACATGGGTTCCACATGGCCTGGCCCTCTCACAAGTCTACCTACAAATGAACACTCTTTCCCTTTGTTATTTTTATGCTACTTTTCTACTTGTCTTGATCTTCTTTATGTATTGTCCAAGGGATTGTTTGTATGTTGCTTTTCCATGTGTATTTATCTTCTCTATGTATTGTCCAAGGGATTGTTTTTGTATCCTTATTTTTTCCTAGAAATTATAGATCTTGCTATCAGATTATGAATTTTTGTGTAGGATTTGTTTTGTTTAATATCCAAGTGTTATATTATGTTTCACTATGTTTCTGTTTAGCCCCTGTAGTTTGGATGATTTCCTTATTTGGGGTTCTATTTAAGTATTTAATTTTTATAGAAATACAGTGATTTCTTTCAAGATATTTGAATGAGTAAAAAAAATAATTTTATCAATTCAATAAATAGGAAACATGTTTGCTTGAAAATTCCAATTACATTAGTAATATCAAATGATTGCAAAACCAGTAAAAGAATGACGTTTGAAGTAGCAGTGAACAAAACATTGAAAATAGTGGCAATTATAAATAAATTCAAGATCATAATAACTCTTATAATTAGAAAATAATATATGCACATATTGGTTCAAATAAACAGAACCAGGAAAAATGAAAATACACTTCCAATACACGAGAAAATTAATTGACAGATTCATACAACTTTTAAAAATTCTCATAAGCCAGAAATTAGAATTTTTACAACATATATTCATTAAAACAAAATTACCAGATATGAGAATCCATATATATATTCAAAATTAATTCATGTAAGTAGGAAATGGAATAATTCCAGGAACAAATAAATATTTTCAGAATAAACATGTTCAATTACATGTAAAGAAACATATAGAAGCAAGAAAAAATTAATGAAGAAATAATATGCAGTGATAAAATATAGAAAAATATAAACTCAAACAACTTCAAAATCAAAAAAGAAATTGGAATCATATTTAAAATAATTCAAGAATGTTAATATAGAAGCAAACATTTAAAAATTATTTCTATCAATATATTTGAATGAGTGAAAAAAATTATTTTATCAGTATAATAAATAGGAAACTTGTTCGCATGAAAATTCCAATTAAATTAAGAATATCAAATGATTGAAACACTAATAAAAGAATGAAATTAGAAGTAGAAGTGAGCAAAACATAGACAATAGTGGCAATTAGAAATCAATTCAAGATTACAAGAACTCTTATAAATATAAAGTCATATATGTACATGTTGGTTCAAATAAATAGAACCAGAAAACATAAGAATGCAGTTAAAATACATGATAAAAAGAATTGATAGATTCATTCAACTTGTAATAATTCTCATAAACTAGAAATAAGAATATATACAATATATATTCATCAAAACAAAATCTCTAGACATGAGATTCCAATTCCAAATTCAAAATTAATTCATATAAGTAGGAAATGGAATAATTCTAGGAACAAATGAATATTTCCAAAATCAATTCATATAAGTAGGAAATGGAATAATTCTAGGAACAAATGAATATTTCCAGAATAAACATGTTCATTTATATGTAAAGAAACATATAGAAACAAACACAAATTAATGCAACAGTAGTATGCAGAGATAAAATAAAGAAAAGTATAAATTGAAACGGCTTCAACATCAACAAAAAAAATGGGAACCATATTCAAAATAATCAAGAATGTTATGAAATAAGAAAACATTCAATATTATACATGGTTAACAAAATAGAAGTGTGGAAAGCAGTAAACATGGCATAAATATTTAACGTACTTCAAACCTTTTAGTCCTATATTTGTCGACAAGAAAACCACTAGACTCAGGAATTTTATTATACTTAAAAAAAATAGTTATAGTATACAATACATCCAAGAACATAAAGAACAAGAAAACAAAAAATTAGAAATTTAAGTGATAATAAATGACAAAAAAGACTTACAAGGGTTGGAAAAATTACCACGGTGCGACGTTATCTTGTTCACGCTTCAGAGAATAAGAAGATATGCACCTAGAATCATGTAGAAAAACAAACTGATTCTAAATATCTCACATGAATAAGGTTGTTTCTAGAAATCCCACATGCATAGCACAAAATATTGAAGACGCATACATATAGAGATAGTCCAAGAAATTTTATAACCATGACACACAAATAACCCTCTATTAATCACGCAGCTCTTGGAATGAATGTAACCACTCGACCTGTGCATTTGCACCTGATCTCCACTAGAACTCAAATCATCAAGATCAGTTCTACTCGAAAATACTGGAACTGAGGAAACAATCTCAATTGAATAGTGTACAGGGATAACATATCAGGAGAAAGACTCACTAAAACCTTTCACCACTCAGTTAGGGTTTCTATAGATAAAACCTAAGAGAAAAGGAGCGTCGTTTGAGTGAATGGGAAAGAAGACCCGTGGGGATATTTGGTATCCTACTAGAGGGTGATTACAACAAGGGGATTTTGTGAGAGGATGCTGGTTGGGAACAGGGAGGGGATTCGTGTGATGATATCTAAGGGTGATGCTAGCTAGGAATAAGAAGGGAGTCTTCTTGCGAATATGTTAATGATGAACACTGGTCGGGAATAGTGAAGTCCTGTGATGAGGTCTGTGAGAAAATCTGGCCTCTAGTAGGAATAGAGAGGTAGGGTTGGGGGAGGGGGTCTTGGGGAATGACAATTGGGGGGGGGGTGGGTAATTTGGGGGCATATTCGGGGAATTATTTACACACACACACATATATAAATATATATATATATATGTATGTGTAATGAATTTTATTTTGGATTTAATGTTCTATATATGTATGCTACCAATAAATATTACTAAATTATGGATATTTTAATTAATTATATTTTTTTATCGAAATGATATTCTTGTAATGGGTAATATATATCTCTATATATTAAATTTTTGGTAAAATATTTGATGTTATTGAATAATTTATTGGAAAATGGATTTTTTTAATAGTAAAAGTTTTTTTGATAATAATAACTAATAATAACATATTAATTTATCAGTAAATGAATTGTTGGTATTATTATGATAAATAATAGATTTAAATGTTAGTAAAATATTTTTTTTGTATTGAACTACTAATATAAATAGATATATCTATTGGTAAAAATAATTGTTGGTACCTATAGTTAATATTAACACAATTTAATATCTGTTGGAATTAATCATTTTTACCGACTGATATATTATCTGTCGATGATTTTCTGCTGGTAAAAGTCACTTTTTTGTAGTGTTTAATGCTCATTAAGGGTATATGCACAACAAAAGATATCATGAATACATAAGGCATAATCAATATAACTAGGTAAATAACTGAAAACATATCATTTAATCACTAACTTAAACATGAAGAATAATACAGAAGAAATAAATGATGATCACATAATTCCATATAAATAACGTCATGAGCTACAAACTCATCCATAGATATCATAACAAATAAAATAATAACATCTAAATCAAAGACGAAATTCATATTTATGGAATGTATAATGTTGGACATCTAAAACATACAGCTAAGGCCTTATGGCTAGACATATGAAACACTATTGAGTCCTTATGCCAATACATCTATATAAATGGTTAGGTACTCAGCTAAAAACCTATATCGTTTGTCACATGAGACCTACTGATGCATCGAGGGGATATAACGGGACAAACCCATCCCTTACTAAGTCCAATGAATTGTTTATATGAAAGGGGATAAACATAATCAACATAAACATTTGTATTAAAAACCTAACACACTAAATGTTAATAATTTCCCTAATTATTAAACATAATCATAAACCATCCAAAGTTATATGGTGAATAATATCAAAATAGTACACTTCCATTCAAACTAATCATAAATTATCCAGATAAATAATAAGTATGTTATCATTAAAATATATTCATAATATAGTATAATATAAATAAGGGTTGTTTTTGTTGATGAAAACAAATACCATAAAAATACCATTAAAAACCTTCTTGAGGAAAATGCCCTTTTCACATTGAAAATCACAGTTTAAAACTAAAAATTTCTGAAATATTTAGAAAAAAATTATTTAAAAATAAAAATGAAAAATAATAAAGGAAGGTTCAAATCAATGAGTGGTCAAGATGGCTAGAAATACTATTCATGTTGTATAAATTAAAAAAATGATTCGTTTCACATTTTTTGTAAGAAAAGAAAAAAATACCATATTTAGAAAATGACATGAAGAATACTTTTAAAACATTTTGTAAAAATATAATTATGGGTAAAAATTTCTTTAGAAAATAATTTTTAGAATTTTAAAAATATTTCTGAAAACATTTTTAGAAAACATGGATATGGAAGAAGAAACATTTTCTACCGAAAAGAGAAATAAAGTTATATTTTATTAAAACAATTTTCTTAATCATTTTTCAGTACCAAATAGTGGAAATTGGTACTATTACCTGAAAAGTTCATGAATAAAAATATGAGAATAAAATATATTGGTTTTATGATATAAATACCAAATAATTCCCCCAAGGGATACTTAAACATAAACAATCCTGAATAATAATGAGATTGTGAAATAAACCCTTACCACTTTGGTAACTTTTGAATCGTAATCCCCATGAAAGAAATAAATTCAAATGAAAATTTAAATTCCATGAATATAAAAATATCCATGATATAAAATATTAAAGGAATAATATATATGCTACACAAAATAAATAAGTTGTGAATATTGTATATGTCTTATGGAAGTAAACGTGAGACGATAAACGCTTACCTGAGGTCCAATTTCCATTATACTTGTCCGTAATTCCCATATAATAAATATAGATATATTATTAATCTATTAAAAAACTATAATCATATATATATCATAATATATATTATTTATTTATAATACTTTATGGTTTATTTGTTAAATATTCTTTGTTAAAATCACTATTTTAGGTGATAATTGCATCATTTTTCATGTATGTTTTGTTCATAAATTTTGGTAATTTTAATTTAATCATGGTTTAATCATATAAAGAATTTAAAAAATTATATAAATATAATATATAATCATTATATAATTATTTATTATAGTCCATTAAATTTTGATATGGGAAAATGAGCTATATTGTTCAAGGAGACGGTAGACTGTAGTACACATGAACACTATTTATATTTTTACAATAGATGGAACTTAAAAAACATAAATAATATCCCATATTTATATAACCATAATTATATCAAATATTTAATTTATTTTAATTAAATATATCCTTCTTACCATCCATGTTAAAATAAAATGGAAAACATTTCACATCGCTACGTGGAGGTGGTAGTCCACACGTATACAAGAGCGATGTTATTGTTTTCCAAAAAATTGGAAGGTAAGGAGGTATATGTGATATTATGATTATATAAGTATATTAATTTCAGATATATCATATAAATATGTTAAATCCAATATTATATATATTCATGAGAGGTGATGATGAAAAACAAATTACATCAGTTCATGAGGCGTTAGTCTGCCGTACACATGACCGACAGTTTCATTTCCCATTTGATAGAAGAAGAGATGGATATTAGTTATTAAATAAACATAATAACATATAAGTATATGGTATATATATTTTTTATTATATTTTAATTATTAGTATATGAATTAAGGTGGTAATGGAAGAAGAAAAAAGAAAGATCTTAGTGAAGACAATTAAATTCTCGTAGAGAAACATTGTTTGGATAACCCATTAAAGAACCTTGGTCTTTTGGGAAGAACAAAAGATTTATAATGTGCATAAGGATTTTGGGGAGGGATTTTGGTAGGGTTTGGTTGATCCAAATGGCCTATTAGGCATAAATAGGCGAGGGGAGTAAGTGTTGTTTTATAATTGAGGAGGAGTGATATATTTTTAAATTCTCAAAACTACTCAATAATAGAAACTTAATCTCACCCCAAGTGCCTCCAAAATTTATAAATAATGTATTGGATGGAATATATGGTCAATAAAAACCTAAAATACAGAACAAAACATGTTTTGAACTTCTTATTCCTTATCATTTATGTTTACCCACTTTTATCATTTTAGTTTTTACTATAGTAATTAGTTTTTCTACCTAGGTAATTTATATTTTAAGATTAAAAATAAAATGAGTATCATTTTATAATTTTAACCCTTGGTTTTGAATATGAAATAAAATTTATGAAATTAAAATCCAATGTATGTTGAAAATTAATTTTAACACAAGCGCATGTAACGTGCAAAAAACCTCATTTTAACCTTAACTATGGTAACAATGTTTTTACTCCTTGGGGATCAATATAGTCATTATGAAAGAAATATTGGTCCATTAATGGACCATAGATGATATTTTTAAACATTTAAAAATTACTTGGTAGATAATATAATTTTTAGGAATTTAAAATAATTCAATGAAATATTATTTATTATAAAATATCATTAATGTGAGTTTTGGAAATATTCATTTAATTTACCTTTGAAAATAATAAGACAATGATAGAATTATAATATATTATTTTTAGAACTGTATAACACGATATATTTATCTAAAAAATTCATAAAACACAATAATCTATTCAATTTATATTAATTTTAATATTTTTAGTATCATTTATTTTATTTTTTTATAAATTAAATGATTATTGTGTCAGCGTTGCATAATTTTTTAAGATAATTATATAATTATTAAAATTTAGAAATATATTACTATTAAGAAAATAATTTCATTAAGCTAAAAATTTCTATCAATATTCATTGAAGACTTTTTTTCTACCCATGTGATGTAATGAATCAGATTTTCCCAGTTTTATTTTTATAACATTTCTGGGAAAATTATAAGACTTGGTGCTGATACGACGTGTGATTCTAAGGCCCGATGTGCCCAGAATGTTCTGTCGAAAAATGTTAAATTTTTAAATATCGTCTGTGAGCAGTTTTCCTGAAAAAGTGGAATAACTCTTAAATGGGTTCCTAAATCAGAAATATGAGGGCACCGTTGTGTTCAAGATGGCAGGTTTACCCTAGGAGTGACTCAAGTTTAGTTGGCATGAACATGCACTGGGAAAACCCGAAAATGGAATAACCATAAATAAAATAATTAAATAATTTTTTTTTATTTTTTAAATCCTTATAACTCACAAATGGTGACTCAGATTAAAAATCCGAGACCACCGTTGAGCTCGTAGGGGAATTCTTTCCTTATAAAGAGCCTAACATTGGCCGATACATGCCAAATGTGGAAATTAGTTTTTGGGATGTGACTGTAAATAAAATAATTATATAAATATTATTTTATTTTTAAATCATTATAAATCATCAACGGTAACTCAGATTGGAAATCCGAGAGTACCATTGAGCTCGTGGGGGCGTTCTTTACTTAGGTGGGGTCAAACCTCAACCGACGCGGGTCTAGGGTAAAAGTTAATTTCTATGAGTTTTAAAGAAAAATAAAATAAACTTAAGAAAGTTTATTTTATCCAAAAGAGTTTCGCTGCAACGCAAGGTCAAGCCAGCTGTTTCGTTTCATAAATGAAATAGCGTAATGATGCTGCAATTCAAGCATAACAGAAACATGGTTTCATTTCATAAATAAAATAGTGTAACGATGTTGTGACTCAGCATAATAGAAACACTAAAATGTTTTTCCTCCATTTAATTGTTTAACAGAGACATGGGATTGTCAGAATGATCCTGGATTTGTTGTGAGGCTCTGGAGGAGTGGCATTGGCAAGCGGTGAATGGTGACGAATGGAGAATCACCACAAGTTCCTTCCTTCACCTTCGAAGGATCTCATCATCGACAAGAGTTGCAGATCGAGAATTGATGAATGAGGGTAGAGTGACTATGTTATTCATCAAAAAGTAATCCAATTTTCGGTAGGGGTTTAATTCTAATTGAATTTCTTTATTCCCCATTCTTTGGTTTGAGTGTCAAACACGGATCAACCCATAAACAAGTCGAACCATGGATTGATCGCTGGTTTTACAGGATGAGATTTGACTTGATGGAATTTAAGGGAGTTATATTCACATGATGTTTTATTTTATTCATCAAAACTTCTAACGAGGAAGAATCATGCTTACATGAACAATGATCATGGCCTGTCCTTCATGTGTTCATTATTCATTTTTCTACTCTGCCATTTTTTTCCATTCTTCGTGGTGTGACGACAAATGCAGTCCAAGTAGGACTACAACAGTGGATCAACTCGGGCATGAGGGGAGGGAGATGATAGCCTTGAGTGAACGATCGTTGTCTTGGGAGGCGACAGTGTCGGAGGGAGAGCCGTGGCCAGCGTGGGCCGTAGCGGTGACAAGGGATGCCATCTCGAAGGCTGATTATAGTGGAACCCTTAGCAGCTACCACCAGTGGTGGACCAGGGCCACTAGAAGGTGGAAGAATCATGCCGTGATAGTAGAGGAGGCCTGTGGAAGAGCTGCGGGCAGCAGCATCAGGCTGTGGCCAAGGTGGGCCGTGACAGGGCTATGACACACGGTCAACATACCATGTGCGGGGAGGTGGCCAGTCGAGCCAACTACGTGACGTAGAGAGAACACAACACCTACCAAGTTTGGGGTGGACCGAATCGGCCCACTAGCATGGGCTGAGATAGAAGGAGAACCAGGCCATTAGGCAGCCCGACTGGGCAGAAACCGTATAGCCAGCATGGGCCATGCTAGTGGAAAGAGACCAGGGTGGAACCTCGGCCCAATGGGTCAGGTCCAGAAGACCCAATGGGCCAGAATGGACTAGGTCAAACCAAAAATGACTACTTCAGGTTGGGTCGGCCAAACCGGTTTGGGTTAGGTTGGTCTAACTGGTTCGGAATAGGCCCAGACGCCACCAACCCCTTTTTAGTAAAACGAGCATAACTTCCAAAGAATGTGTCTGATTGACGAACTGTTTGTAGTTTTGGGACCCTAGTGATGAGGAGGTCCTTTTGGAAAACTCAATTTGAGTTTTTGTGGAAGTTGAAATATGACCGATGTCTTGAGGAGTAGATTCTCTTGGAATCAAGTGCACTACGAGTAGATCTCAGTGGCCTAGTAGGCAAGGGGAACTAAATGGACTAGTAGACGAGAAGACCCCAATGGCTCATCAGATGAGCGGACGTTAGTGGCCCAATAGACAAAAGGACCTTAGTGGCCCAAGAGACCTCAGTGGCCCAACATAACTCAGTGACGAGCAGACCTTAGTGACCTAATAGGCCATAATGACTCATCAAGGATGAGTCCCTTGGCAGTACAAGATGATCAAAATTATGACTGATAGTCTTTCTTTATATAATTTAGGTTATACCCATGTGATATGACTCTAGATACTCTCTTGACTATACTCCTTAGAGGGTACGCTTCGTGTACCTCTTTGGTAGTTTTATTTGTGTATTTCTTTGTGGTATACCTTTGTGGTTTGGGTTCCCTACTAAGTATTGTTTTACTCACCCCTACGTGGGATTTTCCCTCACATATTGTGTCTAGTATAGATGATCGAAGCTTTGATGGAGTCCTTAGTGGACTGGGTCCAAGTGGTTCTTAGAGTGTCCTGCTAGATGAGACATGCTTCTGCAACTTCAGACAACTATTTCTATACCTACCCTTTATGTAGTGTTTTCTGTAGAGGAGTTCTAGAGACTTGTAATATTACTTTTTTATTTCATTTGTGCTTGTATTCTAGCCTAGTTTACCTTCATTTTTCTACTTTTGTACATTGTGTTTGTTTACTTAGTGTATTCACTTTCCAACATCTATGGCTCAGATTTGTGTGTGTGTGTATAGATACTTAGGAAAATACCTCCCATTTTTTTGGGATATGCTTACTCTGTGCTAGTCGCCAGATCTTAACCTATGGAAGGCGGGCTTGGGGTAGTCACGACATGGGATTGGGGGACGGGTCGTGAAAGAGTAGTATCATAGGTGGTCGGTTCTACCTTAAGAACTCAGATTCTATGATTTTGGTTTGGGGAAACAATGTTAAGTGTGTTGAGTTCAGTTTTTAGGCTATAGAATTTAGTGTTGGTGCGGAAGCCAATGTATCCATACACCAGGACACTGAATTATGATTTTTAACTCATTACATGAAAACACAAGTTGTAGGAAAAAATGGTGGTGCATGCATCGTATAGGAATGAGTTGAGTTTTCCATGTCCTTCTCAAGTCATCTCACCAGGTATACTCTATTGATCTAGGTTCATCTTGTTTTGATTCAAGATACTTCAATGTAGACATATAGCTAGGATTCCACCACGTGATCATGAGTATGATCTGCGGGGTTATGAGATGGGTACATGGGTTCATACTAGAGACAACACCATCAGGTGGTGTACCAGCTATATCACCACCTGTGGATTAGCGCATGGTACTCGTAGTACTAGTGGATGAGATGCGCGAGCTGAGCACACTTCATGAGTTTCAGTGACAGAGACCCCTTAGCTTCTAAGGCGATCCCAACTCACGGCCAGATAAGGACTAGCTTGAGGTGGTGACCAAGATTTTCACATAGTCAGGACACTATTAAATCAGATGACATTCCTAATAGTGATCCTTCTACGTGGCTCAGTAGGGTGATGACAGGGTTTAGATTACCTGATCTTACGATGAGGTGAATGTTTCATAGACAGAGATTGAGAACCTTTCTCAGAGAAGTGGATATCTCCATAAAATCTAAGGGATATTCCTACCCAAGAGATTATACAATTTTGGAAGGACAACATGTCGGTAGATGATTATTCGTCGAGGCGTACCGAACTTTCTAGGTACTTGATGAATATGATATAACCAGTGCTTCAGGTATCGAACCTTTGAGTGGGGTGTGCTTAGGGACATCCGAGCCAACACTATTCCTCTGTGCATTCCTACTTATGCTAGGTTTCTAGAGAGAACCTTTGTGTTTGAAAGTATTTTGAGTGAGTAGATACAACCGGTGGATTTTAGTAATGGGAAAACATGAAACCGATGTCAGTCTCAGAGACTTGGACTTGTGATATGTTCTGAGAAGAGGTCCAAAGATAGGGGATCTATAGCTTAGGGATCATAGGATGAGTCTAATCATCCTAGAAAGAGGCAATTATTTTCAAAAGATGATAGGAGAAATCTCTCTAGAGATTTTCCAACCCATCATGCTAATAGTGAAATGGTGGATGGGCCACCAGGGTAGAGAAAATGATAGGAATAGATGGATCTGTAGGGTAGAAAATATGGTAGAGAAGCTAGGGGATTAGCATGAGGTGGTATAAATTTCAACATGTTACAACCACAACCCCAATATGTTCCACACTAGGCTTAGGGAGCTGAAGGATAGGGGAAGGGGGTAGCTACATGCGGTCAAGGCATATAACCCAATGGCTCCAGGAATGATTCAAGGTACGGTCTGTGTTTACTATTAGCTGCCATATTAATAGACACAAGTGTTAATAATTCATTCTTATCATGAATCTTGTTCAATACCTAGAGTTTCTGGTTAAACCATTGACTTGACCCTTACATCAAGAGATATTTATGGGAGGATAGTTGATAATCACACTTATGATGATGGTGTGACTTGACCCTTGAGGTGAGATTTTTGGTTAAAACCTCTTGGTGGCAGTGTCAAGGCCTTATAATGTTAGTTTGGGTATGGAATGGTCATCCACAAATCATGCTCAGATTGACTGTTTTAGGAAAAAGGATGCGGTATGTCCACAACATTGGAATGGGTTTTTCCTTGGTCAGAGAAAAAAAGGAAACCCAGGTAGCACAAGATAAACTCATGCATAGGAGGGTGCAGCCGATCACACTTGAGTCAGCCAGCCTTACCCTCATGGTAGTGGATGTTTTGAGTTTTCAGTTCCTAGTAGTAGTGGTGGAGTATAGAGACGACTTTCTAGAATATATTTCTTAGATTAACTTCCCACAGGGATATGGAATTCTACACCATTCTACGCCCCGATATGGCACCAATATGACCATCAGTATATCGGATGGATTTCGTAGTGCTTCAAGAGTTGAGGGTGTAAGTGGGGGACTTATAGAGGAAGGGATTAGTAAGACCTAGTGTTTGAGGTTATGTGTGGATTACTAACACTTTAACCAAGTGGCCATGTAGAATGAGTACCCACTACAGAAGGGACGATGAACACATCAATTAGTTGAAAGGGGAAGCCTTTCACATGGATGGAAAGGTGCCTGTAGGCTTTTCAACAGTTAAGATAGGGTTTGATGAGCACCTCGATCTTGAGTTTTCCAGAGGATGGAGTCGAGTACGTAGTGTTTTATGATGCATTAGAGACCAGAATTGGTTATTTCTTAATGTAGAGGAAAGTGGTGATTTCCTACGGTTCACATCAGTTGAGATCACATGTGCAGAACTACGTGACCCACGATCTTGAGTTGGTAGTGATAATATTTTCAATGAAGATGTGGTGACACTAATTTATGGGAGAATGAATTATCTTCTACTCTAAGTACAAGAGTCTTAAGTATATCTTCTCACAAACTGATTTGAACTTGAGACCAAGATGATGGTTGGGGTTCCTCCAGAAATATGACTTCGAAGTAGTCTATACTCTTAGTAAGGGGAACATGGTAGAGGATTATCTCAGCGGGATATCCAGTTCATAGTTTCTGAATGAGGGAACATAGTAGTTAGCCTCATTACAGTTATCCTTCATGGATATAGATGATGAAACTTACCTCCAATCGGTGGTTGTTAACCATCTACTCTTAAAGTGAGTCAGGGAGGCACAACTCGATACTGACTATGGGTCTTTAAGTGATCAGTTGTCTATAGGGAATAACCTTGATGGATATTAGAAAGGTGAGGAGCATGTCGTTCCTTTTAGAGGATGTAAAATAGTAGTAGTGGATGCCTAGAGTGATGAGATGCATTTAGATATGCATGTGGGTGTCAAGGAAGACATCGGGGATGATAGAACAGGTTAAAGTTGGGCTTACCTATTGATATAAAAGCTAAGTGCTTATTTAATCAGTTTTGTGGTTTGTCAACACATCGTGTCGATCCCATGTTCTTGGAAGGGGTTGATCTTTTGTTTCTTAGGGTGCCAAGAAGGGAGTGACAAAGAATATAAATGGAATTTGTGACAGGTTTATCACGTACATCTTGGGGACACAGTACCATCTCAGTGATCATTGACCAACACACCATGTCAATCACTTCTTATCTTTTCAGGAATGAAGTCCTATTGAGATCTTAGGATACCTCTATGTGCAGGTGATAGTTCGACTCCATAGAGTCCCATAAAAAATAGTCTTAGATCGAGGTGGAAGATTTGCATCCCAGTTATGGAAGAGATTTCAGGAGGTGTTTGGGAATCAGCTATGCTTGAGCATAGATTTCCACCCATTGAAAAACAACCAGATAGAGCAGACTATTCAGGTCTTAGAGGACATGCTACATGCTTACATCCTTGATTTTTTCCACAATTGGGAGGATCACCTACTTATGGTGGATTTTGTGTACAAAAATAACTACTACTACACCATCGGTATTTCACCATTTGAGGCCTTGTATGGGCGACCATGTTGGTCACCACTTTGCTGGACTAACCTTAGAGAGACAACACTCATGGGCCTAGAGTTGGTGCAAGCTACTACAGAGAAGGTGTAGGTCATCTAGGAGTAGATGAAGAATACACGGAGCTATCAAAAATCCTATTTTGATTTGAGAAGGAGACCCTTGGAGTTTGAGGAGGAAAACAATGTGTTTCTTTAGGTCTCTTTTCTATATGGGATATGGATATTTGGACAAGGTGGAAAGTTATCTCCGAGGTTCATCAGACCTTTTCTATTATTGTGTAGAGTGGGTGAGGTGGCATACCCCTTGGATCTACCTGCATAGTTAGAGTGGGTGCACGATGTCTTTCAAGTATCCTAGCTAAAGAGATATGTACATGACCCATCACACGTCATTGACTGGGGAGAGTTAGACATTGACGACATGATGAATTTTGCGAAGTTTCCGATATATATTGAGGATCGACAGGAGAGGAACCTCTGTGGGCAATCAATTCTTCTAGTTCATGTTTGGTGTCAGAAAAAGAATCTCTAAGAGAGAACGTGGGAGTGGGAGGCTTAGGTTCGTGCTTGTACCCTCATTTTTTGGGAATCCCCTGGTTTGGCTTTCGGGGACGTAAAGCTTTAAGGTGGGGAAGATATAATGACTCAAATTTTTCTGGTTTTAGTTTGAGAAAATTTCTAGGAAAATTCTAAGACTAGGCACTAAGACGATGTGTGATTTCGAGGCCTAGTGTTCCCAGAATGGTCCGTCAAAAAATGTTAAGTTTTTAAATAGCACTCATGAGCAGTTTTCCTAAAAAAGTGGAATAACTCTTAAATAGGCCCCCAAATCAGAAATATGAGGGCACTATTGTATTCAGGATGGTGGGTTTACCCTAGGCATCACTTATGTTTAGTCGGCATGGGACCCCAGTGAGAAAAACCAAAAACGACATAACCATACATAAAATAATTAAATAAAATAGTTTTATTTTTAAAATATTTATAACTCAATAACGGTGACTCGGATTGAAAATTTGAGACCACTGTTGAGCTCGTGAAGGCGTGCTTTCTTTATGTGGAGCCTAACATTGGCTGGCATGGGCTAAATGTGGAAAGTAGTTTTTGGGATATGACCATAAATAAAATAAATAAATAAAGATTATTTTATTTTTAAATACTTATAAATCAAAAATGGTAACGTGGATTGGAAATCTGACAGTACCGTTGAGCTCGTGAGGGTGTTATTTACTTTTATGAGGCCTAACCTCGACCTACACGGGTTGAGGGTAAAAGTTAATTTTTGGGTGTTTTAAAGAAAAATAAAATAAAATTAAGAAATTTTATTTTATTTAAAAATGTTTCGCTAAAACACAATGTTGAGCTAGATGTTTCATTTCATAAAAAAATAGCGTAACAACATTAAAACTCAAGAGTAACAAAAAACGATGTTTCCTTTGATAAATGAAATAGTGTAAGGACACGATGAATCAGTGTAACAGAAATGCTGAAATGTTTTTCCTCCATTTAATCGTTTAAAAAAGATACGAGATCATTGGAATGATCCTAGATTTTCATGTAGGTTCTGGAGGAGTGTCATTGGCAAGTGGAGAATGGTGGAGAATGAAGAATCACCACAAGTTCCTTCATTCCACTTCAAAGGATCCCATCATCTACGAGAGTTGCAGATTGAGAATTGACGAACGATGGTGGAGAGACTCCATTCTTTATCGATGAGCAATCCGATTCCAGGTAGGGGTTTAATTCTAGGTGAATCCCTTTCTTACCCATTCTTTGGTTTGAGCGACGAACATGGATCAACCCATGAATAGGTTGACCCATGGATCAATCACATGTTTTGTGAGATGGGATTTGAATTGTAGAAATTTATGGGATTTGGATTCATGTGATGTTTTTTTTTCTGTCAAAACTATAAACAAGGACAAATCATGCTGACACAAACAAAGGTTGTGGTCCGTCCTTAGTGTGTTCCTTGTGAATTCTTCTACTCTGACCTTTTATTTCCATTCTTCATGACGTGAAAACAACTGTGATCCAAGTAGGACCACAATAGTGGATTAACCCAGGCATGAGGCCGAGGGAGATGACAGCTCTAGGTGAACAACTGTTGACATGGGAGTTGGTAGTGGTGGGGGGAGTACTGCGGCTAGCATAGGTCATGAAGGCGCACCGCGATAGTAAATGAGGCCTATAGTGGGGCGATGGAACACGGTCAACAGAATGCCTATGGGGAGGAGGCCGACCAAGCTAGCTGTGTGACGCGAAGTCGACGCATTGCCTGCTGCGTCCAGGGTGGAACAAACTCGCTCATTGGGATGGACCCTTGGCCTAATGGGAATGGCCCTTGGGCCAAGCCGGGTTGGGTCGGGTAGTCCGACCGGGTCAGACAGGCCCAGACCCAACCAACCCCTTTTCATTAAAACATGCATAACTTCCAAACCGTGTGTCCGATTGATGAGCCGTTTATAGTATTGGGACCCTTATGATGAGACAATACTTTTAAAATACTCAATGTGGGTTTTCATGGAAGTTAAAATATGACTGATGGATTGAGGAGTAGATTCTCCTAGAATCAAGGGTGCTACAAGTAGACCTCAGTGGCCCAGAAGGCGAGCGAACCTCAGTGGCCTAGTAGAACTCAGTGACAATCAGACCTCAGTGGACCATCAGACCTTAGTGATGAGTGGAACTCAGTGGCCTAATAGGCCATAATGACTCATCAGGGATGAATCCCTCAGCAGTACAAGATGTTCAACATTAGGACTGATAGTATTAATTTCTATACTTTAGGTTATACCTATGTGATCTGAATCTAGTGACTTTCTTGAATATACTCCTTAGAGGCTACACTTTGTGTACCTCTTTGGAAGTTTTCTTAGTGTATTGCTTTGTGGTATACCTTTATGGTTTGGGTTCCCTACTGAGTATTGTTTTACTCACCCCTACACAGGCTTCACCCGCACGTATCATGTCTTGTGCATAAGATATATGATTTGAAGGAGTCTTTGGTGGACTGGGGCTAGGTGGTGCTTAGAGTGACCTGATAGACGAGACATGCTTCTGCGACTTTAGACAGCTATTTCTGTACCTACCCTTCAGGTAGGGTTTTATGTGGAGGAGTTCCATAGACTTATACTTTTACTTTTATGTTTCACTTGGGCTTGTATTCTGGCCACGTTTATCTTCATTTTTCTACTATCATACCTTATGTTTGTTTATTTACAGTATTCACCTTCCAACATCTGTGTCTTGAAGTTGTGTGAGTGTATACAGGTACTTAGGAAAATTCCTCCCATTTGTTTCGGATATGCCTACTCAGTGCTAGTCTCTAGCCTCTGGCCTATGGGATGCAGGCTTGGGGTAGTCACGACATGGGCCCTGGGGGACGGGTCATGACATGTGAACACATAGTTGAAATTTAAAAGCATTATTTTTGGCATTTTTTCTTTTTCTTTACTTAAATTATTATATTGGTCACTTTTATAGGAAATTGTACAAAAAACACATAGAACTGAGACTAGGTGATAATGGTTAAAATATGGCTATAAAATAGTAATTTTAAAATTTTTAGGTCATTTTAAACCTTATCTTTTTAGTTTAACCCCCTAGTAAACTCGTTTTAACCTTAACTATGGCAATTATTTTTTACTATTTTTACTATTCATTAAGGAAAATGATTAAGCTGAAATTATTATATACTATTAATTATGATGATAATAGATTTTAAATCTATTTTACCAAATTAAATTCAAAAAAATTGTATAATTTAATTTAAAATTAAACCCATATACACGATGAAAAATGATTTTCCAAAGGAAAAGTTTTTAAAATTATAAAAAAATTTTATATCTAAATCTAACATATAATTTATTCCAATAAGATAAATTAGATTAATTATAATATAATCGAACAAATTTTAATTTTAAAATAATTTTAAATTTAAATGGAACTTTTTAAATTCTTTAAACAAAAATACATTTTTCAATAAAAACCAGTATTTTTCACTATTCATCGAAAAATAAATATTTTCAAAAAATTCTCAAAAATTTACTCTAAGATAATTTTTAAATGATTATTTGAAAAAATAATTTCATTTTTAAAATAAATTTTATAAAATTGGTAAAAATTAATTTTTAAATATGTGCACAAAGCGAGACAAAACCGCCATTTAGAAAATACAGTTTCTCAGAATACATTTCTTTTTCTTTCAAATTATTTTCATTATATTTGTAATAAATAGATAAAAATTATATTTATTTTATATATTTTTAAACTATATAATTTTCATAATTTAGCTATTACTATTCATACCCTCCAATTTAATAGTTAGGTTATAACAATATACTATATTATAGTTCATTTAGACTCAAGGTTTCTAGTTCTGAAAACCATCAAAGAGAGTGAATTTATTTAAAATAGAAATATATCATAAAGTCTTAGGGTGTTACATTATATTATAAGATCAGTGTTGTGTTTCATATACACTATGAAACCTAATTTTTTTTAAAATCTCAGGGTGTTACATTCTCCACACCTGTTGGGACCAAGTTGGATTGTGAAAGAAGTTTGAGGAGTTTTTTTTACAGAGTGTTGTCTTTTGTTATCAAAGAGGATAAATAAATTCACTTTATAAAAGCCTTGGTAAACTATGACAGTGATTTTATTATTTGTATTTAACAAATATCATAAGTTTTGAAAACTTGTGATGAAATCCTTATAAAGGATAGGGGAGTAAAGAAGTATTTTTGACAAAGGAAAGAAAGTGGAGTGCAAGTATAAGTGGCGCGCAAGTGTGGCACACAAGTATAAGTGGCACGTAAGTGTATGTTGCACGCAAGTCATATTTCAATATCATCACATCAAAATATGGCAAAGGAAAGAAATTGGCGCACAAGTTATGGATTGACGTGCAAGTATGAAGTGTCGTGCAAGTATAAGTGGGGAGCAAGTAGGAATAGTGCGTAAGTGTATCTGGCACGCAAGTAAAGAAGTGGAGAGAAAGTTGAGTTTCATGCCTCACATGCAGGGTCACCAAAATTCCTATAAATAGACTACTACCCTCCTCATTTTTCTATTCTTGGCACTTAAGATAAACTTTTATCTCTGATCGTGCATGTAGTAAAAAGTGGTGCGCAGGCTGAAGTGTCACACATGTTGTGTGTTATGCACAAAAGTGGCACACAAGTAGAAGTGGTGAAAAAGTTATAAGTTGCACGTAAGAAGGAAGTTGTGTTCCAGATGTTTGTTGCTTATAACCCCAAAGTGGTGTGAAAATTGTGATTTTTTCACAATTATGGTGCACAAGTAGTTAGTGGTGTGCAAGCAGGGAGGTACGCAAGTAGAGTGATGCGTAAGCAGGGAGGCGTGCAAGAAGAGTGGCACACAAGCAAGGAGGTGCAAAAGTAGGGAGGCACACAAGATGTTTGCACCAAGAGGTTCTTACAACTTCTGGGTAGGAAAGTGAAGAATTGTTTTGAGAGATTTAATTTGTGTAATCTCTTCAAGATGTATAGAAACATTACATTAACCTATTTGTTATAAGATGGAGAACATGAACTATTGTATTGTTTTAAAAGTGTTACACGAGTGTAAAGAAATATCTTACTCATTGTATTTCACATAAAAGGATTATTTTCTAGTGTATTGTGTGGTACTAGATTGTTTCTGTACCATACCAAGGGTGTAACTACTCTTGTTGAGTAGTGAACCATGTAAATCTTGTGCTCCTATGGTTATATGTGTTTAGTAGGTAAGTAAATCTTTAATAGGAGGTGAATGTTAAAAAAAAATAAGGAAATATAAAAAGAAAAAGATATCACTAATTCACCCCTCCCCCTCTCAGTGATACTTGGATCATGATAGGGAACTTCAATTGGTATCAGAATGACATGTTTCCTTTTTTTGTTCTTTGATGAAGTTATGATGGAGAATATGAATTGTGTGAACAGTAAGGGGATTCCGATATTTTATGGAAGTAATTATCATATCTAGAAATATAGAATGATACCTTATCTTATGTATCTGGGGTATGATGTTATTGAAATGAAAATTGATGGATTTTTTCCTATTGATGACAATATTACTCTTACTCTTGCCGATTAGAAGAATCTTAAGAATGATGGAAGAGATAAAAATGCATTACTCTCTTCTCTTTATGAGAGTGAGTTTTTAAGAGTGAAAGGTGTCACTAAAACTAAAGGCATTTGGGATAAGTTGAAGAACATCTATAAAGGAAATACAAAAGTGAAGAAGGAAAAACTAAAAATCAGGAGGCTGAAGTGTGAAGACTTGAAAGTGGAAGAATCTGAATCTATTGGGGACTTCTTTACCAGGGAAAATAACATTTTCAATACAATCACATGTCTTGGTGAAAAGTTGGAGGATTCTAAACTTGTTGAAAAGATCTTGAAAATTATTCCTGACAAGTTTGATGATAAAGTTTCTTCATTAGAAGATAGAGACCCTAAAACATTATCTCTGGATGATTTTCATAACACTCTCATTACTTATAAAATGATAAGGGAGAAGACTATGAAGAGAAAAACAAAAGATGATAGAGAAATTTCATTCAAGGACGCAAAGAGAGATAAGTCAAAGAAGACTTTTATTGAAGATGAAGCTAGTGAATCTGATTATGAAGATGAGAAATGTAAAAATTTTGATGAAATTTTATCCTTGTTTTCTAAGAATGAGAAAATAGGTGTAGGGAAATAAAAGGGGAAAATTCCCTTTAAATGTTTTGAATGTGTAGACATTATTCACTTTACAGCTAATAGTCCTCAAAAAAATAAAGTAGAAGACAATGATGACGATGACATAAGGATAATAAGGTCATAGAAGAAACAAGATAACAAAGATAAGTATTTTTCAAAGGGGAAGGATAAAAATTTCTTCAAATCAAAAGGAAGAATTTTTTTTCTAATGATGAAGATGAAGAAAATATTAAAGATAAATCTGAGAAATTGTTTACTAAGAAATCTAGAGAGAATACCTTTATTATAGTAGTAAATAATGAAGATTATGAGAGTAGTAGTTCTGAAGAAGAAGAAACTCAAGTTGAATATCATCTAAAAGAAGAGTTGAAAGAATGTTTGAGGAAGATCATAAGGATTGAGAAGTAAAATAAGAAGTTGATAAATGAAAATTCAACATTAAAAAATCAATAAGGTTTTCTTGATGAGAAAGTCAAGATGGAAAAGGAGATTAATGATTGGAATAATTATCTTGAGAATGAAAAGAGTTCTAATGATCATATTGAAGTAAAGATGAAGGTAAAAGAAGAAGATTTGGAACTTGTCCAACAAAAACTTTTTAAAGATAAAGGTATATCAGTTTCAAAAAAACTATCTCAAAAGTTAGTGAAAGTTCTAGTATAAAAGAAACAAATAAGGATCAAGAAAAGTTACCTTTAAAAGTTGAGAATAAATATGGAACTGGTTTTAATAAGAACAAATATAGAAATACTATGTATGTGGCCAAAGTTAACAATGCCAAAAAATCAGAAGTATATAAAAATCCTGAGTCTAGAAATATTTCTACTACTTCTGGTTTTGATAAGTCTGAACAGAAATATGAGCTAAAAAAGAAAGTTACAATTGAAAATAGGAAGGCTGATGGGTAGTAGAGTTCTGTTAAGAAGAGTGTTGAGAAGCATGTTCACAACTCTGGTCAGTATGGAAGTTTTAGAGGGAAATATTCATTCTATGGCTATAGGTGGTATTGTGGTGGATTCAGACACATGTAAAATATGTGTTGGTTCAACAAAAAACATTACTACTATTCCAGAAGTTATGGAAGACCAAGTTTGAGGGGGATTCAATCCTATCAAACGAATAAGTATGAGAAGTAAGTTCAAAAGAAATCTGAGAAGTATGATGTGAAAGTTGAAAATAGGTTCTAGCCATTGGAAACTATTTGTGAAATATGCGAACATCCTGGAAATTTTTCTAAGGGACGTCTTGTTTTATTGATAGCACAACAAAATATTCTTAACAAATCTTAGAAGTTGGAGGTGAATAATGAAATGGAAGAACAAAAAGTCTTGTTGTCAAAACCGCTTTGAAAGCTACAAAAGGAGAACATCCATGGATTCTTGATAGTGGGTGTTCTTCTAATATGAAAAGAGACTTAAAGTTTCTGAAGAATGTAAAATAATTAAATGAAGGAACAATGACATTTGGTAAAGATGAATCTATGAGGATCAAATTTTTTGGGTCAACCATCATCAGGAATGAAAAAATAAAATCTAGGAAAACATTATATGTTGATGGATTGAAACATAATCTTCTGAGTGTTTCACAACTCTATGATGAGGGAAACAAAGTTATCTTCAAAAAATATCGGTTTGTTGTGAAAAGTAAAAATAATGGAAAGGTAGTTACAAGAGGACAATATACAAAAGGGAACTTGTTACAAGTTGGTGAAGTGCAGAACTCTTGTTACATGAGCATGGTGGATGAAAATCAATTATGGAATAAAAGGATGGGACATATGTGTCATAGAAACATGTGAAAGTTATCAACATGAGACAGTGTTCGAGATATGCCTGATTTATCAAGAATAAGAGATTGTTGTTACACTATTTGTAAAAAATGGAAGATTACAAACCCTATGAATAAGATAGTTGACATTCGTTCAAAAAAACCCTTGGAACTTATACATTATGATGTATGTAGACTAATGAGAAAGCAATCAAAAAATAGAGATAAGTACTTCATTACTTTCATTGATGACTTTACTCGCATTACATGTGTTATGTACATGAGGCATAAGTCAGATGCTCTTAAAATGTTTATGACTTTTAGGGGGAAAGAAGAGAAGTAATGTTGGTATTCAGTGAAGAATTTGAGAACTGATAATTGTAGAGATTATAAGAATGAAGAGTTTTAAGCATGGAATTATTCACGAGTTTAGTTCACCATACACACCTCAACATAATGGGGTTACTAAAAGAAATAATAGAAGCCTGGTGAAAATATGGAGAACTATGTTACTTAAACATATTATTTCTCATTATTATTGGTGGAAAGCCCTGAGAACTACTGTATATATTTAAAACTGATGTTTCTACATGAAAAATTCTGATATGACTCCATTCGAAATGTTATATAGAAAAACTCAAAGTCTAAAAAACTTAAGAGTTTTTGGGAGTCCATGCATTATAAAAAGGAAAGGTGGAAACCTTTGTAAGTTTGAGAAAAGAGGAGATGATGAAATTTTTCTTGGATATGATCTATAAGGAAGAAGATATAGATACTTCAATAAATAAATAGGGAGAATTATTGATTATGATAATGTGAAAGTTACTAAAAATATTGAGAAAGAAAAGAAAGCTTATGATGATGTGAAAGATGAGCAGAACAAAGAAATTTTTGTTAACAATTCTGACAGTTCTACAGATAGTGGTAATCCTACTCAAGAAGAAGAAATGGAATAAAAAATTTCAAGTGATGGGAAAGAAGTTCCAATACCTCATCCTAGTCTGAGGAAGAAAGTGGAATCTTAGAATATTATTGGTTATAAACATCAAATAGTTCAAACAACAATAACGTCAAAAGTTGTGACACACACTTCATTGTATTCAAAATTTGAGACAAATTATGTGAATAAAGATTTTGAGAATATAGAATGGGTTCAGGATATTCATGAAGAGCCTGAAAATATAGAAAATAATGATACATGGTAACTTTTACCCAAGATAGAAAACAAAAACATTATTGGTACAAAGTGAGTTTTTTGGAACAAGCTGAATGAAGAAGGTGAAGTGATAAGAAAAAAAAGCAAGATTAGTTTGGAAAGGTTATTTAAAAATTGAAGGCATTGATTTTGATGAAACCTTTTCTCCAGTGGTAAGGTTAGAAATAATCATAAACTTTCTTACTATTGTTGAACAACGAGGTTACAAAATCTTTTAAATGGATGTAAAATATGTATTCTTGAATGGTGATATTGATGAGGAAGTTTACTTTGATCAACCTTGTTGATTTGTTATTTGGAAGCATGAAAGTTATGTGTTCAGGTTGAATAAGGATTTATATGAGCTAAAATAGGCTCCAAGGTCATGTTATTCTAAATTGTATAATTTCTTGAGGAATATGAATTTCAAGAAGGGTAGAGTTGACAACAACCTTTACATAGAGGAATGTGAGGAGTTTTCTCTCATTGTAATTGTTTATGTTGATGACATTATCTTTGCTGGAAACGATGAAAGATTATGTGAAAGATTTGCTGAGGAGATGAAGAAGTCATTTGAGATTTCCTTACTGGGATAAATGAAATAATTTCTTGGGTTACAAATTTTACATAAGAGGAACCACAATTTTCTTTCTCAAGAAAAGTATGCTAAGGAACTTCTAAATAAGTTTGTTATAGAAAATTCAAAACCAGTTTCCACATCGATCTTAGTGGGAACCAAGTTTTATAAAGATAGAGATGGTAAAGTAGTTGATCAGAGAGAGTTTTGAAAGATGATTGGAAGTTTATTATATTTCACTGGCTGAAGACCCGGCATTTTTTATGCTATTACCCTATGTGAAAGGTTTTAGAGTTCTCCTAAACAATCACATTTAATTATTGGAAAGAGGATTCTTAGATATATCAAGGTCTCAACAAATTTTGTAATTAGGTATGATGGCGTAGAAAATACTAATTTTTTTGGGTATTCAGATACTGTTTGGGATGGAAATATTGATGATAGAAGATCTATATTTTATGGAGTTTCCATTATAGGGAAAATTTGTGTTAGTTGGAATATAAAGAAATATAATTCAGTGGCACTTAGCACATATAAATCTATGTATGTTTCTTCTACTCAAGATACTACCCAACTTATGTGGATGAAGACTCAGTTGGAAGATATACTTGTTAAAGTGAAGCTACCCTTACTCTTGGGATGTGATAATCGGAGTGTAATCAATCTTACAAGGAACTAGGTACAACATTATCGTTCAAAACAGATTGGAATAAAGTACCAATTCATCAAAAATTAGGTGGAGAATAATGAATTGAATCTGGAGTACATTCCTATATTAGAACAAGTTGCTGACATATTCACAAAACCATTACCAAAGGAACTATTTTCTAAATTGAGGTTGAACATAGGTGTCCAACCTCATTCTCATCAAGGTTGAGGCATGTGTGTCTATCCCCAATCTTATCTTGACTTTGGATTTTGTTTTCAAGGGGGGGGGAAATTGTTTCATAAATCTATCCTTACAGAGTCATGCATAAAGGGGGAGTTGTGGGTTAGATGTGAATCCAACATGTATGCATGTGAAATATTATAACTATTTGTTGGAGTGGTTATATTAAACTAATTTTTTTATTCCAGGAAATTTGAAGAAGTGAATAATACTGAGGTAGATTCTTAGAAGATGTTTTGAATAAGGATGATGTGATATGATAATAAAATTTCATAGTCACTACTTTTGGAAAACATGGTTTCGGCTAGCAATCATTCTTGTTTCATATAATGAGTTAGATCACGTAGTATTAGAATTGTTGATAAGTAATCCATTTATTGAGGTTAAAAATTTTAGTGTTTTATGAATCTTGGTTAACAAAAAAAATCCTAAGGATGATAGTTTTGGGACCAAGTTGTATGGATAAGGAATTTTGAGGATTTTTCTTTTACAGTGTGTTGTCTTTTATTGTCCAAGAGGATAAATCAATTCACTTTGTAAAGGCCTTAGTAAAATATGATGATGATTTTCTGATTTTTATTTTACAATTATCATAAGTTTGGAGAACTTGTGATGAAATCCTTATAAAGGATGGGGGGTGGGGTAAAGAAGTGTTTTTGACAAAGTAAAGAAAGTGGTGCGGAAGTATAAGTGGCACGCAAGTGTGGAACACAAGTATAAGTGGTGTGCAAGTGTATGTTGTGCGCAAGTCATATTTCTAGATCATCACATCAAAATATGACAAAGGAAAGAAAGTGGCATGAAAGTTAAATATTGGTGTGCAAGTACGAAGTGGAACACAAGTATAAGTGGCGCGCAAGTAGGAATGACACACAAGTGTATGTGGCACACAAGTCATGAAGTGGAGCGCAAGGTGAGTTGCATGCCTCATGCGCAGGATCAGAAAAATTCCTATAAATAGAAGACTACCCTCCTAATTTTTCTATTCTCAACACTTAAGATTAAATTTAAACTCTGGTCGCGCAAGTAGTAGAAATTGGCATGCATGATGAAGTGTCTCATAAGTTGTGTGTTATGCACAAAAGTGGTGCACAAGTAGAAGTGGTGTAAAAGTTGTAAGTTGTGCACAAGAAGGAAGTTGTATTCTAGAAGTATGTTGTTTATAACCCTGAATTGGCGTGAAAATTGTGAGTTGTACACAATTATAGCGTGCAAGTAATTAGTGGTGAACAATCCGGGAGGCGCACAAGCAGAGTGACGCACAAGTAGAGAGGCACGCAAGCAAAGTGGAGTGCAAGAAGGGAGGCACACAAGCAAGGAGGCACACAAGCAGGTAGGCATGCAAGCAAGGATTAACGCACAAGTTGTTTTCACCAGGAGGTTCTCACCAACTTCTAGGTAGGAAAGTGAAGAATTTTTTTGAGAGATTTGATTTTTGAAATCTCATGAAGAATCATAGAAACATTTAATTACCCTATTTGTGTTAAGAGGGAGTACACACACTATTGTATTGTTGTCAAAGTGCTACAAGAGTGTAAGATAATATCCTAATCATTGTATTCCACATAAAAGTATTGTTTTCTAGTAGATTTTGTAGTACTAGATTATTTCCATATCATACCAAGGACGTAGCTACTCTTGTTGAGTAGTGAACCTTATAAATATTATGTTCCTGTGGTTGTGTGTGTTCAGAAGGGAAGGAACTCTTTAACATGAGGCAGAGGTTGTTTCAAAAAATAAGGAAACATAAAAATAAAAAGATATCACTGATTCACCCCTCCCCCTCTCAGTGATACTTAGATCCTGACTGAGAACTTCACCAACTTCAATAAATTGTGTCCTCACAATTTGATATTGTGCTTGGAAACCATGGGTTTTGCATTTGAAAACTCACACCATAAAAATTCTTAAAAATACTTCTTGATAAAATAGGGAAAAGGAAATATGAAGGTCATCAGGAATAACACATAATTAGGTTTCCATGTAGGCGAGCATTGAAGAGAAGTGAAAATAAGGACATGGAAGAAAAGAGTAAATAATTATGGAGAGTGATAGAGGTTATTGATCATAAGAAAGTGAATGACCAAGAGATTGTCAATGAACACAAAACCATAAATCTTTGATGAGTTAAATGATGATTTGTTCCATCAGATATGATGGTAATAGGATATAATTTTTATTTAAATATCACTTTTTCATAGATTTAAGGGATTGTTTTACTATAAAGATAGATGATGATACGACATTTTGTATGGATCCCCAATCAATTAAATTATTATTTACCTAAGAACTTACCATAATGTCACAACCTAGGGTCGATCTTATAGAGACCACTCACACACACTATCTTTCTATTGCCACTATTATAAATAAAACTAATATAATACTATAAAACTAATAAATATAGGGGGGTTGAAAGATATATTAAATTTAAAAATATATAAATATAAATATGAAAATATAATACACAATGAAAAATAAGAAGAAAACACAAAGAATTCAATAGAATAAAACTATTGTTCTCGGGGTTTCATGGTGATGTTATCATTATTATTAAAAATATATTCCTTATTATTTTATCCTATTTATAGATCTATAACTTTCACTCTACATACTCTAATTCAAATGGTATTACCATACAATAATACCTCTACATGTAGGATTAATCTCTTCCACATCAATACCTAAGCTAAACTCCACCGTTTGAATTCCTTAGATATCAATGAGAAGGAAAATGATTAAATGGGGATGAAGAAAATAGTAGTAGAGAAAGTGGGGTGACCTATCACCACAATTTTTTTATTAACCACTAAGATATTATAATAAAATATGATAAATCATGAAATAACAATAAAATCAAACACTACCACTTACCCTAGAACAATAGCGAGGGTTAGTTCTTCACAAACATAGAGTTATGAGAAGTATGGTGGGAGAAAAAAAATAGAAAAACAAATATAGGTAGAAGAAAAGATATAAACTAATATATATTAAACATATAAAGAACTAATATATTAGAAACACTCCAACCCTCATTAAAAATGTCTATCCTCTAGTATGGGATGTGAGACACATATTTATAGAGAAAAAGTGAGAAAGTATGGATCAAAAATATGTACTCTGAATGTTTTTTCATGTTATTACCTTTAAATGGTAGAATCATATTTTTTTACTTATGAAATTTATTCCTTTATGTATTATGCATGATTTCACCAAATTTAAGCTTTATTTTCCACGATATGAAGGAGTTATGGCCGATTTACTCTTGAAAATTAATCTATCTAGGAAGACTCTTTGTATTCTAAAACTCCAATTTCCCATGCCATTATGACCTTGAGAATATTATATTATAGCATTTAAATAGTTATAAAAGTTGTTCATTAATTACTTATACATATCCATGTCAAATTTAATATATTTTTGGCCTATATTTCGGGAGATATGTGCCCATCATTAAAAGTGCCTAGATCTGTGCATAGTTTTCAAGGCCTGAATTGTGAGCTACTTTTGGGCCTCCAAATTATGGATAGAGATTTGGGTTAATAAGAATGAAATGTATACCAATATGTATGGAATAATAAAAAAATTAAGTTTACAATTTTAATTATTTTAGAAACTTATGGCCAAAATATATAATAAAAATAACATAATTAAAAATCAAAATTAAGCTATTTATCAAATTAAGATCAAAATACCAAAAAAAAACTAAACACATGATAATTTCCCATAAAATAACACTATAGTAGGATTATAAATATTTAATTATAGTATAAAATATGTGAAAATGTTATCTTCATCCCTCACCCACACTAACCACTTCACTCATGGGAAATCATCATTTATTCAAATCATAATCTACAAAATAATAAAAAATGTGATAACATCCACAACCTTTTCTAAAATAGAATTCTATCACGTATCATCTATTAAAAAAATCCATATTATATTCATTCCTACCATTTAAATTTGTTTAACCTCATAAATCCATCCATGGACCAATCACAACCTACATCACATTGAATTTTACATCACTCTTCACTCAAGAGGACTCAATTCTAGAGTTAAAATGAATGTATCACCATATTCTTGTGAAAATTATCATTTATTCATAGTTTGAAACATGAAAATATTTTAAATCATGAGTTATTTTTCTAATTGAAATTTTTATCTTAGGTTATGTGGGTAAAAACATTTAAAAAATTATGGTCAAAAAGAGGAGGTTGGACTTTTAAGTACAATGCATGAATAATCAAGTGAAAACTATGATAAAACTAACTAAATCCCCCTTGAAAATGTAAAAAACACCACCACTAACTTTTTTTACACGGTACATGAGTTAATAAGTGATTATAATAAATTAAATCATCTAATTTCTATCAATTTTTTTCTTTTTTTTTCATTTTAAAGCTCCAAAAAGTCACAACTTTATTTTCTTTCTTTTTTTGGTATTTTTCCATGGATGATGAGATAAAAAATAAATAAAATGAAGGATTTATAATTCATGAAGTTTATTTTAAAGAGATAAATGAGTCAAAAAAGTAATTAAAATGATAAAATCAATCTCATATTTATTTTTTCATTTTCATTTTTTTTATTTTCTTTATTTCATTTTTTTGAAGGAGAACTAGATGATGAAAATAAAGAACAATTAAATAATGAATCATGTAAAATTATCTCATCATAAACTGAAAAAAATATTTAAACACACCTCAAAACACCCATAAATGTAATACATACCAAATAACACACATAAAAGGCACTTCCCCCACACTCAAACTTGAAATATCCATGAAAAATACCAAGAGTGTGGGTAGGTAAGGAAAACCCAGCTTTTAATGTTGCTTAAACCTATAAGGAAACTCATGTAATCTAAGGTATAATGAGGGGTAGATGTAATTGTGGGTCTAAATTAAAATTGGGGATAACCAGATAAGTTCCTCAATCATGTCAAAAAATATTCCATAAAGTCCAAAGCTTTGAAAGAAAAAAATCACAAGTTCTGGTTCTCACACAAAATCCAAGTTTCTCTCAAGATTGTGTAGGTATTGGGAATAATATGTTAAAATGATTTAGAATACTTCATAGGACTGTAAAAATTATCTTGAGGTAGTGTTTCATGAGTATAGATTACTAAAAATCATTCAAACTCATAAAAATGCTTGAAAATCCAATTCATGGGAAGAGTTTTCACACGGACAATCATTTAAAATCCATTAATTCAAAAATAATTTCAACTCCCTTAAAATTAATTGAATTGTGAAAATGATAATAATATTCATTTCATATCAATGTTCCTAATAAATGAAAAATAAAAATAAAATCACACAAAAAATAGTCAGGTTGACACTTCCTCCACACTTAGATTTAACTACCCCATTTTAACTCAACAAAATAAAAATAAGGGTAGGAAAAACCAAAGAGAAGGAAAGATACAAACTAACTTTATTTTTTAGTATAAACATTGAGTTAAGATCCTAGATACTATGATTAAACCTAGAAATAAATAAAGAAATAAAATCATAAGAAAAATAAATAAAAATAAAAAGAAATGGAAAATAGGATAGATCATGGTTTGGACCCCCCCATGTGAGTGCTAGGTTTTTCCTAACCCTAGTCAGACAATTATAGTGGTTTAACCCCATTACAAAGGTATATGGGGGTTTTTTTCTTATAAAAAACCATAAATTATTTCTCATAACATCCATTATTAGATTATAGGAGTGATTACCCCTATATAAAATAAAAATATCCCCCATCCCTAATAAAAGTGAAAATGACAATTTGATGTGCAAAGGGGGAGGGAAAAGAATAAAGGGGTGTTCCCTGTTTTTTTCATATAGAGGAGTGGTTTCCACTGGAAGTTAATTTAATATAATATTAAGTAAATTATATTTTGGTTTTGGTTAAAAAAATAATTCATAAGTGATTTCTTCTTTTGTTCCATAGTCCTTATATGCACTGGGGTACAACTCGACTGACTCCTCCATTCTCTCCACAAAGAACTTATTCATCTCCTTCAACTAGGGCTTGAAATTTTAGTTCTGAATCTAAAATACCAAAATAAGGTGGATCAATTTGTAATTTAGAATTAATATATTTTAATTAAAATAATTCTAAAAATTTAAATTTTCCTAAAAACTTTCAACTCCAGACTTTTTTTCATTAAGAAAAGCAGTTGGGAATTCATTTGATGGAGAGGGATGTAGATCTTCAAGTTTTGATTAAAAAATACCGATTTATTATTTAAATATAGTTTAATATGCATTAAATTCTCCTCATATTGTATTTGTTTCTATTCCATCCATTGAACTTTAACCTTTTCAACTTTGGTAGCCAGTGATGCTACTAACTTTCTTTCTTTTTTGAGAACTTTTATATTCTCTTGAAGTGTCAGGGAATTTTGTTCCATTTGAATATTTTGTGTTTCTTACCTATTAGAAAATTTAGTAATAGTCTATACATATAAAAATCACTAAAATAATCCATGACCTACAGAAACAATGATATGCGATGAAACTCTTTCCCTTTTTTTATTTTTGAAATATTTGATTTTTTTTTGAAAAATAGTGTGTGAAAGATCTTGGACTCCAAAAAAACAATTAAAAATTAACTATTAGGTATTTTTCATGTATAAATGGTCAATTAAATTCCCATTTACCTAATAATTTAACATAGTGGCACAACCTAGGTTTGATCTCATGGAGGCCGCTCACATGCACCGCCCTCCTGTTGTCAATATTATAAATTTAACTAATATAATACTATAAAACTAATATATATGGGGGTGGGGGTTAAAATATAATCTAAATATAAAATAATATAAATATAAATATGAAAATACAATACATAATGAAAAATAAGAAAAAACACAAATAAATCAGCAGAAGAAAATTGTTGTTCATATGGTTTTATGGTGATGATATCATTGTTATTAAAAATATATTCCTCTTTATTTTATCCAATGTATAGATAACTAAATTTCACACTAAACCCTATAATTATAATGGTATTACCCTTCACCAAGACCTATTCATATAGGATTAATCCTTTCCACATCAATACCTAACACAAAATCTACCGTTTGAATGGCTTAGATATCAATGAAAAGGAAAATGGTTAAATGAGGAGGAAGAAAAAAATAGTAGATATTGTGGGGTAACCACTAAACAAAATAATTTACCCAACAGTAAAATATTAGAATAAAATATTATAAATCATGACATCATAAAAATACCACCACTTCCCCCCTTGAACAATAGTGAGAGTTAGTTCTCCACAAACATGGAGTTATGAGAAGCACGTTGGGAGAAACAAAAAATAGGAAAGAAAAAATATAGAGATAAAAAAGAAATAAAGTAATATATATTTAACATATAAAGAACTACTAAAGAAGAAACACTCCACCTTTCCCCCTTAAAATGGATATCCTTTATATGAGAGGTGAGACACATATTTATAGGGAAAAAGTGAGAAAGTTTGGATCCAAAGTATGTCTTTTAAAAGTTGTCACATGTTATCCTCATTAAATGGATGAATCATGGAAAATAATCATCATGTTGGTTTTTCCTCTAAATATTTCATGTGGTTACCCCAAATTTCATCTTTATTAGCCACTAATTAAGGATTCATGGCTGATTTTATCTGGAAAATTAATCTGTCCAAGAAGACTCTTCGTATTCAAATACTTAAACTTCCCATGCCATTATGACCTTGAAACTTGAATATTATTGTGTGTAAACAATTATAAAAGTTTTTAATTAATTACTTATCTAGTTCCATGTCAAATTTCATCTCTTTTGGGCTTGTATATCCGGAGATATAACCCCATCATTAAAAGTGTCCAGATCCATGCACATTTTTGGAGGCCCAAAATTGTGAGATGGTTTTGGGCCTCTAAATGATGGATTGAAATTTTAGTAGATAAGAATTAATTGAATCACAAGATTTTTGAAATCATATAAGAAAGTAAATTTACAATTTCAATTAGTTTAGAAAAATTAATGGCCAAAATACCAAATAAATATAAAAGAGTTAAAATCCAAAAATTTGGAAATTTTAAAATTAAGTTCAAAATTCCACAAAAACCAAATAATATGAAAATTTACCATAAAATAACACTATTTTAGGATTATGAACATTGAATTATATTATAAAATATGTGAAAATGTTAACTTCATCAATATAGGACACCAAAAAAATATACTTGATATATTTTATGTAAAATTTCATCATTTTATTGTGCTTTGATCAATTTAAACTTCATTTCTTACTCTATGAAATGAATATATAAGTTGAATTTTTTATGCCTAAATCACTAAAATTAACTTTTAATGGATCATAAGATCCATAAATTAGTGAAAAATCCTTCAATATATCTATAAATATTTACAAAAAATGGAATGGTTAGCACAAGTTATCCAATATAATACATTAATCTCTAAAAATAAACAATAACCCAAAAGTTCCATTTAACCCATTTAATAAATATTTAACCTTAATAATCATCCAAAATATGTCTGACCAAATTCAAATTCCACAAATTTATAAGGTCACTAAATTTACAAAATCAAGTTAACATTAGATTCCCCAAACAACACTATATAGTTCTCAATATCACATAAAAAATATGTGAATACCTTTATCACCATAAAAACTTAATGAAAATATTAATGATTATAAAAGTAAAATATTTTATTGTCGAATATATTCCATAAATCCAAAAATTTAGTAATCTCCAGAAAATATAACATAAACCATTAAACTACTCACCAATTTTAAGGTAACTAATATTATCCCATAAACATATCTTTATCATTATTATCTTAATATAAAGCATATATTAAGGGTTATATTCCCTAAATAATGTGTTTTCCAAAAATGATCAACTTGCCTCTAAATAAATTTTCTTGGTACCATTCAATATATTCTTTCAAATACTTAAATAAATACTAATGTATTATAATCTTTATACAATTCATGTTTTTTTATAATGATAATATCATTGATTAAATAATTATACAACATAATTATTTGAATCCCATTATATAAACACATCAATAATTCTGCTTCCTTTATAAACCATTAACTAGGATTTTTCAACTTATCCCTTACCACTTATTTCCTTTCATTTTTCATTCATATTCTCTTCATCATCAATAAAAAAACCATTACTCATACAACCATTTTGATCCTATACTTGAGATTTACCCTTAGAAAATTGATTTTAATAATTACTATACTTTCCACATTTAAAATATTCAAATGTTGATAACAACTTAGGGAGACCAACATTCCCATCCATTACATTAATTGAACTTTTCATTTTCAATTGAAAATTGCTTACTTTTTTCCCTTCTTCTCTACACATAAAACATATTCTCGTTATTTTGAGATATTCCCTTGAGTGATTATTCCAACATTCTTGACATATAGGAAACCTATTCTTATTTAATTTAGGGTCTCCATCACCCAATATCTTAGATAACCCTATCCTTATCTTATTTGGTATGTTTGGGAGTTGGTTAAGGTGAAAGTTATTAATCATATATCATGATTACTAATTAGGTATAATCACAATATCCTTCACTATAGTCATCATCCTATTTGGTTCCTCATTAAAAAATTGTCTATCATATTCAACTTTAACTTAGTTTCTTCTTGTTATATCTATTGACTAAAGCCAAAAATTATAGTGTGAGGAACGCTAATCATAGTGTGAAATCAAATAGTAATGAAGAATCATTTATAGTATTTCTAAATAATAACACCTTATTTTCAATATATAACACCTTAGGTTTAACCTAGGTCATTCATAGTACTAATATATTCAAATCATTCATGATTATTTATAAAGAAAATATAAATTAACCAAATCATATCCCCCAAGAGTATCAAATCATGTGCATAGTAAGTCCTGTTGTTGTGCACCAGGTAATGCCCGAGTCAATCGTGACACACCTTTTTTAGAGTTATTACCCCTAGGTACATCTATTCCATAACCACATCCACTTGTAGCATCCAGATAGGGATATATTTTTAGGAAAATCCATATAATCACTTCCTTTTTGTAATGATCTTGAACCCACACTTACAAATTCAGTGCTAAAAAAATACTATGTATATTGTTTTTATTATATATAGCAGAAAAATTCATAGTACATCTTACATACTAGGAATTTTTCTGGTCTAGGTTCTATAGAATTAGACAATCCATACAATTTATTGAAGTTTTACAAAATAAATTAAAACACTTCAATTTTTTTGAGTGTGCTAACTCCTTAAGTGAAGTCATCCCTATTAGAACTTCTAAGATACATATGAAAATATTTTAAAATATGATATGAGCATTAAATTTCTCGGTAAGGGAGTTTAAAACTAGTGAAAAATGATTTAATAAAAATATATTAAAAAAACTATTTTAAAACCTTTTATATCAAATATATATATATATATATATGTATTATATATATAAAATAATTTTCAAAAAATATTTGTAAAATAATTATAATATTTGGAAATAATTTCAAAAAAATATACTTTGAAAATACTTATGCTTTAAAATGCTTTAAAAATAATCCAATTATTCTTTTAGAAAACATTATGCAAGATTTTGTAAAAAAACCATGGGGCCACTTGAAATATTGAAGGATATCTCAGTCTACCAAATTTCCTAAGGAAAGAGTTCACTCTCCACTTCCGAATCATATTTTTAAAGTTCAAGAGCCTAATTTTATAAAAACATTTTAAGATTTTTTTACATATATATACATTTTTCACTGGAGTTTTTTCTTTAAAAACATAAAAACCTATTTACATACATAGATATGTTTATATACATATATATACTTTCATAGGAAGACATCTACTATATTTGGAACAACTAAATATCATCACCATTAGACATTGCATAAATGAATAGAATGTTAATGGAATAATAATTAATATCCATGTATTAAAATTTACTTCATAAAACTCATAAAATATATTTTGAAATTAGTTTCTTATAAATAAATAATTTATTCAATGTACATGCTTATATATATATATATAAAATACATATAAATATTTATATATATGTATGTAATGTTATAAATAATCAATAAATATAGCCATAATTATGATCATGAATGAAATTTATATAAAATGACAACTTCAAATGATATGATTCCATTACATGAAAATAATACATAAAATAAAATCTCTTAAAAATATAAATTTTGTACACAAAATAATACCATAAAACCATAATTAGAAATTATAATAATAAAATATATGTTTAGAAACATTATAACTTCCTTACATAATTATAAATTTGAAATTAAAATCTTAGAAATAAATGAACTTAAAAAATTCAATACAACATATAAATGCATATTAATTTTGAAAATAATATATTTTAATTTATAAAATAAAATCTCTCTAATTAAATATAAACTAGAAAACTTAAATTTTAAAACTTAAAACATGTATGACTTTTAAAACTAATTTTTTGAAATCAAATATTTTAGAAAATACCCTTACCTTCAAATTGAACTATAACAGTCTATTGTCAGAGTAAGTAGGACCTCCATAGATGATTTATTTATCTCTTATTTATCTCACGAAGGGAATGCAACACCCAAGAAGTGAAGCAACCAAGAATAGAATTCATCACTTTAACTAGGTTATGAAACACTCAAAAAACATAATAGGGTAGTGCTGAACAAAACTCCTTATTTATAGTCTAATTCCTACTATTATATTTAAGTATAATTTATTACGATCTCACTTATTTTCATTCATTAAACCGACAACAATAGATGAATAAAAATAGCAAAAAATGCATGATTTATATGTAATGATTGCAGAGAAAGCTCAAATAATCTACAATTGTTTCTCAACCAATTTATTTTAATATCAAAAATTAATTCAGAGGAAAAATAACTCGGTGGAAAGATTGAACCATGATGAAATATATATACATTTCTTCAATGGAAAATGAACAGATATGCCTAACGAGAAAAATAAATTCCCTCAAAACATAAATTCTTATGGTTACAGTTTTGATTTCAAGAAAGAAAAATAAAGAGGAATGAATTAAATAATCCAAATTCAAACTGGATCATTGAAAAAACGATTCAAACATTTGAAACTATTATTAAAAAATACCACTATGCCCAATAGAGGAATTTGGATGAAGAAATAAATCCATATTGATGATAACTTGTAATACACTGAAAATTATTTGAGTTTCAGATGCAAAAAAAAAAGAAAAAAGAAAAAGAAAATCACAACCAACCTTCAAATATCTACAAATCAGAAGAACAAAAGTAAGAAGACAACAATAAGAATCTTACGCTAGATTTCTTCATGGTTAAAACCCCATATACATTAGAGACCTCCTGATAACCCTTTCTTGACACACTGATAGATGAAATTCTTAATATTTGTTCAATCTGAGCTTGAACACCCTCTTCCACACTCGATCTATGCTCGACTGAAGCCCTTAGATGACCGAAGAAGGCCAGATCCACCTTTGATGAGCTTGCTTCCTTCTAAGGGAGACCCCCTTCTCTTGAGCTCGAGCCCTATAGGATCACTTCACCTAAATGAGGTTGAACCTCATTACTACCTTACTTTACCCCTTATTCGAAAATCCTTATCCTCTCATTTTAACCCGATTTTCATTATTTTCCCCTTTAATTTTGATTTTCTTCATTTTATTTTATTAATATTTTTTTATTAAAATGATACTTTTATATTTATTTTAATATTCACACATATATATATATACATAATTTCTTAAATTTTTAAACATTACCTTTAATATTAATGATTAAGAATATTCATTTTTTTTTTAATTTTTATTATCCTTACAAAATATTTCTTTAATATTCATATTAAGATCCTAATTATAATTTTTTCTAAAATCATTTGTTAAGACTAATTTATATAAATTTACCTATTTATAATTATAAATCCTTTTTTATAATTTATTTATTAAAAAAAATCTTATTTCATGATTCAATAATTTAATAAAATTATATGTTAACCTACATCGACCATTGAAAATAATTTTAGTTTAAAAAATTATTTATTATATTAAAACATATTTTATTTTATTTTATTTTAAAAAATAATCAAATAAATATATTTATATTAAAATAATATTTTTAATACCACATCTATTAAAATTTTATTTATAAAATTTAAAATTAACTTAATTTAAAATCTTATTTCTTAAAAATAATAATTTATTTGAAATTATCATAACATAAAATTTTTAAACTATAATTTTTTATAAAAACATAATTGATGAAATAATTCAATATATCATCATTTATAACAATATAATATTATTTTTGGGTATTATTATATAATTTAAATATTTTTTTCTTGATTAATTAGAACACTTAATTTCAATTATTATTTTCTAAGCTTTGTTTATTTAAAATTATAAAATGGTTCATTTATTAATATTTAAAAATTTCTAGGATGTTAAATCCCCCCTTAAATTGAATTGTTCCCTAGTAGTTCGCTCATCAGACTTCAGAAAATTCTAAAAGTTTGTCTTCAGAATTAAGAAAAACTATAACTTCTATATTATTAAGGGAAATTAATTACCTAAAAGTCTAAGAGAAAATTTTATCTCTTAGATTTTCCTTCAAAATACAATGTCCAATCTCTAAATTTTTATAGACCGCATCTCTGATAATAAATATAAGGAACTTGAATCCATGCTTTCTGATTTAGTACTAAAAAATACTTTATATATATTTTTTATAAAATATAATCGAAAAATACATAGTACATCTTATATACTAGATATTTTTTCAGTCTAGGTTCTGAAGAATTAGACAAACCATACAATTTATTATAGTTCTACTAAAATAATTAAAACAACTAATTCACTTCACATGTATGAACTCATTAAGCGAATCCATCTATATTAAAACTTCTAAGATACCTTTGAAAATATTTTAAAACATGAGATGAACATTAAAGTTTCCATTAAGGGTTTTTAAAATGAGTGAAAAATAATTTAATAAAATTATATTAAAAAAAACTTTTAAAACATTTTATATCATATATATATATGTATGTATTTTCTATATAAAATAATTTTCAAAAAATATTTCAAAAATAGGTATTATTTTGAAAATCCTTTTCCAAATAATCTTCGAAAAATACTTGTCATCTTTAAAAATAATTTGAAAAAATACACATTACAAATACTTATGATTTAAAAATTGTTTATAAATTATCCAGTAATTTTTAAAAAAACATTATAAAATATTTAAAAAAAATCATGGGTCCACTTGAAACATTGAATACTGCCTTGACCTACCCACTTTTCTAAGGGATTGGTTCACACTCCACTTCCCTATCATGTTTACAAAGTTTCAGTGCCTAATTTTATAAAAAAATTTTAAGCTTGCCTTTTATATATATATACATTTTCACTAGAGTTTTTTCTTTAAAAACAAGACATCATATTTAAATACTTATATATGTTAATATATATATATATATACTTTCATAGGAAGACATATTATAGATTTAAAATAACTAAATATCATCACCATTTGACATTACATAAATTCCTGGAATGATAAGGGAAGAATAACTAATATCTATTTATTAAATTTTCACTAATTAAACTCATAAAATACAATTTGAAAGTAGTTTACTGCAATATAATAATTTATTTAATGCACATGCTTATATATATGTATAAAATACATATACATATTTATGTATATTTATGGAGTGTTATGAATAATCAATAAATATGGCCATAATTATGATCCCAAATGACATGTATATAAAATGATAACTTCAAATGACATTATTCCATTACATGAAAATAATACATAAAATACAATATCTTGAAAATATTAAGTTTTTTACTGAAAATAATACCACAAAATCATAATTAGAAATTATAATAATAAAATATATGTTTAAAAACATTATGACTCCCTTAAATAATTATAAACTTTAAATTAAAAGTATTAAAAATAAATAAACTTAAAAAATTGAATACAATATATATATATGCATATTAATTTTGAAAACAATACATTTTACCTTACAAAATAAAACCCCTCTAATTAAATATAAATTGGAAAACTTAAATTTTAAAACTTAAAACATGTATAATTTTGAAAATTAATTATTTGAAAACATAATTTTTAAAAAATACCCTTACTTTAAAATTGAACTATAGAAGTCTATTGTAAAACCTAACCAAGACCTCAATAGATGGTATCTTTATCTATTATTTGTATCATGAATGGTGTGAAATACCCAAGAAGTTAACAGTGAAGCAGGGTGTGTAGCACTTCAACCAGAAGATGCATCACTCAAAGCACATACCAGATAAGTGATAAAAAAGAATCCATATTTATAATATAATTTATTGCAATCTCACCTATTTTCATTTATTGTTATACTGAAAATAAATGAAGAAAAACAACAAAAAATGAGTGATTCAGATGTAATGCTTGCTTAGAAACCTCAACTCATCTACAATTGTTACTTAAATAATTAATTTTATTAACAAAAATTAATTCAGGGGTGATATAACCTAATATAAAGAATTAACCATGATGAAATATCTATACATTTCCTCAAGGGAAAATGAATAGATTCACCAAAATAGAAAAAAGGCCCTGAAAACATAAATTCTTATGGTTAAAGATTGGATTTCAAGGAAGAAAATCTATAAGGAAGGAATTAAACAAGACAAATTCGAACCAGATCATTGAAAAAAATGACACAAATACTTAATAATGGTATTAAAAAATACCACTATATCCAAAAGAGTCATTGGGATGAAGAAAGAAATCCAGATCGATGACAACATGCAATACACTGAAAATGAACCAATTTTTGAATGAAAAATAAAAATAAAAGCATAAACAACCTTCAAATATCTTCATATCTGAAGAATAGGAGGAATAAGACAATAAAAAGTAGCTCACACTCAATTTATTCACTATTGAAACCCCATATGTGTTCTAGAACTCATTAGAAAACTTTTTCGACACACTGAGAGACAAAAACCTTAATGTTTTTTTAATCCGAACTCGAACATACTCTTCCATACTCAGTCTATTGTCAAATAAATCACTTAGATGACTGAATAAGTCCGAATCCACCTTTTCTAAGCTCTCTTCCTCCTTTGGGAGACTCCCTTCTCTCATGCTTGAGCCCTATATGCCTATTATCCCCTAATGAGGCTGAACCTCATTACTGCGTTGCTTTACCCCTTATCTCCTTATCCTCTCATTTTTACCTGATTTTTATTCTTTTTTCCCTCATTAATTTCTATTATCTTTATTTCACTTAATTACTTTTTTATTAAAACAATACTTTTAATTTTTTTAATATGTATATATCCATAATTTCTTAAATTTTAAAACATTACCTTTAATATTAATAATTATGAATATTCAATTTCCATTTTCTTATTGTTATCCTTATAAAATATTATCTTTAATATTCATAATAATATTTTAAATTTATATTTTTCAATAATCATTTTCTAAAAGTAGTTTTTATAAATATAACTATTTATAATTATAAATCATTTTTTATAATTTATTTATTAAAATAGAATATTATTTCATGATTCAATAATTTATTAAAATTATATTTTAACCAACATTGATCATTGAAAATCATTTTTTCTTTAAAAATGATTTATTATAATAAATTTGTTTTTTAAAATAATAATAAAATAAATACATTTTTGTTAAAATATTGTTTTTAATACCACATTTACTAAAAAAATATTTATAATTTTGAATATTAACTTAAATCTATTATATATACTAAAGAGTGTGCCCAATCCATACACATGTCAACACCAAAACTTTCCTTGTTACATGGCCTCCTCTCCACGCTTCTCGGTTTCCTCAATATCATGATTCCTTATTTCCTTCTTATACCTGATCTGTTTCCACAACCACCACCTCCTCCACTACTTCTGCCTCTGCCATGGTCTCTACCTATGACTTCTCCTTCAACTTTTACTTCAACTCCTCCACCTTCATATCTTTATCCATACATAGTCTATGCCTCCGCCACAGTTTCTGCATATGCCTCCACCTCTTCTCAACATCCCTCCCTAGATGCTGCATCATCTCCCCACCGACTACCAAAACTTCTCCAATAAATTTTAATTTCTTTTTTCCCTTCTTATGTATCCAACTTCCATTTATATTTCCATTCCATCAAGCTTGACTACTCTCCCCCCATTTAACCTTCTAACCCTAACATATCTCTCTTTCCAACCCTAGTGTCTCCCTCTTTCCAATATCTGTAATCGTGCCTCCATGATACCTCTATAATCTGACTATGGATCCAAATTCATAGTTGACCACTTTTCTCTACAACTATGTCTATCTTTAAATGCATATATCACTATCTATTTATTATGTTTTCTTCACTGTGATTGCTGGCCTGTGGGTTATTTCTATTTTGGGGATCAGTTATGATTTCTTGATGTTTTTCTAAAAATTTTATGTGGTCCTTCACATAGTTCTAGTTTTGTATGAGAGATACAAGGATAAGGTGGATTTTTATGAATTAAAGGTGATGGTAGAGATGAATAAATATCATGTCATGTTTGATTCAAAGGTTTTGAGAAATATACCTAAGGGGTTGAAAGAAAATAAGAAGGCTTGAGGAGGTAGTGGGTTTATAGCATCCCACCTTTTTATCACATAAACTTTAATTACATTTTACAAAACCGAGGATCTTTAAGGTTTAGTGTCTTGGAAACCAGGAACTTAAAACATGAAAACAACATAAAGAATTCTTCTTAAACACTTGAAAGGCTTCTCCTCATGTTCACCCTAGGCTCATTACTGAATCTCATAACCTGGGGACATACATCAAAAGAAAGGGTGAGCAGAAGGCCCAGCAAGGGAAACAAGTGAAACATTTTACATATGAACTTGGGATACATCAATAAAGTCATGAAAAGAACTTTAAGGCATGAAAATGAAATCATGGGGCATATCATAATAAAAATAAAACTTTTTCATAACTTGAAGATGTGGCTGCAACATTTAATATTGGCAATCGTTTCGTTTCACCAAGGTCCATCCCCAAGGTGTCGTTAAAAATTACCAAGGTTATTCACCAAGGCATCGTTAAAATGGTCATCTCTAGAGATTAAGTCTTTACCCAATGCATTGGAGCGCTATCAGGGCGCACCCTTAAATTTACCTTTATTATCATGTGAGCCACATATATCATCATCAAATATTTCATAAATAACCCACATAGCATAAAATAAATGGGTTTCATTTCATAATCATAACGTTTTAAAAACTGCTTTAAAGACATGATCTTTACGTCACTTTAAAACCCACGAAAAGGGAAAGAGGGTCTCATGTATGTAAATCCCAGAATTTAAAATGGAACATTTTGATATATATGTGAATACCCTTGTAGAAATAAGAGCTTTGAGTATTCACTTTATAACATAAAATAATTTTTGAGAAAAGAGAGAGACATTTTGAGGGGAAAATTCTGCAGCATAACGGCTAAGTTTCGGGGTTTTAGAAAACATTGAAATGAGAGGGGACATGAGCCACCCACTCATAAATGATCCATAAAACAGTATGGTGAAAGAATAAGAAGGACATATGGACATGGTAATGAAATTTTAGGGACATACCATTTGAAATAAAAAAAACATGGAAGGAAAAAGATTAGATTTCTCTTATGAAAATCCGGCAGCCTTACGGCGTCACTTAACTTCAAAAGAAAATGATTTGACAAGATCAAATAGGGTCCCTACTCATATGATCATAAGAGATCAGTATGATAGATATAGAGATCATACCCCAATATAATAAAAAGGAACTTGAAAGACATGACATGAAAATCGAACTTGAAAAATGAGAAGGGTGAAAGAATCCCTTAAAATTCGGCAGCCTAACGTCGTCACTTAAACTTCAACAAAATTGAATTTGACAAGGTCAAATAGGGTCTCTCATCATATGAACATAAGAGTCCAGTATGATAGATATAGAGATCATACCCCAACATAATATAAAGGAACTTGAAAGAATTGACATGAAAGTAGAACTTTGAAAAAGAGAGAGGTGAATGAATCCCTTGAAATTTCGGCAGCCTAACGGCGCCACTTAAACTTTCTTAAAACGAAATGATGAGAGTAAGAGGGGGTCTTTCATCATATGAACATAAAAAGGGCAGTAAGAGGAGTATAAAAGAACATCCTCCAAAATAAGAACATGGAGCATAAAAGGAATGACATAAAAGAGATCACTTGAAAAGAAAGAGAGGGGTCAGATCCCTTACCTTAAAACGTGACTCTTGAAACTCAAAGGATTGGACCTTGAGGGCTTGGGGGCACCTTGGGAGGACTCTTTGGAAGGTAAGAAGATCAGAACTTCGTTGGGGGAGAGTTGGGAGTGAAAACTAAAGGAGGAAAGGGTGGGTATTTATAGGGAAAGTGAGGGGACAAAGCATTAATGGCCAAAGGACACCTCACATGTGCTTTTCTCAAACCCATGTGTTCTCCCTTGGCATTTATCATGGAGTTAGGCCACATGGGGCCCCCAAAACAATAATTCATCACCCTTGGCCGGCCAACCCTCAAAAGATATCATGACATCATCATGACACCATTATGATGTCATTAAACATACCGAAACCCTAAAACTGTATTTTTACTATTCACTAAAAATTCAACCTTCTCAGAATAACCCCAAAATTTCACCTTAACCAAATATCAATTCTCTGATTTCAAAAATGAAATCCATTTTATAAAAATAATTTTCTAAATATTTTTAATTTAATTTTTAAATAAAAACACTATTCATCGAAAATTCACATTTTTCAGAAAAATCCCCAAAAATTACCATAACATAATATCGATGCTCTGAGTTCAAAAATGAAGTCATTTTTATAAAAATAATTTTCTAATTATTTTTAATTAAATTTTTAATTAAAAAACACTATTCACCCGAACAAACTAATACTTGAATAATAATTAATGAAACCGTTATTTAACTATTTTATTGAATCACATTACTTAATCAAGGTGCCTAGATTATTTTAAAACTTTCTTTAAGTGAGATTACTAATCCATTTGGTCATATTACTAATCCTAATCATAAAATCACTATTCATAATTTACTATTCATCAAAAATCAAGTTGATCTTATTAGACTCTAAATTTCGTACTGAACATAATTGTAGAAGACCATTTTTCGAAAATCATTACACATTTTTAATTATTTAAGGTTTACACAACCATTTTTAAAATATCCTTTTTCTGAAATTCATAAAAAATATGCATACAATATTTATCCGGTCATTTGAAAATTCATAAACATCATCATAAGAAGAAATCCAAATTTTTATTTAAAAAAAAAGATTACACAAGGCAATTACGGTCTCGTTACATAACCCCTTATAATACCAGCATAGGACCTAAGAGTAAGGTGTGCTAGGGTGATAGAATTTTGGGGCGGCTCAGTCAACATTGCCCGAGTAGTAATTTCTATCAGTTTGAACTTCTCGCGAAGGCGATTCCGTTCTAGCTTCACATGATGAAGTTCGGCTTGGATTTGGTCCAGAGCAAAGCCCAATGGTGCTACCTCCTTCCCAATCTCTGTTAGATGGGCTTCGATCGGCCCAAGGCTACTAGGTGTGGCCATCAAATCTTCTTTCTATAATAATTAACCAAGATTACTTAAATTTAGAGACAATAATCAAAACATTTTGTTCACGGTGGTCATATTGACCGATGGTCATATAACACTCAAAAACCAATGGTCTCATTTTATTTATAATCATGTTTATCAAATAAAACATTTTTTTTAGTATAAAAAATAACACATGAAATTAGGAAACAAGATTTATTCAAAATTTCGGGTCGTTACAATCTTCCCCCCTTAAGAAATTGCGTCCTCGCAATTTTTTTAAATTGGGTTTTGAAATTTTATTGAAAGTCCCACATCGGAAAAAGAGTCAGTAACACCATTACTTTAAAAGAAAGAAAAGGAAGTACAAAGGCCACCCGAGTTAACCCACACTCGGGTTCCATGTAGGAAAACATGGACATGGAGGAAAAAAACAAAGGGTCAGTTCTGAGAGAGAGTGATAGAGAACATGATTAGGAGAAAGTTAACAATGAGAAAATCCCAAACTTATGATGTGTGTAAACGGTCTTTGATTACCTAGTAGGAAACGTAAACCAACAACATTTTTGTTTTACGTTTCTTTTCATAATTTTGAGGATTTCATTTACTACATAGAACAAAAACATAAGAAAATATACCTACCTTCAAGTAGAGTTTCATCCTTTAACAAGTCCCTACCAACACTAATCTTTTCGCCAAATGATGAGAATTCAAAAACACTTGGTCTCATAAAAGCACAAGAATCATCTTCTATATAATCACATAATCTACAAAAGATTAACTATCTATTTCTTCTATCTTTAAACATTATCCCAAAAACAGAAAGGTTAAGGTAAAACAACTCTTCAAAAAGAAAGAATCCCATAGGAATAGAACCTACTTTTAAATCTTCAAAGTTCCATGGTACTACCCAACATTCATCATAGACCACTCCATAAATAACGGTCCTTAAAATTCCTCAAAATAAACCAAACTAAGATTGAAACCCAAATACAAGAAGGATTTGATAACATAGTCTTCCAAAACAACTTCATTGTTCATCTCCAGACAACATCAACCACTCCTAACATCTTATAACAAAAGTAGCTAACCTAAACATATTTTACGCAAGATAGGTTAATCATTCCCAAAAGTAACCTAAATTACTATAAGTCCACCTTAAATTCATCAATTCTTCAAAACATAAGTCAACCTTACTCCTCAATGAAAATACTATAGTAATCTATTTACCTCAATCACATAGGGTCCCCAAAATAGTGAACGCCTTCCAAAATAATAATCATCTTTTAATCCCCTAATCATCTCTGACATATTAATACGGAAATTGTCGCATTTCCTATCACATTGGTTGTTGGGACACGTTATTCCATTTCCCACCATTAACTAAGAAGATAAAGTATAATTAGAGGCTTAAATACTTAACCAATAATCATGAAAAGGAACTTAAAGCATATAAGGATAACTTGTAGAAGAAAAGTATACCCTAACTTGTGATCCCCTAGGTTCCCATCTAGGTTATCCATGATCATATATTCTTATGTGAATCTTTATTTTATTTTATCTTTGTTCCTTTAATAATGGTTCATACCAAGCTTATGAATTTACCAAAGCATATCCCCCGGGAGTGTCGTAACCAAGAGTGCAGCAAGACCCGTTATCGTGTACCAGTTCCCGTTCGAGTCTAGCTCAAAGCGGTGTTTTCGGGTTTTACCCCTATGTACATCTGTGCCAGAGCCACCTCTACCTGCTCGTATCCAGACAGGGATGTATTTGCTTGGCAACCCCTTACTCAATACTTACCAAAATACCAGGAAGATTTCCTATATTAAACTTTTCTATAGGGTTCCTCCTAGAGTTTTCATATCCTAATTTCCACAAATAACTAAACCATACTTTGATACCAACTATAGCATCCCACCTTTTTATCACATAAACTTTAATTACATTTTACAAAACCGAGGATCTTTAAGGTTTAGTGTCTTGGAAACCAGGAACATAAAACATGAAAACAACATAAAGAATTCTTCTTAAACACTTGAAAGGCTTCTCCTCATGTTCACCCTAGGCTCATTAATGAATCTCATAACCTGGGGACATACATCAAAAGAAAGGGTGAGCAGAAGGCCCAGCAAGGGAAACAAGTGAAACATTTTACATATGAACTTGGGATACATCAATAAAGTCATGAAAAGAACTTTAAGGCATGAAAATGAAATCATGGGGCATATCATAATAAAAATAAAACTTTTTCATAACTTGAAGATGTGGCTGCAACATTTAATATTGGCAATCGTTTCGTTTCACCAAGGTCCATCCCCAAGGTGTCGTTAAAAATTACCAAGGTTATTCACCAAGGCATCGTTAAAATGGTCATCTCTAGAGATTAAGTCTTTACCCAATGCATTGGAGCGCTATCAGGGCGCACCCTTAAATTTGCCTTTATTATCATGTGAGCCACATATATCATCATCAAATATTTCATAAATAACCCACATAGCATAAAATAAATGGGTTTCATTTCATAATCATAACGTTTTAAAAACTGCTTTAAAGACATGATCTTTACGTCACTTTAAAACCCACGAAAAGGGAAAGAGGGTCTCATGTATGTAAATCCCAGAATTTAAAATGGAACATTTTGATATATATGTGAATACCCTTGTAGAAATAAGAGCTTTGAGTATTCACTTTATAACATAAAATAATTTTTGAGAAAAGAGAGAGACATTTTGAGGGGAAAATTCTGCAGCATAACGGCTAAGTTTCGGGGTTTTAGAAAACATTGAAATGAGAGGGGACATGAGCCACCCACTCATAAATGATCCATAAAACAGTATGGTGAAAGAATAAGAAGGACATATGGACATGGTAATGAAATTTTAGGGACATACCATTTGAAATAAAAAAAACATGGAAGGAAAAAGATTAGATTTCTCTTATGAAAATCCGGCAGCCTTACGGCGTCACTTAACTTCAAAAGAAAATGATTTGACAAGATCAAATAGGGTCCCTCCTCATATGATCATAAGAGATAAGTATGATAGATATAGAGATCATACCCCAATATAATAAAAAGGAACTTGAAAGACATGACATGAAAATCGAACTTGAAAAATGAGAAGGGTGAAAGAATCCCTTAAAATTCGGCAGCCTAACGGCGTCACTTAAACTTCAACAAAATTGAATTTGACAAGGTCAAATAGGGTCTCTCATCATATGAACATAAGAGTCCAGTATGATAGATATAGAGATCATACCCCAACATAATATAAAGGAACTTGAAAGAATTGACATGAAAGTAGAACTTTGAAAAAGAGAGAGGTGAATGAATCCCTTGAAATTTCGGCAGCCTAACGGCGCCACTTAAACTTTCTTAAAACGAAATGATGAGAGTAAGAGGGGGTCTTTCATCATATGAACATAAAAAGGGCATTAAGAGGAGTATAAAAGAACATCCTCCAAAATAAGAACATGGAGCATAAAAGGAATGACATAAAAGAGATCACTTGAAAAGAAAGAGAGGGGTCGGATCCCTTACCTTAAAACGTGACTCTTGAAACTCAAAGGATTGGACCTTGAGGGCTTGGGGGCACCTTGGGAGGACTCTTTGGAAGGTAAGAAGATCAGAACTTCGTTGGGGGAGAGTTGGGAGTGAAAACTAAAGGAGGAAAGGGTGGGTATTTATAGGGAAAGTGAGGGGACAAAGCATTAATGGCCAAAGGACACCTCACATGTGCTTTTCTCAAACCCATGTGTTCTCCCTTGGCATTTATCATGGAGTTAGGCCACATGGGGCCCCCAAAACAATAATTCATCACCCTTGGCCGGCCAACCCTCAAAAGATATCATGACATCATCATGACACCATTATGATGTCATTAAACATACCGAAACCCTAAAACTGTATTTTTACTATTCACTAAAAATTCAACCTTCTCAGAATAACCCCAAAATTTCACCTTAACCAAATATCAATTCTCTGATTTCAAAAATGAAATCCATTTTATAAAAATAATTTTCTAAATATTTTTAATTTAATTTTTAAATAAAAACACTATTCATCGAAAATTCACATTTTTCAGAAAAATCCCCAAAAATTACCATAACATAATATCGATGCTCTGAGTTCAAAAATGAAGTCATTTTTATAAAAATAATTTTCTAATTATTTTTAATTAAATTTTTAATTAAAAAACACTATTCACCCAAACAAACTAATACTTGAATAATAATTAATGAAACCGTTATTTAACTATTTTATTGAATCACATTACTTAATCAAGGTGCCTAGATTATTTTAAAACTTTCTTTAAGTGAGATTACTAATCCATTTGGTCATATTACTAATCCTAATCATAAAATCACTATTCATAATTTACTATTCATCAAAAATCAAGTTGATCTTATTAGACTCTAAATTTCGTACTGAACATAATTGTAGAAGACCATTTTTCGAAAATCATTACACATTTTTAATTATTTAAGGTTTACACAACCATTTTTAAAATATCCTTTTTCTAAAATTCATAAAAAATATGCATACAATATTTATCCGGTCATTTGAAAATTCATAAACATCATCATAAGAAGAAATCCAAATTTTTATTTAAAAAAAAAGATTACACAAGGCAATTACGGTCTCGTTACATAACCCCTTATAATACCAGCATAGGACCTAAGAGTAAGGTGTGCTAGGGTGATAGAATTTTGGGGCGGCTCAGTCAACATTGCCCGAGTAGTAATTTCTATCAGTTTGAACTTCTCGCGAAGGCGATTCCGTTCTAGCTTCACATGATGAAGTTCGGCTTGGATTTGGTCCAGAGCAAAGCCCAATGGTGCTACCTCCTTCCCAATCTCTGTTAGATGGGCTTCGATCGGCCCAAGGCTACTAGGTGTGGCCATCAAATCTTCTTTCTATAATAATTAACCAAGATTACTTAAATTTAGAGACAATAATCAAAACATTTTGTTCACGGTGGTCATATTGACCGATGGTCATATAACACTCAAAAACCAATGGTCTCATTTTATTTATAATCATGTTTATCAAATAAAACATTTTTTTTAGTATAAAAAATAACACATGAAATTAGGAAACAAGATTTATTCAAAATTTCGGGTCGTTACAATCTTCCCCCCTTAAGAAATTGCGTCCTCGCAATTTTTTTAAATTGGGTTTTGAAATTTTATTGAAAGTCCCACATCGGAAAAAGAGTCAGTAACACAATTACTTTAAAAGAAAGAAAAGGAAGTACAAAGGCCACCCGAGTTAACCCACACTCGGGTTCCATGTAGGAAAACATGGACATGGAGGAAAAAAACAAAGGGTCAGTTCTGAGAGAGAGTGATAGAGAACATGATTAGGAGAAAGTTAACAATGAGAAAATCCCAAACTTATGATGTGTGTAAACGGTCTTTGATTACCTAGTAGGAAACGTAAACCAACAACATTTTTGTTTTACGTTTCTTTTCATAATTTTGAGGATTTCATTTACTACATAGAACAAAAACATAAGAAAATATACCTACCTTCAAGTAGAGTTTCATCCTTTAACAAGTCCCTACCAACACTAATCTTTTCGCCAAATGATGAGAATTCAAAAACACTTGGTCTCATAAAAGCACAAGAATCATCTTCTATATAATCACATAATCTACAAAAGATTAACTATCTATTTCTTCTATCTTTAAACATTATCCCAAAAATAGAAAGGTTAAGGTAAAACAACTCTTCAAAAAGAAAGAATCCCATAGGAATAGAACCTACTTTTAAATCTTCAAAGTTCCATGGTACTACCCAACATTCATCATAGACCACTCCATAAATAACGGTCCTTAAAATTCCTCAAAATAAACCAAACTAAGATTGAAACCCAAATACAAGAAGGATTTGATAACATAGTCTTCCAAAACAACTTCATTGTTCATCTCCAGACAACATCAACCACTCCTAACATCTTATAACAAAAGTAGCTAACCTAAACATATTTTACGCAAGATAGGTTAATCATTCCCAAAAGTAACCTAAATTACTATAAGTCCACCTTAAATTCATCAATTCTTCAAAACATAAGTCAACCTTACTCCTCAATGAAAATACTATAGTAATCTATTTACCTCAATCACATAGGGTCCCCAAAATAGTGAACGCCTTCCAAAATAATAATCATCTTTTAATCCCCTAATCATCTCTGACATATTAATACGGAAATTGTCGCATTTCCTATCACATTGGTTGTTGGGACACGTTATTCCATTTCCCACCATTAACTAAGAAGATAAAGTATAATTAGAGGCTTAAATACTTAACCAATAATCATGAAAAGGAACTTAAAGCATATAAGGATAACTTGTAGAAGAAAAGTATACCCTAACTTGTGATCCCCTAGGTTCCCATCTAGGTTATCCATGATCATATATTCTTATGTGAATCTTTATTTTATTTTATCTTTGTTCCTTTAATAATGGTTCATACCAAGCTTATGAATTTACCAAAGCATATCCCCCGGGAGTGTCGTAACCAAGAGTGCAGCAAGACCCGTTATCGTGTACCAGTTCCCGTTCGAGTCTAGCTCAAAGCGGTGTTTTCGGGTTTTACCCCTATGTACATCTGTGCCAGAGCCACCTCTACCTGCTCGTATCCAGACAGGGATGTATTTGCTTGGCAACCCCTTACTCAATACTTACCAAAATACCAGGAAGATTTCCTATATTAAACTTTTCTATAGGGTTCCTCCTAGAGTTTTCATATCCTAATTTCCACAAATAACTAAACCATCCTTTGATACCAACTATAGCATCCCACCTTTTTATCACATAAACTTTAATTACATTTTACAAAACCGAGGATCTTTAAGGTTTAGTGTCTTGGAAACCAGGAACATAAAACATGAAAACAACATAAAGAATTCTTCTTAAACACTTGAAAGGCTTCTCCTCATGTTCACCCTAGGCTCATTAATGAATCTCATAACCTGGGGACATACATCAAAAGAAAGGGTGAGCAGAAGGCCCAGCAAGGGAAACAAGTGAAACATTTTACATATGAACTTGGGATACATCAATAAAGTCATGAAAAGAACTTTAAGGCATGAAAATGAAATCATGGGGCATATCATAATAAAAATAAAACTTTTTCATAACTTGAAGATGTGGCTGCAACATTTAATATTGGCAATCGTTTCGTTTCACCAAGGTCCATCCCCAAGGTGTCGTTAAAAATTACCAAGGTTATTCACCAAGGCATCGTTAAAATGGTCATCTCTAGAGATTAAGTCTTTACCCAATGCATTGGAGCGCTATCAGGGCGCACCCTTAAATTTGCCTTTATTATCATGTGAGCCACATATATCATCATCAAATATTTCATAAATAACCCACATAGCATAAAATAAATGGGTTTCATTTCATAATCATAACGTTTTAAAAACTGCTTTAAAGACATGATCTTTACGTCACTTTAAAACCCACGAAAAGGGAAAGAGGGTCTCATGTATGTAAATCCCAGAATTTAAAATGGAACATTTTGATATATATGTGAATACCCTTGTAGAAATAAGAGCTTTGAGTATTCACTTTATAACATAAAATAATTTTTGAGAAAAGAGAGAGACATTTTGAGGGGAAAATTCTGCAGCATAACGGCTAAGTTTCGGGGTTTTAGAAAACATTGAAATGAGAGGGGACATGAGCCACCCACTCATAAATGATCCATAAAACAGTATGGTGAAAGAATAAGAAGGACATATGGACATGGTAATGAAATTTTAGGGACATACCATTTGAAATAAAAAAAACATGGAAGGAAAAAGATTAGATTTCTCTTATGAAAATCCGGCAGCCTTACGGCGTCACTTAACTTCAAAAGAAAATGATTTGACAAGATCAAATAGGGTCCCTCCTCATATGATCATAAGAGATAAGTATGATAGATATAGAGATCATACCCCAATATAATAAAAAGGAACTTGAAAGACATGACATGAAAATCGAACTTGAAAAATGAGAAGGGTGAAAGAATCCCTTAAAATTCGGCAGCCTAACGGCGTCACTTAAACTTCAACAAAATTGAATTTGACAAGGTCAAATAGGGTCTCTCATCATATGAACATAAGAGTCCAGTATGATAGATATAGAGATCATACCCCAACATAATATAAAGGAACTTGAAAGAATTGACATGAAAGTAGAACTTTGAAAAAGAGAGAGGTGAATGAATCCCTTGAAATTTCGGCAGCCTAACGGCGCCACTTAAACTTTCTTAAAACGAAATGATGAGAGTAAGAGGGGGTCTTTCATCATATGAACATAAAAAGGGCATTAAGAGGAGTATAAAAGAACATCCTCCAAAATAAGAACATGGAGCATAAAAGGAATGACATAAAAGAGATCACTTGAAAAGAAAGAGAGGGGTCGGATCCCTTACCTTAAAACGTGACTCTTGAAACTCAAAGGATTGGACCTTGAGGGCTTGGGGGCACCTTGGGAGGACTCTTTGGAAGGTAAGAAGATCAGAACTTCGTTGGGGGAGAGTTGGGAGTGAAAACTAAAGGAGGAAAGGGTGGGTATTTATAGGGAAAGTGAGGGGACAAAGCATTAATGGCCAAAGGACACCTCACATGTGCTTTTCTCAAACCCATGTGTTCTCCCTTGGCATTTATCATGGAGTTAGGCCACATGGGGCCCCCAAAACAATAATTCATTACCCTTGGCCGGCCAACCCTCAAAAGATATCATGACATCATCATGACACCATTATGATGTCATTAAACATACCGAAACCCTAAAACTGTATTTTTACTATTCACTAAAAATTCAACCTTCTCAGAATAACCCCAAAATTTCACCTTAACCAAATATCAATTCTCTGATTTCAAAAATGAAATCCATTTTATAAAAATAATTTTCTAAATATTTTTAATTTAATTTTTAAATAAAAACACTATTCATCGAAAATTCACATTTTTCAGAAAAATCCCCAAAAATTACCATAACATAATATCGATGCTCTGAGTTCAAAAATGAAGTCATTTTTATAAAAATAATTTTCTAATTATTTTTAATTAAATTTTTAATTAAAAAACACTATTCACCCGAACAAACTAATACTTGAATAATAATTAATGAAACCGTTATTTAACTATTTTATTGAATCACATTACTTAATCAAGGTGCCTAGATTATTTTAAAACTTTCTTTAAGTGAGATTACTAATCCATTTGGTCATATTACTAATCCTAATCATAAAATCACTATTCATAATTTACTATTCATCAAAAATCAAGTTGATCTTATTAGACTCTAAATTTCGTACTGAACATAATTGTAGAAGACCATTTTTCAAAAATCATTACACATTTTTAATTATTTAAGGTTTACACAACCATTTTTAAAATATCCTTTTTCTAAAATTCATAAAAAATATGCATACAATATTTATCCGGTCATTTGAAAATTCATAAACATCATCATAAGAAGAAATCCAAATTTTTATTTAAAAAAAAAGATTACACAAGGCAATTACGGTCTCGTTACATAACCCCTTATAATACCAGCATAGGACCTAAGAGTAAGGTGTGCTAGGGTGATAGAATTTTGGGGCGGCTCAGTCAACATTGCCCGAGTAGTAATTTCTATCAGTTTGAACTCCTCGCGAAGGCGATTCCGTTCTAGCTTCACATGATGAAGTTCGGCTTGGATTTGGTCCAGAGCAAAGCCCAATGGTGCTACCTCCTTCCCAATCTCTGTTAGATGGGCTTCGATCAGCCCAAGGCTACTAGGTGTGGCCATCAAATCTTCTTTCTATAATAATTAACCAAGATTACTTAAATTTAGAGACAATAATCAAAACATTTTGTTCACGGTGGTCATATTGACCGATGGTCATATAACACTCAAAAACCAATGGTCTCATTTTATTTATAATCATGTTTATCAAATAAAACATTTTTTTTAGTATAAAAAATAACACATGAAATTAGGAAACAAGATTTATTCAAAATTTCGGGTCGTTACAATCTTCCCCCCTTAAGAAATTGCGTCCTCGCAATTTTTTTAAATTGGGTTTTGAAATTTTATTGAAAGTCCCACATCGGAAAAAGAGTCAGTAACACCATTACTTTAAAAGAAAGAAAAGGAAGTACAAAGGCCACCCGAGTTAACCCACACTCGGGTTCCATGTAGGAAAACATGGACATGGAGGAAAAAAACAAAGGGTCAGTTCTGAGAGAGAGTGATAGAGAACATGATTAGGAGAAAGTTAACCATGAGAAAATCCCAAACTTATGATGTGTGTAAACGGTCTTTGATTACCTAGTAGGAAACGTAAACCAACAACATTTTTGTTTTACGTTTCTTTTCATAATTTTGAGGATTTCATTTACTACATAGAACAAAAACATAAGAAAATATACCTACCTTCAAGTAGAGTTTCATCCTTTAACAAGTCCCTACCAACACTAATCTTTTCGCCAAATGATGAGAATTCAAAAACACTTGGTCTCATAAAAGCACAAGAATCATCTTCTATATAATCACATAATCTACAAAAGATTAACTATCTATTTCTTCTATCTTTAAACATTATCCCAAAAACAGAAAGGTTAAGGTAAAACAACTCTTCAAAAAGAAAGAATCCCATAGGAATAGAACCTACTTTTAAATCTTCAAAGTTCCATGGTACTACCCAACATTCATCATAGACCACTCCATAAATAACGGTCCTTAAAATTCCTCAAAATAAACCAAACTAAGATTGAAACCCAAATACAAGAAGGATTTGATAACATAGTCTTCCAAAACAACTTCATTGTTCATCTCCAGACAACATCAACCACTACTAACATCTTATAACAAAAGTAGCTAACCTAAACATATTTTACGCAAGATAGGTTAATCATTCCCAAAAGTAACCTAAATTACTATAAGTCCACCTTAAATTCATCAATTCTTCAAAACATAAGTCAACCTTACTCCTCAATGAAAATACTATAGTAATCTATTTACCTCAATCACATAGGGTCCCCAAAATAGTGAACGCCTTCCAAAATAATAATCATCTTTTAATCCCCTAATCATCTCTGACATATTAATACGGAAATTGTCGCATTTCCTATCACATTGGTTGTTGGGACACGTTATTCCATTTCCCACCATTAACTAAGAAGATAAAGTATAATTAGAGGCTTAAATACTTAACCAATAATCATGAAAAGGAACTTAAAGCATATAAGGATAACTTGTAGAAGAAAAGTATACCCTAACTTGTGATCCCCTAGGTTCCCATCTAGGTTATCCATGATCATATATTCTTATGTGAATCTTTATTTTATTTTATCTTTGTTCCTTTAATAATGGTTCATACCAAGCTTATGAATTTACCAAAGCATATACCCCGGGAGTGTCGTAACCAAGAGTGCAGCAAGACCCGTTATCGTGTACCAGTTCCCGTTCGAGTCTAGCTCAAAGCGGTGTTTTCGGGTTTTACCCCTATGTACATCTGTGCCAGAGCCACCTCTACCTGCTCGTATCCAGACAGGGATGTATTTGCTTGGCAACCCCTTACTCAATACTTACCAAAATACCAGGAAGATTTCCTATATTAAACTTTTCTATAGGGTTCCTCCTAGAGTTTTCATATCCTAATTTCCACAAATAACTAAACCATCCTTTGATACCAACTATAGCATCCCACCTTTTTATCACATAAACTTTAATTACATTTTACAAAACCGAGGATCTTTAAGGTTTAGTGTCTTGGAAACCAGGAACTTAAAACATGAAAACAACATAAAGAATTCTTCTTAAACACTTGAAAGGCTTCTCCTCATGTTCACCCTAGGCTCATTACTGAATCTCATAACCTGGGGACATACATCAAAAGAAAGGGTGAGCAGAAGGCCCAGCAAGGGAAACAAGTGAAACATTTTACATATGAACTTGGGATACATCAATAAAGTCATGAAAAGAACTTTAAGGCATGAAAATGAAATCATGGGGCATATCATAATAAAAATAAAACTTTTTCATAACTTGAAGATGTGGCTGCAACATTTAATATTGGCAATCGTTTCGTTTCACCAAGGTCCATCCCCAAGGTGTCGTTAAAAATTACCAAGGTTATTCACCAAGGCATCGTTAAAATGGTCATCTCTAGAGATTAAGTCTTTACCCAATGCATTGGAGCGCTATCAGGGCGCACCCTTAAATTTGCCTTTATTATCATGTGAGCCACATATATCATCATCAAATATTTCATAAATAACCCACATAGCATAAAATAAATGGGTTTCATTTCATAATCATAACGTTTTAAAAACTGCTTTAAAGACATGATCTTTACGTCACTTTAAAACCCACGAAAAGGGAAAGAGGGTCTCATGTATGTAAATCCCAGAATTTAAAATGGAACATTTTGATATATATGTGAATACCCTTGTAGAAATAAGAGCTTTGAGTATTCACTTTATAACATAAAATAATTTTTGAGAAAAGAGAGAGACATTTTGAGGGGAAAATTCTGCAGCATAACGGCTAAGTTTCGGGGTTTTAGAAAACATTGAAATGAGAGGGGACATGGCCACCCACTCATAAATGATCCATAAAACAGTATGGTGAAAGAATAAGAAGGACATATGGACATGGTAATGAAATTTTAGGGACATACCATTTGAAATAAAAAAAACATGGAAGGAAAAAGATTAGATTTCTCTTATGAAAATCCGGCAGCCTTACGGCGTCACTTAACTTCAAAAGAAAATGATTTGACAAGATCAAATAGGGTCCCTCCTCATATGATCATAAGAGATCAGTATGATAGATATAGAGATCATACCCCAATATAATAAAAAGGAACTTGAAAGACATGAAATGAAAATCGAACTTGAAAAATGAGAAGGGTGAAAGAATCCCTTAAAATTCGGCAGCCTAACGGCGTCACTTAAACTTCAACAAAATTGAATTTGACAAGGTCAAATAGGGTCTCTCATCATATGAACATAAGAGTCCAGTATGATAGATATAGAGATCATACCCCAACATAATATAAAGGAACTTGAAAGAATTGACATGAAAGTAGAACTTTGAAAAAGAGAGAGGTGAATGAATCCCTTGAAATTTCGGCAGCCTAACGGCGCCACTTAAACTTTCTTAAAACGAAATGATGAGAGTAAGAGGGGGTCTTTCATCATATGAACATAAAAAGGGCAGTAAGAGGAGTATAAAAGAACATCCTCCAAAATAAGAACATGGAGCATAAAAGGAATGACATAAAAGAGATCACTTGAAAAGAAAGAGAGGGGTCGGATCCCTTACCTTAAAACGTGACTCTTGAAACTCAAAGGATTGGACCTTGAGGGCTTGGGGGCACCTTGGGAGGACTCTTTGGAAGGTAAGAAGATCAGAACTTCGTTGGGGGAGAGTTGGGAGTGAAAACTAAAGGAGGAAAGGGTGGGTATTTATAGGGAAAGTGAGGGGACAAAGCATTAATGGCCAAAGGACACCTCACATGTGATTTTCTCAAACCCATGTGTTCTCCCTTGGCATTTATCATGGAGTTAGGCCACATGGGGCCCCCAAAACAATAATTCATCACCCTTGGCCGGCCAACCCTCAAAAGATATCATGACATCATCATGACACCATTATGATGTCATTAAACATACCGAAACCCTAAAACTGTATTTTTACTATTCACTAAAAATTCAACCTTCTCAGAATAACCCCAAAATTTCACCTTAACCAAATATCAATTCTCTGATTTCAAAAATGAAATCGATTTTATAAAAATAATTTTCTAAATATTTTTAATTTAATTTTTAAATAAAAACACTATTCATCGAAAATTCACATTTTTCAGAAAAATCCCCAAAAATTACCATAACATAATATCGATGCTCTGAGTTCAAAAATGAAGTCATTTTTATAAAAATAATTTTCTAATTATTTTTAATTAAATTTTTAATTAAAAAACACTATTCACCCGAACAAACTAATACTTGAATAATAATTAATGAAACCGTTATTTAACTATTTTATTGAATCACATTACTTAATCAAGGTGCCTAGATTATTTTAAAACTTTCTTTAAGTGAGATTACTAATCCATTTGGTCATATTACTAATCCTAATCATAAAATCACTATTCATAATTTACTATTCATCAAAAATCAAGTTGATCTTATTAGACTCTAAATTTCGTACTGAACATAATTGTAGAAGACCATTTTTCAAAAATCATTACACATTTTTAATTATTTAAGGTTTACACAACCATTTTTAAAATATCCTTTTTCTAAAATTCATAAAAAATATGCATACAATATTTATCCGGTCATTTGAAAATTCATAAACATCATCATAAGAAGAAATCCAAATTTTTATTTAAAAAAAAAGATTACACAAGGCAATTACGGTCTCGTTACATAACCCCTTATAATACCAGCATAGGACCTAAGAGTAAGGTGTGCTAGGGTGATAGAATTTTGGGGCGGCTCAGTCAACATTGCCCGAGTAGTAATTTCTATCAGTTTTAACTCCTCGCGAAGGCGATTCCGTTCTAGCTTCACATGATGAAGTTCGGCTTGGATTTGGTCCAGAGCAAAGCCCAATGGTGCTACCTCCTTCCCAATATCTGTTAGATGGGCTTCGATCGGCCCAAGGCTACTAGGTGTGGCCATCAAATCTTCTTTCTATAATAATTAACCAAGATTACTTAAATTTAGAGACAATAATCAAAACATTTTGTTCACGGTGGTCATATTGACCGATGGTCATATAACACTCAAAAACCAATGGTCTCATTTTATTTATAATCATGTTTATCAAATAAAACATTTTTTTAGTATAAAAAATAACACATGAAATTAGAAAACAAGATTTATTCAAAATTTCGGGTCGTTACAGGGTTAGGTTTTTTTCTCAATCGGACATCTACAATTCCCATAGATTTTATTTTTTATATGATTTAGATAATTTACCAGATGTTATCTCCTAATGCCTCTCTTCAAAAAGTAATGAATTCATATCTGGAATGCTAATACATCAAGACCAACATTCATACACTAGGGTATCCATGTTCATTACTACATCTAGATATTATATGATTTACGATATCATAAATACATTTATAATGTATTTTTTTTCATGTCTTTATTCATTTATTTTTTTTGTGTAATCCATAACATGGATTTCATTCCTTGCTACATCCCTTAGCTATTATAGTGTTAAATTTTGAATGAGATGATTATAATGTTAAATTCCAATATCCACATAGAAGAAAACTTTTGAATCTAGTGCTGTATCTTCAAAATTATCTCAATTCTACACTTTTTATTTTATATTCCTTTTCATATCATTTCCCATTAAATTATGTCGTAATCACATTAAGTAGTTGTAAAATCCAGAACATCCAAACATTATATAATGCTATGAAAATTCATAATATTTATATTGTTTATATTATTATTCTTCAAAATATTTTATTTATATCATGATAGTATTTTATTTATAAATATTTTTGACTATAGTACCCTAGAAAGATTATTTTCAAAGGATGGTCAAAAAAGTTCTGTATATTTTATTATTATCAGTTTTAGTCTCTTATTAGATCTAATATGATACTATTTATTTATACTTTATTCTATGTTGGAAATTTATTTTGAATCAAGTTTAAAATATGCTATTAGCACAACTAATTTGAGTAACATAACTTCCCTGATAGCATTACTGATAGAATGTACTTAATATATGAGATAATTTGCTGAAAACATAATTGAATGATACTGTTCAATCAATAAAATATGTTCACTTTATCTTAAAAAATAACTAAATATATATTTGAAATTTTTTATGTTTGAATTTACATTAATAAAACAAAATACATTTACATAGTTTTCATTTACATTACACTTTTTTTCTATCATTTTTATCTTTATTATCATTATATTATTTCATTTATCTTATTTTTCATTAGACTATTCACATCTATAAATGATAGTAATAGATAATTTTAATTTTAGTATCCAAGGGATCTATATTTATTTCATTTTTAATTTATTCTACAGTTATTCCCTATTTGTATTTCATTTTTTATTTTTCAATCTAATTTTTCTTATAGAGATAAAGGTTCCATCAAATTTCTTAGCTTTTATAAAGTTGTAGGTTGTGTTTAACTAAGAAGTTTATTTTTATGGGTTTGTTATATTTGTATTCCCCTTTATCTAAATCCTATATTATATTATTTAAATAAGTTATTTGGGTTTTTTATCACTATAAATGAGTCTATGGTGTTGGATATCTAGAACATGATCTTTTTTTGTATAGTGGGTGCTATTTAAGAAGATGATCATATCATGTTTCTCTACTGATGTTTATTATCTATTTATCGATATATATAAATAAATATTTTATCTATTTTAAACTATTTTCTATGTTTTTACATAATTTTTAATTAACCCCTCTCCTAATGGAGGAATGTGTGATGATTATGTGGTTTCCATGCAAAATTTTTCATTTATCGATGGTAATATTTTTAATCTTTCCTTGAAGAAATTTTTACTGCTGATGTCCATGAAATTTTCTTCCTCAATTGGTGGAAGTTATTTTAATATTTATCTGAAGTAGTTTTTACTCAAGGTTCCCTCAAATTGAAAATATTTTATTAGTTTATAGGTTCTTATTAATTGGGCTTTTTATTTTTCTAGGTTTGTTCTACATTTATCCCCCTTTATCTATATCACATTTTCTAGGATTGTATAGTTGGTGTAATTTAATATGAGGATCATATCATGTTTCTTTTTTGATAATTTAATGGATGCTATCTCTTACCATATCTCTTCAAAAATTAATAGATTCAAATCTATAACGTTTATTCATCGAGACCCGCATTTATACACTGGGGTATCCTTGTTCATCACTACATTTATATATTCTATGATTTCCAATATCATAACCATATTTATAATGTATTTTTCATGTCTTTATTCATTTAATTTTTTAGTGTAATCTAGATCATGGATTTCAGTCCTTACAACATCCATTGCTTATTATAGTGTTCAATTTTGAATAACATGATTCTAATGTTAAATTTCATTGTCTAGATAGAAGAAACCTTCTAAATTCGGTGCTGTATATTCAAAATTCTCTCAATTTTACTCTTTCTATTTGATATTTCTTTTCATTTCATTTCCTATTATATGATGTATTTATCACATTAAATATTTTCCAACTCCCAAACATCCAAACATCAGATAATTCGATGAAAACTTGTAAAATTGATATGTTTTCTATTATGATGCCTCTAAATATTTTATTTATATCATGGAAATATTTTGATTATAAATATGTTTTACTATAGTACCCTATAAATATTATTTTCAAGGGATGATCATAAACATTCTCAATATTATTTTCTTATCAGTTTCATTCTCTTATTAGATTTAATATGATACTATTTATTTTTTCTTTATTCTATGTTGGAGATTTTTTTTGAATCAAGTTTAAAATATGCTATGCACACAACTAATTTGAGTAACAGAATTTCCTCAGTAGCATGGCTGATATAATGTACTTAATATAAAAGATAAATACCTAAAAAAATCATTGAATGATTCTATTCAATCAGTAAAATATGTTCACTTCAGTTGGGAAAATAAATAAATATATATATGATTTTTTTTGTTTTCATTCACATTACTAAAAAAATAAATTTAAATGTTTTTCATTTACATTACCCTTTTTATATCATTTTTATCTTACTTTTCCTTAGATTTTCCATTTATCTCATTTTTTGTTAGACTGTTCCCACCTACAAATCACTGTAATGGAGAATTTTAATTTTAGTATCCAAGTGATCTATATTTAATTCATTTATAATTTATCCTAAGGTTATTCCCTATTTGACTTTAATTTTTCATTTTTAAATATGATTTTTCTTATAGATATAAAGGTTCCATTAGATTTCTTATCTTGTATTAAGTTGTAGGTTATGTTTATCTAAGCTGTTTATTTATCCAAGTTTGTTATACTTGTATTCCACTTTATCTATATCCTTTATTATAATATTTAACTAATTTATTTGGGTTTTTTACCACTCTAAATGAGTTTGTGATGTTGGACATGTAGAACGTGATTTGGGTTTATATACTGGGTGCTATTTAATAATATGATCATATCATGTTTCTTAATTAATGTTTCTTATCAATTTATTGGCATATCTAAATAATGATTTTATATCTTTGACACTATTTTCTATGTTACTACAACATTTATAATTAAATTCTATCCTAATGGAAGAATTTGTGATGATTTTAAGTGTGTTTTCCATGGAAAATATTTCATTTACCGATGGTAATTCTTTAAATTTTTCCTTGAAGTAGTTTTTACTGACTGTGTCTATGAAAATTATTGCCTTAGTTGGTGGTAATTCTTTTAATATTTCTCTGACGCAGTTTATACTAAGGTTACCTCAAATTGAAAATATTTTATTAGTTTTTAGGTTCTATTTAATCGAGCATTGTATTTTTTTGGGTTTGTTCTATATGTATTCCCCTTTATCTGTGGCACATGTTATGGGATTTTATACTCGGTACAATTTAACCCCCACCATAATCCATCAGTATTATAGAAGAACTAATTAGATTCCTCCTCTTGTTTGACTATTGGTCACATCATCGATTGTTGGCCTTCCTCGTTGACTTTGATACTTAACAACTTGTATACTCATGTTAAGTTTCATTATCCTTCATATTGTTCCATTATATACACTCACAAAACTCTTTATTCAATCTAATTTCTCCATCCCGTTTAAAAGTTTCAATTTTTTTATTTTTGTATCTCAAGATTTGTAAGGATGACCTAATTTGGGCATTTCCTCTCTCTCAAACTGCATCAGAGATACCAACTTATCAAGCTGAATGTGTCATCCCTATCCTCTATTTGATATTTCATTGACTACTTATAATTTCATATTTATGGTTGTTTGTGATAATTTTCCTTATACATAAACACTTTCCCTTAATGTTTAATTTTTTAAGTACAATTGTTTCTCTATCTCTCTTCTCATATTTAACATATATATATTTTTTCTACCCACTTATTCTTTCTTCATGATTTTTTTTTCTTAAATAAATAGTTTTCAAAATTTTTTTTATAAACAAAAAAATATTTTAATTTCTATCACCTACCCTTGATGATCATTCAATATTACTTACCTAAGTTTTTTTAAAAAAATTTCACTTCAAATATAAAGTTATTATGATTCAATTAAAATTTATTTTCTCCTATGAACGTTATGTAACAATCATGTATTTTAGTTTGTTTGAGGTTAGGAACTGCAATGATAATTCTATTTTTTATCACCATATTTATATTTATTCTAATACATTTTTTAAAGGATTCCTTTATAATTTTTTTTTATTTTTGGAGTTTCTACATGATGGATCTATACTCATATTTTATTATTTATTTCACTATATTAATTTTTATATGTCTTCTATCATTTTTCATTATTTTTTTGAAAGATGATTTTGTAAACATCATGTTTTGAGAATTAAATGAGATTATGAAACTACAAATACAATTGTTTTTTTTGATATTCATTTTTTTTTCTTTCTTTCTTTTTCTTGTTATAGAAAACCTAACATTAAACTTAATTTTTTTTTCCGCATTAATAATATATTTTCTAAGTATAGAGTTTTTATAAAACTAGATTAATGAATTGAATAATTTAGTGTTCTTGCTTTATTTTATCAAAATTTTAGACTATCCATTCTCATTATTTTATATTCTATCCATTAATAGTAGTGAAAGCTCATTATTTTTTATTTTTCTACAAGATCATGAATTTATATCAAAATTTGAGTCATGTTTTGAACTCTATTTATGTTAGGTCCCACCCCTATAATTGGATTGAGAGGGTGGAAGGGTGTTACTTGGCCTTAAGCAATATCCCCAAGATGCTAAAGGCTAACAATAAATACTAAAGATCTTCCATACATGCGGTGTACAATTTTCCCTTTAAGAATAAAATCGCTAACCAGAAAATATATATCCAAATAACTACTATATGATTCATGATAACAATGAAAGATAACTCAAAATTTCATTTATCAAAATTTTACTAAAATCAAGTTCTATAACAGAAGAATACAACATAAAATTAGAAAAAAAAGACAAAGTAACAACACTCCAAGAAAACCCCAAGGCTCCAAGATCCACATAATCTATTATCCAACTTCACCAAAAAACACAAGTATCATGAATTAGTGCTAAAGATGTGTGATGCATTACCTTTTTATATATCTCGAAAGGTGAAATCTGCCAAAGCACCAAAGTGACAAAGCAAGGGTGAGTACTACAACCTGGAAGGTTTTCCTTAATGAATTCCTAACTCATGCCACTAGGGTAGAAAATTTTAGCAACATTTATATAAAACAATTTCTAAAATAGTTTATATCAAAATATAAAAAAATCCATTATAAACAGTTTTCCAAGGAAAGTACATAAACAATTATTTTAATCATTTAACATTGTATTTTGGCATAACCCCATCCTTTATACAAAACCATACATACAAACATGCATGTAATCCATGGACCTCCCTATTCTCATGAGTTCTAAGTCATCCTTCCACTAAGACATCACTTAGTGGACCACTTTGATAGGGGTACTTCACACCCTTATCCATCCCAACCTTTTGATGGGGTACTTCACACCCTTATCCATCTTAATGCATATGAACACACACCACAAAACCATTTTAACCCATGTAAAATTAAAGTGTGTTCAAACCATTTCCATAAAGTATCATTATTTAAATTTAAAACCATTTTCCATGCATCAAAACCTATAATTATTTCAAAATCATTATTTTAAAATCATGTTATCGAAAACACAATCCAATAACACACTAAAGTTCCCAATTTCCATAAACTTACACTCAAGAGGGTTTTAAAAATCATTTCATTGAAGATAAATGATCAATTTAAAACAATTTGAAACTAAGCCTTTAAGTTATAAAATAGAGGAGTCCAGAGTGAATCCACCTACCTCAAGAGTTTTGGTGAAAATGAAAAACAACATGAAAAACGTCACAAAACTGGGTTGAATCTCCACGAAATCACCTTAGATATCATCGCCTATCATAAAAAGGCAAAATATAAACATATTTTGCATCAATAACTTTATATATACCCACATCTATTGTAGATATAAGAAACTTAGATAGAGAGGGAAACACATATCTAAGAAAACACCACGAATGATTGAGAACGATGACTTACTACAAGAACCGGGCTTCAAAACACCAAGAAAAGGCTCTAGATCAATTCCAATTTTCTTAGGATAGGTTCTACAACATTTTAGAGACCAAAATCTAGAGTTGGGATGTTTTAGGAAAAAATGAACTTTGAGGTAAAAATGAGTTAGATCCATAATTTAAGGATCTAACTTTGACTGAGCACAGTTTGGTCACATAGTTAGAAAAATTGTGCACTAACCATGCTCTTGCTTCTTCCTTAAGGGAGACATTAAATGGTTTCCTTACACAGTTCACAAACTGTACACCAACCATGCTGAAGCCACTTCCTCAAAAAGACCAAATCCAACTCTCAAAGCACACAGTTACTACTAGGAGGCTTCATGATTTGGACAAACCATGTGTCTCCTGCACACCTTCCCTTTTCACCCTATCTCACTGGGCACAGTTACATGAAAGTGTAGAATGGTTTCCAAAAACTGTGCACCACTTTTTCACCTGTAGAAAATCCCCAAAACTCTCAAAAGGTTCTCTAAAATCTCCCAAACTTAACCATTATAATTTATATACTTAAAAATAACAAAGAAAAGGTTACATACTAGAAACTAGGGGTGCTAAAATCTCCCCACCATTGGTATTTCTATCCCCAAAAAGTGGAAAACCATCAGTGTCATGAAAGAGTTCTGGCCATTGCTCTTTAATTTCCTTTTCACATTCCTAAGTGTCTTCCGGAATCTGACCATGTTTCCACAAAACCCATAATAAACTTATTATTTTTCCACTCAAGGTTTTATCTTGCCTATATAAAATTCACAATAGGATATGTACCAATAAAGCATTCGACTCTATATCAATGTGATCCCATCTAATCACTTGGTTAGGATCGGGCTGATACTTTTTCAACTAAGATAAGTGGAACACATTGTGCACCTCACTGAACTGTGATGGTAATTCCAACTGATATTCCACCTTTCCCACCCATTCTAGTATCTCAAAAGGGACTATTTATCTAGGATATTACTTTTACTTATTTCAAAATTTTTTATCTCCAAGCCTTGTATAAATCCAAAATAACACATGATCACTCACTGAAAATGACAACGACCGTCGATGATGATGCGCATATGAATTCTAATGGCTCTGAGCCGTCTCTATCTGTTTCCTAATCAATTGAATCTTCTCAAATATTTCTTGGATAAGGTTCATCCCAACTAGTGAAGTATCACTTATTTCCACCCAACAAAGTGGAGAAAAAAAGATGCCCATACTATGTCTCAAATGGAACCATATGTATCAAGTCCTGGTAGATATTTTTTATATGAGAACTAAACCAATGACACATGATCTTCCCATGAGCCACCAAAATCCGTTACAAAAGCCTGAAACATGTCCTATAACATTTATATCATCCTTTTGTATTTCCCATCTATCTGAGGATAATACTCCATACTCATAGTCAACTGAGTCTCAAGGGATTTCTATAAGGATTTCCAAAAACAAGAGGTAAAACTCAGATCTCTATCTCACACAATCAAAATTGGTATTCCATTTCACTTTTAATAATTATCTAATATAGATTTTAGATAGATCCCCCACCACATGAGTTTCATGAATAAGGATGAAGTGGGCCAACTTTGTGAGCCGATCCACAATCACCCATATGGAATTATGCTTCTGAACCATTTTTGAGAGACCTATTACAAAATAAATGGATATTTTCTCCCATTTCCACACTAGGATAAGTAATGATTGTAACATAAATGCTGGTCACTGATGTTTTTCCTTATCTTGTAGACAAGTTAATCATATGGAAACAAACTCATCCACCTTCCTTTTCATGCTGATCTACCAAAAAAAACCTTCAATGCCTTATAAATATTTTGTATTCTAGGATGGAAATCCCATATTTAATGGTTGTAAGAATGAAGAAGTTTCTCCTAAGAAGTCATAGGTACAACCATCTGATCTACAAAGTACAAAACTGAACCCTTTTCCATCCTCTGGCTTTCAATGGTCTCCCCACCATTGAGTTTTGAACTCATAGTAACACATTATACATCAGATATCTATGCATACTTTACTAGATTTACCAAATTAAGAACCACAAAAACTAAAAAGAGAACCACAAAATCATCTCAGTCTTCATATTCTGCATGCATTTCAGCTAGGACCGACATCATCTTCCACTCATATGAATCTTCATTTTCCAACTGAGCATATGAATTTCTGCTTAATGCATCAGTCATAGAATTTCCTTTACCTAGTGTATACATCAAGTCAAAGTCAAAAATTTGGAGATAATCCATCCATATTCTTATCTCAGATTCAAATCCATTTGTGAGAAAATATGCTTCAAAATCTTATGATCTATGAGAGATAATGATGATAAGTTTTTAAGAAATGGATGAATGCAGCTAAATCCAAACCATGTTTTGGGTAGTTCTAATCATGCACTCTTAAATGTATTGATCCATAAGAAACAACATGGTCTCCTTACATGAGAAAAAAAACCCAAACCCTATCCTAAATAATAAAAATAGACAACTTACCCTTGTACTGATTTCAGAAAAATAAAGATCAGTATATATATAAGTAGAACCTTTAGATCTTGAAAAGATTTCCATCATTCCTCACTCAATTGGAAAGGAACATTCTTATTTTTCAAAGTTGTATTTGGTGAGGAAAGCCATGAAAAGTCATGCACCAAGCATCGATAATAACCAAATAGGCCAATAAAACTACATTTCTCAAAGATATTATTTGGTGGTTTCCAAGAGATAACAGTTCCTATCTTTTATAGATACACTGAAACACCTTTTTCAGAGATTACATGGCCAATAAAGTGTATCTTTTGTATCCAAAAATCACAATTTGATAATTTCTCATACAAAAAATGGTATCTAAATATTCCCTACACACTAGCCAAGTGTTTCTCAAGCTCATCCCCTATCCCTGAATACACTAAGATGTCATCTATAAACACTACAGAAAAAGAATCTAGATATCATTGAAATATTTGATCCATCAATTCCACAAGGACCACTGGTGAGTTCATAAGACCAAAAGGAATTATCAAATATTCATAATTTCCATATCTGCTTCTGAAATCTATCTTTGGAATATCTTTATTCCGAACTCGCAATTGGTGATATCCTAATTGCAAGTCAATCTTTGAGAAGCACTAGGATCCCCTCAATTGATCGAATAGATCATCACTACATGGAAGTGGATACCTATTATTTATCATAACTTGGTTAAGCTTATGATAATCCATACACAATCATAAAGTTTAATATACTTTCCTCATGAAAAAAACTAGGGATTCCCATGGAGACATGCTCATCCGAATGAAACCATTGCTTTATATCTCTTTTAAATATACTTTTAGCTCCATTAATTCTGTTGGTTCTATTAAATAAGACAAAAGTGAGATAGTACTGGTCCCTATAAGGAGATCAATCGTAAACTCCACTTATCTCATGGGTGGAAACCCTGATAATTTTTCAGGAAAGACATACATTGACTGATCAACAACTATAGGAAAATAACTTCTCCCAACATCTTATATTAATGCCAAGGAAAAAGATTCCAACTAGAAAGAGTTAATTCCCACAACTGGTATCAACAAGCCAGTTGCACCTGTCTTTACTTCCCTTTCTCCTCTAAAGATATGTTCAACGCCATCCTCAGTCGCAAAACTAACTATTATTTTATAATAGTCCATGTGATCCTTGAATGATGTCAACCAATACATACCTAGGATTACATCATATACATCCATCTCCAGCATCGAGAAGTCCCATTTCATTTCATCTCCATTAACAGTTATAGAACATGCTCTATATAGGAAGGCTCTACATTCTCTTTGCCCAAGAGGAGTTTGAAGATTAATCATGTAGGGAAACATCTCAAGTTTTAAACTCATCAAATCAACAACATGAGAAGTGATACAGGAATTCAATGAACCAGTATCAAACAACACTTTAATAAGGGTAGAATTCAAAATAATCGTACCTCTCACCGTAGATGGACCCACATGATCATCCATAATCACCTGCTCAACTCCATATAATTGCTTCGTGACTACACTTTTTTCTTTGTTTCCCTATTGAGACTATCCTTCCTAAGGAGTCATGGTATTCCTAGAATAACCATGGCTAGCTCTATTCATCTAAATAGATTAGTTTTTCTATCCTCTTCTAATCAAAGCATACGATATCTATGACACTTGAGAAGTGTCCTAAGCACTTGACCTTAGATCACTATGATAATAGCACCGAATATACCCCATCTGGTTATAATTGTGGAATGCTCTAGGTTGTATCATACACTCTCTCTTTATGTGGTCAAGAGAAGCACATTAAAAACATTCTGCTATGCTCTTAGGTCATGGAGGAAGGTTCACTGATCCAACCTTCTGATTTTTATTCACACTCCCACCTTAGAAGTAGGTGTCCCTCTTCCGCTTTCTCCCAGCATTAGAGTTCCCACAATTTCCCATGGGTGTCAACATACTTCATCCTCCCATAGCTCCTGAGATTTCTCTTTTAGCCACCATCACTCTATTCACCATCTCTGTATAGTCTGTAATACAGAGCACAATTATCTTTGAGAAAATATCTTGCCTTATCCCTAATTCAAAGATGTGTTCTTTCAAGGACACATTAGCTGCACCCTTAGGTTGAAAATGTACTAAATTCATTAATTTAGCCACATACTCAGTGATAGAGATATTTTCATACTTTAGGCTAAAAATTCAGATGTTCTCTGAATCTTGAACGCGAGAGGATAGAATGGTTTATTAAAAAATTCATCAAAATCCTCCCAATTAAGGACTTGATCTGATTTATCTTAAACCACTATATCCCACCACTAGCATTCAATATCCTCAAGAATATATGTTTCCAATTTTAATTTCAGCTCCACTGGTGTTCTAATAAAATTAAAGATATGATTCATCCTGTTCACCCACACCTCTACCTTTTCTGGTTAAAAATCTCCTCAAAAGATGGGTGGATTCTAATTCTAGAACTGGTCTAAATGATCCACTTTACTTGGATTATTCCTCTAATTCCTTGTTTCCACAACTTGAAATGCTTAGATGATACTCTGAACTAACTCTTGGTTTAGCTGTGGATTAGGTGCAACCATATTCCCCACAGCTTCTTCCATTTGGTTTATATGATTCCTACCAAGTGCCATTTTCTAAACAACAAAAAACTATGTAAGTCTCACTCTTTATTAAATTAATTCTTAATAATTTCAATTTGTACTACATCAACTATCCTAACATTGCTTTCCAAAATCATCCTTTTCCACATTCAACCATTTTTGAAAACATTAAACTTGATTTTTGAAAATCAAAATATTTTCAAAATACCTCCATCATGCTATTTTTTAAAATCTTTCATTTGAAAAAACATTCACAGTTTTTTTAAAATCATATCTTTTTCACAAAAAATAAATCATTAATAAAAATGATGTATGCACTCCCAGTGGTAATTCATTCATCTAATTCATGTAATGCTTGTCTCATTGGCTAAACCCATGACAATGAGATTTTAAAATCCTATAAGTGTCTTCAAAACAATTATGTATCCAAATTATTGGTAACTGTATCTTTAACATAAAAAGGTTATCTATATATTTTTTATGATCTAAATTTCATTTTTTGACAATACTACTTCCTTCTACCAAGCCGACACAAGGAATAGACATAAATTAATTCAACTTTAAGACCGACATCACTGATGACCTGTTATCCAAAACAGATTTTGGATCAAACAAAACTAATACCACTTGTAGGGTCCTGCCCCTTCTCATTGGCTTCAGAGGGTAGGAGGGCATTACTTTCCCTTAAGCGACATTCCCAAGACACCAATGGCTGACAATAAATTCCAAATGGATTCCATGCATGTGGGTGATGATTTTCCATTTAAGAGTAAAACCACTAAAAAACTATCCATATCTAAAAAACCACTATATGATGCATGATCACAATGAAATAAAAATCAATATTTCATTTATCAAAATCATACTAAAATAAAGTACCATAATGGATGACTACAATATCAAAGTAAAAAGCATAAGAAAAACTAACAACACTCCAAGATAACCACAAGACTCCAAGCTCCACATGATCTATGCTCCAAATTCACCAAACATCCCAAGTATCATGGAGTAGTTCTAAAGACACATGATACTTTATCTTTTCCCATATCCTAGTAGGTGACATATACAAAAGCACCAATGTGCCAAAGTAGGGATGAGTAATAAAACTCAGTAGGTTTTCCCCAATGACTTCTCAACTCATACCACTACGATAGAACATGTTAGTAACATTTATATAAAACAATATATATAAAAAATTTATATAAAACAATTTCTATAATAGTTTATAGAAAAATATAAACAAAATCCATTATAAAAAATTTTCCAAGGAAAGTATATAAACAATTATTTAAATCATTTAACATTATATTTTGGCATAACCCCTTCCTTTCTATACAACCATACATCCAACTTTGCATAAAATCCATGTACCTCTCTATACTAGAGAGTGGTGAGTCATCCTTACACTAAGTCAGTAGTTAGTGGACCACTTTGATGGGGGTACTTCATGCCCTTATTTGTCCCAACCTTTTTATGGGGGTACTTTACACCCTTATCCATCCCAATGCATATGAACACACACTACAAAACCATGAAACCCCATGCCAAATTTAAACATGTTCAAACCATTTCAATAAAGCACCATTCTTTCAATTGAAAATCATTTTTCCATGTAGAAAAACCAACAATTATTTTAAAATCATCATTTTAAAATCATGTAATCAAAAACACTATCCAATAACACACCAAAGTTACCAATTTCCACAAAATGTCACTCAAGAGGGTTTTAATAATCATTTCACAACAAATAGACGATCAATTTCAATCAAGGTGAAAAATTTGAAACTAAGCCTTCAATTTCTAAAATAGAGGAGATGGGAGTGAATCCACTTACCTCAAGAGTTTTCTAAAAAACAATAAACAACATGAAAAACACCACAAAACTGGGTTGAATATCCACAAACGCACCTTATATCTCCTCACCTATCATAAAAAGTCCAAATATAATTTTTTTTGGCATCTATAACCTTATATTTACCCATAATGGGCATAGATCTATGAAATCTTGAGAGAGGGAGATGTAGATCTAAGAGAACACCAAGAATGATCGAGAATGATGACTTACCATAAGAATCAGGCTTTAACACACCAAGGAAATTGTCATGACCCATCCCCTAGGGCCTGTTCCATGACTACCCCAAGCCCGACTTCCATAGGCTAGGGTTTGGCAACTAGTACTGAAAGGTGTTTTCCCTAAAACTGGGAAGGCATTGCCTTTATAATCTGTAAACACACACACAAGAAAGCACATATATGAAAGAAACACCAAGTAAACTATATAAAAAAAGAGTGTTGAAAGTAAAAGGGGTCAGAATATAAGACCAACAGGAAAGTACAAGTACAACTGTGATACAATACAACTGAAGAAAAGGGAAAGTTAGCTGTTGGGTTGTCCTCCGTGGTTCCAACCTGAAGGGTAGGTACAGATCGCCTCCTCAGCACTCCTCATCCATCTGTCTCCTCCACATACTGACACGCCGTATAGTCCACCTCTGGGAAAGATCCAGTCCTGGTACTCTTGGCCTCAGTCAGTGTTGTCCATCATTTTCATCCAACACAACAAGGTGCGGGAATAGCTCGTGCAGGGGTGAGTATAACGATACTCAGTAGGGACCCCGAGACCCTCAAGGTCTCACAAAATCCACCAAGTATAAAACAAAAAGTATGAAATCAACAGACAACCTTACTTAGGTATATGACCATACATATACCTAAGTTATCAAGTAATCCATCTCAATCATGAGGAAAATATAGAGATTCTGACTCAGCTCAAACCAGGATTTATTTTAGGGGTAGTATCAAGTAACATTCTGAACACAACGTCGAACACCTCGGCTGTTGGAGAACTCCTCCTCTATCGAGTACAGTGGGCCTGCCGCATCACAAAGAGGTACTTCCCACTAACCTTGGACTATTGAGGTACTCCTCCTGTTGAGTACCGTGGGTTTTCTGTGTCACATAGAGGTGCTCCCCACTGTGGGTCTGCCACATCACACAACGACGCTCCCCCTTGTAGCCTACTGAGGTACTCCTCCTGTCGAGTACCATGAGTCTGTTGTGTCACTAAGTCTCTCCCCACTGTGGGTATGATACGTCACCAAAGCGCTCCTCACTAGTCCAGTCAAGTCACTCCGAGTCGAAACGGTAAGCTGTCGTCAAGTCTCAGCCAGCCACTATGTCTTCGTACTATGCTCGCTCATCCTCCAGAAGGATCTGCTCCACAAGCTATTATTTGATACTCAAACTATCACGAAGTCCCACGAAGAAGTATCTCAAATGTTCTCCACATCATAGGGGTCTCATCGTAACAGACGACGCATCAATCAGACGCCCAATCTGTGAGTTATTAGCCTTTTTGTTCTAGGGCCCCAGTTGGATTCATGCTCGATCCAACTTAAACGTTCCCCATCTAATCCAAAACATAGTGGGGTATACTCAAAGGGACCGTCTCGCTCCAATATTTCTATCGTAGCTGATGGTTCGTCAAACAGACGTCTGGTGCCAAAATTATGGCCAAAATAAAGTAAATGAGTCATAGTGGGCCCGTGTCCATTCTGATCCGGTCAGACTGACTCGGCCTGACACTGTATGGGCCGACTCTGTTAGGGTCGACCTGGCCTGACCTACTGGGTCCGGCCTGGCCCGCTGGGCAGCCCGGCCCGCGGGCGGTCTAGCAGGCCGCGAGGTGCCATGGGGGTTCGGCTGTGGAAACTGCGAGGCCGTAGGGTGGCTCGATCAGGGTGGCTCGGCTAGGAGGGTGGCACGACCGGGGCAGCTCGAACGGATCAGAAAGATGCGGCGAGGGCACGACGATAGCAACGATTTGACTTGGCCTAGACAACAGTTCGACATGGTGGTGGCGTGACTCAGCTCATCCCAGATAGTGGCGCGACTTGGAGGAAGATGTTGCGGCTCGGCGGACGATGACGGTGTGGAGACATGGCACAACGAACGATAGCAGCGCAGCAGCTCGGCACGGCGGTGGCACGACAAGGGGGTTCAGCCCAGGACAAAGAGACGGTTCGGCACGACGGCGGCGCGACAAGGGGGTTTGGCCTAGGGTGGCGCGAAGACTCGGCACGGCAGAGGCGCGACGAGGGGGTTCGGCCCGGGGCGATGCGATGACTTGGTCTGGCCACAGGTGGCTCTGCCGGGCACGATGCTGGTTCGGTCGGGAGGGCGAAGCACCGTAGGGCGGCGTGGGTTATAGAGGCCGTGGGTGGTGGTGCTTTTGCCTTCATCGCCTTCCTGCATTTCAAAGAACACATCAAAGAAGAATGGCAGAGGGGTCGGGCCATGTTCGTTTGGCCCGCACCCTTCACGTTTAGAGTGGTAGCAAGCAGTTCAAAAAGAACAAAGCATGTACATGTATGAAAGATATTTTAAAACATCATTTCCCACAACCCACATCAATCTCTATTTTCAATCCCACAAAACAATTATAAGGGGAGAACATGGAAAGCGATAATCAAATATAAATAAACCCCTACCTCATTTGATTAATGAAGTTGGCACAAGAGGGTAGTACGGTCGTTGATTTGCTGTAGATGAAGACGTCCCATGTCGGAAGAAGTCCCGAAGAAGAAGGTCAAAGGAGGTCGGCATTCTTCATTGGTGGAGCGTTCTTCGTTGGGAGGTGAAGTTATTCGTTGGAGAGCTTTCTCCCAAGTTCTCCCTAATCCTCCTTTTCCAACAAATGAATAGACAACCAAATAAAACATGTTTAACTATTTAATTTGTTGGCGATTCAAAGTTGTCTTAATTAATTGGAAACAATAAATGGGTCGAGTTGGAAAAATTAAAAAGGAAGGATACCGAGGGTTGGCACAATTAATGTGGAGGAAGCTCAAGAGGCTCCTCCACATTAATGAGGGAGTTAAAGAGGTTTAGACCTCAGGTGGACCCCACCAACATAACCCCTCATGGGAGGTTAGGCTTGGGTGATCCCCACCACCATAACCTCACATGGGAGGTTAAGGTATGGTGGTCCCCACTTCTCAACTTCCACATGGAGGATAAAACTCCTGTGGTCCCACCTCCACAATATTCACATGGGTGTTTGAAATAAAAATAAAATGTTTGCACAATTTTATTTTTATTTTATTCCTTCACGAAAAACCCAAAAACTAACTTTCACCCTCGACCAATTTCCGTCGAGGTGAAAGTCTCCTTAAGAGAATACCAGTGCTGTGAGTTCAACGGTGCCCTCAGATTTCAATTCTGAGCACTAGTTTAAAAGTTATAAAAATCCACTGGTACGTTTACTAAATATACCTGAAATAAAGTTCATAAATTCATTCTGGGCACTCCGGGCCTCAGAATCACATGCCGTAAATTTTCTCGGACTCGTAAAATTCCCATTTAATTAAAGAAAAATTACATGGAAATTATGGGTCTTTAAATTCTCCCCACATCAGGCTTTACATCCCCGTAATCCACAACTCAAAACTAAGGGAACAAGTGGGGGTACTGAGCATGCATTTGAGCCACCTGCTCCCATGTTCTCTCCTGGAGGTTCCCGTGCTACCAGTGAACATGCACCATAGGTATCAACTATCCACGAAGGACCTGCTCCTATCGATCCTCAATCTCTACTGGAACCTTTGTAAAATTCGCCCCATCTTCGATGTCTAGATCACCATGGTCAATGATGTGAGAGGGTTGTGAACGTATCTCCTCAGCTGGGACACATGGAAGACGTCATGCACCAGTGCAACTGAGGTGGAAGAGCTAAGAGGCAAGCCACCTCACCAACTCTGCTGAGAACCTGAAAAGGTCCGATGAACCTCAGAGATAACTTTCTGCCTCGGCCAAATCTCTGCAGACCTCGTCGGGGTGAGACCCATAGAAATTCATGGTTGCCATCCTTGAACTCCAGAGGTATCTGTATCCTATCGGCATACGAAGTCTGCCTGCTCTGTGTAGTCTTCATCCACTCCTGGATGATCTGAACCTTCTCTGTGGTAGCCTATACCATCTCTAGTACCATGAGTACTGACTCCCCTGGGTCAGTCCAACACAAAGGTGATCTGCAAGGTCACCCGTACAATGCCTCGAAAGGTTCCATCCCAATGGTCGAGTGATAGCTGTTGTTGTACACAAACTCCACCAAAGTCAAGTTATCCTCCTAGCTACGATCGAAGTCGAGGACACAAGCACACAACATGTCCTCGTGGGTCTTTATGTTCTGCTCAGTCTGGCCATCTATTTGTGGATGGAAGGCAATGCTCAAACGAAGCTGCATCCTGAAATCCTCCTGCAACCCCTTCCATAGCCAGGAAGTAAAAAATGTATCACGATGGGAGACAATCTTCGAAGGTACTCCATGTATCCACCCAATCTCATGCACATAGAGGCATCCCAAGCTCTCTACTGAACCCTTCTCTCTGATCGGTAGGAAGTGGGCTAACGTGGGGAGTCGGTCAATGATCACCCAAATCAAGTCATGTCCCCTAGATGTATGTGGAAGTCCTATCACAAAGTACATGGATATCCCATCCCATTTCCACTCTAGGACCTCTGAAGGCTGAACCAAGCCTGCTGGTACCTGATTCTCCACCTTCACTTGCTGAAAATTGAGGCACCGAGAGACAAACTCTACAACTTCTTTCTTCATTCCCGACCACCAGTGCTATTGTCAGAGGTCCTGGTACATCTTCTCCACTCATGGATGTATCGCTAGAGGGGATGTGTGGAAATCCCTCAATACTTATTCCTGAAGTGCCACTAGTACCATGGTACATACTATGAAGAGGATGACATTCTCCCCACCTTCAAAAAATCCATCAGGTGCCTGTCCTATGGATATCTGAGCACATTGTGTCTTGCAGTCAGCGTCTCCACGTTGCACCTCCCTGACTCACTGAAGAAGTGGGTGAGTGAATGTAAGAGACTGTAGAAAGGCTGCTCCATCTCTATCCACAAAGAATATGTACAAAGTGGCCAACTGCTCCATCGCCTCACCTAGTAGCTGTATAACAGACCTCATACTGAGTGCATCTACTACAATGTTCCTCTTCACAGGATTATAGACTATCTCGAAGTCATAGTCCTGGAGGAACTCAAACCAATGTCGCTTTCTCAGGTTTAGGTATTTCTAAGAGAATATATACCTGAGACTCTTGTGATCATAGTATACTGTAAAACATTCACCCATAAGATAGTTCCACCACATCTTCAAGGCGAAGATCACTGATGCTAACTCCATGTCATGGGTAGCATAGTTCTGCTCATGCTGTCACAGATGCCGAGAACCATATGCGATCACAGCTCATTACTACATCAGGACACATCCGAGCCTAGTCCCTGATGTGTCACAGTAAACTACATACCCTACTCCCTCCTCTGGAAGCCTCAAGATGGGGGGAATTAGCCAGCCTCTGCCTCAGCTCTTGAAAACTTTGTTGACATCTCTCCGACCACATGAAGGGTTTTCCCTTCTTCGTCAAGGCTGATAGTGGGTTTTGCAACTCTAGAGAAATATGGTAAAATTCTCCGGTAGTATCCAACCAAACCCAGGAAACTCCGTACCTCCGTCACACTCCTGGGTAGCTCCCAAGCAAGTACCACCTCAATATTCACTGGATCCACTACAACTCTAACCTCTGATAAGACATATCCCAGAAAGTGAACTTCTCAGATCTATAACTAGCACTTTGAGATCTTACCATAAAGCTGGTTCTCTCGGAGTGTGTCCAATACTACCTGTAAATGATAGGCATGCTCCTCCTTGGTATTCGAGTAGATCAGAATGTCGTTGATGAAGACTACTACAAAGCGATCAAGGTATGGATGAAAGATCCTATTCATGAGTCCCATAACACCACTAGAGCGTTGGTCACACCAAATGGCATAACCATGAACTTGTAATGGCCATACCGACATTTGAATGCCGTCTTCTGCACATCTTCATCTCGTACTCTGAGTTGGTGATAACCTGATCTGAGGTCTATCTTCAAGAACCACCGTGCTCCCTTCAGCTGATCAAAGATGTCGTCAATCCTTGAGAGTGGGTACTTGTTCTTCACGGTCACCTGGTTCAGGCGCCGGTAGTGGACACAAAGTCTCAAGCTCCCATCCGTCTTCTTAGCAAATAGAATCAGGGATGCCCAAGGTGAAACACTGGGCCAGATGAATCCCTTCCCCTACAAGTTCTCTAGCTGTACCCATAGCTCATGAAGCTCCACATGAGCCATCTGATACGCTGGTGTAGATATCAGTTCCGTCCTGGGGTACAAGTCATTGTAAAAGTCTACCTCTCTATGAGGAGGTAGACCCAGAACATCATCAGGGAAGACATCCGCGTATTGGTCCACCACTACAGGATAGATCGGACTCTCCACATCAATAGCTCTGAGGGTAAGGCTAGCCAACTGATGAGTGATTGGATGCACTCTCCTCTGGGTAAGTCCATACTGTGCTGCAAAGGCTCCCTTCTCGCCGGTGTAGGTAAACCTGGTCCCATCCGTGCGGGTACACCGCACCTTGTGCCTAATACAATCAATCTGTGCATGGACTATAAATCACCATTCCATACCCAAAATGATGTCTTAAGGACTCGATTCCGCTACTAGGAGATCCCAGTTGAAGCTCTCACCTCCTAGAGTAAGCTCGCACTGCTAGCACCGGTGTGTAATCGCCGAATCCGCTCATGTAGGAGTCTCTAGCTATAAGAATCGATCCAATGGCTCCGTTGGAATCTACAAGATCTGAATGAGGGAAGTGGCAATGAAGGAATGACTGGAACCTATTTCTATAAGCACTAGTAGAATAATACCCTGTACCAACAGTTTGAAACTGTTGGTATAGGGCTCCAAACCGTTGGTATATCCTATACCAACGGTTTGGAGAATAGTGTCCAAGTAAGCTGTGGGGATAGGTCTATACCAACGGTTGTCCCAAAACTGTTGGTATAGACCTATACCAATGGTTTTCAAAACCATTGGTATAAGTAATATGAAAAATCTATACCAACGGTTCCATAAAACCGTTGATATATGTATTTTTAAAAAGAAGCATTCAGTTGGTTTTGATCCCAGTACCTGCAGTTTATGATTGAACAACCTATCCACTAACCTACCTTGACTTTTATGAATATAATTTCATAAATATAAATATGTATTATCATAAATATTTTAAATTTTGATTTATTTAATGTTCTCTGTAAGAAGATTCCATAAAAAATACATGTAACTATACCAACAGTTCTCAAAACCGTTGGTATAGACCTATACCAATGTTTTTGAGAACCGTTGGTACAGATTCATTGATTTTGGGACCTATACCAATGGTTTTGGACAAAGTGTTGGTATAGGTCCCCCCTATACCAACGGTTTGTCCAAAACCATTGGTATATGTCCAAATTAGTGACCTATACCAACAGTTTTGGCCAAACTGTTGGTATAAGTCCATATAAGTGAACTATACCAACGGTTTACCCAAAACCGTTGGTATAGATCTTATTTCCAATAGTGAAGTACTGCAGATATGGTGGAGTAGACACATATTGTACCTCATATCATCTCCGGAGCACCGTGATCGTAGGCCTCAACTGCCTGGAGCTGAGCTCTCCCCAGTCCACCTGCTCCCTGTGGTCGGGGTGGACCACCTGGTGGTGGTGGCAGTAACATATCAAATTGTCTCCCATCACCAGTAGCATGAATATCTCCTCTGCCACATCCACCTGCTCCCTGCGAGCCTCCTCCGTCGTACCGCTGTCTTTGCCTGGGTAGTCCTTCGACCGTCTGCTGATCATCTGAATAGTGGGTCGGATAGTCACGAGCTATGTGACCCTGCCCGCCAAAAGTGTAAGAATTCCCACTCCTGGCATGACTGGCTCCGCTTTGGGGGCCCCACACAATCGGTCCTGAGTCATGCGATTATCCACTAGTAGGTCTAGTCCTCTTGGACCTCTGTGATGTCTGTCTGCTGCCAGCTGCAGAAGACTTCACTATGTGACGACTAGTTGTGGGTCTCATCGTTGGTGGCTTCTCATAAAGGAAACTCTCCACCAAGAGGGATCTCTCTAACACCCCCACCTGCATCGGGATGCTGAGTGAGATTACCGAATCCCTAATATCCCGCCTGAGTCCCTGATCGAAGGTATGGGCCCTGAAGAATGGGCCCCAAACCATATCTATGGAGTAGCGTGAGATGTCAGTGAACCTCGCTAAGCACTGAGCCACAATCATGCTGCCCTACTACAGATAAAGTAGCTTCTGAATGCGCACTGTACGAAGAGTCACTGAGACAAACTCTGCACGAAATAGGCTCTCGAAGTCTTCCCAGAGAAGAATCACCTCATCATGAACCTGGATCATCAAGATCCACCATCTTCTTTCTGTTACCTATAGAAGGATGGTAGCAAGGATCACCATGAAATCAGTTGGTGTCCCTACCAGTCAAAAGACAGTCACTACATACTCTAGCCAATCCTTAGCTGCCTGCGGGTCCATCTCTCCCCTGAACTTGGGTGGTCTCTGGCGCAGGAACTCATGCAATGCACTCAAGCAGTGTGCACCTTCTGCTGCTGGGGATGGTGGCATCGGTGGCCGAATGGGGAGTGGTACTGCTGGTGCCTCTGCTGGTGCCTCTAATGTAAAAGGGCCCTGCACCGAGGCCTTGTCACTTGGTGGGCTATCAGTGCGTACAACTCTTGGAACTTTACCTGGCTGTCTGCGTGGAGGCATCCTTATAAGAAATAGGTCCGCCATGGTAAAAAGTTATACCTGGTGAGTTTAAATTTATACCTGGTGAGATGACTCAAAATATCACAAAGAACACTCTTGAAAACACATAGGCAATCAATGTTTTCATGCACTGAGTCAGAGATCAGAATTTAGGGTCTTGGTGTATGGATATGTTAGCCGCCACACCAACACTGGACTCCCTAAACTGAAAACCACACTCACTACACTTAACACTATTGCTTCATAGAAAAGATCATAGTCCTAGTTCTGCAGTAGAACCAACTCCTTTGATACCAATTTGTCACGACCCGTCCCCCGGGGCCCATTCTGTGACTACCCCAAGCCCACCTTCTATAGTCCAGGGACTAGCGACTAGCACCGAAAGGAGTTTTCCCTAAAACTGGGAAGGAATTTCCTTTATAACCTGTAAGCACACACACAAGCAAGCACACAACTAGACGAAACACCAGGTAAACTGTATAACAAAAGAGCGTTGAAAGTAAAAGGGGCTAGAATACAAGCCCAAATGGAAAGTAAAAGTATTACTGTGATACAATACTACTGAAGAAAAGGGAAAGTCAGCCGCTGGGTCATCCTCCAAGGTTCCTACCCGAAGGGTAGGTACATATCGCCTCCTCAACACTCCTCATCCATCCGTCTCCTCTGTGTACCGACATGCCATATGGTCCATCTCTGGGCACCATCCAGTCCGAGTACTCTCAGCCTCAGTCAGTGCTGTCCGTCATCTACATCCAACACAACAAGGTACAGGCATAACCTATGCAAGAGTGAGTATAACGGTACTTAGTAGGGACCCCGATACCCTCAAGGTCTCACAAAATCCACCAAGGATGAACCAAAAAGTATGAAATAAATAGACAACCTTACTTAGGTATATTCCCATACATATACCTAAGTTATCAAATAATTCATCTCAATCATGAGGAAAAAACAGAGATACTGACTCAGCTTAAACCATGATTTATTCTAGGGGTAGTATTAAGTAACATTCAGAACACAACGTCGAACACCTCTGCTGCTGGAGAACTCATACTCTATCGAGTATAGTGGGCCTTCCATGTTAAATAGAGGCACTTTCCACTAACCTTGGACTGCTGAGGTACTCCTCCTATCGAGTATCGTGGGTCTGCCGCGTCACACAAAGGTGCTCCCCACCGTGGGTCTGCCGCATCACACAGAGGCGCTCCCCCTCGCAGCTTTCTGAGGTACTCCTCCTGTCGAGTATCATGGGTCTGTCACATCACCAAGGCGATCCCCACCATGGGTCTACCACGTCACCAAGGCACTCCCGACTGGGCCAGTTGAGTCACTCCGAGTCAAAATGGTCAGCAGTCGTCAAGTCTCAGTCAGCCACTAGGTCTCCGCACTATGCTCGCTCGTCCTAAGAAGGATCCGCTCCAAAATCTACCGATCAATACTCCAACTGTCAAAAATTCTCATGAAGAAGTATCTCAAAGGTCTGCGACATCATAAGGGTCTCATTGTAACAAACGTCACGTCAATCAGACGCCCGGTCTGTGAGTTATTAGCCTTTTAGTCCTGGGGGCCCGGTTGGATTCGTGCTCGATCCAACCTGACAATTCCCCATCATAATCCAAAACACAGTGGGGTATACTCAAAGGGGATTTCTCACTCCAAGATTTTCACTGCTCCTAACAGTTTGTCAAACAGACACCTGCTGCCAAAATTATGGCCAAAAGAAAGTAAATGAGTCATAGTGGGCCTGTGTCCGGTCTGACCTGGCCTGGGCCGACCTGGTTCGGGTCGACCCGACCTGAATCGCTAGGTCTGTCCTGACCCGCTAAGCGGCCTTGCCCATTGGTTTCAGCCTGACTCGCTGGGTCCGGCCTGACCCGTACTGTGCGGCCTGGCCCGCGGGCGCTCCTGCAGGCCACGATGGGCCATGGGGGTTCAGCCGCAGACGACTTGAGGCTGTAGGGTGGCTCAGTTGGGGTGGCTCAATCCTGAGGGAAGCACGTCTAGGGAGGCTCGGAAGGCTGCAGTGAGGGCGGCTCGGAGGGCCGCGATGAAGGCATGGCGCCAGCGGCGACTCAGCTTGGCCCGAACAGCAGTTCGGCATGGCGGCGACACATCTATGCTCGGCTCGGACAATAGCGCGGCTCGGCGGACGATGACGCGACTCGATGGGTGATGGCGGAGTGGAGGCTCAGTACAGCGGATGAAAGTAGTGAGACGTCTCAACATGACAGCGGCACAACGAGGGTGTTCGGCCCGGGGCGACACAATGGCTCGGCATGATGACGGCGTGACGAGGGGGTTCAGACTGGGGCAGCGCGACATCTCAGGACGACCGTGGGTGGCGCGGCCGGGCATGGGGCCGGTTCGACCGGGAGGGCGAAGCGCCGTGGGGTAGTGCGGGTTGCGAAGGCCGTGGGTGGTAGCACCATTGCCTTCGTTGTCTTCCTCCACTTTGAAGAACACATTAATGAATAACGACAGAGGGGTCGGGCCATGTTCATTTGGCCCGCACCCTCTTCTTTTAGAGTGGTAGCAAGTGGTTCACAAAGAACGAAGCATGTACGTGTAGGGAAGATATTTATAACATCATTTCCCACAACCCACGTCAATCTCTATTATCGATCCTACAAAATAATTAGAAGGGGAGAACATGGAAAGCGATAATCAAATAGAAATAAACCCCTTCCTTGTTCTCTTAATGATGTTGTCACAAGAAGGTAGTACGGTCGTCGATTCGCCGTAGATGAAGATGTCCCATGTTAGAAGAAGTCTCGAGGAAGAAGGTCGAAGGAGGCCGACGTTCTTCATTGGCAGAGTGTTCTTTGTTGGGAGGTGAAGTTATTCATTGGAGAGATTTCTCCCAAGTTCTCTCTAATCCTACTTTCCCAACAAATGAATAGCCAACCAAATAAAATATGTTTAACTATTTAATTTGTTGGTGATTAAAAGTTAGATTAATTAATTAGAAACAATAAATGGGTTGCATTGGCAAAATTAAGAAGGGAGGATACCAATGGTTGGCACAATTAATGTGAAGGAAGATCAAGAGGCTCCTCCACATTAATTAGGGAGTTAAAGAGGTTTAGAACTTGGGTAACCCCCACCACCATAACCCCTCAGGGGATGTTAGGCTTGGGTGGTCCCCACCATCATAACCTCACATGGGAGGTTAAGGTATGGTGGTCCCCACTTCTCAACTTCCACATGGAGGATAAACCTCCTGTGGTCCCACCTCCACAATATTCACATGAGTGCTTCAAATAAAAATAAAATGTTTGCACAATTTTATTTTTATTTTATTCCTTCACAAAAAACCCAAAAACTAACTTTCAGCCTCAACCAACTGCTGTCAAGGTGAAAGTCTCCTTAAGCAAATACCAGCACTGCGAGTTCAACGGTGCCCTCAGATTTCAATTCCGAGCACTAGTTTAAATGTTATAAAAACCCTCTCATACCTTTACTAAACGTACCTGAAATAAATTTTAGAAATTCATTCCAGGAACTCCGAGCCTCGGAATCACGTGCCATCAATTTTTGCAGACTCGTAAAATTTCCATTTAATTAAAAAAAATTACATGGAAATTCCAGGTCTTTACATAAATCCTCTAGATTGATTCAATTTTTCTTGGGAGAGGTTATCCAACCTTTAAGTGACCAAAATCCCATGTTAGGGCCATTTAGGAAAAAACGAGGCACTTAGAGGTAAAAAGGAGTTAGATCTATAATTTTAGGATCTAACTTTGACCCAAGCATGGTTTAGTTACATGTTTAGATAAACTATGTGCTAACCATGCTCCTACTTCTACCTTAAGGGAGACCTCACATGGTTTCCTCACATGGTTCACAAACCGTGCACCAACTGTGCTGAAGCCACTACCTCAAAAAGACCAAATACAACTCTCAAAGTGCACAATTTCTACTAGGCAGCCATATGGTTTGGATAAACCATGTATCACCCATAAACCTTCTCTTTTTCCCCTATCACATTGTGCATGGTTACCTGCAAGTGTTTCATAGTTTCCACAAACCTTTCACCGCCCGTTCACCTATAGAAAATCCTAAAAAACTCTCAAAAGGTTCTCCAAACTCTCCCAAACTTCACCCTTATACTTTATATATTTAAAAATCATAAAGGAAAGGTTACATACTAGAAACTGATCTTGCTAAAATTTATGAAAAAAATAAATAATTATAGGTGAATTACTTTCCATGTATATAATATGGTTTTTTTGGTTGTAAAGCTATTTTTTTTATTTTACCAATTTTCTAGAAAACATTAATAGTGTTTTGGATGGTTTGGATGAGTTTTTATAAGAAACCAATGGTATGATCATTTCTTATAGGGATTTATTTTTATTTACAGTATGCCAATTTATGTATAATTCACTATTCTTGTTATTTTTCATGTTCAATAGTATCAGGAATCACTAAGTAGGGATCCATGTCTTTAAACCTAAATCACACAATTATTATTTATTGTCTCTTAAATAGTACACCTAACTATGTGTATGTCTTTAACCCTTTTTGTCCTTTCACAGTTAGTTCGCATGATCTTGGAAAATGTGTTTTGAACTATGATTTCTTCCCTACCACCCTAAAAAATATAAATTTCTATCCAAAAACTATAACAACTCATAGGGGACATACCCACTTGGATAAGGGTGTTATAGTCACCCCCATAATAGGCCTATTCATCCCCAAGAAGTATTTAAGGTTTATTGTATATAATCAACTTTGTTCACTATTGTCACATATAGGATTCCCACTACCAAGAATATTCTTTAACTGGTCTATGTTCCCACATCACACTCACCATAGGAATACTATAACCACTCATGATATTTTCCCTCTGACCAAATATATTTAGTGGCCTTTTAATAATGGTTATATTTACTTCAAAATCTATCACATAATTAAGATAAATATGATACATATCTAGTTATTATTTATTTTAGAATTATTAAACACATTATACATTATAATATAATTCATTGGAAATTAAAAATGATAATCCTTATCCACACTATAATAAAAAATATCAAATAAACCCTTATATCAGGTTTCAACTTCTCTTTCTTTGAAATTCAACGATGTGTTATACATAGTGGAACTCACAAAAAGTATCTATCTTTAATCACAAACTCCAAGGGTCATCATTCATAGTCAATATAATATTTTTTTTATAATATATCTATTTCATCAATAACTTTTAGATTATACAAACTTGGTTTGTTATCTCCAAAAAAACTAGGTCCCAAGAGAAACTTCTCTATCACTTTCACCCAATATAATGATGATTGACATGATCTTCTATACAATGCTTCAAATAGATCCATACAAATTAATTCTTTATAGCCATTACTATAAATAGGATCTACCAAAGTGATTTGATCTTACCATTATCTATGAAAATATAATACATAAGAACAAAGAATGACAATAAAAATCTATATGGTCCTTTAGGATTTATCATTTTTATAGGGATGATTTGACTACTAATCTTCATCCAAGTACACAGCCCCTTCCGCAATAATCTCCAAAATATTAATGAAAATATTGATCCATTTATGATATGATAGATAAAGGAACTCCATTAATCCTAATAACTTCCTTAATATATAGATTACCTAGGTATTCTATAGAGATCATATCATTAATTTATAATAAATTAGCAGATATCATGAGTAAATTCATAATTACCCAGATAACGTCATGTGTCCACAATGATCTAGACATACCAACCATGAAATAAATCATGATATACTTTAAATTATATATTATCATAGAAAAATGCTGTACAAGTTTCACATGTCATAGATGATATACAATCACATTTTGATTTATTAAGTATAGATAAATAGATTCAACTCTCTCCCTATATTCATTTCATCCCACAAAATTTGTTCCTATATATCATTAAAAATCTTCACCAATCCTACATAAACTATCCAACTAGAGTAATATACTTATTTAATTACCATCCCCCTTAAATATCAATTCAACTAAAACTCCATATATGAAATAGAATGTCAACTCAGCTTCTATAGAGTACCCTTTTTTATGTTCTCCCCATTATAGCACCTTATCAGAAATAGACTCCATTACATTTTGAAGTGTAAAGTTACAAGAAACATACAAGTTAATTTTTTTATTAGGAAACACTTTTATAGAAAAAGTGAGAAACCACATGTTCAACAAGGACTTAGATACTATTATTATTAAAAACCAGATTAAAACCACTAGATGCAGCCTCCCTAAATAATTTACAAAAAAATATGGCACCTTTTTATATGGTTTGTCTTTGATAGTCTCTTCTAATTTAGAATACATAATGTCCCATGCTTACAATAACTCCACCACTAATATGTTCTTATCATTGAAGCCTATGGTCATAATTAAATGATGTTTGTCGATCCAATATCCTTGCTCCTTGCTTGATTCAACTTGGATTGGTATTACATTTATCCTTTTTGCGTCCTATTTAGAAGCATGAATGATCAATACCTCTTCCATAATCTCTTCCTTAGAGTGCATGAGAAGATACCATGATTTCTCCATGGCCAGAGCATCAAAAACATGTTACGGATCAACTGATATCGCCAAAGGAGTTTCAACAATTCCAGCTTCCTAACCTGATAGCTCCTGTTGTCCCTCCTTGGGGAGAAGAGCTAACTACAAGGGTACCTCCTTCCTCTCCCCCTAATTCCCTCCCTCCCTATCAGAGGTGGAGTCCACCAGATAACTCTCATTGTCCCCAACACCAACTGTAAGAGGTATGCAATCCTTATAGGTAGTCGTATTTCTCTCCAAAGCATAAGACTAATAGACACCATGATACATAGAATCTTACCTTAATTTAGCCTCTAAGACATTGTACCATGTCCTACTTGATGATATGGTAACTATGGCCTTTAGAGTATTCGAGTAATCTTTCCGGGGTCTTGGGTTTTTCCCCTCCTTGGGAACTAGAAGGTTTCCATTCAATAGATTCTATTGTTTACCTTTCCATGATCCAGGTTAGACCAACATCCCCTTCTCATAGTCCGAACTTAACTAGGAGACACCATCAATGCCACTTGACTCCTCATCTGAAAGCCTTCTAACATGCTTATGCTTCCATCTTGGAATGGAAATTTTCCATCCCTTTGGACCCACATTTTCCTTTAACTCCTCATTCAGACTCGAGAAGCGGTTATGCATTAAAATAGACTTTGAATCCCTGCCTGAAACAAGAACTCGTTGGCTCGGGGAGGCTGTCTCACTCACCATAGAGGTCTGCATCTCCTTAAGCACCCGAGAAACAACACCACTATGATCTGAGAGCTGATCATTCATCTAAGAATTAAAACTTCCTCCATTCTTAACTATTTCATCAAAAGAAGGAGAAATCATAGGGAAAGGACTCCCAAGACCAGTTCTGCCAAATTAAGAGCACCCTGATCATGCAACAATCTTTCAAAAACATCCTTAACTATTGGATACTTAGAACTTGTCTTAACGTTTTTCTTAACAAGGGAATGGTCCATAGACTCCCCCTCTTTCCCACCCTCACATCCCCGTCGACAGGAAGATGCCAAATGACCCATAAGATTGCAGGACGAACAAAAATTGGACCACAAATAAAAAACAACCCTTTGCTTATACCGAAACTCTTCACCAACTATGATCCAAACCCAATCAACTAGATGTATAGAAACATCGATCTCCACAAATATACGCAGTGAAAAAGGGTGACTCACCATGCTGGTTCTCTTATCTGTGCATAAAAATAGCCAATCAAGTTCCCTAACACACGTATAATAGATGGATTCTGGAAAGTCAGGGGGAGTTCGGGTAGACTTAACCATATTTCCATCTACGGAGAGTCATGCTTCATGTGAAGATAGTATGACCAGTGGAAAATAAATAAATAATATCATTAGTAGATTCAAGGAGATAAAGACCATGCCAAAATCAAATCTTCTTCTGTAGAGAAGCGTATAATAATATGACGTCGTTCAAGTAGACTGAAAACTACCACATTGCACAAACCCCAATCATTGATGATGAAGTGATCAAAAGAATCCATCGAAGGGCTAAAAAGAGAGAAATATGCAACCAAGGTCATATTTTACAATGCTGAAGCCTCTTTGAAATCCTTCATCGAAATAGGAAGCTGAGAGTATCCATTGAAGAGGTCAACCACCATAGGGAAGAGATCGATCGCAGGGAAGGGCGGGAGAAGATCTGGGTTGGAGAAGGGGATGAAGGAAGGGGGCAGGAAAAGGAGTGGGAAAGAAGGAGTCCCCCCCAGATGGGGGAGGGGCCTCGATGACCGACATCACCGACTAGGGCATCGTTGAGCGCCGAATTTGGGATGAGGAAGACCTCTCCAATTCAAGACCTATACAAAATGACATCCAAGAAACATATTCAACTATCTATATATATTAATTCCATCCTAAAAAATCTTCTAATAGATGTCATAAAACATATTTTCCAATCTTATATAAACTATAAAATAATATTAACAACATGAATTCATAACCTCCCCCTTAAATATCAAGGTAACTATAACTCTATCTTTGAAATATAGTGTTCACTCAGCTACTAGATACATCAATGGCCTCTATACTATTTAATGCATAAAAAATCTTCTTGAATTCAACATCAGTCACTTTTCCAACATTTACATAATCTAAAAGCCCATAAATGAAATCAATTTGATATAATACAATATGATCCATCACCTCATGGTCTTCTGAATAAAAAAATTTAAATAAGAAAATCAACTACTACCAACTCTCTGATTCCCTCACCCCTTGAGTCTTCCTACTCAAAGAATCTACTATAATATTAACTTTACCTAGTGTATAGGAAAACTCAATTTTGAAAGGATGAAGATAAATTACCAATTTCCATTACCTAAATTTCAAATCTCACCGAGAGATAATATAACACAAACTATTATAATAAAAATAAACAAAAACATCTCACCAAATAGGAAATGTATCCAGATCTTTAAGGCATGAATAACCACCACTAATTCCATATCATTATTCAAATAATTGTTATATGTTAAAAAATGTCCTCAATCCATAAATTTATAAATTTTACCCTTGAATAACAACCCATACCAATAATTATTTATAAGAATCATATTATGCTAAAAACCCCTCACTAGATTCAGTAAGATTATTACCTATATATAATTTAACCACCACTCGATTTTATCAAATTCTTCTTCGAACATATAATCAAACTCAAAATTCACACTCTTCAAGGTTAAATTAAATATCAATGAATGTAACATTGAATTTTTTAAGGAAGATTAAATAGAATCCAACAAATTTGGGTAAACTAAAAATCTCAAAAACATTCTTAGGATGCTCGTAAGACATCACTAATTTAATATTCTAGTTTTCAACTAAAGAACCTATATTAAAAATAGCATGTCCCAAGAGATTCACCTTCATAATTAAAAACTTGAAATGAAAATTTTCATATATAAATGATGATTCTATAGTATATCTATCACAATCCTATAATTATTTCTATGATTCTACACTAATATGAAATAATACAATTCACCATAAAAAAATGAAACTCTAGATATTTATGTTTTGAATTTCTCTCTCCTTCACCCTCAACCATTGGTATCATAACTTCAATTTTATCTTCAAAAAGAACTTATATCCATTTAAATAATTGAGCATATCATTAGTATAAGTTATAGGGTATGCATTATTCCCTTTTACCTAATTCAACTTCCAGTATTCAATACAAAATCACAAGTTATTGTAAGCCATATAGGAAAATAGAACCCCATTTTTCCTAACCATCCATACTTTTTTATTAAAATATCAACATTAAAGGTTGTGGAAAACATGAAAAAAGTCACTAAGTTGGAAGTGACCACCAAATTAATAATAAAAAAATAGAATAAGAAACAAAAAAGAAGAAGAAATATAATGTTTCATGAGTGATATATTATTGAATTATTCTCTAAAAAATCTAGATCTTTCTTTTGTTTATGGGTTCTCAACTGGGTATGAACAAAATTAAAATTAAAAACAAAACTATCCAATTTTTTACACCTAGAATTATTTTTTACTTACTCTTATCTAATTCAAATTTTATCAACTCTTCCTTTACCACTCTACTAAAACAAACAAACTGATTTTGAGTCTCTCGAAGAGGTGTTGAAGTTTATATCTCTTACATTATCTCACTATACTTAGGAGGAAATAAATTTTTTGATTTATTAGAAACAAATTTTTTTTAATCATAATCTATAATTGAGATAATACTTAGACTAATGAGGCATACAATTTTACTATTTAAAAGCATGAAAGGCTATAATAAGTACCTGAATGGAAAAAATTTGGTTCATCAAAATTGATTCCCAAAGATGTGAAACAAGTAGCATCTCTAGTGGTATGGACCTATACCACCTAACTAGAAACTATTTATATTCTTCACTTAGATTAAGGTTATCTACATAATTCTTATTCTTCTTTTCTTGAGAACAAATTTCATATTTACATATAATTTTCACCCTTCTTTAGGAGCTTTATCCATTCCCTCTAAAGAATCAAAATAGATGTTTAGAGCTTCCATCTTCAGAGAAGATAAACCACTCTCCTCCATAAACAAATAATCCTCCCAAACCTCTTCAATCCCTCATGAAATATAAACTCTCATACCTATAAAAATATATAATATGAGAGGTTTAACTTAATATAGAGTATCTATTCTTCATATTTACACAAGAGTATCCTAACTGATCCTCTTCCATAAATCTTCTCAATAATTGAAAAACCAAACCTGCTTTAGTCTCATTTTGGCCCCCCTCAAATGGATATGAACACTTCATAACCTTCATTGAAACTATAGTCCCTACCTACTATACATGTCTAATTTTAGAGGATGGATATTGATTAAAAATAGATAACTCACTATACCCCTTGAAAATTTGGAAGGAACTCCCATCATTATTGGATATCTAGAAGAAATAAATCTCGAAACAATAAGACATTCAATGTCACCATTTTGTATAACTTTAACCTCTAATAATCAGGATATTTGATTTTTAAAGAAACTCTCCCTCAAAGAACCATATATCCCATGGTTATTGTTGAGATGTTAGTGACCCTGCCTAGAATAATTAGAGAATATGTCAGTCTAAGATTCAAAAAAATATGCTTTTTTAAAAATATTATACCTTGATGAAAATCTAGGAATCCTCTGGATGATGATTAAATATATCCATTTCAACAAAAATATGATCCATAATGAGTTTCTTCAAAGTATTCATCCACTAAATATTATAAAAGAAGAAATCGATGGAGTTAACTAGAAGATGAATGATAGATTGATTTCAAAATGGGAGAGGGAAACTAAGAAGCAATATCAAAACTGCTGTGTAGGATAGGTAATAACTCATATAAAGATCAAATGACAATATAAGAAGATTAAAATGTTAAGAGATAATGGATATATCCACCCTAATCCATGATGTACTAGATCAAGGATCTATACAGTCAACCAAATATCTCTCTTCCAAACAAATAATTTCATTAGCATGTTTATCCAATAATAAATCGATGGCCTAAAATACAAAAACATCACAAAAAAAATATAAAAAAGTAAATAATTTTTTTAGATAAATCCAAGGGAGAAATAAAAATCACTGAACAACCTAGAAAAACATTAGGTTCCTTCAGGAAAACTTAGTTGATAGGGAAATTCATGAGTTTGTTGAAATTTGTAAAGAGAAGAAAACTATGACAATGTGCTTAAAACCTAGAAGTAGGATCATAAGAGTTAAATTTAGAAGTTAATGGTCCATTACCCATCTAAATAGTTGGTTTTAGGATCCCCATCATCTCAAATTAGTTCATAGACCATGAGAGAGATTCAGTGTGAAGAGAGAAGAAATGCACAATAGGTGTCACCCAAGGTGAAACAATCTTTAAAATAAATCCATTATACTATAATAACTATGTTGAGAGTATAAAATATAAATTAAATGAGAACAGACTCATCTTAGTTATCAAGTAAATATATAAATACTTGAATATATATGGTAGAAGTTCAAAGAATTGTTTAGGGAAAACATCCAAGAAATATTCCACCACAAATAGTAACTAAAATTGATTTCTAGATTCAAATGATATAAAGGCCAATCCAACCACTAACATGTTAAAGTTATGTATTATTTAGAAATTAGTCATACTCAACTCACATGAATGTACCAATCTCCCAAAAAAAGAATAAACACTCAAATCAAGTGAAATAAAGGAAACTTTAATTCGAAGTTAATCAAAATGAGACTTAAACTTAACCATATAATCCATTCAAATTATATTGTAATATGTGTTCATCTATAGTGCTAGAAAGTACCAAGATAATACCTATCACTGTCACATGTCTTGCCTTAGACATCTCTAGTACATGTTTTATAGAAAAAAATTATCGAAGAATATTTTATTCCTGAAACTATAGAGGATTACCACCGGTCCTAGCTTGTGATTTAACTGTACCTTTCTTTAAATTCTTCATAAGAATCCTAGATCCCTTCCTCTACTTGAAAACAAGTCTATTTACAAAAATCTAAATCATGGAAAAAATCACTCTAACTATGGTCATTGCCTAGGGCCATGATCATTATGTTGGGGGAAGGGAAATGACAACAACTATGCTATGATCGTAGAGGTAGGCACATATGGCCATGACTGCTAACAGTGGCCATAAGATCCTATGAATAATTTTGTTTATGCAAGTTAATTATTTTAATTTATTTATTAATAAATAATAATTATTAAAAATATATTTCATTATTTACTTACAATACATCATCAATTTATTTTTATTTTTAATATGACACAACTGCTTCCAAGGATATCACCCTTCCGTACACTACCCTTATCCAAGAATGTTTATCTTTATATGGCTTAACCAAATATTCTAAAGGAATTATGTTAATATTCATATGTCATAAATGGTATCATACTTAAGTAACTAAATAATAAATTCCTAACTAATAATTAATCATCACCATTTATAAATTTCTAATTATTAAATATTATTAAATATTTACTACAAAACAATAGTTGATAATAATTGAAAATCTATAATTAATGAGTAATTCTAAATATTTAATGATTAATAATCAATAACTACCAACTAATAGTTGATATTTCATATTTAATAAATAGTTATAGTTATAATTATTAATTATTAAGTAATAATTAAAAATTAAAAATAACAATAAATTAACATTGATCTCCAATCGTTAATTATTAATTAATTACTAATAATAAATAAATAGTAACAAATAATTAATAAAAAATATTCATTAAATAAGAATTAATAATAACTAGTAACTAATTTACTATTAATTATTAATAATAATGAAAAAATAATCAGCAACTAACAATTACTAAATAAAAATTACTAATTACTAATTAATAATTAAGATTTAATAATTATTATTAATAATTAATTAATAATAAATTATAATTGACAATTAATAATAATTATTATTAATTAACGATCAATTATCTATTTTAAATAAAAAATAATTATTGATGATGAGTAGTGGATAATTGATAATTAATATTTAATATTTATATATTACTGAGTAATAAATAAATAAATAAATAATAATAATTATTATAAATTTTTAATAAATTAATAATTAATAATCAGTAATTAATAAATAATAAATATATAAAATTATAATTAATAATTTCCTTATAATTTATAATTACTAATTAATACTTAGTAATTATTAAAAGTAATTATTCATTAATAAAAAATAGAAATTACCAATAACTAATAATTATAATCTCTAATAAATAATTAATAAATACTAGTGAATAATTTTAAATTAATAATAACTTATTAATAATTAACAATTAATATTATTTACAGATATCCTTTTATTAAATATTTTTAAATAATAATTTTTTATGAACTAATTCTTAATAATAATTAGTTAAATATTAAATATTGTATTAAATAGAAGATAATTAGTAATTAATATTCAATAAAAACTTAAAAATAAATACTTAATAATTAATATTACTATTATTAATTAATAATTAATAATTAATAATTAATTAATGTTAACTAATAAATAGTCAAAAAATTACAATTAATCAATAACCATTAACAATTAGTTAATAAATAAAAATTAAAAATTAAAAATTATTAAAATAGATTTTTATTATTGTTTTTGTTGTTGTTATTTCCATTATTAATATTAATATTATAATTATTATTACACAGTTAGGGTGTTGTGTGAGTGGTAAACACTAAGTAATCCTGCATCAAAAACCTAGGTTCAAATTTGTGTGGGAGTGAATTTCCACTGGTTCTATAGTAGGATTGTTGCACTGTAGTAGTGTGGGTACTGTAGTATGTATTATTATGAGGTACTTAGTAGTGGAACTATTAATACCAAATGGGATTTCAGGCTAAAAAATGTGCATATGAGCCACTGGGCCTTTGGGCCATTCAACTATCAAAAGGGAATTCAGGCCACTGGTCTTATAGGATATCATATAGGGGTAGCATGTGACATTGTGAGGCTAAGAAAACGACTTAACATAACAAAAAAGTGGTGCTATATGACTATACATGGGTGCCACCAGGGTAGATGACCTTGAAATAGGGATGGGAATGCTAGAAACTATCAACCAATAATCTATCCCCATACATTTATGACATGTAATAGATGGGTGACCTACAACATGAATATCAATGCAGCAGGGCTAGTTATATGGTGTGGTGTAATAGGTAGGTGATACAATGGGGTGCCACTTAGGCATCACTAGGTGGATGTCTTGATAGAGATATGGGTGTACTAACACCTATCATTATTACCTTTTCTTACATGGATATCTAATATGGGATGGATGGATTCCCTTCCATAGTGAATCAGAGGCCATCACAATGAAACAATTCTTGGTGGGTGGGGGGACACATCTTTTAGACTGATAACATAGTGTGATGACTGCTGATAAAGGGGAAACAAGGTGTTAGACTAGGGACCTGATATGATGCATGTAAGATCCCAGATTTCATGAAGGTATGTACTTGATTAAATTTTGGTTTCAATCACTCATTTTTGGTTAATTAAATGGTTTTGGGGATTATGTTGGGTCTTGGGGGTGTTCTAAAGGTTCAGGACCTGAGAAAGGGGAGAACCAGGCCAATCTGTGCAAGGTGCACAGTTGAAACAAGGTTAAGAAAACCATGTGGAATTCTCAAGTAACTGTGAAACCTTTGATAGAGGCCTAATACACTATTTACACATGGTTTGTCAAATCATGCGACCTTCCAAGTTAATCATGTGACCCTACTTTCCATGGATAGTGGCTAGCACACAGTTTTTGCACGGTTTGTTAAACCGTGTGGGTAAACCGTGCGCCCCTATAAAGTTGGGAAAATTACAAAAATTCCATTAGGGGATTTTAAAACCTCAACCTATTTTCACCCCTCATTTCCTCCCATTAACCCTTGTGATGAACAAGAGATCCGAATGGCTTCCAAGGGTGATTCTCTTTTATCCCTAGGTCATTTGTAGTGACGTCCGTTGTGGATCAAAGATTCGTGTAATTTTAATCCCTCTCTTGTTTCTATTTTTGGTTTAGGGTTTACATCCTTCTCTTATCTTTATCTAAATATCTAAAAACCTACTTTTCTGGGGAGATCTAGGTTGAGGCTTTCAAGGGTGGTTGAATTAGGATCTAAGGCTTCGATTTGGAGTGTGTTCGTCAACGAATTTGAGGTAGGTGGTCTACAAGTTATATCCCATATTTTTTACATAGATTTCTGAATTCAAGGTTATTTTCTTGTTATTTACTTGATGTGTTCTTGGTTTTATTTGCAATATTTGATATAATGAGTTTCTAAATAACCAATTTAACCCCACTCATGATCCTTATGGGATGCATGGAGGATGAATTGGTCAATTTAGGGCCACCCATGGGGTGTGTCGACCCTCCAGAATGATGTTAATCGAAATGTATGTTTTGAAATTGAATTTTGATTAAGTAGAGCCTATGGAGAATGTGTAAATGGGTTAATGTAATGATTATGAAAGGATTATGGGTATATGTGTGTAGTTATGGGTAATGGATAAGGGATTTTATTAGTTTGGCATGTGAATGGGTTAAATGGGATTAATGGGAATGTGTCAATGAATCATGTTTTGTATTTGAATATTCATAGTGAGTTAGGCATGAGAAATAGGAACAAAGATAAATGGTTATGTGATATAAATGATAAATGTATTAATGGATTGTGGCATAATATAGATTCCCATTTTAGTTTCTATTATTTTGATATTACTAATGATATTGGATATGATTTCATTGTAATGTGGTTTTGTGTAGTGAACAAATAAATAAGCATGTGTAAATCGCTTGGTAGAGTGGGGTATAAACACAAGGTTCTATGACCATGGATCGAGTTAGACTAAGAATCTAAACTCCACCCTAAATGAACATGTTATGGAATGAGGCAGAGTTCTATTCCCTAACAGTTGCATTCCACCCAGACTAAGGCTTCAAGGTGAGGATAATGTGGTTTTTGTGATGTGTTTCCCTAGTGAGATAGGACTTGATTTATTCCCATATGCCTTGTAACTATTGAACATGCCTAATCTATTAAACACAATAAAAGGGTAAATTAGGCATTGAGATGTTATAATTATTGAATATGAATTTAATGGTGGATTATATTAGGGGAAATCTTATTACTAATAGCTATTTGAACTATCTTTTATTTACTTATAATTATTTAGAAATTTTATGCACTATCTATTTAGATTGGATATTTTGTAGACACTATTCATGGTGGCTTATTGAGTTGTACTCACACCATTCTCAGACCTCCACCAGGTACCTGAGAAGATTTCAAGGTTGTAGGTCAGGTGAAGGGAAACCGTTCGATGCTGAAAAGTTAATTCAATTTTTGGATGTGCGTGGATTAGGTTCCAGAATATGATTCATTTCATTTTTAGGGATTCTATTTATTATATTTCTTTTTGGGGTTTCCACTCAGTATTATAGCATGACATGAAAAATTTACTATTGGTTGTGGTTTGTACCCAGTTTTGGTGATGGTTATTTATGCATGTTCACTAGTTTGTCTATGTTTTTTCCACTATTTTATATGTTTTTTGTTGTGGTTTACTCTAATAAATAGGGTATAATCTCCCCACATGACTCTTATATCCTCACTACTAGTTTGAAACCTCTGGTGTATGGGGGAGTCATGCTTGAGGCCATGTGACAACTCGGATTGGGGCATCGGTTTAGTGGAAATCAGGTTGAGGACATTAAAAAGTTATATCAGATGCGGTATTTCATTGAATTACTATTTTGGAATGGTATACAGGATTTTAGGAAGGTTTTGGGCCTTGGTAATGAGCTCGTGCTTTGGATTAGTTAACTTAAGTACAAGGGAAAACCCAAGTCACCCAGGGTGGGAATTGTGTTCTTGTTTTGTGTTGTTACAGTTAATGATATTTCACCATTGTGTGATGTACATGTGGTGTGATGTGACTATTTTATAATATTTTCTCATGGACACAATGACATGGGATTGTTCATTCATACATCATTATAGGAACCTAGTTATATAGGATATATGCATCATGATAAGCACACACAAGATGGGTGTCTAAAGCATAAAGGGTGTCATGCATTTGATTTTCTTGAAAGTAATGAAAATGTTGTCTAATGAGATGATGAAAATGAGTAAAAAGGGGAAGTAAAATAATAAATAAAAATTAAAGAAGTGAAATAATTAAAGAAGTGTGCTTGATACAAGGAATTAAGTGAATCAAACTTTTGTTAGATCAATTTGTGAAATAGAAACTGTTTTGAAATGAGTAGAAGGTAAGGATTGTAACCTTGTGAGTTCATTATCTTGTGTTAGTCGTAACCTTGGTGGGGTTGAGGGTAGTTTTTCGGGTATTCTTGGGCCTATTTAGGTAGTGTATGAGACATTGTTTGTTTATGGATATTGTTAAACATTTCCTTATATATTGTGAAATCTTTATGGTTTATGTTCTAAGGTTCATGTATGGAATTATAGAGAAATTCTATCATGAAGGTGTGTACCGATTGGGTGATAAGGGGATGTTTCCAAGAAAACGCCTCACATAGTGTATTATAAGAACATGGTGATTTTGGAAAATAGAGAAGAGTAGTTCCATGGGAACTTTACTCATTTCATGCTGATGATGGAACAAGACCCATGATGGGTTACACCGAGTATGTTTGAGTTAACCAAGGAGTTTTAGCTACAGCATCCACTAACCTTTAATGGATAGGGTGGGCTAGAAGTACAAAAGTTATGGATAGAGTCTATCCAGAATATTCTTTACCATCTAGATACTCCTCTCAAAAATCAAGCTAAGTTAGTAGCCAATATGTTGCAAGGCCAAGCAAAGCGTTGGTGGGACATCATGGTTCAAACAGATCAAACTGAAGGAATGATGTGGATAGATTTTTAAGAGAGGTTCCTTGAAAACATATATCCAAAAAACTTGAGGTAGGAGAAGGCCACAAATTTTATGAGCTTGACCCAAGGGGAAATGCTAGTGATGGATTATGCTAGTCGTTTCACTAATATGCACCACTTCGTTCCAACACTGGTAGGAGATGAGGCAACTATGGAGAATCATTTTCAGGACATGATGAGACATGAGATCAGGTCCTAGGTAAACATATTTCGTTTGAAAAGTTTTCTGAAGTAGTGGATCATTCCCTTATCTTGGAAGGGAACTTAAAGGGAGATTCAGGTGACAAACTTATGGTGCCAGCCGGGCAGGCAAGTGGTGAAGATTCCAAGAGCAGGAAGCTCTTTTTTGGGAATCTTCATTAGTGTGGAAGTACACAGAGTAGTCAGAAGAGGGGGAAAACCTATCCGGGTGGTGACCAAGTGTTCTGTTACCAGTGTGGAAGGTTGGGGAACGTTCATGACCAATGTCCCCAACCACCAGTCGAGTGTCGAGCATACAACAAGCTAGGACATGTGCATTGGTTTTGTAGGAACCTATGATAGTCGGGAAATGATGGAGGTCAGAGGTAGATGTTGAGTGTAGGCAGAGGGTCATTGAATCAGTATCAAATAGGCTGTTAGATCTCCACAAGTCATAACAGTAGGGGTGGTGGACGTTGAACTCTAGTGTGAGGTCATCCATACTATCAAGGCAGTGCAGTGCATGGCACTCAGGTTGGAGCCCAGGGTATAGGGTTCGATCATCTTCATGTAGTTCAGTCTACACAAGAAGGTGGAGAAAAAAAATACTATCTACTATTTGAGGTACGATTCTTGTATCTTCCACACTTTATAGTGCTTTATTTGATACGGTTGATATGCATTATTTTATTTCTTCTTAGTTCATAGTTGTGTTGGGATTAACCATGGAAATTTCATGTGGAGTTTTTTCACTTGATACTCCATTAGGGGTATGGGTTAAGGATATTAGACTATGTAAGTGTTGTGCCTTGGAGGTTGGTGGATATCATTTTTTGTGGAAGATGTTTTTCCTAAAGATGTCAGGTTTTGACCTGATGTTGGGTATGGATTGGTTTGTGTTGTATCAAGCCCATATCTACTATTACTGATGTTGGGCGATGTTTATGTCTATTAATGGAGAAACTTATATCCTTTACAGTGAGTGATATTTTCGAGCAGGCCGCACATGGACATTTTTCTAGTAGTTAGAAGAACTCACAGCTCAAGTAGCTTGCCTTGTTCTTGAAGAAGGAGGAAGAGAACAACCAGTATTTCCTCCCATTGTGGATTTATTTGAGGATGTATTTACTGAGGATTTCTTGGGGCTAACACTTGAGAGAGATGTTCAGTTTCTGATTGAATTTATGCTGGGGGAGGATCCAGTTTCCATTCCTCCATATCGAATAACACCAGAAGAACTCCAAGAACTTAATGTTTAGTTAGAGGAGTTGGGGTATAAAGGTTTTTCCATCCTATTATGTCACCTTGGGGATCTACCATACTATTTTCTAAGAATGCTGAAAAATTATTGAGTCTACGTATTGATTATAGGAAGTTAAATCAGATGACGGTTAAGAACTAATACCCGATACCTGGAATCAATGACCCGTTTGATCAACTGTGAGGTGAATCATTGTTCTCCAAGATCAATTTAAGATCAGGATACCATCAGTTGAGGGTGAGACCTTCTGACGTACCACAAACAAATTTTCAGAGGAGGTACGAATTATATGAGTTTGTGGTGATGCTGTTTGGGTTGACCAATGCCCCAACTGTGTTCATGACCTTGATGAATAATATATTACACTCATATCTAGATCATTTCATAGTCATCTTCATTGATGACATCTTGGTGTACTCATGAACTATTGATGACCATGAAAAACATCTTGACAATGTCCGGAGTACATTAAGAGAGAATAGTCTTTACACCAAGCCATCAAAATGTTTGTTATGGTTTTATAGAGTGCATTTCTTGGGGAACATAATTTCTGAGTCAGGGGTGTCAGTGGATCCATAGAAAGTGTAGGATGTGGTGTCTTTGGAGCAACCTAAGAATGTTTCTGATGTTTGGAATTTTTTTGGGTTTGTCCAGTTATTACTATAGGTTCAGTAACGATCTATACTATTTAGTAATGAAACTCTTTGTACTATCCAATAAGGGAGTTAAGTTTGAGTGTTGAGAGGAATGTGAGAATTATTTTCAATAGTTGAAGAAGTAGTTGACTACCGTACCGATTCTAATATTACCCGAACCAGGTAAGAGTTACACCTTAATCTACGATGCATCTGATGTTGTACTTGGGGAGGTGTTGATGCAGGATGGCCAGGTTATAGCTTATGAGTCAATATAGTTGAGGCCTCATGAAAGAAATTACCTTACTCATGACCTTGATCTAGCTACTATGGTTTATGACTTAATGTTTTGGAGGCATTACTTGTTGGGAGAATGGTTCATGGTGTTTTCTGATCATAAAAGTCTTAAATTATATTTTCCTAAAGTTGGATTTAAATCATTGGTAGTGAAGGTGGGTTGAGTAATTATAGTCCTTTTATTTTGAGTTGGTTTACACACCAGTAAAATGGAATAATGTTACAGATGATCTGAGCCAGAAGACTCAAAATCAAGTGGTTTAGGAATCCAAATTTGAGTGGAAAATGATGGCCTTATTTTTTGAGATGCACATGTAAGTGAAGGATGGGAATGTGAAAATGACCCATGTCTCGATAGAAATCGAGTCTATGATTTTGATCTAGGCTAGGGAGAGTCAGCTGGTGGATCCAGAGTGTTTGGATATGAAGGAAAGTATTAAATATGGAGAGTCACATTCTAGTTGGGATATTGGTGATGATGGTATTTTCAATGTTTATGGCTGTGTGGTTGTATTAGTGTGTATGCAAGAAGAGTTAATGCATGAGTTTCATGTATCAAATTGGTCAGTGCATCCTGGTCACACTAATATGTATTATGATCTTTGTAGGCAATCTTGGTGTCCAAGAATGAATAAAGAGGTTGTGAGTTTTGTGGAATGATGCCTTACCTATCAATAGGTGAAGGTCGAGCATCAACACTAAGGTGGTTTGTTACAACCATTGACTATTTCAAAATGAAAGTGGAATGATGTAATGATTGAATTTTTAGTGAGTCTTCTAAGAACGCCCTTGAAGGGTGATATAGTTTGGGTAGTGGTGGACTAATTGACTGAGGTGGACCATTTATTACAGATCTAGGATACTTACACAGTTTTTCAATTGGGTGAGTTATATGTTTGAGAGATAGTGTGGTTTCATGGTGTACTGAAAATCATAGTTTCAAATCATGATCCATTTTTCACATCACGCTTTTGGAAGGGATTAAAAAAGGCACTTGGTACCCATGCAATTTTGAGTACGAATTATCATCTACAGACAGATGGGAAGTCAGAGCGTATGATTAATGTATTAGAATATATATTGAGAGATTATGTTTTGGATTCTTGTGGTTCATGGGGAAAACACTTTACGATTTTTGAGTTTATCTACAATAATAGTTTTCAGGCCATGATTCATATGGTACATTTTGAAGGACTCTATGTTAGACCATGTAGATCTCTATTATGTTGGTTAGAAGCTGGAAAATCCAAGCTGTTGGGACCGAGTTTCATGAAGGAGATTTCAGAGAAGGTTTGATTGATTTAGAAGAATATGAAAACATCTTAGAGTAGGAAAAAATCATATGAAGCTTGGCATCATTGAAACCTTGAGTTTTTTGTGGGTTATAGTGTGTTTCTTCGGGTGTCACCAAGGTTGGGTCGCCATCGAATTTAGGAACAAGGAAAAGTAGAACCCAGGTATGTGGGACTATTTGAGATCGTGGAGAGGATCATACTACTGGCTTACCAATTATCTCTTCCACAGCGGTATAGTGGCATGCCTTATTTTTTTATGTCTCACAACTCTGATAGTATAAACCTAATCTATATCATGTGATAAACATTGAGGATGTAGAGTTGGTGGAAGATGCATCCTTCAAGGGGAATCCAGTCTGTATTATGGACCATATTTAGAAAGTATTATGGGGAAATACTGTCCCCTTAGTTCGATTTTTATAGTAATAAGGAAATGTTCAAGAAGAAACTTGGGAGAAAGATTCAAATGTGAGGGCCCAGTGGCTTAATCTATTTTCTCCATAAACTTAGTAATTCTCGGGAAGAGTGGCTCAAGAATGTCCTATCATAAGGTGGGGAGGTTGTAAGATCCCAGATTTCATGAAGGTATTTCCTTGTTTAAATTTTGGTTTCAATCACTAGTTTTTGGTAAATGAAATGGTTCTAGGGAGTATCTATGGTCTTGGGGGTGTTACAAAGGTTTTGGACATGTGAAAGGGGAGAACCGAGCTAATTTATGCAAGTCACACAGTTGGAGCATGATTAAGAAAACCACGCAGAATTCCTAGGTAACCGTGCAGCCTTGGATAAAGGCTTAATGAACGGTCATCGCATGGTCTATAAAACTATGCGGCCTTTCAAGGTAACTGTGCGGCCCATATTTCCTTGAATAATGGCTAGTACATGTTTTTTCACAGTTTTTCAAACCATGTGGCTAAATAGTGCACCCCTATAAGGTTGGAAAAAATGGAAATAATTCCATTAAAGGATTTTAAAGCCTCCCTTGATTTTCACCCCTCATTTCCTCCCTTGATCCCTAGTGACGAATATAAGATCCAAATTATAACAACCCTATACTTTATTACACACTTAAACATGATTTATTACATAAAATTGCAATTAATACAACCCAGAATATCGAGAGGTATAGTGTATTTGGGGATTAGGAACATTAAATGACAACTTAAGACATAAAATACAACATCTTTATTAAAACTTCTTTTACATGACCACAACATTCGATTATACTTATCATTGCATGAGATAACCTGAGAACATATATATGAAAAGGGTGAGATATAAATCCTAGTAAGGGAGTAAACAAGGCATAACATGAAGAAAACAATACATTTTAGGTAATAGGCATATCAATGAAGCACAAGAGAAACATTAACATAAAGTCATGATTTAGCATGATTAATAAAACATGGAAATGTGGAAACAACATACAACATGATATTAGCATTATCCAAGGATCATTACACATGTATTAGCATGATTAAAACCTCATTGCATATAAATTAGCATGAGTAAACCGTCATTTCACATGGCATATCATGATACTAAACATTACCCAATGAATTAGAGCGCTATCAGGGTGCACCCTTCATATTCATTTCAATCTCATGGTTAAGTGTGCCACATAGATCACATAACATGGATTCATTCAACACAATAATTTATTCCATGATAAAGGAATGTGGAATAAATAAATGAAATTCTATAATAAATAAGTATATGTGAATAAAGGTGAATATCCTTGATAGAGAAATGGGCATGGTATTCACTACACAATGATTTTAGTATGAAAATAGTAGTGCAATTTCGGCAACATAACAACATCACATGAGGATTCATAAAATGGGTTGATGAATGATAAAGGGGTCTATAATAATTTATACATGAAAATTATAGTAAGGGGATCATAGAACATAATATTACAACATATGAAATGGAATTTATATGCATAATATAAAAGAAATTATTGAATGTAAATAAGAAGAGAGAAATACCTTACGGAATTTTGGCATGGTAACAGGTGTATACGAAAGGCATTAATGAAAGAGAAAGGGGTATATCATAATTAAAACATAAGTAGGGAAGTATGGGGGAGGTTAAAAATTATACAACAACATTTTTAATTTAAAATAAAAGGGTATAACAATATAAATAAACTTGAATAAAAATGAGAAAGGAAGGAATGTGAGGATCCCTTACTGGAGTTTGAATTAAAAAGCTTGAAGAGGGGATTATTGAAAGATTAGGGAATCTTGGAAGGATTATAGATAGGTTAGTATATATTAGGGATGTGATATAAGTATTTTTAGGGAATACAAGTGGGATCTTGGGTGGGTTTATAAAGGGAATGAGAGGGAAATTCTTTAATATTTCACAAACTTAGGTTTTTGGAATCTATATAATTAAATATTCAAAACCACAAACATTACCATGGTTTTTGACCATAGTTTTTGAAAAATAGGAGTGTAAAAAATTATTTTATATGGAAAATGACCGAACATATTAAAATATTATCCTTACTTATGTGGAGGTGAGTCACATTATTAATGAAAAGAATTTAAAATTATAAAATATAATATACATTTTGGAAGACTCACTAAGGATTTATAAAATAAGTAAAGAACATATAAAATCAAATTATTTTAATTTAAAAACATATATTAGTCCTATAATACCCATTATAGTAATTATTACATCATTTTGGGGTCATTATGATGTCATAAATTACCCATTTTATTTATACAATATTTAATTTTTACCTCAAAATTTTATTGTCTCAGAAAATTATGAAAAATTCACCATTAGATAATTTCAATGTACTGATTCCAAAAATAATATCAATTTTATCTAAATAATTTTCTAAATATTTTAATTTTCAATTTTAAAATGAAAACTAACATTTATTGAAAATTCATGGGTTTTGAAAAAAACCGTTTTGAAACCTTAATAAAAATTACATTTGACTTCATAAAAATTATATACTCATTTATTATTCATAAAAGTAATTTCATAATAATATTTTATTAAATATTAATTGTTTAAAAAATTCATTAATTCCTTAAGATAAATTCTTAAAAAAACACTTTCTATTTTATCATATAAAAAATATAACTCTTATCAAACTGATTACCTAATCATTTATAGATAATGAACTAATATAATCATAATTTATAATAATTATTTTTATAATATTATTAATAAAAAATTAGTTTAATATAATAAAGTATATATTTATGAAAAGTACCATTTTTACCTGAAGAGTCAACTTATCAAATTCATCATTTTTAAGAAATACTATTCTAATAAAGGAATTGATGTAATAAGAATTTTATTTACAGAAAGGGATTACAAAATAAGTAAACAATACCTTGTTTCATAAAACCTTATAAAACCCACACAACACCTAAGGGTAAGGTGTGAGATGGTGACAGACTCTTGGGGTGACTCAGATAACATCGCCCGGATGGTAATCTCTATTAACTTGAACTTATTCTGTAGGTGATTCCATTCAAGTTTAATGTGTTGAAGCTCGGATTGGGCTTGGTCAGGAGAAAAACCCAATGACACTACCTCCTTTCTGAGCTTTAAAAAATGGGATTCGTATGAACCAAGACTAATGGATGAGGCCATCCTCCCCTTTGTATGCATCGAAAGGATTAGTTTTAAAAACATTATATTTATATTAATCATGTGATCACTATTAAACAACTATATTATCAACAGTAATGATACTTAATGGTCATTTAAACCCAATAAAAAAAAGTTCATGTTTTTTATATATCATTAAGACATTTAAATGAAGGGAATTTTATTCATAAATGATTAGGTCAGGACACCAAGGGATTCCAAGGGTGATTCTCCTTTATCCCTAGGTTGTTTAGAGTGCCGTTGGTTTCAGATTGAAGATCTAGGTAAGTATAATACATCTCTTGTTTCTAATTTTGGGTTAAAGTTTGAATACTTCTCTTATATTCTTCCGAAGATTTAAATATTTTTTTTCTGGTGAGATCTAAGTTCAATCTTTAAAGGGTTATTGAATCAGGATCTAAGGATTCAGTTAGGAGTGCGTTATTCAACGGATCTGAGGTAGGTTGTCTACATGTTATATCCCTTGGTTTTTACATAGATTTGTGCATGTGGGGTTATTTTCTTGTTCTTTACTTGATTTTTTATTGATTTAATTTTCAATATTTGATATAATGAGTGTCTAAATAACCAATTGAACCCCCTCATGATCCCCATGGAATGCATGGAGGATGACTTGACCGATTTAGGGACACCCATGGGGTGTGCAGACCCTCCCGAAAAAGGTTAATGAAAATATAAGGTGTGAAATTGACTTTTTATTAAGTAGACCCCTTGTAGAATGTGTAAATGGGATAATGTAATGATTAATAAAGGATAAGGGGTAGACATGTCTAGTTGCAGGTAATGGCTAAGGGATTTTTTGGTTTGGTATGTGAATGGGTTAACTGAGATTACTGGGAATGTGTTAATGAATAATGTTTTGCATTTGAATATACCTAGTGAGTTAGGAATGAGAAATTATAATTGGGATAAATGGTTATGTGATATAAATGATAAATTTATTAATGGATTATGGCATAATATAGATTCCGATTTTAGTTATTATTATTGTGATATTACTAATGATATTGGATATGCTTGGTTGTAATGTGGTTATGTGTGGTTAATGAATAAATAATAATGTGCACATGGATTGGTAGAGTGAGGTATATACATGAGGTTCTATGACCATAGGTCAAGTTGGACCAATGCTCTAAACTCCACCCCTCAATGAAAAATTTAGGGAAGGAGAAAAAGTTATACTCCCCTAATGGTTTCATTCCACCCAGACTGAGGCTTTGAGGTGAGGATAATGTGTTTTTTGTGATGTGTTTCCCAAGTGAGATAGAAATTGATTTATTCCCATATGAATTATGATGATTGAATATTCATAATCCATTAAACACATGAAACAGGTGAATTAAGAACTAAGATGTTATAAGTATTGAATATGAATTTAATGGTGGATTATCTTAAGGGAAACCTTATTAATAATGGATATTTTAAATGTCTTTTATTTAATTATCATTATTTAGAAATTTATTTCACTATATTTTTAGAATGTATATTTTTTAGACACCATTGGTAGTGGCCTACTGAATTGTACTCACACCCTACTCGGGCCTCTGTTAGATACCTGAGTAGATTTCATGGTTGTATGTCTGGTAAAGAGAAAAGATCTGATGCTCAGGAGTTGAGTCTATTTTGGGATGTGTGTAGATTCCATTCTGGACTTGGAGTCAGGAATGTTTTGGAGATTCCATTGATTATATTTATTTTGGGTTTTCCCACTTGGTACTGTAACATGACATGACATTTTTACTATTGATTGTGGTTTGTACCTAGTTTGGGTGATGGTTATTTCTGCATGCTCACTGGTTTTTCTATGTTATTTCTATTATTGTGTATTTTTTATGCTTTGGTTTACTATGATAAAGAGGGTATAGTCTTCCCATGTGACTCTTAGACCATATCTACTAGTAAACAACCTATGGAGTATGGAGAGGTGTGCTTGAGATCATGTGAAGACCTAACTCAGGGCACCGATTTATTGGAACCCAGGTTGGGGACGTTATAATATAGACTTCTCATTCAATGGGAAACCATGTATTCAGACTTCAAGACATTGATCATTTGGGCCACCCCTATTCTAAGGCCTCTGGACCTCTTGGTATTTAGAATGTGTATTGAAATAAAATAGGTCATGTGGGTTCTTTTTATTCCTTCTGGGGATGGATGAGGCTTAGCCCACTCAGTTGAATGTGTGAGTGGTTTTTGGTTGCTTGTAATACCCTCAACCTTAAATAACAACAAAAACAACAATATTATTATTATAATTATATATTTAAAGAATATATATGGTAACCCTATTGAAATTTATATCTTTGACCATGGTTTTAGAAAAAATATATCCATAGTCAGTTATGACCATCGCTATAGGTCCACCCTATCAGAATATCTACAATAAATTATAGAAGCAGGTAAACTCTTAGGCCACAATCAACTTTAATAGTGGTGTAAGGAGATTTATTTCCACATTAAACAAAAATCAAGGTAAAAACTGATGTTTGTGGGTGATTTTTTCTAGTAGTGTGTGTCTATGTGAAACCTCAAATATTTCAATCTCAAGAGAAATAATTGCAAAATTCTTCATATAACCAAGATTCTTTATAATTAACCATATTTAAACATTATATAATATTGAGTTTTAAGTTAATAATTCATTTTCCTACATTTGAGTATCTTTAAAGTTAACAGTTTTAGAGGATAAGTCCATAAAAATTACATAAATAAATATTACATTACAAAGGTAAAACTTCTACTTAGTATCAAATTTTCACACAAAAAACTTTTATGATATAAAAAGTTTCATTTTCATGAAATATCTTCACAATTTTCATATTTAGATCCTCCTTGTACCTAATAAACCTTAAAATTCCATTAAAAACATTTTTAAATGTGTGATGTGAACAAAAAAAAAACAGTAAGGGACATATAAAAATAAAGAAAGAAACTCGTTAGTTCATTAAGACTCATACAAGATTTTTATTTTTTAAAATTAAACTTTAGGCTCAAAATAAACATTTTATTACCTAAAAAATTAGTCTTTCTTCCCAATGATTTTCATAAAACATTTCATAAGAAATATTAAAGGAAATATAAAACTCATAATAGCTTCTTTTCAATCCTAAAAACATAAGAAAACTTTTTCAAGAAAAGTTATACATTTCATCCCTACGAAGTATCATATAATTTTCTTTAAACATAAGATAATGATTAATCAAATTGGAGAGTAACATAAAGAATATGGTATCATAAGATCATGGTAAAATAAGAAATTTTACAACAAAACAAAACAAAACACGACATAAGTATAATTCAAGGCTAAATTCCAAGAAAACATCACATGGTAGAAAGGGTACCATCATGGATTAGGTGTACTCCAAAATCCCATACATAACCTATCATGAGAAAAAACATTTACCCAATGAATTGAAGTGATATCTAGGCACACCCATCATAACATGTACATACTTATCTGTTACAAAAAGGAAATCAATAATAATGTATAAATGTTAGAGTTACCCATGGAATGAGATGGGTTTCATAATCTTGCATCGTATCTTATTCAAAAGAGATTTCTTAAAGAATACATATGATAAATGAACATTAGGAATGTATTACCTCATAAATGGAAAAGATAATAAGCTAGGTATATATTTGATATAAATATATAAAGAATTTAAATGAATTCCATTACATTAAAGTAAGAGATAAAGGTCATAACCCATAGAAATTGGGTGGTTTGGAGAGATCCCTTACACTTGTAAGATTTTTTTTCTAGATATCAACATATCCATTCCATTTAAAGTACTTTTTGAAAATACTTAGAATAAAGGTAAAGAGGGTTTTTTTCATTAATGAAAATATGGAATCTAATAAAGGAATCTGAATATCATGTAACAAATATGGATATGAGGAAAAGAATTAACATTGTGTTTGTTAAAAAAAATTATTTTTGTATTTGGTAATGAATGTCAAAACATTCCTTATAAAATATGTAAAAATATTCCTTCAAAAACCATTAAAACAAAGTCAAAAGAGACATAAAATGTAAATTTTAATTAATTTATGTACATAAAAATTCATTAATAAATTATTTTTAAGAATATGGACATGGAATAAAATTATTTAGAAAATAAATCATTAAAACATTTAAAATGAGGTTTTTAAAGTAAAGTGTCCCTTACCTTGAGCCAGACTCATCACATGCGTTCCTTATCTTTCTAAATAATAAAATTATTTTAATTATTTACTTTCTTAGTAACATTTTCAAGAATATTATTCATTTTATTTCACTTATTACATTTTTTTATACAATTATTTAATCTATTATATTCTCGTCATATTTTTTGGAGATATTATACTCACAAGTCTAAAATGAGTTTGGTAGGTTTACTGTGGTCAAAGTGGTCATTGTTTCATCATACTAAGAAAAATTATAATGAAATTTTTATAACTTATATGCATCAATTATACTTTCAAAACCAACCATGAAATATGGTTATGAAAAATGAACTATGTTATAATCATGTAGATAGTAGGCCTTACTTATGCATGAGTAATGTTTTCATTTTTAAATGATTGTGATGGAAACAAGGTAAATATTATTTTATATTTAAATAATTATCATTATATCATAAATATAATATTATTTATTTAAATACACACATATATACCATCCATGTTATGTGGTGATGAAAAATGAATCACATCGCTTCGTGGAGGTGGTAATCCAAACGTACACATGAATAATGATATTATTTTGAATGAATGAAAAGGTAAAAAATATATGATATATCAATTTTATAAAATTATAAATATTTCATGAATATCATATATATATATACACACATTAAATACATAATTATAAAAATTTTTGAGAGGCAATGATGGAAAATGAATTATAACGTTTTTTAAAGTGGTAGTCTGCTATACACACAAATGATGGTTTCATTTCCCCTTTGATGGAAGAGGAAACGAGTGTAGGTTATTAAATTAACATAATAACATTTAATTTTATGGGTTTGAGTCAAAATTTATATTTTCTAATTTTCCTTTCCTTAATTTTGAAATCACAAATACTTTCTTAAAACTATGTTTACTAACTTAATATTTCCAAAAGTGTTTTAGTATGTTTTTGTAAAAGACATTATTTTATACCAAATATAGTAAACGTTATAATGGAAAAAGAAAAGAACATTTTATTATCAAATCAGATCCATCAGATTGAAGGTGAGTCTGATACATTAGAATAACTATTGTACGAACTACTGGTTAGACCAATGTACCATGTATCAGATTAACAAAAGTCACAACCATCAGACTGACATTGGTACCGATAAATTAGACTAACCTTTGTGTAGTTTATCATATTAAAAAACAATTGTGAAGTACATAGAACTATACAAGGTTTATAATTAGAGTTATTATAATTATAACTATCATACATAATACAAAATATAATTTTAATGATGCTAAACAAAACAACGTCAGTCAAATAAATTACAACCAATTCTTAGTTGTTAAGAATCAAGATCTATATCATTATTAGCTGTCCAAGTGAAATATATCTAAATACATTGCAAAAAAATCATAAATATTACCATTGTAAGATTACCTATAAATATAAGGTAATTTAAAGAGCTGGGAGCTGATGTAATTCACAACTCAAGTCATCTAAAGATCACTCTGCATGAACATATCATTCTTAAGATTTGTAGTCTTTTAAAGAGTAGAAGTTATAAAGAATATAAGTGAAGATTTTAAATTACTTATAAATATTTGATTTTTTATTTGATAATTCTAATCATGGTACTAATCAAGGGATTCTAGGGATAGGAATATGGTGAATTTAATCCATCATATCAAGGGCTTCTGGGGCTAGGAAGACAGATCTAAAACCAATCATTATATCGAGGGATTTCTAGTTTAAGAAATATAAAGATGATATAGATATATCGAATTGAAGGATTCTAGGGGATTGAAATATAGAGATATACCAATATATTAGATTGAGCCATTTCTTGGTAGGTAAATACATACCTTTATAGTAGGTACTAAAACTATGCATATCTTTAGTCAGGATTTATGACTACCTTAACTCTTAAGGTTAAAGAGTAAATTATTTTATAAGATTTCAATTCATTCTTACTATTATAATATTTTCTGTTTTACTTATTTCAAAAAGTTAAATGTTTCACTTTTCATTATATTAGAAAGTTAGTTATTTCTTTATATTCCTAATAAATTGTTTTATTGGTGTGTCTATGATACCAATTGTAATTTTGATATATCAGATGCATTCTGGTTCTGATTTTTTTAGTCTGATCATCATATGAGCTTTAAGTATGATATTTTTTACATAATAGGAACTGCATTTTATTTTAGTTTAATTTTTAAACCATAAGTACCCCTATTGTAGCCATCATAAACTCTTATAATCCAATAATTAATATTAGACCTTGTTCTACTTCATTACTTGCTGTGTTCTTTAAATTGATTATCAATGGAAAGTTATTATGTTTTGATATAAATTTTTTGTTTATAAATATTTTTTACACTAATTTTCTATTAGAAAAGAGTTTGTATAGTCTTCAATATGGTAGGTCTAAATATTGACACTTAAAAAATTTTAATCCCATTCAACCAACTTTTTTTGATGGGAATGATTATGAGTACTTGAGAGATAGAATGAAGGTTCTTGTTATCGATATTAGTGTTGATAAATTTTTAATGCTCACTAGAGATTACAATATTCCTGAGAATAAAGTTAGTTCGTTTACTCATCAGGTGATGAAAGAATATCAACTGAATTATAGAGTAATGAATACTCTACTTTTTTTCAATGAGAAGGAATATATATAGTAAAATTTGTTCATGTGAAGTAGTAAATAGTATTTGGAAATAGTTTGAAGTTATGCACTTTGGAACTTCTAATGCTGTTGAGACTATAAGACATATGATGAGAGATTATTATAAAACTTTTGATTTCTTACTTGGATAATTAGTAGCAAATATGCACTAATGGTTTATGACTATCTTTAATAACCTACATTCTCTTGGAGAGAAATTTCTAACTGATGGAATCCTGGTTGAGAAAATCATAGATATAATTCATAATAAATGTGAATCCAAAAAAACCACCTTGGATGATATAAGGAGGATTATGAATCTTACATTAAATGATCTTTTTGGTACTCTCATGCTATATAAAGAATGTTTAAAAAGGCATACTGAAAAGATGAAACATAATAATGGTGGAGTTGCTTTTGAAAACATATATATTATTCCCACTAAAGTACAATATATGAAAAAAGTTATGAAAATATTTAATGAAAAAGAAAGTTATTATTCAACCCGATAGTAGTTTGTAGAAACTAACCTAAAATGAGTTATAAAATATTGCAAGAAGAATAAATAAGATTATTAAAAAGAAATATTTTCAATACAGATACTATAAAATTCAAAAGAATATGAATGATAAGAAATAATCATCCAAATTTATATGTTATGAATGAAATAAGGAAGGGAATATAATACCATATTTTCCTAAACTAAAAAGAAAGGATAAGAAGGAAATAAATAGAAAAAGAAATTCTAAGAAGTATTATAATAATAAGTCCAAAAAGGGTTCTAAAGATTCTGACACTTGGAGTGAAAGTGCATGAGATGATTAATATAAAAATTCTTTGGAAAATTAAAGTTACAGATAGAGGAATATTGTTTTATTTACATCAATACCAAAAGTGAATAATTGTCTTATGGAAAAGGTACAAATTGTTGAATCTCTTATCAACCATACTTTAAATTCTAATTATCTTGACAATAATGATGAGAATAATTCTACATCTTCAGATATAGAATCTTCCCTAGCTAAAGAGAACAATAAATTAACTAGCTTTAAATAAGTATCTAGGTTTGATAAATTACACGAAAATATAAATTTCAATGTTTCTAAAAAATACGATAATACCAAAGGAAAACTTGTTAAGGAAGAGTCAATAATTTTAACTTTAAATAAATAAATATCAGATCTTTCTAAAGATCTTGATAAATCTAATTTTTAAAAATATAGTATTTCTAAAAATATTCAAAATTATATTTCTATGAAAAATAGTTTACAAACTATATTTTAAAACTTAGTTCTAATACAAGTTCTACTGAGGATAAGAATTTAGCTATTAAATGAAAATTTGAAATTTCTTGTTTGAAGAAACTTTTGTCAAAGTTTTCCTTTGGAAAGGGAAACTCTGATAAAATTTATAACCAAATTAGACCGCAAAGAGTTATTTATGAAATTGATTTTAATAATAATGAAAATATTTTTAATAATATCTATTTTGTTACAAAAAATTGATCTATTTTGAACAAAATTTCAAAGTGATGGACATTGGAAAAAGAAATGTTCTTTGAATAAATTTTAATCTCTAGGTTTTTGTATATATTAATTTTTAAAAGAAATGAAATTTTCTCAACATAGTAATGTTGGATAATTGTGGTTACCTAAGATTTATTTTCTGATAACACCGCACCCAAGAAGGTTTGGGTTCTGAAAAAATAATATCTTTTTTTTTCATGAAAAAAAAAGAAAGTACAAAAAAAACATTTGGTATATAGATAGTGGTTTCTCTACACATATGATTGGGAACAAATATTTCTTTAAGAAAATCATAAGTATGAAAGTTAGAAGATAAAAATTTTGAGATAATTCTCAAGGATAGATTATTGGTACATGTAATATGGTTCTTCTTGGAGGTGTTTTAATTTCAAGAGTTTTATTTGTCGTAGGACTTAAGTAAAACCTTATAAGAATAGTACAATTATGAGATGATGTTTATATTATGAAATACATTAATGATAAATGTAATATTTATAGTACCAAATATTATTTTATTCTTTCTTCTAATCGGTATGTAAAGGTTTACACTTTAATCTTATAAGATCTTAGGCACCAAGACTTAGCATGTATTAGTGTAATAGAAGACAATTCCTAGTTTTAGAATAGAATATTTATAAAATTGTATCCTTAGAACCTTGTATAAGTGTTCAAATAAAGTACTTGTTAAAGATCTACTAGAACATTGGTTTGTTACTTCAAAAGTCGGCGATCCTTGTTAATTTGATAAGAAAAATAAGCGAGGTTTTAAATCTATTAATTAAGTCTCACCTTCTAATGTTTTACTGTTAGTGCACATGGAATTATTTAGTCTAACACAAAGTAGAAGTATTATTGTAAAATACTATATATATATTTTAGTTGATCATTACACTAGATATACTTGGTTCTATTTTCTAGGAAGAAAATCCGATGCCTTTATCTGTTTTAAAACTTTTGTAGCCAAAGTTAAAAATGTGAAAAACCTCTCCTTGATAACTATTCATAGTGATCATGGTGGAGAATTTGTAAAATCTTATTTTGTAACTTTTTATAGTAAAAAAGGTATTACACATAAATTTTTAGCACCTAGAACTACACAAAAAATGTTGCAGTCAAAAGTAGAAATAGAGTTCTTTATGATATTACAAGAACCAAGATGGGAGAATACTTAGTTGCTAAACATTTTTTGGATTGTAGTAGTTTGTACTACCTGTTATACTATAAAAATAGTTTTATTAAAAAATTTTATTAACAAAACTATGTATGAGTTTTGGAAATGAATAACACCAAAACTTTCATACTTCAAGGTATTTGAATGAAAAGTATTCATTCTAAATACTAAATATAACTTACATAAATTTTGTCCAAAATCTGATTAAGGAATATTTTCAGGTTATTCTACAACTAGTAAGTCTTATAGAGTTTTTAATAAAAATACAAGTACTGTTTATGAAATAGTACTTTTTAAGTTTGATGAAACTAATCCTTTTGATGTAACACAACCCCAACCTATATATTTGTGTGTTATTTCTAAAATTGATTGTCAAAATATGTTAGAATGCTTTTTTAATAGGAGAAAAACTAAATAGTATGTTTATAAAGTTATGCATAAATAATATTTTCAACCTATTTTTGTAGAATAGAGTTTTAAATATATGAGAAATCAACTATTTATTAAGAATCATCCTATTGATAATATCATTGGTGATATAGATAAACTAGTTAGAACTATAAGTTCTTTGAAAAATGAAATTTAACATTTAGTATTATTATCACAATTATAACCTAAAAATACTGAAGAGTATTTTGGTGATGAGTATTAAATAAAATCTATAGAAAATGAACTCAATGAATTTTAAAGGAAAGAGGTTTAGATTTTGGTTGAATGGCCTAAAGACACTTCTATAATTAGAATAAATTGGGGGGTTTTCATAAAAATGTGACGAAAATGATATAATTATTAGAAAGAAATCGATACTTGTTTATAAAGGATATAATCAATAAGATAGAATAAACTATGAATAAACTTATGCTTCAGTAGCAAGACTTGAAGCTATTCATATACTTCTAGCATATGCAGTATTCTTAAATTTAAACCAACTTAAAATAGATGTGAAGTGTATTTTTCTTAATGGTTATGTTCTAGGGGATGTTTATGTTGAACAAACACCTATTTTTAAAAATAAAAAACATCTAGAACATATTTATAAACCTACTAAATAAATTTATGGACTCAAACAAGCCCATAGAGTTTAGTATGATAGTTTAACAATATTTTTGATACAATTTTTTTTATTAAGGGAGTTGTAGATCCAATTATTTTTATAAAAGAAGTTAATAAAAATATTATGATTTTATAAATCTATTTTGATGACATTATATTTGGTTCAACTCAAAATAATTTAACAAATTCCTTTTTGGATCTTATGAAATCTGAGTTTGAAATGAGTATGATGGGTGAGTTAACATACTTTCAAGTTTTTCAATTTTCACAAAAACTATAAGGCACTTTTATATCTCAACATAAGTATATAAAATGAATTCTTAATAAATTCATGTATGAAAACACTAAAACTATTAGTAATCCTATTAGAACCTCAAATTCCTTATAGATATTGATGAATCTAGTAAACCAGTAGATCAAAAATAATTTTAAAGGTACGATTGGAGGTTTACTTTACTTAATATCAAACCATCTGGATCTAATTTTTTCAATATGCTTATATTATAGATATAAATTGAATCCAAATGAGTCTCATATTAAATCTATTAAATGATATATTCATTACCATAATGAAATTATGGATTTATGTTTGTTTTACTCTTCCAGAAATGATTTTTGAGTAAAAAGGTTTTTCGAATGCTAAATTTGGTGGATGCAGAATGGATTGGAAAAGTACTTAGGGAACATGTCATTTCATAAGAGAATATTTAGATTCTTGATCTTGTAAGAAAAAACACTCAATATCACTTTTCACTACTAAAGCTGAATATGTGACAGCTGTAAGTCGTTGTGCTCAAGTGTTGTGGATGTAACACAAACTCACTGACTATGGAATGTATTTTACAAAAACTCAAGTATTTTATTATAACTAAAGTTCTATTAATTTAAGTAAAAACCCAAAAAATCACTCATGTGCTAATCACATAGATATAAGATGCCATTTTCTTCAGGAGCACACAATAAAAGGATATATAATTTTATAATTCGTTGGAGTGCAATAATAACTTGCTGATATTTTTACTAAACCCCTTAGTTTTGATAGATTTTAATACATTAATTTTTTTTTGGAATGGTCAATGTCAAGTGATTATTCATATCTGCCTTTTTTACCAATATTCTTATATTAATTAACTCCTTTTCAAAGGGGAAGTACATATTTTTATAGTCTTCTAAAACCTTTAGTTTTTTTTAATTTTTTTAAAACAAATATTTTTCCTAAAAGACTTTATGTTTTTCATATATTTTATTTTGCTAAACTCATTTTTTATAAAAGTTTCTAAATCATAATTTTTATAAACAATCCAAAATCAGAAAATGTTATAAAAAATATTTCTAAGATAAATTTTTAAAAACTCAAAAATTATTATAAAATTATTCCTGAAAATAATTTTTTATAAAATTTATCATAATCACATTCTATTTTAGAAAATAAGAACATGTTACACATATAGATAAACCTTTTCTACTATGAAAGGTATTCTTATTTTAGTTTATATAATTACTCATCACTTAATTTTATCAATGTTATTGTACATATTATTTTAGTTTTTATTAACTTTATTGTGTTACAGAATTCTATGTTTTTTTAATTAGACTATTCTTTAAACTGATACAAGTTTTATTTTTAAAAAACTTTATGATTTCAAATTTTATTTAGAAGCATTCTTTAATTAAATATCTACTATTATATCATAAAGGGATTTCAATACGAGATGTTGAAATTTATTTAGATTTTTAACTATCACCTCCCATGCCTATATAAGGGTGGGTCACCGTGTGTCCCACATTGATTTATAGAGAATTTTTTCTTGACCCTCACCACCTATTTTAGTGCTTACTATGATATTTTTTCATTCATCCGATCATTGGTACCAATCATAGTACTGTGAAAACCACTAAAGAATTTGAAAAAAGTGAAGTTTTCCAAGAAATACTTGTTGAAGTGGAATATTTTTTCATTTCATTTGATAATTTTATAAAAGTATCACACCTAAAATATGATTCTTAAGTTGATATAGGGTTATCTTATTTCTATAAAGGGTGATAGGGATACCCTAAAAGTTCTGGATATTTTTTTATTATATTTTATAATGAATATGAGGTAGATAAATTTAATAAAGTTTGTCTTTATAATAGTGTAATAGATCAAGAAGGCATCAATGAAATCAAATATTTTGATATTTCCTTATTTTATAAATAATTTTCATTTGAATTGCATGATGGTTTTTCAAAATTATGAATCCAAATTATCCCATGAGGGAAAACATTTCCCCAATTGGTGAAGATACTATGTTAATAATGATATTTATTCTTGATTCAAATTTGAAGAAGTTTTTTTATAGAGTGAAAAGTAATACATCCAATGCAGGTACCATAAAAGGGAAAGAAGTTATTAAAGAAAAGAGGAGAGATTAATCCTTGACTTAAATAACTCAAATGAAACCAAATGAAATATTAGATGATGAGTTCAAGAAACTCTTGACTCATAAGGCTCAAAATAAACCTAGTGATATTGAGTTTGGTCTTGATAAGTTCAATGCCTTGGCATTGAAAATTAAAACTGAAGATGAATTAAAGGAATATGAGAAAATAATGAAGAAAAATAAGAGGTTGGATGAAGCTTAAATGACTTAAAGGTTGATGAAAGGAGTAGAAAAAGATTAAAAAGTTCCAGTTATATCTGTTTCAACATTTCTTATTGTACAACCACCTCAAGTATGGAGAAAAATACCTCATGCGAATTAGGAAATTCTATATTCTAGATTATAGTTTGTGGAAACTTTAGTTATTTCATTAATTTTCCTAAAAGTTTCTGATAATGATAAGGCAAAGAGATTTCGGAAGAATCTCAATTGAAAAATTCCATAATAGAATCAGTTCCAGTATAGGATAAAAATTGAGCTGAAAATGGAAAACCAAAATTTCTTAATAAAGATGGAAAAGGTGTTCTAAAAGCTATGAAGAATTTAGAACAAGATAATGAAGAAGAATATGAAGTGTTTAAAAAAGAACAAGAAACTAAAACATAGGAAGAAAAATATATAAGAAAATTACATTGGAGTCATCCTAATCAACCACTTCTATTTCATCATAGTCTAATAAGAATGTAGAGATATATGTTTAAGAGGAAGTGAAATCATCATCTAAATAGGAAGATACATCATCTTAAAAAGTATAGGAAGAAGACAAACAATCCCATAGAAAAGTATTATCAAAATAAGAAACTGATAAAGTGGTTGAAATTATAAAAGTCATAGAGGATAAAGAAAAAGATGAAAAGAAACAAACGATAGAAAACGGTCTATACAGACCACATGTTTCATAGGAACCATTAGAATTATTTGATTCAGTATCTATAAAATCTCAAAATAAAATTTATTACATTTTCTAAGATATGAAACAATAAACAAATTCAATTCCATTCATACCAAACATTTAAGTTAGATGTAAATTGATTCAAAACTCTCTAAATAAAAAATCAGAATCACTGAAGTTTTTGATAAAATCAGTAAGTCATATTGAGTTAAACTTAAAATATTTCAAATGGAAGACCAAGGCTCAAAATATAAGTTTCAATTAGATGGTATAATGGTAAGAAATTTTGATAATGATCTAAAGGTAAATGATGTCCAAATTATGGAAATAAAGAAAATATCTTTTGATATTTCCAATTATTTTGATAAGCTATAAATAGATGTATCATACATAATTAAGTTTGTTGAAGAACTCAAAGAAATGACTGATAATCATGATTAAGAGAGTAGAATTCTTAAAGAAAAAGTTCAAAATTTGGATGTTGAAAATAGATGAATCCGTTCATGTGAAGATGAGTTGATCTTTATAAAGGAACAAAATAAAAAATTCAATGAGAAGGTTCACAAGTTAGAGGAAGAGAATAAAATATTATCTATCATGGTGCATAGAATGGTTAAGATCAAGAACACTATTACAAAAGCTGAAAAATATCATGAAAATATTAAGAAGTTGAAGGTGGTTGTGAAAAAGTTGTATAAGAAAGTATGATTTCTTTTTCACTGAGCTCTTGATGTAATATAAAATTTTGAATGAATATTTTAAAACTAAATTAATTTTTATCCTTATACTATATGTTTTAATGTCTTCCAATTTATTTTTTATGTATTTTCTTTCTTTTATTTCTTGGATAATTAGTTAATTCACATATAATTTCTGCCTATGTTATATTCTTCAAAAATTCAAGTGATTATATAATTTCCCTATTCTTTTTGAAAATCACAAAGGGGGAGAAGTTTTAATGTGATAGGTTTAATGGGGATAGAGTTACAAAAGGGAATAAGTCTTTGAGAAGCTTTTGGGGAGAAGTTTTTAAAACGTTTCTTTAATGGGGAGTTATTATTTAAAAGGGGAAAATATTTATAAATAATATTATTAAAAAAGGGAGAATCCAAAGTATTAATATTTCCCATAAGATCATAAAGAATTACTAAACTTAGGGAAATTTAAGATATGATGACAAATAAATTTCTATAAATATTATATTTTAAGATCTTAAAAGTAAAAAGGGCTATAATTTTTTCAAATTTATTAATTTTTCATTTTAAGTGTTGTGTTTTGTTTTTTCCAAAAAGGGGGAGATTGTTGAGTCAAAATATATATTTCTAATTTTCCTTTACTTAGTTTTTAAAATCAAAAATACTTTATAAAAAATATGTTTACTAAATTTATGTTTCCTAAATTTTTTGTATATTTTTGTCGAAAACATTATTTTGTACTAAACATAGAAATAGTTCTAACAGAAAATGAATATAAACTTTTTTATTCAATCCAATCCATCAGAATGAAGGTGAGTTTGATACATCATAGTAAATATTGTATTGACCATTGGATAGAATAATGTCCCATATATTAGACTAACAAAATTAATAACCATCAGACTGAAATTGGTACCGATACATCAGATTAACCTTTGTTCGGTTTATCAGATTGACAAACAATAGTGAAGTCCATCAGACTATCTAAAGTTTATAATCACAGTGGTTCTAATTATATCTATCAGATGGAATAAAAATTAGAATTATACTGATGATAAAAAAATTATAATAGAAAAATTAGTTACATCCAATTTTTAGTTTTTAGGAATCAATATCCAGATAATTTTTAGTTGTAAAAGTGAAAGTTGTCTTAGGTCGTTGCAACAAACTCAGAAATATGACCATTGGGAGATTACCAATAAATATAAGTTAATTTTATGAGTTGGGGCCTAACTAAATTCACAAATCAAGTCCTGTAAACATTTATCTACATGAAAATATTATTCTTAAGCCTTGAAATCTTTTTAGAGATTTGAAATTCTAAGGAATCTGAGTGAGGATTGTAAATTACTTAGAACTATTTTCTTTTTTATTCCCCAAGTATGATTGTGGTATTAATCAAGGGATTCCAAGGATAAGAAGATGGTGAATCAGATCCATCAAATCAAGGGATTATGGGGCTTGGAATATAGATCTGGCATTGATCACCATATTGAGGGATTTCTTGTTTATGAAAGACGAAGATGATATCGATCTATTAGATCGAATTCTTCTTGGGGATTAGAAGAAAGATCTATAATAATCTATCTGATTGAGGTATTTCTTGGTAAGGAAATACAAACCTTTAAAATAGGTACTCAAACTGTGGATTTATTTAGTCATGACTTCTGACTACCTTAACTCTTAATGTTAAAGTTTAAATTCTTTTTTACACTTTTAAGTCATTCTTACTATTATAAGTTTTTAGTTTTACCTATTTCAACAAGTAAAATATTCATCTTTTCATTAAATTAAAAATTTGGTTATTTAATTATATTTTTAATAAATTGTTTTATTGGTGTTTCTATGATACTGATAGTAATTTTGATATATCAGATACATTATTGTTCTGATTTTATTACTCTGATCATCAAACGATCTTTGAGTCCGATCTTTTTGACATAAGAGGAATATTGTTTTGTTTTAGTTTAATTTTAAAAATATAATTAACCCCATATTATATTCATAATAAAATATTAGGATCTAAAATATGGTAGATAATGATGTTATCATATCTATATAGTTGAATAATATTTGAATGATTTGGAAGAAGAAATATAACTAAAACATATAGTTAATGAATATACCACTTTATCAAAAAATATTCCATTCTTAACACCTTAATCCCACAAAGGTTGATATTATGCCTAAAAAAGTTCTATACAACATGGGGATGGATTTTAGGAAGATATTTGGGTAGGTCTTGGCTGAAATAAAATTATTTTTATGTATGAACACACGAGGAGAGGTGGAACACTATTATAAGTGAGGGGAGGTGCACTCTTGAAATTACTTTAAATGTTAAAATAATATAAAAAATTTTAATAGAGAAAAGGATCCAATAAGATAAAATTAGAATATAGGATGATCATGGATCAAAATAATCTCATCAAATAAAATTTTAACAAGTTTAGAATATTTTTTTACCCTTAAATTTCTTTAACAACCTATTAACTTGTTTGAAAATTATGCTGATAACAAAGTTTTTTTATTCTGTTGTTAATATAGTTAATATAAAAGAAAAATTGGTATATAAATGGAACATAGTTGATATATTTAAATATATACCAATAAATTAGGAAAATAAAGGAATTTTTGTAAATTTAAATCATTTAATAAAATATTATTCATTGTAAAATAACATTAATGTAATTCTTAGGGAAATTCATTTAATTTGACTTTACAAAAAACGTGATAATAATGGAATTAAAATATAATAAATTAATACCTCTATAATAATTTATTTTTATATACAATTTTTTTGGGACTAAATATTTCATTAAATCTTTTAATATTTTCAAAATCGTTTATTTTATTTTTCTATTAATTGAATAAATATTGTATCGCTGCTCCGTAAACACTTAGAATAATTATCTCATTCCTAAAAACTAAAAATAAATTACCATTACATAAAAAAAATTATATTTAAAATAAATCTTTTACAATTGAAAACATCCTATGTTTATCCATATGTAAAAAATTTATAGATAATAAAACAAAGATAATAACATTTTTGAATTTTTTCACATAAAATAATATAAATGTCAAAACAAAATAAATAGATAAGGACCCAGCCTTAAAACATTACATAATATTGAATTAAATGAATAATTCACATTGAGGATCTTTTCAGGTTTAGAGTTTTAGAGAATTAGGACATAACTATTACATCTCAAAAGATTATAAAGTAGACACTTCTACTCAGTTTCAATTTTTTCATAATATAAAAACTCTTAAAAAAGAAACATGACTAGTTCAATGTTTTAGATAGCATGTCTTTCCTTGATCCCATCATTGACCCTATTCACCTTTAAGTCCTGTGGAAAACATTTCAAAAACTTGGGATGAGCATAAAAAGCTCAGTATGGGAAATAAAAATACAGAAAGAAAACATTAGTCCATCTATACATAAGAATAAATGAAATCATACTTTACTCATAAAACATAAGCACTTTAACATACCTTATGAAATCATAAGATTTATGAATAACTCATAGAAATCAAATGACATAAAGGTAACTTGAGGAATTCATAACATTCTTACGTAGGGAGTAACCCTCATGGTTACGTTTGGAATACCCATCACAGTATATTTCCTAAATCTATTTGGAGAAACCTTAGTGTTTAACTCCTTTGCGTTACCCAATGAATTGGAGAGCTATCTCGGGCTCACCCATCCTTAGTTTATCACAGAACCACCCGATTTCATAAACAATTCCCAAGAACCATAAAATAATCGTATCACATAAAACATGTTTAAAGGAAACATAACATTTCCACATTTCAATCACAAGATATCAATAAAACACATTGATACAATCAAAACATTATCAGAACCATTTTCAATAACAAAATAACAGAAAATTAAAACATGGTATTTATTTTTCATTTAAAAAAGTTATGGCTTATAGAGGAAGCTGAAACTCAAATAATGGTCACGGCGGCAGAGAAGTTGTTGTCGCCGCATACGTAAGACAAAACATTCCTTTGGTCATTTAGTAAAACGAATCGTGTAAAAATATTACTTTTTAATGAAATTAAAAGTTAAAAGGGTTTTATACACCGTATAAAATAATGTCGTGTATAAATCAAAAGATGCCTCAATGAAAGGAGATTGAGACGAAGTCCCGTACAAAGACAATATCCTTAGATTAACGATAAATCAATTACATAATTATGTGTGACAAATATAAATAAACTCAATATAATTGGATATTAAGTGTAAATCAATCAGAGGTCATCCACACATATTGATAGCACGACATAATCAAGAAGTAGAGGTTTAACCCAAAGAATTGAAATTGTGTTAAGAAGTTCCCTTACAGAAACTCGACAGCCTAACGACGTCACTTTAAAATTAAAAAAATGATTTGATGAGAGATAAAAAGGGTATATAATAACTTGGGCATAAAATTTATATCAATAAGTATATATAAGAACATATAACAACATAAGAATATGTAAATTAAAATACCTAACAAAAAAAGTCTTTTAAAAAGAGGAAGGCGAAAGGTTCTCTTACCGATTTGGATAACTTTCGAAACATACACCCCTTGAAATAAGGGTCATACAATGAAGATGTAAATACCCATAAATTAAATTATATTACACAAAGAATACAATCATGGTAAGTACATACACCACACAAAAGGAAATAGTGGCAAATGTAGCATGAATCTCACGGGAATAAAAAGTGAGATAAAAACCCCTTACCTCGTTGTAATCAATAGAATCGTATGACCAAAAGATAATAAACAAAACATTAATCACATAATACCATGAATATAAATAGAATAAATATATTATATATGAAATTTCAGTACACAATATACAACATGCAATAAATAAGTGGCGAACAATGGAAATGTCACGGAATTAAAAGTGGGATAAGAAATCCCCTTACCTCAAGTCCGTCTTGTCTTGTTTGTTTCTTTATATTACTGAATAATTAACTTTTGTTAATTTATAATTTATTAAGGAATTAATTTAAAGTTTATTATTTAATTCATATCACATATTATCATTTTATAATAATTAGTTAATTATGTGAGTTCATATCATACATTTTGACGATGTTCGGTACATGAGTCAACAATGAACTTGTTTGAAGAGAATTGTCCATGTAGTTATAAGTACATCATATCCGTAATGATGTTCATGATTTAAATATAATATATATCCAGTATATATGTATTTAATAATATTCCATAATGTTTGGAGATAAGAAATGAAATGTACCGTTCATTGAGACGGTAAACCGTACGTACGCATGAACGCTACTTTCATTTTTTTGTCATATTAATGGACTTTAAAAATAAATTATAAATAGATATATTATAATTCTAGTATAATATATATGTTATATAGGTAACATAAGTTCATTAATTACATTATTTATAAATTCCATGTTTGGCATGAACGAGTCACATCACTTGAGGGGGCGGTTGTCCACACTTACTCATATGAAATTATCGCATTTGCACAACATGGAAAGCATAAAGGTATGTTTTAAATATAAAATACAGAAGCATTGAGAGGAAATAAATATAATATATATCATATATAAATATAGTTCCATCATAATGGACACCATGAGAGGTGTTTAAAGAAGATTGAACAATCATCGTTTCATGAGGCATTAATTCGCCACCCACAGATTCTGTACGTTCTTTAACCATTAGACGGAGGTGTGTGTAAGTGTAGGTATAATCTGTATCATAACAAAATCCTAGTATATTGAGGATACTGGTGTTATTATGGGATCAAATAATAATAATATAGTTGTGAGTGAAGAAGGAAAATAAAAGAAAGAATCTTGAGAGAAGACATTACCTCTAAATTGGGTAACTCTTTTTGGTTTGAGCCAAAGGCTTCCTTGGAAAGATTTCTGACCAAAGTGTGACTTTTAAGAGTAAGAGAGGTATGTGGAGAGATAATATGAGCATATTTTGGATGATACAAGGGCTTGAGATGTGTGGGTAAGGGGGTAGAGGTGGGGGCCTTTTATAAGAGGGAGGAGGGTCACTTTTGGAAAGTCTTGAAATGTTACTTTATTATAAAATGATTTTCGGATTTTAAAGGTCACACAATGATACATTTTGAGAATAAGGTGATAAGGGTTCTAAATCCACCCATAAAATAGGTTTTATACAAGTGTAAGTCTTATATTTTACCTTATCTTTTCATTTTATTTAAATCGTTCATTAATGAGGTAATCACTGAATCATCATGGTGTCATAAATAAAATTATTTATTTAATGTCTAAAAATTATAAAAAAATACCCTAATGTAGGAAATATTTTTAGCTTTACAATGAATATTTATATTCTAAGAGATAATTTATGTAAACAAAATTATTTTTTTTACTTAGGATATACAAACCTTTGTTATATTTCTCTTCTTTTTTAAAAATAAAGTCATAAATGTCCCCATCACACCCATGTGACTCCCTGGGCCCTCAAGTTTGGTAAAAATATTTCCATGGTCGGCCATGACTCAAAAAAGGGGATTTGGACACATTTTGGGGTAATTTTATATTATTATGATACTATTTTATTACCCTTAACTACCCGATTACTAATTAATCACGATAATTAAAGATAATTACCGTCGTTACTATTCATGATTTCCAAAAACAAAAGAGTCTTAATTACATAATTTGAACCTAATTATTCCAAATATGGAATTCATTTTACCAAATTCCAAACATATAAATTTCATTAATTAATTTAAAAATAATTCCCGTTGTCACAACCAAAGATGGGTTTTTAAGAAGTAAAATTTATTAAAAGATTCAATTGTTTTTACATCCAATTGAAAAGTGAAATTACTTCCAATGAACAACATTGTATTAAGTGATAAAAATATAATTCAATTACACTTTAAAACCAATTAAAATGAAAATCTAACTATATAATTAAATTAGCTGAAAAAGCAGTTTTGAAGTAAAATGCAGTATTTTTCACTATTCATTAAAAATGAACATTTGTCAGAAAAATACCAAAATTTTATCCAAAGTAAATTTGATATTAACAATTCAAAAATGATTTCCATTTTACCAAATTCAAAACATATAAGATTCATTAATTAATTTTATAATTAATTCCCGCTGTCAAGACAAATTGCGTGTTTTTAAGAAACAATATCTATCAAAAGATTGACACTTGTTTATGTCCAATTTCAAAGTGAAATTAATTTAAATGGACACCATTGTATTAAATGGTAAAAATATATTTTAACTACACTTTAAACAAAATTAAAAAGATAATATAACCATATAAATAAATTAGATTAAAAAGAGGTTTTGAATTAAAATAAAGCATTTTCACAATTCATTAAAAAAAAGAACTTTATCAGAAAAATAACAAAAAATTTACACAAAGTAAAGTTTGATGTCCTGATTCTAAAGAAGGATTTTATTTTTTCAAATATAACATATAAAATTGAAAAAAAGTAGATTTAAAAATGGTTCGCCATCAAAAGGCAGTTAATTGACCTTTTAAAGAATATTAGAATATTTGTGCTTAAAATTGGATTCATTCGCATTTTAAGCCTCTATAATTTATTGGGTAATTGTTAAAATATTTAAAAAATATATAAAATCATTTTGTAGTTAGTTCTGTCCATTCCCACCATTACAATGGCTAGGCGTTAACTACCATTTAAAATAATATTATTATATTATTAGTGTGCAACGTAAGTTTTCAAAGAAAGTCATTGTTGTGTATAAAGTACGTCATTGAACATAGCATCCCATTTAAAGTAATATTAATATTTTATTCACAAATATTAATATATATGAATATTTTATATTAATTATTTACCTGGGATGTTACATCATTCCCCCCTTTTGGGAATCACTTCCTCGCAATTTTAAAATTGGGCTCAAAAACTTTATCGAAAGCCCCACATCAGAAAAGGAGTAAATAAAATTATCACTTTAAAAGAAAGAAAAAGAAGTAAAATGGTCACCTGAAATAACCCATACTAGGATTCCATAAAAACATGGATATAGAGTAGAAAAAAAACCATCAAGTTCTGATGGAGAGTGATAGAAAACATGTTTAGGAGAAAGTTAACCTCCATAAAATCACAAACTTGTGATGGGTCAAACAGTATTTTATTCCCCAGTAGGAAAAGTTAACAGACAACATTTTTGTTTTAAGTTACTTTTCATTAAGGAATTTATTTATGAACTTAACTAAAACATAAGGAAACATACTCATTTGTCATGTAGACTTTCATCTTTTTCTAGATTTCTAACACAAACTCATATTTTCTCCAAACTATGAGTATTTAAGATGACTTGTTCGCATTAAGAGCGCTAAAATCAACTTCGAGAGAATAACATAATCCATAAAAGATGAAATATATATTTCTCATGTCTTTATACCTTAAACAAAACCAAAATTGCTAGTACAAGATCAGATAATCCTCAAAAGGATAATCTTTTATAAAAATAAATACTACTCTTAATCTCCAAAATTCAACAAAAAGAACCCAAGGTTCAAGAAATACCATTAAATAAACATCTATCCATTAAATTATTCAAAGTAATCCAAAATAAGATTGAAACCCAAATCTTTGAAGGATTTAATCACATAGTCTTCCAAGTTAAATCTTAACATTTATCTCCAAATAACACCAGTTACTCTTAAAGTCTCATACTGAAAAGTAATTAACCTAATCACATATCATCCATGATAGGTTAATAATTTCCATAGATAACCCAAAATCAACTTATTCTTGATTCATAAAATCATCTAACTAAAAATAATAAGTCATACTAACCAGAGACTTCACGTAGCCCAGTGGTAGGTGATAAATACCAGTTGCACTTTGGTTGTGGGTTTGATTCCCGCAGCTTCGTCCGACACGATGGGTTGTCACATGGTTTGCGTATTGTCCCTTTTCAAAAACTAATTTTTTTTAAAACATTACAAAAAATAGATAAATTCATCAAAAATAACCATAACATATTTTAACCACAAAGGTTATATAATAACTTTTGTTATTCATCCCAAAATGTATTAACCGGTAATTGCCTCAAATTCAAGGATCATATAAACCCAAATGGTTCTTTATAAATATATCCACAAAAGAAAATATAATTATTCCTTTAATAAAATTTTCATATATCAAACATCAGGGTTACACATACTATAAAAAGTCTTCTAATGTAATCCCATCATCAAAAGAGCCTTAATACTTTTAAGTATTTCACCATCCTAAAATCTACCATAACTCTTGAATCCATTATATGTTGACTTCTTATTCATTCAACATTCTTCATGATCCATTAACCATTACTTTCTAACTTATTCTAAAATACTTCTTTCCTACAAAAAAAATCATGAATTATATCCTAAGATTACAATAATAGGAAAACATATGTTAAGAAGTAATCCATACCTTTCATTGGTCATTGTCAGTTTCTTCATCCTCAATCGGAATGGCATTAGGTATTGGTAAAAATATATTTGTATGATCCTGGTGATCCCATTCCCGAAACATCTTCTTAGGAAATGTGTTTGAATAATGACCATGCACACCACATTTAAAACATTCAATTGATCCCTCAGAAAGAACTTCTTTCCCTTTCCTAGAGCTAACTAGATGCTTCCTTTTTCAATGGAAGGTTCTTGATTTATGACCTTCATTTCTACATCTATAGAATCTTTCTATCCCTTTGAAACATTTTCCTATGTGTTTCTTTCTACATCTTTGAAACATAGGTTTTTAAACATACTTAACGTTATGATTATTACCTAAACTTTCGTAGGGATTTTTTTCTCACATATATGATGCCTTATAAAAATAACTAAGGTTTAGGTGGTCAATAATTACTCCAGATAGTTGGTTGAGAATAACCACAAGAGTTCTCATTGCAGATCCCATATCATTCAGTTTCTCGTTTGGAAAACCGTCACAGTTTTCTTCACATCCACTGTTACTTAGGTGCCTGCTAGATCCAGCCATTTACTAAAACCAAAAAAGGTCAGTGTGAGTATATCAGTAAAATCATTATATAATATCTTATGAGGAGGGTAAATACTAATATATACTTATTCATTTTATCTTAAACTCATTCACTTTATAAAAATAACTATGACTCTTTCTAAAATCCTAACCATTATGGTAATGTCACTTGTGTTTAAAGAATACCCCCTCCTCTAAAGTTATCTAAACCAAAATTTGATACCAACTATAAGGACCCGACCTTAAAAAATTACATAATATTGAATTAAATGAATAATTCACATTGAGTATCTTTTCAGTTTTAGAGTTTTAGATAATTAGGACAGAACTATTACATCTCAAAAGATTATAAAGTAGACACTTCTACTCAGTTTACATTTTTCCATAAAATAACAAGTCTTAAAAAAGAAACATGACTAGTTCCATGTTTTAGACAACATGCCTTTACTTAATCCCATCCTTGACCCTATTCATCTTTAAGTCCTGTGGAATTTTTTTTAAAAACTTGGGATGAGCATAAAAAGCTCAGTAAGAGATAGAAAAATACGGAAAGAAAACATTATTCCTTGTATACATAAGAATAAATGAAATTATACTTTACTCATAAAACATAATCACTTTAACATACCTCATGAAATCATAATATTTATGAATAACTCATAGAAATCATAATACATAAAGGTAACTTGAGGCATTCATAACATTCTTACATAGAGAGTAACCCTCATGGTTACGTTTGGAATACCCATCATAATATATTCCCTAAATATCTTCATAGAAACCTTAGAGTTTAACTCCTTCGCGTTACCCAATTCATTGGAGAGATATATCAGGCTCACTCAACCTTAGTTTATCACACAACCACCCGACTTCATAAACAATTCCTAAGAACCATAACATAATTGTATCACATAAAACATGCATAAATGAAACATAAAATTTCCACATTTAAATCCCAAGATATCAATACAACACATTGATATAATAAAAACATTATCATAACCATTTTCAATACCAAAATAAAATAAAAGAAAAAAATGGTATTTATTTTTCATTCAAAAATGAAATGGCTTTTAGAGGAAGCTGAAACTCAAATAATGGTCACAACGGCAGAGAAATTGTTGTCGCCACATACGTAAGACAAAAACATTCCTTTTGTCATTTAGTAAAACAATTCATGTAAAAAGATTTCTTTTGAATGAAATTAAAATTCCAAAGGGTTTTATACACTGTATAAAATAAAGTCGTGTAGAAATCAAAAGATGCCTCAATGAAAGGAGATTGAGACGAAGTCCCGTACAAAGATGGTATCCTTAGATTAAGGATAAATCAATTACATAATTATGTATGAAAAATATAAATACACTCAATATAAGTGGATATTAAGTGTAAAACAATCATAGGTCATCCACACATATTCATAGCATGACATAATCAAGAATTATAGGTTTAACCCAAATAATTGAAATTGGGTTAAGAAGTTCCCTTACAGAAATTCGACAGCCTAACAACGTCACTTTAAAATTCAGAAAATGAGTTGATGAAAGATAAAAAGGGTATCTCATCACTTGGACATAAAATTTATAGAAATAAGGATATATAAGAACATATCCCAACATAAGTAGATGTAAATTTGAAGACGTAACAAAAAGAAGTCTTTTAAAAAGATGAGGGTGAAAGGTTCCCTTATTGATTTGGGTAACTTTCGAAACGTACACCCCATGAAAGAAGGGTCATACAATGAAGATGTAAATAACTATACATTAATGTATATTATACAAATAATACAATCATGGGAAGTAAATACACCACACAAAATGAAATTGTGGAAAATGTAGCATGAATCTCATGGGAATAAAAAGTGAGATAAAAACCCCTTACCTCGTTGTAATAAATCGAGTCATATGACCAAAAGATAATAAACACCAAATAAATCACATAATACCATGAATATAAATATAATCATGATAATATATATGAAATGGCAGTACAAAATAAACCACATGCAATAAATAAGTGGCGAACAATGGAAATCTCACGGAATTAAAAGTGAGATAAGAAATCCTCTTACCTCAAGTCCGTCTTGTCTTGTTCGTTTCTTTATATTCATGAATAATAAACATTGGTAAATTTATAATTACTTAAGGAATTACTTTAAATTTTATTATTCAATTCACATCACATATTATCATGTTATAATAATTAGTTAATTATGTGAGTTCATATCATACGTTTTATCTATGTTCGGTACATGAGTCAACAATGAACTTGTTTGAAGAGAATTGTCCATGTAGTTATAATTACATCATCTCTGTAATGATGTTAATGATTTAAATATCATATATATCTAGTATATATGTATTTAATAATATTCCATAATGTTTGGAGATAATAAATGAAATGTACCGTTCATTGAGATGGTAAACCGTACGTACGCATGAACGTTACTTTCATTTTTTTGTCATATTAATGGACTTTAAAACTAAATTAGAAATAGATATATTATAATTCCAGTATAATATATATGTTATATAGGTAACATAAGTTTATTAATTACATTATGTATAAATTCTATGTTTGGCATGAATGAGTCACATCACTTGAGGGGGCGGTTGTCCACACTTACTCATATGAAATTATCGCATTTGCACAACATGGAAAGCATAAAGGTATGTTTTAAATATAAAATACAGAAGAATTGAGAGGAAATAAATATAATATATATCATATATAAATATATTTCCATCATAATGTCCACCATGAGAGGTGTTAAATGAAGATTGAACAATCATCATTTCATGAGGCTGTAATTCGCCACCCACAGATTCAGTATGTTCTTTAACCATTAGACGGAGGTGTGTGTAAGTGTAGGTATAATCCGTATCATAAAAAATCCTAGTATATTGAGGATACTGGTGTTATTATGGGATCAAATAATAAGAATATATTTGTGAGTGAAGAAGGAAAATAAAAGAAAGAAACTCGAGAGAAGACATTACCTCTAAATTGGGTAACTCTTTTTGGTTTGAGCCAAATGCTTCCTTGGAAAGATTTATGACCAAAGTGTGACTTCTAAGAGTAATAGAGGTATGTGGAGAGATAATATGAGCATAGTTTGGACAAGAAAAGGGCTTGAGATGTGTGGGTAAGGGGGTAGAGGTGGGGACCTTTTATAACATGGAGGAGGGTCACTTTTGGAAAGTCTTGAAATGTTACTTTATTATAAAATGATTTTTGGATTTTAAAGGTCCCACAATGATATATTTTAAGAATAAGGTGATATGGGTTCTAAATCCACCCATACAATAGGTTTTAGACAAGCGTAAGTCTTATATTTTACCTTATCTTTTCATTTTATTTAAATCGTTCATTAATGAGGTAATCACTGCATCATCATGGTGTCATAAATAAATTTATTTATTTAATTTTTAAAAATTATAAAAAAATACCATGATGTAGGAAATATTTTTAGATTTACAATGAATATTTATAGTCTAAGAGATCATTTATGTAAACAAAATTAAAATTGTTTTACTTAGGATATACAAACATTTGTTATATTTCTCTTCTTTTTTAAAAATAAAGTCATAAATGTCACTATCACACCCATTTGACTCCATGGGCCCTCAAGTTTGGTAAAAAGCTTCCCATGGTCGGCCATAACTCAAAAAGGGGATTTAGACACATTTTGGGGTCATTTTATATCATAATGATATTATTTTATTACCCTTAACTACCCAATTACTAATTAATCACGATAATTAAAGATAATTATCGTCCTTACTATTCATAATGTCAAAAAACAAGAGTCTTAATTACATAATTTGGAACTTATGATTCCAAATATGGAATCCATTTTACCAAATTACAAACACAGAAATTTCAGTAATTAATTTAAAAATAATTCCCGTTGTCACAACCAAAGACGGGTTTTTAAGAAGTAAAATTTATCAAAATATTGACTTGTTTTTACATCCAATTTAAATGTGAAATTACTTCCAATGAAAAAAATTGTATTAAGTGATAAAAATATAATTCAATTACACTTTGAAACCAGTTAAAATGACAATCTAACTATATAATTAAATTAGATGAAAAAGCAGTTTTGAAGTAAAATGCAGTATTTTTCACTCTTCATTAAAAATGAACATTTGTCAGAAAAATACCAAAACTTTATCCAAAGTAAATTTGATATTAAAAATTAAAAAATGATGTCCATTTTACCATATTCAAAACATATAATTTTCATTAATTAATTTTACAATTAATTCCCGCTGTCAAGACAAATAGCGTGTTTTTAAGAAACAATATCTATCAAAAGATTGACACTTATTTATGTCCAATTTCAAAGTGAAATTAATTCCAATTACCACCATTGGATTAAATGGAAAAAATATATTTTAACTACAATTTAATCCCAATTAAAAATATAATATAACCATATAAATACATTAAATTAACAGGAGATTTTGAATTAAAATACAGTATTTTAACTATTCATTAAAAAATGAACTTTATCGAAAAAATAACAAAAATTTACACAAAGTAAATTTTGATGTCCCAATTCTAAAGAAGGATTTTATTTTGTCAAATATAACATATAAAATTGATAAAAATTAGATTTGAAAAGGGTTCTCCATCAAAAGGCAGTTAACTGACCTTTTAAAGAATATTTGAATATTTATGCTTAAAATTGGATTCATTCGCATTTTAAGCCTCTATAATTTATTGGGTAATTGTTAAAATATTTAAAAAACATATATAATAATTTTTTAGTTAGTTCTATTCATTCCCTCCATTACAACGACTAGGCGTTAACTACCATTTAAAATAATATTATTATATTATTAGTGTGCAACGTAAGATTTCCAAGAAACTCATTGTTGCGTATTGGGTACGCCATCGAACACATCATCCCCTTTAAAGTAATATTAATATTTTATTCACAAATATTAATATATATGAACATTTCATATTCATTATTTACCTAGGATGTTACAAAATACAATAAAAAATTTCTATATTTAGAAACATGGATAGAAATGGCTGAAATAAACTCATAAAATAGGATAAAAGTAAGCATTAAGGTTATTTTTTAGTCCTTAACAAATTATCTTTAACCTTAATTAATTGATTTACCGTTATCATGGAGACAATTATTTACTATGGCTAGTATTCATAATGAAAAAATTAAAAGGGAGATATTTTTCCAAATTTAGACCTAATGATTCCAAAAATGTTATCATATTTTTAATATTCAATTTATATAAGTGTTATAAATTAATTTAAGATTAAAATGAAAAATGTAATGAAAAAAATATTTTTAGAAAAATACCTTCTTCTGTATAAAAATGTTTTTATTCTAAATGCATGCATAAAATTAATTCCAAAGACTATAATTCAAATATTTTTAATCAAAATGAAGTAATAAAATTTTAAAACTAATAAAAAATATAATTTTAATTTATAAATAACTTAGAATAATATATAGTTTTCCATATAAATAAGTATTTTCCCTACTCGTTGTAAAATCAAACTATTCAAAAAAATATCAAAATTTCACCATAAGATAAATTTGATATGATGATTTAGAAAATGAAAATTTTTTTATAAAATAAAATTTCTAAAAGTCTCAGAAATTAATTATAATATTTTATCACAAAAATAAATAAAAACAATTTTCTAAGAAAGCATATTTTTTAAAGAATAAAATGAATTTACTAAAAAATTGAGTGATTAATTAATAATAATTTCTCAGTTAATTTTTATTGATTATGAACTTTATATATATTTAATAATATATTTAATCCTATTCATACCTGTCAATTCAACATCTGTTCTATAATGATAATATTTAAATAATAATATTTTTATAGTAGATCCCAATTCTCTTAGAGTCTAGTGTTGCATGTTAAGTATGATATTGAGCATAATATTATTTTTACAAACTTATGGTGTTAAATTATTACACCATTTTAGAAATAGAATCCTAATAATTTGAACTTTTTATTATTAAACAAGGGTTTGAGATTTAAAAATAATTTTTTTAACCCCACCCCATAGGGTTAATAAAACATCATCTTAAAAAGAGGGAAAGAGAAATAAAAAGGTTATCTAGAATAAAAACTAACATGGTTTCCCAATAGGTGAAAATTATTGATAAGTGAAAATATGGACATGTAATAAAATAATAATTTCTAAATAATGATGGAGATTGATGGAGATCATTGATCACAAGAAAGTGAATGACTATAAAATAGTTAACGACCAAAAAACCATAAACCAAAGAGCTGTAAAAAATACCATTGATTCATTAAAAATGAAGGTAATAGGATAATTTTTTTTCAAGAACCTTTTACTAGATTTGAGTAATTATTTTATAATATAGACTAAGAACATAACCAAATATACTCACTTGACAGGTATAATTTTATTATTTAATCAATTTCCACTAAAATATCTTATTTTTATACAATTGATGAGCATTCAAGATGATTTTTTATGTCTAAATCACTAAAAGAAACTTTATAATCCAAAAAATGATATCAATATATTCCTCAGTTTATTAAATATCAACCAAAAAAATGTTAGTATAAGGTAATAGAATATCTAAAATGTATAAACCCTTATACGATGAAATAAGACATTGAACTCCAATATTTCTACAATAATAATAATGGTTCTACTTATATAATTTAATAAATAACCATACATCTTAACTAAACTTAACAACCTCTACATTGAAGAATTATTTTTCCTCTTAGGTGATCTCAAACCTTTTATCTCACATTCACAAAAATTTAGCTGAATTATTCCCAAAAAATATTTTATGTTTAATCACATGTTAAACCTAAAGGTTACTTATAAATCAACCCAAATAAGCATCTACAAAAATATCATTAATCCCCATGATAAATCACTATATAATATTATAATGTATTGAAATTTACCAAAATATCATGAATAAAATTTAGAAACTAACATTAAAGGAAATCCTTAGCTTCACCATAAATATCTTTAAAAATATCACCTTATCAATGAATTAATTTTTAGGATTCAAGATTATCTACATGTCACTATCCAATTAAATTAACATTAAATGATATAATAAAATAAAGGGATATTTAAACCCCAATAAAGTATTCTTCCAAAAACCTAGTAAAAGTTTCAAACCACCTCAAAATCCCATTACTTAATGCCTTAAAAGGGGTATCTATACCATTGAACATATGATCAAACATAAACTTATAAACACATGATGATATCTATAATTCCAAATTTAACCTCACATGAAGACATATATGCTTCCCAAAATTAACATTAACCTTAGTAATGATAGACTATTTATTATATTCCACAAAACTAAAAATGAAATAAAATTCATCAAAGATGACCTAACACTACCAAAAAATAGGGCAAGGGAAGCGTTGCCTTTTATAAGTGGTAATAAGAAAGCATTGATAAAGGGGTGGGCCTTTATAAGTGCTAGCTAAAAGCACTGATAAATTTTCCCTTTATCAGTGCTAAAAAAGCACTGACAAATGTGCCCTTTATCAACGCTAAAAAAACAATGATAATGGTGTACCCTTTATCAGTGCTTTTCTTAGCATTGATAAAAGTTTGTAATAAAAAATATTATTAATTTATATAAAATTATTATATTTATATTCAAAAATTCCGTTTATTTGTTTACATTAAATAAAAAACAAATGTTTATAATTAATATATATTTTTTAATAATTCAAAAAAAAAGAATGTTTTAATTGAAAAAGGTATTTCTAAGATTATAATTAAATATATATACATATATAATTAAATAATTATAAGATTATAATAAATTACATTAAATAATAAATATAATTACTAAATTTATTATTTTAATTATATTTATTATATTTAATAGAGATTTATTAGATTTATATTTATTAGATTTATATTTATTAGATTTATATTTATTAGATTTATTATATTAATTTATTATATTTATTAGATTAATTCATTATATTCATTATATTTAATATATTTATTTTATTTATAAATATATAATAATTTTTAATATATATATATATATATTATTAAAATTATTAAACATATGTGTGTTTTCCAGTGAATTTGGTCAATGAATATATTGATCGTGTGTATATGTTATGTATCATGCATGAATGTTCATTTATACATTACATCATGTTGTCCATTGATGTGGTATATTGATTATTTCCTAATGTTACCCATATGAACTATATATGTTCAAAAAAAATGTACTTATAAAATTACATTAAATATATCTAAATAATAAATATATTTTATTATATTTTTAATATATATATATATATAAATAATTTTCAAATACATTTTTAATTATAATTATATATATATATATATATAAATAATTATAAAATTATACATATAATATTATCATTTTATTAATATATATATATATATATTAACAATTTTATACAAATATTTATAAATATATACTATTTATAGTCATTATTATAACTACAAATAAATATATATATCTATATATGTAAATAATTATAAAATTATATTAAATATATTTATTATACTACCTATAAAGTTATAAATATATAATTAAATAGATATATTTATAAATATATAAAAATATTTATAAATAAATAAAAATAAATTTATATTTATTTAAATAATTATTAATTTATAAAAAAATATATTTATTATTTCATATATAATATGTTATATTTAATTAAATAAATATATATTTAAAAATATATTTATAAATATTTTTACAAATATTGATAAATAAATAAAAATGTTATTTATAGTTATAAATATCTATAATCTTTTAAATATATAATATTAATATATTTATTTTATATATTTATATGATTATAAATATAATAAGTATATTGCTTATAATTTTATAATTATTTAACTTATAATTTTATAAATATAAATAAATATATATTTATTTATAGTTATAATTATTAATAAAGAAATAAATATTTATACTATATATCATTTTAAATAAATATATAATAATATAAATAAATTATTAAAATTATACCTTTATCATCATTTTTTAGCGCTGATAAAGATGGCCTTTATTAGCACTAAAAAAGCGCTGATAAATTATGTAGTTATCAGTGTTATAATTTTTTCACTGATAAATAGGTCTTTTATCAGCGCTTTTTTAGAACTGATAAAGGACTATCATTATTAGCGCTAACAAAGCACTAATAAAGGTATATTTTATCAGTGTTTTTTATTTTCACACTGATAAAACATACCTTTATCATTGCTTTTAGCTAGCACTAATAAACATTCCAGCGGGTTTTATAAAATAACCCTAATAGGATCCTCCTCCCTCGCACCATTTTAAGCATTCATGGAAGTTGACACCTACGCCGTCAATCCCTCCTTCGCCGTCGAGCCCTCCTCTGTCGTCAAGACCTCCTCCTCCCCATCTACCACCGCTGCCTCCTCCTCCACCTCCGTGGCTGCCCACTCATCCTCCTCTAGTGCCGCTACTACCTCCTCCTCCTACTTGCGCGACCCCATTGTCCACCTGACCTACTCCAGCGCACCACCCTCATCTGACGACTATCCTGACAACATCCACTATAGCGGACAGATTCCACCAGTGAGTCTCCATTGCAGTTTCCCTAGTATCCATAGGGTGTGTTGGGTTTGGCCGAACCCTTACATTGGTAGATGTAGGTAATTATATTTCATTCCATTTACTTGATACTTCCTTTTGTTTTAGATGTTCTAGACATGTTTTTTTAATTAGATAAATGAAGTATATGTTATCTAAATTTAACTTGTCAAAGATTTTCTATGATCACTTTCAGGGTTCCTTTGAAATAATGGTTGTATTTTAATAATTCAATGATACTTTTATTGAAAATTGTGTTTCATTTATTCTAAATGATTAATAAAATGGAAATGATGGTTTTGTTGATGATAAATTATTTGTTCTTGGTTTATTGGAACAATGAAAATTTATAAAGTGGGGTGATTCTTGGTTTAGGGGTTTTCATATTATTAAAGTAGTGTGTGTTTGATTTATGAAATTATTTAATAACTTCCATGGATTGATTATGATTGTTTTTTTGTGTTATTAGTGTATTCCCTTAGATTTACACTTTTTTCAAATGGTTTTAAATAGGTATTTTCAAATGTATGAATACTATATATATAGTAAAGACTTGTTTGGAACTTGATAAAAGGGTATTTATTTAGTTACTTTCTACCCCTTGATGAGCCCTATGTTAGGTTTTAGTGAGATAATTGTTTTCTTGGTCAAGTGTCAAAGATCTGGAAGTTTATTCTTTGAAAGTCCACTTAGGAGATCTTGGATAAAGATCAGTTCAATAGAACCATTGAATTATGAATTCAGAAAGTTCAATTCAATTCACTGGAAGTTTAGGAGTTGGATCTATCTGTTCACCTAAGTAGCAATTTCAGTTTAATTAAAGTTCAATGAATCCTTAAAATGTTAGCTCACTAGATGCAGGTAGCTAGATGGTTCCTTCACAAAATGTTCACCGAGAGTGCCTTTACTGGAAGTTCATAATGAGTAGTTGTATGAATGAGTTTAGTTGATGGAGTACAGTGGTGTCCGAGTGTGGAAAAATCGAGGTGGAACATTCTATGCAATTACCCATGGAATAGGTTATGGATCTATATAAATGAAGTGAGGTGAACAGTAGGGGAAGCTATTGGTATTTTAATGAATATCTAGAGGAGGTGATGGATGGGTAGAAGTCCATGAGTTCCATGAAATCTAATGATGATGCATGGGAGTCTCTCGTATAAAATGAAGAAGGAATAATTCATAAAACTCATTAGACTGAAGTGGATATGGAATGCACCACTCACTGGGGTTGGTGGTCATAAATGATGTTTCTACTGGCAATCAACAATTACTCATTCCAACAGAAGGATGCTTAGAAATGTAGGAGGGAATTTGTGACTGGATGATTAGTTTAGGACCACTACAGACAGAGGTATGAACTATATGTGAAAGTATATATTCTTGTAGAAATAAATGTAAGAGATGATTTGACCAACACTCATGAGGCATATGTACTGAAAGTAGGTGGCTATAGTAAGAGGAGCACACTTAATCACATCCAGATTCCCATAGGTTGAAATTAAAAAGGATATGTTCTAAGTAATGGGAGAATATTGAATATGAAATGACCGAAAGATGGTATTGGTGATACATATTCTATAAAACTAAATAGAGTTTTCAAAAATTGACTTTACCTTGTTACTCATGTTCTATTTTTCAATGAAATAGAAATGTGACGTTGTTGTTCTACCATACACATTAGATTAAAGTATGAATCAAATAATACCTATATAAAATGTTCTTTTTTACATCATCCTTACAAGTTTATATATTCTCTATATTCTTTTTCACTTGTATGATCATTGAAATAAGGATACTGAGATGACTAAAACCAGAGGAATCCATGTTTGAGGAAAAATAGGTGCAGTGGTCGGGGTGTGTGGTCATCCTAGTTTTGGTATTTGAATTAATGAGGGAGTCAAGTATTAGAGGATAATATGAGACATTTGGAAGAAGTTCCACTATGTTGGAGAACCAATAGTAAAAACTACTGATGATCTTAAAATTTCCACTTATCCCCAATAAGTGGTATCAAATATTACCTTCCTTTTTTATATATCAAATTTTTTTGTAGTAATTAAGTGGAATTCTAGAGATTTTTGTAAGATAATTGAAATTATAATAGCAATGGATTAATGAAAAGATTTTGGAAGATTCAGATATTGGAGTTCATTGGTTTGTTATTCCTTGAGGATATTAGTGTTCCATTAAATGGGGACATTAGCTTGAAGTAGAAAACAATGATCTTGAAGGCTATTACAATAAGCACATGTATTATCAGTTGTTGATAAATTGTTTGGTTTGTTTTATAAAGGTTTCATTATTTTAGAGTTTTTATGGATTTTTTATGGAAATGACTTGGTGTGTGTTTGGAAAGAATAAGGGATCTTTTGGAAATTGTGAAACATTTGGGTGCGTGTGTGTTTGAAACTCAAGTGACCGTTCGGAAATTTCATATGATTTGTGTGTTTTACATTCCCAATATTGACTAATAAAACTGTTTAACCAAACATGTCCCATTCCTGAATCTTATTGTACCGATTTTGGATAAGTATGACATATGAGTTCTCATTTTATGTTTTCTTTTTAGTTGGAAATCTCATCTTTCGCGCGCCTCTCCTCCACTGCGAACGCACCTCCACCGTGCATTAAACGACACCTTCACAATGAGTTTTCTCCTCTTACTCATTGGTTTCCTCTTGTTCGCATGTTATTACTATTTTATATTGATGGTTATGTTGTGAAATGTATGGGCTAAACACCCCACTAAAAATTGTGGCCGTTGGGGGTCCTTGATTGTACACTAAATAAATTGCATGTTGGTTGGTTCCTGTTGAAAATTTGAATATAAATATTATTAATTTATGTATACATAGATAATGAATGAATTCCCTAGGTTGATAAAACTTTTGTGATAACCCCTGAATTAACAAGAAGAATTCAATAAATGGTGATTTGTAAAATCTGAAATTGTCTTTGTTTGTTTTTTATGGTGTTGTGATTGTAAGCATGATTGTGTGTTTGCATTGTGTTGTGGTTGTTGGAATGATTGGTATGACATTTTTTTACATGTTTTAGTTCCTCCACCATTGAATATCAATCCAAACCTTACCTATTTCAATGGAACCACCACTTTGTTACTAGTGTAATCCAACTGAATCTTAGAAAACCACTTCACTAGAGGACTATATGGGACACTTTATGAACACCCTAGTCAAATAACCATAAAAACACATGTAATGAATCCTTCCACCAACAATAACTCTAAGGAAATTCATACCATCTATTATTTTAGTACCATAGTTCTTGACTCGAGACATTATGTTTCTAGAGAAACACTAAAAAACCGGTTTAGAATAATGCATATAGATCACATGTGGGATACTAAAAAATTCAAGTGCAAGGGATTCTCATAACTAGTTCCATTGACCAGGTGGTTGGGAAGATGGGTGTGATCTACTTTGGTCCTGAGTAATGTAAGGAGAGGTAAGGGCATTGATTACCATAGCTAGTTTCATTGGTTATAGTTGGATGATGACCCTAGTTGAACATTTATTGTGTAATTATTTTGTTAAATATTAATATTACGGAATCTAATAGGATTAATACGAATAAAGAATATATGAATTCCAATCAGTTAATAAAAGAGTACGAAGATGGAATGAAAGAGTTTATAATGTTTGAAAAAGATCATGCATATGACCCTTCTCAAATCATTTCCCATGTTTACGCTATTATTATTCAAGAAAAATTAGTCCAGAGGAGTTAGAAGAACACTTGATATGTCAAGGAATAGATCAAAGTTATACATGTTGGAATAAACATGGGGAAAAAATATAGGTAGTGGCTAGGATAACACTGCATTTTATGGATCATCTTATATGATTACAGGAGTGAACAATGAAGACAACCATATAGAGGATGTGATTACAGATGTGAATGGTGAGGAAGATCATATTGATGAAATGAAAAGGACAATTGAAGATGAACTTTGTGATTTCGCAAAAATGTTTTAAAAGCTAAAGAGTTGTGAAAAGACGCCATTGTATGCTTATTGCACTAAATATACAGCATTTTCAGCCATAATGAAGCTTTATAATTTGAAATCAGGCAATGAGTGGAGTGATACTAGTTTTACGGAACTACTTTCTCTCCTGAATGACATTATACCATAAGATAATGAGCTCTCGAGCCGAACATATGATGCTAAACAAATGCTATACTCTATGGGTATGATCTCTTAAAGAATACACACATGCTTGAATGACTATATACTATTTCCTAAGGACCAAAATTCACTTAAATAATTCCCAAAGTGTGGTGCTTCTCGATACAGGAAAGATGAATCTTGGCCTATGAAAGTTGTATGGTACATTACAATCATTACAAGGTTTAGGCGCCTATATGGAAGTGAGGAGGCTGTAAGACAATTGACTTGGCATGTAGATACAAGAATTAAAGATGGGAAACTACATCACCTGGTAGACTCTCCTCAGTAGAAGATAATTGATCATGAGTATCCTGAATTTGAAAATGAGCTAAGAAACCTTATTCCTGCATTATCTACAGATGGAGTGAATTATTTTGGTTTTAAAAGCAACAGTCAAAGTACATGGTTTTTTATATTGGTAAATTATAACTTACCACTGTGGTTATGCATGAAACAGAAATACATCATGTTATGTATGTTTGTATCAGGACCAAAATAACCAAGTAATGATATTGATGTTTAGTTGATTCCATTTATTGAGGATTTGAAATTATCACGGGATTCCGGTGTTACGTTGTATGATGTTTACAAAAATAAAGATTTCACTTTGAGTTCCATGTTGTACGAGATGATAAATGAATTTAATACTTATAGAAATTTGTCATGTTATAGCATTAAAGGAACTCAAGGGTTACCTATTTGAGAAAAAGGTACATAGTCAATTAGGTTGAAACATTCATAGAAAACCATGTTTCCAGGATATCACAAATTTTTACCCTGATGGAATATGTACCGATATTGGACAACATCATTTGATGGAAGTTCAGAAGAACATACAACACCATCTCCACTAACAGGTGATCAATCTTATGAGAAATTAAAATATGTAGACACTAATTTTGGTAAATAGTTTTCAAAAAACCTTATGAAAACCAATTGGAAAAAGGGATCAGTTTTTTTGAATTACCATACTAGAATTTTCTATTTGTCAGACATTTTCATGATGTTATTAATGTTGAAGAAAATGTATGTGATAGTGTCATCATCACGTTGCTAAATGCACCTGGGGAAACAAAGGATGGAATTAAGGCCTGGTTGGACATGGTTGAGATGTGAATATGAGAAGAGTTAGCACTAGTAAAGGGTGAAAAATAAACATTTATTCTTCCTGCTGCTTACACTCTTTCCAGGAAGGAGAGATATTAGTTTTTCAACTTCTTGAATGATGTAAAGGTTCTATAGGGGTATTCATAAAATTTCAAGAACATCATGTCAATGAGTGATTTAAGGTTAAAGGGACTAAAATCACATGACTGCCATTTTTTGATGCAATATCTAATTCCTATATCTTTATATTTAATTTTTCCCAAGAATGTTTTCCATACATTAATAATGATCTGTTTCTTCTTTAAATCAATATGTAGAAAAGTTATAGACCCGACAAAATTTCCAACTATGGAAAGAGAAATTTCTATCATATTATGTGAATTAGAAATGTTCTTCCTGCCGACATTCATTGATATGACATTTCATTTAATGGTTCACTTGGTGAGAGAGATTCTACTACGTGGTCTTGTATATTATAGATGGATGTACCCCATTGAATGGTATATAAAGATTTTGAAAGGGTATGTCAAAAATCAAAGTCGGCCAGAGGGTTTTATTACAGAGTGATATATTGTTGTGAAATCCATTGAATTCTGTACCGAATACCTGTCTGGTGTGGAACGCATTGGCCTACCGAGATATCATTACACTAGGCAACTTGAGGGTGAAGGAATTTCTAGAAGATAGGTTGTCACAATCAATATTATAGATCAGGAATAGGCCCACCTTAAGTTTTTCATTACAGTTTCTATGTTGACCCATATGTTCAAACTCATAAAAAAAATATTAGGCATTTTAATCCATCTAGGGATGAAAAATAGATATAAGATACACATAATCAACAGTTTATAGGATGATTTCGAGGCCATATTTTTAATATGTCAGATGAAAATGCAGACTCAATTTCAGAACGAATTCAATGGATAGCTGAAGGATCAAATTTGTATGTATTATCTTACAATGGTTATGTATTTAATGGGTATACATTCTATACTAGTGAACACGATGAAGACAATACCATGTAGAATAGTGGGGTTACACTTGTGGCTGAAGCAATGAATGTTTTCAGTGCTAAGAACCTAAATCCAATTTATGTGAATATTTCATACTTTGGCATCATCAAACAAATATGGGATTTGGATTATACAAAAGTCAAAGTGTTGATGTTTTAATGCAAGTGGGTTGATAACAGGAGTGCTGTTAAAATAGATAAAATTAGGATTCATGAATGTTGATTTCAGTAAGGAAGGGGAGAAAGATGAGCCATTTATATTGGTATCATAGGCAGTACAAGTATATTTGTTTCAGATCCCACAAACCAAAACTGGTGAATTTTTCTATTATCAACCAAAACAACTGTAGGGTCAAATGAAAATTCAATGGAGGATGACCCTTTCATTGGGACTTCGAAATCCTTTTGCAACAATCCCAATGTAGATGGCGTTTTGTATGTTATAGGAGACCAGAATGAAGGGATTTACATAGTCGATAGAGGGGTAAAATCTATTCAGCCTTAAAAAAAGAGATTTCAATAATCATGTTATTTTTTTTATTGTAATATACATTGTGTTACCTTATGTTATTATCTATTTGCTGATGCTTTTGTGTAATATAAATTAAATGTCAAACCACTTTTGCAGATAATGACTTATGAACCTCCTGATGCACCCAATCCTGAGGCACAATAGGTCTCTCAACCTCCTGCTACTGGTCCTAGTGTAGAGGAACAACATGTTTCTCAACCTATTGCTACTGGTCCCAGTGCTGAGGTACAACATATTTCTCAACCTATTGCTGCTGGTCTCGGTGTTGATGGTAGCGCTTCAGAGGAACAAATGATGATGATGAAACTGAGGAAATGGTAGGCAATGAAACCCTAGAGGTGAAAAAAACAATAGCACTGTAGTTTGTTAGTGCTAACCAAAATATTTAAGGCAAAATAAAAAGGCATCAAATTTTAGGTGGGATGGAATAAGAGAGGACAACATGTTAACCCAAACAAATCCATGTTTAGTAGCTACATTGGAATCGTCACTTGGAAATGCGTTCCGATTGATGTACAGTCGTGGAACCATGTTGTCACCGAGCTTAGGACACTAATGTGGGAAGAGATTACAGTAACATTATTAGGTCATTCCTTTAATTTATTAAAATAAAATAAAATATTAAAACATTGACTTACTATTCATCATCCCTTGCAGAGTGCATTTAAAGTAGATTCCTTGCAAAACAAATATGTATTAAGAGCTAAAGGAAGGATTCATAGAGGCTTCTGCACAATCTTAACAAAATATCATCTTAAAGATGTTAAAGGGAAAATAAAGCCTCACCCACCTCCTCTTTATGCACACTTGATATCCCAAGGAGTGTGGGATGCATTTAGCAACCGTCATGCAGAATAGACTTTTCAGGTACATTGTGTTTGGTAATACTTTGTTTGACGTTTCTTATATTAATCACTTTGATTGAAAGTTTTTTATTTATGAAATAATAATTGAGTGCTGAAAATAAGGAACAGGCATCAAAACCAGTGTACCCCTACCACAAAGCAAGGATTGGGTATGCTTTACTTGAGAAAAAATTGGTACATATTTTAAATCTACCATAATAATTTTATGTGACATAAAAAAACCATAACCATGTTTCTATTTTTATATATAGATTAATGAATCAAAATCGAAATCCACTTCCATCCCATGCCATATTCTATAGAAGGAGGCTTGTGTAAATAAAGAGGGTGATACTGATATATGAAAACACTCAAAAATTGTGGGAAATATGTGTAAGTATGACATAATATAATTTTTTTTTCTTTAAATCTCTATTACAAAAAAATAATTACTTATTTTCCTATATTTTCTATCTGAAATAGTCATAGGAATCAAAAACACCCACAATAGATGAAAACATAGTTTCAATAGCCTTGAAGCATCCAGAATAGTATGGCCGTGTTAGAGGTGTGGGTTTTGGGGTGACACCCCAAACATATATTTAAAAAGAAAAACAAGAGGAGGATCAAAATGAGGAAATAAAAAAGATGAGATAAACAATAACTATGTTTCAAGAATAATTACAATACCAAAGAGAGCTGATAGTAATTTTGATAGGGGGGGGGGAGCAAAGAGAAGAAAAAACTCAAGAACAACCCGTGCGTAAAGATCTCACCCCATCCCCACCAGTTTTGAGGCAATCCATTCCCCTAAAAAACATGACTTAACTGAGGTAATAAATGTTCTAATAACTGTTTCTATAAAATATGAATCATATATACACTAATACATTTTCTATACTGATATTCTATAGGGTGAAAATAAATGTGATTTATATCTATCAACTCCCACCTATAAACTTGTAGTGCGGGCTATGGTGTTCAATATGCAGAATGACATGCTACATAATAGACCTCTTCCAATAGGTCATGTCAGAGTATAAATTAACATAGATCATGAGTTGAGCGCCAAGCCACTTATTCCAAATGATGGTGACGACATTCATACTGTTGAAGAAGTTGTTGGAACATTGATCACATTACTGTCAATTCTTGTAAAAAAACATGTCGACAAGGATGTATTCATTTCCAATTTATTTTTCAAGATGAACCTTTAAAATATAATGAAAAAGTTATGAACTAATGTATGGTATTACAGAATGAAAAAGAGAAGGGGTGAAATGAAATATCGACTCAAAATTATCTCAAGGATCAACCAACCAATCGAAATGATTTACTGAGAGCACCTTCACACTACCCGTTCTATGTCCACATTTAATATAATTGTTGGCTCATGTCGATACAAAGTTGATAGAAGAAAATACACACATAGTTGATTTTAAAAAAAATATGTATAGAGGGGAAGAATCGGATTACATTAGTGTTGACAATGTAAACTAAATCCTCAAGTATGAATGGCTAAGTTCCTTAGTTGTAAATGTATACATGAGGTATGTTTTCATAATTTAATTTTAAAAAAGTTGACATACTATGATAGTTATGAATAAATGTATTTATTATTTTTCACAGGCATATATATGAAAAAAATTTGAAGGGATTTCCCCATGATTTTTTTGGACTCATTATCCCTCACATCACCTCTTGCCTGAATGGCCCGAAGGCCTTCATTTTTATTGATTTTTGATAACCCCCCTTTAAAGGGATGAGGGGGAACCCTTACAAGGCCCGTAGGCTTAGAGATTACAAGGCCCATAGGCTTAGGTGATTACATGACATGAAGGTCTTAGGGAATTCAACTAGACTATCTACAAGGAACTGCCCCTCCCCAGTATCTGCATCCTGATAGTAGCTCTCCACCTTTGCATGAATGTCTGGCTAGGCTTACCATGCAAGAAAATGCTAGTACCGATGGAATAATCATACCCTCTCATTTTGACAATCCATTTTGGCTCTGCTCTGGTGAGTGCACCTGCTCTGAATCCTCTTCTGGGGCTGCTCCTTTTTTGTAGTGTATCTGGATCCTGCATTCATGTGGCCTGAAGGCCTTGGGGTGCCCCTAAGGCCTTATGGTGTCCCAGAGGCCTTGATAATCAACTGGCCCGAAGGCCTTGTGTGGCCCAAAAATCCTTGCAGGACCCAAGGACCAAAACGATAGTCCGAAGGCCCAGATGGATGAATAGTTCTGGAGGCTACAATACCAAATAGTGACTGCTACAGTACTACTACATTACTGCTACAGTACCTAGAAATAAGCCTCTACCCGGATTTTATCTCTAGTCTCTTGGATGCACCTAGAGATTCCTCACCAACTGGGCTGAGGCTCTTGTGCCTCACATCACCTCTTGAAAAGAAGAAATAAATTTTGATAAAAAGGGTGAAATAATGTCATCCCTGCTCAAATCGTTTGAAAAAAAAATTACGGATGATAGATGATTTTTAATACCAATGATGTAGGGGTAAAACTCTACAATTTAATCATATCAAATATATTTTCATTTCATTCATTACTTATTCCTTTTTTTTGTTTTTAGGCAATATTGGATGCTCATTGCAGTCAATTTGGATACTCCAAAAATTTATTTTCTGGATTCAATGCATGGATATCCAACAAACTGACCACACATGATTGATTTTTTCAATTTTTAATACACTAGATCCAACATTTTAGACCTAAACATATAGTTATATAATTTATATTATCTTTTAATGATGATTCTATTATGATAGGGAAATACATCAATATCATCTACTTCATGGAATGAATCCAAGAGCTAAGGACAAGAACGCCCACAAGATCTATAACTAGACAAGTATAATGGTATATATAATAATATTGCACTATAAAAACACATATCAAAACAAATTAATTATTTTTCTTGACGTTTCTATAGTGTCTAAAACAAACAAATGTAAAGGAATGTGGTTATTATGTTTATAAATTTATGAAAGAGAACATATTTCATCAACAAACTAGCATCCCTGAAGAGGTATTTTTGAAAACAATTACTAGTTCATTTAAATTATTTATTAATCCTTTGTGTATTTATATTTTTTCAGTACTACCATGTTTGTTTCAAAAACTCATATTCACACGATGATATAGATGTGTTTATAAATAAATGGGAAGCATACCTTATTGAAGATTTTACACAAATAGGATGAAGGAAAATTCCTACTACTTATGTTATCCTTATATGATCATTAATATCTCCCTTTTTTAAACTTATTAATCATCTATGATCACCCTTACTTATGTTTCATATCCTTAGGATATGAAAAATGGTTTTAGAAATGATTTGTCTTTCTAGTAAAGAATAACTTAATGAGAGACTCTTATGAACTAGTTCTTTATGTTTCATGTTTCCAAAAGAACTATGCCTAAAATATTATGGCATGGATCATTTATATTCTGTATTTTGGTCATTTACGCTAATGTTTCTACTGATGAAGTGTGTTGGAAGAATATTGGTTGTTCATCACTCACAAATTTAATAACAAAACTAAGGATTATTCACTACTGTTGGTTAAATAATTCTTTGCATAGTATCTAATCTGAACATCCGATCTGGCGTCCCCATGCTGCTCTCATCCCACACCATATCTATGATATCATCATTCAGTGTTCACTTTTCCTCCTCTTCCTACACCCATTTACTAGGTAAATGGGTGCAGGAAGAGCATGAAAAGTCATCTCTGAATGATGATAACATAGAGATGGTTTTAGATGAGAGCATCAGTGGGATGTTAGATTGGAAGTTCAGATTGGATTCTATGCTAAGAGGTAGTTAACCAACATTAGTGAAGTGCATAATGAATAATTAGTTTTTTTATTAGCTTATACCGGGATCAAATAAACCCTTTGGAAATAAGTATAGGTAATGTTATGATATAATATCTCTATTTTAATGAAAAATTATATAATGAAACTTTTTTTTGATTTTAATTATTCCTTGTAGGTTTTGTTAATTTTAGAATATTGTTGTCTATGTGACATGCCTTTGCAAGAAGAGAAACAACGCAGTATTTTCTCAATCACAGAGGTAATATTTATGTTTGCACAATAAAATAATTGTCCATAGAACTAATTCATTTTTTATATTAATGTTTAATTTATTTCTTTTATGTAAAGAATATTAATATACTCATATGTGATATCAATGTATGAAATTTTTAGGTCATTATAGTTGGTATCAGAGTAACTGAATTATTCAAAATCGAGAAAAACATTTAATTGTTTCGATACTTTAAGGAAATGATTAATAAGTCATTTTAAATGTATAGGAATCAACCCAACATCAATATGACACAAGATGAAACCGACATGAATCAAAGTGTCTCTTTTTATTTAAAATTGACATTATTTTTTAGTAAAAAGAACAAGTGACGTACTAAAAATTGAGAAAATAAATTATGATTGTTTTGATACTTTAGGGAAATGATCCATAAGTCATTTGTGACATGTAACAATTAACTAAACCTAAATTCAATGAACAATGCGACTTTTATGACTCAAAGTGTCTCTTTTTATTTAAAATTTACATTAATTTTAGAAAAAAATGCAAGTGACATAATGAAAACTGAGGAAAATCATTTGTATTGTTTTGATACTTTAGGAAAATGATCCATGAGTCATTTGTGGTGTGTAAAAATCAAAACAACCTCAATCCGATGCTCGGTGTGACCGGTATGGATAAAAGTGTCTGTTATCAGTTTAAAATTGACATTTTAGCTCAAAACGTATCACTCACTGAAAACAAAAAAAACTGCTCCAATTGTCTTCATAATTTAGGATAATGATTCATAAGTTCTTTTTGATGTGTATGAATTAGTCTCATATCAAACCAAAACACGATATGAATGATATAACTCAAAATGGGTGTTTCCAATTTGAAATGACATTTTAGTAAAAAACACAACTGACATACTACAAACTAATAAAAAACATTAGGATTGTTTTGATACTTTAGGAAAATGATCCAAAACTTATTTGTGACATATAGTAATCGACCACACTTCAATTCAACGCACAATGTGACTTGTATGACTCAAAGTGTCTCTTTTTATTTAAAATTGACATTAATTTTAGAAAAAAACACAAGTGACATACTGAATAACCAAGAAAACTCATTCGTATTATTTTTATACTTAAGTAAAATGATCCATGATTCATTTTTGACATTTAAGAATCAACCTCACCTCAATCCAATGCACGGTGTGACCGGTATGGCTAAAAGTGTCTGTTATCAGTTTAAAATTGACATTTTAGCTCAAAACATGTCACTCACTAAAAACCAATAGAAACCACTCCAATTGGATTCATAATTTAGGATAATTATTAATAAGTTATTTGTGATGTGTATGAAGCAGTCTCATATAAAAAAAATTCACAATGCGACCGATATGACTCAAAATGTGTGTTTCTGGTTTGAAATGGCATTTTAGTAAAAAAACACAACTGACATACTGAAAACTAAGAAAACACATTAGTATTGTTTTGAAAATTTATAAAAATGATCCATAAGTCATTTGTGATATGTTAGAATTTAACTCACCTCAATTAAATGCACAATATGATTGGTATGACTCAAAGTGTCTCTTTTTATTTAAAATTGACATTAATTTTAGAAAAAACACAAGTGACATACTGCAAATTGAACAAACACATTCAGATTGTTTTTAATACTTTAGTAAAACGATCGATGAATCATTTTTGACATGTAGGAATCAACCATTCTCCAATAAGGCGCACATTGTGACCGGTATAAATCCAAATGTGTCAGTTAAATTTGATATTAATTTCAATAAAAGAACAAGTGACATACTAAAAACCGAGCAAACCCATTCAGATTGTTTTAGTATTTAAAAAAAATGATCTATGACTCATTCCTGACATGTATGAAACAAACCCACCTCATTACGACACACAATGTGACTGGTATAACTCACAATGTGTCTTTTTTTATTAAAAATTGACATTTTATTAATGTATTATTTTATATTATTGTTTAATTTATTTAAGTATTGTATTACTAACATAATATTTGTTTTCTTATATAGTTGGAATTTTTTTCTTGAGTTCAGATGATTTATTGGAAAACTAATACCATGGAAATTTTTTTTGAGTGGGGATCACAGATTCCAAAGGATGAAACATTAATATTTTCAACTATTTTTTGGATAATTGTAATTATAACCATATAATACATTGTTTGAAATGTATAAAGTAGTGTTTTTTTGTATTCACGATGCCAGGTAAATGTATATAGAATTGTTTTCGAAACTCTTGTTTGCGTTGTTTTGTTCTTCTATGCTTTGTTCATGTGCAGGTGTTGTTTTGTGCATGTGTGTAGGCGTTGAGAGTGCTATTAATTAAAAAACACATAAAAAGAAACTAGGACTTTATCAGTGCTAAAAATAATGCTGATAAATGTGGCCATTTATCCGTGCTAAAAAATACTGATAAAGGGGGGAGGTTTATCAGTGCTTTTTTAGCATGGATAAAGGGCCCCCTTTATCAGCGCTTTTTAGCACTATTAAAGGGGACCCCCTTTATCTTCGCTGTGATTAACAATGCTTTTCTAGTGCTGTTAAAAGCAGTTTATAGTGATTTTAAAAGCCTTATTTGTAGTAGTGTAAATAAATTTTTCATCAAATCACTCACCTATTTCAAGGTTATAATACTATCCCATTTACTTTATTAATGTAAATAATCTCTTTATCCAAAATAAAAATTTTAAATTAGTTATAGGCATATATTAAGGGTTATATTTCCATAAATCACATGTTTTCAAAAAATATCACCTTAACACTAAATAACTTTTCCTAGTTATCAACACCATTCAACATATGTTTTCAAATAATTAAATAAAATCTATTTTGAAATAATCCTGAGATGTTTCTTTATTCTTAATACCAAAATATCATTGATAAAAATACTTATACAAAATAATTATTAAATCCCAATACATAAATACTTCAATACAATCAATTCAATGATTGGTATAACATAGGTCCTTGTTCTAGGAGTTAACCTTTAGAGGAGGGAATTGACTTAGACAATGCCCAAGTTCCCCACTTTTATTACTATGAACTATAAATGGATCTCTAGGTTGAAATTTATTTCTCTCTATTGAACTTTTAATTTTCCGCGATAATTATTTTTTTAATGCCCTTATTTTGCACACATAAAACATTTTCCTATTCCTTTGAGAGATTATCCTTTGTTTCTCTATCTATATTACAGACATGAAGGGAATTTATCCTATTTTCCTCTATGGTATCCACCACCCAAGTTCTTACCAGACTCCGTCATTGTCTTATTTGGTGAGTATGGGAGTTGGTTAAGGTACATGTTATTAATCACATATCATGATAACTGATTAGGCATAATCATATTATCTTCAACTTTAGTCATTATCCAATTATATTTCTCAAAATCATCACATTATCCATCATATTTACAATTTACATCATTCCTCCTGGTTCCTTCCATTAAATAAAACCAAAAATCATTGTGTAATAAACGATAATAAAAATTATAGAAAATAAATTATCAGATTTATAAATCACAACACCTTCTTTTTAATATTTTACACCTTAGGTTTAACCTAGGTCATCCTTGATCATCATCTATTCCAATCCTTTATGATAGTTCATAAAGAAAATGTGAATTAAACCAAGCATATCCCCCATGAGTGTCAAACTAGGTTTGTAGTAAGGGAACACTCACTATGTACCATAATGATGGATGAGAAATACCCGACCAACTCTTTTCAGGGTTATTACCCCTAGATGAATCTGGGCCACAACCATATCAACTTATAGTATCCAAAGAGAGATGTATTTATAGAAAAACCACATAATCTATATCTTACCAAGACTTTAGGATGTTAACTGATACTTAGTCTTATCTCCAGAGTTTTTACCAATGGTCACTAATCCTAATATCTAAAGTTATATAATCATTTCCTCTGATAATTACTATAAAATCTCAGCTTTAGACAATATATAATCACTAGTTTTAAGTCTATAATTCATTTTCTTAAATTTAAGGATCTTTAAATTCTATAATTTTAGAGGATTATGCCATGAACCTTAAATAAATTTATATTACATTGAAAAACTGAACACTTCCACTTGGTATCTATTTTTCACACAAAAAAAACTTTTAGGATATACCACATTTTGTTTTAATGAAATATCTTCCTAATTTTAGTATTAACATAATTCTTGGCCCAACTCATCCTTAAAACCTTTTAGAAAACATTTTAAAACCTGAAATGAGAAGAAAAATCTTAGTAAGAGACATATAAAAAGAAATAAAGAGACATACTAGTTTATTAATACTTATAAAAGATTTTAATTCTTCCAAATTAAAATTTAGACACAAAATAAAAATTTTATTACCCAATAAATCAACTTTTATTCCAAAATAGTTTCATAAAATATTTCATAAGAAATATTAAAAGGAAAAAAATAAAAAAGTTTCAATTAAAATCATGAAAAACTTATAAATTTTTTTTCAAATAAAGTTATATATCTCACCATTATGAAGTATCATATACATTCCATTAAATATTGGCTCTTGAGTAATCACATGGGAGTATAACATAATAAACATGGTATTATAAGATCATGGAAACATAGGAAATGTGAAAAAAATAGAAAACAAGACATACGCTTAAGTCAATATTAACTTCCAAGACAACATCACAAGGTGGAAAAATTCTCATTGTGGATTATATTTTGTCCCTAATTCCATACATAACCTCTCAAGAGACAAAAACATTACCTAATGCATCATAGTGACATCTGGGTGCACGCATCATAAAATGTACATACTTATGTGAACCAAAAAAGGAAATCAATCATATGTCATAAAAATAATAATTATTGATGGAATGAAATTTATTTCATAATCTTTCATTATATAATAATCAAAAGATATTTATTAAATAATGAATTTTAGAAATGAACACAAGGCATGTATTACCCCATTAAATAAAGGTAGAATAAGCTAGGTATATGTGTGAGAGACATATATACCTAATTTAGATGAACTATATAACACAAAAGAGAAAGAATGTGAGTTATATAGAAAATGGTCATAACCCAAAGAAAAAGGGTGGTTCAGAGAGATCCCTTACACCCATATGAAAAAAATCTCCAGATATCAAAATATCCAATTCATTTAAAACCCATTTTTAAAATACTTAGAATAATGGTAAATAGGGTTTTTTAATTAAATAAAACATAGAATCTTATAAAGGAATCCAAGCATCAGGTAACGGTTTCTTTGGAAAGAAAAACTATTGATGCTCTATATGTTAAAATAAAACACTATTTTTCTCTATTTTAAGGAAAGTTAAAAAATTCATTTAAAAAAAACATAAAATAATGTAAAAATAGGAATAAAATATACCTTATAATTCATTTATGTTTATATAATAACATCAATAAAATAATTTTATGTTTATGTAAATGGAAGATAAATATTTAGAATATAAATATTTAAAACATTTAAAACAATGTTTTCAAAGTAAAGTTTCCCTTACCTCAAGACCGACTTATCATGTGCCTTCATTGTCTTCTATAATAAAAAATTATGTTAATTATTTACTTTATTAAGAACTTTTTTCATGTTTATTATTCATTTTATTTCACTTATTTCAATTTATATACAATTACTTAATCTATTAAGTTTACATTATATGTTTTGATTATATTAAGTTCATATGTCCAAAATGACTATGGTAGGTTGAATATGGTCAAATAGATAATTATTTCATCATATAAAAGATAATAATCATGATATAACTTTAATTTTATAAATCAATTATACTTTTAGAACTAACCACAATGAATGGTTATGAAAAATGAACTACATTATAATTGCAGAGATGGTAGGTCGTACGTACACATGAGAAACTTTTCCATTTTTCAAAAATCATGATAGAAATAAGGTAAGTATTATTTTATCTTTAAATAATTCATATTATATAATAAATATAATATTATTTATTTAAATACACATATATATACCATCCATGTGATGGAGTAATGAAAAATGAATCACATCCCTTTGTGATGGTGGTAATCCACACGTACACATAAATGCAATTAACATTTTTCAATGAATGAGAAGGTAAAAAAATATATGAAATATTAATTTTAAATAATTATAAAATTTAATAAATATAATATATATACATTAAATACATCATGTATTCAGGCCAGATAGCCTTGGGACTTCGGGATATGTTATAGGTCTCCCTCTACCCAATCTAAAGAGGTATTTGATTTAATAATAAATTGAGGCTTTGGTCCCAAATATTAAAAAAATACATTAAATACATCATCATAAACAACTGTGAGAGGTGATGATGGAGAAAGAATGACATCGGTTTGTGAGGTGGTTGTCTGCCTTACACACGAATGATTATTTCCATTCCCATTTTATAGAATAGGAAATTGATGTTCATTATTACATCAAAATAAAAAAAATCTCAATATATGGTATATACTGATGTTATGATATCATCATGGTTGAATAAAATTTGAATGAGGTAGAAGAAGAAATAAAACTAAAACATTCAGTTAAAGACTACACCTCTTCTTTGGACAATCTCCTTTTGTTTACACATTATTCTCTATAAGGTTTGCATTATTCATAAAAAAGTCATTTGGAATTTTGGTATGGAAGTAAGGAAAATATTTGGGAATTTATTTTCCAAAATAATTGTAAGGCCCCATCCTTAAAAATTACATAATATCGAGTTGTGTCAAGAATTAACTTTGAGGATATTTTTAGGTTTAAAATTTTAGAGAATTAGGCCATAATTATTACATAATAGACCCAAATATTACATGTGTAAATTTACACTAAGAATACACTTTTTCTATAAAGGAAACCATTTAAACAAAACATTATATCTTTTTTCCTGATAAAAATCATCTAGACTTATTCCTTTCTCTAACCCATCCTTATACCTTGTGGAAAACATTTCCAAAACATGGGAAGTGGATAAAAAGCATAGTAAGGAATATAAAATAAGGAATAAAAATATTAGTCCATGAATATTTAAAACCCATGAAAACATTTTCACAAAATCATACTTTTCACCCATAAAACATAAGCTACTTAGCTTACATCATGTAATCATAAGATTTATACAAAACATAATATAAATCATAAAACATAAAGGTAACTTGTGGAATCCATATCATACTTCCATTATAGCTTTCATAGATACATATGGAGTAACCTTCATGGTTACATTTGGAATACCAATCTTAGTATATTACCTAAATCTCTTAGGAGAATTTTTAACATTTACCTTTGTCACATTACCCAATGAATTGGAGAGATTTAACGGGCTCACCCACCCTTGGTTTATCACAGAACCACCGTATACATAATTCAATGACAAAGAACCATAACATAATAATAAAACATAAAACCAGTTTAAAGGAAAAATAACATTTCCACATTTTCATTCATAGGATATCATTTCAATATATTGACATAATCAATCTAATTTAAAAGGCACATTTGAAACATTTTAAAAAACATTTTGGAATCAAAGTGTACTATAACACATTGAAACTTTTAAAGTAATTTACATTTTAAAACTTTAATTTCAATATAAATAAATCCATAAAACCATTTTGAAATCATGGACATTGATGAGAAAGATTTATAAGAATAAATATTTAAAACATTTAAAATGATGTTTTAGTTAAAGAGTCCCTTACCACTTGAGAATATACGTAAATATAAATGATTAATGAAAAACATTATTATTTTTTAATTTAATGAGAATAAAGAGATTCATGATATAATATATCAAAGTGTAGTATATACACCATATAAAATTGAAATGGTGCATGACAACAAATAAGTCTCAATAGAATGTAAATTGAGAAAAATCTCTTATGAAGATCATATCATTAGATTAAGGATAATAGATGACATAATTATGTGTGAAAATAATAAATAAACCCAATATAAGTGGGTATTAAGTGTAAAAATATTAGAGGTCATTCACACATATTCTTGAAAAAGCAAAAACAATGTCATGGATATTTAACTCAATGAAATAAGATTGAGTTAAAATTTCCCTTACAAAGATCATTTTGTCAGTCAAATAGATCAACTATGCGTATTCACTAAAAATAACCATAAGAAAAGTATAAATACAAGATAAGATATCAAAATTCATTTCTCACATAATCATAACATGACATATTCAAGAAGTAGAAGATCAACCTAAGGAATGCAAATTGCGTTAAGAAGTTCCCTTACCTTGAGTCTGACTCCTCTCATACAATCATTATGTCCCTGAATAATAAAAAAGGTTAATTTATACTTTATTGAGAACAATTTTCATGTTTATTGTTCCTTTTATATCAATTATTACCATGTTATAAAAATTACATAATTATTTAAGTTCATATCAGCTGTTTTGTCGATATTCAGAACTTAAGTCGAAAATGAACTTGTTTTGATGTAAATTGTCCATGTAGAAAAAATTCCATCATCTCTAGAATTTTATTCATGATTTAAATAATATATATACATATATATCCAATATATATGTATTTATAATATCCATACCATTTATAGATAATAAATAAAATGCACAGTTCATGGATATAGTAGGCCATATGTACGCATGAACGCTACTTTCATTTCTTTTTCATATTAAAGGAATTAAAACTAAATGATACATATGTATTTTATAATTATAGTATAATATCTATGTTATATATGTTACATAAGTTCATTAATTCCATCCTTTATAAATTCCAAGTATGGCATGAATGAGTGATATCACTTTGAGGGGGCGGTAGTCCACACTTCCACAAATGAAATTATCGTATTTACACATTATGGAAAGCATAAAAGTATGTTGTAAATAAAAATCACAGAAGCATAGAGTAAATATAAATATTATATATATCATATTTATTCATTCTATTAATATATATAATCATGGTTAAATTAAGAAAATGTAGAATGAATCGCATTGCATCGTAGAGACGATAAGTTGTATGTCTGCACACATGGTGATATTATTTTTCATAGGATGGATAAAAGGAGGTATAAGGTTGTACCATAATTATAATAACATCTCAGAATGTAGAATATACATAATTATTACTTTATTATGGAATCTATATAGTAAGAGTAAGTAGAAGAAGAAAATAATTTTGAAAGAGGTGATAAAATGAATACCTATTTTTCGAGTGTCTCCTTTTGATTTTCAAAACAGTTATCATTAGGATGGATTTATATCCAAAGTGAAGCCTATATGAGGAATATAGTAATTTTTAGAGATTATTTTATCCTAATTTTTATAATCCAAGGGTATTGAGAGGTGTGATTAAGTGGGCAGAGGTGGTGGCCTTTTATAAGAGGGATGAAGGGCATTTTAGGAAAGTCTTGATATATTATTTTATTATAAATTGATTTTAGAATTATAAAATCTAAAAAGTTATATATTTTGAGGATAATATGATAATGGGTTGAAATAATCTCCACCAATAGGTTTTAGACAAGTTTAGATCACAAAATTAACCTTATCTTTTAGCTTTAACCCTTAGTTAAAAACACTAACTCTTACCATGTCTTCTTGTATTTTCATAATATATGGTTACTATAGTTACTATAAATTGGTAAGAGAACCAAAAGTGAATTATTAATTACATTTTTAACATTATATAAGTCCTTTTTATAAATCTTATATTTTTTGGACTATTATATAATTTAATAAAATAGTATTTGTTTTAAAAACTCATTTATGTCAATTTTGACACTATTTAGTAATTGATTATTGTTAAAGTCATAAAAAATTTATTAATTCAAACCAAAGGGATTAAATCAAAGATAATATGTCATAATAATAAATAATTTTTTTATGGCATCAAAATATTAGAAATTCATTTATTTTAATATTTATAATATAATTTATTTGTATCTTTTATTAATAACCTAATTACATCATCATCATTATGTTATAAAAATATTTAATTATTTAATATCTAAAAATTATTAATTAAATACCATGATGTAGGAATTGTTTTAGATATATAATTAATATTTACAGTCAAAGAGATAAGTTATATAATCTTATATTAAAATTGTTTTATTAAAAGATACATGTTTATATTATATTTCTCTTTACTTTAAATTAATTCTTATAACATGTTATTATCACAACCAAGTGGCTCCATGGGGTCCTAAAATTGATATAAGGATGACCATTATCATAAATATATCATAAAATAGGATTAGGATATGTGTTAGGGCAGTTTTATATTATTATTTTATTATTTTGTTTCCCTTATTTACCATATTTACTCTTTAACCATGGTAAATAAAAATAATTAGTAGAGTTTCTATTTATAAAGTTCAAAAAAATAAAAGGTACATATTTTCAAAATTTGGACCTTATTATTCCAAATATGGAATCTATTTTTTCTAAATTCAAAACATAAAATTTTTAGAAATGAATTTAAAATTAAATCACATTGTCAAAACCAAAAGCGGGTTTTTAAGAAGTAAAAACTATCAAAAGATTGACATGTGTTTATATCCAATTTAACGAAAATTGGATTAAATGAAAAAAAACCTAATCCCAATAAACTTTAAAACCAATTAAAAGGAAAATATAACTATATAAATAAATTAGATGAAAAGGTATTTTTGAATTAAAATACTATATTTTCACTATTCATTAAAAAATGAACATTATCAAAAAATTACCAAAAAATTATCTAAAGTAAATTTTGATATCCCTATTATATATAAGAAGTTTATTTTTTAAAATATAATATATAAAGGTGTCAAAAAAAATTTAAAAAGGGTTCTCTAATAAAAGGTGGTAAAACTTTTTTTTTAGAAAAATAATTCTTTTATCCAAAAAAATTAATTTGTTCTTATATCATATGTATAAAACATATAATATGAATTTATAACATTACATTGAATATAAAACATATATTTTTCATTAAATAAAAATCCATAAATAATGATATGATTTTATAAACACAATTATTCTCTTTTTAGATAGGTTTTCATAAAAACACATCATTTATATTCAATTGATTTTTATTTACATTTATAATAAATTTGGTAAACAATGAATCATTATTTAAACATGTGTAATCCATATTTTCATAATTTAGTTGATACTATTCATTCTCGCCATTCCAACGACTATGTTATAATGGTAACATTTAAATAATAATATTTAGTTGTTCATTTATACTCGATGTAGCATATAATGTTTGCTATTGAACATATTGATTATTTCTTAAAACTTGAGATGTTACATCGTTCCCACATTTTGGAAATTGCATCCTTGAAATTTAAAATTGGGATTAGAAACTTCATTGAAAATCCCACATTGTAAAAAAGAGTCAATAAAAATATCAATTTAAAAAAAGAAAGAGAAGTACAAAGGTCACCTGAGATAACACATAATAGGATTCCATGTAGGAAAAAATGGATATAAAAGAGAAAATAACCATATTTTTCTAATTTATAGTGATAGAAAACATGATTAAAATAAAGTTAACAACCAGAAAACCATAAAATTGTGACGGTTTAAAGGGTATTTGATTTCCCAATAGGAAAATTAAACAGAAACCTTTTTTGTTTTAAGGTCCTTTTAATAAAGTTGAGGAATTTATTTATGAGATTAACTAAGAACATAAGGAAACATAATTAATTTGAATGTATAATTTTATCCTTTAATAAATATCTTCCACAAACTCATCTTTTCTCAAAATTATGAGTATTCAATTTGACTTGGTCACACCTAAATTGGTATAATTAACTTCTAGAGAATCAAATAATCCACAAAAGATGAACTATATATTTACCATGTCTTTAGAAATTAACCAAAACCAAAATGGTTAGTACAAGATCAGATAATCCCCATAAAGAATAATCCTTTATAAAACTAAATACCACCCTTAGGCTCCAGAATTCAACAAACAATACCAAAAGTTCAACAAAGACCATTCAATAAACAATTGTACTTAAAATTATTCAAAATAATCCAAACTAATATTGAAACAAAAAATTCAGAAGGATTTGATCACATAATCTTCCATGATATATCTTAAAATTTATCTACAAATAACACCGACTACTTATAAAGTCTCATACCAAAAAGTAATTAACCTAATCACATTTTCTCCATTATAGGTTAATAATTTCCACAAATAACCTATATCAACATATGTCCACAATAATAACATAGATTATTCCAAAATAAATTTCAACCATTACTCCTTAAATGAAATCCCATAGTATTTTATTTACCTTATGCATATAGTGTTCCCAAAATAGTGAACGTCTTCCAAAATAAAATTTATCACTTAATCACACAATAATTTTACTATAAAAAGGATATCCATTTAATAAAACATAAGTTAAGAAAATAAACTTATTCTTAATCCATAAAATCATTTAACCAATGAGCATAATTCAAAATAACTAGGGACTTTATGTATTCCAGTGGTAGGTGATTCACCCTTTTCACTTTTCGGTTGTGGGTTCGATTCCTACGACCTTGCCGAACGCGGCAGATTGTCACCCATCCTACATGTGTTTTTTTTCTAAACCTATATAATTCTTAAAACATTCCCAAAATGAGAAAAAAATCTTCAAAAATAACCATAAAATAATTTAACCTTAAGTTTATCTCATGCCCTTCATTTTTCATCTCAAAATGTAATAAAACATAATTACCTCAAAATTAAGGATCATATAAACCCAAAAGATTCTTTATAATTATATCCAAAATATAAAATTCAATTTTTCCTAAAATATCATTTTCACATGAAATTTTTTGGGTTACACATACTATAGAAAAGTCTTCCAAAGTAATCCCATTAACAAAAGAGCATTCATACTTTTAAACATTTCATAACCCATAGATCTGACATAACTCTCAAATTTCTAAAATGTAGAAATATTAATCATACATAATTCTTCATGATCCCTTAACCATGTTTTTACAACTTATTTCATACTACTTATTTCCTACAAACAAAATAATGAATCAAGTCATAAGATTCAATAATTTCAAAACATATTCTAAAAAATAATTCATACCTTTCATTGGTCATTTTTAGTTTCCTAATCTTCAATTGTAATGAAAATAGGTATTGGTGAACATAAATTTTTATGGTCATACTGATCCCATTCCCTAAACTTCTTCATAGGACATCTATTTTCATAATGACCACACACACCACATTTAAAACACTTAATTGATCCCTTAGAAATAACTTCTTTCCATTTCCTAGAGTCAACTGAATGCTTCCATTTTCGATGGTTGGTTATTGATTTATGACCTTCATTACCACATCTATAACATCATCCTATCCCTTTGAATCATTTTCCTATGTGTTTCTTCCCACATCCTTGACACATAGGTTGTTGAATATATTTACCTTTATGATTATTACCTGAACTTCCATTGGGATTCATTTCTCACATATATGATGCCTTAGTAAAACCACCAAGGTTTAAGTGGTCAATCATGACTCCATATAGTTGTTTTAGAATAACCATAAGTCTTCTCATTACAGCACCCATTTTATTCAGTTTCTTATTTTGAAAACCACCACATTTTCCTTCACATCCATTGTTACTTTGGTGCCCGCTATATCTAGCCATTTACTAAAAAAATGGTTAGTGTGAGTATATCAATAAAATAATCATATACTATCATATAAGGAAGATAAACAATAAGATATAATTATTAATGTTATCTAAAATACATTCAATTTATCTAAAATAACTATTAATATTTCTATTATGCTAACTATTGTGGTTATATAAAACATGTCACTTATTCTTAAATAACATCCTAACCTCTAAAGTTATCTAAATTGACCTATAACACCAACTTTAAGGCCCCAGCCTTAAACATTACATAATATTGAGTTAAGTCAAAAATTCACATTGAGGATATTTTCAGGTTTATAGTTTTAGATAATTAGGCCATAACTATTACATAATATATCCATATATTACATGTGGACAATTACACTCAGTATCCACCTTTTCCACAAAGGAAACCCTTTAAAAAATAATTTTTTTCTTGATAAAAATTATCTTGAATTCTTAATTTCTCTTACCTATCCTTATACCCTATAGAAAACATTTAAAAAACATGGGATGATCATAAAAATATTAGTAAGGAATATAAAATAAGGAATAAAACCATTAGTCCATGAATATTTAAAACCCATGAATACATTTTAAAAAAATCATAATTTTCACCCCTAAAACATTAACTACTTATCTTACATCACGTAATCATAAGATTCATAAAAAACATCATATAAATCATAAAACCTAAAGGTAACTTATGGTATCCATATAATAATTACAATGTATCTTTCACAGATACATAGGGAGTACCCTTAATGGTTCTGTTTGGAATACCCTTCATAGTATATTCCCTAAATCTCTTAGGAGAAACCTAAAAGTTTACCTCTATCACGTTACCCAATGCATTTGAGAGATATCAAAGGCTCACCCACCATTTGTTTATCATGGAACCACCTATATACATAATACAATGCCCAAGAACCATAACATAATCATAAAACATAAAACTAGCTTAAATGAAAAATAATATTTCCACATTTTCATTCACAAGATATCATTTCAAGATATTGACATAATCAATCCAATTTAAAAGGAACATTTAAAAAATTAAAAAAGAAGATTTTTGAATCAATGTGTCCCATACCACTTAGAAAATTTTAAATGAATTAAAAATTTAAAACATTAATATCTTTGTAAATAAATCCTTAAAACCATTTTGAAAACATATAAATTGATGAGAAATATTTAGAAGAATAAATCTTTAAAACATTTAAAATGATGTTTTAGTTAAAGAGTCCCTTACAACATGAGAAAATTCTTGAATAAAAATAATTAAAGAAAAACATTATAAAAAACATATAATATCATGAGAATAAAGAGATTCATGATATGATATGTCAAGGGGAAGTATATACACCTTAAAAAAGTGAATTGGTTCATAACATCAAATAAGTCTCAATAGAATTTAAATTTAGATAAATCTCTTACAAAGATTGTATAATTAGATTAAGTATAAATAAATTGTATAATTATGTGTAAAAAATATAAGTACACCCAATATAAGTGGGTATTCTATGTAAAACAATAATAAGTCATTTACACATATTCTTGTAAAAACAAAACCAATGACATGGATATTTAACTCAGTGAAATGAGATTGAGTTAATATTTCCCTTATAAAGATATTTTTTCCAATCAAATAGATCGATTATGTGTATTCACGATAAATATACATAATGAATGTATAAATAAAATATAATATATCCGAATTTATTTCTCACATAATCATATCATGACATAGTCAGGAAGTAGAAGATCAACCCAACGAATGGAAATAAGGTTAAGAAGTTCCCTTACCTTGATTTCGACTCATCACGTACAATAATTATGTTCCCGAATAATAAACTTAGTTTAATTTATACTTGATTTAGGACCATTTTCATGTTTATTATTCCTTTTATATCACTTTTTACCATGTTATAAAAATTACATAATTATTTATGTTCATATCGGTCATTTTGTTGATATTTGATGCTTGAGTCGAAAATGAACTTGTTTTTATGTAAATTGTCCATGGGTAAAAGTCCATCATCTCTAGAATATTATTAATGATTTAAATATAATATGTATATAATATATGTATTTATAATATCTATAATATTTGGTGATAATAAATGAAATTCACCATTCATGGAGACGGTAGGCCATACATACGCATGAACAATACTTTCATTTCCTTGTCATATTAAAGGATTGAAAACTAAATGATAAATAGGTATATTATAATGATTGTATAATATCTATGTTATATATTTTACATAATTCCATTAATTCTATCCTTTATATATTCCAATTATGGAATGAATGATTCATATCATTTTGTGTGGGCGGTAATCCACATTTTCTCAATTGAAATTATCGTATTTACACATTATGGGAAGCATAAATGTATGTTATAAATAAAAATTATATAAGCATAAAGTAAATATAAATATAATATATATCATATTTATTCATTCCATTCATTTATATAATTGTGGTTTAATGAAGATCATGTATAATGAAACACATCACATCATGGAGACGATAAGCCGTACATATGCACACATGATGATTTGTTATTCGTAGGATGGATAAAAGTAGGTATACGGTTGTACCATAATTATAATAATATCTCAATAATTATAATATACTGGATTATTAATTTAGTATGGAAACCACATAAAAAGTGGAATTAGAAGAAGATTTTTTTGAAAGAGGTGATAAAAGAAATACCTCTTTTTTGAGTGTCACCTTTTGATTTTCTTGAAAGGTCTCCTTTGGATAGATTTCTGCCCAAAGTGTGGCCTATATGAGTAATATAGGAATTTTTGGAAATTATTTGAGTATAATTTGGACGATCCAAGGGGATTGATAGGTGTGAGTAAGTGGGTAGAGGTGGTGGCTTTTATAAGAGGGAGGAGGGTCTCTTTAGGAAAATCTTGAAATATTATTTTATTATAAATTTATTTTCAAATTATAATAGTACCAAAGTGATATATTTAGAGTATAAGATAATAATGGGTCAAAATAATCACATCCAAAAGGTGTTAGACAAGTTTATGTCACAAAATAAACCTTATTCTTTAGCTTTAACCCTTAGTTAAATACATTAACTCTTACCAAGTCTTCTTGTATTCTCATAATATATGGTTTCTATAGTTACTATAAAATGAAAAGAGAACTAAAAGTGGATTATTAATGAAATTTTTAACTTTATATAATTTATTTGGAAGAATCTAATATTTTTGGAACTATTATATCATTTAGTAAAACAATATTTTTTTACAAACTCATTTATGTCAATTTTGACACTATTTAGTAATTGATTTTTGTTAAAGTCATAAAAACTTAATTATTTATAAGAAAAGGAATTAAAACAAAGATAATATTTCCTAATAATCCATAAAATCTATGTATGGAACTAAAATGTTCAAAATATATTTATTTAATATTTATAATATCATTTATTAGAATACTTCATTAATAAGGTAATCCCCGCGTTATCATTATGTCATAAATAAATTTACTTATTCAATAAATAAAATTATAAATAAAATACCAAGATGTAGGAGATATTTTTATCCTTCTAATTAATATTTAATTTCAAAGAGATAAGTTACGTAATCATATATTAAAATTTTTTTTAGTAAAAGATACATGTTTATGTTTTATTTCTCTTTAAATTAATTTTTATAACATGTCATTATCACACCCAAGTGGCTCCATGGGGTCTTAAAATTGACCCAAGGATGACCATGATTAGAATTATCTAATAAGACAGGATTAGGATATATTTTAGGGTGGTTTTATATTATTATAATATTATTTTTACCCTTATTTATTAGATTTTCCATTTAACCATGGTAATAAAAATAATTACTAAATTTACTATTCATAATGTCAAAAAATAAAAGGGAATCTTTTAAAACATTTGTACCTTATGTTTATAAATATGGAATCTATTTTTTCCAAACTAAAAATAAATAATTTGTGAAAATTAATTTAAAATTAATTCCTGTTGTCAAAATCAAAAAGTATGGTTTTAAGAAGTAAAAACTATCAAAGGTTGACAAGTGTTTATGTCCAATTTGAAAGTGAAATTACTTATAATGAATAAAATTGGATTAAATGATAAAAAAATAATCCAATTAACCTTTAAAACTAATTAAAATGATGATCTAAATTTGTAAATAAATTATATGAAAAGATATTTTTGAATTAAAATGCAGTATTTATCACTATTCATTAAAAAATGAACTTTATCCGAAAATTACCAAAAAATTAACCAAAGTAAATTTTGATGTCCCAATTATATATATGAATTTTAGTTTCTAAAATTGAAAATATAAATGTTTCAAAAATTAAATTCAAAAAAGGGTTCGCCATTAAAAGGCGGTAGAACTTCATTTTTAGAAAAATATTTTTTTTATCCAAAAAATTGAATTTATTCTTATATAATATCTAGAAAACATATAAGATGAATTTAAAATATTAAACTGAATATATAAAATATATATATTTCATTAAATAAAAATCTATAAAGAGTGATCTGATTTTATAAACACAATTATTCTCTTTTTAAATAGGTTTTCATAAAAACTAATCCTTCATATTCAATTGGTTTTTATTTATATTTATAATAAGTTGTTAACAAATTAATCATTATTTAAAGATGGGTAAACCAAATTTTTATAATTTTGTTGATACTATTAATTCCCTCCATTCTAATAGTAAGGTTATAATGGAAACATTTAAATAATAATATTTAGTTGTTTGTTTATGCTTGATGTAGCGTATTAGGTATGCTATTGATCATAGTGTTTCTTTCTTAAAACTAGGGATGTTACAATAATAGTATTTTTATGTGTGAATAAAAGAGGATAGGTGGTTCCCTTTTATAAGTGAGTGGAGGGGAACTCTTGGAATTACATAAAATATTAAATTAATATAAATTAGTTATCATGGAAAAAAGATAAAATATAAATTATTCAAAGTTAGGATAAGGATGGGTAAAAATACTCTCATAAAATAAAATTTTGATAAGTTTATACTATGTTTTTACCGTTATCTTTTTTTAACCCCTCTTAACCTTTTTCACAATTACAACGATAACAAAGTTTTTTACTATTTAGGGATAAGATAGTTAATATAAAATAAAAATTGGTTCATAAATATACCATATTTTATATGTTGAAACATATTCCATTCACTTGTATTAATATTGGATTTTTATTAATTTTAAATCATTTAATAAAATATTATTTATTATAATATAACATTAGTGTGATTTTTGGAACTATTCATTTAATTTTCCATTTAAAACAACATGAAAACAATAAAATTATAATTTAATACATTAAAACCTATATAATATGTTTTTTTATCTAAAAAATTCATATTACACAATAATTCATCCAAATTATATTATTTTTAACATTTTTAAAATCATTATTTTATTTTTCTTTTAATTAAATAAAAGTTGTATCGGCATTGTGTAAGAATTTAATATAATTATTTCATTCATAAAAATTTAAAATAAATTATCATGATAAATAAATAATTTTCATTTAAAATAAACCTTTCATTAACAAACATAGACTCTTTTTATTACTATGTAAAAACTTTTTAGATAATAAAAAAATGAATGACATTTTTGAATTTTCTTTATATAAAATTATATAAATCTAAAAATCAAAGTTATATAGAACCAAGTTTTTTTATTTTATAAAATTGGATGTAAAATTTTAAAATAAACTCATAAAATAGGATAAATTCCATTTTTAGGTTCATTTTTAGTCCTTATCATATGGGGTTTTACCTTAATTACCTAATTTACCCTAACTATAATGATAATTATTTACTATGGTCACTATTAATAATGAAAAAAATAAAAGGGACATAGTTACCAAATTTGAAACTCATGATTACAAATATGGAATACATTTTTCAAGATTCAATTTCTAGAAATTTTAGAAATTAATTTAACATTAAAATACAAAACGCAATGAAAAACAATTTTTCATAAGAATCAATTTCTAAGATTAAAAATGTTTTTATTCCAAACTCTAGTATAAAATTTATTAAAAAGATTATAATTTTATTATTTAAATTAAAATTAACTAATTAAATTTAAAAAAAAAATACAAAATAAAATTTTACTTTGTAAATACTTTAAAAGAAAAATATAGTTTTCAATAAAAATAAGTATTTTCCACTATTCATTGAAAAATAAAACTTTTCAGAAAAATATAAAAAATTAAAAATAAGATAATTTTGATATTCTTATTTAAAAAATGATATCATTTTTATCAAATAAAATTTCTAAAAATTTTCAAATATTAATTTTTTTTCCAAAAAAAACAAGTTTTGAAGAATTTTTTTTGAAGAATAAAATGACTTTAAAAAAAAATGATCAATTACTTTGAATTTATCAATAAATTTGTATTGATTATAAAATTTATATATATTTAAAAATACAGTTAATCCTATTCATACCCACCAATTAAATGGATATGCTATAATGATCACATTTAAATAATAATATTTATATAGTATATCCCAGTTCACTTAAAGCTCGATGTTGCATGTTAAGAAAGAAATAAAGAATAATATTTTTTTTAAACTCAGGGTGTTACGTTATTTCATTGATTGTATTCCTCTATTTCATTATGAGTGTCCATAATCTTGTGTTTAATGATGGCATACTAAAAACACCCATGCTGTCTCCTTCCATTATATGAACCTAAGATCATTGATTTTTTAGACTACCTACCTAATAAGAGTAATACTACTTCTTATAACCTCTAGAAAAATACTTTCCATCACTTAGTCAAGAAAAAATGACATAATCTTTTATAATCCATTAGATTCCTATCTTCCATATCCACCTTGTTCACTACTACTATATGTGTTGGTAAATCAAGAAAAATCAACCTTAACTGAATCTCTAGTTGAAGAATCATCTCAAATATTCATGTATTTTTATTTTCATCAATGATAAATGTTTGTATAAATGAACCAGATCTAGAAAATTATAATTACACCCCTTAAATTTCATGTTCCCCTACTCAAGATCCTTGAACTCCCATGATATCTTCATCTTTAATGTATCTATATAGAAATACTATTTTTTTTCTAGAATGTAATTCATACATGATACTCATGCATATTTTAGTCTAAAAGAATCTCACACCATATATGAGCCACTCTATTGAGAATGTAGATAGTTAATTCCACCTTTGATGTTTATGGAGTATAAAGGAATTAGTATATTACATTACTCTTTTTTTATCCAATCTACATATTTTTGTACTATGCTATATCCCTTAATTGTATGGGGATTCTTCCTTTGGTAATAAGAGGGTTGATATATTTACTTAGTTTTCTCTTTATCCATTACATTTCCAAGAACTTTAATTTATTTTACCAATGAATTCAAGTGTTTATAAACACTTTCCACATTCAAATTTTCTTTCCAATGAACAACCTATCTAGTTGGTAGAATCTCTAAGACCTTATAAAATAAAATTTTTTTAAAAATAAACTATATAGAAATAACATCTACCTAGAAAACACAGTTCCAAAATTGAAACATTAGTTTTTTATTATTTGTCTATGTGACTCTATTTAACTTTTTGTCATTAATTCCCTTCACAAATATTTTTTCACATAAATAAATAAATAAAATTTCAACTAAATTCTCTTCAAAGGAAAAAATTTTTACAAATCATTTTATATCACTTTAAAAACTAATTCCTAGAAATAAAATCGTATTTTTAAAATATAATGAATATTTATTTCATCTGTAAACATTCCTTCAAGGATGCATGAGAACCATCTCAAACCATGGTGGGTGAAGATGCATATTGGTTAGGACCAACCAACAACCTACACAAGATCCTTTGATCACTTGTCTTATAAAAATTACAAGGTAACTCATGAATCACTATAAAGATTTTATCTACAACTTTTTATAAGTACCTCTTGAATTATTTTCATAATATTTATCATGAATACCGTACTTACCAAGACTCAAATTTAATCCAATCCTTCATATCATCTATAAAATTATAGAGCACCTGCACCATGATATTTTCTATTTTGGTCCTCACCCTCATTGATTTTTTTATTTTTATTATAATGTTCCAAATGAGTGATTTATATTTTTTTCAATGGGGTTTTGAAGAAGGAAAATCAAAATATTCTATTGAATACACCAAGTTTCTACCATGAATCAATGGAAAAGTTTATAAGGTATAAAAGTCATATCTTACTTTGATAAATTCATGAAAAAAAAGAAATTTAAGTATGATGATATTTTATGATGATATTCACATTAGTGATAGGTTTTGATTGATGAAGAAACAATATATATGACTTGTATTAAAGGGTTATCTAATTTTTAGATGAATGTAAAATTAATGGCTTAAACAGATTTTAAAAGCAGAGATTTAATGGGTTGATATTCATGGGGAGAAAGCTATTGAAATGATTTAGAGAACATATAAAGTTGAAATAAATATTTGGATATTTATTTGAATGATTATTATTTATTTTGAAGTTGATTTTTAGTGTTTTAGAAGGCATGTAAATTAATTTAATATGTTTTTATTTGAGTTAATGATGTTTTGGGATTACTATGTAGATGTTATGAAATTACTAAGTAATGGCTCAAAAGTTTAAAACTGAAGTTCATATGAGTCATTATAATATTTAGATGATTCATAGTTGACTATGAATGAATACCTTGGAGTTATAATTAGTCATAGTAGAGTTTGGAAGATTTATTCCCTTAAAGAAAATAGGATATTACCAAAGATAAGAAAATATTCATAATTCTAGATTAAAATGGTAAAATAAATTAGCCGATTCCCATAAAAATTCTTTTAAAATTCAAACATCACAATTAAGTTAAATAATTAGGTTTTGAGCCAATATTAAAGGAGTAATAATCTATGAGAATGTTGGGATGATGAAATGGGTTCCAAAAATAAAATAGGATCTTCCATGCCAGAGTGTCTTGTACATAGATAATTAAAATAGAAATAAAAGTGAATATTTTTGAGGAAAATTAAAAGAAGGAACCACCTGATTCTAAAGGAGGACTTGACTAGAAAATTTAATGAGATTTTCTTGTGAATTCAAACTGGAAATATCTTCTATACTTGAATATGGTTCAACTTTTTCGATAATTTGAGTAAGCTTATATAATTTTATAAAAACTAAATATTTATGATTCTATAAATACAAAATTGGATATTCGGAGAAAAAAAATAAGTGAATCCCTTCGACACTGCAATATTTTTATAAAACACCAACCCGATGAAGAAGGAGTACTAAATACTATATTAGAAAGAAGAAGATATACTAGTATTAAGGATAAATAATAAGATAAAGATGAGGCCTATAATATACATATATTATATACTATGGTCATTTAGAATAAAGAACAAGGCCAACATACATGTGAAGCAGCATATTATATTCTTGGTGGTTAAGGAATTGTTCATGAGTTCTACCCAATAAGACTGAGTGAAGATAATGGCTGAACCAACACTATACAAAATTATAATGGGGGTTAGTGTCTGACTTTAAAATAAATGGGAGATCCATTAAAGGAATCTGAAAGGAATTTGATACCATTAATGAGGACTAAGCTATGTGAGATAGTTAAAAGGATAGTGGGATTCTAGTAATGTTAGGAATGTGTTGATATAAAAATTTCATTAATTTACCAATTATTTTGATGATCACAAACACCCAAATTGTTGTTACTAATGAATTTTATTTAAGTGATTTTTAGGATTATATTACTTTAGATTTAATATGGATGGAGTGTTGTTTCAAAATTATTCTAGACATTTTGATGATGTATGGATTCATTGTTCACAATCCCATATTTTATAAATGATTGGATCAAGAACAAAAATTTTATAAGGATCACTAATTTTGGAACCTTTCTTTTAGAATAAAATTTTTGTTTTGGAACCCAACATTTACATGATTAACATTTGGTTTACCGAGCCGATGTTTGGAATCAACACAACATTTTTATGATTAATATTTGGTTTATGAACCCAAAATTTTGTGTCTATTTCATGTTTTATACCATAAATAATGAAACCCAATGTTTTACTCAGTCATCTTCAATATTTAAATTATGGTTAATTTATATGATTTTTGTAATGATTTGATTATAGTATTTTTATCATTAAAATCATTTCAAAGACTGATTCATAGGCCCCGTTTTCATTGGATTAAATTGTTCCTATTTCCTAGGGAAGCTATGATTTAAGTGCAAATTTAAATTGAAATTTCAAATACACTCTGTGTTTTAAATGATAATATTTTATCAGGTGTTATTTACGAATCTAATTACCATGATGTAAATAAATATTCTTGTTAAATACTATTAGTTGGATATTATAAAAATATATTATTTCTCTTGTTCTTTAAAGGGATACACTTTGGAGACATACATTTTTCTATTTACTAGAATTTGATCATCTTACTACTATTGTATACATTTTTAATATTTTTTCTACAGTTAATCGAATTAATTTCTAGAGCTACACTTCAGAGAAATATATGTTTATTACCTAATAATTATTAACTCTACTACTCTTAAAATGTTTCTCTTTCTACTTCTATGTGTTTTTTTAATATTCTATCAATAATAAAGATTATAGTTTCTTCTTAATTAAATAATATTAAAGATATTTTATTTACCTATGAAGAACTATTCATTTTTTAGTTACTGCTTCAATTGTGTTCCAAAGATGTTTCAATAAATCATTATCTTATCTCTTTATCTAAGTGTCAGAAGCTTGTAATCAGTAATGGTGGAGTGTTAGCTTCTTATACTAAGCTATGGTTTCCAGGATTCCATGTAAAATAACAAAATTTTTTATAAGGTTTCGAATCCCTATGATCAGTTATTATAGTCTCCAGATAAGGGGAATTGTTCAGTGAAGTCACTAAGATCATTGAGAGTGTTTGGTGGAGTATAATAGGAATTATTTTCCCTAAAACCACTATAAAATTTATTGAGTTATATTCTTTATATTTTCAATGCATAATATTTCTAAATAAAATAATGCTATACTATATTACAAATCACAAATATGGATTATGTTTGGTTTTGTCAAGATTTTTAAAAGCATAAAATTTACCCCTGCTTATGTCTTCATATTATTCTAAAATAATAATTGGTATTAGAGGAGTAATCTTTGAATAATTTTGTTAAGATCTAGAAATATTAATTAAAAGGTATTTATGAAGTAAGGTATCTATGGATTAACTTAAAGAAGGTATGATAATTACCAGAGTTTTATATTTCAATTAGAAAAAATTATGGTTTTTAGAAAGAAAGATTGATTATCTAATTCAATAATTATTGTTTTTAAAGTTCATTTAAGTATTTTTGATACCTTATTAAATTATTATAGAACTAGAGAAGTGGGATGCTTCTAAGGATTATGAATATAATGTAAACGTAAAAGTTATGAACTCTATCTTTTGTGGAATTTGTCTGGATGAATTTAATAGAGTCACTAAATGTGATACTACATTTGATATGTGGAAAAAAATTGTTGTTTACTATAAAGGAACTGATAATCTCAAAATTTTAATGTATAATATGTATAAATAAAAAATTTATACTTTCATAATGTATTATGGTGAAATAATCACTCAAATGAATGGAATATTGACTAAAATAGTCAATAATGTTATTTCCATGGGAGATCCAAATGTTTAACCCGATCAAGATTTAAAAGTGGTTATATTTTTACCCTCAAAATGGAATGGAATGTTTTCTACAATTATAAAATCCACTTCTATAAAAAAAATATCAATGAAGGAACTTATTGGCACCTTAATGATGTATAAAGCTAAAATTAAAGTTGAAGAAGAAGATCATAGAATGAAAAAATGTAGAATACTTCTCTCAAATTTACTTATCCAACAATTTAAAAGAATTCTTGGGAGGATATTGTGTCTAAAAATGATTCATAATGTTTAGATTATATAATGTAACTAGCTCATATTTCTTGAATATTTAGTATGTTTTATAATATGAATAAATTATACATAAAATATTTTAATTTTTTTAAGATAATTAGTCATGGAATCAAAGAAGATAGATGTTATGAATAAAAATGAATGTGGATTAATAGGCCAAATGTAGCATAGATGAAATAAGAGAAAATAAAAATGTAAAATAAATAAAATAAGTACCAAATGGATGGTAATTATGAGCATAAAACAAGGAAAGATATTAAGGATACATGGAGCATCTTAGAACACTACACAAGCTATTTAAGACCTAAGTTAAATAAGGATGCATAAAATCAAAAATAAAATATATAAATTATGGGTAAGGAAGAAGAGATAAAATCCTATTATTCTTCTACTTCTACTTCTGGAAGCTTCTCAAATAGTAAATTAGCTTTTTACTACTCTCTTCTTGAGGATAAATATAAATCCTTGGTAAAAAAGAAAAAAATCATTAGAGAATATTAATTATATTGTTCTAAGTGAAACAAATTCTATGTTAAAGCAACACATAGAATTAAAATAAAATTTAGAAAATTTTCTTTAAACAACACTATGCATAAAGATAAAAATAAATAGTTATAAGATGAAGTATAATATTTTCAAAGTATTGATAGTATACTTACTAAGGGAGAAAACAAATTAAATCAAATTCTTTAAAAAATGTTCTCAGAAAAGAAAAATATAGATAATGTAGTAAGGGTGAAAAATCTAATCTATAAAGAAATTATTTTATTCCTAGTTCTAAGAATAACAACATGGCTAGAATATCTTATTTTGTCATATAATTAATGGAAATTATACTAACAAATAATTTTTTGAAAAATCCTCATATTAGTGTTATAACACAATCCTTAATTTCTAAAAGTATGTCTAAAGTTAGTTCTTTCAATTAAGATAAAATTAAATTGATATGGTTACCCAGATCATTCCCCATTGACAGAACTAGTCCCAAGAGTATTAGGGTACCAAAACAAGATATTATATGATTTTTTATAGGTAAAAGGAAATAAGGAAAAAATTGTAATATGTTATATGGATAGTGGATCATGATGGCACATATATCGAGACTATTTAAAATTTTATACACTATCAAAATTATATGGAGGCTTGGTTAACTTCAGTGATAATGCTGAAGGAAAAATCAAAATATTTATATTAGCTGTAGATCAATATTTTATCCTGATCAAAAAATTATCTTTATTCAGGGGGTGAATAAAAATATGATAAGTATTTTTTAATCCTATAATTATGTTTTATAGATTTATTTTCCAACAATTAATTTACTATTTTTAAATAAAAAATTTATTATGTTTAAAGCAATAAGAAATAAAAACATTTATCCTTTGGATCTTAATTATATATGTAAATATAAATTGTAATGTTTAACAACTAAAATAAATGAATCTTTAATTTGGAATAGAATTACTTGGTCATTATAATATATTTTACATATCCTGTTTATCTAATAAATATTTAGTTTTTGATCCTATTTGTGTTAGATTTGATTAGAACACAATTTTTAATTCATGACAAATAAGCAAGAAACATAAGTCATAATTTAAATCTATTAGTATGGTTTCTACATCTAAACCTTTAGAACTCATCCACATGGATTTTTTGTAACATCAAGAGTATAAATTTAGGATGAAATAAATTTTGTTTTTTAATGATGTTTTAAAATATTCACCTGGGTATATTTTCTAAATTAAAAAATAAATATTTTTTTTAAAAGTTGTTGAAAAATTATTTAAAACGAAAAATATTTCAACATAATTTAATTAAGAATAAATCATGTAGGAGATTTTTTATACTATCTTATAACAAGAACTCCTATATTTGATGTCGAAATCCTAAAATTTACATTTTTGGATTGGATAATGATAATTATGATCCAAAAATTACAACATTAAAAGAAAAAATTAGATCACTTACATCCTCAAGGTACTTTTTTGTTTAGAGTTTTAGATAATTATGATAAAATACTATATAAATAATTTTCATGACTTTAAATGAGAATTTATCCCACTTAACCAAACATTTATTTTTCACATTAAGACATCATCATCATAATCAATAAGAAATTCCTTCTAGAAATATCTCATTTATCCTCTTTCTTTATAACTTGGGTAAAAAGGAAATATAAAAAGGGTGGACTCAAATTATTCTTAAGGGAAAATATAAGCATTAAATAATAAATGTCATGAGCGATCATAGGAATGGAATAAGGGTATGATGACATAATCAAAGTGCATGAGTATAACATTAAAATATTCATACCCATCAATACCCGAATCATCAAACATGAAAACATTGAACAAGGCATTAAAAAAGGAAAAATTCACAAGAATCAATAATTATGTTCCATTTTATATAAATCTTTATCAAATGAGACATTATATACCCATATAAAGAATAGAACAAATGTGATGGTATCTTGGTACATCATCTTTATAGAACACTTACATAACCCTTATAGTTAGAATAACTATATAAATAAATTCCAATATAATTTTCTAGAGAAAAAAATTATTAACCAATGCATTAGTGCGCTATCTGGGTGCACCCATATTTTAATCTATAATGGGATCACCCAACAATATCTAGGAACACCCATCATATATAATGTACAAAAATCACTACATGAATAAATTAAATAGATCTTTCATTTCATCATAAAACTCATAGAAACAATCATCATTCCCTTTATAACTTGATTAGCCCATGGAAAAGAAATGGATTTATTGTAAATCTCTTTTGAAAATGATTGGTTAGTGGAAAATAAATAGGTTCCATAACAATCTTTTTGAAACATGATTAACCCATGGAGGAGAGAAATAGGTTTCAAAACAACATCTTTGAAACAATCTTAATCCATCTAGAAAAAGAATTAGGATGGTATCAATACCAAATATCCATAATAGAGGATAATTAACAAGAAGTGTTTTTGTAATTTATAAAAGAAAATACAATTAAATGATAATTTAATTTTTTTGAGGAAAATATCCTTTATGTTTTAAAAATGACTTTTTAAAACATAAAAAATTTTCAAAATCCTTTTCCTTGAAAATAATTTTTTTAAAAAAATAATTTTTCAAATATTAATAAATAATTTTCATTAAAAATAACATGGTAAACATTAAAAGTAATATTCAAATAAATAATAGTCAGGATGGTGGGTAATTCCGTACATGCAGTAAAGAACATTCCCTTTGGATGGTAAAAAGGAAAGAAACGTTCCTCGTTCAAAAAGATACAAGAAGATTACTTTGATTTTAAAAAAATATATAAATATGGGTAAAAAAGACTTTAATAAATAATTTTAAAATTGTTAAAATATTTTTGAAAACATTTTTAGAAAAAATGTTTTTGGAAGAAAATTGATTTCTCATAGAATAGAGAAATAAAGTCAGATTTTATTAAATACACTATTTTAAGAATTTTAAGTAACAAAGAGTGGGAAAATGGTAAAATTACTTGAAAATATCTTGAATAAAAATATTATAAGATAATTCATGAGATTTATATGATTTAAAAATTAAAGGCTTAATCATACACAATCTTGATAAACAATGAGATTGTAACAAAAGACTTTTTTCACTTTAATAACTTTCAATCACAACATGCATAAAAGAATAAAATTAAATGAAACTTATAATATCATGAATATAAAGAGATTAATTATATAATAATTAAAAGGGGAAATATATACACCTCATAAAATCATTTAGGTGGATAATATAACAAAAATCTCAAAGTAGGAAAAATGAGACCAAAATCCCTTACTGCTTTGGTAACATTGAAATCATAAATTCCATGAAAGAGATATCCAAAAATGGATATTTAACTTACCATAAATTTTAATATAATAATTATAAAATACATTCACAGGAATTATATATAACTCACAAAAATATAGTTGTTAATATGGCATATATCTTACACAAATAAAAGTGAGAAGAGAAAAACCCTTACCGAGAGTTTGATTTATCATACTTGTTTCTTATCTTCCTAATTTCTAAACTTATGTTAATTATTTACTTTATTTATAAACTTATTAAATTATATTATTAATATTATTTCACTTATCAATATATTATATAAAATTATTCAATTGATCATGTTTATGTCAGATGTTTTGGCGATATTTAACTTATGTGTCAAAATCAACTTTGGTAGGGTGACTATGGTCAAATAGGTCATTATATAAACATATAAAAAAATAATCATGAAAAAATAATCATATTTATAGATAAATTATAATTTTTAAACCAATAATTAAATATGGTTATGAAAAATGTACTAATTTTACGATTGTAGAGATGGTAGGCCGTTACGTACACATAAGTAACATTTCCATTTTTCAATGATCATTATGGAAATAATTATGTAAAATTTTTATTTAAATAATGATAATAATATCATAAATACCAAATTATTAAATTATATATACTTATATATATCATTATTGTGATGTAGTGAAAAAAAAATGAATCACGTCGCTTTGAGGAGGTGGTAGTGCATACATCCATGAATGGCGTTATCATTTTTTTTTCAGTGAGTGAAAAGGTAAAAAGAAAAATGAAATTTTATATTTAAATAATGATAAAAATGTCATAAATATAATAAATAATTCATATATATCACATTTTTTTATTATATTTACCCTTATTACCATCCATGTAACACATTAGTGAAAAACGAATTGCATCGCTTCGCGAGACAGTAGTCTGCCGTACACATGAGCGGCATTATTGCATCCCTTAGGGAATGGAACATAAATCACAATATATGATATAATTAATCCATATGTATAATTAGGTAATAAAAATCACATATAAACTCTATATCCATCATCATTCCAAGCCTTGATAGGTTGTAATTTAAAAATGAATGATAATGTTTCGTGAGGTGGTGGTCCACCACACACATGAATGATGATTTTGTAACCCATTTGATTGAATTGTATATGTTTATAGGTATTTAAATTAAAATAAAAAATATAATTATATGGAAAATAATTAAATTCTTATATTATCATGTTATAATAACAATTAAAGTAGGTGGAGAAAGAAGTAAAATAAACTCGCTTGTTGAACACTATTATCTGTTCTTCATGTATCCTCCTTAGGTTTGAACTAAATCCTTAGAAGGTTGAATTTATTCAAAGTCAAAGATTATTGTATGAGGGAATTAAATTTTTAAAGTTATTTTTGTTAGTTTTGGATAAACTAAATGGATTTATAGGTGTGAATAAGTGAGGGGTGTGAGTTCCCTTTTATAGTTGAGGAGGAGTGTCATTCTTATAAATACTCAAAATTATTAATTATTGGGAGGTCAATATTACCTAAAGTGGTTCCAAAATAAATAATTAATGTTTTTTATATATTATATGGTCTATAAAAACCTACACAACATAACGAAACACATTTTTAAAAAATTTTGTTCCTTAACTTCTAGGTTTCCTTATTTTTACCATTTTGTGTTTTACAACGGTAAATTGTTTTATAACCTAGGTAATTTATCCTTTAAGAATAAATTAAAGTGAGAATTATTAGAAAATCCATAACCAGTAATTATATATATGAAATCAAATTTATCAAATGAAAATATTATATGTGTGGTAAATTAGTTTTAAGACAAGTGCATGTAATGTGCAAAAACACCACTTTAACCTTAAATGCACTAAAAGATTTTTTTACTTATTAGGGGTCAATATATTCATTATAAAATATAAACTAGACCATGAATGGAAAATAGTTGATATTTATTATAATTTACAAATCAATTGTCACAATATAAGTTTCTCAGTAATTTTAAATCATTTTATAAAATATAAATTATTATAAATAACATTCGGTAAAATTTAACATTATTATTTTTATTTGAATTTAATATTATCAAGACAATGATATAATTAAAATATATTATTCTCAAAAATGTTTAAAATGATATTTTCATCTAAAAAATTAATTTAACATCAAAATTCACTCAATTTACTTAACTATTAATATTTTTAGTATCATTTTTTTCTTTAATTGCTAACTAACTAATTACTGCATCGTCATTTCCTAAGCATTATAAGTAATTATTTCATATCTAAAAATTAAATATTAATTATCACATTAAAAAAATAATTTATACTTCAAAATTAAATCTATAACTGAATCTATGTTATTTTTATCCCTATCCCAGCCTTATACAAATTAAATGGAAGAAAAGTATTTTTTGTTTTTTTCTTTACTAAAATTATTATATGGGTCATATTAAATAGTAATTAGAAAGGAATTTCCATATTATAGATTATTTTATGTAAAAGGTTTAAATAAAATAATTAAATAAAATTAGGATAATATTTTAGGTCATTTAAACCTTATTATTTTAGTTTAACACCCTAATAAATAATTTTTACCTTAACCGTGACAATTAATTTTTACTGCATTCACTATTCATTTTGTTCAAAAATTAGTTTGAAATTATTTGACATTATAAATGATTCTAATTAAAATATGGATTCCCTTTTTCTAAATTCATTTAAAATAATTTGAAAAATTTAAATTAACATTAATCCTGTAGAGGCGGTGAAACAATAAATTTTTAAGAAGAGCATTTTTTAAAAGAATACGATTTTATATTAAATATATGGATGATAATAATAATTGTATGAAAATTAATTAGTATTTAATGATATATAATTCATAAATTTCAATTAAAAAATTCCCCATTTGGAATTATTTTAATTAATCAAAATGAAGAAAAATTATTCTTTTTAAAAGTGTTTTTAGAAAAACCCTTTTTAAACTAAAGACAAAATTATACCAAAAACCAATATAAAGTTTATTAAAAGTAATAGAGTGGATTAAATATATATTAGGTTACATAAAAAAATATTTAAAAAATATTAGTAATTTTAAATTACTTAATTTATTGAAAAGAAAATACTTTTTACAAAAATTGGTATTTTTTACCATTCACCAAAAAATGTTTTTTTTGAAAAATCCCAAAATTTCACCCAAAGTAAATTTTGATATTAAAATTAAAAAAATGAAGTAAATTTTATAAAATAAATTTTATAAAAGTTCAAATTATTGATTATAATATTTTTTTCATGAAAATCAATAAAAATCATTTTTGAAGAAAACATATTTTTGAAGAGTAAAATCACTTTACTAAAAATTGATTGATTATTTGTGTAAGACATTTATATATATATATATATATATTTTTATATATTTCTTAAAATAGTTAATAATATTCACCAAGAAAATTTAATGGCTTGGTTATAACGGTAGAATATATCATGAGTTGTTTAAGTTTGATGTTGTATGTTGAATATGTTATCAAACATAAAAATCTTGGGGTTACATGTTGCACAAGATAAATTGACTATTTAATGTAATGAAACATTAAATCAGTGTTTTGTATCCTTTATTCAATAGAATATAATTTTTTTATTTTAAAATATTTGGGTGTTACATCCTCTCTCCATTAATAAACTACGTCCTCACAATTTAAACTTTATCTCGATAATCAAAGTCTAAACATTTGAAAGTACTTTTATTGTAAACCCAAATCATAAAAAGAGTTAGTAAAACATCATATTAGTAATAGATAAAGGTAAGTAAAAATTTATAACGGTATAACACATAACTAGGTTTAATAATAGGAGAACATATGCGGGAATGGATGAAAAATGAAAATAATTTTAGAGATGACTGAGGTCATTGATCACAAGCATGTGAATGATACATGGAATGTCAAGGGCCTATAAAACATAAATATTTTATGGTCTAAAATACCATTGGTTCATTATAATTTATTTTACTAGGGTAATATGTTTATTTCCATATCCTTTTCCTAGAGTTGAGGAATTCTTTCACCATCTAGACAGAAAACATAGTGAAATATACCTGTCTAGTAGAATTTTATCTTTTAGATAATTTCTTATAGAATCTAATTTTTTTCTCCAAAAAATGACTATTAAAGATTTTTTTTCACTTTTATTTCACTAAAATAAAATTTTAAATACCTCATAAACATAAAATGGATAACAAACTATTCCTTGTGTCTTTAGACATTAACAAAAAACCAAAATGGTTAGTACATGGTAAGATAATTCAAAAAATGAATAAAAATTCATATGATATGTTAGTCATAAAAATTAGAATATAATACCCAAATTAAAAGCCAAATCATTCCATAAATAACTATCCTTAAAATTCTTCAAACTTTTCTCGATTAAGTTCAAAACCCAAGGATTAGAAGTATTTGATCACATATTTTTCCAAGATAAATCAACTATTATTACTAAATTAAAATCAAATATGTTTATGAAGAACACTAAATATTTACCTTTAAAAAATATCATTTTAACCAGGACATCATGTAGGCTAGTGGTATGCACTACACCCTTATCACCCTTTGGTTTTGGGTTCAAGCCCCACGTCCTTACCAGATGTGATGAGTTATCACCCGACCATTGGTTTGTCCTTTTTTATTTAAATAGGAAATAATAATTCCCCTATAAATAAAACATCATGTTGATCCTAGGGGTTAAAAATAAACCAACATAATAACACATCTTCAAAAATTTTATTAATGAACTCAAATGTTTTATTACTTAAAAATCTCAAATAAGGTTTCTAGGATTTTGAACTCATGATCATAATTAGTATTTTAGACCTATGGACGCATCCATAACAATTAATATATCCTCACATGAAAACCACTCAATTTCAAAATTAATCTAATCTGACCTTTGATACCAACTATAACATCCTATAACCTACACTCTCATATCCTGTGCTAAAATCGTAAACTTTACATTTCCAGCTTTGATGCTGATAATTGTGACCCATTTTTTCCATCTAAACCTTACAAAATCAAAATTTAAAATTTCATCACTTACATACTAAAGGTAATTTTAGGTTTAGATTTTTTTTATAATTAGGATAAACTCCTACATAAACAATTAACATGACTTTAAATGAGAAATTATTCCGCTTAACCCAACTTTTATTTTTCAAATTATAACATCATATTCATCAATATAAAATCCATTATAGACATAATTCATTCAACCTATTTATTTAAAACATAAGGAATATAAAACAACATAAGTGTGGGATCAAATATCCAGTAAGGGAAAATGTAAGCATTAATAAATAAATATCATTAGTGAATAAAGGAAGAGCATTAGGTTATGATAACAAAATCAAAATGCATGATTATAATATATGAATATTCATACCCATTAATACCAAGATCATCCAACATGGAAACATGGAATAAAACATTAAAAAATGAAAAATTCATATGAATCAATAGTCATGTTCCATGTGATATCAATCTTGATCAAATGAAACATCATAGATCCATAAAAAGCATAGAAAAACATGTTGGTATCTTGGGACAACATCTTCATAGATCACTTACAATACCCTTATAAAAATGTTACAGTTAGAATAAACAAATGAAAAACATTCCTGTATAATTCTATATATAGAATAATCATTACCCAATGTATTGGAGTTCTATGTGGGTACACCCCTCATTTACGCTATAATGGGATCACTCAATGCTATTTCTATGTACCCATCATATATAATGTCTAAGAATCACTACATGAATAAAGTGCATAGAGATTTCATTTCACCATAAAACTACTATAAATATTAATTATTCTTATTATAACTTTATTATCCTATATAATATAAATGGGTTTCTTTTTATTCTCTTTTAAACATTATTGACTTGTGAAAAAAATGAGTTCTATAACAATCTCATTGAATCATGATTAACTCATGGAAGACAAATGAGTTTTATAAAAATATCTTTGAAAAAATCTTATTTCATCTAGATAAAGAATTAGGTAGGTATCAATACAAAATATCCATAGTGTAGGATAAGAAACAATAATGGTTGTTGGCTTTGATTAATGAAAAAACCTTTAAAATATCATTAAAAAAATTATACTAGAAAATATCATTTTCATTTTGAAAACCACTTTTAAAAACATAAAACATTCTGAAAATACTTTTCATTGATATTTTATAAACCAATAATTTATAGAATATTATGAAAAAAGTTTCATTAAAAATAAAATTTTAAACATTATAAGTAATATTCAAAAAAATTATGGTCATGTGAGTGCGTAATTCCATACATGTCATAAAGAACATTCATTTTTAATGGAAAAAAGTTTAGAGAAGTGTCTTATTTGAAAAAGGAAGAAGATTAATTTGATTTAAAAAAATAAAATGGTTAAAAATGACTTTAATAAATAATTTTATAAAGGGTAAAACGTTTTTTAATACATTTTTAGATTTTTTTGGAAGGAAACATATTTCTGATCAAAGTGAAAAAAAGCCGTATTTTATTAAAAACACTTTATCAAGAATTGTAAGTTCCCAAGAGTGAAAAAAGGGAAAAATTACTTTAAAATATCACTTATAAATAGAGGATAAGATAATTTATGATTATTATAATATTTTAATATCATATAATTAATTATACAAACTCACAATAAACAATGATATTGTAACAAATGACTCCTGCCACTTTGGTAACTTTGAATCATAATACACATGAAATAATAACATTAAAGTAAAATTATAATATAATTAAATAAATTATATTAATGATATTACATCCAAAAGGGTTTGTATATACACCTCATAAAATAACATATGAGTATAATATGACAAATGTCTCAAAGAAGGAAAATTGAGACAAAAATTCCTTACCACTTTGGTAACTTTGAAATAGTAAACCCCAAGAAAGAGAGATCCTAAAATAGATATTTAAATTACCATAAATTTAACTATAATAATAATAAAATAAATTCATGGGTAGTTTATACACCACATAACAAAAATAAGTGGTGAATATGACATATATCTCACAGAAATAAAAGTGTAACGAGAAAAACCCTTACCTTGAGTTCAATTCATCATGATTTATCTTTATCTTTCTGAATAATAAACTTATGTTAATCATTTACATGGTTGATAACCATTTTAAATCTTATTATTAACTTTATTTCACTTATTAACATTTTATATAAAATTAGTAAATTAATTAATTTTATGTCAGATGTTTTGACCATATTTGGATTATGTGTCAAAATCAACTTTGGTTGGTTGACCAAGGTCAAAAAGGTCATTATATAAAAATATACATAATAATAATCATGAAATAATTATCATATTTATAAATAAATTTTAATTTTTAAATTCATAATGAAATACGAATATTAAAAATGAACCAACGTTACGATCATAGAGACGGTAGGTCATTACGTACGCATGAGTAATGCTTCCATTTTCAATGATCATTATGAAAAGAAGGTAAGTAACATTTATCTTTCAAAAATTATAATAATATAGTAAATATAATATTATTTAATTACATATACTTATATATATCATTATTTTTATGTGGTGATGAAAAAAAGAATCGCATCGCTTTAAGGAGACCGTTGTCCACACATCCACGAAGGACGATATCATTTTTTTCAATGAGTGAAAAGGTAAAAATAAATATGATATATTATAACTAAATAATGATAAATATTTCATAAATACCATAAACATTTCATTTATATCACATATATTTATTATCTTTACCCTTATTACCTTCTATGTAATGTGTCAGTGAAAAAAAAATCATGTCGTTTCTTGAGGTGGTAGTCCGCTATACACAAAAGCGACATTATTGAATTATTTACAGAATAGAAAGTTAAAGGGTATATATATGATATAATTACTCAGTAAGTATAATTATTTTATAAATATCACATATAAACTTTAGATCCATCATCATACCCAACTGTGATTGTTCGCAATGGAAAAACGAATGACAATATTTCATGAGGCGGTAGTCCACTATACACACGAATGATGATTTCATAACCAATTTTATGTAAGTCTAAGAGTTTGTAGGTAATAAAATTTACATAATAATATCTTAGTATATGGAATATACTGAGTTTATTATATTAGTATTTTATAATAATAACTGAAGGATGTTTGGAAAAAAGTAAAATAAAGACGTTTATTGAAGAACATTACCTCTTATTTAGGTATCCTCCTTATGTTTGCACTAAAGACTTTAAAGGTTGATTTTATGTAAAAACTAAGGCTTATAATATGAGTTTAGGGAAGTTTATAACTAATTTGGGTTGGTTTTTGGTGAGAAAAATGGCTTGATAGGTGTGAAAAAGTGAGAAGAGTGAGTGCCCATTTTATAGGTGAGGATGAGTGAGATTATTTTAAATGCTAAAACTTATTCACTATTGGGAGGTAAATATTACCTAAAGTGGCACAAGAATAGATAAATAAAGGTTTTTAGGGATTATATGGTCAATAAAACCCCCAATAAATAATTAAATACATTTTTTAAACATTTTTTCCTTAACTTCTATGTTTCCTTATTTTTACTATTTTGGGTTTTCACTACGATAACTAATCTTCTAACCGAGGCAATTTATCCATTAAGAATAAATTAAAGTTTAGATTTATTATTTAATTATTAACCAATGACTATAAATATGAAATATAATTTATCAAATGATAATGTTTTGTGTGTTGAAAACATGTTTTAACATAAGCACACGTAAATTGTAAAAACACTACTTCAACTATTACCGTATGAACATAAGTTTTTACTAATTAGAGTTCAATATATTCATTATTAATTTTTTTCCATTAATGAAAAATAGTTTATATTTATTAACATTAAAAAATAATTTTTTAGAATATATGATTTTTAGTAATTTTTAATCATTTAATAAAATATAATTTATTATAAAATAACATTAATGTCAATTTTGAAATTATTCATTTAATTTGAATTTAATAATATCAATACAATGATGAAATTATAATATATTTTTATAAAACCTATTTAAAATGATATATGCATCTAAAAAATTAATTTAATATAAAAATTCACTCAAGTTACTTCACTTTTAATATTTTTAGTATCATTTATTTCATTTAATTGCTAACTAAATAATTATTATATTGACATTTCTTAAGAATTATATGTAATAATTTCATATATAAAATTTAAATATAAATTATTATCAGAATGAAACTAATATATCTTTAAAAATAAAATATATAACCAAACCTATGCTATTTTTTTCCCTGTCGTAAAGCTTTATAGAAATTAAAAGGAAGAAAAGTAACTTTTTGGTCTTTATCTTTACTCAACTTATTATATGGGTCATATTCGAAGAAAAGTTTCAAGGAATTTCTATATTAAAGATAATTATATAGAAAAGGTATAATTAAACTCATTAAATAAAATTAATATAATATTAGAATTCATTTTTACTCTTATCATTCTAGTTTAATTTCTTGATAAATCAATTTTTACCATAACCACAATAATTAATTTGTAATGAATTCATTATTAATTTTTGTAAAAAATTAAGTTGAAATTATTAGACCTTATAAATTATGAAGATTAATAGTATGGAATCCATTTTTTCAAATTAAATTCACAATAGTGTAAAATTTTATTTTAACATTAATCACACATACACAACGAGAGAACAAGTTTTTAAGAAGAGTATTTGTTTAGAAATTGATGATTCTATATTAAATTTATGACTAATAAAAATAATTATATGAAACAAAATTAATATTTAATGATATGTAATATATTAATTTAATTTTAAAAAATATTAATTTGGGTATTTTAATTAACTAAAATGGATAAACATTATGCATTTTAAAACAGTTATCACGAAAACCCATTTTTAAACCAAGAAACAAACTTTTACTAAAAACCAATATAAAGATGATTTAAAGTAATTAAGTGGATTAAATATAACTTAGGTTACTTGAAAAAATATTCAAAACATATTTTTATCTTATAAATTAACTAATTAATTAAAAATAAAAATTTTTTTTTAAATTTTTTTTTCACTACTCACTGAAAATTCAATATTTTCTGAAAAATACCCAAAATTAACCCAAATTAAATTTATATATTACAATTATAAAATGAATTTAATTTTCTAAAATTTAAAAAAACTGATTATACTATTTTTTTGATGAAAATAAATAATTGTGTTTGAAGAAAACATAATTTTGAAGAATAAAATCACTTAACTAAAAACTGATTTTTTATTTACTAATAAAATTCAATAATTTATATTGAATAAAACATTTATAAGTATATATATATATATTTATATTTATAAATTTCATAAATTAGTCAATATTATTCATACACTTTAATTACATGGCTAGTTTATAATGATAAAATATATCAGGTGTTGTTTAAGTTCAGTGTTGTATGTTGAATACCCTATCGAAAATAAAAATCTCGGGGTTGAGTATAATGAAAGAAAAACCGAGTGTTTCATTTAATGAAAGATAAAATTAGCATTGTGTTTCCTTTAACGTTTTTGGATGTAAGGTGTATATATTGAACACTAAAGAAAACCATGGTAAGATTGATCCAAAGGATGATGAAGGAATCTTTCTAGGGTATTGTAATACATTTAAATATTTTAGAGAATATAATAAAATTTCAAGGATAGTTAAATAATATTTTCAAGTGAATTTTGATGAAATTGATCCTTTTTATCCCAAAAAAATCAAAAAGATTATGTTACCAATTATTTGAATAAATTTAGACTTAAAACTTCTAAAGATTTATTTGAAATTAAATTACAATATGATGATAATAAATCTAGTCATAAAGAACATGAAACAAGTGAACATGAAAGCGTCTTACCTAAAAATCCTATAACCTTAAAGGACCGTCCTTTATAGACTTCTATACGAGACCTAGAAATAAGAGTTAGAACTAGAAGTAATGTAGGAAACCTAGTAGAATTCCCTAACTTTATATCCTAGTTTGAACCTAAATCCATAGATTAATACTTAGATGATGAAATTTAGATGATAAACATACCATAAGAACTAAATCAATTTAAGATAAATAATGTTTTATAATTTGTTTTTAGGCCCCCAAACTAACCAACAATAGTAACTAAATGGGTATTTATAAATAATCAAGATAATCACATTACAATTACTACAAATAAGTCTAGACTAATTGATAAAAGATAAAACCATGAATAATGAATATATTTTGAAGAAAAGTTTTTAATAGTTTCTGGATTAGTATCCATTAGAATACTTTATGGGTATGGATCTTATGTGAATTTTAAATTATATCCGATGGATGCAAAATCTTTTATTTTAAAGTTTATTTACTAGATGAAGTCTATATTGAGAAACCTCTAGGTTTTAAAAACACTCATCTACCAAATTGTATTTTTAAACATACAAAAGCTCTATATATCCTTAACAAAGCACTAATATCTTGGTTTGAAAGATTAAGTTATTTTAGTTTGATTTTGTTTACAGTGGGATGGGAACATCCTACTTTTTTAATGAAATTATTGTTATGATATTTCACTAGTAAAAATCATTGTAGTTTATTTTTTTTGTTTAACTAATAAAAATATTTATATTGATTTATCAAAACATATTAAAAGGGAATTTGAAATGAGTATGATGGGATAATTGAATTTTGTTCTTGGTTTTTAAATTTATCAAAAATATTTTTGGAAATGTTTTCAATTAAAAGAAATATATTAGGATTTATTGAAAAATTATAGTCTTAAAAATAATAAGACTTATGAAACTCACGTGTAAACTAATATAAAACTTGATTTAGATGAATTTAGAAAACTAGTTAATAATAAGTTAAATAGTTGTATTATTGGTAGTTTTCTATAACTTACTGTTAGTAAAATAAATATTATGTTTTCTTTTTTATCTTTGTACTTTATTTAAAACAAACCCAAAAGAATCCCATATTACTTATATTAAAAATATTATTAATATATTAAAAAGAAATATTTTTATATATTTAATTTAATCCAAAACCTCTTATTTTAATTTAATTTCATATTCTGATGCTGATTTTAGAGGGTATAGGTTAGATTAAAAAAGTACTTCAATAACTTTTCACTTTTTTAGGAAAATATATATCTTCGTGGTTTAACAAGAAGATACATTCTGTTTCATTTTCAATAGCTGAGACAAAATATATATTTACTGGTAGTTTCTATTCACATGTTTTGAGGATGAAATACACTCTTCTAGACTTTGGAATAAATTTAAATCATATGCCTATTTTTTGTGACAATAATAGTTTAATTAATATTTTTAAAAATATTTTGAGTCACCCAATGATGAATAATATTGATATAACTCATTATTTTATAAGAGATCATGTCTTTAAAGGTGACATTTATTTAGAATTTGTTAACACTAGATTTTAAATTTTTGACATTTTTACTAAACTAATTCCAAAAACAATTTTTTATTTTATTATGGGAAAGTTAGGTTTATTTAATTTTGAGTAATTTTTTTAATTATTCCTATATATTCTTTAACCCCTCTTGGATAATCTAATTTATTTAATTTTATTTTGAGTTTAATTTTTTTCGATTATCCAATTTAATTTTTAAAATATTAATCCTATAATTTGATCTTTTCAAAGTTAACTTTTAAATTTTAAATATCTAAAATTATTACATTGAGGTTTTGATATCTATTTCCATTGAACCATAATATTTGAACCTTGAACCTTCTAAATCTCTAAAATGGTTAAGAAAAAAGAACCAATTAATCTAGAACGAGTTTATTGTAGCATTGAAGAACACCAGGTTCAAAATGAAATGTTTTTCAAGGAAAAATCATTGAATTAGAATGAATATTCTAGAAAAATCTACTATTTACGTAGAATTTAGTTTTTCATGGTATGAAATTGATTTTTAATATTAAAAATACTGAAGTAAATTTCATGTTTAAAGCAAAATAATTTTTTAAGAATGCCCAGTTTTGTTTTGGTGATGTGGAAGATATTGTTTCCTAAAAGGTAATTGACATGGAATTTTCAATTTTTACCTTTTAAATTACTCATATTTTTCATTTTCTCATTGATGGAGTCAATTAATTAAATCTTGGATCAATAATAGATAAATTTTATAAGTTTTAAGATATAATTTCCTTTCTGTTTGAAACTTCCCAAGTTAGGAAGATGCTGGTAAGGGATCTAGAAACTGAATAGAATGCATTGGTAATGTTTTTTCATACTTTAGTGGTTCCAAGTCTATTGGATCCATATAAAACTATTTTTAAGATCTGTATCTTATATTTTTGATATTAAGTGACAATAAGATAAATTTTAGTATATGTATTCCGTGATAGAGGCATCACTGTGATTAGAAGGATGTTAGTATGTCCTTCTATCCATATAGAAGGATTGTTACTCTATTTTCTATTTGAAAAATATGATTCATAACACCCAAACCTTTAACTGATGTTAGTATATAAATAATTTATAAATTGTAATTCTAATGAATCTTGGTTTTTTGTTGAACAAAAAAAGGGTAAGATAATTCCCATGGGTTATAAAGATAAATAAGAATTTAGTTCTTATGCTTCGGGTGAGCATGAAACACAAAAATATATTAGTTTTATGATTTTTCCTTCCAAAGATATTATAGAATCAATAGTATAGTGAGATTAAAGAGAAACTATGGATCTTCAGTTTTTTTCAACTGATATTCCTATCACATCATGTTGAAGGCTCGGAGTAGATGTGAGGAACCCAATATCTTTATAGGGAGTTCCCCAATCCACAAGAACATTTAAAGAATCCCCTATTAAGGAAAGTGGTGAATATCTTGTTCTTAGACCATGAATAGGGAAATAACCCCTTGAATAAGTTATCACAAATTTTATTTAAGAAGTTGATCAAATAGTTCCAATGGTTGAAGAAATAGTTGCAGAACCTATATATTAAGTTAAAACTATTGAGGATGGAGAGGTAGAACAACATGTTTTTAAATAAAGAGTTGAAGAATATGAATAAATTTCTACAGTTTTTTAATAAATAATTGAAGAAATAAGTATTTTAGTTTTTTATAAAGAACATATAAAGATAAATATGAGAAGTTAGCTTATGTAGATGAGTAGGTGACTCATATATAAGAGGAGTTTGAAAATTAAGTGGAGTAGATTAACAAATAAGATCAAGATGATTATATTGTTTATACGCCTTTATATGAGTCAATGGACATGATTGAATATCATATAGTTTTTTTTGTTGAAGAGTCTTTGGAAAAGACAATTATCAAGTCTAGTTATTAGAATAAAGTCCTTGGAGATTTTTCATCTCAATCTATTAAAAGAATAGAATATAAATCCCTTCCTTGGGATGAGGTAGGTGAACCCTCAAGGAGACCAAAAAATGGATCTTCTAATTTTATTTATGTTCATATGGACGAAATTATTTTTAAATTAAATTAGATTATAGAAGTTAATGATCAATTTCAAGGAGAGTTGAAGTGTTCTATAAAATCTTTAAAAGATTTATGGGGATCATCTATTTCAAGAATATATTTAAGTTCACTCTATAATCAACTAGAAAGTGTGAAATAAAAATCAATATAAAAAATATATTTTTATGATTTTAAAAGGGAAATGAATAATCATATTTGGTGTATCAAAGATGAATATATTTCTAATTCAGATTTTATATATTTTAAGAATATTTTTGGAAACCAATTTGAAAATGTAATTGCTAGTACAAGCCAATCAAGGCCTTATACTTACATCCAATCTATTTCTCTATATTTTATAATGAGATTTTAATCTCTTAAAACCATTTTATATATAATAAGTGAAATGATTCAGAGTTTATAGTGTGATAGAACCCCACTAAACTTGCTTTTAGACAACTTGAATGAGTTTGTTACAAGGTTAACATCAATAGAGTTGGGTGTCAAAATTTTAGTCAATCAGTTTAGTGGAATTATATACAAGTGTGTCCAATCTTCTGAATATGTTCATGATTTTTTGAAATTTAACATGGTTAAAGATATAAATATGAGTTGGAGTCAAATCTGTTGATGAAAAAGTGAGTAGGGTTGTTGAATGAAAATTTTGATCTATTGACAGTAAAGATGAAGGTTATTCATTATTATTTTCATGATTCTCTAACCTCATAATCTTCTTTAGATGATACAAAACCTAACTCTCCTTCTAATCCTTCACGTTATCATTTTTAAACTCTTAACTAAAAACATCATGTAATATTGGATTATTATTAATGAAACTAATTTTTTATATTATGTTATATTTTTCTATTATTTTATATAGTTTTATGTCTAATACAATTCAATTTTTACAAATAATTTATTTTTATCTTAATATAACATTCAATAAATATTTTGGGTAACTTTAACTTTGTTTTGTTTCAGTATTGTACTTTCTTTATGATATAAAAAAGGGGGATAAATTTGGATATTTTTTTCTATGTATATGTTATTATAAACTATGTTTTTATTATATACATTTTTAATCTATTTATATTTTAATGGGATAAAAGATAAATTTATATAAACAAAATTTTCATTTTCAAATATATTTTCTATGAGAAATATGGATATATAGAGCCTTTGTTTTATTTACTCACTATTTTTTTTGTTTAATAATTATTTTCTTATCTACATTTCTATTATTTCTATGGATTTTGTGATCATAAAAAAGTGGTAGGTTATTGTGAATGTTTTTATATGACAATTTTATTAACTTCTCATTGATTTTGATTCTCATAAACACCTACATTTGTGTTATTAATGAAGTTTCTTTAAGTGAATTTCAGGTTTATAGTAATTTTTTTAATATAACCAAAGTGTTTTTTAAATTATTCTACACATTTTTATGATGTATAGATTCAAAGTTCATGAAACCACATTTTATTAATATTAGGTCTAGAAACCCAACTTTTATAAGGATAACTACTTTTCAAACCTTACATTTAGAAAACATTTTAGGTTTGGGAACCCAAAATTTGTAACAGACATAATGTTTATATGATTAAAATTTGGTTTATCAAACCTATTTTTATAATCCAAATTTTCATAATTAATTATTAGTTTATTAATCTAATTTTTGGAGTCAACTATTTGTTTTTAATTGTATGCAGTGCAACCCAAAATTTGACCCAGTCATTTACATAAATTAAATTATGGTTTAATTAGGTGATTGGTAGAATTTTTTAGTTAGAGTATTTATATCATTAAAATATGATTAAATATATTTCTAGTGGAACTTATTCAATATATTAAAAGTTTCATATTTATAAGGGAAGATTTGATTTTAATTGGAATTTAAATTCAAATTTTAAAAATGCTGTGTGTTTTAAATGATCAAGTTTTATCAGGTGATATTTCTAGATTTGATTGACTAGAAGTAAATTAAGATTTTTGTTAAATATTTTGAGTTGGATATTCTAAAAATTTGTAATTTATATAGTTCTATAAAGTGATATAATTTCTAGATATACATATTTTTATTTGATGTTGTTTAATCATCTTACTATTTTTGTCTCTATTATCAATTTTTTGGTGTAGTTTGTCGAAGTTATTTCAAGAGGTACACTTTGGAGACATACATGTTTATAATATATTGAGTGTTCTATATACTACTATTAAAGTCCCTTATTGATTTTTTTGTGTGTTTTCTTAATACTATATCAAAAATAAATATTAGGATTTATTATAAAAGAAAATAATTTTGATGATCTTATATTTAGCTCTGAATAATTCTTCCTTTGTCAGTTGTTGCTGAAACTGTGTGCCAAATCTATTTTAATAAATCATTTTATTATATATTTTTCATTAAGTGTTAGCTTATTTTACATTTCTATGGTGGAGAGTTAGCTTGTCATACTAAGATGTGGTTTTCTAGGTTCCCTGTAAAAAACATGATTTTTTGTAAGGTTTCAACTTCCTATACTCATTTATTGAGGTCTCTAGATAAGAGGAACTATTTATTGAAATCACCAATATCATTGAGAGATGTTTTTTGGAGTGGAATATGTTTTATTTTTTCCCTGAACCAATATAAAAATTGTTGAGTTCCCTTATTTATCTTTCTTCTATACAATATGTTTAAAGAAAAGAATTCTACACTATATTGAAAATCACAATGATGGATTAAGTTTTATTTTTTAAGGATTTTTAAAAGGAAATAATTCAATTACCACTAGTTTATTCATATTATTCTGACCGAACAAGTAAGAATATATGAATATATATAATGATACTATATTTGGAATCTAGAGCCTATGTTGGGGTAATATAGAAGCATTGCATAAGACCGTTCCATGTATCTACTTCAATTGAAATAGTGTAAGAATATGTGATTGGTGGGCTATCCAATCACAACAAGGAGTATGATTTCGAGGATGTTTTTAAAAAAAAAATCCTTATTTCATGTTCCTCTTACAGTTTATATTTTTGAGAAAGGCTATAAGATAAAAAAAGAAATGTTGATTGAGATCTTAACCACTCTATATTCTTGACTTAAATTATAAGAATTAATAAAAATAGATCATTGATTCACCCACTCTCAATGGTCGGCCAAAGTTGGGTTCCACAACTGTTATGATAGCTAATATAGGTATCATATGATATGATATAGGTTTTAACTATTAGTTTTTAATATCCCCATATGAAGTGAATATTTTTGGAAGATTTTGGGATACCTTCGATGGAGAACTCAGCCTCCAAACCTGTTGAAGCTGAAGTGGAGGTCTCAACCAAAAAAATAAAGAAAAAGAAGAAAAGGGAGGAAAGGAAGATGAAAAATAATCCAAAATTAAAAAAAGGAACACTGTTATATGAATTTAATCATTCTGGAAGTATTTATAATTCTATTGATTAGGATTCATCTAAAGAATCTAATTTAAAATATATATCACATAGTGATCATCATTAAAAAATAAAAGATTATTTTATATAATGTTCCCAAAGATAAAGTTACATGTAAATTTGGTACTATCAAGGGAGTTATTGATTAAAAATTACAACTATAAGAGGAAGTTGAAAAATTAGAAAATATACTAATTAATAAATTCATGAGGTGAATTTCTTTCATATAATTTTTGGAGGAAAAATAAAATTTGATATCACATTTCTATATAATAAATTTCCTAATTGAATAATAATTAAAAGGTATGTTTGTGAGAAAGTAGTATCTGAAATAATATTTGTAAAAGTTATTCATTCACATAAAAAAATTTCATAAAACCTTGATCAAAGTTAAAGTTTCTCAATTATAAATTAAAGAAAAATAAAGTAAAATACCTTGATAACTCATTATAAGAATAAAAAAAATTGAAAAGGAAAAAGATGAAAAGATGAATAAGTATTAGGAAGATATCCTAAGAATAGTTGAGGATGAGAAGAACTCCATCAACATGAAGCGTCTTGAGATTAAATGAAGAATAAGAAATATAGAACTAACAAAAGCTATAACTACCTATATTACTATAAATAAAGATTATTTCACACTAAATTTAACAGAGAGTCATGTATCTATGAATAACCCTATAATTGGAAATAAGGTATTGAAATCATACTTAGATAAAGTAATAACATGATCTATGAAAAAAGTATCATCCATACTAAAATTGGCTGACTTTACTAAATACAATTTTTTGGAAAATATAGAATTTATAGAATAAACTATACAAATATAAATGAAGAAAAATTATTATATTCTTACCATATGGTTAATGGTGGATAAAATAATGTTATTGGATGTTGGTTGCCCAAATAGAGCTCAAAAAGCCGAGAATACTTCCCAAACAAATCATGGTATCAAATTTGGACATCTAACATCTATAGGGAATAGAAAGAGAACTATTGATCACTTTTAATGATATTGGATGTTCAGGAAAATGTTCATAGAACTTTGAAATATTTTTCAACCACTGTATAAAATAGAAGGATTAGTTAAAATGGATAAAAGATTTGAAGAAAGGAGAATTCTTTCTCTATAAAAGTGGGTAAAAATGAATGATGAGTCTTATTTAAGAAGTATACAAGAAAATAATTCTAAAAAAATACTCTCAAGAATTAAAATAAGATGAAATCATAAAATAATATCAAGACTAAGTAGTGGTTCTCATATTATGGGAAAAGGGGCACACCATGGATCAATGCAAGCAGGACATAGATATAAAAATTTAATGAATCAAGCCAAATATGAAAAAAATATTCAATATAGGTGAGAAATAAAATGATTGGATTGATTTAATATAACCCAAATGAGGAGCTCAAGTTTTTTCATAAGAATGGAAACACAAAAGATGAAAATAATAAGAACATTTCCATGATACCCAACAGAACTTTGAATTTGAAAATAAAATGGATCATAAGAATGAAAATTTATCATAATAACAAAACTATAGAATGAAAAGTGGTTTTTGAGGAGGCAAAAGTCTCAACCTTAATGCACTCATTAAATGAGAAAAGTAACCCATATCATCCCCTTTCATTTATTTATGTGTACTTACATGAATGGAATTGAATGAGTAGGTAATATAGGGAGATAGTGTGGGTATTATACACTATAAAATATAAATAAGTGGTCCATAATGAAATAAAATTATTCATGATGAGAAGTTTGTGTATAAATAACTTGAAGGGTAGTAAATATGAGAAGGATTTTTTACATTTTTAACAATAATTAAATTCTAATTTTTTGGAAAAATTTATAAAAAATGGAAATATGGAATCCTAATCACACATATATCCCTTATTTGGATTGTATATAACATGTTTATGAATGATAAGCATTGGTTGATGAGAAAGATAATAGGGGGTATCCTTTATTCACTTAGAACTTTATAATGTATTTAGGAAGTTGAGTGTAGGATATATTATTATAGAAAAAAAATTTAAACATATAAAATGGTAATTTTAGATCGGTATCAAAATTTAGACTGGTTTATGGATAACCTTGATATCTTGGTAATGAATCTATTATTTTCAACATTGGGTTAGACCATGTAGACTTAGTACGGATTAAGTGATGGATCACTATTACAAATATAATGTGGTTCCTTTATTCTCTCAAAAATGGTTCATGCTATGATTTTAAATAAAAAAGTAAGAAAAAGATATTTTTGAAAGATGAATATGAGAATAGAAGACTTTAATACCCCATTTACATTTATTTTCAATAAGGGGGATATGAATTACTTTGAATTTAGTGAATATGAAAGATGTATTTCCAAAAAATAAAAAGGGGGAGATTGATGTTCCAAAATAGATGGGTTATATTTTTTATCAATAAGGAATTAAAGAAGTTAAGTTAAAGTATGTTATTAAAGATATAGTGGTACTTAAATGATTTAATGGAAATGGTTCTAAGGCTTTAACTTGATATCTTGGAAAGATTCAAAATCAAGCATCAATTTAAGCGTGATTATTGTTTTAACTAATATTCAATTCGGTGACATGTAGCAATGGATGAATAAGTACTATCAATGACATGACCCAAATGGATATTTAATATTTATATGAATTTTAAATTAAAGTATTGTAAAGTTTGAAAAAGGGAGATTTAATGTTCTCATATTCATGGTGAAAAAACTTTTAAAATACTTGAGAGATTATCCAAATGTGAATAAAATATTTAGAAGACAATTTTAAACATTATGAGTTATTTTTAAGTTAATTTGGATCACTTGAGAATGAATCTAAATTAATTAAATTGGTTTTAATTTGAGTAGAATAAGTTCTTTTATTTCTCTGTAGAAGTGATAAAATGGATAAATACCTGCTCAAAAGTGTAAAATTGGAGTTTAGATGTGTAATTCTAGACTTCAAACGAGTCATCCTTAACTATGGATGGGTCTATATGATATCGAATGGGTTATCAAAGAGATTATAAGATTCATTAAATTATTAAAAAATGAATATTACCAAAGATATAGAAATATTGATAATTCTAGATTAAAATAGGAAACTAAATTAGTTGATGCTCAGGAAATGTTCTTCAAATATTTAAACAAAACAATTTTTTTGTCGTGAGTTGAATTTTTTTCCAAAATTCATATGGAATCTAAATATTCATGATTTTATGAATATAAAAATGATGCTGTAAGAATAAAAATATTTGATTCCATTTTACACTATAACTTTTTTATAAAACTAAATACTAGCTAAAGAAATAAAATCCTATACTATACCTAAAATAAAAATTTCTTCTAGTATTGAGGAAGAAGAAAAGAAGAAGAATAAAGAGGTCTAAGATACCCTTTTACCATATATGGTGGTCATTAGAAAGAAAAATAAAGGCCGACATGCATGAAAAGATACATATTATATTCCTTGAGTTTAAAGTCCACTTATTTAGTTCTACAAAAGTAGAATGCAACATTCTGATATTTCAGTATATATATTTTCCTTTAAATAATTCTGAGTGTGATATATTTCTTCACACACACTGAAATGAAGGTCATGATAAATTATTAAATTAAAATAATCATATTTAAAAGACCACTATGATTGCATATATTATATATATATGTTTTAAAATATTAAAATTATTTAATTTAGAATACTGGTATGAAATAATATTATTAACACTCAATGTTTAAGATCATTTTTAAATAAAAGACGTTTATCATTATATTTTTTCTATTAAAAAATTAATATATAATTATTATGATTATAATTAGATAAAATTTATTTTATTTTTTAATTTAGAATATCAAAATTTACTTAGTATAAATTTTGGACCATTTGTTGATATTATCATTTTTAGTTGAAAATGCAGTTTTATGAAGGTTATATTTTAATGAATTTATAAATATATAAGAATGAATTATAAGTAAATAATAAAATTCAAGTGATAAAATATGAAATTAAGGAGTATAATTATTCATTTTAAAAAATTATTTGAACTTAGGAAATCCATGGCTAACATTTTTAGAACAAAAGTAAAAGTTTACTTAAATATTGAAAACCGTTTTTGTATTTTCTTTCATTTTGTTAATATTATTGTTATATTAGTATATGGACTAATTTTAATTTCAAATAACCATAATTTTATTTATAATAAATAAATTTAGTCCAAAAAAATTAATTACCTTAATAATTTTAACTCATAAATAAATTTTATGCTTAAAAAAGGATTACATTGAAAACTGTGTTTTAGTGTTAATGAAGTTATTTTAAAATTAAAAATTATTAATCATATTATTTTTTATTAATAAAATTAATATCATATCTTGGATTATATTGATATAATTATCTATTCATATAAACATTAATTGAGATTGTTTTAATTGGTAAACATGGGTGAAAAGAGAAGTTACCTAAGTAAAAGTACACATGGGTAAAGTGAAAAGTGAAAGTATAAACACTAAAATCACTCAAAGGTGTCCCCAAAATGAGTTTATAGGAGTATTGGTTTTTCAAATAATGTTCCATACTCCATAATTTATATGTATTGGGTTCTTTGACCATGAATAGTGTAAATAAATAATTTAATAATTAAATGTAATTCCAAAACTACCCTTTCCCTCACTTATAAAATGACACACTTACACCTATTCTTTATACACCCATAATATCCAATTAATTGGTTGAAATCTACCTATTTTTTAATAATAAAACCTATCCCATAAACCATATACTTTTACCACCCTTAATTATCACAATCCCTTTATTTCCAAGAATAATCCAAAGGAGAATCAATGTTCCTAACAAGAGTATTACTCTTCTCTTAGTCTTTATTTTGAATTTTACTCTTCATAATATTCCATAAAATTGTTAATATAATAAATTAATTTTCATATAATTAATTAAATGTCATTATATTAATGTAACATAAATTATTAATTCATTTCACAACATCCTATAAGAGAAACAAATGCATCGATCATGTGTATGTGTGGGCGACCACCTCTATGACATGATGCGATTCATTTTTACTCCTCTCATATTAGGGATTGTATCAAGGACATATTTTACTAATAATTATTGATTTTATGTCACTTATACAATTCAGAAATGATCACTTTTACATTTACCTTAATTTCATCCACCTGTAACAGAGTGAGATCGTTAATCATGCGTATGTGCGAACTACTACCTCCGTGAACGATGTGTATTATTTCACTTAACCATAGAAAATGGGTGGACTTAAAAGTTAAATTAATTAAATAATATAATTTTTATAACATTATTATAATTATTTAGTGATAATTTTTCATATTTCATTACTATGTCAACTCATTGATAAATAAGTTCGTTAATGAGTGCTGAAAAGTAAAAGAGGCCAAAAATACAAGCCCAACTGTAAATTACAAGGAACTAGAAGTACAAGTACAACTGAAGAAAGGAAAAATAGTTGTTGGGTCATCCTTTGGGATTCCTACCTAAAGGGTAGGTATAGATAGCCTCCTCACCAATCCACTTCCTTCAATCTCCTCCGTGTGCTGACTCATCGTAAGGTCCACCTACAGGTACCATCCGGTCTTAGTACTCTCAGCCCCAGTCAGCGCTGTCCGACATCTGCAACCAACAAAACAAGGTGCGGGAATTTCCCGTGTAGGGGTTAGTATAACGATACTCAGTAGGGACCCCGAGACCTCATGGTCTCACAAAATCCAACAAGGATAAACCCCAAAGTATGAAATCAACAGATAACCTTACTTAGGTATATTACCATACATATACCTAAGTTATCAAGTGATCCATCTAAATCACAAGGAAAACACAGAAAAACTGACTCAACTCAACCATGATTTTATTCTAGGGGTAGCATCAAGTAACATCTCCATACACATTATAATTTTTAAATTCATCATGAAATACGAATATTAAAAATGAACCAACGTTACGATCATAGAGACGGTAGGTCGTTACGTACGCATGAGTAATGCTTCCATTTTCAATGATCATTATGAAAGAAGGTAAGTAACATTTATCTTTCACAAATTATAATAATATAATAAATATAATATTATTTAATTACATATAATTATATATATCATTAGTTTTATGTGGTGATGAAAAAAGAATTGCATCGCTTCAAGGAGACGGTTGTCCACACATCCACGAAGGACGATATCATTTTTTTCAATGAGTGAAAAGGTAAAAATAAATATGATATATTATCCCTAAATAATGATAAATATTTCCTAAATACCGTAAATATTTCATTTATATCACATATATTTATTATCTTTACCCTTATTACCTTCCATGTAATGTCTTAGTGAAAAACAAATCATGTCGTTTCTTGAGGCGGTAGTCTGCTATACACAAAAGCGACATTATTGAATTATTTACAGAATAGAATGTTAAAGGGTATATATATGATATAATTCCTCAGTAAGTATAATTATTTTATAAATATCACATATAAACTTTAGAACCATCATCATACCCAACTGTGATTGTTCGCAATGGAAAAACGAATTACATTATTTCGTGAGGCGGTAGTCCACTATACACACGAATGATGATTTCATAACCAATTTTATGGAAGTCTATGAGTTTGTAGGTAATACAATTAACATAATAATATCTTATTATATGGAATATAATGAGTTTATTATATTAGTAATTTATAATAATAACTGAAAGATGTTTGGAAAGAAGTAAAATAAAGACGTTTATTAAAGAACATTACCTCTTCTTTAGGTATCCTCCTTATGTTTACACTAAAGACTTTAGGTTGATTTTATGTAAAAAATAAGGCTTATAATATGAGTTTATGGAAGTTTATAACTAATTTGGATTGGTTTTTGGTGAGAAAAATGGCTTGAGAGGTGTGAAAAAGTGAGAAGAGTGAGTGCCCTTTTTATAGTTGAGGATAAGTGAGATTGTTTTAACTGCTAAAACATATTCACTATTGGGAGGTAAATATTACCTAAAGTGGCACACGAATAGATAAATAAATGTTTTTAGGGATTATATGGTCAATAAAACCCCCAATAAATAATTAAATACATTTTTTAAACACTTTTTCCTTAACTTCTATGTTTCCTTATTTTTACCATTTTGGGTTTTCACTACGATAACTAATTTTTTAACCGAGGAAATTTATCCATTAAGAATAAATTAAAGTTTATATTTATTATATAATTATTAACCAATTACTATAAATATGAAATATAATTTATCAAATGATAATGTTATGTGTGTTTAAAACAAGTTTTAACATAAGCACAAGTAAATTGTAAAAACAATACTTCAACTATTACCGTATGAACATAAGTTTTTACTAATTAGAGTTCAATATATTCATTATAAATTTTTTTTCCATTAATGAAAAATAGTTTACATTTATTAACATTAAAAAATAATTTTTTAGAATATATTATTTTTAGTAATTTTTAATCATTTAATAAAATATAATTTATTATAAAATAACATTAATGTCAATTTTGAAATTATTCATTTAATTTGAATTTAATAGTATCAATACAATGATGAAATTATAATATATTTTTATAAAACCTATTTAAAATGATATATGCATCTAAAAAATTAATTTAATATAAAAATTCACTCAATTTACTTCACTTTTAATATTTTTAGTATCATTTATTTCATTTAATTGCTAACTAAATAATTATTACATTGACATTTATTAAGAATTCTATGTAATAATTTCATATATAAAATTTAAATATAAATTATTATCAGAATAAACTAATATATCTTTAAAAATAAAATATATAACCAAACCGATGCTATTTTTGTCCCTCTTGTAAATCTTTATAGAAATTAAAAGGAAGAAAAGTATCTTTTTGGTCTTTATCTTTACTCAACTTATTATATGGGTCATATTCGAAGAAACGTTTCAAGGAATTTCTATATTCAAGAGAATTATATAGAAAATGTATAATTAAACTCATTAAATAAAATTAATATAATATTAGAATTCATTTTTACTCTTATCATTCTAGTTTAATTTCTTGATAAATCAATTTTTACTATAACCATAATAATTAATTTATAATGAATTCACTATTCATTTTAGTAAAAAATTAAGTTGAAATTATTAGACATTATAAATTATGAAGATTAATAATATGGAATCCATTTTTCCAAATTCAATTCACAATAGTGTAAAATTTTATTTTAACATTAATCACACATACACAACGAGAGAATGAGTTTTTAAGAAGAGTATTTGTTTAGAAATTGATGATTCTATATTAAATCTATGACTAATAAAAATAATTATATGAAACAAAATTAATATTTAATGATATGTAATATATTAATTTAATTTTAAACAATATTAATTTGGGTATTTTAATTAACTAAAATGGATAAACATTATGCATTTTAAAACAGTTATCACGAAAACCCATTTTGAACCAAGAATCAAACTTATACTAAAAACCAATATATATATGATTAAAATTAATTAATTTGATTAAATATAACTTATTTTACTTGAAAAAATATTCAAAAAATATTTTTATCTTTTAAATTAACTAATTAATTGAAAATAAAACATTTTTTAAAAAAAATTGATATTTTTCACTATTCACCGAAAATTCAATATTTTCTGAAAAATACCCAAAATTAATCCAAATTAAATTTATATATTACAATTATAAAATGAAGTTAATTTTAAAAAATTTAAAAAAACTTATTATAATATTTTTTTGAGGAAAATAAATAATTGCGTTTGAAGAAAACATATTTTTGAAGAATAAAATCACTTTACTAAAAACTAATTGTTTATTTACTAAAAAATTTTCAATAATTTATATTGAATAATACATTTATATATATATATATTTATATATTTCATAAATTAGTTAATATTATTCATACACTTTAATTTAATGGCCAGTTTATAATGATAAAATATATCAGGGGTTTTTTAAGTTCAGTGTTGTATGTTGAATACACTATCGAAAATAAAAATCTCGGGGTTGCGTATAATGAAAGAAAAACTGAGTGTTTTATTTAATGAAAGATAAAATTATCATTGTGTTTCCTTTAACGTTTTTGGATGCAAGGTTTATATCTTGAACACTAAGGAAAACCATGGTAAGATTGATCCAAAGGATGATGGAGGAATCTTTCTAGGATATTGTATTATATTTAAATATTTTAGAGAATATAATAAAATGTCAAGGATAGTAAAATAATATTTTCAAGTGAATTTTGATGAAAGTGATCCTTTTTATCCCAAAAAAATCAAAAAGATTAAGTTACCACTTCTTTGAATAAATTTAGACTTAAAACATCTAAAGATTTATTTGAAACTAAATTACAATATGATGATAATAAATCTAGTTTTAAATAACATGAAACAAGTGAACATGAAAGTGTCTTACCTAAAAATCCTATAACCTTAAAGGACCATCCTTTATAGACTTCTATTCAAGACCTAGAAATAAGAGTTATAACTAGAAGTAATATAGGAAAAATAGTATAATTTCCTAACTTTATATCCTAGTTTGAACCTAAATCCATAGATTAATACTTAGATGATGAATTTCAGATGATTAAAATACCAGAGGAACTAAATAAATTTAACATAAATAATGTTTTATAATTTGTTTTTAGGCCCCCAAACTATCCAACAATAGTAACTAAATTGGTATTTATAAATAATCAAGATGATCATGTTACAATTACTACAAATAAGTCTAGAGTAATTGATAAAAGATAAAACCATGAATAATGAATAGATTATGAAGAAAAGTTTTTAATAGTTTCTGAATTAGTATCCATTAGAATACTTTTTGTGTATGGATATTATATGAATTTTAAATTATATCCGATGAATGCAAAATCTTCTTTTTTAAAGTTTATTTAGTGGATTAAGTCTATATTGAGAAACCTCTAGGTTTTAAAAACCCTCATCTACAATATTCTATTTTTAAACATAAAAAAGCTCTATATATCCTTAACCAAGCACTAATAGCTTGGTTTAAAAGATTAAGTTATTTTAGTTTGATTTTGTTTACAGTGAAATTGGAACATCCTACTTTTTTAATGAAATTATTGTTATGATATTTCACTAGTAAAAAGCATTGTAGTTGATTTTTTTGGTTTAACTAATAAAAATATTTATATTGATTTATCAAAACACATTAATAGGGAATTTGAAATGAGTATGATGGGATAATTGAATTTTGTTCTTGGTTTTTAAATTTATCAAAAATATTTTTGGAAATGTTTTCAATTAAAATAAATATATTATGGATTTAATGAAAAATTATAGTCTTAAAAATAATAAGACTTATGAAACTCACGTGTAAACTAATATAAAACTTGATTTAGATAAAGATAGAAAACTAGTTAATAATAAGTTAAATAGTGGTATTATTGGTAGTTTTCTATAACTTACTACTAGTAAAATAAATATTATGTTTTCTTTTTTTATCTTTTTACTATATTTAAAACAAACCCAAAAGAATCCTATATTACTTGTATTAAAAATATTACTAATATATTGAAAAGAAATATTTTTATATATTTAATTTAATACAAAACCTCTTATTTTAATTTAATTTCATATTCTGATGCTGATTTTAGAGGGTATAGGTTAGATTAAAAAAGTACTTCAAGAACTTTTCAATTTTTTAGGAAAATATATATCTTAGTGGTTTAACAATAAGATATATTCTGTTTCATTTTCAATAGCTGAGACAAAATATATATTTACTTGTAGTTTCTATTCACATGTTTTGAGGATGAAATACACTCTTCTAGACTTTGGAATAAATTTAAATCACATCCCTATTTTTTGTGACAATAATAGTTTAATTAATATTTTAAAAAAATATTTTGAGTCACCCAATGATGAATAATATTGATATAACCCATTATTTTATAAGAGATCATGTCTTTAAAGGTGACATTTATTTAGAATTTGTTAACAGTAGATTTCAAATTTTTTATATTTTTACCAAACCAATTCCAAAAACAATTTTTTATTTTATTACGGGAAATTTCGGTTTATTTAATTTTGAGTAAATTTTTTAATTATTCATAGATATTTTTTAACCCCTCTTGGATAATCTAATTTATTTAATTTTATTTTGAGTTTAATTTTTTTCGATTATCCAATTAAAATTTTAAAATATTAATCCTATAATTTGATCTTTTTAAAGTTGCCTTTTAAATTTTCAATATCTCAAATTATTACATTGAGGTTTTGATATCTATTTCCATTGAACCATCATATTTGAACCTAGAATCTTCTAAATCTCTAAAATGGTGAAGAAAAAAATAACCCATGATTCTAGAACGAGTTTATTGTAGCATTGAAGAACACCAGGTTCAAAATGAAATGTTTTTCAAGGAAAAGTCATCGAATTAGAATGAATATTCTAGAAAAATACACTATTTAAGTACAATTTAGTTTTTCATGGTATGAAATTGATTTTTAATATTAAAAATACTAAAGTAAATTTCATGTTTAAAGAAAAATAATTTTTTTAAGAATGCCCAGTTTTGTTTTGGTGATGTGGAAGATGTTGTTTCCTCAAAGGTAATTGACATGGAATTTTTAATTTCCACTTTTTAAATTACTCATATTTTTCATTTTCTCATTGATAGAGTCTATCACTTCAATCTAGGATCAATAATAGATAAATTTTATAAGTTTGAAGATATAATTTCCTTTCTGTTTGAAACTTCCTAAGTTAGGAAGATGCTGGTAAGGGATCTAGAAACTGAATAGAATGTATTGGTAAAGTTTTTTCATACTTTAGTGGTTACAAGGACATTGGATCCATATAAAACTATTTTTAAGATATGTATCTTATATTTTTGATATTAAGTGACAATAAGATAAATTTTAGTATATATATTCCGTGATAGATGCATCACTGTGATTACAAGGATGTTAGTATGTCCTTTTATCCATGTATAAGGATTATTACTCTATTTTTTATTTGAAAAATAAGATTCATAACACCCAAACTTTTAACTGATGCTAGTATATAAATATTTTATATACTGTAATTCTAATGAATCTTGGTTTTTTATTGAGCAAAAAAAGGGTAAGATAATTCCAATGGGTTATAAAGTTAAATAAGAATCTTGTTCTTATGCTTCGGGTGAGCATGAAACACAAAAATCTATTAGTTTTATGATTTTTCCTTCCAAAGATATTAGAGAATCAATAGTATAGTGAGTTTAAAGAGAAACTATAGATCTTCAGGTTTTTTTAACTGATATTCCTATCACATCATGTTGAAGGCTGAGTGTAGATGTGAGAAACCCAATAACTTTATAGGGAGTTCCCCAATCCCCAAGAACATTTAAAGAATCCCCTATTAAGGAAAGTGGTTAATATCTTGTTCTTAGACCATGAATAGGGAAATAACCCCTGGAATAAGTTGTCACACATTTTATTGAAGAAGTTGATCAAATAGTTCCAATGGTTGAAGAAATAGTTGCAGAACCTATATATTAAGTTAAAACTATTAAGGTTGGAGAGGTAGAACAACATGTTTTTAAATAAAGAGTTGAAGAATATGAATAAATTTCTTCAGTTTTTTAATAAATAATTGAAGAAATAAGTATTTTAGTTTTTTATAAAGAACATATAAAGATAAATATGAGCAAGTATCTTATATATATGAGTAGGTGACTCATATATAAGAGGAGGTTGAAAATGAAGTGGAGTAGATTATCAAATAAGGCCAAGATGATGATATTGTTTACACACCTTTAGATGAGTCAATTTACATGATTGAATATCATATATATTTTTTTGTTGAGGAGTCTTTGGAAAAGACTATTATCAAGTCTAGTTAGTAGAATAAAGTCCTTGGAGATTTTTCATCTCCATCTATTAAAAGAATAGAATAGAAATACCTTCCTTGGGATGAGGTAGGTGAACCCCCAAGGAGACCAAAAAATGGATCTTCTAATTTTATTTATGTTCATATGGATGAAATTATTTTTAAATTAAATTAGATTATAGAAGTTAATGATCAATTTAAAGGAGAGTTGAAGTGTTCTATAAAATCTCTTAAATATTTAAGGGGATCATATATTTCAAGAATATATTTAAATTCACTCTATACTCAAGTAGAAAGTGTGAAATAAAAATCAATATAAAAAATAGATTTTTAGGATTTTAAAAGGGAAATGAATAATCATATTTGGAGTATCAAAGATGAATCTATTTCTAAGTCAGATTTTATATATTTTAAAAAGATTTTGGGAAACCAATTTGAATATGTAAAAGCTAGTACAAGCCAATTAAAGTCTTATACTTCCATAAAATCTATTTCCTTATATTTTATAATGATATTTGAATCTCTTAAAACCATTTTATATATAATAAGTGAAATGATTCAGAGTTTATAGTGTGATAGAACCCCACTAAACTCGCTTTTAGACAACTTGAATGATCTTGTTAAAAGGTTAACATCAATAGAGTTGGGTGTTAACATTTTAGACAATCAGTTTAGTAGAATTATATACAAGTGTGTCCAATCAGCTAAATATGTTCATGATTTTTTGAAATTTAACTTGGTTAAAGATCTAAATATGAGTTGGAGTCAAATCTATTTATGAAAAAGTGGGTAGGGTTGTTGAATAAAAATTTTGATCTATTGACAGTAAAGATGAAGGTTATTCATTATTATTTTCATGATTCTCTAACCTCATAATCTTCTTCAGATGATACAAAACCTAACCCTCCTTCTAATCCTTCACGTTATAATTTTTAAACTCTTAACTAAAAACATCATGTAATTTTGGATTATTATTAATGAAACTACTTTAATATATTATGTTGTATTTTTCTATTATTTTCTATAGTTTTGTGTCTAATACAATTCAATTTTTTAAGAATCATTTATTTTTATCTTAATATAACATTCAATAAATTTTTTGGGTAACTTTAACTTTTTTTTCCAGTATTATACTTTATTTATGATATTAAAAAGGGGGATAAATCTGGATATTTTTTTCTATGTATATGTTATTATAAACTATGTTTTTATTCTATATATTTTTTTAATCTATTTATATTTTAAGGGGATAAAAGATAAATTTATATAAACAAAATTCTCATTTTCAAATATATTTTCTATGAGAAATATGGATAGATAGAGCCTTTGTTTTATTTACTCACTATTTTTTTGTTTAATAATTATTTTCTTGTCTACATTTATATTTTTTCTAAGGATTTTGTGATCATAAAAAAGTGGGAGGTTATTGTGAATGTTTTTATATGACTATTTCATTAATTTCTCATTGATTTTGATGCTCATAAACACATATATTTGTGTTATTAAGGAAGTTTCTTTAAGTGAATTTCAGGTTTATAGTAATTTTTTTATATAACCAAAGTCTTTTTTTAAATTATTCTACACATTTTTATGATTTCTATATTCAAAGTTCATGAAACCACATTTTATTAATATTAGGTCTAGAAACCCAACTTTTATAAGGATAAAAACTTTTGAAACCTTACATTTAGAAAAAATGTTAGGTTTAGGAACCCAAAATTTGTAACAAAAATAATGTTTCTATGATTAAAATTTTGGTTTATCAATCTTATTTTTATAATCCTAATTTTCATAATTAATGATTAGTTTATTAATCTAATTTTTGGAGTCAACTATTTGTTTTTAATTGTATGTAGTGCAACCCAAAATTTGACCTAGTCATTTACATAAATTAAATTATGGTTTATTTAGGTGATTTGTAGAATTTTTTAGTTAGAGTATTTATATCATTAAAATATGATTAAATATATTTCTAGTGGAACTTATTCAATATATTAAAATTTTCATATATATAAGGGAAGATTTGATTTTAATTGGAATTTAAATTCAAATTTCAAAAATGATGTGTGTTTTAAATGATCAAGTTTTATCAGGTGATTTTTCTAGATTTGATTGAATAGAAGTAAATGAAGATTTTTGTTAAATATTTTTAGTTGGATATTCTAAAAATATGTAATTTATATAGGTCTATAAAGGGATATAATTTATAGAGGGAATATCTTTTACACATTTCTATTTGAGAAAACTTTTCTTCCACCTTTTTTATTTTATAAGATACTTCCTATATACATTTAAAAGAATTCAAACAAATAAATTCATATTCTATTGTTTTATTAAAATATTCAATTTTAAATTTATTTGAAGGAAAATGAAAATTATTATTTTCAAATAAATTTTCCTAGTGCTTCAAATATTGTTTTTTTTCAATGTCATTTGATTGATCAAGGTTATTATTCAAATGATACCATCCACCATATTAATCAGGATGGCTTATGAAATTCACTTTTACAACTATAATATAACCCAAAAATAATGTTTTATTATATAATCATCCAATTTTATAGGTATTATTTACTTTTAATCCATTTCTTCTATGAATTACCTATGTTCCATTAATTGATTGGCAGGTTTTTAACATGATTCCCAATACATCGATTATTTGGGGAAATAATTTTATAAACTATAGATACATTTCCTATAAAATTTTAATACCATATTCTAAATCATATTTATTGAGTTTTGGTCACCTATAATGATACTTAAAGTCGTTAGATACCCATTTATTTTCCTTGTTTATATCATAGTAGTACTATTGATGGAATTATGAATGAATCCTTAGGAAACCACTTGAAAAGGCTATAATTTTTTTATATTTACATTGTTTTTGATTATATATTGGATAAAACCATATGGAACACATATGTATATTTTCATTATGTGATGGGCGGTAACATAGTTATTTATACCTATAATTCATTTGGTAATGTTTCAATCTCCTAAGATATCATAGTGAGTCGGAAGTGATCCTATCCAACTATGGGATTTTATAGTTATCTTATCCCACTTTGTTTTGTTTAGGAGGAAGGGATCATTGAATTATTCATATTATTTCATGTTTATATTGTTTTACCATTCTTATGATGTCATGACCTTATAATATGACCTTGCTTATTCTATGCTCTTATGTTGTGATCATTGTTTATTCCATGTTTTTATGATATTATCTGTTTATACTATGCACATTATGATATCACACTATGTCTATTAACATGTATAAGTTGTATCATGAATATTACTTACTTTAATTACTCCCTTACCAATAATCTATGCTCATACCTTTATTATGTTTCCCATCTCCATGTTATGAATGAAAGTATTATGTATGCAATTCCAAGAAGATTATATTGTGTGGATAATTTATGGTGGATTTTTAATAATTCATTTGTATTAATTAGATTCTTATATAGAAGAAAAAGTATCCATTTAATAATAAGGATTTAGATTTATTAGTTATTGAATTTTCATAATTATTTAAAACCTTAAACTATAATGTCTTTGGATTACAAATATGAGAAAGATATTATAATCATAGATATATATCAAATCTAGTATTGTAAGTTATGTTTTTTCAACCCTAGATCTAAGATAATGGGTATGGGGAAACATAAATTGGAATTTTAGTAGTGTTTATATAACATTAGAGGATATGATGTTATTAGTTGAGGATAATTTATAATCTAGAATGGATATCAAGAGTTGATATATAAAGCATTATCTTTGTTTCAAAGATATAATTAAACATTTAGGTTTGTAGTATTGAATATTTTATGTTATTTCTATATTTGGATAATATAACATTAATAGAAACCTAAGGTACATGTCTAAGTATTAAAGAACCTATAAAAGTTTTTATAAAGTAGATATTATGTGATTTTATAAGAAATTATATCACTATCTGGATAGTATAATGTGGACATATTTTTAGAAAAAAAATGCTTCTACGAGTAAAAAATCTAAAATGAGTTGGTTGAGTGTATCCTGATCACCATTCTTGTGTATGGTGGATGGGTTGTAATTGTGAACATATTTAGACACTCTTGGGTGATTTTATAGGTTAATTCAAAATCTCTTTACAAACTATTATAAAGGATTTGAACATATTTATTTATAAAAGTTAACTAGATTAAAAAACATAATTGTAAAATGACAATGGGTAACCTATATTGTAGAAAAAGAATAATAATTTAGGGTATTCACATTATTTTTGAATTATTTTTGCTAAAATTATTATTTTCCCACTGTATGTTTAATAATATATGTATTCTCATCCCTAAACATTCTTTTGAAGTAATGGTTGGAGCAAGAAGGAATTAAGCTAACAATAAATATAATGGATAGTTCTGTGATGGTCCTGATTTCTAATTGATTAGTATAAGAATCAGTGTTAAAAATTTAGTTATTATTCTAAATAAACTATTAGGAATTATGACGACTAAAGTGAATATAGTTCCATTACTCATCACACTAAATCTGAGAAATATGTAGTATTATAAAAATTCGAGTGAGAAAGAAGATGAAGGGAAAAAAGAAAAATTACTTCATGTAAAAAATGTGGGAAAAACACTAGGGACTATCTAAAAGGACAAATAAAATGTTTTATTTGTTGAAAATGAGGATATAATGAAATTATCAAATGATGGAAAATGAAGCATTCAATCAACTTGATAAAGGAAAAAGATTTGTGTTATAGTTTTACTTATGATATGAATATAGACATTTCATTTAAATATTTTATCATAAGTATTGTCTATATTATTGAAATCCTTAATTAATTTATTTTTTAAAAAAAATTCTAGGATGTAATTTATTTTAGGTGGAGGTATGTAACATCCTAGGATTTCAGTATACTTATATTTTCTTTAAATAATTCTTAGTGTAGTATCTTTCTTCACAAGCACTAAAATGGAGGTCATGATACATTATGAAATTAACATAATCATATTTAAATTATTATTATGAAATCATACAGTCTATGTGTATATGATATAAAATATTAAAATTCATTAAATTAAAAATTTTGTATGAAATGATACTAGAAACTCTTAATGTTTAATAAAGTCATTTTTAAATAAATGTTGTATATTTATATATACTGTTTTTATATTAAAAATTAAATATATAATCACTATACATATTATTATATAAAATTAACTTTATTTTTTTAATTTATAATATATAAATTAACTTAGTTTTAGTTTATGATTTTTTTTGAAAATATCATTTTTAGTTTAAAATGAGGGTTTTATGAAAATTATAATTTTCATGACATTATAAATATATAACAATGAAATAGAAGTTCATAAAATCATTTAAGTGATAAAATAATAAATTCAGTAACAAAAATTTTCATTTGAAAATATTATTTTAATTTTGGAAACCCATGACCAATATTTTTAGAACTAAAGTAAATAGTTACTTTAATAAAGAAAATAGTTTTATGTATTTTCTTTCAATCAATTATTATTTTGTTTATATTGGGTTATTACATGATTTTGATATAAAATAACTTTAATTGTATTTATTATAAAAAATTTATTTACAAAATATTATTTACATTAATAATGTTAACTCACAGATAAATTTTATGCATTAAAACATGATTATATTAAAAATTGTTTTTAAGTGTTAAACACGTTTATTAGAAAATAAAATTTTCTTAATAATATTAAATTTAATTGATAAAATTAATATCATATTTAGGATTATAATAAACAAATTATGTGGTAAAATAAATATTAATTGAGATCATTTCAATTAGTTAATATGGGTGAAAATAGAATTAACAATGTAAAAGTACAAATGGGTAAAGTGAAAAGTGGAAGTACAAACACCTAAATCACTCCAAGGTATCCCTCCATGATTGTATAGGAGTAATTTAAAACATATCATGGCCCATAATCCATAATTTATAAGCATGGGGGTCTTTGACCTTGAATAGTGTAAATAAATAATTTAATAAGTTATTAGAATTCCAAAACTACCTTCCCTACACTTATAAAAGTAAACACTTACACCACAACATTACACACCCACACATTCTAATTAATTATTTAAAATCTACCCATATTTTCTTCCTATGACCCTATCACATGAAACATATCATTTTTTTGGACATAATTATTCTAATACCGTCATTTACAAAGATAATTCCAAAGAAAATCATAGTTCCCGAGGTGAGTATTACTCTCCTCTTAGAATTTATTTTTAATTTTAATTTACTAAATTAACCTTAAAATTTTTAATATAATGAATTTAGTATTATATATATAATTATATTTCATTATATTAATGTAACATAAATTATTCATTCATTCTATAACATCCACCCAGAATAATAAACACATCAATCGTGCAAATGTGCAGACTACTACCTCTACAACACGATGCAGTTCCTGTTTCCTGACACCCAATTAGGGTTGGTATCAAGGATGGCTTTAATTAATAATTTTTATATTTATGTAACTTATAAATTATGAAATTATATCATTTTAAATTTACCTTAATTCCATTTATTTGTTAAGGAATGAGATCGTTAATCGTCAGTATGTGGGGACCACCACTTCCATTAACGACATGTCTTATTTCACTTAACTGTCTAAAATGGATGGACCTAAAAGTTTAATTATTTAAATAATATTATGATTATAAAATTATTATAATTATGAACTGATAGATTTTCATATACCTTCACTCTGTCCATTCATTGAGAAATGGCTTCGTTAATCATGCATACATACATACTGTCGCCTCCCCAAATGATGAATTTAATTTGTCGATAAACACCTCATTAATTGTTATAAAAATAGATTTTATAGAGATATATTATTTATATTTCATGTATAATATTATTTGAATATTATTTGAATATTATATAATAACAATTACTTACTCATTTGATCATTATGGAACACTTTTGTTTTGGTCGGTTTACCACCTACTTTAGAAATTTTGTAATGTTTATATAGTGAATAATTAAGGAATATTATATATTTTTAATGAAATGTAATATTATTTTAATGATGTTTTTAAAGGATTTTGAGTTATAATATTAATATCTAAACATGTTAATAATATATTATCACCATTCATTAAAAATGATGAAATAAGTTTTCTCCAACATCATCTTTATGAGTCATAATTTAAACAATCTTGGGGTGAAAGTGAAACATTATAAATATTTATGGGTCATATATTAAATAATAATAGGTAATATAGTAATTATGAACTTGGTATAAAATATAAAGTATCAACATTAAAATTATAAATCCTGTTCAGGACAATTAAAAGTATTAACACCCAACTTTAAAAACAAACTATAATGAACAAATATATTAAAAATAAATAATTATAAATAATTATATAAATGGTTCATATAAACTAATAATGTTTTGGAATTTATGATTAATATAGTTATGGTTTTTTATAGGAAGTTATATTTTGATCAACTAAGAAGGGAAATAAGGTATGTAATTTTTGTTTAAAACTCCCTTTATTGAGACATGTTTTAATTTATGAACTAATTTACTTTTATATAGTGTATATAATACCCAATTGTTATGTTACCATGAAATATATATTTTTTAATGTTATTTAATGTTAATTTTCAAGATATATCTCCTTAAAGGGATTCAGTTAAAAAGTTACTTAGGTCTCAACTCAAGTCCCTTTTCCATGCATCAAAATTTTCTTCTCGACATTGGTCTTACAAGTCTCCTTTCCCATATCATTCCATTTAAATATATTTTATTCCATTTATATTTGAATAAATTAATACTTATCATTAAAATTTTTCTCTTTGGGGGATCATGTTCTCTTTCAAAATGTATCAGTAAAAGGAATGATCCCCAACCTAAGTACACAACTATTTTTCTTCCAAATCCACGTTTTACCTATCAAAAGTACATTTCATAATATTGAAAGCGACATTCATCCATAAATTCAACACTTATCAATGAATTGTATTATAACCATTTTAATTAAGTGGATTTGACTAAAATGTTTTAATGTAATTTAATCATCTCAGCAATATTGGTTTTGAACAAAAACATTTCACCTAATGTAATATTTCAAAGTGTTACAAAGTAAATAATTAACAAATTGTTTTATATTTATTTTCAACTACAATAATTCCCTTTAAAAATTTACAGAAGGGTTTTTTTATGAATGGAATATTTTTTAAAAATTTCTTTATGAACTTATATTTCTACCTTCTTTTACATTTTATAGATATTAATTATAATATTTACTCACAAAAACCAATAAAAATTATTTTTGAAGAAAATATATTTTTGAAGCATAAAATGAATTTTATAAAAATTGATTGATTATTTAAAAATAATTAATCAATAATTTTTTATTTATTATAAACATTAATTATATTTCATAATTTGGATAATACTATTAATACCCACCAATTAAACGGTTAGGTTATAGTGATCATATTAAATAATAATATTTCACAGTTCATTTAAACTTGGTGTCATGTATTTTGGAATTAGTGGGTCACAATTTGGTAAATTGTTTCATTTTATTTCTTTTCTACATACATAGTAATGTTACTAATTTTTGTTACCATGGTTAAGCGTAAATCGAGTAATTAAAGTTAAAAATAAAATGACAAGGACTATAAAATGACCCTAAAACATTCTTAAATTTCATTTTGTTAGTATATTTCATCCATAGTCATCCAAAGTTTAAATATATGGATTTTTTTTCAATTTTTTTTATAAGAATTATAATATTTCTTTAAATAAAATGTCACACTATTATTTTTGATAACTACAATATTTTTAACATTGGAATAAAATAAATGTTTGTTTGGTTATAAATATTATTTTAAAATATAAAAAATTTATCTTTATCATGGTGATTTATTTTAAATTTTTAGTGAATAAAAAATTATCTTAAATTCTTACACAATGGTAACATAATAATTATTCAGATGAAGGAAAAATAAATTAAATGGTATTAAAAATTTGAAAAGTAGTATAATTTAAAGAATTAACATGACTAATGAATTTCATAGATAAAAATTATATATTATTATATTTTTATTCATTGTACTAAAATTCATTTGTTGTCTTGGTGTTATAAAAGTCAAAGTAAATGAATAGTTCTAAAATTGACATTATTTGTATTTCATGAAAATAATATTTTACTAAATGATATAAATTATTAAAAATCCAATATTTATCTATTTGATTAGGATATTGTTTAAAATACCAATAATGGTCTATTTTAATATTTATAGTGACTATATTGACCCTTAACGAGTAAAAAACCTTATTATCATGGTAAGTGTGAAAATGGGAAATAGGGGTTAAAACATAAATATACGAGTATAAATGGGATCTAAAATTGTCAAAAAATATTTTATGATATGTTTTTGACTCATAATAATATTATATTATAATGTTTTATATTTATTTTCATTTTGAAGTCAAAATTAATTTAATATTTTAAGAAATTTCAAGAGTTCCCCTCCCCTCTCTTATGAAAGGGAACCATTTATTATTATTTAGTAACACTTAAAACCCATTTTTTCATAAAATATCTAAAATAATAAATTATTTACATACCTATATACTTTATATGGGACCTATTTTTGGAATAATAAAAATATTATCGGTCTTAAGGTGTAATGAAAATGATATTTTTCATAGAAGAGTTATAGTTTTAACTGAATATTTTTGTTTTATTTATTCTTCAACACCCTTAAAATATTATTAAACCACGATAATATAATAAAATAACTATAATAAATATAATCATATGTTATTATTTTAATTTAATGACCTATATCCATATCTTCTTCCATAAAATGGAAAACAAAACCATCATCCACGTGTATGATAGACTACAGCCTCATGAACAGATGTAATTTGTTTTCCATCACTGTCTTCTATGACGGGATTATAATGATGGAATTAATTTTTATATATCATGTTGATGAATATTAATCATTATTAAAAGATAATATACCATTTAACTTATTAATATTACGTTCATGGAAAATGACAATATCATTCGTGCATACAGGTGGACTACCACCTCCGTGAAGCAATGTGATCTATTTTTCATCACCACATCACATAGATGATATATATGAGTATATTTAAAGAATAAATATTATATTTATTATATTATGAAAATTATTTAATGATAAAATAATACTTACCTTCTTTTTATAATTATTGTTGAAAAATAGAAACGTTACTCATGCTTATGTATGAACTACCATCTCCATGATTGTAACATAGTTTAATTTTCACAACAATCTTTCATGATTGGGTTTGAAAGTATAATTGATGTAGAAAATTGATAATTATTTCATGATAATTATTTTTTTATATTATGTAATGATGATAATTTTGGTAGTTATCAACTCACAGAAGCTATTCTGAACACATGAAACGAATATCATGAAAACATCCGATATGAATTTAATCGATTAAATAATTAAATATAGCATGGTAAGAGATAAAATAAAATGAACCATAAAAATGAATAAAGTTATTAATAAATTAAATAATTAATCTATGTTTATTATTCATGAATATAAAGAACAAATGTGATGATTTAGAATAAAGGTATAGGATTGTTTTTACAATCCTCTTTTAAAGTTACCCTTAAAACTCTATTTTCTTCCATATCTATATTTTTAAAATCATTTTATGGATGTATTTTTATGTAAATAAGTTAATTATAATGGAAATTATTTGTTTCTTTTATTTTTTTTCAAAGGTTTTCATAAGAAATCTTTTTATGTAATGTTTTAACATTATTTACAAAAAGACAAAAGGAATGTTCCATTTTAATGTATACAGATACAATAATGACTCCCACCACCATAACCATTATTTAATTTTTGTATTACATAATATGATTCCATATTTTATTCAATTAAAAACCCTATTTCCTTATGTTTTGGTTATTTTAATAAAGGTTTTTAAAATGGAATGGATATATCAATATATGAAAATGTTTTCTTATGAGGGCAATGATTATTTTAAAAGTAACCCATATTAAAAATTAAATATTCTAGTAACTTTGACTAGAATTCACTTTATTACATTCTAAGAGATCATATAGGTTTTGGGTTTTATAAATTTAAGTCATAATTATCATGTAAAAACCAATATATTACAAAGTGGACACTTCGATTCATTATCCATTTTCACATAAATCAAAACTTTTAAAAATAAACATATTTTCTTTTTATGACACATCTACACCATTTTCATCTAAACATTATAATTATACCTACTAATAATATGTAATTTTTTTTTCAAATTTGGTATTAGTATAAAAATAATAGTAAGATATATAAAAATAAATAAATAAACCATTAGTCCATGAATACTTATATAAAGATTCATTTTTCAAAATAATCTTTGGAATCAAAATAAATAATTTCTTACCCAAGAAATCAACTTATCTGAAAAAATATTTTCATGAATAATTATTTCAATAAATCTTAAAATAAAAAATAGAACTCATAAAATTTTATTTGAAATCATAAAAAACTCAAAATTTTTATTTTGAAAAGTTATACTTTTAAACCTTATGAAGTAACATATACATTCCTTTAACTTATGAAATAATAATATTTCCATATAAAACATAAAAATAATATAAAAATAATGTATGTAACTTGGGGAGTAATTTTTATATCACTATTACTTACACATGGAATAATAATAATGGTTACACATGGATCAACCATCATTGTAACACTAGAAATAACAACCAAGACTATAATTAGAATAAGAATCATAGTATATTCCCATAATCTATTAGGGGAAAACTAATCTGTTAACATCATCCATTTACCTAATAAATTGGATAAATATAAATGGATCAAACACCCTTGGTTTATAATATAACCACTGAACCTCATAAACAATTCCAAAGAACCATTATAGAATACATAAATATTTCATCATAAAAATGTTCTTTTCACCCATAAGAAAACATTTTTGAATATCGATATATCCATTCAATTTTAAAATAATTTTTGAAAATAAATAGAATATAGGGAACTATAAAATATGGAATTAAGGTTTTTATTTTATGAAAACATGAAATCTTGTAAATGAATCCAAAAATAAAATAACGGTTATGGCAGCGAGAAATGTCATTGTCTCTATATACGTTAAAATATAACATTTATTTTTTATTTTGTAAAGGAAGTCAAGAAGTTATGTATAAAGGTTCTTTTTTAAAAACATTTAAGAGGGAAATAAAAATTCATTTCTAGTTAATTTATAACCATATAAATACATCTATAAAATAATTTTTAAAATATGGACATGGTAGAAAAATATTTTTAAAAGAAAATCCCTTACATTGGGTTTGGATTACTATGTACTCTATTTATCTTCTTAGATAATAATATTATGTTAATTATTAATTTCTTGAGAATTCTTTTCAATTTTATTATTCCTTTTATCTCAATTATTACCATGTTATAACTATTTCATAGTCATTTAATTTTACCTCAGATGTTTTGACTATATTGAGTTCATAAGTCTAAAATGAATTCGGTTGGTTGAATATGGTAAAAGAGGTCATTATTATATCATTTATATAATAATAATATTATAATAATTATCATTTTTATACACAAATTATACTTTTAAAACCAATCATGAATGATGTTTATGAAAAATGAATTACGTCACAATCCATGAGAAGGTAGGCCGTACTTCCACATGAGTAACGATTACATTTTTTAAAGACCATTATGGATAGAAGGTAAGTATTATTTTATCTTTATATAATGATAATAATATCATAAATATAATATTAATTCTTTTAATATACTTTAATATATAATCCATGTGACGTTGTGATGAAATACGAATCACATCGCTTTGTGGAAGTGGTAGTCTACATGTATGCACGAACAATGTCATCATTTTTTCATGAATTGAAATGTAAGAAGTTAAATGATATATTAACTTTGAATAATGATAAATATTTCATGAATACCATATATAAAAATTAATTCCAACATCATAATATTGTCATGAGATACGATTATGGAAAATGAATTAAATTGGTTCTCAAAGAGGTAGTTCACCGTTCACATGAACGATTATTTCATTTACCATTTGATGAAAGAGAATATGGATATTGGTTATTAAATTAACATAATAAAATATCACTATATATGGGTATTTTAATAAGGTAATTAGGAAGATATTGGCTGAAAAAATAATTTTTTTAAGTTTTAATAAATGAGAATAAATGGTTACTTTTTATTAGAGAGGGGAGGAGAACTATTGAATTTCCTGAAATATTAATTTAATATAAATTAATTTTGAAATAAAAATGATTCTAAATTTATAATTATAGAATATAATATTATTATGTGTCTACATAATCTCATATAATAATATTTTGGTTTTTTTTAGATAACATTTTTAAACTAATCTTTTGGTTTCAACCCCCAGTTAACCATTTTCTCACTTACCATGAAAATTAGGATTTTTTACTCTTTGAGTGTCAAGATAGTTAATATGAATGAATAAATGTCCAATAAATGGAACATGATTGATATTTTATACCATACAATAATCAATTTTACAAATATAGTTTTTTAGTAATTTTATATAATTTAATAATATTTTATTCTCATAAACCGTCATTAATGTCACTTTTAGAACTATTCATTTATTTTGACTTTTATAACACTAAGAAAACAAATAAATTAAAATAGAATGAACCCAAAAATACATAATATTTCATGTTTGTATTTAATTTTTTTCACATTAATAATTTCAAATTATACCACTTTAAATACTTTTAATATCTTTTATCTTGTTTTCCTTTATTTTAATAATTATCAAGCTAGCATTGCGTAAGAATTCAAGTTAATTATTTATTCAATAAAATTTTAAAATAATTTACCAAATTAATAAAAATAATTTATATTACATAATAATATTTATAACTGAACATATTCTTAGGTTATCCCTAAGAAAAAATACTATAGTTATTAAAAATATGAGTGATATTTTTTAATTTTATTTAAATAAAATATTATAATGGTTACAATAACATATAAATAAAAAAATGTCAATATATTATAAATTTGGATGAATATGGATGATAAATACCAATAAAATGATATTTAGGAATGTTTTAGAGACATTTTATAGTCATTTTCATTTTATTTTTAACTTTAATTACCCGATTTATCGTCAATTGTGGAAAACAAATTAATAGGGGAACTATTTATGTTGATAAAAAATAAAAAATTCATATTTAGAAAATCATGTCACAACTATTATAGATATGAATTAATTTTTTTAAAAAAATTAGATCAAATAATTGAAATAATTTTCATTAAAATTATACTAGAAAAACAATACGATTTTTTTATAAAATACCTATTTTAAGTATAATTTTTTTTATTTTTAAATTAAAGGATAAATTTCATTTCAAAAATCATAATTGGATTATTTTAAATAAAAATGAACTTATTAAATTTTAAAATTAATCAAAAATATATTTTTTCTTTATAAATACTTTAAAAGGAAAATACAGCTTTCAATAAATATGAGTATTTTTAACTATTCATTGAGAGACCAAAATTTTAAAAAAATTTCAAAAAATAATTTCAATATAACTTTGACATGATTAATTCAAAAATTAATTTTTTTTTGAATTGAAAATTTATTATTTAGAAATTAGGATTTTCTATAAAACTATATAATACATCAAAATCCAATTGGTTATAAATAAAGCATTTTTCCTTTTGACTTAAAAATTGTGTAATATTTTTATAATAAATGTAAATATATAAAATATAAATAATGAATATATAAAAATATCTTATATCAAAATTAAATGCGCTGCTACGTTCTCGCCCTTTTGAAAATTATGTCCTCATTATTTTATTAATTTATTCGACAAGTGGGGATACCTTTCTCTGATAACATTTTCAGACTCACATGTTTCTTATTCAACCATATTGTTTTTCTATAAAACCTTATCTTATTGAATTAATTTATTTTGTAATACTTTCTATATGTGGTCAAAAATCAAAATATACCATTCTTCATAAGTAAAATTATCTCCCAACTAAACTACCTTAGGACTCAAAATATGAGATGAATATGGAATCTAATTTCTTAACTTCAAAACATTTAAAACATTCTGTACCTGGGATAAACTCAGAGGAGAGTTCACTTGAATGGTAACTGATCCAAATTGATTTTGGATTTCATATGGTCTAATGAACCATGAATATTTATTGAAAATAACAAAAAAATGATTTAAGGAAATGAACCGTGGAATTAGTTCCCTCTTTTTACTAAAACACATAAAATTTTTCCATTTAGGTATATTAAGAAAATCATGATCACCTACCTCAAAAGAAAGATATTTTTCTACCCACATAACTTTTCTACCTACTCCGAGACATCATCATATATTGCTAAATAAACCTTAAACTCTCAAACATTTCCTATACCAACTCTGATCCAATCAAATTCCATTCTCCTACTTTATCCCAAAAAGATGGAGTTCGACACCTCTTTCCTTATAATTCCTAAAAAGGTTCCATCTATATATTGTCATAAAAACTTTTATTATAAGAAAACTAAACTAATTAAATATGTGGATCCTAAATTTCCCAGTAATCTATTGAACAACCATGAACCATGTCTTCCAAATTCAAAATTGTTTACTCAAATATCTATCAGATTAAGGATGAATGATGGTAATAATATTTAATTTAGTGCCCAATAACTTCTAAAGTCATTTTAAAAAATTTAAACTAAACTTGGTATCATGGTCAGATAACGTGGAGAGAGTAAATATATGTAAACTAAATATATTCTTAAGATATTATTATGTAAGTTGAACTAAATATATAATATATAAAATGGGAAAAAAATAAACATATTTAGTAAATTGATCAATAATAAACCAAATCAAAATATTACCTCAATATGTCATTTCCAATCCTACTATGAAATCCATGGATATGTTTTCCCATTTCCACTCTAGTATACGAAAATTCTGAAGTACCCCTTTAAAAATTGTCATTATATTTTAACCCTTTGACAATACAATCATTTAATAGTAAAATAAACAATATCACTTTTCATTCCATCCCAAAAGTAATACTCCAAAAGCTATCTATAAATATTCATAATTTGAGGATAAAAAAATGGGGAACTATCAGCTTCAATAAAAAATTATCCCTTCATTGGGGAAAAACTAGACACACAGAATCTCTTTCCAAATTAGAAAACACGTTCTTTTCCAACAATTAATTTAGGAAACTTACCCTTCTTAAGAAAATTTTCCTTCTCATATAACTCATAGTATTACATCTGAGTTTGATTAATTCTCTCTCTTATAAAGATGATTATACTCTCAACTGAAAAAATAGAGGAAGTTCCCACATCCACATCCTCTAGGATAGAATCCATCAAATTGTTAACCAAATGGTGATGTTCTAAATATTATATGGTTAATTAACCACTATTTTTTCATAATAAATCCATCGATAACTTTTTCTTCTTTTCCAAGATGATAATGAACTGTGTAGAAATAATCTTGTATCAATTATATCCATCTCTACTATCTCGTGTTCAACACTTTCATTGAATAATGAAAAATATGTATTTTATTGAATATTTTATTTTCTTTTTGATTATATGAAAATTAAAATTATATTTTGGAGTAGTTTTTAATATTAATTAGTTAAATTTTATTTCAAATGATATAATTATGTTTTTTTTTCATTGAAAATTAAACTTGAATTTATTATAAAAACATTTTATACTTAAAAAACATTTAAAAAATGTTTTTCATCACATTTTTAGTTTAATTTTAAATTAAAATATTCCACTTTTTTATTTTGAATTTTTTAAAATGAATTAGTTATTTGGAATCAGTGGGTCAAATTTTTTTTAAATAGTCCACTATTTTTTGGGTCAATATAAAGAGTAAATGTGGTAATTTTTGATACCATGGTTAAGAATAAATTGGGTAATTAAAGTTAAAAATAAAATGACAAGGACTAGAAAATGACCCTAAAACTTTCCCAAATTTCATTGGATGAGTATATTTTGTGCATAATCATAATTTTTTTAATATATATCCATTTTTTCATTTCTATGGGATTAAAAATTTTATAATATTTTATTTAAATACAAGTAAAAAATATCACACTCTTGTTTTCAATAACTATATTAATTTTAACATAGGTATAACTAGAGGATAAATTCGGTTATAAATATTATTTTTAAATATAAATGATTTCTAATTATCATGGTAATTTATTTCTAATATTTATTTAATAAATAATTACATTAAATGATTATACAATGGGAACACAATAATTATTCAAATAAAGGAAAAATAAAATAAATACAATTAAAAATATTAAAAGTAGTATAATTTGAAAGAATTAATGCAATGCTTAAGTTTATATAAAAACATAAAATATTATAGAGGTTTTTAATAATTGGATTCAAATTATATTATTTGTATTCATGTTATAAAACTCAATGTAAATAAATAGTTCTAAAATTGATATTATAGATATTTTATGAAAATAATATTTTATGAAATGATATAATTTTTTTTAAAATACTATATTTTTAAAATTTATTATGATATGGTTTAAGATATCAATCATGATCAATTTATGGTATGTTTTTCTATTTTTAGTAACTATCATGAACCCTCAAAGACTATGAAAACCTTGTTGTCATGGTAAGTGCGAAAAGGGTTAATGAGGTTAAAACCAAAATAAATGGGTAAAATCGTCATAGGAACTTTTCCTAAAATTATTTTATGAAATTATTTATACTAATAATAATATTATACTCTAATATTATAAATTTTTATCCATTTTTAAATCAAAAGTAATTTATGTAAAATTAATATTTTAAGAAGTTCCAATAGTTCCCCTCCCCTCTCTTATAAAAGGTTTCCACTTATTCTCATTTATTCAAACATAAAAAATCATTTAGTTCAGAATATATATACCAAAATCCCTTACTAAAACCCCTTAACACATTATAGAGGCATTATTTTGGGAATAACACCATTATTATAGGTATTAATGTGTTAAATAATGGTTATTTTTCCAAGAAGAGGTATAGCTTTAACTGTATATTTCAGTTTTATTTATTCCTCCACATCCTTAAAATATTCATCAACCATGATAAAATAATAAAAAAATATCATAAATATATTGATATGTTATTATGATAATTTCAATATCTATATATATCTCATCTTTCATCAAATGGGAGATGAATTTGTTGTTCATGTGTAAGACATACTACCACCTCGTGAACTGATGTAATTTGTTTTCCTTAACCATCTCTAATGAATAGATTATAACGATAAAATTAATGTTTATATAGGATATTAATTAAATATTTATTATATTTAAAATATAATTTCTCATTTACAATCTTACCTTTCCATTCATAGTAAAATTATTATGTCGCTCTTGCATATATGTGGACTACTACCTCCATAAAGTGATTTGATTCATTATTCATTAACAAATCATAAGGATGATATATATAATTATATTTAAATAATTAATATGATATTTGGGATATTATTATAATTATAGAATGATAAAATAATACTTACCTTATTTCCATAATGATAATTGACATATATAAATGTTACTCATGCGTACGTACGACCTACTGACTCCATGATTGTAACGTAGTTCCTTTTTCATAACCAAATTTCATGATTGGTTTTAAAATTATGATTTATTTACAAAAAATATAATTATTACATGATAATTATTTTTTAAATGATGTAATAATGTATTCTTTGACTATAGTCAACTCTCTGAATCCATTTTGGACATATGAAACGAATATCATCAAAACATTCGACGTGAATTTAATTGACTAAATAATAACTTATAGAATGGTAAGAGATAAAATAAAAATAATAAAAATAAAGAAAAGAGTTCTTAAGAAAGTAAATAAGTATCCTATGTTTATTATTTAGGAATATAAATTATGAATGTGATGATTCAGACTCAAGGTAAGGTACTATCATTTTAAAAATCCTCTATTAATGTTTACCTTAAAACTCTCTTGTTCTTCCACATACATAGTTTTAAAATTATTTTATGAACATATTTATATTGAAATAAGTGAATTATAAAGTAATATTTATGTTTATTTTTAGTTTCCTTATTTTTTTTTTAAAATGAATCTTTTTACGTAATGTTTAATGTTATTTACGAAACGAATAAAGGAATGTTATATTTTAATATATATAGAGACATTGACCTTTCCCATCACCATAATTTTTTTTATTCCTTTATAATGTTCCATATTTTATTCAATGAATACCCTCCTTCCATATTTTCTCATTGTTTTCAAAAAGTGTTTAAAATGGAATTGATATATCTATATACAAAAATGTTTTCTTAGGGTGGAATTTTTTTTGAAAACTACAATATTTTATATATTATGATTATGTTATGGTTTTTGAGATTTGTTCCTGAGGATGGGTGGTTCTATTATAAAACAATAATATAGGATCTCATTATATCTCTCCAATTCATTAGTTAAATAGACAGATTTAATTGATTAGGTTTCTCATAATAGATTATGGGAATATACTCTAATGGTTATTCTAAGTATAAATGTGATTGTTATTTCTAGTGTAACTATTATGGTTACAAAAATTATAACCATGATGGTTATTCCATGTATATCCATGAGGTTTACTCCATATATAAGAGTGTCTACACCACATAATGCTTTTCCTTCACTTTACTACAGAATTCATGGTTGAATTTCTATTTTCCCTGGGGCTGCTCCAAAATGAGGGTTACGTGGAAAGACCCCCTCTCCAGGAGTAGGTCGTGGATTTACAAGATCGATGATAAAAAGGTATTGATGCATCCAAATTTGATTTATGAGTTTCTTACAAGAATAAATGTTTTATTAACCATATCAAGAAGTTTATATCTCTTAGAGGGCTTCAATTTGACTGCTTGTGGAGCCCAAAAAAACTTACAGAACAAAGGTTATAGAACTCTAAAGATGGATAAATTTTATAAAGGTATTTGCCTCACCTGTGCGGAGGACCTGCGTAGAGGACCTATGTAAAGGACCTACATGGAGGACCTGCACAGAGTAACTCCTCCACCTAGGGTTCCCCATTTTCCTACAAATAGGACCCTTGGGCTCCCCATTTGAAAGGATGAAAATTCATAAGAGGACCTAAAGTTCTCATTGCATAGCCCCCCTTCAATTGGGTCTTAAAAAACTCTCAAGTAAATCTCAGAAACATGAAAGAATTGATAATTAAAGGGACCAGTGGATCAAAGTACCATAAAGATCTATAACACATGGAGCTGTGCTATGGAACCGCACTAAGGGACTACTCTAAGTACATTCACAAAGGACCGACTCTAAGGACCTGGACTATGGGACTGCACTATAGATCTATACTGTGGAACTACACTATGGAACTGCACTAAGAACCTTCTCTAAGCAACTAAGCTAAGGACCTATGCCAATAACCTGAGATAAGGACCTCTCGAGCTAAAAACCTCAGCTATAATGGGATTCCTCCTTATGAGTAATCCCCTAGAAAATCTAAATTGGAATCGTCCTTAAGAATAACCCCAAACCGATCCTATGGGAATCATCCTTGGAAGTAAGCCCCAACCAAAGACCAATGGGAATCCTACTTAAGAGTAATACCCAAACAATCTTCAAATGTGGATCCTCCATAGGAATAATCCCCAATAATATCCAAATTGGCATCCTCCTTAGTAGTAATCCCCAACCAATCCTCAAATGAGAATTTTCCTTAGAAGTAAGCCCCAACCAATCCATTTTTGAGAATCCATCATGATGTAAGCCCCTAGCCTTTCATATAATAGTTTCCAAAATCGCACCTCTCTACTTCCTTCACCTCCAATACTTCCTTATATTGGACACTTGTCTAATGTAAAGTGAATAGAAGGAAGGTTCGTTGCCCTAAACTCTACCACTACAGGCCTGACCTATTCCATCAGCGAAGGAGAAAGTGTGTGTGGTTTTTTGAATCTTTCACATCCTCTTGTTTCTGACACTGAGAATGAGTCTTGTGGGTTTAGGGGTTTTTAATGATCATAACACCCATACAATCCACCTGAATTAATAAACAATGAGAACTATGATTCCCACCATAATTGGGATACGTATGAAACCTTCACATAGTTTCCAAGCTCACTGGACATCCTCCTTAAGAGTCCAATCCAAATTCCCTTAATCCAGGAATCCTGCTTTAGATTTAACCCCGAATTAAGGCTCCCTAAAACTAATTGAGTTAATAAATCTCTCATAGACCCTTTTACAAGGTAATACTCTTTAGGAGTAAGCCCCAACTGATTTCTGACAAACGGTCATATATCTTTGTGAGACTTACCGAACTATGTGGGCTTTGATTCCCATCCAAGTGGGATATATAAGAAGCCTATTTGATGTTAAAACCCCACACTCCAAATCAAACCTATTCTCTCTAGGCCACATTCCCTATAGGGTTTAATCTATCTTGGAAATCCACATCTTTTCCCGGTTCCTTGGCCTGCTTAGTCATAAGTCACACACCAAGCTTTCACTAGGAACCTTCCTCCTAGATGTTATTGCCACATAATATTGAAATATATGGTTGGGTCCTTATCACACAACCTTAAAAGGTATGGTTTTTCCCATTAAGAGGCATCAAACTATGTGGGTTCTGATTCCTTTCACAAGGATAAGTAGGAAACCCATCTATGGGTTAAATCCCAACATCAAAATAACGTTTTTATCCCAAGATGATGATAAAAACTAGATGAACCTATTTTTACCTGGAAGAAAGTGAACTATAGTGTAAATTTCCATCTCCATAGATAACAATAAATTCCAAAGTGACTTTCATCTACCTGGATGACCATAAATTCTAAAGTGCCCCTCTGAGTGGCTTAAAAACCATAATTATCATAATAACGACCAAAGAATCTATAAATATTATGTGAGAGGATACCAATGATGGAGAAAGTCTAATATATATCTCCATTGATGAAGAACCTAGAAAACATACAAATGATTCGTATTTCCATATATACTAATTATTGATTGCAAATTTCCAAGGAAACCAACATTATGCTTGGTAAATTAATAAGGATTCATGAACATATGTTAAATCTATAATAGATTCCCATAGTAGGAAATAATTCCCCTAAAAATTGTGGGATGTGCCCAACCTCCCATCCTCTCAACCAATGTGAGTTATTAAGCATCATGGGTAAAATACTTAACGAGTGCCTGCCTTTGGAATGAAAGTCCCTTTGGACACAAAACCATTGAATGTTTTTAATTCTATAAAAAAATCTATTGGAAACCATTTGGAAATAGTTATTCCTAACCATAACACACATTCTGAGGGAAACAAATTGTGAACCTGAGGTGAATCCTTAACCAAGGTGATAGTGTTTTCTATTTGTGAGGACCCTATCAATTGATAAAGGAGAGCTATTCAATGAAATAAATCATGTATGCATTCATCAAAAAAGATTCTACTTTTCCAGTTTTCATTATTTATATTTTTCATATATACAAGAAATTACTTCCAAGAACTCCCTTCATTCCAAATGGCATTCTTCCCATTCTCACTAACGAACGCCCCCACTACTTCTCAAGATGGATCCTCATCTGCTCGAAGGAAACCATCAATGACTCAGCTTCTTCAATTCTAGGTATCTAATGCACTGGTTTGAGAGCACCTTCAAAATAATACCATCCCAACTTTGGAGGCTCCCAGACAGGCTATCAAAATCAAGAATAACCCCCGGTCATCTCCTCAATGATGACTGGTGGTCCAGAAGAAGATGGTGCTAATGACCATCTTCAACCATTTCGGGAGATTATCCCCAAAATTCAACCACCAATCTATCCCATTTTACTGAGAGGTCAACCAATAGGTGGCATATAACCTTGTCCCAAAGACACAGGGGCCCTTCCCAAGGGCTCTTTCCAAATATTTTCACCACTGACACCGTGCAACAGCAAACCCTCAAAACGATGAGGGTTTTATATTTGACTGTCTAGACCAAGTCCCTAGGACCTGGGCATGCAAGATAAACGACCAGGGAAAGAATATAGCTGATAGAGAGAAGGTTCCTACCTTTTCCTCCTACGAAGAATTCCACTAATCCAATTTGGTGGAAAACAGTGAGCGAGCACATACACCTTCCTACCTTAACTCCACTTGCCAGTAGACTCGTATGGAAGTACCCAACCAATCCCACTATTTTAATCCAGTGGAGTATTGTGAGAAGGCACATACACCTGCTTACAATCGATCATCCACTCAACAGACTTGTCTGGCTAAATTCAAGAAATCTCACCAACCATGTTTGGTGGCAATTTTCAACAAGGAACATACATCTGCCTGTATCCATTAAGCCTTCCAATAGTCTTGTTTGGTAACACCCATAGAATTCAGTCTAAAACCTCTGATGAAAAACCTATGTTAGATCCAACTCTATTCCCCAATACACAAGTATTATCAGTATCTACTAATAGGAGATGGAGGTCAAGATAAGGTAAATACACCTACTCCAGATACAGAATTGACATATATTCCTATTCCTTCTACTAAAGTCAGCAAGCACATTTTGGAAATAGTGAAAGGGAAGACAAAAATTCCTTCCTATATCTTTGATGATTTCTAGAATATAATAATGGAAACTTAATCAGTACCCGAGAGAAACACATAATTATGTCCCCACTCCTAGTATTACTCATCTCCATGCCATCTTGGGGTAGATACACACCTCTATTCCATCCCAGGAGGGTTATGGGGCACACTCCCCCATACCAAACATACAACTAGACTGGGAACATACACCCATTAAAATTGGATATAATCAGCCTATTTTAATGCCCAATACCATGTATAAACATACACATACTCATGATAACTACTTTTCCTTACAAGTGGACCCATTTGCATGTAATAAGGAATCTAAGAACAAGTCTCACCAATTAGAGTTGGAGAATCAAGAGTCAATTTGCAATATGGATCCTCTTAATTTTAGAGTTCTTGAATCCCATAGACATTTATCTATTGCATCTCAAGATCCTACCTTGCCATTTCCAAATTTTAGGTGTAGTAGTAGTAATTATGAAGTTCCTTACCAAAAATTTCATCATAAAGGTTTACTTCATGACAATTCTGTCAGTCTCGAGAATCTATATTTGGATGAGAGCCACAGAAACCCACCATGTAGCAAAAAGACCAAGGATCAATAGGTTTTATCCCTTTCTATAATCCACCATGGTGGTCTTCCCCATAATGGAATTTTCTGTGAATTTTCTCTCTGAATTAGTGTTTCTCATTGTCAATATAATTCTACAACTTACAATTTATTGATTATAAATACCTCTTATCTTGAGTCACTTGCTAACATAAGGCTAGTCATGTTTTATGCCTTGTTACTGGTAGGTGAAATACTTTTTAATCTAGAATAAAAACCAAGGTGAAGGCCATTCTTTAAAACTCTCTTGGTTCATTTTTCTTCTAATATAGAATAAGAAACACCAACTGATCCCATTCCTTGTGGTAAAACAATCAGAAAGTTCCCACTCTAGTCGGACCAAGTTGAGAAACATTTGAAAAAAGATGAAGAGGATATTATTAACATGAGGGAACAATGGATAAGGGGGAAATACCAGTCATGTTTTGGACTTTTTCCATCTCTCAATACAACATTACAGATATGTTGGTAGAAGATTGTATTCATGATATTCGCTTAAACATATGGAAGAATCTTCATCATCTGAAAGCCAAAGTATTACCATATGATGAATATCAAATTCATGTTAAGGTAATAGTAGGGTTGCAACACCAAATTGACTTCTAATCTCTCTAGGCTTCCCAACATCCAAATATTGAGAAGAAACAGGAGGCCCTTCAATGTTCATGCCTCAATGTATTAAAGAGGTTGAAAAAATTGAATGCAGAAATCCCATATGGTGTTCAAATCAGAGGATGGAGTGCACACAGAGCATTACATTTCACTACAATCCAAATCTAGTGAACCCTACCAAAATTAATCTCATGCAATGTTATTTCCCCAATCCATGTACAAAAAATAAAATTCTATTCATGACCAAAGAGATGTTCATTAATAAAAGGCCTTGACTGAATTTCACCAAATTCAAGACTAAAGAGAGAAATCTATTGAGATACTTTGCATCAAGCATCTGAGAAAATTGAGAAAGCCTCTTTCTGAGAGTATTTTAGCCACCAGATTTCAAAAATGTCTAAAACAGAACAATGGTCTTCTGAAGTAAGTGATTTAAGTGAGTTCCAGATAATGCACCCAACCAATTTTTGAACTAGAATTCATAAGATTAGAAGATAGGATGCACCGATATCATTTATAGTAGTTTAGAAGACACCCTAGCTCGCAGGGATGTGATATTTTTTAACCTAACCCTCAGAGCCAACAAATATAGCCCGAAGGGTTGAGAAAGAAGAATAAGAACAACCTCAGCCTATAGGGATGAGGGATTTTCACATTCACAATCCCCGCCTTAACGAGAGTTAGTTTTATCACGATTAGGGAAGAAGCCACAAAAAGAATGAATGAATGAACTATCTGAGGATTCCATTTAGGTTAATGTACTTAAAATTGTTCCCAAGGAACCAACAAATTTGAGAACAAAGTCTCATGGAGGGCACAAACGAAGGCAATCTCACAAAGATACTAAAAAAATGCCATTAATTCATTATTCATCGGTGAATGTAGTTAATTCCATCATGGATGATCCTCTAGAAACTGAGTCCAGTTTAGTAGAGTCATATGATGAAGTTCATATTCATAATTCAGTCCAAACCAAAGAAAATAAAGGAGGTGTGCATACCCTAAATTATAGGCTTACCCAAAATTTAGATATCCAATTGAATAATAAACTTTGACCTCTTCGAAAGGAACATAATAAGGGAAAAGGTAAAGGTTAGACTATGTATCACATTTACCCGAAATAAGGTCAATCCATTTTTCTTGAGGAAGTATTTTCCCATCAAGAAGAGGAGATAAAGGATTTGAGAAGACTCAATGTAGAGTTACTCTGAAGGAACATTCCTACTAGACCTGCTCCACAAGTAGATCCTCATCTTTGACCTCCAATAGAACCAATTTACCAAAGAGGTTTTGTTACAACTATTGATGAGGACAATGAATTCCCTCCATTTCCATTACAAAAAGATCAAATTTAGGAACATCATTACATGTTGGCCTCTATTGGTTACCCACATCGGATACTAGTAGCACCACCAAGAGTGGTCTTGTTAGTTATTTCACCTGTTAAGGCTCTAATATTCATACCCATTTAGGTCCTGGATCATCCACATATTCCTCAAATACTCATGAACACCAATGAGTCCCTGAAGGCTCAATTGGAAGATATGGAAGGATGATGTAATCCAATATAGTCAGAAAAAAGGTTTATCCTGAATGGGTAGATCTGAATCCTCCTCCAAAAGACTTTGGGAATCCCACATTTCAAATATTTAATGGATTAGAAGATTCGGAGAAGAACTTGGTGCATTTTTTCTCTCATTGTAATCCCATGATGGGGACCCCTAATAAACAAGAGGTGTTGAATCTCATATGTCTTGTGCAATCACTATAGGGGCCAACCTTTGTCTATTATTCAAGATTGCAGTCTTGTTTGATTACTAGATGGGAAGATCTTTGTCATAGGTTCCTTTTCTTGTTCAACTCAAAATTAAAAAATACAATAGTCTTTAACCTCACAAACTGTAATAAAAGAGAGAATGAAAGAGTTTAACATTTCATTTCTCAGTGGAAAGGATTAACATACTAATTGACTATACCATTCCCTCAAGAAGAGTTTTTTCCCATTTGTGTGTAAAATCTCCCTGATGAGTTATACACACAATTAATCCCTGTGAAATATATAAGAGAGTTTAGGGATCTGGATTCGATTGCTTAACAGGTGGAAAACTCCATAATAGAGACTAGTGCCAAATCTTGAGTAATCCCATCAAATATGGGAAGAAGAGCATGAAAAGTTGAGTATTCTACAGTCACACTTAAGAAGGTCCCTATACCCACTCCTACTTCAAATACCTCATCATATAATAGAGATCCACCTATTGAGTGTTAGAAGCAACAATCACCTCATCAAGATGGTCAAAAATATCAAAGGGGAAAACAAATTGGGGAGTTAAAAAACAAGGTATATTCTTTTCAAAATGATCATGTTCCTGGCTACTTCATCTTATCTTTGGAAAAAAACTTTGTTCAGTTGCCAATTCCAAAGAATCCTAATAAAGAAGGAAATAAGGACCTCCCAAACTGTTTCCCCCTCTATAAAATGTTGGGGTACCCCATCCAGGAGTGTTTTGATTTTAAGGACCTCCTACAAATGATGGTTGAGACTAGTCAAGTTAAAATGAAAAATTCACCAACCCAAGTAGCATGTATTACTGCTGTAGATTTAGATAAGAAAGAAAACTGGTAGGAAGTCAAAAGAAAGAATGCTAAAAAATTCAATGGTTAGATGGTTACGAAAATAATCAACTGAACTCATGCCATTCTATGGAAAAAATTAAAACAAGCAACTATGTATCCTACTAATTTTGTTACAGTAATGATGTCTTCATCAAAATCCCAGTCCTCTGAAGGCCAATCCTCAAAGAAAAACATGGATGGAAAAATAAGGTGGAAGTGGAATAATATGAGTTTGCATCAAGGACAAAGTTTCCCTTGACCTCAGAGGATTATATTCCATCTGACTGAAAAGCACAAGCACCACCCCACCAAATGGAACAATAAAAATCAACCTATCAGGATGAATCTTCATCGGATGAGGAGTTGATTTTCGGTTTTGTTAACATTATTCACTTAATAGATCCCCATGAAAATGATGACTATGACTATGAATTTGAATTCCCTATACTTGATTGGGGAACTGGTAGAAGAGGTTGTGAGGGTCTAGGATATAAAGGAATATGTCGGTATGCTAGAAGCCACAATTTCAATTACACCTATGAATGAACCATTCATGCTGTCAAAACTTGTGGGAGTGTCCTCCTGCAGACTTAGCAGGAACAATGGGAATTATCCCAGACATGACAGGGTCTGACCTGACCTGATCATCTTAGAAGATCAACTAAAGGCTATACCACCACCTCTTCAGCATGTGGGCAAATCTAGCTAGCCTAATCCACTAATATAAAAAGTATTTCAAGATTCTTCCCCAAAAAATGGTGTATCCACATCAAGAACATCAACTTCCAAGGAACCTATAAAACAACATCTCTATATTGGAAAACACAGACCGCTAGATTAAATGTATGATGTGTTGAAGAAACTATCCCAAATACCAACAATGCTATCAATCCTGGATGCTCTGAATCCATCAAAGGATCTCCGAGAAGCAATTATTGAGGCTTTATCAATCCCTTAAGAGGTTTAAACCAAGGTTGCTACTACAGAGGTTTACTGTATAGAGAATGACCCAATAGAATGACTTGTATTCATATCTTTCAGAGACCAGGATTAGAATGCTATCATACATGGACACATCAAACCTCTATATCTATTTGTTAAGATCAACAATATTTATATATAGCGAGCCTTCATTGATAGTATCTCAGGGGTCAAAATCATTCTTATATTGACACTTCGCCAATTGGGCCTCATTGAATCCCACTTGTCTCCATATACTTTGATGTTACAGGCTTATAACATGAATGAGAAAGAACTTCTCAATGATATTACACCCAAAACATAATTTGGGGATCTAATATCTGATTCATAGTTCATGGTTATCAGTAGGACAAAACTTTCAAAATTATATTAGGGTGACATTGGCTACATCAATATGCAATTATTCCTTCATCACACCATCAATGTCTCAAATATTATGTCAATAGTCAAATTGTGACATTTCATGGTCATAAGGCCCCATTCAAAACTTGTGAATCACAGTACATTTTAGTGGAGTTCTATCACAAAAAGGGAAAATAGTCCATGGAGAATGATGTTACTATAATCAATGCTCTGAATGGTCTAGAAAAGATCCTAATTAACCTATTCAAGTATCTCAATGCATATTATGTGTTACCCATTAATAAAATTGAAAGGGTTGACCCAAATCCAAGCACTATTTTATTAATTTCCATAATTTAAGTTGTGGAAACTGATCCTGAAAACACAGAAGACATCACTAACTCACCAAGTAGTGATGAAAGCTTAAATGGATATGTCTTCATTCCATCCACCAAGATTTAGAAAGTCTCCACTTCATCATAAATTCTAGAATTAGTTTTCATACTCATGAAAATAATAGGGATTCAATTATCATCTCATAATCATCCCTAGATAATTTTGAAAATTCCATTCATCATTAGCGAGGCTAGGGATGGTTGCCTTATCTTTAGGATATCCAAATACTGACTCCTTATCTAGCTCTAAAAATCTTGCTCCATCATCTTCCCCCCCAAGAAAATGAATAAGAAGAAATGCATGAAAAATAAGAAGAAGAGGAAGAAATCAAGGATTCCCCTACATCATTTGAGGAATGCGTCTCTACCATTGTAGATGAAGTTAGAGAAATAAATCTGGGAACAAAGGAAGATCCACACCCCACTCTGATTAGTGTGGCCATGACTCCAGAGAAGAAATAGGTGTATACTTCATTTCTGAAGCAACACTGGGATGTTTTTTCCTAGAATTACATAGATATTCCAGGATGTGACCTGAAGGTGGCCACCCGTTATTTGGGTTTTCTAGAAGAGCATCAGAGATATAAGAAGTCAGCAAGAAGAACACGCTCAACACACACCTCCAAAATTAAGGCTGAAGTTGACAAGCTTATCAAAGACAAATTCATCAGAGTTGTGCTATATCCAATGTTTCTATCCAATAATGTCCCAATGAAAAATAATAATGTTAAAATCATAATCTGAATTGAGTTTAGAGATCTCAAACAAAATTTTCTCAAAGATAACATCCTATTTCCAATCACTGAACTCTTGATTGATGCAACAGCTGACTACGAAACTCTATCTTTTAGGGATGGATACTCTGGGTATAACCAAAATTGGATTTCCACATAATATGAAGAATCTAGATCCTTAAGGTACCCTTAAGTCATATTCTTCTATCAAGTAATGCTCTTTGGCTTAAATAATGATGGTACATCATATCAATCTGCAATGCACCACATCTTAAAACCCTTCTTGGGGAAATTCATTAAATGATATATTGACGATCTAGTGGTTAAATAAAGACAACATTATGATCACCTGGATGATCTGGAGACTATATTAAGCAAGTTTCAGCAAAATAATCTGAATATGAACCCCTTTAAATGTTCTTTCAGGGAAACCTTTTAAAAAATTATCAACTTTGTTATATTCCATAACAAAATTGAAGTTAATCCTGAGAAGTCAAAAGATATTCTTTGTATGTAACCTCCTAAAAACATAAAGGAGTTGAGAAGAATTCAAGGAAACTTGGCCTATATCTGGTTCTTCCTAGATAATCTGGAAGGAAAGTGTTTTCCCTTCACCAAATTGATGAAGAAGGGGGTTACATATCAATGGACCGATAAATGGCTAGAGGAATTTGATACCCTCATGAAATACCTCTTGAGCCCACCAATATTGATGCCACCTGTTGACAGAAACCCTCTCATTCTTTATATGACATCCTTGAAGGGATCACTAGGCACTTTACTTGCACAAAAGAATGATAATGGGAATGAATATAGCCTTTACTATCTGAGTTGATCCATGATCGATGATGAGACTCGATATTTAGATATTGAGAAAAGATTCCTAGAATTAATATTTGATGTTAAAAATTTGAGGCATTATCTATAGCATCATGAGTTTCACTTGGTATCTCGCAATAACCCACTCAAATTTATCCTCAGAAAACCTATTCTTACAGGATGTATGGTATGGTGGGCGGTTATTCTGAATCAGTTTGATATAAATCTTGTGCCTTAGAAAGTAGTAAACGGCAAAGCCTTGGTAGACTTCCTTGTGGAGCACCTGTCTACAGAAGAGATGTCTTTGAATAATGAACTTCATGATGAATAAATCTTCTCAATATAGGATAATACCAGAACATGAGAAATTTACTTTGATGGTGCTTCCAGAAGTCCAATGAGGAAGGTAATGGAAGACCCTAATATTAACAACGTTGGGTTAGGAATTATACTTATCTCCCCAGAAAGGGTGGTGTTTACATACACTTTCATATTATCAAAAGGTGATATGAACAATGAGGTATAATATTATGCTCTTATTATAGTCTTGGAATTAGCACTCCAAGTACTAGTGGATCACGTGGAAGTGAAGGGTGATTCAGAATTGGTAATCAAACATATCAATGGGGACTATGGAATTAGAAAATAATAACTAATCCCACTATGTAATTATGTACGAGGGTTCATGGTAGAATTTCTCTCTGAAGCATCATTGTCTTATATCATATGATAAGAAAATGACGAAGCTAATGCATTGGAAAATATAGACACAACCCTAGAAGATGTAAACCAGGATGAAAAAATCATCAGTATTTCCCATCGTCATGTGGTTTCACCTTTTTAAAAATCATAAGAGGGGAAATAAATGAAATCACTCTAATTTATGAGCTATATGGTCATACCACGAGATGGATGGCACCCATTATAGAATATATCCAAAATGGGGTACTTCCACTAGATAGAGTTAGGAATGAACATGTCTGGTGATGAGTAGTCAATTTCACTCTTTATGATAGCCCAAACCACCAGAAGATCCTCTATAAACGAGGCTTTAAGGAAATCCTCCTCAGATGCATTTATGGAGAAGAAACTGCATCTTTTAGGAAATAAATTCATGCAGGAGCCTGCGGTTCCCACTGGTTTGGGCATATTCTTTCTGATTAAATCCGAAGGCTTGGATACTTCGGGCCTTTAATGACACATGATTATACAAATTTCACTAAAAAGTTTCATCCTTTTCAGGTTCATTCTAAATTTATTCATCAACCCTAGAAGGTGATACATAGAGATAAATACTTTGGGCCATTTTCTACATAGGGAATGGATGGATTAGAAACCTATCCTCCAGCTATAAATAATCAATTCAAGTACATGCTTACTGCAACTGAGTTTTTATACAAAATGGGATGAGGCAATACCTCTTAATGAAGTCAAGGGAAAAAGCATTGTTATCCTTTTCAAAGCTAATATTACCATATTTGGTGTCCCTCACACCATATTGGTGAATAAAGAGACTAATTTCTATTTTGTTGAGGTAAAGAATCTATATCAGGAGAACATTATCAAATCCAACCATTCATCCCACTATCATGCAACATCCAATGGAAAGATATAGGCTTTCAACAAGACCCTATAGAATATACACTGGAATATGGTGGATAAAGATGAAAAGTTTTAGCCTGATAAGCTCTTGCATGACTTGTGGGTTTATAGAAATACTCCCTATACCGCTACATGGTGAGACCCATACTCATTGGTATATGAGATAGAAGTAGTCTTTCCCACTAAAGTTAAATTTCCTTTACTCTGAGTTTCCATCTGCAACCAGTTATCTATAGATGATCATTATTATAAGTGATTAGATGAGATGGAGAAATTAGATGAAAAAAATTTCTTATATTTCATTCCATGGAAGTCTATCAGAACAGAAAAACATGAGCTTTCAACAAGAACATTTACCTTCATTCATTCCTTCATGGAGAATTGATATTAGTCCTTAAGACTCTAATGATACTAGGAAAGAAGAGTCTAAATCTTGAGACAAAGTGGGAAGAACCTTAATCTATACATAAGGTCCATTATAATGGAGCCTATTCCAAAATATTAATGGATAGAGAACTCATTAAAACTCCAAGCAATGAAATATTCTTGAGGAAATACATTGTATAATCACATAGAGTACATCCTAGTTGTATGACTTTAAACTGTCTGACAACCATCATCTTAGCCGCAAGACGTTAAACTACATAACACCATACATGTCCATGATACACTATGTTAAACTATATAGCATCTTCATCCTTATCATGAGACATTAAACTACAGAATATAATTTGTCCTCGCTATAGGACATTAAACTATACGATTAACATCTCCTCCATTTGAGGTTAACAAATTTCCCAAGATACCCAAAATTTTAATTCCTTGTGGTCCTTTAAAATATGGGAATTTTCTATGTAATAGCATTAATTACATAATTTTCACTCCTTAGTGGAACTTGAGCCTCACTTCACCCTATGTTTGAATTAGATCTACATAGGGACCCCTTTTGAAGAATTACATGAGGCTTTATTCTTACCCCTATCAAGATACATAGTGACAACTGGGTCTTATTCCCTGGTCCAGCTGTAATGTTTATTTCATGTTAGCTGACTTACGTCCTTGTTGAAAGATGCTAAACTACATGGTTCTTTAAGAAATATGTGTGGAATGATTCTCATTTCAATGAGATACATAGTGACTCCAAGATCTCTAATATTGGGCCTATATACAACCATAAATAATTTTATTTCTACTTTTCCTATATATAAACCAAACCTATAAGGAGCACTCTTACAAAATACATGGTCTGATTCTCATACCATCCCATTTTTAGAGATTAACCATTATTATAAAATGTATAAAAAGACCCCCATATTTCACATCAAAATCAGTTGGTGTGGGGAATAATACTATCAAGAACTACGTATGGCTTGATTTACATTCCAATTAGATACGTAGTGATGCCCAGATCTCCGATATTGGGTCCATCCATAATAAAGAAACCCCATCCTCACATTAAAACCTAGTTGGTGTGAGGAATATTGTCAGGAAATACATATAGTTTGATTCTCATCCATATGAGATACATAGAGACGCCCATATCATCAATATTAGGCCCAGACATGAAGAAAATCCCCTTTATTCCTTGTCTATATGAATCAAACCTACCAACAGATTTTTTTTAAAAACTAAGTGTGACTTGATTCTTTCTCCAACAAGATATGTAGTGATACCTGGGTTTTAACCCTATCCCATATGCAATATCTCTATATTTTCACATTGGTTCATCATCGTCCATACCAAAAGATGCTAAAATGAATGGGAAATCAATAACTACATTTGGATTGATTCTCATCCCTATGAGATACATAGTGACACCTAGAACATTTATCTTGGGTCTAACCACAATTTTATAAAAGAAACCCCCATTTCTTTTATCCATGCACAAATATAATTTTCATATGGACCTCTTTTTGGATTTGGATGTTGACTCTCATTTCAATGAGATACATGGTGATGCATATAATTCTTACTTTAGGCCCAACCATCGTCTTAGAAATTCTAAAAATCCATCTTCCACATGTCAAAACCTGATGATATGGGGGAAAGTTTCAAGAACTACATGTGGCTTTATTCTTTTCCCTAGTAAGATAAGTAGTGATTATTATGATTTATATCCTAAATCAACCACCATTCACTCATTAGACCCTTATCTTTCACTTTTTTACTTTTTGTATCAAAATAATCTTTTACCACTTGTTGTTTCTCTCACCGAGCACAGCTCACATGGGCTTTGGTATTGGGTAAAGAGATTATCTACATAAATAAGGTATCTCAATTCATATTTGGGGTTATTAATGGTCCTAGATATAAGACCTTGAAAAGAACCACATGTGTTCTTACTACATGGTGTTAAACTGCATATAATTCCAAGAACTACATGTGACTTGATTCTCATCTATATGAGATAAGTAGTGACACCCATATCTCTTATCTCGGGTTCAGCCACAATTTTAAAATAACCTATTCCATATGTATGGATTAGACCTACATTGTAAAACCTGTCAATAACAACACATGGATTGATTCTTATCCATATAAGATATGTAGAGACATCTAGACTTTTAATCTTGGACCCAACCACAACATCATGAAATTAATGCCTCTTTTCTCCCATCTATGAGTTAGATCTACCTAAAGAGATCAATACGAGTTCTCATCTTATGTGTAAACCCATATTCAAGAAACCCCAATTATCCCCCACTTGTGAATTCAATTAGGTTGGTTGAACCTTTATTTAAGAACTATATGTGGCTTGATTATTTCCCTAGAAAGATACATAGTGACACCTGAGTCCTATCCCCAAGTCTAGCCGCAATATTATTTTTCATGTCAAAATCAATTCACAACCTAATTGCTTGACAATAAACTGCATGGTTCTTTAAGAACTATGTGTGGATTTGTTCTAATCCTATGAGATACATAGTGATTTCTAGATTTTCAGTCCTAGGACTAGCTGTAACATGACATGAAAAAGCCTCTATTATCCCATGTATGAGTCAAATCTACATGAGGAGATCCAATAAAAGATCTCACCTTATTCATGAACTTGTATCTGATAAGAACTATGTGTGGCTTGATTATTTCTTTAACAAGATATGTAGTGAAAATTGGGACCTATAGCCTAGTCCATCTGCAACATTCAATTGATCTTCATATCAAAGTCCCTAATGTTCTTACTCCATGACTCTAAACTACACATCACAATGTCCTTACCGCATAACTTTAAAATACATGTTACCCAGAGAACTACATATGTCTTGATTCCCATACCATTGAGATATATAGTGAAGAAAAAGAATTAGATCACAGTCCAAACCATGATATAAAAGAATATTTAACCCCTTTTGCTTATAATTGAAAATCTATGCATGAAATTTTATTTTTGATAATATCCTTATAGATCCCATTAAGGAAACAAAATATGTCCCCATTATACATATGAGTCAGTTCTATGTAAGGGACTCCAAACTAATGGCCAATATCATTCCAAATAATTCTCTTGTGTATTGGACATTTCCCCTTTCCCATTTCATACTCATAATCTTGAATACTTTCAGATCTTCATAATCTTTCCTCAACTTCTAGTGACAGAATTTATGATACCTAAGAGATATTTTTCCTAACTATGAAGTACATGCCCCTAGGTGTCCTTGTATAAGTTTCCCACATAACGGACCTATCAGCCAAAATATTCCACTATTTGTCTATACAACATATTCCCTAGTTGGCCCTATATAATATGGCCCCCATAATGTATTTTTCAAAATAGTGGTAACTTCGTTCCTAGGAGAAGCCACTTCTGCACCCTATAAGCTTTGATGATGGTATGTAACAACACATATTTAAAGAGGTCATCTTTTCCATATTTTTCCCATATACTTTCTCCCAACCTGAAAGTCTTCATTAACATGGTTTACTTATATCCCCTTCACTTGTTCAAAGCATACTGGAATAACATTGGGTCACTTGACCACATATCATTCAACCTTTCCATAATATTATTGTCCAAGTCATATGACCTAAAACTATAGACACCATAATTCTTATGTTTGGATTATACCTTTGTAGAAATCATATTCATCTGATTCTTTGGAAATCATGACTGGAAATACTCATCTTGTATTCAGGTTCTTTTCTCCAAAAACCAAACTCTGTACATGGGAAAATCCAAATCCCCATAAACTTTATTAAGGTTTTAGTAATAGAATGTCATAATCATTGAGAGGTCCTTTACCTGACTATGTAGTATGTGCCCTAGTTGGACTTGCATAAAATCCACCTATACAATGGGACTGTGAGCATAAGAATTCCACTGTTGACTATAAATCACATTCCCTAGTTGTCCCTTCCTAATACAACTCCATAATGGCTTTGTCAAATAGTGGTAACTTCTTTCTTGGAAGAGACATCCTCTAATGCCATTATCTCTTAGTTTAAAAATCCTCCTTTTCATACCTGAATATGGTATCACATTTCCAAAAAAATTACCAAGAAATTGGATACTCATAAAAATTTAATAAAATCTTAAGACCTTAAATTTAATACCCCAAAATGTCCTTGATTCATAAATTTAAACTTCACAATATATTATTAAAAATCCATAAATGTCCTCATAACATGACTTTAAACTAAATAACATATTATAAAAAAAATCCCTTAATTTCCTTGCTGCATGAATTGAAACAGCATTATATAATGTCCTTTCTAAATTACTTGAAACTGTACAACATAATATCCTTGTTTCCTGACTTTAAACTGCATAGAAAAATATCATCAAGCTTATTTTTGAAAAATATATCTTCCTTAATACACTAAATTTATGTATTAGTGGTTCCTAATTCATGAACTATATCGGAACATATGGACCTTGTTATTTTCATACATCTTTCCTTGTCAAATACTCCCACTATGGTCTTGAGACATCCAAATTTTAAACCACTTTTTTTATCAGTAATAAAATTTCAAAATTATTGAGAGATACTTTACCTGACTATGTTGTACATACCATAATTGGCCTTGTATAAAATTATCTTAAATAATAGGATTTTCATCATAAGGATACCACTGTTTGTCTAAGCACCATATGCCCTAGCTGGCCTTGCATAATACAGGCCCCATAACGGGTTCGTCAAATAGTGGTAACATCATTCTTGGAATACACTTTCTCTATTCTTATAATTCAAATTTTAGATTTGGTGACCTAAAAATTATGACTCAAGATTCCCCTTGGTAATATCTAAGGAATATCAGGGCATTCCCTAACCATCAATCCTTGTTTGGGTTATAATATCAAAATTAATGGTCAAAGCACACTATCCTTATTAGTCTGACATGCAAGACTTTAAACTATGAACAAAAAAAGACACAATACTCACAAGGTTAAAAACACATAAAAGGTATTTTGGACAAAAGTCAAGTTTCAACTCACTTGACCTACACTCTACATGGTTTAGGAAATATTGAGAAATAAATGGTAAAAGGCACCAAACATGTTAGTCAGAAAACCCAAAAAATATAGACAAAGAAAATGAAAAGTTTCTCCCACCAAGTCTCCTCTATATTGAGATTATTAAAGAATAAGGGTGATGAAAGAAAATACATAAAGTATGTAGGGTCATCCATATGACCCTAGAAATAGTCAAACAATGCTCACTAGGCCTCATGGATTAGGCCAAAATTAGTGCATACTTCCAAACATGACGTAGCTCTAAATCCAACAAAATGATGTTGGAATGCCTCAATGTTCCCTACAGTTACTTTAGAATCCAACTATTTTCATTTTTAAAAAATATAATTCTATGGGGGAGGGATTTTTTTTGATACTGAAAAATGAGTTTCATTCAATTTTCTATATAATTCATGGTTGTATTTCTATTTTCCTTGAGACTTCTTCACAATGAGGGATAAGTTGAAATACCACCCTCTCCTAGAGTATGCACTAGATTTCCATGACGGATGATGAAAAGGATTGGATGCATCAAAATTAGATTTATGAGTTTCTTCCAAGAATAAATTTTATATTAACTATCTCAATAAGTGAATATGTCTTCAAGATCTTTGATTTGACTACTCGCAGATGCCAAACAAACTTAAGAATCAAAAGTTATGACACTCCGAAGACAAATAAATTTTATAATGGGATTTGCCAGACCTGCGTGGAGGACATTCACAGAGGCCTATGTGTAGGACCTTCATAGAAGATTTTTCATATAGTATCTACTTTACCAAGGGTTCCCTATTTTCCTATAAATAGGATTCTAGGTCTCCCCATTTGAAAATTTGGAAGAATCCTTGATGATCTCATTGCGATGCCCCCTTTTCTCAGGTCCTCAACAACTCTCATGTAAATATCAGAAACCAAAAATAATAGATAATTAGTGGGGAAAAGTGGATCAAAATCCCATAAGGGTATATAACACATGGACCTATGCTGTAGACCTAAGCTAAGGACCTACGCTAAGGACATGTGATGTGGAACTGTGTTGTGGACTTGCACTATGGACCTACGCTATGGACCTGCATTGTGGACCTGTCCTGTGGACCTATATTATGGACATGCACTAAGAACTGGTGATAAGAACTTGAGCTAATGACCTATTCTAAGCACTTGAGATAATGTTCTCCTGAGCTAAGAACCCAAGCTATAATAGGAATCCTCATTAGGAGTAAGTCTTAAGAAATGATTAAAGGGAATCCTCCTTAAGATTAAGCTCCAACCAATTCTATAGGAATCCTCCTTAGGATTAAGCCCCATCCAATGCTCAATGGGGATCTTCCTTATGACTAATCCCCAACCAATATTCAAATGGGAATAATCCTTAGGATTAAACCCTAATAAAATCGAAATGGGAATCCTCTTTAGGAGTAGGCCCTAAACAATCCTCAAATGGGCATCCTATTTATGAGTAATCCCCAACCAAAACATTTTAGGGAATCCATACTAGTATAAGCCCCTAGCCTTTCATGTAGAAGGGTTCAATATAGCTCCTCTATACTTAATTAACCTTCAATAATTCCTTCTATTTGACCCTCGTCTAATGTAAAGTAAAGATAAGGAAGGTTCATTTCCATGACCTATTCTACCATATGCCATACCTCTTCTATCAGAAGAGGAGAGTGTGTGTGTAGTTTGTTGAATATTTCACATACTCTTTTTTCTCATACAAAGCATTACTCACATGAGATTAGAGGTTTATAATGATCACAACACCCATACAATCCACCTAAAAGAATGAACTATGAGAACACTGATTCCCACTATAATTGGGAAACGTAGGAAGCCTTCAACTAGGGCCCAATCTCATTGGAAATCCTCCTTAAAATCCCAATCATAATTCCCTTAATCTAGGAATCCTATTATAGAGTAATCCCCAAATTAATCCTACATAAATCTATATGAGTTAAGAAATATCTCAGGGACCATTTAACAATTTAATTCTATTTAGGAGTAATCCCCAACTTATTTCTCTCAAAGGGTTATATTTACCAATAAGACTTATCAAACTACGTGGGCTTTGATTCCCATCAAAGTTGGTTATGTAGGAAGCCTCCCTAAGGTTCAAGCACAATAATCCAAATAAACCCTATTCTATCTAGGACACATTCCCAGTAGGGTTTATTCTAACTTGGAAACTCATATCCTTTCCAAGTTCATTGGGCTACTTAGGCATAATTCCCACACCAAGTTTTGACTAGGAATCTTTTTCCTAGATGTCCTTTATACATGAATTTATACTATATTTTTAGGTCCTTATAACAAGAAATTAAAAGGAATGATATTTCCCATTAAGGGACACCGAACTACATGGGTTCTGATTCCATTCACAAGGATACATATGAAACCTATCCATGGTTTTAATCCAAACATCAAAATGACTTTTGTCTCCATAGATGAAGATAAACTCCATAGTAACCTCTATTTACCTAGATGAAAATAAAATATAAAGTAAATTTCTATGTTCCTAGATAAAAATTAATTCCAGAGTGACTTTCTTCTACCTGGATGACCATAAATTCCAGAGTGACCCATCGAGTGGATTAAAAACCAGTATTATCGTAATAACGACCAAATAATATCTAAGTAGCATATGAGAGGATACCATTAATAGTAAACTGTGAATATATATAGATGTCTCCATTGATGAATAACCTCTAATACATACAGTTGATTATGAATTCTATAAATGCTAATAAATGATTGAAAATTTCTATGGAAACCTAAATTATGCTTGGTAAATTAATAAGGATTCATGTACACATCTTAAATCTATAAGAAATCCATGGATTAGGCAAATAATTACTCTTGAAAGGGTGTGATGAGCCTGACTAACCATCTTTTCATTCAATTTTAGTTATTAAGTTTTGTGTGTCAAAACCCTTAATTAGCACCTGACTTTGGAAAGCAAGCCCCTTTGGATATAGAACCATTGGGTGTTTCTGGTTCTATAAACAAATCCATGGGAAACTATTTAGAAATAACGATTCCTAATGAGAACACACATTCCCAGAGAAAAAAATTAGAAATATGAAAATGATTCCCTAAATTTTATAAATGATTTAACTATGCTTGATATTGGGTTTTAAAAGTTTCATTTGAGAAAAATGTGTTTCTTTTTCATATAGGAATGATTTATATCATAATTTCAAAGAATAATGTAATAAAAGCTCTTATTTTATGGGTCTTTATGTTTTTCACTTGACTAATAGATTCCTTTCTTTTTTATGTACCATATTAAGAATTTTATAATCATCCCACATTCTAAAATGCTTTTAGAGGATGAATAGGGACAAGGATGGGGTTATGAAAAAATGGTGAGGATGTGTCATGAAGAGAAAACATGTTACTTTTTAAAAGTTTTATTTTATGGGAAAAATAGATATTGAATATAATTTTACACTTTGTGATAAATGGGATTTTTATGTTAGAGTTATGACCTAAATATATAAAACTTTAAACCTGAATGATCATTGGGAATGTTAAAAAAGTTAATTTCAATTAAATTCACTAGAATATGTAATATTTAAGACAAATTACTTACAATTGGTATAATATTTGGATTTAGATAATTGTAGTGGTTTGGATAATGTTAATAAAATACCCTTAAAATATTTTACTTAATAGTTAAGTATAAATGATATAGAATTTTTAGATCACCATGTTTCTTCATCTAAACTATATTTGTTCAGAATGGGTTTCTATATAGGAAATAAGGAATTTTAGTAGAGTGGATCCTTGAGGATAATATCCTTCCAAAAAAGCAACCCATAATGATTGGAATTAGGAACATAGTAGTTTGTTACATTTATGGGTCAGTTGACACAATATATAAATGGTGGTGGTACCCATGCCTAATAGAAACCATATTTACCACAAAGGAATATGTCGATAGTGGTTAATTTTAAGTGAAAAAACCCTCTGATATTTATTGGATCTTATTACCTAGTGTTAGATGATGGGTGGATTAAATCCCTAGAAAAGATATTCACTTTTATGGGTTGTTTGGATCCACAAAATGTAACTCTTTCCATTTATTATATTTTAGGTGAAGCCAATTGATGGTGGCCTTTTATTAAGAATAAATGAGATAGATGATCCTGATTCCATGAAATGGGAAACATTTAAGAATATTTTTCTAGAGAAATATTTCCCTAATATTTTCCATCTCATGATGGAGATTTTTTTGGAATTAACGAAGAAAGATAAATATTATGTGTCTATGAATGAATAAAACTTTACAAGATTGGATAGGTATGTTCCATATGTTATTCAAGGCATTGATAATAAAATTTACATATTTTACTCAGGATTGAAACTAATTTTATAAATATTTTAAAAACATGTGAATTTAAACTCAATGGAAATGTTTTTCAATGGGTTGATATAGTTGATTTGGAGTTTTCTAACACTTATGTTCCTCAAGATGATAAGAGTAAGAAATGATCAAGGTGTAAGGAAATGGAGAAGTAAATTACTAAGAAATATAAAGGTAATCGACCAACATGTTCCAAGTGGGGTAAATTACATTTCAAGGAATGTTTTATAGGTTATGGATAATGTTATTGATGTTGTTAGATGGGGAATATGGATCATGATTACAATGAAAAAGTTATTAGTAGTGGTAAGTCCAATTTCTATAAGAAAATTTTAAGGTGTTTTAAATTTATTGAGATGGTTCATTATCCATATAACTGTCTGAAGAAGGGAAAAAATAATGGGAAGAAAAAATTCTATATATAGAAAGGTGAAGTAAAATCCTTTTTATTACTTAAACCAGTGTTGGGATATCAAATGGAGTAGTAAAAAATATAGGGAGATTAGTATTTCTAAAATATTAAACTATGTTTAGGGTACCATAAAATAAAGATGAAGGTGGATAGAATTTAAAAAATATCATTCCATATAATAAACAGATATTATGAGTTTATAGTTATTCCATTTGGGTTGAAAAAATGGCCCAACAATATTTATGGATCTTATGAATATAGTATTCAATGAAATATTGGATAAGTTAATGATTTTTTTATTGATGATATCCTGATGGATTCAAAAAGGTTATGAAAATCATGAAATCCTAAGGATTATTCTTTCATTGGTTATGTTTTCAAGATTTGTAATAATATAATATATGTAATTAATAATATTGTAAAGTGAAGTAATAGTGATAGTTGTTAGAGAAAATAATTTAACTCAATATGATAAAGGGATAAATAAACCTTTGGGATAATATATTGTTGATGGCAATGAAGTAATATTCATTAAATATTGTTTGATTTTGTGAAAATATGTCATATAGAAAACCACAGAGGTTAAAAAGTAATTTGAGGATTATTGAGATTTTTGAGGATGCTCATAAAATTTCTAGGAACGTTAATAAAATAATATACTTTTATAAAAAAGGACAACCTGTAGGTCGGGTGATAACCCATCACATATGAACAATCCATGAGTCTTGAAGCTAAAATTGAAAGGTGATAAGGGTGTATTGCCTTCCACTAACCTACATGATGTTGAGGTTAATATGACATTATTTTTATTTACTTAAACTTTTTGAAAGATAATGGGTATATTCCTTTTTGAATATGTGTTTTTTCTTAGAGGTAACCATGATATTGAGAATGTGATTTAGTGAATATGTTATTAATATTATTTAAGAAGAAGTTCACTATTTTATGATCCTTATAAGATTATGGTAAATAAACCATTATGGGGTTTTATTTTTGGATTAAAGGTTACCTTATATTTTTGTGGAATATATAATTTCCATATTAATTTATGATGATTAAGGTCATTTATAAAAATTATTATCATATTATAGAGATTATATTATTAGGGCACATTATTTTTTGTATGAGATATTGAGAGTGATTGATGTTATTTGGAGATAAATGTTAAATTTATCTTGGAAGACTATATGATAAAATCCTTACTGTTTTTTTATTTTAATCTTAGTCAAGAATATGTTTAATAATTTTAAGGATAGTTATTTATGAAATGATTTTATTTTAAATTTTTGTATTACTACTAAATTTTAGAGACTAGTGTTACATTTCTTCAAAAGAAGGTTTACTCATTTTAGGAATTATCTAATTTTTTTCTAACCATTTTAGTTTTGATTAATTTATAAAGAAAAGATGAATAAAATGTTATCAAATTATTTATTACATGATTCATTATAATTTTATTCTAGTGCTTTAGTAAAGAAAAATTCAATTTGAATACTCTTTGTTTGCATAAAAATATGAGATTGTGGTGGAAAATGATTAAAGGGTGAACCTATACTTATCAAGTAAGTATATTTCATGATGTTATTATTCTAGATGATAAATTAATTACTCTAATTTTAAAAAGGTATCTTTAAACAAAATATGTTATCCATTCAATTTTCTTATAGAAAACCCAATGTCCTTTTAACCCATCACAGATTTACAGTTTTTTGATGATTAGCTTTCTTAGGACCATGTTCTCTATCACTCTATTAATCCTTAGGCCATAATTGTTTCTTCCATATCCATAATTTCACTTCCCACTAATTTTCTCTTATTTGGAAAACTATTTTTATTCAATTCCACATGATATCTTTACATGAATTTCTATATTTTAATAAGAAGTTTTATTAACCCTTTTTACGATGTACGATATCAAGAAATGTATTTTCAAATTGTTAATACTTTGATTATAAATATAAAGTTAAAATTTTGGGGTTTAAATTTATTAGATGGATATATAATTTAATATCGCATGATTTTAAAAGAATGATAATGTTCAATATCATACAAAATATAAGACACATAGCGTAAATAAACAAGGAAATATTAATATTTAAATATGACCATTAGAACCTAGAAATTAAATTGGTGGATATAAATATGATTAAAATAACTAATAAATATTTTTAACGTTATTATTCAATTAAAATTTATTTATTAATTCTTTATAAATAATCAATCAATTTTTAGAAAAGTAATTTTATTCGTCAAGAATATGTTTTCCTAGAAAATGTTTTTTAATTATTTTTGGGAGTAAATATTACAATTAACCTCAATAAAATTTATAAAATTTATTTTTTAAATTTAACTTTATTTTTGAATCCATCATTTCAAAAATATCATCGGATTAAATTTTTATAATTTTCAAAAAAAATTGATTTTTCAATAAATAGGGAAAAATACTGATTTTAATGAAAATTGTATTTTTTTTCAATTATATTTAAATTGAAATTATATTTGGAATTATTTTTAAATTTTTATTAGTTAATTTTCATTCAATATGATCCAATTATGGTTTTAAATGTAAATTATACATAATTTTATAATAATAACATTTTATACTTAAAAAGGCATTTTTCTAAAAAAACCATTATTCATTATGTTTTTCCAAATTAAGTTGAAATTAAATTCTACCACTTTTTTTTTTAATTTTTAAATATTTATTCCATATTTGGAATTATTAAATTAAAATTTGTTAAATAGTTCCCTTTAATTTTTGTTCAATATAAATATTAACCTTAGTAACTTTTGTTACCACAATTATGGGTAAACATGGTTATTAAAGTTAGCAATAAAATGATAAGGACTCATAAAATTTCCATAAAACCTTTATAAATTACTTTTTATTAGTATATTTCATCCATACCCATCAAAATTATTTAATATATTTCCTTTTTTTTCCATGTTTTCTGAGATTAAAACCATTATAATGTTTCATTTAATGAAAAGTAAAAAATATCACACTCTTGTTTTTAATTACTATAATATTTTTAACATTGGTATAACCAGAGGATATGTTCATTTATAAATATTATTATTAAATATAAATTATTTATATTTTTAATGGTAATTTATTTTTAAATTTTATCAAATAAATATTTATCTTAAATGAATACTCAACACCAACACAACAATTATTAAAATAATTGAAAAATAAAATACATAGTATAAAAAATATTAAAAGTTGTATAATTTGAAATAAATAATGTAACATATTAATTTTATTTATAAATATAAAATATTATATAGTTTTTATGAATTTTATTCAAATTTATTTTGTTGTCTTGGTGTCATAAAATACAAAGTAAATGAATATTTTTAAAATTGACATTATTGATATTTTATGAAAATAATATTTTATTAAATAATATAAAATTGTTAAAAAACCAATATTTATACAAGTGATTAGTATATGGTTTAAAATATCCAAAATGGTACATTTATATACATTTTTTTTCCATTCATACTAACTATCTTGACAATCAAAGTGTAAACAAATCTAGTTGTCACGATAAGTGTGAAAATTGTTAACATGGTGTTAAAACTAAAATAAAAATGTAATAATATGATATAAACTTGTAAAAAAATTATTTTATGTCATTATTTAGACTCATAATAATATTAAATTCTAATATTATCCATTTTAATCCATTTTTACAACCAAATTAATTTATATAATATTAATATTTTAATAAATTCCAAGAGTTCCCCACTCCTCTCTTCTAAAAGAGAACCACTTCTTCTGATTTCCGCACACTAAAAAACCCATTTGGTTCCGCCAATTTCTACCAAAATTATTTCCTATCAAACCTATATATTTTATATAGGCCTTATTTTGGTAATAATACCAATCAAAGAGGTCTTAAGGTGTCAAGAAAAAGATATTTTCTAAAGAAGATGTATAATTTTAACCTCATATTTTCGATTTATTTCTTCTTTCACAGAATTAAAATAATATTAAAAAATTATAATATAATAAAACAAATATGATTAATATATTATTATATTCTTATATTAATTTAATGACCTCTATCTGTATCATATTCCATCAAATGGGAAATGAATCCATTGTTTGTGTGTACGACGAACTACCATCTCGCAAACCGATGTAATTTGTTTTCTATAACTGTCTCTAATATTGGATTATAATGATAAAATTGATGTTTAAATATGATATTAATTACATTTTTTTCATTATAAGTTGATAATATACCATTTAACTTCTTAACATTCCTCTCATGAAAAAATGATAACATCATTCCTGCGTACATGTGGACTACCAACTCCATGTAGCGATGCGATTCATTTTTCATAACCACATTAAGTAGATGATATATATAAGTATATTTAAAGATTAAATATTGTAGTTATGATATTATAATAATTATGTAAATATAAAATAATACATACCTTCTTTCCATAATTATTGTTGAAAAATGGAAATATTTCTCATGTGTACGTATGAACTACCGTCTCCATGATTGTAACGTAGTTAATTTTTCATAAACATATTTAATGATTAATTTTAAAATCATAATTTATGTATAAAAATTATAATTATTTAATTCTTATTATTCTATATATTATTTAATAATTACCTCTTTGACTATAATCTACCTACCAAATCCATTTTGGACTTACGAAATGAATTTCATCAAAACAACCGACGTGAATTTAATTGATTAAAACATTTAATATAGTATTGAAAGAGACAAAATTAAATTAATAATAAATATGTAAAAATATTAGTAAAATATATAACTAATCTAAATTTATTATTCAGGAAGAAAAATAATGAATGTGATGAGTCTAACATAAGGTAAGAGACTTTCTTTTTAAAAATAATATTTTAAATTTTCTCTTAAAAATATATTTTCTTCCTTATAAATATTTTTTAAATTATTTTATGGATGTATTTATAAGGACCTAATTTAATTTTAAATTTCACTTTGTGATTATTTTTTACTTTCATTGAAAGGTTTTTAAAATTAATATTTTTATACAATGTTTTAACTTTATTAACAAAAAGACAAAAAGAATGGTCTATTTTAACATATACGATGACAACGAACTATATCACCACTGTAACTACATTTTGATTTTCTATTTCTTTAAAAGATCTATATTTTATTAAATAATAAATATCCTTCCCTATGTTCAGGTTATTTTCAAAATGGGTTTTAAAATGGATTGGATAAATCAATATCTAATTTTTTTTCTTATGGGTGAAAATATTATTTTAAAAAATGAATGATTTTATGTGTTATAATTATGTTATGTTTATTGGAAATTATTCATGAGGATATGTGGTTCCATTATTAAGCAAGAATTGGTGAGCTCGTTATAGGTATCAAACTAATTGGGTTAAGGTATGGAGTTAACTGTTTATGTTTATCCTAAGATATTATTGGAATTTACTTCCTTGGTTAATCTAAGTATTACCATGATGGTTTATCAAGTGTAAAAGTTATTGTTAATACAAGTATAACCATGATTATTATTCAATGCATAACCATTAGGGTTACTCCATAATAATAGTGATATCAAAATGGTTCCCTAATTTTCATACATGTTTTATCTATGCTTTCTATGGGTTTTAAAAGATTTCTTTTAAAAGAAGCATGTGTTTTTCATACTAAAATGATTTATTAAATAATAAAAAATAATAATTTTATAAAGGTAAGTATTTTATGGGTTTTAATGTTTTAAATAGAATGATAAATTTAATTATTTTTATGTACCTAACTAATCTTTTTGTGCTCATCCCACATTTTAATATTTTTTTCATAGGATGAGTATGGAAAATGATGATTTCTAGATAAAATTGGTGAAGATGTGTCATAAAAAGAAAATATATTTCTTTTAAATGTTTTTAATGTAAAAATAAATACTGAATAGATGTGTTGACTTTTTAATATATGAAAATTTTATTTAAGAGTTATGACCTAACTATATAAAAATATAAACCTAAAAGATCTTTGGGAATGTAAGAAAGTAAATTCAAGTTAAATTCACTTGAATATTAAATGTTTATGGTATGGTCCTTAAACTTATGAAATTATATTATATATATTTTTTTACCTATCAATTCTATTGTCTTACCTAATCATTCTCTTTTATAGGCATGATTTACTTCCAATGAATTTCCTCTATGAATTACCTACATTACATAACTTTATTCAGGGGTGTTTAACTAGATTCCCCATACATAGATTTATGGGGAAAATTTTTATATGAACAATATATTAATTTACTATATAACATGAATAAAATATGCATAATCATCTTTATTGAGTGCTATTTACCAGGAATGATTCTTAAATTCATTGAATACCTAATTATTTTCCAATTTTTTACTAGGATATTTTTATTTATGGAATTATTAATGTCTCCTTAGGGAACCACTTGAAAAGGATATAAATCCCATTTTATTTCCTTCTATTTTTATGTTATATTAGTTAAAACCTTATGACACACATTTATATGATTTTAATTATGTGATAGGTAGACCCATAATTATATATCTCTCTAATGCATTGGGTAATGTTTCTATATCACGAGATATCATGGTGTGTGGGTAGTGAGCCTAGCTAACTATTGGAGTGAGCAGTTATCCTAACCAACAATATTATGTTAACGAGGTAGGGAGACTTTAATTTTTCTAATTATGTATGGTTTATGTTGATTCCTAATTCTAATGATGTTACTCTCTTATAATATGATCATGGTTACACCATGCTCTTATGTTTTTATCATTGTTTAATACATTTTTTTTATAATATTATCTATTTATTCCATGATATTTATGATATTACATTATACCTTCTCATATATAGAATTTTTCTCCCCATTATGATTTTCTTTGATTATTCCAGTAATGAGAATTTGGTATCAACCCTTTCTTATGTTTCTATTCCCCATATTATAAAATAAAGTATTAAGTATATTTAACCTAGAAGAGTATATTATGTGGATAATTTATGAGGGACATTGAAGACTCACTTTACATTCATCATATTCTGATAGAGTGTAACAAGGTGTCCTTTTAATGAGAATACTTGAGTTTTATTATTTATTAGATTTTCCTAATCCTTTAAACTTTAAACTAAAAGGTCTTGGGATTTTAAATGTGAGAAAGATATTGTAATCATAGTTTTTTATCAAATAAATTGTTTTAGTTATGTGGTTTTTCCTCTAGATCTGGGAGCGCGGGTCTAGTGATTTTATATAGACTAAATGAAGAGAAAATCCTACCCTAAATGGCATTATAAGATAGAGGGAGTCAATTTCCTTCTCCTTAATTCATGTAATATCCATTTAAGTACTATATATGGTAGTCAAGCCCCATCATGGGGTTTGAGAAGTGGGATATAATAATAAGGTTAATGGAATGATTTTAACTTTATCTAGAGTAGTATAAATATCCTATAGTAGGACTATAGATCCCTCAATGAGACTATATAGAAGCATAATGTGAGACCATTCCAGGTAACTACTTTGTGTGAAATATCTAAAGAATCCAGGATTAGGGTGACTAACCAGTCATGACAAAGAGTTGGTTTTCCTGGATGAACATGTTGAATCCTTATGTATTGTACCTCTTACTTTATACATATATTTTTAAGGATGATAGATGTTAATAAGAGTGGATCAGGATCTTAAATTGTCAATTATTTGTAATTAAATTAATATAATTTATAAAAAGTGTCCACTGATTCCCCCTCTATGGGGTCCACCAAGCTCAGGCTCCAAAGATTTCCCTAGAAAATGTATCATAGTGGGGATATATCTACACACCAAGAAGCAGTTTTTTGTGTTCCTCCCTCCAACCAATGTGAGATCCTTATAATTCAATCCCTTAGGGATGAGTATTCTCATCAACACACCAATCTAGGTACCATGTCTGATTAAATTTATAATATCCCTCACCACCTATAACACTATAATATCCTTTATGGGCATCACCCTAAAAGTTATTTTTCTAAATTCTCACTTGGAAAAGGCCTCATGATGGGAGAGTTATCCACACCACTATATAAGGACCTATATGAACATCCTCTAACATATATGGTATAATTACATAAACATTTACAATGTAAAAATAATATACTATTAAAATTAGTATGAAATAAGAAAACATGAAATTTTAATTAATGAGATATATAATACAACTATATCATAAAATATATCCCCAAACCATTCATATGAATTTTAAATTTTGATATATATAACTTAGTTTTTATAATTTAATTTTGTATAAATACTTTTTTAATCAAATGATTCAAAATTTAAATAATTTTTTTGAAAATGAACACTATAACCACTTCAAACTATTTATCATTAAGAACAAAAACTTCATCAATAATTCAAGGTATTGGTCATTTAAAATCATTTACTTGGTAATTTTTAAGATTTTTTATAATCAAGAGGGAGTTTAGAGGTGTTTCAAAGATGGGGTGTAAAGTTTTTACTTCATTTTAGGTTAACTATATCGTGGTGGTTGTTACAATGGTGGTAGTGTCGAGGTATATTTTGAATATATGACCATCGGTGCTTATCTATCATTGTACTTGGTAAACATGTGGAGAAAATTTTTTATGGGGTATGGTTTGTGATTTAATATCCTATGTAAAGTTAGGAGGGGATCTACACCGGTGGTGGAGGGTATAGTTTCATGAGATGTCTGGTGGATTTTTCCTTTGGGTGTATGGAGCCCCACATCCATAAGATTTCTATTTTTTATGGAATCCCTCTATGAATGTTTTCATATGAGTAATTGTGGAAACTAAAATTTATAGGTTTGTGGGTATATTGGTGAGTTGAGGAAAGTTCAACCTATGCAATTAGGGTTGGAAATAATAATCATGGTCTCACAACACTGTGGTCTTGGTTGAGGTGAGCTTAAAAGGTGATGAAATTTCCCCTACAATATGGTGAGTAGCTATTGTGTTCATATGTGGTATTGATAATAGTATAGGTAAAACCTATTTATAATAGTTTTTTAAAGAGTGTGAGGTTAGGGGGATATGACAATTTCAAATGGTTAAAAACTCAGATCTCATTTTGAATTGGGATACCATGATGATTGTTAAAGTCACCAAGTTATGGTGGAAGCATATCCATATTTATCTATAAATAGAGGGTAATTAATCCCTTAGTTATAATTTTATTTTCTCTATTCAAACCCTATTTAACCATAAGACTTCTTTGTACTCCCAAATTTTTATCTTGAGGGTATGATCCAATTGGATCATTATAATCATACCCTCTTGAATCGAAGAACTCTATTCTATTATTCTAATATCATTCCCTGTCCCATTTCATTTTAAAGTTTTTTTGTTGAATGTTTTACCTTTATTTGGTCTATTGTTTCGTATAGTTTGATATTGGTTCCCTATAAATCGGTTTTGGGATAGTTTCCATTGAGTTTGATGGTGACAAATCTATTAATTGTTTACTCTTATGAATTTATTCCTTAAATATTCATGTCAAGGTAAGGAATTCATAAATTATAATTATTATAATTTTTTATTTGGAAGTATCATGCCTATATTTATTTGAGTTAGTGATGGAATCAACCTAATGGTGATAATAATATAGAAATTCTTAATGGAAAGATATCGGCGGGGTGGTGTGATTCACTAGTGACTATATTATGTTTTAATCATAGATTATGATATTTTCTAGTTAGTATGATCTATCCTTTGTATTATTTGTTAGGGCCATTGGTTAATTAACCTAGTGATATTGGGTAAATAATTTAAATATGGTATGTTGGTGGGAATAATGGATGAGGTATATGAATTAAGTTTATTATTCTTTCCTAAACTGTTGATTATGAATAGAAGTTTTCCCATTGGATGATTAAAGCTATTATAGATATTTTTTTATAGATTTAATGGCTATTGAAATCTACTCATAATAAATTGGTTAATTCAATATAGTTAAGGAATAACTGTGTTTTAATAATTAAATGTTTGTGTCTACTATAAGATCATCCTTATTTTACAAACTCGTATAATTAAATTATGGCCTTAGTTTCCCCTTGTATTTTCTATTTTGGAAATATATTTTACTATGACGTGTATATACATTATGATGGTAGATCCCATAATTTTTATTATTGTGAAACCTGGTATGGTTGGATGAATTGGTAATTAATGGGCTAGTTTTCTCTTGTTATGGAAGTAGTTTAGTTCCAATGATGGTGGGATGAAACCTATAAAATGGGTTGAGTGATGGGTTTTTCCATTTAGATTTTATTTATTTCTTGGTTAGATGCTATAATTATTTCCTAGTTTAAGTAGTTTCTCATTTCATTGTTAATTATCACTCCATGCTATGGGTTTGGTTTTGTATTGGTATACCTGAGATTACATAATGTTAAATTAACTATAGAGTACCCATAGTATTGGATGTTTATATTGGTGACTATTAAGTGAAATGATACCTTTTATTGGTTTGGAATAAATGATCTAATAGAATTTACTTACATATACAATAGTAATGTTAAATTATTAAATCACCTTTCCAATTTATTGTTAATATAAAAAAGGATAAACTTATATTGATGAATGGATTTTACAAAATAAATATTTATTTTTAAGTTATTAGATAAATAATGATGATGACCATTTATACTAGTTTTCTTATTTGGGAATTAGCTTATTACTCATAAATATGGATAATAGTTTATCTTAAAGGAATTTTTCTATTGTTTGAGTCTTGAGTAAGATAGTTTCCATTAGACAAGTTGTGTTATATACTATTATTATGTTTTAGGATTTTATAAGCTCCACCACCTGAGTTGGTTGAGAAACCAATGCTCAAATGTTTTGGGTTCTTGGTGTTTTCCCTAACCTCAAGGTTGGTGAGGTAATTAATTCTGAGTAATCCTTCTTCCCCACCACCTATCATATGTATAATAATATATAGTAATATTTGGTATTTAATGGTTTCATGTATATGACATGTGCTCATACGGTTTGGGATGACCCTTAGTTTTACCATACATGTTTGGGAGTGATCTAGTAGCATAATATTGTAACATATACATGTATTATAGTAATAGTGTTTGATATTAATAAAGCTATATTTGAACATGATATAGTGGATTAGGGTATAGTGCATGTTACATGGTCTATGATGATACTTACGCTCCTTAAATGGATTTGGATGTGATTGATATACGTGTTCCAGGGGTGTAGGATTGGATGGTGATGTTTCTATAATAGAATAATGTAAATGAGGAACATTTAACCCTAGTTTGGGGTAGGTAGGGATGAATCCTAGTTCAAATTAGATGTGACTATGTATATGGTGTGATTTCATGGTTATGGAAGGGATTAAAGCACATGGGGTTTTGTGTTGGGGTGTGGGAGTGAAAAACCAATGGGGGAAGTTAATGTATAGTACCTTTTATATAAACATATGCTTTTGATGTGATGTCACATACTTCTTTGTGTTAATTGGTAAGTTATCCTAATAGGGGATGTGATATAGTCTTACCTTATTAGGTAATGAGTTGGTTTCCTCTATTTATTCACCGAGATTTAGTATTCTTCATTCAAATTAGCATGAGAGGCACTAGGGAGGGTCCTATTAATTATACCTATATGCTCACCACATTTATATTTATAATAATTTTTTTGGTCCATAAGAGTTTATTGGTGTTTCCAATATCTTATCTTTTATTTTTTTATTGAGGGTAATGCCTCCTTGTTTGAATTTTATACCCTTGGTGCTAGTCGTTAACCTGTGGAATATATGAGACAAGATTCATGGGTCACTCCTATCTTCACTATCAACTTATGGTGGTTACCAATATAATGGGGTCATGATAGATTGGTGTAATATATTTTGGTTTAGAGATAAGATGGATCTTAGGGCTATAAATTAGTGATTATTTATTATATTTTTAGGGAAAACAATAAAAAAAACTTAGTATGTGATGTGTGAAAGGGAGACCAACTAATAAATGGGATTTCAGGGCCCCTTGTAATCAAATATAAGTACTTTATGTTTAATAATAATAATAATTAAATTTATGCTACTTGCTGGGTAGAGACCTAAGTAAGGATCTAGTAATAACCCCAACTCCAATATCCTAGAGTCAGTGTCTAATTTATTACATTTTCATAAGATACATGGGATCATATCCCCAAGGATTAATTAGTTTAGTAGTCTTAAATAATATTACTCATAAATGATTCCCATTTTATTTTGGAAATAATATATAAAAGAAAGTAAAAGTAAATATTACATCTCTTTGAAACTCATTCATAAAATCCTTCTTCATATCACAGGGAAATGAATACAAAATAAGGGTGAGATAAAATTCTATATAAGGGTTGTTTATAGTAGAATTTATCTTGAGTAAATAAGGTGTAAAAAATATGGAAAATTAGATAATTAAAAACACATTCAATTAATGTATAAGTTGAGCATCAAATTCATTCATGGATAGTATCAAAGTTATAATCACATGGATACTAATAAATGAATTTTCAATGAATAAAATGTATAATTTCAGACTCCACGATCAAGGCCTTGTTCCATGATATTTTAAAATATGGGTAGGTCTACACCTAAAGGCATTTAATTAGTCTATCAATCTAGTTTTCCTCACGAGACCTGTAGATAAATCAAAGGGTATATATAATTCCAGGCTCCAAACATCAATACATGTCCAATGAATTCCACATATATTTATTAATCAATTTATTTTATAAACAATATTATTTATCAAAAAATATTTGTATTGAGTAAAGAATATGGAATATAAATATTTTCTTAGTAAATCATATAGTACATATAGTAAAAACACATATATAGAAATGGTATATAGTTTTTTAATAAGAATATAAATGCTAATAATAATATGAATATTTTTAATGAAATATTATCATAAGAAATTTACTATTTCAAAAGAATTTTAATGACCACAAAATTAATCAAGAGATTATATAGGACCAATTATTCATTAGAAAATTATATTTTGTATTAAAATTAAATATTTTGGAAAATAAAATGAAATAGAAGTGAAATATTTAAAATAAGTTTTCATTTAATAATTTTCTTTTGAAAACCATTAAAAACTTATTAATGAATACAAATATCGTAAAATAGTTATTCTAGTGGGAAAATCCATTAATAGTGTATACATTAAAAATGAACATTCATTTTGACATTCTATAAATAAATAAATAAATGAATGTTATTTAAAAAATTATAAATAGTCCTTTGAAAAGTTTTAAAAATTCAAGGATACCATAAAATTACCTTAATAAACAATTTAATTAAATGAAGAAGAATTTGGTAAAATAATTTTGAAAAATATGTACATAGAAGAAAAATATGCCCAATAAAAAAGAGAATTAAGAAAAAAATTTATTTTAAAAAATTATTTTCTTAATATATTTTCCAAATATTGGAAAAGTTGGAAGGAAAATTTAAAACCCTATAATATATATAGGATAAGAAAATAGATGTATTTTTTGAGGATATATTATAATATCACTTCAAGGAAAATATAAACAATCCCAAAAAATGAGATTCTAAAACAAATTCTTACCTCTTTGTTAACATTTAAACTGTAACCCATATAAATAGTAAAATTTTATTGAAACATTAATCACTATAAATATATATTTATTCATTATATATATATTGATGAGTGAGTATATAAACTGCATTAAATAAAAAGGGTGTATAGTAACAAATATGTCTCAATGGAGTGAAAATTGAGACCAAATCCCATATAAAAATCATATCCTTAAAGGTAGAATTTATCAATGAACTGATTATGTGTATCAAATATATACCCAAAAAACAATTTTTAAATAAAAAATAAAACAATAATATATCATTTCACACATAATCTTGGAATAACTTAGTAAATGAAGTAATGGTACAACACAATGAATGTAAATTGAGATAAGAAATCCCTTACCTCGCACTTCCAAATAGTTGGACGTACTATTGGAATATATTATAATAAATTTTTATTTATTAAAGTTATATAATAGAATCATATCCATATATTTAAAATCATATATGATCCACTTATAATATCTTATTTTCAGTTTGTTAAAAATCATTCATTATTATCATTTTTTCAAGTGTTAACTGCTTAGTTTCCTCATACAAGTTTCATCATGGATATTCTAGTTCTTTTAAAAATGTTATAGTTTTATAATACATATAATTATATTAATGTTATTAAAATAATATTTATTCATTAGTTACATTTTATAATCATCCATGTAAGTTGTTAATGAAAAAATGAGTCACATCGCTTCATGGAGGTGGTAGTCCACACATACACACGAACAATAATAGAATTTTTCAACGGACATGTGAAAAAAGAGATAAGTATTATTTAATAATTTAATAATTATAATTATATCATAAATATTATTTTATTTGTATAATTATCTCTAGATACACCATCCATGTGATGTGGTGAAGTAAACAAATTATATCGGTTCGTGAGGTGATAATCCACCCTACACATGAGTGATGGTTTTGTTTATCATTTTATAGAGAAGTAGTTTGGTAAAAAGTATTAAATAAACCCAATAACATCTAATTTTATGGTATATAATAGTTTTATTATATTATAATAGTTATTACATAATTTATTATGGTAAATGATGAAGAAAAATGATAGTGTTCAATTAAGATGATTATCTCTCCCTTGAAAGATCTCATTTAGATCCCCTATTAAGAATATAGGGTTGGTATTTTTAGAATTACTAACACAAAAAATGTAAATAGGTATTTTAGGGAGATATTTTTTACATTTTTTATTGATATATATGGCTTAATTTGTGTTCATAAGTGAGGGGAAGAGTACCCCTTTATAAGTGAGGTGGGTGGATCACTTGCAATTTCTCAATGTTGTAAAATATTATTAAGTCACTTTATTCCAAAATTGGCACAAATATTAATTATATTTTAATGTTGGTATAATTTAGGGTCTAAATATATTCATCAAATAGGATCTAGAAAAGTTTTAAGTGCATTTTAACCCTTATCTTTTTAGATTAACCCATAGTAAACACATTTTATCCTCAACCATGATAACCAATTTTTACTGTTTTTACCATTCAAAATGATAAACATTTATGTTTAAACTATTAAATTATATTAATTATGATTATTATAGATATGAAATCCATTTTAATAGATTCAATTTATATAATTGGAATAATTAATTTTTAAATAAGTGTGAAAACCACAAAAGAACCCATTTTAGAATAATGGATTTTAATATTAAAATAAAATAAAATTTAATTACATTCCTTTTAAAAAACATAAGATTAATATTAATGTTTTTTATTGAACGTGTAATCCATAAATTTCATTAAAACCATAAATTTGATTAATTTAATCTAATAAGATAAAAACACATTGCATGCAAAGAAAGCAGTTTTTGAAGAAATGTGTTTTTAAGAAAAAAATAAACTTCTATCAAAATAATGTATAATGATGATTCATATATAATTAATTAGTTTATTTCTAATTAAAGGAAATTTATGTTAATATAATGATATTTTAAAAACATAATGGAACTTTTACCTAAAAATAAATGGAAGTATTTACAAAAAATTGTATTCTTCACAGATTCAATGACAATACGAGAGGTCAACACTTTTTATAGACCACCGTGACTATGCCCAAGGATGCGATGGCCTATACACCAGTCCCTCCCCTGTTGGTGGGGGGGGGGGACCTTCATTGGACATCACGAATGTCTGTCCATGCTCTTTCTACCCCCTTTCTAACCCTGAATTTATCCCTTCTTTTCCTCAAATTCCTCTTTTCTCTTAAGTCCCCAATCTATTATACTATTTTTCACAACTTCCTCTCTCAGAATCAGAGTTCACAGATGCCTTATACCTCCACAATTTGATTCTGGTCACTCAATTTATACACCACCATCCATCGATAGACTTGTTTGATAGATTTATTTTTGAAACGTGGGGTTTAGAAGATCATGAAATGGTCAGTCTTCTAGAAAATCATTATATTATGGTTCAATTTTCTTCTAAATAGGATTTGATTTTAGCTTGGTCTAGAGCCCCTAAATCTACAATGAATTCAGATTCTTCCTATTCTGGTGGTCCTTCTACTTCCACATGAACCTTGACACACCTATAACGACCATTTGGGTTAGTTTTCATGAGCTTCCCCTTCCATTTCAAAACCCTTGAATAATTATAATTCATTGGAATCTTATGGGTAAGTACTTATGTTCTGATTGTTGAACTCATGTGGTATTCCATCTAATTTCCCTATGAATTTGTGTCGAGGTTGACATTTCTTGATTTCCAGTTGATTATGTGTGGATTTTAAATTAGAGAAGAATTTCGATATAAACTACCATGACACATTGAGAAGTGGTATGATTTCTTCTCTTCCTATAGGAGTCTTGGTAACCTGAAGATAGTTTTTTGGTATGTTATCCAGCTATAGAAGTTGAAAAAGGGGAGACCTGGTCCAGATTTCAATGTTTGGGAGCTTGTGGATGATGATAGTTAGAAGGAAGTTGATGTATTCATAGAATCAGTGGCTCCTTCTCAGAAAGAAGCTCATCCAATGTAGGATGACCCAAAGGTTGTGGATTTTTTAGCCAAATAATGCATGGACTAGTTGTTCTAGATACGTAGACCAAGCCCGAGTAAGGGGGTTCTATGGGAGATTTAGCTTCTTCTTCATATGTTAAGGCTGTACATTCTAGAAATGGAACAAACCTCATAGAGGGGTTATAAGAATAAAGGGAAGTGTTTCCTAGATTTAAATCTACTTTGGATGTGGCTATTAAGTTACATACTGAAATGGGTGATATGGATGATTCAACTCATGGCATGAATTCCATAGAGTGTGTTGAGGCTACTAAAAATTGTACTGACCCTAGGAAGGTCATGCCAAGTGTTAAGCTAGGAAATTAGTTTAAAGTTCTGTCAATTGAAGGATTAGATCAGGGTCAATTAGAATTGATACTTGGTGAGGTTTTTCATGAAGGGAAAAGCTTTTCAAGGGAAGAGGTAAGTGATGATAACTCCTATCCATGTTCATATGACAGTGCATAGGGTAGTTTTGGGAGAGGGCCTTATAACCTGAGGTGAAAGAAGGGGCAGAAAAGAAATAATGATTCTATAAGTTGCATTATCATGGAAGAACACAAACTAAAATTTTTAAAGGACTATTCCTTTGTACCAAAAGAAATTGAAACTAGATATTCAAAGAAAAAATGGCCCAAGGAAAAGATTTTTACTAATAGTGAGAAGGATCAAAAGAATGTCTAGTGTGAAAGTCATTTGACAGGAAAGGAAAATAAGATAGATGGTATCATGCGAGAAACTAATAGGTCAAAGGAGGATCTGGTGGGGGTTTAAAGTACCTATGTGAATGATTGAGTCAAACTCATTATGGGAGAGTCCATTTTCCAGTAATAAGAAGAATCCAAATAGGTTACAAATAAAGACCCTTCAGGGAACCTTATTATGAACTCATAGGAGGTTATGTTGGAAGATTAAATTCTGATTTGTTGGACTCCTCATGTATTAATCATGTTTTAATGAACAAAAATCCTATTACTGTAAATTAATCTCAATCTCAATTTCACATCTTGCTAATGCTCTTCAATATCATTAATAACTACACATCATGTTTTAATGATAACAAATTTTATTGATGTTAATTACTCTCTTTATTATTTATAAGTCTTATGCATGATCACAAATCTCACTTATATTATCAAGCCTTTATATTTATGTTTCAACTTCTCTTACTCTCTAATGATTAAACTTAATCCACATTCTGAATATTACTGTTTAAGTATAAATAAAAATATTTGTCTAAGTATTGAGACACCGTAAAGGACACACCATGACCTAGACACCGTGAAGGACACACCGTGACCCAGACACTGTGAAGGACAAACCGTGACCCAGACACCGTGAAAGACAAACCATGATCCAAACACTGTGAGCTACACACCGTGACATAGAGACACCATAAAGCACATACGGTGAACCACATACCGTGAACCACATACCATGAATACTATACCATGAAGAAGACACCGTTTACATAATCACTGTGACACCGTTTCTTAACCTTTGTTCAATATTATTTAAATAATGCTAACGGTCATATTTGATGTTTTTAATGTAATTAATGTTATTTAATGATAGTTGTTGGCATGTTAGGAAACCGTATCTCATACCTATGAAAAGGGAATCATTCCTACTGCCAGAACTTGTGGAATATAAGGAGTATTGAGATGCAGGACACGTGAAAAAGTGTGACGATACAACAAGAAGAACTTACATACACCCGAGAGCACTATGCTGAACAAGAAGAACAATCCTGAGCAAGAAGGAGATTGAAAGACATTCAAAGAACTCTCATGAGTGAAATCCAATACCACTGAAGAACACACGACAAATCAAGAGATCTTTTTCACTCCTGTAGAAAACATGCTGAACTACGACACTCTGTTTTTCAACATAAAAACCAGAGGACTCAGAAGCATTCCTGCTGAATCCAACGAGTCCAGAGCTGCATTGCTAATCACTAGAGCTCTATAAACATTCATCTATCTTCTTTAAGTGATTTGTTTATTTACATTCGAGTAGTGTGGTGTGCTCTGTATATCTTACACATACATACTATCTCCTGCACTGAACTGGAGGATATCAAAATCCTCACTCCAAAACTCTTAACTCTTATTTACCCACGTTAACTGTGGAATAGGTCCCTGTGTGTCCTGGTCTTTGTTTTGTTTCCCACAAAGAACTGTGGTAGAGGTCCCTGCATGGCTTGGACAGTTTTGTAAACTGTTGTTAACCCCGATCTATGGTGTGGATCAAATTTATATAAATTTGAGATGACTAAGTCTCGGCTTGAGACTGAACCTCTTGTTATATCTGCTGTGCATCTCTAGTTTAAGTTTAAAGTAAACTACATATATCTTTTATATTCCACTACTATTAATTTGAAATATAAAACTATTTTAAAGCTAATTTGATAGTTAAATTAGCAAGTGGTTATACTTATTGTAAATCTGTAGGTTAGTTTCAAAAGTCAGTTTAATCTTATGGTTAAATTAACTGAGACCTAATCAATATTTGAGAAGCTAAGTGAACATCTACAATCTGTATAAATTCACTACAGTTTAAATTTTTTTATAAATTGGGGGATTTTAAATAGACAATATTTTACCTGAAATTTTAATTGGAACTCAATTCACCCCCCTCTTGAGTATCCACTCTGACCAACATGATTAATTCCTCAAAAGTGGATATTGATAAGATATCTGAGAGACTTATTCTGGAGGAAAACAATAATGAGTAGACATAGTGGATTCACAAGAAAGTCATATTCTAGTAAATGGTTTTAAGGCAGGGACAATGAATATGGAGTAGTACATCCAAACATGTGACAAGATGTCTTATTGGTTTCAATATCTCTTCAAGGATGATGTGACCACTAAGGTAAACTTCCCACATTAGAAATTATTTCAGGATAGTGTATCGAATAGTATGACATTGAAGTTTAATAGTTCGACCATCTCATATGTTAGTTTATGTTTTTATATACTTTTTTATTTCTCACTTTTCCTTAAAGAGTTTAAAAAATAAAAATTAATTTTTAGGTAAGTTATTCTTCACTATTAAAAAAAATCATTTTATAAAACCCTAAAAATTAACACTATGATAATATTAATATTATGATTTTAAAAAAATTGATTTCCTCATATAAAATTTTTGAATCATAAAATAAATTTACTAAAAACTGAATATTTCTTTATTATCTATTAATCAATAAATTTGAATTATATAAACATTTTTATATATTTCTAATGTTGTTATTCTTATTTATACCACTATTTTAGCTGCTAGATTATAAATATCATTATAAATTTTCTTAATATTTTTATTACACATCACATATTGATTACATCTTGAAATTTCATGTTAACATGGATACCAAGAAAAGTATTATTTTAAACTATTTTTTTGGTGTTAAATTCTAACCCATTAAAGAAATTTTAACCTCATAATTGAATATTGAGCTCGGTAATCAAGGGGTTAAAATTTAAAAATAAGTTTTTTGAATATCCACATCATAAAAAGGGTTACTAAAACCTTTTTTTAAAAATAAATAAATTGAAATATGAAGGTTATATGAAATAACACATAATTACATTTCTAAGTGGAATAAAATTAGTTTGAAATGAAAATATAAACATAGAGGGAAAAAGTAATTTCTAAAAAATGATGTAGAGTGATAGAGAACATTGATCATAAAAAAGTCAATGAACACAAAACCACAATTTTCTTAGGGGTGGAATCGATCATCAATCCATTAAAAATAACTTCAAAATGAAAAAAACCATTTTCATGGCCCTTTTCCTCAGAGTAATGGTATTATTTTACTATAGAATATGTCAATATATATTTATTTTATTTATTATGATCTATAAACATAATTTTATCCTCTGGTTTCATGTTTTAATTAATCTACACCTCTTTTTATCCCATATTACAATGATGGTTGAAAAATATGAATTTTTAATGCTTGAATCACTGAAATATACTTCAAATAGACCATAATATCTAAAAAGGATGACTAGTTATTCCTCCTATCACTATTTAGTTACTGCAATAAAAATTTACTAGTATATGTTAAGATAACTAATATGAATAAACCTTATTTTGAAATATTAATCATAAAAATTTCAATAATTGTAAAAAAATATCTACATGATTCATTCTACAAATTGTTGAATTTAAAAACTCTTCAATGTATTATTAAAAAATATTCCAAACCAAAAAATGTATAAAGAAGTTTATAGAATTTCTAAAATCAACTTAAATTTAATCCCCACACAACACAATGTATCTCTTAATATCACCTACCAATAATGTGACTACCTTGATCATATATTCTACTAAAACATTCTAATAACCTGAATCATTATAAAACCACAATGAAAAAAATATATGATTCTAAAATATAACTATTTCCTTTTCTTCACATAAAATTAATGATTATCCAATATATTCTAGAAATCCAAAAAATTAATAAACTTCATCAAAGATAACATAAATCACTCTATCATAAAATCACTAATCAACTTTAAGGTAACCAATACTATCTAATTTAATTTATCAGTATCAATCAACTCATTATCCCAACTAAACATTATTATCTCATCCTCTGGAACATGTTATGGGTTATCTATACCTCAATCATGTGTTTTCCAGAAATATAACATTATTAATAAATCAATTTTCTAGGTTATCTGTACAATTAAAACTATTCTTGAAAATATTTAAATAAAAAATACCATGAAACAATATTTAGATGTTTATGATTCTTATAATAATATTATCATTTATAAAACATTTCTATAATAAGAATACCATATCCTAATATATAAAAACTTCTATCATTTTACTTCATTGAATTTCATAGAATAGTCTTTTCCACAGTCTAAGATTTAGGCCTTATATTAGGGGATTGTCTTGGATAATTCCCAAGTTCCACACACACAATACATTCAACTATAAATAGTACATTAGGGTTTAAATTATTTCCTTACATTGAATTTTTTATTTTTTATTGACAATTATTTTATTTTCATACTTCTTTTCTAAACATAAATCATCTTCACATTCCTTTAAAACATTTCTCTAGGTGTTTATTCCAATATTCTCAACATTTATGAAGTTGAATCTTTCCCCCCCATAAATACATGAACTCTAATTTTCTCTTATTTGGTTCATTCAGAAACTTACCTATACTCAGGTTATTAATCAAATATAGAGATAACCTGTTATGAATAATCACAATATTCTATATTCCATATCTCAAAAAATTCAGTTGACTAGGAGGAAAATCAATGCATTATCTATCACATTCATCATTAACATAATTACTTCTAGTTCTATCAATTTTATAAAACAAAAAGTAATTGTAAAAGAAATAATAATTATAGTGGGAAATCATATAATTATTAAAAATAATTTTAAAAATATCTAAAAACTGACACCTTCTTATCAATATTAAAGAACTTAGGTTTAACATAGGCCATCCGTGGGCATTATTTATTCTAATACTTGATAATGGTTTTAAAATAAAATTTAAATTAAACCATGTATATCCATTGAGAGTTTCAAACTAGGTGCACAGTAAGGGACTATTCACTATACACCATAATGATGCCAAATATGTAATCGAATGAATATTTTTGGGGACATTATCCCTAGTTTCACCTTTTCAAAAACCACATCCACTTATAGTATTTATAAAGGGATTCATTTTCTAGGAAAACAACATAATTTATACTTTACCAAAACATTGGGATATTATCTTATAATTAGAAATATTCTAAAAGTCAGTCATATGGTTCTATTATGTAATCCTTATTTCCTAAATATAGTTCCAAATGCTTCTAGTAAACTTTATCTAATACCAAAAAGAATAACCCCAAATCAAGTAACTGATAATCTGTTTCTACTTTATTATATTGGCATAAGATTTAATGGATCATATCACCAAGTATTGATCCATTTAGTAGTCTTGAAAAACCAGATACATAAATGATTCCCATTTTTCATTGGAAATAAAATATAAAACATAATAAAAGTAAATATTCTACATCCTCGGAACTCATTCATTGATTTTTTCTTCATATACTTGGAAATTTAAAAAATAATGGTGAGTTTTAATGCACAGTTAAACTTGTTTTAAATGGAATATATAATCAGTAACTATGACATAAACAATATTTTTAGGTTAATAACTAAAAATACATGTGATTTAATTATTAAATTAGGCTTGAAATGCATCTATGGATACTATAAAAGTAATAATCTAATGGATGACAAATTAATTTTCAATGAAGGAAATAAAAAAATGATGTATTCCATGATCAAGGAATTTTACATTATATTTTCAAATATTTGTTGGTATACAATAAAAAACCATTTAATAAAGATAAAAAACTAGTTTGTCTCATGAAACCTATCAATGAATCGAGGGGATATATAAATCCAGGACCCACCGATCACTACATTTCTAATGAATTCCTCAAACATCAAATTATCAATTTAATTCAAAAATAATATGCATTATCAACATATATCTATATTATGTAAAGAATAAAACAATGAATATTTCCCCAATCAAAAAAATAATTTTATAGTAAAATATTACATATAGAAATGGAATGTGTCTTAGTAAATAAGAATATTCATGATACAATTAATTTGGATATGTCTGATGAAATATGATCACAAGAAATAAATTGTTTAATGAGAAAGTTAATGACCATAAATTATCAGATACATGTGAGATAATCATCAATTCATCAGAAAAGTATATTTTTTAATAAAATTAAGTCTTCTAGAGAACAAAATAAAATAGAATCAAAACAATTAAAATAAATGTTCATTAAATTTTTTGGGAAACTATTGAAAACTTATAGAAGAATATAAATATAATAAAATTGTTATGGTAGCTGGGGAATCTTTTAACACTATATATGTTATAATAAAACACCCCTTTTGACTTTTTGGAAAGAAAATATAAAATGAACCTTTGAGAAATCATTAAAAATATTCCTCTAAAATATTTTAAAAATTCATGGATAGAAAAACATTTCCTTAATAATTTATTTATGTAAATAAAAAGGAGTTTTGTGATATAATTTTGGTAAATATGGAAATGGAAGAGAAATATACCTTATTAAAAAGATAATTAAGATAATATTTTATTTTACACAATTACTTTTCTTGATTAAAGTTAATGTATAGGAATATTTAGAAATAATGAAAAATATTTCAATATATAGAGGATAAGAAAATATATGGAGTTTATGAAGGATATAATATAATATTCCTTAAATTAAAATATAAACCATCCAAAAAATGAGAGGTTAAAATAAATCCCAACCTATTTAGAAACATTTAAATTATAAGCCCTTGAAATATTAAAAATTAATTAAAAATTTTGTTAGAATTAATAAATATATATTCATTCTATTGAAGTTAGAATTTATCAATAAAGTGATTATGTGTAAAAAATTTAAATAATAAAAAATATGGGGAAATATAAAATAAAATATTCAAAGGTAATTTCCCATATTATCTTGGCATAACATAATCAATGAAGTAGTGGTATAACTCAATGAATAGAAATTGAATTAAGAAACCCCTTACCTCATACTCCCTCTTTGTTGAACATGATTTGACCTCATGTTTAATAAATTTATTTTTAATATTATTAAATAAAATCACCATATATATATTTAAAATATCATATATGATCCACTTATAACATATTATCACCTTTTATTTAATAATCATTCATTATTATCATTATATTAGGTGTTAACTGCTTAGTATTCTCATGCATAATCCATCGTATATGTTATGGTTATTGTGCATAATTTTTAATTTCATAATAAAAAAATTATATTAATTTTAGAAATATCATATTTTTCATGATATATATTTTTATATTCATCCATTTAAGGTGTTAATGAAAAAAGAATCAGATCACATATTGGAGGTGGTAGTCCACATGTACGCACGAGAGATGTTATAATTTTTTATAGATATGTGAGAAAATAGGTAAGTATTATTTTATTATTTTATGATTAAAAATATATCATATGTATCATTTTCTTTCTTTAAATAGACCTATATAAACCATCCATGCGAGGTTGTGATAGAAACAAATTACATCGGTTCATGAGGTAGTAATGCACCGTACACATGAGCGATGGTTTGGTTTACTGATTAATAGTGAAGAAGATGGATAAATTTTAATCTATGAACATAATAAAATCTAATTATATTTAATATAATTGTGTTATTGTATTTTATGTTTTGGGAATAATTGAATTTGATGAAACTAGATGAAAAATGAATGTGTTTGGTTAGAATGATTACCTATTCTTTGAAAGAGATCCATTTAATATACTATTTGGACCTAGGGTAGGTATTTTTGGAATACAATAACCTTTATAAAATTTATAAGGATGTTTGGGAGATATTAATAGGTTTTGGTAAATTTATATTTCTCAATAGACATGAATAAGTGAGGGTAGCATATGCCCTTTTATAAGTGAGGTTGGTGGCACACTAGTAATATTTCAAAGTTTTAAATTATTATTATGTCACATTTATGGAAATATGGGTCAAAATTTAGTCTATTTATAAGGTAATATAAGTTAGGGTCAAAATATATTCAATAAATAGGTTTTATAAAAAAATTATGTACATTTTAAACCTTATCTTTTTAGATAATCCCCCCTATAAACTAATTAAAACATTAATTATGGTAACCAAATTTTACAATTCTTTCAATTCATAATGAAAAAATTAAGTTTAAACTATTAAATTATATTAATTAGTATGCTTATAATTATTAAATACATTTTAAATGATTCAATTTCTATAATTAATAAAATTAAATTTTAAATAAGTGTGCAAACTGCAATAAAGATCTATTTTAGAATATTACATTTTTAATAATAAAAATGAGTATACATTCATTAAATTCCCTATAAAAACCATCATATAAAGGTTAAAGTATTTTATTTAATATATAATTCTTAATTTTAATTAAAAAATTAATCAGTATATAATATTTTAATTCAGTAATATAAAAACTCACTATGCTCAGTTTTTTGAAAAATGTGTTTTAATCCAAAAAATGATTTTTTACCAAAATAATGTATAATGATGATAAATTTGTAATTAATTATATTATATCTAATTAAAGGATAATTATATTAATTTATGATCAAATTTTAAAACTAATTATACTTTTAACTAACTAGAAATTACATTTTTTACAAAATTGTTAATTTTCACTATTCACTAAAAAAATAAACCAATTTAAGAAAATTCCTAAAAATTAACAGTAAGATAATATTGAATTATGATTTAATTTTTTTGTTAATTTCATCAATTAAAATTTATAAAAATGGTATAAATTAATTATATTTTATTTCAATAATATTCAATAAAAACATTTTTTTGAAGAAAACATGTTTTTGAAGCATAAAACCACTTTATTGAAAATTTTGTGATAATTTTTTATAAATTAATCAATAAATTTGAATTATATAAAACCATTATAAATATCATTAATTAAAATTTTATTAATATTTGTATTTCTAGTATAATTTATAGTCTATAATGATCACATATAAAACATTTAATATATTTATAGTATACTACAATTTCATAAAGCTCAGTGTCTCATGTTAACGAAGCTATTGAGAAAAGTATTCTTTTAAACTAAATATTTGGAGTGTTATAGATCATGTATCATGATTTTATAGGACTATATATGAATTGAGTATGATATAAGAGTTAGGATGAACATGAATAATTGACCATAAATGTTCTATATTGTGGGGTTAGGGAGTCCCTAATATTTTACTAAATTTCAAGAATGGATCTAGGTTGACATGATTATCAAGTTTATTCTAAAGATGTTTTCTAGGATTTAATACATGATCACTATAGAGTTGAGTTTTAGAATGAAAATTATTAAAGGAATACACTTTAAGAGTCTTAGTTCCAAATTATATAGAATAATGAGGGATCCATTTTAGATAATTTGACAGAGGCTTTGTTAGAGTTGTTAGAGATTATCCTTAGTTTGATAAATGCGTGATGGGATAATTGGATTCCATTGGATTTTTTTATTCTATATAGAGATTATTTGAAGTGGTGTTTTTATTCCTACAATATCACAATGAGTCTTCTATTCCACGTGGAAATTTTCATGATCAATTTTAGGCTTTGTTTTATTCATTGGTTGTGAAGGTATATTGATGGTAGGAGATTATTACTTTTCAGATGAGGATTTCCACTATCTGAAAGATTTTTACTCAATATAATCACATCTTCTATTATTCTTTGGAATTTCTTCTATACGAGAGGCTAAAATAAGACATTTTTAGGAGGCATTACACATATATATCCAACTCCAGATCACCTTATTCACATTGTCGATGTATCTTGAGGTGTTGGTGAAGGAATAAGTTATTGGGAGAATTATCTCTAGGGTAGATATATCATGGTAGGGGATCAATCTGGGCTCTCCATAGAGCAATTTTTGAAAAAAATGTTCTTACATTCCTTGTCATATGATGTCTCAAATAGAGGAGAAATTTTCCCCCCATTCCTTATACCATTTCATAGGGGATGACAGTTCTTGGTAATCTACCAAAGGTCTTGAAATGGTTTTATTTTCATTTAGTGGTTGTGTCCATTAGATACACGAGTTCCTAACCATACTAGGTATACAACATAGATCTAGAGTCCCTATTTTCAACCAGTTTTTCTAAAAGTATCCTCTAAGGTAGTAGAATCAACTATGTGATCTTGCATTTGATAAACAGAGAGGTTACATGGCATGTAGAAGATAACTCTATAGTGCTACTAATCTTTCAATAGATAGGAAAGAGCCTGACCATGGAGGTGGTATTAATCAGGTCTAGATAGGCTATAAAGCTGGATATGGTAAGATTCATTCCTTAGTGTTTTTAATTCTAAGTGAGCCAGATCTCGTGTTTGGTAGTATGTTATTATATTCTAATCAGGTGTATGTATCGTTTGATTCAGAAGTTATAAACTCCTTAAATACACCCTCTATGGTCTATTACTTGGGACATGAGGTAGAGAGGATTCCAATTCCCATGGAATTGAATATAGTATTTAGAGGTTGAGTTAGATTTTGTAATATTTGAAAATATTGTGAGTTTATAATAGAAAAACATCATTCTTTTATATATTTTCTATGTAGATACAACCATATAACATTATCCTTGACATGGAATTTCTATATTTATTTCAGTATATTTTTTAATTTTTTATAAGGAATGTCATATTTTATGATGTTGACGGTGATAATGTAATGTTTATTAGTGAACGGGACCATCATATGGTTTAAAAGAACAATAAGATGTTATATTCCAAAAATATCTAAGCCAATGTTGATTTTAGTGGAGGATCAGTTGATGGGATTTACCAGATTTATAGAATAATAACAAGATATATTTCATGTAGAGGATATTTTACTACTCCATTAACATGATATCATGTTAGGGAGAGATCTACAATCGGATGTCTCTCCAATGTGTTGGATCGTAAGAGTTTTTGATGGAAATAAGGGGGTTGAATTTTAGTTTAAAAATTAAAATAAAAAAAATCAAGAAACCTCTTAAGTAAAAAATGACCAGACTCAGAATTTGTATACAGATTAGAGTAAAAGAATCATAAATAGATATTTTCTGATTATCTGAATTATTATTGGTATCACAAATATACCGATAAATTAGTTTATTATAAAGGTAAGTATAAAAAAAATTCTAATATAATTGGACAATAGAAATTAAAACTTGTATAAAAATAAATATGAAAGATTATAATAGTTAGAAAGACTTACGAGATTTAATTTAAGAATTTACCCTATAACCATAAGAGTTAAGAACATCAAAAATCCTGACTTAAGATATGCATACTTTTACTAGCTACTAAAAAGTCTTGTCTTTCCATACCAGTAAAGGAATCAATATGAAGATCTATAGGGTTTTATCTTCCAATCCTCAATAAGACCGTGATATGATAGATCAGAATCAAATCTTCCTTTCTTTAACAAGAATTACCTCAATATGGTGATTGGTGTAAACTCTATCTTTCTAGCCCTAGAAGCCCTTGATATGATGGATTATATTCACCATCATTCTATCCCCAGAATGCCTCAATCATTACCACAATAGAACACAAAAAATAAAAAATTAATTTTTTATAAGGAATTTAAAATCAAAAGGATTCCTTAGAACATAAAATATATAAAATATTACAAATCTTAAGAATAATATGTCCATGTAGAAAAATCATTAGATAGGTTGAGTTGGGAATTACATCGGCTCCCATCTCTTAAAATGAACTCCTGTTTATATGTGATTATTTGATGGTCATATTTTTAAGTTGGTTTCAATGAACTCATAGAGCTTTAACTTTGATAGCTTAGAATAATCTGGATCTTTATTCTTAACAGATAATAATGAGATATAATTTGTTATTCTGATTCAATTTTGTTTAGTTCCCTTACAATGTTATTATGTATTACATATGATAGATATAATTTTAGTCACTGCAGTTATAAACTTTGGAAAGCTCGATGGACTTAACTATTGTTTTTTAATCCGATAGATTAAATAATGGTTAATATAATGTATCTGTACCAATGTCAGTCTGATGGTTTTGTCTTTTTTTTTTGTATAATAGACATAATATTAGTCTAACCACTAGTCATTACTATTGTTTTTTTGGATGTATTAGACTCACATTCAGTTTGAGGGATCATATTAAATAATAAAATTTTATATATTTATTTTTAATTATAATAATTTCTATGTTCTCTATAAAATAATGTTTTCTACAAAAATGTACAATAACACTTATGAAATATAGTGTTAGTAAACATAGTTTTAAGAAATTGTTTGTGATTTACAATAATAAGGAAACGAAAAGTAGAAAGTACAACTTTCAACTCTATAATCTCTCCTTGTCTATAAATTAGAAAAAAACCAAAATTGAAAACAAATAACTTTTGAATACATAAAACCCTCTTTAATATTAATAACTTTCGATCCTTTATCATTTTAAAACTTCCCTTAAGTTAAATTTTCTTTTTTACTCATTAAATAGGATCTGATAGATATAATTGAAACATCAGATTGTCCCCCTTAATAAATATTTTATTTTGAAATATTATCCTCTTGGGATTATTCTTTTCTTCCCCCATTAAATATTGTTTCCTAAAATTCTTCCAAAATTGTCCCCTAGACTTCTCAAAATTTCTCCCCCATTTTGATTTTAAAAATTAATAGTGAAACTATACAATCTTCTAAAATATTATAAAAATATAACATATATAGAAATTTTATGTGAAATAAATATTCATCTAAGATATAAATTAACAGAAAAAAATAAAAAGTAAATTAGAATACATTCAATAATAAATTATTTGGATAAAAATTAATTCACATTCAACATTCATTCAAAATGCTTTAAAAATTACATCAAGAGTTTAGTGAAAAAGAAAAAATTATATCTTATATAATGCTTTCATAACCACCTTCAACTTCTTTATATATTCATAATATTTCTCAGCTTCTACAAAAGAGGTATCAAGCTTCAACATCCTATCCTCCATGATTGTAAGTCTTTTATTCTCTACCCTTAAATTATAAACCTTCTCACTTAATTTCCTATTTTATTCCTTTATAAGGAATAAATCATATTTGTAGTGTTGGAGTATATTATTTTCATCTTCCAAATTGTGAACCTTTTTTAAGAATTAATAAATTATCATCATGATTTTTATTAATTTCTTTGAACTATTCAACAAACCTAACAATTTCTGATATATCTATTTATAGCTTTTAAAAATAACCAGCAATATCAGAATAGATTTTATTAATTTCCACAATTTTCTAATCATATTCCTTTATATCTTTATAAAACTCTATTGACCATTTTACCATATTATTGAAACTTCCATTTTGATCCTTGGTATTTCCTTTAAAATATTACATGTTTTACTTAATATGAATTACTGATTCTATAAAATCATTAAGTGAGTCAAATTTTTCATTCAGAGAGTCTTGAATCAGTTTATATCTGGATTGAATGATTGGTTGGAATGGAATTGAATTTTTTAATTGTTTCAGAGCTTGGAACATGTAATAATTTATCTTTTGAGATTATGTGGCTGATGAATTAGATTATTCTGATGGAATATATGAAAAATTTGGTCTTGTTGGACCACTATCTACCATTTCTTTCTTTTAAGAATTTTTTTATTCTACTAATATTTTTATAATATCTACCCATTTATCAGAATCATATTTGTATAATATGTTTTTTGTGGTAATTTTTATATTCTTCCACTCATTTTGAATACAATTTATCTTTCTATTTAAATGATGATTTTACTTCCCCTAAAACATATATCTTTTTATTCTTATTAAATGATATGAAATAGAAGAGATTGATGATGAATTTGAGGTAATTTTCTCATCATTTTTTTCTTCATATGATTTAGTTTATTGTTCTTCATCAAACTCATACTCTTATTCTACAATCTCTTATTCTAACAACCTTAGAGTTCTTAAAGAACCTATTCCAACTTTCCTAACATATTTTGGATTTTATTTATCAAGTGTCTTTTTTGTATTATTTTGGAACCATTTCTTAGACTATTTTCTCAACCCGAGAGAGAACAATAGATTCTTTTACTATCTCTTATCATTTTACATTATCTAAAATTACGAGTATATATAATGAAATAAGATATGTTTCTACAAACTCTAATCTAGTGTTTTTTTCTTAGTCACCATTAGGCATTGTTATAGACTGTTGATCTAGTGGTACAATTGGTAAAGTAGAAATAGATAAAACTAGTACTTCAGAATCTTTTTCTACACACTTCATTAGACTTTCAACCATTTTTCCTTGACTAATGTTTTCATATGTTTATTTCATTTATTTTCCTCCTTAAGGTCATCATCCCTTTGAATATTTTAATCCAATGCCTTATCCTTATCAAGAAAAAATTTTAGGGAATCATGTTTCTTTTGAGACTTATGATCCAAGAGTTTATTGAAATCATCATCTAACATTATATTTGGTTTCTTTTAAGATTTGGGTGGTGAGGATTCAACTTTATTATTTTCTTTAACAACTTATTTCTACTTTTAAAGCCCCAAATTAGACACTACTCTCTTAGTTCTATCCAAAAACATTATTAACATGGAATGAAAAACAAGTTTCATCCCTGACATAGTTTTTTTATCAATTACAGAGCTCTTTTCCCCCTTAGCATTAGTCTGATTCTTAATTCAAGAATATTTCATAAAGTTTTCAATAATTTTATTTATATAATAGGAAAACCTCAGGATCTCGAATTTCATTTATGATTTCTTAACTGAGTCTAAGAAAATAAAAAAACATGACTTGGTTGATCTGTGTCATGTTCATCAATAAATACGAACCAAATTTGTAATGAACATAAATGGTATCCTTATCCTCCATTATTGGAATTAAATAACACATCATCCATAGGGTAACTAATTTTGTGTTCAGTGATAACTAGGAAACATTTTTTAATTTTTAAAAATAAATAAACAATGATTCTTTATCCATTCACTTTACAAAATTCCCATGTTTTTCTGGAACATTATATGAAGGTAAATATGATTCACCTTAAAAAGTCACTTCTACCAGCTCTGTGACTTGCTGATCATAAATTTTACATTCTTCACCAAAAAGTTTAAAAAAATTTCTTCTTTGTCTCCTTCAAAAATATACTTTATTGACATATATAATTCTCTTATTATCTATGTGTAATTTTTATTGACATCCTTATCTTCTTTTTCAACTTATTTTTTCCCATCCCTAAAATGTAAGAATTTTTTATTAATTGAATAATGTTTTTCATACTAAGACATTTAAATAATTCTTTCTTTTAAAACTAATATTTTATAAAAATATTAGTAGTATCCATTTTAATAAGCTAGTACTTGTGATCGAAAGAATGGAAAAAATTAGGACTCCACACTAAAAAGAGTGGCAAGATTTGGGGTTAAAAATGATGAAAAATGATGTGCAAAAACGGGTAACCCACCTTTTATATAGGTACAAGAGGTGAATTTTCACATCCCAGATAAACCAAGAATTAGATTGCAATTCCTTATTTGATATGTCAATCTAGATTTAATTGAAGAATGTTTTGAAATAAAATCGAAACTCTTAATGTTTTTAAAGATAAAACTTATTTCAGAATAAATAATAGTTTGATAAGAAAAACTTATAAGTTTGTAACAAAATAAGGTTTGTTAAATCAAATGAATATATAAAAAACAATATTTATAAACTAAAGTAATGAATAAGTGCAAAAACTAAAAGAAGAATAACTTCTCGAGTAAAATAGTTTTATCAATAGAAGTAACATATTCATCTAGGTATTTGTAAAGAATAAATTTTACAATAAATTTTATAAAAAATTATTTTATGAAATAATTTTATAACAATTTTTGATTTTATAAAAAGTTTACCTCAAAATTTTTTAAAATGATTTTTGATTTTGGACTATTTATAAAAAACTTTACTCTATTTTTTAAAATTTATTCCATAAAAAAATAAAACATTAAGAAAAAATAAATTTATTTTAGAAACCCAAATTTTTGATGAAAAATAAAATTTTTATAAAACTATTTTTATGTGAAAAACTAATGGTTTTTGAAAACTAAAAAAAAATATACTCCCCCATTGAAAAGGCTTTTATTAATTCCGAGATATTGGTAAAAAATAATATATAAATAATCACTTGGGATTGTCCATTATGAAAATTTGGTTATTGTATTCAAATCTTTAAGAACTAAGGGATTTAGTAGAAATATTAGGAAGATGTTGTTTCATTATAATGAATTTTAAAATGATATATTCTATTTGTGTGTGATCTCAAAGGAATTGATTTCTTATATATTTTTTCATAGAAGATGAGTGATGTGTTAGGTTTTTACAAAAAGGAATGGAACATGTGTTATTACACAATATTTTAGTTTTAGTAAAACTTATGCCATAGTTAGTGAGTGTGTGTTGTATCCAAAAAACATGATCACAAAAATATCCAACAACCATATATCTAGCTTCAGCATTGTAAAGTTCTAGTGAGTGTTGTTTCTTATAAGACCAAAAAACTAAAGTATCTTCTATGAAATGAAATGTACCATAAATACTTTTCCTAGCTATTATACATCTAAAAAGTTAGAATATGAATTTTTTTACTCAAAATAGTTTCCAGAAGAGTAGAATAGGCCCAAATACATAGTTCCCTTTTGAAAAAAAATTAATTTAACATTTTTACATTGAGGAAATTTTGGATTGACATGATATCTAGAACATAAGCATACTGAAAACCTTAAATACATACAACTATCTATTAAGTAAAGTAAACTTCTAATCATACCTCTAAAATTATTTTGATTAACTGGTTTCGTAGATTCATCAATATATGATGGGTTTGAGGATCCAATAGGAGTTATAATAATTTTAGTGTTTTCATAACCAAATTTCATAAGAAGATATTTTATAAACTAATGTTGATATATGAATGATCCTTTAGGATTTTATGAAATTTGGAAACCTAGAAAGTATTTTAAATAAACATTTATCCAATTAAATATTTAAATTTCCATGAATGGTAATTTTTTTGGGTTTAGTGAGAACCCTAAAAAAATCAAATAACACAGAATCACCAGACCCAAATTCAAAAAGTATTCAAAAAAATTCCACATAAAAAAACAATAATCCACAATAGCATAGTAGAAATTCACATTGGGATTAACTATGATGAAATGTTGACTTCTTTGGGTGCTTTATCTATCAATGTCCTGGAATAATCTCAAATATATCTGCTATAAGAAGCATAATTTATACCTTAACCCAAACATAAAGCAACAAAAAGGCTCAAAACCATCAAAAATCATTTAACATAATAGAAATCATTACTAGAAAACATTTCATCATTAATATGGAAAATAAATTAACACTATAAATTATAGTAGTGAAAAACAATCTTTAGATCAGTATCCATCAGTTTCACTCAATAAATAAGAAAAATGACAGACATAAAAAAACATAGAACATTTAGATATTTTTAACCTTAATTTGACATACTGAACATCAATCCAGAATAACTCACATAATCTTAAGTTCAAACTCAGACCAATATGAAAAATTAGACCACTATGGAGCATCACTAGGACCCTAAGAAACATCTCTTGGATTTACCACAATAGGAACTAAAACATGGAAGGATAGAATAAACTAAAGGTCCAACAGACACCAGAAAAAACTACCTCTAAATCTATTTTGAGAATTGCTTCCACCACCAGTGTAAAACCAAATATCTAAGAATAGATATCAATCCATATACCTCAAATACACCGAGGGTACTTCAACACCGCTCTAGGATATAAGACTATCAACAAGAAAAAGAGGAATCTCCAATGAAGGGATATGTGGTTCTTTTAAGTGGAAACACCTCTATGGGATGTGATCAATACAAGCACGAGCACCCAAGAAGAACAAAATTTTTGAAATTAAGTCCCTATCTAAGGAGGTATTCATGTGAGGTAAGGGAAAAAAGAAGTAAAATCAGAGAAAAATGGGATCCACAGCACAAATAAAGTAGAAACAACGTGAAAGAAAGCACCAAACGATGAACATAGATAAATCTCTAAGAATTAATGTAGAGATACCCAATACATACTTTTAAAAGAAAATTATATCAAGATAGAAATAGGAAAATATGAAGAGAAAGGAAGGGGGTAATACACAAAGATAGAGATAAAAGGGCCACCACTGCTTCTTGAGGAAGATTTCCGAAACCCTAGTGACCATCAAACTCATGGAATGGGGATCAATTGCCTCTTTATGAATGATAATATATTGACTCACCCATCATACTCATTTCAAACTCATATTTTTAAAGATTTGAAAATAAATATATTAGATAATATTGATTTTAACCAAATATAATGTAAACAACATATATTTGTAAAATCATAATATTTTTATCAACATATTTTATAAAAAGATATGGATCTTTAAATCACTTAACAAAATTGTTTTGAAACAAAAATCAAGTTAACTTATCATACAAATCTTTAGGGGATTGATTGAGTCCATAATGTGCCTTGATATTTTTATAAACATGTTTTAGATGTTTTTATTTTCAAAACCAAGTGGTTTTATTATTTAAACATCCTTATAAACCTAATAATCAAGGAATAAAAACATCAAATCCATTTGAAATAGTTTTAAATTTACAAATGGTGCATACTATAGAAGTATAAGAATATCTTCAAGTCTAGCTATAAGAGAATATATTTCATCATAATATATTTCCTATTGTTGATTATAACCCTTAGAAAAAATATTATCTTAACTTCTAACTATTATACCAGTTTCATCACATTTATTCTAAAAGACTCATTTTAACCCAATTATAGAAGTATCATTAAGAAGTTCAACAAAATTCTAAACTTTGTTCCTTTCAAACTCATTAAGTTTATAATGCATAGATTTTATTCAATAATCATTACCTAAATCCTCATTAGTATTTTTAGGATTTCATTTAGATAAAAATTATATATTTTAAATTTCATTTCTCAAAGAACTTCTAGTTATAAATGGTAGATCTACATCACCAATGATATTTTCACTAGAAGGATTCCAACGAAACAACTGATTTCTTGGATTTTTAAAACTATTTTCTTCAACAATAGGTTGAAAATATTCTTGATTTATAACTTTAAAAACAAATTCTTGATATGTTTTCTCATTACACAAATATTTGAACATAGGATGAAAATTAGTTATTGAAATAACATCCAATGATATTGGTTGAGGTTGTTTAAAAAAGGATCATTTTCATCAAACATAGCATGTATTGTTTCCTCAAAAATAATTTTATTTTTATTAAAAACTCTATATGCCTAAATAGTTGTGTAATAACCTAAAAATATTAATTTATCATATTTTTTAGAAAATATTTGTCACTTATCTTTATTATTCATAATGAACACGTTTCATCCAAATACTTTGAAGTAAAAAAGTTTAGGTTTTCATTATTTACACAAATCATAAGGATTTTTGTTAATCAAAGGTCTTATTAATACTCGATTTCTAGTAAAACAAGTAGTACTGACTACTTTATCCCAAAAATTTTTATCAATTAAGAATTCAATCTATGTGGTTCTATTAATCTCTTGAAGAAATATATTTCTTCTTTCGACTACACCATTTTGAAGTTGAGTTCCTAGTGCCAAAAATTTAGTATAATATATTTTTTACTAAAAAAAGGTTAAAAATTGGAATTTAAAAATTCTCCACCATGATCACTATGAATAACTATCAAGGACTTGGTTTTCTCATTTTCAACGCTGGCTACAACAGTTTTAAAATAACTAAATGCTTATAATTTTCCTTCTAGAAAATAGACCCAAGTATATCTAGTGTAATCATTAACTAAAAACCATTCATAGTATTTTCCATAGATAATTCTAGATTCTGTAGGACCAAATAATTCCATGTTAATTAGCTATAAATCATCATAAGTTGATACTTTACTAATATATTTAAAACACGACTTATATTACTAACCAAATTGAAAAGGATCACAAAATTTTGAAGTATCAAACCAATGTTTTGATAGATCTTTTAGAAGTACTTTATTGTAAAATATAACTAAATTTCTAAGATTAAAATCTCCTAATATTATATTCCCTAACAAAGAATGATCTTCCGTTACACTTAGTAAAGTTATGTCTTGACTACTATGGCCTTCTAATTTTATAATGTAAGCATTATCATGCTAATTGGAAGAATGAATGAACTCATATTTATAAATATGAATGATACATTTATCTTTCATGAAGTTCACAAGATAAACCTCATCACATAATTGGATTATACTTATAAGTTTTTTCTTAAGTCCTAAAACATATAAATCATTTGAAATTATAGATTTACCAAGAAGAAAAATGTTACCTAAACCAATAATTTCCCCTTAAGCATTATATCCAAAAGTTAATTTCCCATCTCTAATATTTATTATACTCTTAAAAGAAACTTTTATTCCAATCATATGTTTGAAAAAAAACAATTCATGTACTAAATATTTTTTTTGTTGGTATTTTTTTTATTTTCTTGACAAAACATTTTAGTGTTTTTGAAATAAAAAATTCTTAGGTCTTATATAATCAGAAAATAAAATCACAAGTAACGAAATTTGTCTAATGTTATTATTTTGGGTAAATATAATTTTTTTAATAGTATGCTTTATGAATTACTAAATACTGAACTTTATTTAGATAACATTTTTCTTCTAGTGTTCACCACTTTAACATTTTGTGAAAAAATAGAGGAATGTTTAAAAAAAGTAATTATTATTAAATTCATGTTTATTATTAGTAAAATTCATTCTAGAAATATATCTCTGAGGAATACATTTTTATAAATTTTATTGATGCTTTCATTTACATAAGTATACTTAGAATAATGTTTCTTAAAACTAGAAATTTCAGATCTTAGTTTAACAACTTAGTTATTATCCTTAGTTGAACAATTTTTCAAACTATTTTTTATAAAATATGTTTGTAAACTATTTTATCAGAAATATAATTTTTAAAATCATTAAAAAGAAAATATTTTAAAAAATTATATTTATCAATATATTTAAAAAGAAATGATATTTCATTAGTTAATGTATACATTCTCGATTCTTTCTTAATAAGTTTTGGTTTGGCATTATCATGTTTTATAAAAATTTTACAATTTCCATTTTCATGTAGTTTAGCAAACCTAGAAACTTTTTCAAAACATGGTTATGTATTATCCTATATGGTTGAGGAATATTCTTCATCCTAAGATATAGAATTATTCTCATCATTACTATTAGGATTATTATCATTTAAATTGAGGATGGTAAGAGATTCAATAGTTTGTAACTCAGCCATGAGAAAATTATTCACCTTTAGTATTACTGAAAATAAACCAATATTCCACTATCGAAAACATTCATTGTCCAAAGAATTTTAATATGATTTGTATACTCCACTTTCTCTCCATGTTTCAGAAGATTCTAAAATCTTATTTCTCTTATGCTTATAATACTTCTTTGAATTTATGTCCAAATTTATTTCCTTCTTATAATTTCATTTTTATTTTAGGATAATATGGTCTTATATGTCCTGAATTTGTTTCATTCATAACATATAAATTTGGATGATTATTTCTTATCAATATTATCCTTATGAATTTTCTTATATCAGTAAAAAGCATATTTCTTTAAGACAATCTTATTCAATCTTCTTACAGGATTTTCTAAATCATTTCTAGTCATTTCTGATGAACTACTATCTGATTGAACAATAAAGTTATTCTTATTATAATATTTCTTATCTATTTAAGATGATTGTACTTTAGTAGTAACATTAGATGTGGTTGTAAAAGAAACTCCACCATTCTTAATTTCCATCTTTTCAACATCCCTATTCAATCATCTTTCTTATTACATGAGAGTACCAATAATCTTATATAATGTAATATTCGTAATCTTCCTTGTATCATCTAAGGATGTACTTTTAGATTCTCACCCATTAGGAAAAATCTCTATGATTTTCTTAACCATGATTCCATCTGTTAGATATTTCTATCCAAGATAATGTATGTTATTAACAATAACCATAAATATTTGGTTTATTTTAGCTACTGATTCTCAATGTAAGAAATCAACAATATTGATAGTGAGATCTCATCATAGATCTTCTTGTCTCAATAACATTAGAAGTTCAATAGTGAGTAAATTATAACTTTTTTACATATACAATTTTATTCTTCACATAATGAAATTTCACAATATATATTTATTATCATTGGATGAAGTAGATTATTCATTACAATATAATTTAGTTGATAGTCCTATTTTTATTGATGAGTAAAGGTACGAACATCCTTATCCAGAATATTAAAATCTCCAATAATCATTACAAATTTACCAAAACTAGTATTGATAAAAAAAGTCTTCATTCTGTATCTCCAATATTTATAATAATTTCCATTAAAAATAGGTGATCTTTTAGGGTTCAGATATTCGAACATACCAATTTTTAGACCTTCCATATGATCAAAATAGAAACTCTTTTCTACAAACATGTTATTAAAAAATGTTTATAAAAAATTAGTTTATATTAAAATATAATAAACTTACTGTTAATAGTAAAAGTAAAAACCTGCTTATATAATTGAAGAACCTACCCTGATACCAATTCTTGGATATTGAGAGTTTATGATGAAAATAATACGGGGGGAGGGGGGTGAATTATAGTTTAAAAATTAAAATAAATCCAAATAGAAAACCTATTTAGTAAAAAATGATGGGACTTAGACTTTTTCTGATGACCAGAGTATTATAATTGGAACAAAATATTCTCTGATTATCATAATTATTTACAGTATCATAGACACACTAAAAAATCAGTTTATTATAAAGGTAAGTATAAAACTAACTTTCTAATGTAATTTCTCAGTAAAAATTAAAACTTATATATACAAGAATTATGAAAGCTTATAATAGTAAGAATTACTTACAAGATTTAATAGAAAAATTTAATCTTTAACCTTAAGAGTTAAGGAAGTTATAAATTAAGATGTAAGATTTAAAAAAATTTATTACATACCATAAAGGTTTGTCTTTCCAAACAAGGAAATCCCTTTATAAAAATATTTTTATTGGTTTGTATTATAATCCCCCCAAATACATCAATCTAATAGATCAATATCAGCTCAATCTTTACTTAATAACAAATTATTTGATATAATGATTAGTGTCAGTTCTGTCTTCCTAGACTCCAAATCTCTCAATCAGATGGATCAGATTCATCATCTTCAAATCCCAAGAATCCCCCTACGAGTTCCACAATTCAAAATAGAGAATAAAAATGAAACAAATTTCTAATGAATTTACAATACTCAAAAGTATTCTTTATAACATCAACTATCTAAAAGATTACAAAGCTTAGGAATGATATTCTCTCGCAAAGTGATCTTTATATGGGTTGTGTTGTGAATTCCATCAGCTCCCCCTCTTAAAATGACCTATTTATAGGTGATTCTTCAATGATCTTATTTATGAGTTGGTTTCAATGGAATCAGAAAGCCTTTACTTTGGAAGTTTAAAATTATATAGATCTTGATTCTTGATAGATAAGAATGAGTTGTATTTAATTTTCCTGACAACATTTTGTTTATAACCATTAAAATTATATTATGTATTTCATATGATAGATATAATTCTAATCACTCTGATTATAAACCTTGGATAGTCTGATGGACTTCATTATTATCTGTGAAATCAATAAATTGAACAAAGGTTGATATAGTGTACCAATACAAATCTCAGTCTGATAGATAAGACCTTATTCTAACCAATGGATAGTATAATAGTTTTTCTCGATGTATCATAGTAACATTTCGTCTGATGGATCAGATTGAATAATAAATGTTCATATTAACATTTTATTAGAATAATTTCTACATTTATTATAAAATAATTTTTTATACAAAAACATACTAAAACTCTTGGGAAATATAACTCTTGTGAAAATAGATTTTTGAAAGTGTTTGTGATTTCCAAAACCAAGGAAAGGAAATTTAGAAATTATACCTTTCAAATTAACACAATATCTATATCCCTATATATGATGGATAATTTTGAGTTATAGCAGGTGTGGATTCAAATTGATGATCTTCTATAGAGAATTTCCTATAATTATAAATCCCAGAATATACATTAGGGTGAATCAGGTTATGGTAGTTTGAAACTTTTCCATTAATTGTGATCTTCTTCTCCCTTTAATAGTAACACTCTTATATATTCATCACTTTCAAATTAGAGAAATTCAATTTGTAAATAAAGCACCTAAAATATTTTACTTGGTTTTCCTATACTAAGATAATCCAAAGAGTGTGAAATTAGTATTATACTGAAGCACCTCAGACACTAAGTACCCCCATTTTATATGTGTTTATATGATAATGTTTCCACATTTACCCTATTTATTAACTATCCAAACAAAACTTTTAAGGAATTCATAATTTTTCTTCAAAAATTAATTCTCACAACTCATTCTATCATGATATTATTCTATAAAATATTTTGTTGATAAAATACAACATATATGGTGTAAAAATTCAGAAAAGTTGATGAGTTTCTTGATTGAATAAATTCTTGAACATTTTATTCTCCATCTTCAATTTTTTGGGGCATGGATGGAACTCCATTACTATTTCTATACTAGATTTTTAATTTCCAACATCTATAATTTGAGATTTGGATATCCTGAGGAATATTAATATAGAGACTCATTATATTTATCTTACAATGAACTAGGGATACTTATTTCCCCCCAAAATACATGGAATTTAATTCACCACTTGATGTCCCTTAATTGGTATTCCAGCTACAAATTAACTTCCAAAAAATATGATAGTTTTTTCCTCATAATATTCCTTATAAAATCATGGTGAGATGTATCCTTTTTCTATTGAACATTTACTATGATGAGTATCCATAATCACTGTATCACATCACAATCCTAGGAAAACGCCCTTTGACATGTCCAACACCACACCCATCTACCCAATTACTCTTTAAAATTAGTAACATTATAATTTCTACTCATGAGATCACCATGTTAATAAAAATACCAATATTGGGACTCCCAATTTTAAAGAGGTACTTTCAAAATGAATTGCATTCACATCCATGATGCGGTCTACTCTGGTTTTCCATTTTGACTCCACCATGACTGTCCATATGGCATGGTCATCTTCATCTTCTATTTTTGGATTGCATAGGTCTCCACATTGTTCATGTCTCAAAAATTCCCTTTCTCTAGACAACAACCTATATAATGACTATGATTTAATCCCTTGTTTTCCATTGGGAAATCAAAAACTAAAAATTCCAACCTCTATAATGTTTTGAAACACATTTGGAATTCTTGTAACCTCCCCAATTGTATTTTCCTACTCCAAAATATGGTCTACTTGTCTTCAACCAAAATTCCATAAATACTCCATTTATGTTAAATAATTCCCAAAAAAATTACACCACATTAATTTTTATATGATTGATGGATCTTTTATCAAATTGGGTGTGAGAAACCCAATCATTTTTATGGAATCACTTCATACCATGACTATTTCTAACCTCATGGTGTTTACCCACACCAACTCTATACTTATTTATCTAGAACTAACCTATGATAACTTTTATAACATAATATAGTCTCACCAAGCATTAACATTGATTTTATACACTAACTCAGGTGGTTGTCCTAACTTTATTAGTGCATGTTTGGAGTTATTTCATTTTTTATACATCATGATTTTCTTTAAAAAATTACTATTATAAAATTCCTTTGACAATATCCACCATGGATTTTCTAGGATCACCATGGCATTGTGGTCTTTTTCATTTCCCACCAATAGGCTTATCATTTTTAAATACTTACTTTAACACCTATAATAATTCCATTAATGTTTTTCCATTTCCACTGTAGCTTATCACCACTCACTATGATGTCGTTTATGCCATGGTGGATATTTCCTTCCTAAATACACTTCTTTATAACTTTTGATCAATCTTTAAAATATCCATGAAATAGGGAGTTTTTTTTATAAAAACATTTATCTCCTTCGATAATGAAGACAATATAAAAACCATTATATGTGGACTTTGACTAAAAATCTGCCCTTTTTTCATTTCTTTAAAAATCAAAAAACACATATTTCAAGTCGATAAATAAAAAAATCATAAAATATAAGATATGATCAAATAAATTCAGTACGAGACACTTTCCTTCAAGCATTGTGTTAATAAATCACCAATAATAAACTCTAAGATCATATGAACTATGATTGGTTTGAGAAAAAAGGTTTGTATTAAAAGATCATCATGAACACCGCCTTGACCTTTAATCATCACTTCCAAATCTACCCCCATGATAAAACATTTAAACTCTCTTCCATTTTTCCAAAATAAAATTTATCCCCCTTTATAAATAGGAATTAATACTCAATGTCCACCACCTATATGAAACATGAGAACTTTCTAACCCATTATTAACAAATCCAAAGTTAAAATCTCTATGTTTTCACAAAAGAGAGTTATATATTTAAACATTCAAACTAATAGAGAAGTAACCAATATTTTCCACCAATTAAAATACCATAGGTGAGCGGGGGGATGATAAGTTTATTTCATGCATACATTTTATTGTATTGATTTATGTAACTAAATGAATAATCATTCAAATTTTAGAGAGAATAGACTTGTTTTATTTTTTATGGTAGGAAATGATGAATATTGAAAAAATTAATGAAAAGGAATGAAATTATGAGCTAAAAGATACTTCATGCTACAATCTTTGCTCGTGGTGTGATACTGGATTTTTGAAGATAGAGAAAGCAGGAAAACTGGATATTGATTGATTTCATTCCATGTAATTGAATTACATGTCATGACTTCTTTAGGACAAATAATGTTATCTGGAGAAGTCATGACATGATTCCATAATATAAAATACTATTACACTTCTTGTAACTAAATTACACGATGTGAATTTTCTTCAAAAATGTTTTTTGAGAAGATTAATCTGATATTTGTGATACCTAAAAATTAGGAGATTACACACTAGAGACCCACTTACATGTTGTGATACTGATGGTGAGCAGAAAAATAAATTATACGTAGCCAATGATTTGATGGGATTTACAGAAAATAGATCCCCTCATCCACAACATAAAGGTAAGTTAGGACCATAGGATGATAAACAAAACCAAGGGACAACCACCTGATGATGAAGTGATTATCTATAGATCGACTTTTCTACAATTATTCACCACCTTTATTCTTAAGGTACCCATGCTAATTGTTCTCATCATTCCTATAATGAGAGAGTAGTTATATTTCTGTTGGGTGATTTTATTAAAGGAGCATGTGTTTCTTGTATTTTATTATTATTCATGTTTTGGATTGTTTTTAACACCATTTTATCAATTCCAAAACCTCTTTATTTTTCAATTTCATGATCATTTCATGTGAATTGAGGAGTTTTATTTTGTTTCATCAATTAGTCTTCTTAGTTTTTGTATAACCATTATGAAATCTTGTCCGGTAATGTTTAAATATGGTTTGGGTCTCCTATTTCTATGATTGAACCTATTATATGAACATTCTAATGGTAAAATCATAGGGTTAATGGAAGTTACCCAATACAAGGATCCCTACTAACCCAATTCCGACACTAAACTTGAATAAACTTATATAAATTGAATCCCTTGCACATGAACATGAAAATCATTGAACATGATATGTCTCTCTCCTAATTATAAAACCCCAATATGTGTAGCCATTTCCCTTTTCCCCAAAAAAATAAATCAATTTCAATTTTAAATACTTTAATTAATTTACAACATACAATTTTCAACTATGGGTTCAAAATTCAGGCTTACTAAGTACTATATTTTTAGTTAGTTTTTCTAAGTTTAATAAATTATTAAATTTGAGTAGGCCCGTAGGAATTTAACGATGCCCTATGGGCTGTCAGGGACCCTTATCTAACTTAAATAGTTTTAAGGAGTCAGTTGGACACCAAGAACCAATTGATTCTTTTCAAAATCTATATCAAGTAGTTCCTTTTTCCGAATATCCACAATATGGTCTTGTGTGGACACTTACTCAAACTTCACAAGACATTAATTAACTTTATCTTTGAAAAATTAGCACTTTTTCTCAATTTTATTTATCCTTGAATGTTTTATGGGATTTATTATAGGATTAATAAAACTCTAGTTATCACACATGATAGAAATAGGAAACTTTACATCAATTTTAATATCATCAATTTGTTTTCACATATAAATAAATTGAGTGAATTATTAGGAAGATTATCCAAAATAAACCTCCATGGTGCTCAAAAAATAAAATCCTACTTCTAACTGGGTCAAGAAATACTGGAACATCAAGGATAAAAAACACCTCAGGCCCTTGACTTCCCATCATCAGCTACACCCACACAATTTTTTTAGTATATCCCAATAACTCCTGTTGATATTTATTGTGATATAATAACCCATTATATAATATATGATTGAAATATCTATGTATCCTCATCATAGTGAACCTATTTCTCTCCCTGAAAACATTTGGTAGATAAAAACTTATCATGTGTAAAAAATAATATCATGTCATGTGTCTATGAGATATATAAAAAATCCAAATAATATATTGATACTCAATTAGATGAACCTCCATTACATCATTATCTTTGGAAAATTTCATCTAGGTATCCACTGGGGTTGTCCTTGTCCTTGAATCTTCTATTTGAAATTATTTTAAAACTATATTGGAATATTTTTCTTTAGAAATAAATGCCCCATCCTTTGTTTAGATCACCTGCAAGATAAGATTAATGGTGAATTCTCCAAACATATATATCTCGTACTCACACCAAATTAATTCAGAAAACTATATGAATTATTTGTAACAAAACCTTTAAAATATTATATTACCTACATAAATAATCATCAAAATACTATGATCATTTTCCCTTTTGATATATTTTTTATTGTTAACTGCCTCTCTTTACAATTCAAAATTCGTTAAATATTGATCAAGTCCAGAATACTGACCCCTTGGAGACTATTTCAATATATAAGATTACTTTTTCAATTGAAACAATTTTTTTATCATCTTCATATATGAGAAAGTAATTTTAAATCTCAATGTAAATTTATAACTTTATCACTCCATTGATAAATGATTATTTGAAATCCATTTGGCAGTCTTTAATGTTTCTTTTCATTTCCATTGACAAAAAATTCAAATAGTCGCCAATCATGCCATTGGTTTAAAATAATCCTCTGAACCTATTAACTTGATTTGGGAATGTCCCTTGAATAGTAGAATTTTTTTATGACTTTATTGGTAATCTTTTTTAAATTTATTTGGAAGACCCAATTGGTTCTAAGGTTATTATTATCTTTTGGCCTTGGAATAACTTTATATTCCTGATTCTTTTAAATTTCGTCAAGATATTAATTCAAAAACCAGACATATTTATCATCTCTACCTAACTAATCAATGTTTTATTAGATCTATCAGATATATAAAAGTGTTTTGTTTCCAATGTTTCATTCTATGAGTTTGAATTGGGGATGTTTGGTTACTAAAAAAATTTACCATTATTGATTTCATCATTGCTGATAATTCTTCTGAACATGGTGGAATATACTATATTTTATTTTGTTTTAATATATTTACCTGAATATTATTTAGCCCTATGTACTCCCGCTAATATTCACACATCATCATCACTCTCATGTTTGAAAATTAAACATTTTTTCTATCTAAACTGATCACTTGATTCAGAAACCTACTTGTTTTATATTTGGTTTCAACTATTTTACAAACCTTTTTTTATAACTTATATGTTTTGATATTGGATGAATATAAAAGAAATATACCATAATCACTATGATCTTTGAACTTCAGAATCTTCTCTTTATTTAGAATAAAACATTTACTTTTAAAAACATGAAAATAGTTAGGAGTTAGCTTCACCCATTACTAAATTTTATTGGGATTGTTTTATTTATTTATAAATAGAAAGTAACTATTGTAGATATAAATAGATATGTGGATTTTTAGTACCAATAAACTTATATTAGATTTTCATCAATGATCATTGTTTGATCCATGTTATTAATTATTTGGTTCCTCATATGAATGACTCTGTTTTGATAAGGAGTCCTCACTCTTTAAGCATGATAAAAAGTTCCATGTTTTTATGATATTCCTCCACCTATTTTTAGTAAATTTCATAACATTTTTCATATAGAAATTGTAAAACATTTTCCTCAATATTTTGAAACTTTCCTCTGGTATCGAGTAATACACTATAAAACATCATATTTATAGGTAGTCACCATAAGCCCAACCATCTTGATAAACACATCATCGAACAAGACATAATAATTTTTTCTTTAAAAGTATTTTGGTGTCAACAACCCAAAAACATCCACATACACTTCTTGAGAAACCTCTATGATTCCTATTTTTTTCTTGTTAGTATCTTATATAAACTTCTATTTTTGACAAGTTTAACACTTGTGGGTGTAATCATAATCAATATTAGGAAAGTCTAAAGCCCCTTAATTTCTAACAAGGTTTTCAAAATATATTTGTATCAATTTTCAAAGCCACTTATCAAATAGATGGTTTTGTTATTATTTGGAAACAATAAACCCATCTGCTCCTATATTAATGAGATAGAGGTATAACATGGTATTCCATCCTTCTAATACAACTGATTCATATATTATTTATATATTTGAAGTTTTCTTGTTTAACATAACTTCGTACCTTGAGTCACATAATTTCTTAACATAGAGAAATTTGTGACTAAGGCCTTCAACAAAAAAACTTCCATATGCCTTAAGTACTTCCAACCAATTTTATCCTTTATAGATACAATAATCTTCAGCTGATCATCATTTATTAAATTAAAAAATACATCCTTTTCAAATTTTTTATAAGTGTCAGGTAATTCCAATTATGTGGAAAGTACACCGACTATCTAATATCCATGTTCCGTCTCTATTTTTTACCTCAATGAAATTTCAACATTGCTAGCCTTCTCATGTTTTTTTTCTTAACCCATTCCACCTATCTTGTTTTTTTTTGTGGCATAAAACCTTATGTTACCTCTTGATCCACTTATTCTTCCTCATCCTACAAAGGTCAAAATCCTTTACTTGTTTTGGGATTGCTTGATGATGTCCCTAACTGCTATTTTTTTCTCTTTTGAGTATCTTTGGGTTTATCCCTTTACACCCTTGATGAGAAAAACACTACATTATGACCACACCCTTCACACAAAAATAAAATTACCATTAAAATAAGAATTAGTATAAACATATACTATTTCTTTTAATTTTTATTCTCTTTGAAATTTCTTTTATGTAATAGATCACACATACTGAGTATACCCAATCTACACACAACATTAACTCATAGTTAGAATTGTTTTATTATAAACCTTCACTGGATCAATAATATTATTTTGAGTTCCACATAAAATAACATTCCTTTATGATTTTTATTCTTGGACTTTTTTATCAAATATAAAATATTTATTCTTGTGATCATTCTCCAGAATATATTTTCCCATATTCATGAAATAATTCACATGTGGAAATTCCAAAACACATGAATTCCCCAAGTTAAATCCGAGGGTAAGAATTATTTCTTGATCATTACACTTTCATTGAAAAAACAAGACTTAACCTTTAGTTCTTTTATTATCTTTACCCTTCCTTTCATAGAATCATGTAGGATATACATGATATAATTATTTTCTTTAATTTTGATATTTATATAAACTTATTTACATGAGTTTCCTGAATTTACGAATTTATTCTTTATTTTATCTTATTTTTGATATATGTAGAGATTTGAGATATGAAAAACTCCATTATATTTCTTTTATTTATTCTTCTATATTTATATTTATTCAAGGTATAACTTATTTTTTTCCTCAAAATCAATTGTCCCATAAATTCCAACATCATAATCATTATTGTATTCTACTTTTGGAATATACACAATATGCACAAGAAAATATTAAATAAAGTTTCAATAGTATTCATCCTCTTCCACTTCTATCTTGTTCGAGAATTTAACTTTTAAGAATAAAATTTTTTCTTCTTAAATAAATTCCATTGCGGTTTTCTCGTATTTTTTTCTTTTAACTATTTTTTCCTAGGTTCTTCCTCATAACCATAATATAAAAAATTTATTAAGATACCTTGTATAAAAATACCATACATTACTAGACTAGAAACAAGAAATCACAAGATTTACCTTGAATAATACTTTTCACCATTCAAGATTAGAGGATAGAAAGGGTCTTACCTCATCAACATTTTCCTCACTGAGATTTTATTGTAATAAAAATTTATGCAAATCCCTAAATAAAACCACCTAGGAGTTATCTTTTAAAATATTCTAATTGTTGTTGTTACTCATCTAGTATGAAATGAGAGTACTATGGAGACTATCCAAAGTCACATACATTGGGTCTTTATAATTAAAAATTTGGGATTTCCTATTTAAACACTATGCTAGTCTTCTTAGGATATTTTTATAAAATAATTACATCATCAAGATCTTCCCCTAGCTCATGTATATCTTCCAAGAGAATATTTATATTATTAAAGAATCCATAAACCATATGATTTGAAATTATCCACATGTATTCTTATTAATTCCAAAACAATTTAAATTTCATATCTTGAACCTTATAATGACCATCAAATATGAAAGGGAACTTTTCCCACATCGCATGAGAAGTTTTGAATGTCATCACATTAGCATATATGTTGTTGGTCAAAGATACCCCTATCCATTAGTTTTATTGGAATCAAAATAAAATCCATTATAGTCTATATAATATAGGGATATACTCTCTATATTATATGAAATTATATGAATATAATAGATTTACACATCCATCGCTAATGATAATAAATATTACATTATCCACTTTTCTAGAGTTTAAAATTTCTGCATTAAAATGGGTATTCCATTATGATTGATGTCCATTTCCACTTCTCCCAAGATAAGAAGAATGCTTCACCCAAAATCATTTCTATAATAACAATTTTTGGTCCCAATCAAGGAATTAACATAATGGGGGGGTGGTGTCAATTAGGGTATTATAGTTAGAATCATTTTCATTGATTGTGATTTTGTTCTCTCCTTATGAGTTACACTATTCACTCAGGATCATTGTAACTTTAGTGTAATAAAAGAATTAAATAGAAAAAATATTATTTTTTACTTGTCTCACCCAAATAGGTAAAATAAAAGGTGCATGAAATTTAAAGTATATCGATGCACCTAATACAATAAGATCACTTATATATATTTATAAGATAGAGTGATCATATTAAACCTCCAGATTCACTATCCAGCAAACACATTTAATGAAATCACTAATCTTTATGATATAGGGGTGATCATGAAACCTTTTATGATGATATTATTTTTCTCAAATTAATGATTAAAAAATTCACTTAATATAGTGTATCACTTCTACATATCTTTGAAAATTCCTTGAGTACATACCTTATAAAATACATTCTTCATCATCATCCATTTTTCTGAGAATAGATAGAACTAATATCTTTTCTATAGAAGGAATATTTCATTTTATCCTTTATCTCATTGAGATTTTGTTCTCTCAATTAATATGAATATAGTGTCCTTATAAATTTTCTTCCTTTGAATTTAGGATGCATAAATACCCTCAAAACATACAACACATAATTTACCACTTAAAGGAACTTCATGGGTATTCAAACCACTCATTAACATCCCATAAATATGGAAATTTTTTTCATATGGTAATTTATTATAAAATCATTGAGTGATATCTACAATTTATATTAAATTTTAACTATGGTGTGTATCTACAATAAACATGGTATAATGGAATCCTAGGGAAAAAACCCTTCGACAAGAACAACACTATGACCATCTACCAGTTTACTATTTAGCATTAGTAGCACAATAATCACTTATCATTAGTTCACCACAACCATCAGAAAACCTATAGTGGGACTCATAATTTTATATAGGTACTTAAAAAATTAACCATTATCACCTCCATGGAATGATTTACTTTGGTTTCTGGTTTTGAAACTAGCAAACTTATAGTAAAGTGTGGTTAAATTCATCTTCCCATTTTAGTTTATCTAGAACTATATATAGTTTATTTCTATGAAAGAACCATGAATCATATAAAAAAATCCAAAATTTTCAGGATTCTATTAATTATTTTCGATATTGAAAATAAAAACTCAAAATTCCATCCTCTATGGAGTAGTAGAGAACATGTAGTTTTCTTTAACCAGTTGAGTCATAGTTTCATACTTTATAGTTTAGTCTTATTCTCTTTAACCAAAATTACTAATGTGATCTATTTATATTGAAGAGTGTCAAAAATATTTTCACCACATCTTTTCATATGGATGGTGGATTTTTTTATCAAATTGAGTCTGAGAGACCTGCACATTGCCTCCCATGGTGTTTCTGCCCATTATGGATACTGTAACCCTTTTAGTACCAATCCATGATTCATATACACTCCATTTTCTAATGATAATCTATGTTAGATCCCATCATAATTTCTTCTCTTTCCAAGTACTAATATTAAGCTTATCCACCACTATAGGTGACTATCTTTTCTCTAATCATGTTAATAAGGATTTGGCCTATTTTTTCACTATCCCCTTTTTTCTTTCAAAATTTGAATTCTGGAATGACATTAATAATGGTAACCATGACTTTTATAGGATAAACATGGCATGACAATCTTAATTTTTCCCATATATATGATTCTAAATTTTAAATGAAAACATGAACACCTATAACTTATCAATTGTTATAGTTTCTATGTCTACTTTAGCTTAACCTCACTCACCAGGGTGTGGTTCAAGTCATGGTGAAGACTTACTTAACTAATCAACTTATATTCATCTAAATATCTATCATTGAAATATCTATAACTTAGATAGGTATTTTGGAAACACCATATTTATCTTTTTCAATAAACATAATCCAAGTACCATTTTAGGGGTATTTTTACTAAAAATGTCATTCATCCTAGTGTTCCACCTTAGGGTGATCTAGTTATATTTATGAAAACAAATTTTTAGTATTTGAATATGTATCTACTATTGTTTGTAAAATATGGGAAAATGAAGTTCTACTATCCACTTTAATAGATAATGATCTAATTGATGAAGTAAATGGATATAACTAGTTCTTGCATATTGATTTGTGTTTATAATATCATCATCTATGTGTAAAGGATTAGGATATTATGAAAAATTCATTAAAATGTTGTTATGGGTATCATAAGTTCATTGTGATTCCATTTACTATCAAAAACTACCCCACTATGTTCATGGAATTTATGAATTCAGTTTTTAGATAATTTACAAATCTGTTTATAGTAGTGTTTATTGATGACATCCTGGTGTATTTAATGTTGGAAGAGAAGTATACTAAGTATCTATAGGATATTTTGGGGATCATTCAATGCCATCAACTATTTATGAAGTTAATACTTATATTTTATTGAATAATATTCTATTTCATGGGATATGTTATCTTGTAATGTGGAGTAATCTTGGATCATTAAAATATTTAGGAGGATTTTTCTTTTGTAACACCCAATAATATCATGGAGTTTCAATGTAACGTGGGTATTGCAGGATATTAATGGATGTTAATATCCTATGCATTGCATATTATGACACCTTTGATAGCTTTGAAGAGGAAGGATCAGGTTTTTTCTGTCTAACCAATGCTAGCATTATGTTGAGTATTTAAAGGAGAGGATGGTCAATTCCCCTATTCTTCATTTTCCAAAAGAGGGAGGTGTGTTTGAGTTTTTTTGTGACACTTAAAAACTAACCATCAGTTATGTTTTGAATTATTAGATGATATTTATATCTTATGGTTATCAATAGATTTGGATTCATGAAATTAATTTCACTAAATACAATGTTGATCATACTATAGTTGTGTTTTCTATGATGTTATGACAACATTGCCACATTGGTGAACACTTTATGGTTGTCAAAAATTATAGGATATTAAGGTATAACTTATCCCATTTTGATTTGAACTTGTTAAAATGGATATAGATGGAATTATTATAGTATTATGAATTCTATATTTATTTTAAACTAGAGAAATGAAATGATGTGGCTGATTCGATGAATTGTAAGTTGTGTGGTAATGTTGCACATGCAGCTAGTAATTCTTGGGGGGTGAGAGAGGATCTCACTGTGATGCACTTTGATATGGGAAAAGTTAATGGATGATGGTTTCCCTATCATCTGATGGTTCTATCATATTTGGAACAATAGGTGGAGGAGTCCAATTGGGGGATTTTGAGTTGGAGGTTTGGTATGATTTTGTTGCTTCTGGTGATTCCCCTAAGGGATGGTCTAAGCATGATTAATATTTTGTGTTATTCTAAGGGAGGATATTTTTTCCTTTTGAAATTTATGAGATGGTATTATTTGAGTTATAAATTTCACCCTTGGTGTTATATCTATATCTGTCTAATATTTATTATACCATGAGAGTGGATTTTTTATTATTTGGTATAAATAGAATAGTTTTAGAGTTTTTATCTCAATATTTAGTCTTCTATAAGGTGATGTATCAACACCCTATTTTATGTGGGTTTCATTAGTGGTTTGATGTTAACCAGTATAAGAGGGATGTAATTTTAGTGGGATTCATTGTCATTTTAACTTTAGATCTGGATGTATGAGATGATATATGGATGATTATAGACTACATGAAAAAGTCATCTCACTTTTTTCTGAATAACGTGTCGAGAGTCGTGAATATTTTATTAAGGATATATCCAAAGGAGGTTATAGGGATTCATGGGGTTCCAAATATCGTCATCTCTGATCATGATACCCATTTAAATTTTAGAGCATGCAAAGGATTCCAACTTAATTTTGGATCTCAATTATGAATTAGAATTTGTTTTCACCCATAGAAGGGTGATAAAATAGAGTGAGCTATCCAAAATATATAATATATGTTGTGTACAAATATTTTGTAATTTTTAGGTTCTTAGGTGAGACACCTACCTTCGAAAAAGTTTTCTTACTATAATAATTATCACACCACTATTGGCATTACCTCATTCAAATAATTCTATGGATAGCCATGTAGATTTATATTGTACTATATTGAAGACAGATAATCAAAAATTCTCAAACTAGAATTTATATAGAGCATGGAAGTGAAGGTTAAAGAGTTTCATGAGAGGATAAAGGTGAGGCCAGATTATTGAAAGTCCCTTTTTGATCATATTATAAGTCCCTTTAAGTTTAATGTTGGATATAATATGACCATTAATGTATCTACTCATCATATACATTAATTTTTGATCAAGGGAGAAATATATCTCCTCATTTTTTTGATTTTTTAAAAGTGTTAGAGCGTGTTGGATTTGTTATGTATTGGTTATCACTTCCCCAACAGATGGATATGATATTGGATGTAATCCATGCATCATATCTTCATCGGTATCTTCATGATTATTCATATTTCTATAACTAGGGTGAGCTAGAAGTTGACAATGATGTGACATTTTCGAAATTACTTATTAAGATCCAAGACTTCTAGGAAAAGGTGTTGACTAAGAATTATATTCTTTTGGTGTGTGTTTAGTGGTTACACAGTGGTATAAAGGAGTGTATTTGGGAGAATAAGTGATTGATGTGTGTCCAATATCATGATTTTTGATATATTAGGTTTTTTGAGAAGATATGGACAACCAAGATTGATTTTGAGATAGTTAATGATGTTATGTTTTTTTATTCCTTATTCCTTTGATGTACTGGCTATGTTTATGTTGTAGTGAGATCCTTGAGTGGTGTCTTGCAGGGTGGTTGTTTCAACAATATATTTCCACCACTGTTATTGATTTAATTCTTGAGAAATATAATTTCCTGACAGGTATCTAATGTAGCATCATGATTTTTTATGAATTATTACCTTAGTATTTTATCATTCATTGAAGTTGTCGATATGAATTTTAGATGTATTTTATGAGAAGATATCAATGTTTTGGTTCTATGTTTGTTTACCATTCCATGGTGCTAAGAATATTAGTGGTCATGGTGAGGCTCATTTTGAGGTAATTTTATGATTCCATGAACATTTTGGTTCTTTGTGATCCCTTTTAGGACTATAAAGACTCTTCTAGTGCTAGAGTATGTTAATCAGAAGGAGAAACTCCAAAGAACTCTTTTTTTTTTCATGATAGATAAGTGACATAGGTCTTCAATAAAATGATAGTGATATTTTCAAAAATTACAAATTTCCAATGGGGGAAACATGATGGTAGGATTTCCAAAAGTTTATTTAGTGTTTTAATCATTAAATGGAAGAAATATCTTCATAGGAATCAATGTTTTTAGGTAGTTTCCTGAAAATGAGTATGGAATGGGGAACACTACCACCTTACTAATGATTGGTGATCATATAAAGTAAATCTACATGGTATCAAAAGTTTTAAAATGAAAGGTAAGGGCTATCATAAATATAGAATACCAGTGAAACCAGATTAAAAAATGAGACCCTCTATAAAAGAAGGGGATGATGTGGAACATATTTACCTGAGTTAGTTATCTACATGATTGTCTATTAAAAGTGATAACAAGTTTATACATAAAATGAAATTAAATTGTTTTATGCTTCTACCATGGATATAAATGATAGGTTAAACCATGTAAAACATTGGTTTCTTGTTTTATTTATTTTAATTCATTTTATAATTTTTGTTGAATGTTTTTGTGATATGAAGCTAAAAGGTTCAAGTACATACATTTATGTTTTGTTATTAGGATGAAGGATTAGCTTCATAGTTTCGATACATTGATATTATGAGGGTTATTTTTACTAAAAAATTTATTTTCATGCGGTCTTCTAGTGGTATACTTTTATTATGTAAATTTAGTGAAATATTCTCAAAAAATTTTATGAAAGTAAAATGTGGGTTTTTATAGGCTCAATAGTTTCCCTGAAAATTAATTAGGCAACATTAATTCATACTCAGATGTTTTTCATTTCACGTTGAGGAATTATGTTACAATATGATGGTGTTAGAAGATAGTAATTTCTAAATTTACAAATTTGATAGAATGGATTTCTGTTTTTATAAGATTTAGAGAGGAGACTATATCATCTAGAAACAATTTGAATTTTTGTTGAAAGGTGTTAAATTTGAGGTAATGTATAAATGAGAATTATAAAATATAGATACAAGTTCTGTTCATTTAGTTAGGATTTTATTTTTAGAGAATGTGTACTTCAATATTTAGGATAATAAAACTATAATAAAGTTGATGGTATTCCTAGAAGATATGTATGAGAAGCCCATAACACTCAATAAGGTGTTTATAATGAGAGGGTTATTCAATATGATGATATCATAAGGGAGGTGTTCTACTAATCATGTGATGAATCTCAACTTGATTAGAAGCCAACATGAGTATGTAGAGGTGACTATCATAGAGGATGTTTAGTCTACACTGTTGTTATCATCATTACCAGAATCACGAGATCCAATACTGATAGTTACGGGTATGTCCAATAGAAAAATTGAAAAATCATAAAGTACTTCCAAAGATTTTTTCTAAATGAAGAGCTATAGAGTAGTTTGATATATACACTTTCCACAGATAATTTTAATATATATGGAAGATTGAGATCACCTCATCAAATAATTCCTAAATATAGAAAGAATATGCTGGTACATATAGATGTCTAGGGAACTACACTAGTTAAATATTACATAGTTAATAGTTTTTTTGTGTAATTCATTGAAAAATCTAAGAGGAAGGTATGATTATAGTTTCTAAAATATAGATTAGAAGTGTTAGGAGTATTCCTGCAATCAAAATATATGTTTGAATGGAATATAATAAATAATATGAAATTCTTAAGGTCATAAAATAGTAATGATTACACAATAATAAAATCCAAGAACTTCATTAATTATTATAGAAATCGGAATGAAAAATATACCTAAAACACCTAGTTTAAATGGAATAGATAAATAAATAAATTAGACATTAATGGAAAGGAACCAATATATAATGTTGTAGTTAATAATTCCCATGGTATTTTTGGAGGAAGTAGTAAATACCACAAAGTAGCTAATCAATTGGAGCCCGTTAGTGCTAATGGGATAATAGTTTTCAAAATATCTATAGATAACAACAACACTAAATTTATTTTAGCCCTAGCTCTTGAAATATTTAACCTATGCACATGTAGATTCAATGGAATGAGGTATGATAGATGAGAAACTTTCATGTGTTTCTTCATTGGGAATAGATATGAAGAACTTGGATTTTGAATTTTAGATGATGATAAAAAATAAGTCATCAAAATCAGGAATGTTCTATTCAATGAGAAAATCCATTATAAGAATAATAACATGAAGGTGATTGAATTTTATAGAAAAGATTTAACCCTAATTCTATGTGATATCAGTGGAAGAAACACAAGTTTAATAATTTTATAGAGTTTATATGTCTATGAGTCTATAAAATGTTCCAATATTATAGAGTAAATTTAATAGGGATTCACATAGGGTTCTAGGATGTGGAAGACCAAAGATATATCTAAAACATAGAGAACATATTAGGCTTATTCTAGAGTTCACAAGGATAAAACTCAAGTAGTTTTAGTTCCAAAAAAGCATAACTATAGGATAAATTAATGAGGTGTACCAATGATAGATGGCTGTTACAAAAGTATGAAACTAAAATAAACTTATTTCTTTTAATAAATTCGAGTAGAATAGAAAAATGTGATTAATTATCTAACTTTAGTGATTTTGAAAAACATAAATTAGACATAATCATTCGACAGATTCAATACATGTGAAAAAATAATTGGAGATAGAAAAATAACCACATGAAAATACAACACATGAAAAGAAGTTAGTATTCTTTTTAAAAGATAATGTTAACTAAATTGGAAGGTTTAAAACAAGGTTGGTGGTCAAAACATTTTCACATAAGGAGGAAATCAATTTTTTTGAAACTTTTTATCCAAAATTTAAACATACTACCATTCAAAGTATGTTCAGTTTAGTTTCTATTGGTGGATTAAATATAGAAAAAATAAATGTGAAGAGGGATTTTATTCACAATTATCTAGAGAAAGAAATCTATATAAATAAAACATATAGTTTTTTGGATCAAAGGAATCAGGTTATGGTGTGTAAATTCTAGAAAATTATATATGGTTTGAAATAAGAGAAAGGATAGTAAAACCATAGGGTTAGATATTTTATGGAGGAGAAAGGATTGATGTAGAGGATCTTAGATCATTATTTCTATAAAATTGAGTATAATGATTAGAACTTCACCATTCTAATATTGTGCATGGATGACATGATTTTGGTGGGTTTATCAATCCCATAAATTTAAGATCTAGAGAAATAATTATTGAGGAAGTTTGAAAAAAATGTTAATGAATAAATTAACATCTTAGTCATGAGGTTTAAATAAGACAGGATGAATAAAATATTGGTTTTATTTCACAGTGAGTAATCTTGGATGATCATTGAAAAATTTAATATTACCAGATACAAAATTTGTTTCCACTCCTCTTGTTGGACACTTAAAACTCTCTAAGGAATTAGAATAAAAAATAAACTAAGAGGCTAATAACATAAAAATAATACCATATTCATCAGTGGTAATAATTTTCATTTATTCCATGATGTGTTTTCAATCATATATTTCCCTTGTAATGGGAGTTGTTAGTTGGTTAATGTAAAATATGAGGAATGAACATTTAGAAGCTGTGAAGTAAATCTAAATATATCTTAAATAAAGATAATATATCACCCTTTCCTTCAAATATATTGATATATTGGTTGGGTATGTTGAGAAAATATTTGGGGGAAACTTGGATTCATTGAAAAGAATAACTGGTCTTATTTGTACCTTTGATATAATCATAGTATTCTGGATATCTAGGAAGTAAACTATAATTTATCTCTCCATAATGGATGAAAATTACGTAGTAGTAATAAAATTAAGTAATGAAATGTAATGGTTTAACCATCTTATTAAGGAGATTAAAAATATATATCAAATTGAATTTCTATTTTTTGATAGTTAAAGTGACATACGCTTGGAAACAAATATATATTTCTTTATAAGGATGAAGCATACCGACCTTTAGTACTATTAAATTAAATATATTCTTAATGATTTCATATTGGGGTTACAGAAGAAATATAGATGATGGAATATGGTGGAAATTTTCATAATTAAATTAGTACAGGAGTGTATAAGGTAGTATTGTGCCACTGTTGGACTTTGTAAAATGGAAAGGGATAAATAGGAAAATTGCACACAAGGTTGGTTGAAAGGTTTCAATTTTAAAAATGTGGGTGGATTTTATTGTGATCCTTGAAGAAATATTAAAATAGGATATTTTTGGGACTGTGAAGAAAATTAATGTGAAGGAGTATGTTCAATAGAAAGGAAAACATCAAAGAAGTATTTTATTATATCAGAGTAGTAATAGTTGTCTTCAACAAGCTAGTAGTGAAGTTTTAAAAAATTATGAATTTCCCATGGATGAATTATTATGGCTAGACTATGGTAAGTTCATCAAGTATTCAGATAAATAGAGGACAATATATCATGCATATGAATAATTTTTTTTCATCATGTTTTTGGGAAAATAGTGATGTATGGTGAAAACAGTTGTCTTACCAATGACTAGTGGCTAGATTGAGGAAAACTATAGGGGATCAACATTTTCCTAGTGCAATGGTTGGAATATAGAAAATGCAGGAAGTTAGTGACACTATATTAATTTGTGATACCCACTATAAAATTTGGGGTGGTCTTTATTATTGAAGTTTCATATAATTACTTATTTTAGTGATCTATGTGTATACCAAGTATGAGTGATTGAAATTTGTATTTTTGATGAAATAAAAGTATGTTGTGTTTCTCTTGTGGATATAGGATGAAAGTAAAATATAAATAAAATCTTATTTTTATTATTTATTTATTTTAATTAATTTCATCATTGTCTTTTAAATATTGTGTGGGTTGGATTTAATTATCTAGATAAAGTGAAACTCATTTTTGTGAATTGGGTGATAGATTTTCCTCTGAGTTATGGTACATTGAATTTGTGAGGATTCTTCTAAATTAACATAGTTCTTCTAGTGTGGTCTTTCAGTGGTGAACGTTTGGTATGTGAAGTTTTTGTGAAATTATTAACAAACATAAGGGTTGAAAGGGCCATTTTAAAGGCACGGTTTGTAAAGTATTTTCCTATCTAAAATGGAGGAGTTCCCCATGCTCGTGGTGGAATTCATTATGTATATAGATGTTTGATGGATTTTACCTTTTGGTGTGGGGATCATGAAATCTTTGGGATAGACATTTTAGTGGGTGTGGTGATAAGAATATTTCATCATGGGAATAATGGACAGCTAAAACACCCATTTTTATGGGCATAGTGGCGAGTCAAGGAAAGGAAGAGCTGGGTGAGGATGAGTAAAAATATTGAGCGTGGCCTTAATATATCATGGTCATGTTTATGGTGAGTTGAAATAGTCATGGAATTTTTCCCATTCCATGGTGAGAATAGATAGTGGTATTCTAGGGATTGAAATAAAATTTACCATGATGTGGTTCATGATGTGATTCCATTTAAACCAGTTTTAAATCGTTTTTGTAAAGATAATGTGGTTTTTGGGATATTTCCTTTTCAAATTACTAAAAACTAAGATCTTATTTTTTCCAGGGACAAAAAATTCATAGTAAATGTAACCACCCATAGTGGTGTCCTATCAGGATTTATCAAAAAATAAAGGACTATGACTCAATTAGTTTGTCTTTTATTTTATCCCTTCAAACCCAAGCCTCCAAAATCCATTTTTCTACTCCCCATCCATTTCTGTTGAGGGTTTAAACCTCTTGGTTAATTGTAATTGATACCTCTTGATTTAAGGTACAATATTATCCTATTTTTCTCATCTATCTTGGCCCCTTTATTTTTAAAGGTTTTATATGAAAATTAATCTATATATTTGGTCTATTTTCATGTATGGTTTGATAGTGGTTCTTTATAGATAGGTTTTGGGGTGTTTTCCATCGAATTTGATGAAGATTTATTTCTTGTCACTTCATTATTGTGTGAAAATTCCTCAAAGACTTATATTGAGGTAGGGGATTCATAACTTTACCTTATTTTATGCATTGATTTCAAAGTATCATGTCTAAGATACTTTGATTAAATAGTGTAATCTACCCAAGGAATAAAATAATATAAATATTTAGATTAGAATAATATTCATTGGTGATATGCTTCACATGGAACTATATTAATTTTTGATGACGCCTTATTATATTTTCTAGATAGTGAAATTTAGTCATGCTATGATTGATTTTTATTTAGTTTATCGACTTATTAAAATTGGATAAATAATATAATACCTATAAGATAAATAAAATAATGGATTATTCATGTGAATTGATTATATTACTCTTTCTTAAAAAACTAAATATGGACGAAGTTATTCTTATTAGATGATATTAGAGGTTGTGATTTTTGTTTATAGATTTCCTTGATATTGAAATCTACTAATAACAAATAAGTTAATTCAAGAGAGTAAAGGTATAAGTGGTTTATTGGAATTAATTTTTTTTTGGGAATTTATAAGCTCAACCCTATTTTCTAAATCTCTCTGCTTGATATTATGGCCTTGGTTTACCATTTATTTTTCTATAAAAAGATTTTTTTGTTTATAGTTGTATATAACTTGATATTAATATACCTAACTTTGTATTTTTGTGGTACGTGATATGGTTGGATTAATTAAGGAGGTATGGGATGGTTTTCCCTAGTTATTATAATGGTTTAGTGTAGGTGATACTGGGATGAAACAGATGGAACATGTTGAGAGTTGGGCTCAAACTTTTTTCTTTTAGTTGTTTCATGGTTAGATACTATTATTATTTCCCTATTTATGTAGTTTATTTTTCCTTTTGAAACTATCTATCTATGAGATGGGTTTAGTCATTTCATAAAATAACTAAGTTTTTGGGATGGTAAATGAATTATAGAGAAATCATGAAATTCGGTGTTAACATTAATAGTGATTAAATGAATGGAAACCCTAGATTTCATTGGAGTGGATGCTATAAGTGCATGGAAAGAAATTTGAAATTTTATGGTTGAATTATCAAACCAAAATTTCATTTCATAAATAATATAAAATTGTTTAATAAGAATGTATGGATGGATTATTCAATGTAAATGGTAATTGTAAAATTACTTGATGAATATTGATAATGAATTTTGATGATTATGTTCTTAGTTGATCATTTTTTTTATAGTCCTATAGATTACAATTGATTTTAATGAGGGATGTTAGATATAATTTGAGTTTATGGTAGGATTTTTTCCATTATATTGGTTGGGTGATATACTATCATTATGTTTTATGATTTCATATGCTATATTACCCAAGATGATAGGGTAGTCGTTGAACAAATATTTAATGTTCTAATTTTTTTCCACAAAATCTAGTTTAGTTAGGGAATGTATGTATGGATACTCCCAATTATTTACTCTCACTAAAGATTTATTATACTATTTTGGCATATCATGACTACAATATCTTTACCTATAGGGTATATTATCATAAGTGTTGTGACAAATCTGATTTTTAACATATATGTATGTATGAGTTATAGTGGTTTAAGGTTATAGAATATTCAAGTATTTATGTTATAGTGACTATGATTACTATAGGTTTACTTTCATTATCTATAGTGGATTATGTTATAGTGCCTGATATATGGGCCTGATTGATTTTAAACATAATACTTGTATGTGGTTGTGTTAGATATATGTGTGCATGGGGTACAAGATGATATGATGATGTGGCTATTATACAATATTACCAATGAGGAGTGTTGTATCTTGTGGGAGGTTGGGTTAAGTTGGGATATGACCCAACCCACATCAGATGTGACAACGTATATGGTGTTATTTCATGGTTACTAAAGGGATTTAAGAACATTAATTTTGGAATTGGGGTGTGAGACAAAAAAATTGAGGGGGAAGTGGATATATGATACCTTTAAAAAAATCATATGCTTTTGATGTGTTGTTACATTCTTCTATGCATTAATTTGTGAGAGAAAATTAGTGAAGATGAGATATATTCTTATATAATTTTGTATCATGTTGGATTTCATGATTTATTCTCTAGGTTTTAGTAGTCCCATTTAACATTTTCATGAGAGATCTTATGGATAATCCTACTAAGTATACATATATTACCACTCTCTCTCTCTCTATATATAACTATTTTTCATATCCACATGATTTTAATGAAGGATCTAATATCATATATGGGAATTTATTTTTTGAGGTAAATGCCTCCCATTTAGGCATTTTATTCCCTCTATGATAGTCACCAATCCATGGCCTTTTAGACATGGGATTTAGGGGGACTCCCATATCCACTATTGGCCCAAGAGGGGTACTAGTGGTGTGGGGGGAGTCATGAAAAATAAAAAAAAATGGAATACACATGGACCTAAAAGAAACCTCTACACATTAATTTTATATCAAGTGCATCCCCTCTCTCCCTAATTACAAGACTCGAGAATGTAATATTTTTTCAAATGTCACAGGGAAATATAAAATTAAAATAATAATAAACAAAAAAACCATCACATTACTATTATGGGATTTTAACATAGAAAATATAAATTACTAAACATCTATTTAAATAATATAAAAAATAAAAATTAAAGGATACAAAACTTAAATCACTATAACATTTTGATCGCCAAGAAGTATAGATTTATCCAATATCAATATAAATAACCATTTAATGTTAATACCCACATACCCATATTTAATCTCTTACTATTTATTCATTTCAAATTACACCACCCATGATCACATAATCATTCAATAAAAATTTAAACATGATTATTTATCATTAATTAAATAGAAAAGCTACATGGAACTCCTTTTTCTACTCAGGTATTAGATCACATTAGAGAATACAAAAAATATGGATGATATAAAGTGGAATGTCACCTATTCTACAATTAGGATAACCCCAATTATAATCATAGAGAATGGTATAAAACTATTTACATTTTATATAGACCATATGTTGAATAATTATAATCATGAATATTGAATCCACCAAGAGCACACAAAATATTAATATTCTTGGACTTTCTGTATGGCATCATAAAGAAAATGGTATGGTAGTATGTCCTTACAGCTTGATCAATATATTTTAATTAATTCAAAAAATAATTTATTTATCATTAAATCCATTTATTATACTTCTGAATCATATAAAAAAGTCAATAAAACTTAAAGAAGGAGATTTATAAGAAATAATAAAGATTTACGAAACTAAATTAATTACCAAATACTTGAGAATCCATCATAATCTAATTCCTCAATCATCAACATCCCTTGAATTAACTATCATTTTTTCATGAAGTTTATCACTCAGTAATCATTTTAATTCACCAATTTAAATGATATAAACTACACCAAGGTAAAATGAATGGATAAAACTAAGGATAATTCTCACTGGAAATGTTTGTAGAATAGTGTGTATATGACCTCTTTTTAAAATAGAATTTTAAACACTAATATTTAGTTACCCTTATTTGACTAAATAAAAAATATTAATATAAAAACCCTATATTATTTTACCCATGAATAAAATATAATTTCTCCCCATAAATTTCACTTATTCAATTAATTTGAAAAAGAATCATTCTGCCTCCATAATTATAAAATTATACCATGAAAAATAATTCCAACACAACAAATCATTTATAAATAAATGAATTCAATTCATTTAAAAAATTTACCAATATTAATTTAAATATTAAATTTTTATCTAATCATATTTTTTTAAAATTTCAGTATTATCGATGTGAGAACTTCAACAATTTTTTAATAAGTAAATATTTTCCTCCAAATGAAATGTTCATCATGTTAATTTATATCCAAATAAAATTATTAAATTTTATTCATAAAAAAATTTATTATAAAAAAATTACTGAAATTAATAAAACCCCCCAAAAACAATTTCACATTAACGCATGATTTATCCTTAAAAAATTTTAAACCACCCAAATAAATTTTATTTTACACTTTTATATAAATAATATATAAATTTGAAAAAATAAAATATTATTTCCATGAATTTCATAGATAAAAATATTTAACTAAAAATATAAAAATATATAGATTTATTTCTTAAAAAATTATAATGTATCATTTTATGAATAAAATTAATTTCATGCTCTAAAAATTAACAATGTTTAAAATTTAAAGTTTCTAAGTCCCCACATCTTATACACCATTAAAAATATTCATCTGTGAAAAATAAAAACCATAAAATATGAAAATGTATTAAAAAAATAATAACCATAGGCTTAAAAAATGTTGATACATAACGAAAGAGAATATAGGTCTTGAAAGAACACAGTCCCTTGAGACTTTTCATCATAAAAAATCAAAGACCATATCTAAATAATTATATAAGTACAAAATAATTTTATATCAAAAGGAATGATATCATTGATGAATATATATATATATATCAATATAAAGGATATGGATTTCTATAACAATTAAATATTTATTTATTGATAACTCAAATATGATATAAATGAAAAGATGGAATCAAGATAACAAAAACTCAATTAATGAAGGGGAAGATTAATATTTATAATAAATAGAACAAATTATCTAATATATAGGTCTGATATTACATGTGACAAGTATAATGATTTCACAAAATTAATATTATCAAATATAACAAAATGAAAAAATATTAATATTTTTTAAAAAGAGACTGTTAAGAAAAAATACTTTTATATTTTTTGCTAAAAAGATAACTTGAACATGAAAAGTTTTGAAACAATAGATGAAGAAATAAATATATCACCTATGGATAAGTATTATTAAGAAATTTAATACCCATATCTATATCCTTAATTGAAGTAAAAAAATATTATTTATATCTTATTCCATTACAAAAGAAACATTAAAAATTTCCCACTTTGGACGATATTGAACAACCCATACCTCAAACTCAAATCTATATTTCATATCTATGAGAAAGCCACATTCTATGACATTAAAAATTATTTATATGAGAATCAGTACTCAATGAATTAGTTACCCCATGGTTTTCTTAAAAAATATTATCTCCATTGGAATATAAGGTTATGGCTAAAAGGTGTAATTTTTTTTACAATCCCTCAAATTAATTAATCTTTTAAATCTCAAAATAAAAAACATAAGTTAAATTTCCAGTCATAAAGAAGATTAAAAATTCTACACCACATCTTTTTATTAGAAAAAAATTATATAAACAACTTATTAACATCTAGCAATGAACTAAAGGATCACGTATAAATAATTCTCTTTACTATATTTATATAAGATTCTTCATGTATTAGTTTTAAAGAGTAACCAAAATAATTTTATATCTACATAAATCATGTAATTATTTAAAATATAATTTATCATGATCAATATGTACCAATTAAACAACTATGGAGCCTTATTTTAAAGTAAATTCACAACCAATACTACAAAAAATCAATATGGACTTTTCAGAAAATAAATAATAACTTCAATTTCATATATCCATTTTTAAACTTCTTTACTTGATAGACCACTTTTCACGTTTTAAACATAACACCATAAGAAAATAACTGACACCTCATTTTGAAAATCCCTCTCTTAATTCTTTATGTAAAAGTTTCATTCATGTTCATATGAAATCACTTCAACTAAATTTTCAAGCATAAAAATATAAGAAAAATGATTTTTTGGGATAATCAATTTATTTTTTAAGAACTAGGTAACCCTGAGAGGGGGATTACTAAATTTATAAATTAATATAATCCTCACCCAATGTCTGATCCTTTTCTTATATTTGTAGAAGTTCGATTAAAGTTATCACTCCATTGAATTAATTCAAACTAAATATATAGAATATGTAAAAATAAAATAACAAAATAACATATGAAATTTAAGTCTTTCACTGAAACAAGGCTACATCCATTATAATATACGTGATAGTGTACAAAAAATACAATAATAATGCATTATTTTACTTGATAAAAGGATTTAGGGGATGCACTCTCTATGACAAGGAAAACTTAACTTATAATAATTTTTAAAGATGATGCATGTACTTTTAATATTCAATCCCTTTTTTTCATATTATATGCATATATTCAATGAAGTAATCAAATTATATAAATATTGGTCACATCAATATTATTATAAAAAACTGATATAAACTACATTAACAAAATCTTGATTTGATGCTCTAATGATGTTATCTTTAATTCCTTCACATTAAATGGCCTTAATTACAAAAAAACTTTTAAATGTAGTTTAAATTATCATCAATAAATATTCATAATAGTATTAATCACTAATTCCAAAGGGAATTAAAATTAAATTAATTTTAAGAGAGGAATTGTCTTCATTACGTTTTTTATTATTCAATCAACCAGATGTACCAATGAATATCCATGGATCAACAGATTTATTATCTTAAGAACCATATTTTTCATGTATCTTCTACTATATTGGTTCCCTCTCAAAATAACTATATCCTTCCATATTATTCCACTATTTCATAGTTTTTTATAAAATAATTTAAATATTCTATTATCTGGAAGATTACTACCAATGATTGGGATAAATTAAAGATATAAACATCTTATGGATTCACATTGTGTGTCCCACACATTTAATTATGATTAAAACCATCAAAGAATGTTATTTTATATCTCCAAAAGGGGCCCATTATTAAAACTCATCCAGATATTTGAATATAGAAAATATAATCATATCTTTAACAGTGTAATGTAATGAGTATTGTTATTCTATAATTCAATTGAATTTCATCTTTAAATAATTATTATAAAATGGAAGATATTCTATGTTCTAGTAATCATTCACAAATGTTTCTTAGAAAAATTCAAAATATATTCCTTTTGCGGTAATTCATATCATTCTGGTGTAATAAGTATCATTTTAGCACAATTATTTGTCTTTACCAAATCGTGGCCTTTACCTGTTATATGATCTCTAATCCATAACAAAAAACCTTGAATTATTCTTCCAGAAAGATTATTTAACCACTTATTATAGGGTCATGATACAATATTATATATTAACATATAAACCATTGTGTAAGTTTAAATCAAAGTTTTTAAGTTGTAGCTATTATCCGAAACAATATTATTATCATCATTGAGAATTTTGGCATGATTTTGGAATGTAACAAAACCATTTCTCCTTATAGATCTACATTATTTAATGGATATCAAGGGAATTTTTATTACACCATTTATTATATTTTGAATCCTATATAAAAAAATTAAATAACAATATTTACTCTTCATTAATTAATATTTCTCCCACCAACCAGCTAAATTCTCAATATAAAATAATGTTTTAATAAATTAATATGGTGTGTTTTTTGTTATCATTACAAAATAAGTTCAAAAAGTCACTAAAAATTTCCAAATATTACATAATTTCATTTAATTCATATATGTGAAAGAATAAATATATTAAACTACTTAGCTAAACCATCAAATATAGATCATAAATCTCTCAGCTTTTCAAGGCACCTCATACTCCTTATTCCTTCGTTAGACATGTCATGATATGTAATCAACACCTTCACCTTACCATTTTTATCGACAAATTGGTTACTTAAATCCATCCTATACTTTTTATGTCAATAACATATATATCTATGTACTCATCTTGAACAATGACTTTCCATGTTCTTCCCTCTTAACCATATATGGTTCCCTTGTATAACCAAGAATGATATCTATATTCTATTATATTTACTTATCATTATGAATATATAAAAAAACATCTAAATAACTATTATTTATATTGTAACATTATCAACTTCTAATAATTAATAATAAATTCAAATATAATTCAAAAAAATATAATATAAAACCAATATTTTCAACATCCTCCCTTTATATTTTTTTAGAAATTTTTTTGAATATACAAGTCCATAAATTTATAGCCTTATTTTTCCGGGAAATTTTTGGTTCATTTAATTTTCTCCATTTTATAATAAAAGTAAAATAATTCCTTTATGAAATACTTACCATTTTTTAGCATTTAAATACATAATTTATAAACCCCCTTGAAAATACATCCAAAACACTAACACATTAACATTTTCATAATTAAGTGTGTGTGATTTTACCATTTCATCATGAATTTATCTTCTACCATTTAATTTTTTTTGCTATATATATATATTGTAATTAATATATAACATTAAAATATAATTTAGAACACCATTTTCTTACTTTTCATACTTTGAAACTTCATCCCATTCAATGAAATCTTTGAATGGTTTCTTACCTTTGTTACTAATTATTTTAAACTATTTTAACATTATTTTTTTACCACATACTAGTAAATTATGTTATTATAATGTTCCTAATTACTCTCAAACATTTAAAAATTATCATATGTTTTTAGTGAGTGAACATACCACTTTTCATATATCTATCAACAAATTCTTTAAACTCATTTGAGTAAGAGATCAATGTAACAAACAATAGAATTAGTCAAAATTCTCATTGTTTTTCATTTCAATCACTCACTAATAAAAAAGAATAATTTGTTTTCATTATATTATTTAAAGATTATACCTATTATATCAATCAAAATTTCATAAAAATATAGAAATATTAAAATGAAATAATAAATTTTATGTGTTAAACCGCTTTTTGAATGAATTTTCTTCCTTCCACAAGGTATAATTCATTTTAATGAATGTGTTTTATAAATTTTATGAATTTCTACAATATACTATCCATATATATTTCTTTTAAATAAATCTAATATTGAAGTATGATATTCATCATGATATTCTCTTCTTTCCTAATAAATTTAACTATCCTGGAGAAAAATTGAAAAAAATGGACGATGCTATTAGTTAGGTCAAGTTAAATGTATCATGAATTAATCTTTTAATGTTGAGACTACTCCATCATATTCAATTTGGATATTTATTTATTTAAATTTTAATAATAGTTGGTATGTTTTTAATAACAGTTGTTTGAAACTATAATTGGATAACTCGTGATGGAAATATATAACCACTAGAAAAATTTATTCCTTCTCATAAATATTATCTTATTTAAATGTATTTACAGGTTATTGTTGATACCAATTTTATTATATTAATTATTTTTAAATATCAATTTAGATTATTTTTGTTCTAATTATGCTCTACTATTTTAGATTCCATTTTATAAACCAATTCCATTTCAGTGTGTATTTTAGTATTTATTCTATGCAATGTACTCATGCTTCATAATTCAATGAACCCATGGAAATTACCTTCCCCTAAAACCCTTTCCACCTCAATAAAAGTTATGAAAAATATATGTCAAGATCATAACTTCTCTTTTATCCTTAGGTTATTTAATTTCATTGATTTGGTGAACCAACAATTTCTTTCAATATTATTTCAATCCATTATTGTTATTCTCCATTGTAAAATATCACTTATAATTTTTTTCATCGATATTAAAATTTGAATCCTCAATATTTTTTTGTCTTTTTATCCAACCCTGATCTAAAAAATTCACAATAGTTTATGTTTCCTCTATTAATTTATCATTATAGTGTTCTCTTATATACTTCTTTATCTATGTGAGAAAAATTCTTTTCATTTTCATTTATTTCCTTGTATTGTATTTTTTTAATCCACTGAGGCAAGATTCACGTTTCTCCTCACTATATGCTATTAGTACTACCTCAAGTTTTTTATCTTTTTTGAGTCAATATTCAACCTGTCATCCACAATTTTTAAAAATAAGAAAGACATATTTTTCGTTAATATCTAAATTATTATTCATAAGATGATTATTGGGAATAACAAACCATAAATTTATGTTATGAACTCCTTTTTATTCACAATTACTTTCCTCTAGCACTATGAAACTATTTTTTCAATGTAATATATTTTCCCCCTCTTGAGTCACCTTCACATTGATATAGGAATGGTGAAATTTTTCTAAAAAATTATTAACATTCAAAAGTGTAGAGTTTTTGTTATTTGGATAAGTACTATTACATATTTGTGGAAACATTTCTGGGATTTAATCCCCCTTTACTAACCTAACATGAATAGGGAAGTAGTTATCTTAGACTAAGTAGTTTAAAAGGGCCTTTGAGGAGATGAGGAAAAGGCTGACCGATGTTCTCATTCTAAGACTAATAGAGGATTTTGTTGAATACATGGTTTTCTAAAATGAATCTAGATATTGGATTTGATGTTTTATTCATTTAGAGGCATGAAGTAATTTTTTATGAGTTAAAAAATCATAGAAACCATGACCAGAACTTTTCAAACCCTGAAGTTGAGTTGACATTAGTGGTATTCATCATGAAAATGTAGAGGCATTATCATCTTGGTTAGTGGTATCTAGTTTATTTTGAACACCAGATTCTCATTGAAATATTTTCTTAGAGATATATTAAACATAGATAGAGGAATTGGAAAGATATCCTATAGGAGTGTAAATTTGATAGAATCTATAATTTGGAAAAGTGAAATGTGGTGGCTAATACCCTTAGAAGGAAATCCCATTCTGGACAGGTGGAGAAGGCATCACAGTTGATTTACTTGTTGCAACTGACCCAAGTTGATGGGAGAGGGATATTGTATCACCAGAAATTTTTAGTGAATACATAAAATTTTTATTATATGATATAGGATCAGTTAGAGGACAATGATTGTGATGTTATATGTGACCAGTTATCCTCTGCTGATGCGTTGGACTAGTTTTCTAAATGTTAGGATCACGTCTTATTTTTCCATGGATAGAGTGTGGAACCAGTTGCACTATGTGAGGAGGTACTTTGATAGATTCATTCCTCCCCATGGTGGTAAGTCATATGGGTGAAAATGTTTTCTAGGAAATTTGATAGAAATATTGGTGGGATGATGTAAGGAAAAGTGTTCATGAATTTGTTTCATTATGTCTCATTTACCAGTAGGTGAAAGAATAACATTCAGTTTCAATAGGCTTGGATAAATCTTTTTATATCCCATTATAGAGGTGGGATATTATATTTTATAATATATCACCCATAGAAAACAATAGGCTATTATTATATCTAGGTAAATATTGATCAACTTACCATGTTGGATCATTTCCTTACCACAAGGGAGCATAGTTTTGAAATGATTTTGGGATTATTTTCCATAGAAAAGATACCTAGAATTTATCAGATACCCTAAAATATTGTCTCCAACCATGATGAATGGTTTACATCATGGTAATGGAAAGGTTTAATGGAGGCCTTGAAGTCCCATTTAAGGATGAGTACATCTTTCCACCCCCCAAAAATGGCCAGATAGAACAAAGCATTCAGGTTTTAAAGAAATGATGAGATCTAGTGTGTTGGACTCCATTCAAAGATGGAATAATCATTTACCATTATTATAGTTCTCCTAAAATAACATTTATCACTCCAATATCTGTATGGAAACTTTTGATGCCAATTATGGGAGACCTTGTTGGTAACCCATGTGATGGATGGCGATATAAAAATCATCACTTATGGGGCCATATATTTTTTAAGAGACCATAGTGATTGTTCAAGTGATATGATTGTAAATTAGGACAACTCAAAGTCAACATAAATCTTACATATGATAACATTGTAGGAATTTTGAATTTTATCAGGGAGGAAATATATTCCTAAAGGTATGTTAATGATATGGTCTATGGAGGTTTGTTCAGACTATAAATCTATCTATAGGATACATCAAACCATTCTATATCTTGCACATGGTTGATGAAGTCGATTACCACTTGGATTTACCCATTGTAATTAGATAAAGTGCATTATGTCTTCTATGTGTCACTACTGAGGATATACATGTACAACCCATTATATGATATTGGCTGGTGAGAGCTAGACCTCAAGCACATAGAAATATTTTTAGAATACCGACTAGCTATCAAGGATGTGTATAGGAGGATCTTTTGTGGGTGATTCATTACACTTGTTAGAGTTCTTTGGTAACATGAGAAACTCCACGAGATATTTTTGGAGTGGGAGATCTAGATGAATGCTCAAAATCCTCACCTTTTATGCTATAATATATTTTTAGTGTTAAAATTCTTAATGGGTGGTATAATTATAAGAATCAATTTTTTAATTGGAACCATTGAATATGTCAAAATAGTGTTCTAGGTTTTATATAGGAGTTGGTGTAGAGTTTTAAGTATTGTGGAACCCCGATGTTGATATTCTACATATGTTAAATATATTAAACCACGTGAACACATAATTAATGAAATAATGAGTCTACTCTTGAAAGAATTTTTAGATGGTTAAAATGATACTGTCATTATTTTTTGGGACACATGTTGAACCCTAGAAATGGTATAAAATCCATTCTCATCATGGTTTATAGTATTCAAAATCATGGGAATACTATACAAATAAATTAAATTATAATTTAATTAATAGGTAAAATAATGTATTCATTTATTCAAATTGATTAAACTAGAGAACCATACCATTTAATCCATTTCATGATAATTTTTTAGTGTGAGAAACCTAAGCATATGAATTGAGGGAGATATAATTGGGAGAGTCTTCGACGAGTAATCAAGGAGATTTCATGGATTGAAGAGAATAATTGGGGGGGATTTATAATGATCATAACAAGGAACCATTCTTCATCAAAAATTGATCCAGAAATGAGGTAGGTCATTCTTAATTTTTTATTATTTTAATTTTATTCATATATTAAACCATGAATTTAGTATCTAATTCAAATCGATGATTATTTCACCCTTTTCACATGTCGCTTTCAATTTCAATTTTTATTTATCCCCAATTTTATTTTCACTGATGTTGGTACCAAAATATGCTTGTTATGGAGGGAATCGAGGAAGAAATAGACAAATCAAAGAAAATTTGAGCTAAAATGACTAAAAAATACACTTAATGGGATGTAAGTGTTAATTTATAAACCGTAGAGAATGAACATAGTTCAGGGAAGTCCTTGACTTTATGAAGTATGAGGTGGTAAACTCTACACAGTGTATCTTCAGTTCATATAAGTACAAAACCACGAGAAGCTTGAGTTGTAAACCTCTTTGTAGCATATGTCTGTTTTATAGAACATTTTAAAAACCTCATATTTTTTTTTAAATCCACCATATTTTGAAAAAAAATAAAACTTTGACTCAAATGAGCCTATAAATACCTCCCCATTTCTATTATTTAAGGGTTCATGAAATTAAAACTTCTATGAAAAGATTTGAATTCATAAAACTCTGATGTTTCATGGTCAAGAGAGAAGTTGGATTTCTAAAGGCATCCATCATTCATGAAATCAATCTTATGGGTTTTTGAGAACTTCAAAACATGGTGGATATTCCTTTCATGTAAGTACCATGCCTTTTCCAATGAATAAATCCCTTTGTAGATCTTAGGGTTTCATGAGATAATTATTCTTCATGAAACCAACCCCATGAGAACTAAGATGTCACTCTGAGGAAGGGGTCATCCTATTTTACGAAACATTTTCTTTTGTGATACCCCTTACCTTCATGAGACCACTTTAATTTGTGAAGACCCCAAGCTTTGTGAAGCCACAAATTTCAAGAATCCCATACTCTAGGACTCTCCATGATTCCTTCTTTAATTAAATACCCATTCTTGAATGTTGAGTGACTGAGGCCCCCATACCAATCTAGTACTCATTTAACCGCACCCCAAATCCTTGTGTGACTGGTAACACCCATCACGATGTTTGACCACTTTTCTTCAAGTGAACCATGGGACATTAACCTACCTATTTATCCAAATCAGAGGTACCATAATCCATAATGATTTAAAATATAGGAACCATAACATTGAGCCTCCTAATTTCTACTCTTCAATGGTAGTGTCTATACTATGCCTTACCCAAAGGTGCATGAGTAGTATAGAAGTAATCCCTAAAGTTGGAATCATCAAGTGAAATAGATTATCTATCTCAGTAGAGATTAATTTTTTAGATCATCCTATCACCTTAACATGGTTACCCTTAGGGTGTAACTCTCATCCACATCTAAGATGCATGATTGAAAACTGACTAGATCCATGTCTGAGTCATACGATGGTAAACGAAACCACACCATTCTCTACACATGGTGTTAAACTACAACCTTATCTCATGTGATAAAAATGGGATGCCTCATGTACGATCATCATGGGATGCCAATTTCTCCCTCACTATAGGATCACCATACTACATTGGAAAATTTTTACGCAGATTCCCCACACCAAAGCTTATTAATGCTTCTTTCATGACACAAGCATCCTTACCATATATAATTAAACAATATGGAGCAATCAAGAACATTTCTATAATAATTGGAATCAAAATACATGGTTTTCTATACATATTTAATGATATGTCACACAGGATACCTCCATGAGGTTCAATACTAAAAACTCAACAAACATAGGTTACCTTCATGAGGTTCAACATTGGAACCCCAATATCACCACTAAAATTCCATGTGTGAAATATTTTCCCCTAGGGACACAATTGGACAAATCTCGAGTATAAAATATTCCCCCTAGGGACATAGTCCACCAAATATAAAGTGTTAAATATTCCCCATGGGGAATAATCCACCAAATCCAAAGTGTAAAATATCCTCCTAGGGAAACACTTAACCAATTCACAAGTGTGAAATCTTCACACATAGGGAAACACTCCCCCAAATCTCATGTGTGAAATATTTCCCCATGGTGAAAAACTTAACCAAATACCAAGTGTGAAATCATCCCCTAGGGAAACACTTAACCAAACCCTCAAGTGTGATCATCTTATCCACTACAGACATACATCCCCAAATCCTAAGTGCTATTATCTTCCCTATTGGGGAGACACTTGACCATCCTCTTTAGGTGTGATCATATTCTCCACCACATTGGGGACACACTTGACCACCAATATCTCTCCCACAAGACATTAACCCTATGAATTATCCATCTATACAAGACATTAAAATTATGAACTGATCCATAATCCATACCCCATATAATAAATATTGGATGCATGAGGTAAAAAGACTTTGGAGACTTAGGAACCCAGCATCAATTACCTCATGACCGACATAGGATTTCTTATATTTTACACCTAATATGCATCTTATGAGATGCCTCCAAATTCAAAAGGGGTTTCTTTTAAAATTTCTTAACCCACCCAATGTTCAGAAATGACAAGACATTTTGAAAATTACTATATACCCTGACCAAAGATTTCTGCCCTATCGAGACAGATGTAACATAATTAACCAACTTCCACCTTGATATGGAATTTGGATTATTTTCATAAACATGAATTAAATTTATAAGGAAGAACCAGGCTAGGAAATGAGATCCAAGGAGGAATCCATGGAAGGAGGAACCAACATCTCATCATCCCATTTTGATTTAGTAGTTGAACATATCCAAAAAAAGTAATGGAAGCCTCCTGACATTGGAATTCAAGAATAAAAGGTAATGAAAAAGCACGTCGCTACCAGGTGTAAGGATGGAACACAACCCCAATATAATGCATTTGAAACAAAAATAGTGAACCCAATATGAAACTATTATCTTTCAACTATGGGTAATAGTAACATTTATGAACCATTAGATTTAAATTTCACTGAATCCATATAATTAGAACTAGGTCACACCAGGAAAGTGGTGGGTCCACCATGAAACTCTCGTATGATTTGGGACAGATAATGTTGGTCATCCTCAGTCTACGATATCATCAGCATGGATCCCTACTCAGTTTTAGAAAGAATAGAAAATGTTAAGGAATTAGGAATCAAATTTATTGATTCTGTACTGATGGAAGAATCCACGTTCCATATAGGACTCAAGCTACTAGAAATAGGTGGCTTAATGCCAAAAATCACAGGTGTAATTTAAATGTTAGCTCAGAAATCCCGTATGACTATATTGTTACCATGATAGTGACTATGTCTTTATCTACCAAGAGACCTAGGACCATATCACCCTCTAAAATCATACAAAAGAGGGTTATTGGTTCCTTTTTCACCAATATGATCAATAAGTGGTCATTCCCACTAAGTATTTAGCTAACCAAGATCTCAAGGAATAGAAACTATATTGACACTGTCAACCCTGAGGGCTATGCAGGTGGAAACCAACTCATGTTCCATTGGAGTAATACTTTGGGAGCCTCCACCTAGACCACCATGATAGATCAATCACCTATTATAAAGAGTTATGGGATGGTCAAGCTCTACCCATGATGACCACTACTTGGGAGATTCCTAGGAGGGATCCCACCTAGATGTGTTATTGCCAACACTCACTAGTCCCACAGGTCAATGGTCAGATTAAATCCATCCCCACACCGTCGAAACTAGTATAGAACACTCAAAAATGACATTGGGGGTAGAGCAAGAAAATTTATAGATAGGAGTATTCATTTGAAGCTATAGTGTCCCCTTCCACCCCCAACATATCTCAAAAGTTCCCTGAAACATCTAAAATAGGATCCATCTTTGCCTGTATGGGATCAGGACCCTAGCTGCCTCTCAACCAATTTGGGTTGAATCTCTCAATCATTGGTGCCATTGGTAGCTGTCATGAGAAAACCCTTGGTGTGTAATACTTGTGAGGAGGTTCTCCCCCTGACCAAATAGTGCATAGGTCCTCCTTGAACCACCATCAACCAGTACAGAGGTCCTCCCCATGCAAAAAACATGACTTTCTCTAAAGAACCATCCCCGATAAAGAGTTAGAATTCTCATTTTAACGGATGCTCCCATCGAGTAGGATGCAAAATGCATGTGGGTAAACCAAGTGACTCTAAGAAAATATCTATCAAGACTCTGAAGTGAGGGATGAATCAATGAGAGATCATACACCCCAATACCACAGTCTAAGGTATAAACCCATTTATTGAAGCTTATGATCTAATAATATGAAGTCCAAAAGGTCCATAAATCCCTTCCAAGATACCTACAGGTGGATGAAATTATAGCCTCCAAACAAAGAAACATAGTTAGTCCATCCCCATTGACATCAATTTTCCTCCTATCCACCTCCACATTAGAAGTTAGAGAGATTTAAGGGTTCGTGTTGACACCCTTATATGATCACTAATGAAAAAATAACATATACCAATGGTTTGGAACCATTGTTATAGGTCCCCAAACTGTTGGTATAGCCTATACAAATAGTTTGAGAAAACCATTGGGATAGGTAAATATATAAAAAAGAGTTCCAGCAGAGGTTTGAACCCTCAACCTACACGTTATATTTCAATGACTTTACCACTATTCTAAAGTATCATTTGTGAATATATTTGGATATATATATATTTATATGTAATTTATATATTTATTTATTTGACTATATTCAATAAATGTACTCATAGAAAATTAGGGCACTTATCCCAACAGTTCTCCAAACCATTGGGATAGGCCATTCCCAACGGTTTTGAGAACCATTGGGATGGGTACCCACCCTTTCCCAATGGTTTGGCCAAAGTGTTGGGAAAAGTGGCCTCAAAGTAGAAATTTACCAATGGTTTGGCCAAACCGTTGGCAAAGCCATACCCTTTCCCAAGGGTTTGTCCAAACCATTGGGAAAAGTGGCCAAAAAGTGGACTTTTTCCAACAGTGTGGCCAAACCGTTGGGAAATCCAAACCCTTTCCCTATGGTTTTGGAAAACCTTTGGGAAAAGTGACCTCAAAGTGGGATTTTCCCAATGATTTGGCCAAACTGTTGGGAAAGCGGACCTATACCAACTATTTTTACAAACCGTTGGTATATATGTGTTGGTATAGGTCATATTTCCAGAAGTGGATGGAGAGGAATCAAATGAGCCTTAATGTGATGCTTCCACTCTCATGCATGAAGAAGTGAAAAAAACCCATCATTTGTGGGCATGATCATAAAGATAGATCATCCTCCAAGAGATGTCCCCACATGTAGCAGATATTTGGCATATGTAGTACCCCATATCCTATGAAAACCATAGAAAATTAGATCTGTGTTGGTTCCAAAAACCTTATCTCAGCCTATGCTAATTGGTATTTGGCCTACCAGAAGCAGGACCTACCCCTGATAGTGAACAAGAGGACTTGTGGGAGCTTCTAGATGCCTACCAGCTACCTATCATGTTTTGTAAACCTAAAACTATATGTTTTTTGGTCCTATATTTCGTCACCAAGGAATATATATTTTCCTCAATAGAATATTTGGGAATTTATTTACCACCATTAGGACCATCATCTGACCTATCTAGGGATCCATGAGAACCTTGATGTCATTGAAATATAGTGAAAGAGGTTTCAGATCATAGTGATCATATTTTATTAATATCCTAAATTATATTTTTATCTATATAATATCTAGTAAAACTGAATTAGGAGCCCAACCAAATTTTTCTAGGTCATGGAAGAGGCATATAAACATCTGAAAATTAGAGTTTGGGGCAGTATGCTACCTTCTTTTTTAGCCCCATCCTATGATAATGAAGTGAGTATCATATGGACAATCTATTGAAAAAATGATCCTATATTACTACCACTATGGACAATGTTTTATCTATCAATACACCAATGTATCAGAGAATCCGGGCCACTAATGTGGGGCACAATAGGGAAAAATCACCTTAAGGGGTGACATAGTACCAAGAAGACACCCCAGCAGGCACCCGTACTCATCAGAAGAGATTGGATCTAGGTCTTAAGAGTCACCCAAATAAGAAATTTTCATACGATCATCAATATATTTATAAAGGTTATGAAAGATGATTCAAATCTAAGCATATCCCCCTTGATTCAGGATCTTGAGTAGTATAAAAATATTACCACTAAGATTATTACCAGTTAGCATCTAGACCCTAACAATGTCATAAAATATTTTCTCTCCTCTAGTGGGTAACCTGGTACCCCCTTATCATATGCCTCAATTTTAACTTGGGAACCTTGTGTACCTAGCTAGGGTAGTGGCCTGGGGATATGGAAAATGATCAAGATATGATTCACCCACCTTGCCTGAGCAATGTGATTATCTACTTTGAGATCAAGGTTATGCTTATCCATGATTCAATGATCCTTTCAATGCATTAGGGATAAAAATCCTCACCAATATGACATGATAATATCTGTTGTCTCCTATCTTGAGGCTCTTGAAATGTGATAGGTGGAAATTATGTCTAGAGGAAATCGATACACAACATGGGTGGACTATTTTCAAGCACCCCTAAATTTTATTTATCACAAATTCACCCTATTTAATGGGATTAGTGAACCACAAAATCTTATATCCCACTTCACCTCATGGTGAAATCCTATTTTTGGGAATCTAGAATAGTAAGAAGCTTCCAAGATATGATGCTTTATCAGGACTTTGGAAGGATGTACATTCGTTTTCTACTATCAACTAACCACATGGTCAATTTTTGGATAAGAAGACCGCAGTAGATAGTTCCTCTACTAATCTAGTTCCACCTCACACAAGGAAATCATCATCGACCTCTTCAAATAAAAATAGAGGCCTTATGAGAAAGTAATCGACATTTCTCTAGATGGATGGGGTTTATGATTTCGATCATCATGAAACTTTCTTAGAAATAACTACTTATGATGTTCATTGAAAATTTCAGAAATAAGTTGATCCCTGTCATCTTGTCCCAAAAATACCTAGATGGATTTCGGCTATTCTTCAAAAGATATTACTGTATGGAGGATCCCTTATAGAATATAAAAAAACATTCATGCCCATTTTCCCTTCTACCTCCACTGATAAGGCTCATAAAAATTGAGAGATCCATCATTGTGCATGTATTGGTTCATGAGTTTGTACATCTACTGGCCCCTTTTCTAGAAGAACCTCACTCGGTGCTACCCCGTAAGAAACAAAATCACCAAGAGTATCCACCTCATTAAGATAATGTGGTTCTATCCCCTGTCAAGGTCACTCTCCAAGGATACCTTGCGAAAAAAGGATGAATAATTCTTATTCCTAGAAGTATGATCATGAAAACTTATATTTCATATGATCCTTGGAAAAGGGAATACTGAAGTTTATAGAATGAAAGAGACCCCATGAGCCAAAAATCACTGGTCCCGATGATCACATCCCACATCACAAAATCCTTGGACATACCATCAAAGAATTCTTTGTCTTCAAAAATTGGCTCCATGATCACATAGATCATGGTTTTCTTTGGTTGGGTGACATTCAACAACATGTGGAACATGTCTAAACTAATCCCAATAGTGATAGTGAAGACAATGTTGAGTGAAAACAGGTTCTAAGATGTGGTATGTATATGTACAATGACTTATTGGCTTGTAATATAGTCTCTCACACCCATGATATTATGCATGCACACATAAGTATTCTAGAAATTTTTATAGTTACCATGTAGCCTCTGACTGATGACTATACATTTAGGCCAAATATTTCCAAGTCTCAGAAGAATAGACATCAGTAGAATAAGGGAAATTAGAGTCCGCCACTAGTGAAAAAACTAGTGTATACCCTTGGAAACTTTATACCTCCCAATTTCAGAGTTTTACCCAAGCTACATACAGTTACAGATTATTCCACTTATGAGAAGTAAGAATACACCTCTTTTAATTCTATTGAAACAGTATACCGCTTAAAAATTCACAAAAATGAGGAATTAGATGAAAAACCATTCGTCACCTTGTGATTATCTTGAATAATGAGAGGTATGAGAAAATAAATCCATCAAAATTATTTGGTTAGTGCTAAGAACCAATATGTTCATGCTACTAAAAATAGGAACCAAGCCTTGCATATGGATGAAGAAGCAAAAACATCCTGGTCTGCTCCATCAAGAATTCCATCAAAACTAACTATATTAGTTGACCATTCATCTCACTCATGAGTGTTCCATGATCATCCTTGTCTATCCAAGGCCCAACCTCAGTTGGCTGGCACCATGATGTCCGTTTTTTCTGAGAAATCCATATTTCTAGGAGTATAATATTTCCAGTACTTTCTAGGCCTCATTGATTTATCATATGAAACACATTTCATACCCTTCCAAATAGAGACAATACAAATAAAAAATATGTCCCTCGCAGAAAATTATGGCGTGATGAAGAATATCATAGGAATACCCACAAAGATCTCGATTCTCGAGGCACTCTTTCTATCAAAGGAAATTCATAAGGCCCTTACTAAAGACATGAAGATCCCCATTTATCTCAATGTTGATATAGATTACACTAATACCTCATTCATAGAATAGGCTGGTCAAGAGGAACATCAAATAATTATCTCATTTTAGAGAGAAGATAAGGGTGTCATCATTTAGGGGAACATACAATCCCTGTCTATCATAGGTCAGTTTAATTCCAAAAAAATCTAACACTTCTTAGTGGATACTAGCTATGTGATCAATGTCATCCCAATATAGACGCTCCATAATATGGGATTTATAAAAGAATATCGGACTCCCTCAATCCTGAATATTTAGAGTCATGACAATAGTGACAAAAAATCACACCGAGATATTCAGCAAAAGAATCAATTCATCATCCTGGTATCAGGAACTAGATTTATTTTACTTTTTTTATGTATACCACCTACAATACCCTACTAGTATGACCCTGAATTCATTTTCATATAGAGGTACCCTCTTCATATTAGTGGTTCCTCAAGTACTCCCAAGATAGTCGAGTAGGGGTACTCTACAGAGATGCATCCCCCTTTAATTATTGTGAGGCTCACTATATGGATTCTAGTTACAATAAAATGAAAGGAAAGAAAGCCCACACTGGTAGGGTGGAGCATGGAATTTCCCCTAGTGATCTACCGACCATTGTAGCTACTCTATAGGTAAAATTGAAAGATACATTTTTCTCCCAATTCTTCAGTCAGATCCCATATGCAAGAGATCATGGTTTTTTTGTGGTATCCAAGAAGAAATATTTCTCATAGATTACCTCATAATTCAAAATTTGACAAGACTAGATGATAATGTAACACCATACTCCTAGGAACTATTGATATGTTCACTCCATTTCCATCGATCAACAACATTCTTTCATGTTCCACAAAAAGGGCCTGGCTCGATGAAGGTCAACTCATTTCCATTTCTTTGATATCAATAGTGGAACTCATTGGTGGAAAATAAATGGAATTTTCTCAATAGGATTTATGGACATAGTATATGTATAATGGGAACCCCTTTCCAAGGATTTAATATCCACCAAAGAAGAAACTAGTCCTCCCCCTGGGTTAACTAGCTTAAAAGAGTTGCATCCTCCCTCTGATCCCCTTATCTCAGATGAAAAATAGAACTAAAAAGATACCCCGTATGGATTTGAAAAGGATGTATCCACCACTATTAATTTGTTCAAATAGGTGAACTCTAGTATTGTGAAAGATACAAGACCAACACTGATTAGAGAATCCATGTACCAAGTGGACCAGCAATAGTATGTGTCTATCCTAGAACTTCACTATGATGTATTTTCTTAGATCTATGACAAGATGTTAGGGATAGAACATTAGGTCACAATTCATCTCTTTGGCCTCACAGTGAGTCATCATGGGTTCAAATATCCTCCTAGAAAGATGCACCCCTCTCACAGTACTATGGTCATGGATGAGGCTTCCATGCTTATTACATCCATCTTTTCTAGGGATATCTAGTACCCCAGTTGGCTATCCAACATTTTCCTAGTTAGAAAGATGAATGGGAAGATCATAGTCTAAATTGAATTGCAAGACCTCAAAAAACAAATTAAGAAGGATTATTTTATCTTTCTAGTGATAGAGATGTTGATTGTTTCTATGATAGTGTTCCATTCCATCTTCTTCATGGATAGATACTCTGGGCATAATAAGAATCGGATGGACCCTGAGGACGTAGAGTCCACCACCTTTAGGGAACCCTAAGTAACTATCTGCTACCCAGTAATGCATTTATTCTTGAATAATATAGAATCCACTTCCAATTTCACCATGCCCCACATAATTATGTCAACACTTGGGACATTGGTGGAGTGTTAAGTGGATGAATCTCTGGTCAAATCCTACTACGTTTAGGACCATTTTGAGGATCTTGAGAAAGTGTTCAACTTCCTATACTCCAAAATCTTGATTATCAACCCCATGAAGTTCTCATTTGGGATTATGTCTTGAAAATTTATTATCATTTTTTAAGATAGAGGGGCATTAAGGTGGATCCTGAGAAAATCAAGGCTATCAATCAAATGCGTCACCAAAGAAATCTCTAAGAGTTTCATGGCCTCCAAGGACATTTAGCCTACATAATTTAATTTATTTAAAATATATTTAGAATGTGTAATTCATTCATATGTATTATCAAGAAAGATACATTTACCAGTGGGATGAGGGTGATGGTCTACCATTGAGGATATCAAGCAATACCTAATACAACCTCCATTTTTGATGCCACCCACCTCATGAATGCCTTTTTTATTTTACATGAATTCTCTGGAATGGTCCCTCATCACACTTCTATCCTAGAAAAACTAAGAGGGTAGGGATAAAACTCTATTATCTTAGCTGCATGCTCCTCGATTTGGATACCATATACTATCCTATTGAGAAGTGTTTCCAAAAGTTAGTCTTTTTATTTCTGAAGTTATGACATTATTTGTAGCACTATGAGATATAATTGGTGTCCCATGTTGACCTGATAAAGTAAATTATCAATCACCCCTTACTAACAGGATGACTGGTGCACTTGGTAGTAATCCTCTAGTAGTTCAATATCTATTTTTTCTTATAGAAGGCCATTAAAGGATAAGTATTTGTAGACTTCTTAGACACACATCGAACACCTGAAGAAATTACCATGGATGTTTACTTTTTATATGAATCTATTTTATTAGTGGACTAGTTTGTACTATGTTATAAGATACAATTTTTTGGCTCCTCTCAAACATCAACTAGTATAAGGCTAAAAAACCCCATGATTAATAAGGAAAACCTAGAAATTATCTTTATTACTCAGGCACATTCTATCTTTTGACACTCATTCATATTGTTAGAAGGCTACACCAACATTGAGGAAGAGTATCGGGATCTCATTACTAGTATGGAGTTAGCCATTGAGGTTCATTCCCCCTATTTTAATGTGAAGGGAGACTCCAAGATAGTCATCAAGAATATTAGGTGTGAAAATGTATTCAGAAAGAATTAGATTATTCCTTTTTGGAACATTACTATCATTTGATGGATTAGTTCCCTTCCTGTCCAATGGTGACCCATGCGACTTGGTCAGAAAAATGGTTGAGCTGATGATTTGGAAGGTTTACCCACATCCATCATATAACTCAACTAGGATGACCTAGTCATTAAAGTTTTACACTAAAAATTGATTTCCTTCACCTCCTTAGATGATGGATACCAATAGTTTTATTAGTTGGTTGTCGATACTTTTGTGCTAGGGCCCTCAAATTCCCCCATAGTCGAGGAAATGAATGATTGGACAAATACCAAGGTTGAGAATATATAGCATGGAATTCTACCATAAGACCGAGATGAGTGTGAGAGAATCCAATGGCGTGAAGTGTTTTTTTACCCTTTAGAGTAGTAAAAATCTTTATAAAACCTTACATAATTTTGGATTTGATGGAATTATCCTCCATTTCATAAATGGAAATTAGATACCATAGGTCATGCATGCGATTTATTCCATATCCTATAGAACCCATAAAGCATGAATAAATCTCTCCCACAAAATTTGGAGGATGGGATACTTTTGTCTCACTATGATTCATGACTACATTGAGTTTGATAAGTGGGGTCACACATGTTTGATTCCTTTTAAATTTGTGCATTGACCACCAAAGGTTCTCCATAGTACCAAGTATTACTAGACCTTTGAAGTATGGGGAACTGACATTGTGAGGCCACACCCACCATCGATCAATCAATAGTGTTAGTTCATTTGACTACAGTAGACATATTTTCCAAATAGGAAAAGGTGGTTCCCCTCAAAGAATTCAAATACCAGTCCATGATGGACTTAATGAGCTCCCACATCATCCATTGGTTTGGCATGCCTTACACTATCCCTATAGAAAAGGAAACAACATCTATTCTATTAAGCTGAATAAACTATACACCAATTACAACATCTGGTATAACTATAATTCTCACTACCGTACATTTGGAAATGGATAGATTAAGGATTTAAAAAAAGACCCTATCTAACATCATGTTGAAGATGATGGGTTACAATAAAAAGAGTTTCCCCCAGAATCCACATAATCCTCTTTTTCCTCATCAGACGACAACTTGAAATTCCACCCAGGTAACACCATAATCCAAGGTGTATATAAATAGAGGTAGTATTACCCATTTTGGTTTATTTTTTGTCACTATGAATGATTATTTATGATTGGAATAAGGAATAGAATAAGCCCATCTAGCTGATTTGGTGTCCCTAGAGTAAAATACACTTCCAGACTATCATAACCTAGGGAGGTACCAAAATAGGTTAGAGATATTGTTAAATAATATGGTTTGCCTCTTTTCCTTCCCCATGTGTGACATAGTACTATCTCTCAGAACACCGAAGATACCCAGTAAAAAACCACCGATGTTAGATCCCAAATAGGAAGGAACTATCATTATTCATATGGGTTATTCCAATAGATTATACTCTTTAATCACGATGATTGGAGAGAGTATCACACTACTAAAGAACAACATGTTTCTCAGGAAGTAATTCATGTGAACCCATGTTCCAAGCTATGTAATCATGAACTACATCCCCCATGGTCAATGATTTGTTACCTTAAACTACAACCCCCATAGTCAAAACTACATAATCACAAACTACAACTGCCACGGTCAAATATTTTTCTACTAAAACAACAACAACCATGGTCAAAGTTATGACACATTAAAATATTATAACCAAATTATGAGATCTACAAATATTAACTAACAAAATACCCTATCGTAAAAGAATTATGACCTTAAAATATTTAAAGCCCCTATAGTCTAAGCTCCCTAACGTTAAACTAGTAGAAACCATAGTATGAGTTTTATGTCTTAAAACTGAAAATCACTACGTCATCTATGCAATACATTAAACTTTAGTCTCAGCCCATGATATTAGCACAGGATGGCTCGCATAACATGTATGAGATGAAAAAACAACAACATCCTCAGCACACAGTGATAAAATATAGCCTTAATATGTTACATAAACATGGTATTCCACACAAAAAATGTGGGATGCCTCAATGCCCCCATCAGAGAGGATAAACCCTACTTTTGGCATCGGTCTTGTACCTTTCCACACTCTATAACTACATGTGGCTTGATTACCAATTTTATGGGATATATAGTGTTACCTATACCCCCTATATTTTGGCCCCTATTACAATTCACTATATAATCTTCACCCAATATGGTGGGGGTAATTACATTCACAATCCTTTATCCCATTTCCCCCACTTATAGTCCAAGAATTACAAACATAAACTATGTATAATTTGTTTTAGGATATTTATATTTTACCTAAGTTTACATCACCCTAATTTTATTTTGTGTTTACCACTTTCATTCCACAAAAAAATATTTAAAAAACATTCCCCAATCCCAGCATCATGACTTTAAATTACCTTATGAATTTCCTTTGGTCCTAGCTATATGACGTTAAACTGCATAGACACTAACCTTCTATATGACATTTAAACTATATAACATATGTACCATCCCTATCAAAGAGGATATCCCCTATTATTTGTGGTTTTATTCTTATACCACACTACATTCTATAACTTAATTCAGATTTATTCCCATTCCCATGGGATACATAGTGATGCATATTTCTTTTTTCCTTATGTCCAGCTAGAAATTCATTAAAAAAACCCAATTAACTACATAATTACTACTACTAAATGCCCTTTTCGACCTTTTATCTAGGTCTAGGCCCTAATCATATACCTTTGCTCTCCAAAAAACTGAGACACCCTTATGGCCCCATATCAAGAAAGAAATAATGGGAAGTTAAATGCGTAACCCCCAAAAACATCTACAACACAAGACATTAAACTGTAGCCTTACATAGTTGACATCCCAGATACCTCATATGAAAAGTGTGAGATGAACAAAAAAATAGCTTTACCATATTCAGTGAATATAGGATATATGATATTAAATATATGGGATGATTTAGTGTCCTCTCTAGAGAGGACACCACCTTACCGGCATCAGCCTCCTACCACACTGTGTCCTATAACCATATATAGTTTTATTCCCAAGACTGATGGGATACATATGGATTTATGGATTCAACATTCCAGGAAAATACTCCACATGACCCATTTTCATGGCCTCCTCTTGGTCCAAGCATTATGATCTTAAATTGTGCCACTAGTTTCGGGATTGCCTTGTGTTAAGGTTTAGATACTCATTGAATCTTTCTTCACAATGTGTTTTGACTCTAATATATCACACAAACATCCTATTATTTCCTACTTCTAGTTCAAGCATTGTAATATTAGACTATGTGAATCTGGATTCATGGTGTCCCCTTTTTCTCATAGTCTTCTTCAACTCTAGTGTTTGAGAAAGCCAATACCCCCTTCTCATTTTCATTTCATTATCACTCGTGAGGATTACCATTTCAAGAATTGGTATTCTACCATGTCATGTTCCAAAAATACATATATCTTGATTTAACTTCTCATTGGATACATATATACACTTTGATATCATACCATATGTCCACCCCCAGCATCAAATCATCATAATATTTTCCCCTCAACATCATAATGTTGACTTGGGTACAGTCTGTTGAGTATTATGTGGAAAGGGGTTTCTTTGTAACTCCTTTAATAATCTTTTATTACTAATTTATTCCACACAATACTTCTTAGAAAACACACAACATTTGGTCTAAGTGCAATGACATTAAACTTGATGATTCTCCAATTGTCTGAGCTCTATGACCCTAAACTAGTAGCAACCATATTTTATGTCATATGACTTTAATCTACAAACTATAGCTTCCATGAAACTTGATGTAAAAAAAATCTTTACCCTTTATAATACTAGGATTCATCATATACCAAAAATGGGATGAAAAAAAATACTTAGAACATGATTGTAAACTATATCCTCACCCTGTATAAAACTGATATTCCTCATATGAAATGTATGAGATGATTCAGTATCCTCCCGAGAGAGGACGTCACCGCTACAGTGTCTGTCTCCTACCACATCACATTCCAAAACATTTTGTGGCTTTATTCTAATTTCCATGGGATAAGTAGTGATGCTCATATCTCATACCATGGGTTTATCCATACCATCAACTAATTTTTGGGTCCCCCCCATTTTTTGTCAGGCTCGATCCTCTCTTACTGATATGGTCATATAAAAAATTTAATAATGTTGAAGAATTTCTCCCAGGGCACTCAATATTCCCTATGATACAATACACACTTCCACTTTCACTATTCACATTTTTATTGATTTGGAAAATCATCATCCTCATGATCTGAATGGAGATCCCTAATGGAAATGATTCCTGGCCACACTGGCTCAGCTACCATATTAAGCTCATACATCAATAGATCCATGATAATTTATAGAGACTCCCATGTTTTGAAGTTAGTCAAAAATTGATTCCATATTTGTTCACCCCATCCTCAACTAGTGTGGGGGTAGAGATAATGTATTGAATATGGTCAATAGTTTCCCCACTTGTCAGAAATTCCCCTTTTACTACCTAGGTCATGACATTTATTATTCCCCCTCACATGACTTCCTTAAGTTAGTCACTTTTCCCCTTGTCGTGTTTTCCCTTGAATAAAAAGGGAAATCTTTATCTCTAAATGTTTCTGAAATCGAGCATGGATCATAATGACTTAGGAGTTGAGAGGGAGTTTTCCTTATGTAAGGTAATACACATGGGTTCCATTTTGGTTTGAAATCCAATACCTTCATCTAGAAGCCTAAGTCCAAGAATCACGACATTAAAATACGTGAAAACCACCTTAAGAATGTGTCATGTGGTTCCATTCCTCCTTAGCCCTCAATTCACACTAGATTTCCACTCTTCTCTAAAACACATGTTCTTTTGGTATATCCACCCCCAGTCCAAACTCTATGACCCTAAAATAGGAGCTCAATTTCAAGCATCACAACCTTAAATTGTGTATAAGTTGTCCCAGAGACATTATATGTGGTAGGGCCTCCAAGGATATTCATTCACATCAGTTTCCCTTTCCCCTAACACACACATTCTTTTGAGGCATGCAACCCATGATCATTGAATCATGACATTAAACTATGTGTGAATGACCCTAGATTATTTTTCTTGGTGCAAGGACTCTTATGAACACAATTCCCATTTGTTTTGAACCCTCCTACATCATTAGAAACTTTTTGGAATGATCACCCCTAAGTTCCAAGCATCATGACATTAAAATATTTTTATCATAATGGTCAAATATTTACAACCTTAAACAAGGAGTCTTTGTCCAAGAATTACGACCTTAAACTATTTTCAACCCCATGATCCAAGCATTATAATATTAAACTATTTTATACTTCTTGGTCCATTTGGTATGATCTTAAACATCCAAATCCATGTAGAACAAACATATTTTTTTTTGTTGCAAACCCATTAGAGAAACCTGATGAAGAGTCATACTCCCCCTTCCAGGGCACTCCCATGACATGGAAAAAATGGGATAAAAAAGAGGTAAAAATATAGTAGGGTCCCACTATAGACCCAAGAAAAAAAACTGGTTATGCTCATGGAAACCATATGTTTAGGAAAAATTTAGATCCATTTACTAAACTCCCTTTGCCTCATGGGATCCTATGGGGGTGGGGAGTACCCCCATTTTGTTACCATCGTTATTCCCCTTTCACCGTGGAGGGGTGGTCGTTATTCAAGTTGGTTCACACATCTAAGACACAAGACATTAAACAATGTTTTTCATTATCTCCACTATATTACTGTTGATTCTCCTTTCCGTTACAGAGCCCAACGAATGGAAAAGGGGAATACCTTAAGCACAAAGTGGGTCACCCTTTCAAGAACATAAAAAAAATTGATGAAGGCATGGACTAGGAGCCCCTTTGGAGTGAGGTGCGCAAGTTACTTGTGTGCTGCACAAGTCAGTTGCGTGCCACCTATGGGTCGCACAACTCACTTGTGCACCCAGTTTGGTTTTTTCCCAAGGTGCAAGGTGGCCTATAAATAGCCCCTGGGCCCCCCCATTTCTGGGACATATTTTTCCAAAATTAAAATTCAAGCAATGGTCACCGTAGTCTTTTACTCAACTCTTAAAAAAGCTTCTAGGTTAGCTTTTTACCAAGAATGGAAGTCCTGACAAAGTAGAATAAGGCCTAAGTTTTGAGAATTATCAACACTTGTGCACTTAATTGTCCAAAACTCCTTAGAAATGAAAACACTTGCGCACTGCCCTACCCATTCGATGAAACTTGTATGCCGCCCTTTTGGAAACATCTTAGGATAATACTAAAGGATTTAGTTACATATTTCCCATGTATTACCCTATAGATTCTTCATCGCCCAGGTGAACCCATGCCGTGCAAGTACACATGTGGGGCCAAGACTTGTGCACCAAATGACATGCGCGACCTACACTTGCGCGCCAACTTCATTTGTGTTCCTCTCTCTCGTTCACCTATCCTCTTCAATATATTATACCTAAAACCCCTTTTCATATCCATTTATGTCATGGTTCCATTGTTGGATTCTTTATCTGAAATGAATTATGTGAAAACCTCTCCCAAAATCTCGTGACATACATGCATTATTTCACTACGGTTAGAGGTTTCTTCCATGTTACCTAATCCTTTAAAATGAGAAGATATTTTGATTTAGGGAATCCTCTTGAGGAGTAAGACCCATGTTCCCTTTGTTTGGGCCTACTTCTCAGGAATTAGCCCCAATCCTAATTCCTTTAATTAGGGAATCCTCCTCAAGAGTAAGCCCCAAGTCTCTTTAACTCAGGCCTCCTTCTTAAGAGTAAGCCCCAGTCATAATTTTCTTTAACATAGGTCCTCCTTCTTAGGAGTAAGCCCCAAGTTATAAGTACCCTTTAATTTGGGAATCCTCCTTAGGAGTAAGCCCCGGGTTAAAACTCCAAATCTCCATAAAGTAAAAATTCATTTATGGACCCTGCTCCTTGGCTTCTTTCTTGAAGTAAGTCATGGTATTCATATACTTGAGTAGTCATACATAAGTAAGCTCCACATCATTTATTGTGACTACATCTTTCATGGAACAATCATCAGGTTCACTGATACCTCTCATTTCTCACACTGAGCATGACTCATGTGAGCTTAGAGTGTAAAAGTAATCACGAAATATTTTTTTGGGCCGTTAACCATGAATAAGACCCATATTTCTTCATCCGAACTACATGGACTTTGATCTCTACCTTAAAAGTAGAGTACGTAGGAATCCTTTCTATGGTTCAAGCCCATCATTCATTAATTATTTTCCGTCCCATATTAACTCAAACTACATCCTTCTTATCGAACTACGCAGGTTATGATTTCTTTTTAACAAGGATACATAGGTAGCCCATCTGCGGGTACGATCCCAACTCTGAAATAATCCCTGTCTTTCTGAATGAAAATAAAATTCCAGTGCCCCACTGAGTGGCATTAAAACCAGTATGGTCATCATAATGACCAAGTGATTTCTATATAATGTATTGAAGGATACCATTGACTAAGAATCTCTAATACATACGGAATATTCTCCATCAATGAAGAAACTAAAATACATATAAAATATTCTATAAATACCATACATATCAATCATCCATTTCCAAATATAAAGGAAAAAATCGTTTTCATTCTTGGTGAATTAATAAGGATTCGTGAACAAAACTTAAATCTATAAGAGAGTCCCGGAGTAGGCAATATTTCCCACCCAAAAAAGGTGCGATGAACCTGACCTCCCATCCTCTCGACCAATGCAAATTCTTAGGCCTCATCGGTCCACAACTAATGAGCACATACATTTGGAAAGTAGGTCCAAATTGATATATAATCATTGGGTGATTCTGGTTCTACGAATAAACTTGTTAGAAACCAATTAGAAAGTTTGAACCTTAAACAAACGAGGTCATCCCCATTTCCAGACAAAACAAAAAATGGTGAACCCAATGTGAATCATTAACCATGTTAAATGATGTTTAACTTATTTGTTAGGCCCCTATTAAACACAATATGATGGCCAACAAAGTAATCAATAACATATGTGTTTATCTAAATGATGTAGTCTGGTTAGAATTATCTTGATTATGTCTGCTATATCTAACAGGCACTCTTGTCCAAGATCTCTCTGCAACCCAAAATGGATTCTTTAAGGTTCACACATGTGAATGCCTCATCCGCTGCTCCTACTGGATCCTAATCCACTCTGAGGACAACATCACCTACTCAGCGTCTTCAATTCAGGTCTCAAATGCATTGGTGAGGGAATACCATCAACACGGTACCATCCCGACTCTGGAGGCTGCTCGACTAGCCCTCCAAGTTAACAAATCACCCTGGTTGTTTGTACAGTGACGAACAATGGTCAAGAAGTAGGTGGTACCAACCACCATCTCCAACCATTTCGGTTCTTTATCCCTAGAACACAACAACCAGTACCTCCCATATTATAGGGAGGTGGATCAAGAGGTCACTCAAGGCCTTAGTTCAAGAAGATAGGAGTCCTTCCTGAGGACTCCCACCAACAATCGCCGCCAGACTCATGTGGTAGTGCACCCTCTACATGATGAGGGTATCACCTCTAGGCGTTCATCTCAGGTTCCTTAGATTCGAGAGCGCAAGATGAACCATCAGAGGTGAAATTCAGAAAACAGGGAGCAGGTTCTTACCTCTTCCCCCTACGGAGAAATCCATGAACCTAAATTGATGGAAAACAACAAGCGGGAATATACACCTGTCCATCCTAATTTCACTAACCATCAGACTCATTTGGTAGTAACACACCAATCCCACCAGGAAATTCCAGAAGAGTACTATATGCAGGCACATACACCTGTTTATAAATCATTAGCCAGTCAGTAGGCTCATCTGACTGCATCCAAAGAATCCCGCCAATCAAATGTGGTGACCACCTGTAAATAGGCCCATACACCTGCTTACACTCATCAATTATTCTAGTAGTCTCTTCTGCTAGTATTGAAGGAAGTTCATCAATCATATTTTGTGGAGAAAAATCAGTAGGAGCATACACCTTCAATTCATCAAGCTAACCAATAGTCTCATTTGGTAGCACCCAGAGATGTCAATTGGAAAGCTCCAATGACAAACAGAAGGCATACACAAGTTTCTTTCCCCACACATGATTATTGTCAGAATTCACTGACAGGAAAAGGAGGAAAGGAGCAGGAACACACACCTACTCCAATCACAGAATGGATGTATATTCCCATTCTGGCTGCTAAAGTCACCAAGCACATTCTGACAATGGTGAATGAGCAGAAGAAAATCTATGCCCATATTCTAGATACCTGTCATAATATTATAACAACTTATGTGACAACATAGGGAAAGAAACATAAATATATCTTTATTAGTGAAGTGACTTATCAACATATCACCCTAGAGTAGATACACACCTCTGTTCCAGTCCAGGAGGTATGTGGGGCATACTCCCCCATGTCATACAAACAATCAATTCGGGCACATACACCCGATTAAAATGGAGATAGCCAACCTAACCTAAGAATTTCCCCTGAGCAGGCACATACACCTGCCCATAATAAACACTTTCACCAACAAGTGGTTTCCAAAGTGAGTAAGAAGGCATCCAAGAAAAAGACACATCCAACACAATTGAAAAATGAAGATCTAATCTGCAATAAGTCCTTTCTCAATGTTGGAGTTCATGAAGCCCTCAGACAATTACCTATTGCCACTCAAGATTCTACTCTATCATTTCTAAATTCTGTAAATAACAACAATAATTATGAAGGTCTTCATCATACACTTCCTCATGAAGGATTTCTTTATGAAAATTTGGTCAATCTTAAAGCAACATCTTTAGATGAGATCCATGATAACCCTTTGCATGGCCAGAAGACCAAGGAGAAAAAGGTTTCATCTTTTGTTCTAACCCACCATGGTGGTCCTCCCCATGATGATGAATTTAGCTGAAAAATTCCTCTCCATAATGGTAATTTTCATTTCCTGTAAATTTATTCAATGGACAATCCAGTAACGAGAAAGCCCTATTATCTTGATACACTTGATAATGCGAAGATAGTCATGTCTGATGACTTACTACTATCAAGTGAAATACTTTCTCAATCAGAAGATATCCCAGGGTGTAAGTCATTCTTCGAACCACCCCTAGGTCATTCATCTTCTAATTTGAGAAATGAATTCTCTACAAATCTTGTTGAATCTGATGAAGCAACAAAGAAGCACCACCATTGGTCCAATCAGGTTGACTAATCTTTATCAAATGAAAAATAGGAAGTGCTCAATATGAGAAAACAATTGGAGAAAGGTGAAATACCAGTTATCTTTTGTCCTTTGGCTGACTCTCAGTATGATATTCTTGATACGTTGACAGTAGATTGTATTCACGATATTCATCTCAACATATGAAAAACTCTTTGTCACTTAAAAGAGAAAATATTACCTTATGATGAATATCAAAATCATGTTAAGGTAATAGAAGGGTTGCAATGCCAAATTAACTTGGAATCTCTCTCAGTTTCCCAAAATCCAAAGGTTGAAAAATAGTAGAGAGCCCTTCAGCATACATGCATTGGCACATTAAAAAGGTTCCACCAGTTAATTACCAATGCCCCATCTAGTATTTGTATCAGGGGATGGGGTGTTCATGGAGAAATGAATTTCACTATGCTCTCCAGTCAATAAAGCCTGCCAAAAGTGGTCTCATGCAATGTTATTGCCCATTGCTGGCCACAACTAACTGGTTTTGTGTGTAATCAAAGGCTTGATCAAGAACATGCCTCAAATAGTTCTTCCCAAAGTTAGGCATATAAATAACAAGTTGTAGAATTACTCTTGCATCAATAAAATGAGAATATCGAACATACATCTCGTTTAGAGCATGCACATCTTCAGGTGACCGAGGTTTCAGAAATAATCCAATGGTCATTTGAGCCAGGTGATTTGAGTGGATGTTGGATAATGCACCCGGCCAATTTCTGAACTAAAATCTGCAAAATCCGGAGATTTTTTAAGAAAGTTTCAGATGTAGAAGCTCAAGAGCCACCTCAGCTTGCCAGGCTGGGGACTTTATTAATAATAACCTCGGGATCAACAAACATGATTCGAGGAGTTGAGTAGGAAAAACAGGAACAAACCCAGTCCACCAAACTGGGGACTTTTTCAAATTCTCAATCTCTTCCTCTGTTAAAGTCAGTCTTCTATCAATTAGGGAAGAAGACACAAGAGGAATGAAGAGCAAAATTATCAGGAAATTCCCCCAAATTATGGTTCATTAAGATGTTATTGAGGGATCAACAAAACAAAAGGGAATATCTCATAAAGGACATTGATGAAGACAGTATCATAGAAACGCTGACGGAAGGGATGCAATGCGTTATGCATCAAAAAATGTCATCAATGCTATTGTCAGTGATCCCCCATAACATGAGGCTCACTTAGAAGAATCAGATGAAGAAGTTCCTATTCAAGAGGCTATACACACAGAAACCAATGATGGAGGTGTGCATACAAGAAGCCAAAGGGTTTCCCATAGGCAAGACATTCCATCAGCTAATACCCTTCCATACTCTAGAAAGGCACATGCCAAGGAAAAGGGTAAAAGTCAGGTTACATCTCACCCTACCTCTAGAGAAGGACAATCACTCTCATTATAGGAAAGGTTTACACAACAAAAAGAATAAATTAAAGAGTTAAAGAGGTTAAATGCAGAACTATGTCAAGGTATTCTTCCTCCTAATCATGTTGGAGTTAATCAATCAGGTAAATTTCTTGTAGCTATTGGGATGTATCAAGAATATCCCCCTTTACAAGTACACCCTCATAGGTCCAATCCTATGGGTCATACATGACAACAACCGACAATAATACCATCAGTGGCAGTACCAGTCGCCACACCCATCCAAAATCCAGTTATTGCACCTGCTTAGGTCCAAGATCAACCAGATGTTTCTCAAGAATTAATGACTACCATTAAGTCATTCATAGCTTAGTTGGAAGATATGGAAGGACAACGTGCACTGGTGCAACCATAGAAGAAGGTTTACCTTGAATGGGTAGATCTAATTCCTCCTCCTCCAAAATTTTCAAATGTCACCTTACCCATTTTTAATAGTTCAGGAGATCCAAAGTAGCATTTGACACATTTTGTCTCTCACTACGATTCTATGAGGGGAACTCATCAACAATAAGAAGCAGTAAAACTCAGGTGTTTTGTGCAATCATTGCAAGTAACAACCCTTATCTGGTATACATGTTTGCAATCCCCATCAATTATTGGATGGGAAGATCTTCATCAGAAATTCCTTTTTAATTTCAGCTCAACGCTATAGAAGACAATAGTTTTTTATATCACAAATTGCAAACAAAGGGTGAATGAAAGAGTTTCAGACTTCATTTCTCAGTGGAAAGGATTAACATATTCCTTGAATCTACTGCTCCATAAAGAGGGGTTTTTACCCATTTTCATGGAAAATATCCACGATGAATTGTGTACACCATTGATCCCTGTGAAATACACAGAAGGGTTTCGGGAACTTTCTTCAATTTCCCAACAAGTGGAAAATTTCATTTCAGAAACAAGAGATAATTCTCGTGTAATTCCATCATCTCTGAGAAGGAGAATAGGGAAAGCATAGACTGCTAAAGTTACACTTAAACAAGTAGTTGTACCAGCTTCCACTTCAAAACCTTCATCATATCGAAGGGATCCACCTTCCGAGTGTCAATAACAATGGCCAACTCATCAAGATGATCAAAGCGATCAAAGGCGAAAATAGTTTGAGGATTTAAAGAACAAATTTTATTCTTTCCAGAATGAACATGTTCTTGGTTACTTCATCTCAGCTCTATAAAACAATCTGGTTCAGTTGCGAAGGCCCAAAAGGAAGAACAAGGAAGTAGATGAATACCTCCCCAACTATTTCTCGTTTCATCAGATGTTGGGGAATCCCATTCAGGAGTGTTTTGTATTTAAAGACCTCCTGAAAAATATGGTGGAATCTGAACAAGTAAAACGGAAAGGTTCTTTAGCCCAGGTAGCATGTGTTACTACTACTGATCCAGAGGAAGAAGGCGAGTGGCACAAAGTTAAAAGTAAAAATGTGCAGAAATATGATGATTGGATGGTCAGGAAAATGATCAACCGAACTCATGCCATTTTATGAACACAATTGAATCAACCAATTGTGCCTTCTTATATTCCTTCCACAGCAAAAACCCCTTCATTAGAAGGAAAATCCTCAAAGAAGAGGAGTAACATGAAGAAAGAAGAGCAGTCAGAAGAAGATGAGGTCATGTAAAAGCCTAAGTTGTCTTTGACTCTAGCAGATTTTATGCCATCTTATTCAAAAGCACGGGCACCACCCAACTAAATGGCACAGCCTAAACTGGTTCATCAGGCAGAATCTTCATCAAATGACTAATTTATCTTTGGTTCTGTTGACATGACTCATTTAATGGATCCCTATGCCAATGAAAGTTTCATTCATGATGAGCCTAAGTTCCCTATATCTAACAAATGAATTAGAGGAAGAGACAGAGGTCTAGGATACAGAAGAAGATGTGGATCTTCCAGAATCCACTATTTCAATCCTACCCCTACTAGAACTATATATGTGGCAAAAACTCATGGAAAAACCCTTCAGCGGGCTCAACAGGAACCAGAAAGTTCTTCCACACATGGCCGAACCAGTCCTGACACAATTATTTTAGAGGACCGGTTAGAGGTTATACCTTCTTCCTCTCAACAAATAGATAGATCTAGTCAGTCTAATCTACTGAAGCCATGAGTGTTTCCAATTCCTACCCTGATATGGGATGCATCTACTGCCAATGCATCAACTTCCAAGGCACCTGCAAAACATCATTTTCATACTAGGAAACACAGACATTTGGACCAAAATTATGGTGTCTTGAAATATTTTTCCCAAGTACCGGCCAAGTTATCAATTCTAGATACCTTGAATCTATCAAAACATATTTGGGAGGCGCTTATTGAGGCTTTTTGAAGTCCTCAAGAATTCGAAACTAAAATTGTTGCGGGTGGGGTCTATCGTACAGAGAATGATCATACAGAATGCCATGCAGTGATATCTTTTACAATTGAAGATGAAGATGATGTTGTACATGGACATTTCAGACCCCTGTGTCTATCTGGAAAATTCAATGATATTGACATCCGACGAGCTTTCATTGATAATGGCTTAGGAGTCAACCTCATTCCTATTCATACACTTCATCGATTGGGCCCCACTGAATGTGATTTATCTCCTTCTACTTTGATGTTTCAAGGATATGATAAGAATTAGCAACAACCTATGGGTGAGATTACACTCATAATTCAATTTGGATACCTTGTGTCTAATTCAGATTTCATGGTTGTTCGTCAGGACACGACCATCAACATTTTTCTTGGAAGACCTTGGTTACATCAACATGCGGCCGTACCTTCATCGTACCATCAAAGTCTCAAATATTATTTCAATGGTCAAATTGGGACATTTTATGATGACAAGTCCCCATTCAAAATGTGTGAATCTCAATACATTGAGGCATAATTTTATCACATGGAGGGAAAGGAAAAATCCACAACAAAGGAGGTCACAAAAATTAATGCTCCAAATGGTTTGGAAAAGATTACAGTAAACCCATTCATATATGTGAGTACATATTATGTGTTTCCTATCAGTCAAATTGATATCCAAACACTATTATGGAAACTTCCATAATGTCAATTACGGCAACCAAGCTAGACAGCATGGGAGAAAATGTTGATTCACCAAGAAGTGATGAAAGCTTAAATGGATATGTATTCATGTCATCCACTGAAATCCATAAATTCTATACTTCATCAACCAGGACAGAAGAAGTTATAGAAATACCATAGGAAAACAATGATGTCAATTCTCAATCCATCATCTCCTCTTTATCAACCCAGGAAGACCCTTCATCGTCAATAGGGTCAGAAATGGCAACCTCTTCTTCAAGATGTTCAAATTTTAACTTCTCCCCAGACCATGGAAATTATTCTTCTTCATTTACTATGAATGTAGAAACAGAAGAAGTAACACATATTGAATAAGAAGAGGAAGATCTCAGGGATTCTCCTCCCGCATTTGAAGAGGGTATCTCTACCACTATGGATGAACTCAGAGAAATAAATTTGGGTACAAAATAAGATCCACACCCACTTTAATTTGTGCAGCCATGACTCTTGAAGAGCAAGAAATGTATACTTAATTTCTAAAGCAAAATCGGGATGTATTTTCTTGTAATTATAAAGAAATTCTAGGTCTTAATCCTGATGTTTCCACTCATTATTTGGGTTTTCTAGAAGAACATCAAGGATTCAAGAAAGCAGCAAGAAGAACACACCCAACTTATGCCTCCAAAATTGAAGCTGATGGTAATAAGATTATCAAGGATAACTTCGTCAGAGAAGTTCAATATCCCAAATGGCTGGCTAATATTGTCCATGTGAGAAAGAAGAATGGAAAATTAGAGTTTTCATTGACTTCAGAGATCTCAATCGGCATTGTCCCAAGGTTGATTTTCAAGTTCCGATCATAGAACTATTAATTGATGCAACAACTGGCTATGAAGCTCTTTCTTTCATGGATGGTTACTCTAGGAACAATAAAATATTAATGGCCCTAGAAGATGAAGAGTCTACAGCCTTCAGAGCTCCTCCAGGTGTGTTTTTCTATTAGGTAATGCCCTTTGGCCTGAAGAATGCAAGTACAATGTATCAACGTGTCATGCACCATATCTTCAAACCCTTTTAGGGAAATTTGTTGAATGTTATGTGGATGATTTGGTGGTTAAATCTAGAAAACGTTATGATCACTTGGCCGATCTGGAAATCATATTAAACAATCTTCGATGACACAATTTGAAGATGAACCCCTTGAAATGTGTTTTTCTGGTAACCTCATGAAAATTTCTCGGGTTTATTATACGCCATCGTGGTATAGAAGTTGATCCTGAGAAGACAAAATCAATCCCTGACATGTCACCTCCTAGAAATTTGTAGGAATTAAGAGGACTTCGAGGAAACTTGGCATATATTTGGCGTTTTATTGCCAATTTTGCAGGCAAGTGTTTACCCTTCACCAGATTAATGAAGAAGGGATTCACCTACCAGTGTATTGAAGAATTTCAATAAGCATTCGATATCCTCCAAAAATATCTCTTGATTCCACTGGTATTAATTCCACTTGTTGAAGGCAGACCACTTATTATCTATGTGACGACTTTAGAGTGATCATTGGGAGCCTTCCTTGACCAAAAGAATGATGCTGGGAATGAAAAAAACCTTTACTATTGTTAGGACCAATAGGGGCCTATATACCCTGAGAGGGGGGGGGGCTGAATCAGGGTATGGATATTCTTTTTCAAAGTTCTTCCTGCCCCACTGGATCATGACCTCTTTATTACAAGGGTCACTTTGTTTGCACTTGTGTGGTTATTATGATCACTTATTTTCTTATTTGCCTGATGATGTTGCTTCAAATGCAATGCAGGAGAGTAAACAAGAAGACACAGAGATTTTTACTTGGTTCACCGCTAAGGGCTACGTCCAAGGAGCATATGCCGACAAGTTGCCGGTTCGTACCAAATTCCACTAGACTTCACTAGCTGTGGATTACAATGTTTGGGCTAGATCACTTCTATGCCCAGGATCACTGCCCATACAAGGTTTAGGGTCAGCTCACTACCTTCCCAAGGGTCACTTCCTATTTCTCTCTCTTTGGCTCACTGCCGGTGGAGAGGATCACCTTCTTCCTCTTCCTAAGCTCACTGCTCCAGAAGGGAATCCACTCACAGTTTATAGACCTGTAGGTCTCTTCATTTTCATGAATGAATGCATCTTCCTCTGTGTGTAGATGCTCTGTTGAAGTACAACTTTCACCCAAAGATGAATATCTCTTTGCACCGAAGGTATCCAGCAAACTTCCAGCTTCCACGCAGTCCGGAAAACATTGCTGGAACAAAACCTTACTTGGCGTGCAAGTCTACCTCGGCGCGCAAGTATCGGCGCACAAGTCACAATGGGTGCGCAAGTATACCTCAGACACTTGCGCGACTCAAGCTTCCTCAACTCCAAACTTGCACGACTCTCTTCCTTTTACGCCCAAACCAATATTGGCGCGCAACTGCCAACCGGAACGCAACTTCTAACACCGGCGCACAACTTCAACCACTGGCGCGCAACTTCACCTGCGCGACCACACACACCACCTGCGCGCCCACCACACCTGCGTGACGAGAGCTCTGATTTCTCAAAGAGTTGAACTCCGGTGAATAATGAAGAGGGGTGGTCCAGTATTTATAGGCAAATTGACCACCCTACGCGACGGCGCGCAAGTCACCTGCGCGACCCAGTCTCGGCGCGTAAGTCTTCTCTCCTTTTAGACACTTGCGTGACCAACTCCCAAACTTGCGCGAACCTATTTCCTTAGCCATATTTTGATCTTCTGATATTGAAAAACATATGGTGCGCAAGTTTCCTGTACACCAAGTTCACGGCGCGCAAGTCCCTTTTCCAAAAACACTTTTATTCATTTGCCGATTTTCAGGCCCTAAAATTTGGCAAACACTGGAAAACGACGCCACCTTGTATCTGTTCTTTTGTACCGCCTCCAGATCATCCATTCCTTTTATCGACATTTTTGAATCAAACATGGATCATTGAACTCAGCTCTTGAACTCGACATTCCACCATGAAATCCTCTTTGTCAACAAATTTGTATGTCATTGTTTTGCTTTGTCAACAATCACTACTCAGATGTCCACTTTGTCAACAAACACAATCACCTCAAAAATGCTTCAATGATACCTTGAGGGTTTTTTTCCCAACAACCTCCCCCTTTGGGTTTTTTGACAACTCTTCCAAAACAAAGATACGTCGTTGATTCTTCAGTCTCCATTCACCTGATTGCGATTCTGATAGCGATCAATGATTTACTCAACACATACTCTAAGCCCACATGAGTAATGCTCGGCGTGAGAAACAAGAGTAAATGAAAAGTTCATCAATGAATCACTTTATCTCTGACATCCACTATTGACACCAAGCTGATACCAATTTGTACTAAACTGATACCAATTGTTGATGGATTTGTTGGAAGACAAATGGTTGGTTTGGAAATATTCTTACCACTGTCCAACACCACTCTTCTGCTTTTATCATGATCCTCAGTTGTCGTGATATCTATTCTTTGATTGATCACTTCTAGCATCGTCAGATTTAATACACTCCCCCTTTCTCATTGCTCCCCCTTTTTGGCTGCTCCACCTATCAGCTTCTCCCCGTATCAATTATGATTTATCAAATCTCCGCACTGTCTCCCCCTTGAACAATCACTATTTTCTCCTCCTTTAACAAACACTTTTCTCCCCCTTTGTCAACGAACCCAAAGGTCACTCCTTTGTAGTCTGTAACATAGTAGAGAACACATATCATCATATTAGTGAAAAACACATCATACCTCGGGGAGAGGGGGGGGGGGTGGGGGGGGGGGGGGGTCCCACATCCACACTATTTCAAGTGTGGGGATTCGACTGAACTCCCAGAGCCACTCGATGACTCTCAAAAGCTTCCATGGGTAAGGCCTTTGTCAGAATGTCTGCAACCTATAGCTCTGTAGGCACATACTCCAACTTCACGATGCCCTGCTCAACCTTCTCCTTGATGAAATGATACTTGATCTCAATGTTCTTTGTCCTGGAATGATGGATAGGATTTTTGCTAAGATTTATAGCACTTGAGTTGTCACACTGGATTCCGATCGGAGACTTCACTTCAACTCCCATATCTTCAAGCTGCTGCTTCATCCACAATAACTGTGTGCATGCTTGAGTGGCCGTAATATACTCAGCTTCTGCGGTGCTCAATGAAATGAAATCTTGTTTCTTGCTTAGCCAAGAAATACACAATCCACCAAGATAGAATGCACCACCTGACGTTGATTTCCTGTCATCCGCTGAACCGGCCCAGTCTGCATCAGTATATCCCAATAACTCTATCTGAGATTTGTCGTTGTATATCAAGCCGAATTCCACCGTGCCCTTGATATACCAAAGTATTCTTTTTACTGCAAGCATGTGGCTTTCTTTGGGATTGCTCTGATATCTTGCTGCTTGGCATGTGGCGAAAACAATTTCAGGCCATTTCGCAGTTAAGTACAATAAGCTTCCAATGATTTTCCTGTATTCTGTGATATTAACTTCCCTGCCACTGTCATCTTTTGATGATTTCATTCGGGTAGAAACCGAAGTCTTCACTTCCTTGGCTTTTCTCCATGCTGGAAACTAAGCTGCTAAAAATATTGATCAAGCCTTCAGTACCATGCTCTCCGTGCTTGTTTCATTCCATACAATGCCTTCTACAATCGACAAACCTTATTCTCATATTCATGAATGAGAAAACCATTTGGCTTCTCAATATGCACTTCTTCATCCGGAACCCCATTGAGAAATGCAGATTTGACATTTATCTGAACCACTTTGAACTTTCTTTGCACTGCAATGGCTAGGAGTAATCTGATTGTCTCCTACCTTGCAATCGGTGAAAATGTCTCATCACCATCTATTCCCTCTATCTGGGAGTCTCCTTTGCACATCAGTCGTGCTTTGTTCCGAATCAATGTGCCATATTCATTCATCTAGTTTTGATAGACCCATTTGGTCCCAATGAAATTCTTGTTTGCTGGCCTCGAAACAATCTCCCACATCTGGTTTTTCTCAATCTAATCAAGCTCTTCATTCATAGCTTGAATCCAGTTTTCATTTCCAGCTGCATCAGAAAAGAATTTCAGCTCCACCTAGGATATAAAAGATGTTTTCTGCAGTGATTCCATTCTCCTTGTCTGAGCTAGAGCTGACAAATCACCAATGATTTTCTGCATGTCAATTTCAGCTCATCTCTTTGACTATTATGCAGATGAGGATTTTTATTTTCTAAATCAGCATTAGTCACTTATGATCCCCCTTTGTTGCTTTCCTCCTCATCCCGTTTATCAGAAAATTTCTCAATGTTTCATTGTTCAGTGGAATCATTCCTTTCAACTACTTCTCGCAGCTTCTTGGTATCCTGAAAACAGTCACCTCATACCATAATGTTAGATCAAAATAAATAATCATGAAATACTTGATCATTGCTGCTTCTCCCACAGTACGTCTTATCTCAATAGACAACACCTAAGCTGGGTCATCCAATTATTTCCTTGATAGATCTGGCATCTGATTTTGTTATTAACTGCTCCCCCTATGTTATGCAACATTTCCTGGAGTTAGGCCCACTGTTTAGACCCATAAACTTCATTCCTCTCCTGCATCATTTATTCTCGTCTTCCACCTGTATGATTTATGCCAATCTAGCACTCATCATTGAGCTATTAATCAAATCTCTAAGCCTACTGAGCTGGAACTCGATGTAGGAAACAAGAGATAGAGTTAATAACACAATCAATTCCTATTGTGCTCTGTTGATCCCTTTCTTCGTCAAATCTAGTACCTGATTTGAATCAATTTAAACTTTAGAGCATATCACTTCTCCACTTCGCATCCTTAGATGCCACTTCCCCTTGGATTGTATCTCCCTAAAACCTGAAACACACTGTAACAGCCCGAGATTTTATGAAAAATATTCTTTTTTATTTCACTAATGTCTTGTGTTGTACGCTACACCAAAAGGAGCTTGCACAACACGCATCCTTGACTTGCCTTGCATTACACGCAATCACAACCTTCCTCGATAGCGTGTGTGGTACGTAATACTGAGTTTCACGAAACAATGATATGCTATTAAAATATTATTAAAACTAGCCATTATGAATAGTAATAACCACTTTTTAAAATTCTGTAAATCTTATTTTTCAAAATGAACTTCATTTTTGGATTCGGAGTATCGAATTTAGCCTAAGGTGAAATTTTGGTACTTTTCGGATAACTTTCATATTCTGATGAATAGTGAAAATTACTAATTTATAATTAAAAACAACTTTTTTAATCGAAATAATTAATAGTGATAAATTATTAATTTGAGTGGTTTTAAAGTATATTTAAAATATATTTTTACAATTTAATACAATGTTGGTCATTGGATGTAATTTCACATTTAAACCAGACGTAATCAAATGTCAATCTTTTTATAGATATTGTTTCTTAAAAACACGCTATTTGTTTTAACAGCGGGATTTAATTATAAATTTAATTAATAAAATTTCTATGTTATGAATTTGGTAAAATAGACTTCATTTTTGAATTCGGAATATGAAATATAGCTTAGGATGAAATTTTGGCATTGTTCTGAAAAACATCAATTTTTGATGAATAGTGAAACTACTAAGTGGTAGGTTAAAAAACTGAATTTTGCATAAAACTTAATTTTACCGCTTCTGTGAATAGAATTTTAAAAATCCGACAGACACGGTTAATATCAAGGACTAAAATGTGGTTCAATGAGATGAAAATAATTTTTGGTGAATAGTAACTTTTTACTTTTTTTTACCGCAGTTAATAGTAAATAGGGTAACTAAGGGTAAATATGATATTAATATTACCCTAACACATGTCCTAATTCTATTGGACAAGTGTAATTCGACCAAAAACAAACTTAGGAATACAATATGACCATTTAGGCCCACTTGGATTAGATTAGGACATTTATTATTAATTTATTTAAAGAAAGATTAAAATAGTTAAAATCAAAGTTTAATAAGTAAATCATTTTTAATATGGGGTTATACATAAGATAAATTCGATTGTAAATATTCATTAGAAAGCTAAAAAGCTTTCCTACATGATGGTATTTTATTTGTAATTTTTAGACATCAAATAATTTAATTTATTTATGACACAACGATGATGCAGTAATTATCTTATTAATAAAATATTGACATAATTGATGTTATAAACACCAAAATAAATGTAATTTGAGATTTTTTATGAATTCCACTAATTTTATAGGTTACTATGATATATAAATGTTGATTTAATCAACTTGGTTCGAACATTTAATTCTGTTATGACTTTCACAAAAATCATATATCAAATAGTGTCAAAATTGACACAAAATAGTTTTTAAATCAAATATTATATTATTAATTGTTATTTTATTCCTAAAAATCTAAGGTTCGGCCAAATGACTTAGATAAGGATATATATATTAATAATAAATAATTTGGGGTTCTTTTGGCATGTTATAGTAAGTGTATTAACCATATAGTGAAAGAAAACAAAAAGACACGGTAAAAGTTAAATTATTTAACTTGGAGTTAAATCTAATTGATAAGGTTAAAATAATATCCTAAACTTGTCTAAATTCTATTGGTTGATAGGATTTCGACCCATCCCCACTTTAGCTTCGAAATAAGACCCTTTGGAACCATTATAAACCGATTTTGACTTTAATATAAAATAATATTTTGAGATATTCCTAAGGTGCCCCTCTCCTCCCCTATAAAAGGACACCTCCTCCCCCTCCTCCTCACACCAATTTGAGCACTCAAGCTCGGCCAACCCCTACCAAAATCTCTTCTCCACTTCCCTAGAAACATCCTAGAGGTTCTGGTCTTCCTCAAAGACCAATTCTAGTGCCCTAAGAGGAGGTCTCAAAGAGGCGCTTCAAAGAAGAGGTAATTACCGTTACCAATTCTTTCATCTTTATTTCTTCTTCCACTTCTTCTTCTTAGGTTGTTTCATTATGAAGTAATAACATCAGTATCACTCATATACTGATATGTTATTATAAGTATGAAACAACCCTATTTCACCATCTATCCATCCTACGGAAAAAGAAATCACCGCGCGTGCGTACGTACGGAATACCGTCTCCACGCCGTGGTGTAATCTATTTTCCACCACCACCTTACATGGATGGGTATAATGGTATAAAGAATAACTATACATAGTTATTAAAACATCATATTGATTCTGATATATTGTATAATCCACTCCAATTCAATTCAATATTTATAGAAATGATATCATCGCTCGTGCGTACGTACGGACTACCGTCTCCACGACGCGATGAGATTCATTCTCCATGTTAACCATTTAAGAATGATTATAATGTATATATAAGAAATAATAATGAAATATATGACATTATAAAGCTATTGGATTTATGTATATATATACATATGTATGTCATCTACTTACTTCCATTTCAAGACAACAAGGAAAGAAAAACAGCGTTCATGCGTACGTACGGACTACCGTCTCCATGAACGGTGTTTTTCATTTTATTTATCTATTATATATATATATATACTGAATATATATGATATATAAATCATATTTTATATTCTGGAAGTAAGTAAATCATGATATAAGTAATAATGATGTCAAGAACAACAAGTCAAAACACCTACGATAAATGAAACGATTTTACCCAAAACGCTTCTTTAACATGGAATTTACAAAAGAACGGGTAATATAATGTCATAAGTGAACCATATATGATATCATAACAATGAATATGATTCTGTAATAAGTCAATGACATTATTTAAATCATTATACAGGAGGTTCGGACACATACGAAGCAAATTGGACCTAAGGTAAGGGAAAATATCACAATCTCATTTTTATCCGAGATTGTTTATTCGTAAGTATTTACTGGGGTGTATTTTATCATCCACATCCATGTTTCATCAATATGTAATATTATTTCCATCCACCTACAATTGTTTAAATCCATTTTTACCCTTCGGTGAGTTTTTAGTAATATGTACGAAAGGAATCCTTTGTCGTTTTTCGTACGAGGTACTTTTTGACTTTTCCGACAAAAGTACGAAGAATGTTTTTTTTAACTTATATGGCATGAATGGATTCTTAAAACAAAATTTCCAAGAATCTTCCTTTACAAGTTTTTAAGTTTATTTTTAATCAACTTCTTTTATTTTAAAGTTGTATGGCATGTTATGAAAGGAAAAATGTTTTTGAAGAAGAAAGGATATTTTCCTCAAGAATGGAGTTCAAGTGTTTTATCAAAATTATTTTCCATCTAAGATAATAAAGGGTTCTGTTTTTATCCCTATTATTAAATTTATTTGATCATGTTGTGATGGAATTATTTTTATGAATTCCTTTATCTTATATGAGTTGTTTTATGATGTCATGTCGTTTAAGAATCCCATTTTTATTACATGGGTTATGCTATGATGTATGTTTTATGATTATGTGGCACACATAAGAAAGGATTCATTATAAGATGGGTGGGACCTATATCTCCCTCCAATGCATTGGGTAAAGATTTTATATCTCATGAGATAGACATGGCTGGAATGGTAGGTTATACCGGTTCAGTGAAACAGGACTGAAACGAGGGTTACTCGATTCAGAAAGGGACTTTGTCCACTAAGATAGTCTTGGCAATGAGTCATGACTAACAAGAAATGATTCTCTATGATTATGTGTGTATGCCACAAAGTTCCATGTTTTATGTTATGATTATTGTGATTACATTTCACTGCCATGATTTCTCCCATGTTATGAAATTTTGCTCTCTTTTGCAGGTTATGATTTCCAAAATGTTATGTTCTTATGAATATGATGTGATTGATATTTCTTTTGTTTACCCTTACTGAGCATTTGAGCTCACCCTTTTATGTTTTATTTTCCCCAGGATATAAAGAAAGGTTTTAGGTAAAAAAATGGAAGATCTTTATGGGAGATGTTGAAGATCTTTCACCACGATTAGAAGATTATAGTCTGAGTTTCCAAAGACACTAAACTATTACGGTCCTTGTGTGTGTGTTTTTGTAATGTACTAAGTATTCCGCAAAAGTAATGTAAAGTCCATGTACGTCAAGATACGGGTCTCTACACACACTGATCATCAGTTAATAGCATTTATATACATAGGGAGAGGGGTTTTCTTCTAGACTCCTCAAGATGAGGATTTCGGTTGATCCTGATGGGTCAACCCTTTGATTCTTTCTTGGAGGGCATCACACTCCTTTCTTGCTTCCTCCAACTGCCTAGCCAACTTCAACTGTTCTGGCCATATGACTAGGCATTCATTGCCTACATTCTGAGCCTTTTTCCGATATGTAGATTTGGTAGGCTCGGCCTTTCTCACCGCTTGGGGTATAAACCCACTAGTACACATTTCCTTCTTTGAGGTTCTACCAAAATTCCATTTTCCTTGATTATTTCTCCGAGTAGGAACCTCTCTATTTGGCATCTTCCCTTTCTTATTCTCCCATATTAGGGGTCTTCCTCTTTCCTTCACTTCTCGCTGAGAAACACAACATGTGGATTTCTTGATGCATTCTTCATTCATCTTTCTTTTATCAGATGTCTGAGTCACCACACTGTTTTTCGCTGGTGGTGAGTCCTCTATTGAACATTCATTCTTCTTCATCACAACTGGAGTAGATCTCCGCTTAATCTTCCAGGTTTGTTCACAGGCTCTCCTTGAGAGCGGTTGTGAGTACGATAGAAGAGGTGATTGATACACCTTTCGTCCAGCTCCATGTGATTCACCTGAGGCTCTAAGCCTATTTTTCACCTTACCACTTTGTCTCCCAGTGTTTAATTTATCATTATGTACCACTGGAGTTGGTAATCTCTTTCTCGGGTCTTTTTCCTTCCCCGTTTTCTTCTTGCTGCACTGTCTGGCCAAATGCCCATGATCAAAACATATGAAACATTTTCTATTAAAGGAATACCTCATTTCATCACTTCTCTGTTGAGATGTTGATGCAATTTTTTTTATTCTTCTGGCATCAATCTCCTGAGCTTCTTGACACATACGCAGAGTGTGTCCCATCCTTCCACAGTAATAGCATCTGATGAATGTTCTCCTCTTAGAAACTCTTCTCTTTGATTTATCATGATGCTTCTTCTTATTCTCATATTTAGTAATGTCTCTGTTTTTACAGCCTGAAATGTATTCCAGAGCCTCTGAACAGAAGCTTGATGTGTGGCCATGAATCCCACAGAAATAGCACATGTCATCATTACTTTTTGTAACTGTCGTTTTAGGCCTATCTCCAGCACCTATAGGATTTCTTTCACATCTGGAACTGTTCACATCTCTCTTTCTATCTTGCACGGGAGTGGATTCATCAAATCCGATACCGGCTTTTCCAAAACTTGCTGGTCTTTGAGCTGAGAAAATATTCTGTTGTTTCTCTTCAGAAATAGCATATTTGTTCTTCATTTTATCATCACTTGTCGAAGGATGATCAAACAGCAAGTGTAAGGCATCCTTCATTTTTGGCATTCCTTTAGCACTGGATTTCTCCAATTTCTTCTTTACTGATTCTAGATCTTCTTCCAAATTTTGAATCTTCATATCCCTTGATTCAAGTTGGACATCATGTTCTCCCTTGAGAAGTTTCCCTCTACCCATCTCATCTTCCAACTCACGTGTCAGCTTATCCACCATGTCACTATGCTCCTTTACTTTCAATTTTTTCATGAGAAATAGAATCAGAACAACATGCATTCTCTTGTTGTAGAATTTTATTCTTCTGAAGTAGTTCGGATAGCTCTGTAGTTAGATCCGCATTTTTAGATTTCAAATTCTGAATCTCATATGAGTTCAGATTCTTCTCCTTGTCACCAGCTTTTGATTTTTCCACCTTTTCAAATCCCTTTCTCAATTCTTCATCTTGAGAATCATTTTTCTCCCTTAGATCAGTAGCTACATCAATAAGCCTTTGATTCAAGCCTCTTAGCTTGTTGATCTCAGTTCTCAGTGCTTGGATCAGAATATCTTTAGATTTAACTTCTTCGGTGTTTCCAACGTCACTTGGAATATTAGGTTATTCGATGCACTTGACTTGATCTTTCACTTTTCTATTCAAGCTATCGATCTCCCTTTTCTGTTCTTCAATCTTATGCTTATACTCACCAACTGTTTCTGAGTTCTCTGGTGCTGATAACTTGAGTTCCTCAATTTTATCCATCAACTCAGACTTCTCTTCTTCCTGCTGCTGCATATAGAGTTTGGCATCGTGAACAACTTTGTTAGCTTTCTTGGTTTTGGCTCTCCAAACATCTATCTCTTCAAGAGCAGCCTCTAACTCAGCTTTCATATCTATTCTTCCTTCAATTCTTTCTTCTTCATCATCACTTGTTTCAATATCACTTTGAATTTCGTGTACTTCACTCATTCCTACATCATGCTTGAGTGAATCAATCTTTTCCCTGTCAGATTCATCCAGACCTTCCTTCAGTAAAATGTTTGATTCTTTCAATTGAATCACACTTTTTCCATACACACTTCCACACTGAGGAATACCACCTAACTTCTGCTTCTTCTTGGATGTTTTTCCCTTTGCCATGGCTCACCAAGATAAGAGCAGACTGATTCTTTAAACACACTGATCGACTACACCAAGTCAGAGCAAACAAATCTGATTAAAGCAACCTTCCCTCTGATACCAATTGTTAGGACCAATAGGGGCCTATATACCCTGAGAGGGGGGGTGAATCAGGGTATGGATATTCTTTTTCAAAGTTCTTCCTGCCCCACTGGATCTTGACCTCTTTATTATAAGGGTCACTTTGTTTGCACTTGTGTGGTTATTATGATCACTTATTTTCTTCTTTGCCTAATGATGATGCTTCAAATGCAATGCAGGAGAGTAAACAAGCAGACACAGAGATTTTTACTTGGTTCACCGCTAAGGGATACGTCCAAGGAGCATACGCCGACAAGTTGCCGGTTCGTACCAAATTCCACTAGACTTCACTAGCTGTGGATTAAAATGTTCGGGCTAGATCACTTCTATGCCCAGGCTCACTGCCTATACAAGGTTTAGGGTCAGCTCATTTCTTTCCCAATGGTCACTTCCTATTTCTCTCTCTCTGGCTCACTGCCGGTGGAGAGGATCACCTTCTTCCTCTTCCTAAGCTCACTTCTCCAGAAGGGAATCCACTCACAGTTTATAGACCTGTAGGTCTCTTCATTTTCATGAATGAATGCATCTTCCTCTGTGTGTAGATGCTCTGTTGAAGTACAACTTTCACCCGAAGATGAATATCTCTTTGCACCGAAGGTATCCGACAAACTTCCAGCTTCCACGCAGTCCGAAAAACACTGCTGGAACAAAACCTTACTTGGCGCGCAAGTCTACCTTGGTGCGCAAGTATTGGCGTGCAAGTCACAATGGGCGCGCAAGTATACCTCAGACACTTGCGCGACTCAAGCTTCCTCAACTCCAAACTTGCGTGACTCTCTTCCTTTTATGCCCAAACCAATATTGGTGCGCAACTGCCAACTGGTGCGCAACTTCTAACACCGGCGCACAACTTCAACCACTGGCGCGCAACTTCACCTGCATGACCACACACACCACCCGCGCGCCCACCACACCTGCGCGACGGGAGCTCTGATTTCTCAAAGAGTTGAACTCCGGTGAAGAATGAAGAGGGGTGGTCCAGTATTTATAGGAAAATTGACCACCCTGCGCGACGGCACGCAAGTCACCTGCGTGACCCAGTCTCGGCGCGTAAGTCTTCTATCCTTTTAGACACTTGAGCGACCAACTCCCAAACATGTGCGAACCTATTTCCTTAGCCATATTTTGATCTTCTGATCTTGAAAAACATATGGCACACAAGTTTCCTGTACACCAAGTTCACGACGCACAAGTCCCTTTGCCAAAAACACTTTTCTTCATTTGCTGATTTTCAGGCCCTAAAATTTGGCAAACACTGGAAAACGACGCCACCTTGTATCTGTTATTTTTACCACCTCCAGATCATCCATTACTTTTATCGACGTTCTTGAATCAAACATGGATCGTTGACCTCAGCTCTTGAACTCGACATTCCACCATGAAATCCTCTTTGTCAATAAATTTGTATGTCATTTTTTTTCTTTGTCAACAATCACTACTCAGATATCCACTTTGTCAACAAACACAATCACCTCAAAAATGCTTCAATGATACCTTGAGGGATTTTTTCCCAACAACTATCTTAGTCGGACTATGCTTGTGGCATAAACTCAATATTCATGTATTGAAAAGTGCTGCCTAGCATTAATCTTTTCAGTTCAGAAATTGAGACACTATCTGCAACATCATGAGGTCCAATTAGTATCTCACAATAACCCACTCAAATTTAACCTTAGTTGTCCAATGCTTACCGGACTTCTGGAAAGGTGGGTGGTTATTTTGCAGTAGTTTGATATCCATTATATGTTTCAAAAGGGAATAAAGAGCCATGCTCTGGCCGATTTACTTGTTGAACACCCATCTGTAGAAGATACATCTTTAAATATTGAACTTCCTGATGAGGAAGTCTTCTCTATTAAAGATAATTCTCAAACATGGGAAATGTACTTTGATGGTGCCTCTAGAATTCCAATATGGAAGAAAATTGAAGATCCAAAATTCAACAAAGTTGGGTTAGGAATCGTGCTTATTTCCCCCAAAAAGGCAGTGCTACCCTATTCCTTCTTATTGTCGAAAGGCAGTACAAACAATGAAGCAGAATATCAAGCTCTCATTGCAGGCTTGGAATTGGCGCGTTAGGCACAAGTGAATCACTTGAAGGTAAAAGGTGATTCAAATTTGGTAATCAAACAAATCAATGGGGATTATGCCATCAGAAATGAAGACTTAATCCCTTTGTGTGATTACATCAGAGGTTTAATGGCAGAATTTCCCTCAGAACCGACATTTTCTTATGTCCCATGATCACAAAATGCCCAAGCTGATGCACTGGAAAATGTAGCCACAACCCTTTCATATCCAAATCAAGATGGAACAATCATCAGTATTTCCCACCGTCGTATAGTTTCACCTTTTGTTCAAATCAGAACAGAGGAAATCAATGAAATGAGTCCCATTTCTGAACCATATAGTTATACTATAAGATGGATGACACCTATCAGAGAACACCTTCAAATTCGAACACTCCCACCTGATAGAGCTGAGAAAGAACAAGTCCATTGACGTGTGGTAAATTTTACTCTTTATGATAGCCTAGATCACCAAAAAATTCTCTACAAGCGAGGTTTTGATGGAATTCTCTTCAGATATATTGATGGTGAAGAGACAATGGTTTTCATGAATGAAGTACATCCAGGAATTGTGGTGCCCACCAGTATGGATATAGACTTTCTGGTAAAATTCAAAGGCTTGGATACTTCTGTCCTTCAATGATGCAAGATTGTGTTGATTTTACTAAAAAGTGTCATTCTTTCCAAGTATGTTACAACTTCATTCACCAACCCCCAAAGTTTCTTCATAAGGCTAAAAACTCCTGCCTGTTTGCTACATGGGGAATGGATGTAGTAGGACCTTATCCTCTAGCTACAACTAAGCTGTTTAAGTATATTATTACTGCTACTGACTTCTTTTCCAAATGGGTTGAGGCAATACCTCTCAAAGAAGTCAGTGCAAAAAATCATTGTTAGCCTTTTCAAGTCTAGCATCATTACCAGATTTGGTCTTCCTCATACCATATTGACGGATAGTGGCACAAACTTTTGTTCATACGAGGTAAGAAAATTGTATCAAGAATACAATATCAGATCCAACCATTCATCTCAGTATCATGCAATAGACAATGGTCAAGTAGAGGCTTTTAATAAGACTCTTTCAAACATACTTCAAAAGATGGTGGATAAAGATAAGAAGTCATGGCCTGATAAAACTTTGCATGCTCTATGGGATTATCAGACTACCACTCGCACTGCTACACGATCAAATCCATATTCATTGGTATATGGAATGGAAGAAGTCTTCCCTATTGAAGTCCAATTACCTTTTCATAGAATCACCATTTTTGATCAGATATCTAAAGATGAACAATCTTAAAGCGATTAGATGAATTGGAATGACTAGATGAAAAAATATCGTGCCCACTACACTATTTAGAAGTCTATCAGAATCAAATAGCATGAGATTTCAATAAAAACTTCGCCTTTCTTCATTCATTCAAGGAGAATTCATATTGGTCATCAGAACCAAAATGATACCAGGAAAGAAGCCTCCAAAGATTTAGCCGAAGTGGGAAGGACCTTACTCAATACATAAGGTCTACTCCAATGGAGATTATTCTTTAATCTTAATGGATGTTTAACTCATTACAACTCCAACCAATGATATATTCTTAAAGAAGTATTTTGTGTAACAAAAATACAACCATTTTCCTTGCTGTAGGACATTAAACTGCATAGCCCCCTCTATCATCCAACATGACTTTAAACTGTGTCCCCCCTATCATCCAACATGACGTTAAACTATGCATTGTTCGAGCTTCATGACGTTAAACTGCCAAGCACCCCATGTCTGTGACAAGTGACATTAAATTGTAATTTCCGCATGCACAATTGTCTTTTAAACTATGTTTCCATGCGTGCCATAGGAATCTAAACATGCATAATCCCCACACCATCCTTCGCAGTTGCATCTTTCATGGAATGATTGTCAGGTCTATTGCTACCTCTTGTTTCTCGCACCGAGCATGACTCACGTGAGATTAGAGTAAGCTTAGACAATGACATCTTCTCTGGGATGCTAACCATGCTTAAGTCCCAACATCATCTTTGGGTCGTTGTCCTCAAGTACAACCCAATCACCAAATCCCTCTCAAGTGAACTATGTGGACTTTGGTCCTTGCCTCCTAGGCCGGGTACGTAGGCAACCTCCTGAGGTTCAAGCCTGAAACCACTTTCTTCACATCGATTCACCTCCATTCCATACGATGTTGATTCGTGAATCCCCCGTCAACTGTATTATTCATATCGGTTCACTTTCATCCTACATGACATTAAACTGTGTACGTCCCATCGTCCTATCTATATGACGTTAAACTATACAGTCCCCCATTTTCATTACTACAAGACATTCAACTACATAGCACTGGTCCATGCATATGACCTTAAACTATTTGAAATTATTTCTTGTATGACAATAAACTGCAACAATATGTAATACCCTCACTCGAGAGGAATCATCATTGACATGGTCTCCAACCATGTCATATTTCAAGAACCACATATGTATTGATTCTCATCCTTATGAGATACGTAGTGACACCCAAGTCTTTAATCTTGGGTCTAGCCATAATTGCAATAAAGTACTCCTTACCCCTCATATGTATGAACCAAATCTGTAAAAAGGGTATTTCAAGAACTACATGCAGCTTGATTCCCATCCTCATGGGATATGTAGGAATGCTTGAGCATTCCTCGAGTCCAACCCCAAGCCTTTGGGCCTAACCCCAAACTACACTTTCAGTCCCTTGGCTGAAAAGTCCCCCTGGGAGCACATGGTGTGATATGGAACACCCTAGTCTTTATTCACGTCATGTTTATAACAAATGCATGATGTTGTATCCCTCACTATGTTATGTGATCTACGTCCCTAAACTAATATCATCAATTCTCTCATCCTGCATGACGTTAAACTATATTTCAAGAACTACGTGTGGCTTAATTATCATCCTAATGTGATACATAGCGACGCCTAGAATCTCAATTCAGGACCCAACTGCAACATTATACAAATAATATTCATGGTCTCCATAACCCTTTTCTTGACTTCTGATCACAAAATTTCTGATAACGAAGAGTTATTTTGACTGACTATGCAGCAGGTGCCCTTAGGTGGCCTTGCATAAGTTATCTACATAACGGACCTGTCAGCCCAAAGATGCTACTATTTGAATATGTAGCTTATGCTCCAGTTGGCCCTGCATAATTCAACCTCTATAATGGGTTTGTCCAGTAATGGTAACTAAATTTTTAAGAGAATCCTTTTTTGTCCCTATTGGTCTCATCAGCGATATGTAGGGATCTGCAAAAAAAACTGCCATCCTTAACATATTTGTTCCATACTCTTTTTCCCGATCTGAAAGTATTCAAGTATATGGTTTACATTTTCCTCATTCTCCATATGTTTAGAGAAATATTAAATAACCTTGGACCACTTGACAATATGTCGTATAATGTTTATATCTCTCGTTTTAGTCATATGATTCAAAACCACAAATACCTTGTTTCATACGTTTGGGTTAGACCTTCGTATAAATCACATTCCTCCAATTATTTGACAATTCTGATTGGAAGTATCATCTCCATATTCAAGTACCTTTCTCCATAAATCAGACTCTATGCTTTGGAAAATTTGTATCTCTATAAAACTTTCTTATGCTTTTAGCAATAGAAAGCAAAATTTTTGAGAGTTCTTTTTCCTGACTATGCGGCACATGCCCTTAGGTGGCCTTGCATAAGTTGTCTATATAACAGACCTATTAGCCAAAATATACTACTATTTGACTATGCAACATATTCCATATTTGGACCTACATAATTCATCCCCCATAATGGGTTTGTCAAGTATTAGTAACTTTATTCTTAGAAAAGACTTCCTCTAATGCCTTTTAGCTCTTTTCCCCTGTCATTTCTCAGATTCAAAATTTCTCAAGTCATAGTTTACAATTTTCCCCCTCCAGACTTGAATATGATAATATGTCTCCAAAAAAATTATCCAGAATTGAATCAATATCATCCATTCAGTCAAAGATATTCGACCTTAAATATTATCCTTTTTATAGTCCAACATGTATGACTTTAAACTACCAAAAAACAAAAGACATGGTACTCATTAAATTGGGAACCTAGAAAGGGTACTCTAAACAAAAGTTGAGTCCCAGCTCACTAAACATACATTTTTTATGATTTAGGAAATATTGAGCAATTAAAAGATGAAAATATTGTGGAGTTTTTTATATAACCCTATTAAATATCAAACTATGTTTAATAGGCCTTTTAGCTTAGGTAAAAATAAGAGCAATTATCAGGAAAATGAAGGTACAAATGATTGAAGATGAATTGTTTTTCAATGATGAACAAGATTAGAAGAACATCCACAGACTGGAGTCTTCTCTTTTATTCAGAAATTACAGAAGAATTTCAACATGATTTCTCATCTATTTTACAGCATCCTGAGCTTCATCAGCAGCCACTTGAAGTTTATTTACTCGACCAACTTCACTCTCTTTAGCTCGACAAAGTGCTTCTTTGGCATCTGTGAAGTCTTTTATACCATCTTCTTGGACTTATTCCAATTAATAATGAAGTTGGTCAAGCTACCCAGTAATAGTATCTAGCTCTTGGTGAAGGTGAAACTGCTAGACAATCTTCTCCTTGATCTTCTGCTTCAGTTCCTTCAGCTTTGCAGCATGATCAGCCTTAGCTCGGGACACTACAGCCTGAAATTCCCTGATATTGGTCAGCAATCTAGCTCTGATTAGGTCTAGATGACACCTTTTTTATTTCTCCCTCCTTTGAATGGATTTTTTCACTACGACATGGATTTCTTGATATCCAAAACTGCCAATGCCTAACATGATGAATAGGGAAGAAAGTCTTAGAATTTTCAAAGGCAGCTCTTCAAGAGGAACCTCAGATATTATCTTATATATATTTTCCATGACTTATAGCGTGAGAATTAGAGAGCCTTTTTCACCTCTAGGTTTGATTAGGCATCACTATCACTAGGAGTAACATAGTCTCGGAATAATGCACTTAAGGAAGCGCCCTGTTATCCTCCTTCCCTGACCCTAGTTGTTTCACCTTCTGCTAATATTTGGGCTGAGGCTGAGGCTTCACCTCCAGATATATCCAGTGAAGTTTATAGCACTATTTGGTCAATTGAATGAATGGTTAGTTTCAAAGGACAATAAAAGTTGATTGATTGCCTTACAGGTTAAGTAATCCACAAATATAATCATCTTTTACCTTACAGTATATCAGCAACTTGTGAAGACTCCTCCCCATCTTTACTAGCTTCAACAAGATTTTCAGGATGAGTTTCAGGAGGGTCTTCCATGATAAGTTCCACCTAAGATAGTTTTACTACAATAAAAGGGTTGACATCAATGTCTACACCCCTTTCAAGCGTTGTTGGTTCATCAGTTTCTTTAGATAGAACTGTACATTTTTTTAACCAAATATGTTTAGAAGTGTAATCTTGAGAAGATTAATAGGAAAAATGATGAAACTCACGTCTAGTATATTCTGTAACTAGATCTTCAAAATCTTCTAAACCACGTGGTAATTTAACATGTTCTAAAATTTATTCAAAGTACATGCCTAGATTTATCATTTTACCCAATGATTTCCCAGATCCTAGGTTAGTCACACTAGTGGGAGCACTCAGTATGTCTTCTTCGTGACTTTCATCTAGAAATCTCTGACCCCAGATAGCTTCTTCAAAGACAGTTGTAGGGTCAGCTTCGGTGGTTGATAAATGTTCCAGTGCATGTGTTGAACCTAAAACATCACATAATGGAAGTCAGTTGTTGTCTCATTTGAGGATATATGAAGTATTGTTAATTTACCAGAAGTATTTTCTATCCTTGCATCAAAAACAGGAGCGGTGCTGGGAACGGATTCCGACTCATCTGCTCTTAGTATTTTCCAGAAACAACCGTTTCAGCAGGAAACTGTGGTCATTCTACAATACTCTCAATTGTACTTTGAGGATGGTCTGTCCTATCCTATAAATGGGAAAATGAATAATCCCCTGAAATCCTGAGAAGTTTGATCACTTTTTTATAAGTTACGATTCATTACTACTAGAAAGAATTACCACTACTGATAAATCGTTTGAATGTGGTCTTCATTCTCCGATGCCTTTTCTTCTTGGACTTTTTGGGTGGACTGACATCATCATCTCCAAAAACAGGTATCATAGACAATAACACCCTTTCTAACTCTTCATCCATGACTTGATGGCCTAGAGATACTTCTCCCAGCTCAGGAGGAGATTTAGTGGCTCCAAGAGCGGTGCCACCAGGGCTATATCACGGCGAAGGGATATAAGTGGTTCTTTCCTTTACAAGCTGCAGGATGAAGAAGATTATTTACTTGAATAACAAAGCTTTGACTAAATTCAAACTAAAAATAAAATAGAAATATGAGAAAAAGGAAACATAAATCTTCATGGGCCACATAATCACACCACTCTTCGTCTAATGAAGAACCAATCCCCTCATTGGTACCACGGTCCATCATTTCCTTCACCCTTCTTGGTGACAGGAACTGACTCATCAGTGGCATATATGAGCATTTCCAGCTCATTTATGTATTCCCTCACTTCATTGGGGTTGTCCTCAGAACGGATGTTAGAGGAAGCCCATAGATTCCCCACTCTAGAGATATACAACCCTTCACATAACCTCATACAGGCGGTTTCAGAATCAAAATATAAAATCCGCCATGTCCGGACAACCTCGGGTCATAAATATTCAGAATGTGAAACAGAAGGCCGCGAGGAGGGTCCTGCAATCTAGAACATCAACTTCTTCCCTACCTCTACAATCACAGATAAATTATAAGAAAATGAAACTTGTTGCTCTTTAAAATAATGGAGACTAAATTTCCTCAATGATATAACTCACCCGGAGCTGATGGAGTAGGTATCTTGACTCTGGTAGGTGGATTATATCTGGAACGAGGCCACTTTGACCCATTTTGAGCCTCATCATCCCCATCCTGGGAATCTGATGAACCAGCTCCGAGTGAGGAAGAGTCACCTTCCAAATGAAGAGCTTCTTTCCTAATGGTTCTCTTCTTTATCCCTACCCGAGGGACTAGCTGATTCAGTACCCCTTCAGGGTATGAGTCTACTCATCTATCGGCATACCATATATTCCATCGAATTTCCGCTTCAATAGCTGGTAGATCAAATACTACCCTAGTATTCTACATAGATGTCAGAAACCATAGTTGAAGAGCAACCATTGGATGCTTCTCTAACCTGACATGAACTGGAGGGAATATGATAATTTTCTATAGACATTTGAATTGACGTGCGAATCTGTATGGAGAATAGGCCTCACATATAATTTCTCCATCAACCCTCGTGGCCAGTGTACCATCTCTACATGCTAGCATATATGCCCTTAACTTCAGGCTGGATGTTCCATCATCAACAAATCGCCCTGTTGGAAGATTTTGATAAGGAAAGATGTGAAACTCGTTGAACATGCTCAGCCTTATTTTGATATCATAAGCATTGAGTGATAAGGGATAAATTCCAGAAAAGGCATGAACAAATGGCTAGAAATTACTTCCAGGAACCTGTACCCCACATTATACAACATATGTCCTGAAGTGGGTGCTGATCTATCCCCATAAAACTTGGAATGGTCCAATTATTATAAGAGGAGACTTACCCATATAAACATGAAGTAAGCTCCTATGAATCTTTTCCAAAACTGGGGTGGCCAACCCAACCATCTTTCTTTCAGCCAGCTTGGTTGCAATGACAAAGTTCCCTGACCTCACACATCATTTCAAATCCTGAACTGTAAAAAGGTAAACACTGAGCCACAAGTCCAAAAATCCTTCTAGATAGGTCTTCTTTGGAATTTTTTGGTTCACTTCATACTCCCACCTATCAAACTCTCCTACTTACATAGTTGGCCAAAAATGTGCCCGAATCACCCCTATTTACTGCTCTAGGGAAACTAGTAGGATGAGTGCAGGAAGGTCCCTCCTCTCTATTCTTATTTAGAAACACGTCCATCCACTCCTCTAGATGGATATCTTTTCTGGAGTGGGTTTTCATGGTGGTGGTATTCTTTAGCTTGTAGAAAATTTTCATTAACTCTCATGCCAAAGACAGAGTCTTCTCCGAATCATTCCAGGTCACCTTGGGGGAAATGAATTCATCATACATATTTCCCAAAATTGGTGCCCATAAAATCTTGTAGACGTCCCACAAACTGATGCCTACTTCTCCATGAGTCAGATGGAAATAATTCATTTTTGGGCTCCAACAACTGATTAACTCTGGCAAAAAATTGTTATTCCTGTAGACATAGGTCTGCACAGCCCAGAAAACTTCATATTTTGTAGTTCCTATCAGATCATCGACAAAATCTACACAGGTTTGTCGCACCCAATATGCCCACATCCAAGTCAGCTTCACACCTCCTCTAGGATGGAAGTCCCAACTCTTCTTCCATCCCATAGATTGGTCCATCTGAGAATTTCAAAAAATAGAGGGATAGTAATGCAGCTACAGCTCAGGCGTGTGAGGCTTCATATCTGGAGCACATGGGCTATGATGCATTATGTATGCCTTCTCCATTGTCCCAACATTGAAAAATTATCCTGCGACTGAGACATTTTCCGAAGAGAAGCTGTTGTAGGTCTGAAACCAGGAATGAGGGATATAATTTTTTTCCTCTGGAACGTTGAATCATTGTAGATGACCATGGCCATACAAAGGTAAGTAGATACTCTATGGGAAATTGGCATGATATTTTTTCAAGTACTTATCCAAATACAGGAGAGTGCTATCACAGATACCATAATAGTCATGACTGATGACATTCATCATGTCATCTATTCTCTTGCTGGCTAACTCATCAGCTGGTCCAATTTTTCTGGGAGCCATTGAATCTGCACATATATCAAACAATAAACTTTTAAGTAAGTTTGTTTTGTGAAATTTTATGAAGGAAATCAAAAAATGGAAAAGACATTAAGGCACGCAAGTCCCAACATGGCGCGCAAGTCAAACCGATCGCACAAGTTTTTTCTACCCAAGTCATGGCATGAAAGTCAAATACCATCTGCATAAGTGTGAAAAAATACAGGAGGGTGATTCACCAAAGAAATAAGCACCTGTGCGATGAGATCTCAAGTTTCTAGAAGCCGATTGAGTTTGCGCGGGAGTGAGCCTGTATATATAGGAGATCCATACCACCTGTGGACCATACCTATGCGCCCCAGTATCTGTACGCCGAACTTGCACGCCACAGACCCTAGATTTCTTCGGCTTTTACCTCAGAGCCGGATCCTCTTTTCTTTTTGGATCCAACTCTGAGGGGGGACTTTTGTTGATTCTCTTTTCTATCACAGAGTCCAACGAATGTCAAAGGGAAATATCTTAAGCACAAAGAGGTCCACCCTTTGAAGAACATCAAAAAAATTTATGAAGGCATGGACTAGGAGCCCATTTGGAGTGAGGCGTTTAAGTTACATGCACATCATGCAAGTCACTTGCACGACTCCTATGGGTCGTGCAACTCACTTGCACGCCATATTTGGTTTTTCACACAAGGTGCAAGGTGACCTATAAATAGCCCATATAGGCCCCCATTTCAGGGACATATTTTTCCAAAAGTCAATTTCAAGCTCTGGTCTCCCTAGTCTTCAACTCAACTCTTCCCAAAGCTTTTAAGGTAACTTTTTTTACCTAGAATAGAAGACCCAAAGGCATTTAAGTATTTAGAATTCATCAACACTTGCATGCCTAAGTGTCCAGACCTCCTTAAAAATGGAAACACTTGCACGCCGCCCCATACTTTCGATGAAACTTGCACGCCTCCCTTTGGAAAAATCTTAGGATAATACTAAAGCCTTTAGTTAAGTCTCGCCCAAGTATTACCCTACATATTCTTCGTTTCCCAGGTGAACCCATGCCGTACAAGTAAACCTGTGCGACTAAGACTTGCACGCCAAATGACTTGCGCGACCTACACTTGCGCACCAACTTCATTTGTGTTCCTCTCTTCCATTCATCTCTCCTATTCAAGATATTATCCCTCAAACCCCTTTTCAAATCCATTTATGGCATGTTTCATTTGTTGTCTTTCTTATCTGAAAGGAATTCTGTGAGAACCTCTCCCAAAACATTATGACTTACATGCTTTATGTCATTACGATTAGAGGTTTCCTCCATGTTACCTCATCCTTTAAGATGAGAAGCTATTTTGATTTAGGGCATCCTACTCAAGATTAAGCCCCAAGTTCCCTTAGTTTGGGCCTATTTCTTAGAAATACGCCCCAATCATAATTCCTTTAATTAGGGAATCCTCTTCAAGAGTAAGCCCCAAGTCCCCTTAACCTGGGCCTCCTTCTTAGGAGTAAGCCCCAGTCATAATTCCCTATAACATTGTGACTCCTTCTTAGGATTAAGCCCCATGTTATAATCCCCCTTTAATTTGGGCATCCTTTTTAGGAGTAAGCCTCGAGTTAAAACTCCAAATCTCCATAAAGTAAAAATACCTTTATGGACCCTACTCCTGGGCTACTTTCCTGAAGTAAGTCATGGTATTCATCTACTTGGGTTGTCATTCATACATAATCCCCACATCATTTCTTATAAATTCATTTTTCTTAGAACAATCATCAGGTTTACTAATACCTCTTGTTTCTCACACTGAGCCTGACTCACGTGAGCTTATAGTGTGAAAGTAATCACGACATCTTTTTTTGGCCATTAACCATGCATAAGCCCCATATTTCTTCATCTGAACTACGTGGAATTTGATATTTGCCTTAAAAGTAGAGTACGTAGGAAGCCATTCTAAGGTTCAATCCCATCATTCATTAATTATTTTCCATCACATATAACATTAAACTATATCCTTCTTATCAAACTATGTGGGTTCTGATTCCATTTTAATGAGGATACATAGGTAGCCTATCTGCGGGTACGATCCCAACTCTGAAATAATCCATATCTTTCTAAATGATAATAAACTTCAAGTGCCCCATTGAGTGGCTTTAAAACTAGTATGGCCATCATAATTACCAAGAGATTTCTATATAATGTATTGATGGAGACCATTGAATAAGAATCTCTAAAATATACAGATGATTATCCATCGATGAAGAACCTAAAATACATATAAAAGATTCTCTAAATCCCATACATATCAATCATCGATTTCAAAATCTAAAGTAAAAATCATTTTCATGATTGGTGAATTAATAAGGATTCGTGAACATAACTTAAATCTAGAAGAGAGTCCCAGAGTAGGCAATAATTCCCCCCCCCCAAAATGTGTGATGAACCTGACCTCCCATACTCTCGACCCATGCAAATTCTTAAGCCTCATCGATCCACAACTAATGAGCACCTACCTTTTTAATGTTGGTCCAAATGGATATAGAATCATTGGGTGTTTCCGGTTCTACGAATAAACCCATTAGAAACCGATTGGAAAGTTTGAACCTTAAACAAAAAAGGTCATCCCCATTTCTAGATGAAACAATGAAATTTACCGGTGTGCCCATTTTCCATATTTAATGATGTAAAACTATGTAACATATTAGGTCCTTACCTAATAATCATCTTTTACCCTTTGGTGCTAGTCACTTACTGCATTGTTCATTTTCTTTGACTATCGTTCGACATCTAAGACGATTCTCCCCTTGGAAGACGAGTTGACCATTTTTTCAAAAAAACATTCCCACCCAATGTGATAAATTACGTTGTGGTGTAATTAATGAAGTATTGGACTCCATTTTATCATTCCATCAGTTCATATTGACTCTTTGTGTATCCATTGTTTTAAATACTCATTATCTTCCACATATAAATGGGACCCATAATGGAAATGGTCCTTGGACATACTGGCTCACCTAACATCGTGGGAACATACCATAGAAGACATCAAAAAAAAATTTAGATAGGTATTGGGTTTTAAACATGGTAAATAATGGAAACTCATTTTGTTATCCCCATCCTCAAAAAAATTATAATTTATTTTGTGTATTCAAAATGGTCAGTATTTATCCTCCATTGTCACACCACACCCTTTGGGTTCCAGATGATAGTTATATCGATTCATGATCCTCACTCCCCCTTAGTTCAGTTAGATTTCAATCTAAAAAGAGTTACCCTATTCATGAACTTGAAAACATTGAGAAATAAAGTAAATTTTTCAAGGATCCCTATTCTCTAATAATAAATTTCTTGGTCAAGACATTCACAATGGTTAATAACACTAAGTCTTTTAGTTATTTTTTGCAGTCTCAGATAAATAAAAAATCATCTATTTATCCCCTATTTCACACACCATGAAGGACTCAAATGGTCTTTGAGATTAATTGTTGGATTCCCTATTAATATGACATGATATGTAGTAAAAATAAATCATTTTAAAACACACTAGAAATTATAAACAAACCATCAAAAGTTAGGGAGGTTCTTCCACATATTGGAGCATATTTTTTATTTTAGGATATGATAATATTCCCTAAGGTTCATCCCTAGTGTTTGATTTATCAATTTCAATGAACCTCTATCGAGTAGACTCCAGTGTCTGCTACCACCCCCTAGATCAACGACCTCCTTCTCTACGAATGGATGATGATATTCATCAATGATTCGTGCCCAATTATTCTCAAATTAGCACTCATACACAATAGATTATGCCTCTTGTTCCTTATCCTCATTTAACACAGACTGGCCCCATTGTTGACCAATTATCTCTACTTGAGAAGTGGTGATGACTGTAAGAACTTCTGCTGACTCCTCAAGATGAGAAATATCCTCCGTAGCTGCCTAAAGTTATTGAGTGCCTACAACTTTCTTCTTATTTGAAGAGATGTCAAACTCCTGCAACATAGAAAATTAATAATTGATGAGGAAGTACCAATAATGTTCATTGAGGATACTATAATCTACCTAACCCTTACCCAAGATAACTAACCAATAGTGGATAGATCCCACTCAGTTTGGAAGATCGACAACTAGAGTGCGACATGAATTGAATGAATCAATTCTCTTCAGAAAAATATGAGATGTAATCATAAAAGTATTCAAGTGTAATAGACTTATACTAAGTGAATCCTACTAAAATGTTAGTGGATAGGTCATCTATATGCAGATCCTAGGTTGGGTTGAGCCCAAAGTCCAAGTAAAATTCATCCTCACCTGAACACGCACCTACTGCGGGGGCCCCAAAAACTTCTTATAACACCTCTGAGGCACATTCATCCACCATATAATCCTTGAATACCTAATTTAGTATAAATATAATGACTCCTTTGTGTAGTACTCGCCTATACTATCCATCAATCACAACATTTCTTAGATTGGCATAGTCATCATAGCTTCTTAGATCATCTCAGTTAGTGGTACGATTTCCACCTCCTCCATCATGGTTTTTTCTCTAGAAATCACCTCCTATGGAACTTTTATGGTAGTATCAACCACCATAACCTATTTAATCACCTACGTTGATGGAATATCCTTTTCCAATGTAACTACCGCAGACTCTAGCATTACCAAAAATTTCTAAGATCCAACACAATTTGAATTTCCATTTAAGTATGAGTTATCGAAGCATGACTTATGAGAGGTAAAATATGAAGGAAAAGGTAATGTTGGGAAAGGTTTTCCAATAATAGTAAAAATTTATGAGAAAATCATAAGGATTTATGGGATGTACACCAGGTGATGGTGTTTTCCTAGTAGTCTCCACCTTGGTTATATACTCCACTTCCAGTGAAGATTAACCAATTGTGACCAACAAATTATGTAGTGTCCCCATATCAAAACCATAAAGTGTTGGGGATCCCTTATACTTTTCTAGAGGTTTATCATGAACCTTCCCATCATCTAATCCTTCCAATTAATACACAAATAAAAGTTTATTTAGACAGAAATATTAGAGTTTGAGTAATATCCAAGGCAGACATGATCACAATATTAAGTTGATAGATGTTATGATTTTCACACATAGGGGAGTATTGATAGGAATATCTTCCCCATGAGTACTTTATTCCTTCTCCCTAAGCTGAACCATTATCCATATTACCCACATAATTTTTTTTAGGAAAGGCATACCTAGAAGCAACTTTACTCTATAGGTCAAGGGATGTACGATGCTACGATAGTATATTGAGTAATCTAGATCCTCTATATATTGAATTACCTAAACTTGAGAAACATAGAATACTACCCACACACAACCTAATTTAGTGATTAATATCCTCTCGGAGTGGAGATACTATCATATCCCGTGAAGAGAGGTGATTCATTTATGGATTTCATAACTCTCCTAGGATCTAGGAAAGATAACATTACTTAGAATATACTATGGTGCAGTCGCATCACTGAAACTTAGTCATGTGCCCTTGAGTATAATCCATAGGGTCACCCCTTATTCTACATTCTCTTACCCATGACTTTTGAGCCTGTTGTTTATCCCCAAAATATAGTTCCCACCAGTGTAGGACAAGAATTTTCTAGCACTACAACTGTTATTCCACCCATTGTACAAACTTTGCCTCTATGAGGTTCCCCATTTTCCAACCATCCTTGACCCCATGGTTGTGGGAAACTAGCTTCATCTTTTTCCCATGTGGTTCTCTACCTTATCATATCTCCCAACTACGTGCTCTCCCAACTCAACACATAATCATGGATAGGACCATAAGAATCAATGGGTGATGAAAGCTCCATTTGGCCCATAAAATCTTCACGTGAAAAAATTAAATTTATCTATTTTAGGATTTATGGTTGGATTTACCTATGTAATCTTATGTATACATTTTAGGTGAGCTAATAGAGGTATCATAACTACCTCATGAACCGATGCAGGGCATATGAATCACAAATCACCTTGCAGTTGACTCTGTCCACCAATACCCGACCTAAGAATTCTAGGAGTTATAACTATTTATTTATGGACACCATGCCATCATCGATCATTGTCCCCATGTGAAGGGGGTAAAGTTGATAATGAAGTGGTCCACCAACTCAATCCTCACCAATATATAAACTGAGCCCATTTTGAGAGGTCAAATCCTTGAGATGTTAAGGATTAATAGCCTAATGTTTTTACAAGGAGGGGAGGTGGGGATTAGATACTTATATCAACCATGTGTGAAGAAACCCAAATATATAGTAAATGGACGGGGCCACACACCCAGAGGGGGGTTTTCCCCTAACCTGTCTGACAAAAATCTTTATACATTTTTTGAAGCATCAAAACTACAAGGTTTCCACTTAGATCCATCACTAATAATTCCACCATGATGAAGGTTCTTGACTAGACCCCCATATGCGAATCCCAAACTAAGAGAATTTAACCACATATTAGCACAAAAATGAATCTAGACATCTTGATCATAGGAGCATTGAGCTTCACGTTGTAACCCCACAACTGCCACTAAATTGCTTCCAAGATTCTCAAATATGAGTTCTACTTGGAAATTTGAGTTACCTTTATACATTGACATGGAATATGGGTTAGTATGTCCCTTGGTTCATCCTAAAAATACCAAAACCACTTCTTGTAGGGGATATACATCATCCCTAGCTTGTGGTTACTTCCCCCATGCAAAAATTTCTGAAGAACATTTCTACGAAAAACATCTTCTAAAAGTAGTCCCAAGCAATTTTTGTGGGGAGGAATTCATCATACATGGCCTCTGGGATTAGGATCCCAAAAATATAGTAGAGGTCAAAAAATTTGATGATGACCTCTATATGGTGTAGATGAAATGTGTTGGTCCATGGTGACCACCTACTCAGCATCTCCAACATGATTCCCCAATGATGGTTGATGTAGAGCTTTGAGGACCATGACACCTTGTAAAACCAACCCTGCTTTAGTCCCACCTCAAACTCATGGAAATAATTACATACCCAGTATACCTAGTACTATTCATCCATGACGTTTTTACCCTTAAGTTGGTCATAAACTTATATCCAACCCATGTGAGGGTCTCTCAAGCCTACCTTTCGAATCATCTCATTCTGAGGTGGAGTATCCTCTACCTCCAATGCCTCCCCATTGGAATTTTATAGATTATTATACTGGGTTTTCATAGTAAGAGAAGCATGGAACTTCATTATGTTCCCTACAACAACTTGGTTCCATCGGTACTACCTAGGTGTGCTTCTAAACCAATAGGTGGGCTCATCCAATTTGACATTGGTGATGAGCACATAATCCATCAACCCAAAACCATATAATGGAATAGTTTTTCATAGTGGGTATTCATATTGATCCTCTTTCATAAATATAGTGAGTGTGTCCGGATCCAATGTTCTCCATATGTTCTATCCAATTATGATATTCCCATCCATATCCCTTCACTAATCTGAAAAACATACAGCAACTTCAACGTCCATTATATCAAAGACATAAAATGTTTTTTCGACTAGTTCATGAAGGTCTATTTGTGAATGTCAGATTTGTAGAAGATTAAAGTCTAACAGAAGTCTTCTAATGTAGATTAAGTTTGAAGAAAATGTATGTTTTATGAGTGATGGTTTATAAGATCACAAAATTATCACGAAATTCTTGAGTTTCATGAAAACATATCATTGGACTATATTTCCAAAATAAACCATGGACACTTTAGGGATCCAGAAACCAATTTATGGGCACATGATAAGCATGAATTTCACAAGTAGAGATGGTCTATCACTAATTATCAATGGTTTTGAATCAGAATCTGACCCTCCTTTACTTTTTTAGATCAAATTCTAAGGGGTGGGGGGAATCTGTTGACACAAAAATACACATGTAATGGAAGGAATTGCTGAATGAATAACCATTGTAAAGAATATTTATGTTAAAATGACTCAAAAAAAATTAATGGGATATATTTGTTAAGTTCGTAACCTTCAATAATGGAAGTATCACATAGAAGTCCCCGATCATGTGAATCTGGAGGTGATAACCCCTACATAGTGTAACTCCGGTTCATGGATGTGTATAGACATAAGAAAATTGAGGCTAAAACCTCCATGAAACTTATTTTTGGTTTATAGAACCTTTTTTGAGACTCTTAATATTTCATGAAATGCTCCATATTTTGTGAAAATAATTAACTTGCCTCCTATAGTTCTATAAATACCTCCCCATATCCGAAATTTTAGGGGACATAACATTTTAGCTTTAGAGAAGCACTTTGAATTTGTGAAACTCAGAAGATTCATGGGGAAGAGAGGATATTTATTTCCAAATGTAGCCATATTTTACTAAATTGTATCCCATGGGTTTGTGATAACTCAACCCATGATGGATATTCTTTTCAAGAAGGTCCATTTCCTTTAGCTAAGAAGAATTCCCTTTATGGATCTTGGGATTTCGAGAGATGATTATCCATCTCAAAACCATCCCCATTTGAACCAAGACTTCATTCCAAGGCAGGGTCACACTATTTTGAAAAAAATATTCTTTCATGAAACCCTTTACCATTTCAAGACCCTTGGCCTTCATGAATCCCCAACCACTGTGAAGCCCAAAATTCCACGAAACACATCCTCTATAACGCTCCACAATCCATCCGTTCATCCAATAACCTTTCATGAATGTTGATTGACTAGGGCCCCTATATCAGTATGAGAATAGTTCAACTGGACCCTAAATACCCCTGTGACTGGTACCACCTAACCTTGTGTCCACCCACTTTTATTCAATTGTGGTTTGGGCCATTACCCAATTTTTTTATCCTTATCATAGGTACCCCAATTCCCCTTAATCGTAAGCATATGAATCTTAATATTGTCCCTCCTAATTTCCAGTCCTCCAAGGTAGTGTATACACCATTCCCCACCTAGAGTCCCATTATTAGTGGAAACATAAGTCTTAAAGGTAGAATCACTGAGTAAAAATACTTACCTGTCTTGGTAGAGAGTCCTTTTTCCAGATCTTTATCTCTTATTGACATGTCCCCCCTCAGGGTGTAAACCCCATCCATGTCCGCGTCACTTGATGTAAAAATTATTGTCTTAATTTCCTAGTTCTATGATGTTAAAATACATTATAAAGTCCTCAACAATGTTAACCTATAGACTTACCTCATGTGATGATCATGGGATATTGCATGTACAATCACCATGGGATGCCACCTTCTACCTCACTATGGGATAAACCTTTTCCATTTTTCATATTATACACATAATCCCCACTCCATCCCACTTTTATGCTCCTATCATGACATTATCATCCTTACAAAATGATGTTAAACTACATGGATCAGTCATGTCACACATATTTAAATGGAAACATTGAGTTACATGGGGTTTGATCTCTAATTACCAATAGGGTATGTGGGATGTCTCCATGTGTCTTAGTTCGGAAATCTCAATAAATATGGGGTAACTTAATGAGGTTTAACCCCAGTGCCCTAAAATCACCACCAAAATCCAAAGTGTAAAATCTTCCCCCCCAGGGAACACACTTAACCAAATACTATGTGTGAAATATTTCCCCTTTGAGGGAACACTCCACCAAATCTCAAGTGTGAAATCTTCCACCATAGAAAAACACACCACAAAATACCAAGTGAGGAATCTTCTCCTTGGGGACATACATAACCAAATACCATGTGTTAAATTTCACCCTTCGGGGAAACACTCCACCAAATCTCAAGAGTGAAATATTCCCCCCCAGGGGACACACTTAACGAAATCCCAAGTGTGAAATCTTCCTCCTTGGGGACACACTTAACCAAATCATCATGTGTGATCAACTTCCCCCCTGGGGACACACTCCACCAAATCCCAAGTGCGATAATCTTCCATCCTAAGTAAAAAATTGACCAAACTGTTCAAGTGTGATCATCTTCCCTTGAGGACACACTTGACCACCCATATATCACCTCAATATGTTAAACTTGTGACCCATCCATCTATAGAATATGTTAAAATTGGGACCCATCCATCTCTATAATATATTAACCTTGTGAACTAATATATAATCCCTACCCCATATAATACTAATGGGATTACATGGTAACACGCATCAGAATAATTACTCCCAATGTTTCATCTACCACGTGATCAACATAGGATGCCTTATGTTCCTCACATAAGATTTATCATATGATATTCCTCTGACTTTGAAAGGGGAAGTTTTTACAGAGTAAAAACCTTCCCAATTTCCAAATATGCATAGAAATTTCCAATGTTGCCATTTACCTAGACCGAAGGTTGCTTCCCTATCTAGACAAGCTCAGCATAATTAACCAGCTTCCACCTCAAAATGGAACCGGTAATGAGTTTCATGAAAATTTATTAAATATATAAGGGGGAAAAACAAGGTAATGAGATCCAATGAGGAATCTAGGGAATGGAGAAAAATAGCCCATCGCCCTGTTTTGATCAAGTTGATGACATCTCTAAAACAAGTTAGAGAATATACCTGCTTTTTATAATAGGTAATGTGAGGAAACAAGAAAGCATGTCACTTCTAGGTGGTAGGACGACTCGTAGGATAAATGGGAAGTGATAGAAACAACTGAAACTTCCTCTAATTCTATATTCCCATGATTAAAATCTGCGGTTGGGTTCATAATTTCCATTGACAATTTTAACATTATTTCTTGTGTATTCCTCCCCATGAACTTCATGTATCATTGTGGGACTCGAATAGGCCAAAGATTCATCTACCATCCTAGTTAATATCATGATGAATCTTTAGATTTGCATTGGTTTGTGAGACTATTAATGGTGATTCTAATTTATAGATTATTACTATAAGAAGTTGAATCTTGGATGGAGCATTATTTAACTGATATTTGGGTGATGATATAGATGGAATCTATCCATTGGTAAAAGTTTTACCTTTGTCAACATGATGGATATATATATCAGTCTGACTTATGGTGGTGTAACGGATAATGTAAAGATTATATTAAAGAATTTATTTTTTGTAAAAATCCTAAATACATGGAATGTAGTTAAAAAGAACACATTTCATGTGTCTTGAGTGTTTTAGCATGTATGTTTTTGGGATTAAATAAATATCATACACAGTATAGATGGAGAATACATCATATCTACCTAATCGACAATCTCAATGTGCACATGGAGTGTATACCTGTGTCGCTGAGTAGTCACAAACATATTGTGTCCAAGATCAAATGCCATGTATATGTATTCTCACACACCATGTGAAGAATTAGAACATAATCATAGCTTGAAATCAGAGTACACCATATGAAACATAAGGGACATTCTATATATTCTCCTAGAATAAACTATCTCATGTGTCTCATTCTCATGGGATAAAAATTGGTCATTTGAGTATCCCTTATGAAGTAGAAATAAACATAGGATACGATGATAACCTTTTTTCTTCGGAATTGAAGATATGATATGAGGTGGTGTGAATAAGTTTCTTTTGGCATGTTTGGATGATGTATAGACTTGAGTGTGATTTAAAGAGTGACATTGGGGATAGTTCCCCCTAACAACATGTATATATTAGGGAATTGGGTCCTCTAATTCCTTGGTATAGAGAGATTTGGAACCCATTTTCCCCACAGGGTGTAGATATTAAATATGAGGATTCAATAACCCTCATCTATAACCTCATACAAGGTGTGGTTCTGCCTATATAGGTTTCTACCCCATCAATTTTGACATTCCATATGTAAGGAATACCCCCAGACAATAGATATGGTGGGATTAAATTGGGATAATAAAGTTGATAAAACATTGGTAATTGATGTTGTAGGGAGAATCATTATCCTTGGAAGGTTGTGAAATTTGAGATCACCCCCTCTCTTCAACTCCATTATTTCTATGTGTGTATATATTTTTGGGGTTTCATTAACCCCCTTTATCTCATAGTTTGAGCTAACTATCCCATTATACTATCCCATTGTTTTAGTTTTGATATCCTCCTACTAGATATGTATATACTCACCCTTAAAAGGTATTTTCTTGGATGTGTCATGCCTTTTGAAGATGATATGTAGGTATATGGTGAATTTAGTGGGCCTGATGTTGGTGGTGATTTGTATTACTCAGTAATGGTGATCTTAGGTGATGGTTGTTATCTAAGATTGTAAGTAGGGCTCTTCCTCATCCTCACAAGTTATGTTGGGACTCTATATTTATTAGGCGTGTATTTTTTCATTTCATGAATTAAATTTATTCAAATTAATACACACTAGTTGTTATTAGAGTTTGTTACATTAATTTGTTTTCCATTTGGGTTGGAATCATTATTATTATCTTTCATGGTTTTGGAATACATAGAGGTGTGTGTGTGTGTATAGGTTTATTAGGCTAATGCCTCCCTTAAGATATTCCTAGAGGTGCATGTAACCAACCCCTAACCTATTCCTAGCCTATAAGAGACGGTATTGGGTTGGAACAATCCTCCTATTTAGAAATCATGTAGGGCCCTGGTGGATTGGGTCATTTCAATTATATATGTTATCTATAAAATAATTTTGTTTTATGATAATGTTTTTTATTTGTTTCCATATTTAATATTTTCTTATCCAATTACATTGGGTAGATAACCATCTCCTCCATTTTGGAATATGGTTCTTGACCAGATTTCATTCTCTCTTCATATTCTATATTGAGATAGATCATATTAACTTTAAGTACTTTATTTATGGTCATTTGATATTTCAACTCATTTGTAAGTGATCCTGTAACATATATTTTCACTCATCACTTCAATGAATGTAATTAAAGAAAACTCTTGTTAGTTTATCATTTTTTATTATAATTAAATTCTTTTTTAATTTCACAATCCACTCCTTGTATAGTTTTCAAATGATATACCTATACTTATAAAGATTGTATTTTATATTAATTATTTCATGAGTATTCTTGGTAATTTTTACATGATATAGATTCCTCTATTTCAAAGAAATCATTATACCTTTCCATCACAGATTATGAATCTAAATTTCAATATTTATAAAAAATTTATAATTAAATGTTTTGGATTAATTGATTTCAATTTCATCATAATTACTTTCCATAACTATTTGTGAGTTTAAATTTTTATATTTATAAAAAAGTTAAAAATCTATAATATAAAAGAATAAATCAATGAATTGAATTATGTTTTCCTTAATGGGAGTGTCAACATTTTTTAACAAATTATTCAAATTCCTTGTCTTATTATTTAATTTTTATAAGAGAAACTTATCTCTGGTTCAATCTACAAGTATCCCATTATAAATATACTCTCATTCAGTTCTTGTTGACGGATTCACATTACTTTATTCTTTCTATGGTTCTATAGAGACTGTCATTAAAGTTTCCCATATTTCAAAATCCATAGAAAAATAAAGGGTTTTATTGAATTATTCACTAGTTTTTTTACCAACCAAAGTCCTTTTAACCTTTCTATAACAATATACTTTTCTAGGAATTATCAAATTATATTCATTATAGACATACTTTATAACATCATCATTAAGATTCAAAAAATATGTAAGTATATCATTTTTAGAATTTTTATGGTTATATACATAAAAATTGGACATTAATTTTAAATTCATAAGTGGAAATAATTTTTAAATATATTATATTTATTAAAATTCCAGATAGACCCAATCTTTGAAACCCCTTATTGGGACCACCAGGTTATGACGAAAGATCAAGGTACCCTGGGAAAGAGGTGAATCAGGGTGACAACCAATTTAAACTTTTTCTTTTACCCTAAAACACTATCATACATTATTCCCTTGTTAGTAGAAAAATATTCAAATATATCACTAATTCATAAATTTACACACAGAATATATAAAACACATATATATAATTTATATCAAATAAAAAATTAATTTTCTAGGTTTACCAACAATTGGATTCAATTAAAGAGTATTTTCAGAAATCTTTTATGTTTTACCAAAAATACAATAATAAAACACTATATTGATGGGTATAATGATTTATGCAATGTCCCCTCCAAAGTAATGCTCAATAACCATGCAAAAAATTTTATAGGAGGGAAAATTACACCCAAGGGTTAATCCCTTTTCCTCCAACTACACACAGTGGTTCAAGGAAGTAATTAGTTTATTGAAAAGTTGGTCTCTTTAAGATCACTATGATAGGCCCATGAGAGACAATGAAACCACTGAGTTAGGGGATAAATGGTTGAATAAAAAAATACTATAAATCTTTGTATTCCCATCCTTATTGATATTGGATCTCAATAGTGATGATGTAATTATTATAGGTAGAGTGAGAGAGACCACCTATTACACAAAGGAGAATATAAGGTTCACTAACTGTTATTTTCAAGTGGATAATCCCTAGTAATCAATGGGTGTGGTCTTACATGCATGTTTCTATCATATTTTAAAATAATAAATGAAAAAATCAGGGAGATATACCTAAAATTCTAAGTAAAATAAAGTATGAAAAGAATAGAAAAGTTGACCAGTCATTTCATCCATTTTCCAAAAAATTCTCCATAATTTGGATCATGTGTGCACCCTTATTATTCTCCTTATTCCTAGTGAATACCCTATTATAATTTCACTAGCTATCTCATACATTAATATATTTTTTTCAACTCGTAGGTTAAAATATGGTAATCATCATATATTTATACATAGGGAATTACCATGGTGTGAATACCTCCATCATGCCTATTTTGGTGGTGACATCAGTTAGTTCTGACAATCTTTTCTATATCTCCTCTAATATCCCTATTTTATATAGGATATTTTTGATATAACATTAAATCAAAATTCTGAACACTACCCTATTTTTTCTCCCCCTAGTTCATGACAATAGATCCAAGCTACACTATATCATGTATAAGAATTAAATTTGGTATGGTCATCTTTGATCTCTTCTAAAATGGACAACTTCTAAAACTATTTTTGTTACAATACATTTCACTTAGGGATTTATCTATCACACCATGGAATCTGAAATTCTTGTTTTTAAATGGATATATCATAGTGACTTCTCATATCCATATTCGAGTCCTCAAGGTGGAAACCCAGTCCCCATTCACACTCTTACTATGGGGGCTTCCACTATTTACTAGAACATATAGGGAACATGAAATTTGAATTTTGGGACTCCCAATGGCCAACCATCAAATATCTATATGCAAATTCCATCTCATATGGGTTATCACCTTAACCCAATATTGGTTTAAAACCATCAAAACTGAAATGGCCATGGAAATAGTTATTACATGTCATTTTCAGAATATAATAATTCCTATTTCATAGGTTAACCACAACATAAACAAATTCACCTTAGTATTTCATTATTACAGTTTATTAAACATTTCATAAAAAATAATCTCAATATTACATGATCATGTTATCAATAAATATATAAATAAAAAAATCCAAAACTTATGAAAGAACATCCTTAATAAACAATTAATATAAAACCTCCATTTTAATGGTAATTTAAATTCCAATACATAAAACAAAATATTTTTTGTGTGATAACTCCAACACTTAGTGTAAGATCAATACTATATTGGCCATGTATCAATTTTGAGTAGCTCACAACTCCCATTTATCAATTCAATTTATAAGGGAATTATCCAATATTAAACACTAAAAAACATACCCCAATTATTAAGAGATATTCAATCTCAACCATTGTTTTCAAAATTTGAATTAGTAGTCAATATCTTCTTGATGATTTAGATTCAACTAAAAAATCATCATATATCCCTCTTGATAATGTCTTATAAAAATAAAAAATATTCTATCAACCTTTCCAATGATTTATTTTCTTATTTTCTCCCTTATTCAAAAATTAAAATTGAATAAAATAGATAACATAAACCTAAAAAAATATGTTGATTCTGGGAAAGGATTCAACCCCAATTACACTTTAAAGAGATGAAATACATCCTCTATTTGGGTATTTGTAAAGATATTTATGAAATTATTTTTCTTGAAACAGACTCCTATAAAATCTCACCACAGTCGACCTTTTCCTCAATGAAATGGTACTTGATATCAATATACATTAACCTTTCATACTACACCAAATTATTTTAAAATATGTTTTCACTATAATTATCACAACCAATCATAAATGGTTGTGAGACATTCAAACCCATTTCTTTGTTATATAAATTCGTAAACATTATTTGTTCCATGGATTGGGATACTACAACACATTTTGATTCTTTTGTGATCAATATTTGAGAATTTTTATTTATAGAGCTCCAAAGAACACATCAACCTCTAATAAATAATGCATCTCCATAATCAGGCTTCTAATCTTCTTTGATGTATCATAGGATCTATTTGGTATATAGAGATGGAAGTCCAAGGATGACTCAAAACATTATTGTGTGATGAGTTATACCATGGTGTTGCTAATTCTCATTAGTACTGTAGTTCCTTTCATATAAGGAGGATATTCCTTTAGTCAGTGGGTTAAATCCCTTATACATGGATTAAATGACCAAAAAAGATAATATCCAATATTTTACAAGCAATATGAATGATTTATGAATGTAAATATGGATAAGGGTGTAATAATAGGGATACTGGGTTTTAATGGATAGTTGGAGTGTGTGTGATATAAATAATAACCCAAAAACTTGAGTCTAGTAATATGGAATGGGGTAGATATTCCAAATATGTCCCTTAACACTATGAGGTGTTTGGTTCTGCCTCAGTGTCATTGAGGCTCATAGTGATTGAAGTTCATTTATTATAAGGAGGAGATGTCTTTAGTTGTGGGTATAAGACCTTCTGCATCGATATCATGGCCAAGACAAGATGATATTCACTTTTATCCAAGGGTCATTTAATATTTTCAAAGACCCAACCATTTAGATGATGAATTTGGTAATGCGAAGAAGGATATACAATAAGGACTCTAGAACCCTAGGTAAATTTATCTCTTAATGAGAAGATAGATCTCTATTCCATGTGGTTTCAAATCCTGAGGTGGGAGTCATCAAAAGGTTTGATAATGGAGTGTCAAACCCCTTCTTTGATAAAGGGTACAAAACATAGTGACATAACGTTGAGGATGTCGAATCCACTTGAATAGTTTGGTTACAAGAATTTTAAATCATTGTCCATGAATATCTAAGTTAATTTTTTAGAAATAAAACAAGTGGGTATAGTCCAATCAAGCTTCTGCCATCCCATGAGTTCAGGGTGATAACTCCTTGATTTAAGGTGTGCCTTCCAAGGATTTGATGGTTCGTTTAGCAGAGCAAGTCCTTGTTACCAGTTTTTTTATAGGGAGGTTGTGTTAGCACAATCTTCAAAGGCATGCTAGTGGTTTATGAAGAATGTAATATCCAGGAAGGGTTAAAGCACACTAAAAGTTGTGTCATCACATAGTGAACAAATTATCCTGGTGATGATATGTGAAACATAATTTATCTATCTTTTTCATGAACTAGGAGGTCCATTGATCAAAGATTGGCTTTTAATTGGTCCACAATGTATAACCTACGAGCTTTATGCCTCAATAGTTTGTGCCTTAATTTTTCCTAAACTCTGATAATGAAGAGTTTAGAAAGAAAATACTTGAAATTTTATTATGATTACATTTGTGGGTTTTAAACTAGAAAGGATTTTTTCCTTTTTTCACTTGTAGTTTAAGGTCCCTCGATTTGAACCATTTTAGGATAAAGTTTAATGTTGTACAACTTTGAAAAATGTGTAGGCAGTTTAAAATCATAAATCATGTGTACCTAATATAAAAGATGTCACAAAAGAGGCTAATTATGATACATGGGGTCAAGAATAACCCAATATACTTATGAGTATGAGGCGGAAATGTTGTAAATGATGGCTTGAGTACCTTAGGTCATGAGATATGATACGAGACAATCATACTAGGTATGTCTTGTAACACCCTAAGATGTTTAGTTGCACCTTAGTGATGTCAGGATCATAAAAATCAAAGGTCCCTTTATATTAAACTAAGATATCACCAATTGGTGGGTCTAAATCCTTTCTACATAAATAGCATGGACAACTGAGAGATATCTTTCTTTCTTTTCAAGGGAAATAAAAGGCTTGCAAAAACCTGATGCATACAAGACGTGATGTGTGGTATATTGATCTGAGTGATTTTAAATGATGGTAGAAGCACCCCATACTTTGGTTTACTGAGGTAACTATCTTGTGGTCCTTTGATAAGGAATAAAAAATAGGATATGGTTTGGTCTGTTTGTTTTCATATAGTGGGGATGGTTGTAATGTAGTTTTAATGTCAAGAGACTAAGACATTAACCTTACAGAATAATGCCATGTGGAAAGGATGTATTTCTATGTAGTTTTGTTTTTATGAATTAAAGACATATTTGTTGTGTAATTTTAATTTCTAGTAACCAATATATTTTACATTCAGTTAAATGCCATGCGGTAACAATGTACTTCTGTGAAGTTTATCATCTTGTGGTAAGGATATTTTTTGTGCAGTTTAACGCAATGTAGTAAGGAAATAATTTCTTGAAGTTTATTTTCATGTGGTAAGGATGTAGGAAGTAACATTAATAGAAGTAAATGTTGTGGTTGGTACTAAGGGTGAATGTTTGGGAATCACTACGTATTTCATGAAAATTAGAATCAAACTACACGTAGTTCTTGATAGTCAAATGTTTAACAAAATTTAGTGAAGAAATTGATACCCCATTGTGAAATGGTAGAATCACTACTAGGACTATGAATGGAATTGTAGGTGTTTCTATGTATTTCATGGTAATGGAAATCAATCCATACATAGTTATTAAAAGATAAACTCTCCGTTCATCGATTTGGTCCGTATGGAGAGGAGGGGATTTTTTCTTTTGATTATTGTAGTGGGGCCTAGGATTAGAGGCCTAGGTGTCACTGCCTATCCTATAATTAAAGGAATCAAGTTACACATAGTTATTTATAGGAAAATCATTTTATAATCATGTGCAAAAGATGAATATGAAATGACGTGAAAAGAAGAAATATTATGGCCAAGCCCAAAGATAAATGTTTTTGTGTCACTATGTATCTCATGAAAAATGAGAATCAAGTCATACATTGTTCTTGAAATCCCATGCTGTTTAACACTATGAGGTGAGGATGGAGGCAAAATGATTTGAATTGATGGGAATATTGTGGTTGGTCCCAATTGTGGAAGTATGGAATCACTACATATCTTAAGAGAATGAAACGACTAAAGAGCCGTGCATTGTAATGTCTTATGGTGGGGACTAATGGTATGCATTTTACGGTCTCATATTCCGGACCAAGACAAGACTATTGATTCTGATACACATTGTTCAAATGGGGAACCCCCTTCCAAAACTCATAAGCCCACGTGAGCTATACTCAATGTGAGAAACAAGGAACAATAAGGGGCATGACCTGATATGATTAATGGAACATTGATATGTGGTGTTATTATTATTTAATCCAAAGGGATGAACTAATAATAGAAGATCCATTTCGGTTCTTTTAAGGTGGTATTTTCCTCATCTTCAAGGGCTATCATGATTTGAATGAACCTTGAGTACCCGTCTTTGAAGGAAATGTCTTGGAAGACAATAGTTTCATTGATCAAGAGTTATATGACCAACAATGGAAAATGTTCATTCCAGAGATACCAATTAAGGCCTCTTATATCAATTAAAACTATAATATTCCCATTCTTTTTCTTAACAGGGAAGATGCTAGAAATACATATTGGGTATTTTACTTCTTGAACAATGTTGTATTTGATCAACTTGTCAACTTCTCCCCCTACATTTGTGGCTTGAGAGGGGTGCATCCACCTAGAAACTCATTTTAAGCCTTCATTCTCATATGTTAGTATGATATGGTGTATAACCACATCTAGATTCAATAAAAAAATTTCTGTATAGTTCCAAGTGAAAACATATTGGTTCTTCTTTAGTAATGCGATGCACAAATCTTTCTCTTTGGGGGGAATGGCCGGGCAAATCAGAGTAGGTCGTGGGTCTTCTTCTATTCCCATATTTCTTTGTCGGAACTCATCTATGGTGGAATAGATGCCTTTGTTGAATATTGGAGGGGTGTTCCTAAGGTCATCCTCATCCTCTTACATTACTGAGCCTATGGAGACATTTCAGGTGAAGATGGAGATCTGGGGGCTTGTCTACCACTATCATGGCGAGAGATTCTATTAGAGGAGACATCATCATACCTTGGTATCTGAGTCATTGTAGAGATATATCAGAGATGATTGATTTTTGAACTGTTTTTGAGGACAAGATAGTCTTGGATCTTTGAGATTGGATCTGCTACTTCGACCATGTTTATGGGGATCACATAATTGCTATGGAGCATACTATAGGGGTTCACAGGGGTGGTCCCCAATCCATTTGGGGATTCCTTATTTATATCATCATCTACCATTTGTTGCATGACTCTATTTTTGGAGAAATATTCTCCATCATATGTGGCTCCACATGTTTTGAAAGGGGAGATGTCACCATGTGTAATGCCTACCTTTCCATTGATGGGGCACTTTAGGCATTGATGGAATGTGGATGATTCCTCCAAGTGTCTATGGAGCCAGGGCCTTTTGATAAGGATATTATATGAGGTGTATTACTAGATGAACATGAACTCAATATCATAAGCGAGTTCACCAAATGGAGCTTTGATTATGATCTTCCTAAGATGACTTTTCTCGCGTTTATCATACCCATGAATGGTCATATTTGTGTGGATAAATCCCCTTCACTATATTCCAAACGTCATGGAGTTTGAACTAGGACGAGATAAATCACAAATCCATTATCAATCATCACCCTTTGTAAATTGAAATTATTGAGTCTACCTGAAATGTATAGGGACTAAAGTTTTCTTGGATGACCTCGTCCTAATCTTGATTAGTGAATGAGATGAAGACATGAAATTATGAGGACATAGTCTCCACTCGATAGACCTTGGCTGCATCGACTTTTATCTTGAAATCCCATGGGCTCTATATGGATTAAAAAAATACCTACCTGAGTTATTTTTAAAGGGAGAGCACATCAAGGATTGAGATATTGGTTGTGACTACAACTATCAATTTCATATTATCATTATTTTGTTCTAGAGGTCGGTGCTTCCAAACTTGGGGATGCTCCTGGTCATGGGGTTCAGGAGATGAAGTATTTGAGGTAGATAGACCTAGTATTTTCACAAAAGATGAGGGAGTGTCTTCTCTTAGTAGCGTAGGTCACACCAGCCTTCCCCATTTTCTGGGTTGATTGGATTGACCTCCCTCTAAGTGGTCATGAAAGACAATCAGATATGGATAACTTCTTGAGGGATATGAGGAACCTCCTGTCTCCTTTTGAGAATTTTGGATCACTTTCCAATGAGTCTCATCTACATATATGTCCTTTATAGGTATATGAATAGAATATTGATTCTGACCACATCGGCACTATCCCCTGTATCCTCAGTTTTGGTGCATGTCGCCTCCCATTCCATCATTATGTGAAAGAAAAACATATTTGGGAGTATATTTATTATCAAAAAGGGGAATTCCAAGTGTATCAAATTTATAGAGCCAAATATTATCTCTTCATCCAAAGAGGATTCCATTTTGTGGGGAAACACAAATCCTGCAGATGATGTAAGGAAGAAATATGAAAGAGTTATGGCTTTCTTTATTGTAGAATATCTATCTTTCTCCTCTATCTATTCCTTCTTATGATGGTCACACCCATATTTGAGAGGAATATATGATATCTCTATATTTTTTGTTGAATCTATTGTGAGTCTATGAAGCTATGACTTCAATGAAATGCGAGCTTGATAAACTATTTCTTGAGTCATCTAGTTGTCAAACCTTTGTACATGCATAAAAGAAACATTCTTCCAATATTTATATTCTTCTAACCCGATGATGGTTATGTAAGCCACCTTCTTTAGGAATTTATATAGTGTTAAATATCTAGAATCAACCATTATTTGTAGTACATCATTGAAGATGAAGAAATATTTGATATTATGACCTAACATTCTATGATAAGGGAAGTAACTGGGACAGTTTGTGAAGTTGTCTTCCTCAGGCTTTCTGGGCTCTGGAAGCTTGAGCAAGTTATTATTTATGGATGCCCGAAAATAAATGGGGACTTGTTCATTCTAAAAGGAGTATACTTTTTTCATCCATTCCTCAAATACCGGGTGTCCTAGATGTCTCTATACTTCTGGATGAGGTTGATTCTGTGGTTTCCACCACTTGAGAGTAGGTTCTTGGTGGTTCGAAACCTGTCTTGGTTCTTTGATGGGTACCGACGTAGGATTGAAAGTGGAAGCTATAGTTTGTGTTCTGTTGGTATTTTCCCCTGTGCTATAAACATATGTCAAGACATGGACCGAGTTTGCTGAATACCCTCTTAAAGATGTTGTGCCATTTCAGTGAACAGTTGGAACCGACCTGGATATTTCATGGGGATTAGGATCATCTGCAACTTTTCCCTAAGATATTCAATATAGAGTTTTACTATATTAACTTGTGAGAGGGAAATACTAAGTGAATAATTTAAACATTAACACCATTCTATGAAATTAGGTACCATTTTGTTATCATTTTGTTTGTAGTTCATTAGATCAAATATCATTTTTTTCTCAGTGTTGAACTAAAATGATAAAATAATTGATGAAGAAGGTCTTTAGATTATATAAAAGATCTTATCGGCAGACTGCTATATGATACGAAGGCTAAACCCATTAGAGTGTTCACAAAAAACCTCAAATTGTTTTCCTCCTATTGATCTCGAGGGCTCATCATCGACCCACACCAGGATATGAAGTGTGTGAGATGTTGTTTAGGGTTCCCTATACTGGGAAGGTAGAGAGGGTAGGGTTACCAAAGTTGGGTAGGGGTGGAGTATCATCCACCCATTTAGGATATGAATTCATTTAAGGAATCATAAGTTTATCTTACCATTCCATTGCTTCTATTCGAGATGTTAATAACTTAATGATGTTATGAGACTCTTGAGGCACTGATATTGGTGCCGCCTACTGTCTGCTGGGAGTGGTCATTGGTTGATGAGGTGTTCCCACTTTTATCACCAACTAATTCTCAATTAATACTATGATGGAATGATTACCATAACAGGGGAGATTCTATCACCACAATAGAGGTAAGTCATGATTATTTTCTAATTCCTCGTTTATTAAGACTGGCTTCCTAGATCTGGAGGCAGTCTGATGCTTGAATACTGCTTTTGATGGAGGATAAGAAATGGGAGGGGGAATATTCATCTCTAGATGGAGATGATACCTAGTTGGAATATTTCCTCTAATTATCTCCTCATTGAGTTTCTAGAGAGATCATATTTCACTCTCATATTATGACAACTGTTCCAATTAGGAATGAAAACCAGTTCTTAAGGGTGGTGATCAAGAGGAAACTTATATTTCCTTTTTTTCTTTGATATTGTTCAACTGAGTAGGTGGAAGCCCATTATTTTTTGGTGCCAAAGTTCGATGTCTTCTTTGGTTTCGGGTGCATGTAACCTCGTTTGGTGTGTCCAAATCACCCTCATCCTAGGGTACATTTTCCACATTATGGCCCTCTGTGTTCGTGTATTGATTTATGTCTACCATGTTGACAGTAAAGACATTCATAGAGGCATATCATGCAATGTTGGTTGTTCCATTAGTTTCAACACAATAAGATGATTATCCAATGCCTTCATCAGGGATATTATTTGAACACTAGGACATGTTGGGCCATTTTGGATTTGAACTCAAAGAGGTCTGATTTATTATTCTGTATGATCCTACTATCTCAGTCTATGAACACTGAATTTGAGTGAGTGTTTGATTAAGGTTCCTATATAGGCCCTAACTAGTAGGGTATTGTATTTCCGTGGGAGGAACAAGTGGGTTGCTGAAAATTGATTTTTCCATCCCAACCAAGAGAATATTGATTCTCTATGTGGCGATAATGATGATTAGAATAACCCTATCAATGCGGGGTGGGGGTTATTTTGGGTCTCCATTGGAACTAATTGGTCTGGTTGTTAATGAACTAATGTCTACAGTCAAAGACTTGATTATTCCCAGGACATAAATGAAGGTATAAATAACCCATTACTAATGGGGTGGGGGTGATCTGGAATCATCACTAATTATTACAGAACCCTCTTAGGGGATGATGAACATGGAAATAGTTATTGAGGTATCAATTACCACAACCCAACAGGCTGTGGTTTGCCTATGGATGATGAGGGTATTCCTTGAATCCTCCCAAGATTTGATGATCTGAGGGCTGAAGGTGGTGGTAGATATTATCCTGGCCTAGGGGACCAAGTCTGCCCCTAGAAGCTACTATGTAAGATGCATGTATATCCCATTTGATGTGGTTCAACTGTTCTCATGTTGGAGTTGGGTGCGATGAAATACCACGATGGGAATTAGTTTTCACGAGAATCTATCTGGATGATTTCAACTTTATTATCTACGTTTGAAATGTGTTTTCATTGCTTCAGGGGCCCCAATTTGATATACTACTGGCTATCATCTTCCTCCATTAATGATGTTTTTGAATCTTTAAAGAATTTTTATTCTATTATAGTGATCAACTAGCCTGAGCATTACCGGTCCCCTAATTTTGACGGAGGCTATAACATTAAAGGAAGCGAAATTTGAGGGATTCTATCATTATAGGGGTGCAGGAATGTGTAACTCTACCTAATTTACTCTTCCTTGAGTAAAAATTCATTATGTGGCTCCAGAGATCAGTTTCTTAAGTTTCATGATGAAATGATTGAAAGAATATTGCAGATTTGCACTATGGTTTTCTGATTTTGGATCTCGAGCCATGTAGGGAACCACTAGGTTATGATGATAGTAGAGTATCTTGATTATCTGAATGTGAAACACATATTCTGTATAAGGGAGATAATGATTCTATAGACACAGATGACTATCCTACATATTATGGCATAATTAAGGAATGAAATACATTTCTAGATTACCTTGATCCTCATAACTAGAAGTATCGAGGGGCCAGAACATGATGGAGAGGTTGTTTTTAGATAACTCTCTACATATTTCAATGTCAAACTCCTCCTCATTAGACTTACACACCTCCATCAAGTCGGACTATAGAAGATGGATATGATGGTCGTCTATCAAAGGGAGTAGAGTGTTGCTATCTGTTGGTGGGGGGCCATATATAGTTGACCCTAATGTTTCGATCACCTCTCTATATGAAGGTTTTAGAGTTGTAAACACCTCTCTATATGGATTTATCTGGGAAAGGGTAAGATTACCTTGTCCATGAGAGATATCACCATGAGGAGGTTGACCATGGTGGATTTTAGGTGTAGAGTCCCTATGATCCAGATCCACACCAACATGAGGAGGACTATCATGGTAACAAACTTGTTCTACTTCCACTTCAATATAAGAGTCAACAGACCCTTAGGGTGTTGATAATGTGTCTGTAATAACCTCAAGATCACTAATATTGAGAAGATTAGAAATATGCTCCATGTTCTGCATCATGGTCAAAATTTTCCAACCTGCCTTTTTTGATTGCACAGTGATATGAGTCTATTATGTGACGGCTTATGAAACTAGTATATAACCATCTGGTGCTATGGGAGTTTATGCCCATTTCTAAAAAGCTCTTGGAATTTCCCAATAATTTTCTTCATTATTGGTAGGGATATGAGCATTTCTTGAGGAATTTCCCATTCTCACTTGGTGAGATCCAGTTAAGATGGGGGAATGAGCCTGCTATTGAGCCTTGGGGATTTTCCACTAGTCTTTCTTGGAAGAAGTATCTGCCTACCTCGAGGCATGTGTCTCTCGCAACTGGTGATCGCCAATTGGAACATGAATATAATTTTGGTTTGAATATGAATTACTCACTAGAATACAGTGGAAGACCTCTAAAATGGGAGAAGGAACATGATCTCCTCCTATATTTCAATATAATGATGCTGGAATAGTCATTCATTAGAAGAAGTAAGAATATACACCTTGTTTTCTTGATCTTATAGAATATGCATGCCCGATTCATTAATAGAAATATTAGCATGTCCGGAGAATTTTTTCCATTCTCACTTGGTCTCCCATGGCTAGAATGGGGATATATGCCCGATCATGGACCTTTCGAGTATGCTGCTGGACTTCTTCGAAAGGAATATGAGCATTTCCTAAGGCTTCCACTCCTTTAACATAGCGAGCACTAGCCAAAACATGGATATAAGCATGATCGTGGACCCTTCGAGTATGCCACCATAATTTTTTGATAGGAATGTTGCCCTATCCGAAGGAATGTGACACTCTCACTTGGTGAGCATTAGTTGTAATAGAATTATGAGACAAGTCCAATGCATCTTCCTTTATTAGAGTATACTGATAATCCTCCCAAAGAAGAGAAAGAGTATCCACTTGCACCACTACAACCACTTGTTCACGATGATTAGAGTGTTGAGTTTCCCTGGCTATAGGGATAAGAGTATGCATCTATCCCTTTATCTACAAAAATTTCAAAATATGTCGACATAGATCTTCTTCTTTTTTCTAAAATAAATTTTAATTTTAGAAAAGTGTGTGCAAGGATATAAGACTACTATTTTCCAACTCCATTATGTACTCGAAGATGTATTTGATTGAAACGGGGATATGATCCCACTTTTGTCCCTGTTGCTCCATCGATGTATGTTGATGAACTTCATGCATGAGGTAGGGATATGATCCTCTCCAATTATTTCTATGGGAATATTCCCAAATACTTATTCTACACTAATAAGGATATAATCCTTATTAATGGTTCCTGTTGGAATATATTAGCAGGCATCATCAGTAGGAGTGGGGATATAATCCCTCTCTTGGATATCTAGTACCCTCCTCCCTTGATGAGCCTTCCATGATGTCCGTACATGGGTATCATAGGAGACATCATATAGGGTTCTAATCATAGCAGGTGATGAGTGGGAACTGATAGGATGATGCTAGTGGTAATGTTTGGGTGGTTCCCTCATTTGGGGAACCGAAACCAAAAGGGATCCATATTCATCTTCTGTTTCCACCATCGTTAGACATTGAAGGTAACAGTTGTCTCTCTATGGGGATAAGCTTCCAAAGTGGTTGGTTATAGAAATGAGGGATAATGGCTTAGTAGAAACCTTTATTGGGTGATAAAAATATTCTGACTATCTTTCTTGGAGAGTCTCATGGGAATCTTCAATGTTTGGAATTGCACCATGTCGGTGGTACTCCTGAACCATCATATTTTCCATTTTTAGTTGGAGCAATCGAGCATGTGAGATTGCTTTGTTACCCATAGGGGTTGTGACCATAGATGATTTACCAAAATGAATTATGGATGATAGATACATTGTGTCGGGTTGGGATGTTGTCGATGAGAGAAGTAAATGCAATAACAATAACAATAAGGAGAAAGGTTACCAATTAGTGCTATATCTTAGGCATAAAAATTCTCAATCAGGTATGCATGGTTAACACAATGGTCCAGTTTTCCCGATCCAACCATTCTGCTCACATGGAATTCTTAATGGAAGGATGGAATTACAAGAATTACGGTTATAAAAGACCATCTATATGATCACATCGGCCTTACTACTTGGTTGTTAAAGAGTTTTCAAAATAAAGTGTCCTAAGAGATTCACGTCAGGACTATCCATTTTTTGCATATGGGGGAAAAATGGATCAACAGATTATAACCCAATAATTTGTTATAATATAGTTTTATGTCAGGTTCACCATTTTTGTTTTCATATAGTGGGTAGAAAAAATGATCCGACTGATTATATCTTGTTCATTTGTTATTATAGAGATTCACATGAGGTTTAAAATTTTTGTTTCATTGAGATTTGAAGCATGGAATGAGTTTCACTGGATGGTTTGGTTGAGGGGGGTTTTATGTCCTCGATCAACTTCTAGCATCGGGTTTTATATTTGTTTCGCCTTTACCAGAAACTCCCAATTGTTCCCTCATTCGTAGCTGGGTACTAACCTACTCTACAGAGGTTGGCGATCATTAATGTTTCCAATCCCAATGAATATTAGGGACTCTCATTGGCTGAGAGGATGGGAGGTCAGGCTCATCACACCCTTTTATGGGTAATTGTTTCCTACTCCAGGACCCTCTTATAAATTTATGATATGTTCATGAATCTCTTCCTAATATCGATACGAGGGAGGTTACCTTAACAAAATAGATATAGGTTAATTATATTTTAATGGAAAAGGACTAGGGTCTCTTTAGTGGATCCATATGTATGTATATGAGGTTATACATTAGTTTATGGTAATTGGAGGATTCTTATGTGTTGAAACTGTACAAAAAAGTGATTCGTAATTCGTTTCTATGAAAGAAGGTAGTTAATATTCTGAGGAGAATATTGATCCATTATGTGGAATCTGATGTATCTGGGTTACTGAAAGAACCAAAACCCACATTATTTGTTGGATCCATGTAGTTTTACGTCATGAAGAAATGACTTATATGGGTGCTCTAGTACACTGAGTATTTAAGATCGATCCCCAGAGGGACATACTACATATCCCTTGTATTGAGAGAATCAGGGTTATCATGGTTTATTCATACATGGATTATATATGAAGGATACCCCTATCATTGTGGAGACTCATGGTTCATATGATATGATTTTCAAAACTCCCTAATACCACATGAGACATGATTGTTTTGACAGACAAGGGATATCATGTAATCAAGTTCATTAATTTGAATTTGGGACTTATATTCATGGATTTCCCTAGATTGTCAATATGGTGCTCGAACCATGGGAGAGGTGTCCTATGTATATAGAATATGGTATGAATTATAGTCTTCATATATCCCTTTATATTAGGGATTAGACACTAGAGATACCCATACCATTGTAAAGGATTATAGTGTAGATTTCAGGATCATTGCAACTCTATAAGCCCATATGAGCCATTCTCATTGGGAGAAACAAAGGATATAATGCAATAAATTTCATTTCATTGAATAATGGACTTAGATGCTAATATTTCCCTAGATGGTCAATATAGAGGTCAAACGTCAAGAGAGGTGGCATGCATATCCTAAATAAGGTAGGAATTCGAGTCTCCATAGTTCCCTTTATACTAGGGCTTACATACTGAGGATACCTATATGACCTAGCTTACTTGTCTAGAGGGTTTCACATCACCCACTTGACTTGTAAGAAGGACATCACAACATTCCGATGATTTATTTTGGGACCCATCGCATAACCTAGCTGGCTTTCCCAGAATGTGTAACATGATCTAGTTGACGTACTCTACTTTCATTTTCCTGATATGGTTTGACCCATATAGAGGGTGTCACAAGAGTTGGTATAACATGGATCAGAGGATTTCATATATCTTGGAAAACATCCTTAGAGGTCATCGTGAGACCAAGTTGACATGTCTAGAGGGCGTCGTGGGTATCAACTGACTTTTGTGGAGGGTATCATGAGAGATTGGTTTTCACTCCTAGGTGAAACCAAGAGACTTGAATAACATTAGAAGGTTATATTATTTGTTTTAGGTGATGTATCTGATATAAATTATAAGGTTTGGGTGATAGGTTAAAAAGGTTTTGCGAGGGCAATGTGGTGTTCTCAATGAGACTATATGACCTAATTTGACATGACCAATGGATTTCACATGAACCAAATAACATGCTGAAAGAGCATCATGAGATATAGGAAACATGTCTTTGTACCATCACTTGTCATTGGAAGAATCACGCGATGCTCATGTGGGATGAAAATATGTCTTTCACTTAAGTACCCCCCTTTTAATCTTTGTTCTAGCCCTTATATTGATGATTCCTTAGGATTGTTAAATATTAGTTTATCTTGAGTCTTTCATGATTTGGGGGATTTGTGGTATGTTTTTCGTAAACCATTCTATAAATCATTCATGGTATCTTTTAATGATCTTAAAAAGTACCTTATGTATGGTTCTTGATTACTCCAACTATTCATCGGTACATTACCTGACGAAGGGCTTACTGGTCACAAGATTAGAGACTCTGAGAAGTCTGCTCTAGCCCTTGTGGCTAGGAGTTCAGAGGTCAAGAGATGAATTATCCAGAGTTTAAACCTTTTTTGATGTTGGATTAGGTAATTTATAGGAATCATCACCCTAGTTTTCTGTATATTGTGGGGAATATCTAGCATTAATCCAGGACAGAGTCTGTGAAAGGATCTCGCATCACACTACTTCGCAAGACTCTACCATTGACTTCTCTAAGGACGTCATTTGATTTTCAGCGACTACGAGTCCCTCCCATCAATGAATCCATTATTAGATTATTTCCAATTAGTAGGGACTCATTTTATCACTCATATGTGTTAAAGGAATTCATTATTATCATATTGACATGTCAATGCGACTTCAAGAGATCCATGTTCCTATTGAAAGACATCTGTGATATGCACAATGAATTATATGGGGGCTTTACTTGAGATAATGATACATTGTATGGGGGATTTTCTAGGACCATACAGAGGACTTAATTAATGTTATGAAATCATTTTAAGACAAAACATTCCTTCTTCCTCCTCCATATTTTATTCCCCTTGATTTATGTAATAGTGGTTGGTATTTATGTGAATTTTTTTGAGTAATTTCAATAAAAATTTCTCTATATATTTTTCAGTGATGCATCACATGACCATTATATGTCATTTGGGGGTGAATGGTCATTTTTTGAAAAATTCAATTTGTTTGAACTTGGAGTGATAAAGGGATTTATATGGTCACCCATACATACCCAAGGATTTTTTTGATGAAATGGATGACAAGGCTACCTAACTTCGAGAGATGAGGTGGACATGTCACAAGTGACTCATGACATTTTCTAGATTTACAAGGGTGGACCACATGTCTTTCAAGGATCGTGAGTAGCTCACACCTCCTCCATTTTTATCTGTGTTTTTGTTTCATAATGGCTTAGAGGTCTTGTGAATTTTCATGTTTGTTTTTAGGCATAATTAACCTTCTCGTTGATGATAAGTCCCATAAAAATGTTGACCACAAGGGGATTCCACCATCTAGGCATCCTTCATCTAATTTTTAGGGGATTTTCATGTTGGATTTCTAGGTGTTTGTTACTGACAACCCACATGGCCTTGGGGAACTAATCCAGTTGCCGCTTGTATGGTTACTGATTTTATGGAGCAACTTCAAAAAAAGAGGGAATTGTTAAAAAGGGTATCTGCAGGATCCTCCACTGGTTATACAATACGCATGGAGAATTAATGTGACATTATAGTGGTCAAGAAATATAGAGTCTCTTAATTAATCCCATGATCTATGGATCTCAACAATCTTCTTATTCCTTTTTATTTGAAGAGAAAATAATATCCATATTCAGGTATTTCTTTTTTTTTGTGAATTTTCTGATGCATATTTGGTGGATTTTACATAATGTTACAACTATTACATTTTATAGACGTAATTTGAAGGATAATTATGAAAAGGAATGTTGTTTAGGATTTAATCAATCACTAGGATACTCCATGAATCTTTTTTATAAAAATATATAATCTAGATTTCCCTATAAGAAATGTATTTAATATGTATGTGTTACTATGAGTTTTATTACTAATCCAGTCTGAAAAAAATAACTTGGGCACTAAAAAAATCTAATTAATCTATTTTTATAGGAAAACGTAGAAATAAGTTATAATAATATGTGGTATATTGGTAACAGGTTGTCCATGCATACGAATAGTAAAATATATAACTTTTTTCTTTTAATTTATGTAATGGAGACACTGTCACTTTTTGTGACAACTCTAAAGGTATAGTCAATGGTTTTTGAGATATAGGTATTTTATGACTTGTTATAGTTTCAAAAATACTATATTTATAGTTTTTAAAACAAAGTTTATTTAGAATATCTTATATTTTGGAATATGATGTGATTATAATGTTTAAATATATTAAATTTATTTTTTATAATGAAAATAACATTTTATTTTATTCCAATAGAAAAAAATTATATAAAAAATTTATTTTCTGAAGTAACCTAAAAAATATAACATTCTTAGACACTATAGACAAAGAAGAAATTCTATGTTATAGAAGGTTGGGGTTTATTCATGTTTGAAAACTATATAAGTTATAAAAACATGTACAAGCTCTGCTAATTCTAAATTTTATAACAAGTATTTATTATGTGAATCTTTTCTGATGGGAATGAAACAAAAATTGTATCTTTGATAAGTTAATATGGTAAACACAACTAGATGATTAGAACTAGTTAATATTGATTTGTTTAGACCCATATGATCTTCTTGTTTAGTTAGTAATAGATATGTGTTTGTAATTTTATATGATTTTAGTTGATTCACTTGGACTCTATTAATTATAATGTGAAACCTTAAACACATTTATTATATTCTGTAAAAAAACATAAAATCCAAAATTTCATTAAGTAAATTCAATTTTAAGTGAAAAGGGGGATATTTTTGAACATTGAAATTTATAAATTTTATGGAGATGTCAAATATTTCCAAAATTTTCCACCCCTATAACTCCACAAAAATGGTGATGTCGAGAGGAGAATGGAACTATTCAAGAAATGGTAAGGAAAATGTTAAATGAATTCAACTTACCAAAATATATTTTGTCATAAATAGTTAATAATGCTTATTATATCTTAAATAAAGATCACAATTGAACTAAATTAAAGAAAACTCCTTATGAACTGTTTGAATAAAAGAACCCTAAGATCGATTACCTTAATGTATTAGGTTCTAGATTTTATATTTTAAATACTAAAGATAACATGGATATATTTGAAATTAAAAGAGATCAGGTAATTTTTCGTAGATATTCAAATAATCAAAAATATTATAGAGTTTATAAAAACATAACTATGTTAATGGAAGAATATGTACGTGTAGGTTCATTGAAAATAATGTAAACTAGATTATAGATTTGGTTAGTTCTTTTGTGGAATTTAAAGAATACAATTTTGATAAAGGTAAACCAAAAAATGATAATGAATCAATTGAGGTGGATATTATCTCTCCTCAACCTGATCATATTAAATGGAAAACTCATAGAGATAATTCATTAGGAAATGAAATGAGAAATGTTGAATATGGAATAATAACTAAAAAAATCAGTTTTGATTTTTTGTGCGAATTTTTATTTTGTAGATGATTTTGTACTTGTTAAAATTAAAGAAGCATTGGATTATTAAAATTGAATAAATTCTATGTATGATGAACTTGAACAACTTAATAGGAATAAATTCTTGAACCAAGTTGAATTACATAAATAAAAACATTCTATAAAGACCAAATTGATTTTTTGAAATAAAAAGGATGAGTCTAGTAATATAGTTATAAATAAGGATCAATTAGTTTCCCAATGTTATTTACTAGAAAATGCATCAATTTTGAAGATTATTTTGCACCAGTTTCAAGATTAGAATCCATTAAAACTTTATTAACATTTTCTAGATTTCAAAATTTTAAATTGGTTCAAGTGGATAAGAAAGTGATTTTCTAAATTGTGAAATTTTGGAAGAGGTATATGTTAATATACCACATAGTTTAAAAAAATTATGATTTTCCAAATTGTGTTTTCAAATTCTTTAAAGCATTATATGATAAAAAGAAATATTCAAGATCAATTTTATAAGATGCACACAATATTTTTCCAACAAAATGATTTTAATAATATTAAGGTTGATCTATGAATATTTAGAAAGCAAATCTCTTCTGATATTGTAATTATAAATATATATATTGATTATATTTTATTTGGTTGAACTAATTGTATACTGATTAAAGATTTTTTAAAATCAATGACTAATGAATTTGATATGATCATAATTGGAGAATAAATATTTTTCCTTGGTCTTAAAATTTTTCAATGAAAAGATGATATTTTTATAATTAAAATAAAATATTCCTAATATTTAGTTAAAAAACTAAATCCTGATTCATGTAAAACTATAAGAACCCCAATAAGAACCAGTTCTAAAGTGAATATAGATGAATCTAGAAAGTATGTAAATGATAAATTGTATAGATAAATTACAGGAATCCTATTATATTTAACTATATCAAGGAATGATATTATTTTTTCTATCTGTATGGGTGCTAGAGATCAATCTAATCCAATGTAAACTTATTTAAAGGCAATAAAAATAATAAGTAGATATATAAATGGAACTGTTTAGAATATTTTATTTTACTCTAATAATAAATATTTCAATATATTATCAGGTTCTGATTCTAAATTTGGTGGCTGTAGACTTGATAGGAAAAGAATATCATTTATGTGTCACTTATTTGGTAAATGATTAATATCATGGAGTTCCAAAAAGAAATTATCAGTTTCATTGTCCACATTAGAGGTTGATTACATTTTTCTGTAAGTTTTTTGTAATCAAATCCTCTATATAAAATAAAATCTATGGGATATTGAAAATTAATTATATAAAATTCCCCTATTCTGTGATAATACATCTTCCATTTCTCTATATAGAATTCCTTTATAGAATTCTAGGAATAATTATATTGAAGTTAGATTTAAATTTTTAAGCGATAATGTTAATAAAGAGGATATTTTTTTGGAACAAATTAAAAAAAATAAAAAAATAAAAAATATTATCTTTACTAAAGAACTAGATTCTATGATATATGAATTTTTTTTGAGCTGAGGATAATGGAAATTTAATTTTTTAGAGCATGTTAATTTTTTTATTTTTATATATCTACTGTTTGAATTATATAAATTCATTTGGTGTTATCCTATTCTTGTTATTTTTTATAATTCTCTTAATTAATTTTTAGTTTTTTTCTAATTTTTTATAAATTTTAAAAAGGTGGAGAAAAGAGGGAAAACATTTAGTATTTCATTAAATTATTATTACTTGTTTTGAAATTAATAAAAATATGAGATTATTTTCTCTAATGAATTTTATTTATATTTAGTTTATTGTTTATTATAGATTACAAAACCTTATTTTAATTCATTTAGTGATTTTCTTATTATTTAAATTTTGTAGTTTTTTTAAAAATGAAATTACAGATTTAATAGTTTATTTTTTTCATTTGTTAATTGTTACGAGTGTTTAATTTGATTTCTTAGTGGATTTAGAAAAACAATTATGCCAATATTTACATTCCCCAAGAGCCATCACTTCAACCAAAAAGGGTACCAAAGTTTATACCCTATGGGATAGCCGGCCCAAGGATCCCAGAAGGAAATAAAGGTGCATTTATGGGCTGTGTTTAGGCCCAAAGTAGAGTGGGAGTGAAGCACACCTATAGAAGTACGAGTGGGACAATGTAGGTTCTATGCTACCCATGGTGGCATGATATTCATGTGTAATAATATCAAAACCCCATAGACATATTGAGCTAAAAGATACATGCTTTAATTAATAAATTTCTTCATATTCTAAGGGAAAAATCTATGTGATACAACAAGGTGTATAGAAACAATTCACAGGTATTAAATGAAATAAATATTTCATGCGTCATCCAATCACACCTATCCGAGACATATGATCTATTAATCTCTATCATCATTATACTCTTAACGATTAATTGTGTTCCAATACACTAGAGTTTTGAAAAACCACCAACGATCAAGGATGATCCTTCCACATTTATTTTATGATCATTCTTTTGAGTTGATGAGATAGTGAACCTCTATATATACAGTCTACATCTTACATGCATGAGTTCTTTCAATGAAATTAATATGACCATGGATAATACAAATAAACAGGTTTCTGTTCATATGTGATGATTTAAAACATAAAAAAATTCAACACATTGTAGATCAACACTCGAATAGTAGTAACATCTACAATTCGACAAAAAATAAAAAGACAAAAAATAAAGAACCGTAGCTCACACTTGATAGTAGATCATATACCATTAAAATATGGTAGAACTTCAATGAATTGGTAGATAACTTTCTTGATGGTTTCTACTCCTTCATGGTTGATCACACTGAATAGTAGATCACACAAAATAGTAGATGACACTGAATGGTAGATCTTAACAAAAACTAAATCACACCAAACAATAAATCACACTGAACTATTGATCACACATAATGGTAGATCTCCTTGATCGGTGGATAATAACAAATGGTATATCACGTCAATATATATGTCACACCAAATGGTAGATCATACTGAATGAATGATCACACCAAATAATAGATAATGCATCCATGGTAGATCTTCAACAAAGGTAGATCACCGCTCAATGGTATATCTCACATCAATGATAGATCAACATGACGGTAGATGACACAATGATATCATGCTAGTGGTATAAATATCATGTTTTCACCTGGTACATTTCTATATTCCATTAGATTACAATTATTTTCTACAAAATAAGAATTTATATTATTTTTATTATTTCATTTGAGAAATAATATTTCAATTATTACTTTATTTATTTTAATTTAATAAAATAAAATTAAATGTTATTTAAAATATTCTGAGAAAAAATTATAAGCACAATTACTCGTACAATTTATGATACTCTATTTTTTTGGAGTTTTTAGTTCTCTAATAATATACAATTATATTTTTATATTTTTAACTATTTTATAAATGTTTATAATATTTTTTTTATCATGATAGAAGTATTATGATATTATTTTATAAATAAATTAATATCACCAACAGTCAGATATTATGTGCGGAATTTTGAAATATAAGTAATATTTATATTTTAGATTTATATTATTATTATAGAGTGTCTTTATGTGTTTAACCAATATGATTCTCCAATATCATTGTAGATAATGAAACACAACTAGTTGTTGAAATATGAACCAATGAATTCGATAAAAGATTATTCAACAAGGATTAACAATGAAGATTAAAACAATTCTTGAGATAGAAAGATATATATTTTATAAGATCATTGTGAAGTACTATTTTTTGAATATGGATACTATTCTATTATAATAATCTTGAAGGACATCATCATTTTCACCATCAAATTCTAATGTGATCAAATTTATTATGTTACATCAACATTAAATATTGTCTACATGTTTGATGTTCATAGTTTATTTCTATTGTTGAATCGTTTTATTTCTTTTTATTTTCCTCAATAGTTGGTTTAATCCTTTCCCATCCAAAATCATTTAAATGGGTTATTCGTACTATCTAAAAGTTAGTTCGTGTTGTGAATCCTTGAAAAATGTTAGGTGGGTTTTGACTCCTTCAAAGGCTAGTGTTTATACTACAAGGTAAAAAAAGGTATGTGCATATGTAATTGATTTCTCAGTCCCTATAAAATGTTATGAACTAGTAAAAGCTATTATCCTCACCATATAGAGGAGACTGAATAGTTGAATAGGATATTGGAGATCTAAACTACAATAAAAAACAGTCTACTTTATTTTTATGATTTTCTGCTACAAAATTAACACTATTAAACCCTCTGATAATCATATTCAATTGATTAATTTTATAAGGTGTATTGACCCCCTCTAGTCAATCTTACATTACACTAGGACATAAAAATGTGTACGTAAGGACTACCACCTTTATGAAATATTGCATTTTATTTTTCATACTATCTTAAATGGATGGTATTAAAGGTGTATTTAATGTATAAACATGATAATTATAACCTGTTTAACATTTTATATATAACAAAATCATTACCGAATTTACCATATTCAACAAATCGAAGTTATTTTGAGATTATAAGTCGAATGACCTCAAAAATATCTTTCATAAGTACAACTAATTTTGTAACTATAATAAGCATGAGAATAAATGAATTAAATGGAATAATGATTATGAAATGAAATTTAAAAAGTTTCTTAATAAATTAAGTAATTAATATAATTTAATTATTCAATATTTAGATAATATATGAAGCAAGGATGACTCAAGGTAAAGGATTTTTTTTGAGTATTTTTTAAAGTCCTCCATTCAAAATCATTATATTCTATATCAATATTATTCAGAATGTTTCATGTATGTTATTATTTATAATTAATAGGTTTTTAAAGGCCATTTTCCTTACTTTTTACTTGTTTTAAATTTGTTTAAAAATGACTATTTATAACATTTTTCACACATGTCACTTTTTACTCTTCTTATAAAAGTGATAATTTTATTAACATTTACAAAATGACCAATTTTATCACCATCATAGATATTATTCATAATAAAGATTCATCTATAATTTATCTTGGGGTTTAAAATAAGATATTATACCCACTATTCTATTAAATTTTCTATTTTATGATTATTCAAGGGAAAATATATTTATCCTTATTTAATGCTAAAATAAAAAGTTCTTCCACTCATTAGTTCAAATGGGTTCTCTAATGGTTTTATTATTAATAAGTTCAAGATTATAAATGTTTTTATGATATTATACTTGGGAGATATAAATAATGATGGGTGAGCCAGTGATACTACTCTACAATGTATTGGGTAATGATTTAGTCTTTAAATTGAAAAATGGTTGAGATAAATGATTATGTTACTTCTATTGAAAGTGTTATATGAATCATTTTAAGAAGGGTTTGAATATGATGACTCAAGAAGCCATTATGTTTTTATCTCTTCATGCTATGGTTTTTAAAGGATTTCCTTTAAACAATAGTGTTTTTCATAAGTTGTTATGATTTATTTATATGTTCAATGTTTATTGTTAAAAAGGTAAACATTTTAAGGGGGTTTCATGTTTTTTAATAGAACAATTGGATTAATTTAATTTTATATCCCTTAATGATATTTTTTTCTTATCCAATGCTTTCAAATGCTTTTATAGGATATTAGAGTGCATAATAATTATCGAAAGGTCAATCATTTTGAAATTTTTAATTTTCTAAGAAGAAGAAGAAATGTATTGAACTAAATTGGGGTATAAATTTGGGAATATGTTTTTATGGAAAACATCTAAAATGTGTTAAGGAAACAAATATAATAGGTAATTGTTTTTAAAATTCCGAAAAAATCTAAACCTAAAAGACAATGGGAATATACGAATGTGAAATTATTGTCATTAAATTCATAATTAGGGGTTATATATGATATAGGGTGAAATATTTATTTAATGAATCACCCCTAGATTTAGAAAGTTTATTTTCTCTCTCTAGTTTCATGATTTACTTCATGCCCACCAAGAGATATATCCTAATTTAGACTACCTCTGAGGTTTCATCATCATTAATTTTTTCCTATTTACTAATAACTTAATCTTTTTCAGTAGAGGGATCCTTAAGATATTTTTATTAGTCCATGAAACTCATTATTACTTTATCCTATGATTCATATTTGTCTCTTTCACTTTAATCATCGTAATATTTTTGTATCGTGTTTTGAGAAAAGGATATTATACAATATTGTGTTGAATTTTTTTAACCAATGAATGAATTTCCTCTATAATGACCACTAGAGATCTTATACTTCTTTGTTAATCATTGATATTGACCATCATACATATATTATTGTTTATTATTAGGTAAATTAATTAAAAAGTATCTAATCATTAAATAATTGAAAAAATTAATGGAATATTACCTTTATATTTTCCCATCAATTATTAATTCCTTTTAAAAAAGTGATATGAATTCATCAAATCCCATGGTTGCATCATCAAATTTATTTTCTTCCTCATGAGTTTTGTAAGGATCAATGTTTGTAGAACCATTCAAATTTTCAATCCATATTCATCTCATATTTATATTTTAACAAAAAGAATAGACCTCACTTTATCTTAAAAGATATAAAAACATTATTGATCTTATTAAATACCCACTTATCTATGTATTGATAATCAAGGTGAGATATATTCAAATAAAACTTATCTAGGAGGCTTCAATTTAATTTTTTTACAATGGTATAATAAACAATAATTCCTCTATAACATTTAATTGAGATTACAACTTTGATCACATGAGTAATGAATTCCTAAATCATTTTATATTTTCCCACCTAGATATCCTCAAATTGATTCTGGATTATTTTAAACCACAACCCCATTAATTTGTTGTATCTATCATGTATATCATGCAATTTTCACCATAATTTAATTATTGTTTTCAATCCAATAACTCCTGTAAAATCACTATTTAAGAGGGATGAAAGTTATTCATTGTTCCCTCCCACATTAACTATGAAATTATTCATGTATAGAAATTTGTAGGTTTAATAAAATTCCAGAGGATACAATTAATTCTCAATGATATAAAGAACATATAATCCATGAGATATAACATATGGAACCATACTATCCCATCATAGTTGAAATATATTATAATTTAATATAAAAACTCCTTTTTTTGTAAATATTAGTCATATATTTCATTTATCTCATCAATATAAAGATGTTAATGATAAAAGAAAAATCAGATCCATGTGAATAGATACTAGTAAGAACATCATGAATGATATGATATCAACTGATGGACCAAGGATAGATTATACCATTACCAGGAGAGGGGAAAATTAGTGGTCGATAAAAACGCTAACTCTCAGTGTATATTTTTCCATCACATTTTACTGGTATTGGATTTGAGTAATGATTATGTTATGATGAGAGTTAACTTGAATAGGAAAAATCATATCATATGGGTGACTATAGGGTTCACTAACTCTTATTTTTAAGTATTTAATCCTCAGTGAAAAATGTTTGTGTTCCCACTATGAAAATTTCAATTTTATTATCAATATGAATAAGAACAGTTTTGGGTATATAACTAGAACTCCCAATTACAAGAATAAATGATGATCACCAGTATTTCAACAAGTCTATGATTTCTATTTCCTCATGTACCTACTTAATTTTCATCATATCTACGACATTTCTCTTCTAAAAAGTCTCATCCAAAACCCTATGGGATTGGATGGTTGGTTATCTCAAAGATTCCACTCTTTTCCATTGCTTGAATGTTTAATTATGATACTCATAACATATTTATATATAAGTAATCACCAAGAAAAGGTTTCCTCCAAAAAATATTTCAGAAGTGGAGTTACCCAGATCTAAAAGTATTGGCTATATAAACTCCCAAATCCTAATTTTCCTTAACCCTTTATAGGTATAACACTAATTCAAATCAATAATAACTACAAAAATTTTCATCCCCATGGTCCACACTTGTATCTTAATAAAACACCCTATGATTTTAGAATTAATTTTCCTTTAAATAAATACTATGTTTAATATATTTCTTCACAAATATCACAGAACTAAAAAATCCCTGATAAATTATTTTAATATAAAATTTAAATTAGTATATATAAAACTATAATAATATAGCCTTTATATGGATATGTATAAATAGTGGTTGCTACATTCTTAGGTTCATGTAGAAATAAATATAGAGATGATTTTCAATACTAGTTAATTGATAAAAATCAAGTATTATAGCAAAATACTTAGAAAAATAATTCTGTTCACAAAAATATATTTTAATAATATGTTATGAATTTTATTATATATTTTTTAAATAATTTTTGAACAAAAATTATTAATAATTTATATAGTAAAATAATTTAATAATTATCCAATAATTATTACTAGGAAAACAATAAGTTCATTTCCTCCTTAGAGGATACTTTTTTTTCTATAATTGTTCTTATATGTTATGTGTAGTTACATTAAAGTTAATTTTTAAAAATTTTATAAATTGAATCAGATATAATTACTAAAATATTTTTAATTAATTTGAGAAATTTCATTTTTAGGAATAAAAATAAGTTATCGAGACTAATGTTAATTACCATAATAATGGCAAGAGGGTAATTTTGACAGAATTGATCGAGAAATGTTTTTTTATTTTTATTTGAATAAATTAAATCAATATATTTTATAAAATTACACAAATTTAATATTAAAACATATAAAAAATATTAACCTCTATTTAATTAGTAATTGACATGAAATAAGAAGAAGAACAATTAATATTTTAAAAGCATTTTCTTAAAAATAGCGATGATTATATTTTACGCTTTCATTGAAAAGAAATATTACAAAATTTTAGAATTTAAAAATGAAAATAATTTCATCATTTTTATATTTATAATAAATAAATTAGCTTATTATTATGTTTTTGTATCTTTCTCAAGATATTATTTTTTAGGTGAATAGTACAAAATAAAATTTTTACAAATACCATGACCTTTATGGCATAATTAGAACATTAGTATAACTAAAAATTTATGAAACCTATTTCATGAACAAATAATTATTTTATAATTAAAATTATACATTTTAAAATATTAATTTTAATATAGAAACCTATATTTGAAAAATTCAGAACTGAAGTTATATATTTCTCTAAAATTTATTTTCTGCGTTGAACATTTATTAATTTGTAAATAATTTTTATAAATTATAAAATTATAATATTATGAATAAAAATTATATTTTGAATCAAACTATCCAAATTATATAATAAATTTAATTTAATTTTTATTCTTAGCAATAAGTCACTGAGGTTGAAAATTTTAGTAATCACAATAAAACTAAATTGGGGTAAAATGTTAAATTAAGGGTAAAAAGACAAAATATATATAAAAAACATATATTATTTGAGTATATGAGATCTATATCAAAAATAATTTCCCCTATACACTAATATCTACTTTTGGATCCGAATTCCTTAAATAATCTACCTCTTATTAGAAAATTATAACAACAACCACTTATAAAAGGAGCTATTCATCACCCCACTTATGATCACACAATAACCCACATAGTTCTACAAATTTATACCTAAATACCACAAAAAACTCTTATTAATAACCTAGAGGTTTTTTATCCTCAAAATAACACCCCTCAAAGCCTTATTTTAGTTTTTAAAGGTGTTATTTCAAGGAGTAAGCTAAAAATTCTCGAATAAATCTTTTTCATTTCTGTTTACTTATGTATTTTTACTCTACCTAAAATTTTATAATTAATTAATAAAAAAATAAAAAAATTATATTTTTTTTACTAAAATAATATTATATTTTTTGAAAACTCATTATCTACCTTCCACCCTTAACCATAGAAATAATGAAAAATATCATCCATGTGTATGTGTGGACTACCGCCTCAAAGAACTGTGTGTTTTATTTTTCATCACTATCTTAAATGGATGGTTAAAAAGTCTTTTAGATGAAAAATATTATATTTATAACCTTATTAATACTCTAAAACTAGATACAAAATCCATACTTATTATTGTAATATAGAAATGAAAACATCATCTCTGTGTACGTAAAGACTACAACCTCTATGGAACGAAGTATTTAATTTTTCATTACAAACCTAATTGGATGATTATAGGAAAGTATTACATGAAATAAAATTATTTTTATGGCATCATTAATGTTTTTTTTGTAATTTATAGTAATATTTAACTTCTTATTAATACAACAACTTTTATTTGTGATAAATTACAGAAAAAAACTTGTCACTGAATCATGACTGAAAATATTATGGAATGAAATTAAAAATATATAAGTAATTATAAAGAAAAAATTTGAGTACTTTTGATAAAATAAGAATTGTTGAATTTTTACTAAATAGTTGGGGATCATCATATACATTTTAATGTTTGTGCAAAGCAATCAAAATAACTAACATCTGATGATGAGAATATAATAGTACTTACTTATAATTATTAAATAAATTATTGTAATTGAAGGATATATAGGTTAATAGGTATGAATAAGTTTTTGAAATAAGTTATTAAGAAGGTTTTGTTTATTATATATGATGTTATTGTTCCTTTATGGAAGTTTATAGAAAAGGTAAGGGTCTTCTGGAATCAACTTCCTTTCTTGAGTCATAATTATTCCTCTTTAACTAGGTTTTGGAAGATTTTGTTCTTCTATATTATGATTATATTATATTTAATTTCCTCATTATTTAACAGGGAATTATATTTTAATATAAAATACATCTTATTTTATGAGATTTAATCTTCATAATGTTTGATTATTTTAAGAATTATTTTCATCCTCTCCAAATAAGAACTTTTTCTTCCATTTCCACATTCAATCTTCCCACCAATGAACTAATTTATTACTTGAAATAAAAAATATGTATTATTTCTTATGATATGAAAATCTCTCTTAATATTTTTTCAAAACATATATTCATCATTTACTTATATGTGGATTTCAATAACATTATTTTTAATATTGATTTTTTTACTTTCATGGTCGTATATTTTATCTTCCACTTCACATTTCCATTGGAAAATTGTTATATATTTTTTATGAATGTTTTATTGAGATTTATTATTAAATAATTTTTAAAAACATATTTATGAAAAAATCTAAAAACTTGTCTATTAAAAAACGACTAATTACTTCTTCACTTTAGGATAATGTTACGAAATTACACCTAATGTCCTTTTTTATGTTCCGATTCTATTTTCATCATTAACTACAATAGATATAAATTCAATAGAATTGAATTTTAAGAATTTCCATCTAAATAGATTTATAGAAAAATAAATTTTCCCTGATTTATTTTTTGATTTTCGTTAATCTAATTATTGATTTCATTTTATGTGAAACCACTAGTAAATGTTAAGAAACCCATTTTATTTATATGGGTTCTTTAAGATATGATTAATGATGAGTTAATATGGAACACATATGCAGGAATGATACTGATTGGGGTTCCATATCTCTCTCCAATGCATTAGTTATGATTTTATATATCACGGGATAATGAATTGTGGTCATACATGGATTTTTTTGACAACTTATGTGGTTGACATACATGGATTTTTTCAAAATATAAAGGCTTGTAAAGATTGTGTTTTCTCATAATTTTATGTTTCCTTGTGCTTATATTTGTGTCATAGTTGCTTATTGTTCTATGATTCCAGGACATGTCTGCTTTTTTTATTTTAAATTCATGTAATTATTCCCCGTGGATAATACCCATAACCTCATGTTCCTCCACTCTTACACCATGGTATATTCTTTACTATTTAATATTATACGTAATTATATCATAAGTTATGGAAAAATATTATTGTTTGACGTTTATTTTAATCATATATTTCTATCATTCTCATTTTTTTATTTTATTATGATATAAACCTTGATTATAGGTTAATATGTTTTACCCTTACTATGTATTTGAGCACAACCCTTCTTATGCTTACATTCCTTATGTTATAAGGATGAATATTACTTTTGAGATTCTAAGAAGGGAGTCTGGTGTGGTTATTTTATAGATAAATGATTCTACGTATTTAAAAATAAGTTTATTATATAGATAATACTCAAATACACAATAAATTTAGCTCTTGTGATTTTGATATTATCTTGGACATGTAATGTAAAATGTAACGTCCCGGTTCTAGAAGCCACCCAGAGGCACCCCGTACCTGGTTGGTCAAATGGCCTCAAGCGCATTTTCCTGAACGCCAGAGGATTTTGACTAGCAGTGAGGGCCTTGGGTGTGATAGTGGGGAAACTATTCCCTCATTGGCAGAGTACACAGCAGAAGTAAACAACACACATACAATAGAAGAATCAGTAAACATCCATACAAGAGTAAACAGCGGAAGACTGATAAAGGAAACAACTAGAGAAAACATATATATAAATGATGCATGATACATATGTCTAGGAAAGCAGCCAAACAAGTCAGAATGATGGAAATACAAACAGTACTAAAAACAAGTAAAAAATAAAGATAAACAGATCCTCAACATCGCAAGCCTAAGCTTGGTCCCATGCTCCCCAGAACCACAACAAGTCAAGTACATAAAGTCGAAGGGCTCGAGCCCTTATCTATGCCTACCAAAATATAATCTGTTTTGGCCCAAAATCATGACCCAGAAAGGGTGTGAGAAAAAATACCAGTGGGAAAGTACCCAAAGATCTGTGCCTAACAATCAGTGAATATATGGCAGGTAAAGTACAGAAAGAAGTAAACAAGAGGTACTTAGTAGCAAACAACCCACAGTTTCTAGCATATAATTTACAAGCAGGCTAGCAGCCACTCAAGCAAGTAGAAAAAACAGGTAACCCTCTAGGTAATTCTCACAACATAACCCCTATGGTTCAACCTACAAGTACTAGAAACCCTCTGGGATGCACACACAGTCTCAACCCTCTGGTTCAGCTAAAGTATAGACTCTCTAGGGAATCACTCACCATCAATTCCCCCTATAGGCTCATATCGTACTAAATGAACTCTGGGGAAGTACTCAACATCTCATTCCCCCTTGTGGCCCGCGTCGAGGAACTACAGACACTATGAGGAAGTAATCAATGTCAATTACCCCTGTGGTGTCATATTGTATTATAAAGATACTCTGGAGAATACCTTACGTCAATTCTCACTATGGTCTACTACACAATGTTCTCATCACCCCGTGTAAAGTCAGCAAGTATTGCATCGCGTAACGGCCAAAGTAACCTCAAGAACTACTTGGATATAATTCTACAGCATCTCAGCATGAATGAACAACAGTCACACCATCCTATGTTACTAGGCATGGGAAAAATGACAGCAGTTAAAAGGTAACTAGACCTAACTGTCCAGACAGGAAAGAACATGCATGGAAAGAACTTCCAAAGCCTAATAATTAGCCCAAAACACAAAAAAAAAACCTATACTCTAGAATAAAAGGAAAGTAGGTAAACAATAGGCCTAAAATAGTAAACACTCAATACCCTGTTCAAGGGTATGGTGGAATTTTCACATAATATTCAAAGACTTTCAATGGAAACGCACAAACCACCTACCTCAACATTAGGAGATCGATATACTCAAACCTCGGTGCTTGATTCTCCTTGGAACACCATAGATCTAAGAAAACATCCAAAACACTCAACCTATGATAACTTGAGAAAGAGGATGACTTGGAAAACAAAGATCTAGGAGAAGGAAGAACTTACCGCTGTGGTTCCAACGTAATCGACAGCAGTCAATTCGGAGAACTGACGGTGGGTACGGGGCTCGAAGGAGATTCGTGGCCGTATGGGATGCTCTCGGTCGAAGAAGCTGGAGAAGAAGCATGTTCTAGCGATTAGATGAAACTCTGGTCCATTTAATAAAAAAAACGTACACGGCGTGTACTTTTGGAGTACACAGTGTGTACTTTTGGAGTACACAGCTTGTACTTTATATTTCATTACCCCACATTATGTAGCCTCCATGTCACCCCTATATGGCCCTATGTGTGGTCAGGACATGGCCAGCACGCAGCCTCGAGCAGCATCAACGTACACGACGTGTACTCAAAAAAATTTCAGATTTTCCTCTTTTTCCCAAAAAAGACCAGAAAAGGAAAACATACCTTAAAAGAAGATCCAGGTTCTTACAAAATTCTCCCTTAAAGAAATTCATCCCTGAATTTCTCTAACATGGTGTAGAAGAAGAAATATCTAACTGCTCTGACCACTGTGCTCATACCTCGACCTCCCTCTCCCAAGTCTCGTAATGTACCTGCCCGTGCTGCCATAGCACTCGTACTAGAGGAACAGACTGGACACGAAGAACCATTATACCACGATCAACAATCCAGATTGGATGCTCCTCGAAGGATGCATCCACCTCCAACTTTAATTCCTTGGGTTGGAAAGCATGAGACGAGTCTGAAAAGTAACGTCCGAGCTCAGAAACGTGGAAGACGTCGTGCATAGCCCAGTACCTCTGAGGTAACTACAACTGATAGGAAACCGGCCCAACTATCTCCAACACCTCAAATGGCCTGACGTACCTCGATGAAAGCTTAACATGTCTCCTAATCCGCTTGTGTCTCAACCTTGGTGTGACATGCAGAAAAAACTGATCCCTGACCTCGAACTCCAGAGGTCATCCTCGCAGATCAGCATAAGATTTATGTCGGGACTATGCAGCAGCCATCCTCTTCCGAATCAACTCTATCTGCTCTGTGGTCTCCTGGACAAGACGAGGTCCTAGAAAAACATCATATCCTGCCTCCAGCCAACATAAGGGTGATCGGCATAGCCTACACTACAAATCCTCATAAGGTGCCATCTCAATAGTTGCTTGAAAACTATTATTGTAGGCAAACTACACAAGAGGTATATGCTTCTCCCAAGAACCTCAAAAATCTAGAATGAAAGCTTGGAGAATATCCTCAAGCACCTGAATTGTACACTCAAAAGTACCTGTGTAACCAAATCCCTCTGAATTCCCTACCTGACCCGAGAAGTAAAATGCGCATCCCTGTCTAAAATAATGGAGTGTAGAACCCCATGCATACGTACAATCTCTCAGATATAAAACCACCTCAGATCGTCAATGATAAAGGTCTCCTTGGTCATCAAGAAGTGATAATCCTTCATAAGCCTGTCGATGACAACCCAAACAACATCATTTACTCGAGGCGACCTCGGCAAACCGGTCAGAAAGTCCATCGTGACATTGTTCCACTTCCACTCTGGAATAGGTAGCTGCTGTAAAAGCCCTGCTGGTTGTTTATGCTCCTCTTTCACCTGATGAAAAGTAGAACACTTCATGACAAAACCAACAACATCTCTTTTCATACCTGGCCAACAATAATGGCGATTTAGATCACGATACATCTTGGTGATTCTAGGATGAACTACCCAAATTGAGGAATGAAAATCCCGCATCAGCTCTTCATGTATGTCTTCTGGCACCCATACGCATCCTCTGAAACGAAAGATCTCATCCTCTCCTAATATCGATCTAGGGATAGGGTCCTCTCCTCACACACTCACCCTTAGGACTAGGCCTTCAGAAACTAATAGGTGCCTCATCCGTTCTTGGTCAAGATGCATATAGGTAACAGCTATAGAAGAAAGAAACGTTTTCCCATGTCTGTTGTTCACCTCCAGATGCATCTTAGAGAATAGAGCCATAAGATGCCATTCACTACTGGCCCCTTGAACCACCTGTCTCTGAGTCCTCCTACTCAACACATTAGCCACTTCGTTTCCCTTTCCCGACGTATAGGCATGCTCAAAGTCAAAGGACTAAAGATACAAGACCCACCTGTTCGGTCTCAGATTCAGATCACCCTGAGTGAAGATGTACTTTAGACTCTTGTGGTCGGGGAAAACCACAAAGTTCTCTACTAGAAGATAATGTCTCCAACAGTGTAAGGAATGAACAACTGCTTCCAGCTCTAGATCGTGCGTCGGGTAGTTCCTCTCATGTTTCCTCAACTGCTGAGACCCGTATGCAACGAATCGAACTCCCTGCATAAGCACAACTCCCAACCCAGTACCTGAAGCATCACAATGAACAGTGTATCTCTTGCACAACTCTGGAAAGACTAGTATCAGTGCTGTAGTCAGCCTCCCTTCCAGCTACTGAAAGATTGACTCACAATAATTTGACAATAAGAACTTCGTACCCTTCTTAGTCAGACCTGTTAGTGGTGCTGCTAAGCATGAAAAGTCCTGTATGAATCATCTGTAGTATCCATACAACCCTAGAAAAATCCTCACCTCAAAGAAATTCTTCAGCTTCTCCTAGTAAACTGCTACTCTCACTTTCTATGGGTCTACTGATACTCCCGTCTCTGAGATAACACGACCCAAGAAGTGAATCAGATCAATCCAAAAGTGGCACTTCAAGAGCTTAGCATATAACTGATGCTCCCTCAGTGTACTCAAAATGATCTCAATATGGGTAGCATGGTCGTGTCAAGTGGGAGAGTACACTAATATATCTTCCACAAATACCACCACGAAGGAGTCTAAGTATGGATGGAACACTCGGTTAATCAGTTCCATGAAAATTGCAGGCACATTCGTTAGGCTGAACGACAAAACCATATACTCGTATAGACCATACCTGCTCTAGAATGCTGTAAGAGGTATATAAGATGGTCTAACATGAAACTGATGATAACCTGACCTTAAATTGATCTTCGAGAACACCCGGGCTCCACGAAGCTGATCAAAGAGGTCATCAATCCTAGGCAAGGGATATCGGTTCTTGACCATTAACTAGTTCAACTTCTGATAATCCACACAAAGCCTAAGGGTGTCATCTGCCTTTTTCACAAACAGGATAAGAGAACCCCATGGAGAAGTACTGTGTCAGATGAAACACTTTTCCTGCATCTCCTCCAAATTCTTCTTGATCTCTTGAAACTCAGGTGTAGCCATACTATAAGGAGGAATGGACACCGGTGCCGCTCCTAAAACAAGCTCAATAGAAAATTCTGCCTCACACTCTGGAGGAAAACATGAAAATTCCTATGTAAAGACATATCTAAAATGATCCACCACTGGAGTAAAGTCTAACCGTGAAGTCCCCTGGCCATCCAGATATAAACTGGAAATCTGAGCTGTAACTACACCTAGCCCATGATGATCGCGTACTGATCTACTCGTCTGGACATCACACTCACCTCGATGAAGAAAAGATTCAACCTCTGGTGATATGAAACTCACCCTGCGGTGATAATAGTCGACAATTGCCTAGAAGGGAATGAGCCAGCACATTCTATGAAATACATCATAGCCTGTCATCTTTTGGACATAGAGGTCCCATAGGAAGAGATACCCAGACACTTCTAAAGGGAACTCCTTGAACTGACGTACACTGGCTGTCCTAGTCCCCAACGGGGTGTCTAGTGTCAACATGTCACAAGAAGAAAATATACAGAGCTTAAGGCTCTCCACAACAAAAATAGAGATAAATCTATGGGATTCCCCTGTATCGAAAAGAGCAGAAAACAAAACTGAGGCTACTAAGATCGTACCTTGAACTGTAGAGGGTCCAGGATCCTGCTCCTGCTGGGTCTGATCCACTGCAAAATCCTGACCTGTACCATGGCTCTACGACCCTCCCTGTCTGCTCTGAGCTGATCCACCCTACTATCACTGGAAGACTGGTGACTGACCACCCTGGCCTCAACCTACACCTCGACTCGAACGGCTGGAAAAACTCTAGTTCCCAGACTGGTGAGAAACTGGTGGCGCTTCTCCTGAACGAGGAGTCATGGATGAACCCCTATCACCAGCTACTGGTGAGAAAAACATACAGAAGCACTAAAGATGACCCATATTAATGTAAGATCAGCACTCCCCTGGGTCTCTCTGGCATTGCAGCCTCGTATTCCTAGCCCTTCCACACAGGTAGCATACCACCTGGCTACCTAAAGATGTGTCTCGCTGCCTCGGATCACTGCGCGTAGACTCCCCATGGTGACTTCTGCTCTCAGATGGCGAAGTACAAACTCTGGAAGCGGGACCGGCCTGGATCTCAGCTCTAGAATCTCTAAGATTCTGCTCTGCAATCAATTCCTATTTGACGATGGATGTGATGGAAGTCATCCTGAAGATATTCACCTATAATAGGATCACCCGTTCGAGACCATACTCAAAATTCCTTGCCAATAAAAATCCTTCTCCGCCCTAGAGGGATGTGAAATTCTAAAGCTCGGTGAAATGAGAGGAATACTCCATGATAGAAAGAGTACCCTACTCCAGAATCATAAACTCCCGGGCTCGGTTGTCCCTCAGGGTCTCCAAATAGAAGTAGTTATAAAAGACGTGCTGAAAATCTTCCCACGCCATAACCTGCTGATGCCCCACCTATGAGATCACGTCCCACCACATCTTGGGGGAGTCTCATATCATGTAGGTAGAGAGCTTGACCCACCTCTCTGGAGGCGTCTCTAGATGCTCTAAGATCATCATCATCGCTTCTACCCATGACTTTGCAGCTTGTGGTCCTCTTTCCCCTGAGAAGGTGGGAGGATGCTGCTGCTCGAAAACCCATGTCAAGTTTTCCATAGTCGAGGAAGGAGGTGAAGTACCATGGAAGGTCTGATTCATCTTAAAAAAGCCTTATATAAACACCACATTAGTTCCTATAACTGGTATAACCGATGGTACTGAGGATGGAACAACATGAGGATCTAAAGGAAGTCTCTGATAAGCCATATCGGGCGTCTGATCACTCCCCTGTGACTGAAGGTCAATCGAAGGATGTCTAGGTGGCATGATTCTGCAAGGTAAAATGCACACCTTAGATTCAGGATTAAAAAGGACTGAAAAACTGAAGGCACAATAAGGAACAGAGAAAATAAGGGATTTAAGTTATGCAAAACATGACTACACGGCGTGTTCTTTCCCTACACGGCGTGTTCCCTTAAGTCATTCACATGGGTGTGTACTTCTACCTAAACTGGTCGTGTAACACCCCAAATACCCGGAGTGTTGTCCTAACACATGGCATGTAATTGCATCCTCTTCCCTTCCTGAGTCCTTATACACGGTTAAGCCATACGGCTCCTCTAAGACAAAACTACACGACATGTTCAAGGAAGACACAACATGTACTAGACATGCCTTACCTGGCCCGTGTTGTTAGCGACACGGCCTGACACACAGATTACACTACACAATGTGTTCCAGATGGAAATGACATGTACGAGAAAGGGTAACACCGACCCGTGTTGTTTGTGACACGGCCTGGTACCTAGATTAGACTACACAACACATAATATTCAGACACGACGTGTATGTGAAAAGATAACATGACCCGTGTTGTTCATGACATGCCCGGGGTACCTATTTCATACTACACGACGTGATAAACTAGTAGGTAACCACCACGCGAATCAATGCTTGGAATCTTATACAAGTCATAACAGGGAAAAAAGAAATGCTTCACCAAATTCCGGTCCATGAGGGCCCATAACACCTCAAGAACAATAGTTTGGCGTCCCTATAAGCAAAGCACTACACAAAAAAATTTCTATCAAACAGCAGGGATTATATCACACCATATATCACAACAGCATGCATAGTCTACAAAAAATCTATCACAACAACACGCAATTGCTAATACATCCTAGATGGCATGGAAAGAATGCATGACAAGTGATTTCTAACAAGTTCCTATATGATGCATGAGATGTAATACCCTCATCTTATTGGGTTTCGATAGAAATAGAACCACAATAACAACAATGGTAATAGAACAAATCATGTGAATCACCCAACGGTGAAATCCAATCAACTGTAAAATTGAAAACCAGAAGAATTTCAATAAACGAGGTAGTATGGATTTTCCCTGTACATGAGTTAGCTACTCTAGAGCATAACTTATTACCAAGTACCCATTCCATCCTATCCATGGATAAAGGATCCAAATAGAGTTAGTCAAGAGAAAAGAGACCCTCTAATACCACTTTGTAATGTCCTGGTTCTGGAAGCCACCCAGAGGTTCCCCATACCCGGTTGGTCACATGGCCTCAAGCATATTTCCTCGAATGTCAGAGGCTTCCGAATAGCCGTGATCGCTTTGGGTGTGATAGTGGAGAAACTATGCCCTCATTAGCAGAGTATATAGTAGAAGTAAACTACACACATACAATAGCGAAAGTAGTAAGCATCCATACAAGAGTAAACATCACAAGACTGATAAAGGAAACAACTGGAGAAAACATATATATAAATGATGCATGATACATATGTCTAGGAAAGTAGCCAAACATGTCACACTGATGGAAATAAAAATAGTATGAAAAAAAAGTACAAAAGAAAGATAAATAGCTCCTCGGCATCACAAACCTAAGCTTGGTCCCATGCTCCCCAGCTCCACAGAAAGTCAAGTACCTAAAGTTGAAGGGCGCTTGACCTTATCTATGCCTGCAACAATATAATATGTTTGGGCCCAGAAGCATGACCCAAACAAGGTGTGATACAAAATACCAGTAGGTAACCACCCAAAGATCTGTGCCTAACAGCAGTGAATATATGGAAGGTAAAGTACAGAAAGCAGTAAATAGGAAGTACTCAGCAGCAAAAAATCCACAATTTCTAGCATATAATTTACAAACAAGCGAGCAACCACTCAAGAAAGTAGAAAAAATAGGTAACCCTCTGGGTAGTTCTCACAGCCTAACCCCTATGGTTAAACCTAACAGTACTAGAAACCCTCTGGGAGGAACATATAGTCTCACCCCTCTGGTTTAGCTAAAGTATAGACTCTATGGGGAATCACTCACCGTCAATTCCCCCTATTGTATCGTATCGTACTAAAGGTGATCTAGGGAAGAACCCAACATCTCATTCCCCCTATGGCCCACATCAAGGAACTACAGAAACTATGAGGAAGAACTCAACTTCAATTCCCCTTGTGGTCTCGCATCGTATTATAATGACACTATGGGGAATCCCTTAATTCTATTCTCTCTATGGCCTACTACACTAGGTTCCCGCAGCCCTGTGTAAAGTCAGCAAGTATCGCATCGTGTAACGGCCAAAGTAACCTCAAGAACTAATTGGCTATCATTCTAAAACATCTCATCATGAATGAAAAATAGTCACACCATCCTAGAATACTAGGTATGGGAAAAACAACAGCAGTTAAATGGTAACTAGACCCAACGGTCCAAACATGCAAGAACAAGCATGGAAAGAACTTCCAAATCCTAAGAATTAGCCCAAAACACAAACAAAAAAACTTTACTCTAGCATTCAAGGAATGCAGAAAAATAATATGCCTAAAATGGTAAACAAAAAATACCCTGTTCAAGGGTATTGGTGGAATTTTCACATAATATTAAAATACTTTCAACGGAAAGGCACAAACCACCTACCTCAACGTTAGGAGATTGATATACTCGAACCCCGATGCTTTATTCTCCATGGAAAATCATAGATCTAAGAAAGAGTCCAAAATGCTAAACCCACGGTAACTTGAGAAAGAGGTTGAATTGGAAAACAAAGCTCTAGGAGAAGGAAGAACATACCGCTATGGTTCCAACACAATCAGTGACGGTCGATTCGGAGAACCGACGGAGGGTCGGGGGCTCAGAGGAGATTCACGTCCGTACGGGATTTTATCGGTCAAAGAAGCTGGAAAAGAAGCATGTTATGGCGATTAGACGCAACCCCAGTCCGTTTAATGAAAAAAACAAAGTACATGGCATGTACTTTTGTAGTACACGACGTGTACTTGTTGTTTTCGTACCCTGTATTAGGTGGCCTCCATGTCACCCCTACATGGTCGTGTGTGGGGTTAGGACACGACTAGAATGCGACCTCGAGTGGTATCAAAGTACACAACGTGTACTTATAAATTATATGACGTGTACGTAGAAACTTTCCAGATTTTCATCTTTTTCCCAAAACGACCAGAAATGGAAAAACATACCTGAAAAGAAGATCCAGGTTCTTACATAAAACTTATGGAAATGATGTAAAATAATGTTATATTTATCCTGGGTCGCCTCACTGCCAGATCTATTATGACACCATAGATTTTAAAATAAGAAAAATATTTTCGACATGATAAAATAACATGAAAAACTGCATTTATTAGATGTTTCATTGAATACTTTGTTTATATTTTTTTACACAAAAACTTGATATTTTTATGTTCGATACCGTATTCAACAAATAACACCAATCTTAAATGACTGAAGATATATTTTATCATTATAATAATATGGATGTTTAATTAATTTTTATAAATAATATTAAATAATTTTAAAATATATATATATATATATATACCTACATATATATAAATTTCTAATTATATATTATTGATAATTTTTTAGTATATAATCAATCAATTTTTTGTAAAATGGTTTTATTCTTAAAAAATTTGTTTAAAAAAGAGTATTGGTATTGATTTTCATGATAAATAATATAATAAAATTTTGAAACTTTTAGAAAATTTATTTGATAAAAATACATTAATTTTTTAAATTATAATATCAAAAATTACTTTGGATGAATGTTTTGAAATTTTTGGTAAAAATTGAATTTTTGGTGAATAATGAAAGATGCCAATTTTTTGTAAAAATTATTTTATTTTTAATAAATTAAACAATTTAAAAGTAAAAATAATTTTTTGAATATTTTTTAAGTAACATAATTTATATTTAATCCAGTTTATGTCTATTTTTAGTATAAGTTTTTAATTACAAAAAAAGAGATATTTCTAAAAATTGTTTTAAAAAGCATATTTTTTCTACATTTTATTTAATATAAATAATTTTTAATAGACAATTTTTAAAAATAAATGTATAGATTGTATATCATTAATTATTAATTTATTTACCTAAAAATATTATTATCATGCATTGAGTTAATATAGAATCATCTTTAAAAAATAACTCTTCTTAAAAAATTTACTGTCTCACCACTTTTGTAAGATTAATGAAAAAATAAATTTTGTTCTTTTGGGAACTGAATTTCAAAAAATGGATTAAATATTAGTAATACTAATAATAATTTATAATTTATAATAAGTTAAAATTATTTTTTTTGATAAAAAATGTATAGTGAATGCAGTAAAAATTAATTACCGTAGTTAAAGTAAAAATTAATTTACTGAGGGTTAAACTAGAATGATAAGAGTGAATATGGCCTAAAATATTATCTTAATTTTATTTAATGATTCTATATATAAATTTAAAATAAAATTATCCGAAATATTGTAATTCCTTTCTCTTCTCCATTGAGTATCACCCATATAATAAGCTAAGTAATGAAGAAGTCAACCAAGATACTTTTCTTCCTTTTAACTTCTATAAGGATTTGGGATAGGGAAAAATAGGTTAGGATATAGATTTTAATATTAAATATAAATTTTCTTTTATAATAATAATTTATCCATAATTTTTAGAGATGAAATAATTACTCCCAATGCTTAAGAAATAATAACCAAGCAATTATTTAGTTAGCAATTAAATGAAATAAATGATACTAAAAATGTTTAATGTTAAGGAAATTGAGTGAATTTTTATCTCAAATTAATTTTTATATGAATATATCATGTTAAGACATTATAATAATAATATATTATAATTCTATCATTGTATCTTTATTATCAAATATAAATTAAATGAATAATATCATAATTGACATTAATTTCATTTTATAATAAAGTATATTTTATTAATTGATTTAAAATTACTAAAAGTAAAATCCTATGAGAACTGATTTTTAAATGTTAATAAATATCAACTATGTACCATTAATGGACCAATTTTTCTTTTATAATATTTATATTGACCCATAATTAGTAAAGAACTCTATTAATGCGGTCAAGGTTAAAGCGGTGTTTTTGCATGTTACTTGAGCATGCACTAAAAATAATTTTCAATACACAAATAGTTTCCATTTTATAAATTATATATCATATTTATAATAAGTTTATATAAATTTTCTAATAATTTTAACATTAATTTATCCTTACAGGATAAATTTCATAGGTTAGAAAACTTGTTTCCGTTGTGAAAACCCAAAATGGTAAAAATAAAATAAATTTAGATTTTAAGGAACAAAATATTTAAAACATGTGTTTCATTAGGTTTTAGAGGTATTAATAGACCATATAAACAATAAATACTATTAATTATCAACTTTTTATCCACTTTAATTAATATTGACAGCCCAATAGTGAATATTTTTTAGTATTTACAAGAATTCCACTCATCCACAATAATAAGAGGGTGCTCACTCCCCTCAATTATTCACACCTCTCAAGCCATTTGGATTATAAAAAACCTGACCAAATAACTTCCCAAATACCATAAAATAATCCTATAAGCCTTGGTTTGGGTATAAAGGAAATTTTTCTTGGCCTTAATGAAAACCTAAGGAGGATACCCGAAGAAGAGGTAATGTTCTTCAATAAATGTCATTATTTCCCTTATTTCTCCATGTACTTCAATGTATCTTATACCATGATTATATAAAAAAATAATTAACATAAAATATAGATATTTTTAATATTAAATGTATGAACTAAAACCACACACTTTCATTAAATGTGTCATGAAATCATCATTTGTTTGTACAGAGGACTAACGTCTTATGAAACGATGCCATTTATTTTTCCATTACCACCTGTCAAAGTTGGATATGATGATGGATATAAATTTCATATGTGATATTTATAAAAAAATTATACATATTGAGTCATTATATCATATATACCCTCTTACATTCTATCGGGTAAGGGGTACGATAACAGTGCTATGTGTACAAAAGACTTCCGCCTCGTGAAGCGATGTGATTCATTTTTCACTAACGCATTACATGGAAGATAATAAGGGTAAATATAATAAATATACAGGATTTAAATGAAATATCTTTAAATTAATGACATATTTTTTATTTATTAAATATAATACAAAATATTTATTTTTTCCTTTTCACTCACTGAAAAAAATGGTACCGATATTCGTTGACATGTGGACTACCGCCTCCTCAAAGTGATGTGATTCCTTTTTTTATCATCACATGAATATATATATAAGTATATATAATTAAATAATACATAATTTATGATATTATGATCATTATTTGATGATAAATTTTACTTATCTTCCATCAATAATGATAATTGAAAAATTGAAACGTTTCTAATGCGTACGTAACAACCTACTGTCTCCATAGTCATAACATTAGTTCATTTTTCAAAACCATATTTCATAATAGATTTTAAAAGTATAATTGATGAATAAATAATATTATTATTTGTTTATTAGTTTTCTGAATATGCTTATATTATAAACTATTTGACCATAGTCGACCTACCAAATTCGGTTTTGACACATATTCCAAATATGTTCAAAACATTTAATATAAAATTAATCAGTTAAGAAATTTTATATAACATGTTAATAAGTAAATTAAAATTAATAATAAACATGAAAAAGGTTATAAATATATATTAAAAATTAACATATGTTTGTTATTCAGGAATACAAAAAACAAGCAAGACGAATTGAACTCGAGGTAAGTGTTTTTCTCATGTCACTTTAATTTCTGTGAGATATATGCCATATTCACCATTATTTTATTGTTTGATGTATATAATTCAAATTAATGTATTTTATTATTATTATTATAAATAAATATATGAGTATTTATGTACAAATTATTGGATATCTCTTTCATAATTTTTACAGTTTCAATGTTACCAAAGTGGTAAAATATTTTTTTTTCTAAATTTTCCTTCTTTGTGATGGTTGTAATGTTATATATCAATCTTATTTTATGGGGTGTATATAATTACCCTTTTAAATTATATATAATGAATATAATTATTTTCATGATATTAAAATATTAATTAAATGTTATTACATCTTGTGGATTATGATTCAAAGTTATTGAAGAGGTAAGAGTCTTTTATTACAATATCATCGTTCATCGAGATTGTGTATGGATAAGTCTCTAATGTTGAAATATTATAATTCTCCTGAATTATATTATCCTATGGTTATTAATGATATTTTCATGTAATAGTAAAATTTTCCACTCTTTTGTACTTTTAATAATTTATAAAATATTTTTAATAAAATATTACTTTATTTCTCTCTTCAGCATGAGTTATATTTTCTTCCAAAACCATGTTATCTAAAAAGTTTATCAATTTTTTTATCCTTTTAAAAATAATTTATTAGAGAATTATTTACCCATTTGTTTCTTTAAAAACAATATTCTTAATCGAATATTTTGTCTTATTTCTGATCAAGGCACTTTTCTAAACATTTTACAATGAAAAATAAATCTTCATTTAATATGTAAGGAATCTATAGATTTACCCGCCATACTGACCGGCATTTCTTTAAATATAACTTTTGATGTTTACAAGTTTTTTATAGAATATTTTTCATAATATTACGAAAATTCATTCTTTTGAAATTTGGTTCTAAAATAAAAATATTTTATTTTTTTTACGTTTTAAAAATAGATTTTCAAAATTAAGAAAGTATTTTCCTCAACAATGTTTTTAATGATATTTACATTCATAAATATATGTAAAGATTATTGTAACATATCCTCCTTTGGGTATATTTTTCATTTATACTATCATCATTATTTCTAGGTATTAGTTATGATTGGTTCAAAGAGATTGTTATGAACCCCTTTTGTTTTCCATATGTTAGTAATGTTATAAAAAGAATATGGGTTCTTGCTTTGCATTACGATGAAATGAATGCTCTATGTTATTTATTCATTATTTGATTATTAGATTTTAAAAATGACGAGTTCAACTATATATATATACGTGATAATGTAATAGATTATATTATGGGTGTGACCAAATATAACTCCAATGTTTTTGGTAAAGATTATATTCTCAAAAGAATCTTACAGGAAGTTTTCCATATGATATTACAATTTTTAAGGGGTTTTAAGGGTTCTTTGAGATGATGTTCCAATATACCTATAGTTTTTATCTATGATTTTAATGGGTGTATGATGTTTCATTTGATCAATATTGATATCACATGTAACATGATTATTTATTCTTATGAATTTTTCCATCATTAATGCCTTATTCCATGTTTTAATGTTTTATGATTTAGGTAATTATTGGTACAAAAATTAATATGTTATACTAATTAACTTGGATTATATAATCACACCCTTCTAATCTTCCTATGCTCACTGATGATATTTATTTTTCAATGATTATGTTTTTCTTTATTGAGTATTTAAGCTCACCCTTTTTATGTTTCATTTTCAAAAGGTTGTTAAGAAAGCGGTTAAATGAGTTATTTTTATAAGCGATTTTATATTTATGATGATGATGTGTTAATTTGAATAATAAAATCTTTGTTAAGTTGGATAAATACTCATTTAATGTCATGTGAGTTGTTTAGGTTAGAGTTTTTCATAATTATTTAAAACCTTAAACCGAAAGGTACTTGAGGATATAAGTGATCTAATTTTTCATTTTGATGTTATATAGTTTTTATGGGAAAAAATTATGTCACAATTATAGGTATCCAATATAGAAATTTAAAGTTTATGATTTCAACACAAAATTTTGGAGTCCGGGTTCTGGGTTGTTATATCAACTATGTCTTGTTCTAGAATTCTCTTAGAGTATTCATTGTGGAATTCCAGCTACCATACCAACTCTCAGAAAAGAAATTTTTATGGTTGAAAATGATATAATGGGAAATTTAAATTCTCATTTTAGGCAAAACCTTAGCCGACATCTAGGGACCCATATAATAATAGATTCTTTTATGAGTGTCTTTCCTAACCCAGGTTTGGGTGAAAAACCACCAAAATTTAAAAAACCATTTAAATGGTTATAATTACAAGAGTCTCCACAATCCATTTTGAGCAGAAATAAAATAAAATTTTTGAGGTCCACCTAGAAGAGAGGAATCCTCTTCATGAAATTTTCATTCTATTTCTTTAAACATAGAAAAAAAATCCTCTCATTAATCAATGAGAGTTTCACTAATAAATGGAACAAGAAAAAAAATCCAACACTAAAAAATTAATTTTCATAATAAAAAATTGATATAACACCTTCAATATGAAGGAAATTTAAATGCTGCACCATATTATAGAATAAGCTTGGTGATATTACTCTATGTATGATCAATGCGATATTGATTATTTGTTAACTTAGAAAAACAATCAACTTCCCTTTATCAATTCACCTCCTGAAGTGATTCTAAAATCTTCAAAACTCATAAACATAATCCATATAAGAAGGATGATTTACACCATAAGAAACTGATATGAGCAATGTAACTCCATGAAAACCTAAAGTAGGAACATTTTATTAAATAGCATGTACGACACACATCAACAAGAATGTAAGGGAATATAATATGGCAAGAATTTATAATATTGTAACTATTTGAAAAAATCCATTTTATTTTATAGCTTTCAATGCATGTGAAAATGAAGTAACATGAAATAATGAGTTTCTTCATTGTATTTCATTACACACAAGACTCAGTTTACCAAACAATAATATATTATTATTATATTATTATTTAATCTAATAATAAACATACTTATTGTTATAAATTGTACTAAATAAATTATTAAAATATATGGTTTACATAAATATAATATGAATTCATTAGTAACAAATTAATCAGAAATGAATATAAGAACCAATTGAATATAAAAAAATAATTTTATAGAAAACTATTTTTATCCTCAAAAAGATGTTTTATCCTAATAAAATAAATAAATTAAAATTATTGAGTGATATTAATGTAATATATATATATATATTATTATATTAAATATATTTTTATATCCATACAAAAGATTATATAGACATAAGATAAGAACTAACCTAATTTTACACATAAAATACTATATTTTTATTAAGGCACTTTTATTACCTTTTAATGGAGAACCAACATTGAAACCATTTTTTTGTAACTTTTATAAATCTTATATGTCAAAATAAACTTAATATTTTAAAATGAGACATAAAAATTAGGTTAGAGTGATTTTTTGGGTTTTCACTGTGACGTTTTATTTTTTAATAAATAATTAAAAATAATGAATTTTAATTCAAAAATGATTTTTACTCAAACTCGTTTAGAAGGATAAATTTTATTTTTAATTGGTTTTAATGTTTAATTAGAATAATTTTTTATCTATTAATCCAATTTAGGTAATTTTAATAAATTTTAGATTAAAAATGAATGTAAAAACATAAAAAATGTTTGGACATTTTTATTTTAAAAACCCGCATTGTTGTCTCGTATAAGGGATTAAATTTAAATTAATGCATTTATAATATGTGATTATAATTTTTAAATATTCATCCCACATTAGGGATAATAATAATTTATAATTTATAATAATCTCAACTTAGTTTTTGACAAAAAATATTAGTGAAATTAATTATAATTAATTATAACAATTAAGGTGAAATTAAGCTTCACAAGGGACTAAACCCAAAGCTTAAGTTCCCAAATGACCTAAATACTTGTCCAAAATATATTTTATGGACATATTTAGACCATATAATAGATTTTATAGAATTGGGACAATTATTTGATGCACTTTCAATGGAAAAAAGTGGTTAGAATTCCCTTTCCAAAAAATTATAAGAGAGTCACTCCTCCTCCACTATTAAAGGCCTCCTCCCCTCCCATTTCCTCAAACCAATCATGACATTTTTACTCAAAAAATATCTGACTAAATATACCATAAACATCACTTACCTCATCATATAATCTACCTTTTGTTATAAATCCACCCATAGAAGCTCTTTGTTGAAAAACAAAAAGTGTTACCTGAATAAGAGTTAACAGCTTTCCTCAAGATCTTTAGTTTTATTTACATTCTTCACCCCCATCATATCATATTTATAAATGATTATAAAAATTACCATTATAAAAATTATACTATTATTTTTTATGTTATTATTTATTCCTATAATTACACACACTTCCATCTAATGGCTAACAAACTTACTGTTCATGTGTACTGTGAACTACCTACTTATGAAACAAAGTTGTTCATTTTTTTACTACCAGGAATTGTTGAAAATTATGATGGGAAAACAATTTGTATATGATATATATGATAATTATTATATCATTATTCTTTTATAATTATTTTACAACACATACCCTTATACATTCCATTTTATTAAACGCAATAACATCATTTGTGGAAGTGTGGACTACCACCTCCTAAAGGCAATGTGATTCGATTCCACTATACATGGAATTTATAAAGAATGAGTTTAATTAAAAATATGTGAAATAAAAACCATTTATACTATAATAATTAAATAATTAATTTTTTTGAAATAATATATATATATATATATATATATATATATCATTTTTTACTACCATTTCAAAGACTAAAATGTTATAATATCAATGGTGGATGTGTACACTATCACCTCCTCGATACGATGTGATTACATTTACATCAAAGTAATTATATATATAAGTATATATGATTAAATAACATTATATTTATGATATAATTATCATTTTTTAAATATATAGCTTTACTTTCACTTTTTCCATAATTATCATTGAAAAATGGGAACATTACTCATGTGTATGTACAACCTACCATCTCCATGTTTGTAATGTTGGTTGATTTTTCATAGCCATATTTATTTTTTTGTTTTAAAATTTAAATTTTTGTATAAATATGTTAATTATTTTTTGATTATTATTTTTGAGATTTTATATAATGACCCCTTTGACCATTGTTGACTTACCAATGAAATATTTTTATACATGAACTGAATTTGGTCAAAACACTTGAAGTAAATTTAAAATTTTAAGTAGTTATAAAAAACATGGTAATAAGTGAAATAACTGTTATAGTAAACATGAAAAAATTTCTAAATAAATTAAATAATTAAGATATGATTGTTTTTAAGGAATGTAATGACACACAAAACAAGTCAGATGCAAGGTAAGAGATTTTCATCTCAATTTTAAATCTGTGAGATAAATGTCTTGTTCATCACATACTTATTTTGTGTGGTTTATCTACTGACCAATTATATATATATATACATAATCATGATCTATTTTCTTTTCACAGTTTTTAAAACTTTAATTTATATTATTCTTTCATGAGGATTATTATCTAAATTGTTTCAAAGTGGTATGAAACACTTAGGGACGATTAAATATTATTTTACTCTTAAATAATTATAATAATAATTAAATAGTATTTAAATTAAATTAAATTATAATAATAGTGTTTAATAAACCCTTTAATTTTATTCTCCTCTAGATATTTATGACCATTATGATGAAATAGCACAATTTTCCCACTGTTTGGGACTTAAAATGTTTTAGAAAATATTTTTAGAAAAAACCAATGTTATTTGTCTCTTTAGTTAGAGAATATATTTTCTTATAAAAGGAATTATTTTTAAAAAGGTTGTGAAAATTGTTTTTAACATTCCAAAACAATATTTATTAAATACATTTTTACCCTTTGTCCTTTACCAATATTTTCAAAGGAATCTTTTTGTCTCCTTCAAAACAAGTAATTTTTATAACCTTTTTACCATGAAAAATGAATGTTTCTATTTTACCTCACATAGAAAGTAAATGTTTACTCTCCATAATATATTTTAAGAATCCTTTTCATTTTTAAAAGGATACATTTTAAAGAAAATGTTTTCAAATTTTCTTTTAAAAGAAAATGTTTTTCAAAATGTTTTTCAAAATGTTTTTCAAAATAAAATGAAATTTTCCCCAATTTTTTTTAAAATATCTCTTTATTGTATTTATATTCATCAAAGACAATAATAATTTATTTTTATCAAATAGTGATATTTTTATTTATACTATAATTATTATTACTTGGGATGGTTGTTTATTTATTTTTTCAATGATAATATTCACATTCACTTCCTTGATTCATTTGTTAGTCCCCTTGAAATATTAAAATTTTCTATGATAATTAAACTTCTAATTCCACATAATTATCCATATCATTTATCATGGAAATTATTTTTTCCAATACCATATTCCATTCTATATATGGTGTCTACATTGACTGTTTTTTGATTATTTTGGGAAATATTGTTAACTCCATACTCTTTATTCCATATATATATTTGATAAGGAATACTATCAATATGAGGAATGATTTGGATAAGAAATGGAGGGTGGGGACTGGAATTTATATTGGCCCTCAATGCACCAATATGTTCTCATGATACAAATAAGTTACACAAATAAAATAGGTTTTTTATCTATTATTTTGAACCATCTTGTAAAAGGTATTGACACTATAGGTTTTCATGTGCCTCTGCCATAACATACAATAATTATGAATTTCCATCATTTAGATTAATTTATTATTTATCTATGATATATTATATTGACATATCTATGTATGTATTTCATTTTCATTTCATTAACTAAATAGAATTTTTTCAGTTTCCTACTATTGCATATTTATGTTTTCTTTTAATGTTATTTGGATGGCATGTGTTTCTATTTTTTCCTTTCCATATTGTTTATGAAATTTCTTCTTTTTTTGTCTCATTATATGGTATGTGTGTTCAGTTATTACCATACCATAATTATAATTCTTATTTTTTCATTATTTCTTCTGCTATATTTTTCCCTTACTGATAATTTTTCTCACCCTTATTATGTATCATTTCCCAATGAATCCATGAAACATACTATAAAAGAGATGCATGGATATACTAGATGGAATAATGTTATCTTCAAAATTTTTTATTTAGAAAAAATTATGTTTTAATTAGTGTATTAAATTATAATACAATACTCATATATGTTTTTATTTTACTAAGACTACAAAACTCTTTAGTAGTTTAGGATTTTATTTATTGTAATCATGATAATTCAATGGTCATAGACACTTGATCCAGGTTCAATGGGGTCATGTCGCTACATTTGGTTTTATATGGATGTTTAGTAGCAACCTTGGGAACTTGATTTAGTAAATCATAGATTAGAGAATGTAACCCTAAGATTGAATATCTGTATAAGTGTAAAATAATACTATAGAATTTTGGTAAAGTAGATATTATGTGGGTCCTTAAAGAAATACATCCTTTTCTGGATACTACAAGTTAATGTCTTTTTAGCACAATTGTACTTATAGTAACAACTATGACAAGGTGTGTTGGGGGCTTACTTGACATAACGTAGTACACAACAATGGGCCCTACTGCGCACCTATTTTTAAACTCCGAGGGTATATTCTTTGGATAATTATAATTTTCATTCAAAACCACTATGAATTATTTTTAAAATGAATAACCTATCATAAAAATATGGTTTAATATATTGAAAATAAATTCTCAATATTTATAAATTATACAAATGATTATATTTATTTTTTCCCACTATGATAATTGATCCTCACATAGTTTTTTTGTATTAGGAAATACCCTCCTCTATTGAATAAACTCCAAAAAAAGGAATAAACTATGTAAAAATAAATGGATGAATCATTTATGTATTGGTTTTGTATTGAAAACCATAGTTAAAATGATATTTATTGATTAAACTTATTATAAGGATTTTAATCATATTTTTTTTGAAAATTATTTTGATTTTGTTTTTGAAAAGGAAAACCTATATGCAGGGTGAAAACCAATGAAGTTTGGTAAGGTCATCGGTCTTGAACCCACAACTGAAGGATGATAAGGGTTTAAAGGTAACCAGTGACCTACATAATGTACTAGTAAATATTTCATTGTGTTTAGTTGAACAATTTGATGAATAAATATTAATAATAAACTAATTGTATCATTTTTGAGTTTTAGATATTAATGTATAAATAATATTGGGTTTTGAAAAATATTTAGAGATAAATAATTATACTTATCACTATTTTATGGATCTTAAGATATATTAATAATTCATTTTAGTGATTCGAGAGTAAAAGATAATTTTTGGATACCAATTTCTTGAAGTATTGGATAAAATGGAATTTTATAGAAGAAAATCTAAAGGAAGGATTTGTTAACATGAAATTAAAAAAATATAATGTCCATTAATTTCATTATATACTTAGGTTGTATGGGAATTTTTCAACATGAGTAAAATGAACTGAATAAAAATGAATTGTCATTATACCATTATTTTTGTTGAACTGATGGTATTCTAAATCATCAAATATTTATGGATTTGAGGCCCTTCAACATTAAATTGATCATTTAATTTTTTTTGATTGATGAACTCAAAAAATCACTATAAATATTTACACATTTACTCAGAGTACATATCTTTATTTTCCACTAATTTTTCCCTACACAGACACCTAGTTATATGTTAGTCTATGCGAACATTGACCTGCCCATTATCTCTTTTTCTTGAGGTTGTTTTACAAAACATTATCATAATTTTGGATTTAAACATAGGAAATATCAAACAATATATCACTAGAAACAAGTTTAAATTGCGAGGATACAATTTGATTAAGGTGGGGAAAATGTAACACCCTAAAAATCTAAAGTAGGCACATTTTATTCGATAGCGTGTCTAACACACAATGGAAAGCATATAAGGGAATATAATATCATTATAATTTAATATATACTTACTAGTTTAAATAAATTCAATATATTTTGTAGCTTACAATTCTCCCAACACTAACTTATCACACAACAATGAGTATCTTTGATGGCTCTCATTACACGCAAGACCGTGTTTTACTGAACAATAATATATTATTATTATATTATTATTTAATATAATTAGATATAGACTAGGAATTGTGAATAATATTAACTAAATTGTGAATATATATGTATTACATAAATATAATATGAATTCCTTGGTTACAAATTAATTAGAAACAAAGATAATAACTAATTGAATAAAAAATTAATATTTTTATAGAAAACTGTTTTTTTCTCTAAAAGTTGTTTTATAATAATAAATTATGTTAATTACAGTTAGTGAGTGATATTAATATAAGTGATATTATATATTCAGTTGATTATTTTTTATATCCATCCAACAGATTCGATAGACATAAGATAAGAACAATCCAAATTTTACATATAAAATACTATATTTTTATTAAGACAGTTTTATCACATTTTAATGGTGAGCCTATTTTAAATCCGATTTTTTTGGAAATTTTATAAATATTATATTTCAAAAATAACTTATTACTTTAAATATAAAAAAAATGTTTAGGGTGAATTTTGGGGTTTTTCTTTGAAGTTTCATTTTTTAATGAATAATGTAAAATACACATTTTTAATTTAAAACTTATTTTTATCCTAACATATTTGGATTGTTAAATTATTATTTTAATTTTTTTTAAAGTTTTATTATATTATGTTTTTATCATTTAATTCAATTTATTTCATCGTTATCAATTTCACTTGGAAATTTATTTTAAAAATGTATAAAACCATTGGATGTTTTTACTTTAAAAACAAGTATTGTCGTCCATTATAAGAGATTGAATTTAAAATAATTTATGCCACCTCAATGATTAAAATTTAGAAAATGGATTAAATATTTCTAATTAGAATAATTTATAATTTATAATAATTAAACTTAGTTTTTTACCAAAAATATTATAGAAAGTAAAAAAAAATTAATTACAACGATTAAAGTGAAATTGAGCTTAACAAGGGACTAAACCTAAAAAATAATGGCCCAAATGATCTAGAAAATGGTCTAAAATCCATTTTATGACAAAATTTAGAACATATCATCCATTTTATATAATTTCTACCATTATTGGATCCACATTCAATGGGAAACCAGGGGAGGAATTCCCATTCCCAAAATTTACCGAAGTATCCCTCCTCCTCCACTACAAAAAGCTCTCCTCTCCTCCCACTTCATCACTCCTATCAAGAAACTTTTACTCAAAACATATATTCCCAAATATATCCAAAAAATAACCCCCTAATCCAAAAGCATCCATTTGGAGTAAATCCATCCACGAAATCCCATTGGTGCAAACGAGAAGGAGTTTCCCGAATAAGAGGTAACATCTCTCCTCAAGTTATTTAGTGTTATTTCCATCATTCACTATATCATCTATTATTATTCCATGATTATATAAAAACACTATATGATAAATATACTAGTATTCTATTATGTTATATTTTCTACCAAAACATACACACACTTCCATCTAATGGGTAACAAACTTACTATTTATGTGTATGGTGAACTGACTCCACATGAAACGATGTTGTTCGTTTTTCGTCCCCCACCTCTCATGGTTGAGAATTATGATGAGAAGAATGTTTATATATGATATATATGATACTTATTATGTATTTATTATTTTATAATACATACTCTTATACTTTCCATTTTTGTGAATACGATAACATCATTTTTGGAAGTGTGGACTACCGTCTCCTAAAAGCAATGTGATTAAATCAAACGATACATGGAATATATGAAGGATGATTTTAATTAAATATATGTGACATATAAAAAATATATTCTATTAAATAAATAATTAACTTCATGTAAATAATATATATATATATATATCATTTTATTTATTACCTTTTCACCCGTCAAAAAGTGATAACGTCGACCATGATCATGTGGAATACCGCCTCCTCAACATGATGTGATTTCACTTACATCCAAAGTGTTTTATATATAATTATATATGATTAAATAATATTTTATTTATTATACAAATATCATTCTGGAAAGACACAGTGTTTCTTACCTTCTTTCAATAATGATTATTAAAAAATGGGAATGTTACTCTTTCATACGTACGGCCTACCGTATCCATGATTGTGAAAATTGGTCTATTTTTCGTAAAAATATTTAATTATTGGTTATAAAAGTATAATTGATTTATAAATATGATAGTCAAGTCATGATTATTATTTTGGATATGTTATATAATGCCCCCTTTGACAATAGTTTACCAACCAAAGTTATTTTTTTACACATGAACTGAATTTGGTCAAAAAACCAACATAAAATTAATTATTTATGTAGTTGTATTAGACATGGTAATAAGTGAAATACAAGTTATAATAAACATTAATAAGGTTATAGATCAATTAGATAATTAACGTAGGTTTATTACTCAAGAATATAAATACAAAAGATATATATCAGATGTAGGATAAGTTATTTCCATCTATCTTTTTTACATCGATGAGATAAACATAATTTTCACCACTTACTTATTTTCTGTGGTGTATCTACTAACCATTTTGATATATTATATCATGATTTATTTTATATAAATGGTATTTAAAACATTCATTTATCATTATTACTACATGAGAATTATGATTTTGAATGTTTGAAATTGGTATGAGACACTTCTAGAAGTTTAATGACTATTTTAATCTAGAATAATTATAATAAACATTCAATGGTATTTACAATCAAGGAAATTATATGAAAATTGTTCAATAAACCCTTTAATTTTCTTAACTACTTTTTATTAATGATCATTATCATGAAATAGTTCCATTTTTCTACTCTTTGGTACTCCAAATTTTTGACCTCCTAGTTTTAGTGATAAAAAATGATGATTCTAATGTTATTAATGAATTTTATGTTTCTTTATAAGAAAAATGTATTTTGAGATAGGTGAGAAGATATTATAACGATTAGAAACCATTTTCTATGAGATACCACTAGTATATAAATCTTTCTAAGTATGATATACCGAAAGATATCACATTGTCCGGATGTCAAGCCACCGGAGTGTGAATTTTGTTAAGTATAAAATTCCACCAGAAGAGACATCGCTATCACATAATTTTGGCTAAGTCTAAGAAATACTCAAACCTCATACCATTATAACATACACCGCTAGTTTATTTTCCCTTTACATAGTGGAAATTTAGAAAATTCTAAGACACCGCCAGGGTCACACTGCCTATGTGATGCCGTCAGAACAACACACCACCAAACTGATCCACCACTATAATTTTTCTTACATATAATTTTGAATCACTTAATTTTAACAAATATATTTTTTAATGTTAATACCATATATTTTTCAAATAATCTACTCTTAAATGATCAAATAAATGAATTGAAGAGAGTGTCAGGATGTTCAATATGAGGAAGCATCTAATCGAGATATTCTCCCTACTACTACGGCTGATAAAAGTGAAGCACCCTCACACATACAGAAAAGAAGTTGTAGTAGTAATGCAATATATGCATGAAAATAAATTTTAGAAATAACTCATGAATACTGAACACCCATATATTCAAACCAAATTGAAGACAAGAAGATCTCTCCAGTAAAAAACACTTAACTAGGAAGTTGAACTATACATTCACGTTTACTACATTCCTTAGGTCAAGAACACGCATCTACAACTCTATATTTTATATAAGTTTGTCAGAGAACCCAACTCATACTTCACTCCTAAATAAAATAAAGAGTTATAGTCTACATTACAATATATCAAGATCTTATAAAATCTAGTCTTCTAGATTACTCATTTCTTTTTAAATTTACTACATTTTGAGTAGTGTGTATGCATACTATATTTTATCACACACAAACTATCCCCATTGATAAATTGAAAGATACCCAATATCTTCTAAAATTTTTTCTTAATTTTTTCACCCATGGATAAGTGTTTTAGAAGTTCTTGTGTGGACTGTTTGGATTTCCTCCCATGAATAATTGAGGAAGAGGTTATGTCTAACCTGTATAGTTGAAAACAGTAATATAAACCCAATCTAGGTTGTGGGCCAACTTTTTTATTTTATATAAACTAATTGATTATTGGTGATCACTAAGTGGAGATGACTAAGTATCAAATTCATACTAAACCTCATGTATTCATTATTTCTGTTTTGTGTTTAATTATTTTTTACATTATTTTTTTACATTAAAAAAATTGTTTTAACTAAAATCAAAATATATACTATGATAGTTTATCTTAATTTTTTTTTCATATAGTATTTGGTTATGTAAACTAATTTCAAAGGATCCAATAATATTTTCATTTTTCATCTAAGCCCTAATGAATATTTAGATAAATATTTTGAAACATTAAGATCTATATCATGTTACTTATTTAGATATATTGGGGTTCATTTAAAATACTTTGGCCGATTTCAAAAATAATTCGTTTTAGAAAGATATTTTTATTGTGTAGTCAATTCACCCCCATCTTGAGATACTCACCATGGCTAAAATTTGGTATCAGATCCTTTAACTATTTAGTATTAATGTATTTGAAATCATTTTATCTTTGATTTTAGTTGAAATTTAATGATCTCAAATTTATGACATTTTTAAATTTAGTTCATTAAATGGATAAACATATAGAAGATTTTGCCTCCAACTGACCTCTATTTTTCAATGGAAAAAATTATTCTCAGTGGATGTTTTAAATTAAAATTCATATAGAAAGTATGGGTTTTGAAATTTAGTCAGCAATAGAAGATCAATATATTATACCTAATATTTCTATAAGAACTTGGGATTTTGATACTAAGTTAGAATAAAATAAAAATTATAAAGATATTAATTCGCATTACTATGATTTATAAGATGGGAAATTTAAAAAAATTTATGCAAGTAAAACAACCTTTTAGATCTAGGACAGTCTACCCATTTCCCATTAGATAATTCCAAATATTAAAGAGATAAGGCTTAATAATTATAAAATTAAATTTGATAATTTTAAAATCAAGCCTAATGAATCTATTTATGACCTATATCTCAGGTTTAGATTGATATTCAACACAATGAACTCACTTGGAAAACCTGTATCAGACAAGGATCATATCATGTGATTACACATATGCCTACCAAAAATATGGAGAGGCAGATCCATTTCAACCAGAGAATCATGTAACGTAAGTACCCTTCTTGAGGGTGAGTTGATTGTAAAAATTATGACGTATGAATATAAATTAAAGTAAAGCAATGATGAATATGAGGAGTCCAAAATAAATTCATTATATTTCAAGATTAATTCACCTAGACAATAGAATGAAAATAAAAAAGTGAATTTCCAAGATGCCAGTTCTTGTGATAGTGAATCACATTCTGAAATTGACGAGGAGATGGATAATATGGTCAGAATTTTTATGAATTTCTATAGGAATAAAAAATTATTTCATAAAATCAAATTATAAAGGAAAGAATGAAATTAGAGGAAAATGTAGGAAATAATGGAAGAAGTGTGATGATCCAAAGGAAATTGTCTTCTATAAATGCAAAAGAAAATCTCAAATAAAATCTAATTTTCCCAAGAATAAGTACAAAAATAAATATGTGGATAAGGACATAAGATACAAAAACATCATTAAGGAAACCTGGAGTGCTTATGAAGATAGCTCTAGTGACATTGAAGCTTCACATGAAGAAAGGACAGACAAAGTCAATATGTGTTTTATGACTAATTTCAGTGAGGTACTTGACCTACCAACTATTTCAAATATTTTTCCTATGAATGTGTTTGATAATTCTCACTATGAAAAACATGATGATTATTTTATACCAAATAAGTAATTATTCAAATATTTCAACATTCTAGAGGATACCTTTAATGAATTTAAGCATAAGTATAATGGTCTTAAAAGATAACATGCTTTAACTACGAATATTAAATCTAAAAATGTCTACAGATAGAGAGAAAATTGTTCAAGTAACCCATAAAAATATTGAACTTAAACTATCAAGTGATCAATTGAAGATAGATATTGAAAAATTCCAAAATGGTAGATAGAAACTCAAATAAAAATTTCAAAATAAAGTTTCACCAAAATATGTTACCGAAATAGCATATGAGTGTGGATAGAGAAGAATATCTAAAATAAATTTTATTCATAAATCCAAAACTGAATGTTATTTTATTAAATGTTTTTATAAGTAACACACATGGTTTTTATTTCTAAGAGTTTTCAATCTATTTATAAGAAACCCATTAATAATTTGGGGGTTTCAAAAGTTCTAATTTCTAATATTTATGGAAACAAATGGATTTGGGTACCAAAATTATTTCGTTTTTAAAACATTTTTTTGTAAGAAAAAATGCTTGAAGACCTCCAATAAAAGTCTATGGTACTTGGATATTGGATATTCAATACATATGAAAAGAGATTATTCATGATTCAAGAGTCTTATAAAGGCTGATGGTTTCCATTTTAGCTTTGGTGATAATGCTATAGGAAAAATCATCAACATAGTATATATTGCTAACAAAAATTTAGATTTAATTTCTAGTGTATTATTTATCAGTGGTTTAAAATATAATCCTCTAAGAATTTCTCAATTGTGTGATGATGGTTTTCATGTTATTATTGATAATGATGCATGATATGCTTTTGATCATAATTTTTTTTAGTTTTTTCCACTTTTAGAAATTACAATTTTTTATGATGAAGATTTAAATTATTTTTTTTCTCAAGATGGTTAATTCTTAATTTCCTTTCATAATTAATCTTCTAATTGACATAGGAGACTAGTCCATTATAAATTTCACTCTCTTATAAATTTGAATAGGATAGTGTGATTTAGGGATCTACCAAAACATGAGTTCCCAACTGATAAAGTCTGCCACCCCTATCAAAAAGGGAAACAACACAATGTTTCTTTTAAATTAAAGACTGAACTGTCAACTTCTCAAACCCATGAGTTTGTTCACATGGATTTGTGTATACCTTCTTAAATTTCATGCCTTAATGGTAATCACTATGTTTATATTCCTATAGATGATTTCTCTAGGTATAATTGGGTGTATTTTCTAGCTTAGAAAAGTGAGGTCATCTCTTACTTTAACATGTATGATAATCTTGTTGAAACTCTTAGTGGACTTAGTATTAAGACCTTAATGAGTGAATATGGTCATGAGTTTGAAAATGAATTTTTTGAATCCTTTTTCTCAAAAAATAGCTATACACATAAATTCTCTTATCCTATGACACCCTAACAGAATGTAGTTGTTGAAAGGATAAATATAACCTTTCAAGAGATAGATCAGACTATATTGAATGAGTATGAATTATATATCAATTTTTAGGAATAATCGATCTATACAATCTTCTATATCTAAAATAGAGTTTTGATCAAACCTATCCTTAAGGGGACCCCTTATAAGATACGGAATAATAATAGACCTATGGTTACTTAATAAAGATTTTTTGGATGCAAATTATTTAGTCCTAATACTAAGTGTAATATTGAAAAAGTTTCTTCTAAGAGTGATGATATTATTTTCCTTGGTTATTCAATTTCTAGAAAAGAATATATATTTTTCAATAAAAGGACTAAAATAGTAGAAGAATGATTCCATGTCAAACTCAGGGAAACTGATCCACATGATACTAAGAAATGATTTAAAAAACCTTGTAGATGATTTATATTCTTTGGATATAAATTCTAAACATTTATTCTCTTCTGTCAAACAAGAAAAAAATCATTTAGATCTAATTAATTTTCAGAACGTCTAGAACCTAAACATGAAAATCAAAGTAACTAGTCCCTCTTTCTCTAGACCCATTAGAACCATTAAGTACTATCCTTTAGATGTTGTTGTAAGTTATCTAAATAGAGGAAAAAAACTATAGATTCTATTAGAAATATTTTTAAATATCACGGCTTATTGTCTCATATTGAACCTAAGAACCTTAATGAAGCTATTAATAATGAATTATGGGTAATATCTAACCATGAAGAGTTGAATCAGTTTGAACGAAATAGTGTGGGAAATAGTATATAGACACACAGACACCATTAATATAGGAACTAAATGGGTGTTTAGTAATAAATTTTATAAGCCAGACCCTATAGTTTGAAACATGGATAGAGTTTTTGCACAAGGTTATAGGCAGATGGATAAAAATTTTCCCCTATGGCCATACATGAATCTATAATAATTATACCTTCTTATGTAGCAAATATACATTTGTATCATTATCAAATTTATGTCAAGAGTTAATTCATATATGTTCTTATAATTGATGATGTTTTTTTGAAAAACCCCATGGTTTTTAAAGTACCAATTTTTAAATCATGTTTTTAAATTGAAAAAATATTTATATGGTTTAAAACAAGCTCCTAGAGCTTGGTATGATAGTCTAATTTTTTTTTTCTAATTTTAAATGGAATATCAAAAAAATAGATGACCCTAATATATTTCATAAAACAAATTTTATAAGATGTATTAGTAGAACAAATCTATGTTAATGATATTATTTTAGTATCTAAAAAACAATTCCCTATATAATAACATTTCTAAAATGATAGAAGGATAAGTTTGATGGGTGAGCTCAAATTCTTTCATGGATTTAATATTTCTCAAATCAAAGAAGGAATTATTTTAAATCAAATTAAATATACAAAAGATCATGTAAACTATTATAAAATGGATAAGACTAATAGTAGAGACACTCATATGAATACCAACCTAAAATTGGATCTTGATGAAGCTCAGAAACTAGTTGATCATACCAGTTATAGAGGTGTTATTTGATGTATTCTATACTTGACTGTTATATAACTGGATATTATGTTATGTGTGTTCATGTGTGATCATTTTTAAGAAAACCCAAAAGAGTCACAATATTTTATTGTCATTCCATTGGATATCACACTATTAGTTTGTCATACTATTTATATTTCATTCCAATTCATTTCATGCATTTTCAAAATTTTCTGTTTCATTATATTATGAACCGCTGGTTTATTTTCAGATTTATGTTATTTTAGTAACCCTATTAATTTTTTTACTTTGTTTTTAATTTTGATTTCAATAATTATTTACATATTAGAATAAATTATATCCCAAATTATCTTAAAAGTTGAATATGTATATTCCCAACGTACCTTGATCCCCACATGATACTATTGTATCTATCTTAACCTGAGTTAAATCTTTTGCCTCATACATTTCAAATGTTCTTCTACCCTACACCAAGATTTCCAAGATGATATAAATTCAAAGAATGAATGTTTCTTTTAAGAATTATCCTTTTAAGTTTTAATCTTCTAATAAGAAGAATAAAGAATCAAGTACACCTACTTTAGTCAACCTTGAGCTTCCCAACATAGTTGTTGTACCAGAAAAGGAAGTTTAATCAGAATGGATGTTTTCTAGTAAGTCTCTAGTAATCAATGTGCATAAAAATTAGGGATGTTTAGAGTGGTTCTACTCTAAGGAAATATTGTTTTACCCAAATATAGTCTATGAGTTATATAAAAAATGTACAATTTTCATTTGATAATGATAGTGCTGATTGAATCAGAAGCTATGTGAAAGGACTCGTTTTTGGTTTTTCATGAATGAAATGGGGTAAATTACTTGCTGTACCTTATGATGGAATTTATGATGAATACCAAGGTATAATTATATAAGTCAATGATATTGTATGTATGAGTATTCTATTACTATTTTGATAGGATATGGCATAACCTGAAGGCTAATTTCATCTATGTTGGAGGGAGAATGTAAGATTCTTTTTATGTTTTTATAGCACATGCTTTGCCCAATGAAGGGTTAATTTAAAACCCTAAGGTACTAGGATGTGTATCCTATATCTCTGATGATAGAAGGTCACAATTTCAATATATGAAGATACCTTATAGTGCATATTCTTTAGACAATAGAACCATCCTCAATATCTAATTATTTGATCTAACTAAAGGTGATTTCTTCCATGTTGAAGGACAAGGGACTCGTAGATGAGAATTATGAGTATATTGTAGACTGTAGTGATTTTTTTCATATAAGTGATACTTATTATAGGATTAATATAATCATGAATACAAATACGAAACTGTGGGTTGTAGATTTTGGAAGGTGATATGATGAGTATAATCTAGTTTATTATCCTACTAGACCAAGGGATGAAGTTGATCAGGGCCTGGAGCCTGATGAAGTTATTGAATAATATAATGAAAATAAGGTAGAAACTATTGTTAAATAATATGAAAGGAAACCATATGTATATATAGGATATTACCCTATTTTTTCTCCCAATGCTTCTCCAATTACATTTTAATCTCCCAGTCCACCTAGGAGGTTTCAAAAAATATAATAGGTGGTCAAAAGTGATGAAGAAGAGACAAAGGTCTATGGAGAAGAGCGGTATAAAATTTTTAAATCCCCCTATGAATATAATAATGAGAAATAATAATGGGAAGAAGAATATGATAATGAAATTGAAGTTAAAGACTCTAACCAAAGTGATTCTTGTGTCTGAATCAAATGAAAAGAAGTGGATATCCCTCTAAAACTTCAAGATATACTTATTGAGGGGGAGAAAATCCCATCAATTGATTTTTTTCATGAAGCACCACCTATTGATGAAGTTGAGGCTAGTTATTTTTCCACTATTCAGCAATATCCGACTCTACTATGTCTGCAAAAATGGGTGTTATAGCTATTTTATAATAGTATGTATCTAAATAAGGGAAAACACAGCTTATTGAGTTTGAACATTGATAAGAATCATGTGGTTGATAATGTGGAAATTAAATCTATTTTTTTTGTTAAAAAAGGATTTTCATATGATAATTGAACCTCCTCTTGGTTCACAGTTAGAGGCTGACTCTACCAGTGCTGCTGCACAAAGATCAGATGCTCTAAATTTAAAAGAAATACGTATAGCTGTATTATTGTTTGGAATGGGATAGAGTTTAGATGTTCTGAGACATGTAGAGATATTGATGGTTTTACCTACTATTTTGATCCCTCCTACCATTTCTCCAATAGTTTCTATGGTTTTTGGGAGATGGTTGTATCCCTTGTTTCAATAATGGATAAAATTTAGTAAATGGTCTCCAAAGCATGATAGAACTGATGTTTGAATTTTAGGAGATCCTCAGGGTTCCTTGATAGCTCAAGTATATTTTTATGGGATTTGTGAGATGTTTTCATCTGTCAAAACCCCTACACCTTATCCTACTCTAGATCCTACTTTAATTTCAATTTCTAAGTCTTGGATGAAAACTTTAGAATTCATCATATGAATCAGGATTTTAAAGAACAAGTAAAACATATCAAGAAGATAACCCTAGTGCTGAACCATTTTTGGAAGAGAAGGTATATTTATTTAGTGTGATAGAAAATGGTGTCCATACCATAATTACTTTCATCAATATCATGAAGTTGTTTCTTCAAGTTCATGGACAAGCAATTGTTTCCTAGGAAGATGTTCCAATAACTGCTAAGTTGTCTCTCCGACCAGGGGTTTCTTGATATCCATTAGTAAATTTTCCCGCACAATTCCATCCTTTTCCAATATCTAATTTTTAAGACTATAGATAACTCCATCAAGTTTTAATTGTGGAAGATCATCCACAGACTGTCACTAGACACTCCTATGGTGTTCCCACTATATTTTTTCAAACTTATCCTTCTGCGTCAGAAAAGGAACAAGATCAAGATAAGGATAAATTAAAATAACCAATGGACCCCTCTACTACATTTTTTCCTTGTTTTTATTGTTTTAGGAATTGTTTTTTGAAGGTAATTGAATTATAATAACTTTTTTCTAATCATTTTTAATTAAATTCTTACCTGTATTATATCAGTTTAATTTTTTCTACCATTCATAACTTTCAGTCTATTTCCTTGTATTCTTATTATTATATTAATATTTACTTTTTTGATAATTCCAAAGGGGGTAAGACTTCTATGGAATATTTATTTTGGATTGATTTTATTTCATTGGAACTATCATTATTTAAATCTTTCAATATTTCTATTCATGATACTTATCTTTGATACTTAATCTTTTATTACTTTTCTTTGATACCATATGCACTTTATAGAAATTATATATATTTGATTCTAATTTATACATCCTTTCATATCATGTTTAAACCATTTTAATAATTTTTATGCCATGATTTGTGGTCATAAAAAGGTGAATATCGTTAAACTTCTAGTTTTAGTGATAAAAAATATTGATTCTAATGTTATTAATGGATTTCAGGTTTCTTTTAAAAAAATATGTATTAGGAGATCGGTGATATATTTTTCTAAAGAGAGACACTATTGTCCATGAGATATCGCTAACATAAAAATCCTTATAATTATGAGATACCTCCTTGATTTCACACCGTTAGGATGTTATGCATCTAGAGAATGAATTTGGTTAAGTACAAGATAACGCCATAAGGGACACTAACAATGAAAATCTTTAGATAAGTCTGATATAACATCAAACCTCATAACATCAAACTAGACACCGCTAATTGAGACACATCCAATATAGTGTAAATCTGACAATTTATAAGACACCACCATTGTCACACCACCGGTGTCACATAGACAGTGTCATACCGCTAGTGTGATTCCATCAGAACAACACACTACTAGACTGATCCACCACTACTATTTTATTACTTATCACTATGAATAACATTATTATAACAGATAAAATTATTGAAGTTAAATCCATTTATTATTCATATAATTTTATCTTAAATTCTTGATATAAATCGTTGAAGGGAGTGTTAGGATGTGCAATAGAGGGAAGAAAAAAATCGGGATATTCTTTTTACTGCTACTGTTGATAGAGGCATATCACACTCCCTCATGCTGAAAAGAATAATTAGTAGTAATATAATATATTTATGAAGCAAAATTTTAGCAAGAACTCATGAATAATAAACATATATAGATCCAAACATAATTGAAATTAGGAAGATATATCACGATGTAAACACTTGATTGGGAAACTAAACTAGACATTCACATTTAATGCCTTCCTATAATCAAGAACACGAGTCTACGACACTATATTTTCTAGATTTTTTCTCAGTGAAACTAACTCAATATTCACCGAGGAGTCAAATAAAGAGTCACAAGATGTGTTAAAATAGACCAAGCTCTTATAAACTCTACTCTTATAGATTGCACAGTTCTATTTCCATTTATTACATTTTGAGTAGTGTGTGTATACTCTATTTTATCACACACAATATATCTATTTTTCTAAACTTGAGGATACCCGATATCTTCTCTAACTATTTTATTATTTTTTCTCTCAGAAATAAGAGTTGTAGAGGTCATTGTGTGGATTGTTATGTTTTCCTCCCACGAATAAGTGTTGAAGAGGTTGTATTTGACCTGGGAAGTTGTAAACAATTTTATAAACCAAATCAAAGATGTGGATCATCTTATTTATTGTATATTAACTGGTTGGTGGTCGGTGATCACCATGTGGAGAGGAATAAGTCTCAACGTGAGACTGAACCTCTTGTATTAATTCATTCCACTGTGTGTTTTAAATTTGATTTAATTTATTTTTTCATTAAAACTAAATGTTTTTTAAACTGTAAAAATATATATACTTTGATAGTTTATATTAATTTGTGTTAATTTAGTATTTTTCTCAAGTAAAATTATTTCCTAGGATCCAATAATATTGTATATTATTCAAATGAGACCTAATTGATATTTAGAGAAATATTTATAAATATTAAGATATATATCATACTACTTATTTTGAAAAATCCTGCTATATTTTAATAATTTCAAAATTTCAAAATAAAATATTTTAAAAATAAATTGTTATAGGAAACTCAATTCATCCCCTCTTAAGATACTCAGTCCAAAAAAGAAAAATGTTTCAGAAAATGTTTTTATGAAAACCAAAAATTATATCTCTCTTTATTCAAAGAACCCACTTTCTTCTAAAAACACTATTTTCTAAAATGGTTCCCCAAAATGTTTTTAAACATTATAAATGATTTATTAAAGACATTTTGAATTTTTTTTTATTTTACCAACATTTTCAAAGGAATCAAAATATCTCTTTTTGAACAAGGAATTTTTCTAACCTTTTTACTGTTTAAAAGAAAGGTCCTTTTTACCTCATATGACAATTAAAAATTTACCCATTTTCATTTATTTGAAGATTCCTTTGGATGTTTAAAAATATAGTTTTTAAAGAAAATGTATTCAAAATCATTTTCCAATTAAATGTGATTTCCAAAGATTTTGAAAATAATAGAATATTTTTCTCAAGAATGTTTTTAAATGTTATTTTTATAGTATTTCTATCCATTAATTACAACAACCCTATATTTTAATACACTTAGGATATGTTTTTGTTGATACAATCCTTATCATTCAACTGCATGGTATCTGATTTATTTGGCTAAGGATAATATTCATATTAACTTCCTTGATTCATTTTTTAGTCCACTTCAAATATTCAAATTAACTATGATCATTGGACATTGAATTAACCCTAATCATATATATCCTTTATTATGGATATTATTATTACATAAACTGCAATTCCATTTTACACATGGTTTCTAATTTGAAAGTTATTTAATTATTTAGGTGAATCTTGATAATTCTTTACTCTTTATTCAAAAGAGATATTTGATAAGGCATAATATTTATTTTGATTATTCAATAGGAGAAATTATTTAGATAGGAAATGACAGGTAAAAAAATAACTTTATATAGCACCATGATGTATTGAGAGGTTCTCATGAGATAAATAAGTTTCTCAATTTTAATCAGTTTGTCTCCATAATTTTAAACCATATTATGAAAGGTATTAGTAGTATAGGTTGTCATGTAGTTCAAACATGGAACCCAACAATTAATAATTTTCCTTATTTAGACTCATTTATTATTTATCCATGAGATTTTTTGTTGATATATCTATAGATGCATTTCATTTTTAGTTTATTTACTTAATGTCATGTGTTTCAGTTTCTTTCTTGCCTTATTTTTTTCCTTATCTAGTTATTTGGATGGAATGTGTTTCAATTTTTTACCTTTCCATATTGTCTATGAACTTCCTTCATAGTTTTTTTATTATACTATATCGGTGATTAGTTTTTTTCCATTATATAATTATTATTATCATTTTTTCATTATTGATTCCAATATTTTTTCCCTCCCTGAGCATATGAACTCACCATTATTTTTTCCCTTTCCCTAATAATATAAGAAGCATACTATGAAAGATATGTAGGGAAAGACTTTATATAATAATTTTTTCCTAAAGTAATTTATTTAGAAAAAATTATATTGTAATCAGTGTATTAATTTGTAATACAAGTATCTTGAATGTATCTAGTTTTCAAAGACTAATAAACTATTATATCCTTTGGGATTTTATTCCTTGTAATCATGATAATGTAATGTTAGTACACAATGGCTCTGGGATCTCTAGGATCGGGTCTTTACAAAAAACATAAAAAAACTATAGTTTTGATCCTCAAATGACATCAACCTTGATAATTTAACCTCAAATGGTCTTATTTAGACAACTATTTATTAAGGGAGTTGGAATTATGATATTCAAAAAAATATTCCTAATATTTGAACCTTACTATATTTATAATTCCTATTATATTAATTCTAGGAAATAAATTTTTACTATTATACTCCTATGTCTTAAATCTTTATAATGTAACAATAAATATATATTGAATAAAAGAATTAGTCTATCACAAACTAAATATTACATGTAAGCTATAATATAATGGATCTCTCTCAAAATATTTATACATTTTAATATTATTCCTCTCTTTTCTAGTACTAATTTGGTGATATATTATGATTTAATATATATAAATTTTTACAGTCAAGGGTTAGGTTTGATAAGAGATATCAATATGTATTATATTAACTTAACATGTTCCATATAATATTTTACATTCAAAACCATTTAATAACATCAAATTATATATTAGAAACAAAATAATTTCATTTTTAAAATTATCAATATATCAAAACAAATAAAATATATCGATATATCCTATATTTCATTTTAATTAGTTGTGTTATTGTACAATGCATTAAAATTACATATATATGTAAATATTATTACATTAAAGTGGCTCCATATTCCCTGAATTATAGTATAATGGTTCCAAAAAATTCAAGATATTTCAATATATTCAATGATTTTGATTTTAGCGTAATTCATTTTTTATTTTAAATTATGAACTCTTCTTTTGATGTAATCTATAAGCCATAACAATTGTCTTTACATCAATATTCATGAAAATTTATTTAAACACCCATTACAAGGTCACAATATTTCATGATATATAAACCACCAACCCATAATATTAGTTTATAGAATAGTATTCTAGTAAAATATAATAACCTCAATTACACTCTCATTATTTTTGGGAATTGCGACTTGATTATAAACCAAAAATGTTTTCCTTATTCCAGTTCCACACTGAAACATGAATCTTAGTACCTAGAAACTTGTGTTTTAACATTAATAATATTTTTAATCCTATAAAACAAGAATAATATATTAGAATTTAATTTTCAAGACATAATTATTATCCAGGTATATTCTTGTATGAAATAATGGTGTAATATATTAACTTGTGATTCGATTCGTGCCTTTTATTGGGGCATGGAAAAACAATAATATTTCATAGGTATAATAAAATGGTCAACCCCATGGTAGTCTCCTAAGGAGGAGTGCATGAAAAATTTATTTTTCAGTTTTAAATTATTTAATATATATATTTTTTGTTTTGGGCTTTGAATTTATATATTTTGAAAGTATATTAAATTAAATGATTTATAATACTTGATGGAAAATTCTGATTAAACCTGGCTTGGCTAGAACTAATAAAATGATATCATGGTTTTCAATTTTACCAGTTATTTTTCTACTAGCTAGTAAGAGATAGATTCCATGATCAATTTCTCTATTTACCTTGTTCATATGGTTCTGGTGTGAATATTCCAAACTAAATCCTCGAGTTGGTCTATCCTCCTTCCTAAGTTCAGGATAATTGTAATGGCCCCTTGATTAATTAGGTAAATCCTTGATAGGGAATTTTTATTCCCTAAATATTAATAATTTTAGCCTCAATTTTGCACATGTACTGGACATCACTAAGAACTCACCACCTAACCCCAACATATTCTAATGCACACAAACCAAGATTAGGTGGTGGGATATTTTTTAACATTGACCTAGGAAATTGAAATCAACATAATAAAAATGTAACATAACACAAATTAGTGTTAACACTGAAAATAATGAATTGAAACTAGATTTATGAAAAAAGAAAAGGGATTATTAATTTTAGAAAAAAAAATATAAGTAGAGAAATTCAGTCCTACCTCCCCTTTATTGAACAACCAAAGATTATATCAATCCATATGATGTGTAAATAAAAATATTCTTGAGGGAGAAAACATTGCGATAATAAAATAAAAAAAGTAAATAAACATGGAAAATAAAAAATCATTTTTCCATTATCTATAGATTCCCCTCATCTAGTAACCCTCTTCAAAACCCCATGGGTATTCTATTTATAGGCATTGTTCACATTCATGATTCTATAAATATATAAATAGACTAATTAATGGAAAATCCAATGGTGTACATAGAGTTCTGGGTCCTAAAGATTTGTTCTATAATTAATTACAACAAAATTATATTTTATATGGGTCGGTATAACCAGTTTTACAACGTGAACATATGTTTTGCACTGTGAAAACCTCAAGCTATCCTCTCGTTGAGTTTTTTTTCAAGTTTTTAATTCAATTCACAACATTAATTGGTATTTTCTAATAGGTTTGACTCTTTGATTTCCAAATTATTCATTTGAAGGCTCTGGTGTTGTCCCTTCACCCATGGGAAATCATAAAGAATCATTTTCATCATGATTTCTTCATTATTAAGATCATTTGAAAATAGTTGTTGTGTCCAATGATATAAAAATAAAACTATCAAGTTTTGTTTAAGATTAATAAATTAATCTACCTAAACAATACCTCTAATGTCAAAATATTCATGAATAAATGGTTATATCTTTTGTGAATTGTATTTTCTATAAAAAATTATCTCAACATATCACCAAACATCTTAAAATATTCTCAAGAATGATTACATTCCCTTATAATATAGAATAAACCTATATATTCTCACAAATCAACCATCAAATTCAAATCATAAACCAATTAAATCCTTAAAGAGAAATTAACTTCTTATGGCTTAAAATTTTCTTGTTAAGCTATTTAACGGTGTTTTCTCTCTGATTTGATCATGAACATGATTTCCTAGTGTGGGAAATAATTACAATAAACTAATGAAAAAATCAAAATCTTATTCCATAAAAAGAGGATGTTTGGTAAATTTCTACCAAAAGGGATATTTTTATATAGTATGATATTATATCATAAAAATAAATATGTTTTCCTAAAATATTTCCTAGTAAAAACAATGATTTATTGTATGTCTTTTTCCATTGATGTGGGGTGAATGACTATTTGAGAGAGATTTATTGATATTTTGTGTATTTTATTTAACACCATCTCAATATATATCATCCGATAATATGACATCTCATTCATTTCACATTGGGTATATAATCATATTGTCATTTAAGTGTATATAAGAAGGCACTCTGGAAATTAATTCCTTATATAGAGGAATGTAAAGAAGTGTGTTATAGTTCAATCCATGTGGGGAGGAATAAAATGGTATGTTATAATTGATTCATATAGGATGTATTAAAAGTGGATGTTGGGATATATGGTTTACCTTGAGGTATTTCTAGTTACAATAAGATTTAAGGTCTTCTAGGGACACTTAAAAGGTTGTACTAGAGTCTCATTCCATCTAGGAAGGACAAAATTTTACACTTGTATTTAGGGTCTCTCAATAATATATAAAGTTTCACACAAGAGGTTCATTCCATCAAAGAAGGATAAAATAGTATAATGGGATTTAAGGTCTCTATGGAAGACATAACCACCTAGTAGACATTTGTGTCATCCAAGAAGGTAAAAATTATAATGCTAGGGTTTAAGATTTCTAGAGGGGAACTAAGGTAATACTGGTGTTTCATGCTATCTAAGAATTACAAAAGGGTTATATTGGGGTTTAAGGTCCCCCTGGATGAATTAATGGTTTTTTAGTCTTTTCATTCTAGCCAAAAAGAATAAAAGGGAAACACTAGGGTTTAAGGTCTCCAAGGAGTATTGAAAAGGTTACGTTAAATTATCATTCATTCCAAAATGGCTGTAAGGTTTTTCTAGAATTTATGGTCACCCAAGAAGTCATAAAGGATAAAAATAGGATTTTTAGTCTCCCATAAATACTTAAATGGTTATTTTTGAATTTATTTTCTCTTAGGTAGACTTAAAAGTTTATTATAGAGTTTCATATAATCTAGTAAGGATAAAAAGAATGTGCCATGGATTAAGGTATACCATGAGTACTTATGGGTGTGATGGTGGTTATGTGTCATCATATAAGGTTAAAACGCACATGTTTAATGTCTCATAGGTGTACTTAAGTGTTTTGTAGACGAGAGAGTATGTTGTGTTGTAGTTAAGATTTTTCCAATGAAAATGGATTCCTATATATCCTTATAACGGGAATCAAAACATATGTAGTTAGTGTCATTTATTGAGATACATCATACCTTTTATATACTATTCACAAGGATCAATGTGGAACTTTTTATGCTCTTGTAAGAATGGAAAATTATGTGACTTTTATACCCATGCATCCAAGACCGAATTGACTTATATTTTACGGTCAAATGACTAGAAATAATTGTGTAATTAATTTCATTCCAAGTGGGGTACTAAGTGAAAGGTTCCTAGAATATTTTCTCCTACAAGACATGTATATCAATAGATAATTTTTTTTTCATCAAAAATTATCCATGTTGATGTATTTTTATTTAATTTGGATGGTATTTTCCTATAATGGAGGACTTGATAAATTGAGTTTTCTAATAATATTGGGGTAATAATTTAGAGAATTTCTCTTGAATTATAACCAATATTTTTATTTTCACATATTTTTGGTAACTATATTTGGGAGAAGGGTTGTAAAATTTATAGAAGGAGTGAAATAATTGGAGAAAAGTTAGGATTGTGCAGGATCAAATACAGGGTTAATATATGATCTATGTTTCTTCTAGGGTGGTATAATGTAAGTAGCTTTGATGAGTGGTTTGTCACGGGGACCTAAAATATATTATTTTTGGACCCAATGTAAATTCAGTAGTAGTGGAGTCGAGTTGTGTCTAGAGAAAAGAGTGTTTGGGGTGTTTTTCACTTATTTAATTGGATCCATGTGTGATTTCAACGTAATTGAGTTTGAGACCAATATTAATAATAGTGTTTTACTTCAGATTGTCCCCTCATGTTACATGTTAAATTTTTATTCCATTTTCACAATCATGTTCTCTCTCTAATGTAGTGAAACAACACATTCTCACCCAAATATAGTTATTTTTATTTAGGTATTATAATGAAATGATTATTTCAACCTCTAGCTTAGACTATCCCATTGATCAGAATTTTATTATCAACCATAGTTCTTCTCACTTTCTTGGTTCCTGAAGACATTCATGATTTCCTGTGAGTGAAAATTAAAAATTAGTGAATAATTATATTAAATATATAAGATAGTTGAAATACACTAAAACTTATAGAAGTCAAATAATTAATGAGATATGAATAGTATATAATAATTAATTAAGAATAAAATTCATTAATAGGGGGTGAAGGGGGTTCCCTTAGTATGACTACTATGTGATTACCATACCATTACATGAGCCATTACAATATAATTAAAAGAAATTAGTAAACAAAAACTCCTGTTTATCAAGAAATCATTGAATCATCCACCTCTCCTCACTAAATAGTTCCCATTTTATAGTAGAATCATTGGAGGATTTTCATCAATTTGTATAGCACATGTCTATTTTAAATCTCTATAATTATATTTTTTTTAAAATATTCCAAAAATTCCAAACATGTTTTCCACTATTTTTTCTATCAACACATATAAAACCAAAGTGTTGAGATGTAATAATGATCTCATTGTTAAGCGCATCAAATTAGATGTTTATTTTTAAATAGAATTTCTGCAGCATAATAGCAACTCCAGGTCATCTCTCGACAGTGCATTAGATAATTAATTTAAAAATATGGGTATGATAATTAAAATAAAATAGGAATATGTATATTTAAAACTTTGTTTTTTGTTTAGTTTAAAACATAAAAAATATGGAGAAATCAAGGTCAACCTGGGTAAGCATCCCTTAAAGATTAAATCATCATCAATCTAAGGGAATGGTAGGGATCATTGATTCCTTGATTTATAGCCACTGAAACCAGTATGGTATGTGAGTTCATACTATGTTACCACCTAGTATTTGATTGACAAACAATATTGATTATCGAAAATTGCACAAAATCAACAAAATTGAATCGATGTAATAAACAGAACTCAATCAAGGCATCACATCAACAACTTTATGAGATTACTATATTTCTATCAATGATAAAATATTCAACAAGAAAAGAGCATGAATATTCATTTGTTCAATATCCTAGAATTTATCAACCAACACAGTCCATTCGCACCCTCATGAAAGGGAAGGGATGTGAAAAGAGGCAACCACACTCAAATCATCACAAGCTCCGGGTTAGGCATAGAAGCATGGGGATTATTGTTCCTTTTATTTTTATTGATCATACAAGAATAAAGAAATTAATAAGGTAGAAATAAATAAAAAATGGGAACAGAACTTGAAATTCAATTTCCTTTTGAAGATTACAAGAGTGGATCTCAGGATTATAAAAAAGGACACCCCCAAAATTGATTACTATGAGGTTTAGAATAACACGAGGGAGAAGAGAAATAAAATGGGTGAAGAGAGCTCTAAATTTAGACACACACTTAACCTTGGTCATTCAACCAGAGAGAATTAGTGTTATGGGTGATTTAATTGAAAACTACATCACACCTTCTACAAAATAATTCAAGTTCTTAAAAGACTTGGTGAATATTCATGTCATACTTCTTCCTCCATTATCAGGATGGTTGACAGAAAAAAATGCATAAAAATCACATTCAATTCTATATAGAGGTGGGATCTATAGTTAGATGTCCAATTTAGGTGGAATCATCCTAATTTATGTTCTAAGGAACATGTTATATTCCAAATAAAAAAGGATGGTCCAATCTAGACTTCCCAGAATTTCTTCATAATGTGGACCTATTTTGGGTCTCAAAATGGATGAATTGGGCTCCACGGTCTTCTCAATAAATTTATCCCACAAGATTATGCACATGTAATCCAATTTTATGTACAATTGGGTGTACATATTATCTGAATTATATACTTATGTCCACATTCATGCTTGGGATCTCACGTAGTTTGGACCATTTTTCTTGAATTCCATCACGGGCTCAGAAAATAAACTCCTCCTACAATGTAAAAACTAAAGAATATAAAATTTATCGATTAAATAGTGATAAATATTAATTAATTTAATCAAAAATGATGTGAAATTTATTATTATATTTGGAATATTCATTACAAAACCAGTTTACAATAGTGGTGTAAGGGTGGAATTGAATAGTGAATTGCTATGTGATCACTCCCCCACACCTAAATATTTTCACTCATGGGTAAAGTCACATGTAAAAAAATGATTCTTTTATATATTACTAACATCATGTAGATTTAACATTTGATTATTTTTTTAATTCATTAATGTAATGTGATCAATGCACAAACCACACCAAGGAGTTATTCCTAGTGAAAATAGAAAAAGATATCTCCTAAAACATACCATAATGAAATTCAAGGAGATTCATGATACCAAATTGATAATGGAATTAAAAAGTCAATAATTTAACTAACTATCCATGTGTGTGTGTGAAAAACATTCCATTCAATTATTTCTACTTTCAATCCAATAAATATTTGTTATTTTAACATTTTTAAGCTTAACTGATTTTGTACACTGAACCTTCCCTACATCCTTTGCAATCATATTTCAAGACTCAATCACATAAGAATACCTAGATGCCAAACCATAAGCTCCCAACCTAGATATCCCCATATGTTTCAAATTTTATAACTCCCCTCATTTATTATTTTTTTTCGGAAGTTTCATTTGGAACAAATCTCACACTCATCTCTCAACCCTTGTTTTATGTAATCAAGACACTAATTGTAGTAGTTATAATAAGATAAATGGTTAAGGATGAGTGGTTTTTGACCAAAAAAAGATTGGACACAATTTTTTTGTTGATTTTTTGTGTCTTATGAGGGTATACGACATTCAGATATCAGGTACACACACATAGGTCAATCCAGTACAGTAATGAAATAGATCGAATAAGGAATGAGTATATGGAAATATCATTTTAAGATGAAAAATCTTATCCTAACATATATTTACATTCTATTAAGTAAGAAATATTCACACTTTGTGGTTTGATGCATAAATGTGTTGAGATTTTAATGACATGATTTTCCCAAAAATTACTCACATAAGGGGAATCAATCATCTCAAAGGTTTCATAGATATACAACCATTTATATCGCTGATAGAAAACCAATTCACCAAAAATAACTCCCCAATGTAAAATTAAATAAAATATTCATTCCATAATAGAGAAAGGTTTTCCTCAAATGTTAAAACAACAAGGAATCAAAAATTTCTTCATGCATTTTTAGTAAGTTCCATTATCTGGTGACCATAAGGGGAGGGGGAGTAAAAATACCATAAATAAGGTGAAAAAGAAAAGAAATAATGAATACAATGAAAATACCAATGAACTAAAAAAAGTGAAAAGTGAAAATACCATAATTAAGGGGAAAAATGGAAGAAATAATAAATACAATGAAAATACTAATGAACTCAATAGGATCGGGAAACGTGAAAATAACATAAAGAAGGTGAAAAAGAGAAGAAAGAAGAAATACAATGGAAATATTAATGAACCTAGGACATTATCCACCCCCACAACTACAATGTGTTGTGTCCTCACTGTAGTAATTAAGAATTTTAGGAGGAAGGAGAAAACATGGTTTATCTCAATTTTATTTTCCTTATAAAAGGTAGATTTCATCCAGGATATTCTGTGTAAAATCCCCATAGAAGTGTTTAAGTCACTAACCATTGATGGTAATACTTCATCCACTCTTCACATGAAAAATCTGTATTTCACCAAAAGGGTAAACATTATTTACAGTATAAGGACTGATCCATCAAGAATGAGGCTTATATGGGTGGAGTTTTATCCTGGAATTGTACATGTGGAACTTATCACCAATATGGAACTTCTAATAATTAATCATGCTATCATGGATAGCCTTTTTCCTCTATTTATAGTACTAGGAGTTATCTTATGCATCACGATGATTTTTTCCAACTATTGAATCTGCAGCTTCTTATGCTCACTTGAATCTGAAAGATTCATATTACATTGTTTAACTTTCCAATATGAAATGTATTCTAACACCACTAGGAGGTTACAAGCCTTTACAAAAACAATTCTATATGGTGAAATTCCCATTTGGGTTTTAAAATCTGTACGGTATTCCCAAAGTGCATCATCCAAGCGCAAACTCCAATCATTTCTGTTGGATTGTACCATTTTTCCACGATTCTCTTAACTTCCCTATTTGATATTTCTACTTGTATGTTAGTTTGGGGGTGATATGTAGTGGGGAATTTATGATCAACCCCATACTAACTAAGAAATATTTTCATATTTTCATTGCAAAAATGGTTACCCTAATCACTAATGATGAATCTCGGCAAACCAAACCTACTGAAAATCTGGGACATTAACAAATCAATAATAACTCGAGAGTCATCAATCCTAGTAGCCTTTTATTACACCTACTTAGATATGTAGTCAATATATATAAATATGTACATGAAGGCAAATAAATTTGGAAAAGGCCCCATAAAGTCTGTGCCCCATGAATCAAATATTTCAAAGAATAACATGGGCTATTGTGGAATTTTATTCTTCTTGGAGATATTCCCTATGAATTTAAAATGACTACATGATTTAAAAAATCGATGGGAATACCTATACAATGATAGCCAATACATTTTTGGGTCAAAAACCTTTTGAGTTATATGTTGAGATCCAATGTGGCCCCCACAAGCATAGGTATGGCATAAAGTCAAAACAGAGATGAACTCATGGTCAGGGACAAACCGACAAAGTACTTTGTCACCACAAATTATTCACAAATATGTCTCATCCCAAATGTACCATCGAGAACCATTATTTAGTAAATGGTATTGTGATGTACTAAAATCTGTGGCGACCCAAGATGTCTCTAGAATATTCACATTGTATGCATGCCAGTGGTAAGGTCCATAACATCATAAAGGTTTTCATGAGGGAATAATTCCCCAATAGGGGGGATGAGACAAAATGGCGATCTAATGGTGAAAAATACTAATAATATAGTTAGCTACAAAATTTAACACACCCCTCTTATCTATAATATCATGGTCAAACTCTTGGAGGAGGATTATCCATCAAATAAAAAGAGGCTTAGATTTAGGTTTCTTTAGGAGAAATCTATGGGAAACATTTTAAGAAAACACAATGACTTTTGAACCAAGAAGATATGAATAAAATATTCCCAAGACAAACACAATATGAAGGTGTTATTTTTCAATGGTTGTGTAGTTTAACTAGGTAGGGTCAAGGGTTTGTGAGGAATACACAATTACACAAGTATCCTTCTCAACAATTTGTGATAAAACTTCCCCAACTGTAAAGTTAGAGGGACCACACATAAGTTCGAAGGGGGGATCCCACCATGGTTGTTTGATGATGGGAGGTGATGTGAGACTCCTTTTTAGTTAATTGACAACATCCTCCCTACATTTATTAAAAACAATTTTAGAATCCTTTTTCCACAATATAGATAGGGGAAGTGTGACCTTACTAATGCCTTTAATGAATCGGTTGTAAAAACTAGCATGGCCCATGAATGATAACACCTTGCAAACACATTTTTGTTATGGAAGTGTTGAAATTAATTCAAATTTTGATTTATACTCTTGAATTCCTTAATTTGAAATAACAATCCCAAGAACTATCCCCCTCTCAACCATGAAATGACATTTCTCATAATTTAATACAAGATCTTTTTCAATGAAGCGATGGAGGATAGAAAATAGGAGTTCCAAATAGTCATCAAAAGTGGATCCATAAACTGTGAAGTCATACATAAAGAATACCATACAATTCTTAGGGTACTCAAAAAATATACTCATCATACATTGCTGAAATGTAATAGGAGAATTACATAGAACAAAAGGCATCCTTTTATATGAAAATGTTCCAAATGGATTGGTAAATATTGTATTTTCTTAATCATTAGGGGAAATATATATTTGGAAATAACCCGAATAGCCATCTAGAAAACAATAATTGGACTTAACATCCAATTTTATAACATTTGGTCAATGAAAGTTGAATGAATTTGGTCCTTCCGTATGGATTGCATCTGTCAAAAGTAGTCAATACAGACTCTCCAACTATTTTTCACACGTTCTAGAACCGAATCATTCCGTTCATTTGACAAAACTATTATTCCTATTTTTTGGAACAATTTGTACTTGACTAACCCATTTACAATCAGATATAGGATAAATGATCCCATTAGTAAGTAATTTATTGAAATCCAATTTTACCACATAAAGGAGAGTGGGATTCAACCAAAATTGATATTGTCTTACTGGATTATCCCCATCATCTAAAAGTATATGGTGCGTATAAATAGATGGGACAAAACTGGGAATATCAGCCAATGTCCATCCTATTGAATTTTTACACTCTCTCGAAAGGTTTGGCAGTTTTGATTCTAGATGTAGAGAGATTTTATTGAAAATAATGAAGGGAAACTAGTCAATACCCCCAAGATAAATATATTTAAAATTTGAATGAAGTGGTTTAAGATCAAACACTAGTGGTTTTAAGATTATGGATGGGGGTTTATGGGGATTGAGTTCCATGAAACAACCTATATTCTCATGTTAATTATCTAAGGAAAGAGAATATATGAAAATTAGATTTTTAGAATCATCTATGGTCATGGGTACCTCATAATGAACACACTCATCAATTGAGGAAAAATATTAAAATTTTTCAAAACCTAAAAAACAATCATAAACCAGAACAAAAAGTCAAATCATGAAAGGGTGAAGAAGATGATAATGAGTCAGATAATGGGTTGAGGAGAGAGTTTTTTTTGTGTTGTTAGAGAGAATCTCCATTTAATATACAGAATGATTTTAGTTCTCTTGACTGGGGTGTTTCATTTCAACAAGGATGTAAAAACATACCTTTTCTCCACTGAAATCTATGGACAACATACCATTGAGAACATTAATGACCATCTTTTCTGTTTTAAGGAATGACATCCCACGTACGAGAGGAGCATGTACTTGGGTTCAAGTATCTTACATATGAAGAATGTAGAAATCAGCAGAGAAGATAACATTATTCACTCTTACAAGGACTTCCTTAATCACTCATATTGGATGCATTGTACTCTGGTTGGAAATTTTCATGACAATGCCTATTGGTTGAAGCTCTCCAACCTGTAGATATGTGTACACGAAGTGAGGAATTACATTTATGGAAGCACATAAATATAACATATAATATAAAAATAATGACTCCCTTTTAGTACAAGGTTTCATGAATGTTCCTATATCATTGTATTTGATTGGAATTGTGGTTGAATCATGGATGATATATTCTTTCCCACATTTAATCTCTCATTCCCCTTCAACCTTCTTATATGGGTGAAAATATCATTAAGAAATTTGAAATATTGGGGGATTTTTTAACTTCACCCAATAAAGAAGTGTTAATTTCAACCTTTTTTAATATATCTATTATATCTTTACTAATATCATTATGAAAATTATTCTTATATTTAGAGAGTCTTTAGGGGAAAGGAAGAGGAATTGATTGTTCATTTGAATCTTCAATGATAATTTGATTACCCTTTTAATTTTGTTTTTCTTCATTAAAATCCATTATTGGTGAAGAAAGAGTGTTTTCAAGATGGGGGAATACCTGTTGGGTAGAATCATTGGATGTTGAAACTTATTTACCACTAAAAAATGTTATTAAACAAACCCAAACTTTTTCTATTGGGTTGGAAATTGGTTGGGAAAGTAATTTTCTATAACATTGCATCTTTATATCATCGATGGTATTCTCAAATGGTCCCACTTGAGTTTGCAGGTCTTGAATAGCCAATTGTGTGTTCTTTTGGAACTGGAGGTTCTAGGTTTCCATTTTCTTCACCATATCCTCAAGGATTGGTTCATATTTGAGCGGAGGAGTGGGATTGTTTCAAGAAGGTGAATGATAAAGAAGTTTCATACATTGGACTTGTTGATACCAATTCTTCTTAGGGTATCTTGAGTTCCCCCCTTGTCAGTACTGGTGTTATGGTTAGCACATAGGTTTTGTATTTGTCTTGAATGGTTCTTGCCTTAGAAGGGTGAGAATCTCATCAAGTTTATTATCAACCTTTTTTTCTATGGAAGATTGATTTACCTCATGAACTCCTCAGGTTGGTGAAATAGCTTGTGTACCAAATTGTTTTTCATTTTGAGAAATGTTGTCTATTAAGTCACGAATAAAGGAAAAAGTTTTATCAAATAGGACACCAACAACTGACGCATCAGTAATTCCACAATCAATGGGGATAATCCCCTTATAAAAGTATTGGATTAATAGTTTTAAACTATTTTAGTGGTGGGGGTTTCATGAGTAATGTATTTTTAATCTCTCCCAGTATTCATGATGGGTCTCACCTTGTGATTACCTAATTCTACAATTTTATTTCCTAATTGATGTAGTTCAGGAGATAGGGAATAAATTCTTTAAAAATAATATTTTTAGGATCTTCCAGCAACCAATTATGGTAGTCAGATATTAGAGGCTGTCTTTAGCTACACCATCAAGGGGGAAACAGAAGGACCTAAATATAATTAGGTTCTCAGGCAAATTTTGGGGTCTCATAGTGGGGTAGACTATGTGAAAAAATTAAGATGTTTATGAGGTTCCTCACCAAGAAGACCATGTAATTTTGGAAGTATGTGGATGTGGCCAGATCCTAGCTCAAATTTGGAAGCTTCCTTAGGATGTTGGATGTACGGAGGTTGGTACTCCACATTCGGGGTGGTCAGTTCTTTTAATGTTCTGTTATTTGTAGCCATGATTTTCAGCATTGATTTGGTTCAATTTTTGATTGATTTAATACCACTTGAGTTTTATCTATGGTTTCATCTATGTTACCTGATTTTCCTAATTTCGATGACCTAATTTTAGAGTGAAGTGTCTTTTCAATTTCAGGGTTTATTTCAAATAGTTTTTTTTCTAATCAGGTCATGTAAATAAGTAGTGATTTTTTTTGTTTTTTATAATCTAAGATGGATAAAATAAAATAAATTTAAATTTTTTAAAGGACAAAATAAATAATAAATTTAAATTATATAATTAGATATATAGAGTAATATAGTGGAGAAGAGGGAGAGAAAGAGGAAGTACACACAAAAAACAAACCAAATATAAACAAAAAAAGTCAAATGGGGGAGGGGGTATTTAAAGGATTAAAAAAAGAGTAAAAGTAAAAAAATCATCTTATCTCTCCATTAACAGTGTCAAAATTTGGTCGCATTGTCAAGAGCATCAAATTTGATGTTTATATTTAACTAGAATTTTTGTAGCATAGCAGCAACCCTAGGGAATCTCTCATCAGAGACATAGATCATTAATTTAAAAAGAATATTCTAATTATAAAACTAAATGAGGAATGGGGATTTAAAAAGCTTTGGGTTTTCTGATTTTCAAAAATAAATTGAAACTATAACACTATGTGGGAGAAATTGGATAGAGAAATTGTGAGCAACTCTGGTAAGTGTTCCTGGATGCTCAAACCATCATCACTATAAATGGAATGGGAAGGATCACTGATTCCTTTATTTATATACACTAAAACTAGTATGGTATTTTAGTTCTTACTAGGTTAACTCCTATGATTTTATTGATAAATGATATTGATAACCAGTGACCGCTCAAAATCAACAAACATAAATCGATGTAAAAGAAAAAATCATTAAAGTAATCACATAAACAACAAGATGAGATAACCATATTTGTGTCAATGATAAAATATTACATAAGAAAAGAACATGTATATTCATGTCTTCAAGATCCTATAATTTATTAGCTGACCTAATCCATTCACACACTCATAAAAGGGAAGGGGTGAGAAAAGAGGCAACCACACTCAAATCATCACAAGATCTAGGTTATGCATGGAAGTATGCAGATTTTTGTTCTTTTAATTTGTATTTTATCATACTAGAATAAATAAAAATTAGGAATTTATAATAGAAGAAAACTTTACAACAAACCTGGAAATTCAATTACCTTTTGAAGATTACAAGCATGGGTCACGGGATTACAACAATAGAAACACCCCAAATTGATCACTAAGAGGATTAGAAGTACATGAGGGAGAAGAGAACTAAAATGGGTGAATAGAGCTCTCAGGTTTGACTACCCATACCCCTAGTTGTTACACCTAATAAAATGATGGTTAGGGGTGATTTTATGAACAAATATATCACACTTTCCATAAAAATATGTCAAGTGCCTAATGGACTATGTGACTATTAATAGGAGACTTCTTCCTATTTTATCCAGATGGCTGACTAAACAAAACACATAAAAATTATTTAAAATTTGGTGGAGAGGTGGGATGTAGAGTTTTATGTCCAATAGTGGTGGAATCAGCCCAATTTAAGTTCTGAGGCTTGTGTTATGGTCCAAATATTGAATGGTGGTACAATCTATCCCACATAGAATTTCTTCACAATGTGGACCTATTTTGGGCCTCCAAATAGATGGATTAGGCTCTATGGTCTTCTTGAGATTTTTATAACTCAATTTGTCTTCACATGTAAACAAATTTCAATCTCAATTGGATGCACATATTATCTACATTATATATTTATTTCCACATGCATGTTTGGGCTCTCGCGAAGTTTGGCCTATTTTGCTTTAATTCCATCATTGGCCCTCCAAATTACCTCATCCTACAATATAAACAATAAAACAAGTAAAATTTCCCCATTAAAAAGTGATATAAATTAATTAATTTCTCCAAACTTGATGTTCAATTTATTATTATATTTTTAATATTTATTAAAAAACTAGTTTAAAATAGTGGTGTAAGGGTGGAATTGAATAGTGAATCGCTATATGATCAAATAATATCTCAAACATTCTTATTAAAATAATCCCCTCCCATAATTGAGATCTATACTCATTCTATAGGAGTCTATTAATATGTTCATTTCTTGTACTTTTCATAGTGGAAATTACATATGGAACCATCACATGAAAAATGATTCATGTAATGGATTAGCCTTGATATTTAATTATATCATGTTTAACCTAAAAAACGATGTGCTTCAATATAGGTCCAAGTAATCACTTAGGTCTACAATAGTGACCATTATCCTAGAACATGGTTGGTGTGTGTCCAATTTTCATGGGACTTATATTTGGAATGTTTTCTCTTTTAGCGGTTCTAGATGATATTAATTTGACATGAGTAATGGCCTAACGCTTTCAAAATACACACATCTACTTTGATACCACCTAGGACCATGGTTATACTACCATCAAGTAGTATCATTCAAACCTTTGATGGTTGTTTATACCTTCAAATAAATCCATATATTTTGGTCTCTAATGTCAACATGAACCATTATGAAAATTAAAACTCAGTAGCATGAAAGTTCATTCTCAATGACAATAGCATTGGATAAAATATTTCCCATCATAGTTTTTTTAGTGCATTTGACATGATAAAGTGATATTGACATCAACTATACACCTTATAATTCTTAGTTAGTAGTCCAATTTGTAATATAGGACTCACACCAAAATTATCCTTTCTGATTATTTTGAACATTGGAATTCAAAACTTCATCATTAATATATGTAATTCCAAACTAATCTAGAAGTTTATTGAGGTATTTTCTTGAGCACATGATGTTCCCTACATTCAATTTTTACCTCCATATCATTTTATATTAACACTAGCCACACCATATCCAAGTAAACCTTCAATAAAAAAATACATACCCAGTGATCAAAACCATATCAACTCTACTCATTTTCATCCTAATTTAGTCACCCATAGAACATGGCACTACACTACGAGCTTCTTTAAACTCATCAGTAATAGAATTTAAATTTTTATTTATTGATGTTGGAAACCAGGGGACATTATTCTTGAATAAACACCATAATATACGACCTATGTTATCCAAAAATCGATCTTCATTCATTGTCAGGTTCCCATCTAGAACTAGGTTAAAATATCTCATTTCTGATCCCACTCAAAATCTAGGTTTCATCCTCATATTTGATCATGAATTCAACTTACTACATGTTCACATGATTGCAAACTCAATCATAGGTTTTATTTAGTAATTATTTATTAAAATACTTCTAATTATAAATCAATTTATATTCTAATAAAAAAATTCCTAAATATTCCTCAACACATCTGGATTCATAATCAGTTTGTCTAGTTTATGTCACCGTCATAAGTGAATACATATTTGAATCCATTCAATATTGAAAATACGAGATAATATAACCAAATAAAAATATTAATATTGAATTAGATTCAATTAAACAATCTTCATTTAGTTTTTTTAGAAGCTCACACATAGATTTTATTAGTTTCAAAATCATCAATCGGCTTCGGCTGCTCGCAACCTTTTTCTTCCTCACTTGTCTTAGATTAAAAGTTAAACGTTGAATAATTAAATTTTTTAATAACTCCCATAATGATTAATTTATTTATGATAAATATATTTCACAGTATATTAAACATATGTGGTTATCCATGAAGGAATTTTTATAGGATGAAGTTTATTGGGATGTTTTTTTGCAGTTTCTTGGCAAGGTGTGATTAGTGGATATGATTGGTTGATCGACTGTGAAGTCTAACCATATGTTTGGTAGAATATCCTACCACATCATTTCAATAAATCATATTATAGTAGGTTCACATGTTCAATTTCAGTACAGAGAATATTATAGGTGAGATAAAAGGGGGTGAAGTGGGTGAATCAATCATGATGACTTTATGTGATAACTTGATCGGTCATTCCCTTGGAGGGAAACATATTGAGTTTTCCTTTGTGGTATGTAGATAAAATATTTGAGTGAGGGTTGTTCATGTGGTAAACAATGTATGTAATAGTATGCGTATTGACCTTTATTTATGATATTTTAACAATTCATCATAAAATAGAAATAATGAAAAAAAATATTAACGAATAATCGTTATAATTTTCAACAAATTATATTATTTGGATGTTAATTTCAAAAAATAAATTTTAGGTTCAATAATTTTTATAATAAATATAATCATTTATAATTAATATATATTTTTTAAACACAAAATTAATTCTATTTCATAATTTTAAACACATATAAAGTCAAAATTAATGTTTCAGTATTTAGAAGTCACAGTTTAAATCCAACATTAATTTATTCATAAAAAATTCATATGCATATATTTGAATAATTTACATTCCATTGTGATTATCCAAATAAAATTGAAGTTTATTTTTGGAATTAAAAACAAATAAATATCCTCAATTCTAGTTATTCCCAAAGAAACACATAATAGCACAAAAATATGAATTTTACTTAGATTTTAAAATGAATTAATGGGATTTTAATTGTGAATTACATTTTTTCTTCAAATAAATATCATTTTATTACTCACCATAAATAGAATATAACATTCCCTAAAAATATAAAGATTTCAATTATTTTAAATATTTCATGCCTATACATAAGTATGAAAAAAAGAGAAGAAGAAAATGATATATTCATCCATTATTTCAATTATCAGGCCACCTTTGTGAACTCAGTTTTCCATATCACTTCAATTCCATCAAAAGTGTTGATTCTAGGTTTTTAAATATAATAGTTTTTAGTATTACTGTAGTTTTAATAAGTGATAACATTCCTATAAATTCTCCCAAATATTCTTATTACAAGGTTCATTTTCACACTTCATTGAATGTTCATAAATGACATTAAAATATATCATTTTCCCTTATTCATCTAAGTTATAAATTCACCAAATAATTTTTCTAGTTTTTCAGTTAGAATATATTAAAATTTTCATATCCATATTTGTAAAAAGAACTTATTGAGTGAGTACCACTAAGCCTGGACTAAATAATACCAAACAAACAGTATCATCGGTAAAAAATTGTAACAGTAAATGAATAATATCAACGCTTGGGAAACACCTTAAAGGATTATAAAACACTTATTTAATGACTAACACACACAATAAAATATTATTATGTTAACTAAAGAAGACTTCTAGATTTGTTACCATCTATTTTTTTACTCTAGTTCTTGTGATTTGTCTAAATGTATTTTAGGGAGGCTCATTGAAGTTCTACTCAATTACTACGGGTATGTTATATAGATTTTATTTCATCATTAAAATTCCACCAAACCATAATTTTGGTTACTCAATGTTCTTATTCATTTAAAAATATCACTATAGTTATAATGAAAATCGTTCCATGAAATCAGTCATAAGTTTAATGAATAATTATTTTACTCTAATAATTTTCTGAACCAATGCACTCCCTCCACTATAGAATGTTATTTTCTATAGACATTAAATTTTTTCTTCTCTTGTTTCCAAATCAGGTGACACTCCAATAAATAGAAAAACCATGCATATACTATATAAAAGTCCCTATATATATTTAGGCTCAATTTGATTTAATTTCGTTAGAGTCCAAGACACCTATAAATAGATAAATAAATGTAGAAAAAGTATTTAAATCCTATGTTACTAGTTCATATCCCTCACACTTATCTCAGTCACATTATTAGTTAATTCCAAAATTATTTTTTCATGGAAAATATTTTTCAAGGAATTAATATCAAAGTAAACATGATAGAAATAGAAAACCAGGTAGTCCTTTTTTCAACGAAAGCATAGATGAGTTTGGACTCCTCCATTGATTCATTCCAAAAATCTTTATAGTAATTATTCACATGTTGGTTATTCACTTTGAATGAATTCATTGATTCAACCCCATTAATCCGAAATAAAAAAATGGAAAAGTATAATTTACAATGTATGGTATAGTAGGCTTGGAATAAAGTTTAACAAGCCTAAGATTTAGTTATAAAGATAATAGTATCACTTTATCTCCAATTTTGATGATTATTTTCTAGTTGAGATTTTGACGAATTGATTTGTAATTATCATTTTATAATAATGAATTCTCATAATATTCCCTTCATTGTTCCTCCATTTCAATTCTCTCTATCTTTTCAAAATTCCATGTTTACCTTATTCCAGAATAAGTATGCTAGGTATAAAAACTCTATAGGCAAGTTAAAGTGCCTTTATTAAACAATTATTTATAGGGAATACTTAAATGTGATTTTTAGGTATATCTTTTATGCCAAAATACATCAACATGATTCTTACACCAACCCTTTCTAGTGGTATGTGTTGTCTTCTACAAGCTCCTCTTTATCTCTTCTTAAGAAACATTTTCTTGCATCTTTTTATAAATGTGGTAAGCAGATGAGGTCTTATGATAAACCATATATTTCTTCACTAGGCATTACTTGTTCTTATTATAGAACTATGTTCATTGGTCATTGATTATTTCTTAGAGTACTCTAAATTAAAAAAATTTCTAACATTAGAAATTCAATATCAACAATATAATCTTCATTTCTGGTTTAATTTTCATTAATATACTCAGATACCTTGTACAATTACAATAACATTATGGGTAAAAAATGAGATATTAAATTCAACCATAAAATCTAATTTTAAACATCAAATAATTCAAAAAAATATTAAAGGTTTTTGGGGGAATTTCATGTCATTTAGGAATGTCCAATAGAAAACTACCAGTTTTGGAATTCTTTACCAAATTTATGTGAATCATTGAAAATCCAAGGAAAAAATAAGCCATCTTGTAACACTTTTATTCAAGTTCTCTATGTTCCAAAATGGCCTCCACAAGCAAGTGTATGGAAAATTTCTGCAAAAGTTTTTTTATTCCCTGAGGATACATCTCCAACTTACCTGTTCATCACAAATATTTTTTAAGTAGGATCCTCCAATACATAAAATTTTGAATCACATAGTAATTTTAAAGTCTAATTCTTAATAATGAAGAGGGTTCCTTATATGTTACCAGAAAATTGACCAAATCAGTTTAATATTGTACTTTGGTGGCTATTTATATTTTCTCACTAGATAAAGAGTCATCCATGTTCATCTTAGTTGGTAGTTCTACCTTGATAGTGTGCGGAAATATACTAATGTGTTCTAAATATTTATTTTATTATCCCATTTTCCCTTTAATATCTATGTAAAATTATTATAAAATAAACATCCATATCAATATCCTTATATTTGAATAGTCATTCCTAATCAAATATACCTGTGGTGTATGATCAAAAGAGGTAGTAACTTTACTACCTGGCAGGAATTTTTTTTGTAATGATTTTTTTTTAAAAACCATTATATATTTTTTTATTTGATTTTGTGGTGTCTATGGACTAATAAGTGTAAGATATCACTTTGAAGTTCCCATAAACATTTTGGTACAATATAACACCTATGTATTTGTTAAAAGAATTACAAAAAATATTAAAATGTTCATTCTAGTTAGGTGGATAGAAAAAGGGGGTTATGTTAAAACTCTATTTTATCTTATAAGAATATATGCTTCATAAATAATTAAATAAAAAGTAAATTTTATTATTTTATAAACAAGTCACTGAAAATTAAATTTTTCTAAAATAAACAACAAATATCCCATAGAATAAAACTTATCCTAAAAATGATTGAATATGTTTCTACATTTTGGGGTAAGGTAGTGAAAAAATCAAATAAATCTTGGACATGTACAATTCAATCCTATCTTTAGATTTTATGTGTCCTAACACATTTCTTTTTTCCACAATAAAATGAAATTTTTTACAGTTTAAAGAATTTTTTTGAATGATTTTCCTGAAACAAAATTTCAAAATTTCTATAAAAATTTGAAAAAAAGTTACATAAATAATAAAATCATCCAGAAATACATCATGGAATATATAAATCATGTTTGAAAATATGATTAACATGGAATTTTGAAAGGTAACTTGGGGATTTCAATGAATAGAATTAATACTTATGTAAGAAAACATAATTAAGAGACATACACATGTTTTATTTTTATGGTATTCAGAATTTAATAGTCCATGGAAATACCTGAAAATTACATCATAGAAATAATATGGATCCTTACTCTCCAACCTCTTTAACATTTGGTTTATAAATAAAAGGGGAAGTGGTATTTTTAGGTAACATGGTTCAATTTTCTGTATTCTATGAAAACTCACTGACTATTACAAATTATTATGGGCCCTAACTCATGTACATCATTTTCTAAAATTGTGAATCCATTTTTCAATGGGAAAATTTGAATGGGTATCAACCATTAGTATTATTATATTTAAAATGTGATTTAATCTCCTAAACATCTTTCTAATTTCTTTTTTACAACTTCCATGACGCTTGGGTTGAGGCTCTTTTAGGGTTGTATTGATGGTTTGAACTCTCTTTAAAGAAAACCAATATTCATAATGGTGGAATGACTAATACATGTAATATATCTCTGTTTTTCTAGATTATATCTATAATTCCCTATTTCAAAATCTACTGATTTTTATTCTCTTGAGTGAGTTTTAGATTATTTAAAATTATTACTAACATTTTTGTAAGTTCTATTTCATAAACATATTTTAATGTTAATAATAGAAAATACAATTCTAGTCCAGTGGTGTTATAATACTGTTTTAATCTCTAGGTTATTCATGCTAGTAGCTTTCACATGTAATGATTATGTGTCTTAGGAAGTTTTGAGTAAATCATCAAAATAACTTTAATTATGAACTGTAAACTTTTCAGTGTATAAAAAATATTCTAGAATATTTTTAATTTATAATATTGATCAATCAGTGAAATTAGGTGTTTCTATAATTTAATTTAATTTAATTTTTTAATAAAACATTTCAATTTATTTTATATAATAATAAGAAAATTCAAAATGATTCAATATAAACATAGTTTTCTCACCATGGGTGTATTTTATTGACTCGTTAATATTAGAATTAACTGTATTCTATATAAAATTTATTAGAAGGGTTTCCTCATTAACATCTATTTTTATTTTAGTAGTCTTAATAAATTTCCTTTCTATAATGATATATAAGTTATGTTTTACTCTCTCTTCCTCAATGCTTATAATGAAACACTAGTAGGAAAAAAAATCCATATACACTTACTATAACTACTTCTATAACTCCAAAGGGATAAGAAATGGTTCAGTTAAAAAGTTTTATAACACCATGGGCGTATTTGAGTTCTTATATGCATAAGTAATAATAAATAGAGTAAGAAATAACATCAATCACGAATCCCAAACAACAAAGTGCATTTGAAAAAAATGATTTATCCTATGGTTCAAGGGATAATGAAAATACCTAGATCTTTGAATTTCATAGGTATTTATGGTGCAACAAGGGTATATACATTGAAAACTACAATTTAAATTCATATTTCCTTAAAATATTATCTTCTTTGGGAACATGTGTTTGATGAATTTTTCATACACCAATATTTAGAAAATGACTTCCAACAAAGTAATGTGTATCTCCACTCTTTTGAATATCTCAAATATTTCTTTCTATAATGAATTGTAAGATCCCATTTTTTTGATGAGGTGAGAATCCATTAAATTTAAAAAAAATTATTTTTTTATCTTAATAAATATTCTTAAGGGTTTATTGAAGTTCTAAAGAGAGTAAAATACTATTTTAAGCCATAAGTTTCAGTTTTTAGAGGAACAAGAAGAGGTTTATGGTTGGTGAATGGTTATTAGATTTTGTGAAGCTCAACTGCGCATCCCAAAAATAAAAAAAGAGATTTTGTTTAAATGTTCATGGAGTGGCTCAAATATGTGAACAAACTACAATTTATTATACAGTTACTTCACATGGATTACACACAATTATGTACCAACCATGAAACTAGTCCTACGGGGTGTGATTCATGGGACAATGGAATGTGTATAGTGTGGACACAGTTAATGAAACTATATTCTTGGACCATGCCTATTACTTATCCCTAGATAGTGAACAATTCATGGTTGGAACGCTATTTATAAATTAATATAGGAAGACCATGAACCAATTTAAAAAGTGAGAGATGACAATTTCCCCTCCTATGATTTTATCCTTTTAACATACTTTATTATTTCATGCATTTAATCCCATCAAACTAGAAACTCTCCATTATTTTCTCCCTTGTATTTGAGTTTCCTCCTCTTTCACATCTCAAATTAAATTTTTTTCATCACATTAGACCCCTTTTAGTAAATATGTCATCCATATTCCTTTTTCATAGTTTATCTTCCCATATTTTATATGATATTCATGTCAGCTAATATGAAATATTTTTAGGGTGTTTGTATGGTTTTCCATATTTTCCAATTCTATCTAAAAAATGAAGCTAACATTTTATAGGGACTCTTATACCAATCTAAAGTAGGTTGTATAGTAATTTTCAATAAAATTATAGCTACTTATATCATGTGTCATTGTGTTAAATTCTAGGCTTCATGTGTGTTGCCTTAAAATTGATTAATTTCTTGTTAAATTGTTTATACTTCAATCAAGATACTCCCATATATCCTTGAAATTTCCATAGGCTGTTGAAATCAACTTAACAAATATTTTGAGTGTGTTTATATATGTTTCCATTCAACTTTTACCATGCCATTATGTCCAAACCACCATCTAAGGTGGGGTTTTGATTCCAATTATGATTCAAATGAGTAAAATGAATTAAATGAAATATTAAATGAAATAAATTAAATTTGAATGTAAAGTCCATGTCACTTTTACCTTGTTAAATATTAAATTATTAAAATCTCTAAATGAGATTAATTCGAATCGAAATGGTATAATACTTTACTTCTATTGTATGAATGATTAAATATGCTTATGGATTTTATTATGAACTTTATTAACATTTATAAGATGAACTAGCTTAGGAATGTCATGGATTCCCTAACTAGGATTTATTTAACTAACTAGAGGATGAAACCCAATTCACTGATTCATTTTACAAGAGTTGACACTCCTCTTGGATTTGGTCTTTATCTTACATTGACGACTTCCATGACATGGTTCTATGGAATCATATGTTACATTCTCCAAAAATTAGAATTTCTTGAATGTCACCATAGATTCTGCTTGATGTCTAAGGATATGGTAACCTTATATTATATTATTAGGATCCAATCAAGCATATCTTGATGCTACATGGGGCTCTATAATAGGGATCGATAGATTTATTATTATAAAAGTGAAATTTTGAAGGGTCACCCTCATATTATGCTAAAAACCTTTTTTCCATTGTTACTATTGATAGTTGTGAGTTAATTTGACCTTCCATGGTCATGGTTGTGATCATATGATTATCCTAAAACATGTATGTCTTGATTATATTCCATGGGTCCATTGAATATATATATATATATATATATATATATATATATATATATTGTGAAAGTCTAAGAGACATTCCGTCTTAGGCTGAATCCAGTATGGTCGAACAGGAGTTCGACAAAGAACCTATGCTCGACAAGGGTTACATTTACATCATTGATTTATACATATTATAAATGCAAAATATTAATTTTATATTTACAAAATGGATCATACTAGACACCATTATTGATGTCCTATTATGTTTTACTCACACCCTATTTGGGACACTAATTGGTACTTGAATATACTTCATAGATTTAGGTAGGGACAAAGGTAAGATTACAGCTATGGAAGCTTGATTTATTTCCAAGGTTAGTGTATGGTAGTAAAGGATCAGTATAGATCTAAGGATACTATTGGAATTTAACCTTTTGGGTTTTTTTTATATTTCTTATATAATATAAACTGTCATATACTCACATCCCTATTTCCTCATTACCCTATTTTTTTATATCTCCATGACATAATTTTATATATCATTCCATTTTTGGATTCTTTCTATCATTCTTTACCAATATGGATTACTTCTGTTGTCTCAATTATATTTCCTCCATTGATTTATCCATTATTTACCACTATGTTTTACTTTGATAAAGAGTGTATAGTCTCCCCACCATACGACCATAGACCATCACTACAAGATGAAAGCCTCTAGAACATGGGGAGTCATGATTGAGGCAATTTGGCCATTGAGATTGGTTACTTATGAGTGATTAGAGTTCTGGATGACATAATGTGGTATTCAATGTTTCTTTTATTTGACTTACTATTTTGGGTTACAATACATGAGACTAGTATATATATAAATTTTGTGATGAGTCTTTGTCTAGGAGTATTAACCCACATACTGGGAAAATCCATGTTTCTAGACATGCGACTTATTTGTTTGGTTATTTGCCACTTATAGTTGTACTGTTTTCACCGATGGTTGACAAACATGATTTCAGAATTTTTTTATGATTATGAACTTACACCCTTGGTTGGTTATGACATGGATGAAATATTCATGCAATATTATAGGCACTTAAATATTTTTTATGTCATGAATATTCCATTCCATGAATATTTGACAGTGTCTAATTCCTTCTATATCACACATGTTCATTGATTACTATACATACAATAGCACTAATTTTTTCTTTAGGAAAAAAGAGGAAATAATGGGATAATTCATGTGTATTAATCCAAATATGTGACGTTTTCCTTCATAAATTGATGGATATACATTAAATAACCAATTGACAGATAATTGATCCGCTAGACATTAATTTCATTAACTATGATTTTAGTTGATTATGATTAAATGGATTCTTATAGTAATTTATAAAGCGTTATCCTCTTTAAATTTGGAATGAAAATCTGTATAATTGAATCATCATATACGGATTCTTACATCATAAGACTCGATGTAACGCATTTGGTTACAATTACTTACAGTTCCAATTTTAACATATAAAATCATGACTTTGGATCTTTGGAATAATAATTCATCTACCTGAACCATTGTATAAATATAAAAATTGTTAAATTATTACTCATAAAATAATTCGATGACATTAAATGTGAATGGAAATTATTACTTAAATGGAATACTCCCCTATAATAAGAAATTGAAAATCCATATAATGGAACCACTATTATGAATCAGAGAACTTTGAACTTGACCCGACCTTGCTAATTGGTAGTTATGAGTGTACCATACATTTTTTTGAAACCTATTTGATTATCAAATCTTGTTTTGAGGTGTGATTTTGGCATTGTAGATATATTAATCCATAATGGACCTGGGATGAATGGGGGAGGGTGGTGATGACACTTCATTGGAAGTGGTAGGTCTTGAACCACTAGTGTTACCTTAGATAGTGACACTCATGACACATCCTATTGTTCTTGATATGGGAACTAATATCAATATAGAGAGATTTTTTGAAGACCAGTTAAATCCATACATACATATTTTTTACCTGTAATGACTATGTTAGAGTTAACTTCAGATCTCCAACAACAAAACCCTCCTACATTCTTGGGGGGATGGTGGACCCCAGGCTACTAAATCATGTTTAAAGGCCATTATGTTGAACATTGAGAAACTATAGAATCCTATAGAAAGTATAGAACATCTTTCTATATATATTCCTAAGAGATATGACAAATAGTTATGGTATGTAATTACGTAGGAAAATTAGCATTTGAGTATGGTCTAAAGGGATTTATAGTCTACCTTTAAATATTACTTTTTTCCTAGAGATGTTGAGAGCTGATCGGGCTAGTGAGTTTATGAATTTAGAGTAGGGAACGCTATTAGCCATGTACTACTAATATCAATTAACAAAAATATAATTTTTCATTCTTAGTATTCTTATTGATAAGCTATCTTGAGATACGATATTTGAATACGAGATTAGATATTCCATCTCATCACAGGTGAATGTGTTCTATTTAATGACAATATCTAAAATAGTGAACCATTCCCCATCTTCAAGTGTTACCTAAGGGAATCTAATGGTGTGTGGAATTTATGTTCATCATCAATGTAGGTATGCAGTTCAACTAGATGTAGGAAGAATCACATAGAGTCTTTCATCTAGACAGAGGATTGAGAGATTAACTTTATGGGCAACCATTTGGTATGCCACCAATATGGGAGGTTTGAGCACATGAAGCCCAAATCGAGTAAAGACCCTGAAGATTCTGATTAGATGGTAGAAAAAGTCATATTTTGAGATTATTATAGAATTTTACACCAGTTACTAGTGAGAGAGGATCTTTATTAACACTAGTATTTAGAGTGGGATATACTGTTCCATGCCATATAGGAATTTGAAAAACCATTAGCAGATCAGGTTGGGGAGGTGGTTATGGTTGAGGAAGGTAGAAACATGATATATAGCATCAGTAGATCATTCCTTCTTAGGGAATTCATATTGCATCTCAGGACTATATATCACACTGATTACACACTATGAAATTGACACCCGAAGAGTAGATTTTTTATCCTTCTATCATAAGATGTATGATATTAGTATCCTGAACATTAGTACTTGTTTTTTTATAAAATTTATTCACACAAATTTCTATCCATGGATATTATAGAGAAACATGGGACTAAAATTGAGTAATTTTTTGTAGTAATGACTATTGATAGTATATTAAGAGTATATCAAAAGAGTGTACTCATGTTCAAGTAATTTCCCTTCGATATCGGTGGTAACCAGTTTTTTTATGAAGCTTTTTTGCACACGAGATGATGGGATTTCATGTAATTCTTAGGATTCACTATTCAGTCCCTTACATTTTCCATATTTTTTTTTATTTCCAATGAGTTTACTTTTTTATCCCATAAGGATGGTAACCATGTTCTTAAAGAAGAATGTGATGTCATTGTGATTCATTTTAGACATGAGCATCATGGGTTGGGAGGAGTGATGACCTATATTACCAGTATTTTTCTTGATGACTAATGAGTATGATAATATGTTTTTACTCTAGTTTTGGATAAATCTAGAGAAAAATTTAAAGCTGAAAGTTTTGGGAAAATTTATAAAATAAAGGCAGATTTGGCCATCAAACCTATTCTTGGAATAGTGATAGTATCTATCCCTATGTTGAGGATGAAACCTAACAATCCTCAGAAACTCTATAGAAAGTTAAAGGAACTAAAAGAAAAAGGGTTTATACTACTTATCCTTGATTCTCACCCATCATTTTCACCAAGAATGTGGATGTTACCCTTAGTATGTGTATGTATTTCTCATGGTTGAATCAAATTACAGATAATAACAGGTACTATAGTTTATAAGTGATTTATTTGACCAAATAGAGGGATATAATGTCTTCTCAGAAATTGATTTGAGAATGGGCTATCTTCATGTGTGACTTAGGCACTCAGATATACAACAAAAAACACTTTGAAGGAGGTATACCTTTTATGATTATTTGGTTATTCCATTTTTCCTAATCAATGAACCATATCTTTTAATGGATTTGATGAGTTGGTTTTTTACCCTTACATGGATTACTTTATGGTAGATTTTGTGGATGATATCTTGGTGTACTCTCTGAATACACACAATCATGAATAAAAACATGAAATATTCTTGAGTTCATTCAGAGATAATAGGATATATTCTATGCTCACAAAATTCTACTCATGTATTGATAAATTTCACTTATTTGTTTACGTCATATCTGAAATAGGAGTATATGTGGATCTAGAGAAGGTGAGTTCCATTGTTTTCTAGAAGCATCCCAAAGAACAGTTTATATTAAAATTTTATTTGGGATAAATATCACAATCGTTGATTTATTTAAAAAATTCCAATCCATGTAGTACCTCTTACGATATTGACCAAGAAAGTTGTTAGGTTGACATAGTCAGAATCTTAAGTGGAAGCCTTTCAGAAGTGGACATGAAGGTTCTCCTCAATGATTATCCTTGTTTAACCTAATTATAAAAAGGATATATTGTTTATTATGATGAATTATTCATTAGGTTGGTAGCCATATTACTACAAAGGGAATGAGTTATGGTATACGTGACTCGGTAGTTGAGTCATCATGAACATAATTCCCTGATACATGATCTAGATTTAGTCACTTTGGTTTATAACTTACGATTTTGGAAAAATTATTGGGGGGGATGGTTTTTTGGACTCAAGAATCAAAAAACACTAAAAAATATATTCTCTTATCATTAATTTACTCTTATACAGTGAATATGAGATGAATATATTTAGTTACTTGTTTTTGATCTTGCTTACACATCCAATAAGTGCAACATAGTTTCTGGTTCTCTAATATGAAAAACTAAAACCCAAGTTGTTCGGGATGCTAGTAGTTAGTTGTACTAATATAAATCCTTTATGAAATGAATATATAAATTCATGACTATAATAAAAAATTTCTCTAATTTCTTTATCAGTGACCTCCTAAATTTTTGATCGAGTGAAGTAGAGGTAAATTTCTAATCCCAAAGTCTTAATACCGAGGGAGAGTATTTCTAGTGGGGACGCACCACATTATTGGGTTGTTAATGGGGAAAATATCTTGTATATGAATGGATGTGTCTATGTTCCTATAGATGTACTAGAGGAATTGGTGAGAGAATCTCATGCATTTAAATGGGATGTGCATACTAAAATCACCAAGATGTACTATGATTTACCCAACCAGTATTGGTGGATTGGTATGAAGAGGTGGATAAAATGTTTTGTTACATAGTGTTCCACCTATTAACAGGTGAACTTGGAACAACTGTGAACTGATGGGATTTTATGGTCTTCACCCATTTCATAGTGAAAATGAGATGATGTCACTTTGCATTTTGTGATGGGTTTACCATGATCACCTTGAGTCAGTAACACTGTATGGGTGATCATGGGAAAACTAAAAAAGGTCACCCACTTATGTACTTCGGATAACTTTTTTGAGGATAAATTTGGGAGATTATATGTCTATGATATTATATACTTTACTCGTTATCCATTTATTGTTGTATCATACAAGGATTCTCGATACATATCTCAGTTTTGGGATGGGTTATTGAAGGCCTTAGGTTCACAGGTACTTCTAAGAAATAAATAACTCCCAAAAATTGATGTTTAGTCCAAGAATACTATAAATATATTAAAGGAAATCATTAAAGAACACTTCCTTGATTTTGGATATTTTTGGGAGAAAGAATTACCACTGGATGAGTTTGTATAAAGTACTAGTTTCTATGGACTTTACAGATGGATCCCAATGAGGCCCTACATGGTAGATAATCTCAATCACCTATTTACTGGTTATAGGTAGGGGATATAACACTACTAGGATTGGGTCCCATTCAAGAGACATTGGATCTGGTTTAGTTGATTAGAAAATGTATAGCCCTATTTTTTTCTTGGAAGAAGTATTATATTGAACATCATTATCTACATATAGAGTTTGAGGTAGGATATTGGGACTTATAGTAAGTTTTTTCTATACTGGGAAATCAATAGATTAAAATACAAGAGAATATGACACCAAGGATCGTTGGACCCTTTCTAATTTTAGAGAGAGTTGGTTCAATAGCCTATTATATAACTCTTCCTCAGAGGAACCGAGCCATGTGTGATGTATTTCATGTTTATTGGCTCCATAATTATTATTTGGACCCATCTCATGATATAGATCCTGAGGATGTTAAGTTACAAGATGATTATTATTTATGAGTATTATCCTATCTCTATCATCAATAGTATCATTAAGGCTAATCATGGAAGGTTAACTCTTCTATTTTGGTAGAAATGGAAGCACGACCACGTACGTGATGATACCTAGGATAGATGTGCTGAAATATGTTCCTAGGAGATGGTGTTATTCTTTGATGCATATTTACTACCATAAGGGAATATCAGGGATGGGTTTTTTAAGGAGGGGAAGTTATATGTCATAATTTTATAGATTATGTATGAATCCTATAAATTTCATCCAAAACAATTCCTTTTATCTCAATAAATGTTTATAAGGGTTTGAAGAAGTCCTCATGAGAGTAAAATATTGTTCAGGGCATAGAGTTTCATTTCTTAAAGGAACATGAAAAGGCATATGGTTGAAGCAAATATATTAGTACAAATGAAGATAAACCATATTTACTGAAAATAAAGGAGCATAATTTTTAAAAAATAAAAGGAGGGATGCATGACTAAGAAAAATATACATTTTATTTTAGATTTATTTTGTATAACATTCACATGATTAGTACTAACTGTGTTCCTAGTCATGTGGGGTGTCTTCTATGGGATACCATTAATTTCTTGGTATGATGACAGTTTCTAAAACCATGTTCATGAATCACATGAGGAATTTTCCATATAAAATGGTTAATACATGGTTGGTTCCTGGATTGGACAATCATGAAGAAAAAAATGAAACCCTTTTAAAAGGTGAAATGAATTTTTTTTACTTTCTATCCTTTTAACCCTTAGCCCTTCTTTTTTCTTCTATTCACATATAGTAGCCCCTATCATTGGAATCTCTCCATTATTTCCTCTATAGGCCTTAAGCTACATCTTTATCCTGAGGTCATATTCATGTTCCATTCATCACATTGGATCCATCTCAGTAAGTCTATTATTCCCCTTCTTTTCGTTTCTTAGTTTATTTTTTTTCATTTACGCGATCTTTTTATAAGCTAATATTCCTTATCTTCAGGGTGTTTTTCTGTTTTTCATTTTCCCATGTTATAGCTCAAGTCATAAGATTATATCGAATGTGGAATTTTATATATATTTAAAGTAGGTGGTATAGTAATTTTCCCTGAAAATATAGCTATTTTTTCGCAAGTCATTATGGGGAACCCTTGACTTCCCCCACATTTCATTAAAATTGTGTAATTTCATATCAAAATTTTTAGACCATGACCAAGATACTCAGATATACCCTTGATGCTTTTGAAGGTTTTAAACCTCAACTCAACCACCCCTTTAGGTGTGTTTATATATATTACCACGACACTTTTACAATGCTAATATGACCAAAACACCACATAAGTTAGGTTTCTATTGTTAATTTATGATTCTAATGAGTAAGTTAAATTAAATAAAACTTTAACTGGAATAATGAAACATGTATGGAAAGGCCATGACACTTGGCCCTTGTTAAACTATTAATTACTTCCATGAATTAATGTGATTAAATGGATGTTAAATGTGACAACAATTAACTTTTCATGTATGAAATAATAAATATTATTATTTCTTTTATTATGAACATTATATACTGTTATATGATTTCCTTCCTTGGGAATTTTGTTGTTTTCCCACATGGGACTACCTTAACTAGCCAAATGACACCAACCGATTCATTGATTTATTTTCCAAGAGTTTACACCCCTCTTGGACTCAATATTTATTTTACATTGATTGTTGCCTGAGTGTGGTTATATAGACTTATCTGTTACTTTCTCTAGAATTTGGATTCCTTGTTCTCTCTCCTTAGATACAGATTGATGTATTAGGATGCATTCATATTTTTATTATCTCCTTGTGTTCTAATCAAGTCTATCTCAGGGATACTTGGGACTTGGTCTAAGGTCTTTGGTGATTTATTATTTTGGAAGTGCAATAACGAGGGTTTACCCATATATTACACTCAACCCCTTGTTACCAATGCCACGACTGATAGTTGTGAGTTTTGGACCATTTAATGTCATGTTTATACTCATATTGTTATAATTATATGTATATTCATTTGGTATATGCCTTGGGTCCCACCCATACATATATAAGGTAAAATTATAAGAGTCATTTAAGCTTATTCCAAAGATGCTATGGTTGGATAGGAATCCCACGAGGAACCTAGGAATGAAATGATTTATATTTTCATCATTAATATATGTTTATTATATATACAAACTTTTAAATTTATATGCACAGACTATACCACACTAAGAATTCCTACCGGAAGCCTACTGAGTTTTACTCACACCATGTTTGGGAGACTGATTGGTACATGAATAGACTTTATGGATGCAAGTAGGGAAAAAGTGAGGTGTCAGTATATGAATTCATTATTTATATACAAGGCTAGATTATGAAATAAGTGGATCGAGATAGTTCTTGGGATGATATTATATTTCGAAATTTTCATAATTTTGTTTATTTTTGTAAAGAATGTATTGTTTTATGCTTGCTGCCCTATTTCCCTTACACCACATTTTCTATATATCACCATCACATCATTCCATATATCATTTAGTATATGGATTCCATCGTTCATTATTTATCTTGATGGATTATCTCTGCTATCTTAATTATATTTCTTACCTTGAATGATCCTTTATTTAGTGATGTTATCCAATTTGATAAAGAAGGTATTATCTTGGTACCATAACACTATTGACCCTCAATACTATTTGGAATCATCTGGTGTATTAAGAGGTGTTCTTTATACCATGCGGCCAATTGGGTTCAGTTAAATATGATTGAACCAGGGATGGGATGACACATGAATATTCATTGATTTTCATGGGTGGTTTTACTTGAAAAGGGAAGGGAGGTTGGGGTTGTTGTAGGTCACCCATTTTATATTTTCCATTATATTTATTCAATGTGGATCTGTCAATTAATACTTCTTGAGGTTATTTTTAAGAAAATATTCTTCAGTTATAGTAGTTTTTCAACACAAACCATTACAAATAAACATTTATTTTCAGATTTAATTAAATGAATTATTATGTAATATGGTTAAATAAAACAAATTCACTTTTTTGTTTTATTATAAACAATTTTAATTAAAATAAAATTAAGTTTCATTACCATTGAAAACATAGACACTAAATAGTGTTCACCTAATTAGTATAAATATAAGGTTTTAACAAATCTAATTAACACAGAAAAAGGAAGTGATAACCTCAACTAGAAGGATCATACCCTATTAAGCCCATTTTTCAATGTTTACTATGGAGTTACCATCACTAAGAATTTCCCTTTACCAATCCCAAGCCTATATCCAACAACATAAGCATTCGAAAAACTATTATGTGATAAGTTCATGCTCATCGATATCAGGACCCCAAACATGTATACTGAACCACCCCATGAATGTACCATAGTCTCACATCTTACTTTTAAGTCATTTTATATTGTATTAAAGAGATACGTATCATGAACCTTGAAATATGAGTGTGTATATTATTTTTTATAGAATAATGAATATATTTTCATCATATTATTGTTACATTATAAATGATTTTTATTTTGATTCAATAAAACAGAAATAATATTTTTGGTTAACATTAAAATTCAATTAAGAAATTAATTGTTATGAATTAATTTATTATTTAAATAAGTAATATTTTAATAAGATATTATTATTAAATAATGTCTATTTAATTTAAATTTTCATATAATTTTCATGAAGTAAAATTTAATTTTAAGAGGGTTCAAAAATTGTTATTGTCAGAAAACAAAAAATTTCCTAATAAATGGTGAAATTATTTTTAAATTAAAAATTCAAATATTTATAAAATTATTTAAATAAAATGGATATTATTTTTTTAATCAATAATTTTAAATTATCCAATATTAAATTTTCCATAATTTTCTGAGATAGTCAAATTTTCAGTTTAAAATTTAATACATATAAATATAAATACTTTGTGTATTATAAAATCATAATGACATAATGTGATGTAATAAATACTATAAAATGTATCCAAAAAAAATATATTTAAACTTTAAAATAATTATGTTTTTAGTGTATTTTATTAATTTTATAAATCCATTATGAATCCTCAAAAACCATTAATACATTTTAAGGTTTTAAAATCATTTATTTTAGAGTATGACTCAACTCCACATAAGAGAGGGAATTATTTTATTATGTTATTACCTTGGACTTATATAGTATTGATATCCACTCCCATTTTTTAGAAACCATAGGCAAAAACCATGACATAGTTTTTGGTTTTGGTTATTTTATTATTTAGAGATCAAAATCAATATAATAAAGAAACCCCCTTATTTTCCTATATTAAATCAACCAAGATCCCTTTTAAATCCAATAAATTTCTTTATAAGATGTTTATAATCTTCCATCAAATATCTAAAGACCTTAAAATGTGTACCAAGCTCTCAAGAATCCCATCCCAAGTATTTGGAGTCATACACTAATTTAAGGTATTTTTCTCATCTCATTTCAATTCAAGCACTAAATTTATGTTTTGTCTATTAAATTGTTTTTTATTATTTTGGGATGTTTTATTACTTATTAAAATTACTTTATATTTATTATATAAATAATTTTATCCACCTCTCAATCTCATTTATCCTATAATTATCATTTATTTTTCTTTGTTACGAAGCCAAAATATAGTTAGGATTGTTTTCTTTATTCAAGATTATTTATTAACTAATACCTTATATTTCCGAATTTAAAATGTTGGGATATGTTTTCACTTGTACATATTACTTCTCATTTGATTTATATGGGATGATAGACCCCATTCTCTCTTGTCAATCCATTTTTTGAATCTTTATGGGATTATGTTATGCTACCAAAATTTCACCGTGATTTTCGATGCCAGAACAATTGTGTAGTGAATTCATGACCATTTTATTTCAATGGATTTCGCCTTTATAAACATATAAATATTTAACATGGGAATTGAATGTATTTATTCCACACACTATGTTCACAAAATAAAATGGGATGATAAATTATTTTATGTATTATGATCTATGTGGCACACATAAGCAAGATAGTGAAATGAATGTGACCGGTGTGCCAAAAAATACTTTTCACTCCAATGAATTTGGTAATTTTTAGGCACTTGTGATTTTATGTTTGGATATGGATTGAACCTGATTCCTTTATGTGAATTTTTCCATCTTGGTGTCTTTCCAGTTAGCCTTGACCAATGATTATGATACAATGTTTTAAGATGTTTCAACAATTTCCATGTTATGATTATCATGATATATAATGTCTAATTGTTCATGTTTATGGTTAATACTCCTTTTATGTCCCATTTATATGCCTATTTTCGGAGATGTATCACCCTATTCCATGTTTATTCCCTTACTGGGATTTATATCCCACCCCTTTCTTTTATTTTTCCACAGGTTATCCCACATAGTTTTAAAATCCATGGAATTTAAGGGGAATGTCAACAATGTTTTTAATAATGTTGTTGTATCCCATGTTTTGGATGTTATGCTACGTACCTAACTCCAAAAGAAACTATAATTCTTGATATTTTGGTTTAATTAACTATAATATAATTTAATAAATCATTTATTAATGTGTAATAAAGATAATGGTTATCATAATTGGTATCAAAGGAAAGGTTTTTTTATTTTTGTGATTAATATTATAAAAATACAAAAAAATACTTAGGAATTAGAATATGTACAAGAAAAATCCAAAGTTTAGCTAATTATAGAATTAATGTTTTATCATGAAAATACATTCATTTCTGGATACTTTAAATGGACATGGTTCAAAAATAGATGTACATAGGGATAAAACCTCTGACAAGGAGTATTGGGCCTGACTCGGTGTAACATGTTACATGATAACAAGCCTTATTACGCACCTTGGTTTACACTACTTGGTGATATTCATGGTCAAAATCACATGATCCTTACGAACCATTATTAAAGGAACAAAAAAAAATATCCCATAAGAGTATAAGTTTGGAAATAGTTAATGGATAATATAGATTGAAGCCTAAAAATTAATAATTTATAGAAATAAACTTAATTTACAAGTTATCCCTTTAATGTCATTAGATTACAATTTATGTGTTTAATAGATAAAAAATATTGATCCCTAATTTTCCTTTATTCTTTTAAATAGATAGAATTATAATGAACTAGGTAAAAAATACATGAGAAGGGAAATTTGATGATTTCCCCTATGAGATGCCCAACCAGATGGGAGCATGAATCATAAATATCAGGATGATACTATCTCAGATGACTCACGTTCTGAATAGAAACCTAGACCAAGAAGAACATCCAAATCCCCCTAATATAGAAAAACATTCAATTGAGACCTTTATTTGAAAAAGGCCTCTAACTTTTAATGGATCATCTAATCCCTTAATTATGGAACAATGGATATACTCCATTGATAAGATAGTCTCCAAACTTCAATGTTATGAACTAGATAATGTTCTACTTGATGTTTATTATACGTAGGCAGAAGCTGATTTGTGGTGGAAATTGATTAGAATATGAATCCTAAGGAAGAGATCAAATTTATAGACTGAAAGGAATTCTAAAAAAGGTTTTTTGATTAATATTTTACACACACTAACGATCTTAAATTGGAAAGGGATTTCATTATCCTCAAATAAAAAGATAGAAAATATACTGAGGAATATGAGGAGAACTTCATAATACTAACACGATACAAATTTTTCTTTGTTGTTACCCCTAAATAAATGTTTTGCCTCTTCTTTGATGGGATAAAACCAAGTCTTCAAAAAGGCTTGGTGAAGAGATACTTTGATAGCTCTGAGAAAATTTTTCAATGTATCCTCAATGTTAAAATGAAAATTAGTGAATTTCAAGGGTATCATGTGGATAAGAAGTAGGAAGTAGAGCATAATTTTGGTGGTCTGATGGAGAAATATAACAGTTCTAAATAATTGAAAAATGACACATTTCAAAGCTGAAAAAAATAATCATCTAGAAAATTGCCTAAGGGGGATGGATAAATTATTTAGGATTGGGAAGGAAGGGCACCTTTCAAGGGAGTTTGAATAAAATAATCCCAATAACGCGACATAGGAAAGTAATTATCCATTAAAACCTCAACAAATCATTCATTTCATCAACTGAAAGGAACCATGTCACTTTCCAAACTAAGTCCCTAAGCTAAGGGTCTTCAGAGACAACCAAAATCCTCTAAGGAAACAAGGGTGAGATTTTACCATCACAAGCACCGAGGTGGATTTTGACAACAAAGTGATGGTATGTATGATAGTTATTTATTAAATAATAAAGAAAAACATTTTTATTCATGTCATATGCATTCATTAATATATCAAAATTTTAGTAGAACTATTCAATCACCACCACAAATCATGGAAGTATAGCTTTTAGTGAAAATGAAAAATGGATAAATTATTTAATCTTGAGTATATAAATAATCCTCTATAAAAATTTGCGTGAAGAACATTTCACTGACTGTTTTAATACTCTCTTTGGTGTAATTTGATGCAATTATGGGTGTGTATTTGATTTCCATATATATATCCATCATAAGCTATCCTAAGAAGTAAATCACTCTCAGGATAACGAATCAACCACCAATTATGTAAAAATTAAAGGTGGTGGATGAATCTTATTTAGAAAAAAAATATCAAGCATGGATAATATTTCCCTATGAGAAAAAATATATATCACAAATGATTGTCTCTAAGGATAGAAAAATATTTGATGACATGCCTATTGTGGGGGAATATAGTAATGTGTTTCTCAAGGAATTTTCTGATCTTCCTCCTAGATGAGAGGTTGAATTTTGAAATTATCTTATAGCTGGTGAATTTCTATTATCCAAACTTTATATAGAAATGATATTGTGTAACTATAGGATATGAAGAATCAACTACATGTTAATCTAGATAAAGGGTTCATACACCCAAGTGCTTCCCCATGTGGTGCACTAGTCCTCTTTTTTAATAAGAAGGATGAGTCAATTTGTCTTTTCATTGACTATCATGAGCTCAATAAGATCACCATAAAGAACAAGTTTCTACTACCATGGATTAATGAATTGTTAGAGCAACTATTTGGAGAACAATACTTCTCAAAGGTGGATTTGTGGTCAGTATATTACCATGATTTGGTAAATAAGTAAGAGATCACCAACAAAACTTTTATACAAGGTTCATGTACTATGAGTTCATGGTAATTCCATTCAGATTCATTAAAGCTCTAGAAATAATCATGGAATTGTTGGATAGAATTTTTATATATTACCTGAAATTTTTTTCGGTAGTATTTATATATTATATTCTAGTATACTTCAAAGCAATGGAGGAACATAGGAAGGATATGAGATCTATGCTAAAGACCTTGTGAAAGGAGGTGTTTTATGATATGTTTAGAAAATGTGTGTTATAGTTAAAGTAATTCTCAATATTGGGACATATCATCCCAAATAATAGGATATCTATAGACCCATAAAATATAGATGTAATTAAAGGATGGATGAGGCTAAAATCTACGACATATATCCATAGGTTCCTTGGATTAGCTGGACACTATCATAGATTTTTGAGAAATTTCTCATGATTTTTGAAAACTCTAACCATGATAACACTGAACTGAGTCATGTTTTCCTTGAATGATGAATGTTATGAGATATTTTAAGGGATAAAATGGATGCTTATCACTACACCTGTTCTCATAATGACCAAAAATAGAGATATTTTCATGGTATTCCCTGATGCTTCAAAGAAGGGCATGGGCTGAGGGTTAATGGAGAATGAAAAAGTCATAGTATATGGATCATTTTTTTTAAAGATCACAAACAGAACTACCCAATACATGATGTGGAGTTATTTTTAGTGATTTTTAGTCTGAAAATATAAATCATTATCTATTTGGGTATAAGTATAATATATATATATATATAAGAAAATCCTAAAGTATATATTAAAACAAAAGGAGATGAATATGCACCAATGAAGATGGTTAGAGATGAGTGAGGACTATGAATCCAAAATTCAATACCCTCCTGAGATCGAAATGAATGTGGATGATGGTCAATATAGAAAGGATCAAATAATTCTATCATTTTTAGGATTAAAGGGATCTAATCTTCTTAGATTTAGTAAGGATAAACATGGGAATCCTAAATGAATGAACATCATCAATCCTTTCACCAATGATTTCTAAACCATACCTTCTGGAAAGGATAAAAGATAATCAAAGGGATGATATATGGATTGAGAATAAAATGGAAGCTACAATAATAGGTAAATCATCATAGTTCAATGTAAATTAATAAGGTCATGAAGATGTGTACCATAAAATTTCAAGTTAAATAAAGAACTATTGGGTGGTACACATAGTTCTACTTTCTCCATTCACCAAGGAACCACAATGATGTATCAATATCTATGAGAGCACTATCGGTGAGGAAAGATAAAGAAGGCAATCAATGAATTCAAATCAAAGTGCTTGGTATATCAGAGCATGAAGGATGAAAGGTAGAAGTCTTGATGAAACCATTACCCATACCAACATGGAAATGAGAGAAAATCATCAATGAATTTGTCACCATACTTCCAAAGTCATCAAAGGGAAATAATTCTATACGGGATGTTTTGGATCATCTTACAAATACAACTCACTTTATCAAAATTTTATTGGACTTCTCACTAGATCAAATTTCACAGATATACATCAGGGAAGTTGGAAGGTTGAATGGATTACCACAATCAATTATATACTATCAAGATATGATATTCACCTCCATGTTCTGAAAATGTCTCTAGAATTTCATAAACACTGAGTTAAAATACATTACATAATATCATTCTCAAATTGATGGACAATCTGATCAGACTATCCTAAAACTCGAGGACATGTTAAGAGAATGCTCAATTGACATCAAATGAGAATGAGATCAACATATTCTTCTATTAGAGATCTCTTACGACAAAAATTTCCACTCAAGCAACCAAATGGATCCCTATGAATACATTTACAGAAGGTGTTGTAGAACAACTTCATGTTGGGTTGAAGTTGGGGAAACACTATTAGGTCTTAAAATGGTTGAAGAAATGGTGGAAAATGTCAAAACCATTCACCAACACATCAAGGATTCTCAGAGTCGACAGAAGAACTAGGATGAAAATAGACAATGAGCCTTAGGGTTTGATGTTAGATACATGGTATTCATATGAATATCTCAATGGAATAATGTAGAGATATTTGGGAAGAATAGAAAGCATAGTCCAAGATACATCACCCCCTTTGATATCACAGATCCCATTAGAGCAGTGTCCTACCAAATAGAACTCCCACGTAAACTATCTCAGCAACATAATGTATTCCATATATACCTCTTTATAAATTATATAATATACCCCTCACATGTACTTGATATAGAGGTGGTGACATTACATAATCATCTTTCCTATGAGGAGTAGTCGGTGAAGATCTTAGATCATAGAGACAGTATTCTACGATATATGATAATGTACCAAGATAAAGTGCTCAGGAGAAACCAAATGTTTGAATAAAAACATGGGAATCATAGGAATTGCTGAAGTAGAGTTAACCTCTTCTATTTTAGTGTTGGAAATAAAAAATTCTAGTGTGAAATTTCTCAAGGGGGGAAGTTTGTAATAGACATTACAATTATAAATATTATCCCCTTTTTGATTCAATTAAATATATTATTATGTAATATTTCTTAAGAAAACACATGAACTAATTTTATTTATTATATCAAATTATATTTAAAATACCATTATGTATTATTACTATTGATAGTATATCCATTTAACAATGATGAAATGATTAGTATAAATATAGGGTTTTAACAAATCCAATGGAAACATACAAAGGAAGTGCTGACCTCAACCATTAGGATTGTACCATATGAATCCTATTTATCAAAGCTTATAAGGGAGTTAGAATCTTTGGGATTTCTCTTGACCAAGCCCAAGTTGAGATCTAACAACTTAAGCTTGAGTGAAACCGTTTATAGGAGATGTTCAAGCTCATCGAGATCAGGACCCAAACCCTGTAAACCGAACCACCCCAAGAAAGTCTCACTACCACACAACTTACTCATATGGACTTTATGTTGTATTAAAGGGATATGTATCAAGAACCTAGTAATATGAGTATGTACATTATTTTGTATAAAATAGTGAGTATGTTTTCATTATATTATTCATAATTTAGAAATGATATTTATTTTGATTCAATAATCCAAAAATAATATTTTCGGGTAATATTAAAATTCAATTAAATAATCTATTTTGATGAATTAATGTATTTTTGAAATAAAAAATATTTTGATAAACTATTATTACTAAATAATTTATATTAAATATAAAATATCCTATAATTTTTTTGAATTGAATTGTAATTTCTATAAGGGTTTGAAAACTATTATTATTAAAATAAACCATTTCTTAATAAATATTGATTTTATTTTTATATTAAAAATTAAAATACCAAGAAATTTATTTATAAAAAATTAATATTTTTTTTGGAATCAAAACTTTTAAATTATCCCGGTGAATGTTTCAAAATTTTCTGAGATAGTCAATTTTCCTGGTAAAAATTTAATACCCTGTTAATATAATTTGTGTATTATGAAAACATAATGACACAAACATGATTTATTTATACTATAAAAGGTATCCATGAAAAAATATATGTTTTATATATAAAATAATGAGATTTTAACATAATTTTATTAATTCTATAATGATATAATGAATCCTAGAAAAATTTTATATATTTTATGGTTTTAAAATCATTTATTTACTATTATGTCTCACCTATACATATGTAAGGGTGTTATATTATTTTTTCCATCCATTGGACTTATAAAATAATGGGAACCAATACCATTTGGTAGAAATAATGGGTAAAAATAATGTTTTTGTTTTTGTTTTTGGTTATTTTATTATGTAGTGTGCAATGCCTAAATAATAAAGATATCCCCCTCTTTTCCTATATAATATCACCCACTCTTCAATTTATCTTCACTTAAACTCCCTGGTCATGTTCATATTATTCCCTCTACTATGTAGAGTCCTATAAAGGGGCCCTCAAGCTCCTAGGGATCCCCTCCTATATATTTGTTGTCACACACGCATGTAAGGTATTTTTCACATCTCATTTCCATTCAATAATTCTTTTATGTTTTATCTTCTAAATTCCATTTTCTTATGCTATAATATTTTATTAATTATGCCTCTTAATATCATTTTTTGGTATAAATGATTATAATCTCTTTTTACCCTCATTAATCCTCCCACGATCCTTTATGTTTACCCATTACCAGGCTGAAATATAGTTAGTATTTTTTTATTTATTCAAGTTTCTTCATTACCTTATGCCTTTTATTTCTAAATTTATAATTTGGGGATATATTTTTACATGTCCCTATTAATTACCATTTTATTTTTATCTGAAGAGAGATCAATTTATATCTCATAAAAACATTTTTATGAAACTTTATGTGATGAAGTTATGTTGCTAAAATTTCACCACAATTTTCTGTGCCAAAACAACTGTGTAGTGAATACCATACCATTTTAGGATTAAGGGAATTTCAACTTTATACACATATACCACTTTGAATTCATACATACATTTTTGTATTTCAGATTCCATGTTTGTGTACTAAAATTTTATGATAAATAATTATGAGTATTTTGATCTATGTGTCATATTAATGATGAGATGAATGCGACATGTGCACCCATAATTATATTATGATCAAATGCATTAGAGAATGTTTAGTCTCATTATATGTCATGTTGGGATAGGTTATGAACTTTATTCCTTTATGGGACTTGGTGCATCATTATTTCTTGGCATATAGCCTTGTCCTATGTTTATTATGAACTATTTTACATTGTTATCACATTTTACATATTAAGATTATCATTCTATATCATGCCTCATTATTCATGTTTATGAATCCTACTCTTTTTATACCCCATTGATATTCTTATTTTATAATATGGATCAACTTATTCTTTGATTATTTCCTTACTGATCTTTATAACTCACCCATTTCATATGTTTTCCCCTAGGCTAATCCACGCAATTTTAAAAGCCAAGGAATTTTAGAGGCATGTTAAGGATGTTTTTATTAATGTTATTATATCCCATTTTCAAGATGTTATGATGTGTTTATAATTACCAAATAAACTATACATATCGATATTCTAGTTGTATTAAGTGTAATATTATGTAATATATCATGTATTAATGTCTAATAAAGGGAATGGTTGTCAGATGTAGTGTGTCCATAACATGCATCGACCTAAGGTAGTGATTATTCAGTATTCCTTAGTTCCCTTACACTCCTAAGTGAAATGAAAAATAAATTTCATTTAGGGTTAGTAATTGAATGATTAGGAAGTTTACCTAAAACATTAGTTTTTAATTAATTGATGGTAGACCCGAATTGATTGTATTATTGTAGGAACTCATTCTCTACTAATCTATGAGACATAAGAGTAATTTTATAAGTTGTACGAGAATCCAAAAGCTATATCAGTGATTAATTTTTTGAAGGATATTGAGTCTTTCCTTATTGGAAACATATACAAGGCTAGGAAATGATGATTTGTAAGGGTGGCCATCCAAAAGATTTTCAAAAACAATTATGGAGGTTGTCATTACTACTGTTAGTTCCCAAATCTAGATCGAGTTTTATAATATTCTCTAATTCTTGGATAGCTTTGTAGTTTCTACTTGAGTGGTATTTTGTTCTTGGAATCACAAATCCGTTTCACTTGTGGGAAACCATTAGTGTTGTAATTTAAATTGTGATATAGTTGTAAGATTTTAGAGGCATGTCTAGTGATGTTTCATATATCTTTTTTTATAGATATATCTCTTATAATATGGGTCATTTTTTATTTTTTACTTTCAAGTATTGGTGACTTGAATCTTTATAACTCATGAACAACTCAAATAGTACTACTTTTATCAAATTGTTGGGAATTTTAAGATATTGACTTAGCTAGCCCTCTATCTTTAGTTTGTGACTTTCCTATTAGTTCTCTTCCAATGGAAGAATCCATTATATTTGGGTCATTATAAATTATCCCTTGATAAAACAATACCATTAAATGATGATATTTTAATGGTCGGTGTGACACGAGGTTGTTATCTACTTGAATAAGTAGTAGAAATCATAGAGAGTTTTTAACCTTTTTTATTTTATTATATAAATATATTTAATTGGGTGAGTGATCCTTGAGGTAGGTAATTATTTTCATAGGTAATACCTTTGCAACTCATCCCAAATGGTGAGTTTTCATGGTTGAAGGTTTTAGAGGGTTGATATGTGAGGAACACACAAATCTTCTTGTTAAAACATTATCATCCCATGATCGAGTGATGTATTAAATTTTAAAGATTCCAAGTAGATGTTATTTTATGGAAAACATTTCATATCTGAGTTCCAAGACACAAGCTTTGAACTAATCAAGTAGTATCAACTTTGAATGGAAACTTCATTTTTATTTAGAAATCATCCAATACATATTATAAAACTCATAAACTCGTGATTATTTGTAACTAATTTGAAAAATTACATGCTCACCATCATCATCAATAGAAAGACCACTAAATTAATATGTATGATCATTGAGTAATTTTATTAAGCAATTAATGGGAACCAAATTTCATTTTTACCAAAATTGAATTCAAAAGGAACATGACCCCACCATCATAAAACAATCTTTCAACAATAATATTACACAGATAATGATCCAAAAACATTTAAATCGACTCATTTTCATCCCAATTTAGTTACGAAAAGAACATGATACTGTAATGTGAGCTCATATAACCTACCCTATAACAGCGTTCCAGTTTAAATAGAATTATCTAGTAAAACAGAGACATTCACTCTTGAATCAACACCCAAAACATCATTTTATGTCAAATTATAGGCTATCATCAAGCAAAGGGGGTTCTTATCTAGAACCATGTTTGGAAAAATCAATTTTGAGGACTCTCAATGTAATGACCCAAAGTATTTCAGTAGAAAATTCCCTTCTTATATCTATGTCATAAAAACACAAAATAATGAACTACTAAGTGATAAGTGGCCTTTAAACATAATTTTTTCACCCCTATGTTTGGAATTTTAAAAATCCGACATACACGGTTGTGCTCAAGATAGTTTTTGGTGTCTAATGAAACAAAAATAATTTTTGGTGAATAGTAACCTACCCTTATGAATAGTAACCTACCCTTATGAATAGTAATATGACCCTTATGAATAGTAAATAAAAGTAACATTGCCTATGAATAATAAAATAAAATTCAGACATCATAGAAAGTGATAATTTGACCTTAGTAAACGTTTTTGGTATTTTATAAGTCATAAATAATTAATTATAATTAATTAATTAATTTAAAAGAATATTTATTCCCCTGAAATGTATTCATAAAGTATAGAATCAATGTCTAATATTTTTTACATAATTTTATAAGACCCTACATAATTTTTGAAAGAACTATAATATCAGTTTTAATCTTAAAAACTGTTTTTAAGTAAATTATGTTTTTATTTAAATATTAAATTAATAATATATAGAAAATTATTTTTGAAAAATGGACTTCATTTTTGGATTCTACACGTCAAAAAATGGTTGGGGTAAATTTTTGGTATTTTTCTGAAATACATGAATTTTTGATGAATAGTGGAATCTGATAATTCACAATAAAAGCTAAATAATGTATTATTTGAGTCATCGATGATGTTCCGATGATGTAATCCCACTTTTTTTCGGGATTAAATAATAAAATTACTATTATTGGTCATCCAAGACTCACTATTCCTTTTCTTTGGTGAAATTAATAAACTAATCAATTTTATATTACGGAAACCCCTCTCCCCTCCACTATAAAAGCCACCCTTCACTCCCTCTTTTCCTCACACCTCTCAAGCTCCAAGCCTTCTCTAAACTCTGCTGAAACATATTCTCTAGCACCTCCCCCACGTCCAAAAGCTTCTGGTCTCATAAAAAGACCAATCCTATCTTCCTTAAGGAGGATCTCAAGAGGAAGATTCTAGAGGTAATTTCTCTCTCTTCTCCTTTAATTTCCTTTCAAGTTCAAGTTCCTTTCTTGATCTCTCCCTACCTATCTTCATTCAAAAATATTTTTTAACTCCAGTATTATACATATTATTTAATTTTATGATTCTAATGTTATATTATATCACCCTACACCCTTTCCCTCTTCCTTTTATTTTATTAAAGAGAACGTTGTTCATGTGGTGATCATTTATCACCTTCAAAAACGACATGTTCTCTTCTTCCATTTCTACCTTCAATCTGGTCATAAAACCATATTTATTATTGAACCAGAATATTTTATATGTATTATGTTCTATTTTAAGTTCTGGAAATAACCTATGGCCATATTACTAATTGAAAAGTTAAAACGAGTTCGTTGTGATCCAAAAAACCGCTCAAATTAACCCAAATAATCTTCATTTAATTCTTATCTAATGATTCGTTCACATGGATCAAATATAACTCATTATAAAATAATTCAAGCTTCTGTAATATCATTAATAACAAGTAATATCAGTTCTGGATGTTTACCCATGATCTACCCAAACATCAACTTAAGAATACAAGTGGACCGCTCAAGAAAACCATGAAAATGAACATCCCCGATCAATGTTTTTAAACTCTATAAGTCATCTAAAGGAACATAATATAACATAAGGAAACCAGAATGATCCCTATTAATTTAAACATGGTTCTGGATTTCTAATTAATGAATATAATGTCATTATACAGGACATTAAAGAGAATGAGGCATTGAAGTATAAGGTAAGGGGAAATCTCGAACCAAATTTTTTTCTTTCGGGTTCTCCCTCTTTCACTCCATTTTTGATATGGTTACTCCTCAAAGATCATTTTTTCATCATTTCCATTAATTTTCTGGGATATAAATGGTTTTCACTGGTTTTTATGTCCATCAAAATGTTTTCCAAACGAACTCTTCTTTCAAGATCTCACCTTTTACCTCTCATTCAAGGTTGATGGTTCTTATATCAAGTATGTTGTTCCCTCTTTCTTTTGGGAACCCAAAGCTTATGAATGTGTTATTATGAGATGAAACCCATTACATTACATGGGTTATTTATTTACATGTTTGATATGTGTTCTATGTGGCAATCATGATAATGATAATGTTATGATGTGACGGGTGCGCCCGGAATTATATAGCGCAATATGAATGTTTAAATGTGACGAGTGCACCCAGAATTATATAGCGCTCCAATGCATTGGGTAAAGTGATTAATCTCATGACTAAATGTGAAATGATGTGTGAACATGATGCTATATTTTTTCATAAGAATGTGTGGTAGTTAACCACTAAGACATGATGTTTCGTTTTTATGCATTGCCACATTTCAAGTCTTTTACTTATGCTCCTCTCATGATCATGATCTTTTGCCTATGTTATGATCATGCTCACCCCATGATGTATTATTCTTATCTATCCTCTTACTGGGCTTTTAGCTCACCCCTTTTGATGTATATCATCAGGTGGCTACATGTACTAAGGAGAGGACAAGTGCCACTGGGAAGCTAGTGAAGAAGAAATTAAATAAATGTTTATGCTTGATGTTGTATTTGTTAAGTATTGTCCTAGTTTTCCCAAGACACTAAACCTCTGGATCCTCCTTGTGTAATACTATTATGTTGTTTATCTTTGAAATGATTTAATAGTAAAGTAAGAAAACACCGGGTCGCTATAGTTGGTATCAGAGGAAAGGTTTAGTTAGTTTGGTAATTAGGATTAGTAAACCCTAGAGAAAACCTCTAGCATGAGAATAAGTACAAATATGTACACAAGAATATTTACCTAGGGATCCCATATGTTATGTTTTTGGTATAATTGTTTAGATGAATAATTTATTCATGACTTGTTTACTTATGTTTTGGTCTAACCTTTTCTATTTTAAAAAAATGGTGGGAACCAGAAGAGGCAATGAAGGAGAAGTACCCTCACCTGTTTGTGTAAATTGAAATTTCGGTGGTGACATTTTTTAAGGGGGGAAGAATGTAACGACCCAAATTATTTCAATATAAAATTACCTTCTTATATCTATGTCATAAAAACACAAAATAATGAACTACTAAGTGATAAGTGACCTTTAAACAGAATTTTGTCACCACTATGTTTGGAATTTTAAAAATCCGACATACACGGTTGTGCTCAAGATAGTTTTTGGTGTCTAATGAAACAAAAATTATTTTTTGGTTGATAGTAACATACCATTATGAATAGTAACCTACCCTTATGAATAGTAATATGAACTTTATGAATATTAAATAAAAGTAACATTACCTATGAATAATAAAATAAAATTTAGACATCATAGAAAGTGATAATTTGACCTTAGTAAATGTTTTTGGTATTTTATAAGTCATAAATAATTAATTATAATTAATTAATTAATTTAAAAGAATATTTATTCCCCTAAAATGTATTCATAAAGTATTGAATCAATGTCTAATAGTTTTTAGATAATTTTATAAGACCCTACATAATTTTTGAAAGAACTATAAAATCAGTTTTAATCTTAAAAACTGTTTTTTTAAGTAAATTGTGATTTTATTTTAATATTAAATTAATAATATATAGAAAATTATTTTTGAAAAATAGAATTCATTCTTGGATTCTACACGTCGAAAAATGGTTGGGGTAAATTTCTGTGATTTTTCTGAAATACTTGAATTTTTGATGAATAGCGGAATCCGATAATTCACAATAAAAGCTAAATAATGTATTAATTGAGTCATCGATGATGTTCTGCTGATGTAAGCCCACTTGTTTCGGGATTACATTATAAAATTACTATTATTGGTCATCCAAGACTCACTATTCCTTGTCTTTGGTGAAATTTATAAACTAATAAATTTTATATTAAGGAAACCCCTCTCCCCTCCACTATAAAAGCCACCCTTCACTCCCTCTTTTCCTCACACCTCTCAAGCTCCAAGCCTTCTCTAAACTCTGCCAAAACATCTTCCCTAGCACCTCCCCCACGTCCAAAAGCTTCTGGTCTCAACAAAAGACCAATCCTATCTTCCTTAAGGAGGATCTCAAGAGGAAGATTCTACAGGTAATTTCTCTCTCTTCTTCTTTAATTTCCTTTCAAGTTCAAGTTCCTTTCTTGATCTCTCCATACCTATCTTCATTAAAAATGTTTTGTAACTCTAGTATTATACATATAATGTAATATTACAATTCTAATGTTATATTATATCACCCCACACCCTTTCCCTCTTCCTTTTATTTTATTAAAGAGAACGTTGTTCATGTGGTGATAATTTATCACCTTCAAAAACGACATGTTCTCTTCCTCCATTTCTACCTTCAATCTGGTCATGAAACCATTTTTATGGTTTAACCAGAATATTTTATATGTATTATGTTCTATTTTATGTTCTGGAAATAACCTATGGCCATATTACTAAGTGAAAAGTTAAAAAGAGTTCGTTGTGATCCAAAAACCGCTCAAATTAACCCAAATAATCTTCATTTAATTATTATCTAATGATTCGTCCACATGGATCAAATATAACTCATTATAAAATCATTAAAGCTTCTGTAATATCATTAATAACATTTAATATAAGTCTAGGATGTTTACCCATGATCTACCAAAATATCAACTTAAGAATACAAGTGGACCGCTCAAGAAAACCATGAAAATGAACATCCCCGATCAATGTTTTTAAAATCTATAAGTCATCTAAAGGAACATAATATAACATAATTAAACCAGAATGAACCCTATTAATGTACACATGTTTCTCTATTTCTAATTAATTAATATAATGTCATTATACAAGACATTAAATATAATGAGGCATTCGAGTATAAGGTCAGGGGAAATCTCGAACCCAATTTTCTTCCTTCGGGTTCTCCCTCTTTCACTCCATTTATGATATGGTTACTCCTAAAAGATCATTTTTTCATCATTTCCTTTAATTTTCTGGGATATAAATGTTTTTCACTGGTTTTTATGTCCATCAAAATGTTTTCCAAAAGAACTCTTCTTTCAAGATCTCACCTTTTACCTCTCATTCAAGGTTGATGGTTCTTATATCAAGTTTGTTGATCCCTATTTCTTTTGGGAACCCCAAAATTATGAATGTGTTATAATGAGAGGAACACAATTCCATTCCATGGGTTATTTATGTACATGTTGGATATGTGTTCTATGTGGAAATCATGATAATGATACTGTTATGATGTGACGGGTGCGCCCGGAATTATATAGCGCAATATGAATGTTTAAATGTGATGGGTGCGCCCGGAATTATATAGCGCTCCAATGCATTGGGTAAAGTGATGAATCTCATGAGTAAATGTGAAATGATGTGTGAACATGATTCTAGCTTTGTTCACAAGTATGTGTGGTAGTTAACCACTAAGACATGATGTTTCATTTTTATGCATTGCCACATTTCAAGACTTTTACTTATGCTCCTCTCATGATCATGACCTTTTGCCTATGTTATGATTATGCTCACCCCATGATGTATTATTATTATCTATCCCTTTACTGGGATTTTAGCTCGCCCCTTTCGATGTATATCCTCAGGTGGCTACATGTACTAAGGAGAGGACAAGTGCCACTGGGAAGCTAGTGAAGAAGAAATTAAATAAATGTTTATGCTTGATGTTTTATTTGTTAAGTATTGTCCTGGTTTGCCCAAGACACTAAACCTCTGGATCCTCCATGTGTAATACTATTATGTTTTTTATCATTGAAATGATGTAATAGTAAAGTAAGAAAAGGCAGGGTCGCTATAGTTGGTATCAGAGGAAAGGTTTAGTTAATTTGGGAATTAGGATTAGTAAACCCTAGAGAAAACCTCTAGCATGAGAATAAGTACAAATATGTACACAAGAATATTTACCTAGGGATCCCATATGTTATGTTTTTGGTATAATTGTTTAGATGAATAAGTTATTCATGACTTGTTTACTCATGTTTTGGTCTAACCTTTTCTATTTTAAAAAAATGGTGGGAACCAGAAGAGGCAATGAAGGAGAAGTACCCTCACCAGTTTGTGTAAAGTGAAATTTCGTGGGAGAAATTTTTTAAGGGGGGAAGAATGTAACGACCCAAAGTATTTCAATAGAAAATTCCCTTCTTATATCTATGTCATAAAAACACAAAATAATGAACTACTAAGTGATAAGTGACCTTTAAACCAAATTTTGTCACCCCTATGTTTGGAATTTTAAAAATCTGACATACATGGTTGTGCTCAAGATAGTTTTTGGTGTCTAATGAAACAAAAATAATTTTTTTTGAATAGTAACCTACCCTTATGAATAGTAACCTACCCTTTTGAAAAGTAATATGACCCATATGAATAGTAAATAAAAGTAACATTACATATGAATAATAAAATAAAATTTAGACATCATAGAAAGTTATAATTTGACCTTAGTAAACATTTTTGGTATTTTATAAGTCATAAATAATTAATTATAATTAATTAATTAATTTAAAAGAATATTTATTCCCCTGAAATGTATTCATAAAGTATTGAATAAATTTTTAATAGTTTTTAGATAAATTTATAAGACCCTACATAATTTTTGAATGAACTATAAAATCAATTTTAATCTTAAAAACTGTTTTTTAAGTAAATTATGATTTTATTTAAATATTAAATTAATAATATATAGAAAATTATTTTTGAAAAATGGAATTCATTTTTGGATTATACACGTCAAAAAATGGTTGGGGTAAATATTTGGGATATTTCTGAAATACTTGAATTTTTGATGAATAGTGGAATCCGATAATTCACAATAAAAACTAAATAATGTATTAATTGAGTCATCGATGATGTTCTGCTGAAGTAAGCCCACTTGATTCAGGATTAAATTATAAAATTACTATTATTGGTCATCCAAGACTCACTATTCCTTATCTTTGGTGAAATTAATAAACTAATCAATTTTGTATTAAGGAAACCCCTCTCCCCTCCACTATAAAAGCCACCCTTCACTCCCTCTTTTCCTCACACCTCTCAAGCTCCAAGACTTCTCTAAACTCTGCCCAAACATCTTCCCTAGCACCTCCCCCACGTCCAAAAGCTTATGGTCTCATGAAAAGACCAATCTTATCTTCCTTAAGGAGGATCTCAAGAGGAAGATTCTAGAGGTAATTTCTCTCTCTTCTCCTTTAATTTCCTTTCAACTTCAAGTTCCTTTCTTGATCTCTCCCTACCTATCTTCATTCAAAATGGTTTGTAACCCCAGAATTATACATATAATGTAATCGTATGATTATAATTTGATATTATATCACACCACACCCTTTCCATCTTCCTTTTATTTTATTAAAGAGAACGTTGTTCATGTGGTGATAATTTATCACCTTCAAAAACGACATGTTCTCTTCTTCCATTTTACCTTAAATCTGGTCATGAAACCATTTTTATGGTTGAACCAGAATATTTTATATGTATTATGTTCTATTTTAAGTTCTGGAAATAACCTATGGCCATATTACTAAGTGAAAAGTTAAAATGAGTTCATTGTGATCCAAAAACCGCTCAAATTAACCCAAATAATCTTCATTTAATTCCTATCTAATGATTCCTACACATGGAACAAATATAACTCATTATAAAATCATTAAAGCTTCTGTAATATCATTAATAACATGTAATATACGTTCTGGATGTTTACCCATGATCTACCCAAACATCAACTTAAGAATACAAGTGGACCGCTCAAGAAAACCATGAAAATGAACATCCCCGATCAATGTTTTTAAACTCTATAAGTCATCTAAAGGAACATAATATAACATAATGATACCAGAATGAACCCTATTAATGTACACATGGTTCTATATTTCTAATTAATGAATATAATGTCAATATACAAGACATTAAAGAGAAGGAGGCATTCGAGTACAAGGTAATGGGAAATCTCGAACCCAATTTTCTTCCTTCGGGTTCTCCCTCTTTCACTCCATTTTTGATATGGTTACTCCTCAAAGATCATTTTTTCATCATTTACTTTAATTTTCTGGGATATAAATGTTATTCAATGGTTTTTATGTCCATCAAAATGTTTTCCAAAAGAACTATTCTTTCAAGATCTCACCTTTTACCTCTCATTCAAGGTTGATGGTTCTTATATCAAGTATGTTGTTCCCTCTTTCTTTTGGGAACCCAAAGCTAATGAATGTGTTATTATGATATGAAACCCATTCCATTCCATGGGTTATTTATGTACATGTTTGATATGTGTTCTATGTGGCAATCATGATAATGACAATTTTATGATGTGACGGGTGCGCCCGGAATTATATAGCGCAATATGAATGTGTAAATGTGACGGGTGCGCCCGGAATTATATAGTGCTCCAATGCATTGGGTAAATTGACAAATCTCATGAGTAAATGTGAAATGATGTGTGAACATGATTCTAGCTTTGTTCACAAGTATGTGTGGTAGTTAACCACTAAGACATGATGTTTCATTTTTATGCATTGCCACATTTCAAGTATTTTACTTATGCTCCTCTCATGATCATGATCTTTTGCCTATGTTATGATTATGCTCACCCAATGATGTATTATTATTATCTATACTATTACTGGGCTTTTAGCTCACCACTTTTGATGTATACCCTCAGGTGGCTACATGTACTAAGGAGAGGACAAGTGCCACTGGGAATCTAGTGAAGAAGAAATAAAATAAATGTTTATGCTTGATGTTATATTTGTTAAGTATTGTCCTATTTTTCCCAAGACACTAAACCTATGGATCCTCCATGTGTAATATTATTATGTTGTTTATCTTTGAAATGATGAAATAGTAAATTAAGAAAAGGTCGGGTCCCTATAATTAAAATCTAGGTTCCAACCTCATATTTGAATGTGACATCAAATTTCACTATGTTTGATAGATCCCAACATCAAGCCTAGGTTCTTGTTCAGTCAGGATTCATCAAAATCATTCAACCTCTAGGTAAATTCTGATTCCATTTTTGGAAGTAGTCAAATATTCATTAACTCATTCATGTTTAATATCATTTTATTTAGAAGTGGTTATATTTGTAATAAAATATCGATTTGAATGAATTAAAAATTCCAAATATGAGATGAGGTGACCCATTATTTATCTTTATTTGAAAGAAGATTCACTGAAACCTCCTTCTCCTTAATTTACTTCCATGTAACCCTCTAATTTCTTTGATTTCTATATAATTTATTGGCTTCACCAGATCACAACCTATCTCTTACTAACATGGCTTCATTTAGAAGTTCACAATCGAATGATTATAATAGAGATACCTTCATATAATATAAAATTTATTCTTATGTTCTTGTTTTCTTGATAGATTGATCTCAAATTTTTATCCAAACATGGGAACTGTGGTAGGTTGAAGTGGATTGGGGATATCTTATCAGTCTCCAGGAAAGATGCGTCTAGATGATTGACCATTTGGTCCACCCATCTATGAGGAAATTTGTCCTATCATTTATTTGTAATGTCACCAATTGGAGGATGTTTTTCTGGTTGACTATAATGTGGGGGATTTTAGAGGCATGGTATCTTGAAAGGTACATGGAAAGTAAAATGATATTTAGGTAGTCATGTGGTACTTATATCAATAATTACATTAGAGTGCGTTACCATGGGTCTGCCCTTGCAGTAGGTTTATATAGATGGTGAATGATGGGTCTTCATATGGTCAACCATACGATTAGTGACAGATGGATTTACAAAAAGAACAAATATATATAAAATTCAACATAAAATAGAATCAATGAAAAAATAGATTGATGAAAAATAATCCAAATTATAATCAGTCATATTTTCCAAATTTTAATTTCAAATATTGAATTTAAGGTTCAATAATTTAAAATTCAAAGTGAAATCTTACCACCAATATATAATTCTGATTTTTAAAAATACAAATAATTCTAATTCATCATCTAAAAACAAACTTAAATTACAAATTGATATTTTAGAATTTAAAATATATAGTTTTAATCCCATATTGATTTATTCATTAAAAATTTATATTTTCTTATTAAAAAAATATATTCTCTAAATTGATAATTGAAAATAATATCAAGATGATTTTTTTATTAAATTTTACTCCCCAAAATTCAAAAGTAAGAACTTCATATTTGATAGCATGAATAACCCACGACAAAAAGAGCATAAGGTTATATAATACACTAAAAATTTAAAATATATTTACTATTTTTAATATATTTTATATATTCTATGTCTTTCAATGCATACAACACCGAGTTAGCTTGCCTTACACACAAGAGAGGCTTTCTTTGAAAGCATGCATTACACGCAAGACCAAATTTTAACAAAACAATAATATATTATTAAAATATTGTTATTTATTATAATTAGTTGTTATGAGTAGAATTAACTATATTATCAAAATATATTATTTACACAAATATAAAATTAATTCATAGTTTAAAAATTATTTAGAAATTAATACAAGAACCGATAGAATATATAGGAAAATATTGTTATAATGACAAAGCTATTTTATAATTATAATTTAAATTAATTAAAATTAGGGAGTGATATTAATGTTATATATATTATATATCCAGTAAAATATTTTTTATATCAATACAATAGATTTTATAGGCTTATGATAAAAACAAACCCAATTTTTTGCATAAAATAATATATTATCATTAATGAATTTTTACCGCTTTTTATTGGGGAAACCATTTGAAATCCAATTTTAACACTTAAAAATTTAATTTGGTTAAAAAATTATTTTTATAATATAAAAATAAAAATTATCTTAGGTATGAATTTGGGTATTTTTATTTGACAATTCATTTTTAATGAATAGTGAAAAATAGTGAATTTTAGGTCAAAACTATTTTTCCATTTAATTAAATTATATGGAAATATTATGTTTTATATTAGTTTTAAAGTCAAATTACAAGTTATTTTTATAAATTAATCTAATTTTGGTCATTGTGATCAATTTCACTTTGAAATTGACTATAAGACATTACAACCTTTTGGATGTTTTTACCAAAAAAACCTATCTTGTCATCCCGACTATGAGATTAAATTTTAATTAATTTTTGCCACTTATGTGGCTGGAATTTTAAAAAATGGATTCAACATTTGTAATAATAATTATTCATATTTTATAATATGGTAAACTTAGTTTTTGAGAAAAAATATTAGTGAAAGTGATTACAATTAATTAAAATAATTTTGAGAAAATTAAGCTTACAAATGGACTAATCTTCCAATTTAAGACCTACAATGACATATGAACTTATATAAAAGACATTTTCTATCCATATTTATTCCCCATAATCACTTTTTTAATTTGGTCCATTATTGGATCCACCTTAATAATGAAAATATTGTATGGAATTCTTTTGTGAAAATATTACAGGAGTGCCCCTCCTCCTCCACCATCAAAGGGACACCCCTCCTCCCACATCATCACACCTCTTAAGCCACTTTGTATTGACCAATATATTCCAAAAATATATTATGAAAATCCATATTCTAATAATATAATCCTCCCCTTTTTCATAAATACAACCAAGGAATCATTTTGGTATAAACCAAAAGAAGTTATCCGATAAAGAGGTAAAATATTTCATTAATATTTTTTAGTATTATTTCCATTATCCAATCCCTAAAATATTCTTATTACATGATTTTAAAAAAATATTAGCCTAAATATAATAGTAATTTTTTATTGTAAGGGATAGACCTACACTTACACACACATCCATTCAATGGGTAATGAACATACTATTTCTATATACAATGAACTACACTATCACGAAATGATGATTGTTCATTTTTAAATTACCAACATTCATGGGTGGAAATTATAATGGAAAATAGTTTTATAAATGTTATATATGGTATAAATTATTTATTTATTCTTATTTAATTATTTTATTACACATTCCCTTAGACATTCCATATTGTATATATATGATAACATCGTTTGTGAAGTGTAGACTACCGCCCCCTCAAACCGATGTGACTCATTCATGCCAAACATGGAATGTATAAAGGATGGTATTAATAAATCTCTATAACATATATAAAATAGATATGATACATTAATTATATTATTCAAATATAATTTACTTTTTTTTTGTTTAATATGAAAAATAAATTAAGGTAGAGTTCATGCGTATGTACGACCTACCGTCTCCATGAATGGTGAATTTACTTTCTCATATCCAAAATTTATAGATTATTTGAAATAAATATGTAATCAATAAATATGATAATTAAATATTAGATTAAATTTTGGATATTATTAATCCACGATATAATTAAAAATAAAAAAATAAAAAGTTAAAACGTACTTAATAAAAATAGGCAATTTACACTGGAAATAATCAAAATAAGGAAACATTGTTAACAAACAGGTCATAAGATGTTATAACAAGTTCAAATATGAGATTATAAATATAATTATGGTTCTATTATAAGTCATTAACATATTTTAAATCACTATATAGGATTACAAAAATCACACAATTAAAAATAAATGTTATGGTAAGGTACTTCATCTCAGTTTACATCTATAGAAACTTATTTATAGTTATGCACCTAGTTTATTTTATACGATGTATTCAATAACCTTAAAAATTCATACAATGAATATATGTTTTTCTCACGATATTATAAGCTTCATTTAATGATATAATTTTATGTTTATTATGATTTAAATATTTAAATGTGGCATGTGACACTTTGGATTGTTTAAAGATCATTCTCCTTAAGAATGTTCTTAATGATTATAATTGAAATCTCACTTCTTTTGTGATTGTTAACTTTTTATTAAAATGACCAATTTATTGTAATAATTTTTCTTTATAAATTTACATTAATAACCATATTTTCATTTGATAGATATTATTATTACCTAAGCAGTATGTCATTTTGTATAGAGTGTTTACATTAACAATTATATTATTGACTGGGGAATAGTTGATAAATATGTATCCTTCATTCAACACAAATATTTGAAAAGAAAAAATTATTATTATTTAAATTTATTAGTAGATACATGTAATGATTTTTATAAGTATGACATTGGTGGTTCTTAGTTATATATAGCCCCTCGATACATTAGTAGTCTTAGGAGATTAAATAATTGGCCAAATATATAGGTTTTTACCTAAAATCTAAACTGTCTTGTGAATGGTATTGACAGTACTTGTTCTGTGTACCTATGAAACATGAAATTCAATAAGAAATAGTTTCCCTAATTTATATTCAGTTATTATTCATCCATGACATTTCCCCTGATATATCAATGGAAACATTTCATTATCAGTTTATTGATTTAGATGCATGAGTTGTAGTTTATTACCTTTATATATTGATATTTCTTTATCTAGTTATTTGAATGAAATGTGTTTTCAGTTATTTACCATTCCATGTTAATTTATTCCTGTTGATTTATTATTTATTCCACATTATATAACCTTACTAAGCATTTGATATCACCCTAATTATGTTTCCTTTCCCCATGTTGTGATGAATAAATCATTTAATAAGATTTCAAGGATTTAATTTATTCTATTTTATTATATATAATGTTTGTATTTCATATTTACAAATATATTATGAGTATATTGTATGTATATAGATTTCCAATACCACTAAACTAATCATTCATTCAGTATTTGATTCTTTTTAATCATGCCAATGTAATAAAGTAATACACTAGCCCCAGGCTTCTGGAGTCGGGGCATTATAGTTGGTATCAAATGATGTTTATAAATAACCTCAGAAACTAGATTCAAAAAACATATATTTGGAAACAAAAACTTAATACATACTTTTAGGATGAGCATAGAAGAAGATCCAATAATTTTGGAAGGGTAGATATTATATGGGAATTCCTAGAAATAAATACTTTTCTGGATACTACAAATTGACGTGGTTCTAAAACAGATGTATTTAGGAGTAATAAATCTGAAAAGGTGTTCGAGGAATGACTCTTAGAAACCTCTTACACAAAACTAGGACTTAATATGCACCTATTTTGACACTCCCTTGTGATATTCAAAGGTTAGTTAAAATTTTCATTACCTATAATTATGAAGAATTTATAAGTAAACAAATCCCCAAAGAATCCATGTCTATAACAGTGAGATTATCTAGGCATAATTTTTTTAATTTATTTCACACCATAATTAGAGTTATTTTGTGGGATAATCCAATATAATACATTTTTTAGTAGTGTAACATAAAAGTAAGAATGGAATTAGTACTCATAGAAATTATAGAGATTTTATGAATTAAGAAACCAATATGGCTTGTATTGGGACTGATAATGTCATGGAAATATTAGGTTAGCCTAATTATATTATGACACGTAACCTTTACTAGAGAGAGAAACTTGTTCCATTATGTTGTTCTATGATTTTTGATCCCTTTAAGAAATACAGTCCCACATCATTTAGTGGGACTACTGGTCTAATGGTAGTTGAGAAATAGATTATGTCTTTGAAGAAGATATTCATGGAATTAGAAAATATTCAAAAGGAAAAGGTTACAATTGAAGTGTATTCTCTCCAAAGTGATGTTGATCATTGGTGGTCCTTGATCTAGCTTAATAGTGAGTAAGAAGAAATAGAAATCATAAAATCAAGTGAATTTAATGGTACATTTGTCTACAAATACTTACCTGATGCTCAACAAATTGAGATGAAGGGAAAGTTTCTTAGGATAATGAAAAAGGAAGAAGAGAGTGTTGAGGATTATGAAGCTACCTTTACATGGACATCCAAATATTCTTTGGATTATATACAAACACAGTGTTCATGATCTTCCACTTTTTTAAGTTCTTAATCAAAATTTTCTAAGGGTACTAGCTTCTCAGAATTTTTCATCATATGAAGAAATATTTTTATGTTTCATTAACACGGAGAATAATTTATCAATATCCTATGAATTCAAAGGAAACCAAGAGAAGAAGAGGTCTTATAAGAACCATAAAATTTTCAATGAATCAAATAAGAGCTTGAGGTTTGAGAAATTTCCATTGTATGAGATCTGTAGAAATATTCAACTTGGGAAACTCTAGAATGGAATGAGTGTTTGTTATAAGTGCAGAGAAATGGGTGATGAGGAAAAACAGAAAGGTAAGAATAAAAATGGTATTATTTAGTGTTACAACTTCTAGGTGATGAGTCACTATACAGAAGAATGACCCAAACTTCAATAGAATATACCTCTGATGAAGCTAAGGGATCAAGGTGAAACATATGTTATTGGGACAAAGTAATTTGAATGATTAATGTGCAACTACATTTAGATATAAGATATATGTTGAAAAAATATTTATTTTATGATATTTTCATCATATGATTTATGAAATATGTAAGGAATCTATAAGAGTACATTTGAATTAAGGATTTTAGATCATATGCTGAATGGTACCAGGAAATGTTATTTCGTAGAAAGTAAAATTTTTTAAAAAACAAATGATTGAGGGAAATGAAACCCATAATATGTTCTTAATGTTGATATAATGATGAAGAAATGATTTATTTGAATACATTATTACTACATTAATGAATTGTGAAAAAGTGGTCTATGATATCATTTATGGAGTTTGCAACACTTTTGGATCATAATCTTTTGGAAAGGATAAAAATTTATAGAATCATTTTAGTTGATCATTGGATGATATTTTAGAGGTTAATTTAGTACTTCACAATATAATGCATCACATGATAAGAGATGAAGTAGTAATAGTTCATGGCATAATCAGTGGAAAATATTATGTTTATGGAAACATATATTTACTTATATTACTTGAGAGTGGAAGAATTCCTCAAGTCTAGGAAAAATGTTTTTAAAAATAAAAATGTTATCCAATTACCTTCATTTTTGATGAATCAAATGGACACTTAGATCATCACAGATTTAGGGATTTTTTATTGTTTAATTTATCCTAACCATATTCTCTATAACTCTCCATAAAAACATGATTGTTATATTTTTCCTCTATATTCATGTTTCCATTTTCCAACAATGTTTTCCTACTAGAGAACATAGTTACGCAACTAGTTTACTTTATATTATATCTTATTAATAATAGGTGATATTATACTTTTTTATAATGTGGGTATTTCAACAATAGTTTATTTTCTATTCCTCTTTCTTTGAGATCATGTGTAAAATGTGAGTACACAATTTATTTAAGGTGGGTAGAATGTAACACCTCGAAATTATAAAGTAAGAACCTTATATTCGATATCATTCATTACACGTGACACCATGTGCATAAGAGGATATAATTCCATGATACATTAAAATATATTTACTATTTTAAATTGATTTGATATATTCTATATTTTTTAATGCATAAAACATAGATTTATCTTTCATTACAAGCATGAAATACTTTATTCTAAATCTTACATTACACGCAAGATAATGTTTTAAATGAAAATTAACATATTATTAAAATATATTATTTAATATAATTATTGGTTATGAATAGAGTTTACTATATTATGAAAATATATTGTTTACACAAATATAAAATAATTTTTTTCATTAAAAATTAATTATAAATGAATATAACAACTGATTGAATATAAATGAAAATATTGTTATGTTGAAAAAACTATTTGACCTCAATGAATTTAATTAATCCAAATTAGTGAGTGATATTATTGTGAAATATATATTATCAATAAAATAATATATATTTTATATTCATCCAATATATTTAATAGTCTAAAGATAAAAACCCAATCAATTTTATGCATAAAAATACTCTATTTTTTATTAAGGCATTTTTATAGCCGTTTAATGGTGAAACCATTTAAATAAAATTTTAAAACCTTTATAAATTTATTATTTCAAAATAAACTTATTTTTTTGAATTAAAAAATATAAATTATCTTGGGGTGAATTTTTGGTATTTTTCTATGACGATTTGTTTTTAATGAATAGGAAAAATTTCTGACTTTTTGTTTAAAATTACTTTTTCATCTAATTTAATTATAAATATAAATTTTTTAGATTTGTTTTAATGTTTAATTACATAAATTTTTTATCAAGTAATCTAATTTACTTAATTGGGATAAATTTTACTTTAAAATTTACTATAAAAACAATGCCAAATTTTGGAGGTTTTTATATTTAAAACCACCATTGTAGTCCCGGTTTCATGATTAAATTTAGATAAATTTCTAACACTTATGTGATTGGAAGGTTGAAAAAAGGATTCCATATTTGAAATAATAATTTATAATGTCTAATAATTTCATCTTTGTTTTTGAATAGAATTATTAATTAATGTGATTAAAATTAATTACAATTATTTAGTGAAATGTAAGCTTAATAATTGACTAATGCTAAAAATAATGGCCTAGAAAAGACCATTAAACTATTCAAAAATAAATTTTCTGATTATATATAGACCCTATCGTACATTGTTTCATTTGGGGTCCATTATTTGAGCCACTTTAAATTTGAAAATCATGTATGAAATTCCATTGTGAAAATATTACAAGAGTGCCACTCGTCCTTCACTATAAAAGGCCCCCCTCTCCTATCACCTCTTCACACCTCCCATGCCACTTTGGATCCAAAAATATCTACCCAAATATATTCTAAACATCCAAATCCAATTACTATAATTTTCTAATTTTTCATAAATCTATCCAAGAATCCTTTTTGTACTAACCAAAAGAAGTTACCCGATTAAGAGGTAAAATATTTCCTTAGGCTTATTTAGTTTTATTTCCATTATCCAATACCTCATATATTCTTATTACAATATTTTTTAACCTAAAATATATCCTAAATATACTTGTATATTTTTATTCTAAGGTTCCACCCTAAAATTATGTACACTTCCACCCAATCGGTGGGAAACATATTATTTCTATGTACGATGAACTACAGCTTCACGAAACTACGATTGTTCATTTTTCCATCACTAACATTCCTGGATTACCGTTATGATGTAAGATATTTTTTATATATTATATATATGATATTAATTATTTATTTTTTATTTTTTATTTCTTTTATAACACATTCCATTTCATATTTTATGAATACAATAACATCATCTGTGGAAGTGTGGACTACCGCCCCCTCAATGCGATGCGACTTTTTCATGCCATAGATGGAATGCATAAAAGTTGGTCTTAATGAAACTATTTAATATATATAAAATATATATGATAATTGAATTAGAATATTCACATATCATTTAACTTTATTTTTTTAATATGAAAAAGAAATTATAGTATCATTCATGCAAATATATGACCTACCATCTCTATGAACGATGCATTTAATTTCTTATATCCAAACTTTATAGACTATTATAAATAGGTATTTACTGAATATATATTATAATTAAATAATGCTATAAATTATATATATTATTAAACCATTATCTAATTAATAAGAAAAAAAAAATAATAAGTCAAAAACATACTTGATAAAACATGGCAATTAACACCCAAAATAATCAAAACAATGAATGATTGTTAACAAATGAGTTATAAGATATTATAAAAAGTTAATATATGATATTATAAATATTATTATGGTTATATTATAATATAGTAACATATTTTAAACAAATATATAGTAGGATAACTATGAAACAATCAAAAAAAAGTTTAAGGTAAGAGATTTTATCTCAATTTACATTCCATTGAGACTTATTTGTAGTTATGCACCTAATTTATTTTATATGATGTATTTATAGAATTTGAAATGTTATATAATGAATCTATTTATTAGAATGATATTTATAATCTTATTTTAATGGTATTCATTCCTAGGGATTATTATTTAAATATTTCAAAGTGGTGTGGGGCTCTTTAGAATGCTTAAATGTTATTCTCCTCAAGAATGTTCTTAATGTTTATCTTTCAAATATTACTTCCTTTCATTATTGTTAACTTTATATTAAAAAAATAACTTTTTTGTAATATATTTTCCTTATAAATTTACTTTAATATCCATATTTTCATATGATGGGTATTATTATTTTATAAAGTAAACATCATTTTGTATATGGTGTTTACTTTGACAGTTATTTAAGTAACCAGGGAATAATTGATAGAACTATATCCTTCATTAAATAGAGATATCTGATAAGGAATGTTTTTTAAAATTTAAATTTATTATTAGATATGATTAATAATTTCCACAGTTATGACATGGGTGGGTCCTGGTTATAAATAGACCCTCTATGCAATAGTAGTCTCATGAGATGAAATAATCATCCCAATAGATTGGTTTTTACCTGATAGCAAAACCATCCTATGAAAGGTCTGAAAAGTATTAGTTCCATGTACCTAGTAAACATAAAATTTAATAATTAAGTATTTATCTCATTTATATTTAGTTATTATTCATCCATGATATTTTTTGTCAACTTATCTATGGATAAATTTCGTTCTCATTTTATTGATTTAGATGGCATGAGTTTTAGTTTCTTACCTTTCCATATTGATATTCCCTTATGTAGTTATTTTAATGGAATGTGTTATAAGTTATTTACCATTCCATGTAAATTTATTCATAGTTATTCATTATCACTTACACATTAATTACACTTAATTAGCACTTTATCTCACCCTTATTATATTTCTTTTCCCCATGTTATGAAGAAGAAATAATTGAATAAATATTAAAGGAGGATGTTAATTCAATTTAATTAGGAGTAATGATTATATTTAATATTTCCCAATATACTATGGGTATCATGTATGTATTTTAATCTTCAATAATACTAAACTGATCAATCCTTTATGATTTTATTCCTTGTAATCATGCAAATGTAATATTGTAATGTACCAGATCTGGGATTCTAGGGTCGAGGTGTTACATTAAAAAAAATAATTAGGAACAATTTAAATTCATCCCATATAAAAAAAATGAAGAATAAGGTATATGAATTATACGTGGATATTAAAAGGAATTAAGGGAACATTAACAATTAATAAAAATCATAATTTTAAATAAAATATTTTTTCATCACTGCCCTTGAAGAGGGTCTTACTACTCATAGTTTTAAGAGATGAAGGGAGGTTTAAATCTTACACCATGATGCTAGCTTTGATAATAAACTAATTTCCTAAACCATAATGCAATTATATGGGATAATAAATAACTCCACAACCCTAAACCATTGGATTTTAATTTTCAATGGGGTGTAAATTTGACCATTTCGTAGTATTTGAGGATATAAAGAGGAGTTCACTGGGTGCTACATTTTATATATTTTGGGGTAAAATTTATCAAATTGACATGAAATATTATTGATCATTTAGATGATTTTAGTTGATCTTACATGAAGTGTGCCTGTTTATTGGGGATGTTGGTTCATATGGTTATTCCAACAGGGGTACATGGATGATTAGACACATCAATACATGTATTGATATATTCAGATACATTATTGTGTATGTGACTATACATAAGTACATGATCATTGATTCCACTAATGAGGGATGCATTTAAATGGTTTAAAATTCATTTCATATATGACTGTGGGTGGTTATGTTGAGGGAAAAAAAACTAAAAAAGATTCCTATGAGGGATTTAAAATCAATAAAAATCCATACAATGAAATTAATGTATTTGGAAAATTTTCCATCATATTTTTCAAGGGAGTAATGTGATTCACCTTTTAATCATGATAATTGTTCATTTGGGTGATTTGGGTAGCCATATCATTGAGGGATTCTCTAGGAGACTCATGGATTTTGAATATTAGGAAAGGGAAAAATAGGGACATAGGAATTAGTTTACCCATCCCAAGACCTCTACCATGAAATTTATTTATGGAGAATTATAATTATCTATAAAGTAATTTATTATTCATAAAAGGACAGTGATACTCTAAATTCTTCAAAAATTTATTAGATCTCCAAAATAAATATAGAATTTATTTAATTTAATATTTTGTTTCCTTGGATATACTTTTAGAGGATGAATGATTAAAAAATCAATCTTGAGAGGATTTGTGCTCTTAAACATTTCAGGATAAGATAAGTGGTCACACTTGTTTTTAAATAAGTATGTGTCATTTCCATAGGTAGAAAATTCCAATTTCAAATTCTTGTCTTTTTTGTAAAATTATAATTATAAAATGACCATAGGTTTTTATGTGGTTATGAATTTAGGATTAAAAAGATATCAAATTAATGTTTGTGAAATGATCAATGCCCAAGTTACCAATTTTACCAATAACAGAAATTTTCAAAGGACAAAAAGGACTCAATATAGCTCTAAAAATGGATTTTATATAATCATAACCATTTTCTTCATTAATAAGTAGAATCCAATGATTTCCCACTATAGGATATTATCACCGCCACATCACTAGATTTGAATTTTTTAGGTATCTTCACCACTCAGTGAATGATAAATCAAGGGGCCCATGGATACTCATTTTATTATTCATCATGGATTAAGGTACACTATTTTCATATTATACATGTATAGATTTTGGTTTTGGTATAAAAGGGAATATAAAAATACCCCTAATATAATTTGATTAATTTTTAATGAATAATATCTAATTTAGAGGAAATATTATGATTTTTTCACGCTCTTAGAGATGAATTTATAGGGTGTGTTATATTAAGATGAGAGTGTAAAATTGAGGATTCTAGTACTAGGAAAAGGAATATTACTTAAGGAATTTGTTACCAAATGATGGTTACCAAATCAAGATGTTTGTTACAAAGGGTAGGATCTCAAATAAACACATTAATATTATTTTAATTTATAACTCTATATTTATGAGTAAAATTACATGTTGTGATAATTATCAAGGATGTAATTAACATTAGTCATCCCTATTTTTTAGTGGAGTATGGAATCATATTTCGACAAACACATGTTTTAACAGTAGTAGATAGAGAAACATTTTTTGAATGATTATTCATATGTTATTTAAAGTATCATTAACATGATGAAATGGATTTTATAAATTAAAATCTAATGACCTTGAGTGGGTGATAGTATTTAATGGTTAGATTATCTTTTAAATGTGTACACTTAGGTGGGTATAGTCTTTCCATATATAAGGAACACAATATCATCACCACATGGGTATGTTAGTTTGTATGATAAGGATAATGGTTCTATTTTCTCTCAAATTTGTGTATTTAGATGATTCTAGTTGGTTTGTATATTCAAAACACATTCCATCACAAAAAAAAATAGGTTTTATAATCATGGACATGATAAGAAATGATTTCATACAAGGCATGTGATTATATTTAAGTATAAGTGGAATAAATATGGGGCATGTTTTACATCATAATAATCCATTATTATGAATTTGTAAATGAGGAGGTGTGAGTGATCATGTTTATTAGATTGAAAATGTGGGTTTGATTGAAATTAAAACTTGCTAAAAAGGGGTTTGGGAACACTATATGACACTGCGACACCCTTCCATTATTCTATAAGAATTAAATAGTGTGAGGAAGAAAACAATGAACTAAAATTTTCCTATAACCATGATTCTATTGATCCAAACTCTACTATTACTATAGTAAATTCTTACCACATAATATTGCTGCATCTTCCTTTTCACCTTAATTTTATTCGATCTACATAATTTGTATCAATAACAAAAAGAGATGATTTTTTTTTCTCAAAACATCATTAGTTTTTAGTCTAACTAGTTTATTTTATTATTGAATTACATATTATTTTTTATATTCAATGTTCAAATAATATTATGACTAAAACTATTTGGTCCAATAATTTTTATCGATGTTTGGATAGTGATGAAGATCACAAAAAATTTGACTGAAGTTGGATTCTAGTTTTATGTCTTAATGTTTAGAAAAATGTACGAGAGGGTTAAATTTGAAATTTTAAATAGGTTATAGATCTCAATTTTTGAATATCAATACATATCCTATCATCATGTTAATTGATCCACATATAGTTCTTAGTAATTAAGAAATATTATCTTAGTGAGGGGGATGACGAACGTAATCCTAATACATGTAACATAATCACATAACTAGGTGATTTGGGTGGGTAAACTATGGGTGAGCATAAGATAGGTGGTTTGGATATCACTGTATATCCTATCAAAAATAGGAATCAAGGAACACATAGTTATTATAATAGAGTTTTTCTCTAAATATCTTATTAATCTTTAGTAAAAACATCGTATGTTATGTGTCCTAAAAAAAGGATATGTGAGGAAAAAGTTACTTAAATTATTGTGGTCCCAATCATTAGGAGGGACTGGGACCTTAAAATTTAATCTTAGTCCCAGAATAGTAGACTATTGAATAAAAAAATATCATATGATAATGGAAAATAAGTAACACATATTTCTATAAAGGGGTCTTTACATAGAGATAGATCATGTGTAATGTAAAGGGTATAAATGGGGTGCCCTTATGAGGGAAAAAGGATTCAAATTGACTTGAATGGGTAGAATTATGAATAGTAGAGTAAAATATAGAATGGGGTATAAGAGGAATATTGAGTTTAGATCAAGTACCTGTTACTTGGTCATCACTACTACCATGTAATAACTACAATTTAGAAACACATATTCTATTTATGAGGACTCTAAAAAAACTGGAGTTATTTTTATTAAATAATTGGAATGTTTATTCCCTAGCAAGGGGATTATAGAAGTATCTTAATATGAATTTGTGAGAGATCAAACACTAGCCTGTGGCATTATATCCTAGTGTCGGGTTAAAAGAGGAAATTGAAATACACAATAAGTAACTACATAAAATGGGATTTTGGAGATTTAATTGTGATTAGAAACAAGATTAGAGGTTTTGGAGACACTACATATCTCATGGTAATAAGAATAAAACCCATATATATTTCTGGGCCTTAATTATAAATAGGTTAGGCTTACCCATTAAGGAAAATTTATAGGGGTTAATTGGAGGTATAGTGAGTAGGATATGGATTGAACCAAATGTTAATTGGTGAAATTTTCACGACATAGGAAGAATAGGGAATGAAATTGGAAATTACGAGTTAGTCTATAATAAAGAACTAATATAATAGTTTATATCCCATAATAAACAATATAAAGTCATTAATAGTTATTAGAAAGGTATTTTATCTCTTATAATATTGGATTTTTGAAGGAGGCCAAACATGGGTTAGGAATCCATGTACTAGGGATCCTTATATAGAATAAACTTTTTCATAATGAAAATAAATCCTATATGTTAAACCAATCCATTATTTTTAAATTCTCACAGGGGAGGGATATGTATCATGTAGTTTATAGTCATGGAACAACGAGTATAGACCATTTATCTTAGGTTCATAATGTATGGGCAATTGATAATGTAGTTTATAATATTGTAATGAGGGATTTCTATGACGCAGTTCATATTCTTAAAGTAAGAACTTGGTACTATATAAATTATGTTATTATGGTGGAGACTCTATTTCATTTAGTTTATAGTTATATGACATAGACATGAGACTAGTTTATTTAGGATTACGAGGTCATGAAAAAGTTTTATGTAGGTTTTAGTCATGAAACAAGGAATTCATGGTATGATGTTTATAGTTATGTAGTATGGAATTGGTATTACATAATTTAATGGAATGCTGTGAACACTTCCTTGTATGCAATTTTTAGTCAGGGGACCAAGTATTAGGATAATTTATGTTTGGGTCCTGAGGTAAGGATCATAGATCATATAGTTTATATTTATTTGATGAGGGATTCGTGATTTGTTGTTTAGAGTGATATAGTAAGAAAAAATAGTACATATTTTATGGTTTCATAGTGAGGACCCTGTTTAATTCAATTTATAGTCACAAAATTTGGACTAGGGGTGTAATCGTGTTGAGCCGATATGATTATCTCAGAACCTGATCTCGAGCTTGGTACTTGAACTCAGTTCTCAAGATCGTATCGTTACTCGACCAACTATTGATTTCATGGACCAATATCTTGCTCGAGATCAAGTCATGATCAATTAAGAACTCAATTAGTCTTGAATCAGTTTGAGTATGATAATTTTTTGAAAATGTAATTACAAAATATAGCTCGAATTTGAGGTCAAACTCAAATGCATACTCGAGATCGAAAGGTCGACATCAAAATCAAATAAATATATATAAAATGAAAATAATATATTAAAAAATTTGATGTTTTTTAGGATAACCAGGTATTCAATTATGTTTTTATAATACTCCAACTCAACTCGAGTTAGTACTCTAATAGCTCGAGCTCGAGATCAACTCGTAAAGAACTGAGCTGAGTTTGAGTATCTATCGTGCTGATCCCATGTAGCTTGCGAGTAATCAATCTCATTTACAGAACTAATTAGGATAAATCCCATTAATTTTAGTTTCATGAGGTAAGGGCTATAGGTTATGTAATATATATTCATTTTATGAGGAAACAATGATGTACAATTTTATTTTATACAAAAAGGCATTGGTAACACACAATATAAGGTCAGGTAGTGAGGGAAACAATTAAATAATTTTTTATTCATGATTCCAAACTTTATGAACTAGATAAATATTATATATTTTACATATTATTGATCCCTAAATTGGTTGGAATCTTAATATTCTCTATATCCACTATAATTAGGGAATATGAACCATAGGGAAACACATTGTGAATGATAAAAATTCCACTTCCATTTTGATTATAATTTTCTAATATTTTACATAGTATCATAAACATCCATAAATCAAACACCATCACTCATTAAAAAAATGATCAATGGTGTAACTTTTTATTAAATATCCAGGGCACACGATTCTGTTGAACTTCCACATTATGAACCACTTGTACTATCTTCTCATTAAGTCAATCAAATTATTTAAAATGAAATTAATATCACTAAACTTCTCTTTATTGACCATAGATATTAGATAATGTGAGTGAAGATACACTTCGATGGAAAAACTAACCTTTGTTCTGTACACTAGTGAGTATGGGGATTTCTTAGTGGGGGTACAAGTGGTGGTGAAATAATCTCACCGTGTATCATGAAGATAATTTTTGAAATTTATCTCATCCATGTTAACCATATTTTATAGAATGTTTAATAGGTATTTTTTATTATCCTTTATCTATATATTAGATGTCGCATATTTGTGGGAAGAGATGAAAGAATATGTTCCATTATTTTATAATATAATTAAAAAATAATTTTTATTAAAATTAATTCCATTTTTCACAAGTATTATATTTGGGGCTCCAAATATGATGATGATGTTGAATTTTTAAAAAGTGACTAGATCCTTCATCTTGACCTCTATCAAGGGCTCTGATTCATCCTAATTGGAAGAGAAATTAGTGTTAGTGAGGATAAATGTAAACTTACAAATAGTTAATAAAGGTCATGGCCCAAAAAAATCAATTTCATAAATTGAATATGTCCAATAAATATTTAAATAATATAGTTATTTGGGGGTTTCTACGAATAAAGATTTTGTATATTCCATATGCATGAAATTTCATTGTAAACACCACATAGCGATGAATCATTAGAGAATAAGATTACCTTAATCACATAATTTGGTGTTAGATATTGGATCCAATTTAGTAACCACCATATATGTTTGAATGAACTTTCTTTTTGAGTAAAAATGTTTCTTCTTGTAACTACATCTGAGGAGTACCAAATTAGAGCTATAGATATAGGGTATTCTTATGGAATTAGGTAATTCTAAAAGGATGAAATTTATTTCACATTTATATATTTTATTTTTTCTTTCCAAATCCTATTAAAGATTCTAATAAGGAATATAATACTTTATTTAGGACACTGAAGAGACTACATACTATATTTTTAATAATGGAGGTACCACTTGATACATAGGGGGACAAATTTAAACATATTTTATAATTTTTTTATTGGTAATTGGGGTGGCCACTCATTTATTCCAAACATGGATGATCAATTCATCATTATTTGGGTTATAAAATGTGACCACTTTAATAAATAGTGTGTCTATAGGGGAAATATGTTATCCTAGGATATAAGAAATTACTATATTGGTAGGGAATTTTCCATTAATTATCATGTTTAATAATGTAGAGGCATTACCATCCATTCGTGAATTTATTTTCTATGTTGACTTGTTTAACGAAGAAATTCTAGATTTTTCATGAAATCAAGGTGGGAAACTAAGACTTGTAAAGATTTTTCCAAACTAATGATCAAGGTTTAATATTTTTTCTTATTGTTGGTATAACCCCCTGAGTTGATAAATGAGCATGGACGAATTTTCTTTGTTTGTGAAATAGGAACAACCCCCAAGATAACCCTATTTATTATAGATCCTTCCTTATTATTTGTAAGAGGAATCTGGGATACACTATCAAAATTAATCTCTCATTCATGGGGAGTTTTATTGATGAATAAAACCACATCATCTACTAGTTCTATGTTAAGAGGTTCGCTATCCCAGATACATTGGGTTGTTAGAAAATTTTACAGTGGTTGTCCCATGATAAGACTCTCAAGACAAAATATTATTTTAACTATTATAAAATATTATCCCATATATCCAAAATCCTAGATAGATTGGGGAGATTAATTATATACCTGAAGGAATACATGTTGTATACCACATCAACCTCATAATGTTGTAGGTAATGTCACTACTTTTACACTATAAATATTATGATGATTTTTTCCTTCTCAATAATGCCATAACTTCTCCCACCCTTTAAAATTGATCTACTAATATAGTGTACACTATTTTTTCCATCATTATTCTTCTTTACGAATAGGAAGATTTCCAAATAATCCCTCCAAATCTACCGAGTAAAGGATAAGATGATTTGAAACCATGGATGATATCAAGAAAAGAGGGTGAGGGAGGGATTACCTCATATTGTGTGAAACAATTTTAAATATTCACCCCATTAGTAGGTTTCAAATTTATTTATCAACATTGTAAAGAGAAAACATTTATTGATGATATTCATAATAAAACTATTAATGTATGAAAATAGTCCCTAGATACCCCTTTGGTTGAAAAGATATTGATGAGGTGGATTTATGATGATTTCCATGGACTTTTTATAATAAAACTCAATGACTATATAAAAAACACAAAAATCCCCTAAAATTTTATTAGGTGAATCAAAATTAATATTTTTCTATTTTCATATTCATGTTACACTGTTATTGTTTAGCTAACACCAACTCGTGGTTGAAAAAAATCATTAAGACACTGGAGATATTTGACCATCATGTAATCCACATAGTATCACACTATATTACTAAGGAAGGAGATAAAAATATAGTGCATGGAATACTGCTAGTTAAGCCCAAAAATCATTAATAAAATGGTAATTGCATTATTATAATTCACTCCATAGGGTTTTTGGAAGGTTGTATCCTTCTCTTATTTATCGTAAATATTAATTTTTAAATACATGGAATATTTATCAATGAAGGGAAGATATTCCAAACTATCCACTATATAAATCAATAATGCCATTATCAGAAACAAAAAATCATCTTTGATGTACTATAAGGTGATTTTATGGATGTTTATATGAATTTTAACATGTATATTCTTCATTATGACCTGAAACATTTTAGTTATCCAATTGGGATATTGAACATTATTAATGAATTGTTCCTTAATAAACCTTTCTACTTTCTCCTCTTCCATAGAACTATGTTTTGCGTTTAATCTTTACATGAAATTTTTATAACCCTAGCGGTTGGATGATAGACATTGGTTGTTGACAAACACCAGTGGGTTTAGCTCTTATATTTTAGCTTCATTATAGGTAATAACAACCTTATATTTAATAATAAAAATGACATAGTTTACCCTTTCATTATGATAAAACAATAAACTAATAAATTAGGGTCTTGTATATCCACAGGTTCACCTAGTCCATATCTATAATGGTCAATAAAATGACATCCTCAAAGGTGGGTGGATAATCCCAAAGCCTCTATTTTTTCTAGAATGTAGAAGGGAAAAGATTATTATTCCTTTAGATATTATTGAAAACACATTATTCCTTTGATTTTTTTATTATAGGTATTTTATTCTAGGTTGTTTAGAGTATTTTATTCTTTTATCAAAGGAGAACCTATGGATGGAAGCCTAGAGGCCCAGGACTTGCATCATATTCTAGTAGTATTACTTTGTATCGTTAAAGAGAATTATTATCTTGATTTTGTTGATCGGAAGTAAGAATATTTCCCTCAAATCATCATAGGTTTGGGTTAGAATAGAACTTAATCCATTGGGCACAACCACTTTTAAATAACCTTTTGTTTAAACTATATTTCCCTTTTTTATTTAATACTATACCTCAATATACCAAATATGAAAAATATTAAAAGTTGAATCGTCACATGGAAGAACTCTGACCATCCCATTGAGTAGTTATCTCAGGTAGTGATGGTAAGAGGAATGCATAATTACATTTGAGTACCACAATGATATTTTAAGCAGAGTATTGAATCCCATATCATGGAAAACTACTATGAATACAGTGCTTCAATCAATATCAAAAAAATGTGTCATTAGTTTGTTATTTCCTAAGGAATTATTCTCACTTCTGTCAATTCCTATAATTTTTAATCTCAAATTGGTTAAAATATTCTCCATGAATCAATTTTGGCAAGGGGTATGATAACATATGAGGTTATTAACAATGATTTTATATACCAAAAGTTTCATATGCACACAACATTAAGGTTTTCAAACACATATAGGGGGAATTTTTCCCTTGGAATAATTAACCATGGTCATGGTGTTGTACCAACAATTTAATAATGAAGAGCCCAATTGATTCTTATGATTTTTTTGTCAATGAGTATTCTAGGAATAATTTTTTTAGGATGATGATAAATAGGATGATTGTTCAATTTAGACATAATTAATGAGGTGTATTATAGAAAATGGGATTTTGAAGAACTAATTAGATGAGTGAGATATAACATAGAGTTATTATAGATCATAAGTATTAAAGCGATCATCTAGGTATATTATAGAGATCCATTTATATGTTATTTGTGTGGATGAAGGTGATAATTCCCATGATAATGGGAAAAGATTTGTACAAACCCAAAATAGTATAAATAAAATCCCCCCATTTATTTAATTAAATATATTACTATATAATATGGTTATAGAAAACACATGAACTTATGTTGTTTCACTTTATGAAATTGGATTTAATTGACTGCTAAGAATGATTACCATTGATAATATAATCATTGAATAGTGACCATATGATTAGTATAAATATAGGGGTTTAACTCGTCCATTTTACATAGAAAAAGGAAGTGATGAACTCAACCAGTAGGATTATACCCTATGAAGATCACATGTGGTAACTTCCAAGGGAGATAACAACATTGTTATTTTCCATTGATCTAGCCCAAGCTGAGACCCAAAAACTTAATCATGAGAGAAACCGTTTATGAGAGAAGTTCAAGCTCATTGAGATCATGATGCAAAACATGTTTTTAGAACCACCCCATGAAAGTCCTACCATCATTCACCTTACTCTGAAAGAATTTTATAGCTTAATAAGTTGATATGTATCAATACCACATAAATATTAATATGTACATTATTTTTTAATATAAAAATAAATTTATTTTCTTTCTATTATTATTTTTTTAAAAGATTTTTATTTTGGTAAAATAAAAAAATATATTCTATTTCTGGTAAATAATAAAATTAAATTAATGAATTAATGAATTTTTGTATTTTTTAAATAAAATATATTTTAATATTATTGTCAAATAATTTTTATCAAATATAATTGATTGTATAATTTTTTAAATTCAAATGTAATTTTTGTAATGGTTCAAAAACTCTTATTATCAAAAAAACAAACATTTCTTAATATATATTAATTGTATTTTAAAATAGAAAATTAAAATATTTATAAAATTATTTATATAAAATGAACATTATTTTTGGAAGTATAATTTCTAAATTATCCATTAGTGAATTATTCATAATTTTCTGAGACATTGGAATTTTATGGTAAAAATTAAATATCAGTAAAATATACATTGTGTTTTATTACATCATAATGAACAAAATGTGATTTAATAATAACTAAATATGTAATCCACTAACAAATAGATATTTTAAATTTAAAATAATTTTATTTTATGTTTATTTGATTTATTTTTTAGTCCTCCAAAACCTATAATATATTTTGATGTTCTAAAATCATTTCATTAAGTGTATGACACACCTCCAAATAAGCAAGGGAATTATTTTAATATGTTATTCCCTTTTAAAAATAAAATAATAGAATCCAATCCAATTTTGTTGAAACCATGGGAAAAACCTTGGGATGTTTTGTGGTTTTGGATTTTTTATGTAGATCCCACAACCTAAATAACAATGAAATCCCCCTCATTTTCTATATAATACTACCTAAGATTCCATTTCTATTCACTAAAAATCCTTAAATCACGTAAACACTCTTCAATACACTCTCTAGTGTCCTCTCAAGGCACCCCTAATTTCTCTAGAAGCCCCTCCCAAACTTTTGGAGTCATACACTCATGTACATGATCTTTCACTATCCTCTTTTATCTAGAAATCATTTTATGTTATGTCTTTTAATTTATATTTGATTATGATGGGATATTTACTTACATATCCCCCTTAAATTCCATTTATTTTTTAATTATTATATCCCTTTTCAATCATATTTATGCATCCTATTAACCTTTATGTTTACCAGTTACCATATCGAAATATTTTTAGGTTTCTTATCTTGATTCAAATTTTTTAATTACCTTATACCTCATATTTCCCAATTTTTAATGTTCAGGTATGATTTTACATGTCCCAATTTTTGAAAATTTTATTTTTATATGATGAGATATCCCTTTATCTCTCATCAACTGATTTTTATGAGTCTTTATGTGACGTCCTTATAGTGCCAAATTTTAACTGTGATCTTCCATGCCAAAACAATTGTGTAGTGAATACCATACCCATTTTATATAAATGATGTTCACTATTATTCACATATGCCTTTTATTGGGGACTTAAATGTATCTATTCCATACTCCTTTATTGTGGAATAAATTATGATTATTGATGAACCCATGTTGTATGATCTTGGTTGCACACTTAAACATGAGAATGAAATGAATTTGAAGGGAGCACCTTGAATTATATAGTTCTCCAATGAAAAGGGGAAATGTTTAGTATCATGACCTGTCATGTTAGGATAGAGAGTGAACCAGATTCCTTTATGGGACCTTTTTTCACCCTTATTTTTTGGCAGTTTATCCATGATCAATGTTTATGATGTAGTGTTTTATGTTTTTTAACCATTTCCTATGTTATGAAGATCATGCTATATCAATCCTTATTACTCATGTTCCTTTTATGCCCCATTTACAAGACTATTTTCTAACATGTATTACCTTATTCATGTCATTACTTTTTTATTACCTTATTAAGATTTATATCCCACCCATTTATTATGTTTTTCCCCAGGTTATCTCTTGCCTTTTTAAAATCCATAGAAATTTTAGAATCATATTAAGGAAATTTTAAATAATATTGTTGTATCCGGTTTTAAAGATGTTATGATATGCACAAAATTCCAAAATTCACTATACTTATAGATATTTTGGTTTGTATTAATTGTAATGTTATGAAATAAACCATGTATTAATGTGAATAAAAGTTTAGGGTTGTTATATGATTGATACTATCTTGTTTTTTAGGAATCATCCATTATATTTGATGTTTATAGAGCCTTTATTTTAATAAATAAAACAGAAGTACTGATGAAATATGGAATAAATGTCAATAACATGATACTTATGATTTTTAGAATGTATATATGTTAGATGAGTATATTATGGAAAGATGTTAATGAATCTAATTAAAGGTTTTCGAAGGAGTGATTCATCATGAAATCACTATTTCACTGGTATTGGATTATTTTAAAATTAATATGAGCTTAAATAGTGATGAAACATTGAATAATTCGAAAAAATTATTTTATATAGAAAACTTCAATGTGAAAAATTTAGAATAGATGTATATAGGTTTTATAAATTCTTAATGTCACTTATTATGATGGTGACGAGTTAGATTAGATGAATAGAGCCTAAGAATATTTAATATTGAGTTGATTAATTTCTAGATAAGGTCTAGAAGTTTGAGATTTTAGAGAAATTATCAAATGAAAAACATTATATAGGAATGCCTCCAACTATTACATAAGGGTTATCATAATAAATATATAAGAGTTACTCCATGAATCTACCCCGTACATAAGATTACCTGTGAAATTTCTATGGATATGTAAATTGTGACAAGATCGAGTTGAATCACTCCACAATAACCAGATCAGAGTGCCATAATTCTTCAAGTGAAACTCCACATAGTATAGATGCTACTAACTAATAGTGATGGTATATTATTATAACAATCAAAAATTGTACACTCATATCAGAGTAGAGGAATAATAGAAGAAATTATGAAAATAAAAACAATACAAAAAAATATTAAAGGTATCCTAAAATTAAAAAATTAAAAAATACAAAAAACACATGGTATATAAAATTAATGATGTATTAGTCACAAAAATTATAGAAACTATATTAATATCCTATGTTATTGGAGCATAGAAATAAGGGCAAAAAATGAATAAATAAAAAAAATAAGGAAAAACATAAAACAGTCTATGAATTCAAGATGAGTACCATTGCCTATGACCAATTATAGCAATCTAGATCAACCGATTATTATTGGAACCTTTCACATATCTTGAACCAAAATAAATAATTCTTACCAAACACCCATAATGGACTGAATAGGGTGTGATTAAAATTATATAGGCTATCACCTATTGTGCCACTAAATATATCAAGTCTAAAAAAATTATTATGGGTTTCCATAATAAATAAATAAATATTAATGAATAAATCATCATCAATCATCGAGTCCAAAGGTTGAACCAAAAAATGAAATTACATACTTTAATCAACATTGGATATTTTTTAATTAGTTAACTAACAACCCTTTAAGAGCCAAATCTCTTAAGAGAACTATAAGAATATCACCAAGGGGGACCAAAATCATTCCCAAAATTATGATAATATCACTATGTATAAGCAACATCTGATTCTAGAATTATGAAAATGTAATTGAGGAGGAACCACATCCTACCCTAAAATCATGAGAATTTCACCCCTAGGGGGAACTACAGCCTGCCTTAGAGACCTAAGTATGTCACCTGAGAGAACTGTTATGTTCCAAGAAACCATGAGAAGATCATAGAAGGAGAATAAAACCATGTCTTAGAATAATAAGTTTAGTTATAATAAATTTACTAGACCATGTACCATTTAAAATTTAGTTACATAACATTCCAAATATTTTTTTTGTCTTAATAAAAAACATTCTTCTTCAACATAATCAAACTTTAATTTATATAATCCCAAGGATTGCCTTAGAAATTCCCATTTTCTCCAAAATGAGGTTCACATTACATGGTTTCCAAATAGCTATAATTTCATCCATAAATTTAAATCTCATGGTCTGTAGGATGGGTTATTCACATGAAATAAAAACATAATCCATTTTTTTAAGGTTTAGGGCTAGCATGTATTATGTAAAAATTACCTCACATCATACATACATGAAAATGAAGATATAAATTAGGTATAATTGATTAAATCCAACATTATTCTTAAAGGTTGTGTTGAAAATAAAAAACTATTCCAAGATAAAATAGAATAAATTAGTGATCTTGATAAAAACCATATAATAGGATATAAGTATTCACAACCATTGTAAGAATATAAAATCATAAGATATCAAGGAAGAATCCATATTGGGTGACATTATAATAATACATTATCACTTAGATAGAATGAAACATAAATCCATTGAGAATAGAGGGAGATCTAACAAAGATATAATTGAGGGGAGGGTCACTATTCAGTAGAGTCTACTATGTATAGGTTATACAATACCCTAATTATCAATAATCTGAATAAAAAAAATATATAAAAATATATTACAAAATAATGAAATTTACCAAATTCTTAGCCCCCAATTTAATTATATTATAAATTAGCCATATGTATGGGTTTTATCCATGTAAAATTCCAAAATGTATCATTTTATTTGATTCATAATATATTTAAAATTTGTAATGTTTTTTCATTACATGAATTTCAATATGTAGCATTTTATTCAACATGTAAAGTGTTTCCATTAGTGGAAAATCCCATACAAAACACTTTTTTAATACTTATGTTTTTTCTATTTGTTTAAAAACATTGAATAAAATTTTATTCCAAGAGAAATATATTATACCATAAATTAGATATTCATATTAAATTAATTAATTATGAGACATGTTTGGTTAGGATGTAAATCTCACCACATTATAGAAAAACTAATACATAATAATATATTATTATGATAATATTTTTATATCATGTATAATGTTTTTTCTTTGGAAAAACCCCAATGTAACACTTTTAATAATGGATAATATATTATATATATCATATGCAATATGTAAGGTATTTCCCACTACATAAATACCTTATGTAATATGGTTTACCTCTGAAATTTTTTCCCATATGTAAAATATTTTAAATTCAAATTTAATATATTTATTTTCATTCCATCAGATATGTATGTTTTAATACCTTATAAAAAACTCATTCATAAGCATTGATACAAAATTTTCTTGGTAAAATGGTCGAAACCTAACAAATTCCCAAATTAATCCAAACACCTCTAATTAGGTTCCAGCACCCAGGGAGCCTATCATAACATCATATGATACTATAAAATATCATAGAAAAAAACATTAACATAGTCCAAATAACAAGGATAAATTCTTTAACATACTTTAACACTTCCTACAGCTATATGGGTTCCCAATACACTTGATCAAGATAGTGTTCAACCCCAAAAAGCATTCTTGAATAACCAATCATTAAAATAGAAACTGAGACACTTAAATATAAATATTTAATTAAAATTTAAAATTAAATAATGTTCATAAAAATGTTTAAATTTTTCTAAAATTTTAAAATAATTTACACATAAAATGACATGGGATTTCGAAAGCTCCCCACCATTTAGTTTTTCAACCCTGATATACTTTTTTATATATCACTTTTCCTATTCAAGGAAAAACCCAAACCATTTTTCCTAAACATTTGAATATTTCTACCACATCACCTCTGTGATGTGGAGATGTTCCCACTACAACCATACCAGAGGGGTAGTCTTCTCGTACAACGTATTTTTTCTCAATTACACATCAAGAACCATGATATCCTCTAATGAGGCCTCAAATTTTATCTTTATGTCATAAATATTTATCTCAAAATAATGATCAAGATAATTAATTAAAACCTATAACACATGAAATATGTCTTGCATTGTGCCAAAATACAATAGAATAGAAAATAATTATTCCATTGTATGAATTATCCCAATGATCTCAAACAAATACCCAAACATGGGTTCCAAATTACCTTTATTCCATCTATAGTGAGGTCCCATATCGGGGAACCCATAAAAATACAGGATTACCCACCTTAAACATCAAAATACAGTGCTTCCAATTGGAATATTATCTATACATTTTTTGAATGATCTATAGATGCTTACTAATCTACTAGATATTCTTTTAGGTCTTCTTCATGAGACTAAGATTTGAAATTGATGAAATTATTCCCTATAAAACCCACAATGGAAATCCACATGGGATACCATACTAAGAAACATAAGTATCAATATGAATTAATCATCAATTGATATTTTTATATGAAAACTCCACTCATGAGAAGTGTTTCTCTAATGATCATCTAAAATCCAAGATACATGTTCACAACATGTACTACAATATCAAAATTTCCCACTCATCGTAACAATATATCTATGGGTAATAAGTACTAATCATATTCACTTATGCATTGAGCACATTCAATATCCCTATTTAGTATAGTGATGTAGTCCGGAATTCTAGTTTTAAGGTAATTATCTAATGTACTTGTATAAAAAAGACTAGATATTAGATGCCTAACTTTACTAGATCATAAATAGAGAAAATCTCTAGAATTTGAAACAAATTAGTTCCTTTATTAAACTAAACCACTATAACAAAAAAAAAATCACTAATATGTGGTGTCATTGACAATATTTTCTAGAAATACATAATCTTTTCATGAAATATACACATGGGAATAGGTAGTTTTTGAAAAATACAGATCGAATATAAGTGCTTGACCTTCACCTTTTGGCAGGTGGATCACCATGCGATAAACCAACCATGTACCTATTCATTCCAAGCTACCAATACTAAACACATATATCATCATACATTTTAGTAAAAAAATGTATGGGCTAAAACAAATGTTTCTATATCCCTCATCATCTGCTAGAACATGATCATATGGACTACATTATGAACTTCAATATAGAAGATCTCAATTGCATCAATAGAGAAATTTAACATTGGAGCCCCATCATATACGATGTCCCTCAAGACCACACATTCTGAAGATGATTTCCCCTTCTTTACTATATTGTGGACTGATTATGTTCTAGATAAGGAAATAAGGGTCTCCCTACCTTGTTACACATGTATATCAAGATTTTACTTAACAAATAAGGCTATCATGGGCAACTCACTACATGAATCATATACCACTTGAGATCTAGTCTTCCATATTAGTGCATCAATAATGAGATTACCCATTACAAGGATATATACTAGATAAAAATCAAAATACATCAAGTGCATGACCAACCTTCTCTACATATGATTTAGTTTATAATTTATGTAAATGTATCTTAGGATTTTGTGGTTAGTTCATACCATAAAACAATAACCAAAAAAGTAATAGCATATATATCTCAAGTAATCACCCACCACTAATAGATCTAGATCATGTATTAGGTAGTTACATTCATTAAACCCCAACTTCCTAAAACTATAATTGACTTAATAATATTCTTGTTTCAAAGAAGATCCCAACCTTACTCTTGAAGCATCATAGTAAATGTTATACTTATTACTCGAATCATTTAAGGCCAGGATCTGCCCTATTTTCAACCTCCATTTATACACGGGAATGGATTTATCACAAGTATATAACTAAAAATACATCACCCTTCATATTCAATCCTTTCATTGGTTGTTTAAAGACGGATAATTATTGAATGAAACTCTAGTAATAAATGGAATAACTGAAAATATTATGATTCTTAAAATCATTCTTAGACAACTCCCTTGAAACCAATAATTCAACCATCTTAGGGTATGCTAATATAACAAACATTGATTTTACATTCCGCAGGAAGAACAAATAATTGATCCAAAATAGATTCTTTGAGTTTTTAGCATATATCTAGTTCTCCATAAGTGTGAACAAATGTTTCCTAATATCATGCAAGGTCTTCTATCCCCATGGAGTATAATTAGACATCATAAAAAAACATGAATTAAAATGTATCCAAATATGAATGGATGTCCTAATTAATAAGATCCATAAATAGTTCATTAGCTATAGTTATAGACATCACCAAATACCCGTATATACTATACCTACTCTAGAATTTAGTGAGAGGTACATTTGAAAGCCTCACCCATAGATGATGATTGATCTCACATTTATCATTGACAACACTCAGGATCCTGTAGGACAATCACATAAGTCACATATATATAGGATTGGATATTGGTTTATAAATATCACATAGTTCAACATTTAATAATCCACACATAATCTCAAATAGCTATCCACATTGTTGAAAAATAATACCAAGGAGCCCCAAAAGGATTCTCTCAGTTATATGGACCCCTTCATCTCAAAGCCCTCTTAATGAGTCTTCACCTCTATGACCTCTACAAGAGATATATTATAAATAATAATATATATTGGATCCAGATATTGATTTATCATAATAATATACAAAACCTATCACATAGATTAATGGTTTAAGAAATATTTTGGAAAACATCCAAATAATAGTACACCATAGGTAGAAATAATTCTCATATTCTTCTTCAAATTGTTATAAATAAGACTAAAAACATGGGTGGTGATTTCACCTAGCTACTAATGAATAGGTCCTATATGAACTACCTAGATGTATACCCCTCATAAATGAACAGGAATACCCTCCTCAATAGATTTAATCACCACCCAATGATGATAATAGCTATTAATTGATCAATATTGAACTAATGAATCCTTGTTGAGGATTGTGCCAAATTTAGTAATCAATAGTACAATGAAATCTTAAAGGAATCAGAATCTGCCTTAACTAGGTAAAAATCATAAAATTGATGAATTCAATTATATAACACCCCTAAAAGAATATTGATCAATACCACCCATTATGAATACTCTATTGTTATCGTTAATGAATTAATGATCAGTGAAAATATAAAATAGTGAAATTATGATGTATAAAAAAATTTGATACTACATTGGAAGCTACTATAAAATTACATTAGGAGGTAGAGATTCTCACATACAGATCTTCAATAGTGGTCTTTATTAAATACTAGTGTCCATAACTTTAGCCTTTTGATCCGTCTTAACTCCCATGGACTAAACTCTACTATTGTCTCTACTACCCATTCCCTCGTGATCACTACCACCACTATGACCAAGTCATCTAGTAAAACTCAAACTATATTTCTACCATGTAATAAAAGATCCAAATTTGAACCCATGTTTTCCCACACTAGTGCAGAAAACGTTTTTTACGTCGGTTATTTTTCATTTTTTACGTCGGTTTCTAGCTGACGTTAATACGGGCGACGTTATAAATAACGTTTTTGATGTCGGTTATTTAAAAACCGGCGTCAAAAACATAAAATCACGATGTTTATGACGTCGGTTATTTTAGAACCGAAGTGATAAAGAAAATGGGAAGGTTTAATAACGTTGGTTATTTAACAACCGACGTGATAAAAGGCCTGGAAAATGGTTTATCACGTCGGTTATTAAAAAACCGACGTGATAAAAGGACGGGGAAATAGTCTATCATGTCGGTTATTAAAAAACTGAGGTGATAAACCGGGGGGAGGGGGGTTTATCACGTCGGTTTTTTAATAACTGATGTGATAAACTGGGGGGGAGGGGGGTTATCACGTTGGTTATTATATAACCGACGTGATAAACCGGGGTGAGGGGGGTTTATCACGTCGGTTATTATATAATCGACGTGATAAACCGGGGTGAGGGGTGTTTATCACGTCAGTTATTATATAACCAACGTGATAAACTGGGGTGAGGGGTATTTATCACATCAGTTATTATATAATCGACGTGAAAAACCGGGGTAGTGGGGTTTATCACGTCGGTTATATAATAACCGACGTGATAAACCAGGAGGGGGGTTTATCAGGTTGGTTATTAAATAACCGACGTGATAAACCGGGGTGAGGGGTGTTTATCACATCGGTTATTATATAACCTACATGATAAACCGGGGTGAGGGGTGTTTATCACGTCGGTTATTATATAACCGACGTGAAAAACCGGGGGAGTGGGGTTTATCAAGTTGGTTATATAATAATCATCGTGATAAACCCGCGAGAGGGGGTTTATCACGTCGGTTATTAAATAACCGACGTGATAAACCGGGGGGGGGGGGGGGTTATCACCTCGGTTATGAAATAACCGATGTGATAAACCCATTTTTTTAAAATTGAATGCAGTAATCCTCTCTCCACCAGAATCAACCAGAAAAAAATCAAGAAATCATACCACAAAAATAGAAGTAGATCAAAATTAAGCATGTATATTGATAACATATAAAACTTACCCCCTAGACAGCCCCCACCCTCATGTATACCCCATGGACAGCCCTCCCCCACCCCGTTGGAGCCCCCACCCTCATGTATACCCCCTGGACAGCCCTCCCCCACCCCATTGGAGCTCCCACCCTCATGTATACCCCTTGGACAACCATCCTCCACCCCATTGGAGCCCCCACCACACTCCTGGACTGCCCCCGACCCCCGGATAGCGCCAAACACCTCTCGAAAACCCCCCACCCGCCTGAACAGCACCCCTCACCCCACTTGACAGCCCCCACCACACCCCTAGACAGCCCCAGACACCCCTGTACAACCCCCCACCCTCATGTATACCCCCCACCCCTGGACAGCACTCCCACACCCCTGGACCGCCTTCCCACACCCCTGGACAGCCCTACCACCCTCCAGGACTATCCCCCCACCCCACCGGACAGCCCTCCCAGACCGCTGGACACCCCCAACCCCACTGAACACACACCCATACCATTGGAACCCCTCCCCCACAGACCCAAATCCATACCATAAAAACCATCAAAAGTAAACCAAAACAAGAAGTAGAGCAAAATTAAACATTCACTTATATAACATTAAAAACTTACACTGTCAACTTAAAAAAAACTAAATCCAACCTAAACAACTACCAAATACACAATTACAATGACAATATTGAAAATTACATTTTACATTACAAACAACTAAAATTCAATCAAACCTGTAAAATAATTTTACCACTCCACTTGTAAGTGTTTGATGTCTTCAACAGTATAGGGTTTAGGGTCATCAAAAAGCTACAAATGAAAAAGAAGGTAGTTAACGTGTATAATGAATAAATCAAATTGAAATATTATGGAAAAGTTTAAGATGAAATCGTACCAGGTCAAAATTCACAACTGTCTCAGTTGTTATTATTTCATACATAAATCTTAACATATAATATCCGCATTCGATGAGGCCTTGTAGTTAATGAAAATTCTGTTTGAATGAGTGTAAATTCAATATATTATTTTTACGTAATAAATCAAAAAGTACAAATTATAAATGGAAATTTACCTTCGCATTTACATATTTGGTCTTTGCATTTATTTTCTTTGTGTTTTTTCGAAAGTAGGCCCATGCACTGTTAGAAAATAATATGAATGGGGTAAATTTAAAATTCATTATAATATATAAAAATATTGAGAAATTTAAACTTACCTTTCCAATATATTCTTAAAACATTCCTGCACATCACCATGGACAGAGCATATCCAATAAAGAGCTTTCTCCCTTGGGCAAAAAACCCCTAACATCCAATGATCACTGATAAAAGGAAATTTAACGTTAGTGGTTTTTTATGTTAAAAGATAATTAACTCTTTGAGAGAAATGTGTTTCATACCTATCACAAAAAGGCATCATCCAACATTGTGTGATTATATTCTTTTCAAATCTTTCAGCAATATAAACCATTCTTTGTTCCTCATTCAATGCACATGCTTCAGGGGAAATCAATTGCGGGTCCATGAATCCATATACTTCTGTTAGATCATTCCTCTCACAAATTTTATAAAGATACCTAATAAAAAACATATATAAGTATACATTTTTAATAAATATAACGCAGGGAAAAGGTGTTAATACTTACATGGAAAAAATTTGCACCACGTTGATGCCCAACTTATCTCCAGCAACAAGCTCCATGATATCAGTTTTTATAATCCCCACACTTATTTCACGTCCACAAACATGAGCTTCCATTGGAAAATCATAATAACCCAACAACAAATGCGAATATCTTGACAATCTTTCAAGACTATTTGAATCTTTATCTGATTTCATAGCCATTTGTCTTTGTTGTTGTCTATACAGTATTTCTTTACTTTTGAAGTATTTATGTAAAAAAAATTGAAAAATATATTAGTTTTCAAATGATAAAACATATTTAATAAAAAAATAAAATAAAAGATATAACATTCATACCTCTATGGTAATGAGTTGAAGAAGTCTGGATGGCCAAAATAAAAAATGGCCGATACTCTGTCCAACTATCGCCACCTCATCTGTAGGTATTGGTACCCTAGCTGATCTATCTATAATATCCTGTACAGTGACCCTCTGATTCTCGACCTCTAATTGTTGATGTTGAACTGTATCTCCTATACAATATACCAACCCATATGATACTATATGATATTGAGAATCATCAACATACAACTCGCAATATGTAGGAAGCTACGGCGGAGGCGTAGGATAAAAAATGGGGTCCGCAGGCTGAGGTGGGGGAGTGGGAGTTACTGGCGGAGGTGGAGGATAAATAATGGGGTCTGCAGGGGGAGGTGGAGGAGTGGGAGCTGCAGTCTGAAATTGTCTTTGCATTTCTGCAAACATAGACTGCACCGACTCTCTAATATTGTCCTCCATCGTCGCATTAATATTATGAACTTCAGCCTCCAAGGATTCTATTTTTTTATAAACCCCCTCAATGTTAGAAGTTGAAGAACGTGGCAACACTTTTCTTACCGATACACCTTCCGGATATCCTCTTACACGACCAGGATGTTCGGGAATTCCCAATGTTGCAAATAAAATATCTTCCCTCCCAGTAGCTTTAAATGTCCCCTCTGAACTCTGCTCCTCAAGAGAGTCCTGTATTAATTAATTGAACATTTCTGTAATGATTGAAATTATATGAAGAAAATAGTTAACTTAAATAAATTAAATATATATCTTACAATCCTCTCAGCTACTATTCTCGATTCTTCCGAAAGATATTGCCCTTTTTTTCCCTTCCGAGCTCTCTTCCATTTTTCATGTCTAGATGGTGGGGATGGAGGGGCCACCACTCTAGAGCTTGAAGACTCAACTCTTAGTTGTTGAAATTTTTCTGCCGTCATTTGTTCTTCCAATAATGCATATCCTCCCCGAGATAAACTATGAGGGTATACATTTTTAGATTGGATCTCCTGATGAGCTTTCCTTGTTTGCTGTAATTTAAGAATAAGAAATAATTAACAAAACATTAATAGAATCATTTATATAAGAAAGTTTATAAAAGTTTACATTGCCCTTACCAGAAATGACTCTTTTCTTCTACTTTCAAAAAACTGTCTCCATGTGTCTTCATCTTTAAAAGGATATATACGACATGGATTGTAATGACTCCTATGACCATAAATGAAATCAGATGAGAGGGTTGATTTGAAATCCCTCCATCTCTTGGCAGCCAATGATAAACATTTTTTCCTGACTCCTCCAGTGTCAGGAATATCAAATTTCATCTGATAAAGAAGTGGTTAAACATATTATATATACTATAAAAATTAAAATAATGGTCAAAAAATGACAAAAGATCTTACCAAAATCGTCTCCCACAACTGAGAGATAATCACTTTATCCACACTTCTCCAATCATCATACAGAATGCTTACTTTGCTCTTAGCCTGAGTTGCTACAAAACTCTTAAAATCTTTTGGGTTCAGACCTCTAGGAATATCATCATCAAACTCAATAACTATCCTCCGATCCTGCATATGGGAAAGTGATAATTTTGGTAAACATGTGCACCCATGTTTACCAACCTTTAAACTCTTTATCGTAATAGGAGCATGTGAATGTTCATCCCCAGAGGTATGACCAGCAATATGCTCCTATCCAGAATCATGTGGTTGATCATCTGAATGATCTGCCATTATCCTTCAAATCAAAAAAAAAACAAACGTCAGTTCACAAATATACAAATTCAAATATTTTAATACTACTGTAATCAGAAAATAGAAAAGTGTACTAAGTTACGTAATAGTAAGCATTGGTAATATGGTAAGCATGTTAAACAATGGTAAAGATGGTAAAGATGGTAAAGATGGTAAAGATGGTAAAAATGGTAAAAATGGTAAACATGGTAAACATGGTAAAGTAATTGTCATTGAACAAAAAAAAATAGATATATAATTCATGTAATGGTTATAAACATGATAAAGTAAACTAAAAAAACTTAAACTAAACAAAAAAATATACTTATTTTGTTTTAAAACATCTTTTAATAAATAAAAAACTTACAATATCTAACATTTATGAAAAAAATAAATGTAAACAAGAAATAAAAATATGTTACCTGTAATTTTAGGAATGTACAAATGGATTGTTTTCCCAAATTCCTTCGTCGTGATCGTTCCTTATGGCACAAACTATGTCTTCAACATGATCATCATTATGTTCTGTTAATCTTTCCGTGGAAGTAGAGATCTCACATAAATCAGCATATTCATCAAGTTCATCCTCACCAACATATTGTTTTTTCCCTTGTAAAACAATAGCCCACTGCATATCTGATTGATCTACTACATAGAAAATTTGTTTTTCATGTGTTTCCATTATAAAAGAATCAGTTGTGTCTTCCAATCTATTCAGATTAACAAGTGTCATTCCAAATTCATCGTGTCTGACACTGTTGTTACCATTAAACCATTTACAATTAAAAACAGGAACTTTAATTTTATATTAATCAACCTCCCATATGTCTTCAATCACTCCATAATGTGCACTTGATGCAGAAATTGAGTTTTTGTCCTTAGCACTCGAAAAATGCATCGCTTCTGCAAACACCGATACACCACTATTCTGAACTGCACTTCTGTTGTCCTGAGCTTTCATATGAAATGTATAACCATTAATGTCATAACCGGACCATGTTATCACATTTAAACATGGACCACCCACTATCTATTTTAATGTCTCTGATACATCTGATCTACCAAGCAATGTCTTTTTAATCCATGACAATGAAGTTTTGTTCTGCTCATTCAGAATCCACATTTCTTTCTTATTTGGATGACATTGTTTCAACTCATTAATATGCAATGTGATATACGGTTGAGCATCAGCTATGTTATTCAAGATGTATGATTCTAACTTCTTCATCTGTTCAGCTGACAATGATTTGACTTTCAAGCCGTGAATCCCCTTTCCCTCATTATTAAATCATTCATGGCGAGATGGATGCAAACCTATGTGTTGCGCCACAACCAAGTAGCTCGTACAAAACTCTGATACCTCCTCAGAAATATACTTTTCAATAATGGAGGCTTCAGGTCAATATAGATTTTTAACATACCCCTTTAATATCTTCATATACCTTTCAAAAGGATACATCCAACGAAGATAGACAGGTCCACAAAGCATTATTTCTCGAACTAGATGAATCATTAAATGCACCATTATATCAAAAAAAGTTGGAGGAAAATTCATTTCCAATTGACAAAGTATAAAAATTGCATCCTTTTCCAAAATGTTCAAAGCATTCACATCAATCGCCTTGTTACAAATTGAATGGAAAAAATAACACAACTTCATTATAGTCTTTCTGGCACGAATGGGCAATACTCTACGCAATGCAACTGGTAGATTTTGTTGCATCATGACATGATAATCATGTGATTTCATACCTATCAACTTCAAGTCCTTCAATGATACAAAATTTTTTACATTAGAAGAATAACCTTGAGGCACTTTGGTATCATGAAGACACTGACAGAAGATAATTTTCTCCCTCTTCAATAATGTATGACAAGCTGGGGGAAGAAATGTTCGTCTTCCTTTAGGAGTGGGAGCTAACTCCAAACGTATTCCCATTGATAGTAAGTCTAATCTTGCATTCAACCCATCTTTAGTCTTTCCTTTAATATCTAACAATGTTCCAATCAAAGAATCATAGATATTCTTCTCCACATGCATGACATCAATATTATGTTTAACTTCATGATACCTCCAATATGGTAACTAAAAAAATGACCTTTTCTTCCAAATATGTCTATCATTACCAGATTTCTGTGTCTTTCCCAATGTCATGTCAAGGTTTTTCACCATCTCAAAATACAGATCAGAGGATAAAGGTTTTGGATCAGTATCAAATTCTTGTGAGCCATTGAATGCCTTTTTTAGTCTTCTATAAGGGTGTTCCATAGGAAAAAACGTTCGATGACCCATGTACACTGTTTTCCTACCATGATGCAATTGACAATATGACGTCTGTTGTTCACAAATTGGACATGCTTTATGCCCTTTAACACTGTATCCAGACAAATTTCCATACACTGGGAAGTCATTTATAGTGAACAGAAGCACTGCATGCAGTTGAAAATATTCCATTTTATAAGAATCATACACCCTAATACCATCAGCCCATAACAGTTTCAAATCATCAATCTACGGTGACAAATAAACATTAATATCATTACCGGGTTGCTTTGGACTAGAGATCATTGTACACAACATGACATATTTGCGCTTTATACAAACTTCAGGAGAGAGGTTGTAAATTACCAATAAAACAGGCCATGAACAATGTGTGCTACTGAGTGTTCGTTATGGATTCATTCCATCTGTGCAAAACCCTCGTCTGAGATTTCTAATTTCATTTCCAAATGTAGAATACTGCGCATCAATTTTCTTCCATTGTAGACAATCAGCTAGATGACATATTTTTCCATCACATACCTGCTCTTCATCTTGCCATATTAACCTTTTTGCATCATGTGAATTAGCAAATAAACGTTTGAAATGATTAATTATAGGAAGATAACAAAATACCTTTGAAGGGAGATTTGTAATCTCTACACCAGCCTGTGATTTTTCTTTCACCTTATACCGTGATGTCCCACATTTAGGACACTCTGACAGAAATTCATATTCCTTACTATATATAATGCAGTCATTCGGACAGGCATGTATTTTCTTGTATCCCAATCCCATCGGGCATAATATTTTCATGGCATTGAAATGTGAATCTGGAAGATCGTTATCTTCTGGAAGAATGTCTTTCATCAATTATAGCAGCTATGTAAAACTTTTGTCACTCCATCCATGTTTCACCTTCAGGTTAATCAATCTTAACACCGCCGACAAAACCGTAAAATCTGTACAACCAGGATATAATGATTTTTCAGCATCATCATATAGACGCACAACTGTCGGTTCTATCTCAATTTGTTCTGCTACAATATCGCAAATCATTTCTTCAATTCCATCAGAGTTACCATCTTGCGAATCATCATCATCAGTGAAATTCCGTCCAGTTTCACCATGCCAAATCCAAGGGCTGTAACTCGGATTAAAACCATGAAAAATCAGATTATCTTTTATCTCTATACTTTTCAACTTCTTCATATTCAAACATTTCAGGCATGGACAGAACAAAATGTCACTACTTGGAACATTTCGTTTTGAAAATTCCAAAAAGGCATCAACACCTTCCTCAAATTCATTGCTCATTTGATGTGTCGTAATCCAACTTCGACTCATTATTACCTATAACAAATATCAACAAAATATATATATTTTTAAGATAAGACAAATATATGTTTATATGAAAAAATCATAATTTGAATGTAAAACAATTTAAAATATAAAACAAATCTATGGGTATTTAAAAAAATATGCTTGAATATTATTTTTAAAACAAAATATAGTTTGATATAACAGTTCCAAATTTCATTGAATCAAAGAAAACCATGATGCCTACATAGTTGACAGAAAATTGGAGAAAATGGAGTAAACCTAAGAATCACCCCCACCCCCTGGACAACCCCCAAAACCCTCTAGATAGGCCCCCCATCCCTTGGACAGCCCCCACACCCACCCACCCCCTTGGACCACCCCTGGACACCCCAACCCTCCGAAAAGCCCCCCACCCCTCTAGAAAGCACCCCCACCCCTTCTGGACACCACCCCCACCCCTACCCCTTGAACACCCCCCCTGGACACCCCCAACCCTCTGGACATCCCCCCACCCCACCGGACAACCCCCAAAACCCTATGGACAGGCCCCCACCAACGTGGACAACCCCCCCCCCCCCCCCGGGCACCACCCGTTTCCACATCTTTGATATAACATATTTTTTTTTAAAAACGTGTCATGAAATATGATGAAGTGTCCAATCATATTTTTTATGAAATTTTTCTTACTATAAAGGGTCTTAGTATTGGATAGAATAGTAAATAAAGTGGCATAAAACAGCAATATAATCCTAAAAAATGCATATAATCCAGCTAAAATATTTGAATAAATATGTTTGTAATCAACCATCAAATCCAAAAGGTGTATGAGAGAACAATTAGAGAAAAACTTGGCAATGAGAGATCATAGTCATTAAGGGGGGATGGTGTCAAAGGAAACACAAAATCAAATGAATCGAGACCACTTTATGAAGTAATCCATGAAAAATAAAAACCTACATCAAAGAAACTCATTATGTCCACACATTATGTCCACACATTAACATGTGTGAAAAAATATGATTCCCATGCCATTTTGAACAAACTCATTATATCCACACCTTACTATATTATGAGATATAAAACAGAATCAATGAAGTGGATGATGATATATGACCCCACCCATCAACATCCATACGTATGTGTGAGATATAAAATCAATAATCAGTATATCACAAAGAATACATGGAAAAAATGGGTTTAATATCCATTTAAAATGGAATCATATAAATAAAAAATTTATAATTCAATCAATAAACAAGATAATCCCATGTAATATAAATGGGTTCCAAATGATACTAAATAAATTTCTTGGTAGATACCATTCAATGATTATATGGTATTGAAACCATATAAATAATGAGTATATAGTTTAGTCAATAATTTTCTCAATCATTTTATCTATGATATCTTGTTGAACATCGTTCAATCAAAGGAATAGAAAACAAGGTATTCATAGTGGATGGTTAGGAAATAAAAAGCCAACGATATTCAAAAAGATGTAGTAGGGTTCAAAATGGAAGAATCTAACCTAGTTTAAACAAAAAAATCGCAAAACATAATTATAGACTATCCGTGAAAAAAAAAACAAACGAAATAAATTCTTGGAAGGCTTACTTGAGTGTTGTGAGTTGAGATGATAGATCTGAGAGGAGTAAAGAAGATAAACGATGAAGCCAAAATGAGTTTAATGTAGGTCGATCGACAAGACGATTAGGGTTTACCGTGTGAGAGAGACGAGCAGGCAGACTGTCAATCGAAAAATCGTAAATGACAGTCCATGGGGCTTTAATTTTTTAAATGTTTTATAACGTCGGTTATATAATAACCGACGTTATAAACTATTTTTTAAATTTATAACATCTATTATTTTAAAACCGACGTAAAAAACCCCCGCTCTTTGGTTTTTTACATCGGTTATCAAATAACCGACGTAAAAAACACCTAGATATCTCATTTTTTATGTCGGTTATAAAATAAGCTACTTAAAAAACCAAAGTGCGGGGGGTTTTTTACGTCGGTTATTTGATAACCGACGTAAAAAACGAGATATCTACGTGTTTTTTACGTCGGTTATGAAATAACCGACTTAAAAAACCCCCAGATCTTGGGTTTTTTATGTCGGTTATAAAATAACCAACATAAAAAACCTGTAGATAACTCGTTTTGTTCGTTGGTTATAAAATAACCGACGTAAAAAACCCCGCGCTTTGAGTTTTAACGTCGATTAATTTATAACTGACGTAAAAACCAAACACGCACGATTTTTAACGTCGGTTATTAAAATAACCGACCTTAAAAATCTACTGACCGCATTTGTTACGTCAGTTATTTCATAACCGATGTAAAAAACCACGTTTCACATATTATCACGTCAGTTATATATAACCGATGTAAAAAATGGTGACGTAAATAACGTTTTCTGCACTAGTGCCATTCCCCTAGCACTCGCTACGAGACGAGTTCTCATACACAACTACTATATGTACCCCATCTTCCCAAATAATTGACACTCAATTGGCGATCTGGTACCCTATGGATGAATATTCCCTCATTTTCCACACTAATAACACTCCATAGAATAGACTCCCTAAGTAGGAAGTGACAACCCACACTATATATTCATTTTTCATCTACTTCCATAGTGTGAACCATCAAAATTATTCTTACTACTTCATAAAGTACCAATATTGGTCCATCTAGTAGAATATATTTATCTTGAGACTCTCCCCTCAGCAATGTTCCTATCATTGATGAAAACATAATTCAACACCTCTATAAATGAAATAAGATTACAAATCATTATCCTAAACCCAAATCTCATTATAAACCCATCATTGAACAAACTCACCCTAGTAATCTCATCCCTAACTTTCTTTTAGAAAAATCACTACCAATTAGTAGTGATAATAGCATAATCCTTGACTGATATCCATTGCTATATCAGATGCATCAAATTTATATCCCTATTCAACCTCAATATATTTTGAAAGAAGTGGTCAAAAAACCAAATGTGTAACAACTTATAAGAAAACCCCAAATTATTTTACCGATGGATGAAAATATTTTACCAGTGCATTGGAAGGCCTCAAATAATGTCAATTAAAAACATGACCCTCCACTCAGGGGCTGTCTTGAGGTGGTAAAATTTCATTTGGATAGACTCCAACCATGTCTTATCTATATAGAGGCCACACTCCCTCATAATCAACAGTGGGTGATGCATCTAAAAATCCCCAGTCATCTCAGGCAAGGAAGATTTAATAAATGGGGTGTCCATATCAACGCAACTTTTAGAAACCACTCATAGAGATGATCGTCTATTTTGGATCCAAACACTATTGGAGGTTTCAGTCCAACTGTAGGTGGGGTATCTTCATAATTGGCCTCTTTTAACATTAATATATAATATCATGGAGGAATCCCTCTATAAATAAAAACAAAAAAGATAGAATACATTTTTATAATGGTTCATAATAAAACTTTTTTGGAAAAATAGTAACATTCATAGAATCACACTATACATATCATTAAATCTATACATAGGACACAAATTATTATTTTTTATTCACTCTCTTTCCTTCCATTATCAATAATACCACATTTATAGTTTGGTTAAATGGAATTTCATTCAATAGTTAATGATGAAAACACTTTATAATTTTTAATTGGAAATTTATTTAATCCATACAATCTATAAATAAGGTATTTAATAATTGTTAACATTAATAAAACCATTTAATGGGTTCATTAAATAATATCCCACTATCCATTTATATGGAGAAAAAGAATATAAGCGGCCGGTGTCACTTTAAATAACATCATTTTCATATAATATACATGAAAACCAATAATAGGTAATCAGATAATTGACAAGTGAAACGTATGAAATTTATATGATGTATGAATTCACACCCTTTTACCATTATAATCTAAGAGATAAATCCCATGAATCATGAATCCAAAATCAATGTTATCCACTCTAAGTGAAGTGACTCAATTTTTTAAAAAAAACCTACAGAAAAATCCCATCCATGGAAACTTAGACCTCAATTCTCTAAGTAACACGATCCATAATTTGTTTTGAAAATATATTATCTAATGTATAAATTGAAAAAAATTAAATTGAAAGTTAAAAACACTTAAAAAAACATTGTGACCTCCTAGCCCTAACACATACCACAATAACTAGATCGAGTGTCAAGTGAACTCAATCATGGATACCCTTGAATTAGAGGATACTGACTAGAAATAATGGAATAGGGTGATGCTATGGGAGACAACACCCTCATATAAGAATAAAGGGAAAATGGAAAAATTGAAAATAACAGATATATAGAGAAAAATTATAAAATCTATTACAACATAATCCAATAACCAAATATAGACAACTGATGATAAATGAACCAATTGTTTTAGTTTTTATAAAAGTCATACTTACCCAATTAGGATCTCCATGGGTGGATTTTAAACATAATTAAAAAAATACTAAAAGATAAAACAACAAGGAAATGTTTTAAAAAAAGATCCAAGTCATAGATTTCTCCCACTCTCCATGATATATCTGAATAGGGAACGTCAAACATCAATCATAGGGACCATTTCCATATCATATTTTACAACCACGAAATATAATCGAGTACCCATGATGGCCTAACCTAGGTGTAAGTACAACTAAATAATCCCCTACAAATAGAGTGCCTAAATATTTGAATACAGAATATAGTGAATACTGATGGTCCAATTTAATAATAATAAAAAAATCATTCATCATTGGGTTTTAACGTGTCAAAAAAATCATCAATACTTACTTTGGCCAACATCAAATGTATTTGATATATTTACATAACAATTAATGAGAAACCCATTTTCATCTTGAAACCATTTTATTATCACCTATGAGAACTACATCATTCCCCCTAATAATTAAAATATCACCTAGGGGGAACTACACCATACCCTAGATCCAAGATAATATCACCTAGTGAAAACCATATCCTTCCTCAGAAACATGATAATATCACATATGTGGAACCACTTGCCTCTAAAGATCCATGAAAATAATATCTAAAGGGGACGTTTTACTACAACATATCCTTAATAATATAACATATGGGGAAACCCGAACTACACTAGAACCATGATAATATTACCAAGGGAGAATCACATCTAACTCTACCTTGTGATTATCAACCAAGGGAACAGTGGCATACCCCAAAACCTTTAACAAAATTATTCAACATTTATCCCATAATATACCTTTTAAATTTTTGTTTACATAATTTTCTCAGTGCATAACACTATAATGTTCCTTCCAAAAGAGACATGAATGAATTTATAAAACCCCTTATGATTCCCTAAAAATTCACATTTTCCTCTAAAATAATTCTTATGATACATGATGGCCAAATGCCTAGACCGACTTCAACCGATGTGCTGCAGATGGACCAAGAATGGGGTTATTAATAATAAAAAATATAAACCATTCATTAAAGGATTAAGTCAATTACATGTTATGTCAGTATGATATTAAATTATAGACACATGAAAAATAATGCAGTCTTATGATATCTATGGGACCATCTGCATTATTCATTAAGATATTTACTTATCCAATATCAGTACATAATTAATTATCTAATGGAAAAAATAAATGATATTGATTTTTTAAAATAGGGAATAAAATTTCACAACCAATATAAGACTATAAAAAACATGATAAACCAATAAAGATTTGATAACAAGTGATAGAAATGTATTTGTTATCACTCAAACAAAAAAACATGAATTCATTGAGAATATAAGTTGATCTCACAAAGATATGGTGAGGTGGGATGGAGAGTTTTCTATGTATAGGTTGTAAAATTACTTTTTTTATTTTTGTATAATTTTTCTAAAATTTTATTAAAATTCACGAAATATTTGGATCATATTCCTTCTTAAAAATTTGATAATTTTTATAAATACCTAAAATTTATACAATAGACCACCCCTCTAAGGCCTGGGGATAAAATATATAAAAATATTTTATGCGATATAAGAATTTATCAAGTTCATAACTCTCTATTTAATATAAGTAACCTATCTGTAGGGTTTTCTATTAAAAAAATTCCCACATGCTACAATTATTTAGATGCATAAAAATTTCTCAACATGTACGGGTTTTTAAAAATTCGAATTTCAATGTGTAATATTATACATAATAGGCAAGGTCTTCCACTTTGTAGAAAAACTAATACATAATTTTTTTTTGAATTATGTAATAGTTTTTCTTTTATGAATAAACTAAACATAAATTTTTTATTCTAAGGGTAATATATTCCCAAAAATTTTATATATTTTAGATAAATGAATTCAATATGCAATATATTTCATAGAATGTAAAAATTTTACCATTTTTAAAATACTAATGTATATTATATTTTTAACTTGTATAATATTTTTATATAATTAGTAATTATTTTACCTAATCCCAAACCACTATAAAAAATTTCTATAATGCATAATATATTTTATATACAATACATAATACATGAGGGTTTACCCTTTTATGAACAAACTTTTGTGATATATTTTATATCTACAATTTTTTTATTATATATAATATATTTTAAATTCATACATAATATATATATTTTCTCACCTAGATATATATGTTTTTATATATCGGATAAAATTAATGTGTAAGTTCTTATACATAGATTTTCTTTATAAAATGTCTAAAAACTAAAAAATTATCAAAACACTCCAAACCGCCCCATTTCTATTCTAACACCCTTAGAACATCTTCTAACCTATCACATAATGCAAAAACTAGGAAAAATACTTTAACTCAAGTTAATACCAAGGAACAATTTTCAACATACTATAACACTTTTATCACTTCTATGGGTCCCCAATGCACTTGACCAAGCCATGGTGTGACCCAAAATTCTATTCCTTAAGACTCAACCATTGAAAAAATCCCTCAAATGATTACAATTTCAAATTTAACTACAATTTTAAATTCATGAAAAATCATAATTTTTTTCCAGTTTGGTTCAAAATTCAAGAAATTAAATACCTCAAAATTGTGAAAGATATTAAAACCTACCCACCATATAGTTTGTCAACCACCACTATATTACCAAAAATCACTAGGCCCCATTAGGGATTAACTATGACCATTGTGCATGTATGTCAGACTCCATCTCCCACACCTCCTTTTGGATACCACCTTGATAGAGTTGTAATCATTCCAAATGAACAAATTTACCATTTAGTGTCCTTTAACTCTACTCACATATATAAAATAATCACTCATTTACTCACACATCAACCTTGATCTCTACATCATTGATATTAAACCTATGAGAAGGATCATTCTAATACCACTATAGCTAAAACAAAAAAAATTATATTGGTCATAGTATCAAAACAATGAGGAATATCCAACTGATGTTCCATTGTACAAATTATTTCTAAGATATCAAATTTATAAACATTGTTTATTTCTAACCCTATGCTAAATATATGAAAATTTCCAAATCTAGGTGACACCTGTAGAAAACACCTAATCACCCACTACAAATTCATATGGATTGTGTTGTTAGTTGGAATAAAACATATACCTTATATGATCAGTATATAATTGATTAAAAATTTACTAGAGGTTCTATGATGTATCATTCTATATACCAATCCTAATAATCACCAAATATTTGAACTCATTCCAAAAAAATGGAAATCAACATGGACTACAATATAAAACCTCTAAATAAGAGATATGCATCGTTGCATGATAACTATTATTGTATGAAAACTCTACTAGAACCATGTGGTTATCCCAAAACTAAACTAATCTAAGACACATGTTCACAAAATACTCTCTAATATCTTAATATTTCACTCCTACTACCCATCAATATTTTTTTTATAATAATTGAATAAATAAAACCGTGTATTAAGAATCTTCAATATTCCTATCCAAAAGCATGACGTAATGTGGGAATCTCTATCTGAGATAAACCTATGTGGTACTTAAAGCAAATTCACTATCTCTCAAACATTGATGTTTCTCATATCACTATAGATAATAATTCTCAAATCCTAAAGAAATGAGTTGACCCAGTTAATTAATTGACTATAACAAAAACTGCATCAATTTCATGGGCCTTATTTTTCAAAAATCATAATGAAATACATTGTCACATCATCAAACAATAACATGGGAATTGGTGTTGGAAGAAAATACTTATGGAACACTCTTTCTTCGACTGAACCCACTTAAATGTGGGGAATAATGTGATAAAACCTATTATTTCCATCTTCATTGAATGAAAATAATACCACATGTGGATATAATGGTACATCATGTTCAATCCCAAATCCCCAACCCACCTTAATGTTTACGAGTCCCTCATCATCTCTTTATGTATTTTTATAGGGACAAAAACACAACTTGTAATATAGGGGATCTAATAATCACTAAGAGAATAATTTGGAGGTATCCCCCACTATTTATTTTGTATCGTATGAACACACTATCCTAATAAAATAACTTACTCATTTTTATTCCAATTAGAAAAAAATATGTTCTCTATAGGGGAATAAGGTTTTCTCAACAATGGTACTATAGGAAATCAAAATGAAACATAGTAAATAGGGCTATTATCTTCCACTAATTGCATGATTCATGTACCAACAATGTCTATGACTTTATACTGAGTGGATCAATAATGAAATAACACTTTTTGAGGTATATTATAACCCAAAATTAAAATATCGTAGTCACTCAAACAACCTGCACTATCAAACATCCCATCACCACAATTATAAAATGTATATCCTAATCTTGTAGTTTGTGTATATCATAAACCTCATTCCCAAAAGGTTTTCCCTCCAATATATCAAGTCATGCATCACTGATGTTAGATCTAGATCATGTTTTAGGAAATTTTTATAATTTTACTCATATGCTTAGACCTATAAGAATCCACATGATCATTACATATAGAAACTACTCAAATAAAAACTCCCAATGCATCACGATACATAGAAGACTCTAAAATATATTAGATAATGATAATATCGACACTATTAACAACCTCTTTTCATCTCTCAATAGGATTTTCTAGAAGTGTTTGACTAAAAAATATCACCCCATTATTGGTATGTCTTGTCATTGGTAATTCTGTGCAAGAGAAGTTATGAATAAGTATTTTGTAATAACCATCCAAACCCATAATTTTTTAAATAAAAAATATGTTCTTGGGTCTCTCCAATTAAACCACTACATCATCCTTCTTTAGGCCTATTAACACACTAAAATTTAATATTAAATTCCCCATGATTCTCATTTGATCTATATAAAATAAATACTTCAAGAGTTTGGAATATAACTAATTCTACCCAGGTGTCTCTGAATGATTTACAAATTTCATGCGCGTGATCAACTTACCATTGTTTATAAAAGGATATATTTTAGGGCTCAGTTTTTCTTTACGATTTCATATTTGTTTTGGTCACTTGGAGGTGTATGACAATGGGTGGAAGAGAATAATTGTGGTTTGAGTTAAAATTTAAACAAGAGTAGGGGAATTGTTTTGTGGATGTAATGCTTTTTCCATTGAAATTGAGAGGGTAATTTTTCGAAAGAGGAATGACTATTAAAAAATTTCTTTTTGGCAAGGAAAGTTAGAGTAAAATGAGCATTATAGAACTATGATTTGAAAAATGGATCTTATGATGTTCAATTGTGTTGTGTCTTGTTCAGCTATGTAATGGGATTTTGGATGAATATTTGTTAGTTCTTCAAAAATAGAGGTTGTTGTAGTGTTAGATTAGGATTGTGTCACTGTTCTTCTAGGTTGATGTTATTATTTCATCCTTATGAAGGGTAGTTGAGGTTTAATTCGTAGGGTACTACATGAATTCCTGATGGTCAGGTTTCATTCACTAAAATTTTTAGGAGAGTTATTAAATAGTGTTTATGATGGTCCAGGGTGTTACCTAAGGTTTATAAGATCAATGGTTTGAATAAAATATTTAATGGTGGAATATAGAGAATTTGAATGAAATTTCCAAAGGGAAATTTTTTCCATGTCCATTTTTTGTATCCATATATTCTACACCATGTTTTTAGTGAAAACCTAATGGATAAAATGCGGTCATGGGTGTTGTTTCACATTATTATGTGTTAGTAAGATTTTGTAAATTACAAAACCCTCTAAAAATTCTCTTATTTATTCAATTATCCTTCCCACACTAGAAAATTAAAGGCATGTTTTAGAGGATTTTATCATCCTTTGCATGTATTTAACCCCTGTCTCTTAAAGAAACTTCATGGTTATATTTGGATGGTATTCTTCTTCCCTGTTGGTTACGTTCTTTCCTATTATCCCCTTACAAACTATGGATTCTTCATTATTTTAATTTTTCAATGGGGTTCTATCACTATGGAAAAAATGGATAATAGCGACGGGTTATTTGCGACGGGAATTATTCCCGTCGCAAATACCTTATAGAAAGGCTTATTTGCGATGGGTTTCTCTTACCAGTCGCAAATGGTTTGGCGTGAAATGCGTGCGAAATTTATTTGCGACGGGGTTCTAACCCCATTGCAAATAACCGGCTGCGGTTAAAGACTATTTGCGATGGGTTTCTTTTAACCGTCACAAATGGTTTGGCGCGAAATGCACCCAAAACCGTGCGAAGTTTATTTGCGACGGGGTTAGAGCCCCGTCGCAAATAACTAGCGGTGGTTAAAGAGTATTTTCTATGAGACTGCAGTCCCATCGCAAATCTTCCGACGGCAGGGGTTATTTGCAACGGGACCCGTCACAAATAACCGTTTTAATGCCGCCCTTAATTAAATGCGGCTGGGATTATTTGCGATGGGTCCCGTCGCAAATAAGCCCATCGTAATTAATCTAACCTATAAATACTGCCAACCGTTATAGTTTTTGTCACTCTGAACTTCTTATGACGATCAGTTGTAAATTTTTTTTCCGATTTCGAGGAGGCTGTTGGTGGTGTCCTACAACTACAACGGCTCGATATTGACATCAAGTTTATGTTTTTTATCTGAATATTAATTTAATATTTATTTTATTTATTTTATTTATTTATTTTAAATTTTTATAATTTTTTTCTGATTCCTAATTAGAAATAATTATGAATAACTATTAATAATTAACAGTAATTAGAGACAATTAAACACTAATTAATTTAAAATAGTTAGCTGTAATTACAATTAATTAGCAGTAATTATGAAAAATTAAAATTAATTTGAATTAATTAATAATAATTATAAATAATTAACATTAATTAGTAATAATTAATAATAATTACCAATAATTATCAATAATTAACAATAATTACCAATAATTAGTAATAATTATCAATATTTACTAATATTTACCAATAATTGTCAATAATTGTCAATATTTTTCAATAATTACCAATATTTACCAATAATTGCCAATAATTGTCAATATTTACCAATAATTAGGAATAATTATCAATAATTAGGAATAATTACCAATAATTAGGAATAATTACCAATAATTAGGAATAATTACCAATAATTAGGAATAATTACTAATAATTAAGAATAATTATCAATAATTAGTAATTATTACAAATAATTACCAATAATTACCAATAATTAGTAATAATTAACAATAATTACCAATAATTACAAATAATTAACAATAATTAGTAATAATTAACAATAATTAGTAATAATTAGTAATAATTACCAATAATTGCCAATAGTGTCAATATTTACCAATAATTCCCAATACTTGTCAATATTTACCAATAATTAGGAATATTTACCAATAATTAGGAATAATTACTAATAATTAGAAATAATTAGTAATAATTACAAATAATTAGGAATAATTACCAATAATTAGGAATAATTACCAATAATGAGGAATAATTACCAATAATTAGGAATAATTACCAATAATTAATAATAATTACCAATAATTACCAATAATTACAAATAATTAGGAATAATTACCAATAATTAACAATAATTACTAATAATTGACAAGAATTACCAATAATTAGGAATAATTACTAATAATTTGGAATAATTACCAATAATTAGGAATAACTAGCAATAATTACTAATAATTAACAATAATTAGTAATAATACCAATAATTACCAATAATTACCAATAATTACCAATATTTATCAATATTTACCAATATTTACCAATAATTAACAATATTTACCAATAATTAAGAATAATTACCAATAATTAGGAATAATTACCAATCCTAAACAGTTTCGGCATCCAGGTCAACTTGCAATTTCTTTTACCGAGGATGAGGTAAACATTCTGTCTTCTGATCTTCAGCTTGTTTTAGTTGGTAAATGCACAAATCGTCGACCTTCGTTGAAGTTTCTTCGAATGTCTTTGGAATCAATAGGTTTTACGGGTTTTAGTTTGGGTCTCCTTAATCCGTATCATATTATCTTTCGGGTTGACTCAGAAGAGGATTACTATAGGCTATGGATGAATAGATCTTGGTCTTTTGGGGGATGCTTCATGAAAATTTTGAAATGGACCCCTACTTTTGACCCGTATGCCGAATCTCCTATTGTGCCCATATGGGTTAATTTCCCTGAATTGCCTTTGCACCTATTTAAGCAAGCAGCTTTATTCCCAATAGCAAGTTTGATTGGCTGTCCTCTGAAATTAGACTCAGCCACAAAACTCTTATCTAGACCCTCTGTAGCGAGAATCTGTATTGAAATAGATGTTTCCCAGCATCTGCCAGATCAAGTTTGGATTCAGAATGGTGATTTTGGTTTTACACAAGGGGTTCTCTATGAAAGATTGCCTGATTACTGTCTTAGTTGCTTTAGACTTGGACACACAACGAAAAACTGTGAAAAGGATCCTGCTAGCTCTAAAATCAGGAAAAAAGTATGGGTTGAAAAAGGGATGCAAATTCATAAGGATATTGCTGGTTCTTCTGGCTATATCAAGAATTTGGCAGAATCTGGCTTGAATTCCGAAATGAATAATTTTCAGGTTGAGAATAATCTAATATCTGATTATGTTAACTCTATTCTTGAAGTCACTGCCCCCCCTCCTATTTGCATGGATGAACTGCCTATTATTAACAAAGTGGATGAGTCTCAGTCTAAAAACAAAGAGGTTGCTAGTACATCTGTGTTGGTTAAAGAGCCTACCCCTCACATTTCCCTGCCTCAGCTTGAGGAAGTGCAAATGCAAGATAGTACTCAGGAAGCTATTGAGAATGAGGTGTGTGAAAACTCTAAAACACATTTAGATGAACCTCTCCAACCCAAGGTGGGGGAGTTTCTTCATCCAAATGATCGTAAAGGTAAAAAAGCCATCGTGGATTCAGATGGTTTCATCACTCCATATTCAAAGAAAATTAAAAAATATAGAGGCAATACCAATTACGAAAGAACTGTTATCACTAGATCATTTGCTGCTAGAAGACCTGAATTTGTAGTGCCCCCTCAACCAGTCCCTCTGGAACCTTTTCCGGATTATTCTGAATGCTCTGATACAGGTTCCTCTTCCTAGATCGAGGCTCTGGTTTCATGTTGGATGGTATTGCTTACTTGTTCTTGTTCAGTACTGTTCGCCCAATCCTTGTTTGGATTTAATTTGACTGAGCTTGGTGATTCACTGGAATCTGTTTGATGGAAGTCTTAGATTTTTACTGCTGACCTTTCCTTGCTTTTGTTTGGTTGTGAAATTGCTCAAATGGTGTGCTATTTGACTCATCTATGCTTGGACAAGTTTTGATCCTGCAAGGGATGTTGAAGTTCCAGATTTCTGAAGATTGGTTTTCCTACTCTTGGCTACTTTGGAAAGATTATTCTCTAATCACCTGAGCCTGGCCTCTTTTGCTTTGATTTCTGGATGCAAGGCTATATTCTGCTCTAGTTGAGCAGCTGGGTGCTGTTGATGCTGGTTCTGATGGTTTGTTCCTCTAAAGTTGCATACCTGTTTTGACGCGCTTGGAATTCTGGTCAGATGCTTTCTGTTTGGATCAAGTTTTCCAGAATGCATAATGTGATGCATTTATTGGCTTTTGTGTGGCAGGTTTCTTTTAGCAGCCTTTGTTTCACATGTTTTTCCTTATGTTATTTGCTTATTGGTGTAGGCTATCTGCACCTCGTATGTACATTGTAACCCCTTTTTTAGTTTTAATAAATTTTCTTTGACATGGATTGGGAAACCAATTCATGTTACCTTCAAAAAAATAATAATATAACTTTCTATATTATATACAATTCTCCTTTCATCTGTGTGTTTTCTGTCTCCACATTTAATATTTGCATTCTTTTTCAAAATTATCAACCTACTCACCAATGGAGAGGTGAAAGTGAATGCAAATATTACATGTGGAGACAGAATGTTAAACACACAAACAAAAGGAGAATTGTACATATATAGAAAATTATATTATTTTAATATTAATAATAAAATATACTAATAATGTAATAACGTTATTATTATATAATTAATATTTATGAAAAAATAATATTAGTATTATTAAAATAATAAAAAATTTATATAATATTAAAATTATCAATATTTGTAACAGGTTTTGCTTTATTCTTAACATGTCCAATTCTTAAAGGATCAATTTTTAGGTCTATCCCAATAAAAAGTTTGCATCAGTCATGTCTGATGTAAACTCTATAATTATCCTTTCTTTAGTGTTTTTTCTAAAAAATTATTCAAAACCTATAATGCTTTTATATTTTATAGAAAAATATGGAACAACGAGGTCGTTAACAATCATTATTAGAAGACCTCATATGGATAAATCAATGTAGAAATCCAAACGGTTCTGGTTTAAATCCAGTATATATAGAGGGTGTGGAGACTTTTTTATCATTTTCAGCATCAAATCCAGAATGTGTTTTAGAAGGCACAATAAAATGACATTGTAGAAAATGTGCATTGAAAATGTTTGACACGTTTGACAAAGTGGGGGAACATCTCTTGTGTTTTGGTTTTCATCAGATCAGACTAGTGGTCGTCAGTTTGATGAGGCGGCATGGATGCAGGCCACCCAGTATGCCTTTGAGAAGGGCAGGGTAGTTGGTATCAGCTCTCGATTGACTCCCAGAGATTATTACGACAGTGCTGCATTGTCGGCGTCCAGCTCGAGAGGAGGTCATGCATCTTCTTCTACTACACAGTATGAGGATCAGTTGCGATCATAGACTGTACTGATAGAGAGTCTCCGACAGGAGCAGGAGGAGATGCGTCAGCAGCAGCATCAGTATGAGGAGGAGCATCGACGCCAGGAGCAGCTGTATGAGGAGAAGATGAGTCGGTGGCAGAAGCAGCAGGAGGATAAGATGTAGTACATGCGCCAACTCACTCATGCTTTAAGGATGGAGTTTCCTCCACCAGCATCTGCAGATCCCCCCTCCCCCCTCCCCCACTCCTTCAGATTAGAGTTTGTTTTTATGTTATAAAGTTTTTTAAATCAAAATATGATTTTTTTGTATTCGTAGTTTCTGTCTCATTATAAAATATAAATAATATTATATTTCTAAATAACAATATTAATATGAATAATAATATTATTTATATTTTATAATATTAAATTTTATAATATTATAATTTAATTATATTTTTTTGTAATATTTGAATTATTTTAATATTTGAATGTATTATAATTTTATTATTATTATATTAATAAAAATAACTTATTAATATTTATTTTATTTATGAATTATAATTATAATATTATTATATTAATTAAAATCATTTATTAATATTTTATTATTTTTTATCTTTGAATTATAATTCTATTATTATTATATTAATTAAAATAATTTATTATTTTTATTTGTGAATTATAATTCTATTATTATATTAATTAAAATCATTTATTAATATTTTTTTTATTTTTTTATTTTTGAATTATAATTGGATTATTAATATATTAATTATAATAATTTATTACTAGTTTATTTTTTTTATTTTTTATATTATTTATATTATTTGCGACATGTACTATGCCTGTCGCAAATAGTATTATTATTATATTAATTAAAATAATTTAGTAGTAAATTTTTTATTTTTTTCAAATATAACGACTAATATTTGCGACAAGAAATATTCCCGTCGCAAATACTACTTTTAGCAATGGGCCTGTCGCAAATAATTGTTGTTGCGACGCCGTTTTCCGCAATGGGCTATTTGCAACGGACCCCCGTCGCAAAAGCACATTAGCGACAGGATCCCGACGCAAACGACCCGTCGCAAATGTCCTTATTTCCAGTAGTGTATTTATTATTGATTGTATACTCATGTTGGGATTATATCCAAATTAATACTAAGTTCAACAAAGTGGAGAAAATTTGATATTTACTCTTTTTAATTTTTTTATTACTTGATGAACATTGGATACACCTTATCAAGGTAGGTGATTCAAGAGATACCCTTATTTTTATGTAGAATTATGTAATTAAAATGGTTAATCTTGTTTAGGAAATTGGAAAAATAATTCTAATAATGATAACAATCCATAAATTAATGAATAATTAATAATGAATAAATATTGGTATATAGTGATCACATATGTGTTATGTTATGTTTGATGCGTATTAATATTTTTTAGATAGTGTGTGGTTGATTTCTAAAATTATTTTTACTTCTTGTCATGGTTAATATTCTTAAAATTTGATAGTAAAAGTAAATTTTATACGTCTAAGTTATTTATGAATGTGAAATGTGAAATTAATTATTATTCTTCATTGAACATTGACGACAATGGATGTTTTAGTCGAGCGTGCTTATTGTTTGTTATCACAATTATTAGTTAATAAATCTGGTTCCATTTTGATTAAATCTACTCTATATGAATTGAAAATTCATGATAGATAAAGGAAATGTTTTATATAATTATTATTGGGGTTTTTGGGAGACCATTATTTCATTCTATTGGATTATAAGCTAGAGTGTTATAGTCTTGGAAACCCCTTGTGTTTTCCTTGTTGAAATTAATATTATTACTATGGATATAATTTTTCTTTTTAGTCCAATTATACGTACCATCATGGACCTAGTAATGAATGTATATTAGGTGATGGGTTTATGGAAAAGGTGTATAATCGAGTATAATGGGGCCTTTATATAGGGAAAAGGTCGATGATGGAATAGATTGAATAATTCGGAGTGGGAATTTCCTATTTTTTGTATAGTTATGTTTTGATGTTAGTTTGTGGGTATGAGTTGAGGGATTCCATTATATATCCATCTTTATGTTTTCCTCTTGGTCGATAGTTTCTAGATGATTGTTTTTTTATTTTCAACTTATATTTATAGTTGGACTATACACTAAAAGTTAATATCCATTTTGGTTTTTTCTATTCAATTCCTATAATTATATAAATTATGGAATGAAAAATTGAACACATAAACACAAACCAACTAAGGTCGACCTAGATCCATTCACCTGTGCTGATATATGAAATTTCCCAGAGGGTGTTCCGGATCCCCATGGGCTAGAAAAAAGTGTCGGGCTTCAACAGAGTAAATGAAGGGAATTATTTTTCACAATAATAAAAAATTACAAAATAGTGAAAATATAACCAAATTAAACTACTTGAATAAATAATAATCTCATCATCTTTTAGAATGATGAAATTATAACCAAGCTATATAATAATACACAAAATAGAACATACCAACCCAAAATCTATTTTTGATCGTGAGGGTCACTCTCCAACACCAAGACCAACCATTTCCCATTGAGATTAATACGACACTAAGACGTGAAACACAATATAATATCAATAGAAAATATTGTTGTGAGTTTTAAAACTCATTAGGTATCTCCGAAAAATCTATTCCAAATGAACTTATTTTAAATAAAAAGAAACATCATCCTTATGTTTGAACTAAAATATACAGTGTAAGATTTTTCATGAATTTTATTTTTTAAAATAAATCACAATATATTGACCTTTTTAGAGTCCAAAAACCTGGTATTGTTCCATTAAATGAACATAAACATTTTCAAGGGGAAAGAGATTATTTTATTTCAAAAGGAATAAGAGAGTATAAATCATTTTTGTTTTAAATTTTTCTCCATATTACTTTGGATGTCAACTCATCACATTCCGTGAATTAAACCAAACATGGGAGAACTACAATAAATACTTATACTGGAAACAAAAATAAACACGCAAGAGTAACCAAGTGTCTCATTCATCTATTGTAAGTAACTAAGAACCAATATACATGGGAGAAATAAGGATACCATGAATAATAATAAAATTCTAAAATATGAAACCCATCCCTAGAAGAATGCCTCACATTATGAAATAAAAAATTCCCTAAATACTCCCAACCACCCTATATTAGGAAAGAATGAGTGGAGAATCCCATTGTAATAAACTCAATATAATGACCTATTATGGGACACTATCCAGTGCATAATCTATCTAGTGCACAATCATTCTTAGAAAATTATCTCACTATACCAAATTCCCATGTCTTAAGTATAATATGGGTGAGCCAACCAATGGCATCCAAACATCCAATAACATGCATATATAATAACAATTCAACAAGAGTTCTCTCTCGGAGCCACTCTAAGGATCAATCTTATGCCGTAGAAAAATTACATTTCAAGGAGTCTGAATAGAGGAACTCCCATCCCATACAAGTGATGGGTCATGAGTATTCCACAATAAGCACATCCCAACCATTCACATAAACAAGGAAATAGAATCTTCTAAGGAGAGTTATAATAATAAAAATTTTCACTATTTTTATTGAAGTTCGAAACGGGCCTGAAGTACACTACACAAAACTTTACTCATTTAAATAACCATATACATTTCATAAAAATAGGAAAACTACGTTTTCAATTTCACAACCATTTGAAAAAAATCTATCAATGTTCTTACATTTCACTTTTAAACCAAAACCATTCTTATCAAAATTTTAAATGGGCCACTAGGTTTCAACACATACTTAATCACATTTGAGATCCAACTACACATTCCATTTAAATCTATAACCCATTAAGAACCCATTCATAGAACCCAAATCATCATTTAAAATACAATAAATTCATTTACAATGAAAAATTATGCTTTTTATATATAAAATTACTCGAAAAATCCAATCAGGTATTTTCTCAAACACTTGGAGTGCACAATATAACGAAAACAATATTATTTATCACAAAATAATAAAAAAACAACAATTTATCACACCCAAATATTATTACAAGTATCGTAAAAAAATATTTAATAATAACGTAAGGTTCCAAAATCATGAAATCAAGGATTCTTAAATTAAAAACGGAAGTGAAAGGGAAACTAACCTCAATCGCTTGGTGCATCAATAACACACACCCAAAACCAAACTGCAAGGGTTAGAGATGACAATATGATCCAATAGGAACCTTAAACAACCAAAATCACCAACATAAATCAAGGGTAAACAGAAAACCTAGTTTGAAATGACCATAGGAGAATAAAAAATTAAGATAAAATAAAATTAAGAGGAAGAGGGAGAAGAGAGGAGTAGAATACATTAAAGATCTTGTCTAAAAACATGAGGAAACCCTAGATCTACACCAAAGGAGGTAGGATAAGGATTTAGAAACAAGTGGGAGGACCCTTAGGGTCTGATAAACTAGAGGAAGGATAAATCATGAAGATTGGGGGTTAAAATCCCATAACTGTAGTTTATGAATTTCCAAAAAATTAAGTTATAGGAAACTCATGGGATTTGGATGCATGGTTTTACCAAAACCATGCTCCAACTGTATACCCTTATGGACAAACCAAGGCACTATCATAGTTTGGCTGCATGATTTTAAAGATCATGCCAAATCACGTTGAATGGTTCTTCCATAACATAGTGTCTTCTATCATGTTTTAGGCACGATTTGACTAACCATGTGTGGGATGTGTTCTATTAAACAGAAGCACCCCAAAACTAACATAGTTACCTAGGCTGATTCACATGGTTTACTCTAACTATTGAAAAAAATGGGCATACTACTTCTAATATGATAAACTAATCCTTTCTATAAAAACAAATACAGAAATTGAATAATAACAATGAGATGAAAAATAAATAAAGAAACATATCAAAATCTATTACCCATTGCACCCAAAACACTAAAGAAAAACTAATATCCAAGAATGAATAATAAAGAATGATGAAAATAAAAAAGGGATGTGAGAAGTCTTTCCACCATAATTCTTTCTACCCCCCAAAATGAAACAAAATTTTGCAGTTGATTGATCAATGACTAAGGATTATCAAAACCACAAGACCCAGTCTCTTGATCCTAGATAATTCCAACCACAACCAAATATATCTTACACTTCTTACCCAAAATAGATCAACAAAACAAAACCACTTCCCATGAATCAATGGGGATTTCTAGCCACAGAATTTATAACTACTCTTCTAAAAGAATCATTTGGTACACTCCAAAAAGCCTGAAATTTACCCAAATAGAAATGAAAACATGGAAATAATTTTTTTTAAAAGAAGGCCATGTCAACTGGATTGACACTAAATCAAAACCAATATAGATCACTATTATGGGGAGTACCTAACAGACTCCCCACCATTGGAAACAACCTTTCATAGATTTATCACATAAGACTTTTCAATGATACATATGGTGGGTCTCCCCATGTTTAAGATCCAATGAGAATAAAAAATGAAAGGTTCCCCAAATAGAATAAAATCCCCAACCACAAGGGGAGGGGAGAGAAGGGGCCCAATGAAAAGATCACTAAAACCACAACTGAAAATTATCCCATGAATACTCACCCATGGACAACCAAAACCTAAAGCCACACCCAATTTTAATGGGAGGTCCACATAAGGAAAACTGATTAGAATCATTCATACTAGAATGAATAATCATAGATATTGTGTGTGGTATAGGTCCACCAAGCCATTTGACACAAGATGGAATTCATAATGAAAGAGAACCATAATATAAATATAGTAAATATCTTACAATAATGGTGAAGGCACAAGCTTAGCCAAATACCCCATAACCCTGGGATTCCTAACTACAGTTCAGCTCCCCTATGAGGAATTTGAATGGAGCCCTGATCTTTGAAGAATCTAATGCCTCACAGTCAGGAGTTGCTAATCCTTAATCCAAACTCAATTAATTGGTGATAGAAGTAGCCATACGACACCCCGGGAATAAAAAGAATACCAAGACACATCATGAAACTCACCTCTTAAAAGAACACAATTTTACCCAAATATGGCCTTTTAATATGAACACACCATTCTTTCTTACTCTTAACACGAAGAAGAATGAATAACAAACCCAAATAAACAAAAAAAACCAATGAGCACAACATATACAACTGAAAGAATTATCATAACATTAAGGTACTTTAAATCGATACCAAACATCTATCTACTCTAAAAAATGGGCTAGGAAATCCTTAAAAAATGTGGATTTAACATATAAAACTAAATGAAGAGATCCTTAGGTTGATCAAATTAAAATCTTCCGAACTGGGAATCTCTTATAGCTTCCCAAAAAATATTCATTAAATATATTTGGGGGTGAAAATTTGGAGAAAAGAAAACCAACAACTCTACAAAACACTACTCATAAAACAAAACCCACCTCAAATAAACATTGATCCCCATAGGGGACACAAAATAAAACATCACAAAATCATTTCTAGAAATACATTATACATCACTTGAAAACCAGAACACTAGCAATAATTTAAACTGAAAACACCTTATAATTAACACTTCCCAAATCATAGTTAAAAATACCACCCAAATACAAATTTTTTACATCATATCATTCCACTTAAAAACATTATCAAATAAAAAAACTTGGTGGGTTACACAATCACCAATGGTATTCCATGGAGCCGCACACATGTACATTGCACCCCACCCTAAGAATCCAATAACCCATAATAATTCAGGCACTTTATTACAAAATTCCACGTATATCCATGCTTGGGAGGAACCATGGAAACACCAAAGATAAAAAATAGTCATTCCATTACAAATTTTACACAATTTTGCATCTTTAACCAACCATGAAATCAAAAACCATTTTATATTTCCACACTTCAATAGATTTTTAAATGATCAGAAATTAATTTTCAGGTTTTTTCCATCTAGAAATTCATTTCATCACATCAAAATAATTTTATTAAAACCCAATCACTTTCATTTTAGGAAAATTACAAAACAAATATTTACATTGAATCAAACATTTTCTATAAACCCTAAATTTTTATAACAAGAATCCAATATCATGAAATCATTTCTATTTTATTCAAATAGGTCATTCTATAAAAATTCATTATTATAAGGTATCCCAAAATGTTAATTTTGAAAATCCCATTTCCCACTATCCAAGATCCAACCATTACTACTAAAAACCTATTTTCCCAATTCAAATACAAGTGTTTTCAAAATAGTTTTTTGGATAAATGAATACTCGAGGAAACTCTAAAGGGAAACTGGTATCGATGGTTGACTTGGCCATATAGTTGGTGGCCATATGCCAAACACAAAGCCATCACTGCTATCCATCAAGGAATATAACCTAATATCCACATGGATTTCCATTACCTTTCATCTCATAGAATGTTTTTCCTAACTCTCATTTTGTATCCCAAACACCAAGAAATACATAAGATCAAAAATGTGACACACAAAACCAAACTTCCTATGAAAACCCAAGGATCAAAATGAGAATAGATTCATTATGTCCTTCCCGTTCCTACCTCTTGAGTCCTGATAGTCCTACTATATCTATCTAGACATCCCTAAATAAAAATGGGTGCTCTAAAAAGCAAGGTCATCCAATGAATAACTTGATCTGATACCATTTTTTCCTGAGCAAACCTAGTTCAACCCTGGAAAGTTGACTCGAGGAGATCCGCGACATGGCCCAAAGGGAGTTCCAGATCCCCAAAGGATGGAAACTATTGTCGGTCATCAAAAGAGTAAAAAAAGGGAATTATTTTTTTACCAATAATAATAAATTATAAATAGTAGAAAGATAACCAAAGAAAACCACATGAATAAATAATTATTTGGTCATCTTTTACAAATATGAAAATAAAACTCAAACTAAAACCTGAAAACCCAACATCTTCATGTGACCATGAGGGTTACTCTCTAATAAAAAGACCAACTATCACACATGGAAATAGATACCACACATAGATTTACACCACAAAACAAAAAATAAGGGAAAATATAGCCGTGAATATTAAAATCCAGTAGTTATGCTCAAAAAATCAATTTCTAATGCACTTCAATGAAAATAAAAGAAACATAAGCCTCATGATTGAAATAAATTACAAAATTTATTATTTCTCATGCATTTTATATTTTAAAATAAATCATTGTCTATTTCCCTTTTCCATTCCAAAACCAGGTTTGTTTTTATTTAATTAACATTATCATTTTTAAGAGGAAAGTGATGATTTAAGTTTAAATAGTACAAGAGATTATATATATTTTTAAAAACAATTTCCCGTAAACTATTGGAATTAAACTCATTACATTCCAAGAAATACACCCCAAATGAAAGAACTACAATAACCACATAAAAATTGTAATAGAAATAAACACACAAGAGTAACCAAATATCTCAATAATCTATGGTAAGTAACTATATTCCAATATACATGAGATAACCTTGGGTATAATGAATAATATTGCACATACTAATACATGATACCAATCCCCAGAATAATGACTCAAATGATGTAATAGAAAATTACCTAAATACTACCATCCACCCAAAATCTGGATAGACCAAAGGAAAATTCAAAAGAAATAAACCCAATATATCTACCTACTATGGGCCACCAACAAGTACATAATATAGAAAGAGAAACATTTGTTATCAAAAAATTATGTCACTATGAAATATTCACATGTCTCAAATATAGAGGGGGTGATCCAACTGATTCCAACCGAGCATCCAATCATGTGTATATATAATAATAATTCAGCACAAGAACTGACATCGAGCAACTCTAATTATCAATCTCTTGCTGTACACCAATTAGATATCAAGGATTCTATATCAAGGAACTCCCATCCCATACAAGTGATGGGTTATGAGGATTACACAAGGAGTAAATCCCACCCATTAAGAAAAACAAGGTATGAAATTCAAACAAGGAGATTTTTCATAATAATCATTTATTCTATTTTTATAAAAGTGATAAAAAGTCTCCAAACACTGATCACATATCTGTAGTCATTTAAACAACCAAATTATTTTCCTAAAAATTGAAAAAACACCATTTTCCATTTCAAAACCATTTGGAAGGAAATTCCACCACTGTGATCTAATTTCACATTTAAACAAAAACCATTCTAATCAGAATTACAAATGGGACACTGCCCTTCAAGACAATACAAATCAAATATAATATCCAACTACACATTCCACTTAAATACAAAACCACTTGGGAACCCATTCATGGAACCAAAATCATCATTTCAAATACCATAAACTCATTTACATTGCAAAAACACGGTTTTTAAATAAACAATAACTCATACAATCCAACTGATCTTTTTATCAAATTCTTGGTGTGCACAATATAACCTAAAAAATTATATTTATCACAAAACAAGAAAGAAATAACCATTTAGCACACCCAAAAACTATTCCAAGGATGACATATCAATATTTAATAATCAAGGAAGGTGTAAAAAACCTGAAATGAATGATTAATAAATAAAAAGGTAATGTTCAATGGAAACCTACCTCAATCACTTGGTGTGTAAATAATACACACCTAAAACCACAACATAAGGGTTCGAGAAGAAAAGAGGATCAAAGAGGATACAAATAAACAAAATACACAACATAAATCAAGTAGAAACACAATTCCTAGGTTGAAATGACCATAAGAGAAGAAAATATCAACATAAAATAAAAGAATGTGGATGAGGGATTATAGGGGAGGGGAAATACCTTGATGATCTAGCCTAAAACATTGATGAAACCCTAGATATACAACAAAAGAGGGAGTAGAAGGCTTTCGGAACAAGGGTAGGGTCCCTATTCGGTCACAACACCATAGGAAGGAGTAATGGGGCATATTGGGTGTTAAAATCCTATACAATTAGTTTAGGAATTTAAAAACATTTATGTTATGGAAACTCACATAGTTTGGCTGCACGTTTTACTGAACCGTGCGCCCACCACGCACCCCTTACTGGATGCACCAAGGAACCATCACAGTTTGGATGCATGGCTTGAAAAGTTGTGTCCCACACATGTGGATTGTTTTTTCATTGGGAAAGTGGCTTCCCACACACTTTAAGAATAGTTTTACTAACCGTGTGTCAGATGTGTTCCCTTAAAAAGAGGCACACCAAATATTTCACGGTTACCTATGATGATTCTCACGGTTTACTCTAATCGTATGAAAACCATATGTAGGCTACTACCAAAATTAGAAACTAAAATTTTCTCTAAAAATCAGGGAGAAGATAAATAATAACCACATGATAAAAACTAAAAAAATAAAAGCCTCAAAATCGTGAACGCATCAAAGTCATAACTCAAAAGAAAAACCAAGATCAAATAATGAAATAAAACAAACGATGAAAATGAAAAACTGAGGGTGATAGTCATTGTTTTGGGTGTATATAATATAACAAATGAAATGTTATGATAGATACATTGATTGATTAGAATTAATTATATAGGAACAGGATGTAGAAATATGGAAACTAAGATATGAATTATGAAATTGATGTCTTGGGATTAAATAGAATGATCGAGATAGTATTTATAATGGGGTAAGTGAATGGATGATAATTTTATTAATTAATAAACTGAACGTATTAATGATTTTGTTTTTTTAAACTTATGTTCTTATTTTAATCTATAATCCTAGAATGCAGTGGTGGTAGCTTGGTGTCCTTAGGAGAAACAACTAAAATTGAATCTAATTCTAGGTAGATTCCCTTAGTTTAGATTGGTGATATACTATTCATTATTATTTTATGATTTCATATTTTCTAATATTCGAGTTTGGTAAGAAGGATACACCAAAACATTTTGGGTGTCAGGTTTCCCCCAAAAAATCCATGTTCGTGAGAGAATGAATGGACAACTACCCTCTCTTCCTTACTCAACATTTTTAGGTATAAAGGTGTGTAGGCATATCTGTTCGGTGACAGATTAATATATAGGGAAAATTTTTGCATGGACTATGAGGGATCTTAGTTTCACCATGCTTCATGTGTGGCCTATATTTACTTGAGGTCTAAGAATATTCATGTACCCCGGGAGTAGTTATTTAATTATTCTATAGGTGTACTTATATGAGATATGATAGAAGGAGGAATAACTAATGTCACATGAGCTTCAATTTCTTTTGGACTAGCTACTTGGTTTGGAGGTATGATTGGGATATGTGTGCATGATGTATATGGTGATATGATGTTCTTGTTATTATGTGGCTGGTCTTCTGAAACATGACATAGAGAAGGTATTATAGCATAATATGGTTGGGGTTGGGGTATGAGAGTGATAATCCCACTGGGAAATGTATGAAGGTTACATTTATTATAAATATATATTATTTTTAAATATAATGAATTATGTCTATGCATTACTTGTTTAGTGAGCCTTGGTGGTGATTAAATATATTTTTAACAACTTAAGTTATTTTCATTCATATATTTATTCATTGAGCTTTAGTTTGATACTATCAGATTTTCATGGGAGGCTTTATGGAGGATTATATTGAGTATACCTTTATTCTCACCACACACATATATAAATTATTTTATAGTCTTTAGTATATTGGTGGGGATTGAGCTTTTCATTACTCACTTTTGGATTTTTAGGTGATTTTGGAGTTTGTGTTCATTGCCTATCCATGTCATTAGTACTTTTATTGTTTTCTTCTTTTAATACATTACATTCATGTATTGGTATTTTTTTCTTTTATTTATGTGATATATTTTTTTGGGGGATCTTATCTTTTATCGTTAAAATTTATATATTGAGGGTAATACCTTGAATTTCTTTAAATCATCTACCTTTATTTCTTATTACTAACCCATTTCCTATTAGACGTGATATTCATGGCTCATCAATAACTTCCCTACAAACCAATGATTTTCACTTGTAGGGGATGGGTCAAAATAGAGTGGTATTGAGGCTAATGGATGGCATATAAGGTGGATCATGGAGATGAGTGTTATTGAGGATTTCATGGGTCAGTATGTAAATATTAAATTTTATACTAAAACATGGTTTATAAGAGGGAGACTAACTAATATGAAAAATTTTAGGGCTCCATATTATTTTACATAGGGACTACATGCTTACTAAAAGAACGAACAAAAGTGATGATTCATGTAGGTTATAAAAGTTATTATGTTCCATTCTTCATGATTTCTTATACCCATGTTCGAGTTAGGTAAATAATATAAATTAGGAATGAATATTGGCCAAAACCACCTCAGTTCCATTCTAATGATGTTAAGAGAGATGTATCATTAGATCACCAAAAATATAATATTTAAGGAAATGACATAGGGAGGAAACAAGTTTAATATTTATTTCTCCAGGGAATGCATAAGTATGAAGGATCCATTTTTGATTTTGAGACAAAGTCTTAGTTGAAAGAGATGGAGATTTCCATTATAATGTTTCATGCTTGGAGGGAATAATGTGTTCTTTAGGTAGTTTGTATGATATAAATGGTTTCTCGACAGTATTGTCTTCTATTTCTTGATGATCACATATAGTAAGAACATTCATATGACATTTTACGTGATTTGTTTTTCAGGTTGGGTTTATTTTGTCATCCATGAAGTTGTATTGTCTTTAGGAGATCCATACACATATGTAGGGGAGTTATGACACATGTGAGTTCAATATTGGGTATAAAACAAACATACAATTTTCTGTAGACCACCTATAAGAGGAGGAGGCTAGGATGAGGCATTTTGGGGAGCCCTTTCATTTAGAGAGCCTACACCAAGGTACCTGGTACATGGTCTTAATTTATATTTAAGTGTTGGTGAAGGAATATGTCTTTGAGTGGATGCTATCTAGGAAAAGATTTTCATCGGAAGGTGTTTTTTAGGATTCACTATAGAAAAGATCTATAGATATAAGTTCCTAGATTCTTGGTTAGAAGAAGTATCAAATAGATGGGAGTTTGTTTCATCATTCATCATCTAGTTTCACTGGGACTATTAGTTCTAAAACCCTTACTTGTAGATATATCATGGTTTGGTTGACATGCATAGTTCATGTCCATAGAATCTTGAGTTCCTAACATTTTTCACTATTCATCATGGGAATGGAGTATCTCTTTAAGAAAAACTAATATAAGAATATTCTCTTAGGATATAGTTGAAAGGTTCTTTAGGATTCTAGCAGTAGAGAGGAGATGGGGTGGGTAGAGGAAAATCCCATGGTCCCCCTCGTACCTAGAAATAGTGAGAAGAGTGTGTCCGTAATGGTGGTTACCATTGGTTCCAGAGAGGACATGGATCTAGACATGGAAAGATGAAAAATTTAGTGTTGCAATGATAGGTGGTTGAGACACCATGCGATGCATTATCAACTTATATTCTATATGAGTGCATAAATTTTTTGATGTAGGAGAGATAATCTCCTTTATTTCTATATCCCTTTTCAATTATTTTTTTCATTATGTGGAGATAATTTTATCACCCTCTGAATTGACTATTCCAATTTTAGGTCAATCTAGCTTATATGATACAAGTATAGATAGTGAGTTGAGATTAGGGAAATATCACTATTGTGTATATTTTATATGTTTGGGGATATATCCATATGAAATCATTCATTGCATTAACTAAATATATTTGATGTAGGATATTGTGTATTTCTGTAGAAAAAATGTTGTGTTTTATGACCCAGACAGATAGAATTACATGTTCGTCATTAAGTGATATCCTTAGATGGGTATAAGTTGTCCTGGGTCTGGGTTTTATTTAATAGTTGATGTAGTGTAATGTTTTATAAAAGATCAATTAATTGGGTTTCCAAGGGTTTTGGAAGAATACACTGATGTATTTCTAAAAGAGTTTGATATATTACCATCTTGATGCGATATTGTGTTTTGGATAGATTTATATCCGTGCATCATTGTAACATCAATTTCCCCATATATTATAAGATCATCTAAGTTACAAGAGTTTTGGGTGCAAATTGATAATGTTTTGTCGTAAGGTTATATTTAACTAGTGTATTTACATATGGTGAACAAGTTCTATTTTTATGGTAGGTAGATAGCTTCTTACATTTGATTATCAATTATTGTCACTTGATCAGGGTGACCCTGAAAACTATTATCCCCTACAAAATAGTGAAGATCTAATTGATTAGTTCTAGTGAGTTTATAGGTCATCAAAGATTTGTTTATGATCGAGATATCATCAAATGTGAGTTAAGGATGCATATATTATAAATATTTATTTATTATTTCAATATTGTAATTATTAGTTAATTTCAATGTATTTTTATATTATAAATTATATAGTCATGATCATGGGATTGATTAATACAACGTTCTTTGAGTTTCTAGAACAATTCCTGAAGGAGGTTTTTGATAAAATTTTGGTGTATTTTATGATGGAGATAGAGTATACAAAGAATATGTGAACTGTTTGGTGAGGCTTCCTTGTCAAAAACTATTTGGAAAGCTACTGAAGTGTGAGCTCTAGGTCCATGAGGTTTATTTCATGGGACATGTCATGTCTAGGAATTGTGTTGATCTGGATCCTTAAATTATTATGGTGACTATTTCATGGTTATCTCCTAATAATGTCATAGAGGTTCAAAGATTCCTTGGTCATTATAGTAATTATAGGGGGCTCATATAAAATTGGTTTGTGAATATTAATCCATCAATTGATTTTTCTATAAATGATCATGATTTTGTTTGCAATGACAAGTGCTTGGATTTTTTTGTGTACTTGATGAAAAATAAAACTAGTACTCTCAATATTTATTCATAAGAGGAAGGAGTTTTATTTTATTGTTATTATGAAAATTTGATTTTAGGATTAGGTTTTATCTTGACACTATAGAGAGTAGTTATAATATAAGGGTATTTTAAATTATAATATCTGGAAAAAACTATGATATCACGAACAAGCTGTGGTTGGGTTTGATTTGATATTATGGTAGAATTACCCCATCAATGGGCTCTTTTTGATATTCAATTTTTTTTGATATTAATGTATATATTATACTATTTTAGTATAAATTTTCCATAATAGTGGTGTATGGAATTCATCCAATATTGTAAATTTTATATTTCCTACATGATGGGGAATGATAATATTGTTTCTGATGCTTTGATCAGGACGTCCCATGGAGATTTTGTGCATGAGTCTGGAGAAACATGAATGATGATTGAGGATCTTTCTATGATGCAACTTGATATTAGATAAGTTTTTGTTAGAGGGTGTATTTAATAGATAACAACGTAGTTATCTTTGGTTCAATAATAGGTAGAGTCTGAGATGTTGGATTTTATGGTAGAGATTAATTGAAATTGGGTTGATATCGGTTATTCTCCTAAGGTTTATTCAGAGGATAATAAATGTCATTTGTTTTTATGGGAGGATCTTCATTCTATATATGAGGTAAGATATCTATTTTAAATAGTTATATATCTTACTTTTGGTGGTATATCATAGTTTTGTGATGATGTACCATTCGTTATGTTTTTTGGTTTTTTTGTCATGAGATGACAAAATTGGTTATTGATTTCATTATTTGGTAATTGGTTTTATAGAGGGTGAAGGAGGAGAATCATGTTCTTAGCAGGTTACTTTAGATAGTTCATGTTCCTTGTGGAAGGGGGAGGATGTTTCGATGGAATTCATCCCCAAATTTTCCTAATTATTATGGAAGATGAAATTCTATATAGGTGATCATAATCTACCTAATAAATTTTTATTACTTTTTATAGATTCTTCAGTTGAGTTTAGTGGATTTATTTGAGGTAATATCTTAAAGAGGTGGTGGGGAATCATGGGGTTCTGAATATGACCATCTCTAATTATAATCCACTTTCAACTTCCATGGTGTGAATATGTATTCATTATACTTTATTATATTATAAATTATATAGAAATTATTTTCATCTACAGATGAATGATTATATATATAAGTCTATCCATTCCTTATAGGACATGTTGGGAATATGAATTCTCGATTTTGGAGGTTTATGGGTGAGGAAGTGATCCATAGTTGAGTTCATATAAAATAATTTTTATCATTATGCCATTATTATAGATTCATTTGATGCACTATATGGTTGACCATGCCAAACTATGTTGTGTGGGACTGAGGTTGGATGGCCATTTATTCTCACTAAGAAATTGGTTCATAACATAACAGAGAAGGTCTAGTATATTCATTATTGTATGATGGAATAGTATCATCACTCGATGACCTATGATGATTATATTAGTAGGACTCTAGAGTTTTATAGTAATGATCATGTGTTCTTGATGATATATACTTTTAATTTGAAGTGAAGGTTCAATCCTGAGAATAATCTTTCACCATGACTTTTTGAACCTTTCATAGTGTAGGAATATGTTGGTTTTCTTAATATTACATAGAACCCCCATAAATATTATCCATGTCTACGAGTTCCTTTGTGTGTCAAATATTACCTGATATCTTCAGAATGATTCCAATGTCATTGATTGGGGTGAGATAGAATTTAGAGGTTTATTGAACTTTTAGGATTGACATGAAGATATTGAGGACCGCTGGGAGAATATTCTATGTGTGTTTTCCAATCTCTCAGTTCATTTCGTATAGTGACATGATGTCTTAAAAGGGAGTACTATAATGACTTCATGTTTTTCAATAGAAATTCCCTTCTTATAAATATGTTATAAAATCACATAAAAACACAACATAATGAACTAATAAGTGATAAGTGGCCTTTAAACATAAGTTTGTCACTTCTATGTTTGGAATTTCAAAAATCTGTCATACATGGTTACAATCAGTATGTTATTTGAAGTGCAATAAGAAAAATATAATTTTTGGTGAATAGTAACATGACCTTATGAATACTAACAAAAACTTATTTATAGTGATATACCCAAATGAATAGTAACTTTAATAATGATAATATATAAATAATATTTATGTTGCCTATATTTTAGAATAAGTAAATGAATGTTTTTAAAACTGGGTTTTGTTAATAAATTATGATTTTAATTAAATATTAAAATTATAATTTTTAGAAAATTATTTTTTAAAAATGGAATTAATTTTTGGTCTCTACGCATCGAAAAATGGTTGGGGTGAATTTCAGGGATTTTTATGAAATACTTGAATTTTTGGTGAATAGTAAAATACATTAATTTAACGTATAAATACATTATAATTTAATCCCTATATTACTAACATCACAAGTGATGTAAGAACCCAAATATCTAACTCACATTCCCTTTTTACTATTCTTTTTCATTAAATTGTCTCTATTTCTTGTCTTAGGGGAAATTAATAAACTAATGAATTAAATATTAAGATAACCCCTCTCCCCTCCACTATAAATACCACCCTTCACACCCTCATTTACCCACTCCTCTCAAGCATCAAGCCTTTCCTAAACTCTTCCCAAACATAATAATTATCTCATCCCCCACATCCAATAGCTTCTGGTCTCATCAAAAGACCAAACCTATCTTCTTTAAGGAGGATCTCAAGAGGAGGATTCAAGAGTTAATTCCTCTCTCTCTGTCTTTCCTTTAAATTCCTTTCAATTTCATGTTCTTTTCTTATTCTATCTCAACCTATCTTCATCCACATGGTATGGTAACTCTGTTATTATACATACAATGGAATTTTATGATACTAATATTATACCACCCAACCCCCTTCTCCTCTTCCTTTTATTTTATAAAAGAAAATGTTGTTCGTGAGGTGTTAATCAATCACCTTCAAAAACGAAATGTTTTCTTTTTCCTTTTTTTCTTTAATATATGGTCATGAAGCCATTTTTATGGTTTAAGAAGAATATTTTATATGTTTTATGTCCTATTTAATGTTCTGGAACTCTCTTATGTATATATTACTAAATGATTAATCAAAACAATTTCATTGTGGTCGAAAAACCGCCCAAATTAACCCAAACAATCATCATTTAATTCTTATATAATGATTCATCCACATGGTATATAATATAATTAAGTATATTATCATTTAAACTTCTATAATATCATTAATAACATGAAATATCATTTTTTGTATGTTTATCCATGTTCTACATGAACTTTCATTTAAGAATACAAGTGAACCACACAAGAAAACCACAAAAATGAACATTCACGAACAATGTTTTTAAACCCTATAACTCATAAAAGACCCATAAAATTAAATATTGAATCCAAAATTAACCCTATTAGTGTATAAAAGGTTATATAATTTCTAATTAATGAATATAATGTCATTATACATGACATAAAATCAAAGAAAGTGTTATGATACAAGGTAAGGGGAAATTCTAAAACTCCATCTTCTTTCATCGGGTTCTCCATCGTTCACTCCATTTTTGATATGGTTATTCCATAAAAATCATTTATTCATCATTTTATTTATTTCTCGGGGATATACATGTTTACCACTATTGTTTATGACAAACAAAATGTCATCCAAAAGAACTATTCTTTTAAGAACTCACCTTTTACTTCTCACTCAAGATTAACGGTTCTTGTAACATGTATGTTATTCCTTCCTTTTGAGAACCCAATGTTTATGAATATATTCTTATAATATGAAACCCATTCCTTTCCGTGGGTTAGTTATGTTGATTTTTGATATATTTTCATTGTGGCATGCACGAAACATTATAATGTTATGATGTGACGGGTGCACCCAGAATTTTATAGTGCAATATGAATGTTTCAAAGTGACGGGTGCGCCTAGAAGTATATAGTTCTAGAATGCATTTGGAAAAGTGATGAATATCGTAAGTTAATGTGAACTTATGTGTGAACAAGATTCCATATTTTTTTTCACAATTATGTGTGGTAGTTAACCACTAAGACATGATTTGTCATTTTTTATGCATTACCACATTTCAAGTCTTTTATTTATGCTTCCTCTCATGTTCATGATTATTGCCTATGATATGACTATGATAACGCCATGATATATTATTTTTATCTATCCTCTTAATGGGATTTTAGCTCACCCCTTTTGATGTATATCATATAGTGGATACATGTACTAAATATAGGTCAAGTGCCAACAAGAAGCTAGAGAGGAATAAATTAAGTAATTGTTTATGCTTGATGTAGCAATTTTTATGTATGGTCCTAGGTTTTCCAAGACTCTAATCCTTTCGATCCTCTATGTGTAATACTATTTTGTTGTTTATATTTAAAATGATTTAATAGTAATGTAAGAAATGGTTGGGTCATTATAGTTAGTATCAGACGAAAGGTTTAGTAAAGCTTGGAATTAGGATTAGTGAACCCTAGAGAAAACCACTTGCATGAGACTAAGTACAAATATGCACACAAGAATGTTTAAATAGGGACCCCAAAAGTTATTTTTTTAGTATAAACTGTGAAAATGAATAATCTATTCATGAATTTTTGACTTTGTTTTTTTCTAACCATTTCAATTGTAGAAAATTATGGGCACTAAGAGAAACTAGGCCAATAACTCATGTGAGTGCCAATGCAACGATTGCCCGAACAACATCCCCAATGATTTGGGAGGTAGAGTTTAGAACATAATGGAGATTCTTACCCAACTATCTCAGGTTATGAACATTAAAAATAATAATGGGTAACATCTTCCTTCACCAAAGAGGGACCAACTGGATATCAAATGTTTTTTTGTGGAAACTAATACCGACATTTAGTGTATCTTATGATCCACTAGTTACGGAGAAATGTGTCAACTCCATGGAGAAGATATTTTTTGTTCTTCACTATTCTGAGATGGAGAAGGTGAAACTAGCTATTTATCATCTAGATGGAGAGTCAGATCAATGGTGGGCTTTCATTAAGAACATCAGGCCAAGGGAGATAATTGAATATATGGAAGGGGAAGACTTCAAGAAAATTTTTATTAACATGTATTTACCATGAACTCTTCTAACATAGATGGAGAGAGAATTTCTAGAGCTCAGGAAAAAAGAAGGAGAATCTGCCACAACCTATGAAGTGAATTTCACAAGGCTTGCGAGGCACGCTTCATCTTTTGTAATAAACAATGATAGAAAAATTGATAGATTCTTTAGTGGATTAAAACCACAACTTCAAAAGGATCTTGCAATTTGAGACTTTGGGAGTTATGAAGATGTTGTTCAATGTGCTATCAAAGTGGAGATGGAGTTTGGAGAATGGTCCCATGGCTATGGCGATAAGAAACGAAAGATGGAGTTTCAAGCAAGTGGATCTAATGAAAAAGTTGGGAAGAATACTCAATGACCCACATGCCAAAAATGTGGGAAGTTGCCCAATGGGAACTACCTCAAAGGGATGGGGAAGTGCTTCATGTGTGGGAAAGAAGGAAACCATGATCAAGAGTTTCATAAAGACATGAAAAAGAAGGAGAATGTGGTTGGAGAAAGGAGAGAACCCCCCATGGTTTAATGCTACAACTTTAGGGAGCTAGAACACTATGCAAGTCAGCACACAAAACCTTGAGTTCTCGAGGGTAATCAGTGTCATCAGCCATCAAATACAAAGGATCAAGGGAAGGCTTAATCCATCACTACTATGGAAGTAGATAAAGATAATGAATTCGTACATGGTACACTTCTTATTCACTCAAAAATTGGAAAAGTATAATTTGATTCAAGTTCTACGCATTGCGTTATATCTTTAATGTTTGCTAGAACTATAGAATTGAAGACTTGGAACCTTGATTTAGAGATATATTAAAAAACACTAAGTGGTTCAATCATCGCAAACCAAGTGTTTGTCTCTTCTCCTATTGGCGTATGTGGGATAATTGTTCCAATGAATCTTGTAATACTTCCCTTGGTGGAATTTGACACTATAATGGGAAAGGATTGGCTCTCGTTATATAGAGCATGCATCAACTATAGGGAAAAGGAATTATCTTCTCATATTCTGACCCATCCCATGCTTCTCTACAAATTCAAGGAAGATCATGAATATCCTTTGAAAAATCCTTCATCTGTGAGGGTGTTGATTCTTTATGAAGATGAATACCTCGGCCAAATGGTTGAGTCAAAGGAAAGTTCCAACCTGGAGAAAATGCCTATCATGAGGGAATACAATGATTTATTTCCCAAAGAGTTACCCAGAATTCCCCCAGATCGTGAGGTAGAGTTCTCAATCAAACACATACTTGGAGCTACTCTTATCTCCAAGTGTCCCTATTGGATGAATCCTATCGAACTAGAAGAGTTAAAGTAGCAGCTACAAGAGCATATGGACAAATGGTTCATACGCCCTAGTGCATCACATTGGGGTGTGCTAGTGCCCTATGTGAAGAAGAAGGATGGAATAATGCAGTTGTGGATAGATTATCGGGAACTCACCAAGATCACCATAAAGAACAAGTATCCTCTTACAAGGATTGACAACATGTTGGATCAGTTAAGAGGGGGTCAATACTTCTCAAAGGTGGATCTTCATTATGGATATCATCAACTAAAGGTGAAGAAGGAATATATTCAGAAGACGAACTTCCCTACAAGGTATGGGCACTATGAGTTTCTGGTGATGCCCTTCAGACTAACTAATACCCCTGTAATCTTCATGGATATGATGAATAGAGTCTTTAGACATAACTTGACAAATTTAAGGTAGTGTTTATTGATGATATTATCATCTACTACAAGATAAAGGAGGAAAATGAAGAACATATAATACTTGTGTTGGTGACATTGAGAAAGGAGAAGTAGTATGCCAAGTTCATCAAGTGTGACTTTTGGATGAAGCAAGTCATGTTTTTTGGATATGTGATCACAAGTGAGGGAATTTATGTGGAGCCTTAAAAAAAAGGTGATTAAGGAATGGCCCAGGCCCTCTAGTGGCACTAAAATCCATAGTTTTCTGGTTTTAGTTGGTTAGTATGGACGTTTGGTGAGAAATATCAGACGATTATCAATCCCACTAACTATGTTAACAAGGAAAGGGGTAAAGTATGTCTGGATAGAAGAATGTGAGGGAAGCTTCAAGGAGCTAAAGAGAAGGTTGATCACTACACCTGTACTGACACTACTGAAAAGTGGAGAAAGTTTTCTGATATACAGTGACACTTAATAGAAAGGATTGGGTCATGTACTCATGAAAAATGACAACGTGATAGCCTATGACTCACAATAATTTTAGATACATGAGCATAACTACCCGACATATGATCTAGAGCTGGCATCCATGCCTGTTTCCTTGAAAATCTAGTAGCACTACCTTTATGGTGAGATGTATGACATATACACTGACCACAAGAGACTAAAGTATAAATTCACACAAAAGGAGATCAACATGCATAAAAGGAGATGATTAAAGATAATCAAGGATTACAATGGCTCTATTCACTATCATCCTGGAATGATGAACAAGGTAGCTGATGCTCTAAGAATAAATGAACCTTATACTCTATCCATTTTATGGATTGAGAAAGACCCTATCTTCGGGGATATGCAATGGATGGGTTTAGAAATTGTAAGGGAATGGGATACATCCTACCTTTACCAAATGATTTCACAACCATCCATCCAAGAGAATATTAAGGAAGCACAAAGGGAAGATGTGGAGATACAAAAGAGGGTGAATGCAGTAAAGGAAGGGAAGATACAAGAGTTTCATATCAACGATGATGGTGTGATTTAGTTTGCAACGAGGATTTTTGTGCCTTATGGGATAAAGAGAGAGATATTGGATAATGCACATAGCTCAACATTCTCTATCCATCATGGGAGTACCAAGATGTACCATGATATCCGAGAACACCCCTGGTGGGATAACATGAAGAAAAAGACTACAAAATATGTCTCAAGGTGTTTGGTATGTCAGGAAGTTAATGAATAGAGACAAAGGTCCAAAGGGTTGATGAAACCATTACCTATACCCATGTGTAAATGGGAGAATGTTACTATGGACTTTGACATGGGGCTCCCGAAGACGTTGAAGGGAAATATTGTGATATGGGTTGTGGTTGACCGACTCACCATGACTACCCATTTTATCGCTATTCGGGAAGACCCCTCAGTTGAACAACATGCAAAGATATATGTGAAGAATGTGGTGAGACTGCATGGTGTTCCATTCTCGATTATCTCTGATCATGATCCAAGATTCACATCTGAATTCTGGAGGAGTCTCCAATATGATTTGTGTACTAAAGTAAATTTTAGCATGACCTATCACCCCAAATTGATGGCCAATCAGAAAAAAGTATTCAAACTCTTGAAGATATTCTTAGAGCATGCTCTCTAGAATTCCAAGGTGGATGGGATAAGAATCACCCATCAGTTGAGTTCTCATACAACAATAGCTTCTACTCGAGTATACATATGGATCCATATGAAGATATTTATGGAATGTGATGTATAACTCCAACCTATTGGGATGATGTTGGATAATGAAAGCTAATTGGGAACGATCTTGTGTAAGAGATGACAGAGAAAGTTCAAGTATCAAAAAACACATCAAAGATGCTCATAGTCAGTAAAAGACCTATGCTAACAACCATCTAAGAGACCTGATGATTCGATATTGGTGATAAAGTCTTCCTTATAATATCACCATGGAAGGGAGTCATGCGATTTGGAAGGAAAGGGAAGTTAAGCCCATGGTACATTGGCCCATTTGGGATACTTGATTGCATAGGGGTCATGGCCTATCAGCATACACTTCTATCGGATATGGCTCAAGTTCATGATGTGTTTCATGTGTCACTCCTGAGGAAGTACATACTGGACCCCTCACATGTACTAAACTCTAAGGTGGTAGAGTTGGAAGATGATCCCATCTATAAAGAGAAACCAGTAGATATTCTGGACCAGAGAGATAAGGTTCTATGCAACAAGACAACCCATATTGTCAAGGTGTTGTGGAAATACCATAAGTTTGAAGAAGCTACTTGGGAACTGGAAGTGGTGATGAGGGTGAAGTACCCTCACCTGTTTATGTAAAACAAAATTTCAAGGGAGAAATTTCATAAGGGGGAATAATGTAACTACCCAATGTTTTTCAATGGAAATTACCTTATTATAAATATGTCATAATGTCACTTGAAAACATGACATAATAAACTACTAAGTGCTAAGTTACCTTTAAAAATAAGTTTTTCACTTCTGTGTTTGGAATTTCGAACATCTTACATATACGGTTTCAATCAGTAAGTTATTTGGAGTATAATAAGAAAAAACTAATTTTTGGTGAATAGTAACCTACTCCTAGGAATAGTAACTTACACTTATTAATAGTGATACACCCTAATGAATAGTAACCTTGAATTTTATAATATATAAATAATATTCAAGTTGAAAGTACGATATACTAATATTTTAGAATAAGTAAATGAATGTTTTAAAACCTGTTTTTAGTAACAAATTTTTATTATAATTAATTATTAAAATAATAATATTTAGAAAATTATTTTTGAAAAATAGATATCATTTTTAGATTCTACGCATTGAAAAATGGTTGGTGTTATTTTCTGGGATTTTTCTAAAATACTTGAATTTTTGTTGAATAGTAAAATACCATAATTTACCATATAAATACATTATAATTTAAACCCACTTTTCCGGACATCAAACATGATGTAAGCAACCAAATATTGAACTCAAATTCCCTCTATAATATTCTTGGTCATGTAATCATCACTATTTCAAGTCTTAGGAGAAATTAATAAACTAATGAATTAAATATTAAGACAACCCCTCTCCCTCCACTATAAATACCACCCTTCACACCCTCATTTCCTCACACCTCTCAAGCTTCAATATGTTCCTAAACACTGCCAAAAAACCTTCCCTAACCCCTCCCCCATGTAAAAGAGGTTTGGGTCTCATTTAAAGACCTATACTAGCTTCCTTAAGGAGGATCTCAAGAGGAGGATTCAAGAGGTAATTCCTCTCTCTCTCTCTATTTTTCCTTTAAATTCCATTCAATTTCATGTTCTTTTCTTATTCTCTCTGCCACATATCTTTACCCATAAGGTATGGTAACTCTAGTATCATACATATAATGTAATGTTATGATTCTAATATTATACCATCCAACCCCCTTCCTCACTTCCTTTTGTTTTATAAAAGAAATCATTGTTCGTAAGGTGTTAATCTATCACCTTCAAGAACGACATGGTTTCCTTTTCAATTTTTTATTTCAGATATGGTCATGAAACCATTTTTAAGGTTGAAATAGAATATTTTATATGTATTTTGTCCTATTTAAAGTTATGTATCTATCGTATTTACATATTACAAAATGTTTAATCCAACCAATTTCCTTATTGTCGAAAACCGCCAAAATTAACCAAAAAAATCATCATTTAATTCGTCTCTAATGATTCATCCACCTAGAATATAAAATAATTCTTTATAAGATCATTAAATGTTATGGAATATCATTATTAACATGATATATCATTTTTGTATTTTTATCCAAGTTCTACACGAACATTCATTTAAGAGTACAAGTGAACCACTCAAGAAAACCATAAAAACAAACATTCCCAAACAATGGTTTTAAACCATATAACTCATAAAGAGTACCATAAAATAACACAATGAAACCAAAATTAACCGTATTATTTTATAAAAGGTTATGTAATTTCTAATTAATTAATATAAAGTCATTATAGAGGACATATAAGCAAGGAAAGCGTTCAGATACAAGGTACGAGGGAATTCTCAAACCCAACATTCTTTGTTCGGGTTCTCTCTATTTAACTCCATTTTTATATGTTTATTCCCTAAAATCCATTTTTTCCCATTTTCATTCAATTTATGGGATATACATGCTTACCACTCGTTTTTATGCCATTAAAAATGTTTTCCAAAAGAACTCCTCTTTTATGAACTCACTTTTTACTTCTCACTCAAGGTTGATGGTTCTTGTAACATGTATGTTATTCTCTCCTTCTTTTGGGAACCCAATATTTATGAATGTGTTCTTATGAGATAAAATCCATTCCTTTCCAATGGTTATTTATGTTCATTTTATATATATATTCATTGTTTCATGCATGATAAATGATAATGATAATGTTATGATGTGATGGGTCTGCCCAGAATTATATAGTGCAATATGAATGTCTCAATGTGATGGGTGCTCCCGGAATTATACAATGCTTTAATGTATTAGTTAAAGTGATGAATCTCAGGATTTTAGGTGAAATTATATTTGAAGAAGATTCTAGCTTTGTTCACATGTTTATGTGGTAGTTAACCACTAAAACATGATGTTTCGTTTTTTATGCATTGCCACATTTCAAGTCTCTTATTTATACTTCCTCTCATGTCCATGATTCTTGATTATGATATGACTATTTTCACCCCATGATATATGGTTATTATCTAACCTCTTATTGGGCTTTAGCTAACCACTTTTGATGTATATCCTTAGGAGGTTACATGTACTAAGGAGAGGCCCAATGCAAAAAAGAATCTAGGTAAGAAGAAATTAAATAAATGTTTATATTGGATGTAGTAATACTTATGTGTGGTTCTAGTTTTTCCATGACACTAAACCTTTGGATCCTCTAGGTGTAATACTGTTTTGTTGTATATATTTAAAAAGATGTAATAGGAATGTATGAAAAGGTTGGGTCCCTATAAGTACTTAGGAGAGGGAGTTACATATTCATACTCAATATCCCAAGTTGTTTGATTTTTTTCCATTATGATTAGATTCAATGTTTCTTACACATTATTTGGTTATATGTTTTATGATATTGTATGTTTATCCACCTTATTCTATGGATAATTTATAACACTCTTTTTGATGGAAGATCATTGATAAGTATATTATATGGTCATGGTCCTATTTTCCCCCATTGTTTAATTCCAAGATTTTGGTTTAAATTATTGATGATGGGAATCTTATGATAGGTTTCTCATATACGGTTTTGGTTTTTTTCTAAGACATTAAATTGTTTTTTTGGAAAACAGTGGTATATGAGAATGGTTTCTTGTGTAGAAGTGTTTCTTGAGCTCAAATGTTGGCTAGAGGCGGGGGATCGTGGGGCGTTAATAATCCTTATAGCATGGAGGTTTTGAGGTGGAATTTTGGTAAAGGTAACTACTCTTAAAGTGTTCCTTTATGACATGGAATGTTGGGATACCCCAATGATGAAAGGCTTACATTCTAAGATATGACTCTTTTGATGTTGGCTTGTTGTATATAAAGATTGGTAATGGTTTTGGGACATAGGATGAATATTGGGTGGTTCTTCCAAAATATACATCACTATAGAATGATATTATGGATAAAACATAGTCCTTGGGGGTTGAGGTTCTTATTTATTCCTTCTGAGGGATGGATATGGTATAGGGAAATGGTCTTGGTGTGGATTCTTGAAGGTTGGGTTTCCTTCTTTACTGAATTGGGGAGTATCGAGGAATGATGTCTATATTATGATGTTTTTTTACCCTAGGTGTATAGAATTAGTGTTTTGATTAGATTTTAGAAATATGGATATATTAAGTATTTATTCCATGAATTTTTTATTGTGGTTTTATCAAGATCATAGTGGCAAAGTCATCTATTTTTAAATGATGTTTTAGTGAAAACACTAGTGGTTTTAGAAAGGTCACATTTATATTAATGATATTATTTATTCTATGTCCAATGAAAATTTCAAACCCCTATAAAAATCATGTTATTTACAACCTTATCCTTATAACCCGTCAAAACTCAAGCATCTATTTCAGAGACATTGAGCACACTCTATTAGGATTTTTCACCCAATATATAGAGATCAGTTTACTATGATCTGATATCTATTTTCTTTATTCATGTTGGTTCGGTTCATTCACATTATATATTTTTAAACTACAAAATCATAATTCCATTGATTTTAATGGGATTTTTGTTGATCCATTATTAAATATTCTTGGTGTGATGAAATCCATATGGATCATGATTTTCTCAAGGGAGAGTTTATTAGAGAACTATGCTTGTTTCCCCATTCCTATAAAGTGAACATTGGAATATTTTTAACGAGGAAGTGGATTCACTAATTATCATTATTTTAGGTAAAATTATGGAATTAATTAAATTTATCTTCTTTGGGAAAATTATAGAATAAACCTAATCAAAAGAATAATTTATAAATTAATTAATAACTAAATATATAAAGGGATACGGTGATCGTGTGTGGTTTATATTATATTGAACTGATCTAGATATTTTATTAATACTGTAAAATTGATTTTTTTTATTATTGTTCCTTAGCATATGTGATACACATTTATGTTTTTAAAAAATGTAAACATGTGAATAATAAGTGAATTTTTAAACCTAAATATGAATTTAGTTATCATTATTCAATATTTTTTTTAACTTGGTAGTGTTTCATGTACATGATTATTTTTTGTTATCTTTATTGATAGCAATTTTATTTGTGACTTTTAATGAATAAAAATAATCACAATGAATTGGTTTATTCAATTAGGTAAAATAAAAATATTTATTTTGTGGAATTAAATTTTTTGGGATTTTTAGAATCCTATCCTTTTTTATATAGGATTGTAAGACTAGGTGTTGTGGATATGGATTCCCCTTCAGTATGACATACATAAAATAACATTATTACTATGACTGTGATTTATCTTTTTGAAAACTTTTGATATATCATTGTGGACCTAGTATAATTTCGATATGAGGAAGGGGTGTATAAGATTATTTTATATTTAGAAATTCTAATTGAGTTTTTGTTGAGAGTAGGTTGATGTTGGGATAGATGGAATAGGTTGAGAGTGGGGCTTCCCTTTTTGATGGGTGGAAGTGTTGGGTTGTTTTTTAAATGTTATGGGTTGTGAGATGGTCATTCTTTTATTCTTGATATTTTCATCATAGTGATTGGTTTCTTGATGATTGGTTTTTTTAATTTCTAAATGCCTTATACTATTTTTCAATTAAGTTGAAGTTCTCATCCATTATATTGCTTTCTAAATGATTACTATAATTCTTTGAAATATTTAATGGTAACCAAATTGTAAATGACATCATCGGATTTGGTGTTAATGATAGTGTTAAAGAAATATTAAATAATAATAATGGGATATTTAGAGTGAATTATCTATGATAATGATATGGATATGTGGAAATTTATATAATAATTATGAATGTAATGGATTATAATGAATTTTTATAATAAATATAGAATTTTTAATCAGTTTAGTTAATGATTTGTAATTTTATGACTTACTAAATGCAAATTATTAGGGATATTAAATCATAACACTTACGTGATTGTATGAAATATACATTCTATGAAATTACCAATGGTATTCTAGTGTCAAGTGGGACAATAACATCACTTGAGTGTAATTATTAATATTTTACCTTATTTTGGTTGTGTTATATAATATTCATAATATTTTTTAATTTCATATGATCCACCACCGATTTTTTTCAGGAAGTTGACAACCAATTGTTTTTTGTTCCATGAGGTTTTCTGAATATTTAGGATGATGAGGGAAAATATGTCTCACTACGCAATTATCCACAACCTCACCCAAAACACTGAATTATATGTATGCGTATCCTTACCATTATATGTTAATGTTTTGGGTATGTGTCTAAATTATTTTTGATGGATCTTAGTTTTATAATGAATTTATTTGTGGGATATAGTGATATATAATTGTAGAATATTGTTTTATCTATACAATAATCACTATGTTCTCTTATTAGGGTACTAAAATGGGTTGTGGTTTCTTGAAGTAAAATGCATGTTACATAGGTTGTAATGGATGTTATACTAGTTAGTTGGTTATAATATTTGATTACGATATATTTGCATGGGGTGTAGGATGAGAAAATGACCTAGTTCTGAGATGGTTTTCAAAGGGTAGGATATCTTATGGAAGCTATTTGAGACCGTGACATTTGATTTTGTGTCATTATAATGATATACAATTTGGGAAGAGTATGTGGTATAATTAACACAAAATTTTATACATATATATCACATCCTAGTATATGAATATTCATTACCTAAAATATCGATCCATACTATAATTGTTTGGGTCTAGTGTCTTCAAAAACATGGAAACATAAACATCTATTTTATGATTATGCAATATAGTGTCCCACTATGTTTTTTATAACTATCACCCTTATCAAGAACATCATACATAATTGATTTCTCTATAACCTTTGGAAAGAAAATATAGGAAAATTTGTTCTTAGACTCTCCTTAGTGGTAAAAAATAAAGATATCAAAATATCATGAGTATAAGGGTATGATAACATGAGAATGGAATTTTAAAACCACAACTTTCATATCATGGATCATAAACTTGAGTTATGGGAAAAGTATTTGTATTTCATAAGACAAAAATCATAATGCAATCAGAGAACATAGTCCATGGGAAAAAATAGTCATACATTTATAAAATACCCATAAACATAGAAGATATTATGTTAAGGCTATCCAATAAGACATTAATAACATGTTAGTATTGGGATAACCACCCTTTTACCTACTTAGATCTTGGTATAACCTCTAATTTACTCTCTGTTATGCTTGGGAAAAACTCCCATGCGCCCTCTTTTGGGCTTGGGATAACCACCTGTGTACCCTTTGAGCACATAAAACATTAATCATTAACCAATGAATTAGAGGGAGATATAGGACAAACCCATCATGTAATAAAAATAATATATATGTGTTTGAAAATATCATAAAATGGAAATAATATTATAACCCATTGAAATAAAATGGCTTCATAAGTATTTCATTCTAACAAAACACATGTACACGATTCAAGTTTAATAAATATTTCATCATTTCATAATAGCATAACACATGAATAAATAATGAGTTTCATACAAATATTTTTATCATAAACATAAATTATCCAATGAAATAATATGTACTTTACCATTTTATTATATCCCAAGTAATTATTAATTAACATGAAAGGATTCTATCTTATATGGAAAATGATTTTGAAAGGTTACATGGAACATTTATTCAGGAAAATATCTTTACAATTTGAAACCACCTATTTAAAATCTAAAAAACTCCCAAATATTAAATAAGACACTGTATTTGAAATAATAATGGTATACTTTTAAATAAATCTTTAAATCATTGAATGTTCAAGGATGTGTGAAATATTATTCATGCCATCCAAGTTAAAACAAATATTCCTTTCACATTTCTGTTAAAAGAAAAAAATAGGAATTATTTTAAAAAATATAATAAAAATCCATGAAAATAATATTTTTTCAAAGTATAATAATTCATAAAAATATATTTATTATACCATTGTAGGGTATTAGAAAATTTCATAAAAATATTTTTAGGAAAAATAAAAATGGATGGAATTTTTTTGACTAAAGTGAGAAATAAAATTGGTTCTCTTTAATAATTTCTTTGGGAGACATTGGTAAATAACATGATTAAAATGAATGGAAAACATTAAATTTAATGTTATAACCATAGGTTAATAAAATCCATGATTTTCTTGAGTGGTATATCACTTATTCTCATCATTTTAAACATAATCATAAATAATGCTGATAAACATTGAGATTATAACATCAAACATTTATCACTTTGGTAAATTTCAAATAATAATACCCAAGAAATAGAAAAATTATATGTATATTTAAATCATAATTAGTTTTATTATTATCCTCATAAAATACATTCAAGGGTATTATATGCACCACACAATAGAAACATGTGGTGAATATGGCATGTGTCCCACAATAATAAAAAATATTAAAATCTATTACCACATTGGAAAATTTGAAATCATAATAAAAATTCTTAATAAATTCATATTAGACATTGAATATAATTAAAATAATTATTTTAATGATATAACATGTCAAAAAGTCAGTATATACACCACACAAAAGAAACGATCGGTGAATATGGCATGTGTCACCCACAAATAAGAATGAGAATAAAAATACCTTAAATGAAGTCTAGATTTAATTAGTAAACATTGGAAACTCCTATATAATAAATATAATTTTATTATAAATATATCATAATAAAATAATATAATATATCACATCATATATGATTTGATTATGACCTTTTAATACCCTTTTATTAATAATTCACTTTTAAAATCACCTTTTGGGTAGTAACTCATTTCGTTATTATCTGTTTTGGTTTTTTAATTTATGTCCTTTTACTTTGATAACATTTTAATCAGATAATAATTTTAAAAATGATTGTAATTTCATATATATTCATAATATATTTATTTACAGTAATATTTAATAGTAAGACATAGAAAATGAATTACACTATTCATGGAGATGGTAAGTCATACGTACACATGAACACTGTTTCTATTTTCTCAATAAATGGATAATGATAAAGTTTAATAATATATAATCTTTATATAATCATTTTAATTTCATATATATCATATATATATATTCATTAAATATATCCTTTTTACCATCCATTTGAAAATAAAATGAAAAACAAATCACATTACTTCATTGAGATGGAAGTCCACATGTACCCATGAGAAATGATACAATTTTTAAATGAATAGGGTGGTAATATTTTAGATGTGATATTATAATCAATGGAGTATAAATAAGTAATTAATATCATACAAACAAATTTTGTACATAATTATCTTCATTCATGGAATAAAATGATGGAAAAAGAATTACATCGGTTCACGAGGTTGTAGTGTGCCATACATATGATGTTAGAAAAATATTTTGGTGTGATTTTTCAAAATAAAATGTGTTTCAGAGTGTGAATAAAAAAGGATATGGGGTTTCCTTTTATAATTAGGGGAGATTACACAAATGGAATTTCTGAAAATAAAATGTTATAACCCTATTAATGCATGCCATTATGATAAAAAATAACCCATTATTATACCTTATATTTGATAAGGTATAAATATTTTATAAGGTGTTAATATATCCATAAATTAGGATTAGGACTTTTTTAGGTCATTTTCCCATTAATTTTTTATTTTAACACCGTGCAAACCCTTTTAAGCATTATCCACAATAATTATTTTTTTACTATTTTTACTATTAATTAGGGAAACATTAAGATGATATTATTATATAAAATGAATTAGGATGATTCAAAATATGAAATCCAATTTTCAAAATTCAATTCATATAAGATTAATAATTTAATTTAAATTTTTTACCTGCACACATGATGAAAATGTCCTTTTACAAAGAAAAGTTATAATAAGTATAAAATTTTATATCAAAATTGAATAAAAAATTTATTACAATAACCTTAATTGAAAAAATAATAATACAATTGATCTAATTTAAATTCGAATACAATTTTAAAACAAAATGGAACTTTTTAAATTCTTCAAAAAAGGATAATTTTTATTAAATATTATTATTCTTAATTATTCTTCAATAAATCAATCTTTTTAAAAAGTATTCAAATTATCTCTTTGATAAATTTGACATGTTGATTTAAAAAAAGAAGCTCATTTTTTAAATAAAATTTCTAAAAGTGGAAATAATTACTTTTATTATTTTCCACAAATATCAATAAAAACTTTTTTGAGAAAAAAGTATTTTCAAGGATTATAAAGAATTTAATAAAAATTATGTACTTTTTTATCAATATATTTTATTTATATAAAACAATTATAATTAATTTTAAAAATATGTTTTTTCCTATTTATACCATCAAGTTTAATTTTTAGGTTATAATGGCTATGTTTGAATAATAATCTTAACAGTATATTATGGTTCATTAAAAATTGGTGTTGCGTGTAATGAAAGATGTCAATATAAAATTTATTTGAAAAAAAATATTTCATAAAAAATAAAGGGTTTATGTTTAACCCCCATTGAAATCAATTTAACCATCAAAATTCTATCATTATGATATAAAAAATTAAATATACTTCTAACTCATTATATCCTCAAGTTCCCATGTAGCTTTTATAAACTGGTGGTTCATCCATAAAACCATAACCATGTGAGTTGTCTTGTTTCATAGAACATTCAATACATGATTTTGAAATAACAAAATCTATTCTTAATATGAAATATCATGATCCATTGGTATAATCATTGAGTTCAGTATATGTGAAGGATCTTGTTTGTACTTCCTTAGGAGAGATAGATAAAATAAACCATAGAACTGAGAGAGGTTTAGTGAATGCACCAATAGATAATCTCTTATCCCTACTAGACCCCAAATATGAAATGGAAAAATATACATTGTAATTAACTTCGATTTCTTCCTAAATCTCATGAAATTAGTCCATATAACAAATCATTGGTAACCTTCTCTCCAAATTCAAACTATTGATTATTCCTACAATTTCCAATATTAGAATTATATCAAATCATAGCTACCTTCATGTTTTGTTGAATGGATATGACTTTATTTTCCATTTCCTAAGATAAATAATGTCCGAATAACTTTATTTCTCTAAATTAATCCCTTAATTTTTTATTTATACAATTATATCCAGAGATAGATTTATAAGGATCTATTTGAATGCTCATTTTGAAGTTACTTTTGTAAGAAAACTCAAATAGAGGAATGTGTTGATCCCAACCAACATTTAAATCCCTAGAAAAAGATATTAGAATATCCTCTAGGGTTTTAATTGATCTCTTAGACTAACAATATATTTGATGATTATAAGCTTTGGTGAAACATAACATCATATCTAAATCCCATTGAATACTTTTCCATAACATCAAGGTAAACCTCATATACCAAATAGATATAATATAATGTGGTACTCCATAAATCCTTACCACTTAATTAATTTATATGTTTTCTTACAGATCTTTAGAGAAATATTATCTAATATTGATGAATTTTTCTGACATATTATAGAGAATGACTACGACACATATATCATTATTCTATTTATTTATTTTTTGGAGTCAAACAAAAAAATAAATGGAAATGTTTTCCTATTACCATTTTGGTATGGGAAATGGTTGTGAAATCTCCATATATTTTTGTTTACCAAACATAACATTCTGATATAGAAATCACTGAGATACATAATTAGAAATTTCTCTCTTCATTCCATCCCACAAAAACAGTATTTCAAATCTCTATAAATCTTCGTACTCTTAGGATGAATAGATAATGAATAAGTCTGATGTTCATTTAATATATCCATAAAATATTTTATTAATAGAACACATACATGGTTCATGAACCTTATCATTACTTCACAATCAAGGTTGAACTCAATAAAACTTCCAAGCCACTTTTTAGCTCTAAATTTTACTTCTATAAATCTTTAATCATCACTTGTATAGATTATTTAACACATATTTGATAAAGATTATATTTACCCCCTTCATTCAAAATGTTTTGATCCCTGATTTCCAAATCCCCAAATATTACATCTTTCGTGATCCTCATCATAGATATCCTTGATTTATCCTTTCAGCTCAAGGCATCAACAACATTGTTCACATTCCTAGGATGGCAATCTTTTGAGAAATAATAATATTTAATCATCTACAAAAATCTTATCTAGAACTTTTTCAACTCATTCTACAGGCATATATTATTTATTATCTTATAATAATTATATATATCGTACTGTTTTCTATAAAAAATATGAATCAACATTTTATGTTAAAATTACCATAGCTAACTCCAAATCACAATTTTGGTAATTTTTCTCCCTAACAATGAGTTTTCAGGAGGTAGAATATATAACCACGTAATTATACATGAGAATACATTCCAGTAATTTTTTTGATGCATCACAATAGATTAAAAATCCTTATCCACTATAGGGTAATGTAATTATAGGAGAACTGACTAACCTTCTATTTAGTTCCTTCAAATTTTCCTTACATTCTTCTATCCAAAGAAACCTGGATCACTTTTGATATAACATGGTGAGTGTATTATATAGTCATGAAGAGTTATCCTTAAATCATCAATAACATTTATCCATAATAATAAAAATTTGGATCTCAATCACAGTGGTTAGTCTATGCCAACATTCAATATCATTCATTTTTGATGGATCGACATATATACCCTATATTGAGAATATATTCCCAAAAAATGAAACATTCTGTAACTAAAATTTACATTTTATATTTTTTGCATACCATTTCACCTTTTTTAAGGACTTTAATACAATTCTAAAGTGAACTTGATTCTATTCCTTTCCCATTGAATAGATTACACTATCATTTATATTGACTACCACAAACTAATAAAGGTAATATCTAAAGCCTCTATTTATTAAACACATAAAAATATCAAGGGAATTATTATGACCGAATGGAATCACTATATATTCAAAGAATCTATAACTATTATTAAATAAATTAATTTGTATATCTAGCTTCAAAAACGATAATGTATGATATCTCGAATGAAGGTTAATCTTAGAAATGTATTGACATACAATTAATTGATCAAACAAGTCATCAATACAGGGACAGAGATACATGTTCTTGATTATGATCTTGTTCAATCTGTAATAATCAGCACCAAGTCACATCACTCCATATTTCTTCTCATCAACAATAATAGTACACCACATGGTGACACATTTGGATGACTAAATATGTTTTCAAGATTCTCCTTCAGTTTCTTATTTAATTTTAACAACTAAATTGGGGCCACTATATATGGAGTCCTTAAAACAGATGAGTCACTAGGTATGAGTTCAATTGAGAACTCAATGTCATGGTTTAGTGAAAGACTTGGAAAATCCTCTCGAAATACCTCAGAAAACTCTCATAAAATAAGAAGATCAACCATGTTTAATTTATCCCAAATCATCTTAGACTAACTACTCTTTTGAAAGGGAATAAAGACACATAAAATCGTTTTTATCTTAATCGGAAGATCATATCTTTCATCAAAAGAATACATGATAATAGTTTGTTTGGAATATCAAAAGTGACTATAATTACATGAAAAATTTTGTAGGAATTATTTAAATAAAACCAATAGAAGTCTAATATAACATCAAACACAACTAGAGGGAGAATTTATGGGAACTGTAGCAGTACTGTAGTAGGGTAGGGATGAATTTCTAGATTACTGCAACAGTACTATAGTGGGTTACTGTAGTAGTACTATTAAAACAATGGAATTGTAGCAGTGGTGACACTATAGTGGCATCAGTACTGTATCATGAACTATAGTATCATGGTTACTATAGTAGTTCTTTTTACCAAGGGGTCCTTTGTTCCAAAAAATGGGCTTTCAAGCCTTGTATTTAGGCCACCTGGTCTTGGGACTTCAGGCTATGTAATGTGTCTCGCTCTACCCAAGTCTTAAAAAGAGATATTTTCTTTAATAATAAATTGAGGATTCAGGCCCAAACATTAAGAAAAACAACTAGAGGTAGAATAAGATGGTTTTCATGAAGGAATTTCCCATAAACTTCAATCGAAGAAGAATCATATCTATGAGATGCGATCAACACACCATTAAGGATTTCATTGCAAATTTAACATCTAATAACTATAAATATGGATTAACATTCTTTGATATATTTCTTGATATATTATAATATAAATAAATAATCTAAAATAGGATACTTAAATATTTTAAAATAACAATTATGACATAAACATCATCATTCTATCTTCATTCCCATAATAAAACAAAAATTGATTTTTTTATTATAACACATTGTTAATTAGTGTGATAAATCATATTATAATGAAATATAATGAAACCTTCATCTCAATGTAGGACACCTTTGGTTTTCATTAGGTCATTCATGATCATTATTAAAATACTTTTTGATTCATCATAGTGAGTTTGGTAATTTCAAAAACATTTCTTAAGGGAATGTTAAACTAGGTGTGTATTAGGGCATATTGTCATGAACTGGGTGCCGATCGAGTCCATTTCCAATGATCCCATTTTATAATTAGTATCACTAGGTACAACCGTCCCAAAGAAACACCAACTTTTAGTATCTATATAGGGATTTAATTAATTTGAAACCATTCACTATATCATTCACCAATATTCCAGGACATTATACTATACTTTGACATTTTTTAGGATTATCTTTAAACTAATCCCTAGGGATCTCACTGATCATTTATTATCCTTATTTCTAAAGTTTAAGTAAAAATTTCTAGGATACCAAATATAATGATATAGTCTTTTCGTACATAGATATTACATATTTATAGTAGATATTCAATATAAAACATAATGATCCACGATGGAATCATATGGGTCAAGTACCTTTGAAAACATGGACACGTAAACAATGAGTTCATGATTGATCTACATCATATCCAACTAAATTATTTATAACTATCACCCTTATTAGACACAACATACAGAATATCTTTCTTCATAACCTATGAAATGGAAAGATAATAAAGGGTGAGATCATATGCTCAGTAAGGATAAATAACGGAGATATCAAAATAACATGATCCTAAGTATGAGAACATGATAATGAAATTTTAAAACCATACCATATATATATCATGGATCATAAACTTGATTCATGGAAAAAATAATGGTACACCATAAGACATCAATAATAATGGAGTCAATGAACACAAGACATGAGATGATAACATTGTCATAGATTTGTGGCATATACATAATCATATAAATTCTTATGTCCTGTCTATCCACTAAGAAATTCATAACACAATAGGATTTGAATAACCACTCATAAAACTATTTAATACATAGGATAACCTTCTATGTGTCCTCTTTTGGGGATTGGGATAACCTCCCATGTACCCACCATTTAACCTCTTTCATGATTTGGATAACATCACCGTACACTCTTTTAGGATTGGGATAACCTCCCATGTACCCTTTGAGCTCATATAACGTTAATCATTACCAAATGCATTAGAGCAAGATATAGGTCCCTACCATGAAATAATAAAAATCACACATATGTGTTCCATAAGATCACAAAACATTCATTATATAAAAACTCATGAAGATAATTCGACTTCATAAACATTTAGTCAGAGAATAACCTATGAAAAAGAATATTTTTTCATAAATAATTTATAATTTCGTCCTAGATTAACCCATAGATACTAAAAATATTTGATAATTGTTTATCATAATAAACAAAAACCATATATTTAAAGAATAAGAATATTATCATTTGATCATATACATAGTAAAAAATAAGTGACATCAAATTACACCATTATAGATGGAAAATGATTTTGAAAGATCACTCATATAATTTATTTATGAAAATAACCTTTCCACTTTAAAATAAATTATTTAAAATCTAAAAAAATCACAAATATTAATTTGGAAATTTTATTTAAAAATTAACTTGGAAATTTTAGATGATGGTTTAAATTATTGAGAGTTAATGGCAATAAGAAATAACATTAATGTCTTACCTGTAAAAAGGAATATTCCTTTCCCATTTTTAGAAAAATGAAAAAAATCGAACTTTTTGAAAAATACAAGAAGATTATTTTCAAAACATTTTTTATAATGTCAAAAATTGGTAAAAATATCTTCAAATAATCATTATAGAGTATTGAAAACTTTAATTAATTTTTTTAAAAAAACATTAACATGGAAGAAAAAGAAATTTCAACTGAAGAGAGTAATAAATTCAGTTTCCTTAAAAAAATAATTTTTTTACAATTTATTACAGAATAATAATAAAACAAAATGAAAACAAAAAATATATAGAAATAACGATATGTTATTAAAATTCATTCATTTCATGAAATATAGATACCATTATCGTATCATTTGATATATAATCACAAATAATCCTTCTAAACAATGAGATTGAAACATCAAAACCTTATCACATTGGGAACTTCTGAATCTTAAACCCCATGAAATAAATAACATTATATGGAAATTTAAATTCACAAAAAATTCATAAGAATAATTATAAAATAAATTTATATTAAGTATATAAACCACACAAAAGAAACTGGTGGTGAATATAACATGTTTCCTACGAAAATAAATGTTGGATGATAATCCAATAAAACTTTGGAAAATTTGAATTATAAGACCCATTAAAAAATAACATAAAATTAAAAATTAAATATCATTAACTAATTATATTCATGATATAAATTAAAAAGTGGATGTATATACACTACACAAAATAAATGCGTGGTGAATATTGAATATGTCCTGAAAAAAAGAAAGTGACTAGAAATCTCTTACCTCAATTCTCGGATTTCATCATATCGGTTAAAAACTCATGTATATTAAATATATATATTTCTATAAATATATTTTAGAACAGAAATAATATATATCATACCCTATATTATTTACTTAGTAACTTTTATTATCCACTTATAAACAATTCCTTATTTAAATCACATTTCGGGTAATAACTGCTTGATTTTTCTTACATGTTTTCATTTGGTAATTTTGGTCATTTGAAATTAAAATATAAAATGTTAAAAATTACATAAATATAATATATATTAATATTATATATATATATATTAATCCATTGAATTTAGAGATAATAAATTAATTATATTATTCATGGATATAGTAGGTCGTATGTATGCATGAACACTGTTTCTATTTTCTCAACACGAAACAAGAAAGAAATTAAAATAATATATAAACTTAATAAAATAATTTTTAGTCATATATATTAAATATTTTAATTAAATCTATCCATATTAAAATATATGTAAAAATAAAATGAAAACTGAATCACATCACTTCGTAGAGACTGTAGTCCACACGTACGCAAGAGCAACGTTATCATTTTTTAAATGATTGGGAGGTAAGAAGGTATATTTGATATTATAAATAAAATAGTATAAATATAACATAAATATAATATATAAAAATAAATTTCAATAATATCTCCAGTCACGAAAGGAAGTGATAGAAAATGAATAACATAAGTTTCCCAAGGTGGTAGTCCACTGTAGACAAGATTGGCAATTTAATTTCCCATTTTTTGGAGGAATAGAAGTATATATGTTATGAAATTTAAAAAAAATATTATTTCCTTATATGGGATATAATTATTTTATTATATTATAATTGGTAAATAATATTTTAAGGAGGTGTAATAAGAAAGAAATAAAAAATTGTCTATTATGAACAATTCTGATTCTTCATATACCATTCTTAGGTTAGTAATAAAAGCATTTTTGGGTGTGTTTTATAAAAAAATACGGACTCTAAAAATGTTGAGGTAATTAAGGAAAATTTTTTGGTTATTAATGGATGAATGAAACATTTTTGGGAGTGTGGAAATGAGAGGAGTGTGGGTGTCCTTTTATAAGTGGTGGAGATGGCATACTTAGAATTTTTGAAAAGAAAAAATTATACATACAATATACAAAATAAAAAATTATTAAAAATAGATTAAAATTGAACCTTCAATGTGATAAGGTCAGCATACGTCCATATAATAGTATTTTTACATGTTTTTAGTTCATTTTTACTATTATTAGTTTTGTTTAACACCATGTAAGCCTTTCTTAACCACAATCACAATAATAAATTTTTACTCTTTTTACCATTCATTATGATAAAAAATTGATTGGAAATTTTATATAAAATTAATTAACCAGATTCTAAATATTAAATAAATTTAAATAAATTTAGTTAATTGAAGTTGTAGAATCTAATTTAATAATTTTACCTATAGACATGATAAAAAAGTAGTATTCCCAAGAAATGGTTTCATCAACATAATGCATTTTTATATCAAAATTGAATATAAAATTAATTAAAATAACATAAATAGTATTAATAATAGTATTATGGATGTAATTTATCTTTTAAACCCATATTAAAAAACCTACCCATCATAAATATTTAATGAAATGATTATTTCTAATTAAAATTAGCTATTTTCACTAATTATCAAAAAATTAGCCTTTTTAGAAAATTCACAAAAAATTTCTCTATGATAATTTTTACATGTTTATTTAAAAAAATATTGTCATTTTTAAAATACTTTTTATAAATGTGGAAAAATTAACTTTTATTATTTATTCATTAAAATAAATTTTTTTTTTGAGAAAAAATATTTTCAAAGCCTATAATGAATTTACTTCATATTAAGTAAATTTTTTATAAATATTTTTTATTTATATAAAACCATTCTAATTAATTTAAAAAATATGGTTATTATTATTTATACGACCATGTTTAATGGTTTGGTTATATCATTCCTGTTTAAATATTAATATTAATAGTATATTGCAATTTGTTAAAACTCGGCGTTGCGTGTAATGCATGATATCAAAATTAAATGTATATGAAAAAAATACTTCATTAAATAGTGCGGCACTACCTATGGTGTAAATTTATTCTACTTATTTTTTTGATATAGAATGAATGACTTTAATGTTCCCAAAATACCTCGAGGAGGGGTGACTCAGGGTGTCAAATTTTTCTTCAAAAGTGATAGATCTTGTTCTGACGTTGGTAGGAACTTGTTATAACTGTATGATGAGATTCCATGGTAAAAAAATCCCATCAAAAGAGCCAGAAAAACAATTTTACATGGTTCACAACTAAGGGCTTGTCCAAGGAGAATATGTTGATAGGGTGTTGGTCATACCAAAATACACGAAACATCACTTGTTGTGGAGTAAAAAAGATTATTCATAATCACTATATTTTTGGAACACTGACATAACAATATTTCTGGGATATCTCACTGCATCCCATGAAATACATTCGTTGAATCCCCCTAGCCCACTACCTTGGTAGGATACTAAACATAGTTATAAACATATAGGTACCTTAATTTTAATTGAATAACACATCCTCAACTATAGGTAGATGATCTTTTGAAGTCCAGAATCTATCCATAGATTTAGTCCAGTTTTTCCTGCATTTATAGTTCACAAACCATTCCTCTGCAAGCTAGCATGCTTCCTTTGCAAACTGTTGTACTATACATACCACCTCAATATACTGCCTCTGCAAACAATGTTAATGTACTGCTTCCGCACACCGCATTCACTTAATTCTTCTGTAAACCGCAGATGTGTACTAATTCTAATAACCACATCCTCATAATACTTGTTCTCCATGGACCTACTCATCCTATGAAAACTATCTTTCGCAAACCATCTTCTATGGACCATCTTCCAAAAAACATCCCTCCTTTGTGAACAATTTTCCTTTGTGGGTTATAACGCCTATGAAAAACCCTGTCAACAATCGGCCTCCTTGTGGACTACTTCTCCTTTCACTAAATATTCCTCACGATCCTATTCTACTTTGCGGGGTTGTCTTCCCACAAACCATTTGGTACATTACTGGATTCCTATTAGATTTATAATCAATAACTCTCTTTATAATTAATTTATTAGTTCTCCTTATATAGGAAAATGGATCCAAAAATCATTCTAATCCATTTAACATAAAAATTTGATGTGGTATAGACATCACCACATACTTCAACTAATGTGAAAATTTTTCCTACGCGGTCTGCGTACTGCCTCTCTCCCTTTTTTGGTTTCACAAATCACCTCTTTATTTCTGAAAATTACAAATCATATCATGAACCATTTTACTTCTGTATGTTATGAACCATATAATGAACCACATCTATCCTAAAAACAATTCTATTTTCTCAGTCCACGTACCATACTTCATGGTCTCCATGGAACCGCTATACAGAAATCATGCCTTTGTCATTTTTCTTCTCCTTTGGGAATAAATCCCATGAATTCCATGAATTTTCCTTCGCATCCCTTGAACCATGCTATGAGGACTCCTTTTCACAAAATCTACATTTTCCAAAAGGATATTCTCCCTATTTTGAAACCTAAAAATTTGTAAAACATTGGGAAACTATTCCACCTTAAACACATGATTTTATCTGTACTATAAGATCACTTGTCTTGAAAAATCATTGATAAACTTGATGTGTATTGATAAGAAACAAAAACCATACTCCATTTCCATCAAAGAACACCATTGGGTCCAACCGTTACTTTGTGATCATGCATGTATAATGAATCGAGCCACTAGGGCTCACGTTGCCGGTGGATAGGAAAGCTACCAAAACACCAAGCCCACTTCTAATAGGATAGGGGATAATAAAAATAAATTATAATACATAACTAAAATGGGAGCCCTTAGCCGAATATACATGTATGAATTGAATCATCCATTTACAGGAAAAAGTGGGGTGGAATAATAATATTGACTGAAAAACATAGAGTATAACCAAGAATAAATAAACTCTAGGGAATACATCAGAGTACGAAAAAGTACGTGAAATCCTAAGGTGGGAAAATTCATGACCAATCAAAAATGAATCCCTATCCCAAAAAATTGGAATAATGGAAATCAAAAATTTCATTACTCCTAATCTCCTTGTCTGACCATTATACAAGTTCATTGAACTCAGAAATCGCTATGCTCCCCCAAAATCATCATTAATCTATTCATTTTATACACAAGTTACAACACATGTGAAAAATTACCATACAAGTTAGATTTAATACATACCCAATAATATGACTTGAAAACCAAAATGTAAGAATAAAATAAGACTGCAGAGGTTAGGTCAACCCATAGCAAGAGGGAAATAAAAACCCAATTCATATATAAATTTGTATAATTTCTTATAGAGAAACATAGTAGAGAGGCAAAGGAGATTTCAATCTCACCACCCAGATGAAGTCGATTAGTCTACATGAAAATCCAAAATTAAGTCTCCAATTCTCAAAATCACTCACAACCTCACCAAAATATGACTAAAGGGGTTTGCATCTCAAAAAATTTCAATATAGTTTATGGAGAAGTAAATATCATTGAGGACCTACTCCCCATTAGAGAACTAATATGGATTAGTGACACTATTATCGATTTAGGTCCTACACCCTCTGAATTATGGTGGAGTTATGACTCTACGTATTTAAAGAGAATGGGGGACCCATGCCCTGGTGCGTTCGGGATGTTTCAAACCATAGTATCAGTTTGGTGATCTAATATGATCTCTTCCATAGATCAAGAATTTCCTGTAGAAGATTAATTCTCAGAACACCCAGTATCATATCTCAAAAGACTCTATGAAGGGTAACTTTCCATTATACATAGAAAAAAACACTATATAGGCTACTCATGGCCATGCATTATAGACTAGAGGGAGGATATAAGAGGAATAATTTATGGAGGGAATATATAGAATGTATAGGGTCCATGATGTGTGAACCCACTTGATATCCATTCAGAGTTGTCCTTTAGAAATGGCTTAAAAATCCATGTCACTATACATAGAATTTATATGTGGTACATGATGTGTCTTAGCCACTCAGGGCTAGTCTGTGTGCTGCTAGTCATTCCTGGGAACCTAGTCGTGTGCTTGGTCATCCATGTGTAGCAGACCATGCCATGTGTGCCTATTGGCATACCCATGTAATCCATAAAACAAAACATGTCTTTCCACATGGGGACCAATGTGTGTGTAGATAAATAATACATTCCCACCCTAGTAGGCTCACAAGACATGTGGTCCCAACTACACGATCATTGAACTTTAACTCGATTGATAATCCTAGATGTCATGTAGAATGTGGAACACAACATGTGTTCCTCCACAATACATGGTGTCTAATCATTTATATTATATAAATTTAATTTTTTTCATGTGGATTTCTAATCCTCTTTATCCGGAAAAAATATTTCCATTTGAACACCATAGATCGAAGGAAAATGCCTCCAACCATCGATTTTAAGCCTCTGATTGTCAAAAATTAAAATTTAATTATTTGTTGGGATTATATCGCATAAACGTTCACCGTTCGGTGTTCTAAACCCCAAATCCATCATGCTCAATAGTGAAAACCACATGTTCCATACCCAAATATATAACCCTTACATTGTTTGCATTATCTCCGTGTATCCATGAGTATGATTATTCTCGAATCCAGCTCAGCAAGTTGAACCACGACCACCTTGGCCACTGATGACGAACATGAAGAATAATGGGAAGAAATTAAATAAAGTAATGGTTAATAAAAAACTGGACATGAATTCTTAAAAAACATTTTAATTATGTGAGTTCTATGGTGAGATCAAGGCATATTAAGATTATATTAGTTTAAAAAATTAAATTAATATATATGGCTCATTTTCATAATGTGAAATCACTAATAAAAAATAAACTAGATAAAATACATGACTTAACAACATCATCCAGAGTGTGGAATCCGCAATTCATAAGACCAATGTTGATTAAGGATTGATCATTGGTGAAGAACTTATTCTCCAGTGATAAAGAAGACCCGTTGTGTTCGCCATTTCTCGATCCACCTAGATCCCATAATTTTTCATCCTCCAAATGGCAACATCAAATAAAGTTCATCGAAGGATACTATCAAATCATCCAAAGGGTTTTTATTCAATCCTTATGATTTGTTATGATAGTCTAGTTAAATTGGAATCAAGTCACAAACATTTGAAATAAAATAAATAAATTTAATTATTTATTATAATTAAATGTATTTCCAATGACTGCCTAAACTAAACATATGGAACTAATTAATCATAGATTTCACTTTTGTAGAACAAACATTATGGAACCAAAAGTGGTCTCATAATTTCTTTCATCAATGCGGAAAGTATTAATTAGAAACCAATTTATTCACATATATTAAAATATATTAATATTATTATTATATTAATTCTAGTGTCTCAAGATACTCAAACACTATGCTAGATCTGAGGATAAATCCAGATATATACATATAAATATTCAAATGAATCAATCCATAAAACAATTATTATTAAATTATCCCCTTCTTTAAGACTCTTCACCCTGAAAAGTATAAGCTAAACAAAACTTTACGGTTATTGAGACCTCATCTATCTCTCATGATTCTAGGATCTCCCCCTTATTATCTCATTGTAGAGACCTGATTTTTACCCTGTAAGACTTTGGAATATTTCTACATATAATTCTAGAGCTAGGCGCGGAGACAACATGTGATTCCGAGGCCCAGTGTGATGGTAATCAATTTTATAAAAATGTTAAGTGTTTTTATTCTATGCACGTGGCGGGGTTGTGTTTTCTCCTAAACCATACCTTGGATCAGAAATCCAAGGGCACAATTGCGTTCAGAGTGTGCTGTTTACCATAGGCGGGGTGTAATTGTTGCTCGTGCGGGCCTGGTGTGAGAGATGTCACCCTGGGGTAAAAGCATCATCTTGAAATAATGACTTAGTGATTTTATCACTTATGTTATTCTCAAATAACTTTTCAATAAAGCCTTAGAATGGAAATCTGATACTTCTGTTGGGTTTGTAATGGGGATTTTTGCCTAGGTGCGATATAAAATGAAAGGGCGGGGCAGTCTCGGATTCTGCGCTAAGCGGATTCTTATAATAATATAAGAATAAGAGTTTGAAGATAAAGTTATCCCTTATCTCTCCTTTCTCTATCTCTCTATCTATCTCTCATGTTCTTCGGTGTTCTTCACCGTTCTTCTTCGGATCGAGGAGCGATCTCCACCAGAACTTTGGCAGATCAATGTGGGGGCATCGGGGACGTGTCACCAATGACACACAACCGATTCAAGGTTGTATTCTTGTTAAACTTCACACCTTCATTGATTTTGTAAATTTTCATCAGATTTATCGTTTACAATTTTATAATTTTAGAATTGGGGCATTGGCCGACCAAACACAGCCAATGTCCGAGCCCCGTTTTAGTTGTCGTTCTTGGGCGTTCTTTGTCCAAATTTTCAGACATGACAAATCATGTCGGATCGACGATTGGGGGTAGGTGCTATGAAGGCATCACCCCGAGGGTTCCAAATCCTCCTTCGGATTTGGATTCGGGTAACCAAAGCGGTGGAGGCGGTAGTCAGAAGCCTTGACTCTGGCAAGGACGGTGGCAGGAGGTCGGGATGGTGTAGTGGGGTAAACAACGTTCGTTCGGTGTGCGGCGGCCGAGGTAGCTCCAGGAGGAGCCGAGCAGTGCGTCCGGGGGTTCAGAACGAGTTTACGGTGTCAGGTGATGCTGAACCGGCTGGGGTAGCTCCGGGAGGAGCCGAGGCAGCGCAGATGGGGCTTCGGAGGTGCTGGCATTGGGGGTCGCCGGTGTGGATGATAGAGCAGCGGGCGTAGGCGGTGGGAGGCAGCCGGGGGAACTGAGGAGCGGTGTGGGGCAGCGCGGGCCACAACGAGGCATGGTGGTGCACTGCAAGAGGTTCCGACCTTGGGTCCATCATGGTCGAAAGGAAACCCAAGGCACTGACCACCTTGGGTGTGCGAAGGAGACAAGGACCCGTAGAAGGCATGTCTCGTCTGCTTAACGCTGCAAGATGGGACCAGCCAGGTTGGCCGGTCTGTGGAGGCGGCGACCTCGGGGGAGCAGGACCTGCATGCTGTGGGTCCTCCATGACTCGACATGCGAAGGGGGAGACTGGCTCGGAGAGCCGCAGCGAGTCGGGCTAGACCCACGGCTGGGCCGCAGGTCGGTGGTTCAGACCGGGTCGGTCGGGGTGAACCGGCCCGGTTGGGCCCCTTGCATTCAAGGGGCCGTATCTTCTAAATGGCGCTTCCGTTTGACGTGCCGTCTATAGCTACGGGTTTGTGTCGGCAAGGAAGACTTTTCAAAGTGAGTTTTGGGTTTTTTTGGGTTCTACACCCGAAGACGGGTGACCTGAAGAGCATTAATTTAATAATGATAAATTATTTTTAATGCTCGCAACGAGCGTGCTTCATGAGCCGGACATCTGTCTAACAAGCCGTCAGAGGCGCTGTGGCCCCGAAGATGAGACAGTCCTTCCAAAGTTGGTTCAAAACCATTGTGGTTTTGTTTCGTTTCCCGGAAGCCCAAAACACTTAACGAGATTAATTTATTAATTTATTTATTAATTACTTATTCTTGTGTCAAACCTAACTCCTTCTTGTGATGTCTGGATGACGTGTTGTCAGCGGCAGCGTGACCCCAATCCTCGTGTGGATTTTTTGAGATGATTTCCAAAGCGTTCAGGTTGGAGACATGGTGTGGGCCACATAGGGCCTAGTTCACACTTTTTACGGTAAAACACCATCTTTTTACCTGACATCCATTTGGGGTGTTTGAGTACTCATTTCTGAGTGTTTTTTCGAGGGTATTGCAACGACGCAATCCGCCTGCCTAAATTCGGGCCCGAGGAATGGGCCCCATGAGGAGGCTTTCAGATGTATACTGTGTTTTTATGACTTATGCTTCATAAGTACATTCATGGAAAATGAATAGCTTATTCAACGTGGTTAAATATAAGGAACATAATGGTATGATCTTCGTGACGTGTTTCAGGGTCGAGGTGTGGGCCCCATAGGGCCCCGTTTTCATATAACGCGGGGAGTTGAAACTTCTACATATGGAGTATGTTTTAGGTGCCATTAGTGGTGTTGTGACCCTGGCATCGAGATGAAGTGGACCAGGGTGGTTTCAGGCATTGAAGCCGGAGTTGAGAAGTGGGCCCCACGGGCCGTCTCATAAGCTGTGTGCAGCGTGCTATGCCTTTTTGTTCCGACATCTGTTTGGGGCATATGAATAGTCATTTTGGAATTTTTTTCTGAGTGAATCGGGATGGCGTTGTTTGCCAGACCTTTTTGGGGACCGTGGTGCAGGGCCCATGAGACGCCGTATGGGCATAAAGTGGTGTTGAATAATTTTTCCATCGGGAGCCCGTTTCAAGCGAGTAAATAGTCTATCTCGCGTGTTTTTCCACGAGGATTACATCGGTGTAATCTGTTTGGGAGAGATGATTTTCTTTCAAGATCTCATTAAATGTGGAAACATGAAAGGGAATTGATCGAAGGTTCCTTTGATGCACTCCGAACCCACGCATGATAGTAGTGTTAGTTACACTAAGTGATAGAATGGGTAGTGTGGAGTTATCGGACCAGTTCTGGGTTTACCCTCCAGTGAGGAGGGGCAGTGGGTTACCCGTTGACCTATTAGGGTTTACCCTCCTGTGAGGCTGGGCAGTGGGTTACCTGTTGACCACTTAGGGTTTACCCTCCAGCGAGGCTGGGCAGTGGGTTACCCATTGACCACTTAGGCTTTACCCTCCAGTGAGGCTGGGCAGTGGATTACCCATTGACCTTGGTATTTACCCTCCACCAGGGCTGCACAGTGGGTTACCTAACGACCTATTGTGGTTTACCCTCTAGCAGGGCTGGGCAGTGGGTTACCCAATGTCTTCTTCTAGACTTAGCCTTTTCTATGAGGCTAGTCAGTGACTATTCTATATGATTACCAGAGCGGGACCCTTGGTTGGACGGTTCAGCGATGAGTCAACTTAGGCGTGCAAGATTGTTGGGCATTAGTGATGGATATCCTTTGAAATGTTGGCGACTTCTCTTAGGATGAACTTGGAGATAGAGATCCCCTTACACACTCATTCAGGTTTCTTGTTGATAATGTATATACACCCTAATTTTGTTCCCACTCCTGGGGTTCAGTTACTCTCCTTCTAGGTGCGGTGAAGACGCATGGCACATGCCCCATGATTTCTGTGTCTAGCTCCTCCTTGATTGGACATGTCTACTTCATTTATTTAATAGGGTTGAGCTGCACTCTCTCTGATGTACTCTTACACCGTTCTTATTCTGTCTACTGCTCACCGTTTTGGTACCTTCTTTGTTTCTCCCTTGAGCTTTCAGGGGCATCCTACAGAGTATCATTATACTCAACCCTGCTTGGGCTTTGGCTGCACTTAGTGTGACTTTGCCGATGATGGACATGTCGATCGAGACTAAGGAGGAGAGTAGAGGACACATGAGCTTTGGATGCATTTAGTGGACATAAGAGGATTTTTGGGTGTGAGACTCACCAGATGTTTACTTTCGTTTACTTTTTTCCGGGTTGTTGAACCTTTCTAGTTGGGCATGTGTTTTCCCCTTTTCTGTTCAGTTTTCTTGTCAGTAATTTTCAGCACTTCACTTGTACTGGTTAGAGGTCGATGCATGTATGTTTGTTTCCCTTTTGCAGCAGTGCTGTATCTTTCTTTCTTTTCTCTAAACTTTTGCATTGAGTTAGCTACATGTGTGTGTACAGTCTCTTAAGCAAAGGCCTCCTCTAGTTTGTTGTGCCTTTGGCGCTAGTTGCCAACCCCTGGCCTATAGAGGCGGGCTTGGGATAGTTGCGCCTCGAGTCCCAGTATGGGTCGGGTCATTACACTCATGCTTCCATTAAACATGATCCAATGGAACTATCCATCCTTGTGAGATATTATACTACTATTCCCCAATCACCAATGGGGACTCATTATGGTGGCTCCATCCTTTATTTCATTCTCACCCCTGTCAATATCATGTGTAGGTTCTTGCACATATCTCCTCACCTATGACCCATAGAAGACTTAATGAACTTATTACAACTGTGGGGGTTAGTCTATACAGTAAGAAAATTTTCCAAACCATTTAAGATATTTATTGACTTGATGAACATTATGTATAGATTATCTCCCTCTTTGAATCTCCACAATACTCATCACAGGGAGAATCTCTAGAAAACATGGTTTCCATACTCAAACTCAATGTTTCCATTATGCCGATCTTGTTAAGTCCTCTATCAGCTTTGGGATTTTTTCAAATGCTTGTGGATCACCTAAAATATCTCTGTTATCACCCACACCATCTATAGAACAAAAAGAGAAGTCAATCCGACAACAATAAATCACAAAGGTACACTAACGTTTCTTATATAGAGGGCCTTGAATGGTTCCATGGTGATAGTAGAGTGATAAATGTTATTAAAATAAAAACATTCGAGTGCAATTGTTCATAACTACTCTAGAAAATTTCAAACATGAAAACACATTACATATCCTACAAATACCAAGATAATATACTTAGTTTTCCCTTCCGTCTGGGTGTGAAATGCTATACCCATCCTCAACTACGTTCCAAAGGCCCTTTTCATGCATCTCCATAATCGTGATGTGAATGAAGAATCATGGTCATAAAAAATTATTGAGGGTTCCCCAAGAGGCTGAATGATCTCCCTCGCATAATAATACTCCATGTTTTCCATATAGATCTTCTCACTGAGGGAAATGATGCGTGACAACTTTGCTAAGCCGATTAACTATTATCCAAACAAAAATTGTGGTCACTTGCTATCTCTGAAAACCCCCTAAAAAAGTATATATACATTCTATATAATCTAGACTTTTGTATCATAATATGATATGTAAAACAATCCAAAAACTAGTGCTTTTGTAACACCATGAGATTTTATGAGATAGATAATTTGATGATTTGTGTGGTACACTACACCAATATTAGTCTGCACTATATACAAAAATGTGTTAGCTTGCAGTATACGCAACACTATTCTTGGCTTGTGTTGTACACAATTTCAAGTTATTTTGATTGAATTAATTTCACACAATGATGAGAATAGATTTTTTTCAATGTATAAATTAAATAATCATGGATTATGTTATACTCAACACCAAAGGAATTTTTCACTACATGCAACACTAACATGGCTTACATGACCTTCCTCAATTACTTCCGTGGTACACAATACCAAGTTTCACTAAACAATGATATATTATTAAAATATTATATAAATTATATTTGATGAATAGTATAAACCAAATTTTTAATTTTCTATAACATTATTAATTATCTTACACATGATATGAGAACAAAATCAATTTTGTTTGGATAAAAAGAAATACTTTTCAAAGAAATGTAGTTTTACTGCCATTTGATCGCGCAACCATTTTTAATATATTTTGGACACTTTTAAAGTTATATTTTACAAGATTAACTTTTTATTTAGAATAGGGAAATAAAAATTTCCTTTGGATAACTTTTTGATATTTTTCAGATAACTTTTATATTTTGATTAATAGTGAAAATATGCTAACTTTTAATTTAAAAAACATTTTTCCTAGAAATAATTTATATGGTTAAAATATATTATTGAATGGTTTTAAAGTATAAATAGAATATTCTTTTATATGTTAATACAATTTAAGTCATTTTCATTAATTTTACCTTGAATTCATATGCAAAAACATTTCAATCATTTGCAATGTATTAAAACAAAAACCCATTTTTTCAAAAATGAGATTTATTTTAAATTAATTACTGATACTTTTGTGTTTTGAATTTAAAAAATGGATTACTTATTAATAATAATAAGGTTAAAAGTTTTTTAATTGGTATTTTTATTTTTAGACATTATGAATAGTAACATCAGTAATTATTTTTTTTACCATGGTTAAATGGTAAATCTGGTAAATAAGTGTAAAATAATAATATTATCATAATATTAAACTACCCTAACACATTACCTAATACTATTATATGAGATATTTCCAACCATGGTCATACTTGTGTCGTTTTGGGGACCTGATGGATTCAATTGGATGTGAAAATGACAATTTATAAATATTAATTTAAAGTAGAGATAATTAAAACCTAAACATACATCTTTAACTAAAGGGATTTTAAAATTGGGTAATATAATATATATCTATGTATATAAATAGTCATTATAAATATAATTTTTTTTATAAATCATTGTAATTTATTTTTAATTTTTAGACATTTGGTAAATATATTTATTTACGACACAATTAGGATGTAGTGATTACCTCATTAATGAAAGTTTCAAATAAATGAATTTATAAATATTAAAACAATTGTGGTTTGGTTATTTTGATGTCATCCAAAATTTTTTGGATGATATTTACATATTATATTTGGGTTAATTCATTATTATTGAATGAATCAGGTTGCCATGAATTTTTAAAAAAACATCATATATGAATAGTGTCCAAAATTGACACAAATCATAACTTAAAACATAAAATAGTTTATTAAATGATATTAAATTATTAAAAATCTAATATTAGTAAAAATAGTTAATATAAGTCCAAATATGTCATATAAAACTTTTTGTGGGTCGTTTGGCATGATATGGTAATTAAGTTAACCCACAATGTGTAAATAACATGATATCACAATAAGATTAAAAAGGAAAACTAAGGGTAAAACCAAAAAGATAAGGATAAAAAATTATAAAAACTTGTCAAAAAATTATTGGATTATGGGTATTAGAACCAAAATAATCTTATATTATAATTAAATTTGTTTTATACAATTTTAAATCAAAATTTAAAATATAATAATTTTTTTTGAACTTTCCTAAATTGCCCCTCTACTCTCTTATAAAAGGGTGCCTCCTCCCTATCTTCACCACTCTATTTTTAGCCTTCATGATCTTCCAAACTAGTTCATTTATCTTATAAACTTACCTAGTTACATTCTATATGTCCTTATCTTCTCAAAAGACCAACTCTAGTCCCCTAAGAGAAAATTTAAAGGAGGCACGTTGACGAAGAGGTAATATCTTTTACCGATTCTTCCATATTTATTTCTTCTTCTACTTTATATTTTTCATATTTTCATTATAAATTAAAAACAATAGTATCAATAATATACTTATATGTTTTTTAAATTTCAAAAAATTCTATTTCTCCTTCTATACATCATCTGAAAAAAACGAAATCATCGCACGTGCGTACATATGGATTACCGTCTCCACATCTTGGTGTAATCTATTTTTCATCACCAACGTACTTGGATGGGTTTAATAGAGTAAATAATAACTATATATGATTATTTTAAAATAATTAATATTTCGAGAAATTATACACTATCCACTTCAACACCATTTAACGACTATGGAAGAAATATCTTCACTCATACGTGCATATGATTTACCTTCCCCACGACATGATGAGATTCACTCTACAAGTTAACTATTAAAAATGATTATAAAGTATATAAAATAAATAATCATGAAATATAGGAAATAAAAATTCTATTAGATATATATATATATATATAATTTACTTACTTCCATTCATTTTCACAAGGAAACGAAAACATCGTTCATGTGTACATACGACCAACTGTCTCCAAGAACAGTGTATTCCAATAAACTTATCTATCTATTATATATATTTATATAATAAATATATATGACATATAAATAATGTTTTAAATTCTATAAGTTATTAAATCATGATCTATGTAAGAATATCCGTAATAGCAAGACCAAATATGTATGATAAATAAAACGATTATTACCCAAAATGTTTCTTTAACAAGGAATAGACAAATGAACGAGAAATTTAAAGTCATTAATGAGTCATATATGATATAATACATATTATTATGGTTATTTTAAAAGTTAATAATTTTTTTACACCCAATATACATGAGTTTTGGACACATACGTAAAAAAATTGGACCTAAGGTAATGGATAAGTTTGCAATCTCATTTTTATCTTAGATTGTTTATACGTAAGTATTATATGGGGATAAATATATCATCCATGTCCATGTTTTATAAAAATGTTTTCATAAAATGTTTACTACTATTATATGTATGTTTAAAATCATTTTTACCCATTTTGGACTTTCACATCATTGTATGGAAGGAATCTTTCTTTTGTTTATCATACAAAGTACTTTTTGACTTTTCTTGTAAATCTAAAGGGAGAATGTTTTTTTTACTTATATGGCATGAAAAGATTTTTATGTATTATTGAAAACTTATTTACATGAATATAACTCTAGAATATTTCATGTTTTATTTAAACTAAATTATAATCATTTAAAATTGCTTGGAAATTTGAGAGAAGAAATCATTTTAAAAGATAAAACAATATTTTCCACTATAATTAAGTTCAAGTGTTTTATCAAAATCATTTTTCATTTAAGACGACATAGGGTTATATTTCTATCAATATTATTAATTTTATTTTATTATTTTTTTGATATAATTTTTTTATTTAGTCCATTTATTTTATGTGGGTTATGTTATGATGGAATAATGTTTAAGAACCCCATTTTATTAAATGGGTTATTCTATAATGAATGATATTTTTGTGAATCATGTAAAAATGATTTCATTATGCAATTGGTGGGACCTATATCTCACTTTAATTAATTTGGTAAAGATTTATATCTCATGAGATATACATGGATTGAATGATAAGTAAATCTGGTTCAGTAATACAGTGATGTAACATCATGTAAACCTGATTCAGTAATGGACTTTGTCCACTAAGATGGTCTTAGAAAAAACACCTTGGATACTATGGAAATCATAATATGTGCTTATTAGTTCAACAAAATTACATTTTTTATTCCAATGCTATTATATCAGGGTTAATGTTCAATTATGATCTATGCCTTAAGTACTACCAAGATTTATGTCATTGCTCAAGATTTTGATGGTTAAAATTTATTTTCATGTTCTCATGTTCAAATGTTTATGGTTTGTTTTATGTTCTTCATGTTTACCCTTAAGGAGCATTTGATCTCACACTTTTTATGTGTTCCTTTCCCCAAGATATAAATAAATATTTTAGGTTTGAAAACAAAAGTTTAAGATCATTATGGGAGATACTGAAGATCTTTCACTATGATTAGAAGATTATGTTCCGAGTTTTCAAAGACCCTAAACTAATATGGACTTTATGAATTTGTTTGTGTCATGTATTAATTTTTTTCTAAAAAAAATTTAATGTTCATGTTCATCAAGATTGGGTCTCTATAGTTGGTAACCGAGCGAAAGTTTATTTATCCTTTGGAAACTAGGATGCGAAAACTTTAGTGAGATATCTAGAGATATTTCTAAGGTATATCCAGGGATGACCCTAAGGGTATGTCTAACTATAGAGTATACTCCTCTAGTTATGGAAAAAATCCTGAATAACATACGATTAAACATAATATTATAGAGATTAAAAGTACTTCCCCTTTACTTTGTTGTCTTCCTAGAATGATTTTTGTCTCTCACTCTATTCATTTTTGGTTTTTAGACGATGAATGGAACAAAAATCAAACATGTTATTAATCAATGAACTGGGAAATGCAATGCTTGTAATCCTAAATAACAATATGTTATGGGAGATCAAATAAATAATCTTGTTTCTATGACCACAAATATTGTGAGGATTCTAATGATCAAAGGTGAGAACAATATTCTCTTGAATCTTTCATAAAGAACATCCACATTATTTTAGTGGAACGACAAATCCACTAGTAGCAGACTAATGGATTTTTACTTTTGAAAAGATATTTTTCATTATCCATTGTTCAGAACCTGAAATGGTTATGTTAGGTAGTTATTACATAAAAGTTTAAGAGAATATATAGTGGAACATTATCAAGAATATGACACAATAAGATAAAATTGATTCCTTGGATTAGTATGAGTTCAAGAACTTATTTTTCAGTATGTACCTACCTAGTATTATTTTTACAAAAAGGAATATTGTAGTTTCTCATCTATCCCATGGTTATAATAAGAAAATAATGATGTAATTCAAAGGAAACTATAAAAATTATGGGGAAAATAATATTGTATTTTCTTTATGCTCAAAGTGTATAAGGACACATAAGGGAAATATTCTTAAGGGTACTGATAAATGTTTTAAGGGTGGGAAAGAAGGTAATTGAGCATTTTACTTCCAAAGTAATAGGAATAAACAAAAATCTCCAATGATTTAACCTCCCATAAATCAGGGTTAAAATTTAACGGAAACGAGGCATTATGCTAACCAATTCTCAAATCCAAGGGTTATGGATGATTATCAATGTCAACCACCTCTTAAAAACAATGAAAATGAAAAATCATATGTGAAAACTATTGGTGATGTTGAGAGTGACAATGAGGTAGTGGAATGATTAAGTGTTTATGTAATGGGATTCAAAAATAGTGTTCTAGAATCTCATTTATATTATTTTAGAATGTTGTAATATCTATGTTTTTGTTTATTATGGTTTTCCCTAATTATATGGTACCGGTAACCATGAAAATCGATTGATATATTTCTGAGAAGAAAATGATATGTGCATAATTAAGGGATGAGGAGAAAAAAATATGTTTTATAATATTAATGAGCTCATGACTGATAAAATGGGAAAAGTGATATCATGGTTTTAGTATATAGAATTTTTAGTATATTTGGTATGTGGAAAGAGTTAACTTTTGACAAAATTCATGTTTTCACTATGGTTCTATGTTAATTCATGTTTCAAGAGATTAAATAAATAAGATACTCACAAGTTTGCAATGTGATAACGAAGAACTTCTAAATGAGATATGTGAGACAAATGTTATGCTGATTTAGTTCACCTCTTTCTATGTTTTATATTTTTTAAATTATTGTATTGTTATCCATTTATGGATAGTATAAGTTATTTTCTATTTTATTTTTGTTAGATTAATGTATTATCTCAATATATGTGGACTTAGGATTATTTGATAACATGTTCTAACCTTTTTTGAGATATATGGAATGACCTTGCATTCTATTGAATGATATGCTAACACTTGATAAATGAAAAATTGAACTTCATTTCTTTAAGAGATGAATGGGAAATTAGTCAAGGCATGAACAATATTGCGATCACACCAAAATCAAGTATGTATTTATTCTCATGAAAAATTATGCAGATTTAAGAAAAGGATTGGGAAAACCAAAAATGTTATCCATGTACCTTCTTATCCAATGAATCAGATGTTCCTTAAATAATCACAGATTTATAGATTTCTAGTAGTTAACTGTCTCCAAACCATATTGTCTATCACTATCCATAAGAACATGATGGTTATATTTCTCATTCATATCAATTTTTTTTCATCCCACCCATGTTCTTCTATGTGGAAACCCAATGATGAGTTACATTGGGTAACCATTATGTTTCTAGAACTACTTTTTAAAATTGAGTTTTAGTATTCCTTTTTATGATGTTGGTTTCTATGAAAGAAACTTTCATGTCGAAAACCATTTATAACCCCGATGAATTTTGAGGGAGAAATTTATTTTAATGGGGGATAATGTAACACCAAAAAATTTTATGAGATATATTATTTGATATCTTGTGTTTTACATTACACCAATATTACCTTTCACTATATAAAACACTGTATTAGCTTACAATATACGTACCATTATTCTTAGCTTGTGTTGCACACAATTTCAATTTATTTTGATACAATTAATTTCACACAAAAATGATTATAGATTTAGTTAAATTTATAAATGAACTAATCTTAGATAATGTTATATGCAACACCAAAGGAATCTTGCACTACACGCACCACTGACATGGTTTGTGCGACCTTCCTTGATAGCTTTCATGGTATGCAATACCGAGTTTCACTATACAATGATATATTATTAAAATATTATATAAACAATCCATTATTTAAATTATTATCTAAGTTTATAATTTTCTATAACATTAGAAATAATCTTACACATGATATGAGAACAAAATCTATTTTTCAGATAAAAAGAACTATTATTTCAAAAAATGCAGTTTTATCACCTTTTGATGGATCACTATTTTTAAATCCAGTTTTGACAGTATTATAAGTATTATTTGGAAAGATAAAATTATAATTTTCAATCGGGAGATAAAATTTTACCTAGCATAAATTTTCGATATTTTTATGATAAAATTAATATTTTGAGGAATAGTGAAAATATGCAAAATTTTAATTAAAAACAACTTTTTCATCTAAATAATATAAACAGTTAAAATATAATATTAAATGGGTTTAAAGTATAAATAGAATATATTTTTTATTTTAATACCATGTAATTCATTTTCATTAATTTAACATTTAATTCATATGTAAAAAATTTCAAACTTTTGTAATGTTTTAAAACAAAAACCCATTTTTTTCGACAACGAGATTAATTTTAAATTAATTAATGCAATTTATGTGTCTTGAATTTTAAAAAATAGATTCCATATTTCAAATCATAAGGTTCAAATTTTGTCAATCGGTACTTAATATTTTTTTGTACATTATGAATAATAACTTTAATAATTATTTTATTTACCATGGTTAGAGGATAAATCTAGTAAATAAGGGTAAGAAAATAACATTATAATAATATTAAACTACCCTAACACATGACCTAATCCTATTTCATGAGATATTTCTAACCATGTGAATACTTGGGTTGATTTTGGGACCCCATGAAATCACTTGGATATGAAAATGACACTTTATAAGAATTAATTTAAAGTTATGATAATTAAAACCTAAACATATATCTTTTACTAAATCAATTTTAATATGGGGTTATATAATATATATCTATAACTATAAATATTAATTTGAAATTTTAATTTATTTCCTACATCATGGTATTCTATTTATAATTTATATACATTATAGAAATATATTTATTTATGACACAATTATGATGCAGTGATTAACTCATTAATGAAAGATTCAAATAAATAAATTTAAAAATATTTAAAAAAATTTAATTTGGATATTTTGATGTCATAAAATAATTTTTTGGACTATATAGATATATTATATTTTTTTAATGACTTAATTTTGAAGTAATTAGGTTATGAGTTTTTTAAATAAGACAAATATAAATAGTGTTCAAAATGGGAACAATTTGCAACTTAAAACATAAAATAGATTATTAAATGATATTAAATTTATAAAAATATAAGATTCATCCAAATGCTTAATATAAGTCCAAATATGTCATATATAACTTTTTTTGGGTCGTTAGACATGATATGGTTATTAAATTAATCAATAATGGGAAAATAACACGATACCACGGTATGATTAAAATGGGTAAAATAAGGGTAAAACCAAAAAGATAATAATATAAAAATATTCTAAACTTGTCAAAAAAAAAAATGGATGATGGGTATTTGAAAAACAGTCATTCTATATTATAATTAAATAAATTTTGGACCTTTTTAAATTATAATTGAATTTATAATAAATTAATATTTTTTAAACATTCTAAAGTACCCCTCTCATCTCTTATAAAAAGGAACCTCCTCCCTCTCCTATTACCTAAATTTTGAGCTTTTAATCTCATCTAAACCCTGATCATTTCTCTTATAAACGCTCCTAGTTACATTCTACATGTTTTGATCTTGTTAAATGACCAACTTTATCACCATAAGTGGAAATTTAAAAGAGGCACGTCAAAGAAGAGATAATCTCTTCTACCGAATCTTTCAAATTTATTTCTTCTTATACTTCATATTATTTAGTTGTTTCATTATAAGGTAATAACATTAGTATAACTAATATACTGATATTTTATTATAAATATTAAACAACTTTATTTTACATTCTATCCATCCTCTGAAAAAAAGAAATCACCGCGTGTGCGTACGTACAAATTACTACCTCCATGCCGTGGTGTAATCCGTTTCTCACCACCACCTTACATGGATGGGTTTAATGGTGTAAATAATAACTATATATGTTTATAATAACATGATTCTAATTCAGAGATGTTTTACAACATCAAATTCAATACTGTTCAACAATTATGGGAACGATATCGTCGCTCGTGCGTACGTACAACTTACAGTCTCCGCAACACGATGAGATTCATTCTCCATGTTAACGATTCAAGAATAATTACAAAGTATATATAATAAATATTAATGAAATATATGTAATAAATATTATATTGGATTTATGTATATATATATTTCATTTAATAACTTCCATTCAATTTAATAAGGAAACGAAAACAATGTTCATGCATACGTATGACCTACTATCTCCATGAATGGTGTATTCCAATAAATTTATCTATCTATTATATATACTTATATACTAAATATATATGATATATAAACAATGTTTTACATTCTAGAAGTTAGTAAATCATGATCTATGTAATAATATTAAGAATAATATGCCCAAACACGTATGATAAATATAATGATTATTACCCAAAACGTTGCTTTAACATGGAATTAACAAATGAACGAGTCATATAAAGTCGTAAGTGAATCATATATGAAATCATAAATATTATTATATTTATTTTAAAAGTTAATAATATGTTTAAACCCATGATACAGGATTTTCAGAAACATACAGAAAAATTGGACATAAGGTAAGGGATAATTTTGAAATTTCATTTTTATCTGATATTGTTCATACGTAAGTATTTTCTCAGGATATCTTTATCATAAATGTCCATGTTTTACAAATTTCTTTTAAAAAAATGTTTACTATTCTTATATGTGTGCTTAAACTCATTTTTACCCAATTTTTACTTTTACTTCATGGTATGGAAGGAATCTTTCTTTTGCTTACCATATGAGGTAATTTTTGAATTTTTTGGTAAAAGTACGAGGAGGATGTTTATTTTACTTATACGGAATGAACAAATTTTTATGTCTTCTGAATACATTATTTCCATGAATCTTCCTCCACAATAATTCAATTATATTTTCAACTAAATTATTTTCTTTTGAAACAGCATGACATTTTAAGGAATGAAAAAAAATTTATAGAAGAAAAGATACTTTCCTTCAGAATTATGTTAAAGTGTTTTATCAAAATTATTTTTCATCTAAGATAACATATGGGTATCTGTATATACATATTATTAATTTTATTTAATTATGTTAATTATGGAATTATTTTAATGATGTCCATTAATCTTATATGGGTTATGTTATGATGGCATGATGTTTAAGAACCTCATTTTATTACATGGGTTGTGCTATGATGAATGATTTATGTTTTTGTGGCACATTTAAGAATGATTTAATTATGCGATTTGTGGGATATAAATCTCCCAAAAATTCATTTGGTAAATATTTATACCTCATGAGAGAGACATGGATGGAATAACAACTGAATCTGGTTCAGTAATACAGGGCTAGAAGGACATGTAAACCCAGTTCAGTAATGGACTTAGTCCACTATGATTGTCTAAGAAGAAATGCCTTGCATACTATTGAAATAGTATTATGTGCTTATTAGTTTTCTACAATTAAATTTTATATCCTAATGCTATTATATCATTTTTGATGTTCATTTTTGATTTATGACTTACGTACTACCAGTATTTATTTCGTTGCTCAGGATTTTTATGTTTAAAGATTATGTTATGTTTTTATGATCAAATGTTTATGGTTTGTTTTATGTTCTCTATGTTTACCCTTAATGGGAATTTGTGCTCACCCTTTTTATTTCTTCCTTTCCCCATGATATATTGAAAGGTTTTAGGTTTGAAAACAAAAGAGGAAAATCATTATGGGAGATTTTGAAGATCTTTCACCATGATTAACAGTTTATGTTCCGAGTTTCCAAAGAAACTAATCTAATACAATAATTGGGAATTTGTTTTTGTAATGTATTATGTATTCTGCAAATGAAATGTAATTTACATGTACATCAAGCTTGGGTCTCTAAATATTTCCCTTCACTTTCTGACATGTTAGGCATATAGTGATGAACTTGCCTATGATCCACTACATTCAATCCCACCCAAACATCTACTCGAGGTCATTGTACATATTTTATAAAATGGATGTACATCCCGCAAGAAAATGTGATGCTCTCTCATTACACAATAATGGAACATGACAAGAAACACCATCCATCCCCGAAAAAAGTTGAAATTCTACCCAACTTCAGATAAACCATATAGTTTATCTTTTGAGGATATCTGGTAATATGGAACCTCACAATCCATGTCTCCCATGTTTTCCTCTCTCATACACAGAAGAAGTTTTCGTGTCATCACAATCAACTAATGAAAATATGTTCCCCTATCATCCACTAGGGTCTTCTATAATGTATCTATCTACATATTTTCTTCATTTATCCAGTAAGAACACAACTTTCTAGTAAGGTAATAATCCACGATGCTTCCCTACCTTGTATTATAAACTAAATCAAAGTCATATACCTAAAGGAACTCCAAAAAATATTATTATCTCAGGTTAGATCTCTCTGAGAGCTTATATATCATTGATTATAGTTGTTTGAGTTCATAAAAAAATCTATCGCTTAGGATATTGCCTCCACATCTTGATATAAAAGTATACCACTATTATCTCTAGGTCTGGATTCATTTTTTGTACTCATGGGGTATCAATGTCCTTGACACATATTTAATCACTACCTTCTTCTACATTAACATGTTTCCAATAATAGCAATAGATGAATCATAGAAAACTATGTTGTACATGCCCTCCTTTGATTATCTCAATAGAGTATCACTAGTCAACTTCATTATTAACTACTCAAATTATACCTGACACAACTTGTTCTAGATAAACATATACACTTTCATTATCTAGATAATAAAAGGGGTTTTAATACTAGACAAATGTTACAAAAACGTAATGTAGTACCCCATAAATCCATAAAAACATAGCACCTATGAATTCATAGGTGGATCACAATATATGATGGTATCAATACTTTTTGGGTTCATATCTAAACCATTCTCAAAAAATACATTCACAAAAAGTCAACCACAAGGATAAATTTTTTTCACTTTGAGATTATACTGTAAAGATGGTTCAAATTGATTACATCTAGAACCATCCTTAGATAATCTTCATGACCCCCTTAGGTGTAGAGTAAATATGTATTTCATAAGTGAAGATATCCAAAAATAGGTTCATGTTGGGCTAAATGATTCAGTTATTTAAATACATAAAAATTGTGGTTGAATTCTTCACATTGAAAGGAATCATCAAGAGGTCATAGTGTCTATAAAAACATTAGAATGTCTTCTTTAGAATGTCATCCTTGTACCCCCCCCAAATGTGGTAGCTAGACTTGAGACTGATCTTTGATAACAAACTCATGATTTGAATCAAGTACAATAGGGAATGACTCCTTATAAAGGAGTAATTTTACATTATCATCACATTTTTTAGGTGATGATAATCATTGATTAGCCTCAAATTGTCATCCACATTTTCTTGAAAAAAACTGAAACTCCCATGTGCGAGACACTGGGTCAATTGAAACACTCTTCTCAAAGGTCTTCTAACAACACCCCATCTCCAGCATCTCTATATGGGCTATCAAATATTATAAAAAATATATTAGTGTTATCTATGGGTGAAATTCAATGCCTAAGTCCATCGCCCACCATAAAGGTAATCCCAAAACATCCTTATGGAGGACATCCAAAAATTACACCACTACAAAAGGAATCCAAATAACAAATGACCTCTCTATACCAAGGTATAAACATGCCAAATAATGTGAGATGGATAAAAAATTATTTCCTATAATACCCACTTACTCCTCTATGAGATCTCTCTCACCCATAATGGAGAATCTAAAACCACTTTCAAAAAGGCTCTAAATCATCTACAATGATACTGAATCTAGGATCATACCATGGAAAATAAATCTATACCCAGAATGACATCATAAGGGTACATCATTATGACCAATAGGTCCCATGATGAAAAATATCTACCATGCGCCATCTCATACTACTGGCATATATGTGATATCAAAGAATCTATCTCTCTTAGGACCTTTATCCCTAGTTGTTGGCCAAAACTCTCTACCGAAAGCTCCAAATATAACATAAGGGATAACATGATAATGGAAGGACTCCTGATTATGTATACTAATACTGGGAAATGATTAGAAAAGACACAAATCATACCTTGAAGCAACTCATGTGTATACTATTCATTGCCCTCAAAATCTTGAAACTACATGTGGAAATGACCACTAACTCTATGAGCCTGATATTGGTCACTTGGCGGTGGTGGTGGTGGTGGAAGTATCTTGTAGGGCCCCCTCCACCAGTATCCCCACCGTCCAAAGATCCAACTGCTCGTATACTAGAACTGACTCCCTAGAGGCTTCCTTGATGAAACCCGAGAGATCCCTAATCACAACACCACCCCAATCATGGTGGTCCATCAATAAGCTACCTATCCTACATAGTATGATGGGCTAATAAATTAGGTAAAATTTGAGCTCTCCTATCACATGGATATTATTATCGCTCATATGGTTGGACAAACTTTCTATGAGATCCAGAATATGTAGATCCATGCATAGAAATCCGATAATGATATTTCTACCAAAGATGAGACCGTGAAGTTTGAAGCCTACTACATACTGTAGAAGAAATGGTCACATGATTCCCACCACCATATCCAATTGGCCAGTATACCCCTGCTAAAAAATTTATAGTTAGTAGAGCTCGTACATGAACTCTAACAAAAGTGGGTTCATATAAGGAGGCCTGACTAGCATAATTGTGTCTTCGTAGACCCTACTCGAACATCGCCACCCGAAAGATTCTATATTTCACCATATCAAGGGATTATTTTGTGAGGTTAGTGAACCTTATAACATACAAAAAACATTCATGTAACCAATATACATATCAAGAATCTCCTTGATCCAAACTAATCATAATCAATGGGGGTAATAATCCTCATAAAAAAGACAATGGAAGTCGAAACAATGAGAATGTTTCCTCATCAAGGGTCTACACCACTATACTCCACAAGTTCACAATAGATCCATGTGAAAGACTGGATTCCAGTGTAAACATCTGACTTGTAATGATCTAAAGTAGTCTGATGAATTGAACCACTAAATCAAGTTAATCATCTATTTCATGGTGGTTTTTTTCTCTATGAAACCTCAATATCCAATGACACTGGAACCCGAAGATAATGCTAATCATGCATGAATCATCATCATCAACTACCAACATAATCTGTTTCTTGATAGGTGAGGGTGATACTCTTTTACGACCTAGAGGAAACACCTCATGAGATGGCCCATGAGATGGGGCCTCATCACTTATTAGATCATCATCATTGTTCTTAATTGATAACAAGGATGTATGCCTTTATAGGGGCATCCTAAAAGTGATAATGGAATATCATGGTTAGGTGAGCATATATATATGGGGAGCTGACTGAAGAATGAAATTCAAAAGGCTCAATAATATATGATGCATGTACCCATATTCACTACAAATAGTGTCTTAGTATGTCAAGTTGAAAATCTTGTAGTCAGAATCCTAGTGATTGGATACGTCAACATTCAAACCAACACTAGGTTCGCTAACCTAAAAAACTACACCCAGAAAACCTTAACACCTTTTCTAAATATCAAAACAAAATCATCATAAGGGAAATCTCCAAACACCATCCAAGAAATTAAACTACTCTAACACTACTCTGTAACGACCCGACTCATTAGGGCCTACCTAGCTGGTAGAAGACCGAGCAGTCATAATAGAATTCCAACCTCTAATATGATATGGTTTGGTGATAAGAATAGAGAATGTATAACAAAAATGGAAGGCCTTAACATAATGTCCTTGTATGTATGCATCCAACTATCTCCATGAAAAAGTGAAGAGGAATAATAAAAAATACTGAAACATTTTGAGTATAACTATACATGAAATAAAATCTAGGGAATATATCATATATGTAAAACATTAGAAAAATAATAAATGGGAAAAGCACACACTCGATAATAAATGATGTCAAATAATAACAAAATTTGTATCAAAGTTTAACCAAGAGACCCTGACTCTTGATCTTGATTTTGACCACCGACACTGTCAAGGCACCCATGTATCATAATTATCCACCGAATTCACCTCATATTTGTCAATTGTATGCATAAGACAAGACAGATGTGGGGAAATACCATGAATGGTATATTATATGCAAACCCATTATGACATTCCAAAAAAAAAGGTGCAATATGAAGTTAAACTAGCTGTAATCTCATCTCAAAGCTTGAGATAAATGAAAACCAAATTCATGTATATTTATATGATCATAGAGAAATAGAATAGAAATAGAATGTGTATATTCATATAAAATATTAACCAAAGTTGATGAGTCTACCTACAACTCTAAAAGTCAATTTTCGATACCCAATATCTTGAGAAACCTCACCAGAATGTGAGTGGAAGGGATTGCCCCTCATACATATGCTACACAGTCAAAGGGAGTACTCATTCCCATAGAGGGCCTTCTCCCCAATGATGCTCATAAATAGTTTACTAACACTTTTGTAGACAGATGGACCACACCCTCTATAGTATGTGGTAGTTTGGACATGACCTATGTAAAGATCCTGGGAGACACACACCTTGGTATGCTAGAGGAGTTTCTAACCCCAGTATCATGTCGATGATCCTACCCATTCAATTCCATCAATTAATCATTTCTTGAAGAAATGTCACACTCTTAATAACTTTCATCAAATCTGAAAATCCACTAAAAGGACTATGTTCGCATTCTATAAAGAAAAACGCAGGATGGTCTAGTAGTGAGACAACATATGAGTCTGAATGAAGAAGATATGAGAGAAGGAAGTTCTAGAGGGAATACATAGTGTATATGGGGGTCTAAATGATGTGTGACCCCACCTTGTCACCTGTCTATATTCTTCTATTGTCATATATTGGAAATCCATTTCTTAATAAATGGAATGTTTATTTAGCACACACTGTGTCTCAACCACTTAGGGCTATGCATGTGTTCTTAGCCATGCCCGTGTACCTAGTCATGACTAGGTACCAAGTTGTTCTCATGTACCTCTAGGAATGACCATGTACTCTAAGATTACATGGCATGTTGTGAATAGAATAATAAGTGAGTGGGCCTTTGGACTTAGTAATATATTCCTAAAATCAATTTATAGATTGTAATAATTAGTGGAGAGTTACTTCCCCCGACTTTATATATGTCATGATCCTTTGTGAGGAATGAATTCATATTTATATTTTATCTAAAAAATAGTGAGTTATCAGGAGTTTCTGGTTCATCGAGATGATACAAAATATATACTCCTTGGATGTAGTGAAGTGTGGGTGATCCATGTAAAATTATTATGTGATGCATGTTTTACATTTCTACATCAATGATTAAGATTTGAAAAGATTGTGTGAGATTCGAGTAAAAGGTTAAATAAGTTCCTTCAAATGAGGGAATAATATCTAAAGTGAATTACTTGAAAGAAATAGTTTTAATTGGGAAATTGGAAGAATCATCCTACCTCTAAATTTCCTTTAGGTAACAATAAGTAGTGTCATTTATAATAGGTTCTATTGTGGATTGAACACTATATATTATCCTTTTTATGATTTTATGATTACTTTGGCTATGAAATTTAAAGTGAATAGAATTTATTTTTTTGAAGTCATTTTATTAATTTTTAATATCAATTCATGTCATATTTAGAGGAACATGTTGGAATTACTCAATATATCTTTTTAATTGGATCTGTATTGCTATGTCAACATGGAAAAGTATTTGATATCAATAAAGGAAATTTAGATATAGATGTATGTTTCAATAATCTATTGAAATAGACCTTGGATATAAAGGTGCAAGTGATGATTGATCAATACAATTCATCATTGAATATTATGATTATGTTAGATGATTTTTATAGAAATGAATTTGAGTTGGAAGAGGAAAATACCTTTTCTTTTTCAACTATAAAATATGAGAGAGTTAAAGGTATTGGTATGGATTATAATAATGAAATATTTCAAATGTCTAGATGAAATAAGAAGAAGAATAAGATGGTAAACAATAAATTTGGTATTCTCATTGTGGTGAACATGTTGATTCCCTTTATATATCACATTCTAACTCAATAGTAGATATATATTTTAAATATAAAGATATATATTATGTTTTAGAAGAGACTTTGGAGGATGATGGTCAATAAAAGGAAACCACATCATGTGGGAAATTGGATATTATTTGTGAAAAAATATAAAAATCTTCATTCCATGAGGTGTGATGTAATAGTTTTGAAAGATAAATGTGTGAAAAACTATTTTTACATAATATATTTTGAGGAACAAAACAAAAAATTGATGAAGGAAGAGATGAATTCAATGGTTTAAATTACATAAATGGATAAGAAAATTAAAAAAATGATTATAGACTTTATAAAATTTTTCATGAGATTAAGTTAAGCATGAAAAATGTGAAACTACATGAAACGTCAATTTCTTACCTAATATTTTAGTTTAAAGATCATGTAATGATGGTACATAATGAAAATATTTCTCAATTTGTAAGTTTAAAAGGTCAACATAAGGATAAATATTTTAATATTAAAATGATTGGGGGAGAGCCTCATGTGTTAATATTCTCACATAGAGACTACAGTCAGTAGCAATAATAACACAAATGTAGAATTTTTAGGGAAAAAGAAATATAATGATAAATTTGGATAGAAAAATTATCAAGGTACAATGTTAAACAAGTGATGATTTTATGGAATCATTGAACACATAATGGATTTGTGAAATTAAAAAACAATGATGTATAATCATAAGAGACTTTCTAATGCACCTCATCTATGTGAGTCTATTTTAAGGTATAAATATATCTTCCAGATATGTTATATTTTCACTTACCTTGGTAATAGGGCACGGTATTCGATTAAAAAAAGTAATGGAAGTGACAATATGAGATCCTATGACCATATATTTAAATGGTAACATTAATGGAAGAATGAGATATATATATTTCCTTGAAAAATAGAATCATAGTGTTATATAACTATAAAGTAAAAATTAAATGGAGGATTCTTCAAATTTTATTGATCTATTATTCATAAAAATCATAGTGATGAAACAATAAGACGTTATTTAACATCAATAACACTTCCCTCAATGAAAAAACTATGAATGGATCTTCAAATAAAATATCATAACGGAAAAAAAATTCAATGTGGATTTTATATATATTGAAGAAAAAACGCGAGGTATGAATAAGTGGTTTCATCCATACCACTATAATGAAAGAGTGGAAGACCAGTAGTGATTTATTTAAATAGAGAATGAATCTTGGTAATGAATTCATGTATAATGTCAACAAAATTGAATATTTTAATAGTAATATGATTCCCACAATGGAGATAAATAAAATGATATTTAAGAAGAAAATTATCGGTATAAGAATTCAGAGATTTGTTCACACTAGTAGTGTAATCCATATAATATATTGGAAGTAGATAAAAATTGAAGGGTTTGTTTATAATGACTGATGAATCTCAAATTCTTGTGCATGTAGGAGGTTACCCTCTCCTTATTCCCCTAATTTTTATACTTGATTGTTGACAAGGAATCCATCTAGAAGCCACAAATGGGCAATAATGAGAAATTTGAAACCATCATCTAACACAACAAAACATCTCGAGAATTGAAAGGAATACACAAAAAATATTTGAGGTGTGAATTCATGTTCAAAATAAGCACACAATAATATTTCATGCCAAAAACATCCTGAAACCATTCGATCCCTGGAATACCACTCCATCAGCAAAGGATGGTTCCCCAAAATGGGGTCAAACGAGCCCCGATATAGCTAAGGATGAAGATTCATGGATAACTCATGTGTTCCAATAACATATTGAACACCCATCAGACCAGGAATTCCCATTAGTCCCTACATACCCACCACATCTTGAATACTCATCAGATCCTTCATACCAATTAGATCCTCTGTAGCCATTAGTTTCTTTGCGCCCGCTAGATCTTACATGAATGTCTAATCTAATAGCCCTGTTATATCCCTCATGACCATCATAACTAGTGCAATCAACCATCATAGATATGGAAGAATCAGCATAGATGAAATCATCTATGACCGAGTCTTCTACACCATCACAAAATATTTTGGCTATTAGATTAAGGTGACCCCTTCTTTAGGGTGATGCTGGAGAAGTATTACAGTCGCTCTTCTTTTCATAAGAATGATCTTCCATGAAACCACAAAATTAATAGAACATTGAAGGTGGAGATATTGAATGATAGGTTTCCCATGGGTCCTCCATCTAGTGGGTTTAAGGTTGTGTAATCCTTTCCAACCTTTTTTAACCTAATATGGGTGAACACAGTCTCTTCTTGTGTATACCCCAAGCCTTGCATGTGGTACCCAATCATGTAAACACCTCATTATCTTGTGTGTAATACTCTAATATTGCCTGAAATCCCTCATAAAAAATCCATGAATTTAGTTTTTGTCATAGAACCATGTTCCAACCCCTATTGAATGAAACCCCCAAGCCTTGCATGCACCTCTGGCACGCATCCCTCCAAGCTTGCATGAAATGATTTATTTGTCCCTCATGAGGTGTACCCTATGACCATAGTGCATAAATTATCATAACTATTTCATTATAGTATATATATTTTAATTCCTTTTTATTTTTAGTATATGCATGATAACATAGACCTTATGATCTACCACTCATCCACAACATTTAAACCTAGAATTGTCGAAGCCATGTCCAACCAAGGGGTGAATGAGTGGTGGTTATATAAGTCTAAGGGGTAAGGATTGAGTCTCTCATGTTTGTTCTGGATGAAATAACATTTCACATAACCATTTTCCTCATCACATGATGTTAAAATGTAGTCTTACCTCATGTGATGAGCATGAGATGCCCTGTGTAGGTTCATCATGGGATGCAACTTCCACCCACCGTGGAACACAAAATTCCATAATGGGAAGTTTTATTGAATAATCCACACACACCATTAATAGTATGAAATATATTTGACTCAAAGGGAATGAGATCTTCCTCACATGGAATGGGATCCTCCATTCTTGGAATGATATCTTCCTTGGGAATCTTCCATGCATTATCCATCCATCAACTCTTATTAGTGCATCTTTCATGACACGATATTCTGGACTACTACTTGCTCTTTTTTGTCACACTGAGCATGACTCACAGGAGTTTAGAGGTTATCAATGACCATGTCACTGAAACTACGCATCCATTGGCCTCATGAGGTGTAATCCCTAACCATGTCCCAAATGGGGAATTTCAATGCATAATCCCCAACATAGTTGTTGAACTACAAGGGATTTGATTCCCAATTTTCTACGATACATTACAAGCCTCATCGATGTCCAATGACAACATTCCATACATTCTATCCAAAATCAACACTTCATCCACATCCACCCTGATTCTACCCATGCCACCAGATCTCTGAAAGATCATTCCATCCATCCTGGTAGCTTCAAAGTGTAATCCCTACACAATCCAACCAAGATCAATCCTCTTTTGAAATAAAGCTTCCAAGCATAGGACCCATACCATCCATCGCTAATGCTACTCTCTTGATGTGAAAATCCTTAAAACATAACATTAAACTACATTGAATAGTACTATTACATGACCTTAAATCGTGGAATTGAACTACTTGGGTTTTGATCCCTATATTCTATGTTGGGTACATGGGATGCCTCTCTTATATGCAACCCCAACCAATGGTAAACCTTGGATCCTCCATGGGGTTGACCTTCCTGATCCACTACCAAGGGTGTTGAAATAAAACATCAAGGTGTGATATATTACCTCTATAGGACACACCTCGTGAGTCTACTATTGTGGAAATTTTGATCTATCCATCTAGTTAACCTATTGGGTACTCCCTCTTTGGGATGTATCACCTTGATCCACCTCCACGACGAATCCGGATCAACCTCATTACATCTCTTCAAGATGTAAATCTAGAAACCTACAAAATATATCTACCCCATGATAAAAATGGTATTCATGTGGTGAAATACATGTTATATATTCTTTGGGTATCAGATACCTAGTGATAGACACAATATTCCTTGGGTTTCATGCCTAAGATGCCTCCATGAGATTCCCTTATATGGGAATGATTACAGGTGACCAATGTTCATAGTGTCTAGACATTCCAGTGATGCCCAACATGACTAATATCTTGATTTAAGGATGATTCCCTACCTAGAAAACTTTAAATTTATATACATAAGTAGTGTAATTAACTAACTTCCACAAATATATTGCACCAAGAATGAGTTCTATAAACACAACTTAAGTCTATGAGGGAGACTCAGACTGCGATATGAGTTTCCAGGGGGAATCCATAGAATAAGGAACTAACATCCCATAATCTAATATTGATGAAGGATGATACATCTACATTTAATGTGATGAAAACCTCAAAACTTTAGAAAGATTTCATGCAACGAAATAAGAAGAAACACTAGTTCACTTTCAGACATGCGACAATGACTGTTTCCCAATGAATGTGACAGAAATTGAAATGTTAAACATGATGTTAATCTCTTTTAATCAACATGTGGATTAGTATCAAGTGAGAAATGAGTAGATATTCATGTCATAATATCCATATATCTGGTGTGATGTCTCACCAATAAAATAGTGGGTGATCGCATTGTCGATCACATCAAATTAGTTATTTAATTTTTACTTGAATTTCTGCAGTATAGCAGCAAGCATAAGTCATATATCGACAGAGCCTTAGATCATTAAATTTTAGAGAGGGTTTTATTATTAATATATTAGGGGAATGTGATTTTTGAAAACATGATGATTTATGATTAAATTTGACAATAGAAAATTAAATCCATAAAACAAAGTAGAAATGAACAAGTTTAATTAACTGCGATCAACCTAGGGAAGTCTCATTATGCTCATGCTTCATATCTTCAAAATAAAGGGTATAAATATTTTAATCCCTTTTTTTAAAAAAATACAGTAGTTTTTATGATTATATACTAGGATACCTCATAGGGATCAGTCGAAAACACACAATAATTCACCAGAAACCGCCAATGATTGGGTGATTTGTGTTCCACTTTATAACTAAAACTCCCCAAGGAAAAACATGAAGAACTCGATATGATGCCCAAGTTTTTATGTTATTTATCTGCGATACCATGAAATAAATGTACATTTCCATTATAGTGCTTATGTGAGTTCAATTGACCAATACTAACAACACAAACACAGCGATTGAATAAGGGAGGAAAAAGGGATGAACAATGTGTGAAACATCACATGAAAGGGTACCCCAAAACAATATAATTGGAGTTTGAGTATAACATACCAGTATATAACTGAACTAAATAAATATAATGGATGATGAAAAACAAAATACGTAATATAATTATGAATATCATTTAAAATAATACAAACATGAAGCACATGATTACATCACGTTCCTCCCCAGGTGATCACAAGGGGTTTAAAAATCCATTGGAGTAGAGGAAGAAGATGATATTGAATTATAACATCACATATCCTCTAGAACATATATTTATGATGATAAAACCCATTTTGACTCGAAAATGGATGAACCTTGCATCTTGGTTGATCTTCGAAATGGGGTGCCCAAGGTGCCAATTTATAGGCAATGTGGTAGGTGGTTTTGGGCTCCCTGATTTCAAGAATCATCTTGGTACAAGGTTTGGTCCAGTGATAAATTCATAAATCACATTGTACAAAATTAAAATGGTTTGGAAGACAACTTATGTATCTAAATTTCATATTTATCAGCCAGATAGTGAATATAATATGATTTATATCTAAAATACCGAGGCAAAATATTTACCCCGTGCAGATTCATTTTATTGGATAGTTCAGTTCGGATGGACCTCTTATTTGATGAATTGGGCTACGGTTCCTTTAGTAAAGTTGTATACCATGTATATTTTCATCTTACACATACATTTTATGCTAATTGGATATTCTTATTTCTCAAATCATGCAAAACAGTGGACCAGTATTCATGAGATTCCATGTAGTTTGGCACATTTTTCTTTTGCATCATTACAGGCTCTCCGAATCACCTCTACCTTCCATGAATTCATAAAAAAGTGAAATTTCCCTTTTTAAAAGTGAAAATAAGAAAATTATTTAATAATTCATGATGTTAAATTTTATTATTATAATTATAAGTTTCAATAATAAATTAATTTAATACATTGGTATAAGGGTGAAATAAAATAGTGAATCGTGGTACAATCACACCCCCACACCTAAAAATTTGCACTTCTGGTCAATGTATAAAATACTAATCATGTACCATTACTAAATAAAATGTGTGAAAACATCCAAGATCCTTTTCAAAAGATATTAATAATTTATAATTTATGGAATCAATTTTTCTTGTCATTTGTTTTATCTCACACTCGAATTGTTTGAAATTAATTTTTCACACATGAAACATGTAACAACCTACATCACCCATAAATTTTCACTCTTCACTCTAGGAACACATGAATGTGGATTTATGCTTTTTTCATAGATTTTATGTGATATTAATTATATAATTGACAATATTTTAAGTTCTTTACTAGAAAAAACAAGTGTTCTACTCAAGAGGACTTCCAACAAGTTTTTCTGAGGTTAAAGGGTTGGTAGGACTGAATGTTTAAAAATATGAGGCAGAAGAGGAGGGATTAATCTATTATGTAAAAAACATGTCAAAATTTAGAATGTATTCAAAATTAATGTACACACTCAGCCCCTAACAAAGTATATCACCTCTAACTCACTATCCCCATTTTCCATTTATGTGGGTCACAACCAAGCAGTGAATTTTAATGCGTAAACATCCTCTTTTCTCCATTTTTTTCTTTTCTTCCATTTTTTATAATGAACTATTTATTTTAATACAAATTTTTTTTGGAGATAAAAAGGAAAAAATGTGTAAAAGAATAATTCCATATGTCATGTGAACCCACTAACCAATGAAAATTTAAAAACCCTTTATATCAACCAATAACAATGATTCTCTCCTAAGAATTCCCATGGAAACACCATATCCCCCACACATGCTGAAAATAAACAAGAATATACCGAATATATGGGTATATAGGAATACATTATCTTGTAATGTGGATATCTAACATGTATTTCATGGTCTCTAAGGCTTAATAGAGATGAAATTTCAAGGTGGCCAAAAAATGAGGTTAATTGTACAAAGGGGTTTTCAATGAACAATTTCCTCTAACATGTATGTATCATACTTGATTCTTTGGGATTCAAACAGAATCATGGAAATTTCTAGTTTCTCCAAATGACACAAGACTCTCAAGAAAGTGATTGAAAGGAAGAATATGCAATAAAGGTATTATAATATCTCTCTGGTAAGGGATTGAAATATTGGTTAGTGCTAATGAGGCATAAGATTCCAAAATACATTAAACACCTAAAATGATATAATAATAAAAATTCTAGGAAAATATTATATATCAACATTCATCTAAAAAACATATTCCCAAAAACAATGAATTTTTCTGCACAATCTACTCAAGCATGAAAAATGATTTTTGATATTCTTTTTATGATCAAATTTTATGTAAAAACACAAAATAAGGAAAATGAAATCAAAAATGAAAATAATTTTTTTTTAATTTTTTTGTTTAAACGTAACTATGACATGTCAACCTCTCATACACTTAAAAGTTACATTGTATTCAATGGATGTATTTTAAAAAAATAGACCAGTAAAAATGGTAGGGAGAAGGGATATCCTATTATGTGGTGTCATATGTGGCATCTATCAATTAGATTTTATCCACGATATGCATTGGAAAATCCTCATATATGTTTCTAAACCTATTACCATTGAAAATAATCCCCTGTCCACTCTTCTCATGATAAACCTATATAGCACGAAAAGGTTAAACATTAGTAACAGTATAAGGACCAATCCATTAAAAACAAAGCTTACATGGGTGGAGCTTTATACTAGAATTATACATGAGAACATTATCACCAATATGATACCTCTACTGATGTATCATTCTATCATGGATAGTATTTGTCTTATCTTTATAGATCTTAGTGTTCTCATATTTATCACGTCGTATTCCTTCCAACTCTCAAATATGCAGCTTCCAAAACTCACCTGCATATGAATGATTCATATTACATTATTTAACAGCCTCATATGCATGGTTTCTTACCTCTAATAGGAGGTGAAAAGCCTTTCAAAACACAATCCTATATGGTGACATTTTGATTGGGGTTTTAAAATATGCACGACTTGCCAAAAGTGCATCATCCGAACGAAAATTTCAATACTTCGTACTGGGTTGTATCTTTTTTTTTCAAGATTCACTTTATTTCCCGATTTGATATTTCATATTTTCCAGTAGTTTGGTGGGGATATGTTGTGGAGACATTATGAACAACCCCATATGTATGAAGAAAATATTTCTTGTCGTGATTTCAACAAATTGAACCCTAATCACTTAGGATTAAACTCGGTAAACCAACCCTATTGAAAATTTATAACCTCAAAAAATAAAAAAAACACTAGATATTAATCGGTCCTTGTGGCCATTCCTTCCACCCTTTTAGAGACATAGTCCAAAACCAATAATTTATACAAAATTCCAAATGAATTTGGAAAATGCCCCATGAAATCAATGCCCCATGCCTCAAAGATTTCACAGAATAAAATGGTTTGTTAAGGAATTTCATTCATCCTGGAGATATTCTATATGAATGGACAATGACTACATGAATTGAAAAAATATATGGGCATACCTATAAAATGTTGTCTAATAATGTTCTATGTCAAGGACCTTTCGAGTTGTACGCTGGGCGCCAAAGTGACCCCCAAGCGAAAGTGTGGTAGAATGTCAAAATAGAGGTGAACTCTTGGCCAGGGACTCACCAAATTACAAATTGGTCACTAAAAATTCTCTAAAAATATGGGTCATCCCAATTGTGAAATCGAGAATCATGCTTAATTATCTGGGATTGTGATGTGTTAAAATGAGGGGGGACACTAGCTGTTTCTAGAAAATTCAAAAATGTATCAATACCATGGGGTAAGGTCCGAAACATCAAAGAGGTTCTCATGAGGGAAGAATTATCCAACGGGGAGAGGTGAGCCAACATGATGGTCTTGTGGTAGAGAAATCCTACTAATGTATTTAGCTACCACAATTTCCACTCCTCTATTATCTCTAATCTCAAAGTCAAACTCCAAGAGGAGGAGCATCCACCGAATGAGGTGGAGCATTGCTTCAGGTTTCTTTAAGAGGAAACGAATGACAACATGATTAGGAAAGACAATGATTTTTAACCCGATAAGATATGAACATAATTTTTTCAATGAAAACACAAGAGAAAAATTATATTTTTTAGTGGTTCTATAGTTCTCTTGGGAAGATTCAATGGTATGTTAGGCATACATAGTGACATGAGGAGCGTTCTCAACCCTTTTTCATAAAACAATCCCAACTGTAATGTTAGATACATCACACATAAGCTCAAAGGGGAGATCCCACCTTGGTGGTTGGATAATGGGAGGTTATATGAGACTCCATTTTAGTGAATTTAATGTATCCTCAAATTCTTTTCAAACAAAACCTCATAATATTTTTGAAACAATCAAGACATGGGAAGTGAGATCTTACTGAATCCTTTAATGAATATGTGGTAAAAACTAGCATGAACTAAGAATGATCAAACAACAAGAACACATTTTGGATATGGAAGGGTTGAAATTAATTTATTCTTTTATTTCTCCACTTGAATTACCTCTTTTTAAATACCATTACATTGAACTATCCCCCATTAAAAAATGAAATGATATTTCACGTATTTTAATTAAAGATCGTTTTCTATGCAATAATAAAGGATAAAACATAGGTGAGCCAAAAATACATCAATAGAAGTTTCATAAACTGTGAAATAATCCATAAAAACTTCCATGAAATTCTCTAGGTACTCAAAAAAAATACGCAACATACATTTCTGAAAAGTACCAGGATCATTAAATAGACCAAAATGAATCCTTCTTTATAGAAATTTGCAAAATAGACATGTAAATGTTTTCATTTCTTGATTTTTAGGGGATATATGGATTTGAAAATAATAGGAACATCCATCAAGGAAATAATAATGGGACATACCAGCTAATCATTCTAACATTTGGTCAATAAAAGTTTGAGAAAAGTGGTCCTTTTTGGTGGAATGATTCATTTGAAAGTAGTCAACAAAGACTCATCAACTATTTTGTAGATGTGTTGGAACCAACTCATTCCTTTCATTAGACACTATTGTTAATCTAGTTGTTTAGCCAAAATTTGAATAGGGCTAACCCATTCACATTTAGATATTGGATAAATAATCCTATCATCATGTAATTTTCTAACTTTATATTTTAACACTTCAAGGAGAGTGGGATTTAACCGGAGTTGATCTTGCCTTACGGGTTTAGCCTCATCATCCAAAATATATGGTGTCTACAAATAAATAGGATAATCCAAGGAATATTATCTAATTTCCAACTTATTTTCTTTGTTACACTATCTCAAAAGATAAAGATATTTTGATTCATTATATTGAGAGAGGTTATTAGAAAAAATGATGGGTAATTGGTCAATACCCTCATGATAGACATATTTTAAAATTTATGGAAGTGGTTTTAGTTCTAACACCGAGGTTTTCGGATTGAGGGAGGTGATTTATGGTGAGTTAGTTCAATGAAACTTTCTATCATCTCATGTTTATAATCTAAATATATAGAATCTATTGGAATGTTATTTTTAGAATCATTGTCAGTCATGGGTACCTCAGAATGAACACACTCATCAATTAAAGCACAAAATTTACACTTTTAAGAACCCACACAACACTCAAAACATGAATCAAATCACAACTCATCCAAAGGTAAAGAATAGAAAAATGAATTAGAGTATGGGTCAAGGGGAGAAGTGTGTGTGTGTGTGTATCAGTTGAGAGCACTTCCATCGAATAGAAAGGAGGAGTGGAGTTCTCTTAAAAGGGTTGTTTCATAGCCTCAATGATGTAAAAAATTACTTTTTATCCATCAAAATCCATGGAAAATGTACCATTGTGAATGTTGATTATAGTATTTTCTATTTTTAGGAATGGAATCCCAATAATGAGAGTGACATGTCCTCGGGTTTAGGTATACTGTATCTTGAGAATGTTGAAGTCGGTGGGGAAGATGAGATTCTTCTCTTTTACAAGGACATCCTCGGCCAGTCCAGATGGCCATGTTGTGCTCTAGTGGGAAAGTTTAACTTCGATTACTATCAGTTTAATCTCTCCATCCAATAGAAAAGTTTACATAGGGTAAGGAATTACATTAATTGACACACCTAAATCTATCATTACATCTGAAAAATATGTCTCCCCTATGGTGCAAGGTGTCATGAATGTTCCCAAATCCTCACACTTCTATGGAATTGCGGGTTGAATAAAGGGCAAGAAATTCCTTCCCATGTTGACTCTCTCATTCCCCTTCAGTCTCTTTCTATGGGTTAAATACTCATTAAGAAATTTTGAATATCGAGGGATTTTTATAACTGAATCCAATAAAGGAATTTTAACTGATACTTTTTAAAATGTATCCATTATTTCCTTATCAATGTCATTATTCTAATTATTATTAGATATATAGAGTCTTTGTGGGAATGGAAGAGGAATTGATTGTTCATGGTAATCCTCAATGATAATTGGTTTACCATTTTGGATATTTTTTTCTTCAAAGGAATCATTTATTGGTGGAGAAAGAGTGTTTTCATGAAGGGGAAATACCAGTTGTGTAGAATGAATATAAGGAGAAACTTCTTTACAAATAGAAAGTGTAATTGCATATACATTACCTTTAATATTTGGATTATACATGGGTTGGGATGGTAGTTTTCCAGAACCATGCATCTTGATCTCACTAATAGTGTTTTCCAATTGTCCCACTTGAGTTCGTAAATATTGAATAGCTAATTGTGTGGTTTGTTGGAATTGGAGGTCTTGGGATGAAATTTTATTCACCATGTCCTCAAGGCTTGGTTCACATTTGAAAGGATAATGAGGATTATTCTGAGAAAATGAGGGATAATAAGAATTCATACCATGGGCTTGTTGATATGAATTTTTCTTGGGGCCACTCGGGTTGCCTCTTTCCTAGTATTGTGGTTGGTCTTTCCAGTTGAGGTTTGGATTTTCCCTAAATGAATCTTTCTTGAAGGGTGGTTCTTGCTAAAATGGAAACCATATGAATACTACTGTACAAGACAGAGATGAATCCTGAAGTTGTTGGAATTGGTCATAAAAATGAGTGTTATCAGAGAAAAAACCACAATCTGATGGAATAGAATAAGAGTGTGAGTTACCTTGTGCTTTAGCTAATTTCCATAAAAGGGTATTCATATCATCATGTTTATTATCTACCTTTTGTTTTTGGGATGAATGGTTTACCTCATGAACTCCTAGTGTTGGGTTAATTTCTCGTGTACCAAATTATAGTGCATTTTGAGCCATGTTAGCTATTATGTCATGAGCAGTGGAATGTGTTTTATCCATAAGGGAACCACCATCTATAAAATATATCATTACACAATCCATGGGAACAAGTCTCTCATAGAATTATTTAATTATAAATTGTTCACTAAATTGGTGGTGTGGAATAATTTAGCAAAGTCTTTTGAATCTCTCCCAATATTCATGAAGGGTCTCTCCTTGTGATTTCCTAATTCCATAGATTTCTATTCTAATTGATGTTGCTCAAGAGGTAGGGAAGAACATATCTAGAAATAGTCATTTAAGGTCATTCTATCCCTAAATTGTGGTATAAATATAGTATATCCAGTATTTGGCTTTACCGTCAAGGGAGAAAGGGAAGGCCCTAAACATAATTAGGTCCTCAAACACATATTGGTATTTCGTTGTAGAGGAAAATATGTAAAAATGTTTGAGATGTTTATGATGGTCCTCACCTAGAAGAACATGGAATTTTGAAAGTAGGTGGATGAGGCCTGATCTCAGCTCAAAGGTGGATGATTCCATAGTATATTGGATGTACGCAGGTCAGTACTCCACATTCGAGGTGTTTAGTTCTTTTAATGTTTGATTATTTGCAGCCATATTTTATTGGGTTTGATTGGGTTCAATTTTTTATTGGTTTTGGATCACTTTAGGTTCCACAAAGGGTTCCTCATTTTTACTTGATTGACGTACTCTATATTCCTTGATATGTGACTAATGTTTCTTTTCAATTTCTAGTTCAAATTAAAGCAGTTTTTCTTTTCTAGATCTTGTCATGCAACAATGATGTTCAGTTTGATTGATTGATTATTTTTCATTGTTTTTTGATTTTTTATAGATAATATATAAAATAAAAAAAACATAATAAATTAAATTATAAAAGAAAATAGAATGTTATACTACATAATTAGAGATAGAGAGATAAAAGAGAGAGAGAGAACACACAAAAACAAACAAAAATAATGACAAAATAAAACAATAAAGTGGGGGTGGGATATTGAAAGGAGTACTAATTAAGCAGTAAAATAAATACAATAAAAAAATAAATAATAAAAAATGATATTGTCTCCATGTAAATGGGGCTAAAATTTGATCGCAATGTCAAGTGCGTCAAATTTGTTGTTTAATTTTTACTAGAGCTTCTACTGTATAGCAGAAACTCTTGGTCGTCTCTCGACAGAGGCTTAGATCATTCATATAAATAGAGTTTTTTTATTATGAAAATATAATGGGAATGCGATTTTGTAAAACATGAGGTTTGATGATTAAGTATGACAACAGAAAATGAAAGCTATAAAACAAAGTAGAAATGAACAAGATTAATTAAACATGATCAACCCAGGGATGTCTCAGGATGCTCATCCTTCATCTCTTCATGAGAAAGGGTATAGATATTTTAATAACTAGTTTTTAACAACTAGTACCATAATTTTTCTGATTTTATTCTAAGATACCTCCTAGGGTTAGGTTGAAAAAACATTATGACTCACGTGATAACACCGATGATTGGCTGATTTGTGTACGACTTCATAACCAAAACACACCAAGGTAGGAAACGATAAACTCGATGTGATGTGTAGGTTTGTATGTTATTTATTTGTGATACGATGACAAAAATTTACATGTCCTTGACAGTGATTATGGGAGTTCAATTGACCACTATGAACCACAAAAACACCACGATTGAATAAGAGAGGAAGAAGGGATAAATGGTGTGTGAAACATCACATGAAAGGGTACCCCAATACATAATCATTTCTGTTTCATTACTACATAACAGTATATAACACATTTAGATAAAACAAGAGGATGAATAAAAACAATATACAACCTGGAATTAAAAAGGATATTCCAAATAATACAAACATGTTGCTCGATATTACATCATGTTCCTCCCCGGTTGATCACAAGTGGTTTTGTAATCCATGGGAGGGGAGGAAGTAGAATATATTAAAGTAGAAATTCCCATAGCCTCTAGAACATCTATAGATTATGGGAATAACCCTTTGGGACTCTAAAATGGCAGTACCTTTCCTCCTAGTAGAACTTCTAAATGTGGTGCCAAAGGTGTCAATTTATAGGAAAAGTGGGAGGTGGTTTTGGCCACCCTGATTTCAAGAATCCCTTTTTTACATGGTTTTGGATAGACAAAAAGTCATAAATAACATTATACAAGACTACAATGTCATTGGCTGACAACGTTTCTATTTCTATATCAAATTGGGTGGTCATATATTAAATATAATAAGAGTTATGGCTAAAATACTAATGCAATGTTTTGACCCATGCAGATTCATTTTATTGGACAGATCAGTTTGAATGGGCCTCATATTGGACAAATTGGGCTACAGTTACTTCATTAAAGTTGTATCCCATGGATATTTGGATCTTCTCACAAAATTTTATCCCAATTTTAAGTATGGATTTATATGATCTTGCAAAAATAGTGTACATGTATTATTGGGCTTCCATGTAGTTTGGCCGATTTCCCTTCAACATCATTGTGAGATTTTCAAATCACCTCCACCTTCAATGAAATCATTAAAAGATGTGAAATTTCCCATTCTAATAGTGAAAATTACAAAATTATTTAATAATTAATGAATGGAATTTGGTTATTATAATTATAATTTTCAATAAAAAAATCAGTTTAATACATTGGTAAAAGGGTGAAATAAAATAGTGAATCATGGTACAATCAGTGTGATTGAAATGGAACTCACAAGAAATTGGGGTAGCTAAATGTTTTGTATTTAGATCTGGGAAATAATCAGCACGAATCTCTCTCTTCATAAGTGGAAGATTGGATGATGCTGTGGAATTGGGAACTTATTTCCTTATACCCATACTAACAGATTAATCCTCCTACTTTGTAGGACCCAAGCTATAGGAAACCAGCCTCCCAATTTCTGCAGATGTAGGGGCAGGAGAAATGTCAAAAAATAAATCCCACACGATTGCACCTACACCACAACTTCTGCCATGACAACGTCAACTGGGTAACCACTCTATATATCACCCCTATAGATTATTCAGAGGAGTGTAATAGACTTACTACTTTGACGATATGAGCAAGATGAGGTCATTACCACAAGGAAGATAGCCCGCCATGACCTGGAGGCTTCTATGCCTCACTAACACCAACGCCCCAAGGGAATCACAGGGAGACACTACTCCCCACTCCAAAAATGATTTTTTAGGATCCTATATCTTGGACAATCCTATGACTTGATATTTTAAGTTGAGGAGGTGGGGGATTCCAGTGTCACCCGATTGTGACTGCCACCTGAGAGTCATCGTTGGCCCCCACTAGGCCACATCATACCCAGAAACAACCAACCCTCTACGTTGAGGAATAGGTAGAATATGCCCCTTCTCTTCCATCCCCAGTCTGAATGAACTAACACCAATGTCAGGCACAAGATTAAGATGAATCCCATTTGTGGGAATCATCGTCCATCGATATAGTAGACCATGAAACCAATTGAGACTTCCATTGGATCCATTATAATACAAAGTATGAACCATCAGTGCTCAGTTGGGATTGAGACCCCAGTCGACTTATAGAAAGAATGGGTCGACTATGTTAACTGATGGCCTCATCCGCAGCTGTTACATACTAGTATGTGATAAGTTGATTTGATACTAAGGCCCTCACCATATGATCTTTTATCAAAGAGGATTTTCTCTCTACTTCATCAACATAAAATATAGAGTTCCACTTCATGATAATACTTCCTAAAATAGAAGTCCTCATTTTGTCACAAACAATCAATGTAAAGACCCTCCTTATTTAACTCCAAGGCCATTAAAATGCCCTCCTCACTCCCAAAGTTATTAATGTGTTGGTTCTACCCACTTCATCAACCACTAGTATAAATGTCCTCCCCATACAACAACCAAACAGAGTGGACGTCCTATCCACTCCTTCAATGGTCAATATAGAGGCCCTCATCATGTTTCAACAAGACATAGTGGTGTTCCACACCATGCATTTGGCAACCTATATGAAGGTACTCCCAAAAATTTTTCTTCATAACTATATGTTCATCCCAATATCCAGTTTGATAAATGAAAAATCCCACCATTCACATCATCCCCCCACAAATGGAGATCCTCCACACTCTCACAATAAATATAGAATTCCTACCCATGTTCCCATAGACCAATGAATAGGTATTACCTACCACATCAACAGTCAGAGTAGAGGTCCTCCTCACTCCCATGATAACTAAACCAAATGCCCTCCCAAATCCATCATCAATCAGCATGATGGTCCTTACTATGAAGAAGAAATTCTCTTCCCTAATGAACCTTCCCAAGGAAGAATGGAGAACTGTATCCATCAAAGAAAAAATTATGATAATGTCTAAGTGATTTTCAATCACATTCAATTATCATATTTCTATGTAGTATAAAATTCAATGACGGAGCCTTCACCCTACTCATTTGTACAAGAGATTGGGGATGGAGCTCATCATGTGATATTCATCAAACTAAAAGTTGAAATGCATAGGATTCTAAAATCTCCTCATATGTATATTTTTGGAGAATAGGTTTGGATTTATTCAAGGGTTTCATAGTTAATTATTTTATGTATTCAAAAATTTTATTATCTACTTCCACCTGAGATCATGGGGAGTTATTCAGGATAATGATAGGTGATGAGCATCTGGAAGAACCACCAATAACTTCCACTACCCTTGTAGATGATGCATTTGTAAACACAAAGTACTACAGTGACATAATGATGTAGTTGGAACTACCCTTAAGAGATGACCCAATATGTTGAAATTATTTATCCCATGAAGTGGCTCCTACACCAGCTAGTCTACCACTACAATGATCGATATCATTGATTCCCCCATTATCCCATTAATCATTGACTGAAGCATGGGCTAACCCTAATAATATCCCCACTTCTAAATGACCAATACATTGAGAAAATCTAGATTCTGATCAATTATCTGATATTTTCTAGTTGAATAAAACATCCAAAATCAATATCCTAGAATCCATCACCGATGAGAAGGTTATGTGCACTAAAATAACTTTATGGATGATTTATTTCCACCTCAGAGACCACAAGTTTGTCTACCTAGGAAGTCATAAAATTTTGATGACACTGACTAGTAGTGCCGCATGGTTGAGTAGGAAACACTCCGGGTGACTCAATGCCCATCTTCACTTGGATTATACCAGAACATATATAAAGCTTTCATTTTGAGCTTCACAATTTTCCACATGATCATTAAAGAGGCATCCCTACATGTGTTGGTTGGAGGATGGGGACAACATTCTGATCTCCATTTCATCCCTTTTATACAGCATAATGATATGAATTGTGACATTGAGGTTATTCCTCTAGGTATAGTGATGATGAACAAGGATGATAATGGGTTACCCACAAACGGGGATATTAGTAAAGGGTATGATAAGAAGAATGCAACCCTTAGGGTAGTGCAATACCACGTGGAACCTCATACAGGTGTCTACACTCACCTATAAAGGAAAATAATCAGCCTTTGATTACCCTCTATATCTTTTCCAACTAGTCAAAAAAAATAAAACGAAAAGGGTAAAGAGTAGTTTAATTCTCTATACCGTTTAATACATCTTTTGTTTCATCATGGATGTTGGAAAATATTGAAATCGACACCTTTCTTCATCAGGTCATAGATCAGATGATGCTTACGGATGAGCTTCTCATTGAGCGATGCCTTGATTGTGGAACTCCTCAATAGAATCATGACCCTCCTACACTGGGGAATCCACAAGTCCTTATTGTATAGATGCACTGATCTATCCAAAAAATCCAACACATCCCAATAGATTAGTGGTGTGAGATTAGCGAAAACAACCATGATATACATAGAAAAATTCACTGGAGATTTGTGATGACATTCATTAGGATCTAGTTCCAGAAAATAAACACGCAGATCAAAAATATACTGATCTTGATTACCATAATCAGGGTCATGTCAATTCATTTGTGGATATGAAACCTCATCAATATAGGAACCTCCATTAAGAAGTGATTAACAGTCTCACTTTCTTCATTGAAGACCTATAGACATAACATGTGGTGATCACACCCAATGGAAAGCCAAATCTAGAATGGGTGGATGATATCCGAGAAAAACCAAATTTTAGGGATCCTACCTTCACCCCCTTAATTGGGACTGTTAAACGATTGTAGAATCTAAACCAATTTATCTCAATGTTGGGACCCATTTTGGGAACCACAGAGAATTAAGAAGTATCCATTCCTTGATGATTTGTTTAGAATATTAAAGGGAATATGTTCATCTAGTAAAAACATATACTCATTAGGTCTATCATTTGTTTGATAGACCTCTATAGGTAGTTTCCCTATTAGTTCAGCTCCACTATACACATGCCAAGAAATGATGGACTCTTCAAGTGCAACTAATTGACTGAGGATCATGTTGCTGAATTCATCATTAAGTGGAAGGGAATCACATATTCAATCAATATGATGTTGTACTAGGTGTAGCTAATAACATTGATTGTGGGGAATTCTAAGACTGAACTAGTACAAATCCTTATCACTCAGAACTTCTCAGGTGGAATTGGGTATTTTAATAACGAAGCCTAGTTCTTGGAGGAAGCCTTGTAATAATCCAAGTAGGCATATCCATTGCCTCTTTAGGCTCCCTCAAGAAGAATATTCATAAGAGCAACTTCCACCATAATATAGATAGAGTAATTAGATCCACTAGAGTTGTTTCCAGTAGAGACCCATCAAACATAGACACATCGAGTGCAACATCATCAGGCATATCCTCACCCATCTCAGAATCGATAGGTTCCTCCTCATCAAGCACTGTTGTCTAGGAATGGGAATATGAATCTGACCCCTCATCAAGATTGGACCCCTTTTCATAGATAGGATCCATTCCTGGATAGGATAAAATTGACCTAATACTTCATGGATGAACATGTTCCCAGTTATTCCACAGTTTATTAGAACATGGGGTTTTAAAGCTTCCAGAGTGCAAGAATCCCCATGAGGAAGATCTAGCTAATCATCATGAAAACTTCCCTTACCATAATATTTGTGGAACTTCCGTCAATAATGTATATGTAGTTAATAATTCTATTTAGGAATAATTGGACAATGGTTTTTTCAATTTAGGAATGTTCTAGAATAGGTAGCACACATCTCTTCCCAGCATGATAGACACAATGAAAGTAAATGATATAAGGTTTCCAACTGAGGATCTCTGAAGTACGATGACCAGTTGGATCATATGGAAGTTGATCATTCCTAGGGTTTCATCTATTCCCTCTTAAGCTGTCCCAAATCTAAAAAAGTCTCATTACCTTCTCCATCTACCTCTTCCGCATTGATATCAATTTCATTTACATCTTTGAATATTAGGCACCAACAACAGAAGGGAATGTAATGTTCTCATCTGGTACAGAATCCTTCCTACACTCTCAGTGATTTCGTGCCTCTATAAATGGGGATTAAACCTAGATCCCACCCATAACTGGATGATTCCTATAATGAATACTACGAGTATTCCTCCTTGAATACCATGAAATTGGTGTATCTCTTCATGGTACCCATCGATGAGGATTGTTAAAGGAGTTGTCTGGTTGCCTTTGAACAACAATGTATAGGAATTGGTCAAAGGAATTAAAACATAGTGAATATGTTATTCCAAGACATGTAACCTATTGAAAAATGAATACAGGTTCTATATAAATCCCAATGGGAATAGTCCTCCCAACACTCTACGTCAAACTCACCACCATAGAAGACCTAGCTAATTGACTAGGAAGTACCACCGTGACCACACCATGATCAGATGCATCTAGCTAAATCCATGGCTTACTCATTTAACTATCAGTTAGTAGTGGTTCTGTGTGAGTTATATATTGGGTAAGCAAATATCTCTAGCACCATCCAGTATGTATTAGTTTATCCAACAGTTCCTGTAGTGGTTCCCACCATTATGAAACACCCCTTCGTAAAGAATGTGCATTTGGAATGGATGTAAGACATACTGAAGACTCACTCCCTCATACCATCAAAGAACTATATCATTGGCATGGAGGCATGTCACTATCTAGATGAAACAAGTTACTATATCAATCTCATCCCAACCCAGACACTCCATAGGTTGGGACCGACAAAAGAAGATCTGAGTCCCTCTAATATGAAGAGTCTACATTATGACAAGTCCGAGTAGAGGCCAGGTTAAAGAGTCAATTTCAAGACCTAGTTAAATGGATTGATATAAAAAAACTTAATTCATGGTTTTATCAAAGGATACTGCCTACAATGCTTTAATGGGTAGGCCCTAGCTCCATGAGCATGAATTAGTTTCTTCTTCATATCACAAATGCCTAAAGTATTCCCTAAATGGTCAATTAGTTTTGTTCCAAGGTGATAAATATCCCTTTGGCTACTGTGAATATTGTTATTTTGATGAAAAAAGTTATAAGAGAAAGGACAAGAAAGTTTAGACCAAAAAGGTGGAGCATTCCACTATTGCAGCCAACCCACAAACATACATGGATGAAACATTCATCCCCTCGATTCACCAGTTGGATGAAAAAAATACCAGTCTTTGGAAATTTCTTTGTCATCTATGGGAGGAAGGGACACCATTTTGCAATGAATTAGAATTACTAAATTATTACCAATTACTCACACATAGGCAAAGATTGGGTGATACAAGAATCCCTTACCCTTATACAGTATAGAGATGTTCTCCCCATGGATACAATTCTATGTATGACCCACTTATTCCACTAAGATGGGTTGAACCAACAGAAGTTGGGTCAACAATACTGATTTTAAATTAAGAATGAAACCTATAATTTATGTCCTGGTAGGATTTAAATAACATCCTCTATCGATATGGTCTCAATAGAATAGGATTGACTAGTGTGTATCTCGTATCTTCCCAAGTGGGAAACAGTTTCCCACCCCGAATCAGAAAGTATGGATGAACCATATCTTCCCATTGATTCTATTATTTCGGAAGACTAAGTGTATTTAGAGGTTACTCCACACTCATTCAAAAAGGGAATCTCCTCCACCATCGATGAGTTGAGCAAGGTTATCCATGACACCAAGGAATATCTGAGGCCATCTCTGATTAGTGAAACCATGCTTGTAGAGGAACAACAATTGTATGTGAATTTTTGGAAGAAAAATTGTGATGTATTTTCCAAGTGTTATAATGAGTTTCCATGACTAGAACCTAAAGTATCCTTTCAACATCTTGGTATCCCAGTGAGTCGTCACGAGTTCAAGAAAACTCATAAGAAAATGTACCCTCTCAGGGTTCCATGATTAAGGTTGAAGATGATAATATAATAAAATACAACTTCAGCAAGAAAGTTCATTACACTAAGTGGATAGCCAAAATCATCTCAATTATGACTAAGAACAACAATATTAGATTCAGTATCGACTTTTGGGATCTCAACTATCACTATTTAGAGGTTTATTTTCCCTTTCCAATGATGGAGTTATTGATTGATTCCAAAACTGGCTTCCTTGATCTATCCTTCATAGATGGATATTCTTGGTAAAACTAGATCTAGATGGACCCATAAGATAAAAAGTCTATCACCTTAATAATATAATAAGGTACCTTCAATAATCATGTAATTACCTTCATTATGAAGAATAAAAGAGCCACTAATCAATGATCTATGGTCTGCATCTCTAAACTGATCCTCGGGATACTAGTGGAATTCTAAATACATTAATGGGTGGTCAAATACTTCTAGATTTAGGACCATCTTAGAGATACTGAGAATGCTTTCATCTTCCTTTTCTCCAAGCATATGAATATGAACCACTTAAAGTGTATATTCACGGTTAGCTTTTGGATGTTCCTTGGATTTTTTTTTCAGATATAGAGGCATCGCAATTGATCCATTGACGATCAAGGCCATCTTTTATAGGATTCCTCTAAAAAACCTCTGGGATTTCCAAGAAATTCAATGCCACAAAGCATATATACACAGATTAACCATGAATATTGTTAGAAGGTGTAAGCATTTCTCCAGCCTCATGAAGAAATGAACCTTCTATGAGTTGGACGAAGAGTAAAAGGACACCATTGAGAAAATTAAGTAGTATCTATTACAACAACCAGTTCTAATGCCACCCATTCTGGGAAGCCCGTAGTCCTCTATGTGACTGTCCTAGAACAATCTATCGACACCCTTCTCACCTAGAAGACCAATGAAGGTACATAGAATAGTTTATACTATATCTGTCTCAAGAGCCTCGATGAAAAGTCAAGATACTCTGCTATCGAGAAGAGATTTCTGGCGATGGTATTCACAGCGTATAAGTTTTGTCATTATTTAGAGCATCCCGAGATATTGATGGTGTCCCACATAGATATTCTAAAGTATATTTTAAATCCCTCAATGATGATAGGCTATATGGAACACTAGGTAGTGAACCTAAAGTAGTTAGACATCAGATCCATTCCATAGAAGAATGAAAAGGGTCATTCATTGGTTGACTTTATGTCTACCCATTCATCTCTCGAAGAATAGAATCTCAACGTCGATTTCCCAGATGAGCCTATCCTTCCATTTGACCCGGATGTGCCATATTGGTAGATGAATTTTTATGAATCCTCTTAGAGCCAAACCAGTAGTAGGATCACTGATCCAAAGCTCATAATTGTAATCTTATTTATGATCTTCATCTCCCAGGAGAGGATATTATTCCCTACTCAATATTACTATAATATGGAAGCATTAACAATGATGTAGAGTATCAGGCTCTCATCACTACTCTCAAGATGACCCCCAAGAAAGATGTATCCTTCATTAATGTGAAGGGATATTTTGATTTTTTTCATCAAGAATATAAATAGTGATTACATCATCAGAAGTCTTAGCTTGTTCCCTAGATAGAGCACACTTTCCAGCCGATATCTTGGTTCCCTTCTCGACCAGAGATGACTTGTGTTTCCTGGTCACAAAATGGTCAAGCAAAAACCATGGTCAATCTGAAATAATTTATTACAAAGACTGAATAGGATGACTGATTCATTCATGTGTCTTGTTAGAGATTCATCAATCGCATCATCATAGACAATGATGATAGTTAGTAGTAAAACCACCTGACTGCTAGTGATTCCAAATCAGGACCTCCAGATCACCCTCGTTGGAGGAAACCTTTGATTGTTAGAGTCTATTCATTGAGTATCTCTAGCACACTATTCTCCCATTAGAAAGAGATGAATGTGAACAAATCCATCACCACCAAATGTAGTTCACCCTCTAGAGTATGCCAAACCTTGGTAAGACTCTCTATAGACAAGGGATTGATAAAATTATACTCCATTTAATTCAATGTGATTAGATTCTATAGGTTATCCAGAAGTTCATACCAGATCCCATGTTACCCATCAAGAAGGGTTGAAGTTATCCCATCAGATTCGAAGGATGGGATATTTCTAGAACACCATGGTCTGTGAAAGCATCAAGTTTTCCTATAGGTTTTAAGAATTTATGATTCATGCAAACATTGCGCATTGATCAATGGATCCACTCCATAGTACCAAGTATTATTGTCCGTTTATAGTCAAGAGATTAAATGGTGTGGGGTCGTATCCACTAGAAACTGCTTTCCAATGTTGGTTCATTCTGACTGTAATGAAATTAATATCCATGTTGGCAGAATTGTTCCCTAAAAAAAAGTCATGTCCCAAGTTTTTTTTCAATTCTTGAGCTATATTAACATTCATTGATTTTGATTCACTAACAATATTCTCATTGATAACATCACCATGTTCTGGGCCCCTTAGCTGAAGAAATTGTATTCTATATAGAACACCCATTCCAACCATACTTCTCTCTATCACGTACAAGAAAATGGAATGATTTAGGTGTTTACGAAAACCCTATCTAAAATTCGTTAGATGATGTGGTGTCAATAAAAGAAAATTTTTCAAAACAATATATGCAACGATCTATCGATTTATCGGACGGCAACCCAAAAATCCACCCAGGTGACTCCATATTACCTAGTGTATGAAACATAGGTAGTTATAACTATCGATATTTAGTTTATATTTCTCCATAAATATTTATACTACTTCAAAACACCATAAATAATGGAAGATGTTTGTATATATGAGTTGGAATCACTTGATGTGAATAATTTTTAGGCCATGCATAGATTAGAGAGGAGCTAGAAAAAGATAATGAGACTGTTCAAAAAGAAATTTCACATTTGATCCTTTCTCCATGGTTCCACGAAACATGAAATTAGAATTCCTATGATACCCAGAAGAAATCCCCCAAATTTAAAGCCTATATCGGAAGGACCCCACATTAGTCACAAGGTCTATCTCAATGGAACATACTCTTGGATCACCATATATAGAGACCACATCACTCCTGATTACAATACCATGATTCTAATGAAATATATCTCTTAAGGGGTCAACATCCTAGGAACACAACATTAAACTAGGAACCTATGTCCAAGTATCACAACATTAAACTGTGAGTGGGTTTTTTCTTGGGAATGTGTTGTGATGAAATGGGCTTCCGGGGTCTGTCATCCACGTCATTTTGATCACATGACACCACACATATCCTTTTAAGAATACCATTCCCCATATTCTGAGTTGTTTGACATTAAACTGCATAACCAATATCCAATTATCACGACTCTGAACTATGTGGAGGACTTCTTGGGAATGTGTGGTATTTCTTTGGGCCCCTCTGGACCTCATTCACATTGGGTTTGTCACTCTGTCGTTCCAACATACCCATTTTGAGAATCCCTTCCCCAATGGTCCAAAATATATAAACATAAACTAAGATATGATGGTCTAGAAAACATGACCATTAAACTATATATAATAGGTATAAGATTAGTCCACATAAATTATTTTCATCTTCTATAGTCAGACATATATGAAATTAAACTCTATAGCATCAACATATTAACTTCATGTCGTTAAAATAAACAATATTTATTTTCCTATCTATATGAACATAAAAGGAACAAATAGGAATCCCAGGCACATGATGTTAAACATGGAATATGTCCTAATCAATAAAACCTTAAACTAAAAGTTCATCCCCATAAATGACTTAAAAATTAATGTAGGTATTCCTTGGAAATGTGTTGCTTTTCATGGGACTCAACAGTACTCATTCCTGATTGGTAATAGTAGTCATGAAATGCATATTACTTTTGGGCCACCTTCCCCCTTCATCCTAGTAGCACGATGGGAAATTACGTAACAACCATTGTCCTGGCCAAACCATGATAAACTGCACAATTCCATCACATTCTCACCTGAGATGATGTTTCCATTGGCATTGGTAATATACCATGCCATATCTGAAGATCTATATATGGATTAATTCATATACCAATAAGATACATATCAATTCCAAGATTTCCATATCCAAGTCTAGCATCATAAGAAAAAAAATCCACCTCTTTGTACAGAACAGACCTACGTAGTGTGATTTAATTTTAGAATTATGTATGGAAGGATTCGTATAATTTGGGGATATGTATCAACACCCATACATTTTTTCTTCAAGTCCAAGAATATGACCATCAATGTGTCGATCTCCTAGCCTCAGTTTAGTCAAAGTATAATGTATTTAAACTAAATGGTGTTTCCATGTCTTTAAACTAAATGCAATCCCCCTTAGGAATGAATTGTGTAATTTTAGGACTCTTAATACTCATTCAAATCAGTTTTTTTATGCCACCACATTATGAATAGTTCCATTTCAGAGTGACTTAACCCCATGGTTGAAATGTTATGACCATAAACTAAGAATTTATGGTTTTTTAAGCATGTTCTTAAACTATTCATTCCATGTCCATGCATCACTACTTTAAACTATGTGTGTGATTTCATTTTAGTTTTCCGTGTGGTGTTGGGACTCATTGGTCCCCATTATGGATGGGTGTATCAAGATGTTTAAAAACACATAACCATTTTAGTCCTTTCCCCACTCATGGTATTAACTCTAGTACCTTAATCTATGAGTTAATGTTCTCAATAAAAGATTGTAAACTCAACCCAACCCTGAACAAGTTTAGGATGACTCGAGATAATTATGGGATGCCTTAGTTGCCTCATCAAAGAATATTTCACACACCAGTGATGATATCTCATCACATTGTTTTAGAGAACTATGTTTGGAATGATTAACATCCTTAAAGGATATGTAGTGATTCCCAACAATAATTTCTATGATCTTAGATCAAGTTCTGGTGACCATTTTGACACAAAGTATTAGTTTGGGTCCATGCATTATGACCGTAAACTGTATGCAGTCCATTTCAAAGTATGCTTGTGGTACTTTGGACTTATCATCCCTCATTCTCATCAGGTAATGCCTTCTTTGTAAAATGAAAATACCCTAGAAATTGACCTTCCCAAGTCCATACATCACGACTTTAAACTAATCGCCCTTTGGCCTAGGTATCGGGACCTGAAACTATTCACCCCCAGTCCAGGAATAACATCATTAATTTATATGAGAGTTTCATAAGGAACGTGTTGTTTGGTGTTATGCCTCTTTATTCCCCATTCATGTTAGGTTTTCCATTACAAAACACTACAAATATCCTCTTTAGACACTTCTCATTGGTTAAAACTCTCTAAAAATAAACTTAGAGCCTATATTTTGAGAAACATTACTCTAAACAAACTTATATGGTCCATGAAACACATATTTATACTGTTGTCAAAATTTTTGAACCCCACATTCTGATAAGCCCTGTTCCCCACACTGAGTATTTATTGGATTGGATTTTGATCACATTTCAAATCTAGATGGAACCTCTAATGGGGATTGTCTCATGCCATTTTTGGATAACCTCCCATGTTGGACTAAAAACATAATGCAACTCTAAAAGAAAATAGAGGATCCTACATTTTGAACATGGTCAATAGTTGACATGGCATTGAATCACCCCATTCTTGACTGGTATAGTTGTGGTCCCTTTGGTTTGAACATGTTCCACAGTAAATCCTTACTCACAAATCTCTTATTTATCTAGATCATAAAGGTGTTAAATTATATCCATTCCACTCCCCTATATCATATGGTAATTTTAAACTCCAAGTGTATTCCCTAATGTGAGCTCCCATATATCAAGAAAAACCATTACCAATCCATGTTTTCCACACCCAGAATAAATTATGTGGTATTAGGAGTTCTGGTAGTGCGTGTACTAATTTGGTTGAGCAACACAAAGGGGACATTGGTTGGATCTCCATGACCTTAAAGTAGGAATCTATGTCCAAGATTCATAATGATAAATTCTATGTGAACCATTTTTGGGAAAATGATGTGTGCCATAGGTCCTCTTTATACCTCATTCGTGTCAGATTTTTCACTTCATCGTGACATATATACATGTACTAGGATGTCTCCTTCTGTGCATCTAAACACCATGTCCTTAATCTAAGAGGTTGGGGTCTAGGTAGTACAACATTAAAGTATGTGCAACAACCAAATCACATGATTTCAAAACTAAGGGATGCATCCGAGTCACATGATGTTAAGTTGTACCATGCATATTCCACACCATATGATTTTAAAGTTCATGTTTATCAACCTCATTGTTTGAGGTCAAACTACAAGAAACCCAAGACCTATTTTAAAAGGTACCCTCCCCCGTTCCTAGTGACCTACCACACTTCCCATGTTATCTACTATTTCTCAACATCAAAGATGGAAATTTCCTAGAAGCTGGTTTGGATCTCTATTCAAAACAATATACCTATACCAATGTTCACTATGCAAAGGTGGCATAACTCGAAGAGTGTTATAATCCATTCAATCATTCCATCACTCCATTTCCATGATTCTCAATCCCCTTATTTTGAATCTCAACATTTGTTTTGTCTAAAGGGACCCCCTAATTGTTTTTTATCTTTCCCTTTGCATGAACTACCATCCTGGTCCGACGTCTTAGAAGACTTTTGACTACATTCAGAGATAGGTTCCATGTTTCGAACATGGTCATCGGTCGACCCTCACTTGTCTTTCCCATTCTAGGTTAATGATAAAGATGCTATGTTTTGATCACAGTCAAATGTTATCATCTATCACCATTCCACTCTCCATGTGTTACGAATGTTGTGGGTCATCATTCACACTTCACATTTACCTTTTTTTGTTATATTCCAACCCCACACCCTTAACCCCTTCACACACAAAATCACATTGGAAAATTAAGTTGACTTTTCTAAGAGCCCAATTCTCCAGCCACAACCACCCTCAGCCTAGAAACTCATGGTGTTATTTCCAAAAATGTAATACACTAAGTGTTCGATGACTATTTGAAACTCTCCTTAAAATGAACCATCATGTGGTTATAACTTGTTTCTCAAACCATGTATGACCCATGTGAGCATAGTGAATGATCCTTGGTTATCTCAGAAATATGATTAATGTGTGGTAATTACTCTAGTTAATGGAACTATGTCCATGAACAATGAAAATTATTGAATGATAGAATGTATTTATTATCGTAATAGGGGACATTCAAATACTAGATCCCCCAATTAGTTTTCAAAAAATCTCCACTATATCTTTGCTCCAGTGATTGAGTGATGTAGCTATGCCATACCATAGCGTGTCGAATCTAGGGTCTAATTATAAATTTTGAGATCCCATTCCTCTCAACATTTACCATGTGAAGATCATTGGATCTTATTTATGTCGGGTCCCTCTCATCCTAATGATTAGATACTTGATGCACCACCTACCTTATATACTCCTCAACCTCTTCCAGATGAGATATCAGATGAATGCGGACTATCGATTGAGTAAAGATGACGAATGCATTCTCGTATATTTGTTGTTATAGGGTTGGATATGATGGTTGAACTATAGGTGCTTTTGGATTCTATAATACTTCTCTTGACACTAGGCGACATCAAGATGTTGGATTACCTCATGAATCCATTCATAGAAAAAGTTACAAATCATACTATGAATAACATGAACATCCTCTCTTCCATCACATAGGTTGAACAACCAATGAAAAATTTAACTTATCTAGACTACCAACTGTGGTTCCAGAGTCTACATGATGAAGCATTGAATTCACTTCCATAGCTTGTGCTAGATGATGTGGTTCTCTTTAGTAGCATCAGGATCAAAATCCTCCAGCTTCTTAGGCGTTGTAAGTTCAAAACCTGGAAAGGCCATCAGTATCTCTACAACATGATACTATTCTATCATCCTATCAAATGGGATGGGATCCAGGTCATGATTTAAGTCATCTTCACTTGAGCACACCTAAACAACATTATCTCTAGTAGTCTCAAGTTTTTCCCCAAGTGGAATCACTCACAACCATGATAGAAAGTCCACCTATGATCACGATTGGATCATCTTGGACAACTGTCTCATTAATAGTCAGTGTGGATATCTATAAAGGACCCGTGGATGCTTCAAACAAGCCTAATTTCCAATCATGGACCACTTAATGTAATATTCAGTAAAAAACATTTCATTTAATTGGATCAAAAAATGAAACATTTGACTCTATTAAAGAAAACTCTTGCAAGAGCTGAGCATCAATAAATTGATCTCCCAGGACACAGTAGAGATTTCCACCATAGATGAGTCACCATAAATAGATATTTTGTCAACTATTTTTGGTTCCTCTTCGGTTGATCAAACAATGTCTGGATGAGACAGGTAGAAACATTAATGTAAGACACCATGAATTATGGTTATATCATTGTAGTTTAATATTTTCTCAAACATTGATGTGGAATTTCAATGATGATTTGTATCGGGTGTGCTACTTATCCAATTGTTGGTTCTATCATTTGAATTCTAGGTATTGTCCCCACATAAATTATAGGGAGGACATGAGGCTCTGGAGATGTCTCCTTGACCACCTCAACCTTAGTTGGCCCACCAGATGCTTTAGTCTCTGGCCCAAAACATGGTTCTCTTCACTCATCGATTCACCTTAATCCCAACTAGTAGGATCCCCTTTCACATCATGAATAAAATATAAAAGATAGGTTTTATATAGATAATCCAAATAAATGAAGTGTGTAAGGTTTAAGAAGATTAGGTAGTTTATGTATTACCTATATTATAACATCCCACCTTTTTATCACAAAAACTTTCATTACATTATACAAAACCGATGATATTTAAGGTTTAGTGTCTTGGAATCCAGGAACTTAATACACAAAAACATAAAACCTTCTTCTTAAACACTTGAAAGGATTCTTCATTGGTTCATCTTAAGTTCGTTACAACATCTCATAACCTGGGGACATACTTCAAAAGAAAGGGTGAGCAGAAGGCCCAGTAAAGAAAAGAAGGGAAACATTTTAGATGTGAACTTGAGACACATCTACAGTCAGGAAAAATAACTTTAAGACATGAGAAAGATATCATGAGGCATATCAAAACAAAAATAACGTGTTTTATAACTTGAAGATGTGGCTACAACATTTAACTTAGACAATCATGAACATATCACCAAGGTAAACCCCAAGGTGTCATTAAAAATTACCAAGGTAAACCCCAAGGTATCATTAAAAATTACCAAGGTAAACCCCATGGTATTGTTAAAATTTTAATCTCCAGTGGTTACATCATTACCCAATGCATTGGAGCGCTATCAGGGCACACCCTTAAATTTGTAATCTCTAGTGGTTACATCATTACCCAATGCATTGGAGTGATATCAGGGAGCACCCTTAAATTTGTCTTTATTATCATGTGATCCACATATATCACCATAAAAATTTCATAAATAACCCATATAGCATAAAAGAAATGGGTTTCCTTTCATAATCATAATGTTTTAAAAAACTGCTTTAAAGACATGATCTTTATGTCACTTTAAGCCCATGGAAAAGGAAAGCGGGTTTTATGTATGTAAATCCCAGAATTTAAAATAGAACATTTTGATATATATGTGGATACCCCTGTAGAATAAATATCTTTGAGTATTCACTTAATAACATAAAATAATTTGAGAAAAAGAGAGAGGCATTTTGAGACGAAAATTCTGCAGCATAACGACTATGTTATATGGTTTTAGAAAATCTTGAAAAGAGAGGGGACATGGGTCACCCACTCATAAATGAACCATAAAGAAATAGGGGGACATAATATAAAGGATTTATGAACATGGTAATGAAATTTGTAAGATATACCATATGAAATGAAAAATATGGAAGGAAGACAAAAATAAAATTTCCCTTATAAAAATTCGGCAGCCTAACGACGTCACTTAAAACAACAAAAAATTGAATTGAAGAGATAAAATAGGGTATCTAATGATATGAAAATAAAAGATAAGTATGATTTATATAGAGATCATACCCCAAAATAATAAATTGGAACTTGAAATACTTGCCATGAAAATAGAACTTGAAAATGAGAAGGGTGAAAGAATGCCTTATAATTTCGGCAGCCTAACGACGTCACTTAAAATTAAAAAAATGAATTGAAGAGATAAAATAGGGTCTCTCATCATATGAACATAAAATATCATTATGATATATAGATAAATCATACCCCAACATAATAAAAAGGAACTTGAAAGACTTGAGAAGAAAATAGAACTTGAAAATGAGAAGGGTGAAAGAATCCGTTACAAAAATTTCGGCAGCCTAATGGCGCCACATAAACATTCATAAAACGAAATGATGAGAGTAAGAGGGGATATGTCATCATATGAACATTTAAATGGAATTAATAGGAATATAAAATAACAACCTCTAATATAATAACATGGAGCATAAAATAAATGACTTAAAAGAGAGTATTTGAAAGGAAATAGAGAGGATGGATCACTTACCTTAAAACGTAACTCTTAAAACTAAAAGGTTGGGACCTTGAGGGCTTAGGGGCACCATGGGAGGACTCATTGGGAGTTTATGAGACTGGAAATTCGTTGAGGATGATTTTGGAGTCGAAAGGATGAGAGAATGGCTTGGTATTTATAGGGAAAGTGAGGGGACAAGGCCTTAATGTCCAAGGGACACCACATTGGTGGTATTGGAAAAACCATGGGCTTTCCCGTGGTATTTAACCTTGGTTTTGGCCACTTTGGACACATAATACCTTATCATACTATTCATAAGTCGACCATATTGATTACATACTTAATACATCATTTAATGATGTCATTAGACACCCGTAACTTAAAAACTGTATTTTCACTATTCATCGAAAATTCAACTTTCTCAGAAAAATCCCAAAATTTCACCTTAACCAAATATTGATGCTCTGATTTCAAAAATGAACTACATTTTATAATAATAATTTTCTAAATATTTATAACTTAATATTTAAATAAAAACACTATTCAATGAAAATTCATTTTTTTTTCAAAAAAGCTCGAAAAATTACCTTAACATAATATCGATGCTCTGAGTTCAAAAATAAAGTCTATTTTATAAAAATAATTTTCTAAACATTTCTAATTTAATTTTTAATTAAAAAAACTATTCACTAAAAAAACTAATACTTGATTAATAAATTATGAAACCATTATTTACCTATTTTATTGAATCACATTACTTAATCAAGGTGCCTAAATTATATTAATACTTTCTTTTAGTGAGATTTCTAATCCATTTGGTCACATTACTAATCCTATGCATAAAATAACTATTCATAATTCACTTTTCATCAAAAATTAAGTTTATCTTATTGGACTCTAAATTTCTTACTGAACATATTTGCAGAAGACGATTTTTTGAAAATCATTACACATTATAAATTATTTAAGGTTTACATAAATATTTTCAAATATCCTTTTTCTAGAATTTATCAAAAATATGCATACTATATTTATCCAGGCATTTGAAAATTCATAAACTTCATCATAAGAAGAAATCACAATTTTTATTTAAAACAAAGGATTACACAAGGCAGTTATGGTCTCCTTACATAGCCCTTTATAACCCCAGTATAGGACCTAAGTGTATGGTGTACTAAAGTGAGAGAATCTGAGGGTGGCTGGGCCAACATTGCCCGAGTGGTGATCTCTATCAGCTTGAACTTCTCGTGAAGGCAATTTTGTTCTAGCTTCAAACGATGAAGTTCGGCTTGGGTTTGGTCCAGAGCAAAGCCCAGTGGTGCTACCTCCTTCCCAAGTTCTGTTAGATGGGCTTCGATCCGCCCAAGACTACTGGATGAGGCCATCAAATCTTCTTTCTATATTAATTAAACAAGATCACTTGTATTTAGAGACAATAGTCGCAACATTCAGTTTCCAACGATCATACTGACTAACGGTCATATAATATTCAAAACCCAACAGTCCCATTTTAATTATACTCATTTTATTAAATGAAAATGTTTTTTTGAGTATGAAATAAAATAACACACAAAATTAGGAAACCCGATTTATTCAAAATTTTGGGTCGTTACAATCTTTCCCCCTTAAGAAATTGCATCCTCTCAATTTTTTAAAAAATTGGGCTTTGAAATTTCATTGAAAGTCCCACATCAAAAAAATAGTTAGTAATACTATTACTTTAAAAGAAATAAAAGGAAGTACAAAGGCCACCCATGTTAACCCATACTAGGATTCCAGGTAGAAAAACATGGACATGGAAGAGAAAACAAAGGGTCATGTTCTGAGGGAGAGTGATAGAAAACATGATTAGGAGAAAGTTAACCTCAAGAAAATCACAAACTTATGATGGGTTAAACGGTATTTTATTTCCCAGTAGGAAACGTTAACAGACAATGTTTTTTTTACGTTCCTTTTCATAGTTTTGAGGAATTCATTTACTAGATAGAATAAAAACATAAGGAAATATACCTTCCTTCAGGTAGAGTTTAATCCTTTAATAAGTTTCTACCAAAACTAATCTTTTATCCAAATGATGAGCATTCAAAAACACTTGGTCTCATCAAATGCACTAGAATAATCTTCTAGAGAATCATGTAATCCACAAATGAAAAACTATCTATCTTTAAACATTTATCCCAAAAACAGAAAGGGTAAGATAAAAACAACTCTTCAAAAAGAAAGAACCCCATAGGAAGGGAAACTACTTTAAATCTTCAAAGTTCAACGGTACTACCCATAGTTCATCATAGACCATTACATAAATAACTGTCCTTAAAATTCCTCAAAATAAACCAAAGTAAGATTGAAACCCAAACACAAGAAGGATTTGATAACATAGTCTTCCTAAATAAACTTTATCGTTCATCTCCAAACAACATCAACCACTCCTAATATCTTATAACAAAAGTAGCTGACCTAAACATATTTTCCCCAAGATAGGTCAATCATTTCCTTAATTAACCTATATTACCATAAGTTCACCTTAAATTCGTCAATTCATCAAAATATATGTCAACCTTTTTTCATCAAAGATAAATCCATAGTAATCTATTTACCTCGATCATATAGGGTTCCCAAAATAGTGAACGTCTTCCAAAATAATAATCATCTTTTAATCCTCTAATCATCTTTTTTTCTTCAAGAAGAACAACTTCACAACATCAACATGTGGTACATAACAATTGATGTTTTCCATAATGATATAAAATCATCTTAGGTAGTGACTCGATGTTCTTAGAAAACATTAAAGATATGATCTTAGGGAACGAACTAAAAAAACAACATGACATAGACAATTATTGCGAAGAAGTCACATGTACATTAGTCATCAAGATCCATCTCAGCATAGGACATGCATTGTTCCCTTGTCCTTGAAGATTGTTGATTCTCATCATGCTTCTCATCCCTTCTAAGAGAGCATTTCCTTGGATAATGTCTATCTTCTCCACATTTACGACATTAAAAAGTATAAGGTACATTAGATCAAACCTTATCTCTATTCATCACATTATCCATTTTTTAAAGCAATTAGCTACATTATGCCCTATCACCCCACACTTAAAACATCTCCTGGTTCCTTTGTGAAATTCTCCTTGGTGCCTCTTTCCACACATTTTGCAGAAAGGAAATTGGGTATTCTTTACCTTATCAACTTTATTAGATTAACATCATTGAGACTTCGTCTTCTTTTTCCTTCATGAATTTGGGCATTCAACTAGGTACCGATTATTAATTGTGATTTTGATAGCTGGTTTGGCATAATCACAATATGTTCAACTTGATATCTTGTCATATCTATCACATTAATAGGGTAATCATCACATTTCCTATCACATTGGTTGTTGGGACATGTTATTACATTTTCCTCCATTAACTAAGAAAAGAAAGTATAATTAGTGGGATTAAATACATAGCCAATAATCATGAAAAGGAAACATAAAGCATAGAAGGATAAACTTGTAGAATTAAATTATACCCTAACTTGTGATCCCCTAGGTTCCAATCTAGGTTATCCCGGATCATATATTCGTATGTGAATCTTTATTTAATTTTATCTTTGTTCCTTTAATAATAGTTAATACCATGATTATGAATTTAGCAAAGCATATCCCCTGGGAGTGTCATAACCAAGAGTGAAGCAAGGCCCTTTTTCGTGTACTGGTTCCCATTCGAGTCTAGCTCAAAGTGGTGTTTTCAGGTTTTACCCCTACGTACATCTATGCCAAAGCCACCTCTACCTGCTCGTATCTAGATAGGGATGTATTTTCTTGATAAAACACTTACTCAATACTCACCAAAATACTGGGAAGATTTCCTATATTTAAACTTTTCTATAGGCTTCTTCCTAAAGTTTTCATATCCTAATTCCCACAAATAACTAAACCATCCTCTGATACCAACTTTGACATCCCACATTTTTATCACAAAAACATTAATTATATTATACAAAAACGAGGATCTTTATGGTTTAGTGTCTTGGAAACCAGGAACATAATACATGAAAACATAAAACATTTTTCTTAAACACTTGAAATGATTTTTCATTTGTTCATCCTAAGTTCATTACAACATCTCATAACCTGGGGACATACATCAAAAGAAAGTGTGAGCAGAAGGCCCGGTAAGGAAAACAAGGGAAAACTTTTACATGTGAACTTGATATACATAAAAATTCATGAAAAATAACTTTAAGGCATGAGAAAGAGATCATGAGGAATATCATAATAAAAATAATGTGTTTCATAACTTGAATATGTGTCTACAACATTTAACTTAGACAAGAATGAACATATCACCAAGGTAAAACCCAAGGTTTCATTAAGAATTATCAAGGTAAACCCCAATGTATCATTATAAATTACCAAGGTAAACCCCAAGGTATCATTAAAATTGTAATATCTAGTGGTTACATCATTACCCAATGCATTGGAGCACAATCAGGGCACACCCTTAAATTTATAATCTCTAGTGGTTACATCATTACCCAATGAATTGGAGCGCTATCAGGGCGCACCGTTAATTTTGTATCTATTATCATGTGAGCCACATATATCATCATCAAAAATTTCATAAATAACCCATATAGCATAAAAGAAATGTGTTTCCTTTCATAATCATAACATTTGAAAAAACTACTTTAAAGACATGATCTTTATGTCACTTTAAACCCACAGAAAAGGAAAGTGGGTTTCATGTATGTAAATACCAGAATTTAAAATAGGACATTTTGATATATATATTTGTGATTAACCCTGTATAAGAAAGAGATTTGATTATTCAATTAATAACATAAAATAATTTGAGAAAAAGAGAGAGGCATTTTGAGAAGAAAATTCTGCAGCAAAACAGCTATGTTACAGGGTTTTAGAAAATTTTGAAAAGAGAGGGGACATGGGTCACCCACTCATAAATGATCCATATAACAATAGGGGGACATAATATAAAGGATTTAATAACATGGTAAATAAATTTGGAAGATATAACATATGAAATGAAAAACATGGAAGGATGAGAAAAATAAGATTTCTCTTATGAAAATTCAGCAGCCTAACAGCATCACATAAAACAAAAAAAAATTAATTGACAAGATCAAATAGGGTCTCTCTTCATATGAACATAAAAGATCAGTGTGATATATATAGATATCATACCCCAACATAATAAAAAGGAACTTGAAAGACATGACAATAAAATAGAACTTGAAAATTAGAAGGGTGAAAGAATCCCTTCAAATTTCAGCAGCCTAACGACATCACATAAACTTCAAAAAAATGAATTGACGAGATCAAATAGGGTCTCTCATCATATGAAAATAAAATTTCAGTATGATAGATATAGAGATCATACCCCAACATAATAAAAAGGAACTTGAAATACTTGACAAGAAAATAGAAGTTGAGAATGAGAAGGGTGAAAGAATCCGTTACAAAAATTCCGACAGCCTAACGACACCACTTAAACATTCATAAAACGAAATGATGAGAGTAAGAGGGGATATTTAATCACATGAAAATGAAAAGGGATGTAATAGGAATATAAAAGAACATTATCCAACATAAGAACGCGGAGCATAAAAGAAATGACATAAAAGATAGTATTTGAAAAGAAACATAGAGGTTGGATCCCTTACCTTAAAACGTAACTCTTAAAACTCAATGGTTGGGATCTTGAGGGCTTGGGGGAACTTTGGGAGAACTCCTTGGGTGGTAAGGAGACCAGAACATCGTTGAGGATGATTTTGGAGTCGAAAGGATGAGAGAATGGCTTGAAGTTTATAGGGAATGTGAGGGGACAAGGCATTAATGGCCAAGGGACACCTCATTGGTGGTATTGGAAAAACCATGGGCTTGCCATGGTATTTTCCCATGGTATTGGACACTTGGGACACCTAATACCTTATATTACTATTCATAAGTCGACCATATTTCACACAGAATTAATACATCATTTAATGATGTCGTTAGACACCCGTAACTTAAAAACTGTATTTTCACTATTCACTGAAAATTCAACTTTCTCAGAAAAAACCCAAAATTTTACCTTAACCAAATATTGATGCTTTGATTTCAAAAATGAACTCCATTTTATAAAAATAATTTTTTAAATATTTTAATTTATTTTTTAAATAAAAACACTATTCACCGAAAATTCATTTTTTCCAGAAAAATCCCCAAAAATTACCTTAACATAATATCGATGCTCTGATTTCAAAAATAAAGTCCACTTTATAAAGATAATTTTCTAAATATTTTTTATTTAATATTTCATTTAAAAAAACTATTCACCCGAAAAAACTAATACTTAATTAATAATTTATGAAACAGTTATTCACCCATTTTATTGAATCACATTACTTATTCAAGGTGCCTAAATTATATTAATAATTTCTTTTAGTGAGATTACTAATCTATTTGGTCACATTACTAATCCTAAGAATGAAATCAGTATTCATAATTTACCATTCATCAAAAATTATGTTGATCTTATTAGACTCTAAATGTTTTACTGAACACATTTACAGAATACCATTTTTGGAAAATCATTACACATAATTAATTATTTAAGTTTTACATATGTATTTTCAAATATCCTTTTACTTGAATTCATAAAAAATAAGAATACTATATTTATCCGGGCAATTGAAAATTCACAAACTTTATCATAAGAATAAATCACAATTTTTATTTAAAACAAAGGATTACACATGGTAGTTACGGTCTCCTTACATATCCCCTTATAAACCCAGCGTAGGACCTACGTGTAAGGTGTGCTAAGTTGAGAGAATCTGAGGGTGGCTCAGCCAACATTGCCCGAGTGGTGATTTCTATCAGCTTGAACCTCTCGCGAAGGCGATTATGTTCTAGCTTCACACGATGATGTTCAGCTTGGGTTTGGTCCAGAGCAAAGCCCAGTGGTACTACCTCCTTCCGAAGTTTTGTTAGATGGGCTTTGATTGGCCCATGACTATTGGATGAGGCCATCAAATCTTTTTTATATATTAATTAACCAAGATCACTTGTATTTAGAGACAATAGTCGCAACATTCAGTTTCCAACGGTCATACTGACTAACGGTCATATAATAGTCAAAACCCAACAGTCTCATTTTAATTATACTCATTTTATTAAATGAAAAAGTTTTGTTGAATATGAAATAAAATTACACATAGAATAAGGAAACAACATTTATTCAAAATTTTGGGTCGTTACATATATGAATTCATAAAATTCTTCTTTAGATATAGGGATTTTGATGATCATGGGGGGGATCCCCTGATAAGAAGTTATTCCCCAGGTCTCCTCATTGTTATACTCTAATGCTTCCTCACCATCCGCTGTCTCATAGAATGAATCATCTTCTGGTGCTGTTTCCATTGGCCCCAACAAATCCCCAAACACCAATCGCACCGTGGGGTAAGGCATAATAGCTACCCCTCTTTGGAATGAAAATTCATCCATGGATTCCAAGTATATATGCCTCCCATGAAATTCCAAATAGGCCATGACCCATGATGGCTTATACCCTAATATCCTGATCTCATCCTAGTTCATCTTCCTCCATAAAACGTCTGGTGATAGAGAAATATAAAGTGTCCACCAAGAATAGCATAGATAATGATGGATTTTATCGGCAACTGGCCACAAAAGTCTCATAAACATATTCCTAGGAGACCTATTTTTCCCCCCTAAACCTCTTTTGATACCCATATCCTCTAGGAGGTTGGGGTTCACCTATTCCATGGGATGTCCTCACTATTGCAGTTCCATGATGAGAACTGATTCCCACTTGTGCTTGTCTTTCCTCTTGGGGAGTGGCATTTCTACTTCCTCATTCCTCTAGATCCTTCAATTGTAGTTCAATCACCTAGATAAGCTTCTATAGGATCACCTCCATATATTCTACTACTAAATTTACATCATAATACGTCAATACTCCAACATCAATGTTGGTTTGTTGTAGAAAAATGGCCTCTTCAGATCCCGCATTCACAAGAATGAACCATATGTGGAAAAGGATATTTGGGTGAAACTCTTTACGGACCCCAATGTAGACTCTATTATCCACTCATTGAAGGAATAAAAGATTCATGGAGATACAAGGTGACATATAAATCTCCTGGGAAAAAGTTCCATCAATTTGGGTGACCAACACTCCCCCTTTATAGCTTTTTTGGTACACTCTATACTCCCACGAGCCTTTTAGGTTGTCGACCATTAGACTAACTGGAGTCACAAAGGGGTGGGATTTGAACTTTTCATTGTTACTGATTTTAATTATAACATCAACCCTTCGAGTATCACCAGACAGACCCCGTAGATGTTTAGTAGGGATGACCACAGAACAATACTTAGAGGACTCCTGGTGTTCATGAATTTGTAACACTTGAGATGTACTCAAATCCAGCCATGGGAGAACTAGAATGGCCCATAAATGCTCCTCAGCATGTTTCTCCATGCGAGCAACCCAGTATACACTATACTGTAACTATCATAGGTACACCAAATTTACCTTGTTACCACCAACCAAGATTTCCTCCATCACCAACGTCCATGGATGTAACCCTTCCATGTCTCTCTCAGTAGAAATATCCACCCACATAGGAAAGTGGCATGGAAAGCATCATAATGAACCAGCAGGTCCCAAACTCCTACCATGATATACCCAATGTCTTGTTATTTTCTTAATATTGGAAAAACAAATATGATCCTACCTTCTCCCAATATAATGAAAAATGTAACTATTTTCCTCGACATGTCATCATCACCCTTGTGTCCTTTTATAGGAATAGTTCGAAAAATGCCTTCAACATGAGTTCCTTATGGAAAATGGGTGTGATCTTAATCTTCTACTTTACTGCCTCCAAAATATATTTCACTAGGAGAGGAGTCCTTTCACTACCCCTCCATATATTATTTTGTGTTAGGAAATCATCATATTGGAATCCCTCCAATGCACTATATTTCCCATAAAATAATTCATAATTCACTGTGGTGGAGAATTAATGTGTTCATATTTAGGGGATATTTGTTGAGGAGCTATGGAACTAGCTCTTATTGATGGTAAAAATGGAATTGAGATGTCCATACCAATTCATATATCATGATGATTCATACCTCTACCCCATTATCTTATCATGTATAGTACAACCAATATGCCCACACCAACTAAATGGAGAAGTTGCTACCGAACCCCATGCCCCAAATTTTTATACCATCCCCATCTACCGTCTCTCATGCTACTTGAAAAAGTAGAGACATAGTGAGAAGGGAATTATTCTACCTCTAGCTGACCCCATTTGATTGTTTTGGTCTACCCATTCAGCACGCACATATAAATGGCCACATGCTCACTAACAACATGACCATGTACATTGATGTTCCAACATTAAAGATCATCTTCTTGGGTGAACCACGATCACAGTGAGTCAACCATACTGGATAGGATGATCAATTTTTTGAGTAGCCCAATGTTTCACAGTTGTAGATTGTCACTCTTTGGATAATCCTTGTGCTACTCTATTAGTATATTCAAAAGCATTTCATTTTCCAGCATGATACATGTGGCATAAAGGATCTGTGGGTTTCCTATCATTTCATTTCATTGAGTAGTAGTAAAAACTTAAATCTGGGTAATGTTTTGTTGGTTTTCCATCTCAAAAAATTCTAAAAAAATATTCATGGAAGTATCACATATGTTTTAAATTTTGGTATGGAAGATTTCATATTTCAAGAAATATTAGGCACCAAACATATAAAATTCTTGTTTTTTCACAATTTCAGAATCATGAATGAACAAAAGTTTTCATGAAATAAGTAGATGAAGATTGTTATTTCATAAAGAGGGGATAAAATTAGATACATGAGATCAAATGTTCTTATCATGTGAAAAGTCAATGAAACTATATATGGTACCTCCTCTGCTTATTTATAAATGTGTTCTTGGTTTTCTACATGCATAAAATTCTCTTACGTGCCTACTAGTGAGTTTTTTGTGCACCAACAGAAATAAAACACTTGTTTTCATCGTTCCCCTCAGAACTAGACCTTATGGCCCCTAGTCAGCTCAGATTATGGGGGTGGGGGGAATTTTGTTGTATTTAATCCAACTTGAAGTTTCGAACAACAAACTTTGAGAAAACTAAAGACATTATCCCACACAATGGAACATCCCATGAATGAAAAGGAAGACGTGTGAAAGGTTTGAGGTGTGACCAGAAGATCATATTCCCTGTGTAACAATCTATTATTCCAAAGAAATAATTATCTTCTCTTTTCCATTGAAATACACTCCAATGGAAAAGGATAGTTCACATATGATATCAATGTCACACGCAAGAAACTCAATATCTGAAGAAGAAATTGTGAGACTTGAAAATGTAATAAAACCAACCCCACCATGGATAAGGATATTGATTCTCATAAGTCTCATATGCGCTCATCATATATTTCATGCATGTCTGATTCTTCATGCCCATTAGTCCCTACCCACCTATCACAACATGCATTCCTGTCATACCTTGTGCATCCATTAGATCCTGCATTCCATTCATATCTTGTGTGCTCAACTATTGGGGATAAGGATGAAGTGGTGTAGATGAAAGATTCTATGAATGAATCATCTATTCCATCACGAAATATTTCGTTTATATGATGAAGGCCGGCCCTTTATTTAGGGTGATCATCCAAAAACTGAACTACAGCTCTGATGCCCATAAGAATGATATTTTATGATATAAAAAACGAATGGAATAGTCTAAATAGAGATTGTTTTCAACCCATCCTCTTTCTACACAAACCAGGTGTTCAATAAGACTCATCTTGCACACCCCAATCCTTGCGTGTGGAACATAATCTGATGCACACCCCTTAACCATTCGCGCAAGCCTCCAATATTGTGGGCACCCTATACATAAATCCCCATGTATTGAATATATGTCATAACACTATGTTTTATCCCTGCTTGCGTGAAACCCCCATGTTTTGCACTCATCCCTCCAAGACTATGGGCGTCAACTTCTTTGTCCCTGGTGATGTGTCCTCTATGCCACTAGTACATGTGTTTTAGTACCTTTTTATTTTTCAATAGAGGTACAATAATTCTTTTTCCATAGAATAGGCACTCTAATATGGACCTTGACATCGACCACCCATCCACATAGTTAAAACATGGAATTTCCAAATACATGTCCCACCTATGGGTGTATGGGTGATGGTTATGTATGTTCAAGGGGTAAATAATGAGTCCACATATCCACGTTTCATGACATATAACTAAATTTCCCCAACTTCCTCAGCACACAGAGATAAACTAGTGTATTAACTAATGTGATGATCAAGAGATTCCCTATGTAGGCTCATTACGAGTTTCCTCCTACTCCAACCATAGGGGAAAAATTCCTAAAATTTGAAACTTTCATGCATAAGACCCCCACACAATTCAGAGGATGTTCCATGTATGAATCACAGAGAATGAGATATTCCTCACACTGAATGAGATCCTCCTCACATGGAATGACACACTCTTCATGATTATTCCATATATGATACCAACATCATCGCTCACAGGTGCATCTTTTGAGAAAAGAATGTCAGGTAAACTACTTCCTCTTATTTCTCACACGAAACATGACTCACTCGAGCATAGAGGCAAGAAACAACTATGAAACCCAAACTCCACTTCAATGGGAATCGTCAGGGGTAACCCCTAATAATGTCCCTTCTTATAGATAGCTTCTATGCATATTCCACAACACCCTTCTCAATCTATATGGGAATTTATTCTCAGTTGACTAGGATATGCAGGAATCCTCTCCATGGTTGAAACCCAATATTTCATCCATTCCAACCACACCAACACATCATCTACATCAAATATAATTTTCCCAGTATTCCATATCTTATAAATCATTCTATCCACCTAGTAATCTTCCATTCATAATACCCATATAAAAAAACTAAGAGGAATCCTCTTGTCACAGAAAGGTATCATGCATAAGATCTATACCGTCACTCACGGATGCTCCTTTTGTGATGAAATCATTCTTAATGCATGATGTTAAACTGTATGGAATTATCTAATCACTTGAACTTAAATAGAGACATTGAACTATGTGGGTTTTGATCTTGTCTTCTAACTGGGTTATATTGGATGCGTCTCCAAGGATCAATCTCAACCAATGGTAAAACTTGGTTTCCCCACCTTGGGGTGAACCTCCTTGATCCACCTCTAAGGGTGTATAGAATAAAATTATTATTTTATCATATATCCACTGTGGGACACATCATTTTGGTGCCCCTCCATAGGCGTTCTGATCCATCCATATGGTAAACCTTTCAGGTACTCCCTCATATGGATTTGTCTCCATGATTCACCTCCATGGGGTGTTTTGATCAAACTAATTTCATCTCTATAAGATGTTAAACACATAACCTATCTCATACAGATACCTCATACTAATCATGGGATGCCTGATATGAAAGTCTCCAAAGATAATCCTTTGATATCAGATACATTAAGTTTGACACAGGGTTCCTTCGGTTATGTGCCTAAGATGGACCCATGAGATTTCTTCATATTAGGAATATTATAGGTGAACAATATTTCCAGTGTCCATATATTCCAGTGATTCCCAATATGTCTACTCTTTTAACCAAAGGATTCTACCCTCCCAAGAACCTTTGGAATTTTATCTTGAAGCATCATAGTTATCTAGTATCCAAAAAGAGATGGCATGATGAATGTGTTCCATGAACATAACTTAAATATATGAGGGAGAACCAGACATGAAGATGAGTTCCAAGGAGGAATCTATTGAAGGAGTAACCAACATCCCATCATCCCATTTTTATCAAGGTACAAACATCACCATTAAAAGTGATGTAATCTACCCTCCTTTTTAAACTAGAAATGTGGGGAAATAGAATGTGATTCCAGTGGATGTACAAATATGTGTTGGTAATAATTCCCCAAGAAAAATGTAGGAAACAATGATAATTATAGTGATATAGGATGAAGAAGAATATATGATCCATGGGGTTTTTTCATTGAAAACGAATACATCCATAGTAAGAGAATGAATTCATTGATAAGGACTAATTTCATAAATAATAGGTAAAATCAAACAAGTGGTGTTTGAAGTATCCACTATGGATGTTAAAAAAATCTCATAAAATAAGTGAAGTAGGAGATACTAAAATGAGAATATAGTAAAGTATAGTTATACATAATGATATGTTGAAGTATAAGTTGTACGTAATCTTATTTAGAATGATAGAAGTTTCAATAGAATATCTATGTTTTTGAAATGATATTAATCCTATTATAGAGTATAGGATGTGGTATCATATCTTTACCAAGTGGTAGAAGACTATGAAGTTGAAGACGGATATCATGATGGAGTAGTAAATATATTAATTAAGGAATAAATATTTTATTTGTTTATTAGGTTAAAATGTAATATCATTGTTTTTTATCTCATATATAAAATAATATAGAAAACAATGTATTAATAACCAAAATATTTTTCACCTTATTGAATTTTATCACAATACATGGTCTCGAAAACTGAATATATCAATGGGAGTTAGAGATAAAAATTCAAGGTCTGACTAGACTTACTCATAAATGGAGAATCCTTATAAAGAGAAGAAGACCGTGGATATCAATCAGTATCACTAGTTAATCATAAAAAATTTGTATCAATTTGTTCAATATGTATTATGACCCACACACTTTTTTATTTTTTTTCTTATATAATTAAGGTATTGTACTAAATGAATTGATATCACCAATAGATTAATGTTGAAGGAAACTTATTTCTCATGTTTTGTAATCTTATGGAAATAAGTGAGTGACTTGGGTCACATTAAGGTGATTGAAATAGATTATTGTTTCCTATACTTAGTTTTAGCTAGGTTGGAATAGAGAGTTTCTTTATAAATTGTTTCCATGTTCTTAATTAACCTACTAAAATTACATGAGAAGAATATTATTGAATGTAAATTTTTGTTCAAGAATAAGTTACAATGATGATAGTTGAATGAATCTCAAATATTATGATGATATTTAATACCTAATTTCATCCAAAAGGTTCTTCAATTAATGGAAACAAGATGATCATTATTAAAAATTATATTGCATGAAAAGTATTGAATGAATTGGAGTGAAGATGGTAATGATACCCCAATATATTATTTTGTAGTAAAAAAGTGTAATACGAAATGAATTATTCGGTGAAGATGAATCTTTTAAATTTTTTTTGAAAAATAAGGTGGAAAAGAGTCAATAAAAAACAAATGTTTTTAGGATATTATATTTAAAAGGAAATGGGGAGAGATTTTCTCTATTCTAAGATAGTTCATGAATTTAATGAAATTATTATTTATGAAATACAAAGGGGTGATTTTTGAGACCATTAGGTTATGTTTTTTTTTTAATTTTTACAATCAATTAATCATGATGAGGATGGATGGTTATGAGAGATGATATTCGAAACCAAGAGGTTGAATCTTACGAAGGGGTTAAAGATGAATTCTAACAATAATTGAAGGTTAGCTTTCTTGAAGACATGGATTATGTATGAGTATACATTGAGTAATTCATGACAGCGATTTTATAATTCATTTGATTTATATATATACATTTTTAGATGAATTGGAGAAGATATTCACATGGAATGATTAGTAGAGAGATCCACTGTGTCACATGAATATCTCAATATATCTAAGACATTTTTTTAGAATATCATGATGAAAATTTTAGGTGATATATAACATAATTTGATATTTAATGTTGTTTAATGAGCTTATTCGATCATAATGTTGCTTTGGTATAAGGTTAAGTTTATAAAGTATTATTTGAAAATTAATGTAAGATGTTTGGTGAAGGTTGAAATTTCCATAATCTAGTGATACTTGATATACTATAGTGGACCATGAAATGGAATGTATAGAGAAACTATATATATTTTAAATTATTTTTTATCTATGTTATTTTTATTGAAACATTATGTAATGGCCCAGAACTCTGAGTTCTATAACATTGTGAAAATCTAGTATTTGAGGTGTTATGGGAGGTCAAGTTGAATCATTTAAACACTTTTCAAAATTATCAGTTTTCCATGTTTTCCAACAGTTGGTTACCCTAGAGGTTTCTCGCTTACTGTGGATCACTGGCAGTGGATATCAAACAATGGATTGTTGAAGGTGTCTCACAAATGGTCACCTGCTAATGGTTTCTCGATGGAGGCGACTCACTGGTGGTAACTCTCTATAAGGGGCTCACTAGTGGTTAGTTATCTAGCAGTGCCTCATCCAGCGGTATCTTGGCTCACAATATCTCACTGCTGGAGGTAGGCATTTCATCTGGAAGTCTCACATCTAGTGGTGCCTCGCCTAACATTCACTCATCCAGTAGTAACTTGTCTAATAGTGGCCCACAAAAGGTTCCTCACTGTGTTATGCCTCACTTAACTGTGACACACAAACAATGATCCCATCATGCTTTAGTTTCTCCCTTTTGACGTCCTTTTTCATATAAAATTCTTTTAAGGACTTATTTGATTGGATTTGAGACCATTTCAAATAATATAAACCCTTTCATTATTTTTGTAAAGGTTTGGGGGATTCTAATTGGTCAAAACACATTATCATGACTAGATTTTCCATTAATGGAAAATAAAAAATATATCCAAATCTGTGACTATGTAAAAGGTTTAGATACATTTCCCCCTTTCATTTTTCCTTATTGAATTTTCTTGGTACGATATGCCCAAATCCCTTCATTCAATAGCAATCAAGTAAGATTCTATATCTTTTAGATCATGTTTCCTAGGGGTTTTACCACCAGAAGCACACCCTAGTTTTGGTGAAACTATGAATTCCTGATCTTCCCTTCTTCTAACTAGGTTTTCCTTCACCCCTCTTATATGTTCATCATGTGGGGTGTTTGTATGAATGTTTACCTTGTGAAGATAGTTTAATTCATAACTGAACCAATTTAAGATCAATATATGAGAGATGGAAAATAGGAAGTATGTTCTGGTTATTTTTTTTATCTATTTTGATATTGGGATATTTCTGGTTCAACTACCCACTGCAAATCACAGACATTGGGGTCCTTTTTGGGGGACAGAATGGTTTATCTAATGCATGTTTTTTATTTTTTGTTGAATTATATATATATGAAAATTATTAACCACATATAATCGACTATTAAATGAATTCCTTGAGATCACACTACTTATTAGATAACTCTTGAATTAATAAGTGCAATTAAATGAGGGATGCGTTTTTAAATCATAAATATGTTTTTCCTTGGTTTGTGTAGTGATGTGGTTGTGGGAATAGCTGTGCACATGGGGTTACTCCAAAGACCCAAAGGCCATAATTTTTTTTATTATATGATAAATCCCCCTTTTAAGGGATGAATGGGGTGGAAATCCAAAGACATCGTGGACATAGGACTATCAGACATGAAGGATTGAAAGAGTAATCCCAAAAAAATAACTCCAAAAAACATAGCAAAGTTGAATCACCAGCTATGAAAGATACTCTAAGATCTATTCATGAATTTATTTAGTTGCGCACAGGGGGTTGGTTCTTTTGATGTAGTAATTCTTGGTGTGGTATGGTAACATAATCGGGCTGTAAAATTATTGATCTGGGAATATGTTTCTAGATGTGGTTGTGAGTTGTGTGTTTGTTTTTAGTTGGTATGATGATATAGAAAAGAATAATTTGAATACTGTAATTAGTTATTGGTATCTGTACTTATCCATTAATAACATGCAGAAAGATTCACATCGTATTTAGAGGTAATGGTATCATGTTTCTATAATGTGAAGCTCATTAATTTACCAAAACTATTACTATGTTTCATTGTTTTTTGGGTAGTTATGGAATGAATATCTAATTGTTTGTTGAATCTTGGAGTGAATAGGGTTGGTTTGGTTAATAATATGGAAGTTGTTAATGAAATAGTAAAATATTTGTTGTGTGATTAAACATTTTCTGTTATAAATGATGAAATTAAAAGGTGTTTAACATGGGGGTATTGAGAAACCACATTTGTTTATCAGGCTCTTCATCCCTGAAAATGATGGCTATAGATCCTAATAATTGCATCTAGAGGTGGTAGGAAAAGTGAAAACATTGTGAGTTTCTTGTTTTCTTGAGAACCCATATGTTGGTATCGAGTGTTTGATAATATACATAAAAATTTATCTTCGTGTGATTTTTATACTCACCCCACTAACATTTAGCACTATGGGTTGAACACCCTCATAGTTATACTTGGGGTGAATTTCCCCACATCTCCATGGGAGGATGGATGGATTTCCACCCACACATCCTTGTTCTCGCTTCCCTGTGATGATGAACCATGTTTATTCTAGAGGGATGTGATGAGATGTGGTGTCCCATGTCTATTCAAGATGAGTTGTGATGTTATTCCAAGGAGAATTCTGGATGAATTGTGATGTGTTTAATAGGAGTTTGTAGGATGATATGGGATATATTATGAGGCCCAACATTTTTTAGGGAGGTATGTGTTGTGAGGACTAGGTGTGTGTAAGCAGAATGTGTTGTGTGGACTAGGTGTGGGTGGGTGGGATGTGTTGTGAGGCCCGAGTGTGTGCGGGAAAGATGTGTTATGAGGCCCATATGCGTGTGGGTGTGATGCGATGTGGTATATTTGAAAATGGTGGGATCACTAGGATGTTTTCCATTGGGGTGTGAGAGCAGCTAATCAGTGAGAAACTGGTGTGGGGTAACATATCATTGATGTTATTTATATTATATTACATGTATTGAATTATTTTTTGAGTGTTCATTGGTGATTTTGGGATGGTTAGTTTACCTACATAAGTGTTGTTTTGTTATACTATTTTCTCACAGGGGAATTAGTATTCTTCTTTAACATGTGTATTAATTTCTCATACCTTTGGGAAGTTTCTGTATCACAGATCAGATTTAATTTTGGGTATTTAGTTTGGAGAAAATTTAATTTTTATTAGTTCAATTTTATACATACATTTTTGGTGGCTAAAAATTTCTTTATATTCAATATCAGAGTTTCTTTGTGGATGATTCATTTTATCATTAAATTTTGTTTCCATATAAAGGCTAATTCACCTATATTATGAGATTTTTACACCCTTGGTTCAAGGTGCCAACCCAGTTCCTACTAGAGGTGGGACTGAGAGGTTATTATCTTTATATCCTTATTGCTATCCTAAGAGGGGTATCATTGGAAGTAGGGGGTTGTGACAGAGTGCTATCAAATGTGTTTATTTATATAGGGTGGAGTTTGGAGTTATACATAGCAAGGATTTCATGGTATGGTATGGAAATATTTGTAGTTGAGTTCGGTGCATGACATAGGCTATAGAGACCATATGGTAAATGATATTTTATCCCCCATGATCTAGTAGAAGAACTATGTTCAGTTTGAAAGACCATGTGGGATGGACCTTCTTGTAGTGTAGATATATAGAAAAGATACATGAATCATAATGAATTGCATTGTTGTTTGAATTGGGTTGTTTAGGGAAGGTTGAAATGGATATCACAATGAGTTAAACGAGTAACAACAAATCATAATAAAATTATATACTACAAGGATTATGAAATAATTTTTTACATTTCAGTAATGGATCCTTATCATAATCATCGTATGGATTAGGCAGTTGAGGTTCAGAAGGTTGATCTTGTTGACCGTTGGTGGGTTGATTTAGTTGAGTATGATGATCAGTGGTATAGTACATTGTCTTGTTCCTAGCGTTATACCTTGGTGAAGTACAAGGGTATCATATATATTATAGAGAGAGAGGGTTGGATAGAGGATTTAGATATTACATTGAGTTTGATTTGGGCCCTGACAGAGTACAATGTCACTGTGTCTCTTTGTCATATGTGGGGTGTCATGCGTTAGTGGTTGATGCTGTATCTAGGAAAACAGAAGTAGGTAGATGTTTTATTAGATTAACATACAAAAGGATTTATGGGTAGAATTCCTTTCATCAACCATGAAGGCTTAGAAGAGGCATGCGATACTATCCCATCAACAAGGGAGTATGTTAATGCAAGATCTTGGGATCATGTTCAAGGATCTTCTTGGTTTTCCCCCAAATCTATTTCTAGATGAGGAGTCTCTTGTGAGGTGCCTTGAAAAGGAACTACATCCTTCTATCCAGCACATTGTTAGTACATTTACGTTGCCAATGTATCTATAGGTTTAGATGAAGGTGGAGGTGATCGAGCATACATGATCATGGGTAGGCCAACCATGAGAGGGGATCTAGAAGAGTTTTTTATATAGGAAATTTTATTAGTGGAAGATATTATGTTCCATGACCTTTGATGTTTTAACCGGAGGGTAGACGACATCAATATCTTTCATTTTGGGCTCTTGGTTCTAGTGGTTTTTATGATTTTACTAAGATATTTAGGCCAATTTGTTTTGGTTTTGGGGTTCTTGGTCATCACCAGAGACAGTGACCAGAAGCTTCCCAAGACATGTTTAGAGGAGGTAGACATGCCCACTATTATCCTCAATAGCAGTTTCCAACAAGATTATTTTAGCAGTAAGGGCAGCATGCTATTTCTACGCTGAGAGGAGATTGAATAGGTAGAGGTCAGGATGGTCCACATGTTTACTGATCAATAATAAAGAGTAGTTGTGGTGGTGGTTGCTATCAGGGAGGTAGAGGAGTTGAGAGTGGTCATTTGCACACAGTGGATGCAGCAGTTCTAAAGGGGATAGAGATCGTCAGAGGTACGATATGTTTGTTTTGTACCCTTGTTTATTCCCCCATTTGATTTAGGGGTGTTGCAATACTTTGTTTCAAAAACTCTATCCCATTATATGATACTATACATAGAAGGGATTCCCTTGCCCATGGTGTTTAATACACCAATCGGAAGTGAGACCATCTTGTTTGACCTATCCCGTGGCTGTAGACTAATGATGGGACCACAATAGTCCCATGGAAATCTCTTCATACTAAAGATGAAAACTTATGATGTCATCCTTGGAATCGACTTCTTATACTTTGTATGTGATTTTATTGACTACTTAATAAGGGGACTCTTGTTTTTTTATGTGGATGGCCAACATGTAGTTTTTTAGAAAGTAGTGTTTTAGGGTGGTATCCAGCATATGGAATGTCTTATTTCCCTTTTCAATGAGTTTTTGTGGAATTACTGTATGCTAAGATGGTTGATTTTCCTATCATTTTTGGAGAGTTCCAGAATGTCTTCCCCTATGAGATTTTGATGCTACCCCCTCAATGTGATGTTCAGTTTAGGACAGACAAGAAGCTCGATACTTCTCTTATTTTGATCTATCCTTATCAAATTACACTTTTTTGAGTTCCTATAGATTAGGATTTAGATAGATGATCTAATGTAGAAGGGTTTTATCTTGCCTAGTGTGTCACCATGGGTGCTACATTATTTCTCAGAAAGAATTAAGATCATATTATGAGGTTTTGTGTAGAATACTAGAGGTTGAATTAGGTAACGGTAATGAACCATTACCCACTATTGAGGGTAGATGATATTTGAAACCTATTGAGTGGGGTGATTTTTTTTCTATGATTGATCTAATGTCTGGATATTTCAAGTTGATGGTGAAGGAGGTTGATATGTGGAATATTTCATTCAGATACATGTATGGGAACTTTTAGTTCATATTTATGTTGTTCAATGTTACAAGATCACCATCTATGTTCAAGTGACTTATGAACTCAATTTTTAGTGAGTTATTGGACTAGTTCTTCTTCGTGTTCATCGATGACATTTTGGTCAACTCGATGTCTGAGGAGTAGGCCAAGCATCTCATAACTATCTTAATAGTTCTTTGACGCCACCAAATCTAGGTAATTTTTTCCAAGTACATGTTATAGACATGAAATGTTCATTTATGTAGGAATTTAGGGTCCCAAAAGGGTGTGGCAGTAGACCTATCGAAGGACAGAGTAGTTTTTTCTTTGGAAGCACCCAAGAAGGTGGAATAATTTCACAGTTTCATTTCTCCCAGAGGCTATTATCAAAGGTTTTTAATTAAATTCTTTTGTGTAGTACCCAGGTTGATATCCTTGACTAGGAAACATCAGACTTTTGTGTGGAATGATTATTTATAGGTAGAATTTGGTTTATGGATAGGGATGTTGGTCAGTGACCTAGTGCTCTAGTTTCTTGAGGGAGGGGTGATGTTTGAGGTGCTTTATGATACTTCTCATATGGGTTTGGGGTGAATGTTGATCGAGATGTGATAAGTGACCTATTATCGGTCTATAAAGTTAAATACCTATGAACATAACTATGCCACCCATGTTCTACAGTTAGCAACATTTGTGTTCGATTTGAAGTTGTGGTTGCATTACCTCATTTGAGGGTGATTTGTGGTCTTCAATGATCATAAGATCATGAGTTATATCTTATCATAGTGTGACATGAATCAAAAAAATATAGGTTGATGGAGCTTTTTTAGGACTAGGATTTGGATATCTTCTATACCACTTGAAGTGGAAATTTTATGGCTGACTCATTAAGACTAAAGTCAAATAAGGAGGTTGTTCGGGAGTCTTTGGATTCTCAGAGTGCGATGTAGGAGTTGAAAGAATTTCACATAGGTGAAAGAGTGGATGGTGGTAAAAGTTTTTTGTATTATATGATGATTAATTCTTCTCTAATTCTATTGGTGGAAGAGTCTCAATGGGGATACTCATAGAAATAAGTGATCTGTGATCGTGTTGTCCATGGTGATGCTCCAGCGGGATGATCAGAGGATGGACCCAAATAGATATTGTACTGAGGGAAGTTGTTTTTTAAGTGGTAATGTGCGGTGTAGTCCTTCATGAGATTCATATATCCCCCTTGGAGGTACAATAACGATTTTTCAATATGTATCATGGCTTGAGGTTATAGTTTTGGTGGCCCAAGATGAAACATGCATGGCATATTTTGTGGCAAAGTGCTTCGTTTCCAAGAAGGTAATGGTCGAGCACCGTGATACTGGTGGTTTTTTGTAGCATTTAGATGTTCTCGAGTGGAAATCAGATAGAATATAAATTTATTTCTTCAATATGTTACCCATAAATCAAAGACTTCATGATTATATTGGGATTATGGTGGATTAGTTGACAAAATCATCCCACTTTTTTGAGATCAAGGAGTCTGGTGTAGTGGATGCATTGGTCAATATGTTCATGGATGAAGTAGTTTGGTTTCAGGGAGTTACTAGGTCTTTTATCTAAGATCAATATGTGTGGTTTACCTCATGAGTATGGAGGGGATTGAAAAATTATTTTGGCACCCAGTTATGCCTCAACACTACTTCCCAACCAGAGAGAGATGGGTAGACAGAGTGGACTATCCAAAAATTAGATGATATTTTGTTTGCATGCATCATTGACATTGGGGGATCTTGGGGTTGACAACTTACATTTGGTGGGGTTTGATTATAATAATATCTACCACTCACCATTTTAATTTATCGATTTGTATTTTTGTAAAGAAGACTAGGTCATTCTCCATTGTGCAAGATGGATGTTGGGGGAACAACTGTTCTTGGTCTGGATGTGGTGCATAGCATGAAAGAAAAGTTTCAATTTTTTTCCAAAGGATGAAAGTAGCATAGGATCATAATACGTCATATTCCGATTATAGATGGAGGCCCTAGGATTTTGAGGTTGGATACCACATGTTCTTGATGTTTCCCCTAGAAATGGTTAGAAGGTGTTCGAAAGACTGAGTAAACATTCTCCTAGGCTTATTCGACCCTTGGAGATGTTGAGGAAAGATGGTAAGGTGGAATTTCAGTTGGAATTTCTACCATGGTTATAAAGGATCCAAAAATGCTTTCACATATCTTAGCTTTTTCTGTATCTTCACAATGAATCCCTTGTCATTGACAGGAGAGAGTTAGATATTGAGAATGGCTAAACATTTTTAGAGCGGCTTGTAGAGATCAAGGATCGTTTGGAGAAGGTGTTACCTCGATGGGCCATACCATTGGTTTGGGTGCTGTGAATTTATGGTGTCTAGGAAGAGAGTACTTGGGAACGAGAGACACAGATGTGTGCCCTGTACCCCGAGTTGTTATGATTTTTTCCTTGTTCTGTTTTTATTTGTAATGTGATGTTTAAACCTTGTTGATCTTAATATAAAATATTTTCCTTGGTTTGTGATATGTGTGGTGTGATGTGTGTTAAATTTCTAACATATAAAAATGGGAGTACCTAATTTCTATTCTAGATGCATTAGCTTTGAGGCAATTAAACATGTGCGGGTGAGTTAGTACCACCCATAAAAGATAATATATTGAAAAGGGGGACATGATCCCCCGATTTCATGTGTTCAGGCGGTGGGGTTTTTTGTGGTAGTGAAAATTTGTTTTGATGTCATTTGGGAGTGATGTGTCAACAACTATGTTGATAAGGTCTAGTTGGAAGATGTTAGAGGAGGTGTTCATGGGTATAGAGGTTTCCACTCCAGCTTCTGAACAACATATGGTGGTTTTTATCATCCAATGTTGATGGTTCAAGTTGATTGTAGTGTTTCATGTGTGATGAGATCTTTGGGAGGTATCTTGGGGGATGGTTTCTTAATCACTTCCTCTCTTTCCCTTCGGGTTGGAGTTAAATTCTTGAGGGAGAGAATAGTTTGTGGGGTATCTAATCTATTGAAACTGACCTCCTGAGTCCATTAATTTGTGAGAGTCTAGTGTTTGAGGTGTTTCGGGAGGTCAAAGTGACTCATTCCAACATTTTGTAAAATTCTCATTTTCCATGTTTTCCAACAGTGAATCACCATAGTAGTCACTCACTAGTGGTGGCTCATTGGAGGTGGCTCACGGGAGGTGTCTCACTGGCAAGGATTGTCTAACGGTTTCTCGCTAGTAGTCGCTCGTTTGTAGTGACACACTGGTGGTTTCTCACAAGCAGTGGCTTGATGGAGTTAACTCTTCCTATAATTCCTTTTCCAGTGGTGTCTCACCTCAAGATGACTCATTGATGGTGGAAGGAATTTCATATGGAGGTCTCTTGTCTAGATTTTCCTTATCTGACAATGTCTAACGAGTGGTCCCTCTCCAAGTGGTTCATCACCTAAAAGTGCCACATGAAAAGTGTTTCTAACTTCCTCAAGATTCTCCCATTTGACATAATGATTTATGTAAAATGATTTTTAGGCCTTATTTTAATGGATTTGAGACTATTTTAATGACCATAAATTATATCTTTATTTACATAAAGGCTCGGGGGATTTTATTTGGTCAAAACACATTTTCTTGACCAGATTTTACTTTGGTAAATCAAAAATGTATTTAAATTCGTGACTTTGTTGAAGGTTGAGATAACTTTTCCCCTTGTTTTGTCATCATTTCTTTCTCTTGGTATGAGAGTCCATGAACCGTTCTTCCCATAGTAATCTAGTAAGATACTATAGGTCATGGATCGGGTTTCCCTGATGTTGTTCTTGCTGTATGCACATCCCAATTTTGGTGCAACTAGGAAATGATGATAATTCCTTCTTACAAGTAGGTTTCCCTCTGTCCCAATTATTTGTTCATCATGTGGGGTGGTTTTATGAATGTTTCCCTTTTGAATATAATTGAATTCATAATCGAACCATTTTAAGAATAATATACTAGGTATTGGAAAAATTACACATGTTCTTTCTATTTTGTTTTCTCAATTGATATTTTTATTTGTATGGGTTAACTACACGCTGTAAATATTGGCCATTGGGGGTATTGAATTCACACAGAATGGTTTATGGAATTCATGTTTTTTTGAATGATTTATATATGATAATTTAGGACCATTTATACTCGACTAATAAATGGTTTCCCTAGGATCATACTATTTATGTGATGACTCCTGAATTAACAAGGAGAATTAAATGATGGATTCCTTGTTAAATATTAAATATGATTTTCCTTAGTTCATGTACTGATGTGGTTGTGAGAATAGTTACTCACATGGGTTTGGTTCTATTGATGTGGATATTCTGGGTGTGGTATGGTTATGCAGTAGGGGTATGAAACTATTTATCTGGGACTATGTTTCTTGATCTCGATGTGAGTTGATTTTTTTTGTTTGTATGATTGTTTGGGATTGACGAATTTGAACAAAGACATTAGGGATTGGTATGGGTTCTTTTCCATTATTAACTGGAAGAAATATTCACCTCATATCTAGAGGTTTTAATTTTAGGATTCAACAATGTGAAGTTCCATAATTTAATAAGATGGTTACAATGTTTCTTAGTTGCCCGAGTATTGTTGGAATGAATAAGTAATTATTTGTCAATGTTTGGAGTGTATTGTGTTGGTTTGTTTTATAAGATGTAAGTGGTTAATGAAATATTAAAATGGTGATTCTGTGACTAAATATGGTCGGTTCGGAATAATGAAATGAATGGTTGTTGAACATGGGGGGAATGTGATGCTTCATTTGTTTGTCAGGCTCTTCACCTTCTAAAATGATGTTTATAGATCTTAATAATTTCATCAAGAGGTTCCAGCAGAGGTGACAGTGTTGTGAGTCAGTTGTTTTCTTGATAACCCATAGGCTAGGATAGAGTATGTGATACTATACATATACTTATATAATCTTGTGATTTCTATATGTACCCCACCCATGTTGAGGACTATGTGCTGAAAACACACATAGTCACATGTGGGTGTCTTTCCCGACATCATGGTGGGAGGATGTATGGTTGGACACCTACTCTCCCATGCTCCCAACCCAAGGTAAGGACAACCCAATTTTCTTTAGGTAGTATAGGATGGGGTTTGGTGTCCAAGGTGTCTTCAGAATGAGCGGTGAAGTGATTCCAAGGTGTCTTTAGGATGATTTGTGATGCGCTTTCCCAGGTGCCTTTGAGATGACATGAGATGTGTTGTGAAGCCAAGGTGTGTGTGGGAAGGAAGTTTGGTGAGGCCGAAGTGTGTGAGGGAGGGATGTGTTGGGAGGCCCATGTTTTTATGAGATTGATGTGTTGTGAGGACCAGGTGGGTGCATGAAGTATGTGTCATGAGGTGTAGGTGTGAGTGGGCGAGATGCGATGTGGTATATTCAGAAGTGGTGGGAGTGCAAGGATGTTTTTGTTAGGATGAGAGAGTAGCTAATCGGTGGGAAAGTGGTACAGGGTACCATAACATCTATGTTCATTTTTTTATATTTTTGTCTGGTATTATTTGATGATCATACCATGGTTAGGTAAGGATGGTTAGTTTACCTTATTTTGTGTCGTTTGGTTATATAGTTTTCTCATAGGGTAATTAGTATACTTCTTTCACATGTTCATGATATACCTTGGGTTTTTTACTGAGTATACATGTATTCTCACCATAAGTATATAAATTTCTTAGGATTCCAAAATTAATTCTTAGACCGTGATTTGTCTTACTATCTCAGACCTTTAGGGAATTGTTGTATCATTACATAGCTTTACTTTTGGGTATTTACATTACAAACTTTTGTATCTGTATTTGTAACATTTTAAACCATCATGAGGGATGATTTTAGTTTTTTTATAGTTTTTCATGGAGTAGCTTTGAGGATCACTCATATTATGTCCTGATATTGTTTTGTTATAATGGGTCATGTACCCCGTATTTTGAAATTTGTACACCGTGGGTGCTAGTCTCTAACCCGGGGCCTACTAGTGGCGGGACAAGGGGGTAATTATCTCCCTTTATTTATTGCTAGCCTAGGAGGGGTATATTTCCTGGTAGGGGATTGTAGCACATTCATTCTATTCATGTTATATTGAGAATCTATATTCTATATCATATTTTTAGATTTCGGAAAAATTATGAAGTCCTATACATAGGGGTTGTAACAACCCAATATTTATAGGTACTTCAAAATTATTAAGTGATATATAAGAGTAATCAATTATGATATGTAATATATTTCATATTTCATTCTATAAACTTGAATAGTGTTTTATATATATGGTTTTTTGAGTTTGATATATTAGTTCTTACTTTCTTGTGGCCTGCAAAAGATTATGATACACATTATAAATCATAATATAAGATTGAAAATGTTGTGTGTCATTGTAGTTTTATTTCTGAAATAAAATGTTCATGATATGGTAGATGAAATTTTAGAGAATAAAAACATCATACACGAATTTTTACATGATTTTATAGTTATTATGATGAATTAAGGCCCAAATAAAACAGTTAAGGTATTCACTTCCTAGAAAGTAAAGTAATTCTTTTCATTGAAAAAACCTAGTACAAAATTGGGAGGCACATAACAAAAGGTTTTGCTGTTAGGAGAAGTAATTTTTGAGTACTGGGTTTTTTATAGGATAAGTAAAAATAATAAGTGAATCATGAAGTAAGATGTTTTAATTGGTGTGTTTCCTAAATATGTGCTATATCATTGTACTTGAAAAACTATACCATGATTTCTCTAATATAGAGTTATAAAATGGTGTTTTTAGAAGAGTTCATTCCATGGATTATTAAAGACAATAGGTTATGAATAGATTTCATGAGTTTATATTCCTTTCATTGTTTGGTGGTTATAGCATGAACATTTTTTAACTAAGTGGATTTTAATGAGATATATATACTTAAATAAGATAAAAGTGATAAATTTGATTAAAAACACTTTCAAGATATGTAACTTCTTTAATTTTAATTTAAAATTCAAACTCCCTTCAAGTGAAATAGAGGGATATGGTTGGAATAATTATAATTATAAAAGTTCTTGATAGAATAGAGAAAATGATGTGAATAAAGATGAGAAATGTAGAGTGATCCAAGAAGGGAGAAGGAAGTAGAATGAAAATTATACGAAAAATGAGATTCATTGAATTTGTAAATTAAATTCAACTGGGTTTATATTAAAGTAAATTCTATTGAATATTAGGATTGGATGTGTATAGTTTCTATGTATATATATGAAGAGTATGAAGTTGATAATTGATATGGGTGAAATAATATATAAGTTGTTTTTCTACTTTGTAATGATTGGTGAAATATAATTTATCAAATCATTTAATATAGATATGTATATATCTGGAATTGGAATATAGGGGGAGAACATGGTATACATTGAATAATCACATGTGGAATTATGATTTACTTTCATTAAGTGTACATGATAATATTAATAAGACCTTCTAATTGATAAAAAGAGAATATAACTTCAATTTTACAAGATAATATCTTCTTGATTACTATGTAAATGATGAGGATAGAGTGAACCTTAGGAAGTTGAGAGAAATTATTTGAATCATTGTATAGGTATTGATATTTTTTGAAGAGTGATTTAATATAAATTTTGGTAGGTGGAAATACATGGTGAGGAGTGACTTTACATAAATCTTATACCCACAAAAACAACAATTTATAGTGGATTTTGATACACCGACCCAATATTGAGAGTATTCTCTTAGTATATAGCCTAGTACTAGTGAACTCATAAAATCTCAAGTTGCTGCATGTTTTCAGTTTTTGCATCCAGGATTGAGATTTGATGAGATAACAAGAGAAGGTAACGAACATTTGAAAAACTTATATACAATAAGGAATCAGTATCCAAATAGTTTTTTGAGTAGGAAAAGTCCATATTTAGAAACAACCTAATTCACCTACCCCTCTCACAGATTCATGTTTTAAAATACTACAACATCATTCCATTATGAATATTTGAATACTTAAACTTTACTTTTAACTATATATGTAAACGGTATATCTTAGTACTTAAGGTTCCTTCTATTTATAAATTTCTCAATATATAATAGTACTTTATATGTTTTATAAAATCTATAGAAGTAAATATTTATAAAAATACCTTCAACCAAAAATAAGAGTAGCTGTAATTATAATTTTAGAAGAACCATAACAAATAATTTCTATTAAAAACAAATTATCAAAATGAATAATAATCAATAATGAGAATTAAATAGTTTTTATCAATTCTAGTAAATCTATGTTAGTGGAAACATGTAGAATTTACAAATAATTGTGAGAGGGAATAATTGATTATCATAACATATATAAATTGGAAATAATCCACACAAAATTATAGCCCATTTTGATAATTACAAAACCCAGACACAACTAACCCCTTTTTATAAGTGTAAAAAATATATATAAGTGTCTCATATAAAATAAAAATATTAGAATATAATGTAATTAACAAGGTTATGTGAATAAAAAAATTTCTCATCTTTCCTAAAAAATTATGAAAAAAACATATTATTTTGATATGTAATCACAAATAAACAAAAATAGAATGATTCAATAATAAATAATACTAATTAAAAAATAATTTTTGTAAAAAATAAATAATATTAATCATGAGATTATCAGTCATATTTAATACCAAAAATAACACTAACTAATATTATACAAAATATCAATATTTTTTTAGAATTATTAAAATGGTAATATATACTCCTTAATATATGCTTTTTTAAATGATAGGACAATGTGTGGTCACCTTGTGAACTCCCCTTGTAGAAGACAATCATCTATAAAGATCCATGAAACATGTTTAAAATATTCAAACAATTGTTAAAATAATTTTAAGGAATTATGTAAGTAACCAATTGTTTATATCATTATAGTAAAATAAAATTGATAACACATATTAGAAATTTTAAAAAGATCCATTAATCGAAGATTTTTTTCTTGAAAAAAATATTTCAAATATATTGAAAGTGTTAAATAAAATATTATTAAATATTTAAAAATAAATAAATAAATAAATTTCTTAAATAAAAAAAGGAAATAATAAATTCCAGATGAGAAAAAGTTATTCAAATAACTGAAGTTATCATTCTATCAAATGAAATTAAAAATATGGTAAATAAATTTAAGAGAAAAATAATAAAACAATTATGAAATGCTCTACCTTATAAAAATAAATGATATACAAATAATAATATAATTGTTAATGAAAATCATAAGAGTTATAACTATAATATATGTGAAGGAAACAATCCCTATAAATATGTAATCATATGTTCGGTGAACTTACTAAGGATAAAAAAATTAAGAATAAGGGGTCTTAATATTTCATTATAAAGTAATTTATAAGAGAGAACTAATTATGGATTATTAGTAAATTAAATTCCTATAATAGTTCATAAAATATTATGTGTAATACTTTTTTGAAACTTTCTAAGGAATATAAATTTTAAAATTCTCCATTCATTTATTTTGAGTTTCCACTATCCCAATACCATTAAGAATTTTTTTATTGTGGAGCATAATCTAAAAAATACCAAAGAAGAAATTTTTTTATTATCCATATTATTTTAGGTATAACAATGATAGAAATAAGATTGTTAAGAAGCCAAATTTTCTTTCCTTGAGTTCGAATTTCAAACTTAATGTTAGATAAACATTTTGATGTGAAATAATTGTTTACACCATATAATTGAATAACATTAAAGAGCCAATCATTAACATAATTAATAATAATTTCAAAGTGAAAAAATGAATAGTAGACATTATTTTGATTTTTCAATCAGACATAAAATAATTCTTATAAAGGTTTGGATTTTCAAGATTGATTGAAATTCCATATTTTTTTATAGGTACAATAACGTTACATAGAATTTTGACAATGTAATCCTATCCTTTTTTTAAATATAGTACCAAAAAAATTAAAAGAATCAACATTAGAAAATAATTAAACAATTTTAATATCATGCTTAACAAAAACTGTTTCATATTTATCAATTTTAGACATTAATTCTAGAAGATAATTTTGTATGACTGTGTGAAAACCATAATTTTCAATAAAAAACAAAAATAATATTTTCAGATATTTTTTTTTCATTAAAGTATTATATTTAATTTATTGTAAAGAAATACTCATTAATCGCACTAGAAGAAAGATTTTCAGATTTAGAAGAAAATGACTATAATTATAATACCCCTGTAATCCATTTGATAAGACACATATTTTATTTTTTATTAAAATACTTAGATATATATATTGTTTAATATGTATAATCCATAGAAACACTCCAAGAAGAATTCATTTACCTTTTTTCCTTTCAAAGTATAATCAGATTTTCTACATTATATTTAAGATTTGAGTTAAGGGGTGTTATGTTGTATATTTCCAATTCGTATCATCTGAACTCCTTAGAATTTCAATCATCCTTATTTAAATTATTAAAAAAAATACTTTTCTCTTCTTGTATAAAATATTTAATATTCTACAAATCTATGTATGTACATCACTAGATTACGATTACTTCTCAGATGTGTCAAAATATATTTCTTTAGCATTGTTATTAATATTTTAAGTAGGAACCTCGATAATATCATTTTCCCCGACTCAATCCTGTGATCACCTAATTCATCATTCATTTCATGTTAATTCATCATGATTATTCAAATCAAAAATTTTAGTCACTGATCTTTAACTGATGTCAAAAGTCTAATACCAGTAGCGAATCTACTCCCTTAATAGGGAAAAATTAAAAATATTTTAAATCATTATCTAATTATATAGCCGAATCTTGCAAATAAAAAACACCAATTACCATCTTAGTGTGTATTATATTTATTTGAGTATTATTTTATCCATAAAATCCTAAATATATCAATCATTTGATATTTTTTATGTATTAATTTTATTAAATTATCAGTTAAACCATATGAAAAAAATAGTTTCCTATATATCATTACCCATGGAATATTGAGAAACCTGATTGAACCCGTTTTGGGCCTAATCTATATATGATATCATTCATATCCTTTTAATTTAAATAATATATATCATCTTTAAAAACACTCCATAACTTGGGTTGAAAATTAGGAATAATTTAATGTTTTACCACCTTTATGTAAAATGTTAAAAATAATTATTTGTGTGTGTAATCAATCTTGATTTCTAATAGAAATAATTCTCACCATAGAGATAAAGATCTCAAATCAATGAAATACCATATTTTGAGTCATGCAATGCGATGCATTTTTATTTTTTGGATCTTATTCTCTATTTATTATTATGTTCAAAATGATATGATTTATTTTAAGAGAATGTTATGATTCCATGTATTAGTGTTAAGTTGATCCTTAAAAAAATTTCAATCTACAAATTAATAGTATATAGAACTAAACAATCTCATTCAAATACAATGTATTTATATTAGGGAAGGTAATAGTAAATCTCAAAGATTATAAAATAAATGGTTGTTATACCAAGTGTTGTCCCATACCTATCATATAAAATAATTCAAAAGGATCGATAGATTTATTCAATTAAAATATATTAGAAAATTAAAACATCCCTCTTTTAGTTTGTTTATATTCATCCTTTATCTTAATTTAGATAATCTAGAGGAAATTATAATTAAATAAAGAGTAGGATGAATTATGTATTCCATACTGTTTGGGGATACAAAAAACATGCCACACTCTACTCCACCAACACGCAGTACAAGATTATTAATTTATATTCACTTTTCGTAGGTGTCTCAAAGTTGAAAGTAGGAAATTTAAATTAATAATTGTTTCTATGATATTTTACCTGGATCACTATTACAATAATGCTCTTATGGGGAATTTATTTAAATTTCTATGTGATCTCACAAACAAGTAAAATATGTTAATAATCATTCCCCCAAAACTGAGTATAAAATTATTACACATACAATAGATATAAAATCATGCCCCGTCTCATTGTATTGAGAGGGTGGAGAAATTATACTTAGCCTTAAGCGACATTCCCAAGGATCCAATGGCTTGAAATAAATGTCGAGGGATTTGAGAATAAATTGGCGAATGCTTTTCCCTTAACACAAATCCAACAAGACCGTCCACTAACAACAAACTATATAATGCATGTCAATAAAACATTCAAGCATGTATTACTAAGAAGACAACCATGTTGTTCCATAATACATCCCAAAACCTATACAACCAAACAAAATATTAGAGTACTATAAGGAAGACTAAACAAGAGAACCTAAAAATAAACCCAGATACACTCCAAAACTCCACACCAAGCTCCATGCTCCAAGCACCAACACATCTCTCAAGCATCACCACAAGCCATAAGAAATGATATGATTTAACTTTACCTATGTCCCTGAATAAGACATCTACAAAAACACCCAAGTTCCAAAGAAGGGGGTGAGTAATAATACATAGTATGTTTTCAACAAATGACTTCCCTACAAATTCCACTCAGATAAAACCATTATTACATTTATATAAAACAGTTTATATAATTCATTCAACAAATCAATATTTACCACAATCAAAATATACCCTTTTCAAGCTATGTCAAAAAAAGGAAATCCAAAAACATGCCAAAATCCAAATCACTGGGACACACATTAGCACAACCAATTGCCACATTGAATAACCACCACACAATCAATCACAACACAATGCTTCATAAACCCAAACTGGTATAAAAATCATGGCAGTACTTCCATCCGACCGATTCCTTCCTTCCCAATTTAGTGGTACTTCCCGTCCACTTATCCTTGATGGTGGCCCTTCCATCCACTATCCATTCTCCCTTTTATAGTGGTACTTCAGGCCCACATTACATACAATACTTAAACAAGTCATAACCAAGCACAACACACCAAGGCCACAATAATATCCAAATAACCATTTCTATCACACATCAATCCACTTCAACAAATCACCCATTTATTGAAATCAGCTTTTAATGAATTTTCCAAGCCCAACCACAATTAAATAATCATATTAATTGAAAACCATCTTTCATAATACATTTTCATATTCAGCCACAAACGATTTTAAAATCTACATTTTAAAATCACAATACAAATCCCCTTTAGCAATAATATCCCATTTTCACCCAAACCACCAATCATCACCAAATAGATTTCCAACAAGATTTTCACATCATTAGAACAATTAATTTCAAGAAGGAAAATTAATTTTAATAAAAACCCCACTAGTTATAACCATGTGGAGTCAAGAGAGAAGATTCCTACCTTTAGGATTCTGGAAAAATCAGCCCACAACCAACCACACCCCAGTTCGGGCAACGCTTCACGAATACCGCTCTTGATCTCATTCCCTAACATCCAAAATCATTTAAATCAACACCCAAAGAAACCCCAACACTAGAGATACATTAAATATATGTAGATATAGAAAACTGAGGGAGAGGAAAAACAAGATCTAGAGATAACAAATGGGAAACAAAGAAGAGAGACTTACACAAGAAAAACCAACTTCAATCCGTCAAGAAACCCATTCGACTTCCATCCAAAATGAGTGAGAGAGCACCTTAAACCTTTTAGAACCCAAAATAATGAGTGAGGCACGATTGGGAGAAGATTTGGAGTGAAATAGGTTAAGCTATAGGGATCCTAAATTTAAAACCCCTTCCTTTAAGTGGCCGCTTGGTTATCCTGCATAGTTTTGAAAATCGTGCACTAACCATGTGCAATCCACTTCCACAAGAGAGGGGGTCCTCATAGTTTCCTCACATAGTTTGGAAAATAGTGTACATGTCATGAGAAGACCACTACTTCCCCTTGCATGGTTTCTTGGGGAAACCACATTGTTTCACCTTATCATTCTCAAAATGTGCGCACTTAGAAAATCCCCAAATTTATTCAAAACCATTAAAAAATATCCCAACCTCCTCCAACCACATCCCATGAACATTAAAAACATAATAAGGCATAAAAAGGCTACATAAATAAACATAGTTGTGCTATATTTTCCCCACCATTAGAATTTCTTTCCTCAGAAAGTATGGAACCCTAGCTTTTCTAAAAGAGCTCAAGCCATTGTTCGACCATCCCTTTTGCCCAATATCATGTATACTATTGAATATGACAATGATGACCCAAAACAATAACTTAACCTATGATTTTATCATGAAAGAATTTATCTTTCCTATTCAGAAGCCTCACTAGAATGTGCAGCCAATAAAGCATATGGTTCTAGGTCAACTTGATCCCAACGAATCACATGGTCATGATCTGACTGATACTTTTTCAAGTACAACACATGAAACACATTGTGAACCACACTAAACTATGGTGGAAAAGACAAATGATAAGACACCTCTATAATCAACTCATGTATCTCGAAAGGCCAAATATACCTTGAAGATAACTTACCCTTCTTTTCAAAAAAATGATGTCCCATCCTAGGAGAGATTCTCTTAAACACATGATCACCCACCTCGAACGAGAATGGTCATCGATGATGGCCCGCAAATGATTTCGGAAAACATTGAGCTATCTCCATAATCTTCCTAATCAACATGATCTTTTACATATTCTCTAAGATAAGGCTTAGTCTAATCATAAATGTCTTTCCCATTTCCACCGAACATAGTGTAGAATGAAACAGATGCACACACAAAGCCTCAAATGGATCCATATGAATCGAATCCTGATAACTATTATTATAGGAGAAATACACCAATTTTATGTGATCCTTCCATGAACCAGAAAAATCAATCACACAATCCATTAACATATCATCTATGGTTTGTATCATCCTCTCAAATTTCCCATCCATCTGAGGATGATATAGAGTGCTAATAGTCAACTTTTTCCCAGGGGCTTGCTGTAATGATTTATAAAAGTGATATGTGAACCTCAGATCTCTATCTGATACAATCGAAATGGGAACACCATTCCTCTTTAGAACCTCCGAGATATAGATTTTGGAATGATCCTTCACTATATGACAGTCACCAATTGGGTTGAAATTGTCCTACTTTGTGAGCCGATCCAAAATCACCCATATGGCATCATGTTTTCAGACCATTCTTGGGAGTCCCATGACAATATCCATTGGTATATATTCCCATTTCCACACTAGTAAAGGTAAGGACTACAACATGCCTGATGGCCTCTGATTATATGCGTTAACTTTCTAAAAAGTCAAGCATCTTAAGACAAACCTGACCACATCCCTTTTTATACCAGCCCAAAAAAACTGCTTCTTCAACACCATATACATTTTCTAAATTCTAGGATTGATAGACCACCATTAATGAGGATAATCCTAGATAGTTTATTCTTAACAAGCCACCAGTACCTCCATCTGATTTTGAAAACACAAGATAAAATTCCCATTCATATTCCAGCTCTATGTTGTCTCCCCCCATTGAGTTTCAAACTCATCCCCATACAACGGGAATCAGATGAATGGACCTCTTTAACCAAACCATCCATATCAGGAACCAACAAAACCATAACGAATACCTCTTTTTAAGCCTGGTCCTCACATTCCAACCACATGTCGACTATGACCGACATCAACTGCCACTGATCTGATACCTCCTTCACCAATTGATCATATAATTTCCAACTTAATGTATCTGCCACTAAATGTATTTAACTCGGTGTGCACATTAAGTCTAAATCAAACATCTAGAGATATTCCATCCACCTCTTTTTCCCCAGGTTCAAATCTCTTAATGAAAAGATATTCTTTAAGCTCTCGTGACTGGTAATCTTTGTAAATTTCTCACCGAAGAGATAATGACGCAACATATTTAAAACATGAACCCCTACATTCAACTCCAAATCATGTATTTGTTAGTTAATTCTCATATAACCTCAACAGTCATGAGCCATATGCATCCACATGCCCCCCCTGCATGAGAACACACCCCCACCCTAATCCTGATGCGTCAAAATACACCACATACCCTTTCCCCAATTTTGAAAAAACCATCATTGGTTCTGATGTAAGGAGACCATTTAACTCTTCAAAGAATTTTGGGCGCATTTCATCCCCTTATAATGGGATATTCTTCATTGCCAACAATTTCATCGGTAAATCCATTCGTGAGAAATCTGAAACAAAACATCAATAATACCCAAATAAGCCAAGGAGGCTCTATATCTCAAAATCACTCTTTGGTGGTTTCCATGAGATAAAAACCTCTATCTTTTCTGGATCAACTAGAACACCATTCAAAGAAATATCATGTCCAAGGAAACAAACGTCCTTTATCCAAAAGTCACACTTTGACAATTTGGCATACAACTGATTATCCCTCAAGATCCCCAACATGATCGCCAAGTGTTTCTCATTCTCTAAAATTGTTCTCGAATACGCTGGTATATCATCAACAAACACCACCACAAACGAATCTAGATATCTTTGAAATATCCAATTTATCAATTCCATGAACACCCCTGGGGAATTCATTAGACCATAGGGCATACCAATATACTTGAAATGGAAATATCTACTTTTGAAATTGTTTTTGGAATATCCTCCTTCATCACCTGTTGTAACACCCCGAGATTTTATGAAAGATATGCTTTTAATTTCATTAATGTCTTGTGTTGTATGCTACACCATGATTACCTTGCGCTATACGCAACACCGTATTAGCTTGCAGTATACGCAACACTATTCTTGGATCGTGTTACGCACAATTTTGATAATAGTTATTCTACACAACATTGAGTATATATATATATATATATTCAATGTATAAATAAAATAAGGTTGGATTATGTTATACGAAACAACGAAGGATTCTTGCACAACATGCAACCCTAACTTGTCTTGCATTAAACGCAATCACGACCTTCCTCGATAGCGTGTGTTGTACGCAATACCGGGTTTTACTAAACAACGATATATTATTATAATATTATTATGAACTAGCCGTTATGAATAGTATTAACTAAATTTTGAATCTTATAACATTATTATTCATCTTACACATTTTCTAAAACATTTTATAAGAACAAAATAAATTTTTCGGGTAAAATAAGTAATTTTTTTAAAATGCAGTTTTGCCGCCTTTTGATGGCGTACCCACTTTAAATCTAGTTTTTGACATGTTTATAAGTTAAATTTGACAAAATAAAATTCTTCTTTGGAATCATGAAATAAAAATTTAATTTGGATAAAATTTTCATATTATTCTGGCAACTTTCATATTTTGATGAATAGTAAAAACAGGCTATATTTTAATTAAAAACAACTTTTTTCATCCCAATAATTTATATGGTTAAATTATAATATTGAATGGTTTTTAAGTATAAATAGAATATTTTTTACCATTTAATATAATGTATGACATTATCATTGATTCTACCTTGAATTCATAGGATAAATCAATTCAATCTTTTGCAATGTTTTAAAGAAAAACTCGTTTTCTTTCGACAAAGGGATTAATTTTGATTTAATTTTTTCAACTTTTGTGTATTGAATATGGAAAAATGGATTCCATATTCGGAATCAGTGGATCCAAATTATGTTAATAAGCTACTTTTTATTTTTGGGAATTATGAATAGTAACTACGGTAAATTTTATTTACCATAGTTAAAGGTAAATCGGGTAATTAAGGGTAAATATAATATTATAAAATTACCCTAACACAAGTCAAAATCCTATTGGATTACTAAAAGTCGACCCATATCACCTAAGGGTGGGATTAGATTATTTTAATGGACTTTTGTCCATGAAAATAATTAATTATTATTAAAACCAAAGAATGTGACAACATGTCACTTTCTTAAATCTTATAAGTATAATAATTTTAATTTAGTGACACACTTCAGGAAACTTCGAACATTAATAGTCTCCAGAAAGCTAATACAATTGTCTACATCATAGGAATTTATTTAGAATTTTTAGGGATTAAATAATTATCATTTATTATAACACAAAGATGATGCAGTAATTGTCTTATTAATAAAATATTAACACGATCGATGTTATAAATACCCAAATAAATGTAATTTAAGACTTTTTATGAATTAAACTAATTTTATAGGTTAATATGACATGTTAGTATTGATTTAATTAACTTTTTGCAAACTAAGAATTCTGTTATAATTTTGAAAAAAATCAATTACTAAATAGTGTCAAAATTGACATAAAATAGTTTTAAAACAAATATTATATTATTAATTGTTATTTTATTCCTAAAAATATAAGGTTCGGCCAAATTACTTCGATAAGGTTATATATATTAATAATAAACAACTTGGGGTTCGTTTTGATTCTTATAGTAAGTTTATTAACCTTATAGTATAAGAACACAAGAAGACACGGTAAAAGTAAAATAATTTAACTTAATGTTAAATCTAAATGATAAGGTTAAAATAGGAACATAAACTTGTATAAATTCTATTGGATGAGATACTTTCGACCCATCCCCACCTTAGCTTCAAAATAAATCAATTTGGGGCTATTTAAAACCGAATTTGACTTTATAATAAAAGAATAGTTTTAGTTATTCCAAAGGTGCCCCTCTCCTCCCTTATAAAAGGGCACCTCCTCCCTCTCTTCCTCACACCACATTGAGCCTTCAAGATCGGAAAAACCTTGCCAAATTCCCTTCTCCACTTCCCTAGAAACATCCTAGAGTTTCTGGTCTTCCTCAAAGACCAATTTTAGTGCCCTAAGAGGAGGTATCAAAGAGGCGCTTCAAAGAAGAGATAATTTCCGTTACAGATTCTTTCATCTTTTTTTCATCTTTTGCTTCTTCTTCTTGAGTTATTTCATTATGAATTAATAACATCAGTATCACTCATATACTGATATGTTATTATAAGTATGAAACAACCCTATTTCACAATCTATCCATCCTACGGAAAACGAAATCACCGCGCGTGCGTACTTACGGAATACCGTCTCCACGCCGAGGTGAAATCTATTTTCCACCACCACCTTACTTGGATGGGTATAATGGGGTAAATAATAACTATATATTATTATTTTAAAGTGATATTGATTCTTAAATAGTATACATACACTCCAATACAGTCCCACGATCATGAGAATGATATCATCGCTCGTGCGTACGTACGGACTACCGTCTCCACGACGCGATGAGATTCATTCTCCAATTTAACCATTCATGAATGATTATAATGTATATATAATAATTAATCATGAAATATATGAAATTATAATGATACTGGATTTATGTGTATATATATGTATTTCATCTACTTAATTCCATTCAACTCAATAAGGAAACGAAAAAAGCGTTCATGCGTACGTACGGCCTACCGTCTCCATGAACCGTGTATTTCTTTCCATTTACTGATTTATTATATATATGTATATTCTGAATATATATTATATATAAATCATGTTTTATATTCTGGAATGAATTAATCATGATCTAAGTAATCATATGAATAATTACATGTCAAAACACGGACGACAAATGAAACAATTTTACCCAAAATGCTCTTTAACATGGAATTTACAAAAGAACGGGTAATATAAATTCATAAGTGAACCATATATGATATAATAAAAATTAATATGATTCTGGATTAAGTCAATGACATTATTTAAATCATTATACATGAGGTTCGGACACATACGAAGCCAATCAGACCTAAGGTAAGGGAAATATCACAATCTCATTTTTATCCGAGATTGTTTATACTTTGGTATTTACTGGGGTGTATTTTATCATCCACATCCATGTTTCCCCAATATGTAATATTTATATCCTTATACAATAGTTTATATCCAATTTTACCCTTCGGTGAGTTTTTAGTAAAAGATATGGAAGGAATCTTTTGTCGTTTTTCGTACGAGGTACTTTTTGACTTTTCTGACAAAAGTACGAGAAGAATGTATTTTTAACTTATACGTCATGAATGGATTTTTAAAACATTATTTCCAAGAAGCTTCCTTTTCAAGTTTTCAAGTTTATTTTTAATCATCTTATTTAGTTTAAAATTGTATGACATGTTAAGAAAGGAAAATGTTTTTGAAGTAGAGAGGATATTTTCCTCAAGAATGGAGTCCAAGTGTTTTATCAAAATTATTTTCCATCTAAGATAATATAGGGTTCTGTTTCTATCCCTATTATTACATTGATTTGATTATGTTGTGATGTAATTTTTTTTATGAATTCCTTTATCTTATATGAATTGTTTTATGATGTCATGTTTTTTAAGAATCCCATTTTTATTACATGGGTTATGCAATGATGTATGATTTATGAATTTGTGGAACACATAAGAATGGTATCATTATGAGATGGGTGGGACCTATATCTCCCTCCAATGCATTGGGTAAAGATTTTATATCTCATGAGATAGACATGACTGGAACGGTAGGTTATACCAGTTCAGTGAGACAGGACTGAAATGAGGAGTGAACTCGGTTCAGAAAGAGACTTTGTCCACTAAGATAGTCTTGGCAATGAGTCTTGAATAATAAGAAATGATTCTCTATGATTATGTGTGTATGCCACAAAGTTTCATGTTTTAAGTTATGATTATTGGGATTACATTTCACTACTATGATTTATCCCATGTTATGAAATTATGATCTCTTTTGCAGGTTAAGATTTCCAAAAGATATGTTCTTATGAATATGACGTGATTGATATTTCTTTTGTTTACCCTTACTGAGCATTTGAGCTCACCTTTTTATGTTTTTTCTTTTCCCCAGTAAATAAATAAAGGATTTAGGTTTTAAAAAAAAGAAGATCTTTATGGGAGATATTGAAGATCTTTCACCACGACTAGAATATTATATTCTGAGTTTCCAAAGACACTAAACTATTACGGTCCTTGTGTGTGTGTTTTTGTTATGTACTAAGTATTCCGCAAAAGTAATGTAATGTCTATGTACGTTAAGCTTCGGGTCTCTATAGTTGGTATCAAAGGAAAAGTTTAGTCAACCTTTGGAAACTAGGATGCGAAAACGTTAGTGAGATCCCTAGAGATATTTCTAAGTTATGTCTAGGGATGTCCCTAAGGATAAGTATATGTATAGGATACAGTCCTAGAACTACGGTAACGATCATAGAATTTAACCTAAGATGTTAGATATTGAGGATACTCCCCCTTTGTTATGTTGTTTTCCCTAGCATGATTTTTGCCTCTCACACTATTCATTTTGGGTTTTAGACGATGGCTGGAACCCGAAGGAACCATGTTGATCAATGCAATGGAAAATGCAATGATTGTCCTCTTGAACAAACAAATGTTATGGGAGATGGAGTGCAAAATCTGATTGCTATACTTACACAAGCTATGAATCATTCTGGACTTCCAAATGAGCAGAGAAGGGAACAATATTCTATTGAGTCCTTCATGAGGCAACCTCCACATTCTTTTAGTAGGTCTTTTGATCCACTTGTTGCTGAACAATGAATCAGTACTACTGAAAAGATATTTTCAGTTCTTCAATGTTCTGAACATGATAAAGTCATATTAGTAGTATATCGTTTGGAAGGTGAAGCTGATCAATGGTGGAATCTTATCAAGAATACGAGGAAAAGAGATGAAATTGAGTCCATGGAATGGGACGAGTTCAAGAACTTATTTTTCAATAAGTACTTCCTTTGTATTCTTCGAACAAAGATGGAGAAGGAGTTTCTTGAACTAAAGAAAAAGGATGATGAATCTGTTGGTATATACGAAGCGAATTTAACAAGGCTTGCATGGTATGCATCTTGATTTATCATCCAACTTGAAAGTAAAGTTGATCGATTATTCAGTGGCTTAAAACCAAATCTTCGAAGGGCATTAGCTATAAGAGACTTCAATAGCTATGAAGAAATTGTGCGTTGTGATATCAAGGTAGAAATGGAAGTTGGTGTTACTTATCCATCTCATAGTTTTGACAATAAACGAAAGATGGAGTTCAAGGAGATATCTCAGAATAATGGTGAAAAGAAGATGAATGTTTCCTTATGCTCAAAGTGTGGAAGGAAGAATGGTGGAGATTGTCTTAAAGGGACTAGAAAATGTTTTAAGTGTGGAAAAGAAGGTCATCGAGCAGTTGAGTGTCAAAGTAATGGAAAAAGGGTTTCTAATGATGTGAATAAAGAAAAGACTGCAGAGAACGCACCAACAACACTTCAATGCACCAAGTGCAAGGAAATGGGGCATTATGCTAATAAATTCCCTAATCAAAGGGTTAGTGATGATCGACATGAGCAACCACTTAAGGCAAAGGACAAAGGGACGTCACATGCGATCACCATTGGCGATGTTGAATATGACAACGATGTGGTAGAATGATTAAGTGTTTATGTAATGGGATTCCAGAATAATGTTGTATATAGTATCGTGGAATATTGGAATATTTATGTTTTGGTCTATTGTGGTTTTCAATAATTTTATGGCATCGGTAACCATGAAAAGTGATTGAAATATTTTTGGAAAGCAGATAATATGCACATAATGAAGGGATAAAGAGAATCTAATATGTGTGATAGTATTCATGAGCTCATGATTGATATAAGGACTAAGTGATATCATGGTTTGAGGATATATAATTTTGAGGATTTTGGTATGTGGAAAGTGTTAACTTTTAACTGCATTCATGTTTTCACTAAGGTTCAATGGATATTCATTCTTCAAGAGAATACATGATTAAGGTATTCACATATTTGTAATTTCACCAACAAGATATATCTTATGATATATGGGGGATAAATGATGGCATTCATGTGATCATTTTCTTTATACTATGAGCTTGGACCGAAGTATTTTAGATAAGCCTAAAGATTGGAATGGATTATTTTGGACATAAGTTATTATTGGTTAAGGATAAAACTTTTTTTGATATTTTTGATGGGATGTTATAGTAATATAGCTTTAGAAAAAGGACAACCTGCAGGACGGGCGACAACCCATCGTGTCAGACAAGGCTGTGGGAATCGAACCCACAACCGAAGTGCGACTGACCTTTATCGCCTACCACTGGCCTACAAGAAGTCCCTGGTTAGTAGAAACTAGTTTTATTATGATAAGCAGTATGATATATGAAGTATAAGTCCATTTTAGGAACCATATCTGATTAATCTCACTATAGATGGACTTATGTATTTTTTGATAAATTTTCTAACCTTTTGTTTGAGACAGATGGAATGACCCATCATTCTATCACATGATCTGCTAACACATCACGAATGACAAATTCAACTTCATTTCTTTAAGAGATGAAGTGGAAATTGTCTAAAGAATGTCCAAAAATGAGAATATACCAAAATCACGAAAGTATTTCTTCTAATTCCAATTTCATCAACTTTAGGGAAATGATCCTGAAAACCAAAAATGTTGTCCTAGTGCTCTTATATCTGATGAATCATATGGTACCTTATATCGTCACAAATTTATGGCTTTGTGATTGCTGGATTTTCCATGGCCATGTTCTCTACCACTCTCCATCAGAACATGATGGTTAGATTTCTCTTCAATATCCATATTTTCACCTATGTGGAAACCCAGTGAATAGTTTATTTGGGTAACCTTTACGTTTCATACTTTTGTTTTTAATGATTGGTTTTGGTATTCCTTTTTACGATGTTGGTTTCTATTAAAGAAACTTTCGAATAGTAAACAATTTATAACCCCGAAAAATTTCGAGGGAGATATTAATTTTAAGGGGGGTAGAATGTAACACCCTGAGATTTTATGAAAAATATTCTTTTAATTTCATTAATGTCTTGTGTTGTATGCTACACCAAGATTACCTTGCGCTATACACAACACCGTATTAGCATGCATTATATGCAACACTATTCTTGGATCGTGTTACACCCAATTTTGATAATAGTTATTCTATGCAACATTGAGTATATATATATATATTCAATGTATAAATGAAATATGGTTGGATTATGTTATACAAAAAAACGAAGGATTCTTTCACAACATGCAACCCTGACTTGGCTTGCATTACACGCAATCGCGACCTTCCTCGATAGCGTGTGTTGTACGCAATACCCGGTTTTACTAAACAATGATATATTATTATAATATTATTATGAACTAGCCGTTATGAATAGTATTAACTAAATTTTGAATCTTATAACATTATTATTCGTCTTACACATTTTCTAAAACATTGTATAAGAACAAAATAAAATTTTCAGGTAAAATAATTATTTTTTTTTAAATACAGGTTTGCCACCTTTTGATGGCGTACCCACTTTAAATCTAGTTTTTGACATGTTTATAAGTTCAATTTGACAAAATAAAATTCTTCTTTGGAATCATGAAATAAAAATTTACTTTGGATAAAATTTTCATATTATTCTGGTAACTTTCATATTTTGATGAATATTAAAAACACGATATATTTTAATTAAAAAAAACATTTTTCATCGCAATAATTTATATGGTTAAATTATAATATTTAGTGGTTTTTAAGTATAAATAGAATATATTTTTACCATTTAATATAATGTATGACATTATCATTTATTCTACCTTGAATTCGTAGGATAAATCAATTCAATCTTTTGCAATGTTTTAAAGAAAAACCTGTTTTCTTTCGACAACGAGATTAATTATAATTTAATTTCTGCAAATTTTGTGTATTGAATTTAGAAAAAAGAATTCCATATTTGGAATCAGTGGATCCAAATTATGTTAATAAGCTACTTTTTATTTTTGGGAATTATGAATAGTAACTACGGTAAATTTTATTTACCATAGTTAAAGGTAAATCGGGTAATTAAGGGTAAATATAATATTATAAAATTACCATAACACAAGTAAAAATCATATTGGATGATTAAAAGTCGACCCATATCACCTAAGGGTCGGATTAGATTCATTTAATGGACTTTGTTTCATGAAAATAATTTAATTATTATTAAAACCAAAGAATGTGACAACATGTCACTTTCTTAAATCTTATAAGTATAATAATTTTAATTTAGTGATACAATTCATGAAACTTTGAACGTGAATAGTATCCAGAAATCTAATACAATTATATATATCATATGAATTTATTTAGAATTTTTAGGGATTATATATTTATCATTTATTATGACACAAAGATGATGCAGTAATTGTATTATTAATGAAATATTGACAAAATTGATGTTATAAATACCCAAATAAATGTAATTTAAGACTTTTTATGAATTAAACTAATTTTATAGGTTAATATGACATGTTATTATTGATTTAATTAACTTTTTTCGAACTAATAATTCTGTTATAAGTTTTACAAAAATCAATTACTAAATAGTGTCAAAATTGTCAAAAAATAGTTTTTAAAACAAATATTATAATATTAATTGTTATTTTATTCCTAAAAATCTACAGTTCGGATGAATGACTTAGATAAGGTTATATATATTAATAATAAACAACCTGGGGTTCTTTTGGCTTCTTATAGTATGTTTATTAACCTTATAGTATAAGAACACAAGAAGACACGGTAAAAGTAAAATTATTTAACTTAATGTTAAATCTTAAAGATAAGTTTAAAATAGGAACCTAAACTTGTCTAAATTCTATTGTATGAGATACGTTCGACCCATCCCCACCATAGATTCAAAAGAAATCAATTTGGAGCTATTTAAAACCGAATTTGACTTTATAATAAAATAATAGTTTTAGTTATTCAAAGGTGCCCCTCTCCTCCCTTATAAAAGGGAACCTCCTCCCTCTTTTCCTCACACCACTTTGAGCCTTCAAGCTCGGCCAACCCTTGCCAAATTCCATTCTCCACTTCCTTAGAAACATCCTAGAGTTTCTGGTTTTCCTCAAAGACCAATTTTAGTGCCCTAAGAGGAGGTCTCAAAGAGGCGCTTCAAAGAAGAGGTAATTTTCGTTACCGATTCGTTCATCTTTATTTATTCTTCCGCTTCTTCTTATTTAGTTGTTTCATTATGAAGTAATAACATAAGTATCACTCATATACCGATATGTTATTATAAGTATTAAAAAACCCTATTTCACCATCTATCCATCCTACGGAAAACAAAATCACCGCGCGTGCGTACGTACGGAATACCGTCTCCACGCCGTGGTGAAATCTATTTTCCACCACCACCTTACTTGGATGGGTATAATGGTGTAAATAATAACTATATATGATTAATTTAAAGTGATATTGATTCTGAAATAGTATACATACACTCCAATACAATCCCACGATCATGAGAACGATATCATCGCTCGTTCGTACGTACGGACTACCGTCTCCACGACGCGATGATATTCATTCTCCACTTTAACCATTCATGAATGATTATAAAGTATATATAATAAGTAATAATGAAATATATGACATAATAATGATACTTTATTTATGTATATATATATGTATGTCATCTACTTAATTCCATTCAACTTAATAAGGAAACGAAAACAACGTTCATGCGTACGTACGACCTACCGTCTCCATGAACGGTGTACTTCTTTCCATTTAATGATTTATTATATATATGTCTATTCTGAATATATATTATATATAAATCATGTTTTATATTCTGTAATAAAGTAATCATGATCTAAGTAATCATATAAATAATTACAAGTCAAAACACGGACGACAAATGAAACAACTTTACCCAAAACGCTCTTTAACATGGAATTTACAAAAGAACGGGTAATATAAAGTCATAAGTGAACCATATATGATATCATAACAATTAATATGTTTCTGGAATAAGTCAATGACATTATTTAAATCATTATACAGGAGATTCGGACACATACAAAGCAAATCGGACCTAAGGTAAGGTAAATATCACAATCTCATTTTTATCCGAGATTGTTTATACTTTGGTATTTACTGGGGTGTATTTTATCATCAACATCCATTTTCCCCAATATGTAATATTTATATCCTTATACAATAGTTTATATCCAATTTTACCCTTAAGTGAGTTTTTAGTAAAAGATATGAAAGGAATCTTTTGTCATTTTTCATACGAGGTACTTTTTAACTTTTCCGAAAAAAGTACGAGAAGAATGTTTTTTTAACTTATATGGCATGAATGGATTTTTAAAACATTATTTCCAAGAAGCTTCCTTTACAAGTTTTCATGTTTATTTTTAATCAACTTCTTTAGTTTAAAATTGTATGACATGTTAAGAAAGGAAAATGTTTTTGAAGTAGAAAGGATATTTTCCTCAAGAATGGAGTTCAAGTGTTTTATCAAAATTATTTTCCATCTAAGATAATATAGGGTTTTGTTTCTATCTCTATTATTACATTGATTTGATTATGTTGTGATGGAATTATTTTTATGAATTCTTTTATCTTATATGAATTGTTTTATGATGTCATGTTGTTTAAGAATCCCATTTTTATTACATGGGTTATGCAATGATGTATGATTTATGAATTTGTGGAACACATAAGAATGGTATCATTATGAGATGGATGTGACCTATATCTCCCTCTAATGCATTGGGTAAAGATTTTATATCTCACGAGATAGATATGGCTGGAACGGTAGGTTATACCGATTCAGTGAGACAGGACTGAAATGAGGAGTGAACTCGGTTCAGAAAGGGACTTTGTCCACTAAGATAGTCTTGGAAATGAGTCTTGAATAATAAGAAATGATTCTCTATGATTATGTGTGTATGCCAAAAAGTTTCATGTTTTAAGTTATGATTATTGGGATTACATTTCACTACTATGATTTATCCCATGTTATGAAGTTATGATATTTTTTGCAGGTTAAGATTTCTAAAAGATATGTTCTTATGAATATGACGTGATTGATATTTCTTTTGTTTACCCTTACTGAGAATTTAAGCTCACCCTTTTATGTTTTCTTTTCCCCAAGACATAAAGAAAGGATTTAGGTTTAAAAAAGAATATCTTTATTGGAGATGTTGAAGATTATTCACCACAATTAGAAGATTATACTATGAGTTTCCAAAGACACTAAACTATTACGGTCCTTGTGTGTGTGTTTTTGTTATGTACTAAGTATTCCGAAAAAGTAATGTAATGTCTATGTACGTTAAGATTCGGGTCTCTACAGCTACAATATATGATACCATGATCATTAGTGAATCTTGGAGAAAAACTAATCTCTCCTAAAATGGTCAAATAAATCATAAATACATGGATGTAGATATTGGTTCTTTACAGTAACTTCATTTAATATGTGATAATCAACATAGAGTTTTAGGGTTCTATCCTCATTTTAACAAACAAAACCATCACTACCCATAGAGATGTGCTCAACCAGATGAACCCTTTGTTTTCTAACTATGTCAATTACACCTTTTATTCCTAAAATTTTACTGGTACTAATCGGTAAGACAGAAGTGAGATAGGACTAGTCCCTAGAAGGAGATCCATCTTAAAATACACTATTCTCATGGGTGGAAACCCTGAGAATTATTTGGGAAATTCATCCATAAAAAATTCCACAACCATAGGAGGAATTATCTTCTCAACACCTTCCACTGATGCCAACAACAAAGCCACCAACTTTTACGAGATCATGCCAATACATGGTGCAAAAAAAATCTATTTCACCCACCATTAAACTTTTCTCCCCTTAAAGAGATGTCAAACGCCATACTCCATTTCAAAACTAACAGTTCACACATAGAAATAAATGTGGGCCTTTAACGTTTTCAACCTATCCTTTCCCAGGGTTATATCACAATCATCCATCTCAAGCACTGAGAAATACCACATCAATTTGATGCCATCCACTACTAAACAACAACCTTGACCTTGGAAGGATCAACACTCTCTTTGACCCAGAGGAGTTTTTCGTTTCCAAATCGAAGCAATCATTTCCACCATTAATCTCAATAAATCAACTATTTGAGAAGCCATAAAATAATGCGAAGCACCTGTATCAAACAAAGATTGCAACAATGTTGAGTTTAAAAGAACCATACCCCACACTATGGATGGTCATGACTGATCATCCATCACCCCCTACTTAGGTCCAAACAACTGCTTAGTTTCCACACTATGTTCCTTATCACCCTACTGAGGCATCGTGGTATTTTGATAATCACCATGACCCACTTTACTGTGCTGGTGAGGTGGATGTTGTTTCCCCCGTCCCATCAATGCATAAGACCCCTGCGACCCCTAAGTAGTGTCGCAGACACCTAACCTCAGAGAATTATGAAAATAACGCTGCAGATTCCCCATCTGCTTACAATTGTGACATGCTTGAGGTTGTTCCTTACAATCTTGCTTGATGTGGCTAATAGAACCACATTGAAAACATTCCGGCTTACTCTGAGGCTTCGTAGAAGATTCACCGATCTGGTGGTTGGATTCTCAACTGTAACCCCACCATAGAAATAAGTTTCCCTCTTACGCTTCAACCCAGTGTTCGAGTTCCCACTATTCTATATGAGTACCAATATGCCTCCTAGTCCTGTATCCCCCATAATATCTTACACATCCAATGTATCTTGATTCACTATTTCTGTGTAATACTCTATACACAACACTGCTATCTTGGAAAGAATTTCCTGGTTCAACCTAGCTTCAAGAATTCACACCTGCAATGATGTACTACCTACCACCTCGGGTGAAAACCACACTAATTTCATAAACCTAGACGTATATTCCATCACCTTCATGTACCCTTGCTTCAAACTGAAGAAATCTGTTGTACGTTGAATTCAGAATGTATGAGGGTAGAATTTTTTATTAAATAATTCCTCAAACTCCACATATGTTACAATTTGGTCCATCCTAGCTTGGGCTGCCAGTTCCCACCACTGAAAGGAAATATCTTCCAACATAAATGTGGCTAGATATACTTTAAACTCTACCAATGTTCACAAAAAGTCAAATATCCAATTCAATATGTTCATCAATGCTTCGTCCCTCTTTAGATCTGAATTACCCCTAAAGATCGGTGGATTATGCCTTTGAAACTCAACTGCGTAATCCATATGCCTTGGTTCAAATTCTTTATTCTCACTTCCTACTACTTGGAAAGCATGAAATATACTCTATAGTTGCTTATGGTTCACCTATGGCTCAGGTGCAACCACATATTCAGCAGCTTCCTCTAGTTTGTCTCTATGACACCGAACCAGTACCATTTCTATCAACACAACAAACAATAATAAGTTTCACTCCCTTAACAAGAAAGGGTGACCAATTTTCTAATTCAATTACATAAAAACTATCACTACCAAGATTTCCACAAGATTACATTTCCCATATTGAATTATTTTCAAAAGTCCACAATGTTTTGAAAATCAACCCATTTCCAAAATACCACCAGATTCCATGCTTCAAAACTGTACATTTTGAAACCTAATTAAAATTCTCTAAAATCAACACATTCATACAAGACCATAGATTATTATACCCCAATGAAATATGCATCCTAGTGGGGAGTCATTTCTACCATGCATTTCATGCTCATCTCATTAGCTACACCCACAACAATGATATTTCCAATGCCTATAAGTGTCTCCAAACACTTATGTACCCAAATCCCTAGTAACTTGATGTTCAGTATAAAAGGATTAGCTACATCATTTTATGCTATAAATTCCGAGTTCTGACAATCCTACACCTTTCTACCATCCTGAATCAAGTAATAAGGCATGCTTGTTTGTTAACATCAAGACCAATGATCAACAGTAAGAATCGAACAACTTCTCTCTCTTGAAATCCAAGGACCGAACAAATTGATACCACTAGTAAAATCCCGCCCCATTACATTGGCTTGAGAGGGAGGAGGAATGATACTTGGCCTTAAGAGACATTCCTAAGGCGCTAAAGGATGGAAATAAATGTCGAGGGCTTTGAGATCAAATTAGTGAACGGTTTTCCATTAAGGCAAAACCAACCAAACCATCCAGTAACAACAAACAATATCATTCATATCAATAAAACATTCAAGCATGTATTAGAAAAATGACAACCATGTTGTTCCACAATACAACCCAAAACCAATACAACCAAACAAAACATCAATTTTCAATGCAGATGAATAATCAAGAGACCCAAAAATAAACCAGGACACACTCCACAACTCCACACCAAGCTCCATGCTCCATGCACCAACACATCTACCAATCCTCACCACAAGTCACTAGAAATGGTATGTTTTACCTTTACATGTGTCCCTGAATACGACATCTACAAAAGCACCCAAATGTCGAAGAAGGGGGTGAGTACTAATACTCAGTAGGTTTTCCCAAAATGACTTCCCTACACACACCACTAGGAAAAAGATATTCGAACATTTATATAAAATAGTTTATATAAAACATTCAGCATATTAAAATATACCACATTCCAAATATACCCTTACCAAGACAAGTCAAACAAGGGAAAGCCACAAACATTCCATAATCCGTATCACATTTACACACATTATAAAAATTAATTTCCACTTTTCATAGCCACAACACAATCAAGCACCACACAGTTCTTCACAAACTCAACCCAGTATAACTATCACATTGGCACTTATGTCCGACCCGTTCCATTCATCCTAATTTAGTGTCACTTCTCATCCACTAATCCATGATTGTGGCCCTTAAATATACTATCCATCCACCCTTTTATAGTGGTAATTATTTCCCACATTACAAAAAAATAATTAAACATGTCATAACCAAGGACAATGCACCAATGGCACAATAATATCCAAATAACCATTTCCAACACATGTCAATCCACTTCAATAAATCACTAATTTATTGAAATCACCATTTAAACAATTTTACATGCCTAAACGCAACTCAATAAACATATTTATTAAAATCCATAATTCATAAAACAATTTTTATAATCATACACCAATGATTTTAAAATCCACAATTTAAAATCACAAAACAAATCCCCCTTAGCAACAATAACGCATTTTCCTCAAAATCCCCTGAATAATCACTAAATGGATTTCCATCAAGATTCAAAAATCATTATCAAAATTAATTTCATACGAAAAATTAATTGTAACCAAAACCAACTAGTTCTAACCAAGTGGAGTTGAGAGAGAAGCACCTAACTTTAGGTTTCTGGTAAAATTGACCCACAAGAAACCACAACCCAATCTGGGCAATGCTTCACAAAAACCTCTCTAGATCTCCTTCCTAATCATCGATAAACCATAAAATCAACACCCAAGGCAACCAAATTACTTGATATACATTAAATTGATTTAGATATAGAAAAACTAGAGAGTGGTAAGAAAAGGCCTAGAGAAAACCAATGAGAAATCGCGAGGGGAGACTTACCTGAGAAGAATCGACTTAAATTCACCAAGAAACCCCTTAGATTTTCTTCCAAAACGAGTGAGAGGGAACCTTCAACCATTGAGAACCAAAAATACTAAATGAGGCTCAAGTGGGAGAAGAATTGGAGTGTTATAGGTTATTCTAGAGGGAGCCCAAATTTAAAAACCCTTCCTTTCAGTGGCCACACAGTTTGTAAAACTATGCGCAAGACACTGCCTTGAGATTGGGGGTCCACATGGTTTCCTCTAATGGTTTATAAAATCATGCACAAGCATTGAAAATCCCACTATATCCCCCTTTACAGTTTCTTAGAGAAGCTAATTGGTTTCTACTAACAGCGATCAAACCGAACACATTTGAAAAGCCTCCAAACTTATTCAAAACCATTATAATTTCTCCCAAACTCCTCCCAACTCATCCCATGAAATTGAAACACATAAAAAGGCATAAAAAAGGCTACATACCTCAAATAGGGCGTCCTATAATAGAGATATAATCTGACATAAAAAGGGGAATATATCTAACCACATAGTTATAAACACTAGAAACTGATATTTGATAATATACATATTTTTATTTATAAGACGTAATTTTAGATATTGTAGTAGTGAAAAATAAATTGTCTAGATCATCAATATTGGACAAATAAACAATATTCCTTCCATACACTTGCATAATATTTTTTTTGGTAATGGTGTTGTATTTCAATTCTATGCCAGATTTGAATTTGATAGAGTAGATGAGTGAAATTTATGTGGTTATGGTACTATTGAATTGTAACATTGGGAGGTCATAGTGGATAAATGATTAAAAAAACAAGGACCCATGGGACCCCAAGATCAAACATGGAGTGGTCCTCTAGCTAAAATATCCGCAAACCAGATTTGAGAATAAAATATATTAGAGGGACCTGAATAAAAAAACCAAAATTTAAAATCTATCAAAGTCTTCATTCTTATTATTTTTATATTATAGAGAAGTTATTTTAGGATATATCCATTTATATGGGTTATTCCATATGTTTACATTATTTATAGATGGACCATCCACTTATACGGTCATAGGTATTTGATTTAGAAGACTCCTCTATACATGTATATGAGTTTTCCAATCATAAGAAACTTTTGGAAGTGAATAATGTTTTTTCATTATAGGTGGATTGTGTTTGGTAGGTTAGTTCCCATCATTACAATAACAATGGAATAAATACATTATAGTTTAGACAAGTAAGAAAATATATTGGGGATACTTATCTAACTCTTTTTTTTGAAGGAATCATTATACATAATTACTGAGTCCCATACTAGATGTTCTAGAAGTAATTCGGGTCATTATTGACTATTTAAAAAATTCCATGAGGATGGAATATGTGTGGTGGATGAGATTTTGGAAAATATTATCATTTATATTCCGTAATAATCTATTTAACACTTCTATCTACTAACCTACTTCTTCAGAGAGAGTAGTGACCCCAAATGTCACATGTGAATCATCATCATGGATCTCTACCAATCCTTATTCACATGTTTTTGGGGAATTTATTTTAATAAGAAATAGTATTTGATGCTATAACCCAATATCTGGTGATATGGGTAATAATTGTGACAATCCCCAAGAACCACATAACGTGGATTCATAGCCTCATGTTTGGTTATCATGTTCTTCTCAAGAGAAAAAATTAGTTACCCCAGAACTAGTTCTAAAAGGATTGAATAAATTATATTTTTTATTTTCCAAAAAAATAATACCATTATACTCTTGAAGCATCTTGTAGGTTTTTATTCTAACATGCATGTTGGATATATTTCTGTGGCATTGGTGGTAGTGTAGCCAATAACCCAACTAGATTAAAAGGTAGGGGTGGCATAATAAAATATTTAAATTTTATGGTAGTTATATTCACATGAATGGATTTCCTTGTTATTTTATATGATGCTTCTCATATTTTTTCGTTGGACTGATGGAATGTGTCCTATAGGTTCTTTTCGATTATGTAAATCTCTTGGAATTTTCCTAGGTAACTTTTATGATTAATATAGTTGAAAAATCATCTAATATGTTATCTATTCATATCTACGAATATTTATCTCAGGGGAGATGCCTGTATAGATAATATTTTAAACCCTTTCTTCCAGAAAAAATGGTGAATCTATCATTCTATTTATATTTTAAATTTTATATTTCATTGTTGGTTGAATACCTCAATATCAGATAGATTTGACACATGAACTTTTGAAAGATATATTCCCTTTGAAATATATCCAGTTTTTTTTATACTAAAGAAATATGAGACCTTAAATGATTGAAGATATAATCAGAGTTTTTATACCTCATACTACATAAGGGTTCCCAAAATTGAGCCTTATGGGGAGAAGTTTGTCATATGATACTTTGGTTACCCTATTCAATTTAAGTATGATAAGATAGGATTTTTAAAATTTTATAGTGAGGGGTCCAAGTTAAACCAAATAGGATAAGGATTTTAAACTAGTTTCACTAGTGTATGATTTGATTCAATCACCTTATTTCAAGTGATGATGGTTTATCACCTTGGACTTATTTGATATTTTTCACTTCAAATAAATTTAATTTCGTTGATAGTGTACAATACAGGCAAACCCAGGTATAGATAAACAAATTTATATTGTACCATTACAAACATGCCTTTAAATTAAGGTATTGAATAGAAACGAACATGTTTTCGAAAATTATATACAATGGTTTTAGATAACAAATATACTGAAAAACACACAATTTTAATTAAATTCATTATATGCATTAAAAATTCTTTTTCTACTAAATAGTTTATATATATTTTTTGTGAGAAAATAATATAATTATTATTTTCCATTTGTTTATTTTTTTTGAAAAAATTATTTACATTTTTGAAATTATAATTTCAAAATAATCTTAGAGTGAAATGTTTCTAATTTTCTAAAAGGATCTATTTTTCAATAAATAGTAAAATAAATTGATTTTTATAGAAAACTGTCTTTTCATTTAATGAATTTAAAAAAGTAAATATTTGTTTTAAAATAATTTTAAAACTAATAATTGTTCATTTATATTATTAATAATCCTATTATTTCCAATTTAATAAATAGTATGTATTATTATTGTATAAGAACATTTTATACATAAAAATCAATTTTATTCAAAACAATTGATTTTCAGCACATTTTGCGGGTCTAATTTTAAGTTTAAATTCTAGAACACATGTGAATTAAATTGGATAATATGGATTTTGTGTTTATAACATTAATAATTAATATTATTTAAAAAGGGTAACATAATTTTTATTATTATAAAGCAGTAAAATATATAAGAATCATTTACGATGGTTATAATTAAAATGAGTTTACCGGAGGTGTTTTAAAGCAATAGATAATGATGAAATTGCTAATTAAAAATTTATAGATACTATTGGATAGACATATAAAAACACAATTATATATAAATTATAATCAATATACATTTTAAATATTTTTTCTTGAGTATCACATTTTTATATTTTAATCATTTATGAAATTCTAGGTGGGTTATATCCCCCAATTATAAATAGACACCCTACTTTCTCTTCTTTACACAACATTAAGCAACATAGCCCATGAAATGCGTACAAAATTATCTTATAAACATACTATGATATGATTATAGGTTATGGTATTCTTAAAAGTCTATTCCAAGCGTTCTTATGAAAATATCTAATGGAGGCCAACTGACGGAAAGATAATCAAACCACAAGATCTCTTTCAAATTATTTCTTGTTCTACCTATAAATCTGTATTATTAATAAGAAAATATTATATTCGGTATTATTAATATAGTTAAGTGTTATTATGATTATGTTAACATCATTATTCACTCGCTTTATATCAAATGTGAAGTGAAATTATCGCTTGTGTGTATGTGTTTACTAGCACCTCCACATAGTGAGACAATTCATTTACCATCTCCACCATTCATGGACGGTTATTATTATGGGCATAAAATTTATATATTATATTTATAAAGTAATTATTATTATTTAATTATGATATTATATATACCTTCTAATATTCCCATCCATTGGATAGAGACACCATCACATATGCATACTGGTGGACTACCACCTCCATAAAGTGATGAAATTCATTTTTTTCATTTTTGATTTAATTGGATGGTCAAAATGGTAACATAAATAAATATATATGATATATATAATATAATAATTATTCTATAATGATGAATTAAAATTTACCTTTCATTATTTACATTCATAAAAATGTTAAAAACTTGTTCCTGCGTACGTACGACATATCATCTCCATAAATGGTGTAATTAATTTTTATACATATAAATTTTTTTGGGTGAAATTACCAATATATATATATATACATATAATGTATATATATGATAACTATATCATTAATAAAATAATTGAGATTATGTAACCATGATAAAAGTACATTTACACGAACTACTGAAGAAAAATTCTCTTGAAAACGAAAACAGTTAGCACCCCAAAACGATGATTTTAATACGGAATTTTTAATAAATGGGTTTTAAAAAGAAATAGGTGGATAATATATGATTTTATAAGTATTTAAATATACTAATTTTAAATATATAATAAATTAAAATTTATCATAAATGAGTATGTATTTATTTTTTAATTAGGTTAAACATCAGGTAAGGGGATTTACATCTCACTTTTAATTCTTAAGACTCAAGACGTATTCCCAATTTTTTTTTCATATGTTGTGTATATAATAAACATGAATTTATTTGATTATTATTATCATGAAAATTAATTGGATATAATTTTCCCCCTTACTTTCTTTATTTCATAGTTTTTTCAAATAAAACTTTACCAAAGCGGTATTTGTTTTATGTTATAATATCATTGATTACTGGGATTGTTTATGATTATGTTTATGATATTAAAAATTCTTGATATTAATCTAATTAATATAATGAATTTTATTAAACCATTATTAAAAAAAATACATGTAATAATACCGTTCCCCTCTAATTTTTATTTAAAATGAATCCGAAAAAGTAAAAAAACAAATTTATTTCCTCTAGTAAAAACTCAATATTCTTCTATATCAGCATTTTATAAAAATGTTTTTGAGTTTTTTTGTAATATCATATGAATTTTTAAATTAATTATTACCCATAAATTATTTTCTTAATTTTATTGAAAAGTATTATTTATTTCATTTTTTTGGAATGAGTCAATTCTGGATTTTACACAAAATATGAAATGAATCATTATTTTTAGATACATTAAAAGAAAATAATTTCCTAACATCATGATTGGCCAATTATTTTAAGAATCATATACATGTTTTCATGTTTCCTTTTAGATAATATATATTATCTATTATTTAGAAATTGTTTAGATTTTAAATAAGTGATTTCAATGTGAAAATATTATTTTACTAAAGAAATGTTATAGTGATTTTTAAAGGAAATATACATCTAGGATATAATACAATGTTTTAACTTATACTTTTATAGAGATATGATTCTATGATATCATCCACTATAATTCTATGGATGACTTATGTTGATGAAGATTCAGTAATGATTCTTTGAAACTCATTACTTTCATAGGGGTTAATTATGTTATGTTGAAACACTTTTAAAACTCATTTCTATTATATGGTTATGATATGTTGAAATGTAGAAATAGTTATGAAACACATTTAATTTCCATGATATCTTATATGATGAAGAATTTATGATCATGTGTCACATATATATATATATACGATTTTCATTATGTGAAGTGTGCTCATAGATTTAAATTTCCCTCCAATGTATTGAGTAATGTGGGATATATCTTGATATAATAAGGACTGAAATGTGGTGTGAACCTAGTCCAGTAATGGATTTCTTCTATTTTTATAGTATTAGCAGAGAACAATTACTAAAGATATGATTGAATATGGAGTTAACCAAATCCGCTATAATAGTCTTGGAAGTGCTCCTTGAGTAATTAAATGATTTTTTATTTTTATGTACTTAAAACAAACATATTTACTATTCAAATTTGATACTTTCATGAATAATGTTATTTGTTTTATTTATGATCTATGTTTTATGAAAAACCAATCTCTATTACACTAATCATGATTATGAACTAAGAAATGATGGGTATGGATTATCAAATGTTATTCCCAAGGTATTATACTCTTATTAAAATTAATTGTTTAAGTGATCATTAATACATCTAACATAAACCCTTACTGAGAACTTCGTATCACAATTTCATTGGTTTACTTTCACTAGGCTAGAAAATCAAAATATTTTAAAAGAACAAAATTTTTGGTATTATATAAAACACACAATACCACGTTTAAAAGAAACATGAAATACTATTATTTTATGACAGTTATAACATAGCCATTTGAATTTGGGGGTATGAATTGGATTAACTATATTATATATAATATATATATATATACATAATTTGAAATATAAATTTATTTATCAAATCTTAGTAAATTAGAAATCAATTTTTATTAAAGTCATTTTATTCTTTAAAAATAAATTTTCTTCAAACATGGTTTTTTTCTTTTTATGAGAAAACAATATTATTAAAATTTTCAAATATTAGTGAATAAATATGAGAAAATAAACTAAAATTTTGAAATAAAAATGTAAATATTATTCTCTATGTAATACTTTTAGATAATTTTGAAAAGATTATGTTTTCAAAGAATAGTGAAAAATATTGATTTTTTGTTTGAAAATATTTCTTTATTCTAGAATTTAGAAATTAACCTTTGATTTGAAAACGATTTCAAAGTATAAATAAATATCTTATGTTATTAATGATCTATTTAAGTTCATTGGAATATATTTTATTATTTATTTTGTATAAAACCCATTTATACCTAAAAAATTAATTTTTTGGAAAAACATATTTAATTGAATTATTATCTTAAATTAGTTTTTCCATTTATATGAATTGAATCATATGAAATATATACCATATTTATAATTAGGATTTTAATTTTTTTAAATGGTTGAATTTAATTTTTTTTAATATGAGTATTAACCATAGAAAATTCTTATCACCTTATTAAGAGTAAAACAAGTAAAAGTGGGTTGAAGCATTGGGATACGACTTTAAATTTTCCCTAAAACATGAATTTATCATCTTTGATGGATGTATATTGTAAATTTCAATCAAATAATCTAATATATGACCACTTGGTGATATATATTTTTGATTATGGACTTTATATTAATTTAAGTAAAGAATAAATACAAAATGTTACTATCAGGACTTTAATATCTCTAATATTTTATCATAAGGTTAAAAATAGGTTATTTTTGTTAATAAATATTTATCTGAAATGTAAATTAGTTTTATTTTTAATATATTTTTTAAAATTTATTATTTGAATAATTTTTCTTGATGTTTACATAAAGCCGACACCATATTTATTCAAATAATATAAATATAAAATAAATGATTTTAAAAATATTAAAAGAAATACAATTTGGAAAAAATATAATTATATATGACTTTTTAGATAAATATGACATATTATAGTTGTGTAAAAGGTTTGAATTAAAATTCAATTTCTATAATGCGATGTTAAAATTCAAATTATATGAATAGTGTCAAAATGGAATTAATAATATTTTATTACTAATATTGTAATATTTAGTAAATTAAAAATAATTAAAATTATGAAAGAGGATAAGATGGATGAGAAATTTTTAAAACCATTATAACATAAATATTTATGTTTCAATAATTATCTTATAAGTGACATTATAAACCTTTTTGAGTGAAAACAATGTTACATTGATTAAAAATAAAATAGGTTAATGAAGGGTTAATAAAAAAATATAAGGTTTAAAAGACCCTTATATCTATAAATATTATATTTTTCGATGGTATTTCAAAAAACACCTACCAAATATTTGAATCTATTCCCATTTAGAATCATTTGGATAAATATTGGATAAATATTATTTTAATTTTTTTAAAATTCCAAGAGTACCCTTCCCCTCAATTATAAAAAATGAACACCGCCTTTCTCTTATTTAAAACAATTTAATCCATATATATAAAAAACATAACCAATTTTATTCTATAATTTACTATAAATTAATTATTGTGCAATTATTCTTAAAATACAATTACAGGGGTTCTCAGGAAAGGATCTAATGGTGGTCTACCTGAGAGAACTTAATAATCTTAGTCAAACCCTTTCAATTGACTTCCAATTATACATCATATTAATATAAGAAATTATACATAAAATAACAAATTTATTTTCCCTAATATACATAAATGTTATTATGGGTTTTAAACCACCATTATTCTCCCTCTTTTACTTCAAATTAGAAATGAAAGTACTGCTTGTGTGTACATAGAACTTACTGTCTCCACACAATGACATGTTAATAATTATTTATTTAATTCTTATAAATTATATTTATGATATATTTATTCTTATATAATTATAATATTATATCTAACTTCAAACCATCCAATCCCTTGAATAAGGATGTCGTCGCTCATGTGTTTGTGCGCATAACAACCTCCACGAAGAGATGCGATTATTTTTTAATTTTTTATTTACATGGATGATAATAAGGATTTATTTAATGAATACATATTATATATACTATATAATAATTATTCAATAACAATTAATTATTATTTACCTTTATTTCTTTCATCAGTCGAAATGTGAAACAATCATTCATTTGTGTGTACGACTTACCATCTCCATGAATGGTGTAATTAATTTGACTATATGTATAATTTATAGGTTACTATAAATACTTATATAATGAAAATATATGATATTTATATCATTATTAAAATTATGGATATAATTCAGCATCAGCAATGTATAACGATTTGGACTTCTAAATGGAAACATGTATGAAAAACTAGTTATCAACTAGAAATGTTTTTTAATAATGGATTTTAAATATAGAGGTGATAAAATTTTATAAATAAATCATATATGGTATGATATATATAATTATTTTTATTTAATTCATTTATAATAAATCTATACTTATTTTATATGAGGTTCAAATAGGTATGAAGAAGGACTAGACATGACGTAAGGGTTTATCATATCACTTTTATTTATATAAAACTTATACCACATTCACAAATTATTTACTTTGTGTTGTGCATATAATAAAAATTTATTTATTTAATGATTATTTGACTAAAATTATAGATATGTAAAAAATCATATATAGTTATCTCTTTCATGAGGCTTTGATACAAAGATTACAAAAGCATAACGAGATATTTTTTTTAATTCCATTTAACATGGATTTTTTATGCTTGAATAAACATTGTGGAAATTATTAGATCATTATATGTTAAATACCATTAAATATTATTATTCTATTTTAATTTTTATGGAATTATGTTTTCCTTTAATTTTCCTCACATTATTTACAGAAGATAACAAATAAATGTATTTTAGGAAAATGGATTATGTCTCACTATTCGACTGGATATATTTTTCATCCATATCCAATTTTTTTATGAAATAATTGAAAAATTATATATATATATATATATATATATTATTTTAAAACTCATTTTACCCACGTTTTACCCTGAAAAATGGTTTAAGGATAATATTATTAATATTTTTTAGAATGAGGTACTTTTGACATAAAGGTGTGAATAAAAACATTATTTTAATGAATATGACATGAACAAAATATCCCACTATCATGAAAGATCAATAAATCAATGCCTCCATTACATGTTTCCATGGTTAATTAAAAATATTTTTTTCTATAATATTCAGGAAATTTTTAGATTTGAAATAATTGATTTCAAAATGAAAATGTAATCTTAATTAAGAAATATTTCTGTGACATTTTAAATGAATTATCACATAAGGTGAAATAATTAATTTTAATTATGATTTATTTTTGATATTATAAAATGATTTCATTATAATTAATTTTTTTGTATTTTATGGATTGGGAAGATTAAATTTTTTTGAAACGCATTTATTTTCAAAGGGTTATTCTATAATGAAATAATTAAATTTTTATGAAACCCATTTTATTACGTGGGCATGTTATGATGATATGAAAAATGTTTTATGATATTGTTTGTCACACATATATATATGGAATTCATTATGTGATGGGTGGACTCAAAATTATGTATCCCACACATACATTGGGTAATGTTTTATATCTCACAAGGTAATTATGGGAAATAAGTCGATGTACTCAATCCACTTTAGGAAACAAGCCGATGTGCTTGAAATACAATGGGAAACAAGTCTATGAAGTTGATCGGCTATGGGAAACATGTATTGACAACTGATCCCTTATGATATGGGAAAATGTGTTGTTTACTAATATACTATGATTTAAAGGTCTTAGTATATAACCATAAAATATGATATAGATTCTATACATATGATGGTGCCATAATTTTAAGATATGTTTTCATGATTAGGTAGTGAATGTTTGGTTCATGACTGATTTATAATTATGCAACACTATTTTGATTCATCTATTTTGAAATAATAATGTTTAACTCCTTAGCTCATGTGTATGATATATGATAGAGCGATATGAAATTTATAAGTTATAGTCACAATCACTTACCTTTACTCTTTTGTCACGTGTTTATATTATCAGTAACATAATATCCAATGTTTAACATTACTGATCAGCAGAGAAACCCCATTGTTATGTTTCCTTTCCATAGGTTATCAAGAAAGGATTAAAGATATATATGTGTAATCAGGGTTATATTTATGAATAACTGAGTAAGAGATTATGTATATCACTTATGAACATGATTTTATGTATCCTTGTTTAAAAAAAATAAAACCATATAATTACAGAATGTATTATAATTTAAGGTATTGAATATTCATTAATTCATAATTAATATTTATATATGAAAATTATAGATCTTTATAGTTGGTATCAGAGCATGGTTGAGTAAATATTTTGTGATTTAGATTAAATAACATCATTGAAATACTAGGAATTTGTCTATGTGTTGGATAACTTCCTAATGATTTTGTAAGGACAAGATTATGTGGTTTTCCTAGTAAATCATCCAGGTCTAGATACTACAAGTTGACGTGGTTTTGGAATAGATCCATCTTGGGATAATAACCCCAAAAAGAGTTTTTTAAGTTATTGTTGGCAATCATTTTTATAAATAGTGATAGTGACCTGGCGACACACCTAGTTTGAAACTACCAGGGCATATGCCAAGATAAATTCATATATTAATTATAAAACATTATGAAGTATTCGAATATATTATGATCATGTATAAACAAGTTTATTGTAAATATTTCATGATTTATATGTCAAATAAATGTTTTTTCATGATTATGGGGTCTTCCACTTTGAATATGGTTTCTTAAATTTTGGTTTTTGGTTTTAGTCAATGGATAGAACTAGGGGGAATTTTGTTAACATAGAATGGGTTGGTAAATGACATTATTATTCTTACTAGTAAATAAGTTAATTGAGAGTTTGAATATAAAACATTTTGATTATCAAAAATCTGATATCTTGTAATAGGATTTATAATCTCAACATATGTGAGTTTACTAACACACATACTAATAATAAACAATAGATTCATGAAGACCATAGAGGGAAATTTTTTTGGTTTCATACATGTCAAATATGTTGTATGAATCATATAGAGAAATGCATTAAGGGAATGAAAAAATGTTTTGTGTGTAAAGAAAGGACATAGAAAAACTAATTAATGAGGAAAAATGAAATGTTTGGTTAACACATTGGATGAGAAGAATATTTTTTCTTAGGTATCATAAATTTTTTGAATTTTTTAATTTTGTAAATATTGGAATTATAAAAACAAATTTCTAAAGGGGAAATACTGAAAATATGATCCATAAGTTTGTATGAATAACTGGTTTACTATTGGTAATAAAGATAATATGAATTAAATATTAATTCAAGAAGGTATGAAGTAACAATAAGACAAAGAAATAAAAATTGTTTAAGAATGATGTGGAATTATTAAAGGGTTTATGGTTTAGTATTAAATAAAGTTTCCATAAAATAATTTTTATCAAGGTTATTTTGGTGATTAAAAACATTAAACATTTCATGACTATTTTATAGTATTGTTTCATTAAGTATTTTCAAGAATGTATTTAATGGTATTGATGAAATAGAATAGTGATTTAATGGTAAGGTAATATTTTATTGAAATATAAATTATTTAGTGAAAGATAACTCTTCATATATGTCTGCTGTGGAGAAAAAAATCATAATTGAGATAATTATATTATTGATAATGTGAATAGGGTTGTATAGATGACCTCAGAACTGATTACTAATTTGTTGAAAAAATAGTTTATGTTATCTTATATGAATTTTAAAACATTTTTATATTTATTGAATAAATTCTTTAATTAGTGATTTTATTTAGGGAATGAGGAGAGGTTAATTTTTTATAATAATGTATATTTTATTTTAATTTTAGTTATTATCATCTTTTAAGAGAATATATGGTCAAGATATTTATATACTTGTTATGTGAGATTTAAAGATATTTCAATTTTTTAGGGGATAAATTTTTATCGGATTTTTGTAATTTAGTGACCTTCTTCCAAATTTTTGGACATCAAATTTTTGTAGACATATTTAGTAAGGATTTTATGTTTAACTACTTATAGAAAGTTTTAAAATTAAATTAGGGTATTATTGTTTGAGGTTAAAGTAAAATATATCATATTAGATAAATTGTTCTTATAATTTTGGTTTTGATAAATATATATATATGAAAAATAAAATTTCCTTAATTTATAGATATAAAGATCCTATAAAAGTTAATTTTAGTGCTTCGAGATTACAAACTCATCATAAATATTCCTTTCAAGAGTAAAAGATGATGTGGAAATTTTTCAAAGTAAAACCAAAGGATAAAATTGTGCTTATGATATAGAATAAAATCAAGTAATTATATTTTCTCATGTTTTATATTATTAGGGTAAAATAATATATCAAATTTAGGAAAAGGTTTCGGAAATAAAATTTTATACCTTTCCTTTCATTTTTGATGAATAGATAGTCTTTTCATTGATTAAATATTTATGGTTTTGGGTTCATAAGCATTGTCCTGATAAGGTTTTATACCACTCTCTATTAGTCATTCAGTATTAGTTTTCTTCTACATGTACATATTTTAATATGTCACTAATATTCTCATATCTTGATGCCCGGTTAAATGTTATTCTAGATGACATTTATATTTCCCTTTCCTTCTTTTCAAAAGGATGTTTTATTAACCCTTTTTATAAAGTGAATTTTAATAAATTAATTTTCATATATCCAATTCTTGATTAAATAGAAAATTTCAAATCATGTGTTCATAATATTTTCAAGTGGGGATAATATAAAACCCTAATATTTCTAAAGAACATTATGTTCGACAGTGTATACAACATGCAACACTGAGCTTAAAAAACATGAAATATTATTATTTTATAAAATCCAAAGTATACCTAAATGAATTGGTAGGTATTAATATTATTAACCACAATATTATATATATATATATAAAAGAACTACACATTGACTATTTATTTTATACTTCTTATAAAATAAGAACTCAATTTTTAGAAAAAGTAGGTTTTTCTTCTAAAATGCATTTCATTCAAAATGGTTTTCATAATTTATGGAAAAAATAATATAATTATATTTTTCTAAATTATGATAATGTATTTTGAAAAAATGAAAATAATTTTTGAAACCAAAATTTCAAAACATTCATAAATTGAGGTTTGAAGAATTTTTTTAAAATTCTAATTTTTTAAAGAATAGTGAAAATATTGATTTTTCTTGGGAACTATATTTTTCATACAAGAATTTACAATTTTGAGTTAAGATAAAATGGTTTCAGTGTAAAATTAGTTTTTTATATTATTAAAAATCAAATTATGTTCATTAGAATCAATTTTATGGTTTAAATTGGTATAAAAACATCCAAGTACTTGAAAAGAAATTTTCCTTAAATAACATTTTCATTGCATTTTCATTTTTTATCTTAAATTATTTTATTCAACTTCTATGAATTGGAAATTGAAAATTTTATTACATGTTTGGTGTCTGGAGGTTCAAATTTGGTAAATATATCCCTTTAATTTTTGTTTAACATGTGTAATAACCATAGTAGGTTTTTGTCATAACCGTATTGGAAAAACGGGTATAACAGTGCTAAAACTATGGGATAATGCTTTAGAATTTCAATAACACATGAATTTAGTAAATTTTTTGGGTGAATATCAATCATTTTCATCCCAGAATCTAATATATGGCCAGTTATTGCCTTATTTTTTAATTATTACCTTTATATTAATTTAATAATAGAATAAATACAAAATTTCACTCTCTTCACACTAATATCTCTAATATTTTATCATAAGGGTAAAAAGAGGTTATGTTCCATTATAAATATTTATTTTTAATGTAAAATTTTTTTTATGTATCATATTAATTTTTCTTTAATTTGTACTGATTGAATAATTAAGAAAAATTCTTCTACATCACTGAAAAAATATATATTCAATTAACAGAAAAATAAAATTAATGAATATCAAAATATAAAATCTAAATGAAATTTAGATCAATTATTTTTTAGAAATTATTTTTTTTGTAAATATAATATATTTGGTTGGGTTTAAATTTTTTTATTAGAATTTTATAATTTTCATGATGTATTCAAATTTATGTTTTGTGAATATTGTCAAAAATAACATTAATAAAATTTCATGAAAAATAATGTTTTATTAAACTAATTAAAAATAATATAAATCCATTAAGTTAAATAGTAAGATGATAAATTTTAGACACTATAAGAAATTGACCATTTATTATGTAATTTTTACCTTATATGTAAATTTATATTCCTTTAAGAGTGAAAAATATGTTACCAAAATTAATGTTAAATCCCCTTTTAAACCTATTCAGATTTTATTTTTTGATGATATATCAATGAAATCCTTCCATATATTTTTATATCTAGTAACTTTGAATCATCTTGTTGTATAATGGGGTTATTATATTTTAGTCATTTAAGAGATACCAAGATCTCCCCTCACATTACTTATAAAAAGGGACCATAATTTATCTTCTTTACACCACATTAAGGCATATAGATCAGTAAAACATGGAATAAATATCTTTTCAATGTCCATATAAATGAATTAGAGGTGTTGGAAGATATAAAATATAATTTTAAGAGTCTTTAAGATAGAATATAAATGACACCCACCAAAGAAGTAGTAATCGTCATACCCAACATATTTTGATTTGTTTAATCTTTTAAAACCCTATATCAATAATATTATTCATGAAATAATTAATTTAGTATCATAAATATACTGAAATTATATTATTAGTAGCCAAAACTTTTTTTTTATTTTCTAATAATCCACTTTATGGGTGAATGGGAACCTCACAATACTGATTCCAAATTTCAAATACCAAGCCACCAAATTTCAAACACCACAAAGGCTCCAAAATACACCCCTAAAACATCAAAATTAAGATTCAGAAATCAAATTAAAAAAAAAGAACACGAGAGACCTTAGTACATAAACCACCTTGAGCCACACTCTCGGATTCGAAATTGAACACTCATCGTCATCACATCACTGGAATCGGCAGCCGGAGCATCAAATGACATCAGCGGATACACCTTCATCCACGCCATCATCTCCAGCAAAATGACTTCAAACGATATTGGCACATCACGACAGAAACATGCCTCCATTTCATCGAATACATCACAGAATCAAATAGCAAGCCAACATCGGCACCACATCCAAGTGCCAGAGCCAAATTCAGCATCACCCCACTACTACCATGATCCTCTTCCAACCACATCTGCAGCACCCAAAAAAGATGACAATCCAGGGAGAATGAATTCGTGTCAACATCACCCAGGACTGGAAGAACCGACAACACCTCCAAGGAAAGTCACCATTCAATGGATCCGAGCACATCAGAGCCTACAACACCTCTCTTGGATGGAGTCAGACAAATAACTACCATAGAAGAGACCTCAATGGATTCTTAAACAAATGAGCAGGAAAGCATAAAGAGCCAAAGATGCAGAAGGGAACACCGAAGAGACACCGACACGCGATGTGATTTGTTTTTCATTTCTACATTAAATGAATGGTAATAAGTATATATTTGATTAATATATAACAAATATAATATAAATATTATTATGTAAGGTTGAATTATTATTTTCCTTTATTTAATTCAATCTGTTGAAAAGTAAAAATATCATTTATGTATACGTATTACTTACAGTCTCTATGAATGATATAATGCGTGTTTCTATCAATATATTTTATATATAAATATAAATAAATAAATAAATATTAATATATATATATATATATGAATATTTATGATATTTTTATCATTACTGAAATTATGGATATGAGTGAACCATTAATAAATTATAATGATTAGGACAACTAGGCCAAAACATTTATTAAAAATGAACTAATTGTCACATGGATCAATTATTTTAATATATTATTGTTAATACACTTGTGATAAAATATTTTATATAAATTATATATGGAATTATTTATAGTTATTATTCTATAATAAATTTATATGTATTATATAGGTGGTTTAGACATGTTCAATGTAAGAAAAGACATGAGGAAAGGGTTTCTCATCTCCCTTATATTTCTAAGTGAATTATACCATATTCTCCACTTTTTTCAATATAGTGGTATATATAATGACCATGATTACATTTTATGATGAATTGATGAAAATTATAGTTGTTTAAAAATCTATATAATTTTATTTATTTCATGTAGTTTTTTAGGGAGATTACCAATACATTAAGCGATTTAAGTTTCAAAACTATTTTAATCAAGATAATTTATTCATGAATTTTTATTGAAGAAATTATATGATCATTATATGATAAATCTAATTCAATTTTCCATTAATCAGGTTATTTATTCATAATACATTATTTCTTATCATTTACCTTACTTCAATTACTCATGAGAACAAGATAATGTTTTTAAGAAGAACAGACTATGTTTTACAATTCAGTTGAACATATTTTTTGTCCATGTCCATGTTTTCATTAAAATGTTTTCAATAGTTAATTTTATTATTAATAAATGGTATATTTAAATTATTATTTATCCATGTATAAATATTTTTAAAAAATTTAAAATTAATTTTTTTATATTTTTCTAAACAAATTTATTTTTACCAAATGTGTGAATGGAATATTTATATTAATGATTACGACATGACAAGAATTTCCAGAATTTATTGCCACTAAATTAATTTAATTTTCCTTTAAAAGTTTCAAAATATTTATTCAGAGGAAATATTTCCTTAATATTTTTGAAATTTTTATATTTGAAAGAACTCATTTGAAAGTGATAATGGTATTTACCTCACGAAATATTCCAGTGATATTTTAAAAGAATTTTCACATATGATATCATTATTAATGTTAAATATTATTTATAGGTTCATAATCTAGTGATAAAATATTTACTTTTTTCTATGGATTACTTATGATTATTATGATTTTATTTTTGTGATACATATTTATTTACCATGGGTTATGGTATAAGGAAATGATAAAATTTTATAAAACTGGTTTTCCACAGTTTAGGTTTTGATGATATAATAAATATTTTATGATCTTTTGGAACACACATATTTTTTTTCATTAAGTTATAGGTGGTAATAGATTTATTTATATATACCTCCAATTAATTGGGTTATAATTTACATATCATGAGATAATTATGTAAAACAATTATATGTTTTTATCGAATAGAAAAAATAAGATGATATTATTAATCCACTATGGAAAACTAGTTGATATTCTTGATACACTATAGGAAAAAAGTCATGATACCTAATCCATTATTATATAAGAAACATATGTTGATTATTGACAAACTATGATATGATGGTCTTTATAGTTAACCACATTACATGATATAGTTTCTATATATATGATGGTGCCACACTTCTATGACACGTTTTGATTCTTACAAAGTGTGATTTTGGTTCATGATTGACTTTTGTTGATTTATCACTAACATGATTCATGTATTTTCTAATTATATTTCTTTATTTATAATATATGATATATGTGGTGTTATCCTTGTATGTTATGGTCATAATATCATAACCTTTTCAATTTCATATGATTAAATATTGTCATGGAATAATATTTACCAAGTTTAGCATTACTAAGAATATAATATCATAGTTAATTTTATACTATATCTCCCTTAGTTATTAAAGAAGGATTTATGTATGGTATTTCTAAAAATGGAACCAATTGTGAAGATCTTTATGGGAGTTGTTGTAAATATCTGATGATTAATTTGTTTTCATGTTTATGATTCTAAATATAACAATCCTATATGATTATTGTGTGGATTATAAGGATATTTACTAAATATTTATCAAATAATATGTAATATTTATATATTAAGATTATGGTACACTATACAGGTTATGAAGAAAGGTTTTAAGTAGGGTAAGCTTAATAATAGCTCTATATGGTAATATCTTTGTGTAAGATAAAACATATCTCTTAAGAACAAGTTCTTTTTGTATCCATCTTTCTAAAGTCACTAAAAACATACAATTATGGTGTGGATTTTAATTTTATGTTTCTAATATTCATCTAATAATATATTATATTTTTGAATGAAATGCATTTTTAACTATTGTTGGTTTTAGAGAATGGATTAGTTACCTTCAGAAACTAAGATGATAAAAATTTATTTAGAACCATTAGGATAATCCTATGTATATGATATTCTCCTTAGTGATTATAAAAAAAAAGGAGTTTACTTTTCCTAGAAATAAATCTCAAACATTATACTATAAGTAGATGTGGTTTTGGAATAGATTCTCCTAGGGATAGTAAACCTAAAAGGTGTTTTTGAGTTTATATCGACCATTACTCGCATTCATGGTGAGTGTTTCCTTATAGAAAACCTAATTTTAAAATAATAGAGGACATTATTTAGTTAATTTAAATTATTATTTAGAACCAATTTGAAGAATTAGAATAGTTGACGACCTTAAATAACCTAGGTTAAACATAAGGTGTCATAGAATGTGAAGAATGTGTCATTATTTAGACATACTTTGAATTATTTTTTACGATTATATGATTGATCACTATAATTAATGATTCTTATTAGTCATTCATACCATTTTTATTTATAAAATGATTAAATATTAAAACCCGATTTTGTGCAGGAGAAAGATACCCACAAATATTTAAGTATATGATTGGATCATAGTTATCTAAATTACCTTATATGATGAAAACTAAGTAGGAATGTTAATTCATATACTCAATTATTAGATATTAAGTTGTAAGTGAAAATTAATAATGGTACAATTAACACATCTATTGTTTATGATTATTATCTGATTAAATTTTGTGGTATTGTTCTGCTAGAAAATATTGTTATTCTACCTCAAGTTGAATTTTATTTTATTTTGTGAATGGAAATAGTTTCTTTACATAATGTCCAAATAAATTTCCATGGAATAAAATCTATATTTTATTTATTAGAAATCTAGAATAATCTAATTTTAATATGATAAAAATGAACTGCCATTGTAAACTTCATCCAATATATGGGTCTTGATTCCTTTTCAAAATGGGTGTTTATATTATATTGATGGGGAGAAACTAAACATTAAAGACATTCCTACTGTACAAGTCTTTTCTAAACACTTTTTAGAACAATTTCCTTGTATTCCTCCAAATTGTAAATTTGAGTTTTTAACTGAAATGATACCGGGTGTTACACTTACATGAAGGAATTCATATGGAATAAACCTGATCGAGTTATAGAAATTAAAGATGAAACTCTTAGATAATCTTGATAAAGGACTTATTTGGCCTAGTGAATCCCCAAATGGTGTACCTATTCCTTTTTTAGAAGAAAGAGGGTTCAATGTGATTCTGCCTTAATTATCCATAGCTTTACATGATCATAATAAATAATAAGTTTCCTCTTCCCTATTTTGATGTTTTATATGTTCAAATAGATTGATCTCTATATTTATCCATTCTTGTTCTTTGAAATCGAAACTATAAATTGATGGAAAATTTTGAAAACACACCCAATGAATAACTCTATACATTATATATGCCCTATCAATTTACAATGAGGACATTGGTCTTACAAATGAGCATAATATATTCATGGATTTAATGAATATAGAATTTATAGATTACCTTGACCTATTTTTAGTAGTCTCTATAAGTGTTATTTCAATATATTCTAAGTGTTAGGAATATCATCCAGATCACTTGAGCATTTAATTAAAGACCCAAATAAATGATAATTGGTATGAAAAACTCCACATGTTTGAATTTTAGATAATGTTTTTCATTTTTAAGCCATATAATCTCAAAAAATAGAATATCAGTAGATCCATCAAATAAATAATTTATTAAAAGATGTCCTAGAATAACCATAATAACTACAATCTATAGCTTTATTGGTTTATACAGTTTTCATTGATTTTTTGTGATGTGTTTTTAACAGCTATCCTCCCCATGTGAACATAGAAAGAATCAAGATCCTTTAAAAATATGACTAGGATGAAAATTTCAAGGAATTAATGAATAACATGTTAACTATGGTAAATAGTATGAATACCACCTACCTCATTCTTGTAGATAACGAATCACCCCATAATAAATGTTTTGTTAAACAAAAACAACATCAAACACTAAAGTGAAGAACTCCCTATAAAACGGGTTCATAAGGTTCTAAGGAAGAGAAAATAAACCAAAATTATTCTTCTTGAAAATAGAAGGAAACTGATTAGAATAATTAGAGAGAGAATTTATTTTCATCAAATGATACCCCCAAAAATATAAAATGAAGTAGATTAATCCATGGAAATCATGGGAGAATATGGTTCACACCCTAGGATACTGGAAAGAAGATCGTAAGGAAATACGATAAAAATAATATATTTACTAGGAGAAGAGAACATGAATTTTCTCTAATTTTAAAAGGTGGATGGTTTGGCCACCCAGTTGTCTAAATCATGTTTCGACCGTGTGGGACAGTATACCAAAGAGAGGGGCTCACTTGTATTTTTTTTCTAGGGATCCCACTTGGTTTTTGAAAAGATATGGAGTCTGTGGAGTTGTCTCTTCCCCAATCTAAATGGTTTCCACCCATCCATTGCATGATTTACATTCCACGAACCTCCATTATCTAGGGTAAAAGGTTAGTATTATCCATGTGCTAACTATCCTCTATACACTGGATGATCATTTTCTCCTTTTTTATATTTTGAATGCATGGAACCCTCCAGATACCATTCGTACTATTAGGAGGAATTCCATTAAAAAATAATTGGTATTAAATCTATGATTTAACTAAAAAATAATTCATTTATATTTTGAGATCCTATAGCCTCCACACATTATAATAATTCATCCTCAAGCCGGTCTCCCATGCATCACTAATCCATCTGGGTAAATAGTTTATTCCACTAGGCCATCATATGAAATTTATTTTTCAATGTTTCTTCCCCAACCCATCCATGCCGCCACAATACTTGAACCAAAGTCATGATCTTACCCAGAATGGTCTTTATTCCATGATCCCAAACATGACTCAGATTCTCCTCAATAGATTCATCTACCTTAATATCAAAAACACCTGCATCAGTCTCATGAGAAGGGTCATGGTGATACTAACAAAGAAGCCACACAATGAAAATATCAAGAACAACAATGGGAATTTTTGGAATATTGAATTGTTATGACACTGATCTAATCCTATCTACAATCTTGAATGTCCCAATATGTATTGGTACAAACTCACCATGTTTATGAATCTAGCGGTGACCCCATCTTAGTGACACTCGACGAAAAACAAGGTCACCCACAATCAATTTAAGAGGTTAATGAAATAAATCATAATATGATCCCTTTAAACACCATTACATGGTTTTATTCATAAGAATAAACTAAAAATAATCCAATATATCCTACAAAAAACTAGGTGCATACAACTATAACTCTAAAATTTCCATCATACATATAGGTAAGATGAATTTCCTTCCATAGAGCACCTCATATAGTTCCATCTAAATGGTACCCAAATACTTATTTTTATAGGAATAATCAATATATTATATGTTTTTATACTATATACCACTAAAATATAACAGAACTACTCTCATAATGTTCTCTAATTATGCGATAGTACATTCCAACATCCTGCCAATCTTTGGGCAAAAATCTATACTAAAAAACCAGGGTACTGGGAACTATATTCAAGATTTTCTAGAAGAATAAGTAAAACACGAGTCTCTTTCTAATTTTAGGATCTATGGTACTCCATGAAAATTAATTATCTATTGAACATTCATGTCCTCCAATGATCGAAAATAAAATTTTACCAAATTGGTGATTATTGTTCCACAATTTTCAACTGATCCAAAAGTACCATATTGTGTCATTCTTCAAAGTGGTACTCAAAAGCCCAACCCAAAAATCCATAGTTAAATTGTGAAAATTGCATACAATAATTTGAAATGATTGTAAAAATTAATTATGTCTCTGACGCCCATCCCTAACCAACTAAAAGGTGTAGTATTGTTTAAAAAAACTCTGGCTCTCTTTCTTTATAATATTACAATAAAAATATATGGGATGGTCATAGTAAATTTTTGTCAAACCAGAGTGTACATAACACTTTGAATCATGAAACTCATGCATAAACAAAACCAAATACATTTTTTTACAACCATACTTCCATGAACATTTGTAATATTATAATCATCAATGGTCCTCTATGAAGGTAGATCCCCACCATTAAGGCTATCTCTCAAAGATAAACATTTGTGTCCTCACGCAACCTCCAATCGACCCAATTCAGAAGAGTGGTATTTATTGTTAAATATTTTAGCTTCATATGATCATTCTTTCCCAAGACATAAGTGTTCATCTAAAAAAAGGACATTATCTTATACACAATACTCATGTCTGGATGTACCTAAGTTTGAATAATAAAACTCAAATCATATATAACACAATTCCCCATTCACAACATGTATGAAATGTTAAAATTATAGGACTTCATATACAAAACCCATCTATGATGATGAATATTTAAATAATTATGAGAAAATATGTATTTGAGGATATTATGTTCATTATAAATGATAAATTTCTCACTAAGGGGATAATGTTTCTAACATTTAAAGTAATAAAAAATATGGGAAACTTGGGATTGTGCATTGGATAATTTTTCTCATGCAGTCCCAAATGTTATAACTTCTATGTCATGACCCGATCTCCCTACATCAACACTTCCAAAAGTAAAATTGAATATGAATATCAAAATATAGTATAATATTCACCAACAATGGGTAAAATCGATTTCAGCGCTGTAATAAAATGCCTCTTTAGCTGCAAGAAACTATCCTCACATGCCCAATCCCACTGAAAACTTCCAAAATTCATGGTATAACTAGAGTGGTTCTTAAAAGTTGGAAAATTTATTGATAATCCATTGGTAATAACCAACTAAACCAATACAGATTCAAATATCAAAAACATTCATGGGATAATTTTAGGAATAATATCTTGAACATTCTCATGGTCCACTAACACACCTTCCTCCAAGAGGATGCTTCCCAAGAAATGTACCTTGTCGATTAAGAAATAACACTTGGATATCTTAGAGTATAATCAATAATGTATCAGTTTTCTAATGATAATGTTAATATGTTCACCGTGATAATGGTTATTTTTTGAGTGCATTAATTTTTTCATCGAGAAAGACAATTAATAACTAGTCTAAATATGTGTTAAAGATTCATTACATCAAATACATAAATAAGGAAGGTGAATTAATCAACTCAAAAGGAATCATAATGAACTCGTATTAACCGTACCTACTTCGAAAATTAGTTTTTCATATATCAGAGGCTCTCTCTCTCTCTCTTGGATGATGATCCCCTGATCATAGATCAATTTTAGATAAAAAGTATTCGACCTTGAAATGATCAAAAATATCATCATACATGGAAGAGGATACTTGTTCTTAATCATCATTTGGTACACTTTATATTAATCCACACATAAACATATGGTTACATCTTCCTTCTTATCAAACACATTACATACCCCAATGTATATATACTCAAATTAAAGAATTACATATCATCCAACTCCTCCAACTAAGTCTTAAGATCCTGAATTTTAGATAGATCAACTCTATAAAGTGGAATGTAAACTTGATGAGCCCCTAAAATCAGCTTAACCGTAGACTGAACCTCTATATCTATGGTGGGTGTCATGAAAACCTATTAGTAAACATTTCTTAAAACCAGTACAATAATGGAGGGAAATAACCATGCTCCACTCCCCCAACATATAGTATATGAATTTCCACATCATCCATGATATCTCAAAATTTTAGAATAAATGGACATATAAAACCTTCCTTGACATTCTATACCTAATTATGGAGATAAGTGTCACCTTTATGAGACATGGAAATAACTCACTTATGGTAACAAAAAATTTGATCCTAGTATTTATCCAAGTAGTCTACTACTAGTATTAAGTCAAAACCTAACATCTCATGTATGATTAATTCCTAGATTAGATGATACCCATTATCCTAGACGAAGAAGTCCTTATAATGTAAAGTACCCTCTCACCACACCCCTAATGGAATTTATGTTAACATTAAGTCAAAAATATAACCCACCATATAACCCATACATATGAAAACCAATTAGATATAAAATAATGAGATGCTAATATATATAATAAGTCAATAAATTCATGAAATCTATATGAATATTAGATCCGACAGTCGATGGTCTGACATCAATACCAGCTAGAGTAGGATGAATAACATGAATATATCTTATTCCATTACATTATGATCTCGTATGAGTTTAATGTTATTTGCAATTATATTTATATGTATGGTCTTATCATGAAGTACTGCATCCTCCACCTCAATCATTGTGTCCAGTGAAACTATAATGACCAAAATGATATAGGGTTGAAGACCCTTGTCCATTGCACTATATCAACCAGTTCCTTCATCACAACCCATATGCCTAGAGTCACTATAAAACCTATGTATATTCCTCATTCTGCTAAAATATAAACACACCACCGGTGGTCAAAGACACTAATGATGCATGCAAATAGATCTACCACATAGATAGAAAATGACTAAAATGATTCCCTAAGTGGAAGTTTCTATACCCTGTCCACTATATCCCAAAATTCCTTGTAAAAAGTTCTCATAATGGTTCTTCATACTATCAATTGATGAACCACCATATCGTCCAACCAATCCCACATTCCCAACATAAAATGACTCCTTTAGGAACCCCTCACAAATTAAATCCTCATCCACCACCATAACAAACCACTTTAAATAGAATATATTTACTTGTGACTTAATTTTTCACATCATCCCATCTTGAAAACGTTTTTCCATAGCTGACACATCCTCTACCAATTCTGGATAAAGTGCTAAAATCAGTGATGTCTCCTAGATAACTCATCACTATCATATTTCTGTAGTTCATCTGCATAAACTATATCGATCCAATCATTTTACATATATTATTACAGTATTTTTAACAGAAAAATATATTAATTACAATCCAATACTTGCGAGGAATGGGGTATTTGGATGAGTAGGTTCATAATACATCAATGTCGGGATAAAATAAAATTTCATTCTCTTATTCACAACAATGTGATCCTAAATCCTTTAAATCACCTAAAACTACATTGGATAACCTGGGGAATACATATACAAATGGGATGATTTCAAAGTCATAGTAAGGGAATAAACATTACAAGTAATGATAATGGGGGAGTCAAATGAATAACAAGATATCATAAAATAGATGGATTAAATGAAATCACATGGGATTATAAAATAAATATCATGGTATCATAAGAATGTGATGTCATAGGAAATGCGGTAGATCATATTACATGACATAAAAATGTGATAAGGTTATCTTCCAAAATAATATCACGTGGTAGAAAATTTTTCATAATGGATTAGGTTTACTCGCCAATACCATATTTGATGTCTCCTGAGACTTATGTTTTATCCAATTCATTGGAGAACTATCTAGGAGGACCCATCATAAAAGTTTCATGATTTATGTGTTATATATGAATTAAATAAATCATAATTCTTAACATAAGAAATACCAATATAACGAAAATGGGTTTTCTAATCTTTTCTCATATATTAATCAAAGAAATTTTATAATGATTAAATTTAAGAAATGAATATAAAAAATGTATAAACCCCATTAAAATATGAAAGAATAATCATGGTATATATGTGATAGAAATATATATATTATTTTGAAATAATACATAACATCAATGATTTTCATCATTCATAAACACACCTTTAATATATAAAATGAAGAATATCTTGAGAAAAATACCGTTTTAACATTGATATCAATTTTTGAAAATATAATCCTTTATAAAATATTATGAAAAAAATTATTCATTAATAACCATAGAAAATAATAAATTATGCTTCAAATATTTTCGTGTCCATGATAGCCTGTAATTCCTTACAGTCTAAGTGTGTTAAAATAGAGACACCTTCTTCATTATTGTATGAAAAGTCAAAAGTATACTGTTTGGAAAACGTTAAGAAGATTCATTATAAAGGTTTTTTTTAAATCTAATAATTGGTAAATTTTAATTGAAAATCATACTTTAATGTTACAATCCTTTTTAAGTTGATTCTTTAAAACATTGATTTGGATGAAAATTATTTTTGAACAAAGGGATAAATGAAGTAAACTATTCTTAAAAATGATCTCCCAATAATTTTTAGTAAAAAAGAGACAAGAGAGTACTATTACATGAAAATATCATAAATATATACAGGTGAATTAAATTAAAAGGTTTTATTTGCAATATATCTTTTCTTTCTAACAATAGAAATTCAAGCATAAAAATCACAATTACAATGAGACGAAAACATAAACTCTTCCCGCTTTAGTGAATTTTGAGTCACAACATCACATGAATTATGTTGATTAATTATACTTGAAATATCAAAAATTATGAAGTATTTATGATATAATATTTTAATAATTAGACTATATTATTTTTAAAATAAATTATGTGCAAAAAAGTGTATATGTCTCAATGAATGAAGTTTGGATACAGAACACTTACCTCAAGTATAGAGTTTGTCATGTTTATCATTTTTGTCTTGAATAAAAAATTATAAATTATATTTTTTAAGTACCATATAAAGGTTTAATAATATATAATTTAACTATTCACATAATTTATTTTAATGATTTATTTAATCACTTAATCAGTCATGTCCACATTAGGTGCTTTGATGATGTTCAATTAAAATTTTTAAAATGACAATGGTGTGTTGACCATTATAAAAATTAATCTTATCCAATAATATATATAATCAAAATAATTTCATAATTATAATTTTAATACATAAATTGTAATTTAAAAAACCCATTAAATATGGATATGAAAAATGAATGATGTTACAATTATGAAGATGATAGGCCCTACTAATTTCAATGATCGTGATGGAAAGATGATAAGTGTTATTTTCTCTTTTATGAATGATCATTATATAATTAATATCATATAAATTATTTTAATATAACTATATATACACTCCATGTGATGTTTTAATAAAACACATATCACATCACTTTGTGGGGTAGGAATCCACTATTCAAATGAAAAACATTATCATATTAATTTGATTGTATGGTATGAAAGTATTTGCTATATATTAATTTTACAAAAATATTAATATTTAATGAATATGAAATATATAATTTAAATAAATCATCATTAATATATGTTACCATATATTATTGAAAAATAATAAAATTAGTTCATAAGGTAGTATTCCACCATACATAGAAATGATGGTTTCATTTCTAATTTTTTGGAAGGGAAGATAGATTTGGGTTGTGAAATAAATGTAATAAAATAATAGTATATGGGATATATTTAGTTTATCATTTAATATTTGATATTTAATATTTTTATTAGGTTTATGCATAAATAAAACAAATATGTCTGATCAAGAATGTTACACTTCATTGGAAGACCTCATTAGTATTATACCTGAAGCCCCACTATATTGGATTTTTGATCAAAATAATACCTCTAGGATTTAGGGATGAACATAGATAAGGAATTTGGGTTAGTAATTTCCAATCGAATTAGTTTTTAAAGAGTTGAAAGGATGGGAGTGGAGGTTCCTTTTATAATTAAGGAATACTGGCATTCTTGTAAATAGATAAAACTATTTAATAATTGGAAGTCACCCTCCAGCCATGTACCTCCAAAACTGAAAAATAAATTATTATAAGAGAGTTAATGATTACACATACCTGAATTATTATAAAAAACATGATTAATATATTTAATTAAATTTAAATAATTAGTTTATAAAAATACCCAAGCCTTTTACACATACATTAAATGATATTAATCATAACTAACCAACAATTACAATCCAAGGATCACAAGGCCTAGTGTATTTCGAATATTTAGTACATAATTAGATATCATGAAACCAAAATAAAAACATATTTTACCTAATCATTATAATATTATCCTAATTATATTTGACCACTTACATCTATATAGAATAACTTGGGGAATACATTAACAAAAGATATGATCTAAAAAAGCAAAGTAAGGGAATACACATAGAAATAAATCATAACATGTGGGTTAGAAAGAATAACACGATGACATAAAAAGGAATGGAAAGTTGATATAAATAATAAAGAATAAAATCTAGAATAATAAATATTGTATTCATGGTATCATATTAATGTGGAAACACATTCATCATGACATAATCATGAGTCAATTATAACTTCCGGGGCTATTGCACATGGTGGAAAAAGTCCCATTAAGGAATCATGTAAACTCTATGTACCAACTTGACATCTCATGAGACTAAAAAATACATAAATTATTTTAGTTCTATCTAGTTCCACCCATAATAACATATCCCTACATATATTTTCCAAAATAATAATCAAACATAAGGGTTACCCATGGAATGAAATGGGCATCGTAATCATGCATACAATATAAAAAATAGGTGTATAATAAAGTTTACAAAATTGAATTGATTTAAATCATATATGAGAATTAATAATTAAAAATTTTAATTTATGATTATAAATAAGGTCCAAATTAAATAAAAACATATTAAAATTGAATTGATGTAACTTTATAAATAATCAACATTAGTGTTTTTTAAGGAAAAATATTTAAGATTATTTTAAAATGGGAAAGGAATAATTGTTTTATAAAACAAAATAAAAAAAATAAGATAGTTTCTAATGATAAATTTTTTGTTTTTAGAAAATAATTATTTTTGACACGAGATTATAGATGTTACTTTAAAATAGGTACGAATGCGGGATGTTACCTTTGTTTGAGCTTTCTGATCAGTAGAAATTGAAAAGGGAACCTTATAAATCATGTATTTTACCATCATGGAAGGAATAATTGAAAGAGGTACATATGTTTTGAAAATAATAATTGGATTTAAAAATATTAAATAATAAGAAAATATAAATTAAATTTGTCTAAAGAGAAATAGTGTGTAACACAAATGAAAAAATAAAGGTTCAGATAGAATCTCTAACCTTATATCTCAATGTGTTCTAAAATGGTACTTAATATACTTGATAATAAAATTAAATCAAGTAATTAAATAATTTATAACCTTTTATAAATATATTTTATTTATTATGATTTAATTATGTTCATTTATTGTATTTTTTATGAGTTATATGAATCAATTTCATCATTAAAAGAGCGTTTATTTTCTTTGTTTTCATGATCGGTTCGATAATATACAAATATGGATGTTCAGGTGTAATGGTAATAATGATACAAAATTAAAATTCTCTGTTATTAATAAACTTATATAATTTAAAATTATTTTTTACAAAATTAATCTATATGTTATATGATGATTTATATGAGTAAACATTAATGAAAATTATTTAATTTATTTTGGGGGTTTTTACGACCATCATGAAATTATAAAATTTTATTCAATATCTTATTTATATATTAGTTAAATAACTAAATATAACTTATAATATGAATATTAAAATCATATTTAACCATAAAAATGGTTTTAATACAATACTTCGATGTGGTATTTGTAAAATGGAAACACATCATCTGTGATGGCGGTAAATCGACACAAAATGAAGGATGTTTTATTTTTAGAATAGAAGGAAGAGGGAGGAGATACGAAGTTAGATTATTCCATTAAAAGAATAATATTCAATTTTATAAAAGATACTGGAGTTATCATACCATGTGGTATTGGAAGGTTATGGGAGGATACAAATATAAAAGAAATTGAAAAGATATTAATAGAAAACCAAAGAGGATTTTAACACTTGAACTTATTCTCTTGGAGAACCTCCGTAGGGAAAGTGGGTTTCATATTTTTTTGAGAAACAAAGATCATGTAAGTGTGGGAGAGATTGGGGAGATTATTGGGTATAACTTTTTTATGCTTTAATCCTCTTGAGGTGTGAGTAGAAGTGGGGGTAATGAGAGATATTTATAGTGCAGGAGAGGGGTGTTTGTAGAGTTTTTTTTCAATAGTTTATTATTTTTGTTCATCAATATAAATAGTAAAACTTCACAAGAATAAAAACTATAAATAAAAGAATATATTATAGATAATGGTGTTTATATAAACTATAAATCAATGATGACTCAAAAATTCATGCATTTAGCTTAGTCCGTAAATTGTCATATTTCACTATTAAAAAAATCAACTATTTTAGAAAAATCACAAAAAATCTTGAAAACCATTTTTTAATGTTCATAAATCAAAATTAGACTCCAAATTATGAATTTGTTTTTCCCAATATGAGAAATTTTATTTTTAAAATCATCATTTATTCCAAAAATACTGTTTTTTACAATGATAAATGATTTTATGACACTTTGAAAAATTAATTAATGTCTAAAAAAATATTTTAAAATTATTAGATGAAATAATATTAACTTATTTATATATTTTATACAAATAAATGTTATTTTAAATCAATATATTAATTATAATATTTTAAATAAACATTTAGGTTTCACCAAATTACTAAAACTTCATTTATTTTTTTTAAAAACATTTATTTACTTTTTCCATGACATAAATATATTATATATTCATTCATAAGATTATTAAATTTTATTTATATATTCTCAGGTGAGGTTTCAATTCTATTCTCCAGTTTACTATTCATAATGGTCACATTACTATTCCAATGGCCAAGCTACTTTTTCATCGATAAATGATACCTAATTAATAGAAATACCTCTAATTTTATTCATTATTCATTTATAATTTTTTTCTTGTGTGCTATATGTTATTTTATGTGACTTTTAATATATTAAATAATTATAAGATTAAAATTTACATTGATAAAACTCAAAGTCAATATAGTGTAACCCCTAGTATACCAGTTTTAACATTTATTATGGTAACATATTTTTTATTTTTTACTATTCCTTATGAAAACCATTAAGTTGAAAATACTATATAATATTAATAATTATAATTCCAAATATTTAATCCATTTTATCAAATTGAATTCATATAAGAGGAAGAATTTAATTTAAAATTAATTTGAGGGACATGTTATAAATTGGGGTTTTATGAAATTTATTTTTTAAACATAATATAATCATATAAAAATTATTTAACAATTGATAAAAATTAAAAAAAATTAAATTCACACTTATAGATATATAATATTTATATTTATTTTAAAATTTTCTTCATTTGGGGTTATTTTAATTATTTATAATGGAGAACAGTTATGAGGTTTAAAAAGGTTTTTAGAATTTTTTTTTAAAACATCAAAATAACTATATACTAAAATCCAGAATAAAGATGATTTAAATTTAATTAATTGAGTGAAATACAAATAAAAAATAACTATGCTACTTTTCAATAATCTTAAAGTAATAATTATTTTTTAATATTTTTTCATTTATTAAAAAAAATTAATGTTTTACAAAAAAATTATATTTTTTCGCTATTCTATAAAAAAACAACATTTTAGATAAAATACCCAAAAAATTACTTAAATTAATATTAAAAATTATGATTTCAAAATTATGTTCATTTTATAAAATAAAATTTCATTATGATCCAAAAATTATTTTAAAAAATATCACATCAAAAGAAATAAAAATCATTTGTGAAGGAAACATGTTTTTTGATGAATAAATATCCATTAAAACTTTTTCCCGGATTTAAAAATTATTTATAAATTGATTGAATAATTTATATATATTTCATAATGTAGTTAATACTTTTCATACCAACTAATTTAATGACTTGGTTATATCTATCACTTTAAAATAATAATATTTTTATATTAAACCGTAATTCATTTTAACTTAGTATTACTGGTTGAATACAATATTGAGCATATTGTTCTTTTAATATTTTGTGGTGTCACATTCTACCCCATAAAATAATTTTTCCCCAAAATTTGAATTAATTTTCTTTAATCAATTGTTTTGAATTCAGAAACTCCATGTTATAAAATGTCATTTTAAAAAATGTTATCAATACATCCTCTTAAAATTAGGAAAGGTAAATAAAAGGTTCATATAAAATTACACTTGAAATGTTTCCATGTTAGAGAATATTGGTAGGATGTAATTATATGTACATGGAAGAGAATAATAAATAATTATGTAGAGTGATATAGATCATCAATCACATAATAGTGGGTGATCAAGAATATGTTAACAACTATAAACCCTAAACCTGTGATGAATTAAAGACCATTGATTCATCAGATATGAAGGTAATATGTTATTTGTTTCAAGATCCTTTTAGTATAATTGAGGTATTATTTTTATACCAAGATAAATTAAACTAGAAAATATAATTACTAAACATGATTTTATTTAATAAACAAAATTTTATCCTTTGTAGGGATTCAATCAAATTCTACTTCACCTATTACTCTAATTAATGAATATAAATTATAATTTTTCTCTCGATGCAAAAAAAAGTTGCTTTTAATTAATAATATTATCCATAAAAGAGAACTAATCTATTCATTATACCTTTATTAAAACAATAATCATTAAAAAAAGTCTGATAATGACTTGAATATATATAAATATATTAATATCCCATATTCGATAAGAAAACCAAAGGAGTAACATATATGATTCTATAAAAAACACCATATCACAAATAACCTCAATAAAATAAACATGATATAACGTTTTAACCACAAATTTTATCTCATTTTATTTAAATTATATCTCCAAAATAATAATTGTATTTTTACCAAATATCTTTTATGTTAAACTTAATAGTTATATAAACATCCTAATATAATGAAACATTTCCCAAAATAATATTAATCATTTAAAATACTAATAATTCAAAAATATTTTATCCTTTAATTTGTTTACCAAAATCAAAAGAATTTTTTTTCCAAAAAATAATTAATATAAAAAAATTCATTCTATCCGATACGTTACATAATCTAGAAGTAGGTGATGCACCATTATCTCTGATAGCTTGTCTGTTCAAACCCTATTCAGTTTATGGATATGTAGAATTGGAAAACATTAGATGTGTTTTCCTTTTTATAAAACTATATTAATATAATTCCAATAAAATTCCAAAACATTTGATGAAAATCTTTAAAAATAAAATTAATGACTAAATCAGTTTTTAACTGTAATTTAATTTTAAATAGATTTTTTTCAAGAAAAATCATATATTTTAAATTGAATATTATTATATTAAAAAAATTTATAGGATTAAAACTATAGTTTACCAATTTCATTAAACTTATGTCCCTAATATTAAAAGTAATTCGTCCTCAAACAACATTGTTTTACTAGAACACATACTAAACCAAAGGGTTATATTACCATAAATGTCTCCTAAAACGCATCAAATCCTCTTAGACTTACATAATTTAAAATCTAAAAAGGTTTTTTATTCCTTATTTTATGATCGAACTTAGAGTTAACAACTAAAGACACATTAGTGTAACACCCCGAGCTTCCATGATATGCTTCTCATTCAATAATGCAATAGCTTGCATTGTATGCAACTTCGAGTTCTAAAACACCGCGACTAATCAAAGTAGCCGTTATGAATAGTAATAACCACTTTTTAAAATTATAGAAATTTTATATTTCAAAATGGACTTCATTTTTGGATTCGGAATATCGAAATTAGCCTATGTTGAATTTTTGGTATTTTTCTGAGAACTTCTAATTTTTTATGAATAGTGAAAAATACTTAAAAACAACTTTTTTAATCAAAATAATTTATAGTGATAAATTATACTATTTAGTGGTTTTAAAGTATAATTAGAATATATTTATACCATTTTATCCAATGGTGGTCATTAGAATTAATTTTACATTGAAATTGGATAGTATTGTTTAAGGTTAAAAAATTTATGAAGATTATTTTTGGAATATTATGATACTATAGTTTTAGGAAAAGGACAACCTGCAGGGTGGGGCATAACCCGTCGCGTCAGACAAAGCTGCAAGAATCGAACCCACAATCATAGTGCAACATGCCTTTATTTCCTACCACTAGCCTACAGGACGTCCCTGGTTACTACAAAATAATTTTACAAATCTAAATGGTATGTGTTAACATTTGGAATCTTATACAATTAGGATAAGTATAATATTTTTGAGTTCTATTATCTTTTTGAGTGAAAGATGAGTTGAAGGTTGAAACTCTAATTGTCAAGCATAAATATATATATATCTATCTCTTATTCAATGAATAAATTAATTCTTAAACTTTATTAAAGGGATATTAAAACAAAAAATGTGTTATCCTAATACCTTATGTCTTGTTGAACTGATGATATTTTAAATCAACAAAGATTGAAGGCTTTGAGGCCCTCAATTTGACAGTTGATTGTGATTGATGACCTCAATCACTATGTACAAATATTTACGTTTTTCCTCCAATTATATGTCTCTAATTGCCACCAATGTTCTCCTAATCGAGATCATAATTGGGTGGTGACTTTTTCATTTCCCTTTCCCTCTTATTAAGGCTAAATTTTATTAATCTTATTTCCGATGTGGGTTTTCTCCAAAGGTATTTTCTCTTTTCAACCCTTTATTTTCCAAGAAAAATTTCAAATTGTGAGGACTCAATTTATTGAAGGAGGGGAGAATGTAACACCCCGAGCATCCATGATACGCTTCTCATTCAATAATGCAATAGCTTGCATTGTACGTAACTTCGAGTTCTAAAACACCGCGACCAATCAAAGTAGCCGTTATGAATAGTAATAACCACTTTTTAAAATTATAGAAATTTTATATTTCAAAATGGACTTCATTTTTGGATTCGGAATATCTAAATTAGCCTATGTTGAATTTTTGGTATTTTTCTGAGAACTTCTAATTTTTTATGAATAGTGAAAAATACATAAATACAACTTTTTTAATCAAAATAATTTATAGTGATAAATTATACTATTTAGTGGTTTTAAAGTATAATTAGAATATATTTTTACCATTTTATCCAATGGTGGTCATTAGAATTAATTTAACATTGAAATTGGACATAAACAATTGTCAATCTTTTGATATAAATTATTTCTTAAAACACGCTATTTGTTGTGACAGCGGGAATTAATTATAAAATTAATTAATACAAATTATATGTTTGGAATTTTTTAAAATAGACATCATTTTTGAATTCGGAATATCAATTATAGCTTAGGGTGAAATTTTGGCATTGTTCTGAAAAACATCAATTTTTGATGAATAGTGAAACCACTAAGTGGTAGTTAAATAACTGATTTTTCATTTAAATGAAATATTACCACTTCTGTGTTTTGATTTTCAAAAATCCGACATACATGGTTGTCATTAAGAAGTAAAATGTGGTTCAATGAGATTAAAATAATTTTTTGGTGAATAGTAACTTTTAAGTTCTTAATCGCGATTAGAGGTAATTAGTGTAGTTTAAGGTACAAATAATGTTTTAATAATATGAGATGAGCATGACACTTGTCCTACTCCTATTGGATGATTCATGGCCGACCAAGAAAACCCATGGGTCAACTTGGGGACCCCATGGAGCTACTTTAGTTGGAAAATGACATTAATATATATTTATTTAATGTTAAAATTAAATTTACACAAACATGAGTTGTTTTACTAAAATAGTTTTTAAGTGGGGTTACAAAAGTCCAAATTTTGACTATAAATATTCATTAGAAAGATACAAATATTTCCTACATCATAGTATTTTTTTTATAATTTTGAAACATTAAATAAATTAAATTATTTATGACATCATTATGATGGAACGATGACCTCATTATTTAACGATTTTAATAAAATGAAAAGATAATGTAACATCCAAGGCTTACACTTGTCAAAAGACTATTGGATGGGTAGATTTCGAACCCTTATCACCTTAGCCACGAATTATATAAGTGTGGGACCTTTAGAATCCGAAAAGCATTTTATAATAATGTAACATTTCAATCTTTCCAAAAGAGCCCCTCCTCTCCTCTTATAAAAGGCCCCCACCTCTACCACCATATTCACACTTTCAAGCCCTTTGGTTCGGCCAACCTCTGCCCAAATACTCTCCCAACTTCTCTCCCTTCATCCTAGAAGCTTTACTTTAGTCAGAAATCCATCCTATGGAGTCCTTTTGATCAAATCAATAGAAGAACCCGAAGAAGAGGTAACATTTTCATCACCCTCTTACGAGTTTCTTTCTTCTTCCACTCCCTCTTTGTTTATTATTTCAATTCTAAAATTATAAATCCAGTATCTTCTATATACTATGATGTTATTATAAATATGGAACAACTATATTCAGTATTCTACCCATCATTTTAATGACATGTCACCATACGTGCGTACGTACGGCTTACTGTCTCCACGTCGTGGTGTAATTGTTATTCAATATATTATTATTTAGATGGGTATAATAATGATATGTAATTCATGTAAATAATAAATATAACATGATAATGATCTTTTATATAATATATAATATCCAATTATATATTATTTTAATATCAAAATAATGATATTGTCGCTCGTGCGTACGTACGGACTACCGTCTCCACGAACGCGATGAGATTCATTCTCTGTCGTATCCATTCAAGTATAATTATCATTTGATGATTTAAAAATAATGTTTAAGGACATGATATCATTCTGGATATGAATAAGATACAACCTATCCATGAAAAACACGACTTACGTAACAAAACATATAAAAGAAAACGAGTAAGTTAACACCCGAAACAACGATAAATCTAAGATATTGTTAACAAAGAAATGTTAAAAGATCATATATGATATCATATGAATGTATATGATTCTTGTATAATTTAATAACAATTATTTCACCCTTATACAGGAGGTTAACCTACCCCAACCAAGGAAAAGTTGAAGGTAAGGGTTTACTTCACAACCTCTTCATTATCCAAGGTTGTTTATACATAATTATCTACTGGGACCTCGTTATCATCCACATCCATGTTTCTTAAAAATGTCTTTCAAAACATTTTTACTATTAAATGGAAAATGGGTTAAAGTCATTTATACCCTTATACGTTTTTGAAAGGAATCTTACCGTCGTTTTCCAAACAATGTATTTTTTGACCTTTTTGACAAATTTAAGGTAAGAATGTTTTTTTTAACTTATACGACGGGTGCGGCTATTTTCCGCCATTATAACTTCATCGAAGCTTCCCTTACAAGCTTATAAGAATATTTTCAAAGTAAATGTATTATTTTATAATTATGGGACTTTTAAATGATTTCAAAAAAAAGAGACATTTCTCTCAAATAGCTTTGATTTCATCCATGTCAACATCCTTTGATGGGTTTTAATTTTAATTGAAATTGATTTATGATACAAAACATCCATTGAACATTTTGTGAAATATTTGACTGTGGATGTGTTATTTTTATACCATCCATAGTTTATGGAGAAATTGTTGACATTTCGTATGCTAGTTTTAATACGAATATTTATGTTATGTTTAAACCTATTCATATGAGGAATGTATTGGACTTAATAAGTGACGGGTGGAGCCCGCTATAGCTCCTCGATGTATCGGTAGGTCTCATGAGACAACTAGACGTGGAATTGGATGAGGCCCTTTCCCAATTTGATTTATGGTTTTGGCCGAGGCCTTAATCATTTTAGACGTCTTGGCTGAGGCCTTGACAAAATGTTTCAGAATGTCTGGCATTATACATTCCCTCATTATGAAAGTGGTTATTGATCTTTCATGTGATTATTCGTCTAGTAGAATATTCATGTGAGTAAGTGAATGGCATTATCTCATTTTACTTTTTCTATATTATGCTGAAGATCAAGTTTAATAAGGCTTTTGTTTAGTTATACATTTCCTTAAATGTTTATGTTTATTTATGAAACCTTCCGCAATATTGTTATCCTTACTGAGCATCTGAGCTCACCCCTTTCAATGTTTTAATATTCTATAGGATGTGAAGAATTATTTTATGAATGAACTGCAGGGATAGTCAGAAGAGGATATGAGTGTGGACTATGAAGACTTTGTTATTAGTTTTTCACTTTATTATGTAATGTAACACTTATGAATGTATCTAGTGTTTCCAAGGCTACTAAACTAATCGGTCTTTCGATAATTGGTCTTTTGTGATCATGCCATTGTTACGAAGTAACGCACCGGCTCTGAGTAGCTGGGGTCGGGGCGTTACAGTTGGTATCAGAGGCAGTTTAGTACTAACCTTGGAAGCTAGATTTAGACAAACTCTGATTAGAGCACGTAGACCTAAGATGAACTTTGAGGATTAGTATAGAAGAACTTCCTGAAAAGTTTGGTATTGTAGAGATTTTGTGAGTTTTCCAAGAAATACATCCCTGTCTGGATACGAGCAGGTAGAGGTGGCTCTGGCACAGATGTACCTAGGGGTAAAACCCGAAAACACCGCTTTGAGCTAGACTCGAACGGGAACTGGTGCACGACAACGGTCCTTGCTGCACTATTGGTTACGACACTCCCGGGGGATATGCTTAGGATAATTCCCATTTTCTTTACAAACCACTATGAAGGGTTACGAGTATATACTTCCTCAAAGAAAACATTTTTATAATTATGGATTATATCCATAATTAGTTCAATTTATGTTAAGTGTTTTACAAGTATGAAATTATGTATTTTGATTCATAAACTAATCCAGTTTATGCCCTTATTTAGAAATGGCGCCTAGTGGATGGAATGGAAACCGTATCAATACACGCACTTCGTGTAGGGATTTCCCTCCTGCTCAAGATAATTATTTTGGATCTAGAGATACAACTGGTGCTGATCAGCTTCTCACCGTACTGGGACAACTCACGCAGGTTATGAATAACAACCATACTCGTATGGAGAACCCGGATCCGCAACGTGGAGGATCAATGCTAGACCGTTTCATGAGGCAACAACCACCAACCTTCAATGGGAGTACAAATCCTATAGTAGCTGAGCAATGGATAAATTACTTAGAGAAAATATTCCAAACCTTGGGGAGTAGTGAAAGGGAGAAAGTTGTCATGGCAGTTTACCGCCTCACTGGAGATGCCGATCAATGGTGGTCACTAATTCAAAACACAAAGGAAGATGATGAATTAACAAACATGGAGTGGCAGGAGTTCAAAGAGCTGTTCTTAGAAAAATACTTTCCTCGAGACCATCGAGCGGATATGGAAAGGCAATTTCTAAGTCTGAGGCAGAAGGAGGATGAGAATGTCGCAAAGTATGAGGCTAACTTTACAAGGTTAGCAAGGTATGCTGCAGATTACATATGTAACCCAAGAAGTTAGACTGATCGTTTCTTTGATGGGTTAAAACCATTTCTCCGTCGAGCTTTAGTATCACAAACCTTCTCTTCATACGAAGATATTGTCTCATGTGCTATCAAGACAGAAAAGGAATTCTCTAAGTCTTATGACAACAAAGTAAAGCAAGAAAAGAAGAGAACGGTGGAACAAGAGACAGATAAAGGGAAAAAGGGAAAGAAGGATTTTCCATTATGTGATAATTGTGGGAAGAATCACGCTGGTACTTGCCTAAAAGGAATGGGAGTTTGTTATAAATGTGGGGAAAAAGGTCACCAGGCATGTGATTGCAAGGTAAAGAAAGAAGCTATCAATGTTGAATGCTACAATTGTAGAGAAATGGATCATTATGAAAATGAATGTCCTAAGCGTCAGGGAAACTTACCTCAGAAAAGGCCAAGGGATCAAGGACAATCTTATGCTGTTACTACAGTTGAAGCAGAATAACTAAGGTATTGGTGCTTTTGGACTCATGGATTATATTCTGGTTATTAGAATAATGTGATATATATATAAGGATTGTACTGCAGTACTTGTTGATTTTAGTAAGGTTTTAATATGATGAAGGTAATTATATTTTTAGTATGTGACAATAAGAGAAGCATTACTTTGTTTGGGGAATCTGATAAATTGATTTTGGAATTAAGAGACCTTTTAAAGAAAGTCTGGATAGTGGTATTTTGGATAACTATAAAGGTTGGAGTGGATTAAGTTGATCTTTGGATAGTGTTGTTTAGGGTTAAAAAATTTATGAAGATTATTTTTGGAATATTATGATACTATAGTTTTAGGAAAAGGACAACCTGCAGGGTGGGGCCTAACCCGTCGCGTCGGACAAAGCTGCAGGAATCGAACCCACAATCATAGTGCGACATGCCTTTATTTCCTACCACTAGCCTACAGGAAGTCCCTGGTTACTACAAAATAATTTTACTAATCTAAATGGTATGTGTTAACATTTGGAATCTTATACAATTAGGATAAGTATAATATTTTTGAGTTCTATTATCTTTTTGAGTGAAAGATGAGTTGAAGGTTGAAACTCTAATTGTCAAGCATAAATATATATATACCTATCTCTTATTCAATAAATAAATTAATTCTTAAACTTTAGTAAAGGTATATTAAAACAAAAAATGTGTTATCCTAATAACTTATGTCTTGTTGAACTGATGATATTTTAAATCAACATAGATTGAAGGCTTTGAGGCCCTCAATTTGAAAGTTGATTGTGATTGATGACCTCAATCACTCCCTACAAATATTTACGTTTTTCCTCCAATTATATGTCTCTAATTGCCACCAATGTTCTCCTAATCGAGATCATAATTGGGTGGTGACTTTTTCATTTCCCTTTCCCTCTTATTAAGGCTAAATTTTATTAATCTTATTTCCGATGTGGGTTTTCCCCAAAGGTATTTTCTCTTTTCAACCTTTTATTTTCCAAGAAAAATTTCAAATTGCGAGGACGCAATTTATTGAAGGAGGGGAGAATGTAACACCCCGAGCTTCCATGATACACTTCTCATTCAATAATGCAATAGCTTGCATTGTACGCAACTTCGAGTTCTAAAACACCGCGACTAATCAAAGTAGCCGTTAGGAATAGTAATAACAACTTTTTAAAATTATAGAAATTTTATATTTCAAAATGGACTTCATTTTTGGATTCGGAATATCGAAATTATCCTATGTTGAATTTTTTGTATTTTTCTGAGAACTTCTAATTTTTTATGAATAGTGAAAAATACTTAAAAACAACTTTTTTAATCAAAATAATTTATAGTGATAAATTATACTATTTAGTGGTTTTAAAGTATAATTAGAATATATTTTACCATTTTATCCAATGGTGGTAATTATAATTAATTTAACATTGAAATTGGACATAAACAATTGTCAATCTTTTGATATAAATTGTTTCTTAAAACACGCTATTTGTTGTGACAGCAGGAATTAATTATAAAATTAATTAATACAACTTATATGTTTGTAATTTTGTAAAATAGATATCATTTTTGAATTCGGAATATCAATTATAGCTTAGGGTGAAATTTTGGCATTGTTCTGAAAAACATCAATTTTTGATGAATAGTGAAACCACTAAGTGGTAGTTAAATAACTGATTTTTCGTTTAAATGAAATATTACCACTTCTGTGTTTTGATTTTCAAAAATCCGACATACATGGTTGTCATTAAGAAGTAAAATTTGGTTCAATGAGATTAAAATAATTTTTTTGGTGAATAGTAACTTTTAAGTTCTTAATCGCGATTAGAGGTAATTAGTGTAGTTTAAGGTACAAATAATGTTTTAATAATATGAGATGAGCATGAAACTTGTCCTACTCCTATTGGATGAGTCATGGCCGACCAAGACAACACATGGGTCAACTTGGGGACCCCATGGAGCCACTTTAGTTGGAAAATGATATTAATATATATTTATTTAATGTTAAAATTAAATTGACACAAACATGAGTTGTTTTACTAAAATAGTTTTTAAGTGAGGTTACACAAGTCCCAATTTTGTATATAAATATTCATTAGAATGCTGAAAAGATTTCCTACATCATAGTATTTTTTTTATAATTTTTAGACATTAAATAAATTAAATTATTTATGACATCATTATGATGCAGCGATGACCTCATTATTTAACGATTTTAATAAAATGAAAATATAATGTAACATCCAAGGCTTACACTTCTCAAAAGACTATTGTATGGGTAGATTTCGAACCCTTATCACCTTAGCCACGAATTATATAATTTTGGGACCTTTAGAATCCGAAATGCATTGTATAATAATGTAACATTTCAATCTTTCCAAAAGAGCCCCTCCTCTCCTCTTATAAAAGGCCCCCACCTCTACCACCTTATTCACACTTTCAAGCCCTTTGGTTCGGCCAACCTCTTCCCAAATACTCTCCCAACTTCTCTCCCTTCATCCTAGAAGCTTTACTTTAGTCAGAAAGCCATCCTAAGGAGTCCTTTTGATCAAATCAAAAGAAGAACCCGAAGAAGAGGTAACATTTTCATCACCCTCTTTCGAGTTTCTTTCTTCTTCCACTCCCTCTTTGTTTATTATTTCAATTCTAAAATTATAACTCCAGTATCTTCTATATACTGTGATGTTATTATAAATATGGAACAACCATATTCAGTATTCTACCCATCATTTGAATGACATGTCACCATACGTGCGTAAGTACGGCTTACCGTCTCCACGTCGTGGTGTAATTGTTATTCAATATATTATTATTTAGATGGGTATAATAATGATATGTAATTCATGTAAATAATAAATATAACATGATAATGATTCTTTATATAAGATATACTATCCAATTATATATTATTTTTATATCAAAATAATGATATTGTCGCTCGTGCGTATGTACGGACTACCGTCTCCACGAACGCGATGAGATTCATTCTCCGTCGTATCCATTCAAGTATAATTATCATTTGATGATTTAAAAATAATGTTTAAGGACATGATATCATTATGGATATGAATAAGATACAACCTATCCATGAAAAACATGACTTATGTAACAAAACATATAAATGAAAACGAGTAAGTTAACACCCGAAACAACGATAAATCTAAGATATTGTTAACAAAGCAATGTTAAAAGATCATATATGATATCATATGAATGTATATGATTCTTGTATAATTTAATAACAATTATTTCACCATTATACAGGAGGTTAACCGACCCCAACAAAGGAAAAGTACAAGGTAAGGGTTTACTTCACAACCTCTTCATTATCCAAGGTTGTTTATACATAATTATCTACTGGGACCTCGTTATCATCCACATCCATGTTTCTTAAAAATGTATTTCAAAACATTTTTACTATTAAATGGAAAATGGGTTAAAGTAATTTATACCCTTATACGTTTTTGAATGGAATCTTACCGTCGTTTTCCAAACAATGTATTTTTTGACCTTTTTGACAAATTTAAGGTAAGAATGTTTTTTTAACTTATACGGCGGGTGCGGCTATTTTCCACCATTATAACTTCATCGAAGCTTCCCTTACAAGCTTATAAGAATATTTTCAAAGTAAATTTATTATTTTATAATTATGTGACTTTTAAATGATTTAAAAAAAAGAGAGACATTTCTCTCAAATAGCTCTGATTTCATCCATGTCAACATCCTTTGATGGGTTTTAAGTTTAATTGAAATTGATTTATGATAAAAAACTTCCATTGAACATTTTCTGAAATATTTGACTGTGGATGTGTTATTTTTATACCATCCATAGTTTATGGAAAAATTGTTGACATTTAGTATGCTAGTTTTAATACAAATATTTATGTTATGTTTAAACCTATTCATATGAGGAATGTATTGGACTTAATAAGTAACAGGTGGAGCCCGCTATAGCTCCTCGATGCATCGGCAGGTCTCATGAGACAACTAGACGTGGAATTGGCTGAGGCCCTTTCCCAATTTGATTTACGGTTTTCGTCGAGGCCTTAATCATTTTAGACGTCTTGGCCAAGGCCTTGACAAAATGTTTCAGAATGTCTGGCATTATACATTCCCTCATTATGAAATTGGTTATTGATCTTTCATGTGATTATTCTTCTAGTAGAATATTCATGTGAGTAAGTGAATGGCATTATCTCATTTTACTTTTTCCATATTATGCTGAAGATCAAGTTTAATAAGGCTTTTGTTTAGTTATACATTGCCTTAAATGTTTATGTTTATTTATGAAAGCTTCCGCAATATTGTTATCCTTACTGAGCATCTGAGCTCACCCCTTTCAATGTTTTAATATTCTCCAAGATGTGAAGAAGTATTTTATGAATGACCTGCAGGGATAGTCAGAAGAGGATATGAGTGTGGACTATGAAGACTTTGTTATTAGTTTTTCACTTTATGATGTAATGTAACACTTATGAATGTATCTAGTGTTTCCAAGGCTACTAAACTAATCGGTCTTTCGAGACTTGGTCTTTTGTGATCATGCCATTGTTACGAAGTAACGCACCAGCTCTGAGTAGCTGGGGTCGGGGCGTTACAATTAAAATTAACATTGTTCATCTAAGATTATCATCCATTCAAGTCTATAAAGATGTTTTGTTAAGTGTCTTTGAATTTACAAAATATATCCCATAGGAGTGTCAAAATAGTTGTGCAATAAGGCTCATTTTCATGCACCATGTGATGATCCAGTCAAATCCCAATGCACCCATTTCATATTTATTACCCCTTGGTACAAATGTTCTAGAGGCAGTTCTACTTGTAGTATCCATACAAAGATGTAAATGCTTTAAAAACACTCACTTTAAAATTCTCCAAGATTCTATATTATCTTCATATACCTAAAATTAAACTTATAGTTATCCCTAAGGTTATTAATAAAGTTTTCTAATCCTTGTTTCCAGTGATTAAGTCAAATATTTCTATGATATCAACTATAGAAACCACATCATTTTACACATATTGTAACATGAATTCTTAATATAAAGATATGTTTATTATAACCCAAAGATCACGAGGCATAATGTCTTTAGAATACTAGGTAAATAATATATAAATTTAAAACTAAAAGAAAAATACATTATTTAATTCTCCATAATGAGCTCATAAGTCATTAAGATCTCTTAAAATTGAACGGGATAACTCGATGAATACATATAAAAAAGGGTTGATCTAAAAATCCTACTGAGAGAATAAAAAAACCAGGATTCATAATGTGTGAGTGAAATGTCTAACATTATATCCTAAAAGAGAAGGAACATGAGTTTTCTCATGGGAGAAAAAAATTATAATGTCCCATCCTGACTCACCTCTAAGACAGTGGTCGGACCGGTGGGTCACATGACCTCAAGTGCAACTCTCGTAATTCCAAATGTTGTCGACTTGAAGTGAGGGCCTACAGTGTGTCCATGGGGAGACTATTACCTCATATATCAAAGTACACAAAAATATTAAAAATATATAATATATAGTTGAAACATAATTGGAACATCTTGTAGCACAAACATTAATAAATAATTGAAAAATCAACTGAAGAAGGATTTGACATAACAGAACAAAACTGTTCAATTCCAGTTTATACATTATATGAATGCGTGGCATTATAATGATGCAATAAAGAAAACACAAAACAATACAAAATGATCTAATGTTTTGTAAAATAATAAAGAAAATATAGAAAACCCAATGGGTTATCTCTATGAGCATCTCGAGATCTAGCTCAGACCTTTTCTTCTAACACCCAGGTAAAATCAATACATCAAACAACCTAGATTCTATAAATATATGGTCTACTCAGGTACCAAGGATACCCGAGTAAAGTGTGAGATATAAATTTTAGTAGGATGGAACCCATGGTGTCTAGTCCAATCCTGAAAATGTAATATAATTTAAGAAGTGTTCTTTATAAAATAAATGCAGATTGATAACAATTAATAATGACAACATGGTTCGGGATCCTCAATGGGAACCTGTAGCATACCACCTACTTTGGCCTATGCTAGAAATAAGAAAGGTCGTACCTGTTTATGAATAATACGTGTACCAATTCCAAATGTAATGAGGAAACTCAAGAATCACACCCCCAATCTTATTCCTTGGATGGTGGTCTATTTCCCATGTATTCGTAGATGTATGCTAATAATAAAGAGAGAAAAATCACCAGTTCATGCTCTAATATAAATAAAACCAAGAAGTATAGCATAGGAAATTAACGAATATAGTCAATCAATAAATTAAATCAATCTTCCAAATCTAATAGTGGTTTCTGAGCCCGTCCATGAGGTATCAATACAATATAACCATTCAAAATATCCAATTCCACCAAAATCTTATAGGGTGATACCTTTTGAAGGTTCAATTAACGCTTGTGGTTTGGTAACCATGAGTATATCCTTTGCATCACACATAATGGACCAAGTATCACCCAAGGCATGGAATGACCATTTTACCAACACGTATATCCTTGGTTTCCACTTAATGAACTAATATCACCCAATAGTATAATAGAAAGCATGCGGAGCCCTTGCTTGGGGAGCCTAAAAAAAGCTTCCCTAGTGCATTGTGGTAAAACCACATGAGCATGAGAGTCCATCCTTGAGACTTTAATATGGAACTCATGGTTTCTCTAAAAAAATTTCAAAATATTCACATCATGAAATCCGTATATCACAATTCAATGCATTTATAATATTTCATAAAACTATATAAACATATCTTGCCTTCAAAAAAAGCATAAGGCATTTAAAAAAAAACCAAGAATGAAAAAATTACATGCCATTATAAGAATTATAATATCTTAAGATAACAAGCTTATAATATTTATATATAGGAATTCTAAAACAAAGAATAAGAATTAGTCACTTTAATAATAAGTGGAATATAAACAAAAGCGCATGAAATTTACATGCCTCAAACCATAGGTCATCAATGACAATAAGTAAAACAAGATAACAAGATTTTCTATGCAAAGTGTTAAATAAACAGGTTTCTTGTTCCACCCTCCACATATCATTATGTGTCAACCACTTAATGCAAGGAAATTTATTCATAATGAATAATCCATTTAATCAAACACATGTTATTAAATTCAACAACGTATTGAAAATAATTTTATTCTTACATGTTCTTCTATATTTAAAAACTCATGGAAAGGATTTCCTCCATGATGGGGCATTCCATCCAAAACATTCTATTAACATTATCAAAACAAGGATATTGAATTTAATGTGGCATGAAAGAACATATAATGTGAAACGGTCAAGATGGAAGTTACCTACTTGGGTAATCTCTTATAAAATGCAATTAAAACTCATAAGAGGTTTTAGGTTATAAGTGGACATTAACTAATTTCCATTAAGAAATTTCAAATGTGGGGCGCAAGTCACCATGAGTAAGCTACACTATGTATTTCATTCCATCAAATTGTATATTATATAGAAGGCATAACTATTTACATAATTTACTATGTGAGTCATTTCCTCTCATGTGCCAAGATTACCATTTTTGGTTTCATATAACACATTAACATCATTAGAACATGGAAATACTATTCATAAGGTCAAAAGGGGGTCAAATTATGGTGACTTGGTCATTACAACACTTGCAGTCTTAGGAAATTCCATATTAAATGTCTAATGTAAGTTAAATGGTGCTTTGGTTCAAAAAAACATTTTAATAAAAAGAGGGAAAACCCATTAGAGATATCAAAAGGACCAAGTAAGATGTGTGCTTTAAATCTAATAATGACATCATGCATACGGAAAACATCAATGCAATAATACCCAGCATGGTAAATAATCATAAACTACCACTGTGAGTTTTTGTAGATAGCGCACCTCTATTGAGGGAGTTTTATTACTAAACAATGACTTTTTTTACAAATGAAAGTGTCATCATAACTAAGAACATATTAAATAAAATGAATTATATATAAAAAATCATAAGTAAGAAAAAAGATAAATTCGATTTAATGAATTCATGAATTAAACTGTCTAGGAGAGGGACGCTACATGAAGCAGAAGACCAAGCCAATGCTTTCAAACTCAAGTTGTTATCCACTCGCATGCACACACACACACACATATATATACACACTTAACCCAATTCATGTATTCTTTATTCCATGATATAATTCACATATAAGGATATACATATTTATATATATGCATACTTTCGTATATAGTCATGAGACTTCTAAAATTGATAATAACCCACTATAACATAACATGGTGCCCATAAACATCATAAGATTATCTAATTAAAGGTGAAAACCAACATTGAGTACTAAAAATTACCTTATATAGTGGTAGATAACCGAAAAAACCATTAATACCTTGAATATGGAGGAATTTTCCAAAACACGCATCAATATAACCCGAGAGGCAATCTTCACAGATGTTTAATAGAAGAAACTCAAAAATTAGATCAAACCCTATGATAAAGTTTTAGATGAGTGGAAATCCCTAAAATAAGAGACCTCTAAGTCATTGGAAAATGAGAGGTGAGGGAGGATAAAACTTTACTTGGGATATTTGGACCCAGAACAGGTGGAAACCCGATTGAAATCAATGCCATAGAAGGATCTCAGAAGAAGGTATGTCATGCAGCCAAAGGGATCCCAAGGGGAGGGGCCTCACACATAGAGAGTAAGAGGGAGTGGGCATGTCGCATGCTGGACGAGAAAATGGATCCCCTTAGGGTGGAAAAAAAATAACCTAACAAAAATAATAAAAATAAAAATAATATTAATATTAATAAAAATAATAATAATAATGTTATTATTATTTTTAAGACATTTGATTATTTTTATTTTTCAATTTTTCTCATTTCAATTTTATTTTAATTTGAAATTGTGTATTTTTAATTTATTTAAAAATAACTCATTTCTTCCATGTGTTTGAATTTTCAAAATTTTGTTCCAAAGCCCGATTTAAAAAACAACCCAAGAATTTTTTTTAAATCCCTTATATTTTTTATCTGGTTCAAAAAATGAGACATTACAACCTCCCCACCTTTGATATTTTTATTCTCAAGAAGCCTTCGGAAAAAAAGAAAACATCACCCAATATAAAAGGGCCATGAAGTCTCACAAAAACAGTCACATTGCATCTCAAAATTCCAGAGGAACCTTTAAGCATTGATTATGAAAGAGAAACTTAAGCCTTTATGATCCAAACAAACCCTCATTTTCATATAAACACATCGAAGTGATGCATACCTAATTATGTTTAGTTAGATACATGACCATGGTAACATCTCTTGAAAAAAATGGTGGTTCTCCCCACCATAGGTCTAAGCATTATAATGGAAAAATATGAGCCACGACACATTCCACCATTGGATGTTTTTACATGACACACCCTTCAAAATTCTAGGGATTATTCTCTCATGATTTTCAAAATGGATAAAAAGATCGATTCCACCTCTACTGCAAATCCATTTTCTTGCTATATTTTCTTGACATTCCCTGGATGAATCAAACCACACTCATCTCCTTGAAAATTTTCCATAAATAGTCCTTCACTGATTGCTCCACCGAACAAGAGAGACAACAAGTCAAGTCACTATGGATGACCATTCTAGAAGATGTTTAACATAGAAAAATGAAATTTTACAAACTGAACTATGATATACTCTTATAAGGTTTATCTCATTCTCCACAAAAATGTACTCTAAAGACCATACACCATGTTTATGAGTAAGACATTGGTTCAAACACCAGATGTCCACATCAGAGCATTGGTTGAACCCCCAGCAACAACTACCTGGTGGTTATGTCAGAAGAAATTGATGTGGTACAAGTGTTCACCTAAGGTATTACTACACGAGAATCCAAGGGCTACTCAAGACTAACTAGGCTTTGATAAAAACAAAACATTAATCATGAAACTTAATAGATATTACCAAACACAATTTAAAATTTAGTGTGGCGTAAGAATGAAACTCACATACTACATCATGGGAAATGTCATGATATGGGACATTCTAGTCACCAAACTAGAGTATAGTAGGGGGATTTCAAAATAATACCATAAGTAAAATGATTGAACCACTACTGCTTGATACCTTATAAGAAACTCGGATTCACCTACCAATCCACCATTATTAATCAATCATTAAGCCTTTACCACTGAAGGCATCTGACAATCCTTCTAGCATAACAACCGTAGTCCACCAATGACCAATGGTGTTGCTCAAAGGTTTGGTACACCTACAACCACATAAAAATCATATTTATGAGAATGAAACGACACGATTTAATGTTAAAAAGCCTCATGATATTTATTTTATCCCAACAATTCTCTAATTTTTCTCTTTCTTTGTGTTTCATCTACCATAAAGGAAATGCATTTAACGAAACCGACATGAACCTCCCCACCTTAGGAGTGTCCTAATCATCAAAAAGAATATATAGAGTAGCCACGTAAAATCACCTTAGGTGATAATTCATATAAACAAAAACATTTTAACCATTTTCATGAAGTCCAAAACCAAACCGACCAGTATGTCAAACCACCACAGTCTCTAGATGTCATCTGGAGTTTTAGTACAAACTTCATTTCTTTATTCCTAGGTCACTCCACTCTAGAGATGACCTAATACCGCACTCAACAGTTCAAGGCTTAATTATTCCACCAAATCCAACTAGTTCATCACTATATTAAAGACTTGATGGCACCAGGCAATGAACAAATACTACCCTGGGGCTATAGAGATGAAAGAAAACTTTTAACTCAGATGACGATGTACCAAGTCATCCATCATTGTGGAGAAGAGAGGGTCTAATGACCTATAAAGAATATGATCATGACCATTGTATGCATAACCTCTTGAAACCAAGCATCACTAGGTGCTCATATATGTATCAAGGGAACCAACAAACATGAACACCCGTCTGGATAAGGGTTTCATTTTAAGAAAGGCAGTTTGACAAGGGACAAAGACACATGAATAAAACCAAAAGGGAGAAAAATCACAACATTAAAAAGGATTTTAATTTAAATTGGTTCTAACTACCATGACTAGTCCCTTTCAGAGAGAAAGCATCGTCCCAAACACCGTTTGATGATAATAGAATTCACTAGGCTCAAAATATGATCATCTATAACATTTCTAAAAGAAATAACACATACAAAATCACTTTTGCTTCAATTCGAAGGTAACTCAAGGTAACATCCCAGGTAAATAAAGAATAAAACATTTTCATATTTATTAATATTTTTAAATTAAATATTAATTTTACTTTAAAGGGGTTTTTATGTTTGATAGCGTACACGATACACAACAAAGATATTCTTTGAAAACTTACGTTGCACACTAGCAATAAAATAATATTATTTTAAATGGTAGTTAACACGTAGCCGTTGTATTGGTGGGAATGAATATAAATAACTAAAATATGATTATATATGTTTTTTAAATGTTTTTACATTTTTCCAATAAAGGATAAAGGCTTAAAATACAAAAAGAATTCAATTTTTGGGCATATATACTCTAATATTCACTAAAGGTCCACTTATCGCCTTTTGATGGAGAACCATCATTAAATATAGTTTTTGTCACTCTTATACATTATATTGGACCAAATAAAATTCTTCTTTAGAATCGGGACATCAAAATTTACTTTGTGTAAATTTTTGGTATTTTTCTGATAACGTTCTTTTTTTAATGAATAGTGGAAAATGTTGTATTTTAATTCCAAACATATTTTTAATATAATTTTTTTATATGATTATATTATATTATGAATTGGTTTTAAAGTTAAATTAGAATATATTTTTACCATTTAATCTAACAGTGGTTGTTGGAATTAATTTCACTTTGAAATTGGACATAAACTAGTGTCAATCTTTTGATATATATTGTTTCATAAAAACACACTATTTGTTCTGACAGCGGGAATTAACTATTAAATTAATTATTTTAACTTATATGTTTTGAATTTTGTTAAATATAAATCATTTTTGAATTTGGAATATCAAATATAGCTTAGGTTGAAGTTTTGGTATTTTTCTGAAAAACCTCAATTTTTTATGAATAGTGAAACCACTAAGTGTTACTTAAAAAACTGATTTTTTGTTTAAATGAAATTTTAGCACCTCTGTGTTTTGAATTTAAAAAATCCAACATACATGGTTTTCATTTGGAAGTAAAATGTTGTCCAATGGGATTAAAATAATTTTTTGGTGAATAGTAACTTTTATGTTTTTAATCGCGATTAAAGGTAATTACTGTAGTTTAAGGTAAAAATGATATTATAATAAAATGAAAATAACTTGACACTTGTCCTAAACCTATTTTATGAGTCATGGGTGACCAAGACAACCCATGGGTATATTTTTGGCACCCCATGGAGCCACTTGGGTAAGATAATGGCATTAATGCCTTTTATTTAAAGTAAAAGTAAAAATGACACAAACATGTATTGTTTTACTAAAACAATTTTTAAATGGGGTTAAACAAGTAAGATTTTTGACTATAAATAGTCATTGGAAATATAGAAGGATTTCCTACATCATAGTATTTTTTTATAATTTTTAGACATTAAATAAATAAAATTATTTATGACATCATGATGATGCAGTGATTACCTCATTATTTAACGATTTAAATAAAAAGAAAAGATAATGTAAAATCTAAGACCTAAAAATGTCAAAAACCTATTGTATGGGTGCATTTAGAACTCTTATCACCTTATCTTAGAAATACATCAATGTGAGGCCTTTTAAATCCGAAACTCTTTATAAAATAATGTAACATTTCTTAACTTTCCAAGAGTGCCCCTCCTCTCCTCTTATAAAAGGTCCTCACCTCTACCTCCATACCCACACCTCTAAAGCCTTTGGCTCAGCCAAACCCTACCCATTTTGTCTCTACACATCCCTCTCTTACTCCTAGAAGCCTCACTTTGGGCAGAAGTCTTTCCAAGGAATCCTTTGAGCTCAAATCAAAAAGAGTTACCTGTTTTAAAAGACATTAAAGAACGATCGAGTCAAGTCAGACCTGAGGGATGGGACTTCGTCTCAATATCCTTTCATTGAGGCATATTTTTCTTTATACACAACCTTATTTTATACTATGTATAAACCCATTTGACTTTTAAGTTTATCCAAAAGGAATCTTTTTTATACGAAGCGTTTCACTAAATGACAAAAGGGAATGTTTTTGTCGTACGTATGCGGTGACAACAACTTCTCCGCCACCATGACCATTATTTGAGTTTTGAATTCCTCTACAAGCCATACCTTTTTTTAAATGAAAAATAAATACCATGTTTTACTTTTGTTTTATTTTGGTTTTGAAAATGGTTTTAATAATGTTTTTATATCAATGTGTTTTATTGATATCTTGTGATTGAAAAGTGGAAATGTTATGTTTCCTTTATGCATGTTTTATGTGATACGATTATGTTATGGTTCTTGGGAATTATTATGAAGATGGGTGGTTCTGTGATAAACTAAGGGAGAGTGAGCCCAATATAGATGTCCAATGCATTGGGTAACATGAAGGAGTTAAACATTAATGTTTCTTCGAAGAAATTTAGGGAATATACTGTGATGGGTATTCCAAACGTAACCAAGAGGGTTACTCCCTATGTAAGAATGTTATGAATGCCTCAAGTTACCTTTATGTCTTATGATTTCTATGATTTATCCATGATTTGATGAGGTATGTTAAAATGATTATGTTTTATGAGTAAAGTGTGATTTTATACATGGACTATGTTTTCATTTTGTACTTTTATATCCCTTACTGAGCTTTTTATGCTCATCCCAAGTTTTTGAAATGTTTTTCACAGGTCAAAGGAAAGGTACATGATATGATGATTGTGTCGAGGAAGTGTCAAGAAATAATCCATGTTTTATCTTAAATATGTTTCCTTTGATGGGAAAAATGAATACTGTCTTTTATGTAACTACCTTGTTTAAATGTGGAATGTAATGCCTGATTTATGATCTAATTTTCTAAAACACTAAACCTTAAAATATCCTCAATGTGAATTATTCATTTAATTCAATATTAAGTAAGGTTTAAGGCTGGGGCCTTATAGTTGGTATCAGAGGTTGGTTTAGATAACTTTAGGAGTTAGAATTATATTAAATGATTATCAAAAAATATTTTTTGATGGTGAAATTGAAATGATATAGCATTTGAAGATTACCATGTTGCTTCATCTAAGACATGTTTGTTCAGAATGGTTTTCTGCAGAGGAAACAGGGAAGCGGTGCTAGGAAGACATACAGAAGAAAATAACCTTCCGAATAAACATCCTAAGATGGTTGGAAATGGAACTGAACAGTTTGTTGTAGTAATGGCGCAGTTGACTCAAGCGATAAATGGTGGAGGTATCCATGCACAAGATCAGCCAGATCAACCACATAGGAACATGTGAGTGGTGGAACATTTCATGAGGCAACACCCCCCATCATTTAGAGGATCATCTGACCATGTGCTAGCTGAAGGGTGGATTAAAGCACTGGAGAAGATTTGTGATGTCATGGGGTGTTTAGACAATCAAAAGGTTAGACTTTCTATTTACTGTTTGGAGGGAAAACAGATCAGTGGTGGTTTATGGTTAAAAATATCAGGGATGTTGATGAGATTGATGCTCTCGATTGGGATGAATTCAAAGGTATGTTTCTTGAGAAGTATTTTTCTAAGGCTTTTTGAATTAGGATGGAAAAACAATTCTTGGAATTGAGGCAAGAGGAAGACTCAGTGGATGCCTATGAAGAAAGGTTCACTTGATTGGCAAGGTATGCTCAAAATTTTATCCGAGACCTTGATAGTAAAATCAATTGTTTTTACTCAAAATTAAATCCAAAATATTGAAGGGATTTAGCTTCTCATGAGTTAAAGTATTATGAAAACCTTGTTCGATGTGTTGAGAAAGTGGAAATAGAGTTTGTCGATGATCAAGTGTTCTATAACAACCACCAAAAGAAGAGACCGTGGTGGCAAGAGAAAGGAAATAATTCTTCAAAAAGGTCTGACGGTAAGAAAACTAAGTTTTCAGTTTGTGATAAATGTGGTAAAAGGCATGCTGTGGAATGTCTTTTGAATTCTGGAAAGTGCTACTGATGCGGTAATATGGGACATAAGGCTCATGATTGCACTAAAAAAGATCAGGGTGATGGTAAGACCAAATTTGATTTACAGTTAGGGAAATGTTTTAAGTGAAATAAGATGGGTCACTATGAAAATGAGTGTCCGAAAAAGAGCTCGAGTGATGGAAAGCAGTTAGACTACAAGAAGAAAGGGGTGGTGAAATCCTTTGCAACTACTTAAGCAGATGTTGGGCCATCAAATGAATTTTTACCAGGTACTTTGTTTGTTTTTCCAAATTATTCCAGTGTGTTGTTTGATTCGGGGTCTACATATTCTTTCATCTCTGAAAAATTTTCTAGTAAAATGGGAATACCATCTCAAAAAATGACTCCTGAACTTGTGGTAAAAACACATGGGGGAAATGTTGAGGCAAAGTTTTTTTATAAGAATCTTCCAATCCATATCCGTGGAAAGAACCTACTTGCAAACCTTATTGTTTTACCTCTAGTAGAGTTCGATGTTATCCTGGGTATGGATTGGCTCTCTATTTACCATGTTAAGACCGACTGTAGAGTTAAAGAAGTTAATTTTCAGAAAGACTTTCAGTTTGTGTACAAGAATGAACCCTTAATGTTGATAAGATATCAAGAGGCCGAGAAACTTGTAAAAGATAGAAATGAATGTTACCTTACACATATCGTTGAAAACAAGAGAACTGTTCAGATTAATGATGTGCCAGTGGTAAATGAGTGTCCTGATGTTTTTCCTGATGATTTTCCTGGAATAATACCAGATCGGGAAGTTGAATTTACTGTTGACTTAGTTCCTGATTCTAAGCCCATTTCAAAACCCCCTTATCGAATGTCTCAAACTAAACTTTTAGTGTTGAAGGACCAATTGCAATATTTATTAGAGAAAGGTTTCATTGGACCTAGCACATCACAATGGGGTGCTCCTATTTTATTTATTAAAAAGAAAGATGGTTCTATGAGACTTTTCATTGATTATAGAGCCTTGAATAACATCACTGTTATGAACAAATATCATTTGCCTCATATCTATGATTTGTTTGATCAGCTCCAGGGAGCTTAGTATTTTTCAATGATTGACCTAAGATCGGGGTACCATCAGTTGATGTTAATGGAAGCAGATATTACAATGACTGTGTTTCGAACAAGATATGGCCATTATGAATTTGTAGTAATGCCTTTTGGGCTAACCAATGCACCTGTTGTATTCATGGACCTTATGAATTTAATTTTCCATGAGTTCTTGGATAAGTTTTTGGTTGTTTTCATTGATGATATTTTGGTGTTTTCTAAAAGTAAATAGGAGCATGAAAGAAAATTAAGGGTTATTTTGAAAACCTTAAAAAAAGAAATTGTATGGGGAATTCATCAAGTGTGAGGTTTGGTTGCAACAAATTTCTTTCCTTGGTCACATTGTTTCTAAATATGGGATAACTGTTGATCCTGCAAAAACAAAGGTTGTTGAAGAATGGCCACAACCCATAAATGTAATTGAGATTCTTAGCTTCCTTGGTTTTGCAGGCTATTACCGAAGGTTTGTTAGAAATTTTTCACGGGTATCTAGTCCAATAACTAAGCTAACTCAGAAGGGTGTTAAGTTTATCTGGATAAAAGAATGTGATGATTGTTTTCAGGAGTTGAAAAGAAGATTGGTGAATGCTATGGTTTTGGCACTTCCTTCCAGGAATGGTGAGTTTGTTGTATACAGGGATGCTTCGTTGAAGGGACTTGGTTGTGTCCTTATGTAGAATGATTAGGTAATTGCATATTCTTCACATCAGTTGAAAACTCATGAGCTAAATTACCCTACACGTGACTTGGAAGTAGCTGCTGTTGTTTTTTCTCTAAAAATTTGGAGGCATCACTTGAATGGAGTAAAGTGTGAAATATATAATGATCAAAAAAGTTTAAAGTATATATTTACTCAGAAATATTTGAACATGAGATAGAGGAGATGGTTAGAATTAATCAAGGATTATGATTGTACAATTGATTACCATCTGGGAAAAGCAAATAAAGTGGCTAATGCTTTGAGTCAAAAAAGTAATGCTTCATTAACAATGTTGTGTTTGGAATGTGACTCTTTGGTTAAGGATTTTATGAACATTGGCATAGAAGTTGTTGGTGCAGGATGTATATCTGTTTTGTTTCAGGTATCAGTGAAATCTTCTCTATCTGTCTGAATTAAGCAAGCACAGAATCAAAACAGTGAGTTGCAGAAAAAGGTAGAGCTGGTTCAGAAGGGTAAGTTACCTGAATTTGACATTGATAATGATTGTATTTTGAGATTTGGGAAGAGATTGTGTGTTCCTTGTGATTCATAGTTGAAGAAAGAGTGGTAATGTGAAGCTCATAGTTCTTCGTTTTTAGTTCATCTAGGCAGTACTAAGATGTACAGAGATCTGCGGGAGTATTACTGGTGGGATGGAATGAAAAGTGATATTGCTTATTTTACTGTGAAGTGTTTGACTTGTCAACAGGTGAAAGCAGAGTGGAAGTTACAGAAAGGGATGCTTCATCCTTTACCTGTACCAGAGTGGAAATTAGAGAATATATCCATGGACATCGTTGTGGGATTGTCGAAGACACCTCGAGGTAATAATGCAATCTGGGTTATTGTTGATCACTTGACTAAATCTGCTCATTTCCTTACTATACGAGATACTTTTTCCCCAGATCAACTTTCCCGCTTGTATCTTAAATAGATAGTCAGGTTACATGGATTTCCTCTCTCCATTTTATCTGATCGTGATCCCATGTTTACTTCTATCTTTTGGAAAGGCCTTTAGTAGTCGTTGGATACTGAATTAAATTTTAGTATATATTTTCATCCTCAATCAGATGGGAAGTCAGAAATAATGATTCAGACTTTGGAGGATATGCTACGTGCTTGTTCAATGGATTATCAGGGATGTTGGGACCAACATCTTTCTTTGGTTGAGTTTTCTTATAATAACAGTTTTCATTCTAGTATACAGATGGCTCTATTTGAGGCATTATATGGTAAACGGTGTCGAACTCCAGCTTTTTGGGATGAAGTGGGTGAAAGGAAGCTGATGGGACTAGAATTGGTAGAAGAGATGGCAGAAAAAGTTCAGTTGATTCAGAAACACATGAGAACAGCTCAGAGCAGGAAGAAGATTTATGCAGATAACTGGAGGAAGGATCTATCTTTCAGGGTAGGTGATCATGTTTTTCTTAAAGTTTCACTATGGAAAAGTGTGATGTGATTTGGTAAGAAAGGAAAGCTGATTCCAAGGTTCATTGGACCATATGAAATTCTGGAGAGAGTTGGATCAGTTGAATACTGAGTGGCTTTACCTCTGAGTTTATCTCAGGTACTAAATGTTTTTCATGTTTCAATGTTCAGAAAGTATATGCCAGATCTATCTCATGTTTTGAGCCCAGAGGTAGTTCAGTTGGAAGGGAATCTCTCTTATGAAGAACAACCAGTCCAGATTCTCGACCAAAGAGAGCAAGTGTGGTGAAATAAGGTAATTCACCAGGTAAAGGTTTTGTGGAAAAACCATATGGATGAATAGGCAGCGTGGGATTCCAAAAATGATATGAGGGATAAATACCCCCACTTATTTTGATAAGTGAATAAAATTGTGAGGATGCAATTCCCAAAAATGGAAAAGGATGTAACATCCTAGGTAAATAAAGAATAAAATATTTTCATATTTATTAATATTTGCGAATTAAATATTAATTTTACTTTAAAGGGGTTTCTATGTTCGATAGCTTACCCGATATGCAACAAAGAGATTCTTTGAAAACTTACGTTGCACACAAGTAATAAAATAATATTATTTTAAATGGTAGTTAACACGTAGTTTTTGTATTAGAGGGAATGAATAGAAATAACTAAAATATGATTATATATGTTTGTTAAATGTTTTTACATTTATCCAATAAAGGATAAAGGCTTAAAATACAAAAATAATTCAATTTTTGGGCATATATACTCTAATATTAATTAAAGGTCCACTTATCGCCTTTTGATGGAGAGCCATCATTAAATATAGTTTTGGTCACTATTATACATTTTATTGGACCAAATAAAATTCTTCTTTAGAATCGGGACATCAAAATTTATTTTGTGTAAATTTTTGGTATTTTTCCGATAAAGTTCTTTTTTTAATGAATAGTGAAAAATGCTGTATTTTAATTCAAAACCACTTTTTAATATAATTTGTTTATATGATTATATTATATTTTTAATTGGTTTTAAAGTGAGATTAGAATATAATTTTACCATTTAATCCAATATTGGTCATTGGAATTAATTTTTCTTTGAAATTGGACTTAAACTAGTGTAAATCTTTTGATATATCTTGTTTCATAAAAAACGCTATTTGTTCTGACATCGGGAATTAATTATTAAATTAATTATTGTAACTTATATTTTATTAATTTTGTTAAATAGACATCATTTTTTAATTTGGAATATCAAATATATCTTAGGGTGAAGTTTTGGTATTTTTCTGAAAAACCTCAATTTTTGATGAATAGTGAAACCACTAAGTGGTACTTAAAAAACTAATTTTTCGTTTAAATTAAAATTTACCACCTCTGTGTTTTGAATTTAAAAAATACAACATAAATGGTTTTCATAAGGAAGTTAAATGTGGTTCAATGGGATTAAAATAAAATTTTTGGTGAATAGTAACTTTTTTGTTTTTAATCGCGAATAGAGGTAATTAGTGTAGTTTATGGTAAAAATGATATTATAATAAAATGAAAATAACATGACACTTGTCCTAAACATATTGGATGAGTCATGGACGACCAATACAACCCATGGGTCGATTTTTGGGACCCCATGGAGCCTCTTGGGTAAGATAATGACATTAATGCCTTTTATTTAAAGTAAAAATAAAAATGACACAAACATGTATTGTTTTAATAAAACAATTTTTACATGGGGTTAGACAAGTCATATTTTTGACTATAAATAGTAATTGGAAAGCTAAAAGTATTTCCTACATCATAGTATTTTTTTTATAATTTTTAGACATTAAATAAATTAAATTATTTATGACATCATGATGATGCAGTGATTAACTAATTATTTAATGATTTAAATAAAATGAAACGATAATGTAAAATATTATACCTAAACATGTCAAAAACATATTGGATGGGTGTATTTTGAACTCTTATCACCTTATCTTAGAAATACATCAATGTGGGACCTTTAAAATCTGAAACTCTTTTTAAAATAATGTAACATTTCTTAACATTCCAAGAGTGCCCCTCCTCACATCTTATAAAAGGCCCCCACCTCTACCTACTTACCCACACCTCTAAAGCCTTTGGCTCGGCCAACACCTGCCCATTGTTGTCTCTACACATCCCTCTCTTACTCCTAGAAGCCTCACTTTGGGCATAAGTCTTTCCAAGGAAGCCTTTGAGAACAAATCAAAAAGAGTTACCCGTTTTAAAGGACATTAGAGAACGATCACATCAAGTCGGACCCAAGGTATGGGACTTCGTCTCAATATCCTTTCATTGAGGCATATTTTTCATTATACAGAACCATATTATATACGGTGCATAAACCCATTTGACTTTTACGTTTATCCAAAAGGAATATTTTTTATACGAAGCATTTTACTAAACGAAAAAAGGGATTATTTTTGTCATACGTATGTGGCGACAACGACTTCTCTGCCGCCGTGACCATTATTTGACTTTCGGATTCTTCTCCGAGCAATACCTTTTTATAAAATGAAAAATAAATACCATGTTTTAATTTTCTTATATTTTGGAATTTAAAATGGTTTTCATAATGTTTTTATATCAATGTGTTGTGTTGATATCTTGTGATTGAAAAGTGGAAATGTTATGTTTCCTTTATGCATGTTTTATGTGATACGATTATGTTATAGTTATTCAGAATTATTATGAAGATGGGTGGTTCCATGATAAAATAAGGGTGGGTGAGCCCGATATATCTCTCCAATGCATTGGGTAACGTGAAGGAGTTAAACATTAAGGTTTCTCTGAAGAGATTTAGGGAATATACAGTGATGGGTATTTCAAATGTAACCAAGAGGGTTACTCCCTACGTAAGAATGTTATGAAAGAATCAAGTTACCTTTATGTCTTATGATTTCTATGATTTATTCTTGGTTTGACGAGGTATGTTAAAATTCTTATGTTTTATGAGTAAAGTATGATTTTATACATGGACTAAGTTTTCATTTCGTACTGTTATATCCCTTACTGAGCTTTTTATGCTCATCCCAAGTTTTTGAAATGTTTTTCACAGGTCAAGGGAAAGGTACATGATATGATGATATTGTAAAGGAAGTGTCAAGAAAGAATCCATGTTTTATCTTAAATATGATTCATTTGATGGGAAAAAATGAATATTGTCTTTTATGTAACCACCTTGTTTAAATGTGGAATGTAATGCATGATTTATGATCTAATTCTCTAAAAATCTAAACCTGAAAAGATCCTCAATGTGAATTATTCATTTAATTCAATATTAAGTAAGGTTTAAGGTCGGGGCCATATACTCAAAGAATAATTATTTACCATTACATGAGGGTCTTAAATAGAAAAAACTGATTGCATCATCGAGCATGTCAAATTAGATGTTTATTTTTAAATAGAATTTCTACAGTATATCATGAACCCTCTTTCATCTCTCGACAGAGCCTTAGATCATAAATTCAAATATTTTTTTTCTAATTATGAAAGTACAAAAATAGAAATGGGGTTTTATAATTCTTGGTTTTTATGATTAAATATGTCAATAAAAAATATGAATGTGATGATACAAAGAAGGAAGGAAGAATATTAATTAAGTGTGATCAACCTGGGGAAATCCCATGATGATCATCCTTCATCGCTTCAAGAGATAGGGTTATGATATTTTAATTCATGGTTTGTAACACTTATAAAATGAATTTTAATAATTTTATACAAGGATAACTCCTCGGGTTCAGTCAAAAACACACAATGATTAATCGGATACCACCAATGATTGGGTGATTTGTGTTCGAACTTCATAACCAAAACTCACCACGACAACACATGAAGAACTCGATGCGCTGTACATATTTGTATGCTATTTCAATGTGTTACCATGAATTTAATGTATATGGCCATTATAGTGTTTATTTCAGTTCAATTGAACAATATGAACAACACAAACACTACAATTGAAAGGGGGAAGAAGAAGTGGTGAACCATGTGTGAAACATCACATGAATGGGTACCCCCTAACATGATCATATGAGTCAAGAATGACATACCAGTACCTAAATAAATTAAATAAAAAAAGAGGATGAAGAAAGACAACATACAAACCTGGAATTAAAAATACCATTAAAATATTTCAATATAATGTTCGGGATTTACAACATATTCCTCCCTGGGTGATCACAAGAGGTTTAGAAACCCATGAGAGGGGAGGAAGTGAAATATATTGAGTTGGAACTTCTAATGGCCTCACGAACATCAAATATTGGTGCGAGGAATCATTTGGGACTCCAATATGTAAGAACCTTGCCTCTAGTTTGAACTACTAAATGTGGTTCCCAAGGTGATCTTTTATAGTAAAATTGGAAGGTGGGTTTGAGCACACAGATAGTGTAAAACAAATAGGCTCATAGATTTCGGCAACTATAGAATCCAATATCCCATTTGAAAAAAACTAAAAAGTTTTATAACCACAACATATCATTCTACACCAATTTTTAGTAATCATTTGGATGAGGGGATCCAGAGATATTTTTAAAATACAGAACATCATGTTTGACTTGTGCAAATTTGATTCCATGTACAAATCGGTTCGGATGGGAATTTTTGAGGTGGAATGGGGATTGGGATCCTTCATATGAAATGTAGCCTATTAGATTTTGGGACCATACCTATAATTTCATCCCCTTTGGAGGCACCTTTTAGTAGAAGAATGTGTTTTAGTCCAGTGGTGTGCTTGGATCATGTGCAGATTGGACCATTTTTCTTTGACTTCATCATGGGTACTCCAAATCACCTCCTCCTACAATATAATTATAAAAACAAGTAACATTTCCCTTTTTAACAGCGTTAAACACCAAATAATTTAATAAAACAAAGAGTAAAATTTTTTATCATAAATTTAATTTTCAATATAAAACTCATTTAATATATTTGTATAAGGGTGAAATAAAACAGTGAATCGTGGTATGATCACACCCCCATACCTAAAAATTTGCACTCCTGGGAAAAGTATAATATCCATATCATGTCCCATTCCTAAATAAATTGTGTGAAAACATCCAAGATGATTTTGAAATGAAATTCATCATGTCTATTTTATGGAACCAATTTTCCTTTCACTATTCTTTTCTTACATTCGAATTGGTTCAACTTCATTTGTTCACCCAGGCAACTTGTCCCAACCTACCTCACATACAAATTTTCCCTCTTTAGTCAAGGAACATATGAAATTTGAAATATTATCTTTTCCCTAAGTTCATGTGATCATACTATATTCTAGACAAGATTCTATGGTCTCTAGCAATAGAAACTAGTGTGCTACTCAAGAGGACTTCCAAGAGGTTGTTCTGATGTTCAATGGTTCATAGGATTTAATGTTTTTAAATTTGTGGCTAAAGAGGAGTGTTTAATCTCTTATGTACAAAAAATTTCAAAATTCAGAAAGTGTTCACAATGAATGTACACACTCAACCACTCAAAAAGTGTATTACCTCCCAATGACTATGCCCATTGTCCATTTGTGTGGGTCACAACCAAGAAATGAATAATAATGACCAAACAACCTATTTTACCCATTTTATTCTTTTGTTCTGTTATTTTTTCTAATGAATAGAACTGCGTTTTTTTAGTTGTTTAGTGAGATAAAGAGAGAAACATGTGTACAACAATGATGTAATATGGATTGTGAACCCATAACCCAAGGAAAATGTAAGCCCCCTTTAAATCAACCCATAACAATGATTCTTTTCCCAAAGTTCCCATGGAAACAACCTCTCTCCCACACTTTCTGAAAATAAAACAAAAATATACACAAGATATGGGTACGTAGGGATAAATTAGCTTGTAATGTGGCTACCTAACATGCATTTCTTGTACTCTAAGGATTAAGAAGGATAAAATGTAAAGGTGGAAGAATATAGAGGATAATTGTAAGAAGGGATTTTTAATGAGTGGTTGCATCTATCATGAATGTAGAATAATTGAATCTTATTGATTCAGACAGAATCAAGGCTTGTTCTAGTTTCTCTACATGAAATGAGACACTCATGAAAGTAATTAAAAGGAAGAATTTTCAATAATGGTCTTAGAATGTCTCTCAGGTAATGGATTAAAATATTAGTCAGTGCTAAAGAAGCATGAGATTCAAAAATCCATAAAACACTTATGAATGATTTGAAAATACAAATTCAAGAGAAATATTCCCTATAAACATTCATTTGAAATACATTTCTCAAAAAAAAAATTTAATTTTCCACACAATCAACTCAAGCATGAAAAATGATTTTGGATACTCTTTTTAAGATCAATTTTTATTTAAAAATACAAAATAAGGGGAAAATCAAAACTGAAAAAAACAATATTTTATTTAATTTTTTTTATTATTTTTTTAATCCAAAATAATACATGTCACTCCCACACCTAAAAGTTATGTTGTCCTCAATGAAAGTATTTTAAATAAATAGACAAGTAAATAAAGGTAGGGAGAAGGGACATCTTTCTAAGTAGTGTCATATGTGGAATTTATCATCTGGATTTCCTCCTTGAGATGTTATAGAAAATCCATATAGAAGTTACAGCATCCGACCTTTTTATCACTTAAACTTTCATTACATTTTACAAAACCGAGGATCTTTAAGGTTTAGTGTCTTGGAAACCAGGAACTTAAAACATGAAAACATAAAACATTCTTCTTAAACACTTAAAAGGCTTCTCCTCAAGTTCATCCTAGGTTCATTACTACATCTCATAACCTGGGGAAATAAATCAAAAGAAAGGGTGAACAGAAGGCCCAGTAAGGGAGACAAGGGAAACATTTAACATCTGAACTTGAGATACATCAATAAAGTAATGAAAAGAACGTTAAGGCATGAGAATGAAATCATGAGGCATATCATAATAAAAATAACATTTTTCATAACTTTAAGATGTGGTTGAAACATTTAATATTGACAATCATTTAATTTCGCCAAGGTCCATCCCCAAGGTGTCATTAAAAATTACCAAGGTTATTCACCAAGGTATCAGTCTAAATGGTCATCTCTAGAGATTAAGTCTTTACCCAATTCATTAGAGCGCTATCTGGGCGCACCCTTGACTTGTCTTTATTATAATTTGAGCCAAACATATCATCATAAATAATTTCATAAACAACCCATATATCATAAAAGAAATGTGTTTCATTTCATAATCATAACGCTTTAAAAACTGTTTTAGGACATGATCTTTATGTCACGTTAAAATCCACAGAAAAGGAAGGTGGGTCTCATGTATGTAAATCCCAGACTTTAAAATATAACATTTTGGTATATATGTGAATACCAGTTTAGAAGGAAGATATTTCAGTATTCACTTAACAAAATAATATAATTTGAGAAAAAGAGAGAGACATTTGAGATGGAAATTCTGCAGCATAATGGCTATGCATCGGGGTTTTAGAAAACATTGTAAAGAGAGGGGACGTAGGTCAAACATTAATAAATGACCCATAAAATAGTATAGGGACAGAATATGAAGGATATATGAACATGGTAATAAAATTTGAATGTTATAAAATATGAAAAGAAGAACATGAAAGGAAGACAAAAATAAGATTTCTTTTATGAAAATTTGGCAGTCTAACGGCGTCACTTAAACTTCAAAAAAAGAATTGATGAGATCAAATAGGGTCTCTCATCATATGAACATAAAATATCAGTATCATAGATATAGATATCATACCCCAACATAATAAAAATAAACTTGAAAGACTTGACATGAATGTAGAACTTTGAAAAATGAGAAAGGTGAACGAATCCCTTAAAAATTCGGCAGCCTAACGGCGCCACTTAAAACATAAAATTACTGAATTGAAGAGATCCAATAGGGTCTCTCATCATATGAAAATAAAATATTAGTATGATAGATTTAGAGATCATACCCCAAAAACATATAAAGAAACTTGAAATTCTTGACATGAATGTAGAACTTTGAAAAATGAGAAAGGTGAACGAATCCCTTTAAAATTCGGTAGCCTAACGGCACCACTTAAAACATAAAAATAATGAATTCAATAGATCAAATAGGGTCACTAATCATATGAACATAAAAGATCAGTATGATAGATTTAGAGATCATACCCCAAAAAAAATAAAAAGGAACTTGAAATACTTGACATGAAAATATAACTTCAGAAGGGTGAAAGAATCCCTTAAAAATTCGGCAGCCTAACGACGCCACATAAACATTCATAAATTGAATTGATGAGAGAAAGAGGCGGTATCTCATCATATTAACATGAAAAGTTCAGTAAGATGAATTTAAAATAACATCCTCCAACATAAGAACATGTAGCATAAAACAAATGACATAAAAAAGATTAGTTGAAAAGAAAGAGAGAGGTCAGATCCCTTACCTTAAAACATAACTCTTAAAACACAACGGTTGGGACCTTGAGGGCTTGGGGGCACCTTTTTAGGAATCCTTGGGAGATAATGAGACCATAGCTTCATTGGGGGGAGAGTTGGTAGTCGAATGGATGAGAGGATGGCTTGGTATTTATAGGGAAAGCGAGGGGACAAGGCATTAATGGCCAAGGGACACCTCATTGGTGGTTTTGGAAAAACCATGGGCATTCCCATGGTATTTCCCCATGGTATTGGCCACTTGGGACACCTCATACCTTATATTACTATTAATAAGTCAACCATATTGATTACATACTTAATACATCATTTAATGATGTCATTAAACACTCGTAACTTAAAAACTGTATTTTCACAATTCATTGAAAATTCAACTTTCTCAGAAAAATCCCAAAATTTCACCTTAACCAAATATCAATTCTCTGATTTCAAAAATGAACTCCATTTTATAAAAATAACTTTATAAATATTTTTAATTTATTTATTAAACAAATACACTATTCACCAAAAAATCATTTTTTTTAGAAAAATATGCAAAAATTACCGTAACATAATATCGATGCTCTGAGTTCAAAAATGAAATCCATTTTATAAAAATATTTTTCTAAATATTTTTAATTTAATTTTTAATTAAAAAACACTATTCACCAGAAAATTCTAATACTTGAATAATAATTTATGAAACCGTTATTTACCCATTTTATTGAATCACATTACTTAATCAAGGTGCCTAGATTATATTAATGCTTTATTTATGTGAGATTACTAATCCATTTGGTCACATTACTAATCCTAAGAATAAAATCACTATTCATAATATACTATTCATCAAAAATTAAGTTGATCTTATTAGACTCTAAATTTTGTACTGAACATAATTGTAGAAGACAGTTTTTTAAAAATAAAAACACATTTTTAATTATTTAAGGTTTATATAAACATTTTTAAAATATCCTTTCTCTAAAATGAATAAAAAATATGCATACTATATTTATCAAGACATTTGAAAATTCATAAACTTCAACATAAGAAGAAATGAAAAATTTTATTTAAAACAAAGGATTATACAAGGCAGTTACAGTCTCCTTACATAACCCCTTATCACACCAGCATAGGACCTAAGTGTAAGGTTTGCTAAGGTGAGAGAACATGAGGGAGGCTCGGCCAACATCACAGGAGTAGTAATTTCTATCAATTTGAACTTCTTGCGAAGGTGATTCCATTCTAGCTTCACACGATGAAGTTCAGCTTGGGTTTGGTCTAGAGCAATGCCCAGTGGTGCTACCTCCTTCCCATGTTCTGTTAGATGGGCTTCGATTGGTTCAAGACTACTGGGTTAGGCCATCAAATTTTTTTCGATATTAATTAACCAAGATTATGTGTATTTAGAGACAAATATCGAAATGTTTAGTTTCCAGCGGTCATATTGACCAATGGTCATATAACAGTCATAACCCAACAGTCTCATTTTAATTATACTCATGTTATCTAATGAAATAGTTTTTTTGAGTATAAAAAAAATAACACACAAAATTAGGAAACAAGATTTATTCAAAATTTCGGGTCGTTACAATCATCCCCCTTAAGAAATTGCATCCTCACAATTTTTAAAACTAGGTTTTGTAATTTCATTGAAAGTCCCACAATGGATAAGGAGTCTGTAAAACTATTAATTTTAACGAAAGAAAGGGAAGTAAAAGGTCACCCGAGTTAACCCATACTTAGGATCCCATGTAGGAAAACATGGACATGTAGGAAAAAAAGGGTCACGTTCTAGGGGATAGTGATAGAAAACATGATTAGGAGAAAGTTAACAAAAATAAAATCACAAACTTATGATGTGTCAACGGTATTTGATTTCCTAGTAGGAAACGTTAATAAACAACATTTTTTGTTTTATGTTCATTTTCATAGTTTTAAGGAATTCATTTACTACAAAGAATAAATACATAAAGAAATATACCTACCTTCATGAAGAGTTTAATCCTTTAATAATTTTCTACCAAAACTAATCTTTTCTGTAAATGACGAGAATTCAAAAACACTTGGTCTCATCAAAAGCACAAGAATAATCTTCTATAGAATCACATAATCCACAAAAGATTAACTATCTATTTATTCTATCTTTAAACATTATCCCAAAAATAGAAAGGGTAAGGTAAAACAACTCTTCAAAAAGAAATAATCCCATAGGAATGGAAACTACTTTTAAATCATAAAAGTTCCATGGTACTACCCAAAGTTCATCATAGAACATTACATAAATAACTTTCCATAAAATTTCTCAAAATAAACCAAACTAAGATTGAAACCCAAATACAAGAAGGATTTGATAACATAGTCTTCCAAAATAAACTTCATAGTTCATCTCCAAACAACATCAACCACTCTTAAAATCTTATAACAAAAGTAGCAAACCTAAACATATTTTTCCCAAGATAGGATAATCATTTTGATAAGTAACCTAAATTACAATAAGTCCACCTTAAATTCATCGATTCTTCAAAATATAAGTCAACCTTACTCCTCAAAGAAAATACAGTAGTAATATTTTTACCTTGATCATATAGGGTCCCTAAAATAGTGAACATCTTCCAAAATAATAATCATCTTTTAATCCCCTAATCATCTCTGTCATATTAATACGGAAATCGTCACATTTCTTATCACATTGTTGTTGGGACATGTTCTTCCATTTCCCACCATTAACTCAGAAGAGAAAGTATAATTAGGGGCTTAAATACTTAGCCAATACTCATGAAAAGTAACTTAAATCATAGAAGGATAACTTGTAGAAGAAAAGTATACCCTATCTTATGATCCCCTAGGTTCTAAACTAGGTTATCCATGATCATATATTCTTATGTAAATCTTTATTTTATTTTATCATTGTTCCTTTAATAATGGTTCATACTAAGCTTATGAATTTACCAAATCATATCCCCCAGGAGTGTCTTAACCAAGAGTGCAGCAAGGCTTGTTGTCGTGTACCAGTTCCCATTCGAGTCTAGCTCAAAGTAGTGTTTTCGGGTTTTACCCCTATGTACATCTGTGCCAGAGCCACCTCTACCTGCTCGTATCTAGATAGAGATGTATTTTATTGGGAACCCCTTACTCAATACTCACCAAAATACCAGGAAGATTTCCTATATTTAAAAATTTCTATAGGGTTCTTCCTAGATTTTTCATATGCTAATTTCCACAAATAACTAAACCTTCTTTTGATACCAACTATAGCATCCTGCCTTTTTATCACTTAAACTTTCATTACATTTTACAAAACCGAGGATCTTTAATGTTTAATGTCTTGGAAACCAGGAACTTAAAACATGAAAACATAAAATATTCTACTTAAACAATTGAAAGGCTTCTCCTAATGTTCATCCTAGGTTCATTACTACATCTCAAAACCTAGGTACATACATCAAAAGAAAGGGTGAGCAGAAGGCCCATTAAGGGAAACAAGGGAAACATTTAACATGTAAACTTGAGATACATCAATAATGTCATGAAAAGAAATTTAAGGCATGAGAATGAAATCTTGAGGCATATCATAATAAAAATAACATTTTTCATAACTTGAAGATGTGGCTGCAACATTTAATATTGACAATAATTTCATTTCACCAAAGTCCATCCCCAAGGTGTCATTAAAATTACCAAGGTTATTCACCAAGGTATCAGTCTAAATGGTCATCTCTAGAGATTAAGTCTTTACCCAATGAATTGGAGCGCTATCTGGCCTCACCGTTGACATGTCTTTATTATCATGTGAGCCACATATATCATCATCAATCATTTAATAAACAACCCATATAGCATAAAAGAAATGGGTTTCATTTCATAATCATAACGTTTTAGAAACTGCTTTAAAGACATGATCTTTATGTCACTTTAAAATACACAGAAAAGAAAGGTGGGTCTCATGTATGTAAATCCCAAAATTTAAAATAGAACATTTTGTTATATATGTAAATACCACTTTATAAGTAAAAGCTTTGAGTATTCACTTAACAAAATAAAATAATTTGAGAAAAAGAGAGACATTTGAGATGGAAATTCTGTAGCGTAATGGCCATGCATCGGGGTTTTAGAAAACATTGAAAAGAGAGGGGATATAGGTCAAACATTCATAAATGACCCATAAAATAGTAGAGGGACAGAATATGAAGGATATATGAACATGGTAATGAAATTTGAAAGATATACCATATGAAAAGACGAACATGAAAGGAAGACAAAAAATAAGATTTCTCTTATGAAAATTCGGCAGCCTAACAGTGTCACTTAAACTTCAAAAAAATAATTGATGAGATAAAATTGGGTATCTCATCATATGAACATAAAACATCAGTATGATAGATATAGAGATCATACCCCAACATAATAAAAAGGAACATGAATGACTTGACATCAAAGTAGAACTTTAAAAAATGAGAAAGGTGAACGAATCCCTTAAAAATTCGGCAGCCTAACGGTGCCACTTAAAACTTCAAAATACTAAATTGAAGAGATCAAATCGGGTCTCCAATCATATGAACATAAAATATCAGTATGATATATTTATATATCATACCCCAACAAAATAAAAAGTAACTTTAAATACTTGACATGAATGTAGAACTTTGAAAAATGAGAAAGGTGAACGAATCCCTTAAAAATTCGGTAGCCTAACTGCGCCACATTAAATTTCAAAATACTGAATTGAAGAGATAAAATAGGGTATCTCATAATATGAACATAAAAGATCATTACGCTAGATTTAGAGATCATAACCCAACAAAATAAAAAGGAACTTGAAATACTTGGCATGAAAATAGAACTTGAGAAGGGTGAAAGAATCCCTTAAAAATTCGGTAGCCTAACGACACCACTTAAACATTCATAAAACGAATTGATGAGAGATAGAGGGGGTCTCTCATCATATGAAAATGAAACGGGTAGTAAGATTAATATTAAATAACATCCTCCAACATAATAAAATGGAGCAAAAAAGAAATGACATAAAAGAGATTACTTTAAAAGAAAAAGAGAGGTCGGATCCTTTACCATAAAACGTAACTCTTAAAACTCAAAGGTTGCGACCTTGAGGGCTTGGGGAACCTTGGGAGGACTCCTTGGGAGGTAATGAGAACAGAGCTTCCTTGGGGGAGAGTTGGGAGTCGAATAGATGAGAGGATGGCTTGGTATTTATAGGGAAAGTGAGCGGACAAGGCATTAATGGGCAAGGGACACCTCATTGGTGGTTTTGGAAAAACCATGGGCTTGCCCATGGTATTTGTCCATGGTATTGGCCAATTGGGACACCTCATACCTTATATTAATATTCATAAGTCGACCATATTGATTACATACTTAATACATCATTTAATGATGTCATTAAACACTCATAACTTAAAAACTGCATTTTCACTATTCATCGAAAATTCAACTTTCTCAGAAAAATCCCAAAATTTCACATTAAACAAATATAAATTCTATGATTTCAAAAATGAACTCAATTTTATAAAAATAATTTTCTAAATATTTTTAATTTATTTTTTAAACAAATAAACTATTCACAAAAAAATCATTTTTTTCAGAAAAATCCCCAAAATTACCAAAACATAATATCGATGCTCTGAGTTCAAAAATGAAATCAATTTTATAAAAATAATTTTCTAAATATTTTTAATTTAATTTTTAATTAAAAAAACTATTCACCTGAAAAAACTAATACTTGAATAATAATTTTTGAAACCATTATTTACCCATTTTATTGAATCACATTACTTAATCAAGGTGCCTAGATTATATTAATGCTTTATTTAAGTGAGATTACTAATCCGTTTGGTCACATTACTAATCCTAAGCAGAAAATCACTATTCATAACTTACTATTCATCAAAAATTAAGTTGATCTTATTTGACTCTAAATTTCATACTGAACATAATTGTAGAAGACCATTTTTTGAAAATAATATCACATTTTTTATTATTTAAGGCTTACATAAACATTTTTAAAATATCCTTTCTCTAAAATTCTTCAAAAATATGCATACTATATTTATCCTGAGATTTGAAAATTTATAAACTTCAACATAAGAAGAAATCAAAAATTTTATTTAAAATAAAGGATTATACAAGGCAGTTACACTCTCCTTACATAGCCCCTTATCACACGAGCATAGGACCTAAGTGTAAGGTGTGCTAAGGTGAGAGAATCCGAGGGAGTCTTGGCCAACATCACAAGAATAGTAATTTCTATCAATTTAAACTTCTCGTGAAGGAAATTCCATTATAGCTTCACACGATGATGTTCAGCTTGGGTTTGGTCCAGAGAAAATCCCAGTGGTGCTACCTCCTTCCCAAGTTCTGTTAGATGGGCTTCGATTGGTTCAAGACTACTGGGTGAGACCATCAAATCTTCTTTCTATATTAATTAACCAAGATCACTTGTATTTAGAGACAAATATCAAAATGTTTAGTTTCCAATGGTCATATTGACCAATGGTCATATAACTGTCAAAACCCAAAAGTCTCATTTTAATTATACTCATGTTATCCAATGAAATAGTTTTGTTGAGTATAAAAATAATAACTCACAAAATTAGGAAACAATATTTATTCAAAATTTTGGTTCGTTACAGAAGTGATTAAGTCTCTTCCCATTTATAGTAATCCTTTGTCCACTATTCTCATACAATACTTGTAAAACACAAAGAGGGTAATCATTAGTAACGATATATGGACCGGGCCATCAAGAACAAAGCTTACCTAGGTGGATCTTTAGCCTGGAATTATACATTAGAAACATCTCACCAATATGAAACATTCACGGATGAATCAAGAAATCATGGATTGCCTTTTTCATCTCTTTATAGATCAGGGAGTTCTCAAATGTATCACGTCGAATTTCTTCTAACTCTTCAATCCACAACTTTTTATGGTCACCTAAATCTAAAAGATTCATATTACATTGTTTAGCAACCCAATATTTATGATATTCTACCTCCATAGGTAGGTGACAAGACTTTACGAACATAATTCTGTATAGTGACATTCCAAATTGGGTTTTAAAAGCGGTACAGTAAGTCCAAAGTGAATCATCCCAATGCAAACTCCAATCCTTCTAATTGGCTTGTACAAATTTTTCCATGATTCTATTAACTTCCCGATTTGGGAATTCTTCTTGCCCTTTAGTTTGGGGGTGATTTTCTATAGATACTTTATAAACAAACCCATAATTAATAAGAAAATTTTTCATGTTGATATTGAAAAAATCTGAACCATGATCCCAAATGATGAATCTAGGTTTACCAAACCTACTAAAAATTTGGGACCCCAAAAAATCAACAACCACTCGAGAGTTTTCAGTCATGGTGGCCTTTACATACACCCATTTAGATACATAGTCAACATCCAATAAGATGTATAAAAAGCCAAATGAATTTTTAAAAGGCCCCATGAAGTCAATTCCCCATGCAATGAGGATCTCACAAAATAACATGGGTTGTTAGGGAATTTCATTCCTCTTAGAGATATTCCTTTGAATTGACAAAGACTACGTGACATGAAAAAACTATGGAAATCACTATATAATGTTATCCAATAATGTCATGAGTCAAGGACCTTTTGAGCTATATGTTGAGAGAAAATGTGTCCCTCAAAGGCCAATGTGTGGAAGAAGGTCAATATAGAGGTAACCTCATGGCCAGAGACACACTGATGAAATACTTAGTCACCAAAAATTCTCCACAAATATGGGTCATCCCAAATGTACCACCAAGAATAATGATTTAGTCTCTTGGATTGTGAAGTGTTAAAATCAGTGGGAATGCTAGATGTTACTAGAAAATTCAAAATTTCCACATACTAGGGGGTAAGATCCACAAAATCACAAAGGTTCTCATGAGGGAAGAATACTTCAATGGGGAGGGGTTAGTCAATATGATGGTCCAATGGTGGGGAAATCCTACTAATGTGGTCAGATACCACATTTTCCAATCCAATCTTATCCCTAATCTCAAGGTCAAACACGTGGAGGAGGAGCATCCACTGAATGAGGTGGGGTTTAGCTTCTGGTTTCCTTAGTAGAAAAAAGTGCATCATGATCAGAAAAAAATGATTTTTTGACCTGATAAGATATGAACAAAATTTTTCTATGGAAAACAAAATATAAATAAGTTCTTTTTCAATGGTAGTGTAGTTTTCCTAGGTAGGTTCCATGGTATGAGAGGTGTACAGAATGACACGAGGATATTTCTCAACCCTTTGTGGTAAAACTGCACCAAATTCAAAGTTAAAGGCATCACACATAAGCTCAAAGAGGAGATCCCAACATTGTGGATGGATAATGGGAGGTGATGTGAGACTCTGTTTTAGTGAATTGAATGCATCCTCAAAATTTGTATAAAAAAAACATAGAATCCTTTTGTAATAACTGGGATAAGGGAAATGAAATATTACTAAAGTCTTTAATGGATCGGCAGAAAAACCAGCATGATCCAATAAATATCACACCTCATGAACACATTTTAGATATGGTAGGGTGGAAATTAATTCAATTTTATATTTATCCACTTGAATTACCTCTTTTAAAATAACATTCCCCGGATTTATCCCTCATTCAACCAGGAAATAGAATTTCTCATATTTTATTACATGGTTTTTTTTCTATGCAACGACGGAGGATAGAACCTAGGTGAGCCTAAAAATCATCAAAGTAATGTCTATAAACTGTGAAATAATCCATAAAAATTTCCATGTAATTTTATAGGTACTCTAAAAATATACTCAATATACAATGAAGAAAGGTACCAGGAGCATTACAAACACCAAAAGGCATCATTCTATATGAAAATGTTCCAAATGGATAGGTTAATGTTGTCTTATCTTGATCCTCAAGGGTATATGTATTTGGAAATAACCTAAATATCCATCAAGTAAACAATAATGGGGAATACCAACCAATCATTCTAACATTTGGCGAATGAAAGGTAGAGGAAAGTGGTCCTTCCGCATGGCTTGATTCAGTCGACGATAATCAATACAGACTTGCCAACTGTTTTCCACATTTGTTGGAACCAATTAATTCATTCATTTCACACAACTCTTATTCATGTTTTAGGAACAATTTTCACCAGTCTAACCCATTTACTATTATAAATATAATAAATGATCCCCAAAACAAGTAATTTACTGACTTCCAATTTTACCACTTCAAGGAGAGTGGGATTCAGCTGGCGTTGAGATTGTCTTATAGGCTTAGCCTCATCCCCAAAAATTATATGGGGTATACTAATAGATGTTCTAATCCTAGAGATATTAGCCAATGTCCATACTATTTCATTTTTACACACTCTCAAAAGGATGAGTAGTTTTGATTTTTTTTCTATTGAGAGATCTTATTGGCAATAATGAAAAAAATTAGTCAATGCCCTCAAGATAGGCATATTTTAAATTAGATGGATGTGGTTTTAATTCCAACAATGGGGGTTTTTTTACTAAGGGAGGGGATTTAGAGGGAGTGAGGTCTTTTAGACTGTCTATACTCTAATGTTTATTCTATAATTATTGAGAATCTATTGAAATGATATTTAAAAAATCATCGATGGACATAGGCACCTCATAATGAACAGACTCATCAATTAAAACACAAAATTTACACTTTTAGGAACCTACACTACACTCAAAACATGAATTAAAACTGAAATAATCCAAGTGTGAATAAGAGGAAAATGAATCAGAGTATGGCTTGTAGAGACAATTGTGTGTGTGTGCATCATTTGAGAGAACATACATCGATTAGCCTGGAAGAGTGGAGTGCTATTAAACAGGGTGTTTCATAGCCTCAAGGATGTTAAAACTTACATTTTCTCCACCAAACTCCATAGACAATGTACCTTTGTGAACGTTGATGATCGTCTTTGTCGTATTGAGGAATGGCCTCCCAAGTATGAGAGGTGCATGTCCTTGGGTTCAGGTATCTTCCATCTCAAGAATGTAGAAATTAGTGGGGAAGATGAGATTTTTCACTCTTACAAGGACATCCTCAATCACTCTTGTTGGATGCATAGTACTCCGGTTTGCATGTTGCAAGACAATTCTTGTTAGTTGAAGCTCTCCAACCTATAGAGAAGTATAAACGGAGTGAGGCATTACATTAATGGATTCACCTTAATCTAGCATATCATAAAAAAACAAGGCCCCCCTATGGTAAAAGGTATCGTGAATGTGATTAGATCCTTACACTTAGTTGGAAATGCTGGTTGAATCAAGGATGAAACATTTCTTCTTAGGGTGACTCTTTCATTCCCCTTTAGCCTATGTCTATGGGTGTAGAGTACATTGAGATATTCGGAATAACATGGAATTTTCTTAACTGCATCCTACAATGGAATATTAAATTGAACTTTTTAAAATGTATCCATTATTTCATTATCAATATCATTATCAAAATTCTTCTTAGATTTATATATTATTTTTGGTAAAGGAAGATGAATTGATTGTTCATTTGAATCATCAATGATAATTTTATTACCCTTTTTATTTTGTTTTTCTTCATTAGAATATTTTATGTTTGGACAAAGTGTGTTTTCATTAGGGGGCCTACCTCTTAGAAAGAATCCTTATAAGGAGAAACATCTTTACCACTATGAAGTGTAACAACCCATTCATTACCCTCATCATTTGGATTAGAATTTGGTTGGGATTGTAGTTGTCTAGAACCTGGCATCTTAAGCTCAAAGATGATGTTTTCCAAGTTCCCCACTTGAGTTCGTAGGTCATGAATTTCCGATTATGTGGTCTTTTAAAATAGGAGGTTCTGGATTTCAATATTCATTACCATATCCTCGAGTCTTGGTTTATATTTTAGAGGAGGATGATGATTGTTTTGAGAAGTTAAAGTATATGAAGTTTTGATACCTTGGCCTTGTTGATACCAATTTTGCTTCGGGTAACTTGAGTTTACGCCTTGTCGGCCCTGGGGTTATGCTCGCCACATAAGGATTGAATTTTTCCAGAACGGTTCATTCATGAAGGGAGGTGCTTGTTGGTATAGATTCCCTAGGAACACGACAACACAAGACTCAGATGAATCTTAAAGTTGTGGTCACTATTCAGAAAAATGAGTATTTTTAGAGAAAATACCACAATGTAATGGAACTGAAAGACACTATGAGTTACCTTGTGCTGGAGATAATTTCCATATAAGGGTATGCATGTCATCAATTTTATTATTTACCTTTTTTCTAGGGCAGAATGACTTTCCTCATGAACTCCTTGGGTTTTTGAAATTTCTCTTGTACCAAATTGTTGTGAATTTTGAGCCATGTTGGCTATTAAGTCACAAGCGACAGAAGGAGTTTTATCAACAAGGGCACCACCAGCTGCAACATCAATCATTCCATGATCCATGGGGATAATTCCATCATAGTAGAATTGAATTAGAAATTTTTCACTAATCTGGTGGGGGGGAAACTTGAGAAATGTATTTTGAATCTCTCCCAATATTCATGAAGGGTCTCTCCTTGTTATTGCCTAATTCAACAGATTTCATTTATAATTGATGAAGATTGGTATTCAAGGAATAAATTCTCTATAAAGAGTCATTTAAGGTCATTTCATCCCCCCAAATGTGGTAGAAAATAGTATTGTCAGTCTTTGGAAACACCATTAAGGGAGAAAGGGGAGGCCCTAAACTTAATTGGTCATCAGACGCATTTTGGGGTTTCATGGTGGAGCACATTATGTGAAATGTATTTAGATGTTTTTGAGGGACCTCACCAAAAAGACCATGGAATTTGAGAAGTATGTGGATGAGGCCTGATCTATGCCCAAATTTGGCTACTTCCTAAGGATATTGGATGTATTCATGTTGGCACTACACATCTAGGGTGCTCTGTTCTTTTATGGTTCAATTATTTGTAGCCATGTTTTCTTGGGTCTGAATAGGTTCTATTTTGAATTGGTTTTTAACCACTTGATGTGACACAAGGATATTCTCATCGTTACTCCATTGACATTTTTTGGATACCTTGATTTGTTTGTGAATTGTCTTTTCAATTTCATGGTCTAATTCAAGCAGTTTTTCTTTTTCTGACCGAGTCATGCAAATTAATATTAAATTTTATTTGTTAGTTGTTTTTTTATGATTGAATATGGATAAAATAACATAAGAAGGGTGAAATGAGAATAGAATGTTATAATACATAATTATAGAGAGATATATGGAGAAGAGTAGAGGGATAGTGAGGGAAAGAGGGAGAGAGAGGAAGAACACACCAAAACAAAATAAACTAGAAAAAAAAACAAAAGAAATAAAATGGTAGTGGGGTGTTAAAAGGAGTAATAAATAAGAAGTGAAATAAATAAATAAATGAATAAAAAAGAAATCTTGCCTCCACGACAGCAATGCCAATATTTGATCGTGTTGTCGAGCGTGTCGAATTAGACATTTATTTTTAACAAGAATTTCTGCAGTAGAGAAGAAACACTAGGTCATCTCTCGATGGAGTGTTAGATCACTAATTCCAATATTTAGTTCTAATTATGAAAGTAAAAAAATGAAACATGGTTTTATAAATCTTGGGTTTTATGATTAAATATGAAAATAGAAAATATGAAAGCGATAAAACAAAACAGAAATGAACAAGATTAATTAACTGTGATCAACCCGGGGAAATCTCATGATTCTCATCCATCATTGATTCGAGAGATAGAGTTATGATATTTTGATCCCTAGTTTAAAACACATAGAACTAGAATTTTACCAATTTTATACTATTATGCCTCATATGGTTTAGTCGGAAACATGAAATGATTCACCAGATACCAATGATGATTGGGTGATTTGTGTTCAACTTCATAACCGAAACTCACCAAGGAAAAAATGGAGAACTCGATGCACTATCTAGGATTGTATTCAATTTTAATGTGTTACCATGAATTTAAATTAAATTTCCATGATAGTGTTTATTTGATTTCAATTGAACAATATTAACCACACAAACACTAAAATTGAAAGGGGAAGAAGAAGTGGTGAACGGTGTATGAAACATCACATGAATGGGTACCCCCAAGCATGATCATATGAGTTGAGCATGATGTACTGGTAAAAAACTCTATTAAATAAAAAGATAGGAATATGAAAAACAAAATACAAACCTAGAATTAAAAATTCCATTCAAATATTACAACATTAATTTTGGATTTATGACATGTTCCTCCCCTGGTGATCGCTAGGGGTTTTAAAACCCATAGGAGGGGAGGAAGAGAAAGATGTTCACCTGGAACTTCCAATGGACTCAAGAACATAATATATTAGTGGGAGGACTCATTTGGGAATCCAAAATGGCTGAACCTTGCCTCTGGTTCGAACTCCTAAATGAGGTGCCCGAGGTGTTCTTTTATAGGCAAATTAGAAGGTGATTTTGAGGACACAGATTGTGTAAAACCAATTGGATCATAGTTTTCGACAACGTGACAGTCAAATATCCCTTTGGAAAAAACTATAAAGTAGTATCCCCACTTCATAGAAATATCCACCAAATAGTTGGCATCATTTGGACAAGTGGATCCAGAGATATTTTTAAAATACAGAACACCTCTTTTGACTTGTGTAGATTTGATTTCGTAGATAGATCAGTTTGGATAGGCATTTTACCAGCCGAATGGGGCTTGAGTTACTTCATATGAAATGTTGAGCATTAAAATTTGGACCATCCAACAAAATTTAATCCCATTTTTGACAGATGGTTTATCAGAATCATAGGTCTTAGTCCCCTGGTGTGCTTGTATTATTTAGAGATAAGCCCATTTTTCTTGGACTTCATCATGGGATTCGAAATCACCTCCACCTAAAACAAAATTATCCAAACATGTAACATTTACCTTTTTAACAGTATAAAAAATAATATAATTTAATCAAACATTGAGTGAAATTTGTTATTATAATTTTAATTTTCAACACAAAACCTCTTTAATACATTGGTATCAGGGTGAAATAAAACTATGAATTATGGTACGATCTGACAACAATTTAGCTTCTATTTCCATGCCCTTTAAATATAAAACCATTACATAATAAAACATGAATATATTAAATATTAAAATCATATGGGTGACCAACTACCAGTACATAAAGTGCCCATAAACATTACATGTACCCTTTGGTTCCCATTTAATTGCAACTAATCCATTTATCCCATGTAATCAATTACATCAAAACAAACCTATCCTATCATCACTAGCATCTATCACAGGGAAAAAATAATGTTGGAACATAAGTATATAATATTAACACCTACTTGGGTTATAAAAATAGGAATGATAATAAAAATATAAACATGTCCTGGAATTCATGGAACTCAATCATATCAGGAGGAAAACTATGAGTGCAGTTACATGGAATGGAATATGCATAACATGTGAATCCTTATATGCCAACCATGATGCATGTAATGCTCCATAATTAACTTAATAGGACAATGCTAAAATAATATAAACTCAATAAATCCATATTTAGTGAAAATTATACCCATAAATCGAGGTAAAATCAAATCAATTTTAATATAAAAAATTATGAACATTAGTTCCTAGCCCTCACCACTTGGTCATTTCCCGTATATGGTGTGTTCAGTCCCAATATCTACTATTAACCAAGAACAAACACATTCCTAGTATCCTATATACCAATCCAAAATAATAATAAAAATGAATATAACCCCCCTGACATCACTTTTTATTGTCTTGGTCTGGATCACTTCTAAGACGGTAGCCGGACCGGTTGGTCACATGACCTCAAGCACATCTACCTAAATGCCTGAGGATGTTGACTAGTAGTTAGGGAATCGGGTATGTCAATGTGGAGACTATGCTCTCATAGATCATATTATTCACAATTTTAACAATATATAATAGAAACAGGAAACAAAACAAGAATTGATTTTAGAAAAAATATTAATAAATAATTGACAAAGTAGCTGAAGAGAGATTTTACATAACTATTCAAAAGTGGAAAACACTAGATTATACAATAGATGAATGCATGACATGGTAATGATACATGATAGATAATAGTAAAAAATATCCTTCTTTAAAATATAGTAAAATTATAATGAAAATACAGGGATGCACTATAGGAGATCAACATGAGCATCCTGAGCTCCAGCTCAGTCATTTTCTCATAACTCCCAGGTATAATCAATATAAAATACAACTAAGATCATTCAAATATAAGGATTACACTAGTATCAAGTGTATCCGAGAAGGGTGTGAGATATAAATAATAGTTGGATGACACCCAAAATGTCCATCCCAACCCATAAAATGAAATATAAATTAAGAAGTATTCTATGTAGAATAAATGTAGAGTGATAAAAATTAAAAATAACAACTTAGTCTGGTTTCCTAAATGAACACCCATCCCATACCATCTACTTTGGCCTAAGCCAAAAACTATAAATGAGGTACCTGTGCATAAATAATATGTTTTCTAGTGTCAAATGTAACAAGGAAACTCATGAAGCACACCCCCAATCTTTTGCTTATTCTTGCAGTCAAATTCCCATGTTATCATATATGTATTCTAATAATAATGAGAAAAAGGTCAAAAGTGCATGATATAATATAAATAGTATAAAAAATTATTTCACATTAAATTAAACAATTCAATAAACCAATGAGATTGAATCAATCCACCAAATCCTGTATTGGAGTCCGAGAACATCCCTATGGTATCACTATGGTACATCTATTCAAATTATCAAATGCCACTAAGAAAATCCCAAGGGATCCTTTCGAAGGTCCAAGTATCGCTCGTCATATGTTAACAATGAGTCTATCATAAGTATCAAACATAAGGGACCAATTATCACCTAAGTCATATTAAAGCCCTCTTTCCAGTTTGTCCGTTCTTGGTTCCCCCTTAGGGAACTGGTATCACCCAATAGTATAATAGAATTCCCGGGGGATCCCTTTCCTTGATATCTTGAAACACTTTTTCCCCAGTACATTGTGGTATAAAAAAAGGAGCATGATATTCCATTAATGATTCCTTAAGAAAGAACCCATAATTTCACTCAGCATGTTTTTAAAGATTCATATAAAGCTATGCATATATCACAAGGTAATGCATTTTTAATATTTCATATCAATAAATAATGATCTCACTCCATCAAAACAGTATAAGGGATTTATCACAAAAGAAACCATGTGACAATTACATGACATTATAAGAATTTAAATATCTCAATCTAATAAGATTATAATATTTATATATTGACACTAAAATAGGGCATAAGAATTAGGTAGATGCATTAGCAGTATAATATAAACAAAATAACCTGGAAACAACCTGCTTCGAACCATTGGTTACCAAAAAACATAAATAAAAAAACCAATAATCTTTTCAACGAAAATCATTAAACAAAAGGGTTTCCCCTATTAGTCTCTATATTTCATTCTAAATCAACCACATAAATCATGGTATGGAATTCCAAATGAATAATCCATTTAATTAGAGACATATCGTTAAATACAACTAATCCAAGAAATTAATTTTATTATATCAAGTTCTTCTCAATTAAAAAACTCAAGGAAAGGATTTCAATCTTGACAATCCATTACATCCAAATCATGATATTTAATTTAACAAAACAATAAGATTGGAATTAATGTTTAACGAAATAAGTTAAATGTAAAATAGAGAAGTGGGAAATTACCCACTTGGGGAATCCCTTAATCAAAGAAAGTCAAACCCCTAGGTGGTGTTTTGTAAAAGATTCAAACATACCAATTTCCCTTAATACATTTAAAATATGGAGTGAAAGTCACCATTAATAAGAGACACTATTTATTTTAGGCCATCCAATTAAACTTTATAATGTAGGTATAACCATTTACATAATTTACTACGTTACCCATTTCCTCTCATATGCTATGTTAACCATTATTGGTTCCATTAAATATATTCAATTAATTAGAACAATAAAATACCATTTATAATAACAAAAGTGGGTACCTTAGTGTTTAATAGGTAATTAAAACCCTAGAATACTTGGGAAATTCAATCTTAAAGGATTAAAGACACTTAAAGGGTACTTTGGATCAAATAATTGTTTTAATAAAAATAGTGCAGCCCCCTTCAGAGATATCAAAAAGTGACAAGTAAGATATGTTAATTACAACTAACAATGACATCAAGTGTAACAAAAATATAAATGAAATATTCCAAACAAGATAAATACAAATAAACCTACACCATGAGTTCTCAGAGACATCACACCTCTGTTGGAGGGGTTTTATTACAAAATGATGAATTGCTTATAAAAGAAAAAAATATCTTAAATAATCACTAATTTAATAAATTAAATTAAATATAATAATATATAGGAAAGAAGATATCTAAATGAAATTTATATCATTCATGAATTTAAGAGTCTAGGAGAGGGACCCTACCACAAGTATAAGACTAATCCAATGCTTTCTATCTCAAGATATTTTCCACTCACACACACAAAAATATATTTATATATATGTATAACCATAAACCAATGCCCGTATTCCCCACACCATGAAGGAATATTAACATGTAGTATATAACTATATATATATACATACCTATATATATTCCCCAGAGTCTTCCAAAATTGACCACAACCCACTACAACAAAATCAGGTACCCATAAATATCATAATATTCTCAAATTAATGGTGTAAAAATCAATAAATGGTTTAATTATTTACATCGAACATTGTCGGAGATCCAAAACCACCCAAACCGCTTTTACATTGGCTACAGTTTCTAGAAAATGCATCAACATAACCTGGTAGGCCATTTTTATAACCCTAAAATATGAGAAAACTGAAAATCATATCAAACCCTATGCTAAGGTTTCAGCCGAGTACAAATCTGGGTGATTAGAGACCTTTAAATCATCAAAATAGGATAGGATAGGGAGTAGAAACCCTTACCATGGATATTTGTACTAAGAACTAGTAAAAATATAGTTGGAATTGATGTTGGAGAGGGTGTTGGAGAAAAGGTACACTGTGCGACCAAAGAGATCTTAAGGGGGTGGGGCATCATGCACTGAAAGGAGGGGGAGTGGGAATGTCGCACACTAGAGGCAAAGTGTGATGACATTAGGGTATCTAAAAAATTACGCAATAAAAATCATAACAGTGACAATAATAATAATAATAATATTAATAATATAATTAAAATAAATAATAATAACGTTATTATTAATAAAATAATTTTTTATTTTATTTTTCATTTTTTCTCATTTAACTGTTATTTTAATTTGAAATTAGTATTTTTTATTTTTTTTAAGATAAAACATCGCATTCAAATTTTCAAAATTTTGAAATTATGTTCTGAAGCCTGGTTATGAAAACAACACCTGAAATAAACAAATTTTTTAAAAACATTACCATGTATTTTCTTTCCAGTTCAAAACTCAAGACATTACAAAAATAATGATCAAGGTATCATAATAACATGGAATCATAAGAAATTTGGTAAAAACACATAACATGTCATAAACATGAGTTAAGGGAAACTTCTTATACAATATCACATGGGGTAAAATGTCCCATAAAGGAATAGGGGTTTTCCATAATCCCACACATGACGTCGCTAGAGCCTATGGATTTTCCCAATATATTTGATCTCTATCTCAGTTCCCCCATCAAAACATGTTCAATATTTATGCGTTCTACATAAATAAAATAAATAATAAGGAATAAGAATAACCAAAGTAAAGAAAAAGGGTGTCATATTCTTGTCTTATATCACAATCAATTTAAATTCACAATGTAGTAATTTGAGAAATGTGCATAATACATGTATTACCCCATAAATATACGGGATAATAATTTATTTATATATGCTAGGGACATATATATATATACTTTAAAATAAATACATACCATCAAATGTAATATTCATTGATTAAAATTTCATTCAAATTTTAAATGAAATATTTATTGAGAGTAATAACATATTAACATTGAAATTACTTAATCAAATGTAAAAAATTAAAAAAATATAGATAAAATTATTATTTAAAAATAACCAAGGTTAATTATAAAAAAACATTAAATATTAATTTTTTCATGGCAATGGGTATTTTAGTGCTTACTGAGAATATTAAAACCAATATTCCCTTTACATTTTTAAAGAAGAGTCAAAAGTGCCTTTTGGGAAAATGATAGGGAGATTACTTTTAAAATTATTCTTGAAAAATAAAATAATGGGTAAAAATTAAATTAAAAAATAATTGTATAATATTAAAAAAATTGAAATCATTTTTGGAAAACATGTATTTGGATGAAAAGGATTTTTAACCAAAGATAGGAATGAAGTCAGTTTTTCTTAAAAAAATTCACAATAATTTTAATTACAATAAAGAGGAATGAAATAATACTACTTAAAAATTTAATGAATAAACAGAGGAGAATAAATTGATATGTTTTTATTGTAAAATTTACTACAATAATAATTCTTTTATAAATAATCACGACTATAATGAGAGTGAAACATAAATCTCTACCACTTCGGTAAAATTTGATTAATAACTTCACATAAATAAAGTAGATGAGTTGAAACATGAAATATAATTAAGTTTGATAGATTCAAGATATAATATTTAACGGGGAATAAAATATTCCATTTGAATGAAATTAGTTGCATAAAGGGCACATGTCTCCTGAAAGGCTATTCTGAGACAAAACCCTAACCTTGTGTACAAACATTGTCATATATCTATTTTATTTCTTCTATAATAAACATTTTTCAATTTTTTCTCAATAAATTTTATCATTTTTAATAAATATTAATAAACCATTTACTTCTTTTATTTTAATGACGTATTTAACTACTTAATAAAAAAATTTCCACCTTAGTGGTTTTGATGATTCTTAGTTCATAATTTCAAAACGACAACGATGTGTTGAACATGGTGAAAATGGTCTTTGTCCCATAATCTAAAGAAAAATAATTATGAAATAATTATATATTTATACATTAATTATAATTTTGAATGAAATCATTAGATATGGTTATGATAAATTAATGATGTTACAATCACATAGATGGTAGATTATATATATCCTTAGAAACATTTCCATTTTTCAAAGGTCATGATGTAAAGGAGGTATGCGATATTTTTACATAAATAATGGTAATTATACAAAAAATATATAATTATTTCTTTAAATACACCAAACATTACCATCCATGTGATGTAATGATAATAAACGAAGCACATCGTTCAGTGAGGCGATAATCCTCTACACACACAAACAATATTATCTTTTTCAATGTATGATAAGGTAAGAAGGTATACGATATATATATTTTCACAAATGATTAATAAATCATGTATATGATATATAATCATTAAAGCCATCATTTTAATCATCTGTGAGTTGTGATGATTATAAACAATTGCATCTGTTTGTAAGGTGGTAGTTGGTTACACCAATGAATGATGGTTACATTTTACAGTTGATGGAAGTGGAGATGAATTTGGGATCTGAAATTAAAATAATAAAATATTAATCTTTTGTAGATATTTTTTTAATTATTAGGAATGTATAATATTTGAAGGAGGTGGAAGAAGAAATAAAACAATGATGGTTAGTTAAGAACATTACCACTTATGCAGACCACCTCTTTAGGAATTTACCTAATGAATTCATTGATTGAATTTTTGATTAAAATAAAACAAATAATATATTCAGAGAGAATTCATGATTATATTTGTTTAGGTCTAGGCTAATATAGTGGGTTTTTTAATTTTGGAAAGGATATGAAAGGGGGTTCTATTTTACAAATGAGAAGGAGTGTCATTATTTAAAATACAAGAAACTATTTAATAATTGGATGTCACACTCACAACATTTGTTAAGGATTCTAGGAGGTATAAGGAAATAAAAAACCAATACTATTTGAATTAAATAAGTTTTAAGCATTTTATTCAATTTACCTCTTTAGTTTATCATCCCAGGTAAACTGGTTTTAAAATTAACCATGGTAACAAATTCTTACTCTTTTTACAATTCCTTAAGACAAAAAATCATGTTAACCATAATATGTAATTTTGAAGTTTTTAAATAAAAATATCCAATAAATTTATCAAAATTCCATTCATATAAGTGGCATAATTTAATTTAAAATTAAAACTACACGTGTGTAAAAAAATTTGTGTTTCAAGAAATGAATTTTTTACCCATAAAATGAACTTAAAAATAAATATATGAAAAATATTAATAATTAAATGAATACAAATTAAAATTTATATATATATAATATAAATCTAGTTTAAAATAGTCCTCATTAGGGTTTATTTTAAATAGATAAAATGGAGAAACAATATACAGTAAAAAAAATGTTTTCAGGAAAATGTGTTTTAATGAAAAAATATAAACTGATATTAAAATAAAATATAATGATGATTTATATGTAAGTAAATATATAACACTTATTTTTCTTTGTAATAATTTTAAATAATAAATTTACATTAAAATTACTTCATTAAAGAGAAATGACAGTTTAAAAAAATGGTATTTTCATTATTCATTAAAATATCAATATATTGGAAAAATTTACAAAATTTAAACATATTTTAATATCAATATGATATTTTGAAAAATGATGTAGATATTATAAAAGAAAATTTCTGAAATTTAAAATAATTAATTATAAATGTCTCCCATAAAAAGAATAAAAATCATTTTTAAAGAAAACAAATTTTTTGAAGAATAAATTCTTTTATTAAATATTGAGTTGTTATTTCCTGAGAATTTATAAATTATGTAGAAAATTTATATTTATGTCATAAATTAGTTAATAATTTTCATACATTCTAATTTAAATGGTAGGTTATATCTCTCACAATTATATAATAATGTATTTATATTATAGAGTGCTTCATTTAAACTCATTGTTACCTGTTGAAAATACTATCATGTATTGTGTTCATTTAAAATCTCAAGATGTTAAATAAACATAGCAGCTTTCTCATGTCGTAGGGTATCTAGATAAATTTTTTTGGGAACTTCCTCAGGAATTCCTTCCCATACAATCACTCTATTTGATAAGTTTGGACCTGAATATTATACAATCGATTCACTAACCCTCAAAAAATATATATTTATTTCTTGGAACATTTATATGGATGGGAATCTATGTGATCTAGAATCATCTAGATATACTCAATCCATAAATCAGCTACATTAGGCCTACCCTATCTAGAAAACACCGGATGGTTATGTAACTGAAACACTCTCATTAGACCCAATATACATTGCTTGGAAAGCCCTAGTTATCTTTCTGTAAACTATTTAAAATGAGATATGTAGTTAGAGATATACTATTTTACACTACCATCCCAAACCATATTTGGATCTGGTCCTACTAAGGGAAGAATATTTTTTATGATGCCCACTTTTCACCCTATCTGTAAACATCCTCATAGTGGCATCCATCTCTGAAAAACACATCTTAGGATACATAACATATAGTTTATATAGTTCATACAAAATATGGCTCACTACTAGCCATAAAAAACCCACTCAGCATACACTATACCGATGAATACAACTACATCTATTTTACTACCCTCAACCAACCCTATCACGGGCCATGTCAAACTCTGGGTAAACTAAATTACAATTTAAAACCTCCCATTTGAAATAATTTTATAAATTTTAGAATTCTATAATAATTACAACACCAACTTTAGGAACAATTTTAACCATTTCAATTTATCAATTTTTAATTTAAAAAATTTTCAACATCTTTAATAGGTACGATTTTCATAAATCCATAAGAAAACTAGTTTTTTTTATTTCTCATAATATACCATAACCATGATTTCTATGAATGTGTAATATTATGCATCAGACAAAAATCCATAGTGTCTAAAATAATATATTTATATAAAATCCTCATTCCATATTGGTCCACAAGTAAAATGAATGAAAATAATAACATAACAATACAATTATATCAAAAATATTGATATATCATCTAATTATAATAGAAAACACCATGAACAACAATCCCACAAAGGGAACATGTATTTTTCCTCACACATTAGTTAAATACTCCAATGACCAAGATTATTTATAAGGCATAAAACTTCATAGTCTCAAGTCTACATTTCCGAAATAGTATTAAAATAGAAAATACAATTATGTGATACCACTTTGTAATTTCCCATCTTGTGTTCCACTTAACTGATACCCCTAATAGGTTTGTCACGTATCCTCAAGCTCACCTCTCCATATAATAGAGGATGATGACTAGTAGTGAGGGTTTAATGAAAAATGCTGGGAAACTACAACCTTTTTTCTAACTGAATCAACAAAAAAATTATAATAATTATTGGCATGAAATATTAATTAAAAAAGTACCTCATAGACAACTTTTATGAAATTTCTATGTAAAAAATATAATTTCTAGGACCCTCCTGGCCCATTACTTTTCCAAAAGTGAGGCTCCAATAAAACAGTGGCACCGTGACGGTGGCACCGTGACGGTGGCACCATGAGGGTGAGACCGTAATGGTGACATCGTGATGGTGGCACCGTGACGGTGGCACCGTGAGGCTGACACCGTGACAGTGACACCATGATAGTGACACTGTGAGGGTGATACTGTGACGGTGACACCGTGAGGGTGACACCGTGATGGCAGCACCGTGTCCCCCCGCCGATCCTTTCGTTCTTTTTCTAGTACCTAACTTTTCCGCCCCCGCAACATAAGTTTTGACGTAAATTAATTCTTTTACTCTTTTTAAAACCATTTAAAGCCCATAATTAATTCCTAAAAATCCTGAGAAACCTCCCCGATAGGGAATATTTAAATAACACCTTAATATCATCATGTGTAACTTCCCAACCGTGTGGTCAAACCACGACCTTGCACCTTACGCAGTTTCGCTTTCTTATCTCAACCATCTGTGACCCTTATAAACCAGAGGGTTAGGTATGGTTTCTTCTTTCCTCGATTGTGGCTTTTCACGAATAGATTTTGGTGCATTGGGCGAGCCGCATCGTTATCCGTAAGGTTCCGCGCCCGGCCTAAGCGTCTATCATCTATCAACAGGTAGTGAATTTTTTTCCTTCATCTATCTCTTTTGAGTATCATTCGAGGTGGGCGTGCTTTTTTTTCATAGACTTGGATAAACTGGACCTAAATAAAGATAATGAATGGATTCTATAAAGAAAGAAGTGGGGGTTGTGATCGTTGATGTTGTTTTTATATTATGATCTTCTTTCTTAGTTGTATTGGCTTACGCCTTCTGAAAATCGAGGCTGTTGGTGGTTGTTGTCTGTGCACTAATGAACCCCTCTTGGTGTTTTAAATGGATTGTTTGAAATTATAAACTCCTGCTGTAAAAAGTAAATCAGTTAATCATGTTTACCTGGCTGAATAAATTGAAGTCACCAGGATCAACCCTTCTGTGATAACCCCCGGTTAAAACACACGGAAATTGAAATCATGGAGCGTGTAAAATCTTTTAAATCTGAAAATACTACATGGGCCTATATTTCTTGATGGTAGTGGTTTGTTTTTCTTCATCCATGGGCCGGTTGCTGGAGATGTGGAAGGGGATGAGATCCCTTGTTTTTATACTCTTCGAGGTTGTGAAATTGGGAATGAGATTCCCTGTTGTTACGGATTCAGTGGTTGTGAGTTTTGTGGCTGGGTGGTTACCTTGTTATATCACAAATTGGGGTGGGATCCTCTATTGATGAAAAAACTTTTTGGGGGAGGGGACACGGGGTTGTGTCTCGGGGTTTTCTGATTCTAGTACATCGTGGGTTCTCACATTTCCTTTTTTGTAGTGACTTTACAAGAGAACCAGGTGTGGATGCTTAGTTGACGTTTGGTTGGTTTCTTTTCCTTGGTTATGTTTATGGTTTAGTTTCCCAGTAGTGGTTAAACTTATTTGAACATTATTACTGAACATGAAACAAGAATGGGACAAATGGGTTTTGTTGGCGAGAGTCGTGACTTGGACTTGAGTGTCGTTGTGATCTGTAGGCTGTCTGGATAAAAACCTAAACTTTGGGTGAGTGCTTGTTACCTATACTTATATATTTTTAGATTTGTGTTTCTTATTCGTGCCCCACCCAAGTTTAGCACTTAGTGCCAAACACCCCCATTTCATGGGGGAGGGTGTTTTTCCCAACACTATTCTTAGTGGATGGATATTGGCTCCTTTTCTTCTCTATTTCTCAGATAGCCCAAGTATCTTCGGGCAGGCTGTGATGGTCTGAGGTCCATTATTAGCCCAAGAACCTTCGTCCGGGGTAGTGTGGTGGTTGTCCAGGTGTGTGCGGAAGGTGGTTTCCTAAGTGTGTTCAGGATGAGGCCCAGGTGTCTTTGGCTGTGGCAGTGGATCTTCTAGACCAGGTGTCTTCGGGCTTGGTGGTGGTTGTTCTGGCCTAGGTGTTTTCTGGCGTGGTTACGTGCGACAGTTGTGGCCCAGGTGCGTGCGACCGAGATTCGGCAGTGGGACTGCGTGTGGTTGTGGCCCAGGTGCGTGCGGGCGGGTGTGGCAGTGGGATTGCAGCGAGAATGGCGGGATTGGTTAGATGCATAGGATGTCTCAATAACCAGTGGGAAAGTGGAACGGGGTACCCAAACATTGATGTGCTCTTATTATATATATTACTTGACTTTTGTTATTTGGGGAGTGTGCCCTGGTGAGGCTTGGGTGGATAGTTTACCTTGATAGGTGTTTGGATTACTCCCTTTCTCACGGGACATTATCACGTTCCCCCACTTGTGCACGAGAGTCTTTGGTTTTCCCTACTGAGTGTACTTTTATGCTCACCCTACGTATATAAAACTGGTTTCATGTTTCTAGGAGGACTTCATGGATCATGCAAAACCATACTAGCTCAGACCTTGGGGTAGTTGCAGTTGATATTTTTCTTCTTTTGGTACATACCTTTGTGGTCATCTTTTGTACTTTGTGGCTTTTCGTTTGAAACATGCATCTGGGAATGGTTTACTTTTGGCTTTACTTTTCTTTTTAGTTTTGATGTTGTTGGGTTCCATCATCTTATATCCCAATACTATAAAAGAAAAATGGGTAATGCCTTCTATTTGTGTGTGATTTCTATACCCTTGGTTCTAGTTACCACTCTGGGACCTATCGAAGGCGGGTCTTGGGGCTCTTTATCTCTCCTTCAACCTAAAGAAGTAAGGGTCTGGAAATCTACTGACCCTTCCCTCCTTTTGGTGAAGGCGGGTCGTGACAGAATGGTATCAGAGGTGATGGTTGAGAGATAGGATGGAGTCTGGAGTTAGGGACAGTGAGGATTGCATTGGATGGTAAGGAAACAGTGTTGGGTGACCTCGGTGCGTGAAATTAGGTCAGGGAAGACCAGCTAGGACACCAGATTTTAGGGCCCCCCGTGATCCGATGCAAAGACTCTGGACCTACCGGATGACCAAGTAACGCCACGCTGATTGCAGGTTAGAGACCATAAAAAAGCTACATCCATCATAATGACTTGTGTTCTCATGTTTCTAGGGTGTTTTGGGAATTAAGAATATACGAAAAGTTTAAGAAGCTGTAATTCAATAATCTGCACTACTTGGGCTTAGACATTCCTTGTTTACCTTGAAGCTATGGCACCGGGAAGGCGACCGCTTGTGGTACAGACGATCGAGGCCCCACAGACTACTTTTGCTGATCGGCAGAGAGCAGATCATGAAGAAGAGGATGACCAGTGGCAGAAGACTTTTCGGGCCTTCCAACGATAGACCCTCAAGAAGTATAAGGGCAGAACCTCTGACATGAAGACGGAAGGCTGGCTAGAGGAGCTAGTAATATCTTTCAGCCTGATTCGGGCCCCAACCAAGTACTGGGTTCCTCTGGCCATCAGCCAGATGCAGGGAGCGGTGCGTCAGTGGTGGACGCTTTACATGGGGGGGAGGAGAGAGTCTGAGGTGGCATGGGCTGGTTTCGAGAGGGAGTTCCTGGCGTAATTCATCTCTTCGACGATAAAGGCGGAAAAGAGACAGGAGCTACTCTCCCTCTAGCAAGGGAGTATGTCCGTGAGGGAGCTAGGGATCAAGTTCAAGGACCTCCTACATTTTTCTCCAGACCCCTTTCCCGACGAGGAGTCTTGGGCAAGACGTTTGGAGGAGGCGCTCCGACCCTCCCTCCAGTATGTTGTCACCCCCTTTACCCTTCCGACATACTTGGAGGTCTAGAAGAAGGACGAAGTGGTGGATAGGATGCATGATCTAAGAGGAGTGTCACGAGAGGGGATCCAGCTGGGACCATCGAAGGGGAAGGCCGTCAGCACCAGGCCTCCAGCGTTAGGACCCTCCAGGTTCCAACCGATAGGGAGCTGTGCGCAACAGTTTCAGTTTTGATCGCTTGGTCCACACCCTTTTCCTTCGGGCCAGGGACCACAATGCTTTGTCTCTGGGAGCCCTGGACATCTCTCGAGTCAGTGTTCGGACTGGGTACTGCACGGCGGTGGCGGACAACCCCACCACCCACCCCAGCAGCAGCTTTCAGCAAGGCCTTTCCAGCAGCAGCAGCAGTAGAGACAGCGAGCCCCCGCTCCTCCGAGGGCAGATGTAGGAGGATGAGGCCGACCTCAGGGCGCTCCTCAGGGACCTCGACCAGGGCGTGGTCGGGGAGGTGGCTGACAGCCCAAGGGCATGGGAGCTGGGCGTGGACAGTTACACATCGTAGAGGAAGCAATTCTAGCAGGGCTGGAGGTTGTTCGAAGTACGATCAGTTTGTTTAGTAATCTTGCTTATGCCTTGTTCGATACCAGAGCTTCGCACACCTTTGTTGCACCAAGTCTAGCTCATGCCTTGGGTCTAGATGTAGAGAGATTTCCAGTTCCCCTGGTGTTGAGAACTCCAGTCGGAGGTCAGACCGGCTTGTTGTTTGTTTGCCGAGGATGTAGACTGATGATAGGGCCACATCATTTGTTTAGGTATCTTCTTCTACTACAGATTCAGCCATACAAGGTCATCCTAGGCATCGACTGGCTATTATAGGTGTGTGCCATCATCGACTGTTGCCAAGGAAGGGTCGTGTTCTCAGACATGGGAGGTCGGCGTGTTGTTTTAACCAGTGAGCAGAGCAGTCAGAAGGGGGGCATGCCAGAGGAACCCCTCCACTTCTTGCTAGCTGATCTGTCAGTAGGGTCAGTAGATGCTGAAATGGTGGAAGTGCCAGAGATCGTCTGTGGGTTTATGGACTTCATCACTGAGGAGGTGATGACTCTACCCCCTCGATGTGATATCGAGTTTGGGATAGAACGGCAGCCCGATGCTCATCTGATCTTGATGGCTCTGTACCAGATGGCACCTTTAGAGCTGCGGGAGTTGGGGATCCAAATTGACGATCTGATGAAGAGGGGTTTTGTTCACCCGAGTGTGTCACCGTGGGGCGCTCCAGTCTTGTTCGCAAAGAAGGAAGATGGTGGTATCAGGTTGTGCATAGACTACAGGAGGTTGAATCAGGTGACGATCAAGAATTGCTACCCTCTTCCGAGGATAGACGATCTTTTCGACCAGCTGAAGGGGGCAGGATGGTTCTCGAAGATCGACCAGCAGTCTGGGTACCACCAGCTAAGAGTGAAGGAGGGCGACATCCTGAAGATGGCGTTCAGATGAAGTTATGGACACTTCGAGTTTGTGGTTATGCCCTTCGGTGTTACGAACTCCCCAGCTGTGTTCATGGGGATTATGAACTCCATCTTCCGGGAATAATTGGATCAGTTCGTGGTTGTGTTCATCGACGATATCCTGATCTATTCCAGGTCAGAAGAGGACCATGTAGTGCACCTGAGGATAGTTTTGGAGGTCCTCCGACATCATCAACTCTATGGGAAGTTGTCGAAATGCAAGTTTTGGACATGAGAAGTGCACTTCCTCGGGCACGTGGTGTCCGAGAAGGGGGTAGCGGTGGACCCATCAAAAGTTAAGGCAGTTGTTTCTTGGGAAGCACCCAAGAATGTGGCAGAGGTCCGTAGTTTCCTTGGGATGGCAAGTTACTATCGGAAGTTCTTACCCAACTTCTCCCAAGTAGCAGCCCCTTTGATAACCCTTACCAAGAAAGACCAGGTTTTTGGGTGGAGCGAGCAGTGCGAGTCAGCCTTCAGCTATCTGAAGGAGAAGTTGGTTAGTACCCTAGTGCTGAGATTACCAGAAGAAGGGACGACTTATGAGGTGTTCTATTATGCTTCAGGAAAGGGCCTGGGATGTGTGTTGATGCAGTGACAAGGGGTGATCTCTTATTGGTCCAGGCAGCTACGCCCCCAAGTGCGTAATTACGCCACCCACGACCTAGAGCTTGCAGCGGTCGTTTTTGTACTAAAGTTATGGAGGCACTACCTCATCGGGAGAATTCTTTGTGGTCTTCATAGATCACAAAAGCTTGAGGTATATCTTCTCCCAGTGGGACCTAAACCTGTGACAGTGGAGATTGGTGGAGTTCCTCCAGGATTACGACTTCGAGATCTCTTATACTGAGGGCAAGGAAAATGTAGTGGCTGATGCCTTGAGAAGGAGGACATAGAAGAATGCGGTCCGAGAGTCAGCGGACTCCTGGAAGGCGATGGAGGAGATTGTTTCTTTACACCTGGATGCGAAGATGGATAGCGGTAGAGGCTGCCTATATCAGATGACGGTGCAGTCATCTCTGTTTCAGCAAGTGGAGGAGTCTCAGTGGGGAGACCCAGAGTGCGAAGTGATGCATGATCGAGTTGACCAGGGCAATGCTCCGGAAGGATGGACAGAGGATGGTCAGAACCGGATGCTTTTCAAACGGAAGCTGTTTGTTCCGGAGGCGATGCGTGGAAAGGTTCTCAATGAGTTCCACAACTCACCCCTGGTGGTACACCCAGGAGTTTCCAAGATGTACCTGGGACTAAATAGGCAGTTTTGGTGGCCTGGAGTTAAGCGAGCGGTGGCAGTGTTTGTGGCCAAGTGCTTAGTATGTCATCAAGTGAAGGCTGAACACCGAGTTCCAGGCAGCCTACTACAGCCTCTAGGTGTCCCCGAGTGGAAGTGTGACGACATATCGATGGATTTCTTCAAGGGACTATGCAAGGTTCAAGGGGGATACGACGCCATATGAGTGGTAGTGGACAGTTTGGTGAAATCAGGTCACTTTCTGGTGATTAGGGAGTTGAGTGCAGTAGATGCTTTGGCAAAAAGGTACGTGGATGAGGTGGTATAGTTGCATGGGATTCCGAGGTCTATAGTCTTGGATAGGGATACATGATTTACCTCGCGAGTCTGGAGAGGATTTCAGCATGCTTTTAGCACCCAGATACACCTTATCACTGCTTTCCACCCCCAGATAGATGGACAGACAGAGCGCATCATCCAGACCTTGGAATATATGCTACAGGCATGTGTTCTGGACTTAGGGGGATAATGGGTGCGATGCTTGCCTCTGTTAGAGTTTTCCTACAATAATAGCTACCACTCTAACATCGGTATGGCCTCGTTTGAAGCCTTGTACGGGAGGTCATGCCGTTTACCTATGTGTTGTACCGAAGTAGGAGAGGCAGGCATTGTTGGCCCAGAAGTAGTACAGAGCATGACAGAGAAGGTTCAGCTCATACGGGAAAGGATGGAGGTGTCCTAGGACCGACAGAAGTTGTATGCTGATACCAGGAGGAGGACCTTGGATTTTGAGGTCGGAGACCACCTGTTCATGAAGGTCTCCCCTCAGCATGGGCAGCAGAGGTTCAAAAAGGAGAGTAAGCTTTCTCCTAGGTTCATCGGACCCTTCGAAGTGTTGTGGCGGGTCGGAGAAGTGGCTTATCAGCCAACGTTACCACCGCCGCTACTAAGGATACATGATGTCTTCCATGTGTCCCAGCTCCGCCGGTATCTGCACGATGATTCACACATCCTTGATTGGGGTGAGCTGGACATCGAGGATGCCGTGACTTTTGTGGAGAGACCAGTGATGATCGAGGATCACAAGGAGAAGGTGCTTCATGGGCGAACCATTCCCTTGGCTCGTGTGTTGTGGAGAAATGGTGGGATTGAGGAGAGTACGTGGGAGAGGGAAGCACATATGCGTACCCAGTACCCATAGTTGTTTTGAGTTTGGTTCTTTGTTGTACTTGTTGTAGTAGAATGTTTTTTTGACTATGGAGTGTACTGGTTTCCTTTCCTCTAGATGTGTGTGAAAAGACCTGGCTCTGAGGGAGGAGAGGACCTGACCCCTAATCAAGACACATTAAGGTGGATGCGATTGAACCCGTGTGGGCGAGTCAGTGCCGGTCAAAGCGGATAATATCATGACCTGGGGGAGGAGACTCCCCAACCCACCTGCCTGGGTAGTTTGCATGGTATGTTGCTTGATTCTTGACAGGGAAGTGTTTTTAGTTAGCATGGTTTCACTCTTAATAGGTATCTTTTGAGGTGGTTGTTCGGACCCTCTCTTTCCTTCTTGGTTTGTTTTGATTCTCGAGGACGAGAATCGTTTAAGAGGTATCTAATTTAATGGCCCGGACCCTCCTCTCCCATTACTTAAAGTGAGGCACCACCAAAACAATGGCACCGTGACGGTGGTACCATGAGGTTGAGACCGTGACGGTGTCACTGTGACGGTGGAACCGTGACGGTGGCATAGTGAGGTTGACACCGTGATGGTGACACCGTGAAGGTGACACGGTGATGGTGACACCGTGAGGGTGACACCATGATGGTTGCACCGTGTCCCCTCGCCGAGCCTTTCGTTATTTTTCTAGTACCTGAATTTTTTTCTCCCGCAATGTAAGTTTTGACGTAAATTAATTCTTTTACTCCTTTTAAACCCATTTAAAGCCCATAATTAATTCCTAAAAATCCCGATAAACCTCCATGATGGGGAATATTTAAATAACACCTTAATATCATCATATGTAACTGCCCAACTGCATGGTCAACCCACGACTCTACGCCTTATGTGGTTTCACATTCTTATCTCAAACATCTGTGGCCCTTATAATCTAGAGGGTTAGGCATGGATTCTTCTTTCCTCGATCGCGGCTTTTCACGAACAGATTTTGGTGCATCAGGCGAGCCGCATCGTTATTCGTAAGGCTCCACGACTGGCATAAGTGTCGATCTTCTATCAACAGGTAGGTAATTTTTCTCCTTTGTCTCTCTCCTTTGTGTATCATGTGGGGTGGGAATGCTTTTGATTCTATAGACATGGATAAAACAGACCTAAATAAAGATAATGAATGGATTCTATAAAGAATGAAGCGGGGCAGTGATCATTGATGTTGTTTTTATATTATGGTCTTCGTTCTGAGTTGTGCTAGCTTACGCCTTCTGAAAATCAAGGCCATTGGTGGTTATTGTTTGTGCACTAATTAACCCCTCATGGTGTTTTAAATGGATTGTTTGAAATTATAAACTCCTGCTGTAAAAAGTAAATCGATTAATCACGTATACCCGACTGAATAAATTGAACGCACCATGATCAACCCTTCTGGGATAACCCATGGTTAAAACACATGGAAATTGAAATCTTGGAGCATGTAAAATCTTTTAAATATGAAAATACTACATGGGCCTATTTTTCTTGGTGGTAGTGGTTTGTTTTTTCTTCTTCGATGGGCCGGTTGCTGGAGATGTGGGAGGGGATGGGATCCCCTATTTTTATACACTCGGTGGTTGTGAAATTGGGAATGGGATTCCTTATTGTTACGGATTTGGTGGTTCTGAGTTTTGTGGCTGGGTGGTTACCTTGTTATATCACGAATTGGGGTGTGATCCCCTGTTGATGAAAAACCTTTTTGGGGGAGGGGACATAGGGAAGTGTCTTGGGGTTGTCTAGTTCTAGTACTTCGTAGGTTCTCACTTTTCCTTTGTTGTTGTGACTTTACAAGAGAACCGGGTATGGATGCTTAGTTAACGTTTGGCTGGTTTCTTTTCCTTGGTTATGCTTATGGTTTAGTTTCCCAGTAGTTCTTAAACTTATTTGAACATTATTACAGAAAATTAAACAATAATGGGAAAAATGGGGTTTGTTGGCGAGATTCGTGACTTGGACTTGAGTGTCGTTGTGATCTGTAGGCTGTCTGGATAAAAACCTAAACATTGGGTGAGTTCTTGTTACCTATAATTATATATTTTTATCTTTTTGTTTCTTATTCACACCCCACCCAAGTTGATCACTTAGTGCCGAACACCCCCATTTCATGGGGGAGTGTGTTTTTCCCAACACTATTCTTAGTGGCTGGTTATTAGCTCCTTTTCTACTCCCTTTCCCGGATAGCCCAAGTATCTTCCGGCTGGCTGTGATGGCCTGAGGTCCATTATTAGCCCAAGAGCCTCAAGGAAGGGTAATGTGGTGGTTGTCCAGGTGTGTGCGGCATGTGGTTTCCCAAGTGTCTTTGGGATGAGGCCCAGGTGTCTTCGGGTGTGCCAGTGGATCTTCTAGCCCTGGTGTCTTCGGGCATAGTGGTGGTTGTTCTGGCCTATGTGTTTGCAAGCATGGTTACGTGTGACCATTGTGGCCCAGGTGTGTGCGGGCGGGATTCGGCAGTGGGACTACGTGTGGTTGTGGCCCAGGTGCGTGCGGGCAGGTGTGGTAGTGGGACTGCTGCGAGAATGGCAGCATTGGTTCGATGCGTAGGATGTCTCAATAACCAGTGGGAAAGTGGCGCGGGGTACCCAAACATCGATGTGATCTTATTATATATATTACATGACTTGAGTTATTTGGGGAGTGTGCCCTGGTGAGGCTTGGGTGGATAGTTTACCTTTATAGGTGTTTGGCTTACTCCCTTTCTCACGGGACTTTAGCACGTTCCCCCACTTGTGTATGAGAGTCTTTGGTTTTCCCTAATGAGTGTACTTGTATGCTCACCCTACATATATAAAACTGCTTTCAGGTTTCAATGAGGACTTCGGGGATTGCGCAAGACCATACTAGCTCGGACCTTGGGGAAGTTGCAGTTTTTTTTTCTTCTTTTGGTACTTACCTTTGTGGTCATCTTTTGTACTTTGTGGATTTACTTTTGAAACATGCGTCTGGGAATGGTTTTCTTTTGGCTTTACTTTTTTTTAGTTTTGGTGTTGTTGGGTTCCATCATCTTATCTCCCGATCCTATAAAAGAAAAAGGGGTAATGATTTCCATTTGTGTATGATTTCTATACCCTTGGTGCTAGTCGCCACTCCGGGACATATCGAAGGCGGGTCTCAGGGGTCATTATCTCTCCTTCGACTTCAATAAAGAAGGGTCTGGTAATCTGCTAACCCTTCCCTCCTTTTGGTGAAGGCAGGTCATGACACAAACATTGTATAACAATATGTAGTTTATTTCATGATGGTAAAATGTATGAAACTAAAACCAAAATAAATATAATAAATAGGATTCCCAAGAAGAGTCCTAATATTGTTCATGTTCCTCATTCATTATCCAAAACTGTATCCCATATCAATAATCCCTCAGATGGACTTTCTCAATATTCGTTCCTATAACCATTAAATATGATGAATTACCAATAGACACCCTTGAATGGTGTGAGTATAACATAGTAGGACACCTTCAATGGATTTAAAAAAAATCTAGTCTGATAATAGTATAAGTATAAGTTTAAATCAAATGATAAGAAATAGTGAATAAAAACATTTTCATCATTTAACCATTTTAATATTATGCACAGTAGCCCTCAGGTTCCTACTAATAATACCCAATCCCATTAAACCATCTTCATCCCTTGTATGTCTTCTAATCCATATGTCAAATGGGTCAAAAAAGTACTATTCAAGGAACATTAATCCAAGTGTAAAAACTTTGGTTTGGAACACTATGACCAACACTAAATCCTCAATGTGGAATACCCGGAAAAACATCATTACCATGGTGCATATCGCCATGACTAACACCCAATTCTTAATGAGGAAATCGATGAACAACATCATTTCAATAGATGGGACCACCATGACCTACACCCATAACCATTTAATCAATATTCTCATTTTTTATTTCTATCAATATATTTATCTAATTTTCCTAACTATTATACATTACCATTTATTCAATGCTTTACCATTTTACATACTTTCATCATCTTGAGACAAGGACACTCCCCATTTTCTCCATTTATAATTTTCTTCTTAATTATTACATAACCCATTTAACATCCTAAATTAATCCAAATAATACATTACACCATACTGAAATGATAAACATAATTACAATTTATTTAAGCTCATAGACTATAAAATTCTCCATTCAACATCTCAATTTCATTTTAATAAATATAGTGGAGCACCCCATGGGTGATAGTGGAATTGGTCTCATAATAAAAAACATATCCAACTATGTACATAAATGGTTATTTCACATCCATTGAAGATTAATTTTATTTTCCATATAATAGGACACAAAAATTTAGTAAGTCAATGTGATGGAACAATTACACACATGATAGTAAAATCAAGGCTATATAAAATAACTTATAGACCACCTACCTCATGATCATATAATACTAGTTATCCAAAGAAGACCATAGAGTAAAACTAAAATGACCACAAATTATAATGTGAATAAAATAATATAAGAATTTGTTAATAATAATATTAATAAATGAAAATAACCCAGAATTACTCTTTAAGAAAATATAAGAAAACATAATTATATAATCTCCTAGAGCTCCAATTCATATTAAATGACATTCCAAATTCATAAGAAATAAAATATCATGATCTATGGGTTTATTTGGAGAAAATGTATGACACCATAGGATACTAGAGAATAAAATGGGGTACAAATAGAGTAAAAATAATATATAGTTTTGGAGGGAAAAAAGAATTTACCAAATTGTAATAGGTTCAGGGTTTGGTAACATAGTTATCCGAACCGTGGACCAACAATGTGTTGAACTCTGTTAAAGAGGGGGGATAGGTCATATAGTTATTTGTGGAGCCAGAGTTCTATTACAAACTGTACAGAAGCTATGTGATTAGATCTATACAAAGACACACTATTTTCACCCTCCCCTTGCTTGTTTTACAAATTGTGCACTTCCCTTATCTAGGGTGCAAGGTTCTAGTGCACTATTAGTACAAACAATGAACCGAACATTATCCATGAATTATATGATCCACTATCGAATCCTTTTCTTGTCCCAAACCACCAGGAAACTTTTGAGATATTTTATGCTATTGAGAGGCATTCCACTAACCAATTTAAAGGGATTTAAACCCATATTTATATAAAATGGCACCCTATTTGTAGTTTTAGATATTAAAATAATTGGATAGTATATGATATTACAAATATGTAAATGAATTTGAAATAGAAGTGTAATAAATTTAAATTTATTATACAATAGTTTATATCACATTCCAAGAAAGTATAACCAGAGGTAATGGGATTTTTTTCTCAAATATAAATTTGTAAGAAAGACGCCATATTCACCAATGGTTTTTAATATTTGGTATATATAGTACCCATTAATATATTTTTATTATGATTCTAAATAATATTATGGGGATATACATATCCATAAAATTTTATTTATTTTTTAGTATTATGATTGAATATCTACCAAAGGGGTATGGGATTTATGTTAAAATATTATTGGTTATAAGGATTTCTTTTTCAATTAAGTATTTGATAATGATATTTTATTTTCTACATACTATAAATCCCATGAATATTTTTATACAATATTTATTTATTATATTTTCAATTTATATTACCATTTGATCTCTTTTTTACATAAATATTTGGGTTTTTTTAGAAAATTTAATTTAATTCATCTATAGTTGAAAACCGCTTTTCTTATATGTCCATTTTTATAGAAAAATTAGGATTTTTTATATTATAATATCTTAATTTAAATTCTTTATAACCATGATTCTATTTTATAAAAACTTTATTTGATGTAATATTCTTATAATTTTCCAAAAATATGTATTTAGTACTTTTACCCGAAATCTAAATGGAATTTTAATTTATCATACATTACATAAATTGAATTTACCACTTCCATGACCTACCAAATAAATGAATATTACTTTAAAATTTTCATAGTCTATTTTCATATTAAATAGTTTCATTAATATGTGGGAAATTCAAATATTTTAAATAATTGATTTCAAAGTTAAAATGGTATTTTCAACAAGAATTTTTATAGCGACATTTTAAAGTAATTTTTCATCAATGATAACATTATTTTATGTTACTTATGACTTAATGGGTATATAATCCAATGATACAATCAATTTTAATTGGTTTGATGTCTTATTATTATAATGATTTAGGGATGAATTTATAAAACCTATTTCTTTCCCACAAGTTAACGTAGTTATGATGAATCACTTATTTAACCCATTTCTTTCCATGGGTTCTACTATGATGAAATGATGTAATATTTATGAAACCAATTTTATTTCCAAGAGTAATGATAGAATGAATGTTTTATGATATTATATAACCCATATGTATGATTTTGATTATATGAATAGTTGGCCCAAAATTATATAGCCTTATAATACATTGGGTAAATATAGATATCCCATATGATAATAAAGACATCAATGGAGAGTGAACCCAGTTCAATATTTGATTATTTACACTATGATATTATTTTAAGTGATCCATTACAAAGTATTTGATGGAATATTGAGTGGACCAGATTCATTATGAATGTCATGGAAGTGAAAATTGACTAATGAAATGATTTTATATGGTTATGTTCATGTAAGACACTTATTTTTTATTCCAATGTTATCCGATTATGGAAGTGCTCATTGATTCTTGTTGTACAAAAATCCCTCATGGTAACATTAATGCATTTTTTTGGGTTGATTGTGTTTGTTGAAAAATAGGAATTTCACAGAAACTTGTGGAGTATTATATATATATATATATATTACATAAATTGTTGAAAACTTTCCATGAAAAATGAATGGATGATCTGAAGATGGTACAAAAATATCATATAGAAGGTGGAACCATTTCCCAATGTTTACCAAATTTTTGGGTAAAAAAAATTGGAGAATGGGGAAAATTGTTTTTAACAATATAAGTTTCGTGCATGGTTTAAAGAGTTTTGGAATGTTGTTTTTAAGGAATTTTTCAAATTCATTTCCAAAAAATATGGAAATAGAAATAATTTCTCACAATATATGGTTTTTCATGAAAGGTGAGGGGACGTGAAAGATAATTGTGTGAATGATAGTTACACGCATGGGGAAAGTTCTGTGAGTTGTGAATAAGGTCCGAAAAATGTCTACAAATTTGCTGCTACCCGCCTCATTTGAGAATTTTCATCTCTTATATAAAATCTGAGCTCTAAAATGCGCAATAAATGAGTTGTGCACAAGAAGTTAGTTTCATATTAGAATTGCACGCTAGAATGGGGTTTTAGGTTAGAAGGGAGTTTCATGAAGGAATGTAGTTTTGAATAAGTTGTGAGCTGTGAAAAAGTAGAGAGTGACCCAAAATATATTTTCCACAATAAAGGTACATGTTCTGTGTAAGGAATTTGAGCATCACACAAGACACCGACATTTTTAGATAAAGATTGAAGTTTCCCAATATATCTGTGGTAAAGTGGTAGTCATTAATGGATGAAAGTGGTTTAATAGTAGAGCACATACATATAGTAGAGGATACATTCACTAGAGATAACTAATTAACCTAGAAGTCCATAAACTGTGAGTGGATCACTTCTAAGAGATGTGAGTGATGGAAGAGGAAGACATTGATCCATTATAATGGCAGTGATCCGGAGAAAGAGACACATGGAGTGAACATTGGGAAATCAATAAGCATAACCTAATCGTTTTAAATTTATTTAGCCTGGGAATAGTTGAGATCTATCCTAAACCACCATTTTTGGTATGGATCCTTAGTGGATTTGGTACAATTGGCACATTGTCGTTGTAGTTTCCTTGGACGTAGCCAAGTGAGGGTGAAACAAGTAAAATTTTTATGTCTCATGAATGATTTTGATTCTATGAAAACATTTCTAAGAGAAAAAGGGAGAAGCATGTTCTTTTTAATGGAATAAAATTATCCTCTGTTTTAGAAGTTTTAATCTATCATACCCTGATTAACCCCCCCCCCCTCTTATTGTATTTAACCTAATTTAGATAATAATTCCAATATGATTCTTACCATATGAACTAATAATATTTATTCTGTGATTAATTATTATTATCTACATTATTCTATGTATATATTATCAATTTTAATTAATAATCTCTCACCCAAATGCTCCTATTATGCTTATGTGATCATTGATATCTCCCTTGTTTACCCTTACCTTGAATATGATACATCCCTTTCATATTCATACATTACCCACATTATGAAGAAATGTTTTTAAGTAGGGTGTATCTAAGAAGAGTATGATGTGGGAAGATATATTTTTGGATTTTATTTAGTTATATTATGAATATGTTTTTTATATCCATGGTTTAAATGAAACTAAATCTATATGTCATTATCATGTATCATAATGTTATGTATTGAATATTTATCTAATAAGATTCAAAAATTATGTATGAAAATAATGGTTAAATGTATATTTCCACCAAAACCTCAATTAAATTAGATATACATTATGTTTTGGTGTGTCCTAAGTGGTTCACCACTGCTAGATCATCGAGGAAATTTAGGGGTAGAGAACTAATTTGAAGATGGGTAAGATCTTTATTGAATGGGTCTCTGTAGTATCATACATTCATAGCTATTGACTTTGTCTCGAATTGATTAGTTTCTTATAAATTACATGCTATGTAAAATATGAAATACAACTTTTAAAACTCAAAATTTTCATCATTGATCCGAATTCCTTTTAATATATTAGTAAATTACTACTATACCTCTTTGTAATATAACCCAAACATTTAATTTTTTTCATCCAACCAAAGAATAATCATTTTTTTAAGTGTTAGAGGAACCAAAACAAAGGCTACACCCTTTCCCCTTTTCTTAATGGTTAATAAATTATTGGTTGGAAGAGGAATGATAGTATGAGGACTTATTTTCTATTTCTTTATTGGTGAGTATATTCACCTTGATCATTTCCATCCACACATTGGTCATTTTGGACACGAGGATCATCCTTACTAGGTTCAACAACTACCTTGTGAATTGAAATATCATTTTACAATATTATAATGATATTTATAGATCTATACACTATATTAAATAATTGACCTATTATATATATATATATAATAAAGAGTATTTTAGGATTATTAATGATATTGAAGATTCCATTATCACACATACTTATAAACAGCTTGATAGAGTGATTAGATGTTTTTCATATGTGGAAATTCATAGACCTACATTTTAGATTGATTTATTTTTAATAATTAAGGATTCACCATGACATATGAATTAAATCAAGTAGCCCTTGACCTTTATCAATCAATATCTTGGAGAGATATATTTTTTCATCGATATAGGGAAATATTCTATGATTATTAAAGCTATCCTCCATAGGTAAGGTACCATCAAGACTAAGTCAATTTTTAGCTCAAAATGATGGGTCAATGATAATAAATGTGAAATAAATTCATCATATCTATTGTCTAGGGATATTATTTAGCTTTGTTGAAAAATTCCCCTCACCTTGTGAGATAGGGATTCCCTTTAATCATGGCTACAACTGAGGCTACCACTTTTTTGACATCCTCACCAGTATTCTAAAAATCATCAAATTATGTATTATTTTAAATACTGGGGTGTCATGATATGTTGATACTAGATAATAAGGAGATACTATATGGGTTGTCTAACCTGTATATGTCACATATTTCTTTGAGTTAGATCTTACCTTTTCACCTTAATGAGATTGATAATATATTGGTTGATAGAATGATATCATTAAGACAATCATATTATTAAATTAGAGATGGAGTTACATTGAGCATGATTCATATTGGTAACATTCCTTGAATTTGAAAACATTCAATCTTCAATAACATTTTATGCCTACACTTTCAATTGATGAAGGGTGGGTGACATGATAAGGTCTTCATAACCTCCCAAATGATGCACTAGTGAAGGAAAATATAGTTCCACATATTTTCCCCACCCGCAAATGCATACGTGATGGGTGTCCTCATACATAATTTATTGAACAATGTTAAGTGTGTTAGTGAATTCACATTAATTTAAGCCTGGATTTCTGTGGGACATCTGACTCCTATCTATTAAATTATAACTGCAATTTAGTTGAATTTTTTTCATCATGTATGATGGTGTTCTAAAAATTTTTAGAAAATGGTATGCACTATCTTGAAAGATGATTTTATTTCTCCCATTGATGATTTCAGAGGTTAGGTATATGGACTTATAATTCTTGGTTGTGAGGGATGTTCATGGTGCCAGAGGCCAATATATTATTAGAGTATAATAAGATATAAATTAAGTTGACATATCATCTAAATAATACTTTTCATGGGTATATAGGCCATCTTATAGATTGAACTATAATACAATTTCATATATTCACTCATTATATATGGTTACAAATTATTTATAAACATAATCCATTTTAACATTGATCTGTTATTTCAATGAGATGGATGAAGACTAATAGCATTATATTGGGTCATTGTTAGTTAGTGATAATACACTCTAAATGTATGGTTTTTTACATGATGAGAGTCTCTTGATATAGAATCACATTTTATGAATCTTGGGTAACTTCTTGTTGATGTTTATTTGGAATTATTGACTCATATCCTGAATCATTTGGGCTAAATTTTCATATTGTTGAGGTTGTGTATGTAGTTCCCAAGTGAAATTATTTTTTAATGGACATAGGATGGGAATACATCACCTCATTGGGTAAATATTTGTCTAAAAATTATAGACTATGATGAATATTCATTTTTTTACTTTTCATAATTGGTGGTAATAAGTGTTGTTGGGTTTTACTGAGTTCATAACATGTATGATGTCATAAGAATCAAACTGATATATTCTTGAAATATACTTGATAGAATCAACATGTATATTGTAACAATATATGATTTTCTTAATGTAATTCTATGTTCGACATATTATGAAACACACTACAACAATATTAAACAAACCATGAAATGTTATTATTTAAATATGACAATTATAACCTAGACTCTGGTTTCTATGATTAGGATAAATAAAATTATGAAATAGATATAAAGGCCACACTCAATAAATTTTTTTGATTAATTATTATGATATATGAACTCAATTTTATAGTCCATTTATTTTATGTTTCAAAACCATTTTTCATAAAAATGGTTTTTATTACTTTTTTCACTGAAAATTATATTATTACTTTTTGAAATTTATTTAATTTTTTTTGATAAAAGGGAATCATTTTTGAAATCATCATATCAATTTATAGTGGTGCAAAATTTTGGTATTTTCATAAAAGATTTATTTTTACAAGAATTGTTAAAATAGTATAAATAATATGGAAATAAATAATATAAATGAAATAATGAACATGAAAATTTCCTTAATCATGTGTCTATTTGATGTAATTGTATTATTTAGGATAATAAATAACGTACCTGATGAGTGAGACTTTATGTAAGGGGTTTTACACCTCAATTTATTTTCATTGGGTTATATTAATTAATCATTTAATATGTTTTTCCATTATTATGTGTGTAATTAACTCTAATTATGTTATATTTTATTTACGAATGTTTTTTTGGATTTTAATTTTTTACACATAATCACTTTATTAATTAATTCTCACATCAGTGATACTATCTTTTTATTGGTTTTTTCACCTCACTTTTGATACAATGAGACATATTCAATACTCACCACTTGATCCTTTTAGGTGGTTTATATATTACCCATCTTAAATGATATATCATCTTTTTCTTTATATTCACTTATTTAATGTTTTATTTGAAGTTATATCTTTTATGGGGTTTATGATTCCAAATATATCAATGAAGAAAGGGTTTATTTCAAAGTCTCATCATTATTCAGTATTTTTTATCCTTATGTCTCTATTGGGGGAATTTTATGATTATTGTATCATAAATAAACATATTTCTTATCCTATTTAATTTTTTGAAAATTTACAATTTTCCGTTCAATTTCATCTTTTTTCTACTCAATAGAGGAAAAAATATTTTTAATGAAAAATGAATTTTTTTATCCGTTCAGGTATTTTTTTACATTTTTCCATATTTTACATAAAATGATTTATATAATTTTATACTATTCCAAAATTATTTATTAAAAACAGTTTTATTCATGTTTTACTTTTTTTAATAATGCTTTGAAAGGAATCATTTTTTTCTCGAACGAGGTAATTTTTAATTTTTTTTCAAAATTATGAAAGGAATAATTGTTTTAAAATATAGAAAATGAATTTAATTTAATTCCATCATGACATACCAATTATTTAATGTTTACCAGATGAGTTCCCTTAACCATTTTCAATTAAAAATTGTTTTGTTTAATATTCTGGATATTTTTAATTTTTAAAAGTGAATTTCAGAGTGAAAGAGATATTTTTCCCAAATATGTTCTTAATTATATTTTAAAGGTATCCTTATTCATCATCATTAAAAAATATTATTTCACTTAATACTTACTGGATATATATAGTAATGATACTGTCTATAATGTTTCTCTAAATGATTTATGATAGTTTTACTAAGAATGTATTATTATTAATTGTATTAGTTTTATTTATAAATACTGTAATTGATTATAAGGAATGATTATTATTTGATAATTTTCCTATATATAATAAATTATTTTAAATTGATAAGTTATATTTGGGGACTGTTATAACCAATCGATGTATCATTAGGTCTCAGGAGAAAAACTATTTTTGGTATTTGGTGTATGGAATCTCCATTTATGTATAATGAATTTAGATGATTCCTTGATAGAATCTTTAATATTTTTTGGCATGAGGCCTCAATATAATTTTTATGATGTCTAGAATTTAGTATTACATCCTTATGGAATCATTTATTAATGTCCTTGTGATTATTTTAAAAGTTGTGATATCCATCCATAAGTTTCAATAATATGAGATTATATAGAACTATTTTATCATCATTTATTCCTTCTATATTATTATTTATGCACATGTTATTAGTAAAGAGTCATGTGATTTTATTTATATACCATTCCATATTGATTATTACTTATTTACGCATGGTATAATCCATTTTATATAATTGTTACTGAGAATTTGGGCTCACTATTATTAGGTTTCCTTTCCTATGGATATGAGTAAAGAATCAATTAATGAGTTCATTGATGCATGATATTTAATATAACTATGTTTTATATTTATTTATTTTTGAAATATGGGAATAATTTATGTATCAGGTTTACCAAGACTACTAAACTATTCGGTCCTTTGAGATGTGATTTCTTATTTCTAGTTCTAATAAAATAAATTATTGACAGACTCTGGGATATAATGATTGTGGTCTTTACATAAATTAAATGAAAAACAATTTATATCTAAATAATTTACAGATTTATACATATAAATATAGTAAACTTTATTTCAATAACTAGAGAATAAATAACATTCCTCCTACCTTAAATGGATTACACTGGATGAACACTTCGTGAAGGTATGATGAATATTTTTATACATCGAGGGGGGTGATAATGCCTTCATTATATGTGATTAATGAAGCAATGAGAAAGAATATATTTTTAGAAATATTTTCATGAAATTTTTGATCACCACTCCCACTAATAAGGGAACTCATTAACATTTATATGATATGCCTTATGGACAATTTTGAAAGAAAAAACATCATGTATATACAACATATCAGGTGTCATCCAAAGAATTAATTCATGTTGGCGATTTCATTGGATTAATTAAATATCCAAAAATAAAATTCGTAATCCATTCATAATATATTATAACTAATTAACACTATGTTTGAATTATGTAGGGGATGTTCCAATAAAGATAACTCATTTATTTTTGTGTAATGTAGTCTCGAGTGGCATCACAGGCACACCAAATAATATTAAGTATAATATAATATTGTGATATCTCTTCAGAATACATTGGAAACAAAATTTACATAAGTCATATACATCATAGTTAGAAAAATTAATATGAACATCAAATAATATCCCACTTTTACTAAAATCATTATGGAATTCGTAAAAAAATATACACGCAAAACACATTTTGGATATAGTTTAATCAAACTGTCTTCATTTTGGAAAATCACTTTAAAAATATTCTTTATCCAAAGACCCAATTATGTGACCCTGAAGGATTCATTAGAATTGAAAACATATATGAAAGCCTTTTTTCAAATATTTACCATACAGTGTCCTCTAAAAAACAACCAGTTCATCTCAAAATACTAACCGGTCTAGTTTGAGTTCCATAAAACATAATAATATCTCTATATGAGAATGTATAACATGATATATATTATATATATCATATACATGACTATATAATCCATTTTCCCAGGACATATTCAGACCAAAATATAAGGAACAATGTAAATAATGTACAAGTTATCTCATATTTTATTAATTCTCTAAAAAAATATTTGGTCAATGAATACATCACATTCCATTCACTAAAACATGAAAAAATCACATATCCCTCAACAATGATACTAATAACATCACATGAGCCTAAAATGTGAATGGATATTATTTTCCCTAGTCTAATTCAATCGAGTGAAAACTTTTTTCACTCATTGTACAAGTAGACAAATCTCATCAAGGTTTCACTCCAACTGATGGAAAAATTTGCAACATACACAACCACCCCCAATTACCTATGATTATTTTCTCTTTTATTTGAATGTAACGATGTATAATTTTACCCTGAAAGGTATATCTCTATCCTAAATTAATATTTTTTGTTATAAGGAATAATCCACAATTTATATCGATAACTGTATGATATTACATTAGATATACATGGTAGTTTAATCCAAGATGTTACTACATATATATAACATCCCATCCCAACTAAACATTAACATGATAGATAGACTGGGGGTAACATGAACACAAGCGCATCTCCCCATACTCTAGAGGCTACCGAATAGTAACGAGGGTGTAATGGGGTGATAATAGTGAGGTTATACCATCATGATCAGAGTTTCATAGTGGTATAACATGTAATAAATATGTGAAAAACATTAGAAGCAGTATAAAGAAATCATAAAGAAGCATAATACAGATTAAAAAAATCTAATAAAAGTATAAAAAATCATTTTATATAATAGATGATTTCATGACATGGAAGTGGTACATATATGAATGTAATAAACAACCAAAATGCATTCCAATACAAGAAAATAGGGAAAACATGACTCGAGTAAAGAAAAGAACATAAAATTCCTAATGAAAATATCTACAAGCATCAGGATCTCTAGCTAAGTCATTTTCATTAAACTCTATGTATGAGCATACATCAAAAAGCACAGTCCAAGGTCTGTAGTCCTGTTAAAAGGAAAGTTATACTCGGGTAACCCAGTACAATGGCAGTCTGAGTAGCGTGTGAGATATAAATCTCAGTAGGCCAGAACCAACGGTGACTCACCCAATCTAGAATGTGTAATATAAATTTAACAGTGTTTAGGTATGAAGTATTAATTATATAATTGAATAAATAATTAACACTCTTTTAGGTTCCCAAGGGACACTTGATGGTAATACCTACTTCATCCCATCGTTGGTATATATGATGTAGTCACCATGAATATATATATATATAGGTTATCACTAGGATGATGTTTAAAACCCTCTCACCCCGTCGTATATATATATATATATATATATATATATATAGGTTCACCTTGGAACTTGGATATCATACCTTCCATCCAAGGGACAATTCTGTAATGACATGAGGTAAGAATGCCTCTCGTCCATAGGATATTATATAAGTGGAAAGAGTTAAGAATGCATATCGTCTATAGGATATTATATAAATCGAATGGGGTAAGAATTCCTCCCATAATTATTCATTTACATAGATGTTATTGGGTATGAATTCCACCCATCCATAGTCATCTACGTATTTCGAATGGGGTATGAATTCCTCCCATCTATAATCATTTACATATATGGCATGGGGTATGAATGCCTCCCATACATAGTTTCTTACAACCATTTTCATAATTATAATATAAGTCATAAAGAATTACCACTTATTCATTTCAAACAGTCATACCATATTCAATAATATATGAAATAACATTCACATTTTTACTAAAGGTGAACCATCTTATGCATTTCAATTAATCATGCACAAGGGGTTGGTATCCTTCAAAAAAACAATGAGGTAAGGACATACCATATATTTCATTAGGCAAATTCAATTAATTTTTAATGAATCCAACATATTAAAACCCTTTAACATAATCCAAGATATAAAATATGACTAATCCATTCAATAAATACATGGAATTTGGAATTTTTCACCATACTCGAGGTCATCTCACCAAATTTACCTAATCTGGTAAAATGGGTTTAAGGGATAAAGAATAAAGGTCTCTCCATCAAACTGATGGAACAATATCATCTAATATTTATCATTATATTCCACTAGAATTAACCAATTGAATTTTTTAATTAGTTCATGGTAATTTAAAAAAGAGTCTACTAGGGAAATTCCAATCGTAATGAGTCAAAACACCCAAGCGGTGTCTTGGGTTAACTGAATTAAAAAAGAGACAAGGTCCACTTCATATAGATAGAAAAGTAATTCATTTATTAATGAAGGAAGAGGTACTAAAATTTTTAATTGTCATACATAGCTTAAAAGAAAGAATAATACCAATGTAGAAAACCAAGAAGGAACATATGTCTACTATATACTTTTTTAGCTTGAAGGCATGCCACCTCCATTAGATGGGTTTTATTATAAAACCATGAATTCAATTATCAAACACTCATTTATCTTATTTAATTCTTTATTTCATTTTTTAATAGAGAATAATGTATATGAAACTATTCTGAATGGAAATATTTGATAATAATGTAATAATTAAAACTAATTAATAAATTAATAAATTAATTTCTAAATTTCAAAGGCATGGAAAGGGACACAACCACAAAGTCGAACCGAGTAGTCCAATTAGGCTATTGGTGATTTATAATCAAAAGACATATCTCCCCATTGAGCATAAGCACCTTCAAATACATGCAAGAACACCTGGACCCTTTGCACATAGAAACATGGCCATGAGCATGTTTAAGGGGATCCTCACATATATTCTTATATGAATATACCCGTCTCCACTCCCCTACATATGAAATAATATATATATTCTTATGAACACCTAGCCCCATAAATTCATAATAATTTCCATAGTTTATTATACACGTAATGGACAACCAAAAATATATTTAAATTCCTATGAACATGAAGGCGAGTCACATTAGACCCAGATGTCTCGATCCCACCATGAGGACGATCCGACAAACTGCACCAAACAATATGTCACAAAATTAAAGCGGTATGGACCAAAAAAACATCAAAAAAAAATACCACAGACTCGAAATACACAAAGACCCAAATATAAACAAAGAAATAAATTAAAATGGAGGGAACCATTATGTCAAATCATTGGTGGTGAACTGAGATAACTAGAAATTCTTTTCCTTTGGCAGCGGCTGTCAGAACATGAAAGAAGGTCTCTAGAGAGACCCTTTGCATCACCTTATATTAAATAAAAACCAAAATTATATTTTCCTGAAACCCTATAGCTTCATCCAAGCTAGGTTGGGTGAAGGAGAATCCAAAATCAGCCGAAAGGAAGAAGGATGATAGAGAATAAGACCTTAACTGGATTATTCGGTGTGAAATCGTGAATAATTCGGTTGGATTTATCGTGAGGAGTGAAGGTCGTATAAGGGGCATTGTTCATCGAAGGGGAACTCCCATGGGGTGATTCATGCTACGGGTAAATAAAGAGATGGGTGAGGGAGTGTTAGTAATAGATTTTTAATTTAATTTAATTTAATTTAATTAATTTCAAAAAAATTAACACACCAAATGATTTGGGCCACAGATTTAAGAAAACTAAGCACCGACTGTATGGAATCACTTTGCATAAGATACTCCCCTAAAATGATCTAGGTTCATGGTTTGGGAAATGATGTGTAGAATGTGTGTAATGCCTCTACCCCCTTAAATATGGATACACTATTACCTGGAATGGGCCTCATGGTTTCAGAAACACCGTGCGCCCTCAATAGCCTTTCAAAACACGGAATTTCTAGGTCTGGTTCTCCCGAAACTCCTCATGCCTCTCAGGAAAATTAATAATCCTTAACCTGAGTCCAAAAATATAAGATTGAAAATTTTCATCCCAAGGAATTTAGTTCTTGAATCTTGTTTATAAAAACAAATAATTCAATAATTTAAAAAGTTCAAATTCCCAGGGACTTTAGTTCGATTCAAAATGTAGATTGTTACACTACTTGTTATATCATGAATCTACCCTTCATATCCAATATGAGGAAAAAATTAATTAATATATGATTAAATTTATTAAAATTTTAACTTATCAACAAAACCCAAAATCATCTACGATGATCATTAAATATGTACAACATGCTAAGTTAATATCATTCATATGATGTGATGAAGGATTCATTAACGAATTCACAACATTTTCATATACATCCACCCAACTGATCTTTACATTTCCCCCATCAATGTTCCCTTATATAATATCATATTTTTAATTTTTTTTAGTGAGACTAGAGTTCCTTAACTTAAAAATATATCTCTATATTTATCACACCAACACTTGATTACTCCATTAGTTCTAGGAGAAACCACTAGTTTCATGAAGCACTTCTAGATTAAAACATGTTACTTTAAAAAATGTAATACAGTGATGTAATCTACGACTATTATTGAGTATACTATGGTGGGTTTCCATGATAGCATTGCTGAATCATGAAAAACAAAAAACACTATCATGATTTCATAACATCAATACTGTATTAGAAACTAGATTCATTGTAACCATTTATATAGAGATGATCTTATCCAAGAATGAACAATAAAATATTAGTAATCATTCTCATGTACTTATGTATTTTATTCACATTAATCTATTTAATCTCACTAGTATTTAGTTTTAAAATGTGAAGTAACACTAATAGAATAGGAAGCATCATTTTGTGTACACAACAAGTAATCTATAATAGATCATATGGATGATGAACTGTAGACTCTATCCATTTTTATAACAATTTAAAAGTAACTCAAATAATCATAACAAAATTGTGATATAATAACAGTTAAGACCACATGTCATAATTCTTCATTCCAAACCATTTTACCATTTTTCTAATGTAAATTTCAAGACTTTTTCTAACAATCATATTTGATCCTTATAAATAGTTATTTATACCTTGTATGTAGGAATAATCACCCATGTGATCAATCAAGAGGTATTTACTTAACAATGTATTAATAGGGTTAGGTGTTAGGATTTCATTTCAGATAGGTATTATGAAATTCACGTACAATATTAGAAACACTATAACACTCTCAAAAACAAATTTTTATACACCTGAATCATCCAAATATTTGATGAAACTAAACTCATTGATTCTATCACCAAACTAAAAAATTGAAACACTTAGAATTTATCTGGAATCCATAAATATATCATTAAAACATGCATACATTATCCAACTCATATTGTACTTCAAAACCATTATTCTATATTATATACTTTTCCTCAACTAAATTCCCATTAAAAAAAGTGGGGCTGACCTCAATTGGATATATCTCATAATTAAAGTAAGCTTTCATGAATGAAAATAATCAAAATGTACTTTATCATCACAATATAGAAAAATTTTTCTTAATAGTCAATACCCTGAATTTAATTGTAAACTTTTTCAACTATGAATATTTAATTGGTATATTATAAATAATTTATAAAATGTTTTATTGAAAACCCACTTACACCCAATAGGTATCACCCTTTAAAGTGTTTCTACCATACTTTTAACATGGTTTGTATACAAAGAGCACATTTTTTATTCCAATACTTATAACCATTTCATAAAATCAGACCGCTCTATAACATCTAGGTATGTGGTGGTTTCATCCCTTATGAACATTTCTTCTTAATCATTACCAATAAGAACTCGTTATGTTATGAGTTCTTGAATAATCGTATATGATATTTTAAGATCTTATGTAACATGCATTATTTCATGTTCCATAACCCTTTATAAAAATTGACCAACATCCATTGTAGAAAATTTTATTATTTATTGGCCTCTAGCTTCCCCAAAGTCTATATTTCTCCAACATACTAAATGATTGATTATTTCTTAGGGAACACATGAAATCATACCACAAATACATAATTTATAGAAGAAATAAAAATTTCCAATAGTTTAATTAATATTACCAATTAATAAATAATTTTTTGATTTTGACTCAATACTATCAAAATCCAATCATTATACAAATGATTCACATACCAAAATAAGAACAAATGATATAATGGGATGTTTCGCAGTACAAATAACTTATTGTGTCATTATAATAGTGTAGATTGAATAAAATTCAGAAATATTATATCAATATTAAGAGAATAATTCCAAAATGAAATAGAAATATCACATTGTCACCTCATCAATTGAACAATGTCCAACAAGGTATGGTTCATCATATAAAGTTCACCAATATAATATTTTAATCTATTAGGAGTCAGTTGTAATGAAATTCCCTAATACCATAGAATTTTAAGGAATTTATAACTTTTATACACACCAGCTTGATCTGGTTGGAAGATTACTATACTATTTTCTAGTAGATTCTATACTTCATTCTGATTATTTTGAAATTTTCTTACATTTTATTCATTTTTATCTCTAAAAATATTATCTATTAATGCTTAAATAATTTATAAAGGTAATAAAGTCTCTTAATCCACAACTCGTTTGTCCTGTCATGTGTCTATATACATCATAAAGAATGAGATCCAATCGTTAACATTCCCATTCATATTTTTCCACAAATATAGTGTTTAGTCATCTTTCATAATAAAAAAGATTGAAATTTTTTAAAATATTCATAATCAAATTTTTACAATAATCTATCTCTGTGGGGTCTTTGGACATGTATCAAATTTACATATACATGGAAACCATTCTAAAGGTATATGGGATTAACATCAACCTTGAATAACTTATTCATAACATTATAAACATAATTATTTATATATATACTATATAATTTTGTTTATTATATTTATTATTCCATTAAAAATTATGTTATTTTATATAAAAGAACAATTTTAGTTAATATTGAATGAAAAAACTTTTTTTAAAAACAAGAAGAAGATATCAAATTTTTATTTATAGAGAGAAAATAATTACAATTTTCCAATTCTTTCCTTAAACTATTTGGTACAATCAGATAAGAAGTATTCAATTATAATGCATCCAATATTGACCCACTATCAATATAAAAGATCTAAATTTCCCTTGTAATTCCCTTATATCTCTGATTCTATGATTTTCATTAAAAATGTGTAATTTACATTTGGTCTCTAATACCCTCAAATTAAGGTTTGTGATATTGATAACTATAAAATTTATATTTGGATACTCAAAATACTTCACATTGACAACATTTTTTATCATTTGATACCCATATCTAACAATTATATAGGTTTAATCTATTAGGGATCATACTATTATTATTATAAAATAATATATAACCTATTAACAAGACATATCTATGGGTGGGTGTCATGTATTATATATTTCTATCAAGGTTATCTAATGAATGTACTCCCCCTAAATATTATGTCCCCAATCATAACATATATTTAAATTTACATGATCTATATTTAACAAAGTAATGTGTCTAATAGGGTGTTTCTCCCACCACATAGTTATTTGCAGAGGGAAAAATCCTAATCTTAAACATTTGATTATTAGATTGTAGAGAAAGAGATTATTTTCAATGATACATTATATGGGAAAACTCAAATATATTCTTATAGTATTCTATCACTTTGGGTTTCCCAAATTGGTTAAATCTAATGGAAATTCCAAGAAAAACCTAACATAATAAAGTATAGGTTCACCCTACTTTGGTAGAACCTCCCCAAAGATGATATAGTGTTTCTTATTTATTTATTTCCTAACATAGTGTAATCTAAAGGAACTCTAATTTTGTAGAACCTACCCAATTTGACGATTAAGGTCTTTAGAAGTGTCTCTTTCAAAGGAATCTCAAATTTATTTTTTTAGGGGATTATATTTTAAATTATAATCAATTACATACAAATTACATTCATAGAAATTGAATTTTATGAAGTATTTATCTTCTCAGGTTTTATTCCATTGAATACTTATGATTCTAATAATTTTGTTTTGAAATAAATATTTCACCCAAAAAATTAATGTGTTCATCCCACATTAATTAGTAACCTTTAACAAAGAACACATTTTTATGTTAATTACACCAAAACTGATTTTAAGTATATTCATAAGTATAATTATTCATCTAATTCATAAAGTATATTAAATTAAAAAATAAAAGAGAAAAATAACTTACATTGATAACATCCTCTTTAGTAGACAAAAATTAACATATATCTAACCCATCACATTTATAGAACAAGTCATAAGCCCCTATGATAGTGGGTAGTCTTACCTCAAGTCCCTCTCTTTTTAGAGACAACACTCAAAAGATAATTCCATTAATGATATCTCTATTACTTAATATGAACTAACTATATACAACAACGTTTCTGATGTTAAAAACATTAAAAACAAACTGAGATCAAGAGATATGAAAAACTAAAAGTTATAGACTCATACCATGCATGAAATTTAAGGCTCTATCTTCTAGAATAAATTTATCAAATAAATAAATCACATATAATATTGAAATTTCATAAACATTTATAAACATGAATAATTATATGAATAATAAATTAAATTAACACATTTTTAAATTGAAAAATATAAATGTTCTTTTTCAAATTAAATATAGGGTTATAAAAAACATTTTATAAAGCCAACCATGATTAATTTAAAAAGATTTAATAAATTATAATAAAAATTTACAATAAATAAAAATTCAGTTATTTAAAATTTTAATATATTCTCTTGAAGATATGTTGAATCTCAATTTATTATTGGTTTCATTAAAAAAGATCAATCCTTGTCTACACTGGAAGGAAGTTCTCAGGGTGGAATTAGAAATAATCTCTAACATATAGGGTAACATCATGATTGTTGTCATTAAATAGTGAATCCCCAGAAAAAATAAATGGAACCCCATAGAAATTTTAGGATAATTAACAGGTTCCCTTCAAATGGGATGTTCAATGTGGATCTTGCTAGACATCGAGCTTTATTCATTATTTAAGCCCACATGCTACATGCTGTGATTGGAATTATGTTCCCTGATAATATTTTTACAATGAAAATCACGATATAATAATGAAACTCAATGAAACATTACGTAGATAAAAATAAATGTAATATTTTTATATGATATGTATACATGATATATATTCAATATAGAACATGATATTCTTATTTATCCATAGTGTGATGACATCTTTATGTAATTTAGGGTTTCTAGTGTATAATAAATTATCAAATAAATCTATCTTCTGTCCATCCAATCAATACAAAAATATCATGACATAAATTCATTCCTTGGAATACTAGATTATGTTATATTAAATATTTTACTTGAAGGCTAGTTAATTAAAAATGATGACCCATTAATGAAAAATGTTGACATTACACATATGGGATTTAGGGAATTCATCACATGAATGGTTGAATAGGAAATAAACTAATATGTTCTAGATATATCCTAAATAGAATCAAAGTTCATGTAAAATGAATAATATCATAATTTTAGTGTGATTATAGATTCTAGAATCTTAATGAACCAAGCTTTATTGTGGTCACCAAAGAAATAAACAAAAGCGACATTCGTCTAAGGGAGTAAACTAGATCAAGAATCCAAGATCGTAATGTGAGGATTCCTATACATAGAAAGGTTTATTGTTTCCTTTTTCTTATAAGATGAAAGAATAAATCAGATGGAATATATTTTTAAAAATATATTCTTAAAATTAATTATCACTACCACCACCAATTAGGGAACTCATATGCTTTTATAAGCCTTTTGTGACACACACCATTTTATGAAAAGGATTTGACTATATACAACATATCAAGATCCATCCATGATGTTACATAAAATTTTATAATCGATTAAAAGAATAAATTATCAAGATATAAATGCTTAATAAATTCATAATGGATTATAACTAATAAATACCATGCATGGTTGATGTGGTGAAAATTCCAACTGAGAGAACACTTTATGTTCAATCAAACATAGTCTATGGTGGAATCAATTGAAGATATGAATACATTGGTACTAATTTAATTTGGGAATCAATATTAAGGATGCATTAGAAACAATTTATTCTTAACCCATATTTATCTTATTCATATAAAATTTAGTGTACATCCAATAGGTATTATAAAAAACCAATTTATTATACCTATTAGACGATAGTTCATAAATATAAATGGTCTCTTGTTATGTTATATACTTATAGAATTACAGATAATCATTTACATGATAGGTGTAAGTATGATATTGTGGAGTACCGACAAATTTTTTGAAAAAAAATTGTATAATAGGGTTACCATGTGAGGAATGAAATGAATTCACGGTAGGATATTAGATTCCTAGTGAAATAAACCAATCATCATAGATCTCAATTGTTAAATAAGTAAGCCAAGTGTTCCACCCAAATGCTTCCATGTAAAGGTTATGGGAAAATGAGTAACACCATGTAAACATATCACACTTCATGGTAAGACTAAGAATAATTTCCTTGTATATAAGAACACATCGTCAAAATGATATAATAATTTACTCTAGAAAAATAAAACCAAGAAAAATAAATATTGAAATTGATAAATGAAAAGATTCATAAAGGATTAGGGAGTGCATAAATAATAATATAATGTGGAAAAATAAACTCCTAATAATCAAAAATTGAAATAAACCAAATGAAATTGAGATGAAAGGAAATATACAATCAACTAGAACTAGGAATGAACATTCTCTCCAACTATCACCTTCAGGTACCACAAATCTCTAATGAATTTGTGTTTATCAAATTTTTAACTAAACTATCTATCAAATACATTAGACACAACACATGTGGGTGAAACCCCCATAAAGGGGGAGTATATAAATACATAGTCAAATTCCTAGAAAACCACATTGGGTAAATGATAAGGACCAGTCATCTAAAGAACACTTAGGAAAGAGGGAAGAGAAAACCTATATATGCCTAGAAAGATATAACAATGGTTATAAAGATGATTCCCACTCAACATAACTCAAGAATAGAAGGATCAATAGAGAGAAATCCAAATAATCCAAATCACCTAGATTTGTAACCTGTAGGATCCAGGTGTAGAGGAAGCGTAATATGTGCATGTACCCAACTTTTCAAATTTCCATGAATTATTATTAATCCATGATCATTACGATAATAAACCCCAGTATCAAAGGAGTTGAATCCAAGATAAAAGGAAAAGGAGAGAACCCAAAAATGATAATAGGGGATCAAAATATTTTGTTTATAATTAATTAAATTAAATTAATGAACTACCTCCAAGCTTATTCTTTCTTTGTTGATGCATTAGACCATGGGTCCGAGGTAAGGCTTCATTTATATGTAGAATCCAAGGATGGGATTCAAATAGAGGTGATAAACACATGGTGCACATATCATAAGACGTCACAGATGGAGTCCCCAAGTGGTTGTATGGAAGATCATTTCACTTGCGGTGTATGCCTTTGATCGCATAGGGAATCAATTCTATAGTATTCTACTAGATCTGATGGTAGAGAATCTCTATCATTCTTGAGAGCATTATTGGAGAAGGAAGAGTTGTATAGGATCTAGATCTTTTCTCTAAGAATGTAGTGCACACAATTATTGGTTATCCAGTTGAATGACCACTTGGTTAATTTAAATAATAATAATATAATGGGGAATTTAATTCACCACATAATAATAACTAATTATCACAAGTGCCATTTCTTATTCTATCACTCCACATGAAACCCCATGTCAAATAATAATAACAATGATATTATTTATATAACCTATTCTTAACATGCACATTATTTATAATTATTATTTAACTAAGAAATATTTAATATTATTTCTCACTAGACCCATAACTTGGTGTTCCAATACTCCTCAATATTTACCAAGACTTAAATAATGACAATTTATTTATTAAATAAATACCTTGGCATTATTCACTGATAAATAAATATTCCATCCACAATATATTCTCTCAAATAACTAGATATGAAATAAATGTGATCATGTATTCATTAATAATTAATAATACACAATCGGGAATCATATTTATTCAACATGTCAAACAAATAAATTATTTAACAGAGATACTGGCTATACTTATTGTGTGAGCCTCTAGGTCTCTTTCTTATTGGTTCTAGGCATGATTTCCTAATTTAAAGGATTACAGTCTATAAATGGTTCAAGGAACCCAAGATAAATAATTTGATGTCTCAATGACATGTCACCTTATAAGAATGATAACCAAACAATATAATACCTTTGTCTTTATATCTCTAATCAGGTGTATTGCATGAATGTGACATCAACTGAAGTACTTGATTTCTGATTATTCGACTTATTATAATTGAACATTGCTAGAGAACACAATGGTCATGGAGATATCGAGGCTATATCAATTCCATCAAAGGTCCTGAGATATCTACTTCCATAGAAGTAAAAAATATTCCTGCAATTATTCATTAATTTAGTATTACTCATGACACACCTGATATGTCCTACCTCATTGTGAACATCTTTCATCATAGTTTTCATCAATACATCTAAGTGAACTAGTCATAATACCCATTAATAATACATTTTTAAGGCATAAGGACCAATACAAATGTTCACAAATAGTAACATATAATGATACTAATGAATGTGGATTTCCTACTAGTGGGTTTTGTTCTCATAATATCCTCCTTGATATCTCCAATGGAACATACCATTAGAAGGTTCCTCAATGTTTGATTAGTCCCCACCACTGATAGCCTATATCATTTGTGTCCCTTCAAATGATATCATCCAGTCATAGAGTATATATTCAAGAATAGTTTCATGGAACCTGTAGGTTCTCATCATAGTAGGGGCATTCTATGAAATCTTAGTGTGATATCTATTCGTATGAAATTAACACATACTATGTAATGCAAAAGAAAAATCATGATGTGATAAGGTATTTATTAATATTAATATAATGAATACTGGTATATAATAAATTAAAATGATGTTGGATTTCAGGGAACCAACTACAACAGTCTCCCACTTTTAGTTGGGAAAGATGCTAACATATTTATGTCCACTAGCTCAAACACGAAATTCCTGATTCTTCTTATATATTATTTAGTCAAGGGGTCCTCCTTAATATCTTATATCAACCATCTGCTAACTACAACTTCACCCCTTCGATAGAAATCCCTCAAGAAGCAATACTGTTGATGTATGTTCTTTGTTCGTTGAAGTGACCATGGATATATTGCAATATCCACCTCTACAATATTATCAAAATAAAATGTAATGGAATCCTTACATCTAAGTATAACATCAAGCTCATAGAAAATGTTATAAATCTAGATGGCTTCCTTGGATCCATCAGAAGCCTCTATATATTCAGCCTCCACTTTAGAATAAGTGACAACTGACTTCTTTAAAATCTTTCAGCTCCCGACCTCTCCTTTGATACAGAAAACATATCATGATTACGAATTGACATCATTCCTAACTATCTTAAAACTAGCATTGTCATACACTCTAAGGAAAAGATCATCGTATCTATATACACCAATATCATATCCTTTGATCTTCTTAGATATTTAAGGATATTCTTGATAGTAGTCCAAAGTTGTTCTCCTAGATGTTCATGATATCTACCCACCATTATTAGTTCATAGGCAACATCATCTTCTACATAACATGTCATACATGGTATATCCTATCACTGAAGCGTATTGAGTTTTAATCATCCTATATTTCTCATGTTGTGTCCGGGGACCCATTTTTTTAGAAAGATGTATACCATGTGACACTAAAACCAATCCACTATTTTATTTTTCTATACTAAATCTATATATTATATGGTCAATTTATGTACATTGACTTTGTCAATGAATCCTATTGTATCTATAACGAATGATCTTGATCCTTAGAATGTAGGTTGCTTCTCCTAAATCCTTCATGGAAAAGAAATTGTTCAACGAGTCCTTGACTAAATTCAAGAGTTTTATATCTTTTACAATAAGAAATATGATTTCAACATGCACTACAAGGATAATGACCGAATTCCCATTAAACCGCTTGTAAACCCAAGGATCACATTCACTCTTAATTAAACAAATTTTCTTATGGCTTCAACATAATCAGTTGTTCCATGACCGAGATGCTTTATTTAATCCAAAAAATGGTTCTCTTCAACTTGAACACCCTTTTAGAATCACAAGGTGTCACAAAACCTTCTAGTTATGGCCAACATACATCTTCCATAAGGTTTCATTATGGAATGCAGTTTTGATATCCATCTGCCAAATCTTATAGTCATGGAAAGCTACTATGGAAATTATGATTCTTTCATAATTAGACTTGGAAATTGGGGAAATTGTTTCATCATAGTCAATTCATTAATTATTTTTAAAACCTTTGGCCACTAGAATTTCTTTATAGGTATTAACTTGACCTTCCACATCCATTTTCTTCTTAAATACACATTTACACCCAACATGATTTACATCGATAGGCACATCAACCAGTAACCATACTTGGTTCTAATACATGGAATCCACCTCATAATTTATATCTTGAAGCTAGCTTGATGCTTCTGATCTCTCTAATACATCCTTGTAGGATAGAGTTTCATCATTGCACAATAATAGTGAGTCACCATCCACAGTGATAAGGAAACCATGTCTCTTTGGTTCCATTACATCCCTTGTACTCCTACAAAATACTTTTGTTTTAGCAACTACCTCTTCAATAGGGTCCCAACGAACTTGTTCCCGAAGCAAATCATGTGTATCTTAATCTTCAACTTCATCAAATTCAATCTTTGTCCCACTATTCATTTTGAGGATGTGCTCCCTTTCAAGAGAGACAACCTATCTTGTAACAATATCTTTCTTGTCTGAGGGATTTTATTGTTAGTATCCGATTGTTTTCTTCAGGATACCTTATAAAGATACACTTTATTCTTTAGGATGCTAGTTTTTTTATAATAATTCCTTAACAAACACCTTGAATCCACATACACATGTGTGAGACAATGTGGATTTCTTTCCACTCTATAGCTCGAAGGGAATCCCATTTGCATCTTTAGATGGTACATGGTTTAATGTGTATGCCATAGTTTCCAATACATATCCCCCAAATGATAATGGAAGATCTACATGACTCATCATCGACCCTACCATGTCCAACAAGTTATTGTTCTTCCATTCACTAACACAATTCCACTATTGTGTATAAGGTGGAGTAAGATAAGATAGAATCCCAGACTCCTGTAAATGGTCGTTGAACTCATGGTTAATATATTCTCCACCTCAATCTGATTGAAGCATATTTATCTTCTAACCAAGATGATTCTATATATCATTATTTAACTCCCTGAATTTCCCAAAGTACACAGACTTGTATCTCATTAAGTAGATATATCCAAATATACTCATGTCATCAATAAATGTAATGAAGTAAGAATATCCAATGCTATCTTCCACTAGAAATGGTCCAAACACATCAATGTGTACAAATACTAAATGTTATGTGTCTATTTCACCCTATCCACGAAATGGTGGTTTGGTTATTTTCCTTTATAAACAGGAATGACATCTATCTAGTGTTTTTACCTTTGAAGAGTGTAAATAACCATATTGGAAGGTATTTGTTAGGAACTTCTCATTTACATGACCTAGGTAGTGATGCCACAACTAGGTGTTGTATGATTCATGTAGACTCGATTCATTATCAATTTCCAAAACATGATTCTCTTAATATTATAGATACATAACATTATTTAAACATGGAATATGATAACAAATTTTTTCTGTATAAAAGTAAAAATATTTTTTTGAACATGAATATAAATCCATATCTATTTAAAATCAACAATTAAATTATATTCATGGTAACACTAGGTACATAATAACGGCCTTGTAAAACCAAAATAATTCCCATCAGTAATGTGAGGTGGTAGTAACCAATGGAAATATCATCCAGCCTCACACCATTGGAAGCATGTAGATCAACCTCTCCTCTGGAAATTTCCCAAAATATACTTGGTTCCAACATTAGAATACAGATGTGATCCCCCAAAGTTATATCCATTACCCAATGTGTATAAATGAGAATATTTCACTCTATAATGAACACACATTTAGATTCCCCATGTGTCTGGGTGACGTTCCTCTTCTCATGGCCTCACCTTCTACATGAAAAGCATCCTACCTCATTTTCAATGTCCTATCTCAAGATATTCTTCTTCTTGGTGAGACAGTGCTTAGAGGCAATCGATTGTTTATAAATCTTATTACCATTTTCCTTTTCCTTCCCCATACTATTAATCATAAGGAAAGTTGGGTTTTCATGCCCCATGTCCTTATCAACCTGTAGAATTAGGGTAAGATGCTCTGATTAACTCTTCTCATTATTGATCATATTATAATTCACATTAAAACTAGAGAATTTTATGTAGCGATGATAATAGAAGATCTATATGTAACTCATCTGGGAATTTAATCCCTAAGATATCTAGATGCTCAATTTAGCGAATAAGATTGACTACATGTTGTATAGTTGGCAAAAAATCTCCGAGAATAATAGTGAGAATAGTGTGGGAGATATCATACCTCTCCTGTCTCTCCTTCTCATGATAGAGATCTCAAAGGTGGGACATCATGCAATAAGAAACCATTTTTCATGTTACTTCAAGAGCTCATTGGTCAGAGATGATTGATAGAGGCACTGCACATTTTTGGAATCATTTATATGTTTTTCATACACAGAGAGTTCCACACACTAGCCTCATTTTGAGGAGAAACTGCTAAAGGCTCTTCTAGTACATAATGATTCATGTCTTGGTGAAGGTTAACACAAAAGAACGTTTACCACTCTTAGAAAGGTGTTCATGTGAGAAAGTTTTTCTTTATCAATTATGGATCACAACAATATGTTTGATGATATTTTGATTAATGTTTCTACATATTAATATGAATATAGTTTTAGTACTTTTTCTTGATAAATATTGACTAATAAATAAAATATTATCTATTTTTATCCCACTATTTTGTCAAAACCCAATATACTTCACCATTGGATTCAGAATGTCCTGTTTCTTGGAATTTCTAGTGACAAGGATCCATATTTCCCTTCGCATTACCACAAATAGGGTTGGTTAAGAAACTTGAAAGGTTTTAGGTAGGTATTCAAAATTCCAACTTAATTATCTCACATCTCCTTGACCTATTGAGTGGACACCCCAATCATGAAATATTTAGTTTTGGATATCCACAACCATTGCCTCTCAATTACACCAGTTCGTGATAGGGTAGTCAACCCTAGATGTAAACTAAGTTATGTGAACCCAAAACCTAAAAATAGAATTACCTAATAAATTAAAGCACCCCATATAGGATTGGTCAATCACTTTCAGCAATGGTTTGATTCTATATTAAGTAAAGAAAGGCTATACCGACTTAATATTTAATTTAGGGATTTTGTCCTTTATGTGTAAATTTCAACATATTATCTGTTCACATGCTTGTTATTATTAACTGGGATATACATAAGTGATTAAACTTGTATAGATTACATTTATTCATAATTAATAATAAATAACCATAAAAATTAATGAAATAAATAATGGATATGATCATGAGATTTACTATTGGTTAGTTTATCTAGCGATTGATAAAATTACCCTAACCTAGGGGAGATACACCATGACATATTTAAGGGTCTTGTTTATAGCATTCCATTAGTCCACCATTATATCTACCTGGATTGATTAATCCTCAGATCCTAACTTGAAATACCTCTACTAGCTTCGTATCTCCATCCATTACATATGATTTTAACTCACACACTGTTGAGGGGTAAAATGGGTTTACATAAAATAATCCAGGGGCATGCATGCCCTATATATTAACGGGTAGAAGTAAAGAAGGAAAACAATTTTAATTTAACAAATAAATTATAAGGGAACCAATCACAAACAAAGGTTTAGTCTAGCTCATGATCATCCACATATATGAAACAAATTTAGATATTAATAAAACTAGCATTCAAATCTGTAATCATTCTTGTGAAGATAAATTATACTGGAATTTATTAATCAATATGTATAATTAATCAATACATTTTATCTTAATACTTTACTAAATTTCCTTGATATTTTTATATATATAATTATACATAAACTGTACCTTATAGGAATCCATGTGAATACATGTCTAAAACTACCCAACATGTATTTATACTTGTATACACTTTATTATTTGGGACATGTAGCACGTATGAGAAATTATAATTTTAATACAACTCAAACATGATGTATAGATCTTTGACAATTACACAGAAATTAATTAATCATATATATGTATATATATATATCAAAAACTGATAACAAGTTGTGTGCCATCATTACGCCCACATGAAGGTACATATCTCAAGGGATTACATTATATAATAAATTTTTTTTAAATCATTTAATCTAGAAATAGTGCAAAACATGTAGATTCAACTACACAGCATGTACCCTTCTCCTTGTCTATACAAAGTACACACTAGGGTAAACAACGTGTGAGTTGTACATCTTAAATTTTTGGAGTACATGGCATGTAAAATGGGCCACATGCCATGTAGACTCCCTATTACATATTCACCAGCTGGGCATGCTACGTATGGGACATTCGATATGACCATGACCTTAAGAGACTACACACCATGTCCAGTTGGCCACATAGTGTGTTTTTCGGATGACTATTCACCAATCTGTCTTGGTCAACACGTGGTGTAATAAATAACTACACCACGTTTCATTAATGAACATGACTTGAGTATGTTACGAATTTGTTCAGGCGCATTGAACATAACTACACGATGTATAATCTGGATGAAAAAGAGTGTGTGGAAGATTACACGACATGTGATTCCAAATACCAGCCTGTATTGTTGTGTTACCAAGACAGAATTGATGATGCCTCCTGATGTGATCCTCAATGTAATTTTAATCACAAAATTATTCTTTTGTGTTAGATCTATGAGAAACGAAAGAGGAAGAATAGATCTCAAAATTTATATTAAAATAATTATTAAACATGAATTGAAAGACTAAATTATTAATTCGTAAATCATAACCAAATTATTTAAATAGTTATAAAGGAATATATAACCCCTCTAATACCACTTGTAGGATTCGGGTGTTGTGGAAGCGCACGATAGACATGCACCCAGCATTGTAAATTGCCATGACCGATGACTAATCTAAGATCAATATGTCTATAAATTCTAGTATCCACAGAACCAAATCTAAGATAAAAGAAAATTGAAAGATACTAAAATAGAGAAGAGAGGATTGATATATTTTGTTTATGATTACATTAATTAAATTAATTAATTACCTCCAAGGTTATTCTTTCTTCATTGATGTGTCTTACCACGGGTCTGAGGTGCCGCTTTGTTGGGATGTAGAATCCAAAGATATGATTCATATAGCAGTGATCCACATGTGATCCACATATCACCAGACATCGCTGAAGGAGTCTCTGGGTGCTAGCATGGAAGATCCTTTCTCTTGACATTTTCGCCTTTGATCACCTTCATAATCAATTCTAAAACATTCCCCTAGATTAAGTGGAGGAGGATCTGTCCTGTTCATGAGATCTCTCTTAGAGAGGGAAGAGTTATCTAGTCTCAACAACTCTTCTCCATGGATGTTGTACACACAATGATTGGTTATCCGGTGGAATCACCCCTTGGATAATTTATAGAATAACAAAATAAAGGTGAATTTAATTCACTAGGTAATATTAAATAATTATCACAAGTTCCAATACTTATTTTATTGTTCCATGTGCAAACCCATGTTAAATAATAATAGAATTGATATTATTTCTATGACATATTTTCAACTATCACATTATATTTAAATATTTTTTAACCAAATAATATATAATATTATTTTCAAAAAAACCCAAAACATGGTCTTTGAATCCTCCTAAATATTTATTGGGCCTTGAAAAATGACTACTTATTAATAAAATACATATGTCTACATTATTCTCCCATTAATAAATATTCCATCCTCAATATATTTTCACGAATAACTAGAGATGAAATAAATGTGATCAAGAATACTTGAATAATTATTAAACCAAAACTCAAAATAATATATATTCGACTTGTTAAATAAATAAATTATTTAACTTAAAGAATGGAAACACCAAGTGTGTGACCCTCTAGTCCTCTTTCTCAATGGCATTATGTGGGTTTGCCTAATGTCCCAGATTATTTTCTAGTAATGGGAAAAGGAACCCATGATAAAGAATTTGATATCGAAAAGGCATGTCACCTCCTACAAATGCTTATAGTGAAATATACCCCTTTTGTCCAATATCTTCAATCAAGAGGGTTTCATGCAAGTGACATCGACCCAGGTGGTTGATTTCTCATTTTCTAAATTCCTAAAATTGAACTAGCCTAGATAACACCATGTATATGGATTTAGTTAGGCTATATCATTTCTATCAAAGGGCCTGAGATATGTACTTCTCTATAAGTGAAAAATAATTTCTCTCATTATTCATTAATGTAGTATTACTCGTGACACACCCAACATACCCTACCTCTTTGTGAACATATTTCGATATAGTTTTAATCAAAAAATCACTGTGTTCTAGACATAATACCCATTATTAATAATATTAAAGTAGAAGGAAAAATACAGATGTCTGTGGATTGGAACATCTAATGACACTTATGAATGTGTATTTCCTACTACAGGTTTTTGTTCTCATAACATCCTTTTGGATATTACCAAGGGATCCCACAATGGGAAGTTTCCTCAATGTTTTATGATTCCCACCCCTGATATATTGTATCCTTTGTGTTACTTCAAAAGATTTCATCAGTCCATAGAAAATATATTCAAGAATCGTGTTATGAAACTTCTAGGTTATCACCATTGTAGGTATCATTTATGAATAGTTAGTTTGATAGCTATTCTTATGACATCATCACATAATTTTTCACATAGAATAACAATCATGATATGAAAAAGAGTTTTTTAATACTCATCCAATGAATACATGTTTATCATAAAGTAAAAAAAAGTTGGTTTCTAGGGAACCAACTCTAATGTAACCCTATTTTAATATCTATAGTGGGGGACCCATTCAGGTCCAAGGGATAAATGTTATATAAAGGAAAAAAAATCCATTGTTTGTCACCCACCCATATCAATAGATCTCATTAGATGAGGATTACCTGACCCCTTAGATCGTGGAACCATACCCCATGAGTGAAAGAGTTCACAACTCTACCAGTCAAAGAAGTAACCTATTCGCTATCATAAAATATTCATTTGGGAGTTCATAACCACATGATTTTTTTGATTATCACGCCCTATCCACTCAGAAGTCATGTAAAGGTAATAATTCTTGTCTACTTGCATCACCCCATATCTCACATATGATTCCAAATATGAGTGTATCATTGTATTCTACAACAAAAAATGATTAGGATGGACCTATTAAATGTCAAATTATGATTCATGAGTAATGATAAAATAAAATCAACTATGGATGGAAAATTAAACAATGTTTACTATGGGGTAGATGGTTTATAACACCTATAGGGTTACTTTGTCATGTATAGGTACCCACAAGGAAAATATTTCTCAACTAGCCTCACATGTTCATAGGACTACTCAACAAGTTTTACCATCATATTACTTATCATCTGAAACTATAGGCTATGTCGTGTAAGGGAATGAGAACATGATGTGTCCCTGATTAAAATTATATTTTCACCTATATTATTTAGTAATTCATTTAAAATATCTCGTAAAAATATATTAATTTAATGTTAATCAGTTTTTTTGGTTTTTAGAAATATTGAGCTTATTTGTAACAATAGATTAAAATATTGTTTTTTAATTCATTTTAATAAATTTCAAGAATTTGTTAAAAAATATGTGCATTGAAAATGATTATTTTTATTTTGAGTTACCATCACATATTGTGCATATATAGTATGTGGTTTGAAAAACCAGATACGAAAAGGTAATAAAAACAATGGATATTCTCTATAAAGGTAATATAAGATATATAAGGGTAATAAAACTATTGATGTTTTTATGTAAGAATGTAATCCAAAGTTTTTATAATAGATTGATAATCTCACCATGCTCATTCAAACAGAAATTTTACTATACGGAATCACCAGTACAAAACTTGGTACTCTAAATGCGTGTGGGGAAAATGATTTATCCATGATGGATTTAAATTTGTAGCATTAGGTCCCATGATAAAAAGGGATATAAAATTGTTTATACTTTGTTTTTGAGGCCATAGTATGATTATATCATCAAATATATTTGATGTTTTTACAAAATCATAGAGACCATGTCATTGTATTCACATGTGGTTACTATCACTACAAGTCATACTTAGTGTGTGATAACATTTAATAGTAAATACTAATAGCTGTTGACCATAGTGGAAGTAAAATAACATTACAGAAAACTTATAAGAGGATTTTGTGTAGTGTTATTCCTTTAAAATCATGAATCTGTGAAGATACATCATGAAGAACCTCTATCACCCCTACCACATTGAGAAGGACCACATGCTGTGTTGCATGCGTGAAACCCACTCCACATACAAGATAAACTCAATGTACATTGTGAGTATCTAAAATTTTGGAGCCCCCAACAACCAATGGCTATAAAAATCATACTTCCCTATACTATTATAGACCCATACATTCTATTTATATTTGTGGAGTTTCATTATATTTTTTAGAATATTGGTGAAACTATATTTTTATATTTTAATTTATTTTTTTTGTTTCCCACTCTCTCATTTGTTTCTATTTTTATTTGATGTAACCAATAAATCCTCAAATATATGAAAATAAAGAAATAAACTCACTTTTTTCGGTGGAGTAAGTTGAGTTAGTATTCATTAATGTTATTCCATTATTCTATTATAGGAATTTAAATTGTGTTTATATTGATTTTATTGAGTGTTCACCCTCTATATATACTATTGGGTTATTCTTACTTATTATAAACATTCCTTCCCTCCACTATTTAATTTATTTTTATTTTGTTGTTTGTATTATATTTTTTTGGATGGAAAATAGTTATCCCAAATAGATTTATAAAGAATATTGAACCACATAATGAGTTCTTAGTGTGGGTTAATAATAATTCAAAAAATTAGGGGCTAGTGTGAAACTACAAATTGAAAATAATATCATGATATTTTTTAATAACATTGATTACACTACAATGAGCACCCAAGATCAAAATTCATATTTACTAACCTTATTGTGTTTTCTTTTGGGGTAATTAATTTTTTATTTTTTATTCTATGTATATTATATACATTTCTATTACCCCAATTTATTATGATTATTTTAGTAATATATTAATTAGAATAATAACAGTGACAACTGAAAAGAAGTATTTTTTATGTGGACTCCATGTGAGACTAACTGAAGGTTGTGGAACTATATTTTAGGATTATGAATATAAGAATTTATTTATATTGTTTCATTAAAAATATATACTTTCAATTTTTTGATGTTTCTGAGGAGGCACAATAACCTTTAGATAATATTTTCTATAAGAACATGAAAAAATCATAAATTTAAAAATTTTAGTTTATCAAAATTTATTGCATATATTTTATTTCCTAGGATAATATGGACTTTAGTAGATGTTTCCCAAATGCATAGATTAATGTTGAGACAAGTAGGGAATATTAATTTTAGGTTCTAATATAGAACAACATTTGAATAATGGACGAAATGAACAAAACAATATAGATCATATAAAATTTTCATTATGAGATCAATCATTTATGGTGGGATAAAAAAAATATAATATTAAATAGATATCATTCCACAAAATTTCATAATTAAATAACTGAATCATACATTGAGAGAGGAACTTGAAGTTCCATTTGAAATCTCATCTCTATTTCTTAAATTTATCATGAATAATAGATGACAATTTTGTACTTATAAATGTTTAACATGTTTTGGATGAACATTGAAATGTCTTAGTTTAAAATGAATAGGTATTTTACTGTCTTATTTCTGATAAGAAAACCAGCACCACTATACCTCTATATGGATATAAAAGAATAAAACACTGAGGTGAATGTATTTTAAGAAAGAATAAAGTATATTGGCTACCTATATCTATCTGTAATAACCTAACTCTCTATGGAAAAAATTAAAAGAAAATGAAATTGATGTAAATTCAACTAAGGGATTTAATATTTTCTTTCATTTTTTTAATATTTGTTGATTCTTACATACTATTATTTTTAATTTTCAGATTTGGCCATCACATGGATGTCCTTAGAAGATATGTAAGATGTATATTCCGTCATTGAGTCTTAGTTACCAACTAATATGCTGAAGGAGATTGATTTTCAACAATATTTACACGAAGCGGAAGACTTATAGATTAATTATAATTATCAATATTCTATTATAAATGAGATTTTCACTAAATTATATTTCACTAAATTTTATCATAAAACACATATAGAGTAGGATTTTTATATTGAAGAGGCCAAATAGGTAAAATATAATGTGTTAGGGGACACATTGTTTCCATCCATTAATATAAAAAAAGTACCATAATGATAAAGGTGTGAATTTGATGATAAAATTTTATAGGATTTACATAAAACTAGTGCACAGTGAAGTGTAGTATATGGAATTAGTTTTTTTTGTATTATGATCAAGAAATCACACCCACTATCAGATTGAGTATAACCCCCTACATCTTCCTAGCTAGGGGTAGTGAAACGCCAGCTCCCACTTAGGGGTATAAATGATGTGATATCTCTTTTATTCATTTATATTGTAGTTACTTATTTTAAAATAATTTTCTTATGTTTTCTTATTTAATTCTATTTTTTTAATATGAAATTAGATAAAATATTTACTGAATGATTCAATTGAAAAATAGAACTAGGTTCTATAACTAATTGTCTATAGTTTATCTTCAATTATATTTTTATTTTTTTTACAATTAAATTAATTTTTAGTGAAATCCCAATATGAGGAGAGATGATATTAATATATATTTTTAAATTTTAGATGTGTTTTTTAATTTTAATTTTAATTTTTTTCTAAATTCAAAAAATTTTAAATTTCTTTATATAATTTTATTTTTATAGGTCAAAATTGAATACCATTTAATATTAAAAAAACACCATATTCATGTAAAACCTATTCATTTAAGTGTTTTAGGATATAAAATATTTCAAATACTTTTTTCCCATAATTTATAGTCTTCTTATTTAGGGGTGATTGATTGATTATAAAACTCAAGTGGAATAGTGCTACCCAATATGAAATGTTTTCCCAAGATGAGTGGTTTCTAAAACATTATGGGATATTCATTACATTTTTATTTTTATTGATAGTTGTGATTCATGTTATGTGACCTAAGACATGTTTCATTTATCCTATAATTTTTTAGAGTTCAGTGAATGTGTTATGTATGGCTGATGCAACATTTTTTTTCATTTGGCATTCAATATTTATTTTTTACAATCCATTACAACTAACACTTACTAAGACCTTATTAACTATGAAATACCTTATCAGGAATCCAAATTCCAAGGTTCTTATTCCTCTATTACATTCTATTTAAATTAACATCATGACTATTTTTTACAACAAGCGTAGAGGATTTTGGTTATGTTGTGCTGATTTAGAGATTTTTATTATGATGAAATTAAATTTTCATCCTCATCTATGGATAATTTTATGATAAAAATCATTATGGAAAGATGAAAATTGGCACAAAGTATCAATAAAAATATGTTCTAGGAGTTCGACAGAGTTTAATGATAAAAAGTACCTATATTCTCAATAAAATCAAAATTTTGGGCTACAAATTAAAATCAAAAAAAGGAAAGTAATGTGTTTAAAATAAACTATGATGTTTAATTGAAATGATTGGAATGAAATATTTTAAACTAATTTAATAACCAAGTTTGTATTTTCCAATTAAAAAACTATTAGTTTCGTGGTTGATTATTTTAGAGTTGAGTAGGATATCATCATTCTTATTCCGAAATGTTTTCCCAAATTTACTTAATTTTATTGCATGAACATCCCCATTTCGCCTTTTATATTTTTGTATATAAAACCTACACACCATTATCCTAATAAGAAACCATGTAAAATACCACATGATTAACACATTTTTTACTTTATAAAGATGATATACTATGATGATATAAATCCGATGGAGATCATGTGTGCTTAATAATTTGAAAAGATCTATATCTAAAAATAATCGAGTGAGTAGAGAAATTCAATTATAGAGAGAGTGGTATGACTTAAAAATAGGTACTAAAAAAAATTTCACTTAATATTTTGGTTAATGAGGAGTTGGAGAATTCAAATACATATATGGGGACTAATTATTTATTTGGGTGTTTCGGTTGAGTACTATATCCAATTTATGCACTGTGATGTTTTTTTTACTATAGTATAAATGATTTTCAATGAATGAAATGGGTATTTTTTGGAGATTTATGAAGAACATATTTTCCCAATATTTATTTGGAAATTTTTTATAAATGTTCCCACTATTTTATTTGATCAAGGGTAATTATTAAATTTTTTATTATTAGAATAAATTATAATTAATGATTATATTTCATTAATGTCTTTGGTTTTAATTGTTTTTCATTAATTTATGGAATTTATTCAAGAATGAATCAATTAATTATGTTTATTTTAATTTTAATTTTAATTATTCAGAGAGTGTGTTCAATGTTTCGGTAAGTAAAATAGATAAAAAAAGTGAAACCCCATGGATATGCTACATAATGGTAAATTTTGAGGCATAATTGTAATTAACCTACGCATGTGTCTATGTAATGTTGAAATAAATAGTTTTAAAAATGGATAGATAATTCAACCACACATATTCAGGTGTGTGTATCATAGAAGAGAATCACATGTGAAATATGTGGAGATCAAAAATACTATGGAGAAAGATATATAGTCATGGATTTGTTCAAATTTTAAGTACTAGGTCCATCATTTAATATGAAAAAAAGAGGATACCTATGGTGTGGTTAGATCCTTGGTTGGATGAAACAAACAAACCAACTTGGATGCTTTCTGGGCACCACAATGAACATTTGTGGTCTTTATAAGTGAGAAGAATCATTGGAAATCAATAAAGTTTTGTGTTACCATTCATATAATAAGGACAATAAACATTCCCAGTGGTATAATTTATAAACCATTCATGCTCGATAGAAATAGTATTGCACACTGAGTTTCTCATTAGAAACTATGCACCCATGAAGATCTATCATGAAGAATCCATTATAACTACTACCACCTAGAGGAATAACATGTGAATTTTTTCATCCATGAGCCCCTTTCCGCATACAAGAGAAACTCACACTATATAGTGTGCTTCAAACTATATATATCTCAAAATTATCTATAGCAATTGAAATCACTACCTCCTGTACTGTTAATTTTTTTTACATTCTCTCATTAGGAGGGTAGTGTGATGGTAGCTTTTGAATTTTTTTATCTTTAACTATTAATTTTAATTTAACATTATCTCCCCCCATTTTAACTCTCTCTATTTTCATTATGTTTTCAATCGATTTGTTTTTCTGAACTCTATGAAATTAGGGAATGAACCTCACTGTTGTTTATAGTATTGAGTACTTTATCTTAATTGATTATATTTTCATGTTATTTTTATATTTTGTTTTCAAATAATTTAAATAGTGGTTAAATTAATGAATATGATATTTCCCCCACTTTTAACTACTATTTACTTCTTCCATATTATGAATATTCATTCCCCTTAATATTTATATTATACATTAATTGGGGTTTGGCTTAGATAGTGTTAGTTGGTGATGAGTTCTCCTAGAAAAAACATTAAAATTATTTCCCCTCATTCAATGTTCTTATTCTGGGATAATAATACATCACAAAAAATGGTGTGGTGTGACATTCCAAATTGAATAATGTTTCATGACTATAATTCAATATTAATGATTTAATGACCAATGAAAATCCTAAATCAATGGAATTTTTCACTATGCAATTTAGGTTTTCATTTTTTGGATATTTTCCTTTTCTCAATCACGTACATATTAAATATGAATTTTAAAAGATAATAAAATTTAATGATTAATTTTTTATATGTAAATTATTTAGAATAATAATTGTGATAATAGAGACGTAATGTTGTGTAATTGGACTCCATGTGAAATCGACCACAAGTTGTCCCACTATAGTTAATTCTTAGTATATTAATAATTTGGTGATTAAGGAATCACAAAAAAATCCCTAAAATGTCTCCCACTAATCTAAAAGAATAAATAAAGAAATAAATACGTGGTATGATACTATTTTTTAATTGCACAACCCAAACCACCGGGTTAGATCTGAATTTCCACAAGACCTCTTAAGAACCTCCCGTTACCCATGACGCTTTATACTAGTAGATAGGGTCATTAATTCATTATTATGGGTAATATAACCATAATATCATATCCTAGAACAAATAATATAAATAAAACATAGTTACTCCATATAAATATGTAAAATAAAATAATATCAATAATACACATGTCACACAGGAAATAAAAAAATGTTGTCTAGATATGGAAAGTAAAATTTATGTTATAATGAAATGAAAAAATAATAAATATAAACATTATAGAATTTGATGGTCACTAAATGTATCCTTCCAGTAGATCCACACTCCTCATCACTCCCATATTTCAAAGACCCTTTCCCTTACCTTGATCCCTATACATAAAGTGTTCATTCACATTGAAATTCTCATACAAGGTGCGTGTAATAATCCCTTCAGGTTATCACTTATACATCCATAAAAAATATACACTTGTATAGTATGAATATTCAATGATAATAATAAATGTGCTAGAATGAATAATCAATCATATACTACACACCTATGTGATAACAAAGCCACCCAAAAACTATGTCATACCTGCTCAGGATCCAAGATAGAAGGATGACCAAGTTCTCCAAAAATTGGTCAAGAACTAGTCACAAGGTCTTTGAAATGTCACTCAATAACCTAAAGTCATTGACTGGTAATGATACATTTTATCCTCAAGGCATAATGTAAAGTCACATTCATAGGTATCCTCAATGCTTTGAGTTTTGTTTGGGCTACAAGGATATCATACACAAATCCTATGTAGGATTTAACTACCATCATCATCATATTTCATGGGAACTTCTCTTCTAGGGGTAATCGTACCATGACAAACCACCTATTATAAATACGAAGAACATACCTCAAATGGAATTGTAATGAAAATAACAATGTAGTGTACAATAAGAAAAACATATCAGGTCATTATAGTCATATATTTGAAACCATATAACAATTTGTGATAAAAATCAATAATGGTATCAAGATAATCTAGAAATAATAATGGATTCAAGGATGATATATGTATTTTATAGCCATACACACCCACTAGAAAAAACTATCAACAAGGAAAATAAACTTTTCCACCTCATTATGAATCAATAGAAAAGAGTACACAACACCCTACAATTTTATATAAATTCATACATCAAAGTTGTTGATGATGATATCAAAGGTTTATCAAAGGATTGAAGACCAAACACATTACACAAAAACATAGAAATACCTCACATTCATAGGAGTTCCTAGCTCCTAATTCAGTTCACGATGAAAGAGGGTTTGGATAGACACTTAATAGAATTAAATTTTATGATGTGTGGTTCTAGTATCACATAACTTATAGAGTCCTCCAATAAAACCAATTATGAATAATATAATAAAGGGTATCCAATAAAAAATACATAATTTTTCAAAAATGATTTAATAAATTCTTCACTGATTCTAAAATAAATCATTATGTATATTTGAGAAACTAAAATTTTAATAATAAAATTTCCATTTGGGTTAAATTAAATTCTTTATTTGTGTAATAATGTTATAAAAAAACATGAAATATTTTTTTTTTGGAAATTTTATATTCTATAAGTTATAAAAAACCCTTAAAAACATCAAAATTTATAACATATCTATTTTAAATTAATGTAATTGTTTCTAAATATTATGATTCATGAAAAATCTATTTGACATAGACAAAGGTAATTATACCCTCGAATAGCAGGACCACACTCTGTATACCCCATTTTTTGTAGCTTCTGAGGGTTATAGATTCCTTCGTATTTACCTTGGTCAACATCAAGATGATATTAACTAATTAAATCATGATATAAATATTTTATGTGATAATATTAAGCTCATTGAGATCACTCACCAAACCATTTTTACCAAACCACCTGAAGAAAATCTCAATGATTCACAGCTTACAATTAGGGTATTCGATATTTTAATAAAGGGATATGAATCTTGACAATAACAACATTAATATGTAAATATTATTATCTATAGAATAATGATTGTATTTATCACTTATTGAGGTCACTTTATAAATTCTTAAAGGATGATATTGGTTAAATTTAGATTTCAATATGAAAAATATCAACCTGTATTTTTGGGTAATATAAAATATAAAATAGTACATATCTTTCTAAAAATTAATGAATTGTAAAAATAATTGATATTTTAATAAAATATTATTATTAAATAAAATTTATTAAATGTAGTTGTTAATATAATTTGACTTAGTCAAAAATAATTTTTATAATGTTCAGATAACTATTACTATAGAAAACCAATTATTATTCAATAAATGAGGATTATTATTTGAAAATATACATTCTAATATTTATATATGTATTTTAATAAAATTAATATTATTTCTATTTTTAGTACATTTAAATTATCCAATGGTTATGTATTCATAATTTAGTGAAGAATTAAGATTTTCAAGTAACAATTAAATACTGTGTAAATATAATGTATGTATTATGATATCCTAAAGACCGAAAAGTGATGTCATAAATTATATAAAAGAGATAATTGAGGAAATAAATAATTTAAATTTAAAATAATTTTTTATATTAATTTATTAATTTTAAAAATCTTTTATGATTTCTTCATAACCTATAAGATATATTAAGGGTTTCAAAACAATTCATTATAAACATTACTCTTTTCAATATCACCAAGGATAATATTTTAAATAGTTTAGTTCATGGGATTATAAAATAAACAAGTCCAATAAAACTTCTTTATAAACAATGTGTAAAAAACCATTTTATGACATGTAGTAATGAACACATTATTGCTTATAGTCCAAAAAAATTGTGTAGGAAATAATAAAAAACCCCTATCTTTTCTGATATAAACCAAACAAGGATACCATTTATATTAAAATAACATAGAGAAAATACTTACTCTAACCATCTATCCATATATCTCTCCCAAGGTTCCTTGTTAGCTTAATAATCTCTTACCATGATTTTGTAAACACCCTCTCAAGGCATGGGATCCAATCCTTCTCCTCTTTATTTATGAACGTTCTTTATTATATGTCTTTTGATTTCGAATTCCTAATTTTGGGTTATGTTTTTTCACATAACTCATACAATCCTTTTAATTTAAAAATTATGAAATAACCCTTTATGAATCATTAAAACATTTTCTGAATATGTATATACTGTCGTTATGATGCGAACATTCACTATGATTTTTTATGTTAAATGATTTTTAAGTAAATTCCCATATCCATTTTATCTCAAAAGTATTTATATATATGTTCTTATAGTTATTTTATTGGTTCATTACATGTTTTTAGACCATGATACTCTTTTTTTGTAAATACTATTTAATTGAATTATTATTCTATACAACCTACATGGAAAACTTATGAATGTACATGATATTGTTATGATAGGTGAACCCATATAATAATCTAAAAGATTAGGTAATGTTGTAATTTCATGAGATCCCATGTATCATATACAACAGGTTATCCATATCACACTATTTTATGACGTATTGATGGATAACCTTGAATTAATCTTTGGATTCCATGTTTTATATTGTGGATATATACATAGGCTTCCATTATTTTATCATGTTGTATCATTCCTCATTGTTCAAGATTATTATTGTTAACCCTCCTATATCCCATTAAAATTCCTATTGACTAACATGTAATAAATTCATCACTTTATTTTTGTTTATTCCATTTGTTATATTTATATATATTCCACTTCATATGTATGTCTCCATGTAATACCATGTAGTTTTAGAACATTTTAAAGAATTTAATAGCATGATAAGAATGGTTTCAATAAAGTTATTATGTCCTGGTTTTATGATGTTCTGTTTTTTAGCTAATATCCAAAACACACTAGGCCTATTGATCTTCATGGTTGTATTAAGTGAAAATTTTTATAATAAATCATTAGTTAGTACGTAATAAAGATAAGTGTTTATATATATTGTATCAAATGAATGTCTAGTGTTTTTTGAACATTGGAAAGAATCCTAAATTTTTTGTTAATGAATTGTGTAATTTAGTTCCAATAAAATAAATCTTTGTTTGGATACTGAAAGTAAATGTGGTTTTTGAACATATATACCTATGGGTAATAACCCCAAAATACCATTTTGAGTTAGAATAAATTTTTAATTGGTTCACAACAACTTGTCTTGATACACATCGATATTTAATCTACTAGGGGATATGAATTTTTAAATTTAAATTATCATTAAAAATCACTATTAAGTGATAAATATTACTATATAATTTTATGCTATAAAATAGATAATGGATAAATTATATTGCGGTATATAAATTCATAGGTCAAAGAACATATTTGATTAATGGTTTAACCTTTTAACATTCATAGTTACCCTTTTATCTGTTTAATACTTCAACAATTATAATCCATATTTTTTCATTTAATCTAGTCAATAAAAGCTAATAGGAAGAATTGAGTGTACAACCAATGTGAGGGAAAATGTTATGACTACCCAAATTAGATTCCCAACCTAGTTGGATCCAGAATCTTGAAATTATTGATTATACATTCTCAATTGTATCACGTTTTTAACCAAAACAAAAATAATGGGGAATAAAAAAATAGCCATAAGAAAGAAAAAGTTCGAATTAATACTATCAAAAATCTAAGGACTCAAACATTTATTATATTTTATGATCCCTTAATTGAATAAAATTTGATCAAATCTATTGAAAAGATCTTCCCCATACTTCCACACTCCTATTAATATATGGTCGTACTAGCTATTTATTATATGGAATGAGAACCCGGTCAATAGTGGAAGTTGGGTAAGAATATGAAGACTGAGGAGGATTCTGGGGTGATGTAGTGGAATGTTTTATGGAAAATTATTGTTGGTAAATATGTTTCTCACACTCTTTAAAATAATTTGGATAAGTATTTCTTTATCTAGAAGAAAAAGGATGAAGAATATTTTGGGGTGTATGAGGAAAACATCACATGAATTTCATGATATTCCTATAACTTTTTTGTTACCCTAGAATCTAAATATAACTTTCTCATTGGTGTATTGAAGCTAGTTATATGAAATTCTTTATCAATCTAGTACAATCATAGTTATAATGAAATTTTCAGATGTGCCCTTAAAGTCGAAATGGATATCAAAAAATATCAACGGTCTCATAGGTATAATAATTGAAACACGGATTATAAGTTTGGAAATGTGATGGGGAAATATAATGTTGGAATGAAATTAAAAAATCCCACTTTTCCATATGATGGTGAGAAGCACCCAAAAAATTGGTTTAAGGGGAAAATGAAATGGTTTATGTGTAGAAAATAATGGCACTTATCTTATGATATATGATGACAGAAATACACTAATGTGATGGAGAAGAGGAATTATCCAGTAAACCCTTATGCTACTTTTTAATGCTTAGACATAATAAAGCATTGAAATTATTATAACCAAAACCCTAAAAAAAGGGTTAACAAAGGCAGTCAATGGAAACAACCTCAAAAGTGCAAGGTAGATAATATGAGATCACGATAACTTTGGTGGATATGAAAATTTATGTGGTGATATGTATCCATGTTATTCCATTAAGAATAGATAGAAACTTTTTCATTTAGGTTCTACACATTCTTTTATATCGTGAGAATTATTAGAACCATACAAACACTCCCATGATGTATGGAAGTAGAGATTTTGGTGAAAACATCAAATGGGGAAATTATTTCTTCATATCTCTATAAATTATCCAATATGAAAACATTGATTTATATTTCCCAATGAAACATTTTGAAGACTATTTAGTAAAATTTGATGCAATTATAGGTACAGATTGGATTTCCTTATACTTACTAAACATAAATTTATAAGAGAAGGAAATGAACCTCCGTATCATGAATCACCCTTAGATTATATACAAGTTCAAGGGGAGGATAAATATTCTTTCATACCATCATCACAAGAATGAATATTATCCCCCTATGAGAAACTTTATAATTCTCAAAAGATTGTTTCTAAATAAAAGATCATCCTTGATGACATTTCCATTTTGAGATAATACAACGACTTTTACAAATAAAAAATTCATAGGATCCCTCCTTTTGGAGAGGTTTAATTTTAATTATTATTATACCAAAATATTTGATAATATCAAAGAATTAATATATGAAGGAAAATTTTTGAACAAAAGAAGTTGATGAAATTTCAATTGGAGAATCTGGGAAAAGGGTATATAAGTCCAAGTGATTCACCTAGGGGCACACGTGTCGTCTTCACCAAAAATAAGGATTACTCAATAATCCTTTTAATATATTATCATGTTGTCAAAAATATCACGATAAAGAACAAGTATCCACTTATCTCGATTGATGAACTATTCGATGAGTTATGACAAGACTAGTATTTCTCTTAGATATATCTTTTCCATGATATAATCATGTAATGTTATATAAGGAGGATATTCCCATTATTTAATTTTTTATATTGTAATGGTACTATGAGTATATAGTAATTTCATTTAGAATCACAATTGATCTAGAAATATTCATTGATTTGATTTAAATATTCTTTAGGAATTACCACACAAAATTTTTGGTTGTTAGGGTTGGTGATATTCCTATCTACTCCAAAACCAAGGAGAAACATGAGAAGCATTTTACAACAATACAGAAGACCTTGATGAAATAAATGTTTCAGTAAATGTATTGTAACAATGTGTTTTTGATGGAGAAAGTAACTTTCAATGGGAATTTAGTCACTAACACAAGGATATCTATAGATCCTTCCAAAATGACAAGTAAATGGTGGCAATGTCCAACTTATATAAAGGAAATACACATTTTACACTTATTATCTAGGTACCATATTCAGTAATTGAGAAACATTCCATGATTTTAAAACCCACTATCCATGATAAAATAAAGTGGAGTCAATTTTGTATGGATTAATGAATGTGAGGAATGTTTTAAAGAGATGCAAAAGTGTTTAATAATTAAATAAGTTATCATATTTCCCACTAATGGGGAAGGATTAGTGATCCATATAGATGAATCTAAAAAGGTTCTAGGTTGTATACTCATTAAAAATGAAAATTTGATATCATATTCTCCTGTATACTAAATATCCATGAGTAGAACTACCCATCTCGGGGTCTATAATAGGCTTCAGTAGTCTTTGTGTTACATTTGTTTCATTATTATCAATATGAGGAGAAGTGTGACATATATACAGACCATGAACTCCTCAAGTATATATTCTCACAAAAGTATTTTAATATTTTCTAATAGAGGAGGTTATGTCCAATCAAGTATTATTATTGTTCAATCCATTACCATCCAGGGAATGAAAATGAATTTATAGATTCTATGAGTAGAAATGATCCAGTAACATTATCCATGATGATGAAATCATGGGTTCCAATCTTCTTGGACATGAATAAGATAGATATGGTAAATGTAAAAGGATATTTATACTACTTTCCTCATGTAACTCCTCAGCCATGCATTATTTAGAGGATTATGGAGGCTTAAAAAGATAATACATTAATACTGAAGAAGGTATTGGATATTTAAGAGTTTAACTTGGATAAATATATCGTAATAATGTTTGTAAGGTATATATGTTTCCCATAAAATATATAACTAATGGGTGAAAATATAGATAATTCACATAACCCATCATTCTATATTCATTAAGAAATCACTAAGATATATAGAGTTTTGAAGTAAAATTATTGGTGGGATAACATAAAGAGAAGGATTTCATAGATTGTGTCTTCATACTTGGTATGTCAACATGTCAATTCTAAAGTATAGAAGTCAAAGGGTATGATGTGACCATTAAAAAAACCAGTATGGAAATAGAAAAATATACCCATCAATGTTTTCATAGGACTACTGATACACGAAATTTCTTTATACATTTTCATATACTCTATTGAAAAATAAGAACAAGTTTTCTGAAATTACCTACTTCTTAGAGAACAAATACTTTGATTTTAGGGAACTTGTTCATTTACAAGAGTTTTATGGACAAATACACAAAACGTAGAAAGACAGAGAAAAAATTTACAACTACACGACATGTACTTATGTACATGCCATGTACATTTCAGTTCAGACACTGGTTAACCAGGACAAATACATGCCCATGTGACCAAAATGCGGTACACTCCATGTTAACATATCTACACACTATGTAAGACATTCTAGAAGCAGTTGGTGGCTAAGAAGAGTCTACACGCCTATGTGGCCGGCTGAAGGGGACACACCATTTTACATTTCTAAACTCCATGTATGTATTTCTAGAAGCGGTTGGTGGGGGAATTTTGAGAATACACGTCGTGTATAGAGGCGCTACACGCCGTGTATATTCACATACCAGGCAGCACCATGTTCCAAGTCAAAGATGGCATGTTAGGATACCTACCGTGGAGAAAACGAATCCAAAAACGTATTGAAGAAAGTACATGGCCTGTAATTTTGATACACAACGTGTATTTATTTTTTTTTATAAAAAGAGGCCTTGGCCTCCGAAGAAAGTCGTGGTGTGTGTGTGTGTATTTTGTGGAGAAAGGGTTGAAGCCCCAAAGGAAAGACTCTCTGATATCATACTACCGTTCATCCATCTACCAAAGATTCATTCCGTTTTTAAAGTTCCAAGCATGATTTCATCTGGTATGAATTGTTTTGTGTTTATCATTTTCAATATGTATAACTAAACACCCAGTGTGTTGGGGTTGTGGAAGCTGATGAGTTGTAATTTGAATTAAGTTTCTCAGAATGTGTTTTTTATTAATCTCTTCTAATTCTTATTTAATCACTTCATATTATCACTGGAAATTCTGTACCGACCAAGGGAAGAATTTATTAGGTATTCAAAAGAAGAATAACGACAAATAACTCCATGACCATTGGAAGTATTCATCGCTCAAAATGGACTAAGACAAATAAATATCTATTTAACACTAACTAACAGACCAAGGAGTTAGTTTCTTCATCTCTAAATATAAATTTTACCGAACCAAGGAAACATTATTAGAAATTAAAACCAGAGAGTTAGGTTATCATGAACAACACAAATTCATAAGCAACTTGATTTAATAATCAACTTATCACAAATCTATAACCCAAACACATTTCTCTTTTAATTTTCATAAAAAAAAATTCTCATGTCTATAATTTCGTTTTAGTAATTAATTTGTTAAAAGAAGAAGAAAAACCAATTGTTCTTTTTGTACCCAAACAACCAACCAAAATAGACTATAATTCGGCAAACTTCACTAAAAAAAATACAAACTAAATTAAGGAAGATAAAATAACCTCATAGTTCTATGTGCATTGACCCCTTACTAGTTCTATACTTGTTAGGGTTAATATAATTTGGGGCACTGATATCATACCACTGGTGAAATGAACATCCAAATTTTGGCGCCCTTTCTGGGGAGCTAGAGTAATTGTATTCTTGTTTCAATTAAAAGTGTATTAAATTTTAGTGAAAGTAAAAAATCACAAATTCCCAAAATTCTCATTTCTAATCATATTTATTTTTATCTTTATTTTTTCTCATTTACCCTTGGTGTTTTGTTTTGTTTTTTGCAGGTCATTAAGTGTATGAGCGGCCACCTCACACATTCTAAGATAACGATTCATCAGGGTTTTTCCCAACTGACCCTGTGATCGAACGAATGTTTTTTAGGTGCCAACGAGAACTAATGGCTGAACAGACCCAAACCACTCCACTGGCATTGAATGAAGAAGGTAATCCAGCTGTTGTCCAAGGAGCTGGATAGAAGTGAGGTCCGGATGACAACTGGAACCAACAAGCTCCAAATACTCTAGAATACCATCCGCAACAACTCCAAAAATTCCAACCAGAGTGGATGCCATATTTCAACCAAGGTCAGGGGCCGTTCTATGCTCCCCTTGACCAATAATTCTTGCAAGTTCCCCTTCCTCAGCACCCACCTCCATGTCGTACTCTCATGGAATACAGCCTGCCATCAATCCACGGAGCTGACACAGGCATAGTCTGACCTCCAGTGCAGGCCCAACACTTTGAGATCAAACCTGCTATTATGCAGTTGATCCATAACATAGTTCAATTCAGCAGCCTGCCCAGCGAGGATCCCAATGCCCATCTCTCCAATTTTCTGGAAGTCTGCGACACATTCCGCTACCACAAAGTGTCTATAGACGCCATTTGTCTTCACCTTTTACTCTTATATCTTAGGGATAAACTGAAGGTTTTTATCAAAGGATTGATGCAATGATCCATCCTCACTTGGGAGGAGCATGCCCAGGCGTTCTTATCCAAATACATCCACCCTTAAAGACGATGACATTACGGAATGAGATCCACAATTTCCAGCATCATGACGCTGAAGCATTGTTCAAATCCTTGGAGCGCTTCATGGAGATGTTGTGCAAGTGAACACACAATGGAATTACACTTTGGATACAAGTCCAAACCTTCTGTGGAGGGTTGAAAACTAATAACAAGTCTGTGGTGGATGTCGCTGCTGGAGGTATAGTAATGAGGAATTCCCCTGAAGAACTATTTGAACTACTGGAAGATATGTCCGCCAACAGCTTCCAGTGGCATTCTGAATGGGGATCATAGAAACAAGGTATGAATAACATAGATTCAACTACCATGCTAGCTTCCCAGTTGGACGTTGTGTCCATGAAAATCGACATTCTCAATCTGAAGGGAACATCTTATGTACATACGACAAACCATCCAACATGTATCGAATGTGGTGATAACAACATAATGAGAGAATTCCTAGGTACTACTAGAGGCCCATTAACAAGATAGTTAAGTTATGTTACACAAAACTGAGGGCCCAACCAGTACCAGAAGTACCAGAACCCAGCATGGCATGATTGGCGAAATACAGGCTGGGGCCAACAACAGCGAAATCCACTGCTCCAGCGACCACCTAGATACAACCATCATCCCTATTCGAACCAGTTCAAGAGGCAGCAATATCCCTAATAGGGCTCTTATCAACAGAAAGGGTAATAGAACCATCACCCACATCAACCACAATAACCACTACCTCAACCGTATCAACAACCTCCCTAGTAAGAAAAAACCTCATGGTTATTGGATCTGATGACCAAATTCATATCTAATGCTGAGACTTGGTTCCAAAATCAAGAGGCGTCAATTCGAGGCTAGGAGACCCAAACTGGCTAGTTGGCTAACCAACTCTCAGGAAGGAAACCCATTACTTTACCGAGAAACACAGAAAAGAACCCAAGGGAGGAAACCTATACTTTCATGCTCCGTAGTGGAAAAGAGCTCCAACAGAACCAACCAGCACTGCCAGGTGTATCTACACCCCCTGTTGATGAAGAAGGAACCAATTCTAGCCCCTCCTCATCCAAAATCCCACAGAAGGAGGCTTCGAAATCTAAATTAAAGGAGGTTGTCAAACCTTTTGTACCTTCCTTACCCATCCTAGAGAGATTACAATAGAGAAATATGGACCACCGGTTCGGCATATTCATGGATGTGTTCATGAAGCTTCACATAAATATCCCATTTTCAGAGGCACTGATGTAGATGCCTACTTATGCCAAATTCATGAACGACATACTCTCCAATAGAAGAAAGTTGGAGGATCTGGGAACAATTGCCCTAACCAAGGAGTGTTCTATAGTCGTCCAATGTTCAATCCATCCCAAACCCTAGGATCTAGGTAGTTTCACTATTCCCTGCACCATTGGGCCATGTGAGTTTGGGAAGGATCTCTGTGACTTGGGGTCTAGTGTGAACCTCATGCCCCTTGGAGTTTTCAAGAAGCTCGGGCTCCATGATTTGAAGCCTACCCGAGTAGCCCTTCAACTTGCTGATCGATCCATCAAACATCTAAAGGGAATACTGGAGGACGTGCTCATCAGGGTGGGTCGGCTGATCCTTCTAGCTAATTTCATCATCTTTGACATGGAGGATGACTAGGAGGCACCTCTTATACCTTGAAGAACTTTTCTAGCCACTGGGAAGGCACTCATTGATGTGCATGAGGGGGAGCTGATTTTCTATATAGGAGACGAGAAAGTCTCTTATAATATCCTCAAATATATCAAGCAGGCATCATTGCCCGATCATGAGGAGTGTTCTGTGAAAACTAATGTGGATGATCACTTGGTAGATGATCTGTTATTTTCCTTTATTTCTAATAAATTTATCATTCCAAACATTCTCGTTGAATAAGAGAAATATAACATGCAATTCCTAGAAGGCCAGGGCGACTACTATTGGTACTATTATCCACCATAAATATCAGGTAGGAAATGGTAATTAGGTCGCACCAAAACCTAAAACAAAGGCGCTTCCTGGGAGGAAACCCAGAGGATACATGCTGTGTACCACCTATATACACGGCGTGTACTGTTCCATTTTCATTTATAAAGCTATTATAAATCAAAAGAGTAACTAATAAATAACCAGGGATGATGCCGGTGTCGATGGTAAGGTCACTGGTGTTTATCCGAGCCGTCCCCAGTTCGAATCCTCCTGACCTACCTTCAGCATGGGGTTCCTCCTTTTTATATTTTCATACACGGCGTGTGTAGTAAATTTCATATATATATATATATATATATGCTTTCTTATAAGAAAACCCTTGGTGGGGATAGATTAATTGGCCACGATCGTAACCTGGTTCTTAAAGACCCAAGTTTGAATCCTGGCAATTGCCCCATTTTTTATCATTTACCCTTTTAATAAACCCAGACGGCGTATCTTCCAATATACATCATGTGTGCCCTATTTTCTTTCTAAAACCAAGATATAAATACAGTTTTCTATATAAAGTAAATCATGGGAATAAAGTTGGAAGATTGGAAATTTCTCGGCCCTAGATCCAAAAGACTCAGGTTCAAACTCAGCTAATCTCCCTGCTTCATACCCTTTTTTAATAATTAAAAACCTCACGCCATGCATTTCTTTCTTCTCATGTGTATAGGCTGTATAGATTAAATCTATATAAATAATAAATATGGGCAGTAGTACATCCTATGCTCCAGTGGTTGAGGGATTCTGTTCAGAGTAGTTGATCGCCGCTTCAAACCTCGCCCCAAGTACCAGACCAAAGGTTGTTCTTCTCTTTTTCCTATTTTTAAACACACGATGTGTATTAGCCCACTAAATTATGTGTATAGTTTTATTTCTAAATTCATTATATATATATATCCATTTATATTATTTTTAATTATTAATATTAATTATTATATAGTTTACTATAATTATTATATATGTATGTATGTATGTATGTTCAATGGAAAAAAATTTGAGATACACGGAATATAGTCCAGAATTACATGCTTTGTACCTAAGCTATATATGCTGCGATCACCCTGCTTCAGGTCGTGTCGCGCGGAGTACTTTGTTCTTCCCTTTTTCATCTCCCATACGACACCTGAACCCCCATTGTTTAGATCTGTTGATTTCGTTCATTTCGATCTTTGATTTCTCTTACATTACGATCATGGTGAAGGTATGCCCTTCTACACTCACTATTTCAAGTTTTTAGAAGATTTTAGGGTGTTTTTGGATCTGCCAATAGTTCAGCTACCATGGTACATAACCGAGAAATGAGGAACACATGCCGTGTACTTTTGTTCATGACCCCGCACAAAATGATTTGCAATTTGAATATACACGGTGTGTATGTTTGGTACACACCCTGTACTTTATCCCATCACACCCGAGTACCCTTTGCACATGGCCTCACTAACCATTTACACATACATGGTTTGTGTGTGTGGTACATGCTGTGTAGGTCATTTCTTTTTTCCACTCAATGTGTAGCACTTGACATGAGCTCTCACCCCGTGTTCCTATACACGGCATGTGTGTTATGAACATGCCATGTCGACTATTTCTTTTGGCCGGACCCGTGTCTGGCCCCCACATGACCATGTCCCTCTTCTAATGAACACACCATGTCTATACCATACACGACGTATCTTTTATTCTTAGAACGGTTACAATAATGGTTGTGTCATTTCTGATACACAATAATGTCCACTTTGTATGCACACAATGTGTATTTTCGATACACGTCGTGTACCTTTAAATGGTCTATATTATTCACCCTCGGTGTGTTTGTCCAGAGAACATGAGATCCTTCTCGCCTTGTACTACACGTCGTGTACTCTAAATGTACACCCCTTGTACATTTATTTTTCAGATTTATCACTTTTTCTTTGTTTTCTTTTATTTCATTTTTCTTTTTTTTCTCTTACTTTATTTTTCAGGTTATGGAAGATTGTGATCCTTCTCGGGGGAAGCGGCCGACCTCTACCACTGAGGGAGAGAGGCCAATTTCTCATCGGATATGACTCTGACCTCCGACGTAGCCAGACCCCGATGCTACAGTCTACGATCTCCCTCCGTTGGCCATTCTTCCACCACCCACTGCCTCAGCAGAGGCTAGGCCTAGCACAACCGGTCCTTCACCCCCCATTCAGATCCTCCTATCACTATCTATACTTCTCCACTAGCTTCCGCACATTCGGAGCCCTCTCTAGTAGTTGTTGGCTCCACATAGACCACTTCATCTAGTGGGCCTCCATCTACATCAGCAGATCAACCCCCAGAGCCAGCTCCTTCTGCTGCACCTACACTTGGACCTAGACCTGCGGGTGTTCCCTATCCCTACGTGGTGTTCCCGGTCACTGATCTGGCACATGACAGGGTTCATCGCTTTTATTGCCATCCTATTCCGTTGAGCGACCACTACCTCAACAACACCATTCCTCAGCAACTAGGCATATGGGGAGAGTTAGAGGATCTCCTTGGACACACTCCAGTAGTTTCTATTTTCCATGTCAGTACTCCTATCTTTCGAGATTTATTTTTGGAGTTCACAACCTCTTTAGAGATTGATGGAGCTGAGTACTATGAGAGACCAGGTGATGCGGTGCCAGTGGTTCGGTTCTTGCTGGGCGGCCGATGATTTTCCCTCACCATGACAGATTTTGGACGAGGGTGCGGTTTCTACCCCATCCTATCACCCCACCACCTATTTCTACCCTGACCAGACCTGAGAACTCTGAGGTCGTGGCTATGTGGCGGGAGATTGCTGGGCCTGACCACCGATAAGCCCCTACCTCACAGAAGAACACCCTTATCACTGACATCGTCCTCCGTTTTACACACCGGGGCTTCAGCGCCATTCTTTTCCCACTTCCACGAGGATATGTCGGTCGTGAGAGGTCGTGACCTGGATCTATTTAACTGTGTCATCTGGTAGGACTACTCTTACCCCCCTTACCTAGCCGCCTCATATTTCCATGCTATGTTTACCGGCCATCAGGGCAACCTGAACGGCAGGTTTTACGCCACTCGCCTCACCCACCACATTGGGGTTTTCAAGACTTCTTTACCCCATAACCTATTATGTTTTCCCTAGAGGATGGACTATGTCAGGTTTATTCGCATGGGATTGGTCTGGAAGCAGGTGGTGCCTACGTCCTTGCCCAGGCTCACCCCCACTCACCTGCTGACCATCCTACCCCATCTGATGCTCCTTCTCCTCCTTCCCCACCCCTCCAGTTTCCCCACCCCACCCCATTCCAACTGACCCCAGGTCTTCAATCATTCATTATTCTGTACCACCACCAGCCCCACCTACCCACGCACCTCGTTCGATCTCTCCCTTTCACTCCGCCTAGCCGTGATGGAGCGGCATTTGGCTCATATCGATGGCTTCCAAGACTTCTTGAAGTAGCTATTGGTGCTTATGGTTCATCATATTTGTATTCCATTGCCTCCGCCACCTGCCTCTACCTCGGCTCTTGGCCCTTCTACTTCTGCTCTACCACCTTATACTACACTGGCCACAGATTCCATTCTCCTCTCTACCGTGAGCTTATCTACTACTAATGATGCCACCACTGCTGTTGCTAGTCCATGGAGTGCTGTAGAGCATCATCTTTCAAGTTACAACACCCACGAATCCTACTTCATCGGCTTCCCTTCCAGATACAGAGTTCGAGCCTCCAACATCCATGGCTCCTGTGCCATCTCTACCTGCTGGTTCTGTACTGGAAGATTCCCCTTCTTAGGTGACCCCTTGAATGGTTTTGGAACACATGATTTTTTTGTATATATATTTTTGTGGTATCTTATGCCTGGGTTTATTATGCATGATTGCAATGTTCTCTTTCTTCCCCTCTAACAGGTACTCTGACACGTTTTGGGCTGCATTTTCCCATCATATACTGTTTTCCAACGCCTCGACATGAGGGGAGTATTCTTTTTTCCATTGTACTTCTTTCCTTACATCCCATTGGTCTGGTAAACTATTGTGTCCTCGCATTTCGTTATTCATCTTTTTTGGCACTTGGTGGACCACGTGCGATGTTATGTATGGGGGGTTTCTCTCGGCCTATTTAGTCATTGACCTTTTCAGATTCTAGAATACATAATTATTAGAAGATATACTTTAACATGTAAAGAAATTCTTGTTAACCATATTTTTAAAATAATAAAGCTTAAAGTGGAAAATTTTAAAAATTATATGCTTATTTTGATTCTTATGTATTTGAAAATGATTTCTAATATAAGTTAAATTACAACTTGTAATCCATTAGACTAATAAATTATTTTTCAAGTCATGAACAGATTGTCTCTTTATTTATTTTTCCCACTCATGAGAGGTATTCTAAACCCCCTTTGTCATATTATTTTTAATACAACCTTTCATGAGAGATTCCTAGAATATACATAACTACCAGAATTTGAAGGTTTTTTTTTCGAAAAATGATGAATTTTTAAATTAAATTAAAATGATCGAGGCATAAGACTGTTTTAACCCATTTATCTTGAGCCTACCTTACATCTTATCTTCATGAAGCCACTAGACACCATGAATAGACTTTATAGAAAGCCATATTAAAAGCCTATTTCCCTTCCTACCCTAATTATTTTATGATTTTTCATGGTTATTTATTTGAGCTCAAAAGAAGGGATTGGAAACACATGGTATAATATCATGAATTATCAAGAAATTAAGTATGGGGGAGAACCTCTAGACCATTTGGAGCGAAAAGAGTTCCAAACCTTAATTTTGGAAATTCAGAAAGGTTCCCTTTGTTTAAGAAAAACAAAAAAAAAGGTACCAACAAAGGGAACTTATACATAGTAGTTGGTTTGTGACTCCTACTCAACTAAAAGAGATGGTGGGGATGAGATCATTTGGTAAAGCTTGTTGAGGACATGTTTACATTGCGTTTTAATTTGAATATCATGAATTGTTATTTAAGAATTTAGGCTCTTTTTTAAAGCCTCAGAGTTATTTTTCATATCTTTACCTACCAACCTTTAGCCATAGAAACATGTGATCCTATTTGAAATTTCCTCATGATTTTTGTAAGTTAATTTTTTTTCTAAAGTGGAGAACTAGATTTCTTGCAAACCTATGGATAGAGTATACATATCTCTGATTGAGCATAACATTGTTTAAAAAAAATCTTGAGTGTTGATCATATTTTTGGTGAGGTAAATAATCAATTGGGTTACTTATTTTTGAAAGGTTAAAACATGTGTTAAAAGAGGATGCATGTTGTTAATTGAATTATATGAGGCATAATTAGAGTATCTCCTGAATTGAAACTGTTTTGTATTCTTGTGAAATTTTCTCCTGTCACTTACTATTTAAATTTATGATTAACTAAAATTCTTTATTTTGCAATATATATTCCATTAATTAAATGTTGATATTTTCTTAAGGGCAAGAAAATTACTAAGTATGGGGGAGTTTGATACACCCAATTTGTGTATACATTTCTATATACTCTATTGAAACATAAGAACAAGTTTTCATCAATTACCTACTGCTTAGTGAACAAATACTTTGATTTTGGTGATCATGTACATTTCCAAGAGGTTTATTTCGACATACATAAAACGGAGAAAGATAGCGAAAAAATTTACAACTACATGGTCTGTGCTTATATACACACCGTGTACATTCTAGTTCAGACATGGGTTGACCAGGACAAATACATGCCCAAGTAACTAAAAGGAGTTACACACCATGTTCCCATATATACACACACTGTGTAAGACATTCTAGAAGTATATGGTGGCCGAGAAGAGTCTACTTTCCCTTGTGGCTGGCTGAATGGGACACACCATGTGCCATTTCTACACACCATGTATATATTTCTAGAAGCGGTTGGTGGCCGAATTTTGAGACTAAGAGTCATGTATGGTGGTGCTACATGCCATGTATATTCACCTACCTGGCAGCGCCATGTTCCAAGTCAAAGACGGCGTGTTAGGCCACCTAGCATTAGAGAAAACGAAACCAAAAACGCATTGACGAAAGTACACAGTGTGTGATTTTGATACACACCGTGTACTTATTTTTTTTATATAAAAAGAGGCTTTTGCCCCATGGGGAAAGTCATGGTGTGTGTGTGAGTATTTAGTGGTGAAAAGGTTGAAGCCCTGAAGGAAGGACGCTCTATTGTTGTACTACCGTTCATCCATCTACCGAAGAATCCTTTCGTTTTCAATGTTCCAAGCATGATTTCATTAGGTATTAGTTGTTTTTTGTTTATCATTTTCAATATGTATATCTAAACACCCAGTGTTTTGGGGTTGTGGAAGTTGATGAGTTGTAATTGGAATTATGTTGCTCTGAATGTGTTGTTTTAATAATCTCTTCTTATTCTTCTTAAATCACTTCATATTATCACTGGAAATTCTGTACCAGACCAAGGGAAGAATTTTCAAGGTTTCAAAAGAAGAATAACGACAATTAACTCCATGACCATTGGAAGTATTCATCAGCTCAAAATGGACTAATCCAAAAAATGATCTGTTAAACACTAACTACCAGACCAAGGAGTTAGTTTCTTCTACTCTAAATAAAAAGTTTACCAAACGAAGGAAACGTTATTACAAATTAAACCTAGAGAATTGGGTTATCGTAAATAACACAACCTCATAAGACACTTGATTTAATAATCAACTTATCACAAATCCATAACCCCAAAGCATTTCTCTTTTAATTTGCATCAAAAACAATTCTCTTGTATTTAATTTCATTTTAGTAATTAATTTGTTAAAATAAGCTTTAAAACCAATTGTAATTTTTGTACCCAAACAACCAACCAAAATGGACTCTAAATTCAGTAAACTTCACTAAAAACAAAAATACAAACTAAATTATGCTAGATAAAATAACATCATAGTCCCATGTCGATCGACCCCTTACTGGTGCTATAATTGTTAGGGTAAATATAATTTGGGACACCGAAAACATACCATTGGTGAAATGACCATCCAAGTTTTGGCGTCATTTCCAAGGAGCTAGAGTAATTTTATTCTTATTTCAATTAAATTTTTATCAAATTTTAGTGAAAATAAAAATCATAAATTCCCCAAAATCTCATTTCTAATCATATTTCTTTTTATCTTTCTTTTTTCTCATTTATGATTGGTTTTTTGTTTTCTTTTGTGCAGGTACTTAACTGTATTAGCGGCCACCTCACACGTTCCAAGAGGACTGAGTCATCAGGGTTTTTCCCAACTGACCTGGAGATCAAACAGACGTTTTTGAGGCACCAATGAGTACTAAGGGCAGAACACACCCAAACCAATCCATTGGCGCAGAACAAGGAAGGAAATCTAGTTGTTGTCCAAGGAGCTGGACAGAAGTTAGGTCCGGATGACAACCAGAACCAACAAGCTCAACATGCTCTACAATACCATCTGCCACAACTCCAACAATTCCAACTAGAGTGGATGCCATATTCAAACCAAGGTTAGGGTCCATTCTATACTCCGTAGGACCAACAATTCATGCTATTTCCCCTTCCTCAGCAGCCACCTCCATGCCGTACACTCATGGAGTATGGCTTTCCATTAATCCACAAAGTTAACACGTGCATCATCTGAGCTACGATGCAGGCCAAACACTTTGTGATCAAACCTACAATCATACAGTTGATCCAGAACACCATTCAATTTGGAGGCCTGCCCAGTGAGGATCCCAATGCCCAAATCTCTAATTGTTTGGAGGTCTGCAACACATTCTGCTACCACGGAGCATCTACAGACGCCATTTATCTTCGCCTTTTCCCATTATCTCTAAGGGATAAGGAGAATGATTAGATCAAAGTATTGCCGCAATGATCCATCCTCACATGGGAGGAGCTAGCCCATGCATTCCTATCAAAATACTTCCCAACCTCAAGGACGGTGACATTATGGAACAAGTTCCACAATCTCTAGTAGAATGACACTGAATCATTGTAAGAATCCGGGGAGTGCTTCAAGGAGATGTTGCACAAGTGCCCACACCACAGACATCCACTTTTGATGTAATTCTAAAACTTCTATGGAGGGTTTACAACCAATACCATGTCCTTGGTGGATGATGCTACTAGACATACAGTAACGAGGAAGTCCCCTAAATAACTAATTGAACTAATGAAAGATATGTCTTCCAAAAGCTTCCAGTGGGATTATGAATGGGGAACAGAGAAATCAGGTATGCATAACATAGATGAAACTACCATGCTAGCTGCCCAGTTGGATGCTGTGTCTAAGAAAATCAACGTGCTCAATCTAAAGGGCACGTCCAAAGTACATGCAGAAAACCATCCGACATGTAGAGAATGTGGTGATAATCAAATAATGGGGGAATTCCGAAGATCTACTAGAGTCCCATCGACAAGAGAGGTATGTTATATTGCACAAAACCAAGGGCCCAACCTGTACCAGTAGTACCAGAACCCAGCATGGCATGACCAGCAAAATACTGGCTGGGGCCAACAACAGAAAAATCCACCGCTCTAGTGACCACCCAGCTACAACCAACCTCCATATCTGAACTAGTACCATAGGAAACAACAGCCCCAACAGGGCTCTTATCAGAAAAAAGGGGATCAGAACCCTCGCCCACAGTCGCCATGGCAGCCACCACCTCTACCATCTCAACAACCTCGTCAGTTGGTGTACACCTCAAGGTTAGAGGACCTTATGAACAAATTCATATCTACTTTTGAGACCCAGTTCCAAAATTAAGAGGCATCAATTCAAGGCCTGGAGAACCAAATCGGCCAGTTGGCAAACCAACTCTCAGGAAGGTGACCTGGTAATTTACTGGGAAACACCTAAATGAACCTGAGAGAGGAAGCCCATGTTGTCATGCTCCATAGTGGAAAAGAGCTCCAACAGAACCAACCAGCACAACCGAGTGTATCTACACCCCCTGTTGATGATGAAGGAACCAATTCCATCCCCTCCTCATCAAAAATCCCACATAAGGAGGCTTTGAAAAATAAAGGGAAGGAGGTTTCCAAACCTTTTGTATATGCCTTACCTTTCCCAGATAGATTAAAATAGAGAAATCTAGACCAAAAGTTCAGAAAATACATGGACATGTTCAAGAAGCTGCACATAAATATCCCATATGCAGAGGCACTGATGTAGATGCCTACTTATGCGAAATTATTGAAGGAAATACTCTCCAATAGAATAAAGATAGAGTATCTAGGCACCATTTCCCTATCCAAGGAGTTTTCTGCAGTCATCCAGTATTCAATCCCTCCCAAACTCTAGGATCTAGGTAGTTCCACTATTCCTTGTACCATTGGGCCATGCGAGTTTGGGAAGGCTATTTGTGACTTGGGGGCCAGCATGGACCTCATCCCCCTTAGAGTATTCAAGATTCTAAGGCTCCATGATTTAAATGCTACCCATGTATCCCTTCAACTTACTGATTGATCCATCTAACATCCGAAGGGACTACTGTAGGACATGCTCATCACGGAGGGTCAACTGATCCTTTTAGATGGTTTCATCATCCTTGACATGGGGGATGACCAGAAGGAACCTCTTATACTTGGAAGACCTTTCGTAGACACTGGGAAGGCTCTAATTGATGTGAATGAGGGGGGGGGGCTGATTTTCCAGGATAGGAGATGAGAAAGTCACCTATAATGTCCTCAAGGCTATCAACCAGGAATCATCGCCCGATCATGACAATTGTTCTGCGATAACTACAGGGGGTGATCACATGGTGGAGGATATAGTATGTTCCTTTATTTCTAATAACTTAAACATTCTAGACATTCCCGTTGAAGAAGTTCCAGAAAACAATCAATTCATAGAAGTCCAGGGAGGCTATTAGTCGGACTATTTTCCACATTTAATATCGGGTACGCAATGGTAAGTAGGTCGATCCAATGACCTAAAAAAAGGAGTATCCTGGGAGGAAACCTAGAGGATACACGCCATGTACCACCTATACACATGTAATGTAATATTAACTTTTCATTTATCTATTTATTATAAATTAATAGAGTAACAAATAAATAACCAGGGATGATGTTGCTGCCAATAGTAAGGTCACTAGAGTTTATCCGAGCCATCCTCTGTTCGAATCCTCTCGACCGACCTTCGGCACGAGGTTCCTCTTTTTTATATTTTCTTACATGGAATATGTAGTAAATTTCATATATATGTATATATATATATATGATTATAACAAATTACATGGTGGGGATGGATCGGTTTTCCACGATCGTAACCTCATTCCAAATGTCCTGAGTTCGAATCCTGGAAACCGCCCCATTTCCATCATTTACCCATTTTGCAAAACCACACCGTATGTCTTCCAATATACATCATGTGTGCCCTATATTGTTTATAAAACTATGATATAAAAACACATTTATATATAAAGTAATTCATGTGGATGAAGTTGGCATATTGGCAAAGTCTCAGCCCTCGATCCAAAAGACCCGGGTTCAAACTCGGCTAATCTCCCTGCTTCATCCCCTTCTTTTATAATTAAAAACCACACACAGTACATTTCTTTCTTCTCGTGTTTATTGGATTTATAGATTAATTGTATGTAAATGATAAATATGGGCAGTAGTACAACCTTCGATCCAGTGGTAGAGGGATTCCTTTCAGAGCGGCTGATTGCCGGTTCAAACCCCGCCCCAAGTACCGGTCCAAAGGTTGTACTTCACTTTTTTTCAATCTTTAAACACACTGCATGTATTAGGCCACTACATAACCTATATAGTTCTATTTTTAAATTCATTATATATATATATATATATATATATCCATTTTTATTATTTTTAAATATTAATATTAATTATTATATAGTTTACTATAATATATATATATATATATATGTATGTTCAATGAAAAAGAAATTGAGATACAATGCGTATAGTTCAGAAGTACACGTCGTGTACCTCGGCAATATAAGCTGAAACCACCAGTCTTCAGGCCATGTCACACAGAGTCTTTGTTCTTCCCATTTTCTTCTCCCGTAAGACACCCGAACCCCCATTGTTTAAATCCGTCGATTTGGTTCGTTTCGAACTAGGATTTTTCTTTTATTGCGATCATCGGTCAAGGTACGCCCTTATATACTCAATATTTCATGTTTTTAGAAGAGTTTAGGGTGTTTTTGGATCTTCTGACTGTTTGGATTCCATGGTACATGACCAATAAATGAAGAACACATGCCTTTTACTTTTTTACACAGAAAAACACAAAATGATTTCTAAATTTGAATATACACATTGTGTATGTTCTGTAAACACCGTGTACATTCCCCCATCATGCATGAGTACCCTTTTCACAGGGCCTCACACACCATTTACACATACACGGCATGTGTCTGTGGTACATGACTTGTTGTCATTTCTTTTGGCCCCTCTGCGTATAGCACTTGACAGGACCTCTGACCCCATGTTCCTATACATAGTGTGTGTGTTCAGAACACGCCGTGTAGACTATTTATTTCAGTCGGACCTGTATCTGGCCCCCACACGACCATGTTCCTCACGTAATGAACACACTATGTCTATCCCATACACGACATGTCTTTTATTCTTAGAACTAGTAGAATCATGGCCATGTCCTTTATGATACATGACCATACCCACTTTGTATGCACACGACATGTATTTTTGATGCATTCCATGTACCTTTACATGGTCTATCTTCTTCACATTCATCGTGTTTATCTAGAGAACAGGGGATGCTTCTCAGCTTGTACTACATGCCGTGTACTCTGGATGTACATGTTGTGTACTTTTTTTTTTTCAGATTTCTCACTTTTTCTTTGTTTTCTTTTTATTCCTGTTTCTTTTGTTTTATCTTTGCTTCTTTTTCAGGTTGTTGCAGATCACGATCCTTCCTGGGGGAAGCGGCCGACCTCCGCCGCTGAGGGGGAGAGGCCCATTTATCATCGGATACGACTCTGACCTCTAATGCAGCCAGACCCCAATGCTCCGGTCTACGAGCTCCCTCCATTGACCATTCTTCTATCACCCACTTCCTCAGCAGAGGCTGGACCTAGCATAGCCAATCCTTCATCACCCCATCTGAAGACTCCGAGCACCATGAATACTTCTCCCCTAGCTTCCGCACTTCTTGAGCCCTCTCTCGTAGCTTCTACCTTCATATAGATCACTTCATCCAGCGGGCCTCCATATACATTAGCATATCCACCGCCAGATCCAGCTCCTGCTGCTGCACCTGCAGCTGGACCAGGACCTGCGGGTGTTTCCTATCCCTGCATGGTGTTCCTAGTCACCGATCTGGCACATGACAAGGTTCAGCTCTTTTCATGCCGTCTGATTCCATTGAGAGTCCACTACCTCGACAACACTATTTCTCAGCATCTAGGCATCTGGGGAGATTTTGATGATCTCCATGGACACACTTTTTCGGTCTTTATTTTCCAGGTCAGCACTCCTATCTTCTGAGATTTATTTTTTGAGTTCACAGCCTCATTCGAGTTCGATGGAGCTGAGTACCGGGAGACACTTGGTGATGCGGTGCCAGTGGTTCAGTTCCAACTGGGCGGCCAATGATTTTCCCTCACCATGACAGAGTTTGGCCGAGTGTGAGGTTTATATCCCTATCCTATCACCCCACCCCCTATTTCTACCCTGAACAGACCCGAGCACTCTGAGCTCATGGCTATGTGGCAGGAGATTGCTGGGCCTGACCACCGCTACGCCCCTACCTCGAAGAAGAGCACCCTATCACTAAACCCATCCTCCATTTTACCCACTGGTGCTTCAACGCCATTATTTTCCCCCACCATGTGGATATGGGGGTTATGACCGGTCGTGACATGGATCTCCTAACCTGTGTCATCGGGCAAGACTACCCAGACCTCCCTTACTTGGCCTTCTCCTATTTCCATGCTATGTTTACCGGCTATTAGGGAAACCTGAATGGCGGATTCTATACCATTGTCTTTTCCCACCACCTAGGGGTTTTAGATCCTTTATTACCCCATGACCTGTTAGGTTATCACTAGCGGATGGACTATCTCATGCTGATTTGCATGGGATTGGTCCGGATGTAGGGGGTGGCTGCATCCTTGCCCAGGCTTGCCCCCACCCACATGCTGACCCTCCTACCCCAGCTGATGCCCTTGCACCTCCTTCCCCACCCCCTCCAGTTTACACACCCCACCCCCTTCCTACTGACCCCACTTATTCTATCATTATTTCTTCTATACCCCCACCATCCCAACCTACCCACGCACCCTCAGTCAATCTTGCCCTTTCCCTCTGCCTAGCCGTGATGGAGTAGAATTAGGTTCATATCGACAGCTGCCAAGATCACATGGAGTAGCTGTTGGGGCTTATTTTTCAGTATATGGGTATTCTATTGCCTCCACCACCTGCCTCTGCCTCATCTTCTGGCCTTTCTATTGCTGCTCCGTCGTCGTATACTACACTGGCCATAGATTCTATTCTCCTCTCTACTATGGGGCCAGCTGCTACTACTGCTATCACCAATGTTGTTGCCAGTCCAGGGAGTGTTGTAGAGCCTCATCTTTCGAGTCCAGCACCTGCGACTCCTACTTCTTCGTATTCCCTTATAGATGAAGAGTTTGAGCCCCCAGCTTCAACGGCTCCTGAGCCATCTCTACTGGCTTGTTCTGTACTAGATGATGCCTTTTCTAAGGAGACCCCTTGATTGGTTTTAGAACACATGATTTTCTTTGTATATATATTTTTGTGGCATCTTATTCCTGTGATTGTTATGTATGCTTGTAGTGTTCTCATTCTTCCCCTCTCATAGGTACTTTGGCACGTTTTGGGCTGCACTTTTCCATCATATATCATTTTTTATGCAAAAACATGAGGGGAGTATTCTTTTTACATTGTACTTCTTTCCATACTTCACCTCGGTCTGGTCCACTATTGTGTCCCCTCTTTTCCTTGTTCTTATTTTTGGTCACTTGGTGGACCACGTGCAATATTAAGTATGGGGGTGTCTCTTGACCTATTTAGTCTTTTCCATTTTCAGATTCTAGGAGACATCATTATTAGAAGTTATATTTCAACATGTAAATACATTTTGGTTACCCATATTTTTAAAATAATAAATCTGAAAGTGGAAATTTTTAATAGTTACATGATTATTTTGATTATTATGTATTATAAAATGATTTCTGATATAATTTAAATTACAACTTGTAATCTTTGGATAATTACATCGATTAGACTAATCAATTATTTTTCAAGTCATGACCTGATTGTCTTTTTTTTTTCCAAATCCTGAGAGGTAATCTAAACCCCTTTCTCATATTATTTCTAATACCATCTTTCTTGAGAGATTCTTTGAACATACATAACTACATAAATTTGCAAGTTTTTTTTAAATACATGAGGAATTTTTTAATTACATTAAAATGAATGAGGCATAAGAATGTTTTAACACCTTTATCTTGATCCTACCATACATATTATCTTCGTGAAGCCTCTAGAGACCATGAATAGACTTTATTGGAATCCATATTACAAGCCTATTTCCCTTCCTACCCTAATTCTTTTATGATTTTTCTTGAATATTTATTTGATCTCAAAAGAAGGGATTGACAAACACATGGAAGAAATTCGTGAATTGTCAAGAAATTATGTATGGGGGAGAACCTCTTGATCATTTGGGGTGAAAAGAGTTCCAAACCTCTATTTTGGGAATTCAGAAAGCTTCCCTTAAAAAAAACATAAAGTAGAAAAAAAAACAAAAAAACTGAAAAACCAAAAAGACAAAAAAAAAATTACCAACAAAGGGGCCTTATACACACTTTTTGGTTTGTGACTCCTACTCAACTAAAGGATATTATGGTGATGAGATCATTTAGTAAAGCTTGTTGATGACATGTTTACATTGAGTTTGACTTTTAATATCATGCATTGTTATTTAAGAATTTAGCCTCCTTTTTCAAGCATCAGAGTTATTTTTGACAACTTTACCAACTAACATTTAGCAACAAAAACAACTAATCCTATTTAAAAAGTCCTCCTGATATTTGTAAGTCAATTTTTTTCTAATGTGGAGAACTATATTTCTTTCAAACCTATCGATAGAGTGTATATATCTCTAATTGAGCACAGATTTTCTTAAAAAACATCTTGAGTGTTGAGCATATTTTCAGTGAGTTAAATCATCAAGTGGCTTGCTTATTTTTGAATGGTTGAATCATATGTTAAAAAAGGATGAAAGTAGATAATTGAACTATATATGATGCATAATTAGTGTATCTTATGAATTGAAATGGTTTTGTGTTCTTGTGAAATTTTCTCCTGTCTCTTATTATTTACATTTATGATTAACTAAAGTTCATCATTTTACAATATAGATTCTAATAATAAAATACTAATATTTTCTTAAGGGAAAGAAAATGACTAAGTGTGGGGGAGTTTAATACACCCAATTTGTGTATACATTTTCATATACTCTATTGAAAAGTAAGAACAAGTTTTTAGCAATTACCTACTGTATAGAGAACAAATGCTTTTATTTTGGTGATCTTGTTCAATTCCAAGAGGATTATGGCCAAATACAAAAAAACGGAGAAAGATATAGCAAAAATTTACAACTACACGGTGGTTAATTATATACACACCGTGTACATTCCAGTTCAGACACGGGTTGACCAGGAGAAATACATTCCCAAGTAACCAAAAGGTGGTACACGGCATGCTCACATATCTACTCACCGTGTTAGACATTCAAGAAGCAGTTGGTGGCTGAGAAGTGTCTACACGCCCATGTGGCCGGCTGATGGGGACACACCATGTGCCATTTCTACATGTCGTGTATGTATTTCTAGTAGTGGTTAGTGACTGAATTTTGAGACTACACACCATTTATAGTGGTGCTACACACCGTGTATATTCACCTACCTGGCAGCGCTATGTTCCAAGTCAAAGACAGCGTGTTAGGATTCCTACTAGTAGAGAAAACAAAGCCAAAATGCATTGAAGAAAGTACACGGTGTGTGCATTTGATACATGCCATGTACTTATTTTTTCTATAAAAATAGGCCTTGAACTCCGGATAAAGTGGTGGTGTGTGTGTGAGTATTTTGTAGAGAAAGGGTTGAAGCCTCGAAGGAAACATGCTCTGCCATCGTACTACCATTATTCCATCTACTGAAGATTCATTCTGTTTTCAAAGTTGCATGCATGATTTCATCAGCTATCAATTTTTTTGTTTATCATTTTCAATATGTATAAATAAACACCATGTGTGTTGGGGTTTTGGAAGCTGATGAGATTTAATTTGAATTAAGTTTCTCTGAATGTGTTTGATTTAATAGTCTCTTCTTATTATTCTTAAATCACTTCACATTATAACTTGAAATTCTATACCGGACCAAGGACAAAATTTTCAGGGAGTCAAAAGAATACTAACAAAAAATAACTCAATGACCATTAGAAGTATCTATCAGCTCAAAATGGACAAAGCCAAATAAATATATGTTAAACACTAACTCCCAAAACAAGGAGTTAGTTTATTCAGATCTAGATATAATGTTTACTGGACCATGGAAACCTTATTAAAAATTAAACCCCGAGAGTTGGGTTATCATGAACAACACAACCTCATAAGGAACTTGATTTAATAATCAACGTATCACAAATCCATAACCCCAATGCATTTCTCTTACAATTTGCATCAAAACCAATTCTCATATCATTAATTTTGTTTTAGTAATTTATTTGTTAAAAGAAACTTAGTAACCAATTAATTTTTTTATACCCGAATAACAAGCCAAAATCGAATCTAAATTCATCAAACATCACAAAAAACAAAAACAAAAACTAAATTAAGAAATATAAAATAACCTAATAGTTCCCTGGGGATCGACCCCTTACTAGTGCTATACTTGTTAGCGTAAATATAATTAGGGACCCCGAAAACATACCTTTGGTGAAATGACCATCCAACTACATATGAAACATAACAGTAATAACCCCATCAAAGTGGTAGTCGATCACCTTATAAAGTAATCACTTTTCATTTCTATCAAGGAAGATTTATCTATGAAACAAAATCAAGATATATTTATATGATATGTTACAAGACTACTCAGAGTCCCAATCTCTGTTGTATATGATCAACATATATGGTTTACTATGATTTTTTGTTGAATCCTCTAGCAATAATTGAATACAAAACTTATTATCTACACTTCTTATCACCCTCTTATAGATAATTAGGGTAAAAGGACAATTCAAACTCGTGATTAAATGGTGATATCATGTTTAAGGTATTTACAAGGATTTTGGTATCAAAACATTCCCCTTAGAGAGTTATCATAATTTTTTTTCCATTTTATTATTCAAATGGAAACTTATGAGGCTATATATGGGAAGAATATTTAGTATCCTACAAGATAGTAATAGAATTTATCTAAGACATGATAGAAAATGTTTATTAAATTTATCTTTATATGAAATCCAGACAACTTTGATAGAAAATCTAGGAACACAACCATTTATGATTTTTATAGATTGAGTTTGGAGACAAATTTTACTTTCATATATCACCCAGGAAGAAATTCATGAGGTTTACGAAGAATGGAAAGAATCATCCAAGTTATATAATTTCCTTTTAAATATTTGAACACTTTGGAGAGGAGGCTTATCTACTAGAAATCCCACCAAAACTATGTCAAGTACATAACATTATTAATGTATCCCTCTTGAGAAAGTATGCATTATAAAAATCACATGTGTTGAATCTAGAGGTGCTACAATTGAATAATGATTATTCATATGATGAGAAATCACAGAAGCTCTTAGATCATATAGACAAAATTCTTTGAAAAAAGTAAATAAAAATAAAAAAGTGTTTTTTCAAAATCACAATTTTGAGGAAGCATATTAGGAAGCTGAATATGTAATAATACTTAATTACCCTCATCAATTCTTGTTTATTAGATACAAATTTAGATGAATAATTTTTGAAGTTCTAAATAATATAACACCCTACACTTTTGTAAATAATATTTTCTTTATTGTTTAAAAAAACTCTTGATTATGTAATGAAGTTATAGAATGAAAATAAACATCATTGTTTTTTTGTGAATATTATATCCTATCATATTTAATATCCCATTTACCATCATATCTATTAATAATGTATCCATTAAACAATAATCTTATGATTAATATATAATAGGGGTTATTAAAACTCTAACTGACACAAATAAAGGTTGTGATAACCTCAAGTAGTAGGATCATACCATATAAATCCCATTTATTAGAGGTTCTAATGGAGATAGAATCTCTTGGATTTTCCCTTGAACAATAACACGCCAAGAATCTATAAAATAAGCATGAAAAAAACTATTTTTGGGAGATGTTCAAGTGCATCACTATCACATACCAAACCATGTTCACTAAACCACCCAAAGAAAATCTCACCTTCACACACCTATCCCTAAGTTTTTTTATTGTTGTAATAATGACCTATGTATATTGACCCTAAAAATGAAAATTGATATTATATTTTCTATGATATAATTATTATATATATAATTTATTTATTTTACGTAATATATGATTAAATAATGAGTTTTATAAAAATGGATTTCAATATGACAAAACATGATTTTTATTTTTGGGTAGTATGAAATTTCAAAAAGAAAATACTTTTTAATAATTTATTAATTTTAAAAATAAAATATATTATAATAAATATAATTAGTAAATAATATTTATTAATCATATTTAAAACAAATATGTTTATGATGCTGAAACTAATCTTTATAAGTGTCAAATAACTATTTTGGTGAAACATAATAATATGTGAAGAAAATTGAATTAGTTTTTAAAATAAATTATCATATATAGAGATTCATTTGGAGAAAATAAATATTATATCTATATTAATCACATAAAAATTATCCAATGGGGGACAGTTTTAAATTTTATGAGACAGTTGAATTTTTTGGTAATAATTAAATACGGTATAAGTAAAAGGTTTATATTATGAAATTATAATGACCCAAAAGAGATTTAATATATTCCATAAAAGGTATAAATGGAAACATATATATTTTCCCTTTAAAGTAATATGTTTTTTGTTATTTTATAATTTTTAGAAAAACATTATGAATCCCGTAAAACCTATAATATATATTATTTTTTTGAAAAAAATTCTCTATGAACATGACCCACTTCAACATAACAAGGTGTAATATTTCAATGGCTTCAATTATTGATCATATGAAATAATTAAAAATCTATAATTTTGAAGAAACCATGTGTAAAAAAGATATTGGATGGTTTGTGGTTTGGATTACATTGTTTTATAGGGGTCAAAACCTATGTTCAAGAAATAATAATTATCTACCCTTTCCTTTACTATATAAACCCACCCAATATCCCATTTTTTTACTCAAAAAACATTATAGTGTGTCATTAATATTAAATAACATTTATAGATCCCATCAAATGTGCACCCCAGCTCCAAATAATCGCCTCACAGTATTTTTGAAACACCCTCTCCATGTATGGGATCCTCTTAATGTCCTGTTTATTTATGTATCTTCTTTATTTTTTTTTTGTATTTGTAGTTATAAATAGTTATGTAGGAATATTATTTCCAAAAATCTCATATTTTACATTTTATTTCCAAATTATGAGACACCACTTTCACTCTCATGAAATCATTTTATGAATCTTTGATTACTATTGTAATATTGTAGAATTTTCACTATAATATTTCTTGACCAATGATATGGGAGTAAATTCCCATACCAATTTCCACTCAAATTTAGTCAACTATATGTATCTATACTTATTTATTTGTGTAATTACATGAATGTATCCCAAAATCCAAAATAATGGGTTAAATATAGGATAAACATATTCTTATGTCATATGATATATCTAAAACTCTTATTCATGTACATGATATGATTATTATAGGTCTCTACAGATAATTCTCCAATTCATTGAGTAATGTTTTAATCTCATAAGTTTTGGTGTAAGGTTCACCATATGTTTTCCAAAGCACACTAGGTTTTAATTTCCTAATTATTAATCTTGACATATGCTTGTGATTCCACAATTTCTATTGTTTCCACATTCCTAAGATTCCCTTATACTATCATACTGTATCATACCTCATTGTTTAGGATTATTATTCTCAGACCTTTTATTCCAATTAAAATTTATATTTACTAAAATGTGATAATTTCCTCATGTTATGATTTTCCCTTATTATACTTTATAGATCACCCCTTTTTGTGTATGTCCTTTGTTTATCCCATATAGTTTTAGATGAGAGTTGAAAATTTAATAGTATATTAAGGATGTTTTCAATAGTGTAATTATACACACTTTTTATGATGTTTTCATATACTAATCTCTCAAATACATTTCAAATATTGATATTTTATCTTCTAGGATGTTAAAATCTATTTAATAAATCATTAATTAATATTTAATAAAGATATGGGTTATCACAGTCAGGAAAATGATCATCAATCCATCATCAATCCATCAATTGTAAAGATATTCAAAATGATATTTGATAGGATAAAGGTGCCATGATGACCATTCTAATGAAAAAATCTTAGAATTGATCACTATTTTTGACAATTATATCTTCAGTAAAGGGGTTTATAATCTAAATGTTGACACCTCAACCAACATATCAAAGAATCATAAAAAAATTAAGGTTATATTATCATCATTCCATAAGGAATAGGTTAAGAAAGGTGATATATAAACACTTACTCTGTTAATGTCTTTATTTGATGATAGATCTTGATTTGATTAAGGGAAAAGTTACAATCACTATAGTTGTCACAATTTTATATTAAAAGGGAGAATTAGTCCATATATTATCATAGAAACCAAGAATAATTATTAACAATCCAGGAGGAAGAAGTAATTAAAATTATCTTAATGAAATGTCACTATTATGGGATCATAAGATTGATCAATGTTTAGAAAGGAAATTGGAGAAGAATGGGAGAGAAAATATTTATGATAGGTAGTAAATAATTCCTAGTTAGAAAATGGGGTATATAAATGTTTTTTTAAATGGATTTTAAATGGAGTGAAAATTAAATCTCATGGGGTTCATTATTTGAACCCTTGCATTGGGCCCACCAAATACCTAGAGTGCCTCATCGTTGAGTCATTATGCAAGGAAGAACAACATTGGTTATGGAATTTCCAGTGATTGGCTATTGGTATTTGAATAACCCTACAGACCTACTAATAGTGATTCTAGATGGTGGGTTCCACCAGCTAGATGGTGGTGGATTTCCATCAACCAATAGAGAAACCCTTTCTTAACTTTTTCCAAATTTATAACCCGGACACATATCAACATAAAATTGACATATAATTATCCCATAATAAGGGATAAATTAAATAGGAAGGAAAAATTTAAGCTTAATATCTCAAAATTCAAATCAATGAAGGGATTTTATATATCCATATCTTTAATTCCAAACTGAAGACCCCATTAAACAATTTCACTACATTCCAAAACCAATTCAAACAAGACCCCACTCTCTGATATTTTCCCTTAATAGAGACATAATGTAACAAAAAATATATTATGAACCACCCCACCCAGACCCATCCGATGATAGAAATAGTCAATGTGTTCAATATCAAGCTATAATCTTATATAAAAAGTGATGGTGACTTGCATTGAGCTGGAATACCACACATGATTAGAAGCCTTATACTAATACACCTTCACACCAAAACACTAAACCAAAACATACATAACAATATTGCCTATATATATAAAACCTACTATAATAAATATTGTTTAAAAAAATTTAAATTATCTAAAAAGGATTAACCAGTTCATTATGAATAATGTGTAAAAATATACACCAAATAATCCGAAAATGATACCATCCTAGTGTTACTAGGGTGAAGTGATCTTTATAAAGAATGATATATAATGACTAGAACCTCCAATTACTATAAAAATTGGGTATAAATATGATCCACAAACACCGTTTCCTCCACATTCATTAGGAAACTATTTGTTTCTTATAAACAAAATGTGACATGTTCATGAAACACCCTTCATGGGTTGAGTATATACTTACCTAGTTTGACACCCAAATATAACAATGAATAGAGAAAGAAAATTAATATCAAATCCAAACAAGTAAAATGAAAAAATAAATATTATAGATTCATAATAGGATATGGAAGAAGTCATTAAAGAGAGTCCTTATCATCACAACTAAACTATAGACAAATCATCCAAAAAAGAATTCCAATAATATGAATCACCTATATTTTTAACCACACATCACCTCATTGAATATATAGTGGTTACCGATACCTTACAAATAGTTAAATATCATATATGGGAGTATCTATCCATATTCGAGGACACAAAAACTATTTGAAATGCTCATTATATGTGGGATTATACAATTCTATATACAAAAGAACCACACCCCATGGGTTGGAGAGTTCATAAATCAATCAAATATATAGTGGACTTTTAACCTATCATAAAAAAAATATAAATTGATTTCCTAACTCCATAAATACTATGATGACCATGCTTGATCTCCTTTACCATTACTAGAATGTTAATGATAATGGAAAACTCACATCACCCCATATATTACCCCTAATGACAAAGAGGAGGGTATGATATTTTTCTATGGGAAAAAATACTCACGTTTGACTACTCTTATACCAATCCCAACATAATATAACTGTAATTACATGAATTACTAAAAATATTTCATCACATACATAACTAAAAACTTTTTAGGTCTTAGGATTTAAAGAACTAGAAAAAACAATTATATTAAAAGGAACACATTTTGTAACCAAATGGATATTTGTTCCATTATACTAATAACAATTGTTTCTAAAAATATCTTTAAAATTCCCTAAAAGAATATATAAATAATAATTTTTGAAAAAAAATAATCCTATATGAAACTATTTTTAGAAATGGGGATATAATTTAATTATTTATCTCAAATACCTAGTAAGGGAATGAGTATAAAGGGTTATAATGGGAATAAATTGAATGAATGTGAGGAAACATGACCAGGTGATAAAAATCTAACAAAAATAAACACAGAATCCCCTAGTTATATAGAAATCATGAAATAATGAAATATATTATGAAAATATCAAATGTATACGCCCATGTATGAAAAGGGAGATAATATAAAATAATCATGACCCAAGGATTATAAGACATGTGTGTGATATAACGAAGAAATGTGGAATAATTGTATGATTATGAAATTTTAAAATTATGAAATTTGGTTAACAAAATCTTATTTTTGGATAAATCATGGAGCACAGATAACCCAAATAGAAACCACACATAAATAGGTTTACATATATAATGGAAATCAATTCCATTCATAATGTTTTGATCTTATATAACTGCTATCATATGCACACATAAAGATGTGAACATAGTTAACTATAGTAATGTCCATACATAATGTTTTGAGGAAACCCAATCATGTCCATGAATAAGTTTATTACATCATGAGTGTAATTTCCTGGAGCTCACTCATCTATTAATTTGTGAATATATAGTGTTTTAAGTGTTCGAGGAGGTCATGGGGACTCATTCAAAAGTTTTTCAAAAATATTTTTTCCCAAACTGTAGCTCTTCTAATGGAGATTCTTTCACTAGTAGCACATGATGATGAGTTGCAATTGTGACTCATGATAGTGATCCATGCATGGATATCTTAGATAGATGACTCATTCAATAGTGAGCTATGTCCATTGAGTTCGGATCGGTGAGTCAAAATCGTGACTCGCACCGGTGGCTCGCGATTGTGAGTCAGGACTAGTGAGTTAGGACTAGTGAGTCTGAATGATGACTCGCACCAGTGACTCATATTGGGGAGTCATAAATAGTGAGTCATGATTGGTGTGCCCGAATGGTGAATCGCACCGGTGACATACAATACTAGGTCATGATGACAGGTCATCAGCGACGAGTCATACAATAGAGAATCACCCAATAATGAATCATCCATCAGTATCTCTTCTAATGGTGAGTCAGAACCGTGACCCCCAGTGGTGACTCACCTAATGGTGAGTCATTTACAGCTGTTGGTCAAAATTCCGGTTTTCCTCAAATTTTTTTAGTTTCACCCCTTCGACATTTCATTTGATTTTAAATGATTTTAATACCATATTTAATGGTTATTAGATATGCTTTGAATCTTATATATCTCTTAAAAACCTAATGATTCCTTTATCTTACAAACCACATGGTCTTGGTCAATATCAAATTATAATGGATTTAAAAAATGGTTTCCACCATTGAATTAGGTTATGTACTTTCTAATAATGAGATCATATCTTCCTCGTGGCTCACATTTTATCCTAGTGTGCCCTAGACCCTTCTTTCACGAGAACACATGTATTGTGATACACCTTTTTGGATCATGTTTTACCTAGAGTCTCTTCCTTATTCGTGCACTCACCCTTCTTTGGTGGAACTAGGATGTTTTGATCATGTATTATTTGTGGTAGGGATCCATTCATCTCTCTTTTATGTATGTATCTTTTAAGGAGGGTTTTATCAATGTCTCTGTCTTGAAGATATCATTATACAATTGTAATAAAGATAATTTAATTGGATCGAGATCAATATGCAGGTCCGAGGAAAAGTGATGTATGATCTTCTTGTTATTTATTTTTTGATTTTGTTGGGAATTATATAGGCTAAACGCCCAACTGAAATTCAATATTTTTAGGATTATTTTTTTTCACATTAGGTAGTGATTATATAATTCATGACGCTTGGTTTTTAATCCAAAAATAGATAGGAAATTATTTAACCACATACAATTGACTAATTAATGGAGGCCCTAAGATAAAATGGTTTCTATGATAAACCCAGAAGTTAACAAGTGGAATTAACGAATATATGCTTTCTAAATATGAATATTTTTTGTTTGGATTTTGTGGTGGTATAGTTTTGATCACCATTATGTGTTATGGGGTGGTTCTGAAGGTGTAATGTAATCTCAGGTTGAGAGATTGATTGATTGTGAAATGGATGGGAAGTGAAGTGCCATGAGGTTGTGATTAGGTAGTTCTATGTTGTGTTGTTGGATATGTTTGGTGTGGTGTGGGTATGAAGAAGGGATACTGATAGGGGTTGTGATGGGATGTGTTGATGGGTGTGGCTATGAGTTGGGTTTTTTTTTCTGATGATAGGTTTGATTTGGGGGTATGAATTTGAATAATGATGACTGAAGTGATTATACTGGTTAATTATCTAATAGTTTCTCCCCGAGTAGCATGCCCAATTCTTTACTCCAGGTATCAGGATCTATTTTTTATAGCATGAGAGGGTGTTAAATGGAGCAGAAATATGAAATCGGTTGATTTACTATGGTTCTTCTTCCACTAGGTGACTTTTTCAACATTTTATATGTGGATTCTCATGTGTTGTGCATTGTAGATTCCCCAGGTATCGATGGAATTAATATCTTAATTATTTAATAAATAATTATAGTTTATTAAATTAATAGGATTTGGGAATGATTTGAGTTGTGACATGTTATTTAGAGGTTTCATCATGGTTAGTAGTATTGTGGGAAGGTTTTTGGTTGAGAAATTATAGGATGGGATGAGTGTTTAATATCTATATGAATTATTTATATTTTTCATTCTGATTTTTATATGCACTCAACCCCAGTGGATCACAATGTTCTGAACACCCCCATTGTCATGGGGATGGTTTTCATTCTCAAACATCCCAGTGAGAGGATGAAAGGCTAGAAACTAGCTCTTACCTACTCACTTTTCTTGGTGTTGATGGACCAATATTTATCGGGAAGGTTTTGTTTTGTGAGGACCAAGTGTGTGGGGGTGGGTTTTCTTTCTCTGGTGTCTTTGGGAGGAGATGTGTTATAATTCATAGGTTTTTTCAGAATGTGTCTTGGTATATAACACAAGTTTCTGTGGGTGGGAAGTGATGTGGTTGTGTGTACATTGTTTCTGCGGGAAGAATGTGGTTGTGAGGTCTAGGTCTATGTGGTAGGGATGTTTTGAGGTTCATTTTCCCAAGTGATATGACTAGTTGTGAGGCCCATGTGTGTGCAGAGGATTTGTGATGTGGTAATTTTGGGAGAGGTGGGAGATACATGATGTTTTCGATTAGGTTATGATACAAGTTAATCAGAAGGAAAGTGGTGCGGGGTTCCCTACTATCGATGTCCATAATATTATATTAATCGACTTTTTTTATTTGGAAAGCTTGACTTGGTGAGGTTAGGGTGGATAGTATACCGAGTTTGGTTCTTTTTATTTCTTTTATTTTCTCATGGGATCATTAGTATTATTTTCTGACATATACATGAGAGACTTTTGTTTTTTCTACTAAGAATACTTGTATTGTCACCCTATGCATATAAATTTTTTTTAGGTTTCCAAGAGGATTACGTGGACGATTCTACACCTCAATAGCATGGACCTTTGGTATGGTTGATATGCCACTGCTTAATTTTACTTTTGGTACTTACTCTGTAGTTTTATTATATTTTTACCAATTTTGTTTTGAATATTAAAGGGGGGCGGTTTTAGATTTTTTATATATATTATGTCTTGGAGTTTTTTTGGGATTAAGCATCTTATCTGTCCATATTTTTTCCTTATAAAATGGTAATGCCTCCCATACTCTGAGGTCATTCTATCCTTGGTGCTAGTCGCTACCCCATGGCCTATTGGAGACAGGACTCAAGGGTCATTATCTCTCTTGCTTCATTGCCAGCTCAATAAAGGCAAATTTAGAGGTAGGAGTTCATGATAGAATTGTATCAGACATGATGATTGAGAGATAAGATGTTGTTGGATTTAGGAATAATGAGTATTGTATGGATTGGTAGGGAAACAATATTTGGTGATCTTGGTTAATGACATAGTATATGAAATACTAGCTACAACATGGGATTTTAGGGCCCCTTGTGTTCCAATTCAATGAATTTGAGCTTACCAAACAACCGAATGTGTCTACACCACATGGAGGGTAGAGTCCCTAGGATGGATAAATGCAAAAAATGACCTCTATTCCAGTTTGAATTGGGAATTTGGGATATTTTTATTAAATAATGAGTTAGTGAGTTGAAATGAATATTAAATAAAATTCCATACTACATGGCCTTAAGGGATCCTTATTTTTTCAGCTATGGTACCATATCATCATCCACATGTGGCTGAGGTAGTTGAGGCTCAGTCAGCTAACCCATTTGATCAGCTAATGGTTGATCTAGTGGAAGAGGATTTCCTATAGTAGATAATGTTACGTGCTCTCTAGTGGAAGGAAATGGGAATGTATGAGGGTAGTGTTTTAGACAATGAGATAATGAGCTAGATCAAGGAGTTTGAGATTGCCTTTATCATGATATTGGATCGGATGGAGTACAATGTTCATTTGGTTGTGAGCTATATGTGAGGCGCTATGCATCAATGGTGGATGCTGTACCCGAGGGAGAGGAAGGAGGCAAATCATATGTGGGTCGATTTCGATAAAGTATTTCGAGAATAATTCTTTTCATCAACAATGAAGACTGAGAAGAGGAAGAAGTTACTCTACCTATATCATGGGAGTATATGGGTATGAGATATAGTAATTATGTTCAAGGATCTTCTTCACTTTACCCAAGATCTATATTTGGATGAGGATTCTTCTGTGAGACACCTAGAAGTGGCACTTCATCCTTTTATCCTACACGTAGTTACTCCATTTATGTTATCGATGTACTTGGAGGTTCAGAAGGAGTAAGTGATTGAGAGGAAGCACTGGTGAGGAGGTCTATCGTGAGAGGAGAGTTAGAAAGGTTCTTGAAAGGGAAATTTCATCATCATCGGTTCTTAGGATCTAGGGACATTAAGGTTCTGTCCGGTGGGGAGTCCGCCATAGCAATTTACATTTTGACCTTATTTTCATCATGACATTCTCATCGGATTGGGGCTGATGTTTTTCTACTATGGAGTCTATGGGAAACATCAAAACTAGTTCCAACATTTGTTCAAGCTCAGTATGGTGTTGGTGGATAGGTCTTATTCTAGCCTCTGCAGTAGTTTCCAACTTGGTCATTTCTACAGCAGGGAAAATAGGCTCATGCGCCACTAAGGGGAGATGGATTATGTAGAAGCTGACCTCCAGGTGACCTTCAGGTACCTCAACTGAGGCATGGTTTTATAGAGGAACATCAGTAGAGGGGAAGTGGAGTTGGACATGATCAGTTTCACACAATAGAAGATATAGTTTCAGCAGGGCCAGAGGGTTGTTAAAGGTGAGATCATCTTGTTTAGTAACCTTGATCTTGCTTTATTTGATTCAAGAGAATCACACTCTTTTGTTAAACCCATTTTATACCATGCTTTGGGACTAGAAATATAGAGGCCTATCATTACCCATGTACAGATTATGCTAGTCGGAGGCCAAATCAGTTTGTTTGATGTGTGTTAGGGATTTAGACTCATGATAGGGTTTCATCAGTCCCATTTTGACCTTTTCTTGCAACATATTCATCCATAGAATTTCATCCTTGGTATAAAATATTTGTATTCGATGCATTCCCTTATCAAATGATTTCAAATAATAGTTTTGTGTTTATTTTTTAATGGAATACATGTGACTTTCGTTAGTGATTGAAGTTTCCATGTGGCTGGTCAGCATACTTATCCTCTTCTTTCGCTGATGGTTGAGCTATCAATTGAATCAGTGGACACTGATATGGTGGAGGTTCCCATAGTTGTAGGGGAAATTATTTGAAAATTTTTTATTATGAGGTTGCGACTTTACCCTCTCGGTGTGACGTTGAGTTAGGGATATACTTGTATCCTTGTACTTGTTTAATTTTGATGGATCCTTATCTGATGTCACCTTTTGAGTTACGAGAGTTGAGGATCCAAATGGATGACTTGATGAAGAATAGATTTATCTGGACTAGTATTTTTCTGTGGTGTGCTCTTGTGTTTTTTTCTTAGAAGTCTCATGGTGGTCAGAGGTTGTGCATAGACTTCTAGAGGTTGAATCAGGTGATGGTCAAGAATCGTTACCATCTCCCAAGGATATACAATCTTTTAGACCATCTTCAAGGAGAAAGTTGGTTTTATAAGATCAACATACAGTTTTGATATATCTAGTTCATGGTGGAGGAGGTCGATATCCCAAAAACTGATTATAGATGCAGGTATGGGAACTTTGATTATTTATTAATGTAATTCGGTATTATGAATTCAGCATCCATGTTCATGGGGCTTATAAAATCCATATAATATGTGTTTTTGTGCTTTTTAATCAACTTATTCATCGATTACATCATAATCTACCTGGAGTCATAGGAGGAGCATACTGAGCTCCTTATGTCATTTTACAGGTTCTTCGATTCCACCAGCTCTACAGAAAGATATCTAAGTACATAGTTTTGACACAATAGGTGAATTTACTTGGAAATATGATGTCACAAAATGGTGTAGTAGTGGAACCATTGAAGGATGAGGTATTTGTTTCTTGGGTAGCACCAAAATTTTTTCAAAGGTTCATTGTTCTCTCAGTTTTTTAGGTAATTACCAGAGATGTGATCCATATTTCTCTAAAGTTTTAGCTATGTTGGATTCTATGACTAGAATGGATCGGGGTTTTGTGTGGAGAGAGAAGTTCTATGTAGTGTTATACTATCTAAAAGGTAAGTTGGTCAATGATCTAGTGCTTTGGTTTTTAGAGGTAGGGTGATGTTTATGGTGTTTTTAAGGAATCTATTTGGTCATGGGAAGTGTGCTGATATAGTAGGGATGATCTATCTATTATGGGTCTAGGTAGTTATGTCCCCTCAAACGTAACTATTCCACCCAAGATCTAGAGCTAGTATCGGCCATGTTTTCACTGTTGATGTCGCATCATTAGCTCATTGGGGATCCCTTTGGGTTCCTCATGGATCCCATGTTTTTGATATATATCATTCCTTTAGTGATCTAAACCTACGACAATAGAGGTGGATGTATTTTTTGCAAGACAAGGATTTTGAGATCTTCTGCACCTCTAAAAAGTTGAATGCCATGGATGATTCCTTGAGTAGTATGTCAATGAAATATGTAGTTTATGAACCTATGAATTCATGGAAGGTGATAAAGAAGTTTGAAGCCCTACCCATCGATGTAGGAATGGACAGTGGTAGAGGCTATTTTTTTCAATTAATATTGTATACTTATCTAATGTAGAAGGTGGGGGAGTCCTAGAGGGGAGTCACAGATGAAAAGGTGATATGTGATCGTGTGGACCATAACGACGCTCCCAAGGGATGGGAGGGGATGGTCAGAATAAGAAGTTCTTTTATGGGAGTAATTTTTTTCTAGTGGATATGGATGAGGGAGTACTTCATGAGATTCACAAATCACCTTTAGCAGTGTACTGGGGAGTTTCCAAGATGTTTTGTGGCTTGAGGGAGTAGTTTTGGTGGCATGGGACGAAACAGATAGAAGCAGAGTGTGTGGTGAAGTGTGTATTATGTCAGAAGGTGACATCTAAGAACTGTGCTCCTAGTGTGTTTTTACACCTTTTTTATGTCCTTGAGTGGAAGTAGGATGAAATCTCGAAAGATTTTGTCATTGGGTTACCAAGGGATCGCGGAGGCTACGATGTTATCTATGTAGTAGTGGAATAGTTGATGAAATTAATTGTCTTCTTAGAGATCAAGGAGTTCTGTATAGTGGATTCCATGACAAGGAGGAAAGTGGAAGAGGTGGTGAGACTACGTGGAGTTTTGTGATCCATTATATTGGATTAGGATATGCGGTTTTCCTCATGATTCTGAAGGGGATAACAGCATCATTTTGGCACTTAGCTGCAACTAAACCTTCAACCCTCATACGAATAGAAAAATAGGGAGAACCATCCACTAATTAGAGGATATGTTGTGAGCGTTCCTCTAGTACTTTGGAAGATCTTGGGTTTGTCATTTTCCCTTGGTATAGATTGATTAAATTAATATCTATCACTCCTTCATTGGGATTGTTCCATTTGAATATTTTAATAGAAGGCCATTTCGTTCACCTTTTTGTTGGAAAGAGGTTGGGGAGATAGACGTTTCTAGTCATGTAGTAGCGAAGAGGATGACATAGAATGTTAAACTTGTTTGTGAAAGAATAAAAGTAGCACAAGATCGAAAAAAGTGTAATGCCAATTACTATATGAGGTCCTTGAAGATAAAATTCAAGGACCATATGTTCGTGAAGGCTTACCCTTAACATGGGCATAAGATGTTTGGTAGAGGGATAAATATTTCACCTAGGTCAGTTGGACCCTTCGAGTTGTTAGGAAGAGTTGGTGAGGTGGCATACTAGTTGGGGCTTCCACTACATTTAGACACAATCCAAGATCTCTTTCACATATCTCATCTTCGACGATATCTTCATGATGAATCCCATTTCATCAACTGGGGGGATTTGAATATCATAGATGACAAAAAACCAGTGGAGTGGCTAGAATAGATCTTGGATTTTTGGGAGAAGGTGTTGTGTGGATGGAATATTCCTTTGGTTTTCTTGTTATAGAGACATGGTGTCCTGGAGGAGAGTACATGGTAGTGAGAAGCGTAGATGAGTACCCAGTACCCATGGTTGTTTGGGGTTTTCCCTAATCTATTATTTTTTATAATGCAATTTTTGAACATTGTTTTCTTTGAGATGAGTTTTTTTCTATTACTATAATGTGTAAAAAAATTCCAGACATGTGAATAGGGGAGTAACCGATTTCTAATTGAGATTCATTAATTTCTATGCGATTAAAATTGTAGAGGCATGTCAATTATTTCAAAAGTAGATAGTATCTTGACCTTGAGGATGGTATTCCCTGATTCTTATGTTTGAGATAGATTGGTTGTTGGGATTGTGTGGTGTGTTTCATGGTTGTTGGGTTAGTAAATATTGGAGGATGTGTTCTTGGATGTGCAGGATTTCCTCTCTAGATTTTAAAAACAATTCCGGGGGGTCAATCATTGAACTATGGTGTTTTGGTTGTTAGAGGTTTTTGAAGAGTGGAGATATCTTTGAGAGGAATCTCATGGGGTGGTTGTTCAGACCAATCATTCTTATGGGATTCGTTTTGAATTCTCTAGTGTAAGATTATTGTGAGAGGTATCTGATGTAAGGGCCCTGACCTCTCTAGTACATTACATTGTGTAAATATGGTCTTTGAAGTGTTCAAGGAGGTCATGGTGACTCATTTTAAGAGTTTTCCAAAAATCTGGTCTTCCAATGGTAGCTCATATAAAAGTCGGCCCTCCACTGGTATATCATCATGGTGAGTTGAAAAAAGGACTGATGACGATGAGTTGTCTTCTTATATCTCAAACTAGTGACTCATCCAATGACGAATCTTGACTAGGGATTCAAGACCGGTGAGTTAGAATAGTGACTCTAACTGGTGACTCGTGAGGGTGAGTCATGATCGGTGAGTCAAAACAGTGACTCACACTGGTGACTTGTGACAGTGACTCAAGAATGATGATTTAGAACCGTGACTCACACTAGTGAATCACAACGGTTGGTTGAGACTGTAGGTAACAATGGTAGGTCGCCAGCGGTGCATTGTCTAATGGTGACCCAACCAACTGTGAGTCACCCAATGGGGACTCATCCATTGGTAGCTAATCCAATGAAGATTTTCACATGTAACTCTCATTGATGACTCACATAATGGTGAGTCATTTCTAGTAGTTTTCAAAATTCTATTTTACTCTAGTTTTTCTAGTTTCTCCACATTGATGTTTCCTTTGTTGCTAAATAAGTTTAACACCATATTTAATTTATTTTGGATCCATTTCAAATAGAATCTATCTTCTACGAAACTGATGCTTCCTTTGGATTCCAAACTGGGCAGTCTTGTTCCTGATCCAACTTTAATGGATTTTAAAAATGGTTTCTCCTGTTGATTTATGATATACCCTTTATAATTTTGAGATCTTCTCTTATTTTTGAGCTCCCATTTCCACTTGGTGTTCCCCGAACCCTACTTCCCTGAGGAGATGTGTGTTGTGATTCAACTTTTTAGATCACAATTTTCCATAGAGGCACTTCTTTCCACATGCATGACCCCTTCTTCGGTTCAACAAGGATGTTCTGATCATCTATTCTTCAAGGTTAGGATCCCTTTATCTTTGTTTTATTTTTGTTTCATGTGGGGTGGGAGTATCATTTTATCCTTTGTGAAGATAGTAGAATACCAAGTTAATAAAGGTAATTGAATTGGTTTTAGATCAATATGTGGGTCCTGGGAAAAGTAATGAATTATTTTATTATTATATGTGTTATTTCATTGTTGAGAATTATATGGGATAAAAGCCCTGCTGAAAATCATGGTAGTTGGGGTTTTTTTTCTTACTCGGTAATGATTCAGGAATGGTAGATATTTGGTTTTATGTTGAATAATTGTTATGAAATTAGTTAACCACATACACTCGACTAATAAATGTATTACCTAGGATTAATGTGTTTCTTTGATAACCCCACAAGATAACATGATGGATTTGAGAACCAATGAATTGTTAAATCAGAATATGTTTTTTTTCTTTGTATGGTGGTATTGTTGTGAGCAACATTATGTGTTGTGTGGTGGTTCAAAGGTCATAATAGAGTCTCATTTTGGAGATTGATTGATTGATGAATGGATTTTCAATTTTTTGCAGCGAGGCTATAATTGGGTTGTGATATATTATGTGGTTATATTTTTTGTGTGTGGTGTGGTAATTTTACAGGTCTGTTAAGAGGGTTTTTGATGGGACATGATTATTATTGTGGCTATTATTTGGGGGAAGTTCTGATGAGAGGATGGATTATGTGGCCTAAAACTGAATATTGATGATGGAAGTAGTTTTTATGGGTAATTAACATGGAGTTTCTCCAACAGTATTAGGATGAAAGATTCACTCTATGTCTCAGGATCAGTTTTTATTTCATGAATGAGTGTTAAATAGGGAAGAAATATGTAGTGGATTAATTTACTGTTGTTGTTATGCATCTGTGTGACTTTTATGCTTTTGTTTCGTGTCTTTTAATGTACTCTGATTTTTAGTTTCCCCAGATTCTTGATTGAGTAAATAATTGAATTGTTTAATAAATAATGAAAATTGGTTATATGAATTGTCTGGGGGTATTATTTGAGTTGTGACTTTTTGTGTGGTTGGGGATTTAGAGGTTTCAGCATGATTGGAAATTTTGTGGGAATGTTGTTGGCTGATGACCCATAGATTAGGATGAGTGTTTGTTATATATATGTATTACATGTATTTTTTCATTGTAAATTATATATTCACCCTAATATTGTTGAATACATTGTTCCGAACACTGCCATCATTTAGGGGGCGGGTGTCTTTCCAAAACACATGATGGGGGATGTACGGATGGACATCCTCACATCCCTTCTATCTATTCTAGGAAGTGATATCCCAAGATTCTTTAGGAAGGTTGTGTTTTGTGAGGCACATGTGTGTAGATGTGAGTTGTGCTTACTCTGTGTCTTCAGGATGAGATGTGTTATACATCCCAGGTGTTTTTCAAATGTTACATGGTTTTCATATCAGGTGTATGTAGGTAGGATGTGATGTGGTTGTGTGGCCCAGGAGTTTGTGGGAAGAATGTGGTTTTGAGGCCTAGGTGTGTGTGGGAAGGATGTGATGTGATTCATTTGGCTAGTTGATGGGACTTGATGTGATGCCCTCTATGTATGGGCGAGTAGTGACATGGTACTCTTAGAAGAGGTGTGAGTGACACGATCTTTTTCAATAGGGTGTGAGAGTGGCTAATAAGCATGAAAGTGGTTTAGGGAGCCCTATTATTGATGTGTGTTTTATTATATTTCGGGAATTTTGTACTTTGGTGAGCGCGCCTTGGTGGGGTTGCAGTCGTAATTATACCTTGTTCGGTGCTGTTGGTTTCTATTGTTTTCTCAAGGGTTCATTAGTATGATTCTCTCACTTTCTTATGGGAGACTTTGTGTTTTTCTACTCATTATAATTATATTATCACCATATATATATATATAACATTTTTAAGGTTTCTAGGATGATTATATGGACTATTTTGTACTTCACTAGCTTGGACCTTTGGCAGAATATCTATGTTGCTGCTTAGTTTTACATTGGGTACTTACTTTAGAGTGTTATTATATTTGTAATATTTTGGTTTCGGACATTCATGTGGGATGTTTTTACTTATTTTATATATACTATATCTTGTATTTTATGTGATTAACCATATTATCAACGTGTCTTATTTTTTTTATAAAAGTGTAATGCTTCTCATTTTGTGAGATCATTGTACCCATGGTGTTGGTCTCCACCCCAGGGCCTACTGGAGGAGAGAATTAGTGGTAATTAGCTTCTTTTTTTCATTACCATCTTAGGAGGGGAATCTTTCAAGGGATGAACATGGGTCAATGAGACAGAAATACTTACCCAATTCATTAAAGGGTTATAAAGGATCCACTGATCACATATTATTAGGCCACACATATTTGTACCATACTAATATGAAAACAAATTCATAATCCCATTATATATTAACAAACCCATTGAATTGATACAATTTTCATGATCAAATCCAAAAAACATTTCCATTAGTTGTATAGAAAAATAAAGAGGATCAAATCATTAGGTAATTTTTTGAGTGAATCATATTAAATTTTAAGGGATATTAAGAGAGATGAAATGAAATTCATATGAATATGGGTTAAATAATTCATTCAATGGAATCACATAAGAATAGATCATGAATTTTATTGTTTTATTTGAAAAATATAGTGTCTTAAAAATTATATCTGTTGGTCGAAGTAGTTTACTCAAGAGGGGAGGGGTGAATTGAGTAACTATAAATATTTATGTTAAACGAATATTATTTTCAAAAGAAATAGTTTCCCCAAAAAATAGATACAACCCAGTTAATCAAGGTTACACTGTTATAAGAGTTTGACTTTTAAAACAACTTCTTAGAAGATTGATTAATTCTCAGTAATGTTAATTTATATAATTAATAATACTTTTGATGTTATCTTACTAAGGAAAACTAGTTATAAAATCTTTCCAAGACTAAATATCAAAGTGAAATTAGGGGTTTCTGGATTATGCAATAAAGAAGTAAAACAGAGAAGACTAGATTTAAATAGAACAGTGGATATGAAACAAGTGGTTCAGCCTCAAGCCGATACCTAATCCACTCCACTTGGTGATCCCCTTCCACTAAGCAGTTTATATAAATAAACATTGATCCACACCCTAGATCGGGGTTAACAACAGTACAAAGACTGTCCAGGTCACACAGGGACCTCTTCCACAGTTTTTGTGGGTAAACAAAAATAATAACCAGGCCACACATGGACTTCTTCCACAGTTTTCGTGGGTAAAAGAAATGAAAACCCGGCCACACAGGTACCTCTTCCACAGTTGTCGTGGGTAAACAAAACTATAAAGAGTATGGTGTAAGGATTTAGAAATCATCCAGTTTATCACATGAGTCAGTGTGTGTATGGAATATACAGAGTACACACACTACTCAAAAAGTAAGTAAAAGAATCACTGAGAGAGACTGGATATGAGTTCAGAAAGATCTAGAGATTTGAACTGCAGCTCAGGACTCCTTTGATAAAACAGAAATGCTTTTGAGTCCTCTGGTTTTTGTCTTGAAAAACAGAGTTTCGCGATTCCTCTTGTGTTATTCATGAGTTTTGATAATGTGAATATGTTCTATGGATTCCAGTGTACTTCGTATGTTCTTTAGCAGAGTCGGATTCCATGCATGGGACAATTATTTCTTTAAAAATCTTGCAATATGTTCTTCATGGTCGTGCTCATTGGCTTGTCTTTCGTTCAGTATCACAATCTATTGCTATTGGGCACTCTTCACTTTTTATCTTCAAATTCATGAGTTTTAGCCAATAGGTTCCATATGCTTCGCACCTCCTACCTCGTACTATGTTGAAAAAGAAACATTACTTATGTCAGTGCATTAAAGGCATCAAATATGACCGTTAAAAATGAAATTGAAAGATGAAAAAATAGTTTAAGAGACAGTGTCACAGTATGTTATGAAAACAGTGTCTCCTTCACACGGTTTCTGAGTGTCACAGTGTCTTGTTCATGGTGTCTTGTTAATGGTGTATTTATTCACGATGTCTAGCATCACGGTGTCTTGTTCATGTTGTCTTGAATCACAATTTCTTGTTCACGGTGTCTTGATTTACAGTGTCTGGCTTACAGTGTGTAGCTTCACGGTGTCTGGCTTACGGTGTCTGGCTTTTGGTGTCTGGCTTACGGTGTCTGGCTTACGGTTTCTGGAGGACTTAGGCAAACAACTTTATTCAGACTTAAATAGTGATATGCATGAAATGGATTGACCTTAACCATTATAAAGAATGAAAGAACTTGAATCATAAATACACATGATTGGATATAATTTATAGGAGTTAACTAGGTTGAATAGTATTTGTGATCATTAATGAGATTTGTTATCATTAATGAAATTTATGATCATTAAAATATGATTAATACATGAGGACTCCAAAAATATCCCCCTTTTTGATGATCACAAATCATGTACAATTAAATTGTAAATTAGATGTAACTATAGAGAAAATAACATATATAAAATTCTCCCCCTTTTGGATTATCAAAAAGTTGAAATAAGAGAGGGTAAACAGTACAATTTCCCTTAAGAGTAAAAATAGTGGGGTACAAAATAAGAAGAAATACAAAAAACAATGGAATCCCCATCAGAAAGGAGTAAGCACTGGTCTTATTTAGTGACTGGCCTTCTCTTTTCCATTAGCAGCAGCAGAAGAAGAAGCCATAGAGGTAGTAGATGATGTAGAAGAAGGAAAAGACGTGGTAGATAATGAGGTTAAAGGTAGTCCTTGAAATACTAAGGGAGACAAGTTAGGAGAAGTAGAAGATCTAGGCAGTTTCTGATCAAGAATCACATGCCTGATCTGACTGAGAGCTTGGCCAACATACATGGTAGTTGAGGCTAAGGTAGAGGTGAAGGTAGGAAGCCCAGGTCTGAGAGGTGCAGCCGCTGGAGAAAAAATTGATGTACTCTAGACATGAATATTAGGTCTGAGGAGTTTGATGTTTTCTGAAATAATCTCTCCACCATACTGCATGGCTTTTTCAATGTCATCTTTGTTTTCCAAATACTTTTCCAACAATTGGGTAAAATCAGTTTTCTTCTGCACATGGTTTTTGAAGGCTTGAGTCATACAAGGAATTCGTAGATTCTCTACAAGGTATTTGAAGTGGTTGGTCATATCAGTCTTGGAGAAAATTAGGTTGAAATAGAAATCCACATTCATAGAAATCTCCTGCTAGGCATCATTTGCAATCTTGGAGTGAATTTGTACAAGTTCAATAACTCTATCACTATTCTTGACAACTTCAGAGAATGAAGACACATTAAATCCATAGAAAGCATTTTGAAGCTCTTATTTGACTACAGATCTGAGAAAAGTACTGTCCAAGGAAGGTGTAGAGGATTGACCATAGGTATTAGATGATTTGAAGGTTGTGGTCAGTGATTTGAGATGATTCAGTACCTTTTGAAGACAACCAGTGTACTCCTAAATGAGTTTATTAAGGATCACCACAAGCTCTCTCATTAACATCAACATCTATTTGTGCCTTTCCACAATCATTTCATTGAAGGATTCCAGATAAGGGTGAATCTGAGACCCAACATCTCGAGAGATTTGAGAAACAATGGGTGCTAGAGGAGCAGCAGTAGGCTCTGATATCGAATGCAGCTCTTTCTGCATGCCTTCAACCATGCTTCTCCGGGTTGTGACTTCATTACTGAGCTACTTATTTTCAACTCGTACTTCTTTAATCTCAAGGAGCATCTTAGGTTGTATTTTCCAGATAATTTTCTCCAAAATCAGTGACACATCTCTCTCACTCAAATTTGTCACAGGACGAGGTTGGGATTTCATAAGTGTCTCAACACTAGATAAGAGAGTATCTACAAATTCCTTTAAATCATATTTAATGACAAAGGATGACCATTCAGGTAAAGGTTCAGGTGTAGAAATAGGTACAGGTTCAGGTTCAGGTTCCTTTGTGAATGATTTCAACTGATATGGGGAGTAAATATCAAGCCCGGTTTTAGTAACCTGCTGAGACTCACAAACATCATAAAAACTAGGAAATTTAAACTCAAATTCTACAAGACTTGACTCAGTTAGATGTAAGGTTTCATTAGAATCAAGATTCGGGGTTTGATCCCCCTCAATAGGTGCTTCCTTCACTAGACTGAGAGGCTTATGGGCTTGGTCTAAATCCACAGACTCAGCTCTAAGTTCCTCATTCATTTCTTGTCTAGCCAAATAAAAGGCCATCTCCATCATTTCTTCAGTAGAGGGTATGATTTCAGGAACATATTTTTCCACAGGGAGTTCATCCAGATTCACTTCTTGCACAACATGGAGTTCTTCTACTGTAGGCTCTTCCATGACTTGCTTCTCAGATTCTATCACCACTGATTCTTTTTCAGCTATGGGTTGTATTTCCATATTGAAATCTTCACTAGGGGTATGAAATTCTTCTTCAAGAACAACATGAGGAACAATAGTACTTTCTTCCTCAATAATAACCACTTCCCTATGTGTTACTTAATCCTCTTTATCCTCTTCTTATCAATACTCAACAAGTTCATCTGGTTCAACACCAGGATCAGAAATGTCTTTCGGCCTTGATGGATAATCCACAGGATTAAACTTCTCATAAACCGTATCATTGTCTTCCACCCATTCATTTTTCCAAGTATTGCAGTTTATATTCATTCTCTTGATGATGAATTTATAGAGAAATTATTCACAATCTATAAGCACTTCTTCATTAGGTCCAACCATGCCTTTTGCAACAAGAATGGGTGATATCAACCTAGAGTAGAACAGAGAAGTGGACTTGGATGTTACCTTGATCTACTCAAACATATGGTGAATGATGTACTTGCACTTGTTGACCTTATGTCCATTTTTCATAAGATGAATCAAAAAACAGTCTTGATATTTTGACATAGAAAAATTGCCTTTTCTTGGACTAACCAGATTTTGAACAAACTTAAACAGATGCCTTGTTTCTCCATCTAGTTCAGTAGCGATGACCGTTCTCTTTGTTCCATTTCTGGTTACGGTTTTCAGAGCATATTCTAGACCAAAGAAATCAGTAGAAGGTGGAGGTCCCCTCTAATAATCCTCACATATACCTTCATGAGGTATCCTAAGGAATGAAGCCCATAACCTCGAAGAGAAGGATAATCTTTGGCCATTAATCCAGCTCCTCACAACATTATTTTCACTAGAATCAAAGGAGAAGTGCACATACTGGTAGAACTGAGCTACTAACCTAGGATATATGGGTCTATTGTCCATTAATAACCACTCTAACCAACCCTGTTCTTTTAACACTTTCAAGACTAGAGATTTCCTAGAAAGAAGCCATTCAGGGAAAATTTAATTCTCAGGTAAAACACTTTGATTTACTAGATTCGGATTTAAAGATCCTTCAGGTGTCTGCTTAGGTGTAGCATTATTCTTCTTCGGGCTTCGCTTCTCAGGTGTGGATGATGACAAATGTTTCATTCTTCGAATCCACTGAGGGTTCGAGAAAGAGAGAGAGAGAGGGTTGCAATGTTGAAAGGGTTCGAAACGAGAGAAAGTATGAGTGAAAAACCAAGTGAAACTTTTTGTTTTTTCATTTAGGAATTCCAATCATCACAAAAATAAAAACGTGTGAAAGTAAAAGAGGTGAAATAATAATTACCGTGATATGGGTTTAAAGAAAAAACATAAAGAATTTTTACGGTGAGACCGTGAATGGTTGTTACGGTGAGATAGTAAGTGGTCATCATGGTGAGACAGTGAGTGGTCATCACGGTGAGACAGTGAGTGAATGTTTCAGGGCATGTTACTGTGAGACATTAAATGTCAGACCGTAAGTGCAAAGTGTTAACGGTGAGACCTTAATCATAAGAGACAGTAATTGAGAAACCGTAATCATGAGATAATAAAGTGTAACATAGAAAAATGTTGAACAGTAGGACAAGTAAGGTATCTATTTGAGATTTATCATTCCAAGATCATGTATGATGTAGTCTATTCTCTCAGAATTTAATGGTTTAGTGAATATATCAGCAAGTTGATATTCAGTACTAATGAATTCAAAGGTAATATCACCTTTTTGATAATGATATCTCAAAAAGTGATGTCTTACTCAATATGTTTTGTCCTAGAATGTGAAATAGGGTTTCATGAGATGTTAATAGCACTTTTTTTGTCACAATGTATTGGTACATGTCTAAATTGAAATCCATATTCTAGTAATGTGTGTTTCATCTACAAAATTTGTGCACACCAACTGCCAGTAGCTATGTATTCAGCTTCTGCAGTAGATAATGCAACATAATTTTGTTTCTTACTACACCATTATACTGGTGACTTCCCTAAAAGGTGACATGATACAGAGGTTCTCTTTCTATCAAACTTATTGCCACCTAAGTCAGTATCTGAATAACTAACTAGTTCAAATGATTATCTTTTAGGATAGAATAGTCATAGATTGGGTGCATGCTTGAGGTATTTGAAACTTCTCTTTACAACATTTAAATGAGATTCTTTAGGATTTTCTAGAAAATGAGCACACATACACACCTTAAACATAATGTCCAGACGGCTAGTTGTTAAGTAGAGTAAAAATCCAATAATTCCTCTATATGTGGTTTGATCAAAAGATTTTTCATCATCATCAAGATCCAACTTACAAGTAGTACTCATGGGAGTGTCACTACCATTAGTGCTATCCAATCTATAACGTTTTAGAAGATCTTTAGTGTGTTTAATTTGAGTTAAAACAATTCCATCATTATTTTAAAAGATTTGAAATCTAGGAAATAATTTTTATTCACCCATTAAACTCATTCTAAAATCATTATGCATCATTTTAGAGGAACAAACACATAATGAATTTTTTGAAGATCCAAAAATAATATCATCTACATAGATTTGAACAACTAAAACATCATTAGAAATTAGTTCTATAAAGAGGGTAGGATTACCTATTCCATTTGTAAAACCTTTGGAAATGATAAAGGTACTAAATCTGTCATACCAAGCTCTTGGAGATTTCTTTAAACCATATAAAGATTTTGATAGATTGAAAATATGATTGGGAAAATGAGGATTTGTAAATCCAGGGGGGTTGTTCAATAAAGACATCCTCACCTATATACCCATTTAAGAATGCACTCTTAACATCCATTTGATATAGTTTTAAATTTAGATGTGCAACATTAGGAAGTAGGATTCTGATGGCTTCTTGTCTGGCTATTCGATAAAAGTTCTCCTCATAGTCAATTCCTTCTTCTTGACTATAGCCTTGTGCAACTAATCTATCCCTGTTCCTTACTATATTTCCATCTTCATCTACTTTATTTCTAAACACCCATTTAGTTCATATGATGAATGTGTCCTTGGGTCTTTGATGAAGTTTCCAAAATTTGTTTCTTTCAAACTGATTAAGTTCTTCTTGCATATCCATCACCCAAAATTCATCATTTATGGCATCATCAATTTTTTTAGGTTCAAGTTGTGACAAGAATGCTTGATGTTCAACCTGATTTCTAAGAGAAGCTCTAGTTTGTGTTTCTTTCTCTAAGTCTCCTACAACTGCATCTAAGGGATGATTTTTAAGGGTTCTATCCTTTCTAGAAAAAGAGGGACTAGAGATTTCAGTTTCATTAGAAGATTGAGGTTCATTATGAATCGATTGTAGAGAATTTCCAGAATTTGAAGTTTTCACAGATTCATTCACAGAGGAATTTGAGGAATTTGAGTTGATGTTCAGATTTGATACATCATCCTCCATGTTTTCTAGTATGGTTCTAGGCTCATGTGGGTATGTTTCATCAAACATGATATGAACAGATTCTTCCACACATGTAGTTCTTTTATTTAATACTATATAAGATTTTCTTAAAATTGAATAACCTTGTAAAATTCCTTTATCACTTCTAGATGCAAATTTTTCAAGATTATCCTTATTGTTGAGAATTAAGTCTTTTCAAACAAAAACTCTAATGTAATTAACCATAGGGTTTCTATTCTTCTAGAGTTCAAATGGGGTCATTTTGAGAATTGGTCTAATCAAGACTCTACTGATTATATAACATGCTATATTAACAGCTTCATCCCAAAAGTAAATAGGTATGTCAGATTCACTAAGAATTGTTCTAAAAATTTCTTGCAGGGTTCTATTTCTTCTTTCTATAACACCATTCTGCTAAGGTGTTCTAGGGGCAGATAAATTGTGACTATAACCATTTTGTGAGCAAAATGATTCAAAATCATGATTTTCAACCTCAAGGCCATGATCACTTCATAAAGATTTATTTTTAAGGCCACTAAGATTTTCTACAGACTTGGCATACATAGTAAAATAAGAGAAGGCTTCACTTTTGTGAGCCATGAAGAAGGTCTAGGTATATCTAGAAAAATCATCTACCGGAATATAATCTTAGTGATTCCCATTTAAACTAGAAAATCCAGATGGTCAAAATAAATCCAGGTGAACCAATTAGAGAGGTTGATAAGTAGAAACTTCTTTCATTGTTTTGAAAGGGATTTTGTGTTGTCTTCCCTTTTGACAAGGATTACATATTTTATCATGTGTAAAATCATGTTTGGGTAAGTCTTTAACTAGGAATTTTCTATTTAGCTTTCTAAGGGAGTGAACATTACAGTGTCCTAGTCTCCTATGCGATATCCAATATGCTTTATTAAATACACTTAAGCATGAGGAATTTTGCAAAGCTATGGAATCTAAATTTATAGAATAAACGTTTTCATTCCTTGATGTAGAAAATACTAATTCATCTTTAGAATTAAAGACATTACATGCATAATTTTCATATTTAACATGATATCCATCATCACATATTTGTGAGATACTAAGTAGATTATATTTTAAGCCATTAACAAATAGTACTTTTGAAATTAAAATCGAATTAGTGTTACCAATCTGGCCTAAGCCAATGATTTTCCCTATGGCATTGTCACCAAATGTGACATGTCCTACATCTAATTTTATCAGGTTCTTGAAGCATGAGTAGTCTCCTGTCATGTGCCTTGAACATCCACTATCAAAATACTATAGATTTTTTCAGGATCTCTTTAAGCAGCTTTCCTATAACATGATCGAGAAAAGACATATTTTGGTAACCATACTTGTTTGGGTCCAGTAACATTAGTAATAAGTGCTTTAGGAACCCATATTTGTCTTATAGGTTTCCTATAAGCATTATTTAAATTATTTGAAAAGTAAACTGTATTTTGTCCAAAAAACATGAACTAGTAGAATATTTATCAAGACGTGAGCTAGTTGAGTTGTGTCTAGAACTGGGAAAAAAACTATATGTCCTAGACTTTGAAACAAGATTCGTTATATCAAGGATTGTTTTACTAGGTTGATACCAATGCCAGTATTGTATCTGGGGGCAATTTGTTTTCCTAGCATTTGGGTATGGGTATTTATCCCATTAGTAAAAAATTTTAAGTCTATTTTTAATTTCTCATTAGACATTTTTAACTAATTTTTTTCTTTGTGAAGTTGAGAATTTTTCTCTTTTTCAGTAGTAAGTTTAGATTTAACATTTATAGTGAGAGGATATTGTTTCTTCAATGATTTATATTTATCTTTTAATTAATTTCATGTCTCCTCAAGCATGATACCATATTCAAAAATTCCTTCATTATTCATATTTTTAGAGCCACTTTCCTCTTCAGAATAGTTTAAATTATGTACAGAAGAGTTCAGTGTTACCTCATATGTGTTTTTTATAAAACACATATTGTCTTTGTTAGCCGGTTCATCATGTGATGTCTCTGAGTCACTTGAACTATCCCCAGATGCACTCCATGTTTCATTCATTTACTATTTTACTTCTTATCCTTGTCCTCATATTTCTTCTTATACTTGTGCTTTGGACAGCCATCCTTTATATGTCTTTTTCACTTACATTCATAGCATACAATTTCATCAGTTTTGTCACTTTTTTCTAGTCCTTTTTCCAGTTTCCTTTTAGATCATACGTACCCTTGAAGTTAGGCATTCTGAAAAAGTTATTCCTTTTGTAAAATCATTTGAATCTTTTGGCTAGTTGAGCCATCTTCTCATCACTGTTAGGTGATAATTTTTCAATGGTGTAACTTTCTTCAAAAGCTTCTAGTTTCCTTTTTTTCTTTTTTCTTTGAGAAGGTGGTCTTAAACGCTATAGATTTCCTCTTTGGTCCATCCTCCTCTTCTTTGTTGACTTTTAGCTCTTCCTCATACATCATCAGTTTCCCAATGAGTTCTTTTAAAGGTTGATTGATGATGTTACATGATTCTCTAATTGATACAGAGGTTCCCCTACATCTGTCAGGTAGACATCAATGAATTATCATGATCTGTTCATTGGTAGTGACTTCTCTTCCTAGAGAAATAATTATGTTGGCAATCTCATTGAACCTGAGATACATGTCAAAAATAGGCTCATCAGTTTTCATTTTATTATTATCATATTCTATAGTATAAGTATTAAGTTTAATTTCTTTTACACTAGATGTGCCTTCATGTGAGACATACAAGGTATCCCAAATTTCATGGGCAGTTTTACAAGCAAAAATACTATTAAATTCTTCATCTCCCAAGGAACAGTAAAATGCATTCTTGGATTTTCAATTGTTATTGTAAGAAAGTTTGGTAGGTTCATCCCATGTAATTCTATCAGTCACAAGAAGTTTTTATTCATCTATAATGGATGACCAAATTTCAAAACTTATACTCTCTAGATGCATTTTCATTTTAATTTTCCATTGAGCATAGTTGGTTCCATTAAAGAATGGTGGTATATTGGTTGCAGCACCTTACAATATATTTTCCAAACTAAAGTATTAATTTAAAAGAGATATAAATTTAGAATTAAATGAAATTTACATATCTTTAAGGTACAACTAAAATCACAATTGAGTAAGATGACACATATTCCTAGCAAGACAACCTCTGATAAAAAATGTTGGTCGGAGATGTTTACTCAAGAGGGGAGGGTTGAATTGAGTAACTATAAAAATTTCTATTAAATGAATATTATTTTCAGAAGAAACAATTTCCCTAAAAATAGTTAAAACCTAGTTAATCAAGGTTATACTGTTATAAGAGTTTGACTTTTTAAATAGCTTCTTTGAAGATTGAATAATTCTCAAAAATCATAATTTTTATAATTAATATTACTTTTTAAGTTAACCTACTAAGGAAAACCAGTTATAACTTATTTCCAAGACTAATTATCAATGTGAAATTAGTGATTTTTGGATTATGCAATAATGAAGTAAAACAGAGACAACTAAATTTAAACAACACATCAGATATGAAACAAGTGGTCAGTCTCAAGCCAAGACCTAATCCACTCCACTTGGTGCCCACCGACCACCAAGAAGTTTATATAAATAAACGTTGATCAACACCCTAGATTGGGGTTAACAATAGTACACAGACTGTCCAGGTCATATAGGGCCCTCTTCCACAGTTTTCGTGAGTAAACAAAAATAATAACCAGAAGACACAGGGACCACTTCCACAGTTTTTGTGGGTGAAAAAAAAATAACCAGGCCACACAGGGACCTCTTCTACAGTTGTCGTGGGTAAAAAAAATTATAAAGAGTTTGGTGTAAGGATTTAGAAATCCTCCAATTTAGCACATGAGTCAGTGTGTGTATGAAATATATAGAGTACACACACTTCTCGAAAGGTAAGTAAAAGAATCACTGAGAGAGAGTTGATATGAGTTTAGAATACTATTTTGATTTAAAGTGAAACTCTGGACTCCTTTGATAAAACAAAAATGCTTCTAAGTCCTTCTCTGATTTTTTTCTTGAAAAATAGATTGTCGTGATTCTTCTTGTGTTCTTCACGAGTTTTGATAATGTGAATATGTTCGCTAGATTCCAGTGTACTTTGTATGTTCTTCAGTAGAGTCAGATTGCATGCATGAGACAATTATTTCTTTGAAAATCTTGCAATATTTTCTTTGCGATCGTGCTCATATTCTTGTTTTTCATTCAGTATTGTGCTCTGTTGGTCTTGGGAACTCTTCACTCTTTATCTTTGAATGCATGAGTTTTAGCCAACAGGTTCCATGTGCTTCGCACCTCATACCATGTACTATGTTTACAAAGAAACATTAATTATGTCAGTGCATTAAAGGCATCAAATATGAACATTAAAAATTAAATTGAAAGACGAGAAAATAGTGTAAGAAACGGTGTCACTATATGTTATGAAAACGGTGTATCCTTCACACAGTGTCTAAGTGTCATGGTGTCAGAGTGTCATGGTGTCTTGTTCACGGTGTCTTGTTCACGGTGTCTTGATTCATGGTCTCTGTCCTCATGGTGTCTTGTTCACGGTGTCTTGCTTCATGGTGTCTTGTTTACAGTGTTTTGATTCACTATGTCTAGATTACGGTGTCTGGCTTCACGCTGTCTAGCTTACAAGGTCTGAATTACTTATGCAAACAACTGTATTCAGACTTAAATAGTGGTATGCATGAAATGGATTGAGCTTATCCTTTATAAACCCTGAGAGATCATGAAACATAAATACACATGATTGGATATAATTTATAGGAGTTGACTAGGATGAAGAAGATTTTTGATCACTAATGATATTTGTGATCATTAATGAGATTTGTGATCATTAAAACAAGATTAATACCTGAAGATTCCAGCAATATCTTCATTTGGGAATTTAGAGGTTAATTCATAATCATAACTCCAAAATAGATAGATGTATTATTATTTTAGAGGGAAATTTATTTTAAATTTTAAATTGTATTTTCATAAGGTTAGCATAACATGGTTGAAAAAACAAACCTTTAAGTCAAATAAGAAATCTACTTTACTATGCATGGAAGGAGAAAATTGAAAAACATAATTTTAAAAGATTCATAAATATATAAACCTTAGAAATAAATGAAGTTAATTATAAGGAATGTAGAGTGGATGAGACAATTATACATATGTGGAATGAAATACCTTTATATAATATTCAGAAAAATTAACAATAATTATTTTAATAAAAAATTCACAGAAAATGAGACTTGAATTTTTTTTGTAAAACCAGGAAAACATAGATTTTAATTTTTATAATTAAGAAGTGAGATATCTGTGTTAAAATGAATTCATGATGAAAATGATAAAAAATTATTCTTTTCACACATTTCTATTGAATGTTCAAAAATAAACTCCATCATAAAATATGACCTTAATAAATACTTTAATTATAGAAAATAATAGTATTAAAAAAATTATTAAAAAAACAACTAGGAAAAGATACATTTAAAATGGGTATCACTCTTAAGAACATCATTTTTTTATAGAAAATAGAATCCATATGAGAAAAATATTGTGATTTAAAGATATAAAATTCATAGACAGAAATATAAAATTATATATATAATCAATAAATTGTAGAATAGATAAATATTATAATAACACATCCAAAGAATAATGTTTATAACCAAAATAATTGGAAATTGTGTCGATAAAACCCCTAGAACAATGGTAACATATGAATCAATAAAAAAATAAAGTGATCAAGAAATAAAATATTAAATAAAATTCATAAAAAGAGATTTATAATAATATAATCCTATACAGACCCAAAGCCTGACGTACATGGACATGATATTACTTTTGCTGAATACTTAGTACATAACAAAAACACACACAAGGACCGTAATAGTTTAGTGTCTTTGGAAACTCCGAATATAATCTTCTAATCGTGGTGAAAGATCTTCAACATCTCCCATAAAGATCTTAATTTTTCTATACCTAAAACCTTTTTTTATATCCTGGGGAAAAGAAAACATAAGAGGGTGAGCTCAAATGCTCAGTAAGGGTAATCAAAAGAAATATCAATCACATCATATTCATAAGAACATAACATTTTGGAAATCTTAACCTACAAAAGTGATCATAATATCATAACATGGGATAAATCATAGTAGTGAAATGTTATCCCAATAATCATAACTTAAAACATGAATCTTTGTGGCATACACACATAATCATAGAGAATCGTTTCTTATTAGTCAAGACTCATTGCCAGGACTATCTTAGTGGACAAAGTCCCATTCTGAATCGAGTTCACTCCTCGCTTCAGTCCTGTAACACTGAACCAGATTAACTTACCGTTCCAGCCATGTCTATCTCATGAGATATAAAATCTTTACCCAATTCATTGGAGGGAGATATAGGTCCCACCCATCTCATAATGATACCATTCTTATGTGTGCTATAAAATCATAAACCATACATCATAGCATAACCTATGTAATAAAAATGGGAATCTTTAAACATCGTGACATCATAAAACAATTCATATAAGATAAAAGAATTCATAAAAATATTTCCATCACAACATAATGAAATCCATGTAATAATAGGGATAAAAACATAACCCTTTATTATCTTATATGGAAAATAATTTTGATAAAACACTTGAACTCCATTCTTGAGGAAAATATCCTTTCTACTTCAAAAAAAATTTCCCTTTCTTAACATGTCATATAATTTTAAACTAAAATAAGTTGATTAAAAATAAATATGAAAACATGTAAAGTAAGCTTCTTGGAAATAATTTTTTAAAAATCCATTCATGCCGTATAAGTTAAAATAACATTCTTCTCATACTTTTGTCGGAAAAGTCAAAAAGTACCTCGTACGAAAAACGACAAAAGATTCCTTTCTTATCTTTTACTAAAAACTCACCGAAGGGTAAAATTGGATTTAAACAATTGTAGGTGGATGGAAATAAAATTACATATTGAGGAAAAATGGATGTGGATGATAAAATACACCCCAGTAAATACCAAAGTATAAATAATCTCGGATAAAAATAAGATTGTGATATTTCCCTTACCTTAGGTCCGATTTTCTTCTTAAGTGTCCGAACCTCCTCTTTAATGATTTAAATAATGTCACTGACTTATTCCAGAGTCATACTCATTGTTATGATATCATATATGGTTCACTTATGACTTTATATTACCCGTTTTTTTGTAAATTCCATGTTATAGAGCGTTTTGGGTAAAATCTTTTCATTTGTCGTCCGTGTTTTGACTTATAATTATTCATATGATTACTTAGATCATGATTACATAATTACATAATATTAAAAATGATTTATATATAACATATATTAATAATATACATATATATAATAGATCAGTAAATGGAAATAAATACACTGTGCATGGAGACGGTAGGTCGTACGTACGCATGAACGTTGTTTTTGTTTCCTTATTGAGATGAATAGAATTAAGTAGATGACATACATACATATACACATAAATCCAGTATCATTATTATGTCATATATTTCATGATTACTTATTATATATACATTATAATCATTCATGAATGGTTACCGTGGAGAATGAATCTCATCGCGTCGTGGAGACGGTAGTCCGTACGTACGCACGAGCGATGATATCGTTCTCATGATCGTGGAATTGTATTGGAGTGTATGTATACTATTTAAGAATCAATATCACTTTACAATAATCATATATAGTTATTATTTACACCATTATACCCATCCAAGTAAGGTGGTGGTGGAAAATAGATTACACCACGGTGTGGAGATGGTATTCCGTACGTACGCATGCGCGGTGATTTAGTTTTCCGTAGGATGGATAGATGGTGAAATCGGGTTGTTTCATACTTATAATAACATATCAGTATATGAGTGATACTAATGTTATTACTTCATAATGAAACAACCTACGAAGAAGAAGTGGAAGAATAAATAAAGTTGAAAGAATCGGTAACAGATATTACCTCTTCTTTGAAGTGATTCTTTGAGTCCTCCTCTTAGGGCACTAAAATTGGTCTTTGAAGAAGACCAGGACCTATAGGATGTTGCTAGGGAGAAGAGGGGCTCCTTTGGAAAAACAAAATGTATTATTTTATTATAATGCAATATTTGGTTTTAAATAGCACCAAATTGATTTATTTCGAAGCTAAGGTGGGGCTGGGTCTAACTCCTCTCATCCAATTGATTTTAGACATGTTTAGGTTCCTAGTTTAACATTATCATTTAGATTTAACATTAAGATAAATAATTTTACTTTTACCGTGTCTTCTTGTGTTCTTATAATATAAGGTTAATAAACTTACTATAACAAGCCAAACGAACCCCAAGTTGTTTATTATTAATATATATAACCTTATATAAGTCATTTGGATGAACCTTAGATTTTTAGGAATAATATAACAATTAATAATATAATATTTGTTTTAAAAACTATTTTATGTCAATTTTGGCAATATTTAGTAATTGATTTTTGTGAAAATCATAACAGAATGATTAGTTCGAAAAAAGTTAATTATATCAATACTAACATGTCATATTAACCTAGAAAATTATGTTAATTCATAAAAAGTCTCAAATTACATTTATTTGGGTATTTATAACATCAATTATGTCAATATTTCATTAATAAGATAATTACTGCATCATTTTGGGGTCATAAATAAATTAAATTATTTAATGTATAAAAATTACAAATAAAATATCATTATGTAGGAAATCCTTTTATATTTCTAATTAATATTTATAGTAGAATTTATCTTATGTATAACCCTATATTAAAAATGATATACTTATTAAACATTGATTTTAACTATTTTAACCCTTCATTAAATAAATTAATAATAAATGTCCTAATCTAATCCAAGTGGGCCTAAATGGTCATATTTTATTCTTAAGGTTGTTTTTGGTCGAATTACACTTATCCAATAGAATTAGGACATGTGTTAGAGTAATAATAATATCATTTGTACCCTTAATTATCCTATATACTATTAACCATGGTAAAAAAATTTAAAAGTTACTATTCACCAAAAATTATTTTCATCTCATTGAACACCATTTTACTTATTGAAATCAATCATGTATATCGGATTTTTGAAATTCCACTCACAGATGTGGTAAAATTAAGTTTTATGAAAAATTCATTTTTTTAACTACCACCTAGTGGTTTCACTATTCATCAAAAAATGAAAGTTTCCAGAAAAATACCAACAATTAGGCCAAAGCTATATTTGATATTATGAACTCAAAAATGATGTCTATTTTACCAAATTCAAAACATATCAGTTTAATTAATTAATTTAAAAAAAATAATTCCCGTCGTCAAAACAAATAGCGTGTTCTTAAGAGATAATAACTATCAAAAGATTGACACTTGTTTATGTCTGGTTTAAATGTGAAATTACATCCAATGACCAACATTGTATTAAATTGTAAAAATATATTCTAAATATAATTTAAAACCACTAAAATTAATAATTTATCACTATTAATTATTTTGATTAAAAAGGTTGTTTTTAATTAAAATTTAGTAATTTTCACTATTGATCAGAAAATGAATGTTATCTGAAAAGTACCAAAATTTCACCCTAAGCTAATTTCGATATTACGAATCCAAAAATGAAGTCCATTTTGAAAAATAACATTTAAAATATTTCAAAAAGTGGTTATTACTATTCATTACAGCTAGTTTTAATAATATTTTAATAGCATATCGTTGTTTAGTGAAACTCGGTATTGCGTAATACACACGCTATCGAGGAAGGTCGTGATTGTGTGTAATGCAAGGCAAGTCAAGTATGCGAGTTGTGAAAGCTCCTTTTGGTGTAGCGTACAACACAAGACATTAATGAAATTAAAAAGAATATTTTTTATAAAATCTCGGGGTGTTACATTCTACCCCCCTTAAAATGAATTTCGCCCTCGAAATTCATCGGGGTTATAAATAGTTTACTACTCGAAAGTTTCTTTAATAGAAACCCACATCATGAAAAGGAATACCAAAACCAATCTTTAAAAACAAAAGTATGAAACGTAACGGTTACCCAAATAAACTAATCACTGGGTTTCCACATTGGTGAAAATATGGATATGGAAGAGAAACCTAATCATCATGTTCTGATGGAGAGTGGTAGAGAACATGGCTATGGAAAATCAAAAAATCACAATGCCATAAATTTGTGACAATATAAGGTATCATCTGATTCATCAGATATAAGAGCACTAGGACAACATTTTTGGTTTTCAAGATCATTTCCCAAAAGTTGATGAAATTGGAATTAGAAGAAATAATTTCATTATTTTGGTATAGTCTCACCATTGGTCGTTCTTTGGACAATTTAAACTTCATCACTTAAAGAAATGAAGTTGAATTTGTCATTCGTGATGTGTTAGTAGATCATGTGATAGAATGATGGGTCATTCCATCTGTCTCAAACAAAAGGTTAGAAAAGTTATCAAAAAATACATAAGTCCATATATAGTGAGATTAATCATATATGGTTCCTAAAATAGACTTATACTTCTTATATTATACTGCTTAACATAATAAAACTAATTTCTACTAAACAGGGACTTCATGTAGGCCAGTGGTGGGCGATAATGGTAAGTCGCACTTCGGTTGTGGGTTCGATTCCCACAGCCTTGTCTGATGCGATGAGTTATCGCCCGTCCGGAAGGTTGTCCTTTTTCTAAAACTACATTACTATAACATCCCATTAATAATATCAAAAAAAGTTCTATCCTTAAACAATACTAACTTATGTCTAACATAATCCATTCAAATCTTTAGTCTTATCTAAAATACTTCGGTCCAAGATCATAGTATAAAGAAAATGATTACTTGACACATAACAATCACATGAATGCCATCATTTATCCCACATATATCATAAGATATATCTTTTTGGTCAAATTACAAACATTTTAATACCTTAATCATGTATTCTCTTGAAAAATTAATACCCATTTAACCTTAGTGAAAACATAAATGCTGTAAAAAGTTAACTCTTTTCCACATACCAAAATCCCAAAAATTCTATATACTCAAACCATGATACAACTTAGTCCTTATATCAATCATGAGCTCATGAATACTATCAAACATATTACATTCTCTTTATCCCTTCATTATGTGCTTATCATCTGCTTTCCAAAAAATTTTCAATCACTTTTCATGGTTATCGATGCCATATTCTTATAGAAAATCACAATGGACCAATACATAGATATTCCAATATACCATAAAAGTACCTCAATAACATTATTCTTGAATACCAATACATAAACACTTCAAACCATCATCTTCAATGATTGTCCTGGAATAATTCCTTCCTTAATTTAGAAGTTACTTTTTAGGTCAGGGCATTGAGTAGGGTAATGCCCATGTTCTCCACAAATAAGACATTGAACTCCATAACAGTCTGTCACTCTATGTCCCTTTTCTCCACACAGATAACATATATCCCTCCATTTGAGGTATTCCTGAAGGTTCTTCTTCCCTTCTTTAGAAATCTCAATATTCCTTTCTTTATTCTCCTCAACATGCGAACATGCATAAAAGTATATCTTCCTTTTATTTGATGAATTAGGCATACCACTAAATTTCACCTTGTTAATAATATATCATAATGACTGATTTGGAATAATCACAATATCTTTATCTCTAGGAATTACGCAATTTTGTTGCTCATAGTCACCAATTTTTCCATTGGATTCAATGCTAACCGAATTCTTTCTGGTTCCCTCCATTGACTAAAACACAAAAATAATTCTGTGAGAGGAAAAAATCATACAAGGAAAATAACATAATCAAGGGGGAGTACCTTCAACATCTAACATCCTAGGTTTAATTCTAATATCATTACCGTAATTCTATGACTATAACCTATACTTATACTTAACCTTAGGGACATCCCTAGACATACCTTAGAAATATCTCTAGGGATCTCACTAAATTTCTCGCATCCTAGTTTCCAAAGGTTGACTAAAACATTCCTCTGATACCAACTGTAGAGACCAGAAGCTTGACCTACATGGACATTACATTACTTTTGCGGAATACTTAGTACATAACAAAAACACACAAAAGGACCGTAATAGTTTAGTGTCTTTGGAAACTCGGAATATAATCTTCTAATCGTAGTGAAAGATATTGAACATCTCCCATAAAGATCTTCATTTTTTTATACCTAAAACCTTTCTTTATATCCTGGGCAAAAGAAAACATAAAATGGTGAGCTCAAATGCTCATTAAGGGTAAAAAAAAAGAAATATCAATGACATCATATTCATAAGAACATAACATTTTGGAAATCTTAACCTGCAAAAGAGATCATAATATCATAACATGGGATAAATCATAGTAGTGAAATTTCATCCCAATAATCATAACTTAAAACATGAATTTTGTGGCATACACACATAATCATATAGAATCATTTCTTATTAGCCAAGACTCATTGCCAAGACTATCTTAGTGGACAAAGTCCCATTCTGAATCGAGTTCACTCCTCGTTTCAGTATTCTAACTCTGAACCGGATTAACTTTCCGTTCCAGCCATGTCTATCTAATGAGATATAAAATCTTTACCCAATGCATTGGAGGGAGATATAGGTCCCACCCATCTCATAATGATACCATTCTTATGTGTGCCACAAAATCATAAACCATACATCATAGCCTAACCTATGTAATAAAAATGGGAATCTTTAAACATTATGACATCATACAAGAATTCATATAAGATAAAAGAATTCAAAAAAATATTTCCATCACAACATAATAAAATCCATGTAATAATAGGGATAGAAATAAAACCCTTTATTATCTTAGATGGAAAATAATTTTGATAAAACACTTGAACTCCATTCTTGAGAAAATATCCTTTCTACTTCAAAAACATTTTTCTATTCTTAACATGTCATACAATTTTAAACTAAAAGAAGTTGATTAAAAATAAACTTGAAAACTTGTAAAGGATGCTTCTTGGAAATAATGATTTAAAAATCCAATCATTCCGTATAAGTTAAAAAAACATTCTTCTCGTACTTTTGTCAGAAAAGTCAAAAAGTACCTCGTACGAAAAACGACAAAAGATTTCTTTCATAACTTTTACTAAAAACTCAACAAAGGGTAAAATTGAATTCAAACAATTGTTGTTGGATGGAAATAATATTACATATTGAGGAAACATGGATGTGGATGATAAAATACACCCCAGTAAATACCGAAGTATAAACAATCACGGATAAAAATGAGATTGTGATATTTCCCTTACCTTAGGTCTGATTTGCTTCGTAAGTGTCTGAACCTCCTGTATAATGATTTAAATAATGTCATTTACTTATTCCATAATCATACTCATTGTTATGATATCATATATGGTTCACTTATGAGTTTATATTACCCGTTATTTTGTAAATTCCATGATAAAGAGCATTTTGGGTAAAATCATTTCATTTGTTGTCCGTGTTTTGACTTGTGATTATTCACATGATTACATAGATCATGATTAATTAATTCAAGAATATAAAACATGATTTATATATATCATATATTAATAATATACATATATATAATAGATCAGTAAATGGAAAGAAATACACCGTTCATGGAGACGGTAGGTCGTACGTATGCATGAACGCTGTTTTCGTTTCCTTATTGAGTTGAATGGAATTAAGTAGATGACATACATATATATACACATAAATCCAGTATCATTATTATGTCATATATTTCATTATTACTTATTATATCTACTTTATAATCATTCATGAATAGTTAACGTGGAGAATGAATCTCATCGCGTCATGGAGACGGTTGTCTGTACGTACGCACGAGCGATGATATCGTTCTCATGATCGTGGAATTGTATTGGAGTGTATGTATACTATTTCAGAATCAATATCAATTTAAAATAATCATATATAATTATTATGTACACCATTATACCCATCCAAATAAGGTGGTGGTGGAAAATAGATTACAACACGGCGTGGAGAGGGTATTCCGTACGTATGCACGCGCAATGATTTCGTTTTCCGTAAGATGGATAGATGGTGAAATAGGGTTGTTTTATACGTATAATAATATATCAGTATATGAGTGATACTGATTTTATTACTTAATAATGAAACAACCTAAGAAGAAGAAGTGTAAGAAGAAATAAAGTTGAATGAATCGATAACCTACATTACCTTTTCTTTGAAGTGCTTCTTTGAGTCCTCCTCTTAGGCCACTAAAATTGGCCTTTAAAGAAGACCAGGACCTCTAGGATGTTTATAGGGAAATGGAGAAGAGAATTGTTCTGGGGTTGGACGACCTTGAAGGCTCAAAGTGGTGTGAGGAAGAGAGGGAGGAGGTTCCCTTTTATGAGGGAGGAGAGGGGCTCCTTTGGAAAAACTAAAAGTATTATTTTATTATAAAGACAAATTCGGTTTTAAATAGCTCCAAATTGATTTATTTGGAAGATAAGGTGGGTATGGGTCGATATCCGCTCATCCAATTGAATTTAGACAATTTTAGGTTCCTATTTTAACCATATCATTTAGATTTAACATTAAGTTAAATAATTTTACTTTTATCGTTTCTTCTTGTGTTATTATACTATAAGGTTAATAAACTTACTATAAAAAGCCAAAAGAACCCCAAGTTGTTTATTATTATTATATATAACCTTATCTAAGTCATTTTTCCGAACCTTAGATTTTTAGGAATAAAATAACAATTAATAATATAATATATTTTTTAAAAACTATTTTATGTCAATTTTGAAACTATTTAGTAATTGAATTTTGTGAAACATATAACAGAATTATTAGTTCGAAAAAAGTTAATTAAATCAATACTAACATGTCATATTGACCTATAAAATTAGTTTAATTCATAAAAAGTCTCAAATTACATTTATTTTTGTATTTATAACATCAATTATGTCAATATTTCATTAATAAGATAATTACTGCATCAGCTTTGTGTCATAAATAAATTAAATTATTTAATGTCTAAAAATTACAAATAAAATATCATTATGTAGGAAATCCTTTTATATTTCTAAAGAATATTTATAGTTTAATTTATCTTATGTATTAATCTATATTAAAAATGATATACTTATTAAACTTTGATTTTAACTATTTTAACCCTTCTTTAAATAAATTAATAATAAATTTCCTAATCTAATCCAAGTGGGCATAAATGGTCATATTTTATTCATAAGGTTGTTTCTGGTCTAATTACACTTACTCAATATAATTAGGACATGTGTTAGGGTAATGATAATATCATTTGTACCCTTAATTACACTATTTACTTTTAACCTTGGTAAAAAAAGAAAAAAGATACTATTCACCAAAAATTATTTTCATCTCATTGAACCACATTTTACTTACTGACATCAATCGTGTCTCTCGGAATTTTTAAATTCCACTCACAGAAGTGGTAAAATTAAGTTTGATGAAAAATTCATTTTTTTAACTACCACTTAGTGGTTTCACTATTCATCAAAAAATGAAAGTTTCCAAAAAAATACCAAAAATTAGGCCTAAGTTATATTTGATATTATGAACTCAAAAATGATGTCTATTTTACCAAATTCAAAACATATCAGTTGCATTGATTAACTTAAAAAAATAATTCTCGTCGTCAAAACAAATAGCGTGTTCTTAAGAGATAATAACTATCAAAAGATTGACACTTGTTTATATCTGGTTTAAATGCGAAATTACATCCAATGACCAACATTGTATTAATTTGTAAAACTATATTCTAAATATATTTTAAAAACACTCATATTAATATTTTATCACTATTAATTATTTTGACTAAAAAGGTTGTTTTTAATTAAAATTTAGTAATTTTCACTATTCATCAGAAAATGAAAGTTATTCGAAAAGTCCCAAAATTTCACCGTAAGCTAATTTTGATATTCCGAATCCAAAAATGAAGTCCATTCTGAAAAATAAAATTTACAAAATTTCAAAAAGTGGTTATTACTATTCATAAAAACTTCTTTTAATAATATTTTAATAGCATATTGTTGTTTAGTGAAACTCGGTATTGCGTACTACACACGCTATCGAGGAAGGTCGTGATTGCATGTAATGCAAGGCAAGTCAAGGATGCGTGTTGTGCAAGTTCCTTTTGTTGTAGTGTACAACATAAGACATTAATGAAAATAAAAAGAATATTTTTCATAAAATCTCGGGGTGTTACAAATCCAATTGGTAGCAAGCACACCATGTAAAAGAAAGATGTGTGTATAACATGAAATATATCATATGGAATGGAAATTGAGAAAATAAACTTTTCTTATTTTGGCATTGAATAAGGAAATAAAAAATTGAAAGAAAAAGATTATTATTTACCTATAAGTAAACCAAAAAATAAAATTAAGAAAAATATTTTGCAAATATATTGTGTATATTTGAAAAATGAAAATAGTTTCATAATATGAAACATGTCTTAATATTGGGTAAAAAGAAAAAACCCCATACTGATATAATTGTTTTTGAAGTTAGAATCCTTTAGAAATTATTTTTTATGAAATAAATTTAAATCCAAAGAAAATAAAGTGATAATAAAATACATTACAATCATAGTTTAGAGTAACCTAACCCAATCATGATGAAGTTCAAGAATAATGTTTATAGATCAATAAAAGTAAATTATGTTAACCAAAATCTTAAGACTGTGGTATTTTAGGAATGAAAATAAAAAATGGGATCATGAGATAAAAATTTAAATATAATGAAATAAAAGAGTTTTATTATATATTATGATAATTAATAATTAATTAAACATTGTAAAGTAGAACATGTAACACAACATATGTCATGTCTTATAATACAGTGATTGAGTCAAAGGATCCCTACCATGGAATCCCGCATAGTAGGTTCCTCTCAAACCTCCTATATAATAATAATAGACTCATTAACTATGTATTTTAGATCCATATACTTATTTATTAAATTTAAAATTAATCATTTATATTTATCTGTTACATAGTAAGTACTAATTTTTAGTTACTATTAGGCATCAATATTAGTAATTATATTTTTTCTATTTCTATTTTGATATAACAGTTTTAGTAATTAGTAAATATTCATAAATGAAAACTTTTCATAATGTTAAAGGTACTTTAATATAAGTTTAAATTTTTTTTATGATTATCAAGGTCTATTCCATGAGATTTTTTGGTACATTTCTCTAATATGATATCCATAAAATGTTTGTTTTTATAAATTTTCATTAATAAATGATGTTAAAATGAAAATAAATTATGATACTAAAATTAAAAAACTAGAAACCAAAAATTATTTACATTTTAATATCATATTATACATTTATTTATGGTTCTGTAACCATCCATGATTAAATGTTGTTGCATCGATCATATATGTGGTTAAAATGACCCAAATAAGAACACGTTTTAATCAATGGGTGGACATGATTATGAAGTAATTTTACAAAATATCATCATTTAATAAGAATATTGACATAATTTAAAAATTTTTAAAGAGATAATTAGAATCTATTATAGTTTTATGAATAATATAAATGAAAAATAATGATTAGATATTTGTAGTGAAAATAAGAAATCATATCCCCTCTAATAAACCTTTTTGGTTTTGGAGGAATTTTTGTAATATATAGTGATAAAAAGCTAGAAAATGTGGTAGATATGTATTAGGTATGAAAATTATGCATATTATATAGGATAATTGTAAATTTGGGTGTCTTTAATGAAAGTTGGGTGGGTCCTCTTTTTAGTTATATGAGTGGATTTTTGTAAAATACTTATTCCATTTTATAAAAATAATCCATTTTCAAGGAATGTTGATAAAAATATGAAAAATGATGAAGATAATATTAGAGTAGGTAGTTTGATTCCCCATACACTCATCTCAGGATATGATTTTTAGATATTTTAGGACATTATACCTTGATTCAACACCTTTAACATTTTTTGTCTTTATCATGGTGATTAACTTTTACCTTCATTACTTATTTTTATGCAAGAAATTAATTTTTATGTATTATATAATTTATATATTTTTATTGAAAATTATAAATATATTTAATTTATTTAATTTCTAAAATTTATCTAAATTAATTTCAATATTAAAAATGCATAATGCTGGAAAAATGTTTTAGTGAAAATGAATTTATAAGAATAAAATGAATTTATATGAATAAAATGAATTTATTCTTATTCATTTACTTATAAAAAATATTTAAATTGACACTAATTTGTTGAATATATATTATCAATAAGTTTTATTATTCAATAGCTATCAATTTAGTGTATTATTATTAAAATACGTAAAATATTGAAAAAATACAATTCATCAAAAAATATTTCAGTTTAACATTAAATGATTTTATCAATTTTTTAATTCAAATAATAATAATGTAATAAATAAAAGATTACTCATTTTTAATTTATATGAACCATGAATTTATTTAATTTAATATTTTAGATATGAGAAACATAATATTTAAATAAAAATATATAATAAATTAAGAAAAGAATGTTTTGAGATTAAATATTTTTGATTAACTTGAATACTAAAATTATAAATACTTATAATTCTGTAAATATTTATCAAATATTATTTATTTATTACCATAATATATAAATTTATATCATGGATAAATTTTATTGAAAAAAGCCTTTAATAATAATAAATTTTTTTAAAATGAATAATTAACAAAAAATTCATTGAAGTAAAATACTCTTTTCCAAAATTAATAAGTAACCATTTTTTAATTATAAAGTAATTTATGTGAACTCAGATAAATTATTTATCATATAATTATATATATTTAACATCTATGTAAATATTATGTATATCAAATTTATATCTTTAAATCAGAACTTGTAATATGTTTACTAATATTCTACCCAATAAATATATACCCCATTATAAGGGTCAAATAATGACTCTCTTACCCTAATTACATTCTATATAATTATTTCATTCTTACTTCTGAAATCAGACTTTTAGTTTCATTAATTTTCATTTTAGATTTAAAAAATGATTTATTCATGAATTATGTTATTACTTATTGCTATTTTAGTGGTACTAGTAGTGATATTATAGATGAAGATTATCCATGCGATTTTATAGTTGTAATGTTATTTTTCATTTTAATTTGTTGTTCCATTTTAACTCATGGAATTTTAAGGCATTAAATATTCTTAAGAATGTTATAATTCATGGTATATAGAACACAATTTCATTTACATTTTTTATAATTTTTTATTATAAGAGAATAATTTTTTTTACATTGATTAATATATTTTATATCATATTTTCTATAGTTTGTTTAAATATTTTTATAAAATAAAAATCATATTTACTAAAAATAGACATATAATTCAAGGAAAAAATGATTGTAAAAAAATTGGATGATACAACAATCATGCACAAGTATGATTATGGGAAAATGATATAAGAAATGATACTAATGATAGATAAGTGAAAAAACATGTTTTATATTGGTACACAACATGTATCCACTTATTGGTAGCATGGTTGTGTATAGTTTTCTTCATGGTGAATATGGGTCTACCTAAACTAGGTGTGTATATTGTTTCCGGAAATGTAAGACTAGATGGGTACTCAACATATACCACCAAAATACTTGTATTTTTGGCAAATTGTTACACAACATTCCCCATATAGTGTACATAGTGAATATCATTTGATGTTTTATTTGAAATATGATACTAAGGAGGTTTAGTTGTGTATAATCGAGGGATACAAAATATGAATTCCTAACACACATATTATATTGGGCCAATTGGACAACTTTTTGTATACACCCTATACCTAACAATATGATCACCTTAAGGGTACACAATATTTTTACTAATCATAAATTATGTATAACACATTAAAAAAATGAAATACTTTTCACACATACATAGGTGATATACTATGTGTGGATTTAGATCACATTTCAGGGTATCCTGTTTTGATGGAATGGATTTAAAAAATTATCAGAATCAATTAATAACCATTTTTTCACCATTAATCATCCCTGAATATCCACTAAAGGCATAAAAATAAGATTCAATTATTTTATAGACATTTCAAATACATTCATTGAAGGAAATATGAGGCAACATATGTTCACACATAACCCCAATTCCTATATATTTTACTTCCCCATAGATCCCATGCAATCACATTTCTTGATGATCTTCTATTTCAATTAATTGATTCTTCATGCTTCAATCTAGACGTACATAACTATATATGTTGATTTTAGTCACAAGTTTTTATTATTCCCAGATTTAAACCAATATCCACCAATATGTTATCCATGGAGGTGGAAGGAGGTGATCATTCAGAGAAAATATGGAATGTAGAGAATGGGAATCATATACATAATTATTTGGGTCCACTGTAACACCTAGACACAAATCAACCAATTGAGGATAGAGTCTACACAAGACGTCATAAACACTTCCCCATTTGTAAGATGATTCATACTAGTGGTAAGGAAAAATGGAATCATGGTGATAATTCTCCATCAAAATTATATATTTATCATGTAATGAATTAACTGAAGAAATAATAATAATGGTAAACATCTAAGGATAACATTGAGAAGTCAATGGTAACAACAATAACTCATGACATATCAAAAAGGAATACAATTCATTACAAATCATGTTAAAAGAGTTCCCAATACATGGAAAGTAAAATAATCCAATGAAAAAAGGGAAAAATAAATAAGAGATCCATCACTATGAATGATCCTTTATCATGTATTGATATCTCCACTATTTTATCCACTAGAATATATTTTGTATTCTATAATTGATACCTGAATATTTGAAGAATACCTAATCATTATGTCTAAAAACCTGTCAATATGCTTGTGTTTTTTGAGAGAATAAACTCATTAAGACACCACCAATATGGACATTTCTTAAATCACACAAGTATATAAAAGGGTATGTGTCAGAAAAAAAGATAAAGAAATAAACAATGACACCCACCAGGTCATCGTCTTCTTACCAGGACACAAAAAATATTTACTAACTCTTTTTTTGACTCAATCATAGAAGTAATTTCAATCAAAATCTATGTATCACATAAAACATAGGACCCACACCATTCATCTATGTAAAATCTTTTTTAATCAAACTTTCCCAAACCCTACACACAAATGGAAGGTCAAATCAAGAACAGAAACCTATCCCCACATAATCAAGGGAAGTCACATCAATGATATCATATCATCCATATAATCATAAGTGATGTTAAATCAATAACATATACCCATAGATGCAAAATTTTGGGAGGTAACATGATGCACACTGACCCATCCATTCTCATTATAGGGAGGTCACATTTAGAAATATGAAATAGAAAAATACATGTACTACAGGTAACATTAGAAAGATAATTTATCACAAGAACCCTTATATCTTTTATTATAGGCATTATATCCTCAACTAATCAGGAATGGCTCCATGAAGGACCAATTTCCATAGCAGAAAACTCCATCATCACCTATTGAAGAAGGAAAAAATTACCTCAAATAACCTATAAGACAATCACTCCTACTTTAAAGGGTTAAACACATATCAATGGACCTAACTGATCAATCTTATACTATAGGATGGTATATCACATATAAACACACACCCTATTTAATATTAAGAGATAAAACATCGTGAAAAACCCATAAAATGGTAAGGACTTCCTAACACAAATGAGATGAATCTCAATCACTATGTATCGCTATTCGAGATGACACCAACCCATAAAATCCCTATAATGTTCCACAAAATTAATGAAATAAATGTTTACATGAGGAGAACAAATAAAAAAATGAAGAGAAGGGCCTAAAATTCATAGAAATTGTTACACTTACATAGAGAAGGCCACCAAAATGATTGATAATTGAATCAATAAGGAGATGAGGAAGATGGAGAAAAAAACTACTAATGTGGATATCCTACATACCATAATCTTGTTAGAGGTACAGTAGTGGTACATTAGATCTAATATTGGGGTCCAAAGAAGAGTTAATCTTTCATGGAAATTACCTTGGAGGTTTCCATAGTGTGACCACAAGGTTCACCCCTTGAACTGATGTAGACAAGAGGCTTGCAACTATACCCTAACACATTCTAGAAGTAACAGCCATGCCATGCCATGAAAACCAAAATGAAACAATATACTAGATGGATGATGGCCTATTTTCGAAAACTCAACCACAGTCCACTACCAAATACTTGAAAAAAAGTAAAATATCCATTATTAAGACAAATCTAAACCAATTACACATAGAAATTTTAGTGGGAATTAAAAAAAATCCACATATATGAACTTACCATCCACAAGATAGGTTTATAGGTGTTTAATATTATAAAATCCAACCACTTTTTCTGGATATCAAAATTACTATTAAATTTGTTTCCTATCGACATCCATATAATCAAAAAACTCGATCAAGAAGTGCTAAATTTACACAAAATATTTTCCTTACATTGAAGTAATATGCAGAGTATACACCCTTCAAAGGACACAACAACATCCAACCAATAATTAATATTAAAAAACACCAAAAAAGGTGTCTCTCTTGACCACAAACTAAGAAACCAGCTTTCTATATTCCAAGAACATTGATTCCCTTGTCAAGGTAATAATTGAAAGTGTACCCAATAAAATATGGAAAAAAATAAAAGGGTCATCACATACTTTCATCATTACAATGATACCCTCCCATTAATGGTAGACATGTATTTTCTAAACAGCTACACCTGATTAGCATCCCCTCATATGAAGCTTGAACCTTAAACCCTTAACCCATACACCTCAATCCATGTATTGGTGGTTTATACAGATCAATGCAAGAATGTTTTTATCACAAAAACATATAGATTGTTAATATTACCACCCCAAACTGACAAAATATGGGTAGGGGTTTGAATAAACTACACTATCACCAAACATAAAACCTATATAACATTCTATACCTCACTCCATTATTCTATATAACTAGATCACACATGATAAACTCGGATCGATACCCATATATGGTTATATCTCATTTTTCAATACAAATGTTCCACCTAAACACAAAATAACTACCCACCTATAACCATTGTTTGGGTTTACCTACTTGTCACTCTTTAATTGAACCAAGGAATTTCCATTACCATTGATCGATAAACATGATCTTACCTCATTATCATCAGAATGATGCCACAAATGAGTATCACTAAAACTTAATAAATAAGATAATATCTGTTATCAATAGTAGATTAGACTCAAGGGACCTATCCTCCATAACTAGACAAGTAATCTTTTAATCTATCCTACTACAACCCCAATTGATCTTAATTGTGACCAAAACAATTCCAGGCACACTATGTAGTGTAACAAGGTACTCCATTGATACATATTCCACAATACCAAGATAACAACCCCAAAATGGATTCCAAAGACCCCACATTCACCACCACACTACCCAATACATTATGGCCCACAACTCATTCCTATGATTAAATAATAACCTAAAATATCCACAACATCATTACCCCTCATTCATTTATGTACAAACCTAGACAGGCCTCCCCTGATACACCAATCTTAAAACGAATCATGAGTCTTTTTTCTTATAACAACCCCAAACCCTCCCTCTCAGACTTGGTGCTGAAATAATAAACATTACATTTTCATATTTGATGTCGATAATTGTGACATTAATTTCACTATCCAAACCATACAATATCATAAATAAAAACTGGGTCACTTTAATCCTCAAGGAACCTTTAGGATTATATTTTTAAAAGAATGAGGAAGAAGTCATACATAATAAATTCACATGTCTTTAAATGATTACTTCTCCCACTTAAGCCATATTTTATTTTTTCACACTAATACATCGTCAACATTAATTTGAAATACATTCTAGACATAAGTCATTCAAAATCAGTCATTACAACTTTAGTAAGTGAATTCATAAGAAAATCAATGTAAAATGCTTTGTAAGGTAAAATATAATAATTAAAAATTAATTCTCCTAGTCTTCATAATAAGAGTACAAAGGTATGATTACATATTCAAAGTGTGTGATTGTAACAGAAAAATATTCATATCCATAAATCTTTAGACCATCAAACATGAAGACATGACATAAGTCTTAACGAAGAAATAGTCTTAAGAATCAATATTCATGGGACTTTTGATATCAGTATTTTTCAAATAATTCCTCATAAACCCATAGAAAGGGTAGATAATACATATTGGTATTTTTGAAAATCATCTCATAAAACCCTTACTAAACCCTTAAACAACCCTCACAATTGGAATAACCATAAAGATGGCTTCTAATATAAATCTATAGGGAGAATAATTATAAACCAATTAATTAGAGCACTATATGGTCTTATCCATTATTTAAACTAGAATGGGCTCGCTTAGAGTTATATGGGTGAACACATAATCTAAAATATCCCAAAACCACAACATGACTAATGTAAAAATAACATAATTTGAATCATAATACTCATAAATATAATCATAATTCATTCCTAACCAAATTAATCCATGGGAAATATTTTTTTTCAAATTTGTTTATTAGAGACATGTTTGACCCATGTAAAATAAATGGGTTCCATAATAATATATTTGAAACATGGATAAGTCATTGAAATTAAATGGGTTCCACATTTATCTCATTGAATCAAGGTTAACCTAGGGAAAAGAAATGTGTTCCATGACAATCTGATTGAAAAATATTAATCCATATAGAGAAATAATGAGGATGTTATCATTATAACTTATCCTCAAAGAAGCATTAGTAACAACAATGGTGGTAGATGTTGATGAATGGAAATATTATTAAAAGACAATACAAACAATTATCGAGGAAAATAGCATTTGCCTTTTGAAAATCACAATAAAATTGTTTGAAAATATTTTTCTTTGATTTTTTAGAAATAAGAAATTAAAAGAAACTATGAGAAAATATTATTTGAAAAATATATTGTAAACATGAAAATAAAATTTCAATGAAATTACAGTCAGTTCGGTGGGTAATTCTGTACAAGACAAAATAAAAATTCCCTTTTCAGGGTAAAAGGATTGAAAAGTGAACTATTTGGAAAGTGACTAGAATATTCATATTATTTTTTAAAAAAAAAAAATGTAAAAATTAATTTAATAAATCATTTATAAATGGTCAAATACATTTTTAAGACATTTTTATTAAACATTGTATTGAAAAAAATAATATTTATAACGGAAGAGATAAATAAATTTGGATTTTAATAAAATCACTTTTCAAACATTTTAAGTACTAAAGAGAATAAATATTTTAAACTAAAGTGAAAATATCATGAATAGAAATAGTGGAATATATTTAAGGATAATTATAAGATTTAATCATCGAATACTTAATCATACACAATCCTGATAAATGATGAGATTGTAATAGAAAGACTATAACCAGTTTTTTAATATTGAATCATAATCACCATAAAAGAATAAAATTAAATGAAAAAATATAATACCATGGAAATATGAGGACTCATGATATCTCATTTAAATGATGTAGTATATAAAACACATAAAATAAATTAAGTGTATATCATGACATATGTCTCAAAGAAAAATAATTGAATAACAAACCCCTTACCACTTTTGTAACATTGTAACCATAAAACCAATTAAAGATGTAAATAAAAAAAATTTATGTATAATAATAATAAAACATATTCCTGGGAATTATATACACATCATAATGAAAATAATGGGTGAATATGGCATACATCTCACAAAAATAAAAGTGATATGTGAAAATCCGAACATCATGTTTGATTTTTCATTCTATTTTTTTATCATCCAGATTAATAAACAGATGTTTACTATTTAAATTTTTAAGAAAATTTTTATTGATTAATATCCTTTTAATTTAACTTATTAAAATTATATATCCAATTACTTAATCAATTATATTTACATCATATGTTTTTACTATTTTTATTTATGTGTCAAAATAAACATTGGTAGGTTGACTATAGTCCAATAAGTTATTATATAAAAAAATCCAGAGTAAAAATCATGAAATAATTATTATATATATACATAAAATATACTTTTAAACCGATCATTAATTATTTTCATTAAAAATTAACAAATGTTACGATCATGGATATTGTAGATCTTATGTATGTCTTGGTAACATTTTCATTTTTAAATGATCACTATGGGAAGAAGGTAAGAAATGTTTATGTTAATTGAATAATAATAATATCATAAATAAAATATTATTTATTTATATATACTTAGTTATATTATTCTTATGATGTGGTGGAAAACAAAAGGAATCACATCACTTCGAAGAGGTGGTTGTCCACTCATCGACAAACGATGTTATCATTTTCCAGTAAGTTAAAAGGTACGAAAGAAAAAAATATATTATAAATCCATAATGATAAATTTTTCATCAATATAATAATTATTTGATGTATATCACATATAATAATTATTTTTACCACTGTTACGTTTCATGTTATGTGTTAGTGAAAAAAAACATTTCTTCGCGAGGTGTTCATTCTCCGTACACACGAGCGCCATTATCATATCCCATTTGTAATGAAATATAACTAGGATATATATGTTATAATTAGTGAAATGTAATATTATTTCATAAAATCATAAATAAACTTTTTATCCTTCATCATAACCAACCAACAGATGTGTTAACAGGAAAGTGAATATCATTATTTCAAAAGGTGGTAGTCCGCCATGCACATGAATAGTGATTTCAAAACCCTTTTGATGGAAGGGTGTGTGGTTTTAGATTTTAACCACAACATAAAAAATTATTAATATATTTGTGATATTGGTGTAATTATACCATGATTGTTTAAGAATAAATGAATGAGGTGAAAGGAGATATAAAACCAAAACCCTTACTGATTATTGGTACCTTTTTCGAGTATCCTTTTTATATTTTCCCCATAATTATCCTAATTTATATGTATGCACAAAATAAGGATTATAATATTAGTTTAGGGAATTTGGAAAGTGATTTTATCATTTTTTTGTCAAGACAAATAGATTTAGAGGCCTGAATAAGGGAGGATAGTCAATTCCAATTTATAATTGAGGAGTAGTGGAATTCTAGTAAATACCGAAAGTGTTCAATATTTGGAGTTCTCCCTTGTCTCATGTGGATCAAAAATTGATAAATAATAAAGGTTATGGTTTATGGGGTCTATAGAAACCTCAATAACACCATATGAATTAAATTTGTATCTTTTTTTCCTTAGTATTTATGTTTACTCAAATATTCTCATTTAGTTTGTACAATGATTACTTTTATCTTTTTTATTTAACTATGCAATTTATCTATTAAAAATATAATTAAAATGGGAATTATTAGAAATTTTATACCATCTAATTTAAAATATTTAATCCATTTTTTTAAATTAAAATCTATGTGTGTGTAAAATTAATTATAATACAAACACATTTAATGAACAAATCATAGTTTTAACCTTTATCCTGACAATTAATTTTAAATAGATTCTTTAAAAAATACAGATAAAATAATTTTAAAATTTTAGATAATATAAATTATTATTATTCTAAAATTTTAATCCATTTTAAAAAATTAAAATCATAGATGTTTCAAAATTTAATTAAAAATAAATCCTATAGATGTGGTTAGAAAATGAGTCTCTAAGAAGCGTATTTTTTGAGCAAAAGACTATTCAAATTAACTCTATGAATAGTAATAATTATTTTATAAAAATCTAATAATATTTAATTATATAAAATCTATAATTTTAATTTAGAATATTTCCAATAAGGCATTTTGGTAATTAATTAAAATGGAAAAGGATTATATATTTTAATGTAGTTTTTAGAAAAACCAGTTTTTAAACACAAAAAAACATATAATAAAAATTGATATAAATTTAATTCAACTCAGTTAAGGGGATTAGAAAAATTAATAAAATAATTTGTTTAATTGAAAACACATAAAAAAATATTGGTACTTTTAAATTATATAAATAATGGAAAAAAACACTTTTTACTATAAGCAATAGTTTCACTATTCATTGTAAAATAAATATTTTTTAAAAAGTCCCAAAATTTATCCTAAAGTAAATTGTGAGAATAAAATTGAAAAATTGAACTCAATTTTATAAAATATATTTTATGAAACTTGGAGAAACTTATTATATTTTTTATGAAAATAAATAAAAATCATTTTTATGAAATCAAATTTTTGAAGAATAAAACCACATTAATAAAAATTGATTGATTATCAAATATTTTTTTCAAGACTTAATATTTTGTTTAATATATATATATGTTAATATATTTCATGAATTAGTTAATCCTAATTATATACACCAATTTAATAGTTGGGTTATAATAGAAATATATATATCACAGGTTGTTTAAGATTGGTGTTTCATTTTAAATATTCTATCAAATATAATTTTATTCTTTTAAAATATTAGTGTGTTTCATTGGTCAAAAATTACCAACTCAAATAATTGAGGAATTTCACTGGGTGTAATTATTTTTTCTTAACCCACTAGGAACAAGACATAATGATTTTGTCCACCAAATATTCTGAACAATCAATAAAAACAATTTTTTGAATAAAAAACAACTCATATTTCCACATCATGGACAATAAATCAATCACTAATATTTAATTTTAGATTAGGATCACACAAATAGATTATGATATTTGTCCTTTTGGTATAAGGGTTATAATCCAAAAGACTAAATCCCATCATCGGACCATTGACACTATCTCTTTAATAAGACCCTTTAACATGCATTTAGAATTATATAAGTGTTCACACTATATGATCCTTTCGTATTGTGACTTACAAACACAACCCAAGGAAGTAATATAGGTTCTTATAACACTAGTGGGTTTATTGAACTATCCTAATTATTCCAATACTCTGTCATAATTGACTACTAAAAATGGAAAAACTAATAAGAAAAACCAATCAAAATATATAAATCTATCCTCAATAACTAATTTTGTCCACAACTACTAACCTGAACTTCAAAATGACCCACATTACCAAATTATTCCCTACCTACATAGTCCCCAAACGTCCATATCACTATATGTTCCTACCTTAGATGTGATCTTACCCTTAACACACTTCTAACTGATGATTCTATTATACACTGAATCCCCATATTCCATTTCAAGACCCCACTACAACTATTTCCCATATACTATGCTAATTTTCATGTCTAAATAGATATCAAAGATCATTAAAAACTGTAGACACTCCTCCATGAACCTTACACAAGATCCATGAGGACTAAAATTAATGACGCCACATTTCACTTTTTGATAAAACCACAATAGATATAAATATCCATATTCTATATACTCATAAGATAGTAAACTATTCCAAAAAACATTAGAGAAACTATTTCCCACACCTAATTCACATGAAGAAACTATCTCTTAACATTACACCAAAACACCTAACTAATCACATAAAATACATTATCCAATTACCCTTATGATAGAACATAGTTTGTTAGACATTACATATTAGGGATTCAAATACATTTTATCATGATTATCAAATTATAACACACTTCATCAATCCTAAAGACAACCATGTCCTGTGTACATCATGCCACTTTGGGGAACAAATAATGACCTCGTATCACTCTAAGGCTTATCCTTGGTTTCTTACCCATCAAAAAACTGATAAACACTCCACCTTACAAATACCAAGGATACTAAAACACCCCTCATGATGAACTTATTGAACTCGCACTCTTGAAAAATAATGCATAATCAGAAAAAAAAAATTCTCAGTCACATACCAGTCAAGCAACACCACCCAATGTCTTCAAAATATTGTTGAATCAAAATACCATAATATACCACTCAATTTAATCACAATTAAAGGAGAACAACCCACTCACATTCCCATCATGTCTAGAGAAGCCTAATAATCTCACTAATAGGTAGAAAAATAATGGTTGAATATTTTAAATGTATTTACTACCAATCAATTAGGCGAAACCACACACATAGATCCCAATATTAATAGAATATGGTGGAACCATAAAATAAATTATATAACTCATATGACTCCACTAAAAACAACACCACACATTCAATATCACTAAAAGGTTCACATCAAGAATAGGGGCTCACATATCCAACTTCCTCCCATATACCCTCACTACATATTATAGAGAGAGACACAAAATCATAAAAATATAACATCACATACCAAAAACCCCAATTAAAGTGTCAATCACTAACCAAAACTCCAAGAAAAATCCAACCACCACCAAGAATATATCTAATATGGTGTCCAATATCCAAAACACAATTATAAAATTCCTATCCCATGGAATAATAGATAATTACAAGAGGAAACTCAAAACAGTGTCACATATAATAACCCTATAATAAATTTATCGAAATATATCATCCATATCACAAAATTTATATCTAATTAACCTTGTGTTATAGTCAGTATCAAATAAAAAATACGTAGGGCTTCATGAGGGTTACACACCCACACACACGATATAAAAACCCAGTTTAACATTTTAAAGAAGGAATAAATAAAATCATAGACCAGTGTACACATTAATTTACACATTTTGAATTTTAATTAAACACCAAACATTCAAAAAAATCATTAATGAACCCACATTCAACTATGTAAATACATATTACAATTTTTGGAAAATTTTTAATAACCAACCATTTCCCCTTTTGAAATGTTTCTATGAAAACCAATCCTTCACCCAATTCGTAGCTTAAATTGGGTAAAATAAATTAAAATTTGAATTCAACTAAAATATTTAATTTTTACCATTTATTTTACTCATGGAATTGAAATATACATTTAGAAATCAAAAACACTTGAAACCACCCCTATGTCAAATGATTAATAGTTTTAAATTATTTATAAATTTTTAATGAATTTTATTTATACAAAAAATCTAAAAAAATAACACATAATATGATCATGAATAGATAAAATTAAAATTAATGTAACAGATATAAACATATACCACACACTTAATGTTAATGTCCATATCATCAACACCTTCATTTTAGTCCAAACCAAATATTCAAAAATAAATCACAACTTGGTCATGTTTTGTTATTTAAATTTTATAAATAATTTATTTAGGAATTAAATAAATACACTATTGGAGGAATTTAATGAAACTTTTGCCTAATACTATCATAAGTAATCATGAATAAGGCATGTGTACCTACGATCCATTCAATGATGCATAGAAATTGTCACTCATTCGAATTAGTCTAAGAGAAAATACCATAAACTATATCGGCATGATAACACCCAATAATATTGTGAATGGATAAAATATAAACAAATAATAAAATCCCACTTCCACTGAATCATAGAGGAACATTACAAAAGTATCATCTACAAAATATCCAATATCCCTTTCTAGAGTATTGTATATCCTATTTTTTCTCTACCAATCCCCAATTAGTAGTTCAACGAAAAGAGGTTATGGCATTAATTGGTAACATGCTGAACCAAATCACCCCAATCCTGGTAGGTGGTGTGAGATGAACCCATTGATGGATTTCCATATTTAAGTGATTGTGGACAAGTGATGAGTACCCAAATGAATCTATAGGGTTACTATCACTTTAGTATCATCAAATCATCTGAGTAATTAAAAAACTGAAGTAACAAAAATAATGGTATCCCGTGGAATATCACATATTATAATGAAATGCTAATAAAATTTACCCATGAGATATCAAAATTAAATACAATAACTAGTAGATAAAGTTAAAATAGAACCATATATGTGGTAGATCAATTTATATAGTGAAAAAATAACAAAAGAAAAAAATTAAGAGTCACATTAAATGACAATGGTGCTTGTTAACATATCACTACTCTATTTTTCCACTAACATATACTTAGTAATATATTACATTCCCCTTAACCATGACCTAAACCCTTGTCACAAACTCTAAATTTTCATTTCCATTCCCATGAGAGGTGTGAGAATTAATCTAATACCACACTACTAATTTTCCCTTACCATAAATTCATTAATTTTATAAAGGTGGATTCATATATTAAACTAAATAAGTATTGAAACAATAAAATCTTCCATTCTGTATTTTTATAGCTAAGTTACTATGAATCCCAAATATTTCAAGGTTTAGCTCCATTCCCAAAGGAATTTAAATTAGAACCCACATAGAACAAACATTTCATGAATCATGCCTTATCTCCCAATACGCACCCTTAGTAATCACACTGAACCATCACCACACACTAAATGGATTCCAAATCAAGAACAGTGACCTTCCCTCATGCACTCGAGGGAGGTTACATCAACAACACTGACCCAATCCTATAAACTTTTGGGAGGTTAAATCAACCACACTAACCCATCCCCACACATTTTGGGATTTGAAATTTAGTAGTATGAAAAAACAAACAACAATCACTATATGATACAAAAATAACTGAATTCATCACATGGACCTATATATAATTTATCCAACCCATAATATCATATATAGATCACAAAAAACACCTCAAAGGTCCAATTTACTGTGCTGAAAACTATAACATATTCTATGGTATATGTAAACATTTCACCTTAAACTAACCGGAAGACATTTAACAACCAAAATGGGACAACTACATCCCAATAGACATACATGGTCACTTTGACACCATTGAAATAAGTCTCATATGATAAATCACACATAGATAAATATATTTCAATAAAGACATATAAATTTATTCAGAATCTTTAAAATGTTAAAGAAATCATAAATCTAGCCTAATGCTGCTCAATTACCATGAATTACCACTTGAGTAAATTCCATAGAATCAAATGTCAAAAAATTAATCCTAAATATCATGAAAATTAGCGTATATATCATGAAACCAATGAAATTATGGATGAATAGATAATATAAGGTGAATGTGTTGTTATAACTACAAATCGAATAATACCACAAAGAATATGTTTTCATCTATATGAAAATAAAAAAAAAGTGGGAACTAAAAGCACAAAATAATATCTCATATGTACCAAAATCTCATGAGTGTGTTGAAAGATGTTCGAGGGAACTATAATATTGGTCCTGATAAATTGAAATCTTTTAATAATTTTTAAAAATTACCAAGTGGTTTTCACCATGTGACCATATGGTACATGATATGAAGCACTATAGGTTGGAGGTATGCAACTCTACCTTAACTCATTGATGGTATGAATCCTATGTTATGTCATGAAAACCTACCTATAGAAACAATTCTGTAGTAAGTCTTTAAATTTCCCAAAAACTCAACCCTCATCCACTCCCAACTCCTTGTACAACCAATAATTTTTAAAATACACATGATTAAAAAAATCATTGAACCACAGACACCTTGAAATTATCAGAGCATTATAACTATTCAAAATATCTATCCAAAAATCATCAAGAATGGATGTTTTTATCATTGAAGTATATTAGTATATGGATTAAAAATATATAATAAAAATAAATTATGTTTGTAGGGACCATATTTTTAAATCCCCAATACATGAAGAAATTCCCTAGGATCAAGATTCATAATGAAAAAAATAAGAAATTAAAATTAATGACACATAACAATTGATTATATAATTAATTGCATATAAATAAATTTTCATTGATCCCACTAAAAATATCCGTTGAATAATTCAACATAGCTAGAGTGTTTATAGGGGAATTTCGAGGGAACTTCATAGTACAGTAAGAAAAAACCATCAATGAATTAATTCATTTTAATAAATAATTTCCACCTATGATGGTCTAACACTAAAGAACAATAGTGAGGAAAATATTATATAATTATAAGGGAAAACCTAATTCTAGATGCAACCACATTGTTACATTTCCCCTCGGTGGAACTATTTAAGTATAAATGGTGATTTATTATGGTATACTATATTGGTTAATGATAATAAATTATTTTGGATATATAATTATTTTGTTTTTGTAAGACTCATTAAATGAAAATAGTTGAATACCAATATATCAAATGATATTTAAAAATTCAAAGGGGTTCGATATGAGAAATGCAGATCACTACACAAAACATCTGAGTAACCTAGGACACTCATAGAGAGACCATCTGAACTATAGTATGAGATTTAGTTCCAAAATTTTAGGTCAATAACCTCTTATTGGATGGATGGGTTGGGCTTCCTCAAATGAAAATTATTCCATGGTGACATGGTATATGATTCTGGAGAGATATCATCCCAAACTACATTTGGGGAATGAAGTGATACATAACGGTATTGGGGGATGAAATAAATGGTTACCATCCTAAATGGATCACATATAGAAAGAGGATAACATTTCATATCCTCTGTACCAAAATGTACACAAAACCAGAGGAAGTTATTACATTCGAGAGAGTGTCTCCCACTCTAGTCTAATGTTGATACAAGGGATACCCTCCCACCAATGGATCTCTATTAGGGATTGAGAATCCATGAATTAATTTATATTATATTATACCATTCCTTATATGGGGTTGGGATCACCACCGCCAATGTTTAACCCTTTGAAAGGGCTATAAACTTCTTGAGGTAGAAGTGATGTGATAGATATAGAGAACACCAAGATAGTGTTATCATGGTTATAATATTAATGGTTGTTGAATAACCATCTTATATTTCCATGTAGAGGAATTGAGTCTTTAGGATTCCCGTCACCATTGGGTTCCCTCCACGCCTGTTATCAATTTTATCCGAATTACATCAACTAATGAAAGGTATTTTTGGTTCTTTAAGAGTTAAAAAAATCTATTAGTATAACATAACAAATAAATAGTTATGATTAGTTAATCTCATTAATAGGTGATGGTTTAACATTTAGTTCATTTTTTTGTTTATATCATTTAATATATCATTTTATCATAGGCATAGTTTCAAAATTTTAGTTGTAATTAGAATGAAATAATGAATCTTTTTTTTGAACCATATGATAAAATATAGAGGATGGGAGGTTGGCCCATCTAATGAGTCATATATTTTTCTTTTTTGATTCACTTATAATGATTTAATCATGTATTCATTAAAATATTTCTAGTAATAATAATATTTTATTTTACATTAATTACCACACTGTTGGGTATAAAAAAATTAAGAGAGGGATTGACTTCTCCTTTCGGCATTTTGAAATGTCATTGCATGAATGAAATCCATCATATTTTTTGGTATCTCATGCATGTGACATGGAGTATATTACCACTCAATAGTTTAATGACTTATAATAGGGGTTCATAAAATTTAATTCCAATAAGGGAGGTGTGTAAATAATTTTGTAATGGTTTAAAATAGGTAGGGAGACATGAAAGGGTATGTTGAAGTTTTGTACCATTTGAGAAGGAATGAATGTCGAAATATTGTATAATATTTCATGAAAAACATAAATGTTACTCAGGATTTAATGTATCACAATAATATATGAAAGGTTAATCAATTTTTATGCCACATTAGAATTATATAAGGATATTATAGAATTTAATATTTTTAGAAAGTCATAAAGGGTTATGCAAGAGATTTCTTCAATCCGGAAGGATAAAAGTGTATAATGGGGTTTGAGTTATAAAAAGTTGAAATAAGGGTGTAATGAAGTGTAATTATATTTCATAAGGTTAAAATAAATTCACATGGGATTTACGATGACCCAAGAGGACTTAATTTTATTAATGTGTTTATTGACTTTCAGAAAGGCTAAAGGGATTTATTGGGGGTTTAAGGTCACCAAGGAGGACTTAAGGTTATACAAGAGTTTCATACCATCAATGTAGTATAAAAAGGGTTACCCTAAGGTTTAATATATCATAATGGGACAAAATTTTATGGTGGTGTTTCATTTCCTAGTAAGGGGAAAATGGTTTCTATCTTATTTGATGTCTAAAAAATACTTTAAATGTTATGTTATAGTTTTATGACAACCATGAATTTTTAAAGGTTATGTTGGGGTATTGGGTCTCCCAAAATATCATTAATGGTTATGTTGAGATATATGTTCTATTAGAATGAAATATATTATATAATATAAATTAATTTCCCAAAAGAAAACATCAAAGGATATTCTGAATTATCCTTCCATAAAAGAATACTAAAAGGGTTATAATAGATTTTTTTTCTCCAAGGGGGATTTAAGAGTATAAAAGAGTTTGTACCATCTAATAGGTATAAAAAGTATTAATGGGGATTGTGGTATCAAATGAGGACTTAAGAGTTTAGCTGATGAGGTTTTATGTTGTCTTAGATATTTTAATGAGCCCATGATATTGGATTACTATGTAACCAAATTAAGGGAATAACAACACATTCAGTTTTTCATATTTAACAAGACACACCATGACTCTTAAGATCATTTGATAAATTCCATGAAAATTCCTTCTTGGGGCATGTTTCTATAACAATTTCTGTGAATTTTAATTTAGTGGTTCTAGGACCATAAAATATTTCATTTTAAATTAATATGTATAAGATAAAATCCATACTATTTGATGCCATATGTATAATGTAATAATATTTTAATGGTATGTATCAATGGTATAGTGTGGTACATAAATTGAATAGATCACATGGTATTATTTGACTATTATCCATGTCAAAGTATGGTTATTGGGATTATAGATTCTTACATATGGATTGAGGCCTTAAGATCAAGAGTTTTGTGATGAACTCAAGGTAGGTATGATGTATGTTTCTCTCAAATACTAGAATATCTATTCTTAGTACCCAATCTTTTGGTATCTAATTACAGGTAATGATAATTTAATTAATAGGAGATTTATAGAAGTGTGAGAAAAGTTATTTTTTCTCTAGATTGAAAACAAGGATAATAGTGGATCTAATTTATTTAAAGGCTGTTATTATAAAAGTACCACAAGGATGGAGGATCCTAATGAACAGATCACCAAGTGATATAGAGAGGGATAAGTAATATTCCAAGTTGTATGTCCCAGTGAAAAACTATAATCCCCAATATCTAAAAATTGAGGTAGGCTAGTGATTCATTGCAGAAATTAAATAATAAAATATTCTCATTATCATGGGATTTTACCTTATAGGTTTTTGGGTTCTTCATTATAAAAGGGACTAAAAATTGTATTGGTCATTCAAATGTTTCCATCAATACTCCTAAGAATATGGAATTTATCTCGGGTATTCTAGTTCTCATATATATTCAAAAAAGTATATGTGTTCGATTACTGTTGAAACACATTAATACTGATATAGTAATTTGTTATCACAGGTTTTTCCAAAAAGTAATAAATAATAAAAAATTTCACCACTGGCCGATGACACACACCAACTGTTTAATTAATTTTTATTTTATTAGTTCATGGCTTTGGGTTATCGGGACAAGGTTCGGGTGGGGTCCCGACTTAAAACATTTGTCGTTTAATATATCCACTAGGTTTCAGACCCGTGAGTGGTCACTGCGTGTTTAGCGGTAGCCACACGACCGACCTAGGAGTCATTCAATTGCTATTTGTTCATGTTATTATTATTATTACGTGCATTATTATTATTATTAAATTTTATTATTATTATTAATATTATTATTATTTGTATTATTATTATTATTATTGAATTATTATTATTATTACTATTATTTTTAATATTATTAATATTAATATTAATATTATTATTATTATTATAAAATGAAAAGATAACTCAACCGTAGTCTAAACCGGGCACCGTCCACCCCTCCCCCCAGCTACTTTGTGCCGCCTTCATAATCTCGCAGGTCGCTTCCCTATTCAGCATCACAGGTCTTCCCCTAACATCTGCCTCACCTTTCCATCTTTCCACCTCACCCTCTCAGGCTCCTGCCACTAGCAAGCCTCACCCAACCCCAGCGCCGACTCTAGCACACTGACCCTCCACTGTCCGCCCTCCTAGTCTCCTGACCCTTAGACGCTCACCCCTACTCCTCCCTCCCTCACCTCGCCTAGCAGATCAACCTACACCCAACCACCACTGCACTCTGCACCCTAGGCCTCACCTCCCAAGCTCCAGACTCCCTTTCATAACAGCCTTCACCCATGATCCGGCCTCACACCAACCCCACCGCGCTCCTCCTGGCATGTCCCCTCCCCCTCGGCTCGTCCAGGCCCCCCTTGACCATCACCTCGCCCCCCTATTCGCTGTCATCTTCCATTCAAGCAGACCCACCACACGCCCTATTTGACCGCTCTCCACCTCTAGTCAGCCTCGTCCCGTCTTGAAATATCCCCGAACCCAGACACCTCTTCCCTTTGGACAACCTCAACGACCCGCGACCCCCATTCCCTAGTCGATGAACCCACTATCTAGATCTCCTTTTTTCCTCTAACAACATTCATCAATTTTTCATAAGGTTTTGTTTTTTTGGGGTTCTATTTTGTTAGGGTTTGTTATTTGGGGTTAAATCCTAATTTTTAGATTGCTCAATTTTGTTGCGTTAGGTTGGTTTGGGCTTCCTGCAGGTGCGGTTGTGGTGCGAAGCCAGGTTTGCACTGGCTTTGGGAGGTTCATCCATGTTTGAGGTAGGATCCTCATGGTCCTCTCCTATTAATTTAAGCTTATATTGATTGCTTGCATTTTTTCCAACTGTTTGAATGTTAATTAGTTATTATTTTTCTTTTATGAATATTTTGTTTGGGATGAATTAGGTTGTTTTAGGGATAAGCTTGGTTCATTAAAAATTAATTTTCTTTTTTAATTGAATCTTTTTGTTATTTCATTTTTTGAAAATGGTGCAGAAAAGGTCTATGTTGAAGTTTAATGCATGTTGGTTCCAAATTAGTATTATTATAAAAAAATTGATTTTATTTAGTGTGTAAACCCTTATAGTGTTCTTGAAAATATTTTATAAATCACTAAAAAAATTTATTGGACTGTAGAGGTGGTGCAAATTATGTTTATAAAAGGTTTGAGTGTGCATATATTTTATTTTAAGGAGGGTTTTGGGTTGTTTATTTGGAATGTTTTATAAAACCATTTTAATGGTTTATTAAACTATAATATAAAGTGTAAAACATGTGTATAGGATTAATCAGTGTGTGTATGTTTAAAAAATAGAATTAGATTTTTTGGTGTTTAAATTCTTAAAATGGGATTGGTGCAGTAGGTGTTATGTGTACTAAATGGTACATGCCGATTAGGATATTGAAAATTTGTTTTGGATTTAAATGGTCTGCATAAGAGATGAAAAGGGGTTTGGAAATGTATGTTTGGTTGTGAAGGTGGGTTGTGTGCCGTTACTTACTAAATGAACTTCTTTTGTGATAAATACTGTAAGGTTGTTTGGACATGTAAGATAAAAGTTAATATTTGGAAATGTTTTAGAAATTATTTCAAAGTCTTTTTAGAAAACAATTAAATGTCATAATGGTAAAGACCCATTTGGAATATTCAATGGTTATTTGGAAAACCCATCATGGGTTAGGTCTCATACCCAGTTGGTTGACTATGAGTTGGGGGGGGGGGGTTCCTCATCATGGGATTTACCTCGTATAAGAATTACTTTAAGACATGGACTAACCTTGAGGTGGTTAGGGTGGTGCTGGTATGTGCTGTGTATGTAGTGATATATATATATATATATGTGGATTATTGTTTAAATTGAATTGAACACCCCTTTGTGAAATATACATGGGAATATGGCATATCAAAGAGGTTTACTGAGACTGATTTTTTCACTAGTTTAGACCATGCTATGGCTAGTGGCTCTTAGTAATGAATTTGTTATACTAGGGGATTAGGCCCCTCAGTTAGGCCCGGTAGGGCAATACCGAGCGTTTGGGCATTATGACATCATTAGGATTAGTAATTCCATCAGGATGAGTATCATGTATTAGTACATTTTGGATTCCATATGAGTTCTTAAATGTTCCCATGTTCCTTTAACCCTTAAACCCTTAGTACCATTACCCTCACTATGTGGAACCGTAACCTCGTGCTTGGTTTTGATGTTCTTTTTGGTAAGTAGTGAAATTGGGTTTATGTTTAATTTTTTTTCATGAAATGTGTTTTGGAAAGTATAAAAAACCTTCCCTTTACTCAGTGTTAGAAAAATAAGTCTTTATTTCCTCCCTTTGTTTTCTTTTTCTTCTCCCCTTTATCCATATTTTAAATTAAAGGGTAATGGGTTATGCATGTTTGATTGTAAAATACAAAGTATAAATAACTCTAGATTTATATTTGAAGTTCTAACCTATTAATCAAATTTTTTATTTATTTAATGGTTGGGAATTTGGAATAGATTAGTCGGGCCAACCTAGTTTGATTTAATAATCACTCCTAAAGCGTGTTCTTGTTTTTAGTTTCCCCTGCAAGCTCCAGTTCTAGTTTGGATCACTTTTAGTGACATTGGGTTCGGTTCTAGAGAGTAACCCATGGGGTTATGTAGAGTTTTAGATGTTGACAAGTTAGTCATGTTGTTGAATGTCCTTTACTTTCCTCTTCGATTATTTATTTTATGATGTTCTATTTATTTCTAATGTTTATTTTAATTATCATTATGGGCCAAATCATTCCAAAAAATTAAATTTTGATGCTTGACACTAGTTTCCAACACCTGGGGATAGGGAACGCCCCTCGGGCCATGTTGCAGACCGACTCGGGTGATAAGTTTAGGGTTGAGCCAGGTTGGTTCATGAAAAAATGGTATCAAAGGGGGCCTTGTTATTTGGGGTGTCTGGTAGATATAGATTAGGAAAGTCAGGACTTGGGAGGTTGGTATGGGAAGGACATCATGATCCCTAACTCGTTCTAATCCTTGAGTATCTAGGGGTAGTCCATGAATTTATTCCTTGTTTCGTTATGATGTTTTTTAGATTTATGGATGACAACGAAGGCTAGCCGATGTTACATCATGATTTCACATAGAGTAGTGACCCATGTGGAGTCTCAGTACATGGTTTATGTTCTTCTAAGTTGTTGATGCTTACATGGGGCAAGGACCACTACCATGTTTCTAGGTTAAATGTAACGAATAGTGCTTCAGTTTGGTATTTTGTTACAAGTCGAGTTCCATCATGGTTCGGATTAGTGTATGTGGACTTCTAGAAATGAAAAAGGGATTTTGAAATGAAAATGATTTCTTTTAAATGAAATTAAATTTGTGAAAAGGGTTTTAAAACTGAATTATCTTGGTCTAAAAATTTAGTGTTTGTTTGGAACTAGTATAGAAATTTTTTGGGTGCAACATCGGTTACTCTTTATGAACGTTTGTACATGTGAGGGAAATCATTGAAAGTGTGTGTTAGTGCATGTGAATAAAAGTAGATTAAGACATGTGTAACAGTTCATGGGATAACTAAGGTGTGTACTTGGAATTAAAGGCTTGACCTTATTTTTATAAAGATATTTTACAAGGGGTAATGATTTTTTTGAAAATTGAATTTGGTTTTAAAAGTGGGTTTCATATTTGGAAAGTGGATTTGAAGGAAGACAGTTCTGAAATCTAAAGTGGAAAAGGGAATTTTTTGTGGTGTTTTAAGTCGTTTGGTTCTTCAGCCAATCATTTTGGCTTCGGATGTTATTTTTAATTATATGTTGATTTCATATCAGTTTCAGCATTGTGTTTTATATATTTTTCAGAATATGCCACCCAAAATGGTCCTAAGGATTATAATAATTCATGTTTAGTTTTTGGTCCTTTTTGGATGTTGAATTTCCTTCATAGTGATTGGGGTATATTAGAAATAGTAGATTAACTTGAAGAGGTCGAACATGTCTTCAGGGTATTGGGAACTCCAGAAGTTGTCAGTGTGCATACTATTTTTTGGTCTGTTTGGAGGTCCAATTCTATACGAATGGATGTTGTTCACCATACCATCAATGCAAGTTGGGATGACATGGGATGCCATTAAATTCTTCTTCATCTGATGGTTTATACCTTAAGAGGTGAAGAAAAATAGAAGGAAAGTGCTAATGCGTATTCAAAAATGCCAACGAATAGTGAAGGCATTTAGTAACCATTTCAAGGTTCTTGTGTCATTTTTTCTAGAAGTAGGATCAAATGATTTGATGAAGACTTCCCTCTTCGTTGGGTATCTTCATCCAGAGATCATTGAGAATGTCCTCTTTTCTGAAGGCCATCATTTCGAGAAGATGGTGGATGGGGCTTTCTTATATGAGTTCGTCTCCAGAGCATAGATGGTCTGAAATCCACTGTATCTGGTTTCTTGTAAAGGCTTCCCATCTGGAAAGTAAGGTGTACCAAAGAGACCTATTTATAAAGTGTCCACTTTAGTTGTTCTAGCTTCTACTTCATCAGACCATTTAGTTGTGTGCCACCATTGTGTCTAGTTCAGTCACTTGAAGCCATCTTGTCACATCCCTCGGAATATGTGCCGTCATTGCTGGTGTCTGGGATATCTAAAGATGTTTTTCAGGAAGAATTGCCTGAAGAAGATGCTAAGACTGAAGGGTTATAATGCCTTTCTATGAGGTAGGAGATGCTTTATTAATTAGAGCCCTATCCATAGGTCATTGGTTGAAGCTCGCGCATAGTCAGGAGTTTCTAGGATTGTGAAGCCTCCATTCGGGTTTTGTGTTCTTTGTTGGCTGTTGAAAGTTTAAATCCTTTTTGTTTTTTTCCTGTTGTTTTGGTTTTGAAGTTGTTTTAGGTCCATTGTTTCTTTGTGATGTGAAAATGGACATGTTCTGTTGTAATTTAAATATTTTTATTTATCTGATTAGGGTTTTCTGAATCATGAGTTTTTCTTAAAAGTGTGTTTTTCTCATGTATGAGTTGATCTGGGATTTGTGGTGTTTATTTGGAGACATACATTCTTGAGAAAGAGTCCATAATTGTATTAATGCTCGGTTTCACTATTTCAATTATTTTCTTCTTGAAGGCTTTTTTATCCATTGTTCGGGGTTTTTGGTATTGGTCGAAAGTTCCATGTTTTAGTGGAGGTGTTGTATTGCTCATACTATTGAAGTTAGTTTTGATTGGTTGGGAGTTCCCACATCACCCCCACATCCTGGGGTGGTGTTTTTGGATGTTAATTTCGATGCTAGTTGAGTTCTTTTGGTGGGTATAACACTCTTGTTTCCTCCCATTATCTTTTGTTGTGGTTCATTTCAGTTCCAATCAGGAATGTTTTCTTGTTTTGTCTATTGTTCGACTGGGTGTCTTTCGGGGAGAAGAAAGTGTCTGTGGTGGGGAGAATTGTCACACCGCAAATGTTTAATTAATTTTTATTTTATTATTTCCTGGCTCTGGGTTGTCACACCAAAGTCCCGGTTGGGTCCCTTAATAAAACTTTGGTCATTTAATATATCCACTGGGTTTCAGACCCATGCGTGGTCCCCACGCTCTTGTCCATAGATGCGTAACCGACCTAGGAGTCCATAATTTTAAAACTATTCGTATTATTATTATTTTAATTTTTATTATTATTTGAATTTTTATTATTGTTATTGCTAATAAATTTAATTAATATTATCTTTATTATTATTATTATTATTCAGGTATCATCATTATTATTATTATTTCTATTATTATTAATATTATTAATAATATTATCATTAATATAATTAAATGAAAAAAATAACTCGACCCTAGTCTAAACCCACACCTCCCCCTATATAATGTGCACCGTCTCCGCACCCCCGCATGTTGCTTCCATGTCTAGCATCGTCGTTCCACCCCCAACATTTTCCTCGCCTTTTCCTCCTTCTACCTCACCCTCTCACGCTCTATTCACTAGAAAAAATCACCTAGAAACAACACTAGATCTGGTGAAATGGCCCTCTTTCATGCTCCCACCTAGCCCCCTCGCCCTTCGACACTAAACCATGGTCTACTCCCACCCTAACCTCGCCCAGCGGATCTCCCCACACCCAACCGCCACTGCCCTCCAGACCCTAGGCCTCGCCTCCCCAGATCTGGCCTCCCATGAATCCTGTACATCACCCATAATATGTCCTTTCACTATCCCCATCGTGCTCCACCCTGCATGTCCCCTTTCCCTTGGCTCATCCATGCCCTCCTCGCCCAGCACCTCGCCCCCATGTCCACTATCATCCTCCCCTTCGAGCAGACCCCCCACAGACCCCCATGTATGCTCTCCACCTCCAGCCAGCCTTATCCCGGCATGCATCAACCCCGACATGAAACCCCTCTTCCCTTCGAACAACCTCAACCACCCACAACCCCCATTTCCCTCATCAATTCAACCGCTTCCTAACTCGCCTTTTTTTCCTCTGACAACATTCTCCCTTTTGTGGGGAAGGGTTTATTGTTTTGGGGGTTCTCCTTTGTTGGGGTTTTTTATTTTTGGATAAATCCAAAATTTTAAATTATTTGATTTTGAGGCATATGGTTGTTTTCGACTTCCCACAGGTGAGATTGCAGTGCAAAGCCAGTTTTTCACCAGATTCCGGAGGTCCGTCCATGTTTTTGGTAAGATCCTCTTACACCTATCCTTTAAATTAAAGCTTATATTTATTGCTTTCATTTCTTTCACACACTTTGAATGTTAATTAATTATTCTCTTTATTTTATGAATAATTTGTTTGGGATAAATTACGTAGTTTTGGAGATATCCTTGGATTGCAAAAAATAAATTTTCGTACTTAATTGAATTTTCTTTATTCTTTGATTTTTTTAAATTGCTCAGAAAAGGTATATGTTGAGGTTTAATGTGAATTAGTTCAAAATTCGTATTTTTATAAAAAATTTAGTGTATTTGGTGAATAAAACATTGTAGAGTTCTTGAAAAAATTTTATAAATCGCTTATAATATTTATTTTTCTGTAAAGGTGGGGAAAATTATGTTTATAAAAGGTTTAGGAGTGAGTTTGTTTTTCTAATGAAGTTTTTGGGTTGTTTATTGGGAATGTTTTATAAAAACATTTTAATGGTTCATTAATCTTTAAAACAATGTGAAAAACAAATTTTAGAATTATTCAGGGTGTGAATGTTTCAAAAATAGAATTAGATTGGGTGGTGTTTGAAGTCTTAAAATGGGTTGTGCACACTAGCTATTTTGAGTACTTAACTGTATATCCCCATTGGGATATTTTAAATGTGTTTCTAATTTAAATGGTATGTGTACGAGATGAAAAGGTTTTTTGAAATGTATGTCTAGTGGTGAAGGTGGGTTGTGTGTTGTTACTTACTAAATTATCTTCTTTTGTGACAAATTTTGTAAGGTTGTTTGGATGTTTATGTAATAATATTATGTTTGGAAATGTTTTGGAAATTATTTCTAGGTAATATTAATAAATTTTTAAATGCTGTTATTCTAAAGGGTCATTTGAAATATTTAATGGCTATTTGGAAAACCCATATTGGGTTAGGTCTCCTGCCTTGTTGGTTGAATGTGAGTTGGGAGGGTCCCCAGAATGAGATTTCCCCCGTATGATAATTACTCTAAGGCAGCGGACTAACCTTTAGGTGGTCAGGGTGGTGCCAGTATGTGTAGTGTGAATTTTGATATACATATATATATATATATATATATCTATGTGTGTGTGTGTGTGGTTCTAGTTGTTTAAATTTCATGACACACCCCTTTGTGAAATACACCTAGGAATCTGGAATAGAAAAGATGTTTACTATGAACGATTGCTGCACTAGTTTAGACCACACAATGGATAGTGGTCCTTAGTAAGAAATTTTCTATACTAGTATATTTGGCCCCTCAGTTAGTCTAGGTAGAGAAATACCATGTGTTATGGTGTTATAACGTCAACACGAGTATGAATGCCTTCAAGATGTGTCACATGTATTAGTAAATTCTGGTTTTCCTCTAACTCCCTAGATGTTCTCATGATCCTCCGAAACTTGTACCCTTAGTACCATTACCCTCACTATGTGGAACAGTAACCTCATGCTTGGTTTCAATGTTATTTTTGGTAAATTCTGAACATGTGTTTATATTTAAAAATATTTTCTAGAAAAGTGTTTTTCAAAGAATAAACATATTTCTCTATACTCAGTGTTAGAAAAATAAGTTTTTATTGCATCCTGTTGTTTTATTTTTCTTCTCCACTATATCCTTATTTAAAATTTAGAGGATAATGGGTTATGCATGTTTGTTTGTAAAAAAATGTATGAAAAACTATACATCATTTGTAGTTCAAACCTATTAATCAATGTTTCTTAATTTAAATGTTGTGCATTGAGAATAGATTAGTCGGGATTACCTACAGAGTTTTAATACTCATGCCTATAGTGTTTTCTTGTTTTTAGTTTAACCTACATGCTCTAGTTTTGGTTTCGGTCACTTTGAGTGACATTCAGTTTGGTAATAGAGAGTAACCCATGGGGTTATGTGGAGTTTTAGACGTTGACAGGTTAGGAATATTGTTGATCTTCCTTTACTTTTCCTGTTGTTTATTTATTTTGTGATGTTCTATTTGTTTATATTGTTTAGTTTATTTGTCTTTATGGGCCAAATCCTTCCCAATGATTAAATTTTGATGATCAGCACCAGTAGTCGGCCCATGGGGCTCGAGAATGCTCCTTGGGCCATGTCGTGGACCAGATCTGGTGACCGGTTCAGGGTCGACTCGGGTTGGTTCGTGATAATCGATGCATGAACATTGTAAGAAATTTCCATGAAATGTGATCTAGGTTGATGAATTTAAGAAATAAATAATCATTAAAGGTTTCAATAAGGGATTATCAAATCATGACACTTCATTACAATTAATGAGTTCCTGTAGAAAAATGTTCAATATCATTTTAAAGGGGAATATTTAATGAAAAGTCAACATATTATGATAATCCATTGAGGGGTTTCATGAGGCCTAAACATCATGTTTCATTCTCAAGGACCCATATGTCATAAGTCATAGGAAAAGGTAAAATGAGGACATGAAAATCACATAACCCATCTAAATTCATCCCATGATATTAATTATATGAAATTAGGGATGATATATAATGTACCCCCTGAATCATGAATTATTTTTTGTATTTTGAATTGTATTTAAAACTTCATGTCCTAGAAATGAGGGATGACTTTTGTTATTTATCTGAAAAATTGTCACATACATCATTGAAGAGATTTCATAGAACATTATTTGGGGGTATAAATAAATGTATCATTGGTGATAATATTTATGAGTCTTTATACTATTGAATGAGCATTCATGAATTGATTAGGAATCACTTTTATTTTTCAAATTGTTATTTTTTTTTGAAAAAGGTAGAAAATATAAAATGACGATTGGTCATGATCCAATAGAAAAATTTGGATTGAAATTCAATTTTGAAAACATTGTAAAATAAAACCACACTAAGAAGGAATAATGCACACAATCAAGAACCACTATATCAAGTCATACCACAAGGGGAAACAAATGAAAAGAACATATGTTCTAATAGGTAATATAAAAAAGTAGTTTATAAAAAAGAACCACCAGTATAAATCCCCTAAATTAATTTAGTTTCATGGTAACCTACTCTAGGATATAGTAATAAACAGAATTTAATTTGTAATAAAGAAGCATAAAACACACTTCTGAGCCTTTCAACATCCTAGAAAGTTCCAATGAACTACCCAATGATAATGTGGATAGAATAATTTCATCAACATAATCATGGATGGTGATGTATCTTAAATTCATTCTTCCTTGGGATCATCAAAGATAAATTCTTCAGATCTCCTTTCCCAATAGGTTCTTATGAAGAGAAATTGATAGCACTTGGGCCTTACACTTCTTCCAGTATAAATAACTCATAGTAACCAAGAAGTGATTCACTAGTCAGGTCACTAAAAAACAATAGTTTCTCTATAAAAATGTATGATAATATATAACTAGAACTCCCATGATGATTAAAATATTGTTTATCACAATGTAAAATTCCTCAACTCAAGGATATAACATTTGAATATAAACCAAACATCACCTCACACCCTTAGAAAATAAACCAAATATGCAAACAACATAAATAAAATATATATAAATTAATCAAAGTAAACATCCCCTTATTGGATCACAATAAACCAAAGGAATAAATTTTTATAAGGGGTTCAAGAGTTTCTCACACCATTTATTAAAACACATATTTCATAAAACACAAAATTTTTCTTTTCATTACAATACAACATGATTGGGAAGGAAATCCATTTCATTATTTATTAAAGTTAACCCAATATATAATTGAGATTAATTTTATTAATACAATTTTAAAGATCAATGTGGATGTCACACAATAATTTATATATATTTAAATATACTCAAATGCATTAAAAGCTTTAAAATATATTTCACATTTGAAAAAACAACCTTTTGAAATTAATCAAGTCATTTGGAAATACCAAAATCGTTAAACACATAAAACCTATGAAATAAAAATTTACCAAGGTTATTAAATATTTATAAATAGTAACTTGTGTTAATTCATCCCTTTAATATCACACTACCCATGGTAACCATTATAAACATATGAAAACACCCAAAATCATTGTTTTGAAAGTCAATTTAATTTAAGAACCCTTTTTAAAACATCAACTTGTTGCTCACCACCTACCTAAAAACCAAAATAATTCTTTAACAGAAAATTTGGAATTTTAATAAAAAATGTTCAAGGAATCCCATCCCTTTTCAAGGGGTAAACAAATTTAAAATCACTATTTACCCCCACAAAAACCCATATAGGTAAAAAAATAATTAGAAAAAATCAAAATAATAATAATTTAAAGTCAGGTAATATAAATAAACCAAAAAAAAACACATACCTAAGTTCAAAATAGATCATGATAGAAGCTATTTCCTTTGATTAAGAACACTCCCACAAGACATAACATTCCTTATACCCAACTACCAAAGAAGGGATGATGGATTCAAACTAATAACCACCCTAAAATATGACAACCTAGAAATTATAGTTCATGTGAAGGATATAAATCACAAATAATAGAGGAATAAAAGAGATGGATAGTTTTATCAGGACATATCATGAAACAATCACCACTACAAAAATAACCTTGAAAAGTGTAGATAAAGGGGAGTTTTATTATAACTATACAATGTAAAGATAAATGGGACCATTATCTGTGCTTTTAATGGAACTGACAATGGGCCATACAATAGTGTTTTGTACTAACACACTACAACACCACTACAATGTGTTGTAACAACACATCACAACAACAAAATCATTTTTGAAAATAAATAAAAATAAGTACCAATATAGTATTTTATTGAAATTAATTTTATAATACAATAAAAATAAAAAACACTATATTATATTCTATTCAATCATTGGTTTATATAACTAAATAAATAAAAATTATTACATTCATTCAAAGACAACAATGTTACTTTATCTATTAATCCTGACCCGACTCACACAATTTCTAAACAAAACACCCCTGATAATGAAAAATAAACCACCTATATAGGAAAAAAATTATTATGTTATCAATAATATAAAAAAATTAATTAACAAAAAGTAATAATTTTATTAAAATTGATATTAATTTAATTTAAAAAGATATAGTTGGAGTCATACCGGTCAAACCATGCATCTGAGGAAGATGCACCTAATTCCAAAATGTCTCAAATAAATCATGAATCATCTTTTAATGCATTAAAAAATCATAATCTGTTTTATCAGTTTTGAGAACGTTCTTTATTTTTTTATAACTAATATTTAATTTTAAATTAGAAACACACACTTTTGACTTGTCATAATAACATAATGTATCGATTTTATGTGAAACAGATTCATACACTTCAAAAATTACTTATGAATCATTTTCAAAAATTATCAAGAAAATTTGAGTGCATTTGATCAGTTTTTAATGAGTGAAAATTTTTGAACTAAAATATTGATTTTAAACTAACAAGAGACACTTTGAGTCAAACTGAGCACAAAATGTATCTGATTGAACCATGAATGATTTTTACTCATCAATAATGACTTATAGATCATTTTTGTAAAATATAAAAACAATATGAATGTGTTTTTCCATTTATGAGAACGATAATTGTCGATTTTACTAAAATTGATGAAAACATTAAATAAAAATAAACACATTGAGCCATACCGGCCACCCAATATGTAAATTTGAGGTGTTTATAATTAATAGAAGTAAAATAGAAAATATGGGTTGTTTTCCCATAGTTAAATAATAATCTAAATTTGTTTTCTTAGTTCTGAGTACATTACTAGTCTTTTTTACAAAAAAAATATTTCAAAATTAAATCACAAACATTGAATGATACTGATCATATTGTGTGTTGGATTGAGGTATGTCTTATTACTAAAAATAAAAAATAACTTATGGATAATTTTACTAATGTATTTAAACAATTTGAGTATGTTTTCTAGGTATTGAGTAGGTTAGTTGGAATTTTTACTAAAATTGATGGAAAGTTTAAATAAAAACACACCATTTGAGTCATACTGGTCACACTGTGAGTCAGATTGAGGTGTAAATGATTCCCAAACATCCCAAATGATGTATAGATCATACTAATATAGTTTAAAAACAATATTAATGTGTTTTTATAGTATTGATAACATCACATATTTTTTTTAATAAAATGTAATTTTTAACAATAAAAACGCATGTCGACACATACAGACACATATTCAATGGTTAAGGATTTTACTATGAAAACTTCATGATTACCTCTATAATTGATCATAGGAAACATAATTTCTCATCCAAAAATGTTAGTGGGGGTAACATGCAAGAAAGTGAAAAAATGAACCATTGTAGGGGTGAAAAGGATTTGGGGGTGAAGATGCATGAAAGTTAGACAGAGTAACCCAAATCAAATCAAAGAATCCACATGTATATGAAAACAATTATTATGTGAGTAATACTATAAAAAAATAATTTAAACATATATATGAAATAATACATAATTCTATTAACAAGGATTTTACTGGGAAAACATAAAGATTAAAACTGTAATTGTTCATAGGAACCTTCATTGCTCTTCCTACAAAGGTATTGGATGTAACATGAATGAATGTGATAAATGAAAAACTGTAGCGGTAAGCATGTTTTGAGGGAGAAGAAGCATTAATATTGGTAAAATTACCCTATCTCGAATAAAATAATCCACATGTATAAGAAAAAAATTATTTCATTAGCATTACTAAAAAGAAATAAATTAAATATAAATATAAATAATAAGTTAATTTTATGGACAATGATTTTACTCTAAAAGCATCAAGACTAACCCTATAATTGAGTATATGTAGAGATATCTCTCTTCCTTCAAAGGAAGTGGAGAGAAATTAAAAGAATGTGAGAAATACAACACTATAGGGGTGGAAAGTCTTTGAGGGAGAAGATGCATGAATGTTAGACAGATCACCCAAACTCAAACATAATAATCCCCATTTATATTAAAATAATTATTATGTGAGTAATATTAAAAACTTAAAAAGAAAACATAAATATGGAAAAATAGATTAATTCTATGGATAATAATTTTAATATACAAACATCAAGATTACCACTTTGATTGAATAGAGAAATTTTAATTTCTCTTCCCTAAATGGAATGACATATGGATACAAATATTCAAAAGTAAACTAACTCTCTAAGGAATAATAAAAATACAATCAGAATTTCCGTATATAATTTTCCAGTAAAATAGGGAAATAATATCGTTGTGTTACCTTTAAAACATTATAAAGGGTTCCCTTCATTATTGATTTTTATTCCATCATGTGAGGAAAATATTTTCTACACAAGTAGTCAAAAATTTAATTTAGATAATGTATGTCTAGTAGAGAACATATAATATTATGAGGAAAAAATAATATATTATAGTATATATTCACTTTCTCATTGAACCCTATTTATTTTTTAAAGGTTTTAAGGAGTTAGTTCCAATATCGATAATCCAAATCCCCTATGTGTGGTCCCCTATAATGTACAAGACATTGTATACATTGTGACCAACATGATCTAATAGTGATATACCAATGAAAGGGTCATCCTCGATTAAATTGTCATCTAACTAGTCTTTTATTTTAGTCTCTTCTATGACAAATAAACCAATTCATGGTTGTTGGATTAGATACATAAAATACATGCACTACTTGCAATTCCATTATGAATGGATCATATTTTACCCATTCCACACCAAAATTCTCTTTCACAAAGACAATTTCATCATCCTTTACTATATTGATATTTTAAACCCTTTTTTAATGGAAAAGCGTAACTTGAAATGTTATATAATCTAATTCATATATCTATTAAATATTTCCAAAATATGAAATATTTTCATAAATTGGATTTATATCCCTAGAACCAAATATTTGAATCACTTCAACCACAAGCATAACAGCACTATTTCACATCTTTCCAAACTCATCACATTCTTTTGAATAGAATGTATAACCATTGATTACAAAACCAGTGTAAGATACAACATTTCAATTCATTCCTTTGGAATACCAATGATGTTTTTGATAATTGAATTTGGATTTTTAGATAAAACCTTATAAATTTGAACTCTGAACCATACTATAAACTTTTTATAATTTTTATTTTATATCCATACTTCATCCCATTAGGGATTCAAATATATAATAATTTCTTTGTCAGATTCAATGTATGGATCAACATAGTCACTATTATGTAATTTATAATGATATTCTTTCTCCCACTCTATTAAGGTAATTATAAAACCATATATATCAGAAATCCCTTCACCCATAATGAATTCACTGTGAATAGTCTTTGGGGACTAATTATTACATCATCTATTAGGTAATAGATACATAATTCAATATCATTTTCAATAATATATCATTCGACAATACAACCTTCTGGGTGACTTTGATTATCGACATACCCTTTAAAAATCATAATATACTATTCAATGGATTATATCTATCTATAATGAATAGGAATTCATAGTTTTACCTCTAGAACCAAGTGAACCATCTGGTGGACAATTATATCAAAGAATGTTAGTGGGAAGAACATCTCTAATTCACCTAAAATGACGAAATATCTTTATTCATGAAGGGAAACATCATAGAGTCTGTAACATTATTGGAAATAAATATGAAAAGGAAGTAGTGTCTAGTTAATGTAAAACAAATTTTTTTATGTAGAATGTAGTATAAAAAATAGGCATTAAATCTTGCATCAAAACATGACAGTCTAGTTATTTTAGTCATTTTAACTTAAAATTAGACATTGAAATGAAATTATTGATATTTAATGAATACCACTTTGGAACTTTTACACTATTAAGGAAATGATGGAATTTCAAATTTTCATGTCTAGATATAGAGTAGACTATTAGAGGAATAGAATTCCATCTTTTCTGTTCACTGGTGATAACTCTTCCCTTATCCCAATTTTTATCAACTCCAACTGTTTCATTTTTACAGGAACATTTTTTAAAATTACTATAACACTATCAAATACATTTTTATTAAATGAATGATGTATAGAAAATTTATTATATAAAAAAATTACAAAATGGTTATTTTAAGTACATTGATCTCTTCTTTAAATCTGATTTGGTAAGTTTTTTGAAAATGGTTTATAGAAATCAATGTTTTCCTTTTGTAATTTTTTTAAAGTTAATCACCCGTTTCTAGAGATAGTTTTGTACTTTTTTATTTTCCCACTACATGTTGTTATCTATGATATATATTTATGTCATCATGGTAAAAAAACTAAAGTCCTTAAAACAATGTCTTTGAGGAATGTTTCAACTAAACTGAGTATGTGCATTTTTTAAAATTGGGTTTCACTAATATTACATTAATGCTATTGCGTGATTAATATCCATTTGTGGGTAAGTAATTTATCCTTCTATAATACATTACCCTCAATGTGAATTCATAACGTCTATGAGAATAAAAAATTATAATACCCATATCCCATAACAATTTACAATTATTGATCAATAGAGCCATATAGACATATAATTATCAGGTTTCTTTGGTTTGGATATAACTATAGTAAAGAAAATGTATTTTTTCTCCATGCATAACCATGGAGTTAAGTTATAATTTACCAAAATGATGGGATACACACTCTGATTACTACTATGTACACTAAAACAATTTATTCCATCTATATATAATGCAAGACGAATGTTTCACAACTCATCTCCAAATACAGGAAACTCATAAAAAAATTTATTTGACTAAGGATAATATACTTGATAATATAGCTTCCCATCTTTAATTGTGTTATCTTCATTCCATGTTTATTATCTCATTATTTCCTAACATCCATATGGTGTTCCAAAATGTGGAATGATAGGAATTTTAAATATAGATTTTGAAACAATGAATTCATTATTATTATATCGATGTAATGGCCTGGACCTCTCTAGTTCAATTATTTGCCAAAATCTAGTGTCTAAGGCATTATAGGAGGTCATGGTTACTTTTCCACAACACTTTATCAAATTTACATATTTTGTGAGGTCCAACAGTAGCCTCTCTTTCCTTTCTAAGTTTAGAGTTCATGAATAGTGTTTTCAGAATGGTGATGTCCAATAGTTGCCTCTGTTTTCTTTTCCAAATTTTGAGTTTTTGAACAGTGTTTCTAGAATGGTGTGTTCAAACAGTAGCCTCTATTTCACTATCCAAATATTGAGTTCTTGAAAAGTGTTTCCAGAATGCTGTGGTTCTACAGTAGCCTCTATTTCATTTGCTATATTTTGAGGTCGTGAACATTGTTTCTAGAATGGTGGGGTCTAACAGTAGCATCTATTTTTTTATAAAATTTATGTTTAGGAACAATGTTTCTAGAATGGTAAGGTTCAATAGTATCCTCTCTTTCCTTTTCTAAATTTTGAGTTCATCAATAATGTTCTCAGAATAGTGAGGTCCAACAATAGCCTCTATTTCCATTTCCAAATTTTGATTTCTTGAATAGTGTCTCTAGAATAGTGAGGTCCAACGGTAGCTTCTATTTCATTTTCCAAATTTTGAGTTTTTAACAATGATTCCAGAATGGTGAGGTCCAATGGTAGCCTCTATTTCCTTTTACAAATTTGGATATCATGAATAGTGTTTCCAGAATGGTGAGGTCCAACAGTAGACTCTATTTACATTTCCAAATTTTGAGTTGATGAATAGTATTCCCGAATGGTGAGGTCCAACGGTAGCCTCTCTTTCAATTGATTAATTTTGTGTTCATGAAAAAAGTTTCTAGCATCCTATTGTTTCTCCCCTTGGATGTTTCCTTTGACATAAAATTCATTTAAATCCTCAATTTAAGTAATATAAGGCCAATTTAAAAGCCACAACTCCTATATTATTTTTTCTTATGCTTCGGGATGCTTTTACTTGGTCAAACATCGTGGTTGAATGCAATCCACTTTTAATAGAAATTCCAATGTATCCTAAACTGATGCTCTATTAAATCTACAAAATATACAATATTTCTTCCTCCCTAGTTCTCCCTCCCTATTCTTGGGTCTTAGATGCTCGAACCATCCATTCCTTCACGTAGGAGTTGTTCAACCAAAATTTCCTCCTTGGATTGGTTCCCCTTGGTTTTTATGCAACCAAGTCGTAATGATTAATCTTCTATGTAAGGTATGATCTATCATCATTCATTTGGGTTCATCACCTTATATGTCTCTATGCCTATTTATGGAATTATATCTCCATGTTCTTAATTGAATTTTCATGGGTGTTGACTGGTGTGGTGGTGTCTCTACTTCCTCGGGTAGATACAATTGTCATAGGGGAGAAGATCGTAATATATTGTATGGATCATTCTTGTATAAAAAACATCAAGAACCTTTTGAGTTAGGGGATTTGTTGCTTCCCTATTCATTTACGTGCAAATTTATAGGTATCACGTTTTATCCCACTAGATCACAATAGAATTGACATATTAAATATTTGAACCGGATAAATTAATTGATATTGATTGTATGATATTAACTATTGTTTTTCTATATAGTGTGATATCTATGTTTACTTTTTTACCTTTTTGTTCATGATGGATATTTTCAATGAATACAATGTTGGAAATAATTGATAATTGTTTGGAAAATGATAAAGAGGCATGTAAATTAATATGGTTGTTGTAGTTATAATTCCATGTTAATCAATTTGATACAGTAAGAATGTTTAATCAATTTGTGATAGCATACTATTTAGGTTTCCCAAAGTTGGAACCTATGAATAATAAATCAGTTAATTCATGATGGATTAAAGAACTGGTTGTTTTATAAAAGATAATTCCTTGAAGGGTGCTAAGTATCCCTCTTGACTATCTAAGGGCCAAGAGCCCAATCTATATGATGTTTGTTTTCCTACTTCTTGTGTTGTGATGTGATTATGGAAGGTAGTAGTGGTATGTGGGTGTAGGGAGGCCGATTGGTTGTGGCAGCAGTTGATGCCTATAGTGGAGAGATGCATCTATTTACGCATGTGGGGGTCGGGGAGACATCGGGGATGATGAAACTGGCTGGATGTGAATGTTTGGGTGCTTGCTGATTCTTGTTGGTTGTTTATCCTCTTTAAATTACCCACTAATCAAAGTATCTAGTTTTCTTAACCTCTTTCCAAAAAAGGGGAGAAGATGTGTGGGGTTTGCCATGTGCATTCTAAGTTTAGCTTCCTGAGGCAGGATGGGTCCCTGCTCTTACTATAGGTAAAATGTACTTGTCAGGTTGATCATTAACTCACAACGTTAATCCCCCTTGTGTTTAGTAGCTTAGAATGTTTTTCTAGAATTCCTGGGAATATGAGAATGTATTAAGGTTATTATTAAATGATTGAATAAATGATGTTAACCCAAGGGGTTGGAGCTTGCTGGGATGCAATGATATGGTTACAATTTAAAGGGACAGTGGACTTTGAGTGTGATTCTAATAAAATACAATGTGGGATTGATAATGGTTAGTTAATGTTTAAAGAATTAATTAATGTAAAGTGCAGTGGATAAAAAATGGAAAGAAGTAATGTAATAAAGATCATTAAATGGTTGTCTACTTATAGGCTACCTTGTCGTTGAAGTGGTAGTGGGGTGTTCGAGAGAAATTTCCTATAGTTGAGTTCAAGACTAGGTTATGACCAAAGTGTTATTGTGAGCTATAGTATATTATGTACTTTTGGTGTTCTATATGCTACTAAACCTCATCAGTTAGGGAAAATAATACCCCAGTGATTCTGAGCTCTAAGGTGTGTTTTCTCTAATGTTCTGGTGGGAGGATGGATGGATGACTACCCACTTTGTCCTTGCTATCTTCTCGTGGTAGAAACTTGCACTAGTAGTAATAGAGGTTTTTTCCAATATATGTGGGTAGAGGTCAATAATGTCTTGTGGTTATTCACACACATATATTCTAGATATAGTTTCCAAAGATATACTATATGTGTAATGTGTAAAATCTATGATGGCATGAAGATCCTTACTCGGTTTATGGGATATAATATCTTGAGGATTAATACCTGACATACGATACACATTATGTGAGCAATGGTGGATCCCAAAAATAATCGTGATACTTTTCATATGTGGATGTGGTGGTTTTGCTGCATGATGTGCATGTTGTGGTGCTTCGTCCAGGTGTATACAGGAAAACCTTTTTGGAGAGAGATGCATATGACATGTGGTGTTGGGGAAAAGCGTCAAACAAATGGGGAAGAAGTATCATGGTACCACTGATATTCTTTTTTATATTATATACTATTATATGTGATACTTGGTGAGAGTTTCCATGGTGAGGCTGGGAACATAGTATTCTTATTTAGGTGACAAGTTAGTTTCAGTTTTGGTTCTCTGTGATTTATAATTCTTTCTTTACTTTTGCACGAGAGGATCTGGGGAGGATCCTACTAGGTGTGTTGTTATAAACACCCTAGGTATATTTAAACTGTTTTTCAAGTCTCTTGGAGGGGGTTTTAGATCCAAATATTTTCTACTAGCTTGGGGTTGCAGGATGTCATCGGTCTTGTGGTGGCTTCTATTTTTTTACTTTCCTTTGGAACTTGCAGTTTCCCAATTTCAGTTGTAGTATTTTTTCATGACATTACACATGTATACATGGTATTTATTTTATATTGTAGTATGAGTTATATTTGGTTGGTTTTTATCTTATCTCTATGTTTTCCTTGTGTTCTATTAGAGGGAAATTCCTCCCATTTGTGTGTTTACAATACCCTCAGTCCTAGTCACCACCTTGGGGCCTACTAGAGGCGGGACTCGGGAGTCATTATCTTCCTTCTAACATTGTTGGCCCAGGAGGGATAAACCTTGTGGTGAAGGGGGTCATGAAAATCGATCTACGACACACTTAGGGCTTTTTATGAGTGATTCATGGTCTTGGCGAAACAATATGCAATCATTTGGAAAAAATGACTTTTTAGAGATCAATCCAATTGAACATAACATTCACTTAGTGTCACATGTTTGGCATGGTAGTTCATTTTCCTCTTATATCATATCTTTTTTAAAGACCAATAAGTTATATAAAGAAGGTTTCACTCTATATGCTTCCATATTTCTATTTATATTATCATAATATACCTGAAAATTTTGTTTATTTAGTACTATCAAAATACAATGGTTTCTCGGAACAACTATTTAACTCCCCAAAATACTTTGTAAAATCATGTTGTCATCTTTAATTTAAACTATCATTAATTCCATGTGATCTCCCCCATCTTTTAAAAAGGTATTCATATCAAATAATTCATAAACCATAGTATCATCCCAATTGAAGTCCACATTCAATTTTTTACTGTGTTTAATCCATCATTTATATCATTGATCTATTTTGTAAAAAGTAATATGTTCTTCCAGCTCTTCCAGACTAATGTTGTAGGAATATCATTAATGTAAAATCATACATATTAATTTGAAAGTCTTGTCTGTATCCTCTCTTGCAAAATTGATGAACTATTTAACATCTTTATATTCATCAGTGAATTGATTAGCTTGAATCCATTTTTGGTTCTTATCCATCTTATTGACTTTATAAAAGATTAATTTTATATAATATATAAATAAATAAACATAATATATTAATTATCAAAGTTTAATATTATAGACAATTATAATAAAGGAAACTCCACATTTGATTATTTCAAATAATTTTAGAATGTTGATGAGAATGTTTAATTGAGGTTAAGAAAAGGGTTAATCCACATAAAATCTTTCTTAAATATCCTAAACAAATGAAAATACAATATAAAATTATAATGAATAATAAGAATCTAAATGTTAATAAAAAATAATAATAAACTCTCATTTAATCAAGAAGAATATATAAAAATGTATTGGAACAAGTCATGTGTAAATCTAAAGAATTATTACATTTTTATATAAGGGTACATAATTATTTGAAAACTTCTTATGAATCTTGGGATGACATATCTCTACAAAATCCCATCCCATGGAAATTCATGGAAATCCTACTTGGTATAATATTTACTAATGTTTTTCACAAATAAGAAGCTTACAAAAAACAAAAAAATATCATTCTCATTACTTAATATGAGAAATATGTTTGTAAATTCAAAATGGCAATGAATGAATTGAAATATGAACAATGAGCATGGTATTTATAGTTAGAAGAATTATTAAAAAAACATTAATTTAAAAAATATTGAATTCATCATAATCCTTACATAAATAATAATTTATTGGATAAATTAAAAGTATTTATCAATATATATGAAATACTATTTAGAGGTATAATTAATGAATAATAATAACAATTTTCTACATAAAAAAATAATTTTAAAATATTGATGATTGGTGAGTCGACATTTTTGTTAATTTATAGGCGACTCATGGAATTGAAGGAATACTTATCTTCAAATCCATGCTTGTGAGAGAAGGGTTATATATATTTTAAAAAATGATTAAAAACCCATGTTGAAACGCATGGAAAATTGAATAAAATTTTCAAATGTTGTAGATAGAATGTCAATAAGTATAATGGATTGTGGGAGATTTGTTATATGACTACTTTTTTATTAAAAAATAGTTCGAAATACTATTTATCTATATGTAATAGAGAGTATATAAGTGATTAAATGGAAATAATCTTCTTATTAGTCAAATAAACACTCCTGACATGGGGTGAAATTCTTGAAAACCTACATTTATGGGGAAAAAATTATATGGTCTTATAGTGGTATATAGGTCTCAAAAAAAGTTGTATTAGTAGAAATGGGTAATTTCAAAACAGTATATATTTTTAAATTATTTATAGAGGGAGATTAGGATGATGATGGAAAATTATAATGTATTTGGAAAATGGTACATATCAAGAAGGTATAATATTTTATATATTATAATTAACAGGATTAATAAATAATGTTGTATTAATTTAAAGGAGAGAAAAATAAATTAGATATTTTTAAAAGTGTAGAGGCACAAGAAAATGGATTATTGAGAAAAGGTACAACCCATTTAACAATAGATATAGTTTCGAAACCAAACCCATGAAAAACATATATCAAATACTCTAGGTGGCCCATGATAGTGTCCAAGGTACATTATCGATACCCCTCAGGCAAGAAATAAGCACCAGGGCATCAAAAACAACAGAAAGAGAATGAGTTGGTTCAAAAAAATAAAAAATATTGTAGAGTCAATTCTGTTTAAAAAATTCCATGATTATCAATACATTGGATTCCCACACAATCCCAAATAAGTATAAAAAGAGGATATGAATCAGTATAGCATAAAAGAAATCACTTAACCCACCTTCAACTCCCACACTCAAAAAATACATAGATTCAATTTCTATAATTTCAAATGTATGTAATACCATTGATAAAATAAATAATGAAAAATATGTATTTTAGATTTGGGTAGTCAATTTGGGGAATGTAAAAAAAATAAAACAACCAACTAAACTTCATGTCCCACCATGGAGTTAAAAAAATAAACTCAATATGTGCGATCTAGAGTTGAATCAAAATCGGAAACTGAGAAAATCAGAAGGCATGCCTTTCTAGTATACAATCACAGTACCACAAATAATGACATCATCAAAGATGAAATCAAAAATAGAAATAAAAAATAAAAAATAAGAAGGCGTACTACGATATGTTGAAGAAAATACAAAACCCTCATTGGTAATCCTACCATCAGTCAAACAATGGATATTGGAAGAGATGTTAGAGATGTAGTCGAGTGGTGTGTTTCGAGGTTTGATTCTCCAAGGAGGAGCTACAACAACATGTTGACTCCACGGAATGCTTCTGATATCATGACAAGATCACAACTAGTTAGGGGTTTCAATTATATCGAGACATTTTTGTCAGTACATAAAAATTAGCACTGATAAAGGTAGGTATGTATTAATTCTAAAAAAGAAAAGAAAAAATAAATCTTTATCACCATGGAAATTGTGATGATAAATATTATTTTATCAGCAATATAACCTAATCGTGGATACAAGATTTATAATTATAATTACAAATAAAAAATGGTCAATATTTATATATACCCAACAAATAAATATATATATATATTATGAATATATTCCTTTTTAAAAATATTTATTAAAATTTTATAATTATTTATTTATAATTATTGATTTTTTTAAAATAATATTTATATCATTATATAAATATATATATATAATAAAAAAATATATATATTGTAAATATATATAAATATATTAAATATATTCATTATTTAAGTAAATTTATTGTAAATTTAAAAATTATTCAAATATATATTTATTTATTAAAAATTATATAAATTATATAATAAATTTAATTTTTTTATTTATATATAATTATAAATATATAATTGTATAAATATAGTAAATGTAGATTTATAAATATAAATATTTATTATTATTTTTTAACAAATGTATTTTAACTTTATTAATTAATATCTAATTTTAAGTGCATGAATATAATTTTAAAAAGATTGAAATTGAATAAATTGAGAATAAGTAAACTTTAACATTATTAAAAAATAGATATGTTTTATTTGTGTGATTTTTTTTAAAAATTCATTAATTACATATATATGAAATCTGTAAAACACGTATTTGATTTATATTAAATTGAAAAATCAAACGACATTCAATTATATGTCGAGTACTATGCAATTAGTCAATATTTTTAATATATATTAATTCTTAAATATAAACAATTGTTCAATAAATATATGAATATTTAATGTAAAGAACATTAATATTTTGTAATATATAAATCATATTATTATACATCAATATATATCTTTACATTTAAAAGAAACAATTTAATAAGATTAATTTTCATAATTATCTAACAAATAAATTGTTTAATATTTACTAATGTATAATAAATTTATCCATTTTTCTCAATAATTATTTATGTTATAGAACATGTTATAATTTTTTAATAATAAGATTTATTTATTTATTTATTTATTTTATTTTATTTTTTTAGAACTTTATTAGTGGAAAATAAGATACGATGAAATAAATATTTCACATTGCTAAAAATAAATACCTCAAAAGGGTACCCTTTATCAGTGCGGAATATAAAGCACTGATAAGAGGTTAAATTTATTAGTTCTTTCCTTAGTATTGATAAATACTCATTTATCAGTGATTTTTTCAAGTGCTAACAAATACCAATTTGGATAAATAACGGTTTTATAGTAGTGAATCCAATTGAATCCAAGGGAGAAGAAGACAAAAGTTGAAGGAGGAGGGAGAGATCTACTAAGGAGGGCGCACTTTGTTCTTTTGAGTGAGATGGAGGAGAAATAGAGGGTTTCAAGAGTTAAAATAATGTGGGTAAAAGTGTAAATATTTCAATATAATGAATCTGGTTAGGTTATAAGGGTTTCCAACACATTTTACCAAACATTGATCCAACCTCTCACTGACCACTTCCAAGAAAAACATAACTCCCACAATTTTCCTTTGTATGCAAGATAGATGGAAAAATAATAATTGAATCATGACAAATGAAATTATCAAAATACTGATCCAATCTGCATACATCTCAAATGATTTACCAAACAATTCATAGACCATGAACTACTAGCTAGACTAACTGGAAGTCCTACATGGTTTCACTTAGGAGCTTCTTGGTTTAGAAGCAACCTATGTGCCTCATGCATAACCCGATTCGTGAGTGTTATAAATTTACTACATGTAAGGGAATTCTAGATTCATCTATGGGTATCTACATAGTTCACTTAAAACTGTGAATTTAATCTATACATGTAATGATAAATTAAAATTTTACATTTTTTGAGCCAAAAAACCATGGAAATTTAAAATTCACCTTAAACTCATAAAATAATATCATATAAACATGAAATTCCCAACGTGGGTTTGATATCCCTCTTTAGGGTAGTGATTTGATATGAGCACTCTCAAACATTCACAATATAAATGAACTCTTTGTACATCTTATAAAATATTTGGATATGTATAATAAAACACAAATCCCATAAACTAATCCTTGTTTCACAATATGGTAATGGATTTATAATACTTCACATATATGAAAAGAAAACTAGAATTTTTAGAATATAGGTTGCTCGAGAAATCATGAACAAAGTGAAATGTTTTAATTTATCCTTATATATTAACGTTAATTATTCATTGAATTTTACACATCATTGATAAACATAGAATCCCGAGCCCCGTTCATTAGAGATGTTTTACCTACGGTATTGATTCCCATTCAAACACCCCCATCTACTAAACTAGTTCAATGATTTTGTGATGATGTATGTATATTTTTTCATGATGCGTTGTTGGCGCAGATCGTTCTTAGATTTAGTTAACAGGGAACAATTCGAGATAGATACAATACCCTGATGTTCCTTTTTGTTATGTTATCCTTTGGAAGATTTATTAACCTAAATATAATTAAGTGAAGACACTAACCATATTGATGGTAGATTATGACCGTCTATAAGAATTATGAAATCATGAAGAATCTTGATTATTTATATAGTATTCTTATTAGATAGAGTTCAGTTCTAGAGATCCAATTCCAAATAATTGTTAAGTGCCTCATTTAGGGACATTAAAATATGTTAGGGATTAATCCTTATTTATCAAGAGATATTGACCCTTCAAAAAATTACATTAATCTATATTATTAAATGATCATAAAAAATCTATAACCCACATATATTGAAATATTGTATTATTAATTATGAAATGGATAGGAAATGGAAAAGATTAAAGTTTTGAACAGAACTAACACAAATAACTCAAAACATAGACATTAATTTATAGGAAATTCACACAATATAGTAGCAATAATTTAAATGGTTAATGTAATAAAATGTATGTAACATCATTTCATTCAAAAAATAGATTCACTTCAAGTATATTTCATTTGAAAAATATATTTCTTCACAGCGGAAAATTATTAGTGAATCAAAACTGGGGACAATGATTATCATGAGCCTCTATTATCGATATAATGGTGGCCCCATGACCTATTTCGTCATAGTATCTAATGTAAAATTTAATGTTTCCTCTTTCAATGGGGGTTTGATTCATAAGATACCAATATTGTTATTAATTACCATGATTTACATTATTTATGTAAATTCCATGAATTAATACTATGTTTTATTATTGGTATAATAATATATTTTTTTATTAATGTATTTAATAATAATATCTTTTTTTTGGATTGAAAAAACAATAATTATAAATATATATAATTTTTTATCATATAATAAATATTTCATAAATTTTAATAATCAAAATATTTTAATTTTAATTTTAAAAAATTCATGTTTTTTTTCATCATGTAAAAATTATATGATGCTAAATTTCAGATATTTCTTCTTTATGTGTTGATTTCCTAATGAATAGTTAAAATATATAGTTTTTATAAATATCTTTTCTTTTTTGAGAACATAATTTTATAAATATGACATTGATTTCTTTAAAACATAAGGAATGTCTCTTAAATGAAACAATAGAAAAAATTTCATATAAATATTATTCAACTAATAGGAATTAAAATTTATTTCTTGAAAAATATGAAAAATATTTATCGATGCTGACGAGGTTGTTACAATGATTCTTTAAAAAAAAGATGGGGCTGAAGCATCATTTTATTATTAAATAAAAGAAAAATCCCTTTTCAACTCGGTAGAGGGAGACCCATTACATAGCCTGAAGTCCCAGTGGGCATGTAGCCCATTACATGGCCCGTAGTCCAATTTTTTTGGCCCAAGGCCCATTCTGTGAATAGTACTACTATAGTACCACACAATACCCACCACAACTATACTATCCTGCTATCACTTTAGTGTCCTGCTGCCGCTACAATCCCGAAATTTTCTACAGTGCCTCCACTACTATAGTACCACTGCTGTACTGCTATAGTATCTACACATAATGGGGTCTAAACCCCCAATTTGCATGCAGGATTACATGGTGCAATGAATAAAAATAGTTATATTATTTAATTTTAGATTCTATTTAAGTGGAGATAATTTAATTCTCACCATTAAATGTAAATATTATTATGAATTAAATTTATTGGTCAATATTTATGATTTTTTTAAGTAAATAGAAATTATCTAAATTATTAAATGATGCTTGTGAAATGTATGAAATATAAAAATAATTATATTAAAAATATCGTCATGATATAAATGGGAATAAATAATTTTACAAATAGATTTATGGGATTATATTTATGAGAAAAATAATATATTTATGTTTTTAATTTATTTTCTATATTATGTTTTTTGAAAATAATCCAAAATATTACTTTTTGTCGATGAAACACTTTTGAAATATAGAGAAAGAATAACTAAATAGATTTAGAAACATATAAATTTAATATATTACGATGATTTATTGTGTTTTATGTAGTGATAAAATATATATGTAAAAAATTAATTATATATATATATATATATATATGAATTATTTATTTATCTCGATATTGTTAAAGTTAAATTATGAAGATATCTTATAAAATGTATTTAATAGTGATAAATTTTTAGAAAATAATATAAAAACTGAAAAAATTGAAATATTTCTTGAGTAATGTTTGATGTTAATGGGCTTGAGTATCAATAATGTTCAATTTGAATTTTTTATGTTAAAATTACTTCATTTACACATTAAAAATTAATATTTTTAAAAATTATTTTGAATTTTCACTCTAAAAGGAAATAATGTAATCCTTTCCAAAATACATAAATGTTTCATTTTTATATACCTATCCTTCCAAAATACCTCTATTAAATCCACTTTTCATGTTCATAAGTAATTGTACTTTTAAAAGTAGATTTATAAAAATTTTCAGACGCATTCTAGTGGATGTTGTTTTAGGAGTATGTTAAGGGTTTCATAACCCCTCTATCAATTCATATTTATGATTATTTTTGTTTAAAATATTTTTAAAATTCATATATTTTTCTAAAATTGATTTAATTCTATGTAATTATCATATATATGATCGATCAATGCTAATATATCTATACATTTCCTCTCACAAAACTCTTTTTCATCAGCAGTTGGTATATTAAAATATAGGTTTTACAAAAACTATGTCTCCCATTTGAATTTCCACCATAATAATTTCAATAATAAATTTAATCCTTTAATGTAAAACTAAAACATTAACTAATGTATAAGATAATGTTTTTATAAAATCAATCATATTTTTTTATTTCACTAATTTTAAACGTTTTAAAAAATTATCGATCATCATATTGGTTTTCTCCAACCTATATAAATGAAAATGTTATCATAATCATTTTAATATCATGTGTATGTCATAAAAAATGATTTTATAATTTAATATTACATTTATAACAGCATAATTTAATGATTTTTAACCTATAATGGTAAAATTCCCTTTAGAATAATAAAATTAGTTATAAATAATCATAGTCTTTTTAACTATGAAGAATATGATTATCAAGGTAAAATTATATAATTATTCACTATTTCATGACATATTTAGAATAATTTATTATGGATTTATATAAAACAATTCAAATGAAATCCGTAATTCATATAAATCTTTTTTAATTGGATAATTAACTGTTATCATTGTTTCCACATAGTTTTGACGATTATGAACCTAATGACATCAAAATGACCAATATGTACAATACTAATTTATTAAATAAAAGGCGAATGGTAATACATAAAAAAACAACAAAAAATAACATAGAATATGATTCTTAATCATATAAATAATTAATGTAATTTTTATTCATGATGTTTGAGGATTTATGAGGTGAGTGAGGTCTCAAAGTAATGGGTTCTATTTTAAAACCATACATTAAAAGCCTTAATTACTTTATATCAACTCATTATCACCCATTATTATATTCCTTATATTGTTTAATAATTGTTACTACCTATAAATATTTTAATTTTTGAGGAATCATTATGTTGGCATTGACATTCCATATAAGATAATCAGATAATTTTTTTAATGATTTCTAAAAGGGTGATTTTTTTGTATGATGTGTGAATAAAACAAAATTTTAAAAGTCTTCCAAATGATCAATGTATTTATTATTAATCATTATTTAATAAGATTACACTTCATAATTTTATGGTTTTCAAATGTAATATCTATTTTCACAGAATTTAAAAAATATTTCCCTTAAAATAAAATATTTTAAAATGTAAAATGGTATATCTTCCTTTTTAATCATTAACAAAAAAATATTATAATTACGAGTTGAATGTAATGTATTATTATTTTTATAATGATGATCCAAAACTGTTTTTTAATTTGATTTATTGTATATGGGAAATATTTATGACAGTTAGTAAGGAAGGGATATAGATCTTCAGTCATATAGAAATGATTTTATCTCTCGATATGTATTTTAGAATTAATCAAATTAATTATTCCATTGAATCAGTGGTATTAGGATTTATTTCAATAGGATATGTGAATGTTTTATTTTTATAATGTCCAAAGTGTCCACAAATTTTTTAAGAAATTGAAAATAGTTTAATATAGGTTCTTTGAAAAAATGTATTTATTATTGATTTTGGGTTTTTATGCATTCAGAATTTATTACTATTTTTTTTCTTTTATATAGGTATTGATTTTTTTAAAATGTCCAAATAGGTTTCCATTTTTTACTATATTAGTATTTCTTTTCACATTACGAATTTTCAAATAATTTCTATGTTAAATAATTATGATTATAAATTATTAGGAATTCAATGATACGATTACAAGGAATTAGCTTTGAGTAAATAAGGTGGATCATTTAAAGATATTTTCGTCATGGAAATATTTTCCATTTTTTTAAATTTGTAAGGGTTTTGGTAAATTATTAATATAATATTTTAAAACATAAAACCTAAATTGTATCTGGAATGTCTATAATGTAAGGTTTTCTTAATTTCAAATCACACTATTGTATTTATCATCATCTCATTATAATTTTCATCTATATAGTGTTGAGATAACTGTTTATGTAAGGATGTGGTTAGCTGAGTGAAAATTATTAGTTGGGGATAACATCACAGGTTTAATAAGTCTATGGGGGATATAAATCCAAATGAATATATACCCGATTGTGGTCTTTTGAGTTTGTATATTGATAAGAATACGTATTTATTTATAGAAGTTATTTTTTTGAATAATAATACATTGTTGAGGAATGAATAACATTTAAGTTTAATAAATGTTTTGATGTTATGATAATTTTGGTTAGTTGGGATAAAGATCTGTTTGATTTTGAGAAACTATGGTTGTATTAGGACCCTTGGGAGTTGATTAGTTATTTGATTTATAGGTGAATATGCTTATTTGGGTCGATGCTGACCATATTTTTTGGGATTAAGGTATATATTTGATAATATGTGGTTTTTTTAATGAATTTTATTATTTTATAGAAAATATATTTTATCAAGATAATAATGTATTTTAGGTTTATAAATTTAGTAAAATGTTTTTAATAAATATTTAGATTCGATAAATTTTGGTGAGAAATATTTTAATTAATTTTTAGAGAATATTTGATCTTTGTTTTCTTGATTAATAGGGCCTCATTTTAAATCCTCCATTATTTTAAAGTGCTGTTATTTTATATTTCCCTTAATTGTCTTAAAAACTACATCTTTAAAAGAACAATTTAATCTTGTAAATTTATTTACAACAATTTTATAATTTCTTTCCCTCTATATTTGATTTATATTTCACACACTACATTGTTCATAATATTCTTTGATCAGTGAATCACCTTTAATTAATTCATGCACTCTCATAATTGAATATGGTATTATAATATTAGTTTATTGAACAATATAATTATATGATTTTTAATTACGTTTTGGGGATATTAATTTCCTTCTCATATTTTATAGGAATTTATTAGTCTTAATTATCCATTATTAAGTCATGGTCTATGTTATTCGAAAAATAAAATTTGTTATCTTAGACAGATCATATTAAGATAAAAGAGGTGGTAAGGGAGTTAATTTAGTTTCTTTATTTTTTTAGAATAGAAAAACCTCCCTCTATCATTTATGAATGAATATTGAAATTTAGTTTGGTAATTAATGAAGTGGAAATTAAAAAATAAAGAAGATACAGATAAATAGATATTTATACTAGTGTAGGGAATAAAAGTAAATAATTCCACTCAAACATAACTCTTCACCATGATTTTTATGATTTTCACTAGACCGATCCTTTTTTTAGGGACTGCAAATCATTTTTCTAGGGATTTCACTATTTAGTTCAAGCAGTTAACACTTGGTATAAGAAAAATATATTTCAACTGTGCTCCAGCACATCTTTTGACAACAACAACATTTAGAGATTCTATTTCTAAGAACCACTACAATAAATTATATTAAACATGATGTTTTTAATGTTTTCATAACACATATGTTTGAAAAAACTAAAAAAACAATAATATCCACAAGAGATGAACTGCAAAACAATCCTCATAATGAGAGTCTTCTAAACATTGAAATAATCAAATATTGGAACACTTAATGAAATGAAAATTCTTATTCATTCCTTATATAGAATAAATTGAATTTTGTTTTTTGGGGATCTTTTAGAATGAGTAATAAATATTTTTTATGCACTTTACCTCAAATGAAAAAGGCAAGAAATATCTGAAATTTGAAAAAATTCACTACATATCAATTGAATTCAAACACATGATCTGTAGAAAAATAGGGATATTTTAGATGTCTATTTTATATAAAATTTTGATAAAAAATATATAAATATAAAATATCGTTTTTATTTTTTTTATCGTGGTACATGGATCTTATTATATTGAAATTTTTACATAAATTTGTAATAAAAATTATAATGATTGTAAACTATCATTAAAATCTTACTAATGTTCATTGATGGTAGTAAATACCCAGTTCATGAATGAAGTATATGATTATCATAATTAAAACCATGTACTTGAATTGATGATTAGAATCCACATACCTGATTACACTTCACATAATGATCTTCAATCAAATATGTTTTTTTCCTATGCATCCAAATATGTTATGTCTAATTAAAGTATCTTAGTAATTTTTACCATGTAGGTGATTCATATAATTAATTTCTTCACGTAAGAGTTTTAAATAATTAGTTCACCCCATAGGTGATTACTCATGTTTATGATTAGTCAGTAAAACCATTTCATATAGCTGATTGATTATGTAGAAAATTTATCACATTAAAAATATTCTTATATTAACTAATTTCCCCATAATAAATTCTGGGATATATCTAATTAACATAGCCATTTTTTACCATATAGTAAAAAATATCACGTAACCGCCTTTTCAAACATAGGTATATTATAGTTAAAAACATCAAGAATACATATTTAGTGAAATTAACCACAAAATACACAAGAATAAGATAAATCATAAAAACAATTAGATAGATAGATCATCAGTAAATAATAAATAGTATTTGAGATCATGAAATCCGATATATCATGGGATTTTTTGGATCAATATTAGCATCCCAACAATCACCACCTTTATAATAGTTAAAAAACCCATTAGATAGTCTAGTATACATAGAAATTGAAATTTTAAAAAGTGATTAATAGAAATTAAATGTAGAAAATATTCCATTTCAAAATTTATTGTTGATCCCCCTTAGTTACAATATTTATTTTTGAATTCTAGAAAAATATCCTCATTTTAATAGTCTTCTCCCTACTTTTGATGTTATAAAAACATCTCCCTATATTTTGGTAAGTTACAAAACTTCTCCCCTTTTTTGAGTTATTAAAAAGGAAAAGGTAAAGAGAGATAAAACATAGATTAGTATAGTTCATTAGTTTTGTGAAATATTTATGTTTAGTGTGAAAATGAAATTATGGAATTATAGAGATACTGAATTTTATTAAAATAAAATAAAGAGATAAAAACATAAAATAAAAAAATTAACTATGAAATATGTCCAAAATAAATAAATAATAATGTATATTATAATTGTTTTGAAATAGAAATACACACCCACAAATTATAATTAAAAAATATAATTCCAGGAATCCAGGATTGTTTGGGTAATGTGATTTTAAGGATGGAGTAGTTATGAAGATGGATGGAGTAGAAATTGATGGAATCAAGTTATCATAAACATGTTCTATTCACTGATAGTTATTCTTTATAGTACTATATTGATTAGGACCAAGAGTTCTTCTTCATGTCATTTGAAATGGGGCTTAGACACACATGTTAATCCTCAATAAAACATCAAATTTGGATATTTATGAATCAAAATATATGATTTCATGTGAATTTAGTTGACTATTTATAATAAATTCCTAATAAATGTTTTATGATGTTCTACTTACCTATAAAAGAAACACACTAACTCACTAAAAGATAGATGAAAAAACATAGGGGTAATGTCTGGTGATGACATACCTAAAGAAATATCCATGGAAACCTTCTTCATAATTATATTTAAAAAATATACATGTATATTGTTAGAAATTTCAGTGAAAAAACTATTCTACCCATTCTATTCACATGCTTTTGAAAACAATGATAAAATTTATTAACATCAATTAGAGAAGACTAAAAAATAAAATACCAATAGAAGGCTTAGGTTCACTAGAGTTTGAAACAACATGAGGTTTTTAAAAGATCAAATCACTACCTATAACTAGAACATTCACTTCTAAATATTCATATGATTCCAAATATGAATCTTCTATTCAAAACAAATCCATAATTATTGAATATTTTTACTTATAATATATTAAAAATAGTATATTGTTTCTATCATTATGTATAATGAAGCATAAAATTATTTATTAGTCATTAATTGTTACACCTAAAGATTATTTTATAATTTCTCACAAGGATTTATAAAAAGGAATAACATGTTATTCTAGGCACCTATCTTTCCCAACATTAGTCTTCTTAAAAGATTCCTTGGTTCATGAAATTGACCAAAAAGATTATCTTTATCTCTCCCAATATCACTTAAGGAAGAATTTATTCATGGGGAATGTGAATCTAAGAAGTTATTGAACCTAAATCTGACAGAATCGGATGAAAATTATTCTATAAATTTGAATGAATTGGAGAAACTGAAGGATCAAGTGTGGATAGTTGACAATTCTATATATATTCAAACTAGATTACCAAAAAATTGTTTTAATGTGTGAATAATATATTTTATTTCGATATGAAAAAAATTATTTCACCAAAAATTTCTTGAGAATAATTTCATTTCATTTATAATGGATTTTAAAACACAACGCTTTGAGATGATATGATTTCCCTAGGAATACCGAACTAATCTATTGTACAACAAAAATCATTCAAACTGTGGACTAAGTCTTTCATTTCTTGAAATTCTTTAAAATGTACCTTAGATCTAGATTATTGAACATGTGGTTCTCATTGAACAATAACGATAAAAACTCACTAGGTTCCACCATTCCAAATAACTTATTAAAATATTAATTAGCAACAAAGCACTCTTTATGTTCACTAAACTCATCTTTTCATGAAACTAGTACAACTTTTAAATGAATATTATCAGCTGTAGATTTGTTCGGATATATAATTACTTCATTATAATTCAATTCCTTTTTAAGGATTTATGATATATTGCTAATAGAATGAGATATTCCTTGAGAAAATTGAAGGTGAAAATGGTTTTAATGGGTCATGGAAACGTCTTTGAAATCCCCTAAGAACCTAAACTACCCAATTTTTATCAAAAGGTGATCGCATAAAAATTGGATAATATTTTTCATGGACTTATTCTAAGTATTGATATCTCTAAACTTCATAATATATAGTACCAGAATTAAAAAGAATATCTTCAGAAAAATAGACAGTTTAGTTAATGACTTTCTCTGTAATTTGATTTTCATCATTAAGAAAAATGACTTCAAGAGGAACATGGATCTATGCCACCACATTCTCTAGAACATGAGTAGGATCACCAAATTTTATAATTATAAATAGATCATAAGATTAAATTGTTACTAATTTTCTAATTTAATAACCTCATAGACACCATCTCAAAAGGTGTTTCATTATTAGTTAGTGAGGCTTGAGCTGACTCCACCTGAGTCATACTTCCCTTACCAACCACCTTTAAATAATTTAAAGAATAATCAAAATATCTAATCACATTCATGTAAAATGATGATTGAGAATTAAATTTATTAAATTTAACAACATCACTATTATTTAAATATACTTTATTCAACTTTAAAACAAATTAATCTAATCAACTATAAAGACAATTGCCTAATTTTCCTTTTTTATTACAATAATGATTCAAGAATATCATCATGTATCGTTGAAATTTAAAAATTAAATTGTTGATCAATATGTACATAAAGTATATATCATGAAAAGAACATTCACATCTCTGAAAATCTATGAACAATACCTATTTTGAAAAAATTACACAAAACCATCCATTCCAAAGCCATCTATTTTGATGGATTATGTTAATAAATTTAGGTTCTAAATAAAAACATGAAAACATAATTTGGACCTATTGAGATTTTTCCATCAATAATCCTTTTGAATAACCCCCCTAGGGGATAATGAATGATATTTTACATTTCAAAAGAAGAAACTACCACTACGTATCCTTTTATATTTTAGGATATTTAATCAATTAAATGGTTAAACTAGAACTCTAAATTCATAAAAAACACACTAAATTCTTCCTTGAAAAAGAAAACTCAACATCTTATGATGAAACAAAATGTCCCATTTTTTAAATTCATGTTATTTTTTAACAAAATTATATTTTTCTATATCCACTCTACATCTATGGATTTTTCTACAACAACACATAGTTCACTTCTTATATTTTCCTAGAACAAACCTGAGCCTAAATCATCAACACACATTGAGTTTCACATTTCAATGAGTTAAATTGAAGATAAATTGTTGATTGATAGTTTAGAGATCATGGTTTTTATTTGAAACGAGGTTACAAAAGAAAATTTAAAAATGGAAATTAAACGATTTTATATTGGGTCACATACCCATATAATAATGGTCTTACATACAAATGTTTGGATTATTGTTACATTATACTAATTAATAAATTATAATAATAAATAATGAAAATAAAAGAATGGAATTTATAATTTTTTAAAATACAGGATAAAAAACAATAAAAATAAGAATACTTTTCATATAACATTAAACTAAATAATATATTAGAACCCTAAATTTAAATTTATTCAAAAATAATGAGAATAAATTGATTTAAATTAGAATAAATAAATTCTATTTTAAAAATAATAAACCTTGTTCTCATTTAATAATATAAAAATAATTTCAAACAAGGGGTTATGTAAAAATATTATAAAAATAATTTTATTTAGATTAAAATTGAAGATAAATATCTCTTTTTTCGCATGTTCTCATAATAAAGGATGCCTTATGTAAAAATTATTTTTTCTTCAATGATTTATTATATTTATAGAAATATTTTACTAACATGTGTTATTAAAATAAATTTATACATGATTATAATTTAATCCAATGTCAATTACGGTGTGTTTTATCCAAAACAGTTATTCTTAACAACTACATATATAAATATATTTTTATTTAGTAGTAGGTAATGAAATATAATGTTTCTTAAACATGATCAAGATTCACTGGATTTACAATTAAAATTTAATGTTCCTATTGTACTCATATTACAGAGTCAAAAAATAAAAAATTTAGTATATGAGTAATGTATTAAATTTAAGTCATATGTTTTTATAAAATTAACTAAATGTGAAGTTATACATATTAAATATCTGTAAATCCTTTTCCAATTTTGAAATCCAATTCATTATGATTATTTTCAAATCATGCTGAAAAAAACATTGAAAATGTAATATATGTTGTACAAGAGTTCATATACAATAAAATCAAAATTAATCCTTGGTAATTTTTTTTCAACTCATTTACAATCATTATCCATGTCAATATTTTCCTTATAAATCATAGTTGTAGTATATACTTTTTGAAATTCATGCCCAAATCGTGTTAGTATATATTGTAAGTATTTTCATTAAATTATCACATCCCTAGTGTGTTTTTAATAAATATAAGAAACTATAAAATAATTTCACTCATCCATCATTCTAATTTCAGTAACATATTTGAATGATATTTGAAAATTCATTTGAAGTGTTTTTATTTATAGAACAAAAATTACATCATAAAAAAAATATTTTCAATAACAATATATCCAATGATTATGTTTTATTAAATAAGTAGGATTGTCTTTACCTTCTAAATAATCATTTTACAAAAAAAGTACAAAAACGATCAATACATTATCTTGGTTCTTGTATAAGGAAATAGAGAGCTATGGAATGTTGAAAATCAAAATTTTGAAAATGATGGGTTTTTAAGAACTAGGATGTTGTTCATCCAAAACTTAATCCATTAACTTTTTTTAATATTATTTTATGTCAATATGACATAATTTAAATTTAAAATATGATTAATAGTTTAAAGTAATTTCAGTAGATTATAATATAGATATCAGGGACAAGGACTACTTTAGTATATACCTTATTCTTAAATATACCCTTTGGCTAAAAATATATCCTTATTTCTTGTTATCACATCGTGATTATCCTTCTTATTTTCAAAAACATATTCAATTTATATAATAGGATAGTCATAGGGTATATTACCTAATTACAATACATTGTTTCTATTAAATAAGCTTACTTTTTCTTGAATTATGACAACCCATTTTTTCTATAGAGTCATCTTGTACAGAAAGTTTCTCTAACTAAGAAAAAACAATAAAAATTCTAAGATTTTTCCTACACATCATCTAGTTTAAATACTTTATATATATATATCATATAATATATTCTAATGAAATGTTATTAAGGGTTATATAATTTATTAAAAACACAACTTTAGCTTCATTTGAATCCGAGAATTCATCGTTTGGTTCTGTAAAACCATGTTCCAATTATTTTTCCACTATGCTGTTAAGGAGAGGATCAGAATTGATGTTTTAAAATGAATAGAGTATTTTATCATTTTGAGTTACATTGTGATCAAAAGGCTCAGATTCAATATATTTCACATGATTTTATTCTTAAAATATCTTTGATAATTTATTGAATACTCTATATGAATTTGTAGTAGAATAATAGCCTAGAAATATTCCTCCATTGTCTTTCGGATCAAACATACCAATATTATCCATGGTGTTTAAAAAATACTTGTTCCATCCAGAAACCATATACTATAAGAAAAATTATTTCCACTATTCAATTGAAAAAATGGTGTTTTACTTATAATAGCTATAATTAAAAATATATTTATAACATGACATGATGTATTCAAAAATTCAACACAAAAATAAGTAGTTATGTTATATTGAAAAAAAATCCAATAAATTTGTTATCAATTTCTAATCCTGCATTCAACTACACCATTCTATTTAAGTGTCTTGGGGGAATAAATTGTATTCTTGATACCATAATTTGAGATATAATAATTGATGAAATGGTTTAAAAATTATCCTCTATAGTCACTTCTTAATGAAATAATTTTAGAATATTTACATTTAGAACTAGTTTTAAAATACATTTATAAAATTAGAACATGTTTTACAATTAACACTTAAAATGAAGTACTACGTATTTCTTGAAAAATAATAAAATAAATCAAAAACATAAAAATTAACCTCTATGGAATAAATAATTAGATGTCCTAAATAATATGAATTATTTTTATTGGTCTAGAAGTATAACCCACATTAATTTGTTTACAAAAGTACCAGTGTTGCTTGAATATTTTTTCATTAATCACAAATATATTTTTTATTCAATATATGTTATGGTTAATATAAAAATAAATATATTTCAGATAAATTTCTCAATGAATTACAATTACAATGTCACAATATTATATTCCACATCCAAGACTCATTTATTTTAGTATTTATTTTGAACATCTTTTTTCACTCAAATAATTATGATCTTGAGTATAGAAATTCCCTATTTAAGGTTCCATAAATTTATGAATTTTATCATTAAAAATAGATTATCTTTTATTTGTAAAAACAATAAAATAAACATTATGAGAAAGTTGATTGATACATATAAAATATTTCTTTAAAACATAAACATATATAACAATTTTTATATAGATAGATTTTGGATTTATAATAGTTCCAACACCCGAAATATTTTCTCTATAATTGTCAAGATAATTGACATTACCACCATCTTTCATTGATGTTTTGTGAAAATGAGATATATCTATACTCATATACATTGATCATCCCTTATCCATATGTCATCCATAATTGGTTCTATGGGACTTTTATACTTAGAAATAATTATTAAAACAGAAATTGTTTTGGTACCAATATTTTTTGGGGTATAGAAAGGATATAAATAAATTATGTAAAAACTTAAATCTATTTGGGCTGTCCAAAAAATCAATACTAAAAATTCAAAAACATCTTGTTAATAATATTTTTAGATCCACAATACTATAGGTATTTCAAACAAAAAATATTCACATAGTGAAGTAGCTCACCACAAATAAAACAAGTTATTTTTCAATGATTTGTAATTTTGGAACAAGTTAAAAAATAGTACATTAAAAACATTAGGGTTTCACTAGAATTAACATTCTAAATATATTTTTACCAATTTAATTTTTACCAAGAATTTGATTTGAATAGTTTTTAAGCTTTGTAAAAACACTATCTTCATACTTAAATTATTGAAATTCCTTTTTTCAAATTTATAATTTTAATTCCATGTTCTATACATGGATAAATAGAATCTTATAGTTTTGTATTTAGATTTAGAATATATTTATCTATGTATTAATTTTCACTAAAAATCTCTTCATAGGACTTTTTAAGAGTTTAGTTTTCATTTTTAAATATTCATACATATTTTATATCCTAGAAGAACATTAATTAATTTATTCAAATGATAAATATCATTTTTCTAAATAATTTTTTTTTTCTGAGAATAGTAATTAGAATGTACAAAATCACTATGTGACATTGAAAAAATATTTTATTTCTAATCAGAATGCACAAATTTTGTTTTTTAATTTTACGAACCACCATAATCCTCAAGAAAACACTATGTTTCTTTAATCAATTTCATTGAATTTTTTGGTACCCAAATTTCATGAAGTATTTATCTTATGGATATTTGGTATCCTAAAGATATAGAAAATTATTCTGGATGTGTGCAATATTAATTGATTAAATGATATTGCATCATTATTATATTAATATAACTTATAATATTTGTATAAATATAAATTATTATTTTTTGTTTATATAACATCTTGAATTTTCTTGGAAAGTGGTGAAGATAACTATTTGAAGTAGAACTAAATAATTAATTTTCATCACATGGCTCTTTTATCATATTTTATTTACACTTGTTGTCATCCTTTGAAGATGAGACATTTAAATTAGGATTATACTTTATAACAAACCTATGTTATCTAGGAATATCTTCCATCTATTCCACTTAAAAAAAAGAGTACCAATAAGATACTTTATGTCAAATGTTTGACGTTTATTGATTATATGATAGAAACCAATATAACACTCTACCTTTAATGTATTATTATGAGAACTTGTAGGGCCTAGTCTAGTTTTCTTATAGATGTTCATAAGGAAGAAACATTATTTCAATTTTCTTTATGTATTCCATTCAATTGTGTGATATGTTATCCTTTCATAATTGTGAAAGTTTCAATCTCTAGTTTAGATGTATTATATTTGAGATCCCACTTGTTATATATTAATTTATAAAAAATGATATTATAGTCCACATTTCATGAGATGTTTCTCATTGAGAAACTCTGTTACACTAATCCAAACTTATTCCTTATTTTATAAAATTCATATAATTATAATTCAGATCATTAACAGATTTAGTTTTAGAATCCCTTGTTTCTGGTTCTATATTTTGATTTTCATAAGGATTTAAATATTTATAATAATTAATCAACCAATATTCTTTAGATATATAATCATATGTTCCTTCCAACAACAATAATTATTACAATTTTAACAATGTAATCTTACTATAGACATCAATTCACTATTTTAACTCATAGAACCATTATTGACGACATCATTAGATATCAACTTATATATATGGGAACTAGATAATCAACTCCACTAATCTCAAATGAATTTGGAAAATAACTATACTAATACTAGGGGTGGATTGAGTTTTTTTAGTTTTTCTCTACAAATAAAAACCAAAACTCTTATTTGTGAGTGATTTTTGATTTATTCATTAATAAATAATGAATTAAAAATGAAATAAAAAGTAATTGAGGCCTACATATATTTTTTTTAGTTTTTTAGGGTATATAAGTTCCCTAGTTCTCTTCACCACCACTCTTATCCATGAGTGTGATGATTTTCTTATGAACATTACTTTTTTAGGGACTTCCAGTCCTTTTTCTTAGGTTTCATGACTAATTACAATTATTAGATACTCTGTACAAGAATATGATATTTCAACTATTCTGTAGAATGGATTTTCAGAAAAAAATATTATAATGCTATTTTTATATGTACCTTTATTATTTTTCTCATAGTTGTAAGATATAGCTGTCAGGAAAAAAATATATCCATGAGAGATAAAATAATGAATAAGAAACCAAGGAAAGTTTTATAAACATATAAAGAATAAATAATAAGAAAAAAATTAAATTATACTTATCCTTATATGTTATCATAGAAGAACAAATTTTATTTTTTAGAAATATTAGTGAACAAGTTATATATATTATCTTATACACTTCATATCACATTTAAAAGGTAAAATATATATATAATTTTAAATGTATTCACTAATTATTATTTTAAAAAAACACATGATCAATAAAAAATATGGATCCATGAAAATTACTTTTTCATTGAAATTATAATAAAAATATGAAATATATAGAATATATACTCATCTTTGTCTTTTGTCTCAGTATATGGATCTTATTATATTTTATTATTACTTAATGTTGTAGTTTAGAATTTATGGATTATAATGAATCATAAAAATATTTCTAATGTGCTTCAATAGTAATAAATACTATCTTACAACGTGATGTAACACATTTTCATAATTGAAAACAGATAGACGAATTGAAAATTTGAATCAATTTAGCTGATTTTTCTTTATGTGTCCAAATTGAATCACATATTCATTTTTGTTTACATATACAAATACGACACATATGATTGAGGCAAAATCACCATTTTCACAATGTAGACAATTCACTTTAACTAATTCATTTACAAATATGGTTTATATAATTGATTGATCACATTACTGATTATTAACATATCAAATTACTCTATGTAACCATTTTACATATATGATAGATCATATTCACAATTTATTATTTTGGAGATCTTTTCGAGGTATTAAATTTCCACATAGGTGATTTTGTGATGTAGCTAATTGATATAGATATTTTCATTACTTTATAAATAACATCACATATATTATTTTCTAGAGTTAAGAAAATTGTAGATAAAATCATCCATTTCTTATTTATAAAGAAATTAACTATAGAATAAATTAGAATAAGTCAAAAACCTAATAAAAATTCGAAAACAATATCATCAATAAATTATGAAGGGTATTTTAGATCAAAAAAACCTGAAAAAGACGGTATATATTAGATAATAACTAATAGTCGAACAAAAATTCCAAGGTGTAATTCTTCTATAAGAGCATCATTTATCATAATTTAATTTTTTTTCAAGGTTAATAAAATTCATCTTTGTGTTCTAATTTTTATTCTGGTTGTATTGATATATAACTAATGTCAAAATGATATTTTATTAATCATTTTCTTTTCTCTATGTAATGATCATTTTATCTCAAACATTGTTATATTGTGAGTAATATGTTCTTTCATTCCCATTCTCATAATTTATTTTCATACATTCTATGTGGACTTACATTTTCATGACGTGTTATTTATCTCAATTAAATTTCATGTTATTTATAACTCACCACCACTTCATTTAATATTTTTTCATATATTTTTTTTGTTCTTTCATAATTTTTTTATTTTTAATGGTAAATTAGTGTTCTTTAAATAATCCTTAATATTTCACATTATCTCTATTCTAATGTAAATTTATTTTATATGGAGTTTTTAAAATCAATTGAAAAAACCATTATAATATTTCTTCATAAATATATATATTGATATTATCTACAACTTTACATTACATCTCATTCTATTTATTTCATTTCAATGATTCATTTTGCGATATTCATTTGGAATTATGTTTTTCTAAGTACAAATTCACCACTTGACATAGACATTTAAAATGATAAAATTTTTCTAATATAATAAAAAATTGGTCATCAAAACAATGGAAATAATAAAACTTATGGATTCTTTAAACTGTGTCAATTATTTTAAAAAATAAGTAATATATTTTTAATTTTTAAACAATTATTATATTTACATTAATAGAATAATATTCAACATTATAGGGAAGATATATTATTAAATAGTAAACTAAATATAGATTAACATATTAAGAACATATATTATTAATGATTATGAAGTAGTGACATTTTTACATAAAAAATATAACCACATAGGTTCTCTTAAAAAAGAAATAGATTGAAAAATAGTTATGTACGATGATGTAATTTTATTATTAAAGGATATAATATCCACTTATCAATTTTTATATCATATCATACTTTATTATGATACTATATTTTCTCAAAAAAATAAATTTTTATTTTATGAATTTACTAGAACAAGAAATAACAATGTCATAAGTAAATTTAATGATCAAAGAGAACTATATATGATGGGAATTAGTGTAAAAAATATTACATTTATATTTACCTAAATATCTAATATAATTATTATATCATGAAGCCTAATGAACCTTTAAATAAATAAAACAATATAATAATTGAATTTATTGTATTTTTGACTTATGATTCTTATATAAGAAGTAATATTATATTTTAAATATGAAATAAAATTAAGAAATAATAGTTAGAAAACATAATTAAATTGATAAGAAGTTTTTTTGAGGTGGTATGGAATTTCATTATTTTCATTATTGATGAATGTTATGTGATGAGGTTTCTTGGAAAAATATAGGTAAGAAATACATTATAAAATAAACTATGGAAAGTTAAATCTGTGAAATGAATATAATATTTGAATTAATGAATCAGTTTCCCTAAAGAAAGAGATAATGGGGAAAGTAAATATCAACACATTTAAAATAAAAGAGATAATTTAAAGGATTATGTACAAGTGTAATAATGTTTTATTATAACATATATAGAATTTATAAATCAATAATTTATTCTATATAAATTTTAAATAATATTAATCCACCTTGTCCATCACTGGGTATTTAGAATTTTTGAATTTTTAGCACAAATATCAAGATAGGGAAACTATTTTGGATTGATTCACAATTATATCTAAAATAATATTCAAAAATAAGTATTTATGACTAAAAATTTTATTACGTAAAAATGGTTATTGGAAACGAAACATTATTTTCATCATAAAAAATAATTCATGACCAAATGATAACATTGTTTCATATAACTTTAAAAAATCCTAAAAAATGAAAAATTTATTTTAAAAAGTAATATTTTGAAATATCATATATTATAAAAATTTATGTAATTTTTTGTACTCAAATTAAAAATCTATATAAAAATAAATAAAAAATATAATTAAATAAAAAATCCATGACACATTATTTAAACAAAATAAATAACACATCATTAAAATATAAAAAAATATAATTCATAACACATATAGAATATTTATAACTATTAATAAATAAATTTCAAAAATAATCCTCATAATTAAAATTTTGGAGTGTATTGAGAATGTTTGAGAAGAATATAGAGTGGTGGATTGGGTGGGATTTATTTATAATATATGTTATCATGATGTGCTTTTGGAAAATAATTATTCTTTTTTAATTTTTATTTATATGAACTACTAACAATTGATATTTTTGATGGAATAATTATTATTTTTGGATATTTGTTTCGGATTGTATATGAATCACAAAATATACTAGGAAGAAATTATCTATCAACCTATTAATAACATTTTTGGTGATGGGTAAAAAATGTATAAATTTATTTAATTCCAACCCAATTATGAAACAACATGGTTCCCATGTAAAAAAAACCATAGTGTTATAGTGTTATTTGTTATTGAATAGAAACCGTGTCACAAGAAACAGATTACTATATGATTATTTGTGAAAAAATACCCCATTACTTCATTAATGAAAATTTGTGATATGTTTATATGTCATGGAAGACCTATCCAGTTACAAATAATCTCCATGAGAAATGGTTTTTTTTGACAGATTGAGGGGGTAAGGGTAGGCAAAAAACCATAGTGAAAAAGGGATATTTATGAAAAAATACTCTATTCTTTACCAAATAATTCGTTACGACAAGATACCATATTTAATAACCTATATATGAAAGGGATATTTTAAATTTAGAGGGGATTACACCCCAATGAAACTTAGTGAAATGTTTATTTGTGATAGACAGTCTAATTACGTTATAAATAATCTTATTTTACTAGAGATTATCATAAATATCCTCCAAGAGAAAGGTTTTTTTGCAATAGAATCGGGGAAAATGTCCTAAATAATCGTTTAACAAAGGGTTATTTGGGATAGACATCCCATTCTATCAGAAATAATATTACCTAGAATGGATTTTATATAATTCAATAGAGAGTCCAACATAAAATATTTTAGTGGTAAACAATCATTTACTACAAAATTAAGGGTTTATCACAAAAAATCCCCCCAACAACAATGAATAGATTACAACCAACATTATTTGGGATGGATACATTAAATTAATGATTTTTATAAAAAAATATCATTTCTAATGCAATGGATGTTTACTCATAAATAATTCTTTTATAATAACTACTTGATACTAAGTTATAGTCCATAAAAAAACAATATCACAAGAGGATAAATTTATTCACTATAGAACATCTTGAATGTTATAGTGTGCTGCCTAAATATCATGTCCCACACCTCTCACAACATTACAATACCAACATCATAACATAAACCTCCATAACATGGAAAACTAAACCATTAATCATTTTTATCAAACATATTTCCCTATATGATGAAATACTCAAGTCTATACGATGACTCACTTCTCCATTGTAAAAAACCTACTCCATCTTCACTTCACTTGCTCCACAATTATCTTGACACCTTAGAAACATATACATTTCAATTTAAGTGCCCAATAATGTGAAAAATTTAAAATATAAATAAATAAATTAATTATTAATATTGTAGCAGTAACATAATATTTATAAAATTAATTTATTTAATGATAGATAATTAACTTTATATAATCAGTGGAATTGTAGGTCTATATTAGTGAGTAATATTCATAAATAATAATGCATTAATGGTTATTAAATGATCATATAAAGGATCTTATTAAATGTTAAACTTTTTATCAACATAATTTAACACCTTAAAATGGAAATCATAGTAAAAAATATAATAGAATAAAATGTTAATATTATGCATTACATGATTCCTTTCATATGAATTATATAGGGTCTGAATCACCTTCTACATAATAACAACCCTTGTTTCATCATATTTTATCATTTGATAATTTTTTTGATATAAAAGAGAAGTAATGGTATGAAAAAATAAAAACTAATATTGTTATGAAAATATATCAATAAATATAATGGTTATAACTATATTGGGAAAAACTAATAACAAATATACCAATGAACCATTGGATGAAATCTGCATCATCATGAACTCCCATGATATTATTTGACCGAATTTAATTATAAAATATAGTTAAATAAATATTATTATGGAATAAATTGATAAGTTGAATGAAGGAATAATATAATGGGTTATTTATAAGAAGAATATATGAACACTGCGTGTAGTAATTAGGGACATGTGTTTTAAGAACACTAAAAATATGATATGATGAGAAAAAAGTAGTATTATATTTAATAAAAATATATTATATGATTTTATATTTATTATATAACCTGAGTATTTATTCTATCAAAAAGAATTATAGGATAAGTAATATTATAATTACACATGTAACATTAATTTTGTGTTATGCTTTATGTTATGGGTTTGATAAATTTTTCTAAATTGATTTCATATTTTCATTATTATTTTTTTAGTTATGTGTATTCATATAGATATTTATTATTAAGATAATTATAAAAGTTTCATTATGAAGGTTTGAAAAATTAATATAAATTTTTATTGTAGAATAGAATCATTGTTATTTTAAATAAAATTTTATTTTTTATGTACATTATATTTTTATTTAAAACATTAATTTTTAAATATTTAAATTTAATTATATAAAAAAGATTCAATTTTTGATTTCAGAATTTTAAATTATCATATGGTTAATTTTTTGTATTTATCATTAAATATTTATTTTCTAATGAATACATAAAATTAATATTTTTACAAATATCTTATTTTTATGACTGTATCAATACTTAAGTAAGTGTTAAATTTTTATGTTACTTATGGAACATCCCATAGATGATATAATATTCATTATAAAATTTATTTTTATTAAATTAAAATAAATTAATTATTAATTAAAGATAAATATGATATATGATTATTGATACTAACACAGTGTTTGTTTAACATGAGAGAATATATAAATAGAGTCATAGAAATGATATATACGACAATATAATAATATTAACACATATAAAAGTTAATTTTATTAATAAAAAAAATATTCCCATATATATCTATTAACATTAAATTAATATAGGAATATATTTAAATAAATTCTCATCTAGTTCATGCATATTATCATAGAAGTAAAAATATTTTTCTAAATAAATCTATTGGGATATAAATTATAATAAATAATATTTTTAACTATATTAGATGACGATTCATATTAAAATTTTATATTTATTATATTAATTTAAATTTATTATTGCATAATAGGATAATTATCCAAAAAATTTATGTAGGGTCGATATAAGGATTGAGCAAGGTGAAGAAACGTCAAAATAAATGATTTTTAAAATACTTATAACGAATAGATTGAGATGAATTACTATGTTGAATTAATTTATGGGATAAAAATTATTGGAATTAATTTACGTGAATATGAAAGTCTAAATTCCACATTATGTTATTTTTAATGAAAAATTATGAGGATATCCATAATAATGAAGTTAAATGTGATATAATATTAAAAAAAATTATTAATTTACTAATAAGTTATAAAATCATACCCAAAGTCTATCAAAAAGTTAAATAGTAAAATATATATATATTTCATTTATTAATCAATTTCACTTTTAAAATTACATTCCAAATGATTACAGATTGAATAATTATGAAAATTCCATTAAAATATTCATAAAAAGTGGAATAATATTTATCTTCCCAAAACACATATATGGTTATAATTACACTATATATTATAAAAAAATACACCATTCATCATCGCATTCCATATTCAAAAGGATCTGTAATGGGAGAAATTCCATTCTAAAATTTCTTTAGACTCACATTAATGGAGGCAGTTTGAGGAGTAATGTAAGGATTTTCTAGCAACATAATCATTTCTTATATATGATTATTTAGCTTCAAAATATTCGAAAAAAACTATCAAATCCCAAAAATTAATATATTTATATGGTATTAATATTTTTTTCATCCATTTATTATGACTTATCACACAATTCATCTCATTCAAATATATTTCATATGTTGTTAATATTTGATAATATTGGTTTTGAAAAAATGGTTTCAATCATTAAAAATCTAATCATAATGATTTTAATAAAATAATTACTGTTTAAATTTATCCTAAAATTATTCATTATTATAATATAATGTTTTTAAAAAATTAATGTTTATTTTTTGGGATTTTTAATTTTTAAAATATATGAAATTCTTACTCAGGTGGTTTTCCTTTACCTGAGTGGACAATATTGTTTTCATAAACACATTACATTCATGGATATTTTAAAAAAATCATTTTTATAATTTATCATATAAATAATATAAATATAATTTAAGGATTATTATTTTAAAATATTGGAATAACTTTGTCTGCAATTAAATTAAAAGGAATTAATCATAGTTTTTTACATAAAATTATGTATATCGATAAAAAATTCGATGTATTTTAAGCGTTTTTGGACCTCATGAATAATGTTATTCAGTAATTATATCAATCAAACAAAATTACATTTTAATATATTATGGAATTAATAGAAATTGATCTGTGGCTAATACAATCAGACCATATTATTTCTGAGATGTTGAGCTGAATTTCATTAATCTAACAGATATATACAATAGAATTTTAGTAAATGAATGAATCATGTAAATAAAATAATAAAAAGATAATAATAATTAAAATGTATCTTAATCATGTAAATAAGTAATCTAATTTAAAAATATATGTGTTTAAAGGACAAATGAGGTGAGTTAGTAATCAAGGTAAGGGTTGTTTTCTAAGCTTTTAGTTTTAATTTAATAAAGCAGTTCTCTATACTCTTTCTTTTTAATGTTATTATTTTTATTTTTTATTTTATGCATAATTCACTATACTAAAATGATTACTTGTGGTTATTATTTTTTATCCATTACTTTCCATAAAACAAAATGAAAGAGATATATTTTTAAACATTTTTTTCCTGGGTCATTTTATATCTTTTTTAAAATGTTATTGGAATATCTTTTTAAATATTTTAAATGTTTTGTTTTTTTAGGATGTATATTAATTACTAATATTAATTATCATATTTTAATGAGTTTCTAAATAATTTTTTATTCTTATTAATTTCTAAAATATTTTGATTAAAATAAATTTGTCATGTAGTGAAAATTTTATTTATTCTTATTTTGATAGGGAATCTAAAAATGATTATTCATTTTAGATTAATGAACACTTTTGTGTTTTTAGGAAGAAATGAAAGGCCCAATGCATTCACTTATAATTATTATTTTTCAGATCTAGAGATAATGATGTGTAAAACTACGATATTACACTCGATTGAGCTGGGTAATTATTTAATCTCTAATAATGATATTTTAGGAGTAATTAAAATTTCTATTCCATTGAATGAGTGATTTGAAATGATGATTTTAACTGGTTATTTGAAATATATATTTACATAATATACCAATATTAATTAATATTGTTTAATAAGTTGATCAGTATTGTTAGTTTCGTTGATATATAGTCATTTTTATGATTTATTATTGGTTTTTAGGAGATCAATGTGTGATATTAAATGTAGAAACATTTTCTTTATCTATCATGTTTTTCAAATTTCTATATAGATTTCACGTTTTTATATCTTACAGAGGTTGGTTTTATTAGAAATTATTTTCATATATTTTTATTGTTCTTAAGTATGATTATAAGGGATTATGAATTTAATGATCTTATTATGAGGTATTATCTCTCAATGAATACACAGTATCATTATGGTGTTTGTATTAGTAGAAAAGATATCAAATTGGTTAAAAATGTTTTGTTTTTCTTATTTAATTTAATTTTTTATTCTAGTAAAAAAGTAAACCATATTTTTTATAATAATATAAATAAATCAAGGTTTCATAAAAACTTTGTTATTTAATATTGATTACGATTGAGTCAACGCAGTTCATATCAATAGTATCCGAAGATAAATATAGAGGTCAGGATGTAATATATTTCGAATAATATAAGAGTTTTAGATACCATCATAGGATTAATATGTAAATTGGTATTAATTATTCATAATCATATGAATTTTATTGATGTTTTATTTGCTATTACTATAAGGTGAAAAATTATATTTTATGATACATTTATTGTCTTTTTATGAAGAATACATGACTATGGCATGAATAACCATTAGAGTGAATATATTCACATATTTTGAGGAAATTATGGTTAGTTGGTATAATGGGGTGACTTATTGTGAGATACTATAGTAGTATAATATACATTGTAAAGTTATAAGTTATTTTTATGAATATGTGATTCAAATTTCGTTGTTTGCTTTATTTTTTCTATTATGGTATATATTGGAAATTGTCTAATATTTTTAAAGTGGTAAATATTATTTGAGGTATTGTATATGGGATAATGGTGATCATAAAATTTTAATTAAAAATAGTAATAATGATGATGATTATTATTAAAGTGTTGTTTTTTTCTAAAAAATAATAACATGACGTTTTAGAGAACCTTTGATAAAAGTTTTGTTTATTTTTATGGTTTCATATTAAATTAATTATTAATTTCATGTATTTATCTTTAATATTTTCTAATCTATGTCTAAAAAATATATCTAGAAAATAATATTTTACACATTTATATTAACGCAATATGATTTGATATTATGTTCTCTTACATGATGGATTTATAGTTAACACACATAGTAGTTCATTTGGTTGTTTGTTGACTAATTTTTCTTTAATTTATTCATTTACTCTCCTTTATCAATTTTTTCATATAAATTTGTTTTAATCTACCCTATGTATGTATTATACTTAAATACTTAATTCTTTTATAAGGATTTATATTTCTTTCATGTAATTGTTACCAATGTTTTTCTTAATTAACATTCCACATGTCATGCCTCGTATAATTCAACTTTTCACTAGTGTATTGTGTATGTATTCCACTATTATCAATAGATACTGTAATTTAAAATTTATCAATGGTGTTTAAAATTACATTTCAAGATCTACTAATCATTGTAATTTTATTAAAAAATTACAATATTCATAACAAATTTTATTTACGAAATCTATTTTCCATTATTTATAATCATCCATAGCTAGATATATTTTCATATGGTTAAAATATTATATAATTTCCCCCTAAATTCATACAATCCATTTTTATTTAAAAAATTACATATTCAATTTATTTTCTTTTTATTTTATTAATTTCTTAATTGGGATAAATCACCACCTCTTCATTGAATATTATTGTCCTATGTTTACATGTTATTTCATACCCAAATTTTTCACATATTAGTTTGGAAGATAAATTTGTATTCTTGAAACATCTCATGATATTATGATATATTTATCTTTTTATATATTTAATGTCTTTTATTCCATTATTTTCATGAAAATAAAAGATTAAATGATCACCAGAAAATAATTGGAATATTATGATATGAAAATTATATCAATTTTTTCCGGTGTTATTATTATCTTAGGTTGAATTTTTAGGATTTTTATAAATTTTTTAATTTTCAATTAAAAGAAAAAATTTAAGAATTTGTAAACAAATAATTTTTCAAATTAATTAAATTAAATGTTAATATTTTTATTTAATGTGATTTAAATGTTATTTTATTGAAAATAAATAATCAATTCCATTAGGATTATCATTTAATTGTATTTTATGTGATTATTTTTAGACTTATAACCAATATTTCTAGAAAACCATTACTATAAATTTGGGGTTTTATTTTTAATGTAATTTTAAATACATATAGGATTTTAACTTCAAAAAATGGAACCCAACTTTGGAATTATGATATTTAACCTTGGTTAAAATGTTCATTGTATTTTTAGTCTTGATGAATAACAACATTTTTAAAATTTATCACATCGATAGGTGGTAAACTGAATAATCATGATTAAAATTAATTTGATAATAAAAAAATTATTTGTGAAACATTGTTTTATTTAATTTTATGATTATATTCTATCAATTATGATAAAAATATAAATTATTACCTTTTTTCCCATTTATCTTGGATTTTGATTTTTCTAGTTTTTTAGTAATGGATAATGTAAAAAATGACACTCTATTTACTTCTATTTACATAATTTTTGTTAACAAAAATAAAATAACAAATATTTAGTTAAAAATAATTATATGAAATATTAATTAACTTTCAATAATCATTAAATTTGTCATGAATTATTCTTGATGATATAGTTTGCTTAAACTCTTATGCAATGATGAGGTAGTACTTGTGCAAACATTAGAGATACTATGTAATTTATTTTAAAAACACAAGAAGTAATATTTTTAGAAGATTTAATGTGTACCAAGAACTTTTTAGGATAAAATTATGTATTATTGTTGATTTAATGGCATAAATTAAAATTACTAATTTTTTTGGTGTATTTAATGTGAAATTTAATGAATAGTATCAAACATGACACTAAGGATAGTTTTTAATGTAATATATTATAAATTTGTTTAAAAAATAATAAAAATTTGGAACTATAACATGGTGTATAATATATTTTAATATTAAAATCCATTTTCAATGTAAATACCAATTTTAAACTTATAATTAAATTTAAAACCATTCAATATTGAAATATTTGTTGGAACGATTAATGTTAAAAATATATAATGAATGTCTTAATAAATAAATATAATGGGTAAAATGTTGTTCAAAAGACTGTATGTTTTATTCTATTATTATATTAAGACTATATAATACGTATCTTTTAAACCATGGAATTTTTACCCTATTTTTGAAACAGTGGGACTTTATTATATTTCAGTATTTTAATAACATACATGGGTTACCTTCTCATTTCTTATAAAAGGACACACCTATCTATTTTATTTACACCAAATTACCCTATAAGTATCATAAAAAATGTAAAAATGTGTATTATAAAATTCTTTATACAATGATAATAGGTTTTGTTCCTCTTAAAATACTGTTAAAGGGTCTTTAAGATGGAATCAAAAGGAAGTCTACCAAAGAAGAGGTAATAATGTTTTCCAACTATTTAAATGATTTCTTATGCTATAACCTATAATTATAATTTACACATAACAAAAAAAATAAATAAATTATCATAAATGTTCAATTATGTTATTATGATAAAGGTAAAATCATTTTCCACTTAATTTCCTTATTTTTAATGAAAAACATTGCTCGTGTATATGTAAATCCTACCATCTCCACCAAACTATCTAATTTTTTTCTCAATTTTACATGTATTGTTATATATAGATAAATACTAATTTTATATGTCATTAATGATATTATAATTATTTTTTAAAGGATAATTATCACTAACCATTTTTTTTATCTATTGAAAAGTTATAACATAGTCCATTCATATGAACAACCTACCCTCTCAATAAAAGTTATAAATCATTTTTATATATATACTATTTATATATTACTCTAAATATATAAATTTATAATGAATATATATGTTATTAGTATTAACATTGACATTATTGATATAAATTAACAATAATTAATATACATGGACCAAAACTACTAAACAAAAATTCTCAGGAAAAAACGAAATAGTTAACACCCAAAACAATTACTGATATAAAATATTCATAACAAAATAGTGATAAGATGTTATAAATAGATCATATATCCTATAATATATTGGTATATGGTGATGGAATTTAATTATAATAAATCTAAATTTATTATATAATAGGCTCAAAACACATACATATGGGATTTTTTTCTCAATTTATACTACATTGAAATATATTTTTAATTACACACCTATTTAAATTTATATAGAATATAAATTGACTCATTAATACTATTAAAATTAATATCTATTTCTTCATTATTATAAATGTTTTAGTTCAAGTTTACTATTTCTTTGTGTCATAATCTAAAACTTAACGAACATGTAAGAATTTATTTTACAATATAATTTTTCTAGGAAGATTTATATTCTTTATTGAAGGAATCTTATAATCCATCATTATAAAATTAAATATTTTTTTAACCGCTGGATATTTAATGAGTCATTATATTATTTTTTCAAAATTAACCTCTCTTTGGAACTTCTATCATGAATTTTAATATTTAAAAAAAATTATTTTTATTTCTCTTTTTGATCCGGTATATCATCATTTCATATCTATATTTTTCAAAAATGTTTAAAAAAAATAATTTAATTTTAATAATTTATTATTAAGGAAATTTTACTTTATCCATGTATTTTTACATGATATTTTTCAATTATTTTCTGAAAGATTCACTTTCAAATTTCTTTAATTAAATTCAAGATCAATGTTTATTTTGTTGTATAATGAATTAATGGATTTACCACCATAATTACCATTTTATACTATTTATCTCCATATAACAATTTTCAATGTTTTTCTAAAAAAAATATTTAAAAAAGTAATATTTAATTTTTTTGTTTTTCATTAAATTTCATTTTATATAATTATATTTTAGTAACATTATTTAATATGAATTAAAGATCATATAATTTTTTTAATAAAATGATTAGACACAAAATTATCTAGAAACATTAACTTTATAGTGAATATTTTTCATTTGACTTTATGTTTCACGTATATTTATTGATTAATTTTATCATGCCTATGAATATTTCATTAAAAACCTACCATTTTTGAAATGTTATTTTATTATAAATGTTCTTTAATGACATTATAAATAATTTTTATTCTTTATCATTTTATCATAACAAATATGTGCTAAAAAGTATATTGTTTGTGAATTAAATTGATCAATCAATATATGAGGAATTAATTGGACATGCAGTGATTAGTGGGGTTGGATTGTAGATTGGTATTTGATTTAGTGATAGGGAACATGAGGCAAAAAAGATAGTTACCCTTATTTAATGGGGTTTAAGTGTATACATCCATAGATTAAACAATATTGTTGAAAGGAATTGATGATAATGATATCATGATGTCTAATACCATGAGTTATGACATTATGTTATTCCTTCATTAAGAATTGATTTATTTTTATCGATGAGATTAATGTATTTATATTATTCATATATTATTTTTTCACTCTTGTTATTGATTAAATGAAATATGTTTCTTATTAGAATAAGTAACATATTAATTATGCCTTATTTATTTATGACATATTTCACTACATGTAATCCTAACCGAGTATTTAACCCCATATTTTATTTTTTTATTTTACCCAATATATGAATAACGATAGTATGAATAATATCTCAGATGTGAAAATGTTGCTTATTATATGTAATGGATATTTTAATTGAAATATGGGAATACATTTTGTTTCTATGATTCCCAGACTTCTAAAATGAGTGATCATGTGCGGTGACATCTTTTGTGTCTTATGAAATTGTAATAATGTAATAAAAAACATTGGGTTAATGGATTTATTATTTATAAAGTGGGAATTAGTGAAATTTTAATATAAACTATAAGAAATAGATTTTCAATAATCCTAGGTGAATTATTATAATCATTTATTTAATTTTAATACTTCTTCTATTAGTGGTATATTTATTTTATTGATCAATATTTATGATTTTTTTGAGATAACTCAGTATGTGATAATATTTTCTGATATATCCTAAGGGATGAAAGAGAATAAACACCAAAAGATAATGTTTGGATTTCCCTACAGATAAATCCATTAATGTTGGTGTTCGAACTAAGGATATCATAGCCATATTAGGGCTATCATGTGAGGTTATAATGAATGTTCAGTCTTGAATAGTGTAACCCATTTCTCCACAATATCATTCAACTATATTTTATGAAATCATGTGGTAAATGTCTTCGTATTTTATATGAACTACTAATCAACTTATTTATGAACGATGGATTATGTCTCCCAAATGTTATTCCCAGATTTTAGATGTAAAGTACATGAGAAGTATAGTCATACAATATACGTTTTGAGAGGATATTCTAATAAATTATGTTTTTTATCCAAAACACTAAATATATTGATGAAAAATAAATCATTGGAATGGGGACTTTTAAAGTGATATTATTTGAAAAATAATTCCCATCAGAACAATGAGGTTATATGGAGAGTAATTTCCTCACTTTAAGGAAAATAATGAATAATTTATGGTCAAGTATAATGATTAATTTATAATATTATCTTAGAATCATTCATACTACAAACAACATCTATAAATAGTGATTTATAATTTGTTTTTTGGGATTATGATGGGTCTCTAAAGATAATTAGTTTTTCATTATATTATGATATAATATTATGTTTCATTAAGATAGAGACATAATTTTATAAGTTCAATATCTTCAAGGGTTTTAAATTGAAGAAGAGGTTGGATGAGTAATAATAATAAGGGAACATGTAAATGTATAAGATGTGAATTCTACAATTTCAACTACTTAATGATTTTGGATAGAAACATCATGGAAAATGATTTCAGGGCGTGCGTGTTTTTTAAATATAATGATAAGGGTCATATGGATTATGACTATAACAAAAAGAATGAAACCATTTCAATCTAGTTCATAAACTATAATGATATAGTACATTATTCAAAATAGTTCCCTAAGAATCCAAGGAAATTAAAATAGAAGAATCACAAGGGGAAGGCAAATCATTTGACATGAAATGTGCGAAATGGTACATTATCAACCACTCTAGAAGTGAAAATGTTTTTTAATCATGTTCTAAAAATGATATCATATTTGATGAATTTTTTAATGGTATCATATTTACACATCCATAATTAGATGATTATTTAGAGGTGAAAAATCAAAATGGTAGGTTTATCATATCTCATGTATACAACTTCCATTTGACATAATTTTGTTGAAGTGTTTTTCCTGTAAATTTTATTATTCAGCATTAAGTTGAATTTTATGAAGTTTTTTGCTTGGATTGGATATCTTAGTATATATCCCATATAAAAAATATATTAATGAATTATATATTCAATATACCAAATAAAAATATGATAGTCTATTGATTAAATGATGAACCTAAATTCCAAATGGAAATTACTTCCACTATATGGGTTTTTATATCTATTCATAAGTTATATTTTTCTCAGAAGGTTTGGTGGTGGAAATTAACATTGATGATATTACTATTTTATGGGAATTATTTGATATCATTATAGAATATTAACCATTTATTTCAATAAATCAGGAAATTATGTTTTCCATAAACCTCATATATGGTGGAATGGTCCCTTCATAGACAATCTACATAATGGACCTAAATTAGTTGTATGAATTGAAGATGAAACTCTAGAAGAATCTAGGTAATGTATTCATTGATCCTAAGGATTAATATTGGGGTTAATGTTTTGTAAATGAAATTTTGGTCAATGCATTTCTACATTGATTATCAGGATCATAACACAATCAGATCTAAGAAAGAGTATCCTCTACCGATATTGATTATTTGTTTTATCCACTATGAGAAGTTAAATATTTCTACAAGGTTGAACTCTTAAATGAATATTTATAGAAAAGGGAAATGAATGGGGACATTTATTTGATAACCATCCACCTGAGGTATGATCATTATATTTTTATAAAAATTCCAATTGGACTTATCAATGATCATGATATCATTATGGATTTAATGAATAGTGTCTATAAATATTAACATGATCAGTTTTAATATTCTTTGAAGTTGATATTATTATATATTAAAGTAGAAATGAAGTTCTTAAATAATATATGGGGATTGTGAACATGACAACAAGGAATTTAAATATATATTAAAATTTAAGAAAGTGTAAATTTGGGCAATAAAAATTCAAATTCATGTGTGATAAAATTTAATGTTAAGGTATTTTGGTGGATAATTAAATAATATAAGGTATTACGAATTGAACAAGACTAACCATTGTAGCCAGATCATTAGTTTTATTGGGATGACTGGATAATATCATCGATTTTGAGACGTTTCTCCCAACTATCCAATCTAGTCTCAAATTTGACAGAGATGGGATCCACAAAAATGTTGAAAGTAGAATGTGAGGAGAGTTTCAATAATATTATGAAAAGTTTGGTTAACACACATTAGCATACTATCATACAATAAATAAATCTTTGAGATATATATTGAAGCAAAAAATAATGTAATGGGATGAATATTATTAAAGAATGATATAGTGATATGTTTTTCTTCTCTCCAATTGAAAATTAGTTAGAAAAATTACCTAACTCTAGATATGGAAAGATTAATTGAATTTTTCTATTGAATGCATGATTGTATTTTTATTATGAGAAATTGTGTGGCATATATAATTATTATAAAACAGGGAATTATATATTTACCCAGAAAGAGTTTAATTTTTGATAGAAAATATTCATAGATAAGATCAAAGGCTAGGAATACTCAACACATTACCACAATAGGAAGGAAAACCCGGATACAGATTCACTGAGATTGAAAGGTCAAGAAAGACTTTCCATGATGTGGATTGAATGATAAAAAATATTTATGAGTTTATAAAATCTATATATTGAAATATTGAGGAAAGAGAGAAGATATTATATATATCATATGAATGTTCTACCATCAATCCATGATAATATTATGAAGGTGGAGAAGGAAGATGAAGATTTATAGAAGCAACGATTCACATTTCTGAGTTCACTCTTGATCCTTATGGAATGATAAAGTTATAATTTTTGTTAGTTTTTTTACCATACTAGACATAAAGAAGGGTGTACTGGATGAAAAACATATTTAATTATTCTCAATTTATCATGTATGTATGAATATTCATTGAGATATAAAATTTTATTTCTGGTAGGATAACACAAGAAGGGATATTGTTGAGTATGTTTTGAGATTCTTGGTGCGTTAAAAATTTGTGGCTGGGTGAATAATATATAATGGGATGTTACAACCATAACTTATAATTTCATGGATGTGGGAATAATTTACTATGCATTTCACCAAAAGTCACCCCAAAATTACTGAATGGAAAAATTATCATTGGATTGTAGTCAATATCCTTATGAAATGAGAATATTTAATAACTATTTGAGTATATTTATATCCTAATAAACAAAATAATAGATATTAATAAAGCTATGATATTTCCAATTTAAAAACAATTAATCATATCTAATTATGATCCGAGGTTTAACTCTATGTTTGGTTGAATAATTTAGTATATTCTAGATACAGAGTTGAGGTTCAATACTACATATTATCCTTAAATTGATCTTTTGTGTGAGAGGACTACTAAAAGTATAGAATACATCTTAATATCATTATATATGGATTTAAATTGTAGTTTTTATCAATAAATTTAATTGATAGAATTTTATTAAATTTTTTTTCTACCCAAGAATCCAAATTGGACTATTTGATTCCATGTGAAGAAGGATGTGTAGAAATATATTGTGAGGGGATTTAGTTAGAGAAATATATCTATTTAGACCTGGTCTATTTGATATAATGTATTATATGTTTAGACCCATTCAACATCACATACATGAATCTTAGAGTAAAAAATGTTATATTGAAAATTATCCCTAACATTTAGTCTTCTGATATGGTGAAAAGGTATTAATATGAATATTTATTTATAATAAGGATATAATAATTTGAATTTAGTTAATTATGATCCCTATATATATTGGCCTCTATGAAATTATTGATTGTATATGGATATTATCTTATCAGCTGGAACTTCTACTAAATCTCACTAAAATCATGATGTGTCCCATATATCTCAACTGAGAAAGTACATGATAAATCTGTTAAAAGTATAGAACTTATATATCATAACACTAGATTATGATCTATTTTAGGATTAACAATATGGAAAAATTGTCAATTGAAGAAATAATATAGTTCAAAACAATACCACTCGTCTATTTAATGTTTAATGGAGAAATCAGAAAATTGAGAAAGCTATATAGAAACCATAAGATGTAATGTGTAAGATGAATCATCAGTTTTTTATATTATATTTATGGAATTTTGGTGGCGAAATTATTATATGGTGTTAGAATGTAACAACCCAAATTTTAATGACATATAGATCATTAAATAAATTTATTTATTTTTATATATTGTTTAACAAGGAATAAAATGCTTAAAATAACCATGAAAGACAAATGATATATTTTTATGTGTTAATTATATCAAATTCTTATCATGATAATATTATCCCAGATTTATTTATTTTAATTCTAAAACAAGATTTATTTTTTTGGGAATAATGAAAAATGACGATTCTTGTAAAATAGAGATATAGTTTCAATAAATCAGGTAATTTGAATGTCCCATTAATGTTTATATTTAACGTTATAGATGACCCATTTTATTTAAAATTATATAATTATTTCCATTAGTATCATCATATTAAATGATTTTGATTGAAGACTCTTTTAATCCTAAAAAATACATTTATCTAGAAAATTGTTTCCTCAGATTTTTCAATATTATTAATAAAATTCTTCTTAAAAATTAATGTATTAGAATTTGGTAAATTAATAACATATTTAGAGTTATTTGGTTCACTTTTTTTAAAGAATTACCATTTATTTTTTCACATTATGAATTGCAACATTTGTAATATTTATTACCATTGTAAACTGTAAATTAGGTTATTATGGTTTAAAAAATTGTTATAAGGCTTTAAATTCATTAAAAAAACATTCATATATATGAATTGAAGAGTATAGTTTAAAAATAATCATCAATATATTGAAAATATGACCTTTAATTCCCAATTATATTTAATTATAACCTTTTTATATTTATGTAGGTGGTAATGTAAATAAATTCCACTCTCTTTCATTTAATATAAAATATATTTTATGAATACAATAGAATGAAATTATAATTTATTATAATTGGTTATTTGAAAAATTAATGAATTGTTTTTAAATTGTTATTTTTTAATTTCTTGTGGTGATATAATCGCTTTAAATTCTTGTGCAACACTGACACAATGCTTGTGAAAGTAGTAGAAAAATCATGTCCAATAATTGAAAGAATATAAAATTAAGAATTTTTTAGTTATTTATTCAGTCACATGAATTTTATATAGAAATAATATATATGGTTTGTTTTATTTGTTTATATTATTGTTTGGAAAAATTACTCAAGGCAACATTAAATTATATTTTTGTTGAATATTTCTATTGACTAAGAGGGGTTTTATGGTATTATGTAGAGGTACAGAGATATTGTTGACATGGTATGCTGATAACGATACATAAAAAGGAATAGATTCCCAGGAAGTGGTATAGAAAATTGAGTACACAAGGTAAGGCTTTTTTTTCCATAATATGGGGTAAAATAATATAGAGGATTCCAAGCATCGAGAAAATTGTATTTCCATGAATGCCATATGAAAATATAGAAAATTCATGAGTTTTAAGAAGTATATGTTTCATGATCGGTGGTTTGTGAAGGCAAAATTATTTTTATGATGATTCCCATGATTGTGAAAATCATCATGAATGATGAATTTTCCAGGAGCATCGCGAGACATGAAGCACAACGAATGGAAAGAGGGAGAATTTCAAAATGGTGATTACATAAAAGTAATCATGTGGAATCAGTGTAAACGACTATGAATATATATCTACCCCTTTAGAAATTAAGCTAGAATTAATGATGGTTATAAGGCTCCAGATTTGTGATGGTGGTTTGTGAAGGTGGATTTTCCGAAAATGTTTGCAAAGGAAGGCTATTCTTGAACTCTATAAACATAAACCAAAAAATGTGACCAACTTGAAATTATAGAAGTTTGTGAAGGATTCGAAAATCCTAATGAATGTTATGAGATTCTTGATGGATAGTTGAGCATAGGGAAAGAAGTGAGCTTCATGAAAGACGATTGCTTCACGACAGAAAGTTGTCTTTTTTGGAAGAGGGTTTCTTAGTAAATTCAATTGGAGATTCATAAAAGGGTTGAGATCTATGAATTTAGTGCACATTGAGAAAGTATTTAGAAAGGGATTTCCTAGTGAACTATTTAAAAGTGAGATCCATCAAGTGGATGAAATTAAGACTTCAACAAAGAATCCCTCTAAAATTGATGATGTATTAATTAAAGATAATGAAGGGACATAAAATTCTATAAAATGTGGGTGAATCCATTCCAAGTGCTATGAGAAAAGAAGAGGAAGAAGATGATCCATTCCACTTGTAGTGAGTTGAGAAAGAGACTCTGGGAGTGAACCTTGGAAAAGTAGTGGGATTCCCCTAAACCAATTAATGGTATTGAGCCTCGACATAAAAGTTATCTAACCCAAACCTTGTAATTTTTAAGTGAGCCTTAGTGGATTTGGTATATCCGAACATCATAATTTATAATCCTTGGACATAGAACAATGATGCCGAAACAAGTAAAATTGTTTTTTCTGGTGCATAATATCAATTCTTATTCACAGAACATTATAAGAAAGAGAGAGAAGAGTGTTTTGTTTAATTGAAAAATAAGATCTTAATGGGTATGAATTTTAATTTTCCATACCAAGATTCACCCCCTCTTGGGTATATAACATAATTATGATAAAAATTATAATTTGTTTTTTATTGATGTCTAAAATTTTATATTACATGAATAGTATAAAAATTAAAATTAATGATATTTTTGGGAACAAATATTTTTCTAAATTAAATAAAAATAGGAATAATCTCATAATATCACAACAAGGAAAATATATAGTCTCCTATTTCATCCATTTTCAATTTATCTTCCAATTTATAATATAATAAATTATATCCTTTTAATATTGAAGTAATTTTCACCGTGTTTATGGATAATAATTTTTAACAAATTATTTAATAAAATAGATAATGTTTAAATTGATACCTAAAGATGTATAAAAAGGATTATATGATTATATTTGGATCATATCATCTATATCTTTGAATATATGTCATTTGGGGGCCACATTCCCCAGAATTTGACTTAATTTAATTTTTATATGTTGGATATTCAAAAGAGTAATTATACCCTCACATATAAAAGGAGCCCCATTCTCTCTTTTCATTAAACAACATTGGGCCATATATAGTGAGAAAAACAACTCAAATCTAATTTAAAATAAAAAATCCACAAATTATATCTATTTTTATTCTTAAAATAATATTCCATGGATCGTTAAGAAATATTATAATGGATGTCTACTGAATAATACGTAATCATATTTACCAAATTTTCCAAATTTATTTCTTCTTATATATTTTCTAAATATATTGTTAAAATAATAGAAAATAACTAAGTTGTAATCAATATTATGAAATATAGTTATTATTTTGGGACAACCACTTTTATCTATTTTATATCTTATAGAAATTGAAAATATCTCTCATCTGTCTGCATGACATACCATCTCCACATAATCGTGTAATTTGTTTTCCATTACCATTTTAATTAGATAGTTATAAATCTGTAACTAATTAGAATATATTATATTAATGATATAATAATTTTTTTCTCGTGGTGGAGTACTATTTTCCAATCTATTATTACATTCATAAAAAATTGTAAACAATATTCATGTTTATGTATGACCAACAATCTCCATGAATAATAGAAATCATTTTTTATTTATACCTTTAAAAGATGACTATAAATGAATATATATATATAATTAAAATAAATTATATTTTTCTCATGAATAAAATTATCAATATGGAAGAACCATAATTAATGTTAATGTACTAGATCCAAAAAACAAAAATTCTTATGAAAAATGAAGCATTTAACACCCAAAAATATTATGGAAATAAAATATTTCTAACATGTGATAATATTGTATAAATTGATAATATAGGATTATATATATATAGTTTTTTTGTGAGTATAATAATTTCTGATTCATTATACATGATGTTAAAATATCTCTCAATGAATCTTGAACTTGTAGTAAGGGATTTCATCTTAATCTCAACCCCACAAAGACATAATTTGTATTATGCATCTAATATATTATAAAACTTGTATATAATTACCTTCATAATTTTTTAATATCAATATATTTATTTTCATTAATATTAATGTTTCAATTCATATTTGATTTATGAAGTGTTCATAATTTAAATGCTATGAAAGATGGATGTTTTTTACAATCTTAATTTTCTAAGATTACATATATATTTTTTAAGGAATCATATAATATATCCACTGTAATTCCATATATTTTTATTTCCTCAGGATATTCAAGGAGATTCAATGTTATCTTCAAAATTTTCCTCTATTTATAACATGAATAATTGAACGTAATACTTAAAATAAAATTCAATCTTATTTCACCTTCTTATCAAGTGTATTTTTATTCAATATACATCTTTTTAATTTCTTTTCAAACCTCCATTTTATTTAATTAAATGAATTATTAATGAAACTATATATTATCCTTGATTTTTTTAAATAAATATTTCTAATTTTTTACAAAGGTTCTTTTTCTACTTTCTTTTCAAAAGTTTCAAATTAATTTTTCTTTTTAATGTATATGATATTAAGGGATTTCCACACCCCCATAATTGTTTTACACTATATATGAACTTCTTCAGATTATTAATGTTTTAACAATGAGAAATATTTAATGAAAAATTATTTAAATGTTTTAATTAAATTATCATTGTATCTCTAAAAGGAAATTATATTTTAATAAAATAATTATTTTCTATGAATTGATGTTCATATTAAATCTCTTAGAAAATTTATGTTAATGAACATTATATTGATAGATTTAAATTTTTTCGATCATTTAACATTTGAAGTTACATTCCAAAAAAATATCCATATTTATTATATCATGGATAAGACTATTTCTCAAACATTATACAATTTCTACAAATGGAGATTTACAATGAATGTAAATTTATTGAATGGGAAAATATTGATATTATTAATCCTTTACAAAACCTAAATTTTTTAATATGGAATTTTTTTAATGAATTAAATTAATAATTCAATATGTTACAATTTAATTAGACTTGCAGTGGTGCATGTCTCCTAGCCAAAGATCGCTCCTCGATTCATTGACATGTTTTATGATAAAAACTTTTTGGGTAGACTTATCACACAATATTATGGTGTATAACGACCCATAAATTAAATTATATTGGCATGAGGCTTTAATGGTAAAGGGATCGTCTTGTCTAAGATCATAACTTATAAAATTAATAATGTTATTTATTAAATAAATTACTGAAATGATAATATCCATGGATCAATTAATTGATTAAAATGGAATTATTTCCTCTTATTTACCTTTCCTAATTGATTTTGATTTATTTATTCATGATACCGTCCACTATACATAATAGTTAATGAGAATCTAATCTCACCCATCATTTGATTTCATTTCCATAGGATACGAAGTGGGATATTATTAATAATATCAAAGAAAAATGAATGTTTATTTTTGTATGTATTTCATATTTATAATAAAATATATTAATCATATATATATATATATATCTAGTGTAGTTGGGGTTTGGCTTAGTGGTAAGCACCCCGTAATACTACATGAAAAATGGGGGTTCAAAACCCATTGGGCGCAGCTTACTGTAGCAGTACTGTAGTGGGTACTGTAGCAGCGGCGGTACTGTTGATCGGCGGGTACTGTAGCGGCGGCAGGGTACTGTAGCGGTGGCGCTACTGTAGCGGGTACTGTAGCAGCCGGGTTACTATTCACAGAATAGGAATTTGGCCACAAATTTGGGCCTACGGGCTATGTAATGGGCTTCAAGCCCACTGGGCCTTCAGGCTATGTAATGGGTCTCCCTCTACCTAGTTAAAAGAGGTATTTGCTTTGCTTTATTAATAAAAATGAGGCTTCGGCCCCAACCTTTAAAAAATATATATATATATATATATATCTAGTTTTACAAGGATAATAAACCAATATATCATTCACAGTGAGATCCATTGTATCATATTATAATGTAATAATGTAAACACAGACTATGGGATACAATTATTTGGTTTCTTATAGTTATTTTCAAAACCATACATATTTCATGTTATCTCTATTCAAAATACAATTTTGTTAAACAATGTTTTCGTAAATCAATTCAAAAATACTAGAGGATATTTATTTCTCCTTCCCCATATTTTATTTATCATGAACATGGTATTTCTTCTATTTCACTTTATTTCCTTTCAAGGATCCATTTTGGGCGATATTTATTAATTACAGTTTTAAAAGATAATGTTCACCCCTAAAAATAGACAATGAATAAATTTAATGTATTCTTTAACATCATAGAATAATTCTCATTGAGTTTTAGGAAACAATATATATTACAAATTCTGAATGAGGTATAATTTATTTCATAAAAATTATTTTATATTTTGATTAAAAAAATATTTATAATTTGAGTTATTGAATATTATTCTCCATTATAGGATAAAAATATAATGTGATAATTCATTAGATCGAGGATAACTATTTTGAAAATATAAAATTGAAGAGTATGGTGTATTAATTATTTAGAGAAGATAAATTATAAGATAACCAAGGATCCTCAAAAGTTTCAATGGTTGAAAGAGTTTCATATGATTGTGTAATAGTATTTTTAGTTTTTATAACATCATAGGAATATTTTTTATTTCATATGATGATAAATTTTACAGCTACCACTACTCACAAAAATAATTTTGTATTTTAGGAAATGACTATGGATAGAAGGATCTTGGATAATAGAAAATGAATTAGAGGAATAATAAAACTATATTTTACAGAATTTTATTTCTACAATCATAATATTATTTTAAATAATCAATCATGGATTTTGATTAAAACGATATCATAAAAAACATACAAATAAATCAAATAATTGAATAAATTATTTTAAAAAATCACAGACTGAGGATCCATATAGGGAACATAATATTCACTTTCTTATTTTCCAACAATGTCGATGATGAAGTTGTGAAATTTTATGAAAAGGAATATAATATATTCTAACTATAAAATAGAAGATAATTTTTCACATATTTTTTAGAGATGGATAATGAGATTTATTATTACAAATAAGGGGAAATGTTTTTTCTAATGCACCAACAAAAATAATATATATTACTTTTAAGGTATCTGGGATCTATGTAATTTAATGTATCATAAAAAGGGATAAGATGGAATGTAAATAGCAACTTCATTCAAATTTTAGTGACATATGATTCCAAAAATTTATTATGAGGTTCACTAATTACAAATTAAAAATATCATACACAACCTTCAATTATATATAAATTGCAATTACTATTGTCTAATGTTCTCCAATATTTGGTATTTAGTAATTGTTGAAATTAAAAAAGGGAATAATAATTATTCTTATATATGTTAATATTCTCTATGAATTAATTATAAGATGTTATTTTCTAGAAATATAGTTAATCATTTATTTGTTGAAATTGATTACATATTTGACATTAATTTTAACTATCCACTTATGAATAAAAATATTTTATGAATGGGAAATATCAACCAAAATCCTAAATAGATACATGAATGACTAAAAACATCATATGGGTATAAATTCATCATGGTTCAATCATAATTGAATTTAATAGGATATAATTTTACACTATGTAAGATAAATCAGACATGGAATACTCTTATCAGAATGTGAATGATGAATTTCTTATTCTTAATATATATAATAACATTATTAATAAAATGTATATATTATTTTATGAACTATATTATGATGAAATTGCAGTTATTAGGGAAATATTTTATTTACAAAGTAGAATATAACATTTTAGGATTTAATCATTTTTTATCCAACCATATGGTAATTGAAATAGAATGTGGGTTTTGGTATAATAAAATTTAATTTAATATTATTATGAATATACAACAAAAATATATTGATTATAAGTACAATGGGAAAATATAAAAAATTCACAAAAGAACCAAACAAATGAAAAGTGAATCACCAGGATCTCCCAAAAAAACAACTCCCCCAAAATAAATATAGGAATAAGGGATTTAAATTTAAATGTGGGTGACATTTTTAGTATGAATTAAATGATAATTAATTCCATTAATTGTATGTTAAAATTGGGTTGATCAGTATTCATTATTGGTATCCATTATGATATCTCTATAAATAAGTAGGCAAGGAATTAATTGATTATATCCTCAATTTTTTTAATCTATATTCATAATATCTTTTTATATATATTTATATCAAGAATTATTTCATGTATGAAAATTTATTATATGATCTATTATATTTTAAATATACATATACATTTAGTTTGATTTTGATAAATTTTGTTTTATTATATTGGATAAATATGATTAAATAAAATTATTTATTATTGAAATTATTATTTTTAGGTTATTGTCCTAGATTTTTGTGGTTTTTTAATTATTATTATTATCATATAAATAATTTTTTCATTGTATTATAAAAGAATATTGTTTTTCATTAGTGAAGAATATTATATTATTCTAAATAACTAGTATTTCATGTATCTTATGGTTTTATTAACTATTAAATTTATAAATTTTCAAATTTTAATTTTATAAAATAGTATTCTTTTTTGGGTTTCATTATGTCAAAATTAGACTTAGCTAGTTTTTTTGATTTTTCTAAACAAGTTTTATTGGTAAATAGCTCAAAAAACATAGTTTCAGATAAAATATAATTTTTTATAAATAATCATGATAAAAATATTAAATATGAAATATAGATTAAGATGAAATTCTTTTAGATTGTATTATATAAAAAATATAAAATAAATGTCAATTAATTATTATTAATAAATGTTTATTTGAAAACAAATATTGAAATCAATTATTAATATTCATATAGTGCTTGAGTAATATTAAAAAATGGGAAAATTGGTGTCATTAAGATAATTTATAGGACAATAAAATTATATTCCAATCATGAAATGTAAATATTATTACTATTAAATTATTTTCCATTATCGTTTCAAATTTTAAATTTATATTTCAAGGTATGTGTTCAATTGAGTACCCAACGCTTTCACATGGTGTGAAATATCAAAATCCATATATTAAAATGTAATTATTATCTATATGAAAATAAATAATATTAAAAATGGTTTCATATTTTTATATATTTGAATAATAAAATATATTTATTTTAATATCTCAATTTTATAATTAATTAATTATTTAAATTCCCAAAATGATTAAATAGTGTGTATGTATCGCTTTTACAATGTGAATAAAAGTTAAAGAAAATGGGTTTGGGAATATTTAAAATAAAAATATTGGAATAATTTAGTTTATTTTTGTATATATATAGGTAATATGTTTTGGAAAATAATTATTTGAATTTAAAAATCTTATTATAATCGATATATAAATTTATTTGAAGTCAGGATATGTAGATATCCCTCAATATTTAATTATTGGAGATTTAGTGTTTAACAATTATGATTAAATTTATTATATATTATCAAATCATATAATGAGTACTTATGAATGTAAAATTGTTAATAATATCATAAAATTTCTAATTATGAACCAATTTTCTTTTTAAAATTGCATCATTTACATTAAATATTGAATAATTACAAACATTCCATCATTGTTTGCCTATAAAGTAGAAAAATTTTAACCTATCAAAAAAATTCTTATGTTTTATATTTATATTCCTAGAAAATACTTCTCAAAACAACCCTTTCCAAATTAACAAGGCTATATCCATTCCGAAAACATTTTTTCCAATACCGTTATAGTTAATCTGAATGTGGGTTTTTTAGAAGGAAGGTAATGGTTTCCAATCCTCTTTCTCCATTCATATTTATGATTTAATACCTAAAATTTAATTTTACAAATTCACATGAATTATATATATAAAAATATTCCCATGTTATTATAAAATTATCCACCCATCAATAACGAGATAACATTAAGTTTTTCTCATAGAATATTTTTGATATTTCATTATAATATCAAAAGATGTGATTTTCAAATATGGGTTCTCTTCATTATAATTATAAAATAAATCATATAAATTAAAAAATTAATATTTTCAAGAACCATTAAAATTGTATATTTAATATAATAAAATTTTAGGTTTAAATTGATATATTTATCATGGATTCTCTTATTTAAAACTACTTTGAAAGGAAATGTTTACCCTAGTGCTTATTCACTAAAAAATTTAATGATTATGATTTTATAATCATCTGAGTTTCATCTATTTTTCCTAATAATTAATTTTTTAAATTTATATATCATAAATAATAAATTAATTTTATATTTATTATTGTGTAATGGTAAACCATCCATTATTACAATGAAATTAAAAATAACCAATCATAGTCATTTTAATCATTAGAAAAATATATTATAATATAATAATTACATAATTGGTAATTATTTCGGGCCCAATTGAATTATATTAGTTCAATAATTACATCATATATATCTTTATTATTTCCTTTATTTTTTGATCCACTATTAATTAGTGATTAATTTTAGGATCACCTGGGTTTCACCATATTGAGAGGAGGTTATTTGGGTAGGCAAACTATTTATTACATTTTAATTTTATCACTTTAGGTAGCATTGTTACATATTCATTAAAAGGAAATATTTTTTCTTCACCAATAATAAGAAATATGGGACATAAAATAATAGAAAATAAATAAACCACAATTTTTAACAAAGTCATTCTTTATTGTAAATTACTACATCCATGGTTTATAGAGGTTATTACACCCTACACAACTTCTTATGTATTAAAGAGAAAATATTGATCAAGGGAATATTCATTATTAAATTTTCCTATGACAAAACATGTACAATGAAATATAATCTTTGTATCAAAAGTGTGGCATGTTTTAATTCTCTTCATAATATGATGATCACTATATAAAATGAATTTATGGATAGATATCAATTAATCTGATCACATTCATTTGAATTCAGCAATCAAAAGACCAAACTTTATACAAAAGTCAATGGAATTTCCATGAAAAATGATAATAAAATAGACTATCACTTCGTATTCTTCTGTATTTAATATAAAATGAATTTTTTTAGTGGATTGGAATAAAGGATTAATATAAACAATGTGGTGATCAACTAATTATAGAAAACACACTCTATTTTTCTACTTTTTTATCTTTTATAAAATATTAATATTAAATTAAAATATAATATTCCCAATTATAATATATAAATTATATTTCTTAAATTTATTTCCTGGGATTATATATTATTATTTTATTTTGAGAAAACATATTATTATTTATTTATTATGTTATATATAAAAAATCATGTTAATTTGTAATATGTGATGCTCAATACATTCTTTCACTGTCTTTATTGCATGAACCAAAATAAGAACACAATATCTATTTTATCCATGTGCACTATCATTATATAATTGGTTTATCTATCCTATGATGTGTTGGTCACTTTTCAAATCAAGGATAACTATAAAAAATTCTTTATATATCCATACAATAATTGTAAAAATTGTTAATACGTAGCATCATCTCTTCTTTTTTCATTGTTAGAGAGGTTGGTGGTAACATCTTCCACTTGGTGTAAACAAATAAATGGGTTACCTAATCATATTCATGTTACCAAGGATGTCTCAGAATATAACTTCTATAGAATAAATGAATCATTTTGTTATATTGTTCACCTTGATACTAGGGCAGTTCAAATTTCTGATTCACATGATCAAATCACCCTCAAAATATTCAAATGAACTAATTCTCAAAGGAAAAATAAGAGGTCTTTATTTTTCAGATAAAATTTTCATTTTCTTCATTTCCCCTCAACATCAAACCATTAGATTTATAGGATTGTTAACAATGCCTGTCATCCAGATTTCATGGTGTTTTAAATATAATTAAATACCTAATAATCGTGGAATATCATCAATAGTTGAAATTTCAAAACTATCATATTCTTAAATTGACATTGGAGTGATAATTAGATCACATCACAATTTTCGTTTATCTTCTATTAAAGACTATTTGAGGTGGGATCGTTATTTATGTGTTCTTCTTTACGAGAGCTCATGATTAATATAAGCATGAATTGATATTATTGAAGCATTACAATTTTGATTGCTCAATGGAAGAACATTGAAACAAATAACAAAAACATTACTTGATGGAACCGATCCATAACATAAGATTTATTATATCATTATATTCTTAATGTGATTTATTTATGTGATTCCAAATGATTATGTAATCCATAGAACATAAAGTTTTTTATCCTTGTTCTTATAAAATATTGATAGAATGATCTCTCTATAACTTCATTTCAACCTCAGACAATATAAAATGGGTATCTGTATCAATCTTGATGTGTGTTCTAATTTATCGCCCTTTTTGGATCTTTATATCTCATAGAAATTAAATTTTTGATAAAAAATATCCTCGATTTTGTGATAGGGATTCCATATTGTAATAGAAGAGGGTTATTAGAAGATCAAATGACTATGAATGTATTTATTGTGTGTTGGGTATTAAATGCATTTCATTTAATATGGATGAATAGTTTACCATGTATGCTCATCCCACATCAATTATTCACTTTTATACCTCAAAATAATAACTTTCTTATGTATATAAAATCTTATTACACTAAATGGTTTTAAAACTAGAACAACATACAACCCCAATCATGAATATGTAGTTCAAATCATATACATAGTACCTCAGTAACCCCCATGCATGCTCTGTTTACACCATGAAGATACCTATAACCACCTTTACTAGATATTTTATCCAAAAACCTCCATCCACCATTGATAGCTAGCCTGGATATCTCCCCAATAAAGTTGATATTTCTCTCAAAAGAGTGGTGTTGGTTTATCCTTATTGGTTTTCTATGACTAGCCAATTTTTTTGGATAACACCCATACAACATATTAAAATTATAGTTACTATATATGAATTTCCACCCAACTCAAATACCTTCTATGATAAAAGGAAATAATTACATTTTTTATAATCATCATATATTCATCCAACTTCAATTTATTAAAAAAACTTTGTTTATAGACCAATTCACATGTAGTAAACCTTATATTGTGTAAATTGTGCAATTCCATTAACACTTTTCATGGGAAATAATACCAGTTCAAAAAAAATAAATCTTAAATATTTTCCTCAATTAAAATATAATATATGATATCTAATATTCTCAATGATTGATCTTATTCAAACGTCACATATTTTAATGGTCTGGAACACCAAAACACACCTCCATGATTCCATTTTTCTTCAACGGATATTTAAAACATGTTTCTTATCACATAATGAGTTTTTGAAAATAAAATAACACAACAACTCAAAGTAGGATTATCCATATCTTCATTTGTATTGGTTTTTAGTAGAAATGTAGATTATGGGATGTCAATATATTCTCTTCAAATGTATTCTCTATTAGTTAATTTCATTCACTCTCTATTATTGAAATTAAATAAAAATTAACTAAGAGTTGATGATATCATTAACTTCTTATGAAATGTGCCATCAATTATACAATGCTAATTATATGTCAGAAAACTGATTATAGAAAATAAGAGGCCCTAATTTAGATATCATTTCACTTTATTCAAAATTTAAAATATGATACCAATTGATTTGTAACAACATGTTTCATTCCTTAGATATAGTTAAACTATATCTATGATTATAGTAATTGGTACATACCAATTGATAAAATCCATAAGAATTTTTTATAGTACCACATTTAAGAAAATCCTCCATGATATATTAAACATTAAACTATATATATCATCTCTACACAAAGACAAAAAAAAATTAATTTATAATAGTTTTCTGATTTTTAGAAAATTAGTCATAGAAAAACTTAATGATTCATATTTTTCATTTCGATGACTCATTTATGTTATCCAACTCAATATCAATCTTTATTTCAAAATTTTATTAATAATTATAGTAGAGTTTTTAATCATATGTAACAAATGAGTTCGTGAACACATATCATTCAAATTAATTATATTCAAATGAATTATATGTATTTTAATGATTCTTTCGACACTCCCCCTCATGAGATGATCTCTAGCTTCATATCATCAATATGGATATTATTATAGTATTTCTTATAAATCCCAATCTATATGAATGTTTTTTTATTTGGATTACATTAATGATAGTGACATAAAATATGTTGACATATATTATAGAATGATAATCTTTATAGAGGTTTATCTTTGATATTTTACGACAAATAATATTCAATATATTAGCAGGTTGATCAAACCCTTATGGTAGAATTCACAAAGCAACAAATAAAGGTTACTTCTCTTAGATATGAATATAGTGCCTCTTCAACTCAATTCTACACCTATGAATTTGAACCACCTTAAATTACCTACAATTAATTAACAAAATAAGTTTCCGTGACATAGAAAAGTCAATGAATTAATTATCAACCATGAGACAACTTTCTTATCTATTCTAATTGAGGGTGAAATATTGAGGATAACACTATTGAATTACTTATATGTTTTGGAAAACCAAGAATATATACATTCTTTTGTAATTACTTCATGTGGAATTATATTGTTGAAACTTACCTTTATAGAACTTTAATCATTTAGTAAATTTGGAGTATCCTTTGTGACCTCTTCTTGAGCTAGTGTTGTGAGTGAAAAAAAATCAGATATTTTTCAAACAATATTTAAACATTATAAGAATATCTTTGAGATTTTAATGTTATTAATTAATGATATCCTAGCTTAGAAAATCTATTTCTTCATGTTTAATTTCTACTTTAAATTGGATTTATTATTTATATATCATTAGTACAATTTTTTAATCATTCCAAATATTTTATCCATGCCATCAATATATAATTTTGAATACGAACCTTTCATTTTGATGTTCTACCAGACTACTATGTTGTTTGATTTACTACTTCAAGCCATTTATTTGGATCACAGACTAACCTTCTCTATTATTTCTTAAGATTTCTTTTTTTCATTATGATATCCATATCTTTTTTATAGCAATATTGTTGTGATATATTTTTTCATAAAATAATAATCTTATTATTTTCATGTAGCACTTAAATTGAACTTATTGGGGATATTGTGAGTATCATTCTGTATATAATTTTCACATAATGTTAAATTACCAATAATATTTGTTGACTTATAGAGAATAATTTTCAATTATTTTATCACCATGGTTGAAATTATCTATTATAAAACACCTTTGGTCTTTTATTCTGAATTATTTTTGTCTAATGCATGTAGTATTTATCCAGAAAATTCCTCTTCAGGTGAAAACTACCCTTGAAATTACAATAGATCTTCCTAAAATATTCGAATCTATTTGTAATAGGAATATTCTTCACATAAATTTCTTTATTTATTTATTTACTTAATTTCCACCCATTTATTTAGGCTCTCTTTGGTTTTTATATATTGGCATACTAAACCGTCAATCATGATCCATGTTTCTAAATCATTCATAGTTTTAATAGTATCAAACATATCTATATATTTAATTTTGAGTACCAGTCTGGCAAGATTGGAATGTTAGCTGATTATATTTAATTTGATCTTTTTTAGGAATTATATTAAGTTAAAATATATTTTACCATTTTCTTTCTTCATGATAAATGATGTGGTGATCTTTTTATCATTTTGTACATCCAATTATTATTTACAATGTTTGATTGAACTTTTCTATAGAGCCTACTTAGATTTAACATTGAATGATTTAAACCTCTTCAAGCACCCATGTATTCGTATTTTAGAATAATAATCATGTTTAGGAGCGTGTACGGATGTATCTATTAATGAAATAGACATTATTTCATCTTGTTGTGAAGAATCAAATTAAAAATTTCCAATATTTTTTAGTTTTAATCAATGCTCAGGAAATTTCAATTTTGGATTATTTTATCATCCTCTAATAATTATTGTATACCTTCACATTCTTTAATGATCTATTTGACTTTTGCTTCCTGAATTTTTTATTTGTGTTGTATTATGGAATCAAGCTTCATGATCTTTTATATATTGGATTTCAAATTGATCATTCTTGAAATAAATGATATCCTTCTGTTTCCCCTAAATTTAATTGATCTTTTATTCAGATTATTTAGTGGAGCCATATTTCACATGAATTTTATTTAACAACTAATCTTCCAAACTGGAGCATATTTCATCATGTTCAACTACCTATAGTTATATGGATCAAATATTCATAAAGATCTTTATTTTTATTATTATTTATTTAAATGGGGTTTTAATGTTTCTTATTTTTTTCATGATCAATGATATCTTTGTACATTCCATTGTATGAACCACATATAAAAGAGACTATTTTTATTAAAAAAATTTACAATCTATAATTAAAGGCAGAACCTAATTTTTTATTGGATTATTCTAGTGTATGATCACTACCACTAATGTTTGGATAATTTTTAGTAATATAATGAAATTTTAATTTTTTTTCATCCTATTCTTGTCGGGATAAAGCACTAGATGTGGTAGAAAGTTTTTATTTCACATTGGTATTTGATTGTCCCACTAGATATTATTATTCCATGATATAATTATTTTACTCAATAATAAAAAACAAATAAACTAAATGATCAACCTCTTTTCACAAGTGGAATTCCTTCTTCATCATTCTCAATTCATTATTTTCTCTATTCATCATGGTCCTCATTGAGATAAAAATATGATATGTAGTAGATATAACACCTCTATGTTTTAACACTCTTCTCTATTGATAAGATAATTCAATTTTTCAATACAAATCAAAACATTGAATTTATTCTTACATGTGACCCAATTTGAGAATAATTATTAAGATGAATTTTGAATTTATTCACTTTGTCGGGGGTTAATTAGAATGGGATGACTAATTATAACATTAAAATCATATCATTTTATTTTTCCACTACTAATTATTCAAGAAATGGAATTAATTTTATTTCTTTCTACTAGCATGAATCTATAGAAAAAATAAAACACAATGACCATATGGATTTTAATGAGATTTTAATCTAATTTTTATAACTATATTTGTGTGGCATGGTGTTTGTTATAGAAAATGAAAACAAATTATATTTTATTTTTAATAATATAATTAGAATGTGACTGGCATGGAAATCATTTTCTTAGAAACAATAAGTTAAAATGAATTATATTCCTTATAGAACAAGTGAAGGATGTGGATTAGGTCACCCTAATGTGATCAATATAATTGAATATGAATTCATTAATAGACACTAATTATATTGATAAACATCCTCAGAATGTATCATTCAAATGTACACATAAAATAAAAAATATTTTTTTCTTATTTAAATTTAGTGATCTAGTATGATACCTCTTAATATTTTTTTATTTAGAATAATATAAATATGATGTAATTAACTGAATGATATATTATCTTCACATATGTAATGATCAATTAAAAGTGGTCTTAACACTCTATTAAAACACAATTTATCATTGAAAAAATATAATATATTGAGATAAAGGGCTGTATACTCACTTTAAATATATAAATTATATTTCATGCATGTATTTTATAGAATTATTAAGATTATTAACCATACCAACAAAAATATTTACATCCTATAATATATATCCCAATTTTATCAAATTTTTTTCTTGTGATCATCAATGGAATCATGAAATTTTCATTTTCCTTATCCAAATAAAGAACAAAAAATCTATCATCTCTAATAGTAATATATTTTCATAATTCATGAATCGATATAAGATGCCTCTGATTCTTTTGGAAATAAGTTTCAGGTGAGGAAATTATTCAAAAATCCTTACTGACTTCATGAATGAACTAAAGGCTACATGAGATCTCATTATTTTCCAAATTTCATAGGTTCGAAAGAGATTCATAAAATTAAAATAAAAACCTATGTGTGATCCGTCCTTGGATTGATGTTATCTAGGTGGGTTTTAAAACCTCTCTCCATCACATGAATGAATCAAATGTGTTAATTTTTCTTAAAGACACGTGAGAAGTTTTCCAATATCCATTTCATTGTAATATCTTGCATGAACTCTTCATGTGATATGATTTTCATAGGACTGATGTGTAGTATCTATTTTTCATAAAACAATCTCATTTTTCATCAGTGTATCTCATCATGAATAAAATGTATTTAATGTTGAGTGTACATTTCTTATCATCAAAATTTAATGGTGATTCAAATCTCACTAAATAACCAAAAATAAAATGTATATTAGATATTTCAATTGTTTAATGTCTCATAATCTTCATGAAACGTTGGAGTGATCATGTGATCGAACGTCTGTTTTCATGACCATTTGGATGAGGAATTATGAATAAGGATCATCTTTCATATATTATTCTTTACATGAGCACACGATTACTATCATCATTGATCAATATGATTCTTTACTTATTCATGATATACCTCATTATTTTATCTATTGTCAAATACTAAAATTTTTAGAAGATGAAATATTTCAATGAAAAAATATTCATCTAAAAGAAGTTGCATTATTCTTCATGTGATGGCTTATTTTGATGACCCCTGAGTTCATATTCCAACAAAAATTTGGAATGTAAGGATTTGTATTATGAGAAAATGATGGAATGATTGTTATAAAACTCATTTTCATCCGCAGAAAATAGTACATGGGGATCTGTATGACATTTAGTTTTAGTTATTGTGAGATCAAGATGACTTTAATATTTGGATATTCCTACATTTAATCATATTAAGAGAAATTTTCCCATTACTGATATATGATTTCATTAAGGTTATAGATGAGGGTGATCATAAATTGGGATGACCAAGAAATAATTGTTTGGGTGGTGAGCATTATATTCATATAATTTAGTATGGTGGATAATTTTTTTTCATTTACTCAACTTTGATTTGAGCTACCTTTTTTTGGCTACCATTTATGTTTTTTCTGTTTCACTATAATATCAAGAAGAAACTAGGATTTAAATCTCAGAAGACCATTCACTATTTTTCCAACATGGCAATGGTATAAATATGCATGGTCACCTAGGAACCTGCATTCCGGATCTATATTCACCATAAACATACCTAACACACTCATATTGAAGGTATAAAACTACTACATCTTACTACTATGGTTAGGTGGAATGGATATCTCCTCTATGTGGTTGAAATTTCTCCCACATATTAGGGAATAATATTTCCTATTTAGCTAGCTATGGATTTGAAATTGTTTTGGTGAAGACCAATATAATATATAGATATTATAATTACCAAGTATGAATTTACAACAATTATATATTTCATATATTCTTGAAGAAAATAATCCCATTTTTACATAGTCATCATATATTATTCCAAATCCTCGTCATTAAAAATAATTATTTTCATGGTCATCTTCCCTTATAGTAAATTTTGTGTTGTGATAGTTTTACGAGCCCAATAACACATGAATAAAAACATAATAATAGTTAAAAATTAACCTAAGTAAAATATTTACTTCATCCAAATTATGATATATGGTCTATTTTATTCTCATTGATATATCTTAATCAACCCTTACAAATTGACAAGCCTGGGAATACTAAAACACACATTTATGATAACCTTCTTTGACAATACATATTAAAACAATGTGATTCATCTCCTGTGTAATTATTGACCAATATAAAACACATAAATATTTTAAGAGTATTAATATTGTTATTTTTATTAGTTAGTAATAATAATATAGAAAAATTGAAGTTCAATATATTCTCTTCAGTTATTTTATTCTTTTTCATTTTTATTTTATCAACTTATTAAAAATGTCACAAATCTGCCTAGATACCCTTGTACCCTGATAAAAAAGATAATAATGACACAGAAAAAATGGTATTTCCAATCCCAATGGGTTGGAAACAGGAACCATGAATTCATCAAGATAGTTTTTGTATTTTGTTTCTTCATAAATAGTGAAAGAAACATATTCAAGTCAATGTGATCAAAAGAAAAATTCATAGGGAGAACAATACTAGAAGTTAGAAAGGCATATAAACCAAATATACAACCACAATCTACAATAAACTGAAATAAAAATATCATATGTCCCAACAAAAAAAACAATCTAAAATACAAATGTTCAACATTCACTACCACCTCAATGTGGTTCATTCCCCTTTCTCAAACCTGGAAGAAGAAAATATAGAAATTCCCAAAGTCAAAGGTAGGGTGTGATCTAAAAAATCTATAGGGTCTCACTATGTGTTCCATAATAATATACTAAAATAATTAACTAAATAATTCTTTCAATTATAAATAAAAAACTAATGGTTGTATAAGATAATATTTTAAAAAAATCATGCATGTCATTTCAATTAAGGTAAATATTTAAAAAATTTAATTAGTATTAATTATAATAAAAAATATATTATATAAAATCACAATTCATATGTAAATAACTTCTTAAAAAATTAAATATTTATCAAAACAATCATAAAATGAGAAACATGGTCATATTTTATGAGATATGACAGTTTTTGGTTATGGGATCCTCACACAATCTAATATGTGATCAAGATAATATGTGTATCCACATCCCTGAAACACTAATTAAAGTGAACAGATCACCATCCCATCAAGAATGTGATTTTCTGTACTGTGGATTGTTATATTTTTAATGAATCAATTGAGTGTTTTCTAAAATAACACACTAACTACCCATTCTGGCATGTGCTAAAAAATTATAATGGGATATTTATCTCAAAACTATTTGAAATACTAATAAACCCGTTTCATTTTGAATATACAAATTTCTATATAAAAACTAAATATCTTTTTAATTTATTCAGGCATTTTTCTGGATAAAACCAACCATGGTGCCTTTGAAAAAAACTTAAGTGTGTTTTTATTAAAAATACTTTTAAATTTGTCATATAAATTTTACTATTTAATTCCACAATTAAATTTCAAAATCTACATCAATTGCCATAATCACACCACAATTCATCAGAATTTAGGGGGGTTAAAAAAATCCATGCCAAAGAAAATTAAAACCCCAATTCAATGAAAATGGGGATTCTCATAGTCCAAATGAATGAAATTAAAATTAAATGAAGATATTTAGGGTTAAATAAATTCAGAATAAATTTATTGAACCACGTACTGAAACAAAGAGAGCACATCTCATAGTGCCTGCAAATGGGAACTCCAACAAAGAACACCCGCAATGGTGGTACAAGAATTAAAGTAAAAAAGTGGGTAGAGAAGAAAAAATGACCCTTTAATACCTCCAATGAAGTAAGAGGTTGTAAAACCCAAAAATATGGTAGATAAGGATTTGAAACAGTGGTTTGATAATTTTTTAAAAAACATGACAATAAAAACAAAATCGGCATGGTTTTCTATAGGGAGGCGTATGCTTTGTAAAACCATGCACCCTAACCCTATGCCTATATAAAGGGTTCAATAGATTCTAAAAGCTGGGACCATAGTTTATCAAAACATTTTCCAAACATAATGAACCACACTACCTAGGTTTTCACTTTTTTCAATACTAGGGTGCATGGTTTAAGAAAAAAATTCGTCCATTATCCCTAAGCTAAGATCCTTCCAAAATTTTCAAAACATTAACCTGTTGAACCTCTAAATGAGAGCAAAAAAATAATGGTCAAAAGTGGGGTTTATGATTAATTGAAAAAGTAACAGTATGTCATAAAATCCCCATCGTAAAAACATTCTTTCCTCTGAATACGTTTTATGATGATTCTCGGTCATGTAGATGAGGATACTACGCTCTCATTAGTTACACTCTCTCCTACATCTCATGGGTATCAAAACCAGTCATCCATAGGAATAAAACCAAATGTATCATAATCCCATGAAGTAACTTGGTTTTAGAGTCAACTATTATGACAGGATGCTCAGTCCCAAATAAATCATCCTCAACATAAATATTACTCTATCTCAGAACATGAGCTAGATTAGAAATATACCTTGGAAACTGTGATACATGAACAAGTTATGCATCGACATCAAATTTGGAAGATATTATTTTCAATACGAATGTTTTAAAACATTATCAAAAACCTCATATGATCAATGAAAATGTGGAGTAATATTACCTTTCCTACCAATATTTTTATTACCCAATGGAGGTGAACCATTTTTCCTACCAGTAATCTATTGTGATGATCAAAATAAGACTTAAACCATCTCAGTTCCACAAAAATCATATGATGAATAAACCAAACATTTTATATTATCACTTCAAAAAATCTCAGTCCAACAAAATAACTCTCACAGATCTCTAACCCACACAATGGAGATTTACAAGTATTACCAAACAAGGCCTCAAAAATAACACTTCTAATCACAGATCATTAACTATTCTCAATGAAAATTCAATTAGTCTAAAATGGTCATCCCATGATCCACCAACATTAAGGCTACATGCATGAAGCATATACTTAAAAATCGGTATAGAGCTATCTTTATAGCCATCTTAATTTAGATGGTATGTCGTAGTCAAACAAAACTAAGATCCCAGGGAATCCTAAAATCCTCTCCAAAAGAATGAATTAAATGGCGATCACTATCAGAGACTATAGAAGTTGGAACTCCATGAAACTGAAAAATATCTCTCATATAGCGATTCCACATCTCCATAACCTTTTTTATATCAAACTAGGATACAAAGTGAGCCAATTTGGTTAGCCTATTGATCTGAACCCATATAACATTCTTCCTTCAAAAGGTACATGTAAACCACAACAAAATTCCATAGAGCTATTATCGAACTTCCAAGTTATAACTAGAAGTGGATTAAGAAAACTAGAAGGTATCAGGTAATTAGTATAGATATCTTGGCATGTATAACACTAATATATAAAATCATCTATGAAAATACTCAAACCTAGAATGTAATAATTTTAGCCACCTAGAATACCCTTTTTAGAGAAAGAGCACTCAGCAATGGTCTCCCAACTATAAAGAGATTCTCTGATTCTACGGAAGTCATTTTTAAGAAGATGTTCATAAAGAATCATCCTTAAAAGAGGGAATTTCTACTAAACACTATCCAAAACCAACCCTACCACTAATTTGGATACTCTAATATGATTGATAAAAAGAGCCACTAAGTTCCAATATTCCTATGATTATTTCATGGTTTTGGTTAGAATTTTCATACTCAATGTATCTATGAAGACATTCCCCTTCCCCATGGTAAATGATTTACCAATGTAAAAATATTTCTAGTATTCCATCCAATTAATCTAGTGTAGATTAAAATATTTTTTAGTGAATATGTTACTCAATATATTTTTGTTATTATTCAGTTAAACCATTCATCAAAATGTAATGTTGTGAACTTTTAAGTGCATGCATCATAATTTTTGATTAGATGGTTATGGGTTAGATAATTCTTCCCTTGTGGCCTAACCTACTGGGAGCCATTGGCCATGAAATGATCACCCTTCCTAAGAATACAACCTAATCCTTCTCCTAATGAATCACATAAAACCACATATCCAAGCCCTACCTTTGGATGAGTTCACAAAAATGCATTAGTCAATATACATTTTTTGCTTAATAAATGAACTCTAAAAATTTTCACCCAAAAAAAACCTGCATCCCTTCCAAGTGAGAGAAGATATATAATTAGTAACATTAGAGAAACAATTTAAAAACTGGCGGTAATATTTAGAAAATAACAAGAAGCTCCAAATCCCAAAAACATTTCATTCTTTTTCCTATGTCATATTAAATTTCACCTTATCCAGATGAACTAAGATACTAATTTTCAACACCACATGTTCTATGAACAAAACTTATTGAAATGATAAATAACATTTTGTTAGATTGACACGAGACAAGTGAATTATCAATAATTCCAAAACATCTATCAAACGAAAGACATGATCCACCACAGAATAAGATTAAACAAGGTCATTTCCCATATTTAATGACATAGAGGAATAAAGATACTCATGTTAAATCCTATTCATTAAACCCATAAGGATTACAAGACCACTTGTTAGACGATGTGGCATCTTAATGTACTCATAATTGACATACCAACTCTGGAAGGTAGTTTTCAGAATCATAGAATATTTTATTCTCATCTGATGGAAACCAGATCGAATCTCAATATTCTTGAACCACATCACCCATTAAAAATGGTAAAATAGATCATCAATACATGGTAATAGAAACTTTTTATTCACCTTAAATATATTTTGTTTTTGATAATAAAAATAAAGGTGAAGTGACCCATTACCATTCTTTGTAAAAAGAACAGGTTCCAACCAACGCGGTGTACTAGTGCATAAAAATCCATTCTCTAAATGATCGTCTAATTGTGTCCTCAACAATTACATTTCATATAGTTACATGTGGTAAAAAGGAATAGATATCGGTTGGGAACTCAATACTAAGTTAATATAAAAATATACCTCCCTTACTGGTGGAAACCCAAATAAGTCATATGGGAAAACATTGGGAGACTCGATGAAAACTAGAGGGAGGTCATCACTCAATGATTTACTCTTTGTTTAAAATTATAATTCATATTTTAATTTCCTAAACCCTAGATTAGAGGATTCGACTATAATCAAACTCAGGTCCCATTTCCCCTAAATGATATGGAACACCCCATCAATGATTTTAAAGGAGTACCTCTAAAGATAACAATCAAATTAGAATTTATTAGAAATGATCTAGTACATCAAGAATATGACATCTATCTATTTCAGGTCGAGAACCAAAATATCCCAAGAAATATTAGTTTCTAAAAAGGGGAACAAAAAATAAAAACAATAGAGACCCTCATCTCTCTCTATTCTTAGGAGTGTACTGATATCCATAACATAATATTGTATCATACAATAAAGAATATTCATATTGAGAATAAAAGATTAGATAAAATATTGAGATTCACCATTATCAAATTAATCATTCACTAATGAAGAATGTAATGTGATTTTACATCCCACAATCTCAATACTTGTACACGCATTATTTATATACTCTTTCATGACATGAATAAGATTTATTATAGTTTTTAGTGTTTTGAAATCCTTAGTTCGTGAAGAATTTTATTTCACATCAGTATTTTTTGGTGTTGATGATACCATGACTCTATTTGGAATAGAATAGTCCTAAAAAAATTCTTTAGGTGACATGAGAATCCACCAGAACAATATATCCTTGTTGGTGTAATGCAAAAACATTTGGAGTTCCAAGGATTTCCATAATGGTAGAAAATCAATGACAGTCATGTAGGACCTACAAGAGGTCTAAAATGACTTAATTCTAAGAAACCCCTTTTTAAATGACAAATATTATATTTCCTTTGATGTAATTAAAAACATTTAACACTTGGAGAATCAAAATTCCATCAACCATGAATAACTGGACATTTCTAGCTAAATCATCTACATTTTATCCAACTCCTCATCATAAAAAGAGATTTCAGTAAGAAAATAATAGACTAAATATTAGATCGATGTGCCATCTCAAACCACAATATTTTCATCTTCTCATTTGATACAATATCTTGTAAAAACTACAGAAGATCTATAAAATGATTTTCATAATTTCTCTTGGTCCTATGACCCTGATAGGGTTTGAAAGAAATCTATAGTTCTAGCCAACACCATCAAATATGGATAGAACAAGTTGGTGAAATGACATTAATGTCCTTCCACCCTAATTCTTAATTCTTCTTTACTATCACTATCCTAAACCACCATCTCCATCATGGTCCCTATTACATGAATATAGAACATTTCCCCTTGATAGAATCATAAATATCGGTGAACTCAAATAAAATTTCTACCCTACTCAAACAATCATCATTATCTTCATGATTATTTGAGCCTTTGAATTATGGTGCATTATAGAGATGAAATTCATTACTATGAATCCTAAATTCATCCATATATGTTTCCATAGTGGGGGATTCAATGATATTTGGTACAAGAGTCTTTCTTGGAGGTTGGAAAACACATAATACAAACTCAATTAGATTATTGTCCATGGGAGGATTTTACCATTATGGTTAATCATCACCCTCCTCATGGTTACTATTCACAAGCCTTCCCAGAATAATGACGATACAAAACATCATAATATAACACTGAAGAATTCACCACATTACATATATCAACACTAAAAGAAGAGAAACAAGGAAATTAATCCTATTATATAGATAAAAAAGATTCAAATTTTAACTTATCTGAATCAATAATAGGGAAAATACTAGAAATAATCCCCATGTTTTCTTTCCCAAACCCCCTGGAGACATAAAGATCATTTAGGAAAAACAAGGAAACCACTAAATTATAACAACCTCATATATCCCAAAAATATCACAAAAATACATACTAACATCATGGAATGATACGTAACCTCTGCCACTAATACCAATTTGTCTTGTACCTTCATGGATATTTTGGTTCTGTAATTCTATAGCCGAACCTAGAATATCCCAAACGGAATTCCCGATCACTACGAGTTGGATACATACATTTGAAATCACATAAGATAAAGATGGGAATGTTTTCATAATTAAATAACTAGAAGAAATAGATATAATTTAGTATCCCAAAAATAAAAAACCTTAGGATGAATATTAATAGAACCCAAAAAGGATTGTAATCTTAAAGTACAACCACAAAGTACTAAAAATTTATTGATAATGAACTTATGTCCCAACATACATAGTTTCTCAAATTACAAATAATAATAGCCACTACCAAATCCATGTTTTGATTTCCCCTTACACAAAACATGAAGAAGAAAATATACATCTTCTATAATGTAAATTAAGTGTGTGAGTTAAAATCCCAATAATCTCTCAACATGTTTTCCATAATAATATAAAATAATAATTAACCATTTATTGATTTAAATTTTAAATAAAACAGGAATAAATGGACAAGATAATATTTTAAAAAAATCATTTTTTATTTGAATCTATTGAAAAATTTAAAAAAACTATTAATAAAATATTTTATATAAATTCTTTTATAAAAAAACGAATTTCATATATAACTATGATTTAAAAAATGGAAAATATATCAAAATAATCACAAAATAGAAACATGCTCATCTTCCAAGACGTATGATAGTACATGGTTATGTTATCTTCACACAAATGAATTTGGTACCATGAAAATATTTCTACACACATTCCTTAGACAATGGTAAAAGGGGACTCATCGCCACCACATTGAGGAAGTGATCTGGTACACTATGTCTTTTTAGAGTTGTAAATCATTAAGAGTATGTTGTCCAAAATAAATCACTTATTACTTAGGATTTATTATGCTAAAAAATAGATATTATAAAATCTATCTCTAAACAGTTTTTATATGGTTATCCATTTTTCCATTTTAAAATACCAATCTCTATTTAAAAACTAATACATGGTTTTTATCCATTCATTGATATCCAAGAAAAAACCTACCAGAGCTCTTATCAAATTATTTTATGAGTTCTAAACCATAAAAATGTTTTAAATAAATTTCACAAACCAATTTCAATTTTTAATTCGATAATTAAATTTCACTATTTCCATTACATTCCACAATCACACCCCAAATCCATGTAATTGGAGGTTTTCCCCAATTTTCATGCCAAAGAAAATTCAAATCCCAATTCAATTTTAATTCGGTTTTTCATAGTTTAATTTATTGAAATTGAATTTAAATAATGAAATGTATGATAAAATTATTCAGAAAATCGTATATGGAAATACCTATAGAAACAAATACATCAACTATCACAATTAACTCAACGGTAAAATCCAACGAAGAATGTAGGTAATGGAGATCTGAGATCCAATCCTAGATTCTAGATCAAAAAATAGAGATATTAGATCATCCAACAACATAGGGGTCTATCAATCTCTAATGAGGATAGAGGAAGATATTTGGAGATTGCGAACTGTGTAAAGAACTCATTATAGGAAGAGATCGAATGAAAATATTCTTGATTTGATCCACATTAGAAAGTGTTTGTGGGAGAAAAAATGTGGCTCTGAGAGCTCCAATGGCTTATGGTGGTGTCCAATCCTAAGAAAGGGTTGAGAGGAAGAAGAAATAGAAGTTTGAAAATTTTAGAAATCATCTTCATAAAAAAATAAACAAGCATGCATGGTTTCTTAGAGGGGGACACAAAGTTTGTTAAATCATAGGACCCTCATAAGGGGTGCACTATTTGTAGTAAATGAGCACAATTTTTTTCAACCTGTGAACCAACATTGAATCCCCTTTCTTTTAATATTTTCATGGATTTCACTACCATGACAAATTGTTTCTAAAACTATTTTCCAACGATATACAAACCAACAACCATAACTGTTTTTAAAATTTTACAAGAATGACCCCTAAATGAGCCCCAACCAAAGAATGATCAAAATTGGCATTGATGTGTACCATAAAATTGTAATATGATGTTATAGATAACTATTCCAATATACGTATGATGGGATGATATCATTAATTTCTAAGGAAATATACTATTAATTATCCCACTCTATGTATACATGGGATAACATGGTGTAAAATAAAGGAGGGTCTATCATTGACCAAAATGATATCCATTCTCAACTCATAATATGATAGATATAGATACGTTAAATTTTTTTTACGTTCCTTAGAAAATATTTATCTATTTCCCATTTTATATTAATTGGTTGAACCCATTAATACAATTAATGTGGATGTTTTCGGGTTCCAATGGTAAAAGAAATTATAAATGTAGATTTAATATAAAATACATTCACATAGCTCGATACAGAAATTTTTAAAATTCAATTACAATAGGATGGTTATTTTTATCAAATCCTTGTTGTATATTCTTAAAAATTCTTTTGTTTCATGTCATTGAATGTTCTTGTCTATATATTAATCATAATTTCATTTATTTATAAATAGGTATAGAAAAGTTTTTAAAAATACATCATAAATGAGTTCTTAAAATAGACGATCAAGAGATCTTTAATTTGGATAATATATATGGATATGAAAACTAATTTAGACTCCCCACCTCAAAGGATGGTCTCGAATTTCAGTTCATTAAGATGATTCATGTAATTAGTTATTCTTATGAAATGAAATTGATGTGGACACTAATTGTTATGACACATCCATGATAGTGAATTTGTATTTTCAAACCAATTATGATAGCTTTATCAATTTCATCAAGGTAAATATATAATATTGTGAAAAAAATATAAATATATTAAATGATAAATCATATAAGGATGGTAATATCCATAAAGATTGAAATTAATTTTTTATCATGAATAAATAAAAATATACATATTCATCAATATTGTTTTTCCAAATAACCTTTACATCCTTACAAGTTATTAAAAAACCCAAATAATATATGAATAAGGTAGATATAAATGGATTTTCAATGAGAGAAACATGGATGGGAGTTGTTTCTCAATAATCAGACCCCTTTATTTTATTTTACATGTCGGGGTTAAATATTCATGCTTTAATTTTATAATTTCATGGTGGTTTTGACTTACATGAATATGTAATTCCTATAGTAAAAACAATATGTTATATTTTCTTCTAAGAACTCACCATTAGTGAACAATCATCCATTAGTTCATTATAATTATTATTTAGCATATATTAATGAATTTTTTCTTATAAAAAATATATAATTATAAATGGTTCTAATATGAAATCACATTTTAAAAAAAATTCTATGAATTTTATTATTATAAATTTCATAAAACTTATTAATAAATTCAATTTATCCATGTGGTTTCTTCAAATTTTATTGGGAAATTATTTTCATCCATTCTTGTTCAAATTTATTTGATATTTAAAATCACTTAGAAATGAAACAAATATAAAGTTTTAAATATAAAGATTAATATTTGTGGTTTTATAAGACTTCTATAGTGTTCTCTTTAACAAAATAGTTACTTTATTATTGTTGTACTTGTCTTCTCCTTTGTTTCTTATGAATGTTTCCATTCTTTGTGTTTTCCATTACCTAATGACATTGATTCATGTTTTCACTACTTCATATATATAGGATGTAACCAATTATTTTTGGTTTAGAAATCCTGTTAAACATATTGGGTTTGATGAGTGTATAAACATTACTTTTATTTTATCCATGGTATTTATTCATGTTATCTTTGTTGATTTCTCAGGAAAATTTTTCATCTAATACATTCCCAAGGTCAGCCTCTATATATTATACATATCTTATAATGTTATCCTTTAAACTATTTTAGTTTCATTCTTGAAATATATATACTTTCACACCTCTTCAGTTTGATAAAATCAATTGAAAATAACATAGGCATTCTTAAAATATCAAAATCTATTTATAATAGGATGAATCTTCCATTTTAATAGTGTTCATTTCTTCTTCACTTATTTACCCCCTTTATTCCAGCTATTATTGGTATTCAAAAACATGATTATTGAATAAAAATCCAGATTCCATGTACCATTATCTTTTATATCACAAACATTATAAAAAAATAAAAATATATTATTTTTAGTAACAATTAACCTAAATTAGAATGTTTGAAGCTTCAGTTTCTTTTCATTATTATGCTAGACTTTCATGGGGTAACAACTTATTTTAGTATTATATTTCCTAACAATATATTTTTTGGGGATTAGTCATCATTTTTGTTCAAAATTATCATAAAAAAGGTGTGTGGTCCATTTTTATATAGACTACTTGAGATAGAAAATTGAATGATGTAAAATATTCCTTTCCACTATGTAGTAGTATTTTTTAATTAATATAATCTTAACAATTTTGTGTTGGAATTGGTCTTTCAGTATGGAAAATTTATTCATCATGTTGTGAATACTCAATTCTATAAATTTCAATATTTTCTAACATGAATCCAATATCAAGGATTTTAATATGTAGGTCGAATTTATCATCATACAATAAATTTATTCAATATCCAAAATATTTATTAATCAATATAACTTACTCATCATCAATTTTATATTAACCTTATAAGATAGTGTAAGTATTTTTAATCTAATTTTCATTGATGTTAGGTTAATAATTATTTACCTAAATGAAAAAACTCAATTTTTTCTGCAATACATTAAACTCTCTATATTATTCCTTAGTCAAATCCTATTTATCCCAAATTTTATTAATCCACGAATCTTAAAAAATAAGGTCCCATTAAAAATTTGAATCTATCTATTATTCATTTTATGTAATTTTTATAGAAAAATTGATATTGTTTTGCATTATATCTTCAAAATCAATTTCAATTATTCAAATATTTCCTACATGTTCAGGGATCTATTCCTATGTTCCTTTGATTGATCCACAAATACATTTTTCCATTTTATTAGGATAAATTTGAATCTTATCATTCAATTTAGAGATCATTTCAACATTTATTTATATAAACTTATGATTACTCTCATAATTGTTAGAATATTCATGAGGAAAATTTTTATAAGATCATTTTGTTTCACCCTCATTAAGTAGAAGTGAAGCATGAAAGGAGGAAGACCAGTTGTACATATCATTTTTATTATAATTATACTCTATATAATCTATATCCACATTATAATATTCTTTCATAGGATTAAAAAATTATGAAAATGATTCATCATCCTCATTGTGTAAGAGAGATTCCTTCTTAAAAATTCACAATTATTTATTCTTTATGATCTTCAAGGTGTTGGATGAGATTGGTTACCGATGTGTAATAGATACAAATCCTCTATTTTTTCTATAAATAATAATGTTTTTTAAATTGAAAACTACACTCAATAGCATACGATAAACACTATAATGAACCCCAACAAATAATGATATTTTAAATATGAACATTAAAACATTTACAATAAATTTTCTGATATGAGAATGATTTACTAATTTATGATATATATATATATATTAACAAAAAATAATTTATTTATTGATAAATTATAATAAATTATCAATTATTGTTTTTGGTAATGTATTTTTTATTCTTTAAAATATGTTATCTTAAAAAATTATTTTTATTTATTTTTGTGAAAAAAATTTATAATTAATTTCTATAAAATTGAAAAAATTGAGTTGATAAAATTAACTTCATTTTTAATATAATTATATAAAATTTACCTATTGGTGAAATTTTAGGATTTTTTAGAAAATAATTTTTTTAATGAATAGTTAAAATACCCATTTCTTTAAAACATTTATTTATTTTGACAAAATTTAGTAATTTAAAAGATCAACTATTAGTTTAATTTTATTTATAAGTAACAAAATTTGTATTCAGTAATTTTTAATCCAACTAATTATATTTAAATTATCTTTATAATGGATTTTAGAATATGTTAATTTTTACAGTTGAAAGTATATATTTTTTAATGTTGTTATTAAATAAATAATATTCTACAATTTTGAATAATTAAAAACATACCGTAATAGGAATTATTTAAATTATATGTATATTTTATAAATTTATAATTATTAATTCAAATTCCTGTAATTAATATTACAGGTTATAATGATACGTAAAATGATCATTTCCTTGGAAAATTTATATTTTAGAAAACTTATTTCCATCACTCTTATGTGTTTTATATTCAATTAAATTATTCAACAAATATGATTTTTTTGTAATGATAATTCATTGTTTGGAATCATTATAAAAAATATTAGTTAATAATGACATGCTAATTTTCATAAAATATGAACATTAAGAATAGTAATTTTTTACAATGATAAAAGGAAAATATTTTAATTAATGGTAACCAAACATTATAAACACACAAAAAAATCTAATAGTATGAATATATATTTTTTAACATCAATATAAATAATTAAAAAAATTTTTTATAACATTATGAATGAATAAAAAATGATTTTCAAAAAGCTATATTTTTGATATGATAAAACATAAAACATTCTTTGGCTAAAATATAGTTCAAAAAAGAATCACCTTTTTGATTAATTAAATTTTTTCATATATTAAGTTATATTTTCATAAAACAGTATTACTAAATTATTTATAAAAAATATAAATGATAATATAATTTTATTAATTGGAAATGTAATTTTTATAAGGGTCATAAAACTATTATTGTAAAACAAAATGAATATTTTTTAAATAAATGAGGATTTGAATTTCAAAGTATATTTTTAGATATTTAAAAAAATATTTTTCTGAAAAGACATCACTTTTATATTATCATGTCTAAATTAAGAAACGATAAAAAATCAATTTTTTTTGGAACAATAGAATTTTTAGGTAAAAATTAATTATGGTAAAAGTATACAATGTGTATTATAACATCATAAAGATGAAAACATGATGTAATATAAGTGATAAAATGTATCTATGAAAAAATATATATTTCCCATTTAAAATATTGAGTTTTGAGGACAATTTTTAAAATTTATAAATCCATTGTGAATCATCCAAAATGTGTGTTATATTTTAATTTTTTATAATCATTTCTTTGTAAACATGGTTCATATCCACTTCAATAAGGTTAATATTTTTCTAATTTTGGCCCTTACCCTTATAAAATAATGTAAAAATATCTCTATAAAATAAATTAAAGTTTACAAATATGGTAGGCCTTGAGTTTCTGATTATTTAATATTATAGATTCAAAAAAATATGTATGGGAAATAATAAAGAACGCTGCTCTCTTTTTTATATAAATTGAACCAAGATCCAATTCCACTTCACTAAAAACCATGTGGAACTTACTCATTATTCCCTATCCTCTCTATATTTCTACCATTATTCCATGAATCTATCAATAAGCTCATCCAAAGCTTTTCTAATCACCCTCGTATGGTTAGTGGTTTCCCTTTCTTATTATTAATCAAGAAAACAATTGTGATATGTCTCTTAATCTATATTTGTTAGTGGTTCAGTTTGTTTATCTACATATATATTACTTCTATTTTTATTCACACGTGATTAGAGACCCATTTCACATTCAATAATTCATACCATGAACCTTTATGTATACCCATTATGCTTTCAAAATTTATTAAGGGATTTACCCCTCTTTTTCTATTCAATAAATTTCATTGAAATTAGACTTTTGAATCTATTTTTTTACTTCTCTAGGATTCATAAATATTGGTATAATATCTGATTTATTAAAAAATAATTATAGTTAATTTATTCCCAATAATTATTCATTTTCTATAAGTCGTTACTATGCTGAAAATGTCTCATTATCCTCTTAATTCAATAATATTCATTATCTTATGCCTTTTATCACCTATTAATAATGTCAAGAAATGTTCTCAAATACCCCCATATAAAAATTTTTAACCAAAAATTATGATAGACCCATTTCAATCCCATTGTTTCCTCCCATGAACCTTTATATACAACAAAATATGCAACTGAAATTTCACTGTGATTTTCTATTTGAAAAAATTGTATAGTGAATTCACGTACTCATTTCCTATAAAGGATGTTTATATTATTTAACTTATAGATATTTTCTTAAAGAATTTCATATATAAAATCCAAACTCAATTATCATGAGATCAAATGTGGTGAGGTAGTTTCATTTGTATATGATCTATGTCTCACACTTATGCATGTACAAGATAATATTATAATGGGTGCACTGATATAGCTCTTATTGAGCCAGATATAGTTTTCATGATGGGTGTGCCAAGATAGAACACTAATGAATTTGGTAATGTTGTAGTCTCATGAGATTACATGTATAATTTACAGGTGGTTATCCCAAGAACATTATTTTATGTTGTCTTTTTGGTTAACCTTGAATTATTCTTATGATGTCATGTTTAATTTTCATTCCAAATTCCCATGTTTCTATTATGTTACCATGATATATAATTCGTTAATGTTAATGTTTACCATCCTCACCCATTTTATATCCCATTTAGTTTCTTATTTCCTAACATGTAATACATTCTCCACCGTAACCTTCTTTTATATTCACATAATTTGATTTATATCTCACACCTTTCCTATATACATCCCCAGGTTATCCCATGCAGTTTTTGAGGACCGATGAATTTCAAAATCATGTTAAGGAAGCTTTTAAAAATTATGTTTTATCTCATGTTCAAAATTTTATACTGTGTACCTAATTAAAAATACACTAGAAAACTCATTCTTTAGGGGTTTAATAATTATAATATTTTGTAATAAATCATAAATTAATGTGTAATTAATACATTGGTTATCATATGTTCACTAAATTATGAATTGAGAAGAGAATTAAAACCATAAACACACTTAAAATAAATGAATCTCACCAGATACATGTCACATTTTGATAATAATTGTTAGGATCAGACTGGGATGACCACACTGAGGGGAGGGGTGAATCAGTGTGGGATTACTATTTGTAAGAGTAATTTTTATCCATTTCATTACATATATTAATTATTCACTAAATGGATCCCTTGATTCATTCAAATGTAATTTTCATGTATGTATATGAAAGAATGGTAACCAAATAATAAAATTATCTTAATGAGTTTCACCTCCAGTTCGTATGGATATATCCTTAATGTATGCTAGTTATTATCCCCCACAGGCAAAATTTCAATTTTATTATCAATAAAAAGAATGAGAAACAGAATATAATTAAACTAGTTTTTCTAGTATGAACCCTGTACAATATAAGGTATTATATGTAACACCAGTGTATAATGTCAGCCTACTACTCCTGAAGTTATAAAACTCGTATAATATGTCATCATTTAATGGCACTAATTACCACTATATGAAAAATACCATTTCCCAATGGTTTTTTTTGGAATTGGCGGCAGTTTAAACTGCCACTATATGGTTCTGTTGTGGTTTATTAAAATTGCCACTAAAGGGTGTGTCATCATACAATACACGTCAGTTTCTGTGATTTAGTGGTGGTTAATGGTAACCATCATAATGGGTTCATTTTGCAGTAGTTGTAATGGTTTTACATATGGTTTCCCCCGATAAAACTTTATTTTTTTCACGGTAGTTATAACAACCGTAAAAAAATGAAGTTTCACTGGGGGAAACCACTACTAAAACTATTAAATCCACTATGATATAATAAATTAATATGAAAAATGTTTAGTGGAAGTTTCAACCACCACAAAAAAATATAAGTTTTAATTTGGAAAACCGCCACTAAAACCATTAGAACTACTATGATATAATAATGGAATATGAAAATTGTTTAGTGAAGGTTTTAACCACTACTAAATTACTATCTGTAGTGATGGTTTTAACCACCATGGATAGAAAAATGCCATAATTGTAGTGGTAGTCAAAACCTCTACTAAATATTCTATATTTATTTTGTGGTGGTTAAACCAGCAACGAAATCCAAATTTACAAAACAGATTTAGCTAATACCACAGTCCAATTACTAATACCCTTAAAAAATCCATTCCAATGAATATAACATATAACAAATCATAACCACCACACATCATAGCCACCCCACATCCCAACCACCCCACAATATCACCACTAAACATCATAACCATTTCAAATAACAACCACAACACATAATTTATTATCATTAAGTATTTTTATCATAATTACTGAATTATTAGGAAGGATATTCAAACAGAAATACAATATTGCATGACAAACCAATTTAATAGTTCAATATGTATTCTTTGAAATTTTCTTATGTGGTGAGGTTATACAAACACATATAAAATATTTTATAAAACCAAAAAACGCTCTCTCAAGATAAGTCATAATTAGAAAACCAAGTTAGTGTGGCCATATAAGAATAAATAACATGAACAAGGAAAAACCACTGAAATATACAAATAAATATGGGGAGATTAAGGATCCCCATTCTTGACTAAATCTTCAAGGATAAATGAAAAAAACCAAGGACAAACCACCAATGATCTCAAGTGAATCAGTGTTGAATACAATGAATAATAAGACTCCCTCACAAAACCAACCAAAAAAAGAGTTGAATTACCACCACAATGAACTCTTGAATATAATAGAAAGATAATAAAAGAGTAATAGGGAAAGAGAGGGCTACCATGAATCAAATTACTTCAATATAAAAGATCTAATATTATCCAAGTGGTTTGGAACACCAAGAAAGGTGACTGGGGAAGGGGAGGATGGGTAAGGGTCAATGACAAATTGAGGAAATGTCTAAAATTTAAAATAATGAGGTAATAAAACATTTATTTATAATGAAATTACTCTAGATTCTATGAAAACTTGGTAAATATTCAAAACTCTTATTGTGGGTTTGGTAAAAGTGTGATCTAGAAACATCATTGCCGTTTTTTCTTTTTTCCCATTTTAAAATTTAATTTTGCCTCCCACAAATCATAGAACATAGAGTGGGCTAAGAAATAGTGATTCTTATATATTATTCTATGTATAGAATCCATGACCTAGTTCACATTTCCCAACCATTTACCCTCACCATGCCCAAGGCTATAATATAGCGAGCTTGGGATTCCTATTTTGGACATGTTGTCCTCTAAAATTCCATTCCCACCTAAGCGAATTTCAAGAATCTCATAGAGATTGGTAAACACACTAGGACAAAATGTATTACACCATGTCATCCCAAAGTCATGGTTATATATTCCATTTTACACATGAGAAAGACCAACATAAAACTACCTCCTTCATATCCATACAAGTCATTGCACAATTGGTGGTTTCGTTAAAAAGGCTAAAACACCACCTCAATCCACAAAATCAACACAAAACACTCCCTAAACATCCCCATGACTTGATAGTGCACAAAAAAAGTTCATAATGTGTATGTACCATTACACTCATTCTATTTATTTTGGTTTCCTTATTATTATCAATTATAAGCCAATGTTATCATATTTACCACAAAATTATAAGAACTATGTATGGATTGAATCCTATTTTCATGGGATACATAGTGATTCTTAGATCTCATATCTCATACCCTACAAAAAAACCAATATCTAATCCCCCAATTTAACTTAGTGGGTGGTTTTATTCATTCACATTGGTTTTCCATCCATAGGGTTGGCATCAAGACAAGTTCATTTTGTTTTAAACATTATTTTAAACTACATTAAACCTAATATAATATGGTATTTTTCAAAAGATATCAAACTGTTGATTATTTTAGTCATTTTCACATGAGGTCAAACTTTGTGAGGCATGGTCCATCTTCTAATACTTGAAACTTCTATGAGTTGTCTACCTAGTAAGACATGTCTTCCTCTACATATTATCAAAATCTACATAACGATCCTTAGCATGTGATTATTAATCCATAAACTTATGTTATGAAGAAAATGACTCCTACCATAAGAAATATCCCAATATGCATAGAGGTATTATATAAAATCGATATGTGGATTGATTCATAATGTTTCAATATATTTAATGATGTTGGGATCTCTTATAATTGGCCTTTGTGAAAATTATAATCACACTAGTTATACCCTAAAGTTGAGACCCTTCATCATGGAAATTTCCTTATTTTTAATTCCACATGAACATTTGATATGGTACAACTTCATAAAAAATAATGTTTTGAATATTTCACACATCCACTATACAACTCTTAATTTCCATCATCAACAAAATCATGAAACATATTTTCCATAGTGATGTTTTCTCTTAAATTAGTATCCAAATAATCTAGAGGAGGATCCCCTAATATGTTAAAATATTCATATGGTTTTTCTAAAGTCTCAAAAACATCTCTTGTCACGTTTCTATTTGTAACACCCTCGTCTGGTTGTTTTGATATGTTTTAATGTTGTTGGTGGAGTCTTGCTATTCCAAATGCATCATTTATAAGGTTTTTCATTTCATTTCCCATTGAAAATGAAGTAGGGAGATCATTATTTGGATTGACATCAATGCTCAACCTTTAAGTATTGTTTGATTCTCTGTGCCAAATACAACACAAATATTCTCTAGGTAATTAATTCAATATTAAATGTTCATAAAAATAATCTACATTCAACCATATTCTAAAAATACATTTAGGAGATGGACATTTTAATCTCCCATCAATGAATGGACTAGAAATTAAAAAATCTATAAACTCTTCCAAACCCTTAACATTTTGAGGTGTGTTCCTCGGTAATGTAATCCATCTTTTATCCATGTATATCACAATGTGCCTACAAAATATTAGAAAAAAAATTAAAACACATATAAATTAATAAATAAGGAAGGATATTCATATATACTAGTTGAAAAAATATATAAATATGTTAATGATTTGTAAAATGTCTAGGATTAGATAAAAAATATTCAAGGACCCTTTTTCTCAATAGCCCATAGTGGTTATTAGGTTGAAATAATTGGATAGAGGAATTAAAAATCTAATAAAATTGAAATATCCAAACAACACATCATAAGAAATGACTGTAAATCTCCAAAAAATACTTGATATGAAATGAATATAATTTTTTTTTGACGAACCTCATCTGGTATAGTGGAAAGCATTATAATCCTATTTAATATAGGTTTTTCTGATAGTTTCTGCCACCAAGTATATGCACTGGAACTAGGAATTGATATTTCCAAATTAGTACAAAAAACTCTATTATCACACATCAAAGAAAATAAAACCAAATAGAATATAAATACTTATGTGGTTCAGATAATTCCATACATCTATAGGAGAATACAAAAAAAAATTCATTATAAAATATACAAGAAAATACAAAACTCATAACTCAAATCCAATAAATTATAATATCTCAGAAAATGAATCTAGAAACTTATAGTATTTAGCATAATCTTATATAAAAAATAATTTGGACAATGTAATTTGATAAAATTGTTCTGGATGGGAAATTAACCACAAATTGGACTATCGATATTTAAAAACTTTACATAAAAAATTTGTATTAAAAACCCATAATTAATTAATATAAATGGTTTATATGGAGTAAGAGTTATGGATTATAAACCAAGGGATATAACAGTAAATTTTATAAGTAGAGAAAACCCCCACCAGATTCAAGATCTTATGTAAGAAACAAAGAACATGTGGTGTAGTAATGTTGACCAAGATACCTAAATAGGAATAGGATAAAGCACTAAATGACCTCATTTTCACCCCTCTATCACCAAAGGCTGTAGAATAGCATCAGGAATTTAAGAAGACCATTGGGTTTTGGATTCAAAAATTTTATTAATAAAAAAATATATAAGAAAACTGACATGATCCAAAAAGAGTGAATTCCATAAGATAAATATTTACAAATCATATAAAGTTCAATATTATAAATTAATCCCTGAAACCTATGTATAAATGAAAAAATAAATCTCTCATACCCATTTCTAACACAAAATTGAACACGAGTCATAAAAAAATCAACCATACTTAGAAAAATCAATTCATTTGAATTTGGGATTGTACCTATAGGTGCACGAAAAATAAACCATGAAATTTAATGTCCACACTATGTGTATATGCTAGATGTGAGCATATAATACCCAATAATAAACCAACTTATTTCTAACTTATATGGAATATACATACATATGTTCCTTATATCAATATTAACATTTATATATATTTATATAAAAAAGTATTTAAAATTGTTATCAATAAAAACATGGAAGCATCAGATAGTGGAAGACTTCATAAAATAGAATCAATTACAAATAATAAATCCCTATAATAGGAGGGTCTATAACTAACATAATATATTTTATCCTAGACATGGATATGATACATCATGTCAAGGAATCCATGATTACATTCCCATTGAACTAAGATCATAGAAATACTTCTCATGGTTTTGTCATTGGAAAATCCTTGTATTTTTGAAAGAGGAAGGTGTGTACAAGAATCAAGGAAGTATCATCACATGAATTTAGGTATAAGTGAATGGGGAATAAAAAATTCAATTCATTATGATCCCATCACATTCATAAATCTCTATGTAATATATACCAACACACACGTTATACAATAGAAAAAACCCCTTCTAACATACTCATTATTTATCAAAACAATATCCATGGTCATGATAGCATTATTATTTATACTAATCAACATGCTTATTATAAAAAGTAAAAAAAGAACAAAATATCAAAGTAATAGTCTTTCTTATGAAATAATTCTATTATAATTAATTTAATACCCAACAAAACAAAAGTTAAATATGCTTGAATATGATACATTAACAATAATATCAATAAAACATTATTCCATGTCACACATGATCCCAACATACAACATGAATAAATAATGAATATTTTATTATGGAATCCAGATAGGTATAAAAATATCAATCCAAACCTAAATTAAGAAATAAGGATACATTCACTTCATGCAACTCTAAATGCCAATAATACTTATTATAAATTATTCAATGAGGAGTAATTCCTGGTTCACTAAAATATATCCAAAAAGTATCCAGATTTATCAAGGGAAGTAAAAACTGTGCACTTGTAAAATTTACCTAAGTTAAAATATGTTATTTTTTATAACCAATTTGATAAACTACCTCTTAAATTGTAGATGTAGTGAGGTGGTGAGGTGTGAGGTGATAAGGGTTTTGGGGTCACCGGGGGGGGGGGGCGATCGTGGCGGAAAAAATGTTTTATTGACATTTTATAAAAAACCACGAAAAATTCATTAATAAAAAATTAGTAGTTGTTTACTAAAATGATGATAAAAACTACCGCAAACAGCTATTAATGTTGTAGTATACTCTGATTAACATCCTTAAAATGCCTCAATCAAATGGATCTGTTGGATAAAATAATCTATAGGATTTCTCAAAATTATAAAAATATAGTAGTTTAACCATTATTATTCAATTATATTTTCTAATAATATTAAAAAGATGTATCATGCTAGAAAATAAAATCCCTCTGACCAAGTGCTGATAGCCTAAAATATTTTTACCACAATATTATTCTTCGTTTGATTTATGATGGAAAAAATGTATTAGATTAAAATATTATATTAACAATATAAATGCCCCAATTGGACTTCATGTTTGTATTTCATCAGATTATGATGATCAGTAATATTATACAAAAAATATTTCTCATTATTATTTTATTTTATATATATTTATATATATCATATTATACAAATGTGTTTCATTCGGTCCTCATTGAATGAATACACTACCTTTTTTAAGGAACCAAAACAATATTATGATATTTTCCTTCTCCATGTAAATTTTAATAACATAACTGACGTATATATATTTAATTTTTTGGTACCTTTTTAAAAATAGTACCACACAAGACAATTCATATCACAACCATACTACCATAAAAAAATCCAGAAATACATTTTAGGATATCCTCATTGACATAACCTGAGAGGCTCATAAGAAAATCTTGCACTTAATGTAAAAAATTATATTGTTTTTATCCTCTTTTTCATGGATCCAAGGATTTTCATGGTACAAACATTCTACATGTGAATGAATCACATGAATTTATTCTTTTTCATGATCTAAGGGTTTCTTAAAAATTTCCTTCACTTGATCAGAGAATGCATGAAATATTTATGCGATCTTATTCATGCAGGAAAGATAACTAGTCTATTTTCATTAAATAACTCTAAAGTTTCATCACTACATATAAATATTGACACCCTATATTTTTAGGTGGAATTACATCATTTATCTTCTGGATTTAATTTCATATAGAATCCCATTAAAAAGATTAAAATCATTGTATACATCTGGTATTTCTGACACTGAAATTATTTTCTTCCTCATTTAGTGATTGAGTAATAACATTATTTATTATATTGATCCTAATTACAATGATATCTAATATTGGAATATATTACATATATTAAAACTAATGATAGAATATTATGACTATATCCCTGGATTCATGTGATTGATGCCTTATTCATGTGTTATATGGGTGGAAAGTCAGTGGATAAATACAAAACACTTCATGTGAATGAATCTTCAGGACAGAAGCTTACAATGATTGATGTTATACACTTCATCCTATGATAGGATCATGAGATTCCACATGATCAAATAATTCAAATAATATAACATGACTAAGGCATTTTCTTGTGACACAATGATTGAATAGTCTATCAGAATCATCATTACATACATGTATAGTAGAAAATGGTGATCCAAATCATTTATTCCACAATTTATCATGAAATCAATATATATTTTATCTTTTAATTTCACATAATTTAACTATTTGAATAACATTATCCATGATGTGATAGAGGGTTTCCACGTGGTTACAGAAGAGGGGGCTCATATTATCGGAGAACAAAGAAATAATTATCTGAGAGGATATCATTATTTGTGTGTCATTTAATATTTAGGAGCCATGAACTATGCCTCCTCAACCAATATCAGAGTTTTTTTCTAGTCATCCTCATCTTATGAAAAATTAATGTTCGTCTAACAGATTGAGATGTAAATTAAGTTCAACACCTGGAACTCCCAGTATACACTTCCCCACAGGCCATAAAAAACTCTTGAATTGTTCCCTAGGAACATTCATGTGTGATCTGCATGTCTCAATGAATGTACACATTCCCACCCCTATAAGAAATACATCCCCACTAATTCCATACATCATGTTTTCCTAGCCTAAATACCTCTCCCATGAGGTTTATATTTCTCTTAGGTGTATGATATTTAGTAGGCCTAGCTGTTGGGCTATGGATGGTAAATTTTTAGGTAAAAAACCATATAATATATACATAGTGTAATTACAGTTATTGAATTTTCAACCAACTCAAATTCCTTGTATTCTTCATGAATTGTTTAATGTTTATAATATATTATTCTAGAATGTCTTTAGGAAAATAACTATTTACATGGTCTTCCTAACCAATTGTAAACATTGTGTTATGTTAGTAATACAATTCCACTAACACATTGAATATAATAAGGGTTCAAAAATTGTTATAGTTAAAAATGTACTTCATTCAAGATATAATATAAGATATTTTTAATTCTCGAGGATCAAAGTTCTTTAGAGATCACACAAATCCAATCATGGGAACCCAAAAAATATCCTAGTGAGACATATAATTAAATACATATTGAATCCAAGTGTTCCATATCATAATGACATATTTATAAAAAAACAAAACTAAAAAAAATTATAAACATAATTTAATTGATACCATTATATAACCACTATTATGATGATTTTGAAGAAGATGACTTCAAAATGAAAGACTTGTACAATAAAAATATTTAAATGAACGTAACATGTCAAAAGTTTAATAAAAAATAAAAATAAAAATAATTTTTTTTAAATCATATAAATAAATAATATATTTTTTATTTAGGCGTATAATGGAGGCATGATGTGATTATTTAATCAATGTAACATATATCCTTCCAAAACATCACATTAAAAGAGGGAATTATTTTAAAAATTCAGAATAATAATCATAAAATAACAATCATATTTATAAAGAGAATATACATTTAATACCAATCAGGAAGTATTTTGTTTTCCAAAACCATGAATGTTTTTTGGGATGATTAGTCGTCCATACGAATGAACGACGATTCCATTTTTCGACTCTCATTATAAATAAGAGGAAAGTAATATTTTATCCGTATATATTGATTAAAAAATCATAAATATGATATTATTTATTTTTATATACTCATATATATAATTAATGTTGTGTGGTGATGTAAAGAGTGTCACACCATTTCGTGAAGGTGGTGGTACACATGTACATGATCAACATTATTATCTTTCAGTGAGTGAATAAGAAATATATAAACTAATATATTTTCATTTAATAATCATAATTATGTAATTAATATCATCATTATTTAACTTATATGATATATAATCAAAAATAATATTATTATCATCTTCCATGTAAATTTTTAGGGAAAGATGAATCCCATCACTTCGGGAGGCTGTAGTATGTCATAAACACGAGAAAAGTAATATTATACCCTATGGAATAGAAGGTAAAAAGATATATATTATAAATTTACTAGATATATTTAACTATGTTATAAATATAAAATATATATTTTAGATTGATCATAATACCCTAACAAGAAATTTGGTAACGGAAAAACAAATGACATTAGTTTGTGAGGCCGATGTCTTCCGTACAGATGAATGATAATTTCAAAACCAATTTGATGGAATTGGGGAATGGTTTTTGTGGTTAAAATTATTAAAAAACATCTCAATTTATGGAAGATATGTGGTTTCTTATATCATAATGTTTTGATAATAATTTTGGTAGCTTGAGTATGAAATAAAATTCAAACACTCGTTAAAGAACATTACCACTTCATCGGTGAACCTCCATAGGATTGCACAAAAGTCCTTCCAAGTATATAATTGTGACCATTTTGGTCCTAGGATAAGGGTATAGAATTTGGGAATTGATTTTTTTAGTTATTGGTGAATTCAAAATTGTTAAAATATGAAAATAATAGAGGAGAGTGGGTTTCCTTTTATAAGTGTGACGAGTGACAAAATTTTGATTTTTTAGAATGAAAACTGTATACCAATGTTTTTCAAATACTATAAGGTCCTAGAATAAATTATTATAAAACATTAGACATGATAGAGTAAAAATATATCTGTAAAATAGATTTAATGAAAAATAGGTTATTTTAATACTTACCCTTTTAATTTAACCTTTGATATACCTAATTTTACCATAACCGGAGAAAATATTTTTCACAATTCAGTATGATAAAAAATTAAGTTAAAATTATGAAATTATTATAATTATTGTTTTTCAAAATATTGAAACAATTTTTCCAAATTAAATAAACAAATTGAAAAAAAATTATTTTAAATTGGATCATGCAGTCATGATGGGAAAATAAGTTATCAAAGAGGAAATGTTCAATGGTTTAGAAAGTCATAATATCAAAATTCAATATGAAAAATAATCCAATAACTAAATTGGATATATATATATATTAACTAATAATAATTTAAAAAAAAATTAAAATATGAATTATCATTTTTATAATTAAATTTTAAAGAATGTTTTCAATTTAAAATAAGTATTTTTTAGTATTCATCATAAAATGTAACATTTTAGAAAAATCCCTAAAATTTTACATAAGAAATTATTTATATTTTTATCTTAAAAATTAATTTTATTTTTCAAATATCTTTTTCAAAAACTAGTAAAAATTATTTTTAAATGATGTCTGCAATGATCAATTAAATATTCTTTTAGAATAAAATAATGTTTATTTATAAAAGACTTTTTTCTTCTGAATGATTATTATTTTCCTTATAATCAATAAATTAACATAATTTTCAATATTTAGTTACAGATATTCATACCCACTAATTTAAATTATAGTTTTTAATGGTATATTATATTATGGTTCATTTAAACCCATTTTTTCAGGTATTGGAAGATATCAAAGAAAATAAATTTTTATTAAAAGAAATATATAATAAATTATTGGGGAGAATAAATTATATACGATACAATCTCATTTAATATTATAAAAAAACTCATACGCTATCTCATTATTATGTAAATGAACACCTTAAAAATTCAACATTACATTTTTAACTTATAGTTTTTGAGATTTTAGTCTCCTTCATAGATGATGCATTGGTTTCCATAAATACCTATATATGTATTCCTTCAAAGAACATTTACAAATATTATAATGGATTGTGATATTTTGATTAAAATATAGGATTTATGTTCATTAATAATAGTTATCATCAAATATAACTAAAATGATTTCTGAAATAACTTCAACAGAGATTGAATTAGTGATAGAATAGAAATTTATGTAATTTCCCTTTTATCAAACATAGTCACACGTTATATTAATCTAAAAATCCCATATAACTAAAAAATGAATACATAGAAATATTTATTATTTAGTTTTATAATATTCAATTCTAAACATGAGTAATTAATCATTATCATTATTTATAAATACCTACGATGACACATGACACAAGTATAAAGTATGGGATTATAGCTTGATTGAAATAAAAATCATTATGTGTTAAACAATAGTATCTTGATGAGTGATGGGTATCATGAATAATTAAAATGATATAAAATAATTTCAAAAAAGTGTCATCCACTAATGTAGACATCATTCCTATAATCACTCTGCTGCTTCAATCATCACAATTTTTATGGTCTAATGTTTATTCTTCTTCCATGTCATTTTTTTACATATGATTGAACAAGAAGCAGTTCCTTTTCTTTATTATTCAATAATTTATTTTATATACAACAATTTCTAAATTCCATAAATTTTTTATTACACTCCAAATATACTAAAACAATTCTTATTAATCGTGTTGAAATATAATATTTCTTCTATATTAGTGATCGTTATTTCTATATATTAATTAAACAAATTATGTGAACATAAATATTCTAAATAAATTGGGTAAATGGTTTTAAAATAAGTTATTATATTATCATAGTTTATAATTTTAAATATTTTCAATAGAAATTCCCTAAAATATTCAGCCTCAATCATATCCAATTTTTATTTCTAATTTTGTTATCCTCATGCACATTAAAACATCCAAAGAAACACTATAGTTTCTTTCTATTATTAAATCTCAATATATACATAGATACATTTAGACAATGATGTGACACTATACTTTTCGGCATGGAATCCTCAAACGTTTACTTATATCAGAATTTTATTAAAATTATTTAATTAAACTGAGAGTATATAAAAATCACCACATGGTTTAACATTTTTTTATACGTAATATTCCAGATCATTATATATTTAATTAGTAGAATTTACAATTTTCACAAACTTTTTTAATTGTATTTAAATGATGAATACTCATATGACGTTGAAGATAACACATATAATCCATCATGTAAATCATATATTGAGTCTAATGACTCAATAATATTTCCCAACTAGTCCTATGTAGTGAATAATCTTCCATATTTTAGTCATCCATATCACTATATGAGTGAATTACACACAAAAAACCCATCTATATTACTCATAAATAGATAAACTTCCTTATAAGTAACACATATCTTGTTTGAAAAGGATTTATATGAAAAAATATAAATAGAAATTTTTTTAGTCACATAAAATAATAAAATTCACTCAATTTGAAATAAATCCCTGGAAATCCAACACCCATACTTTTCCTTTAAATCCAATGGAATTATAACCTCATTTATATATCTCTAAATAAAAAAACAACACCTCACATATGAAGATATATTTTTAATGTGACTGTATTAGGGTTTATCTAATGAAAATTCTATTAAATAATGTAATCATATTGACATCAACACTACCAAATTTCAATATGTAGACATAATATCAAATGATAGAGGATTATTCTTGTCCAAAAAATATATTTGAAAACTCGATTACATGCAAAAAAATATTATGATCAACAATCTACCATAAAGAATTTTTTTAGAAGATAAGGAGTATATAACAGTTTAAAGCACAAAACACATCAACATGATTCATATTTCAATAATTCTAAGATTAATTTATAATACATGGTTTGATAATTAGTAAAATTGAATAATAATACCATAATTTTTGTAAAAATTATTAACATTTATACATTCTTAACAATTTAGCACTTTGAAGGAAAATTATCTTGTCTCAGGTCAGTGATTACAATTTAAATATAATTTCTAATACCGTTGTATAGTTATATTATCATTAACTAAATAAACTTTTTTACAAACTATATTAAAAATGTAATGACCATTCGATCGTGTAACATGAAATCTGATTTACAAAACTATTACTATAGTTAATATGGAATCATACACCACATTCTTTCCCTCATAGGATTTACCTTTAATAAAATCTATCTAAATATATTCTTATTATTATTAATTAAACCCCTCTCCATTATGTTAAAAATTGACCAATGTATACTATATATATAGTTTTACCACATTTTTAAATACATTATATAAATACATAAAGAATAACCATTAAGATATTTCTGTTTTCATTTTATTACCCTATAAAAATTTTCGGAATAATAAGATGAATGAGGGGACCTTTCCACAATACGTTTTTATTGATAGGAATGAGGATGACCAACAATCAGTTACCTCAAACATTTAAATGAATCCTTTGGAAATTGTATGTTAAAAATATTTGTAATTTTCACCCTTATTTAGAAGAAATTCCTTCATCAAATTTTTTTTCCAACAAGTCCATTGATGAAGATACATATTATAAAAATTATCATTGATATAGATTAGTACATTGGATATATTGAAAAATTTATAGCACATTGATTTACATATGAAAAATATAGTGGTAAATTAAATTTGATATTTATATCTTCTAACTTTGTCCACAACCACATTAATTAGGATGTGGATTGAGTTGTAGGCATGTAATATTATTCATTAGTGATCGTGGATTGAATAAAATTTTAATATAGTGTTCCATAATACACACATATCTATATGAAATAAAAATGAATAATGTATATTCATTTTACCAAAATAATTCCTACCTAATATACATCTATACAAAAAAGAAAATAAATATTTTACATTATTCTATATTTTTATCAAAAATATTTTTTTCTCTAAAATATTTTAAAATCCTCTTTAAAAACATGAAATGTGTCCCTTTTTGTGAACATTTATAGCTTGAACCAAGTTTAAAAAAACATCTTACATAGATGATTTCATGTATAGAAAACCTTTAATAATCTTCTATAATTCCACTTAAATCTATTCATTTTCCTGCACATCATTTGAACAAACACCTACCACTACAATGGGAGTAGAATCCAATGTTTAATCCCACAAAAGAAACTTCATTAACATATCTTGAAATAATTATCTTGATAAATAAAAATACGTCAATTATATTGACAGATTTTTAAACCTAAAAAAGTTATTTTCTCATCAAGGATAGATTTACTTATAAAATATTCATTTCTGAAGGAAAATATTCACAAAATGAATCATCATTTATAAAAAATATATAATTTAATATATACCAAATAAAAATTCATTATATGTTTTTATCAATGATATAAATATTTTTCCCACTCTTCCAATTATGAACACCACCCACATCTTGAAGGCATATATATTTGAATACATATCCTTCATGAACTGTTTAAACCTATATAAATCAATATATAACTAGAAAAAAATGAATCCTTATTCTCTAAGAGGAAATAAAAAATAATTTCCAAATAGACCACTTATTTTATCTACTAAAACCCCAAAAATATATCAAACATTTCATTTAGAATAAATTTAACTTCAATGATAGATTATGTTTCACACAACAACAGGTTTTAAGGAAACAAAATACTCTATTAAAATATTATTTAAACATGATGACTATTTCATATCCATTAAATTAGTGGGAATAATAGATATAACAAAATTATGAAAAATATATTTGCTTTACACACATACATTTTTATCTATTTATTATAATGAAAAGAAGATTAATTTCAAATAAGAAAAAGTTTTCTATAAGAATTTATTTTTTTCAAAAAGATGGTTTAGTCATGCACCATGAAAATAATTTAAAATTGAATTTTACAAATATTTGAAACTTATATTGATAAAATAAAAATTATTTTTGAAATAGTAATATCAAAATTATATCATGGTGAATTTTTATTATTATTCTGAAATGTTTCATTTTAAGTGAATTTTGAAAAATATTGAATATTAATTGAAAACCTCCATATAATTTAAATTCTTTATAAAGATAAATTTAATTTTATAATGATTTTAAAATGAAATTACTTCAATTTATTTTAAATTACTTTAATTTATTACATTGGAATAATTTTTTATTGAAAGTTGATATAAAAATGTTGTAATCTTTTGAAAAATTCCAATTTAAAAACCCACATTATCATCACATAAATATGAATAATTCTTAATTTAATTTTATTTGACTATGTGAATTATAGTTTGGTAAAATGAGTAAAATATTTGGAATAATTTAAAATAATATAATATAATAAGGTCAAATTATTTTTGACCATAATTAATAGTAAAAAGAATAAAAATTATTTACCATGGTTAAGGTAAACATTTGGATACAATGGTGTTAAACTAAAAATATTGTCACGAACCGAATCGGATCGCCATCAACCTGACGCCCAACCTAGCTCGTGGCATGGCCTGAAGGGTGTTCCTGATCCCCACAGGCTGGCACAAGTGCCTGGGTATCAAATTGAAATTTTGGGAATGATTTACCTATATAAACAACTAGGAATAACCACAAGTAAACTGAACTCAAAAACAACGTTGTCATCACAAGTCTTTAAAAAACAAAAGTGACACATAAAAACAACTACAACCCAACCAGAACTAACTCCAAAAAGGGGTGACCAAAAACCAAGTCTGCAACTGTCACCAGATAGAGATATACCATAGTCCAGCCTTCACCACTAACGCTAAGTCCGAAGATGTAGCTAACAACTCGGACCACCGCTCTCAAAACCTTTTCTATTCCATGCATTAGACATAATCAGATATACTTGCACCCAAGGGTGTATGTAGTGTGTGAGAAATCTCTCAATAGGTTGGAACTAGAGAAAAGATTCTGCATGTAGAGGTTAATTGTCTAAAACAGTTTGCATTTTTGAATTATAGAAAATAAATAAATGCATAAACAACTTTAAGGAAAATAGTTTTTAAGGAAAGACATTTTTTAATAGGGAACGTGGTCTTTTGTACTAAATGAAAATGAAAAAATTCTTACCTTTTTACACCACAGAAGTCACACAATCAACTAGTGATGAGTATATAATCACAATGGAGAAACAAAAGTGGGAGAGGCCCTAAAGGGACTACAGCGGTGTGGGGACCTAGAACATCACGTCTCGGTGTACCAAAGAATCCATATCACACGTTGCCGTGCACGAGCCACTAGTAAGGAAACACCTCCAAAACCTAGTGGTCTCCGGACATCATCCATGGTTTAGTTAGTGTTGTAAGATTCAATCCAGCTAAGTGAAACTGTGTTGGGGACACTCCAGAATCACTAGCATGCTAGTCTTGTCCGCCCAACAAGTACAAAGGCTTCCCCTTTTCTGAACAACATTCAATGTTCAGCCTACTCATCATGGTCAAGAGAGAACACACCTAGATGTCAACTAAGTCAAACACCATACACCTAGGATTTCAAATAAGTCAACCATTATACTTACGCATTCAATATAAATTAATAAACAAACAACCATTAAAGGTATTACAAACAAGAAAGATCCTCCGAAAAAGAAAAAATGTGGACGAACTACACAGTTTGATAAACCAAACAATTACAAGAACCAAACTAAAATTTATAAAACATTTGAAAATTTGTTTTAGTTTTTTAAAATAAAATTAATCAACACAATCAACAGTGCCAAAACTCACTCGAACACACAATAAGATTTTAATAGGAATCAAATTTCAACTGCGGAATTTTTTCAAAAACCAAAGGCACAACACAATAGAAACTAGACAACCTAAACATGCCGAAAATAAAAATAAAACACCATATTCTAAAAACCAAAACCAACAAATCATAGCATCAAGTAAATAAAATAGATATCAATTAAATTAAACCAGCTGACTAATTGATCAGATAACCTAATCATGTGAAACCACCTACCAAAATGTCGCAAGCTCTACAAAATTGATGCACAAGGACCAACAAATGCCAACATAGCTTAAAAAACCTCAGATACACCCTAAGAAGAATCACAACTTAAACACGTTAAAAATTAAACCAATCTCTAATGAAAACCTATACGTAACATCACCAATAACGAAGAGAACACAACCGAAGTTCCCCGCACCTATGTTAAGGGGTTCTAAAGGTCAGCTGGAGGGCGGTCCGAAGGATTGAGGAGGTGTCGGTCGATTCGATGGTAGCAGGGGCAGCTGAGGAAGAGGCTGGGCCGAGTAGGAGGGTAGTAGAGGGTAATCATGGTGGTTGCGGAGGAGGTTGGCGCTGGAAAAGAGGGAGATGCAGGAAGTTTGGCTGCAGAGAAAAAAAAGAGGGAAGGAAGGAGGTAGAAGGGGGTGCAGTTTTGGCTGAAGGGGAGGTAGCGGGGGAGTGGTCGGCCGAGAAAGTGTTAGTAGGGGGACCAGATGTTTGGCCGTAGAGAAAAAAAGAAGGAACAAAGCATAAGGGGGGGGGGGGGGTTTGGATGAAGAGGAGGTAGTGGGGGAGTGGTCAGCCAAACAAGAAGTTTCAGGGGGTAAGGCACAGTAGGAGAGGCCGGTTAGGAGTCGTAATAGGGGAGGTCGCTGGGGTTCGTCTTGACGAGAGGGAAGAAGTGAGGTGGTGCGGCCAAGGGGGAGTTTTGACAAGGTGGGTTCGACCGAAGGGTGCGACTCCTAGGGTTGGAGAAGAAAATTTAATACTGTAAGGGGGGATGATTCGATGGGTAAGAGGAAAAAAAGAAGGGGAAAATAGAGATAAAATAAAATAGAAAATAAAGAAAAAATGAAATATAATGGAAAAGAAAAATAAAATAAAATAGAGAGGAATGGGGGAAGAAATGAGGGAGTGGAGGTAATAAAATAGAATAAAATAAAATAAAATAACTAGATATAAATAAATAAAAACTGGCTTTAAATGGTATTAGTAATGAGGTTTGCTCATGCGTCGGGTGGGCTGCACGGCTTAACCCATGCCCTACCCACACGTCGAGCGTTGTCAAACAAAGGTTCGCTGACCAGTGCAAGCAGCACACCAAACATCAGGCTCGACACGCTATTCAACTAAATAATTATAAAAATGGTTGAAGAACATATAAAATAAAAAATAAAATTAAAATCATATCATATGTGAAGTCCAGGTGCGACAATTCTCCCCATCATGAAATCATTCCACCCACGGAATGTTAGTTCGAAGCCTGATCAGGGAAAAGAAAAGGGTACTCCCACTCAACCCATGACTTCCTCTCCAAAATATCGTGCTCATCATTCCCATGCTGCCAAAGAATACAAACCAAGAGAATGGAATTTCCACGAAGCACATTCTAATGAGAATCCACAATTCACACTAGCCGCTCGAACAATGATAAGTCTGGAATAATCCCCAACTCCTCCCAATTAAACACATGTGACGGATTGGGATTATAATATTTCAGTTGGGAGACATGGAATACGTCGTGAATCGACGTCAAATGAGAAGGAAATGCTAACCTATATGCCACTTTTCTAATCCGTTCAGTAATATCGAAATTACCAACATACATCAGTGTCAGCTTCCCCTACTTCCCCAAGTGGCGGTGACCCAAGAGAGGGTCCACCTTCAGGAACACTTTTCCCCCAATAAAAACTCAATATCCCACCATCTCTGATCTTCATAAGATTTGTGGCAACTCTAAGCTATCAACAACTGCTGCCTAAACATCTTGACCTTCTCAGATGTCTCCTGAACAAGGCTCGGTCCCTAGAGTGAGGTCTCGCCTACCTCAGTCCAACACAAAGGAGACCAATAAGGACGACCGTAGAGTTCCTCAAATGGTGCCATTATAATAGAAGACTGGTAACTATTATTATTTGTAAACTCGACCAATCCCAAATGGATATCCCATGAACCTCTGAAATCCAACACACATGCACGAAGTATGTCCTCCAGAATCTGATTCGCCCGCTCCGTCTGGCCATCCGTCTGAGGATGGTATGCCGTGGATATCTTAATCTGTGACCCAAAAGACTTCTATAGGCCTCCCAAAAACCAAGATGTAATGCAAAGATCCCTCTCAGAAACAACTGCAGAAGGTACACCATGAAGTGTGACCACCTTCTGAACTTACAAAAAGCCCAGATCATCAACCTTCTCTATATCTTGGATCGGGATAAAGTGAGTTGACTTGGTAAAGTGGTCAATCACTACCCATATATCATTCCTCCTTCGAGGTGTATGAGTAAATCCAATAATGAAGTCAATGGATACCTCATCCCACTTCCAGGTAAGAATGGGTAATGGCTGGAGTAGGCCAGATGGTCTCTGATGTTATGCTTTCACCTACTGACAAGTGTAACATCTCGATAAAAAGTCAGCTATGTCCTGCCTCATACCAGGTCACCAGAACTAGCGACGAACATCGTAAAACATCTTTGTGGAACCAGGATGGATGGCCCACTAAGACTGGTGGCTATCCTGCATCACCACCTTTTGCAGAGACAACGACACCACAACACCGCCCTTGAAGCACATGATCCCCTCGGGAGACAAAGACCAATCAGAAGGAGTCTCCCCACCATGAAGCGACTGCATATATCACTGACAAAACTCATCACTGGGCTGCTCCCACTAAATCAACTCCAGAAGAGTGGGATTCAACTGAATTCTAGCCAATAAAGTACCTCCGCTATGCTCCCTGCTCTCCAACTGCATCTGAGCGAAGAGCCCCATCAATGTCCACTCATTACTGGACTTCCTCAATGCCTATACTAGTACTTTTCTGCCCAAAGCATCAGCCACCACATTACCCTTTCCCATAGTATAGACAATGTCAAAGTCAAAACCCTACAGGTACTCGATCCAAAGGCGCTGCCTCAGATTGAGATCCTTCTAAGAGAAAATGTAGGCTAGGAACTTATTTTCAGAATAGACCACAAATTTCTCCCCAAAGAGGTAGTGACTCCAAGTCTTCAGGGCATGCATCACAGGTGACAACTCTAAGACATGATTCAGATAAATCTTTTCATGCGGCCGGAGCTGGTGAGAACCATAAGCCACCACATGGTCATCCTTCATGAGCACACAACCAAGGCCCATACCTAAAGCATCACAATAAACCACATAGCCCTTGCCATATTCCGGTAAGGTCAACATAGGTGTAGTGGTCAACCGCTGCATCAACCCCTCAAAGGATACCTAACAATATGGGCTCTACTCAAACTTTACCCCTTTCTGGGTGAGTGGAGTCATGGGGGAGGCGAGCTGTGAGAAGTCCCAAAAAAACACCTGTAATAGCCTGACAGGCCTTGAAAACTCTTGATCTTAAAGACATTCCTCAGCTGATCCCATGACATAACTGCCCTGATCTTCTTATGATCCACTAAAACCCCTTGTTTTGAGATAACATGCCCCATAATGTTCACTTCGCTGATCCAGAATGTGCACTTCCAGAGTTTGGTATACAGGTGGTAGTCCCTCAAAGTGCCCAAAACAATCCACAGGTGATGCTCATGCTCCTCCTCAGATCACGAATAAACCAGGATGTCATCCACAAATACCACCACAAATGAGTCGAGATATTGGTAGAACACCCTATTCATGAGCTCCATAAAAACTTCAGGAGCATTCGTCAGTCCTAAAGGCATGACTAGATACTCGAAGTGACCATACATTCTTCAGAATTCCGTCTTCGGAATATCTGCTTCTCTCACTCTAAGGTGGTGGTATCCCGAAAACAAATTGATCATGGAGAACAACTTTTACCCCTTTCGTTGGTCAAAGAAATCATCAGTCCTGGAAAAAGGGTATTTATTCTTGATGGTCACCCTATATAAATTCCGGTAATCAGTACACAACTGGAGGGTTCCATCAGCCTTCTTCACGAATAGAACTAGGGTGGCCTAAGGAGAGATGTTTGGGCGAATAAATCCTTTGTATTCCGAATCGTCCAGCTGTATCTTTAATTCCATCAATTCGGTGGGGACCATGCGATATGAGGGAAGAGATATAGGATGTGTTCCTGGTGCCAACTCAATTGAGAACTCCACGTCCCGCTCTGGGTGTAAGCCTGAAAATTCATCTGGGAAGACCACTGGGAAATCATCCACTACACGAGGTAACCCGCCCTAAGAAACACCACCATCGTCCTCTAGTTCGAGCAACAAAAATTGATAAGCAAGGTTTCCCAACTCAGGGAGTGGAGGTCCCATGCGACCCGACCTAGGGTCCCATTTTCCATTAAATATCTGAGGACTCCCATATGCTGTCGTAAAGCTGACTCGGCGCCAATAGCAGTTAATATGCGCTTGAAAGCGCACCAGCCAGTCCATGCTAAGGATCACATCAAATAGGTCCATATGAAGGACTATGTAGTCCCACTCCATCTTGACTGCTGACACAAGGAGTTCACATGATGGTCACCTAATACCCTACTACTTTTTCTTACCCATCGGTGTCACTAACTCCATTGCAACAAATAAAAGCTCGGTTGGAAGGCTCAACAAGTTCACATGATGGGAAGATGTAAAAGAAACAGAGACATCAGTATCAAGTAAAACTGTAGCTATAGAAGATGCAATTATAATGGTACCTTGAAAAGTCAAAGGCCCTGCGTCAGATCCTACTAGTGCCTGATCCACAACATGCAAAAGTCAGGACCTTGCCTAAGAATGACCGCTCACCTGTGGCTCTTCCCTAATCTATCTCTCCCCGGAATATGATCCGGTCCTACCACCATGACCACCGAACCAAGATCCCAGCATCCTAGTTGGATCTGACTGCACTGATACTCCCCCAGATGCCGCAAATCCAGTCACACTCTGGTGAGGGTGTGTCACTCTACAAAAGAGTTTTACGTGCCCCATGATCCCACATCGGTAGTATGGCCTGGGAGGGGAGGGACATAGAGATCGGATGTGCCATGACATTCCACATTGATGGCACACAAAAAACGCTTATCAGAATCCCCATATGAAGTCTGCCCAAAGGGATGGCCTGAGCTGTCACCACTCTTCTTCCACTGCTCATCACGCTTCCTCTTTTTCTCTGAAGAATTGCCACTTCCAAAACCTATCACTGATCCAGAAAACCTCGACATTCCTCTCGGGTCAATCTCGACCATGTAAGAATGATCGACCACCTCGGTATAAGTCCCCATCTTGAATAAGAAAACCTGAGAGTGGATTTCTGATCGAAGTCCAATCTCGAACTTTTGAGATTTCATGTACTCACTTGAAACGATCTCAGGTGCGTACTGCACTAGCCCAGCGAAGCAGTTCGCATACTCCATCACTGTCTGATTCCCTTGTGAAATATCCATGAACTCCCGAGATCTAGAATAGGCCAGAAACACTGGACAGTACTTCTCGTTGAACATAACTTTGAAATATTTCCAACTCATATGCTCATGTTTCCCAGTTAAAATCACTAATTCCCACTATTTGAGACCGGAACCCTCTAGCTGGAAAGTGTCACACTTTACCTTGACATCCTAGAGCGTGTCAAGGAATTTGAACATGCGTTCTATCTTTTCAAGCCATTCATCTACCTCTTCTGGTTCTGAACAACCTCGGAAAGTAGGAGGTTTATTCTTTAGAAACTCATGATATCTATCCTTCTTGGAACCATATTGATCCCCTCTAGCTAGAATAGGGGTGAGGGCAGGAGTCACCCCTTGTCCTAAAGCCTAAATAGCTTGGACCACGACCTCTACCAATCTTTGATCAAGCAGCGTGGGAGAACTCTCTTCGGATTCCTCCTTCAGGTGCGTGGAAGATATATGGGGAGGAAACATGTTGCAAGGAGAAACAATCATAAAAGAACACCATAAATATCCCATATCTCAAGGGAGAACAAATTTTCAGAAAGATAAATAATCATCAGTCAACCAAACATGCAAAAAAAAACATTATGTCAATAATCTAATTTTCTGCCTGGTGTCCACGCATAGTCTGCAGCCGGTACATCCCACCTAGAAAAGAATTCAAACAGTAATCCTGACATCCCATAGAGACTCAGTGTCTGTCACAAGGCGTGCTGCCCGAGTACCCTAATCAAAACAAGAATTCGGAGCCCCTACAGTTCTAACTCATGTCTATCCAGACACATCCCAAATAACATATACAATGATCGACCTGGCTCTGATACCATTTAGTCACGAACAGAATCAGGTCTCCATCAACCCGACGCCCGACCTGGCCCGCGACAAGGCCTGAAGGGCGTTCCCAATCACCACGGGCTGTCACAAGTTCCCGGGTATCAAATTGAAATTTTTTGAACGATGTACCCATATAAACAACCAGGAATAACCACATGTAAATTGAACTAAAATACAACGTTGCCACCACAAGTCTTTAAACAACATAAGTGAGTCTCAAAAACAACTACAACCCAACCAAAATTAACTCCAAAAAGGGGTGACCAAAAACCAAGTCAGTAACCATCACTTGATGGAGGGATACCGTCATCTAGCCATCACCACCAACACCAAGTCAGAAGAAGCAGCTGACCACTCGGACCACCGCACTCAAAACCATTGCCTTTCTCTACATCAGACATAATCAGATCTACTTACACCCAAAGGGTGTAAGTAGGGTGTGATAAATTGTTCATTAGGTTGGAACCAGAGAAAAGACTCTGCATGAAAAAGTTAGGTGACCAAAACAGTTTGCATGATTGAATTATAGAAAATAAATAAATGCACTAACAACTTTAATGAAAACTATTTTTAAATAAAGACAGTTTTAAATAGTGAATGGATTTTTTTGAACTAAAAGATAATGAATTTTGTTTTACCTTTTTACACCAAAGATGTCACACAAAAAACCAGTGATGATTATCTAATCACACAAGCGAAAAAAAAGTGGAAGAAGCCCTAAAGGGACTAAATCTATGTGGGTCCCTAGAACCTCACGTCTCAGTGTACCAAATAATCCATATCATACGTTCCCATAAATGAGCCACTAGTAAGGAAACTCCTCCATAACCTAGTGGTCTCCAGTCATCATTCAAGTTTTAGTTAGTATTGTAAGCGCCAATCCAACAAAGTGAAGCTGGGCAGGGGACACTCCTGAATCACTAGCACGCTAGTCTAGTCCGCCCACCTAGTACCCAGGCTTCCCCTTTTGTGCTCAATGGTCAAAGATCAACCTACTCATCAGGGTCAAGACACAACACACCTGGATGTCGACTTAGTCAAACATCATACACCTAGGATGTCAACTAATTCAACCATCACACATACACATTCAATATAAAATGAATAGAAAAACAACCATTAAAGGTATTACACACAACAAAGATCCTTAAAAATAGAACACAATGTGCAAGAACAAAAAAATCTGATAAACCACAAAATTCAAAGAACCAAACTAAATTTTTTCTAACATTTGGAAAATTGGTTTAGTAGATTTAATGGTAATAAAACAACACAATCATCAGTTCCAAAACTCACTTGAATGCACAGTAAGACTGTAATAGGAATCAAATTTCAACTGCTGATTTTTTTCAAAAACCAAAGGCACAACATAGTAAAAATCCGACAACCTAAACATTCCGCTAATAAAAATAAAACACCAAATTCTACCTACCAAAACAAACAAATCACAGCAGAAAGTAAATAAAAGTCATGTCAATTTAATTAAACCAGAAGAAAATTGATCAGATAGTAAAAGCTTGAAAAACCACCTACCAACGTGTTGCAATCGGTACAAAATTGATGAGCAAGGACCAACACACGCCAACGCAGTTCAAAAAACATCAGATACACCCTAAAAAAATAACAACAAAAATGTATTCAAAATTAAACCAATATCAAAAGAAAAACTGTACACAACATCACCAATACAGATGAAAACACAACCGAAGTGCTCCGCACCTATGTCAATGAGTTCTAAAGGTCGTCCGGAGGGCTGTCCAAAGGAGGGAGGAGGTGTCTGTCGAGCTGGGGGTAGCAGGGGTAGCTGCGGAAGAGGCTGGGCTGAGCGTGAGGGAAATAGGGGGGGGGGGAAGCAGGGTTTTCGTGGAGGAGTCCAGTGATGGAAAAGAAGGAGCTACTGGAAGCTTTGTGGGGGAGAAAAAAAAGAATAAGGAAGGAAGGAGGTAGAAGGGGGGGTGCGGTTTAGGATGAAGGGGAGGTAGTGAGGGGGTGGTCGGCCGAGCAAGAGGTAGAAGGGGGCCCAGAAGTTTGGTCAGGGAGAAAAAAGAAGAAGGAAGGAGGAAGAAGGGCAGGGTGCGGTTTCGACTGAAGGGGAGTTAGTGGGGGAGTGGTCAGCCGAACAAGAAGTAGCAGGGGGTAAGGCGTAGCAGGTGAGGCTGGGTAGGAGGCGCATCAGGGGAGGCTGCTGGGGTTCAGCGCGACGAGAGGGAAGCGGCGAGGTGGTGCGGCTAAGGAGGAGGTCTGGAGAGGTGGGTTCGGCCGAAGGGTGTGCTGAATTGGGTTGGAGAAGATGATTGAACTGTGCAAGGGGGGGGGGGGAGGATTTTACAGGTAAGCGAAAAAAAAGAAGGGGAAAAAGAGAAAAAATAAAATAGAAAATAAAGATAAAACGAAATAGAATAGAAAGGAAATATAAAATAAAATAGAGAGGAATGGGGGAAGAAATAATGGAGAGGAAATAATAAAAAAGAATAAAATAAAATAAAATAACTAGATTTTAATAAATAAAAACTAGCTTTAAATGGTATTAGTATAGAGGTCCGCTCACGTCGGGCTGGCTGCGTGGCTTCGCCCGTGCCCTGCCCACATGTAGAGCATAGTCAAAAAAAGGTTCGATCTCCAGTGCAAGAAGCACGCCACACGTCAGGATCGATGTGCTTTTCAACTAAATAATTATAAAAAGTGAAGATGAACTTATAAAATTAAAATTAAAATTAAAATCAAACCATACGTGAAGTCCGGGTGCGACAAAGATAATGTTTAAAATGACCTAATGGCTTCTCTATAATATAGTGGATGACACTATTTTTACCATATCATTTTTAATTCTCGATAATTATCCATTACAAACTATTTTGGAATGTGTGACAGATTGGTACAACTTGTTATTTCAAATAGTTATAATAGTTCCAATCACCTCTCTTATTAAAAACACTAATTTCTCTCTTATTCACAACTTCAAACCCTATTTGTTCATACACTACCTTAAAAAATCACTTAAAGAATTTATCCCCTCTTCATTTAATCCATATCTTTGGCATAAATCCATCCCATTAATGATTTTTTTTCAAACCAAAGTAGGTTACCTTATGGGGTGGTAACATTCTTCATTGAGCATTTTTATTTTATTTATTAAACCATGAAATTAAATTATTAATAAACCATGATTAAAAAACCTCACTATATTTAATATAAATATATTTTTTCATATTAATGTAATTACTTACAAATATCGCCACTTTCATTAAATTGGTTATGAAATCATCATTTATGTGTTCGACAGACTACCTCCTTTCGAAAAAAGGTCATTCGTTTCTCCATATAACCTCTCATAGTGGGGTATAATGATAGATTTAAATTATATTTTTATGTTATATTTATAAGATAATTATACCAATAGAGTCATTTTTTATATATACTATTACATTCTATTCCACATGGGATAAAATAATTTCATTGATGTGTATGATAGACCACTACCTCACGAAGCGATGTGAGTCATTTTTCACAAATGATGCACATGAAAGGTAATAAAGGAAAAAAATAATGAATAAATTTGAAATAAAATAAATAATTAAGATATTAATTAAATTTTTTATTTATTTATTAAAAGATAAAATATCAATTTTTTTCTTACCTTTTCACTCACTGAAGGATGATGACATCATTCATGTATCTATTAACTACTATATTCACAATGTAATGGGACTCCATATTCATTACCACACAAAATTGATGATATAAATAGTTATATTTAATGAAATAATATTGTATTTATGATATTATTGTCTTTACATAAAGATAAATCTTTACTTTTTTTCTATAATGAACATTTAGAAATGTAAACATTACTCATTTGTATGTAAGAAATTCTATCACCATGATTTTAATACACTTATTTTCTAAAAAAATATTTCACTACTGGTATTTAAAGTATAATTGATATATAAATATGGTAATAATTTAATTATTTCTAATTGAGATATTTTGAAATAATTACTTCTTAGACAGATAGATAACCTACCAATGTTAATTTTGACACATAAGTTAAATATTAGTGAAACACCCAAAGTTAACATAGTTGGTTAAGTAATTTTATATAAAATGGAAATATGTTAAATAAAAGGAATAAAAAACATTAAAATTATTACTAAGAATGTAAATAATTAAAATAATTTTATTATTTAGGAGCATAAATAGTATTCATGTTGGGTTAATCTCAAGGTTGGTCAATTCGTTACAATTTATGTTGATTGAGACATATTGAAATGTTATGAACCAAATTTTTTATAATTGTTGTATATAATGACCCTTTTACGTGTAATGTCATCTATCATTCATACATCAGGGTATTTTAATTTTATATTTTATTTATTTCATCCAAGAGGATTTTAATTTAAAATTTTAATGTGGTAAATGTTTTTTTATAGTTTAACATTAGTTTGGGATTGTTAACATTATCTTGAAACAATCACTTCCGTACAAAACCTTTTTGTCGGAAATTAAATTTATCTTAAATATAAATATTCATTAATTACATATATGATTAATTACATTATTCTATTATATTCTTATATAGATTTTATAATTTTATTTTTATTTGATTCTATGGGGATATATTTATAAATGTGTAACCTCTAATCAATACCAATACTAGTTGATAAAGACCATTTTTAATGAATAATATAAAATATTAGATATATGAAGATTTATATGGATATGTAGTGATGGGGGGATGAAATTATATAGCCACTTTATGCATCTTCAGTTCTTAAAATAAAAATCATTGGCCAAATTAAGTTGGTTTATAACTATAGTATAAACTATCATAGGAAATGACATGAAAGTTGAGGTATCATGATTCTTGAGATCATAAAATCCAATAATTAATAATTTTCTTCATTAAGAATATAGTTATTATTTTTATAAATTAAATTTACACTATAATATTATCTCTAAATTAATTTCATTCTTTGTTTTTGATAAGATTACTTGTGATTTATTTATTCAAAGGTTAATATTTATTATGTCATATCATATCATGATAGTCATATTATTTAAATGGATTTTTTTAGTTATTCACCATTCCAATTTGACTATTGTAGTTTACTATATGTATCATATTACACACTTAACCCTTATGGATAATTTAAATCGAAACTTATTCTCTTTCCTTTGACCATGATATAAATAAGAATGGCTATAATGAGTTTTCAAGTATGTAGTTAATTTTCTATTTTTATGTATTACTTTTTATTTTCGATTCTTAATGTAAACTTCTTATAATCTATACTGATCAGCCCTCCAAGATTTGATTCCTTGTATATATGAAATGTAATAATGCAGACACCATCTCTGGGATAATGGGTCGGGGGTGATATAGTTGTTGTCAAGGAACGTTTAGTATACTCCTTAATTATGATATTATGAATAACATATATTTGGGAATATAAACATATAATAGGCATTGATGATATGTATAGAATAAAATCCAAATGTTTTATTAAGGAAAATATTATTTTTTTTCAAAGAAATACATAAGTTTATATACAATAAAATTTTACATGGTTCAAGAGTAGAGGTACCTCCTAGTAATAACTCTGAAAATGGTGATTTGGGATTGAGTTGATCATCATCTAGTGCGTAAAAAGTTGCCTTTCTGAGAACCTAGTTTGAAAATCTTAGGTGACACTCTATGGATAATTCACATTTTCATTATAAAGAATTATAATGGATTTGAAATTAATTATATTCATAAATATTAATTTTTATATTAAAGATATTGATGGTAAGAAAAATGATTGCAAGAAGAATGAAATTATGATTAGTGCTGAAGATATATAATTCTATATATTTAGAGAATATGCATCTTCATATGAGGCATGTATAGATCCAACCCGAGTAGCTCCAATGAAAGATATTTTTATAAAATATGAGAAACTAAAATCTAGTTATATATAACATAATCTTCTAAATGATGATGTAACTATCATACAAGAGTACATTAAAAAATTTCATGAGGAATTACATAGTCTTTCCTTAGATTCTGAAGTTTATTTCTCCATTGATTTAATCACTAAGTGACCACTAATATTATTGATTCCCTATAGAAATGAACATTGTATAACTATTTTAATTGAAGACTAATATTCATTGATGATATCTGTTGTATTTGAAAATATGTAGAGGTCTTAAGGGTAAATTTAGAATCCTTATTTAGACTCCTAGAGGAAAAAATTACATGTAAATTTTATAAATAGAGATTTTTTGTTTCAAGATGTTTCTTTTATTATCAATATTGGCTATATGGTATGAATCTCTATTGACCGTTTAAAGATTAAGGTAGCTGGATAATGGAATATACTAATGAAAGTAAGTAAGGTGTGCAGTCCCATTAGTGTGGTAGGTTACTATTTGTGATTAATTTATAATTTTTAATCATTATCATAATCATTAACTAACATTACACATAATGGGGTTATGATTTTTTACACATTGGAATGTGATGAATGCTTTGATGAACTAAAGTACAGATTGTTCAATGGTATAATTTTTACTCAACCATGTGAAAATAAGTTATTTTATATATATAGTGACTCATTAAATAAGTGACTTGGTAGGGTCCTAATGGAAAACTAGATAGTTATTTCATAATCTTCAAGGTAATTAATTAATCATGAGTAAAACTATCCTTACCATGATATTGATTTGGCAGTTGTAATAATGTTTTTGATGATATGGATACATTATCCCTAAATAAAATTATATGAGATATTAATGGATAATAAAATCATAGATTATATATTTTAATATATATATCTCAATATGGGGAAATGTAAATGAATTGAGATACAAGAGTATTATGATTTACCAATAAACTGCCAACCATGGATTGAAAATAAGGTAGTAGATTAATTGATTTGGAATGATCATATAATTATGACCCAAAATGGGGATTAATAGGGATACTACATTCTTGATATAGTAAAGATATCTATGGTAATTATTAAGGAAGGGGATACATAAATCATTTTTTTAAATTAATGTGAAAACATATTTATAAATAAATTAAAAAAAAATAAATTGGTTTTAAATAGAAATTAGTTCATTTATATATTTATTAATCCATTCTAGGTAAATAGATTGATTTTTTTATTTACATTTGATTTAAAACATTATAAACATTTAACATTTACACTTTAAAAACCTACTATCTTATAATGTTTGTAGGATTAATTTTTATATTTAACGATTCCACATTGGTGAATGCAATTTAGAATAATGGATTCAGTATTTGGAATAATAATAACATATATTATATAATAATATAACCATAATTTTTTAATAAAATTAATTTTATAAACATTTAAAACTATTTACCATAGTTAAAGTGAAAAATAGTTTGTCAGGGGGATAACCTAAAAATTTAAGGATTATAATGACATAAAATCTTGTATAAAATATATTTTCATAAAATATTAATAGTGCATCATATATTAAGCTCTATGATTATCAATTTTTGATCCTTTTTAAATGTGAAAATCATTGGTACACATTTTTCATTTCAAAAAATAAAAAAGTGCCACTCACCTCTCTTACAAAAGGCCACCCATATCCTTTTTTTTCACACCATCAATAAACATTGGTTCAAAAAATACCAATGAAAATGAATACCACAAATGAATACTAACATCATATAGTCCTTATTTTGGCCATAAAAACAACCTAGTAAGGATTTTGATGCAATCACAAGGAGGTTACCCGAAGAAGAGGTAACATATTTCTATGAGCATTTTTATTTTATTTAACCCTCAATATACTTAATTAATTAGTAAACCATGTTTTTATAATAATATTAATATCATATATATATATATATATTAAAATTATGACAGGAAAACATCCTGATGTTCAACAACTAGTTTATGAAACCATCATTTGTGTTTATGGTTGACTATCGCCTCCTAAACCGATGTGATTCACTTTTCCATTACCACCCCGCACTCTTTAGTATTATGAAGGATATATGTTCTATATGTGATATTTATAACATAATTATAACTATATATTAATTATATCATGAATATAGTCTTTTACATTACCTTCAATAGTGGATACTATAATGTCACAGGTTTGTATAGATGGGTACATCTTTGTGAAGCGTTTTGAGTTTTCTAACAACACATTAAATTGAAGGTGATAAGGAAATAGGTAATTAATATATGTGATATAAATTAAATAAATAGGATTTTGATGGAATATTTATCACTATTGATTGATAATATAAACATTTACATCAAACATTTTCACTCACAGAAAGATTATTACATCGTTAATGTATGTGTGGACTACTGCCTTTACGAAGTAATGCCATAATATTTTCATCACCACACCACATGGGTTATATATAAGTATATCTACGGAAATAATATAATATTTTTGATTTTTTTATATTTCTATAATGTTGAAATATTACTTACCACCATTTGATAATGAACTTTGAAAAATGGAAATGTTACTCATGAATACATACAACCTATCATCTCCATGATCATAACAGACTTCATTTATTTGAAACAAAATTTCATGATTTTTATTTATATTATAATAGCAGTATTAAAATGATAATTATATCATTATTATTATTCTATATGTTTTGAAATAATTACGTCACAGATGAATAATCAATCTATCGATGCCATTTTTTAAAAAATAATTCAAATATCACCAAAACAACCAATGTAAACATAATTGATTAAGTAATCGTGTATACCACGGTAATTTCTATTATTTAGATGGAAGAATCGCCATTATATTTATCCTTCCATGTTATCTAGATTCATAATTTTTTTTATTCTTGAATATATAAAATATATTTATAAGACTAAGTAATGCACATTGAATATACAAACTATAAAAGGAATTATTAGCCCAATAAATACATTTCCATTTGGAATTCAAAAAATGTGCTCATCTATACTCTAAATCATAATTTATTAATTTGTTTTTTAAAAAACATATTATAATATCTAAAAATATAATTTATCAAATAAGGATTATTCATTTAGGATCATGAGTCCCCAATTTTAGATACATTATATTTTATGAATGGATTCCAAGAATTAATATATTTATAATATTTTATATATATTAGTACAAATAATTTATTTCACCTATTAATATTATTCAAAAAAACATGACCATCATTATCTTATTTTATGATGGATTTTTCTAATCCCCATATTTCTTATTCTACAATGAACAATTTGAAATTTATTTAATAAAATTATTGATATCAAATTTAGATTTTTTAATTTATTTTTATTCCTTTGTAATTTTTTGTTATACTACTGTAATATCCTCTTTTGTCTCTTATGATTTCTCATACTTCATGAAGTTAAAAATAATATCATTTTCAAATATCTTTAGATTAAAGACTTCTTTAACTAGTATGAATTTTCCTTCTATATGACTATATTTCTTGTTGCATATATATTTATTATATTTCATCAACATCATGGTCTCATTTAAATCAATTGAAATCACTAGGATCAATTCCTTTGTATAAATATTAAGAATATACTACTAAAATTTAAATGACTGTTCAAATTTACAATTAATACATTCATAACTTATGATATTTTTATGTTTCATGATATCAATTATTATCTTATTCTTAACCACCTCATCAAAACTATTATTTTTCTATTCATTTTAAGAGTCGCCACTTCCCTCCCACTGAGATAAGAAATTCATATTTCTAAATTTATTAAACATCCAACTCTTCTATTTAGAAATAGTCTATAACATATCAGGCTTCTTCATCAAGGATTTTCTTAGTCATTCACTATCTTTATTAGTAGATTATTCTTATTTCAATCTTGGATTGTTTGTAGTAATATTCCCAATAGAATTAAATTTACTCATTTTCAAATAAGATACCCATTTTAAATACCATTATCTCTTTAAAAATATAATGATAAATAAGGATATCGGTTTATCAAATTATCAATACACCTCATATTTTGAGATAGAATTAAATGATTTATCATCTTTAACTTCTTTCTATAATTTCAACTTCATTATGTGTTTCAAATAAAATTTTAATATTGTTTTTCTCTTATTTTCGGTATGATTTTTCTATCCTCATGTCATATTTATGACAGTAATTTAATGTTCATCGAGAAGAATTTATCTGGATATCAATATTTTAGGGTTTATACTTCAGCATCATGAAAATCAGAATAAATATTGAAATTTCTATTTCATTAGACATATATCGGTTTACAAAACATATCTATGTTCCCAAGAAGAAATTTAATATCATAATTGAGTCATATATACATTCATATTAATCTATTACTAAGTAATTATATTTTCTTATCTTAATCAAAAATATTTTTTCACATTTCCTTGTAATTCCTTAAAAAATATTGTCTACTTTATTCCATATTTCAATTATGACTTTATACCATTTATGTTTAGAAACGCCATCTTTGATAGGATAGATATTATTTTACTCAAATAATTGAAATATAGCATTATATCCTTTATACAACTATCTATCATAAATTAAAATTCACCATCATGAGTATGCACATTTTTTATAGTTTCTATTAAATCCAAAATCTACAATAGAAGATAATGTAACATATTATCCTTCTAAATTTGGTAATTCTTACTATTGTAATTAGAATTTATTATTTGGTCACCAAATTTGGGATAGGAATGATACATACAAAAATTTAGTTAATCAATATTAAACTATATAAAAACACATTTTTCAACATTTATGAAGATGTGAACTAATAAATGGATATTACACACTTATACCATTGAAATAAAATCAACTATATCATTGAAATTACTGAGATAAGGGTGAATATATGATGTATAACTATATTATGGTTTTTAAATGTTAATATAATTTATTAGATACTGGAGTAATATAATTTTCTTTAGAAAATAATTATGCACAAAAAAAATTTGGAACACACAAGATTTTCTAAGTTCACTATTCTACCCGACTAGGTAACCAATGGCATGATATAGAAAAAACCAATAGCGCATTGATCTAATAGTATCAACCTATGGATTATATAACCTGTGGTATATCCTTGTTCATTAATTATTATATAATCTCATTATAGTGTATGATAATATCATATTATTAAAACAATATAGAATAATGGTTCACTAATAAGATATTATGTCGCCAATATGTATTTTAATAATGTAATTCATATGATTCTTCTTTCTTCAAAATATTTACTATCACATGTTTTTTCTTCATACTATTCATTTTCAATAAGGACAGTGAAAAGAACTCATTATTCTTATTTCGTCATTTTCATTATCTCATTGATACTTTACATGTTAAACACAATAGTGTATTAATTTAATTCCATACATATAAAAAAATTATGATTTTCATTATTAATACCTTTTATATTCACGTATTATTGGAGAATATTATATAAATTAAATAATTTCAAAAATTCTAAAAAAACTTCCCTCTTAATAACTTACATTAATATTTCTCAATTATTTTTCACTCTTATTTCAATACAGAATTTTTTGTACTTTTATTTGAAATTACCTATCGGATTGGAAAAAAATATTCTACTCCAATTTTAAGAAAATTATATCCGTGAAACCCATTTAAAATATCCATGAAAGTTATTGTAGTTGTTTAATTTGATTAATCTTTTACATACACATGGAACTTTCTAGAACATGACAAGGATCCACCCATTTAAATATAGAATCCTGGGCCATTATCTTGAACCACTATTATTTTATTAAGATTTAATTTAGTGATGGTACAATCTAAAATAATTAGCTGATTTAATATTTTCTTATGATTAAATATTCTTGAAATTCATATATGAACTAATTACAATTACAAAAATTTCAACATGTGATGAACTAAACTAGAAAAACTAATGATAGAAACGTAGTAGAAAATTATTCATACATTGGATCAAATAACACACACCTTTAATCCAATAACTCATATATCACTCCCAAAGACTCATAAATTTTTCGAAATGACTCATAATCTATCTATAAATAGATAAAATTTTGTTAATAATATCTTTTTATAATTGATTGACTCATATACAAAACATAGAGATTAATCATATAAAAAAATTCATCGGAAATAAAAAACATGGTGTTTCAGAATGTATCGCTTGAAAATGAAAACAAAAATAGATTATAGATAACATAAATTCTATAATTCACACAATTTTAACTATTTTTCAAAAAGTCAATCTTTAATAATTATTAATTATAACTAATATACTTCAAACGACATTCAAATATCATGAAAATTCCATAAACTTTTTTTTCATACATATTATGATTTCAACATAAATGATATTGAATATGATTTATTAATTTAATAGAAAATAGAATATAATAAACATACCCAGTTCATATAATCCATTATTTATTCTCATCAAATAATATAAAATGAAATGTGGTTCAACTTATCTCAACATAACCCCCAAATACTAAATAATTTCTAATATAAACATGGTTTCAAATTTTTATTTCTATACCCCTCATAAAAATACCATTGATCACATATATATTACTAGTAATCACTACATTAAAAAATAGTTCACAGAAAACTAATTTGGATGATTTTTTTTATTATATAATATTTGTTAAATCATTATTATTAATAATCGTAAAATTTTTAACTTTTATTTAACCCATAATAACGAAAAAAGATTTTCTTCTATAAATATAAATGAAAAATGATGTACATTACAGTTTTCAAAATTCTATGAAAATGAATATTAACTATAATTTTCATTCACATTTATGGGACTTATGAGTTTTATAGTAAAACTGAATCATAGGGATATCCCAAATAAAAAATATGATTTTTTTATTTTTTGGTAAATGTATTCATTGGTATGTGTCTATCTAATTTTACAAAATAATATTATTCAAGGAAAATTTTGAATCCCAAGGGACATACACATTATCATCAAATTTAAAACAGACATATGATTATATACATGATTAGAATTACAACCTAATAAAAAGATCAACGATTCAGTTTCTCTGAGAACTAAGAACATTTCCATATTTTCTCATTTCAAAATAAAAATTTAATAATGTAAAATTTTATACACATGATACTCATTTATATATATTTCTACACAAATATTCCTATGCATATGTAAGAAATTATAAATTTATTTTTCCTAAATAATAAATAAAATGGTAAACAATTTATAATGATAAACCATTTTATTAAGCAATCACACACATTATCATAATTTTAATGATTTTCCAATATAAATGATCTTGAAATCATATATTGTAAAACTGGGGTTTGATGGATTAATAATAAATAATGGATTACAATTGGGTTAGATATCATGATTGTTTATAATAATAAAAAGGAATAAATCATTAAAGCATGGAATAAGAGAATATATGTCATTAGATAATGGTAATCATGAGAATTATGAAAAAATAATAGAAACATATGGCATGACATCATAAACATATGACATGGATCACGAATAAGAAAATATATCATTATGGAATAGTATAAAATCGCTTGATCCTTATATAATATTATAAAAGATGATTAAAAATATTGAAGTGCACAAGACATTATATAAGAGGATTACTATACCTTACTAACTCATAGCATTATTGATGTAGATGATTTCTTATGATACTCAAATTATTTTATGGACAAATCTTACTATACATAGATTATTCATAACACTATGAAACCTGTTAACAATAGTAACACCCCACCTAATTATAATAATATATATAGATAATATCCTAATTTAGTTGAGAGATATATAATTTTTGGACCACATGTAACATCATTATACCCCATGAATATTTGTGTCACGTGAACATGAATACATGCATAAATCAATTGAACATCATACCATGAATTACCAATGGAAATAAATGTTGTATATAATATAATAAAGTTGTTACTGTGGTAGATATCATTCCCCCAATAAAATAACGTTTACGGTATTTAAATATTATATAATGAAATTTATATGGTACAGTCAATAATACCATAGTCAAATAATTGTATAAGAAACTAGGTGAATAACCTTTAATTAGAAAAATGGAGTAAAGGTATTTAAAAATAAAATGTTTTAGAAAAAATGTATTTTTATTCATAGTTGATGAAAAGGAAAAAATAAGGGGATAGTTTATTTATCTTTTGGAGAGTACTTTTTAATAAAACATTATATTCATAGGAAACTATATTAGGCATCAGAGGTTTATTTGGCATTGGAACCATTTATGGGAAAGATATCATTTATCATGAACCAATCGGTGTTATCCTTCCATCGGGTACCCGAGTTGGTCTTTGAAATATTAAAGGTTCATTATAAATAAAATCATGCTGGAAACCAGTGAAGGATATCTGGACATCATCATTGGGAATGATTTCACCACTAAATAATAACCCATAACAATGTTAAAACATGAATATATGAATAATTGGTATAAATAAGTTCATGAAACTAGATATTGAACAATAACAATTGGCGAATTTAACACCAAATCAAAAGGATTATAAACAATAAAAAAATGATAAACATAATATCATATATAAACAATTTTAATAGAATCCAATTCATATATAAAATTAATGGAAAAAATAAATAGAACAACCACATGCAATCTCCATAGGACCCATGGTCACACTACAGATCCAGTGCCAACATCTAAAAGAACTAATAACATAACAAAATAAAGGGAAATCATAACGAACCCTAAAAAAATAAAATGAAATATATCGATTAATATATACAGGGTGTGTGTAAAATGGTCAATATTATGTCATAACCACATAGTTTGTGAAATTCTAACAAATGGTAATCCCTTTTTGGATAGTTTGAAAATACCATGAAATAATAATTTTTAATCCTCAAGTATGAGAATGTTATTTCACACTAATACCTTTTAAAAAATACATTAATTTGGCATAAATGAAAATAGTCACATTAAAAGTTGTTTTCTCAGACCTCACACCCTTTTTATAAACCCCTAACTTTCATAAAAAATAAAGAAGTGTACAACTAAAATCAATTTTATAAACACATTTAAAACACTATAGGTGAATATTATTTTATATTATATACATATATCATAAAAAACATTATTCCTCATTAAAATAACATCTAAAATAATCATTTCAAATTTGTGACACATCACTTTTCGAATTAACATTCCAACCATTGTCAAAAACTAAATTCAATGTGAATAAAACTTATTATCAAAGAAGTTTAATAAAGGATGAAACATTGAATTGCAAACTATCCAAATATATGGATTAAAATAATGGTTCCATAATTCTATAAACAACAAGAAATATAGACAATTATTAAAAAACAACATCTCCCCATTCATCTTCTAAAGGATATTACTGTCATGTGAAACCTCCAAGGGAAAAAGTACGCTAGTATTAAATTGAATGAAAATCCCTAGGAATATACTAAAATATATCTCTAATCCCTAGTAATCCATTTTATCCTACTAAAGGAGAACCTCTTGGGATAACATTGTGATCAAGGGACACCTAAATCATTCTTGTTTACTACATCAGTCTAACATGCACACTCATTTCGAATAAATAACATGGTATTATGGGAAACACTCCCTTGTTGAATAAAATAAAAAATAGGGTTTTCACTTATTATGACCTATACTTGTTCTAATATGAAACCCAAAACATATATCAAATAAATGTTATAAAATACCAGAAAAATAAATCTAATAAATAAATTGTTGCTCAATTATCTCACCCTCAATGTTAGTAGACACATCACAATTCATTCATAACTCATAAAGTATAAAAATGTACCCTATGTTTAACAAATACATTAATCAATAAGATAAATTTCCCTCATGTTTATAATATAATAACTGGATTATGAGGTTCTCATACTAACCAACACTATTTAAAAATTTAAAAAATTTCTCTATCTTCTTTTATCAAATAATTGGAAGGTAAATTACCTTCTAAATTAATTAAATTCTCATCATACATCATTTTAAATCAATATAATTAAATCCATTTAAAAAAACCTATTCCAAAGTAAATCAATTAATTTTTTGAGTAACCTTTTCAAGTGTCATTTTATTATCCTTAATAAATCCCAAACGATATTATATACATATTTTAAATCTTATTAAAGAAAAAATGTGGTTAATGAATTTTAGAACATCGAAATCTATTTAAAACAATCCTTTAAACATTTTCTAAACACAATGAATTTTTAATTACCACATTTTTGACAAAGAAAAAATCATCAAAATTCTAAAATGAACTTCCTACATTACTTCAGGACCCAAACAATGTGGAAACCAATTTAAGAATGTCATATTTAAATTTAAACCCTCATTTAGAGATTATCACAAACTATAATTTTAATTTTCACTAGAAATTATATGTATAAACTATTTTACGAAGAGAAAATACACCTTAAAGACATTAACGTCCATCCAATGCTTCACATAATGATTAAATTTAAAAAATACGATATTTAAATATATTAAACACTCAAATAAATTCTTATTTATTAAAAAGAATAAAAAGATATACCCTATACCAACAGTAACTGTAACATACCAAGTAAGTAATGAATAATATATATTCTTATCTATGTCTATTTATGAATTAGATAGTATTTTAGAGGCCTAAAATGATAATAAATCCAATCTTAAGCATGGAATACAATAATATTTTTAAAAGAATGTTTTACTGCCTTTTAATGGCAATCCATTTTTAAATCTATCTTTTGACAATTTTATAAGCTCTATTTCTCAAAATAAACTTATTCTTTATTTTTGGGACATTGAAATTTACATTGGATAATTTTTTGGTATTTTTCTGACAATGTTCTTTTTTTATGAATAGTGAAAAATACTGCATTTTACATCAAAACTACCTTTTCATTTAATTTAATTATATGGTAATATTATCTTTATAATTGGTTTTAAAGTTTAATTTGAATATATTTTTACCATTTTATCCAATTTTTGTCATTAGAAATTATTTCACTTTAGAATTGGGCATAAACAAGTGCCAAACTTTTCATAGAAATTATTTCTAAAAAAACCTGCTATTTGGTTTGACAACAGGAATTATTTTTAAATTAATTATTGCAATTTCTGTATTTGGAATTTGGTAAAATTTATTCTATATTTTGAATCATACGGTAAAAATAATGTAATTAAGACTCTTTTATTTTTGGACATTATAAATAGTAACGACAATAATTATCTTTAATTATCTTGATTAATTAGTAATCAGATAGTTAAGGATAATAAAATAATATCATAATAATAAAAAATGACCCCAAAATGTGTCCTAATGCTACTGGTTATGTCATGGCCGACCATGGTATGCCTTGTGCCAAACATAGGGACCCCAGGGAATCACTTTTGGGTGAAAGTGACACCTTATCATTTTATTTTTAAAGAAATGGGAATATCACTAAACAATGTATCACCTGAGTAAAATATTTTTAGTTTTCTCTGTGTAAATGATATCTTAGACTATAAAAATTCATTGAAATTATAATAAGATTTTCTACATCATAGTAATTTTTTATAATTTTTATACATTAAATAAATTAATTTATTTTTGACACCATGATGATGCAACGATTACAACATTAATTAACGATTTAAATAAAATGAAATGATAATGTAACATCTAAGACATACACTTGTCAAAGACCTATTGTATGAGTATATTTAGAACCCTTATCACCTTATACATTAAATATATCAATGTGGGACCATTTAAATCTGACACTCATTTCTAAATAATGTAACATTTCTTGGCTTTCCAAGAGTTCCCCTCCTCCCTCTTATAAAAGGACCCCACCTCAACCTCCTTACCCACCCTTCTAAAGCCATTGGATAAGACAAACACTGCTCATTATATCTCTCCACATCCTTATCTTCCTCCTTGAAGCCTTACCTTAGGTAGAAATCTCTTCAATAAACCCTTTTGTTTCAAACCAAGAGGAGTTACCCGATTTAAAGGTAATGTCTTCACTTGTGTTCTTTTGTTTTATTTTTCTTCTCCAACCCCCTAGACACTTTTTATTCCTTTATTTTGTTACAAAAACTGTATCTTCAACATAATATGATGTTTTTATGAAATTTATTCTAGCTACACTTACACACACCTACATCTAATGGTTAAAGAACATACTGTTTCCGTGGATGGCGAATTTCTACCTCATGAAACTATGATTGTTCAATATTCTTATAACACCTTCAAAGGTTTCCATTGAGATGACACTATATTTATATATGATATATGATATGTTTATTTTTTCCTTACGCTTCTGTATATTTCATTTATGCCATACCATTATGGTTTCCATTACGGGTAAACACGATATCTTCATTTTGGGAAGTGCAAACTACCGCCCCCTCAAAGTGATTTGATTCGTTAATTCCATCTGTGGGACATATAAAGGATAGATTAAATGATATTATATATGATATTATACTAGAATTTTAATATACTTATATATCATTATGATTTCATTCCATTAAATATGAAATAGAAATGAAAGTAGCATTCATGCTTACGTACGGCTTACCATCTCCATGAACGGTGCATTTCATTTCTTACCTCTAAATGTTATGTAATATTATAAATTCATGTATATACTAGATATATATGATATATAAAATATCTAAATCGTGAATATAGTTCTCTATATAATAGATATTTTACCCCATGAACAACATGTAATTATAAGAAGTCCATTTTTTACTCAAGTACCATTGATCGACAAAACGACCGTTATTAACATAAATAATTACATAGTGTTCATAAAATGGTATTAAGTGATATAAAAAGAACGATGAACATGAAAATTGTTCTTATTCAAATAAAAATTAACTCAAGTTTATTATTCAGGAGATTAAAGAGCGATCGAGTCAAGTCGGACCCGAGGTAAGGGACTTCGTCTCAATCTTCTTTCATTGAGGAATATTTTGTTTTATACAAAATTTCTTTTATACAGTGTATAAACCCCTTTGAATTTCCTTTTATTTGAAGGAATCTTTTTTTATATGAAGTGTCTTACTAAACGACAAAAGGGAATGTTTTTGTCGTATGTATGCGACGACAACGACTTCTCCGCCACCGTGACAATTATTTGAGTTTCGGCTTCCTCTACAAGCCATAACTTGTTTTTAAATGAAAAATAAATACAATGTTTTAATTTTATTTTATTTTGGTATTTAAAATGGTTTTGATAATTTTTTTATTATATCAATGTGTTATTGATATCTTGTCAATGAAATGTGGAAATGTTATGTTTCCTTTATGCATGTTTTATATCATACAATTATGTTATGGTTCTTGGGAATTGCTTATGAAGATGGGTGGTTCCATGATAAACTAAGGGAGGGTGAGACCAATATAGCTCTCCAATGCATTGGGTAACACGAAGGGGTTAAAATCCAAGGTCTCACTGAAGAGATTTAGGGAATATACTGGGATGGGTATTCCAAACATAACCATGAGGGTTACACCCTACATAAGAATGTTATGAATTCCTCAAGTTACCTTTATGTATTATGATTTATATGAGTTATTCATGATTTGATGAGGTATGTTAAAGTGATTATTTTTTATGAGTAAAGTATGATTTCATTGATAACTATGTATACATGGACTAATATTTTCATTCCGTATTTTTATATATCTTACTGAGCTTTTTATGCTCATCCCATGTTTTTGAAATGTTTTTCACAGGTCAAGGGAAAGTTACATGATGTGACGATAGTGTCAAGGAAGTGTCATGAAAGAATCCATGTTTTGTTTTAAATATGTCTCCTTTGATGGGAAGAAAGAATACAGTCTTTTATGTCACCTCCTTGTTTAAATGTGGAATGTAATGCATGAGTTATATCTCATTTTCTAAAACTATAAACCTGAAAATATCCTCAATGTGTAATATTGTAATAACTCAAGATTAAGTAATGTTTAAGGCTGGGGCCTTATAGTTGGTATCAAAGGTCGGTTTAGATATCTTTAGGAGTTAGAATTCAATTAAATGATTATCTAAAAATATTTTTTTATGGTCAAGTTGAAATGATATAGCATATGAAGATTACCATGTTGCTTCATCTAATACATTTTTGTTCAGAATGGTTTTCCACAGAGGAAACAGGGAAGCAGTGTTAAGAAGTTCTATAGAAGGAAATGACCTTCCGAATCAGCATCCTGAGATGGTCGGAATTTGAACTGAATAGTTTGTTGTTTTAATGGCGCAGTTGACTCAAGTGATAAATGGTGGTGGTATCCATGCACGAGATCAGCCAGATCAACAGTAGAGGAATATGTCAGTGGTGGAACATTTCATGATGCAACATCCATCATCATTCAAAGGATCATCTGACCCTATGCTAGCTGAAGGGTGGAATAAAGCATTGGAGAGGATTATTGATGTCATGGGGTGTTCAGAAAATTAAAAGGTTAGCCTTGGTATTTACCGTTTGGAGGGTGAACCAGATCGGTGGTGGTCGATGGTTAAAAATATCAGGGATGCTGATGAGATTGATGATCTTGAATGGGATGAATTCAATGATATGTTTGTTGAGAAATATTTTGCTAATGCTATTCAACATAGGATGGAAAAACAAATCTTGGAATTGAGGCAAGAGGATAACTTAGTGGCTGATTATGAAGAAAGGTTCACTCGATTGGCAAGGTATGCTCTAAATTTTATCTGATACCTTGATAGTAAAATCAATCGTTTTTTACTTAGGATTAAAGCCAAAATATAAAATGGTTTTGGCTTCTCGTGAGTTCAAGAGTTATGAAAATATTGTTCGATGTGCTGAGAAGGTGTAAATGGAATTTGCCGATGATCAGGTGTTCTATAACAACCAACATAAGAAGAGACCGAGGTGGCAGGAGAAAGGGAAGAATTCTTCAAAAAGGTCTGATGGAAAGAAAACTAAGCTTCCAGTTTCTGATAAATGATGTAAAAGGCATGATGGAGAATGTCTTCTAAATTCTGGAAAGTGCTACCGATGTGGTACGATGGGACATAAGGCTCGTGATTGCACTGAAAAATATCATGGTGATGGTAAGACCAAATTTGATTTACAGTCAGTGAAATGTTTCATGTTCAATTAGATGGGTCATTATGCAAACGAGTGTCTGACAAAGAGCTCGAGTGATGACAAGAAGTCAGACTACAAGAAAAATGGGTGGTGAAATCCTTTGCGACTACATCAGCAAATTTTGGGCTATCAAATTATGTTGTATCAGGTACATTGTTTTTTTCTCAAAATTATTCCAATGTGTTTTTTGATTTGGGGTCTACACATTCTTTCATATCTGAAAACGTTTCTAGTAAATTGGTAATTCCATCTCAAGAAATGACTCCTGAACTTGTGGTAAAAACACCTGGGGAAAATGTTGAGGAAAAAAGAATTTATAAGAATCTTCCTATCCTAATCTGTGGAAAAACCTACTTGCAAACCTTGATGATTTACCTCTAATAGAGTTTGATGTTATCCTGGGTATGGATTGGATCTTTATTTACGATGATAAGATTGAATGTAGAGTTAAAGAAGTTTCTTTTCAGAAAGACTTTCAGTTTGTGTAAAATAATTAATCCTTACTGTTGATAACCTATCAAGAAGCTGAGAAACTTGTACAAGATAGAAAAGAATGTTACCTTGCACATATTGTTGAAAACAAAGGAACTATTCAGATTAATGATGTGCCAATGGTAATTGAGTATCCTGATGTTTTTCCTGATGATTTGCCTAGAATAATACCAAATTGGGAAGTTCAACTTACTGTGGACTTAGTTCCTGATGCTAAGCCAATTTCAAAACCCCCTTATCTAATGGCTCAAATTGAACTTTTAGAGTTGAAGGAGCAATTGCAAGATTTATTAGAGAAGGGTTTCATTCGACCTAGCACATCACCATGGGGTGCTATTATTTTATTTGTTAAAAATAAAGCTGATTCTATGAGACTTTTCATTTATTATAGTGCCTTGAATAACATCAATGTTAAGAACAAATACCAATTTCCTCATATCGATGATTTGTTTGATCAGCTCCAGGGGGCTCAGTATTTTTCAAAGATTGACCTGAGATCAGGGTACCATCAGTTGAAGGTAGAGGAAGTATATGTTCTGAAGACTGCGTTTCGTACAACATATGGCCATTATGAATTTGTAGTTATGCCTTTTGGTCAAACCAATGCACCAGCTGTATTCATGGACCTTATGAATATAATCTTCCATGAGTTCTTGGATAAGTTTGTGGTTGTTTTCATTGATGATATTTTGGCGTTTTCTAAAAGTAAAGAGGAGCTTGAAATATATTTAAGGGTCATTTTTGAAACCTTAAAAGAAAAGAAATTGTATGGGAAATTCAGCAAGTGTGAGTATTGGTTGCAAAAAATTTCTTTCCTTCGTCACATTATTTATAAAGATGGAATAACTATTGATCCTGTAAAAACAACGGTTGTTGAAGAATGGACAAGACCCACAAATGTAACTGAGATTCATAGCTTCCATGGTTTGGCAGGATATTACCGAAGGTTTGTTAGAACTTTTTCACGGTTATCTTGTCCAATGACAAAGCTAACTAGGAAGGGTGTAATTTCACCTGGACAAAAGAATGTGAGGTTTTTTTCATGAATTGAAAAGAAGATTGGTGAATGCTCCAGTTTTGGTACTACCTCCCAGGAATGGTGAGTTTGTTATCTACAGTGATGCTTCATTGAAGGGACTTGGTTGCGTCCTAATGCAGAATGATAATGTAATTGCTTACGCTTCACATTAGTTGAAAACTCATGAGGTAAATTACCCAACACATGATTTGGTATTATCTGCTGTTGTTTTTGCTTTAAAATTGTGGAGGCTTCATTTGTATGGTGTAAAGTGTGAAATATATACTGAATAAAAAAGTATAAAGTATAAATTCACTCAGAAATAATTGAACATTAGACATAGGAGATGGCTAGAACTAATCAAGGATTATGATTGTACATTTTTTTACCATCCAGCAAACGAAAATAAAGTGGCTGATGCTTTGAGTTGAAAATGTAATGCTTCATTAAAAAAGTTGTGTTTGGAACATGATCCTTTGCTTAAGGATTTGATGAAATTTGGCATTGAATTTGTTGGTGCATGATGTCCTTATTTTTCGTTTCAGGTATCATTGAAATCTTCTCTATCAAATAGAATTAAGTAAGCTCAGAAGCAAGACAGTGAGTTGCAAAAAAGGGTAGAGCAGGTTCAGAAAGGTAAGTTTTCTGAATACAACATTGATAATGATTGTGTTTTGAGATTTGGGAAGATATTTTGTGTGCCGTGTGATTCACAGTTGAAGAGAGAGTTGTTATGTAAAGCTCATAGTTCTCCGTTTTCAGTTCATCTTGGCAGTACTAAGATGTATAGAGATCTTCGAGAGTATTACTGGTGGGATGGAATGTAAATAGATCTTGTAGATTTTACAGTGAAGTGTTTGACTTGTCAACAGGTTAAAGTAGAGTGGTAGTTACCAAAAGGGATGAATCAAACTTTATCAGTGCCAGAGTGGAAATGGGAGAATATATCCACGGACTTCGTTGTGGGATTACCGAAGACACCTCGAGGTAATAATGCAATCTAGGTTATTGTTGATCGCTTGACTAAATCTGCTCATTTCCTTGCAATACGAGATAATTTTTCCCTAGATCAACTTTCTTGTTTGTATCATAAAGAGATATTCAGGTTTCATGGAGTTCCCCTCTCCATTGTATCTTATCGTGATCCCAGGTTTACTTCTAACGTTTGGAAAGGCCTTCAGAAGTCGTTGGGTGCTGAATTAAATTTTAGTACAGCTTTTAATTCTCAATCAGATGGGCAGTAAGAACAAACAATTAGGACTTTGGAGGATATTCTAGGTGTTTGCTCAATGGATTATCAGGGAAGTTGGGACCAACATCTTTCTTTGGTTGAGTTTTCTAATAATAACAGTTTTCATTCTAATATACATATGGAACCATTTGAGGCATTATATTGGAATCGGTGTCGAACTCTAGCTTTCTAGGATGAAGTAGGTGAAAGCATGTTGATGGGATCAGAATTGGTGGAAGAGTTGGCAGAAAAAGTTCATCTGATATAGAAACACATGAGAATAGCTCAGAGCAGGCAGAAACGTTATGCAGACAACATAAGGAATGATCTCTATTTTTAGGTAGGTGATCATGTCTTCCTCAAAGTTTCACCATGGAAAAGTGTGACGAGATTTGGTAAGAAAGGAAAGCTGAGTCCAAGGTTCATTGAACCATATAAAATTATGGAGAGAGTTGGATCAGTTGCATACCGAGTGGCTTTACCTCCGATTTTATCTCAGGTACACATTGTTTTTCATGTTTCAATTTTAAGGAAGTACATGCCAGATCCATCTCATGTTTTGAGTCTAGAGGTAGTTCATCTAGAATAGAATCTATCATATGAGGAATAAACGGTCTAGATTCTTGACTACAGGGAGAAATATTTGCAGAATAAGGTGATTCATCAAGTAACATTTTCTTGGAAAAATCACATGACTGAGGAGGCAACATGGGAATATGAAAATGCCATGAGGGATAAATACCCCCACTAATTTGATAAGTAAATAAATTGCGGGGACGCAATTTTCTAAAGGGGGGAAGGATGTAACATCCAAAGTATGTAATGAATAATAGATATTCTTATCTATGTCTATTTATGAATTAGATAGTGTTTTAGTGGCTTAAAATGAGAATAAATCCAATCTTAAGCATGGAATACACTAATATTTTTAAAAGAATGTTTTACTGCCTTTTGATGGAAAAAATTTATTAAATCTATCTTTTGACAATTTTATAAGCTCTATTTGTCAAAATTAACTTATTATTTATGATTGGGACATTGATATTTACATTGGATAATTTATTGGTATTTTTCTGACAATGTTCTTTTTTATGAATAATGCAAAATACTGCATTTTACATCAGAACTGATTTTTCATCTAATTTAATTATATGGTTATATTATATTTATAACTGGTTTTTAAGTTTACCTAGAATATATTTTTACCATTTAATCTAATGGTGGTCATTATAATTGATTTCACTTTGGAATTGGGCATAAACAAGTGCAAAACTTTTCATAGAAATTGTTTCTAAAAAAACCTGCTTTTTGTTTTGACAACGGGAATTATTTTTAATTTAATTATGGAAATTTCTGTTTTTGGAATTTGGTAAAATGGATTCCATATTTTTAATCAGAAGGTCCAAATTATGTAATTAAGACTCTTTTGATTTTGGACATTATGAATAGTAACTACGATAATTATCTTTAATTATCTTGATTAATTAGTAGTCAGGTAGTTAAGGATAATAAAATAATATCATAATAATAAAAAATGACCCCAAAATGTGTCCTAATGCTACTGGTTGTTTCATGGACGACCATGGGATGCCTTTTTCCAAACTTAGGGACCCCATGGAATCACTTTTGGGTGAAATTGACACCTTATCATTTTATTTTTAAAGAAAGGAGAATATCACTAAAGAATGTATCACCCGAGTTAAACATTTTTACTTTTGTCTGTGTAAATGATCTCTTAGACTATAAATATTGATTAGAAATATAAAATAATTTACTACATCATAGAAGTATTTTTATAATTTTCAGACATTAAATTAATTAATTTATTTATGACACCATGATGATGCAAGGATTTCCTCATTAATTAATGATTTAAATAAAATGAAAAGATAATGTAAAATCTAAGACTTACACTTGTCACAGACCTATTGGATGAGTATATTTCAAACCCTTATCACATTATCCTTGAAATATATCAATGTGGGACCTTTTAAATCCGAAACTCATTTTAAAATAAAGTAACATTTCATGGCTTTCCAAGAGTGCCCCTCCTCCCTCTTATAAAAAGACCCCACCACTACCTCCTTACCCACACTTCTCAAGCCATTGTATTAGCCAAACTCTACTCATTTTATCTCTACACATCCCTCTATTCATCCTAGAATCCTTACCTTAGGTATAATGCTCTTCAAGAAACCATTTTGTTTCAAACCAAGAGGAGTTTCCCAATTTAAAGGTAATGTCTTTACTTGTGTTCTTTTGTTTTATTTTGCTTCTCCAACCCCCTAGACTCTTTTTATTTCCATATTTTGTACCAACACCAGTATCTTCGACATAATAGGATTTTTTATATGAAATGTATTAGATCTACACTTACACACACCAACATCTAATAGTTAAAGAGCATACTTTTCCATGGATGGCAAATTTCTGCCTCGCGAAATGATGATTGTTCAATATTCCTATAACACCTTCAAAGGTGGCCATTAAGATGTCAATATATTTATTTATGATATATAATATGTTTATGTTTTCCTTAAGCTTATGTATTTTTCATTTATGGAATACCTTTATTGTTTCCATTATGGGTAAACACGGTAACTTCATTTTAGGAAGTGCAGAGTACCGCCCCCTAAAAGTGATTTGATTCGTTAATTCCATATGTGGGATGTATAAAGGATGTAGTTAATAATATTATATATGATATTATACTGGAATTATAATATAACTTTATATATTTATGATTTCATTCCATTAAATATGAAATAGAAATGAAAGTAGCGTTCATGCGTACATACGTCTTACCGTCTCCATGAACGGTGAATTTCATTTCTTGCCTACAAATGTTATATAATATTATAAATTCATGTATATAATGGATATATATAATATATATGATATCTACATCATGAATATAGTTCTGTATATAATGCATATTTTACCCCATGAACAACATGTAATTATAAGAAGTCCATTTTTGACTCAAGTACCAATGATCGATAAAACGACCATTACTAACTAAATAATTACATAGTGTATATAATAGGGTAATAAGTTATATAAAAGGAATGATGAACTGAAAAAAGGTTATTATAAATGTAGAAATTAACTCAAGTTTATTATTCAAGAGATTAAAGAGTGATCGAGTCAAGTCGGACCTGAGGTATGGGACTTCGTCTCAATCTCCTTTCATTGAGGCATATTTTGGTTTATACACAACTTTCTTTTATACGGTTTGTAAACCCCTTTGACTTTGACTTTTATTCTAAAGAATATTTTTTTTATACGATGCCTTTTACTAAAAAAAGGGAATGTTTTTATCGTATGTATGTGGCGACAACGACTTCTCCGCCGCCGTGACCATTATTTGAGTTTCGGCTTCCTCTACAAGCCATAACATTTTTTTAAATGAAAAATATATACCATGTTTACTTTTATATAATTTTGGTATTAAAAATGGTTTTGATAATGTATCTATTATATCAATGTGTTATTGATATCTTGTTATTGAAATGTGGAAATGTTATCTTTCCTTTATGCATGTTTTATGTGATACGATTATGTTATGGTTCTTGGGCATTGTTTATGAAGACGGATGGTTCCGTGATAAACTAATGGCAGGTGAGCCTGATATATCTCTCCAATGCATTGGGTAATGCGAAGAGGTTAAACACTAAGGTTTCTCCGAAGAGATTTAGGTAATATACTGTGATTGGCATTCCAAACTTAACCATGAGGGTTACTCCCTACGTAAGAATGTTATGAATGCCTCAAGTTACCTTTATGTCTTATGATTTCTATGAGTTATTCATGATTTGATGCGGTATTTTAAAGTTATTATGTTTTATGAGTATAGTATGATTTCATTGATTCTTATGTATACATGGACTAATGTTTCCATTCCATATTTTTATATACCTTACTGAGCTTTTTATGCTCATCCCATGTTTTTGAAATGTTTTTCATAGGTCAAGGGAAAGGTACATGATGTGATGATAGTGTTAAAAAGTGTCACTAAAGAATCCATGTTTTGTTTTAAATGTTTCTTCTTTGATGGGAAAAAAGAATACGGTCTTTTATGTATCCTCCTTGTTTAAATGTGGAATGTAATGCATGATTTATGATCTAATTCTCAAAAACTCTAAACCTGAAAATATCCTCAATGTGTAATCTTGTAATAAGTCATGATTAAGTAATGTTTAAGGTTGGGGCCTTATGGTAACCATATATGAAATAAATGCCTATGATAATGAACTATCCAATAATAATTAAGGTACCTCCAATAAGATATAATAAGAAAACAAAAATTAATAAATATCCCAAAAACACATAATCGAACTCGAAATCACCTAGGGTTTGGATGGGAGATGAAGAACAAAAGGAAATGGAAAAGGTGGAAAATTAGATTAATAGGGGTATTAAATTAATTGAATCTGCTAAAAATGAAGTTATATGGGTATAAAATTCCAAATTAAATAGACGTAGATACCTACCTCGTGGGCTTTATCTTAGAAGAACATGGGAGAGAGAGAGGGAAGGGCTTAACCAAATTTAATTTTGTATATTTTAAAATATATAATTCCTAAGTTTAAACAAGTAGTCACTTAACATGGTTTGACTCTAGATTTTAATAAACTATAAATAATGTGAGTGGTTCTACCTTGAAAAACAATCTACAAATTTATAGCTTCTACTAGGGGGACTTGAATGGTTCCTTCACCTATACACTAACCATTATAAATTTTAAAATCTAACCACAGAGCCATATCATAATCTTGTCAAACTATTTTATGAAAAATAAAAAATCAATACACCTGAAAATCCCATGGAAATTAATATCGTTATAGTAACAATTAAGAGACTCCCCACCATGTGATACCCATGCATGATAAATTGTTAGCAATGAAAAACAATTGGAACCATCTCCACATAAGGGTATCACATGGTTACTCATAAAACATTCATTCGAAATTATGTGCAGAAGGTAGAAAATGTAGAAAAACTAAAAAAAAGATAAATATAATTTAAATATAAAATAAAAACCAAATAAATTATAGTAATTTTTAAAAAAATTCTATATTGACATTGGGATAAATAATCCCCAAAAACATTCCACTTTTGACCATAAAAAATTATATAGTTATGATAAAAGTAAACAGAATGTGTCAAAAACTCCACACTATAGAATGAGGTTAGTTGGATGAGAATAATGTTAAGGTGATCTAAGGATGAGTGTTCTAGAATACCAATATTTCTTATATACTGAAAAAATATGTGAACAGATAAATGTGATATTCTATAGAAAACAAAACCACAATTTCTAGAAAAATATCCACTAACGATGGAGATTGATATGTGGCCTCCCAATTATATCAATATTCCCTAAATGGGGTAACAAATAAGAACATATCCTGAAAAAAATATTAAATATGGGATGGTATCTTAAAGAAAAACCAAGGAACAACTAGAATATATTCATGAAACAGATTCCAACATAATCAATGAAAAACACCCTTTGTAAAAAACCTCTATAAGGCTCTCCATCACTAACATTAACGGGCATCAGATCCAGAAGGGACAACTAATAAAAAATTAGGATAAAAATGACATGGACCTATGACTTGACTCACCATACTCTCTAGAAAATCTACGGCCTCCATCCTAAAACATTGTCCTATAGTAAAATCCGTACAGATATCACAACTAAATTAACAACATCCTATTTATAATATCCATTATAATTCCCAAATAATTGAACTTATTGCTACTCACACCCATCCTAATAAGAAACTATCCCCTAAATGTTTATAGAAATGAAAATACCAGAATCCCCAAAATAAGGGAACAAAAATATAAAGGCACACTTTAAATCCAAAAATAATAATGTCATCCTAGTTTTATAAAAGTTCCACACACCAATCCCAAAATACATTACCATATACAAAAGAAAAACATATGAATACATAGTTTATATAAAAATATTTTTTTTAAATACTAGGAACTAGTCCTGGAAAGTTTGTATGATTAAAAAATCATTTACATTTCCTAACTACCAATCCAATTTATATAAAATTACTCTTCATGTGGAGAAATAAGAACATTTTAATTGGACCATCAAAATTTGGAGAAAGGGAACTAACAAAATAAAAGATAAAAATTAAAAGATTTTTTCAATCACCAGATCCACTTGAAATCAAGGTAAAATCAATAATAAAAAAGTACGTATCTTGAAAATAGACGAAAACACTGAATTTTTACTAGTACGAACTATTAATTACCTTCCATTAAGATATATTTTGAAGGTTAAATGAAACTAATTTATGACATAGTCAATAAATATCATGTTCTTTAATGAAACCATGTGGTTTCATTACTAAGGGAATAAATCTAAAATGCCCATTCAAATTTATTAATGTAATTATTATCTTAAGAAATAATTTAAAAAAATATATTTTTTAATAAGTTTTAAAATATGATTTGTAAATCAATTATTTTTTCAAAAACCCACTTATCAAATCCTTAAAACCATTTACAAAGAACGATGACCTCAAAATTATTTAAAAAAACCTATAAACTCATTTTTTATAAACTTCAACCCTAAACTATTTATAAAATTTCACTATTCTTTCTAGAACACCATAAAATTTCAATTTAAAAATTGGTGGAGCTTTTCAAAATATCACATTTGAATTAAAAAAGGACATGAAAACCATTAGAATTTTACACCCTTTCTACACAAAAAATATAATTTCAAAACACATTTTTAATTAAATTAGCTAGTTGAAATGTTTACAGTGTAAATTTTATAAAATATTGCACTTAAAGAAATATATTACACAAAGAATTTAACCTTATATCCTCAAACAATTTTTCATATAAAACATTTTCCTTAGATTCACTTCTTAATCTAAATACACATTTTCTTTATAAAATAAAATTGAAAACCATTATATAATAATGAAAAATTAGTTTCAATGTAAAAAACATCAAGGACTATATCCCTAATAATCTAAATACTATTTTCTACCACATACCACCATGTCCCCATGTGACCAAACTATGAAAACCTATGTAATTATAAATTCCATCCTTATTAAACCACATTAATTAACACAAAACCCCAAAAAAGATCCCAAATTATTTACATTGTAATGATTCATTTCATTTGTATTAATATGGGAGAAGAGGTTGAAAGACTACAAAATCATAGGGTGGATTGAATTGGGAATGAGTTTTCTACACAAGTTAGAATGTTTTTTTATCAATCATGCTGCATCCACTATCAGGGAAAAAATTCCATACTCTAATGGAATTATGTGGTTTAATAATGAAAAAAGTTACCATAATTTCCCCAATTCATTTACCACTTTATGAATTTAAAATAAATATGACCCATGAAAACACCTCTACACTCAATAGGGTTTAATAAATCATTAGGAAACATTGATGTAAATTAAATATATCCAAATAAAAACTTAAAATAATGACTCATGAACAATAACCAATTGGATACTCAATGATCAATGTGACATAGAGGGGGCCAAAAAATTTCTACACCCTCTACTTGAGTCCTAATTTTGATCTTAGTTTAAAAAATACATAAAAAATAATAAATAAAAATTGGTTATTATCTAGTAACAATTTTTCATAAACCCACAAAATTTATCTCTCCATCAGACAACTGAGTTTATCTATGTAATTATTGAAGTGTTTTATCGATCACCGCATGTCATAAAAATTTTCTTTGATCATAGAACATAATAAACTGGGAAAATTGAAGCCTTGAATGAAAAAATATATCAATGAGAAAATATCTCCACTAGATCAAGAATATTAAATAAATGTAATAAATTATAGATTCAAAATAATTAATGGAAACATCAAATACATAGTAACATTGATCATAAATGAAAAGATTAACATAACTAAATAACTATTTTCTACTATAATCATAAAGTCTAAAACAACTAATATATATATAACAAGAAAGTGAAATAATCTATATACATCTACCCACAATCCTCATGAGACCAATCTCCACATACTATTACAAGATTTAGTATAACCTAAAACCTAAGACAAGGAAGACAAAAAATAATTCACATCAAAATAAATCTATACAAATTACATATAAAAAGTAGTATATGTATGGTGTGAGAGAATCCCTGCCTAACTGGTAAAGACCACAATTTTTCTACAATTATTACAAAATAAAATACATTAAACCATATATTGAAAATAATATTGACCATAGGTTTTAAAACATGAATTTAAGAAAATGGCACTAACATAAATACAAAAATGATTTAATATAGACTAAATGAAAAAAATCATTTGAAAGCCCATTTTCCCAGGTGTAATCCTATTGTTATTAAAAACAACCCATATTTTAAAATAAATAACATTAAAAAATAAATCATTTTCAAAAAATTTAATATCACATGGAGTGGAAGTTCTTCATAATACTTTAAAACAATTTAAGAGCAGTGTTCAATATTTCAAGTCACTACATAAATACTCATTTCCAAACCAAGACACATGATCTCCTAAATTATATATCCTAAATCTATCACTAACCAATTTTAATTTCAGTAGAAAAACAATACTAAAATAAGTGTATTAATACATGATAACTATAATATTAAAAAATTAAAATGAATCCAAGCATAATAAAGGTATAATTATGAAATAAATGGCAGTGGATATAAACAAGTAATAAACACCAAAATCACAGATGCCATTTTATAAATTATTTATGATTCATGGGAAACCTTCAAGGAGTTATTTATGATGATATAAACAATAAATTTGATTCATAGGTTAGTATTACATAATTATTTTCACCAGTTATCCTATCCAACCTATGATATTTAATATTCCAAGGTGTAAAATTCAACTAAAATCCCCATAAATATCACATGTCAACTCCTTATATCTTACAACCATGCCCAATTATTATAGATCACTCAGTCTAGTGGGTCACACATTCTATGAAACACATTATTTAATTTAGTGTTTCAACATATCCATACGTATTCTATGTGTTCTAGGACACCCATGACATATATAAAATAGTTGTGACAAATTAAATGTATCAATATATAAATTTAATAAATAATATCTCATATCCAAAACACTTCTATCCAAACAACCTATATCAACTCTTTCATAACACATGAAATATTCAAAAGGAATCTCAGGCCACATGTCACATCCAGAAATCAGAAAATTCCCCAATGAAGGTTGTCATACAACAAGTTATTCAAGAGGGTATCACACTCCCCCATGCCATTTTGAATCCACACAATGTTCCAAATGGGCCACTATCATAGAATATGATTTCTATGTCATATCTTTATGTTTTCAAGTCCCACACCCTAAATTTTATTAAAATAATCATCTTGATAAGTAGTTAAAAATACTGCTTCTTATGTAACCTACTCAGAACCATTTGGATGAACAATTTAATGAATAAACACATTATTCCTAAAAAATATACAATGAAAAAAGAATTTCACATTTTAATTAAAATCACGACCCAAATTGAGCCATGGAATTTTAAAATGTTAAAATATATTAGACACAATCCTCTATTAATTTCAGATCACATGAAATATTATATTTCAACATTGATAACCATGTAAAAACCTCCACAATTAAATATACATTTTTTTCAATTACCTACTGAAGCAAATGGGGTCAAATATCATTTTAAAAATTACATTGTACATGAATAAATATTTCAACAATGATCAATAATTGGACATTCATGAAATTCATGAAATAAAAATCAAAATCTAATTTCCAAGAGGAAATACACCATAAAAACATTTATAATCTATCCATTCCAATATACATATATTTGATATAAAAAATATGTAATTTGAAACTATCATGCACTAAATGGGTATTTAATGGCTTAGTATAATTATAATGATAGAGGATATTCCAATCCCATATAATTTTGAGTGAGAAAAATATGGAAACCTCTAAAAATTAATCACCACCATACATAAAATGGTTTTCCTACAAGGTTTGGTAACTCATGTAACTTCAATGTGTTTTACACTAAAAAAAACCACTCATGAATGACTTATTTGTGGGGATTTCATAATCCTAATACCATGTTTCAACTATGGTTAAGGGATCTATCCAACTATAATGAAATATCATGTTCGTTTCTCATGGTTTTCCTCACCCTGTGTAAGACATGTGCTTAGGAAGTTAAAGGAGATGAAGTGACACATGGTTAATTTTACCTGTCAATCCATCTATGGGGCACCCATTAAATTCAAAAAATTAACTCTAAAAACTAATAGACCCCCACCCATGTATGTTTTCAAACACAGTTACTACTGAACAATGTTCCCCAAATCATGGGTAGAATAAAAAATTCTGGAAACATAAAAATCATATCCAAAACTCATAAACAATTTAATTTCTCATGATTCAACAGTGGAATTTAAATGGAATTGCTGACACATTGAAATTATGTGTTGAAGAATTAATGGAAATACACTATATAGAATTTAAAAATCTAATAACATGAATCATTATTTAAATAAATAAAAATACTTTTATGGAATATATGAAATTGAATATTTTATGAAAAATATCGTTTTTTTTCTTATATAAATTTATGTAATAGAAAAGTAAAACATTTATTTCTAACTTCCCATCATGGGATTCACTCAATGGTTCCCTAAATCTACTTTCCCATATGGCCAGATGTGCACCACAACCCCATAAGATAGTGTATATCGACTAGTAGTGAAGGCCTAGGATGAGTTCATGGGGATACTATAACCTCATTGACAGAGTGTAGTAGAAAATATAAGTATTAAAAAGTAAATAGATGAAGTAGAATAAAAAATAAATCATTGTAAATATATTATACGGATATAAAACAAAGCAATAAATAATGATCAAAAGATGGAGATTTATTCACATATATATTGATAAAAATGTATGTCATGTATTTAGGAAACTCAAAATTTATATACAAAGAAGTATTAAATATATTCTATACCAAATAATCTTCTTGGGTACCATCAGTGTCTCAGATAGGGTGTGAGGTAATCTCGTTAGTTCCCCACCTATGAAATATATTTAATATAATGTAAGAAATTTAAACTAAGAGTGTGTAGATATATAGAAATGTAAATAAATTTCATAATGCTAACAGATACCTTCTTTATCCACAATTGGTAACGTCTCTGAACATGTAATCATTTAATTATATTTGTTATAGTTTATAATAAGTAGGTGATGAGATCCATGGTATCATCAAGGAATCCTATAATAATAATAACAACTATGGATCCACAATAATATAAAATGAATCCTTGATATTGATAATAATGAAGAGGATAGGTAGAAACAAAGGCATCTTTGACATCAACGGTTGAGCTAACTCAATAATAACATATAACATGCCTATAATGGGGTATCTGTGTAATCCATCCATAATCACCCAAGTAATTACAGCTAAATATTATTCTAGCAATGTCTAAGTATCTCATCCAAGGAAAAAGGGGATAAATAATATTTTGAGCACAATGCATGTATCTAGGGTTCCTCATGTCTCATGACGTCATGCTAGATTAAAGGAGTGTATCAGTGGAATCCTAATATATGAATTATAATGAATCGATCTTATGATGTCATGTTGGGAATCCAAAAGTAGACAAGGACCATGTTTCAAGGTAGGTATCTCCCTTTGCAACTAACATCCTTGAATCAAAATGGTTTCCTCCGAGTGCAGGATGAATTCCATTGGAAATCCAAGGCTGGCTCAATTCTTAACATTCCTATAAATATGAACATATCTATATCCAATAGAAACCCTATAAAAAATTCATTATTTAATTATTTCCATGTAATACTGGTGTATTTTAAAAGTTAAATTGTTTCATTCCATAACATTCATTAATTTGACAAGGCTATAATTGCATGTCACCATTTAGGTTATTTGATATTTAATAATTATGTTCTTCTATAAACCTATCAAAAACAAGAAAAGGAAGTTTTTGTTCAAAAACCTATTAACATTCAATTATATTTACTATTAAAAGTGATATATAATAGTATACATTAGATTTACCCTTAACGATTGATTTATTGGATTTAAAAACATTATTTAGATAAGACAAGTGATATTATGAGGGAATATCCATTAAAAATTCATTCATTTAGCATTAACACTTACCGTTATGAAGTTCAATTCAAATCACACCTGAATGGTGGTGCATTTAGTCATTTCAAATCTATAAGAGTCATCAAAAATTAATGTAACCTACTTGGGGTTGTCGTCGTTGAGGTCTTTACCTCCAATTATTTATGAAATATATAGATTGATCTCTATAATACAAGAATGATAATTATTAGCATGCCATATGATTGTGATAATCATCACCTAATGAAATCTATATGAAAACCACATCGACAAATTTTAAGATGGTGAGAATTTTAGGGATGATACATTAACCACCTAACATATACCTATAGTTCTCTCCTCATCTAGTATCATTGTTAAATTTTTCATGGATAAAAAGAAATATATAGAATGGATGAACAGCTAGAAAATATAGAATATGAGCCTGATTTAAAATATCATTATCAAGAGAAATAAACAAGATGAAGGTCCCATGATGAATACATTACGTACCAATTTTTAAACTTTGGGTTAAATAGTGATCAAATCATATTTTGGATAGAATATATATTAGAGATTATAGGTTACAGTTTCAATGGAGATTTACGGGGGATAAATAGGTGTAGTTATCCACTAGAAGAGAAATATTAACAAAGGGTGTAACGCCCCGACCCCAGCTACCCAGAGTCGGTGCATTACTTCGTAACATTGGCATGATCACAAAAGATCAAGTCTCGAAAGACCAATTAGTTTAGTAGCCTTGGAAACACTAGATACATTCATAAATGTTACATTACATCACAAAGTGAAAAAACTATAATAACATAGTCTCCATAGTCCACACTTCAATCCTCTTCGAACTATCCCTGTAGGTCATTCATAAAATACTTCTTCACATCCTGGAAAATATTAAAACATTGAAAGGGGTGAGCTCAGATGGTCAGTAGGGATAACAATATTGCGGAAGCTTTCATAAATAAACATTAACATTTAAGGCAATGTATAACTAAAACAAAAGCCTTTTAAACTTGAACTTCAACATAATATGGAAAAAGTAAAATGAGATAATGCCATTTACTTTTCACATGGATATTCTACTGGTCGAATAATCACATGCAATATCAATAACCACTTTCATAATGAGGGAATGTATAATGCCAGACATTCTGAAACATTTTGTCAAGGCCTCGACCAAGACGTCTAAAATGATTAAGGCCTCGGCCAAAACCATAAATCAAATTGGGAAAGGGCCTCGGCCAATTCCATGTCTAGTTGTCTCATGAGACCTACCGATGCATCGAGGAGCTATAGCGGGCTCCACCCGTCACTTATTAAGTCCAATACATTCCTCATATGAATAGGTTTAAACATATCATAAACCATAACATAATCGTATCACATAAAACATGCATAAAGGAGACATAACATTTCCACATTTCAATCACAAGATATCAATACAACACATTGATATAATAAAATGCTTTCAAACCCATTTTCAATACCAAAATAAAAGAAAGTTAAAACTTTGTATTTATTTTTCATTAAAAAAAGATGGCTTGTATAGGAAGCCGAAACTCAAATAATGGTCACGGCGGCAGAGAAGTCGTTGTCGCCGCATAAGTACGGAAAGAAAAACATTCCCTTTTGTCGTTTAGCAAAACACTTCGTATAAAAAAGAATTCTTTTGAATAAACGTAAAAGTCAAAGGGGTTTATACACCGTATAAAATAAAGTTGTGTATAAAACCAAATATGCCTCAATGAAAGGAGATTGAGAAGAAGTCCTTAAAAAGATCATTTTTAAAATAAAATTGATCTATTATGTGTATTCACTATAGGTACACATAAATAAAGTAAAAATACAAGATAATACATAATAATATCATGACATAATTGGAAAGTAGGAGATTAACCCAAAGAATGGAAGTTGGGTTACGAAATTCCCTTACAAAGATCATTTTTAAATAAAATAGATCTATTATGTGTATTCACTGTATGTACACATAAATAAAGTATAAATACAAGATAGGACATAATAATATCATGATATAATTTGAAAGTAGAAGATTAACCCAAAGAATAGAAATTGGGTTAAGAAGTTCCCTTACCTTGTGTCTGACTTGACTCAACCGTTCTTTAACCTCCTGAATAATAAACTAGAGTTAATATCTACCTTATTAAGAACCATTTTTTATTTCATTATCCTTTCTATATCACTTATTACAATGATATGAACATTATGTAATTATTTAAGTTAATAACAGTCATTTTGTTGATCTTTGGTACTTGAGTCAACAATAAACTTCTTATAATTACAAGTTGTTTATGTGGTAGAATATCCATTATCTCCAGAATTATATTCATGATTTAGATGTCATATATATCATATATATCCAGTATATACATTCATTTATAATATTACGTAACATTTAGAGGTAAGAAATGAAATGCACCATTCATGGAGACGGTAAGCCGTACGTACACATGAACGCTACTTTCATTTCTATTTCGTATTTAATGGAATGAAATCATAATGATATAAATGTATAATATACTTCCAGTATAATATGGTGTATAATACCATTTAATCCATCCTTTATACATCCCACATATGGCATTAACGATTCAAATCACTTTGAGGGGGCGGTAGTCCGCACTTCCAAAAATGAAATTATCGCGTTTTACCCATAATGGAAATCATAAAGTATGCCATAAATGAGAAATACAGAAGCATAAGTAAAACATAAACATGTTATATATCATACATAAAAATAGTGACATCTTAATGGCCACCTTTGAAGGTGTAATATGAGTGTTGAACAATCATCGTTTCGTGAGGCAGAAATTCGCCATCCACAGAAACTGTATGTTCTTTAACCATTAGATGTAGGTGTGTATATGTGTAGCTCGAATACTTCTTATAACAACATACTAGTATATTGAGGATACTGGTATTGTTACAAAAGAAATGAATAAAAGTAGTTTAGGGGGTTGGAGAAGAAAAATAAAACAAAACAACATTAGAGAAGACATTACCTCAAAATCGGGTAACTCTTTTTGATTTGAGCCAAAGGCTTCCTTGGGAAGAGTTCTTCCTAAAGTGAGGCTTCTAGGAGTAAGAGGGGGAAGTTGGGAGAGTATTTGGGCATAGTTTGGCCGAGCCAAATGGCTTTAAAGTGTGAATGAGGTGGTAGAGGTGGGGGCCTTTTATAAGAGGAGAGGAGGGGCACTTTTGGAAAGTAATGAAATGTTATTCAATTATACAAAGATTTTCGGATTCTAAAGGTCCCACACTTATATAATGCATGGATAAGGTGATAAGGGTTCGAAATATACCCATCAAATAGTCTTTGGACAAGTTTAAGCCTTGGATTGTACATTATCTTTTTATTTTATTAAAATCGTTAAATAATGAGGTCATCATTGCATCATAATGATGTCATAAATAATTTAATTTATTTAATGTCTAAAAATTATACAAAAAATACTATGATGTAGGAAATCTTTTTAGCTTTCCAATTACTATTTATAGTCAAAAATATGACTTGTATAACCCCATGTAAAAAGTGTTTTAGTAAAACATGTCATGTTTGTGTCATTTTTTACTTTATCATTAAATAAAAGGTATTTATGTCATTTTCCAACTAAAGTGGCTCCATGGGGTCCCCAAGTTGACCCATGGAATGTCTTGGTCGGAAATTACTCATCCAATATGGGTAGGAAAAGTGTCAAGCTCATCTCATATTATTAAAACATTATTTTTACCTTAAACTACACTAATTACCTCTAATCGCGATTAAGAACTTAAAAGTTACTATTCACCAAAAAAAAATTTTAATCTCATTGAACCACATTTTACTTCTTAATGACAACCATGTATGTCAGATTTTTTAAAATCAAATCACAGATGTGGTAATATTTTATTTTAACGAAAAATCAGTTATTTAACTACCACTTAGTGGTTTCACTATTCATCAAAAATTGAAGTTTTTCAGAACAATGCCAAAATTTCACCCTAAACTATAATTGATATTCCAAATTCAAAAATGATGTCTATTTTATGAAATTCCAAACATATAATTTGCATTAATTAATTTTATAATTAATTCCCGCTGTCACAACAAATATCGTGTTTTTAAGAAACAATTAATATCAAAAGATTGGCAATTGTTTATGTCCAATTTCAATGTTAAATTAATTCTAATGACCACCATTGGATAAAATGGTAAAAATATATTACAATTATACTTTAAAACCACTAAATAGTATAATTTATCACTATAAATTATTTTGATTAAAAAAGTTGTTTTTAAGTAATTTTCACTATTCATAAAAAATTGGAAGTTCTCAGAAAATTACAAAAAATTCAACTTTGGATAATTTCGATATTAAGAATACAAAAATGAAGTCCATTTTGAAATATAAAATTTCTATAATGTTAAAAAGTGGTTATTACTATTCATAACGGCTACTTTGATTAGTCGCGGTGTTTCAGAACTCGAAGTTGCGTACAATGCAAGCTATTGCATTATTGAATGAGAAGCGTATCGTGGAAGCTCGGGGTGTTACATTCTCCCCTCCTTCAATAAATTGCATCCTCGCAATTTGAAATTTTTCTTGGAAAATAAAATGTTGAAAAGAGAAAATACCATTGAGGAAAGCCCACATCGGAAATAAGGTTAATAAATATATAACATTAAAAGAAAGAAAGAAAAGTACAAAGGTCACCCTAGATATCCCATACTAGGATTATATGAAAATATGGATATGGAGGAGAAAAAAACCATCAAGGTCTAATGGAGAGTTATAGAAAATAGGATTAGGAGAAAGTTTAACTACAAGAAAATCACAAACTTGTGATTGGATAAATGGTCATTGAATCCCCAGTTGGAAAAGTTAACCGACAACATTTTTGTTTTAAGTTACCTTTTATAATGTTGAGGAATTTATTTAGGAGATTTACTAAGAATGTAAGGGAATATACATACTTGTTATGTATACTTTCATTCGTTAATAAATTTTTACCACAAACCCAACTTTTACTCCAAATGGTAACGGAACTCAAAAATATTCTATTTATCCTAATTGTATAAGGTTCCAAATGTTAACACATACCATTTAGATTAGTAAAACTATTTTGTAATAACCAGGGACTTCCTGTAGGCTAGTGGTAGGAAATAAAGGCCTATCGCACTATGATTGTGGGTTCGATTTCTGCAGCTTTGTCCGACGCGATGGGTTATGCCCCACCCTGCAGGTTGTCCTTTTCCTAAAACTATAGTATCATAATATTCCAAAAATAATCTTCATAAATGATTTAACCTTAAACAATATTATCCATGGTTCAACTTAATCCATTCCAACCTTAATAGTTATCCAAAATAACTCCGTCCAGACTTTCTCTAAAAGGTCTCTAAATTCCAAAATCAATTGTAACATCAGATTCCCCAAACAAAGTAAAGTTTCTCTTATTATCACATACTAAAAATATGATTACCTTCATCATATTAAATCCTTAAAGAAAACAACATGTACTGCAGTACAATCCTTATATATATCACATTATTCTTATAACCATAATCTAGTTCTTGATTCCAAAAACACAAATACAATAATTATTCTGCTTCAACTGTAGTAACAACATAAGATTGTCCTTGATCCCTTGGCCTTTTCTAAGGTAAGTTTCCTTGACGCTTAGGACATTCATTTGCATAATGACCCATTTCTCTACAATTGTAGCATTCAACTTTGACAGCCTCTTTCTTTCCCTTGCAATCACGAGCCTGGTGACCCTTTTCTCCACATTTATAACAAACTCCCATTCCTTTTAGGCACGTACCAGGGTGATTCTTCCCACAATTATCACATATTGGAAAATCCTTCTTTCCCTTCTTCCCTTTATCTGTCTCTTGTTCCACCGTTCTCTTCTTCTCTTGCTTTACTTTGTTGTCATAAGACTTAGAGAATTCCTTTTCTGTCTTGATAGCACACGAGACAATATCTTCGTATGATGAGAAGGATTGTGATACTAAAGCTCGACGTAGAAATGGTTTTAACCCATCAAAGAAAGGATCAATCTTACTTCTTGGGTTACGTATATAATCGGAAGCATGCCTCGCTAACCTTGTAAAGTTAGCCTCATACTTTGCGACATTCTCATCCTCCTTCTGCCTCAGACTCAAGTATTGTCTTTCCATATCTGCTTGATGGTCACAAGGAAAGTATTTTTCTAAGAAAATCTCTTTGAACTCTTGCCATTCCATGTTTGTTAATTCATAATATTCCTTTGTGTTTTGAATCAGCGACCACCACTGATCGGAATCTCCAGTGAGGCGGTAAACTGCCATGACAACCTTCTCCCTTTCACTACTGCCCAAGGCATGGAATATTTTCTCTAAGGAACTTATCCATTGCTCAGCTACTATAGGATTTGTACTCCCATTGAATGTTGGTGGTTGTTGCCTCATGAAACGGTCTAGCATTGATCCTCCACGTTGCAGATCAGGGTGCTACATACGAGTAAGGTTATTATTCATAACCTGAGTAAGTTGTCAAAGTATGGTGATTAGCTGATCGGCACCAGTTGCATCACCAGCCCCACTATAATTATCTTGAGCAGGAGGGAAATCCCTACATGGAGTGCGTGCATTGATACGGTTTCCATTTCTTCCACTAGGCACCATTTCTAAACAATTGCGTAAACTAGATCAGTTTATGAATCAAAATACATAATCCCATACTTATAAAACACTTAACATAAATTGAAATATTTATGGATATAATCCATAATCATAAAAATATTTTCTTTGAGGAAGTATATACTCATAAACCCTTCATAATGATTTGTAAAGAAAATGAGAGTTATCCTAAGCATATCCCCCGGGAGTGTCGTAACCAAGAGTGCAGCAAGGTCTGTTGTCGTGCACCAGTTCCCGTTCGAGTCTAGCTCAAAGAGGTGTTTTTGGGTTTTACCCCTAGGTACATCTGTGCCAGAGCCGCCTCTACCTGCTCATATCCAGACAGGGATGTATTGCTCGGAAAACTCATAACATCTCTATAATACCGAAATTCTAGGAAGTTCTTCTATAATAATCCTCAAAGTCTATCTTCGGGATATGTGCTCTAATCAGAGTTTATCTAAATCTAGCTTCCAAGGTTAGTACTAAACTGCCACTGATACCAACTATAACTCCCCGACCCCAGCTACCCAGAGTCGGTGCATTACTTCGTAACATTGGCATGATCACAAAAGATCAAGTCTCGAAAGACCGATTAGTTTAGTAGCCTTGGAAACACTAGATACATTCATAAATGTTACATTACAACACAAAGTGAAAAAACTATAATAACATAGTCTCCATAGTCCACAATTCTATCCTCTTCGAACTATCCCTGTAGGTCATTCATAAAATACTTCTTCACATCCTGGAAAATATTAAAACATTGAAAGGGGTGAGCTCAGATGCTCAGTAAGGATAACAATATTGCGGAAGCTTTCATAAATAAACATTAACATTTAAGGAAATGTATAACTAAAACAAAAGCCTTTTAAACTTGAACTTCAACATAATATGGAAAAAGTAAAATGAGATAATTCCATTTACTTCTTCACATGGATATTCTACTGGTCGAATAATCACATGCAATATCAATAAACACTTTCATAATGAGGGAATGTATAATGCCGGACATTCTGAAACATTTTGTCAAGGCCTCGGCCAAGACGTCTAAAATGATTAAGGCCTCGGCCGAAACCATAAATCAAATTGGGAAAGGGCCTCGGCCAATTCCACGTCTAGTTGTCTCATGAGACCTACCGATGCATCGAGAAGCTATACCAGGCTCCACCCGTCACTTATTAAGTCCAATACATTCCTCATATGAATAGGTTTAAACATATCATAAACCATAACATAATCGTATCACATAAAACATGCATAAAGGAGACATAACATTTCCACATTTCAATCACAAGATATCAATACAACACATTGATATAATAAAATGCTTTCAAAACAATTTTCAATACCAAAATAAAAGATAGGTAAAACTTTGTATTTAATTTTCATTAAAAAAAAGATGGCTTGTATAGGAAGCCGAAACTCAAATAATGGTCACGACGGCGGAGAAGTCATTGTCGCCGCATAAGTACGGAAAGAAAAACATTCCCTTTTGTCGTTTAGCAAAACGCTTCGTATAAAAAAGATTTATTTTGAATAAACGTAAAAGTCAAAGGGGTTTATACACCGTATAAAATAAAGTTGTGTATAAAACCAAATATGACTCAATGAAAGGAGATTGAGAAGAAGTCCATAAAAAGATCATTTTTAAAATAAAATAGATCTATTATGTGTATTCACTATAGGTACACATAAAGAAAGTAAAAATACAAGATAATACATAATAATATCATGACATAATTGGAAAGTAGGAGATTAACACAAAGAATGGAAGTTGGGTTAAGAAATTCCCTTACAAAGATCATTTTTAAATAAAATAGATCTATTATGTGTATTCACTATATGTACACATAAATAAATTATAAATACAAGATAGGACATAATAATATCATAACATAATTTGAAAGTAGAAGATTAACCCAAAGAATAGAAATTGGGTTAAGAAGTTCCCTTACCTTGTGTCTGACTTGACTCAACCATTCTTTAACCTCCTGAATAATAAACTAGAGTTAATATCTACCTTATTAAGAACCATTTTCAATTTCATTATCCTTTTTATATCACTTATTACAATGATATGAACATTATGTAATTATTTAAGTTAATAACGGTCGTTTTGTTGATCTTTGGTACTTGAGTCAACAATAAACTTCTTATAATTACAAGTTGTTTATGTGGTAGAATATCCATTATCTCCAGAATTATATTCATGATTTAGATGTCATATATATCATATATATCCAGTATATACATTCATTTATAATATTACGTAACATTTAGAGGTAAGAAATGAAATGCACCATTCATGGAGACGGTAAGCCGTACGTACGCATGAATGCTACTTTCATTTCTATTTCGTATTTAATGGAATGAAATCATAATTATATAAATGTATAATATAATTCCAGTATAATATGGTGTATAATACCATTTAATCCATCCTTTATACATCCCACATATGGCATTAACGATTCAAATCACTTTGAGGGGGCGGTAGTCCGCACTTCCAAAAATGAAATTATCACGTTTTACCCATAATGGAAATCATAAATTATGCCATAAATGAGAAATACAGAAGCATAAGTAAAACATAAACATATTATATATCATACATAAAAATAGTGACATCTTAATGGCCACCTTTGAAGGTGTAATATGAGTGTTGAACAATCATCGTTTCGTGAGGCAGAAATTCGCCATCCACAGAAACCGTATGTTCTTTAACCATTCGATGTAGGTGTGTGTATGTGTAGCTCGAATCCTTATTATAACAACATCCTAGTATATTGAGGATACTGGTATTTTTACAAAAGAAATGAATAAAAAGAGTTTAGGGGGTTGGAGAAGAAAAATAAAACAAAACAACATTAGAGAAGACATTACCTCAAAATCGGGTAACTCTTTTTGATTTGAGCCAAAGGCTTCCTTGGGAAGAGTTCTTCCTAAAGTGAGGCTTCTAGGAGTAATAGGGGGAAGTTGGGAGAGTATTTAGGCATAGTTTTGCCGAGCCAAATGGCTTGAAAGTGTGAATGAGGTGGTAGAGGTGGGAGCCTTTTATAAGAGGAGAGGAGGGGCACTTTTGGAAAGTAATGAAATGTTATTCAATTATACAATGCTTTTCGGATTCTAAAGGTCCCACACTTATATAATGAATGGATAAGGTGATAAGGGTTCGAAATATACCCATCCAATAGTCTTTGGACAAGTTTAATCCTTAGATTGTACATTATCTTTTCATTTTATTAAAATCGTTAAATAATGAGGTCATCGTTGCATCATAATGATGTCATAAATAATTTAATTTATTTAATGTCTAAAAATTATAAAAAAAATACTATGATGTAGGAAATCTTTTTAGCTTTCCAATTACTATTTAGAGTCAAAAATATGACTTGTATATCCCCATGTAAAAAGTGTTTTAGTAAAACATGTCATGTTTGTGTCATTTTTTACTTTAACATTAAATAAAAGGTATTTATGTCATTTTCCAACTAAAGTGGCTCCATGGGGTCCCCAAGTTGACCCATGGAATGTCTTGGTCGGCCATTACTCATCCAATAGTGGTAGGACAAGTTTCAAGCTCATCTCATATTATTAAAACATTATTTTTACCTTAAACTACACTAATTACCTCTAATCGAGATTAAGAACTTAAAAGTTACTATTCACCAAAAAATTATTTTAATCTCATTGAACCACATTTTACTTCTTAATGAAAACCATGTATGTCAGATTTTTTAAAATCAAATCACAGAAGTGGTAATATTTCATTTTAACGAAAAATCTGTTATTTAACTACCACATAGTGGTTTCACTATTCATCAAAAATTGAAGTTTTTCAGAACAATGCCAAAATTTCACCCTAAACTATAATTGATATTCCAAATTCAAAAATGATGTCTATTTTAGGAAATTCCAAACATATAATTTGAATTAATTAATTTTATAATTAATTCCCGCTGTCACAACAAATAGCGTGTTTTTAAGAAACAATTAATATCAAAAGATTGGCAATTGTTTATGTCCAATTTCAATGTTAAATTAATTCTAATGACCACCATTGGATAAAATGGTAAAAATATATTACAATTATACTTTAAAACCACTAAATAGTATAATTTATCACTATAAATTATTTTGATTAAAAAAGTTGTTTTTAAGTAATTTTCATTATTCATAAAAAATTGGAAGTTCTCAGAAAATTACAAAAAATTCAACTTTGGATAATTTCGATATTAAGAATACAAAAATGAAGTCCATTTTGAAATATAATATTTCTATAATTTTAAAAAGTGGTTATTACTATTCATAACGGCTACTTTGATTAGTCGCGGTGTTTCAGAACTCTAAGTTGCGTACAATGCAAGCTATTGCATTATTGAATGAGAAGCGTATCGTGGAAGCTCGGGGTGTTACAAAGGGTAAGTTTAAATATATTTTAATGAAAATTTTCATTTTACACAAAATTTTGGGGCCACACAGCAGGCTAAAATGTATTCTAACTATGTTCCTATAATTACACAAGGTGGGACCCTACATGGTTTCATGCACATAGTTTGACTAACTATTCACTATCCTTGAAGGCCGCTCTCATACATTTTATTGAGATAAATTCAGGGTTGTGCATACTAAGGATCATGGATTAGGAAATTCATTCTCCTTTATTGGAAATAATTCTTCTAGGCCACTGGTACACCACCTACACCTGCTGATAGAAGTAACATTTTATAATAAAAACATATATAAAAAATTTCACCCTTGGCCACCAAAACTGGTGTCAGATGTTTTAACTCATCTTGGAGATGACTAGATGAACATCCAATTGAGAGTAATAAGACTCTCACATCTGTTAATCTCTATTATCTATAGGAACCCAGATACAACCATGTATACAGAGGATGTCATCCCTATCTATAGGCCAATTCAGAAATGGCTCCTCACCAGAAATACTCTCCCATAAAATTAATCCTTCAATATATGAAAACTAACTTATCTTAATCCTATAATATAGAAAATAGGAAACTTCCATCGATATTAGATAAGACTACTCATGAATCTCATGAAAGATCAGATTTAGAACAAAAATAGGGTATTTAATTTTCATTCACCACTGGCTTCATGTATAAACTATGCTTACATTTTTTGTCTCATTTCATTTAATACAATGTTTCCTTATCAAAGAATATATAATAGCTCAAAATCAAAGGAATGAACATATTTGACCCAAATCTTCTATTTAATATTTAAGTCACGCTACATAAATACACTTTGTATCCTCTTTTAGTTCGTACACACCAAAAAGAACTCCCCATCCAGACAATGTCACCTGCAATGTAAGTAATGAAAAACAAAAACAAGATCAATGTAATGCATCTGTTATGTTCCTTAATTGGGCCTCAAATTAAAAGATCCTTATGAAAAAAATATATCACCCTACATCATAAAATCACCCAATATAATTCTCTATGCCTCATAAAATGCATATATAACATTTTCTAGGATATGACAGAATTAAAATAGGTGAACAAAAAAGATTTCCTTTCTTCTCCTAAAATGATTTTTCACATTCATCTAAGAACAGGATAATAATAACCTTCATTATAGGACATATATGTGGTGAATCAAGGAATGATAAGCCCTATATAAATCACACATAATATCAAATTAGCCTCAAGAAACACCATAGAACAAATGGGTTTCTAGGATTCTCCTAGGAAACCAAAACAATAAAATTCATTGGGATAACCAACACACCAAAATCTGTGATGATATGACATAGGAAGTGAAAATTTTCATTCCATTAGTGGAAATTAGAAATCTTGACATAAATATGTTTCTCTCTCTGTGTTTTAAAAATGATATCAACATATTGATCAAGGTCACTACGACTGTGAGAAAACACCAAGATTTCATCCATAAAAACCATAATAAAAGAATCCATATAAGGTTGGAAACCATCGTCTAAAAATCCATGAAAATCGTGGGAGCATTTATAGGACCAAATTACATGTCAAGATACATATAAAGTCTATACCAAATATGAAATGTTGTACAATGTATTTCAATGTGAAAAAATCGCACTAGATAATAGTGTGATCTCTAGTCTGTCTTTGATAATATCCTAGCACCTTATATCTAGAAAAAGATATCACTTATTCAAGATAGTGGATAACGGTTCATAGCATTAACTTGGATCTCCCATTGGAAATCCATGCATAAACGAAGGGTCCTATCCAATTTCTCAAATAAAATCATAGGAGAACCCCAATAGGAAGTTGTAGTTTAGATAAAACCATTACACTCTAGATCCTCCCACTATCTCATTAGCTCTTGGTGTTTATTAGGTTCCATAATTTATATAGAAATTGACACTAGATCTACTCCTGGATCAAGAAAAATCAAAAAATCTTCCTCTATCTCTAGATATAATCTATTAGAATTACCTGAAAAGATATCCCTAAAATGATCTCCAATGAGAGGATAATGTAATTGGTTTAATCCCTATTCCTCCATGAAGAGACTAGAAATATGTGTAGTAGATCCAAATATCTCATGATTCTCTAGTCGAAACATATCTTCAAAGACATCCCACTCACCCTCGTGGAGATAAATACTACCGTCTGGTGATGTAAATGACGCCCTACAACAATATTAGTCCACAAAGGCTTAATATTGAACCAACCAATCCTAGTCGAAAATGAAAATAATTTTATCAACTCAAAAACAAAGTTGTCCCATAAGAAAAGCTAAATACCAACCTTAAGGGAATTTCCCTATAATAGCATATTACCACGTATTGTATACCCAACGTTGTATCCATGGTCATCATAGAACTATTATAGTTAATTTACATCCCAAGACATTCCATAGAGGATAATGAGATGATGGAGTGTGAAGAACCTATATCAAATATCGAAGATACAATACTAGAGGTTACTAGGATAAGAAGTCATATATTTAAATATCATGCACTCTAATCCTTCGTCATTAGATGTGATGCATGAAATTGACCTGATCCACAACCCTATCCTACTGATAGACTACCTTTAGTAAGTCTTCTCTATGAACACTGATAATCATATGTTTTGATAACATGATATTTTGTCCTCCTTTTTTTCCTAATGGTGATACTCTTACTTCCCTATTGATGTGATGTAAAATATTCTACCTCATAAGGATGAGATGGTATAGATCATATTCTATTGGAAGAAGAGAGAAATGTAAAAAAACAAAGAATATGAACCATACATCCATAAGAAAGACACTCAAGAGGGTCTTTGTAACATTGAGGATTTATATTCCTCCTTTTCACACTGATGGCATACCATAGAGCTTCCAGTATTGGTATTATAGCTACCACTTCCCTGATGAGAAATCTTGAGGGAACACTTCCTTTTACTGGAAGTACTACTAGTCTTCCTCAGAATTGGAACTATATTCCATGTATGATGGAATAACCTCAGGTAATTCTGAGGGATATGATCCTGATTAATTATTTAACAATGACAATTTAGGTGAAAAACATACACTAATGTAAAAAAGACATATTGTATCCCATCTTTGAAACGATGCGCTCACGAAATCTCATGACCAATTAAAAGTGGTGAAAAGGTGTTGTAACTCAGAAGAACGCCCTAAATTTTTCCAAACAAAAATAACACATTACTGTAGATTAATCAAATATAAATCTTAGTAAGCTATCATTTTTTGAAGAAATAAGTGATCATAGAAGTTAGTATGGATTTCATCCAATACCATTCCCTAATGATGAGAATTCATGGTAATCACATCCGACCAGTGCTATGGCAAATCATAATGTATGATGGTGGAAAATTAACCCTAATATCTGGAGAAATCAAAAAATGGTATACGATAGATATTATGGCCTCTATCAAAGAATCAACATCCTATGGACTTCTAAACGTGTAGAATTTAAGAGAATGCTGCCTCTAAGACCCATGTGTTAGATCATCCATCGTATTGGTAGGTTATAGATCACATTTAATGGACTAAATAATATGTATTAAACCACCACAAAGATGATATTAAATGATAATTTTTGGTATAGTAGATGGTGAATAATGTGTTACTCATGGCAATAACACTTGAGGCTTAGGGCCCACCATCTCTAGAGCATGGTCGTCACCATCCTCATGGAACAAGACATGATGATGTCATAGTGACATGGATCTATAATTGGCAAGAACATGTCTCGGGTCAATATTTGAGTAGATAGAATCACTTTTAGTAGCATATCACTAGTATGAGGGCCCAATATCTAATGTATTACCCCAAATACCCACTTATAAGGATTGGTATTGTTAAATGTTTTGGTTTAACTTATAGGGTTTCTTGTAAGTGAATGGAGTCATTCACATATTAACTCATAATTTACTAGAATCAATTTTTTTTCAAAATCAATGATTTTATTTTACGTTTTTGATTTTCATATTTACTTATATTATTTTTAATTAAATAGATCCCTATTCCTAGTGAATCTCGGCTCAAACACCTTATCATTTAAATAGACACCCATTAAAGTTCTATTTATCTATATCTATAATCAGTATTAGAGTTTAATTGATAATATATTATGGTTAGAATTGGTAAATTACACATTTCAATCCATGAGGTCCTATAAACCTCATAAATTGAAACGAGGAATCACTCAATTAAAAACAAATAGTATATCATGTAATCATAGGTACATATTAAAGTTTAGTGAATAACTATCTATTTATGAGTCGAATTACATCCTATATAGTAAAAAATGATTTAGGATTGTGAAGATATTTTAAATAACCAAGTCCCTACCATGAATAATATTTTAGAAGTAGAATAATATATAACAATCATGGATTACTCAACATTCGCATGAAAAAAAGCATTGAAAGAAGTGAAATTCCCCTATATGTGTAACGCCCTGACCCCAGTTACCCAGATTCAGTGTGTTATTATGTAACATTAGAAAGATAACAAAAGAACAATTATTGAAAGGCCTATTAGTTTAGTAGCCTTGGAAGCACTAGATACATTCATAAGTCTTACATTACATAATTAAGTGAAAAACTACAAAAACATCTTGTCTCCATAGACCACACTCATAACCCCTCATACTATCCCTGCAGGTCATTCATAAAATACTTCTTCACATCCTGTGAAAAATAAAACATAGAAAGGGGTGACCTCAGATTCCCAGTAAGGATAAAAATATAGCAGAAAGTTTCATAAATAAGAATAAACATTTAAGGCAATGTATAAATAAAACAAAACCCTTTTAAACTAGAAATTCAGCATAATATGGTAGAAATAAAATGAAGTAATTCCATTTAATTATTCACATGGATATTCTACTAGTCGAATAATCACATTCAATATCAATAACCACTTTTATAATGATGGAATGCGTAATGCCAGACTATCATAACCAAATAGTCAAGGCCTTGTGCCAAGACTACAAATAAGATTTGGTCAAGGCTTTTTTCAAGACACTAGTTTGTCTCATGAGACCTACCAATGCATTGAGGAGCTATAGTGGGATCCACCCATTACTTACTAGATCCAATGAATTCCTCATATGAAAAGTTTGAAATATAACAAAAAAATTCGTTTTAAAACTAGCATACTAAATGTCAATAATTTTTCCATAAACCATTAATGGTATAAAAATAGCAATCCACAGTCAAACATAAATCATTCAATACAATATGAATGATTTTAATGTAACATATTATCCTCAATTAAGAATAATGATGGATATTGACATAGATGAAAATAATCATCAAAACTATTTGAGAGGAATATCCCCCTTTTTCTTGAAAACATTTAGAAGTCACACTACTGGTCAAGTAGCCGTTTGAAAATAGATTTTTGATTCAAAGTGACCCATGCCACATTGAAACTTTTAAAAGGAATTTTAATTTTAAAAATTTAGTTTCCATATAAATAAATCCTTAAAACCATTTTAAAAACATGTAAATTAATGAGAATTATTTAGAAAAATAATTATTTAAAACATTTAAAAATGATATTTTAGTTACAGTTTCTAAACAAAAGAGAGACACTTGAATACAAATACTTGAGCTAATAAAAACATTTTAATAACATGAGAATAAAGTTATTCATGATATACTATGTCAAAGTACATTATATACACCATATAAAAGTGATTAGGAGTATAACAACAAAGAAGTCTCAATGGAATGTAAATTGAGATGAAATATATTATAAAGACTGTATCCTTAGGTTAAGGATAAATCAGCAACATAATTATGTGTGAAAAATATAAATACACACAATATTATTGGATATTTAGTGTAATTCAATCAGAGGATATTCACACATATTCTTGTAAAAAACAGCAATGAATTAGATATTTGACTCAACCAATGGAGATTGAGTTAAAATTACTCTTGTCAAGTTCATGTCGATGACTTGAGAATTATTCACTGGAGTAATTATGTGTATAAAATGTATATCCATAGAAAGGAAAGTGGAAATTATTACATAAGCAAATGAAGAGTGATTCCACACATAATCATGGAGTGAAATAATCAATGAAGTATGCATAAAGCCAAATGAGTGGAAATTGAAATTTCAAATTCATTTATTGATTTGGTAACATATGAAAAATACAACCATGAAAGAAGGATCATAAAATAATGATGTAAATATACATATATTAAAGTATATTACACAATTAATACAATCAAGGGCAGTACACACACCACATTCAATAAATAAGTGGTGAACAATCCAAATCACATGGAACTAAAAGTGAGATAAGAAACCCCTTACTCTGTACATTTTACTTGGTCGAGGGTAGTTTATCCTCCAGTATAATGTTGAAATAATTGTTATTGAAGTATAAAAGAATCATATACATTAATATGATATCATATATGATCTTTTAACATTTATTTGTTGATAATATCATAGTAATATCATCATTTCGGGTGGTAACAGATTCGTTTTCCTTTATATTATTTGTAATGTGAGCCATATCTATTATGGATGGGATGTATATTATTCATATAAAGAGTGATATCATGTCCCTAAACATTATTTTTAACCATCAAATGAAATTTAGTCTTTAATGGATTTGATGGGGAATGATTCTCATCGTGTTCTTGGAGACGGTAATTTATACGTACGCACGAGCAACAATATCATTATTTTGATATTAAAATAATATATAATTGGATGGTATATCATATATAAAGAATAATTATCATGTTATAATTATTATTTACATGAATTACACATCATTATTTTACCCATACAAATAATAATATATTGAATAACAATTACACCACGACGTGAAGAAGGTAGGCCGTACGTACGCACGTATGGTGACATGTCATTAAATGGATGGATAGAATACTGAATATGGTTGTACCATATTTATAATAACATCACAGTATATATAAGATACTGGAGTTATTCTTTTATAATGGAAATAACAAATAATGAAGAAGTGGAAGAAGAAAAGAACATGAAAGAGGGTGGTGAAATCCTTGCAACTTCTTCGGGTTCTTCCTTTTGATTTGATCAAAAGGGACCCTTATGTTGGCTTTCTAACCAAAGGACCTCCTCTAGGATGAAGTGAGGGAAGTTGAGAGGATATTTGGGTAGGGGTTGGCCGATCCAAAAGGTTTGATGGTGTGAAATTGAGAGAAGGGGGAGTTCCCTTTTATAAGAGGGGTGTGGGGCACTATAGGAAAAGCAAGAAATATTATTTTATAATAAATTCATATTCTGTTTCTAATAGCTAAAAAGTTACTTATTTCGAGTCTTAGATGGGGATGGGTCGAAGACCACCCCACAAATATATTTTAGATAGGTTTGGGTCACTAAATTAACCTTATCATTTAGTTTTAACTCTTAGTTAATTAGTTTCACATTTACCACGTCTCTTTCTATTTTTATATTATATGGTTAATAAACATACAATAAACTTCCAAGAAAACCCAAAGTGGTTCATTAATGATAAAATATTAGTATATAAGTCTCTGGGCCAAAAACATATATTTTTAGGAATTGAATATCAATTAATAATATAATATTTTTTTAAAACTCTTTTATGTCAATTTTGACACTATTTGGTATTTTGTTTTTTATAAATTCATAACAGCATTATTACTTCTAAGATAATTCACTTAATCAACCCTAACATGTCATATTAACCTGTAAAATTAGTGGAATTCATTAAAAGTCTCAAATTATATGTATTTGGGTATTTATAATATCAATTATTTTAATATTTCACTAATTTGGTAATTACTGCATCCTTATTGTGTCATAAATAAAATAAATTTTTTAATGTTTAAATATTAAAAATAAAATACCATTATATAGGAAGTATTTTTTATCTTTTTAATGAATATTTATAGTCAAATTTATCTTATGTATAACCTTATATTAAAAAAGTTGTAGTTATTAAACATTGATTTTAACTGTTTTAACTATTCTTTCAATTAAATAATAATAATTGTCCTAATCTAATCCATGTGGACCAAAGTGGTTCATATTTTATTTCTAAGGTTGTTTTTGGTCGAATTAAACTTATCCAATAGAATTAGGACATGTGTTAGGGTAATAATAATATAATTTTTACCCTTAATTACCATATTTACATTTAACTGTGGTAAATAAAACTAAAAAGTTACTATTCACCAACAATTATTTTTTTCTTATTGAACCAAATTTTACTCCTTGATATTAACCATTTCTCTTGGATTTTAGAAATTCCACTCATAGAAGCAGTAAAATTTTGTTTTATTTGAATTTTCAAATTCTCCTAGGAGATGGGTAAAAGACAGTGAAAAATTCTATAAAATATTTATTTATCTAAAATTATTATAAACTGACTCCAATGAATTGCATTGAACTTATATAGGTATTATGTATCTATTTTGACCTAAAATAAATTTAAATAAATTAAATAATTATTTAAAAAAAATCGGTTTTAAACTATAACTCAGTGTTTTTAACTATTCATAAAAAATTGAATATTTTTAGAAAAATACCAAAAATTCACCCTAAGTTAATTTTGATATTGCGTATACAAAAATGAATACCATTTTGAATCATAATACTTATAAAATTTCAAAAAGTGGGTATTACTATTCATAACGGCTACTTCGATTGGTCGTGGTGTGTTAGAATCTCGAAGTTGCGTACAATGCAAGCTATTGCATTATTCAAAGGTAAATGTATTGTGGAAGCTTGGGGTGTAACATTCTCCCCTCCATCAATAAATTGCATCCTCGCAATATTTAAAATTAGCATTGTGAAAATAATGGAATGTCCCACATCAGAAAAAGATTCAATTAAACTATCACTTTAAAAGAAGGAAAGGGAAGTATAATGGTCACCCGAGAGAACCTATACTAGGATTCCATGTAGAAAAACCTTGATATGGATGATAAATTATGTGTCATGTTCTGATGGAGAGGGATAGAAAACACGATCAAGAGAAATATAACAACATGAAAACCACAAACTTGTGATAGGGAAACAGTCATTAGTTTCCCAGTAGGAAAAGTAAACGGACAACATTTTTTTATTTTTACGTTACATTACATAATGATGAGGAATTAATTTTTGAGATTGACTACGAAAATTAAGAGATATAATTAATTTTTAAGTAAAATTTCATTCTTCAATACATTTCTACTACTAACTCATTTTTAAACGATTAGTATTCCAGAAGACATGGTCACACTAGAAGAGCTAGAATAAACATCTTATAGAATCACATTATCCAAGAAGGATAAACAATATATTTACCTTAACTTTAGAGATTAATCAAAACCAAAATGGTTAGTATAAGATGTGATGGTACCCCAAAATGTTATTCTATCAGAGAATGAAACACTAATCTTAATTTCTAAAATTAAACCAACAATACCCCAAAGTCAAATAAATAGCAATAAATAAACAATTGTCCTTAAAATCATTCAATATAATCCAAAATAATATTGAAACCCAAAATTTAGAAGAATTTGGTTATGTAGTCTTACACGTTAAATGGTATCCCCAATTGACATCAACTACTCTTAATGTCACATACTTAAAAGTAATTAACCTAATCACATATTATCTATTATCAGATAATCATTTGCATAAATAACCCAAATCCCTATAAATCTACAATAAAAAAAAGATAAAAATCCATCATTACTCATCAAATGAAATCCTATAGTATTCTATTTTCCTTGGGCATATAGTGTTCCCAACAAAGAGAACATCTTCCAAAATAACATTTATCACTTAATCACCAAATAATTTTCCTATACTAAGGGTAGTATTTTGATAATACATAAGATCCCAAATCATCTTATTATTGGTCAATAAAATCATTGAACTAAAAATAATTAGTCACACTAACCAGGGACTTCATGTAATCCATTGGTAGGTGATAAATCCCAATCACACTTTTGTTGTTTGTTTGATTCCCAAAGCTTTGTTCGACATGACGGGTTGTCACACGGTCTGTGTGTTTTCCTTCTTCAAAAACTATATTTTATAACATTACCAAAATGAGATAAATTCCTAAAAATAACTATAACATAATTTAACCACAAATTTTATCTCATACCTTGCATTTTCATCCCAAAATATAATAACCTGTAATTGAATCAAACCCAAAGATCAAAGAAAACCAAATGGTTATTTGTTTCTATATCCACAAGAGAAAAGATAAGTCTTCCTCAAATATCATTCTCACATGGATAACTATAGGGTTACAAATAAAAGAGAAAATTATTTCATATTAATCCCATCAACAAGGAGTAACAATACTTTTAAACATTTCTCCAACCATTTATTTCAACATAGCTTCTTCTTTGACCAAGAAAATATCCTATAGAATTGGGCATTCACTCGGGTAATGGCCAGGTCCCCTAAATATTTGGCAAATGACTATAAATGGATTCTTGGGACCATTTTTATTTTCTTCCATAGCAGTCTTCATTTTTTCTCAGAAATTCAACACTTTATGTCCTTCTTTCCCGCACGTAATGCATTTCTTTGTTCCATAGAGACACTTTCCTGGGTTTCTCCTTCCACATTTCCTACATGATAGAAATTGAGGATTATTTTCTCCATGGTCTCCACTGCTGGAGCTCTTATCATTCATCACCTTTCTCTTCTTTTTTGAGTTCGGGAGTTGGTTAATATATATGTTTTTTATCATATTTTTGGATAACTCATTTGGAATGAACATGATATCTTTTACACTTATCAACATCCCATTCTGTCGCTCATTTCCACCACCATTCCCACCTTGTACATCATTCTCAAAGTTACTATGACTTCCTTGAAATCCATCCATTGAGTAAAACTAAAAAGTATTGTGTGAGTAACAATTGTCATAAAATCATTTATAGAATATCATGACAATATATTCTTAATTTGAAACACCTTAGGATTAACCAAGTTCATTTATTCTCATCTTATATTAAAATACTTCAAATCGGTTTGTAAAGAAAAGGTAAATTATCCTAAGGATATCCCACAGGAATGTTGTAACCAAGAGTGCAACAAGGCCCGTTGTTGTGTACCAGTTCCAATTCGATTCTAGCTCAAAGCGGTGTTTCCGGGTTTTACCCCTAGGTACATTAGTGTCAGAGCCGTCTCTACCAGCTCATATCCAGAGAGGGGTGTATTTTTCGAAAAACTCAAAAAATCTCTACAATACAAAAATTCTAGGAATTTCATCTATATTAATCCTCAAAGTCTGTCATAAGGATATGTTCTCTAATCAGAGTTTATCTAAATCTACTTTCCAATATTTGTACTAATCTTCTTTTGATACCAACTGTAATTCCCCGACCCTAGTTACCCAGAGTCAGTGCATTATTACATAACATTGGCATGATCAAAAAAGATCAAGTCTCGAATGACCGATTAGTTTAGTTGCCTTGGAAACACTAGATACGTTAATAAGGCTTATAATACATGATTAATTGAAAAACTACAACAACATGTTTACTTCATAGACCACACTCATATCCCCTTATACTATCCTTGAAGGTCATTCTTAAAATACTTCTTCACATCATGGGAAAAATAAAACATAGAAAGGGGTGAGCTCAGATGCCCAGTAAGGATAACAATATAGCAAAAACACTCATAAATAAGCATAAACATTGAAGACATTGTATAACTAAAGCAGAATCGTTTTAAACTTGAAATTCATCATAATATGGCAGAAATAAAATGAAATAATTTCATTTACTTATTCACAAGCATATTATACTACTTTAATAATCACAAGCAATATCAGTAACAACTTTTATAATGATGGAATTCATAATGCCAGACTATCATAACCACGTAGTCAAGGCCTTATGCGAAGAATACAAATAAGATTTTGTCAAGGCATTGTGCCAAGAAACTAGTTTGTCTCATGAGACCTACCGATGCATTAAGAAGCTATTTAAGGCTACACCCATCACTTACTCAGTCCAATGAATTCCTCATATGAAAATATTAAAACATAACATCAACATTCGTTTTAAAACTAGCATACGAAATGTCAATACAATATCTACAATCCATGAATAGTATAAAAATAGCACATCCACATTCAAACTTAACTCATTCAATACAATATTGAAGATTTTATTGTAACATATTAACCACAATTGAGAATAATGAAGGATATTGACATAGATGAAAATAATCATCAAAACTATTTGAGAGAAATATCCCCCTTTTTCCTGAAAACATTTAAAAGTCACACTACTTGTAAAGAAACCATTTAAAAATAGATTTTTGAATAAAAGTGTCCCACACCACTTTGAAAACGTTTAAAAGGTATTTTAATTTTAAAACATTAATTTCCATATAAATAAATCTTTGAAACCATTTTTAAAACATGGACATTAATGAGAAAGATTTAGAAGAATAAATATTTAAAACATTTATAAATGAAATTTTAGTTAGAGTTTCTAACCAAAGGATAGACACATGAAAACAAATAATTAAGGTAATCAAAACATTGAAATATCATAAGAATAAAAGTATTCATTATATTCTATGTCAAAGTACATTATATAAACAATATAAAAGTGATTTGGTGTATAACAACAAAGAAGTCTCAATGGAATGTAAATTGAGATGAAATCTCTTATAAAGGCCATATCATTAGGTTAAGGATAAATCAACGACATAATTATGTGTGAAAAATATAAATACACTCAATATGATTGGATATTTATTGTAAATCAATTAGAGGACATTCACACATATTCTTGTAAAAACAACACCAATGAATTAGATATTTGACTCAACAAATGGAGATTGAGTTAAAATTACTCTTATCAAGTTCATGTTGATGACTTGAGAATTTATCAATGGAGTGATTATGTTAATCAAATGTATATCCACAGAATGGGGAGTATAAATTATGACATAAGAAAATGAAGAGTGATTCCACACATAATCTTGGAGTAAAATAATCAATGAAGTATGCGTAAAGCCGAATGAGTGGAAATTGAAATTTCAAATTCCCTTATTGATTTGGTAACTTACGAAACATACACCCATGAAAGAAGGATCATAAAATGATGATATAAATATCAATAAATTAAAGTATATTACACAATGAATACAATCATGGGCAGTACACACACCACATTCAATAAATAAGTGGTGAACGCTGGAAATCTCATGGAATTAAAAGTGAGATAAGAAAACCCTTAATTTTTCATTTTTTCTTGGTTGAGGGTAAGTTAATATCCATTATAATGGTGAAATAATATTTATTAATTATAAAAGAATAATATACATTAATATGATATCATATATGATCTTTGAACATGGATTTGTTGATAATATCTTAGTATTTTGTCTTTTCGGGTGTTAACGAATCCATTTTCCATTGTATTCTTTGTTATGTGATCCATATCTATCATGGATGGGAAGTATATTATTCATATCCAGAATTATATAATGTCTATAAAAATTATTTTTAATCACCAAATGAAATTCATTCTTGAATGGATATGATGGGGAATGAATCTCATCACGTTGTTGGAGACTTTAATCCTTACGTACGCACGGGAAAAAATATCATACTTATGATATTAAAATAATATATAATTTGATGGTATATAATATATATACAATAAATATCATGTTATATTTATTATTTACATGAATTACACATCATTATTATACCCATACAAATAATAATATATTGAATAACAATTACACCACGACGTGGAGACGATAGGCCATACGTACACACATATGGTGACATGTCATTCAAAGGATATATAGAATAATTAATTTGGTTGTACCATATTTGTAATAACATCATATAATATAGAATATACTAGAGTTATTATTTTATAATGGACATAAAAATGAAAGAAGAAGTGGAAGAAGAAAGGAACTTGAAAAAGGGTGGTGAAATCATTACCTCTTCTTCGGGTTCTTCCTTTTGATTTGATCAAAAGGGCTCCTTAAGTTGGCTTTCTGAATAATGTAGAGCCTCTATGATGAAGTGAATGAAGTTGAGAGGATATTTGGGTAGGGTTTCTCTGATCCAAAAGGCTTTGATGGAGTGAAATTTAGATAAGGGGGAGTTCCCTTTTATAAGAGGGGTCATGGGGACCTTAGAAAAAGATAGAATATTATTTTATAATAAATTCATATTAGGCTTCTAATAGCTCCGAAGCAACTTATTTATAGAATAAGGTTGGTATGGGTCGAAAACTACCCAACCAATATATTTGGGATAGGTTTAGGTCACCATATCAACCTTATCTATTAGTTTTAACTCTTAGTTAATTTGTTTCACATTTACCACGTCTCATAGTATTTTTATATTATATGGTTACTAAAATTACTATAAACCTCCCAGAGAACCCCAAGTGGTTCATTAATGATACAAATATAATTATATAAGTCTTTTGGCAGAAACCATATATTTTTAAGTATTGAATATCAATTAAAAATATAATATTTGTTTAAAAAACTCTTTTTTGTCAAATTTGACACTAATTGGTAATTTGTTTTTGCTAAATGCATAATAGAATTATTACTTCTAAAATAATTCATTAAATCAACCTCAACATGTCATATTAAACTATAAAATTCTTGGAATTAATTAAAAGTCAAAAATTATATGTATTTGTGTATGTATAATATCAATTATTTTAATATTTTACTAATAAGGTAATTACTGCATCATTATTATGTCATAAATAAATTAAATTATATAATGTCTGAAAATTATAAATAAAATACCATTATGTAGGATATCGTTTTATATTTCTAATTAATATTTATAATAGAATTTATCTTATGTATAACCCTATATTAAATATTATTTAGTTATTAAACTATGATTTTAACTATTTTAACTCTTCTTTGAATTAAATAATAATAAATGTCATAATTTAATCCATGTTGACCAAAGAGGTTCATAATTTTTTACTAAGGTTGTTTATGGTCTAATTATACTTATCCAATAGAATTAGGACATGTGTTAGGGAAATAATAATATCATTTTTACCCTTAATTACCCTGTTTACATTTAACCATGGTAAATAAATGTAAAAAGTTACTATTCACTAAAAATTATTTTTATCATATTGAACCAAATTTGACTCCTTGATATTAACCTTGGCTTTGGGATTTTTGAAATTCCACTCACAGAAGCAGTAAAATTATGTTTTATGTGAATTTGAAAATTATCCTAGGAGATGGGTAAAAGACGGTGAAAAGTTCAATAAAATTATTATATATCTAAAATTATTATAAACTGACTCCAATTAATTACATTGAGCTTATATATTTATTGTGTATCTATTTTGACATAAAATAAATTTAATTTAAATAAATTATTATTTAAATAAAAATTCGGTTTTAAACTATATCTCAGTGTTTTTCACAATTCATAAAAAATTGAATGTTTTCAGAAAAATACCAAATATTAACTCTATGCTAATTTCGATTTTATGAATCCAAAACTGTTGTCCATTTTGAATGATAATATTTATCTAATTTCATAAAGTTGGTATTACTATTCATGATGGCTACTTTGATTGTTCGTGGTGTGTTAGAATCTCGAAGTTGCGTACAATGCAAGCTATTGCATTATTCAAAATGAAACGTACCGTGGAAGCATGTGATGTTACAATATGGCATGGAATATTTATAGACTATGAATTCTATGTTATATTATGAAGTATGTAACAATGATTCCCTTCCCTCATCTCATCCGGACGTGTTAAAATATCAATAAAGCATATCAAACACCAAAACACAAGTGAATCACCCAATGACGAATGTATATTAAATATAATAATAAAATTATTGAAAAATAATTTACCATTCCCAGAAAACATTTTATTTATCATTAATGGGGGTTATTTACACATAGTAATTAATTTTAAACAAGTTACCTATGCTCCTAGAATCCTGTCTACATTCCTCAACAATAAGTTAAAAAAACTCATATGATTTCATATTATGACGTCCCGGCTCAGGTTCCACTCTGAGGATATTTAACGCTAGTGGGCTACATGACCTAAAGAACCCCCACCCCTTATTCAACAAAGGATTTCGACTAGCATCAATAGTCTAGGGTGTGTCCATTTGGAAATTATTCTCTCACTACTAGTGTTTAACATAAAAGATATGTAATAATAGGTAAATAACAAAATTAGTATAATAAATAAATAATTGTAATTGGAAAGGAAGGGTAAAAATATATTCACTAAATATTAATATATATTTTGATACACAATCATATAAAGAATAATGTTATTTTATGTTATGATTTTATAAAACTATCAAATAGTTATTCAAGGATATAGGTAATATATGCTATATAAAAGAAGAAAAATGATTGCAAAAACTATCCTACATTCAAATAATTATCTCGGTCATCTACAACCAAGAACCCCTTATTGTAAGCAATCATGATCAGGAGTCCAATGTATGATGCTTCCCCTTTTCTACACTTGTATACACATAATCATCACGAGAACCATCGGTGGCCTATATTGGGATTCAAAAAAATCTAAGTAGGCCCTGATAAATGGAGTATATACCATCAAGTATAAGAAATATAAACTGATAGTGACTAGGTATATACAATGGTAAAGGAATGTTTTAGAGATAAATGATACCTACAACAATGTTTTCTTTTTACATCTCCAAACATGTTAGTAGTTAATTATTTATGTTCTTTTTATTAATAAGTAAATGGGAGGATCCATGGTATGAACAAGCAATCCAATAATAATATTAATAAAAGGGGATCCATGTAAATAAAAATGAATCCTTGATTATTATAATAATGAAGTGGATCTATAGTACTAACCAAGCCATTCTTAAGCATAGGGGGCAATCCATCATAGTATTTACCTACTGCATGGATTAATAGGGCCAAATTTTAATTCATGGGGAATCTCCCAACAAATTCCAACATAATATGATTCTAATTGAGTCCAAGGATATCTTCCATGGTAAAATAAGATAATGAATAACCGGGTACAATGTGTGTATACATGGCTCCACATGTCCAATGAATTTATGTTGGAACCAAGGAGTATATCCAAGTCATCTTAAAATCTAAATGATAATGAATGGATCATATGAAATTATGTTGATAATCCACATGTAGAATAAGAATAGGTTAAAAGACGGGTATCTCCCTTGGAAACCAAAAACCATGAATAAGAATGGCGTCGTTAGAGTGAAGATGTATTTCCCTTGGGAATCCAAGGCTGTCTCAATTCTAACCAATATTATAAATATTAATAGGTATAAAATTGGTACCCTATAAATAATTCCTTATTTAATTAAGGCCATGTAATATTGATGAGTTTTAATAATTCAATTAGTTCATTATAAAACTTTCATTGGTGTGTCAAGTCTAAAAGGAAATGCAACTATTTCAGTCATTTCATATTAAATTATTTGTTTCTTTCCATTACATTTCATAAAAAATAAATAACAGATAAAGAAAAGAAACCAATTATCTTTCAATTATAATTACTATGATATGGGATATCTATACCTATACATTCTATTCACCATTTAATTAGTCATTTTTTTGATTTATATAATTTTTTAGGTGTGTTAAGTGATACTATAATGTAATAACATTTAAAATTCAATAATTTTTATTTATAAAAAATAACTTAATAAATGTTAAGCCTTGGTACTCCTATACAATGTCTCATATAGTCACAAAACATCTATAAGAGTCATATATAATGAAAGCACCTTGCATGGGTTGGTCTTCATTGAGACCATAACCTCTAATGATGAAGGAATCATATAGAAGGGGCTCTAGAATTCAATTATGATGATTATAATAATGACATATGAACTAGATAATAATTTCCTGATTAAACCAACAAGTTCACATTGATGAAGACTTATTAAACAAAAATACATTGGGGGATGAATCATTCAAAACATATTGTATATTGATAACACTCACCTTGCCCAGTATTGACCTCTAATTTTGTCTTGATTATAATAAATCTGAAGATAAGATCAATGCCTTGAAAATAGTACAAATGTGCCAGCATCAAAATACCATATTTGAGAGAAAGAAAAATGATGAACGACATAAGACGAATATATTACTTACTAATGAGCATCAATTGTGATGAAGGGTGATTGAAACAAATATTAGATGAAAATATATTGAATAATTTCTATTAGATACTGAAAGTAGCTAAATTAGAGGAGAAGTAGGTGATTTCATTTTCATGAAGTTAAATGTGAAGGAAGTGTAGGTTAAAATAGATTTTTTTGTAAAAAGTTAATTCTACACCAAATATATTGGTCTCATGGTTTGGCCTCATGGTTGGACTAATAGTGGGCCAACTGTGCACCTACCACTACTCTGGGAGGGAGCCCACATGGTTCCATGTCCATAGATTGACTAACCATTCACAAACCATAAAATACCCTCTACTACATTTTCCTATGACACCCGTAGTGGCATGTGGCCATAGGTACTTGGTTTGGCCATATAATGTGCCCTACATAGCCCTATGTTTATCCTCACACTATTTGGGGTAACCATTTAGAATGCCCCACATGGTTTCTCCTAACTATTTTACTAGACTTTTTCCCCATAATGATGGTCATCAGGATCCGAACATACCCTAAACACCTCGGAAACCCCAGATATACCCATGCTATTATTTGGAATCCATAATTAGTCCAAGATAAATAATTAGAATAAAATTTAAAGGATCAATACCTCCAAAAAAATAGTGTTCTTACATTATTGATGTAAATAATATTATAAATATTTAATTTTATATAAAATAAATTATAATTAATTTAATAATAAAAATAATGTCTTTGAAAAAGAATCGTTAATTTGATTTAGACGAGAAATGAAGAGAATAATTGTAAATAGTAATCATAAATTAAGTAGACATTTTCATAAATATATAATAATGAATGATATTAAAATTATTTAAAAAAATTTAAAAATTTTTTATAAATTTATATTAAATTAAAACTTAGATAATAATAGAACAAAAAAATATCTAAATTACAAAAATATCATTAAGAGAGAAAATTAAAGAATATATACCATTATACACATTGTAGGGTTTAAAAAATGATTCAATAGAATGACAGACATTATTGAATGAATATTCCCTTAAAATGGAATAATATTGAATAAAAAATTTAATGATATTAGTATAAAAATATGAATAGTGATTCATAGTGGGAGATCAAGAACATATCATCATGAAGGAAAAATATTTGAAAAGAACTCTTATTAACAATGTAAGTTATGAACTGCAAATAAATCATGTACGAAACAATACCACATATTCATCATGAATAGAGGTAATGTAATATGTAATACAATGAAGAATGTGTACATGACATGTATAAGTGATGATAGAAAAAATACTAAAAATATATAAAATAAAATGGTGATGTTGACCAAAAACTATACTTTCAATCCCGAATTGATTTATATGTCATATAATAACTTCAATAGTAAAATTATATTATTTGTTTACATTATTATTCATGATAATATAGATTCAATGATTAATTCTTATTATTTTATTCCCTTGCATATTTCATTTAGTAATTTATGCTATCTGGAGTTGAATCCTCAATGAAAATGATTTTTATAGTTTCAAAACCACTTAGACGTAGAGGGAATAGAAAATTTTAACTTTCCAAGGGATCCGTAAGCTCAAAAATTTTAATGTAATGTTATTTTTATAATTAAAATTTTTATTTACTTTAATACATTTGTATACATATACAATTCATCGAGACATCCTAGATAAGTTTGTTTTTAAAGTATTATATTGAATGTGTTATATTATACATAATGTCATAATATCAATTAACATTTCATTGTTGAAAATAGTCAAAATAATTATATTTTATTAACATGTTATATTGAGTATTGAAATATTTTTTAATAAGATTGGATATATTAACTATTAGGAAAAAAATATCATTATTCACATAGGTTTTGTAAAATAAAATGGGTGAAATAATACATTTATGATGTGTTTGTAAATATTTAATGAATATGAAACTATTGTTTTTATTAAAATTAAAATTATTAAATCCAAAATTTTAATGATACTTTAATGGATTAATTGTCATTATATAATTATTATGAGATTAATATAATGATTATCATGGGGTTTCAATCCCGTATTTTTGGAAAAAAAATTTACCATGTCATATATTATGTTTAATGACATGAAAATTTTCACCAATTGTTGAAAAAAGTAAACATTAGGTACATATATTTTTTATTACTTACTAATATTCCTGAATTATTTTTTTTGGCCTTATTAATTATAAGAACAATTTGTATGTTCTATACCAAAATAAAAATAACATTACTCTAAATAAAATGTGTCTCGTATGTTATATTTTTTATATTAGAATTTTAGTGCAAATTTTATATAAATTTTACATAAAAAATTATAATTTTTCACCTCATCATGTGCAAATTTGAAAAAATATATTTTTTTTGATAATTTTTTTAACAATTTTAATTTTGGGTGAATAATAAAAACTAATGAATTTTATGACAGATAACTTTCTTCATTTCTACTATTTAATAAATAGAATAGTTTTTTGGATGTATTATGAAACTCCATTAGCTACATTTAATTATAAAAAAATTATTTTAATTGTGATAACATTTTTATTTTATGTTGTGGAAAATAAATTATATACATAAAAAATAATTTATTTAGAAAACCATTTTTCATCATGTGATGTATATTGGTTTCGGATATTATTTTTACAACCTTTAGACACATAATATTGAAAAAAACTCCATATTTCGAATGAAGATGTTAATATATGGTAAAATTTTCGACAATGTTTTTTCATTAAGATTATTAAATTTGGTAAACAAAAATTTACCCTTATACATGTTAAAATTGGTTAAAACTATTAAAATAAAATGATAAGGGTGATAATGAACAAAAATCTTGTCTAAATCATACTAGATGAATGTATTTTACCCAAATTCATACGATCTTCCAATATGAGTCATTTTTTTCTAATTAAATGAAGTATTAAAAAGATATATTTTAATCTCTTGATGTATTCCATGTGTGACCTCTAACTCTATTATAAAAGGACACCATGTTTCATCTCTTTTACACATATCATAAATCTCTTAGCTTGTCCAACCCATTCCCAAATACATTTATAAAATCATTTGGATCATCATAGAGTATCGTTTTTTATCATAATATATTTTTATGTTGGATTTATGTATAAATCAAAGAAGATTGTCTGAAGGAGTTATTTAGTTCTTAACGACGTGATTTCCTTTTTTTCATCATTCACCTCCTTAAAAAATTACATAATAATTTCCATATAATATCTTCATTATCTCATATATATTTAAATTAAAAAATTATTATTTTATAATCCTTTTCGTCTACTTATCCATTTAATAGAAAATGAGACATCTTCATTGTGTACGTGCATAGTATTGCCTCATGAGACATTATATTTCGATTTTTGGCACTGAATCTTATGACTGGTCATAATAATGGATCCAAATGAAATAATTTAATATATATGATAGAACTATAAGTTTTACTAAAAAAATAGGCTTACTTACATCCCATATTTATCCTTTTAAAATGTCATTTTTACTCATCTTTACATACATAATATCATCTCCATGTTGTTACATAGTTCACTTTATACAACCATCTTACATAATATACTATAAAGATAAAATTAATGTATAAAATACTAATTTTAAAAACATTAATATAATTAAAATTATATAATCATAAACCATTTGTCCATAGTAAACCATACACATTAATTTTAGTCGTATATACCAAACAACCTTAAAACTTTTGAATTACAAATAACTAATTATGTGATTAACAATCAAATGGTAATAAGTGAAATTAAAGGAATAATAAATATTATAAACAAGAAAAAAATTCTTAATCATGAAATTAATGAACATAACATTATTTTTTCAAAATATAAATAATGTACATGACAAATTGGACTCGATCTAAAGGATATTATATCTTCAAACATAGTTTTAAATTGTCTTGAGTATTTCATTATAATATTTTTTATCCACGCCCATATTTTTGATAGAGGAGGAATATATTAAAATAATTTATAACAATGGTCATGTTAACTATCTTTAGTGTTTTATATAATATTTTTTAATGGATTACTCTTGATTATTTCTTACAAAATTCTTAACATTCAATAAAAATTACAAAATGATATTTTTTATCATATAGAACATTAATACACTTAAATGATTCCTCCACCATTATATTATATTTAGATTATCACACAAGAATCTATGTTTTATTCAATTAAACACTTTATCCCCTTTATATAGGTATTTTAGTTTTGTAAATGTTTTTTTAAAATAATTAGATATATCAATATCATAATATGTCTTACTTATTGGTAAGAATGTATATTTATTTGTGTTTGATAATAAAAAAAATTATTTGTTTAATTTATGATATTATCCAAGGAAATTATTTATTATAATATGTGAGCCCAATTTATCTCTCAAAATCATTTTGTATTCGTTCTATTCTAAAAATAATTATGATTGAATTAACCAAGTAGACTATCCCATTCAGACTGTTTCTTATAAGGGTTCTTTGAATTTGATATCTGAAGGAAGCAACAAGTATTTTAAATGCTTGAAAATGACAACTTAAAGGAATATTTCAATTTTATAAGGTTTTATAATATTATTTCCTTTAATGTAATGACTATTCTCTATATTGTTAATAGTAATGTTTGTTAGAAAAATATTATCATGGGTTCTCATGTTTTCTATGAAACCCCTGACATAATGGTTTTCTTCTATGTTCTATTTTAATGTTTTTTATGATAAAAATACAGTAGTAAATCAAATAACATTTATATGTACTGATTATTTTAATTATATATTCTTATGTTAATGGAAAACTATATTTTACGATTTCATAGTATTTAAATGGACTAATATGTTTCTTTTCTTCTTTATATATTCCTTCAAGATATTTTTATTGTAATCCCATATTTTCAAATATTAGTCATAGTTTTTATGGATGAGTATGAATAATGATGAAATCATATTGAAAATCATGATGATTTATTATAAAATTTATTATGTTTTTCATTTTATGTGTATTTTATTATAAATAAAGGACACCAATTAGATGTGAAAACATTATAATTCCTAGGTCTGTTTTATATGAATTATGACCTGATTCTATAAAACTATAAACCTCCAATGGTATTTGCAAAATCATTGAAATATATTTTTGTTTAAAAATTAATTTATGGAAAACATCAGGCTCAATTAATGTAGTATGAATTAGGGTTGGGTTTTGATAATATTAGACGTTAGGACATTATAAAAAGAACCATAAATATATTATAGTTTATATTTTTCATGAAAAAGATTTTATTAATTACTATAATTCTATATCTAATCAAAGATGGATTAGAATGGGTTTCCATAGAGTAACGTAATAATATTAAGTATGATTATCTGAGAGGAAAATATTCAAACAATCTGCATCCTAGATTGGTCGTAATTAAAAATAATAAGTTTGTTACTATGATATCTAAAATGATACAGGATATTTTTTTTAGTATAATCCATGATAGGAAAAACCAAAATCCCAATATTGGATCTTTTCTATATTATATTTTCATGAAATTTTATATTCACCATGTTGGGGATCTTTTGACACTATTTTAGTGAATGAATGTATTGATATCATAGAAATGATATTTGAAGACATAGGTTGTTTGGAGAATCAAAAAGTAAATCTACTTATTTTTTATGTTAAAACTAATAATTGGTAGTCCATTGAAAATAATACAATGTATGGAGAAAATATTGATTCCTTAGAATTTGTTCAATTAAATAAAAATCTCATCTCTAAATATTTTCCAATGGTTTGTTGATTTTTTTAAAAAAATAAATTCTTCAAGTTGATGTAAAATGGGAAGACTCAATGGTCTTGTATAAAGAATTATTCACCAAATATAAATGGTACAATGTAAATTTATTGCATGATATTTATTGTAAATTAATTTAGTGTCTCTATGGTTTTTTGTAGAGATATTTAAGGAAATTTATTTCATGTGAAATAAAAGGTTATAAGAATCTTCTGTTATTTGATGATAATGTAGAACTGGAGTTTTCTAATTATATCATGTTATCCAAACACCAAACAAAAAAAGTGTTATGGGTGTAATGAAATGAGGAAGAATGCATTGTGAGAATATCAATGTAAAAAACCATGGCCACATTATATGATATGTATAGTGAAAATAAGACTAGATAATTTTATTTAAAATATAGGATGTTTTTCTAATTTGTTATGTTTGGAAATGTGGCATCTTAATTCAATGTAAAGTATCATATTAATGATTATAAATATAATGAAAATACAGTAGTAAGTAATTTTAATTGTGATGAGATGGGTTATTACGAGAGTACATATCAGAATCTATTAGTAAATAATGAATGTTGTCATGATTATAAGAAAAATTTGAGGATGGATAATTTTTAACAACATCGACTGATGTTTAACAATTTATAGATGTGGTGTCAAGTAAATTACTTTATTATTTTTATTATGCCAATTTGGTATTTGATTCTCATTCTAAAAAATTGTTCATTTGTATATATTTTTTTGGAAAATTTAATATTTCACCTGAAAAATTTATCCGTATGTAATATCCTCAAATGTTAATAATAAATATAATGTTAGATTGTTTACAAGATACAAAACCCTAAGTGTAATAAAATGATGAAATGTTATTATTTAAATATGAATATAATTGCATATATAATAATACGGTGAGTCTGTATAAGAATATTTTTTAATAACTTAAATAATTTTCCCTCAATATAAATGTATCAGTATATTATTTGAAATTAATTACACAATATTTAGTAAAGTTATTTTATTCATCAAAAAATATTTTCTTCAAAAATTGTATTTCATTATTTTTATTATTGAATGTTATAATTAATTGGTAGAAAATTTAGAATTATAATTTTCAAAATGAGTTTAATTTTTGAATTTATCATTTCAAAATTATCTTATGGAGAACTTTTAATTTTTTTTAATAAAATTGATTTTTATTGAATTTTGAAAAATTGAGATTGTTAATTGAAGATTTTATTTCAATTTACAGTATTTATAAAGTAAAATTATACTGTGGAATAATATTAAAATTAAATTATAACCTTAATATTATAAAAAATAAAATTGTTTTTGAAATTATTTTTAAAATATTATTTACTATAAAAAATTTAAAATTCAAAATGCGTAATTTTTGGAAAAAATATTTTCATTTCATTTTTTGTGTTAAATTCAAAATTAAATTCATTCAATTATACATTTTAGATTATGCTAAACAGATAATATATTTGAGATCAAGGATTCCAAATTGTGTAAATATTTACCATTTATTTTTAGTAAATATTAAGAGTAACCTTAAAATTTGTTTATTATGATGGTTAAAGTAAATCATGTAATTAAGGGTTAAAAATGATTTGATAAAGACTATTATATTACCCAAAGAGTTGTGTAAATTATTTTGTATGATTATATCTAATCACTAATCGTCCAAAAATAGAATACATTACCTTTTTCTATCATTTATATGTTATTATGACATTTTTATTATTTTATTTTCTGAAAATTAAAAACATTCACTCATGTTTTTAATTACTATAATAATTTTCACATAGAAAAAAAACAAGAGATATGTTCAGTTATAAATAGGGTCTTAATTAAAAATATATCTATCTTCATTATGGTAATTTATTTTAATTATTTTGTAGTGAAATTAATATATTAAATAATTAACCAACACGAATGCAATAATAACTCACTAAATGGAAAAATCAAATAAATTCTATTAAAAAAATTACATGTATTATAATTAATGAAAATTAATATGATCAAAAAATATAGATGATTCCCAAAAGAATGTAATATATATATATATATATATTAATTTATAATTTTAATTATTTTCTAATGTTACTAAAATCAATATAATAAACAGTTCTAAAAATTTATATTAATGTTATTTTGTAAAAAATAATATTTTATTAAATTATATAAAATTCCAAAAAAATATTTTATTTATAAATTTTATTTAGATTTGGTTTGTAAAATCATCATTATTACAATTATGGCCCCTTTTTATATTTATAGTAAATATCGTGACACTCAAATAATAAAAAACTTTGTTGTCATGGTTACTATAAAGGGGATAACAAGAAGTTCGAACCCCAATATATTGGTAAATATATATTAATTCATTTAATAAAGGAGTTGATTTAAATAATTATTATCCTATATTGAAAATAAATAATATTGGATGCATTTTTAATAGAAAATGTACTTATTGTTATTTAATATTTTTATAAATTTCAAGAGTCCCCTCTCATTTATTTTGACACGACACATATTCTTCTTAATCAATCATACATCAATACTATATGTGTGTTGGAAAATACTTACAAAAATGTATTCTAAAAAATAAATAATATCATTATAATAGACATAGGTGGTGCATAATACCAATCATTGTGGGATTAAAGGGAGAAGAAAATGATATTTTCCAAATAAGGGGATTAGTTTTTATCTACATGTTTTATTTTTAACACCACAAGATTTCATAGTATGTTATATAATTAATGTAGTTCAAAAGGTTATATTGTACACGACACTAACTTGGCTAACATTATATACAAGAATTATTTTTTGGGAAACAACACTTTTGTATTATAATTGTTCAAATGATATAATTATAACATAATAATTAAATATATTAATTTGAATAGAAAAAAAATTTAATGTCATTTATTATTCTATCACATACATAATCCATATTTATAAGGAAATGATTAAGTTTTATTAAAATATTAGTACTATTTTGATAAAGGAACAACTTCTTATGTCCATTTGTAAACAATAATAATATTACTTTAAGAAACTATTATAAATTTAATTTGGTGAAATTGAATTAATTTTTGAATTTAGAATATCAATATTAGATTAGTTTGAATGTTCGGTAATTTAATGAAAAGTTTCATTTTTTTAATGAATAGTAAAAAATACGGTGTTTTAAATAAAAACTACCTTTTCAACCAATTCATTTATATTGATATATTATCCTTTTAATTTTCTTTAGCCCATATATTGGTTATATTTATAACGTTTAAAAAAAATTGGTCATTAGAAATAATTTCACATTTGTATTGGATATAAATATATGTCAATCTTTTGATAATTTTTACTACTTTAAACCCCACATTCTGGTTTTCACAATGATAATTAATATTATATAAATCAATGAAACTTATATGTCTTGAATTTGATAAAATAGACATCATTTTTAAATATGAGATATCAAAATTTTCTTAGTGATATTTTTTGGTATTTTTCAGAAAACATTCAATTTTTGATGAAAAGTAAAAACACTGCATTGTTGATTAAAACTGACATTTTCAGTAAAATATATATATTTTTAATCTAAATTTATTTTTAAGTAAAAATATATAACTAATAAAAATATTAGTCCAATTTATGTCATTCGATTCATTTTATAATAAGATTCTAAATGTAAAATTTTATTTATCTTTTTAACGCCTTTTACCCAGCATCTTTGCACATTTTCAAATTTGCATAAAATGTTATTTTACCTCTTCTATGAATTGAATTTCAAAAATGAAAGAGACACAGATGAAATAATTAAGTAATTTTTGGTTCAGTCGGATGAAAATAAATTATTGTGAATAATATCTTTGGAATTTTATATAACACAATTAAAAGAAAATAGGGTAATTAAAGGTAAAAATGATATTATAATTACCCTAACACATATCCTAATTCAATTATCCTGAATAGCCCAAAGGCCTTCATTTTTATTTATTTTTTGATAACCCCCCTTTCAAGGGATTAGGGGGAACCTTTACAAGGCTCGTAGGCTCAGAGATTACAAGGCCTGTGGGCTTTAAGAGAGTACATGACCTGAAGGTCTTAGGTAATTCAACCAGACTATCTACAAGGAAATGCCCCTCCCCAGCATCTGTGTCATGATAGTAGGTCTCCCGCATTGCATGGACGACTGTCTAGGCTTACCGTGGAAGAAAATTTTGGTCTCTATGGCATAGAAATATCCTCTCATTTTAACAAATCCATTTGGCTCTGCTCTGGTGAGTGCACCTGCTCTGAATCCTCTTCTAGGGCTGCTTTTTTTGTAGAGTGTCGAGGGAAACTGCATGTGGCCGGATGGCCTTAAGGTGGCCTGAGTGCCTTAAAGGTGGCCCGAAAGCCCTATTGACCCGAAGTCCTGGGTGGATCAAAAGACATAAGGAATCCAAGCCTAAACCAGTGGCCCAAGGTGATCATTTTCTATCAACTTAGATTAGATTATGACATTTATTATAATTATTTTTAAAGTAGAGTTAAGGGTGTTAAATTCAAATTTTAATAACTAAATCATTTTTAATATAGAGCTACACAAAAGATAATTTAGACTATACATATTAATTATAAATGTAAACATATTTCTTATAATAAGGTATTTGATTTATAATTTTTAGACTTTAAATAAATAAATTAATTTACAACCTAATTTGGATGTCGTAATTAAATTATTAATTAATTATTAAAATAATAGATATTATAAATATTAAAATAAATCTAAATTTAAACTTTTTATTCCATCCACGAATTTTCTATGTGAATATGACATGATAGGATTTATTCAATGTATTGTTTTCAAAAAAATCCGATTGTTATGACTTTTAGAAAAACCAAATACTAAAGTGTCCTGATTGAAATAAATGAGTTTTTAAAAAAAATTATTAAATGATATAATATTTACAAATTTATAAGATTCAGAAAAGGACATAAAAATGGTATATATTTCATTAGGGATCCAATTTATGTTCTCTCAGAATTTTATAATATGTTTAGTATCCATGTAATTTAAAAATACATTAATACATCGTAAAAGATAAACTATTTACCTATGAGTAAAATATAAAAGATAAGGATAATATGGTGAACTAAAATTATCTAAAACCTATTGGTTGAGGGTTTTTTGACCCAACCCCACATTATCCAAGAAATATAAATATTTTTAGCAATTATAAACTCAAAATTATTTAAAAAAATATTTTAAGCTTTTCCTAAACTTCCCCTCACCTCTAAAATAAAAGTGTACTTCCCCTTCTCTTAAATTAACACCTCCAAATACATTGGGTTCAGCCTACCCCTTATAAAATATCCTCTGAAATACCCTCAATTTAACCTAGAGGCCTTACTTTGATCATAAAGGCAACCTACAAAGCCATTTTGTTCAAACCAAAACGAAACACCCGAAGAAATGGAAATTATTTCATCACCTCTTTCAATGTTATTTTCTTCTTCCACTTCCTCTTTCTTTGTTTCTTACATAAAAAAATAATAGACCCAATACCTTCTAGATACTGATATGTTATTAAAAATTTGGTACCATCATATTCATTATTCTATCCAAAGTATGAATGACAATGTCTACATATGTGCATACATACGACTAACTATCTACATGTCGTGGTGTGGTCTGTTATTCAACACTTCATTATTTGGATAGATATAATAATAAGTATCATTGATTTAAATAATAAATATAAAATTTTAATGATTATTCATACACCATCCAATTACATATGATTCCACCATCAATAGAATGATACTGTCGCTCGTGGGTACATACGACTTACCATCTCCACGATGCGATGGGATTTCATTTCCCATCATAACCATTCAAGAAAAATATTTATTTGAAGATAAAAAATAATATTTAACAACATAATATAATTCTGGATAAGAATCAAATACATCCTATCCAAAACAAACAAGACTTACATAACAAAATATATAAAGAAAGACGAACCAGTTAACAACTAAAATAATGATACTACTGAAATAATATTAAAAAAGATATATCAGAAGATCATATATGTTATCATATTCATGTATGTGGTTCTTGAATAATTTAATAAAAATTATTTAACTATTATACTGGTGGTTAACATACCCTCGAATTAGGAAAAGTACAAGGTAATGTGTTTTCATCTCTATTTTTATTCCTTTGACATTCATGTTATATTGGCCACTATTTCCTTTTGTGTGGTGTATATACTACCCATGATTGTGTTATTTTTATAATATACTTTAATTTATTGGTATTTACATATTCATTGTATTCATATTATTTCAGGGGGTGAATTTTTTGAATGTTACCAAATCAGTAAGGTAATTTCTAATTTCAATTTCAACTCATTGGGTTTTACGTAAACATTATTGATTATTTTACTCCAAGATTATCAGTAAAACGACTATTTATTTTTTAATTTAGTAATTTCCTCTCCCATTTTTGGGGATATACTTTTAATACACATAATCACTCCATTGATAAATTCTCAATTAATTAATATGAACTTGATAAAAGTAATCTTAACATAGTTTCCATTAATTTAGTTAAACATCCAAATCATTGGTGTTGTTTTTAGATGAACATGTGTAAATTTCCAATGATTTATTTACAATGAATATCCATTAATATTGACTATATTTATATTTTAACATATAATCATTTCATTTATTTATCCTTACCCTAATGATACAGTCTTTATAAGGGATTTCATCTCAATTTACATTCCATTAAGGCTTATTTGTTGTTATGCGCCAATTCACTTTAATATAGAGTATATATTATAAATTGACATAGAATATCATGAATACCTTTATTCTCATGATTTTATAGAGTTTTGATTACCTCAATTTTTTGTATTCAATCTTCTCTCATTTGGTTATAAACTCTAACTTAAAGATAAATTTAAATATTTTAATTATTTATTCTTCTAAATCTTTCTCATTAAAGTCCACGTTTTAAAAATGTGTTTAAGGATTTATTTTTGTTGGAATGAATGTTTTAAAAATAAAAGTCCTTTTAAAAGTTTCAATGTGGTATGTGACACTTTTATCCACAAATCTCTTTTAAAAAACTTCCTAATAAGTAGTGAGACTTTTAAATGTTTTCATGAAAAGAGGGATATTTCTCTGAAATAGATTTGGTGATTATTTCTATCTATGTCTTTATCCTTACTTATTCTTCATTGAGGTTTTTTTTATTATAATAAAATATTCCATATTGTATTGAATGAGTTATGTTTGACTGTGGAATTTCTATTTTTATATTATTCATGGTTTGTGGTTAAAATATAGACATTTCGTAAGCTAGTTTTAATAAGAATGTTTAGATTGTGTTACAAACTTTTTATATGAGGAATGCATTGGACTATGTAAGAGATGAGAATGGTCTTATATAGCCCCTCAATACCTCAGTAGGTCTCCTGAGACAAAATATTTTCATGGCACAAGGCCTGGAAAAAATTATAATTTTTAGTCTTGGAACAAGGCATTGACTATGTGCTTCTGATGTCCGATATAATGCATTCCATCATTATGAAATTAGTTGTTGATATTACATGTGATTTTTTGACTAGTATAATATCCATGTGAATAATTAAATGGAATTATTTGATTTATATTCTCCACATTATACTGATGTTTAATTTTAAAAGGCTTGGGTTTTATTCTAATACATTGACTTAATTATTTATGCATATTTATGATAGGTTCCTCTATATTTTTATCCTTACTAAGCATATGAGCTCACAACTTTTGTATGTTTTATTTTTTCTAATATGTGAATAATTATACTATGATAGACATATAGGGATATTCTAATGGATATGCGTGTGTTCTAAGGACACACAAAATTATTGTTTTTCCTTTTCACAATGTAATGTATAACACATGTATGTATCTAGTACATCCAAGTCTACTAAATTGATCAGTCTTGTAAAGACCTGGAAATCCCATGGATTATTTTTAAATACATGGGATTTATAGGAGTCCGCGAAAATTTACGGTTCCTGATTCTGAGGCCTGGTGTGCCTAGAATAAATTTCTTTAGTTTTGTTCAGAAACGTTCAGTAAAGGTATGAGCGAGTTTATATATCTTTTGAACCGGTGTTTTGAATGGAAATCTGAGGGCACCATTGAAAAACGCAGCGCCGATATTCTCTTAAAAAGACATTCACTTCGACGGTAGTTAGTCGAGGATAGAAGTTAGTTTTTTGGTTTTCATAAAAATAAAAATAAAAATAATGTACCCTACACTTTATTTTATTTAAGCTTCCATTTGTTTTGTGGTAGATAAATCCTCCTCATGGAGGATAGTGGTGGGACCACTGCGCCATAACCCCCCACCTATGAATTTATGGTGGTGGGGCCCACCTGAACTCAACCTCCCATGAGAGGATTAATGTGGTGGGGACCACCCGAGATCATAACCCCTTAAACTCCCCATTAAAGAGGAGTAACCCACAAGATCCAATTAATATGGGAGAGCCTCTTCAACTCCCCCTTATTAAATTTGTGACCACTCCCATCAATTAATTAGGTGGAGCCTATCTAATTAATTAATTCTCAATTTGAATTCGTGACAACAACTAAAATAATAGACAATCTACCTTTTCATTTGGGTTTTCATCATTCATTTGGTGGAACTTTGGAAAAGGAGAGCTAGGGAGAAAAGCTCCCAATGAAGAATTAAGAATTCTCCCCCGACGAAGAATGTTAATCCTCTTCGACTTCTTCCCCAAACACCTACCGATGTAAAGTGTCTTCCATGAGCTGACACAACTTGGGTTTGGAAGTTCTTAGCAGATGCGATGAACGACGATCCTCTTCGTCTTCTTCCAGCAACTCCATCAACGAATGAAGAATGGCCGACAAAGGTAGTTGGTTCAATTTGAATGCCTTGTTTTTTTCCTTTCATTTTAAATAAAGAAGGTGGTTGAGTTTTGTTCTTTGATTAATCTTTTGATTCCACCATAAACATAGAGGGTGTCGGCCAATCCAACATGGCCCGACCCCTTCGTCGATCTTGTTTATGTTGAAATTTCAGCGACGAAGCGGCAATGAGGCGACAAAGGCGGCAATAACAATGGTCGCGCAACCCACGTCCTCCACAACACACGCCTCCCCTACGACGCTCTGGAGCTCCCCTCCGAACTCCACCGGCCCGCGCCAGCCCGACCCACGCTGAACTGCCATGCCCGACCAAATCTTCCACTCCACGCCGACCTACCAAGATGACCCGCGACGTCCCTCGCATTGTCGCTGGAAGAATTGGAATGGCCTTCCAGGACGAGCCCCTCGAGCCACCCTCCACATGGTGTCGGCCGAACCGGCCCCGGCCTCCAGACCGAGCCACCGACATGGCGAACTGCGGGCCGAACTGCCCTCACAGTCCGCTGGGCTGGGCCCAGTGGGCCAGGTCAAACCTAATAGGCTGGACCACCCAATGGGCCAGGATAGACCCAAAAGGTCAAACCGGGTCACCCCAAACCGGGTCGGTCTAGACTGGGTTGGGCCGAGTCGGTCCGACCAAGTTGGACCAGACTTGGGCCCACTACAAACCATTACTTCCTTTGGCTATATCATTTCCATTAGATGACCATTTGAAAAACTGTCTACAACGTTGGTTTTCTTGGAGCACGACGGTCCCTTTGAGTATACCCCAATGGAGTTCGGGGTAATGTTGAGATATTGTCAGGTTGGATCGTACACGAATCCAGCCGGGCCCTCGAGACAAAAAGCTTATAACTCATAGACTGGGCATTCAATTAACATGTTTTCTATTACGTTGAGACCCCTATGACAAGGCAGACCTTTGAAATAATTATATGTGGGACTTCACGACAGTTGGAGTATTGACGTGTAGCTCATGGATCGGACCCTCCCGGAGATGAGTGAGCGGAGTACGGAGACCTAGTAGTTGGCTGAGACATGATGACTGCATGACTGATCCAACTCAGAGTGATTCGACTAGCCCTGTGGGGAGCTCCTGGTTGTGGCAGCAGAACCACGATAGAGAAGCGCCTGGTAGTTGGTGGTAGACCCACGGTACTCGACTGGATGAGTACCTTTGCAGGCTATTAGGGGGACTGCCTGGTAGTTGGCAGAAGACCCACAGTGGGGAGTGCCTCTATGTGAGCATGGAAAACCCACTGTACTCAATAGGAAGAATACCTTAGCAGTCCAAGGTTAGTGGGAAGTGCCTGGTTTTGGCATTAGGCCCACTATACTTGATAAAGGATGAGTTCTCTTGTTGCCATGGTTTAGACAATGTGAATAAAAATCTTGGTTGATCTGAGTTATTGACTTTTTTGTTTACCTCATGATTGAGATGGATTACTTGATAACATAGGTATCTGTATGGGCATATACCTAAGTGTGGTTATCTGTTGTTTTCTTACTTTTTGTTTTATCCTTGTGAGATTTTGTGATACCTTTAGGTTATCGGGGTCCCTACTGAGTATCGTTATACTCACCCCTGCACGGGCATTTTTTGCACCTCTTTGTGTTGTTTGCAGATGACGTACAACACTGATTGCGGCAGAGAGTAGCAGGATTGGACGGTACCCAGAGGTAGACCACTCGACAAGTGGGTACTCGAAGGATACTGATGGACGTGGAGTGCTGAGGAGGATATATCTACCTACCATTAATTTAGGATCTGTAGTGGATGATCTAGGAGATGCTTTCTATATTTCGGTTTTTGTTCCTTTTCAGTTGTACTTTTACTTTACAGTTGGGCTTGTATTTTTGGCACATTTTACTTTTTAGTACTCGTTTGTTCTACAGTTTTACTTAGTGTATTTCTTATATCATATACTATGTTGTCTGTTTTTATAATTTTTAATGGAATGCCTTCCCAGTTTTAGGGATTTATGCCTTTGGTGGTAGTCCCCAGCCGCTGGCCTATGGAAGGTGGGCTCGAGGTAGTCACGACTTGGGTCTTGAGGATGGGTCGTGAAAAATTGGTATCAGGGGATGTCAGTTCTACCGCAGAATAGAGAACTCGGATATTTTATGTAAAGCTATAGTGTTACGGGTACAGAGTGTGGTTTTCAGTTCAGGGAGTCCTGTATGGGTGCGACAGCCGTCGTATCCATACAGTAGGACTTTGACTACTGATTTTTGACTCAGTGAACGAAAACACTAATTGCTTTTGTGTTTTCAAAAGTTTTTTAAGTCATATCAACCAGTTTAGCTCTCCATGTATAAATATTTTGACCGTATCACATTTGTTTCTTTCAGTATGCCTCCCCACAGATGACTGACTAGAGCCCCAAGAGTTGTATGTAAAGATAGACCACCGAGCGACGAGGCCTCGGTGCAGGGCCCTCTTCCAGTGGAGGCACCAGTGGTACCACTACCCGTTGGGCCACCGATGCAACCATCCCTAGCAGTATACGATGTATGTCACATGAGAGCATTGTACGAGTTCCAGCACCAGAGGCCACCCAGGTTCAATGGAGAGACAGACCCACAGGCAGATGAGGATTGGATGGAGGCTATGGTGAGAGTCTTTAGACTGGTAGGGACACTGACCAACATCATGGTGATCCTTACTGATAGACTCCTTCAGGCAGCAGTAGGAAGATGGTGGAGCCTGATTCTCCCTGTGTATGACGAGGTGAAACTACTCTGGGAGGACTTCGAGATCCTATTTCGAGCGAAGTTTGTCCCATCCACTCTCTGTGTTGTGCATATACATGAGCTACTTCTTATGCAGCAGGGCAGCATGATTGTAGCTCAGTACTCAGTGAGGATCACAGACTGCTTGTGCTACTCCACTTATTTGGTATGAGACCCATTATTTAGGGCATGAAACTTTATGCGGGGACTCAGGCGAGAGATCAGGGCTTCCCTGATCTCCCTCACCTTCCCGACGTAGGTAGGGGTGTTGGAGCAAGCCCTCATAGTGGAGAGTTTCCTTGCTGAGCAGTGTCCAGTAGTGAGACCCCCCACTGGTCGACATGAAGCAGAGTATTCTACAGTTGGCAGTAGACAGAAGTCATAGAGGTCCAAGATGACTACACCTACAGGTGGACTACCGCAAGACTCAGAATCGGTTGTACGAGGAACCCGAAGTGGGGAATGAGCCCGACCTGTTAGGAGCGGAAAATTTTACTCAAGCAGAGGGCATGGTCAAATGGCTCGTGACTATCTGACCTGTCGTTTGGATGATCATCAGATGGCTTAAGGACCTCCCAGGTAGAGACAAATATTCGATCGAGGCAGTCTGCTCGGAGTAGACAGACATGCTAGAGGAGCTGGTCGTACAACAGGCGGTGGGTGACGATTTGAGGTGTTACCGGCACCACCACCATGAGGTCCACCCTGACCGTAGGGACCGGGTGGATAGGGGAGAGCTCGGCACCAGGCAGCGAAGGCTTATGATCATGGTACTCTAGAGATGATTCGAGGTACGATCTGTGTCTACTCAACCCTAGCTATAGTTCTTATAGACACAGGTTCCAGTCACTCTTTCATTGCTACTGCCCTCATTCAGAGATTGGAGATTTCAATGGAGATGTTGGCTCAATCCTTACGGCTAGAGACTCCTACGGGAGAAGACTCAATGACAGCACACTGGTGCCGGTAGTGTGAGCTTACTCTAGGAGGCGAGAGCATTGGCTTGGATCTCCTCATTGTGGTGTCAAGGCCTTACAATGTCATCTTAGGTATGGTATGGTTATCTATAGCTCATACTCATATCAACTATATTAGGCACATAGTGTGGTGTGTCCGCACGGATGGGACCAATTTCACCTGCACCGGCGAGAAGGGAGCCTTTGCAGCGCAGGACGGACTTACTTGGAAGAGGGTGAGGCCGATCACTCATCAGTTGGCCTACCTTACCCTTGGAGTAGTAGATGTGGAGAGTCTGATCTATCCCGTAGTGGTGGACCAAGATGATGATGTTTTCCCTGACGATGTTCCAGGACTACATCCTCATAGAGAGGTAGACTTCAACATTGAAATGTACCCCAGGACGACACCAATATCTACTCTTTCATATCGAATGGCTTTCGAGGAGCCTCATGAGCTATAGATACAGCTAAAGGACTTACAAGGGAAGGGATTCATCTTGCCTAGTTCTTCTTCTTGGGCATCCTTGATTCTGTTCGCTAAGAAGGTGGTTGGGATCTTGAGACTTTGTTTCGACTACCGTCTCCTGAACCAGGTGACCATGAAGATCATGTACCCACTCTAGAGGATTGACGACCTCCATGATTATCTAAAGGGAGAATGGTGGTTCTCAATGATGGAACTCAGATCAGGCTAACACCAGCTCAGAGTTTGAGACAAGGATGTGCCGAAGACGGCCTTCAGATGCCGGTATGGCCACTATGAGTTTTTGGTAATACCATTCGGCGTAACCAACGCACCAAAAATGTTCATTGGACTCATGAATATGATCTTCTAGCCATACCTCGATGGCTTTTTCATAGTCTTCATCGACGAAATTCTGATCTACTCAGCTACTGAGGAGGGGCATGCCAACCATTTGCGGGTAGTACTAGACACACTCCGAGAGCACCATATTTATGGTATGCTCTTGAAGTGCCATTTTTGGATCATAGAGGTTCAATTTCTGGGTATTTTCTCCTCAGTGGTTGTAGTTGTAGTGGATCCAACGAAGATTGAGGTGGTACTTGCTTGGGAGCCACCCAGGTGTGTGACAAAAGTGCAGAGTTTCCTGGGTTTGGCTGGTTATTACCAGAGGTTCGTACCAGGATTTTCCAGAGTTGCAGCACCACTATTAGCCTCGATGAAGAAGGGGAAACCCTTCGTGCGGTCAGAGAGGTGCCATCAGAGCATTCAGGAACTGAGGTAGAGGCTGACTAGTGCACCCATCTTGAGGCTCCTTGAGGAAGGCGTAGGGTACATAGTCTACTGAAAGGCATCAGGGACCGGACTCGGGTGTGCCCTGATGCAGGAGCGAGCAGTGGTCACTTATGGTTCTCGGTAGCTGAGACAGCATGAGCATAACTACGCTACCCATTTCTTGGAGTTAGAAGCAGTGGTGTTCGCCTTGAAGATGTGGTGACACTATCTTATTAGCGAGCATTTTACCATGTACTCTGATCACTCGAGTCTTAGGTATATCTTCTCATAGAAGGACCTAAACTCGAGACAATGATGTTGTCTTGAGTTCCTCCAAGACTATGATTTCGAGATACTCTATAATCCTAGGAAGTGGAACATTGTTGCAGATGCACTCAGTAGGAGAATAGGACTATAGCTTCTCAGCAAGGAAATAAAGCATCTAGCTACTTTACATATATCCTTTGTGGATAGACATGGAGCAGACTTTCTACAGTTTCTTATAGTCACTCCCCCACTTCTTCAGTGAGTCATGGAGGCCCAACGTGGAGACACTGACTGTGAGAAGCGACGTGCTCAGATATCCCTAGGGCAGGCACCTGATGGATTTTCTGAAGGTGGAGAGCATGTCATCCTCTTCAGAGGACATACCATGGTACCAGTGTCACTTCAGGAGGAAGTGTTGAGGGAGTTCCACACATCCCATCTAGCTGTAAATCCAGGTGTGGCGAAGATGTATTAGGACTTAAGACGAAAGCACTAGTTGCCTGGTTTGAAGAAGGCGGTAGCAGAGTTTTTCTCTCGATGCCTCACTTGACAGCAAGTGAAGGAAGAGCACCAGGTACCAGCAGGCTTGGTACCGCCTTTAGAGGTCCTAGAGTGGAAGTTGGATGGGATATACATGGACTTAGTAACTGGTAGTCAACGTACATCCAGGGACACAACTCGATTTGGGTGATCATTGACCGACTCACCAAGTCGGCCCACTTCATACCGATTAGAGAGCAAGGCTCAGTAGTGAGCTTGGGATGCCTCTATGTTCATGAGATTGTGAGGATACATGGATTACCTTCTTATATTATCTCCAATCGTGACACATGGTTTACTTCCCGACAATGGAAGGGTTTGCAGGAGGCTTTCGGGATACACCTTCGTGTGAGAACCACCATCCTTCTTTAGACAGGTGGTCAGACTGAGCTAGCCATTCAGACCCTCGAGGACATTCTACGTGATTGTGTCCTCATATTAAGTTATAGTTGGGAGGATCACTTACCACTGGTGAAGTTTTCCTACAAAAACAGATATCACTCTACCATTGGGATGGAACCTTTCGAGGCGTTATACGTGCAACCTTGAAGATCCCCCTTATGCTGGACAGACCCTGGGGAGTCAGCACTGGTGGGAACAAAGATGGTATGAGCTACCATAGAGAGGGTGAATATAATCCGGGTGCAGATGAAGACTACACATAGCAGGCAGAAGTCGTATGCCTATAGGAGACGAAGACCTCTCGAGTTTGAGGATGGCGACCACGTCTATCTACAGGTCTCACCTCAATGAGGTCTATAAAAATTTGGCCAAGGAAGAACGTTATCTTCGAGATTCATTGGATCTTTCCAGGTCCTCAGTAGAGTAGGCAAGGTGGCTTACCGCTTAGCTCTTCCACCTCAGTTATACCGGGTGCACGGCGTCTTTCATGTATCCTAGGTGAGGAGATACGTGCACGACCCTTCCCACGTCATCGAACATGGAAAGCTAGACGTCGACGATGGAGATAATTTCACAGAGGTTCCATTGGAGGTTGAGGATCAACATTAGAGGGTCATATGTGGATGGTTGATACCTATGGTGCGCGTACACTGGCAGCACGAGAACCTCCATGAGAGCACATGGGATCAGGAGGCTAAGATGCGTGCTCAGTACCCCCATTTGTTCCCTTAGTTGAAGTTGTAGCTTATGGGGATGTAAAGCATTGATTTGGGGAGAGTGTAAAGACCCAAAAATCCCGTGGATTTTTTTTAAATACATAGGATTTTTACGAGTCTGTAAAAAATTAAGGCACTTCATTCTGAAGCACGGTGTTTCCGAAATCAATTTCTGATGTTTTGTTCAGGTATGTTTAGTAAAGGTATGAGAGGGTTTGTATAACTTTTGAACCGATGCTCGGAATATCAATATGAGGACATAGTTGAACTGACATCACCATTATTTGCGTATGAAGACTTTCAATTCGACGGTAGTGGGTCAAGGATAGACGTTCGTTTTTGGGATTTATCCAAAAAATAATAAAATATAGTGCCCTACACTTTATTTTAATTAAGACATCATTTGGTTTATAGTGGATGAAACCTCCTCATGGATGTTTGTGGTGGGACCAATGAACCTTAACCTCCAATGAGATGTTATGGTGGTGGGGCCAACCAGAACTCAAACTCCCATGAGAGGATTAATGTGGTGGGGACCACCCGGGCTCTTAACCCCTTAAACTCTTCATTAAATTAGAGAAACCCACAAGATCCAATTAATATGGGGGATCCTCTTCAACTCACATTTATTAAAATTGTTACAAATATCATAAATTAATTAGGTGGATCCTATAAAATTAATTAATTCTCCAATTGAATTCATGCCAACAACTAAAATAATATACAATCTATTATTTTTTTGGATTGGAACCTTTCATTTGGAGGAACTTTGAAAGAGGAGAGCTAGGGAGAAAAGCTCCCAGCAAAGAACGAAGAAATATCCACTAATGAAGAACACCGATCCTCTTCGACTTATTCCTCGAACACCTACCAATGTGGAGCATCTTCCACGAGGCAACACAACTCGGGTTTTGAAGTGCTTGGTGAATGCGACGAACGACGATCCTCTTCATATTCTTCCCACATTTCCGTCAACGAACGACGAACGGCCAACAATGGTAGGGGGTTTACTTTTAATGCAGTGTTCTTACTTTATTTTTAAATAAAGAAGGTAGTTGAATTTCTTTCTTTGATAAACCTTTTGATACCACCCTAAACGCGAAGGGTGTGCGCTAAACCCACATGGCCCAACCCCTCCGCCAATCATGATTACATTGACCTTTCGGCAACTGAGTTGCAATGAGGCAAAGAAGGTGGCAATGACAAAGGTAGTGCTACCCACGGCCTCCCTGAATCGCGCTTCCCCCACGGTTCTCTGGAGATCCCTTTCCAACACCGTCAGCCCATCCCGGCATGAGCCGTGCCGATCGGTGCCCCCACGCCCCACGCGGCCTTCAGTTCGCCCTTCCGGCCTGCCCACAACATCTGGTGCACCCTGCCCAGCCGAATCGACTGAGATGCACCGGCCTCCTGAGCTGACCCGCGACGTCCTTCGCGGCGTCGTTGGCCAAATCGGCACGACCTTCTGGACCGATCCACCTAAACCGCGCCCACGTGGTGCAGGCCGAACCAGCCCCTGCCTCCAGACCGAGCCGCCTACATGGTGACCTCCAGACCGAACTTCCCTCACAGTCTGCTGGTCTGGGCCCAGCGGACCGGGCCAAACCTAACAGGCTGGCCGCCCAATGGTCTGGGCTAGACCCAACAGGTCAAACCAGGTCGACCCACACCGGGTCGTACCAGAACATGGCCCGCTACTGACTGTTACTTCTTTTGGCCATATCATTGGCATCCGAAGACCATTTGACTTACGTTAGAGACACTGATTTTCATTTGGCACGATGGTCCCTTTGAGTATACACCACTAGATTTTGGGTTAATGTTGAGATACGATCAGGTTGGATCATACACGAATCCAACCAGGCCCTAGGACTAGAAATATTATAACTCACAGAACAGGTGTCCAATTGACGTGTCGTCTGTTGCGTTGAGACCCCTATGACAAGGATGACCTTTGAGATACATCTATGTGGGACTTCTCTATAGTTGGAGTATCGGCCAGTAGCGCATGGAACAGACCATTCTGGAGACGAGTGAGCGGAGTATAGAGACCTAGTAGCTGGCTGAAACCTGACGATTGTTTGATTGATTCGACTCTGAGTGGATGAACTAGACCAGTGGGGAGAACCTGGTTGTGGCTGCAGAGCCATAGTAGAGGAGAGCCTTCTAGTTCGTGGTTGTCCCATGGTACTCGACAGGAGGAGTACCTCAACAGGCTAGTAGGGGGAGGGATGGGTTCTTAGTGGCAAACCCACAGTGGGGAGCACCTCTGTGTGAGCACGGCAGACCCATGATCCTCGATATAATTAGTACCTCAGCAGTCCAAGGTTATTGGGAAGCACCTAGTTGCAGAGGCATGCCCACTATACTCAACAGAGGAGGAGTTATCTAGTAGCTATGGTTTCGACAATGTGAATAAAAATAATGGTTGAGCTGAGTCAGTAACTTTTGTGTTTATCTCATTATTGAGATGGATTATTTGATAACTTAGGTATATGTATGGGTATATACCTAAGTGTTTTTTTCTGTTTTTTCTTACTTTATGGTTTATCCTTTTAGGATTTTGTGAGACCTTGAGGGTCTTGGGGTCCCTACTGAGAATCGTTATACTCACCACTGCACGGGCGTTGCCCGCACCTCATTGTGTTGGTTGCAGACGACGGACAGCGCTGACTGCAGCTGAGAGTAGCAGGATTGGACAGTACCCAAAGGTAGAACACACATCGAGTCAATACTAGAAGGAGTCTGATGGACATGGAGTGCTAAGGAGGCTATCTGTACCTACCCTTCAGGTAGGATCCATGGTGGAAGATCCAAGAGCTACTTTTCATCTTTCATATGGTTATCCCTTTTCATTCGTACTTGTAATTTATAGTTAGTCTTCTATTTCTGGCCCCTTTTACTTTTTAGTACTCTTTTTTTATACAGTTTTACATAGCGTTTTGCTTCCATTTTATACTATTTTGTGTGTGTTTAAAATTTTTAAAGGCAATGCCTTCCATGTTTTAGGGATTTATGCCTTTTGTGCTAGTTGCCAGCCTCTGGCCTATGGAAGGCAGGCTTGTGGTAGTCATGGCACGGGTCCCAAGGACAGGTTGTGACAAGTCGTTCAGGACATGATCTCTTGTGATCTTGCCAATGTTATGTAATAATGCACCGATTCTGGTTAACTAGTGTTGGGGTGTTACAGTTGGTATCAGAGGGTGTTTAATTAAATCCTTAGAAACTCGATTTAGAAAACCTCTGATTTTAGAAAATTAACCTAAGATAGACTTTGATGATTATTTTAGAATAATATCAAAAATTATGTTAATGTAGTTATTATGTGGTATTTCCAAGAAAAAACCATGTGTGGATACTATAAGTAAATGTGGTTCTGGAACAGATGTACCAAGGAGTGAAAATTTCGACTAGGTTATTTACAGTTGATCCGATGAATCTTGGTACATGACAACAAGCCTTAATGTGCACCTGTATTGACAATCCTGAGGGATATGCTTAGGATAAATTAAATTTTCATTACAAACTGATTTGATGGATTTCTATATAATATGAGAATTAATAACCTTGGTAAATCCTAATGTATTTTATATTAAAAATATGGTGTCAAGATATTCTCTAAATGATTTTATTACAATGTTTACTCACACTATGATTTCTGGTTTTAGATAACTAATGAATTCCAGGGAATTCATAGTAAAACTGAACATACTGTACAAGGTGGGCACAGTGGTGGAAATGAGCATCAAAATGGAATGCTGATAGGCGTAAAAGATATCATGTTCATGACAAATCAGTTTTTTAAAAATATGATCAGAAACATATACATTAACCCACTCATGAACACGACAAAGAAGAAAAACGCAGAGAATGATATGAGCTCCAGCAATGGAGACTATGGATAAAAGAAAGCTCAACATCCATCATGCTGGAAATGTTGAAGGATACACCCTAGAAAGTGTTTTAATGGAATAAAGATATGCTTTTTGTGTGGGAAAGATGATTATAAATTAAATAATTGCCAACAAGAGATGAAGAGTACTATGAAAGAAAATAAAAATTATCCTAATAATCCATTTACAGTCATTTTCTATAAATTTAGGGGACCTAGGTATTACCCGAGTCAATTTCCTATTCTACAGGATATCCTCTATGTCATGGTAGAACCACTATGGAAAAATATGGATAGAGAAATGATTAAAATTATTAATGCTATTTGTTGGTGGGATTACATTGGAATAATTTTTTCTTGAATGTGTAACCCTGATGTTTGTTATGTGAAAATGATATATTAAGAATAATTACCCTTTCTTTAGTGGATGTAGTTATAAAGAACCATTTGGTTTATATGATCCTTTTATTTGAGGCAACTATAGGTTATTACATTTTGGATGAAAATGAGAGGTATGAGATAACATTTGTGGTTAGAAAATGATACGGTTATTTTTGATGAATTTATCTAATTTTTGGAATGATATAAATTTATATAGTGTTTAAAAATGACAATATGTAGACCATGTGACAACCCGCCATCCCTGAAAAAGCTCTGGGAATTGAACCCCCAACCAAAGTGTTACTGGGAGTTATCACCTACCACTGGACTACGTGAAGTCCCAAGTTATTATGAATAATTATTTTTAGTTAAATTATTTTATGGATCAAGAATATGTTGATTTTGGTAATTTTTATTTATTAAATAGATATCGTTATTATAGGAAACTTATTTAGTGATTAATTGATAAAGGTTATTTTTTAAGATGTTCTCTCTTTTGGGAACACTATATACCTAAGGATAATAGAATACTATAGGATTTCATTTGAGGAGTAATGTTGGATTTAAATTTTGGAAGAATCTTTGTTTTAATTGGGTACTTATATCTATTTAGGTTATTTATGTAAATGATTAAACTATCAAAGAGAATATGTAATTAGGATAACTACTTTTATGTATGTTACTTTAAGTGTAGTCGATGTTATTTGGAGATAAATGTTAAGGTTTATTGTCGAAGAATATATGATCAAATACAACTGAATTTTGGGTTTCAAACTTCATTTGGATTATTTTAAAGAATTTTAAGGAAAATTTTTATAGAATGGTAATTGTTGAACATTGGGTATTGTTTGTTTAATTTTGGAGATTAAGAGTAGTATTTCTTTCTATAAGGGATTATCCATTTTGGGGATCAAATAATCTTGTAATAACATGTTTGGTTTTGGTTAATGTCTAAATATAAGGGAAATATATATATTTCATATTTTGTGGATTATTTGATTCACTATAAGTTGATTCTATTGCTTCAGGTGTGACCAAATCATCATGAATACTCATCTTTTCGAGAAAAGATGAGTTTGTGGTAGAAATTTATTAAAGGATGAATCTCTACATGAAAGGTAAGTATATATCCTTATGTTCTTAGTCAATATTTTAAAAAAATTCATAAAAATTATGAAAAGTAACTTAAAAAAACATTATCTGTTTACTCTTTCAACTAGGTAATCAAATACTGTTTAGCCCATCACATGTTTATGGTTTTCTCGTAGTTCACATTATTTTGATCATGTTTTCTATCAATATCCATTAGAACATGATGTTTTTTTCAGTTTCATATCCATGTTTTCTAACATGGAACCCCAGTATGGGTTATCTCATGTGACCTTTTTTACTTCTCTTTGTTTTTTTAAAGTGATAGTTTTATTGACTCTTTTTCTGATGTGATATTTGAACATAAATGATATGAACTATCAAACCCCTAATTTTTTATGAGTTTAAATTTTGAGGTGGAAATTATTTTGAAGAGGGGATAATATAACACCCCAATATTTCACTATAAGTTATATCATTAAATTAATTCAATAGCTTATATTTCGTGCAAGACTGACTTGGCTTACATTATAAAAATGATTGAGTTTCTGTGAAACAACACATTTGTATTATAATTGTTCAAATGATATTTCTATTACATAAAAATTAAATACAGTAATATAAATAATAACAAATAAATTTTAAATTTAATTCATACTTATATCACATTCATAAACCATATTTATAAAGAAATTTATAAGTTTCCTTAAAATATAACTACTATTTTGATAAATGAACTACTTCGTATGCCCTTTTCGGAATTAAAAAAAATAATTTTGTAAACTATTATAAATTTAATTGGGTAAAATAAACTGAATTTTTGATTTCAGAATATTAATATTATATTAGGTTGGGTGTTTGATAATTTTTTGATAAGTTTGATTTTAAACGAACAGTGAAAAATACTGTGTTTTAATTCAAAAATGACTTTTTATCAAATTTATTTAAATTATTATTTTATCATATTAATTGGTTTTAGATTATATATATATATAATTTATATTTTTATATTTTAATATAATGTGGGTAATTGGAAGTAATTTTTCATTAAAATTTGATATAAATACATGAAAATATTTTGATAGTTTTTACTTTATAAAAACCCGCTTTCTGGTTTTCACAATAGGAATTAATAGTAAATTAAATAATGAAACATATATGGCTTAAATTTGGTAAAATATACATCCTTTATAAATCCTAATTTTCAAAATTTTCTTAGGGTTAGGTTTTGGTAGTTTTTTGAAAACATTAAATTTTTGATGAATAATGAAAAACAATACATTGTAAAAAATGAAATTTTAATTTAAATTTTTTTTTTAATATAAATTTATTTTAAAGAAAAAATATATAAATAATACCTATATTAGTGAAACATAAGTCATTGGAGTAATTTTATAATAGGATGAGATATATGAAACTTTATTGAACTTTTTAACATCTTTTACCCACCTTCTGGGCACATTTCCAAATTTTCATAAAATGTAATTTTACCACTTCTGTGAATTGAATTTAAAAAATCCTAGAAACATGTTTTAAATCAGTATGTAAAATTTGGTTCAATAGGATGAAAGTAATTTTTCATGAATAATAACTTTTGAATTTTATTTACCATGATTAAATGTTAATAGGGTAATTAAAGGTAAAATGATACTATAATTACCCCAACACATGTCCAAATTCTATTGTATAAGTGTAATTCAATCAAAATCATCCTTTGAATAAAATATGATTTTTTTATCCACTTGGATTAGATTATGACATTTATTATTATTTTATTTAAAAAGATTTAAAAGTGTAAAATTTAAATTCTAATAAATAAGCATTTTTAATATAGGGTTATACATAATATAATCCTGATGATAAATATTCATTAGAAAGATAATATGATTTTCTAAATCATGGTATTCCATTTTTAATTTTTAGACATTAAATAACTAAATTTATTTATGACCCAATGATGAGGAAGTAATTACATTATCAATGAAAGATTAAAATAATGGATATTATAAATATTAAAATAAATGTAAATTGAAACTTTTTATTTCATCCACGAATTCTATAGGTGAATATGACATTTTAGGATTGATTCAATGTATTTGTTTTTGAATAAATTTGGTTTTTATGACCTTCACAATATCCAAAAACTAAATTTTGTCGAAATTGACATAAATGATTTTTTAACACAAATAATATTTTATTGAATGATATAATATTATAAAAAACAAAAATTTAGAAAAAGGACATAAAAATGATATATATTTCATTAATGACCCACTTTATGTTCTCTTAGAAATTTATAGTTTTTTTATAAACCATATAATACAAAAATAAAAGTATACATGGTAAAAGTTACACTATTTAACTAAGAGTTTGATCTAAATGAGACTATTAATATGGTGACCTAAACTTGTCTACAACCTATTGGTTGAGTGTTTTTAGACCCACCCCACCATATCCTCGATATGAATCCTCTGGAGCCATTATGATCAGAAATTATTTTATAATAAATTAATATTTCACGATTGTCCTAAAGTGCCCCATACCTCTCCTATGAAAGGTTACCTCCCCTTATCTTAAATTAACACCTCTAAATACATTTGGCTTGACGAAACCCGGATCAAATCTCATCCCAACTACCCTCACTCCATCTTAGAGTCCTAACATAGATCATAAATCAATCCTAAGAAGCCCTTTTGTTCAAACCAAAAGGAAACACCCGAAGAAGAGGTAATTATTTCATAAACTCTATTAATGATATTTTCTTCTCCAACTTCCTATTTCTTTGTTTTTTCCATAAAAAATAATAGCTATAGTACCTTCAATATACTAATATGTTATAATAAATATGATACAACCATTTTCATTATTCTATTTATCCTATGATGTCAATTTCACCATACGTGCATACACAGGGCTTACCATCTCCATGTCATGGTGTAGTTTTTTATTCAAAAAATCATTATTTGGATGGGTATAACAATGTGTATAATTTATTTAAATAATAAATAATAAATGTTAGTGATAATTTATACACAATCCAACTACATACTTTTACACAACAATAGAATAACATTATAACTCGTGTGTACGTACGACTTACCATCTCCACAGCGCGATGAGATTTCATTTCTCATTGTAACCATTCAAGAATATTTTGCATTTGAAGATAAAAAATAATGTCAATTAACTTAATATGATTCTGGATATAAAGATAATACATCTTATCCAAAAACACATGACTTGCATAACAAAACATATAAAGGAAAACATATCCGTTAATAGCCGAAACAATGATATTAATGAAACATTATTAACAAAACAACATTAGAAGATCATATATGATATTATAATTATATATTTGTTTTTTTATAATTAAATAACAATGATTTAACTATTATACAGGAGGTTAATGTACCCTTGACTAAATAAATGTACAAGTTTAGGAGTTTTCATCTAACTTTTTATTCCTGTTAGGTTCAAGCTATATTTTCCAATATTTACTTTTGAGTGGTGTATGTAATACCCATGATTGTATTATTTGTGTTACATAATTTAATTTATGGATATTTAAATCTTAATTTTATGATACTTCTTTTATGGGGTGTATGTTTTTTATGTTACCAAATCGGTAAGGGAGTTCTTAATTTGAATTTCCACTCATTGGCTTTTACACAAACATAATCGATTATTTTACTCCAAGATTATGTGTGAATCACTATTTATTTATTTATGTACTAATTCCCACTCCCCTTTGTGTTGATATACTTTTTATACACATAATAACAACATTGATAAATTCTCAAGTCATCGATATAAACTTGATAAGAGTAATCTTAACTGAGTTTCCATTCATTGAGTCAAACATCCATGTAATTGGTGTTTTTTTACAAGAATATATCTGAATGTCCTATAATTTATTTCCACTTAATATCTAATAATATTAAGTGTATTTATATTTTTCACAAATAATTATGTCATTTATTTATCCTCAACCTAAAAATACAGTCTTTATAAAGGATTTCATCTCAATTTACATTCCATAGAGAATTTTTTTGTTGATATGTGCCAATTCACATATATATGATCAATAAACTATACATTGACATAGTATATCATGAATAACTTTATTATCAAAATAGTATAATGTTTTTATTACCTGAAATATTTATATTCAAGTGTCTCTCATTTGTTTAACAACTAAAACTAAAATATCATTTTAAATGCCCTAAAGATTTATTCTTCTAAATCATTCTTATTAATTTATATTTTTTAAAAAATGGTTTTAATAATAATTTTTTTAGATATAAATGATTTAAAATTAAAATTACATTTAGAGGTTTGAATGTGGTAAGGTACACATTGATTCAAATAAACAATTTAAATGGGTTATTGATAAATAGTGAGGCTTTTAAATATTTTCACGAAAAAGGGGATATTTCTATCAAATGGTTTTACTAATTATTTTCATTTATGTCAATATCCTTCATTATTCGTGATTGATGTTGATTTTTTATTATAAATGCATCCATATTTTATTTAATGAGTAAAATTTTAATATGGATGTTCTATCTTTATACCATTAAAAATTTAACATTTCTTTGGCTTGTTTTACTTAGATTTTTTATATTATGTTTCACCATTTTCATATGAGGAATGCATTGGACATTGTACGTGATGGGTGGGTCCCTCTATAGCCCCTCGATGCATCAATAGGTCTCATGAGAAAAACGAGTATCTTGCCAAATGGCCTTGAACAAATATTTAATTTTGTTCTTAGCATGAGGCCTTGACTATGTGGTCATTATATCCTTCATTATGCATTCCATCATTATGAAATTATATATTGATATTACAAGTGATTATTCGACTGGTATAATTTCTATTTGAATAAGTAAATGGAATTATTTGATTTATATTTTCCAAATTATGTTGATGTTTATGTTTAAAAGGCTGGTGTTTTGGTCTTATACATTTCCTTAAATTTTTAAACTTATTTATGATAGATTCCTCTATATTGGTATCCTTAATGAGAATCTGTGCTCACCCCTTTCTTATGTTTTATTTTTTCCAGGATGCAAAGAAGTATATTATTTTTGACCTAGAGGGATGTGCTTATGGATATGAGTGTGTTCTACGGAAACACACTATTGTTTTTTTATTTTTCACATTGTAATGTAATGAATGAGTATGTATATAGTAATTCCAGGGATATTAAACAAGTCAGTATTTTGGGACTTGATCTCTTATGATCATGCCTATGTTATGTAATAATGCACTGACTCTAGGTAACCTAGTTTAGGGTGTTATATTAGTCCTATATCATCCTCATACTCTTTAAAATATTTTAAAATATGGTCAAATATTAAAAATAATATCCTAGATATAATTATTTGTCATTATGTTTTTGGAATATCCTATATTCATCTCAATCATCCATCAAATAGGAAATTAATTCATTTTTCATGTGAATGGAGGCCTATCACTTTGTGAACTAATATAACTATTTTCTATAAAAATATCACAATAGTGGTTATAATGATGTATTTATGATATATATATATAAATGATATTCATGATATATATACAATTATAGAATGAAAATAAAACACATAGTTTCATACCATTCTATACAAAAGAAAATAATAATATCGTTCAAGCGTATATGCGTACTACAACCTCCATGAAGTGATGTGATTAGTGCTTCACAACCAAGACACATGGATGATATATAAATTATATATAATTATTTAATATAATTTCTATAATATTATTCTCATTAATTATGATAAAAAGTTCCAACTTTATTTAGATAATGATAATTGAAAATTGAAAATTTTACTCATGTGTAGGTATGACCAACCATCTCAATGATTGTAACATAGACATATTTTAAAAAATAATATTTTATTATTGGATTTAAAATAATATTTTACATATAAAAATTCTAATTATTTTATTATTATTATTTTCGAGATGGAGGAGTAATGAATGACTATACCACAGTAATCTGACCAATAAAATTTCTATCATTTGAACCAGTTTTAAAAAAAAATCACCCAACAGGATCTTCATTGATTATGTAATTTTATATAAAATTATATTAAATAAATAATATAAATAAATTACATGAAAATGATCTTATGAGAGTATAAAAATAAGATAAGTTTATTATTCAGGAAGATAAGGAATGTACCTGAAGAGTTAGCCTAAAGTAGGGGACCAAGTTTTAAAAATCATTTTTTAAAAGTTTCCCTAAAAACAATATATTTATTCCATTTCAATAATTTTTAAAACTATTTCAATGAAGGTTTATAATATTATCTAATTATTTTTTTATTTAATATTTAAGCATGATTTATTTTTAAAAAATTGTTTTAATAGTTATTTTTATATTTTTTGATTGATTTACATTTTTTTTCATTTCTGACAAAAAGTTTTAAATAAATGTTTTCTATATTATATAACATTTATAACATTTCCTTAATTCATGAAAAATCATTAAATATAATTTTCAATTAAAATTATATAAATTTTTTAAATAAAAAGTTTCGTCTGAATTTTTATTAGTTCTTTTAAAATATGTTTTCTTCAAATGGAAAGGATAAATTCCTCTTCAAATATTCCAAGGGATATTTGAAACAAAAATCCATCTACGATGACATCAATTGAAGATACTTGAAGTTAAATTGTTTATTTCCTTATGAATCAATACAATGATATTTTCTTAAATGAAATATCCTCTTTCCCCCTTTTAGGTATTTTGTTTTTAAATATTGGATTTTAAATAAAAAGGTTATTTGGATATCCAAAAATATTATTCCTTTATGTTTTAAAATTGTATTCAACGGTTTTATGATAAAAAGGATAATTTATAATTTGTTTACATGGTTCGTGAGAATTATATGTGTAATGGGTGAGTGTGATATTGATTATATTACTGGTTGATAAACATTTTAGGTCAGGGGTGATACTGATATAACATATACTTTAGTTTCACATAGAGAGCTCCAAGTGATCCTAATATAACTTATATGATGTATGTACCCAGATATAACTCGAATGAATTGTGTAATTTTCCTTATCCTAAAAGAATATAATGAGTGATTTAATATTGAGTTTTCTCCCATGGATTTAATTGGGCACAAGTTATTTCAATAATGGGTGACGAGCATGTTTCTTTATGTTGGAAAAATTGATTTTATTTGTTTATAGACAGTTTTAGTGGTATTGTTTGAGAAACAGGTGTGTTCTATTTTTATATGGAAATAAATCATCTCATCTGCTCAAATATCATATAGGTACATTTAAAATTTCCAATGTTTTAATGTTTTTTAATGGACTAACTGTTTCTTATTTTTATGTCCAATACTAAGAATTTTGTATTCATTCAAATTTTTAAAAAAAATCAATGGGTTTTATGGATGAGTAGGAACATGGATGAAGTCAACACAAAATTTTTGAAAAGTTTTCATGAAAAGAAATAATATTTTATTTTAATTACTTTCTCTTTATTAGAAAAATGGTTAATAAATATATATTTCCACATTTATTTTATTGTTTACAATGTATATTTTTTTATAATTATCTAAAACTCTAATGCTAAAAGATCTTTGGGAATAATGGAATCCGAATTATAGTCTAAAGATTTTTGATTAGGTTATGATTATGGATGGGATCTTAATGTTGAAATCAAATTAGAGTTTAACTAAATTTATAGGTTATGATGTAATTTAAGAATAATATATAAACCTCATATAACCACAATTGGTAGTATTCTAGGGAGAATCGTAGTTATTTTTGATAAATTAAATAATTTCTAGATAACAAGAACAATGAAATTCTAGTTATTATCCTCTTCATAAGACGGTATATTATAATTTTATTGATATGATCACAAAACTATTAGTTGCTTTTAGTTAATGGATAGATACATTAGTGAAAAATTTAAAATGGATTTAAGTGATAATGTGGGGGAAATATGAACAAGAAAATTAACTGAATAAGAGCTTTTCTGATAACTCATATGGTTGTTGATAAAAAAAATATAATCAGTAATGATTGACAACCTAATAATTATCGTGTTTCTAAATGCACTAAATTTTATATAAATGAACCCCCTTTGAAGTTCAACTTATACTTATCATAATAATAAATATATTAACTGAACTATGTGCTATAAATACAGAACGAATCACCCTAGAAAATGATTAAAATAAAGTTCATGCAGCTTTATATATGGTAAATGTGTTTATAAAGTAATATTTTTCATAGGAAAAAATGAATCATTCAGTAAAATACATGAAGGAGAATGATTTCTTCCCCAAGTTATCAATTTGTCTTTTAAAATTTGTGGAGAATGATCATTATTAAAATCAATGTTCTAGGGTGAAGGAAGATGAATGAGACAGAAAATACTATATAGATATAAATTTAGAAATACCTAATTCTGTTATATTTTAACATAAGTAAACTAAAAATCACATAGGAATGTTAGGGATTATTTATTGGATTATATTTTGAATTTTTTGAATCTTACGACATGATTCATATTTTTGTTTCTAGGAATGAAGTATGAAGGAATATTATAAGAGAGTATGGTTAAGGTATTATATTGAATTTGAATTGTTAAGGTGTCTATATTAAAAATTTATGATATAGTGTTATATTTAAGGGTTATCATAATTATAAAATAATTAATACTCTTTTGATTATTTGTGTATATTTGGAAAGTTTTATTAATTTTTTATAGATGTTTCAGGTATAAAATACCATTAAGTTTATCATGTGGAATTTTTTTGAGAAAGAATTATCTTTTAATTCCATGGAAATATTTTTAATGGTTTGGGTAACATTTAGGGTTTATATGATCTTTTATTTTGAGTTAATTATATATTATTACATTTTTGGGATGCCAAATGATAGGTATTAGAAAAACATTGAGGTTCGAACTATTATTTATTGTTGAATATGTCAAAAATAGTTTTGAGGATGTTTATCACATTTCTTGTTATGTAAAAAGCATTATATTGATAATATTTATGAAAATGTAAAACACACGGGTCAATTGAAAACACATTACATCAAAAGTTTTGCGAGGGTTAAACCCACGCATGATGGACGAAAAGGGTAAATCACATACCATTGAACTACGTGACCTCATGATTAGTATTAAAAAAATTTCATTCATTTAATCTTTATGATAGATAAATTTTAAGTTCATTTTCATTAAAAAATGTCATTTATATAACCATGGGATGAAAAAGTGAATTACTAATTCTATGATTAATGTTATTTCAAAATAATATCACTATTAATTTAGAGAGAATTTTATTATTACTGTAAAATGAATAAGGTGAGAATAAATTTTATATATAAAGTTTAAATTATCATCTGGATTAACATATAATTTTTGTATAGCTTATGGTGATTCATGTAAATTATAGAAATGAATAACATATCTTAGATATTATTAAAATTAAGAAATTTCATGATTATTATGAGACATTTAGAGTGATTTATGATATTTAAAGATAAATATTAGATTTATCTTGGATGACTATGTGATCAAATAATTCTAATTTTTGGTTGTTAATCTATGCTCAGAATAAAATATATTATTTTTAAGGATTTTTATTTTTCTAAATGATCTATGATGAACTTACAGTGCTAATACTTAATTTTAGAGAATAAATGAGTTTTATTTAAATTAATTCTTAATCTTATATGATTTATTATACCTTTTTCAACCTATTATTGATATGGTCAATGCCAAAATATATTTTAACATTATGCTATTATTTTTTTACTTTCTGATATGTATATGTTTGTTGTAGTTATTGTTTAAAGAAAAAATCTTCAGTACTCATAATTTAGAGAAAAAGATCATATTTTGGTTGAAATTGGCCAAAGGGTGAAATTACAGGTGTCAATTTTTTATATTTTAATAAATTATTTTATATTTAGTAAATGAATTACTCAACCATAATAAAAGTATTTTTAAATAAAAAATATTCATTTTAGTTTTATTTGTGGGAAATCAATGGTCATTTAATCCATCATTGGTTTATGGATTTCTGATGGCTAACTATTTACTGAATATGTTCTCTATCACTCTCTATCAGTCCGTGGGAGTTAAGTGTTTCTTCATATCAATTTTTTCACTTCCAACATATATTCTTATACCTGTTATCATATTTTGTGTTATTCATGTTAACCTTCATACCTAAATTTCTATCATTTTATGCATAAGTTTTAATGAACTTTTTATGATGTGGGTTTTCAGAAATGGTATTTTTAAAGTTAAAAAACTTGTTATATAGATAAAATTATCATTTCATGTTTAATATTTCATATTGGGGATAGACTGGAATATCCAAATATTTTAAATGTAAAGATTACGTTCGATAGTATATAAGATACAGAACACATAGCTTAAACTTGTGATGAAATATTATTATTCAAATATTATAATTATAAAATAGCCATTAATTTGTAGTTATGAATAATAATTAATAATTTAGGAAATAAATATAAAGGTAATATCCAATTTAAATTTAATTGGTAAATTCAATGAAAACAATCACCTAAATTTTAGTAAAATCAATTTATTCATCAAAAGTATGATTTATTCAATAAATTCTATTTATTTCATTTATCATTTAATATTATAATTTAGTTTGAGAAATTATAGAATAATTATTTTAAAAAATTATATAATTTTTAAAAAATTATTTTAATAAAATTACTTTAGGGAGTGTTTTTTGTGTTTTTTTGAATTTCTAGTGAATGGTGAAAAATACTAATTTCTAATTGAAAATTGTATTTTATTTTAAATAAATAATAAAATATAATAAAAAATATTATTATTAAACATTAATTAGATAAACATATTTAAAATAATTTAATGATTGGTTTTTTAATATATTTTGATACTAGATTTTTTTATAAAAACACTTTATAATTTAAATTTCATTTTTCTAAACAACTGTTATTCATCACGTTTTGATGGATTAGTTGTAATATATACTTTTCCTCAAATTTTTATGAAAAGTTTAAAAAATAGACATTATATTTTAAATCATTGGGTTAAAATTTATTAAATAGGTGTCTTTTAGTATTTCATAATTATGAATCGTTATCTTTGTAATATTTGTTATAACATTTAAAAGTTAATTGTGTAATTAAGGAATAAATATTATTTGATAAAAACAATAAAATTACCCTAAAACTTGAATAAATATTATTTGATTATTATACCTCATCCATAATCATCTAATAAAATAATTTATGACCTTTTCTTTCTATTTTGAGTTCATTATAACCTTTATAACAGTTGATTTAAAGATAAGTAAAAATAGTACACACTTGTTTCTAATTAATATGACTTCTCTAACATGTGGGTAAATGATATATGCTTATATATAATATTTATTTTGAAAGATAAAATAATTATATTAATCATGTTAAGTTATTACTAATTTTTATTGAAGATAAAAATCTCATAAATAATAACACAACACTCTTGCAGTAATTTTTCAATTTATAGAAAAAAGAATTAAATGAAGTTACAAATATAAAGAGTAATATATTTTGAAATAAATAACATGATCCATGAATTCTACAGATGACCATGAGATATTTTGGTTATAAATAAATTTTTTCATTTAGTTGTTTTCAAGATTTTATTAAAATCAATGTATTTTTTAAAAAAAAGGAACAATATTTATATTTTAAGATAAATAATAGTCAATTAAATGATATAAAATTCTTAAAAAGTTATATTACATAATGTTATTAATATATGAAATATAATATTATCCATAGTCTTTTATTGGATTTATTTCAATTTATTTTAATTATCACGATTCCCATTGATTTAAAATCCATTTTCTCACGATTAGTGTAAAACAGGTTAACATCGGATTGAAAATAATAAATATGGTTAAATGTATATTAAAAAATTTATAATTTTAATGCATGAGATAATTTTGAATAATAAAAATATTATATCCAATATAAATCTGTTTTGACCATTATAATTTGAATATTAATTTATATTAATTTTAAATTTTGATAAATTCCAAGAGTGGCCCTCCCCTCTCTTATAAAAGGAAACCTCCTCTTCTTAATCCTTGACACATCATAAACCTAATTTTTACGAAACTAGCTTAAAAAATTCACATTTATAATAACTACTATCTTTTTAGAGATGATAGTCTATGTATAATACCCAATCATATATGTATTATTTTTTTATGAAAAAAAGATTTCCAAAGATTATGTATAGTTTTTATCCACATGATTTCTTCTTGTTCCATATAAATCCTACTTAAATTATTTATTAATAATTATGAAAAAAAGAAAATTATATATAATATACTAAAATGTTATTATTTTATTGGGATAACCTATATCCATTCTGAATATCCATTATATGTGATAGGAATTCATCATTCATGTGTATAATGGACTACTACATCACAAAGTGATGTAATTTTTTTTCCATCACTGTCATTGAAGACTAGTTATAATTATAGATTTATGATATATACATATATTATAATCATTACATATTTAACTTTATTTCATGATAATATATTATATATTTTCTTACCTTTCCATGCACTACATAATGATAAGTACATTCTTGTGTACGTGGAGACAACCACCTCCATAACATGATGTGAATAAATTTTTGGCACCACATAACATGAATGATATTTGTAAGTATATATAAAAAATTAATATGAATTTTATAATCTTATTATTATTGTGGAAATATAAATTAACTCTTACCACCTTTCTATAATGATAATTGAAATATTGAAATGTTACAATAGCATTTGTACAAAATACCATATCCAAGATTATAACATATTTTTTATAACTATATTTTATGGTTAGTTTTAAATTAATAATTGGTGTATAAGAGTGGTAATTTTTTAATTATTATTATTATTATTTATATATTGGAGTAATGAACAACTTAACCATAGTTGACGTACCAAAGACATTTCTGACACATGAGGTGATTATTGTAAAATATATCTAACAATAAAATATTCATTTATTTACTCATATATGCCCTAGTATTAAACTAAATAAATGAATAATTATCATGAAAAATAGTTTTATGAAGTTAAAAAATAAAATATTTTATTATTCGAGAAGTCAAATATTTTATGGGATGAGTCATAAATAAGGTAAGAACACTTTCTTAAAACATATTTTAATATTTCCCATAAAATTGTATATTTTTTCAAAATAAATATTTTCTAAAATAAATTTAAATTAGTTTCTTATGAATTTTATATGATTTTTCAAATTCATTTTCACCAAAAAAAACTACATGGTTTGAAAAAAGTCGTTTGGAATTTCTCAAACGAGCTACTTTGTGATTTTTCTAAAAAAATAATGGCGGTAATGATTTTTTGCCAAAATTGGAATTAAATTATTTCTCTCCCATCATGAATAATATTTTATTTGATTAATATTATACTTTTTTATTGGATTATTTTCAATTAAAATATTTTCATTTAAAATGGTGCAGTTTTTGAAAAATTGTTTTTTCAAAATAGAAGGATATTTTCCTCAAGAAATGTTTTATGTGATCTCTGAAAATCATTTTTCATATAAGATGAAATTATTTGATGTTATGTAATGTTAAAATAATATTTTATTCAATAATGTTCACAATTATTATTTTTTTCAAAGAAAACCCCATATTTTATTTTGAGGTATTTTTGATTTGATTATTGGGTTTATAAAATACTAAGGTATTTTGATATCCAAATGAGTTTTTTATACAGATTAAAAAGAGTTTTTTAATGGATTTATGATGAAAAGATGAAATACTAAATTTTTTATACGGTTCTTGATAATTATATGTGAAATTGGTGGGCCAAATATAGCTTATTTGATATGATGTTCCCCATTATAGCTCATAGGTGTGCCTGATATAGATTATATATTTTGTATACATAGATAACACCATGGTGATCCTGATACATATTATATGATCGATGAACCAAGGTAACACTTCAATTCATTACGTAGTGTTCTTTTTCTTATCAATCCATAATGAGGGATTTACTAAGGATGTTTCTCCTATGGACTTAACTAAATATCAATAATTTCTTAAATAGTTGATGAATGTAATGATCTATATTTCAAAAAATGCATTTTCTTTTTTTTAGTTTTAATGTTTTCATTGACAAAAATGGGTGTGTGATTTTCAGGTTGAAATTAGTTATTTCATCTAGATAATGATCGTTTAGAAAATGGTAACCCTTTCAAGTGTTATTATTTTTTTATAGAAATATGTTTTTAATTTTTTGTATGTCCCTTATTGTGATTTTTGTTCTCATTCCATATATTAATAAAATTTCATAGCTTTCAAATACTTTTGTAGAAATAGATTATGTAGAGATAAAAATTGAGAATATTTTTCATTAATAGAAGTCATATTTTCTTAAATATTTTTTTTGGTAAAATGGATACTAATTTGAAGTTCCCACATGTAATGTATGGGTTACTGTGTATGAGTTTCTTATTTTTCAAAAACTCTAATCCTAATAGATCTCTAAAAAATATGGATAGTGAATTATAGTCTACAAAATCAAACGTGTTTTATATATGTGGATGGGTACATATATTATAAGGTTGGTAAAATCTACCTAGGTAGTGTAAAATAATGATGAAATAATATGAATCATCTTATTACTATTGGTATGAAGGATTTACTTATAAACCATGTTATATTTTCCATTATAATGATTGATATTATCCTATTTATGGATTGGAAGTATTCATAGGATGGTAAGATTTATTTTAGAAATAAATAATTTTTTTTTCAAATGGGTTTCACATTTTACATAATAATTAATTCTATCAAATAATAACATGTAGAGATGATGAGAAATTTATCAAATTTGGAATTGAATATTACGTGTCACATATTTCTAAGAAGAATAAAAATGTTGACCAAGGTAATAATCCTATAGTAGATAAATACATGGATGTATTTTCAAAGGTATTATTATGTATTATACCTTAATGGAGGTATTTAATAAATTAATTATTTAGATATTGATACTAAGACTATATAAATACCGCTTTATGTAGTGGTTCGTGTAGAAATTTTGGAATTAAAAAATAGATAAAAGTCTTTTGTGGAACATGCTTCCTTCATCATACTAATCACTTTAGGGTTCTCCCATTTTTGGTAATTATTCTGGATCAATGTTGTACTGTATTTATTATTTTTCATTGAATAACTTCACTATTAAGAATAAATATTGGTTTCCAAAAATATATGAATATCTTTATCATCTTCATTGAGATCCATTTTTTCAGAATAATAGTCTTAGATATGGGTATGATAAGCTAAAGTTGGTAGAGGATGATATTCCAATTATAACATTTTAGAGAATTTATATGAATCAGTAGTTTGTGGTTATTCCATTTTGGTTAAAAAAATGATCGAATTATTTTTAGGTACATTATGAATTGAGTTTTCAATTAACAATTAGATAAAGGTTGGGTTGTTTTACTTCATGACAACCATATATATTCATAATTTCATGATGATCTAGCGAAGAAATTTATGTTTATTTCAAAAACATTAAAAAAATATAGTAACTATTAAAAATTATTAAATGATAATTATTAATGTGACAAAATATTTTCATTGGATATATTATAATTATATGTTGAATAACTATTCGTACATCTAAAAATAATGTTGTCAAAGAGTGCCCAAGACCTGAAAATTTTACATGAATTCATTAATATATTTTATTAGTGGGTTTATACAAACTATTCGTTGAAAAAAATTCTAGTTATATATCCCATTAACTATTTTAATTAGAAAAGGAGTTAATTTTTTAAATATTAAAAAATAAGGTAAATTTTTATTAGATATTAATTAATGATTAGTGAATGCTACAAAATAGATTTTCCATCCAGAAATTGTGATATTGTCATCTATAACAATTCTTTATTGATGTGCGTTATTGTGTATCAATGTATAAGGATTGGGTAATAGATTAGGATTCAGGTAAATTAAAACCTAAAGAGATATGTGATCCTAAATATTATCAATTACTAGGAAATATTGTGATTTTTTTTAAATATATAGACATAATTTATATGGAGTAAAATTTGAAATATATACTAATCCAAAAATTATGAGGTATATATTGACAAAAGCCAGAATTAAATGTAAGATAGATAATATTCATAGAAGGGTGATTTTTTCTTACATTAAATGTTAATATTTTAAAAAAAAGATCATTTGACTAAATTTTACATTGAAAACCAAGGTTTTTTATACTCAAATAATCTATATTACTTGTAATTATCAATTGTGGAATTATTTGTTGAGAAAATCTCATAGCTCATTATTTTATGTTTATAATTGAAATTATGAAATATAATGATACCATTGGTGACATTTATTGGTGTGATAGAATGAAAATGGTTATTATGAATTTAAATAGAAATGTTGAATTTTAAAAGAATAATTGAAGAATGCTTATTACTAGAGGAGATGCATCATTCATTAATACTGTTGGAAAGGAAGTAGAGGAATATGTATGTAATTTTCATTATTAGATTACAAAATACATATCAAGGATAAAATTTTACCTTTGTTATTATTGATTGTTAAATTAAGTCTATTCATTTTTAACCTATTGGAGAAAATATGTATTTTGATTATCTTTCTAGTCATTTTTTGAAAGATATCCAAGCTTCATGGAGTCACTATTTCTATTGTATGTTATTATAATCACAATTTTCCCTAGATTTTTTTAAAAGTACTTACATTAAAGGGTAATAATTAAATTCAGTACCATATTTTCATCCCTAATAAAAGAGATAATTAGTGTGAACAATTAATACATTGGTGGATTTTCTTTGATGTCATTCATTAGATTAGTAGATAGGTTGGGATAAAGATTGTACCGTAGTATAATTTTATTATAATAATTATATTCATATGGATGGAAGTATTTGAAGAAATATTTGTGAGGTGGTGTGAAACTCTTTATTTTTTGAGATGATTTTGGTGAAATAATTTTTGGGACCATATTTGGTAGAAGATTTGGTTGAGTAATTTAAGGTGATTTATAAACAAATGAGTGTAGTTCAATGATGGAAAAACATTATGTGGATGTCCTGAGGTGTTATAGTTAGTTAACTTGTCTTTCTTGAATTATCTCTATTGAAAAGTGTTATATATTCTTTTAAGAAGGGAAATCTATGTTTATTGTTCATTTTTCAATAATTAATTTAGAGAATATTTGATTAGTTTCTTATTAGGTTTGTTTGAATCTAAGTATATCTAAAGTACATGATCTGATTGAAGTTTTATTGTAAATGAAGTGTGTGATAGCTACATCACATATTTTGAGTGCTGAATTATTTCAGATTTAAGAAAACTATTATTTTTAGGAACTAAATTTATATAATCATGACAAAAAAATAGTTGATTTTATTTAATAAGGTGATTCAGAAGGTTAATATATATTTTCATAAAATTAATGATTGTATAAGAAACATGATAATTATAATAATATATGAAATTGAAATATCCGTAAATAATCAATAAGCGAATAAATATTTTTTTGTTCTAATTTCTAAGAGAGATAAATTTGAAAAACAATATAATTGTATTAAAATATATATTTCATTCCTTATTAATATTTTAGAAATATATTCCATTGATTTATATTCGCTATATGAAAATAGGAAATTTCTGAGTAAAAAATAAAATTATATTATTCTAACTGAATTCATTTTCATGCATTATAAGGTTTTATTAAATATTTTAACATAAAAATTAATAAAATATATTTTGATAAAATTAAACATCATTTGATAATAGAAATTAAAAATTAATTAATACAATATATAAGAGAATGTTTTAAATGTTTCATTATGGTCGAATAGCTGATAATAATGATTTTTAAGAAAACGATATTTTTATTTTGAGTATTTACAATGTATCATTTTGTTTTTTATTGTCCTATAGATTAAACTAGTTTTCTTAAATTATATAAAATTAAATTATTTATGTTGGGTTCATTATTTTTCTTGAATTTATATAAAAAAATTTATACTTCAAATGAAATTTACTCATAATAGAATTTTCATCACTTTATCTGTACTGATTTCAAGATTAATAAAAAATATTTTAAAATTTTAAAATGAAAAATTGATTTCATATTTGAAATCAAGAGTATCATACTTTTAAATTATTCCAAACTCTTTTTTTCCTAATCAATATTAACATTGAACAAATTTCTGTTATAACTCTAATGTTATATATTTTTAAAAGGTGTAAAACATAAATTATAAGGGATAAAATCACATCAAATTAGTTTAAATAATATTTTATAGTCATATGTTGAACCAATAACGGATCGTATTTTAATGTGAGTAATTCTAAATCCACTTTTATGGAGAGAGTAATTAATATATTTTAATATGTTTCAAAATTCATTTGTGTTCTCTCCATCTCTTTAAAAAAGACACAACATCTTCTCTCATCTCCACACTTCAACTACCTCATAGATCATCCATGGATATCCCAAATACATTACAAAATTATATTCCCACAACCATGTATTTATTGTATGATCATGCAGACTTCCAAGAAAGGATTTATGGATAAATGTATGTAGGCTATTTTAAAATGTGGTATAATTATTAACCTAGTGCTTTCATTTTTATTCTCTATTTACCGAAATAAAATACTCTTTAATCCATTATCAAATAATGGAATATTTATCATCCAAATAATTTAATATTATAATGTTTATCATGCTATGATTTTTAATTTACTTATCCATCTAATAGAAGATGAAATAATCATTCATGCATATATGTAGAATACATCATCTTATGATGATGTATTTAATTTTCCATCATTTAATCTGATAGGTAGTCCTGATAATGGATCCATATGAAATAATATGATATTCATGATTTAAATTTAATTATTGAATTATATAATAAATATTAATATATTTCCCTCATGTTCATTGAAAAATGGAAATGTTATTCATCTGTATGTATGGATTATCCTCTCTATGTTATAATGTAATTAATTTTTCCTAATAGCCTTACATAGTTGGTTCTAAAAGTATAATTAATGGATGACAATAAAAATTAGTATATAATTTAGATTCATTAAATGATATAATCCTGAACTATTTGACCATTGTCTACATACTTAATTCATTTTAGACATAACAACCAATCATTATCATAATGTATGAAATAAACTTAGTCAATCCAATAATTATGTATGATGTTTTATTAATATAAATAAATGGAATAATAAAATGTTAATGACATTGAAAGTGATTCTGTTTTAGATATATAATTAATATCGCATTATTTTTTAAAAGATTAAAAAAATATATTACAAGTCTAACTTGAGTTTAAATATATTCTATCGTAATACATAGATTTAAAATGTTCTAAATTTTAATAAGAATATTTATATTAAATGTAAAAATTTTATTTTGGATGATTATATCACTAAATTAATAAAACAAATTCACATTCACATTGCCTTTGAGATTATTACAAAGGGAATCAATTTTAATATTCTTTATTATTTTATATGGAAAAATAAAATTCATTGAAAAGTAAAATTGATTTGGTTTTAACATATTCAACTTTAATGTATTTTTCTACTATATCATCCATTATTTTAAATTTTTAATAATATAAAATATTCCATGTTTATATAAACAAAAAACCCTTATTCAAATTTTTCTTGGTATTTATGTTTCTAATTTGTGGTGTTAATGGAATGGAAAATATTGATACCCAAAATTGTATTACATGTGGGAGAAGAAGTCTATTTTTGTGAGAATGATGTTTTAAATGGATGATTTTATAATTTTTATGTTTTTAATGTTTATTGGGCAGTTATTGTTTTGATGGTTGAGACTTATATATCTCTTCAAGGCATTGGGTATATTTGTTTTATATAGTTAATTATATAACAATCAAATATGAAGGTTATTAAATTTATTTTTGTTATTTTATATATTCTTCTAAGTGTTTTATGGAGATTATATATTAAGGAAACTATATTGGAGTAATTAGTATATGGTCATTACAACAATTATTAGTAATGTATTAAAATGGTGTTAATTACAAGACAATAGATCCATGGTAGAAAAATAATTTGAGGATCATGTGATTTTTAAATAGAATAATCTACAATAAGATGCGAAGAAACAACATTGGGACCCCAACCTTTAACATCTTAATAAAATTTAAATAATAAAATTGAATATAAATCATTAATATCCAATGATCAAATTTTCAAAAGGAAGATAATATCATTGATTGAAAATCAATAAATATTATGTTAATGATTACAAAATATATTTTGAGAGAATATTATTAAATAAATGTTAGTGGACAAGTAATAAATTACATTTCTCTTTGAGACATGTCATTTGGTCTCATCCTTAATCCATTATATTAGAGGGTTTGTATCGGAAGAGGAGATTAGTAAATGTTAAACAAATAAAAGTGATTGATTTTCTTATGGAGTCATAAATATTAGAATGTATGGCAGCAGGGATAAAATTTTGTCGAATGGGTTTTATATATAAAAATGAGAGGATTATTTTAGAATAAATTAATGATTATTCTAACATTTATGCTAATGGAAATGAATATTATTAATTACCAAAAATTTATATGATTATGATTTATAAAATTTATTTTCATTAATATTTAAAAAATACCAAAACCAAAATGTAAAAGGGAAAAAATTGAATATTTTTAAATACTAAAAAATAATATTTTGTTACAACCAAATATAACATAGGATTTAAAAAATTAAAACATTAAAAATTAAATGAAAAAAATATTATTTTAAAATTCATTAATTTACTTGAAAAAAAAACAATTATTTCTAAAACTATTTTTTAATACATTTAACCTTATATTTATACACTAATGATTCCATATGAATTTTAGTATTCATAAAAAATATATATATTACTATAAACTAGAAAATCAAATTTCATATAAAAAACCCAATAAGTGGTATAAAGTTAATTTTTACGTTCATATTAAAAAAAATAAAAAAAATAATTTTAAATAAATTTTATAATTTTAAGACATTTACTTATTTCGTTAAAATGACTAATATATGGTTAAAAATCTATTATATGTAAAAATAATTCTCCTTGTATAAGTGAATAATATCTTATTACTAATTATTCCTTAATTATTATGTATTAGGTGATATTTATTTTTAGTTTTCAAATTAAAATATTCAATAAAATTTATCTTCAAATTTAGAGTAATTAGATTATAAAAATAAATATAGAAGGAAATAATTATATTAGGATTTCAATTCTATGAGAATGAAAAATTCAGTATTCAATATCAAATATTAATAACAGTATTGACGTAATAATATACTCAACATATAAAGAGTTTTGTTATAGTGTAAAAATAAATAACATTTCATAATATAATTTTATTATAAAACATGTTCTATAATGGCTTTAATGGAATTTTTAGTAAACTAAAGATGTATATAGAATATGATAACTACAAATAAGAAAGTAAATGATCTATAATGTAATTTTAAAATTACGAATGATTATTTAATTTAGTTAAAATCTATATTTAATGATTTACTTCATGAAAAAATTCATTTAAAAAGCGACATGACATTACATTTAAAGGTTATATGTAAGAATAGTATGAGTGCGACTTCATGTGTCACACATTTTCAATAAGTATTTTATAATGAAGAATAAGAATCAAAATTATTATATTAAAATAAAAATATTATTAAATTTAATTTAGTAATTGAATTAAATTATTTTTGAATAAAGAACCACAAATTTAAATTACATAGGTTAAAAAAATTAAATAAACAATTATTATTGGTAAATTAATGTTTAACCAAAATTATACTTTAATGGAGAAAATATTAAAAAATAAATAAATTATAATTTCGTACCACGAAACCAAATGTTTTATAATTGAAAATTTTAGAATGAAAACTACTAAAAATTAAAATTTAAATTTTGTGATGTTACATTCCCCTACATGAAATAAATTGGCACCATGGAATTTTAATCATTGATAAATACATATTAATATTTTTTAGAACATTAATAAACCAAAAACATATTCCCTGTTGTATTTTTAGTCATTAAGTATGATAAGTTTATAATATTATGTAATATATAATAATGATACACTATAAACTTGTGTCTCCAAATAGGTCATATGTAACCAAGTACTCTAGAAATAGTGTTTAACAATTGTATGCTTCATAAAAATATATTTACAATATTATATTGCAAAATAACCAATATTTTCTTAGATTAAAACTGAATCACCAATTAACCATACATTTTTATCTGGTTCTAAACATAGAACAATTATACATTATGAAAAATGAGGCCAAATCTAAAAATAAAATAATAATTTGTTTGTCATATTTTTAATTGTCAACATAAACATATTATATGTCTTGTAATTTTGAGAAAATAATATACAGAAAAGAAACTCTACTATAAATATTTCCACATTAATATCCCTTAGGAAGTAGAGAAACATGAGAAAAGATTGTGATCAAAATACATGTAAGTATTAAATCATTAAAAATTATATAATAGACTAACAAAAAAAATTTACATGATCATAAGTGACATGAAATGATTAAATGAATATGATTGTGAAACCATCTGATGTGATTATGAGGCATGGACATTTAATGTTAAATCATTCATAAAAAATGGGCAGATATATGTTGTGATATAATAATCATTACATATAATCATTAAATGAATCAAGGAATAAGATATAATATGTCACAATCCCTTGTTATTCATAAAATTGATAGTAATATAGCTTAGAAATATGAAAATCCATCATAAAAAAAGGTCAAGGCTCAAACCCAAGACATTATATAAATATATAAGAGGATATATACATATGGATTTAAAATAAAATTATGGAAGAGTATTACTTAAAACTAGACCTCATATAAAAGTATGAATGATTCATACTATATCTTGAAAATATATAACATTATGAAATACTCTAATGGAACCTTGTATATTGTTACATCCCTAAATTTTAAGGGAATTTATCAATTAATAAATGAAGAACACAAGACGTAATAAGAGATATATCTGGTAAAAAATAAAGATGATGCATTAAAACTTAGTATAACACCTCTTCAGACTAATGATAAATAAATTTTCAATATACAACAACCATTAAAAATAAAAGTGGACAATGTAAAACAAACACTTCAATGACTTGATCAGAGAACAATTCCTCAGGATTCATCATATGTAGTACCCCACTAAGGATTATGATAATAATAATTTAAAGAAGTAGTAACATAGGAATTATACTCATAAATAGAATACCACAATTCATATATTCCATAAATATATATTCATTATAAGTTAGAAATTTATATGAAATGTTTTTTGGTTATTGGTATAATTATCCATTGAGTATTATTTTTAATAAAAACAATAAAATATATAGTCATAATTAAAGGAAAATATAGTCATTGATAATGTGTACATATATCTATAATGAAATATATGTTAAAAATCAGTTCATAATTAAATTATAAATTATATAAGTAATTCAAAAAGTGTCATATATATGGTACTTTAAAATTAATTAGTAAATTTAAGTAATCTTGGAGAGTAGAAAGAAAAAAATTATATATAATGTAAAAAAATGAAGTGTTATAAAAAGTGACACAAGAGAAAATATAAAATTCTAATGGGGAAGAGTATAGATTAAATTAATTTTTTTAATATAATGGTTTAGGTTTTATATTTTTCTATATTTTCTTTATCCAACCATATTTGGTCACATAGATTGCCATTAAAAGTATGTGAGAAAGGTCATCCAATGGGAGGTCCGGCCGAGACTACCCAAGAAAGATGGAAGGGGGAATTATGTTGCATGTCGCGTGGAGGAAGCAATGGAAGGGCATAGCGAACCTGTTGGGCCCATGTGTATGGTCTAAAGATCCTGTTTTGGTTAAGGGGATATGCATACTAATCCCATGTATAAGTTCAGTTATGTGTTCATATTGTTAGTCTCATCTGGAAGTCAATAGAGAGAATTTAGCTTATGTACTATTACTCACCTAAAGTGAAATATGTTGTGGGATCACTCTACACTATCATTATTTATTGGTTAAAAAAAATATGTTTAGATTATGTCCATCTGATAATCCTCAGACCAGTCATCCAAAAATATCTTGAAATATGTCCTCATCGCAAACCTCTCAATGCTCACTAGATTCTCTCACATGCCAGTCCATATTTTTCATCACCATTACTTGTCTTATTATTCATATCCATATGGTGTGAGTAAATTGTATCACAAATAATATATGAACATATCCCTACATCCAATACTAATTTCATTAAAGACAATATGACCCAACATCAGCACTTCATAGGTAAAATCCTAGGTAAACAGAAAAATATATTTCAACAAATACGTTTTCAGAGCCTCCCAAAGAATCTTAGGAAAATCAAAGATATATATAAATAAATATCTATTATAAATATTTTTTTCTTTTAGCACACTACGATATATTTGATGATATATATATATATATATGAAAAATGAAAACATTTCCTCATATTTCTCTCCAAACCATGTATAGAACTCCCACTAGGTTTGAAGAGTCACGACCCATCCCCCGGGGCCTGTATCGTGACTAACCAAAGCCCGCCATCCATATGACAGGGGCTAGAGACTAGCACCAAATGTGCAATTCCATAAAACTGGGAAGGAATTTCCTTTAAAACCTATAACTACACACATCAGATACAATCACGAGTAAACTAAATAACCAACAAGTTATTATAGTAAGAAAAAATGGACCAGAATACAAGCCCAACTAGAAAGCTCAAGGAACTGAAAGTACAAGTACCCCTGAGGAAATAGGGAAAACAGCCACTGGTTCATCCTCCGAGGTTCCAACTTGAAGGGTTGGTACAGATCACCTCCTCAACACTCCATGTATTTCTGTCTCCTCCACATAACGACATGTCGTAAGGTCCTCCTCCAGGTACTCTCTAGTCCTAGAACTCTCAACCTCGGTCAGCACTGACCGTCGTCTGCATCCGACACAACGGGGTGCGGGCATAGCCCGTGTAGGGGTGAGTGTAACAATACTCATTAGGGTCCCTGAGACCCTCACAGTCTCACAAAATCAAAAAATTATAAACCACAAAGAATGAAATCAATAGACAACCCCACTTAGGTATATGCCCATACATATACTTAAGTTATCAAATAATCCATCTCAATCATGAGGAATTAAAAAAATTTGCTGACTCAGCTCAACCAGGATTATTATTCACATAATCGAAACCATGGTTGCTGGAGAACTCCTCCTTTGTCGAGTACAGTGGTCTTCCCGTGACACCAAGGCGCTTTCCAATAACCTTGGATTGCTGAGGTACTCCTCCTGTCGAGTACCATGGGTCTGCTGCATCACCAAGGTGCTCCCCACCATGGGTCTGCAACCACAACCAGGCGCTCCCCCTAATAGCCTACAAAGGTACTCCTCCTGCCGAGTACCGTGGATCTACCACCACAACTAGGTGCTCCTCCTATGTGGGTCTGCTTCCAAAAATAGGTGCTCCCCACTGGTCTTGTTGAGCCACTATGAGTCAATTGGTCAGCAGTCATCAAGTCTCAACCATCTACTATGTCTTTACATTCTGTCTGCTCGTCTCTGGAAGGATCCACTCCATGAGCTACAGATCGATACTCCAACCATCACGAAGTCCCATGAAGAAGTATTTCAATGGTCCGCCACGTCATAGGGGTCTCCGCATTCTGTCTGCTCGTCTCTGGAAGGATCCACTCCATGAGCTATAGATCGATACTCTAACTATCATGAAGTCCCATGAAGAAGTATTTCAAAGGTCCACCACGTCATAGGGGTCTCAACGCAACTGACGACATGTCAAACAGACACCCAATTTGTAAATTATTATCCTTTTAGTCTCGGGGGGCCCGGTTGGATTCGTGGACGAAGAAACCTTACCACATCTCAACTATTCCCCAAACTCTAGTGGGGTATACTCAAATGGACCATCATGCTCCCTGATTACCGAGGTCGCTGACAGTTCGTCAAACGGATACCTAGGGCCAAACATATGGCCAAAAGAAAGTAAAGTGTCATAGTGGGCCCATGTCCCATCCGACCCAATATAACCGACCTAGTCTAGGTCAACCCAGCCTGACCCGTTGGGTCTGGCCTGGCCTGTTTGGCAAGCCATCCAGTTAGGTTGGGCCCAACCCACTGGGCCCAGCCTAGCAGGCCACGAGGGGTCATGGAGGGCCGCGAGAGGGTTGACTGGTCATGAGGGCATGGACCGGCCGCAGGTCGTCGTGAGGGCGGTTCGGCCCAGAGGGCGCCACATGGGAGGCTCGGCTTGGAAGGCAGCGCAAGGGCGCAACTCGGCACGGAGGGCATCGCGACGGTGCATCTTGGCCTGGAGGGCGCCTCGATGGGTCGGCACGAGGTGGCTCGACCCGAGGCCAAGGTGGCATTGCCGGGGCCAGGAGGCCGACTCAGTCGGGGAGCCAAGGGGCGCACAGACGGTGGATCTATGAGGAGCACGAGGTGTGAATCAGTGAGCGGTCTAGTTCGACTAGTGGTAGAGCGGGGCTCGCAGGTTGCGCGGACGGTAGAGCCTTGATGAGCGCATGTAGGCCGACTCGACTGGGGCTCGGGAGGGCACTATGAGGGGCGCAGGAGGCACAGCGGCCAGGATCCGAGCTGCGGTGGGGCCGGAGCCAGGCTCGGCTGGGGAGAGGTGCGGCTTGGCCGGGGAGAGGCGTGGCTAGGCAGGTTCAGCCAGTGGGAGGCGTGGCAGGCGGGTAGCGCCGCTGGGGCATCTTGGTAGCTGGAGGGCGGTACGATTTGGCCCAGGGTGCTGGAGCGGCATGTGGGTGGCACAGGTTTCCTTCGTCTTTTTGTCTCCATGCCGAAAAACATCATAAAGAAGATCGACGGAGGGGTCGGAACACGTTGGTTTGGTCCGCACCCTTCCATGTTTAGGGTGATAGCAATTGGCTCACAAGAATGAAGCAAATAACGAGCATGGAAGATATCTTAAAGAAAAAAATTCCCATAATCCATCATTAACAAAATATTGCCAACCCATAAGGGAAAACATCCGCAGATCAAATTGATAATAATTTGGTCGACATTCTTTGTTTTTGTCGAAAAGTAACGTGGGAATAATATCATACATAAATAAAATTAAACCCCTATATTTTCTCATTGTTCGTTGATGGAGTCGCGGGGAAGAAGACAGAGTTGCCATCATTCATCATGACCACCGCGCTCTTCCAATACCAAGCTCGTGTGTCGGTTCATTGATGAAGATGAGGAGGGAGGGTCAGTCATCAAAGATTTCCCACATCGGTTGCTTCCGCATGGTGCTTTGGAGGAAGATGTTGAAGACACTCTTTTTTGGCGTTCTTGGTTGGAAGAACGCGTTCTTCGTTCTTCGTTGGTATCCTTCTCACAGGATCTCTCCCAAGTCCCAAAAAAATTAATTTGAGACAAGACAAAATAATATATTTAATTTATCTATTATTTAGTTGTTAGCAAAAAATTCATATAGATTTAAATTAATTAAGTGATGTGCTAAATTAATTAATGTGGAGGATTTGGTACATTAATAGAAAGTGCGTTCGGAGAATTAATTGGGTATAGGAGGTCATGAGGATCCCCCTCATTAATGAGGGTAGTCGAGAGGCTTTTCACAATTAAAAGATGGGGGGTTTAATTTCGGGTGGTCCCCACCACCATAACCTCTCGGGGGAGGTTAGATTCGGGTGGGCCCTACCACTATAACCTCCCATGGGAGGTTATGGTCAGGTGGTCCCCACACATCAACTACCACAAGGAGGTTTATTTCTTGTGGATCCCACCTCCAACATCCACATGGTGGCTCAAAAATAAAATAAAGTGTAGTTCATTTTGTTTTATTATTTTCCACGAAAAACCCAAAAACTATCTTTTATTCTTGACCCATTGTTGTTGAGGTGAAAGTATCCTTCAAAAAATACCAGCGATGTGAGTTCAACGATGCCCTCAGATTTCAAATCTGAGCATCAGTTCGAAAGATAGAAACACACACTCGTACTTTTACTAAACGTACCTGAACAAAATTTCAAAAATTGATTCTCGGAACACCGGGCCTCGAAATTACACGCCTTTAATATTCGTGTACTCTTAAAATACCCATTTAATTAAAAAAATTACATGGGAATATGGGGTCTTTTCATTCTCCCCACATCAGGCATTACATCCATGTAATCCACAATTCAAACTAAGAGAACAAGTGGGGGTACTGAGCATTCATCTGAGCCTCCCGCTCCCATGTTATCTCTTGGAGGTTCCCGTGATTCCAGAGAACGCACACTAGAGGTATGGACCGTCCATGATGGACTTGCCCATATCGATCCTCAATCTCTACATGAACCTCCATTAAAGTCACCCCATTTTCGATGTTCATCTCTCCATGGTCAATGATGTGGGAAGGGTCGTGCACGTATCTCCTCAGTTGGGATATGTGGAAGGCGTCATGCACCCGATGCAACTACGATGGAAGAGCTAAGAGGTAAGACACCTCTCCACCATTGTTGAAGACCTAAAAAGGTCTGATGAATCTTGGATATAACTTTCCACCTCCTCCAAATATCTGTAGACATCGTTGAGGTGAGAACCGTTGAAAGACGTGGCAGCCATCCTCAAACTCTAGAGGTTTCTGCCTCCTGTCAGCATACAACTTCTGCCTACTCTGTGTAGTCTTCATATACTGATGGATGATCTACACCTTCTCTGTGGTAGCTCGTACCATCTCTGGTCCCACTAGTGCTGACTCTCCTATGTCAGTCCAGCACAAAGGTGATCTGCAAGGTCACCCGTACAATGTCTCAAAAGGTTCCATCCCTATGGTGTAGTGATAGCTATTGTTGTATGAAAAATCCACCAAAGGTAAGTGGTCCTCCTAGCTACGACTGAAGTCAAGGACACAAGCACATATCTTGTCCTCGATGGACTAAATTGTCTGCTCAGTCTGACTATCTGTCTGAGTATGGACTGTGGTGCTCAAACAATGTTGTGTCTCGAAACCTTCCTGCAACCCCTTCCAATGAAGGGAAGTAAAGCATGAATCATGATCAGAGATAGTCATCGAAGGTACTCCATGTAGCCACACAATGTATTGCACGTAGAGGAGTCCAATGCTCTCTACTAGACCCTACTCTCTGGTCATTAGGAAGGGGAAGACATGGAAAAATTTTCAATGATTACCCAAATCAAGTCGTGACCACTGAATGTACATGGAAATCCTATCACGAAATCTATGGATATCCCATCCCCCATCCGCTTTGGGACCTCTAAAGGCTACACCAAGCCTGCTGGTACCTAGTGCTCTGCCATAACATGCCAAAAAGTGAGGCACTAAGAGACAAACTCTACAACTTCCTTCTTTATTCCCGTCCACCAGTGCAGTCATTGAAGATCCGGGTATATCTTTTCCACTCTTAGATGTACCGCTAGAGGGTATGTGTGGAACTCCCTCAACACTTCCTTCTATAGTGACACTGGTACAATAGTACATCATAATTAGAGGATGATGTGTTCCCCACATTCAGAAAACCAATCATGTGCCTACCCTGTGAATATCTAATCATGTCATGTCTCACAGTTAGTGTCCCCATGTTGTGCCTCCCTGACTCACTGAAGAAGTGGGGGAGTGACTGTGAGAGACTGAATGAAAGCTCCTCCATCTCTATCCACAAAGGATATCTATAAAGCAGCTAACTTCTCTATCACCTCACCTAGCATCTGTATACCAGATCTCATACGGAGTGCATCCACAACAACGATCCACTTCCCAGTAGTATAGACTATCTCGATGTCATAGTCCTGGAGAAACTCAAGCCAAATTCATTGTTTCAGGTTCTATTCCTTCTGAGAGAAGATATGCTAAAGACTCTTGTGATCAGAGTATGCGATAAAACATTCTCCCATCAGATAGTGTCGCCACATCTTCAAGGCGAAGACCACTGCTACTAACTCCAGGTCATGTGTAACGTATTTCTGCAAATGCTGTCATAGCTAACAAAAGCCATATGTGATCCCTACTTGCTCCTGCATCAGGACACATCCAAGTAAGGTCCCTGAAGCGTCGCAGTAGACGACGTACCCTGCGCCTTCCTCTCGAAGCTTCAAGATGGGGGCACTAGTCATCCTCTACCTCATCTCTTTAAATATCTACTAGAATATCTCCAACCACACAAAGGGTTTCCACGTATTCATCAAGGCTAATAGTGGTGCTGAAACTCCTGAGAAGTTTAGCACAAACCTCCGGTACTATCCAGAAAAAACCAAGAAACATTGTACCTCCGTCACACTCCGGGGTGGCTGCCAAGAAAGTAAAACCTCAACCATAAATGCATCTATTGAAACTACAGCCTCCAAGATGATGTTTCCCTGAATGTTAACCTCTCAGATCTAGAACTGGCACTTCGAGAGTATACTTAAAGCTGTTGCTCCCAGAGTGTGTCCAGTACTACCCATAAGTGATAGGCATGCTCCTCATCAATATTTGATTAGATTAGAATGTATTCGATGAAGACTAAAACAAAGAGATCGAGGTATGGCTGGAAGATCATGTTCATGAGTCCCATAAACACTACTGGAGCGTTGGTTACACCGAATGGAATAACCAAGAAATCGTAGTGGTAGTACTGACATCTGAAGGTCGTCATATCCAAATCATCGTCTCAGACTCTAAGCTGGTGATAGCCTGATCTAAGATCTATCTTCGAGAACCATTGTTCTCCCTTCAGTTTATCAAAGAATTTTCAATCCTTAGGAGTGGGTAGTTGCTGTTCACGGTCACCTAGTTCAGGTGATGGTAGTCAACATAGAGCCTCAACATCTCATCAGCCTTATTGGCGAACAGAATTGGGGCTACTCAGAGAGAAACATTAGGCCAGATGAATCCCTTCTCCTCCATGTCCTCAAGTTGTACCTGCAGCTCGTGAAGCTTCGCGGGAGCCATCCAATATGCTGGAGTAGATATTGGTGTTGTCCTGGGGTACAAGTCAATGTAAAATTCAACCTCTCTGCGAGGAGTTTGACATAGGACATCATCATGGAAAAAATCTATGTACTGGTACACCACAACATGATAGCTCAGACTCTCTACATCAACTCCTCCAAGGGTAAGGCAATCCAACTGATGAGTGATCGGTTGCACCCTCCTCCGGGTAAGTACATCCTGTGATGCAATGGATCCATTCTCACCGGTGAAGGTAAAACTGGTCCCATCTGTGTGGACACACAACACATTGTGCCTAATATAGTCAATCTGAGCATGGACTATAGATAACCAGTCCATACCCAAGATGATGTCATAAGGCCTCAACGCCGCTACTAGAAGATCCCAGACAAAGTTCTCACCTCCTAGAGTAATCTCACACTGACGGCACCGGTGCATAATCATCGAGATAGATTTCGTAGGAGTATCTAGCCATATGGATCTATCCACCAGCTCCCTCGGAATCTCTGAGCTCTGAACGAGGGTAGTGGAAATGAAAGATTGACTGACAGCTGTGTCTATAAGAATTGTAGATAAGGAGGAATATACACAAATGGTACCTCATAACATCTCCGGAGCACCGGGATCATAGGACTCAGCTTCCTGGAGATAAGATCTCCCAATTCTACTTTCTCCCTACATTCGGGGTGGACCTCCTAGTGGTGGTGGCATGAACACATCAAAATGTCGTTCGCCGCCACCTGTACTGCCAGCTCATCGGCCATGTCTACCTACTCCTTGCAGACTGCCTCGATCGAATCTTTGTCTCTTCCTAGGCGGTCCTTCAACTATCTGTTGATCATCTGAATGGTGGGTCAGATAGTCACGAGCCATGTGACCCTAAACGTAACATGTGAAACACTAACCACTCCTAGCATGTGTGTCTCTGCTCTATGTTCCCCGCACAACCAATACCGAGTCATGTGGTCGTCCACCTATGGGTTTGTTACTCATGGACCTCTAGAACATCAATCTGCGACCACCTACAGAAGAATCCACTACGTGTGGATTGGTGGTGGATCACGCTGCTGGAGACTGCTCAGAAAAGATACTCTCCACTAGGAAGGATCTATCTAACACATCTTCCTTCTTTGGGATGCTATGTGAGATCATCGTAGCTCTGATCTCCCTCCTGAGTCCCTTCTTGAAGGTCTGAGCCATGAAGAATGTGTCATGTACTATATTGGTGGAGTATCGTGAGAGGTCTATGAACCTCATTGAGTACTGTGCTATAGTCATGATGCCCTGCTGCAAACGAAGTAGCTCCTATATGCGCACTGCACGATGAGTTGTTGGGACAAACGCTGCCCAGAACAGGCTCTCGAATTCTTCCCAGAGAAGCGTCATATCGTCGTGAACAGGGATCATAAAACTCCACCATCTTACTACTACTGCCTATAAAAGACTGGCAGCAAGAATCACCATGAGGTTGGCTGGTGACCCTGCCAGTCGGAAAACTCTCACCACAGCCTCCGTCCAATCCTCAGCCCCCTGTGGTCCATCTCTCCCCTGAACTAGGGTGTCCTCTAGCGCTGGAACTCATGCAATTTAATCAAGTGGCGTGCATCGTCTGCTGCTGGGGCTGCTGACATCTGTGTCCCAACAGGAAGTGGTACCACTGGTGCCTCCACTAGAAAAGTGCACTGCACAAAGGCCTCGTTACTCGGTGGGATATCTGTGCGTACAACTCTCACGACGCTAGCTGGTCGTCTGTGGGGAGGAACCCTGAAATAAAAAGATGCGACACAGTCAAAAGATTATACCTGGTGAGCTGACCTGGTTGATCTTACTTAAAGAAAACAATTGAAATCAAACATGAAATCAATGTTTTCGTGCGCTGAGTCGGAAATCAGAAGTCAGGGTCCCGGTGTATGGATACGTCTACTGCCGCACCAACACTGGACTCCTTGAACTGAGAACCAAAATCCCTACATATAACACTATTTCTTCATAGAAAATAAGGACAATATTCCTATGTGATATTTTAGAATCGACTCCTCTGATACCAATTTGTCTGGACCCTTCCCCTGGGGCCCATGTCGTGACTACCCCATGCCTACCCTCAATAGGCCAGGGGCTGGCGACTAGCATCAAAGGCATAATTCCCTAAAACTGAGAAGGAATTGCCTTTATAACCTGTAAACACACATAGTATATACGATCATGAGTAAATTGAATAAGAAACAAGTGAGTATAGTAAGTAAAAAGGGGATAGAATACAAGCCCAACTGGAAAGTAAAAAAAACTGAAAGTAAAATCACAACTGAGGAAATAGGAAAAATAACCACTGGGTCATCCTCTGAGGTTCCTACCTAAAGGGTAGGTACATATCGCCTCCTCAGCACTCCATTTCTATCTGTTTCCTCCGTGTACTGACAGGTCATAAGGTCCACCTCCGGGTACTGTCCAGTCCAAGTACTCTCAGCATCGATCAGCATCATCCATCATCTTCATCCAACACAACGAGGTGCGGGCATATCCCGTGTAGGTGTGAGTATAGAGATACTCAGTAGGGACCCTGAGACCCTCAAAGTCTCAAAAAATCCAACAAGTATAAACCACAAAGAATTAAATCAACAGATAACCCCACTTAGTTATATACCCATACATATAACTAAGTTATCATGTAATTTATCTCAATTATGAGGAAAACACAAAAGTTACTGATTCAGCTCCACCATGATTTTTATTCACATGATCAAAACCACTACTGCTGGATTACTCTTCCTCTTTCGATTATAGTGGGCCTGCCACGACACCAAGGCACTTCCCACTAACCTTGGACTATTGAGGTACTCCTCCTGTCGAGTACTGTGAGTTTGCTACATCACCAAGATGCTCCACACTGTGGGTATGTCACCACAACCAGGGCTCCACTTATAGCCTGCAGAGATACATCTATTGTCGAGTACCACATGTCGGCCACTACAACTAGGAGCTCCTCTATCGTGGGTCTTCCACCACAACTAGGCGCTCCCCACTGGGCTAGTCGAGTCACTCTGAGTCACTCAGTCCACAAACGTCAAGTCTCAGCTAGCTACTAGGTCTCCTCACTCTGTCTGCTTGTCTTTAGAAGGATCTGCTCCATTAGATACTGGTCAATACTCCAAATATCATGAATCCACACTAAAAGTGTCTCAAAGGTCCACCATGTCATAGGGGTCTCAACGCAACTGACATCGCATCAATCAGACATCTGGTCTCTGAGTTATTATTCTTTTAGTCTTGGGGGCCGGTTGGATTTGTGCACGATCCAACATGACTGCATCTCAAATATACACCAATCTTTGGTGGGGTATACTCAATGAGAGCTTAATGCTCCCAGATTACCATGGCCCCTGACGGTTCATCAAACAGATGCCCGTTGGCGAAGATATTTACAAAAGAATATTAATGGTCATAGTAGGCCGGGGTCCAGTCAGACCGACTCAGCCCGACCCAGTCTAGGCCGACCCAGTATTGGACGACCCAGCCTGACCCATTGGATCTTGCCCATATCGATAGGTGGGCTAGAAAGTTAGGTTCACCATGGCCTGCTGGACCTAGCTCAGCCCGCCGCAAGAGCATGGACGGGTCGCGAGGGCGCGAACCGGTCGAGGGTTGGCAAGTGGGCAGTTCGTCTTGAATAGCGTCACGTGGGCAGCTCAGCCCAGGATGCACCGCGAGTGATCCACTCAGCCTGGAGGGTTTCGCGATGGTGCTGCTTGGCCTGGAGGGCATCGCGAGGGGCCTGGTCAGGGCGGCTTGGCCTGGTGCCAGGGTGGTGTGGCTGGGGCTGGGAGGCCGGCACAGTCGGGGAGCCACAGGGCGTACAGATGGTAGAGCTGTGGGGTGATCGGGGAGCACGGATGTATGCGAGCCGGTTCGGTTAGCTATGGCATAGGGCTCGCGGGAAGCCAGGGTGGCACAGACGGCAGAGCCATGGGGCGCGTAGAACGCGCGATGGCCGGCTCGGCCGGGGCATGGGTGGGTGATGTGAGGGGCGTGGGAGGCGAGGTGGCCAAGAGACAGGGCATGGTGTGCCGGAGCGTGGCTCGGTCGGGGTGCAGCATGGCTTGGCTGGTTCGGCCGGTGGGCGGCGCGACCGACGAGCAGCGTGGATGAGGCGGTTCAGAAGCTGGAGGGAGGGGCGGTTCGGCCCGGGGTGCCAGAGTGTTGCTGGGGCGGTGAAAGTTGCCTTCCCTACCTTCGTTTCTTTGATGCCATGCCGAAGAACATCAAAAAGAAGATCGACAGAGGGTTCGGACCACTTTGGTTTGGTCCAAACCCTTCCATGTTTAGGGTGATAGAAATTGGATCACAAGAATGAAACAAAGAATGAGCATGAAAGATATCTTAAAAAATCAATTCCCATAATCCCTCTTCAACAAAATATTCCCAACCTGTAAGGAAAAACATCTGCGGATCAACTTGATAAAAATTTTGTCTGCGTTCTTTGTTTTGGGAGAAAAATAACAAGGGAATAATATCATACTGAAATAAAATTAAAACCCTACCTTTGCTCGTTTTTCATTGACATAGTCGTTGGAATGAAGACAAAGTTGTCGTCATTCTTCGCGTCCTACGCACACTTCGAATCCTGAACTCGTGTGTTGGTTCATTGGCGATGATGAGGAGGGATGGTCGGTCATCGAAGATATCCCACATCGACTGCTTCTTCATGTAGCTTCAGAGGAAGAAGTTGAGGACTCTCCTTGCTGAATCTCTTCATTGGAATAACGCGTTCTTCATTCTTTGATGGCAGCCTTCGGCCAAGATCATTCCCATGTTCCACCAAAATGAATGTGATCCATGAAAAAATAACAAATTTAAGTTATCTATTATTTATTTGTTGGTAGAAAATTCAAAAATATTTAAATAAATTAATTAATGTGATCAATTAATTAATGTGGAGGATTTGACACATTAATGGCATGTGTGTTGGCAGAATTAATTGTGTAGAGGAGGTCAAGAGGCTCCCCCTCATTAATGAGGGTAGTTGAGAGGTTTTCCATAATTAAAAGTTGGGGGATTAGTCCCAGGTGGTCCCCACCACTGTAACCTCTCACGGGAGGTTAGGTTTGGGTGGGCCCCACCACCATAACCTATCGTGGAAAGTTATGGTTGGGTGGTCCCCACACTTCAACTCCCAGAAGGAGGTTTAGTTCTAGTGTACCACACCTCCAACTTCTATATGGTGGCTCAAAAATAAAATAATGTGTAGATCATTTTATATTATTATTTTCCATGAAAAACCCAATAACTATATTTTATTCTCGATCCTCTATTGTCGAGGTGAATGTCTCCTTAAGAGAATACCAGCGCTGCGAGTTCAACTGTGTCCTCAGATTTTAATTCCGAGCACCAGTTCGAATGTTAGAAAAACTCGCTCGTACGTCCTATTATTTTAATACATTATAAGTAGGATTTTAATTGGGACAATGTTTTGTCCATTATTATAAATAGATGTTGAGTTTTGTAATGAATAAAAACAATAAAAATGATAGTCATAATGAATGTAAAATATAGCCATTGATAAATTATATGCATATCTATTAGGAAATATATATTTTATATTTTGATTTAGAATTTACTTCTAGATTTTATAGAAAATGAAAAAGTGTAATATCTATGTTAATGTTATCATTAATTAGTATATTTATTTAACCATGTAGAATAAAAAGAAAATTTTAACCTTCATGTAATAAAAATATAGTGTTAGATGAAGTTAAATGAATATGAATATATAATTATAATAGTGAATATTATAGAATGAATTAATTTTTTTTCTATTATAAATTTTTATTTTTTATAATTTTTATATCATAAAATGCCAGGCATGCTTGGTGGCTAGGATGTCCCTTCAATTTTGGGGATAAAGCTTAACCCATATGATTTCATTCCTAAAATAACCTACCATTTTTGTAAGGGAAACTTGGTAACCTCTCTCCCAAAGGTCACAAAGATGGGGCACAACGTCCCCACACTTGACATGTGCTTACGGATAGAAGATAATGTATATGTTATGTAAAATACTAACCGGTCCCATGTATAAGGCTCAATATGATAATACCCCATTATTTACTTTTTGAGGTAATTGGAGAGAAATTAACATATATTACCATTCTCAAATGATGGTAAAAATGATGTGGGATCCTGCACATGGTAACTATTCACATGTAAAAACCTATTTTGATCATGTCAATCCAATAAAATCCACTACATTATTCTAATCATATCTTAAGAATCATATACCAAAAAAACCCCCTAATTGTTCACTATCTTCACCCATATTTTAATGTAGAACCACCATTTCATTTAGTTTTATTCTTTAAAATCTCATTATGATTACAGTTTAATCCTCAGGATAGTCTTTTATTAAATAATGAATTATAATATTGCAATAATTTTTACGTCCAACTTCATATCTGATCCAAAAATACAAAAACAATCACAAACACACAAAACGATATAAATATATATATGTACACACATAGTGATACCCTCTCCATTCACTCATGGGAAGAGACCATGTCCAACCCAAAACTCTTCTTATTTTACCCTCACATTTCCCCTAGTTTAAGAACACACATCTTTGAAGAGATATTGAAAGATTCTACATTCATTATTATCGGTAAAGGGATATATAAACATATTTTTATTATTGTGAAATTCTATTTTTATATTTCTCAAACATATATATGAGTATTATTTCTATACTCCCACATTATTTATGTCAAGACTAAAAATTATGTAATTACTTTCAAACACCTGTATTTTTAAGGGTGTATATATATATAATATCTTGAAATATCATGATTATTTAGGTTTTCAAGACATCTAATTAATAACGTATTTATATACTTATAATTATTCATGGTGGAATTTAAATTATTTCAATCTAAATTTATAATTATCCATTTGAAAATATTTCTCATTGTTAGTAGGATATTTTTTAAAATAATGTTTGGGATCATATACATATTTATATGTGTTATTTTAAAATTTTAAATGTTTTATTATTTGAAATTATATAAATAAAGGGTCACTAATTTATATAGAAAAATTATATGTTCAATTATCTTCATTAATAACTATAAATTTTTAATGATATATATATACAAACATATCTATATATATGTTCAACTAATGTTATATAATTTTCACGGGACAATATTACTGCATTTCATGTGTGATAATTTATTATTACTATAATTTATGAATTTTTTATTTCAACTCATGTCAGGGGATTTCCAATTTAATATATACATGTCTTCTCTTATTTGAATACTATAAAACAAATGTGGTTAAAACGTAAACATATTTTAATAAGTGTAGGTTATTTAAATTTAGGTTTATACAAAAATCATTTTTTGGAGAAATAAATGTTTTTATGTTTAATAATATATTTTTTCAAAATTACATATTTACATTCATAAGAAATATTTTATAAAATTTTCATGGAAGATAAATTTAATACTTCTAAAATTATTATTGTATGTTCAAATTTAATGTTACAATTATTTGATGAAATATTTTTTTAATATTAGATTATAAAAATATAATTTTATGCATTAAGTGACAACTATAAAATTAGCATTTATGCATGATTTTTCCATAATATATGTGAATTCAATTCATGACCATGATTACAGTAATAAATTGTATCTATTAAAGAAATTTGAAAAAATATATATGTAAATAAAAACATAATAATATGTATAAAATAAATTATTCCTTAAAATGAAATATTGAAAATGATGTTTCATAAATTAAGGATTTGTACAATTTTTTCAAATGACGAAAAGAAGTGTTTTTCAAAGAATATTTATTGAGAGAATTATTTATGTAAAATTATTTTATATTAAAAATAATATATATGGTTTTTAAAATCTTCCTTTAATGGGAATTAAATGTGAATTGAAATCCTCGCAAATATGGTTTTTATAGAAATATGATACATGGGTATCAAAAGTGATAATAGAAAATGGGGAGTGATCCCATAAACTCATGTAGAATCCATCTAAAATTGTATATGATATGATTAGTCATGGATTTCATAAGTGTTTTCTAGTATCATTTTCTTTCCAAAAAAAATTATTATTTTCAAAATATTAAATATTAAAATTTAAATCACAAATCCATGTATTTTTAAAGGGAAATGTATTTTTAATATTAAGTTTTCATGTAATACATTTTTTCAAATGTTATTACATTTTTTGAAATGATTTATAAAATTATATGTGTTTTAAATGAAATTTTAAAATCATTTTACAATGTTCTACATTGAATACCCATGTAATTATAGTTTAAAAAATGTATATATATCAAATATTTTTTTATATAAAAACAAATGTCCCAAAATGATATTTCAAATTTTAGATACAAAATATTTTTTCCACTGTTCTTTTAAGAACCCTTACAAGAAAATTATGTGAATCGAATGTTTTATAAAACAATTTGGATCATTTAGAATATTTTTTAGACTTCAGCTTTGATGAAAAGCTAGATTAATAAATGTTAATATTTTATGTATAATTTTAATCCATTAACTTTAATATGTGTAATTGTCAGTCCATTTCTTCCAAATATTATAATTAAAAAGATCATGAATTTTTAAATTATAGTTTATTTTTCATTAACATTTCAAAAAATATATTCATCATGTTTTGTATCGGATTAGAATGTGTTAGTCTCAGTTCCTTATAAACATGTATGATATTGTGGTTGGGGATTGTTGTAATTAGTTTATTCTACACATTTTTTATTATAAAAACATCATAGGAAAAATTAATAAATAATTAATGATATATTATTTATTAACTAGTTTATTTTTGGGATGTATAATTTATGTCTCACTTAACATAATATTATTTTATAGAATAATTGTTCAACATGATACATAAAATAAAAATAAATATAAAATATCATAGAATTATTATACAATAAAAATAAATATGTTATATAATTTAATTAACTAGTAATATAGGTATATAATCTTCAATAATGAAAATAATGTGTAGGGTATTTAATCAATATATAAATAATTATATAATTTTTAATAATGACTTTCCCTAGTTAATTGAATATAATGGTATCATGGTGAAATTTTTTTAATAGAAATAATGATGTATGGATATTCAAAATTAGAGGTAATTGGATGAAATAATTGTTTATTGTGATATAATTATAAGTAAATAAATCTTAAATTATAGATTATTTCCCTTGAAGAAAATTCAATTCTGTTGTATCATATATACATAGGAACTTGTATTATAAATCAAAGTACTATATTGGTAGTGTATTTATTTACTTTAATAATACCATTAAAAAAAGTATAAAATATAAGATTGATTCACAGTGTAATGTGAATTTTTATTAAAGTAGATTAAAATTCTTCATACAATTAAAATAAATTAATTATTTTTTAACAAAATAATTCTCATCACTTTAAATAACATTTGAACAAAAAATGAAATGTTATTTTTAATTAAGTAAATTAATTTAATGAAGTGAAATTTATAATATAATGAATTTCCAATATAAAACATTATATAAGAATGACTGGGAAATGTGATTTCTATAAATATTGCAATGAAATTGATAGAGAAATCCTGAGATGAATTTTCTTTACATTTGTAACGCCCCAACCCCTGTTACCCAGAGTCGCTGCATTATTAGATAATATTGGCATGATCACAAAAGATCAAGTCTCAAAAGGCAGATTAGTTTAGTAGCCCTGGAAACTCTAGATATATTCATAAGTCTTACATTACATCATAATGTAAAAAACAACTACAACAACATCTTGTCTTCATATCCCCTCATACTATCTCTGCAGGTCATTCAAAAAATACTTCTTCAAATCATGTGAAAAATAAAACATTGAAAGGGGTGAGCTTAGATGCTCTGTAAGGATAACAATATAGAGGAAACTTTCATAAATAAGCATAAACATTTAAGACAATGTATAACTATCACAAAGCCTTTTAAACTTGAACATCAGCCTAATATGGCAGAGATAAAATTAAATAATTCCATTTACTTATTCACATATATATTCTACTAGTCGAATAATCACATGCAATATCAATAACCACTTTCATAATGATGGAATGCATAATTCCAGACTATCATAACCACATAGTCAAGTCCTTCTACCAACATTACAAATAATATTTTTTCAAAGCCTTGTACCAAGACACTAGTTTGTCTCAAGAGATCTACCGATGCATCGAGAGGCTATAGCGGGCTCCACTCGTCACTTACTATGTCCAATTAATTCCTCATATGAAAATGTTTAAACATAACATAAACATTCGTATTAAAACTGGCATATGAGATATCAATACTTTACCCATAAACCATGAATGATATAAAAATAACACATCCACAGTCAAACATATCACAAAACCTTCAATACAATACGGATGATTTGTATCATAATAAATCAACTTCAAACATGTTTAAAATCCATTAAAGGATTTTGACATAGACGAAAATGATTTGTAAAAATCTTTGAGAGAAATATCCCTTTTTCATGAAAAAATATAAAATTTACACAATTTAGAAAGGAAGACAATTAAATATATTTTTTAATCAAAGTGTCCCATACCACTTTGAAACTTCTGAACGTAATTAAAATTTTAAAACATTCATGTCCATTGAAATAAATCATGAAAACCATTTTGAAAACATGGACATTAATGAGAATGGTTTAGAAAAATAAACCTTTAAAACATTTAAATTTATGTTTTAGAAAAAATTCCGTTAAAATAATCCTTTTGAAAACTATATTACGAAACATGGACATGGATAATAAATATGTCCCAGTAGATACTTACATAAAAAAACCTCGGATAATAAAAAGATTGTGAAATTAACCCTTACCTTGTACTTTTCCTTAGTTGAGGGTAGTTTAACCTCCTATATAATGATGAAATAGTTGTTATTAAATTATACAAGAATCATATACATTAATTTTATATAATCTATGATCTTTTAACATTTATTTGTTAATAATATCTTATTATTATCGTCAATTCGGGTGTTAACTTACTCATTTTCATTTATATGTTTTGTTACATAAGCCGTGTGTTTTATGGATAGGTTGTATATTATTCATATCCAGAATGATATCAAGTCCTTAAACTTTATTATTAATCATCAAATGAGATTTAGACTTGAATGGATACGATGGGGAATGAATCTCATCGCATTCGTGGAGACGGTAGTCCGTATGTACGCACGAGCGACAATATAATTCTTTTGATATTAAAATAATATATAATTGGATGGTATATCATATATATAGATTAATTATCATGTTTTGTTTATTAATTATATCAAATACACATCATTATCATACCCATCCACATAATAATGTTTTGAATAACAATTACACAATTACGTGGAGACGATAGGCCGTACGTACGCACGTATGGTGACATGTCATTTAAAGGATGGATAGAATACTGAATATGGTTGTACCTTATTTATAATAACATCACAGTTAATATAAGATAATGGAGTTATTATTTTACAATGGAAATAAAAATGAATGAAGAAAGGAACTTGAAATAGGTTGGTGAAAAGATTACCTCTTCTTCGGGATCTTCCATTTGATTTGATCTAAATTGCTCCATAGGATGACTTTATGATCAAACTAAGGCCTCTGGGTTGATGTGATGGAAGTTTAGAGAATAATTGGGTAGGGGTGGTCCAAGAAAAATGGCTTTGAATGTGTGAATTAGAGGAAAGGGTAAGTTCCCTTTTATTAGAGGGGTGAAGGGCACCTTAGGAAAAGCTAGAAATATTATTTTATAATAAGTTAAAATTGGGTGTCTAATGGCTCAAAAGTAGATTATTTAAAATTTAAGGAGGTTATAGGTCTAATAAAACTCAAACAATGGGTTTTAGATAGGTTTGGGTCACTATATTTACTTTATCTTTTTTATTTTACTCTTAGTTAAATAGTTTGACATTTACCATGTCTCTTTGTATTTTTTTATATTATATAGTTAATAAACATACTATAAACTTCCAAGATACCCCAAAGTGGTCCATTAATAATAAAACTATCATTTTATAAGTCTTTTTTTAACCTTATTTTTTTAGGAATATAATATCAATTAATAATATAATATTGTTTTTAAAAACTCTGTTATGTCAATTTTGACACTATTTGATAATGAATTTTTTTTAAAGTCTTAAAAACTTTATTAATTTGAACCAAATTCATTTAGGATATCCTAACTTGTCATAGTAACCAATAAAAGTTATTTATGTCATCAAAACTTTCAAATTATATTTATTTTATCAATTATAATACTAATTATTTGATTCTTTCTTTAATAAGGAAAATACTGCCTCATAATTGTGTCATAAATAAATTTGATTATTAAATGTATAAAAACTATAAATAAAATACCATTAGTTATGAAATTGTTTTAGCTTTCTAATTAATATTTATAGTTGAAAATATAACATATATAACTTTATGTAAAAATTATTTCTCTAAAAGATATTTGTTTATGTCATTTTTGTATTTACTTTAACTTAATTAATATAAAGTGTCATTATCACTTACAAGTTTATCCATGGGGTCCCAAAATCAACCAAAAAACTCCCATGGTCGGAAATGTATCGATAAAAGGGTTAGGACACGTTTTAGGGTAATATATTATTATTATAATATTATTTTTTACCCTTATTTACCGGATTTACCCTTTAACCATGGTAAATAAAATATTTACCAAAGTAATTATTCAAAATGTCTAAAACTAAAACATACCTATTTACACAATTTGGACCTCCTGATTATAAATATGGAATCCATTTTTCTAAATTCAAAAAATTTTAGTGGCAGAAATTAATTTAAAATTAATTCCCGTTGTTAAATCAAAAAGCGTGTTTTTAAGAGATAATAACTATCAAAATATTGGCAGTTGCTTATGTCCAGTTTAAAAGTGAAATTATGTCCAATGAATAACATCGGATTAAATGGTAAAAATATAATCTAATTATACTCTAAAATTACTCAAATTCATAATTTATCACTATTAAATATTTCGATTAAAAATTTTTTTAATTAAAAATTAGTAATTTCACTATTCATCAAAATATGAAAGTTATCTTAAAAGTACCAAAAAATCATCCTAAGCTAATTTTGATATTACAAATCCAAAATTGAAGTATATTTTGAAAGATAAAATTTATAAAATTTTAAAAAGTGGGTATTACTATTCATAACTGCTAGTTTGATTCGTTGTGGTGTGTATTAAAACTCGAAGTTGCGTACAACACACGCTACTGTATTATTCAAATAGAATTGTACCATGGAAGCATGGGGTGTTACAACATTAATTTTCATTTTCCAAAAAATATAGAAGTGGGAGATAGTAAAAAAATTCTAAAATGGTGAAAAGGTGTTTTGAAAAATAATTTTGATATTGAAAATTCAAAAAAATGGATATTAAAAAATAATAGATCTAATGATGAAGAAGTTAGTATAGGAAGGAATATATAATAAATTAGTCACTTTTAACCCAAAAGGAATTTATCTTATCAAAACAATTAGAAGATAAACATAAATTATTTTATATAGCTTGGTAAAAATAATAGTAGAATGAATAATAGTAGCCCTGAACGATTTATATAAAGAGGAATATATAGTGATACATAGTGATAAAGAGGACATCATTAATAATGTAAATTATTGAGAAGGACCCTAATCAAACAACATAGGGTGTTTATCACATCACCCTCAATTTGAAGATACCCATACTAGATTGATAGTGAGAAAATAAAATAATAACACCTAAATCCCACCTCCAATAAGCCACATGTTGGTCACTACCATTATGGGAATAACAATCAGTCACATGGGAGAGAACTCTCTCAATATATAATTAAAAAAATAAGAGATATGAATGAAAAAAATCCATCACATGCATATGTAATGTAGAATCCATGAAACATAATTTTTTTTATAAATAACTATAATAACATGAAAATAATGAAAGTACCATAAAACACAAAGTAGTATCCTTTTAAACTAGTATCTCTTCATAGACCCCTATAAGCTAATAATTTTCATCATAATCCCTTACCATCTACTATAGAGTTGAATATATATATATATATATATATATATATATATATATACCTGTGTGTGTGTGTTTAGTGCAGACAATTTTTGTACTCAGTTGGGGCCTCCCAAAAACCATTGGGAAATTGTTTTATACAATCGCACAAAAGACCAATGAACAAAGAAATGCATCCAAATCATCACAAAAACAGGAAATTCAATACTCCCTTCCGAAAAATGACTCAGTGACCCTATAAAAAATGTAATCATTTATATATAGAAACATACACAAAAACACACACAGATACACACACACACACAATGACACACACACACATATATATAAAGGGTAATATGGTCCCACATTATCATGGGATTCGTTCACTGATATATGAAGTACTCATGTCATTTTGTCATTTTTTTCAATACATAATTCTTCTTCTCATGAAATTGTATTGTATACATTATCTGTCATATGTACCCCTATACAATCACTATTCCATATTCCCCAATGTAAACAATTATATATATATAATCCCCTATATAATGTGTAAACACTTTATATCTTAAACCCTAATAGCCCATGGATGTGCACCCTAGATAAGTTGTATTAATGATATCAGAATCCTGCTATGTGCTATATTATTAATACATTACAGAATTGACAAAAATGTGTACTAAATCATACACTGTTAGACTCTAGATTAGTGAACACCTTCCACTATAATAAATATTATATTTGGATTTCAAAAAAAATATAATTAATCGGAGTGTGGGGAAGAGGGAGAAGTCATTCATCCATTCCCTCACCATCTATGATGTTGGATAATGAACCCCTCCCCCTCAAACCCGTGAACATAGTGTTTTTGTTTTTCTACTCAATCTAGTGTGGAAGTGTAATAAATCATAAAAATATTGACTATATCAAACAAAACCACACTAATTGAAATAATATATCATTACACATATCTTCGACCATGGTCAAATAGGACCCTAGAAATCCATCTCAATGGTTTGATATCGAACTTATAAACAATAATCAATGTTATAAATTAATTATTTAATATACATTAATTAATATTACTCATTATTCATTTCCATAAATAATAAAATATTATTTTCACCCCAGATTCATTGGAATAATAACTTTTCTTAGTTATATTTTCAATTATATAAATATATCCATCAAAAAAAGAACTAATCCCATTATTTTATAATTTACATTTGTAATGTAATAAATTATCGTAGTACTCACAGAATCATCCAATGAAATAAAATATTTATATATTATTAATAGAATTAAGAAACACTTTTTAGTTGGAAACAAATTATAATATCTGGCCAGTCGAGCATTTAAAAGAATCATAAAAGGAATATATCAATGTGGAAAACCATATCATACCACATCCTAACCACCCCATTATAATCTCAGAAAACATTTCTCAAATAATAATTCAACCCCCCACCATTGAAATTAACCCGTACTTTAGCCAGAGGTTATCAACCAATTCCTTGTAAAAATTATTCACTATTCGTAGTTAACTGGTTAAAACATTACTATAAGGCTCTAATATCCTAGTGTATAAACTCAAGGAAATAAATATATTTTCAACAGAAAAATTCATTGGGAAACTAAGGACATGGCACCAAGGCAATCTTGCATCCTAAAAACAAGAATGTCTATCTCATCCCCCAAAAGATAATACTTCACTATTATATATTTACATTATAGTTTAAAAATATCATGTTTATAATGCATAGATTTTATGTATGAAAATAATAATATGAAAAATTTATTAATATCTAGGAATATAAATAAATATTATTCAAGAAATATTTCATGTTTAAAAATGTTAATGAAAAATTATATTCAATTATCAAGAAACATTCATTAATTTATATTTTTATTCTAGTATTATTTTAGTTACTAAATTTAAACCACATTTCTTAATACCCATTATTTTGAAAAAAACTCATCATTATAACACACTACCTAGAACGTCAGGTCAAATAAATGAACAAAAACACGTGATAATATTCCATCTTGAAATATATAACAAACATTATTAAAAAATAATTCTCATCATAATAGAAGGGAAAGCATAATAATGTGGTATTTAGTATTATACACATTCAACTAATTCACCACACTCAAAATTTGTATCAAGTATCGTGAATGTGTTTATTTGTTTTATCTCTTATATAATTTATAGAATCATATTCAAATGTCAGAAATAAAAAATATCATGTGATTCCTTCTTTTTCCACATTTATAAATTTTCTTATTAGTATATAATTGTTCTTTATTCAATTTTACATATTATTTTATTTATTAAATTTAATAAAAAATATAGATATGAATAAACTAATGAATTATTAAATAAAAAATCAAAACATTAAATAAGAATAATAAAATCTCTAACGTATAAAAAATAATTATATAACGATGCACCAAAATCTATGTATAATGACCCTAACAAGAATATAATTTTTTTTCATAAAATGCTTAATGTTACTACCCATGAAAATAAGTTCCACATTTCCTCTCAGGATCCATAAAAATTAGAAAACTAGAGTTAATAAATTTTGGAATGTTGTCTAGTTACAATGTGAAACCTCCTAGATTGTTTGCATAGTGTTTGTGTGAATTAGGGAAATGAAATGAAAAAAAATTATTGTCCTTCGAGGAATTTAATTAGTCTGATATATGACCCTAGTAATAAATTTCATATGACATCTCATGGAAGAAAAAAGGAGTTAAAGGAGACCCACGTAATGTATCAGAAATTATGTGTCATTTTTTTTAATTGGAATTATTTCAAGACTGTAAAATTTGATTGCACGTGATTCTGAGGTCTAGAGATCCTAGAATGGAATATTAATCTTTTTTAAGGTAAGATCAGTAAACATGTGAGTGGGATTTTTTATCTTTTGAACTGGTGGTTAGATCAAAAATATGAGGGCACTGTTGAATCCATAATTTCATGATTTACCTAGATATTGATTAACATTCGACAGTAAGGGTCGAAAATAAACATTTTTTTTGGACTTTTCGAGCACAAATAATAAAATAATTTAAAGAAATTATTTTATTTCTTTCTCACCGTTGGGTGGGGGATGACAACGCTATGTTGCAACGATGTGGTGGTGATAATAAGCATTAATTTGGAACCAATAATGGTTCATTTGAAACTATGAATATGTTTTTATAAGGACTCATTAAATGTGTCTCCTAAATGTGGCCCATTTAGTGAGCATTATTAATTGACTTTATAATGCAGCACTTTTTTGGATCCGGGGAATTAAACATGGAGGATTCTTGGATTAAACTCTATAAAAACTCATCCCCGTCATAGAATGAAGAACATCATTAGATCTTCATCATCTTTGAGGCACCTCAAAGAACAGAGCCTGAAGTGATGATGTCGACATCCAAAATCATCAAGGACGAATGCTTCGTTATCGAATGGAAAAGAGGCAGGGGTTTTTTTATTTTGATATTTTCCTCGTGATTTTTTAAAAATGATGAATGCGGACCAACCCATGAAATGGTCGATAATATATTCTTTCTTTATGCGGGAGGGCAGAGTTTCATGGGGATTTATTATCAGGGATTCCATCATTGATTTAAATGGTTGAATGACAAATCCCTAACCTCCCCATTAGTTTAAACCTCTAACGGGGAGGGCTAGGGCCGAAACAAACAAGGCTCGGGAAACACTATTCATGCTTTCATGGTGGATGAAATCTAAAATTGGAAAAAATTCAATTCCGGGGCCTGATCTGGGATAGAGGTGACCCGAGAGGCCCATAGGCGCAGATGGATCGTCAAAAAAACCATCTGAGCAACTCTGGTGGCCCGTGGAATGAGCCTTCGATGCAGCATCCTAGTGCGACACCTCATCGTGACACCCCAATACGGCAGCACCAACTATGGCTTGCCCATGTTGGCCGTTTGAAGAGGGCGGTGCCAACAGGTGCCACTATAACAGTGGAGGAGGCCGACCCTTGCTGGCTGGGCTGGAGGATAGTGGTGCGATATGGAGGGGGGAATCATAGCGCAAAGCATGCACCATGTGGAGGAGGGTGGTCCGCATCTGAGATACCTGCGGGCCAGAGAACAATGGTCTTTAGACTGTGGGGCTAGCATAGTGGGTAGGACGTGGCACAGATTTCATGTCTTTTTCAGGTGGAGCACCCCGGCCAGGTCATTTGGAGGGCCTTAGTCCAGTAGTCCGCACCCCAGCTAGTCGGCTGGACCCGACCGACAGGATGGTCTTGTAGCCTAGTGGTCCAGTACTCCAACCTAGTGGGTTGTCTTTCACAAGTAGGCTAGACCCCCGTTTAAACAAGGATGGGTCCAGTGACACCCATTGGCCATACCAGACCAGACCTACCTAGACCTGAACTGGGTCAAGTCGAGTCATTAGATCATAAAATAGGTAATGTGGGACCCCTAGGCCAGGTTGGTTGGGTCGTTCTGACCAGGTCTGACTAGGCCCCATTGCAACTAGCCCACTTGTTAATAAAACAACCATATCATGCAAAATCGGGCATTCGATTGAAGAGTCTTTTGTGACATTGGGACCCTATTGATGAGTAAGATATTTTGGAATTCTTTTTGGTGACTTCCATGGATGACGAGGCAGAACTAAGGGCTTGAGGAGTGGCTGTCCCTTGTATGCTACATACAAAACCCTACCGTTGGATGCGACAAAAGGACTGCTGACTTTCAACATTGTATGACTCAACCATGGAAAATTGGAAAGCCCTTCACTGTGAATTTTCAGGCCCATTGTGGGAAGCACTTCTCAAGGACTATACATGCCCACATCACATGAGGAGGATAAGTGCCTCAAATGGCCACGACTAGTTGGAAACACTTCTCTGTGACTTTTTAGGCATACGATACATGATGGGGAGGTTCACCTATGTAATCCAAGGTTAGTTGGAAGCTATTATTTTGGACTTTTCAATCCCAGATTACATATTAGAGGGGGAGTTTTCCAGCAAATGAGGTGTTTGACGATGTGACTGATGAAGCTAATGTTACTTTCCTAGAATATACCTGGTGTGATCAATCTTGTGTTCTGTGTTTTACTTTGTATAATTGATGTGTGGTATTCATATTTTTTGGGGAACCTATGAAGTAATGTGTTCCTCACCCCTGCACTGTCTTACCATGCATGTGTTGTGTCTGGTGCGAGTGACTAAAATTTCGACATGGATTCTCATGGAGATAGGACTGACATAATCTACGACAAAGGACATGGTGGGATAGGACTAGGGGGCCCTATAGGACTGGATGGGCATGACTTACTAATTTTCCTCCCAGAAGCTTCACTGATCCCATGATCAGTTGGGGTTTTTTGCGTATAACCATTAGATTTTACTTTTTGTACATTCTATTTTCAGTTCTTTCTTGAGTTTTTATTCTATCCCATTTACTTATAGTTTTAATTGCACTCAAAATTTTATTGGGTTACTTGTTTCTTGCTTGTAGTGTGTTGGAATGTGGGTGGGAATGTCTGTGCATAAATATTCTTAGGAAAATGCCTCTCACTTTCAGGTTAACGCCTTCGGCACTAGTTGCCAGCCCCTAACCATCAGGTGGAAGGCTTGGGGTTGTCACGGAATAGGACTCAAGGGACAGGTCGTGAAAAAGTGGTTTTAGAGGGTGGTTAGTCCTAACATAAGACCGAGAGTCTGTGTTTAGTTTTTTGGAAACAATGTTGAGTGTTTCATGTAAGAATTTCATAATTGAGGATTCCGGTGTTAGTACGGAGGCCGACGTTTCCATACACCTGGACCATGAATTCTGCTTCTTGGGTCTATACACAAATACACTAGTTTCATATTTGTCTCATTATGTACCATTGAAAAAAAAAGTCCGCCAAATATGTATAACCTTATAACCATAGTACATCTTGATCTATTCTAGGATTCCACCATGATGAAGACCAGTCAGGATCCCGATATGTGGTCGTGAGTACAACCCACCTAGTGACGGGGCATCCATTTCGGGACCAATTCTAGAGATGGACCCACCAGTTGGTAAACCAATGCTACCACCACCGGATGGTCATCATTAACTACTGTCATTTTAGGCAGAATATGTTCATAGGCTTAGTGCCCTGCATGAGTTTCAGTGACAAAGGCCTCCCAGGTTCAGATGCGAGACAAATCCTTAGGTCACCGAGGACTTGATGGATGTTGTGATGTTGGTCTACCACATAGTGAGGACACCACTTGATTAATTAGAGATCTTAGTAATGTTCTTTCGGTTGGGCTCGACATAATGATGGTGGAGCTTGACCATCAAGAATGGTGATGAAGATACCCTCACCCGGGGTAGAATTTGAGCGGGTTTTCCAGGAAGAGTTTTTCCCTGAGACCTTTATCATTGTGCGTATTCAAGAGCTTATTCACCTAAAATAAGGAATCATGATGGTGTTTGAGTACTCAAATAGGTTCATAGGTCGTTCACTATATTCCATAGACATGGTGCGAGACCATTTCATTAGGGATCGATCCTTTGAGCAGGGACTCGGGCGGTAGATTGGGGCACATGTGTTGTCACTCAACATCCCTACCCAGGACAAGGTACTCGAGTGAGCCCTTATGGTAGAGAGCATCTTGGGAGAGCAGGAAAATACTGCTTTAGCCACTAGTAGACCCTAGGAGGACGAGCCATGGGTAGGTAGAAGATAGCATATGTGAGGGTCCAAGCGGGCCAGGTCTTTTAGAGGGCGACGTTGGGACTCTTGGTTGGAAGTGTGAGGCTCCCAGACTATAGGGAGTCAGGATGGAACAAGGATTTGATACTCGTGAAGAGGGTAGGGCCACATGGCTCATGAATACCCACCCTTCCATTCAGATGACCACCTTATTGTCGAGGGGCCACTGAGGCTGCGATAGCAGTTTGAGCGAGGAGGTCTCCAGGGCGACAGATGTGTAAGGGCAGTAGGATGAGTAGCCGGTGGTGGGCATAATTTCGATATGTCATTGCCACCACCCCTAGGTGGTCCACCATGACATCAGGGAGTAAGAGAGAAAACCTTTGTGTATGATAGTATTATGACCACGACACTCCGTATATGATCCAAGGTACGATCAGTGTCTTCTTCACCCTAAATATAGTACTTGTCGCCACAAATGATAGTCACTCTTTCCTTTCCATGACTCTATTTCAGAGCTCGGATATTCTGATGGAGTCGTTCGCTCAATCCTTACAGCTATAGACTCTTAAGGGAGGGGAATTAAACAATGCACACTGGTATCTCCAATATTGACGTCGAGGCCATACAACAACATCCTCGTTATGGAATTGTTATCTACAGACCATGCTTAGATTGACTTTTTTAGGCATAAAGTGCAATGTGTCCATGGGTATGGACAGAGTTTTCATCCACCGACAAAAAGGGAACCCTCATAGTACCAGATAGACTCTCTCAGAGGAGGGTGCAGTCGATCACTCCCCAGTTGGATAGCCTCACACTCGTTGTAGTGGAGGAAAGTTGTCCAAGAATCCCTTTAGTGGTGGACAAGTACGTGGATGTTTTTCATAATGATTTTTCATGACTACCTACTAATAGGGAGGTATAATTATTCATTGATATATACACTGAGATGACACCAATATCCACTCCGGCATATTGAATGGCTCCAACAAAACTCTCCGATATGAGGGTATAGACAGAGGACTTATAGGAGAAGGGGTTCGTAAGGCCTATCATTTCACAATGTGCAACCGCTGTGCTTTTTTCCAAATATGGAAGATGGTAGTTTGATGTTGCGCATGGACTTCTAACCTTATAACTAGGTGACAGTGATGAACATGTATCCACTGTCAAGAATCGATGACCTCTTCAACTAGATGAAGCGGACGAAGTGGTTTTCAATGATTGACCATCGATCAGGATATCACCAGCTTTGAGTGCGGTATGAGGACGTACCAATGACATCCTTCAGGTGTTGTTATGTCCACTAAGAGTTCCCAGTGATGCCTTTTAGCATGAAAAATGAACCATCAAAGTTCATGGACCTCATAAATAGGGTCTTCTAGCATTTCATTGACCCGTTCATCGTGGTCTTCATCGATGAAATCATAGTGTAGTTAGTGTGGGAGGAGTAGCATGCTACACGAATGTGGATAGTCATAGATACACTCTGACAAAACCAGATTTATGGTAAGCTCTCGAAGTTCCATTTCTGAATTTGGGAGGACCACTTTCAGGGACACATCATCTAAGATGCTAGAGTTGTAGTATATCCAACGATGATAGAGGTAGTACTTTCTTGGGCACCACCAAGATCATGACTGAGGTGCGGTGCATATTAGGGTTGGCTGGTTACTATAAAATGTTATTAAATAAATTTTTCATTATAGTATCACCCATATCGGCATCGAAAAATAAAGGAAAACCCATCGTATTGATGGAGAAATGCTAGTAGTGTTTCCGAGAGCTAGGGCAGAGACTAATTAGTGCCCCCCATCTTTAGAAAACAAAAAGAGGGAATTGGGTATATAGATTACTATGATGCATCAGGGACTAGAATGGGTTGTGTGCAGATGTAGGAGTGAGAAATGATAGCCTACAACTCACAACAGTTGAGACAGCATGAGAAGAACTATGATACCCATGACCTAGAGTTTATTAGTAGCAATGGTCTTTGCCTTTATGATGTGGTAGCACAACTTGATGTGTGAATGAATAATAGTTTACTCAGACCATAAGATTCTCATGTATATATTCTCCCAAAAAGGACCTAATCCACAGATAGAGACAATGTCTAGGGTTCTTCCAGGACTATGACTCTGAGGTAGTCTATACACCGGGAATGGAGAACATGGTGGCTGACACACTCAGTAGGGGGATCGGGTTGCAAATGTTGATTAGGGCGACATAGTAGTTAGCTGTAATGAATATATCCTTCATATATGATGGTGAAGCTACTTAACATCATTTAAATATTGTTACACCCCCACTCTTACAATGAGTAAGGGAGGCAAAATTAGTAGTTGATCACTGCGAGGCCTGACATGCTTAGTTATCCTCAGTACTATCTCTTGATGGATTTTTGATAGGTGGGGAGCATGTCCTACTATTTAATGAGTGCACCATAGTACCAGTGGAAATGAGAGAGGAGGTTTTAATGGAGTTCCAGAAGTCTATTTGGTGGTACATCCTAGAGTGGAAGAAATGTACTATGTTCTCCAATGTCAGTATTGGTGATGGGGGATGAAGAATGCGATGATCGATTTTATTTCACTATGCCTCACTTATTAGAAAGTGTAGGCTGAGAGTTAGGATATAGTAGTATTTTCCCAACCACTTGAGGAATAAGAGAGGAAATGGGATGGTATCTTGATATAATTCATGACAGGGTTACCACGTGCATCCATAGGCCATGATTCTATTAGGGTGATCATTAATAGACTCATCAAGTCAGCTCACATCCTACCCATCTTGGAGAAGGGACAGGTAGAGGGCTTGGGATGACTCTTCATCTAGTAGATAGAGTGGATTCACAGGGTCCCTTTTATGATCATCTCATGTCTTGATTCATACATTACATCCTAGTTGTCGAAAGGATTAAAGGAGGCATTTGGGAAGCTGCTGAATTTGGGCATAAATATACATCCCCAAATGGATGGTCAGATAGAGAGAACCATATAAACCCTAGAGGACATGCTTTTTGATAGTGTACATGAATTTAGTCATAGTTGGGTGGTCCACATGCTAATTGTGGATTTGGGGTAATACAAAAATTATCAATCCACCAATAACATGAAACCATTTGAAGCCTTGTATAAGCGGCTTTGCAGATCACCCATATGATGGAAAGACCCAAGGGAGTTTACACTGATGTGTCTGGAGTTGGTATGGGATACCACTGAGAAGAATCAGATCTTCCAGTTGCAGATGACTACTACACAGAGAAGGCATAATTTATATGTCGAGAGGATATAGAGACCCTTGGAATTTGAGGAGAGTGATCAATTTTTCCTTCGGGTCTCACCCCATCGAGGATTGTGGAGATTTTTTAGGGAGAAAAGCTATCTACAAGGTTAATTAGACATTTTATGATCCTAATGAGATTTGGTGAGGTAGAGTAATGTCATGTTATTCCCCCACAGATGTGTCGAGTTCATGATGTTTTCGCCATGTTAAAGCTAAGGAGGTACGTGCATGATCCATCACACGTCATCGAATGTGGTGATATGGAAATTGACGATGGGGAAACATTTGTTGAGTTCCCGCTGGAGATAGAGGATAAATAGGAGGAGGTACTAATAGGATTGTCGATTTATATGGTGCGCTTTCAGTGGTAGCACAAGAATCTCAAGAAGGGAACATAGGAGTAAGAGGCTCACAATCGTGCTCAGTACCCCCATCTATTTGATTAGTTTTTTTGGATTTGAGGGACATAAAGCCTAATGTGGGAAGAATGTAATGTCATGGAAATTATGTGTAATTTTTTTAATTGGAATTATTTTTAGATAGTGAAATTTGACAGCACATGATTCTGGGATCTGGAGATCCCAAAACGAAATTTTGAACTTTTTTATGGTACTTTCAGTAAAATGGAATGTGAGATTTTATATCAATTGAATGGCTACTCATATCGAATATAAGAGGGCATCATTGAATTTGGAATTCTAGGATTCACCTTGAAATGAATTCTCTTCGGCCGGATGGGCCGATCAGAAAATTTATATTCATACCATTTATAGAAAAATTAATAAATAATTTAATGTAATTATTTTATTTCTTTCTCACCATTTGGTGGAAGATGGTGATGTTTCACTACAGTGACGAGGAAACGATGAGGCATAGTAATTGAGAACCAATAATGGCTCATTTGAAACTACGATGTTGTTTTTATAATGACTCATTAATTTTGGATCAATAAATGTGGCCCATTTAATGAGCATCATTAATTGATGCAACTACACTATGGTTTTTTTTCTTTTAATAATCCATTGTGTGGAGTTTGGTAATTAAACATAGAAGATACTCTATCGAAACTATGGAGAATCTACTCTCCAAGATATAATGAAGATCGTTGGTGGATCTTTATCATCTTCCATGTACCTCGGAGAACGGATCCGGATGTGATGATGTTGACATCTTCAAGCCTCGAGGACAAACTCTACAACATTAAACAACAAAGAGATGTCTATTGTTTTATTTTTATGTTTTCCCGATTTTTTTTCTAATAAATATGATCGTGGATAAACCAATGAACAAGTTGATCGGTGATTCGTTTGTAATACAGGAGGGTGACTTTTTCTTGGGAATTTATTATCTAGGACTCAAACCATGAAGGAAATGGTTGAACTAAAATCCATGATCCTCCTATAGGTTTAAACCAATAATGCGTAGGGCTCAAGATGACACTATCAAGTCCCGCGAACATTTAATCATGCGTTCCTGGTGGCCTCATTCTCAAAGTGTTGTTAATTAGATTATGGGTCCTAATAATGGATGGAAGTGGCCCGAGAGGCCCATAAGCACATACATATCAATAAATGGACCACAAGAGAAAATCTGGTGGCCCATGGAAGGTCATGACTATGACTGATAGTGCTAGTCGGCCCACGTCTGCCACATGAAAATGGAAATGCCAATAGGCACCGACATAGGAGTAAAGGAAGCCAGACCTCACCGGTCGCACAGGATGATAGCGGCGCACTGTCAGAGCGTAACAACTGTGTGAATTGTAGTGCCAGGTGGGCGCCACATGGAGGAGGGAGGACACTCGACGAGGCCACTTGGGCTCCCTCAAGACGTGGTCTATCTTCCACTAATCGGGGGGCCGCATTCATGGTTCAAGAGGGACGCAGCACGGCTTCGGCTTCTCTGTCAGGTGGCACATCCCGACTGGCTCATGCGTCCAAGCCTCGAGACGTGGGGCCACACCCCAGCCAGTGGGCCTGGCTGGCCTAGCAGACTGGGCAAGACTAGACCAGGTCACCGAGCGACCCGGTAGGCTGGACAATCATCCAAACCTAGTTGGGTCTAGAAAGGCCCGTTGGGACTCTCCCATTAGCTAGACTAGACCAGACTGACCCCGACCCAAATCGAGTCAGGTCTAGTTGGTCGATCCTTATCCAGGGTATTGAGGGACCCCTACCAGGGGTTGGTCAGGTCGGTCCAAATGGGTCGGACCAGGGCCTATCACAACCATCCCCCTAGTTACTAAAACACCCATATTATACAAACTGTGGGTCGATTTGACAAGATGTTTTCCAGCGTTTGGACTCTATCAAAGATTTGGATTGTTTGGAATGCCATTTGGTAATTTTCATGGATGTTGAGATGTATATAAGGGCTTGAGGAGTGGTTTTCCCATGAACAGTAATTATAGAACCCTATAGTTGGTTGAGACCTAAGGTCTACTGACTTTAGACTCTATATGACAAGACCATGGCCCATTGGGAAGCACTTATCTGTGACTTTGTAGGCCTGCGATGCGAATAACTTCTCTATGACTTTGCTGGTCTACGGTATATGATGAGAGGAGTACCACAATTGGCCATGGTTAGTGGGAAGAACTTTTATATGACATTGCAGGCCCACAGTATACGATGGGTAGGTGTACCTAAGAAGTCCTATGTAAGTGGGAAGGACTTCTTCGTGGCATGTATGGACCACTATACTCATTAGAGGAGTATTTCTCCAGCAGCCAAGGAGTTAGACATTGTGACTGATGATTCTACTGCTACTATCTTATAATATACCTAGTGTGATCAGGCTTAAGTTTCATGCTTTAATTTGAGAAATTGATGGGTGGTATTTCATTTTTGTTTTGGGGACCCTACTGAGTACTGTGTTACTCACCCCTGTATGGGCCTCACCTACACATGTTGTGTCTGGTGCAGAAAACCGATGTTTCAACAAGAGTGCTCAGGGAAACGGGACTCATGGACTCTACGATGATGGACTTGGTGGCCGAGGACCAGGTGGGGCCTATTAGGACTGGGAAAACATTATATAATATTTCAGATCCTAGTAGCTTCACTACTTTTGCGATCAGGCAGGGTTTTTTGCAGATGGGCATCAGATTTTCCTTTTAGTACATGTTGTTTTCAGTTATTTCTTGGGTTTCTATTTTGGCCCACTTATATTCAGTTGTACTTGCACTCCTCATTAATTTAGTGGGACATGTTTCTCCCTTTTAGTGTGTAGGGATTTGGTTGGGTGAGTGTGTGTGTACATATACTGAGGGAAATGTTTCTCACTTGCAGGTTGATTCTTTCGATGCTAGTATCCATCCCCTAGCCTTCGAGAGGCGGGATTGGTGTTGTCATTGCATGGGCCCTTAGCGATGGGATGTGACAAACCAACGATAATGTGACTAGGGTAAAGGAATAGGGAGTTTGGGTACTGAACTGTGGAATCAGTTCTAATCAACATCATGTAGTGTAGAGTCACTACCTAGATTTGAGGTGTCGGATATATAATGTTTCCTTTTTTCTTAAATAGGTAAGAATGTAAGTCCACCATGATAGTTCCCCTAAGAAAAAGGTGAAGCTTTTTTTGGGAATAACTATTTATTAATCCAGTGTTAAAAATACTCCTCTTAGAGTTGGATCTGGTTAAGAGACCTCCAGTTATGTTTCACTGGTTGTATATGAATATGGATAAATTGCACAAAAATAAATTATATTGAACTTTTTGGAAATTCAATAGTATGGTTTTATAACTTGGTGGGTAATATCAAATAGTGAGTGTTATGGTAGCACTGTAATATCCATTAACAGATTTGGGAATAAACATCTAATACACATGACCAATAATAGGGTTCATTGACCAATGTTTCTAGGAAATTCTTGTGAGGATAGAACATGGATTAGATATTATATAGTTTAATGGTCAAAAATACATTGGCCCATTCATTTATAATAATTTAATATTTAGTTTTGGATATATCTATTATATTATGCTAGGATATGAATGATTTCAATTTTAATATAGACCATAATGGTGATCGAGTGTTAGAACCCAAAATTTCAGAAATGGGGAGTATTTGGGGGTATCTATAGTTTTCCATGGACATATATGAAATGATATCAGATATTTGATGAGAAACACATTGGTCCAAAATTTATGTTATTCCCAACAGGATGTTAGTAATCTAACATCAACTTTTCGGTTGACCACAGGATCACCAATTGAGTTATATAAAGTAGCTAGTAAGATACATGATGGGATTTTATCAATGTTACCATTTTCGGTTCATTAGGACGCCATGATTTCTATTTTTATCAAATCCATCAATCCTCTCCCAAATGATACATGTATTGGGTGGTATCCATAGTATTGTTTGAGCTCAACCCCACCCCTAAATCATGGTCATTCATAATTCCACTAGTTTTTTTTGATCCACACAAGGATGTTAAATAACATTTTGGACTATGATAATTTTTAATTCTTAGTTTATTACTAGTTATATTTAAATTGATAAATAAGTCATCGATCTAGGGTTAATGACTCACTAAGATCAAATAATCTTGCATTCATTGGATATTGATTTTTATTCAATAAGATGGAGGTTGTCTTGAGCTATCGATTGAGGTATTTTTTGTATTATCTTTTATATATATCATTTTGGAAAACCTCAATATTTTATTTTTTATCTTCCCCAATAATTTTTTTCCCTAATTAACATTATTGAACCTTTACACATGCTCTTACTAGTCAGTTATTATGTAAATTACTGGACATTGACCACTTTGTAATGTGTACCCAACATTTTTTTAAATAAGGTATTAATGTTATGACTTGGGTAATCTATTGGGATTACCCAAGGGTGGGTGGATTTTTACAAGATTAATGGAAGGTAATCTATGTTGTAGTTCCTAATTATAATTAGTCTTCATATCCCCTAATGAAATCAAATGTTGAAGAAATTTTTCTAGGAATTTTATTACTGAATTAGTTTATAAAATGGTGATATATCACTACAATCATCATAAAATGATATTAAACGGATTATTATATTTTAAAAATATAGGATTGATTCAAGTTATTTTGTTTTACAATTTTAATATTTATTAATACTATCTTGTAAAAACATGATTTCAAGGATAAAATATTCCTTTAATAATTATTATCTTAGATGGTGGAGAGTGATGTAATTTTAAGGACCTGGTACTCCAAATTTTATGATTATTACAACTAAGGACCTTATTTAAATTTAAATTAAATGGTGTAGATATAAAAAAATAATGTCATTTTTGTCATTTTTTAACGATATATGACACTAGGCGAAGAAGGTATTGTATATCCCAAGTGTAATCCTGGATCTAAGGGTTAACAATATTTATTATTTCTATATTTCTATTTAAGACCTTATTTACATTAGATGAACCAAAATATATAAAGGAATTAGGTTGGATATAAATTTACATTTTTGGTGATGAGTACATGAGTTTTAATCACACATTATAGATTAAACCTTTTGGTTTCCAATTATACTTTTTGGTTTATGGTAGGAAAGTTACCAATTTTTGAGGGGTGACCAGGTATTTATGGATTACATTATAGAAGATGGGACGATGAATAACGCTATAATAGTTATGGATTTAACTTCTAGTTATGATAATTTTTAGTTTTTTCATTTTTGATGTATGATATTATTGTATTTAATCTTATCAATAAGTTTTCAAATATTTGGCGATTTCTAAGATATTTTATTATTATCATATGTGAAGGGTGATATTGATCTAATTCTCTCTAATATTTTCATTATTATTGGAAGCTAAATTATCCCAAGGATATTATTTTTGACCTTCTCCATTTTTTTGAAATCTATAGAAAACATGGAGGCATGCTTGAAGTCATGCTGAAACATGATTCAGTTACATAGGAGTGAAATAGGATGGGAAGTTACAAAATAGTATCAAAGTGAACACATAGCCTTATGTTCATTTCAACTGTATGGGTTTGAGGTGTGGGAATTAAAAAATGCCTATTATTCTTTAAATGGGTGGGGGATAGATCATATCTTGGGAAGTGAGACTTGAATTAATAAATGATATTACCCAATTCAAAGTGGTGAAATATTTTTTAAAGAGCTTACATTGTTTAGACTCTATTTTAGGATTTCATGGCATAGAGTAGAGTCTGAATGGATATCCTCTATAATAGATTCTTAAGGTGTGTACTTGTGAGAAGAAAATTAAATGAATATGTGTTTGTTTTTGGAATATATAATATTCTGATAAGGGTCCCTAGTGCGTAATATAATATGGTGTCTTTATAAAAAGAATCCACGAGAGTTTAATAGACCAATGGACTCAAATAACTAGGTTAATGAACCAATGTGTTTGGTTCGTGATAGATTGGCATTTTACGCATTGTAGAAACACATAAGAAGTGGATAAAATGTCTGAAACGGTCCTCAAGTCCCCATGAGTGATAGTTGTATCAACCTTTTTAGTATAAAAAATACATATCAAACATGTTGAAAGCATTATTATTTTTGAATTTTCCTAAACTATTCAATCATATATTTCCAAAATTTCTATCTAATATTCCAATTATATCCAAAATTAATTACATTTAGATTTAATTCCCTTCAATCCCCTATAAGAGAACTATTTAAAAATCATGACAGTTATGATCTTAAGGATATAATCTATCATAATTTGTTTTTGATTCAAAATCTAAGATCTATGAACATATTTTAAGAATTTTTTTAGAAATTAATGGTACGTTATTCTTGGAAAATATGGAATTTTTCTACAAAAAAAGATAATCAAACAGAAAGATTGAATTTGAAAAGAATATCATTGGATAGACCTCATAATGAAGACAATTTATTGGGATGATAATTTTTGTGAAGAGGCCACAAAGATCAGCCACCTGGTGTAGACAATCTACCTCATTATGAAATGACCGACTGGTTAATGGAAATTAAATTCAAACATCTTAAGTTGTGGGATTTCATATTGCAAAGGTATCCTGGGAGAACCCAATATATTTGGTGGTTTTGAAGAGGCGAATGTCGGTGACACTTCTAATTTACCAAGTCAATGATGTGGATATTTGGGATGTGTTATAATGGTAAATGCTTTAGTGTAGGGGGAGTAGGTGTGATTTATTTGGAGGCCAATGAAATTTTTAGGGCTACTACCAATTTTAGGGTAGTTTCACCATGGATCCCGGTTTGTGGTATAACCACCCCTCATAGAGATAACGGTGAAGTGTGGGTAAAATTATATGGAATATGTGGAGACATGAGAGGAATTATGTTCTACTAATAATACTTTCATAGTTTATCCATGTGAATGGGCTACCGTGTGACCTCTTATTATGATTGTGGGATTAAGTGTACTATTATAAGATACAATACGGTCTCCTCCATAATTTATAGGATTAATTGTGTGTATTTAGAAGTTTTTTTCAGAAGGGACATTGACTAGCCAGTCTATGAAATTATGGGTGTGATTTAGAGTGGTTACTTTAGTTTTTAGTCATGTCTTGATGTAGTCTGGGTGGCTACATAGTGGTTACATATTTCTTGACCTCCTATTAATTCTAAAACCTTTTTGAAATTGATCAGAACTTCTTTTTTTTATACCATTTATTAGGTGACCAGTGTGTTTCACAAGGGTTTCATTTATCCCTATATCAATGGATTTCAGTTGTGCCCTTGGATGATCGATCTATGGTGGTTTAGTTGAGTTACGATATTCTGTTTCATATCTTCTCAAGTTTTCATGTCTCTGAGGTTACTAACTAGGGTCTAAGTCTCTAGTTAGGGTGTTTTTATAGTTTTAATGTGATGTGGTTTCTATGTTAAATTGTTTTTATATGGAAACCATTATTTTTATATTATTAGTTAGATACCATTGGATCCAAATTTCCTCATCAAATAAAAATAATCGTATTTTACATTATGGGATCCCTCTATTCTCACATTGTGTAAATTTTTGGAAGGGTTTTACTGTTGTTAATGTATAGTATGTTCGTCTAAATAGGGATCATAATTATAATGAATTATTTAATTATACATGATGGGGGAAGTGAATTGAAATCCCATGTTTTTACATTTTTTATATGGTTGTTGATATAGTGAATCATTCTAGCTAAATACTCTGTTAAAAATAATATATATTAGGGTTATTTTCTTAAAATATTGTTTTGATTGTGGAATCCATGTTGCATGCTTATTTTTTACCATAACATAAGTTTAAAATTTAAAATAAAATACACCTGGTTAATGAATTGTGTGCTCTTGAAAATAGATATTGACTGATAATCCCCATAAATAGAGTAGTGAATGTGAGGAAAATTCCCTAAAACAAACCTAAAAATATTATTTGATTCATGTGGAATGAGATTGTGAAATCAGAAGTATGGTGTGTCTTTTTTACTTAATGTGATGTGCATGCAATAGTTATGTTATAGTGCATTAATTGGGGTGTTATGATGAGAGGTGTTTTATGTGAAGGAATGTGGTTCAGTTGTGGTATAAATGATGTGGTGGGTATATGTTCCATGTGATGATTATGTTTTCAAAGGGATAACATGTAGTTCGTTTCATTGTGTGGTTATTTTTGTGATAGATTCCCTAGTAGAAATATAAATAATTGGTTAATAAATAAATGATTAATAATGGATTTTGTGGTCAGAAGGGTTTAATATTAAATTTTAAATAACTAGGATGTAACCTCAAAGGGATAAATTAGTGAAATGGATTACTAATATGAATCATGAAATTGGATTTAATTGAGAAAGAAGATGAAAGATGACCTCTATGGGGGGTGTTTTCAATTTAGTGATGGTAAGAAAAGTGATTAGGTCTCTAATTCCATGGGGTGATGTTTGGGCATGATTTGGATCTTCTGTATAATACCCCAGATGGGTATCATTGGAGGGAAGGGGTCATGATTGAGTGTTATCAAAGGTGATGTTTTAGTGATAGGATAGAGTTTATAGTGGGCCACAGTGAGGATTTAATTGGTTGTTTGGGAAATGACCTTAGTTGATCATTTTTTATGACATATTCTAACAAATAACTAATGGGACATTTGATATTTGGGGCACCATGATCTGACTCAAGGACTCTTAGCCTAAAGAATGACCATGTGTGGTGGTTCCTATTATATTTATGGACTTAGTAAAGGGAAACAAGTAACTATTTACTTTTATTATTTTTCAATTTGTTTTTTCGAATGTGAACATGAATTATAAGTAATTAATTTAATTTTAATGAAATTGAATAATATCGGTCCTAAGAAAACTATTTTCGATTTCAATTATGAATCCTGGTTTTCATCCACATGTAGCTCAGAATGTATTGGACTACCTAGATATTCCAAATAGAGTAGTATATGGTTGATTAAGTTGCGACGGTTAATTAGTGGTGCATGACATTACACAATTTTTCAGTTAGATGATTTTGAAAATTTCGAGGTTGTGTTTTATCTAGAAATAGAGATCTAATTAGAGGATTTGAAGATTAGTTACAATTTGTTATTGGACCCAAGGGAGTTATAGATCATTTCGTAAGTTAGTATGATTTGGGGAGTTGTGAATTAGTGGTGTATGATCTATCTAGGAGATCGAAATTAGTTATATTTTTCAAGAATATACTTCCAAAATGATTTGGAGAGAAATTCAAATCATAGACCATGAAAGTAGTAAGGATATTGGAGATACTATATCATTAGCAGGGAATTATATATTTGCGGGATATGAGAATCTTGTTCATGAAACATATGTTTTTCCCTTATCATATTCTAGATGAAGAGTCTAGTGTGATATTTCTTGAGGATAATCTATATCCTTTAATCAATTATACAATTACTCTATTTATGTTTCTGCTATATCTAATGATTTTTTATAAGAAATAGTTAACGAGCCTATAAACTCATGTCATTTTTTACTATAATAGTGGAACAAGAAGGGTTACTCAAGAATTAAGGGTGTCATTATTAGAAATTAGTCATTGTGTCCATTGTAGATTTAATGAAATGAGAGTCTAACACAGCAGCAGTTCTACATTCATTCATTTTGGAATAGTGGTTCCAGTGATTTTTTATAGGGTCTTGGGGATAATGAGTTTTTTATATTAGGATCATTTCCATTATTAGAACCAATGGTTCTTAAAAAAATGGTATAGGGGGTCAATTTTAGTGAAAAATCTAGTATATATTTAAAGATAAATCATTTTAGCTATGGTGGTAGTATTCATATGCATAAACAATAGTATATGGAAATGATAGAGATAAAACATAGATGTTATAAGGCTTAAGGACCATTTCCTGAGTGTGTCCATGGAGGTCTGAATCAGTAGAGAGGCCAAGGTGCTGGGTATGTTAACATGATTTTATTGGAGACAATAAAGCTATAAGGCCAAATATCATTTGAGGTTTGATAATTTTATCATGTACCACATTTCATTATTTGATTGATTCTAGATCTTCCTAATCATTTTATGCACACACTGTAATTCAATATCTAATTATGGACATAGATATGCTCCCCATTCCTCTATAGATTACTATGATAGTTGAAGGCCAGGCTAGTTTGTTTGATGCTTACTGTGGGTGTAGACTATTGATAGGGCCACATAAGTCATATAGTGACCGAGGCATAAAATACATGGATATTACATAATTTTTTTATTTATATTATGAATATTAAAAAAACACATTCCTAAGGATCATAATATTTTATTATTTGTGAATACATGGATGAAAATATTCTAACATGGTGAATGATAATGAAGTCTCTAGTAAAGATCATCCTCATTAGTTCATCTACCTAATATATTCCCCAGTAACCTGGGGAAAGGAAAAATAAGAAAGGGGTGGGATCGATTGCTAATTAAGGGTAAACAAGGGATATTAATATTCATAACATGAAAATAATTGTATGCGAATATAAGCATAATATTTTATGATTGTAGCCTATATATCAAAGATCATAATATTGAGACATGGAACAAATATTAACAGTACATAAGACATGAATCATAAGGAAATCAATAGAATAATCCATTGAAGCGAAACATATGAATAAGAATAGTAATTGTGGAAGAAACATAATTCTATAACATCATGAACATGTATATATAGAAATAGGCTCACACTTTATGTTATGGACATGATATCAGGCCCACCCATTGACTTATGAACACGAAACTAGGTCCCCATATAATGTTGTGAACATGAAATCAGGTTCATGGATAACATTATGAACATATAATCAGGTTCCCACTTATACTTATGGATAGGAAAGTAGGACCATGCCTAATATTTTGAACATGAAATCTGGTTCATGAATAACATTTTGAACACATAATAAGATTCACTCATCACATTTTGATCATGTAATTGGGTTCCCATATATAATTATGGATATGAAACTTGGTCCATGAATAACATTGTGAACATGTAATTTGGTTCAAAAAAAGCAATTATCCTCATGTGTCATATATCCAAATGAATTCATTAGAGGAAGATATAGATCCCCACCATCTCATATTAAAATCCTTCAAACATGTGCCACTAAATAATTAAAATAGTCAATATAAGAGGAACCATAAAAAATATGGGTTTAATTAACATCCTATTTTAACCCATGAAATGAAATGGGTATCATAAACATTTTATAACATTATAACATATGTAAAAGAGATAGATTTCATAATCATTTAATAAAAGAATAACCCCTGATAAGTAGCATGGTTCAAAAGAATATAACCCATAGAATAGAAATGGGTGCCATAAAACTCATTCCATCGAACCAGAAACCATTCATAAAAAGATATGAATTAAATAATTGTGTTATTTCCATGATCTGTATGAGTTACATAATTCAATGTCATTTTAGATGTTAAAAAATATGAAAATATATTTTGATAAACTTTCTCTAGGATAATATCATTTATTCTTTGAGTAGTATTTTTAGAAAATAAATCTTTTAGAAAACCATTTTCATCATAAATACATCGAATTAAATCATTTTTAAAAACAATTACCTAAAAAAAATATAAAGGACTCATGAAATAAATCGAAACCAAATTTCCATGACAAAATTTAAAATAAGATCGATTTTTTTGAAATCCATTTCTTTAGAAATGCTTTGAATACTAATAAAATCACATTGAAAATATTTTTAAAACCATTTTCCTTGAAAACATGTAATATATTCTTGATTAAGTTTTGTAAAAAATATCTTCAGAAATTAGTTTTAAAAATAATATCCTAAAAATAAACCCTTTAAACATGAAAATGAACCAACATAGAAATGACAATGGGTAAATTCTAATACGTCATACATGGTAAAAGGAACATTCCTTTTTCATATGAATAAGGTTATAAAAATGAATTATTTGAAAAGTGACAATAAGGTTCATTTAAAAACATAGATAAATTAAAAAATGTGTAAAAATCATTTTTAATTATAATAATATAAGAATATTCTTGGAAACACTATTTGAAAACATAGTTCTATAGGAACATAGATTTCTAACCGAAGGGAGAGGTAATGTCAAACATTCATAAAAATACATTATTGAACATTTTTTGTACCAATGATTGGAAAAACGGTGCCATTATTTGGATATAATTAGAATAGACATAGGGTAAGAAAAATTATATGAGTTTTGATGATATTGATCATAATATATCATTATTAAAATCATAATCATAATCAATCTTGGTAAATGATAAGATTATTTCCATAAACCGTTGCGAATTTGGTAACATTAGATCATAATAGAAATGAAAGTATAACATTACATGGAGCTGATAATATTTTTAAAATGAGTTGATTCATGATTTAACATGTTAATGTCAATATATACACCTCATTGGAAAATATAGGTTCATATCAAGGAATGTGTGTCAAAAGAATTCAAATTGAGAAAATATCAATTAACCGATTTGGTAACTTTTGAGACTAAGACCCAATGATAGAAATATAATTAAATTGATTTGTAAATATCCATAAAATAATATATAATAATTAAATAATATATCCATGGAAGTATACACACTACACAAATTAAATGAGTGATGATTAAAGCATCTATCTAATGGAAATAAAAAGTGAGATGAAATCCCCTTTTGTGACTTGAATCTCTTCATAGTTGTACAAAAAATCTTTATTATAAATATAAATATACTATAAATATTTAAAAAACCCATACTATTATTTCAAATACCGTATATGGTTTTTTATGACCCTGTATTATTATCTTTTCCATAATCCTATTTTAAGGTTTAACTTCTGCTAATTTTCACTTTGTTCTTGAAATGTGTATTAATTTTTAATATCTATTATTCTTATACGTATATCATGTTTTAAATAATGTAAATCAAGAGATAAATTTCATTTATATTTATAATAATTTATATAACATAGAATTATGAAATGGAATACACCATTTATAGAGATGGTAATCTGTATGTACAGATGAACAATGTTCTCATTTTGTTACCATATTAAAAGAAATATTAAAAATGATATATATATATATATATTATAATTTATGATGAATTATTATTTCATATATATCATATATTTTCACCATACTCATCCATAATACATATAGTGTGTTGTGCGAACAAATCAAACCACTTTAAGCAGGTAACAGTCCACACTTACTCAAACGAAAATATCAATACTTCACGTAGTGGAATGTATAAATTTATATATTTTAAAATAATTATATAAAAATAAATAAATATTAAATATAATAAATAACATATATAAATATTTTTTTTATCATAATATCCATTATTATATGTTTTAATGGAAAAATGTACAGTCATCATTTCATGAGGCGGTAATTCACCACACACTTAAATAGTATATTCATAACACGTTAGATGGATGTGTGTGTATGTATATGTAAAACAGTAAGCATAAAAAATCATATTATATTAAAGATAATTATTTTATAAAAAAATCATGGAATAAAAATACTATAGGGGTGGATAAATAAAATATATGAAGTGAGTTTGAGTGGAGATGTTGCCTCTTAATCAGGTGACTCATTATGCTTTATATTAAAAGCTTCCTTCAGTTAATTTATTCCAAAATAGAGGATTCAAGGAATATTTTATGGACTTTTGGAAGTGTATTGGGAAGATATTGGATGATCCTATATTGTTTGATAGGTTTGAAGAAGAGGAATATGCGGTGGCCTTTTATAGGGAATAGAAAGGATAGACATGAATTTTTCATTGCAAGTTAGTTGTACCCATGTTTTTTTCATAAAACAAGTGATACCAAACCAAAACACTAATTAATGGAAGGAAAATAGACAAAACATTTCTATTCATTGGATGATGGACAAGTGTATAGGTCATTTTGGGGGTATATATTTAAGGTTTAGTTTGTTTTTAACCTAATTTTTCTCTTAATCATTGTAATTAATTTCAATTACATTAACTAATATTTTTGGTCAATACTAAGTTGAAATTATTTTATATTATAAATTATTCTAATAAAAAATATTTAACCAATTTTTTCAAATTCCAATAACATAAGTGGAGGAAAATATTTTAAATTTAATCCCACTGTAGGGCCGACAATGTAGGGTTTTAAATTAAAAACATTCCAAGGTTTAATATGATTTATCATCAACTTAAATTTGAAATTGATTCCAATGACCAACATTTATTAATGATAAAAACAATATATAAATAAAATTTAAAACATAATTGAAATATAATTTACCCTTATAATTAATTAGATTAAAAATTAGTTTTGAATTGAAATTTATTATTTTTAACTATTAATTATAAAATGATATCATTCCGAAAAATACAAAAAATATATCTTCACCTCATTTATCAGTTATTTTAAATTATGATCTTCATTTTGACTTTAAAACTCCATAAACGTTCCAAAATTTGGATTTAAAATGGATTCTACATTAAAATTGGGTAAACATCTTTTATCAAAATATAGGGGTTTATACATAAAATTGGGTTTGTTCTTATCATACAACTATAAAATATATTGGATGATTATCAAAAGTATTTTTTTAAATAAAAAACATATAAATTAAATTAATATAAATAAACATTATTAATAAATTTAAATTATTAATATAAATCATATTTTTCACATAAAATATGATTATATAAAATGTGTCCCTTTATATTAATTTGGTTTCCATATTCTTCTCTATTTAATACTAACCAATGAATTAAAATATATATATTCCTAATTTATCTAATTATATAATCTTATATTTATTTTTTATGTAATAAAATAATATTTCAATAATGAATTATTGTTCGGTAACACTCGATCAATCGGGTTATGCAATCCATTATGAAAATTCAGTCTTCTGTGTAATATATACTAACCTTAGAGTTCATGAATTGGAAAATATAAAAACGATTAAATTAATTTGAAGAAAACAGAAAATATCAGCATGTTATAAGCCATGTTGCTATATTTTTTAATTTATATGAATCCGTAAAATTTAATTCATTATATGTACTTGTTTTTTTCCATTCATACTATTGTCCAATACATTCCAAGGAGTATCTTTTTTCATATGTGTATGGACATTGTGTGGTTTTCATTGGTGAATGGAGTTATCAGTATTTCTGTCTAAATTTTGATACCCATCTATTATTAGTGGATGATCTTTTGATGAAATAAATGGGTGATTAGAAAATGGTGGTTCCCATTGTTCGGAAAGAGTATCTTGATGTTTTTTAAGGATCTTGTGATGGTACCCTTTTTAGCTAGAATTCGGGTTTGGGAATGAATTTAAACCTAGTTCTTGTTTTATTTTAATGGATCCCCATTTGATGAAACCATAATAATTTATTGTTTTCTAAGAGTAATATATGGTATATATTTCATCAGTTCAGGGTGAAGGATATATATATCTCGAATACAATAATTAAATGATTGTCTGTAAATTCATGTTTTTGTTCAAGTCATTCGGTTTCTTGAAAACAAAAAACATGTTCATTGGGATGCTGAATTCGAATTCTATGAATTCTTCAAAAACATTACAGTCATATTAATCAATGAAATATTAATCTAGATGATGTTAGAAAAGATAATTAAAATCACCTTCGATAATTTTACATGCCCTTTGATGAAACTTCATCTATGGAATGTTGTGTAAGTGAAATTTCTAGTCATGAGGGTTTGAATTCCTTTTTAGTTTAGTGTCCCAATATTGTGTTTTCATGGACCCATCGATGGCTGAAGAAATTGTTTCCTAGGAGTAACTAGTGAATATTGTATATGTTCACAGCTTACATAGTCTAATTGGGTATTATAGAATGTTCATGTATGATTTCTCATATATGTTGACCCCATTAGATATATTGACTACGAAGAACCAATCATTTATATAGAAATATTTTTTTGAATAATTTTTTGACCACCTCAAGGGAATGTGGATCAGTGCCTCAGTGCTTGAGTTTCTAGAGGATGTTGTGAGGTTCGAGTTGTTTTACAATAGTTCCTATCTAGGATTTAGATGCATATAGATGCTAGAAAATGGGGAAATCTCTTTGTGGTCAAGGTAGTCACATCCCGATTAGTTTAACAATGTCACCCCTTATCTGAATGTAGAAGATGTTTTATATGGGATAAATATATATAGGCATTACTTCATTAGGTAATTATTTATGTTCTTTACCAATCACAAGTTCATGAGGTATATATTTCTATGAATGATTAGAATCATTGAAAATAGAGGCCTATAATGTTTTTCCAAGATTATGACATTGACATATACTATACCTTTGGAAGGGGAAATTTTTTTGGTTAATATTTGATAATGATGTTGTTTAAGGATGTTGTTTAGTAGTATGGAGATACAGGGAGTGTGATGGGGGAGTTCGAGTACATGAACATGGATGAAAGGGTGGGTAATTGTTGACTTTCACTATTTTATATGATTGAATTTTCTTCTCACATGCCGAAGATGATAAAGGATCAGTGGGTGTACTCAATGATAGAGGTGACATGTGATCATTTTATTTATGGTGATCAACTAGAGGGGTAGTCGTAGGATGTTCAGGATAAGATGTTGTTGTGGGTGGGGTTCCCATAGTGACATGTGAGGGACTCCTTCATGATTTTCATAGAACTTTTTTTTGTTTACAATGAAGTGTACCAATTATAAAATGGCATGATATAACACTTTTAGTGTCCCAAGATTAAATCTATTGTGTTAGAGTATGGGGAAAGATGTTTGGTTTTGAAGTTGGTAAAGGATGATCATCATGTTCTCAGAGGATATTTTTTCTCTTGAAGGTTCCTAAGTTGAAATTTGATGAAATCTTGATAATATTCATCATAGGGTTCCCAAAATTAGAGGGACTTTATGATGATATTTGTGTAATTATGGATCATTTAATAAAATTGTCACACTTCTTATAGATCATGGGGTTTGGCATTGATGATGTTTTGGTGAGGAGGTATGTGGGCAACTTTTTCAGTTTCATGGAGACTCATGGTATACTATCATGATATACGATTATTAGTTTAAATCGTGGGTCTATAGTGGGTTTTATATTTCTTCTGGAACTCAGTTACACTTCAAATCAATGTTCCTACTCTAGATAGAAAAAAATACATAAGAAACGATCCATATAGAAGATGACATATAACATTCAAGCGTCTTAAAAATATTTAGATCTTATCAAATGAAATTTACAATGGATCGTGTTTCTTATAACAAAAAATATAACACAACCATAAATATAACCTCTTATGAGGCTTTATATAATAGGACAATCTATTATCCATTGTGTTAGGCCATGGATTGAGAGTTACTAGTTCCAAGTCCCAATTTGGAGCATAGCTCGATAGATATGGATTAACATGTTCATGATGTAATAAAACCCGTGAGGGATATGAATATGTCTTATATCAATTCTAGGAGAAGGCCCTTTCAGTTAAGGATAGATACCATGTAATCAATACAGATTCTCATATATATGTGAATCAGAGGTCTCAAAGAGGGAGTAATCTCTCTACATATTTTATTTGAACATTTCAGGTTTTGTTGTACATGTAAAATGAGGATTATAAATTGAAACTTCCACCATTATTGTACTAGGTTCATTATGTCTTCCACAAATTTCAACTCTCTTGATATTTTCATGATATATAAATTCAATTAACTATGGAGAGTGGGATATCAAGGATTATATGAAAATTTTATATTATCTAGTGGAGGTCTAGGATCATTAGGAGATAGTTATGTGATGAGTAATAATTCCTTCGGTCTATGTGTTGTGTAACCACGGTGTCGTGAAGGATATTAGACGAGATAATGACTTCTATATTCATGCCCAATACACCTGTGTTTTTTTTTTGTTTTTTTGTTTTGTTTTTTAATGCAATGAGTGGAATTTATATGTTTTACCAAATGATCCATTTGATTCATGTGATGTGAATTCTGAATAATTAAAAATACAATAAATATAAAACATGATTCCTAATCAATACATGTTATAATTTGAAAAGATTAATACCATAAGGGGGAGTTAGTGTATCTTAAAGGTGAAAATATCATGGAATGGGATATGATACCACTTTTTTGTGGTTGGGGACACATAGTATGTTGGATATTATATTAATTATCTTGGTCTTAATGGGGGATAATTAGGAGGTGGAGTTGGTTATTTGTAAGGGGTGCTGGTTTATGATTAATATAAAAATAGTGAGATGGTATGTCATTAATAATGGCATGATAGGAATTTTCATTTGGTTTGTGGTGTAATATTGTTTTTAATGATATCATTGAGTGTTATATTATGGGATTTTTGTTCTCAGACCTTTTCAGTTTTCATTCCGTATTTGTTTTTTTTCTAGGTTGAGAATGATTTGATATGTAATTGATGTAACAACATGGACCTTTCATCCAGTAACATTGTGGGAATTCCATTGAAAGAGGGTTCCAAGTGACACTCAAGTGTTTAGGGATTTTAATGTGGGTTTAGTGTGTTCCACCTCTAATATTGTAATGGGTTTTGTGTGGATCCAAGGTATTCCCCTTTATGGTGTCAATTAAGGCATTGTAGGACTGGTCATGACATAGCGGGTGATTGGAGGTGTTTTTAGAGCTATTTCCAATTTGAGGGTAGAAATTCCAAGGATCCATGGATGTGGAATAACCCCTTATTAGGAATTTAAAATTGCAACATATATAAATGGTAACATCATAGTGAATTTACTAAGTTTAATTGGTGGAAAATATAAATTATAGAATATTTATGCCATGGATATGGGGATGCAACATAGGGACTAAGGAAAAGTTATATTGGATATCATATAGACCCACAACAATTATATGATGTAGTACATAGATATATCCACTGTTCATATATGATCCTTTTACCTTGTGATATGTGGAATGGTGATGGTTCTTTGTTATGGTCCCTACAATATTTAGTCAGTCTGCGGTGCGGTATTGGTGGTGTTCTTATCGTTCCCTATTTTTTAGTCCACCTACAAATTCTATAACCCATTGTACCTAATTACTATTCATCATTTCTCTCAATTAATGGGCTACAAATGTGAATCCTAGGGGTTTGTTTCAGTCATCATTTAGGGGATTCCTAAACTATCCTTATATGTTCAATTATTAGTTATTTAACTATGTTCAACATTTCATTTTACAAATTTTACTCTATTTTATTGTATAGGAGGTTCCTATAAATATTGTAAAATCATGTTTTTCTTCAAATACTATAGAAAAGTCACGAGGCTGTTTTATTTTTTTCTATAAAGGTCATGCTCTTTATTTTGGTGTTGGTTGTTAACTTCATGTCAATACAACTTTGAACAGAAAATCTGAAAGGTCCCTTTGAGGAATGGAATCCCTCATTTCTCAATTTTTGTGTCATTAATGATGGGTATTAATTTTTTTATTAATAGGAATTTGGGTTACACTAGACCAATAAAAAGAAAAAATTATCTAATTAAACCTGAATAGTAAGGGAATCCAAAATCACATGTTATTGGTAATTTTATTTTATTCATCATATTGTGAATCGTAATTGCTAAATCCCACACTATGAGTCTTATACATTGGAGGAATTTAATTATTATGATGTTTTTATTTTGGAATCTATTTTATTCTATAGGAATTCATCACCTTGGTTTAAAAGGGATAAATACATTTACCCAGTCATTGAATACGATGCCCATGGAAAGGCATATTCAATGAGAATTACCTTTAGTATATAAGTGGAAATGAAAAAAATACACCATATAAAATATAAATTTTATTATTTGATTAATTTGGAATGTATTATTGATTTTTAATTTGTGGGATTTCTTTTCATTTTGGTGTGTAGCATGAAAACTAGATATGTTTTAGGGTATGTAATGTGGGGTTGTTATAAGAGGTGTGGTATGTGATTAAAACTGTTTGAGATGTTGTTAACATGAGAATATGATTGTGGCTATGAAAAGATGATGATGTTATGGATGGGATATTCTGATCTTCTTATTGTTTTGTGGTTGTTATTGTACTAGATTCCCTGGTAGCAAAGGATTCAATTGGTTAATGAATGATTTAACAATACTGAAATATGCAGATAAATAGGTTTGATTTAAAATGTTAAAACATTCATCATAAAATTAAGGGGCTAAATGAATGGAATTTTAATGAAACATGAATCACTAGGATGCACTTAATTTTGAATGAATATGAAATGCGTAATTTTTTGTGGAGGTTTTACACATTTTGTGATGATAACATAATTGATGAGGGTTGTGAGTCCCTATGCATGACATTTTTTTGTTGAGATATATATCAGGTGGTATACCAATATAAAGAGATTGTGAGTAATGATTTTATATTTTTACATATTTTCATATTTTACATCCATTGTTATTTCTATATTCACCCAACCAATGTCAAAAAACATGTACTGACACCATGGATTTTGGGGAGTTTTAACAATTTCCTAGGGGGGATGGGAATATGGACAACCAAACTCCCTTATTACATATTATAAGTGATCATAACATGAATTGACTATTATGGAAAAAAATAAAAAAAAAATAACTATCCATATGTGTTGTGGTGTGGTGTGATGGCCTAGGTGTATTTGGATGACATATGTTTGAAATATGATGAGTTCTCTTATGGTATAGGTTGTGTATTGTAGGAGGAGGGAATGAGGTTGATTTCATTCATGTTCATGATACCATGCTATAATTTTTATTAGATTTTATTTTTGGTTGATATGATATATCATGAGTCTATGGGCGGGATATGATGCAATGTGATGTAATGGATGAGGTTTCTTTGGGAAATTTGTGGTGGGATGTGATAGACCATGAATTCCGGTCGGTATGTGATGTGATGTAATGTTATGGCCAAGGTGTCCTTGTGAAAATATGATGTGATGTGATTTGATATTATATAGAAGATTTTTGATGATTAGAACATACATTTTTGGGGTGTGATGTAGTCTAATAAGTTGGAATGCTTTTCAAGTTACCTTTCATTGATATTCTTTATACAATGTTATTATTCCCAGATGAATTAATACCTGAGTGAGACTTTATTTGTATTGGATAGTTAGTTGACCTATTTTGGAGTTGAATTATATATTGTTTTCTCCTAGAAGAATTAGTATGATTATTTATAATTATCATGATAGACATTGGGTTTCAACATATAATACATGTATGTTCAGACCATGAATATAAAAATATTTTAATTGGTTTATAAGAGGACAATATAGACCATATATACATTTCTATTTCGGACCTATGGATTGTTTCTATGAGGCTACATTAGATTTTATTGTGGTTAATTACATTGTAGATACATTTATCATTCCATTCTATACATGTAATGTGGGATGATTTTGGGTTACAATATTTTATATTATATCATGATTTGATTCACCCATGATATTGAATCTCATGATCCTACATATATTATAGATAGTAATGATCCCAATGTATTATTTTTATACCCTTAGTGTTAATATTAATCCCGAGGTCTATTGGAGGATGGAATCTAGGGTCATTATCACTGTAATTCCCTAACCCCAGTTACCCTTAGTCGGTGCATTATTTTAATACATTGGCATTATAACAAGGAACCACGTCTCGAAGGACGGATCAGTTTAGCAGTGTTGAAAAATTGATTACATACATGAACATTACATTACATTATAAATTGAAAAAAAAAAACAACAATATTTTCTATATTGACAACTTTAATATCCCATAGACTATCCCTGCAGGTCATTCATAATATACTTCTTCCCATTATGGGAAAAAATTAAACAGAGAAACGGGTGAGCTCAGATGCCCAGTAGGGATAATAATATAGAGTAATCTTTCATAAATAATCATAAAAATGTAAGGCAATGTATAAAACTAACACAAAATCCTTTTAAACTTAATGTATAACATAATATGGAAAAGATAAATCTAATAATTTCATTTACATATTCACATGGATATTCTAATAGTTGAATAATCACATTTAATATCAATAGCTAATTTCAGAATGATGGAATGCATAATGCCAAACATCATAACCACATAGTCAAGGCCTTATGCCAAGACTACAGATAAGAGTTTCTCATGACCTTGTTCCAAGACACTGTTTTGACTCATGAGACCTACCGATTCATCGAGGAGCTTTATCAGGCTCCTCCCATCCCTTACTAAGTCCAATGATTTCCTCATATGAAAAGGTTTAAACATAATATACACATTCATATTAAAACATGCATAAGTAATGTAAATACTTTATCCATAAACCATGAATGGTATAAAATAAAACATCCATAGTAAAACACATTAAAAAACCATCAATATGACATGGATTATTTTTATCATAATAAATCAACCTCGATCAAGAATAATATCCCATAAAGGATGGTGACATAGTTGAAAATGATAAGAATAAATCATTGAGAGAAATATCCCATTTTCATGAAGTAATTTGAAAGTTACATAATTTTGAAAGGAAGGAATTTATAAACATTTTGGAATCAAAGTGTTCCATTCCACTTTGAAATTTTGGAAAGGAATTAACATTTTATAAAATTTCATACTCACATAAATAAATCCTTAAAAAACATTTTGAAAACAAGGACATTAATGAGAATGGTATAGAAGAATAAATATTTAAACCATTTAAAATGAAGATATAGTTAAATATTCCCACACATAAATGATTAAAATATTCCCTTTGGAAATAATTTTATGAATCACTGATGTGGATGATAATGAGGTCTCAGTAGATACTTATGAAAAAACAACCTCAGATAATAACGAGATAGTGGAATTAACCCTTACCTTTCCCTTTACTTTGGTCGAGGGTACGTTTAACCTCCTGTATAATGACCATAGTATGTTATTAAATTATACCATAACTATATTAATATTTATTATATCATAAATGATTACTTTATGACTTTATACTACCCATTTAATAATGATTACCTTGTTAAATTAACATTTTGGGTAATAATCGCTTTCTTTATCATACGTCTTTTAACTTGTTATTCTGGATCATATCATTTAGATAATGATATAAATACATCCATAATATATAACTGGATTTATATATCATATATATTTAGAATATATATATTTATAATAGACAGATATATGAAATGGAAGGCACCGTTTAAGGAGACGGTAGGTCATACGTATGCTTAAACGTTGTTTCCATTTTCATATCGTATTGAACGGAAGTAAGTGAATAAGATATATGTAAGAACATACATAAATACATATATATATATCTATCCAATAGAATTATTATGTAATGTATGACATGATTATTATTAATATATATTTTTATAATCAATATTGAATGGTGAACATGGGAACGAATCTCATCGCGTCGTGTAGACGGTAATACGTACGTACACACGAGTGACAATATCATTATATTGATGGAGAAATAGTATATAATTTGATGTTATATCATATATAAACAATAATTAACATGTTATATTTATTATTTACATCATTATTCTCATTATTATACCTATTTTAAAAAAGGAAATGTTTTGATAACAAACTACACTATAATGTAGAGACAGTAAGTTGTACATACGCACGTATGGCGGCTTGGTAATTTATAGGATGGATAGAATAATTAATATTGTTTTACATATTTATAACAAAATAAAATTATTTAGGTTGTACTGATGTTATTATTTTGGTATAGAAACAATAAATTAAGAGGAAGTGGAAAAAGAAAATAACCTGAAAGACGGTGGTGAAATTATTACCTCATCTTCGGGTGTTTCCTTTTTAGTTGATCAAAAGGACTCCTTAGGTTGGATTTATGATCAAATTATGGACTCTAAAATTCTTTGAGGGAATTTGAGAGTATATTTGGGTTGGTTTTGGTCTAGACAAATGGATTTGGAGGTGTGATTTTGATAGAAGCGGAAGTGCCCTTTTATAAGAGGGTTGAGGGTCACTTTAGGAAAGATTAAAATATTAACTTATTATACAATCATATACGGTTTATAATGGATCAAAATGAATTTATTTCGAGACTTAGGTGTTTATGAGTCTAAATACTCTCAACCTATAGGATTTATACGTGTTTAGGTTACTATTTTAACCTTATCATTTAGATTTAACTGTTAGTTATATAGTTTAACTTTTACCGTGTCTTCTTGTATTCTTACACTATATGGAAAATAAAAATTTACTAAACTTTAAAGAGAACCTAAAGTGGTTAATTAGTGACATATATAATATTATTAAATCCCTTTGGCTGAACCATATGTTTTTATTAATATTATATCAATCAATAATATAGTATTTGTTTTAAAAACTAATTTATGTCAATTTTGAAACTATTTTGTATTTGGTTTCGGTGAAAGTCATAACAACCTTACCACCTTGAAACAATTTATCAAATAAACCCTAACATGTCATATTAACCATTAAAATTATCTTTATTCATTAAAAGTCTCTAATTATATTTATTTGGATATTTATAATATCAATTATTTTTTTTCGTTAAGAAGGTAATTAATGAATCATTATTATGTCATATATATTTTAATCAATTATAGTCTAAAAATTATAAATAAAATACCATTATAGAGGAAATTTTTTATCTTTCTAATAAATATTTATAGTAGAATTTATCTTATGTGTAACCCTATATTAAAAATGTTTTAGTTATTAAACATTGAATTTAACACTTTTAACTCTTCTTTAAATAAAATAATAATATTTGTCCTAATCTAATCCAAGCAGAAGAAAAGGATAATATTTTGTTTCTCAGATTGTGTTTAGTGGACATACACTTATCCAATAGACATATGACATGTGTTAGGACAATTATAATATAATTTTTTCCTTCAATTACCCTATTTACTTTTAACCATTGTAAATAAAAGTCAAAAGTTACTATTCACCAAAAATTATTTTCATTTTATTGATTCACAGTTTACTTATTGATTTCAACCGTATCTTTTGGATTTTTTAAATTCAACTCAGAGAAGTGGTCAAATTATGTTTTATGCAAATTTGCAAACATGCCTAAAAGGTTGGTAAAAGGGGTTAAAAACTTCAATAAACTTTTGTACATCTAATTTTATTATAAAATTTCTCAAATGATTGACATTGAAGATATAGAGGTATTATATATATATTTTGAATTATAATAAATTTAAATAAGTATATAATTATTTAAATAAAAAGTCGGTTTTATATAATAACGTTGTGTTTTTCACTATTCATCAAAAATTGAATGTTTTTAGAAAAATACAAAAAATTTACCATAAGATAATATTGATATTATGAATTCAAAAATGAATTCTATTTTACCAAATTCAAAACATAGAAGTTTTATTGATTAATATAAAATTAATTATCATTGTCAAAACCAAAAAATCATGTTTTTAAAAAGTAAAAACTATCAAAAGATTGACGCCTGTTTATGTCAAATTTCAATGTGAAATTACTTGTAATTAACTAAATTGTATTAGATGATAAAAATATAATCTATTTATATTTCATAACCATTCATGTTCATAAATTAATAGAACAAATTATTTTTATTAAAAATGTTTTTTTCAATTAAAACATAGTATTTTCCACTATTTGTCAAAATATAAAAGTTTTCAGAAAAGTACCAAAACTTTATCCAAACTAATTTTTTCTGTATAACATTAAAGGAAATATTTAATTTAATTAAATTTAATTTACAAAGGTGTAAAATATTAGTTTTAAAAAGGGTTCTCTATTACACGGCAGTAAAATTGCATTTTTTTAAAAATACTTCTTTTATCTGAAAAGATGAATTTGTTATTATATTATGTTTAAGAAACAAATAATATGGATGATAAAATTATATAGAGTATATAATATTCAAAAGGTAGTTAATACTATTCATTTCCACTTTTTTGAACGGGTAGTTTTGTAAGTTGTGGTGCACTCGAACTCTGTGTTGCTTGTAGTGTAAGCTTTTGAATTACTTTAATGAGGCAACGTACTATGAAATATTGCTGTGTTACATTCTCCCCTCATTTACTAAGTTGATTCCTTGAAAATTTTAAATTTTTCTTCAAAAATATAAGGTTAAAATATAAAACTACCTTTGTGGAAAACACACATCAGAAATTGGGATAATAAAATTTAGTCATAATAAGTAGGAAAGGGAATAAAAAAGCCACCACCAAATTATGATCTTGATTAATAAAACATTAGTGGAAATTAAAGACACATAATTGGAGGAAAAACTTAAATATTTATATCGAGTGATTGAGGGAATCAATCAAAAACAATTTTAAAATTGAGGGCCTCAAATCCATCAATCTATGATGATTTCAAATATCATCGGTTGAAAAAAACATAAGGTATTAGGATAAAATATTTTTAGTTTAAAGATCCCTTCACTAATTTTTAAGAAATAATTTATTCATAGAATAAGAGGAAAAAATATATAGTTGTCAAGTAGAGTTTCATCCTTCAACTAATTCTACCACAAACTCATCTTTTTCTCCAAAAGATAATAGAATTCATAAATATTCTATTTATCCTAATAATATAGGGTTCCAAAAATAAAAAATAAAAAATTCATTTGTCAGAATATTTAAGAAATACATTATACAAACTAGGACACCATATAAGCCAGTGGTAGGTGATTACCCTTATCGCCCTTTGGTTTCGGGTTCAAGTCTCGCAACCTTGCTGAACGCGATGGGTTATCACCCAACCTCTAGGTTTTTCTCTTCATAACAATCCAAAAATAATATTATGAAATGTTTTAACTTTATCAATAGTATCCAATATCAAACTTAATTCATTTCATCCATTATTCTTATCCAAAATACTTCTATCCAAACTCAAAATCCAAAATTTATAAGAGAGGTGAACACAATGAAGATCTTTTCTTTCACCTAAAAACATGTGAATACCTTCATAATGTATTCTTTAAAAACACAGTAACACCCTGAATTACCATAATTCCATATTGAATACATTCATTCTCACTTATTCCTTATAGAATACTAGATATTTTCCTTATATCCAAAAATTTTATAAATTCCAACAATGATGGAATAAACAAACCATTAATCAGTTCCAAGGATGTCTATAATATCCAATATAATTTATCCAAATCAATCATCTCTTAATCCAAAATCAATACCTCAGTATCAAGACAATATTAATGTTTTATCTTTCCTTCCACCATGTATTTTCCAAAAAGATTACCTTTCTATTAAGTTTCTTTTATTTGTACTAGAAAATCTCCAATCCTTAATGAAATAGTACTGTATTACAATCCTTATATACTGAATAATTACTATAACCAGCATATCGTTGATACAGTAATCCAATTAAATAATTCATTAATATCATCATAAGTAAACTAGTCATTACTCTTTATCTATGGTAATAAAATTACAAAATTATTATCCAACAACATTATTTTTTGTACACTCTAATGATTTGGACACTAAATCACATAGTGTCCAATCTCTTTGAAGGTGAAGCATTGTAAAGTTGAAACCTTTTTCTTACCCTTGCAATCATGTACTCTGTGTCCATTTTCTCCACACATATAACAAACTCTAATTCCCTTCAATCATTTACCAATGTGATTCGTTAAATAATTATCACTTATGGGAAAATCCTTCTTTCCCTTATTCCCTTTATCTAACTTTCTCTCTACCATCCTTTTATTCTCAAGCTTCGCTTCAAACCCAAAGGACTCAAAAAATTATTTACTTATCTTATTAACACAGGATAATATTTGTTCATATCATGATAATATGTGGGAGACTCTTTCTTTTCAAAATGTTGGTTTAATACCATGAAATATATGATCCTTCGTACTCCTTGGATAATGTTTATTGCATGAGTTATCATTCCATATATTGGGCGTCATTTCTAAACAATGGTATACATTAGGATAGTTTTATGAATCACAATGAATAATTCCAAACTTCTAAAATACATAACGTAAAATGAAAAGATAATTCATATAATCTATAATCATAAACAAATGTTTTCTCTGAGGAAGTATTTACTCATAAATCTTTCATAATGTCTTGTAAAGAAAATGTGAATTATCCTAAGCATATCCCAAGGAGTTTCGTAACCAACAGTGTAGCAAGTCCCATTGTCATGTACCATGATACCATGGGTGAAGCCCAAAACTCTTTTTCAGAGAATTCCCTCCAAGGTACATATGTTCTAGAGACGCCTCTACCTACTCGCATCTAGATAGGGATTTATTGCTTGAAAAACTCAAAAAATATGTAAATTACAAAAATTATATGATGTTCTTCTATTCTAATCCTCAAAGTCTTCCTTAGGGTAATGTTTTCTAATTAGAGTTTTTTCTAAATCTAGTTTCAAAGGTTAGTTCTAAACCTCCCTATGATACCAACTGTAACGTCCCAACCCCAGTTACCCTAAGTTGGTGCACTATTTTAATACATTGGCATGATTACAAGGAATCAATTCCTGAAGGACAGATCATTTTTGCAATATTGGAAAATAGATTACATACATAAACATTACATTATATTATAAAAAGAAAAACAATAACCACTTTGTATTTATTGACCACATTTATATCACTTAGATTATCTCTATAGGTCCGTAATAATATACTTCTTCACATCCTAGGAAAAATTAAAACATATAAATGGGTGGGCTCAGATACTAAATAACTATAACAATATAGAAGAAACAATCATAAATAAGCATAAACATTTAAGGCAATGTATAAAACTAAAAAGATAATTTTAAACAAAAACTTCTGCATAATATGACAGTGATAAATCAAATAATTCCATTTAATTATTCACATGGATATTCTACTAGTCAAATAATCACATGTAATATCAATAGCTTATTTCATAATGATGAAATGCATCATTATAGACATCATGACCACATAGTCAAGGCCTCGTGCCGAGACTGCAAATAAGATTTTGTCAAGGACTTGTGCCAAGACACTAGTTTGTCTAATGAGACGTACTGGTGCATCAAGGAGCTATAGCAGGCTCCACCCGTCACTTACTAAGTCCAACACAATCCTCATATGAAAATTTTTAAACATAACATTAACATTCGTATTAAAACTAGCATATGAAATGTAAATACATTATACATAAACCATGAATAGTATAAAAATAAAACATCCACAATCAAAAATTTCACAAAACGTTAATTAAGATATGGAAGATTTATACCATAATAAATCATCCTCGATCAATAATAATATCCCTAAAGGTTGTTGGCATAGTTGAAAGTGTTCATTAAAAATCTTAGAGAGAGATATCCATTTTTCATGAAATCATTTAAAAGTCACACAATTTAGAAAGGAAGACTTTTAAATATATTTTTTAATCAATTTTTCAAATACCACATTGAATCTTTTGAAAAGAAATAACATTTAAAAAACATTTATGCCCACAAAAATAAATCCTTAAAACCCATTTTGAAAACATGGACATTAATGGGAATGATTTAGATGAATAAATATTTAAAATAATTAAAATGTTGATAATGTTAAAGTGTACCTTCCAAAAAACCTTAAAATATTCTTTTTGAAAATATTTTTATTAAACAAAGATGTTTATGATAAAGAGGTCACAGTAGATACTTATGTAAAAACAACCTCGGATAATAACGAGATAGTGGAATTAACCCTCACCTTACACTTTCCTTTGGTCGAGGGTACATTTAACTCCCTATATAATGACCATAGTATGTTATTAAATTATACCAAAACCATATTCTTAATCATTATATCATAGATGATTCATTTATGTCTTTATACTGCCCATTTAATAATGATTTCCATGTTAAATTTACATTTTGGGTAATAATCACTTTCTTTATCGTACGTGTTTCAACTTATTATTCTTGATCGTATCATTTTGACAATGATTTAAATACTTCCAGAATATTAAAAATGATTTATATATAATATATATTATGAATATGAATATTTATAATAGATAGATATATGAAATGGAAGGCATTTTTATGGAGACAGTAGGTTGTACATACGCATAAACATTGTTTCCGTTTTCAAATCGTATTGAACAGAAGTAAGTGAATAAGATATATGTAAGTACATGTATATATATATATCACCAGTAGAAATATTATGTCATATATTACAAAATTATTAATAATATAGATTTTTATAGTCATCGTTGATTGGTAAATGTGGGAATGAATCTCATCGCGTCGTGGAGACGGTAATCCATACTTACGCACGTGTGAGAATATCATTATATTGATAGAGAAATCATATGTAATTGGATGGTATATCAAATATAAAGAATAATTATCATGTTATATATATTATTAAATTAGTTATACTAGTTATTATACCAGTACAAATAATGAAGTGTCTCAATAACAAACTACACCATGACGTGGACATGGTAAGCTCTACGTACGCACGTATGGTGACTTTGTCATTTATAAGATGGACATAATAAAAAATATGTTTGTAACATATTCATAATAACATAAAAATATTTATGAGGTACTGGAGTTATTATTTTTGTATGGAAACAATAATGAATGAGGAAGTGGAAGAAGAAAAGAACTTGAAAGAGGGTGGTGAAATTATTACCACTTTTTCAGGTGTTTCCTTTTAAGTTTATCGAAAGGGATCCTTAGGTTCGATTTATGATTAATGTAAGGAATCTAGTATTATGGTAGGGATCTTGGGAGTATATTGGGGTAGGGTATGACTGGTCCAAATTGCTTTGGAGGTGATATTTTGAGAGAAGGGGAAGTTCCCTTTTATAAGAGTGGTGAGAGTCACTTTAGAAAAAGTTTAAAATATTAATTTTTTATACAATCATATTCCGTTTATAATGGATCCAAATGAATTTTTCTCGATCCATAGGTGGTTATGGTTATAAATACTCTCAAAAAATAAGTTTTAAACATTTTTAAGTTACCATTTTAACCTTATAATTTAGATTTTAACTCTTAGTTAAATAGTTTAACTTTTATCGTTCCCTCTTGTATTCATAAATTATATGGTTAATACAATTACACTAAACTTAAAAGAGAACCTGAAGTGGTTAATTAATGAAATATATAATATTATTAATTCCCTTTGACTGATATTTATATTTTTGGGTATATTATATCAATCAATAATATAGTATTTTCCTTAAAAACTAATTTATACAATTTTGACACTATTTGGTATTTTGTTTTTGTGAATGTAACACCCCAAGATTTTTTGAAAAATATTATTTTTAATTTTATTGATGTCTTGTGTTGTGTGATACACAAAAAGGAGATTTCACTACACACATCCCTAACTTGTCTTGAATTACACACAATCGCGACCTTCCATGATAGCATGGGTTATACGCAATACTGAGTTTCAGTAAACAACGATATGTTATATAAACTTGCCGTTATGAATAGTAATACCAAATTTTTAAAATTTTAAAAAATTTTTCTTTTGAAATGGATTTCATTTTTGGATTCAGAATATCGAAATTAGCCTAGGGTGAAATCTTGGTATTTTCTGAAAACTTTAAATTTTTGATGAATAGTGAAAACACTAGGTTTCTTTTTAAAACCGAATATTTTCTTAAATAACTATTTATTTTATTTAAATTTATTTTAGTTCAAAATTGATAAATAATACTTATATAAGTTCAATGTAATTAATTGGAGTCATTTTATAATAATTATATATATATATAAAATTTATTGAACTTTTTCACAGTCTTTTACCCACCTCCTAGGAAAATTTGGAAATTCACATAAAACATAATTTTACTGCTTCTGTGAGTGGAACTTCAAAAATCCAAGAGACACGGTTAATATTAAGGACTAAAATGTGGTTCAATGAGATGAAAATTATTTTTGGTGAATAGTAACTTTTTACTTTTATTTACAACGGTTAAAAGTAAATAGGGTAAGTAAGGGTAAAATTGATCTTATTATTACCCTAACACATGTCCTAATTCTATTGGAAAAGTTTAATTCGACCAAAAACAACCTTAGGAATAAATTATTACCCTTTAGGTCCACTTGGATTAGATTAGAAAATTTAATATTATTTTATTTGAAGAAGGGTTAAATTAGTTAAAATAAAATCTTAATAACTAAATCATTTTTAATATAGGGTTTTACATAAGATAAATTCGACTATAAATAATCATTAGAAATCTAAAAATATTTCATACCTAATGGTATTTTATTTATAATTTTTAGAAATTAAATAATTTAATTTATTTATGACACAATGGTGATGCAATAATTACATAAATAATGAAATATTAAAATAATTTATATTATAAATACCCAAATATATGTAATTTTAGACTTTTTATGAATTAAACTAATTTTATAGGTTAATATTACATGTTAATATGGATTTAATTAACTTTTATTGAACTAATCATGCTGTTATGAATTTCACAAAAACAATTACCAAATAGTGTCAAAATTGACATAAAATAGTTTTTTAAAAAAATATTATATTATTAATTGTTATTTTATTCCTAAAAATATAAGGGTCGGAAAAATGACTTAGATAAGGATATATTTATTAATAATGAACCACATGGGGTTCGTTTGACTTGTTATAGTATGTTTATTAACCATATAGTGTAAGAAAACAAAAAGACATGGTAAAAGATAAATTATTTAACATAGAGTTAAATCTAAATGGTAAGGATAAAATTGTAACCTAAACATGTATAAAACCTATTGGTTGAGAGTATTTAGACTCATACCCACATTAGATTCAAAATAAATCAATTTGGAGTGATAAAAAACTGAATATGACTTTATTATCAAATAATATTTTATGTTTTCCTAAGGTTCCCCTCTCCTCCCTTATAAAAGGGAACCACATCACTCTCCTCCTCACACCACTTTGAGCCTTCATTCTCAGCCAAACTTGGAATATTTACCTTCTCCACTTCTCAAGAAACATCCTAGAGGTCCTGGTCTTCTTCAAAGACCATCTTTAGTGCCCTATGAGAAGGTTAAGAAGATGCGCTTCAAATAAAAGGTAATGTCCGTTACTGATTCTTACAACTTTATTTCTTCTTCTACTTTTTCTTCTTTAGTTGTTTCATTTTGAAGTAATAACATCAGTATCACTCATATACTGATATGTTATTATAAATATGAAACCACCCTATTTCACCTTCTATACATCCTATGGAAAATGAAATCACCATGCGTGCGTAGGTACAGAATACCGTCTCCACACCGTGGTGTAATCTGTTTTCCACCACCACCTTACTTGTATGGGACTAAAGGTGTAAATAATAACTATATATTATTATTGTAAAGTAATATTTATTCTTAAATAGTATAAATACACTTCAATACAGTTCCATGATCATGGGAACGATATCATTGCTTGTGCGTACGTACGGAATATCGTCTCCACGATGTGATGTGACTCATTCTACATTATCTTCATTGAATAATGATTATATAAATGAATTGAATGAATAAATATTTTATATATTACACTAATAACATTCTGGAAATTTGGTATCTATAACCTAAATAGAAGAAGAAGAATTTATACGACAAAACGCACATAAGAATAAAAAGTAATAAACACCCGAATTACAAGTAGAAATGAAATATTACTAATAATAAGATATGAATATGACCATATATGATATCATAACAATGAGTATGATTATGTAATAAGTCAATGACATTATTTAAATAACTATACAGGAGTTTCGGACACGTACGAAGAAAATCGGACCTAAGGTAAGGGAAAATCTCACAATCTCAATTTTTATCCGAGATTGTTTATAATTAAGAATTTACTGGGAATTATTTATCATCCACATCCATGTTTCATCAATATTTAATATTATTTATATCCTCCTACAGTTTTTTAAATCCAAATTTAACCTTCGGTGAGTTTTTAGTAAAAGATATGAATAGAATCTTTTGTCGTCTTTCGTACGAGGTACTTTTTGACTTTTCTGACCAAAGTACAAGAAGAATGTTTTTTAACTTATACGGCATGAATGGATTTTTAGAAAATTATTTCCATGAATCTTCCTTTACAAGACTTTTATTTTTATTTTTAATCAACTTCTTTTAGTTTAAAATTATATTACATGTTATGAAAGGAAAATATTTTTGGAGTAGAAAGGATATTTTCCTTAAGAATGGAGTTCAAGTGTTTTATCAAAATTATTTTGCATCTAAGATAATATAGGGTTATATTTATAACCCTATTTTAAATTTTTTTTATTATGTTATGATGGAATTATTTTTATGATGTCCTTTTATCTTATATGGATTATGTTATGATGGCATGATGATTAAGAATCCCATTTTTATTACATAGGTTATGCTATGATGTATGATTTATGATTTTGTAAAACACATAAGAATGGTTTCATTATGAGTTGGGTGGGAAATATATCTCCCTCCAATGAATTGGGTAAAGATTTGTTTTTCATTCGATAGACATGGCTGGAACGGTAATTTAATTCGATTCAGTGTTACAGGACTGGAACGAGGAGTGAACCCGATTCAAAATGGGACTTTGTCCACTAAGATGGTCTTGGCAGCAATGCCTTGGATAATATAGAAATCATAACATGTGCTTAATGAATTCCACAATTACATGTTTTATTAACATGCTAGTTTATCATGACTAATGTTCCTTTATGATCTATGCCTTGTGTACTTCCAAGATTTATATCGTTGCTCATGATTTTGATGTTTAGATTTTATGTTCAAGTTTTTGCATTCAAATGTTTATGGATTGTTTTATATTCTCTATGCTTACCCTTACTGAGCATTTGAGATCATCCTTTATATGTTTTCTTTTCCCCAGGATTTAAATAAAGGTTTTAGGTAAGAAAACAAAAAGGGAAGATCTTTATGGGAGATTTTAAAGATCTTTCACCATGTTTAGAAGATTATTTTCTGAGTTTCCAAAGACATTGAACTATTATGGTCCTTGTGTGTATGTTTTCATTATGTATCAAGTATTATACAAAAGTAATGTAATTTCCATGTACGTCAAGCTTTGGGTCTCTACCGTTGGTATCAGAGGAGTGGTTTAGTTAACCTTTGGAAACTAGGATATGAAAACTTTAGTGAGATCCCTAGAGATATTTATAAGGTATGTCTAGGGATGTCCCTAAGGTTACGTATAAGTATAGGTTATAGTCCTAGAATTATGGTAACTATATTATAATTAAACCTAAGATGTTAGATATTGATGGTACCCCCCCTTTATTATGTTGTTTTCCTAGCATGATTTTGCCTCTCACACTGTTCTTTTTGGGTTTTAGACGATGGGTGGAACCCGAAGGAACCATGTTGATAAATGTAATGGAAAATGAAATGATTGTCCTCCCAAGAAACCAAATGTGATGGGATATGGAGTGAAAAATCTTATTTCTATACTTACACAAGATATGAATCATTCTGAATTTCCAAATGATCAGAGAAGGGAGCAATATTCTATTGATTCCTTGATGAGGCAACGTCCACCGTCTTTCAATGGGTCTTATGATCCACTTGTTGCTAAAAAATGGATCAGTACCATTGAAAAGATATTTTTTCTATATTTCGCTATTCAGAACATGAAGCAGTCATTTTAGTTGTTTACTGTTTAGAAGGTGAAGCAAACCATTGGTGGACTCTAATTAAGAATACACGGCCCCAAGATGAAATTTAATCCATGGAATGGGACGAGTTCATGAACATGTTTTACAGTAAGTACTTCCCTCAAATTCTTCGAAAAAAGATGTAAAAGGAGTTTCATGAGCTTAAGAATAAGGATGATGAATCTGTTGGTATATACGATGTGAAATTTATAAGACTTGCAAGGTATGCATCTGGCTTTATCATCCAACCTGAAAGTAAAGTTGATCGATTTTTCGGTGGCTTAAAACCAATTTTTTGAAGGGAATTAGCTATAAGAGAATTCATTAGCTATGAAGAAATTTTACGTTGTGCCATCAAGGTAGAACTGGATTTTGGTGTAACATATCCACCTCATGGTTTTGACTAGAAATGAAAGATGGAGTTTAGGAAGAAATCTCAAAATAATGGTGAAAAGAAGATGAATGTTCCTTTATGCTCAAAGTGTAGAAATATGCATGGTAGAGATTGTCTTAAAGGGACTAGAAAATGTTTTATGTGTGGAAAAGAAGGTCATCATGCAGCTGAGTGTCGAATTAATGTAAAAATAGTTTCTAATGATGTGAATAAAGAAAATACTGCAGAGAACGCACCACCAACACTTTAATGATTCAAGTGTAATGAAATGGGGCATTATGCTAATCAATGCCCTAATCCAAGGGTTAATGATGTTCGACATGAGCAACCACTTAAGGCAAAGGAAAAAAGGGAAGTCACATGTGATCACTATTGGCGATGTTGAATATGAATATGATGTGGTGGAATGATTAAGTGTTTTTGTAATGGGATTCCAAAATAATGATGTATATAGTATCGTGGAATATTTGAATATTCATGTAATGGTCTATTGTGGTTTTCAATAATTTTATGGTACCGGTAACCATGAAAAGTGATTGATATATTTTTGGAAAGAAGATGATAGGAGCATAATGAAGAGATAAAGAGAAAATGAAATTTTTGGACAGTATTCATGAGCTCATGACTCATATAAGGAAAAAGTTATATCATGGTTTGAGTATATATAATTTTTGGATTTTTGTATATGGAAAGAGTTAACTTTTGACATCATTAATATTTTCAATAAGATTCAATGGGTATTAATTTTTCAAGAAAATACACGATTAATGTATTCACATGTTTGGAATGTGACCAAAAAGATATATCTTATATGGGGTATAAATGATGGTATTCACGTACTTGTTATGTGACCTCTCAAGTAATCATTTTCTAAACACTATGAGATTGGACAAAAGTATTTTCGATAAGCTTAAAGGTTGGAACAGATTATGTTAGACTTTAGATAGAATTGTTTAAGGCTAGAATTTTTTTTTGATATTATTTATGGATTGTTATAATAATTTTGTTTTAGAAAAATGACATCCTGCAAGACGGGCGACAACCCGTCGCGTCGAACAAGGCTGTGGGAATCGAACCCACAACTGAAGTGCAACAGGACTTTATCGCCTACCACTGGCCTACAGAAAGTCTCTGTTTAGTAGAAACTAGTTTTATTATATTAATTAGTATGATATATGAAGTATAAGTCCATTTTGGGAACCATATATGACTAATCTCACTATAGATAGACTTATGTATTTTTGATAACTTTTTCTAACCTTTTGTTTGAGAGAGATGGAATGAAACATCATTCTATCACATGATCTGCTAACACTTCACGAATGACAAATTCAACTTCATTTCATTAAGAGATGAAGTGGAAATTGTCCATGGAACGATCAACAGTGAGTCTGTACCAAAATCACGAAAGTATTTCTTCTAATTCAAATTTCATCAACTTTAGGGAAATGATCTTGAAAACCAAAAATGTTGTCCTAGTGCCCTTATATCAGATGAATCAGATGGTACCTTAGATCATCACAAATCTATGGCTTTGTGATATTTTTATTTTTCATAGCCATGTTCTCCACCACTCTCTATCAGAACATGATGGTTAGATTTCTTTTCCATATCCATATTTTCACCTATGTTCTCTTATGTGGAAACCTAGTGATTAGTTACTTTGGTTAACTGTTGAGTTTCATACTTTAGTTTTTAAAGATTGGTTTTGGTATTCCTTTTTATGATGTGGGTTTCTTTTAAAGAGACGTTCGAGTAGTAAACCATTTATAACCCCGATGAATTTCGAGGGCGAACTTCATTTTAAGGGGGGTAGAATGTAAAACCCCAAGATTTTATGAAAAATATTCGTTTTAATTTTATTGATGTCCTATGTTTTATGCTACACCAAAAGGAGCTTGCACTACACGCATCCCTGACTTGGATTGAATTACATGCAATCACGACCTTCCACGATAGTGTGTGTTGTATGCAATACCGAGTTTCACTAAACAACGATATGTTATATAAACTAGTCGTTATGAATAGTAATAACCATTTTTTAAAATTTTAAAAATTATATCATTCGAAATGGACTTCATTTTTGGATTCGGAATATTGAAATTAGCATAGGGTGAATTTTTGGTATTTTTCTAAAAACTTTCAATTTTTGATGAATAGTGAAAACACTAGGTTACTATTTAAAAACCGAATTTTTTATTTAAATAATTTTTTATTTTATTTAAATTTAATTTAGGTCAAAATTTATACATAATACCTATATAAGTTCAATTTAAATTATTGGAGTCATTTTATAAGAATTTTAGACATATAAATTTGTTTTTGAACTTTTCACCGTCTTTTAACCACCTCCTAGTAAAATTTGGAAATTCACATAAAACTTAATTTTACCGCTTCTCTGAGTGGAATTTCGAAAATCCGAGAGACACGGTTAATATCAAGGACTAAAATGTGGTTCAATGAGATGAAAATAATTTTTGGTGAATAGTAACTTTTTACTTTTATTTACAACGATTAAAAGTAAATAGTGTAATTTAGGGTAAAATTGATATTATAATTACCCTAACACATGTCCAAACTCTATTGGATAAGTTTAATTCGACCAAAAACAACCTTAGGATTAAAATTTGACCTTTTAGGTCCACTTGGATTAGATTAGGACATTTAATATTATTTTAATTAAAGAAGGGTTAAAATAGTTAAAATCAAAGTTTAATAACTAATTCATTTTTTATATATGGTTATACATAAGATAAATTTGACTATAAATATTAATTAGAAATATATAAATATTTCCTACCAAATTCTATTTTATTTATAATTTTTAGACATTAAATAATTTATGTTATTAATGAAACAATTGTGATGCAGTAATTACCTAAATAATGAAATATTAAAATAATAGATATTATAAATACCCAAATAAATAAAATTTGAGACTTTTTATGAATTCCACTAATTATATAGGTTATTATAACATGTGATTATTGATTTAATTAACATTTTTTGAACTAATCATGCTGTTAATTTTTTTCGCAAAAATCAATTACCAAATAGTGTCAAAATTGACATAAAATAGTTTTTAAAAACAATATTTTATTATTAATTGTTATTTTATTCCTAAAAATATAAGGATTTGAAAAATGACTTAGATAAGGATATATATATTAATAATGAACCACTTTGGGTTCGTTTGGCTTGTTATAGTAATTTTATTAACCATATAGTGTAAGAAAACAAAAAGACACAGTAAAAGTTAAATTATTTAACATAGAGTAAAATCTAAATGATAAGGATAAAATAGTAACCTAAACAAGTATAAAAACGATTGGTTGAGAGGATTTAAACCCCTACCCACCTTATATTCCAACTAAATCAATTTGGAGATATTGAAAACCGAATATGACTTTATTATAGAATAATATTTTAAGTATTTATAAGGTGCGCCTCTCCTCGCTTATAAAAGGGCACCTCCTCCCTCTCCTCCTCACACCACTTTGAGCCTTAAAGCTCGGCCAACCCCTACCAATTTCTCTTCTCCACTTCCCTAGAAATATCTTAGTGGTACTGGTCTTCTTCAAAGACCATCGTTAGTGCTCTAAGAGAAGGTTAAGAAGAGGCGCTTCAAAGAAGAGGTAATGTCCGTTACCGATGCTTTCAACTTTATTTCTTCATCTACTTATTCTTCTTTAGTTGTTTAATTTTTAAGTAATAACATAAGTTTCACTAATATAATGATATGTTATTATAAATATGAAACAACCCTATTTCACCTTCTATCCATCCTATGGAAAACAAAATCACCGTGCGTTCGTACGTACGGAATACCATCTCCACGCCGTGGTGTAATCTTTTTTCCACCACCACCTTACTTGGATGGGTATAAAGGTGTAAAGAATAACTATATATGATTATTGTAAATTGATATTGATTCTGAAATTGTATACATACACTTCAATACAATTCCACGATCATGTGAACGATATCATCGCTCGTGCGTACGTATGGAATACCGTCTCCACGATGTGATGCGACTCATTCTACATGATCATCAATGCATAATGATTATATAAATTAATTGAATGAATAAATATGATATATATTACACTAATACAATTCTTGAAATGAGGTATCTATCACCTATAAAGAATAATAAGAATTTATTCGACAAAACACGCATAAGAACAAAAAGTAATAAACACCTGAATAACAAGTAGCAATGAAATATTACTAATAAGAAGCTAATAATATGACCATATATGATATCATAAAAATGAGTATGATTCTGGAATAATTCACTGACATTATTTAAATCATTATACAAGAGGTTCGGACACGTACGATGCAAATTGGACCTAAGGTAAGGGAAAATCTCACAATCTCAATTTTTATCCGAGATTGTTTATACTTCAGAATTTACTAGGGAATATTTATCTTCTACATACATGTTTCCTCAATATGTAATATTATTTATATCATCTAAAAGTTGTTTAAATCCAATTTTACCCTTTGGGGTGTTTTTAGTAAATGATATGAAAGGAATATTTTGTCGTTTTATGTACGAGGTACTTGTTGACTTTTCCGGCCAAAGTATTAGAAGAATGTTTTTTTAACTTATACGGATTGAATGAATTTTTAGAACATTATTTCCATGAAGATTATTTTACTAGATTTTCAAGTTTATTTTAAAAAAGACTTCTTTTAATTGAAAATTATATGACATGTTAATAAAGGAAAATATTTTTGAAGTAGAAAGGATTTTTTCCTCAAGAATGGAGTTCAAGTGTTTTATAAAAATTATTTTCCATATAAGATAATATATGGTTCTATTTCTATCCCTACTTTTACATTGTTTTGGTTATGTTATTGTGGAATTATTTGTATGATTTACTTTTATCTTATATGGATTATGTTATTATGGCATGATGATTAAGAATCTCATTTTTATTACATGGGTTATGCTATGATGTATGATTTATGATTTTGTGGCACACAGAAGAATGGTTTCATTATGAGATGGATGTGACCTATATATCCCTCCAATGCATTGGGTAAAGATTTATATCCCATGAGATAGACATGGCTGGAATGGTACGTTAATCTGGTTCAGTGTTACAGGACTGAAATGAGGAGTGAACTCGATTCAGAATGGGACTTTGTCCACTTAGATGGTTTGGCAGTAATGCCTTGGCTACTATGGAAATCATAACTTGTGCTTAATGGATGCCACAATTACATGTTTTATTACCATTTTAGTTTATCATGACTAATGTGCCATTATTATCTATGCCTTCTGTACTTCCATGATTTATGTCGTTGCTCATGATTTTGATGTTTAGATTTTATGTTCAAGTTTTTGTATTCAAATGTTTATGGATTGTTTTATATTCTCTATTCATAACCTTACTGAGAATTTGAGCTCACCCTTTATATGTTTTCTTTTCCCCAAGATTTATAGAAAGGTTTTAGGTATGAAAACAAAAGGTGAAGATATTTATGGGAGATGTTGAAGATCATTCACCACGATTAGAAGATTATTTTCTGAGTATCCAAAGACACGAAACTATTACGGTCCTTGTGTGTCTATTTTCGTTATGTATCAAGTATTCCGAAAAAGTAATGTAATGTCCATGTATGTAAAGACCTGGGTCTCTATAGTGAAAGTCATAACAACATTAACACTTTGAAAAATATTTATCTAATCAACCCTAACATTTCACATTAACTTATAAAATTAGTATAATTCATCAAAAGTCTAAAATTATTTTTATTTGGATATTTATAATATCATTTATTTTAATATTTCATTAAGAAGGTAATTACTACATCATTATTGTGTCATATATAATATAATAATTTATTGTCTAAATATTATAAATAAAATATTATTATACAGGAAATATTATTATCTTTCTAATGAATATTTTTAGTCTAATTTATCTAATGTGTAACAATATATTAAAAATGGTTTAGTTATTAAATGTTGAATCTAACACTTTTAACTTTTCATTACATAAAATAACAATAAATGTCCTAATCCAATCCAAGTGGACCTAAAGGATCATATTTTATTCCTTAGGTTGATTTTGGTCGAAATACACTAATCCAATAGAATCTGGACATGAGTTAGGGTAATTATAATATCATTTGATTCTTTAATTACCCTATTTACTTTTAACCGTGGTAAATAAAAGCCAGAAGTTACTATTCACCAAAAATAACTTTCATCATATTGAATCACATTATACATAATTATTTCAACCGTGTCTCTCTGATTTTTCAAAATCAACTCACAGAAGCGGTAAAATTATGTTTTATTCAAATTTGTTAACGTACCAAGAAGGTGGTTAAAAGGAGTTAAAAGGTTCAATAAAATTTTATACATATAATTTTATTATAAAATGAATTACATTGAACTTATATAGGTATTATATATCTAATTTTACTTCTAATAAATTTAATTAAAAAAATAATTATTTAAATAAAAAGCCGGGTTTAAATAATAACGTAGTGCTTTTCACTATTCATCAAAAATCAAAAGTTTTTAGAAAATACAAAAAATTTACCCAATTATAATTTTGATATTATGAAATCAAAATTGAAGTCTATTTTATGAAATTACAAACAAAGATGTTTTATTTGTTAATTTAAAATTAATTATCGTTGTCAAAACCAAAAAAGCTATATTTTAAAATGTAAAAACTATGAAAATATTGACATGTGGTTATGTCAAATTTAAATTTGAAATTACTTATAATTACCTAAATTGTATTAAATGTTAATAATATTATTTAATTATACATAAAAACCATTCAAATACATAATTTAACACTATAAATTATTTTGATTAAAAAGTTGTTTTCGATTAAAACATAGTATTTATTAGTATTTGTGAAAATATGAAAGTTATCAGAAAAGTACCAAAAATTTATTCAAAATAAATTTTTATGTCCTGCTTCTAAAGAAGAATTTAATTTAACTATATTGAATAATAAAAAGGTTCATATATTGGATTTGAAAAGGGTTCGACATTAAAAGGAGGTAAATGCATTTTTTTGAAAAATACATGTTTATTTGAAAAAATTAATTTGTTCTTATATTATATCTAAAAAACACATAATATGGGTGTAAAAATTATATATAGTATATAAGATACAAAATCCATTTAATAATATTCAAAATGATTTTTGAATGGCTATTTTAGTAAGTTGTGATGCGCTCGAACTCGGTGTTGCGTGTAGCGCAGGCTATTGAAATAATTTAATGAGACAACGTACTATGATATCTTGTGGTGTTACCATGACTCTTTCTTTATCATAACCCCTAGAGGGGTACCTCTTGAGGTAGTAGGTTGCGATAGAAAACATGAAGAAACTTGTAACAAATTTAATTATCCACTTAATAAAGAAATTATTGATCGCACAAACAAATATTCGATCACAAGAAAAAATTTAAGACCACGTGAAAGCTCAAACACATGGAAAAAGGATTAACCAAAAATACTAACAAGCGTATAAAAGAATGATTGAAATTATGAAATTTTGATCCATCGAACAATGAATTTAATTTCATCAAAAATAGGGATATTGACCCTCCAAAAAAGTATTAACTGAATGATCTAATTGATGACTGAAAAAATTATAATTTTATAATTTTAAATATTTTTAGAACCTTCTCGACACATATATTTCTTGGGAAAACACAATTTAATTGTTTGAAGAATATTGGACCTTATATCAAACACCACTCAAATAATTCTCAATCTATATATTTAATAGAATATTGAATATAGTGAAAGGGTTCCAAAGAACAACCACCAGATATTAATCTCAGTGATATCATTAGATCAAGAAAAAATACGAACCTTAATGTAACAAGGAACATATCCACAAAATAAAGATAAATATTCTCAAAACCTAATAATAGTATAGATACGAATGAAGCACGGTCATTTCCATAAACAATCATTACATCGAGTAAGAGAAATAATATCACCCAACAAAATAAGCTGAAACTCATGATCATAGAAAAAAGAATCAATGAATGAATCCCAACAAGGAAGATCAATATAAAATAATAGTACATTGAGTGTTCATATGAAACTACCCTTCTAAAATTATATTCTATAATACAATGATTCTCTATTGTACATGATCCAATTGAATATCATACCCATGGTACTCCTTCTCCAGATGGTTCGGAATCATAGCATATCATTCTTCAAATATCAGACGAACTTAAATATCTATATCATACTAGAAATATTTATAATTATAATTATTGAAATATCTATGATGTTGTGATTCAAGGAAGAAATAATGAATCATTATCATCTCTGAGGGTAGTTATAATGGATGATCCACAACTACAATGTGTACCAACACACAAATGGTCCCCAATGATTTTTTGAATTCTTAATTCTTTTTTCATCCTCCACTAGCCACGATGAGGAGATACATTAAAGGAAAAATAATCTCCACTGTCTTAACATAGAGAACTTTACATATGATCATAATAGGAATACTGATGATATTTCGCATTCTCCATTCACACATGTATCAAAAATATTATCTTGTTCTAGATCTACACCAATTTTAGAATAATTTTATCTATCTCCCTATCCTTGATCCAATATAATGAACACCACAAGGTTGTATATACATAAATTTGGAAAATTAAATACCAATGATATAATTGTTATATTTATTCATTGAAAACTCCACTAAAACTATCTCCCTCTCCAATGAACCATGAAAATATAGAATGACTTTTTTAAAAATGTTTTTAATGATCGGACAGGTCAACATATGTAACTATCCAACCACCGATGAAATGAAATGTTAAGAAAAAATATTGTTCTAATGGAATGAAGGATACCTCTCTTCACCCTGGAGGTAAAATGAAGTTCATGTATAAAGATGATCATCTTTGGAACCCAAATAATCCTAACCACCAACTTTGATGTTGCCTCTAAAATTCTAAAATTAGGTCATCTCTTTAATCAATAAGAAGTTATTTCAATTCATTGAGAGGTATATGACCACATATATAACTTCATAAACACCCTTTGATCTAGGTAAACTAATGGAAAATTCCGTCAAGATGTCCTCCATAAACTACTAAATTTCATCCAGAGGATGAATGACTCCACTAGTAACATGATTTCAAGGAATTATCCTCATGAAAACAAGACATTGAGTGCAGAAATATAAAATTGAGATCTTCATACAAGATTAAAAAATATCCTATCCTAGAATGATACATCTTATCCACCCTAGGATAAACAACCAATAGAGAACTATTGAACTCAAAGAGTACTACATCGTAAATTTCCCTATGAATGAAATTATCCCCCCATAAAGGCCAAATATTTTACATATTATGATCCATTATTTGGATTATCACCACAAAAAAAATCAATCTCAACAATCCAATACATAATTATACCCTAGTTGTCAGTCCTTCACTTATAGATACAATGATCAATAATGTATAATATGATAAAGACATTATATTATGATAACTGGACCCATGTCATTTTGAAACACTACTAACTCTTAAATCACACTTGACGAGCCTCCAAATTCATGAACAACACCGAAAAGTCATTATGCTCAAGGAATATAACACAAAATTCCATTTTCCATGATTGGTGGAAATCATGGAATCATAATCCTACAATTACTACTTCAACTATCAGTACCAAAAATTCAAATCATGTTGGGAGAAGACATAATTTAGTATAATATGATCTATGATGGCCATAAAGATCTCACTGAAGAATAAGATGAACAACAACATCATGGGAAAAACAGAATACATTCTATATTATATGAGTAATAATTATATTCATGAGGACATAACTCTCGAAACCAAAAAAAGATAATCTCCCTATATTTCATCAATACACAACCAAAAAAGATGGTATATATCGTAATGAACCTCAAATTCACCCCCTCCATCGGCACATAACTACATAGATCACAATGAAAAATATCCTAAAAATATTAAAAAACAACATATAAATTGGGATTTCACAAATCTTTATGGTCTTTCCTAGTCAAGGCGTCCATAAGATTCACAATGTAGGAGAAATCTAGCGCAAAACCTCTATGATAGATATAGATAATAAGATAACAATTAAACTCTTTAAAAATCATGGTTGATACCAAAAAACCACCACTTAAATAATTAAAGGATATATGTATACTACAAATCTATATATGGCTTGCCCTGGGATACAAAACATGTAAGACTATAAGTCATAGTAAGACAGCTTCCCATATAATAGTTTAAATAGAAGAACTACATAAAACTCATAATCATCAATATTATTTATTTTATTGAAAAGATGAAAGAAAACTACAAGGGGGAAAGAATGGGAGGTCGATACCTAAGGGGGTTGAAAATAGTGAAGGCTGAGGGCATCCCCTCTAATGATATTCACCCCCTTCGCTTTCAGGAAGTTCAAGTCATAGAATCAAGAGACACCAGAACCTTAGCCCGAAATGGAAGAAAGGAAATTAGATGCCATGTTGCCTTCACACCATGTATGTCTCAAGAAAACGTTGTTGGAGATCAGGCCACGACACATTCACAAGACATAAGTGATCGACCATTGGGGATTAAAGACGTCAAGAAGTGAGTTTAGTTGGAGCATGGAGTCAGTTTCCCCTTCTACAATGGTGATGCCGCCCTGGTGACCGAGAGAGAGGCCTGTGAGGAAGGTGAGAGCCTCTACTTGAAGAGACGAGCTGAGACCGAAGAAAGTAGTTAATGGCAAAACAACCAGGCCTCTGGAGTTTCAGACCAGGCCACCACCTCTCATGACCCCTGAGGAACAGTAGCCGTCAGTTTTGAGTTTCAGGCCATGCACCGGAGGGAGCCAGCGAACCCATTTTCCTCTCGAAATGTCCCTCTGAACAAGAGTCTGGGCATGTGACTTCAAGATGTGGAGAGAAGGAGCGTCCCTCCAGGAATCAGAGTTTCTAACCAAATCTAGGAGGAGACTCGGATTCCTTGCAATAATGGACTTTCAAGAAGTCTGATCCCCCTCGTACCTTGCTTTATTTCTAGCCTACCCGAGGCACCAACATCCTGCATGGAGGATGAGGGTTCTAGCCTGTCTCTCCAGTCCTCTATCCCCCGAGTTATGAAACCAACGGTCCAGAAAAGAGGCATCTGAGGAAACTGGGGAGAAGAGAGTAGTGAACATACTGACGAAAGACCAGACCTTGTGTGCCCTTTCCCCCTTGAAAACAGGTGATCAGCGCTCTCTTCCTGGTGATTTTTGCAGCACGGATAGCGTGAGACCAGAGGGATGCCTCATTTCCTGACGTTATCATCAGTAGGGACTTCATTATGCTGAAGCCTCCAAAACATGAAATTGAACACAGACAGAATTTGTTTAATCCACAGGAGATCATTCCAGTGGTCCTCCTGCACCTGGGTATCAAACGTCCGGCAGAAGGCGCTACCTGAGAAAGCCCCTGAATTGCTAAGCATGAAAACACACCTGTCAGGATCCGTGGAGGTTTCAATGAGATGGAAGGATCACTAATTCTCTTCATCAAGGATCGCCTTAATGAATTCGGGGTACCTGCTGGCTTCCTTAAACGTATTGTTGGAGGCTGGACAACCTGGAAAACCGAGGCATGCCCCCAAACAGTTTTGATGCTAGAAGGAAACTGAGCCCTCCCCAATGATCCAGCGGGCCAGAGGTTGCAGAGCGGAGAGGATGGGGAGAAGCGACGAGATGATGGGGGACATGTGGCACCTAGATTACAATTATGTCATCAATATAGACCATTATGAACATTATAAAAACACCTATAAAACTACATTCCTCAATCCCCAAAAACTATCTATAGGATTTTTAAATAAAAAACACATCAAAATGGACTTTTAATGACCATAAGAAAATCAAGGAGTTGTTTTCAAATATCTAATTAATCGATTCTAATTATATTTGGACGTCAAATAAATCACTAAGATCCAAATATATCCTGTTAATTAATTGAAAAATTCAATAATCTTTCTAAGGAGAATTGTTTTATTCAATGTTACCTAATTTGAATAGTTATAATCAATTTAAAATCATATATTTATGTACGAATTTATAACTAATATTACTAGGGATACAAACTATAACACACTAGGGTGAATAAATAGTATCTATAAAAGAACATTGGCCTAAATCCGTAGCTCCCACAAGTCCTAAGTGTCCATCTGATATGAAGTTATCAATATAGGGGGAAAATAGGTTGATGATATATCCCAAACAAGATATCTTATTAACAGTGTATTATGAAAAAACATTTAACAAATACATTAGGGTATATTTCAATGACCCTTATAAATTCAACTACTTCATACTATAAAGAACACAACATCAAAATTGATTTTATAGAAGATACAAAATCAACAAAAAATCATCCCATATGAAGAATACACTCTCTAAAAACTAGTTCTTAATCTCCAAAAAAATCATCAAATATGATACATATCCAAAACAAATTCCTGATACAATGCACTAAATACATTCAATCCATTATTTGGATGATGTGGTGTGGATGAATCTATAAATATAGAATGTTTACCCAATTTCAGTTATACCCTAACACCAACTGAAAGTAATTAAACATGCCATACATGCCTGATCAACTTCCAAATTGTATATTCAAAACTTGGTAAACATGAATTATCTACATCTCATAACCTTGATCACAGAATGGAGTGGATGAAACAATTCTTTGTGTATCCCTTGAATAAAAAAAATCATAAACTAATGTATGAATATTGTAACTCACAAAACTGCTGGCCTGTCTAACATTGGAAAATGAAACAAATGCATCTTACTAGATGTTTCATCATGGATTCAATGGACTTGAGGGATTGCAAATACATGTTAATTATCTTCTTGTTATCCCTAAGGATTATGTACCTCACGGGGACACCATTGTCCTACATTATCCCCTCTGTAATTATCATATGTTGGTGAACACAACTACTATTTTTACCTCATCTTATGTTATAACATTGGATATGTTTGTAAAAAAGACTCCACCCACATGATGGCTATAGTGGAAGGAAAAAATCATCACTTATAATTCCTTTTATTTTTATAAATAAATATTATTCAATGACTAATGTTAGGAGTTTGAGAATACATATCCCCAGCTAACAGATTTTTGAAATGATGAAAATTTGTCATTTCTAACAGAAACATCCTTTCAGAATAGGAAACTGATATACTTTAGTAATAAATAAACACCAAATCATATTTTGAACTCCAATCATTTGATGTTATAGTGTTATTAAATGTTCTATGAATGATCTTTCCCCTTTATAGAACCATGAGATATATCATTAACATAAATGGGGAGACATGGAGGATGATCATTGGATGAAAGTCCTACATGAAATGTGTTTACCTATCCTCGTCATCTAGAAGAAGATCCAGAACATACCATTGAGGTTATTATATTAACTAATGAAAAACCTCACGTTAGAACTACCCTAATGACGTGTAAGAATACACTATCGACATGATACCAAAGTTTCCTACAATGTTACATGACCTGGAACTAATTTAATAATATATCTAAGAAATATCCATCCTCTTTTGATCCTTGAGGAATTTATGAAACCGTTTTAGGGAAGACTCACACCGTATAGTCATAGATAGTGAAATGCAGTTCTGCTTCTCTATATCCATTGAAATGGTGTCATTATCCACCTTCTACATCTAATTCCCTATCTTATAGTCTGAATTATATCACATGTATATCTATAATACATAATATTTAAATTTTAGAAGTCAGTCCCTCTATGTTCCATCACAGTTAACCATTAATCTACAATTATCCATTGGAACATCATGTTCAAAGCCGTTTAAAAAACCTAATAGGAACATTTACATGGTGTTATATCTATAAAAGATAAAACATCATAAATTCCTACATTTTGGGTTTTTAATTTTTTTATTATTTAATATGTTGTAACAAACTTACTAGTTTTTAACTTATTCAAGCATCCAAAAAAATCACGATGCATGATCCTCCCTATATAACTATTGAAAAGAATCATCACTTTAGTAATCATGTTCTATAATCATGACAATCATTATATTGGATTAAATGGAGAAAAAAATTCCATTTCATATCATGTTTAACTTCATTAAATAATAAATTAAGTCCAAATTTTATTTTTTTACGTACCATCCCTCACATCCTCATTTGGTCTTAAAAATAAAAAACATATTCCCTAACTATATTAATTGATATAAAAATATTAAATACCCCTCCAAATAAAGGTACATATCCTTTTCCAGTAGTATTGAAAACGTTATAATGATTTCTTATTCCCAACATCAACAGGTCACATATTGGTAAAAAGAACAATGGGTATATAAATAAACACAAGATAGTAATTTATCAAAATGTAAATTTAACAAATCAGAGAAATTATTAAAAACCAAAAATATATTATATAAATAAATAATCTGTTAATCCCCATAGATTATTTAAATTCATAAAATATCAAAAAAATTATCCAAAAATATTGAATTATCTAAAATAATCCCAGGAATCAACATTATAAAGTAGTCACCCATAAAAAACTCCTTTAATCTATTAATATCTAATACAATATCCAGTAACATCTTTTGAAAATAAAAAATTATATAAAATTATGTTAAGAATGTCATGTACACTCAGTAGGATCCTCCTCAAAACCTCACATAAAAAGTATTAAATATTCATATAATTCTCATTGAATATAAACTTGAATCCAAATTTTCACCAAAATCGGTAAATCAGTTTAATGATTATAGTAACTGATCACATAATAGGAAATTAAAAGATATAAAATATCTATATTGAAAATATATATTTATAAAAGGAAACTCATATCCATCTCCCCATGTTTATCTTAGTAAAAAACAACTCATTTCCTCTCCTCATCCAATATATAATTCATCCTATATCTCATCAAATCGTATCATAGAAATTCAGTATTAAATATAGCCCAAAAAAGCATCTAATTGTCACCCAACTATAAAACAATATTTTTTTCGAAAAAACCGTAACCCATATAAATTTATTATAACTCAATCTATAGTGTCCCATTATTATAAAACTATGGGAAGAGAAAACCACCATGAAAGTATAAAAGTATGTATTATAAAGAAAAGACTTCATAGTCGACACATGATTGTAAAATAAAACTAGGATTCATCATAAACTAGTTTAGAACACACCTTATTACATAATTCCTTTATATAGGGATATGACTATACATATGTTTCAACAAAAGAGTATGTGGGGAGAGGGTAATGTTTTCCATCTATTCCCTCACACACCTAGATATTGGAGAAAGAACACCAGAAATATTTCCGTGTTTGTTTGAATTCTGAAACTAGTGTGGACGAATATGAAATCATATAAATGTTGAATATATTCCACACAACCACACTGATAGAAAATATCTTAGTCACATCTACTGATATAGTAACATAAGATACTATGATTCCACCACTTTATTCGAGATCTCAAACATTCACAAAAGAAAAAATTTCAATATTAGTTATTTTTAAAGCATTATGTAATACTATCTAATATAAATTAAAGGTTTAATAATTTATTCTTCTAAAACAAGTGTAGTTGGAATGGTAATTTTTCTTTCGTTTATTCTTAAGAATGAATCATTGTACACAAGAACAATGAATCAACATTTATATTTTTATATTTCCATTTATCATTTCATAATTATGTATGTACCCTTGATCTAATTCATGAATACAATAATAGTGTTTCACTTATTGTAAATAGTGATAAAATACATCAAGAAATTTGAATAAAATCATATAACATCCACACAATTGGCCAATGAAATGAATCAATAAAGGAATATATCCATGAGAAAGGCCAACTCATTAATCTTACGGACCAAAAAAGTGTTATCCATGAAAAAAATTTCATTGCATAATCTAACCCTCTATCAACCCCCTGAACTATCCATACATCCACAAGACTCCCTCCTATTTACCGTCAATCATAAGAAATATTTAATATTCACAATATTAAAAATCAAAATAATTCCCTAATATCCTTTATCATAAATAGAGGATAATTAATTGATTTCCAACACAAAATTTCAATGAGGAACTCAAGCCTCAGATCCATGGACGTCAGGCCTACCATAAAATAATGGGCTCCCTCTTCTCCAAGAAGTTATATTTATAGAAAACCTGTAACGACCCAATGTTTCATTAATGGAAATCCCTCTTGATCTTATGAAATGTCTCTTTATATAAAATGTTTTATAAAATGTCAAATTCTTTGGTTTTATGATATGATTTGTGACCGTTACTTTTATAGTCGTTGAACAGTGATCACATGATTAGTATAAATATAAGGCTTTAACGAACCCAATTTTACTCAGACAAATGAAGCGATGGTCTCATCCAGTAGAATTACCCCATACAAAGCCCATTTGTCAGAGCTCGGAAAAGAGGTGGCGTCTTTGGGCTTTTCCCTTGACCATGCCCAAGCTGAGATTCATTATGTCAAGCTCGAATGTGACCGTCTACGGGAAAAGTGGTGGTTGATTGAAATTACCACTCGAGCGATGTTATCTGAGCCACCCCAAGAGTCTGTCACCATCGCACACCTTATCATTAGGTCTTATGTGGCTTTTTTAAGGGGTTATGTAACAAATATGTAGTACTAAGTTCATGTACATTATTTTTGTATATAATAATGAATATAATTTCTAGTCATTTTTGATACATTGTAAATAGTTTTTTAAGTACAAATGGTTTTTAAATTATTACTTAATTAAGAAATCTATTTTATTAAATTAAGGGATATTTGAATAAAATAATATTTTAATAAAATAATAATCTTATTATTAAATTAATTTTTATTAAATATAAACGATCTTATAATTTTATGAATTCAATTAAAATGTTATATTAAGGTTTGAAAGCCATTTCTGTCAAAACCCGTGAATTTTCGATAAATGTCGATTTTTATTTTAAAAGTGAAAATTCACATATTTAGAAATTTTTTTAGATAAAATAAATGTCATTTCTGGAATCAGGATGTCGAAATTATCCAACGGTGAATTTTTCATAATATTCTGAGACAGTCAAATTTTTGGGTATAAATTAAATACCATTTAAATATATAATGTGGTTAATGACACCATAATGACCCAATGGTGATGTAATAAAATACCATAATCCTTATTTTCGGCCAATATATGTTTTATCATTAAAATAATGTTATTTTGGGTTATTTTTACATACATTTCAAAGCATTAATGGACCCCTCAATATATATTCAACACTTTACCTTTTTAAATTAATTTCCATGGGAGTGTGACTCACCTCCACATAATAAACCTTATTATTTTAAGAAATTCGGACCCTGGACTTGTAAAATATTGTTTTCCCATTTCTTTTTCCAGAAACCATGAGAAAAAACCATGGGATGGTTTGTGGTTTGGGTTATTTTAATATAAGGGGTCCCAAACCTAAATAATAATGAATTCTTTCACCATTCCTATATAAACCCACCCAACCTCCCATTTCCTCCTCACTCAAAGCCCTTGGAGTTTGTCCAACCTCTGCCCTACTCCCTCTCGAATCCTCCTAAGGTTCCATAAGCTCCCAGGAAGCCTCTCACAAGCCTCTCTCTAGCCTTTGGAAGCACACTTCCAAGTAAGGGTTTTATCTTCCTTTCTCATTTTTGTCAATTTTCTTTAAGTTGTATTACCCTTTTAATTTCCATTATAAATGTTGGGGTAGGGTTTCACACCTCCCCCATACTTCCCTATTATTGTTTGAATGATGGTAGACAGCTTTCTCTCTCATTAAATTCCTCCCATGTACACCCGTTACTATGCCGAAATTCTGAAAGGAACTTCTGTCTCTTCTTTTACATTCAAGAAATAATTTTGTATCATGAATCTATATTCCTTTAAAATTGTTGGGAAATGTACCTATATGACATCCTTACTGTACATTACATGTAAATATGATGAGGAACCCTTTCTCTCTCATCAACCATTTTTATGAATTCTTATGTCACACCGTTACGCTGCCGAAATCGCACTGATTTTCTAAACCAATGGCATTGTGTAGTGAATACCATGCACATTTCTCCATCAAGGGTATTCACCTTTATGCACATTTACTTATTGTTTTTAAAGTTTCATGTATGAATTCCACATTTCTTTATTGTGGAATAAATGATTTTGTTTTATGAATCCATGTTTTATGATCCATGTGGCACACTTATGCATGAAATGAAATGTTTAAGAAGGGTGCGCCCTTATAGCGCCCTATTGCATTGGGTAAAGTATAGTATCATGATACGTCATGTGAAATGAGTGTTGACTCATGATAATTCAAGTTAAATGAGGGTTTACTCATGCTTCATGTGCCCTAAGGATTTACTCATGCTTTATGTGCAATGAGCCTTGGCTCATGCTAATTCCATGATAACTGTTGTTGCCACATTTCCATGTTATGATTATCATGCTTTATCATGCCTTAATGTTCATGTTTCTTTTATTATCCATTGAAATTCCTATTGTCTAACATGTATTTTACTCCTCATTTCATTCCATGTGTACTCCCTTACTGGGCTTTATAGCTCACCCTTTTCTTATGTATGTCCTCAGGTTATCCCATGCAATGCTAAGTACGAGGGAATGTGGTCGTCATGTAAAGGACGTTTTCAATAAAGATGTTGCATTTAATGTTTTCAGTTTTTATGTAATTATCCTAATCCCTATAGACACTAAACCATTCGATCTTATTTGTCGTATCAAGTGAATATTTATGTAATGAATCATGTTTAAGTTATAATAAAAAGCAGGATTTTCATAGTTGGAATCAGAGGATGGGTTTAGTTATTTTTTGGGATTAGTATTAGAAAACCCTAGTAAAGCCTTAGAGATAAGACTATGTATAGAAAAAACATCCCTATGTTTTGGTAAGTATTGAGTAAGTGGTTTATCAAGAAAATACATCCCTGTCTGGATACGAGCAGGTAGAGGCGGCTCTGGCATAGATGTATCCTAGCGGTAAAACCCGAAAACACCACTTTGAGCTAGACTCAAATGATAACTGGTGCATGAAAACGGGCCTTGCTGCACTCTTGGTTACGACACTCCCGGGGGATATGCTTTGGTAAATTCACAAGCTTAGTATGAACCCTTATTAAGAGATGTAAAAAAAATGCCCCTAAGATTGTATGTTAGAAAGTAGATCATGAAAAACCTAGATTAAAGCCTATAGAATCATGAGTTAAGGAAGTAAAAGTTTATTATTAAGTCATCAACTTTTGTCTTTGGATTACCCTTTATGTGTTACCCCTAACATTCCTTTTATTCCAGCCAGTGGCCGGTAATAGGAGGACTCTGGCTAACAACCATTTTGAAGATCAGTGTGATGACTGTACTAACGAGTTTCCAAATCCAATGGGAGAGGGAATTGTGAACCTTTTCATGCTTCTCTCTCAGCTAACTCAAATTTTGAATAGAAACATTGGTCAAGAAGAGCTTTCAACCCCCCCTAAGAAAGAACAAGTCACTATCTAGTGATTCATGAGACAAAGGCCTCATAATTTTAGTGGATCATCCGATCCCACGATCGCTAAAAAATGGATAAACTCCATTGAAAAGATATTCTATATACTCCAATGTTCTGAATAGGAGAAGGTTCTCCTGGAAGATTATCGTATGGAGGGTGAAGTTGATCAATGGTGGACGTTGATCAAAAATATGAAGCCTGAGGAGGAGATCGAGGCGTTGGACTGAAAGAATTTCCAGATGATGTTCTTCGATAAATATTTTCCATGCACCCTCCGACTTAAGATGGAAAGGGACTTCCTTTCCCTCAAGAAAAAATTTGGGAAATCCGTTGGAGCGTATGAGGAAAACATCACAAGGCTTGCACGATATGCTTCCAGCTTTGTCGTTACCCCCGAATGTAAGGTTGACCGCTTCTTTGGTGGGATGAAGGCTAGCTTGCGGAAAGCATTAGTAATCCTTGACTTCGACAGCTATAAGGAAATTGTATGTTGTTCCGTCAAGGTCGAAATGGAGATCGGAGAATCACAGGGGTATCATGGGGATAAGAAGCGTAAGGTGGACTTCAATGCTGGTGGGCCGATGGATAAATCCAATGGAGATAAGAAGTTCCAGCACCCCACTTGCAAAAAGTGCGGAAAGAAGCACCCTTGAAATTGCCTTAAGGGGACGAGAAAATGCATCAGGTGTGGAAGAGAAGGGCACCAACTGTTAACTGTCGGAATAGAGGACCTGCGGCTACGATAGAGGATAGGAATGCTCCGTTCGAACCTCAATGCATTGTTCAATGCTATAAATGCAAAGAACCAGGTCATTTTGCAAATCAGTCCCCTAATCCAAGGGTTTTTGGAGGCAACCAACAACCTCCAAGACAGCAAGGAAGAGATTTTGCCTACCGATGTGAACCCCAAAAACGAAGTGGTGACAGATACGCTAGTTATTCATTCAAGAATAGCGAACATAATTTTTGATTTAGGTTCTACGCATTCTTTTATATCTCAAAAGTTTAGTAGAACAATCCCAGCACCACCACAAATCATGGAAGTAATGATGTCGGTGAGTACGGAAAATGGGGAAATCATTGCATCCCATGAATATAAGTCCTCCATTGTTATAATCTGTGGATTTAATTTCCCGGAAAACATCGTCCTACTCCCTTTGGTGGAATTTGATGCAATTCTTGGAATGGATTGGCTATCCTTATATAGAGCCAACATATATTGTCGGGAGAGGGTAATCACACTCCATATGGAGAATCGACCCCCGATTCATTACAAGTGTCAGGAGGAAGATGAATCTCCTTTAGCTCCATCATCTCAAGCATGGATATTACTTCCCTATGAGCACACGTATCTGGCTTAGATGATTGAGTCCAAAGAAGAAACCATCCTTGAAGAAATTCCTATTGTGTGGGAATTATCAGAAGTGTTTCCTGAGAAACTGCATGGTCTTCCTCCTAGAAGAGATGTTGAGTTCACAATTGAACTTATACCCGTGGCATTACCAATATCCAAGAGTCCATATAGAATGGATATTGTTGAGCTTGAAGAGATGAATAAACAACTACAGGAGAATCTGGATAAAGGGTTTATACGCCCAAGTGCTTCACCATGGGGTGCACCAGTCCTCTTCTTCAATAAGAAGGATGGGTCAATGTGGTTTTTCCTCGACTATTGTGAACTTAACAAAATCATGATAAATAATAGGTATCCTCTCCCACGAATTGATGAATTGTTCGATCAGTTGCGTGGAGCACAATACTTCTCCAAGGTGGACTTGCGGTCGGGATATTATCAAGTAAGGGTGAAGAAGGAAGATATCCACAAGACTGTTTTTCGTACAAGGTACGAGCACTATGAATTCATAGTAATGCCTTTCAGACTCACCAATGCTCTAGAAATATTCATGGACTTGATGAATATAGTCTTTAGAGATTACCTTGACAAATTTTTGGTATTATTTATAGATGATATTCTAATATACTCCAAAACCAAGGAGGACCATGAGGAGCATTTAAGAACTATACTAGATAATTTGCGCAAGGAGAAGCTCTATGAAATGTACATAAAGTGTGAGTTCTGGTTGAAGGAGGTCTCATTCTTGGGCCAAATCATCACAAGCAATGGGATATCTATGGACCCCTCTAAAATAGATGCAATTGAGGGATGGATGAGGCCAACTTTTGAAATGGGTATCCATAGCTTCTTGGGGTGATCTGGATATTATCGACGATTTGTGAGAAATTTCTCATGATTGTCCAACCCTCTTACCAAGATAACTTGAAATGGAGTAAAGTTTTCTTGGAGTGATGAATGTGAAGAATGCTTCAAGGAGTTGAAAAGGAGGCTTATCACTGCACCCGTGCTAACTTTACCCACAAGTGGAGATCTTTTTGTGGTATTCAGTGATGCTTCAAAGAAGGGCTTAGGCTGTGTGTTGATGCAGAATGATAAAGTGATATCCTATGCCTCAAGTCAGCTGAAAATCCCAGAGCGAAACTGTCCAACACATGATCTGGAGTTGGCAGCAGTGATCTTTGCCTTGAAAATCTCGTGGCATTATCTCTATGGGGAGAAATGTGAGATATATACTGACCACAACAGTCTTAAATATATATTCACACAGAAAGAGATTAATATGCACCATAGAAGATTGATAGAGCTCATCCAAGATTATGATTGTTCAATACAATACCACCTTGGGAAAGCGAACAAGGTGGCAAATGCACTAAGTAGAAAGGACCCAACTATTCTATCAATGATGAGAATTGAGAAGGATCCAATCTTCTTAGACTTGATGAAGATGGATGTGAGAATAATAAATAAGGGAACATCATCAATCCTTCCCGAAATGATTTCTCAACCATCTCTTTTGGAAAGGTTAAAGGATGCTCAAAAGGATGATGTGGGAATTCAAGAAAAAGTGGAAGCTATCAAAAAGGGAAAATCCTCAAAGTTTAATGCTAATGAGGAAGGAATTGTGCGGTTTGGGAAGAGACTATGTGTCCCATCAAGTCCGGAGCTGATGAAGGAACTTTTGGATGATGTGCATTGTTCAAATTTCTCTATTCACCCAGGGAGCACTAAGATTTATCGAGATCTCTGAGAAATCTTTTGGTGGTATAATACGAAGAAAGAGATCGCTGAATATACATAAAATTTCCTGGTGTGTCAGCAAGTGAAGGCAGAGAGGCCGAAGTCTATGGTGATGATGCAACCATTGCCCATAGTAGAATGGAAATGGGAGAACATCACCATGGACTTTGTCACCGGACTTCCATGTACATCCAAAGGCAACAATGCAATCTGGGTTGTTGTGGATCGTCTTACAAAGACGGCACACTTCATTGCTATTCAATAGGATTTCTCATTGGATCAACTAGCGCGGATATATATCAGGGAAGTGGTAAGGTTGCATTGAGTACCACTATCTATTGTGTCTACCCAAGATCCAAGATTCACCTCTAAGTTATGGAAGAGTCTTCAATATGCTCTGAATACTGAACTGAACTTCAGTACGACCGATCATCCTAAAACTGATGGCCAATCTGAGCAGACTATCCAAACACTTGAGGATATGTTGAGATCATTCTCGATGGACATTAAAGGGGGATGGGATCAACATCTTCCTCTGGTTCAGATCTCATATAGTAACATTTTCCACTCGAGCATCCAAATGGAACCATATGAAGCCCTATATGGGAAAAGGTGCCGAACACCGGCATGTTGGGATGAGGTCGGTGAACGTATACTGCTTGGACCAGAAATGGTTGAAGAAATGGTAGAGAAGGTGCAAACCATTCAGCAGCATATCAAGGCAGCCCAGAGTCAACAGAAGAGTTATAAAGATAATCGTCGATGATACCTTGAGTTTAATGTAGGAGAAATGATGTTTCTACGCATATCTCCGTGGAAGAAGGTCGTGAGGTTTGGAAAGAAAGGGAAGTTAAGTCCAAGGTACATCGGCCCCTTCGAGATTCTTGATCGTGTTGGGGTTGTGGCCTATTGACTAGCACTTCCACCTACTATGGGCAAAGTACATGATGTCTTTCATGTATCCCTCTTAAGGAAGTACATACCAGATCCTTCACATGTACTCTCTTCTGAGGTGGTACAACTGGAAGATGACCTTTTTTATGAGGATCAACCAGTGAAGATCTTAGATCGAAGAGAAAAAGTTCTACAAAATAAGACAATGCCCCAAGTCAAGGTGTTGTGGAGAAACCACATGTTTGAAGAAGCGACTTGGGAGTCAGAGGATATGATGAAGCTGAGTTACCCACATTTGTTTTAGTGTGGGAAAAGGAAAATTTTGAGGGTGAAATTTTTTAAGGGGGGAATATTGTAACGACCCAAAGTTTCATTAATGGAAATACCTCTTGATATTATTAAATGTCTCTTTATATAAAATGTTTTATAAAATGTCAAATTCTTGGTTTTATGATAAGAGTTGTGACCATTAATTTTATATCCGTTGAACAGTGATCACATTATTAGTATAAATATAAGGCTTTAACGAACCCAATTTTACTCAGACAAAGGATATGATGGCCTCATATAGTAGAATTTCCCCATAAGAAGCCCATTTTTTAGAGCATGGAAAAGAGGTGGCGTCTTTGGGCTTCACCCTTGACCAAGCCCAAGCTGAGCTTCATTATGTCAAGCTTGAACGTGACCGTCTACGGGAAAAGTGGAGGTTGATTAAAATTACCACTCGAGCGATGTTATCTGAGCCACCCCAAGAGTCTATCACCATCGCACACCTTACCCATAGGTCTTATGCGTCTGTTTTAAGGGGTTATGTAACAAATAAGTACTACTATGTTCATGTGCATTATTTTTTCATATAATAATGAATATAATTTCTAGTCCTTTTTGATACATTATAAATAGTTTTTAAAGTACAAATGGTGTTTTTAGTTATTACTTAATTAAGAAATATATTTTATTAAATTAAGGGATTTTTGAATTAAATAATATTTTAATAAAATAATAATTTTATTATTAAATTAATTGTTATTAAATATAAATGATCTTATAATTTTATTAATGCAACTAAAATGTAATATTTCAGTTTGAAAGCCAATTCTGTCAAAACCTGTGAATTTTCGATAAATGTCGATTATTATTTTAAAAGTGAAAATTCACATATTTAGAAATATTTTTTAGATAAAATAAATGTCATTTCTGGAATCAGGACATCGAAATTATCCAACGGTGATTTTTTCATAATTTTCTGAGACAGTCAAATTTTTGGGTAAAAAATAAATACTATTTAAATATATAATGTGTTTTATGACATCATAATGACCCAATGGTGATGTAATAAAATTCCATAATCCTTATGTTAGGCCAATATATATGTTTTCATTAAAATAATGTGATTTTGGAGTTTTTTGACTTACTTTTAAAAGCATTAATGGACCCCTCAAGACATATTCAACACTTGGCCTTTTTAAATTAATTTTCATGGGAGTGTGACTCACCTCCACATAAGAAAAATTATTATTTTAAGAAGTTAGGACCTTGGCCTTGTAAAATATTGTTTTTCTCTTTCCTTTTCCAGAAACCATTGGAAAAAACCATGGGATGGTTTGTGGTTTGGATTATTTTAATATAAGGGGTCCCAAACCTAAATAATAAATAATTCTCTCACCTTTCCTATATAAACCCACCGAAGATCCCACTTCCTCCTCACTCAAAGCCCTTGGAGTTCATCAAACCTCTTCCCTACTCCCTCTAGAATCCTCCCAAGGTGCCCCAAGCTCCCAAGAAGCCTCTCAAAATCCTCTCTCTAGCCATTGGAAGCACACTTCCAAGTAAGGGTTTTAACTTCCTTTCTCATTTTTGTCAATTTTCTTTAAGTTGTATAAGCCTTTTAATTTCAATTATGAATGTTGGGGTATGGTTTCGATCCTCCCCCATACTTCCCTCTTATTTTTTGAATGATGGGAGACCCCTTTCTCTCTCATTAAATGCCTCCCATGTACAGCCGTTACTATGCCGAAATTCCAAAAGGAACGTCTCTCTCTCTCTTCTTTTACATTAAAGAAATAATTTTGTATCAAGAATCTATATTCCATTAAAATTGTTGGAACATGTACCTATATGACCTTATTACTGTCCATTACATGTAAATATTATGAGGAACCCATTTTTCTCTCATCAACCATTTTTATGAATTCTTATGTCACACCGTTACGCTGCCAAAATCGCACAGATTTTCTAAACCAATGCCATTGTGTAGTGAATAATATGAACATTTCTCCATCAAGGGTATTCACATTTATGAACATTTACTTATTATTTATAAAGTTTAATGTATGATTTCCGCATTTCTTTATTGTGGAATAAATGATTATGTTTTATGAATCTATGTTTTATGATCCATGTGGCACACTTATGAATGAAATGAAATGTTTAAGAAGGGTGCACCCTTATAGCGCTCCAATGCATTGGAAAAAGTATAGTATCATAATACGACATGTTCAGTGAGTGTTGACTCATGATAATTCAATTGCAATGAGGGTTTACTCGTGATTCATGTTCAATGAGGATTTAATCATGCTTTATGTTCAATGAACCCTGGCACATGCTAATTCCATGTTAAGTGTTGTTGCCACATTTCCATGTTATGATTATCATGATTTATCATGCCTTTATGTTCATGTTTCTTTTATACTCTATTGATATGCCTATTGTCTAAAATGAATCGTACTCCTCATGTTATTACATGTGTACTCCCTTACTGGGCTTTATAGCTCACCCTTTTCTTATGCATGTCCTCAGGTTAACCCATGCAATGCTAAGTACGAGGGAATGTAGTGGTCATGTAAAGAATGTTTTCAATAAAGATATTGCATTTCATGTTTTACGTTTTTATGTAATGATCCTAAGCCCCAAATACACTAAACCTACCGATATTCATTGGTCTATCAAGTGAATTTTTATGTAATGAATCATGTTTAAGTTGTAATAAAAAGCAGGGTTTTCATAAAACCTATATTCATTATTTTCATGAATTAATCAATTTTTATGGAAAATTATTTCATCAGAAGACGTATAGAAAAATATTGACTATAATACCCCATCTGTAGACATTACATAATCAAGATTTTCGATCTAGAATTTAATTTATTTCAAATTGAGGGTCCTTTCAGGTTTTGAGTTTTAGATAATCAGTCCTTAATTATTACATTACATCTCAAATATTACAAAGCTAACACTTCTATTTTATCGAATTTTTCTAGAACAGTAAAACAACATCAAAATATAAGAATTATTTTATTGATAATAATCTTTTGAATTTTTCTTTTCTCTTACACTTCCTTATACCTTGTGAGAAACACTTCAAAAACATTGGATGAGCATAAAAAGATCAATAATGGTAATAAATTATGGAAGGAAAACATTAGACTATGAATAAATACAAATCTATGAAATCATGATTTTCACTCATTAAACTTAATCACATTAATATACCTCATGAAATCACAAGATTCATGAATAACTCATAGAATTAATAAATCCAATAAGAATCTTGTGGCATTCATAACATACTTACATTTTAGCTTTCATAGCTACATAAGGAGAAACCATTATGGTTATATTTGGAATAACCATCAAATTATATTTCCTAAATATTTTAGGAGAAACCATATCGTTTACCTCCATCACATTACACAATAAATTGGAGAGGTAGTCAAGGCTCACCTAACCTCATTTTATCATAGAATCACCAGTATAGGTAAACAGTTCCCAAGAACCATAACATAATCATAACAAATAAAACAAGAAATATTAAAAGAATACATTTCCACATTGAAATAAAAATATATATTTTAAGATATTTACATTATAAATGCTTTATCAAAACCTCTTTCAATACCAGAATACGTACATAGGTAATATGGTTTTTATTTTCCTTTTAAAAAAATTACAACTTATTAAGGAATCTTAATATCAAATAATTCTTGTGGTGGCCAAATGGTCATTGTCACCACATATGATATTAAAAATTCCTTTTGTGGTTTAGTAAAATGCTTCGTGAAAACGATTTATTTTTAAAACCATTGAATGAAATTAAATTTCTAAGGATATAATTATACACCATATAAAAGAAGGTCTGGTCTAACCAAAATATTCCTCAATGAAAGGAGATTGAGACAAAGTCCCTTACCTTGAATATGACTTCTCTCATTCATTCATTATATTCTGGAATAACAAATAGAATTTAATTTTCCTTACTTCGGAACTTTTTTCATTATTTTTATTTATTTAATATTACTTATTTTCATGTTGTTAAAATTACATAATTATTTAAGTTCATATCGATTGTTTTCTCGATATTAAGAGCTCGAGTATAAAATGAACTTATTTTGATGTAAATTGTCTATAATATACATAATGATATTAATGATTTAAATATAAAATATATCTATTATATATGTATTTATAATTTCTATAATATTTTGAGATAATAAATGAAATAAAAAGTTCATAAAGACGGCATGCCTTACATATGCATGAATGCTAACTTCATTTATTTTTAATTTTAAAAGAATAGAAATAAAATTATATAAATGTATATTATAATACCAGTATTATATTTATATGATTCATGTCTCATATGATAAATAAATGCATCCTTTATACATTCTATGTATAACATGAATGATTCATATCACTTTGAGGGGCGGTAGTCTGCACATCCTTAAATGAAATTTTCATATTTGCACATTATGGAAGGCATAATGGTATGTTGTAAATAAAAAAATCATAGAAGCATAGAGACAATATAAATATAATATGTATCATATATAAATACAGTGACATAATAATGTCCACCATAAGTGGTGGTAGTGGAAAAATGAACAATCATCATTTCCTGAGGTAGTAGTTCATCGTACACAGAAACAATATGCTCATATAAATTAGAAGGTGGTGTGTGTAAGTGTAGATTGAATCTATCTCATAAAAAATCCTAGTATATTTTGGATACATTTTTTGTTATGTAATCAATGAATAAGAGGTGCATAGTGAGTGGAGAAGGAAAGTATAAGAGTGGTACTTGAGAGAAGACGTTACCTCTAAATCAGATATCTTTTTTTGATTTGAGCCAAACGGATATCTTAAATTTCAATATGCCCAAGGTAATTCTTATAAGAGTATAGAGGTATTTTGGGAGAATATTGGAGTAGAATTTGTTTTCCCTAAGGCGTTTTAGAGGTGTGAGTAAGTGGGTAGAGGTGGTGGCCTTTTATAAGAGAGAGGAGGGGTACATTTGAGATGTCAAGAAATATTAAAAAAAGATAATACAATTATGATATTCAAAAAGTGATATAATTTGAGGATAATATCAATATGGGTTGAAATATTCACAAACAATAGGTTTTATACTAGTTTAATTAAACAATTAACCTTGTCTTGGAGCATTAACCATTTGTCAAAAACATTAACTCTTACCATATCGTCATGTATTTTCAAAATATATTGTAATAATAGTTACAATAAACATCCAATAAAACCATAAGTAGATCATTAATTACATTTTTAATATAATATAAGTCATTTGGAAGAATAATAGTTTTTTTGAAATATTATATCATTTAATAAAATGGTATTTGTTTTAAAAACTCGTTTATCTCATTTTGGACACTATTTAGTTATTGATATTTGTTAAAGTCATAATAACTTGATTCCATAGAACCAAAGGCATTAACTAAAATAAAATATGTCAATATCATATAGAAAAATAATTTATGGAATCTAAATTATCATATTACTTTTGTTTTAATATTTGAAATATAATATATTTGAATCTTTCATTAATAAGGTAATCACTGTATCATCATTATGTCATAAATACATTTATTTATTTATTGCCTAAAAATTATAAATAAAATTACTTGACGTAGGAATTTTTTTTAAATTTATTATAACTATTAATTGTAAGATAGATCACTTATATAACATTATATTACCTTTTTATTATTAAAATATACATGTTTATGTTGTATTTCTCTTTTCTTTAAATTAAAAATTATAAAATGTAATTTTCACACCAAAGTGGATCCCTAATGCCAAAAGTATGGTGTAAGGATACCCATGGTCAGAAATATCTAATCCAATTTGATAAATAATCAATTTATGGTTTTTTATATTATTATAATATTATTTTGAACCCTTATTTACATGATTTACCCTTTAAACATGGTAAATAAAAATAATTACTGAAGTTACTATTCATTATATCCAAAAATTAAAGGTAACTAATTACACAATTTGATCCTTCTGATTAAAAATATGGATCCAATTTTTCAAAAAGAAAATAGATAAGTTTTAGTAACTAATTTCAAATTAATTCCTATCATCAAAACCAATAAGTATGTTTTTAAGAAGTAAAACTACCAAAAGATTTAAATGTGTTTATGTATAATTAAAATGTGAGATTACATCCAATGACCAATATTAGACTAAATGATAAAAACACAACCCAATTACAATTTTAAAATAATTAAAATGAATATGTAACTATATAAATAAATTAGATGAAAATTCTTTTTTAAATAAAAATGCTGTATTTTTCACTATTCATTAAAAATGAACTTTATTAGATAATTTCCAAAAAGATAACCATAGTAAATTTGGATGTCTTTTTTCTACAGAAGAATTCTATTTTTTCAAATAGAACATATAAAATTAAAAAAAACTATATTAAAAAATGGGTTTTCCTTTAAAAGGCGATAAAACGACCTTTTAAAAATATTAGAGTATTTTATGCTTAAAATACTATTCATTCTAATTTTAAGCCTATAAAACATACTTGATAAATGTAAAAAACATTAAAAAATTGTTTAATAATAATAAATATAGTTCATCACATTTTTTCTAAAATAACATCTAGGTGTTAACCACCATTTAATATAATAATAATAATATATTATTTTTTTAATATAACTCAATGTTGTGTGAAATTTAAGATTTTAAAGAAACCCATTATTGGGTGTTGAGTATGATTTAAGACAAAGAATCCCCTTTGATATAAAAATAATATCTAGTTTATAAATATTAATAGATATAAATATTTATTATTTTATAAATTCCTTGGATCTTACATCATTCCCCCTTTTGGAAATTGAGTCCCCATAATTTTATTTTCATATCAAATAAGTGGGGGTATTTATCTCTCATAGTATTTTCAGATTACCATGTTGGATCTTCAACCCTATAGTTTTTTTATAAAACCATTTCCTAATGAATTTTCTTAGTCTGCAACACTTTCTCTCTATGGTTAAGAATTTAGACTGGTCATTCCTTACTATAAATATTCTCTTCAAACTAAACTACCTCTTGACTCCAAAAATAAGGTGGATCTTGCATATACTTTCTCAGCATTGATACCTGAAAAACATTATCTACATAGGATAAACTCCGAGTTAAATCCACTGATATTTCATAAGTTCCAATGAACCTCGAGGTCAGCTTTCCCTTTTTACCGAAATGCATCACACTTTTCTATAGAGAATCTTTGAGAAAGACACGATCACCTACCTTGAAAGAAATATATTTCATCTTGTTATCTTCATAACCTATTGGATTTTCTGAGATATTCTCATGTGATTCTAAAAATACTAAAAATTTTCTGCCATCTCATTTACCTATTCTGTTCCCATCTCCTTCCTTTCACATAGTTCATCCCAAAAAGATAGATTGCAACACCATTTTCTATATAATGATTCAAATGGTTCCATATGTATATTGGAATGAACACTATTATTATATGAAAACTCAACCAAATACATATGTTGAACCCAACATCCCTAGAAATTTATTGAATAAGAACGTAACATATCCACCATGGTTCGAGTTGTTTATTCTGACCACCCATCTAATTGTTCATCAAAAGTTTTAATGAAATTTAATTCCGTTCCTAGTGACATCTAAATGCCTTTCCAAAATATAGAAGTGAAAATGGGACCATGATTAAATATAATGGATATGCGAACTCTATTTAACCTGAGTATTTCTTTATAATACAATTGATAAAGTCGATCATGAGACAAATTATCTCGAATATAAAAGAAATTGAGTAGATTTAGTCAATCGATCAACAACAACTGAGACTGCATTGTTACCTCAAAACGTATATCGTAATCCCAATATGAAAAACATGGATATATTTTTCCATTTACACTCTAGAATAGGAAAAGGATAAAGAATCCATTTTGCGAATTGACATTCTCCTTTATCATGTTGACAAGGAAAACATTTCATAGTAATGTCAAGAAAATCTATTTTCATTCCATCCAACCCGAAATAGTACCCATGATCTATGTACATCTTAGTACTACTAAGAGAAACTGAAAAATATGAACTATGATCTTTACATAACTACTATTTGTTCAAATCTGAATAAAAAGGCACAAATAATATCCTTCCAACTTCAAAACACTGTCTTTGCCACTGTTAAATTCTGAAAACATACCCTTCTAATCCAATTCTACATTTTTCTGTAACTCATTGTCTTCTTTATGAAATTGCCTAATTCTCTCTGATATTGAGGATTTCACTACCACCTGAAACAAAATAAATGAACTCCCTACACCAACTACATACAATAATAATTTCATCAAATAAAAAACTATAGGATCTCATTCCAAATATTGCATGGTCAATATAGAATTACTCTTTCTACTCAATGTGTAAGCAATATTATTTGCCTTTCCTATAGTTAATGAATCATGAAATCATATTCCTTGATTAATTTCATCCATATCAACTATCTCAGTTTCAATTTTTTCTGAGATAATATAAACTTCAACCATTTTGGATTAGTATATATTTCAAACATCATGCAATACAGATGATGCCTCCAAATTTATTAACAATAAACCAGTAGAATCTATTTCAAAAACATTTGTAAAATAATTTAACTGTTGAGTTTTCAAATGACATGAAGCATAAGAAATTACCTAAAAATTCTTCATTATGACACATTCATTTCCTTTCAATGAAGTATCACTATAGATTCAAAATTCACCATTTCTATAAGGCAGTGACAAAACTGGAGAATTCCCCAATCATCATTCCAATTCATCAAATCAATCATCATATTCTTTTGTCGAGATGAACATAAAAAATTATCTAGTTAACTTAGTCTGTATGATAAATAACAATGATACATTTTCAACAAACCTCCAGTAATAACCTTGTAATCCAAGAAAACTATGAATCTCTGTGAAATTGGTCGGTCATGGCTGCTCTTCAATATATTTCTTTAGAGGGGCCAATAGTTATGACATATTTAGAAACAATATAACTAAGGAAATAAATTTTTTTCAACCAAAATTCAGCCAATCAAAACATTCCACATATTTTCTTTTCATTTATGATTTGAAAAACAATCCCTAGTTGACTTTCATGTTCATCCAAAAATTTAGAATATACAAAAATATCATCAATAAACACAACCAAAAAATTATCTAAGAACTGATGAAAAATTATATTCAATATATCCATGAATAAAGAAGGTGAATTGGTTAACCCAAAAGTCATAACTACAAACTCAAGATGTCCATATCTAGTACGAAACACATTCTTCTGAATGTCTTCTTCCTTTATAATCAACTGAGGTTACCCCGACCTCAATTAAATCATGGAAAAATACAGATCAACCTGGATCTGATCAAACTAATCATCTATATAAGAAAAATGATATGTGTTCTTAACAGTGATGTTTTTCTAGGTTCTATAATCTATGAATTGTCTCATTGAACCATCTTTCTTTTTAACAAATAAGGCAGCAGCCCCCCATATTGGAGTGCTAGTTCGATTTAATCCATTATCTAATAACACCAGCAATTGTTTAGTTAACACTAAATGTTCAATTTTAGCTATAATATAAGGGGGTTCTGAAATTGGATTAGAATCATGAACCATGTCAATAGTAAATTCAACTTCCTGATTAGGTATTATACAAGACAACTCATTAGAAAAAACATCAAGATACTCATTGACTAGTGGACCATCATTAATCTGAACAGTTACTTTGTCTTCCACAATATGTGAAAGGTAACATTCATTTCCATATTTTTCTTCTTCCATAGCTTCTTGATATAATTTAAAATTAAGGGTTAATTATTTTACACAAACATGAATTTATTCTAAAATGAAACCAATTTTTCTCTGTAGTCAATCATAATCGGGTAAAAGGAAATCCAATCCATACCCAATATAACATCAAACTGTTATTGAGGGAAAAAATATCATGTATATTCTTTCTGTACATAAGGACATGAAGGTTCTTATAATTTATTTTTGTCTCAAAAGTTTACCCAAGTATTTTTAAAAAATGTTCAGGATTTATATTTTGAGATGGAATTCCCTATTTACTAGAAACATTCTAATAAATGAAATAATATGTTGTCCCAGAATCAAATAACACGTTGGAATAATCTGAATATTCAAACAATGTACCTGATACACATTCATTTGACGGACCAACATCTATTAAAGTAGTTTCAAAGGATATCACCTCAAATTTCTGCTTTTAATCTAGATTCATTCCATCATTTTAGTTCTTCACCAGACACTTATTTTCATAATGACCCATTTCATCACACTTAATACATTTTATTGACTATAAATAAGATTTTATCTTACAACTACACTGATATTCTTCTGTGCGATTATGAGTCTTATGTCCCATTTTACCACATCAGAGGCACATTATACAATTCAAAAGGCATTCCCCATTGTTATTTTTACAAACATTTTCACAAATAGTAAACATATGGTTCTTTCCATTATAAATTTTTGAAGAGTTCTTCTCTTTCATCTGCCTCCTTGACCTCCTATTCTAGTGTTTTTCAATGAACAAATGATCATATAAAAACTCCATTTCCAGGTACTCCTCACAATGAACATGTTTTTCATAATTTTCCATGTAACTAAAAGATAATTCCATTCAATATATTAACATTAAACCTGAGTACAAATGATTGATTTTTCTATTAAGATCCCATATGAAATTTGGGGCATACCTTTCCAGTGAAGTGAATGTGTCTTCTTAAGCTTCCTCTAAGTCATCCTCTGGCCTCAATTACAAGAATTGTAGTTCCATATTAGGTAAAACATCCTTATAAAAATATTTCTAAAGGAATATACATTTTAATGAATCCCAATCAAGAGCATCAAACTCCTCACTACCCCTGCTATTTTTAACTATTTACCACCACTTATCTTTTTCACCTTCAAAATAGTAAACATCCAGACTAACCATTTGATGTTATGAACACCCCATGACATCAAAAGACATTTTCAGTTCATTAATCCACCCTTAAACTAGCAGAGGGTTATCTAATCCTTTGAATGATGGGGGGATGTTTCCCTATTAAATTCACCACTATAGAAATGTTTCATTGTGGTTGATTAGGATGATCTCATTCATGGATACCACAACCATTTATATCCTGAGTCAATTGTTCAATCACTGCAAAAAACTATTCTGTTCCAATTCTGACTATCTCATGTTTCTAATTTGGTAGGTTTTTTCCTCATGATGTCATCGCATAATTTCTACTGTTTTTTCTCTGCAAAAAAACCAATTTGAACACAAACATATCTTTGATGAAGCGACATGGTGATCTTCAAACTCTATATCATTTCAATCTTACCATAAAGTAAAAATAATTTATGGATATTCTTTTAACAATATCATAATTCCAAATTTTATCTAAACAGAACTCTGATACCAACTATAATGCCCCAACCCTAAACATTATATAATCTTTATTTTTGATCAATAATTCACATTCTATAACATTTAGGATATTTTTAGGTTTAATTATTTAGGAATGGGGTTATCCCTATTACATCACATCCCAAACATTATAAAGCAGACACTTCTATTCTATCAATGTTTTCCCACAATAACAAAGTTCCATAAAAAAATATTTTTTTGATAAAAATATTCTTGAATTATTCCATTCTCTTACCCAAACATATACCTTCTAAAAAACATTTGAAAAACATGTTATAACAATTAGCAGATCATTTATAGTTATGAAATATGGAAATAAAAAATTAGTCCATGAATATATACAAATCAATGAAAAAATACTTTTCACTCATAACACATATGCCTTTTAATATACATCCTGAATTCAAAACATTTATGAATAACTCATAGAAGTAATATATCATAAAGCTAACATCTGGTATCAATAATATAATTAAATTGTAGATTTCATAGCAACAAAGTGGGTAACCATCATTTTTATATCTAGAACACCCATCATTGTATATTCCTGAAATCTCTTATGAGAAACATTTACATTTATCTACTTCATTTTACCCAATACATTAGAGTGATATTACATGATCACCCTCCCTCAGTTAATCATGGAACAACCTATATATTTAACAATTCCCATCAACCATAACATAATCATAACACATGAAACAAGCATAAAAGAAAATATAACATTTCAACATTACAATCACAATATATCATTTCATGATATGAATATAATAAATGCTTTCTCAAAACCATATTCAAAAGAAAAAATGTGAAAATGGTATATGTTATTTATTTTCCTTTTAAAAACATTACGGCTTGTTAAGGAGGCCAAATATCAAACAATGCTCATGGTGGCGGAAAGGTCATTGTCACCACGTAAGTTAAAAAGAAACATTCTTTTTTTCGCTTAGTAAAATTCTTCATAAAAACAATTGTATTTGAAAACTTTTGAATGAAATTAAAATTGCAAGGATATAATTTTACACTATATAATAGAAGATCATATATAAAAAAAATATGCCCCAATGAAGGAGATTGAGATGAAGCCCCGTACCTTGAGTATGACATTATCATTAATTAATTATAATCATGAATAATAGAATTAGGTTTATTAATACAATCTCCATAAAATGTTTCATGCATATTATTCATTTTATATTACTAATAATCATGTTATAATATTACATAATTATTTATTTTCATATCGGTGGTTTCGTCGATATTCTGTACTTGAGTCGAAAATGAACTTTTTTTATTGAAAATTTTTAACTTATCTATATTCATATTAATGATTGAAATATCGAGTATTTGTTTATTTATACTTTACATAATATTTGGTGATAATAAATGAAATTCCCCCTTCATGATGACGATAGGTCGTATGTACTCATGAACACTACCTTCATTTTATATTCTTATAGAAAGAATAATAATAAAATTATATAAAATTATATTATAATAACAGTATTATATTTTTTAATGTATGTCTCATATGTTTAATAATAAAATTAATTATACAATTGATGTATAGGATGAACGAGTCATATCAATTTGAGGGGGCGGTAGTCCGTACTTCCTCAAATGAAAATATTGTATTTACATATTATAGAAACCATAAAGGTATGATATATAAAATTCAAAAGCATAGAAAAAATATAAATATAATATAAATGATATATTAATACATGTCCATCATAATGGCCACAATGAGTGGTGGTAGTGGAAAATTGAACAATCATCATTTCATGAGACAGTAGCTCACCATAAATAGAAATACTATGTTCGTATCCAATATATGGAGGTGTGTGTATGTACAGTTCAAATATTTATCATAAAAACATCCTAGTATATTGAGGATAATTTTTTTATATAATAAATAAATAATAAGAGCATAGGGGGTGTAGAAAAAAAATAAAATAATGAATCTTCAGAGAACACATTACCTCTAAATTGGGTAACCTCTTATGATTTTTACCAAAATGGTTTCTTGAATTGCCTTCTGACCAATTTAGGGATTCTGGTCGTAAGTGAGGGACTTTTGGGTTTTAGTTTAGTAAATGTTGGATGAGATAATGGGTTTTAGAGGTTTGGGTAAGTGGGTAGAAGTTGTGGCCTTTTATAAGAGGGAAGAGGGGTACTTTATGAAAGTCATGAAATATTTTAAAATGATTTTAGAAATATAATAGTTCCAAAGAGATATACTTTTAGGATAAGATGATTATGGGCCAAAATAATCTAAAAAATAGGTTTTAGAATAGGTTATTTCCTAAATTTAATCTTAAATACTAGCTTTAACCTGTAGTTAAAAACGTTAACTCTTACCATGCCTTCATGTATTTTTACAATATATAGTTACTATAGTTACTATAAAATGAAAATAGAACCATAAGTGGACCTTTAATTATATTTCAAACATTATATAATCCGTTTTGTGGAATCATAAAGTTTTTGGACTATTAAATTCTTTAAAAAATTAAAATTTGTTTTAAAAACTCAATTTTGTCAATTTAATCGTTTTTAGTAATTGATTTCTGTTAAAGTGATAAAAACATGATTAAGTAGAAATAAAATAATTAACTAAAATTTAATATGTCAATATCATCCAAAAAATTTATTTATGGAATCTTAATTACCAGATTGCAATTATTTTAATAGTTATAATATCATTTCTTTTAATCTTCCATTAATAAAGTAATCACTACATCATCATTGTGTCAAATATAAATTTATTTCTTTTATATATATAAATTATAAACTAAATTCCATGAAATGGAAAGTATTTTAATATTTATAATGAATATTTATAGTGATATATATCTATTATATAATCATATATTAATTTTTTTTATTAAAAGATACATGTTTATGTTATATTTCTCTTTTTTTCAATTAAAAATTATAAATTGTCATTTTCACACTTAAGTGGCTCCCAAATGAAAAAATTTTTGTTTAAGGAGGCTCATGGTCCGAAATATCTCATCCAATAGAATTATGACACATTTTATAGTGGTTTATATTATTATAATATTTTTCACCCTTATTTACATGATTTACCCTTTAACCATGTTAACAAAAATAATTACTGAAGTTACTATTCATAATGTACAAAAATAAAATGTACCTATTTAAATAATTAAACCTTTTTATAAAGAAAATTGTATGCATTTAATTAAATTTAAAAACCCAAAAATTATAGTAATTAATTTAAAATTAATTCTAGTTGTCAAAACGAGAAAGCATGTTTTTAAGAAGTAAAAACTACCAAAAAAAATTTCAGGTATTTCTATCATATTAAAATGTAATATATCTTCCAATTACCAAAATTGGATTAAATAATAAATATTAATCTAGTTAATCATTAAAACCAATTAAAATGACAATCTAACTGTATAAATAAATTAGACAAAAATGCAGTTTTGTATTAAAATGCAGTATTGTTTAGTATTTATTAAAAAAGGAACATTATTAGAAAATTAAAAAAAGTTAACCAAAGTTAATTTTTTCACAATTATATAAAAGAAATTTATTTTGTCAAATATAACATATAAAAGTGACAAAAAATATATTTAAAATGGGTTCACCAACAAAATATGATAAAACCACCTTTTAAAAATATTAGAGTATTTCATTCTTAAAATTTGATTGGTTCGTATTTTATGCCTCAGAAATTTCCTTGACAAATGTAAAATCATTTATCAATAATGTGTAATCATATTTCAGTTATCTTTTTCATTCCCTCAAATATAACTGCTAGGAGTTAACTACTATTTAAATTAATAATATTGTTATATTATTTTTCTCTATAACTAAACGTTGTGTGCAATGTATGATTTCAAAGAAACCAGTTGTTGCATGTTGAGTAAGCTATCAAAAAAATAATACCATTTAATGTAAAAATAATATATTATTGATAAATATTAATAGATATAAAAATTACTAATTTATTAATAACTTCGATCCTACACTAACAATAGTTTCGAATCAATATAAACCGTGTTAATTCATTACTTCCATATTCAATTAGTTTGAATAATATTTTTAATCAATTTTTGTTCCTCTTTCATTAATTTATTTTCAGTATTGTATGATAATGTATATTGATCAATTAAAACCATGTTTGATTATACATATAATCAAGAATAAGAACAAAAACACTTTAAAGTTACAAATCACCATGATAATTATTTAAAATAAACAATAGAAACATGAACTAATCTCTCTTTACAAATATTTAATTTCCATAACTGTAAAATTAATCTTATCATGAAATAATAAATAGATATTTCTCTGGTCTGTGAGATTCGTATCAATATTATAATTATTCCTAAAATAAATATCTATCAATTATTTTTCATTCATTTAACCATTATCTATAAATTATATAATTTCTAGAAGAACTATAAAATTTCATTCAACATAAACAACTTCTGATTTCATCATCTTACCCCTTTATAAATTTTCATATTATTAAATAATTATTCTTCATGTAATATTATAAATTATTATCTTTATTATAATTAATAAAAAATCCATCCATTTAAATAAAATTATGACTATATAATACATTGAACTATTTAGAATACAGAAATGAAATTCCCTTATATAAGAGAAGCCTCATGCTCTCTACACAAATTATTGGAGTAGGAGGGGAGACGTGTGTAATCTGAAATCATAAAGTAGGCGTTCAGAGGATTGTTAAAATGTTGCAAGACTGTATTTATGATTTTAGATTATATATATTCAATGGAAAGAATAAGGATAAAATGAGGGGAAGTTACTCTCAATATATAATTTTTTGAGAATATTTTATTATGTATTTCAAAAAACAAGGCATATCAATCATATTTATATCATATTTAATTTTAAATAGATTTTTTTTATTTATACCCCTTTGAATAACAGAATTAGAAATCTTAATATTAAACAATTTAATTCTAGGATAATTTTTAATCATACTATGATTTAAACACCATAATTCACGAATTTATTTACTAATTTTTTTCCTAAAAATGTTTTTTACATCACCCATGAAAAGATATATACCATTTTAGAAAAAAATAGATAAATAGTCATGAAAGTTGAATAGTCAATGTGATGGGATATATTAACCACACAAAGATATTAGTTTATTGTAATATATTTCCTGGATTGACTATACTAAGAAGAATTATATAGAGTGATGAAATGATCGACCACATGAAAAAGAGATAACATAAAGGATAAATCACATGAAAAAAGTGCTTCACTATAATACTAATTGATCAAACACACATAAAATGAACAGACACCTGAAAAAATGATTGACCTCATAAAGGATAAATTCTCTGAACACCATCCATCCAACGACCCGAAGGCCTTCAAATTTTTATTATAAGATAATACCCCCTTTTAAGGAATGAAGGGGGTGGAAACCCAAAGACATCATGGACATAAGACAATACAGTTGAAGGAAAAATAAAAAAAACCGAATACATCATTGAACTACTCCTCCCCAACATTTGAACATGAAGAATCTCTCCACCATTGCAAGGCTATTCGGCAAGCATGTGTCATGTGTCTAAAACAGGCCCGATCCGATGGCTGACGCCATACCCTCTCAAAAAACCAAATCAAAAAAAAACTCTGAAAAGATGAAGCGCCTGCTCTGAAACCTCCTCTGAAGTCTATTCATGAAGTCATCCGGATCACAAACTTCCCTCCTTCAAACAACAAACCATTCATGTAAAGAAAATCATCATGCTGCGACACTGAAAGAGCCCCAAGGAACCATCCACCAAATCAACGCATTCAACTCCGATGCAATTTCCAGAGAAACTCACATAACACCAAAATACCACAACAAATCATCAACTACAGAAGTACAGAAGCCTAGGAATCCCTAGAAAGTGAAAGGCAGGGCCTCCCCCCAGAACCAGTAGAACCGAGTCCGGGCAGAGCAAAGCACACCATGATCTCCATCAGGCCGAGAAGAAGTCGGGCGGGGATAGCGAAGCCAGAAGCCTAGAATATCGAAGCCACGACCGAATCTCAAAACCAAGAAGGAACCATCCGCACCCGGAAAAGAACAACCAAGGATTTCCCACAATATAAAATGTTCGACAGTAGGATAAATAATCTATTACTTAAAGATTGACCACACAAATGATGGATCTACCATATTATTAAAGGGATGAAAATGTTTTGGTCACATGAAGAATAAGCTCATATATTGAATATATAATAATTTAATAAGAGTTGTGACTATGATCACCATATCCACCCCTCTATTCCTTGTAAAAACAAATGAAAAGGTTTTCAGAAATCATGGACAACACCAATATAGAAAATAAGTCCAACTGGGAGGAATGGATACAAAAATACATCATAAATTTGTGATAAAATTTAATTAATAAATTAATGAATATTGTCTTGAGAAGAATTATAAATAATATTACATAGTGAAAAAATACTTAAAAAGAATAAATATATATAGAGAACATTATACATCGACTCTCAAATGGAATTTTAAATCCACTAAGTTCAGATTAACTAAATTTATAACAATTATTTATATTTTTAATAATTAATTTCATATATATTTTAATTTTATGATACCAATATACTCTTATTTTATCATTATTTATTAAATTATTAGTTTAATTTTTCTTTACGCCAATTATTTTGGGATAGTTCGATCATTAGATCTAAAATCGCATAGAAAAAGTGGAAATGGTAACTTTATAGTAAATAATTGGTTTGTAATATAATTTTTTTCATGGAATATTGTTTATATTTATCTAGATGTTTTATAGTATAATTGACAAGTAGATGGTAATAATAACTGGAATCTTATTAGAAGAGATTGATTTTCTGTTTAAAAATTAAAAAGATTGTTTTCACACTCAATCCTTATTATTAAAAAATTTAATCATTCAAGAATTATATAATAGTTTTTCTTTTATAAATTATTATATTTAAAATGTCATAAATTTGTATATTTATAATTTAATGTAGTGATTAAATAAAAATTCCATTGGTAATATATGTTGAATAAAACTAAAATGGGTTAAATTTTGTTTTTAAGATAGTTTCAATAATTTTTTCGATGCTAGATGACCATATGTGTTTATAAAATATATAAAATATGATAAATATTATATTTAAAAATTAAATATTTGGTTCAACACTTATAATAAAATGAATAATAAAAGAATAAAAGTGGGAAACATGGGAATGAAAGATTTTATTTCTGACATAGTATTTTCATTTGAAAAAAGGATTGATGAGAAGAAATTGGTGGATTATTATAAATAATGTATCAGAATAATGATACTATAAATTATATATAACCTTTTATTCAATTTAATTAAACGATAAAATGATTTTATAATATAAGGATCTCAAATTTAATTTATGTTACGGGGTCTTGGAATCATTTTATTAGTATAACAATTGATTTAGATATGGGGATTGATGTGATGAAATGAGTGATACATCATTGATAAATAGTAAATAGGATGAAAATAACATAGATTTGAAATTATTGTTATTTATAAATTTTATGTTTCTGAGATATTTGAATAAAATAGTAGTTAGTGAAATTTGGATAATAAAGAATCGTTTACCTTCCACTTTCAGACGCCTCCTTCCTATAGGTGTATTTTTAACCCAATTGTATAAAAGTTACATTGAATGATGTGCAAAAAAAGATATTATGGAGAATAATTATAATTTTATGTTGATATGGGAGTGGGGCGAAATAGGTTATTTATTAGTGTTAATTTTAAAATATATCAGCAGCATTAAGAAATTATGTTTTTATTAATTAATCATTTAGGGGAAAACTGTAAATAGTATAGGTTCATATGAATTTTAATTATTAAAAATTACTTTTTGTATTATTATGTGATGATAAAATAAATATAAAACATAATGACTCATTAAAACACTTAAATTTGTTATATTTAATGAACACTAATTTTTCATTAGAATAATATAGAGGTTATTCATCAAAATATCATATACTATATTGAAAATTCATAACCATAATTTTTATTGAATTATTATTATCCATACATATTTTTTTGAGAAACGGTTTTATAAATTTTGATATCAAATTTCAACTATGATTATCATATAAAATCAAATACATTCAGAATTTTTTATTAACTAATAAACGTAAATTCTAAAAATTCACAGCAGTTCACACTAAAATATTATCAAAATGATGATTTCAAAAATTAACTTCATCTTATCAGTTGAAAATTAATAATTTTATATTTTTGAAATATAAAATAATCTAATATAAAATTATGTAAAATAATTATTTCAAAAAAAAATAATATTTTCTTTTGTATGTGTCGCTACATTTTAATTTTATTTTATTCATCAATTATTCTATTATTGAAAATTAATAATTTTTAAATCCGAAAAAATCCTTAATTTCATCTCTTAATTACAATGAATTATGTTTTTGAAAAAATATGTGAAAAAATAGTTTGTTTGAAACACACATTATACATTATGATAAAAAATTTATGTTAATGAAATGTTTGTTTTCTAAAATTGATGAAAAAAATTAATAGGTATTTTGCAATAGTGAGATAATATACATATGTGTAGTTACATTATATAATGAAACAAATATATCATTGATTATGATATGTTATAGTAAATAAGGGTATATAACATTTAAAATGGAAATTTTTAGAGTAATAAAACCTGAAACTAGAATATGATAAAAACACTTTAGAAATTGAATAAACTATAACAGAAATTAATGTGAATTATAATGCCATATTTTAGTGAAAATGTCATAAAATAATTTAGTTTATGATTTTTTTCACATAAGATGCAATATGACAGTACATTCCATGTTTATCTATTATAATATGATGACTATAAAAACATGTATCATTACATGATATGAATTAGATTATAATAACCTAAAAAACATTTAAATGATCTTATAAAAATTTTAATATATATAAAGCTATCGTAGTTATGAAAAGAATAATATGACTAATTTTTTTTAAAAGTAATTGGTTTAAAATAAAATATTACTACTCAATTTTTATATTTAATACTCTATGATAGATGATTGTTATTTGAATGAAATTTTATATTCAAATATAAATATAAATTATGAGCTTATGTCATGAATGAAACATATCAGTCATATGGTATGTCAAAAATTTATAATAGTATCATAGAATAATATTGCATATTATATATCATGTGCTTGAAAAGGGGAAATAATATAGTGCATTATTTAAATATTTCACCTCATCCAAAATATATATATATATATCATATCGTATGATATTATAATATTGTAGTATTTGTTTATTAATTGTCAGTATACAATCATATTCTCTATTGGTTATAATTAATAAGAGATGATTTATATGATGAATTTCATGTTGTATTTCATATTGTATTTATTTGTATGTATTTAAATGTTAAATTTATCCATGATCATCAATGGGTTTATAAATACATCATAACCACCTGAAATATTAAATAAATATATAACATTATAGAAAAAATATTGATGGGTTGAGTTTTATCCCCAAGGCCTATATAAGGAGCCCCAAACCATTGAGAGGGATTACTAATTATTCAAAGAATTCTTGTTTCCATTGAACTCATCTTCTTAATCCATTTCGTCTATAGGTGTAATAATACAATGAAAACCAAAGAAGGAACTTCTCAAACATTGTTTTATTTTGTTAACTATGGATACATATAGGGGTAATAATTATAGTGGCATAATTTTCAATGAATTTTATTATACCCTATGTTAAAGACAAGTGATTTTGAAAATATATGTGTAAGTCATATATTTTAAAAATATTTATTTAATAATGTTTTAGTTTCATAGAATATAGATATTTTGATGAACAATGTTAATATAACTTCCTACAAACATAATTCTTTTCCCAACAATGATTGAGAGTGATATCATACCCATGTCATCAGTTTTGATTTAGGAAATTATTATTTGAAAAATGGAAAATATATACCATTTTCTCAATCATTAAATAAAAGAAGAAATTTTTATTGATATTATTCCACGACATGATATATGATATATTATATCATACGTTCTTTTTTGATGAATCACATTTTTTAAATTATATTATAGAAATGACTGATTCCAAATCCTATAATTATAAACATATATTTTATGATGATATATCTTATTTACACAAATATTATAACTAATATTTTATATTTCAAGGTTTAAAAAGTTTCATCGAATTTTATATTTGTTCAATGTTATATTATAAAATATTACACCCTTATACCTGATGTTGATATAACAATACATTGAGTAAAAGCTGTAAAATATAAAATATTAGTTGAATAGAATAGTAGATTATGATATAGATGATATCTTATAATTTTTCATAAAAAAGTGGGGTTTGGATATTTAAATTATTAATTTAATTATATATTTTAATAAAATACATATAAAAAATTGAAATATGAATTCTGGGATTTCATTATATTAGTTAATTGGAAATAAAATTCAAAACTACAGTTGTTTATAAGTAATTGTTAAATTGTTATATAAAATTTAACAAATAAATATCATTAAATATTTATTTTCAATATATATATTTAATTTATTTGGAATTATATAAAATTTAGTTATAATGTGTATATATTATAATGACACTTTTTTTAATAAATTTTATATAAATTATAAGAAAAGTTATAATAGAATGAATTAAATATTTAAATATCAAATATTATTAGTTAATAACATAATATTTTCTAATTTTAGTACCTTATTTAAAAAAATTTCAAAGTATATAATAAAAAATTGATAATTGATATGATTTTGATTTATATAACATTAATTTTTTTGATAATCTTATAAGGTTCAATATTAATATAATAGATAGGAAATATAAAATTTTTATAATTTAAATGCCATCTGTTTTAATAAATTTCATATAAAAGGATAACATAAGGGATTTGAATAAAAAAAATTAAATTTTAATATCTTTTTTATGGAATCTCGATAATACATTGATCTTTTTTTAAACATTATATTATGTCATTTTTATGAATTATTATTAAAGGATTATTACATGTTTAAATTTATGACCTTTTGATTTGATGATTATTATGCCCTATTAATTATTCATTGACTATTAATTCTATATTTTGAATACATATACACTTCAGTTTTTTTTGTTAATCGTATTCTATAAATAATCATATATGTTTCTAAAATGTTACATGAAATTTTTTATAATTCATATAGTTTTATAATACATTGAAATTGGATTTTTCAATGTTATGAACCTCAGTTTAGAAGGTATTATAATTTATACTTATAAGGTGTAACAAACGGACCTGGATACCCACAAAAACTAATTCCCAACCAAAACCATCACATGCACAAAGGGTGTTCCTGATCACCACTTTCCAGCTACAAGAACATGAGCATCGACACTAACCATTAGGAGTAATTTCACCCATCATAAAATAGACTAAACAGTATATATATGCATAGTATGATGAAATAAAGGATAAATAAAAGATATATATACCGTAATGAAAAATAAACAGAAGACCTAACATTAAAAAAGTTGGATTAATAAAATCCATGTCAAAAGTGATACACAACATGTAAAAACCCCAACACATGATATTACTACTCCCTGTTATAAGTGGACAACATCCTTCTATATCACCACTAGCTACCTGACATAGATAATAAGAACCACACTTTCTCACTATGATGCCCTACATTTAATAGTATTATAAGACAAAATAACCTATACACAGTGATGAAGGGTTATATAGGGTGTAGTATAATATGATCAATAAGATCCCACATCAGTGTTCCTCAAAAAGCCTTTATAAAAAAATCAATCAATATAAAAATTAAAGAAAAAATGAATGATAGTATGTTAAATATTTTTTATATCATTATTATGGTAAAACATTCCGATTTTTCATCATTATTAAATAATCTAAGTAGAACAGTTTCAATAAATATCACATATATCAAAATAGGTAATCTATGATACGTAGTGTAGCCCAAAATGAATTGGTAAAATAATAAAAAGGATCAATATAGGTCAGGATATAATGAAAAATAATACCTAGATATAAATAATAATTCACATCATGTCTCCAAACATAAGAATTTAACATTGAGAGATAAGTAGGAGCCTAGAGAGTGATACTCCCACCAGTGTCAACATGTTCCTTGAACAATATGACTAGGGAGAAGAGGAACACAACATGATTGGGCCCTCTAACCCTATCAATTGATGAATCCCATCACTAAAACATCTACATATGTACAAAATTCATTCCATGTGGAACCTATTCCAAATAACTTCCTCAAAATACATCACTAAAAAAATATTATAAATCAATTTGAGAATGATTTGATATTACAAATTATATTACCAAAATCTGGGGAAAACCAAAATTCCAAAAATAGAAATTGTGAAAAAAAAACTTTAATTCATGAAATTTTATTTATAAATAATTTTATAAAATGAGAGAAATTGTTGTTCTTCCTACACCAGTAATGGATGGTACTAACTACCTAAATCACAGGTTTCACTTGAGCATAACATGATCCAAAAACACATGATGGAAAACTAGACTACAAAAGGACGCCCTTCTAATGATTCCCCAATATATAATTGTATTCAATAACAACAAAGGTTAGCATAGAGATTAAGTCACTCATAGCTTAGAGAAATAATAACCTCAACCCCATGATGAACAATGTACCAGCCCCTGGAAAAAGATCACATAGAGAATCTATACTAGATCAAGAAGAAGATAATTATTATATCAATGGATATATAAATGTATCACAACAATTATATTGTCAAAAATTAAAATGAAAAGGCTGATAAATCAAATAATTAGATTAAAATAGTTCATCCAATATGAAGACCACACATGAAAAAAATGGCCAAAAGTATCTGAGGTCTTCAACATCAATTAATAGAGATCATAGGTTTCAAGAGAGTGGTTTTCATGTCGAATGAAAATAAAATAAAACATGAAGTGTGGTTAAGACCATTATACCCAAACTAATCATGAATTGAACCTAATTCACTTCATGAATTTTATGGTTTATATAATATGGTGAAAAATAATTCCCCCCAAATTAAACATAACACCGACCAATATTTTCTTGATGTGGACTAGTTTGTATCTTGTAAAATTTTCATGATATGAACTGATTCATATAATCTTCCCAAAAATAGATTCATTTCACTTACCATGTTTATAACATGAAAATGTATAGTAATATTCTCACAATGATGATTCATCCAAAAAATAGAAACCACATCCGTAGCATTTCAACCCCAAGGAGAACCCTTTAAATCCATTAACATATTTATACCCAGACTCTATTAATTGAAAAAATAAATATCTAAGAACATTATGCCATTTCACGAAACAAATATTTATATCCCCAAATGGTTATAGACACCCCCAACCAAAAATATAAAAAAACTATTGAATAAAAAAACCTCGAATAAGGTAAAAAGGTGTAACAAACTACCCAACTTAAAAATTTCCATCCCCATGAATTCAAGTTTATGAATTGAAATCTAAAAAATAGTGATGCCACTTCTTCCTCGAAAAAAATTTCATGCTCTAAATTTCAATAAGATTCCAATTCTAGCATCCATAACCCTTTGAATTATGGTTTATACTTCAATGAATATAATTTCACCAGATAGTGAATGATTTACACTATAGGATTTGAAACATAAAGGTCTAGTTATAACTCAATCACTTGATAACAGAGAACATGAGATTGGTGAGGATTATATAAACACTTCTATGATATATTTAAATAATCATGAATACCATCAACTGAAATGGTACTCCTAAAAGATAAATAAAATAACCATGTTGATTAATAACCTCAAACATTCCAACATATAATATATCCAACAAATTTTTTTATAAGATGAATATTACCCAACTATAGAAAGAAATCCAATAAAACATTATCACTAATGGAAAAATATAATGGATGACATCAATGATCTACATAGAATTTCTACCAACTATTAGATGTAATCATACACCAATTTATATATCAAATAATCACTGACACTTATTGAATGAAATATTGTTCTAGAAATGATTACTCCACCAACACTTCCTAAAATATAGAAGACCTAAAATATTCGAAATAAATAATACTAAAATAGTGATATTCTTATTGAAAACTGATATCTATTATTTTGTGAAATGTCAAAAAATTCAAGATTCCAGTCCCCCTATTAACCAGAAAAACAAATGTAGTTAGAAATAAAATCCTCTAGGAGTGGGGATGCATGTTATATATGAACCTTTACTTAAAGATGGCTTGCAGTAATCAAATATACCTGAGTCCCCATCACCTCTTCGAAACTTTTCTATAACTATAAGGTAAACTGTGGATCCATGTAATATATAATGGGAGATGGAAAGCCATGAAAACCAAAAATATACTTCACATTATGGATAACATCATCATCAAATATAGTGGTGTCCATAAATAGAGTTAAATGAGTGAATTTCCCCAAATAATCATTCACTAGAAAGATAGAGTTCTTCCCTCAAGGTGTCCTCAGTAATATAATAACAATTTGTATAGGCACCTCATTCTATTTCAAAATATGAACCAGAAGAGGCTAGATAAATCCATTATTTTTTTGATACTCTTCCTTTATCTTTTGGTAGGTGTAACAATGGAACATATAATATTTAATTTCATATTTTTTACATGTCCACTAAAATCTATACCTCACATCATAATACATATTCACAGTTTTCAGATAAATGAACTATATGGAACTATGAATGTTATATAAAGAAATGATCCTCAAAATACTAGGAAAAAAAATAACGCAAAATTGGAGAATATAATTTATGTGAGATACTTGATAAAAATTGGCTCCCCACAATAATTGTTTTCTAAAATTTCTCTAAACAATCATTTTATATTTTAATAAAAAAATAATCAACAATGTGTTATTATAACTAAAAATTATTTAGAAATATACATATAAAATCGTCCCAAGCATTCGGATGGATCTTAGAAATGTTTAACATTATTCTATAATCAACCTTTAATTTTCATAATAATTTCTATTTCACTTTCGTACAATGATAATTCAAAACCACATTCACCTACCCTAGGGTATACAAAATATCACAGTTAAACATTCAATGGCATCCCATCACTACCTCAATCTATGATTCATGTACATCTGAGAAAAGATATAGCTCCAAATTATTTGATTTGAAAAGATTATTAATATTTCCAAAAAATAAGGTTCCTCTGACACTTAGGCACACACATAACCACAAAAATATCTAAATCATGAGTATGGTAATTACATTCATGCATCCAAATATGATGATATCTACAAGAAACAACAAGAACATCCATTATAATCACTTAACACAAACCATCACTAGTGGAATCACAGTGCACCACATAACCATTACTGGGTTCATATAAGATCAAAATCTGCGTTGATGTTAGAGGCTATTTCATCTTTTCCAAAGAAGTTGAATCCCTTATGAATTTCACCCACTTATTGGTAAGGACTATCAATAGTTATTCCTATATTGAGAAAAACCTAATGAATAATATGTAAAGTCCATTAAGATGAAGGATAAGCCAAATTTAAAAGAAATTTTGTCCCTCCTCGAAGGCCAATACAACACTCACCTTCTCTAGACCAACTGATAAATCCTAATCATAAATTTCATAAACCAAAAACATCACATATGGGATCCAAAAAATGAATTTCTAATTATTTATATTAAAATAGAAACTCTTCAAGATTTCGAGATCAAAAATCAAATGGTTTTGAAGGTTGAACTCAAATATCAAATTAACCAAAATATAATCCATGAGCACCACCACAAAATTGATGAGATAAAAATGGAATATATATTTCTTAAATGATTTAGAAAAAAGTAGGATCACTATTCAGACCAAAACTAATCCAAAGATATTCATAATGGTCGTAGCTTCTGTTGAAGGTCATCTTAATTATATAATACTCTCAAACTCTGAGTTACCGATAACCCAAAAGAATATCATTCCTCAAAAACTACATTTCCCCCATTAACAGGTAATGAAATAATCTATAAAGTGAAAATTATACATATTCTTAACCATCACCCAATTTATATTTTTATAGTCAATGAAAAATAGAATTGAACCATCTGACTTCTTAGAAAAAGGTTATAGGGTATTCCCATGGTGAAACACTGGGATAAAAACCATTTAGTATCAAATCATCCAATTAAATCTTCAGATCGTGCATCTCTACAGGTTCTCTATCATATGAGGGTATTGATACTATTTAGGTACATAGTAGCAAACCAATAATGAACTCTACCTATATCTATGGAGGAATATGAAAGAATATTTTTGGGAGACTATTAGAAAAGTCCCAAACAACTTTTGGAATGAAAAAATGTGAAGAAACATCATCAAGTTCCACTACTACCACAAAAAAAAACTATCTCATTATTTCTGAGACGGATGTTCTTATATGAAAAGGCCTCATACCATACTCTCCCCCAAACACCCAAGACCCCCCATAAACAGTGAAGAACAAGTATCATTGATTATATAAATCAACAGTAATGTTATGGTTAATATGAAAATCTATACCGATGATGACATAAATGAGATACATATAAAGAATAACGAAATACTAGCCTAACTTTTCATCAGTTATTGATAATTAACCAAGACATTGAAAACACTTCTCTTTACACATGCTAACAAGTTTAATCAACACAAAAATGACATGAAATCTATTGGAATTTTAATAATTGCATAAAAATTAGTGAAAATTATTGAGTTAGAGAGAATAATACCAAATACAAAAGTTGCTAAAAAGGATGCAATAAAGATGGTACCTCTCACTATAACAAGGCCCATGTCAACCTCCATAAAAAATAATTAACTTAGTGAAGGTGCATTGCTCTGGAATCATTCCTTTGGAGCCCGGAAATCATTGAAGCATCTGACTATGCTTCATTATCCATTGGAGTTGACGATACCTAACCATATTGATTAATATAAATATCCAAATACAATCACAGTATATAGAAGTTGTGTTCACAACCATTATACATATTTTCATGTGCATGATAAGAATTTTGGATGTGTCTTTCCGTGAAACATTTATACAAATTTAGACGCATGCTAAATGATGTAATTGATGGTGTAAAGGATTATAATTGATAGGATCTACCTACAACAACACGATGATTCTCATTACACTTCTTCCTTCGATATGCACAATTGGAGCTTGCAATGTGTATATGAGAAGGTGTTGAATGACCAACCCTGATTTCCATGTTTATCTTTTCCATTATATAACAGTCTACAATCTCATCATCGTTATAAAACATCAGTGTAAATACCTAAGATCTAATATTTCATCAAAAACCATGCAATTATCTTTCAGCCTTTAGCTCGTCATTATTTAAAAAATGTATATAAAAAACCAGATTCGAAAAACAATTATTGTACATCGACATCAAACACTCTATTTACTGTAGGAAGTGAAACACCATTGGCTTTGTCATAATAAAATACTTTAAATAGAAATACTAGAATATGTGAGTCTTGAAATCGTTCCAGTATAGTCCCACTTATCTCTATGCTTGTATCAGGGAATCCCACCATTTCTTGATAGGAACCTCGAGTCTATACACTATGAAATTCCCCTTGATATTCATAGGATTATTATAACAACCCATTGTTTTATCAGTGGAATATCTTTATTATAAGTATTCCACAAAGTATAATCATGTTATGAAACACAATTAAATATCATGATTCTAAATACTATGTAACCAATAAACATAATTTTTCCACTTCAATGTTTTGAACATTGAAAATATGACATACACATATGCGTTCAGGGTGATTTTTGGAGTCTAATAGAACAAACAATGTTTTATTGAATAATAACCCGCCCTTATGAATAATAAAATACCATTATGAATAGTAATATTATTCTTATGAATAGTAAAACGTCGAAAAAATAGTAACCTCACCCCATGAATGATTAAGTATAATTTCTACATCTTACTAGTGATAATATGACTATAGTAAAAGTATTAGTATTTTTGTATGTCATAAATAATTAAATAAATAATTAAAAAAATTTTTCTTAAATTTGTTAATAAATTAAAAGTTCTATGTTTTCAAGTTTTAATATAATTTTACAAGACATCATGTAAATTTTGGAAAAGTCATAAAATCAGTTTTAATTTTAAAATCTATATTTTTCAATTAAATTAAGATTTTAATTAAAATTTAAATTTATCATATTTAAAAAATTATTTTCATTAAATATATTTCATTTTTTTATTTTACACATTGGAAAATGGTTAGGATAAATGTTTTGGATTTTTCTGAAATACATGAATTTTGAGGGAATAGTAATATAAATTATTTTATCACATAAATACATTATTATTTAAATCCACTATTCCTGACATCATGATTGATGTAAGCCCCAAAATATCAATCTCACATGACATATTTATTATTTTGGTCATGACATCATCAATATTGCTGGACTAGAGGAAAATTAAAAAACTAATTAAATAGATTTTAGGAAAACCCTCATCCTCTCCACTATAAATACCACGCATCATAACCACATTTCCTCACACCCGTCAAGCATAAATAATTTAATAAATTATTTAAAATTTTATTCCTTATACCCTCCCCCATAACCAAGAGCTCTTGGCCCCATCAAAAGGCCTTGAATTGGTTATTTAAGGAGAATCTCAAGAGGAGGATCTCAAGAGGAGGATTCAAGAGGAAATTTCTCTCTCTCTCTCTATCTTTATTTCAATTTCCATTCAAATATCATTTTTTTTATTCTCTTATCCTCAACATATATTATCCAAATTTCATTATAATTATAGTATGATTTATATAATGGGATGATATCTTGTTAATGTAAGATTATTCATTATACTCCTCCCTCCCTCTCTTTGTTAATAAAAATTAAATTGTTTCCCATGGTGTATGAATTTACTTACATCATGGGCGATGCATTTTCATTTTCTATTAATTCTTCAAGGCTATAAAAAAATCATAAAATGGTTGAAAAGAGATTTTAAATTGTATTTTTTATCCCCTTATATGTTCTAAAACTATCTCTTTTAAATGAAACTAGGTGAAAAATAAATCAAGTTCTTTGACATCGAAAACCACCCAAATTAACAAAAAAATGACCATTATTACATTTTGTCTAATGATTAATCCTCTTGGTACATAACAAAATTCAGTATAAGATCATATATATATCTGGAATTTCAATAATTCTCTATATTAACAAATCTGGATGTTTAACATCATTTGAAATGAACATCTGTTCATGAGTACCACTAAAATGTTCATAAAAGAAAAGGAAATTAACACTCACGAAAAAAGAATTTAAATTCTATATTTCATCCAAAGTCCCATAAAATAACCTAATGAAAACCATAATGAACTATATTCATGTATAAAAGGATCTTTAAATTCTAATTACTGAATATAATGTCATTATATTGGACATTAAGGTGAATCATGCGTTTTAATATAAGGTATGGGGAAACACTCGAACCCAACTCTCTTTCATTAGGTTATCCATATTTAAACCATTTTCAGTATGGATATTCCTTAAAAATCATTTAATAAACATTATACTTCTTTTTCTGTAATATAAATGTTTTCTAATGGATTTTATGAAATGCCCAGTGTTTTCCAAAAGTTCCCTTCTTTCAAATAAACACACACGTTTTACTTATCGATGTTTGTTTCACTCATCACCCATGATTAATGGTTTTATATCATGAATGATATTACTTATTTATTTTAGGAACCAAATGTTTATGAATATATCACTTATTATTTGAATCCCATTTCTTTATGTGGGGGATTTTATGTTCTTTTTTGATATATTTTCAAGGTGGCATGCAGGATGATGTAAATATTACGTTGAGACATGTGTGCCTAGAATTATATAGCACAATACAAATGTTTGAATGTGACGGGTGCTCCAGGAATTATACATCTCTCCAATGAATTTGTTAATTTGGTGAATCTTATGAGTTAATGTAATATGATGTGTGAAAATGATGAGAGCTTTGTTCCCAACTATGTGTGGTAGATGGCCACTAAGACATGATGTTTCATTTTTATGAATTTCCACATTACAAACCTTTATCTGATATTTACTCTCTTTATTTTGATGATAATGTTATCATTATTCCCACCCAATATTACATTTTTCTTATATATCCTCGTACTGGGATTTTAGCTAAATGAATTCAGATGTAAATCCTCGTGTGATTATATGTCACGAACCAACCTGGGTTGACCCTGAATCAGTCACCCGAGCTGACCCGCAGCTAGGCCCGAGAGGCGTTCCGGATCCTCCTGGGCTGGCAACAAGCACCATGGCATCAATAGAAGAAAATAGAGAATGATTTTGGCCATTGAAAAAAATAAATCAGCGGAAAAATTAGAATAGATCAAGGCAAATAAGTAACACGAAAAAGGAGGAACAACCAAAAACAACAAACTTACCCGACCAGGACCAAAGCTCCTCACAACTCCGAGAGTGGCTCACGAGTCCACTACCAACTCTTTTCCATGACGAGTGAGCTCAAGTAAAACCTAAAACAAAACTAAAAATAGGAAAACACTATATGCATGATTATTAAAACTCAGTAGGCAATCCCAAAAATCTATTCCCAATACACTACCTTTAAATAATTTTTTTTACCAATTCCAGGTTTGAACTAAATTATATAAAATATGGGTTTCCACCCACACACTTCTATTTCGAAGACAAGTAACAGTCCATTTCCGTTTTTTATTTAAAAAATATTTAATGTTTGAAAGAAACAGGTGCATTGAATTTTAAAACATTTCTATGAAAAATTTAGAAATTCAAATTTCTTATTTAGAGAAATGGAAAACCACACACAACACACAACACAAACTAAGGGAAATGGAAAAGAAGTGGAACATAGGGTCCAGAAACTAAAATAGACCTCTCAAACTTCCACCACATAAAAATAAACACAAAAGAAAAAATGGGTCAAACCTAGGATCTTGTGAACAGTCCAGATCATACCATACATGTGACTCATCCTGAAGGAACGCCTACACTCGATGATGTCATAATGCCCTAACGCCCGACCGTCGCCCTACCGGTCCTAGTCGAGGGGCCCAATCCAATAGAGATAATAACAAAACACCTCTCTAATGTTGTCCACTAGCCAGTGCATAGTCTAAACTAGTGCGACAACCCTTCTCAGATGATTAACTAACTATGACAGGTTCCCATGTCAACACGTATAATAAAATGGAAAGGGGTGAGTCCAAAAGTTAATCAAGTAGCACAAACATCACACAAAACTCATGTAATCTATGTACACCAAAGATCACACCTGATTCACCCCAAAGAGAGTTTTTCAAATGTATTTTATTTTATTAATGTACCAAATAGGCCTTCACGAATTTTAAAGAGAATACTCATTTCTCAAGAGAACCCAAACACTTGTTCACACATCAAAAGAAATCATTTATAAATAAAACAGAACTACATTTGATATTCTGTGAATTATTTTTAAAGGACAAGTGGTCATTCTTTCACTAATGGGTGTCCATTCCTTATGAAAATGTTTCAATTGTCATGTAAAAAATAAATGTCTCTTTTTTACATCGAGTGATCATTTTAAAAATTGATTGTATAATTATATTTCTTCTTTATTAAAATTAATAAAATATCACGAAATTAAAAAATTCCGAATTTAATGGTGAGTGGAGTGGGGGATCTACCTCAACATGCAACTCGATTATGATGACGCGACACATCTCACACTTGTGCACATGTATGCACAACTTGCTGTCGACTGAAATATCACGAAGAAACCTTGCTAATGAACTGAGACAAAAGTCGAACAATTTAAAACACAAAACACTAACCAAGAATAAATCAAACATTTAAACATCAAAAAAATCGATAAAAACATAGCAACACCGACTTAAAGTAATTTAATCAACCAAAAAGAACAAAACCACCTCAACATACTTCCAAAATAGAACTCAGACTACATAATTAAACAAACTCAAATATTTTAAAAATAAATGAAAAAACTAAATTTGTACAAACATAATTAAACAAAAAACTCACTAAAGTAAATATATGATACTCAAGCAAGGAAATCATTAACTTCACCTCGATGCGGAGATAGGAATGAAAAACGGGGTCGCGGGGCACCACACAATGACTAGGGATCATCGAAGTGGTCGCACAGGGACTGCATGACTAGAATGATGGTCTACGGGGAGACACACCACCGATCTGGAGGCCCACCGGGCTGGAGATGCCTTTGGAGGCCAAAAAGGAGTCCTGGTAGAGGTGCGTGTGGCCAATACAGCTGGTGGGACCCGGCGGGAGGAGCCTATGGATATTTCAGTTAAGGGGGAGGGTGCCGGGTGTCACGTTGCTGCTAGCCGGAGGATGCAGGGGCGCTGCGCAGCTATTGGCTGGTCAGATCAGGGAAAGGGCGGTGGCCATGAGGTCGGTCTGGATAGGGGGCACACTACCAGTGAAACTAAGAGGAGGCAAGGCGCGTCCGGGGTGCACTGTATGTAGAGGGGAACATGGATAATGGGTGAGGTCGCTCTATAGGAGGTAGGAAGAAAAAGAGATGTGGCTGCAAACAAGTGGAGATCTGGAGAATGTAGGGGTTAGGTCATGCGGGAGGTCAGGGTGCTGCCGAGGGAACACTGAGAGTGAGTGCTGGACAGGGATGGCGTCGGGCAGTGAAGGTCGGTGGCAAATTAGGGAAATTGGCTGGGAGGGGCTCGCCCGGACTAGATCGCAAGGGAAAAAGAGCCGGGAGGCTGAGGGTGGCTGGGGCGTAGTTGAAAAGGCATGTTGTGTGGGAGAACCTGAAGTTTGGTATGGGAATTTGCACTGCTGGATGGGCCAGTGCGTGCACTGTAAGGGGATGATAGGAGGTGCGGCTGGAGGGGAACTGGTGTTGTATCGGATGGGATCCGGAGCTGGGGCGCCGGGTATCGAAGCAGGAGGGGGTGTGCCGTGTAGGAGGTGCGGTTGGGTGGGGGAGCTGGGTGGTGCTAGGCAGGCCAAGGGGGGAAGCCGGAGTAGGCTCGTGCGGTGCTGGGAGAGGAGCAAGGCAGGAGTAGAGGGCAGGTCATGTGGAAGAAGGGCATAGGGGAAAAGGGATGTGATGGGGAAGAAGGGGAGTGGTGGCGCTGCATGTGCTGAGTGAGAAGAAAAAAATAAAATGGAAAACTAGGATTAAAAAAGAGAAATGAAAAAATGAAAAAATAATAATAAAAAATAAATAATAATAATAATAATAATAAATAATAACTCTAATATATAATAATGATAACACTAATATTAATAATACATCAAATAATAATAACAACTTCAATAATAATACAAAAATGATAAAAAAAATATATTTAATAATAATTCGTTAATTATAATCCTATATTATTATTAATGACGAATAGTATTATCATTACCCCGTAAGTTGTTTATTTAAGAAAATTTTTAACTTGAAACTCATCAATTTTATTCTTATTTTCCCACTTCAAATACTGATACTGCATGGTACCCAGACTAACTGCATGACTTTCGGTAGTCATATGATGCCCGCACACCGACCTAAAATATTAATAATAATATGAATTATTATTATTATTATTATTTTTATAATTATCATTTCATCTTTAATAATAATTATCAAATTATTAACAATAATAAAAATTTTAAAAAACCCAATAAATCACAACATTACCCATCTTAATTTTTCAAAGGTAGGTGGATTGTGCCGATGTCTATGAGGCACCGTGTGGGGTATCCAAAATGCGCTATTTTCGAGCGCTCAGCAACGTCAACTCAAAATGTGCATCTTTTTACATAACTCCAAATTCATTCGACTGGGACTCAAACCGAACCCCAATGAAATTTTAAAAGTCAAGGAAAATTATAAAATAAAATAAAAGATAGGTCGGGGTGTGACAATTCTCCCCACCATAACGCTTTCTGCCCTCGGAAAGCCACGATAAGATCAAGACCCAAAGATGAAACTCCTTATGTGTCACTCACCCCAAAAATTGTACGCGCCTCCATTTTATTGATCCAAACAAACGCTGATATCCCATGACATGAAACTTATCCTCAAAACATAAACACTTTAAAACACTACCAAAATGAAACCTGAAACGAAACTCTGATACTGACACGGGGAATCCTGAATAGACTCCCCACCATAAGAGTCAAGCCAAAATGAATTCAAGGACACCCAAGATGGGTTTCCACACCATAAGCACTGATGAGATTAACGGAACTTGAAAGCTTTCCATACGGACTAGAAACCCCCCCACAATGGTAAATGAGGGGAGGGACCAACCAATCGAACATCAAAACTACCGTTACTGACACCTCAATGACGTCAAAACCTCATAAGAACACAAACCAAGCCACACCAAAGACCTAGATTAAACCAAAACCCTTCTTCACTGCTGGGGTTCTTTTGAATACACGCCAGCTTCACCCTAGGGCCTATGGTTGGAGCACTGATGATTGAAGCTTCTCCTGCTTTGTAGTCAGGATTCATAAATTCCCAAACGTAACACGAAAACCGGAATTTCACCAAACACATTCAATGAAATAAATGTTTCAAAGATGTTTGATAATAACCATTCTTACAAATGAAGGGAAAAAAAGAAACACCACAAAATTCCACAAGAGACAACCACTGCATCCGGGGAACAATAAAAACAGAAAACCTCAAACTAATACCCAAACATCACCCTACTTCTGCTAATGGGATGAGGTGACCTTCGATGAGCCAGGTGTAGCTTCAGCATGCTTCTTGAATACACCATGGCAGAATCGGTGCAACTGACTCAAGCGTCCACAGGTGCGGCATGGTCTTGGAGCACATGGGCACGTCAGCCAATTGTGACCTTTCTTGCCACAATAATGAAATATCGCGACATTGTGTTGGGGAGAAGATGACTAGAGGTCTCAAGGTCTCTTGATTCCTCTAGTAAACCCACCGGCATTAGGGCACTTCTCATTCTTCCTCTCGCCATCCTCTGCGCTGCTTCCCAAGGATGAGGGAGGATTCACCACCTAATTTATCCCTGGTAACTCAACTTCCACAGGAATGAATTTCCCCAAAACATCCAAGAATTTGGTTTGGTTGAGCTCTTCCACTTTCGATTTTTGTTCAAGTCGGAGTCCAGACTCAACATTCCAATCCTTTCTGGGATCACTCGCAACAAACCACTGATCATACAGAACTAGGCTTATAAAATGTCGATAGAATTCTAGAACTTATTCATTACCTTGCGGAAGACAACACAACATCATCCTCTTCCTCAGCTTCATCAACTCAGAGAACTGTTGTTGGATGAATGATGACTTGAAAAACTCCCAAGTTAAATCTTTTCGAGGTTTATTCTGAGACACAGACTTCCACCATTTCTAGGTTGGACCTTCAAGCATAATGGTTTCCAACATCACCATTAACTTCTTTACAAACCCAATGAAACTAAAGTTCCTCTCTATCTTCTGCAAACCACTCCTCTGCCTCAAGTGGATCTTCTTGATCATAAAACAGGGGAGGCTTCATGTTCCAGAATTCTATGAAATAGTCTATAGGTTGATCAATTGTAGAATTTTCTAAGGATGCACCACCCAAAGCTTCATCTGGGGCATCCATCGAACCATCGTGGGGGTGAACACTAATGAATATGGAGACAAAGAACATAATTGAAACATCGTCATTTCCATTCCAATTTCAAAATTCCACAATTTAAAAATTAAAACATTTCAAAACAATTCATTAGATTAATGAAGACCCGAAAAAACCACAAGGAAAAACTATTGTCAATGGGTGACTCAAACATATGGTTGGCGGCAATATTCTAGTCACACCACCATCACAAGGCGCACTCTTGGGTAATGTTTCCTGCTCCACATGGCTTCCAGACTAACCGAGCTCATGGAGGTAACTTGCTCGACTCCCACTTAATTATCCAATAACAAACAATCCATAAGAATCAAATTACATTGAAAAACCTGAACAACCCTTGGTTACCCGAGGTTCAGAATGAGAAAGGGTTCATAACATCATTCTCGACTGTATGCCTCGAGTCCTGAAAATTGTACTGCTTATACCATGTTAACCCCAAATAATGATGGGTTCTCTGAAAAAAAGGACTTCTAAAGAGCTGAACCAGCCTATGATACCATTTTTTCATGAACCAACACAGGTTGACCATGAACCGGTCAATTGAGTTGACCCACGACAAGGCCTGAGAGGCATTCCCAATCCTCCCGGGCTGATGAAAAGTGCAAAGGATTCAATAGTGGAAAATTGGGAATGATTTTACCTAGTGAAAATAAATAAAGAAGCGGAAAAAGTAGAATAATGCAAGAAAAATAAATGACATGAAAAAGGAGGAACAACCAAAAACAGAAAACTGACCTGACCTTGAACAAAACTCCTCACGACTCCGAGAGTCGCTCACCAGTCCACAACCAACTCATGCCCACATCGAGTTAGCTCAAGTCAAACCTGCACCAAAACTAAAAATAGGAAAACATTATAGGTATGAGTATTAAAACTCAATTGGCGTGACCAGAAATCTATTCCCAATGAACTACCATTAAATAATGAAAATTACTAAATCCATGTTTGAACTAAATTATACAAAATATGGGTTTCACACACACACATCCATTTCTAAGAGAAGTAATAATACATTTCCTTTTTTATTTAAAAAAAGTTTAATGTTTGAAAAGAACATGTGCATTTCATTTTAAAACATTTCTATGAACAATTTAGAAATTCAAAATTATGTAGTTAGTCAAATGGAAAACCACTCACAACACACAAAACACAATAAGGGTAATGGAGAAGAAGTGGCACACAGGGGCCAGCAAACGAACTAGACCTCTTAAATGTTCGCCACATAAAAATAAACACAAAAGAAAACATGGGTCGAACCTAGGAGCTTGTGAAAAATCCAGAACATACCATACATGTCAGTCATCCTGAAGGCATTCCGACTCTCGATGACGTCATAACACTCTAATGCCCGACCATCGCCCTATCTGGCCTGGTCGAGGGGCCCAATCCCATATCAATAATAACAAAACAACTCTCTATTATGGGACACAAGAAAGTGTGTAATCTAAAATAGTGTGGCAATCATTCTCAGAAGATTCACTCACTATGCTAGGTTCTCATGTCAACACATATAATAAAAAGGAAAGGGGTGAGTCCACAAAGTCAATCAAGTAGAAAAAACATCACACACAACTCATGCAATCAACATACACCAAAGATCACCCCTGAGTTACCCCAAAGAGAGTTTTTCAAATGTATTTTATTTTATTAAAGTACCCAACTCGACTGCGTAGCTGGAGGCGTGTCGGGCTAGAGATGCGTTCGGAAGCTAAAAAGGAATCCGGATAGAGGTGTGTGCGGCCGATACAGCTGGTGGGAGCCAGCGGGAGGAGCCTACGACTATTTTAGCAAAAGGGGATGGTGTCTGGTGTCACGCCACCATTAGTCGGAGGGCATAGGGGTGTTGTGCTACTGTAGGTCGGCCGGAACATGGAAAAGGGGGTGGTCGGGCAGTCAGCTGGGATAAGGGGGAACACTACCAGTGCAACCAAGTAGAGGTATGGTGTGTTCGGTATGCACTGTAGGTAGATGGGAACTGGGCTGTTGGGGGATGTCACGCTATAAGAGGTTGGCATGGCAGGAGCTGCCGCTGCAAACAAGAGTAGACCCAGAGCAGGTAGGGGCAGGTCATGTGGGAGTTCAGGGTGCTGCTGAGGGAAAACATAGAGTGAGGGTTGGACGGGGATGTCGTCGGGCATCGAAGGCTGGTGGAAAGTATGGGAAACTGACTGAGAGGGGCTCGCCTAGACCAGATCACAATGGAGAAAGAGTAGGGGGGCTGAGGGTGGCTGGGGTGTAGTGGGGGAGGTCGGTTGTGTGGGAGAACCTAAAGATGGCAGGGGCGATGTGCTGCTGTACGGGCCGGTGCGTGTGCTGTAAGGGGATGACTGGAGGCGTGGCTGCAGGGGAACTGGTTCTATGTCCGACAGGATCTGGGGCTTGGGATCCCAAGCAGAAGAGCAGGAGGGGGGTGTCATGCAGGAGGTGCGGCTGGATGGGATAGCTGGGCAGTGCTAGGGAAACTAAGGTGGGATGCATGAGTAGGTTGGTGGGGCGCTGGGAGAGGAGCAAGGCTAGAGTAGATGGAAGGTTGTGCCGGAGATGGGATAGGGGAGAAGGGCTACTATGGGGGAGAAGGGGAATGGTGGCGCTACATGTTTCAGGTGAGAAGAAAAAAATAAAAGGGTGCACTAGAATTAAAAAAATGATAAAATAAAAAACAATGAACATAATATAATATAATATAGAAAATAAATAATAGTAATTAATAACAATAACTCTAATCTATACTAATGATTACACTAATATTAATAACACACCAAATAATACTAACAACTTCAATAATAATACAGAAATGATAAAAAATAATAACTTTAATAATAATTCATTAATGATAATCCAATGCTATTATTCATCTCAAGTAGTATTATCGTTAACCAGTAAGTTGTTTATTTAACCAAATTTTTAACATGATCCTCATCTAATTTATTTTTATTTTCTCACTTCAAATAATGAAACTGTACGATACCCAGACAAACTTCACGACTTCCGGTAGTCATGCAGTTCCCACACATCGACCTAAAATAATAATAATAATAATAATGATAATAATTATAATTATAATAATAATAATAATTTCATCTTTAAGAATAATTATCAAATTATTAACAAAACTAAAAAATTTAATAACATAATAAATCACAAATTTACCCATCTTAATTTTCCAAAGAGAGGAAGAGAATGCAAAAGTTTAAGCGGTGCCGTGTGGGGTATCCAAAACGTGCTCTGCTCAGTCGCTCAACAACGTCAACAAAAAACACAATTTTTTTTGACAAAACTCAAAATTATTTTGTCCAGGACTCAACCCGGACCCTAAAAAAATTTTAAAAGTCAATAAAATTATAAAATAAAATAAAAGATAGGTCATTGTGTGACAATTCTCCCCACCATAATGCTTTCCGCCCTCAGAAATCCATGATAAGATCTAGACCCAAATATGACACTCCTTAAGTGTCACCCACCACTAAAATTATAAGCGCCTCTAGTTGATCAATCCAAATGAACACCAAACTCCCATGACATGCATCTTATTCTCAAAACATGAACACTTTAAACACCACCAAAATGAAACTTGAAACAAAACTCTAATACTGACATGGGAAGGCCTGAATGGACTCCCCGCCATAGGAGTCAAGACAAACTGAATTCAACAAGGCTCGAGATGGGTCTCCCCTCCATAAGGACTGACGAGATTAACTAAACATGAAAGGTTTCCATACGGATCAGAAACCCCCCCACAAGGGTAGGGGAGGGAAGGGACCAACCAATCAAACATCAAAACTACAGTCACTGCTACCTCAATGATGTCAGACCCTTATATAAACACAAACCATGAAACACCAAAGACCTGGATTAAACCAAGACCCTTATTCACCGCTGGGGTTCTCCTGATTACACGCCAGCTTCACTTCGGGGCCTATGGTTGGAGCACCGATGATTGAAGCATCTCCTCCTCATAATAAGGCATAACAAATTTCAAAAAATAACACACAAACCCAAATTTCACCAAACACACTTTAAAAAAATAAATGTTACAACGATGTTCAATAATAACCATTCTTACAACTGAATGAAAAAAATAAACACTTCAAAAATCCATAAGAGACAACCACTACATTTGGGGAACACTACAAAGAGAAAATCTCAAACTATTCCCTAAAGAAATCCCTAATCTTGTTGACGGGAGGAGGTGACCTTCGACAAGCCAAGATTAGCTTCAACGTGCTTCTTGGAAACACCATAGAAGGATTACTGCATGTATCCCAAACATCCACTGCTATAGCAGGGTCTCGGAGTACTCGGTCACATCAGCCTCTTGTGACCTTTCTGGCCACACTGATGATATATCATGACATTGTGCTATGAAGAAGCTGACTGGAGGTCTGAGAGCCTCTTGATTCCTCTAGAAGACCCAACAACATCAGGGTGCTTCTCATTCTTCCTCTCGCCATCCTTTGCGCTGCTTCCCAAGGGCGGGGGAGGATTCACCCCCTCATGTCCCCCTGCTAACTCAGCTTCGGCAAGAAAGGCTTGCCCCATAACATCTGAGAAGGTGGTTAGGTTGAGTTCTTCCACTTTCGATCGCAGTTCAGGTCGGAGTCCGGACCCAAATCGCCCAGCCTTTCTGGGATCATTCACAACAAACCACTGATAATACGGACCTAGGTCTATAAAATGTTGATAGAATTCTAGTACTGATTCAACGCTATGCTAAAGACAACACAAGTTCATCCTCTTCCTTATTTTCATCAACTCATATAAGTGTTGTTGGATGAATGATGACTGGAAAAACTCCAAAGTTAAATCTTCTTGAGGTTTATTCCAAGTCACAGACTTCCACCATTTCTAGGTTTGACCTTCAAGAATAAAGGTAGCCAACTTCACCTTTAACGACTTAGGCAACCCAATAAAGAGAAATTTCCTCTCAATCATCCACAACCAATCTTCCACCTTAGGTGGATTTAATTGATCATAAAATAGGGGAGGGTTTAACTTCCAGAATTCCAAGACATATTCTATAGGTTAATCAAATGGAGGATTTTCAAAGGATTCCCCACCTAATGTTGCACCATGGGCATCCATCGAGCCTTTGTGGGGGTGAACACTAAGGAACAAGGAGAAAATGAACATAATCAAACCATGCTCATTGCCATTCTAATTTCAACTTTACACAATTTCAAAAATAAACCATTTCAAAAAAATTATTTATAGTAAAGAAGACCCAAACAAACCAAAAGGAAAAACTAGTGACGATGGGTGACTCAGACATATGGTTGGCAGCCATACGCCAGTCGTACCACCATCACAAGGATCACACTAGGGTAATGTCCCCGACTACACATGTCTTGCCAGACCATGCGAGCTCACAATGGCAACTTTCCCAGCTCCCATTTCATTTCCAATAAAAAAGAAACTATAAGAATCATAAGATAATGAAAAACCCGAACATCCCATGGTAACTCGAGGTTTGGAATGAGAAAGGGTTCATGAAATCCTTCTCATCCATACACCTCGAGTCCCAAAAATTCTACTACTTCAACCATGAAAACCCCAAATAATGATGGTTGCTCAGAAAAACAGGGTCCTATAAAGAGCCCAACCTGCCTCTGATACCATTTTTTCAGGAACCAACCTGGGTCTACCCTTAACCGGTCACCCGAGTTGACCCACGATATGGTTTAAGTGGCATTCGCGATCCTCCTGGGCTGTAAACAAGTGCCATGGCATCAATAGCGAACAATTGGGAATGATTTTTCCCAGTTAAAATAAATAATGCAGCCAAATAAGTAGAATAATGCAAGGCAAAAAAATGACACGAAAAAGGAGGAATAACCAACAACAACAAACTAACCTGACCATGACCAAAACTCCTCGCGACTCAGAGAGTCACTCACAAGTCCAAAACCAACTCTCACCCACGTCAAGTGAGCTCAAGTAAATCCTAAAACAAAAATAAAATTTTTAAAAAACTATAGGCAAGAGTTTTAAAATTCAGTAGGAATTCCCAATAATCTATTCCCAATGAACTGCCTTTAAATAAAGAAATTTACTAATTCCATGCTTGAAATAAATTATACAAAATATGGGTTTCGACACACACATTTCCATTTCTAAGACAAGTAACAGTCTATTGCCATTTTTTATTTAAAAACAAGTTTAATGTTTGAAATGAATTGCTGCATTGCATTTTAAAACATTTCTGCAAACAATTTAGAAATTCAAATTTCAATTGATAGTCAAATGGAAAACCACACACAACACACAACACACACTAAGGGAAATGGAAAAGAAGTGGAACACTAGATCCATCAACCAAACTAGACATCTTAAACATTCTCCACATAAAAATAAACACTATAGAAAACATGGGTCGAACATAGGAGATCTTGAACAATCCAGAACATACCATACATGTGACTCATCTTAAAGGCATGTCTTCTCTCGATAACGTCATAACGTCATAATGCCTGACCGTCACCCTACCTAGCCTGGTCAAGGGGCCCATTACTATAGAAATATTAACAAAACACCTCTCTACTATGGGCCACCATCTAGTGTGTAATATAAACTAGTGCAGCAATCATTCTCAGAAGATTCAGTCACTATGTCGGGTTCCTATGTCAACATGTATAATAAAAAGGAAAGGGGTGAGTCGACAAAGTCCATCAAATAACACAAACATCATACACAACTCATGTAATCATTGTACACCAAGGGTCACCCCTGAGTCACCCCAAATAGAGTTTTTCAAAAGTATTTAATATTATTAAAGTACCAAAAGAGCCTTCACCAATTTTAAAGAAAATCCTTATTTCTCAAGAGAACCAAAACACTTTTTGACGCTTCTAAAGAAATCATTGATCAATAAACCAAAAATAAATTTCAAATTCCATGAATTAAGTTTAAAGGCCAAATGGAAATTATTTCCTTAATGGTTGTCTATTCCTCAAGAAAATATTTCATGTGTCGTTTATAAAATAAACGGTTCTTTTTTACATCGAGTGATAATTTTAAAAATTGATTTCCTAATACTATTTTTTATTTATTAAGGTTTATAAAATATCAAAAAACTAATAAATTATGAATTTAAATACAAGTGAAGTGGGGGACCTACCACGACTTCCAGCTTGGTTGCGATTACATGGCATGTCTCATAATTGCGCAAAAGTATGTGCAACTTGCTGACGACTGCAATATCACGGATAAACCTTGCTAATGCACTGCGACAAAAATCGAACAATTTAAAATAGAGAACACTGACCAAAAATATGTCAAACATTTAAACATCACTAAAATAGATAAAAACAGAGCAACACCGACTTATAATAATTTATACAACTGAACAGTGCAAAAACCACCACGATGTACTCCCAAAACAGAACTCAGACAACATTATTAAATAAAGTAAAATATTTTAAAAAGAAAAGAAAAACCTAAATTTGCACCAACTTAATTAAACACAACACTCACTAAAGTTAATATATGATACGCAAGCAAGGACATTGTGAACCTCACCTTGACGCGGGGCACTGCGCAACGACTGGGGAACATCAAAGGGGTCACACAAGAACTCCATGGCTGGAAAGTAGGTCTATGGGGCGACATACCACCGAGACAGAGGCACGTCGTGCTGGAGATGCATTCGGTGGCCATAAAGGAGTCTAGACGGAGGTGCGCACAGTAGGTACAGCTGGTGGGAGACGTCAGGAGGAGCCTATGGTTTTTGCATCCAAGTGGGAGGGTGTCGGGTGTTTCCTTGCCGCTAGCCGGAGGACGCAAGGGCGCTGCACCACTGCCGGTCGGCTACATCAGAAAAAGGGGGTTGTCAGGAAGTTGGTCGAGATAGGGGGCACACTACAAGTGCAACCAAGAGGAGGTATGGCGGTTCTAGGGTGCTCTACAGGCATAGGGGAACCAGGCTATAGGGGACGGTCATGATACAGGAGGTTGGCAGGGTAAGAACTGCGGCTGCAACGAAGAGAAGACCCGAAGCAGGTAGGGGGGAGGTCGTGCTGGAGTCCAGGGTACTTTTTAGGGAACACCAAGAGTGAGGGCTGGATGGGGACAGTATTGGGAATCGAAGTCCAGTGGCGAGTGAGGGAAACCGGCTGGGAGGGGCTCGCCTGGAACAGATTGCAAGGTAGAAGGAGCCAAGAGGCCGAGGGTGGCTGGGGAATAGTGGAGGAGGTATGTTGTGTGGGAAAACCTAATGTTGGTAGGGGAGTTGTGTTGCGGTATGGGCCGATGATTGCACTGCAATGTGCCGGCAGGAGGCATGGCTGGAGGGGAGCTAGTGCTGCGTCAGGCGGGATTCGTGGCTGGGGGCGCCAGGTAGCGAAGTGGGTGGTGGGTACCGCGCAAGAGGTGTGGCTGGATAGGGGATTTGGGAAGTGCTAGGCATTCCATGGGGGGAATCCATAGTTGGCTGGTGCAGCACTGGGAGATGAGCAAGGCAGGAGAAGAGGGAAGGTCATGTGATAGAAGGGCATAAGTGGAAAGGGAAGTGACGGGGGAGAAGGGGAGTGGCGGTGCTGCATGTGTCAGGTGTGACAAAAAAAATAAAAGGGGGTGCTTGGGTTAATAAAAGATAAAGAAAAAAATAAAGAAAAAAATAAAATAATAAAAAAATACAATAATAATAATAATAAATAAAAATAACTTTCATCAATACTAATGAAAACAATAATATTAATAATACATCAAATAATAATAACAACTTCAATAATAATACAGAAATAAAAAAAATAACTTTAATAATAATTTTTTAATGAAAATCCGATATTATTATTCATGACAAATACTATTATCATTACCCCGTGAGTTCTCTATTTAAACAAATTTTTAACTTGAAACTCATCCAATTTATTTTTATTTCCTCACTTCAAATACTGAAACTGCATGGTATCTGAACTAACCACATGACTTCCAGTAGTCAATGCAGTTCCCACACACCAACATAAAATAATAATAATAATAATTATTATTATTATTATTATTATTATTATTATCATTTCATCTTTAAGAATAATTATCAAATTATTAACAATAATAAAAATTTTAAATAACACAATAAATCACAACTTTATCCATCTTAATTATCCGAAGGCAAGTGGATCGTGCCGATATCTAAGCGGCACCATGAGGGGTATCCAAATCACACTTTTCCTGGGATGTCAACAACGTCTACTCAAAACATGCATTTTTTTACATAACTCAAATGTTGTTTATCCGGGACTCTACCAGGACCCCAACAAACTTTTAAAAGTAAAACAAAATTATAAAATAAAATAGAATATAGGTTAGGGTGTGACATTATGTTTACTAAGGAGTTTTCAAAGGACAATAAGAAGATGGAGAAGAATGAATTAAATAAATGTTTATGTATGATGTTATTAATGTTTTTTTATATACCAGTTTTCCCAAGACACTAATCTTCTATATCCTAACATCATAATACTATAATTATTTTTAACTTTATAATTATGTAATTCTAATTTATGAAAAGGTTGGGTCTCTAAAGTTGGTATCAGAGGCATGGTTTAGTTAATTTTTGAATTTGGATTAGTGAAACCATGATGAATTCTCTAGTACCGACTAAGTTCAAAAATCCACACAAGAATATTTTCTAAAAAAGGATCCCATAAGAAATTATTTTAGTGTAAATTGGAAAAATTAATAAGTTCTTTATTCATGACTCATTGACTTATGTTTTGTTCTAGCCTTTTTTATTTTAAAAAATTGTGGGATCCAGGTGAAACCAGGCCAACAACTCATGTGAGGGAAAATGTAATGGCTTTACAAATGAAATCCCAAATGATTTGAGATGTGGAGATCAAAACATCACGGTGATTCGTACCCATGTTTCTCAGGTTTTGAATAATAACCTGATAAATGGGGAATTACCTCCTTCACCAAAGAGGAAGCAGCTGGTTATCGAGTATTTTATATGGCAACGACCACTGATTTTTAGTGGATCTCTTGATAAACTAGTTGCGGAAAAGTGGGTCAACACCAAGGAGAATATATTTTTTGTGCATCACTATTCTTAAATAGAGAAGGTGAAATTAGTCATTTATAATATTGATGGAGTGGCCATATCATGGTGGTCAATGATTAATAACACCAAGCTAGGTGAAGAAATTCATGAAAAGGAATGGGAAGGCATTATGATGATGCTTCATAATAATTATTTTCCACGAACTCTTTAATCAATTATTTAGAGAGAATTAATATTACTCAATAAAAGGATGGATAATCTATAATGATCAATGATGTAAATTTCACAAGTATTTCATGAAATGCTTCTTGTTTTGTTATCAACAATGATAGGAAAATTGATAGATTCTATTGTGGATTAAAACCACACATTCTAAAGGCTCTTGAAATTTGAGAATTTGGGAGTTATGAAGAGGTTGTTTTGTGTGCCCTTAAAGTGTAGATGGATTTTGGATAATGTTTTGATGTCTATGTTGATAAGAACAAGAAGATGGATTGTTATTTTAGAGGGTCTAATTATAAAGGTGGATTTAAAATTCAATGACCCACATGCAAAAATGAGGGATTTTTTTATCATGGGAACATCCTCAAATTGATGTGGAAATGCTTCAACTGTCGTAAAGAAGGCCATCGTGCTCAAAAATTTCAAAAATACATGATAAGGATAGAGAATGTAGTGGAAGAATGGGGAGCCCCACCCATGGTTCAATGCATCAAATATAGGGAGAAAAGAAAAATATACAATCCATTACAGTAAACATTGAGTGTTCAAGGGTAATCAGTGTCAGCAGACACCAATCCAAAGGAAAAAGGTAAGGCTCATGCCATCACTACTATCAAAGTGGAGAAAGATAATGAAGTCTTATGAGGCACACTTCATATTACCTCATGAATAGAAATATTTTTATTTGACTATGGTTCCACACATTCCATTATATCTTGAATGATTTCAAGAACTAAATAATAAAATCCCCAAAACCTAAAAATAGATTTATTTGTAAAAACACCAGGTGGTTTAATCATTGCAAACCATGTTTTCCCCCCATCTCTTATTGGAGTAGGTGGGGATATTCATCAAGCGAATCTCGTAATAATTCCCTTGGTAGAATTGTTTCTTCATTGTAATAGATTTTCTCTCATTCTATAGAGCATATATCAACTATCGAGAAAAGGAAATATATTTTCATGTTCTGAACCACACCAAGATCCTTTAGAAATTCAAGGAATATTGTGAATCTCATTTGAGAAATCCTTCAATGGTGTGGGTGTCGATACCGTATGAAGAAGCATACCATTCCCAAATTATTGAGTCAAAGGAATCTTACAACCCTATGGAAATTTAAATCTTGAGGGAATACAGTGATGTATTTCCTGAAGAGAGACCCAATCATCTCCTAGATAAAGAGGTAGAGTTCCCTATAGAACTCATACACTGACCAACTGCTATCTCAAAGTGTCCCTATAGGATGGATCATATCGAACTGTTGGATTTAAATAAGCAGATACAGAATCATTTGGAAAAGGGTTCATATGCCCTAGTGAATCACCTTGGGGTGTTCTAGTGCTCTTTGTGAAGAAGAAGGATGGATCAACGTGTCTTTTTATCAATTACCTATAACTAAATAAGATCACCATAAAGAACAAGCATACTCTTCCAATGATTGAAAACTTGTTCGATCAGTTAAGAGGATCTCAATACATCCAAAAGGTGGATCTTTATTCTGGATATCATCAACTAATGGTTAAGATGGAAGGTATTCCGAGGACTGCCTTCCATATAAGGTATGAGCACTAGGGTTTTCGGGTAATTCCCTTCGGACTTACTAATTCCCCAATAATATTCATGTATTTGTTGAATAGAGTCTTTAGAAATTACCTCAAAATATTCGTGGTAGTGTTTATTGATGACATTATCATTTTCTCCAAGATCAAGTAGAAACATAAAATACTCATAACACCCCATGATTTCATAGTACGTTATCTCACTAAAGTAATTCAATAGCTTAAGCTACACACAACTCCAAGTTCAAGCGCACCACAACTTACCAAACTGGCCATTAAAAAAGCGGTTATGAGAAGTATTAACTGAATTTTGAGTTTTATATACTCTATATAGTTTCAACAACCTTATTATGTCTTTCTTAGATACAATATTACAACAAATTCATTTTATAGAGAAAAGAATTATTTTTCAAAAAATGAAATTTTACCTCCTTTTAATGGAGAACGCTTTTTAAAAACAATATTTGATACTTTTATATAATCAATTTAATGAAATTAAATTCTTCTTTAGAATAGGGACATACAAATTTAGTTTTGATAAATTTTTGGTACTTTTCCGACAAATTTTCATATTTTGATGAATAGTGAAATATACTATGTTTTAATTGAAAAGAACTTTTTTAAAAATAATAATTTTTCAAGTTAAATTATGAATTATAATTGTTTTGATGTATAATTAGCTTATATTATTATCATTTAATACAATTTTGGTCATTATATGTAATTTCACATTTAAATTTGACATAAACACATGTTAATTTTATGATTGTTTTTACTTTTTAAAAACCCGCTTTTTGGCATTCACAATGGGAATTAATTTTAAATTAATGAATGATCTATATGTGTTTTTAATTTGGTAAACTAGAATTAATTTTTTTAATTAGGAATATCAAAATTAGATTATGGTGAATTTTTGGTATTTTTCTAAAAACATTCATTTTTTGATGTATAATGAAAAACACTACGTTATTGTTTAAAACATACTTTTTATTTAAATAATTATTTATTTTATTTAAATTTATTTTATGTCAAAATAGATATATAATTCCTATATAAGTTCAATGTAATTCATTGATCCCATTTTATAAAAAAATTTGATGTATAAGTTTTTATTGATCTTTTTACCTTCTTTTAGCCACCTTCTAGGAGCATTTAAAAATTTGCATAAAACATAATTTTACTGCTTCTGTGAGGTAAATTTCAAAAATCTGAGAGACATGTTAGATATCAGTATGTAAAATGTGGTTTAATAAGATGAAAATAATATTTGGTGAATAGTAACTTTTGACTTTTATTTACCACTGTTAAAAGTATATTGGGTAATTAAAGGTAGAAATGATATTATAATTACCCCAACACATGTCCTAATTCTATTGGATAAGTATAATTCGACCAAAAACAACCTTAGGAGTAAAAAAAGATCCTTTTTGGTCCACATGGATTAGATTAGGAAATTTATTATTATTTTATTTAAAGATGAGTTAAAAGTGTTAAATTCTATGTTAAATAAACAAATCATTTTTAATATAGGGTTTTAGGTAAGATAAATTAAACTATAAATATTAACTTTAAAGATAAAAATATATCCAACGTCATGTTATTTTATTTAAAAAAGTTAGACATTAAATAACTAAATTTATTTATGACACAATGATGATGCTGTAATTACCTTATTAATGAAAGAATTAAATAAATGGTATTATAAATATTAAAATATATATAATTTCAGTTTTTTATGACATCCACAAACTTTATAGGTTAATATTAAATGTTATAATTTATTAGATAAATTGTGTTCAAAGTGATAATGTTGTTATGACGTAAAAAAAACAAAATACCAAATTTTGTCAAAATTGACATAAATTAATTTTTAAAACAAATACTAATTGGTTGATAAAATATTCTGAAAAATATTAGGATCTGCCAAAGGGATTAAATAATATTATATATTTCATTAATGAAACACTTTTGTTTCTCTTGGAAGTTTAGAGTATGTTTATTAACCATATAGTGTAACAATACAAGAAGACACAGTAAAAGTTAAACTATTTTACTAAGAGTTAAATCTAAATGATAAGGTTAAAATGGTAACCTAAACATTTCAAAAACCTATTGGTTGATAAGATTTAGACCCATAACGACCTAATACTAGAACTAAATTCATTTTTAGTGATTATATATAGAATATGATTGTAAAATAAATTAATATTGTAATATTTTTCTAAAGTGACCCTCACCCCTTTTATTAAAGGGCATTTCCCCATCTCTCAAAATCACATCTCCATAGCCATTTGGTTTTCCCAAACCTGACCTAAATATCCTCCCAACATCCCACAAATCATTATAGAGTCCTTAAATTGATCAGAAACCCAATCTTAGGAGCCTGTTTTATCAACTCAAAAGGAAACACCTGAATAAGAGGTAATAATTTAACCACCATCTTTCAAGTTCTTTTCTTATTTTACTTCTTCTTATATTTTTGTTTCCATTCCAAAATAATAAATCCAATACCTTCTACATACTATGATGTTTTTATAAATAGGTTACAACCATATTAATTATTCTATCCTTCCTATGAATGATAATGTCTACATGCGTGCATACATACGGCTTACCATCTCCACATCATGGTGTAATTTGTTATTGAACACAATGTTATTTGGATGGATATAATGACGAGTAATATGTATATAATTATTGAAAAAAAAACATGATAAAGTCTCTATAAAACTAATATACCTTCCAATTCCACACCTTTTAATCATTAAAGAAATGACATCCTCGCTCGTGGGTACGTACGGCTTACCGTCTCCATGACGCGATGAGATTCATTTCCTAATTCATCGTTCAACGATTATTATAAAAATACATATTATTAATCATTATGTAATATATGACATAATAATTCTACAAAAAATATTTATGTGTATGTATGTATGTATGTATGTATGTATGTATGTATTTATGTATGTATGTATGTACTTACATATATCTTATTCGCTATGTTTCACTCAATACGATATGAAAGCCGAAACATTGTTTATACGTACGTACGACCAACCATCTCCATAAACGGTGTTTTATATTTCATATATATATCTACAATAAATATTTATATTCTAAATATATATGATATATAAATCATATGTAATATTCTGTAATTATGTACATCATTGTCTAAATTACACGATGAAGAACAACCAGTTAAAACACGCACGATGAAGAAATCAATGATTACCCAAAATGTTGATTTAACATTGAAAATAATTATTAAATGTGTAGTATAAGGTCAAAAATGAATAATGTATGATATAATAAATACGAATATGGTTCTGGTAAAATTTAATAACATCCTATGGTCATTATACAGGAGGTTAAATGTACCCTTAACCAAAGGAAAGTGCAGGGTAAGGATTAATTGCAGAATCTCTTTATTCTCTGAGGTAGTTTTTATGTAAGTATCTACTCGGTAATATTTATTATCCATTTCCATGTTTCATAAATGTTTTTTCAAGGAAATTATTTTCATGGGGATTTTTTACTGAAACATAATTTTAAAATTTTTAAATATTTATTCTTCTAAACCATTGTCATTAATGTCCATGTTTTCAAACTATTTTTAAGAATTTTCTTATATGGACATGAATGTTTTAAAATGTTAATTCCATTCAAAAGTCTCAAATTGGTTTGGGAAACATTGATTCAAAAATATCTTTTTAAATACTTCCTTTATAAATTATGTCACTTTTAAATGATTTTTTAAAAAAGTGATATTTCTCTCAGAGTTTTTTATTGATCATTTTCAACAATATCAACATCATTTATGGGATATTATTCATGATCTAGGTAGATTTATTATGATACAAATATTCCAAATTGTATTGAAATTTTAATGATATGTTTGACTGTGGATGTGTTATTTTTATACCATTCATGGTTTATCGATAATGTATTGACATTTCTAATGATAGTTTTAATACATATGTTTATGTTATGTTAAAAAAAATTTAAATGAGGAATGTATTGGACATAGTATGTGAAGGGTGGAGAACACTATAAATCCTCTTTGTAATGGTAGGTATCATTATACAAACTAGTGTCTTGGAATAAGGTCTTTAAAAAATCTTATTTGTATTCCTGGCACAAGGCCTTGAATAAGTGGATATGAAGTCTGGCATAATGCATTCCTTCATTATTAAATTGATTATTTGATATTTCATATGATTATTGAACTAGTAGAATATATATTTGAATAATTAAATGAAATTATTTGATTTATACAAGAAATATTATGCAGAATTTTATGTTTCGAAGTATGTTGTTTTAGTCTTATACATTTCCTTAAATGTTTATACTTATTTTTGAATGTATCCACTATACTGTTATCCTTACTGAGCATTTGAACTCACCCCTTTATTTTGTTTTATATTCCAAGGATTCTAATAAATATTTTATGATTGATAAGAAGGGTTAATCTAGTGTATTAATGGCAATCTAAAATGGTCGTTTATGTTGAGTTTTGTTTTATAATGTGTAATGTAACATTCATGTATATAATCTCTTTTCCAAGATTGCTAAACTAATTGGTCTTTTAGGACATGATTCCTTTTCATCATGCCAATGTATTAAAATATTGCACTGAATCTAGGATTCTAGGGTTCGGGCGTTATAATTGGTATCAGAGAATTTTAAGCAACACCCTTGGAAATAGATTTAGTTAAACCCCGATTAGAAAACATTACCCTACGATAGACTTTGAGGATTAGTATAGAAAAACATTCTAGAATATTGGCAATGTAGAGATTTTGTGTATATTCGATGCAACACATCCATGTATGGATACAAGCAGGCAGATACTATAGAAATTATCCCCTTGGTAAATGCTTGAAGGGAATGTGAGTTTGTTATAAGGTTGGAGAAAAAGGACACCAAGTACATGATTGCTAGGGTAAGAAAAAGGTTTCAAATGTACAATGCTTCATCTGCAAAAAGTTGGGACACTACGTGAAGCAATGTCCAAATCATCAAAGTATACCCCAAATGTTGCTATTGGATAATAATCATGTTATAATATTACCATAGATGTATAGTAATTATTAGAGTTCTTATATTGTTAATGTATGTTTTCATTTGAGTATTTTATTAATGATCTACATGTTATAGGAATTATAAAGTATATTATGATTGTACTACAGTACTATTTCATTATGGATTTCAGATTGTGTGGTACCCAGATATGTGACTCAAAAGCAAGTTAAATTTTTTTGGAAAATGCGTGGTTGAAGGAAAGATAAAAATTTAATATGGTCATAATACTGAGGTATTGATTTTGGATTAAGAGATGATAGATTTGGAGAAATTAAATTGGTTATTATTGAGATCCTTGAAAGTGATTAATGGTTTGCATATTCCATCATTGTTGGAGTTTACAACATTTTTTGATATAATGAATATATCTATTATTATATAAAGAATAAGGGAGGATGAATATAATCAACATGGTTTTATGGTAATTCAGGGTGTTACCATGTGTTAAAAGAATTCATGATGAAGGTATTCACATGTTATTATGTGGAAAAATTAATCTTCATTTTGTTTAACTTCCACATAAATTTTGGACTGTGAATTTGGAAGGAAGTATTATGGATAAGTCTAAAGGTAGGAATTGATTAATTCAGACATTGGATACTATTATTAAGGTTAAATCATTTCTCAAGATTATTTTTGGATTGTTATAAAAAGGACATCCTGGGGGTCGAGGGATAACACATCGAGTCTGACAAGGCCGTGAGACTTGAACCCACATCCAAAGGGTGATAAGGGTGCATCACCTACCACTAGGGTATGTGATGTCCTGGTTTGTATATTGTAGTATTTTTTTTAAATATTCAGAGAGATGCATTATAAATTCATTTTTTTGGAAGCCCATATGATTAGGATTAATATAATATTTTTGAATTCTATTATCTTTTGGCTTTAAAGATGAATTTGTGGTTGGAATTAGTTGAAGGATATAACTCTACGTGTCAAGTATATATTTTTCTATTTCTCAATGAAGAAATTATTTCTTAAAAATTAAGGAAGAGATCTTAAATCCAAAAATGTTTTATCCTAATACCATATGTTTTGTTGAACTGATGATGTTTTAAATCTTCATAGATCGATGGATTTGACGTCCTCAATTGTACACTTGTTTGTGGATGATGACCTAAATCACTCTATATAAATATTGATTATATGCATTATATTTTCAATTTGTGTTAGGTATTTTACATGTTTGAAATTTTGCATTGTGATTCATAAACTAACCTATTGTACGCCATTATTGTTCAATGTATCCTTGTAGAACGAATGAGAAGTCCAACAATATGCATGATCGAATGATTAATAAGGGTCATATCTTTCATAGTATTAATCCAACATTTAAATGGGAAATAGTATCCCACATATTCAAATCAGATGATTAATGGTATCATGTGTTAATATGATTAGATAATAATTCTCTGAGTCCTATGACGTTGAAGGGAAGTAAGAGAAGAAAAGGATGTAAGATAGAAAGATGGATTAGGGGGAGAGAGGAAAGAAGTATTTCCCCACATGTCATAACCATGGAAATAATAACCTTGGTAAATTCTTGAAGGGAATGGGAGTTTGTTATAAGGGTTGAGAAAAAGGACACTAGGTACGTGATTACATGGGTAAGAAAAAGGTTTCAAATGTACAATGCTTCATCTGCAAGGAGTTGGGACACTACGTGAATCAATGTCTAAATCATCAAGGTATATCCCAAATGTTTCTAGTGGATAATAATCAAGTTAACATACTACTGAAGATGAAGAGAAATTATTATAGTTATTATATTGTTAATGTATGGTGTCATTTGTGTATTTTATTAATGATGCACATGTTATAGGAATTATAAAGTATATAAGGATTGTACTGCAATACTATTTCAATAAGGATTTCAGATTGTGTGGTACCCAGATAAGTGAATCAATAGCATGTTATACTTTTTGGAAAATACATGGTTGATGGAAAGATAAAAATTTAATATTATCATAATACCGAGATATTGATTTTTGAGTAAGAGATAATTGATTTGGATAAATTGCACTGGTTATTATTGAGATCCTTGGATGTTATTAATAGTTTGTTTATTCCATCATTGTTGGAGTTTACGACATTTTTTGATATATGGAATATATCTAGTATTATATAAACAATAAGGGAGCATGAATGTAATCAATATGGTTTTAGGGTAATTCAAGGTGTTACCATTTTTTTAAATAATTCATGATGAAGGTATTCACATGTTATTACATTGAAAAAAGAATCTTCATTTTTTTTACCTTCCGTATAAATGTTGGACTGTGAATTTGGACAAAAGTATTTTGGATAAGTCTAAAGGTTGGAATAGATTAAGTTCTACATTGGATACTATTATTAAGGTTAAATCATTTCTTAAGATTATTTTTGGATCGTTATAAAAAGGAAATCATGGGGGTCGGGGGACAACCCATCACGTCTGACAAGGCCGTGAGATTTGAAACCGCATCCAAAGGGTAATAAGGTTGAATCACCTACCATTGGCGTACGTGAAGTCTTGGTTTGTATATTGCAGCATTTTTTTTAAAATAGTCAGTGAAATGAATTATAAATTCATTATTTTTGGAACCCCATATGATTAGGATTAATAAAATATTTTTGAATTCTATTATCTTTTGGAGTGAAAGATGAATTTGTGGTAAGAATTAGTTGAAGTATGAAACTCTACTTGTCAAGTATTTTTTTTTCTTGATGAATAAATCAATTCATAAACATTACAGAAGAGGTCCTGATACCCAAAATGTGTTATCCTAATACTTTATATTTTTTTGAAATGATGATATTTTAAATCATCATAGATCGATGCCTTTGAGGCCCTCAATTGTACACTTGATTGTGATTGATGACCTAAATCACTATAAATAAATATTTATGGTTTTTCTCCAATTATGTGTGTCTAATTTCCAGCAATGTTCTCCTAATGGAGATCATAATTTGGTGGTGACTTTTTTATTTCCATTTCCCTCTTATTAAGACTAAATTTTATTAACCCAATTCTAGATGAGGGTTTTCTAAAAAGTTATTTTTCTATTTCTAACCATTTTTTAGATGAATAATTGCAAATTATGAGGACAAAATTTGTTGAAGGAGGGGAGAATGTAACATCCCATGATTTCATAGTACGTTATGTCATTAAAGTAATTCAATAACTTATGCTACAAGCAACACTGAGTTTGAGCGCTCCACAACATACCAAACTAGCCGTTCAAAAAGCATTTGTGAATAATAATAACTAAATTTTGAATATTATATACACTATATAATTTTAACAACCATAATATGTGATTCTTAGACATAATATAAAAACAAATTTATTTTTTATATAAAAGAAGTATTTTTCAATAAAAATGAAATTTTACCCCCTTTTAATGGAAAACCATTTTTAAAACCAATATTTAACACCTATATATATTAAAATTAATGAAATTTAATTCATATTTAGAATAGGGACATAAAAAATGAAATTGGATAAAGTTTTGGTAGTTTTCTGATAACATTCATATTTGGATGAATAGTGAAGAATGCTATCTTTTAATTGAAAACAACTTTGTTAATAAAAATAATATATAATGTTAAATTATGCATTTGAATTATTTTGGGGTAGAATTAGATTATATTTTTATAATTTAATACAATGTTTTTCATTAATAGTAATTTTACATTTAAATTTGACATAAACACATTTCAATCTTTCAATAGTTTTTAATTTTTAAAAACACGTTTTTTTGGCTTTCAAAACGGGAATTAATTTTAAGTTAATTAATGCAAATTCCATGTTTTGAATTTGGTAAAATAGAATTCATTTTTGAATTTGGAATATAAAAATCAGATTAGGGTTAATTTTTTGTATTTTTCTGAAAACATTCTGTTTTTTATGAATAGTGAAAAACACTGTGTTATTGTTTAAAATGGACTATTTATTTAAATAAATATTTATTTTATTTAAATTATTTTTAAGTAAAAGTAGATATATAATACTTATATAATTTCAATGTAATACATTGGAATATTTTTATAATAATATTTGTTATATAAATTTTTATTGAACTTTTTACCGTCTTTTACCAACCATCTAGGAGAATTTGCAAATTTGAAAAAAAACATAATTTTACCACTTTTGTGAGTTGAATTTAAAATATTAGAGAGAAATTATTGATATCAGTAAGTATAATTTGGTTCAATAAGATGAAATTAATTTTTGGTGAATAGTTAGTTTTGACTTTTATTTACCACGGTTAAAAGTAAATAGGGTAATTAAAGGTATAAATTATATTATAAATACCCCCAAACATGTCACAATTCTATTGGATAAAAGTAATTCAACAAAAAACTACATTAGAAATAAAATATGATCATCTATGGTCCACTTGGATTAGATTAGGACAATTATTATTATTTTATTTAATGAAGTGTTAAAAGAGTTAAATTCAATGTTTAATTAATAAAACATTTTTAATATAGTGTTATACATAATATAAATTAAACTATAAATATTAATTATAAATATAAAAATATTTCCTAAATCATGTTATTTTATTTATAATTTTTATATATTAAATAATTATATTTATTTATGACACAATGATGATGCAGTAATTACCTTATGACTGAAAGCATCAAATTAATGGTATTATAAATTTTAAAATGAATATAATTTCAATATTTTTATGACATACACGAATTTACTAGGTTAATATGACATGTTAGGGTTGATTATATAAATTTTTTTGAAGTTATATGGTTTTATGACTTTCACAAAAACAACATACCAGATAGTGTCAAAATTGACCTAAATGAATTTTTTTTAAAAATACTATATTATTGTTTCAAATAATATTTCTAGAAAACTACGGTTAGCCCAAATTTCTTAAATAAAATTATATATGTATTTAAAGAACCACTTATGGATCTCTTTGAAGTTTATAGTATTTTTTATTAACCTTATAGTGTACAAATACACGAAGACACAGTAAAAGATAAACTATTTATCTAAGAGTTAAATCTAAATGATCAGGTTAAAATGAAAACCTAAACAAGTCTAAAACAAATTTTATGATAGAATGTTGAACCATAACCACCCATGGATAGAAGTAAATTAATTTGGAAATATTATAAATAGAATATGATTGTATAATAAATTAATATTTTAATCTTTTCCTATAGCGACCCTCACATCTCTTTTAAAAGGGAACTTCGACTTCTCTCAAAATCACACCTCCAAAACCATTTGAATTGCCGAAACCCTACCCAAATATCATAAAAACTTCCATTAAATCAACATATAGTCCTTAGTTTGATCATAATGCCAACCTATGGAGCCCTTTTGATCAACTCAAAAGGAAACGCCCGAAAAATAGATAATAATTTCACCACCCTCTTTCAAGTTCTTTTCTTCTTCTACTTCCTCTTTCTTTGACGGTTCCATACCAAAATTATAACTCCAATAAATTCTATATTATTTTATTTTATCATAAATATGGTACAACCATATTCATTATTCTATTCATCCTTTGAATGATAATATCACCATATGTGCGTACGTACGGCTTACCGACTCCACGTCGTGTGGTAATTAGTTATTCAACACTATGTTATTTGGATGGATTTAATGATGAGTACTATGTATATAAATAATTAAGATAACATGATAATATATCTGTAAAATTAATATACAATCCAATTTCATACCTTTTAATCATTAAGTAATTTACATCATCGCTCTTGTGTACGTACGGCTTACCATCTCCACGACGTGATGTGATTCATTTCCACATTCACCATTCATCGATGATTATAAAATTATATATTAAAAATATGTATGTAATATATGAAATAATAATTATACTGAGAATATATATATATATATATATATATTTGGGTACTTAAATATATCTTATTCACTAACTTCCATTCAATATGATATGAAAACAGAAATTACGTTTATGCATAGGTACGACCTACCATCTCTATAAACGGTGTTTTACATTTCATATATCTATCTAAAATAATTATTTATATTAGAAATATATATGATATATAAATCATCTGTTGTATTAGAAAAGTATGTAAATCATGATATAAATGATATGATCAAGAATAACAAGTTAAAACGCGTACGATAAAGAAAGCAATTATTACCCGAAATGTAAATTTAACATGGAAATAATTATTAAATGGGTAGTATAAAGTCATAAATGAATCATGTATGATATAATAAATATGAATATAGTTCTGTTATAATTTAATAACATACGATGGTCATTATACAGGAGGTTAAACGTACCATCGACCAACAGAAAGTGCAAGGTAAGGGTTAATTCCACAATCTCTTTATTATCTGAGGTTGTTTTTACGTAAGTATCTACTGGGAAATATTTATTATAAATGTCCATGTTTCATAAAAGATTTTTCAAAGGGATTCATTTAAATGGAATTTTTTACTGAAACTTCATTTTAAATATTTTAACGATTTATTCTTCTACACCTTTCTCATTAATGTCCACGTTTTCAAAATGGTTTTAAGTATTTATTTATATGAACTTAAATGTTTTAAAATGTTAATTCCATTCAAAAGATTCAAAGTGGTATATGACATTTTATTTAAAACAATCTTTTAAATGATTTCCTCTATAAATTATGTAACCTTTAAATGATTTCCTGAAAAATAGATATTTCACACTAAGATTTTTACTGATCATTTTCAACTATGTCAACATCCATTAAGAGATATTATTCTTGATTGAGGTTGATTTATAATGATAAAAATCTTTTATATTGTATTTATGGTTTTGTGATATGTTTGACTCTATATGTGTTATTTTTATACCATTCAAGGTTTATGTATAAAGTATTGAATTTTGGTATGATTGTTTTAATACAAATGTTTATGTTATGTTTAAACATTTTCATATGAGGATTGCATTGAACCTAGTAAGGGATGGGTGGAGCCTTCTATAGATCCTCGATGCATCAGTAGGTCTCATGAGAAAAACTAGTGTCTTGGAACAAGGTCTTGACAAAATCACATTTGTAGTCTGGTCATAAGGCCTTGACTATGTGGTTATGATGTCTGACATTATGCATTCCATCATTATGAAATTCACTATTTGATATTGCATGTGATTATTCTACTAGAAGAATAACCATTTGAATAATTAAATGCAGTTATTTGATTTAAATTGGCTGTATTATGCAGAATTTTAAGGTTAAAAGTCTTTGTTTTAGTCTTATACATTACCTTAAATTTTTATGCTTATTTGTGAATGTTTCCACTGTATTGTTATCATTACTGAACATTTGAGCTCACCCCTTTCTTATGCTTTATTTTCCCAGGATTCCAAGAAGTGATTTATGATTGAGAAGCACAGTTAAGCTAGTGTATTACTGGTGTTATCAAAAGATCATTTATTTTGTGTTTTATTTTCTAATGTGTAATGTAACATTCATGTATGTAATATTTTTTCCAAGACTGCTAAACTGATCGGTCTTTCGGCACATGAATCCTTGTAATCATGCTAATGTATTAAAATAATTCACAGACTCTATGATTCTAGGGTTGGGGCATTATAGAACATCTAAGACATGTATTGGTGAAATTGAAAAAGGAGAAGTTGTATGCCATGTTCAGGGAGTGTGACTTTGGGATGGAACAAGTCACATTATTGGGACATGTGATCAGAATATATGGAATTTCTGTAGACCCTTCAAAATCAAAGGCGATTGTGTAATGGCCCATGCCCTCATCTGTCGATGAAATATGTATGTTTCTTATATTAGCTAGGTATTACTGACATTTTTGTGAAATTCCCCATGATTTTCAAGCCTGCTAACTTTTTTATTAAGGAAAGAAGTATAGTTTGTCTAGACCAAAGAATGTGTCGGATTCTTTAGGGAGCTAAATAGACAATTGATTACTGCACCTATACTCACACTACCAAAAATTGGAGAATGTATTCTAATATATAATTATTATTTAAAGAAAATCTTGAGTTGAGTACTCATGAAAGATGAAAATGTGATAGCCTATGCCTCATGGTAGATGAAGATCCATGAGAATAACTATCTGACGCATTATCTAGAGATGGAAGTTGTGAATTTTGGCTTAAAAATATAGTGTCACTTCCTTTATGATGAGAAGTGTAACATATACACTGAACACAAGAGACTGAAGTATATATTCAAAAGAAAATATCTCATTATGCATCAAAGGATATAGTTAGAGATAATCATGGACTACAATTGTTGTATTCCATACCATTATAGAAATGAGAAAAAGGTGGATGATGCTTTAAGAAGAAAAGAACCTGCTACATTATCCATGTTATAGGCTGAGAAAGAACCTATCTACCTGGATATTCAAAGCATGGAGTTTGAAATCATAAGGGTAGGGGATACATCCTACCTTTACCAACTTATTTCGGTACCATATATCCAAGAGAAGATTAAGGAGCCACCAAGGGAAGATATAGAGTATCAAAAGTAGGTGAATGCAACAAAGGATGGGAAGCTGCAAGAGTTCCACATCAATGATGATGGTGTTATTAGGTTTGGAACATTACTTTTTTCATTCATAATCTAGTATAATAATGTATATATTGTAAAATTTGCATATCTCAACATTCTTTATCCATCCTGGAAGCACTAAGATGTACTGAGACAACTTAGAACACTTCTGGTGGGATAACATGAAGAAAGAGATTGAAGAATATATCTCATTGTTATAGGTAAGTTAGGAAGTTAAAGAATATTGAAAAGGTCTAAAGGGATAATGAAAACTATTTCTAATACACTTGTGTAAATGGTAGAATATCAATATAGACTTTGTCACGAGTCTCCGGAAGACGTCCATGGGAAATAATGTGATAATGGTTGTGGTTGATCAAATTACTAAGACTACCCATTTTATAACTATTCTGAAAGATCTCTTGATTGAACAACGTGTAACAATGTATGTGAATGATGTGTAGAGACTTCACGGTGATCCACTCTCTATTTTATTTGACCATGATCCATTGTTCGCTACTAAATTCTAGAGGAGTCTTCAACCTTCTTTGGGTGCTGAATTAAATTTCAGCACGACCTATCACCACAAAATTGACGGCCAATATGAAAGGCCTATTCAAATGATTGAAGATATACTAAGTGACTTCTATTTATAATTCAAAGGAGTATGATATCAATATCTCCCATTAGTTTAGTTCTCATACAAAAATAGATTCCACTCGAGTATTTAGATGGCTCTATATGAAGAATTGTATGGATAACGATGTAGAACTCCAACCTATTGAGATAAATTTGGTGAAAGAAAGATACTTTGACCAGATCCTTTTTATAGAGATGACAGAGAAGTTTCAAGTGATCCAGAAACATATAAAATCATCTCATATTCAGTAAAAGAGCTTTGCAAACAACCATCGAAGGGACTTGGAGTTCGTTATTGGGGATACAGTCTTTTTTCAATTATCACCATAGAAGATAGTCATGAGGGTTGGAAAGAAATGGATGCTAAGCCCAAGCTACATTAGACCCTTTGAGATCCTTGACTGCATAGGAGTCATGGCCAATCATACTGAACTTCCACTAAATATGGATCAAGTTCATGATTTGTTTTAGGTATCACTCATAACGAAGTACATACCAGATCCCTCACTTGTACTGAACTCAGAGGTGGTACCACTAGAAGATAATCTCACTTATGAGGATCAACCAGCAATGATTATAGACAAGATATAAAAGTTCCTACACAACTAGAAAACCCATCTTTTCAAAGTGTTGTGGAGGAACCATAATATTGAAGAAGAAACATGGGAACTGTAGGAGGTGATAAAGGAGAGGTATTCTCACTTTTTTGTGTCAAACAAAAATTTAAAGGACAAATTTCATAAGGGGGGAAGAATGTAATGAACAATGTTTCATTAATGGAATAACCATAATATTTTATACATTAGTATAACCATGTTAGGAAACAAAATAAAATATCGTGATACTAAATACTATGTGACCATTAAACATAATTTTTCAACTTTTTTATTTTGAGTTTCGAAAATCATACAAACATGGATGCATTCAAGGTGATTATTGGTGTCTAATGTAAAAATAATAATTTCTGGTGAATAGTAACATACCATTATGAAAAGTAACCTACCCTTATGAATAGTAATATGAACCTTATGAATTGTAAATCGTTCAATCGGATAGTAACCTCTTCCATGAATGATTAAAGAAAATTTACACATCTTATAATTGATAATATGAATATAGTAAAAGTATTAGTATTTTTGTATGTCATAAATAAATAAATAAATAATTTAAATGAAAATTTACTTTCCTAAATTGTTTTCATAAATTAACAATTATTTGTCTTCATGTTTTAATATATTTTTATAAGACCTTATGTAATTTTTGATAGCATTATAAAATCAGTTTTAATTTTTAAATTTCTATTTTTCAATTAAATTATGATTTTAATTAAATATTATATTGATAATATTTAGATATTTATTTTTATAAAATGGAGTTCATTTTTATTTTATACATCGATAAATTCTTAGGATAATTTTTTTGTATTTTTCTATAATACAAGAATTTTTGGTGAATAGTAAAATATATTAATTTACCGTATAAAAACATTATAATTTAAATCCACTAGTCCTGACATCAAGAGTGATGTAAGCACCCAAATCATGAACTAACATGACCTATTTACAATTTATAGTCATGAAATCATCAATATTTCTTTTCCTAAGAATAATTAATAAACTAATAATTGTATATTAGGAAAACCCTCCTCCCCTCCACTATAAATACCACCCCTCACAACCACATTTCCCAACAATTCTCAAGATTCGAGACATTCCTAATATATTTGCAAATATCTTCCCTAGACCCTCCCCTATGACCAAGATCTCTTGGCCTCATCTAAAGACGAATCCTAGGTTCCTTAAAGAGGATCTCAATAGTTAGATTCAAGAGGTAATTCCTCTCTCTATTTTCATTCAATTTTCTTTCAAAATTCATTTATTTTCTATCTTATCCTAAAATTATCTTATCCAAATTTCATGATAACTATTTTATGATTATTGTAATTTTATTATATCATTTCAATGGAGGACTATTCATTATACTCCTCCCCCTATCTTTTTGTTAATTAAAATGAAATCGTTTCCCGTGATGTGTTAATTTACCTACATCATTGGTGATGCACTTCTATTTTTTTTCAACACCATCAAGGATTTAAATAAAACCATAAAATGGTTAAAAATTGATTTTAATGTTTATGTTTTTTCTTCTTTTATGTTATATAACTAACTTATTTACATGACACTAAGTGATAAAATAAAACAAGTTCACTATGATTGAAAAACCACCCACATTAACCAAAAATGATCATCACTAAATTTTAACTAAAGATTCATCCTCACTGTATATAACCAAATTAATTATAAGATCATTTATATCTCTATAATGTCACTAATTATATATATAAATAAATGTTTATGTTAAACAACATTTTAAATGAACATACATTCATTAATACAAGTTAATGTTCATAAAAGATAAAGAAATTAACAGTCCAAAACAAAGAATTTAAACTCTATAACTCATCTAAATGCTAATAAAAAAACATAATGAAAACCATAATAATAGATATTCACGTATAAAATGATTTCTAATTTCTAATTAATTAATATAATTTCCTTATACAGAACATTAATGTGAAGAAATGGTTTTGATACTAGGTAAGGGGAAATCTCGAACCCAACTATCCTTCTTTAGAGGTTACCTCTTCAACCCATTTTCAGAATGGATGTGCCTTAAAAATCATTTATTCTTTATTATATTTCCATTTCTAGAGTATACATAATCAATAATTGATTTTATGAAAAAGAGTTTTTTCCAAAAGAACTCTTTTTTCAAATAAACACTCCATTTTTTACTTCTCAATGATTGTTTCACTCATCACTCATGGTTAATAGTTCTATGTCAAAAATAATATTCCCTATTTACTTAAGGAACCAATATTTTATAAATGTATGATTTTTTATGTGATATCAATTTCTTTTAATGGGTAATTTTATGTTCATGTTTGACATATTTTCAACGTTCCATGCATGATGATGTAAATATTATGATGAGACGAGTGCGCCTGGAATTATATAACACAATATGAATGTTTTAATGTTATTGGTGTGCCCAAAAATATATAGTTCTCCAATTAATTGGATATATTTAGGAATCACATGAGTTAATTTTAAATTATGTGAGAACATGATACAATATTTGTTCACAACTATGTGTGGGTGATGACCACGAAGACATGATGTTTTATTTTTATGAATTGACCCATTTTATTCCTTTATCTAATTATTCCTCTCGGGATTTTGATGGTGATGTTATGATTATGATCACCCATGCAATTTTTTTCTTATCTATCCTATTAATGGGATATTAACTCACCCTTTTTTGATGTATATTCTTAGGTTATTATGTATACTAAGGAGTTGTCAAGGGATAATAAGAATCTTGAGAAGAATGAATTAAATAAATATTTATGCATTATATTGTAAATGTTACTTTTTGTCCTAGTATTCCAGAGACACTATCCTATAGATCCTCTTGGTTTAATAATATTATGTTTTTTATCATTATAATAATGTAATAGTAATATTAGAAAACATAGGGTCGCTATATTTATCAAGAAGTAGAGGATTGGTTCTATCGTTTCTAGATATTTATTCACCTCTTGAGTATCATTTTTATCTATAGAGGATGGTGCCAATTAATTTATGATCTCCATGATCAATCCCATTCTCTTTTATCTCATTGATTCATCCTAATTACTATATCAAGGAATTTTGGTATATTTTGGTCCACTACATGAACTTCTCAAATGGTAATCTATATAATATTTTTATTCAAAAGAATATTACCTTGAGTAAAGTCTACTCTACCAACTTGTGGAACCTATGGAAGATAGCTCCGAGGTATAAAACATTAATCAAATAATATACTAAGTGATCAAAAAATTAGAAATATATTTGTTAAAAAAACAAAATACATAAAATATTTTATTATGATCACGAACTAAAAATAAGCGACATACATCCCAAGCTCCCTTTGTAATATGAGGCATGACATGAAAAAAGAAAGCTTGGAAATATTTTAAACATACCCATAAAGTCCCAAAAATTCAATATTCAAACTACCAGCATCATAACATTTAGCACAAACCACATATGATACCAAACTATAATGAACAAATCTAGATACCCACACAAACTGATACCCAACTAGAAATGTCACATCTCTAAAGGGTGTTGATGATACTTATGGGACGACTTCTAAAACCTGATGATTAAAAATTATTGGGAACAATTTCTACAAACATAAAGTACGAAAAATGGAATATATATATATAAGGATGAAAAAACTGAATATATTAAAAAGGAATATATTCCATAACTAAAGGGAAGCATTATAAGAAATAAAACCCCAACTTTTCAAAACAAAACCATGGTATGAGTCATCCCACAAAGTAAAAAATACAAAATAAAAAATATATAATCTATATGAAAGGAATTAAATGAATCTATATATCACTATATGATACATAACATAGCTAGTAGAAGCCTCATCACCTCACTAAATCACCATACCTTTCTCTTCAATAGAAGTCCAAACAATGTCTATGCTCTGTCGATGTGGTGCACTGGGGGAGTAGGATCCCACGTAGGTTTTCCGTATCAATTACCTTTAAAACAATTTTATCCTGATCAATGGAATTTTAAAACATTCACCTTTTCCACAGTTTGAAATAATCCAGTTAAGAAATCATCAAATCATATCACAAATGTCAAAATTGTAAATCGTTGAAATTACGCCTGACTCCAAAACAATCAGTTAAATCACACCAAGTATTATTATTGGCTTGTCTCAAAACAATAGTCAAATCTAGACCTAGAAAATTGTCCACTTGATTCCACTAAACATATGCATCGAATCTAGTGATCAGAAGACACCCTAGAATGTGAAACTTCCAATAGTGTCAACAAGTCCATAGATCAATGCATCTAGGGTTCATATTAAGACCCGATGAGTGAATCCCTTAATTGGATAAATATATGAGGCATATTAATAAACATTCCAACTATGTACCGAAGGCTTTTCACATGCTTCATTATACAGCATATTTCATCATAACCCATCATATTAACCATTTCATAAATCCATTTAATAATGATTTAAAAATACCTTATTCTTTTGCTAAAAATTATGTAAAATAATAATTTCTCGAAAAAACACATTTTTAGACAATAATATTATTCAATAAATAATTCCATTTTATTTATAATTATCTTTAAAATATAGAAATCATTGTTCATTAAAAAAATGATAGATACAAAACCACCTTACACAAAAATCAGGTTACACATTCTAAAAACTGGAAGGAACACCCCTAGAAGGAGTGAAACAAATCATTGGACCTTAGTAAAATTCCCAAACCATAGAATATTATTCTATAAACAACAATTTAATCATAATATCAGATCACATATACAATAAATAAATCAAAACCAGAACACTACGACCAAAAATGTACAAGCCATTAGAATAATATCCCACAATAGATCTAGAAAGGATCCTGAAGAATATCACCAAAAGATCAATGGATCTGAAAATGTACCCCAACTGGGATACAATTACTAATTGAAATTAATGAGTGGAATGATCACTTATATGGAGATATAGAACACATCCACCTGGAAGATCAATCTCCAAATGAAATGAGTCGAATGGAATAATGGTCCTTGAAATCTATTGGGATAGCTCATTGTTTTCGAGAGAAAAGTATTCATGATGAATGAAACGAAATTCAAAATTAAAGCATGGTTGAAAAAAATAACCCTAATACAATAAAAAAATGTGAAACCATTTTATGAAATGCATTTATTGATTTTAAATATATTCATAAAAAGTTGTCGCATGAGATTAAAAATAACATCGATCAGCCTTTTCATGACATGAATGCGTTTCACGACCTATAAAATTTTCACACTATGAACTTGTTCATGGAATATTACTGCTGATATATTCCTGTATTCTAATTATTTCATTGTGTGAAAGTTTCTAGTAGGCTATTCACACTCAATATTATATAAAAACTAAACCACCTCCATATTTTTTCAAACCAAAGGAGAACCCTCATATTCCTTCTACACATTCTTACCCAGACACCATTTATTCAAAAAATCATACATTGATAAATATTCGGTTAGTTCCACTAAATAATTCTCTCTATCCTTGAATGGTCTAAAATTCACCCTGAAAAAATTGAAATTAAATGAATGATGGGAAAAGACCGAAAATAAGGAAATGAGATGTTACATTCTGAGACAAAATTGTGATGGAATTAAACCCTTTCTTTAGTATAGTAAAAGGTTAAATGGTTAATTGGATCAGACTAATGATTTTCATGAATTCATTAGCACTAAAAATATATGTGATAGAAATCCACATTATTTATAATATATAGTCATATACGGATTAATACTTCTATATTGTTACAAAATGTTAAATACAAGGAACTAAAATATTGTCTACATTGTATAGAAAATGATATATATAAATGTTATCAGTTTTAATCTTGTTTAATAACATATTATATGAGTTATATAATATTTCAAAAGTCATCACTGTTTGATCAGGGTAGTTTTACACATAGTAGGGTGTCAATGGATTATCATGTGCAAGGAAAGGTGGAATAGATAATCTTAACTTTTAAGTAACAAAATATTTTTAGGTTCTTTGGGAAACACATAGGTAGGAAACCCTATGTGGAAGGACACTATAAGAATATAGTAACAATTCATTATTTAATGGACATTGTTATTGAGTTATCTACTAAAATATCAATGATTTAAGTAGGAAAATATCATAATATTGGTCATCTAGAATAACTAATTTTTGATATGAACAGAAAATAGTGAACTTATTACATAGATATATCTGGGTCACTTCCAACTAATTGGTATAATTTAAATTTATTAAAATTAATCACTTTAGTGGGACAATATTTAATAAATTTATTTATTAAATGACTAAAAATAAAATTGTACTCATCTTTTAAAACCTCACATTTTAGATAATAGTTTAATCATTATAATTTAAATTACTTTAAGCTCAATAATTGTGATGGAAAATACTAATTGATATAACATTATAGACTAGTAAAGAATCTTGAGAATAATTAGTATCCATGATGACTAATTAAATATGAAAAATTAATCACTCCCTCAATATACATAATGTGAATTAAGTAGTCAAAATTATTTGATTCTTTTGTAAAATATCCAATGGATTTTTTGGATAGAAATAATATCATTATTATTTTTAGGGGGCCTTAAGACAGCAAGGTAGAGTGTGTGTATGTATGAAATCATGATGATAAATTATATTAAGAAGATAAAATAGGAATGGTGTATGCATTAGAGGTATAAGCAATCAATGATATTATTTAGATACTTTGAAACTGAAGAATCATCACTATCCACTCAACTAATCAATATTAAATGGAATTACACTTATATTTAGAGGGATAAAACAACTTTTATAGATTTATATTTCAACAAAATATACTATATAATCAATCATGTAATGGATGATATAGTTTTTTCCAATTTAAATGCTATGAATTCCTTGATAATTTACTTCATCCAAAAATTATGTTTAGAATAGTTGTGTATGGAATTGAATGTCCAATATCCTATCATTTAATGGGAATATAGAAAGGTAAATGTTCACAACAGAACAAAATACTATTTTATAAGGTTCAACAATCTTATATACTATAAACAAAAAATATATTTTAATTTAAATGAAGTATTATAAAGGATGGTTGTTACATAAATTATAAAAAAATGGCCATTAGTGAAAGAATTTCTCAATATAATTTAAGGTATTAATTAAAAAGAATAGAGAGTACACCTCATATATTATGCTATAGAAATTAATTCATATATATAAAATCATATACAATAACAACTATTGATTATAAAATGTTTTGAATATTATTATGTATTCAAAATTGATAGATAATTGATGATGAAACCTTGACGCATGGATTCAAGAGATAAAGTAATATTGACTCAAAATGAATCACCAGGTCTACGAAAAAGTACCCCATAAACACAAGAATAAATGAACATATTAATTCATTTATGGCTAGTGGAGAGTTTTTAATGGTGACATGAAAATAATATTCCCTTGGTAATCATATCTATATAGAAAAATGTAATAAAATATGCAATGAAATTAAATATCATAGAAGATGGAATTATTAAAAAAGAGTTTATAATAGATTCCATGTATGTTTATACACATAATTAAAGATATACACCCCCATGTTATAGGTAAAAAAGTTTATAATAAACAATATAAAATTAAATTATGGAGATACGAGTGCACTCTCTAGTACATCATTGTACTGCCTCTAATCACCATGCTCTGTCTCCATAGCTATCTGATACTAGTCCCTTTCCCATTCATAGAACAATTCTCATTAATTATATAGATATATTGAGATTATCAACTTGTGTATGAAAATAAACCTAATAGGACACCATTAACTAGTCCTTAATGCAAGTGAACATTCTTAAGAGGATTTTTCCATGATAATAATGATGTGAACAATAGGTCTATAATTAATTATGCTATGTGAAATATTTTACTAAAAAATCCATCACAAACCATTCCCATAATTTCTTCTACTCAATGATTTAAAAATATTTATAATTTAATTATTAATCATGGTCAAAAACTATTTGTCCATTAATCTCATTGTATCCATAAGGCCAACAAGTTTTGGTTTGGGCCATAAGGCTATTAAGACCGATCTCTCTCAGGGTTCATGCAACATGACCATCATATCTTGACTTATTCACCAATCAAACCACATTTTAATTGCACACTTGACTCTATATCAATTCAAGAAACATTATCAACATATCATTGTACTACCTCAAGTTAGGCCATAAATTAATTATTCCTAACCCTATGTATTGTTCTATCCTCATCATTATCACAAGTCACATATTGTACCACTATAATTGATAATATTATGATTATGGTAAAACTATTATTTTTTACAATAAAAAAATCCATTAAAATAAAAACATCCACAAAAGAGGAAAAAACACATAAAATCACAATATTACAAATACAACATGAGTATCAGTATCCATAAAACCACCCATATGTGGTCTATATAAAACAAGGGTCTCATGGGATTCCAAAACACACACTTGTGATGAACATCAAACATGGTTCTTAATGATCAAAAACACATACCATCACATCATTTGAAAAATATTATATAAGGTATATATTTGGTAAAAATATTCATTTCCTATCCTTGGAAACATCGATGTCATTATTTGAAAAGATTTTCCCCCAAAACACACTCATATGAAAACTAGATCAAAATATCCTAATACTGGTAAAAAAAATATTATAATTATACATGAAAAGGTATTGTAATTATATTTTTAAAGGAATAAATACATGAAGGTAGAACCATATCAATGTAAATAATATTAAATACCATTAATTTTAAAACTGTGTATGATTGAAGAGGATAACCAAAAACTCTTGGAATAGTGACATGATAATAAAGCCTACCCCTCACTAAGCTAACAAAATTATGAACAAGCCCCAAAATTCTAATATTTCCCAGGTCCAACACTCAAATAAATAAAATTATCAAAATCGTGAAACTAATTTTGTATATATATCTTATGGATCTAAGGAACTGATAAGAGATGAAGGATAAGTCAAATAAAAAGGTAAAAACTGATTTAATGGTCATTATATATCATTTATTGAATATCACTTGTATTGAATCTTCAGAATTCATAGATTTGGTAAATATAGTGGTAAAATTAGCAATCTCAAATTACTATAACAATAACCAACATGGTGAAATAATGAATATCACACCATTGGTGGAATTGATAATGTTATGATGATGATCTCCTCTATATAAAGCCACTATGGTGTGGAATAAAATCCCTAACCATTTTGGAATCATCACGCATTCTAAAGTGGTTTGGTGAGTTAAATTCAAAAATGGTCTATTTGGGGACTCCTAGTCCTATATTATTAAGACCACACACAACCGTGGTATACTTGCCTTTCATATTTCACACAGGTAGGTTGTAGGTCCAAAACAGCTAACACTATAGTGTAGTGCTACACATGGTGTATCTTGAAAATCCCAAATATAGTCTTTCAGGAATAATGGTTCTCCAACAATTTTTGAACCCATAGATTACCCTTAATTTGGTAAATATTATATTCCATTAAAATTATGAATGTTACAAACCTTGCACTATAATGAATTCTAATCCCATAGAAGTGCCTTTAGTGATCTTGGTTAAATAGATCATGTAATTGTGCCAATAAATCAGACTCATTCTTCCATGTATCCTTTTCAATTTATCAATAATAAAATAAGAATTGGAAAAGTGGAACAATATTCTCTTGCAACACATTATTTCCCTAGTCTATAGAATTCATTAGGATTTCCACAAATAATTCATGAGGATATTTATCAACGTCCGAAAAATAAATCACATGTGTAGGTTTTAAAATGTACATTTTAAGCATAGAATAATTTAACATGTTATAAATAACATTATGTAATCTAGGAATATCTAAATGGTATAACACTATTCTGATACACTAAATAATCATGAATTATCCCAAAAATATCAGCACTAGCTTCCCTTACATACAACATCATTGATTCTCTAATCAATAATTCACATGAAAAATAATATAGTTTACCACTAAAAACTACAAGGGTATTCTTATCTTATAGACATATGATCACCATCTCCTCATAGTGGTGAATAACTAGGTAGGAATGAATTACACTTTAAAGAATTTATCCTACACCAATCTCAACCCCATAACTGCTAACTCACCCACCACATTCCAACATAATAGTGAGGTACATGAATGATAATATGGATCCAAAAAATGTTTCATAAGAATTCAATCGTAGATTTGGGTTTTCTCTAAATTATAAATCGATGATAGGTGATCAACCAATGATCCACCAAATTACATCATTCAAACCCATAACATATCCTCTAATTACTGAATCACCCTAATTGACTATACATATTTCCACTGATGATTCACCATACTAATTTTCAACTAGGTACCCAAGGCCATCTATGTCATGACCCATCCCTCGGGTCCCAAGCCCTGATTAACCTAATCCAACCACTCATAGGACAGGGGTTCGCGATTAGCACTAGAAAGGAATATCTCTAAAAAGGGAATAAATTACCTTTAAACCTATACAAAAACACAATCTATGAACACAACAAGATGTAACCACGAAGTAAAACTGTAGTTTTAAAGGTTTGTGCTAAAATTATAGGTTCCGAAATAAAAGCCCAACTGAAAATATACAACTACAACTTAAAACAACAAACAACTCTTAAGATTTTCCACTGAGGATCCTACCTGAAGGGTAGGTACAACTCATCTCCATAGCTCTCCATGTCAACCATCACCGTCGTCCACCATCAGGTCCTAGCTCCCCAAGTCTCATTCAAGGTTTTTCATCATCTTAAAAAGAAGAAATAAGGTGAGGGTGACGCCCGTTCCGGGGTGAGTATAACAATACCTAGTAGGGACCATGAGAACCCCATTGATCTCTTTGAATTTCCACAAAGGAAAACCACAAAGCATGATCTCAGACACAAACCACAAAGCAAAAGACTCCGCTCATAACCTAGTATAAATGATAGAGAGAAGTAAAGATGAGTAGTCCTAAATCTTGATAATCTTATTTTGTCATGTGGCCATACTATTAACTATACATAGTTTGACCGATATCATATTGGAAGGTAATAACCCCCATTGACCCATAAAGGATCTGACCCGCCCGGGATCGATAGGTACTAATCCTCGCTGACCCACATAGGATCCGACTCAAGAAAGATCGATAGGTAAAAATCCCCACTAGACCCACATAGGATCTAACCCTCATAGGTTCAATAGGTACTAACCCTCAGAAGACCTACAGAGGATCTGACCCCCACAAGATCGTTATGTTGTTGATCCGCGACTAGCCCCTCTAAGGTTGGTCCTCATCGGGTTGCGGAATGCTGATCCACACATGGTTTCTAGAATGATGATCCACACATGGTCATTAGAATTCTAATCCACATAGATTCTCTAGTTACTGATCCAAACATGATCGTTCAGTCATGATCCACAGAGGATCAATAGGTGCAGACCCACATAAGATCGCTTAGTGCTAACCTATGTACGATCTGTCTCCAACCTCTATCTTACATCCAGCCGCATGATTTTCGTACATAGTATTCTAGAATCTTAGAGAAACTAATCCTAAAAAAATCAGTCATATTTCAACAGGGATGATGTTCCATAGGGATGTAACCCAATGATCTGTCACATTATATGGGTTTCAACATAATAGGTGTCACGTCAACCAGATGCCCGGTCTATAAGTTATTGGGATTTTAGTACCGAGGACCCAGATGGATTCGTGGTCGATCCAACCCAGATGAACTCCAAATTTCTTCAAAACAATCATGGAATATCTAAAAAGGATCTTATCGCTCCAAGGATCCCAATGTCATAGATAGTTCATCAAAAGAAGTCTTTTTCACAACATATAACCTTTTGAGCGTACCAGAGCCCGAGAGGGGTCCGGTCCAATCATGTCAAACTGACTTGGACCTGCCCAATCCAGACTGAACTAGCTTGGATAGGCCTGGTTGGTCTGGGCCAGGGTGGGCTTGTCCCGCAGGTCCGTGGACCAGCCCGCCCCACCATAGCTAGGTTACGCCGCAGTGGCTCTTCCGCCGGCAGGCACAACCCATGTGGTGGATGCATGGTCAGCCTCATGGATGACTCAAAGATCCATTTTTTAATTTAAATATCTTTTCTTGGTGGTGCCGCCTCATCACTCGTGGGAACCACAGAGATCGAGACCCCTCCTTCTCCATGGATTCATAGTCGCATCTTGCACACCACAGTACATGACGGATCAACTTCTCCTGCCTCTATGGCCGACCGAGAGCCATCCGCATGTCCATCCAATGTGGCACCAAGTGGACCACCTCATTCCACGGTTGGCGACCTCTGGAAGCCTCCTTCACCTTCTGGCATTATCGCATTGGTTTCGTGTTGGTGGGACTTCTGTGTGCCATAGAGTGGGCTTTGGTGGTCTGTGCTTCCATCTGGATGTGCCTACTGGCCTCCCATGATCCTTCCATCGTTGTGTGCCTCCCGGTTTCCAATTTCCATCATGTTGGTGAAGAACTCAACATGAAGGAAGTGATGGAGTTTCTAGACTTGTTTTTTTGTCCCATTCCCTCTGTGTTATCATTATAACAAGTGGGATATTATTCAATTCATTCGAGATAATATTTAATAAATAAACCCCCACCTCATATTTCGTTGGAGATGTTGCAGTGGTGGAAGGAGAATCTGTGCTTGATGAAACCACTAGTGTTATTCATTCATGTTTTGATTCCTCTTACTTTTTCGTCCCAGTATCCATTCCTTGGTGGAAGTCACCACAACACTTCGTCAAAGGTTCCTCACCTTTGTGCCAAAATCCCAGGCCCGAGCATCTATTAAATAGACGGAGGATCCAAACATGTTTCCAGACATTAATGTGGTTCATTTATGAACTGCATTTAATGATACAATGTTGAGGTTACAAAAGAGAATATGCAAGCCATTAAATGGATTGCGAAGTTATTGTTCCTGCCACCACCACTCAAGAGCTACAGAAAAGAAATAAAATAACTATTTTATTTTTTTTAATTTTTTTTAAAGTCCAAATTTTATCTTTTTCTCATGAACTACGGAAGTCTATCTGAAGCTTCTCTTAAGAGAATATCGACACTATGGATTCAACGGTGGTCTCAAATTTCAATTTTGTGCACCAATTAAAATTTTAGAAAACACAGCCCATACATTTTATGAACACAAGTTAAAAAAAGTTCAGAATTCCATTCATGGTTCATCGGTCCTTAGAATCAATCATCGTCAATTTTTAAAATCTCGTAATAATCCCAAATAATTTAAAAAAAAATTACCTGTAATTTTTCGGTCTTGAAATTATCCCCACCTAAGTTATTTTCATCCCTAAAAGATACAACAATACTGGGGAAAAAATGGGGGTACTGAGCACATATCTGAGCCTCCCACTCCCATGTTCTTTTTTAGAGATCCTTATGCTACCAATGAACTTACACTTGAGGAATCAACCGCCCACAATAGACCATCTCTTATCGATCCTCTATCTCCACCGAGAACTCTACAAACGTCACCCCATCATCGATTTCCATCTCGCCCCAGTTGATAAAGTGTGATGTATCATGCATGTATCTCCTCAATTACAACACGTGGAATACATTATACACTCGGTGCATCTTTGGGGGAAGATCTAGATGTTAAGACACCTCACATACTATTATGGGGATATGGAAAGGTTCGTTGAACCTTGGAGATAACTTTCCAACCTGGCCAAACCTCTGTATTTCTCGTTGGGGTGAGACTCATAGGAAGACATGGTCTCCCCCAAAAACTCCAAGGGTATCCATCTCTTATCGTCATAAGACTTCTTCCAACTCTATGTAGTCTTTATCCACTCCTAGATGATTTGTACTTTCTCTGTGGTTTCTTGTACCAACCATGGACCCATAAGTTCATACTCCTCTAGGTATGTCCCCCAAAGAGGTGATGTACATGGTCATCCGTACAAGGACTCAAACAAATCCATGCTGATGGTGGAGTGATAAATATTATTTTATGTGAATTCCACCAGGGAAATTTAGTCCCCCAAACTACGGCCAAAATCGAGGACACAACCACGAATCATTTCCTCGAGTGTCTATATGGTCCACTCCATCTGGCCATCTATCTAATGATAGAAGGTGGTTCTCAGGTGTATCTGAGGCCCAAAATCCTCTACCAATCCCTTCCACAAGTGGTATATAAAACATGTGTTGTAATCCAAGACTATTTTCGATGGAACCTCATGTATTCACATGATCTATTTCATGTAGAGACTTCACATGCCCTCTACAGATCCCTACCTGTGGATGGGTAGGAAGTGGGATGACATGGTGAGTCGGTCAATGATCACACAGATAGAATTGTGGCCCCTAGAAATATGTGGTAGCCCATTCCCAATGTCCATGGAGATACAATGAAAATTCCACTCTGGTACCTCATGTGGATGTGCTATGCCTGCTGTTACCTAATGCTCAGCCTTCACTTGCTGACAAGTGAGGCATCAGGATACAAAATCTACCTCTTCATTCTTCATACCTTGCCACCTATACTGATGCTGAAAGTCAGAGAACATCTTCTACACTCAAGGATGTACTGCTAAAGGGTATGTATGGAACTCCATCAACTCCTACTCTCATAGAATCACTGGTACCATGGTGCGTCCTCTATATAGGATGATGTGCTCCCCATTATCATAAAATCCTTCAGAAGCCTATCATGAGGATATATGAGCATGTCGGCCCTCATAGTCAATATCCCAAGTTGTACTTACCATGCTTATTATAGAAGTGGAGGAATGATAGTCAGAGACTAGAGGTAAGCTGCTCTATCACTATCCAAGAAGCATATCTACAATGCGGCTAGCTGCTATATTGCCCCACTTAGCAGCTATATACTATACCTCCTACTAATTGTGTCATCCACTATGTTACCCCTCCCAAAAGTATAGAATATCTCAAATTCGTAGTCCTAGAGGAATTCGAGAAATCTTCGTTGTCTCAGGTTCAGGTATATATGTGAGAAGGTATACCTAAGACTATTATGATCAAAGTAGTTTGTAAAATGTCTGCCCATCAAGTAGTGACACCACATCGTCAGTGCAAAGACCACTATTTCTTACTCTAGGTCATGGGTAACATAGTGATTCCAATTTTGTCACCACTTTCATGAGCAATAGGTGATCACTACTTACTCATTTATCAAGACACAACCTATTCGTGTCCCTAATGTGTCGCAGTAGACAACATACTCAACACCCTTTTCTTGTAGGCTCAAGATGGGTGCACTTGTCAGTCTTGGCCTCAGCTCCTAGAAACTCTGATGGCCCTTCTCCATCCGCAAATAGGATTCCCTTTCTTTTCCATGGATGAAAAGGGTGCTGCTACCCTATAGAATCTGGTACAAATCTTTTGTATTACCTACCCAAATCCAGGAAACTCTCCAACTCACTCACACTCCTGGGTGGATCCCATGAATGCACTATCTCTATTTTTCTTGATCCAATACGACTCTAGCCTCGAAGATAACATTCCCCATGAATTGTATTTCTCATATCCAGAACTATCACTTCGAGAGAACTCCATAAATTTGGCTCTCTCAGAGTGTATCGAGAACTATCCGCAGGTGCGTGGGGTGATCCTCCTCAGATGTCGAGTATATTAAGATATTTTCAATGAAGAACACCTTGAATAGATCGATGTATGGCTAGAATATCCTATTCACGAGCCCCGTGAACACTGCTAGTGCATGGGTTATTCCAAAAGGCATCACCAAGAATTCGTAATGGCCATACTGACTTCTAAATTCTGTCTTCGGTTCATTCTTATCTCGTACGTTGAGATGGTGAAATCCTGATCTGAGGTCTATCATCAAAACCCAACGAGCTCCCTTCAGCTGGTTGAAGAGATCATTGATCCTCGACAAAGGATACTTGTTCTACTCAGTCACTGGGTTCAGATGCTAATAGTCCACACAGAGCCTTAAACTCCCATCTACCTTCTTGGTGAACAAGATCAGGGATGCCCATAGAGAAACACTAGGCCTTACGATCCCATTTCTTACAAGTCCTCCAACTGTACCCTGAGCCCACGAAGCTCCACAAGATCCATCTGATATGATGGTGTGGATGTCGGTGTTGTCCCAAGGTACATTCCGATGTGAAATTCTACCTCTCTACAAGGTGGTAGTCCCAGAACATCATCAGGGAAGACATCAGCATACTGGTCCACAACAACAAGATAACTCGGACTACTCACATTAACTACTCTGAGGGTGAGGCCAGCCAACTGATGACTAATTGGATGAACCCTCCTCAGAGATAGTCCATCCTTGGATATAAAGGTTTCCTTCTCACCGGTAAAAGTTAACCCGATCCCATCCTCGTGATCACAACTCAATTATTTCCTGAAACAGTCGATCTAAGAATAGACTATAGATAGCATGTCCATACCCCGTATGACGTCGTCAGGCCTCGACGCTACTAATAGGAGATCCCAACCAAATATCTCGCCTCCCATTGTGAGTTCACACTCCTTTCACCAGTGTGAAATCCTCAAATTTTTATTCATAGGAGTCTCTAATCACAAGGATGAAGCCAACGACTCCATTAGAATCTTTAAGATTTGAATGAGAGCCCTGGATATGAAAGAGTGACTGAAATATCTGTCTATATGTACTATAGGTATGGAGGAACAGACATAGATCGTACCTCTAATCTTCTCTGGAGCACCGCGGTCATATGCCCCTGCTGCCTGTAGATGTACCCAACCTTGTCCACCTGCTCCCTGTTGTTGGGGTGGACCACCTGGTGGTGGTGGCGGTATAAAATCAAAGTTCCACCCACAACCTACTGCACATCATGTTCCTCTACCACTTCCACTACCCTACAGACATCCTCATTCAAATCTTTTCCTCTTCCTTGGAGGTCACTCAACCGTCCGCTAATCGTATGTACGACGAGATGGGTAGTCGCGATCCATTTGGCACTGCCCACCACACGCGAAGCTCACTCTGCCTCCCAGCTGAGCTCCTCTACTCATAAGCTCTGCACCTCCAACCCTGCATCTCGGGGTCATCCACTAGCGGTTCTGGCTCTCTTGGGCATCTGCATCATCAACCTACTACCTCTTACATATGACTTGGCTATCTGTCCTCTGGTGGTGGCTCTCACCCTCGGTGCCTGCTCAAGTAAGAATCTCTCGACTAACAATCCTTTCTCGAGCACTCGATCCAACTTTGGGATATTGAATGTTATCTTAGACACTCTGATCTCTCACCAGATACCCTATTCAATGGTTTGGGACTTTGAGAATGGGTCTCGTACTCGGTCGGTGGAGTAGCCCAAGAAGCTAGTGAATCTCGTTGAGTACTGGGCTACTGACAGGTTGCCCAGCTATAAGTGAAGTAGCTCCTGAATACGCATAGAGAATAGTGTCTCTGGGATGAAATCTGCCCTGAAAAGGCTCTCAAAATACACTCAGTCAAGAAATAGTGTGTTTGTGCATAGAGTCATGCAATACACTCAGTCATCGTGTACCGTTCGCTAGTGGGGCTGCTGTCAGCTCACCTGGTATACCTCAGAGGCCTCTATCACTGAAAATCATTCAATACACTCAGTCATCATGTACCGTTCGCTAGTGGGGCTGGTGGAAACTACTTTCCAATGGGTGGTCGTGCTACTGGTGCACCACTAGAAGGTGGTAACATAGTAAGAGGGCCCTGCACCGAAGCCTCGTCTCTCAGTAGTCCTTCATCGTGTACTTTCTCAAGAATCCTTGATGGTTGTCTACATAGCGGAATCCTAAAAATAAACAGGTGTTCCATGGTCTTTTATATATACATGGTGAGATGAATCAGAAAATATTAGTGTAAAACCATTTCCAAAACACACACAATTAGTGTGTTCATGCACAGAGTCAAAAATAGGAATTCAAGGTTTTGGTGTATGGATATGCCGACCACCACACCAACATTGGACTCTCTAAACTAAAAACCACACTCAAAATAGTTGACACTTTTCCTCCATTGTAAAGATCAGAGTATTAGTTCTTTGGTCGAAATGAGTCATCTGATACCACTTTTTCACGACCAGTCCCCCGAGGCCCGAGCCATGACTACCCTGTTCACTCTTCCATAGGACAGGGGTTGGTGACTATCACCATAAAGGTGTATCTTTAAAATGGGAAGACATCACCTTTAACCCTGTATGAAAACATAGTCCAAGAACACAACAAGATGCATCCACAAAGTAAAACTGCAGTACTAATGGTGTGTACTAAAAGTAAAGGGGACAAAATACATGCCGAAATAAAAATATACAACTAAAAATTAAAATAGAAAATAGATCATGAGATCATCCACTAGGGATCCAACCTGAAGGGTAGGTACATCTTGTCTTCATAGCTCTACACTTCAACCATCACTACTATCAACCATTAGGTCCTAACTCCCCAAGTCTCATCCAGGCTGCTCGTTATCTATACAAGACACAAAAAGGTGTTGGAAAAGACAGTTCATGGGTGAGTATAACAATACCCAGTAGGGGCCCTGATACCCCCAATGGTCTCTAATAATTTCTACAAAAGAAAACCATAATTCATGATCTCAGACAAAAATCAAAAAAGAAAAGACTCAACTCAAAACCAGGTATAAATAATGTATAGATGTACATATGATTAGTCATAAAGCCTGATCATATTATTTTTTCAAGAGGAACTATTGCTAACCATACAGAATCTGACCCACATAGGATCCATAGGTACTAACCCCCATTAACCCACATAGGATCTAAACCACCTAAGATTGATAGGAACTAACCCTCGCTGACCCCCACTAGATCTGACACACCTAGTATCAGTAGGTTCTAACCCTTGTATGACCCTCACAAACTCTAAAACACCCATGATTGATAGGTACTAACCTCCGTACGAACCACATAAGATCTGACCCACATAGAATTTGTATGTTCTTGATAAAAAACGGGCCGCTCTAGGGTTGTTCCTTGTCAGGTCGCACACTTCTAATCCACAGAGGGTCACTAGAATGTTGATCAATAGAAGGTCTCTTAGTGATTATCAACACATGATTGATCGATGCTGATCTACACAGGATCTATAGGTGCTGACCGCCATAGAATCGCTAGATACTCACCTCTATACAATTTTTCTCCAACCACCCTCTCACAGCAAGCCACATAATTCTTGTACATAGTACTCTTGATTCAGGGATAAACTATTCCTCGAGAAATCGGTCATATTTCAACCATAACAAATATCCATGAAGAAGTAATCCAATGATCAATCAAGTTATAAGGGTTCCAACGCAACAAACGATGCATCATCTAGTCGCTCGTTCTGTATGTTATTGGCATTTTAGTGTAGAGAGCCCAATTAGATTCGGGGTCGATCTGACTCGGTCATACTCCAATTTTCATCAAAACTCTCATCAATTATCTTAATAGGATCATCTCATTATGATGACCCTAGTTCCACATACGGATCATCAAACTGTCTTTTAGTTCACAAGATACAGCCTTTTGAGTGTAGCAGGGCCCGAGAGGGGTTGGGGTCTGGTCTGACCTAGTCGGACTGACCTGGCCCGACATAGTCATGGTTGACTAGACCCGATGTGGGCCGCCTAACACGGTGTGGGTCAACCCAACCCTGTTCGGACCACCTGACTCAGTGTGGGTCACCCCGACCCGATTCGTGTCTGACCAGACCCAGCCCCAACCGACCATGACCGACCTAGTGGGGCTGGGCCGCTGCTGGCTTAGCCCATTTGGTAATGGACTATCCCATACCGGCCTGCCCTGGCAAGGTTGGGCCATAGAGGCTTGGCCGCAGGCTGGTTCAAACTACGTGGGGGTCACGTTGTCAGCCTCCATAATGGATCATAGAGCCCTTGAGCACATTAAATGGTGGAGCCAGGTGGCACCACCTAGACATCTACATGGCCCACAGGGAGAAGGTCTCTTTTATTTCCACTACTTCATAGTTGTGGCCTACTCACCGTGGCATGCAAGGGCATGCCACCTCCCACCTCCATTACTGGTAGAGATATGGATGCCTATCTGTCCACTTCGGTGACGTGCGACACCACCACCATCATCGACTGATGGGTGTCGGCCGCTGCCACATTGGTGTCACACTAGATGGACTTCTGCTGGACACCTGGTGGGATCTGGTGGTCCGTTTTTTTCTTCTGAATGAACATAGGAGCCTTCCAGGATACCACTGTCATTTTGTGCCTCTTGGTTTCCACTTTTCATCGAGTTGGAAATTTGACCCCTAAAAGATGCATCTTGAATGATGTGGCAGACGGTTCAAACTTGTTCGTCTAGCCCGCACTTTCCAGGTTAGCTTTATAACAAGAAATAGATTAATCAATTTAACCAAGATAATCTTTAATAAAAAATACCCCTACCTCAGGTTTCATTGGATATGTTGCAGTAGTGGATGGATAATCCCTGATGGACAATGATTCTGACGTTCGTCCTTCCCAATTCGATTACTCTTACATTGTCATCCAAGCTTCCGTTCCTCGGTGGATGTCGCCACAAAACTCCATCAGAGGTTCACCAACATTGTGCAAAAATCCCACACCCGAGATTCAATTAAATATATGGAGGATCCAAATGTGTCTCATGACATTAATGTAGTTCATTTATGAACAAAATTTAATGTTACAATGACGAGGTTACAAAATATTAGAGTCAAGCCTTTAAACAGCTAGACAAGTCATGGGTTCTGCCACTATCACTCAACAATTATAGAGAAGAAATAAAATAACATTGTTAAGTTATTTTTTTAAGTTCCAAAATTTCTCTTTTTATCTTGGCCTATTATGGGAGAACTGATACTTCTCTTTATCGAATATCAGTGATGTAGATTCAACGGTGCTCTCATATTTCAATTTCGAGAATCGGTTCAAAAGTAATAAATGTCAGCACATATGTTTAGTAAACATACCATAAAAAATTTCAAAATTCAATTCTAGGACAGCGGGCCTCGGAATTTTTCCCCATCAATTTCGGTCAACTCTTAAAAATCCCAAATAGTTTTAAAATCAATTTAATGGAATTTCTAGGTCATTGTATTCTATAATCACATAAAAAATAATTCTTTTAAACCTGAATCTCTATTTGATATGATATTCAAAGGATATATATTATGGAATGAAATATCAAACACATAAACATTTCCCTAGTAAACCATTAAATGGGAAAATAGAATCAGAATCAAATGAGGTACAGTTTTCATTCAAACAACTAAGACCCATTTAGAGTCAATAATCATTGGGTTCTCAGTTTACCTTGTCATGAATCCCATATTCATTTCATTATACTTTTATATAGGCAATGTACGTGATATTTGAAAATCACCAAGATGTTGATGCTCCAAGTTTATCATATGGTAGGTAAGGCAATGTAAAACAATATAGGTGATGTCTGTTCATACATGGAACCAAAAAAATAATGAAATATCATGGTACATCCTTGCCAACCGTTGATTCAAAACCTATTTGGAATAATGAGAGGCACTCATCAACCCTTACATTAATGAAATCGTTACTAATAATTTCTATTGAATATAGACCATGCTGCGGCTATCGAAAGACAACTTTGGGACTAAATCCCCCCCCCCTCAAAATACATTTCCATCATAATACACATTGGATCAAAATAATGGTTTTAATTTTCTCGGACCACCAAAGAAGACATGAAAAGTAAAATGAATACATTAAAGAACCAATAATCCTTATATGCATCCACCATGCAATCAACCATCAAACTCATCAGATTCTATACCTCATATTAATGCCACTCTCCAAGATCCTTTCTCTTTAACATTTTCCAATTGATGTATTCTCTGAAAAAACATTACCTTTCCTAGAAGCATTTTCCATGTTGAATTCAAATTTTTATAGATTATCGACACAATTACTCTCTCTAAGATTCAGATCCTAATGATATAATTTATATAATATTCTCTTTAATTCCATGTAAAAGAAAAAACCCAATCCACAAAGACAATGTTCCCAAAACATCAAACCATTTAATATAGAAACCATCTTAATGTCATGTATTTGGTTATTCCTCTTGTTGCTTCATATTTGACATTACAAAAAGGTGAATAACTAATCCAAATGTTATATCAATACTCACATACCACCACCTAAATAATTACAATTCATAGTGTATCTAATCATATATTCGAGAAGATAATCAACTGGATCTATTATCAATATCCTCTTTGGCACTAGAAAACCCACTTCATAATAATCATTCCACTCTTAATTCACTACATTTATGGTAAAAATTTTCATCGAAACATCGAAATGAGAGAATTCATGGATGTTAAATCGATAAAACAATACAATCTCAATGAAATTCATGATCATAAACACATTGTTGGACAAGACCAAGACATGACAACAATCACCTTCTTATAGTCCACAAAAATACCCACTTATATGTCACATGACCAATGATGCAATCCTCTTGATTCCAAAAGTGTATGTTCAATATTTTCAAATAACTCAAATGTTCTAAAAGAGCTAACAATTGAATACCTAGGTTACGAAAATGAATATTTGAAGTATTGGAATATATCATGATATCATCCAATAATAACACGATGAATGTGTAAATATAAGGGTGTAATAAACATGTTCATGCAATACATGAACATTGTTATAGAAATATTCAAACTAAAATATATAATAGTATACACATAGAAAACATTTATATTCCAAAACCCTATATATGGAATATACTCCTCTTTGACCCATTTCTAATGGTATCATGAATGATGATCAATATTGGAAAAACATTGGGCTCCCCTTAGCTGGACATACAGATCATAAATCCTTGTGTAATTGTTCATGTTATTTACGGTTATAGGGTTTTTCTTATTATATTCCAAAAAAATCCTAAACATAAATATTCCTTCTTAATAAATAACATCGGTTCACCCCATGGAGATGTTATTAATCAATCAAATACATTTACCCCCAAATCCTAAAACTGAGACAACAATTGTATAAGTTCAATTGGTGTCATACTATAAAGTTGTATAGATGTAGGTTCTGTCCATGGAATGACCTCAATCTCAAACAAAATACCATAACCTTGAGGAATTCCTATTATGTAACCTAAAATTACATTTAGATAATGATCTACCATCAAAGGAAGAATAGAGGTGACTACTATTGATTCTTTATAAAGAGCCAATCCCACAACATTTGATGTGAGATATGTAATATAGATTTTCATGGTCCCATCTATCAGAACCTATGTTAACACTCACTTCCCTAAAATAAACTATATCCTCTACACATGGTATAAGACCCACATATATGGTATTAGAATATAGGTTCTTCCAAACTAGTCCATTAGGGTATTACAATGATGTCCTTAAAAAATTAATTCACAGGCTTATAAAGTCACATAGATATCCAGAGTCTGTATCTTATAATATAAACATATAACATCAAGAGATATTATCAACATTATTTCCAAAATGAGGGTCAATGGAGAGAATATTAGTTGATATTTGATATTTTAAATTATGGATAGAATGAACATGAGAATATATGAAAGAATGGGAAACACCTATATCAAAAAAATTAGTAAGTATAGTATAGTATATCATGATTGTAACTAAAACTATATAACCTCCATATCAACTAATGGGAAGAACCTCATCCACTACATAAATTATTTCTACCTCAGATTCATGGACATTCATATACATTGAATAACACATATGGGTCATGGAATTATATGTGGTCAGATTATTCTAATGATCAACCTATCTAAATCATTATGTAATATCCATTATATAGATCGATCCCCTATAATAGTATATCCACAATTCCATAAAACACAATAAAGATATAACATACATCCACATCCATGATGCATGATATTTGTTTTTGAGAGAATTTTGTGATTATTCACTATCATTTCACAATTTAAACACCAAGGACGTTCATCATCTCTAAAACTGGATTGATAAACACTACTATGATCTAATCGCTTACCACATACATTATGAAAATCATAGAATTTACTCATATGGATACAATTTTTTTACCCATCATAGAATTTGAATTTATACTAATATATCCAGTAAGATTCAAAAAGAGACTTTAAACATTCATATATTTCTCAAATATCTAAGCCATTTGAAGATTCTATGTGTACTTCAATAGTTTAAAGTGCCTAAAATAATTTATATGATATGGATGAATTCTAATATCAATAATTGTATCCCTTTTTCATTTCTCCTAGAAAATAATGGATCTAGATTTAGAAACCCAATAAAGAGAGTAGAGTAGTTATAAACCAACAATGTTCTCTATAAATATCCAAAAATAATATATTTAGTCAATCCATAGTGTGTCCATAATGTACTACTAAAAATAATATCTCTATGAAAGCATCACATGTATGAGTATAAACCCATCATTTCGTTCCCTTAAAACCCCACCACCTATTAGTGGGAACCTAAATCATCAAGGTATCCATACTCACCCTCCAATCATAATGATTCTATTCCCCATCAAAAATTCCCCCAACAAATGAAATTCATGTCCTTAACATCCTAAGGACAACAAGAGCTATTGAATGAAAGTGGATAATAGAGATGAAAGTATCGGGCAGAGTCTACTATCATCATTATTTTGTGAGAAATAACACTCAATATGAATTTAGGATTGAGATATTCTTCCACCTATACTATCAATGTAAGATTGGGAGGATGATCAGGAGAGTCCTCTTACATAGCCTATAGTGATGGTGGTGCATTATCCCTTAAAGGAGAATTATTGAATGTCTACTATTTTTTTAATTCAAATAAAATTCATAAAATACATATAAAAACATACTTACGTTCATGAAATAATTATTTACAATACACCTTATGATATTTCAATTAGGACACATATCTTCAAAGATAATCCTACATAGTAAAACCTATTAGTTCTACCTAAATCTCAAGCCATGTTCTTCATACATACACATTAATCACAATCATATATATATATATATATATATCATAATAGTATTCCAAATTTCATTTGAATAGTTCTAGTACAGTTATACCACAATTGTAGAAGGAAAACATATATCACAAAACAGCCAACAGTAGTCAGAAAATTTAATTAATAAACAAATATATAGTGAATGACATGTATATATATATGGGACACATGATCCATAATTAATATCCATAATACAAAAATTTTCTTAAATCCCACCAAATGGAAATAAACTAATATTCCTTGGTAATTGAGAGGATTGTTACATGAACTAGTTTGGCACATGGAATCTCTCATACCCATGCTCGTCACATCTTATATAGATTCCACCTTAATCATATATTAAAATAATGAAAAAAAATTTACCTTCAATATATATATTTTAATAACTCTGCATGAATAAGTAGTGCCAAGAAAAAATTCCAAATGACCTCACACATGCCTCCTCAAAAGAAAGAGGCTATCAACTAGAATCTATGATCAAAATGAGAAGTCAAGAGTCTATGACCCAGTAAAAAAATATTTTTATATTAAATATGAATGAAGATAGATATAGACAAATAAAAATCATGGTTCAAGAAATCTAATATAATATGTTATAAAATATCTTATGTTTTTTATTAAAAATAATAAACTGAGGAACCCTAATTGGAAGGTCAATCTAGAGTATAGTAAATAATAGAATTGAAAATTATGGAACTATAGAAACACTCTATAGTCCATCAATATTCTACCTATAAACCATATTCCCTATCTTCTCAGCTCTATGAATATTAGACCTTTCTCTTCCTTAGTTACCTTATATGGATATAAATGACTACATTTAGATTCTGAAGCGTGATATGAATATAAACATAGTAAAACACTATATATGAATCCTTAATAAAAGCTTACCTTTATAAGAGGAGTTATCCATAATTAATGGGAATGGAAAAAAAAGAAATAGACAGTAATGTGCAAATTAGTCATGTTCTAATCATGCTTCAATGAACCCCAATCAAACATACATCAATAGAATTCCAGAATAATAGTAATAATAGTTATTTTAATCATGATCAACCACATAGCTGCCTCATGTGTCTTATAGAAACCCTTGGTAAAATAAGTCATGTGTTTGTCCAAATGGTTATCAATCCCCATATTAATAATGGATCATGCCATATGATATTCACAACCTGTCTTAGTCATGTTCTTGGACATTTGGTCATCTCTCCCCTACCACTATTCAATATTTGTACACAAGACCATTTTATCATGATAATACTATGGGATAGACAAATTGATAATCATACCACTACCCTATCTCTAGGTCCATCAACATCATCGTCACATTCCACACATGCTTCCCTCCAATGTGATAACCAAGAGATATTTGTCCACCATTAATTTAAAAATAGAGGTAAACCCTCCAATGGACATACATATATATAATCGTGAGAAAAATATAGGAATATCATAAATAATAAATCATGAGTATTGAAATATAGACACACAAACACACTCACATGTGATCGATATCAAACATGGTCCCCGAAAGCATCATCTGCACACACATGAGATCAATTTTAAACAAGAGACCCAATGAACACATTCACGTAGAATTATTTCATTCCCTCCATCATATTAATGATATATATATTTATATGATAATAATATTCCATACATATCTTCATCTACATCATCATTATGACACTCTAAGAATCAATTCCAGATATATTATCATCCACTAACTAGATCAAACTTCAATACCAAGTTCCCCTTAAGTCGAGATGAATTCAACATGAAATGATTTATAAAATTAAATTCCATATTGGAATGAATATAACATGGAAGAGGAATGTTAAAATTCATCAAAAACCCACCATTATTTCAATAACTAAGTCTAATCAAATAAGATAACGTGTTGATCATTGCAGAGTGACTGGAAATTATATCTTAATGTCCCACAAGACTAGATCTGCATGAATATACCCTTAAAGATGTATTCTCCCTAGTTCATCGACCAAATATTCATGATCTTCCCAATAATCTTCCTTGTTCAATTGTAAATTGGTAGGATATGAATAAAATGGAAGAGATGAATGATGAGTCAATTAATAGAGTAAAACAGTTTCAAAGGGCATTAAAAAAGAATTATTTAAGATCAAATGGTTTCCCATTCAAAATGATCCATGGAAGAGACCATTCTGAACAAAATAATGTTGGTTTATTGTATTTAAAATTTGTGGGTGCCATGTATAATATATAATATATCACAATATATCCTGACCCATGGTGTATCCTTAAACGCCTAATAACCCTTTTTTGAATCCCATAACCTCTAATAGTTTCCAAACTCAAAATAAAACATACTAAGGATCAACATTACATTTGATTAAAATAGTTATTATTATATATATTTCAGTTCACAAGTGATGTTATTATATATGGTTGATTACATCAAATCTGAAATACATCCTGAACAGAATGTATGTATTTGGGATCTTCTTATTGTTATCTTATATTATATTATATTTTTTGAAATTGTTTAAATTTGATTAAATTTTTTTTATAGTAATGGATAAAGAATGATTATATTATATACCATTCTTCAAAAATTGATAATGATAAATAAAATATACACTGTTAAATTATTTTATCATTGATATTTTTTATACTATGAGATTTGGAGTTTCTACTGCACATTGTGGACTTATTTTAATTAAGAAAGTGTAATTCTCAGATAATTTTGTTAACCATTTATAATACCATATATGATATTATAGTTAAAATTTTATTTGTTAAATATTCTTAATAAATTAAATAATAGTTATTTCATTGTTTGTAATGAAAATATTCTAATTACCACTATATTTTAGTGGATATATCATCATTAAGATTCATGAGATAGTATATATTGGGAAATATGTTTAAAAAAATTATTTGTTTTAAAATTAAAAAGGAATCATAAATTATATCATAAAAATGATTATGGAATTTTGGTAAAAATAGATAATATAATCATATATATTTTAATTCAAAAAATAATACATAAAAATTGTTGTTATAAATTTTTAGGTAATGATTTACTTTAAAATGAGTTCCATGTATACATCAGAATTTATGAACATAATAAAATTTCATATCGTGATTTAATATAGATTGAATAAACTACCTAAGAATATATCATTCCTATTATGATTACTCATATAACAATATTTCAAATAGACTTTCCTGTTAGATTTTACATTTTGAAAATATTTAGTGGATCGGTTTAATTAGAAGACAATATTGAGTAATGGAATTAATAAAACCCATGGATGAGAAGTATAATAAATCACTACCAATGTAGTTTAAAAAAGAAATTTCAATCATCTATCGTTATTAATTTTAATTGAAACATACATATGGTATTTTTTGTATTTTTAAAATAGTATTATTGAACTGAAATGTGTATTATTATATAAAACATATTTTTTTTATAGTTATATCTTTTGTTGAGACAAATATACATAAATTAAAATTTATCTTAACCTCTCAATATGTGTCACTCAATGCCTCGTATGTGATGATCAAAAAAGGATTATTATAGGTAGTTTTGAAATTATATGGTTATCATTGTTATTATTTTATATCAAGATATTAAATATACTCTAGAGACACAAAATTTTATTATTATGATGGATAACCAATGATGTATACATCATAGTTTTTCATAAACTATGTCTTTAGATTACAAGGGGGGAAGTTTCATGTAATAATTTCATGAATAACTAGTTATAAGAAAAGGTATAGGGGCTAAAAACATTTATAAATTGATATTGTTCATATAAAATCATTTTATTTGATACAATTATGAGGTGGCTGAGTTTTTTTGATCATTTCATTAGATGAGTTAAACCTAGATAAGATTTATGCTATATTTTATTTGTATGATATATATACCCTAAAATGAGATATATTATTAATTTATATAAAAATACACTAGAATGAGGAATATGAAATGTTTATATACTAAAGGCTTGAAATATATTGTGATCATTGATTAAGGTAAATAAAATTGATATGTTAATCCTTCAAGTTAGTCCATACATTGTGAATAGAAAATGTATTTGTACCTATAAAATATTGGTTTAATCTATGTATAATTATTAGTAGATGTATTATACCAAATGAAAATAAAAAAATTCATTCTTTAGAAAGATAAAATTAGTGGACAATAATTTCAAGATACATGTGTTTTATCGAGATTACAGAAATCCAATTTTAGTCGGAGTTCCACTAATTCATTTTATGGGCCACTCATTTATTATATATATACAATTTATAAATATATTTTTGTGTATGGTATAAATTTTCCAGGGGTAACACATTATATTTTATTAACTAGGTATTTATTTTAGAAAATGTTGAGAGATTTTATATATGTGGTATATATATTATTTTAAATAAGCTTTCGATATGTATTTATAAAAATGTGTATATGATTTGATAAATAATATACATTAATAAGTATTTTCATAAAAAAATTTAGATATAATAAATGTGTATTTTGGATAGGATTTCACATGGCATTTTATATTTTTTAATATAATTTGAATTGTCTATAAAGTATTTATATATGATTGTTGAATATGGGAGATTGATTGAAATATTCCTAAAATTCAAAAACAATTCATGTCATTTCTTTTTCAATATATTTTTTATGATATATGTATGTGACATTCAATGATATATGTGATACTAAGAAATATTATATTCCTATGTAATAAGATATAATATTCTTTAGAAAAAGATATATATAACTAACCTATCGAGGTTAACTTTCCATGTCACTCAAGTCAGATCGCCACAATGCTAAAATTGCATCCTCTATTTCCATATGATTGAATAAATTTCCAATGGTATCAAATATAAACACCTATGAATTATTTCATCATTATAACATAAAATCATAGTAGAAAAATAGTTTGGATAATATGCGAGAGTGCATATATAAACGGAATTTCCCGGAAAACTAGATAATAAATTTCAAAAACATGGAATATAGAAACAATATATAAGAAAAGTAAATATCCACAATTGAATTTTAATTTAAATAAATTCAATGATATATTATGACTTCAATGATAAAATAATAAATTGTTTCACTAATGTTTCCTATACAACAACTTATAGAGGAGTCAAAAAACCCATACAACTAAATGAACATTTTAATGTGATACAGTGTGACATTAACATATCAAACCAACACAATCTAGACTAAATAAACATGCCTTCTAATATAAGACGATTGTGTATTTGTATTGTATGAGATAAACATGACATGTATGATTTCACTAATGAATTTAGAGATTTCTTTTTATATGAAATTTCATTAATTAAACATTCATTAGAGTATCTAAAATACTTTTTTTAGTTTCATAATTATAGATTACATAATAAAAACTAATTTAAAATCCCATAATTTATAATTAAAATAGAACTTTTTTAAGAAATTCAAATGTGAAGATGTACATTATAAATGAATGAAAATGAAGAAATTGTGATAGGTTGATTTAAATTTTATAAATAAAAAATAAGATTATTTTTTCATTTTTATGTATATTTCATTCAATACCGTATAAAAATATAATAATAAATAGAAAATTAATTGGAATGAATATAACATAAATATATAACGTCTTGACTCGTGTGCCCCCCAACGGTGCCCCAAGTCAATTCTGCACATAACTTTAAACGCACCTCCCCATGCTCTAGAGGTTGTCGACTTTTAGTGAGTGTCTAGTATGTCATTCATGGGGAGACTACAACATTATTAATTAGAGTAAGATGCTAGTGGAAATAAATAAACAAACATAGAAGCATATATAACCAAAATAAAACTCATGTCATAAGAATACCAATTTGTAAATACATTACTCAACAGAATGGGGAAATATTATTTTCCAATATAAGTGTCAAGTGCCTGGGATTCAACTCAAAGAAAACACAGTACGACTCCCCAAATGGTTCATGAACCATGACTGGTTCCCTCCTCCAAGATCCATCCCCATTCATCCATCTATCCTAGGTCCATTTCTATTATCTTGTCCAACAAAAATACAATCTATTCTGGTAACAATCATGAATATTGAATTGGGTGTGAGTATAACATCCTAGGCCACCCTTAATGTTGTCTAATATAATTGATTTGAAAAGATATATCATGTAGTTGTAAAAGGAAATAATACATTAGAATAAAAAATAGTTTATCACATTTTCATTTGTTCTTATCTTACTAAATTTACTCTAGGGATCCCAAGGATAACCATACATCAATAATAACTTTATCTCCAACCAAATAATAATGATTTCCCTAATTAATATTATATCTTAATAGTTGATTCTTAAGAAATATTTAAGTATTCAACAAGCTAGGAAATATCAGTACCAGATTAAACTCATGTCAGAGTTCTAATATTCTCATGGGAGGATAAAACTTCGAGTGCCATTATATATATTCATTAATTTCTCATTTATAAGACATATTTCAAAGGATTCCATTATCAATAACCTAATTAAAATGACCATGTAACAATGATTACCCCTTAATAAAATGACAATGTTCCAATTCTATTTACTCATTAGTATAATAACCATGTTACCAAGTATACATCACAATTTGGAATGACTATATTCCCATTTTCATTACTCATAAGTATTTTGACCATGTTACCATTTTTATATATCAATTTATAATGAACATGTTCACATTATTTTTCACATAATTAATATACCAATAAATTATCCACTCTAAACCCTTTAATAATTAATCAATTTGTTAAACACATTCATTCCATTAGTTATATAAACAATTAACTAAGTTCCTCAAACAATTAATTAAATAAACAATTAATTAATCAATATCCTTATTTATATTCCATAATTAATTTTCTATATTTAATTATTTCATTACAATATCAAGCATGCATAATTAATCACAAAAATAGTTATGTAAATCACATTATCAAAGTCATATAATGAATCCACAATTAATTATCTCATCCTAGCCATTTAAAAATATCCTAATTGATCCCGTGATTAATTATCTAGATTATAACCCCTAACACGAATAATCAATCCCACAAATTAATTTTCAAATCTGGAATCCCTTTATTCTCATGATTAATTCCCCCATTTGTCTCATATTTCAATAAATATTCAATAACTGAATTAGTAAATCTAATAAACCCAATTCAAGGAAATAAATTGTTAAATGATGAAAGAAATTGTTCAATATTGTATATACATAGAAAATCCAATAATATGGGAATTATATTTAGACCACCAACCTTGATTTGTTGAAAGATATTTTCCAAACAGAAATCCTCAATATCTGAGCAGCGGAATGATGTTGATAAAAGTTTGAAATCAAAATCCCTAAACCATAATCAAGATCAAAGACATAATGATCTAATAAATCAAAAAATAGATCCACATTACGAGACCTATATCTCACTACATGGGTAAAGATCAAAGGATTTAGAGGATATATTCAATGAAAAGATCAAGGAAGAATAAAAGAAAGAGTGGGAGAAGCATCAGAATGATATCCACCTATTTGGAGAAAATATGACCTTCAATTCGGGCCTTTGATCTCGAAGAAAAATATTTATATGTCATTAGAATCCCATGAGGTCAATGAGAGAACCTTCATGTACACATTGGAATGTGTAATCCGTAGTTAGTGTCTCATATCAATTGAAGTCATTCATTAAAAGGTGAAAATGAGTGTGATAAACAATTTTAGAATCTCACTACTGGCCCTCACAAGGTTTAGTATCACAATTAGACAAACCATGCACTCATCATTCGTTTGTGACTACTTCAAGGGAACTTCACATGGATACCTCACTATCTCATAAAATGTGCTTTAACCTTGAAAAATCTACTACCTCAAAGACCATATATCACATGGTTTTTCCTAGGTAGTTGTATGATTTGTTCAAACCATTCACCAACCGTGCACATCCCCCTTTTCTCTAAAATTCTTTTATAATTCACCAAATTCACCCCAATCCATAACTCCCATAAATTGTATATAAGAAAAAATATTACCTTTAATTGTGCATGATATTACCAAAGAAAAGTCCATGATCATACAATCTCCCTACCTTATAACTGCTTATCCTTGAGCTACATTTCCAAGAAATTGTATCATTCTAAGCCAAAACGATCTTGAAATTGAGCCCTCATGTCTTCTTCTCTTTTCCATGATTCATCTTGAACACGTAAATGTTTTCATGACACACAAATTGTGAGAACAGTCTTTCCAAAAAACAATTTTTTAATCTGATCAGACATACACATTGGATTCTCCTCAATTGACACATGTATATCAAGGTCAACCACATCCACTTAAATCACATGATATGTGTTGGATTGATACCACAGATGTTTTGATACATGGAAAACATCATTCATAGTTTTGTATATCTATTGAATAGAAAATCAATATGCCACCAACCTGATTCTTTCCATTATCACAAACGATTTAACAAGCCTTCGTGCAAACATTTCTTGCATCTATATCTTGTGGTGACCCAACCTAGGAAACACCTGTCGGAATACACTATCATCCGATGTAAACATTAGGGGTCATCTATATATATCATCATGCCACTTTTGTTTAATCATATTCATATCCATATGTTTCACAATCAACACCACTTGCTCAGATGTCTCTTGCACGATACATGACCCCAAATAACTCTAACCCACAATGCTCCATCTAGCATAGTTGTGATCTACATGGCCTAGCATAAAGAGACTCATATGGTTCCATATATATAGTATCGTGATAACTATAGTTATATGAAAATTCCACTAAAGCCAAGTGCTTCTCTCAAGACCCCCCAAAGTCAAGAACACATGCCCGAGAATATCCTCAAGCCCTTATACATTACTTTTGTTCCGGTAATATATCTACGGGTGGAAAGTCAAACTAAATAATACATGTTTCCAAGAGTTTTCAACAATCCCTACAATAATTCTGAACTAAATTGTGAATCATGATAGAAACAATAGTATGTGGCACACAATGTGGACAATCTATCACCCAAATGTACAGTTCTCCCAACTATTCTACATTATGGTTTCCTTTATAGGCAAGAAACGCACTAACTTTTTCAGTTGATAGGAAAAAATCTCCACAAACTGATCTAGATATAGATGAAATAAGTTTTTCATCAAAGACATAAACATTGATGGTGCATGTTTCAACCTATACGACATTTTGACAAACCTCTAAATTCTATAACTTCTTCTAAAAGAATTCCTCTGTATATCAGAAGTCTCCACTCCCAACTACTGATACCCTGATCTAAAATAAATCTACAATAAGATAAAATATCCATTTAAATGTTCAAAAGGATCATCCACACCAAGAAGTGGATATTGGTTCCTCACAGACATTTTTTTCAACATTTGGTATTCGACATAAGAACATAAACTCCTATCATCCATCTTTATGAACAAAACTAGTGATCCCTAAGGAGATGCACTTGTATGTATAAATACATTATCATCCAACCCCTAGAACTAATTTTTAATCTCTTAATGATAAATATGAGCCATTTTGTTTAGTATAATAGATATTGGATAAACCCCCAACATGGGATCTATAGGTAACTTGACATGTCACTCAAGTGGTAGCCTTCAGAGGTCTTCAGTAAAGAAATCCTTAAATAGATCTAATACTAGAGGAAGGAAAAATTCCCCCCCCCCCTAATCAACCAATAAAATACTAGTAACATGGTCCTTGAGCTCTCCTAGTTGTTGAGTAATTTGGTCTTCTACAGCTTCCTGGATATCTAACTCTCCACAATGAATATACCGGTCACCCTTATGAGATAAAAAGGTCACTCTCCTATGGTAACCGTTTATGTGTTCTTGGTATAAAATTTTCCATTACATACCTATAATGAGGTCAAAGAACATCATATAACGAACCTATAGATTTCACATGAAATTATAATTTCATATCTCTAGTAAATGACCATTTCATATAATGATATCTCTATACCGCACTCCCAATGGTGTATCTATAGTCATTACCTTTCTTCCAAAATCCACTACGAGGTTAAAACCATTTACATGTTTTATAGATATAATGGAATAAGAATCACCAGTATTTAACAAGGCACAAGAAAAAGTAGAATCTACTACAATACTACATCTCACTTTTGATAGTCTAGCCTCACTATCCACAAGTATAGGATATACTTTTTGTAGTTGTACTACCCCTCTTCCTTGTGATGTTATCTGAATCCCATATTAGAACCACTTAGCTGAGGTGGGTACTCCTACCATGAAGCACCATGCCCACTACCTCTACCATCTCATCCAATATATCTCTAACTTCCAGCCTAATTTGGTGTAGACGATCCTCTCCCCTTACTCTATATCTACCTAGTTACTCCATATAAACCAGTATATCTCATGGACCTATATAATTTCAATTTATATCTAACCATTCCACATGATCGACACTCTACCGGTGGCTGGGAACAATGTCGATGATAGTTTCCCTACCAACCAAACAAATGAAACAACCCCCTATTATGGTCTTATCTAATTGACCATCATGTCTGCATACTATTCTTACCACTTCCTTTGATAAGGTTTTCATAATGGTGCTTCTAGATCTTGGAAGGCACACAACCTGATTATCCAGTAACAACTAACTGTTTTGTACTGGAATCCTTCCTCATGTTCTATTCAACTATGATTTCCAGATGCACCATTTCCATAAACTTCTTGAGTCATCATAAATTCCATTGGTAATCAATCTCACACTTAATTCCATCCTAAAAAAGGACTCATCATAGTTTTCTCATCTCTTGCTAGTGTAGAAGAAAAGCACTATACATTTGTGTAGCGTCCAATATACTCCATCACCAACATGATCACATGTTTCAGATGCATGAACATAGAAGCATTCTATTATATCAACGTATCGGGAAACAAATATTCCATGATCCTCGCTAATAAGTCCTTACATAACATACCGTTAGTCTATCCAGTTCATTATTTAATGTCCTACATGTGTTCCACTGATCCCCATAGCATTTAATAATCCAAAATAAACCTCCTCTCAACCGGAGTCTCCAAATGGCCATTTATTGCCTATATGGACTGAACCCAGAATTCATCTCTCTCAGGTCTCCCCTCTCCTGTAAATTTTTGAGGGTGCTTCAACTAAAACACCCTTTTTATATCAGACATACTTTTCACAACCAAGTATGGGTCTCATTCCATGAATTTCATGAAGTGAGTGAAGTTGTCTTGAAACATCAGTCCTTCATAATTTGCTAGAATGATCTATTCCTTTGGTTCCCTAACAGGAAAATGATTCCTAGGCTCACCCCTTAATCATCCCCTCAACATGTGTTGTCAATGAAAAGTTTCGAAAATTCCATACACTTGTCTTAGATCTCATAACACAACCTTATAACATTTACTCAAGTGGAAATAATCCGAACAATCACTTTCACCCCACCTCACCAACCAAGGTGTTATCACTACCCATAGCAATCTTACACCATGTATTTAGTTAATAAGTAAAAATATTGTAACACCCCATGCTTCCATGGTGCGCTTCTCTTTGAATAATACAACATCTTGACTTGTATGGAACTTCGAGTTCTAACACACCATGACTTATCTAACTAGCCATTTAAAAAATCAGTTATGAAAAGTAATACCCACCTATTGAAATTTTATTAATATTATTTTTCAAAATGGACTTCATTTTTTGCAATTGGAAAATTAAAATTAGATATGGTTGAATACTGTTATTTTTCTAAAAACTATTAATTCCTGATGAATAGTGTAAACACTATGTTATTGATTAAAACTGACATTTTATTTAAATAATTATTTTAAAATTTGAATTTATTTTAAAGTCAAATAGATTCATAATACCTATATTAGTCAAATTTATTTCGTTGGATTCATTTTATAATAAGATTAGATATAATTTTTTTTAATTTTTTAAAGTCTTTTATCCACTTTCAAGGGACATTTGAACATCTATATAAAACCTAAATTTACCAATTCTGTGAATTGAATTACAAAAATAATGAAATACAAATTTTACATCTATACGTAAAATTTGGTTGAATATAATGAAGATAATTTTTTTATTACAGTAACTTTTGAATATTATTTACCATGGTTAAAAGTAAATAGGTTAATTAATGTTAAAAATGATATTATAATTACCCCAACACATGTCCTAATTATATTGGATAAGTGTTTTTTGACCAAAATAACCTTATGAATAAAATATTATCCTTTTGATCCACTTGTATTATATTAGGACATTTATTATATTTTATCTAAAGAAGACTTAAAAGTGTTAAATTTAATATTTAATAACTAAAACATATTTTAATATAGAGTTACACATTTGATAAATTCAACTACAAATATTCAGTAGAAATATAAAAATATTTCATAAATGATTAAATTTTATTTTTAATTTTTAGACATTTATTCATTAAATTTATTTATGACACATGGAGATGTATTAATTACCCTATTAGTAAATGATTAAAATAATTTCTGTTATAAACAATAAAATAGATCTAAATTGAAACTTTTTTTCCAATCCAAAAATTTTCTAGTTTAATATGAAAATTTTGAGTTTATTAAATGTATATTTTTGATGTAATAATGTTGTTATGACTTATAATAATGCCCAATCGTAAAGAGTAACAAAACCGACATAAATGAGTTTTTAAACCAAATATAATTTTATTTAATGATAAATTACTGCAAAAAATTCATGATTCTGCAAAATGAATTTGATATGGTTGGATATTTTATTAATTATAAACTTGAGGTTCTATTGGAATTTTATTTTATGTTTATTAACCATGTAATATAAAAATACAATGATACATGATAAATGTTAAACTATTTTAATAAGAGTTAAATCTAAAAGATAAGGTTAATATGATGACATAAATATGTATAAAACCTATTAGTTGAGAGGTATGTGACCCATAATAACATTAGCCTCTAAATATATCCATTTGTATCCATTAGAAACTGAAAATTATTTTATAATAAAATAATATTTCAATCTCTTCCTAAAGTTCCCATCACCTCCATTATAAATGGGCACTTCTCCTACTCTCAAATTCACACCTCTAAAGCCATTTGGATCGGTGAACACCTACTAAAATATCCTCCCAGTACATTCAATTCATCCTAGAGGCCTTAATTAGACCATAAATCAAACCTATGGTTCCCTTTTGTTCAAATCAAACGGAAACACCTGATGAAGAGGTAACTACTTCATCACATCTTTCAAAGTTCCTTTCTTCATCCACATTCTCATTATTTGTTGTTTCCATACCAAAATTATATATCCAGTAACTTCTACAAACTATGATGATATTATAAACATGGTACAACCTTATTCGTTATTTTATCCATTTTATGAATGACATAGTCACCATACGTTTGTGCATATGGCTTACCGTCTTCACATCATGGTATAGTTTTTTATTCCACACTTCATTATTTGGATGGGTATAAAAATTAGTATAATTGATGTAAATAATAAAAATAACATTTTACTTATTCTGTATATATAATATTCCATCCAATTTATATACAATTTCACCATCAATAGAATGATATTGTCGCTCATGCGTACGCAAATATTACCATCTCCACGACGTGATGCGATTTTATTCCCCATCATTACCATTCAAGAATAATTTTTATTTTGATGATTGAAAATAATGTTTAAAAAATATAATATAATTATTTATATGAGTGAAATACATCCAAAAAACATTTCTTATGTAAAAAACATATATTGAAAAACAAATTAATTAACACCTGAAATAATGATACTACCAAAATATTATTAACAAAGCAATATTAGAGGATCATATATGATATCATTTTCATGTATGTGATTCTTTTGTAATTTCATAAAAATTATTTAAATATTATATATGAGGTTAATGTGCCCTCTTCCATGTAAAAGTTCAATGAATGGGTTATTCTTAAAATCTCTTCATTATTAGAGGTTTTTTATATGTAATTATCCACTATGACTTCTTTATCATCCACATCTATGTTTTATAATAATGTATTTCAAAAACATTTTTACTATTTCCTAGACTATGGTTCTATGTAATTTATACCCTTGTATGAATTTTATTAAATACTTTGAAAGGAATCATTCCATTGCATTCCAAACAAGGTACATTATGTCCACTTAGAAAAATTAAGGAAATAATGTTTTTTTAAAATTTACGGTGGATGCAAACATTTTCTGATTTTATATCATCTTAGAAGATTACCTTGAAAGCATATAAGAATTTTTTCAAAATAAATTTTTTTTACTTTGAAATAATTTAAAAGTAAAAATAGATATTTCACTCAAATAGTTTATGGTTGGATTTCATCTATGAAAACATATTTCGATGGATTTTACACTTGTTTGATGTTTATTTATTATGATACAATCTTTAATATTGTATTGTAGGTTTTGTGATATGTTTGACTATGGATGTTCTAATTTTATACAATTCATGGTTTATGGTTAATATATTAACATTTTGTATAATAATCTTAATACTATTGTTTATGTTATGTTTAAACCGTTTCATATAAGTAATGAATTGGACATATTAAGTGATGGATTGGTCCAACTATATCCCCTTTATGCATTGGTAGTCTCATGAGACAAACTAGTGTCTTGATACAAGGCCTTTAAATAATTATTATTTGAAGTCTTGGCACGAGGCATTGTCTATGTGGCTATGATGTCCGACATTATGCATGCCTTCATTATGAAATTAACTATTGATATTACATGTGATTTGTCGACTAATAGAATATCTATGTGAATAAGTAAATGGAATTATTTGATTTATCATTTCCATATTATGCTGAATATTATGTTTAGAAGGCTTGTGTTTTAGACCTATATTTTCTTTAAATTTTTATGCTTATTTATGATAGTTTCCACTATATTGTTATTCTTACTGAGCATCTGAGGTCACCCATTTGTCATGTTTTCTTTTTCCTAGGATGTGGAGAAGTATATTATGATTGACCTACAGGGATAGGCTACAGGATATTACTGTGTTCAATGGTGGAACAAATTTTTTTGTTTTTAATTTCATAATGTAATTTAAAACATATGTATGTCTCCAGTACTTACAAGGGTACCAAACTAGTTTGACTTTTGAGACTTGACCTCTTATGATCATCCAAATGTTATGAAATAATTCACCGAATCTGTGTAACTGAGATTGGGGTACTACTGTTGGTATTAGAGGAAGTTTACTACAATCCTTGGAAACTAGATTTTGAAAATCAAGGAATAGATAACATTACCATAATATAGACTTTGGTGATTATTATTGAATAACATCCCAAAATATTGGTAATATAGATATTTTGTTGGTTTTCAAATAAATATATCCTTTTCTAGATAATAAAAATTGACGTTGTTCTAGAACAGAGGTACCTATGAGTGAAAACTCTGACATGTAGTTTTGGGTTTGACCCGGGGTATCATAGTAAATGAAAACAGGCCGTACTGTGCACCTGGTTTATCACTTCTAGGGGATATTCTTTGGATAATTCACATTTCCTTTAGAAACCATTATGATGGATTTATGAGTAAAAACATCCTAAATGAAAACATGTTTTCGGCTTATGGATTATATTCATAAATTGATCGATTTATGTTAAGTATTTTACATGTTTTGAATAATGGATTGTGATTATTAAACTAATCTAGTGTATGCCATTGTTTAGAAATGGTGCCTAGTTGACGGAATGGAAATTGTATCAACACACATAATCCATGTAGGGATTTTCCACTTACTCAAGATAATTATAGTGGAGCTGGTGATGGAATTGGTGCTAAAATCTTATAACCATACTGGGAAAGCTCAATCAGGTTATGAATAATAACCAAAACTGTATGGAGCACCCCTATCCACAACGTGGAGGATGAATGATTGAATTCTTCACAAGGAAACAACCACCAACATTCAATGGGACTAAAAATCCATTTGGAGCTGAGAAATAGTTATGTTCCTTATAAAAATAATTAATGCTTAGGGAGAATAGAAAGAGAAAAGGTTGTCATTGTAGTTTATCTACTCACAGGAGATGAAGATCAATGGTGGTCATTATTTCAAAATATAAAGGAGGATGAAGAAAAATGAAATATGGAATGGAGGGACTTTAAATAAATTTTATTAGAAAAATACATTCCTTGTGAACTTTGAGCAGATATGGAGAGGTAATTTCTATGTCTGAGGAAAAAGGAGGATGCGAATTTCGTAATATATGAGGCTAACATTATAGGGATGGAAAGGAAGGCTTCAGATTATAAACATAATAAAATAAGTATGATTGATTTATTTTTTGATGGGTTAAAACCATTTCTCTATTGAGAATTATTCTCTTAATCCTTCTCATCATACAAAGATACTGCCTCAAGTGATATCAATTATGAAAAGGAACTATCTATTACTTAAGACATTAAAAGAAAAGAAAACGAAGAAGAGATCTACTGAACACTCTAGAAATATAAATAAAGGTAATAAGGGGAAATTTGAATTTCCATCCTCTAAAAAATGTGGGATGAAACACCCCAGTACTTTTTTGAAGGGGATGAGAGTTTGTTACATGTTTTGAGAAAAAGGCCACCATGCTTTTTATTAAAAGGGGAAGAAATAGGCTGTCATTATTTAATGCTACAATTTAAATGAAATGGGGCATTTTTTAAATGAATGTCCAATGCATCCTAGAATCCTTCCTTAGAAAAGGACAAGGGAGAAAGATCATGATTATATGATCACACCTGTAGAGGATGAAATTACGAATGACGTAGTGGTAGATACATTAATCATTTCCTAAAAATTATCCAATGATTTATTTGATTATAGATTACCACAATCTTTCTTATCTTCCCAATTTCAAAGAAAATTTGAAATTTCCTGTTTTCCTTAACAAGGAGTTGTCAGTAAAAAATCCTAAGGTAAGTATCATAACTACTATGTTTTTTTGAAACAGTTACCATTATGGCATATACACATTCTTTATTTGCAGATCTCATCATCATACAAATGATTCAATTTGATATAATCCTCAGTATATATTTTATTTCATACCATTATGAGAATATTTATAGACATAAGAAGGAGGTTAATTTTTTATGATGATAATGAATCCCTTAACATTATAGAAGAAACATCACCATCTGATTCTTATATATATCCACCCCCAGTAGCTCTACTAAATTCAATTATTTTAGAGGAAGAGTGTGAAATAACTATGGGTGAGGAAAGGAACCTTCAAAAAGATTATGTACCTATTGTGCAAGAATATGTTGATGTGTTTCCAGAGGATTTACATAGACATCCTACAAAATAATAAATAGAATTTTCCATTGAATTAATTCCTAGATCAAGGACCATATCAAAGAACCCTTATAAAATGGCCACATTAGAATTAGTGGAACTAATGAAATAACAAGATAAGTTGAGTAATAAATTATTTATGCGCCCTAGTTTATCTCTATGGGGATCCATTGTTCTAACTGTTAAGATGAAAGATGGATCTACGTGGTTGTGCATTGACTATAGGGTGGTCAATGCTATATCAGGAAAGAATAAGTATCCCCAGCCTCACATTGATGATTTATTTGAACAACTTCATGGAGCTCTATATTTTTCAAATATTGACCTTCGATCTAGGTATAATAAATTGTTCATGAAGAAGGAAGACATTCGAAAGACAACATATTGATCGTGGAATCTGAATTATGAGTTTACAGTAATCGCTTTGGGGTTGGCTAATGTGCCTTATGTTTTCATGGAACTAATAAATAGAGTTTACATGGAATATGTTTATGAATTTTTAGTGGTATTTAGTAATGATATGATGGTATACTCCAAAATCTATGAAGATCATGAAAATCCCTTGCACACTATTCTTTCTTCTCTTAGAAGAAATGAATTATATGGGATGTTTAGAAAGTATGAATTCTTTCTTCAGGAGACTTTTTTTCTTTGAAATATTGTCTTCAAGAATGAAATCTATTTTTTTATTTCAATGACAAGGGAAATCCAAAAATGGGCAGCACTGTCGAGTATAATCGATGAATGCATTTTTATTGGTTTAGCATATTATTATCGGCATTTCATCCCAAATTTTACCTGATTGGATAACCCATTAACCAAGCTCACACATAAAGGGGTTAATTGTTTTTTTGGAAAAAAGAGTGTGAAGAATGTTTTGAATAATTGAATATAGGATTATTCAATGATATTTTCTTGAATCTACCCTTAGGGAATAATGGGATTTTTATTAATAGTGATGCTTCAGAAAATGGACTTATTTGTGTCTTAATGCAGAATGATATAATTTTTGCCTATGCATCACGAATGCTAAACATTCATGAAAAAAAATTATCCCACTCATGATCTTGAGTTAGAAATAGAAATCTTTTCTCTGATGATATGGAGAACCTATCTCAATATTGAAAATGTGAGAGATATACTGATCATAAGATATTGATGTATATTTTCTCATAGAAGGAACTAAACATGAGGTAATGGCGATGGATTGAACTACTCAAGGATTATGATTTCCCTATACACTACCACACTGGGAAGGAAAATAAGGTGTCAGATTATTTGAGTAGAAAGGATCATGGAGTTCTCAAAAAGATTAGAGTTTAAAGGGATCCAATTTTTATTGATCTAGTAAATATGGAAATGCAAATAATCATTGAAGGTGAATCCTAAAAAATTATTCATATGGTTTCCATATCATATTTACTATAAAAGATAAAATGTTCTCAGACTGAAGATGAGGAGCTTGAAAAGAAAATTAAAGTTCTGAATGATGGGAGATCGATCGACTTCATTTATTAAGATGGAATTTTGAAATTTGGGAAGAGAATTTGTGTTCTTGATATACCTGATCTAAAAAGGGAATTGTAGGATGATACTCAAAGATCCAATTTCTCAATACACCCTAGTATCACAATGATATATAGTGATATTAAGGAACATTTTTGGTGGGACAAAATAACGAGGGAGATTTCTGATAATGTTTCATGATGTATGGGTTTTCAATATGTGTATGCTAGAAGACAACATCCTAGAGGAGTAATGTATCCTCTTCCCATACTTGAGTTGAAATGGGATGATATTAATTAGGACATTGTTATGGGGCTACCAATGAATCATAGAAGTTATAATTCAATATGGGTCATTGTTGATCATCTTACCAGGTCTGTACATTTTCGTGCTATAAGAGAAGATTTACCACTTAAACATATAGTAGGACTATATATTAAGAAAATTGTAAGAATTCATGGTGTACCCCTATCAATTTATTCTAACTGTGTCCCACGTTTTACATTAAGATTATGTAAAAGTCTCAAAAAATACATGTATACTGAACTTTGTTTGAGCACTGCCTACCACCCTCAAACTAATGGACAATCAGAACTGGCTATTCAAAACTTAGAAGACATTTTGAGATCTTTCTAACTTGACATAAAGTTTTGTGGGATAATTATTTACCTCCAGAAGAATTTTACTCTAAAAATAGCTTCCATTCAAGTATTCAGATGGCACCAGATGAAGCGTTATATGGAAAGAGATGTTGTAGACCAACCTTTTGGGATGATGTTGGTGAAAGAAAACTTGCAGGCCCAGGACTTGTTGAGGAAACAATAGAAAAGCTGAAGATTATCCAAACCCACTTCAAAGAAGCTCAAAGTAGGAAAAAGTGCTATACCGATAATTGAAGGAATGAATTGAAATTTCAATTAGGTGATCATGATTTCCTTTAGGGATCTTTATGGAAGGGTGATATATGATTCAATAAGAAGAAAAAATTATGTCCTAGGTACATCCAACCTTTTGATGTTTTATAATGAATTGGAGTTGTACCTTACCGTTTGGAAATGATGCCAAGTCTCTCCAAAGATCATGATGGGTTCCACATATCACTGTTGAGAAAATACATGCCTGAACAAACACATGCACTCACTAATGAAGAAATATAATTAGAACCAATTTTTTCTTATTTTTAAGAGCCTATCAGGATTCTTGATACCAGAGAATAGGTTTTGAGAAACCAGAGGACTTGTCTGGTAAAATTTCATTGGAGAAACCATAAAATCGAAGAGGCAACATGGGAACCAGAGGAACATATGATGAAGAACCACCCGAATGTCTTTATGCAGTAATATTCTAGAAATTTTGAGTAAGAAATAATTTAAAGGAGGTAAAAATGTAACAACCCAAGCTTCCAAGTCACTCTTCTATTTGAATAATATAATAGATTGCTTTGTACACAATTTCAAGTTCCATCACACCGCGAGAAATCAAACTATCCATTTAAAAAGAAGTTGTGAATAGTATTATGTAGTTTTGGAAGTTTTATAAATATTATTTTTCAAAATGAAATTCATTTTGGGAATCATAATAAAAAAATTATCTTAGGGAGAGTGTTTGGTGTTTTTCTGAAAACATTCAATTTGTTATGAAGAGTGAAGAACACTGCGTTATTATTTAAAACCAAATTTATTAAATAATTATTTTTAAATATAAATTTATTTTAATTTTAAAAAAAATTCATAGTACCTATATTAATCCAATTTTTTTCAATGGAGTCATTTTATAATTGGATTATATATATATAATTTCATGGAATTTCATTACTTCTTTTACCCACCTTCTAAGCACATTTGTTAATATACCTAAAACATACTTTTACCAATTCTATGAATTGAATTTCAAAAATACAATATACAGAGTTCAAATTAGTAAGTCAATTTTTCATTAATTGGACGAAAATAATTTTTCTTGAATAGAAACATTTGAATATTATTTACCACGGTTAAAAGTAAAAATGATATTATAACCACACCAAAACATGTACTAATTCTATTGGATAATTTTATTTTGACCAAAATAAACCTCATGAGTAAAATATGATCATTTTTATTCAATTATATTAGATTAGGACATTTGTTATATTTTATTTAAAGAATAGTTAAAATTGTAAAATTCAAAGTTTAATAATTAATACATTTTTAATATAGGGTTATGCGATAGATAAATTCGACCATAAAAATTGATTAAAAATATAAGAATATTTCCTATATCATGATATTTAATTTTCAATTTTTATAAATCAAATAATTTAACTTATTTATAACATAATAATGATGTAGTAATTACCTTATTAATGAATTATTAAAATAAAATATGTTATAAAAATTAAAATAAATGAAAATAGAAACTTTTTACGCCATAGAATAATTTTATAGTTTAAAATGGCATGTTAGGGTTGAATAAATATTTTTTTCAAAGTAATAAAGTTGTTATGAATTTCAAAAAAACATATACTAAATAGAGTCAAAATTGACCTAAATGAGTATAAAAAAAATACTATTTTATTAAATGATATAATACTACTAAAAATCTATGATTTGGAAAAATGACATTGATAAAGTTATATATGTCATTAATGAACCACTTTAGGTTCTCATGTCATTTTATAGTATGTTTATTAACTATGTAATATAAAAATACAAGGATACATGGTAAATGTCAAACTATTTGACTAATAGTTATATCTAAAAGATTAGGTCCATATGGTGACATAAACTTGTCTAAAACTTATTGGTTGAGAGTTTTTCAACCCATAACCACCTTATTCTATAAATAAATCCTTCTGGAGCTATTAGAAACCGAAAATATTTTGATAATAAAATAATATTTCAAGCTCTTCCTAAACTTCCCCTCACCTAACATATAAAAGGGTACTTACACTTCTCTAAAATTCACACTGAAAAAGCCATTTGTCTTGGCCAAACCCTACTCAAATATCCTCCAAGAAACCCTAAATCTATCCTAGATGAATTACTTCTATCTATAATCCAACATAAAGAGTATTTTTTAAAATCAAAATGAAACACCCAAAGAAGAGGTAATTATTTAATCACCTATTTTAAAGTTATTTTCTTCTTCCACATCCTCTTTCATTGTTTTTTCTGTACAAAAATAATATCGTCAATACCTTCTACATACTGTGATGTTATTATAAATATGGTACAACCATATTCATTATTATATTTGTCCTATGATGACAAAGTCACCATATTTTCGTATGTATGGCTTACAGTCTCCACATCATGGTGTAGTTTGTTATTCAATACTTCATTATTTGGATGGGTATAATAATGAGAATAATTGATGTAAATAATAAATATGAAATTTTGATGTTTATGTATATATAATATGTAATCCAAATTACATACTATTTCACCATCAATGGAATGATATTTTCGCTCCTGCATACGTACGACATACCATCTCCACAACACAATGAGATTTCATTCCCCGAAGAAAAAAATAATGAAAAATATTCCATTGATGATTAAAAATAATGTTTAATGACAAAAATATAAATATGTATATGAATCAAATACATCCTAATAATAAAAAACATGACTTATGTAACAAAACATATAATCGAAAAAAAATCAATTAACACCCAAAACAATGATACTACTGAAATATTATTAACAATGCAATATTAGAGGTTCATATATGATATCATATTTTAACTTTGTGATTATTGTATAATTTAATAACAATTATTTAACTATGTTACATAAGTTTAATGTACCCTCTAAAAAGGAAAATTACATGGTAAGGGTTAATATTACTATCTCTTCATTATCTAAGGTTATTAATATGTAAGTATCTACTATGCCTTCTTTATCATGCACATCCATGTTTCTAGAAAATTCATTTCAAAAAAAATCAATTTACTAGATTATGGGTTATTGTCATTTATAACCTTGATTGACTTTTATAAAATCATTTTAAAGGAATCTTTTAGTCATTTTCCAAACATGGTACTTTATGAAATTTTCGAAAAATTAAGGAAAGAATGTTTTTTAAAAATTATACAGAGGGAGCGGCCATTTTCTTCTATTATAACACCTTGTATGCTTCCCTTACAACCTTGTAAGAATATTTTCAAAATAAAATTTTTTGTTGCTTTTAAATATTTTCAATGTAGAAATAGATATTTCACCCAAAATGTTTTTGGATTGATTTCATCTATGTCAACATCCTTTGATGGATATTACGCTTGTTTGAAATTGATTCATTATGATAAAATCTTCTACATTTTATTGAAGGTTCTGTGATATGTTGGACTATAGATGTTCTATTTTTATACCATTCATTGATTATGGTTAAAATATTAACATTTGGTATGCTAGTTTTAATACTAATGTTTTTGTTATGTTTAAACCTTTTAATATGAGGAATGAATTGGACATAGTAAGTGATGAGAGGGGCCCACTATAGCCCCTCGATGCATCGGTAGGTCTCATTACACAAACATGTGTCTTGGAACAAGTCTATGAAAAAATTATTATTTTTTGTGTTGGAACGAATCCTTGAGTATGCGGTTATGATACCTGACATTATTCATTCCATCATTATGAAATTAGATATTGATATTAATTGTGATTATTTGAATAGTAGAATATCTAAATGAATATATAATGAAAATTATTTTATTTATCTTTTCCATATTATGCTGAAATTTAAGTTTAAAAAACTTCTATTTTAATCATATATTTTTCCATAAATGTTTATGATTATTTATGATAGTTTCCGCTATATTGTTATCCTTATTGAGAATCTGACCTCACCAATTTCTTATGTTTTCTTTTTTCCTTGGATGTGAAGATGTATGTTATAATTGACCTGCAGGGATAGGATAAGGGATATAAGTTTGTTAAAGGGGGCACAATGTTGTTTTTTTTCATATCATAATGTAATGTATAACTTATGTATGAATCTAGTACTTCAAAGGATACTAAACTAATTGGTCTTTCAAGACTTCATCTGTTGTGATCATGCCAATGTTATGCAATAATGCACCAAATCTAGGTGACTGTGATTGGGGCATTAAAAAAACACCATCATTATTATGTTTCCCATTTAGAAACCCAATTATTATAATTTTTAATAATTTTAAAATCAATATAAATTCATATAAGTTACCACTTTTCTAATGTTAATCTCATGAAATAGAAAAAAAATCATGTTTAACAAATTACCCATAAACTATTTTCCTATGCATGCCGAAAATGATGCATGTAATAATAACCCAACTTGCCTAGAATGATGCATGAAAACTCTACTATTTTTCCATTCTAGGCCATGACTCAACACTCAAAATTCTCAAAAACAATAATCACATTAGACCACAAGTGCATCACCCAAGTTGAAATAATATTAAACTGTAACAACTAATATCAATAACAATAATCCCATCCCAAGTACTATATTTGTCCCCATAAACGGGTATATAACTAACATGAAAGATCTCATTACTGATCCTTGATGATTCTTTGTATCCCAATATACCTTTCCCAAAATAGTAGGACAATGAAGAATAAAGAAAACTATAACTCAAGTTCCACTTTGCAACATCCAAACTAGGGAGCCACCTGACGGTTCCCTAAGCCAGTTCGCAACATGACCTCAAGCACCTCTCCCAATCACTAATATAAATTCAGGCTATAGACACGGTTTAAAACCATGGAAATAGGTCCTCAAACCATGGCTATAGGTAATAGCCATGGTATGAGAAATCATGGCTAAGTTGGGCGTGGCAATAGGCCTAGAGTCATATCCATGGTTCCAAACCATGGCTCTAGGTCTAAAGCCACGGTTCAAACCCTAGCTCTTGGTATACAGCCACGGTTCAAACTGTGGTAATATCACTATAGCCACTGTTTAGAATCGTTGCTATACTAGAGGAGGGATACAATTTATTCCCACGGTTAGAAATCGTGGCATTAGACATTTAGCTATGGTTTGTAACAGTTTCACTAAAACTATAGCCATAGTTAAAAAATGTGGATATAGGGTCTGTAAACCCATAAAAAAATTTCCCCCACCCCTGCTCACCCCCCTTGCAGTAGCCCACCCCCCTATAGACCCCTCCCTCCTGGACACTGGAAACCCCCCAGGCAGACCCTGGACACCCCCCGGACAGACCCTGGACACCACCCCCCCCCCCCCAGACACACCGTGGAAACGCCCAGGACAGACCCTGGACACCCCCCAGACACACCCTGGACACCCCCCAGAGAGACCCTGGACACCCCCCAGACAGACCCAGGAGACCCCCCAGACCCCAGACACCCCCCAGACAGACCCCGGACACCCCCTGAACAGACCCTGGACAACCCCCAGACAGAACCTAGACACCCCCAGATAGACCCAGGACACCCCCACCAGACCCTGAACCCCCTCAGACCCTGGACAGATCCCCTGGACAACCTAGAACTCCACTCCCCTGGATAGCCACCCCCACCCTATTGGACAGGCCCTGGACCCCCCCCCCCCCAGAACCTAGACACCCCCAGACCCCCACTCCCCTGGATAGACCCCCCTCCCACCCTCCTGGAAAGACCCTAAACCCCCCCAACCTACACATCCCCCAAGACCCTGGACAGATCCCCCTGGACCCCCCCCCCCCCCCCCGCCAGAACCTGGACACCCCACCCCTTGCACCCCCTTCTAGTTACCCCCTCCCCCAGCTAGTTCCCCCAACCAGTCCCATCCCCCTACTAATTCCCCCACTCTCCCTACTAGTTCCCCCCTCTCCCCCTTCCAGTCCTCCCCCCAGAACCTGGACACCCCACCCTTTGCACCCCCCGTTTTCAGTTACCCCCCTTCCCCTACCAGTCGGCTCCCCCTGCTAGTTTTCCCCCCTCCCCCTGATAGTTCCCCCTTTCCAGTCCTATCCCCCCCCCCCAAAAAAAACATTGACACCCCCAGACACCCTGGACAACCCCCCCCCCCCCCCCCCCACCCGACCCTAGACACCCCCCAGAACCTGGACACCCCACCCCTTGCACCCCCTTCCAGTTACCCCCCACCACTTCCCAGTCCCCCTACCAGTCCTCTCCCCCTTCTAAATCCCCCCTCCCCCTAGCAGTTCCCCCCTCCCCCATACCAATCTCCCCCATAACCTGGACACCCACCCCTTGCACCCCCTTGCCAGTTACCCCCCTCCCCTACCCATCCCCTCCCCCTATAAGTTCCCCCTCCCCCTGCTAGTTCCCCCTGCCAGTCCTGCCCCCCCCCCCAAAAAAACCTATACACCCCCCAGACCACTGGACAAACCCCCCAGATAGACCCTAGAAACCACCCTGGACACCCCTTCCCCCCCAAAACCTGGACTCCCCCCCAAGACCCTGGACAGATCCCCCTAGACCCTCCCCAGAACCTGGACACCCCACCCCTTACACCCCCTGCCAGTTACCCCCATCCCCCTGCTAGTCCTTTGATAGACCAAACCAACATAAAAGAAGATTTATGAATTGAAAAACCAACAACAACCCTTGGTGACATCAAGGAAAACAAAAACTTTGTTAATAGTAGAATGGCCAAATTTGAGTATTGTTAATGAGGAACATAAATAGAAGTAGGATAAATCATAGGAGTTGAGAGAGTCATTGCATGCTGACCATGAAAAGATTCTTGCTGAGTTTGAGTGTCTGGAAAAACTGGAGAATGTGAAACTGCTTTCGGACAGTTTTGTTGCAGTCAAGATGGAGAATTCGGGTTTGTGAGGCCGCCGACCAAGAGTATATGCAAAACAATCGGTGAAGAATAAGCCTAAGGTGGATTCACCGGCATGTGTGCCTTCATATCTTAAAATCAATGATGAGTCTCCTACTAGTGTGACTAATTTTGGATTGGTCAAGCAGCGTGCTGATCAGATATTTAATAATTCTCATGAGAAGCTTGCACATAGATATGATGGAATGCCTTCGATATGTGAATTTAAAGATGAATGTTGTGCCACACTGGAATATTTGAATCAATCTAATGGATTTGAAGAACAAAAGTTGGATGAATATTGGGGGGAAAGCAATGGTTAAGTGAAGGAGTGGGTGAATGAGCTGAAAGTAATACTTGAAGTTCCTTCTACAATTAAATATGTTTTGAATTTGAACTCGGGAATTAAGGCTGATGTAGGTGAAGGTTCTTCCCATTCCCATTCTGAGCCAGGGTTTTATGTAGACAAGAGAAAGAGAGCTAAGGGAACCTTTTCCAGTAATGGTGTTGATTCTCCTTCGAGGAGGTTGGAAAATAAGATGAAGAGGAAAAAAGGTGAAGATGCAAGCCAGAATCTATTTGAAGACATATCTACTGACAATTACTAGTCCTCAGGTAGTGAGAAGTATTTTTGTTTAACGGGCTGGGCGAAACCTGACATGGACTGGGCCTGGGATAAAAAAATTGTGACTGGTCTGGTTTGCATGTGCACTGGGCTAGCCGACTGGTCCACTTAGACTTCAAGATTTTTTGGGTTTGTCTGTTCTTTCTCTACTGGAAATCAGATTTTTTCTATTCCTAACCCATTCGGTTAATGTGGGCCCACACTACTGCCAAATATTGGCTCCACATTTATTCTAACCTGGTCTTTTACCGGTCCACTGAACTGTTCATATCCTTGTAGTGTTTATAGGAAGGGTGATGCCATGGGCCTGTTGCTGATTAGAATTTCAGCCTTAACATGACTGATTGGGATAAGTTTAATTGGTGTTGGTGACAGTCATCTTCATTTTACAAAATAATGTACAAAAAGAAGCAATTTTCAGTTGTAAGTTTTTCCTAGCATTTTGAGGCCTAGTTTAGTGATTTGTGGTGAATTTGGTGCTTGCGTTGTGCTTGTGTTGTTGTTATGGTGTATATTATTTCTTTGATCTGTTCATTTTCTGGTTTTTTGTACTTCTGATATAAATACATCATTATTTGTCAGGTTTTGTAAACATTGAATTTTTTTAGTGTACCTAAAAAACCATTGAAAGAGAATACCACAGAGAATTCATCTAATAGATTTTGGGTGTGGGATATTTTGTACTTGCATCGTTACTTGTCTATCCATGCAGGTACCCAACTCTAACCTCACTAAAAATTTTGAACCCACACTGGGTAGAAGGGATACAATATCTCCACATGTTCACATAAAAGGCAATTATTGCAGCTTAAGCACTGCAACTTAGCACAATGTTGATCATTTTCTACAAGATGTGGTTGAACCCAGCTTCTCAGATATGATTTCTGGATAGAACCAAAAACCCTCCCTACTGACTTCTAATGCTACTCAAGAGATAATAAATGGGACCAGCAATCAGAAAATTGGCTTAGGTTCCCTTCCCTCTGTTCAAAAAAAGACACAATCAAATATCGCTAAGGTTAATTCTCTTACTAATGCCTTAGAGTCTTTGAAATCTGTAAATTAGAACACACATGTAGTGCATGTTTCTCTATAAATGTAGGATAATAGTGACTCTAGTGATTAGAAACAGTGTCCCACATATGCTTTGGACACTGTCCTGACACCCTATTTAACAGCTGCTTCTGCTGTGGAAGTGATTTCAAGTACACTGCTTCCCACTTTTCCTCATTCTTCTACTCAACATGTAGGAAAATACTGTACTGATCCCTTGATTCCTATTAATTTGACCTCTATGTAATCAACTCTAAATACTTCTCACCCTAATCACATTAAATCTGTCAATAGTCCTAATGAGTTGGAGACCACTAGTTGTCCTATAAATTCCTGGAGTCCTAATACTCATCCAAATTCTATTCCGGATAAGACAAAAACCAAACATACTAACACTGATAAACAAGATTCCATAACACTGGAACCTATAAAACATAAAAAAGCACTCCCTCAGTATAGGTCCCCTTGCTTATGCAGGCACTAGCTGAATCCACCGGGCAGTGGCACCTTATATCAGTTCTGGATGATGTCAAACATCAGGATATAGATGCTTCAAAGGACCCAGGTACTCCTACTCCTCATTCTTTTAATTTACCTTTTGATGGTTTTCAATATGTAGATAATAAGAAAAGTTCTGAATAGCATGGTATTCTGTTAATTAAACAAAACACCAATTATTTGATGCTATTTAATATAAAAAGAACAGACTCAATTATGAATACTTCACGAAATGAAACTACAAAGAAGAACCATGTCACTATAAAAAACAAACAGGAAAATACCACTAACAATAACAATGCTCAAAACATTAGATGTTCTTCTAGAAATAAAGGCTCGGGAAAGAAGAAAAAAGGGAGTTCTAACTCCAAAAACAGGTTTAAATGAAGATTCTTTTTTGGAATTGTCAGGGTATTTCCAACTCTGACATGTTCAATGTTCTAAAACGAATTGTTAACAGTCACCATAACATGTTATTTTCTATTTTTGAACCAAAAATTTCTTATTCTCCTAAATACTCTCACTTGTGTCAACAAAATTATATCTTTATAGGCATAATCTAAAATACCTACAATGCTGAATCTCTATGGATTTTTTCACACTCTTCTAAAATGTTAACACCTTTAATGTCTCTGATCAAATATTTATGTGAAATTTTAATACTGATGGAATACAACTTTTCTGCTCTTTTTCCTATGAAATAAATAGATACCAAGAAATAAGAAATCTTTGGAATGACCTTTCTTACTTAAGCACTAATATTAATGACCCTTGGTTTATTCTTGGAGACATCAATGCCATTCTCAACTCAAGTGAGAAAATTGGACCTTCTCATGCATCTATTTCCATGAGGGAATTTAAATCCTCGATTGAAGACAACAATCTCATTGAAATTAATTTCACTGTTGCGAAATACACTTTGTACAAAAAACAGTACAATAGAGTGGTCACTTACAAATTAGATAGAGCCCGCACGAATGTAAATGCTTTAGAAAGAGGTTAAAAGTGCCCTTTTTTCTCTAAATCTTGATAGTGTGGCTGGTCATGATGGGTTCAAAAATTAGATCCTTTTGTTCTACTGGGACATAGTTCGTGATGAGCTCCTTAACTATTTGAGGGATATCTTTAACCATGCCTCAATGCTCTATGTAATCAACTCCAATTTTATTTCCCTGATCCCAAAGAAGGAAAATGTTGTGGATGTAATGGATTTCAGAACTATTGATATTGGGAATACCATTCCAAAAATCATTAGCAAAATTATTGCAGGTGGGGCTATTTTCCAGGTGGAAGAGAGCTGGAACTGGTGGTTGGGGCTGTTTTGCAGGTGGCAGAGGGCTGGCATGAGTGTTTTGCAGGAGGCTGGGTGGTAGTGGCTGGTGTGGTGGCTGGTGCGGGCTGGATTGCAGGTGGCTGGGGGCTGGTGCAGACTGAAATGCATGTGGAAGGGGGCTGGAGCAGGGCCAAATCATGGCATGACCGCAGTGTGACAGCGGCGTGACCGTGGAGTGACAGTGGCCTGACCGCGGCGTGACCACGGCGTGACCGCAGCGTGTTGGCCTGATCCGGTGACATCTATGGGGTAGCATCTTCCAGACAGGTGCGAAGGGAGTGAGAGGAGGCGGGACAACATTCTGGTTGTTGCCCTATAGGCATAAATTGTGATTAGTCGGTCTCAAAATTGATCACAATACTCATGGAATACTATCACTGCGAACCACTGCTGGGTGTCGTCTTGGAGGAGGACCAAATCACGGCATGACCGCGTCAGGACCGCGGTATGACCGCGGCGTGAATGAGACGTGACCGCGGTGTGACTATGGTGTGACCATGAAATGAATGCAGCGTGACCGCGGCGTGACCGCGGTGTGACCACGGCATGACAGCGGTTTGTTGGCCTGGTCCAGCGACATCCGTGGGGCAGTATCATCTGGCCAGGAGCAAAGGGAGAGGGAGGAGGCTGGGCAATATTGCGGTCGTCGCCCCACCGGCAAAAATTGTTATTAGTCAGTCTCAACATTGATCACAAAACTAATGGAATATTATCAATGCAAACAGTCATGGGGTGTCATCCTGGATCAGGGCCAAATCACGACGTGATCGTGGTGTGACCAAGGCGTGACCGCGGCGTGACTACGGATTGTTGGCTCGGTCTAGTGATATTTGTAGGGAAGCATCTTCCGTCTAGGAGAGAGAGGCGGTGGGGCAACATTCTGGTCATCTCCCCACCAGTAGAAATTGTGATTAGTCCATCTCAACATTGATCACAAGACTCATGGAATAATATCACTGCGAACTGCCGTAGTGTGTCGTCCTGGAGCCGGGCAAAATCATGTCGTGACCGAGGCGTGATCGCGATGTGTTGGCCAGGTCGAGTGACATTCGTGGGGCAGCATCTTCGAGCCAGGAGCGAAGGGAGATGGAGGAGGCAGGTCAAATAAACTCTAGATGTTTCTTAGATAGTTCACACTCTACAAAAGTAAAAATAATGAATGATATGTTTCACCTTAAGTATCATCTGAATGACATAAAATATTTCCAAGAATGTTTTTTGCAAATAGTTAGAAAAGAAAGATTTTAAAAAGACAGATGCAAGATGATAATCTAAATCCATTAGGATGAAAACTGAGAGTCTCTCCTAGAGTGAACAATTAGGTTACACTGGTAGAGGAAACATGGTTAACAGTTGAAAGAACATGATTATTTGGACAAAGAAAACCCTAGATCCACCACTTCATGGAACCTGAGAAAGAATCAATAAGAACTCATTGAGGGAAAACATTTGAAGAATACTAAAACATTCTGGTTAACCTGAATACTAGTGATCGATCTTGAAATAATTGATTTCAAAATTGATGCATGTCGAACCCCAGGAAAAAAGGCGCAGAAGAAGAAGGTAAATGAGACTTCAAGTTACCAAAAACTAGATAATGTGAAGGAATACCTAGAGGAATACCCCATGGAATAGGAAAATCACAGGTTACATAACATGTAATTTGACATTACTGGTACTGTGGGACCCCTGGGCTGTGGACCTAGGGTTTTTTGTTGGATTTTAATATCACATGCCATGTGACATGATCACACAACATGGGACCCATCTTAAAAGTCTAACGACACTTAAATATTGTCTTGGATCAAAAAACCGTTTAAAAAAAAGAGGTAAACCCAATACATCGATATAAAAAGGGTCAGGTACGATGTGTGCTTTATGACTAACAACGACATCAAGTATAAGGAAAAGATCAATGCAGTAATGTTACGCAAGGTACACCACTATGTGTTTTTGTAGACAGCGCACCTCCGTTGGAGGGGTTTTATTACAAAACCATGACTTATTTATCAAATGAAACAATTATCTTAACAAAAAATTATTCAAGAATTTAAATATAATATAAACATGATGAATTAATAAGGCAAATAAATACAATTTAAAACATTCATGAATTAAAGAGGACAAGAGAGGGACCCTACATCAACCTCAAGGCGCGTTTTCTTTTGACGAAGAAAACTCGAATCTTCCTTTTTTCGGCTTGCACGCATATGAAACTTCACTTATATATAAGGACACCTAGCCCCAATGTACATTTTTTTCATGGCCAAATACACACAAGGGGGTCCTTAGATATATATTTATACTTGCATATACCCCTTTACACTTACACATGTATGCATTTTTCTTATCCATATATAAGCACACCTAGCCCCAATATATATATTCAAACTTCCATGAGGGAATATATATAAAGGGGGAACATATATATTTATATGCCTACCCATGCATACACATCTAAGCCTTTGTCAAAGGCGACTCGAATCCACCTCAACGAAATCCGAAATGCACTGTAAAAATATAAGGAACCCAAAAATCACAAATGCCCTAATTAAAATTGGGCCAAAGAATAAAAACAGAATAAACCTTTCGCAAATCCGATGTTGAACTCATTGTAATTGATGGTGGTGGATAGAACCAACCTCATCATATAAAACCACATATATTAAAATAGTGGGAAAAAATGAGATATAACGACTTCTTACATATATGTGATCAATGTGTAAACTGTACATGATAAATGATACATGAATCCATAATCAAAAATGAAAAAATAATATTCAGATTGATATGTACATCCCTATAATAAATAACATGATCATTGATAAACCTTTTTATTTTTCAAACATAACCTTCAATTTCCTATTCAAAAATAAAAAATCACCAAATTATGGGAATAAATTAAACTTCCATCAGCAATTAAATGCAAAAAATAGAGATTAGACATTGTTCTTAACCGAGAAAATCCATTCCTTGAACAAGAGATCATTGTTTTTCTTTTCAACAATAATACAATAAACCTTTTGTATATTTCTTTTAACAATATCATTGTTACAAAAGAACATTCAATAACAAAGTAGTTTGAAATACATGTATATTTATGGATATTATAATCCCCTAGAGTGATAGTATTGGGAAATGAGAAACATGGTAATCCTCTGGTGATAACAACAGAATGATTAAATTATTTAACTTCTAATTTTTTAAAAACAAAAAATAGGTCTCCTGTTTTTATCAAAATCACATTCCGTTACAATGACCTATAACTGATACAAAATACACTCTCTCATAAATACTTTTCCAACCAAGGAAGATCCTTGCATTCACCAAGCTTACATCTTCACCAATCACCTCTTTTAATAGTTTTTTAGAAAATAATTTCAATACACTATTAAAAATACAATTACTCACCCTATTGTCAAGGGCGCATCACACCCCAGAAATGCTTCTCCATTGCCTACACACATGCATGAGACACTCACCACTAACTACATTAAATTAAAAAAAATCACAACATGCTTGTTAGGGAGACATTTTAATCAAAAACAAAAACTGTCCAAAATTAATATCATAATTAATTATGTAAACATTACTCAAGAAAACTTGTCAAGTTCAATAACTTAACCTTTTTGAATGCAGTCTCCCCCATTCTTATTTTGTAAAGATCACACACCATTGTCGTCAAAAAATTTCCACCGAATTGGCAGCAGTTTTTCATTGCCTACATTAAAATCAAAACGACCGAAAATCAATTGGGAAAACTTATAACAAACCATTATCATAAAAAAAATTGAAAACAAAGTAGAAACATGAACCTGGATGTTTTTTATGCTTCCAACAACAGTATGATTCGATCTTCAATAGGTGCATGAGGTGCTGTCTAGCTTTTTTCATGCCCATAAAACACAAGAAAAATGCTATTAAATAGTAAAATAAGTAATGGAAATAAAAGAAAAGAAAAGGGAAAAGTATTTTTAGGTTTCAAACCCCGAACATGGGCTGTTGTTAACCTGTCCACAGCTGCACCCCTCCACCCCCTGCCCCCTAACCACTACCCCCCTCCACCCTGCCCCCTTGCCCCCCTCCATCCCGGACCCTACCCCCTGCCACCTACACCCCTCCACACAGCCCCATAGCCTGCACAACCCCCCTACACCCCCTTCCCCCTACCCCCCTGCACCCTGCACCCTGCCCCCTGCCCCCCTCCACCCCTGCACCCTACCTCCTGCCCCCTCTACCCTGCCCCCGATCCTGCACAGCCCCCTGCACCCCCCTGCACCCTGCACCCTGCCCCCTGCCCCCGGCCCCCCTCCACCCTTCCCCCCTCCACCCAGCCCACTAGCCTGCACATCCCCACCTGCACCCCCCCCATCCATTCCCAATTGCTGAATATTATTTTTTTATTATGTAAAAGTGTTTTATGAACCTAATTTTCCTATGATACTAAACATTTAGATCCTTTAATGTATTATTATGTTATTTATCTTAAAAAATCTGTAATAGACCTATACAAATAGGTTAGTTTTCTATATAATGACATCCCAATGTCCCTTTACATGCTTTTACATGAATATGATAACAAATACCACTATAAGCACAATAAATTATTGAGTAAATATCATTGTATACATTAAAATTCCAACACCTGAGGAATATGGAACTTTCTCCATGTATTGGCACACTTCATTCATTGTGAGTTCTTATGCCTTGGTCAAGTTGAAGTGGCATGCAAGATGGGTAGTCACTATTTCTCATCTATTAATGCCCAACCTTTTGATGATCCTATTGATATTCTTCTTGTAGGTTATTACTAAATCTACATTCTTATTATCTATTTCTACACTTATCCACAACGCACTACTGGTTCCCTTCATCAGACGATCGTGCTACCGAGGTTTATTTACATCATAAGCCTCGTGTTCAGCAATGGAACACTCGGCCACAACCCGTTATATAGGGTGTGCACCCCCAGGTGGCTACCCGAATTGTTTTTTGGGATGGAAAAAAAGAGTGAGTATGGAGATCGATATTGCCATTGAAAAAACAAGGGGAGATAAACAGGGTATTCTGTGTTTTTGTTTTGGAGGGGAGTATTGCTCTCACGGAATGATGACAATATCGAGAGATGAGGTGATCCAGAACCTCAAGCAGCTTCAAGAAACTCTCATCAAGATCCAAAAATGCCATCTAGACCCTGAACTGGTGATGAATTCTGAAATGACTATTCGAGAATTCTTTGAAGATGTATGACATCGCTGAGAGCTGATGTTGTAGCTCGAGACAAATGCCTGGGCAAAGTTCTTGGACCATCAATTTTCTTTTGGGTCGTAGCTGCAACCCAAATATCTCTTAGATCTGCCTCCACTTCCTCACTCCTTCACACTGCTTGGAGTACATCCTAGGATGTCTAGTGATTTAAAGCTATTGAAGCGTGTTGCACTGACACTGTGTCATTTGGTGACAATGGTGGATTCAATTATGATGGATACGATAGTTCAGCCCAGGGTTGATGACTGAGATGCACCACTCAGGAATTTAGGAATTTTGTGATTGAGGAGGGATTTGGGTTCTAGCTCTGTAGAGAAGGACCACATCATATTTGCGAGCTTGAAGGATGACAAATATGGGAGATTCCTTGGCCGCAAGTGCATGCAAGATGTTTTTTCAAGGACTTCAACAAAAAAGTCCTCCATTAGCAGTGCTGGGCATCTAGCTGATGTTTGGTACTGCTCAACACATATGTGTATAGAGAACAATTTGGAAGATCTCCTGACTCGTTTGCATACAGAACACCTTTCCCCATTCTTGAGGACAAGACTACTTTTCAAGGTGGTGCGAGTGACAAACACCTGACTATAAGAGATCGAGGGTAAAAACATCATTATAGTTGAGGAATGTTATATGTTAAAAACTGGTTAGTATTTTTCTAGGATGGGACCATGTGAAGGTAGGGGGGATATTATAAATAAGTAGCAAGGGGGTGAGATGAGGTAGGGAGAATAAACCTGGAATCAGATTCGGCTTGGATCGACTTTCTGGCTGGGGTGAGGAGATCTTTCCCTCTCGAAGTGTCCTCTTCATTTTTCTTCCACTCCACTTTAGTTATATAATTCTATTTACATATATATATATATACATGAATTCTTTTGCTCTTATCACACACTTTCGCTTTTCATTCAATATTTTCTTTCCCTATTTTATTAGTTTACGTATTAATAATCCCTTAGACTCTTGTCTATCTTCCCTGTGGTTCAACCCTTGTTGACACTATATTGTAAGGGCATGTGATATAAATTGTTTTTTATAGTACCAATGACAAGCTATTAAAAATATGGCATCATTTCCGAGGAAGGTTTGGAGCTGAGTGTCTAGGGTAAAAAAACAAATAAAAAATCGTTGATGTTTTTTGGGATGAAATTTTTAATAATGCCTTTAGAAATTGTTTCTATCTACTACATTTGCATTTACATCTATTTCTTTGTGTGAATTTTCTATTTTAGAATCTATTTTAATTTTAATAACAACTTTGAAATTTTTAAAAAATGCATATAATAACTAGTCAAAGACATAGTCACCATAGGATCTTGATCACCTATTTAATTAAAGGGTAGCAATGAGAGCTTTAATGATGCATGAGATAGATTTAATGAATTTATTATTTAATGTCCAGACCATTGTTTTTCCTTAAGAGTCTTGTTACATTCCTTTTTGATGGATTAAATGATGACGAGAAACGTGATTTGAAAAAATTCACTCAAGGGTTTCATGTGTATCACAGTGATGAGAAGTTATGAAAATTTAATGTTGATCTAGGTAGAAAAGATAGGAATAACGCCCAAATTTTTAGTGATAAAATCTCATTTTGGATTCTTCTAATGAAAAATTGTTAGAGATGATGATTAGTGAAAGACACACATTCTCTAATCTTATAAAAGATAAAATTTCTAAATTTGAGGAAAGAACTATGAACATAAAGTAGATTTGTGAAAAAAATGATCAAATTCAAAACACTTTTAAGAGTTTAAGAGATAAAATATTTCAGGAAACTCAAACTAAAACTCAATATTTAAAAAACCAAGGAGGAAAAATTGATCAAAATCTAGAATTTGAAGAGGTTCACATAAGTGATCTTGCATTGGAAGACAAGCCCACCTCCAAAATATGAAAATGAGGTACATAATTAAATGTTTGTATAGTTTGTCTTAATGGAAGATTAAATGGAACTCTTCAGTCATTTCTCAATAAAAAAACATTATATTTTCCACTAATTTGGGAACCTGGTTAGCTGAATTTGTTTTTAAAGATGAGATAAAAGTCGAAAAGAATTTTAAATTCAATTTAAATGCCCATAAATCTTTTTAAACTAAACATTAAAACCCTCTTCCTGTATTGTTATTTCAAAACTTAGCCTCTTTCACATTTGTTATTGAAAACTCAGAGGTGAAAATGTGGAAGCTTCAAGAGGGTATGGAAATCATCAGTTATTGAAAAATTCCAGAACTGGACCGCATGCTTTCCAGCATTGTTAAACGGTATATTCAGCAGTATTTTGCAGCTGTTAAGGGATTTAGTTTTATCCCTAAATAGCATGAAGCAGAAATAAATAAATTCTCACCTAAAAATGAATAGACCAAACCTATATGGTGGTTTATAGATAAAAACTACACTCCGAAGTTACTATGGATAGCTTTTTAGCAGTGTCCAGTTGGGGACTTTAGACCTATCATTGCATGAGTGGAAACTAATAGTTTATTATTTTTTGTTTCTTTTCTTTCAAGTAAAATCCCTCATTGTTTTATTGATCTTCTCTCCCTGCTCTCCCATTTCATTCATCAATGACTTGGATTCATTGCTATATCTTCTCAACTTTCAACATGGATTTATTTTATTGACATTCATTGGTTGGATTAAATTTTAATATTTTTCACCCTTGTTAATGGATAGGCTAAGCAGAGAATTTTTTAGGAGAGTTTCTAACTTTTCTATTTTAAAGAAAAGAACCAACTACAAAGGGAGTCTTCTTGATCATTTATACTGAATTTCAACTATTTAAATTAATGCAAAATTCCTTGAATATTATTACTTGAATTCCCAATAATGTGTCCCCATGTTGGAAAATCTATCTATTCATAAATATGGTTATAAACCCATCCAACGGAAGGCTAGGGGATACCTGTAGTCTCATTCATTGGCCTCATTTGGTATACTCCCTAGCTTCAAGGATGACCCAATAAAATATTGTTCTATCGTTAACCTATTAGGAAGATCATTGATGAGGGTGTATAGTAGTTGGTCATGACCTGTTTTGGTAGAGAAATATATTAATCCAATCCTTAAAAGAAACTACAGACTGTAGGTTCATATCTTTCCTTAACTTATCCTTAACAATGGTGAGGACAACCCTTTCCAGTATCAAATCTCATGAGGTGTCATCCCCAAAATCTTTAACTAGAATATTTTCTTCATACATCTCTCAAAGAAGAGGTATTCCACCCAATCAATAAAAATTCCAAACATCAATCCCTACTTTTACATGGGATAAAAGGAATGAATTAGTTCTAGGAACCCAATGGATAATTAGCTCTTTATTTTTTGATTGATGATACATGATGAAAGGAGAATTCCATACTACCTCATAAATATAGATAACAAGTAACTGATCAATGAATTATGATCATATTGTCCAAACCTAAAAAGATCATGCATATTCATTGGAGAAGTTACCTCTAGGTCATAAGTCCCACTTAGAGATCCAACCACTTGTAAGAGAATTCAAGGAGAAGATGAGTGTGCTCAAATAAATTTGATCAATTGGTTGGTGGAAAATATTTAAACCTTCTAGATCTCGAGGGGAGTTAACCAACATGTAGGATAACCCATGGAGGAGTGGTACAAAAAATTGAGTGTATTTGGAGATCATTGTTTGAATAAAATCAAGGGGATATAACAGTAAGTAAGATGAAAGATTATGACCACGTGAAGGAGTGTAAACATCATCCAGTATAGCAAATCCATTAAAATAAATTCAGTGTAATAGGGGATATCTCTTAAGTTCATGAGGAATAATCCCTTTAAAATCCTTGTTGGCAGAGAACACATCATAATGAGGGTTGAAAATTGGTTCCCAGTAATCATATTACTATGTATGGTTATGTTGGAAGATTTCTATGAACTGGAATCCATCTATATGAACACAAGAAACACAAATATTTTATTATCAATAATTCTTATATCACCATCACTGTGTATGGTTCCCTTATATATTCAACATCATCACACCAATATGCCTTCAATTTCTACTCATACTCTACCCATGTCTTCTATAAATACAAGAGGAAGGGAGATCTAAATAACCATCACCTGAAATTCAAATCACAGTATAACCTTAAAATCAGATCATTGATGAAATAGTATGGTATAAAATACTTGGGTGGATTGGAAGCCATCAGGAGGGCACAGTGGTGAGAGAGGTCTCGGGGGAGGAGGGTGCCGCTCTGAGAGAGGTCGTCGTGAGGAGGACACCGTGGTGAGAGAGTTCGTCGGATAGGAGGGAGTCGTGGTGAGGAGAGGATGAGGAGGAGAGGTTGGGGAGGAGAAGTCATCGAGGAGGAGGACGCTGCGGTGAGGAGAAGTCGCCGGGGGAGTAGGGTGCCATGGTTAGGTGATACCGGGGAGGAGGGAGACACGGTCAAGTGAGGTCGGGGAGGAGAAGAAGCCGAGATGAGAAAGAAGTCGGGAGTAGTGTGAGAGTAGAGAATCGGGGACCCCGATATCAAATTAGAAAACACGTTGTATAGCCATGGTTGTTAAATTAAACTGTGGAAATTAGGAAGATATAGCCACGGACCAATAAATCAGTGGCTATAGGTCTATGGATATAGATTTAATTTATAGTAGTGAATGTTCTAGAGGTGTTTGACTAGCTATGTGGGTATAGTAATTTAGTCATGGGGAGACTATTCCCTCATTTATCATAGTAATATGATAGCAGAAAAAATTAACAGATACAGAAGCATAAATAACCAGAATAATAGTCATTTCATATGATAACCAATCTTGAAGTACAATAATCTGGTAAAATAGAAAACATGCTTTGAAAATATATGTGTCAATTGAATAGAATTAAAAATAATAATGAAACTACGTCTCCCCAATCAGGTCCCAAACCATGTCTTGTTCCCTCCTCCCGGATCTATCCTCAATTAGTCATCTACCCTAAGGCCTTTCCCTTATACAGTCCTGAAACAATATAATCTATTTGGTACAGATCAAATATCTGAAATAGGTTGTCAATACAACTCAGTATTGCAACAAAAAATTGTGTAGAAACAAGTCAAGTAAATAGATAGTGCGTACAATTCGATAACGAAATAAGTTAAGTGAAATAATAAGTAGTTTATTACATTTTCATTTATTCTAATCTAATAACAATTACTATAGGTTTTCCAAGGATACCCATACCCCAATACTAACATAATCTCATACCAGAGACCGATCTATTCTCTATGTAATATCATATCATAATACATTCTTTCTGCTGAATCTTGGAGTATTCAAGGTTTTGTTATATAATAGTACCTAATTTTACTCATGCTGAAATTATAATATTTATGTATAATTCCATAACATAGAGTTCCATTATTTATATTCATTAATATCACATTTATATGACACATTTCAAATTGTACCAATATCAGAAATGTAAGTAAGATGACCGTGTTACCATGCAGACCCATCAATAGAATGACCGTGTTCCCATAATCATTAATCATAATTATAATGACCATGTTTCCATGTATAATTCTCAATTTAGAGTGACCATGTTCCAATTGTCTTTTATTAAATTTTTGATGACCAGGTTATCAATTTTACTTCACAATTTTGATTTACAGTTTTTTTATTCCTTATCAAAAAATTAACTTACCATTTAATTATCCACCCCAAATCTATTACAAATTCAATAACTAGTTAAAGACATAAATTCCATTAGTTTACTCAATAATTAAAAAAGTGATTAAAACAAATAATTAATTCATCAATTAATTAATCAATATCACAATTCTTATTCCATAATTAATTTTCCTGAATTAATAATCTCATTCTAATATAAAATTTTCAAAATTAATCCCATAAATAATTATATAAATCACATTATAAATGGCACAAAATTAATCCACAATTAATTAAATAAAAATAACTATTTCAAAATATCATAATCGAAACCTAGATTAATTATCTATATTACTACCCCTACCACTTATAATCAATTTCCCAAATTAATTATTTAAAAGGGAAGCCCCTCAGTCTCATGAATAATTCTCTAATTAATCATTTATTTCAAAAAATCTTCAATAACTCAATTGGCCAATCTAATAAACCCTATTCACGGAAATCAATGGCTAAAGGATGATAGAAATTATACACTCTTATATAAACATATCTAATCCATGACTATGTGAATTAGATTTAGAACACCTACCTTGATTCGTTGAAAGATGATTGCCAAACCAAAATCCCCAAAATCTCAGCCACATAACGACGTTGATAAATATTCCAGACCCAAATACCTAAACCATAATCGTGACCAAATACATCATGATCTCATAACTCTATATGTAGATCCAAAATAATTTTCCTTGATCTCACTTCATTGGTTTAGATCTGAGGAAATAGGGGATATCATCCACGAATAGGTCATGGAAAGATAGATAAAAAATATGAGAAGTGTCAGGATGAAATCTACTTACTCGGAGAAGAGAGTATCATAAATTCAGTCTTTCGATCTCGATGAAAAATATTTTTAATTCCTTATAGTCTATTTGGGTCGATAAGAGGACCTTAATTTACCCATAGGGAATTAAAATCTGAAGTTAGCTTCACATAAGAGGTAAAATATTTCATCTAATGTTGGAAAAATGTATGATCCAAAATTTTAGGATCTCACTATTAGCCCTTACAAGGTTTAGTTGCACAGTTAGAAAAATTTTGTGAAAACCTTGTGTTTTACACTTCTATAAGGGGACACATTTCAATGATACCTAACACAACCTCTCAAACCATACTTTAACCATACCAATGCTACTACCTTGAAGACGAATGACCACACGGTTTGTATTAGGAAACTGCATGGTTTTATCGATTTGGGCACCAACAGTGCACATACCCTTTTCTCAAAAATTCACTTAGACGTCCCCTAAATGCACCCAAGCCCAAACTACCCTTAATGGTACAGAAGTAAAAAAACAAAAATTACCTAGAATCATTCCCGATATAACTCCAAAATGGTCCAGGATCATACACAATCCCATAAAAACAAATTTATGCATTTATGGTAATATTAAATTAATACTACAAAATAGATACATGTAATACAATTAAATTGAAATAAAATTGATTCAAAAATAACATTACAAATAATATAAAATGGTAAAATGGAATTCAATCATAGTTAACATCATTGGTGGATTATTAGGTCAAATTGTGACAATACTATATATTAATTTTAGAATGAAGAGGAATATTATTTTGAATTATTATAAAATATTAACTCTTGATATACTCTCAAAAAGGATTATACAAGTCAATCAACATTATAGTTTGTGATCCTAATTTGGTAAAAAAATCCAATACACCTTCTAAACCAGTATAGCATCGATATCAATCTCGTTCTGAGTTTCCTTATATCAATAGGACAAAATAAAATAATGGTTAGAAAGAAATTAATAATCTTCTTAACACATATCAACATTATAACATACAACCAAAACCTAAATCTCACCTCTTAGAACCATCGATAAAAAAATCCTTATAAAATTTATAAATATATTTAATTAATATCTTATTAAAACCATTAATAATACAATCTCCTAAATTTAATTACTTATATTAGTTCAACCATGTTGTGTTATTTGTGTGACGAATGATCAATTGTTATGTGTAAAGGAAATATTTATAATTGATTTCTATTATCATGTCATAAAATCACTTTTTAAAAATCATTAAAAATTATAACATCCAAAGATACATATTTTTAAAAAATTGCAACTCAATAGACACTTTTTTATATAAAAACATCCCAAATAACCGATGAAAAAAGGGTATTAATATAAGATCAACAAAACCTTATTTTAAGCCTTCTATGAAAACATTGGTATACTTTCAAATAATTGTATAACATTCCAAGATGAACTAGGTTTTTCAATTCATTGAAGAAGGTATCTTTGATATTTTTATAAACACATAGAATGTCTAAAAATAAAATTTGAAATAAAGGGCTAAGAAACAATATAAAAAGATCATTTGATTAATTCATGGTATACATGGATAAATTAATAATTTCATAAGTATTAATATATATATATATATATTAAAATGTAGTGAAATATTTCACGCAACACATTAAATGGAAGATATGTTGGAATGAAGAAAAATTATATATAATTTATGTAAATAACACTCTTTTAATGTTTATATAATGATTATGAAACAATTTAATCTCTACAAGACCCAAAAATCCAAGGAATTTGAATTATATGAACTTTGTAAACTGGATTTGAAAATTATATTTTCTTATATTTGAATGCTAAAATATGAGTGTAAGTGATGGAAGAACAATGAAGAGATGAGGATGAATAAATAAGAATATTATGACTAAAATTAAAAAAACCATAATAAATACATATTATAATATAAAATCCTTGGAAGTGGTTATTTGTGACTATTATAGAGCTCCCTTCCACTGACAATGTATGACAAATTCTGGATAAGAGATTGATAGATTCAATTTGATTTATATTTTTAATTTACAAAATTATATTTTTTTAAGATCCTACCCTAGTTAAGTTGAAATGTTTAGAATACCACACACTAATCATATAATAATCCTAGGAATGAAGCTAAAACACTCATATTGTAAGGGTTTATGGTACTATACAACAAAAAAAATGATTTTTCCAATAGACATGGAATAAACATTATGCATGGTTATGAATAATAATTTCTAGAATCGATATTCCACCCATATACCATTGAAATTATCATAGAAATTTTAAAATGTAAAATATAAGACTAATTTTTTTGATAACTTTCACATGGATTAAATATTTATCCTATGTGATGACGTTGTGTAATACTTATCTTCACCATGCCATTTTCATCCCATAAAAAATAATTAGTGAAACCTATAAAAATGAAAATGAATCCTGGTCATCTAAATCCCAAATTTAGTTTCACAACATTATGTTCATTATGATTATAAATTTTATAGATGACTTTCAATCTTAGCCTAATAATAATAAATTAAAATGAAATATTTCATAATGTATAGTCCAAAAATAGAAATGGAATATAGAACACATGTATATCACAACATTAACATGATTTTTCATGAATCCAAAAAGAATAATAAAAAAATTTCCCCTATACCTTTTTATTGACTCCAATCCATTACCCATTTCAGGATAAGAGATAAAATAAGATTAATCTATCAATATCATTAAATAAGTAATTCAAAAATTATTCAAAAATTACTAATGAATAAAAGAAATCTGAATCTAAATATTACAAACCACTAAACATGTTGTTGTCTAAATTGGAAAAATTATTGAATAACTTTTTATATGGGAAAAAAATATAATTTTTAATATTATACTATGTTTTCATTATACCTTTTGAGTTGGAATCTTGGAGAAAATAATCTTTTACTTTAGGAATTGTTTTTTGAATAGAGGCCTATTATAGAACTATGAATATTTATTGTTCTGATAATAATGGGGATACTAGAAAAATTTATATGCTATAGGAAATGAAATACAATTGACAGAAATATATGATAATCATCTGCCATGAATATTTTTCAAACCACAACATAAATAAATATAGAATATACAAAATATGATTAAGATAAAAAATATATCCAATGGTCCATAATATTATATCAATTGGATAATATTTTAATATATAAATAGTGGGAAAATATTGTCCCAAAAATGATATATCAATAAAAGGTACCATGGTCATGTTTATATCCTCTTAATAGATGTTAAAGATAATCCTTATACACATATTTAGAAAAAATAAATATCTAATTCGTTTTTAAATGATAATTTAGTTTATAAAATTATTTTTACATTAAAATCGACCCATCAAAGATAGGTATTATAAAATGTACCATAAGAGGAAATAGTATGGATTAGTTTACAACATTAGAGAGAGATGAGATATTTTTCTTCCTTTGGACTAAAAATAAATGAATGAGTGGACCAACCGCCAATAACCATTATATTATCTTATTGTCCACAAAATTTCTGCTCCATGAAACTGAGTGTAAACCTTTTCATAGTTGGTGTAATAAATGTTCAACCTATCATAGCCTTATATATCTAATTAGTTACAATCTCCATGGCCTGATTAAATACATATGAAAAAGTGGTTTGAAAAAATAGAAATATATCTAACACAAGTTTTTGATGTAGACATACTTTTAAAATGATGACTATAGAGTGTTATTTATGATTATATTAGGAGAATGAGGATGTATTTTAGATAAAAACAATATTATTCCACCATTTTTTCATATTAAAAAAATAATTTTGTTACAATAACTTTAAAATTGTAAATAATACAATGCCCATAATATTATAAGAAACACAAAAAAGAGATTTAATGAACTATGATATTATACTATTTAAAATATGATAGTTAGAAATCAGCTAGTGAATTTTTGGAGTTGAATATGAATAAATAAATAAATTATTACTTATTAAATGATCCCACTAAATAATAATTTAATTACTAATTCTTATGAACTAATAATTCAATTTTTAATAATGACATTTAATGATTTAAAAATACATTTTTTGAAAAATAATTGATACTATTTTATATGGTTGAATTGTATAATCAATTTGATCAAATTTTATAAATATTAGTAGATAAAAAATATATCTACTATAAAATCAACAAATAATAAATAGCATGGGTTGAAATTTTGGGATATTTTTCAAAATATTTATTTTTAGTAAATATTGAATAAAAACACTTTTTTCTATAATTTATATTTATTTAATGGTATATTTGTAACATTAATTTTATATTAATGAAATATAAAAATAATTAAATTTAATAAATTTAATGAAAAATAATAGATATTATACTTTATATCATTATAAGTTATTTTTTTTCTGAAAAGAACTTTTTTATAAATTTTTTTTTGTGTTTTATGAATTTATTTGATATTTATTTTATAAAAAATAAAGAAAATTACATTTGAAAAAGGTTTTTCTTTTGGAATCATGACATTAAATTTTTTATAAACTATTCGACATTTTGTATGGCCATAATTATTAATGATTGTGGTACATATTGGTCACTTAGGTAAGGGTAAATTAGGTAATTGATGTTTAATACAATATGATATGAAATTATGTATATAACTAAAAACTAAATTATTTATGTTTTATTGGTTTATTTTGGCCACCCTAATTATATATTTTAAAATATATCTTTTTGATTCATTTTTTCTATGATAAAATCGTTTATTTTATATTATGTAAATGAAAATTATAAAATTTTACTGTCTCGAGGGTAAATTATATTATATTATCACATAAATATATGGATATTATATGAATGAATATAAAATTTTATTATAGACATAATTTATTTATTTTAATTTTGTTATCTAATTATTTTTTTTCAGTGATGTTATAAAAACCGGAATTGCTTACACAGTTTTTACACAATTCTTGTTCAAGCAGTATAAAAATAAAAATGAATAATATTAAAAATATAAATGTATTATTTTTTATATTAATCTACATTTTACATGTCTTTTATGATTAGTAAAAATTTATAATTTATTTTTAACGAGATTATATTCTAATTTCGTATCAATCATAATGATTTGAAATTCAATATACATGAATAGTTTGTAAGATGATTTTAATGGTATGTTTTATGAAAATATTTATTATTGATTTATTTAAAACAGAAAAATTTATTGAATAAGAAATGATGGATAGGATATGGACTAATAATTCATCCATTTACTATATTTGATCCCATTTTTACCTCATATGTATATTTATAACCCCATTGGTATTTAAATACGTAATACTACAATTATGGTTACAATCAGTTAGTAAAGAGGTAATATAAAATTATAAAGATTAATATGACACATAATCCCTTAAAAATGTTCTCTGATGAAATAATTTCAACCTTGAACTATCTTATTTTCTATTGTTTTCCACTTTTTATCTCTTTCAAAAATAATAATGTATTATATTTAATATTTTTGTGTAATTCCAATCGATTCAATTCCTTCAATATAAAAGTAAACAACCACTCTAATATGATTAATTGAATAATGAGAGTATTATAGTAACTAAATCATACCAAACCCTCTTCTTAAAATACTTATAAAAGTTTTAGAGGACCAATTATCTTCTAATGACCGTCCGGATGCTGTTAATGGAGAGATCATAATGATTTTCAACAAAGAAGAGATAATTTTCTTAAGAAAGAATTTTCATTTTTCTTATTATTCTATATCCCCAAAATATTTTTAGAAAATGATGACATCATAAGATAAATATTTAAAAAGTACTGAAAATTTATTATGATTATGGTATATTAATTTTCCATCTAATTTGACATTTTATATGGGAAAAAATCACCGTTCATGCTTATGTGTATAATATTACTTCCATGCAGCAATGCCTTCAATTTTTCATTTACTCATGAAAATTATGGTAATATTGAAATGTATAACATATATATATATATATTATTCATTACATAAGTAGTAATATAGATATATAATATGTCTTGTAATATCTTAGACATCCATCTATTGGAAAATTATAACGTTGTTCATGTGTACTTCCAGATTAAAAACTCCAAAAAGTGATGTGATTCATTTTACTTCTGAACTATTGATGGATACATATAAAATTGTTTTTAATTAATAAATATGATATTTGTTTCATGATTATTAGTCTTGGGATAATTGAATAATTTCTTCTCTTATAATGTTCGTCATAGTGAAGTAGTTTTCCAGTTATGAACTAAATATCTTCCAAACTCCCATTATGGACATACAAAATTAAATTATTTAATAATTCATTTAAATGAATTAAATTAATTGATTAATTACAAAAAGTAAACATAAAAATTATTACTAATTTTGAAAATTAAAAATATATATTTATTACAAATTAGTTAAAAGGAATACATAGCAAAACCCGACTTCGTGGAAGGTGTTTGTTATATAAATTTATATTTTAATGTCATAATTAAACATAATTAACTATTTTTATGCCAATATAATGTGTAAAATTCCAAGAGGTGTCACTATATTATACATAATCTTGTTTTTTTAACTAAAATGTTTCACATATTCACTTCATGGATTAATTATCACATCAATGATATATTCCTTTATGGATTAATCTTCTAAATGTAGTTTCCATGAGATATTCCTAGTAACATGATCCAAATATATTTTATAAGGTGTGTATACTACTATTTGAGACATTATTTTCCTAATGAATAATTTTTCATGATGTTTGATATTCTTTTTATTTTCTATCATAATAAGATAATGTCTCAACTGTTATAAAACATATAGTGGTATTCATGGTCATAATTTTAAATAATTGATATAAAATTCTTGTTATAAACCTTGTATAATTTTATATATTTTAATTAATTACACATTAATGTGATTCCACGTTTTTTTTTAAAATAATATGTTTTATATATCCATTTTATGTTCCACTATGCAACGGATTTTTTATTATATTATTACCCAAGTTGCAAGTGGTTCTCATATCAAAATCCTTCTTTGAAGCACGTTTTTGATTGAGGCAGCTATATTAATTTATATGATATATAAACCGACTCTAACATATAACATTATCATAATTTATATCCTTAGGGTATTTAATTTTTTTTCTATACTGGTCATCCAAATTTGTTGTTTTTAAAGGTGGTAGTGTGGTATTTCTTTAAAAAATTACTATTTTTAAATACCTCTACCTAAAACCATTCTCCTTGATATTTTTATAATTTAAATAATTGTATTCCCAAATCATAAATATTTTCCGAAAATTATTTTCAGTGATCTATAATATTCTTTTAAATGGTGCTATTATTAATATTCCTAATGTTTTCTACACAGGACACATTTGACTCTATTTAAAACAGTTTTAAAAGAGTGATTTTCTTAAAATTTTATAATGTGAATGTATTTCCCAAAAATATAAAATTTTATTTTTTTATATTCAGTATATAAAAGTTTCTATGACTGTTATCAGAAGAATAATTTCTTAATTTTCATGTTTTTTTTAAATGTACCAAACATGAAAATGATATTTTCCATTTTTTCCAATGAAATGATTCTAGTGTCATTTTAATGGTATTTTTATTTATGTTAATATCCTATAATTATTACCATTATTCTATAAGAATATGATCTTATGATACAATTCACCTTATTTCAATGGATTCCATACAATGACTATTTTAAAGATATTTTTATAAAACTCATTTTATTTCAACTAGTAAAACATATTATAAAAGAGTACAATAAATTATTAAATTATTATTGATGAAAATGAACGCTTATTTATGTTATATTCATGTATGATGGATTTAAATTACTGATGATTATTGATGAACCTGATACATCATATAAAATGGGTGTTCCGAATAATACTTATATGTCAGATGGACCTGATATAGCTTATATGATGGGTGAGCTCGAAATAGAAACACAATTCATTGGGTAATGTTCCTTGTAATTAAATAAAACAAGGAGATATTAAACCATGGAGTTATATCTTATGGATTTTAATAGGATTCATTTATTTCTAACACAATTGATTGTGGTTTATAAAGATAATGTCATAAGATAAAAACTTGTTTTCCTTATTTTTTTCATTACAATTTTTAGTAGTTTATTTAATAATGAATAACATCACATGACTTATGATTATTTATTCCTATGAATATTTCATTTGAAAAATATTTATTTGATTTTATAAGATTAATGAAAATGATTTTTATGTATATGATGTTTCTTATATTATGCTCATTTGCAATGATTTTGTTATCACACACTGACACCGATCGATTCAACATCTCTGAAGATTAATCATTAATGTCTATTTTTATCCATGTTGATAGATTATGATCATCCTTCTTATGTATTACATTTAAATAGGTTATGACTAACTTTTTTAAATTAATTATCTCGATAAGAGATTCATTTGTAAAAAAATATTTTGGGAGATTTTGAAGACTTGTTGTGAAATAAGAAAATCTTAGTATAATAAGGGAAAATATTACTTGAGTTCATGGGTATTTCTCTGTAAAAGATTTTCTAATTGTTTTAAAAAATAAAATTAAAAGGACATTGAAAATAAAATTTATCTAATATTTATATTTTACGATTTATGTTTTGTATGGATGAAATTGTCTAATGTTTATTTGAATCTGTTTATGAGAAGCATGGATTATGTTTTTAGAACTGAATTTATTAGAATTTGATTATGGATATTATAGTTTTTATTATCGCAATAGTTAGATAATTTTCAAATTAAAAAATTTATCATGTCTGTAGAAAATATGAGTTATGGATACCATAATGGGTTTATATTTGTTGGTTGGATAATAAGTTCAAATTCCAAAATGAATTTAGAGGTTGTATATTATGGGTTTTTAGGCTATTAATGATATTTTGTGAGACATTTTATTTGGATGAGGTATGTGTAAAACATAGGCTTAACAATATGTATTATTTTGGAATAATTATAATAAACTTTTGGGTATGTTAGATAAATTTAATGAGCAAACCATTGTAGTTGATATATTATTCAATGATTCATTTGTTCCTATAAATTTTTGTTCATTATGGGTATTGTAATACTATGTTCAATACATTTTTTATTTTATTAAATATAAAAATAATTATTTATATCATTTTATATATCTCATTCTCAATCATTTTTTTATTAAAGTGATTGAGGAATTAAGTATTCATACTCATAATTTAGAGTAAAATATGAGATAAATGTTGAAACAAATTGAGACACAAAACCAAAGGATAGAATTGTGTTTATGGATTAAAAATAAAAAGTAATAAAATATTGGTATGTTATTATTCTATACGGAATAAAAGTCTATAAACTCTATGAAAATGGTCTTGAAGTAAAAGTAATATTCTATATAATATATTTCTATTGAATTTATGGTCCTCTTAATCCGTTATTGAATTATTGTTTTTTGGTCACTAACAATATTTTGATGACATTGTCTATCACATTCCATCATTTGTACATTATTTTTCTCTTCAATGTCCATATTTTTTCTCCACACTGATTTTCATTTTTTTGGACCATAGTTATGTATTATTCCATATGACAAACCTTTTTTTCTTTCCATATTTTCAAAATAATGTTTTATTAACCCTTTTATGTTGTTGGTGTTAAAAAAGGTTTCTCAAAATTTGTAACCCATAGTAGACAAGATGAAGATAAAATTTGAAGGTTGATATTTATGAAACTGTGGGATTATGAAATTCAAACTTATTTTAAAAGAATTTTATTTATTATATAATCCAAGATAATCAACATCGAGTATAAACAAATCATGAAATTATATTATTTAAAATATGGCTATTTTAACAAAGTTGATAAATAGAAAATTATGAAATTGAGTACGTATATTATTAAATATTTATACATATATCTATAGAATAACTTATTCCTATTTATTTATTAATTCAAAGAAAATAAGGAATAAATTATTAGTAAGTCATTTTATTCTAAAAAAGTTGTTTTGATCCAAAAGAGTTTTCATTTTTTATTTGTAATAATATCATCAATTTTTTTCTGAAAATTGTAGAATTTTTTTTATAAAATAAATCTCAATTTTAATATAATTACATAAAAAGTATCTTAGGGATATATTTTTTGAATTTTTTTAAAAACATGTTTTTTAGTGAATTAAAAAAATAATTTTAATAAAACTATCTTTTCTTTTCATTTAAAATACAAATTATGATTATAATATTTTATTATCGATAATTGATAATCATTTAATTAGATTAAATCAAATGAATTATATTTGAATTATCATTATACTAGAATTTTTATGAGTTAATTTTTATAAATTTCGTTGAGTTTTAATATTATATGTTAAAATTACTTTTAGAAACCTTTAGAAATTGAAAATTTTAAAAAAAATTCCATTTTTAGTATTTGGTTGTTCAAATGGTTTAAATATTTCACGTATATTTTTTATCATTGTTAATTTTTATCAGGATAAATATTTGTCAACTCTTTAAACATAAATTTAGTAATTAAGGTTTAAATTAATTTGATAAGGCGTTAGAAATTAAATTATATCTTACTTTTCTTATATTTGATGAGTTAAGTTCAAAGAAACTTTTATATATATTAAAATATGGAATGTTGGTGACATTTTTTTTGATTATTGTCGTTATTTCTGTCTATGTAAATTAAAACAAAAAACAATTACTGTATTTCTTTTTAATTTATCATATGTGTTCCCTTAATCATGAAACAATATTTTGATTTATTAAAAAAATTTATTTTGAACAAAAGACATATATTTTTATTATGGTATGTAGAGTTTTATGTATATTTGTAACATAACGAATCTAGGTACCGCCTACGTTTTCCTCGTAACTAGTTGGCTACATGGAAAACAACGCATTTCCAAAAACGTCATTTCCTGTCGACTAGTAGTGGGGCCCTAGGGTGTGATATTAGGGAAACTATGCCCTCATTGGAAGAGTATACACAATGGAAAATGAATAGTAACAATAATAGAAATAGTAATACCATAAAACAAAAATAAACATCAGAATACTGAAGTAAATACAATAGAATTATCAATATATATATTATGCATGAATTATGTGGATATTAAAATATAAAAACAAGTCAAAATACAGTAAATGAATACAAAAATCAATGTACTAAATATACAAGTGAACTCAAGCAACATCACATGCCTCAGCTAGGTCATATGCTCTCAAGATCAAACAGTAACCAAGTTCTTGATGAATAAGGGCTCTTGACCTTATCTATACCTACATCCATATAATTAGTTTGGGTCCAAAACATGATTTAAATTGGGTGTGAGATGAATCCTTGTAGGAAACCACCATTAGATTTATCCCTAACATTCGGTGAATATATATAGTTGGAAATATGAAAACAAAATGATGAAATAAACTATGAAGTACTCAAAAGTTAAAAGTCCTACAATTATCAATTTTCCATTTTCATTTATTATTCATCATATTAATCATGTAATCTTATAGTCTAGCCTAATATCTACTCCCCCTCTGTAATAATAACAAAACAGATGTATCATAAGACCATCTAAACATAACAAGTTATACCGAGTCAAAGATTGTGCTTTGGATTGGCAAACTCATCACAATCATTCAATTATTCTATAATAAACCTTAGTTAACGTTCTCACAGTCTAATCCTCTTGATTTACCATGAAAACAATTAATTTAACAACATCCCTTTGGGAATCTATCACGGTCCCACCCCTTTGGTCTAACAAAGCACTATTCATTCGCAAATGACCACCTAGGAATATCTCATGGTCAATACACATTGGTCAACATAGCATCAATAAAATATAAACAACCAAATGGGCTTCACTCATGGTCTAAACCCCCGATTTTATGAAAACCAGGAATATCTCACAGTCAAAACCCTAGGTCAACTTAATAGAAAAACATACTTAAATAGCCCTCCCTCATGAATCTCTCACTATAATTCCCCTTTGTCATACATCCATAATACATAACTCACACATCTTACAAAATCATCGACTCTATCCTTACAATCAAGGCATGGAAAACATATCAAACCTAACATGTATCATAGATCAAACGTCCAGAAAATAGTTGAAAAAGGGAAACAAATTCATGGTGTCCCATAATAAAGGTATATAACCTTATGATTAAGCAAATATCGTTTATCATTTATATAAACCATAACAGGTGATAAATATGGTTAACATTCAAATAAAGTGATGCCGCAAATGTGGGTATACGACACATTTTGCATATATAATCCAAAAAACACAATCAAAGGCACACACCACATACCTAAATGTTACATGATCATTATACTTGAATGTTTAACAGTGAATCACCCTAGAATAATATAGATCTACAAAAGGTAAAAAACCCAACCTTGATAAACTCATGTGATAGGAGGAATAATGAAGAAATTCTCTAGAGGAAATGGGAACCCACCTATGGGATTCCAACGCACCTGACTACATCTTAATCTAGGTCAGATAGAGAATAGGTGTTTTGATATTTGTTCATCATTCCCAAGAGCTCCTGTATGAAACACAGAAAGAAGAAGTCAATTCTGGACATGAGAGGTGAACTTACACCAATATATGAAATAAAAAGAATACTACATGGAGTGTTCATTAAATTTACACATCGTGCAGTATCCTTAACTAGTCTATTCCTTATGAGGTATACTAAGCCATCACACAGCCATGTACTGGCCCATTACACGGCTATTACATGGCTGTATATGGTAACCTGGTACACATTGTGTACTCATAAGTAAACGATGTGTACTTAAAAAATCCCCATTTCTTATTTTTCCCTCAAAATACCGAAAAAACAAGATCCATACCTAAAATTATTATTTGAGTTCTTACATACTACCCCCTTAAACCAATTCATCCATGAATTCCTCTTCCAAGGGTGGTGAAGAAGAATTTGTGAATAAGTCTAGCCACTGTGATTATATGCCGGTATCCCTCTCCCTAGTCTCATATTGTACTCACTTGTGCTTCTATAGAACCTATACCATAGGAACATAACTTCCATGAAGAACCATCGTGCGGCGATCCATAATCCAAATAGGGTGCTCCCCAAAGGATGCATACACCTCTAACTCATCCTCCTCCAGTTGAAATAATGAGACGAGTCTGAAAAGTAATTCCATAGCTTAGAAACATGAAAGACTCCATGCATACCCTGATAACTCTATGGTAATTTCACCTTATAGAAAACATAACAGACTCTCTTCAAAACCTAAAATAACCCGATGAATCTCGGTAAACGATTCCCCTATCTCTTAATCCTTTTATTTCCCAACCTCTATGTGACATGTATAAAAACCTGATCTCCGACATCGAACTATAGAGGTTGTCTCTATTGATCATCATAATATTTCTCATAAGATTGTGTAGTAGTCATCCACTTCTGAATCTACTCCATCAACTCAATGGTCTCCTAGACAAGACAAGGTCCCATCATAGCTGCTTCTCCAGCCACTAGCTAACATAGTGTTGATTCCATTACCTAACATACAAAGTCACAAATGGTTCCATATAAATAATTTCCTGAAAACTATTTTTGTAGGAAAAATCCACTTTGGGTATGTGTCACCCCCAGGATCAACCAAAATCTAGGAATCATGCTTGATGCATGTCCTTCAAAACCTAAATCATACTCTCAGACTAGCCATCTATCTGGGGATGGTCAGTTGTGCATAGATGTATAAGTGTACCAAAATTCCTCTATAGGCCCTACTAGACCCAAGATGTAAACAGAGAATCCCTATCTGAAATAATAGAGCCTCCAACCCCGCTCAAATACATTATCACGCAGATGTACCACATTACATGCTCATCAACACTGAACGTTTCCACGACTAACCAAAAATGTGAAACCCTCACGATTCTGTCATCAGAAACCAATAAAACATCATTTACTCAAGGAAAACATTGTTAACCTATCATGAAAACCATTGAGACATCATTCCACTTCGACTAGAGAATGGTAAACTACATTAAAATCCCTTTTGGTTGTTGGTTCACCACTTCACCTACTATCAGGTAGAAGATCATATTACAAAACCAGAAACATCCTTCTTCATGCATGGCCACCAATATTGACTATTTAGATCTCAATACATCTGTGGCACACGTTTAAACTGACCTTATTGAGGTGTGAATGTCTCATAATATCTCCACTCATATGTCTTATGATAGCAACACATTCCCATGAAAATGGTAAACCTCATCCTCTCTTATAACCCATCTAGGAGTAGGTTCCTCACCAGACACAATGTCCCATAGGACTGTTCCATTAAAATCTCATAGCTACCTCATTCACACACGATCCACTAGGATAGAGATAACACATCGAATATATATAAACGTCAACCACTATTTGTTGTGAACCTCCAAACTAATCTCAGAGAACTGAGCCATAAGCTGCCACTAGCAGCTGTTCTCTGGAACTACTTGTATATGAGTTCTACTACTCAACGAATCAGTCACTGTGTTTCCAATCCCAGTCTTGTAGGAAAGATCAATGTCAAAAGACTAAAGGTACTCAACCCACCTTTACTATCTCAAATTTAGATATCACTGATTGAAGATATACTTGATTCTTTTGTGGTCAGTGAATACCGAAAAATACTATCCCAAAAGATAATGTTTATAACTCCGCAAATCATGCACAACTGTAGCTTAATCGATATCGTGTGTCAGGTAATTCCTCTCATGTGGAATCAAATATAGAGAACCATATGCAATGACTCCTTCCCCCTATATATACACTGCTCTCTTCCCGATAATTGATGCATCATAGAAAATGGTGTAACTCTTACTCGGCATTGGTAAAATCAGTATCAGTGCTGATGTTAATCTCCCTTTCCACTTTTGAATGTCTAAATCATATGAATATTTCCTTAAGTAATTGACAACCACATTATTTATGCACTTTAGGGGAAATTCTAAGCATGAAAAGTCCTGAATAATGTGTTAGTAGTAACCAACAAGCCTAAAAAAACTATGTACCTCAAAGATGTTCTCTGGATGATTTTAGGTAAAAACCTATCTCAATTTTTCTGTGTTTACTAATACTCATGTCTCAAAGATGAAATAACCTAATATGTGAATTATGTCCATCTAAATGTGGCATTTTGGGGTCTTATAATTTGACCGGTTATCTCTTACTATACTCAATATGATCTCAAGATGGATTTCATGGTCTTGTCAGTTGTGAGAGTACACAAGGATATGAATCTGAGTAAGGATGGAGCACTCAGTTCATTAGATCCTAAAAAAATGCTGGCATGTTCATATGACCAAATGAAATAACCAAATACTCATATTTTCCATACTTGACCAGAATGTTTATAAGAGGTATATCAGATGGTCTAACATGCACATAATGATTACCAGATCTCATGTCAATTTTTGAAAACACCGTGGGTCATATAATATGATCAAAAAGATCATAAATCCTCATCAAGGGATATTGATTATTGACTATCAACTAGTTAAACATATGATAATCCACACAAAGTTTGAGGGTACCATCCTTCATTTTTACAAGAAGGAAAGGTGAACCCCATGGTGAAGTACTGGGTTTTATGAATCTCTCCACCTGTAACTCCTCTAACTACTACACGATCTCCTCTTAAACGAGTGTATCCATCCTATAAAGTGGAATGGACAAATGTTCCCCTCTAGGTAAAAGCTCAATAGATAAATCTACCTCTCATTCAAGAGGTAAACTGGGAAATTTATCTTGAAAGACATATATGAAATGATGTAAAACAAGAGAAAATTCCATCTGTGATGTTCCATGTTGATCCGGATATAAACTTGAAATTTGGGCATTAATTCCTCTCATCTCATGATGCTCTGGTCCAAATATTCTTACATGTAAATCCCTTTAATCATTGGGTAGAAAATACTTTCCCTCTGGTGACGTGATATTCATCCAGCGGCGATAGCAGTCAACAAAGGCCTGAAAGGAGACCAGTAATTCCATTTCAAGTATGAAATCTAAGCCTTTCATCTATAATACATACATTTCCAATGAGAAGTGACACCCATGACCCTCAAGAGGGAACTCATTGCACTGAAATACACTAGACATCCTAATCCCCAACAAAGTTTCTAGCATCATAACATCATTAAAAGTAAAGTTGTAGACCCAAATTATTTTCACAATGGAAATAGATATAAAACTAGGGGAAGCCCTTATATAAAAATGGTATAAAGATAAAACTAAGCTAACTTGAATCATACGTCTAACCATAGAGGTTTTGAGGCCCTTCTCATGCTAGTGTTATTCAATCAAAAATGTCTGACATGTACGGTGGCCCTATGACCCTGCTTAGCTACCCTAAGCTTGTCCACCCTTATGTCGCTGAGAACCTGTCTTCTGCATCCACATCCATGACCACCTCCTTGGCCTGACAAACACCAATTCTATGACTGATGAGAAACTAATGGTCTTCTTCCTAAATGTGGAGTCATAACAGATCCCCTCTCACTCGCTTCTAGTAATAACTTCATTCAAAAACTCTAAATGTGGCCCATCCTACCATAATATTGACATGTGGCTAGGTCCTTCAAGAAATGTGGTCTTCTATTCTCACTCTTCCCGCATTGGTAGCACACCACTTGGAAACAAGAAGAATCATCTCTTGAAAGCTCCATACGATGCTTGCTACAATAATTCGAAGGATTACCAACATTGGATGTTGATCCACCCTGGATCACAGCTCCTAAATCCCTTAAATTTCTCTCGGTAATCAGTTTCTAATTTACTATGTCTATCACCGAATTCAGCCTGATAAAATTCAGATGTTATTACATGTCATACCATAGACCATCCTCAAATATCCTAGCCAATGTTAACTTTTCACCTCCCAAAACAGGTGTGAATCATTGAATCTCTATAATACAAGAAGAGTAATCCATCACAGAAAGAGAAACCTACTCAAAATGCAAGAAATCTCAGGCTTGTTCATCCCTCAACATCTCGAGGTAGAAAAATTCATAGAAGGTACTCAGAAACACTTCTAATTCCATATCTAGATGATGTCCCACCTTTGAGATAACATCCCACCATATATTGGCGGAAGTATGTAGCATGCACATCATGAGCTTCACCCTCATCACTTGAGGCATCTCCATATTCTCTAAGATAGATAGAATGAACTCTAACCATGACTTTGTGGCATGTGGTCCTCAATCCCAAGAGAAAGTAGGATGTTGTTGGTACTGGAACACCTGCGTCAACTCATCCATAGTTGAGGTAGGATGTGATGCTCCATGAGAAGATTGCATCATCTTCATAAAGCCTTCACAGAACTGTGCATCGGCCCCAACATATGGTATACCATCTGTTTCTAATATGGGCATGAAGGGAGGATTTGCTGGTAGTCCCTAATATACCATTTCCCATCTCTCATCAACACCCTATACCTGACGTACAACAAAAAGATATATTGGGGTCATGACACTATAAGGTCAAACACAGATCTCAGTTCAGTATTATCAATGATTGCATCTTATAAGTTCTAGAATGAAACATGAGAAGAAAAGCATTCATGTTTTACAGAAGAAGGTTACATGGTGTGTTCCTTTATTCTTTAACATGGGTGTGTATCCATGCCAACTTGGTCATGTAACACCACTTACATTCATGGTGTTCCTTTTGAGAAATGTTGTGTATTTTAATATCCCATCCTTCCCAAGTACTTCTACATGGCTAGAACTACACTGTTCTACCAGTGTAACACTACATGATGTGTACACTATAGACACGATGTGTACCACATATGTTTCATCAAACCGGGTTGTTAATTACACACATGAGTACACAGTCGGTTACTACATGGCCTGTATAATATAAACATAGTGTTTACAACCAATGTATTATCATCCTGTATAATTTATCACATAGTTATATTCAAGGTCTTTTACAGTAGGATGTGTACTCCCATTACATGGCGTGTTCTACCAAACTTTTATCAACCCTGTGTCTCGGCTCACATAGTTAGTCACACATTCCACTAATACACGTCGAGTACATGCAGTAAACGGTGTGTACTTAAGAAAAGTCTATTCTTCTAGAACAAAAGAACACATGGTTTGTGTTTATAACATCACAGATGGTGTTTTCTAGGTTTCCAGATATTAATCCTCCAAAACATCAACAGAACCCTTAAAAAAAATGTTTGTTTAAGGAATTACATGTTTCGATCCATTACATCCCATACTCCCCACAAAATCAAATATTGGCATCCTTAATCATATTGTATTAACAAAAATCAATAAAAGTTCAAACATGATCCACTAAATTCGGATCCAAGATGGATTATAACACCTCAGGGAAAAAATCATGGCATCCATCCAAATGAAACTTTACACACACCAATACCCTATAAAAATAGCAGGTATTTCAATTAGGACATTATCACAATAGAATGCATATCTAGTACAACATTAATCACAAAAACCTGCTATCATTAATGCACCCTAAAGGCCATGACAAGAATGCATGACATGTGATCTCCAGAATGTTCTCATATGATGCATGAGAATGAATACCCACATCTCATTGGGATTCAATAGAAATAAAACCAGAATTAAATCAATCATATCTTCACAAAACATGTGAATTATCTTATAGTAAAATCAAATCAACCATGACAATTGAAAACCAGAAAAGTAACAATATTTGCGGTAACATAGCCTTTCCATAAACACGGTTTGGCTAGTCTCAGGCAAAACTTATTACCAACTACTTAATCCTTCCTATTCCTAACTATAGGCTCCAAATAGTAAGGCAACGCAGAAAACAAACCCTTCTGATACCACTTTGTATAGTCCTGGATCTGAGTGCTGCCCAAGGGTGCCCCATACCTAGTTGGCCATATGGCCTCAAACACATTTCCCCAAACACCAGAGGCTTTCAACTATTAGTGAGGGCCTAGGGTGTGATTAGGGGGAAACAATGACCTCATTGACAGAGTATAAAAAACCGAAAACTGTTAGTAACAATAATTGAAGGAGTAATAACACCCAATAGAAGTAAACTACAAGAGACTAAAGTAAATCCAATAGAAGTCAAATTATATATAGATACCCTAGAATTTGTCATATAACATTACATTATTTGAATAATAATTATACATTATAGTAAAATCCATGGAACATAAAGACTAGTGTCTTTAAAGACTAGGCACATAAAGCTGAAAAATTGGAACTAAATTAAACATCACTTTATTTAGTATTCTTGTTGAGATCGTGAATTACATTAAGATCATACATCTATATAAGATAACCTAGGGATAAAATAGGAAGAGGGATGAGAATAATTTCCAGTATGGAAAAAAAATACTAATAATGTAATAGAACATGGGTTAGAAGGTATGGAATAATGATATTAAAAATAATGGAACATGTGAAATCCTAACATATAAAAATAGAATCATTTAATAATTAATTCGTTATAATGCGTAAGAAAAATAAAAAAAGACTTTAGTACGATTCAAGGATAACTACCAAGGGATTTTCACATCGTAGTAGAAGTAAAGGCTAACCGCCAAGACCGTCCCACATAGTAGCACAAGCCTAGGCTAACTGCCAAGACCATCACACATAACATCTCCTGATACTCAATGTTACCCAATGAATTGGATCACTATATGGGAAAACCCATCATAACATGTTAATGAATATTCTTTCCACATAAATAATCACACGTAATCAATCATACCTACACATAAGAGAACCCATTGAGACAAATGGGCGCCACATTCATGTCATATAGAATAATGAATTGGTGTATCATAAAAATTTACATGAGAGAAATGAATTAAAAAAAATTTAAATTAATAAGCTAAAGTATCCATATATCGTGGTATGTTGTTCAAAACAGAAGTTAGACCATGTAGAATGAGTTTTTATGGAATTATTATCATTAAAAAACTTTAGTGTGGTTCTAAGGAAAATACCAGAGCATTTTAAATTGAAAAAAGAATAAAATTTTATATAAATCCTGAAGTGAAAAATAAGGCTTTCATAATAAAATATTGATTTTATAAAAACAATGCTGCCTTAAAAAGGGTAGAGTGCACTTGGAAATAGGTAAAATTTTGTGATGTTCCCTTAAAATGGGTTTTCTTATTGGGGTGTATTGGGGAGGGAAACAATTAAAATGATGTATAAAACTAAAAGTAAATGAGGTATCTACCATAAAACATGATTTTGAAGAATATAAATAGAATTTAGAAGTTGTAAATAAATTTAAAAGGCATCTTTATTTTGGTAAAAATAATGATAGAGAAGCTCAAATAAAAAAAGGTGGTTCTGGTAGAATCCCATATGAAATGTCAGAAGGGTAACAATAATACATAGTAGGTCATAATGAGTGAAGAATGTATTTATCATCTCATATAAATAATTAGGGTAGTATGAGTAAGGTGTTAGAGCATACCCCAACAATAGGAATTATACATAAAAGGACATAACATATAGGACATTCTTGAAAAAAAGTGAAATAGAGGAGATCCCTTAACATACGTCTGATGGTGTTATACACCTGATATTAATGACCTAAAAATAAAATTACTTTTATAAATTAATAATTAAAGAACCTATTATATATGAAAATTATTTATTAATTTTTTTTAGTTCAATCATATCCTTTATGATTGATTAGGATGTTATATTCCGTTGTTCTGGTCCATTTGTTTCCTTGGTTTTAATAATTGATTCACTTATTTTTATGTTCAGAGAATCATGTAAAATGGTGATAGTTCTCTAGAATTAGAGTTATATGTTATTAGTTAATGTAATAATGTAATAATGTTTTTAAATACCATTTTGTTACTTGTATTGAAGATAAATAATTATAAAAATTATTTAATGATAACTGTTTGTGTTAATTGGCGGTTTTGGGCCATTAGGAACTTGGTTTGTTTAATAAATCAAAACCATGTGTACAAATGGATTACAAAACCATAGATGAGAAAAAATAAATTTAAAATCCTATGGTCCAACCCTAATTATTAAATCATTACCAGAATAAAATACGGTAATAAAAATTGAAAACCCATCATCCTTGAATGTGGTAAATTAGCACATCTCAGATGGTGTTTTCCTTTTTAGTATCAAAGGAAGGGAAATGAGAGATGAAGAGGAATTATTCATTTATTATAAAAAAATACACTAAATGTATGGTATTGGATTCACCACAATTTTTTGATGAGAGATGGTGAGTAAATAAAAATATAAGGGATGAACATGAAAAGAAAAGAAAAGTTGAGAGATCCTTTATGAAAATTCGACAGCCTAACAGTGTTGCTTAAAATTTCATAAAATAATTTGATGAGGGTAAAGAGGGGTCTCTCATAATCATTAAATATTATCTATAATAATGGGTATATGAAGTGAAATATCTAAAGATATTTCAATAGAATATAAAATAGTATAACATAAAAAGATATCTTGAAAAAGAGATATATTTTGAGATGAAAATTCAACAGTATAACGACTATACAACATATTTGTAGAAAAAATTAAAAGTAGAGGGGACTAGGATCATAAATTCATAAAATAATCAGAATATATTATAGGGAAACAAGAAAAATGAATTAAATACATGGTATTGAATCTTGAAATATATACCACATAAAAGAGAACATGGATGTAAAAGAGAAGATGAGAATATCCTTACCGTGTAGTGTAACTCCTAAATCATGATGGTTGGGACCATGGGGCTTTTGGAAACTTTGTTAGGACTAAAAAGGAGGTAAAAAACCATATATTTTAGAATTATGAGTTCTGAAAGAATGGAAACGAATGAAACGGTGATTATTATAGTAAGAAATATAGAGTTTTTAATTAATTTCAAAGGACACCATTTTAGTGGTTTTTAATAAACCATAGGCTTGCCCATGGTATTTTCCAATGGTATTAGAAACATAGGACACCTCATATGATAATTTACCATAAAAATCAGAAAATAATTTTATATTAGTTATTACATCATTATGATTTCATTAAATATACCGAAAACTCAAAATCATATTTTTTACTATTCATGAAAATTTGTAATATTTTAGAAAAATCCCAAAAAATCACCCAAACCATTTTTAAATGTGTAGAACTAAGAGATAAAATCAATTTTTTAAAATAATATTATATATAATATTAATTTAATATTCTAATGAATCCTAATTTATTCGAAAAAAAACAACATGAAAAGAATTACACGTACTATTACTCTTTTACCAATTAATCAAGGTCACAAAATTTTTTATAACCATTAGACAATAAAGTAGAAATTTATGAATAAATTTTATGAAAATAAATTTCCATTATAAATTAGTAAATTAATCATAAAATTTTAAATAAAATATTTTTGACATTCAAAATTACCAATACTTAGAAAATGAACGTTTTTTCAATTTTTAGATGTATGGTTTGTATTTATACATGCATGTATGAAGTTTCTATTTTTTGTATGATTTAATATTAATTAATATTAATTAAAATTCACAAAGGTATGTTACTACTCATAAGATTATGTTACTATTCATCCAAAATTAAGTTCATCTTATCAGAATCCAAATAACTTACTGATAACAATTGTAGATGATAATTTTTTTAAAAATTCCAAACACAGATGTGAGAATATAATAATTAATGGTGACGTAGTACTTAGTAGTTCACTGTATTTTAATATCATGTAATTATATGACATAATTATTAGAAGAAAATGTATATTGATAAAATATTAGGTCGTTACATTATTCACCCCTTATGAAATTTCCCCTCAAAACCTATTTGTTTTTTTACATTCTAAGGCATAAAAAAATGCATGTAATTTTCTTTCATTGTCTTCTCCAATTCCCTTATAGCCTCTTTGTACATATTGTTCTACCAAAGTACATTGACCAGGTGAATAGTCTGGTTACGTAGAACATTATCTCTACGATCCAAGATTTTCATTGGCTACTCCTCACAAGAAAAATCATACTCCAAATATACCAGCTATAGAGAGAGTACATGTGAATGGTCTAGTATGTACTTCCATAAGTGGGACTCATGTAAGACATCATGTACATTCAACATGGTTGGTTGAAGTGCTAGTCGATAGGAAATATCCCTGAAACATTCAGGAATCTATAAGGGGCTGATGTACCTGGAACATAACATCCATTTCTTCCCAATTCTCATGACCATCTTCCACAGAGATATGTGGAGAAATATCATGTATCCAACTTTGAACTAAAGGTCACGTCAAAGACTATCTACATAACTCATTTGACGACATTGGGACACCTCGATTTGATGCAGAATGGTCTTCACCTTCACTACCATTTCTTCAACCATTTTGGGTCCAAGCAGCTTATGCACATCAACTACATCCCAACACGTCAGTGTTCTGCACCTTCTATGATAAAGGGATTCATATGGTGCCATTTGGATGCTCATGTGGAAATTTTTTTGAAGGAGAATTCAACATGTGTATTATTTTGGTCACATCCTCCTTTTATGTCCATATAACATTCTATCAACATATCTTCCAATGTTTGAATAGTTTGGTCAGATTGGCCATTAGTTTTAGGATGGTAGGTTGTAATGATGATTTTTTAGTTCTTATATCATGTTAGAGACTTTTCCATAACATCATGATGAATCTCAAATATCTATTAGATACAAAAGATAGTGGTAATCCATGATTCCTTACCACATCATTGATATATATCCGTGAAAGTCGATTTAATGAGAAGTCAAATCAAATTTTGATAAAGTTAGTTGTCTTTGTAAAATGATCCACAATGACCTATATAGCATTATTTCCACTAGATGTCCATGTAATTATAGTGAAAAATTCCTTGGTGATGTTCTCCCACATCCATATTGGTATGGGTAGTGGTTTCATCATCCCCTTTGACTTCGTTCTTTCATCCTTCACTTGTTGAGATACCAGGCACTTTCATGTATACTCATCAATCTCATTCTTCATATTTTCCCACCAAAATTTCTCGTAGATATCTCTATACATCTTCATGATTTTTAGGTTAATAGAGAAGGTTGATCTATGTGAGTCATTAAAAATATCATACTTTATATCCATATCCGATGGTACACATAATCCTAACCCATATCTTATAAATCCATTTTCATCAATCATGAATGCTATGGATTTATCGTTTTTAATATCTACCACCCTTTTCTGAATTTCCACATCTTTTCTCTAAGAATAATTTATTTTCTCAATGAGGGTTGGTTGATCAGTCATTTGATAAAGGATTGATGATGTTCCTATGATTCCAATGTCCATCCTCAGTAATTATTATAAGATCAGATCCTTTTCAATTATTATCATTTATAAGGATGCAGGATCTTCTTTACTCAGAGAAACCACCACCTTATTCACCTTAACAAGATAATAGTGGATTTATAATCCCTGATGAGCTCTAACCATTGTTCCTGGTAAACATTAAACTCCTTCTATGTGAATATATACTTTATACTCTTGTTATCAGTATGTATCTCACACTTCCTCCAATATATATAATGCCTCTATATTTTAAATGCAATGATCACAGCTAAAAACTCCAAATAATGTGTGGGATAGTTTTTCTCATGGATTTGCAAATATCTTGAGGCGTAGGCAAATAAATTTTCATTAAAAATTAGATTACCCAAAATGTATACTTATAATATTTTCAATAAGATCATTCCTATGAACTTCAACATTTGATACAACACCCATAGATGTTTTCTATAAAGATTTAATATCATTTCAGGTGTAAAATAAATGTTATTATAAAACATAAAAGATACCCTAATTGAACATGAATATAAATACATTATGACATATAATAAATTAAAGGAGTGGATAAATGTAATTTACTCATCATTATCCACCATAGCATTGAACCTTTCATGATCCCTTGACATAGAGATTGTTGACACACATCATGCATCTCAGCCCTAGCAATAGGGCATTGTGTTGGATAATGTCCAAATTATCCACAATTAATACATAAAACTGTGAACAATAACTTATATGGAACCTCTATTCAATTAATCAAATTATTCATTTTTTCTTGGCCGTTGGCCACTTTGTGACCAATCATTCCACACTTGAAACATCTCCCAGTCCATTTGTGACATTTCCATTGGTGTCTATTTCCACAGTTGTTTCATAATGGAAATTGGGTCTTCTATCCCTTATCACCATTATTATGTGGACCTTAATTATATTTAATATTTCACTTATTTGAATCATTTTGAAATTCCACCACATACAAATTTTTAATCCTTATTTTTGATAGATGGTTTAAAATAATCACGATATGTCCTTCTTGATATTCGATTTGATGAGGGATCCATTTTCATAGTCATCACATTGTCTTTAACATAGATTGTTAATCTAATTCATCCTATTAGAAACTATTAGATATAATAAAATTAAAATTTAGGGATTAGTGTTAGGTAATGGGGAATCTAATGACATTAAATGAATAATATACAAATTACACGTATCTACTTAACTTATATGTTTCTAGGCCATAGTATATATTATTCATGATCTATCACCTAACATATATTCTTATGGGATAATTTTTTTGGTACCATTATAATGGTTCATACTAGGAATATGAATTTACCAAATCAAATTCTTTGGGATTTCCAATCCATGAGTGCTGATAGCCTCATTGTCGTGCAGTAGTTCTCATTCTAGTCTAGCTCAAACCGGTGGTTTCAGGTTTTACCACTATATAAAACTATAAAAGATCCACCTATACCTGTTTTTATAGACACATGCATCGATTTTCTTGATAAACCTCTTAAAATATTCCTACAGATGTTTGTGGATGTTTTCTTATACTTATCCTCATCCTTAGGGTTCTTACTAAAGTTTTCTACTTATAATGTTCCAATCAATAACTAGACCATCCTCTAATACAAACTATAGTGACCATGGCCATTTTCACATAACATTTCATGATTTCAAACATAATTATACATCAGAGTACAATCTAAGGATTGTAATATCTAGTGTCTTTGAAGACAAAAACCTAGAACTAAATAAAAATCCCATTATTTATTCTTAGAATTGATATCCTAACTCCCATTGTGCTCATACAACTACATCAGATAACATGGGGATAACAAGAGATAAGGGGCTACAGAAAGGGAAAAAAGAGATGACGAAGAATTATTACAATATCATGAAACAATTGAAGAAAATTTAAGGTACTGGATTCATCACAGAATTTTTATGATAGGATATTACAAATGAAAAAGAAATGATATGAACTTGAAAATAAAATAAAAGTTGAGAGATCCTCCATGAAAATTCCGCAGCCAAATGGTGTCGCTTAAAATTTCATAAAATATTATAATGGGAGAAAAGAGGTATCAATAATAATCATTAAATAATATGAAGAGTATGATGGATATGTAATGACATATACCCACATAATTCAATTAAAAATAATGTATAGTAACATAAAAATAGTTCTTCAAAAAAGAGACATTTTGAGACGAAAATTCTGCATCATAGCAGCTATGTAACGTAGTTTTAGAAAACATTAAAAAGAGTGAAGATAAAAGTAACCAATTAATAAAATAATCATAATATATTATAGGTAGAGAATAATATTTAAATAATAACAAGGTATGGAATGTTGAAATACATACCACAAAAAAGAGAAATTGAATGGAAAAGAAAATGTTAGAATTCCCATTCCATGTAGAGTAACTCCTAAAACATAAAGTTTCGGTCATTCGGTTATGATGACACTTTGGGAGGACTCCAAGGGAGTTAAAACATCCAGATATTGTAGGAGTTTCAGTTTGTAATGAGCATAATAGAAGGAAAGAGTAGGTATTTATAGTAAAAAATATAAAATAGTTTATTACTTTCAAAGGACACCTCATTAGTGGTTTTTGAAAAACCCTGGGCATGCCCATGTTATTTTCCCATGGTATTATCCAAATGGGACCCCTAAAATAATATTTTACTGTACACATGTTTACCTTCTTTTTATATTAACTATTACATCATTATTATGTCATTAAACATACCGAAACTCAAAACTATATTTTTACTATGCATGAAAATTCAAATATTTTATAAAAATCCCCAAAATTCACCAAATCCTTTTTTCAACTTTTTTAATTCAAAAATGAAATCCATATTTTGAAAATAATTATATATATATATATATTATTAATTTCATTTTTATATAAATTCACAATTTTTTCAAAAAAAAAACATGAAAACTTTAACCTGTTTTATATCACCATGAAAAATTAACCAAGGGCCCATGAAATTATATTATTACCACAAGAAAATATAGTAACAACTTATGATTACATTTTATGAAAATAAATTTCTATGTTAAATTATTAAATTAATCATGAAATTTTAAAAAACAATTTAGGACATAAAAAATACAAATACTTGTACTATTATCCATTTTTCACTCTTATGTTGTGTTAATACATTTATGGGTGAAAATTCAATTTTTTCAGATTTTATATTCATTACTCTTCATAAAGGTATGATACTATTCATAAGGGTATGTTAATATTCATCAAAAATTATGTTTTTGTTATCATACTCTAAATAACATACTTATCATTATTTTAGATGACCATTATTCAAAATTGAAAACACAGAAGTGAGAATACTATGTTTAAAGGTCACTTAATACTTACTATTACATTGTATTTTAATTCCATGTGATCATATGAAACAATTATAAGTGTAAAATTTCCATTTATAAAACATTGGGTTGTTACAATATATATTTTATATGTGGCCTATGAATCTATGAAAATAGCCAAACAAGTCACAAGGCTGGAACGAAATACAGAAACCAAAGTAAAACCGAAATAAGTAAACTTTGGTAGCATCGCAAAACTCATCATGGTCTAATGCTATCCAGCTCCAATAGAAATTAGTTACCTAATTAAGAACGGTGATTTCCATTATATGTACCTTCAATAATATATTATTTTTGAGTCTAAAACATGACCTAAATTGGGTGTGAGACAAATCCAAGTAGGCAACCACCAAAAGATATTTGACTAACTGTGAGTGAATATATACAACAGGAAATATGCAGAAATAAAGAAATAAACTAGAAAGTACTAAAAAGTAAAAAATATTATAGTGTTAAATTATATTCAGTTACAATTATTATTCATCCATTAAATCATGTAATCTCAAGGTCTATCCAATGCTCTATATGCCACTATGTAACAGTAATAAAACAGATGTCTCAAAAATCCATCTAAATATAAAACGTAAGGCCAAGGACAAGCATTTTATTTGGAGTAAAAGGATCATAAAAATCCTTAAATAACTCAACAATGACCATTAGGGAATTTTCTCAGAGTCTACCCCCGGGTCAACCATAACAACATTTCATTTAACAATGAATTTCTAGGAAGCTCTAAGGATCCAAACACATTGATCAAACTTATCACTAATCATTCAAAAATGTCCATGTAGGAATCTCTCACATTCAATACAGCATGATCAACATATCATCAATAAAATACAAACAACCACCAGGGAAACTCTCATGGTCAACCCCGCAGGTCGATGATATCCTGGCAGCTCTCAAAGTCTATACCCATGGCTCAATCTAATAGTAAAACATACATAACTGATCATCCATCAGGAAGATCTCATAGTCAACCCCCTTTTAATACCTCCAAAATTCATAACTCATAAATCTTATATAATAATTGTCTTCATCCTAATTATAATGGCATGTAGAACATAGAATGCATAATAGGAAACCTAGACCAAATGACCAAAAAACATCTAAACAAAGGAAACACACCCATGGTGTCCCATAATCATAGTATAAAACCTTATCCATATGGAACTACACTTTATTAAAAACTTAAACCATAATACGTGATAAATATCTTTTACTGTCCAATCAAGAAATACCCTAAACATGGTTATATGGTATATTATTCATATACAATCCAAAACAACACAACAAATGTAACAAAACACCTACTTTTACATCGCATGATCAATATAAATGAATGTTGGACCCTGAATCATCCTAGAATGACATAGATGTACAAAAAGTTGAAAAATTTCAAACCATGAATAACTAATGAGAGAGTAAGAATTAGGAAGAAATGTTGTAGAGGAATTGCGAAATCACTGGTTGGAATCCAACACACCCGATGAAATCTCAATTGGATGTCGGACAGAGAATTTGGGGTTTGATTTTGGTTCGACATTCCCTACAACTACTATATGAAAAACATGAAGAAAAATTTGGTTCTGAACATGTGACACAACCCCACTCTAATATATATAATAAAATTGAAAAATACATGGTGTGTTCCATAAATGTGCATGCCATGTAGTATCCTTAACCGTCCACACCTTAAGCAGTCTTCCTAGTCATCATAAGGCCATTACAAGCCTTGTACGCAAATGTACCCAGAAACCCATTCCCTATCGTGTTCTCATTGGTACACAATGTGTACTTATAAATTCCTTTATTTCATATTTTTTCATCAAAAACAACCTGAAAAGATGATCTATACATAAAATGAACATCTCGGTTCATACATTATAATGTTAAAATTTACAGTATATACTTATCGAATGTTGAAATAATGATTATATATGTAATATACCAAACAAAGTAAATTATCTGAAAAAAAACCAACTATAATATTTTTATGGATATATTATGGTTTAAAATTATTATTTACACAGTTATAATTTATAAATGATGGTAAAATATTTAATTTTTTAATTTCATATCAGTTTTTTAATGTCAAAATATGTGATTATATTGTAATGTGATTAAAAAGTTATTTGATGTTTAAAATATATTCACAAATCATAAAAAACTAGAATAATATTAATAAAGGAAAATGGGGTGGGATATGTTCTAAAATATTATCACATGATCATTTTTGGGATAATTATTACAATAGAAATAAATATATAACACTTTAAAGTTAATAAGGTTGATACCAGGATTACAGTTAATATTGGTTAATATAGTGGTTAATCCAATAAATAATTATTAAAATTATTGATAAACCAATAAATTAAATTTCTTAAATTAAATTATTTCAACCATAAACAACCCTATGTAAAATATTTGTGGCATTTGGTTCAAATTTCAAATGAAATATAATTTCATATATTATTATATTTATAAAATTTCACTTTTTTCTTTTTCATTCTCTATAAAATTACACCACTTAACCTCTATTCTACACCCCCAACATCTGCCACATATCTCAACTGAAACCATAAAGAAAGAATTCCCAATTTCATTATCCATGTTCTACAGGTTCTTATCTCTATAAAATACCACCCCTAGTTTCCTTAATATGGGATACGAAGGAAGAACATTAATGTGGTGGTAATCGTATGTGATAACATTTTTTTCTTCTACTTAATCTAATTAAATTATAATTTAAAAATTATTATATTATAACATTATTATATCAAATATATAGAAATGTTTTTATAACTATGTTAAATAACTTTTTCATCATATTTTCTATTTTATGGGGAATGAAAGCATTGTTCTTATGTATGTACGGACTACCACCTCCATGAAGTAATGCATTTTTATTTTATAACCATCTCAAATTAATTATTATTATAATTGATTTTTTTATTTTCGAAAACTATATCTGTTGCTTAATTTCATTTAATATGCTTATAGAGATGTGTGAATGAATTTTTTAGGGAGTTATATGGTGAAATGAGGGATTGGGATGGAAAATCTAGTGGGAGTAGTCCTACAACATGAATGGGTGTATTGTTGGAGAGTCCTTATATAAGGCCACAAACATAAACATTATTCTATATCATGTTTTATTAAAGAATTCACTTTCATACACCTTGATTAAATTTTAATTTTTATATTATTTGAGAATTTGTCCATAACTCCTACATTAAAAAACGATATAGTACAAAGTGGTCACATCTGATTCGTATCATTTTTCCAAAATATTTAACTATTTATTAAAATTATTTCTTTCATGAAAAATATTTAGGTCTATTATTATGACTTCTTCCTTTCCCTTAACCTTCATGTTAAACACATTTAAGAATGTGGGATGAGCATAAAAACATAGTAAGGGATACAAAATAAAGGAAACCAATAGTCCAGTGAAAACATGAAAACTCATAAAACGTTTACCTTTATCATATAATTTATTTGACTATATGAAAAAAACATGTTCACTTGAAAACAAATTTCAATGAAAAACATTAAAAATTGTATAATCGAAATAAAACCCATTTTGGTGAATTAGAGAATCATATTGATAAATTCATTTCATACCAATTTAATCGGAATAACCATAAAACATAATTCCATCATTATTATGACCTAATTAAGTATATTTCATTATGGGTGTTGCCATTTTTTAATATATAACTGACTCACATAGCCCAATCAGGGTTACTATAGTATATATGCTCCAACAGCCTCATATAGTGTTATCTGGGCTACACAATCATAGAATTATAATGTTCTATATCATGATGAAAATAGTTTTATTCATGAAAATAGTCATCTTTAAAATTTTAATAACTATTTTAAACTTATAATCTAATCACCTTTGGATATCAAAATACCATTTATTTAAAATAAACCCCTTCTTAATAACATATTATCAATTTATTTTGAAAATAAATTTTAAATACAAAAATAGAAAGAGGGAATGGGTTTACTTTGAATAAAACATGAAATATTGAAATGGAATCATGAAATTAAATAATGTTTATGGTGTTAGAAAATTTATTATTTCATTGTACTTAAAAAATACAACAATAATTTATAGCATATCAAAACGTTCCATATATAGCATGTGAGAAGGTTCATCTTGAAAAACAATTAAATAAAGTAAAAAAACTGAAATAGTATATTATAAATCCATTAAAAACATATTGAAACATTAATAAAATCATTTTAAAGACATGTTAATGTAAATATACATCTTTAAAGGAAATCATTAAAGATGAATATTTTTCATTTTAATTAAAATCATGTATCACCATGGATGTGTTTGAATAAAAATATCCCTAAAAGAATAACCTTATAAAAAATCATGCTTCATTAAAAAAAGGTAAATTCATGATATACAAGGTAAAATGAGATACATATACATGTTATAAAAGAATATAGTTATATGAAATCATGATATGTCTCAATGAAAGGATATTGAGATAAAGTCTGTAACCTTGATTCATATTTGTCACAAGTTTCACTATATTACAAAATTATATAATTATGTTAGTTATTTACATTTTTTTATAATTTTTTTCATGTTTATTTTTAATTTTATTTCACTTATTACCATGTCATATACATTGACATTTTAAATTATGATTATCTTAGATGTTTTTACATATTCAGTTTACCTGTAAAAAATGAATTTGGTAGGTTGACTATGGCCACTTAGGTCATTATTTTAAAATATTAATGTTAATAATAATTAAATAATTATCATATTTATATGTCAATTATACTTTTAAAAACAATAATGAATGATTTTTATGAAAAATGAACAGATGATTAAATCATGGAGATGACAGGCCACACATATGCATGGGTAATTATTCTATTTTTTATTGATTATTAAGGAAATAAGATATGTAATATTTTATGATTATAGAATTATAATTATATAAAAAATATGAGCATATTTAATTATATCTACATAAATATAATATTATTTTTATGTAATATTTAAAAATTCAATCACATCATTTCAAGGAGGCGGTAATCGACATATCTACGAATAATGTTATCACTAGTTAATTGTTTGAAATGGTAAGAATTAAAATGATATGGTATAATTAAATAATGATATTTATTCCATTAATATCTTAAAATTTTTATTTTTATCATATATATTCATTATCGTTACCATTATTACCTTTCATGTAATGTGTTAGTGGCAATATTTTCACATTGCTTCGTGAGGCAATAGTCCTCCACACACAAGAGCGATGTTATCATATCTATTATGGAAAGGAAAATATAAATTTTATACATGATATTATGTATCTAGATGTTTAATAATATTATAAATATAATATATAAACACTAAATCAATCATGATACCCAATCTTGATAGGTTTTATTGGAATAATGGACAACATCATTTCACAAGATGGTATTCCCTCATATTGACGGCTTATAATTTCGTAACCCATTTTATTGATATTGTTATGGGTATAGGATGTAACATAAACATAAAAAAATATTATTACATTGTTTTGTATTAGTATATTATATAATAATGTTATAATATGAATTGATTGGGGTGGAGAAAGAGATAAAACAAAAACACTAGTTCCTGAAGGTTATATTTTCTTCAGGTAACGCCTTTGGGTTTTCATTTAATTTTTTCTTTGGATGGATTTCTAAAAAAATTATGTATTATAGTATTATAAAATAAAATTTTATAATGTAAGTGGTTAGGTATTGGCCATTCTAAATTACATGAGATGTTTGAAGAGAGGGAGAGAGGTGGAGGCCATTTAAAAGTGGGGTGAGTGGAAAATATTTAAATTATCGAATGAGGGAATTCCACCCAAATTTTTTTCCATGTTACTAGGAAACAAAAATAAACCAAACTATATAAATGAATGTAAAATGTTGAAAATTATATATATATAATTTTTTATTAAAATTTCTAGGACTTTTTCTCCCGTAAAATTTATGTTTATCCATAATGTAATCTACTTTTTACCTTAATCAATGTAACTGATATTAATTGTTTTCCCTAATAAATTGATAAAAACATTTTTGACCATAGAATAAATTATAAATTATTATCATTCCAAATATTTAATCCATTTTTCCAAATTAATGTCAGCTGAATGGAAAATTATCATTTAACATTAATCCTGCTGACCTAGTGAGAAAATGTGATTTTAAGAGGTGTATTTTTTAGAAAAAGATGATTTCCTATTAAATATAATAATAATAATAATATTTTACCAATAATAATTTCACATATAAAGATATATTATATATATTTTAATTTTAAATAATTCCCATTATGTTTTCTTAAAATTAATTAAAAAGGAGAATAAATGTACATTTTAAAAATGTGTTTTGAAATACCCAACTTTAAACCCCAAAACAAACAAGTTCTAAAAATAATATAAATTTTATATAAATGTAATTATGTGTAATAAATAAAACGAAATATTTCTTATGATAAAAAAATCAAACCAAAATTACACATTTAAAATAGTTAATTTATTCAAATTAAATGAATTTTGAAAAAATTCTGCATTTCTTACTCTTCACTAAAAAAGAAACATTTTCGAAGTAGTTCAGAATTTTCACCCAAGGTAAAATTTGATATGATGATTTAATAATGATATTAAGTTCATCCAATTCCATTTATAAAATTTTTAAATTAATATTTTTATATAAAACCTTATAATAAAATACTTTTATTAAAATCATTTCTTTTTTTATTACATAATAATATTATTACTAATATTACCATATGAAACATATTAAAAATTTTCAAAAACGATATATATATTTTTAAGTTATTAAATGATTCTCATTTTGATAAATAATATACTTTTAATTTTATTCACTTTATAAATAAGTGCGGATATCCTTCAGTTATAGAATTTTTAGATTCACATGACATCTCGTCACCCGTATAGTTTTTCTATAAATCCTTAACCAAGTGAATCAACTTAGTCAACAACACTTGCTCCAAAATATTAAAAATATAAATAATATTTTCCTCAAAATATTGATTTTCTTCCAACAAAAATACAGGATAGTGAAAAAAATGAGATGAATATAGAACATATTTCCACAACATTGAAACGTGAAATACGTTTTGTACTAGAGATAAATTTGGAGGTAAGTCCACTCTATAAAAAATTAATCCAACTTTATCTAAGTTTTTACACCGTCCAATAATCAATGGACTCAGCTCCCCATTATTACCAAAGAGAATCATATAATTCCCTTTATAAGCATTGATATGGACATAAAACCCTACCATGAAACAATGATGTTTCCTCCAATTATCAGAATTACCTTACTACCCACTCTAAACTGTACTCTTACATAACTGAATCAACTAAACCTTCTCACTATTTCCTTTTCCATCTTGAGTCCCATCAAAAACCATCATCTTACATCATCCCAGAATGTTGGTGTCCAGCACCACCTCCCAAATAATTCATCAAGTGGTTTCATATATATACTAGACCGAAAACAACTATAGGAATAAAATTAAAAAAAATATGTTGATCCAAAATTATATAACAATACATTGAAAAAGTATTAAATATATCTTCCATAGATTGGATGGGCAACTCAGAATTTCCATTATATTGAGGAAGAAAATACCAACTTAAATTTAATTTATTGCCCAATGTCTCCTCAAGTCCTTTCCAAAATTTAGAGGTGAACCTTATATCATGGTATTATAAAATGGAGAGAGTCACTTCATTTAACCAGATTATCATATTTGAATAGAGTAATGAAAATTTTCAAAGTAAATTAACTGTTTAATGTGACAAAAATATGTAGATTTGGTTAATTTATCAGGAATAACAAAATTTATATTAATACCTTTATAAGTATTTGGAAATCCTAACATTAAATCCATTATATATTCTCTGATTTATAATATGGTATTGGAAAATTTAGATTCAAAAACTTTGGTATCTATCATTATTATTTATCCTCTTGAAAATCCAAACAAATAATGGTTAATGGAATAATATATATTTGTATTCCACCCCACCAGTAAAACTCTTGATGGTCTATTTTCATCATCGTGCTTCCCAAATGAATAGAAAACAACGAAATATGAGATTTATTTTGAAAATCTATCCTTAACTAAGAATCTCAAGGGACACATAAATGTTTTCAAAATTATAAAACACCCTCTTAATCAATTTTTTAATTAAGAAAATTACACTTTCTAATGGACTCTACATTTTCCTGAAAATATTGATCCTCCTTATGAGTGCACATGATTCATTTAATCAAATGTGAATATATTGTAAACTGAAATAAAATCGAGGATTTACCCGCATCAAAAACTAAAATGAAAAATGTAATCAAGTCATTATCCCACGGGAAAATTTTAAAATATAACAAGGTTCATTTATTTTTTTCAACTCAATGAATCATCCACTTTTTTTTCATTTCGATAACGATAATGAATAATGTATTTTATATCCTTGATTAGATTTACTCATCTTATCTATCTGATGTTCAGTTCTTTTGAGTGAATATATACTTCAAACATTTGCGATAAGTATGTATTTATCACTATACTTCATACAAATGATACCTCTAAATGGATAATGAAAACAAACAAAAAAATTCAAATCACTGGTAGGGAAATTTAACTCAGGAAGATCATACTAATGTAAAGGATATGAAATTACCTAATAATTATGAATTACCACAAAAAAATCATTTCAATGAAGCATAACATTAGATAAAAAAATTATCAATTTTTGGAAGTTAGGGAGAAAAATACTCCATTAATATATTTTCTTTTCAACACCTAAAAACAATCATCACATTGTTTTGTGTAAATGAATGTAAATCATTTTAGAGAAAGCATAGTCAGTATGCAAGTGAAACCAATAAAATATTTCAACAATACGATGGTAGTTACCAAATAATAATTGAAATATAAAAATATTTACGATATTTTTGGATCTTTTCTATTATTCAAAATCAATTTTTTAGTAGGGTCGAAAGTTATTCCATATTTAGAAACAATATTTGTATAGAATGAAATTTTTACCAACCAAATTGCACACTTGATAAATTTTCTATAGAGTTTCTTTTATATTAATTTTTTATAAAAATTACATAGGTTCCTTTCATGTTCTACATGACCTTTAGAATATAAATAAATGAAACCATTAAACTGAAAAAAAAACATTTCTAGGAACTCATTAATAAATCTATTCATAATGCCCATAATTACGACAAGGGAAAAAGATATCCTAAATGGAATGGCTGCAGACTCAATGTATGCATATATTGTCTGAAATGGAGCAATCACAATGTATTCTTCCATAACATTAATCTAATGGTACCCTAACCAGAGGTCAACCATCAAAATGTACTATAGTCCCTAAATATGATCAAACAAGTCATATATATAAAGAAAAAATATACTTTTCTTAATAGTAATGTTATTCATGACTCATTAACCAATGAAAAGTATCTTTAAATCATCCATATTTTCTAAAAAAAATTGGATCACCCCACAGTGGAGAAATATGTTGGATGAAAACATTTTTTATATCCTATGATTGTTTTCTAAATTCTAATATTACTACATGATCTATTTTATAAGGTAGTTTAGAAATAGGATTAGGATTAGAAACTAAGTTAGTAGTAAAATATACCTACATATCTATAGTAAAACTAGGAAAATTATCTTTAAAAACATCATGGTATTCATTTCCTTCTTGAAAATCCCAAATTTTAATAGTTTATTTATTTTAGACTGTATAATTTTAATATCTAATCAAACATAAATCTTCATGGTGAGATATAATTGGAATGAACTCATTGAACGCAAATTTCATAGAATTATAATCTATAATAATGAGATAAAATGAAATCTAATCAATAAAATATATGATATGAATCTATTATATGTGTAGTTCAAAAAGATTTTATGGAATTACCATCCCACTAATAACAATAGAAATATTTCTAAAAATCATAGTTTCATTACTACTTCCACCCAAGGTCTTCAACAATAGTTATTTATTACCTTCCATAGGGGATATTCCAAATTTTTTACAAATTTCCTAGAAATAAAGGAATGTAATGATCCAATTACAAACATGGTATTGACATAATTTGAATACACATGTATCATACCAATCACCACATCATTTTATGGACTAGAATCTACAATAATATTAGAAAAAGACTTCTTTAAACATTGTTATTTCCATTTATGATGATTTTTATCCAGTGAAACTATATTTATACATGACTTATATTATAGAACTAAATAATTAAAAACGAAACGCTCAATGTTGGGTGGATACCAAATAAATAATTCATTGGTTGTTTTGGACCCTTTTCATTATATTCACTAACCATGTGACTGAACTGATCACACTTGAATCACATCAATGTTCCTATCAAACATTCCTAAAAAATTATTTTTTTCAAAATTGGCCCACATTTGGGGTTCACCATTGGATTTATTTTCTAGATATTTCTCAATTTCCTACCACATTTACCTTTTCTTATTATTTTCATCTCAAGGAACATTGGTTGCATTAAATTTAATCTCAAATTTCTCTAAACAATGAACCATGTTTTGAGAGCATTTAAATTCCCATGTGGGAAATAATCTTCATAAACAAAGATTCAATCACGCGTAAAATCACATAATTTTATTATCAGTATCCCAAATAAAATAGGTTACATTCTTATCCAATCTTGTGTATTTTTTCCTCTGATGTAGTAATAAAATATTAAACGTCATAACTCAATTATATGAATTATTTTTCTATATGAAGTCAAAAAAAATTGGAAATATTGTTCAAGAAAATTATCCATGAATTGGTTCCATTTAGATTAATCAAGATCGTTTCTATATCTATTATTCTAAATCATACACCACCATAGATTAGAAACACCTTCCAAATGATAACCAGTAATAGATACTTTTTTGGATTTTTAAATATCCCATGAACTCATATAAATTTTCTAGGTAATTTTTCTATTCATTAGATACCATATGGATAGACAATCCACTAAATTATGGGGGATGTTGCGTCATGAAATTCTCTACAAAAGTCATGTCTGTTCATGGATGATCATGTTCCTCGATTGCATGGATACCACTACTATTTATCTATTATGTCAACTGATACATCACTGTAATATACAATTCTATTTTGATTCTAACCATCTCAGGATGCTGATTTTGAATGATATTATCCCCTTGGTTCCTTATGATTATATATTCATTAGTTCTTCTTTGGAAAACCATTATAAAAATAAATATTTTATTCGAAAAAACATGGTAATAATTATATACTATATCATTTTCACTTAACCATATGGAAAAATAATTCATGGGAAACTTATTAACATTTTCATATGCTCAAAATATATCAATACCCTCCTTTGATACCGAAAATAAGGCCCCGACCATGAAAATTACACAATATTCAGTTTAAGTAAAGAATATAAATTTTTCACATTGATGATATTTTCTATTATATAGTATTAAATAATTTCTACATAACTCATATTATACAAATCCATATATAACAATGTGTAAAATTAAGATCACTATCACTTTTCAACCATAAAAAATACTTTAAAAAAGTATTTCATTCACAAAATCTCTTCATAAATTTCCACATTACATTATCCTATCTCTTACCTATCCTATGAAAGACATTTAATAATATAGGATGAGAAAAAAAAATCTCAGTTTGGGATCCACTAGAAAAGAAACCATTAGTCTAGTGAAATCCTAAAAAATCATATAACATATAAATTTATCAAAATATTTTTTTATGACTAAAAATAAAACATTTCCACATAAAAAATATATTTTTCAAAAATTAATTCAATAAAACCATCATCAAAAAATAAATTATCTATTTTGGTGACTTAGTGCATCATATTCATAAAACATTTTTAATACCATTTTAATTGGATAAAAAAGACGTCCAAATTCAAAAATTATCATTAATTAATACATTATAGAACTATCTTATAAAAACCATCATATAACCTACAAAGGGTTGGTTCGATGATATATAGTTCATCTCATAATAGTTATTTTAATGTGATCATCTTGAAATATATGGGATGTTGCATTATATAAGTTGTAATTAAATCACTGACGCTATCTGGGTCTCAAAATTATATAATGATCTAGAACCATATAAAGAATAAAATAAATTATTCCTTAAATTATTCATCTAGATATATTTGAAAAAACTATTTTTAACTCATAATAGAATCACATTTGGATCTTAAAATAAAAATTAATTTTTAAAAACATTTTCCAATAACATAAAACCATTTTAAATTGAAAAATAATTTTCAATACCAAAATAACCAAAAAATGGAAAAGGTTTTTCTTTGAATAAAAATTTAAATCTTTCATTGAAATATTGAAATTAAATAACTTTTAAGGATGTGGAAAAGTCATTATTGAAATGTATGATAAGAATATAACATAAGATTTTACATTTTTCAAAATGTTGCTTATAAAACAAATAGAAAATCTTTTTAAAACCTCTTCAGTAATGTAAAATAGAAGAAATATTATTTTATAATTCATTTATGTCCAAATAAAAACATTTATAAAATAGTTTTAAAAACATGGACAAGGAAAAGGAAGAGTTCGAAGGAAAAAATTTATGATAGTTTTTTTTATTTAATCAGAAGTCCCCTATCATAATGTAAATATTTGAATAATAAGACTCATGGAATAATAACATTATAAATAACATTAAATATTATTATAATTGAAAAATTCTCAATATATAATGTTAAATGTGTTGTATATGAAACTTATAAAATAATAAAGGTGTATAAAATCATGATATGAGTCAATAAAATGAGATTGAGATAAATTCCCTTACCTCGAGTTTATCTTGTAGTGGGAGTATTTATATTACTAAAAATGAAACATATGTTTCTTATTTACCATCATTTATAACATTTAAAATTCTATTGATACATTTATTTCTTGTATTACATTGTTATATATAATTACTCACTCAATTAATATCATGGGAGAGTTTTTCACCATATTCAGTTTAGGTATAAAAAATGATTTTGGTAGGATGACTATGGTCAATGACATCATTATTAAAATATATCATCAATAATAAAAATGAAATAAATTTTATACATATAAATAAATTATAAATTTAAAATCAATCATGAAATATGGATATGAGAGTTGAACCAATAATGCGATCATGGTGAAGGTAGGTCATATATACACATGAGTATAACTTCTATTTTTGAATTATCATTATGGAAAGTAGGCATAAAATATTTTATCTTTATATAATAAAAATTATATCCTTAATATCATTATATAAAATTATATATTCTTATATATATCATTCTTGTGATGTGTTAATAATGAAAATGTAATCACATATCTTTTAAGAGGTGGTAGCCTACGCGTCCACAAATAACATTTTCACTTTTCTTATGTGTTAGAAGGTAAGAAATAAAATGATGAGTTATACATTACAAATTAATAATTTTTCATGAATATCATAATAATTTCATTTATATCAAATATATTACTTTGAATGTCCCTTATTTCCATCCTTGTAATGCGTTTCGAGAAAACACTTCACATCACTTCGCTTGGTGGTAGTATGTCGTACACCTGAGAGGTGTTATAAAATAACATACAGTAAAGAATTAAAAATTGAAAATATTATATAATGACTCTAGTGGAATAATAATACTATAAATATCAAAAATAAGCTTTACATTATTCATTATACTCAAACATGAGAGTTAGAAGTGGAAAAAATAATGACATCATTTCATGAGGTGGTAGTTATCTATATATATTAATGATGATTTTTGTAACCTATATGACGATTGTACCCTTAAAATTACTAAATATTAGAGTATCTAGGATTAAAAGGATGAAATATAATAGTGGTATAAGAATAATTTAACAGGGTAGATAATGAAATAAAACAAAAACACTCAATCCAGAATGTTACCTCTTCTTCAGGTAATTCATTTTATTTTCTTGACAAAGGCCTTCCTTGTCCAGATTTCATCCCAACATAAGGATTCCTTGATGATGGGGGTAAGTGGGAATGTCATTTAGGTAGGGTTTGGATGGGAAAAATATATTTATTTTTGTGATGATAGGGGGTGATGGGGATTCATTTTATTATTTGGGTGAGTGGAAAATATCTAAATTTAAAAAATATAGATTTCCACCCCAAATTTTTTTCATGTACCCATGCCCCATGATGAAAAATACTCAAAACTAGAAGTGATAATTTCAAAATAGGTCCATAAAATGAGTGATGGAAATGTTCTAGGTCATTTTTCTCTTAATATTTATGTTTAGCCACAAATTAAACATGTTTTACCTTAATCACAAAAACAGATATTTATATAGAAAATAGTATCAGATTTGTGAAAATATATGGTTTAGTTAGTTGGTAGAGTTGTGGGTTGAAAATTTGTATGAATATAAGATGTATATGAGAATTTCTATTACGAAACAACATTTACAAAAGGATGTCCAAGTTTTTAGAAGACGGGGTTGATGTTTTTTATTTCATTCATATTGATGGGTGAATTCATATATTATGATTTACTTCTATATATGTGTTTATGGATTTATTATATATTTTATATTTTATGATGGTAAATAGAATAATGTTAATGTATCATTTTAAAAACATAATATTCACCTGAAATATACATGTATTTATGTGAATTCACCAATTTTTGAGGTTTATTTGTTTATGGTTTATGTAATGACCATTATTATAAGGACTCAGCCTTAAAATATTACATAATCTTGAATTAAATGAATAATTCTCATTTAAGATATTTTCAGGTTTATTTTTTTGAGAATTAGGCCATAACTTGTTACATTATATCTCAAATACTACAATGTAGACCCTTCTAGTGAGTATCCATTTTTTTCATAAAATAAAACACTTGAAAAGAGTCATGGGTAGTGTTATATTTTATACAGAATTACTTTTCCTTGATCGAATCCTTGTCCCTATTCATTTTTAAATCATGTGAAAAACATTTCAAAACATTGGATGAGCCTAAAAATCTCATTATGGGATATGCAAAGAAGAAAAAAAGCTAGTTTTTCAAAACAACAAGTAAACTACATATACTTTTTCATAAGTAATGCTTTTCTTCTTTATGATGTATTAAATACTCTTAACTGAATAAATGATCATTTCTTATGCTTTTATAACCAAAAGATTACTATAAAACCCATAAAAATAACACATAACATAGAAAGGTATCTTAGCACATAAACATACTTAATTGGAATAACCATACGGTCTCCTTCCACACATATCGTTAAATGGAATAGCCATACGGCCAACTTCCATACCCAATGCGTTGAAGGTTTTAACGTAACCTCCCATCCTGGTTTATCCTGACACCATCTATCAAATGGTTTATCAAGTAACCACCCATCAAATTTCAAACTACCATTTTATAATCATAACACATAAAATATTTCCAATATAAATATTTTTAAGGACCCAGCCTTAATCATTTCAAATTCTTTGAATTATGTTTATAATTCACATTGAGGATCTTTTTAGTTTTAGAGATTTAGAGAATTTGATCATAACAAATACATAACAGTGTGAATATTACATCTTGACACATCTACCTTTTTTCTATTTTTATAACAAAATAAAAATTCTTTAAAAAAGAGTCATGTCTAGTTCAATGTTTTAGACAACATGACTTTTCCTTGATCATGTCCTTGACCCTATTCTACATTTTTTCATGTGAAAAACATTTCAAAAACATGGTATGAGCATAAAAAGCTCAGTAATGGATACGCAAAGAATGAAATCTGTTAGTTTTGAAAACAAAAATTAAACCATGAATACATTATCATAAGTAATATATTTCACCTTTTTGAAGTAGTAAATACTCTTCACTGAATAAATGATCATTGCTTACCCTTTTGTAATCAAAATATTACCATAAGCCATTATAAATATCACTTAACATATAAAGGTAACTTTGGATATAAACATACTTAAATGTAATAACCATATCATCGACTTCTACACAAATCACGAAATGGAATATCCATACACCCGACTTCCAAAACCAATGCATTAGAGGTTATAATGTAACCACTCGTCCTACTTTATCACAACACCACCTGTCATTTGTTTTTTCACGTAACCCCGGGTAAAATGTCCAAGTACCCTTATAAATAATAACACATTAAATATTTTAAATAAAAACATTTCACTAATAACATTTCCACATTGCAAATACAATATATCATTTCATGATATTGATATATACAATGCTTAATCATACCATTTCAAAACAATTTAAAACATTTTAATAAGAGACTTTTGAATCAAAGTGTCCCACACCAATTTGAGATGATTAAATAAATTATCATTTGAAAACATTAATGTCTTTATAAATAAATCCTTAAAACCATTTTTTAAAAGATGGAAATTAATGATAAAGATTTATAAGAATTAAAATTTAAAACATTTTAAATGATATTTTGGTTAAACAGTTTTTGACAAAATGAGAGACTCTTGAATAAATATAATTTAGGAATAAAATGAATAAAAACTTTATTATATCATGAGAATAATGGTATTCATGATATAATATGCCAATTGATAGTATATACACCATATAAGAGTTAATTGGTTCATAACATCATTGAAGTCTCAATTGAATGTAAATTGAGACGAAATCCATTATAAAAATTGTATCCTTAGATTAAGGATAAATAAATTACATAATAATGTGTGACAAATATAAATACACTCAATATGATTGGATATTCAGTGTAAATAAATCATAAAACATTCACACATATTCTTTTTGAGAAAAAACCAATGACTTGGATGGTTAACTCAATGAATGGAAATTGAGTTAAAATTACTCTTATGAAGGTCATATCGATGACTTGAGAATGTATAAATAGAGTGATTATGTTTATTAAAAGTATATCCCCAAAAAAGGGAGTGTAAAATATAACATAAATAAAGAAACAATGATTCCACAAATAATTATAGCATGATATAATTAATAATTATAATAATAACCCAAGGATTGGAAATTAGGTTAAAAGGTTCTGTTACTGATTTGGTAACTTACGAAACATACAACCCATGAAAGAAAGATCATAAAATTAAGATGTAAATACCCATAAATTGAATTATATTACACAATGAATACAATATTGGGAAATACATACACCACACAAATGGAAATAAGAGAAAATATAGAATGAATCTCATGCGAATAAAAAGTTAGATGAAAATCCCTTACAACGTTGTAATCAATTGAGTCATATGAATAAAAGTTAATAACTACCAAATGAATCATAGAATTACATTAATATAAATATAATCATGATAATATATATCAAATGGTAGTACCCAATACACCACTTGAAATAAATTAGTGGGGAATAATGAAAATATCATGGAATTGAAAGTGAGATAAGAAACTCCTTACCTCATGTCCGACTTGACTTGTTTTTTCCGTGTTCTTCCTGAATAATAAACTAAAGTAAATTTATACTTTCTAAATAACCTTTTTCAAGTTTAATATTTTTTTATATCAATTATTAGCATGTTATACACATTATTCAATCATTTATGTTAACAATAATTGTTGGTCGATATTTGGTACTTGAGTCAAAAATAAACATCTTATAATTTCAAGTTGTCCTTGTGGTCAAAATTACATTATCTCCAGATTGATATTTATGATTTATATATCTTATATATAATATTTATCTATTATATATATGTATTTATAATATTACATAACACTTAGAGGTCAGAAATGAAATGCACCATTCATGGAGATGTCAAGCCACACGTACGGAAGAACGCTACATTCATTTCTATTTCTTATTTTAATGGAATAAAAGCATAATGATACAAAATTATATTATAAATACAGTATAATATAATATATAATTTCCTTAAATCCATCCTTTATATGTCTCATATATGGCATTAACGAGTCCCATCACTTTGAGGGGGTGGTAGTCCGCACTTCCTCAAATGAAATTATCATGTTTACCCATTATGGAAACCATAAAGGTATGATATAAATGAAAAATACAGAAGCATATAAACCATATAAATATAATATATATCATATATAAATAAATTTCCATCACAATGAACACCATGAGAGGTGGTTAAATATATTCGAACAATCAACTTTTCATGAGGCAGTACTTCGTCGTCCACAGATACGGTATGTTCTTTACCCTTTAGACGGAGGTGTATTTAAGTGTAGTTTGAATACATCTCATAAAAAAAACCTATTATATTGAGTATACTATTATTCTTATAAATTATATTACTAAAAAGAGTTTATGGGGTTGGAGAAGTAAAATGAATCAGAATAAAACAAAATAATTTATGATTAACCGTTACCTTTAATTCGGGTAACTCCCATTGGTTTGAACCAAAAGGACTCCGTGATGTGCCTTATGCATATGTTAATGCTTATAGGTGGAAGATAGGGATATTGAGAGCTTATTAGGGTAGGGTTTGTTCGATCCAAGGGGCCTAAGAGGTGTGAGTAATTGGTAAGAAGTGGGGACTTTTATAATGTGGGGAGAGGATCTTTAGGAAAGTGTGAAATAATTTTTTTATTATATAATAATTATCTGATTATAATTATCCAAAACATATTAAAATTGAAGCTGAGATTACTAATGGTAGAAATAAAATCATCCAATAATAATTGGAATGGTATTTGAAATTATTTTAATCTTTACAATATTATTTATTTAAATCATTCATTAATGCGGTAAACACTATATCATTATTGTGTCATAAATAATTTTATTTCTGTGATGTCTAAAAATTATAAAAAAATACAATGATATAGGAAATATTTTTATCATTAGAAATAATATTTATATTTGAAAACATAAATTATTTATCCCTATGTAAAATTTAATTTACTAAAAGATATTTGTTAATGTCATTTTAATCTTTACTTTAAGTTAATAAAAATAAAGTTTCATTATCACTCCCAAGTGGCTCTATGGGGTCCCAAAATCGACCAAAGAACAATAATGGTAGAAATTGTTTCAACCAATAGTATTAGGACACATTTTAGTGTAATTTTATATTATTATATTAATATTTGTTTGCCCTCATTAACCAGATTTACCCTCTTACTAGGGTAAATAAAATATTTACTGATGTAAATATTCATAATGTCTAAAAATAAAAGTTACTTAGTTACAAAATTTGGACCTCCGAAATCCAAATATAGAATCCATTTTTCCAAATTTCAAACACAGAAGTGACAGAAAATTAATTTAACATTAATTCCAGCTGTTGAAACTAAACAAGTATTTATAAGAAATATTAACTATCAAAAGATTGACATTTCTTTATGTCCAATTTCAAAGTGAAATAAATTCCAATAAACAATATTTGATTAAATTGTAAAAATGAATTCTTATTACACTTCTAAACCAATTAAAAAGGTAATATAACCACATAAATAAATTATATTTAAAGGAGGTTTTTAATTAAAATACAGTTTTTCCACTATTCATTAAAAAATGAATTTTATCAGAAAAATACCAAAAATTTACCCAAAGTAAATTTTAATATCCTGATTCTAAAGGGGAATTTTATTTGTTCAAATAGCATATATAAAATTGACCAAAACTATATTTAAAGAGGTTTCACCATCAAAAGTGGTAAATCAACCTTTTAAGTTTAATTATGCTTAAAAATAGATTCATTCACATTTTAAGCCTCTAACTCTTATTGGATTAATGTAAAAACATTTAACAAAAATGTATAATAATATTGTAATATATTCTTTTCATTAATTCAAATACAACGACTAGGAGTTGACGACCATTTAAAATAATAATATTATATTATTATTGTGCAACGTAAGATTTCAAAAAACCTGTTTTTGTGTATCGGGTATGCCATCGAACATAGAAACCCCTTTAATGTAAAATTAATATTTAATTCACAATTATTAATAACATGAAAATGTCATATTTATTTATTTACCTGGGATGTTAAAACATTTCACTAATAACATTTCATTTACAATCAAAATAAATCATTTCAAAATATTGAAGTAATAAATAAATATCAAAAACCATTTTCTATCCGATAACACCCAAAAATATAATATGGGGTTTATTTTTCATTTTAAAAACATTAAGGCTTATAGTTGAAGCCAACTAAATATTACAGAAATAGAGAGTTCATTTTCACAGTAAACGTTAAAAACAATCCATTTTCCCTTTCGTAAAATGCTTTGTAGAAAATAGATTCACTTTGAATGAAAATAAAATTCAAAGGGGTTTATTATATACCGTGTAAAAGATTGAGGTGTATATTATCACAACATTCCTCAATGAAAGGAGATTGAGATAAAGACCCTTACCTTATGTCTGACTTGACTAGTTCGTTCTTTAATCACCTAAATAACAATCTAATGACAATTTATACATGCTTAAAAACCATTTTCATGTTTATTATTCCTTTTATATCTCTTATTACCATGTTATAAGCAGTTAGTTAATTTTTTGGGTTCATATCAGACATTTTGTTGATGTTCAGAACATGAGTTAAAAATTAACTTATTATAATTATATTCATGATGTATATATCATATATGTCATATATATCCAGTATATATATGTACTTATAATAGTACATAACATATTGAGGTATGAAATTAAATGCACCATTCATGGAGACGGTAAGCTCGATGCACATATGAATGCTACTTTCATTTATAATTCATAATAAATGGAAAGAAAAATTAATGATACATTTGAATATTATATTTTTAGTATAATATCATATATATAATTTTAGTAACTCCATATTTTATATGTTCTACATATGTCATAAACGAGTCATATAACTTTTGACGGGGTGGTAGTCCGCACTTCCTCAAATGAAATTATCATAATTACACACTATAGAAACCATGAAGTTATTATATATATGAAAAAATATATAAAAATATAAAAAATATTAATATCATATATATCATATATAAATATATTTACATCTTAATGGCCACCATAAAAGGTTGTAGGAGAGGATTGAACAATCATCATTTCGTGAGGAAGTAGTTCACCGTCCATAGAAACAGTATGTTCTTTACCCATTAGATGGAGGTGTGTGTATGTGTAGCTATAATCCTTCCCATTACCAAAACCAATTATATTGGGTATATAGGTTTTTCTATAATGTAATGGAATAAAAAGATTTTAGGGGGTTGGGGAAGGAAAATAAAACAAAAGAACTTAAGAGGTGACATTACCTTAAAATCGGGTAACTCAATTGGTTTGAACCAAAAATACTTCTTGAAGTGACTTCTACCTAAGTTAAGGATTCTAGGTAGATGAGAGGGATGTAGAGACCTTAATTTTTAATTTTTTGGACGATCTAAGTGTCTTGACAGGTTCGAGTAAAAAGTTATATGTGAGGGATTTTTATAAGGGGGATGAGGGACTCTTTATGAATGTTTGAAAATAATTTTTTATTATATACAGATCTTCAGTTTCTAAAGGTCCAAAACTCATTAAAGTCCAATATATGATGACCTTTTTTTGTAATAAAATCATTCAATAATAATTTTAAAGGTTATGGATAATGTTTTATTTTTTATAATCTTACTAATTTAAATCATTCATTAATGTGGTAAACACTACATCATAATTGTTTTATAAATAAAATTATTTATTTGAGGTCTAAAAATTATTAAAAAACTACCAAGTTCTATGAAATTTTTTTAGGCTTATAATGAAAATTTATATTCAAGGAGATAACTTATATTACCTTGTGTAAAAATTAATTTACTAAAAAATATATTTTTCAGTCATTTTTGTCATTGCTTTAAATTAATCAATATAAAGTGTAATTAACACACTTAAGTGGATCTATGGGGTACCAAAATCGACCCGAGGATGCCCATGGTCAGAAACGTATCATCCAATAGGATTATGACACATGTTAGGATAATTTAATATTATTATAATATTATTTTTACCTTGAATTACCCTATTGACATTTAACCATGGTAAATAGAAGTTAAATTTTACTATTCACCAAAAATTATTTTCATCTTATTGAACCGCATTTTACTTAATAATAACAACCAAATGATGTCTTATTTTTTAAATTCAACTGATAGAAGCGGTAAAATTTCTTTTAAATTAAAAATTTAGTTTTTTAACTACTACTCAGTGTTTTCAATATTCATTTAAAATATATGTTTTTCAAAAAAATACCAAAAGTTCAAACTGAGAAATATTTGATATATCAAATTAAAAAAATATGTCTATTTTACCAAATTCAAAACATAGACGTTGGATTAATTAATTTAAAATTAATTCTCGTTGTCAAAACAAAAAGCGTGTTTTTAAGAAATATTAACTATCAAAAGATTGACAATTTTTTCTGTAAAATTTCAATGTGTAATTATATTTAATGAACAAAATTGGATTAGATGGTAAAAATATAATCTAATTACACTTTAAACCCACTTAAAAATATAATATAAATATAAAAATATATTGGAATAACAGATAGTTTTGAATTAAAATACTATATTTTTCATCATTCATTAAAATATGTATTTTATCAGAAAAATACAGGAAAAAATTCCCAGAGTATATTTTGGTGTCTAGATTATAAAGAAGAATTTTATTTTTTCAAATAGAACACTTAAAAGTGACCACAAATATATTTAAAGAGGGTTCACCATTAAAAGTGGTAAATCGAACCTTCAATGGATATTAGTGTATCTATGCTTGAAATCTGATTCTTTCTTATTTTAAGCCACTAAATTTTGTTGGATAATTGTAAAAACATTTAAAAAACATGTATAATTATCTTTTAGTTAGTTTTTTCTATTCCTTTCAATACAAAACTAATGTATTAACTACCATTTAAAATAATATTATATTATTATTTTTTAGTATGACCCAATGTTGTGTGAAATTTAAGATTTTAAAGAAACGTGTTCTAGTGTATAGGCTATGAAATTGAAAATATAATCCACTTTATAGTAAAATTAATATTTAATTAAAAAATATTAATAAATATGAAAATATTTTATTTATTTATTTACCTGGGATGTTACATCCTTCCCCCCTTTAGGAAATTGTGTCCTCACAATTTTTATTCACTTATCAAATAAGTGGGGGGTTTTTATCCCTCATAGAATTTTTAGATTCCCATGTTTCTTCTTTGACTATATAGTTTTTTCCCAAAAACATTTCCTTATTAATTGCTTTATTCCACAACACTATTTCTCCTCGGTTAGGAATCTAGACTGGTTATTCCTAATAAGAGAGATTCACTTCCAACTAAACTACCTCTAGGCTCAAAACATGAGATTAATATGGCATACACTTTCTCAACATTGAATCATGGAAAACATTGTGTACATGGGATAAAATTAAGGTTAAATCCACTGTGTAGGAAATAGATCCAACTCTCTCCAAAATTTCATATGTCCCATGAACCTCGGACTCAACTTTACTTTCTTAACAATACATATCACACTTTTCCAGGGAGAAACATTGAGGAAGGCATGATCACCTATATCAAAAAAAGATCCTTCCTTCGGTTATCCGCATAACTTTTCTCCCTTCTCTGAGTTGTTCTCATGTGCTTTTGAATTAACTATACTATTTTTTCCATTTATTCTACCAATTCAGGTCCCATCAACTTCCTTTCAACTATGTCATCCCAAAAATATAGAGTTAAACATCACTTCCCGTATAATGACTCTAATGGATCCATTTATATACTTGAATGAAAACAATTATTATAAGAAAATTACATCAAAAAAAGTTGTTGGTCCCAACTTCCCTGTTAATTTAGTGAAAATTCCTGTATCATATCCTCCAAGGACTAAATATTTCATTTTGAATGCTCGTCTGATGGATGATGAAAAGATACAAAAAATTTTAATTCAATACCCAATGACTTCTAAAGGCCCTTCTAAAAGTTTTAAATGAACCTCAGATCCTGATCTGATACAATAATGTAACCTGACTATCCCTTTAACATAAAACCGAGAAAGATGATCAAGAGAAAAATTATCTCGATATGGAAGGAATTGGGTAGATTTAGTAAATTGATCAACAATTACCCATATTGGATTATTACCTCGTGATTTCTTTAGTAATCCCACAAAAACGTCCATGGATATATTTTCCCATTTCCCCTCTGGCACCAGTACCGACTGAAGCATCCCTTTTGGTAACTACCTCTCTACATTAACCTATTTTCATGTCAATAAATTCACTGTAATATCAGCAATATCTCTTTTCATTCCCTCCCTCTAGTGATATTCCAAAGGATCTCTACAAATCTTAGTACTGCTAGGATGAATTGAAAATGGAGAACTATGAGCTTCACATAATAATTCTTTCTTCAACTATGAATCACAAAGCACACATAATATCTTTCTAAACCTCAATACATAATCATTATCAATGTTAAGATCAGGAAAAGTACCCTACTGAACAAACATTATCTTTTTCTATAACTAACTGTATTCCTTTTGTGCTTTCTTAATTTTGTCTGATAGAGATGATTTCACTAACACCTGAAACAAAATAGAGGAATCATTTCCCCCAACACCGTCTATGCCAAACTTTGTTAGCTATTTAGTAAAAGAATATTATTCCAGTCTTAAAAATGTTAATTAATCATTAATTATTCGACTCAAATCATCAACCACTTTATTTGATTTTTTAGTATGGTAATGGATTGGGTAATCATAACCCTTGATTAATTCCAATCATCACCTTTGTCTCATATATAATTTTTTATGAGTGAATATATATTTAAAACTTCTTTTCAGTATATATTTCATAATTTACTTCATACATATGATTCTTCTATATTTTTAGAGAAAAAAACACCAGCTTATTCCGAATCATGTGTAGGGTAAATAAACTCATGATTTTTAACTGACGTGAAGCATAATCAATTATCTGATCATTCTGCATTAGGACACAACCATGTCCTTTCAACGAAGCATCAATATAGATCACAAACTCACAATTTCTAGAAGGTAATGCCAAAATAGTATCATTCACCAATATTCTTTTCAATTCTTGAAAACAATCATTACATTCTTTTTCCCAAAAAAACATAACACCTTTTTGAGTAAACTTAGTCAGTTGGTTAGATAATATTGAAAATGTTTAAACAAACCTCTTTTAATAACCCACTAATCCATAAAAAAATGAATCCTTAATATTTTTGTGGGTCTTGGCAATTTTTCATCAACATTTGGTTTAGCAGGATCAACAATTATTCCATTTTTTAAAATAATGTGACCAATGAATGAAATTTTTTTTAACCAAAATTCACATTTGTTGAATTTACCATAGAGTTTATTTCCGCTAAATGATTTCAATAAAACCCTTAAATTACTTTTATGATCCTCTTTAATTATATAATATACCAAAATATCATCAGTAAACACAACCATTATTTATATCCATAGTCAACAGATCCATCACTGTAACAAACAGTTCAATTCTGATTTTTTCTATATCTAGATACTGATTTTGATTTTCATTTCCCCCTGTATTCCTTCCCATCCGAAAATCCATGTTTCCTCTATGAAATTACATTCTCAAAAATAAATTATCTCAGTCTAAGAAACATTGTAATTAGTAAATTCTATATCATTTTAATCTTTCCATAAATTAATTTAACAATATTATAACCCCTAATGTTTTCTAAACCGACATTTGATACCAAAAATAAGGACATGGACTTAAAATATTACATCATCTTGAATTAAATGAATAATTCAAATTGAGAATTTTTTAATGTTAGAGTTTTAGATTATTATGCCATAAATTATTACATTACATCTCAAACATTACAATTTAGACACTTCTACTCAGTATCAATTTTTTTTCATAAAATGAAACTGTTAAAAAAAGAGTCAGGTCTAGTTCCATATTTTAGATATTATTACTTTTCTTTAATCTCATCCATGACCCAATTCAACTTTATGACCTATAAAAAATATTTCAAGACTTGGGATAAGCATAAAAAGCTCAGTAAGGGATTCTTAAAGAATGAAAACTGTTAGTTTTTTAATAGAATAAGTATACCATGAATACTTTAACATAACTAATAATTTTTACCCTTATGAAGTAGTAAATACTCTTCACTGAATGAAATATAACTGCTTACTATTTTTTAACCAAAACATTACCATAAACCCATTGAAAGAACACATAACATATAAAGGTAACTTGGGATATGAACATACTTAAATGATAAACATTACATTCAACTTCAACACATATCACTAAATAGAATAACCATACTGACGACTTATATTCCCAACACATTGGAGGTTATAATGTAACCACACATCCTCGTGAATCTTTGCACCACCTTTCATTTGGTTTATCATGTAACTTCCCATCAAATATCCATGTACCATTATAAAATCATAACACATAAAATAGTAAAAATATAAATATTTCACAAATAATATTTCATTTCGAAACCAAATAATTCATTTCAATATATTGAATTAATAAATTTATTCAAAAAACTATTTTAAATACCAAAAACCATAAAATACAGAATAAGGTGTTTCTTTTTCATTTTAAATTCATCAAGGCTTATGGAGGTAGCCAATTAAAGATTACGGCAACAGAGAGGTCATTGTATCTACTAACATTAAAAACATTCCTTTTGTCATTTAGTAAACAAATCATATAAAAAATATTTCCTTTTAATGAAATTTAATGTCAAAGTGGTATATTATATACTATATAGAAAAATGAGGTGTATATTATCAAAACGTGCCTCTGTGAAAAGAGATTAAGAAGAAACCCGTTAACTCGACTCTGACATGAACCGTTCATTATTTAATCACTTGAATTAAAAACTAAAGTTAATTTATACTTGATTAAAAACCTTTTTCAAGATTATTATTCCTTTTATATCAGTTATTAACATGTTATAATCAATTATATAATTATTTTAGTTCATATCATACATTTGGTCGATGTTCGGAACATGAGTTAAAAACGAACTTGTTATTGATATAGATTTTCAATATGATTGAAATTACATTATCTCACTAATGATATTATTGTTTATATATCCTATATATCAAATATATCTAGTATATATATGTATTTATAATATTACAAAACATTTCGTGGTATGAAATGAAATGCACCATTCATTGAGACGGTAAGACATACGTACGCATGAACACTACTTTAATTTCTGTTTCATATTTAATGGAACGAGAAATTAATGATACATAGGTATATAAAAATTCTATTATAATATCATATATAAAATTTTAGTAACTCCAACCTTTATACGTTCCACTTATGGCATGAACGTGTCATATCCCTTTAAGGGGGCGGTAGTCCGCACTTCCTCAAATGAAATTATCGTCATTACCCACTATGGAAACCATAAAGGTATTATATAAATGAAAAATACAAAATCCTAGAAAAAAATATAAATTTTATATATATATCTCCTAAAAATACTGTTCCATCTTAATAGAAACCATACAATGTGGTAGGAGAAGATTGAACAATCATCCTTTGGTGAGGCAGTAGTTCCAGTCCATAGATACAATATGTTAATTTCATATTAGATGGAGATGTGTTTTAGTGTAGTTTTAATCCATCTTATAAAAACAACCTAGTATATTGATTATAAATGTGTTTCTATAAAATAATATAGTAAAATGATTTTATGGGGTTGAAAAAGAAAAATAAAACAAAATAACTTAAGAGAAGATGTTATGTTTAAATCGGGTAACTCTATTTTGCTTGAACAAAAAGGATTTCTTGAAGTGCCTTCTGCCTAAGTTAATTCTTCTATGTGGAAGATATATATATATGGATCATAAATGGGAAGATGTTTTATGAGCCAAAAGGCTTTAGAGGTGTGAGTAATGAGTTAGAATTGAGGGCTTTTTATATGGGGAGGAGGGACTCTTTAGGAAAGTTTGAAAATATTATATTATTATATATTGATTTTCGGTTTCTAAATGTCCAAAAAAAATAAATTCAACTATAAGATTAATTAAGTTTGAAATAAAATCATCCAATAATAATTCAACTGGTTTTGGATATTTTCTTAATCTTTATAATATTATTTATTGAAATTATTCATTAATGAGGTAAATATTGCGACATTATTGTGTCATAAATAATTTTATTTATTTGATGTCTAGAAATTATAAAAAAATAATCATGTAGGAAATCATTTTATCTTTCTAATGAATATTTATATTTGAGGTGATAACTTATATAACCCCATGTAAAAATTGATTTACTAAATGATATATGTTTAAGTCATTTTTGACATTACCTTAAATTAATTAACATAATGTGTTTTTATCATTTTTAAGTGGCTATATGGGGTCTGAAAATCGACCCAAGGATTTCCATGGTCAAATATTTATCAAAAAATCATATTAGGACCGATTTTAGGTTAAATTAATATTATTATAATATTATTTTTACCATGAATTACCCTTTTGATCTTTAACTACAGTAAATAAAAGTCAAAAGTTGATATTCACTAAAACATATTTTAATCTCATTAAACAAAAAATTACTTACTAATTACAACCATGTATGTTTTATTTTCGAAATTCTATTCATAAAAGTGGTAAAATTTCATTTAAATGAAAATATGGGTTTTTATCTAATACTGAGTGTTTTTACTATTCCTAAAAAATTTATGTTTTTCAATAATATACCAAAAATTCATCTTAATATATATTAAATATTCCAAATTTAAAGATGTTTCATATCTTACCAAATTTAAATCAAAGAATTTGGAATAATTAATTTAAAATTAATTCATGCCGTCAGAACAAAAAGCGTGTTTTTAAGAAATAATAACTATCAAAAGATTGACACTGGTTTGTATCTAATTTCAAAGTGAAATTATTTCCAATGAACAAAATTTAATTAAATGACATAAATATAATATAATTAAACTTTTAAAACAATTTAAATAATAATCTAACCATATAAATTATTTAGATTAAACAGTAGTTTTGAATTAAAATTCAGTATTTTTCACTATTCATTATAGAAATGAATTTTGTAAAAAAAATACCATAAATTTACCCAATGTAAATTTTTTGATGCCCCGATTCTAAAAAAGATTTTTATTTTTTCAAATAGAAAAAATATAATTAACCAAAACTATATTTAAAAATGGTTCTCCATAAAAAGTCAGTAAATTAACCTTATAATGAATATTTGAGTCTTTATTCTTAAAATCATATTATTTATTATTTCAATCCTCTAAAATTTATTGGATAAATCTAAAAACATTTAACAAACATTTATATTAATATTTTAGTTAGTTCTGTCCATTCCCACCAATATAATTGCTAGGCATTAAATACCAATTAAAATAATATTACATTATTATTTTTCAATATGACCCAACATTGTGTGTAACATAAGATTTCAAAGAAAATAATTGTTTCATATTGGGTACACCATCAATCATAGCATTCCCTTTATTGTAAATTTAATATTTAATTGAAATATATTAATAAATATGAAAATATCATATTTCTTTATTTACCTTGGATGTTAAATTTATGGTGTCAACTCATAGAGCACCATGTTGTTTTGTAAAAAAAGAACAACATGTATATAACTTCATCTGATTAAAATACAATGTGATCAAATAGGAAAAAAATCCTAGTAATAAAGAAGAAATCTATTCATCGTGGGATGAATATTAACCATTATGGGATGGGTGGGCTGAGATTTCCCTACTACTACTATGGGTGACTCAGTGATAGAAATAATTATTGAGATAAGATATGATTGGTATCCAATTCTTAGATGTTTATGTTTCTCTATAGAACCTCAATCATGGTTCAGTGTAATATGTTTATTCATGCCTCATGAATACTACTAGGTCAAACTATGCAGCTTTGTGACTATTCAATCACTATTGTCATCGGTGTGTGTGGTCAATAGTCCACATTGAGGGGGATATAGTTTTGTGATATCACTTATATGGTGATTGTATTTGACTTACTTTTTTCCCTTCAGTGACTAATTATTGAGATTTGGAATGATAAAAGTGTTCTTGTACATGATGTTAACATGAGATGAAATTGTTTCTTGGATTAATAGAACAATTCATTTTGGTTGTGATTTGGGTAGAATAGTAAGAGATTGGTTGGATGATTTTGGATTTGGACCCATGCCCAAGTGGGGACTAATTGTGTGGTAAATAGTTTAATTAAATAGATTCCTAGTTTTTAATAGTGTTGTTGAGGGTGCTCTAACATACTGGACCTAACTTGCATGAGGAGCAACATTGGTTGTTTCGTTGTTCAAGAAAATATTTTTAAAGGTATGACATGAATGTACATGGATCTTGTTAGTAATTTTGGTGGGTCTTATAATATGATAGGTTCCTATAGAATAAATATTTTTTGATAAAGAGAGTACTAGTTTGATTATAATTTGGGAATAATACCATATTTTTTAAGGATTTTTTTGCTGGATTAATGTAGTGTTGGTTGATTTGTGGATTGATTGAATGGGTTGTGCAAGGTCATGTGATGTTTGTTCTGCTTTTTGGAAAACAATGTGGTGTAGCTAATTATATCAATTTATCATATTGATCATTGATAAATATAAACAAATACATATGGTGGCATGTAAACCATAGGTTATTATAGAACATGATCCTCAATTTATGTTATTTTTGGAGTGTGGTTTTTGTCATTATTTGTGATATGAGGATGCGAGGTGGTTTATATTGTGTGTATTTCTTCGGTTGGTAGAGATTTATCCACATATAGTATTTCATATTACTAATGGATAAGAGCATCGACTATAGAGATTGTAATTGGTTCTGATGATACCATAAAGATAATACTGTAGTAGAGAGTATTATATCTGTCATGGTTAAGTTTCACTCATATTGGGAGTGTTGTGGACACTTTGAGATCATTCAGCGGATGGTTGGGATAAAATATTTTATTTCAGTTGATCGGGTGGGTGAATAACCACCATTTGAATAGTGATGATTATCATAGGGGAGAATCATTCTACTGAAGAGATTATAATGACTCAAATAGTTTTAGGATGATAATATCATGTTGAATGAAAACCACATGTTCTCATGTTTTGTTTTAGTGGAAAAATTAGTACAGTAACCATAAATATGATCTTGAGTACTGCTTCGGACAACATTCCTGGTCCTAGAATATGGTTTTTATCGTATAATATGAACTTTTTAGAAAAATGAGAGTTATAAAATATTACAAGAATATTAATATTTAAGTATCGAAATATATTTTATGTATGATTCCAATGAGTTGTATCTATTTAATAGAGTATTCTATTCAGTTTCTAAAAATTTATTTTTGTAAATAATTAGTGTTTTCCCATGGTGATAAATATACCTATCTTAGGGACTATAGTTAACATTTTCCACAATTTTATTTTATTTTTGTTATTTATTTTATTTTATGTTATTAATTTTATCTTTTTTCCTTTATCTCCTTGTGTTTTTGTGTATATGGTTCTTCCTTATAGATCAAGTGGCCTAGATGGGGGGAGAGATTAGAGAGTGATATATTGTAGGATTTATAAATTTTATCCACTTTAGAGCTACATCGAAAATTAATATTTACATCTTGTGTATAAAACCCCATTATTAATGTACATAGACAATATATCATATTTGAAGAATACATAGTCCATTTCTCAAATAGACACATGAAACCGTATTAGTTTGGTTACTTTGGAAACCTGTAACAAAACTCTTCTAAATCAGTGAAAGATCGTTATTGTTTCCCACAATGATCTCACCCTTAGTAAATTTACTTTAAACCAATTCTTCATAATATAGGGAAAGGAAACTTTAGAAGGGGATGAGATTGAATGCTCAGTGAGGGTGAATAAAGGAAATACGTAAGCGTAACATGAACATAAGGGTACATGAACTTGGTTATATTACATTAAAAGATCATATCCTATATATAAAATATCATAAACATGAATAATGGCATAAATATAACAAGTTTATAAGACATGAATCATAAGATACTAGGAAACCTAAACCATGAAATCATAACATAAGATTATGGCATTGAATTGTGGCACACACATCAACATATAACATTTTGAACATGTAAATATAGAAACAATTTCACTCACTCATTTTGTTATGGACATGAAATTATGTCCTCATATAGAAAAATGAACATGCATCCTAGTCTATGAATAATGGTGTGAACATGAATTAAGGTTCTCACAGAACATCGTGAACATGTAATCAAGTTCACTCATCAACCTTTGGTAATAAACGAAGGTCCTTGGATAAAATTTTTAATAAGTTATTAGCTTAACCAATAACATTATGATCACAAAATACGGGTCACTCATACCATTGTAAAAATATAATCAGGTACACACATAAATTTAGGTACATCCAACCATTTGCATACATAACATTGGGAACAGGTAATCAAGTTCATGCCTTTTATTTATACTCAGTATTCATCCATAATTACCCCATTCATTGGAGTGAGAAATAGGTCTCACACCACATATAAAAGATGCCATAGAAGATTATAGATAATCCTTATATCATATCCAATGAAATTAAAATGGTATGAAAAACATTTAATCATATCATTAACTATTGAAAAGAGATACGTCTCACAATAATTACATAAAAACATAACCCATGAGATGAAGTATGTTTGAAAAGAATATAACCAATGGTATAAAAGTGGAAGTCATAAGAATCTTTCAATAAAAACATAAACCATTAAAGAAGGAATATGAATGGAACCATTGGATAATTTCCAAGAAGGGAATGAGTATCATTAACAAATGTCATATTAAATTGAAAACTATTTTGAAACATCTTCTAATATCATTTTTGTGGAAAATATCATTTCTTCATCGTAAATTATTTTGAAATCATAAAACCTTTAGAAAACCATTTTCATTAAAAAATGCATTGAAATATCAGAAACAAAGATTAAAATAAATTTAACGAACCTTTCCCTTGGAAATATAAAAAATAAAATTGAAAAATTTTGAAAATGATTTTCATTGAAAACTTATAAAATAATGTTGAAAACATTTTTAAATATTCATTCCTTTAAATCTTTAAAAATAATATTTAACAAATTTTCCAAATAATTTTAAAAATAATTGTCAATCCAAATTATAATCTATGTTTGAAAACATTATGTGAAACCAATTCCTTGAAAACATTAAAAAAATTCTTGAAAAAACTTTTTAAAACCATTTTCCATGAATTCATATAAAAATTCTTGAATTTTTTTAAAAAACCATTTTCCTTTAAAAGTTATAAATGAATCATGGATACATTTTTGAAAAGAAATCTATGAAAACTTATAATATGATATTTAATACTTTTTTAAAATCATTCTATTGAAATTTTATTGAAAACATATAAATATATATTGATTTTTTTGATATCCTTGTATTTTAAAATTACTTTGAAACATATAATAAATTCTTTGAAACATTTCGATAAATCATGGATGTCAAAGAACACATGATTCCAACTGAAAAGATGATATAATGTTATATTTTTATAAAATTATTTTTATAATTATAATAAATACCAAAAAGTTTAAATAAATACCATTACATGTATACAAAATTCATATCAATATGATAATAAAATTCATGTAATTTATTGAGAAATTTATGATAATATTTCATTAAAAAAGAACAATCATAATAAATTTCAATAAATGATGAGATTGAAGCTATAAAACATTTACACATTGGCATAATTAAATCGTAATAAAATTTAAATAATATCACTAAATGAAAATAAACCATTCATTGAAAGAATTATATTTATTTTATAACTTGGAAAAAGGTATAATATATACCTAATTTAATAATATAGGTGTATAACATGACATGTGAATCAAAGAAGGAAAATTGAGACTATATTACATAATAAATTTGGTAACTTTTGACACATTACCCTCATGAAAAAACATCATTAAATGGACATGTAAAAACTAATCAATTTAAATTTCATAATACTTGGATATATCTATGGGAATTATTCAAACCTGAAAAATGAAATGTGTGGTGAATAAAGTATATATTTCATAAGAGTGAACAAGTGAGACGAAACTGAAAAACCTTATGTCTTGAAATTATTCATACACAATAAAAACTCCATCATAAAAAATATAATTTTATTATACGTATACTATAGAACCTTATGATAATATATAATACCATATATGATTTTGTTATTATATTTTATTACCCTTTTATTTACAAATCCATTATAATGTTATGTTTCAAATAGTTTCCACCTAATTTTTTGAAAATGTTTTGACATGTTATTCATGATATACTTACTTAAATAATTATTTAAATACTTCTTGAATTTAAAAAATGGTATAAATATATTCATTATATATTCATCTATATAGGATAAAACTATGAAATGGAATACACCTTTCGTAGAGATGGTAGGATGTATGTACTCATGAACATTATTTCTGTTTTTTTTACGTGTTGAAAGAAAGAAATTTACTAACATATATGTATATAATTTATAATTATTATAGAATTATAATTTCATTTATATAATTTAAATTCACTAAAATCGTCTTTAATACATTCCATGTATGGGGTGGAAGAATAACATCACTTTAAGGATGTGATAGTCTACACATCTCTAGAAAAAAATTAACATACAGACACAAAAAAAGAAAGCCTGATGTTATTTGTTATATTGTTAATAAATATGTACAAATAAATCATAAATATCATAAATAACATATAAAAACTATTTTATATCATAATTATTATCCTAGAGTCACAGTAAAGCAAAAACAAACAACATCATTTCGTAAGGTGGTAGTTCACTGTAAATAGAAATGATATGTTCCATACCTATTAGATTGACATGTGCGTAAGTGTAGGTATAAAACTTATATAAAAATATTTATATATATCATATAGTGGAGTTATTTTATAAAAATGAAATAATGATAATTTACATGGTGGAGAATGAAAATAAAACTAAAGAGCTTAAGGAAAAATATTACATCTTATTCGTATAACTCTATTTGGTTTACTCCAGAGGGGTTCATTGGATGGCCTTCTTCCCATGGTGAGGAATATAAGATGAGAAGATGTATCTTTATGAGGTATTTTAGAATATATTGGTCATATAAATGTTTCTTTAGTGGTTTGAGGAAGTGTTAAAGGTGGGTGCCTTTTTGCAGTTGAGGGAAATGATAGACATGGTATTTTTGAAATGAAAAGTGTGTTCTCAAAATATTAATTCATCAAAATGTATCAAAATGAAAAATTATAAAATTTATATATGGTGTGAAATTAATATTTCATGATTTTTTTAGATAAATGTATATATCATTTTTCCCATTAAGATTAAGGATTGGTCCCTTATTATGTATAATTTAACATTAATTAGTGTAATTAATTTTAATTACCTTCACTAATGAATTGGGTAAAAAAATATTTTGAAATTATTAGAAAATATAAACTAATATTATTACAAATATAAAATATATTTTTCCAATTTATAGTCTCATACATGGGGTAGATTAATTTAAATTTAATCCCTCAAATGGGATAAAAATGCTTGTTTTAATGTAAAAATGATTAAAATATTGATATTTTTTATATTCAATTTCAAAGTGACGTATATTAAAATAAACTAAAAAAGATTAATTGATAAAAATTATTTTAATTAAAAAATAAAATAATTTAAGAATATAATATAACCCAAAAAATAAATTACTTGAAAAGGTATATTTCAATTAAAATTCATTATTTTTGGGTATTCAATAAAAAAATTATATAAAATACAAAAAATTCTTTGTAACTTAATATTTATGATTTTATTTGTCAAATGTAGTTAATTTTGACGTATATTATATGTAAATGTTCCAAAAATTATATTTAAAATAGGTTCACCATTAGAAGGCTATAAAACTTCTCTAATAAAAATATATGATTTTATGTCTAATATTGGGTCTATGATCATCTTATGTCTATAAAATAAATTGGATGAATATAAAGAAACACATGATTCAATATATTTAATTTAAATATAATTAATAACATTAACTAAAATTATTTAATTTAACTTATTATGGTAAATCACCTTTTCCCAAAACAATTTCCCTTTATATAATCATTCCCTTTATATTCAATTGGTTTATATATTCATAAGTAACTAAAAGGTAACCAATTAATGAAACTATATATTTTCAAAATTTAGTTACATTTATAATCATAATTTTAATGGCTAGGATTTATCTTAATATCTTAAATATTAATAATTTTAATAAAATATTATTGTTTTGGTAAAACCCATCCTCGCATGATACACAAACCGTCGAGGGATGTGAGTCGTTCATGTAAAGTAATCTAAACAAGATGTATTATGTAGGGGAAGCTAAAATTTATGCTGTCTATAGTTCATGATTAACATGGTTCTGTGTATTATGATTTCAAAACATAGTGATTTAATAATACACTATTTTGAAGTGTTGCATGAAATGATAAATATAAAAAAATTAAAAAAATTAAAAAAACAATATAAAAAATATCAGGATATTACTTTCAAGAACCCTTAAAATTAAATGATCCCTAAAACTTTTTCTAGGTATCAAATTTTAAAAAACATAATGAAACATTAATATAATCCCACATTGAAAAAATCAATACTGAAACATTATTTAAAAAATTAATGTTGGAAAAATAATGTTTACCCAAAGTAACATATAAATAGGTTTCCACCTTGAAAAAAACATGTCAGATGTGAAAACATGGGCATGGATGTGAAATGTAACTATCGTGATATAATGGTGAGTGATTGAGAACATAGTTATGAGGAAGTTAACAATAACCAATCCATAAATTTGTGATGATCTAAGGTGTCACAAACCAACCTAGGTCAACCCCGAACCGGTCAAGCAAGGCAATCTGTCGCATGATTTGAATGGAATTCTTGATCCCCATGAGCTGGAATTAGTTCCATGAATAAAATGAGTGAAAATATGGAATTTTTTCTCACAATAAAAATTAAACAACCAAACAAAAAAGAGATCAACAATCAGTCTAATATATATGTAAAATTGAGCAGAACATCTTTTATACATGAAATTTAATAGTACAACAACTATTGAAATAAACCAACCAAGATATATGACCACACTAACTCCATGTGATCCAAAAAGTTACTCTAAAACACAATGATCACTAATATCTCAAGGAAATCAAACTCAAGGTGAACCGACACAAATGATAATAACAGAAAATAACTATTGGCCAGGGTATTAAAACTCAATAGTCTAGAACAATAATCTCTTTCCAAATGCCCATACACTATCAAAATAAAAACCCCATTTTCTTGTTTGAACTAAAATATATAAAAGTATGTTTTGAAATAGAAAAAATATAATTAACCAAAACTATATTTAACGATGGTTCTCCATCAAAAGGCAGTAAATCGACCTTATAATGAATATTAGAGTCTTTATGCTTAAAATCATATTCTTTCTTATTTTAATCCTCTAAAATTTATTGGATAAATCTAAAAACATTTAACAAACTTGTATATTAATATTTTAGTTAGTTCTGTCCATTCCCACCAATATAATGGCTAGGCATTAACTACCAATTAAAATAATATTACATTATTATTTTTCAATATGACCCAACATTGTGTGTAACATAAGATTTCAAAGAAAATTATAGTTGCATATTGGGTACACCATCAATCATAGCATTACCTTTATTGTAAATTTAATATTTAATTGAAATATATTAATAAATATGAAAATATCATATTTCTTTATTTATATTGGATGTTAAATTTATGGTGTCGACTCATAAAGGACCATGTTGGTTTTGTAAAAAAAGGAACAACATGTATATAACTTTATCTGATGGAAATACAATGTGATCAAATAGAAAAAAAATTCCTAGTAATAAAGAAGAAATCTATTCATCATGGGATGAATATTAACCATTATGGGATGGGGGGCTCAAATATCCCTACTACTACTATGGGTGACTCAGTGATGGAAATAATTCTGGAGATAAGATATGATTGGTATCCAATTCCTAGATGTTATGTTTCTCTATAGAACCTTGATCATGTTTCAGTGTATGATGTTTGTTCATGCCTCATGAATACTACTAGGTCAAACTATGCAGCTTTGTGACTATTCAATCACTATTGTCATCGGTGTGTGTGGTCAATAGTCCTCATTTAGGGGACTATAGTGTTGTGATATCACTTTTATGGTGATTGTATTCGACATAATTTTTTCCCTAGGGTGACTAATTATTGTGATTTGGAATGATAAAAGTGTTCTTTTACATGAAGTTAACATGAGATGAAATTGTTTCTTGGATTAATAGACCAATTCATTTTGGTTTTGATTTGGGTAGAATAGTAAGAGATTGGTTGGATGATTTTGGATTTGGACCCATGCCCAAGTGGGAACTAATTGTGTGGTAAATAATGTAATTAAAGAGATTCCTGGTTTTAAATACTGTTGTTGAGGGTGCTCTAACATACTAGACCTAACTGGCATGAGGAGCAACATTGGTTGTTTTTTTGTTCAAGAAAATATTTTTAAAGGTATTACATGAATGTACATGGATCTTGTTAGTAATTTTGGTGGGTCTTATATTATTATAGGTTCCTATAGAATAACTATTCCTTTATAAAGAGAGTACTAGTTTGCTTATAATTTGGGAATAATACCATATTTTTTAGGGAATGTTTTTGTTGGATTGCTTATAATTTGGGAATAATACCATATTTTTTAGGGAATGTTTTTGTTGGATTAGTGCAGTGTTGGTTGATTTGTGGATTTGTTGAATGGGTTGTGCAAGGTCAGGTGATTTTTGTTCTGGTTTTGGGAAAACAATGTGGTGTAGCTAATTATATCAATTTATCTTATTGATCATGGATAAATGTAAACAAATACATATTGTGGGATGTAAACCATAGGTTATTATAGAACATGATCCTCGATTTATGTTATTTTTGGAGTGTGGTTTTTGTCTTTATTTGTGATATGAGGATGCGAGGTGGTTTCTATTGTGTGTATTTCTTCGGTTGGTAGATATTTATCCATATATAGTATTTCATATTACTAATGGATAAGAGCATCGCCTATATAGATTGTAATTGGTTCTGATGATACCATAAAGATAATACTATAGTAGAGAGTATTATATCTGTCATTGTTAAGTTTCACTCATATTGGGAGTGTTATGGACACTCTGAGATCATTCAGTGGATTGTTGGGATAAAATATTTTATTTCAGTTGATCGGGTGGGTGAATAACCACCATTTGAAGAGTGATGATTATCTTTGGGGAGAATCATTCTACTGGGGAGATTATAATGAATCAAATAGTTTTAGGTTGATAATATCATGTTGAATTCGAACCACATGTTCTCATGTTTTGTTTTAGTGGAAAATTTAGTACATTAACCATAAATATGATCTTGCGTACTGCTTTCGACAACATTCCTTGTCTTATAATATGGTTTTTATCGTATAATATGAACTTTTTTGAAAAATGAGAGTTATAAAATATTACAGGAATATTAATATTTAAGTATCGAAATATATTTTTTTTATGATTCCAATGAGCTGTATCTATTGAATAGAGTATTCTATTCAGTTTCTAAAAAATTATTTTTGTAAATAATTAGTGTTTTCCCATGGTGATAAATATAACTATCTTAGGGACTATGGTTAACATGTGCCACTATTTTATTTTATTTTTGTTATTTATTTTATTTTATGTTATTAATTTTATCTTTTTTCCTTCATCTCCTTGTATTTTTTTGTATATGGTTCCTCCTTATAGATTAAGTGGCCCAGATGGGGGGAGAGATTAGAGAGTTATATATTGTAGGATTTATAAATTTTATCCACTTTAAAGCTACATCGAAAATTAATATGTACATCTTTTGTATAAAAACCCATTATTAATGTACATAGAAAATATATCATATTTGAAGAATACATAGTCCATTTCTCAAATAGACACATGAAACCCTATTATTTTGGTTACCATGGAAACATGTAACAAAACTCTTCTAAATTACTGAATGGTTGTTAATATTTCCCACAATGATCTCACCCTTAGTAAATTTACATTAAACCAATTCTTCATAATATAGGGAAAGGAAACATAAGAAGGGGATGGGATTGAACGCTCAGTGAGGGTGAATAAATGAAATACATAAGCATAACATGAACATAACGGTACATGAACTTGGTTATATTTCATTAAAAGAACATATCCCATATATAAAATATCATAAACATGAATAATGGCATAAATATAATATGTTTATAAGACATGAATTATAAGATACTAGGAAACCTAAGCCATGAAAGCATAACATAAGAATATGGCATTAAATTGTGGCACACACATCAACATATAACATTTTGAACATGTAAATACAGAAAGAATTTCACTCACTCATTATGTTATGGACATGAAATTAGGTCCTCATATAGAAAAATGAACATTCATCCTAGTCTATGAATACTGATGTGAACATGAATTAAGGTTCTCACAGAACATCGTGAACAAGTAATCAAGTTCACTCATCAACTTTTGGTAATAAACAAAGGTACATGGATAAAAATTTTAATATGTTATTAGCTTAACCAACAACATTATGATCACAGACTAAGGATCACTCATAACATTGTGACAATATAATCAGGTACACACATAAATTTAGGCACATCCAACCATCTCCATACACAACATTGGGAACAGGTAATCATGTTCATGCCTTTTATTTATACTCATTATTCATCCATAATTACCCCATTCATTGGAGTGAGATATAGGTCTCACACCACATATAAAACATTCCCTAGAAGATTATAAATAATCCTTATATCATATCCAATGAAATGAAAATGGTATAATAAACATTTAATCATATCATTAACTATTGAAAAGAGATACATCTCATAGTAATTACATAAAAACATAACCCATGAGAAGAAGTATGTTTGAAAAGAATATAACTAATGGTATAGAAGTGGATGTCATATGAATCTTTCAATCAAAACATATACCATTCAAAAAGGAATATTAATGGAACCATTGGATAATTTCCTAGAAGGGAATAACTTTCATTAACAGATGTCATATTAAATTGAATACTATTTTGAAATATCTTCTAATATCATTTTTTGAGGAAAATATCATTTCTTCATTGTAAATTATTTTTAAATCATAAAATCTTTATAAAACCATTTTCATTAAAAAATGCATTGAAATATCATAAACAAAGATTAAAATAAATTTAACAAACTTTTCCCTTGTAAATATAAAAAATAAAATTAAAAAATTTTGAAAATGATTTTCATTAAAAACTTATAAAATAATCTTGAAAACATTTTGAAATATTTATTCCTTTAAATAATTAAAAATAATATTTAAATAATTTTCCAAATAATTTTCATAATAATTGTCAATGAAAATTATAATCTATGTTTGAAAACATTATGAGAAACCAATTCCTTGAAAACATTAAAAAAAATCTTGAAAACATTTTTTAAAACCATTTTCCTTGAATACATATAAAAATTCATGATTTTTTAAAACCATTTTCCTTTAAAAGTTATAAATGAATCATGGATACAATTTTGAAAAAAAAATCTATGAAAACTTAAAATATGATATTTGATACTTTTTGAAAATCATTCCATTGAAAATTTATTGAGAAAATATAAATATATATTGATTTTTTGGAAATCCATGTATTTGAAAATTAATTTAAAACATATAATAAAGTCTTCGAAACATTTCAATAAATCATGGATGTCAAAGAACACATGTTTCCAACTGAAAAAATTATATAATGTTATATTTTTATAAAATTATTTTTGTAATTATAATAAGTACCAAAAAGTTTAAAAAATTACCATTACATGTATACAACATTCATATCAATATGATTATAAAATTCATGTAATTTATTGAGAAATTTATGATAATATTTCAATAAATAAGAACAATCAAAATAAATTTCAATAAATGATGAGATTGAAGTTATAAAAAATTTCCACATTGGCATAATTAAATCATAATAAAATTTAAATAATATCACTAAATGAAAATAAACCATTCATTGAAAGAATTATATTTATTTTATAACATGGAAAAAGGTAGAATATATACCTAATTTAATAATATAGCGGTATAACATGACATGTGTATCAAAGAAGGAAAATTAAGACTATATTACAAAATAAATTTGGTAACTTTTGAAACATTACCCTCATGAAATAAATATCATTAAATGGAAATGTAAAAACTAATAAATTAAAATTTCCTAATACTTGGATATATCTATGGGAATTATTCACACCTGAAAAATGAAATGTGTGGTGAATAAAGTATATATCTCATAAGAGTGAACAAGTGAGATGAAACTGAAAAACCTTATGTCTTGAAATTATTCATACACAATAAAAACTCCATCATAAAAAATATAATTTTATTATACGTATACTATAGAACCTTATGATAATATATAATACCATATATGATTTTGTTATTATATTTTATTACCCTTTTATTTACAAATCCATTATAATGTTATGTTTCAGGTAGATTTCTCTCAATTTTATGAAAATGTTTTGACATGTTATTCATGATATACTTACTTAAATAATTATTTAAATACTTCCTGAATTTAAAAAATGGTATAAATATATCCATTATATATTCATCTATATAAGATTAAACTATGAAAGAGAATACACCTTTCGTAGAGATAGTAGGATGTATGTACTCATGAACATGGTTTCCGTTTTTTTTTTGACGTATTGAAAGAATGAAATATACTAACATATATGTATATAATTTATAATTATTATAGAATTATCATTTAATTTATATAATTTAAATTCACAAAAATCATCCGTAATACATTCCATGTATGGTGTGGAAGAATAACATCGCTTTAAGGAGGTGATAGTCGACACATCTCTAGAAAAAAATAAACATACATACCCAAAAAAGAAAGCCTGATGTTATTTGTTATATTATTTATAAATATGTACAAATAAATCATAAATATCATGAATAAAATATAAAAACTATTTTCTGTCATAATTCTTATCCTTGAGTGGTAGTAAAGCAAAAATGAACAACATCATTTTGTAAGGTGGTAGTTCACTGTAAATAGAAATGATATGTTCATTACCTATTAGATTGACGTGTGAGTAAGTGTAGGTATAATCCTTATATAAAAAATATATATATATATATATCATATAGTGGAGTTATTTTATAAAAATGAAATAATGATAATTTATGTGGTGGAGAATGAAAATAAAACTAAAGAGCTTGAGGATGAATATTATATCTTATTCGTATAACTCCATGTGGTTTACTCCAAAGGGGTTCATTGGATGGCCTTCTTCCCATGGTGAGGAATATAGGATGAGAAGATGTATCTTTACGAGGTATTCTAGAAGATATTGGTTATTGAAATGTTTCTTCAGAGGTGTGAGGAAGTGTTAGAGGTGGGTGCCTTTTTGAAATTGAGGGAAATGATAGACATGGTATTTTTTAAATAAATAGTGTGTTCTCAAAATATTAATTCATCGAAATGTATCAAAATGAAAAATTATAAAATTTATATATGGTGTGAAATTAATATTTCACGAATTGTTTTAGAGAAATTTATATATTATTTTTCCCGTTAAGATTAAGGATTAGTCCCTTATTATGTATAATTTAGCATTAATTAGTGTAATTAATTTTAATTACCTTCACTGATGGATTGGGTAAAAAACTGTTTTGAAATTATTAGAAAATATAAACTAAATTTATTACAAATATAAAATATATTTTTCCAATTTATAGTCTCATACATGGGGTAGATTTATTTAAATTTAATCCCACAAATGGGATAAAAATGCTTGTTTTAATGTAAAAATGATTAAAATATTGATATTTTTTATATTCAATTTCAAAGTGAAGTATATTAAAATGAACTAAAAAAGATTAATTGATAAAAAATTATTTTAATTAAAAATTAAATTAATTTAATAATATAATATAACCCAAAAAATAAATTACATGAAAAAGCATATTTGAATTAAAATTCATTATGTTTGAGTATTCAACAAAAAAACATTATATAAAATACCAAAAATTCATTGTAACCTAATATTAATGATTTTAATTGTAAAATGAAGTTAATTTTGAAGTATATTATATGTAAATGTTCCAAAAATTATATTTAAAATAGGTTCACCATTAAAAGGCTATAAAAATGCTCTAATAAAAATATATGATTTTATGTTTAATATTGGGTCTATGATCATATTATGTCTATAAAATAAATTAGATGAATATAAAGAAACATAGGATTCAATATATTTAATTTAAATATAATTAATAACATTAACTAAAATTATTTAATTTAACTTATTATGACAAATCACCTTTTCCCAAAAAAACATCCCTTTATATAATCATTCCCTTTATATTCAATTGGTTTATATATTCATAAGTAATTAAAAGGTAACCAATTAATTAAACTATATATTTTCAGAATCTCGTTTCATTTATAATCATAATTTTAATGTATAGGTTGTATCTTAATATCTAAAATATTTATAATTTTAATAAAACATTATTTTTTTAGTAAAACCCATCCTTGCATGTTACACCAACTATCGAGGGATTTGAGTCGTTCATGTAAAGTAATCTAAATAAGATATATTATGTAGGGGAAGCTAAAATTTATGCTGCCTATAGTTCATGATTAACATGGTTCTGGGTATTATGATTTCAAAACATAGTGATTTTATAAAACACTATTTTCAAGTGTTGCATGAAATGATAAATATAAAAAAATTAAAAAAATTAAAAAAACAATTTCAAAAATATCACGATATTACTTTCAAGAACCATTAAAATGAAATGATCCCTAAAAATTTTTCTAGGTATCAAATTTTAAAATACATAATGAAACATTAATATAATCCCACATTGAAAAAATCAATAATGAAACATTCTTAAAAAAATTAATGTTGGAAAAATAATTTTTACCCAAAGTAACATATAAATAGGTTTCCACATAGAAAAGCACATGTCAGATGTGAAAACATGGACATGGATGTGAAATGTAACTATCATGATATAATGGTGAGTGATTGAGAACATAGTTATAAGGAAGTTAACAATAACTAATCCCTAAATTTGTGATGATCTAAGGTGTCACAAACCAACCTGGGTCAACCCTGAACCGGTCACGCAAGGCAATATGTGGCATGATTTGAATGGAATTCTCGATCCCCATGAGTTGGAAATTAGTTCAATGAATCAAAAGAGTGAAAAATGGAATTTTTTCCTCACAATAAAAATTAAACAACCAAACAAAAAAGAGATCAAAAATAAGTCTAATATATATATATAATTGAAGAGAACATCTTTTTTACATGAAATTTAACAGTACAACAACTATTGAAATAAACCAACCAAGATAGATGACCACACTAACTCCATGTGATCCAAAAAGTTACTCTACAACACAATGATCACTCATATCTCAAGGAAATCAAACTCAAGGTGAAACGACACAAAGGATAATAACAGAAAATTACTATTGGCAAGAGTATTAAAACTCAGTAGTCTAGAACGATAATCTCTTTCCAAATGCACATACACTATCAAAATAAAAAACTCATTTTCATGTTTAAACTAAAATATATAAAATTATGTTTTGAAATAGAAAAAATATAATTAACCAAAACTATATTTAACGATGGTTCTCCATCAAAAGGCAGTAAATCGACCATATAATGAATATTAGAGTCTTTATGCTAAAAATCATTTTCTTTATTATTTTAATCCTCTAAAATTTATTGGATAAATCTAAAAACATTTAACAAACATGTATATTAATATTTTAGTTAGTTCTGTCCATTCCCACCAATATAATGGCAAGGCATTAACTACCAATTAAAATAATATTACATTATTATTTTTCAATATGACCCAACATTGTGTGTAGAATAAGATTTCAAAGAAAATCATTGTTGCATATTGGGTACACCATCAATCATAGCATTCCCTTTATTGTAAATTTAATATTTAATTGAAATATATTAATAAATATGAAAATATCATATTTTTTTATTTAACTTTGATGTTAAATTTATGGTGTCGACTCATAGAGCACCATGTTGGTTTTGTAAAAAAGGAACAACATGTATATAACTTCATCTAATGAAAATACAATGTGATAAAATAGAAAAAAAATTCCTAGTAATAAAGAAGAAATCTATTCATCGTGGGATGAATATTAACCATTATGGGATGGGTGGGCTCAAATTTCTCTACTAAAACTATGGGTGACTCAGTGATGGAAATAATTCTTGAGATAAGATATGATTGGTATCCAATTCCTAGATTTTTATGTTTCTCTATATAACATCGATCATGTTTCAGTGTAATATGTTTGTTCATGCCTCATGAATACTACTAGGTCAAACTATGCAGCTTTGTGACTATTCAATCACTATTGTCATCGGTGTGTGTAGTCAATATTCCTCATTGAGGGGACTATAGTGTTGTGATATCACTTTTATGGTGATTGTATTTGAATTACTTTTTTTCCCTAGGGTGACTGATTATTATGATTTGGAATTATAAAAGTGTTCTTGTACATGAAGTTAACATGAGATGAAATTGTTTCTTGGATTAATAGACAAATTCATTTTGGTTGTGATTTGGGTAGCATAGTAAGAGACTGGTTGGATGATTTTGGATTCAGACCCATGCCTAAGTGGGGACTAATTGTGTGTTAAATAATGTAATTAAAGAGATTCCTGGTTTTAAATAGTGTTTTTGAGGGTGGTCTAACATACTGGACCTAACTTGCACAAGGAGCAACATTGGTTGTTTTGTTGTTCAAGAGAATATTTTTAAAGGTATGACATGAATGTACATAGATTTTGTTAGTAATTTGGGTGGGTCTTATAATATGATAGGTTCCTATAGAATAAATATTCCTTGTTAAAGAGAGTACTAGTTTTCTTATAATTTGGGAATAATACCATATTTTTTAAGGAATGTTTTTGTTGGATTAGTGCAGTGTTGGTTGATTTGTGGATTGATTGAATGGGTTGTGCAAGGTCATGTGATGTTTGTTCTAGTTTTTGGAAAACAATGTGGTGTAGCTAATTATATCAATCTATCTTATTTATCAAGGATAAATGTAAACAAATACATATGGTGGGATGTAAACCATAGGTTATCATAGAACATGATCCTCAGTTTATGTTATTTTTGGAGTGTGGTTTTTGTCGTTATTTGTGATATGAGGATGCGGGGTGGTTTTTATTGTGTGTATTTCTTCGGTTGGTAGAGATTTATCCACATATATTATTTCCTATTACTAATGGATAAGATCATCGACTATAGAGATTGTAATTGGTTCTAATGATAACATAAAGATAATCCTATAGTAGAGAGTGTTATATCTGTCATGGTTAAGTTTCACTCATATTGGGAGTGTTGTGAACACTCAGAGATCATTCAGTGGATTGTTGGGATAAAATATTTTATTTCAGTTGATCCTACGGGTGAATAACCACCATTTGAATAATGATGATTATCATAGGGGAGAATCATTATACTGGGGAGATTATATTGACTCAAATAGTATTAGGTTGATAATATCATGTTGAATTAGAACCACATGTTCTCAAATTTTTTTAGTGTAAAAATTAGTACATTAACCATAAATATGATCTTGAGTACTGCTTCCGACAACTTTCATGGTCCTAGAATATGGTTTTTATCGTATAATATGAACTTTTTAGTAAAATTATAGTTATAAAATATTGCAATAATATTAATACTTAAGTTTCGAAATATATTTTATTTCTAATTCCAATGAGTTGTATCTATTGAAAAGAGTATTCTATTCAGTTTCTAAAGATTTATTTTTTTAAATAATTAGTGTTTTCCCATGGTGATAAATATACCTATATTAGGGACTATGGTTAACATTTGCCACTATTTTATTTTATTTTTGTTATTTATTTTATTTTACGTTATTAAGTTTATATTTTTTCCTTCATCTCCTTGTATTTTTGTGTATATGGTTCTTCCTTATAGATCAAGTGACCTAGATGGGGGGAGAGATTAGAGAGTGATATATTGTAGGATTTATAAATTTTATCCACTTTAGAGCTACATAGAAAATTAATATGTAAATCTTGTGTATAAAAACCCATTATTAATGTAAATAGACAATATATCATATTTGAAGAATACATGGTAAATTTCTCAAATAGACACCTAAAACCGTATTAGTTTGGTTACTTTGGAAACATGTAACAAAACTCTTCTAAATCAGTGAAAGATTGTTAATGCTTCCCACAATGATCTCACCCTTAGTAAATTTACCTTAAACCAATTCTTCATAATATAGGTAAAAGAAACTTAAGAAGGGTATGAGATTGAACGCTTAGTGAGGGTGAATAAAGGAAATACGTAAGCATAACATGAATATAAGGGTACATGAACTTGGTTATATTACATTAAAAGATCATATCCTATATATAAAATATCATAAACATGAATAACGGCATAAATATAATAAGTTTTAAGACATTAATCATATGATACTATGAAAACCAAGCCATGAAAGCATAACATAAGAATATGGCATTGAATTGTGGCACACACATCAACACATAACATTTTGAACATGTAAATATAGAAACAATTTCACTCACTCATTATGTTATGGACATGAAATTAGGTCCTCATATAGAAAAATGAAGATGCATCCTAGTCTATGAATAATGGTGTGAACCTAAATTAATGTTCTCGTATAACATCATGAACATGTAATCAAGTTCATTCATCAACTTTTGGTAATGAACGAGGGTCCATGGATAAAATTTTTAATAAGTTATTAGCTTGACCAATAACATTATGATCACAGACTAAGGATCACTCATAACATTGTGAAAATATAATCAGGTACACAAATAAATTTAGGCACATCCAACCATCTCCATACATAACATTGGGAACTGGTAATCAGGTTCATGCCTTTTATTTATACTCAGTATTCATCCATAATTACCCCATTCATTGGAGTGAGATATAGGTCTCACACCACATATAAAACATGCCCTAGAAGATTATAAATAATCCTTATATCATATCCAATGAAATGAAAATGGTATAATTAACATTTAATAAAATCATTAACTATTAAAAAGAGATACGTCTCATAATAATTACATAAAAACATAACCCATGAGAAGAAGTATGTTTGAAAAGAATATAACTAATGGAATAGAAGTGGAAGTCATAAGAATCTTTCAATAAAAACATCAACCATTCAAGAAGGAATATGAATGGAACCATTGGATAATTTCCTAGAAGGGAATGAGTATCATTAACAGATGTCATATTAAATTGAAACCTATTTTGAAATATCTTCTAATATCATTTTTTGAGGAAAATATCATTTCTTCATCGTAAATTATTTTTAAATCATAAAACCTTTAGAAAACCATTTTCATCAAAAAAATGCATTGAAATATCATAAGCAAAGATTAAAATGAATTTAACAAACTTTTCACTTTGAAATATAAAAAATAAAATTGAAAAATTTTGAAAATGATTTTCATTGAAAACTTATAAAATAATCTTGAAAACATTTTGAAATATTTATTCCTTTAAATCATTAAAAATAATATTTAAATAATTATCCAAATCATTTTCTAAATAATTGTCAATCAAAATTAAAATCTATGTTTGAAAACATTATGAGAAACCAATTCCTTGAAAACATTAAAAAAAATTCATGAAAACACTTTTTAAAACCAATTTCCTTGAATACATATAAAATTTCATGAATTTTTATTTAAAACCATTTTCATTTAAAAGTTATAAATTTATCATGGATACATTTTTGAAAAAAAAATCTATGAAAACTTATAATATTATATTTAATACTTTTTGAAAATCATTTCATTGAAAATTTATTGAAAACATATAAATATATATTGATTTTTTTGAAATCCATGTATTTGAAAGTTACATTGAAGCATATAATAAAGTCTTTGAAACATTTCGATAAATCATGGATGTCAAAGAACACATGTTTCCAACTGAAAAATGATATAATGTTATATTTTTATAAAATTATTTTTATAATTATAATAAGTACCAAAAAGTTTAAAAAATTACCATTACAGTGTACAACATTCATATCAGTATGATAATAAAATTCATGTAATTTATTGAGAAATATATGATAATATTTTATTAAAGAAGCATAATCATAATCAATTTCAATAAATTATGAGACTAAAGATATAAAACATTTCCACATTGGAATAATTAAATCGTAATAAAATTTAAATAATATCAATTAATGAAAATAAACCATTCATTGAAAGAATTATATTTATTTTATAACATGGAAAAAGGTATAATATATACCTAATTTAATAATATAGATTCATAGCATGACATGTGTATCAATGAAGGAAAATTGAGACTATATTACATAATAAATTTGGTAACTTTTGAAACATTACCCTCATGAAATAAATATCATTAAATGGACATGTAAAAACTAAGAAATTTAAATTTCATAACACTTGGATATATCTATGGGAATTATTCACACCTGAAAAATGAAATGTGTGGTGAATAAAGTATATATCTCATAAGAGTGACGAAGTGAGATGAAACTGAAAAACCTTTTGTCTTGAAGTTATTCATACAAAATAAAAACTCCATCATAAAAACTATAATTTTATTATACGTATACTATAGGACCTTATGAAAATATATAATACCATATATGATTTTGTTATTATATTTTATTAGCCTTTTATTTACAAATCCATTATAATGATATGTTTCAGGTAGTTTCCTCTTAATTTTTTGAAAATGTTTTGACATGTTATTCATGATATACTTACTTAAATAATTATATAAATACTTCCTGAATTTAAAAAATGGTATAAATATATTCATTATGTATTCATCTATATAGGATAAAACTCTGAAACGGAATACACTTTTCGTAGAGATGGTAGGATGTATGTACTCATGAACATTGTTTCTGTTTTTTTTGACGTATTGAAAGAATGAAATTTACTAACATATATGTATATAATTTATAATTATTATAGAATTATCATTTAATTTATATAATTTAAATTCACTAAAATCATCCTTAATACATTCCATGTATGGTGTGGAAGAATAACATCACTTTAAAGATGTGATAGTCTACACATCTCTAGAACAAAACTAACATACATACACAAAAAAGAAAGCCTAATGTTATTTGTTATATTATTTATAAATATGTACAAATAAATCATAAATATCATAAATAACATATAAAAACTATTTTCTATCATAATTCTTATCCTTGAGTGGCAGTAAAGAAAAAACGAACAACATCATTTCGTAAGGTGGTAGTTCACTGTAAACAGAAATGATATGTTCGTTGCCTATTAGATTGACGTGGGAGTAAGTGTAGGTATAAACCATATATAAAAAAATTTATATATATCATATAGTGGAGTTATTTTATAAAAATGATATAATGATAATTTACGTGGTGGAGAATGAAAATAAAACTAAAGAGATTGAGGAAGAATATTACATCTTATTCGTATAACTCCATTTGGTTTACTCCAAAGGGGTTCATTGGATGACCTTCTTCCCATGGTGACGAATATAGGATGAGAAGATGTATCTTTATGAGGTATTTTGGAAGATATTTGTCATGGAAATGTTTCTTCAGAGGTGTGAGGAAGTGTTAGAGGTGGGTGCCTTTTTGCAGTTGAGGGAAATGATAGACATGGTATTTTTGAAATGAATAGTGTGTTCTCAAAATATTAATTCATCAAAATGTATCAAAATGAAAAATTATAAAATGTATATATGGTGTGAAATTAATATTTCAAGAATTGTTTTATAGAAATGTATATATTATTTTTCCCGTTAAGATTAAGGATTGGTCCCTTATTATGTATAATTTAACATTAATTAGTGTAATTAATTTTAATTACCTTCAATAATGAATTGGGTAAAAAACTATTTTGAAATTATTAGAAAATATACACTAATATTATTAAAAATAAAAAATATATTTTTCCAATTTATAGTCTCATACATGGGGAAGATTAATTTATATTTATTCCCACAAATGGGATAAAAATGATTGTTCTAATGTAAAAATGATTAAAATATTGATATTTTTTATATTTAATTTCAAAGTGAAGTATATTTAAATCTACTTAAAAGATTAATTGATAAAAATTATTTTAAATAAAAATTAATATAAATTAAGAATATAATATAACCCAAAAAAATAATATGAAAAGGCATATTTGAATTAAAATTCATTATTTTTGAGTATTCAATAAAAAACATTATATAAAATAAAAAAAATTCATTGTAAACTAATATTTATGATTTTAATTGTAAAATGAAGTTAATTTTGAAGTATATTATATGTAAATGTTCCAAAAATTATATTTAAAATAGGTTCACCATTAAAATGCTATAAAACTGCTCTAATAAAAATATTTGATTTTATGTCTAATATTGGGTCTATGATAATCTTATGTCTATAAAATAAATTGTATGAATATAAAGAAACACAGGATTCAATATATTTAATTTAAATATAATTAATAACATTAACTAAAAGTATTTAATTTAACTTATTATGATAAATCACCTTTTCCCAATAAAACAGCCCATTATATAATCATTCCCTTTATATTCAATTGGTTTATATATTCATTAGTAAGTAAAATGTAACTAATTAATTAAACTATATATTTTCAGAGTTTAGTTACATTAATAATCATAATTTTAATGGCTACGTTGTATCTTAAAATCTTAAATATTAATAATTTTAATAAAATATTATTTTTTTGGTAAAACCCATCCTTGCATGTTACACAAACCATCGAGGGATGTGAGTCGTTCATGTAAAGTAATCTAAACAAGATGTATTATGTAGGGGTAGTAAAAAATTTATGATGCCTACAGTTCATGATTAACATGGTTCTGTGTATTATGATTTCAAAACATAGTGATTTAATAAAACACTATTTTGAAGTATTGCATGAAATGATAAATATAAAAAAATTAAAAAAATTAAAAAAACAATTTCTAAAATATCAGGATATTACTTTCAAGAACCCTTAAAATGAAATGATCCCTAAAAATTTTTCTAGGTATCATATTTTAAAAAACTTAATGAAACATTAATATATTCCCACATTGAAAAAAATCAATACTGAAATATTCTTTAAAAAATTAATGTTGGAAAAATAATGTCTACCCAAAGTAACATATAAATAGGTTTCCACATAGAAAAACACATGTCAGATGTGAAAACATGGACATGGATGTGAAATGTAACTATCATGATATAATGGTGAGTGATTGAGAACATAGTTATGAGGAAGTTAACAATAACCAATCCATAAATTTGTGCTGATCTAAGGTGTCACAAACCAACCTAGTACAACCCCGAACCGGTCACGCAAGGAAATCTATGGCATGATTTGAATGGAATTCCCGATCCCCATGAGCTGGAAATTAGTTCCATGAATAAAAAGAGTGAAAATGGGAATTTTTTCTCAAAATAAAAATTAAACAACCAAACAAAAAAGAGATCAACAATCAGTCTAATATATACGTAAAATTGAACAGAACATCTTTTATAAGTGAAATTTAACAGTACAACAACTATTTAAATAAACCAACCAAGATAGATGACCACACTAACTCCATGCGATCCAAAAAGTCACTCTACAACACAATGATCACTCATATCTCAAAGAAATCAAACTCAAGGTGAACCGACACAAAGGATAATAACAGAAAATAAATATTGGCCAGAGTATTAAAACTCAGTAGTCTAGAATGATAATCTCTTTCCAAATGCACATACACTATCAAAATAAAAACGTCATTTTCATGTTTGAACTAAAATATATAGAAGTATATTTTGAAACACATTTTATTTAAAAAAAAATTTTTAACCCATTTCCCTTTTTCATTTCTCAAAAAAAGATCATTCCATTAGTGTGACGTTCACATTTTAAAAAGGAATGTGATGCTTTCAAATTCAATTTTCACAAAGGAGGGTAAAACACAATTCTTTAAAAATAATTTTCTTAATACTTTTTTAAAACCAACACATCACATCCAAGAAAACACATTAAAAAATTGAAACATGGTGATAATATAACAAGGGAAATGAAAATAAGCATTCAAGTATCACACTCATCACTGTAGAAACTCAGAGCCAATAGACATAAGTGAACCTATGGGATCAAGAATGATCCAGAAAATACCAATATTTGAGAACTAATCAATGATATTTTTAAAAACATGATGAAATAAAAAAACCCAAATGTTTGGCCATCCTAACTCAGGGTAGACCGAGGGGCCCAATCCAATACTAATAAACCCAAATATTTCCACCTACTATTAGCCACTGGCCAGTACGTGACCAACTTGTGTGGAAAGAATTCGCATAAAATTCTATCAATATTCGAGGTTCATATGTGGAATATAAATAATGTGGGTGAGACAATCAAAACCTTCTGAGCATCCAATCACAATATATACTAATAATAACTCCCAATGTGCCTCACCCCGTGTCACCCAATGGACTAATCTCAGGCCACACAAATATTTATAACATAAAGACTCCTAATCGAGGAACTTTGATAATGGATCCATAGGATCTCAATGTGATGGGATCCCATCCATTATATATAGACAAGGCATCAGAGACATCTATACGAGTTTTTCATAATAATCATTGTCATATTTTTAAGAAATGATTCCATATAAGACTTTAAGCATTTCATGAAAAACCAATATTCCTCAAAGATATGAATCCAATTTTCATAAAGGCTGTAAACACACCATTTAATATTTGAAATAAATTTATTAAATTCCCTTAAAAAACCTACATTACCCTTTCATAATAATTGATTTTTTTTCATATTCTAAACAGTCCATTTACTATAAATACATGCTAAAACATGCTAACAACCAATACCCATTTCTACATTAAACACAAAATCACTTTCTAAATCGATAAAACACAAAAAATAAATCATTTCACATATGACTATTACATTTAAAATTCTAAACCTTGCATCTCATTCAACTAAACTCCCATAAAATTCAACTCTGCATTTAATCAAACACTTAGTGTGTTATATTTACCAAAAAAATTATATTCCTAAAAACAAGGAATAAAACACCATTTGAAGACCAAAAAAATGAACCAAGGATTATGGAAATATATTTCATAAATTCATAAAGGTGATAAAGTCTTTAAACTAATGGTTCATAAATTAAAATGGAATGTGCACATGGAAAACCTACCTCAGATTCATGGCCGAATGACAATGCTTTCTTGAAATCACACCGTGAGGGTTATAAAACACTAGAACTATGAATATAAACCCTTAATTAGAAAAAATTCTAAAATAATCAAATTGAAAACAGAACCCAAAGTCACCATATCTATAGGCGAATGGAAAACCAATACCCAATGAGAGCATAAGAAAGACGGAGATTAGGGAAGGGGTTTACCTTGAGAGATCCGACCAAACCCTTGATGATATCCTCTTATAATCACCTTGTATGTTAGTCGGAGGATTGAGGAAGAAGGGATAGCTACCCTAGGGATTAATGGACCAATTGTTAGAGAAAGGGATTGTTTTGGATTAAAATCTTGAAAGGGGTATAATATGAAAACTCCGAAAATTTAAAATCAGAAAATTCGCACGATTTGGCAGTACAGTTTTATAATCCTTGTGGTAACCACGTGATGACCACTGAACATGGATTAAATAGATTCATTATTACTTTGGAATCAAATAAATGGTATCCCAAACTATGTGGTACCCATGTGGTAGGTTATGTAACATTCCAAATGGTTTCCCAGAATGGCTATGTGGTTATCCCTAACTGTGTGCCATCCATGAACTAGGGTCAACAAAAGAAAAAAATCCATACATTCTAAAAAATCTAAATGAGACAAGGATCAACCCTGGTTGAAAAACCTTAACAAGGAGAGGCTGAAATATATGACACTCATCACACCCGAAGACTGAGAAAAAGTCCATAATACCCAATGAACTAGAGAACATGTGAAAGTATGAAAAACAGTGTGCAAAAATTATCCCAACCATTAAATCATTTCGCCCCCTGAAAGCCAGAACACATTCTAGTTAATTTATCAAATCCTAATGACTTGACATCATTACAATCCCACTTCTTAGGCCAAGATAATTTGACCCACCAACAAAATAATTCAATCCCATTTCTTAAAAAGAAAAAACAACCGAAAAATACTATTTTGGAATGAGAGAAGGTTCAAGCTACCACAACCAAAAAAAATCCAAAAACTAAACCACTAAGCCTCTACCCATGAATCCCAATTCTCACCCAAACAGAAAAGGAAACTAATAAATTAATGGATTATAAATAAACCACATCAACCTGATCAATTGAAACAAAACTAAAAATAGATAAAATAAGTATGGGAGGCTCGAAAAGGCACACAACCATTAGAAATAAACTAGCAAATGATGACTTGTTAAGAAAAAACCCAATGAGTCCCACAGTGGGTATCCAAAACATTATGGAAAAACTAAGAATCATCAAATGAAAATTCATCTTAAAATAGTACTCGGGCTTTCCAGTGTAGGAAAATGAAAACTATTCCACCCTGGCCTACCCATGATTAGAAGGAAGAAATTTAAGAAGAACATAAAAATTTAATTTCAACTAGCCACTCTTGAATAAAGGTGACATGAACTAAGACAACACTCCCACACAAACCAAAAAACACTCACCACATTGGCCACGAGGTAAGAGACATAATGAATGGATAACTAAACTGCAACCATGTACTCTAAAAACTCAACCATCAAAAAAGAAAAGAACCCAGGACTATAACATAATCCCATGGGGGTCCACATAAGGACATAGATCGAGAGATCACAAACTAGAAGGAATATTTGTAGAAATAACGTGAGTGAAAATTCCACCAAAATATTTTCAACAAGTTGTAATTATCACCAATAAATAAATTTTAATAAAAACACAAGAAATTAATCACCCCAATGATGTAGGAAAATACATAACATGAATTATGAAACCAATGGGATTATTGAATATACGCTAGCTTCACTCTGATATCTATAGCTGGAGCACTAATTTATGAACCATCTACTACCTTGTAGTCATGAGCTGCTAATTCAAAATGAGTACTCCTTCTTCTAGTGCCACATGAAACCACATAGCACTCGTATGCATAAAAAATGGATCAAGGGACAACATTAAACTCATTTACATAACAAAACACCCCTCACCCATACTAGAACATAGAAATATACAAAAAAAATATCTCTCACTCTGAACAATAAGCAGAATGAAAAAGGCCAAAAACAACACCCACCAAACAGCACCAACCGCAACTGCCACAATTGAGAGAATCAATACAATAAGAAGGAATCCTAGAAAATTCTCAAACATCTCAATATTCCAATAGACAAGCTCAATAATCCTTCATGTATGTGAATTTAACATCTAAAAATCAAAAATAAATCCTTATGATGATCAACTAGAATGATTTACAGTGGGGAATCATCCATAGCCACATCAAAAACATCCATCAAACCTCTATAGAGTGAACATATAAATACAAAGAAACAAAAAAAATAATGATCTCTAAAAAAACAAGATCCTGAAACAATGAAATAGCATAAATAACTAACTCATTGGGAAATCGGCTCAAATACTTCACAAAAAATTCTAAAATCTCTCTAAGACACCACTTCAATATTGAGATATCAACAAATTCTCAAAGTAGAATACAATAACAGTATCACTTATATGTCATGAGGAAGAGCATACCAAATAAATAAAACATCTAAGACACCAAATGAAATGCAACATAACAATTGTCTTACAAAAACACCACAATTTCTAGGTTAAAAATCTTTTTGATAAAAAAAACAAAGTGGATTTTTACACACGCTTATGGTGTTCCATTGAGTCTCACTCACATGAACATTTTAATGCCACCCTGGGCACTCATCCACATGCCATATCAGCTATCCATAAATATTTCAATATCAAACCATGCATTTGAGAACCCATAAGAATAGCAAGGGATAAAACAAAATTACCTTATTTTCCAAAACAAACCATTCATCTCAATTCAAAGATCATGAACCTTCTAAAAGAAAACTAAACAACAATTAAAACCCCATTTTGAAATTACAGACATAAAACCATATGACCCTTCATGAAAATTAATTCCCATAGGCTTCTATTATAAATCATTTTCATCCCATTCAAATCATTTTTATCCAAATTTAACAAATACCTTTTCACCAAAAACATTTGGTTTAAATCCCATTCTATTAAATTTCAAATAATATCCATATAAAACATTAAATTTCAAACAACCATATTCCATTTCTAGAAATTAACTATTTTCTATTTTCAGAATTCACTCACAATAAACCTTAAAATAACCTTCTAATTGCACAAACCAATTTCCAAAAAACCCACAATGTTCAAAACCAATTTCCAAAACCAATTTATCAGATTCAAATAAATTACAACAAACCATTAATTTCAAAATAACCCATGATTTTCAAGAACATTATTCAACAAAATATATGTTTATATCAATGGAATCCAATCCCATTAAAAAATTTCAACATTAACCAATGATTTTTTTTTAAAAATCACATCTTTCAAAAAACTTTGAAAACGTAAATCCTGAAAATCCATTTTAGTCTTTTAAAAAATAAAACCATTCTATAAAAAATAAAGTTTTTGAAATTCTCACACAAGGAATTTCAATGAAAATTTTATAATTCATGAAGATTCTAGGAAAAAAAATGGTACTAGTGTTGGTTGGTTACATGACCATGTGGTTGGTGGCCATAATCCAAACACACCACCAACATTGAGAACCTTATAAGACCATTACCCAGCCTCCACATGGCTTGTATGGCCCTGTGATATAATGGAGACCATCGGTCAAAATCCCCTGTTCATATCCCAATCACCAAACAATACATAAAAATCAGAAAAATAATAAAACCAAACATCCCATGTAAATTTGATAATCATAACGAGAAAAAATATGTGACGCTATTCCTGCACCTACCCTGCGAGTCCCTATAATCATTACCTATCTACCATGGCATCCCCATGTAATAAATGGTACTCTGAAAAGAAAGTTCTACTAAGAACCAACTTGTGGTGACACCATTTTGTCATGAACCAACCTGGGTCGACCCCGAACTGGTAACCCAAGAGGACCGATGGCATTAAATAATTGGTGTTCATGATCCCCATGGGCAGAAACTAATGTCTGGTATCAATAGAGTATATAATGGGAATCATTTCACCCAATAAAAAATTAAAAAAAATAGTCAAAATATGCCCCAGCAATCCAATATATAAATAAAATTTAATTGAACAATTTCTATACTTGAAACCGAATGTTACAAAACTATACATATAACCCAACCAAACCAAATGACCATAGTAACTCTATATGACCCCATGGGTAACTCTCCTACACAACAATCACATGTCACCCAAGGCGATCGAATTCAATTTGATCATGCACAAGGGATAAAAATAAAAAAGAACTATAGGTGTGAGTATTAATACTAGCTATGCTATACCTATAATATATTTTCTAATGGAATTACATTAATATAAAATAAACATCAATTTTAATTCTGAATTTAAATATATAAAATTATTATTTCCTACATATTTTAAATAAAATAAATGTAGAACCCATTTCATTAATTACTTTCTCAAAACCATTCCCTTTACATTAGTGTGACATTATATTTTAAATAGTGTAGTGATGCTTTTATTTTTAATTTTCACAAATGATGGTAAAACACTTTTCTTTCAAAACACATATCATAATACTTTTTAAACAAAACACATCACTTCAAAGAAAAAACTACACAAAATGGAGCCATGATGACCATATTACAAGGTATATGTAAATGAAAATACAAGTACCACAGTCATCACTACATAATATAAGATCCAATAGACAGTGGTGATCCCATTAGGTAAATAATAATCCAATATATACTAATATATGAGACCCCATCCCCGATATCGTGACACACATGATGAAATAAAAAATTCCCAAATGCCCGACCACCCTAACTCTTGAAAAACTGAGGGGGCCATTCCACAATAATAAACCCAAATATATTAGCCTACTATGGGCCACTGGTCATTATGTGACCTACCAGAGTGGGGATAATTCTCATAAAATTCTATCCACATATAGATAACCATGTCTCATGTATATAATAGAGGTGTTTCGACTTATACCAATCGAACAACCAATCACCATATATTTATAATAATAATAATTCACAACAGACCTCACCCTGAGTCACCCCAATGAATAATCTCATGCCACAAAATATTTAGAAAAAAATGGTTTCTAACTATAGAACACTGATAAAGTATTGCGAGGATAACATATTTATGATATAACATATATTATATGTATACAAGGCATGAGAAACATCCAAAGTAGGTTTTAATAATGAACACTTTCATCATTGTCACAATGATGCGAAACAGGACTTTAATCATTTCATGAAAATTTAATATCTATGCTTGATTTGAATCCACTAGTTAAAATTGGTGTAAGAACACCATTTACCATGACAAAATAAATTTACAAAATTCCCTTAAAACACTCTCATTAACCTTTAAAAAACCAATTTTATCAAATGCCAAATGAGCCATTTACCAATAATGCATGCCAAAGCATGATACCAACCAGTACCCATTTCTTTATAAAACTGAAAATCACTTGGGAACCCCATACAAGGAAATGAATACATCATTTCACATATTACAAATTAATTTAAAAATATAAACAATTCATTTCATATAAAAAATCACCCACAAAATCCAACTATGCATTTAATCGGACACTTGGTGTGAACTATTTGAATGAAAAATTCTAATCATAATGAAAAAAGGCATAAAAAATAATTTTCAAAAAACTAAATTTAACCATGGATCATACATTAATATTTATAAAATATGAATTGTGTAAAAAACATGAAACTAATAGTTCTAAAATTATAAGGGTAGGTGCATAGGGAAACCTACCTCTGATCCAAGGTCGAACAACAACACATGCCAAAAACCACTCATCAAGAGTACTAAAATGAAATATATACGAAAATAATCCCATAATGAGGAAAACCCCAAATGGAATCAAATGGAAACCAAAAACGTAGTCCCATGTGACTGTAGGAGTATTGAAAACCTAGAACAAAAGAGAGGAGATAGAAGACGGGGATGAGAGGATGGGTTTACCATGGGCGATCTGAACCAACCCATGATGATTTCCCTTTGGAACTACCATAGACGGGGGTGGAAGGAATGATTAAGAGGTTTGATGTCCCCTAGGGCTTATCAACCCGAGTTGGAGATAAAGGGTGGGTTTTGGATAAAATGTCAAAAAAGAGTATAATTAGAAAACTAAAAAAATTAAATATATGACAAGTCACATTGTTAGGATACATGGATTAACAAACCATTCCATAATTGTTAGATAGACACTCCAAATATATAAAATGGTTTCATGGTTACCTGGTAATCAACCAGATGGTTTCCCCAACAGTGTGTTAGATTCTATAACCCGCCTCATATTTTCCTAGACTGGCTACATGGTTTGGCCAAACTAAACACAAACCATGCACCAGTGTCAGATAAGTATGAAATTCTATGATTTCTATGAAACTTTTCAAGAGAAATGAGGATAATACATGGTGAAAAACATAAACAATATTCCACTAAAAATCGTCACACCTTTCACACCCGGAGCTCGATAAAAAGGAATGGATTCCTCCCAAACCTAAGCATAATCCAAAACATTAAAAATGGGGTGTAACATAAGGAAAATTTGATTTATCAGAAAATATGGTAATATAATAACCTTTTTAGTTCCAATATTCATTACCTATATTTAACAAATTATGAGAAGATATACCTACTTCATTCTGTACCATCTCACCCTTTATTGTGCCTTGATAAATATCCACCGCACTTCTTTCTCAAAATAGTCGGGTGAAGTTTTAATTCATGAATCTCTAGTATATCATGGGATTAATGTAAAGATATCCCATATATCATCCCTCAATAAAAAAACATTGTTTTTAGGACATGTTATAAAATATGCATTAATCGTTAGGTGGTGAGATAATACTTTAATCAGCCAAAATTTATCCAATGTTTAACATATAAATTGCATAATTTGTTAACCTTATTACCCTTAATAAATATGAAAATATACAACATTAGAAATAAATTCATTTAATAATATTAAAATTGATCCCCCTTAAATCAAATTTTATCTCTTAGTTGTCTCATTACACACATATAAATACCCTCTTCATATCTTCTATAGAAACATGGTAACAACATTAGTTACCATAAATACTCTCTGTAAAACATACTTGATTCCTTATTCTGATGATTACAAGATATATCCCATAAATCCTAGATGTTTTAAACATCATCTATGATAATATATACCTCTTTTACAAAAAAATAATTTTTCCGTTATGATGTTATAAATATTATCTAATATACTTTATCAAAATCAATGATCAATTTGTCTATGCTAAACAAACCTTTCTCAACATCTTGAACACATTATGGGTTACCTTCCCCTTTCTTCAAAACAATACCTTTAGATTAAATAAAGTTTTTATGTATTCATTACCATTCAAAATATCGCTTTCAATATTTAATGGAAAAAATTTAATGAAAATATGTATATATTTCATGATTCATAGTCTTTGAATTCAAAAACATATACACTTAAATCATCCCACTTTATCCATAAACCTTTTTTAGGCTTAATATTCTTATCCCTTAATACCCATTTCCTATAATATTAAATGTGAATCATGTATAAAGGTTCCTTATCCTTAATAAAATCATTATTTTCTATGTTTAATGAAAATAATAATAGAGGAACATCTCATAACATTCACATGTCGTTTGCGGTCTATTTGTCTTCAGTAGTATAACCAATACTCATGGACCTTCTCGATTCTATCTTTCTTATTTTCTCTAATGAAATTTATTTTCATCATGACCATACATTCCACATGTGAAAAAATTAATCCTAACCTAGTTAATTATTGTTTATAATATTGAATAAAACCAAAAAGCATAGGGTGAGAAACACATGTCATAGATGAAAACAATGTAATCCTCACAAATTAATTATTGGATGCCAAAATAAGGACAAATGATCATTTAATCTAGGAAACTATAGTATTATCCAAGGTGAACAATAATCATATTTTATTAAAATCTTTTAGGATGGTTCATAATGAGTTTGTTATTTTACAATGAAAATCCAATGGGCAATAAAACTGGGAGCGTAGTAAGTCCCATTGTCATCTCTAAACATAAGCTCAAGTTATCCCTGATGCACCAAGTTGGAGTTGTTAGTCATATGAATATCTCTTCAAGAAAAAATTCGGCTTTTAATACGCACAAATGGAAATATTTATTAGAAATTACACAATTTAAACTTTACAAAAATTAGTGGATATTTTCCAAAAGGTTAACTCATCCTTATATGTGTCCAAAGATACATCCATAGAAATATCCTTGTAAATATAGAAATTTAAATCAGTGAACCTTTTTTTTCATAGTTTCCAATGTTTAACTAAAATATTGATCTCATACCAACTATAACAAAATATTATAAACATATATATACATTAAATCATGTTTATATAATACAGAATACATTACTCTAATAGATTCCAAACTATGATAATAGTTTAGTGACAATAAAAATTGGAAAAATATTCTAAATAACATAAATAACAGCAATGTTTCCCAAAATTATCTCCTCCCTCAGTAAATCTAAATAAATACATTTCTTCATAACCATAAAAAGGAATCATAGGATTGGGGTGAGATTGAATGCCCAGTAAGGGTAAATAATGTAAATACAAAAGGATAACATAAACACAAGGGTTAGAGAACATGATCATATCAGATAATAATATCAATTGATGAATATCAAAGATGATAAACATGAATCATGGATTAAAAATTAGTAGTTCCTATGACATAGATCATAAGAAAATCAGAAACATAATCCACGAAATCATAACATAATAATAAGACATGGAATTTTGGTATACCCATCAATGTAAAACATTATGATCATGTATAAGTTGAAATAGGTTCACTCACTCATTATGCTAAGAAAAGTGAAACCAAGACCTTGCATAGATTGATGGACATGCAACCAGGTCCACAAATAATATTTGTATCACGCAATCCATTTCACACATAACATTATGAACAACTAATCCAGATCACGCATAAATTTATGGAAAAGAAACCAAGACTATGAATAACATTGTGAACATTTTTAACATGTACTAAAGTTCACTCATAAAATTTATTCTCACCTGTCATGCATCGTTACCCAATGCATTGAATATAGATATCGTTTCCCCTCGTCACAAATATGTGTTCCAGACAATGATAAACAATCATCTTATCATTACCTATAAAATTAAATGGGTATTATAAATATTTCATTATATAACTACGAATGGAAAATAGAGAGTTACCATAATAATTCAACTAATAAAAATCCTATGAAAATAAGTGGGTTTCAAAATAATATAACCCATTAAAGGAAAATGAGTGGCATGAGAATCATTCCATCAAACATATACCATTTAAGAATGAATATTAATGGGAACTTTGGACCATTTCGAAGAAGGGAATGAATAAAATCAATGGATGTCACCTTATATGAAAAATAATTTCGGAATATCATTTAAAAACATTTCTGGGGGAAGCTATCCTATCTTCCTTAAAAAAAATTTCTAAAATAGAAAACCTATAGAAAACTATTTTCTCTTAAAATTTACTGTAAACATAGAAAGAAAGATTGAAATAATTTTGAAAACCTTTCCTATAATAATTATAAATGATGATTTAAATCATTTTGGAAACCATTTTCATTTAAAACATATAAAATAATCTTGAAAACCTTTTGAAACCCGATTTCCCTGAATAATAATAATAATACAAGCTTGAAAACATTTTGGAGACAATATTATTTGAAAAATTATTAAAGGATATTGATAAAATTTTGAATTTTGTTTACCTAAAAAGATAAAAAATAATCATGAAAACAATATTTAAAACAAATTTTCTTGAAAATTTATAAAATAATCCGGAATAAAATTATAAAAACTATTTTCATTCGAAAATTATAATAGAAAAATGAGAACATTTTTGAAATCCATTTTTCTTGAAAACATATAAAATAATATTGAATTTGTTTTGAAAAATATATCTAAGAAAATTATTATAAAATATATAATGAAAATTTTAAAATATTTTTAAATCCACATATTTGAAAATATATTTGATTTTTTTTACAAAATCATGATTTTTTATAAAAATATGCTTTTTATGGACCTCAAATTTCTAACCCAAAAGAAAATAATATCTCAAAATTTCATATATATTTTTTATTAATTATCATATATACCATAGAGTAGAAAAATGGTACCATTAGACAAATATGACATGAAAATCTAGAGTTTAATAAAATTTATGAGAGTTTTGAAATATGAATATTAATATTTCATCAATTGAAGAATAATCCTAAACAACTACGATAAAAAATGAGAATGGAGTATAAACTGTTACCACATTGGAATCTTTACATCATAATAAAGTGGATATAATAAAATAACAAGAAACTAAACCGATCAAAATGTTAAATATATACATGACCTAAAATTTCTAAAAGTACTATATACACCTCATAGAAAAATATATGTTAATAAAATGGAATATGTATTGAAGAACGAAATTGATATGAAACTAATTTAATGATTCAGTAAATATTGTAACATAACCCTATGAGAAAATGGTCATAAATTGGATATGTAAATATAAATAAATTAATTATAAAAATCATATAATACATCCACCAGTAGTAAACACATCACACACATTAATTGAGTATTGAATAGTAAATGTATCTAACAAAAGTAAAAACTGAGATGAAACTCCCTTACCTTAAGTCATGAATTTATATATAAACATTTAAAAATAAAGTATAAAAAATATAATTTTATTATAAATCTATTAAAAAAAATATTATAAGATACAACAGCTCATATTATTAGGTTATAATTTTATATTACATATTTATTAACAGGTCCATGTTAATGTTACATTTCAGGTAACATATGCATTATTTTATGAATATGTTTTGACTTTTTATTCTTGATCCACTTAAATTATAAATATTTAATTAATTACATAATTTAAAACATTGAATATATTTATATATTCAGTATATATGAATCTATAGTAGATAGAAGTATGAAATGGACTACACCATTCATTAAGACCATATGTTACATGTACACATGCACATTGTTTCTATTTTATTGACATATGTAAATAAAAAAAATAAAAAAAATATATTTATATATATTATAATTAAATTAGAATTTTTATTTGATATATATCTTATAAATTCAAAAAAATAATCGTTAATACATTTCACGTAAATTATATATGAATCATATTAGTATTTGGAGGCTATAGTACACACTTCCCCTAATGAAATTATTATACATACACAAAATGGAAACCATGAAGGTGTCTATTATATAATAATTAGCGAAATAAATAAATCATAAATATAATATTTATGATATAAAATTTGATTTTTAATCATTCTTTCCAACTATGAGAGGTAGTAAAAATGATTTATATCATTTATTGAGGTAGTTGTTCACCGTACAGAAGTACCCTAGGTTTTCACCCATTGGATTCAAGTGTTTGTAAGTTAATATAGAATCATTATAATGAATAAATAGTAGTATACTAAGGATAATTCTTTTATTATATAATAATTAAATAATAATAATTCAGTGGTAGTATAATGAAAATAGAACCAAAGATCTCAAGGAAGGATTATCACTCTTATTCGGGTAACTCCTTTATTGTTTGACCAATGGGATTCCTTTGTAGGATTTATACCCATGGTGAGGAATGTAGGTTGAGAGGAATTATATTTAAGAATCTATTTGGGAAGATCATGGTAGGACTATTGTGGATTGATAGGTGTAACAAAGTGAGAGAGTTCAGTGACTTTTATAGTTGAGGTAAAGGGCACGCTTTGTATTTTTGAATGGAATTTTGTGTTTAAAAAATGGTACTTGTTACCCAAGTGTCCAAATAGAAAATTATGGAACAATATAGTTAGATTGTTTTAAATATTTCAATATAATAGGTCTTAAACATGTGTATTGGTAAAAGGATTCCTTAAGAGTAAGGTTTGGTCTCGTGTTGTGTAGGGTTATTGTGTTTCTCATACATTGGGAAGTAAATGTCTAATTAATCAGTGATAAATAGCTTGGGAAGATGGTTGGAGGTACATGTCCTATAAATGAGGTGCATGTTGTGTAGTTCCCATGTTATTGAATTATTTCTCTCTCATCTTGGAGTAATAATTGGACCAATAATTTTTCAATTCTGAGACTTTTTCATATAGATCATCCTGGTAGAGTCCTCTCAACATTTATAGTCAATGATCTATGTTTTTTACATGATAATATTTATCGAGAGATGTTCTTCTTGTTCGAATTTTATAATTATCATATTGTTTATTTTTGTGTGGTTTGAGGTATGAGTGAGGATTGTACATTTTTTAATAGCCTAGCTTGAGTATAGAAATATGATCTATATAAGTTTTAATATATATCCATGATATTAGATGTAGTGATGTATTGGATAAGAATTTTTCTACTTATTTCATGAGGATTTAAGGGTCACGGTTCTACAAAATTTGATTAATTTTTTAGAATCACTAATTGGAGATAAGTTATATTAGAGAACTCAACCTAGGATAACCCCCTTGGGATTTAGGTATATTTTTACATTGTTGATGAAAAATTGAGATGGGTTTTATAGACCTATTATAGGTTTTATTATTCATGAAGGAATGCACAAAAGTGGTTTGTATGTTAGGGAGATAGACTAGTTATTTTTTATAGTGAGACTTTTCCTAATATTTTTCGTCTTTTGAGGCGACCCATATTGTGTTTCTAACTCTTAAGGTGATCAAGAAGAATATTAATAATTACCATGGACTGATAGTGATTTTTTGGATTCACATTGTGGTATAATATTTATTGGGGTTTGGGGTTTGATATTGATAGATTCATAGAGATATTTCTTACATCGATCATGTCTCATTATTTGGATGCATTATATGATCCGTTTTCTAGGTTTTCTTATTTTATAGTAGTTCTACCTGTGTGGTAAGGTTAATTTTAATTTTTTGGGTTTGGCGATGATTAATCATTGATGGTTCCTTTATCTTGAATGGATTTTTTTTCAAAGATAGATTTGGTATAGGGGCTATGGGATCACCATGATTTAGTCAGCCCAATGAGGGGATGGTTCTTTAACAATGTTGGTGATTTTGGGTGTCCATTTTTCTCTATAAGACAAGTGTTGAATGCCTGTGGTGGCTGTATATAGGGGGTGATCGTCAAAGAGATGGGTTCCCCAAGATTTTGTGATTGTGATATGTTTGGTGGTGATGCTTTAGTGGGTTGGAAAATTGGTCTCACTATTGATCAACCCATGATATTTTAGCTTCTTGAAAAGGATGATGGAAGAAGTATTCTCTAAGGAACATGATATAGGAGGAGAAAATTGGGATATATTTTTAATGGAAACTAGCCCTAATATTTATATTGTTCTTATCTATATTTTTGGAGATATTATTTTTGATGGGTATAGGGATATAATTGTGGGTCTGGAAGAGGGAATCCCTCTCATAGGCCAATATATTTTAACATGACATGGTGTTCAATTTCTTTAATACTTTAAATTTTGACTAACCTGGTGGGTTTTCCCTTAAAAAAACTTATTTTATATATCAAATGATTTAAATGGGATTATCATGTTCTAGATTGGTTCTCCCAGTGCTAAAAGTCTTTTTGGATCCTGTTTGGATCATTCCATTACAGTCCTAGAGATCTATTGAGTTGTGTGTTCTCATAAGGATGATATAGTTTTACCTGTGGCCTAATGTTCATGTAATTTCAATTTCATAGGTCTCAGAGATCATGTGTTGATCTAGAATAGGAGTAGGATGTCATGTGGCTATGTGATACACATGTTATAATACATCTGGTATGGCCATGAGTGTACGTAGATTTATATAAAGGGTTATAGTAGATCTCATGGTTGGTTCATTCAATTTTTATTATTTTTATGGATTCATATTTATTTATTTTAGTTGTTTATTTTATGTTAATTATTATTAGTTTACAATTTTTCTATGAAAAAAATTTGTGAATAAACTTTTTATGAAAAAATATTATTGGTTCACCGTCTAGGGTATCCAACCGATATTTATTTCTCTCCCATTATAGATGCACCTTGGTGTGCATGAAGATATCATGTATAATTTAAGGAGAATATAATTCAAAATTTATTGGGTAAGGTCCCAGAGTTAAATGTATTAGTGTATTAATTTATTTGGTGCAACATGATCAATCTTGAAATGTTCATTAATTATAGAGAATGGGTATGTGATTGATCTCATTGTTTTCAGTGGAAGTCGATGTATTTAATGTCCTTATTTTATGTTTTTTTGTTTATGGTTTTTATTGTGGTAGATTGAATGATTTTTGAATGATTTGTATCTTCATGAGACTATTTCACATTTTATTTATTAAATAATTCATCTATTTTAGTTATTTATATTTTGTACATTTGTTTTTTGTTGTGGTTATGTTTTCATTACTTTTGAATTGTTTTTGAACTCTGGAAGAGGGTATAATCTCACCAATATTTCTTTTACTCTTGATATATGTTAACATCCTTAATCATATAGGGAGTTTCTCTTAAGGAATTGTGTTAAGCCAGATCAAGTGACCTTACAGGTCAATCTTAGGTGCTTTGTTTCACAATAGATGTTCCAACAAGGAAATCCCCAGCCCGTGAATGCAAATGAGTGTTGCATAGTGAATTTCATTTCCCAATGTATCTGAAATACACATCAGTTATACTATATAAAATATAGGCTAGAATAAGGGAAATTTACATATGGATAAGAATAAATGTTAGCTTCATGTATAATAACTCATACTACTATAACTATATTGGTTATGAAAAAAACCGATGTCAGGGGACAATGAAGTGTAGCATGTTCAATTATACATTGTCCTAGTAAAAGTATTAATCAAGGGAATGAATTACCTTGGATAATGAGTCATTCCACCAAAACAACATATCATGTACAAAAAAATAAAGAATATTTTATTTAAAGACAAAATAGGTCTTATAGAATCATCCCTTGATGAATATAATATAAATAAGTTGAGGGAATACATGGCCTAGATAATTCACATAAATTAAAAAATGAAGCATTCTGTTTATTGAAGAAGGAGTTTTTTAAGTCATATAAATCCCCCCCACACAGACTACCATAGATGGTTAAACAGACCACACCAATGGGATATAAAAAAACAAACACACATGATAGACTATTTATTTTTTTAAAATATTAATGAGATGGAAAATATGAATTTCATCCAATAATAAATGATAGGAACAACAATATGTTACTAATGCCTCATGTTATGATTCAGAGTTGTGTATCACATATTAGTCTCAATTACTACATATTGACGAAACTATAAGTTTATCGAATACTAATCATCAATATAATTTCACATTAAGATGATATAGATATTAAAATTGTAGAATAATAATATTATTTATATTTTGGTATTTTCTATTGGTATTGTTATAACATTGTTATATATGGTATGTATAAGAAATTCACATGACCTATCCTTGTACCATAAATAAATTATATCCAATCATCCACCACCCTATATTTATTTTTGATAATTATATATTATTTTCATTCCTACATACCTTTGGTGAGATTCTATGTTGAAATGATTGAATCATCTTCCAACTATATTAGATCTCATACATCATTCACCAGAGGTGAGTACTATAGAAACCATTTTGTGTTGTTAACCCAAAGTTATTGGTCACAATATTTTTATTTTTTCAATAGGTGTTCATCCATACAAGACAAATAATTATCCAACATTGTGGGGGAGAGGACAATGAATGGGTCAAAAATAAATAACTGTTGTTAATTCATGGAACTATTCTTCATCCATCATTCACTAGAACCATAAATTACATAATTTAATTGTATTGAATGGAAGTCAAATTTTGGTTCACTATAAGAAAATATTTTTTGAGGTTCTATTTTATATATTTAATAGAACATACATTACATATTTAACAACTAGTTACTTTTGTAAAAAAATTATAAAACATAACATCCTAATGGTAAATGACTATATAATTTTTTAATTTTTTTTTGAAATGACACATAGATGGATTATCAACCTTATCCCATTTTAAATAAAATATTATATAAGTTATTGAATATTTGACCCTGGAATAGTGTCATTCCATTATTAAAAAATGATACTTCACAAAAGCACTCATTCCTTTATTTATAAAATGTGAACACTTCCACAACTTCTTGTAATTTTTACTTCCTTGAATTTATTATTGAAACACTAAAAAAATTATTCGTGTGGATTAAAAACTAATATTTATTATATTATATCCTCATTTTTTTATCTCATTCCCTTTATTTTAAAGGATACATTTAAGAGAATGCTCGGGGTCCCAATATTAGAATTACTTAATCCTTATCATTTTCATCATATCCATTATATTCAAAATAATCCCAATAAATATTAAAAAAATTAACTTAGTATCATTATTATATTTAGGTGTTATCATATTTCTAGATTAAATGGTAATTATTCATTTTTTATCCACATATTAAAATAAAATAACGTCGATTATTGGGTTAGATTAGACTACCTTCTCCACAAAGTGATTCCTAATATTCTTAAATACATTATTTATTCACTTTTTATAATGATGGAATAGATAAGACAAATTGAGATATAAAATATAATTTTTATTATGTGGAGAAAAATTATAATCCCTATTCATTCCCTCTCATTAGATGAGGGATGAAGACATTAACAATGTGTTTTTCAGAAAAATTCTTACAAGAAGTGAGAAATAATTTTTATCAACTAATTTAATTTTAATTTGTTAAAATCTTCTTATATAAAATTAAAACCATATAATATATAAATAATAGAATTATTTCTTTATAATTTTCTTATGTAAAAATAAAAAATTTCAAAACCATACTCACCCATCGACATATAAATTGTTAATGTTTTATTCAATCTAATAATCTAGTTAAAATGCTATTAAAATCTATCCAAGATAGATATAGGAATAGAAATACGAATACAATCATAATTTAGGAATAATAATATATACATGTTCATTATTATAAATAATAAATTTTTTAATATATTTAAATATAAATATTGGTTCACTCTTGTGAAATTCTATTACAGACTAACATGGGTCTACAAACATAGTCACCCGAGTTATCCCATCATATAGTGTGATAAAACAAACAAAAATTTAAAAATTCTTGAATATATGAAAAAAAGTCCTAAAACTAGAGTATGATGTGAAAAAATTGAGATACAACTTATACAATATGAATAAAACAAAATGAAATATGGGTGTAGATAAAATTAGTTTCTATGTTACCAAACATCACCTCTAATTAATCCCAACATGAAATTGCCACATAAAGAGAATCTTGCATGTTACAAAGTACTCTTCCCTTTAGTTATGTCCTACAAAACAAGTTCAATACCCAATCATTTGAATATATATTGTGTGACCAACAAATTTAGTTTGGATACCACCAAATCATCTATAAATGTTCTAATAATACAAAAGAATAACTCCACGATTTTATAAAAAGGTTTTAATGTATTATATAAATAAATAAATTGGAAATACATTTTCAAATAATCTCATTTCAAATAATCCATGTGTTTTCCAAAATTGTATTCCATATTTCCAAATCCAGAAAAAAATCTGTTAAATAAACCAAATATAAATACAAATGGGATCCAATGATCATGAAATAAACTATCTTATAATTAACAACATTAAACAATAATGCACTTACCAGAGAACCTCGGGCCCCTGGGACAGTATGTACTAGATACTCACAACCCTAAAATGTAATAATGATGGATCCAGAAAGAATAAAGGATTTCTATAAATAATTAAGATACAATAGGATATCCACTACTTGTGTAACAAACAATAAGGCTACTAATTTCTCTTTCTCAATTAACCCAAGGTTCCGGCTATAATTTTTTTTTTCAATTTCTATTTAAAAAACAGTGATCATATTTTTATAAAATAATTTCAAATACAATCCAGTCATTATTATTTTTTGATATAAATTTTTCTATATTAAATAATGGAAATTCTATTTTCACAGAAACCTGTTTCTTAATGTGAACCAGTGACCCTTTCAATTTCAACACATGGAATTTCACATCAAATTTCATGGAATCAATAATAAAAATATGAAATTCTATAAATTTGGACAACTGAATAGATCCAACTATCTCAAGAGCATATAACACCTAAATTCCTTTGATAATGGATTTTGGGAACCAAAAGATCAATATTCATACGCCACAAAACAACTAATTACATTAAACTGTTGAATTAAAACACAATCCCATTACTAATCCCTACAATAAATGACGTGAGAACCCCAAAAGAGAGGAAACCTGAAAGGAAAGTTTACATATAGAGATGAGTAGCAAACCATACTGACCAATCACAGAATGAATAAATCATGATGGAAGGAAGACACCGAAAATATCATATGGAATGATATTTGAATAAGTGTTAGAGGCTGTGAAAACCAATAAGCCCCAAAACACTCTCATGACACCCTAATAGCTAGAAAGAAAGGAATTAAAAGGTGTATAATATTTTATTGGTTTGGAATATCTGTTATTATATGTTATTTTAAAAAAAACATCACTTTTACCAACATTAACTATATTTTCACATCACATGATGTGTAACCCTTACATGAATTGTAAATTTTCATGCTATTAATTCAACTCATGGGATGTGTTTGGCCAACATTACATGTTATGAAACACTATTACACATCATGTAACTATCTAGTGAATAGAAGAATATTTGTGTCAAAGGTTGGAAATCCCACAAATCTGTGACTTCACCAATAAATGTATCATCCTAATTCTAAGATGAAAATAAAGACCCAACGCAAAAAGTGAACCGAAATGACAGGATTAGAAGATACCTGAAAAAGGGTAATTGGTTATTACAATCTCTCAAACATAAATGTTTCTTGTCCTAAGAATTAGATCAAGATACTATATACCCAAAAGTATTATCCATCTGCTACCTCATAAATGACGGTCTACAGTACACAGAGCATGGGAATATTTTTACCACGCAGTACCTTATCTTAATGATCAAAATACGAACTAGTTGATTTTCCAAATTGGTATCATTATCATGAGAAACATCCTTTAATATAATTACATAAGAAGGATCTAGTATAAACCTCCTCAAATAGAAAACATGAATCATGTTGTGTAAGTTTGTCAAGTTAGATGACAATAAAAACTAAATGGTCATCCTCTCTAGTCACTCAATGATCTTAATAGGAACATACTACTTAGTGAAAACATACATTTATTACCCAACCAATGATGTCCCATGTGGTAGGAAACTCTGAAATTCTTTTGCTCATTAACATATAACCATAGCAGCTAACACTGATAATCCACATATAATCTTGGACAATTTCATGTCATGATTAAACACTTATTAATCATCCATACTAGTTTGTGTTCTTCTGAACAACACTTTGACCATCTATGGACAATTTTCCAAATTATACCCTGTATAATGAATATCGATATGAATGCACATAAAAATCATATAAGGGATACATCCTTATTGAAAAATGGAAACTATTTTCGTAGGTAAAATAATACAAAAGAAAAATATAGGTCCCAAGATCCTTTGAAATCATGAACCCAATATTGAGGTAAATCCACAAGAACATGGATAGCCCTATATGTATTTATATGCATTTGTTGATGATAATCTATGCACAATTTCCACTAAAAATACATTTCCTTTACAAATCCTTTCTATAACCTTGATATGAACATTGAATCCCTTTTAAAAGACTACAAATTAAATTTTATAAATCATGAAAATCATTCAAACATACATGTCCCCAATATGTCCCAAATTTTTATTAACCTTTATTAGAGAAAATTTTCTAATTTGTGGATTCTATAAAAACAAAAAAAATGAAACCTTCCCACTCTATGTCCATTGAAAAACAATGAAGATATACATTGAAATATCATCCCACAACCATACAGTAATTGATATTGACTATAATAATCCTCTTGGTCTATTGTGCTCCACCATAATTCATTGAGAAGTGATACAACATGTTACAAAATCTACAACTGACCACCTTATCCCCAACCACCAATAAAAATGTCTCAAATAATGGAAATTATTTTTATCCCCAGGGTGCATGGTCCAAAAGAGTTTAGTTTCCACTATCTAGTGGCTCCCGCCTCAAATAATAAAGAACATAAAATATGATATGGAAGCAAAACTCTCCACCGAGATACTGAGAAAACTCGTAGAAGGTCCCTATATAATATAGGATTTATCATAACCATCATATTGTTGTGTATATATTCTTCTTGATATTAAATAGATCATTAAAAATTAATGTCATCTTTTGTCGAAGCTAATAACATTTTTCCACCAACCCCCCCACCACTCCTAAGATCATCTTATAAAAAAATCATTAGAGACTAATTTTATGTTGATTCCTTCATGACATGTGTAATTAATTTTGTTCTCAACACATCAGACACAAAATTTCCTTTCCGAGTGGTATATATGGTATCAAAATAAATTTTTAATGATACTCAACATAGCCCCTCTTTTGCAAGATAAGACATGTCTTTGAAAAATGTTACTTTAGGAATGGGATCAGAATATATTATAGATATATCTCCAAGGTGATAGGGACACCATTTTTTTAGTGCATGAATAACAGTTAGAAACTAAAGATCATGGGTAGGGTAGATCTATTCCTAAGGGAATAAATGCCATAAAACATATTCCAAAACCTATTTCTCACACATTAAGATACACCCCATACTCATACCATAAGCATCACATACAATATCTAAACCCATAAGTTGTTTTAGAACAATCAATACAGTTTCTAATGTCATCCTCCGCTTCAACCCTCATAATATATTTAAAAAATTTCATTCCATTAAAACATTACACAATTAAGGGTAGAATATGTCATCAAATATGCGATTTTATAGAAGTATTGAAGAGACCATCTATAGTCACATACCATATCATAGAAGCTTCTGACCTCAAACATGTTTATGGTTTTCTTCCAAGACCTAACTTCATGAAAATTTATAGGATAAATGGAAATAACCTATCAGAAATTATATTCCTCATAAACATTCTATCCAATATCTAAAACACACAATTAGAGAGATTACCATATAAAATATGTTCCCTTAAGGTTCTATGAATGATTACCAAGTGGTCTATGTGATCATCCTCTATCTTTAATTACACAAAGATATCCTCTATGATCACAACATCAAAAAAGTCCATGAATTGATGAAGTATTCTTTTCATCAAATCCATGAATACAACATGAATGTTGTTGAGTCCAAATAACATATCTAGAAACTCAGAATTACCATATCAACTCTAAAAGATTCTCTTGGGTATATCCTCTTCTTGGACACTCAAATATATGTACCTCGAAATAATTTGAACATTATAAAACCATTGATCCCCTCTCATGTGATCAATGTGGTCATAAATCATGTGTGAAGTATAATTATTCTTAATGGTCACTAGATTCAATATCCAATTGTCTACAAGATTTATTAGACGATCAAAAACCTTCTTAGAGAAAAGTATATGAAAATACCATTGTGTTATGATAATATGAATAAATATTTTCTCATCTAGACCTGAATTCTATAAATTAATTTACACTAACCTAGAACATCCCATTCAATAGAATGTCATATAAATGGGAGTCATTTTAGGTAACATGTAAATATTAAAAAATACCTCTTAATATGGTGTTAAATAAGAAAAATCATCAATTAATTCATCAGGGTGCACATACAAAACAGAAGGTAGATGAACTACCAAAGCTTTTTCAACTGCATCGCGAATAATTTCTAATATATTGAATGAGATTAATCCAGAAAAAGGAACAATTATCCCTTCCCTTCCCAAAAAATAATCCCACACACATTAAAAAAAACGATTGACCCCATCGGTTGATATGAAATATAACCAACAGTGATAAATGTATATGAAGGCCTTTGTGATAACCAGTCGATCCATTTTGATGATAATATTTCAATATCATGCACCAAGATGTCACAAACCACCTCGAGTTTCATATCACGAACTACGAAATGAGGTATTTGAAAACTTTTATAGATCTATTCCCCAAAGATATGTAAAGATCCCACAAGAACATCATATCATATGAAAGAAAACTCAACACATCAACCAACATTTAAGATTCAAAAATAATTAGTATGACCTATATCATGAAGAATAATACCATAAAAGAAAAAATAAACACCACACCTCTGATAGTAGATGGCCCTACTTCAGATTCCTCTATCACACAAAAAGCTACAAAAATATATACATTCATAGATACATATAAATACACCTTTTCCAAAGAATGAGAAACCCACCATTGAATGAATCAACATGAACCTGTGACCCCTTGGTGAAAGGGGATTCTTTTTTACTGCCTCTAGAAATATTATCACGGATATGTGTCAGATGGCCAAATTGCCCACAAAAATTACATGTTCTACTAGCCTCTACACACTATGTCCCTGTTTGAACAAGCCTCCAACTTTAGTAAAAAAATGAAATGTTTATGCCTTTTAGAAACCAATGAAACCATTTATATAGATAATTTACATGTCTTTCACTTTATTTTCCAACTAGAAGTTACACCATGATAAACTAATGCACCAACAGAAGCCCATCCTCCTAACTTTGTCTTCCTCAACAAAATATTCTTGATCAATAACATACGAAATAGTCAAAAGGCACAAAATAATAAGCATCGATTGAGCATAAAACAATATTCCCATCCTAAAAAAATAGACCCTTTCAGTGATTATTTGTGGAAATATCTGATTCTTGATGCCCTAACTTAGTAATGTGAGTAGAGTATTACGTATGACTAATCTCCCCTTGGCCCATCTTTAGAATCTCCCAAATATTTTCTATATGTAAATTCATTGAATAAAACTCCTGATTACATATATTGTTGAAATAAAACCAATTTATAAACTTATGAAACATATATTTCACTATCGTGTCCTACCATATTCATCCTAGAACCTAGAGAATATATGAAGAAAACCCCACATGAGAATTCTAAAGAGTCTTCACAACATTTTAGAACCATTCAATTAGTTCAAGACACTCCTCTAACTCTTATGGTCCTTTAAAAATATGGATGTAACACCCTATGGTTTTAAAGTTAAATTGAAATGAATGAAATTATATTTTAAGTAGATATTTATAATTTTTACTAAACATAATTTTCCAACTTCTGTGTTTTCAATTAAAAAATGGATATACACGATAGCAATTAGTAAGTTATTTAGAGTCTAATAAGACCAACATTAATTTTTTTTTGGAATAGTAAAATTCCCTTATAAATAGTACTGTTACCCTAATAAATTGTAACATGCCCTTATAATTATTATACTCACCAATGATAGTATACATATAAAATTAAATTGAAGTTATGATATACCCATATCTTGGAATAAGTAAATATATGTTTTAAAATTGTTATTTTTGGAATAAAATATTATATTATTTAAAAATTAAATTAATCATATATAGAAAATTATTTTCAAAATATGAAGTTCATTTTTTTAATTCTACACACTGCAAAATGGTTAGGGTAAATTTTTGGAATTTTTTTGAAATACTTGATTTTTTTATGAATACTAAAATACGAGAATTATGGTATAAATACATTATGAGACAAATACAATATTCCCTTAATCATTGTTAATGTAAGAAACCATTATTTAGAAACACATTAAATTTTTACTATTTTAGGACTTTGAATAATAACAATTTCTTTTATTGTGGCAAAATAACAAACTAATTATTAAAATAATGTAAAACTCCACCTCTCCTCCACTATAAATACCATCAACTTCCCACATCTTTCTCCCACACCTCTAAAACCTTGAATATAACCAAACTCCAGACAAAGACTCCCCTCAAGAACCTTCCCCAACTCCAAGACCTTATGGTCTCACCAAAAGGCCAAAACTAATGTCATTATGATGGATCTCAAGGAGAAGTGATCAAGAGGAAAACATCTTCCATGTGTTTTCTTTTCGTTCTTTTCTTTTTATTTTCTATACTTCTTCATTCACCACCTATCCTTATAAAAAAGGCATTAATGATATATTATCTTACATATTCTAGATTTAATATTGTTTATGTTTTAATCCCATTTATACTTCTTCTCCTCCCCCATGTATTCATGAAATTAAAACATTGTTTGTGATGTGTCGATTTACAGACATCGTAGACGATGTGATTTCAATTTACGTTACTTCATTCAAGGCAGGTCATGAAACCATTTTTATTTTCGAATGAAATTATAATTTATATATTATAACTTATATATGCTTCTTGAATCATTTTGTACACATTTTATTAATTTATAAGACAAAATGAGATCATTATGATTAAAGAATCACCAATATTACCTAAGCAAGTAACAATAATGTTTTAACATATGTATCATCCTCATTCTAGGATTAAAAATGATAAATAGTATAATTTATGGTTATTTAAATATTAAAATATGATACCATTATAATTCTAGAGTTTTACTTCAAATCGACAGGAATATCCATCATTTACCAATCATAGAAACCATGTGAAGAATGCAGCTGAAAACAATGGAATTTACATAATATTTTCAATGAATGGGTAACATTATGTTATAAAATCATCATTAAATGTGTTATAAACTTTAATTTTTCTCTATAAAATATTTATATCACTATTTTATCCTTCATACACTATTTTTAAACATGTTTGGAGGAAGTTGAACCTGATGTAAGGGATTCCATTTTTCTCAATTTTATTCAATAATATCCACTCTATTATTCCCTTTAAATTTTAATTCTTCATGATGGGGTATATTTTTCCAACATCTCCATACATGCCTTAAGATATATTAATTCTGATATACACTATTTCTATATCATTAATTCTTCCCATGTACACCCGCTATCTTGTCGAAATTTTGTAAGTGAACTCTAAACCTAATTTCCATTCTTTGGGTTAACCTTGAACTTCATTGGTTTTATACTGAGAAGGAGATTTTTGAAATATAATTTTTTTATATTATGTTCTATTTATAGTATATATAAAAATTTACATCAATAAATCAAGTATATCATAAATTTTATGGTATTTATAATGGACTTTCCACTTGAAATCATTTTAGATGTTGCCTTTATGAAATTCAATGTGATTGGTTCTTTTTTTATGTCCGGATTGTTCTATTTTAATTTCATGATGCTTTAATACAATAGAGTCTCCATTATATTTTTTTATAGTTATTTTTTTAATAATATGGTTTTAATTATTATTTTTGAGCTGTTTTTATAATCTAATTTTCATTTTTAAGAAAATGTGGATTTTGAATTGTGAATGTGTTTTTCTTAAGGGTATAAATCAGTTATGTAGTGATTTATTAATTATATGTTCCATAGAAATTTTTAATGTTTGTTTGATCCCATTAGAGCACAAGATATGGTGGGTGATCCCCATTATAGCTCAATATATGTTCGGTAGTGTCGATTATTTCTCAAGATATGTTGGGTTAAGCCCATTATAGCTCAAGATATGAGTAGTGAGGCTCATGATAGGTCTCCAATGTAGTGGGTACTCTAGTGATGGAAGTTTTCAAAAATGTTATTCCATGTGTAAGGATGAATGTAAGAGTGATATAGTAAATATGTCCCAAGGAAACTAAATAATGTTTCTATGCATATGAGTTTTTATGATTAGGGGTTTTATTGGTTTTTAGATTATCAATTGACTAACAATTTCATTACTTATATCCCTTACATAGTTTTATACTCGTCCTAAGATTTAAAAATGATTTTCATAGGATATATAGATGTGTAAGGGAATGTAGGGAATCCTGATGAATGATATAGAGTGTTATCAATGAAATCATGTTTTATGTTTTAATGACATATTTTTTTACAAAGTGAATAATATTTTTAGTAGTATCTTATTTGTATTAATATGGTATGTTATGTATGCAAGATATTCTAATTTTCTAAAACTCAAATCTTGAAAAGATACTAAATGTGTAATAATATATATCCTTGAATAAAATTCATGATTAAGTAACATTTTAATGATGATTTATTATAGTTGGTATCAAAGGACTGTTTAGATTACTTTCAGGGTTAGGATAATGATAAGAGAATACCATAAATGATTTTTACCCTATAGTTAAATTTAAATTTTATAATAATTAAACATTACAATGTTTCTTTGTCTATGATATGTCTATTCAGAATGGTTTTTCACATATTAAATAGTGATGTTGAAGTAGTAAGGCACCAAGAGGTCAATGTCGATCCGAATTTGTATCCTAGAATGGTGGGAATATGAACCGTGTTGTTTTAGATATCAATGAATCAGTTGCCTCAAGAAATAAATGATGATTGTATCCATGCCAGGGAGGAAAATGATATTCCACAAAGAAACATATCTTTTGTGGATCATTTCATTGGTAAATAACCTCCAACATTCCATGGAACCGAAGATCCAGTGATAGTTGAAGGATGGATCAGTACACTAGAAAAGATATTTCATGTCTTGTGATGATTGGTATGTCAAATGTTAATAAAAGAATTTTCCTTTAGAAGGTGAATCCAATGAATGGTGGTCTATGGTTAATAATATGATATAATTAAATGATCTAGACAGTTTTGAATAGGAGGATATGAAGAGTCTTTTTAGGGAAAAATATTTTCCTAAAACTGTTACACTTAGAATAGAGAAGAAATCCATGGAATTGAAGCAGATAGATGATGATTTTGTGACAGAATATGAAGACAATTTTACAAGACTATCCTGGTATGTACCATATTTTTCTAGAGATTTTGATAGTAAAATAAATAAATTTTACTCTGGTTGGAAACTATTTTTTCAAAGAGCTTTGGCTACACAAGAGTTTAAATGCTATATAAAGCTTGTTTGTTGTTCTGAAAAAGATGAGATGGAGTTTTCTGACACATATGTGCCTATAGATGACAAGGATAAAATGTTGTATGGTTGGAAGGTAATGGGAAGAACTCGTCAAAGAAGTATAGATGTAATAAAATGAATTTCCCTTCTTGTGAAATGTATTCTAAAAGGCATCCTGGTCAATGCCTATTAAATTATAGGATATGATACCGATGTGTAATGTTAAAACACATGTCTCATGAATGAATGGAAAATGATCTTAATATAAATGAGAATTAGATGGTGAGATTCTTTAACTATATATATTTAGGTCTTTTTGATAATGTTTGTCTGATGCTAGCCCCTTAGGCCAGAAATCATCTAGATTGGAAGAATAAGTGCATGGAAAAATCATTTTCAACCACTTAATAATATCTTGAGCTATAAAATTAGGTGGTATCATGTTCATTTCTAGTTTTTACATATTTCTCTAATGTGTTGTTTGATTTGGGGTCTAGACATTCGTTTAATTCTGAGAAATTTTCTAAAAAATTGGGAATTCAACATCATGAAATGAAACCAGAACTCATGGTAAACACACCAGGTGGAATTATTGTGGAAAAAATAAATTAAAAAAATTTATCTATCTTTGTATATTGAAATAGTTTACCTGAAAACCTTTTTTTACCTCTATTGGATTTTGATGTTATTCTAGGTACAAACTAGCTTTATTTTTTATCATGCTAAGATAGATTATCGAGAAAAATAAGTTTTTTTTAAAAAGAATATCCATTTGTGTACAAGAATGGACTCATACCATTGATAATACATCAGGATGCTATGAAACTAAGAAAAGATAGAAATGGATGTTATCTTGCTCATATTTTTTAAGATAAAGGAAATATCTCGATTAATGATGTACTAGTGGGTAATGAATACCTGTAAGTTTTTCCTAATGATTTTCCTTAGTTTATTCGTTATCAAGAGGTTGAGATTACTATTTGCATAGTTATGGATGGTTAGACAATTTCAAAACCCCCTTATTGAATATATCAAATTCATCTTCTAAATTTTAAAATAATAGTAGAATTAATTATTAGATAAAGGCTATATCCAAACTAGTACATCACAATGGGTTCTCATTTCTTATTTGTCAAGAAGAATGATGTTTCAATGTGACTTTGTAATGATTATATATCCTTGAATAATATTTCTATTAAAAAATTATCATTTTTCTCATAACGATGATTTGTTTGATTAACTCCAAAGAGCATAATATTTTTCTAAGGTTGACCTGAGGTCAGGGCACCATCAGTTGGAAGTAAATATGCAGACATCCAGAGTACTGGGTTCCCTAATAGATATGATAATTATTAATTTTATGTTATTCCTTTTGGGTTAAGTAATGTACCATCTATATTCAAAATATATCATGTGTTCTTGGGTTATTTTTTTGTTGTTTTTATTGATGACATTCTAGTATATTCTAAAAGTAAAAAGGAGCATGGAAAACATCTATGTGTGGTTTTTCAAACCTGAAAAGAAAAGAAAGTATATGGAAAATTCATATGGTGTGATTTTTTGTTGCAACTAATGTATTTTCTTGGGCCCATTGTAAATAAGTATAGAATAAAATATGATCCTTCCAAAACAAAAGTCATTTATGAATGTACCAAACATAAAAATGTTACATAGATTCATAGATTTCATGGATTAGTTGGTTATTACCAACGATTTGTTAAAACCATTTCAGGATTATCTATCACTCTAACTAAGTTATCATGAAAAGGGATTAAATTTGTTTGGATAGAAGAACGTGATGTTTGTTTTTAGGAATTGATAAGAAGATTAGTGAATGCTCCAGTTCTGACACTATCTTTCAGAAATGGTGAATTTTTCATCAATGGTGATTCCTCATTGATGGGAATTTTTTGTGTTCTGATGAATAATGATTTGGTAATTTATTATGCTTCATGTCAATTGAAACCCAATGAGTTAAATTACCCTACACATGTTTTGGAATTATAAAATATTTTCATTGATATAAAAATTTTGAGGCATCATTTTTATAGAGCCAAATGTGAAATATATACTGCCCATAAATGTTTGATGTATATATTATCTTATAAATAATTAAACATGAGATAGAGAATATAGCTGGAACTAATAAAGGATTATGATTTTATTATTCATTACCATCCTGGGGAAAAAATAGAGTGGCTGATTCCTTGAGTTGGAAAGGTAATGCTACATTACCCAAGATAAAATTGGAATGTGATCCTTTAGAAGATGTTTTGATTAACTATGTCTTAGATGTTGTAAGTGCAATAAATACATCTTATTTTTTTCTGGATTTAGTGTAGTCATCTTTTTCAGACAGAATTTAGAAAGTGCGTATGGATGACAATGAGCTATATAGAAAAATATAATTTGTTAAAATGGGTATGTTGACAGAATTTGACCTTCATTAAGATTGTTGTCTATGATTTGGTAAAAGGTTTTGTGTGCCTTGAGAATCTCAGTTAATGAATGAATTATTATGTAAAGATCAAAATTCAACATTTTCAGTTCATCATTGAAGTTCTAAGTTGTATAGAGTATATCAGGAGTATTACTGGTGGGATAGAGTGAAAAGAGATATTGAAGAATTCACTATGAAATTTTTGACATGTTAAAAGGTTAAAGAAAAGTGATAGATTCTTATGTGGATGATTCAGCCTTTTCCTGTGACAAAGTGGATATTGGTGAATATATCCATGGAATTTGTTTTTATACTACTGAATACTTCTTGAGGTAACAATGTGATTTATTTTATTGTTGATTAGCTATCGAAGTCTTTATATTTTATCTATATTAGATATAAAATGTCTTTGGATCATATTTTTTGTTTGAACCTCAATGTGATTGTCTGTTTACTTGGATTTCCTCTTTCTATAGTATCTGACTGGGATCCTAGGTTTACATATACCTTAGGAAGGGCCTTCCGAATATGTTGGGAACATAATTAAATTTCAATACAGTGTCCATCCCCAATTAGAAGGATAGTCTAAACAGACAATTTTTAATTTGGAGGATATTCTTCAAGCATGTCATATAGATTAATAGGGATGTTGGGATCAACATTTTTCTTTAGTTTAGTTTTCATATATTAAAAATTTTCATTACAATATACAAATGGATCCTTTTGAGGCATTGTAAGGGAAGTGATGTCGAACTCCATATTTTTAGGATCAAGTTAGTGAAAGAATGTTTATGGGGGTAAATTAATAGAGGATGTGGCTAAGAAATTGATGATGATCTAGAAACACATGAAGACCTCTTAGAGATGGTATAAAAGATATACAAATAATATAGGTAAAGACTTCTCTTTCAATGTAGGGGACCATTTTTCCATTAAAATCTATCCATGGAAATGTGTGATGCATTTTGTTAAGAAACGAAAGTTATGTTCACATTTCACTGGTCCATTTGAAATAATGGAGAATGTTTTACTAGTTTCATAATGATTAGAATTTCCTTTGAGTTTTTCTCAGGTACAATATGTTTTTCATATTTTAATGTTGAAAAAATATCTTCCAGATTCATCTCATGTTTTGTGCCCAGAAAAAGATCAATTAGAAGAGAACCATACATTAGAATATAGAACAATTCAGATTCTTGATCATAGAGAGAATGTATATCATCATAAGTTAATCCACCATGTACTGGTTTTATGGAGAAACCACATGGTAGAATAAGAAACATTGGTATCTGAAATGGCTATGAGGTAATGGGACCCTCACTTGTTTAATAAGTAAATAAAAAAAGAGGACTCAATTTCTAGAAAGTGGGGATTATGTAACAAAATAATGTTTTATCATTATATTAAAATGAATGAAAAATTATATTATATAAATAGTAATAATTAACACTGAATATAATTTCCCACATCTGTGTTTTGAATTTTGAAAATTAGACATACACTAATGCAATCAGTAAGTTATTTAGAGTCTGATAAGACCAACTTAATTATTGGTGAATAGTAACACACCCTTATGAATTTTAATGTAACCATCATGAATAGTAACATACTATAATGAATAGTAACATCCCCAATGATAGTATACATATAATATTTAATTGAAGTTATGTCTTACCAATTTCTTGGAATAAGAAAATAAATGTTTTCAAATTGTTATTTTTGGAATAAAATATTATTTTATTTAAAAAATAAAATTAATCATATATAGATATTTAATTTTATAAAATGGAGATTATTTTTGAATTCTACTCATCAAAAAATGGTTATGGTGATTTTTTTTATTTTTCTAAAATACATGAATTTTCTGGTTAATAGTAAAATACAATAATTATCATATGAATACATTATTAGATAAATATAGCATTCCCTGCATCGTGGATGATATAAGAAAACCTTATTTCAACACACACGAACTTATTACATTTTTGGTCTTGTAATAATACGTATTGATTGTATTTTGGAAAAATAATTAAATGATGATTAAAAAAATGTAAAACTCTGCCACTCCTCCAATATAAATACCTCCCACATCCCCCCTCTTCCTCCCACATCTCTCAAGACATGATCCTAGAAAAAGTTCTACCAAATTTTCTTCAAAAGAATCTTCCCCACATCCAAGACTAGATGGTATAACAAAAATTCTAAAACAAAGGTCCTTAAGAAGGATCTCAAGGAGAAGAGCTCCAGAGGTAAACATCCTCCTTTGTTTTCTTTCTTTTTTTCATTTTATTTTCTATTCTACTTATTTCATCACATCTGCTTATCCAAGAGTCATGAATGATCTAGTATATTAAATATTCATGATTTCATCGTGATTATGAAAGACTCAACTTTGTACATATTATCCTCTACAATGTCTTCTAGAAATTAACACACTATCCGTGATGTCTTGATTTACCGACATCGAGGAATATTTTATTTTAATTTACTTTACCTCATTTAATTCGGGTCATGAAACCTTTTATATTTTAGAACAAGACAATAATTTATTTAAAATATCTTATATATGGTTTTGGAATCATTTTTTACACATGTTATTAACTTATTAAAACAAAATTAATTCATTATGATTGATGAATAACAAAAATGACCTAAACAAGTATCAATGATGCTTTAAATTATTAATCAGCCTCATATAAGAATAAAAAATGATAAATGGTGTAATTTTTGGCTCTAGAAATATTTAAATACCATTTTATTCTAATTCTAGTGTTCCACTTCCAATCAAAAAAGAATATCCAACATGAACCAATTATGGAGACCATGTGAAGAATGCAGTCAAAAATAATGGAATTAACAATATATTATCAATTAATGGGTGGAATGATGATATAACATGATCATTAAAGGTGTTATAAACATGAATATTTTTCTATAAAATTTTCATAACTCTGCTCCAACCTTTATAAAGGAGTTTTAAATATGATTGAAGGAAGTCAAACTTAAGGTAAGGGATTCTCTCTTTCTCAATTTTATTCAACATTCTCCACTATATAAAGCCCATTATTTTTAAATTACTAATGATGTTTTATGTTTTAGATCCTTCCCCATACTTCCCTTATAATTTATTAATGATGAGATCCCAATTTTTATCTCATAAATCCCTCCCATGTACACATATTATCATGCTGAAATTTTGAAAGTGAATTCTAAACCCAATTTTCATTCTTTGAGATAACATTCAACTTCAATGGTTTTATCACGATAAGTGGATTTTTGAAATATAATTTGATTATATTATGTTGTATTTATAGTATATATACCTATTAACTTCATTTAATCAATTATATCTTAAATTTTATGGTATTTTTAATAGACATTCCCCTTAAAATCATTTTAGATGTATCCTTAATAAAATCCGAAGAGATTGCTTCTTTTTTTATATCCTGAGTGTTATCATTTGATTTATTGATGTTTTAATACTATTTTTTCTCAATTATATGTTTCATAGTAATATTTTAATAATAAGGTTTTCATTATTTGGTGTGAGATTGTTTTATGTTCTAAGATTTATTTTTTAGAAAAAAAGGATTTTTAAATGTGAATGTGGTTTACTGAAGGGTGTAAATGAGTTATGAAGTGATTTATTGATGATATTTTCCTTGAACATTATTTATGTTGGTTTTATCCCATTATAGAATAATATATGATGATTCATACACATTATAGCCCAAGATATGTTTTTTTGATCCCATTATAGCTTAAGATATCTTGGATTCAGCCCATTATAGCTCAAGATATGACTAGTGAGCTCCATTATATCTCTCTAATGCATTAGGAAATATGGAGGTGGAAGTTGAAGAAAAGGTTATTCCATTTGTAATGGTGAATTTAAGAGTGATATGGTAATTATTTCCCACAATGACTATAATATTTTTCTAAGCATATGGGTTTTTAAGATTATGTGTTTTATTTGTTTTCATGTTATCACTTGACTAACGATTTCTTTCTTTATATCCGATACTGAGTTTTATACTCATCCAATGATTTCAAAAAAAAATTAATAGGATATATAGATTAGTAAGAGAAATAAAGTCGTCATGATCAATGATATGGAATTTTGTCAGTGAAATCATATTTTTTTTAATGTTTTATGTTTTTAAAGAAAATGGATACTATTTTTAGTAGTATCCTCTTTATATGAATGTGGTATGTTATATATATAGGATATCTTAATTCTCTAAAAATCTACACCCAAAAGTTTCCTCAATGTGTAAAAATGTATGTAATTGAATCCAATTCAAGATTAAGTATCTTGTTAAGGTCGGGACCTTATAATGAAAGACGTGAGAATTCATCTTGGTAAACTCTCATCTATGATCCACTACCCGCCAAAGGTTCACTATAGCCACTAACCCTAAATCCTAAATGATATAGATCACTTCTTCATCCAAAGAATGGTCCACTAGAGGATTTGTCTATAGAACAGTTCCTATCGATTTACCTCATGTATTTGGAAGATCTATTCTCGGGGAATTTTATTTTAAGCTCAATAGAATATGAAATCATCCTCATGAAAATTAACATATATGAAAATTACAATCCAAAACAATGATTTTAAAACAAAAATTATACAATGTAAATATGATTTGTATCACAATGATACGTCACAAATTTAAAAGAAAATGTCCATCCAAATAAACTCCCCAAATAGTTTATTGAAATTCTCTTCCACAATCCATGTTCCCAGATATTATAGAATTGTTAATTTAAATATGATTCCCAAAACATTTATTCAAATAAACATAGATAGTTGTCCTTCGAATTATTGAATTTTTTTCATAATGCATGGAAACTGAGATTCATTAATGGGAGTGAACCAAGAAAGACCATTTTCCACACATAGATTATGAGTTTTTGAATATCCTCGTCATTTATACTCAAGGTACTGATTTAAATCTACAATAATGGAAACACTTAAGACAGAATAAAAACCTTTGACACACATTTATAATAGACTACTCCAGGTCAACAAGAATAGTCACCCAAAAAATACCATCATGGTGTGGGAGAAAACTTAAAAAACCAAACAAGTATTGAATATAATAAAAAGAAGACCTATAACCCAAGTGTGAAGCATAAAAAATAATGATATTACTAGTCAATTCTGAAAAAACTATAAAGAACTGAAATTATAAAAAAAATAGTCTCCATGTTACAAAACATCACCTCTAAAAAATCCATAAATGAAATATCAATGTAAATAGAATATTACATGATAAAAAATTCTCTTCCATTTACCCAAATCCTTCAAAATAATTCCAACATTTTCCCACATGTAGAAGGTGGGTTTACTAAATAGTGCCTGGTAGGATACTACATAAATAACTACAAAAAATCAAATAACAAAAAATCAGTCTTCCATGATTTAATACAAATTGTTTTATATGTTGTTTTATAAAAAAAAATATATTAAAATAAATTCTAAAAAAATAATTTATCAAATAATCTATGACTTTTACCACATATCATTACATATTTCCCAGGATATAAATAAATAAGGTAGTGATACAAATATAAATATACATGGGATTAAATATAAAAAACCATCATGTAATCAACATAAAGAAACAATAATTCACCTATTACTTGTGTTTTGGAAAATGTGACAATATATATTAGACAATCGTAGGAATAAAAATTATTATGGTATGATCAATATAACATCAAGGCCTACAATAGACCATAGAAATTTAATAAGTTACATCCTAATTATGCCACATATATTTTGGCAAATAGTGTCTCATTATTAATGCACCCATTTTTCCTACTCTCCAATGTCTTTCAATTTATTTTTAAAACACCATACTCATATTTATTTAAAATAAAATTATAGACAAGATAATATGATTTAGGGATTGAAAATATACATCATTTTTTTAAATAAATGAAATTTGTTTTTCAAAGAAAACCCCATCTTCAAAAAATAACTCATTCCCCTTTCTATGAAACATAATCAATTTCACTTCAAATCATAATGAATCAATATGAAAAACAAGAAATTAAACAAATTAGAACAATTTTATAGATCCACTTACCTATAGAGTATAGATAACATAGACTCCTTTGACAATGAGCATTGGAATCATCAAGATTCTCCTCAAAAAAATGCATCAGCAAATATTTATAAGGATTTATAGAAAAAACAATCAAATTAAAATCCTTATAACAAACTATTCCAAAACAAAAAGCGTGAAGGGAAAAAAGTGTAAATATTACCTGAGAGATAAATCACCAACCACTACCAATCAATCTCTAAACAAATATATCCAAATTGAACTAATACACCCAAGATCAATTATGGAAAGAGATTTAGATAAATGTAGGAGGCTTTAAAAACAATTGATTTCTCAAACACCTGCACGACACCATAAAAACTATAACTTTAAGAATTACATGGAGTGTAATATTTCAAACATCATGAATACATGTTATTGAAAGATATGCTAAAATTTAATATTCTTTTTATGTAATAACAATATTTTCATATTACTAAACATGTAACCCTAACATGATGGGTAAATTTTCCCATTATGAATACAACTCCTTGGAAGAGTCTGAACTATATTTGAAATTATGAATATCTATTAAACATAATTTAAATTCCTAATTAAGTATATAAATGTGGAAGTAAATGATAAAAATACAAATAATTGGGGAATTCACCATTACAGGTATCCTACCAATTCAAGACAGAAAGTACTCACTGAACAAAAAATGGAAACCAATAGAAAAGATTAGAACATACCTGAATGAAATGAAATGTGGTATTACCGCTTCTAATTTTAAATTGCCACTGACCGATGGTATATTATAATTTGGTTTTTATGATGTGAGTTTTCAAATAATTTATTTGAAAATAAAATAAAAAATTCATTTATTTTAAAATAAAATCTATCACATTCAACACCACATTGATATGAAAAAAAATAATTTATTTTCAATGATCTATTAATTTTTAATCTTGATAATAGGTTATAAAAATCATTCACTTCATCTTTTTGAAAATTAATACATTTTTAAGGATTGTCTATTGATTTTTCCTTTTAAAAATAATTATTTTTAAAAACTTTTCAGGTCTCCTAAAAAAAACTAAATTTTCAATGTGATAATAACATCATATCATATACTAAAAAAATTAATTTTATATAATATAATTTTAATATTTTTTATACCAAATCCTCAATATATATAATGTATTTATTTTAAAAGAAGTTAAATTTAAAATTTCACCCTCTAAATGTTCTTATAAAATAATATTTGTGTGTGATTGAATTTTTTATATCATTTGTTTATATTCTTTAAGAGAATTAGAGAATTATATGAAACATATTTTCTTCAATGGATTATTCATGATATGATATTGGGCTGATTTATTATAAGGAAAACATGTCAATATATTTTTATTATGAAATGGTTTGGGTCTAGTAGATTCCATATATGATTTTGGTATAAAAATGTAAAGACCCGAAAATTTCAAGGAAATTTTATTCTTAATTTTCTTTGAAATTTTACAAGAATGCAGTTTCTGATGGCACCTAATTATGAGGCCCAGTGTGCTCGAAATCATTTTCCGAAGTTTAGCTCGGTTACATTTATTGAACGAAAGAGTTTATTTTCCTAGCTTTTGAACCGGTGCTCGGAAACGAAATCTGAGGGCACTGATGGAATCACAGCGTCGGTAATTGCTTAGAAACACATTTTTCGGAGTTGCATTTGGTCGGGTGTGGTAATTAAATCTTTCGGTTAAGTAAAGGAATAAAATAAAAGTGGTGTAACCAATTTTATTTTATTTAAAGAAGTTTTAAGCTAAGCTAAGTGGTTGAGTGGGACCCACATCCCAACTAATCCACTAGGTAGGATATTAGTGGGGTGGGGCCCACATGAGCCCCACCCATTCAACTTCCTCAACCCCTCCTTTATTTTAGTAACGCACACGCACCTCCCACCAATTAATGAAAGTCAACTCGTGCGTTTATTTAAATATTAAACGCCTCCATTAATTGGGTGGTTTAAACATTGAAATTAAATTCAATTAATTGGTTAATGGAATAAAATAAAAGTGTTGCAGCTGATTTTATTTTTATTTAAAGAAGTGTTAAGCTAAGTTAAGTGGTTCAGTGGGACCCACATCCCAACTAATCCACTAGGTAGGATATTAGTTGGGTGGGGCCCACACAAGCCCCACCCTTTCAACTTCCTCAACCCCTCCTTTATTTCAGTAACACACCCGCACCCCCCCCCCAATTAGTGAAAGTCAACTCATGTGTTAATTTAAATATTAAATGCCTCTATTAATTGGGAGGTTTAAACGTTGCAATTAAATTAAATTAATTAGTTGATTCAGTTTTTGAATTTCAAAGACGTTGTCTTGTGTGTTAATAAAATAAGACAAGTCTTATTTTATTATTTTTGGGATTGTTGTGTTGAGTTTTTGGGAGAAAAAGGGGAGTCTTGAAGTTCTTCATTCTTAGTCGAAGAATGCGGAGAACGTACTGCCGCAGATGAAGAACGCCGACCTCCAACGACGGGCGATGGTGAGAGACGCCTTCCACGGAGATCGACGACCCGACACGCATCTCCTCGTTCCTTCTTTCCACGTCAAAGGAAGGGAGACATCGTTCCTCCGTGACTCGACGATCCGTCTTCTTCTGCAATGCCTTCCTCCGCGACGTGCAATCCCGCGATGAACCTTTGTTCATCTTTTCCTCAAGGTAAGGGAATTATATTCTTTTTGTTCTTGATTACCTTCATCGCTGATTTTTATCTTATTTGAGTCATCTGATATCGCAACAACAGGAGGAGGTCGGACCACACGAACACGGCCAACCCTCCTCCCCCCTTGGTTGTTTGATTTGTTGTGGCATGTGTCAGGCGGTGCAGTGTCGTTGCACCGTGTGGAAGCTATGAAATTGGGCGAAGAAGCGGGGCGCCGTCGCGCCGCACTGTTGAAGTTGAACAAAGCTGTGGCACCATCGCGCCGCGCCGGAAATCAATGAAGGGATGTGGTTTGTTTGTTTGGAGTGCAGATCAATGGGCCATGGAATAATGGGCCACAGGGGCGATTTCATGTCTTTTCAGTGATGGTCAGGTCCCAGGAGGACCGCAGGCGAAGATGAATTTGAAATCGGACCACCGGAGCGCGTCCGGTGGTCCGCAGAAGATGTTGTCGGTGCGCCACGCCGGCGCGGCGGTGCCCTAGCGGGCCGCCGACAGGAGCCTCCGCGGCTGAAGCCACATCGGATGCGGGATCCCGCGGCCGCGCGGGATCCTGTGGAGGAGATACGAGGCGATCCGCCACGTCACTGGAAGAGGAGCGGCCCCCATGTGGGGACTGCGGTTTCCAAACAGGGGGGCAGCGCGCTCCCCGTTTCATCCGCTCGGCCATTTCGGCCGTGCCGCTTGGTCCGCGGGTACCGTTCCGCGCCAGCACCAAGTCGGGCCGCGGCCTAAAGGGCCGGACCCGGACCCTGATTGGGTCGCCCCGGTTCGGGCCGACCCCGGGGGTGGGGGGGTATCGGGCTGGGTCGGACTGGGCCCGAACACCCTAATTTCGGACAGTTTCTTTCAAATGCCCATATCATGGGCCACAGACCTCCGATCGACACACCATCAGTTGCAATGCGATCCTTGGATCGAGATGTCCGTTTCGGTATGTTACACTTATGGTTTCGGAAAACTTTGAGTACGTCCGGGTTGGTTCGGATATGAAACCAACCGGGGCCTCGAAGCGGAAACACTTCTATCTTGAGCTCCAGACGTCCGATTGAAGTACCGTCGACTTTGTGGATTCCTCTTGATGAGATGGAACTTTTGGAAAACTTCGCCTGAGTTTTGGTTGATGTTGGATAGTGGCTGGATTGGATTGTACCCAAAATCCAACCAGGCCCCTGGAACGGAAAAGATGATAACTTTCAGACCGGACATATATTTGAACAACTGTCAGCGGCGTTGGTGATCACGTGGAGAAACAGTCCCTATGATCATAACCTATGAGAGTTCGGGGTACAGTTGAGATATGGCCGGGTTGGTTTGCACACGAAACCAACCGGGCCCCTGGGACGAAAAGGCTAGTAACTCACAGACCGGGCATCTGATTGACGTGTCGTCTGTTGCATTGAGACCCCTATGACGAGGAGGCCCTTTGAGATACTTATTTTGGGACTTTGTGATACTTGGAGTATTGACCAGTAGCTCATGGAGCGGACCCTCCTGGAGATGAGCGTGCAGAGTATGGAGACCGTGTAGCTGGCTAAGACCTGACGACTGCTTGGCCGACTCGACTTGGAGTTAGTCGACTAGCCCAGTGGACAGAGCACTACTTTGTTTGGGTGCAGACCCATGGAGGACGGAGAACTACTAAGTTAGGGTGCAGACCCACGGTACTTGTCAGGAGAGTACCTCTTCAGGCTATTGGAGGGGATGCACTACTGTGTTTGGGTGGCATATCCCGGCGGGAAGCACTACTGTGTTTGGGTGGATGACCTGCGGTACTCTACAGGAGGAGCACCTCAGCAGTCTTAGGTTAGTGAGCAGTACCTCGGACTCATGACAGGATCACTGTACACTCCAACGATGGGGCTCATCAGTAGTTATGGTTGTGAGCAGTGCCTCGGAGTCATGACAGGATCACTGTACACTCCAGAGACGGGGCTCATCAGCAGTTACAGTTTCGATAATGAAAATCCTAGTTTGAGCTGAGTCTATGACCTTTGTGTTTACCTCATGATTGAGATGGGTCACTTGATAACTTAGGTATATGTATGGGCATACATGGGTAGTGGTTATCCGTTGTTTTCATGATCTTTGTGTTCCTCATGATTGAGATGGGTTACTTGATAACTTAGGTATAAGTATGGGCTTATACCTATGTAAGGGTTATCTGTTGTGTTCTTTATTTGTGGTTATCCTTGTTGGATTTAGAGAGACCTTGAGGGTCTCGGGGTCCCTACTTAGTATCGTTATACTCACCCCTACACTGGCTATGCCCGCACCTCGTTGTGTTGGTTGCAAACGACGGGTAGTGCTAACGGAGGCCGAGTGTTCGTGGACTGGACGGTACCCAAAGGTGGACCACATGAAATGTCAGTATCCGGAGGTGGACTTCACGACAAGACAACACACGGAGCAGGTTGACGGGTGAGAGCATTGTGGAGGCTATCTGTACCTACCCTTCAGGTAGGATCCATGGCGGATGATCCAGGAGCTGTGCAATCTGTACCTACCCTTCAGGTAGGATTCGAGGAGGATGACCTAGGAGTTGCTTCCTTTCTTCTAGCTATTGTCTTTTTCTGTTGTACTTTTTTTCAGTTGTAGCTGTACTTTCGATTGGGTTTGTATTCTGGCCCACTTACATTTCAGCACTTTCTTTTGTTCTTAGTGTATTACTTCCGCTTGTACTATGTGTGTTTGTTTGATTTTATAAAGGCAATGCCTTCCCAGTTTTCATGATTTACGCCTTTGGTGCTAGTCGCCAACCCCTAACCTATAGAAGGTGGGCTTGGGGTAGTCACGGCACGGGCCCCGATGACAGGTCATGACAAATTAGTATCAGAGGAGTTTGGATCTACCGCAGAACTTATAACTTTGATATTTTCTTTCTGTGAAGTGACAGTGTTAAGAGTACCGAGTGTGGTTTTCAGTTCAGGGACTCTAGTGTAGGTGCAGGCGGCCGACGTATCGATACACCAGGGCCTTGACAACTGATTTCCTACTTTGTGCACGAAAACACTGATTGTGTGTGTGTTTTCAAAGGTTTTCCCTTAAAATTGCTCAAATCAGGTCAGCTCACCAGGTATAAATCGTTTGACCTTGTCACGTATGTTTTTTTCAGGATGCCTTTTCAAGGAAGATCAGCTAGAGCCCAGAGGGATGTGCATACTGACAGCCTTCCGAACGACGAGGCTTTGGTACGGGGCCCTCTTGCAGTTGAGGCACCAGCGGAGGCACCAGCAGTACTACCATACGTTGGGCCATCGATGCCACCAGCCCCAGCAATAGGCAATGCACGCTGCTTGAGCGTGATGCACGAGTTCCAGCGCTAGAGGCAACCCAGGTTCCGGGGAGAGACGGAACCGCAAGCAGCTGAAGAATGGCTGGAGGCTGTGGTGAGAGTCTTCAGGCTTGTGGGGACGCCAGCAGACTTCATGGTGATCTTTGCTGCCAGCCTCCTTCAAGAAGCAGCTGATATATGGTGGAGCCGCTTGTTCCAGTTTTGCGATGGGATGACCTTCACATGGGGAGACTTTGATACCTTCTTCAGGGTGGAGTTTGTGCCAGCAGCTCTACACCCCGAGCGTGTTCAGAAGTTCCTGGCTTTGCCGCATGTTTTCCCATCAGTATCCAAGTCATCTGTAGGTAGTAGACAGATGATTCATAGGTCAAAGAGGACCAGAGCCAGTCGTAAAAGGAGCAGGAAGTGTTATGAATGCGGCAGGAAGGGTCACCTAGCACGTGACTGTCCGACCCCCCCCCCCCCCCCCCGCACAGTTGATCCGCAGACGTTGGAGGAGCCACCGACACAGAAGCAGCGGCAGGTGCTTGAGCAATAGTCAAGTAGTGGACAAGGCAGTAGAGCTCTGGGAGCAGGTGGATAGGAGCGGAACTAGTGGATTCCTTTTTGTTCTTGGTACTTCTAGTTCCATGTTGTTGTTGTATTTGTGTCTTTGTACTATGAGCTGCAATAATAAAAGACACATATCCAAGTGACACTTGATTTCCTGTCCTTTTTTTTGGTTGATACTGAGAGTTTCTGGTTAAAAACTGTTGACTTGACCCTCACTTTTGAGATTTCTACTGGAGGAGACCCAATGAACGCACACTAATGCCGACAGTGCGACTCAACCCTTGGAGGCGAGAGTGACAGTTGGATCTCTTGGTAGGTAAATCAAGGCCTTAAGATGTCATCCATGGCATGAATACATCATTCATGTCAGGATTGACTGTATTAGTCATGGGCGTGGTTCATCCCGGGGATGATACCGAGTTTCTCTTTTCGGCAAAGGATAAATCTTAGTAGCTCTTTCAGATCGTAAGCAAGGAAGGTGTAGATCATATAGTAATGGATGAAGACTGTACAATGCAGTAGGAAACAGGAAACTGGCGCCATTCTTAGAGACTCGGGCATGTTAAATGTTTCAAGAAGGTAAATATTTAAGGAGATATGAGTCTGCGAAGAAGCAGACGTGGAGGAAGAGCTAGGAGAGCAGTATGAGGTGGTGTACATTTTAACATGCTACAACCACCCGCCTTAGTTTTCCCCACCAGGCTCAGAGAGCTGGAGGGAAGGGGAAGAGTACGGCTGCATGCGATCAAGGAGTGTGACCCAATGTCTCTAAAAATGATTCAAGGGACAGTTTGTGTCCACTACTAGCTGTTGTAGTAACAGACGTCGATATGAATCATTCCTTCCTTTCACAATCGTGTACCTAACTTAGGGTTTCCGGTAAGCCGTAGACTTGTCCCTCACATCTGGAGATATCTTGGGAGAAGACTCGATAATCACACTTACGCCGATAGTGTGGTCAGACCCTCAAGGAGAGAGTTTCGGTTGGAATATCATGGTGGCAGCGTCGAGGCATTACGACGTTGGTTTGAGTATGGACTGGGCAATCATAGTTCATACACAAATTGACGGTATTAGGCAAAAAGGTTGTGGTCTAACTACAACATCAGGATGGGTTTTCCTTGGTCGATGAAACGGAAACCTCAGGCAGCACAGGACAAACTCATGCATAGGAGGGATTGGTCGAACACTCTTGAGTTGGTCAACCTTACCCTCGTGGCAATAAGAGTTTTGAGTTTCAGTTCCAAACAGGAATTGGAGACCTCTAGAGCTCGAGGATGACGATCTCGTCCTTATATGGGTCTCACCCCAATGAGGTTTACAGAGATGTGGCCGAGGCGACAAGTTATCTCCATGGTTCGACGGACCTTTCTAGGTCCTCAGCAGGGTAGGCGAGGTGGTTACCGCTTGACCCATCCACCTCAGTTGCATAAGGTGCACGAAGACTTCCACGTATCTCAGCTGAGGAGATACGTGCATGACCCTTCGCATATCATCAACCATGAGGAGCTGGCCATTAGCGATGGGGTGAATTTCACAAAGGTTCCAGTGGGGATCGAGGATCAACAGGAGCGGATCCTATGAGGGCGGTCGATTCCTCGGGTGCGCTTTCACTGGCAGTACGGGAACCTCCAGGTAAGAACATGGGAGCAGAAGGCTCATTTGCCTGATCAGTACCACTTTTGTAACACTAGTTTGTGTTAAAGCTTTACAAGGACGTAAAGCCTTGAGTTGGGAGTAATGTAAAGACCCAGAAATTTCAAGGAACATTTTTTCTTAATTTTCATTGGAATTTTACAAGAATGCAATTTCTGATGGCACCTGATTCTGAGGCCCAGTGTGCCCGGAATCATCTGCCGAAGGTTAGCTCGGTTACATTCAGTAAACGAACGAGCGGGTTTTCCTAACTTTTGAACCGGTGCTCAGAATTGAAATCTGAGGGCACCGATGGAATCGCTACATCGGTAATTGCTTAGAAACACCTTTTCCAGAGTTGTGTTTGCTCGGGTGTGGTTATTAAATTTTTGGGATAAGTAAAGGAATAAAATAAAAATGGTGTAACCAATTTTATTTTATTTAAAGAAGTGTTAAGCTAAGCTAAGTGGTTCAGTGGGAACCACATCCCAACTAATCCACTAGGTAGGATATTATTGGGGTGGGCCCACATGATCCCCACCCTTTCAACTTCCTCAACCCCTCCTTTATTTCAGTAACGCACCCGCACCCCCCCCCAATTAATGAAAGTCAACTCATGTGTTTATTTAAATATTAAACGCCTCTATTAATTGTGCGGTTTAAACATTGCAATTAAATTTAATTAATTGTTTGATTCAATTTTTGAATTTCAAAGACGTTGGCTTGTGTGTTAATAAAATAAGAAAATTATTATTTTATTATTGTTGGGCTTGTTGTGTTGAGTTTTTGGGAGAGAGAGGGGAGTCTTGAAATTCTTCATTCTTCGTTGAAGAACGTGAAGAACACACCACCGCTGACAAAGAACGCCAACCTCCAACGACGGAAGACGGTGAGAGACGACTTCCTCGGAGATCGACGACCCGACGCACAACTCCTTGTTCCTTCTTTCTGTGTCAAAGGAAGGGAGACATCGTTCCTCTGCGACGTGGTGATCCATCTTCGTCTGCGACGCCTTCTTCCGCGACGTGCAATCCCGCGACGAACCTTCATTCAACGTTTCATCTAGGTAGGGGAATTATATTTTTTTTTGTTCGTGATTACCTTCATATCTGATTTTCATCTTATTTGAGCCGCTGGATATCGTAATAACGGGAGGAGGTCAGACTGCAAGAACACGGCTGACCCTCCTCCCCCATTGGTTGTTTGATTTGTTGTGGCATGTGTAAGGCGGCGTGGTGTCGTTTCACCGCACGGAAGCTATGAAATTGGGCGAAGTAGCACGGATCCGTCGTGTCGCTCCGTTGAAGTCGAATAAAGCTGCAGTGTCGTTGCGCCGCGTTGGAAAACCACGAAAAGACGCGGTTTGTTTATTTGGCGTGCGGATCAATGGGCTATGGCAGAACGGGCTGTAGGGGCAATTTTAAGACTTTACAGCGAAGGGCAGTTCCCAGGAGGACCATAGGAGAAGACAGATTTGAAATCGGACCACCGTAGTGCGTCCGGTGGTCCATGGAAGGTGCGGCCTGTGCGGCGGCGTCGGCGGCGTCCCGATGCGTCGCCGGTAGGAGCCTCTGCAGCTGAAGCTGTGGCCGCGTGGGATCTGGTGGAGGAGAGATGCGGTGATCCTCCGCATCACTGGCAGAGGAGCAGCCCCAACGTGGGGGTCGCGGTTTCCAAATAGGGGGCAGTGTGCCCCCCGTTTCTTCTGCTCGGCCGTTTCGGCCGAGCCGCTTGGTCCGCGGGTGCGGCGTCGTGCCAGTGCCAGGCCGGGCCACCCAAGCCGGGCCGGGCCGCGCCCAGGCTGGGTCGGGCCGCACCCAGGCCAGGTCGGGCCGCGCCCAGGCCGGGTCGGGCCGCGCCTAGGCCGGGTCAGGCTGCGTGGTCCGGACCCGGACCCGGGGGGTATCAGGCCGGGTCAGACCGGGGCCGAACACCTAATTTCAGACAGTTTCGTTCAAATGCCCATATCATGGGCCGAAGACATCCAATCGATGTACCGTAAGTTGCGATGCGATCCTTGGATCGAGGCAGTCATTTTTTATGTTATAATCAATGTTTCAGAGAACGTTGAGTATGGCCGGGTTGGTTTGGATACGAAACCAATCGGGCCCTCGAAGCGGAAACATTTATATCTTGACCTCCGGACGTCCGATTGACGTGTATTTGACTTTGTTAGATTTCTCTTGATGAGACAGAACTTTTGAAAAACTTCTCCTGAGTTTTGGTTGCAGTTGGATAGTGTCCGGATTGGATTGTACCCGAAATCCAACTGGGCCCCAGGAACAGAAAAGCTGATAACTTTCAGAATGGACGTCCGTTTGACGAACCGTCAGCGGCATTGGTGATCACGTGGATAAACGGTCCCTATGAGAATACCCTATGAGATTTTAGAGTACATTTGAGATACGGTCGGGTTGGTTTGCACAAGAAACCAACCTGGCCCCTAAGATTAAAAGGCTAGTAACTCACAGACCGAGCATCCCATTGACGCATCGTCTTTTTCGTTTAGACCCCTATGACGAGGTGATATTTTGAGATAATTCATTGAGTGACTTTGTGATAAATGGAGTATTGACCTATAGCTCGTGGAGAGGACCCTCTCGGAGATGAGTGTGCGGAGTACGGAGACCGTGTAGCCGGCTGAGACCTGAAGACTGCTTGACCGAATCGACTTAGAGTGAGTCGACTAGCCCAGTGGATGAAGCACTACTTTGTTTGGGTGCCGACCCATTGTGGACGGAGCACTACTCAGTTTGGGTGTAGACCCACGGTACTCATCCGGAGAGTACCTCTGTAGGCTATTAGGAGGAATGCACTATTGTGTTTGGGTGGCATACCCCGGCGGGAAGCACTACTGTGTTTGGGTGGCTGACCAACAATACTCGACAGGAGAAGTACCTCAGCAGTCTTATGTTAGTGAGCAGTACCTTAGAGTCATGACAGGATCACTGTAAACTCCAGAGACGAGGATCATCAGCAGTTACGATTGTGATCAGTACCTCGGAGACGTGACAGGATCACTGTACACTCTAGAGACGGGGCTCATCAGCAGTTACAGTTTCGATAATGAAAATCCTGGTTTGATCTGAGTCTATGACCTTTGAGTTTACCCCATGATTGATATGGGTCACTTGATAACTTAGGTATGTGTATGGGAATATACCTGGGTAGTTGTTATCCATTGTTTTCATGATCTTTGTTTTTCTCATGATTGAGATGGGTTACTTGATAACTTAGGTATAAGTATGGGCTTATTCCTAAGTAAAGGTTATCTGTTGTGTTCCTGATTTGTGGTTATCCTTGTTGGATTTACAGAGACCTTGAGGGTCTCGGGTTCCCTACTGAGTATCGTTACACTCACCCATGCACGGGTTATGCCCGCCCCTCGTTGTGTTGGTTGTAGACGACGGGCATTGCTAACGGAGGCTGAGTGTTCGAGGACTAGATGGTACCCGGAGGTGGACCACACGACGAGTCAGTTTCCGGAGGTGGACTTCATGACGAGACGACACACAGAAGAGGTTGATGGGCGAGAGCGTTGTGGAGGCTATCTGTACCTACCCTTCTAGTAGGATTCGGGGTGGACGATCCAGGAGATGCACCATCTATACCTACCCTTCAGGTAGGATCTGAGGAGGACGACCCAGGAGCTGCTTCTTTTCTTCCAGCTGTTGTCTTTTTCTGTTGTACTTTTGTTCAGTTGTAGCTGTACTTTCGATTGGGTTTGTATTCTGGCCCACTTACTTTTCATCACTTTCTTTTGTACTTAGTGTATTATATTCACTTGTACTCTGCGGGTTTTTTTACTTTTATAAAGGCAATGCCTTCCAAGTTATTAGGATTTACGCCTTTGGTGCTAGTCACCAGCCCCTGGCCTATAGAAGGCGAGCTTGGGGTAGTCACGGCACGGGCCCTGAGGACGGGTCGTGAAAAAAAATTACATAAGGCCATTTTGTATTGATAAATCCCTACGATGGTTATGGTAAGTTAAATAATTTAGATGGCTTGGTAGAAATAAATACTTTATATTTTTTGGGTATGATAAATCCATATGATTTTTTTTATTTTGTAAATAACTAAGGTTGTTTGGGTATAATAAATCTTCTAATAGTCTATTTACATTAATGACTACAAATTTATTCATTAATAATTTATATCAGGTGGTAATGATTCTATCTTTGGAAATATGAATTATTTACAATCATAAGTGGGGAAAATTGTTTTTGTTCACAATAAGATATATAGAAATTTTGTTTTTTCTCAACATATAGAGTTTTTATAATTGATGTAGCTAGCATTTTTATAATTCATAAACTAATTTATGTCCTAAATTTCATAGTTATGATTCGATTTAATTAGAGTTTGTATATCTATATAATACACTCATTATTATGGTCGATGACACAGGTTTATCATCTCTTGATTAGTATGTTTGTTCATATGAGAAAACATGTACTTCTATTAGGATATATTGAAATGTCTTGTTGATCAAGGATATTTTTAATTTTCAATTTCTCCCATATCCCTGATAAATCATATATATATGATCTAAATCATGTCATCATATTGACCTATTTTATCTTAGTGGATATTTGAGGATACCCTCTCGTATGTTTCCATTACCAATTTAGTGAAGATAATAAAAAGGAGGAGCATCTAGAAGGGATTATTAAAGAGTTTGATTCTCTGCAAATCACCACCTGTTTTATAAGATAATCATATTATATAGTGAGTCCTCAAAGACAATAAAACAAATTTTATCCATGTGGGGTAATATTTTTTGACAAGGAATAACAATATGAAGCTTTTGATTTTTTATCTAGGATAATCTCACTATGTATTAATGTTAATTTTTAAAAGCATATGGTTTTACCGCCTAACTCTGTAGTTTGGGTCTATGGTGCCTCATTTTTTATCAAAAACATTTTTTTTATTTTTTTGGATTATATTAGATTATGTTATTATGATAATATAAATTCAATGAATGCCAAAGTATATGTCTATATAATAATTCTATGTATTTGTTAACATCCTAGAAATTTTGAAAATATTTAATTTTATTTATTCTCTTTACTAATGGAAACCCTGTATGGGCACTATAAGTGGATGTCAGATCAAAAAAATATATTTATATTTGTTATAACCCTGAAATGCGAGTGTTGTTTATTATTTCAATTGTCACTTGTTTCATGAAAAAGAGGCCTAACTACACTCCTAGTTTTAAAAATCAATGGAATATTAATTATTTTGCAACATTTTTTTACATGTAATTATGAAGGATATATTATGTTAAGGAATTATGAAATGAATTATGATATAACCAATAATAATGATAAAAAATATTGAAATATAGAGACAATTGTTGAACTAAATGAATTATCGTATCAAATCATGGCATCCAAATGTATGCCAACATGATAAAATATTTAACATTTGGAATTTATGATAATTCCCTTATGAAGTTATTATGGATTAGTTAGGATTATTAATTTTAGTTTTAGAAATGTCCTGATCTATGATAATATGAGGTAGTAATGGAGATTATAGATAATAAAATAATTTTAGTATTGAACTACCAAATGGGATGGATCTAGTTTTGAAAATATTGTTGTTATGCTCTCCCAATTATCACATTTTATTATTTAACATGTGAGCTTTTTTATAAATATCTGAAACCACCAATAGTGAGATGGAAGGAGTTTTTTGTAATATAACAAGATGATGACAGTGAATGAAGGTAATTTAAACTTCATGCATGTCTAAAATATTATATTAAACATATAGGGTTATAGATCCAATGAATAATAATGTTTTTCTAGTCTGGAAGGACTAAACATAGAGCTTATAATTATCACCAAATATTGAAGATTCTGGTATATGAAATGAAGGTGAAGAATTATTAATGCCAAAACTACTCGTATTTTGTTAACTCAGAAAATTGATTCCCTACCCCAATGGATAATGAGGATAATAAACATTAACACCTCCCATAAACCACGAGAATGAAGGAACCCCTATGTTATCCATACAATAGAAATTTTTTCTGAAAAAATATTATTAAAAGTTACCCTCACCCTCTACATATAATTGTTTATATAAATTTGGGATATAGTTATGAACACCATAGTATGAATATAATGTATATAGAGAGCATCGTATCAACAGCCCCAATATATAATATAATAAATTTAAAACATATATTTTTTTATCCCGTGCTAAGGGTAATGGAATATGTTTCATAAATGTATAATTATCCATGATTATATAAAATCAATTTGACTATAGAAATATATTATGTTAATCCATATATAATTCATTATAATCAATTAATATGGAGATCAAATTTAATATTTCAATAAATTCTATGTTCAAATTTTACCATAAAAAACAATAAGATATCTAGAAAATAGAATTTTATTATAGAAGTTATGATTCATAACTGTGAATGATGGAGAGTACAAATGATTTAATAAAATCTCAATATCAATATAGATATTTTCAATGGGAAAATAATATAAATATTATGTTTTTATAAAGCCCATGAATATATATCATGAGATGTGTTTATCTATTATATACCTATTCTAATTAAATGATAATTAATGTTATGGGAAAATAATTTATTTAATCTGGAGAATGTAATTACATAAAATTTTACTATCTATTTTCTTTAAGAAAAAAATATTCTAATAACTTATTTAACATCTACAAATTATTTTAAAAATTATTTTCATATGTTAAAATTTAATTTTAACATTTATTAAACTAATTAATTTAGTGATTATGAAAGGATGTAGCCATGTTATGAAATATACGATCCAAAATAAATGACATGGAATTAGGTAGTGGAAGTATTATTTATGAATACTATTTATTAAATCTTATTAAAGAGTTTGTTTCTTTTTCGATAAAATAATTCCATTCCCAAGAGAAAATAAAAAATAATAGTATGATTAAATTTTTCTATAATTGAAATTGATTGTCATATAAATATCCATGCGTTTAATTATAATGGAATCACCACCCTTAACTACCTATAGGGTGTAAATTATGCTTAGATATTATGAGGGTATTTCAAGAGGATTTGTAATTAGAAATTAAGATTATATAATTCTGATGTTATTAATATAATATGTTATTTATCACATGTATTTTACACATTTCTCATTTTGATGTTTAATGAAAAATATTTTTTAATTTTATATAAAAATAATTTTTCATTATATATATTATTTAAATTTTATAAAAATTACCATTATAGTTTTATTTTATAATTTTTCATGTCAATTTATCCTTAGGGTGAAATTTTTATTCTATTATAATGTATATATTTTTGGTGAATTTTGAAAATATATAATTTTATAAAAAATGCCACCTTTATGAAAAAACATATTTAATTGAATGGTTATGAAATAATTTTAGAAAATTTGGTATATTTATTTAATAAGTAAAATAAAATTATGAATTTTTAAATTCTATATTAACAGTTTTTAATATATGATAATATTTTAATGTTAAATATATTTTTATTTACATAAATAATATCATAGTTTTTATTAGAATTAGAAATTAAATCCAAAAAAATGTATTTCATTTTTTAGATAGAAATTTCCATTTTTAAAATAATATAAATAGAATTTGTAGGATTAAAAGTATAATTATTATGAGTAATTTTAATTACCACGATAATTGTGAATATGGTATTTAATATTAATTCTTTTATTAATATTTTTTAATTTTAATCTAATCAATTGAATTACATGAATTTAAGTAATTAATAGAATATTTTGTTTAAAAACTTATGTATAATTATATGAAAACAACTTTAACATATATAAAATTGAAAAAATGTAATAATAAAAATTGATTACAAGATTTTTCCACAAATTAACTTCTCTATACATTGAATGATTTAATTTAAATGTTAATAATAAGTTATATATAAATTTAATAGGTCATATTAAAAGTGAAATTAATTTTCATAAACATTTTTTAAGAGGTTTTGTTTTTTGAATTTTAGTTAAACCTATATTACTCAGGGAAAAAAAATTCCTAAAAAAACAAATGTCATATAATTTAAAAAAATATTCATAAATGACATGAATTTTTTAAAAAAAATATTGAAATAAAATTAGTAGGATTTATAGACCATATACAACACCAATATTTATTATTATTCACACTCAGATAAATTAGTCATTTAATGATGACATTACATTATTGAAAAATAATGGGAGTTCAAAAAAATAAAATATTGTTCAATGTTAAATTGACAAATTTACAATATATTGCATAATATTTTCTAATTTAAATATTTTTTTTAAAATAGATGAAACAAATAAAATTTTTATAATCCTCTGTTCAAAATTTTTTAAAATAATGTCATAATTTCCAGGTAGTCTTTCAATAGAAAGTTCAAGGATTAAACCTCAGTATTACTTAATCCTCATCTACTTCTTCAAATTCATTCACATAAAAAACTACCATATACAGAGTAATATTATTAATTATGTATCATTAGTATACTCAAGAGTTTGGTTAAATTTAAATAGAGTCATTTATTCATTTACATCGACATATCAAAACAAAATTACACTGATCGTGCATTTATGAGGACTAACACCTCCACAAAGGGATGTCATTCATTTTTCATCACAACATCTATTCACTAGTTATAAAGATTTAATTGATGATTAAACAAGAAATATATTATATTTCTATGATTATAATGTATAAAATTACAATCTGCATTATTTCCCTCTAATATATTTTGAGATACAAACTTTAACAACGGGTTGTGTAGGTGACACCCCCGATTAATTAACATATAAAATATTAAATAATGTTTATTTCTTTCATTATAAATAATCATATAATATGAAAAAAAATTAAAAATAACATAATTGTATATTTATTATAACTTTGTAATAATATTGGTAAAAAATAAATAATTTCCTAATGATATTTACTCATCAAAAAATGGAATGTTCATGTTTTAGTCAGTTTAACTAGGTACCATAATAATGCCACAAAACAGTATCATTGATTTATATGAGAACATAAATAATTATATTATTTTAATTTAATAATTGAATAATAAGTAGGTTTAATTTCAAGAAAGGTGTTATTAATTAATAAATTTTTTATTAAAATATCATTTTTGATCACAAAAATTACTAAAATATGATGAAACTAATTCTTTTTTCACAATATATAACAAAAAATGGAATTTGATAAGATATTTATAAAATAAATATAAAAAAAATTATATTCCCTTAAATTATATTTGGATTTTTCTTTTTGAAGAGTAATGAAGAACAAAACTTCTATTATTAAACCATTTCAACAGGACCATGTCTATTCTCACCTAGTATAGAAATTATAAAATTAATAAATAATATACATATAGAAAAAAACGATAAATAATGTTTATTATATAATGTTAGTATGATATTTTTTTGATATCAGAGATTAATATTTCAATACTAAAGATTCATTCACTCTAATTGAAGTCATAAATTAAGGTAACTATTAATTTTTTAAATTTTCAAATCTAGAATTCATATTCAATATTGTGCCCCATCCATTATATTATATGGTTTTTTAAAAACAATATTTCATCATAGTATAATGAATATATATATATATATATTTATTTATTTATGAATATGAATTTCCATTTCATGGTAACCCTGTTATTCTTATATTACCATTATAGTAATTTTTTGGAAACACAATAAATATTCATTGATTAATTTTTTTCCCTTTTAAAACCTACTTCATTAATTTTATGTTCATTTTGATCATTGATTTTTGTTAGTAAATTTCATCTCAATTTTTCGAGAACATACATTTATACAATAGAAAAAACTTTCAGAATGCAACGTTCTTAAGATTTTATTGTATAGATAATGTATTTTTCTAAATCCAATTTTATTTAATTGAGTAAAATATTTTTCAATTGGAATAATTCATCTATATGAGTTAAATTATTCTATTATTAATTTTATAATAATTTTAAATTTTTTCATAGAGTAAAAATGTATTTTTAGCTCAAATATTCTATCTCTATAAATTTATTTCTCATAATGTTGCAAATATTTTAAGAAAAACAACTGACCTCTTTTAAATATGGGTTGTCCTATATTTCATTGTTCATTATTCGAAAAATTATTAATTTTATTTTTAGATAAATAAATATTTTTACTATTTTGACCTTTCAATATTCCTTTATCAATTTTCAGCAATGTGGTTTACTACCACTTTTTATTGTACGTTTTTTGGAAAAGGAACAAAAAGATATTAAAAATGTTGAAAATACATTAAATATGAAAATTTTAATTCATCAATCCAAATTTCTTTTGAAAACCATTATCTAATTATAATGATCTATTATTGATTTCACGTTTTAAAAAGAATGTATTTTTGAAAGTATTCAATAAATATTATTGAAGATATTTTGTCATTTTCACGGATCAAATTTTAAAATATAACAATAATGTTAAATTTATTTCAAAAGTATTCAAAACAACATTTTAATAAAGAATTTTCAAATATTGTTATAAATCCATATTTTATACCAAATGTAAATGTGTTTTATGAAAAAAAGAATTTATATTTTCACCCCCATTTTCTCTTCATCTCCAAGAGATTAATATAAATAGATATTATTTAACATTTATGAAAATATAACTATCCTTTTAAAATAATATTTATCACTAATTAATATTTTGGGTACCAACTATTTACATTGCTGAGCTTAATTTGGGAGAAAACATTCTTATATAATAAAATCCCAAATTTATTCTAGTTGTTCATAATGTTAGAATATTGGATAGATTTTTTTCATAGAACATATGTTTTTTGATTTTTTGATGATTCATTTTATGTATGACGAGTCCTTGTGACAATTTGGAACTGATAAATCTTTGATACAATTGGTGTCTTATAATTCCTTGAGAATGTTTAGGTCTGATGTAACCTTCATATAGGTTGGGGATGATATAGAGCCAAAATGGTTTAGGACCACAAACTTTATCCTATTAATTATTTAATGACTTATATATAATGATATAATGTTGTTATTTGTAGATATTTTATGTTTTTATAATAGTAAATAGACATTTTATTTTTTCAAATTGTGGTGTCTATTAATTTTATTTCTCGTTACATAATTTCTAGGAATGATAAAATTTGCTCGCATGGTTATAATTTCTTTGTGAAATGATTTCTCCCAATGTATATTTTTATATTATATATCAAGGTCTTGGTGAGTTTCAAGGACACGTTCCATTTATTATTCTCAATGTATCATTATTATCATCTAATAATTCCACTCTTTTTCCATGTTATATGTTTGTTCATATGAGAATACATTTCATTTTATAATGATTTATAGGAAAATATTATTTTTACATGTAATCTTTAAGGAATTTTTCCCCCATTAAAGTTATTTGAAATATTATTATGATCTATCCATTGATGAAATGGTGATCATTTTTTAGAAACTAATTATTTATTCTCATTAATCTTTTATGTTTTTATTGACTATTTTTTTAGATATGTATAACGTATGGGATATCATGTATAGAGCCGAGATTAGTTTGATTGTGGAAAAATGTTCATATTTTTTGTATAATAAATGATTCATATAGGTATTACTCAAATAAACTAACTAAATGGATCTACATGTTGTGTGATATTACGGTATAATGTAATCATAATGTCATGTTTCGGAATTATTGGTTGGGATCATCTTACATGGTGTAAATGATAATTTTTAAATTCATTCTTTTAGAACCATACAAAGGATTGATTGTTCCATGAACCTCATAAAACACTAAGGATGATAATCAACATGTAAAATACAAACATAATATATTAATTTAAATATTAAACATTGAAATAAATGTATAAAACCAATATTTTGTCTTTTAGTTGATGATGATTTCCTTTACTTTGATAAAAAAACATTAGGATTATCACTATAGTAGGCTATGTTAGTACAACACAAAATCAATATAATTATATGGTACTATCTCATAAAAAGTATGGTTGTTTAGCCCCACAAAAATACAATAATGATATGATATTATCAGTTATAATAACAACATTCATTAAAATGTTGAGTCCTATACTCTAAAAAAATTGTCAACATGCCTTGAATGGCTCCATGATTCATAAAATCACAATATAATATATTATTGATGAAAATTTTCATGAATGGACTGGCTAGGTAAATGTAATAAATTATATATTATCCTCTTCTGAGAAGGAAATAGGAATATTTCTTCTATATTTACTATATATAGTTGAAGAGTTTTTATCATTCAATTTTGAAATAATTGAGCTCCATCTCAATAATACATGACATTATGTACGTTATGCACCCATAATTGGACATACTTTTGTTTTCCATCATAATAATTCAATCATTAAAAATCATTTATAGGAATATAATAATATAAATACTAATAAAAAATAAATAAATAATTATAATAATATGACTAACTGACCAAAAAATTATATGGTTTGGATTTACTCGTCATAACTATTTAGGCCCATCCCAAAGATGAATTTTTTCCTCATATAATTTACTCTATTTTTAACACTTTTTAATACAATAAATTGTAAAAAATCAATAAAAAATATTTTATCAGTATATCTCCTCTCCAAAAAATGTAATCCTAATACAAACCTCTCTCTCTACCTATGATACTCAAAAATCGTCAAAATATGTGATTAAATGATTTCTAGCATTATTGGGATTATCATTATAGATGGATGTCGGGACAATGATTGGATAATAAACTCTAACTCTCCAAAATTCATTTTAGGTGGAATAAATAAAGCTTGTATCATCTTGCAAGTGTGTATATTAAGAGAGGAGAAAAAAATCCCTCAAGACATAATAGGTACCACCTAACTGTAATCATTATTTACATGTGTCAAATAATAAATATTACTATCTTCAAACTATGTTTGATGATAATTATCTAATGATGTTTATGAAGGTATTACATCATAGCATAAAAAATAACTAAATTCTCAAACACTACTATAATCTTAATCATACCCAACCATATGTAGGTCATATTGTCTAAGAAATGATGTTCTATTATCACAATATTATGCCCAACATGGATACCCATATACAGAAGTTATGTAATCAACATTGGAAAAATAATCATTATACTACTATAATAAACATATAGAATCCCTCAAAGGAATAATAAAATACAAAGGAAAACTCGTGGTATCCTTCATTGGTGTTGTTTCATGAGAGAAAAAACCTGACTGTATTCTCTCACTATAGAATATAATTGAGCAACCAATATCTAAATATATTCTATGAAAAATCATATCCAGAATATTCCTAAGGTGTACTTGGGTCCATAATGAATAATCATAAATTATCATTCAACCATATAGAGGGTAAAAGCACATATAATAAATATTTCAACACCAAATATTATTCTAACACCTTTCAAAATAGGGGATCAAACTTCATCCTTTGACAATAAGTACCATAATTATTTTTTATAGAAACATAATCATATAAGATAATTCTATGTAGTGAATAATAATTAATTCATAAATCATTGTTTTGATAGTGGGTCTGTATAATAAATTAAATAAAAAAGTTAAAACTCTTATTTATTACTTAATTAACATGGATTTGGTCAATTTTAAATATAAGAAACCACTTATAGTGAACACGTATACCACACCAAACCAATGGTTGTCTCATGAGAATCAATCGAAACTACTATATATTTTAAAACATTGTATATAAAAATAACAATTGTATGATAATCAATTATGCTCTTGGGGGATGTATATAACCAAAGAAATGGAATTATTCAATTCCATGTTACATTACTAATCATTGGTTAAAGAAATAATAAATCATGTGGTATTTTCTTAATGACAAAATTAAAAAAAATATTTTTGTATATGGATGTAAACCATCATTCAATAAGATTATCCCCAATGTAATTTAAAATATCAAAGTAGTTATAACAGCTAATGGATAAGAAATATCATAACTATCCATGATATAATTCATGTACCATCATGACTATACCCCATAACCATGTATTTAAAGATTCTACTTGATCAATATATTATCAATATCTTGGTGACTAGACAAATATATCAATAAAAAAATAACCAATATCCCCTATCTACAATAGAAAATAAAAATAACATAACATATTTTCACAAAATCTACTATTTAATCCTATAAAAACAAAAAACACTATACACTATATATTATAAATCCAATAGTATAGAATCCTAAACACCAAAAACCAAAAAAGGGGGATATATTAAATTATTCATACAATGTACAAGTGTTTTAAAAGGATTGAGAATTTTATTATTCATAGAAGGAAAAATAAAAATATACATTTCACTAGAAAAGATAAGATATAACATCAAAATATAGTGAGAACATGATTACCACAACTATTATTTCACTGAAAATTTCACATATTTTACTTTTATAATTCCCCAAGAATGGATTTAAAATAAGTTTTACCTTATATTCTAAATAATGGGTAGTATATAATATAAGAATATGTAACATACACATGGAATATTTGATATGGAAATAATAAATAAAAAACATCATGCCATAATCTACTGAAAAATAAGGGCATGTTATATCTATTACATTAGATAAAAACATGGATAAGAATGATCATTAGTCTCATACTAATAGAATTTATAATAATGGAGAACAAAAACCTATTTTTAAGACCAAAATCAATTAAATTTTACTATGATGGAAATATTCCTACCCAAAAACCCAATATTGTTTTAAATGTACATTTCAATCCATCAATGGGATATATAATTCCATGGCCCACCTATCACTTCGTTAAGTCGAATTCATTCTTAATAATATTAATCAAGAATATTCATGTTGTCCCCTAAATAATATCTTACTAAATAATATTTGATTCTATTTAAAATGATAAATAAGAATATCAAACCCCCACATTAAATTAATTAATTTAGATGTCTAGGAGAACTTACGTAAATAAACATAGATGGCATGGGATATAAAAAATATTACACAATTTTTCATTGTCAAGGAAATATATTTTTGATTGAAAAAAATGTAAAGGGATATGCCAGAAATATAATAACTGGGTTAAATAATCTACATTGGTAGGAGAATGATTTAATGTTAGAAAATATCATTCATCATAGTTCATTATTTATATGTGAATATTATAAACATATCTAATGATAGTTTCGAACTAACAATATTGTAATAGGAAAACTCTTTTTGGATATTAGTGATGACTAATTTAATGATAATCTAACCCTTTGTGGGGTGATTACTTTAAATTTACACTATATAATTTCCACATCCACCAAATAGTTTCCAGATAATGATGTATTTTTATCAAATTAAAAACAATTTTCATTTCCAAACCTTATGATGGGTCTTGCAATATGGAAAAGGAAACTCTTGAATAAAAATAATATTATAAATGAATAAAAATTTTATCTTGTAATTAAATTTATATTCATGAGTATTATATAATAAGTTATTTAAATTAAATTTTTACAGTATAAAAAATCGGTGATGATTATTACCTGAGTTAAAAAAATTAGCCTAAAACAAAAAACCCATACTTCTGTATTGTGTATAAATGTAATCATAACCTAATGAAAAAGTGAGATTTATAAATAACATAAAACCTAATAATAGTTTAACTTAATGACCTAAAATTTCAAATAGGAATTATAAACACCACATAATGTAAAATAGATACACAATGAATAATATGTTTCGAAGAGATTCATTTGAGATAAAACAATCATACCTATTGTATTGAAATACTCAAATAAACTATAACCTATAGTATAATATATATATATATATATATTTTTCTTAATTAAATAATTAATCGTATCCATTTTCATTCGTAGTCTTGAAAATTTTTAATTCCCTCAATGATTTCAGTTCATTTTAAATTTGAGGTGTTTATAGTTTTGAACGTGTTTAGTATTTTCATAATTGTGTTGTTCATATTATTCATTTATCTAAATTTTATATTTACAATTTCAATAATTTTATTGACATGGATCAATTAATATGCATTAGTTCATTTAAAAAATATATCAGGAGTGTTCTAGTCTTTATTGATAAAGATGAGATCGATAATAAGCATGGTTCGGTGATTCATGATAATATGAGTTTTTCTACTTAAATAATTTATTAAATATTGATATAATTGTTTTTAAAAAATAACTATATTTATAAATTTATATTATTTTTACTAGTAATTATTTTCCCATAGTCAATCGTGATAAAAATTTATAGTATTATTCAATTAGATAGTTAAATTTACCCAAATTAGAACATACCATGATTGGTTGAATGATTATGATTTGGTTTTGTTGTAACATCAATATAAAAGTATTATAATGATCTTAATTTGTATTAATTGGTGTGAAGAATCCTAATTATAATGAATTATTATAATAATTATTGGATATGATAATATTTTACAACTTGATAAAATATTCACCCTCCCAATAATCTTATTTAATATGATTAAATTAATAATGAACATGTTTTGATAATATCATCAATTTTTTCCATAGTGTTTTATAAATAAAAATAATTATATCTTCAACATAATATTGGTGAGTTAGTTCCGTCCTAATATTCAACATTATATGGTGATGAAATGAAAAACATGTTATGTCATAGAGGCGGTAGTTCACACAAAGAAAGAACAACAATATTTTTATTTAAGGAGAAGACATCTCAATGAATAATGATAATAAATATAATATATTAAAATTTGTGTATATAAATAATAAAATATCTATATACTAGTGTTTCTAGAAAAAATTCCATTGAGAATAATTTAGAATAAAACTAAGTAGTTCATAGTACTCACATTGGGTTCTTGGATTTTTCTTGGAGTTATTCCATAAATTTAAAGGATTTGGCTAACAATTTTGACAATGTGAGTACATTATTAGAATAGGGTTATACATATGTTAAAATCAAAGATTATTAAGAGATAATTTGAAATACAAGTAACTATTGAAGTGGTGAATGTGTTTCCTTATTATAGTTGAAGGGAAGGGTAGTTAATTTAATAACCCTTTAATTTTCAATAAAAGTACTAGTACTGTTAATGATTAAAATATCATAAAATGGATAAGTTTGATAGGAAAATAATTGTGTGTTGAAACTAACATTAACCTCTCCATTTTTGACAATTTTGAATGATTTATGGTTTTTTATAACTTTATCCTTCAACTATATTGATTATTACATTTTTACAAATTTCAAAACATAAACATTAATTTTTATAAGAAATATTAAGAATTAAATTTTAAAAAAATTGATACCTCTAATTTAAAATTAAAAAAATCAAATGATAGAATTATTTAGGATATTAAAATTTAATTTTGAAATAAATCTTCTTAACAACATTTAAATGATTTTATAGAAATTACATTTTTATGTTTTATATTAATATATATAATTTAAAACTATTTATAATAGTAATTTTAATTAAATTAATTGATTTATTATATAATAAATAATTGATATGGTGAGTTGATGGAAAAATAAAACCAAACCTCCCATGTATATAGTCGATTCAATGAAATGACCAAGAAACATGTTTTATAGTAAAATAACAATATAATTATTTGTATAAATGGTTTCAATATTTTTTATATATTCAATGAATATTTAAAAATATATAATTTAATTCATTTAGTTCTAGTTTTATTATATAACATTATTTCAAATCACCTAATTTACTTTTTTAATAATGTCAATTTCATATAAATTATGGGTTTTAGAAAAAGACTAATTTTTCCAACAAACTGATATATTCCAAAAAAGATCAAAAATTAATTATATTTTAATTTTGAAATGGTGAAATAAAAAATTTGGTCAACATGGTCAATTAAAAATTAATAAAAAAGTTAATAAAATTAATTATCTAATAAAGGGATTAAAAAGGGATCATTTCAGTAATAGTTTCTAGATGTAGCATTTAGAAAATATAGTAACATCATTGGTATTACAGTTAACCCCATAAATATTTTCATCCTTGAAAATTAGGGTATATATATCATGTATTGTAAAAATTTGGGTACTACATCAATATAGATTCTTTAAGTTCCCAGGTTGTTTCATCTAATTTGAGATTTCATCAAGGGACTTTAACCAAATGAGTAAACAAATTTCTTAACACATCTTATTTGTTGTTAGGAATCAATAAAGGAGTATCAATATTGGACAATTTTGCCTCCAAATATCATCCCTCATATGTGAGATCATACACTCGTTTTTAATATAATGAAATACAGAATAGTTTTTGTACTATATAATGATTGGGTGGAAATGAAAATTTGTAGAATATTACCAAAATTTTAATTCTATTTCAAAAGGAAAAATTTACTTTGGGATTAAAATTCCATTTTTTTTAAAAACATAAAAACCCCTTCTATGGTGAATTCTTCAACAATAAATGATCCCCAACATAAAATTCCATGTGTCTAATTTTATTATCAAGACAACTCTTTATTTTTTGTTGGACTGAATTAATGTCATCATGAATATAACATACTATAATATTTCTCACCAGAATAAGCATTAAACAAATTTCTATCCTATCACCATTTTCTTCTGAATATTATGTAGGATTAAACCACTTTCCATTCAATTCTTTAAATAATTCCATTTTTATTCTTGGTGGGAAATATTTATTTTATGAAAACTCCAAAAAAATCTAAATACCAATTTGACATAGAATGGATGTTATGAGATTAAAAAACAATATGACATTCATGTAATGTATGGTTTTATTATATTAAACATTTGTTTAGGGATGGGAGTGGGTTTATAAATATATTTTAGTGTTGTTATCCCTTTGAGTACTCCTCTATAATTTCAATGTAAACTGAAGATTATGATGTGATAAAATCGATAATGGTTCCCCATGGAGCCTTATGATTTCATTAATATTGATTATATTAATTGAACCAATGTGTTTATATTAACATATCTCTATGAAATGAGATGTAATATTAAAATGATCAAAGTTTACCCATATTTAATTTTTTTCCTTGGAGTCTTTGAGGGTCTAGTGAAAAAGTACATTGAAATATTGTCCCACTTTAATACATATATTTACTCTGATTTGATGAATTTATTTCGATTTTATTTTTCATAATTTAACTTTTGGAGAATTTTTGTTGGAACAAATAATATTTAATTTCTCACATCATAATATATTAGTAGAAATATTCCCTTTAATCTCTATAACTCTTTGTGCTTCCTTAGTGTATAGAGAAATTTGTTCTAGTAATATATCTATTTGTTCCTTCTAGAACAGATTGTTCTAAAAATAAAACAAGGGGGAATAATCCATCCCATTACCTATAAATTAACATATATAAATATATTAAATATATATATATAAGAACCATCTAGTTCATCATCCTGGATATAACGTCACACTCTCTCATACTCGATGAATTAACTGTCTTGTTTTACTTCAAATGGTGGTGGTGTATTTGGAAATCACACTCCCTTTGTAATCCTCTGTTTTCCATAGGTTTTGTATCCCAATTTCTCTCTACACTGTGATAGAGCTTCATCCATTTCATTTGTGGGTTCAGGTCCCTTTCGGCTATGACCCTTCTAGTGGTGGCTTCACATGGGTTTCTCTCTACCATAGTTCACCTATTTTGGTTCTTCCTTTTGGTGGTTGTTTGTTCAGTGAGATCAATATGAATTATCTCCCAAAATTCTCCATTCTTTATCTTCTCCATTCTTAGTGGAGCCTTCATTTTTTTCATTCTGGATTTTATTTTCTGTTATTGCTTATATTTTGGAGGATTACTCTTTGAGCTAGACACTTAAGTTATAGGGTTTCACCTCCTTCTCTTTTGGTTGCACACTCCCTCCCTTCATATTGTACTTTTGGTTTTTTTTCTATTCTCTCATCTATCCATAGGGATTTTCTTCCTCCCCCATGTTAGTGGTCTCAAATTATGTATTTTTATATTGTGTTTTCACATCTATCATCTTGGTATTTATTGTTTCTTTCACTTTCTATTAGTGATAGGTTCCATGGAAGTGAGGTCCACCTCCATCTCCTTTATTGTATTGATTCCCTCTCCCAACACACTTATAACCATATTATTATGGAGTGATGGGGATGTGGGTGATTTTGGATTTTAATGGGTGTGTGTTGGAGGATTCATTTATTATTTGACATATTTTTTCTACAATCAAGCCCCTATCAATGACAATGTTTATCCCTATTACAATCTTTCTTCTTGATCTGACATTTTATAGACACCATATTGGTCTGTTGTAATGGTGTTCTAGGAAGTTTCTCAATGTGAGGATATAACATCAATGTTGTTCTGTGTTTTTTCTATTAGTTTCTATCTTCTGTTAATCTCATTTTATATGGTGGTTATGATTCAATATCTTCTCAGCTTTAGGTGAGTTATTCCTACAAATGGCCCTAGATGTTTTTTGTGGGGATCGAGGATGGTGTTTCCATGATTTAAAAGGTTTTAAGTTTTTTATTTAAAATTGTATTTATCTTTGTGATGGGTTTTTAGTGTCTTAATCTTTGTGGTTATTCTTGTTTTTAGTGTTCTGTTATAGTTTATTTTGGAGACGATAAGGGATTTTGGGAGATAGTTTTCTCTAGTGAACTTATATGGATGATTGGTAGGTCATGAGTTATGGTTCAGGACTAGAGGTTTTGATAATGGATTAATTTTTAATTTTGATATTTTAATCTATTTTTTTGAAAAAAAATTGTATAAACATTAATAATCAGGGATGTTTATGTAAGGCTCTATGTTTCCCAAATGTGGATTTTCAAAAAAAAATTATTGGGTGTAGTCCATGTGTAGTTCGAACCATCTTCTTTCCCCAAAATTTAGATAACTCTGAATGAATATATACTTTAATCTTCTTTGTTAAATATATATAATATATACCACATAATTAACTATAGTGTTAGTGACTCGATATTTTGGGTGAATCTTTTTAGGACCAGGATAATTGGGATGGTCATATTTAGGTATTTTATTTTTTTCAATGATGTTTTATAAGAAAATGACATTTTAGATGAAAAGAAATCATATAAAGATTTTGGGTGAAAATTAGAGAATCCATTGTATTCAAGAAAACCTGACTCACAGTGGTTGTGAAAGTCCATTATATTGAGAATTTTTGTTTCTGGAGAAAAACTATCATTGGACTCAACTCAGGTAAACACTGGATGAATATATCATATTGGGTGAGAATCACAGTATTCAGGGCTACAATTTAAATGCAATGATGCTCTTTTGATTTTTGAGTTATCATAAATCATTAGTATGATTCAAAACATATGATGAAAGACTAATGAAATAAATGGAAAGTGAAAGATATGCTGCCAATTTAATTTCAAATTAATCACATCTTGATGAGAAGAGATAAATTGTGCTAGAAATATTACTTAGAGTCTGATTGTAATAATATCAATAATATTCAGAATGAAATCTAAATAAATATTTTGATGAAATATTCAGATGTTAAAATACCTTACCTAGTAATCTAGATGATACTAAACCGTGTCCTCTGTATAATTAATTTCGTGAAGGATGTCATGATCCAAGAAGATGTTTTTGAAGAAAATGAGTTTCTGAAGTTGAAGCTACTAGAACCGGTACATTTTAATAAGCATGTCTTCTTATTCATCAAAGGTAGAATTTTTATCATTGTGAAATGTGGTAAAGTTGTAATATGAACTGGAATTAGACTTTTATTTTATAAGAGTGTGAAGGAAACAGATAGATGTTTTGTCAAAGGGGGATAATGAAATTTTATGGTTGGGATGATTTTTGGTAGATGTGAGAAAATAAAGGTACATATTTTTAGTCAGACCAAAATACAAAAGATATAAATCATTATAGAATAAAGATGATGGGTATCATATTCAAAAAGTAATTAAATAAATTTATTTGTTTTTCAAATGGTTGTATCAATTAGGTTAAGATACATCGTATCAGAGTTGACACAGATTCATATTACTAATCATAATGACAAAATCAAAATTGACAGATAGCAATATAATCAGATCAGAAATCGGAACAGAGAATCAGATTCTAATGGTGTGTGTAAAGAGTGTTATAAGAGAGATAAAGAATGATAGAATACTCAAGAAGGATCAAGAAGAAATGAAAAGTTTTTAGAAATGTTGAAAAAATCAAGATACAACTGAAATTCTACAAATCGTGAAAATTTATGTAATTTGGTTGAGTGTAATTTTTTTAAAAATCCCATAAATACCAAATTTGTGTCAATTATGAAATATAAACAATATATCATACTTTTTTGACTAAAGTTATGTTCATCAGAGGTAGTGAGAAGATAGAGTGCTGATGAAATTGTAAAGATAATAATATGTTTCTAGTTCTTTTCTTGAAGTATTCATGACGGGTAGAAGACAAAGCAGAATATATATGATTGCAATATATTCTGTTGATCTTCATATTCCTTTGATTATAATATTTAGTTAGTTATTGTATATGGAAGGATTATCATATTTAACGAGTGATTATTATGGGATGTATTATCATATTTAGATTTCTAGATTGAGGAACTTTTTTTCAGATTTTAATCAATTTAATTATGTATATATATATTATAATATTTAGAAATTGGTTTAAAAATTAATAGACTAGGAAGTTGGGTGGAGTATTATTAAAAAGTTCATAAATTTCATACCAACATCTTGGTTGGAAAGTGAATAATTTCTTTTAATGTTTATATTTTTGATAGTTGATAATGTTTCACCATAACAGGCTTAATATATATATATATATATGATAAAATTTGTATAAAGAAGGATAACACACACTATTGAATTATTAACATTGAGATACAGAAGTGAAATAAAATATCCTACTTGTTCTATACCTCATAAATGGATTTTTTTTTCTATGGTATTTTGGGTTATTGGAATCTTTCCAAAACATACGATGGATGTAGCTATTGATATTGAATTGTGAAGCTTGTAAATTCTTATGTTCATGTGGATGTGTGTTTATATTTTTTTGAGCAAGAAAAGAAATATTCAATAGATAGAAAATGTTTATTAATTTTATATGGAAACACAAAATAAATGATATCATGGATTTACCCCTCCCCCTATCAATGATTCAATTATCTGGATTATGTGCCTACAATTTGTATCAAATAGACGACTCCTTTCTTGTTTATATGATGTAATTTTGAAGATACGTTGATAAAGAATCTAAATTGTTACAATAGTAAAGTTATTCTAGTTTTTGTTTGTTATAACTATCATATCTATAAAGATAGAATGATTCATTGTATTATTTATATTGGATATGATGTTCTTGAAGCTGTGATAGATGGTTTTACTCATTTTTATGACAAAGTTATTACATATTTTTATTAGAAGAATCCTAAGAATGATGTAATAGATAAGATTTTTTTTCTATAAAAACTTTTCTAACATGAAATTTTATTGATGAAAGGTGTTTCCATATCTATAGTTTCATTGGAAAAATTAGAAAACATATATGAAGGAAATACCCAAGTAAAGAAAGAAAAATTTCAAATCTAGATGTTGTAATATTAATATTAAAAAATGGATGATTATTAATCAATATGAATCTTGTTTACCATGTAAAATAATATTTTCTACACTATCAGATGTCTTCGTGACAATTTATATGATTCTATGGTTATTTGAATGATTTGGAGAATACTTCCTGGCTAGTTTTATGAGAAAGTTTCTTCGTTGAAATATATAGATCTTCAAACATTATTTATAGATGACATTCATATAACTCTCATCATTTATGAAAATATAATGGAGAAATATATAAATTGAAAAATTAATGTATAAAGTGAAATTTATTTCAATGCTTCTAGGAAAGTTAATTCAATGAAGATTCTTATTGAAGAAGAATCTGGTGGTTTTGAGTCTATAAATGAGGTATGTAAAAATCATTATTATATTTTATCATTTTTATCTAAAAATGTGGGAAGAGTTGCATGTAAAAATAAATTGAAACATCCATTCAAATTTTGTGAATGTAGAGCCATTAGGAACTTTGCTACCAAATAACCATGTAGAATTAATGAATAAGACAATAATAAAAAAGAATGGAGGCTAAAATTATATTCGATTAAATAGAGTGATCAAGATAAATATATTTCTAGGGGGATGCTAAGAATGTTTACAAATCCAAAAATAATACATTCATATCTAATGATGATGATGAAGAAGACAACAAAGTTGAATAAAATATTTCAATAGGAATGGTTTGTGAGAATATAATTATTCCATTAGTGAATAAAGAATTATTCATAAGGATAAAATATTTTGAATAATAAACACAACATGAATTAAATTTCAAAAATGATTTGAATTAATTGATAAAAAATATTAGAATAATTTAAAACTAAAAAAGTAGTTTCAAGATGAATCTCCCTGAAAGGAAAAAGATAGAGATACTTGTCTTGAAGATAGATGATATGGGTGGTCTAATGATTGAAAATAGGTTCCAACCACTAGAACTATTTATTAATTATATTAAAAACATGTAAATATTTCAAGTGGTTTTATTTTTTCGAAACCAACACATCAAAAGTTGCTTAACAATTATCAGAAGCCGTAGATAAATAGAGAAAATGAAGATGAAAAATATCTTGTTGATGAAAATTCATTGAAACCAATATAAAGATAACAACCATGGATTCTTAATAGTGTTTTTTCTTCTAATATGATAGGATATTTAATATATTTTGATTAATTTGAATGAATTGAATGAATTAACAGTAACATTTGGTATGGTGAATCATTTAAAAAACAAAGTTTTGGTTTGACCGTTATTAGGAAATGATTCAATCAAATAAAGATTTATATGCTGATATGATGAAACATATGCTACTAAGAGTTTCAAAACATTGTGATGAGGGTAATTAGGTTATGTTTATGAATTATGGGTTTGTTTTGAATAGTGAGGATTATGGGATTATTGTTACAAGAGGCCAATATACCAAAGGAATTTTTTTCCATGTTGTTTAAATACAGAACTCTTATTACTTGAGTGTGTTACAAGAGAAACAAGTGTTTCATTAATGGATGGTAAACATGTGTAAAATAAAGTAGACATGGTTATAAATGTGAGATAGTGTTGGAGTAATTTCTCATTTTACAAGATGAAGATATATTTGTATCACTATTTTTTTTAAAGTAAAGATTACACAATCTATTTATAAGAATGATGAAATTTTTTCAGAATGGCCCCTAGAGCTTATTCATTCAGATATATGTTGGATGATGGAATGAGAATTAAAAAAATATAAGTATTTTATCCCTTTTATTGATGATTATATATTCCTTACTTATGTTCTGTATATAAAACATAAACAAGATTCACTAGAAATGTTTTAGTGTTTTCGGAAGAATGCTAGTATTTAATGTCAGTATTTAGTAAAGATATTGATAACAAATAATGATGGTGATTAAATGATGAATAATTTGACTGTTTTATTTATATTCATGGAATTTAGAGTGATTATAGATCCCCATACAATACTCAACAAAATGTTTTTTTCAAAAAGAAAGAATTTTTTTATAGAAATAAAGAGAATTGTGTTACTTGAACATATTCATTCTCATTAATATTGGTGGAAAGTGATGTGTACTATTGTGTATATTAAAAACTGATGTTTTTAAAAATTAGGTTCAGATAAAACTTAGAAGAATTTTTTTATGGAGAAACTATAAGTTTGTTCCATTTACGATTTTTTAGGATTCCGTGTATTATTATGAATAAATGTGGAAACATCGGAGTGTTTTAGAATAAAGGTGAAGATCAAATTTTTGACAGATATTTAACTAAAATAATATTATATATATGTTTTAGCAAAGAAATATGATGAATTTTTTATTATATTATGTGAATTTTACTAAAAAATATAATAAGGATAAAAAACTGTTGTAGATAATGTTGTTGATCATAATAAGGAATGTTTTGATAACAATTTTGATAAGGATAAAAATAATTGTAAGACTACTCAAGAAGAAAAAGAATCCGACTTAGCTATTTTCAGTGATGAGGAACCACCTCAAAAATATTGTCTAAGACTAAGGATGTATGGGGATTCTCGGAATATTATTTGTGATCTAAATCAAAATGATCAAAGTAGAACAAAAACAAATGCTATTATATATACATCATTGTATTTAAAATTTTACCAAAATGATGTGAAAGAATATTTTGAGTATCCGGAATAGTTTCATGACATGAGTGATGAGCTGGGTCAGATATAAATGAATAATACATTGAAATTTATTCATAAACTAGAAAACACAAATTTTATTGGTAAAAAGTTGGGTTTCCAAATCAATCTAAATAAAAATGATTATTTGATATGAAAAAAAATAATATTAGTGTGAGAAGTTTATTGAAGAATTGATGTTATTGATTTTGATGAAAAAGTTTCTCTGCTGGAATGGTTAGAAAGAATGTGAATTTTTATTTCCATTGGTTCACAGTGAAGTAACAAAGACATTCAAATAGATGTAATGTAATCATTTCTTAATTGGAATATTGATGAGAAAGTTTATATTGAACAACCTTTTGGATTTGATGTTGGGAATGATAAATGTTAATTTCTATATTGTTGAATGATTTGTATTAGATGAAATAATAATTGAGGGAATGGTATACCAAATTGGTTACTTTCTTAAGAAACATGAGTTTTATGAAAGGAATATTTTATAGAAATCCATATATTAAATACTTTCAAGAGTATTACATAATTATAATTGTTTATGTTGATGACAATATATTTACTCAGAATAATGATATATCTTGTGAAATATTATATACTGAAATGAAAAAGGTTATTTAGATTAAACTGTTGGGGGAAATTAAATACTTTCATGGGATAAACATTTACAAAATAAGAACCACACATTCTTTAAATAAAATAATATACTAAGAAAATTCTTAATAATTTCTGTATGGAAAACTAAAAACCAATTTCAAAACCGATTTTAGTATGAAAAAATTCTATAAATATGGAAATCTACAAGATATTGATTAGTAATAGTTTCAAATTATTATTGAATGTTTTTTTATTTAAATACCTCTAGACCTAGTATATTTTACGTTTTCACCTTCTATACAAGATTTTAGTGTGATCAAAAAATCACATTTATTAGCTGAAACAAATTAGCAGATACCTCAAAGGCATAAAAAATTTACAAATCATGAATGAGAGCTAAAAAAGTATTAATTTTTTTGGTATTCTGATTCTAATTGGGTAGGAAATATCAATGATTGAAGATCCACATCTGGTAGAATATTCTTTATTGGTAAAAGTTGTATTAGTCATCATTCAAATAAAAAGAATTTAGTAACTCTTACTATGGACAAATATGAGTATGTTGCAGCTTCTCAAGACAATACCCAGCTTATATGGATAAAGTCATTTTTATAAGATTTACTTATTGAATTGATGTTGCCCTTGCACTTGTTTTATGATTATCAATGAGAATTCAATCTCACCAGGAATCAGGTACAAAATTCTCATTAAAAAATATTCATAAAAAATATCATTTCATCAAAGATAATGTGGAAAAGAATGAATTAAAGCTTTAGTATGTCCCTATACAAGAACAAGTTTCTGAAATTTTTACAAAACAATTATCAAGGTAATCCTTTTCTAAATTATAACGACCCATACTTTACATAAATTTTTATTACTTAAGAATTGAAGCACACTGATTACAACATATAACAAAAACAAGAAAAGACCGTATAGGTATAGTGTCTTTTGAAACTGGGAAACATAAACAACTGGTTCATAGAGCATCTACTTTGCCTCCCATTTATTTCATCATATCTAGAGTCCCTTTTTGGCATATTCTACTTAATAACCTTCTTACTGACCTGGGGAAATAAAACATACAAAAGGGTGAGCTCAAATGCTCAGTAAGGGTAAACAAAAGAAATATCAATCACATCATATACATAAGCACATAACTTTTGGAAATCTTAACCTACAAAAAAGATCATAATTTCATAACATGGGATAAATAATATCAGTGAAATGTAATCCCAATAATCATAACTTAAAACATGAAGCTTTGTGGCATACACACATAATCATATAGAATCATTTCTTATTAGTCAAGACTCATTGCCTAGACTATCTTAGTGGACAAAGTCCATTTCTGAACCGAGTTCACTCCTCGTTTCAGTCCTGTTTCACTGAACCAGTATAACCTACCGTTCGAGCCATGCCTATCCCATAAGATATCAAATCCTTACCCAATGCATTGGAGGGAGATAACGGTCCTACCCATCTCATAATGATACCATTCTTATGTGTGTCACAAAATCATAAATCATACATCATTGCATAACCCATGTAGTAAAAATGGTATTCTTAAACAACATGACATCATAAAACAATTCATATAAGATAAAGGAATTCATAAAAATATTTCCATCACAACAGAATCAAATCCAAGTAACAATAGGGATAGAAACAGAACCCTATATTATCTTAGATGGAAAATAATTTTGGTGAAACACTTAAACTCCATTCTTGAGGAAAATATCCTTTCTACTTCAAAAACAGTTTTCCTTTCTTAATATGTCATACAATTCTAATCTAAAAGAAGTTGATTAAAAATAAACATGAAAACTTTTAAAGGATGATTCTTGTAAATAATCTTTTAAAAATCCATTCATGTCGTATAAGTTAAAAAAACATTCTTCTCGTACTTTTGTCGGAAAAGTCAAAAAGTACCTCGTACGAAAAACAAAAAAAGATCCCTTTCATATATTTTACTAAAAACTCATGGAAGGGTAAAATTGGATTTAAACAATTGTAGGTGGATGGAAATAATATTACATATTGAGGAAACATGTATGTGGATGATAAAATACACCCCCATAAATTTCAAAGTATAAACAATCTCGGATAAAAATGAGATTGTGATATTTTCCTTACCTTAGGTCTGTTTTGCTTTGTAAGTGTCCAAACCTCTTGTATAATGATTTAAATAATGTTATTGACTCATTACAGAATCATAATTATTGTTATGATATCATATATGGTCATATTCTTAGCTTCTTATTAGTAATATTTCATTACTACTTGTTATTCGGGTGTTTATTACTTTTTGTTCTTATGCGTGTTTTTTCGAATAAATTCTTATTCTTCTCTTTAGGTTATAGATACCTAATTTCCAGAATGGTATTAGTGTAATATATATCATATTCATTCATTCAATTCATTTATATAATCATTATGAAATGAAGATCATGTAGAATGAGTCGCATCACATCGTGGAGACGGTATTCCGTACGTACGCACGAGCGATGATATCATTCCCATGATCGTGTAATTGTATTGGAGTGTATGTATACTATTTCAGAATCAATATCACTTTACAATAGTTATATATAGTCCTTATTTATACCATTATACCCATCCAACTAAGGTGGTGGTGGAAAATAGATTACACCACGGCGTGGAGACGGTATTCCGTACGTACGCACGCGCGGTGATTTATTTTTCCGTAGGATGGATAGATGGTGAAATAGGGTTGTTTCATACTTATAATAACATATTAGTATAAGATTTATACTGATTTTATTACTTCATAACGAAACAACTAAAGAAGAAGAAGTGGAAGAAGCAATAAAGATGAAAGAATCGGTAACGGGCATTACCTCTTCTTTGAAGCGCCTCTTTGAGACCTCCTTTTAGGGCACTAAAATTGGTCTTCAAAGAAGACCAGAACCTCAATGATGTTTCTAGGGAAGTGTAGAGGAGAAATTGGCAGGGGTTGGCCGAGCATGAAGGCTCAAAGTGGTGTGAGGAAGAGGGGGAGGAGGTGTCCTTTTATAAGGGAGGAGAGGGGCTCCTTTGGAAAAACTAAAAATATTATTTTATTATAAAGTCAAGTTCGGTTTTAAATAGCTCCAAATTGATTTATTTCGAAGCTAAGGTGGGCATGTGTCGAAATCCTCTCATCCAATATAATTTAGACAAGTTTAGGTTCCTATTTTAACCTTATCATTTAGATTTCACATTAAGTTAAATAATTTTACTTTTAACGTGTCTTCTTGTGTTCTTATACTATAAGGTTAATAAACATACTATATCAAGCCAAACGAACCCCAAGTTGTATATTATTAATATATATAACATTATCTAAGTCATTTGGCCGATCCTTATATTTTTAGGTATAAAATAACAATTAATAATATAATATTTGTTTTAAAAACTATTTTATGTCAATTTTGACACTATTTATTAATTGATTTTTGTGAAACTCATAACAGAATGATTAGTTAGAATAAAGTTAATTAAATCAATAATAACATGTCATATTAACCTATAAAATTATTGGAATTCCTAAAAAGTCTCAAATTACATTTATTTGGGTATTTATAACATCAATTATATCAATATTTCATTAATAAGATAATTATTACATCATCATTGTGTCATAAATAAATTAGAATATTTAATGTCTAAAAATTGAAAATAAAATACCATTATGTGGGAAATATTTTTATATTTCTAATTAATATTTATTGTCGAATTTATCTTATGTATAACCCCATATTAAAAATGATTTACTTATTAAACATTGATTTTAACTATTATAACCCTTCTTTTAATAAATTAATAATAAATGTCCTAATCTAATCCAAGTGGGCCTAAATGGTCATATTTTATTCATAAGGTTGTTTTTGGTCGAATTACACTTGTCCAATAAAATTAGGACATTATTTAGGGTAATAATAATATCACTTTTACCCTAAATTACCCTATTTACTTTTAACCGTGGTAAAAAAAAGTAAAAAGTTACTATTCACCAAAAATTATTTTAATCTCACTGAACCACATTTTACTTACTGACATCTACCGTGTCTCTCAGATTTTCGAAATTCCACTCACAGAAGCGGTAAAATTAAGTTTTATGAAAAATTCATTTTTTTAACTACCACTTAGTGGTTTCACTATTCATCAAAAATTGAATGTTTTCAGAAAAATACCAAAATTTTACCCTAGGCTAATTTCGATATTCCGAATCCAAAAATGAAGTCCATTTTGAAAAATAAAATTTATAAAATTTCAAAAAGTGGTTATTACTATTCATAACGGCTAGTTTTAATAATATTTTAATAGCATGTCATTTTTTAGTGAAACTCGGTATTGCGTACGACGCAAGCTATCGCGGAAGGTCGCGATTTTGTGTAAAGCAAGACAATCAAGTGTTGTGTGTAGAAAAAGATTCCTTTGATGATTTATATAACATAAAAGTCTCGAGTGTTACATTCTACCCCCTTAAAATGAATTTCGCCCTCGAAATTCGTCACTTTGTAACAAACAGATGAGGATACCTCTCTCTCGTCATATCCTCAATCTCCCATGTAGCTTCTTCTAATTGGTGGTTCCCCCATAAAACATTCACCAATCGAGTGGTCTTGTTTCGTAGGAATTTTTCGCTACGATCCAGAATCTCTATCGGTTGTTCTTCATAAGAAAGATCTTGCTCCAGCGGTACAACTTCTGAGCTGAGTACATGTGAAGGATCAGGTATGTACTTTCTCAGGAGAGATACATGGAACACATTTTGAACTTGAGAGAGATTCGGTGGAAGCGCCAATCGGTAAGCTACTTTCCCAACACGATCCAGTATTCTGAAAGGACCGATATATCTAGGGCTCAACTTCCCCTTCTTTCCAAATCTCATGACTCTCTTCCAGGGAGATATTCGTAAGAACACTTTATCACCCACTTCAAACTCTAGGTATTTTCTTCGGTTGTTGGCATAACTTTTCAGTCGACTCTGAGCTGCTCTTATGTGTTGTTGAATAGATCTGACCTTTTCTGCCATTTCATCAACGAGATCAGGTCCTAATAGCTTTCTTTCCCCAACTTCATCCCAGCAAGTTGGAGTCCTGTATTTCTTTCCATAGAGAGCTTCATAAGGAGCCATCTGAATACTGGAGTGAATTCTATTATTATAAGAAAGTTCCACCAAAGGTATGTGTTGATCCCAACAACCTTTGAAATGTATAGAGCAAGCTCTCAACATATCCTCTAGAGTTTGAATTGTTCTCTCAGACTGACCATCTGTCTGAGGATGATAAGCAGTGCTAAAACATAATTCTGTATCCAGAGTATGCTGAAGACTTTTCCAGAACATTTAGGTAAACCTCGGATCCCGATCAAATATAATAGAAAGTGGTACTCCATGCAATCTTACCACTTCCTTTAAATATATCCTGGCAAGCTGATCCATAGATAAATCCTCTCTAATAGCGATGAAGTGTGCAGACTTTGTAAGACGATCAACTATGACCCAGATAGCATTATTGCCTTAGGATGTTTTAGGAAGTCCTCTAACAAAGTCCATAGTGATGTTTTCCCATTTCCATTCGGGTATGGGTAATGGTTGTAACATCCCCTTAGACATCTGTCTCTCAACATTAACTTGCTGACAAACCAAGCATCGAGAGACATATTCACCAACATCTCTTTTCATGCCATCCCACCAGAAGTACTCTTTCAGGTCCCTATACATTTTCGTGCTTCCAGGATGAATAGAGAATAAAGAACTATGAGCCTCATCCAGCAACTCCTTCTTAAATTCGGGGATGGGAGGAACACAAACCCGATTCCTGAACTTTATTATCCCATCACTATCAAGGTTGAATTCAGGAACATTTCTCACCTTCTTTTGTAACTCGACATCTTCTTTCTAGGACTCTTTAAACTTCACATGTATAGATGGTTGAACATTCATTTGATAAAGATACAATTTTTCCCCTTTCATTATAATTCCAAGATCCATCCTTTGTAAATCCATAAATATTGGATCTTTTGTGATCCTCATCTTGGATAAAATAGCATGGTCTTGTCGACTTAATGCATCTGGCACCTTGTTTTTTTCCAAGGGTGGAAATGGATTGAGTAGTCGTAATCATTAATCAGCTCCAACCATCTTCTTTGGCGCATATTCAGCTCCTTTTGTGTGAAAATATACTTTAAACTTTTATGATAAGTATAAATATCAGACATTTCACCATAAAGGTAATGCCTCCAAATATTTAATGCAAAGATTACCGCAGCTAACTCCAAATCATGAGTTGGGTAATTTTGCTCATGTATTTTCAACTGTCGTGAGGCATAAGCTATCACCATATCATTTTGCATAAGAACACACCCCAATCCCTTCTTGGATGCATCACTGTAGATCACAAACCTTTCTCCACTACAAGGTAGTGTGAGCACAGGTGCACTGGATAACCTTTTTTCAACTCCTTGAAATTCTCTTCACATTCCTCCGTCCAAACAAACTTAACTCCTTTCCGAGTCAACTTTGTGAGTGGATTAGATAATCGTGAACAATCTTTCAAAAAACGTCGATAATATCCAGCCAAACCAAGAAAACTTCGGAACTCAGTTACTGTTGTTGGTCTAGACCATCTTTCGATAACCTCTGTTTTTGCTGGATCCACAGATATCCCCTCTTTTGAGATTATGTGACACAAAAATGAAACTTTTTTAAGCCAAAATTCACACATGTTAAATTTGGCATAAAGATTCTCCTTTCTTAGGGTATTCAATATAATTCTCATTTGATCTTCATGTTCTTCCTTTCTCTTTGAATAGACAAGAATATCGTCTATAAAGACTACCACAAACTGATCAAGATAGTCTCTAAAGACTCTATTCATCAGATCCATGAAGATAGCAGGAGCATTAGTAAGACCAAATGGCATTACTATAAATTCATAGTGTCCATACCTTGTTGGGAAAGCCATCTTTGGTATATCCTCCATTTTGACCCTTAATTGATGATACCCTAAACGAATATTAGTCTTGGAAAAGTATTGAGCTCCACGTAATTAGTCAAATAGGTCATCAATGCACGGTAGAGGATATTTGTTATTGATAGTGATCTTGTTAAGTTCTCGATAATCAATGCAGAGTCTCATTGATCCATCTTTCTTCTTAACAAACAGAACATGTGCTCCCTAAGGTGACGCACTAGGGCGTATGAACCCCTTATCAAGATTCTCTTGGAGTTGCTTCTTCAATTCCTGTAACTCAATTGGGGCCATTCTATAAGGTGTCTTTGAAAAAGGTAAAGCACCCAGTATGAGTTCTATTGAAACTCAACTTCACGATTTGGTGGAAGACCCGGTAATTCCTCCAGAAAGACATCATCAAACTCCCGTATAATGGGAATATTCTTAATCGTGAGTTTCTCACCAACCATTTGAGATAAATAACCTTCATTTAGTGGAATCAATACCCATAAAATGGAAGAAATTTCCACTGGAAGGTTATGTTCATCCTTGCATCGATAGAAGATCATAGATTGATTAGGAATATGAAATGTGACTTCCCTTCTTTGGCAATTGATATGAGCTCCATGTAGAGAAATCGAATCCATGCCAAGAATCACATCAAATTCCACTATAGGAAGGATCACAAGATATGCAGGAAGCACTTTCCCACAAACTTCAATCGGAGAATAATTATAAACTTTTGATGCGACTGTTGTGCCATTAGGTGTTGTCACAGCTAACTCAACATCTAATTGTTGAGGTAATACGGTGATACCCTTAGAAAATTCTTCAGAAATAAAGGAGTGGGTGGATCCAGAATCAAATAAAACATTTTCTACTTTAGAGTGGATGGTAAGTGTACCTTTCACCACATCGTTATCGTACTCCACATCGCTGATAGAAATTGCATGTGACTTTCCTTTGTCTTTATCCTTAAGAGTTTGTTGACGTCAACCATCATCATCAACCCTTGGATTAGGGCATTTATTGGCATAATTCCCCATCTCCTTGCACTTGAAAAATTGAAGTGTAGTAGGTTCATTTTGTGCATCCCTTCCTTTGTTTGCATCATTAGACATCTTCTTCCCATCATTACGGCATTCAAATGCTCGATGGCCTTCCTTTCCACATTTGAAACATTTACTTGTCCCTTTAAGACAACTCCCTCCATGTTTTTTTCCACAATTTGAGCATAAGGGAAAGCTCATCTTTTTTTCAGTGTGCTCTTTAGATTTTCATTTGAATTCAATTTTCCTCTTCTTATCAAACCCATATGACTGATGGGTTACTCAAATCTCCATCTCGACTTTGACAGCACATCGAAATATTTCCTCGTAGCTATTGAAGTCCCTTATGGCTAAAGCCCTTCGAAGACTTGGTTTTAAGCCACTAAAGAATCGATCAATCTTACTCTCAGGTTGGATAATAATACCAGAAGCGTACCTTGCAAGTCTTGTAAAATTTGCTTCATAGGTACCAACAGATTCATCATCCTTTTGCTTCAGTTCAAGAAACTCTTTCTCCATCTTTGTTCGGAGAATACGAGGGAAGTACTTATTGAAAAATAAGTTCTTGAACTCGTCCCATTCCATGGACTCAATTTCATCCCTTTGCCTATATTCTTAATAAGATTCCACCATTGATCAGCATCACCTTCCAAATGATACACTGCTATGATGACTTTATCATGCTCAGAACATTGATGAACTGAAAATATCTTTTCAGTAGTACTAATCCATTGTTCAGTAACTAATGGATCAGTAGACCCGCTGAATGAAGGTGGACACTGTCTCATGAAGGATTCAAAAGAATGTTGCTCCTTCCTTCGCTCTTTTGGAAGTCCTGCATGATTCATAGCTTGAGAAAGTTGTGTGAGCATGGTTACAATATTTTGCATTCCAGCTCCCATAACGTTTGGTTGCTCAGGGGGACAATCATTGCATTTCCTGTCGCATTCCGCATTAAAACGGTTCCTTCGGGTTCCAGCCACTAACTAAAACCATGAAGAATAGTGTGAGAAACACTAATTATAATAAGAAAACCACATAATCAAGAATAAAATTTCACACTTAAGGTCTTATGCTATGTTATTCATTGCCATTTCGAAAACACTAAGATTGTGTCCTATTCTTAGACTTATCCTTAGGGTTCTTACTAAGGCTTTCACATCTTAGTTCCCAAAGGTTGACTATACGTTTCCTCTGATACAAAATATAAAGACCCATACTTTACATACATTGTTATTACTTCAGAATAGAAGCACACTTATTACAACATATAACAAAACCACGAAAGGACCGTATAGGTATAGTGTCTTTAGAAACTGTGAAACATAAACAACTGGTTCATAAAGCATCTACTTTGCCTCCCATTTATTTCATCATATCTAGAGTCCTTTTTTGGAATATTCTTCTTAATAACCTTTTTCCTGACCTGGGGAAATAAAACATACAAAAGGGTGAGCTCAAATTCTTAGTGATGGTAAACAAAAGAAATATCAATCACATCATATACATAAGCACATAACTTTTCGAAATCTTAACCGGCGAAAGAGATCAAAATTTCATAACATTGGATAAATCATAGTAGTGAAATGTAATCCCAATAATCATAACATAAAACATGAAACTTTGTGGCATACACACATGATCATAGAGAATCATTTCTTATTAGTCAAGACTCATTGCCAAGACTATCTTAGTGGACAAAGTCCATTTCTGAACCGAGTTCACTCCTCATTTCAGTCCTGTTTCACTGAACCGGTATAACCTACCGTTCCAGCCATGCCTATCTCATGAGATATAAAATCTTTACCTAATGAATTGGAGGGAGATATAGGTCCCTCCCATCTCATAATGATACCATTCTTATGTGTGCCACAAAATCATAAATCATACATCATTGCATAACCCATGTAGTAAAAATGGGATTCGTAAACAACATGACATCATAAAACAATTCATATAAGATAAAGGAATTCATCAAAAACATTTCCATCACAACATAATCAAATCCATGTAATAATAGGGACAGAAATAGAACTCTATATTATCTTAGGTGGAAAAGAATTTTGATAAAACACTTGAACTCCATTCTTGAGGAAAATATCCTTTCTACTTCAAAAACACTTTTCCTTTCTTAACATGTCATACAATTCTAAACTAAAAGAAGTTGATTAAAAATAAACTTGAAACTTGTAAAAGAATCTTCTTGGAAATAATGTTTTAAAAATACATTCATGCCGTATAAGTTAAAAAAACATTCTTCTCATACTATTGTCGGAAAAGTCAAAAAGTACCTCGTACGAAAAACGACAAAAGATCCCTTTAATATATTTTACTAAAAACTCACTGAAGGGTAAACTTGGATTTAAAAAATTTTAGGTGGATCTAAATAATATTACATATTGAGGAAACATGGATGTGGATGATAAAATACACCCCAGTAAATTCCAAAGTATAAACAATATCGGATAAAAATAACATTGTGATATTTCCCTTACCTTAGGTCCGTTTTGCTTCGTAAGGGTCCTAACCTCCTGTATAATGATTTAAATAATGTTATTGACTCATTCCAGAAACATTATTAATGTTATGATATCATATATGGTCATATTCTTAGCTTCTTATTAGTAATATTTCATTACTACTTGTTATTCGGGTGTTTATTACATTTTGTTCTTATGCGTGTTTTGTCGAATAAATTATTATTCTTCTCTTTAGGATTTAGATACCTCATTTACAGAATTTTGTTAGTGTAATATATATCATATTCATTCATTCAATTCAATTATATAATCATTATGAAATGAAGATCATGTAGAACGAGTCGCATCACATCGTGGAGACGGTATTCCGTACGTACGCACAAGCGATGATATCATTCCCATGATCGTGTAATTGTATTGGAGTGTATGTATACTATTTCAGAATCAATATCACTTTACAATAGTCGTATATAGTAATTATTTATACCATTATACCCATCCAAGTAAGGTGGTGGTGGAAAATAGATTACACCATGGCGTGGAGATGGTATTCCGTACGTACGCACGCGTAGTGATTTCTTTTTCCGTAGGATGGATAGATGGTGAAATAGGGTTGTTTCATACATATAATAACATATCAGTATATGAGTGATACTGATGTTATTACTTCATAATAAAACAAGTAGAGAAGAAGAAGTGGAAGAAGAAATAATGATGAAAGAATCGGTAACAGGCATTACCTCTTCTTTGAAGCGCCTCTTTGAGACCTCCTTTTAGGGCACTAAAATAGGTCTTTGAAGAAGACCAGAACCTCTAGGATGTTTCTAGGGAAGTGTAGAGGAGAAATTGTCAGGGTTTGGCCGATCTTGACGGCTCAAAGTGGTGTGAGGAAGAGGGGGAGGAGGTGCCCTTTTATAAGGGAGGAGAGGGGCTCCTTTGGAAAAACTAAAAATATTTTTTTATTATAAAGTCATGTTCGGTTTTAAATAGATCCAAATTGATTTATTTTGAAGCTAAGGTGGGGATGGGTCGAAATCCTCTCATAAAATAGAATTTAGACAAGTTTAGGTTCCTATTTTAACCTTATCATTTAGATTTAACATTAAGTTAAATAATTTTACTTTTACCGTGTCTTCTTGTGTTCTTATACTATAATGTTAATAAAATTACCATATCAAGCCAAAATAACCCCAAGTTGTTTATTATTAATATATATAACCTTATCTAAGTCATTGGGCCGATCCTTAGATTTGTAGGAATAAAATAACAATTAATAATATAATATTTGTTTTAAAAACTATTTTATGTCAATTTTGACACTATTTAGTAATTGATTTTTGTGAAACTCATAACAGAATGATTAGTTCGAACAAAGTAAATTAAATCAATAATAACATGTCATATTAACCTATAAAATTAGTTTAATTCATAAAAAGTCTCAAATTACATTTATTTGGGTATTTATAACATCAATTATGCCAATATTTCATTAAAAAGATAATTACTGCATCATCATTGTGTCATAAATAAATTAAAATATTTAATGTCTAAAAATTAAAAATAAAATACCATTATGTAGTAAATATTTTTATCTTTCTAATGAATAATTATAGTCGAATTTATTTTATTTATATCCCCATATTAAAAATGATTTACTTATTAAACTCTGATTTTAACTATTTCAACCCTTCTTTTAATAAATTAATAATAAATGTCCTAATCTAATCCAAGTGGGCCTAAATGGTCATATTTTGTTACTAAGGTTGTTTTTGGTCGAATTACACTTGTCCAATAGAATTAGGAAATGTGTTAGGGTAATAATAATATCATTTTTACCCTTAATTACCCTATTTATTTTTTAACCGTGGTAAAAAAAAGTAAAAACTTGCTATTCACCAAAAAATTATTTTCATCTCATTGAACCACATTTTACTTACTGACATCAACTGTGTCTCTCGGATTTTCGAAATTCCACTCATAGAAGCGGTAAAATTAAGTTTTATGAAAAATTCAGTTTTTTAACTACCACTTAGTTGTTTCACTATTCATCAAAAATTGAAAGTTTTCAGAAAAATACAAAAATTTCACCCTAGGATAATTTCGATATTCCGAATCCAAAAATGAAGTCCATTTTGAAAAATAAAATTTCAAAAAGTGGTTATTACTATTCATAACGGCTAGTTTTAATAATATTTTAATAGCATATCATTGTTTAGTGAAACTCGGTATTGCGTACAACGAAAGCTATAGAGGAAGGACGCGATTTCGTGTAAAGCAAGCCAAGCAAGTGTTGTGTGTATAAAAAGATTCCATTGATGATTTATATAACATAAATGTCTCAGGTGTTACATAAATTGAGGTTGATCTTGGGTGTCCAACCACTTTCTCATCAAGGCTGAGGTATCTGTTTTTTCCCCTATCTGATTTACCATTGGATGTGTTTTCAAGGGAGATAATTGATTCATAAATCAATAATTATGGAAGCATGTAATAAGGGCTATTTATGGGTATGCTATGAATCAGTCATTTTATATGTGAAAATTATTCTAGCTACATCAGTAAGTTGTTGGGGGGAAAATTATATTCCTTGGAATTTGAATAATTACCGAAAACTAAGGATTGTTGTTATGATTAAAATTTGAAGTTGTTTTATGATCACTGATTTTGAATAAGATGGTTTTGTTGTCAATAATTCTTTTTCCCCTACAACGAGTTAGCTCACAAAGCCTTGAAATTTTATACTGGTAATCAATATCAAGGGGAATCCTCCAATGGCCCAAAGGCCTTCATTATTTATTGATTTTTGATAATCTACCATTCAAGGGGAATCAAAGTTCACTAATTTATGAATACTGGATGACAATAAAATCAAAAGTGTTGTATTTGTAGCATAAAATTGATATGGATGATCATATTCATGTATAGTCTTTTTTTCAATGATGTTTTAGAATAAAATTAATTGTTACCAAAAAAGAAATAACCTCACCTTATTTTTGGTGAAATTTGGATTTCAATCATATTCATGAAAACTAGACTCACAATGGTTGAGAAAATCCATCATTTAGAGAAGTTTTTTTCTAGATAAAAAGGATCTTAAAATTCATTTTGTGTCCATACATGAAGAAGATATCTAAATTGTGGATAATCGACTCTTTATATAAATGATAAAGTGTGAAGATATTATTCGAATCATAGAGTTATCAAAAATAATATGAATTTTGGAAAACATATGATTCAAGCCTAATTAATTAATGGGGGAGAAAAATAGATGCTTCCAATATATGATTATATTAATCGTATCTGTTGGGATGAGAAAAATGGTTCTATAAATCATATTTAGTCTGATCCTAATAATTTCAATCATATTTTGGCTGAAAAAGTAAAAAATATATTGAATAATGATACTGAAGGTATAATACATTCCGTAGAAATTTAGATGATGATAAAGATGATAGACAATATAATAAATGTTATAAATGAATTTATTATACTAGAACATGATTTTTAAAGAAAGGAGTTTTTGATGTTGAAGATGTGGATATGGGTTCATCATATTCATCGTGCCATCATAATCATTGAAGGAATAAATGTTCTCTTCAAGACCGATATTAATGTATTAAATATAATTAGAATTTGAATTGTATTTGGTAATTGTATGAATCAAATGGTTAGTTTTGTTTTCTAATGGGGATCTTGAAATTTTTTGGTTGGGATGATTTTTTTAAAATGCGAGACACCTAAGTTATTGGTTTTAGTTAGACCAAAATCCAAAAGATATAAATCATTTCAGAATTATGTTGATGGGTATCATATTTATAATAGAAATAGAAACCATTATTTATATTCAATTTATTTTATCATTTGGGTCAAGAGAAATTTTATTAGAGTTATTATCAGTTCATCTTGATGATGACAATGGCATAACTAGAATTGGAAGATTAAAAATTAATGAGATTGGGAGTTAGAATTGGAAATCTGATTTTATCTAGTGTTTTGGAAGAGTGGAAAAGGTGATGTTAATATTGAAAGAAGATTTTGTAATGATCGAGAATAAATAAAGAGAGTGGAGAAATGTGGATAAAATAGTGATGCACCATAAATTCAAAGAATCATGAAAATTCATGTAATTTTGTTGAGAATGAAAGTTTTCTTGAATCCCCCCAAACAACATTTAGGGTGAGTGTAAAAGGTGAAAGGTACATCATAATTTTATGGATGAATTAATATTTATTAGAGGTAGAGAGAAGGTGGAGTGATTGATAAATTTTAGAGAGAATTAGTGGATTCTATATTGTGTTTCATGTAGATATAACAACAGATAGAAGAGAAATGAAAAAAAGTTAAGATTGAAATGTATTTAGAATATCATCAAATTCATGTGATTAAATTTGTTTGATTATTGTATTTTTTGATGATTATCATATTCAAATAGTGATTGTATTGGGTAGGATTATCAAATTGGGTTTTTTTTATTGAAGTAGAAAGTGTTCAAAATTTTCTCAATTGTATTTTACGGAGATATGTTATCATATTTAATAATTGTATTGAGAAGAATTATAGTAGGAAATAGAATTGATTTTTGTTACATTGTCTTGAAAATTATTACCAGCTTCTAGGTAATTATGTCAAAATTATACTTCAAAGTATATATTTCTAAAGTTGATAAAGAAGAACTGTAACTTGGTTTGTTATAATATATTATATTATATCATTTTTATAAAAGGAGCACACACACTATTAGATTTTTTACATTGTTCTACACGATTGAAGGGTAATATCTTACTAGTTGTATTTGATAGAGCTGATATTTTCAATATATTTTATCTACATTTCAATGATTTATTCCTCACCAATGTGTCATTACATGTTAAATTGCACAATTTTTGGAATGTTGTTGTATTTTGAGCTAAATTGTGAAAATACCATAATTCTGGATTTTTAACATTTTTTTCACTAGTTTGACGAGTCGGGAATATATTTTTAAGTATTGATCCAATTTCAATTATTCATTTTTTAGGCACCCCTGAAATATGTTCTTCACATTTTTCAACTGGAAAAAGTTCTAAATCATCCATCTAGGGGCCCAAATAAATCATTCTTTGGGAATGGTTTGTATGTTTAGATGTATGGAGATCACCTCAATCAATGGAACATAACTTCGGATACAGGTTTCAACCGTCATTAATTCCAACTGGGGGATCACGAAGACTCCATGGAATGCATTCATGATGAGGTTAAAGGTTAAATTCAGTAATTATGGCACACTTTGAGTGTGTCAAACAAGTGGAAGATGAAGAGCCTCCACCGGTAGAGCAAGAGATTCTGAGTAATTGATGCCTAACCTTTGCACCACGTCTCCAAAGTAGCTGAAATTTGGTGGAGAGATAGAGAAGATATATTTTAAAAACTCTTTGGAAGGGTCTAGTGGTTGACTCTTCTAGGGAGGGTTCCAAACAGAAGCATTTTTTGGGCGGATAGAATTTGGACAGAAGAATTTCCTGCCCTCCTCACCTTATCTCCCCTATTCTCCCTATATTTTTTTTATTTCAAGGGGGTTGGATTTGTATAATCCATTATGAAAATGGTTTGCACTCTTTCTAGAATTGAGATGGTGTGTCCTGTTCAAGTGATGTGGGGCTAAGCCCCAAGTGGTTGTAGATGATGACAACCGACAGACACTCCCTTCCGAGTTTTGAACTTCATGTGTAATCTCTATTGTATCTGTCTTGAACATATATTTCTTGGATGGGAACAGTAGTTTTATTTCACGAATATATTTTCAAATTGTTTTTTCTGGATGGTTTACCAATCTATGAAGTAAAATAGTCGATTTCACTATTTAAATTTCTTCAGTGAGGTCTTTCCGTTGAGCATAGTGATTTCAATTAGGTTTGATTATTTGAAGGTATTTAAGTAATTGGATCACTTCTATAGGAGGGGAAATAGTCATATTGAAGTTTTAATAAGATATCCTTGAATAATAATGTGTTTATCCAGAGGTATTTGGGTAGGAATTGAGAGATTCATTAGGGAGATAAATTTAAACACGGAAGAGGGGATTGTCTGAGAGGTTAAATATTATCTGTAACCACAGTTTTGATTATAGTTTCAAACCCATTTTATTTCCTATCAATTTTCTAGCTCATTAGAAAATTTTCTTTCTCTTTAGTTTTTATTAATTTTCTTTTATTGAGTCTTTAATCAAATCCCCAATTTTCCATTTCGTGTGAAAACAAAAAAAAAGTGACAATTTTTCAACTCAAATTGTAAACTCCTCGACAGACAATATAGGGACTACTATCTTTCATTGTTTTTGGGAAAAAAATTATTGATTGAGGATTTCATGCAAAATAATCCTCACTTTAATTGGCACCATTTCTGGGGAGGTTTCTTGAGTTGATTTGTGTGAAAATTGTTTTTGCATGACCCAAAATTCTAACCCAAATTTATTCCCATGATATTCTAAAATGGATAGAACTTTTCACTCTAGGGATAGAGCTACTAGAAATCCCCTTGTCCCAAGTGAATCTTCTAATAACGCACTTAGTAGAAACCTGGTTGAAACTAAAATTCCAATGGCTGAAAATAGAACCTAGAAAAATTGTCTTCATCTTATGATGCAAATCAAGAAAATCCTATTGAATATCCTGATTCACCTGCTCTGTTTGAAATTAAATCTAGTTTCATTCACCAACTTCCAAAATTTAATGGTTTGCATGGGGAATATTTACATAAACACCTTCATGAATTTAGTTATCTTTGTGTCAAAATGAAACCACATGGCGTTGATGCAAATAAAATGAAATTGAGCTCATTTCCCTTTTAATTAGAAGGAGTTACCAAAGAATGGTTCATCTATTCACATTCTACATTGATTAAATATTGGAATGAATTGAAGACAATTTTCGTCGAAATTTTTTTCCCTGATTTGAGAACTGCTTCCATTAGAAATGAGATTTGTGGAATTATGAAAAATCAAGGTGAAATATTTCATGAGTACTGGGAACGCTTCAAAAGACTTTGTTTTAGTTGTCCCCACTATCAAATTCGTGATCAAATTTTGATTCAATATTTTTATGAGGGATTGTGTTTTAATGATAGAAACATGATTGATGCTGCTATAGGAGGGGCTCTAGTTGATAAAACACCAACTGATGCTTGGACATTAATTGCAAACATGGACCAAAATGCTCAATAGTTTGGAACAACAGGACTTCTTTCATGTGAAATCTGCCCAAGAGTTCCCCATTTCTAGTCCTGAAAACAACATGATTGCGAGTCAACATTCTGATCTTACCACCATGGTGAGTTCAATGATGTTATCCAATAACCCACCAAATCCACCCAAACCTAAAGAAATATTTCAAATGAAAGTCTACTGTGGAATTTATTCTTCCAATGACCATTTTAGTGACTAATAACCTCAAATGAAAGAACCTTCTGAGAACAACAATTTTGTTTTTCCTGTAAAACCCTTTCAATCAAACCAACAAAGGCCATTTCAATCAAATCAAAATTTTAATCAAGGCTGTAACAACTACTCTAATGAAATATTTCGACAACCTGAACAACCTAGAAGCTTCTTCCAATGACAATCAAGAAATTCACAACCAATATATTTCAATGAGCTAGACAATGCTCATTCTGGGGGAAACATTCAGCCTGCCCCTCCCACTCAAAATTCAGAGATTATTATGGGAGAAGCAATGAGGAAACAACATGAAGCAATGAAACAAACACATGATCAACAAAAAAACATGCGGAATACCCTAATGAATCAAATTTGTAAACTTTCCTCTGATCTTAGTTGCATAAAAAAAGCAAATGAGTGGAGGTTTTCACGCACAACCTCAAGTGAATCTGATAGATAAAGGGAAGTAAAATGTGAGTGCAATTGAACTTAGGAGTTGAAAACAATTGCATACCCCTCAAATGGAGAAACCAAACCCAGCTGTTGAAACTGTTATTGAGAATCCCACCACTTATGGAAATGATAGAAATTATGAATGTACTTTAAAGGGAAACACAATGTCAAGAGAAAAAATGTTGCTTGAAAGAACAATGAGGGATTGGAAGAGGATTTCTGGTCCTTTTGTTTCTCGAGGAAGTGCTCAGAATAGCCTTGAAACAACCCAACCACCACTGTCTTACCCTAGGAGTGAATCACCAGTGAAGTCGAGTTCTGAGAAAGAATGGATAAGGAGGTTTTGGAGACTTTTAAGAACGTTCAAGTCAATATACCTTTTCTTGATACTGTGAAACAAATTCCAATGTATGCAATGTTTTTGAAAGAAATGTGTACCCACAAGAGGAAACTCAAAGGAGGTGAAAAGGTCAACTTAGGGAGGAATATTTCATCCATAATCCATTGTGCCTTTCCAATCTAATGTAAAGTCCTGGGAACTTTTAACATTCCTTGAACCATTGGGAAATTTGAATTCAAGGATGTTATGCTTGATTTAAGGGCCTCCATCAATGTTATTCCACATTCTTTTTACTCGTCTTTCCATGTTGGAGAATTGAAACCCTCTACGATCATCATTCAACTTGCTAACAGAAGTACCACCAAGCCTACTGATGTTATTGAGGATGTTCTCATTTAGGTGAGAGACATGATTTTTCCCGTGGATTTTTATTTCTTGGATATGGAAGATGATTAGTTTATTACCCATTCACCTCTCATTCAAGGGAGACCATTCCTGAGAACTGCAAAAACAATCATCAATGTTCACAAGGGAACACTTTCACAGGTGTTTGTAGGAGAGGTTGTTCATTTCAATATTTTTCAATCCATGAAACACCTATTTGAGGATCATTCATAACCCTAAGTGAACATGATTGGTTGGTTTTCCACTTATATATTCCATGATTTTTCCTATGATGAGACCGACTTCTATTTTTAATGATGGAAATTTGTTTTTTGCTGAATCTGATCAATAAGAGAGAAAATTGAAGCTTACGATGAGTCTTGGAATGTTGAGAATACATTGCAAGATTCTATTAATCTCACCATTGATTAAAATGTCTCTCTAGAGATCCATATTGCATCTAGTTGTCACCCAGGAGAGATTGAAAATTTTCCACTAGAAACAAATTCAGAGAACATTGATATTGATCATCTTGGTGATTGTCCTTTCAAATATGGAGCCCAAATAAACAACCACACTTGTGAGAAATTCTCCTTGATTAATGAAAATACCCTAGCTGAGTTAGAGTTGAATCCAATTCCTGATAATCTCAAATATTCCTTATTATGTGAAAATGAAACATTCCCTATTATAATTTCAAACGATATGTCGAAGGACGAATAGAATCAATTATTAAGAGTCCTCAAAACCTATAAGAAGACTATTGGATGGAATCTATCTGATTTAACTGGAGTCAATCCCTCAGTGTGCATGCATAGAATTTTCATGGAGGAAAATGTTAAACCGGTGAGACAATTTCAAAGGAGGTTGAATCCAACACTTTTAGTGGTTGCTAAGAAGGAAGTTACCACCCTTTTAGCTACTGAAATTATTTTTCCCATATCTGGTAGTCAATGGGTGAGTCCAATCCATGTAGTTCCCAAAAAATGTGGCTTCACAATTTCAAAGAATGAATTTGGTGATCTTGTTCCTATTAGGCTTCAAAATAAATGCAGAATGTGCATTGATTACAGGACACTCAATTTTTCTACAAGGAAAGACCACTTCCCACTGCCATTTCTTGATCAGGTACTTGAATGACTGGCTGGAAAAACCTATTATTGTTTTTTGGATGGATTCTCTGGTAATTTCCAAATTCATATTGCATGGGAGGATCAAGAAAAAACCATATTCACATGCCCATTTAGAACATTTTCTTATAGAAGGATTCTCTTTGTTTGAGAAATGCTCTTGGATCTTTTCAATGGTGTATGATGATAATTTTCTCTGATTTTCTTGAAACATTTATGGAATTTTTTATGGATGACCTCACTATTTATGGCTTATCATTTGAAAGATGTTTGTAAGGTCTGGCTCATGTTCTTGAATCATGCATTGATAATAACCTTGTTCGTAATTATGAAAAATGTCATTTCATGGTGCGTAAGGGAATTTTTCTTGGACATGTTGTGTCTCTGGATGGAATTCAAGTTGATAAGTCTAGATTTTAGGTCATTTCTTCATTGCCATTCCCAGAAACAGTTAGAGATGTGAGATCTTTTCTTGGTCATGCTGGTTTTTATAGGAGATTCATTAAGGATTTTAGTAAGGTTGCACTTCCATTATCTAGATTTCTCTATAAAGACACCCCATTTGTCTTTGATGAAAATTTTTAACATTCATTTGGGGATCTGAAACAAAAATTGATAACTCCTCCCATTGTTCAACCTCTGAAATAGGACTTTCCCTTTGAAATCATGACTGATGCATCTGACTTTTCTCATGGGGCAGTTTTAAGTCAAAGGATGGAAAACAAATATCTTGTGATTTCATGTGCCTCTAGAAAATTATATTAGGCCCAATCAAACTACACAACTACTGAGAAGGAACTATTTGTTGTTGTCTTTGCTATGGACAAATTTAGATGTTATCTTCTGGGCTCTAATGTGATTGTTTTCACTCTTTATTCTGCAATAAAATTTGTTATGAAGAAACATGGCATGAAACCAAGACTTTTGAGATGGATTTTGTTGTTACAAGAGTTTGATGTCGAAATAAAGGAAAATAAAGGAAGTGAGAACCTTGTTGTGGATCATTTGAGTAGGATACCATCTATTTTGAATGGGGATCCTCAGATCTATCTGCCAATTAAGGAAACTTTTCTAGATGAGGAGTTGTATTCTTTTAAAACTAAAAGTCCATGGTTTTCTGATCTAGTGAATTAGTTAGATTCTGATGATGTTCCCCACTAGTTTTCCTAGAATAAAATTTCTAAACTTTTGAGTGATTCAAAGCATTACATTTGGGATGATCCTTACATGTGTCATGTTGGTAGTGATCAAATGATTAGGTGATGCATTCAAAATTCAGAATTTCAATATGTCCTAAACTTTTGTCACACATTGATTTGTGGACACTTTGGGCGTCAATAAACTTCAATAAATGAGCTAGATTTTGGTTTTTATTGGCCTACCATTTTTAGAGATTCTTTTGATTTCAGCAGGAGATGTAGAAATTGTCAATTTCAAGAGAGAATTTCCAAAAGGAATGAGATACCACAACAACCTATTTTTTTGTGTGATTTATTTGATGTTTGGGGTATGGATTAAAGGGGACCTTTCCCCAGTTTCTTTGGATATCCTTACATTTTTCTTGATGTTGTTTATGTATCCATGTGGGTAGAAGCTATTCCCACAAGAGCTGATGATGCCAAAACTGTTTCAATGTTTGTGAAAGGAAATATATTTTCAAGGTTTGGATTTCCAAAGTTATTGATTACGGATCAAGGTATTCATTTTTGTAACAAGACTTTGTAATCAATATTGAAGAATTGTGGAGTTCATCATAGGGTCTCTATACCCTATCACTCTCAAACAAATGGAATGGATGAGTTGTCCAACAAAGAAATCAAACATATTCTGGAAAAAACAGTGAACCCGAATAGAAAGGATTAGTGTTGGAGACTTGATGATGAACTATTGGCTTATATTACTGCATTCAAAACCCCAATTGGCATGTCACCATTTATATTAGTCTATGGAAAGGCTTGTCACCTTCCAGTTTAGTTAGAACTCAAATCTTTCTGGGATGTTAAATCAAGTAACAAGAATGTGTTTTCTTATAGAGAAGAAAGAAATTTTTGTTTGAAGGAGCTGCAGGAGATCAGAAATATTGCATATGAATGTTCTATATTGTACACAGAACGAACCAGATCATTTCATGAGGAGATGATTCTAAAGAAAATCTTTAAGGTAGGAGAAAAAGTGTTGCTGTTTGATTCCAGATTGAAGCTATTCCCGGGTAAATTTCATTCCAAATGGTATGGTCCTTTCATTGTTACTCATGTTTTTATTTGTGGTGCAATGTAGATAAAATATCCAAGCAAACAGACACCATTCATAGTCAATGGGCACAAGTTGATGCTTTTTAGAGAGAAATTTCAAGATCCTCTAGGGGAAGATATCCATCATCATGAAGATGAATACAATTGATGCCAGCTTGTGTTTTTCCTTCCCACTTTTTCTGTAATGTCTTTAATTTCTTGAATTTCATATTCATATATATTTTTTTTACAATGAGGAAGTTGTATAAAATAAGTGTGGGGGGAGGAAATTTTTGAGTATATTAGGATTTTGTGTGCTTTCATTACAATTTTTTCATTCTTTCCGCTTCTCTCTCATTCAATTTTTTTGGGTGTTCTTTGTTTTTTTACTTTTTTCTATTTTATTATAAATTTTGAAAAAAAACATTTCATCTTACGTGATGACATTTTTAATTTTTTTAAAACCCTATCAATCAGTGAGCCAATTTATCCCTTGAATCTGGTTATAAATGAATACTGGAAAATAAATTGTTTCAAGTTCCAGAATTTTGAAATAACCATTGAATTTTGAATTTCATGCCATGAATGATGTCTGATATTGAAATTCAGTTGCCCATGAGTATTCTGAACCCACTTTTCATCTTCAACACATTCATCCTACTTCTTGATTGAACCAATGAATACATGTTTTATTGAACCAGAACTTGATCTATTTCAATCAAAACATGAGGGTTAAGGTGAGTGTGATTAAAATGATTGATGAAATTTGTTTGTGATTAAAATACCCCTTTTCCATGATTATCTTTTTTATTCTGGCCCACCAGTTACATTTTATCTTTCTTGAGCACTTAGTAGCCATGTACTGCCTTCTATATAGCCACATTAAAAGCCATTTTACCTTTCCAACCTGCTCGGAAATTATAAAGGCATGATATAGTTGATCTTAAGTTTGGGGGAGATGAATTGTGGTGTGATACTTCATATAGTGTTACTTTGGGTGGTTATCTAAACTATGAAGAGATGTTTTTTTCTGATTTTTTTTATGGGAGCTGTTCCTGTCTATAGATCTCAATGGAAGGGATGTGCCTATTTGGAGCTCTAAATGGAAGAGATGTGTGCCTGTCTAGAGCTCTCAATGGAAGAAAGATGTGCCCAATATGGTGCTTTTAAAAAAAAGAGAGAAATGTAACTTTTTCAGCTAAAATATTGATGGAATGAGGTGGAAATATATTCTTAGAGATTCTCAAATATTAATTTCATTGGAGGAGAGTAAGGAGGATACCACACTTGAGTGCAGATTAGATTTAATCATTTTTTTCTTCCAAAATGAGCCCAACCCTCCTTATTCGGCCCCAGAAGTTTTGAAATTTGAAACCCACAAACCATTTTCCTCAGAAAAAACCATGAAAAGCCCTCATGATGATCACATTTTTTGGGCTCATATTGGGTGGAGATGTAGAAATATTTCAAGCCTATGATGATTCTTGCATGTGTTTTGATGAGAGCAGCTTTGATGAAAATCTATATCTGTGTTGAGAGAAAATTTTTGTGAGGTAGTTGTGTTGTGTGAATGAGAGGATAAAATGAGTGTAAATGGAATGAATGAACTGAATTTAAAGCATGAATCATTTTTTATGAGGCATGATATCATTTGATTTTTGGTTGTTGATTGGTGAACATCATTGGTTTGTGTTTTGAATATGCATTGATTTGGTTTTGATGATCACTTGTCCATGGGACCAAGTTCTATGTGTGGGGTAATTGATAGAGATGATATTTTTCAATATCTTTTATCTACATTTCAATGATTTAATCCTCACCAATGTGTCATTACATATTAAATTTCCCAATTTGTGGAATTTTGTTGTATTTTGAGCTAAATTATGAAAATGCCCTAATTCTAGATTTTTATCATTTTTTCACTAGTTTGAAGATTCAGGAATATCATTTTAAATATTGATCCAACATTAGTGATTCCTTTTTTAGCCACCCTTGGAATATTTTCTTCACATTTTTCTATTGGATCAAGTTCTAAATTGTCCATCTAGGGGGTCAAATAAATCATTCTTTGAGAAATGTGTGTATGTTCAGATGTGTGGATCCCACCTCAATCAATGGAAAATAAATTCGACTATAGGTTTCCAACGTTATTAATTTCAACTGGGCATGAACTATGACTCTAGGGCTCTCGTTCATGATGAGTTTCTAGGTTATAGTCGGTCATTATGGCATACTTTGATCGATTCAAACAAGTGAAAGATTAAGAGTATCCTCAGGTAGATCAAGAGATATTGAGTAATTAGTTTCTATATTTTGCGCCATGTCTCCAAAGAGGCTGAAATTTGGTGGAGAGACATAGACGATATATTTGAACAACTATTTAGAAGGGTATAGGGGTTGATTCAGTCGGGGAGGGTTCCAAACACAAGCATAATTCAGGTGGACAGAATCTGGACAGAAGAATTTACTGCCCTCCTCCCCTTATCTCCCCTATTCTCCCTATCTTTTCTTTCATTTCAAGGGGGTTATATTTGTAGAATCCGTGATGAAGTTGGTGTGAACATTTTCTAGAATTGAGATGATGTGTCCTACTCAGGTGATGCGAGGCTAAGCCCCAAGTGGTTTCGGACGGCGACAACTAACGGACACTCCCTTCCGAGTTTTGATCTTCATGTGTAATATCTATTGTATCTTTCTTGAACTTATATTTATTTGATGGAAACGGTTGATTTATTTCATGAATATATTTTTAACTTGTTTTTTCTGGATGCTTTTCCAATCTATGAAGTAAAATAGTCGATTTCAGAATTTAAATTTCTTCGGTGAGGTCTTGTTGTTGAGTATAGTGATTTCGATTAGGTTTGATTATTTAAAGGTCTTCAAGTAATTGGATCACTTATATAGGAGAGGAAACTGTCATATTGAGGTTTTAATATAATATCCTTGAAAAATAAGGTGTTTAACATAGAGGTCTTTGGGTAGGCATTAGGAGATTTATTAGAGAGATATATTTAAACAAGGAAGAGGGGAGTGTCCGGGAGATTAAAGCTTGTCCACAACTGCGGTTTTGATTCTGGTTTCAAAACCATTTTATTTCCTATAAATTTTCTAGCTCATTCTCAAATTTTCTTTCTATTTAGTTTTTATTTATTTTCGATTCTTGAGTCTTTAATAAAATCCCCAATTTTCCATTTTGTGTGAAAACAAATAAAAAAAGTGACAGTTTTGCAACTCAAATTGCAACATCCTCGAGAGGCAACCCAGGGACTGCTATATTTTACTGTATTGGGGAAAAATTTATTGATAGAGGATTTCACAAAAAATAATCCTCACATCAGTATGCCATATAGAAGAATTTTGTTTCCTAGAGGATTGTGTGATATTGGATTATTTTCAATCCAAACCAAAGACATCTCTATTATTATTAAATAATGATCACTATAAATTCTTATCTTCCTAGGGATGTTTTTTTGAATCGTTTTTAGCATGGAATGTAATATTTAACTACATGAAAAGTTTGTTTCATTTTTATTCGAAATATAAATGAATAATATATAACTGATTCACCAACTCCACCACTCTATGATATAATTAAACTGACTGTTCACTTAAAAAAAATATTATATCTACCATCTCAAGTATAAGTGATACGTTTTTATGTTCATCGATTTTCAAAAACAATTTTGCATAACCAATCATTCCATCATTCAGGATTAGGACATAACCATGTAATTTATTTAATTAATCAGGATAAATTATATATAAATCATTACATTATGTAAATTTTTGCATTGTGAATTAATCAGTCTTCCCATTAGATATTAAAAACTATCCAAATATTTTCTTTACCATGTGAATTTAATCACATTATGAGATATCATGTTTGTATGTATGTCCAACCAGTTAAAAACATGAACAAATATAATATTGTAACCTTATATGATAATATAAAATCACATCATGTTTATGCTAATTTTTGCAGGACATTCTTAGGTAATCATTGTCTTTTATGGGTCACAAGATCTTCCATCCATGGAGACAATATGACCATAAAAACCCCATTAATAAACAAATTCACCATTACAATGATTAATATATAATTAATTCTTTTTATGGATCATTATAATCAAGTGTAGATTAATTTTATTCTATGTATAGATCATATAATATACCAAGATATCAATAAAAAATTCCAAAAATATTTTTTAAAGATAATCCTTCACAATACTACTCATCATAATCATTATTATAATAGGTTCATTAATCAACAAGAAAGTCATTATAATAAACTCAAAAATTACTTACCTTGTAAGAATTTTTTTGATGAATCCTCATTCTCCACTATTCTTGAGGATAACAAGAGATATGGTATATCTTTAAAAATTATTTTTATCCATAATTTTTTAAAAAAATTCTACAATGAATGAAAATTATAACTTTCTCATTAGAGTAATTGCATTTATCTCTATGTAAATGATTCTAAATCTCAAGGAATAATCAAAACATTTCCAAAATAAAATAGGGGATACCCATAGTAAAATTCTAGTTCATATATATAACTTATCACTCATATTTAGAAGTTATTTAATAATTTACACAAACTTCATTAGTTCCATTCTCTATGGAATTTTATATTTCATCTTATAATCTAGAATAAAATCAATGGAGAAGATAACATCACACTCCGGTGGATGACCAAGTAATAATTATTAAAAAATAAACTAAATTATTAATAATGGGTATATCATATATTATAAGGATACATTCTCTATCCCTAGATATCTCTTGATCTTCCAATATAACTAGAATTTCATTAATTAGATTTATTGGGTTAGGAACCATATATGATTTAGATGATTAAGTTTCTATTTTAAAGGAACGATATTCCACCAATTCTATCAAAATATAAAATATAGTTCTCTTGGAAAACAAATCATTATACATTGAAAGAATATTGATACCAAGAATTATATCATATTAAACATTTCGAATAACAACTATGTCTTAAAATATGTATTCCCTTGCATTATGATTGGTATCTCTTGAAAAATTATTACTGCCAAAAGATTCACACATAGTACCTCAATCGATAACTCCCATACTAGGGTGATTGAGAAATATCAATTATTTTTGGAATGTACATAAGATAAAAACATAGTTATGATACCAAATAACATAAAACATTATCTAAATTTTAGGAAATGATCAATTTAACTTCGACCACAACATTACGAACATTTTTCATTAGTTGTGGTAACCGCATACATTTTCTTTTGTCCAATTTTCAATTTTTATTGATTTTTGTGAGATTTTTTTTCTTAATGAAACTTATTTCAAATGATAAATAGTTTAACATCACCAGGTTCCACATATCCCTTAAATTTTTTAAATTTTGGTCCTTTGTCTCGATACTTGTAATAAACTCTAGCTTCCTTCCCATAGGTCCCATTTTTTTCTTCCAATTCTTATTAGAAGTGGAAAATACCATCCTTAATTTCTCCAGCATAGTAGATTTTTTCTTTTACAGATTCTTATTTAACCAATTATTATCAACATTTCCATTAAACACATACAAACAGGTGAAAAACGTTTCCATCGTGCTGTCAGATGAGACAATATCCTCAGATAATGAATGGTTCAAAAGGACCAAAACCCATTGAAGGCTCAATTTTTAAAAATTAATGAAATGATAAATATTTCTTCAGTAACTAAATATATACTCTATATTTTTTTTACATAACCATGTAACATTAAAATCATTTTAAGAAACATTTCCCCCTCTATTTTTTACAATGAGGAACAACATTTCAATTTTTCTCTTTTCTCACAAGGAATATTTTTCATTTAATACATCCTTGAAAGTTCCCCATTTTATAAATATGGTCTCATATCCTTATTTTGTATTTTATCTTAGTGACCAACATTATTCTAAATCACCCTTCAGATAATAGCATTAATAATGAATTTTTTCCTCTCACTACTTTCCAATGTAATAAATAACTTCTTTATTGACATGGAACATTATATAACTAGAAAAGAATTTGTAGTTACTCTTAATTATGGATATTGTTGTCACCTTAAGTGACCCAATACAGTAACAATATGTTTTGAATCCTCATGAAGCTCTACAAGAGGAAGATTATTTTCCCGAAACTATGAGAAATACAATATTATGGTAATGAAGTGATTATCCTCAACTCTATATTATTTAACATTTTCATGAGTAATACAACTATATTAAAAACATGTGCTAATACGGTTCTCTTTAGTATCATTATTAACCATCATTATATAATGTAATAAACATAATTACATCATTATAATGAATTCTAAAATACAATTCCTACTATGTTTCTAAAGAATCTGATAAAAATCATGACTACTTTTCAAAATATTTTCTTGATCACACTTCATTCATGAAAATGCCTTCTACATGGTTGCCAGAAAAATATCTATAATTCCAACAATAACCTCATGAAACGTAGAAAAATCATGTAAGTAGAGATATAACATTATTGGTTAAACACTCATGAATTATTTAATAATCAAATATTTTAGTTTTTTTAGAAGACCAGACATATACATAAATTACACATGAAAACATTTGATAAATCATGAATATATTAAAAGAACATGATTTTCCCATCCATTATGTCCTAGGAAATTATACATAGTAATACTAAGGGTTTCTTGTGGTATAGGAAACAAATAAATTTGATATTAGATTCTCAATAACGAGTAACATAAAATAGAATCTTTTAGAACATAAAAATGTCATTAGTAATATGCAAATAATAAATGAACAAGATGAGGCCATATTCAACTATAAATTGGTGGCATGTTATAAAACTGAAAATATATGTATACATAAAAATATTCATTGATCGCATACTGATATAATATATAATGTCAGAAAACCCAAATTTGTTTTTAATGACTTTTTCCAGGATATACTCATATCATAAGAAGTGGAATACACAAAAACCATTCAATTTGTTTAATAAAAACTATCATTTCATCTAGGTGATATATAATTATGGGCCCTACCCATATCCAATTTATATAGAATTAATATTACATATGATCCATCAAGGGATTTTAAAATATTTTTCGAGGATATGCTTAATAAATTAAACATGGATTTCTATTTAATGATTAATATTAATACTTCCCCATTTAATTGAATAATATATTTATCTAGGAGAAAATACTTTAATTTACATGGAATCTATTTAGTATTGTTAATGTAATAAGAAGTATCCATTTCAAAAAAAAATATAATGATTATAGCACTAAAATTATACTGGGTCATCCTTGGAATATAGTAATATAGATAAACTGATTCCATTAGTTGTAGACCATGGAAATTTTGGGGATAATCCTTCAACCTGGTTTATTTAGAGAATGTGAAAATACCAAAGCCTAACCCTTGGGATTGTCTCTCCAACTGTATTGTCATAATACCACTCATCATGTGTTAGGGTGATGATTAATGTGACACTCAAGCATAAATAATTGTAGGTGAGAATTAATTTTTACTAAAACTATAATGTAATTCATATTTTAATATTTTAATTGAACAAATATTTTAATTTAATTGGATGAAGATCATTTATTAACATACTTTTTTAAATAATCCTAGAACTAATTTTTGAAAATTTACCTTAGAAATAATATTTTATAATGTTGTATTTGACTATTACACATTTTATTTATAATAATTTATTATAATATTTGGAATTAAAATTTCATTTACTATAAAATTTATTGACAAAATTATATTATCATTTAGACCGAAAAGTGGGTCTTATAAATTTTTAAAGCATAATGTCTTCACATTTACATTAATAAAAATATTATTTAATAACGAATAATTTAAGTTATATTTATGGATTTTAATCTTCATATATTAATTTAAATCATATCATTATTATTTTTTTGAATTTTTTTGTAAAATATATTTAATTTTTTGGATATCTTATGTTACACGCAAAAATGAGTTTTATCAAAACACAACATACAATTTTACTTTTATTATTTAATTTTATAGTTATATACAAGATGTTGGAATAGAATATATTGATAAAATTAAATAATTTAAGATAATATATGTTTACATCTGTATATTAAACGATTTCATTGGATTCTAAATAATTTGAATAAAAAATATAAACTATTCTAATGATAATGTAATATTATTCTGAAAAACTATTTTCATGTAGAAAAATTAATTTTACAATATTAAGTAAATGAAATCACTTTTTTGGAATGATTTTAATGAAATTTGTACATTATATAATCTATAATGTTTTTCATCAATCTTAGGTGTATTCTATGAAATATATTAGAAGATATCCAATTTTATGCATAAAGACTCCCCTTATCTAAAAAGAATATTTATCAAAATTTTCTAACTCACTTAAAAATACATTTTTTACATTTTAAAATATTAATTTGAAAGAAAAAGTTTCAATTTTTTAGATCCGGTTTTAAAATTTATGTTTCAAAAAATCTATGAATTTTCACTGAAAGTATGTTTTTTTAGTGAATTGTTAAGATACTGGTTTTTATTATAACAAAACATCTTCATTAGAAAAATACACATGAAAAATTTTATTTTAATAATTATTAAAAAAAATTGTAATTTATATATCAATTAACCAATTTTTTACATTGGAATTAATTTTATATATAACAGTGGTATTATTTGTTGTTAAACTTTTGAAATAATACTCTTTGGAAAACTTATTTTTCTTTGTATCTATGTGATTATTTTTATGTTAAAATTTTCTAATTCTACGAATTGAATTTTGAAAAATGGATTTCATATTTTTAAATAGAATAATTTATATAATCAAATAATGATATATTAATTTTTTATCATAAATAATATGAAAAATAAAAATATTATTACTGCAATTAAGCTTAAAACGAGATTATTGGTGGTTGAACTAAAAAGATATGGGGTTAAATTTCCTAGATACATATTCATCATCAATTTTAAAGAAATATTGGACCTTATATACTTTATTATCAAATATATTACTTTTTGGATCCTTTTTTAATGTGAAAAACGTGAGTACACCTTTTAAATTTAAAAATATTCCATAATGTCACGTCTGTGTAAGAAAAAATACCACCTTGCGAAACTAAGTGATGTGTATTTTCAATTTTAATATACATGGATAGTAATAAGGATATATTAAATAAATAATATTGATAATTTTAAAATAACTATACATATCAAATTATGATACCAAATATAAGTTTTTTACATTTCATTTTTTATGGGATATGATTCCATCGTTTGTGTATATTGAAGACTACCGCCTCATGAAGAAATATGATTCATTTTACAACAATTTTTTACATGAATGTTATAAGTGTGAGATTAAATGAAAATATGTTATATATATTAAATATTAAGGAATATATTATTTTAATATATTATTTTTTATAGAATATATTATTTTATCTAGAAATTGAAAATTGTGTTCCTATCTACATACAGCCTACTGTCTCCGTGAATGTTGTATTTCATTTTCTATCAATTATTTTTATTTCTTTATATAAATAAATATAAACTGAATATATAATATGTTTATATCATGGATTATATTATAGATACTATGTCACCAAAATCAATGTCAGCGGAAAAAATTAACAAATCAAACAATTACATGAAAACCAATCTGTTATTAATAGAAATATGATTTTCAAAAGGAATTGTTGATAAACAGTTAATAAATGGGAATATGTAAATTTTATATTGTATTATATGTATATATATGGCCATGTAATATTTTTAAAATAAACATATATATTTTGGAGTATTTTTTGTTGAGTATGAAGAAATCCAAGACTTATGTCTATGGATTTCCTTCTCACCTTTTTACTTCTACGAGACACGTCACATATTGACCACCTAATTTTTATGGGAGTTATGTACTAAAAATGGATTTATATTATGATGAATCATCATAAAAATAATATAGATTCATGTTTTCAGTATAGGATATACTATTCATGGTGTTTATGGTTCAAATGTTTTGAAAATAATAATGTATTATTATCTCAACTTTCCTTCTTGGAGACATATATTGATTTATAAACCTATTATATTTTATGAGGTGTAGATACAATACCATTGGAATTTAATATAATGAATTTATTTAATATATTTATATACTAATATTTATTTATTTTTATTATTGAAGTAGTATATGATTTAGTTCTTCCAAAGTTGTAGGGGTTTTCTAATACAATCACATCATTTATCATCTTTTTTTGTGTATGATTCTGATGATGAAAAATTATGATCCATATTTTATGAAACTCATGAAATATATTATCTATTTTTTGTATTTATAATAAATTTTATCCATTAATTTTCATTTAGTTAGTTACTAAAGAGTTAAAAATAAATATTTTAAGTAAAATATTCTTTATTTCTCCTTTCATTCATAAACACATTTTCTTCCATATCCATGTTTAAAAAAAATATTTTCATAAAGTTTTTAAAATTATACCAATGATTTATTAATAAAAAATTTACCTATATTTGATTATTTAAAAAAAAGTAAAATTTATATTCATGTTATTTCCAAAAAAATTCATGGTTGGATTTTTCTAAAAATGTGAAAGGAATATTTGTTTAAATATATATGACAATAATATAATTTATAGTAATCATGAGCCTTATTTTCTTAGTTAATTTAATTATATGTCTTAAAGGTTGTGATCATAGCAAATGATTTTGAAAAACATTTATGTTTTATAATGTTTTTTCAAGGTGAAAATGATATTTTTCTCATTATGTGTTTTTAAATATTTTTATATTATGCATTATAATTTCCTATATTATTTCAAATGAAATGGATTTTGAAAATGTAATATGTTTTAGAATGTGTTTTAAAAATTATTAATGATATTTTATTCAGTAAATGTTTCAATTGATCATTAGAAATCATTTTATATCTAAAATGACGTCCTTTATTGTTATATATTATTTACTTTTGATTTTATTTTATAATAACTTCCCAAATCTTTATTTGGGTGGTAAATGTTTTTTCTGATAAAAATTTTATAAATTCTTTTAATGGGTTAATTTATAGTGAATTGATGAAATATTTTTGAACCACCTTTAATTTGCGTATGTTATGATGTGCTATTATGATGAGTGTTTTCTGATATTTTCCAACTCTTAAATATTTTTTTCATTATAACACCATATATTTTGGTCTGGGTTGAAGATTTAAAATTGAAATTGGTCTTTTTTCATTGGTGGAAATAAATATTTTTAATAAAAATATTTTGTTATAAATATATTATTTGGATTTCCTAAGAGTGTTTTTTAGATGATGTTTATTCTTGATAATCAAACCAAGATTTCATTGAGTTATAGGGTCATGAGGCTCTAGAAGTTTAGGTTTTTTGAGGAATATGACAGGACACACGGTTAGCGCACAACTAGTTTTAACATGCAAGTCAATGGGGTGAACATTTTCATTAGGGGACTAGATTATTAAAACATGAATCCTCCAATAAATGACAATGCATCATGTTGAATATTTCAAGGGGAAACCCTCATGGGTTGTTTATTATTTTAAAAATCTACATTTATATCCCAAACCCTTAGTTCCACTTAATGAGTTCCTACATAGGGTTAGGCACAGAGTTTGTCTAGGCATGCAACCTATCCGTGAAGACATTTAAATTAGTGTTTGGATTTGGGTAGGTAATCTTGAACATTTGGCACACAGTTATCCAAACTATGAATCTAAACATTATATGTCTTAAAAGTATAAAATAGTTGTTTTCCCCTACCTTTATTAATAATTTTACCCATTTCTTCCTTAAATCTATTCACATTAGCTCCTTTAGGAGGCTCTACCTTCAATCGTCCATCCATATAGACACATTCTAAACATAAGAACAATTTTCATAGTCATCCATCATAGTATATGATTATTAGTGACTCCAAGACTCCTCTTTATTCCTGTATTAGTTTATTTCACCATCATTGGCACCCTCTCCATGAAAGCTATGTCACCTTATTTACATGGTTTTTGTTCATTTCAAAGATTTATCTCAAACTAGATCGATTAAATGGTCAATATTCGAAGTGTTTAATTTTATATATATGAGTTAGGTGATGCATATAATTTAACTTAAATACTCACCATTTTTTAAATTACACCATTGTACCTCACACTATACATTTAGTGCATTCCCATAAAATGTGAAATTAACTATATAAAACTTAAGATAATAAATTGGATATCCATTATGTGTTAAATTGAACTATTGGATTCTATAACCCTAAATTTGAACCACCCCTCAGGTGGATCGTCTCGATTCATGTATTTTTCACCTTACATAGGCAATTAAATCTCCCCTATAGATGTTTCTTAAAATTCATAATCTATATAGAATTATATTCAGACTCTAGGATATATTTTTAAATATAATGAGTGACTTATTTTATAAGGAATATTGAAATTGAGTTAAATGAACTTATTATGTAAGCCTCAAACTATTTTTTAATAAACCACCATTGAGGTGTATTTTCTTCTCTAATAAAATATGGAACATTAATTGAACTTATTTAATATTAAATGAAATGCTTATGGACATGGCCTTCTCTTTATTCATATTTAAATGGAAAACAAAAAGCTTATGGTCATGGAAGTATTTATTATCTATAATTTTATGGTATTAATGGATTCTATTAACTCATGTACTCTTAATAAATAGTAACTTAATTTTATAAAAAAGGATCCACTATGCCATGAGCAATGTTGGATGCCTCTTTATGGATCATTAGTTCAGGGGCACATAGGTTAAGATAGATTACCTTATTCTATATAAATACTATGGGACATTGAGTAGGGTTGGTTTCCATGATGTGTCAGACCCCCTTGGTTGAAGATGTTGGTATGGAATTCAAATCACTAGGGTTGTTGGGAAAACCGTTCCACTCCCCCTATATTAGGAGGTATTATATTACCCCCTAATTATTATTCATGATACATTGCATGGCATCCTTCATTAATTATGATATTTGGAAGGGAATTATATATTTAATTATAATACTTGGAAATAAATCCATTGATTATTATTATAAGAACCTTGTTACTCTTATGAGTATTATTAGATAGAGGCACCTATGTCATTCATTAGGTTTAGGCTAAAACTATGTGTGTATATATATATATATTAAAACACTTCTGGAAAAAATGTTTAACACATCGCCATTTTTCACGTCGGTTCTATATAACAGACGTGCAAAGCTTTAATAATCGATATATCACGTCCGTTATTTTATTAAGGACGTGATATATCGACCAGGATTCATTTTTTACGTCGGTTATTTTATACCCAAATTAAAATATACGAAGATTAGATTTTTTATGTCCATTATTGTTTAACTGATGTGAAAAATAGAATCTTACATGCTTTATCATGTTAGTTATAAAAAACCCTGACGTGATGAAGGTAATCTCAGCAATTTATCATGTCAGTTATCAAAAGAACTGAACTGATAAAGCGACATTTATCACGTCGCTTATTTTAAAAACAGTGTGATAAATTCTTTTCTATATCGGTTAATAAATAACCGACATTATAAACATTAAAAAAATAGTTTACCACATTGTTTATTAAATAAATAACGTTATAAATCTTTTAAATTATTTTACACACCCTGTATTCAGTAATTCTGTTTTCTTCGATCGGGCGACCTGCGACTCGTCTCTCTCGCTCAGAAAACCTAGAAATGATTCGTCAATGTCGTGCCCTCCAGCCTTATCTTTCCAACATCATTCTTCATATTTATTATCATCAGATCTATTAGGTCGACTCACAACACCCAAGTAATCCTGACACGACTCATTTTCAGTTTTTATTTTCCACGATGCCCAAAATTAATTTTTTGTGATGTTATTTTTCTTTGTTCTTTATATCATGGTATGTTTCATAGTGTTCACTAATACCATGCTAAATTCTTTTCTAGTAAAATAAACCTATGGAATTGATATCATGCATGTTTACAATTTTTGTGTGTTCTATCATGTGTGTGTGCGAGTACAGGGGGTTTCCATGGGGGTGGGGGTTGTGTAAGTGGGTGGGGGTTTCTAGGGGGGTTGGATGGGTTGTCCAGTGGGGTGGGTGTGTCCAGGGGGTGTCAATGGGGGTGGGGGTGGTGTCCAGTGGGTGTGGAGACTATCCAAGGGGGTTGGGGTGTCCATGTGGGTGTGGGAGATGTCAAAGAAGTTAGGGGTGGTGTCCAGGTGGGTGTGGGGGTTGTCCAAGGGGGTTGGGGTATCCAAGGGGGTGGGGGCGGTGTCCAAGGGGTTGTCCAAGGGGATATGGGTGTCTAGGGGGTGGGGTGGTGTCCAGGGAGGTGAGTGGGTTGTCTAAGGGGGTGGGGGTGTCCAAGGGTGGGGCATACCAGAGGGGTGGGAGTTGTCCAAAGGGTTCAGGGGGCTGTCCAGAGGGTTCGGGGGTGTCCATGGTGTCCATGGAGGTGGGGGCAGTCCAGGGGTGTGGGGGGTCCAAGGGGGTGGGGGTGTCAAAGGGGGTGGGGGCTGTCCAGGGGGGGCTTGTCCAAGGGGGTGGGGGCCTATCCAAAGGGTTTTGGGGCTGTCCTGGGGGGGCTATCATGAGGGTTGGAGGTTTCTAGGGGGCTATCCAAGGGTGTAGGGGGTGGGGGTTGTGTCCAGGAGGGGTGGGGTGTCCAAGGGGGTGGGGGCTGTCTAGAGGGGTGGGGGTTGTCCAGGGGGTGGGGGATATCCATGGGTGTGGGGGATATCCATGGGGTGGTGGTGTCTAGGGGGTGTCTAAGGGGGTGGGGGTGGTGTACAGGGGGTGGGGGGTTGTCCAATGTGGTGGTGGTGTCCCGGGGGTGTCTAAGGGGGTAGGGGTGACTAGGGGTGTGGGTGGTGTCCTTGGGGTGGGGGTGGTGTCCTGGGGGTGGGGGTTATCCAGACAGGTGGGGGCTATCCAGAGGTTTCAAATCATTAGGATCTATGTAATTTTCAGTAGTGAGTGTATACATATTTTAATATTTATACTTCAGGTATCTTTTTTACGGAAGGGTGAATTTGGTATCCAGTTGCACCAGGATGTATTATTTGTGAACCTTATGAAGAAAGGATCCAAGATGAATTTAAAACGGTTATATCTACAAATATTTTCTTTTTAAAATCATTTTCAAGCATATTTTTTTTAAAATACTCATAGATTTGTTTTATATTTCAAATTCTATTACATTCAAATTATGATATTTTTCATATAAACATATATTTTTATTATCTTAAAAAATGTGTAATTTTGATATTTGTTATAGGTAATAATGAGTTGAAGTTGGATTACCATACATCGAATGAGTAATGAATATGAGGAAGGTGTTGATTCCTTTTTGGATTTTTCTAAATGAAATGTTCCAAGTAGTAACATTTTTTTCTATCCATGCATGAAATGTTTGAATATGAAGAAGTTGAAAATTTAGAGATAAAATATCATCTGATTTGATATGGTTTTAATCAGTGTTAAATCACCTGGATTTGGCATGGTGAAACTGGATGGAATTTCAAATCTACTGATGATGATGATTCGCAAGATGGTAAATCTGATGGAATTGACAAAATGATTCGTGATATTGCAGCAGAACCAATTGAGATAGAACTGACAGTTGCGCGTCTATATGGTGATTTTGAAAAACCAGTGTATCCAGGTTGTATAGATTTTATGGTTTTTTCAGCAGTGTTAAGGTTGATTAAATTGAAGAAGAAACATGAATGGAGTGACAGAAGTTTTATAGAGCTGCTACAATTTATGAACGACGTTCTTCCAAAAGATAAAGATCTTCCATATTCACCTTATAAGGCCAAGAAAATATTATGCCCGATGGGATTTGGATACAAGAAAATACATGCCTATACAAATGACTGTATGATATATAGGATGGAATATGAATTTCTGTCAGAGTGTCCTAAATGTGGGGCATCATGGTATTAGGTGAAATAAAAATCACAGGCTGATGTAGAGATTACAAAGATCCCTTCCAAGGTATTTGGGTATCTTCCTATAATTCATCCTTTTGAACATTTATTTTCTAATTCACCTAATTCAAAAATGTTAAGATGGCATGCTGATGAGCAGATATGTGATGGAAAAATACACCATCCAGTTGATTTTCCACAATGGAAGAAAATTGATGAGTATTATCCAACATTTGGAAATGAAATTAGAAATCTCAGACTAGGGTTGTGCACAGATGGTATGAATCCACACCAAACCCTAAAGAGCACACAATGTTCATGGCCTTCTTTATTGGTAATTTACAACCTCTCTCTTGACTTTTGTATGAAGCACAAATATTTCATGTTGAGTATCATGATCTCACATCTAAAGCGACCCGACAACGATATTGATGTTTTCTTGTCACCATTGATTGATGATTTGAAAATTTTATGGGAGGATGGTATTAGGGTGTATGATTATTATAAAATGGAATATTTTCAACTGCATGTAGTGCTTATGTTCACTATAAATGAATTCCCATCATATAGAAATTTGTCAAGATACAGTGCTAAAGGGCATAATGCATGTCCAATTTGCGAACAACAGACTTCATATTGTCAACTGTATCAAGGGAAGAAAACATTTTACATGGGTAATCAAAAGTTTTTTCCTATGTAAAACTCTTATAGAAGACTAAAAAATGCATTCAATGGCTCACAAGAATTTAATATTGCTACAAAAACTTTATCCCCTAATCTGTATTTTGAGAGGGTAAAAAACATTTGACGTGACATTAGGAAAGACATAGAAATCTGGTAATGTTATACATATTTGGAAGAAAATGTCAATATTTTTTAAGCTACCATATTGGAGATATCATGAAATTAAACATAATATTGATATCATGCACGTGGAGAAGAATATATATGATTGTTTGATTGGAACATTGTTAGATATTAATGGAATGACAAAAGATTGGTTGAATGCCTGAATAGAATTACTATCAATGGGAATACATTTGGGGTTAGTTCTCACTCCTAATTGAAGAGGAACATTTCTTCCCCCAGCTTGTCATACATTATTCATGAGGGAGAAAATTATCTTTTGTCAGTGTCTTCATGATATCAAAGTGCTTCAAGTTTATTCTGAAAATGAAAAAAAATAGCCTCTTTGAAGGACTTGAAGTTGATAGGTATGAAATATCATGATTGTCACGTCACAATGCAACAAGTTCTACCAGTTTTATTGTGTGTAATATTGCCCATCTGTGTCATAAATCCTATAATAAAGTTGTGTTATTTTTTCAATTCAATTTGTAATAAGGTGATTGATGTGAATGCTTTGAACATTTTGGAAAAGGATGAAATTTGTATACTTTTTCAATTGGAAATGTAATTTCCTTCAACTTTTTTTGATATAATGGTGCATTTAATGATTCATCTGGTTTGAGAAATAAAGCTTTCTGGACCTGTATACTTTATTAAGTGTGTCCTTTTGAAAGGTATATGAAAATATTGAAGGGGTATGTTAAGAATCCATATCAACCTAAATCCTCCATTATTGAAAAGTATATTTCTGAGGAGGTTTCAGAGTTTTGTACGAGCTACGTGGTTGCGGCGTAATACATAGGTTTCCCGCTATCTCGCCATGAATGAGTTAATAATTGGGGAAAGGGGACTCATGGCATGAATGTCAAATCATTGTCAGCTGAATAGATGAAGAAGTTATAATTATACATCATGAATAACATAGCTGATGCTAAACCGTATATCACATTACATATTAATTAGTTGAAAAATTTTCATCCAAAGAAGAAAGAAATGTGGATTTTGAATGATCACAACAAAACATTTTTTTCATGGTTTAAAAAGACTTTTCTTGGTAGATCACATGTATCAGAGACATTAAAATGGGTAGTGGGTGGTCCATGTTTAAATGTGATAACATGGTATGGTTATTACATTAATGGATATAAATTTCATATGAAAGCTCAGGACAACAGAAGTTTAGTTCAAAATAGTAGTGTATTGGTGTTTACCAAAGCAATACATTTTTCAAGTGATAAAGACAAAAACCCAATTTCTACAACAAGTGCATATTATGGAGTGATTGAAGAAATATGGGAGGTTGATTACTTTAAACATAAAGTTCATGTTTTTAACTATAAATTGTTTATCGAAAACAACAGTGTCAGACACAATGAATTTGGAATGACAATTGTTAATATGAATAGATTGGATGACATAATAGATTCTTTTATAATGGAAAAAAATGAAAAATAAAATTGTGTAGTAGATCAATCATGTATGTAGTGAGCTATTGTTTTTCATTGGAAACAATATGTTGGTTAGGATGAACTTGATGAAGATGTTGATTTATGTGAGATCGCTACTTCCATGGAATGACTAACATAACATAATGATGAGCATGTTGAAGACATGGTTTGTTTCATAAGGAATGATACTAATGAAGGAATTTGGGAAAACAATCCTTTTGTACATTCCTAAAATTACATGTAACATTTGTTTAATTCTTGTTTACATTTATTATTTTTATAAAATGTTAGATATAGTATATTTTAACATTACTAAAACATGTATTAAAACAAATAAGTATAAGTATTTCTTTGTTTTATTTTTGTTTAGTTTACATTATCATGTTTAACATTACATAAATTATATACCAATTATTTTTGCTCAATGACAATTACTTTAGCCTATTTACCATGTTTACCAGTTTTACCATGTTTACCATGTTAACCATATTTACCATCTTTATCATCTATACCATTATTTAACATGCTTGCCATATTAACCATGTTTACTATTACGTGACTTAGTACAATTTTATACTTTCTGTTTACATTAGTATTTTTATATTTAAATTTGTATATTTGTGAACTAATGTTTTTTTATTTGAAGGATAATGAGTGATCAATTAGTTGATCAACCACATGATTCTGGAGATGAGCATATTGGTCATACCTATGGGGAGGAACATTCACATGCTCCTCTTGATGTTCCCCAATCTTCTTCATGTGCACCCATTACGGCAAAGAGTTCAAGAGTTTGTAAATGTGGGTGCACACGTTTACCAAATTTATCACATGCCCATACATAGGATCAGAGGATACTCGTTGAGTTTTATGAGGATGATATTCCTAGAGGTCTAAATGCAAAAGATTTTAAGAGTTTGGTATCAACTGAGTGTAAGAGGAAATTAAGAATTTTGTATGATGACTAGAGAAGGGTGGAAAAAGTGATAATCTCTTAGTTGTGGGAGACGATTTTGGCAAGATATTTTGATATTGTTTTCCAATTCTTTAAAATTTTCCAGTATATATAATATGTTTAACCTCTTCTTTATCAGATGACATTTGATATTCTTGACAATAGAGGAGTCAGGAAGAAATGATTATCGATTACTACCAGGAGATGGAGGGATTTCAAATCAACCCTCTCATCTAATATCATTTTTGGTCATAGGAGTCATTACAATCCATGTCATATATATCCTTTCATTGATGAAGACACAAGGAGATAGTTTGTTGAAAGTATAAGAAAAGAATCATTTTTGGTAAAGGCATTGTAAACTTATAAAAGCTTTCTTATATAAATGATCTTATTAATATTTTGTTAATGATTTCTTATTTTTAATTTAATGAAAACAATAAAATCTTATCAAGAGGTCCAATCTAAAAATGTGTACTCTCATAGTTTATCTCGGGGAGGGTATACATGATTGGAAAAAAAATGATGGCGGAAATATTAAAAAAACTAAGAGCCGAGTCTTCAAGCTCTGGAGAGGTGGCCCCCCCATCCCCTCCATCTAGACATGAAAAATGGAAGAGAGATTAGATGGGAAAAACCGAGCAATGTATTTTAGAATATTAGAGAATCACAGATGATAGGATTGTAAGATATCTATTTTATTAATTTAAGATAACTATATTTTTAATATAATTTCAATCATTATAGAAATGTTCAATTAATTAATACAGAATTATATTGAGGAGCTGAGCTCACAGGGGGTATTTATAGCTACTGGGAGGCAAGATATTTTATTTGCTGCTTGGAAAATCCTGAAAATCCGAGTCATGTACGAGGATATCCAATATGTGTATCGGTAAGAAAAGTGTTGTCATGTTCTTCAACATATTACATTGAGGGTGTTTATAAAAAAATAGAATACTTGGAGGCTAAAGTTCATAACATTAATTTGATGGTGGAGGAAAGTATTAGAGCGTCGGCACAGTCTATGTTTGCAGACATGCAAAGAATATTTTATACTCCATCTCCCACTCCTCCACCTCCCCCTGTATACCCCATTATTTATCCTCCACCTCCACTAGTAGCTCCCACTACCCACCTCAGCCTGTGGACCCCATTTTTTATCCTACTTTTCCGCCACAACTTCCTACCTATTGTGAGTTATATGTTGATGATAATCAACATAATATAGTTTCATATGGGGTGGTATATTGTATAGGAGATATGTTTCATCATCGAAAATTAAAGGTAGATAATCATATGGTCATTGTACAAGATATTATAGATTGATCAGCTTGAGTACCATTACCTATAGATGAGGGGACAACAGTTGGACATAGTATCAACCATTTTTTAATATGTCTATCTATACATCTGCAAATCATTACCATAGAGGTATGTAAGTTATATCTTTTACTTTATTTATTTATTAAATTTGTTTTATCATTTGAAAACTAATATATTTTTCTATTTATTTTTATAGGAATACATCAAAAGTAAAGAAATACTGTATAGACAACAACAAAGACAAATGGATATGACATCAGATACATATTCCAGTAGTCTTAATAGATTTTCATGATATTCAACTTTGTTGGTGGAACATTTTGAGTTTCCAATGGAATCTCATGTTTGTGGACGTGCAATAACTGTGGCATTTTTGAAAACTGATATCATGGAGCATGTTACTGGAGATACGTTGGGCATCAATTTCATGCAAATATTTTCCATATAAGTCTTAACTACTTTTCCCTGAATTATATTTATTAAAAATGTATACTTATGTCAGTTTTGTATAAGTTGTCTTTATAAAATTTGTGAGAAGAATGAGCGGACATATGTATATGGATTCATGGACCTACATTTTATTTCCCTTGAAGCACATATATTGGATGAGGATCAAAGAATGATATATATTGTAGAAATTGTTGAACAGACTATAGTCACTCAATGTTGGATGAAGGCTTTTGTGAGATCTATGAAACACATATCTCTCAAAGAGTTCATTATCTTTTAACATAAAAACCCACTAACCTTAAATTTTCTTTTATCAGTGATCATTGGATGTTAGGTGATTTTTTCCAAGGGAGAAAACACTTTATTGGATATGCTCTATCCATGGCGATGTGCAAGAAAGTTTTAAGAAAATATTGGAAAATTAAGTTTCAATTTATCAATAGTTTCATATATTATAATTAATTTTAAATTTATCCCAGTCGTATATTTTCCTAACATGGTATGGGTCTGCTTTCAAAACAACACAAAGAAAAGGAGTGCGAAGAACAAATATGTAAATGTAAAGGTAAATATCCATTTATAATTTGTACATTTTCATTTATTACATAAAAATAATATATAGAATTTACACTCATTAAAACATAATTGTCATGAACAAAAAGGCGTCATCAAATACGGATATTATATATTAAGATTTATTTTTGAAATAATAACAACTGGAACAGTTGTGAACATTGACTTGGTAAGATTTCCTTTTAAACGTTGAAATAATATTTCATTTGATTTATTCATTATACACTTTAACTACTATCCTTTGAAATTGTATCTCTTTGACGACCCTCAACCCTATAGTTCTCAAGATGTCAAACAGTTACAAGTGGAATGGTAAAATTATTTTAAAGGTTTGATTGAATTTTAGTTGGTTGTAGCGTAAAATGTATTTTTTAATATTGTCATTATAATAGTGTATTTGGTATTTGTTTAGGTTTGATTTAGTTTTCTATAAGTTGACATTGTATGTTTTTAATGTTATATATATGAATGTTTAATTTTTATCTACTTCTTGTTTTGGTCTACTTATGATGGTTTTATAGTATGGATTCCGGTATAGGGGGGGTTCCAAGGGTGTGGGTGGTGTCTAGTAGGGTGGGGGTATCCAGGGGTGTGGGAGGGCTGTCTAGTGGGGTGGGGGTGTCCTACGTGTCCATGATAGTGGGGGGAAGTCCAGTGGGTGGGAGTGTTTCAAGGAGGGTGGGAGGCCTTTCTAGGAGAATGGGGGTTGTCTAGGTTGTGTCCAGGGGTTTAGGGTGTCCTGTGGGGTGAGGGGGTTTCCAGAGGTGTGGGAGGGCTATCCAGTGGGGTGGGGGTTTCCCGGGTGTCCATGGGGATGGGGGGAGTCCAGGGTAAATCCGTAGCTGTCAGGATGAACTGACACTAACGAGCTATCACTGGTGGATATGGTCCCAAGACATCTAGTCCATAGACTGTGAAGTGCCAAGAGTACTTGGTAGTGTGGAGTGTCTCTGGAGGCTGATGCATGAAGTTGGCTTAAACTTGGAATGCATGACATCTCTTTGTGAACTTGATGTAATCATGGATCTTGGAGGGCCGAAAGTACCCCAATATATAGATCTGGTGAGGTAGCTCCAGCCCAGTCTGATGAGCCCTGCAGGAACGGGTGTGAACCTCTTTCATAACCTAAGAAATCTCGACTCCTTAGATTCAACATAGGATAACACCATCAAACCTGTGCTTGTAGAGGATCTTCTCAAGACTAGGGCTACTCTAGATGGGAAACTACAGCGTGTGGCGTCGGATTTGCTCGCACTAGTCCTGATAAGTTGGGAGGTGACCATTTTAGAGATACTCGACAAATAGGTCTCTCCAATAGGGAGTTAGTTCAACCAGCACATCTAAGGGACCTGGGGGTCCATGTTGTGGAGGGTCCAGTGATAAGATGGATCACATGTAGGTTGTCTTAGTCATATTGGGTGATGGGAATAATGACTCTCTAATGTGCCACATGGATAATCATATCATCCTGCTTGGGTTCTGCAAGTGATGTAGCCAGGCTGGCCAGGGAGTCAGCTCGACCGTTCTGAGATCGAGGGACATGAGTAACTTCCAGCCGAGATGGGAACTGGGCCATTAGCTGGAGATTGTGCTCCAAAAATAGTATGAGCTCCGGATTTCTGATGATTTAGTCACCATTGACCTTCTTACTGAATAGTTCAGAATCCCTTTTCACATGCAAATGGGGCACATCAATCTCAAGGGACAGCTCGTGGCCAGTGATAAGAGCTTGATACTCTGCCTCATTGTTGGTGCAGCCTTCTGACAATATGAATGAGTACGGAAGAATGGCTTGAGCCGGGTTAATAAAGAAAATACTAAGGCCTACTCTATTTAGTCTTGGACCATTGATCCTCCTACCGGTGGGACTCCGGTAAGCACCATAGAAGTGCATATACGAGCACGACATGTCATTATCTACTGAGAGGATTTTCTCATCAAGAAAATTGAGATCGAAGAACTAGTCAGCAGGAGATAAATGGGCAGCAAAGAAGTCTGCCAATGCTTTCCCCTTAATATCATTATGAGGGACAAACCTGATATCGAACTACTGAAGAATAACTGCCCACTGAGCTAGATGGCCTATCAATATGGGGCAGTTTAGAATGTTCTTCAGTGGGTCTACCTGAGACACCAGTTGTACCTCGTGGTGCTGCAAGTAATACCGCAATTTCTGTAATGTGAACACTGGTGCAAGGTAGCTCTTTTCAATGGGGGAGTATTTGCTCTATGTATCTATGAGCATATGACTAAGGTTGTAGAGGATATTTTTTGTCCCCTCATTTTTCTTCTGGGTGAGAATGGTGTTGGGAGATCATTCCAGGGCGGTCAAAAAAAGGACCAATGGCTTTCTAGAGACAGTTGGCATTAAGACTGGCAGCTAGAGTAGGTACTTCTTGATTTCCTCAAAACCTTTCATACACTCTTCATCCCACTGATAAACAATTCCTTTCTTCATGATCCAAGAAAAGGGCTTACACTTGCCAGCCAGATTCACAATAAATCGGCATATCTAGGCCAAGTGGCCTTGGAAGCCCCAAAATTCCAAAATGTTGCTTGGCGGAGACATCATGATGATGGAATTAATCTTCTCAAGGTCAATCTCAATACCTCAGTACCTGACAACAAAGACGAGGAACATCCCGGAGGTGACCCCGAAGGTACATTTCAATGGTTTCATCTTCAGGTGGTGAGAACAGAGAAAGCCAAACACTTTCTCAAGGTCCTTGAGATGGTCCCAATGCTGCCAAGATTTGATGACCAGATCATCCACATATCATTCCACCAATGTGCCAAGGATTGGCTTGAATATGTGATTCATGGCCTGCTGATAGGTGGAACCTACATTCTTTAAGCTGAAGGGCATGACTTGGTAACAAAACATACATTGTGGTGCCTTGAAGGTTGTAGACTTCTCATCCTCGGGGGAAATCCAGAGCTAATTATATCTGGAGTAACCATCCATTAAGGATAGGTCATGGAACCCTACCATAGCATCGATCAGTAACTCCATCACCAGGAGGGAAAGAACATCCTTTAGGAACTGATCGTTGAGATCTCAGAAGTTGATGCAGACTCTAAATTGTCTGTTCTTCTTCCTGACTAGAACTATGATGGAAAGAAACATGGGGTACTGGAACTCCTTGATGAACTTGGATCTGATGAGCTTGTCATCTTCGGCCTCGACCATGGCACTATGAGAAGTGTGCATCTTTCTGTGAGGCTGCTTGAACCCTTGATGATTTCCCGGGAGACCGAGGCGATGGACAGCTACCTAAGGATCTAGGACCAGAATATCTCCATAGCTCTAAGAAACTACTTCACAATGTTGTTTTAGGAAATCTATGTATCGTTGATACTCCTCGAGAGGCATGGAGGCACTGATAATTGTGGATCTCAGATCTGCCTCGCTACTGAGGTTCAACTGTACCAATTCATCAACCGTGGAGGAGACACCCTCTTCAAAGGCAGGGGGAGCGTCCTCTAGATCCTCTTCATCAATTATGGAGGAGGGATCCCCAGTGGGAGGAGCTTCCTCTGGGTTGGTAGATCCTGAAGATAGGTTCGTACCTACCTGAGCGGCGGTTGTTGTTGCATCAAATGATCCATGTACTGATGAAACCATTGAAATGAAGGTTGTCGACCCAATCCCGTCTGGTCTTCCGCCCAAGGGTCCACACTTGATGATGTAAAAGCAACAGTGGTAAGTTAGCTTGAGCCAGTTGACTCTATCTTGGAAAAACACGAAAGTATGATGTGCCGTCATTGCCATGGGAAAGACATATCGATACCTTATAGGAGTAGGGGGCTCAGAGATCACTGAGTATTGATACGTATAAGAATACGAAGTGATCTCCCAACATTTCTTGGACCTAAGGATATGCTTCCCCCCTCTGCCAGAGACAACAAAACATTGCCCCATATCGGGGGTCATGGACTCCAATCGATGGATCAGGAAGACGTAGGTGTCATCTAGACCTACCCAAGGGTCGGTTTCAACTACGGCATGCTCAACCACACTGGCCTGAATCTGCATGTCCTTGCTCTTATAATAGTCGACATCTATGTTGAGAGCTTCACAAGAGGAAAAAGGAGATGTGTCACCTTGTATCATGCCCACTCAACCATTTCGGGAGTACTTGAGGAACTGGTGATACGATGAGGGAACCTCCGCATGAAAGTGGAGCCATGGTCTGCCCATCAATGCATTGTATGCTATGTCTTATGAGATAACCATAAACTCGGTACTAGAAACTAGGACACCGAACTAGGTCTTCAAACGGATCATGTCGACCGGGGTCTAATCTATCATGTTCTATCCCAAGATCTTTAGGTCTAAGGGTGTAAATTTATCTTCGGATAACCCCATCTTCAGCAGTGTCCGTGTCGAGATATGGTTAATCCTAGATCTGGGGAAAAAAATACAGCGAAGAACCTCCACGTCATTGAATTGCCTGGTGATGTACAGTTGGAGAATGTGACCTTATATGGGAGAACCATCATCTTCTCCAGGGAATGAGAAAATTTCCTAACATTCAACATTCTCTATCACTTCCGCAGGAAAGGCCTCTGCAGCTGCTACCTCCATCACAAACTGGAGGGGGATTCTTAAAGCCTCAGTGAGGGACTCATGCATATCAACCAAAAGACGAAGGGCCTCAAGGATGGAAAGCCTTGTTGGGATGCTAGCAAGGTGCTTGAGAACATCATAGTTCTGCGCTGAGAGTGAACTTCTTCTTGTAGGTGGTCACTCTATGATAGGGGGTACAGTGGACACTGTCGGATGGGCTGACGGCTGACTGGTGCTAGGCAAATCCCTCTTCCCACTAGTCAGAGCCTGCTGAGTGGCTACTAGATGATGAATGGATGACTGAGACCAGCCTATAGTAGGTTTTGGCTGGTCACTGCATGGTCGAGGTAGCTCTACCTGATCCAGTGGCACAAACAGCGGTGAAGGCGAGCCTGATGACACTAGATAAGGAGGCTGAACATGCTGACCTCTGCGCTGGGCCTTCTGTCTAGTCCTAGTGGCATACACATCATGGTTGGATGTGCTGACTGATGTGCCTCAACGACCAATATGGTCGCAGCTCTTCTGGCATTGGCATCAGCAAGAGATGTTGGGGAGATCCGTCGGGTGCTCCCCGTCTTCAGGAGTCATGGTGGGGTTTACCAACTCTACGGTGTTAACTGAAGTGTACCCTTGACTGTCACTCGAAGAGTCTTCCACTACTTGGTGGTTCCTAGGAGGAATCCCCATCTATGGGGGCATGAAGTCGCCGATAGTATAGGATAACGATGGCATTGGCGGGGTGAATTGATTTCCGTTTCTCCACCGGTGTTTGCTATTATGGAAAGAGGCTAACTGAGATGACGATGAAGAAGTGGTGGCCACAGATTCTGAAGGCTCTGGAGAATTTAGGCATGCACGGATTATACCATGGGAATGAGCGACCATTTTGCGATCCATCCAGTCATCATACTTCTGAGACCCATTTTTAGAAACCTACTGCCTCTATCCCTCGCTATCACTGCTATTGTCTGGCCTTACGACGACATATGCCACTGGCACCGAGGTCGGGCCCCACCGGACTATGTTGTTATCGACCGGGTCTTGAAGGCAGTCATTGAACACATAACACTGCTTGAGAGTGTGTCCCAGGATCCAGTGATAGGGGTAGTAGTTGGGGTGATCAGTGAGATTTTCCACTTCTTTCCTTCGACACTGATGAAAACGCAAGACCCCCTATTCCAAGGCACTTCAGAAATTACCGAGAACCTGATTCTCATAAAATGATTATGTTTGGTTTCTTCTATCTGGAAAGGGGGGCCTTAGAGCTTGTCCCTGATGAGGATTTTTAGGAGGTTGTCGAGGAGGTGGATCCTATTTATCCTACTTAGGTGGTGGTTTTGCGATGCACGGGGGAACCTGAAGATTCTGAGGTGGAATCTTCTAGGCTAGAGGTTGTGCCTGTGGTGGTGGGCCTCTCGAAGGTTGTAGAGGTGGCTCCACTAGTAAAAAATCCAGCTGTCTGGGGGCCTCTATTCTGGCCACCGTGGTGGGCTTGGCTCTGGTATCCCTCCATCGGGAATTATAGGGGGCAATGGACGTGCATGGCTGGCCTGTTGTAGGGCTTCTTCCAGTCATAGGGCCTTATCAAAGAAGTCTCAGAATCCTCTAGTGTAGTCATGGGTGATCAGAGAGGGAACCAGTTATGTCTTAAAATTTCCCACACACATCATCAGTAATTTCTTCTAAGTCTGTGGCATGTCCAGGGAGTATGTAAGCCCTTTCCACTGGGCGATAAAAACCAAGACACACTCATTAGACCTCTGTTTGCACTTGTAGAGGTCTTAGATGCTCGTTTTCTGTGTGGTGAAGCTGAACTGGTAGAGTAATTGCCTACGAAGGTCCTCCCATCTAGTAACTGATCTGATGGGGAGCTGGTTGTACCCAAAAAAGGAAGCCCCCTCTAATGTCTGCACGAAACATCAGAGCTTGGTAGTCTCCTACTGTGCTGGAGTCCGTAACATGGGCCCACACCTTGAGGCGAAGTGGGCGAGATACTATGACAGATCCCCCATTCCATTGATGGGGGAAAATGTGGGATTTCTAAAATCCAGAAGTGACAACATATCATCCACCCTTGCTGGATATTGCTTACCATCATGTGGGAGTGCCACTTGTCATGATTCCAGTGCCTCAAGGCGGGCAATGAGTGCCACCATTGGATCATCTGGGTGGGGTCCCTTTCTGAATGGGGGTCCCTAACCATGAGCACATTGGTGGGTTTTCTAACATGGTATGGTGGCACATCGGCTCATGGAGTGGCTGGTGGAGTGACCTACAATGCATTTGGGAGAACCCGAGCTAGGTTCCTTGGATTGTTGCTCCATTCTAGAGGGTTTAGCGAGATATACCGCGCCATCTTTCCATAAGTTCCGAGCTTAACCCTGTATGCGGGGGTAGGATGGTCAGAGTCACTTGCAGGTAGCTTGCAGATGTGAAGTTGTTCCTGCTCCTGCTTCCCTAGCCTAGGATTGTCGTAGTCTGGCCGACACTCTACAGCGCGTTTAGTGAGGAGTTCATCGAACAACATTTTTTGTTCGGAAAGTTGTTGGTGCAACGCAGCCTTATCAGGGTGCTGCTCAGTCTTCGGCACTAAGGAGGATGGGTCAGAGTGGTTGGCACCTCTGAGGTGCTCTTTACCCTTTCAGTGATTTCATCTAAGTACCAATGCCTTGGTGGTCAAAGGGAGACCCAGTAGATTTCTTTACTGGTGAGTAACTCATCTTGATGGATCCATTAGTGGTGGCATGCTCTTGGGGGGTGTCCCTTTCAAGAATCTCCAGCTCATTCTCCTCGTCCAATATGTCAGCCAGGTTGATTGTGACCCTTCTTGGGGGAATGTCCTCAATATCACCTAGCGAGTTAGGTTGTCGTCAGATGGGACTAAAGGGGAGGGTAGTATACTTCCTTAGCCATGGATTTGCACATGGGGGGAAGCCTCCTTGATAACCTTGTGTAGTACCTTGAAACTCTAAATTCATTACTGTTGGAGGGCCTTACAGTGGACTGGTGACTCGAGGTGCTGGGCCACATGGAGTGCGGTCAGATCAACTACACGACATTGCTCACGAATTTCTTCAAAATGCACTAGGATCCTAGGATAAAACCCTGGCTGATGACGAAGGTGGGTGGGCATCTCCCAAACGGTTTGGCGGAAACACTCAACTTCGTCTAGGTTGAGGGATTCTGGCACGCAGAAATTATGCATTGCCACGTGCCAGAACATCTCGGGGGAAGTGGTCTACTATGAGGATATTCCACAAGCTCCTCATCTAGGATTCAGGGTCTGGCATTTCATTTCCCCATTCGTCAACAAGGGGTGGAAGAGGAACTCGCAACGGTATTAAGGTAGACTTATGGGAAGGCAGGCTAGCCGGTGGGGAATATGGTGAACGGGCTGACTGGCCATCGAATCTTGGGCTATACTCTGAAGAGTATAGCGACCTTGCCTTTACATCATGATAAGAGGGGTTGATGGCTGTTGTTCCTCGCACAGGGGATAGGGCTACTGGCGATAGTCTGTGCTATTTGTTTCCCACCATTAGTCCCCAGAACAACTCTTTCGGATCTCTAGTTGAGGTAGAGAGTTCTTCTGGTGACGATGGTGGTGATTTCATGATTGTAATGTGTGGGGTTGCCAAATGTTACTCCCCCATGATATACCTACATAGATAGGTGGGAATCCTATGGAAATCACATTTCGGGAGTACTAGGCTAATGCGCCTCATTCCTGCCCCAGCCCATGACTCGGATGAGCGAGGGGAGGGTTACCGTGCTGAGTCATATTCTGCTTCAGAATCTAAGAAGCGGAATGGTTTGATATCTGTCCAAACCTTACTCGAATCCTTCTTATGGCGGCGATGAACCGCCTTCCTTCCCCTGGACAGATTTTCTGAACATGGCAGATTTCAGACACAAGGAGGTACTTCGGCCATACTGGACCATGGGCGGGGAGGAATTCCACCCGAAAATGCTACGGTGTGAGGAGCATCGGGATAGATATCAAACGGGATATGGGGAGGACCTCTGTGGGAAGTGGTAGAGTGGGTAGGACTTCTGCTCGAGCTGGTAGAGGAATGGGGAGGACCTCCATGTTTAATTTCAATAGTTACATCAGTGCGAGAAAGGTTCTTGTACTAGTTGAACTGAACACGGGTAGGACCATCGTGCAGTGGGTGGATAAAGCGAGGTTGTCCTTCGCTTCTCTGGATGCGGAGGCGAGGAGGACATTTGCTGGAAGTTGTGAAGAGGTGGGTAGGGCCCCCATGTAGAAGAGTGATCGGATGCGCAGCGTCACCACACCAACGGTATGTGGCAGGAGTAATGACTAAATATCTGATGTTGTGGGCACGAGAGAGACATATGTGCATAGCATCACTACCATGTGGAGGACCCTCATTTAGACTAAAGGTGGAATGACGCAGACCTCCTTGCTGAGCTTGGAAGTGGGTAATATCTGTGTTCTCCATGGTAGTGGTGCGGGAAGGACCTCCATACTAGGTGTCGTTGTCGCGGGTTCATCCACAGGGGCCACCGCATGTGCTGGCGACCAAGAGAGTCGACCCAACCTACCCATGGGGCAGTTGGGGCCTCGATCCAGGTCAGGTATATGAACGTCCCTATTCAGCATAAACAGGGAGTTGGTGGTTTGTGTCAGTAGTGGCTTGGGCCACAATAGACGCTGACATTTACGCCCCTTAGAAGGAATCCTCTTCGACTTCCGCCCGACACTGGCATCAGGTTAGACTAACTGGAGCCCGTGGTGCGGGTGCATGGCTTACCTACTCCTCATCCAGTAAGACCGAGCAGTGGCGTTGATGCAGCCAGGTGGGAGCCCTCACTGGGATCCCTTGAAATGGGAATCTAACCGGGGTGGCCCGGACATCCCCTACCTTATCAGCGTAGGGAAGGGAGTCGTCATGGCGTTCTGGGGACAGGATCCTGAAACGATTATATGTTGGGGTGGGGTGTAGTGGCACCATGTGCGGCCCTTGGGGGTAGCTTTGATGATGAGGCGCAGATGCCTCTAACTACATGCAAGACATATCCTTCATAGGAATGATCCCATCCTTGTACCGGTGTATGAGGTCATTGATCACCCTTCGTTGGATGACCTCGGACAGGGAACTCGGGCGTGGGCGCCCCATGATCGTGGGTGTAGAGTCCGTTGTGGAAGATAGGGAGCAGCGCTGAACTACCGTGCTAGTACAGCCCCTGCCCCTGCATCGATGGGCATATGGTGATTGAACTCTGGATGTAGTAGCTTGGTTCCTGAATGTTTTGAGATTAACTCATCAGTTCTAAAATAAAAAGGAAATTGATGACCAGTGTATGAATGCCATTCAGTCTTCCATGGCTAGTAAGATAGATCCACGCTGACAATGTCACAGACTAGGATGTCCAACGTTCTACTAACCCATGTTCTCGTGAGTTTCATGCCAGGCCCCCTATTTGCTTGGCGGGACCTGGAACTAGATAACTAAATCTAGTGACAAGTTAATCCACTGATGTCTTGAATGCTACTAATCTCCATGTAGTGGTGAATCCCTTCATGCTGGGTTCATCATTTCTCTTTCCAATACTTTTGTTGGCATGCACATGTTCTTCTATGGAGGACGTGCAGCTATTTCCCCACATTCCCACTTTCCAAAGGCGGGCGGCATCCATTCCTTATTCAGTGATGATTTATACTTAATAAAAAATGCGATGATGGGATGTCATTTCTTCCTTCTGTGGAATCTGCCTAGAATCTTGTTACCTAGGATGGGTCTCCCTTATAGACGTAAGACGTTGTTCGTGAAACTCTTCCTAGTTACATATCTAAATGGACAACAGTTAATTATACTGCTTCTGTTGGTACATTCCAAAGGGTCCGCTCAGGGTAGCAACCTTTGATACTGGGAGTAATCATGTTGTACATCACTAGTGTGTCTATGCACTAGAACACTGGCTTGTCTGGGGTTCTTCCCCTTATTATAGGGCTTCTCGAGGGCGTGGATGGATGAGGCATCCCACGTCGAATGCGGGGAACCATATTCCATAGGAATGATTCAATGTTTTTTCTCAACATCCCATGTTTAACACAGGGTATGCCGCAGGTTTATCGTCCAGCGAAGACGGATCAGACTAATCAGAACACTGACTGGAGTGGATCAGACGAGTGTAACCCCAGGAGGACACACTAATGTAGGTGGGTTGACATGACCTCACCAGTATGTGTCAGCCCAACTAATAATCAAGATGGATGATGTTGTGATGAGTGAAATGGGTGGTGAGGATTACAACAGGTTGATACTGAATAGGGGACGCAATTGTTTACCATTGATTGGGATACACTATCTTACTACTGATTGAGGGACACAACTACTTACCACTGACTGGGGGACACAACGTCTTACTGATATGTGGGGTTTAAAGTTTAACTTCATGCGGGACGAGGGCGAACTGATGTGAATAAGGACCTAGGGTCCAGATGGATTATGTTAGTGAATTGACGTGAAGGGGGGTTGGAACGACCAGGTGTTGGGCGTTAACCTCACGGAGGCTACCTACTTACCCTTCCATTCCATGGATCAAATACCACGTAGTTCAAGTGGTGTGGGAACTAACATGAAAGGGGTCAGAACCAATGGGTGGCGGGCTTGAAACTCGTAGAGGTTTCCTATACCATGCCTTGGGAAGGATCAAATACCACGTAGTTCAGGTATGGGTGTGGGGATTACCCTCTTGGCTGCCCAAGGTGTTGGTGAACTAACGTGAAGATAGTTGGGACGACCAGTTGATGGTGGGCTTGGACCTCAGGAAGGATTCCTACATACCTCGATGTGGCAAGGATCAAAGACCATGTAGTTCAGGAGTTTGTTGAACCGATGTGAAGATGGTCGGGACCAATGGGTAGTGGGATTCAACCTCCGGGAGGATTCCTACGTACCTTGCCTTGGAAGGGTTCCAAATCCATGTAGTTCAGGTGGGTTGTGGGGCTTACACTCTTGGCTGCACGAGGTGTTGGTGAACCGATATAAAGATGGTCGGGATGACTGGTGGATGGTGGGATTGGAGCTCAGGGAGGCTTCTAAGTACATTTCCTTGGCAAGGGTCAAATACCATGTAGTTCAGTAGTTTGGTGAACTGACATAAATATTGTCAGGACTAATGGGTAGTGGGCTTCAACCTTAGGGAGGCTTCCTACTCACCATTCCATGGTAGGGATCAAAGTCCACATAGTTCATGTGGGATGTGGGGCTAAAACTCTAGGCTTCCCTAGAGAGGATTTCATGGTCGATGTTTGATCTAACCTAATGTGAGTCATGTTCGGTGTGAGGAATAGGAGACAGAAAATATCTGACGATCTCATCTTGAAAGGTGCATCTGTGGGAAGTGAAGTGGGGATCATGTGTGGTTAGCAGCTCAAAAAGGAAATAGGGGATTATGCATGGTTCGCAGCCCAGGGAGATGGATATTGGGAATTACTCCAGGGTGCAGGCCTGGGTGACAAAGCCGAGCGAGAGAGGGATTCAGTACAGAAGAGAGGAGGATCATCGTTCCCCATCACACCCTTTTTGGCCTTGGTAATCGGAAAATAGAGGAGGAGGAGCAGGGATACCTCCTGCAAGAAAGTCTAAGGACTTACACCAAGGTGGTTTCCCTTCCTCACGGATAGGTGTCGCCATAGAAATGAGGATCTCATTCAATATGAGGAAGATTTCACTCCTGTAGAGATGAGAGGACGTGCAGAATGTCCAAGGTGGGGGACCCTGCATAGGATGCAATGGGTGAGGTCACAGTTTAACATCATCTACTAAGGACGATGGTGCTTGGAAGTTTAACATCCTACATCTCAGACAATGGCGGGTTCACTCCACACCCCTATGACTTACATAACAGATACCCTCTTCACCTTGGTGAAGATGAGGGACAGACAACGCCGTGACTGAGGGGTGTCGTGAGGTGATCCCATTGGGGTTCGACGTTAGCATGGCTATGAAAAGCGGTAATAGCCATTACCATGACTATGCGAAGGAGATTGAGGAGAAGAAATGCAATGGGAATTATCATGCAAAGGACACTAAAATCACTTCTTACAGACCCAGAAGGTCACACGGGAAATGAAATTGTAAAGAAAAGATGTTCATAGGCAGGGGCCCTAGGAGGCTCTGGTGCCCCCACATAATGGGGGTACTTACGAAGGGGTGTGCTTCACAAAGTGGAGTGGCATAGCCTAAGAATAAGGAATAGGTGCATGTGGAAGGTACTTCAGGAATTGGAAAGGAATTCGTGAAGAAATTCCTCGTAATGCAAGGGTTTATCGTGAAGCATAGGGTTGTGAATCAAGGTGCTTCATGAGGCACAGTGGACCTGCCTTAGATGACATGCCACATGTGTTAGGGGGTGTTTCACAAAGCTTAAATGATCTGCGACGACCTGGGTCCCCTTGGGGATCTCCTTCCTCCATGGATGCCCATAGGATCCACGAAAGGAATCCCTCTCTAATGTGGGGTGATATTAATGCAAGGGGGAAGCATTTGTGATGGAAAAAAATACCTCGCGTAGCTCATGGTTCACCGAGCAGAGAGTGCTTCATGATTTGGGTGCTTCGAAGTTGAAAGGTGTGATGATTTGTCCTTTGGGCTTAAGGGGAGCCATGTATTTATAGGCAAGGGGAACCGTGAAGTAGAACTGGCTTGGCGGGAAGCAGAAGCTTTCTCCGCGGCGGGTTCGTGAACGTTAAAGTATCTTGCGGAGCCTCCAGCCTCCTTGCTCTGTGGCGGGATCACAAATGTCAAAGTGGCTCATGGGGCCTCGCGCCTCCTTTCTCTGCAGCAGGTTCATGAATTTCAAAGTTGCTCACAGAGCCTCATGCCTCCTTTCTCTGCAGCAGGTTCACAAATGTCAAAGTGACTCGTGGAGCCTCCCGCCTCCTTGCTCCGTGGCAGGCGTGGGCCCATGGGAGCCCCACGAATCGACTTCACAAGGCAGCCCTAGAGGATTCTATATGTTCTTCTATGTCTCCAATTTTGGTGCCAATAGGAATTTCATTTTGAAGCAGGGAATAGTTGTGTACCCGATGAATATTGATTCAGTGGTTACTTGAGAGACACCTATGATCAGTTCATAGGTGCAAATTTTTCATGGTGTCATGGGGGTACTAAAGGAGATTCATGGATGTGTTATCAGGGGTTAAATCCCTATTTGATCCCCAAAACATGGAAATATAAGTTGTTTAACTAGAATGATAATTATTAGAGTTCCATTGAGGATCTAAAGTCAAGGCTATACAGTGGTCTTATTTTTTGATTAAAAGATGAGTGTATAGAGTACACATTGTAATTTGATGCCTCTAAAGTTGGACTTAGTTGTGTGTTGACGAATAGGTCATAAGTGATCACATATGGGTCAAGGCAGTTGAGACCCCATGGGAAGAACTATGTTACTCATAACATGGTGTTAACAGTAGTAGTTTTCACTATGAGTATGTCATTGCACTATCTTTTGGGGTAGCATTATATTGTCTACTCAGACCATCATAGTCTAAGTTATGTATTCATGAAAGGATATATGACCCTGATATAGGGAAACTAGTTAAATTTATATTAGGATAATGACTTTTGGATATTCTATAATCCTGAGAATGGAATCAATTTGGACGATTCCAATTACAAGAATTTCCATTATCATCTGGTGGAGGAGGTGTCTGAGTATTCAACTTCTTTGCAGCAGACCCTGGTGAAGAAACAGGTTCCAACATACCTTTAGTTAATATCATTTAATCCATCTCATTGTATTCATATGAGAGAGTCTCGTATAGGATAATTAAAATTTGAAGACCTATATGACCAGATATACCAAATAGATTCACTAGATGCACTCTATGAAGGAGGGAAACATATAATCCAATTCTAGGAATGGATGGTAGTTCTGATCATGTTGTTAGAGGAGGTGATGAGAGAGTTCCACACTTCTCTTTAGGAAATATAACCAGTTATAGGTAATACTTATTGAAACCTTTAGTAACTGTTTAGATGGATGACATGTGGTAGAGCATGGTTGTGTTCATCTATCAGTGTGTCACATGTTAGAAGGTGATGTTAGAGAACTAGGTTATGATAGGGTTTCTGAGTCCTCTTGGAATCTTAGATTTATAATGGGAATGAATATCTATAGAATTTGTGATTGGGATTCAGAGGAAATAGATAGTCCATGATTCTATATGGTTGATTGATTCCAGACTTACCATGCTGGAAGACTTTCTCTATATTAGGGAGAAGAGTTTGGTGGAGATTTGGTGGGACTTTTTCATGCGGTAGATCATATACCTCCATTGGGTTCCCTTGCTAATTGTCTCTATCCATGATTTTTTGTTCACATCAATGTTTTGGAGAGGTATACAAGAGTCATTTAGGACCCAGTTAAGGATGATTCCATATTTTCATCCATATAGGTATGGGAATACGAAGCACATTATCTATATGTTAGTGGATATATTGAGGTATTTCTTGTTAGACATCAGATGAAGCTGGGAGGATCACCTACCTTTGGTTTATTTTTTTTATAATAATTTCTATCACTATTCAATCAACATGGAACCATTTGATTCCTTTTATGATATACCCTAGAATCTAACCTAATATTGAACAAATATCGGTGATGCATCACTTGTTAGGAAAAATATGGTGTGAATAATGATAGATAATGTCTTGGTGACACTACAAAAAAAATTCTTATACCAACAGAAAATTAGCGACAGATAAAACTTCTGATGGTAAAAACAATTAATTCCAACATATATAATTTTATATTGATATTAGTTATAATTACCAACAATTGTTTGACTAAAAAATCAATATATCGTCATTAAAGTTTTAATAATAACAAATATTTTTCTTACAGGAAAATCTACTACTTTATCATGGTTATACCAACATCATTTTTTCATCAAATACATTTGTTTCAATCACCTATGAAAAAAATTTCATAATATTGTCTTTTTAATAATTATTAAAAAGATAAATTTAATTAAATAGATTTCAAATAAATAATAAAAACCCTACACCCTCGACCCTACGTCCCCAAATTTTTCTATCAAAGAAACCTCATACCAGTTCTTCAAGTTCGACTGTTTCCCTCTGCTTCTTCTATTCATTGTTTATCACCCCCAAATGTTTCTATAGAAGAATCCACATACCAGTTTTTTAGGTTTTACTGGTGTCCTTTGCTTCTTCAGGTCACCATCCATCACCATTTGGTTCATTTCACCTCAATATATCATGCCCTGTTCGATGTCACACCACTCATTACCAAGTATGTTTCCCTTCACCAGCCATGCCTTCAGTTCGTCGATGTCATTCCTCCCTTCTCCATCATTTGTGCATGTCATCACATTTTTTAGGAAATTTTTTTTTCTATGATCATTTTCTTCCGCGACACTAAAAATGATGATGAAACAAAGGGAAATTTTAATTTCAGGTTAAAAGTAAATGAATCATGTTTCAAAGAACTCATTAGAGGGAAAAAAGAATTGAAATTTATATCCCTATTTAACAATTTACAGCTTTGAATATTGAGTGAATTCCTATATTATACATTTCATCATTCATATATTAAAACACAACCTCAATCACAATAAATGTGATGAACCCCTTCTAAAATGTAGTTACCAAGGAGTGAAATTAATCTCGTTATCTCTAAAGCACTGGTTACATTGGAAAGAACATAACTATTTACACTTGAAAGTTACTTGATACACATTGCCTTTTGTTTTGAAAAAGGGTAGGGTGCCCATAGTGATAAATGGGAACTTTTTTTGAAATACATATTGACCAAACTCCCTTTCAAAACTAATTCCTTGTACAAATGTCATTTCAAATAAACTATAATGTTTTCATTCTATGGATTTTAGTAAAATATAAAATCTAGATAAACATTTATCAGCATAAATTGTTGGATATTGAATGTTTAACATTTGAATTCACCACTAATTATCTAATTAGAATTGTATTTGTACTTTCTTTTGTGAATAATGTTTTGCCATTTGTTTTTGGTTAAATTATATTTGTTTATTTGGTGTGTGGAATGCCAAAATATTTCACTATTCATGACTAATGAATTTTTCACATTGTGTGTGGTGTGTAATTTTATAATATTCATTTGATTAAATTAATCAAATATTGCACCATTTTATATGATATTGAGTGTTTGTTCATTAAATTTTTTTTTAAATACATTACTTATGGTCAAAGATTTCATTTGTTGAACTATGGACCATAGTTGATATATATATTGAATTTCATTTATATTTTTTACATTAAAATTTTATTTTTAGGTGATTATAAATTTGGGTTGATTCATGTTCATGATTTATTGTTTATTTTTTATTTAAAATTAATTATTTTATGTGTTATTTATAAATTTGTATATTTGTTAATACATGGTTAATATTTTCATTGTTAATTGTTAACTATTAGTTTTAGTTCCTATGTTAATTAAATTTATCATACAACTTTTTATTTTTTGACGAAAAATTTTATGTTATGGACTTTTCATTAACATATTAATGGAGTACTTGTTGGATGTTGTGTGTTGAATTTAGAAGTAATGTCAGACTTTTCATTAGGGCATGCTTAAACTAGACACTTGTGATTCATTTCATTGTTTATGGTAGGTTTGAATGGTGTGCATTTGATGAGTGTTATATTGTTGAATCTAAAAAGAATCAATTCCATACGCATTTGATCAAGTGAACAAATGGACCCTTCAAATTTGTATCATTTTTTACCTCATCCTCATTAGATTCAATTTGTATGTCGTTGTATAACATGAATTCATTATTCCATTTTATTGTAAATTATCATGTCAAATTTTTAATAGGATACCATATTATGAATAATATAATGTTTCAAAATGACATTTATATTCAATATGCATTCAATCAATTCATTAAAGTGATTTATATTCAATATTCATTCAATTACAACATAGTTAATGTATGTGGCTTCTTCATGGGATGTTATGGATCAGTGGGATACCTCTCTACATCTATTGGTATCTTCCTTCTTTAAAGATTATAAATATACTATGTAGTATTTTTTTGATATTTTTTTAAAAAAAATATTTAATATGGTAACATTATTATATTTTCTTGTGGTTTTGATTTTTCACTCTACACTCTGGTATTATTTATTTCATTAAATTGATAAGACCTATGTTTCTACAAAAATGATATTGTTTTATAGGGGTCATTATTCATTGTATAGGATTTATTTTGTGGAAAGTTTCCATGTCGACGTACAATCCATGTGTTCAATTCTTCAAAAATGGAACGCAAAACCAGTAGAGGTATGTATATCAAGGTATATTACTTGTGACATAAGTCTTGTCACTATGCCATGGCATGTACAGAACTATACAACATGAAATTTCATAGGGTCCTTACAGGCCTTTACATCATCTCACATTACGCATGGCCATGTGTTCTGTTTTTTTCATTCCATGTGTTCAAGTACCCATGGCTCGAACTATAAGCCCCAGCCTTAAACCTTACTTAATCTTGAGTTATTACCAGATTACACATTGAGGATCTTTTCGGGTTTAGAGTTTTAGAGAATTAGATCATAAAACTTGCATTACATTCCACATATAAACAAAGTGGTTACATAAAGATAGTATTCTTCATTCCCATCAATGGAAACACATTTAAAATAAAACATGGATTATTTCTTGACACTTCCTTGACACTATCATCATATCATGTACCTTTCCCTTGACCTGTGAAAAACATTTCAAAAAAACTTGGGATGAGCATAAAAAGCTCAGTATGGGTTATAAAAACATGGAAAGGAAACATGAGTTCATATATACATAAGAATGAAATCATACTTTACCCATAAAACATAGGCACTTTAACATACCTCATAAAATCATGAATAAATCATAGAAATCATAAGACATAAAGGTAACTTGAGGCATTCATAACATTCTTACGTAGGGAGTAACCCTCTTGGTTACGTTTGGAATACCCATCACAGTATATTCCCTCAAATCTCTTCGGAGAAACCTTAACGTTTCACTCCTTCGCGTTACCCAATGCATTGGAGAGCTATAACGGGCTCACCCGCCCTTAGTTTATCACGGAACCAACCATCTTCATAATAATGCCCAAGAACCATAACATAATCATATCACATAAAACATGCATAAATGAAACATAACATTTCCATATTTCAATCACGAGATATCAATACAACACATTGATATAATAAAAACATTATGAAAACCATTTTCAATACCAAAGTAAAACATGGTATTTATTTTTCGTTTTAAAAAAAAGGTATGGCTTGTAGAGGAAGCCGAAACTCAAATAACGGTCCCGACGGTGGAGAAGTCGTTGTCGCCGCATACGTACGACAAAAACATTCCCTTTTGTCGTTTAGTAAACGCTTCGTATAAAAAAGATTCCTTTTGAATAAATGTAAAAGTCAAAGGGGTTTATACACCGTATAAAAGATAGTTGTGTATAAAATTAAATATGCCTCAACGAAAGGAGATTGAGACGAAGTCCCATACCTCGTATCCGACTTGACCCGACCATTCTTTAATATCCTGAATAATAAACTTCAGTTAATCTCTACTTGCTTATGAACCTTTTTCAAGTTCATTATTCCTTTTATACCATGTTATGAACATCATGTAATCAGTTAAGTTAATAATGTTCATTTTGTCGGTATTTGGTTCTTAAGTCAAAAATAGACTTCTTACACTTACATGTTGTTAATTTGGTCAAAGGTTCATTATATCCATAATTATATTCAGGATGTAGACATCATATATGTCATATATATATCCAATACATACATTCATTTATAACATTACATAATCATTTAGAGGTAAGAAATGAAATGCACCGTTCATGGAGACGGTAAGCCGTACGTACGCATGAACACTACTTTCATTTCTATTTCGTATTTTATAGAATGGAATTATAATGATATAAAGGTATATTATAATTCCAGTATAATATCATATATAATATCATAGTTCCATCCTTTATATGTCCCACATATGGTATTTAACGAATCAAATCACTTTGAGGGGGCGGTAGTCCGCACTTCCTATAATGAAGATATCGTGTTTACCCATAATGGAAACCATAAAGGTATGCCCAAAATGAAAAAAACAGAAGCTCAAGAAAAACATAAACATATTATATATCATATATAAAAATAGTGACATCATAATGGCCACCTTTGAAGGTGTTAAATGAGTGTTGAACAATCATCGTTCCGGGAGGCAGAATTTCGCCATCCACGGAAACCGTATGTTCTTTAACCATTTGATGTAGTTGTGTGAGAGTGTAGCTCAAATAAATCTTATAACAACATCCTAGTATATTGAAGATACTGGTTTTGTTACAAAAGAAGTAAATAAAAAGAGTTTAGGGGGTTGGAGAAGAAAAATAAAACAAATGAACATGAGAGAATGAATTACCTTTAAAAGTGTAACTCCTTTTGATTTGAGTCTAAAGGCTTCCTTTGAAAGGATTCTGCCCAAAGGGAATCCTCTAGGATGAGGAGAGGGATGTGGAGAGAGTAAATGGGCAGGGGTTTGCCGAGCCAAAGGCTTGAGAAGTGTGTGAAATGAGGTAGAGGTGGGGGCCTTTTATAAGAGGAGAGGAGGGGCACTTTTGGAAATGAAAGAAATATTACTTTATTTGAAAATGTGTTTCGGTTTCAAAAGGTCCCACATTGATATAATTCGTGGATAAGGTGATAAGGGTTCGAAATCCACTCATCCAATTAGTTTTGGACATGTGTAGTTCATAGATTTTACATTATCTTTCCATTTTATTTAAATCGTCAAATAATGATGTCATCGCTGCATCATTATTATGTCATAAATAATTTAATTTATTTAATGTATAAAAATAATAAAAAAATACTATGATGTAGGAAATCCTTTTAGCTTTCCAATGATTATTTATAATCAGAAATCGGATCTTTATAACCCCATGTAAAAATTGTTTTCATAAAACATCTCTTGTTTGTGTCATTTTTACTTTAACATTTAATAAAAATCTATTTATGTCATTTCCAAACCAAAGTGTCTCCATGGGGTCCCCAAGTTGACCAATGGCTTGTCTTGGTCGGCCATGACAAAACCAATAAGGTTGGGACATGTGTCTAGGTCATTTCCTATTATTAAGGCATTATTTATACCATAAACTACACTAATTACCACTAATCGCGATTAAGAACTTAATAAGTTACTATTCACCAAAAATTATTATAATCTCATTGAACCACATTTTACTTCTTAATGACAACCATGTATGTCGGATTTTCAAAATTCAACACACATTAGTGGTAAACTTTCATTTAACTGAAAAATCAGTTTGCTTGATTACCACTTAGTGGTTTCACTATTCATCAAAAATTGAAGTTTTTCAGAAAATTACCAAAAATTCACCCTAAGCTATATTTGATATTCCGAATTCAAAAATGAAGTCCATTTTACAAAATTCAATACATATAAGTCAAATTAATTAATTTAATAATTAATTCCCGCTGCCATAGCAAATAGCGTGTTTTTACAAAACAATAAGTATCAAAAGATTGACACCAGTTTAAGTCAAATTTCAAAGTGAAATTGATTCCAATGACAAAAATTGGATAAAATGGTTAAAATATATTCTAATTTCACTTCAAGACCAATTAAAAACATAATCTAATCATATAAATAAATTAGATTAAAAAGCAGTTTTGATGTAAAATGCAGTATTTTTCACTATTCATTAAAAATGAACACTGTCAGAAAATTACCAGAAATTCACACAAGGTAAATTTTGATGTCCCAATCATAAAGGATAAGTTTATTTTGACAAACATAGTTTATAAAATTGTCAAAATATATATTCAAAAAGGGTTTCCCATCATAAGGCACTAAAACAATCTTTTAAGAATATTAGTGTATTCCATGCATAAGGTTGTATTTATTTTCATTTTAAGCCTCTATAACACTATCTTAATCATTATTATACATAGATAAAAATATATATTATTCATTACTTACTTGGGATGTTACATCCTTCCCCCCTTTAGAAAATTGCGTCCTCGCAATTTATTTACTTATCAAATAAATGGGGGTACTTATCCCTCATTGCATTTTCAGATTCCCATGTTGCCTCTTCAATCATGTGGTTTTTCCACAAAACCTTTACCTGATGAATCACCTTATTCCATAACACTTGCTCCTGTGGTCAAGAATCTGGACCGGTTGTTCCTCATAAGATAGGTTCTCTTCCAGCTGAACTACCTCTGGACTCAAAACATGAGATGGATCTGGCATATACTTTCTCAACATCGAAATGTGAAAAACATTGTGTACCTGAGATAAACTCGGAGGTAAAGCCACTCGGTATGCAACTGATCCAACTCTCTCCAGAATTTCGTATGGTCCAACAAACCTTGGACTCAACTTTCCTTTCTTACCAAATCTCATCACACTTTTCCAAGGAGAAACCTTGAGAAAAACATGATCACCTACCTCGAAAGGTAGATCCTTCCTCCGGTTATCCGCATAACTCTTCTGCCTGCTCTGAGCTATTCTCATGTGTTTCTGAATCAACTGAACTTTTTCTGCCATCTCTTCTACCAATTCTGGTCCCATCAACTTCCTTTCACCCACTTCATCCCAGAAAGTTGGAGTTCGACACCGCTTCCCATATAATGCCTGAAATGGTTCCATCTGTATACTGGAATGAAAACTGTTATTATATGAAAACTCAACCAAAGAAAGATGTTGGTCCCAACTTCCCTGATAATCCATAGAACAAGCTCATAGCATATCCTCCAATGTCTGAATTGTTCGTTCTGACTACCCATCTGATTGAGGATGAAAAGCTGTACTAAAATTTAATTCAGTACCCAACGACTTCTGAAGGCCTTTCCAAAAGTTAGAAGTAAACCTGGGATCACGATCCGATACAATGGTGAGAGGAACTCCATGTAACCTGACTATCTCTTTAAGATACAAACGAGAAAGTTGATCAAGAGAGAAAGTATCTCGTATAGCAAGGAAATGAGGAGATTTGGTCAAGCAATCCACAATAACCCAGATTGCATTATTACCTCGAGATGTCTTCGGTAATCCAACAACAAAGTCCATGGATATATTCTCCCATTTCCACTCTGGCACTGGTAAAGGCTGAAGCATCCCTTTCGGTAACTGCCGATCTGCTTTAACCTGCTGACAAGTCAAACACTTCACAGTAAAATCAGCAATGTCTCTTTTCATTCCATCCCACCAGTAATACTCCCGCAGATCTCTATACATCTTAGTACTGCCCGGATGAACTGAAAACGGAGAACTATGAGCTTCACATAACAACTCTCTCTTCAACTGTGAATCACAAGGCACACACAATCTCTTCCCAAATCTCAAAACACAATCACTATCAATGTTGAATTCAGGAAACTTACCTTTCTGAACTAGCTCTACCTTTTTCTGCAACTCACTGTCTTGCTTCTGTGCTTGCTTGATTATATCTGATAGAGATGATCTCACTGATACCTGAAACAAAACAGAATGACTTCCTGCACCAACAAGTTCTATGCCAAAGTTCATCAAATCTTTAACCAAAGGATCACGTTCCAAATGCAACATTGTTAATGAAGCATTACTTTTTCGACTCAAAGCATCAGCAACTTTATTTGCTTTTCCCGGATGGTAATGAATTGTACAATCATAATCTTTGATTAATTCCAGCCATCTCCTTTGTCTCATGTTTAACTCTTTCTGAGTGAATATATACTTTAAACTTTTGTGATCGGTATATATTTCACACTTTACTCCATACAATTGATGCCTCCAAATTTTTAAAGCAAAAACAACTGCAGCTAATTCCAAATCATGTGTAGGGTAATTTACCTCATGAGTTTTCAACTGTCGTGAAGCATAAGCAATTACCTGATCATTCTGCATTAGGACGCAACCAAGTCCTTTCAATGAAGCATCACTGTATATAACAAACTCACCATTCCTGGAAGGTAGTTCCAAAACTGGAGCATTCACCAATCTTTTTTTCAATTCCTGAAAACAATCATCACATTCTTTTTTCCAGATAAACTTAACACCCTTCCGAGTTAGCTTAGTCATTGGACTAGATAACCGTGAAAAATTTCTAACAAACCTTCGGTAATAGCCCGCCAAACCAAGGAAGCTACGAATCTCAGTTACATTTGTGGGTCTTGGCCATTCTTCCACAACTTTTGTTTTTTCAGGATCAACAGTTATTCCATCTTTAGAAACAATGTGACCAAGGAAAGAAATTTGTTGCAACCAAAACTCACACTTGCTGAATTTCCCATACAATTTCTTTTCTTTTAAGGTTTACAAGATAACCCTTAAATGTTTTTCATGCTCCTCTTTACTTTTAGAAAACACCAAAATATCATCAATGAAAACCACCACAAACTTATCCAAGAACTCATGGAAAATTCTATTCATTAAGTCCATGAATACAGCAGGTGCATTGGTTACCCCAAAAGCCATTACTACAAATTCATAATGGCCATATCTCGTACGGAACGCGGTCTTCGGAATATCTGCCTCCTTTACCTTCAGCTGATGGTACCCCGATCTCAAGTCAATATTTGAAAAAAACTGAGCTCCCTGGAGCTGATCAAACAAATCATCGATATGAGGCAAAGGATATTTGTTCTTAACAGTGATATTATTCAAGGCTCTATAATCATTGCAAAGTCTCATAGAACCATCTTTCTTTTTAACAAATAAAACAGGAGCACCCCATGGTGATGTGCTAGGTCTAATGAAACCTTTCTCTAATAAATCTTGCAATTTCTCCTTCAACTCTAAAAGTTCAATTTGTGCCATTCGATAAGGGGGTTTTGAAATTGGCTTAGCATCAGGAACTAAGTCAACAGTAAACTCAACTTCCCGATCTGGTATTATTCCAGGCAACTCATCAGGAAAAACATCAGGATACTCATTTACCACTGGCACATCATTAATCTGAACAGTTCCTTTATTTTCGACGACGTGTGCAAGGTAACATTCATTTCCATCTTTTACAAGTTTCTCGGCCTCTTGATATGTTATCAAAAGTAAGGGTTCATTCTTGTAAACAATCTGAAAGTCTTTCTGAAAAGAAACTTCTTTAGCTCTACAGTCAATCTTAGCATGGTAAATAGAGAGCCAATCCATACCCAGGATAACATCAAACTCTACTAGATGTAGAACAATAAGGTTTGCAAGTAGGTTCTTTCCACAGATAAGGATAGAAAGATTCTTATAAATTCTTGTTGCCTCGACACTTCCCCCAGGTGTTTTCACCAAAAGTTCAGGAGTCATTTCTTGAGATGGTATTCCCATTTTACTAGAAAAGGTTTCAGAGATGAAAGAATGTGTAGACCCCGAATCAAACAACACACTGGAATAATCTAAAAAATCAAACAAAGTACCTGATACCACTTCATTTGATGGCCCGACATCTGCTGAAGTAGTTGCAAAGGATTTCACCACCCCTTTCTGCTTGTAGTCTAACTGCTTCCCATCACTCAAGCTCTTTGTCGGACACTCGTTTGCATAGTGACCCATCTCATTGCACTTATAACATTTCACTAACTGTAAATCAAATTTGTTCTTACCTTCACCTTGATCCTTTTCAGTGCAATCACGAGCCTTATGTCCCATCTTCCCACATCGGTAGCACTTTCCAGAATTCAGAAGACATTCCCCAGCATGCCTTTTGCCACATTTATCACAAACTGGAAACTTAGTTTTCTTACCATCAGACTTTTTTGAAGAATTCTTACCTTTCTCCTGCCACCTCGGTCTCTTCTTCTGCTGGTTGTTGTAGAACACTTGGTCATCGGAAAACTCCATTTCCACCTTATCAGCACATCGAACAAGCTTTTCATAACTTTTAAACTCACGAGAAGCTAATGCCCTTCGATATTTTGGCTTTAATCCTGAGCAGAAACGGTTGATTTTACTATCAAGGCCCCGGATAAAATTTGGAGCATACCTTTCCAATCGAGTGAACCTTTCTTCATAGGCATCCACTGAGTCTTCCTCTTGCCTCAATTCCAAGAATTGCTTTTCCATCCTAAGTCGAACAACCTTAGGAAAATACTTCTCAAGAAACATACCTTTGAATTCATCCCAGTCAAGAGCATCAATCTCATCGGCGTCCCTGATATTTTTAACCATAGACCACCACTGATCTGCTTCACCCTCCAAACGGTAAATAGCAAGACTAACCTTTTTATTGTCTGAACACCCCATGACATCAAAAATATTCTCCAGTGCTTTAATCCACCCTTCAGCTAGCACAAGGTCAGATGATCCTCTGAATGATGGTGGATGTTGCCTCATGAAATGTTCCACCACTGACATGTTCCTCTGCGGTTGATCTGGCTGATCTCGTGCATGGATACCACCACCATTTATCGCTTGAGTCAACTGCGCCATCACTGCAAAAACCTGTTCGGTTCCAATTCCGACCATTTTTGGATGCTAATTCAGAAGGTTACTTCCTTCTGTATGCCTTCCTAGCACTGCTTCCCTGTTTCCTCTGTGGAAAACCATTCTGAACAAACATGTCTTAGATGAAGCAACATGGTAATCTTTAAATGCTATATCATTTCGAAAATAAAATATTTTTGGATAATCATTTAATAGAATTCTAACTCCTAAAGTTATCTACACCGACCTCTGATACCAACTATAAGGCCCCAGCCTTAAACCTTACTTAATCTTGAGTTATTACAAGATTACACATTGAGGATCTTTTCGGGTTTGGAGTTTTAGAGAATTAGATCATAAAACTTGCATTACATTCCACATATAAACAAAGTGGTTACATAAAGATAGTATTCTTCATTCCCATCAATGGAAACACATTTAAATTAAAAAATGGATTATTTCTTGACACTTCCTTGACACTATCATCATATCATGTACTTTTCCCTTGACCTGTGAAAAACATTTCAAAAAAACTTGGGATGAGCATAAAAAGCTCAGTATGGGTTATAAAAACATGGAAAGGAAACATGAGTTCATATATACATAAGAATGAAATCATACTTTACCCATAAAACATAGGCACTTTAACATACCTCGTAAAATCATGAATAAATCATAGAAATCATAAGACATAAAGGTAACTTGAGGCATTCATAACATTCTTACGTAGGGAGTAACCCTCTTGTTTACGTTTGGAATACCCATCACAGTATATTCCCTAAAATCTCTTCGGAGAAACCTTAACGTTTCACTCCTTCGCGTTACCCAATGCATTGGAGAGCTATAACGGGCTCACCCGCCCTTAGTTTATCACGGAACCACCCGTCTTCATAATAATGCCCAAGAACCATAACATAATCATATCACATAAAACATGCATAAAGGAAACATAACATTTCCACATTTCTATCACGAGATATCAATACAACACATTGATATAATAAAAACATTATGAAAACCATTTTCAATACCAAAGTAAAACATGGTATTTATTTTTCGTTTAAAAAAAAGGTATGGCTTGTAGAGGAAGCCGAAACTCAAATAACGGTCACGACGGCGGATAAGTCGTTGTCGCCGCATACGTACGACAAAAACATTCCGTTTTGTCGTTTAGTAAACGATTCATATAAAAAATATTCCTTTTGAATAAACGTAAAAGTCAAAGGGGTTTATACACCGTATAAAAGAAAGTTGTGTATAAAATAAAATATGCCTCAACGAAAGGAGATTGAGACGAAGTCCCATACCTCGTATCCGACTTGACCCGACCGTTCTTTAATATCCTGAATAATAAACTTGAGTTAATCTCTACTTTCTTATGAACCTTTTTCAAGTTCATTATTCCTTTTATACCATGTTATGAACATCATGTAATCAGTTAAGTTAATAATGTTCATTTTGTCGGTATTTGGTTCTTAAGTCAAAAATAGACTTCTTACACTTACATGTTGTTAATTTGGTCAAAGTTTCATTATATAAATAATTATATTCATGATGTAGACATCATATATGTCATATATATCCAATACATACATTCATTTATAACATTACATAATCATTTAGAGGTAAGAAATGAAATGCACCGTTCATGGAGACGGTAAGCCGTACGTACGCATGAACGCTACTTTCATTTCTATTTCGTATTTTATAGAATGGAATCATAATGATATAAAGGTATATTATAATTCCAGTATAATATCATATATAATATCATAGTTCCATCCTTTATATGTCCCACATATGGTATTTAACGAATCAAATCACTTTGAGGGGGCGGTAGTCCGCACTTCCTAAAATGAAGATATCGTGTTTACCCATAATGGAAACCATAAAGGTATGCCCAAAATGAAAAAAAAAACAGAAGCTTAAGGAAAACATAAACATATTATATATCATATATAAAAATAGTTACATCATAATGGCCACCTTTGAAGGTGTTAAATGAGTGTTGAACAATCATCGTTTCGGGAGGCAGAATTTCGCCATCCACAGAAACCGTATGTTCTTTAACCATTTGATGTAGTTGTGTGAGAGTGTAGCTCAAATAAATCTTATAACAACATCCTAGTATATTTAAGATACTGGTGTTGTTACAAAAGAAGTAAATAAAAAGAGTTTAGGGGGTTGGAGAAGCAAAATAAAACAAATGAACATGAGAGAATGAATTACCTTTAAAAGTGTAACTCCTTTTGATTTGAGTCTAAAGGCTTACTTTGAAAGGATTCTGCCCAAAGGGAATCCTCTAGGATGAGTAGAGGGATGTGGAGAGAGTAAATGGGCAGGGGTTGGCCGATCCAAAGGCTTGAGAAGTGTGTGAAATGAGGTAGAGGTGGGGGCCTTTTATAAGAGGAGAGGAGGGGCACTTTTGGAAATGAAAGAAATATTACTTTATTTGAAAATGTGTTTCGGTTTTAAAAGGTCCCACATTGATATAATTCGTGGATAAGGTGATAAGGGTTTAAAATCCACTCATCCAATTGGTTTTGGACATGTTTAGTTTATAGATTTTACATTATCTTTCCATTTTATTTAAATCGTCAAATAATGATGTCATCGCTGCATCATTATTATGTCATAAATAATTTAATTTATTTAATGTATAAAAATCATAAAAAACTACTATGATGTAGGAAATCTTGTTAGCTTTCCAATGAATATTTATAATCAGAAATCTGATCTTTATAACCCCATGTAAAAAAATGTTTCGTAAAACATCTCTTGTTTGTGTCATTTTTACTTTAACATTTAATAAAAAGCTATTTATGTTATTTCCAAACCAAAGTGTCCCCATGGGGTCCCCAAGTTGACCCATGGCTTGTCTTCGTCGGCCATGACACAACCAATAAGGTTGGGACATGTGTCTAGGTCATTTCCTATTATTAAAGCATTATTTATACCTTAAACTACACTAATTACCACTAATCGCGATTAAGAACTTAATAAGTTACTATTCACCAAAAATTATTATAATCTCATTGAAGCACATTTTACTTCTTAATGAAAACCATGTATGTTGGATTTTCAAAATTCAATACACATTAGTGGTAAACTTTCATTTAACTGAAAAATCAGTTTGCTTGATTACCACTTAGTGGTTTCACTATTCATCAAAAATTGAAGTTTTTCAGAAAATTACCAAAAATTCACCCTAAGCTATATTTGATATTCCGAATTCAAAAATGAAATCCATTTTACAAAATTAAATACATATAAGTCAAATTAATTAATTTAATAATTAATTCCCGCTGCCAGAGCAAATAGCGTGTTTTTACAAAACAATAAGTATCAAAAGATTGACACCAGTTTAAGTCTAATTTCAAAGTGAAATTGATTCCAATGACCAAAATTGGATAAAATGGTAAAAATATATTCTAATTTAACTTCAAGACCAATTCAAAACATAATATAATCATATAAAAAATTAGATTAAAAAGAAGTTTTGATGTAAAATGCAGTATTTTTCACTATTCATTAAAAAATGAACATTGTCAGAAAATTACCAAAAATTCACACAAGGTAAATTTTTATGTCCCAATCATATAGGATATGTTTATTTTGACAAACATAGTTTATATAATTGTCAAAATATATATTCAAAAAGGGTTTCCCATCATAATGCACTAAAACAATCTTTTAAGAATATTAGTGTATTCCATGCATAAGGTTGTATTTATTTTCATTTTAAGCCTCTATAACACTATCTTAATCATTATTAGACATAGATAAAAATATCTATTATTCATTACTTACATGGGATGTTACACGAACACATGGGATATACATTCCTATTCAATTATGAACATCCATGTACATCAAGTCCTATACAGGGTGTGTGTTCAAGCCCAGTGTACAATTCTTCACTCACCCATGTTTCATAGTTCTCAACATCCAGTTTTACTAGAACTGGTTTACTCAGAAGTAATATACCATGATTTCATTGCGTTGAACATATTTATGGATGAGGAATTCAGACCCAAACTCTTTGATTTTAGTCTTTCCAAGACAGGCCCAACTTGGGATAAGACCCATGTTTTTATAATAGTGTTGGGGAACTATGGATATTTTCCCCTGAGTATGCATGGGCTGGGTAGTTTTCTTACCAAATCACATTGTACAGATTTGGTTTCATTTTCTTGGATATGATTTCTAGAATTTATGTTCTTGATATTGTTAAGCCCATTTACTGGAATAATCTCATATAAGGGGTACTCTCTACAAGTTATTATTCCAAACCTAATGCCAAGTCTCTATTATTTATAAATAAAATTCAATTTTTGAATGCTTATCTCACTATTGTAAAGGTACCACCTTTGTTAAAGACAAAGGGATGTTAACCACTACCTTTTTCGAATGGTAAAATGGTGGTTCACCATAATGGTCGATTCATTTCTTGAAAATATGTATCAAATGGATGGAATATACCGAGATATTAATATTAAAATATGTGTCTCCATTAGGAAGCGATAACTCTAAATTATGATTAGTGATTCCCTTACTATTATAGAATACATTGACTTGAATGATAACCTAGGTAGTGATAATGAATTTTCGTTATTCTCTATTTATTTTTCATTATGTATTGGATTGAGGGGTCTAAATTAATGAATGTATAAAAAGGTTGATATTCATCAGTCTATGTTTTTTTTTGATTCTGCATGTTATGAAATTTGAATATGCTCTATTGATTGAACAAGTTTTGTTTTTTTAAAGTGTTTCCAGAGTTGTGGGAGAGAGTAAATGGGGAAGAATTGTGATGGGGAGGTGAGGATTCAAGGTGAGATTGAAATAGTCACAGGCTTTATAGACCTTGTCTTGGGGTTTGGCATCCTGTGATAGGTACCGCCATAGGGGCCAAACCATGGATGAGGTGGCCTCTAGAATGGGGAGAAAAAAGAGTGCAGGTATAAATTGAGTCAATTACAATTTTTTAGTGTAATGATGGTGGGATATGAAGAGAAAACCAGACATGGGTATGAATTGAAATTTCTAGGTGTATTCTCTCTACTCCGTGTTTTACTCCATGTCTATGGTTTTTGTTTTCTTAAATACATTTTCTTAATCAATTTTAATCACATTTTAGTGTAACTCAATAGGTCATAATCATTTTATAGTGTTTGGTATGACTGTAGTGACTAAAATTTAAGTGACTGAATTATAAAAGGATCATTATAGACCTATAATATTCTGTTTATAATCTCTTTCTAGGTCCAGCAACAATTTTCCATCTGGCCCATATCACTCAATCACCTAACGAGGCTTCCCATGGCTCAAGATCAAACCAGAAGAGTATTCCCTTACCTTTATTTTTCACAAGAATCAGAAATCCGAAATCCTTGAGCACCATTATCTGTGTTCTTTCTCAAAAGCATCTTCTTGGAACTGCATTTAGGAGCACTCTGGTATGAGATGTTGTTTTAGAGCACCGTAGAATTATCTACGACTCTATTTAAGAAAGACAGTATAGTGTTGGAAATTGTTTTAAGACACAAGAACCTATATTTTGAAGAATACATCCATTGGGGGTTATATATTTATGGAACAAATCCATAGACAGCAGAAACTAGAGCCTTTGATCAAGTCTCTCATTCTTCTTGGGTGGTACCTACATATAGGTCACATTGAGTGTCATTTAAATTCATGCATATCATTATTTAACATTTATGGGCCATGACATTCCACTATAACTTATACTGATATATATTATACATCGTTTCTCAATTGTATTTTTCATTTAATAAAATAATCTGGGTGGTCTGGTTGCATTTTTCTACATCAAGTGACTGCAATACAATGTAATATTTCACCCCCCCCCCCCAAGTGGCTAGGGTGGTGAGGGGGGTTAGGGTAAGGGGCACTGGTCCCAGGGTTGAGTATCCAGATCCTATTTTCTTATACCATACACTGTTAATAGAATCTATCTTTTATAATGTAATATTTCACTATGAACTATAGAACATAAAAATTTCCCCATTTAAAACATAAGAATCATTTTTTCAATGAAAGGTCACTACTAGTTAACCATCATCTCTATGTCTGTTTTTTTATAATTATATTTCTAATTATTTTTATTTACTGATTTATAAGATTTATTCAATGGAATTTTTGAAATTAGGTATAATTTCTTTAAATTGAATGTATGTTGCACACTGAATTTTGCACATTCTGAAATAATTTATAAAAAAAATGAATTTGTATAAGATAGAGATTTTTTCTGGGATTTACATCTACCTCGGATAGAGGTGGCATTTGAATACCTTATTGAGGATTGACTCAAACACATGTTATTCCTTTATTATGAATGTTGTTGTTTTTTCAATCATTTCAATACTTTTTTATTTACTTCCCATTAGTAGGTCCTCTCTTGAGTGATTTTGAATTTTTCCTACATGTTTTCATTTAGAGCTTGGTTTTATTCCATGTGGTCATATTTTTTATGCATTGGGTTTTTATTTAGTTTTAAGATATTAAAATTAACTATAAAAAACAACATTTTCACAATTTTAAAAAAATATTTTGATTAAATTCAAATAAGTTGTGGAAAAATATTTTTTCACTGTTAAAATGAACATGAAGATTTAAAATAAACCATGGAAACCCCTAATAGTTAACCTAAAGAGTGTCATGTTATTAAAGAATGATTTTTAGTGTATTAACATACTATGTTTTTCAAAATTTATTAGAGAACTATTCAAATTGAAAAATGATACTTCTCATGTTACCAGTCTAGTAAGTGAATAATTGGAAGTTTAGGTATATAACTCCTACATTTCACAAGTCCTACAATGATTTTGATTGAGGAAACATTGGTCATTACATTACTCATGTATATTTAAAAGTGAATAATTTATTCATTTTTGTTCTATTCTACACTATTTTATTCATACTTAACACATGGCTAGAGGGTTCCCCATTAAGGGTTTTGTTCTATTCTCCTTTACATTGCTCTTTGGCATGGGTGAGATGTTGTTGGAGATTAGACTCGCTGGGATAGAGGGGTCATTAGTGATCACTATCATTGATGGCTTTGTATTGGAGCTGAATCACTAGCTTGGATTGTTCGCTGGCATGGATTGGTTGTTGTAGCGCTAGGATGGTATGAAAGGGTTGTTAGTATGGGAGCTGGTATGCTGGCATGGAGGGGATAGTGTTTTGCAGGAATGGATGTGTCGGGGGGTCTTGAAGTTGTGTCGGTGATTTTTGATGGGTCCTACTATATTAAATTTCATTATTAATGTAATTAATTTTTCCTAATATTGAAGATGTGTTACAATATCCTTTGGTTAAATAATTAAAGAATATGTATTTTACATGATAAATTAATTAATAAATATAATTTGAAATTTTAGTAGAAATAAAAATTTCTAGTATAAAATCAAATGTAATTTATAAACATATATTATCTGTTGGTAATGTTATTACCAATAGAAAAATTGTTCATTAGATACTGTTGTAAAACACTTTAAACAACATATATATTATCTGTTGGTATTATTATAATTGTTACAGAACGATTATATCTGTCATAAAAACATAGTGATGGTGGTTTTACCGATGATTTAGTGACAGGGAAATATATGTTGGTAAAAAGTTTTACCAATAGAAAATTTACTTTTACCTACAGATGTCACCCTTTTAGAAAAGGTGATATATTTTTTAGCGTGATTAGTGAGTGGATGGGGACAACCCATAGTACGCAAAAATCATTTGATGTTCGACTTTATAGGTCATTGGAGTTCTAGTAGGGAGACCATGTTTTTGTAAGTGTCTCCCCACATTGTGGGCTTTTAAGATTCAAATGAAGAGGAAAGGTATAATAATGTACAATCAAGATGTATGATATCCTACAAATGGTTAGTGATTCTTCTTACCCCCTCACCTTACCCATGTAGTTTGAGCAGGAGCATGACATCTTCCATGTGTCACAATTGAGTATATGAATGTATGATATTATCCATGTTATTGTATAGGGAGATCTAGAAATCAAGTATTGATCCACCTTCATGGAGTAACCAGTGGATATCAATTACCGGAAAGAGAATCTCCTATGATGACAAAACATTCCATTAGTACATTTGTTATGGCATTATATGTGCATGCGGGAGAACAATTGGGAGTGAGTGATCTCGATGGGAACTCAATATCCGTAACTTTTTTATAGTTTTTTATTTTCATGTATGAAAATATTCGAAGGAGGGAATAATATAGAGAAATAATTTTTTACATTAAATAATTTGAAATATATTTCGTAATATTTTCAAAGCCAGGTTATCATAAAGTGTGAGATTCCATGGCCTGGTGAGCTGAATATTAATTTAACAAAAATGTTAAATATTTTTACATCACACATGCATAATATTTTAGAAAAAAATGTAATATATCTTTAATAGATTCTAGAATTGGGAATTATAGACCATGATTAAGAGTGGAGCCTGAGGTTTACCCTAGTTATACCCTAGGGTTGGTAGTCTTTGGATGTTCAATTGTTGTATCCATTGGGGGTTGGTTTAATTAAAATATATAAATAGTTTATTTATTTGTTTTAATAAATTATATAATTAAAATAATTTTTATATAACCTATTATTATGGTTTTCCTAGGGTTTCCTACCTATCCTTTCTAAATTTTATAGGAAGAGGAGATCATTCTTCATTGGTAGATCAATATCCAATGATGAATGAAAACATGATCATGGTGGATAACGACGTGGTAAATGTAGCGGTCTTCTCTAGAATTAGAGAATGAGTTCATCACCAATGATTTATCAATAATTTAGGTATATATCATCATTTTTTTTTCACCATTTTTGTTAAATTATTGATGAGATATTAACTTCCTTTTTTCATCATTGATTTTTTTTCTCTATATGACCACCTGCCTCCTTATTATATAATTGATCTGTTAAACCATTTGTTTCCCTTATTATCACTCAGTTTATATAATCACTTGCCAAGAACACTTTTCCAAATGAAATTTTTCTTTTTTATCATGCTTCTCTCCTCTCCTATAATCTCTTTTTTGAATGTTGGGATATGGGCCTACGGTTCAAAAAAAGTTTGAAGTTTTAAGCATGATCTAATCCTTTGATTCCTATTGGTAGCAAGGACAACACATGGATCAATGGTTTTTAGATGAATTGAATAATGGGATGGGAAGTAGATAATACTCTACTGATATATTATCCATATAGGTGATATTATCGAGTTTTAGGTATATTGAAGGTGCTTCTAAGGATTAGTTGTTCATACGGTTGGATGTGGATGGTTCTCCAACAAAGAATTCCAGAATCCAATTTTCAGCCAGCTATGGAAGGTGTTGGTTGTTATTATTATTATTAATAATCATAAAATTAAATAAAAAATTATTTATATTATTTTCTTATCATTAATGATAATAATATATTAAATGAAATGAATAAAAGGGGGGGGGGGAATTAAAAACCCCTTTGGATGTGGTCTTGTACAAGCATGAATAGAGGAAGTATCTACAACCTTTTTTCTAATATTGTTATTTTTATTATTTATAGTAATATTACAATTAAATAAAATAATTAATTGGAATAGAGGGAATGTGGTGGGGAGATGGTTGATTTGTGAAGTCCTTCCCTACAAATGTGAATACTCTCCAATTTCTTTTAATATATTATTATAATTGTATTATTATTATTATTTTTGTTGTTGTTGTTATTTTGTTATTATTATAAAGAAAACTTTTTTGATGACTTATCTATTTCATGGGATGTCATATTGATGATCTTCCTATAACATCGTGATCATGGTATTGATGTGGACAATTGAATAGCTGTTTTGGGAAACTTTTTCAAACTCATGGCTTATGCCCATGAATAGATGTGTGTACGTGTTATAGAGAAGTTTTTTTTCATTAGGTGTACCATTTCCTCAAGTGAATAGAATATCCTAATTTTTTTCCATGAGCTTCGCAATTTTATGATTTATTTTTTCATTCATGGACATTTTTGAAAACATATAGGAGTATTAATGATTTAACCCAATGTATTTATGATGATCCTCGCACACTTTTTTGGATTATGTGCATACTCAGATTTTGGCATGTGAGCTACCAATCCTATGTTTTTTCTGCATGAAACATGATGGTTTTCTTAGTAGTTTATTATGATATATGATATGAGATGATCTAAGAAACATGCTTCTTTAATTGATGTTTTTCGATGGTGGTGATCGGGTGTGATCATCGAAGTGTTATCGAGATTTGTACTCCTATATCACACAACAAGAATGATTTCCCTATATCCTTTGTAGAGATGAGATTGGGGTTAGTACTCCTTGATCACACTAGGGAGTGGGTTACCCATATCATTTAAACTTGTGTTGTTAGGGTTAGTAAATTGCTATCATAGTAGTGAATAGGTTCCCTATATTCTTTACTCATGTGTAACCAAGTCGTGTACTCCCATGTCACTCTAGGAATTGGGTTCCCCATGTTTTTTACATAGGTAGGGTAAGTACTCCCCTTACTATTACTATGTGTGGTTTATCTACCTATAAAGAGGTAATCCCCAATTTCTTAGGTCTAATGATCTATAGGTCATCCAAATAAGTTGTAGTTCCCTTATATTTGAAGTGAAATTGGTGAGTTTGGGACCCTCCACTATTTTCCTAATGATTTTATGTGAGATTCATCCCCCAACTATAGTTCGTAGTAGTGTCAGGGTATGGGACCCTCCACATGGTTTATTTTTCAGTTGTACATGATTATGAACATAAATGTTGTACCTTTACGGATACAAACAGTCTCTTAATCCTGGGATGGGATGTGAGATGAAGATCTCATTTCTCTCTCATCTAGGTATCTTATATAATATATATATATATATATATGTTTGTGGGTTTTCTTTCCATATTTCATTATGATGTGAGGAATACTTATCTCATATATTCCCTTTCTCCATATTTTTTTTTCTAGTTATTCAGTTGGGTATGTTTATACTAACAAGATCATGTTCATTTCCCACATTTTTAATATCCTATGCATAAGATAGATAAGTTGGTGGTGGCATTAGCAGAGCTTATGGATACATGGGCACATTGACCGCGTACGGTGGACTATGCTTGGAGATTTGGATATGGGGTGTCTTGAAATTCTTTTTATCTAGTTTTTGTCAACTTTGGACATATTCAAGTTGGTTTTCTTTTTTTTCTATACTTTTCTGATCATCGTGTCATTCTATTTTATATTGCCTATAGGTCATTACGTGCACTATTTTAACTCTAGATGTTGCTTCCATTTATTATATTACTTATATAATCATTAATGGAGATGGTTTTTTATGTATAAGGGTAATTTAAGATACATAATCACATTTTTATTAGGAATTCTTGGCAATTTTTGTTAACCTTAGCCCTATGGTGGCGGCCTAGGGGTAGTGACGACCAGGTCTTCCTAGAACCAAGAGAGCCCCATTAGGGCAGTTCATTACAACCAAATTGTGGGAAATTGTAATATTTATTGAAAATGTTAATAAATAATCATATGAGAATGAAATGTATTTATAATAATATATTATTGTCAAAAAAGTCCCCTGAGTTAACCTTAATAGAAAATAATTCTGAATAATGATGAGATTGTGAAATAAGCCATTACCACATTAGTAAATTTGGAATCATAAGACCTGTGAATTAAATAAATTAAAATTAAACATTAATTACTATTAAGCTAAATATATTCGTGATATAAAATATCAAAAATTGGATTTATATACACCACACAATGGAATAAGTGGTAAATATGGTGTTGGTTTCACTAAATTAAAAGTGAGACGAGAAACCCTTACCTAAGATTTGAATTTTGTAATATGTGTATAAACAACCTATTTAATAAATTTATATTTGTAAAAAATATATTAAATTACAATAAAGATATATTTCTTACCATATATGATTTAATTATAGTCTTTTATGACCTATTTATTAAAACTTTATTGTTAAAATCACTGTTTCAGATGATAATTGGTTCACTTTCAATGTATGTTTTGGTTCTGTAATTTCATTCCTTCAAACATGATAATTGTTACAAAATCTATAAATTTTTTTATATATGATATAAATATTATAAATATTAATTATATATTAATTAAATTTAATATATACATTCTATATATAGAAAATTGTTAACACTACATAGGAAGATGACTTATCATACGTATACATGAACGATGTTTCCATTTAATCATCGGATGGAAAGAAAGTAAAATTAGTATTAATAATACATTAAAGAATAATTATTATTTCATTTATAGTATTTATATTAATCAAATACATCATTATTAATATCAATTTAAAAGGTAAATGAAAAATATTTCATGTCTCTACATGGGGGTGGTTGTCCACAAATACGCATTAGAGACATTATTTCTTTCCAATGAATTGGAAGGTAATAATTTTTCTGTCATATAATATTTATAATAGTATAGTAACATCATAACAATAAAATATATTCATTAACATTAACTTTAATTTAGTTCATATAAATCATAAAATAAAAACTAATTGCATCGCTTTGCGATGTGTCAGTCAGCCATACAGATGAGCAAGGTTGTTGTATCCCTCATAGAATGGAAAGTAAGAACGCGTATGTGATATGATAATTAAATAATTATAATTATTTCACAATAATCATATATATTTTAAATCTATAATTATATCTATACATGAATGGTGGTGATTGAAAACAGATCCAACTATATCGGTTAGGCCGGACATAGTCCATCATTTAGATGATCAACTATTTTCTTTCCCATTTGATGGAATAAGAGATTGATAAATATTATGAAATTAATTTATTCTAATCTAATTATATTTTAAATAATGGTTTTTATTTCATAATTTTTATGAAAAATTTAATGTGAAAAATAATAAAATGATGTTTCTTGGTTAAGACAATCAACATATCTTATAGAAACCTCCTGTGGATATATTATTATAGACCCTAGGGCTAGAATTTTGGGAGGATAAAAAGCTCTAGAATGTGGATAAGGATGTTGGGGATAGATTTTTAAATGGTTTTATTGTTCCAAATTTCTTGAGATGTGTGATGAAGATAAGGTAGGGAGTGAACTTCTATATGTAGGGAAAGAGAACCCTCATATAAATTAGATGGAAATTTATCAAAGGAATAAAAAAACCATTCCAAATAAAAATGACTTCAAATGACCTTATATTGAAATTCTAAGTGTATAGATTAGAGATATACCCAACTAATAATATTTTTACAAGTTCTTATTTCATTTTAATCCGTATCTTCTTAGTTTGACCCCGTCACAAACCATGTTTTACCTTAATAATGATAATTAATTGATACTTCATTCAATAATAGTTTTTGTCAATAATTATGTTGAATTTAGTATATAATATAAACTTTTATTTTTAGAAATATTAAATCTATTTTTCCAAATTTAGTTCAAATAGGTGGAAGAATTAAATTTAAAATTATACCCACAGATTCCATGAAACATCATATTTCAAAAGTGGAAATTATCATATGTATAAAATATTTTAATGTATACTTATAAGATAAAATTTATTAAAATGAAAATAAATTAAATTTATTAATATAAATGGACTAATTTTAATTTATAACCAATTCAAAATAAATTTATAAATTATAAATTATTTAAACAAAAAGGCATTTTTAAATAATAATTTGTATTTTTCACTATTGAACGAAAAAATTCATTAAAGAAAATAATCATCAATTTAACCAAATATAAAATTTATATGTGTATCTAAAAATGGTGGTTATTTTATTTAATACAATTTCTAAAATTTTCAAAAAACAAATTCCTAAGTGCATGAAAATGGAAGAACCCATTTTATTAAAAAATGCAGTTTTCAATAAGACATTCTCTTTACTTTAAAATGATTGTAATTTTATTTCTAATCAATAGATAAACATTTAATTTATTTTGTACATGTATAAACCATATATGTTTCATAATTTAGTTAATAATATTCATTCCCACCATCTTAATGGCTATAATATAATGTTCATGCATAAATAATATTATTTTAATAGGGTATCCCATTTCATTTAAACTTGATGTTCCATCCATCACATGTTATCAGAGAGATTTATTTTATTTGAAAAATATATTTTAAATTCATAATGTATTATATTCACATATATTATTAACTTTTTATACCACATATTATATCAAACATTATGTTCCAATTTTAAAATATTAGGGTGTTATATAATCCTTCTATTTTAAATTTTAATCTATGGTTTTGTTTGGGCTGATGTTTTCTATTAATTTTATTTATACTCTTGGAAATTTCTAGAATAAGGGGTGAACTTTTTCCCTCAGGGATTCCTTCCTCCTATTTTCTCAATGCAGTTCCATTTTATATTGGTGAATTTTGTCTCATTTCGAGAAATGCCTTTTTATAATCTTGAGTAGATAGAGTCCTTACAGTGTTTCTTGGTAGTCATGTATTTTGGGTGACTCTTGATTGGTCTAGTCCATTAGGTTTGACCTGGGATTCTCATACTAGAATGTTGATTACCTTGGAAATTCTTTTTATTTTTGATAGATCATGTTTTGAGGATTTTATATGTTTTCTACCTTTTGTGTGATCTTTTTTTACTAGTTTTTGAAAGTGAATGCCTTGGAAGAGTCTATAGATGACTGATATAGTTGTTATCCCAATCTTTAGTTTCACCTTAGCTGGTGAAACTATTATTTGGATGGTATAAATGGGTATTTAGTGGTTTTTGTTTGATTTCACATGTTTATTCTTCTTCAACCTCCATTATGAGGATACTATAAGGTTTTTTGATTCTTGGTGGTGATTACTCCTTCACATGTTCTTATCACTATTTCCCATATTATAGGGAGTGAGTGAATCTCTCAAGAGTAGGTGTATTAGTGAAATTCCATTATAGTAGGGATACCAAAAATGTTGGGCCTTTATGAGGTAGATAATTTTATGAAATTTAGATATTTTTTTCTTCTTTGTAATTTTCTTATGATTGATTGTTATTGTGTAGATGGAAACCCATTCTAGGATTCTTCGTCAACCACCCACACCTGAAGGTAGAATTGTGATGATGGATTATCAGTAGCTCCCCTTTTATTTCTTCTATCATTCCCTTTTTGATATGAGGTAATTTGAATGTTTTTTTTGGCCCCATTTATTTAATGAGTATGAATTCATCAGTTTTTTAATGTAATTTTAGTAGGTCTTCATGTTCCCTAGATATTGTTCTTATTATTAGAGTTATACCCCATACCTTTGTAAATATATCAATTCATCTGATTAATTTATAGTGAAAATGTGATATGTTGGGGTGAATTATCACACCCAAATCCCATATTTATTTAATATTTTAATTTTATAACTATTCTATGCTCGTTCTAAAATTTTGGAACAAAATATATTAATTTAAAAAAAAATCAATTTTGGCACTGGAGAACGGTCTGCGCAAATTTAGTGGAAATTATGTATAAACTGTACAATTGTGTTTGAAAATTTATAAGAAAAAACTAAATTGCGAGTGTGCATATTATTTCGACCATTGGTATATAACTTTTGGGATTCTCAGGGCTCTCCATTGAGGCTCACATTGTTAGTTCCTGGTATGGACAACACTGCGTCCACAACGAGTGATTCAGCCAGGGACCAAAATTTTTAAAAATTCAAAAAAATGACATTAATGAAATAATTCCACTAAATGGGTTCTATTACCTCACCCTATATGAATCTCACTAAAATTCAACCGGATATATCCCCCACATGTGCCTCACCTCATCCATCTCCCACTATTTCCAAACATTTTCCCTTCGATTTCACTTGCGATCATCCTAATATAGAGTCCTTCTTCCTCAATCTTATTCTTTATCTCTTTTCCTATTTCTATTTATTATCCCTTCACTATGTTTCACCATATTCCTAAAAATAGGTGTATTTAGGGGTTCTAAAACTTTTTGGGTTTTATTTATAGGGATTCTAATTCCACTATTGTGTCACGTTAATCCTGTAATGCAGGTTTAAAACCATATTCATTTTATTTGAGGTTAGTTTCCATTTGTTGGAGGGATTTAAATTCTTTAAGCCCATGTTCTAGAGTTTTAAAAGGACTGTTTTTATTCCATGTGGGTATATTAATTTTATAAGCAATATATTTCAAATTAAAATCCTGATTTCTAGGATATTCTATTTCAAATAATTTCTCAAATAGAGAAGCTTAATAAAAATATGTTTAACTTATTTCACAAACTAGATGTTTGACTGATATCCTGAGTCACCCTTGTAAATTTTTTGTGTGTGTTTTTTGAATGTTTATTTTTTAAAAGGGATTTTTAATGTAAATTTTTATTTTCTGGTCATTTAAATGTATATAATAAATAACATATACCAATCCATTTTTCCATGTTTAGTTATAAAATAAATTTATGAGGAATGCCAATAGATTTTGTTGTGTTGGATGGTTACACACATATGTAAGGGTATGAATACATATGTATATATATATTTATTTATATACAAATTCACATGGTATTATGTGAATTTGTGAAATAGGAAGGATATGTATATATATGTGTGCAAGAGTATGTGAGTTTAACATTTAAAATAAAAACCTTAGAGATTTAAATGGGATATACAAGAATAATTTTCACATGGTTTCATTGGATTCCTAAAATAAATTACACCGCACAATTGGAAACATTCCAAAAGGTATTAGTGAATTGAAATAATTTAATTGGAATTCAAGGGATATTATTCGGAAATAAACTTCTAAAAGGGATTCTTGTGTGGTTTTAATCTACCCTTTGTTTATTTATCTTTTCTAATTATGATAAGTTTGTAATTTTTAAAGTGGTGTTTTACTCTATTGATTTGTAATTTTGATTATTTATCAAGCCATAATAGAAACATGGGTAATTAGATTGGTGAACATAGCTAGAATGACATCCCTTTCCACTATCTTGGCAAGTAAATTTATTTTATTCTTTCCACTAGACAGTAATGTGTAACTAAATATTTCTACTAAATTATAGAAAAGTATTATATACAATTTACCTAGAAATTAGTGACCACTATAGTGATTCTCTTCTAAGAATATTATTAAATTGTTGTTTTTTATGACTTTTCTTTCCCAATTAGTTATTTTATACCACTCATAGTTAGATAACCTTCAATTATTTCATGAGATTTATTCGACTTTAATGAAAATAAATTTTAAATATTTTTTTGAAATCATTCATTAAGGGTGCTTTAAAAACACTTTTCACTTGGGTGTTTTAAATAAAGTAGTATTAATCTAAAAAATGTTTTCAATGTGATTTTTTTCATTTAATGAACATAAATAAGGAATGTATATCATGTGAGATTTGATTTTATATGTTTATGTAAGAAAAAACTATTTTTAATAATGTATTTTAGACATTCATAGTAAGGACAATATATTTATATACTTGTACATTGGGAGTCCATATGGGTCATACCTTTTGATTTCTTTCACTCACATATTTCTATAACTTTTAAATTTTATGTTCTAGTCATATTCAGGAAAACTCTTTCAGTGTTGATTAGTTATAGTTGGATGGTGACCTATGGTCACATGGAGGTATATTGTCTTTTTTATTTTTCTTTCATTTATCCAATCGGTGAAATATTCCCTTCATGTTAAATTAGCGGTGGGATATAAATTTTCATGGTGAAACCAAAGGCATTCTCGGGGAAAAATTATGTCTTCTTAAAGAGGAGGTTTATTGGGTGAGCAGAGCGAAAGATTCATTTTAATTTTATTGTGTGACTAAATTATTTTAGTGCGTTATATTGTATTGTTTTGTTTCCTGTGGCACATATAATATCAATTTATGATGTTTTATGCCTTTTTTTTACTGTTTTTTAATAATTATTATTAGGTTAAAACAATTACAACAACTAAAACAAATGACGACATCACGTGGTTCACCCCCAAGGCACTCAGAAACACTCATTTAGGATGTTATGGTCGAGATCTAACATTTAATGAATGGTTTATTTAATCTATTTCATGTAAGAGGAAGAAATTTGTTTTCTCAGTCTTATACAAGACCATGTAAAAATATGATAATTATTTTACTTCAAACTAAAATTATTATTTAAATAAATTGAACAAAACCCTACATTTGTTCAATATATCTTGATATATTAAATATTATACAAATAAAATGATTATTGATTAACTAAATTATATAAAAACTTTTTTCAACATAGTTTTGTCAACAATACTATAAAAATATAAATTTAAAATTAATTTATTTCATCTAACATTTATTATTTATTAAATTTAAAGATTATATTTATGATCAATAAAATATAATTTATAAAAAAGAATAATAAATAAAATTAACACTTAAAAATAATTGAAATGTGATAATAATAATCAAGGAAACCAAAAATAATAAAACAAAAAATAAAAATTACAAAAACATGTATCTTCAAGTGAGTTTCAAGGTTTTATATTTCAGATTGAAATAATTGATATTTTTTAACATAGAAAGACTCTTAAAAAATGGGGATTATTTTTAATAATTATGATTGTTAGTAAAAATAATAATTATTATTATTAAATGAATTAAAATTACCATTATAATCAAAGTACAAAATGTTTTATTAAGTGGTATATTGACCTTTTATATAATTAAAAAATGTAATTGAAGAACAATACATAGTCATTAATATTGATATAATAGTGATCAATATTGGTGGAAAATTAATGAAAATTTGGATTATTGTTACAATAATATATAGGTTTCATTGACATAGATGGATTTATATGAAGAACAATTTTTGTTGAAGTATAATAAGATCTCCTTAACACTAAGATGTATGATACACATTAAAAAGGCCTACTTTTTTAAAATATAATTTTTTTATGAATTTAAAAAATAAACTATAATAGGTTTTTTAGATAGTGTAATAAAAAATAAGGAGTTATCAATATCTCTTAGAAGATATGAGGTTTATACATTGATCTCTCGTTTTTCATATTACTTAGAAATGTTGAAGGCTTTCTCATTTTTCCTTTATGGAGGGTTTTCCTTTTTCTCCCTTAATTTTCTTGGGTTATTTTATGAATTATTCCTTATGTTTTCTGAAACTATATTACAACTATCAAACCATTGACTAATTTTAATTATTTTCTCATTTTTAGTGTTTTCGATCTATGGTATTTACCCCTTCTTTACATTGTTCATTTTTATCAGTTTCTGTCATTTGTGTCACCTTATCTTTTTTCCTTCCTCATTTATAATTGTTCATACTCATTTTTTCTCCACTTGGTGAAACATTCTTTGTTATATTGATTTTTATTTATAAAATTATCATGAGTATTTTTTTCCCTTTTGAGGTATAATGATTCATAGTTTCTAACTATTTTCATTACTCCATGTGAACCATTTACTATAATTCCTTTTCATCGACCCAATGTTTCCTGCCTAAAATTTCCTCTCTAAACCAATAATTCATATTATAATTTTTTATATTTCAATTGAATTCATTGATTAAATGTCCTTGTCAGTTTATAATCCTCTCTGTAATCCTTATGAGGTTTCTTCTAACCCTATGGTGGAAAATCAATACACTTAGTTCTAGAGAGGTTGGTGTTTCCCTTGATATATTGATAAGTGTATTTTCATTATAATTTAATGTCATAAAATCCCATAAAACTCCTCCAAAATGATGGGTTATCTATTTGGTTCCCACAAGAATCCTCGTTACTGGATTTAGTAGTAACCATGATGGATATGGTGTCCTTCTAAGTAGATATAAATAATATAGGCCTGTGACGGAAAATACTCTTTTTGGAGTTTTATCATCTATGTAAAAGTAGTGGTGATGCCCATTTATGTTTTATACCATATATTTTAATGGGAACTGTGGAAATAATCCTATATTATTATTTTGTGATCCATTCCACAGCTGACGGTGTGCCTATTTGATATTTTTTCCCTAATGAAATTGATTCCAGTTATTGTTGCAGATGATCAACAGTTGATCCCGATGGTTTTGGTTACACATAAATCAAGGCTTCTTTTGATCCCAAGAAACACGAGACACAATTTTTGGTGTTGGTCAAGCCTCTGTTGCACCATCCAACCATTAAATCCCCTATTTAGGTATCGATTCAATCTACATTGTTTTAGCATTGGACCATATAGTTTTTTGGGTTATTATTCATATTGATATGTGTACTTGTTCACAAAAAATTGTTATGCTATAATAAAAATGAAATAAAATGTATATTTTTTAAAAAGTAATTAACCACACACCCTTGAGTGTTTTATAGTGATATATTATTTTATGTGATAAACTTTTAACAAAATTAATTTTTTGTTGTGAAATAATTTTTCATAGAAGATTATATAACGTAAAAACTTATAAAAACATATATAATCATATAACATACATTCTATTTAGTTAAAAAATATCAACTATTTTTTATGATGCCAGACATATAAAAATTTTATTCATATATGTTTTTGGTAATAATATTTTTTTAATAAGGATTCATGAACATAATTCAGAAAAAAAAAATTGTAAATTTAATATATATAAAATATAAAAATTAAATGATACATTATATTTTAGGCCCAAAAACTAGATTTTGACACTGAGAAATATTTCCCCATAATGTATGGTGTCGTGCTCTATATATGAAAAATTAGAGAAGAAGAAATTTCTCATACATTGAAGTAATGTTTCAAACTATAAAATTGAAGAAGCTAATGGTGGAATGAGTTTTCCATGGTTTAACCAACAATATAATACTTTTATTCCATTAATATTTCTACAAAAATAATGGAATAATTTTCGTAGAGAAGTTAAAAGCAAGTGAAGGAAGTTTTTTTTTTGAATTTAAAATAAAAATTTAAACATGCATAAGTAGTTCCACTACTATGAATGATAAATTGAATAGGGTATTGTTTGAATGAAATGATTCAATGATATATTAAAGAAAGATATTTTATTGTGGAATTTTATTATGTGAAAAAATTGTTCTCATAAATAACAGGTATGTAGAAGTGAATACTTATAGAATGAAATTGGATGAAGAATAATAATATAAATATGGAATGATTGTTCTTTGTAAGGGATCATTACAGTTATGTCAAGTGGGGAAATGATGAAGTAACACATTTTCTAAAAACTAAAGAATAATGGAACAAAATTATAGTTTTCAGAAGACAATCATTAGAAGAACATGGATAATCTCCATCACATTAAAGTAAAACAACACTATTTCAACTTTAAAAGAGTCTTTTGGAGATGAATCACTATTAATAATCTTATATTATGATTTAATGGATAAAACCATCTCATTTATATAATATAATAGTTATTCTACTGAATTTTATACTCTCAGGTGAGTCAATATCATACCAATGATTAGGTACTTGTTTTGAGTTGTTAACCTTGTGCATCAAGTTTCCTTGTGGGTTTCTTTCCATGAATTATGTGAGCTAAATAGTTCCACAAATCTCTCTAAAAATAAAGAAGGTTAATTTAATAAGAAATAATAAAAGGATATAAATAGAAAATATTTCACTAATTCACCCCCACCTCGGTTAAACTATAATTCACGGGTCCACCATTACTAGTATTACATAATTATATATTTCCATTAAATATCATGGATTTTAAAGATTTATGTTCTTAAGGTTGTTTAACATAGTTTTTTTTTGTTTATTTCAAAATTTATCTCCATATGTTTTAAAATTTGGTCTCTGAATTAATATATTATATACAAACAACCTTAATGAAGTGAAACAAATTTGATTATAACTTTCAATATTATATAATATTATACATAAAATATTATACATACCATTACTTTTAATTTATTAATTTAAAATAATTTTATAATTCTACATATATATTTATTAATTATGATAAATGTTTTTTTATGATATCATTTGATAGGATAAATTTGGAAAATGATGATCGAGATTGGAATTATTTATTTTCATCCCTCTCAAAATGGATCTTCTCAATGTTAATGGAACAAATATAACAATTGATATTTTGGATACATTTTAAATGATTTATAAAGGTAATTCAAATGTGATGTAATAAAATAAAATAGAAAATTAGAGAAATATTTATGAAGATATCAAGATGATTGATGATGAAATGGTGGATGAATTTCTTACAAGATTAAAATAAATAATGAGAAACATAAAATATTTTGGTGAGATATTTCAGGATCCAAATAATGTTCGAAAGATATTATAATTATTTATAGACATATTTGATGAAATTTTTTAGGACTAAAAGATAATAATCAATGTAAACTTCCATTTTATTATGCTTATAGGATCTTATAGGTTTATGAAGTATGGAAGGGAAGTGACTCAAGGAAGGTGGGAAAAGATAATAGGGAAATATCATTAAATTATTTGAAGAAATATAATATATTCAAATATGTTTATGATTTTTGTTTTTTATATTTTTATGAGGATAATTATGTGAAGATTAAAAAGCTAATTTCACTCATATCAATAGGTTTTCAAAGAGGAAAATTTAAATATCAATGAAAATTAACATTTAATTTTTTTATATGTGAAGGAATTAGAAATTTAAGAATAAATTAACCAAATATAGTAAAATTTAAATTTAACCACACTTTTCATACATAGATGATATATCATAAAATATTAATATTCATTACATTGCATAAAAGACTATTCCAAACTTTTTGGGTATAATTCCTTTTAAAACATGGACATATAAACCACTAGTTCATATTTCAACTACATCATCTCCCATTATGTTCTTCATAAAAATAACACTTCATAGACATTTCATACATAATATATTTCTTCATAACATTTCCAATAGAAATATAAAAAAGGGTGTTATCATATCCTCATTAATGGTAAACCTGGGATTGTCAAAATCATGATAGAATAAGTGTACCAGAAGATATAAATAAAATCTGAAAACCATTTTGTGCATATCATAGATCGTAGACATGATTTAAGGAATAAATCATTATAGTTTATAAAACATGAACCATAACAAAATCAAAGAAAATAATAAAGGATACCAAAACATTCTCATAAAACCTAGATTTTTGGAATACATAAAGGCATAGAAAATATTATATCAATTATTCCCACCAAGGAATTCATAACATATTAGGCATGGAATAACAACCCGTGTACATACTTTGGACAGGGGATAACCTCCCATGTACCCACTTCTGTGCATGGGATAAAATCACATATACCTTTGAACTGATAAAACATTAATAATAACCTAATTCATTGGGTGGAGATATAGGTCTCACCTATAACATAATCCATATAATTTTGTTCCATGAGATCATAAAACATTCATTATATAATAATCCATAGAAATTAAATGTGTATTATAAACATTTATTCATAATGTAACCCGCAAAAAAGAAACTAGTTTCCGAAAAATATTTCATGATAAATAAAAATCATCCAAAGAATGAATAAAGATGGTATCATTGTATTATATCTTTATAAAGTATTATGAAATTTCAAAGGATCGCATTCTAGATGTAAAATTACTTTTAAAGATCACATGGAACATTTCTTGAAGAAAATAACCTCTCAAATTTAAAAAAATTATTTATAATATAAAAATTTAAAAAATATTAAAGAAAAACATTTCTTTTAAATTAACCGTGGAAAAATTTAAATTATTATCTGAATCATTAATTTTTCAGGAAGTTTAAACATATCATTCATATCGTATTCATTTTAATGAAGATTAATTTCACATTTTTAGTAAAAGTTTAAAAGTTACTATTCTGAAAAAGAAAAAATGATTCAATTTATACCATTTTGTAAAAAGTAAAACATTAGTAAAAATTTCTTTAAAAATCATTGTAGAATATTTATTACATTGTTAATAAAATTCAAAACACCTGAACATGGAATAAAATGTAATTTCGACCGATGAGAGAAATAAATTCATATTTCAACAAAAACATTTTTAAAAAATTGAGTTTATAAAGAGAGCAAAATGAAAGGAAAAAAATTTATTTCCCTAAAATAACCATATTATATTAAAATTAATAATATTATTGAGATTAATATAATAATATTTCATCATTGTAAACTTAGTCCTAAATAATCTTGATAAATAATGGAATTGTAACATAAAACCTTTCACAGGTTTGTATCTTGTAAATAATTTTAACTATGAATAAAAAATATTCTTATAGATATTTATATTTTATTATTTAATGAAATTAATAATAAAATAAATTCTATAAAAATATAAACCACAGGGAAAATAAACTAGGGGTGTATATGGCATTTGTTCCACAGAAATTAAGGAGAGATGAAAATCTCTAAACATAACCCTCAACTTCATTTGTATGCATTAGAACCTCTTGTATAAAAAATAGAGGATTTTACACATGTTTTAATGAGTAATTCTCATATATATTATTCCTTATATTATTTACATGAAACCATTCATTACTAATTTATTAACAATTTCAATATATAAATCACATTTTGGGAAATAACTGTATCTTTTCCATGTATGTTTTAGTTTGGTATTTATTGTATTTTTACATTGATAATTTTTCTATAATATATATAAGTAAATCCATGATAAAAAAATATCATAAGCATTCATTATATATTTATTTATAGAAATCCAGAAATGATAGAGTTAGCAAATGAGTTACATTATTCATGGATATGGTAAGTCATATGTATCCATGAACGTTTTATCCATATTATCGATGGATGAAAAGGAAGGATCATAATATAGAACCTTAAAATTTTCAATATGATTTCATATATATCAAACATATTTTTTTAATTTTATCCTTATTACCTTTTATGTAATTTGTACGTGAAAAAAGAATCACGTCGCTCTGTGAGGTAGTAGTATGTCGTACATAGAAGCGACGTCATTATATTTCCATGAAATGGGTAGTTAAAAATGTATATGTGATATTATAATTATATACTGATAATTATATCATACATATCAAATAATTATTTTAACTCTATCAGCATAATATTCTATGAGAGGCGGTGATGGAAAATAAATTAAATCAGCTCGTGAGGTGATAGTCTGTCGTACACACGATCGATTGTTTCATTTCCCACTTGATGGTAGTTGAGATAGATTTTTTTAAGGACATAAACCAAAAAAATTAATTAAATGTGATATATTTATGTTATTATATCATCATGTTTAAATAATATGTTATTATATTATATAAATAAATAATTTGAAATCACATATTAAAGGACTATACCTCTTCTTTAAAAAACCCCATTATGTTTACACCCAATGCCTTTATATGATAGTTTCAAAATAAAAATATTTCCTATATAATGTGGGAATAGATGTATGTAATCTACTTGGGAATTTATTGGTGTAAAAATGATTTTTTTAAGGGGAGAGGAGAGGGGTCCCCTTTTATATGTGGGGGAAGGACACACTTGAAATTTATGAAAAGAAAAAAGTGTACCAATGGTATATAAATGAAAAAAGGTATAAAAAGACTCATTGTAGAACATAATATGAGATAATTTAAAACTTTTTTCTATATAATTGTAGTTTTAAAAGTTTCTAGATCATTTTAACACTTATCTTTTAGTTTTACCCCCAAAAAAAACATGGTTTTACCTTAACTGTAGTAAATAATTTTTACTATTTTTACTATTAATATTACATTATTATATAATATTAATTAGTATTATTAAAAATATCAAATCCTTTTTACCAAATTATTTTCAATGAATTGGAAAATTTAAAATTAAAATTAAACCATTCGACGTAATGAAAATGTAGTTTCCTGAAGTCAAAATTTTCACATTTATGGAAAGATTGAGTATACAAATTTCATATGTAATTGATTAAAATTACCTGAATTATATCAATATATATATAATTTGACTAATTTTACTATAAAAAATATATCAAGATAAAATGATTCGTACAAATTATATAAAAACAACCAGTTTTTAAAAAAACAATATTATTTTACAATTCATTGATAAAAAAATATTTATGGAAACTTATAAAAAAATAACTCAAATATAATTATTACATGTAAATTTTAAAAATTCACCTCAATTCTTCAAAAAATATATAATTGGAAAAGAAATTATTATTTTTTCACAAAAAAAATAAAAACATTTTTTAGAAAATCATATTTTCATAATATATAAATATTTTACTAAAAATTAAATAATTTTTTACAATATGTTTTATTTATATATAACCATTATAGTTAATTTATTTTTAAATATTCCTATTCATATTAACACGTTTAATGTCTTTGTTATAATAGTCATGTTTTTATAATAATATTAATAGTATATAAGTATTTGATAACAATCAGTGTTTCATATACCCCAAGTTATTGAAGAAGTTATATTATACAAAAAATCATAAAATATTTAGGTGTTAAATTTTATCCTAATTAAAATGAATTAGACCCTCAAAACATGTCACTATGATACAAAAAAATAGAATATTTCTTCCTCATCATATCCTCAGGCTCCCACAAAACATCATCTAATTGGTTGTTTCTCTAAAAAACATTGACAAGGTGAGTGGACCTTGTAATATCTCATTACCTTGGTTGGGTATATTTTTCCTTTTTGTAAGTCCACTTTTTGGTTAAAATTCATTAAAAGTATTTAGAGGTGTTTTTCTAGACTTACTGTAGACTACAGAATAGGTACACACCGTGAAACTAAAGTACACACCATATACATGGAGCTTGTTTTAGGTCATTAATAGGGAGATCATGCCATGAGTTGTTCAAATCATGTACCTGAAGTACACACCGTTAAGGGTTTAAATTTTAGATTTTTTACCCTAGGCGATGTTTTTTTGGTATACATATCCATCGAGTCCTACACACAGTGACCAAGGGTTACACATCAGGACATATCACATGACTATGTTAAATTCATACATTTGGTTGTTTTTTTTGCCTATTCCTTCCAGAAATTGTTTCTCTTGAAACTAGGCTACCCCTATATTATTTTCAGAGGCACCCCTCCTTCCAGATCGATCCAATCATCTTTGATTCATTGTTGTGTTTGTGGTGAATCTCACCAGGTAAGTGTTCTTTTCAGTTATTCCTTTCTAATGATCACAGTATCACCCTAACCTTGTGTTATCTAATCTATTGATCCAATTAGGTTGAACATTTTCATATTCTTCTAGATCTGATGTAAGATCTTGTTTCGAAGGTTGTTCCTTGGATAGTAGTGGTGTGGCAGGTGTTCTTCTTCGAGGTATGTGGGTTTCCCCTCTTCCACAGACATCTTATATTTATATATGGATCAATCAAAAGATATGAGGATGTGATTCTTGGGCCTTCATTAGCATTCTTGAGTTTCTTTTGTTTTGGAATCCTATGGCTGGTGTGTACGGCCAATACTTTGAGGTAGGTTGTTCTGTCTCTAGCCTATGATAATGAGGAAGATTAATATTGCTTTTATAAACTGATTTATGAAATTGGAATGATTTTTTGTGTGTGTTGGAAATAGATTTTGAAAGAAAAATGGTTTTTCCTAGCTTTTGATAAAGGGATTTTTGAATTTTTTTTTGAGCGTTTTTTCATGGCATTGAAATGGGTTTGTGAAAAAGAGCTCATGGGTTACCTTAGGTACATAGGTGTAGGGTTTATCTTAAGTCCATAATCCATTACATTGTTATTATCATGTAGGTTTATTTGAGGTATTTCATCTATTTCTTAGGCATATTGTTCTCGTGGGACAATATTGAAATTTTGGAGGGTTTACTCATAGAGTATTTCTCTGCTTCCTAGTCCCATTATTATTGGATTGGATTTGTTCACATGATTATTTTAGTAGTGTAGTCTACTGCCTAGACCTATAGTATTCCTTGGTGATGTGGCACATCTGCTTCTAATTTCTATTTCTTATCTTTCTTAGTTAGCCTTGATATGTATGTTTATGCATATGGAAAATGATATGGAAAATGTGCTTTGAAACTGATATACCTAATTTTTTAGAACTATGGAAAATAGAATGTTTTCGATGTTTTATATAAATCATCTTTACTACTTATCAGGTCATCTTTTAAATTTTAGATAAGGATACATGAATTTTTATATATAGACTTTCAACAGGACACCTGGGTTGGTCTTACTGAGCCTATTATATCATACCCTTTGCATTGCTTCATTGGTGTATAGACATTTGTTTTTCTTTTAGTTAAAGGAAAGGAAAAACGTTATAGTGAGGCAGTGAGGTTCTTTTCCGCTAGGATGGGTAGCTTGCGGTCACATGGTTGGGGTTTTTCCATTCCATTATTGCAGTAGTTGTTTGATTTCAAGTCCCTTGCAGTCAGACTTTTCATTTTTAGTTTCTATATACGGTTTTAGTTGTTCAATTTCCATTGTTTTCCTTATAGTTATGGCACACTTTTAGTTATCTGATATTTCTTATTTTCTCTATATATATTTGGTGTGTTCATTTAGGTTGGGTGAAATCGTTCCCTCAATTTTGTTGTTCGATGCTTAGTTACTCCTCTCCTACCCGTGGGGATTGGGAATTCCATTCGGGTATATGACGGATCAAGTTGATGTCAAGTTTTAGGGAAACTCATGTTTGTTCGTTAAATTTCGGTATCAGAGTAGATATGCCCTTAACAAATCATTTTCTTGGGACATCAGTTAGACCATATATAGGACTTTCAGGTCTTGGGAGGTTTGTTGTGATGAGTGTATTTCCATCTCTTGTCATAACAAGATTTAAGTTACCATGGGATGTTGGGATATGTGTCTCTAGTGTAGATTTTTTCTTCTAAAAATTTTAGTTTTTTCATATGGGTTTTCTAGTTTGAACTGCGATTTGTTCAGTGTCAGCTTACACCAACCAGTTTTTTGATATCACTCATTTCGCCCCGGACGTTGTTAGAAATGGCCAACTGAAGGCATATAAGTATCTACAAGGTATGTGATTGGATATTAAGTCAAAGGTGTTTATGTTAAACCATTATACCTATGCAGAGATAGTGGAAAGAGAAATGATGGAAGAGACGGACATGGAAAGAAAAACTGGCTTTACTGCCTCTTTTCATCCAATTGGTGATAGCTTTAGTGACGTAAATGGGGAGAAGAGGAAGTGGTAGGACTATTTCAGGAGTGGTGGAGGTGGGTCTTAGCAACGAGCCTTCTCAACACCTTCAATTGAAGCAGGCAGTGTGCCTCTGACTTGCTACCAGTGCGGCAAGGGGGCTCACACCATACGTTCTTGTCCTATTCCAGTGAAGGCATACAATAGTTGTGGACATGTTTCTCATCTACAAATTTTTTTTCAGGTTATGAATATGCCCCATTATGGCGGTTCATTGGTTCCAAAGGCTATTGAGGTTTATTTAAAAGCATCAAAGACTATAGGGATCCAGCCAGAGGCCTTAGGAGTGAAGAATTTACACAAAGTAGATGAGTGTCCAATGGAAGTTGATGTAGGTCCAACAATAGTGAGAGGTACGATCCTTATTGCAACTTTAGTAGCTACTGCTTTGTTTGACACTAGTGCCTCCCACTCGTTTATATCTTCATGTTTTGTGGATATGCTTAAACATCAAATAGAACTTATACACCATATAACGTAGTTAGTGATGCCTCTAGGTTAGAGGGAAGAGTAGGGGTTTTAGTTTCTTTCTTTTACATTCATAATAGCTGAAACGATGTTGGTATGGGATTTTCGCATTCTTGATCTAGATTTGTTTGAAGTCATCATCGGTATGGATTGTTTTGTCCCTCATGGAGATGAGGATGATTTTTATCATCGATGTGTTTTGTTACTTGGTACCGATGGGAGCTCTCATGTGTTTCAGAGATAGTGGGACCCGAGATCTGGTCATGCAGGATTGTCCAACCGAGATATTATGATTTCTTTGGAATATTTTTCTTTTGAGCCTAATTACATTTCCTCAATTGAATATCTTCTTATTTTTTCCATGACTTCCCTAAAATTTTCCCAAACAACTTCTCTAGTCTTCTACCAGAGAAAGATGTAAAGTTCGTGATTGACCAGGCACCAGGTAGGCATCTGATATTGATGCCTTCTTATCATATGGAATAAGCGGTGTTGAAAGATATGAAGATTCAGTTAGATAGCCTTTTAGAGAAGGTTTTTTTCACCAAAGTGTTTCTCCTTGGGAATCCCCAATTCTCTTTTCCAGTAAAGTTTATGGTTCAGTTTGGTTATGTGTGGAAGATTAGATGTTAAATCAGTTAATGATTAAGAAAAAATATCATTTTCCTTGTGTGGATGATTTGTTTGATTATTTAAATGGGGGGAAGTGGTTCTCGAATATTGATCTTTGATTGGGTTATCATAAGACCAGAGTCTTGTAGTCTGATATACTAAAGATGGCCTTCTAGAATAGGCATGTCCATTAAGAATAACTTGGGAAGCCTTTTGGTATGACTAATTCTCTTACAGTTTTTATAGCCTTGATGAATCATATATTCCACCAATATCATGAAACTTTTATGGTATCTTTCATGGATGATATTTTGTTTTATTCAAAGTTCAAGCATAAGCACAAGCACCACCTTATTTGGGTTCTGAATATTTTGAGAAATCACCAACTGTATGGAAAGAATTCAAAATGCAGTTTCTTGATTCAAGAAGTGAAGTTCTTGGGGCACCGAATTTCTGAGCATGGCATTTTCAATTGATTCAGAGAAGATAAAATCTGTTTTCTTATGTAACGAACCACTTAATATCTTTGAAATTAAATTATTCCTTAGTCTGGTTGGATACTACGAATGATTCATTATGGATTTATCTAAGCTGGCATCACCAGTAATTTCTCTTACCAATAAGGCAGTGAAATTATCATAAGATGAGAATAGTTAGTGTTTTTTCAATGAACTAAAATGATTTTTGACATCGGCACCTATTCTGATCTTACTGGATCCCTTTAAGGAGTACATGGTATTTTTTTATGCATATGGTGCTGGTTTGGGCATCGTGTTTATGTAGGATTATTATGTGATTGCTTGTGGATCTCTTCAACTACAAACTCATTCGAAGAACTACCCCACTCATAATTTAGAGCTTCATAAGGTGATGCATGAGCATAAATGTTGGAGACACTATCTCTTTGTGGATAAGTTCACAGTCTTCTCTGATCATAAGAGTATAAGATATATCTCTTCCCTTAAGGTCATGAATCTCAGATAGTGGTGATTGATATAATACCTTCAAACTTTTGACTTCGACATCATTTACACCTCGGAGATATGGAATGTTGTTGCAGTCACTCTAAGAAAGAAGGTAGTGTCACAGGCTATTCTAGAATCGAAGGAAGAGTGGAATCTTATGGGGATTTTTAATCAGTTGCACTTGGATGGTCAAGAGGGTGTTTCAGGGATGGTTCTGACCAGTTTTCGGTTATCATCATCTCTCCTATAGTCTTTCTTCCCATGTTTTTAGTATGATGATGAGTTTTAGAATATTTTGGAAAACCTTAATGGTGGGGAAATAGTTTACAATTGGTCTCTTTATTCATATGGCATACTTCACATCAGAAAGAGAGTTGTCATTCCTGCATCTGTGAGAAGACCAGTTTTTTTTATTTTCATAGTACTTCATGGTCCATACATCCAGGTGCTATAGTGATGTATTATGAAATGATATGAAGGTTCTTGTGGAAAAGGTATGAAGTATGACATTGCTTATTGTGTGTCCCACTGTTACACACTCCAACGGATAAAGGTAGTGCACTTGAAACCTTCTAGATTTCTTCAGCATTTTCCTATTCCTATTTGGAAGTGGGACGAGGTTTCCATGGATTTATTTGTTGAGTTACCATGGACACCATGAGGGAAAAATTCTATATGGATGGTTATTGATCTGTTAACAATGTATTATCATTTCATTATGGTCAAGGACACCAATAAAGTAATATATCTGCATAATTTTTATGTACAGGAGAGAATAAGGCTACATGGGAGTCCTTCTACCTTTATTTGAATAAGAATCTTAGGATAACCACGAGGTTCTAGAGGATTCATAAAGAGGCAATGGGGACTCATGTCACATTGAGCATAACATTCTATCCACAGGGATATGGCCACACAGAGCGTGTAATTTTGATCATAGAGGATATGACTCATTTATGCATCATGGATATTGGTGGGTTATGGGATAGCCATCTGGGACTAGTTGTGTTTCTTTATAACAACATTTACCAGTCGTCAATCAGAATGGATCCTTTTGAGGCATTGCATAGTCTCTTATGCAGATCACCTCTATTTTGGGTAGAGGTGGGAAAAATATCTTTGGTTGGACCAGGCTTAGTTCCAGAGACTTCAGCACAGATTTTATAAGTGTTATTATGTTGGTTTTTAGCCCATAGTCGATAGAAATAATATGCAGATCAGAGGCGTTATCCTTTGGATTTTTCCATTGGTGATTGGGTTTTCCTGAAATTTTCTCCTCAGTTGAGTCAACTTCAGCTCGCAAAACAATGAATGTTGGCTCTGAGATATGTTGGAAAATTTTATATCAATGTTTAACTTGGGGTGTTTGATTATCTATTATCATTTCCACATCAATTGAAATTAATTCATGTTTATTTCCACATATATCAGCTTAGGAAGTATCACCCTGATCCTACTCACATTCTGAGTATGAAATAAATTGAGTTATAACCAGGTGCTTCTGTTTTAGAGAAACCAATTGATATCATTGAATCTCAATAGAAATTACTTCTTGGGTTGTTGATTCTGTTTTTCAGAGTTCAATGGAAACAAGGATCAGATATTCACGAGACTTTGGAATTTGTGCCATTGATGAGGGAGAAGTGGCGTCATATTTTTCCAGGGAGTAAATATTCCAAATAAATTCTTAAGGATGAAAAGTATTTATAGTGGGGTGATTGTAACATCCTGTTACCCTGGTCGGTATTTTTTTCTTTTTTATTAGTCCCCCTTTTGGTTAAAATTCCTTAAATGTATTTAGAGGTGTTTTTCTGGACTTATTGTAGACTGCATAATAGGTACATGCCATGAACCAAAAGTACACATTATGTACTTTGAGCTGGTTTCCGGTTGTGAATTGGGAGATCATGGCCTGAGCTAGTACACATTGTGTACGTGAAGTACACATCATGAAGGGTTTAAATATCATATTTTTAACCTGAGGGGATGGGGTTTTCCACAATCTTATCCAATGTGGCCTACACTCCATGACCAAGGGGTACACATCATGACTTGGTCCACACGTAGGATAAACTCACATGTTTGTAAATTTTTCTTAGTCTCTTCTTTCCATACTTTGTTTCTATCAACCCTAGGCTGCCCCTAGGTGATTTTCATAGTTTCCCCTCCTTCCAAATTGATTAAATTTCCTCTTTTTCATCATTTCATTTGTGGTGCATCTCACTGGGTAAGTGTTCCTTCATGTTCTTTCATTCTAATGATCACAGTAGCGCCCTCACCTTGAATTATCAAATATGTTGATTCAAGTTTGTTGATCATTTCCATTTTCTTCTATATCCATTGTGAGATCTTGTTCCAAAGGTTGTTCCTTAGCTAGTTGTTGTGTGTCAGGTGTTCGTCTTCGAGGTATGTGGGTTTCCTCTCTTCTGCTGACCTATTGTGTTTATATTTGGATCTATCCTAATATTTGATGATGTGATTAGAGGGAATCATTAGCATTCATGAGTTTCATTGGTTTTGGGATCCCGTGATGGGTGTGTGTGACCAAGACTTTTAGTTAGGTGGTTCTGACTCTGGCCTATCCTAACGATCCTGGTTTATATTTCTTTATAAATTGATTTATGAAATTAGAATGATTGATTTTGTGTGTTGGAAAAGGATTTTGAATGAAAAATGGTTTTCCCCTAGCTTATGATAAATGGATTTGTGAAATGGTTTTGAATGTTTTTTCAAATCATTGAAATGGGTTTGTGAAAAAATATCACATGGGTTACCTTAGGTAAGTAGGTAAAAGGTTTATCTTGAGACCATCATCCATTTCATTATGATTATTAAGGAGGTTTTTCTTAGAGATTCCCTCTGATTTAGAGGATTATTGTTATAGAAGATTGATATTGACATTTCATGGATTATTCCTCTAATTCCTAGGCCCATTGTTCTAGCATTGGATTTTTGAACTTTATTATATTTGTATGAGTAGTTTGTTTCCTAGAAAGGTATTATTACATGGTGTTGTGATACATGTGATTCTATATTATATTGTATGGATTTATGAGTAATCCTTGATAATCATTTTTATTTTTATGGAAAATGATATGGAAAGTGTGCATTGAAATTGATATACCTTCTTTTGTTTAAAATTGTGGAAAATGGAATGTTTACCATATTTTCTATAAAACTTATTTACTATATATCATGCAAAGGTTTAAATTTGAAACAAGAATACATGAATTTTTATACAAAGACATTCTATATAACACTGGGGAGGGATCCTTCTGAGCCTGTTAGCTCACACCTTGCGCACTACTTCCTTAGTGTGTAGAACATTATTTGTCTTACATTGTATGAACTGGCATGGAACCATAGTTAGGTGGAGATGTTCATGACAACTTGGATGGGTTGTTGGTGGTGATATGGTTGGAGTTCATCCATGACATCATTGGATTAGTTGTTTTGTTTCAAGTCCCTTGTAGTCAAACTTTTCATTTAGAGTTTTTAGCTACTGTTTCAGTTGTTTAGTTTCAGCTGTTTTCCTTGCAGATATGGTATACATATTTTTTGTTGAACCCCCTCCTGTCTTTATAAAAATTTACCTTTGATGATGATTATTGCATATATATTTTTTAGTCTTCCTTTGTTTCTTCTATGTGCTATATATATGGTGTGTGTTCATTCAGGATGGGTGAAATCTTTCCATCAGTTTAGTCATTCGATTCTCAAGTGCTTGTCACCAGCCTGTGGGGATTGAGAATTCCCTTTAGGTATGTGATAGATCGGTTCGGGTTCCAGGTTTTAGGAAAAAATGGGTCAGTTTATTATACACCTCTTTTATAGAACTTTTTCTCTATGATCTATAATCTCTCCTATTATTTCTTTATACGAAATTTCATGTTCATGTGTTATTAATTTGAGTTTATCATATGTGATAATTAGTAATGTTCTTCCTCATTAGGGAAACATGGACCATGTCTTAAAAGTGAGAGACATTCGGTGGAAGCATCAATCGATAAGATACCATACTAACACAATCAATAATTTAAAGGAGTTAATATACAAAGATATCTTATTTACCTTCATTCCAAATCTCATTACCTTCTTCCTTGGTGGAATTTGTAGAAACCCTTTTTCAACAACATTATATTCTAAATCACATCTATTATTGTCAACATAACTTTTCTAATATCTTTGTGCTACCATTATTTGTTAATAAATTAATATAAATTTTACCAAAAAATATTTATGTATTTTGGGTTCTAATAGAATTATTATTCAAACATCATCCCAAAACATTGTATTTTTACTGTGCATTCTATATAGGGATTCATAAAGATCCATCTAAATGGTCAACCAAAATGTATTGTTGTAAGAAAACTGAACTAGAAGAATGAGTTGATCATAACCACATTTGAAATACATAGAATAAGATCTTAACATATCAACCAAGGATTGAATTATTATCTCATAAAAAACATCTATCTGAGGATGATACATAGTGCTAAAACATTACTACATTACCAATTCATGTTGAAGATTTCTCTATAACATTAATGTAAACCATAGATAATGATCATATACAATAGAATATGGTACTCCAGACCACCATAACACTTTCTTCATGTATACCCTATAAATATAATCCAGATATAAATATACATTGAAATATATTAAGTGTTCTGACTATGTAAGGTGATTAACTACAACCCATATAACATTGTTACATTCAAATTTTTTGGGTAGGTCAATGAAAAAATACCTGTTAATGATTTCTCATTTAAACTCTGGTATGGATAATGGTTCTAACATCCACATCTGATTTTTTTGTCTCAACCAAAACTTATGGACATACAAAGAATCAAAATATTTATTCTTCAATAACTCTATTTATTTCATCCCACCATAAATTCTCCTCTAGATATATATACCTGTTTTACTTCCGAGATGAATAGAAAGTGAGAAGGTATGAACCTCTTCTAATAGGTCCTTCCTCAAATCATTTTTGGATGGAACACACATATGGTTCATGAACCATATCATTCCATCCCGATTATGGTTAAACTTATGAAATTTTCACATCTTCTTTTGTACCTCTAAATCCAACTTTTGTGCCACATTAATCTTCACATTGAAATATGGTCAATCACTTATTTTAGAAGGATAATATTTTTATCATTCCTCTTTAATTTCAAGCTCCATACATTTTATGTCATTAAATATTGGATCTTTTTTTATCTTCATTAGGGAAAATATAGCATGATCCATTCAACTCAAAGCATCATCCACCTTTTTCTCTTTCTATGGGTGGTAATTTATTGAGCAGTAGTAATCTATAATCTTTACAAACCATCTTCTCTAGAACATGTTCAAATCATTATGTGTAAATAAATATGTTAAACTCTTATAATCATTATATATATCACATGTTTCTCTATAAAGATAACACATTCAAATCATTAATATAAAAATCACCACATCTAAATTTTAATCTTCTGTTGGGTAAATTTCATCACAAACCTTCAATTTTTTGAGGCACAAATAATAACCACATTATTCTTCATGAGAACACATAGAAATACCTTCTCTAATAAATCACATTGGATTAAAACCACATCGTCAATATAGGGTAATGTAATAATAGGCATAATGACTGTCCTTATATTCAATTACATAAAATTTTCCTAAAATTCTTATATCCAAACGAACCTAGTTCCCTTTAATGTTAAAATGGTATGTATATTATAAATTTGTGATAAATCCATTACAAACCTTCAATAATATCCATAGATACCAAGAAATATTCCAATCTCATTCACTGTAGTGGGTCTATCTTAATGTTTAATAACTTTCATTTCTGATAGATCAACTCACATAACCTCTCATGATATTAAATGACCCAAACTGAAATCTTTTCTTTCCAAAATTCATACTTGAGGAATATTTCAAACAACCTCACATTCCTTAGGGTATATAGTAAAATACTCAAATTCTAGTTATTTTATTTCTTCCACATTGAATATATAAGAATATTATTTATAAATTCTATGAAAAACTACCAATAATATCTCAAAATACTATATTCAGTAAATCCATGATGATAGTGGGGTATGTTTTAATACCATGTGGAATCGCTATATGCTAATAGTGTTCATACCTTGTATGGAATGTTTTATTAGTTATATCTTACTTCTTGACCCATAATTTATGGTATATAGAATGAATTTCAATATTAGGAAAGCATTCAACTCTAAATAGTTGACAAAATAATTCATTAATATAGGGTAGATGATACTTGTTCATTATTTTTATTTTCTTCAGTTCCTAAAAATCAATGAATATTTTCATCAATCCATCTTTCATATTTAAAAAATGCACTGGTGAACCCCATGGAGAGACACTAGTCCTTATAAATCCTTTATCAAGATTCTCCATGAAATGGTATGTGCCTTTACAGTTTGTTAATTTTGTCTTTTTTTGTTGAAGGTTCTCAAGGGAGGGTATGGGAGTTCTTTGTGGAGGCTTGAGGTGCAGAAGAGCAACTATAGGAAATAGAAATTGATTATTACATACACAATGTTAAATTGTGGCTCACTGATTGTATATCCGGTGAGTTTATATCTTGTAAATTTAGTATAAGGGGAACCTATTATATGAATTACACATTGTGTAAGTGGAATTCATGATTTTTATTAAAAAATTCATGAGCTCAGGCATTTTTTGATGAAAGATGGAAATTTTAAAAAACCCAAGAGTTGAAATCTATGTAATGGTTAGAAGATGTGAAAACTTGCAAGATTCCATGTTTTATGTTCTATTTCTTGGCTGGTTATGATTTGTTTTTCTACACCTCCTTCTCTCTCATTTTGGATGATCCCTAGGCACACTGAAATGATAATTCACCCCCCTTCCTTGAAATTTATTTCATTGGTTTTGGTGGATCCCCAATGGTAATTAGGTGAGTTATTCATCCTTCAATAGGCGTTTTCATTCATTATTCTCTATGAGATTATTTTTAGAGATATTTTTCTGGTTTTTTGTATGATTTGATATTTATTTTTTTATCATAGGTTATGGTGATGTTCATACGATGTTTTTAATGGTGAGGTTTTGGTTTGAGGGGGATTCTTCTTTACCATGTAGTGTGTAGCGAGTGGTTAAATAATCTTTGAGGTAGGGAATCTCTCATTTATCATTATTTTGTATCATATGTGAGGGGTTACTTTTTTCATCAATGTTTTATGTTTTTTTCTATCATAATAAAATATTAATAATTTGTTAATTTTAAATTGAAGGGGTAATGGGGTTTGATTCCCATGTTTTCTAAACTTTGTTATTATTATGATATCTTGGATTTTATATGCTTGATGACTAACTGAAAATTAAGGTTTAGTGGGGATTTTTTCTTGAGGGATGATTTGTGTTTTGACTATTATGTTTATTGGGATTATTGAGATATCACCCTGATATGGAAATAGGATAACCACATATGTTTGACTAATGAAATGATCACTATTATATTATTACTTGTGTGATAATGGCCCTAAAATATTGTGAAATGTGATAAAATTCACATTGTAAATATATAAAAAATTCTTCTCTAGTATAGTGATGTGTGGCTGTTAATTTACAGTGGTAATGTTTGGTCGATGTGTGGTTAGGGAATGTTGGGATGCTGGTTTTATGGATTTGATTTTTGGATGGTGTTTCCAATGCTTTCACTGGAGCACACACATCCAACTCATTCAGGGACAAGAGACGCGGTTTTTGTTGCCCAACATTCTCACTTTCCAAAGGTGGGTGACATCCACTCTTTATTTAAGGACGTCTAATCCATGATCAAAATGGGATGATGGGACGTCAGTTCATCCTTCCATGGGTTTCTGCTCAGAACTCATCACCTAGTTCGGGTCTCCATTATAGATTAAGTCATGGTTCGTGAATCTCATTCCTGGTGCCATATCTTTATGGACACCTATTAATTACACTACTTCTGTCAGGACATTCCATGGGATCTTGGCATGGTAGAAACCTTTCGGTTAGATTAGATGACAACATCAGGCATGTCGGGGCATCTCTGGATGTGTGGACATTGGGGAACATGTATTCTTCTCCATAATAGGGCATCTCAAGGGTGCAGAACCTAAGGCATCCCATGTCGAATGTGGGGAATCATATGCCATGGTCATGTATCTGAAGTTTTCCTCAGCTTCCCATGTTTAACACAGGGTATTCCACATGTTTAACGTATAGAAGAGATGGTTATTCCAAAGGTGTGCCTTTCAAGGTTTTCCTCTAGCATATCATGTTTATCACTAGGTAGGCTGCAAGTTTAACGTCTTGCAGAGACGGAATGAGAGTGATCAGAATTTCCTATAGAGATGGATCAAATTGGTACATCCCTTGGATGGAATACTTGGAATTTTTATCAAGTGGATTGATTAGAGTGCCCAATGAGGATGGATCTGAGGTGGTGCGCCACATGGAGGGGAGATGTCACACCGTAATGGCTGATCTGAACACCCCTGAGGTTTGATCAGGGAGAGTGCACCCCAGAATGTGGGACACCAAGGTTTACCATAGGATGGGATTGAACCTCGTATAGGTTTCCTATGTACCCTATATAGATGAAAGGGATCAAAACCCACATAGTTCAAAGGGACGATGATTTGGGGTGTACACAAAGGACAACGACCTAGAGACATGCTGGGGCTTACTCGTGAATTATAACCCAAGTACTGCTAGGAGCAGCGAGGAGGTGGATGGCATAATCCCACCGGGATGTGGAGGCCTAGGTGAGAATCAAGATGGATGGTGGAGAGTTGAATGGAGTGGAAATGGAATGATATGGGACCATCATGAAGGTGATGTTAGTGTTGGTCTTAAGCCTCGAAGAGACTTCCTATGTATCCCTGTGGGAGGGAATCAAAGTCCTCGTAGTTCGATGGGACGATGGGTCACCTGAGGAGGCGGCCCGTGAGAATGGATGCATGGAAGGACCCAAAGGAAGTGAAACCTCCGAGTTGGGGAATGACATTCTTGAGACACAACGGCTCGAGAGAGAGATCAGAATGAGACGTGAGTGATTCGATCGAACCTTATGGAGGCTTCCTACGTATCCATGTGGCAGGGAATCAAAGTCTGCATAGTTCAGGTTGGAGTGGGAACCAGCGTGAAGGTGGAACATGGGTCCAACTCTTGTTGGTCTTGAACATCATGGAGGATTCATACGTACCTTACCTTGGAAAGGATCAAAGTCCACATAGTTTAGTATGGTGGGAAGGGGCTTACCCTCTAGGCTACCCAGGGTGTTGGTGAACCTATGTGAAGATGGTCGGAATGACCAGGTGTTGGCTTGAACCTCAGGGAGGCTTCCTACGTACCTTGCCTTAGCAAAGATGAAACACCTCGTAGTTCATGGTGTGTCATGGGGCTTATACTCTAGGCTTCCCAGGGTGTCGGTGAACTGACATGAAGGAGGATTTGGTGTCCAATGGATGGTGGGCTTGATCCTTGTGGAGGCTTCCTGCATATCATGTCATAGCAAGTATCAAATACCACGTAGTTTAGGTTTGATGTGGGGCTTAAACTCTAGGTTGACCAGGGTGTTAGGGAACTGACATGAAGGAGGACATAGGGTCCAATGGATGGTGTGCTTTATCGTCGTGGAGGATTCTTACGTACCCTTCCTTAAGGATCAAAGACCATGGAGTTTAGGTTGGTGTGGGGATTACACTCTAGGGTGCCCAAGGATTCGATGAACCAACGTGAAGGAGGACCTGGGGTCTAGTGGATGGTGGGATTGAACCTCGTGGAGGCTTCCTACATACCCTACATTAGCAAGGATCAAAGACCATGTAGTTCAGGTTCATGTAGAGCATACACTCAAGGCTGCCCAGGGTATTGGTGAACTGATGTGAAGGAAGGCCTGGGGTCCAATGGATGGTGGGATTGAACCTCTTGGAGGCTTCCTATGTACCATGCCTTTGAAAAGATCAAAGTCCACATAGTTCAGGTGGTGGCACGGGGCTTACACTCTATCCTACCCAAGGTGTTGGTGAACCGACGTGAAGATGGTTGGAAGGACCGGGTGGTGGGATTGAACCTCAGGGAGGATTCCTGCGTACCTTTCCTTGACAAAGATCAATGTCCTCATAGTTCGGGTGGCAAAGGGGTTGTTGAACCTACGTGAAGGGATGCTGAAAAAACCGGGTGTTGGGCTTGAACTTCATGGAGGCTTCATACGTACTTTACCTTGGCAAGGATCAAACACCTCGTAGTTCCGGTGGGTGGAAAACGACTTTAAGGTGGACCTGGAGTCTGATGGATGGTGGGATTTAACCTCTTGGAAGCTTCCTACATACCATGCCTTGGAAAGGCTCAAATCCCATGTAGTTTAGGTGGTGGCATGGGGCTTACTCTAGGATACCCAAGGACTTGGTGAACTGACATGAAGATGGTCAGAACGACCAGGTGGTAGGTTTGAACCTCAGGGAGGCTTCCAACGTACCTTGCCTTGACAAGGATCAAAGTACTCATAGTTTGGGTGGGGCATTTGGGGCTTACACTCTAAGGCAGCCCAATGAGTTAGTGAACCGATTTGAAGATGGTTGGAATGACCAGCATTGATCTTGGACATCAGGGATGCTTCCTATGTACCCTTCTTTGGCAAGGATCAATGTCCTCCTAGTTCGGATGGTGGCATGTGGCTTACACTCTAGGATGCCTAGGATGGATGTCATAGTCGATGCTTTCTCTAAGCTCACGTGAGTCGTGCTCCGAGTGAGAAACAAGAGAGAGTAGAGACCTAACAATCATGTCACGAAAGGCATGTTCGTGGGAAGTGGAGTGGGGCTTATGCATGGTTAGCAGGCCAAATAGGAAACTGTGGCTCATGTGTGGTTAGAATCCCGAAGAGGTTGTGACTTACTCCAGGATGGAGGCATGGGTGCTGCTATGGAGCGGCAATGGTGGATGGGGCATACTCAAGGATTTTGTCTGGGTACCTCTATGGAGCGGCAATGGTGCATGGGGTTTATGCACGGGAGCTGTCTACAATGTCTTCCTCATGTCTGGCCATGGGGGAATCCCAACCCACTAGTGGGTTGAGGCCTTCACCTTTGCGCTAGTGCACAAGAGGGATAATGGCAAGGGAGTTGGAATTAGTCCGAACAAAGGAAGATGAAAAGTGTGAATCATATTCCCGACATTAGGAATGCAGTGAGGGTGGAATGATGATGTAGGATAACTTTTGACTGTGTTCGAAACACAGCATCCATATCACATTAGCCTAAAATGGGGACAAACAGATGAGGGTCGACTACTGACCATGCTCAAAACATAGGACCTGACTCAAAGTGTTGTCGAAAGTCTTATGGGGCATTGGCACTAGACGGTATGTGAGCTGAGGCGGAATGGGACCAGGTGGTTAGGGGGTCCCTTCAGACATGAAATAGGATGATGATCTGAATGAAGGACACAGAAAGCATGAGGTGGAGTGATGGAATGTTTTAACGAATTTCAGTCCTTTGGAAATTATGCCACTATATTCATGGATTAGGAATCCTATTCTTGGAGAATAAGGCAGCTCTTGTTTAGAGAAAGGGGCATCCTATGTTTGGGACATAGGGAAAACTGCTGTTTAAAGTCATGTAGAGATAATTATTGGAATCTCATGCTTGGAGCATAAGGCATCTCTTATTTGTGGAAAGTGGCATCTTTTGTTTGGAACATAGGGATTAGTATAGTTTAAAGTCATGTATATAGGACTATTAGTATCTCATGCTTAGAGAATAAGGCATCTCTTGTTTGATCAAGAGGAATCCTATATTTTGAACATTGGAAATACTATAGTTTATAGTCATGTAGATAAGACTGTTAGGAATCTTATGCATGGAGCATAAGGCATCTTTTGTTTGGAGCAAGAGGCATCCTATGTTTGGAACATAATGATTACTATAGTTTAATGTCATGTAGATAAGACAATTGGAATCTCATGCATGGAGCATAAGAGATCTCTTATTTGGAGTAAAGGGAATCATATGTTTGGAACATAGGGTGTACTACAGTTTAGAGTCATGTAGAAAGGACTGTTGGAATCTTATGCTTGTAGCATAAGGAATCTCTTAATTGGGGCAAGAGTCATCCTATGTTTGGAATTTAGGGATTACTAAATATTAAAGCCATGTAGAGAGGACTGTTGGAATCTCATTCTTAGAGCATAAGGAATCTCATATTTAGAGTAAGAGGCATCCTATGTTTGGAACATACGGTGTATTATAGTTTAGAGTCATGTAGAAAGGACTATTGGGCATAAAGTGCTTAGTCATGGATGATGATGGGACTTAAGCAAGGGCGGCCCTTTCTAGTTCAACCTGGCATAGGAGCTATGTGATAGGGTGTGGATTAGTTTCTTGAAGAATGGTTCAACTAAAGGTACTCGGAGAATTTTGGAGGAAAATATCAACTCACGACATGGGAAACAAACCAAGAGGAATATATTGACTCAAGGTGTTTTAGGGTTTGCGGATGAGTATCTCAAACCATGGTATTCCACAGGTGGAAGGTGGGTGCATATAAGGGCGCAATGGAGAATGTCGACCTCCGGGCACGAAAAGTTCATGGTGCGACTCTCCATTTTTCATGGGGGTTACTAACGACAGCGAAGGGACCGACTCGGAGGGCCAAGACCGTAGCCCGACACTGACCCCTGAATGGGGATGTGGGGGCATAGCCCCCGCGGTATGGACCGGTTGGAACAAAGGTAGGAGCCTCACAAATCATAGGCCTTCGTGACGTAGCTTCACGGAGAAAATGGGCTCATAGAGCATGAGGTCTTGTGAAGCATGGACTCACGTAGCATGGCCTCATGGAGCAGCATCACAAAGGAAGATACTCATGGAGCATGGACTCACAGAGCAGTATCACGATGGAAGATTCTCGCTGAGCATGGTCTCGCAGAGCTGCTTCGCGAAGGAAAGTGGAGCTCCACGAACCGGGAGAATGGCCGCCCAAGGGGTGGAGTGGTCGTTTGGCGAATAGGGGTGAGCTGGGTATTTATAGAGGAGAGGTTCCATGAAGCAGAGCTCACTCAATGCGAAGATAGAGCTTTCTCCATGGCATATCGTGAATACCAATGCAGTCACAGAGTGTTACGCCTCCTTGCTTCATGGCGGGTCTTCACGGCGCATCGTGAACGTCAAAGTGGCTCGCGGAGTTTTCCCCCCTCCTTGATTCATGGAGGGTCGCGAACATCAAAGGGATTCAGGGGGCCATTTTGTATCCTTGCTTCACAGAAGGTCACAAATGTCAAAGGGCTACACAGATCCGTCACACATCCTTGCTTCGCGAAGGTGCTCCATGATCGCGGAGGGGGCTTTGCGAACGGGCTTTGCGAACCAGTTTTCCATTCCAAATTCAAATGTCCATAACTCCTAATCACTAACTCTGTTTGGGACCTATGACCTATAAAATCGAAGCTTATGAAATGGGATATGATCTTGGATCATGTATGGAAGCATCTGAAAAATTTTGGGGACGCGTTTTCCTATGTCAATAGATGGTAAGGTGGTTTTTTTGAAATAATTTTTTAGAAGAGAGTTGGTTTTATGGTCATTATTTTCAGGTGGAAATTTGGTTATTGTTTGGTAGATCATTTAGGGTTAGGTTTTTTTTGTTTGATTTAAATTTTGGGTTGAGGGGGTGGTGGTTTATTTTTTCTATATTCCTAGGTAGTGAAAGAATAAATAATTTTTTAATAATATTTAAAATGGTGGGGATTTGGTTCGGTTAATTGGATGGAAATGGTTAATTGATAAATAAATAATGAGATATGTGGTTAAATTTGGATGATGATAGATAATTAAATGGATGGGTTCAATAATGGAAATTATTTTAGGAGTGTTATGTGGCTTGTATTTTATTTTGTATTATACATTCATACGTGAAAGTGAAAGGAATTTTTTTTCAGTTGGATAGTGTTTAATTCTGAACCCATAGATTTATATGTGTGTTTGGATATATGTATATACATGTATATTTCTTGTGATTTAAAAAAATACACCACCCATGTCTAGCACTATGTGAAAACACCCACCTAATCAATTGGGGGTATTTTTTCAACATTGAGTGAGGAGGATGGATAGATGGGTACCCACTCATTCTCATTCCCAATTCTAGTAGTGGAAGGTATATCTCATGATGTGAAGATCAGATGTTTATTAGTGAATTATATGGTGGTTGTGATAGCCTTGGTGTCTTTGGGTCGAGTTGTGATGTGGTCATTCTTGTGGGGTGCTGAGCCCAGGTGTATTGAAGTGAGATTTTGTGTTGCATTGGGATCTATTGGAAGGATGAGATGGGATTTGGTGGATTGGGATGGGTTTTGTGCATGGTAAATGGGGTAATGAGGTTTATTTGATTCATTTTAACAATAACCTACTACTCTGTTTATGGTTTTGGATGTGTTATGGCCTTGGTGTTTTCGGGTGAGACATGATGTGGTCAGGTTTATGGTGTGGTAGTCCCATGTGTCTGCGGACATAATGTGATGTAATAATTCCTATGGGGTGGTGTGGTATATGGTTGAGATGGTAGAAAAATGGCATACAATGATGAGGTGTAAAAATGGAATAATTTAATTAAATTTATGTGGGATACCCTTTACCTACATTCTTCATGTTATAATATATTACTTGGATAAAGTTATTTTGTGATCATGCTACGGGGATGTGGTTTTGGTTAGTATACCTGTGTAGGTGAAGTTTAGTTCTGTTGTTTTCTCATTGGTTCATTACTATTATTCTTTCACATATTCATGAGAGACTTTCGTTTCCACAATAAGTATGCTTGTACACCCACTCAATGTATATACAATTATTTTCATGTTTCTAGGAGGCTTTCATGGATCGTATCGGACATTACTATATCGAACCTTAGATAACTATTGTGTCACTTCTTTTCCCTTATCATTGGGTATTTTCTATGTATACTTTTATCTATATTATATTTATTTATAAATTCATGTGGGGTAGTTGTTTATTCATCTATATTATTTCATGGATTTTTTTGTGCATGATTCATCTTATCTCCTAAACCAATATTATTAAAGATGGTAATTCCTCCCATATCATGATATTTTTATACCCTTGGTACTAATCACCAACCTAGGGCCTACTAGAGGTGGGACTCAGGGGTCATTATCTCTCTCCCCTCATTACACCATCTTTGGATGGAGGTGGTTGTGATATAGTGATATCAATGGGAGTTTGAGATATATGATGGATTTTGGAGTTTGGAACAGTGTGGATTACATGGGTTTGTATTGAAAAAATTATAGTTGAAATCAGTGCATGACATATTTTAGGGTGACTAGAAAGGACATGGGATATTAGGGGCCCCCATGATCCATTTCATGGACTCTAAGCTTATTGAATGATCAATTGAGTAAGATTTGTTTATAGGGTAGAGACCTAAGAGAGGTACACGAATCATATTGACTTGTATTCTTATTTGGGATGTGCTATATTCGGAAGGTTAAAATGAATAATGTGAAATAATATGATTCTAAATAAAATAACATACTTCCATGACTAGGATGTTCTTATTTTCTTTTTTAGCTTCTCTTCAACCTCATTCTCTACATGTGGCTTGGGAAGTTGAGGTTCTGCACCAGCCTCATCAAGAGATTCTAGTGATACCTGTTCAGCTACATGGGTAGTGGGATTATTCTCTACTAAGGGATACGAATTTGGTAGAGGGAAACCTGAGGATATTAATCATGTTTAGGGACTTGTACAAGAGCATGCTCATGGAGTAAGTCGTTAGTATATAGGTAAAGAAGTTGAACATCGTTAGTTTTAGGCTATGGAAGTAGCAGTGTTAGAGAGAGCATAAATAATTAGAGTTACAATAGATTTTTTATTACCCTAGAGTTTTTCTTATTTGATTCATGATATTTTTACTCCTTTTTTGCATCCACTCTAGATTGTGCTCTAGGATAAGACATAGAGGAAATTCTCATTTATAGAGTGTTAAAAAAACCGGTTAGAGGGAATACTATCTTGGTGTACGTGTTCTAGGGGTATATATTGATGTTGGGGCCACATGAATCTAATGGGGATCTTTTATTTCTACTTATTAATCCCTAAGATTCTATCCTAAACATCAAATGGTTGTATTTTGTACGTGAAGTTATGGATTGATTCTATAGGGGAGTAATGTTTTCATATGTTGATGTCCAGCATGTTGTCATTATTAGATAGAAGAGTTTTCAGGAGGGAAGTCAATGTGTGTATCCCATTCTTTCTTTAATTCCCAAATGTTTGTTGGAATCAATGGATACTGAGATAGTGCGGGTTCCCAAGGTCATTGAGGAGCATGTAGTTATTTTATCAGACTAGGTTTTGATGCTACCCATCAATGTGATGTTGAATTTTGGATAGACTTGCATCCTCATGCTTATATGATTTCAATTTTTCCATATCATATGAAAACTTATGGGTCATGGGAGATGAGGATTCATATAGATGATACAATGTTTTATGGTTTTATCTAGACCAGTGTGTCACGGTGGGGGTAACCAGTATTGTTCACTTTGAAGATGGATGGTATTATGAGGTTGTTAATTGACTACCATAGGTTGAATAATGTGATGGTTAATAATTGTTACCCTATTCCAAGGATAGACAGTCTTTTAGACTAGTTGAGAGGTGTGAGTTAGATATCAAAGATCGATCTATTTTCTAAATATCACCAGTTGGGGTTGAAGGAAAAAGATATCCCGAAGACAACCTTAAAATTCAGTAATGGGAACTTCAAGTTTGTATTTATTATGTTTTGTGTTATGAGAACATAATATTCTTTCATGGATCTTATGAAATCTGTGATCCATGAGTTCCTGAACCAGTTTAGAATCATATTTATCGATGATATATTGATCTAATCGAAATCATAGGAGGAGAATTACAATCATCTCAATGTTGTTTTAAATGTCCTTCGACACTAATAGATTTATTGATATTTTTCCATGTGTGTGTTTTGGACACAAGTGTTTTATTTCAATGAGGAAATATTGTCCCATAAGGGTTTTGAAATAGACATGTGATGGTCAAGGAAGGTTTTTATTGGTAATAATCCAAGAATGTGGTAAATATTTGTCGTTTCTATTGTATTATGGGTTTCTGTCAACATTTTTTCCAATTTCTCTCTATTTTAGCCTCTTTGATAGCATTAACTAGGAAGTACCAGGCTTTTATGTCGGATGATTAGTACCAAGTAGGGTTTAGTTTCCTGATGGGGCATTTTCTCAGGGCTCAAATGCTTTAGTTTCTTGAGGAGGGGGTGATGTTTGAGTTTTTTTATGTTTCTCATGTGGGATTATTATACGTGTTGATACAGCAGAGTGAAGAAATCTATTATAGGTTTAACTAGTTACTTCTCTATGAGTTATACTATTCCACCCATGATATTGAGCTAGCAGTGGTAATTTTGGTGTGTTATTTTTGGGTAATTACCTTATTTAGGAGTGTTTTGTTCTCTTCATAAATCCCAATAGCTAGAGGTAGATCCTTTAATATCATTATCTATAACTATGATATAAGAGGTGGATGGATTATTTTAGAAATATAATTTTAATATTTTTTATACCATATAAAAATATATTTTTTTGGACAACACATTGAGTAAAACATTGAGGAAGGATGTTGTTTTGGTGTTTGGGGATGTTTGGAGAGAGATGGAGGTGTTGGAAGCCTTGAACATAGATTAAAAGGTGGATAGTGGTAAAGTATATTAGATTTAGATGAGAGATACTTCATCTATAATGTGGTAGAAGGAGGATCATTTGTGGGGATACACAAATATAGAGGTAATTCATGATTGTGTTGTCCATGATGATGCTCCAGAGGGATGGTCAGAGGATGATCATTATTGGATTTTGTTTCTTGGGATTTTGTATTCTATTAGTGATGTGTGAGAGAGTCCTTTATGGGTTTCATAGATCACCATTGATAGTACACCCAGAAGTATCTAATATGTACCATGTTTTGATGATTATGTTTTGGTATCCTGGGAAGAAATGTCTAGTGGTACACTTTTTTGGAAACTAATTTGGTTTTTCAGTGGGTAATGTTCATGGATCATGTTTGTCTCAGTTTTTTGTAGGAATTAGATATTTTCGAGTGCTAATGGGAAGAAATGTTAATGGATTTCTTCATAGGATTACCCCCAGATCAGGGAGCTTGTGATGCTTTCACGGTTTTAATTGATTATTTGATGAAATCATCCCTCATATTAGTGATCAAGGAGTCAAGGATAGAGAATGTTTTGCCTATGAGGTATGTAGATCTTGTGGTTCATTTTCATTGATTTCTTGGACCCATTAAATTTGGTTATGATGCATGTTTTACCTCACAATTCGGTAGTGGATTACTATATTATTTTCCTATGAATTTGTCCATGGAACTATTTTCTACCTTCAAACAGACTGAAAAAATGGATCAGAGTATCTAGACATTGGAGGATATGTTGGTGTTCATCATGGACTTGTTTGGTTCTTGGGTGTGACACCATACATTTTTTGAGTTTGCATATAACAATAGTTATAACTCATCCATTAGCATGTCTCCATTTGAGGCTTTTTATGGGTGACTAAATCATTCTACACTGTGTTGGATGGAGGTTGGGGAATTAGTAATTCTTAGTCCAAATTGGTACAAATCACAACATAAAAGGGTAATCTTGTTTATGATAGGATGAAATAAGTTCACGACCATCCTATGTCTTATAATGATTATAGGATGAGTCCCTTGTAGTTATAGTGTGGGGAATGATTGTTTTTTAAGGTTTCTCATCTATGTGTGATGTTGGTTTTTAGAAGAGGGAGAAAACGTTCTCTAATTTTTGTTGGTCCCTTTGACATGTTGGGGTGAATTGGCAAGGTGGAATATCAGTTGGTGTTTCCACCACGGTTCGAGAGGATCCATGAGGTATTCTACATATCTCGTATGGGTCGATATATTTATAATTACTTCCATGTCATTTATTTGGATAGTTGTATGATGAGCATGATACAACTTTCATGGAGTGGCCAATAGAAATCCATAATCATCAAGATAAATTGTTGTGAGTATGAATATTTCTTTTAGTCCATGTGTTGTGGGTGTATAGTGTCCTGAATGAGAGTACATGGGAGTGAGATACATATATGAATGCCTAGTACCTTGATTTTTATTGTGTTTTTACTTTTCAGTTTTTATGTGATATGATGTTAGGATCCCATTGTTTTATTAAATGAGATTTTTTATATTTTTTGTGATTTGTGATAAAGTCCTAAAGTATAAAAAGGGTCAGATCTGTTTCTTAATCAAGAATCATTAACTGTAATCTGATTAAACCAATGTGGGTGAGTTAGTTCTACCCAGAGATAAAATCATCTTAACATATAGGATGGAATTCCCTCATTTTATGTTTGAATAGTGTGGTTTGTTGGTTGAAGAATTTCTGGTTTGGGTCATGTGGAGGTTGGATGGTATTGTGTAGTGCGGTGGTGTGAGGGGATGAAATTTCTGGAAGTGTGGTTATGAGTTTGTGCGAGATTTTTATGGACCATTGGTTTTGCATTTTTTTTGTGGTAGCATTTGAGGTATGATAATATATTTGAGATGTATCTCATATGGTAATTCTTTAGACCCCATTCCTTTTGCATATGTTTTTGGATTCATGAGGGTGATAATAATTTTAGACATATCTAATGTAATTGTTTTTTTCTTCCCAATCATTTACTTTTCCAGTTTTTGGTAGATTGATGTGTTTGGGGTAGGTTTAATGATTTTTCAATGGAGATTGTATGTGTAGAATAGCTACCATATGAAATAAACATCGTGCACTACTTACATGACATGAAATGGTGGTTCATGGAAGTCCAACTGGTGATTTAATGACTGGGAAATCATATAAATGGGGAAACCATGAGATGGACTACAAGTCATGTCACTAGAATTCAACATGTGTATTAAATAAATTCCCTGGCGATGCGTTTTTTGGTGAAATCTGAAAAATTTCATAAAACCAAGGATTATATGTCATGTAATGGTTACAAGACACAAAAACTATGGGATTCTAGGCTTTAAGTTATTTTTCTCAGTTGATTCATATTCATTCATCCCCTCCTCCTTCTCTCTTTTTTTGAATAAGCCCATGGATCCCTGAGAGGATCTTTTATCCCCTTCCTGTAGTATTGGTTTTTTGATTCTAGTGGATCATCAATGTATATCAATGGTGAGTTCTTCTGACATTCTTGGATTTTTTACTTTCATTCTTATCTTAAGGATTCAATATGATGACATTTTTTTTGTTTAGTTTGGGAGTTCATATGATTTTTTATGACATTTGGGTGCAATTTATGTTGGTCTATGGTTTTTTAAGGCGTGTTTGTGGTTTGTGGGTACTTCTTCTTTTCTCTATCATGCGTACTGAGTTGGGAAAGCTTATATGAGGAAGGAAAACCCATATTTCTCATTATTATGTATCATGTGGGTGGGGTTCTCTTTTTTAAATCTATTTTTTTATTGATGTGATGTCTTATAAATGATAATGAATTGGTATATCTGAAACTAAAAGGGTAAATATGTTTGATTCACATGTTTTTACCAGTTTTTTATTATTGTGATACTGTGGATTGAACACTCTATATCTCCAACTAAAAATGTAGAACTTTGTGTATTTTTTATACTGGATGATATATGTTGTGACCACTATTTCTGTAGTGATTGTTGTGAAATCAAACTAAAATAGAAATTTTTGAACCACTTATATTTGGTTAATGAAATTGTTACCCAAGGATTATAGATTGTGTGATAACACCAATAAAAAATAATGTCTAGTTTTATGAAATCCCCCTTTTAAATCTATATAATGTGGTTGTTTGTGCTACAATGTATGGTATTGATGTTGGGGTGGTGATATGCAATTGATGTGTGGTTGGGAAATGTGGGGATAATGGTTTGATAGCTGTGATTTTGGGGAGGTGAGGTGATTTGTTGGCTATGATTTTAGAGTGGTGAGGTGGTATGTTAGATATACTATTAGGGAGGTGATAGAGTTTTTGTTTGGCCTATCTTATAGGGTAGTGAGGTGGTTGTTCATTGTTCATTCTTTTTGGGAGGTGAGGTAGTAGCTACTTTATGCTAGATGTATGGGTAGTGATGGAATAAATAATTTTTTAATCAAGTTTGAAATTGGTTGGGTTTAGTTTGGTTGATGTGATAGAAATTTATAATGAATAAATAAATTTTGGGTTGTGTTATTAAATGTGGATGATGATAAATAATTAAATTCATCATTCAGATAATCATAATTTTGTTGGTGGCCTGATGTGGCTTGAGTTTTTTTGGGTAATTCATTTAGAGGTTGTAATAAAAGTGGTCATATTTTCAGTTGGTTAGGGATTGGCTATGGACCCATTTGTTGGGGTTGAGTTTTTGGATATATGTATATACTTGTATATTTCTTTTTATTTCTATACACATCCCATTCGTGTTTTTACTATGAGATGAAAGTTTCATAGTCACACGATGGTTTTTTCCCAACATCAAGTGAGGAGGATGGATGGTTTGGTACCCACTCTTTACCACTCTCTCTTCCAAAAGATTTAGGTATTGCAAATTATGTCATGTATAGAGGCCTATTATAAAAATAAATGGTGGATGTGATAGCACATGTTTATTCAAGAATGTTATGATGTGGTCATGCTTGTGGGTGGTGAGCCCCAGTGTATAAGGGTGAGAGACATCGTCAAGGTGTATACTGGTTAGATGAGTGGGGATGATGGTTTTTTAGTGGGGTCGTCTATAGTAAGAGGGGGTCATGGGATTGATGACCTTCATATTTTTATACACTACTACTTTGGTTATGGTTGTGGATGTGTGATGGGCTAGGTGTTTTTAGGCGAGACGTAATGTGGACGTTCTTGTTGAGCGGTGAGACCAAGTGTATGGAGACATGATGTGATGTGAATGTGCTTGTGGGGTGGGGTGGTATATGGAAGATATGGTATTTTCAATAAACAAAATGTTTGGGTATGAGAGATAAATACTAGTATTAAAGGATAGGATTGTTTTGAAGGGAAGGACCATTAAGAGAAAAAAAACTATATAGTGACGGTTTGGAACCGTTTGTATTGGTCTCCAAACCATTGGTATAGCCTATACCAGTGGTTTATAGAGTCATAGTATATCCTGGAATTGGTATAAAACTATACTAAAAGTTTTGTAAAATCATTGGTATTGGTTATATGAAAATGATGTACCAATGATTTTGTAAAACTGTTTGTATAGGTTTTGTAAACATAAAACCCAACTTGATTTTGATCCCAACTCCTCCCATTTATAATCCAAAGTCCTAACCACTATCCTTAGACGAATTTTGTGAAAATAATTTCAAATATATATATATATTTAAATTTTACTTAATATTTGATGCACTTAAGGTAATTTGGAAATAGAATCAACAACAAATATGGTTACAAATACCAATGGTTCTCAAAACTATTGGTATAGACCTATACCAAGGGGTTTGACAACTGTTGGTATAGGTTCATTGATTTTTTGAGTTATACCAATGGATTTAGAAAAACCATTGGTATAGGGTATCTAAAATGGACTAATACCAACAGTTTTGGCAAAAACTGTTTGTAAAGGGTCTCTATAATGGACCATACCAACGGTTTTGGCCAAAACCATCAATATAGGCCCATATAAGTGTCCAATTCAAATGGTTTTGAAAAAACTATTGGTATAGGGTCTCTAAAATGGACATATACCAACGGTGTTTTTCCAAAAATATTGGTATAGGGTGAGTCCATGTTACATATACCAATGGTTTCTTTTAAATTGTTGGTATACGGTCTCTCTATGTTACTTCGATCAATGATTTTTTCTGAACCATTTGTATAGTTATGTTGGGATAACTCCAGTTTCTCGTAGCGGATGATGTATGTTTTAGGAAACCATAATGATGTCAAGGATAGAGTGAACCTATGTTGGTATTCCATCTCTACAGGACTTCTAGTTTAGAATGGTGAGAAACTATGGAAATTCAATTATCTAAAATGATGGATTGCTAATATCTTGGATTTTGGTTATTGGAATATGACTGCAATGTGGAGAGGGTACTACCATGTAGTTTAAACCATTGATTAAAAAAATAATACAGTGGAACATTGGGTTACTATCCTTGAGGCCTATATGTCTATGAATCCATTAATGGGATAGAAAGTTCAACTCAGACATAGTATGGAACACTCATACACAAGTCTGGATCCATGTATGTAAGTTGAACTTGATTTACTAGAATTTTTTCATTCTTTGGGACATATCTTTTTATGTGGGTAACCTAATTAGGTTGGACAAACAAACAAAAAAACCATGATATTGGTATTATGCAAGGATTCTATGGAAGTTTGTATGTCATATACCCTCGTTGAAGAAGTTGTTCTGACCAAAAAGAGGACAATATCAAATTGTTGATCCAATGTTAAAGGAAATTGATGTTATACACCTGTTCTATGTTTTTTTAAACCTATTATCTGAATGTAACAAGGAAAATTATTATTTAATCTACATCATGAAGTTCCATGATGCTACTACATATAGAAGACATAAAGGAAAACATAAAATTTTAATTTCTGATCCAAACAAAATCTTCATTGATGGTCCCTCCAATGTGAATAGGATAGGGAAATACATTGGGAATGGAAACCAAGATATCTATGATAATCCTTCTTTCTCATCTAAGGATAATGGTCCTCTTAATGATGTACATGATGTTCATGTAAATCAGTTCGCAGACATGGTGGGGAATCGCCCTATGGGCAGAACTCGTGGCCATTCAGAAATTCCTAAAATTAACAATTACAGAAATTTCAATTCTAGAAGATATGCTGGGAAGATAGTGAATATTACAATGACACAAAAATGAAAGAAATGTGTAGGAAAATTATAAGAAGCATGTTCTCAGTGAGGTGGAATTGTAAAGCCTACAACCCAAACCCAATAGTGAAAGAGTTCACAACAATGAAGGTTCTCTAAAAGATACAACCCAACCAGGAGGGAATCATAGACATTCAAATATTTAAATGTCTCTTGATAGAACCACTAGGGATTTTCTAGGAGTGGATCATTAGAAGAATAATGTGCCTAAGAAGTCTACACTAGATCAAGAAGAAAAGACTTAGATATTTCCTTCACCTAATGATAGGAAAGAGTAGAATATTTTTAGTTCCCATATAAACAAAAAGGGTCTTGTATCGGTTAAAATTAACAGTTGCGCATAAACGTAAGAAAACATCACTCATGAAATATAATATCTACTATTGCTATAAATTTGGGACATCAATGCACCTATCAATGCTGTAGATATTCAAGAATTCCTAGTGGGGACACCACTCAGTACGGGGTAGCCTGAATCTTATGTTTCTCATCATCCTTATGTAAGCAACATGGGGGACCCCTATTCATGGGTTTTTATTTCCATTAAAACCAGGATTTAGATAGCTACAGATAAATTCCCCGATCCTATACAATCCGAAAATATGGTTACCCCTCTTAGTGGAATATTTTGGGTTGATAGGGTTGAAGATCAATATCCCCCCTGTACAGACTAATAGGAGAAACATAGGGGAAGCTAGAAGTATTGGGAAATAAAAAAAGGAACCAAACATACATGATGATAATAAGGAATTTAGAAACTTAAGGGGAAGGTATGTGTAATGATGGAATAAAATGAAGGGCATGTGACTAGGCATAGGGACCCTGATCAATTCTGCTCTTTAATTGGAATTGTCATGGTCTAGGGAATCCCCTGACAACCAACGTCCCTAGCCACATTAATTTATACAAAAAAAACAATGATAATTGGAATATAAAAACCAAAAATAATGTTTGATAATTGGAAAACCTTCATGTGAGAATATATTATATATAAATTTCACTCTAAAAACATTCACAATTGTTGCACGGTCCACTTATGTATTCTTAGACGTGGAAGAATCCAAATTTTTTTATGAAATTGGAAAAAGAAAAGAATAAGTTTCATTCTCAATAATTCAGTTTGTTCTATTTAGTTATATTTTGTGTATGATTCAACTTTATATCAATAGGAGATATCTCAAGAATAAACTAGAGGAAAACTATAGGAATGTGGTTCAGAAATTGGTGGTTACGAGTGACTTTAACACTATATTAGAATATTTTGAAAAAATTATATCCAACATTAATAGGCTAGTATTTATTATATTATCATATTGCATTGATCAATATATCCTTACTAAGGTTCTAATAGCTTGAGATTACATCACATGTTATAGGTACACATTGAATGGAAGGAAAGCAATAAATGTCAATATTTTCTTTGTACAAGTGGACAAAAGGTGTGTTACCAATGGTCTATTAGCCTATACCCATAACAAGAATCATTATGATCGTAACCCAATAATTGTGTAATTATACACTATTTCATGTTAGACCCTCTTCTTCTTACTTCAAAAATCTATGGGTTGTCATTATTTGATGTAGGGAAACTATACTAGTAGCTTGGAATCTTGTACCAATTAGGATCCCAATTCAATGTCTTGTTGATAAATTAAAACACCCCTATCAAATCTTAATGGAATAGAGAAGAAAATATTTCTAAAATCTTTATATTGAAATACAGAATGTTGAACAACAACTTTTAATCATAAAAATAGGGAACATAGCCAGGAATCGCCTTATAGGGAGGAAGTGAAATCTTATACATAGCTCTATGATCTTCTAACCATTAAATAAGTGATGGATTTGAATTACTTGAATGTGAAATGGTTAAAGTATGGTGATATAAAATCTAAATTATTTCAAAGAAATCGTAGGGTGATTTGAGTTAATGTAAAGAATAATTACATCAACATTAGTGGATAGTTGTACACTTCTAAAAATGATGTTCCAAAGGCAGTGGGAAATTACATCAGTCAACTATATGCACATGATGGGTTGGACAGTACATTGAATATGATTGACAATATTTCTCCTTGCACTGATGAGAAATAGAACCAATGTCTTGTCATGTCAGAAGATATATTTGAAACTTGGAAACCTTTATTCACTCTTAATATAGAGAGTGTTTTTGGACTATATGGGTTCACAAAAAATCACGTTTTATTGTTATATTCTATAGAATTACGTATTCAATGTAGTAATGGATTTATTTACTCATGTTTTCTTTTCTTATACAATAAATTTAAAAATCATTTCCCTGATCCCCAAGAAGGAAAATTTAGTTGAAATCAATTATTTAGGTCTAGTGTCCCTTGGGAATATAGTTCCTAATGTCATTTGTAAAATAATGATGTCTGAGGCGTGTGAATTATTAAACACCACATTACCCCAAACAAACAAGGGTTTGTTCTGAGAATATGTATACATATTATTCATTGTAAAACCTCAGAATCTGTTAACATAATAAAGAGCGAGGTGAAAGAGGGAACATTTTCCCTCAATATTTACATATGTTAGAAATTTGATACCATTATGTGGAATTATCTACTCACCATCCTTAGTAGATATTGTTTCTCAAACACCTTTGTGAAATTGATAAGATCCATTCTCTCATCTACAAGGTGGTCCATCCTTATCAATGGAACCCCTAAAGAATATTTTTATGGAACTAGAGGGGTTGGACATGGAGATCCACTCTCGTTGATTTGTTTTTTATTGTTCATAATTATCTTAGTAGGTGTATTAATGATCTTTCTCATGTTTTACATTATAATAAAATTAAATATGGGAAGAATTTTCTCATCCCATCACACTTGTAACATGAATATGGCATCCTTTTATATTAGAAGGCATAAAACTAAACCATATCCACTATCTCGGCTTTCTTTTACCACTATGAGGAAGTTTTTGGGAAATCAATTAGTTTTGGGAAGTCTTTCATTGTTTTTTATGGTTTACATATGGGAAAAAAATAGGGTTTCTAGGAATATTTTAGTTATAAGGGCCCTCCCCCCTTAAATATCTATGTGTTTAACTTTTTATGGGTAAAGTAAAGATTAATTCCCTTAGGAGAATAAGTTCTAGAATCACCAATCAACTATCTAAATGGAATGGGAATTCCATGTCTCATGATGGGTGGATTTTCTTGGTGAATAAAGTTTTCATGTATAATTTTTTTAATCATTATCTAATTATAGGTGGTCAAGAGGAATCATCAAGGAGTTGAAATGTATGATTTATAATTGAATATGGACTGGTTGATTACATGAAATAAAATTGTTCACTACCTCTTGGAATGAGTTCATAAACCCCATAGAGATGGAGGGACTTCACAACGAGTAACTGAAAATCATCAATGATGGTTTCATTGGAAAATTAACATGGTAAATGTTAACCACTAATAACCCCTCTTGTGAAATTTTAACAAGAAGTTCCAATGGAAAACTTATGGACGTGTACTCACACTATCTTGGGTCATCAGTATATCCTTCATTGAAGCACTCCTTCAATGACATCATACAGAATTTGAAATGGATGGCTATCATCCAAACTAACCACAATTACTGGAATTAATGTTTTCTTGAGAAACAACTCATGGTAGGATCATAATACCTTCTAAAAGAATGAATATTACTATCTTTTATTTTATAGAATAATATAATAGATTTTATCTTTTCCCAGTAGGCTGCAATAGATATTTAGATCTATATTTTTATAGACATAGATACACTAATGTGAAGGCCTGATAGCAATGTCCGGATCAATGTAAAGGAATATTAAAAGACAAAAAGTGGTTTCTCCACCAGAATACTACATTGCCTACCGATTTTAAATAAAAATATTACACAACCTTATATATTTATCCTCCTATTGAGAATCTATAAAAACAATCTACAAACATAAATTAAATGTGGTGATCTAGAAAATGAATTGTCTCAACTTTCGTACTATACTAAAGTGATGATGAAAATATACAGTACTTTTTTATTAGCTATGGGTAATAAAGGAATTTGTGAATGCATTGGGGTCATATATTTTCCATTGATTTTAACAATTATGGGAAAATCTATGAGCACTAAGAATTTCTTAGCAGCACTTCATATATAATCGAGGTACATCACCTTCTATTGGTAGTCATGGGTTCCATTCTGGCAATGATCTGGATGGATCAAAATGATAATTTTTTGATGATCTAGATCCCTAAATCCATGATAGAACATTGGATATACGTAGAGAGTTCCATGGTAAAATAAAGGTAATGGTGGGGGAAATTCATGGAAATATGGTTTATCTAAAAATTCTAAGGTTATTGGGATTTGATAGAAGAATGAATCAACCCCTTTTTCTGAGATATGTGAGGTAAATTTCTCTGATTGTCTTTTGGATTAAATTTTATGTTTATGGGATAACTTTTATCATACTTGGGCCTTCGGGATGGGGAGGTATTTTCCAATACCCTTGTGGTTTTGGTAATAATTAATTTTATCACTATACTGGTATTGCAATGGTATATGAAGTTGAATTATGGGAAATGATGTATGATATCAAACATATTTTCCATCATAAGTGGAATGAACTATGGATTTAATCTGATTCTTATAATACTGTCGTGGTTGTATGAGAAAGAACATGGAATTTCCCATGAAAGCTCTGGACCCGTTGGATTAATTGTATGAATAATGTCACACAACTCAATATGATTATTTCACATTCATATAAATAAGATAAACATGTGGTAGATGTTTTGTTAAAGAGATAGATCATTGGATCAAGCATGATGTGGGCCTTTATAGAACCTAAATATTTCACTTCATTGGTGGATGATGACATATGAGGGGTAGTTCACTCTCAAATTTGAAAACTCTCTTACAATGCATGAATTTTGTATATTTAATCTTTTTTAGTAAATTATTATGACTGAAAATTCCTAGATCCTAGATTTTATATGTATACTAGTATTCTCACCCAATTAATATAAAATGTTTTTTGATTTCCATTATTTTTTCTTAGATTGTGATGGACATTACTTTCTTAGACCTTGGAAATCTATTGTGTTGCAGCTATAGATTTTCTTATAGGTATTCTCATTAGAGAGTTTTATCTATATAATTTTTGTTGGTACACTCATTTGTGATGGTTTGGATTACTTTATATTATTTCATGGTTATTTTTGTGTATGATTCATCTTATCTCCCAATACTATATTATTATAGATGGTAATTCCTCTCATTTAATGAGATTTTTATACCCTCAATGGTATTCACTAACTCGGGACCCATTAGAGGTGGGGCTCAGGGGTCATTATATCTATCCCCTCATAGATACGTATTTGGTGGGAGGGGCTGTGACACTCCTAGATTTGATTCTTAAATTCCTTCAAATCAATCGAGTCCATCATATACAGATTATTTAAAATTGTCTTAGTTTCAGGTACGATTTCTAGAATGAAATGAACTTCAATATATGCGTAAAATAGGGTATCTCTTCCTAAAATAAATGAAAAAATTACTTTATAATAGGAATAAAATGAATTTTTAGTTTCTTCATAAACGTATAAAATAATAAAACACTTTTGAATAGGAATAAAGACCCAACCAATCATTGATAATTTCAGTGTTTATATTAATCCTCACAGTGTAAAATGAACATAGGTTAGTTTAGAATATAAAATGTGATGTTATTTCCTTGGATATTGATGTGGGATTTATGTAAATAAAGATAAAACATTACTAAGATAACATCAAATTCAACTATATAGAGAATAATAATATTTTCAATAATTGTATTGCCTCTATCTTTAACTGGATAAGAATAATATACTTTAGATTAAATCATCACTCCATTAGAGGTTTTCCCTACTAAATAATTATTTAATAGTTTGGTTGTCAAGTTTGTACCCTTAGAAAATTATTTAGATATAAAAGAGTTTATTGATAAAGGATAAAATAAGAAAATAAAATTTTTAGAAAGGATGATAATTGTACCTTTCACCACCACATTATTATAGAAATCATCTGAAATAGTGATCTCATTAGTTTTCTATTTTTCCCCCAGCTTAAGAGTTTACTAAGGTCGATCATCTTCATTCAAAATAAGATTTAATGATTGTTTAGAATAATACTCATACAACATGAATTTGAAACACTTTAGTGTGGGAGGTGTATTTTATGGATCTTTCTTTCTATTTGCATAATTTTATTATTATTTTCCCATCAATTTTACATTTTTCCACATAATGAACATTATTTATATGAATATAAAATTTAGTAATCCCAATTTGAAAATTTCTTCCTTATTTTCATAAACACATCATGCCTTAATGAAATCTCATTTATCTGTGGATTTTAGAGTTTCCCTTGAATTTTGTAATTCTTTATTTATCAAAAAAATATTATTGACAGGTAAGCCCAGTCTAAATTTCCACTCCGATAGAACATAGAACAATTTATTCATTAAAACTGAACTACCTAATGGATTTAGATCTTTAGAGACAAGGTTTTAATCTACTAAATAATAAATCAATCATATATTTTGGTCAGATTATGATGCAATATGTGTACCTTGTAAATCTTGTAAAATTTACCTCATATTTCCAATGGATTAAATGTACTTCTATTTTAGGTCATGTAGTTTCTTCCCCCATTTTCATGTGAATAATATGAGGAATGTACTTATTGAAAAATAATCTATTAAACTCATCTCTCTCCATGGAGTATATTTCTTTATGTTCCCTCATATTTTTTACCAGATTACACCATTGGTCCTCTACCCCTTCTATACAATAGACATCTAAAATGACTTTTTCATTATTCAGACACTAGAGAAAGAGAAATATATTTTCAGTGGTACTGATCTATTAATCAAAAAATAGTGGGCCAGTAGAACCACTAAAAGAAGGTTGATATTTCCTCATGAACAAATCAATTGAACATTATTCCCCCCTTTGGTAATTTATAATTTAATTAGGATTCATAGCTTGATAATGTTTTGTGATAATAGAAATAATATTTTTTATTCTAGCTCACATAATATTATATTTCTCATGAGGATAGTCACCACAATATCTATCATATTCGGCACTAACAGGGTGCCTTTAGGTTCCATCCATTTACTAAAATGAAAAACATAGTGTACGAATCAATAAACATTTTTAGGAAACACATAATCAAGAAAAGTAATGTATAAGATATTTAAATCAAGACTTCTTATGTAATCCTTAGGTTTATCCTAGGTCATTTAGGGTAATTATTCAAATCCTTCTTGGTGGTTCATAATGTGATTGTGAATTTCCCAAATAACATGAGGAGTGTCAAATTGGTTGTATAACAAGTCCTGTTATCCTAAATAAGGTGATGATTTTATCTAACTCAATACGCCCTCTTGGATATATTACCCCTATTTAAAATTTTGATGGATACTTATGAAATTATAGTTTCTCGATTGAGATGTAATGTTTTTTAAAAAAGCCTCAGCCTATCTATATACAAAATTTGGGAAGATTTTCTTATACTTCGGCTTATCCATTTTGTTCTCTCTATTGGTTTCCCATCCTAGTTTCTAAATATTTATCAAAAACATTCTCTAATACCAACTACAACAACACACAATTTTCATACAATGATGTTACACCTTAATAGATGAATATTATTTACATTTCATAATAATCTATGTTATAATAATCTAGGTATAGTGCCTTATGAAACATAGAAACATAAAAATAGGTTCATAGTTGAACTACATCATCACCCACTATGTTCTCCATAACTATCACCCTTATTAAACAAATCATACATAATACCTCTCTTTATAACATTTGGAATGAAAACATAAGAATGTGTGAGGTAAAATGATATGTATGGTTAAACAAGGGATGTATTAATATTACATGAGCATAAGGTTATGAGAATGTAAAAATAAAATTTGAGAACCATACCCTACATATCATAGATCATAAACATTAATTATAAAATATATCTTGGAAGTTCATAAGACTGGAATCATAATATAATCAATTAAATTGTTCCATGAGAACATAAAATTGGTATAAGCAATATAATTTTTCATACATATATGCATATAAAGTATTATTTTAAGTTTACGAATGGAATTATTCAAAAAACAATAGGCTAGGAATAACCACCAATATACATGATATGGGATTGGGATAACTTCATGTATTCCCACTTTTAATCTTCGAATAACCTTATATGTAAACTGTTTTTGTCATGGGAAAACCACACATTTATCTTTGAGCTAATAAAAATTTAATCATTACCTAATTCAATGGAGGGGGTTGTAGGACCCACCGATCACATAATACATTCATGTTTTCAAATAATTTTATAAAAAATTCATCAAAGTGTAACCAATAGAAAGTTATTGGGTCTCATGAACATTTCATTATAATATAACTCATGGAAAACAAAAGGTTTCAGAAATATATTTCAAACACAAATAAAAATCATCTAATTAAAAAATAACAAAGGTTTTATTAAATCATATCATTATTAAGCCTTATGAATCATTAAAAGGATATTATCTTAGATATAAAATGACTTTAAAAGATCACTTGGAATGGTTTTTTGGGAAAATCACCATACCACCTTGAAAATAAAAATTTAAAATACAAAAAGACCCCAAATATTAATGAATTTTTTTTAATATAATCATGGAATCAATAAAATGAATCTTTGAATCATTGATAGTTCATAACGGAAGAAAATATTTTTCATTTTTTACACATTAAAAAGAATATTCATTTAAAACTTTAAGCAAAATTTTAGAAGAGAATTGTTTAGAAAATAAAATGAGGATTCATTTTAATAAATAATTTTGAAGTTCAAACATGGGTAAAAATTTCATTAAAAAACATTTTACCATAGTGAAAAAAAATTAAAGTATTTTAAGAATAAATAGACATGGATGAGAAAGTATTTTCTACCAAAGTGATAAATAAAGTCAGTTTTAAATAAAAACGTACTTTTAAAATATTGAGTACACAAAAATGTAAAATTAATGGAAACTATTATTTTCATGAAATAAAAATTAGAGGGGAAAATCCAAGAGTTAATTGAGATATAGATCATAGAATCCATTATTAGAATCATAATCTTAAACAATCCGGATAATCAATGAAATGGTAATATTAAATCGTTACCATATTAGTATCTTTTGAATCATATTAACCATGAAAGAAAGAAATTTATACATATATTAATATCCCATAATTACATGATATGATTCATAAAATTTATTCATGGTTAGTATATACTCCACAAAAAGATATAAGTGGTGAATATAAAATGTGCCAACAAACATAAAAGTGTTGCAATAAACCATTACATTAACTCCCAACTTTCTTCATACATTTTCATACCACCTATATAATATATAAATATATATATATATATATATATATATTAAATATATATTTATTCAATGGATTTTGTATTTTCATTGTTTAACTAAAGTGTTTTTTTAATTTTTAAATATGACAGGAGAGTGGATGCCCTTTTCTATGTGGCTGAAAGGACTCACATTGAATATTGAAAAGAAAAACATGCACCCCCATTTTAAACATATCAAAATTCCAAAATATGGATAATTATAGAAACATTAATGATATATGTTTAAATATTCGATCCAAAGGTATATTTACAAGTTTAAAGGTTATTTCAACCCTCATCATTTAGTTTACCCATCTGTTAATCCCATTTTAACCTTAAATGTTATATTTACATTTTAATGTTTTTATTATTCATTTGGAGAAAAATGTATGTTAATGTTATTATATAATATTAATTATTAAAATTCATTATATGTAATCCTATTTTATTAATTCCATTCACTCTATTGGGAAATTTAAAATTAAAATAATATGCGATGAAAAAACCATTTTCCAAATAGAAAATTTTTATAAGTATTGAATGTCTAATTATAAGAATTCAATATAAACATGATTCAAGTGAATTAAATTGGATTAATAAATATACAGTTGAACTAAATTTACTTTTAAAACATTTTAAATTTAAATTAATCTTCTAAATAATATGAACAAGAAATCATTTATTATTAAAAATCTGTTTTTTGACTATTCATTGAAAAAATAATCATTGTTGAAAATTATAAAAAATTTACTCAAATATAATTTTGACATTTATATTTTAAAACCAAATTTTATTTTTTCCATATAAACTTTTTAAATGTCAAAAAAATAATTTTTTTAATAAATTGTAAAAAAAATTCCAGAAAAAATATATTTTCAAAACAAATTAAGATTTTACTAAAGATTAAGTAATTTTTTATCAATATGTAAAATTTATATAAAAAAAATATTCTTAATTTTTATGAATTTTTTTATTCTTATTTATACTTATATATTAAACATAAAGGTAAAAATATTCATATTTGTATCAAAATATTAATTTTATATTGTCATGCGTTAAAACATGAAATTTCATGTGAAGTAAGCTATAAAAAATTAAATTATTTGAAAAATTATATTTCTTAAAAACATAAGGTGTTATAAATATAATGTTATTGACGATGATAATGAGATTCTAATAACTTCATTGATTTATAATGAATAAAAAACATATCTACTTAGGTAAAAGGAAATAATTTCTATAAATTCTTTTAGCTTAATTTTTACTCTATCTTTTAATATTGTTGTTATAGTGATGATTATTAATAATTGGAATCCGATAGTGATGTTATTGAAATTAGAATAATTAAAATTTTCAATTAGGAAGAATTCAAATATTATAAGAGGATAAATGACTAATGTTTGTAAGGGGAAATGATGGATGTAATTATAATATGATAACTTTACAAGTTTCTCTTGAAGAATTTACGTATTAAAATGTATTAAAAGATATTGATTAATTATTTTTCAACTATCTATCAGTAATAATAGATCATTTGTTGAAAAATAATCAATATTGAAAAATAATATTTATAGACATAAGAAGTTTTTTGATGAGGATAATAACTTTAATATTGACATGAAAATAAATTTCAATGAAAAGAAAAAGGGTATTTATATGTTATAATAAAAATATTTATTCATATGTGAAATTGTATAATGACATATCCAAAATTCAGAATTATTCTCCTGAATTTAGAGAAATCCCAATTAAAAAGTTATTGGATAGAGTTAAAGTCTCTTGTAATGATGATATACTAGTAGACCAACAATGATCAAATTTATATTTTTATAAATATCATTAAATTGTTGCCCAAAATTTTTATTCAATGTCATTGCTGGAAAACATTATAATTATGAAAAAACATGTTGATTCTTTGAAATTAGAATATTCTAGAAGTATTGATTTGAAATAAAAAAGAGTATAATATTTATATTATAAAAGTGACAAAATTAAGTCAATAATGAATAGAATTTTTTTGGGAGTCTATACAAATCATTTCTCAAAAAGGATATAAAATTGCTGATCATAATATGGAATAAAAATAATATTTCAAAAGATGAACATCATGATCTCTTTAAAATTATGTGTGAATTTTGTTTATATTCTTCAAACTATGGAGTCTTTGGGAACTTGTAATATATATATATATATATATATTAGTATATAATATTTATATGGGTCTACATTTTATGTGCGACAATTTTTTGTTGGGATTCATCCCACCCAATGTCAAAATGTAAGGAAGTAATCTAAAATTTTATAGACCGAATATTATGAACAATTACCAAAAACGTGAATGAGTTTTGGGGATGGTATTACTTAATCGAACATCTTACTATATAATTTATCATAATTTCCCAAATCCATTTTTTGAATTATAATACTCAAAAGTCTTAGAATATAAATGTGAATACAATGGATAATGTTTTCATTATTGAAGTTGCAGGCAAAACATCACAATTGAAATATCATAGGATTTTGGACAGTGGATTATCATCTCATTTACTAGGTTATTTGAATCACTTTAACGAGGATAATAATTTCATAAATGAATTTATAACCATTTAAAATAGTTTATCACTCAAAAATAGAATATTTATTTCAAAACTCATTAGAAGGGACATGATAGATTTCAAGAATATATTGTTTTTTGATTAGTTGAATCTCAATTTTTAAATTGTGTCTCAACTATTTGATAATGATACAAAAGTTTTATTTCATAAGTATTAATATTTTATGAAATTTTTGAATGATAAATTTTTTATGAGAGTTAAACAAAAAAGAGAAAGCATGTTTTATGATAGTAAAATAGTAAAGGGATTGATTCATTGTATGAAAAGTAAGGAAGATATTTTGAAAACATTAGATATTGTTTATTTCAAAGTGAGTGTAAAATAATAACTAAAAAATATTGTTTTAAGAGTGATATCAATATAAAGATATCAGGGAATGAAATTTGAAAATGGTTCTTCAATTTTATAAAACTGTTATTAAATCTCTTAAAATGTTGTCTTTATGATTATTAAGAAGAAAAATTATTTTTAATGTCACATGAGAAATGTAAATAACAGTATGTGTTATACAAATTGGAAATTGTATTTGAATAATATCATTCTTTAACCAAGTTATGTATCAATTAAATGGTGTCTTGAATACCTAAGTATTGGGGTTTGATAAAAACATTAAAACCATCATCATTCAAATCCTATTGTGTGATGAAATTTTAACCACTCATAGAAATTATTATCATTTTCAAAGGGTGAGAAAGATAAAATAAATACCTTTATTATTTTCTCTTTATTAATTTATAAATTGGGTGAGCATAAATATATTTGGAGAATCAAAATATATGTGTTTAAACTAGAGATCTATTATTTATAGGGATTATATATTTACAGATAATTATTATCAGGGGTGAACTGTGATGTTTTCATGGGTATAAATTTTTTTATCATTTTTAAGAGAGTTTACACAGGAACATGTTATTCATATGTTTATGTAAAATAAGTTTTAAGAAGTAAAACTGGATAATAATTATTCACAAGTTGTTTTAAAGGCATTAAGAAGTGGGTTTTATCCACTCTATTAGATAAAAGGATATTAATATTAATTGCTTTTTTATATATATAGTTCATAAAAATAGAATTATAATAATTTAATAACAATTTATTGTTAATTTTGTTATGTTTCCATGTGATTTATTTTCAATGGATGCTAATAAAATACCAAGGGGGCTATTTTTTAGCCCATATAGAATATTTTGAGATGATGAAGTGATCCTAACCTCCCAGGGATTGTCAAAATCTCAATACTATTTTTATGAAAATAATTTTTTTAAAAGTATACCTCTTATGGGTATTTGTTTAAGTGAATAAACAATGTGAAAATATAGAGTGGATGTATTTGTGTGTATTATTTTATTATAAATTCATAAATAATGTTCATAATCACATATAATAATGTTGATTATATGTATTGAATGTTGTATGAAAGGATATAACTATTTTAAAAGGGTTTGGAGTTGATAAGTAAAAATATAGCTGTTTTTTGTATTTTTACAGATCGTATATTAATTCTAGATAACTCTCAATATGTTTGAGTAAATTTACTATATGCATAATAGTAACTCAAAATGGGCCATTAAAAATTTGGTCAAATTTAGAATATACATGATTAATCATCATAGTATTTCTAAATGTAAATCTGAGCAAAAAGTGTAAATAAGGTAATATCCATAAATATATTAGAGTAACATAAAATGGTGATGATTTTAATATGAAAATGTCACCCCATATAAATGGGTATGGAAAAAATGAGATAAAAAATATATAAAAGTTATTTTAGGGACAAATTAAAAACTTAAATCTTGTCAAGTTGGTTAAAATGGGAGATTCTATAACTAAATTTGGGAATATTTCAATGTTTAAAAGGTTGGTAATAAGGCATTTCTAAAATTTAAATGGCAGTTTTTAGATGACTTATTTTCAAAAGATAAGAAGAATTTGGATGGATTAAATTTGAATATTATAATGTTATTTTTATTTGGAATAAATATAATTGAGGGAATTAAATATGTTAGTAGTGGATAAAATTAGAAACATTATGAAGGCGATTGTCACATCATGATTTAAAATATGATTATTTTATTTAAATACACAACACAATGAATTAAAGATGTGGTTTTTTATTTAACTTCTTCTCATACATCATGAATTTATGTATGGTGTAACTACATGACATGGAATAATATTAAAAACTAATAGAAGGGTTGTTTCATGAATTATTTTTTATGCTATAATTGAATTTCATGATAAACATTATCTGGGTTGTTTTTTGTGGTTATATATATCATTATATAATTCTTGGTCACACATTGTGTTCTTGAAATCGTATTTTAATATGATAATAAGTTCTTGAACTTTTATGAAATATGTGATGTCATGGAAATGAGGATGAAGTTGGTGGAACTAGTTTGTCACACTAAAACAAAAATTATCACATCGTGATGATCTGAAAATTTTCATAGAAGAAGAATTTAGTGATGTTAAGAAGAGATATAGAATACAGTTGAAGAATATGGTTTTTTTGAATTTGAATTTGGGAATTAAATTGAATTTAAAAAATGATGTTCTACTACTATTAAATATAATATGAACATGGTCTACATTCCATGTATTGTTTTTGTATTTTATAAAACAGATATGTTACAGTGTGTAAGGGGAGTGTGTTTAGTAATGTGAATCAAATAATAAAATATAATAATAATATAATACATGTGGTAGATAAATATTATTAAAAGAATAAAATAAAGTGAGAATAATTGGTTTTTTTGTGTGATCTTCGTAGTTGTATCATGTAGTGAGGATGAGGGAAGATGTCATAATTATTCTATGTAGATAATAAGTGTGGGAGGATGTTATAATTATTAGGTTATAATCATCATAGGAAGAGGTATTATCCATTCCCAATCTAATTATAAGTCATCATTGAATCTTTTCATCCGAAATATAAGTAGTCTTAATTGTTATAACTCTTTTATTATGAGTTCATGGATAAAACACAATAATTTGTAATCTATAGTGGTGATTATAATAAATTATATGATATCCTATAAGTTCATATCATACAAAGGATTCTAGAATAATTTTGGGATATTTTAATTTGCACATAAAGTGTCAATAGTTTGTTTGTTTCCTTGGTGTTAGTGACTAATGTTGTGAGATCTATCATTCAGAAAAATTAACATGATTTATTTTGTAAAACATTATAAAATGAATGACTTGAATATTGTTCACTGATTCACCACCCCTACCCATAGTTAACCTACTATGTACGAATCCCCCACATCATATATTTCTAACTAAATTCATCTCACTATTAAATTAGATCATTATTAACCCATTCACAATACATATGTCTAGACCATCACAATCCAACAGCTTCATCAAACTAAAAAATCATTTAAACAATAAATTAAATCAATTTTCATGGAGAAATATACATACCAAACATGTTTAATGAGTGCAATAAAAATATTAAAACTATTTATATAGGTAATAATTATTTACTTTTCGTGGAAAAGTAAAATTTCAGCCATCACATTACCTCATTTTGAATCATAGTTATTTTTTAATACAATTATAGAATCATTCATTTAACTTTGATAATCATAAAAATATAAGTATACTAAGTGAGGTTATGCTCTAACTTCATCATGTTTGTGTCAAAATAGTATCAATGAGGTTATAGTTATAGATCTTTTATATAAAATCAGAATTGTGTGCTCCCAAAATTAATCAAATGATATGAAGATTACAGATAAAAAATTTGGATTTATGATATTCAAAAAATAGGTAACAACATAAAATTCAAATATGTAAACTAACATATTGAAAACTATGATTCAACCAATATAATGAAGTTTTAATTATATACATACAAGGCCATGTGATATGATTCATTAAAATTTAAAGAGGAAGGTTTTCAAGAATCATTCGTTAATCATCAATAGTTGAGAAATCTAGATATTAAACTCTAGTTATCATTCTGTACACACATCATATTTTTTACTTATTTCTAAAATAATTAAAATTTCCCCTTTATTGACCCAATAATTTAAATATGATTTAGATATTAGATAAACCATGTGGATAAAAACATAATAGCTGATTGAAGATAAATATAAATAAAAACAAAATGAAATATTAATTGAGATCTAACTGTATAATGAGAAAAAAGTAGAAAAAGATTTAGATAATGGAGAATAAATTGATGAAGATGAAAATATATTCAAATAAATGATTGTTCCCTAGGTTGGTTCCAAGTACATTATTTTATGTAGTTTAAAATAATATATGGTAATCATTTTTTTCTGAAAGAACACATTCATCAGAAGCTCCGTATGATAGCTCCTATTTAAAGCCCTTAAAATGGTTTTCACATATTATAATTTTTCCAGTCCAAGATTTCCAAAAATTATTACTAAATAAATGTTTTAGTAGTTTATATAACAAGATTTCAACATAAATTTATGAATAATTTTATTTTTTGAAATTGGAATAAACATATCCTATTTTCTCAAAACTGTACCATAAGAGATAAGTGTTATAATGATAACTTTTTATATTCATTTTAAATAGAATTAAATTAATATGAAATTTATTAAATAAGTGTAAAAATACATTTTTAAGTCCATACAGAAGGACTTGTTCAAAATAAATCATCATATGTGGAAACTATTGTGATTATTTTTTAATAGTATTATCCATTTCCACTTAATACTAAAATAGGAATATAGTTACTAGGCCATTAATAAAAGAAATGATCACTCTTACTCTCTATTTACATTATATAAACATAAAAAATAATAGATAATTAAAGCATTTATGTATGTTTTAACCTTAAAAAAATATAATTTCATCTAATGAAATGAACCATAAAGAAATAATGAAAATTTTTAATAAGAAATAAATATATTTTTATTATAGAAAATATTTTTAAGATATACGGATTTCTATAAATTAGAAAAAAACCAATAGAAATTAAAAAAATGAATTTTTATTTCGTTAAGATACTTTCTTTTAATTCACTCATAGGAAATATTTTCCCTCACAATCCTATAAACCCGAAATTCCTTTTATTTGGCCCCTTAGTTATTATACTAGAAAGTGATTAGAGGAAATAAATATAAATAAATATATAAAAATAACTGTCTTAGTAGATAATAATTTTCATAAAATAAAAAAAATTATTAAATTCAAACATGAAAATAAAACAAGATGTAGGTAGTTATATCTAATAAAAAAAATACATGGATGAAGTTATATATAAATATTGATAAATCTCTAACAATTTTTTATTAAAAAATATCTCCTTGAAAAAAAATTAAAATGGATCTAATAGTATTAATAGAAAAATTATCAAAGAGATAAATGATGATATAAATAATTTATCTCAAGGGAAACACAATAAAAAAAATAAAATGGTTATTCATAACTTATTATAATTTCTATATATATTGTCAGAATTCCTCTATAATTCTTATTTATGAATATTATTCTCATTTTTCAATGTATTCACCGATTCTTTGAGTTATATAAAAAATTATTATAAATAGTAATGAAACATCATTACTATTATTTTTTAACTAATATAATATTATGTGTTTTTAATCTTAAGAAGCATTAAATATAAACTTCAAATTATTCAATGGAAACATGTTATAAAATAATTGTTTTATATAGTTTCTTAGAATATCTCCAAATGATATTTTTCAGACTATATATTTATGGAATAACCTATTTATACCCTACATCTAGACAATTTATATTAAACAATATCATACATATATGATAATAAGACTTTCAAGACAATTTATAAATATGATGTAAAATCACATTAAATCATGTTATGTAAAATTAATTTCTTAAAATCAAAAATACCCAATTAAATTTTCCTAAATATTATACAAAAATATGAAATATATTAAATTAAAATGTATTATAATATTTATTTCAAGTTATTAATATATATATATATAGATATGTCATTTAGTTTCATTTTATTTGGAAAAAAGATACTAAAAATAAATATATAGATTAAAAACCTATTTAAATTGATGTAAAAACATCCTACTCATAATATAATGTTCAATGAAATTATTTAAAAAATTATTCAAATAATATTATACCATTCCATATTAACATTAATTTATTAACATCTAAAATTCCCAAACGAAAATCATCATAACATGACATAAACCCATACATAAATTAAATTTAAAAACAATATAAATAGAGTTTCAAGAGAATGAAATACGTATTCAGTGGAAAAAATTTGGATATTCCATAGAAGATGATTTTGAACATATTATAAATTAATCAAAATGAATAAAAGCTGAAAATATTATTTGTTTTCTCTTTGATATATTTAAGGATTATAACTAATAAAATGGAGTGGTTGTGGGGGTCTAGTTAACTCTATTTGAATTCACTGACCATTTTATGTTGCTTATCAATACTATCATTAGTGATTCACCACAAACAAACTAGATCGATAAATATACCTTTATACAAGACGTAGTAATCCATCTCTCCACCTTTAAACCCATTTCAAAATCCATATAGGCTTATGATCACATCCCTTAGAAATTAATGATATAAAAAATTAAAATTATAAAAACTCAAAATTAATTGTAAAAATAATATAATGTTTTAAATAATTCATGAAATATAACATTTAATCCTTTCAAATATTAATATGTAGCAACACATATCTATTAGGCATAATTTCTAAATATAAATGAAAATTTTTAAGAAAATGCACCTAAACCATTCCATAGAAATGATACCAAAACGTTGTACTTCCCCAAAATCCATAAAAACTATTTATTCCTCAAAAAATGTAACATGGAAAAATCACCATCCATTAAAATTTTTCCATTTTGGAAATAATAACAAATCCATTGTCACAAAAATTCATACTGGCTAAAAGGTAATTGAATCATCGTAAGCACCACATTCCAGACCTTCTATTGGAATGGAATATTTGACTCCACTTATGGAAATACTCTTAACATAATAATAATTAAAATTGGTTGTGATTAATCAAGATTCATATATAGAATGGAAATAAATGTGTGGAATGAGACCACTTCGCCATTGATTATCCATGAAATTGGACCCATCAAAAGGTTGTTTTCTATAAAAATATGAAAAGATCTTAGTGAGTGGGTCTCTAGGTCAGTAATATAGGGACATGAAGCTATAAGATAATCTAAAGAATCGAACTGTAAAAGTGACTTCATGGTGGTAGAATAAATAATTTATATTTAGGATTTCTTCCAGAAGTATGAGGTTTTCTAATAAAATCAATGGTAAACATAATTTAGGTATTTTAAAAGATTATACATAAATTAATATATCATATATTATAAATAAAATGGATTACTTTTCTGTTGTAGTTTTCTATATATAAAAATTTACATATAATTTATATTTTTTATTATTATAAAATTAATTAATTACCTCATGTAAAATATTCATGCTATCAAATATAATTTTTTATAACTTGTATGTTTTTTGATGTTGCTGTATTTAACTTTTGACAATATGATGCTAAGTATGTTCTTTATATATTGTTTTCAAAAAATATTTTTCTTTGGTTGAATTTTGGGCTCTCATTGATCCTTTAAATATTATTTCATATTTATAAATTCTAATAAAATGGGGGAATATTTTTTTATTGAATATCAGATGAAATTATTCAAAATAGTAGTTTTCTGAGAATATATAAAAATTTAGTGAAAGAAATATTTATTAATGTATTTTGATATTTAATTTGATGATATAGAGTGTCATATAGTATGAGATACATATGGAAAAATAATTACATTATTCTTGTGTGTATATAATATTTTATGATATAGGGATATCATATTCTAGCTACTTCAATATGTCATATTGTACAATATCTTTGAGTCGTTGTACAATAAATTAAATAGTTAGATAAATTTGGATTTGATATGACTCACATAGCCATATGAATATTAAGGACAAATGTTTGAAACTCATATATGTTGGTTATCATAGGTTAGCCATTTCAAATGATGAAACATATGGTAGTGTCAATGGATAAGAATAATATGAGGTATAACCATAGGAATTATTCATGTGATTACCGAATGAATGACAACATGTATGGGATCAATGAGTGATAAGTAATTATTTATATAAATTTATTGATAATTAGACTAATTCATATGTGGGTGTGGCCATTTAGTAAAACACCTGTTGATACTCACACCCTCTCACATCTCTCTTCGTCCATCCTCCCTAGCACTATAGTATATTATCATAAATGGAAGATTCATAAAGCCTTGCGTAAATTAATTTCATGATTTGGTGAAAACTATGGATACAACTCAGAGGGAATATCCTTTTATTTTATCCTTAGGTATGCACATTGAGGAATATATGATTTAAATGGTATCAACACACATTGGTGTATGGTATACATTCTTAAATACACATTACATTATTTCAGTTTCAAAAACATGGTTTTATTTCATGTTATTATTTATAAACTTATATGGAACATTGATTAATTGTTAGTTACCCCTTATGAACCATTCAATGGTACCAAAACCTTCCCAGACATTTTAACTCTTGAAATTATTATGAAAATAAAGTTTTTGGAAATAATAATTTTAATTGTAAAATTAATCATAAAATATGAATAAGAAACTGGTTCTATCATATTAATTTATGGGTTACTATATAGGATATACTAGCTATAAACTCAGTATAATTCACTCAGTTTTGTATAAGCCATAGTGTGCAACATCGGGACATTGTATTCAACATTGGTGTTGAGTTGCGGGTTAAAATAGAGCACCATATAACCTTATGAATATTGATGTGAAATATAAAATATTATCCATATTTAAGGTTTTAATTCTGATACATAATTTTTATTCAATTTCATCCATGCATATGTATATTTCTTCCATTTCTATGAATTGGAATATCATTATGCACATCGTTATGTGTAAACAGTGATTAAATTATCTATTGTAATGTATAACAATTAATTCTTAAATGGTATGATATTTGTGGCTTATATATTATATTACATGACTCCAACTATATCGTTAAATATGATTTGATTATAAAATGATTTTTTTTAAATTTAATTAGGAATTGATTTATATAATTTATAAATTTTTTAAAAATTATAATAAAATTTATTTTTATATATTATTAATTTATAAGTGTGAATATAAATCATTTATTAATGAAGTAGTTACAATTTATTATTTAAATGTTAATGAAACATTTAATAATAAATATTCCATAATATCAATTCTTAATCTTAAAATACATTTTTAAAAGTTATATGGAATTTTTTTTTATATATATTATATTTATATGAGGATTATAAGAATAACTTATAACGGGTCTATAAATTAAAAAATTGAATGTCACATCCATGATTTATTTTTGAGGTATTCTATTGTTTATTTATGGTCTCATCTGGGTCCCATAGTTTTAATAAGTGTTTTTGGAGAAAAAAATATTAATTTCATACTCTAAAACATGCAACCGATGATTATGGAAAACAATATACCTTCCCAAGAGAAACTATGATCCCTATATAATGTCACAATCAATGCCACACATCCTTCCACACAACTGTGTTCCCTCACCATGGAAACGATGTGGCTGGTTTTCTCTAGGAAAGAGAAGATCTCACAGTTTCCACATGGTCATTCAAACCATTCGGTCTAACCAAGAGTCTTTTCCATGTCATTAAATATCTGGCCATTAACTCTCTACCCTCTATTCATTTAACACTAATTCCACACATTTAGTCCTCTATTCAAGATTTATAAACCTATGAGCCTCTCCCTCTCTTACATACTATCCTAAACCTCTAATTATTGGGTGGATAAGGCTTTTGTTCTCCACAAATCATCAGGTAATCCTCTATTATAATGATTTATTTCTTCTTATATGGTTCCTCTAAAATATTTTATTGGATATTATCTCTCAAGTGGGTTGGTATCCATAAAATTGGTTGAACCATGGTTCATTTGGGTTATTATTGGGGTTTATGGGATGGTCTTTCCTTTATTGAGTCCTCATAATATGTGGTTGTGGTTTTCCACCCATTTCTGAAAGTTTCTAAGCTTGAGGTTGTTAGTTCCATGCTTTATCATTTTAGGTAATTTTGGTATTCTCTCTTGGTTTATTAAAAGTCTGTTCAGGAAAATATCTGTTGTGAAAAATGTGTTTCTAAATGGTTTTCAAGTGTGTATGGGTTGAAAATATTATTTCAAATGAAATTGGATGGATTTTGTAAGTTCCTTTTATGTGATAACTCAATTTGTATTCCATGAAATATGTATGTAGTGAGAATTATGTTTTCATGTGGATTTGGTGTGCATATGGATTTAAAATGGTTTTTTCTTATAAAATTTAGAGCTTTTAAGGAGTATACATACTTCCTTCTGTATGTATGTGAATGTAGTGATCTATGTGTCATGTGTAATAGAATTCAGAATAAAAGGAAAATCTTATGTATCTTTGTAGGAAGACTATAACTAGTAAACTAGTTGGATTAGTAGGCCAATGTCTCGTTTTCTTATAGAAGTATTGATGCTACAACAATAAATAAACTATGATGATGATTGGAGACCATAAAAACTTTTGATGGATTCATATCTAGTGTCTTGTGCATGAGGAAACTTTGTTTCATGGTTTTTATATGATTTTCACTGAGATTTGATGTTCCTAGTGTCTCACTAATGCTATTGCCTTCAGATATTATTTATGGTTCTCTCATGTGAGGTTGTGGTCACTGTCAGCATATAGTGGACCATTCTTTCTTTTTAACTTCAATTTATGCTTCATTTAAAAAATCCATAAAATATTTTGTTCAAAATGTTTCTAACTTCTTTTCCTCAAAAACATTCATGTCGGTTTGTACTCAAATTTAATGGAATGGAATCTCTTTTTTCTGTAATCCTAATGGGAATTATCTCACACCCTACATACACCCTTGGGTGTATGTACACTTTGTTATGTTTGACTTAGGTAATGTAAAAATGTTTAGTGGTGGTAATGGTAGATCTGGTTACTAGTTGTTCCTATTCGTACAGATGATAGTGGTGGTGGGTTGAGGGTGATGACCCTTTTATTGCATGGAGGTTTTTGGGTGTTATCTTCTTGTTCCCCCTCCACTTTTTTTCTAATTTTTTTGGGTTAATCTATAAAATGTTTAACATAAACTTTTTATATCTCTTTGATTATGGATATTGATCTTGGTTTAATGTTTTATTTTGGAAAATTGTTAATTGCTGTTTATGGTGGGTGAAATATTTCCCAAAATTACAATTTTGATACAAAGGAACTGGTTTCTAACCCATGGCAATCGTGAATGCCCTTCGGTACATGCCCCAGGTCAGGTTGGGTGTTGGGTTCAAGGACATCCCGGACTGGTTCATTACAAAGAAGGTATCAGAGCTAGGTTTTTAACCTTTATTTGGGTCATGATATTTGGGAAGAGTTTTGATAAACCAGAGATAGAATTTTTGGGTCATTTTGTTGTACTTAAAATTGTGGTGTCTAGCAAACACACCTTGTAAATTGCATAGAGTCTCCATTGGATGTTGAGAATTGGTTTGAATTCTCCTTAAGTTGATATGTATAAGTTGTTGACTATGCATAGACACTGGGCATAGATGAATTGGTGTGTCTTGTTGTTGTTTTGGATACATTTTTGTTTAGATTTATATGAGTCCTTGGAATTTGTTATTATTGATGAAAATTGTCATAATAGTGTATTTATGGTATTTATTTGTGGTTTTTGATTAATGTTGAAATATTTCTCCCTATATACCTTATGTGAATCTATGGGAAGAGTCCATAAAGAGTTATTTCTCATTAGTTGATTAGAGCATAGTGGAATCCATGGTTCATGAAATCCATGCTTTGGGTTAGGGAGTGTGCTCTGGTCCTACCCATGTCAGGGAAGTTGAATCATGTCCCTGAAATGACAACGATCAAATGTTCCTCAAGAACAATAATTCTTAATTCTTGGGAAGAAAATATCTCTAGGAAGTATAGGAATTCCATGAGAAGATCAAGAAGATTTTTGGGTTTCTTGAAACTCTTTAGGTAGTGATTGTGAATTGTGTATTGTCTTTATTCAAATCTCCCATATGGAGAATTTGGGACTCAGTGTTTCTTTCTAGGAAGCATGAGAAGATGAGTTGGAAGTATTTTTTGGTCATATTCCACAAGAATTATTTTCTTGAGACCTTGGGCTTGGACAGTTCATGGGATTTCATCGATCTCCATCAGGGGGATCAGACCATGTTTTAGTATGCCAATTGTTTTGCTGAGATTGTTTTATTCTCACTAGAGGTAGTTTCTAATGAGAAGTTAAAGGATCAATAGATCAAAATGGGGATTCTCAAAGATATCTAATAATATGTATTCTTTTTTATGTTGAAGACATGTTCTAAGGTGTTTGATCTTTTTTGGATGGTGGAGATCAATTGTAGAAGAAAATATATATTATCTAGAGTATTTTCAGCAGTGGTTCATGGTAGTGACAGATCATCTAAGAAGAAGAGAATGTGGGAAGGGAATTAGAAGTAGGGAGGTGGTAGTTAAGCCATATTTCACAATTGTATCCATCTATGGAATGGATGTTGGTTAAGTCTTATGCCATCAGTGAGGAAAGTTGGGACACATGTGATATACATGTCAAGATCCACCTAATCCTTTCCATGAGTGTGGATATGTGGTGCATTTGTAGAAATTTTTCTGATCTACACGTCCAATTCTAAGTGGAGAAAGATATGTGGACTCCATATGGATTTTATCTCAGTCATATCCATTCATGATAGAAGGTTATCAGTTTGTTCTACATGGCGATGGGGTTGGATCATCTTTTTGAACAAATTCAACATAAGGTTTAAAAATAGAGTAGTGTTCATTTTTAGGTTCTGTAAAAGATGGGTCATCTCCATGACATGGATCAAGTTCCAGTTGAATCATATGCAAGACCAACATTAGTTTGAGGTAAGAGTCTTATTGCATCATCTATAGTTGTTTCTAAGTTTGATATAGGTGCCTCTATTTATTTTATCTCTACCCATCATTTAGATGTGTTAGAATTTTTAACTTTTTTTATTTAATGTGTGATAGAGTTGGGGACTCCTCTTGTAACATCCTCTGGATTTTATAGTATGTTATCTCTTTGAATTAATTCAACAACATGCATTAAACGCAACATTGAGTTCGAGCGCACCAGGACATACCAAACATGTCGTTTAAAAGGTTGTTATGAATATTATTAACTGAATTTTGAATTTTGTATACTCTATATAATTTAAGAATTTATATTATGTGTTTATTAGACATAATATAATAACAATTTCATTTTTTTCAGACAATAGAAGTATTTTTAAAAATTGAAAATTTACCACATTTTAATGGATAACCCTTTTTAAAAATTATATATGAGACTTTTATATATACTATTTAATGAAATTAAATTCTTCTCTAGATGCGGGACATAAAAATTTAGTTTGGATAAATGTTTGGTACTTTTCCGATAACTTTCATATTTTGATGAGTAGTGGAAAATACTAAATTTTAATTGAAAACCACTTTTTTATCGAAATAAATTATAGTGTTAAATTATTCATTTGAATGGTTTGGAAGTATATTTAGATTAAATTTGTCTCATTTAATAAAATTTAGGTTATTATAAGTAATTTCACATTTAAATTTGAGATAAACACTTGTTAATATTTTGATAGTTTTAACATTTTAAAAAACTCGCTTTTTGATTTTGACAATGGGAATTAATTTTAAATTGATTAATGAAACTCTTATGATTTAAAAATGGTAAAATAAAAATCATTTTTCAGTTCATAATATAAAAAATATCTTTGCGTAAATTTTTGGTATTTTTCTAAAAACATTAAATTTTTTATGACTAGTTAAAAACACTATGTTATTGTTTAAAATAGACTATTTATTTAAATAATTTTTTTTATTTTAATTTATTCTAAATAAAAATAGATATATAATATTTATATAAGTTCAATGTACTTTATTGGACTCATTTTACAATAAAATTATATATATGAAATTTTATTGAAATTTTTAACGTCTTTTACCCACCTTCTAGGCACATTTGAAAATTTGCATAAAACGTAATTTTACATCTTCTGTGAATTTAATTTCAAAAATATGAGAGACATGGTTGACATATGTGGTTCAATAAGATAGAAATAATTTTTGATGAATAGTAACTTTTGACTTTTATTTACCATGCTTAAAAGTACATAGGGTAATTAAAGGTAAAAATGTTATTTTAATTACCCTAACACATGTCCTAATTTTAATGGATAATTTTATTTTTACCAAAACCAGCTTTTAAATGAGATATGATCCTTTTGGTCCACTTGGATTAGATTAGGACATTAATTATTGTTTTATTTAAGGAAGAGTTAAAAGTGTTAAATCTGAATATTAATAACTAAACCATTCTTAATATATGGTTATATATAAGATAAATTCAAATTTAAATATTTATTATAAAGATAAAATTATTTCATACATAATTGTGTTTTATTTATAATTTTTAGATATTAAATAATTAAATTTATTTATGATACAATGATGATGCAGTAATTACATTATTAATGAAATATTAAAATAATTGATATTATAAATATCCAAATAAATATAAATTGAGAATTTTGAAGAATTAAAATAATTTTATAGGTTAATATGACATGTTAGGGTGGACAAAATGAATTTTTTCTATGTAATCATGTTGTATTGACTTTCACCAAAACAAAATACAAAATTGTTTCAAAATCGACATAAATGAGTTTTTAAAACTAATACTATATTATTAAATTATATAATTGTCTTACAAATCGTTGGTTCTTCCAAAGGACTTATATAATGATATATATGTCATTAATAAATCACATGGGGTTCACTTGGAAATTTATAGTAAGTTTATTAACCATGTAATATAAAAATACAAGAAGACATTGTGAAAGTTAAACTATTTAACTAAGACTCATATCTAAAAGATAAGGTTAAATGGTAACCTGAACTTGCATAAAACCTATTTGTTGAGAGCGTTTATACCCATAACCACCTATGACTCGAAATAAATTCATTTGGAGCCATTATAAACCGAAAATGGTTTTATAATAAAATAATATTTCATGCTTTTCCTAAAGTGACCCTCACCTCTCTTATAAAAGGTTACTTCCCTTTTCTCTCAAAATCAAACCTCCAAAATCCATTTTTCAGATCCAAACCCTTCCCAAATCACTTCCCAACATCCCTCAATTCAACCTATATTCCATTCCTTGATCATAAATCCAACCTATAGATCCCTTTTGTTAAAATCAAAAGAATACACCCAAAGAAGTGGTAATTATTTTATCGCCTCTTTCAAAGTTCTTTTATTCTTCCACTTTATCTTTATTTGTTGTTTCAATACCAAAATAATAAATCCTATACCTTATATATACTTTTATGTTATTATAAATATTGTACAATCATATTCATTATTCTATCCATCCTATGAATGATAATGTCACCATGCGTGTGTACGTACAGCTTACCGTCTCCACACCGTGGTGTAATTTGTAATTCAACACTATATTGTTGGGATATATATAATGATGTGTAATATGTATATAAATAAGGAATATAACATTCTAATTTTATTTTAATATTAATATACCATCCATTTCTACACCTTTTAATCATTAAGGAAATGATTTCATTTCTTGTGTGTACGTACAACTTAATGTCTCCCCGACGCGATGAGATTTATTTCCACGATCACCATTCAACGATGATTATAAAAATATATATTTCAAATAATATTGTGATATATGATATAATAATGATACTAGATATATATAAATATATATATACTTACAAATATCTTATTCACTTACTTCCGTTTAATATGATAAAAAAATGAAGACAACATTTATGCGTACGTACGGTCTACCATCTCCATAAATGGTGTTTTCCATTTCATATATATATTTATTATACATATTTATATTCTAAATATATATTATATATAAATAATGTTTTATATTTTTTTAGTATTTAAATCATGATCTAAATGATATGATCAAGAATAACATGTCAAAACACATAGGATAAAGAAAGCGATTATTACCCGAAATGTTATTTTAACATGAAAATCATTATAAAATGTGTAGTATAAAGTAATAAATGAATACTGTATGATATAATAAATATTAATATGGTTCTATTATAATTTAATAACATACTATGGTCATTATACATTATTTTAAATGTAATCTTGACCAAAAGAATGTGCAAGGTAAGGGTTAATTCCTCAATCTCATTATTATCTGAGATTGTTTATGTGTAAGAATTTTTTGAGACATATTTATTATCCATGACCATTTTTTATAAAATAATTTTTAAAATTATTCTTTTAACGTACTCTTTAACTAAAACATCATTTTAAATGTTTTAAATATTTATTCTTTTAAATCATTCCCATTAATATCTATGTTTCCAAAATGGTTTTAAGGATTTATTTATATGGACATGAATGTTATAAAATGTTAATTCCTCTAAAATGTTTCAAAGTGGTATGGGACACTTTGATTCGAAAATATATTTTAACCATCTTCCTTTATAAAATGTGAGACTTTTAAATGATTTCATGAAAAAAATATTTCTCTCAAAGGGAATTACTATTTATTTTCAACTATGTCAACATCATTTTTGGGTATTATTCTTGATTAAGGTTGATTTATTATAAATAAAATATTCAATAATATATTGAATGATTTGTGATATGTTTGACTATGAATGTGCTATTTTTAAACCATTAATGGTTTATGGTTGAAGTATTGACATTTTCTATGATAGTTTTAATACGAATGTTTATGTTATGTTTCAACATTTTCAAATAAGGAATGCAGTGGACTTAGTAAGTGATATGTGGGGCCTTCTATATCCCCTTAATGCATCGATAGGTCTCATGAGAAAAATTAGTGTCGTGGAATAAGTCCTTGACAAAATTTTTATTTTTAGTATTGGCAGGAGGCCTTAACAATGTGGAAATTCTGTCTGGTATTAGGCATTCCTTCATTATGAAATTAATTAATACATGTGATTCATTGAATAGTAGAATATCTATGTGCGTGTTTATATGGTAATTTTTGATTTATTTTCTCCATATTATGTTCAAGTTTATGTTTAAATTCTATTTATTTTGTTACACATCTTTCTTTAAAATTTTATAGCTTGCAAAATATTATTTACCCTTACTGAGCATTAGAGATCACCCTTTTATTTTGTTTTGTTTTCCCATGAATCTATAAAGTTTATTATATTGGATGTGCAGGGTTAACCTATGTGAATACTGTCATTCTCAACAAATTTTTTATGTTGTGTTTTATGTTTGAATGTTTAATTTAACGTTCAGGTATGTGATCTATTTTCTAAGACTATTAAACTGATCAATCCTTCGGGACATGATTCCTTGTAATCATGCCAATGTATTAAAATAATGCACTGGCTCTGGGCTTCTGGGCTTGGGACATTACACTGCCTGTTAAGAAGAAAAATAAGGTTTTTAGGTGTCTATCTTGGGCACTCACTGTGTTAGGGGTCGATCTGAAAGGGGATTTTTGGGTTTTCGAAATGGACCTCTTTTATGTAATCTCCAATATGGATTTGATGGAACACTTCCATGAAAACATTAGTTATTATCAATAGAGAGTAAATTTAATTAGACTTGATTGAAGTAACATGGTTTTCCAAGGTTAGTGGGATCCTTAATCAGGACATGCTAGTCCTCTACTTCCAGAGTGGGGTAGTTTGGTCATTCACATCTCATCGCTAATATTAGATGAAAATGATATAGGATTTAAGGGTGGATTACCTCTTTTGGTGGATGAGTTCCTTGGTATATTTTTGGATGAATTTTTATTCTTCCCTCCAGAGCGATATGTGAATTTTAACATTGATTTGGCATCAAGGATTTTATCAATAACTTTTCCATTATATGGTATGGCCCCCACTTAGTTGAGAAAATAAAAGGTAAAAAGGTACAATTTTGAATCAAAAGGATTCATTAGCCTAAGTTTCTCTGCTTGGTCCATTCCTGATCCATTTTTGACGAAAGATTATAGATCACTATGGTTATGCATTGATTACTAGAAGTTCAATAATGTGATGATCAAGAAGAAATACCCATTTCCCTACATTCAAAACCTTTCCGATCATCTTAAGAGGGTGAGGTGGTTCTCCAAGGTCGAATTACATTTCATGTATCGTGAATTCAGATTCAGAGAGGTGTATGTTCTAAAAAAGCCTTATGAAGTAGTATTGAATGTTTTGAGTATTTTTCCTTGCCCTTTGGGTTGACGAAAGCTCCACTAATCATTATGGAACTCATGAACTGAGTGTTCCACTAGTATCTTGAAACATTTTTAGGGGTATTCAAGGTTTAAATCCTAGTATATTTGGGGACCAAGGAGTAGCATGATGGGAACTTGAGTATCATTTTGGGAACTCTTCTAGATCATCACCTCAATGTGAAGCATTACAAGTGTAACTTTTGGAACAAGGATGTGAAGTTTATAGTTCATTTCGTCTCAAAATGAGGAATTTTAGTTGATCATGAGTATAGCAAATCATATATTTTGTAGAAATAGCTAAAGAATTTTTTTTGATCATGAGATTTTTTGGCCTAGTAGGGTATTACAGGAAGTTTGTGAGATATTTTTCTCATCTCACTTCACCCATGAAAAATTTTACTCGAATAGGGGTATAGTTTTAATGGTTCCCATAATTTTAATCATACTTTAAGGAGATTATGTGAAGTTTAACCACATCCCCGATTTTTATCTTACTAAAATTGAGTAAGGGGTATGTGGTCTACATTGATGCTTTAGGTATGGGTCTTAGGTGTGTTTTGAGACAATATAATCATGTGTGGAATATAGTTCTCTCCAACATTGACCAAAAATACAATTACCTAACCAATGACCAATAATTATAAGTGGTGATATATTCCTTGAATTTGTAGAATCATTATGTTTTTGGAGAATTTTTTTTGGTATATTCTAGTTATAATATTTTGTCTTTCATTTTCACCCTGAAAGATATGAATCTAAATAATTTTCATTGTGTGGAACACCTTCAGGTGTTCAAAAATGATATCTCATATAACATAAGAAAATGTAATTTGGTAGTAAATTATTTGAGCATGATTTTTCTAGTAAATTAATTCAAAGTGTCCATTGAGGAGTGGACTTTGATGGGTTTTTTCCCAAATTCATATAGAGACCAAGGAGAATAATGCAGGTCCATACTTGGATAATGTTCAAGTGATTCCTTCTCCCATGGAATTTATTCGATAAGGGAAACTAAGTGATGAGTTATTCCCTCATTTAATGTGTTTCCTAAATGGTGGGGAGGTTCTTGGTTAATGGTATTTGTCTCTAGAGAGAGTTATACGATTTATGGGTCACTTCTTGGTTCCATTGTCATTGTGGAATTTTATGATGCAGGATAGCCACCATCCATAGTGTTTCATCTATACCAGGACAACCAATCTATTTTATGATTTGTTTCATCAGTTTTATTGTTTGTTTATGAGACAAGACCTATCTGACTTCATATCTAGGTGTTATACATGTTAGTTGGTTATTTCAGAGTAGTCATGGCTCTTTGATTTTCTTTAGCCATTTCCTATTCCTACCTGAAAGTGGGGGGGGGGGGGATTTATCTATGGATTTTATTAATATCTTACCATTTACACCCTCAGGATGAAATATTATTTGGGTATTTATTGAATATTTAACCTGACCGACCCACTAAATTTTGATAAGAGATTCAACCAATGTGGACAATTTGGAATGGTTGTATGTTTAGTATATAGTGAGGAATCATGGTGTTATATCAATTATCTTTTTAGATAGGTTTCCCCATCTCAATTTTGGATTTTTGAATGGTCTTTAGAAACCAATGGGTTGTAGGTCAGATTGAGTACAACATACTATCCTCAAACAGATGGTCCAACTAAGAATGCGAATTATATCTTGAAAGGCATGCTTCAGGAATGTATGTTGGATATAATAGGATCTTCATAACCATTTGGGGTTAATATAGTTCTCATATAATAACAGTTACCAACAATTAATATGAATAGAACCCTTTTAGGTGCTTTATGGTCAGTCGTGTTGGTCTCCACTATGTTAGATTAAGGTGGGTGAAACCTTATTTTTTGTACTGATCCTTATACAGGAGACATTTGATAAAGTTAAGTTGATCATGGATCATTTTTTGAGAGTTTAGAGTCCTCGAAATTCCTATTCCAACTAGAGGAACCAATATTTGTAGTTATTTGTGGGTGACTGAGTGTTTTTGATTAAGGCATCTTGCTTGGGTCACCACCATCTTGGTAGGAAAGGGAAGCAAACACTGAGGTATGTTAGACCTTTTGAGATTACTAAGATAGTTGTAATGGTGGCATACCAGTTATAGTTTATTTCCTTGTTGAGTTTTATTCATTATGAGTTCCATTTCTGATAGATAACGAAGTATAATACAGACTCATATCATGTGTTTTACAAGGAAGAATTGGAGTTGGAATCAGATTAATCTATGTAAGAGTGACTTATGTGGATTTTGGATTCCCAATAGAAAGTGATTCATTAATTTCCCATACTATTTGTTTGGGATATTTTGCAGCATAGTAATGATGATAATGAGACATCGGATTGGGAGTCTTGGGTTGATGAGAAATATCCGTTTTTTCCTTAATCTGACTCTCAAATGACTTTCCTGAGGTGGAAGGTTTCCATAGTGTGTTGAATTTTTACAACTGTGATTTTATTTTGAGGTATTCCATTTTATATTTTTATTTTCTCATATTAGTCCCTCAGTGTTTAGAGATTTTTTGTACAAATATTCAACTTCTGGACCCGAAAAACAGGTGGTACAAGATTGGTTCCTGATTAGGGGAAAAATGCTCCATCCTTGGAGAAACTGTACACCCTAGAAAATGGCACAATCTTGAACTCTTGGTCTACCACAAGGGAATGTGACCTCCAAAAATAAACCATGATTCTAGTATCCTCTTGGAAGGAGGATCCAACATGGTTTCTATACGGTTTTGAAAACTGTCTTGGAATACTATGGGGGTTGTCTAGGTCAATAAATATGATCAAATTACCATTCTAACATCCCTTGACTTAACCCCAATTCCACCAATTCCATCCCACATTCTCAATTTATAGCCACATATACTTCTCTCACTCCACCTTTAACCCTCATACCTCTAATATTTTGGTGTATTTGGATTTATATCTCCAAGAACCATCATGTATGCCTCTCTTCCCTTGATTTATTCAATATTCTAGGGTTCCTGTTTCTAATTTCATGGGTTCTTCTCTCTCCAACGGGTTAATTTCCCAGAAATGAGTTGAACCTTGGTTCTTTGGATGTATAATTTTGATTTTATTGGTTTATCTTTCCTTTATATGATCCCCTTACGATTCAGTTTTGGGTTTCCACTAGTTCCCAGAAGTTTCCAAGCTTAAGGTAGTTGATTTCATGCTTTATAATTTCTAAATGATTTTATTATGCTTTCTTCTTCTATTAAATGTGTTCTATGAACTATGTGTGTGGTTCCAAATGTGTTTGAAATTTTTTTGAGGTGTGTATGGGTTAAAAAATTATTTTTCAAAATGAATTGGTTGGATTTCATGTGTTTCATCTTTTTAATTCCATAAAATATATTCTATAAAGCATTTAAAAGGTGATACGTATGTTTTCAAGTGGATTTTGTGAGTGTATGTATTTGAAAGATGTTTTTCTTATGAAAATGGTAATTTTTAGGTGTATTAATATTTATTTTTGTGTGTTTGTAGAAGTGGTGACCTATGTGACATGTGGAATAGAATCAAGTATAAAAGGGGAATCATATGTATCTAGGTGGACATAAAATGACTAGTATGATAGGTGGATGAGCATGGCCAAGGACTAGTAACTTCTATTATGATTGGTGTTAAAACACTAACAAAACTCTGATGATGATTGGATACCACTAGAACTTTGGATGGATTTTTATCTAGTGTATCATGAATGATGATGTTATGGGTCAAGGGATTTGTATCATTTTCACCAAGATGCAAGGTTCCTAGGGTCCTACTAGTGTTACTACATTTAGGGATTAATCATGGCGCTCTCTTGGGATTCGGTTCTCACAGTCGGTATATTGTAGACCTTTCTTTCATTTTAACTTCAAATTATAATTCCTTTGAAACACATTTCCTTAAAATTTTCTTATTAAAAATGTTTTCGACCTATTTTCTATTAAAATGTGAATATTGATTTGTCTTCTAATGTTATGGAATGGAATCTATTTTTGGTTGAATCATTATGGTAATTATCACACACCCTATATACACACTTGGGTGTATGTAGATAATGTTATTTTTTACCCGAGCACAGGAAAGATGTTTCGTGGGGGTGATGGATGATATGGTTTTTAGTTTTTTCCTCTTCTTGAAGGTGTTGGTGGTGGTAGATTGAGGGTGGTGACCCTATTATTTTAATGAGGTCTTTGTGTGTGGTCTATTTATCCCCCTCCCCATTCTGTTATTTTTGTTTTGGGGTAATGTTTTAAAATGTTTAACATGAATTTTTTTATCTCTTCAATTATGGATATTGGCCCGGGTGGGATGTTTTGTTTTTGAAAAAAAAATTGGTTTTTTATCAGTCATGAAATCATTCAAAAATTATATTGTTGATACTCGGGCACTATTTTCCTTCCCATGTGGGGTTAGGAATGCCATTCAGGCCATTCCATGGTCTGGGACGGGTGTTGGGTCAGATGGAATCCCAGGCTGGTTTGTGACACAGATAGAAAATAAAAAAATTTATATTTAAAATTATAAATTGTTTATAACAGATGACATTAATCATTGAAATAAAAATGGATAATTTAGAAAATTATTTAAACCATAAAAAACTTTTCTTCATTAATTTTGTGATAAAATTTATGAATGATGTTAATATGTGATATTTAGATTATGTATAATTTTAACATAATAAAAATGGGAAAAAAATTCATGAAATATGAAATATTTAATGGAAATCCAATAGAGTGATTAAAATGAAAAATTCAACATTGGTAAAAAAATATTGTGTGTTTTATCTATCTAATTATGGAAAATTAATCATAATTATAAATGTTTTATTACTATTTATTTTTGAATTTTTCATAACTTATTATCTCATAATAAATTCATGGATCCTTCATTTATTTACAATTCCTTATTAAATTCATTTATATAATTTTTATATTATGAATTGTTTTATACGTTAGTTTAAAATTAAAATTTCTACAATAAATCATAATATAGTCTTCTATGGTGTTTCATTCAATGTATATGATAACAAATTTAGTTTTATTTTTCCATGAATTAATATGACATTAATTTAAGTGTGGGAATTATCTAATTTATTTTAATTTAAATTTCTTTTGTGGAATAATTATGATGGAATTAATAAATTTTAAATTAAATTATCCCTGGGTAGAGGTACGTTAGGTTCAACTACCCACTATCCATAAGGCTTATTCCTTATTCAAAAAATGATGGGGTTGATAATATGTGGCTTTAAAATTACTCATGTGATGATTATTGACTTCATATACTATTAAATATTTATATAAAATAATTTTATTTACCAAATTCAAAGAATTCATTTGGATGTGTGTGAATATATTTTTATTTTTATTTTTCTCTATTATACAAACTAGGAATTTTTTGAAGAGTTACATATCATTAGGGATGGTAAATATTGACTAGTTTTATGGAATAATATTCCAAAATAAATCAAAAAAATAAGGTATACAGATAAAGATATTAACATGAGTTAATAATAAGATATTAAAACACCTTCAAAAATATATGTTTTATACTCCTTAAAAATGAAAAACAAATCAATTCATTTGTCATCCAACATGGTAGGTTCTTGATAAAGCATGGTTTCCATAGATTATCATGAGTAAATAATTGTGGAAATAGAAAAAATTGAGAGTTAGGGAATGAAATTCTATTGTAATATTAGATTTATAATTATATTTGGAACCATAAATATTAGGATACTAGAGGAATAGAGTTGGGTTTATCCATATGATGGATTGGGATAATTATTGTCCACTCAACTATCCTAGAGTCATATATTATATGACTTGGATGATTCCCGACTTATAGAACTAAGAGTGGAGGTTCACTCCAAAGAATGGTCATTTTTTAAGTCAAATATGGATCTTAAAAAATAATATATATGACTTATTTTAAAATAATTAATCAATTTAGTATGATAACATTTTATAAAATCTTTATTAAATGATTATAAAACATTATACTCATCTGAAAAAATGGTTCATAATTTAATCATCATCATATTTGATCATATACTTAAGATTAATATTGTCTATAAAAAAATTTAATTATATTAATTTTGTTGATTGGTATTGAAAAATAATTTTTTTTAAGAAAGAATTCATATTGTATATGTTGGAGGAACAACTTCATAAGAAACTGACCGGTTATGCCTTTAATTAAAAAACACCCCAAATAGAATGTTTGTTTATTTCCATTAATTCCAATCATATTCATTATCATTAAATTTATTAAATCAATCATTATAAACAAATTTCCATCGCATATTATTTTAATTTATAGAAGACAACTTTTCAAATTCTATATTAATCATTATAAAAACCATCACCACTAAGAAGCGATACCAAAATCACTACACAAACCAATAGAAAATCCATCTCGAAGAAGATATAATCACATACCCCAAAAAATATGAGGAAATGAATCCATATCACCATAACAATAACATAATGACCACCACACATCCAGAAAAAACACACCATGTTTATGAATGGGTCACCACAATCACTATTCAACCAAAAATCCCTACCAAACCATAAGAAACAAAATATACACGCTAGTAGTACAAAAAAAAATTTAAAAACATATAAATTTAACAATTTAATACATATGATCTTTCCTAATACCTTTTGACTATTTCATGTGTAGTTTCATTAAATATCTAGAGAAGTACACAACTAGTAGTTTTATAAATATTTTGTTAGCGGTGATTATACAAAACAATCACAATAAGGGAATAATATATAGAAGGATTTTAAACTTTAGGAATAAACACAATATGCACATAACAATAACTTTTCATGTTTAATGTAAGAATATTTAACATCAATAACAATTAAACTGGTAATTTATATATGAATACACTTCATCCCATTTAATTAAATTTAATATAATTCATTATCTTCGTTTGTAAATCTGTACTTTCCACCCAATGTAAAATAGAATTATTCTAATTACAAGGAAAAAAGAATAGATAACTTGCATTTTATATTAAGAAATTCAATATAACTATTGATGTGATGAAAACAAAATATAAGAGGGATATAATGTCATGGCCTCATAATATATAAAGATAATGGTTGGTTTAATCATAAAAAACATGAATTATAGAAAAACATTAAATAAGATCAAACTCCTTCATAAAAATCTATACACAACGTTTCAAATAGAGTTGAAATTTTTTATGATAGCACTCAGAAATAGAGTAAGACGATTTTAGGTCTTTTGAAGATGGATACCAAGGATATAGAGCACGATTCTGCATTATCTAAACTAAAATAAAAAAATTAAAAAAATTATTATTAATCCCTTATTTAGAAATCCTAAATACATATCTCAATATATCTTCAATGATTAAATAGTTAACTACTATATTTAATTCACATTTATTTGGGTTCCCATATAATTATCTCTTAAAGACTCAATTAAACTCTCTAATGTCATGTTGAATCAGAGAAATGTTTTATTCCCCCATTAAATATTATTAACACATTTTGGTATACCATTATATCCTTATATATATTGAAAGGGTTAGTTACATCATTTTATAAATTTTTAGATCTTTTTAAATAACTGGAATTTTTTCTATGAAAATGGGACTACCAACAATAATGACTGACTTTTTGAAATGACTATATATATCATCCACATGAAAGAGTCAACCAAATATATATACCATCTATATAAATTAATAAATTCTCTAAATTAATAATGACCAACATCATGATAAAACTGATAGAATGTGAAGGATATACTCTATGTCCAACGACCGACCACATGACCAAACAGATTGACCACATGGAGGATGGGATCAATTGCTATTAGAAATATACAGGCTCTGTTAATGAAGTATTTAACCGCAAGAATAAACATACCAACAAAACCTTCAATCAATCGACATTATATTCAAAATCATGTCACATGCTATGTCAAGTTGAGGTGAAGAAAAACATGTGAATTTCAAAGGTAAAAATCCTTTGATCTCCCTCTAAACACCTCCAAGCCCTAGGAAAAAACATGGGAATGGTTTTAGAAATTTTGCGCACACATTATATACCTCTCAAACTAATATCAACCATGAGAATTTAAAAAAACCTATAAGAAGATAAATTGTTTTGAGAAACCAATCTACGAGAATCTTTTTAAGAATAGCTCTACGACAAAAACAAATCACCATCCCAACACAACCTAAAAAGATAATGGAATTAAAGATAAAGAGAGTACAATGTTAAATGAAACCATACCACACCTTCAATCTAAACCATACCCTTCGAAAATATTCCAATCAAAAAAGAATAATTAATTACAAACATTCTACTAGGATGGGTTGAGTCACAACTCCAACTCATGAATCATAAGGAAAGAGACACTAAAAACATGATTTCAAATATATAATCCTCCAAAACAATATTATACCCTTAAATAAATCAGCTCCTAAAATATGAAAAGTAAATCACACACATTGTTGATATTAATTCTACACTTGCCTCTTCAATTAGGGGATCTTATAAAATAATTATTCCAGTCCAACAAGTAAAGCCCTTAAAACTACAAACAGATTTAGGTGCATCTCAGACAAAGAATTTATTTAGGATTGATTGGACTAATTAAAAATATAAGATAACCAGAAAAAACACATTTTTTCACTTCAAAGTCATAGAAAATAGTGGTATTTCACTCATAAACTACTCTCCCATCCATATAACATACACAATAGCGACAAGACACCCCCTTATCTCATAAAACTACAAAAATTAATTATTGATGCACTATGGGAACCACATACCATAACTACCATGACAACAAACTATAAAACCCACTGCTCATCACATTACCCCACCCAAACTAGAATAAAAATTCCCCTTATATATCCATATATATCATATAAAATACAACACATCTAACCATAGTTGGTTATTAACAAAACAAATCATTCAACTACTTTTTACATCATTCTTCTCCTAAGAGTAATTTGGGTATAATAAGACATCAATTTCAATTTATATCATTAGAAAAACAAATTTATTTATGACATTAAACGATTTAAATTTATGGGCTATGATTTTATGAAAATAGAAATAAAAAACAATCTCACCAAGGAATTTCATAAAAAACAACCACTTCATACAAATTCAAAAAATATATATATTATTCTTGAGGGAAATGTGTGTTATAGAATAAATTAGTGTTATTTGTTCTTTAGAATGAAAATATTTTCTTTTTGAAAACATATCTTATATAAAAATAAAGAAAGAAATCAACGTAATATACTTCCCAAAAAAATAATACTCCTCTAAATTATATTTCATGAAATTAAACCCATATTCTTTCTTCCAAAATATTACTTTCAGATGATTTCATATTATAATTACAAATTATTACAAACATAGTTATTTTGCATTATGATTACCCATCTTAATAAAATATTACTAAAAACATTCAATCATGTAGGTGATGTATTTTTAGATTACAAAAATGGAAATTCTATATGATTTATTTGCATCTTTCTTCTCAATAAAGCTGAATTAAAAGGTTATATATTAGAATAAAACATTATTTTTTAAAAGAGGGTGGAATGTTGTCACTTAATTAATTAATTTTCACATTTTTGGAACATATAATACTTTCAAAAAATCATAATGACTCTATAAAATTCACACAACCATAACTAGACATTAGAAAAACTTATAAAAGGAACCATTCATATACTACCCATACACATTTTGGTCTACACTTCCATTATTTCAAAAGGTATATAAATAATGTTTCTTGAAATATTTGAACATCACAAAACCTTACCAATATATAAGAAGAATATAAACTTCCTTTAAGGTAAATGTTTTTCATTTTCTTAATAGATCAATAATAATCATGTTTATCTTTATTCGAAAATTATTGAATAAATATCTAAAATACAACCTTTACATAATTTATTAACAGATGTATAGAATTTATCATAGATTGAAGATAATATAATGTATGAAAAAATATGAGGAAATAAATTTTCACTTAAGAATAGTCCCTAATTCAATTAATTTTAGAATGTCAATTGGGGATTTACTAGGAACAATTCATTTCATGAAGGATACCAAAATTAAAATATATATACACATTAACCATAATTTAATAAAATATAAAAAATTCAATAGGTTATAAATTTGAAGAAAAAAGGGAATTTAATTTAAAAGGAAACATGTTATGGAAATATTGGTATCAATTACTGATACTTGACAATACAAATATATCTTTTTTGAGGTTATCTTAGCATGTTTCATGTCCAGTTCTTGAAAAATTATCACACACTTATATTGATCATATCATAATATTTCAATCATATCACCATGTTTTTTAATTCCATATCATAATTTTAATTTATCACCTAATTATTACATGTCCCCTTTTCATTATTTAAATTTAATTATAATGTATCAAAATAAATAATGACGTAAATTTAATTTATATCATTAGAGATGTATCGTGATTAATATGGAATGATAAAAATGTCTCATAGATTATAATTCTAGAATAATATTTTCCCATTTAGTGGTCATTAATAAATTTATTACATTATTAGTCAACTTAAATAATGTGTGATTAACCCATTTTTTAAATATAATATACATTAGAATTTCTTCGCACAAGATAATCTACAAGAATTAAAAACTCTCCAACAATATTTAATTAAAGAGATCATAACTACAAATTGCATATAGTGCTTATCAATTCAATTTGGAACCTAGAATAACATATCATATTAACTAAATTCAAAATCTAAATCATGTTACTTTTATGTTATATTCAAAATCAATAATTCCCATCAAGACATGTCTAATAAAGAAAAGGCTCATTAGAATGTTTCTCAGGGAAATAAAAATATTTTAAACATGCTTCATAATTAATGAAAATACATTAACATACCACTTATATCATTTTCCAATTCCTTACATGAGCCCATGAGTTTTTTAGTCAATATTTTTTCAGTTTAAAAATATAATGGATGTTTAAAGGAAACTAAGAATCTCATATTTGGAAGACTTGTAATTAAGCATGTTTTAACTATTTTGAAAAAATTTAAATCCATTTTACCATAATTATAAATACATAACCAAATTAATATATTTTTAATATAAATATTGATTCTAAATAAATTCTCAAATTAAATCATACATGCAAGTATTAAGATTATCCTTGTACCATTAAGGGAAAAATAATGCACATATATGATTTTAATCACCTAAAGATTTATTGAAGACACCTTGAAAAAAATCACTAATTTTAAAACATGAATTATTTCCCTTAAAACTCATAGATTAAAATAATTATAATTTATAAGGAAAATTTGACAAAAAATCCATTAAGATAATTTTTTATTAAATTTTATCAAAAAACATAAATCACCCTTTAAATTAAGAGGATAAAAAATTTATAAAACACATTAACACAATTATAGGATTATATTGAAACCATAATAACCATTATTAAAATAAACCCAATCAATTATTGAGATATAGGCCACATATTTATTTAAATAAAGTAAATAGGTAATTAATAAATATTTTATTCATATTATCAAATAATGAAATAAAATGTAAAAGGAGTTTTTCCATGACTACGTCAATGTGTTAATCATGCATTAAAAAAGAACTTTGAAAACATTCACTTTATTAAGTTTAAAGATCATCCGGTTTTAAAAAATACTAGTAATTAACAAAAATACATCAGAATAAAACACTAAAAATTAAATGATTCAATATACTATTCAGCAAAGGTGAGATCTATTTATCAAAAAAATTAAGTTCAACACCATAATATATTCCTCAAATAAATAAAGTCATTTAAAGTATACTAATTAAGATGATTGATCCAATCCATCATGATATTTTCCTCATTAGGCTACCCTAAATCTCACAAAATTCTGCAAAACAATTAAAGAAAATAACACCAATTGATGTGAAATGTGCCCCCTTTATATGATTGAATATCTAACATACATTACCAACAAAATAAAACCCCTTAATCTTGGTAGCATAAAATATAATCATATTCCTTCAATTAGATTAATTTTTATATGGTCCCCTATAAAATTTCCACAAAATTTCTATAACTCAAGAACATGTATAAATAATCTTGATGAAGGTGTCACTCCTGAGTCATTTCTAAGAAAGAAGTACTTATTGACTTGGTTATTCTATAAACTCAATGTCCCAGCATTGTATAATGGGGAGCCCTATTATCTCATGTGAAGACTAGTTTCCATATCTAATTTCATTAATTATTCTCAAATGATAAAATTTTCCACCAAGAACATGCAATCCTTCTAGATTTGAACTTAAATCTCTATAAAATCTCTTAACCATAACCTTTGATACCTCTCTATCATAACCACTTTTTAATTTTGTGGGTACCCCTCTAACGCAGGTAGTGAAGAGAAGAAGTGACATCTGAGGCCCTCCTCCAGTGGGTCTCAGGATAGAAATTATCAAAATGGGTGTAAAACACTAAAAATAGAGTTACTACCAAGAATATATTGAGAAGGATCAAGAGATAAAAAAGGCAACCACCCAATAAATCAATCAAATAATATAAAATAATCCCTTTAACCATGTATTTCAACAAATATAAATAGAAATATCCAAAAATAAAATTCTAAAGAATAATATTCACCACAACTCCAACATCTAAGATAGTGATGCCTATATTTGTCTCTAAAACCCTCCTAGAACCCAAAAAACTCATTTATATATATATAGTATGATTATAACATGTATACTAAGTATAATAATACCCAAGGAATCTTATAAAATACATAATAGGGAATACTAATTCCCCGGTGAAAAAACAGAAAAACCAGCAACCCCTAAATTGGTTAATTAACAATCTAAGCATTACTAATGATTTTTCACCAAATAGAAATTACGATATAGTAAAATAATATCATGATAATATATATAACCATACCCTATATCCATTAACCCATTGATTTTCCTCATTTACATTTGAATATCAAATATCATTCTCTCTCATCCATTCTTAATATACAATTCATATTATATTATATTGTATCCAATGCAGTTCGGACCCTAACCATATATACTTCAGCCTCCTGTAGGGCTGAGCATCATATATTGGAATCATTGCATATTTAGATATCAACTATCACTGATACATCATATACAATATCACTATGCATCTAATGTCATCTTCAAAACCAAAGCAGTATGGTATTATTAATGTAATGAACTTAAACCTAATGCCCTCATCCTACTATGAATGATACCTAACAGATATCAAATCCTCTCACCAATATAATTTTCCAGTAACTTATTCCTTGTCAGTTGGTACTTGAAAAAACCTTTTTGTGGCCATCATGTACTACTATAAAAGGAAGAGTGTGGAGAGGGGTAGATCAACCATTCATTCACTCTCACAATATATATGTTAGGGACCCCCCCCCACACACACACAACAAACACTTCTGGTTTTTAGTACAAGTTAATTATTGGGTTTGGGGTTCATATAGAAGTAACATAAAAAATTCAATAATACATATATAAATATATACCCTGAAAGACTATATTATAGGTTTTATATTAATATATCATCCCCTTCATCAACTTTTACCACTATACTGCTATTACTAGATACTTCCACCACTAAATGAAACCCAACACATGAAATATGAACACAAGGTAGACAATAACTCTCCATTCATGTATAAATTCATCAATTTTTTGAAATATTATCTTATAAACCCTCAATCAGGTATTAATCCATTTAATTCCATATTTAATGAAAAATATTTCAAAAAATCAGTGTTTATTTTTATTAAGTTCTATACCATTATTTATCATTCAATTCATTAATTAAATTATTTAACATATATTCACCGACCATATTAATGTAACTATAATCATGTGTGTTATAAAATTCATTATTAATCATTCTAAAAATAATTTATACTGGGAAGATGAAACAATGGAACCATAGAATCCAAAAACCCATCCACCATACAATAAAAATCATCACATCCCCTTCCAAAACAATATGAAAACACAACCATCTTACCATAAAACCTATATATCAACCAGAACACTTCCTTACCCCAATAAACCATGAATTTGAATCACCCACTACCATCAATATTCATTATAAAAAATCCCATGCAACTATAAACACAACATTAAGAACTCTAGTGGTACACAATAATAGATTTTATAAACACATAAATTTAAAAATTCATTTAAAAGATGTTTTCACATTACTTTATGATCTCTTGCATCTATATTTTCACAAAAAAACCAGATTCACAAAATTTATATTATTTTATCCATATGTAAGTAGTTTTTTCATTTATATTGGTTAATTTAAATAAAAATCACAATAATGGGTCAAACTATGTTAAAAATTTACTATCTCAAAATAGCCACAACTTGCACATAACAACAACTTTCATTTTCAGGGTAAGGGTCGTTACCTTCAATAATAAGGAAGCTAGTAAAGAATATATGAATACACGACCATGAAATTAAATTGAATTTAATCAATATCTTAAAAATTATTATTTCTTTCTTAATATCCTCACAATGGAAACAAAAACATAAAAATTGCACATATACAGAAAATAAATATGATAAAATCATCCCTAAGCATGAAAATAAATCCACATTATGATGCATTAAAAATAAAAGGGAATATGGGAGATGATTTCATAGCATAAAAATACCAAATATATGGGATTTTTTGATCATATAACAGTAAAATTATTGAAATAAAATTTTATATAGAAATAGACTTCTACCTCAAAAGCTACAAGCTTCTGCTGAAAATAGAGATTGGAAAGGACTAATGATCATGCCCAAAAATATCACTTGGTTAGATTTTAGGTCGAAGGAAGATAGAACCTAAGGCTTAAGAGTGGGGTTTGGGATCCACCAAGATCAAAGAGAATAAGAAATGCATGAAAAATAATAAATATAGTATTTTTTTAATTTAGATACCATTCATCAGAAATCTCTAATGATAATGTAGTCAACATCCAGTTTTAATTCATATTTAATTTTATCCTCATTTAATTACATCTGAAAGAAAATTTTAGACACACAAATTTGAAATTAATTAAAATATATTAATTATTCTATTATTGTATATTTAAACCCCATTTATTTATGCCTTTATATAAAAATTTGTGTTCAAAGGGTTAATTATTTCATTGTAGGTATTTTAAGATATTATTAGAAAAATAAGAATTTTTTCATGTAAGGATCAACTATTAGTAATGATCAACCATGTTTTGTGACAACATAAATTGACCACATATATCTATCTAGAAACTATAAAAACTAACCAAAAGAAGTAATAGATCAACCAAATTAAGTAAAACTAACTAAATGGCCAAATAATCCTACTCTGAAAGATCGAACAAAAAATAAATAACCAACTACATTATAAAACAGATCAACTAAATTATTGAATAAATAGGTCATAATTAATAATTGATCAACTATATGAATGAACTGACTAATTTAAAGAAGAAACAAATCATTTGTAGCATTATTCAACTGACCACAATAACAAGGTTAATTTTAATGTTCATTCAAGTGAATATGAAAGCTATATTATAAATTTAAAAGTGAAAACACTTTGGGAGTCCCTCTTGAAACATATCATTCTCATAAAAAGATAAATAATTTTTTTATAAATAATTATCCTCAAATTTTGTAATTATAGTGGATAACACATAAAAAGATGAAGGAAATAATACTTAAAAAGTTGTTAAGTGCTTTCCTTTTATAATCTAATTTGTAATCTTGATCAAGCTAGTCTATTCAAAAGATCCATCTATGACCCCCTCTTCAGGGGGATCCCTTACGAGGATTTCCTATAGACACTATTTGTGAAGGGTATCTTGTATAGAACCTTCATAAATTAATCATAAATCATTCCATAAGTTCCATGTACCCCATTCACATTGTAGTTCAAAATTGCATTATATAAGGGAATCCAATAGTACATGATTCTTTTTTCTAATTCATTATAGGAAGAAATGAATATTTCCTAAGTATAGACACTTAAAAAGGAAGCCTTTTGATGGTTAACCAGGAATCTATAATGTCTTACCCCATTCTCAAGTCATCTACCTAGTTTTGATTAATTTATGTGACCTTTATAAACTCCATACACTAAGGTCGATGCCATAAAAGTTCCAAATCAATATCTTCATTAAAACCTCCAAAAATATATGAATAGTCCAATAGTCATGCTAGAGTTACCCCATTTTTTGATATATTTTATTGATAATAGGATTCTAATAGGTTTTTCACATTTATTTATTCAGTCATGGAGGTAGTCAAGAAAATGTAATCCATTGATAAAAACAATCCCAATCATGAGGATGTCATTGAATCATCCTTAGAATTGGGATACTGATCTTGTATCATGATGTTTCATGTACGGTGACCCAATATATTCCAAGATAAATGCAAGATTGGGACTCCCCAGTATGTATATTATTCAGTTGTGTTCTCATTGATTATTTAATCACCATAAGTCATCAACAATCTAACGAGATACATGAGTGATTTATATTATGTGTAATAACTGATCTATCCCTTTAGGGCCTCCTATCAGGTGAAATCCTAGAAAATACACCCTCACTAAACTTAGTAACTAAGACAAGAATCTAAGGGAAGAATAAATATTTCAATCCCAACATATCCTCCATTTATTCCCGTTTAATGACACATACATCCTAGTAAAATGATGTAAATATACATGACATCTCCCTTTCCTCGGGAAATTAAACTACATTGCACGGTTCATCCACCAAAATATAAATTTTTTAGTTTTAAATACATATTCTTTGATTTCTATGAAATAGATATGTAGAATTCCACTTTGATGTCAAAACACAACATTCATAACTATATCTTCATTGGGAAATATTCCCCATGAAAATATTCTATAATGGGATATTATTTTTGTAAGAAGAACTAGAAATGGAGTATTATATGTAATCCCTAGAATAACCTTTGCTAACAATATTTCACCTAGCAGTCACAAGGGCCTAGATGTATGAATATAAAAGTATATTTACTTGATCATATCTATTTGACCTTATAATGAACCATGTTGGCCCTTGTCATGAGGCCATATAACATAAAATGTGTCTCATTAAATGATGTTAAACTACACTAGTTCTAATTCCAATTATAAGTATAAAAAGTAATCCCAAATCCTAGGCATGATCCCAAATTTATAACATATGAAGAGTATTTATATGGAGCTAAACTTCTGGGAGTGCATCCATGATTTTTTAAATCAAAGCATCATTAACTAGCATGAGGAATATAGGGAATATACGAATCTTAAAAAAATTGGTTATATTGACTATATAATATAGAAATATGGTAACATCCCAAGTGAATATCTAACAGATATAGTTGTTTACATCAATATATAAAAATAAATGATGGATAGAATAGTGGTAACCATTTCTACTATGGGTCTAGGGAAGGATTCACAAAGATATCGAAAATCTATAAGAGTGTCTTATAATGATAAAAAATCACTTCCTAAAGGATGTGATGAGAGTAACCACCCATCCTCTCAACCAATAGACATTCACACGTGTTTCTATTAATTCTTACTTGATCTCCTACTTTAAGAAAGAAGGTATTTATAGAAACCTAAACATTTCCTCCAAGAAGCACCATTGAGTTTCCATTAGAAACAATATTGGTCCACATGGAATGATTATGTTACACTTGAGTGTGATTGATCAAAAATACTATTACTTGTGATACTTTATTAATGGGTTTTTGATGCTTCATAAAGAACTCCAATCCATTATTTTAACTAACTTCGATCTAATAAAAAGGAATCATATAAGAAGCATACTTATGGCTCAAAAATTGTATAGGTTTTATCAATATAAAAAAGATTATATTTTCACTTATGTTATGTCAATTTCACCATGTGTTCAATGAACTAGTGTGGGAGAATTTCCCCATCCTTATTATTGTTTCTCTGAAGGTGGCACAATAAATATTTTATATGATAATTACTAACAAGTCTCACCATAAGAAAAAGTCCAATTTAAAGTCAATGGAACCCACCACTACCTCAGACCAAATCATGACATTATCCATAGATAAATAATTTATTAGATCCCTTCATGGAGGTATATTTATAAGTTGGAAAGTAGTGTCCTCACTGGGGTCCAATAACTTAGCAAGAGGGATCGTGTTGATCATCAACATCATCAACATCGTGTGGCACCAGATCTTCTTGAATTATCTTAAGATGTCACCCAAGACATTGATTGAATGGTCAATATGGCCCACAAGACAAGGAGGAGGTCATTATAGGGTAATTATATCGTTCATGGTAGGGGAGGACCCATATACTCATTCACATTGAAGAATCCACTCAACACATTATGATTTCAAACTAATGAATATACTTATATTCCTTCACATACCCAAGAATCCTACCAGTATATACTAGATGAATAGAAAGGGTTGTTGGAATATTCTAGAAGAAATAATTTTTAAATTTTGTATCAATGATAATGTAGATGATGTTAATCATAATATTCTAATATAAAATAGATGAATACAGTGGTATTATATCCCAAATATCACTAATGAACATGCTTGTATTCTTGTTCCTTTGGAAGTATCCAGTCAGGGTATTCTATATGCAATTGAATTATAGGATTATATCAATGATCATCCCTTATTGACCTATCCACAAATTTTCAAAGTGATAATGGAGGACTATGTTTGGAATATTTGGGATGACGCTAGAGACCATGCCCGTTTGTATACTCCTATCATCAGAGGATCTCATAAAAAATTTCGTAGCTACAAAGAACAGAGCCCATATTCCAACATATTTTCCTAAGGATCATCAAAACATCCCAATGGGTAATGATGAATAGTAATAAGTGTATATTTTTATACCAGTTGGAATTCATTATAATATCTTTGTAAACACTTTTTGGTAGGCTCATATCCCCCATAAAATCATAAATTATTTTCAAAATATTTTATAAATCTCTCAAAAGAAAGAAATATTCATAATCCTACTAGAGTAGATAGGAAACACATTCTGGAACATACATATGGTTCATCATATATCTATGCCTATAAGAATAAACATCATCAAAATACACTGATGGAACTCATCAAGCAGTGGGATTATATTATTATCCTCACCCAAGAGGCCTATTAGCATATTCTAATGGTGACCAAAGATCATCGATGGACATAAATCCTTATACCTACTCATACATGAAAATCATGACAAAATATTCTAGACACTCAACAAAAAATCATCAGTAGATCCCAAAAATGGTAAAAAGTCCACAAAAAGGGTACATATGAAATAATGTAATTGATAAAACCATGTGGATCCCATAGTTTAGATTCTATCACTGGTCACCTGATCAGGATGATCAAGAATATATCATCAAGGAAAACATGCACATTGGGAATATTATTTTCTTATTTCTCCAATCAATTATGATATTCTCTAATCCCTATAGCACCTATAAATTAAGGGTCATGAATATATTGGTGGATCCACTTAAATTAAATAAGGTAATTATAATAATCGGGTTACCCTTATGATAACATCATTGGAATCTCTTGTGTTTCTCCCTAGAGTATTAATCATTGTTGTTCTCCCTAAATAACTATAAATATCTATCATAATGGTATGCTTAATGATGTCAGTTGAAGAGTTACAATAAATAATACAATTATGAGGTAATAAGAATGTCCTCCCCTTTCCTATTCCCCTTATATTGATAACTAGAATTATCCTCTTTATGTGAAATAAATCATCCACTACAGTGGCCCTCCATATAGAGTCTATTGTAAAGTAACTATATATATCAAGATATTAATATATAATGGAAGAATTACATATAATATAAAGTATTATGATGTCCCTCTTATCCTTTATCAGGGCACCCACTGTGATTGTCCTTGTAGATTTTACAGTCCACGTTAACAATAAAGTCCTCCACATAAAAAACTACTCTGATAATGACCTAATATTGAGTGGTATTAAAAATACAATGTCTAATTACACCAAGATCCTATTAAATGATTAAAGATATCTAATATTATCCCAATGATATTCTAATGATACTATTGTCATATTTTCCACTATCAGACAACTTACCACTTGATCTAATGAATGAGGCTTGCGATGAACTCCTTCAATATGAAAATATCTAATGAATAAAAGCTATATGGTTACATCAAGTAGAGGAATACCCCTCTATATATGATTACAACTCTATCATTATGATGTAATAACTTATTGATGGTAACATAGTGGTTATGTTCTGAACCATAGACACTTCCCATTACGAAATATCAAAAGTATTGAATCATAAATTCATACATTATATTTGAATGACATTATGGACCACACATCATTATCATAAGAGGAAATAAGATTATTCTTGGGATTATACTAGAAATGTCAAGGTAATATGTGAACTCTTGTACAAATATAACTTGGATTCATTCATAACTAAATAGCATTCAACATTGGGGAATTTATTCAGAGATCACCAAGAGGAATTCCTCCATAGTTTAATGACTCCTCACCTATTATCCAATGATACCCCACCCGACGTAAACATCAAAAGGTGGGTTGATCATGAATTGTGGAATTTTACCAGCCTCTGTATTTATTAGATCCAACTGATGAAAATAACATGCACCACAATTTCTTTAGATAATGTTTTTTCAAATGTTTTTCATATAGTATCTGGTTGATCCAAAAAAACCCTTCTAGAACAAGGTCCAAGAAATAGTGTGCCTGGAAGGAGAGAGTTCATTATAATTTATTAAATATTGATTCAATGAAATTCTATAAATCCAAACATATGTGGAAAGAAAAACCCTACACTAAAAATAAACCATTAGATGTAAGTATATCATTCCATGAATATGAACAACATCTTTCTCATTTGTTGTTTAAGGCTTTGAGAATCAATAGAGTTATAATCACTACCACCATAGTAGTGTAATTGGTGAAGGCCCATCTAACATAGAGTGTTGAAGTTTTATAAATTAAACCACAAATAAAGATATAAAATTCTCTACAACATCAAGATGTTGTGGAGGAATATCTAATAAAACCTTGTTCTACAGATGTGTATATATTATTACCTCGTCCTCTATGAATGTTGGAATTATTCAGATTGAGGGATTTTTCTAAGGATAATCCCCTACAATTCATTTATTTATGAGATCCATCTTCCAAATTGAAACAAATATTTTTCATGTATACTTGGGACTCATTGTAACACACTGAAATTTTTTAAATGTAAAATTATTTTTTACAGCATATACGAAAAAAACCCCAAGCATAGACGAACCATGAAATATGATTATTTAAATATGACCACTATAACATAGGAGTGGTTTTTTGGGTATGAAAAGAAGTAACCATGATTTGATATATATATATATATATATATATATATATATATATATATATATATATGTATATACATAAAGGAACTTCTTAAATAAAAATAAATATATTAATTACTATAAAACAAGCATTCAATTTCAAGTAATGTTTTATTATGCTTAAGAACATGTATCCTTCAAACAATATTTTTATTACTTCTTATGAGATAACCTTATATATAATTTTCAGAACATTTATAAAATTTATTTCATAAAATTAAATTAATATTTTAAAATTAATAAGATACTATTATTTTATAGGGGATTTTTTAGAATTCTCCAAATTATTGAATTTGTTGTGTATAGTAAAAAATACTGATTTTTGTTTTAAATTTAACTTTATTCAAGCACTAAAAAAGTTTTATTAAAAATATTTTCTCAATGTAAATTGTGTAAACTTATATTTTTACAACATAATTTAGGTTCATTTGAATCAATTTTATGGGTGAATTGTTTATAAAAACAATTCTATTTAAAAAGGAATATTTTTTAAAAAACATTTTGTAGAAATGGTGGGTTTTGTCATAATACATTAAATTAATAATATTTGTTGAATAATGATAATGAAATTAATATGTTATATATTCAATGAAAAAGTTTAATCATTCATCTAATGTTTTTTCAGGAATCTTAGATGAGTACATCATGTTTGATGATCAAAAATGTATTTTTCTAAAAAATGATTGTTCCCACATTTTGAACAATTATTTTAAAATGAATCTTTTTCACTGATAGAAATTGAATTATTAAAATTTTATTACATATTTGGAATCATTAGGTCCCAATTTTGAAAATATACATGTTATTTTTAGGGATTATGAATAGTAACTATTGTAAATAAATTTGCTCTCTAGAAATTTTAAATTATGATAACATATGATAACAGTAAAAGTTAAAGACACCATTTTTATCTTCATTCATATAGGATGTATTGATTTTGACCCATATCAATTTAGCATTTAAATTTAACAACATTATGAACAATATTCTATGAAAATTACCTATAAGGTATCTAAATCAACAAAATATAAAAAAATATTAATCTCTTACATTTAAATATATCTTATGGTTTCACATTAGTAAAAATAGTTGAGAGTAGATATTTGGTGGTATTTGAAATAATTCATTTATTTTCTTGATGGTAATTTTTTTTAATTTTTAGTAATTTTATAATTACCTTAAGTTCTTATACAAGGCCGAGATATTGTTTTTTCAATTAATAGAAACTAAAATAAATAAATTTAGAAATATGTAAATATAGATTAATTAGTGTATTACAAAAACTATATAGATAAATAATAAATATTTTGGATAATTTAACATATTATATTCATGTTCTATGTTTTCCTTTTTGTATTTAATGTCAAATTAAATGAATATTTTAAAAATTGTCATTAATGATATTTATGATAATTTTATTTTAATAAATTATTTAAAAATAATATAAATATTTAAAGAGGATAATTTGGTTAATATATGGAATAGATTTTCCTCTATTAAAAATTTATGTGTGAGTTCAAACATTATAAGTTAAATTATAACCACATAGGATTTAGTAAGAGGTTACTATGGTTATGATTAGAACAGGTAATCTATACGGTTAAACTAAAAGATAAGGATTAAAACACTACATAAACCTAACCAAATTTAATTTTTAATAACATTTAAACAACATAAAAACTTATTTTTTTTAATATTTATCCAGTTTTATTCATTTTTATTGAGAAATATGTTTTTATGTTTTAATATTTTAAGAAATTCAAAGAGTGATGCTCCCCTCTCTTATAAAAGGGAACCCATTATTTCTATTACTTACACCAAATTTAAAATTATATATTTTTAAAACACCAAAAAATCTTATAAATTTTTTTATCCACATTATAGAGGTTCTATTACTCGAAAAAATCTAACCATAGGATCATTAAGAGGAGATCTAAAGGAGTTTTTTCAATGAAGCTGTAATCACCTTAATCAATCACTTTCATTTATTACTTCTTCTTTAATATCAAATATATATATATAATATTTATTATAATATAATAAATCCAATATGATAATTATGATAAAATATTATTTTGATTTTAAAAAATAATGTATCAAACCTATTTCTCATCAAATAGGAAGTAAATGCAATGCTCATGTGTGCATATGACTCACCATCTCCACATCAGGATCAAATTAATTGTTTATTTCCATATTTTACTGATAAGATATTATGATGGGTTTATTTATTTAAAAAAATTTATGAAATAATTATTCTTATAGAATAATAATATCATATCTACCTTTTTACCTTCCAATCTATGGGAAAATGATAATGCTGCCCATGTATACGTGTGGACTATGACCTCTACAATGTAATGTTATTCATTTTTTATTTTATATTGACCGTAATATGGATTTATTTTATGAAAATATATGATATAAATTATATGATAATGATTATAGTATATTTAATTATTATATTCCTTTATTTATTTTCATCCATCGAAATGTAAAAATAGTGATCATGTGTACGTATGTCCTACTATCTAAATGAATGGTGTAACTCATTTTTATTTCTCAATGTTTTTTGGAAGAATATATATATATATTGAAGATATTTATATATATAGTATTTATATCTTTACTAAAATTCCATTGATGATGAAACCATAATCAAACTGCAAGGAATAGAACTATTGATTTGAATTTTTTATGAAAAATGAAATAGTTAACACCTGAAAAAGTGATTGTAAAAAATATTATTATTAATTAAGAGATGACATTTGATAAAGTGATCATATATTATTTCATAATAAGGTACATGATTATTTAATTTAAATGTATTAAATTTTAATGTATTTTACATGATGAAATAGAACCTTTAAAATAAGTTGAACTCTAGGTATGGGTATATCGTCTCAAATTTCATTCTTTGAGATGTATGTTATGTTATGAACTTAATTTATTTTAGGAGGTGTAAGCATTGAAATTTTTATAGGTTAATATATTTATTTTATTTATTTTGATTCTATTTATCATTTTATTTGATTTTATTCTTTCATTGGACTGATGATTCAAAATTTACCTAAGTGATATGTGTTTTATATCACAATCTCAATGTTTTTTGGTATTGTTTGTGATTATGTTTCTGATTATGAATGTTCATGATCTACATCTAAAAATATTATGAATTTTTCATCTTGAATATTTATTTTAGTATAATGCATGTTTTAATTTTATTTTCCGCTTTTTATGTAATCAATATACTGAAAGAATGTTTTTTAGGAACATCGAACTTTTTCACTCATTAGATGAAATTCAATTTTCTTCCATGTCCATATTTTCTCTAACATGATATCTAAAATGTTTTTCTCTTAATATATAGATTTTTAATATTATTTTTGTCTATGTTATAATTTTTAAGAAATGATTTAAATGGAATCATCTTTTTTTCTTCCAAATGAGGTATTATTTTACTTTTTTTTACAAAAGTGTAAAAGGAATGTTTAATTATGACTTATATAATATAAAAAAATTTCTTTCTACCATGACCACTCAATGAATTAAACATTCTTTCAACAGGTTACAATGATATTTTCAAGTAAAAATTTTTATTTAATATTTCAATAATTTTATATTTTAAATTAAAGATTTCAAACTAAGTGATTTTTTATGAATAAATGTTTCAAGTGATCTTTTAAAAGGATTTTTCATCATTGAAAACATCCATTAATGTTACATAATCATTATTGGGTTCATTATCCAATGATATTACCCTTATTGTTTTTGTGGATAATATATGAATATGATGAAAATATATTTACAAAACCCATTATTTTTCAACATGTTATGATATAATTAATTTATGAAAATGTTTTTGAAACTCATTTTCATTGCACAGGTTAAAAATAGAATAATTTTTTATACAACTCATATATTTTTCAGGGGTTATGATCTTATGGATGCTTTATTATGTTTTTCAATATATATATATATATATTGTTTTTATTATGTGATAGGTGGTCCCAGAAATCAATAACCCTCTAATTTATTGGTTAATTATGGATATGTCATGAGACAAACAAGACTAGAATGGTGAGTCGGCCTAGTTCATTAAGGGACATTATAATATATAATAGTCATGGTAGTAATACTTGATTACTACGATGGTTGGTAGAGTGATCCAAACCAAGAAGGATGGAATTCGAAATGATCCTTTACTAATAAGAAAATTATTTTCTATGATTTTGTGTATGCAACAAATCTATGTATTATTCAAATGTTATTCACTCATGGGTCGTGTCTATTGATTGTTTTATTATTCACATCTTATGAACTACCATGAATTATTCCATGATTCAATATTATGATCAATAATATGTAGGATATTATTTTCAAAATTTATTTTCATGTTCTCATACCCATATTCTCATGTTATGTTAAAGAAATTTTTGATATCTCCCTTGTTTACCCTTAGAGAACATATGATCTCATAATTGTTATATTTCCTTTCATTTGATTTTGAATAAGGTTTTTAGGTATGATACATCTAATAAGGGTGATAGTTATTAAGAACAAATTTGTAGATGATGTAGATATATTATAAACAAGTTTCTTATGTGTCCAAGTTTTCAGTGATATTAGACCTATAAGATTCTTTCATAGGTTGTTATGTTTTGTAATGAATATTAATTTGATAATATTTGATATATATATATATATATGTGTGTGTGTGTGTAAAAATACTGGGTCTCTATAGGTTTTATCAAAATAGGTTTTAAAAAACCTTTGGAACTAGGATGGTAAAAATTTATTGAAGACCAATAGGATAATTCTATGTATAGGAGAAATTCGTACACTTTTGTAATAAAAATAGTGTGGTTTCCCATTAAAAACATCAACGTCTGGATAATAAAATCGACATTATTTTGGTGCATATGAATCTAGAGGTAATAACCCTAAATATTTTGGGGGGTATATCTCAACCATCATTATGGTGTATTGTGAGTGTTCCTTTACAAAAAACTTAGTATAAAACTTGTAGTAAATTTTTTTGGTTTACATGCATTAAATTTAAAAACCCTTATGAAGGGTTCGAATAGATTATCACTATGAATGAACTAGGATGAAACTAAGGTTTCATAGATAAAAAAGGTTTCATTATTTATATATATTATTAATGATTTTATAAGATTATGTGGTTCCCCATAATGATTTTGTTTCTCAAGCTATGGTTTGAGGGTTTTAAATAATGGTGCAAACTAGCAAAATTATATTAATAATTAATTTTGTGGAAAATTGAATGATTTTCATTATGAAAAACCAACTTAAATAGGACATGGAAAGTTAAACCATATTTATATCATTATATTAAATATAATCTCAACTTGGGTGACTTTCATGAAACATTTGATATGTGAATAATAGTGTTTCATGAAGACCATGGAGGGAATATGATTTAGATTCCTACATGTCATGTATTGTGAAAGAAACACCTAGGTAAATGTCTCAATGGAATGGGAAGATGTATTGGGTGTGAAAATGAAAGACCTAGAGAAAGTAATTTTGTGGGGAAAATGAATATTTTGGTTAATATAATGGATGAGAATAATTGTTTCACATTAGTATCATCAATGGTTGAATGTTTTCCATGTTGAAAATATGTGAATTATTAAAATCAGTTTCTAAAGGTGGATATCAAAAATAGGATCATCATGGTGGTACTAGTAAAGGATTTATAATTAATGATGATTAAGTACAAATTTAACATTAAATTAATGTGGTATTAAAGAAAAAATATGATGAATCCTGGTTAATGGGATATAAAGGAAAGGGAATGATTTAAATATTTATGTATTAGGATTAAAGAATTATGTTATACAAGTATTTTTATTAATGGTATTTTATATTTAACAATCAATATATATTTAATGAATTATTTTCATATGTTTTTTAAGGGTTTTCATGAATATTGGGACTAGTATGGATAAAATAGAAAATTTAATTAATGGTATGGTTATATTTTATTGAAAAAATTATTTATGAAATGATACCTGTTAATATGTGCCCAATATTTGAAATAAATTTTTTTAGTTGAGATAAATTAACTAATGATAAAGTAAATGGGGTAGTATTGATAACCTTTGAACTGATTACTAATGTGATGAAAAGGTTGTTATTGTTATCTTTAATGGAGTTTATAGAATTTTGGGATTCATGAATTATATTATATAATTTATGAAATTATTAAATAAATATTGAGAAGTTTAATTTTTGGAAATATTTATGGTTTCGGTGAGCATTTATAGTCATTCAATTTTTTTACCATGTTTTCTAAAAATATATTAATAGGGAATTCATATATTTAGTACGTGACATTTAAAGATATTTTATGTATTTTAGTGTATTAGTGATTAGATAAATTTTGAAATTTATAGATCTTAAAAAAAATGGACTTTAGATTTGGTCGTATATATTTTGGAAGGGTTTTAAGGGTAACTAATTATGGAATGGTTTGAGTTAAACTATTGGTATTACTGTTTGAGATTAAAATTTTATCATCATACTTTATAACATGTTTTAATCACTTTTTTGGTAAATGTTATGAGATATGAGTAAGTAATTTACATTATTTTATATATATTATCATCTATTAAGAGTTATTTTAGAGCTCCCTGAATGAAAAATTCATCTTGAATATTCATTTTTTAGAGTAAGATATGAGGTGGAAATTACCCAAAGCACAACCAAAGGTTAAAAATTTCCTTACGATGTAAAAATTATATTTTTTTGATTTTCGATGCTTTCACTTACAAGAAATTATCTCATATTCATAGAACTATTTTTTTATTCTATATGTCCTTCATATTTAACTTTCCCACTTTTTTAATTGTGTTTTATTATACCTTTTATGGTGTAGGATTCCGCAAATGGATTTCCAAATAAAAATACTTTGATTACCAAGAACAATATCAAATTGTGGGGTTATAGTTTATTAAATCAGTGTATAATGTAACACGATAGTATTTTAATATAAAACCATTTTGTTCAATCACGTATACGATGTACAAAACCGAGAATAAATGAACCTCAAAATATTATTATTTAAAAATGATCATTATAAACTAGCTGTTGAATTTGAAATAATGAATAGAAATAATCCCATTTTGAAATATATATATATATATATATAGTTACTAACTAATATAAAATTATTGATTAATCCTAAGTGAATATGAATTAAATTTTTTTAATGTTACACAATTACTATAAATCAATTATTCCTTCAAAAATTATTTTTATTTCTTATTTTGAGAAAATATAATATTTAATTTTTTGAATAAATGAAATTTTATGCTACAAAAGGAATTTTTTCTAAATGATTTTCACGGTGTTTTTTTTAATTATTTTAAAATGATCTATTTTCAATTATAGAAATTTTATTATGAAAATTTTATTTCAAATTTGAAATTATGAGGTCCAAATTTGGTAAATATGCCGTATTTATTTTTATGCATTATGTAAAGAAATCCGGGTAAAATTTATCACATCTATAAATAGTGAATCAGGTTAATCTAGTTTAAAAATATTTTTTAAGGTTACCATTTTCATATAAATTCTTATTGGAAATATTTAAATATATCATTATCATATTATTCTTCAAATTTAATTTTTTAATGTATGCTTGCCCATGAACCATTATGATATTTTACACAAAGAAAAATACACAATGTAAATATCTTACCTTTAGTAACTCTTTTGTATTGATATACAAAAAAGATAAATTTGTGATTGAATTTTAAGGGGGATTTATAGAATAATAAAATTATCTTCACGATAGTTATTTATTTTTCATTTTTATTTATATTATTTCGTTAAATTCTTATGTCGTAATGAAATAGTATTTCTTCAAATCAATAGAAATAAAAAATTGTTTTTAAAAATATTAGAAGCAATAAAATTTTGATGAATTAGTATGTTCCAAATTTTTCTTAGATAAATATAATATATTAGGAATCTTAAAATTATTATATTCAAATTATATCTTTTTCTTGTTTTCATTAAAGTCTAATTAAATGAATATTATTAAAAATAACATAAATCAAATTTTATGAAAACATTATTTTAATAAGTTATTTAAAAATAATAAAAATCATTAAATATATCAACTTGGATAATATATTTTCTAAAATATCATCTCTTGGGAATTAATGAGACAATTTCCACTTTTTAAGTAAAACTACAACCCTTTTTGAGTGAAGTATTCATTATTGTGGTTAAAGATACATATTTTAACTATGTGGTTAAACTAAAAGATATGAATTAAAACACCATATAAACATATCCAAATATAATTATTTCATGATATTTCAAAAAAATAATACCTTATATTAGAATATTCATACATTTTGAATCATTTTGAAAGATAAATACATTTATATTCTAATCTTTTAATAAATTCAAATAGTTTCCCTCCCCTCATTTATAAAAGGTCACCCATAATTTCTATTATTTACACTAATTTGATCCTTTTATCTCGAAAAAACCCAACCAGTTTATCGTATCAACATCCTTATCCACATTATAGAGGTTATTCATCCCAAAAGTCTAATCCTTGTATTCTTAAGAGTAAATCTAAAGGATTTCATTCAAAGAAAAGCTCATTATAATAATTGATCACTTTCTACTTTACTTCCTCTTTCACCTCATGAAAATATATGTTATATATAATAAAATAATAAATAAATAATCATAAATATATCTAATGGTTATTCTGATTGTAGAACCACCATTATAAAACTTATTTCTCATAAAATGTTAACTAAAAGTATCACATGTCTATACCTACGACTCAACGTCTCCACACAACAATACAATTCATTTTTAGTACCCATATTTTATTGATGGGTATTATGATGTATTCAGTGATTATATATGATATTTATAACATAATTATGTTTCTTTAATGATAATATCTCATTTAACTTCTTTCCTTCTAATCCACTGGAAAACAATAACGTTAGTCAGGCATACATGTGGACTACCACCTCCACCAAGCAATGTGATTATTGTTTTATTTCTATTTTACAATTATTGTAATAATAATGGATTATATAAATATATATTATTAATATTATCTAATTATTATTACTAAAATTTGAAATATTTTCTAAATTTATTTTTATCCATCTATTAATGATTGAAAATAGTGTGCATGGGTAGGTAGCCATGTCTTCTACATGAAATGTGTAATTCATTTTTCTAAATATATATTTTATGGATGAATCTATATATATATTTATTTATTTATATATTTAATACATATGTTATTTGAATAATTATTAATATTTTAGAGATTATAAAACTGTGATTATAGTAAGTGGATCAAAACTATGGAACTAAAACTCTTATAAAAATAGTTAATACATAGAAATGATGATTTTAATAAATGATTATGAATAAATTGGACGTAAAATTTTGTAATTGTATTGTATATGATATTTTAAGTATATACATGATTCTATTTTAGATAATAAGAAATTTTTATTTATTATATATGACGATATAGAACATTTAAAATAAGTTGAACTCGAGGTAATGGTTTATCATCTCAAATTGTCTTCTTTGCAACATGTGTTATGTTATGAACCTATCTAATTTTATGAGATATAAGTACATAAATTTTGAAATAATATGTTATTATTGTATTTATATTAATGATATTTAATATTTCATGTGAATTTATTATTTCATGAGGCTTATAATTAAAAATATATCAAAGCGGTAGGGGTTTTTTTGTTAAAATCACATTGTTTATCAAGATTGATTATGATTTTGTTTCTTATAATGATATTTTAGGATATAATAATCAAGAATATAATTACATATTCCTCTGCTCTATTTATTTATTTATAATAATAGATTTAATTTCATTTTACACTCTTTTTGTACCCAGAATACTAAAAGAATACTTTTAAAGAAAATTGACTTTATTTCTCTCTTCAGTTAAAAACCTATGTTCTTCCTCATACATGTTTTCAATTTAATATTTAAAATAATTTTTCACTATTCTTATATTATTTTATATATTCTTTTTTACTAATTTTTTACTTTTTTGACAATGGTTTAATATTTATATTCATATCTTTTTATAAATGAGTTACTTTTTGACTTTTTTTATAAGAGTTTGAAAGTAAATTTTTATTTTAAAAATATAAGATGAATAAAAATTTTTACTACCATGACCACTACATAATTTGAAAAAAATATGTATCGAGGTTATTTGGAAATAAAATGTATTATTCAATATTAGGAAAATTTTATATTTTAAATAGGTGATTTCAAAGTAAAAATGTTATTTTAATTAGGAAATTTTCCATGTTATATTTTGAAGAGAATTATATTCTATGATAACCTATGTTGTTATTACCAAATATTAACTGGACCTATGATCTAATGATACCATGTTTATTTTTTCTACTGGGTGGATTTTTATTATGATGAAATGAAATTTATGAAATCTGTTTCTTTTCTACATATTATATATGATTAATTGATGGAATTTTTTGTAACATTTTTATTTTCAACATTTTATGACATAATGAAAATTTTATTAAGTATATTACTTTTTCTTGGGTTATGATATGATGAATGATTTCTGATATTGTGGAACACATATGTATTATTTTCTTTATGTGATATATGGGCCTAGAATTATATAGTCCTCAAATGAGTTGGGAAAATAAAGATATCTCATGAGATAAAATTCACTAGAATGGGGATAAAACCCAATTCCGTAATGTAATATACACACTATGATAGTCTTGGGAGTGAACCTTGATTTCTATGATTTTTTTGGTGGAGAACCTAATCCACTATGACAGTCTTGGTTATGATCCATGACTAATAAGGAAATGATCTTCTATGCTCATGTGTATGCCACAAATATGTGTTGTATTCCAATGTTATGCCCTCATGAATCATGTTTCTTGATTTCTTTATGATTCAAATATTAAAAATTGATATGATTTGATCCATGATTCAATATTATGATCTATGATATATTGGGTATGGTTTCTGAATGATATTCTCTTTTTCTCATACACTTATGGCCATTTTCTTTTTAAGTGATAATTTATATCTCCCTTTTTTACCCGTATTGTACATCTCAGATCTCCCTTCCCAGGGTTTCCTTCCCGAAAGTCATAAAAAATTATTTTATGTATGATATTTATGGTAATTATTTATGTTATAAAGAACTATGTTAGATATGATTTTAATATCATATAAACAAGTAGCTTTTCTTTCCATATTTTCTAGACTTATATGATTTTGGAATGTATCATATTTTTATATAATTAATACTCATCTATAAAGATGAAATATCTATTTATGAAAATTTCTAGTCTCTATAATTCGATGGGATTACCCACTGTAAACCACTTTTGTGAAAAAAATCATATTGAGAGGGAAAAGCCTCATAGGTGTTGTAATGAAAAAATTTCAAAACATAAATGACATGGGAGAATTGGGATTTTATCTCCCTAAATATTAACTAGAATAACAGTACGAAAAACCATTTTATGATGATACGATCTATGTATTCTATTTCTCATTAATTAATGTCTTCTATATCATCCATATATATATATATATATATGTATATATATCGGGATCAGGATAATAAGGTATAAGGGAATTATGAGGAATCATATATTCAAAATGTGATCCATACTGAGATCATCAAAGAACATGTTCATATATGGAATCAAATCATGACCCAAAATATAATAAAATATCCAAATACACTATTACAACCTCGTTGGAGGGTATCATTTAATAAAACATTGAAGATCATCTCTTTTCCCACCCACCAACCAAGGAAGAAAAAACGCTCACTAATGAGGAAAAGATGACCAAATGTGAAGTTAAGTTGGAGAAAGTGAGGAAACTCAAAACTAAATTACTCAAGGAAAATATTATTTCAAAGTGTAAATTCAAGGATGGGGCAAATGTTTTTTCCCCAAGTGTATCTTCCTCAATTTGGGAAAAATAATCAATTGTGAGGGTATATACCAACAATCTAATAGGATCATGGTCGAGACAACCTATACATTTATACCCAATGGCTGTGGATTTTAATGAATTTCATTCCATGGGATTTAATTCATATAAATTTATAATAATATACCTCAAATAATCTAATACCTAATATTAATAGAAAACAAGGTATATCCAACCATATCAAGCATCACCTTCCACCTCTACTTGAATTTCTATTAGGATTATATTCCCACCATAACTCTTTGATTCCATCGAGTACCAATTTGATCAATTCCAATCTAGGGAAAGGTGAAGTACACATGTTCAACTTGACTTAAAGTTACATATAGATTTGGGGGATACAACTACTCCTTAACATATATTTGGGAACCTAATATTCCCAATAATCAATGTAATTAAGGACCCAAAGCACCATCTGGCACATATTATGTATCGATATGGACACATAAGGGAACCGCTTTAAAAATAAGAATAATCCAAGTTTAAATGAAATTTAAAAAATATCAAGGGACATGATTCTATCAAGTATAGAAAATTTTCATCTAAATCAGCTATAGTTTTGAAAGATCTTTTTAGTAGTTCCCCTTACAATTTATCTCCACTCTAAGAAATATGTTATCCTCAACCTGTACAATTAAAATTACTAAAAATGAGTGGATCTAAAATTTGATTTCAAAATATATGGGATTTACATACTATTTAATCATAGAAAAAATAATAATATCTATAAAATATTTGTAAAGAAAATATATCATATTAATTATAGACATCATTAATTCCACTAAAATACCTTTTTGGATTCTAGAAGTTCATCAATGTTTCACAATGTTGGGACGATACCATCTAATGATCAAAACAAAAATATTAACAAATTTTAGAATCATAATAAAATATGGTTAGAAAATAATTACTGGAAATATTTACACATGATCCGTCTATGACACTATCTATGAACCCAAACTGACACAATGTCACATGGTGCCACGTTTAAAACAATGACAGTTTAAAGAAAATCATTGCCTAGTGTGAATAATAGAGTATATGATTCAGCTATTTTAATAGTGTAGGAATAATGTGTATTTTTTCTAAAAAAAGTCTTCAGGTACTTAATAACTACCATCTAAAACAACTTTATTATTTTTCATAAGGCTATGAAATTAATTGAAATTTTTCTTAATAATCATCATGATTATTTACCAATCCAACACATGATAGTGAATAACATGATATGTTACTTTTTCATTAATGTTATCCATCATTAGATGGTAAATTATAGGAATGTAAAACATAGAAAAACACAAACATATGTGACCAATTTATCTACCATCCCACTAGAAGGGGAACGAACATTGAAAGAAATTATTTTTAGAGGTGAAAAAAATCATGATGAATACATGACAAGAAAATCAGTCAACCAGGAACACATATTTCTCAAGGATCAACTGAACCCACTAGAAGAAGGTATAGGAGGAAGAATCTATTATTGTTCCCATACCAGTCTTATCCATTGTGGACATTTTTTTATATCTCTAGGAGTATGGCAACCACCCTACTAAAAAATTACCCCACCAATGTGATATTATTGAAATTAATATCCAAAATACAACTCCATAAATTTCATTCACATGATAGATGAATTATATGAAGAATAATACACATATTATCCACTACCCATAGCCTATAATTTGATAAGAGGCCATATATGTTGAAGAGATTAAAGAATATGAAGCATTCATGGACATAAACTCTCTATAATTATTCTTGTTAAGTACATATATGCTATTGAAAACTATAAATATGCACTTCCAAATGCCCAATAGTAAAATAGATATAATCTAAAATCATCTGAGGAATTTTTGAATCCAATTATATTGTATAAATGAATATAAAACATGTATCCATATGGAAAGAACCTTAATTCTCGTTGATCACCTATACCTATCCCAAAAATGATAAACATGTCCTTCAATCTGTACCAGATGGAGGATATTCTTTAATTCCATGCACCAATATCTAACCCTATATCTATGGAATAGTGTCACAACATAAAATTTTAGTCCATTTTTCAAAAATATGTTATCTTAATGTATTTTTATATTAACCCATCATTTATATTTATTTTAAATGCACATTATCTTTCAAATGAGATCATGCAAGCATTTATTAAGGCCCTTTTAATCCCTTCATAGTTCATAGATGATGTTACTACCACTAATTTATATCTTTCAAAGACTTAACCAAATAAGTTTCACAAATTAATTTCATTGGAAAAACCCAACGCTGGTAAACTTCTATATAGGGACACATTTAATCTTTTAACATATCTGGTAAACTTGATAACTTTAGTGACCATCATTCCTTGTTTGAAAATGGTTCAATAATTAGTCTCATTCTAGCTTTTTCCTCTTTAATGTTTGGGATACAATAGATTTGAAATTTCCCCATCCTATATTAACATCTAAGGGTATTAATATAGTGTTTAAAATAGCCTCAAATAAATAAATCATAGAGTGAAATTTAGATAACTCACCTTCAATATTTAGTCTTTGGTTGTTTACTACAACACATATTTCATTTCTCTACTAGGAATGTTGCCTCCCCATATTCATGTGGCTGTTCAATTATAATAACATCAATTCATAACTTAGTCCATAAAAAGGAATTTTGTAACACCCTGATATTTTATGAGAAGTATATTTTTTTATGTCTTGTGTTATACAAAACATCAAAGGAATATTTAACTACACAAAACACTAGCTTGTCTTGCGTTACACGCAATCGTGACCTTCTTCGATTGCGTGTGTAGTACACAATACCGAGTTTCACTAAACCCCGATATATTATTATAATATTATAAACTAGCCATTATGAATAGTATTAACTGAATTTTGAATTTTATAGCATTATTATTCATCTTACATATTTTCTAGAACATTGTATGAGAACAAAATATATTTTTCAGGTAAAATAAGTATTTTTCAAAAAATGCCATTTTGCAGCCTTTTGATGGAACACCAACATTAAATCTAGTTTTTGACAATTATATAAGTTAAATTTGACATAATAAAATTCTTCTTTGGAATCAGGATTTAAAAATTTAATTTGGATAAAGTTTTCATATTATTCTAATAATTTTCATATTTTAATGAACAGTAAAAACACGGTATATTTTAATTAAAAACAACTTTCTTCATTGCAATATTTTATATGGTTTAATTATAATATTTAATTGTTTTAAAGTATAAATATAATATATTTTTAACATTTAATATAATTTATGTCATTATAATTAATTTTACATTGAATTCATAGGTAAAAACATTCAATCTTTGGCAATGTTTTAACTTTTAAAACCCGTTTCCTTAACAATGGGATTAATTTTAAATTAATTACTTCAACTTATTTGTTTTGAATTTTGAAAAATGGATTCCATATTTGGATTCATTGGGTCCAATTATGTTAATAGGATACTTTTATTTTTTTGATATTATGAATAGTAACTACGGTAATTTTTATTTACTATAGTTAAAGGTAAATCTGGTAATTAAGGGTAAAAATTAAATTATAAAATTACCCTAAAACTTTCCAAAATCCTATTGGATGAATAAAAGTCGACCCATATCACCTAATGGTCGGACTAGATTCATTCATGGTCTTTTCACCATGAAATAATATAATTATTATTAAAACCAAAGAATGTGACAACACGTCACTCTCTTAAATCTTATAACTGTAATAATTTTAATTTAGTGATAAAAATCATACAACATTGGATATAAATAGTCCACATAATGAAAATAAAATTATCTACATCATATTAATTTATTTATAATTTTTATGGATTAAATAACAATCATTAATTATGACACAATAGTGATGTTTAAATTATTTTATTGATTGAATTATCAAATAAATGATTTTAAAAGTTTTAAATTAAATATTATATGAACTATTTAATGTGAACCACTAATTTTATAGATAAATATGATATTTTATGAATCAATTTAATCTTTTAGTTTGAACATATCTTCTGTTATATTTTATTTAAATTCAAATAAATGAATAGTTTCAAAATTGACAATGTTGTTATTTTATAAAAATTACATATTATAAAATTGTTTAAAAATCACAAAAATATTTAAAAATTATAAATTAAACTTTATATGGTCTAAAATGTAACAAAGTATACCATTATGAAAAATTCACAACATATAAGTAACTATTTATAATTATTTAAAAGTTAGAATATTATTACCATAAATAAAATTAAATAGATTATATAAGGATAAATCATGTTGATAATGTTTAAAAAAAATTCCCAACATGGCTAATTTTTATTTATTAATGATATCACAACCTTATAGCATCTAAGATTCAGATTTGAGTAATTTTTGGAGGTTTTTAATTGGGATTGGAATTTATTATAAATTAATATTTCTTATAATTCAAAAGGTTTCCCTCTCCTCCCTTATAAAAGGGCATCTCTTCCCTCTCCTCCTCACACCACTTTGAGAATTCAAGATCATCCAAACCCTACCAATTATTCTTCTCCACTTCCCTATAAACATCTTAGATGTCTTGGTCTTCTTCAAAGACCAATCTTAGTGCCCAAAGAGGAGGTTTCAAAGAGGCGTGTCGAAGAAGAGGTAATATTTGTTACCGATTCATTCAAATTTATTTCTTCTTCTACTTCTTCTTCTTTAGTTGTTTCATTATGAAGTAATAACATCAGTATCAATCATATACTGATATGTTATTATAAATACGAAACAACCCTATTTCACCTTCTATCCATCCTACGGAAAATGAAATCACTGCGCGTGTGTACGTACAGAATACTGTCTCCACGTCGTGGTGTAATTTGTTTTCCACCACCACCTTACTTGGATGGCTATAATGGTGTAAAGAATAACTATATACGATTATTGTAAAATTTTATTGATTCTTAAATATTATACATACACTTCAATACAATTCCACAATCATGGGAACGATATCCTCGCTCTTGTATATGTACGGTCTACTGTCTCCACGATGTGATGTGACTCGTTCTACATGATATTTATTGAATAATGATTATATAAATGAATGGAATGAGTAAATATGATATATATTACATGAATACCATTCTGTAAATGAGTTATCTATAACCTAAAAAGAAGAATAAGAATTTATTCGACAAAACACGCATAAGAACATAAATCAATAAACACACGAATAACAAGTAGCAATGAAATTTTACTAATAAGAAGCTAAGAATATGAAAATATATGATATCATAACAATGATTATGATTCTGGAATAAGTCAATTACATTATTTAAATCATTATACAGGATTTTCAGACACGTACAAAGCATATCGGACCTAAGGTAAGGGTGAATCTCGCAATCTCATTTTTATTTGAGATTGTTTATACTTCAGACTTTTCTGGGGAATATTTATCATCCACATCCATGTTTCCTCAATATGTAATATAATTTCTATCCTAAAAAAAAATTGAAATCCAATATTACTCATTGGCGAGTTTTAGTAAAATATATGAAATTAATCTTTTGTCATTTTTCCTACAAGGTACTTTTTGACTTTTATGGCCAAAGTACAAGAAGATTTTTTTTAACTTATACGGCATGAATGGATTTTTTATGATTTCATATAAAATTATTTCCATTAAGCTTCCTTTATAGTTCTTCAAGTTTATTTTTAATCAACTTCTTTTAGTTTAAAATTGTATGACATGTTCAAAAGGGAAAAATGGTTTTGAAGTAGAATGGATATTTTCCTCAAGAATGGAGTTCAAGTGTTTTATCAAAATTATTTTCCATCTAAGATAATATAGAGTTATGTATCTATCCCTATTAGTACATTGATTTGATTATTTTGTGATGGAATTATATCTATGAAGTCCTCTATCTTATATGAATTATTTTATGATCTCACGATGTTTAAGAATCCCATTTTTATTACATGGGTTATGCTATGATGTATGAATTTTGATTTTGTGGCACACATAAGAAAGGTTTAATTATGAGAGGGATGGGACCAATATCTCCCTCCAATGCTTGGGTAAATATTTCTATCTCATGAGATAGATATGGCTGGAACGGCAAGTTAATTCGGTTCAGTGATAAAGGACCGGAACGATGAGTGAACTCGGTTCAGTAAGGGACTTTGTCTTCTATGCTGGTCTTGGCAATGAGACTTGACTAATATGAAATGATTTTCTATGATTATGTGCGTATACCACAAAGTTTCATTTTTTATGTTATGATTATTGGGATTACATTTCACTACTATGATTTATTCCATGTTATGATATTATGATCTATTTTGCAGGTTAAGATATTCAAAATGTTATGTTCTTATGAATATGATATGATTGATATTTCTTTTGTTTACCATTAATGAGCATTTGAGTTCACCCTTTTATATGTTTTATTTTCCCCAGTTAGGAAGAAGGGTATTAAGAAGGATATGCCAAAAATGGACTCTAGATATGATGAGATAAACGGGAGATAATGTAGTTGATTTTTTGAACCAGTTGTTTGTGTTTCCCAGTTTCTAAAGACACTATACCTATACGGTCCTTTAATGGTTTTGTTATATGTTGTAATAAGTATGCTTCAATTTTGAAGTAATAACAATGTATATATAGTATGGGTCGTTATAGTTGGTATTAGATGAGAGGTATATTCAACCTTTGGAAACAAGGATGTAAAAGCCTTAGTAAGTACCCTAAGGATATGTCGAAGCATAGAACATAATATTAGTGTTTTAGAAATGGCCATGAATAACCTAAGATAAGACCTTAAGTGTAAAATTTTATTCTTGATTATGTGGTTTTCCTATTATGATTAGTGTTTCTCACACTATTATTTTTGGTGTTAGTCAATGGCTGGAACCCGAAGGAACCATGTTAATGCTGAATGCAACGGGAAATGAAATGATTGTCCCCTTGAGCAACCAAATGTTATGGGAGCTGGATTGAAAAATCTTGTAGCTACGCTCACACAACTTTCTCAAGCAATGAACCATGCAGGACTTCCAAACGAGCAATGGAAGGAGCAACATTCTGTTGAATCCTTCATGAGGCAATGTCAACCTTCATTCTGCGGGTCTTCTGATACATTAGTGGCTGAACAGTGGATTAGTACCACTAAAAAGATATTTTCAGTTCTACAATGTTCTAAACATGACAAAGTTATCTTAGCAGTGTATCATTTGGAAGGTGATGCTGATCAATGGTGGAATTTTATCCATAATATGAGGCAAAGATATGAAATTGAGTCCATGGAATTGGATGACTTCAAGAACATATTTTACAATATGTACTTCCCTCATATTATTCGGATATAGATGGAGAAAGAGTTTCTTGAACTGAAGCAAAAGGATGATTAATCTGTTGGTACCTACAAAGAAAATTTTACAAGACTTGCAAGATACGCTTCTGGAATTATTATCCAACCTGAGATTAAGATTGATCGATTCTTTAGTGGCTTAAAACCAAGTCTTCAAAGGTCGTTAGCCATAAGGGACTTCAATAGCTACAAGGAAATTGTTCAATGTGCTCTCAAGTTTGAGATGGAGATTGGAGTAACCCATCAATCGTATGGGTTTGATAAGAATAGGAAAATCGAATTCAAAGGAAAATCTAAAGACCACACTAAAAAGAAGTTGAGTTTTCCTTTATTCTCAAATTGTGGAAAGAAACATGGAGTGAATTGTCTTAAAGGGACAAGCAAATGTTTTAAGTGTGGAAAATAAGGTCATTGGGCAGTTGAATGTCAAAATAATGGGAAGAAGATGTATAATGATGTGAACAAAGAAAGGGATACACATAATGCACCTCTTACACTTCAATGTTTCAAGTGTAAGGAGATAGGGTATTATGCCAATCAATACCCAAATCCAAGGGTTGTTTATGATGATCGACGTCAATAAACTCTTAAGGCCAAAGATAAAGGAAAGGCACATGCAATTTCTATCAGCGATGTGGAGTACAGTAACGAAGTGGTGAAAGGTACACTTACCATCCACTCTAAAGTAGAAAAGGTTATATTTGATTCTGTATCCACCAAATCTTTTATTTCTGAATATTTTTCTAAGGGTATCACCACACTACCTCAACAATTTGATGTTGAGTTACCTATGACAACTCCAAATGGCACAACAGTCGCATCAAATTATAATTGTTATCTAATTGACGTTTGTGGGAAAGTGCTTCATGCAAATCTTGTGATCCTTCTTATAGTGGAATTTTATGTGATTCTTGGCATGGATTGGCTTTCTTTATATGAAGCCCATATTAATTGCCAAAGAAAGGAAATCACATTTAATATTCCCGATCAATCTGCTATCATCAATCGATTCAAGGATGAATATAACCTTCCAGTGGAAATTTCTTCCATCTTATGGGTCTTGATTCTAATAAATGAAGGTTATTTATCTCAAATAGTTGGAGAGAAACTCACGATTAAGAATACACCCATTTTACGGGAGTTTGATGTTGTCTTTCCGGAGGAATTGCCAGGTCTTCCACCAAATTGTGAAGTTGAGTTTTCAATAGAACGCATACCGGGTGGTATGCCCTTTTCAAAGACACCTTATAGAATGGACCCAATTGAGTTTCAAGAAATAATGAAGCAACTCTAAGAGAATCTTTATAAAGGATTCATACTCCCTAGTGTGTCACCTTGGGGAGCACCTGTTCTGTTTGTTAAGAAGAAATTTGGATCAATGAAATTCTGCATTGATTATCAAGAACTTAACAAGATCACTATCAAGAACAAATATTCTCTCCCATGCATTGATGACTCATTTGACCAACAATGCAGAGATCAATACTTTTCCAAGATTGATCTTCGTTCAGGGTATCATAAATTAAGGGTCAAAAGGGAGGATATACCAAAGATGGCTTTCCGTACAGGGTATGGACACTATGAATTTATAGTGATGCCATTTGGTCTTACTAATTCCCCTGCTATCTTCATGGATCTAATGAATAGAGTCTTTAGAGACTATCTTGATCAGTTTTTTGTAGTATTTATAGATGATATTCTTGTCTATTCAAAGAGAAAGTAAGAAAATGAAGATCACTTGAGAATTGTATTAAAGACCCTAAGAAAAGAGAATATTTATGCTAAATTTACCAAGTGTGAATTTTGGCTTCAAAATGTTTCATTTTTGGGTCACATAATCTCAAAAGAGGGGATATATGTGGATCCAGCAAAGATAGAGGTTATCGAATGATTACCGAGACCAACAACAGTAACTGAGATCTGAAGTTTTCTTGGTCTGGCTGGATATTATCGACCTTTTGTGAAAGATTTTTCATGATTATCAAATCCACTCACAAGGTTGACTCAAAAAGGAGTTAAGTTCGTGTGGATGGAGGATTGTGAAGAGAATTTCAAGGAGTTGAAAATAATTTTATCCAGTGCACCAATGTTCACACTGCCTTGTAGTGGAAAAAGGTTTGTGATCTACAATGATGCATCCAAGAAGGGATTGGGGTGAGTTCTCATGCAAAACGAAATGGTGATAGCTTATTCCTCACGGCTGTTGAAAATCCATTAGCAAAATTACCCAACTCATGATTTAGAGTTAGCTGTGGTAATCTTTTCCTTAATGATTTGGAGGCATTATCTTTATGGTGAAAGGTGTGATATTTATACTGATCATAAAAGTTTAAAGTATATTTTCACACAAAAGGAGCTGAATATGCGCCAAAGAAGATGGTTGGAGCTGATTAAGGATTATGACTACTCAATTCATTACCACCCTGGGAAAGCAAACAAGGTGGCAGACGCATTAAGTCGACAAGACCATGCTAGCTTATCCATGATGAGGATCACAAAAGATCCAATATTTATGGATTTACAAAGTATGGATCTTGGAATTATAATAGAATGGGAAAAATCATATCTTTCTCAAATGAATGTTCAACCATCTATACAAGTGAAGATTAAAGAGGCAAAAAAAGAATATGTCGAGTTACAAAAGAAGGTGACAAATGTTCTGGAATTCAACTTTGATTGTGATGGGATAATAAGGTTTAGGAATCTGGTTTGTGTTCCTCCCATCCCAGAATTAAAGAAGGTGCTGCTGGATGAGGCTCATAGTTCTTCATTATCTATTCATCCTGGAATCACGAAGATGTATAGGTAACAGAAAGATTACTTCTGGTGGGATGGCATGAAAAGAGATGTTGCTGAATATGTCTCTTGATGCTTGGTTTGTCAGCAAGTTAAAGCTGAGAGATATAAGTCTAAGGGTATGTTACAACCATTACCCATACCCAAATGGAAATGGTAAAACATCACTATGGACTTTGTCACTGGAATTCCTAAAACATCCAGAGGAAATAATGCTATCTAGGTCATAGTTGATCGTCTTATGAAGTCAGCACACTTCATTGCTATTAGAGAAGATTTCTCTCTGGATCATCTTTCCAGGATATATGTGAAGGAAGTGGTAAGACTGCATGGAGTACCACATTCCATTATATCTAATCGGGATACGAGGTTTACCTCGATGTTTTGGAGACTTCTTCAGCATACTCTACATACAGAGTTGAGTTTCAGCACTAATTATCATCCTCAGACAGACGGTCAATCTATGAGAACAATTCAAACTCTAGAAGTCATGTTAAGAGCTTGCACTATGGATTTTAAAGGTGGTTGGGATCAACACCTAACTTTGGTGTAATTTTCTTTTAATAATAGCTTTCACTCCAATATTCAGATGGCTCCTTATGAATCTCTCTATGGAAAGAAATGTCGAACTCCAACTTGCTGGGATGAAGTTGGGAAATGAAAGCTATTAGGACCTGATCTTATTGATAGGATCAAAAAAAAGGTCAGATCTATTCAACAACACATAAGAGCATATCAGAGTCGACAAAAAAGTTATGCTGATAACCGAAGAAAAGACCTAGAGTTTTAAGTGGGTGATAAAGTGTTCTTAAGAATATCTCCTTGGATGAAATTAATGAGATTTGGAAAGAAGGGAAAGTTGAGCCCTAGGTATATCGGACCTTTCGAAATACTAGATCATTTTGGGAAGGTATCTTACCATTTAGAACTTCCACCAAATATCCCTCATGTTCATGATGTGTTCCATGTATCTCTCCTGAGAAAATACATACCCGATCCTTCACATGTACTGATCTCAGAAGTTGTACCGCTGGAGCAAGATCTTTCTTATGAAGAACAACCGATAGAGATTCTGGATCGCAGTGAAAAAGTTCTACGAAACAAGACCACTCGCTTGGTGAAAATTTTATGGAAGAACCACCAATTAGAAGAAGCGACATGGGAGCTTGAGGATATGATGATGGAGAGGTATCCCCATTTTTTTTGTTACGAAGTGATGAATTTCGCTGGTGAAATTAATTTTAAGGGGTGTAGAATGTAACACCCTGATATTTTATGACAAGTATATTTTTTACGTCTTGTGTTATATGAAACATCAAAGTAATCATTCACTGCACACAACACTAGCTTGGCTTGCGTTACACGCAATCGCGACCTTCTTCGATAGCGTTTGTAGTACGCAATACTGAGTTTCACTAAACAACAATATATTATTATAATATTACAAACTAGCATTTATGAATAGTATTAAGTTAATTTTTAATTTTATAACAATATTATTCATCTTTCATGTTTTGGAGAACATGGTATGAGAACAAAATATATTTTTCAGGTAAAATAAGTATTTTTAAAAAAATGCAGTTTTTCCGCCTTTTGATGGCGCACCAACATTAAATCTAGTTTTTGAAAAGTTTATAAGTTCAATTTGACAAAATAAAATTCTTCTTTGGAATTAGGATATAAAAATTTACTTCGGATAGATTTTTCATATTATTCTGATAACTTTCATATTTTAATGAACAGTAAAAACACGCTATATTTTAATTAAAAACAAATTGTTTTCATCCAATACTTTATATGGTTTAATTATAATATTTAATGGTTTTAAAGTATAAATAGAATATATTTTTACCATTTAATATAATTTAAGTCATTAGCATTAATTTTACATTGAATTCTTAGGTAAAAACATTTCAATCTTTGGCAATGTTTTAACTTTTAAAACCCATTTGCTTAACAACGGAATTAATTCTAAATTAATTACTAAAACTTCTGTGTTTTGAATTTTGAAAAATGGATTCCATATTTGGATTCTTTGGGTCCAAATTATGTTAATAGGATACTTTTATTTTTTTTGATATTATGAATAGTAACTACGACAATTTTTATTTACCACAGTTAAAGGTAAATCTGGTAATTAATGGTAAAAATAAGATCATAAAATTACCCTAACACTTTCAAAAATACTATTGGATGAATATAAGTCGACCCATATCACCTAATGGTCGGAATAGATTCATTTCATGGGCTTTTGACCCTGAAATAATATAATTATTTTTAAAATCAAATAAAGTGACAACATGTCACTCTCTTAAATCTTATAAGTGTAATAATTTTAATTTATTGATAAACATCATAAAACATAGGATATAAATAGTCCCAAGAAATCTAATGAAATTATATACATCATACTAATTTATTTATAATTTTTAGGGATTAAATAATTATCATTATTTATGACATGATAATGATGTTGAAATTATTTTATTGATTGAATTGTCAAATAAATGATATTAAAAGTATTAAAATAAAAATTATATGAACTATTTAATGTGGTCCACTAATTTTATAAATAATTATGACATGTTATGAATCTATTAAATATTTTAGTTCGAACATATCTTCTGTGTATATTTTATTTAAATTCAAATAAATGAATAGTGTCAAAATTGAAACTATTGTTATTTTATAAAAATTACATATTATAACATTGATTAAAAATCACAAAAATATTTAACAATTATAAATTATACTTTATATGGTCGAAAACGTAATAAATTTTACAATTATGGACAATTAAAAACATATATGTAATTATTTATAATGATTTAAAAGTTAGAATATTATTACCACAAATAAAATTAAATAGATTATGTAAGGATAAATCATGTTGATAATGTTTAAAATAAATTCCCAACATGTATAATTTCTATTGGTTGATGATATTACAACCCGATCTCATCTAAGATTCATATTTGAGTCATTTTTGGAGGTTTTTAAGTGGGGTTGGAATTTATTATAAATTAATATTTCTTCTAATTCCAAAGGTGCCCCTCTCCTCCCTTATAAAAGGGCACCTCCTCCATCTCCTCCTCGCATCACATTGAGCCTTCAATCTCAGACAAACCATGCCAATTTATCTTCTCCACTTCCCTAGAAACATCCTAGATGTGCTGGTCTTCTTCAAAGACCAATATTAGTGCCCTAAAAGGAGGTTTCAAAGAGGTGCATCGAAAAAGAGGTAATATCTGTTAACGATTTTTTGAAATTTATTTCTTCTTATACTTCTTCTTATTTAGTTGTTTAATTATTAATTAATAACACCAGTATCACTAATATACTGATATGTTATTATAAATATGAAAACATCATATTTCACCTTCTATCCATCCTACTGAAAATTAAATCAATGCACGTGCGTACGTACGGAATACCGTCTCTACGCTGTGGTGTAATCTGTTTTCCAGCACCACCTTACTAGGATAAGTATAATGGTGTAAATAATAACTATATATGATTATTGTAAAATTATATTGATTCTGAAATAGTATACATACACTTCAATACAATTACATGATCATGTGAACGATATCATTGCTCGTACATACGTACAACCAACCATCTCCACGAGGTGATGTGACTTGTTCTACATGATCTTCATTGAATAATGATTATATAAATGAATTGAATGAATTGAATGAGTAAATATGATATATATTACACTAATACCATTCTGGATATGAGTTATCTATAACCTAAAAAGAATAATATGTATTTATTCTACAAAACACGCATAAGAACATAAAGCAATAAACACACGAATAACAAGTATCAATGAAATATTACTAATAAGAAGATAAGAATATGACCATATATTATATAATAACAATGAGTATGATTATGTAATTAGTTAATGACATTATTTAAATCATTATACAGGAGGTTCGGACATGTGCAAAGCATATCAGACCTAAGTTAAGGGAAAATATAGCAATCTCATTTTTATCTGAGATTGTTTATACTTCAGAATTTAATGGGGAATATTTATCCTCTACATCCATGTTTCCTAAATATGTAATATTATTTCTATCATCCAAAAATTTTTTAAATCCAATATTACACGTAGGTGAGTTTCAGTAAAAGATATGAATGGAATCTTTTGTCCTTTTTCGTACAAGGTACTTTTTGACTTTTTTGGCCAAAATACGTGAAGAATGTTTTTTTAACTTATATAGCATGAATGGATTTTTTATGATTTCATAGAACAATATTTCCATGAAGCTTCCTTTAAAAGTTTTCAAGATTATTTTTAATCTACTTATTTTAGTTTAAAATCTTATGACATGTTAAGAAAGGAAAAATGTTTTTGAAGTAGAAAGGATATTTTCCTCAAGAATGGAGTTCAAGTGTTTTATCAAAATTATTTTTCATCTAAGATAATATAGGGTTCTATTTTTATCCCTATTATTACATTTATTTGATTATGTTGTGATGGAATTATTTTTATGAAGTCCTTTATCTTATATGAATTTTTTTATGATTTCACGATGTTTAAGAATCCCATTGTTATTACATGGGTTATGCGATGATGTATGAATTATGATTTTGTGGCACCCATAAAAATGGTTTCATTATGATATGGGAGGGACCTATATCTCCCTCAAATTAATTGGGTAAAGATTTATATCTCATGAGATGTACATGGCTGGAAAGGCATGTTAATCGGGATCAGTGATATAGGACTAGAACGAGGAGTGAAATCGGTTCAATAATAGACTTTGTCCGCTATACTGGTCTTGGCAATGGGCCTTGACTAATATGAAATTATTTTATATGATTATGTGTGTATGCCACAAAGTTTCATGTTTTAAGTTATGATTATTGGGATTACATTTCACCACTATGATTTATCCTATGTTATGATATTATGATCTCTTTTTCAGGTTAAGATATTCAAAATGTTATGTTCTTATGAATATGATATGACTGATATTTCTTTTGTTTATCCTTACTGAGAATTTGAGATCACCCTTTTGTATGTTTTCTTTTCCCCAGGTCAGGAAGATGGGTATTAAGTAGAATATCCCAAAAAGGGACTCTAGATATGATGAGATAAACAAGAGACAATGTAGTTGATTTTATGAACCAGTTGTTTATGTTTCCCAGTTTCTAAAGACACTATACTAATATGTTCCTTTCATGGTTTTGTTATATGTCATAATAAGTATGCTTCAATTTTGAAGTAATAACAATGTATGTAGAGTATGGGTCTTTATAAAGTTAGGGTCATTATAAATAGACTACCCACCCACCCCCACCCTTGACTCTCAAAAATATCAATATACAAATACAAGATTCTATAAAAGGGAGGGTAAGTGGATTGTGGATATCATTTTCATCCAGATCATCACCCCAATGGTCTAAAAATGGTACATATAAACCCATTATAATAACTCTATAAATATTATATGTTAATCATCAACTTGATTAATAAATAATGATCGAATTATGAATTCACCAGTTCATCCATATACCATTTTAATAGTTAAATTAATATATACCCTTCCATCAAATGATGTTTAGAGGTATACCCCCATTTAGTAACTACCACAAATAGAGATAAATTAAACCACATATTCCATGTTGACTAATATCACTATTGTTTACTTCTATGTTTAATATAGTCAAATCAAAGTTCAAATCCCAAAGATGAGGATCCTTAATCAACTCAAACTCGGCCCAGGAAGAAGGAGACCAACACGAGCCCTAGGAACATTTTCTTTAATCGTTGTGATATTGGTCAGTCCAACTAAACCAATCCATGTAAAAGAGGAATTTGATCTCATTAATAATAATAATTCCCTTGAAAATAATACTCCCTCGCTGTATAGAAGAGGTAGAATAAGAAGACCTTAGAGATTCTCTACTATAATTTGAGGAAGGCATCTCAATAAACATTAATGAGCTCAAGCAAGTTAACCTGGGTATTGAGGTGGGTTAGGATCTCAATCTAATTATTGATTCCATGACTATAAATGATAAAGATACATAACTTAAATTCCCCAAACAGTACTGATATTCCTTTTTTGGTAAATATATAGAGATTCTATGTTAGTATCTCAATATGTATACTGATATTTTAGGTGTTACAGATAATCACTCCAATTATAGAAAATGTACCTGGGAATGATTCCATCTCATTCTAAAAAAATAATATCCAATTTTTGGAAGCTCATCAAATCCAACTTCACTAGAAAATTCTAATAATCAATATTTCACCCAAATATTTTCCATGTAATGAAAAGGATTGTTGGTATGCATCAAATTTTGGGATTTCAATCAGAACTATATAAAGGATGATTTCCCAGTCCCCATAATGGAGTTTCATATCAATGTGACTATCCTTTAAATGGCCTCTCCTACATGGATGGATATTTCAGATAAGACCATATCTTGATGTTCCTCAATGAAGTATAGTTCACTACCTCTAGGGAACCGCAGGTGATATATTTCTATCAAGTAATTCCCATTACATTTACGATTGATGGTGCCACATATCAACACACTACACATCATAAATTTAAGATCATTTAGGGTAAAACCATGTAATGTTTTTTTCAATATGTTATTGTAAAATATCATTGTGTTAATATCATCATGATTACATTAAAGTAGTTTACCACAAACTACTATATTACATAATAAAGATAAATCTCGTAAAGTGTAATTCTGGGGTAACATCTTGCTTCATGCCACTCTACCACAACATCAAAGTTGATCCTAGAAACTAAATGGAGATCCTTGACATTCCATCATCACAAAACATTAAAGGTCTAGGAGGATTCCTAGTACATCTTTACTATAAATGAAATTTGTTTCCAACCTTAATGGTAAATGATTTACCTTTATATTTCAGATGAGAAATCGAGTCCCCTACCATTGTGATGTTTATTTTCAAAAATTATTAACTAGAATTGTATAATATATCTCTTACCCCACCATTTTTAAGGCAACTAGTTTAAGGGAATCTACACATCTTGTGTCTAGAAACTGTGGATCAATTTCTCACCACAATTCTCACTTAGGGAAAAGATATATCCAAGGAAAATAGTATATATTATCTCAACAAAAAAAAAATAAAAGATACATATATCTAAAATTTCAACAATGATATGAATTTCCTTACATTAATCATTAAAGTAAAAAATCTTAGACACTACCTGTAGCATCAAGATGTCTAGTTTTTTTAATTGATCATCATAAATATATCTTAAGTCATCCTATTCTAACTAAAAATTTAGCATGTTGGGAAATCCTTATTTGATAGTTTTAAAGTCATTTCATGTCTCAAAATCTAATGAAATTTTAGGTATTGGAATAATTCCTCATCACACTCCTTAATTACAAAATGTACACCAATTAATATAGAGCTCCCAGATATGGGAGTTTTCTTTCTTTGAGATACTACAAAAATATGGGATTTGTATTTTTAAAGTCCTTCTAAGACACTATTAATAAGATTAATTTAATAAAGAAATATTAATTGGGATTTCATTGGAGTTTTTATCTTCTCTCTATTGATGGTGGTTCTACTCTACTCATTTTTATTGTTAAATAGTTCAAATAATAATGAGACGACAAACAAAATCCTCATTTTAGGTTAGACTTGACTATCCTGATACTAATTACACATTTCAATATCATGGGTGACTCTAGTGAGTGGTCATGTTGATTACTGGTTAATATAAAATTAATAAGTGTTAATTGATCCCTTTTACTGATTATGTGTGAGGGTTAATGGAAGCATTACACTTTGATCCAACACTATCTCTTGACCCATATTCTAAAAATTCTTTTGGTGATTCATTGACTAATTCAACCATAACCCTTGATGTAACACCATGTGAGTTTACAATATATTTTCCCCTTAAATTAATTCTTTTATTTGATATATTTTGATACATTAATAATATAACTTTACCTAATAGTGATATATATTTTTAAAATGATAAATTAAATGATTTTATAATGTAATATTAGGTCTGATTCACATAAAATACCATTTATTTTATAGAATTTTTTAGAATTTTTTGAAATATTCATTTTTTTAGATTTAATACATCTATGAAATGAAAATTCTATCAATTTTTAATGAAATGATAATATCACATAATGAATTCAATGCAATGATTAATTAATGATAAAAAATACTAGTCTAATAATTCTCGACTGAACAAATTTTTTAAATAAATACATTATTATAATTATATATGTTTCTATATAAAAAGAACATTTACCTTATTTTAGATATTAAAAAATGGAAAATTATTTTTAAAAAACGAATAAAAAATTAATTATTATTCCCACAATTATTATCTATTGGTTAGAAATAAATATAAAATCATAGGAAGGTTAAAAAACAATATTTTTCTTAAAAATATTTTTCTGTGTACAATATTTTTACCTTACTAAATTACATTAATCCCAGTTCATGTATGATTCAAATTAACATTTTATATAAAATATTAAATAATGTAAATTAACATTTATCTAATGGTTTTTCACTATTAGATGAATGACATAAATTATTTTTATACTTAAAGAGACATTTTTTCTAAAAACATTTTTATGTATTTTTTGTGTTAATTTTAGAATTAATTTCTTACACCTTTAGAAAATGATTATGATAAAATGGTTTACATGTTTGATATCATATTATCCAAATTCAGTAAAAAGGTACATTTTTTTATTAAAAATTAATTGTTACGATTGTAAAATTTAGGTCATCGCGATAAAGGATAAAATGGTTAAAAGGGGTTAAAATAAATAATATGGCTTAAAATATAACAAAACATTTATACTTATTTGATTGTATGAGTAGACTTTTTTTCTCCCTCATCTCAGTTTCCAAATTGGGAATATTTTGTTACAAACAAAATGATCCCATTATCTAGACACATATATATACCCAAAACACTTATCATATCTCCTAAATTTTTTATAATGGTTCTAGTATCATCCAAACACTCACCTAAGAAGGCTTAATGAGTGATCCAAAGGAGGTTTATTAAGGAAGTGGTAATCATCTCAATTTAGTTAAATCAAGTTTCTTTATTTATCCTCCTACTACAAATATTCTATAACTATCTCAATATAATGAAATAATTTTCATTATTATATGGAACTGTTATTATGATTATGTAATAAGCATTATATTCCTCATTTCTATCTAAATGAAAATTAAAACTTCACTCAAGCATAATTGTAGACTACAACCTCAATCGAGCAGTGTTTTTAATATTTCATCACTTCCTATCATGTATTGTTATAATTATGCATTCAATGAACTAATATGATATCTATTACATGATTATGATTTTTTGAAAATAAATTATTTTGTAACTTTATTTATATCCATCCAGGTAAAATTAAAAACTTCACACGTGCTTATTTTCAAACTACGACCCCCATCAAATGATGTATTCCATATTTCATCATATCTATTCATGGATGGATATGAAAGTGTATATAAAAAATAAATATGATATCTACTACATGATTAAGAGTATGGAACTTGCCCCATCTTATAATAACTAAAATTGTTGAACCAAAACATTCCTGAAAAGCATAACATTTAGCACCCAAATACTAAATTTAACAACACATTTCTAATAAAAAAACTATAATAAATTATAAGTGAATTGTAAATAGTAATATATTTTGAAATATTGTATAAATATGGATGGTTGAAAATTTTAATTTTATTATTCCATAGGATATATTGTCTTCAACTAATTAGAAGGCTGGGGTATTATCTTATTTTATGATCACACTAGTTATTATGAATGTTTATATTTTAATTCCAATTGTACGAAATTGTATGCTATTTAAAACATAATCCCCTATATTTTTATTCTAATAAATAAATCTTTAGGTTTTTCAAGAATATATTTCAATTTTTAAACTTTTTCAAAGACAAAAATAATGAAAAATAATTTTGTAACATTCCCCTGATTTTCTTCTTTTAGGTCAGTGATCTTTTTATTCAATGTCCATATTATTTATACTATCTAAAAAAATGTTATTTAATTTCACCCAATGATTTTATAATGAAATTTTCAATAATCATCGATTTTATATACTATGTTTCAAAATGGAATCATTTCCATTTTCTGGTGTGGTTATTTGGAGTTTCATTACAAATGTGCTAAATATTTTTTTACACTTACCAATTAATTGAAATTTCCTACCATTAAGATAAATATTAATTACGAATATTAGTTTTGGATTTTACATGGGATTTAATGAAAAAGAATATTAACATTTTTTTGGTACTTTTAACTTTTAAAAATTTTCAAAATGAAAATGATTTTTCTTCTTATTTTTCGTAGCATATTTTTTGTTTTCTAAAATGTTATTTATTTACTTCAACTTACTTTAATGATAATTATTATTTAATACAGATATGAATTACTGATAACATCCACCTTATAACTTTGGGTGTATTATTATTATTTCTTGAAGAAAGTTTTATCAAACTCATTTCTTTTCCATGGATTAATTAATCTATGATTGAAAGATGAATGCTCACATGTTCTTATATAATAGAAATGAATATTTTACTATTTTTTATAGGTGGTTCATTTATATACCTATAGTAAATTATGTAATGTTTTATTTCCCCAGAAATCCAAGGCTACAAAAGTGGTTTGGCTAATCCCAAGTTCATTCAAGTGTAGTTAAAACAATCCCACATAGGTAAATGGGTGGTTTTCCCAAGCCTATTTTGTAATGAATATAAGGGTGGATATACATAAATTTTGATTTTTATTATTATATTTATACCATAATTTTAAGATAAACACTTAATAAGTATTCTTATTTCTATTTTATTCTCACATGGCACGTAATTTTTTGATGATTCGCACTCTTATGACTCATGTCAGATGTTATTCATATGCCTTATGCATTTACTCATGATTTGAAATTTTTATATTTGGTTATGATATTTTTGTTCTCATACTATTAGTCTCATATTATTATCACTAATGATCTTTAATTTAGGCCTACCATGTTTATCCTTACTAAGAATATGAGCTCACTCCTTTTTAGGGTTACATTTCCCATGTTTATTAATAAGGATTTTAAGTATGAAAATTATAGAAGGATAATATGTGAGAATAATATTTTTTGAGAATATTGAAGGATTTTCCTAAATAATTTGGTTATTAATCTAGTCACCAAACACAGAAAAACTTTATGGTTCATGGGTATGGATTATTATGATAATTATTGAATATTTATCTATAATTATATAATATTTATGTAAGTTTCGTCAGTTCACCTCACTTGAAGATCCAAACTAGGATGAAAAATTCATTTATATCATAAATAAAAAAATATTATTTCTATTTATATATAATAATATTTAAAAAAATCAATAAGATAAATGTCACGTCAGTGTAGGGAAATTCGATATTCTTGCTAAGAGAAACTACAATCAGATGGTTTTCCCCTATATTGGACTTCCTATAGAGTGAAATTATTTTTTACAAAAAATAAATGAAGTGACATATTGGAATGGTAAATAAATTCCATATCTTATGGAATCCAAATATCATATAAACTAATATAAAAGTCTTGATTTGATGTATTCCTCCTTACTAGTTTTTAAGGAGGAGATACCCTTATTTTTCTAAAGGATGTTCATATTTGTGATTATGGAAATCATTATTCCATATTCAATATTTCCCATCAATTATGTTAAATATGGGTTTCTTTTATGCTATAAATGATGTATGAAAATATGAAGTATACAATAATGTTTCATGATTTCAACATACATTCTAATTTTATCCATCAACCCCAAGATCATTTCCACACCTCTTGATAATCTTGGACATTTTCAAAATGGGGAATAAATGACATGGGTCCAGATCTCCAAACTAAATTTATATAGTTATAGTATATACATATAGCCACATACTTAAAATCCAATTGGTATAAGGTTATAACCCTCAAGGATATTAGAATAATTTTTGTCATCAATTTCATGAATTTCATATTATTCTAATATTTGGTGTCCCTTACAAAATATTGATATACAAGGGAACCAATTTATTCTATTTTGAATTGAAACATCTATATCAATAATAAAATATTTATTTTAACCCCTCCTCCCACTACTCTGAAATAGAAAATTGAAAACTATTTTCTTTCAATAACACCATGTCTTATATCATTCAATATTTTGTGAAAAAAAAATAATTCATTTCTATATAAAATATTACATGATTTTTGGTCTTGTCACAAAAAACCCAATATTTCTATAATATAGAACTTATATTCTCTCATATATGTAAAATATTTGGTCCTACCCATTGAGGTTTAGATACCCTCACTCCATATCACCATTTGTAATAATATATCTACATATGAACTATCCCTAAAAAGACTTGATGACTTGGAAAGGATATATAATAAAAGGATGTTCATATAAAACAAGTTAAAAATAAATTTGAACTATATTATTTGATCATTAAATAAGAAAATTTTCCTACATTCATTACTATAAGTAAATATGGCGCTAACTCTCAAAAAACAACTAATATTGGGGAAGTCACATATGAAACTTAAATAATAATGGGAGAGACCTTATACCATAAAAAAGCTTAACATCAATGGATCCTAATTTTTTATCATGGTTAATAGATATTACAACACTCTATCCTATAATTAAATTATTTCCATGAAGTATGTTTCATAACATTATATTGGGTTCATATCATCTGAGTGTTAAGACATTATAATACCTAGCATAATGTTTATGATGTATCGATATAAATGGAATAAAACATATATCCTTTTTTCCTGAAAAAAAATTTAACTATAATATCATAATAATAAAATGTAAATCTATAAAAAAATATTTACATTCCATAATATACCGAAATACTTATAGTGGATCATAATCACTTGATATTAAACTACCTGATGTGTGTCAAACATCCACCCATTTTATGTGATCTGGTGTGATAAGAGTAATCTTCTAATTTTCAATTTTACTAAAACTAATAATGAATCAAATGATATTAGAATTTTTGTTTCATTTACCCAATTATAATTTTGGAGTTGCATCATATTTAAAGGTATTAATTTCAATCTTTTTTGAATGAAAGTAAATTACATAATAAATGGTTTTTCCAGTAAGACATTAAACTGATTAGAATGGTTGAACTTATTTTTCATAATTTCCTTGAGTGGTAGAATTTTTTTTAATATCAAATAGTAATATCAATCCTTATCCGTAGTCCCATGAAATAATAAAAATCTCCCCTTAATCAAATATACAATCCAAATCTATATGAGAATTTCTGGCATGAAATTCCTATTTAAACGATTATGATTCCATTCATAAAAAATGCACCCTATTTTATATCTATAATTCTTTAGAGGAACTATAGATTCACATTACTACGCTAGTATCATGGTTTTTTGAACCTATGACTAGTATTATGATCCCATATCGTAATAATTTTGTGTAGCTTGATTTTGGTAATCATAGGATATGTCGTGATGCATGGATCCCATATCTTAGGCCAAGTCACAAGCCATAATCAATTGTCAGCACATAAATAAACTAGGGATTCAGAATTCACATTCACATTGTAGTTTTGATAATTTCAATGCATTAGGTTCAATCTATCATTATCTTTCCCCTGCACAAAATCCTGATCGATGAAGGTGATTATATCAAAAACTACTGAAGGCTTGATTTTGTATGATTCATGATATATAGTTATACTCAAAATCTTATATTCCTAACCCAAAATACTAATACTTTTTAATCATGGTGATCATTACAAATCACTCTTTCGAGTTACCTATGATTCCCAGACACTTATATGAAACCACATAAATATCCCCTATAAAATATCTTAGAATAACTGTGTATAAAATTATTTCTAATATTTTTGTATATATAGTTATTATTGGTTCTCATATCATAGGCCTAGAAACAAATTCATATCAAACTAAATCCAAATTATCCCCAAAAAAGAGATAAATCCTTGTAGGAGTTCTAGTTTCACTATTTTATTACATCTACTGACCTATATTGAGAATAAAATATCCCCCTCCAACATGAAACAACATCATATAAATGTGGTTTCTTTTCATTCCACATGGATTCAAACATTGTATAAGACAGCCCTAATTTCATATTTTATTTGAACCATGATTATAATTTCTCCATATAATTTAATCTATGTGCGAGTTTTTCATCCTATCATAATATTTCTAGTGATACATAGATCATCATTTCTCATCCCAACCAATAATTTCCCCATTAACCAAATACCTCTCAATGTATGGTCTTCTTAATCACATCAGGCCTTGAATATACACTCAAAAACATTTATATTTATATTATATAGTCTTCATTGGATGAGGTTAAATTTCATGCAATATGATCCACCATGAATGTGTTTAAACTTCTTTAAGTGGACTATTATATGAGGTCTATCTATCCTATTTATATCCATATTTATGTATCAACCACAATATGATGTTATTCATAAAACAATGTTATGATCAATTATTACCCATGTTTAGTAGTTTTTTCTAGTGTTTGGTCCCTTTATTCACATAGGGTTTCCCTCTTGAATTAAACACAAATATAATTTTATTTTTTTATACATAGGCTGAATCTCCCACATATAGTGTTACTAATCAAATAATATTAATCTAAATGATATATCATCTAGTATTCATGGTCATAAAGATCATTAAATAGTCCCTGAAACACAACCCAATTAAATTACATGAAATCATAATCCATGTAGAGATAAATCATGTTGGGGAAACTCTGGTAGGATAAAATTACTCTTTCTCACACATGATCTAATCTTATGAAAACTTGTGTCTCTAATCATGAATACATATAATGGATATTATTATTTTCCTATCCCATAATATGGCATATAACAATTCCACTCCCCTGTACATAAGATAGATCAATATAAGGAGTAAAATTAATAAATAAATACATGTTTCTTGGTTCATGTCACCTCAATATATATAGTGAAATATTAATTGTATGTTTTGTAACCATCCTCAAATTTCAATCCATTTTCATCACCATTTTTTTCATTTATTTTAGCCAAACCAAATCTGGCATGGGACTAAAGATCCTTTGAAATTTTTGAAAATTTCATTCCCATAAATCAAAAATAGTTTCATCAGTACTTTAGATCTCTAAAAACATTTCCAGGATATTAGAATTGAGCACATTCAACACTAAGGGGCACTTATTCTTGATAATAGTCAGCAGAGCTACTATATCCAGCCCTTCCAACTAGATTCATGTTTCAGGATAAAGATGGTTTTCACTAATCTTCATACATATCATAAAATATGATAATTTATACCATCATTGGAATGTGTTTAGTGGTCATTCATAACATACTTATATCATATCTTTATTTCGTGATTAAAATTTCCTCAGATCATGATTTAAATTATCATCAATACCTTCAAAATGTGTTTGGTTTTTTCAGCTACAAATCGACATCTAGGTTATCATATTTAACCAATATATTTCTATAAGAACTATGACCATAATTTTTGTGCTTATTCCCATGAAATGATCTATACTATAATCTAATACCTTATTCATATTAGGTTAATATTTCCATTTTTACATAGGTTGTCTCCAATTTTTATCCGAGCACTATTACCTAAAGTTGTATGCAACACCGTAAATTATATATAATTTAATGGAATTGGTCTTCTATTTAAAGAAATTAATCCTTTATATCATCTACATATAGGATTCTCTAGTAATGACTGTATTTATATGACCTTAATCTCTATCTCTCAATAGTCTAAATTGAAGGACTGTTAAATTGAAAATGAAAATTGGTATGACATTTGTCTTATCAGAAACCTAAAAATAGATCATTGAGAACAAATCAGGTTCCGACTTATTATTTCATCCCATTTTATGACATAGAAAAAAAAAGAGACGATAGGATGATAAAAAAATGTGAGAATTTTTTGTATCCCATCGTATGGCCATAGAAAAATTTAATCTATGGTCATTGGACCCATTGGTCTAGGAAAAATTTAAACCAAATTTTTATCCATCCTATATATATATATATATATACTGATGAAATTTCATGTTTTCCCTTCACACTGAGAATGTGTTCAATCTATTTTTTGATAAAATTTTGGGTTCTTAAACCCTTCATAAGGGTCTATTTCTCTATAATCCTACTTCATTACTTATGTTGTTTGAATACTCATAAATCATTCATCTATATAGATAATGAGAGTATTTAACTCCAAGGGAAACCACAACCTAGAAATAATATTAATGGTACAATATTCATCCCTTCTAACCAAAGGTATTTTTTCATATTAATGGTAATTTTCTCCAATATGTATAAAACTCAACAAAATTTTCAAAGGAAACCATTCATTTGAATGTGATCATTGGTATTCCTATTTAAAATTTATTTTTCCTATCATCCCTCAATCAAATGTTTTATGTTATGATTTATACAATTCATCATCCTGATATTCAATGTGGTTTTGAATAACAAAAACTTTCACCATTATTATATCATTACTATTTTCAATGAAATATTGTGATATATTAATCTTGAACCTATTTTGGTCCTTATCATGTGACCCTAAATTAAATGACACATTGGTCTAAGAACCACAACCATAAAATGTGTTCCTTCAATTCTAGAATAGATTATACAAGTATTGGGACCTCATTCGTATTGGTTTTTCTTATTGATATAAATATATAGAACATATCATTCTTTTAGTTAAAGTTATAGAACATTAAACACCATCCCTATTGGTCCAAGCATTATGATCTAAAATTGTATGCATCTATCTATGAGGTTTCCTACCCTTGTATAACTGTGCACTCATTTCCATCGGGTTTTTTATTTACCTAATTATAGGGGAGACTACCTCACCCTTAATCAATGTTCTTTGACTCTAAGTATCAACTACAATAGTATAGCTTAAAATTTCTTAAATTTCTCGAGTAAAGATACATAACATACACCTTTTTCAATCCCCACAAAGCGTTACTTTGAAAAAAATCAAATACATACTCATATGCAATGTAAATCTTGGGCGTTTCATCATGTTTTGGATCACATGATGTTTTTTTTGAATTGTTTGGTTAAGGGTATTTTTAAGGCCTCACTCAATTGAGTGCGTCAGGTTCTCCATTTCTTTCATATTACCTAGAAACTCCCAATGATTCCCTCATATGTAACTAGGTATAGACCTTCTTTCTACAGGCTAGCGGCTAGATGGGTTTTTTGCCCTAATGACTCTGGGGGACTCACATTGGTCAAGAGTATAGGAGGTCGGTCCCATCACACCCTTTTTGGTGGAATTATTTCCTACTCTAGGGATATCTTATAGATTTATGATATGTTCAAAAACTCCTTCCTAATCTAGATATTGGACCATTTATCCTAAAAATGACTATAGGTTAGCTGTCTTTCATGTGAAAAGGAATGGGGTCTCTTCATTGGATCCTTCTATATGTATCTGAGGTTCTCCATCATTTTATATAAATGGGCGGATGCTTCTGTACTAAATCCGTATAACCAAGTTCTTTAGAATGCACTGCCATGAAAGGAGGTAGTTATTATTCTATGGATGGGATTGAGCCATTATGAGGTGTCATATGTATCTTTGTTATTACATGAATAAAACCCACATAGTTCATTAGACCCATGCAGTAATAGATCATGTAGAAATGACTTATAAGGGTGCTCTATAATAATGGGTATTCAAGATCAATTCTTAGAGGGACATCCTACATTTCCTGAGTATAGAGAGAATCAATGTCATCATAGTTTATTACTTCATGGCATATATATCATGGTCACCCCTATCATTATATATACTCATGTTGTTGAAGATAATATTATTGTAACTCCATAATATTATGTGAGCCATGCTCTGTGAAATAGACAAGGGATATATATTTATAATTTCATTTCTCATGAAGTGGAAATTATGCACACATATTTCCCTGAGACAATGTATCATAGAAGATAGTTCTGAAAAAGAAGTCTTATTTATCCTCATTACAGTAGGAATCAGAGACATATCATTTAGTAGATTTATCTTTCCATTGATGGATGAGGTAATGTGATTATCTCCTGGGACAAATTGGGTCCCAATGGCTGATATTTTAGATTTGGGAAATGAATTACATATAAAGGGGTGTTTTATTTGAGCTATAGCCTTAGGAAGGATTCCTACATATCCTAGTTATTTCTGGAATTAGAGTTCTCATAGTTTAATTGATATGGGATTATACACTGAGACCACTCATACCATTTTAGAGGTTTATAGTGCCACTTTTATGATCATTGTACCTCCCTAAGCCCACATGATCCATAATTGTTGTAATATATAGGGGATAGAAATTAATTGATGTCATTGCTTTGAATAAAGGAATTAGAAGCTAGAATTTCCATGGATGATAAATATGAAGCTAAAACCTCTGGTAAGGAGGAATATGTATCCAAAATATGGTAGGAATTAGTGTCATTGTATTTCCCTTTATATTGGGCAGTATTCCCTATGGATACCCATATTACGTGGCATGATTTTTTAGAGTGTGTCTCATGACCCAGTTGACTTGTTTGGAGGAAATTGTAAGATCAAGATGGTTTGTTCGGGGAGACATCATGTGACCTAGTTGGCTAGCCTAGGAGGTGTCACATGATCCAGCTAACATGCCCTAGTGTCATTCATAAGAGTTTGTTTTACATGTATGGACGGTTTCATAAGAGTCAGTGTGACAAGGATCAGATGATGTCGTATATCTTGGATAACATCCTTGGCGGTCATCGTGAGACCTAGCTGACATGCCTAGAGGTAATTTTGCATCTCAACTGACTTCTCTATAGGGTGTCATGAGATCTTAGTTTTCATGCCCAGGTGCAAATGCGAAAAGTAAGTAACATGAACAAGTTCTATTATATGAATTGGTGATGTATCTGACAGATGTCACAAGGATTGGGTGATAGGTCCAGAGGGATCCATGAGACCAAAGTGGTGTCACAAGTGGGACTATATGAATTTCTCTAACACACCTGAAGGATTTTTCATGTCCCAAATAACATGATGAAAGAGCATAGCGAGATCTAGAAAATGTGTCATGGTGCCTTCTTCTGAGTTTGGATGACTCACCCGAAGCACAAGAGGTCCAGCAAACATGTATTTCACATAATTCTTCCCCTTTTAATCTAGGTTATATCCCTTTTATTGAAAATATCATAGGTTTTTTCAATATCAGTTTATCTTGAGTCTTGAATGATCTGGGGGATATGTGGTATGTTCTTCGCACAACCTGTTAGCAATCCTTTGCATGATCTATGACTGATCAGGTGATGTGACTTAAGTTTGGCGTATGATTGCTCCAATGTTTTTCCAGTATATTACCTGATGAAATACTTACTAATCATGAGATCAGACACTCCGAGATGTCTGCTCTATCCTTTGTGCCTAAAATTCCAGAGGCTGAGAGTCAAATCCTCTAGATTCCCCCATTTTTCATGTTGGGAAGGGAATTTATAGGAATCTACGCCCTAGTTGTTCAGTGCATTATTTGGTGCATCTAGAGTAAATCCAAGATGGAGTCGTAAAAGGGCTCTTACACCACATGGCTTCACGAATATACCACTCCAAGCGCATCCCCTAATTTTCAAGGACCGTGAGTCCCTCAATCAAGCAGCCTTTATTGGAGTATTTCAAATAAATGGGGACTCTTTGAATCATGTAGGAATGTCTAAGGACTTTTTTATTATCATATTGACATTCCCAAGGGCCTCTATAAGATCAAGATGCCTATTGAAAGGGCCTCGCATGATATTGGGTGTCTATTTTAGGAGTCTTATGAGACATATTTTTTGACTTATTAAGTGTGTCTCAAGTATTTTATGACCACAGTATCTCTTAATTCCTTCCTTTTTATCCCCCTTTTTTTTGTGAAAATGGTTTCGACTCATGTGAGATTGCATGAGTAATTTCAAGGAAAACTAATCTATTTTTTGTTGATGTGTTACATGACCCAGAAGGCCCTATAAGGGTGTGCGAGCATTTCGTGGGAAATTTCATATGTTTTTTCCTTATGGAGATGAATAGAAGCACATGGTTTCCAAGACATATCTAAGGATTTTTTTGTAACAAAGATTACAAGCCCCAGAGACTCTTTAATGTGACATGGACATGTTGGTAGGGACTAGAAGTGTCTTAATGATCAGCAGGGGTACGCCACATGTCTTTCAGTGACCCCTAATAGCTCATGCCTCCCCTACTATCTCCTATGTTTCATTTCATAAATTCGCAGAGGTCTTGTGAGTTTACATGGAATATTTCATGCTTGATTACACTTATAATTGATGATGATTCATGTGAAAATTATGACTTCTAAGGTTCTCCTCATTTTTGGAATCCTTCCTCTCATATTCGGAGGAATTTCAAGTTGGATTTCCAGGTGATTGTTTCTAACAAACCATGTGGCCTAGGGAAACCCAATCGGTTTTCACCCATGTGATTATTGATAGTCTGAAAAACCTTTGCAAAATCCAAGGGACTCAATTAAATGGGGATTTCTGGGATCCATAGTAGGTTATACGTTTCATTTGGAATCCTTATGTGGCCTTATAATGGTAATGTGGTCATGATTCTCTTAAAGGTTCATTGGATATATAGGTCATGACCATCTTCATCTTCCTTTTCTTTTATGGGGGAAATAATACCCATATTTCAGTATTTATTCCCTTTAGAGTTATTCTAGGCTCATTTGATGGGAATCAACAATCCCCCCCCCCCCCTTAGCAGTGATGTCTTAGGAGAAAAGAAGTTGGTTCTGAGGAATGTAAATTCACACCAGATTCATTGGTGGTGTTGTGAATCAGTGCCTTGGGTGACGTTTAGTCTACTGAGTGATGCTTCGTATTTGTCAAAATGCTCTATATATTAGAGTGGAATAGAGAAATTCATTCCACTTACCACCACTTCTCCAGAGTGCTCTCTCTTTTTTTCATTACGTGCATCCATCGTAAGACTATTCCATGGATCCTAGTCATGAGACCATGTTCATGAACATTCGTCATGAGATATTTCATGTAAGACCTTCTTCTTCATAGTTTTTCATATAGTCCAAAAACAAACTCTACTTCAGTAATTATTTTGTAGCTTCAGCCATGTGGTATTAATATGGTCTATAGGGTTTCTTGTGGGCCGATTTATCATTCTATTTGATCAATTCTAATGTTCATGTTCTGGTCACAAGATGGAGAGTCTCTAACGGGGTCATATGATTACATGATACTTTTTGGGGACAATGTGATTTGCGAGTCCTTTGAGTGTGAGGTGATCTAAAAATCCTTTATGTGATTCAAAAATTGCTTTTTGATTCATGTGATCTGAATAATTGCATCGACACATTCTTTCTATTATTTTTTGAAAATATCAAATATTCTCTTTCTCAGACATGGTCCACATACTTTTTTTCAGATGGATTACAGTTCACATTGTGGTTCCACAGCTGCAGATAACCAATGGTCCAATATTTCAACAAATCACATTATTGATCCATGATATTGTGTATATATTGATAATGAAAACTTAAAGAGGTTCATTTCATATAAAATCCAAAAATATAAATTATCTCATCGACCTCCTTTGTATGGGTTTGGTTTAATATATTTTCCTACCATTCCTCCTCGAAATTTAAATCTTCCCCCCACTAGGAATCTCATTCCCTTGAATTTGATTTGGAAAAAATTTCTGAGGATGTTTGGCCAATTTCATCTCAATCCCAGGGTTTATATTATCTATTTTCCAACTATCTTCTGGGTCCTTGTGGCCATGATTTTTTCTAAAAATATATCACTCAGAGGAATTCTATTATACTCACCTCTTCTTTGGATAATACAAGTTGTGGATGGTACTTGAAACGGGACCTCCATCCTAGTGTAAATTACTTTTATTAGTGGGAATGGACATTCTATGTCATGAAAAGATGTTTTAGGTTCGCTAATGACTTATATAGGGTTCACCTTTATAAAACAATATGGATCTTTCAATTATCATTTATCACCATACTGACCTCCTTTGACAGAATATCATACATTAGTTCCCTAGTACCAATAAATTTTACTTTTCTCATAGTGAAGTGGGAATTATCCTATGAGATGTCTATTAGTTGGGTGGAATTCTTCCCCTTGGAGAAATTCAGGATGAATTCCTCCCTGATGCAGATATCTAGGATGATCCTCAGTAGACCCCAGTTTTGACAAGGGAGATTAGTATTATTTTAAGGGGGAAATTGAAGAAAGAGATGATAATTCACTCTCTTATATATTTTATGTAATGTATCAATATTTTCCTCTATAATAGTGGAGTTAGACTAGCCACTATTCCCCCTCATAGGTGCCACTCCCAACAAATTTGTGATAGTAACGTATCGTATTGGTATATCTTGGAGGCTAGAGATTATTCCTCATTAGGATATTGTGAGAACTTGGAGATCCCTAAAAAATCAAGTCTGGTAGGTTTAATATCAATTTTCATGAATGTTTGGATCTTTCCAGCTTGGGATACGTGTTTCAGAATCCATGGTGAAACGTTGGTGAAAGTAGTGTGTCTTGAAAAATGGTGGTGTCTTAACATGGTGTTACTAGTAATTGAATTCCTTTACCAAATTTTAGGTAATATTCAATATGGTATCACCCCTTATAGGATCATTGGTCCTATTTAGTTAATTTTTGTCTTGATGGGGGTTAATTTCTATTATTATGAATATTACAATGCTTCCAGGATCACAGATACAATATCCCATACAAGATTGTTGAATATCTCTAGGGTTGAGGCTACGTATCTAAGACCTTCTGAGGTTAAGGATGTTCTACTTCATCCTTAAATATTTGATTTTACCCCCTTTCATGCACCAGCTAGGACAATTACTAATAATATAAGCTTATACGTTGATGAAAGATCTTATATATTCTTCCTTTGGATAGGGTTTTCACAACCAGCGTAAATGAGATGGTCATCTACAAGTCCTATACACAATATCAATTTTTTATCAGTTTGGTTTTACTTAAAGGGTAACCGCCTTACTGTAGTCATCTTTCGAGGAGAGTGACATCCCATATTTATTTGACAATTTTGTAAGATGCTAACACATGAATACACTTAGGATGAGATTATTCTTCAACCTTCTAATGCTTCTTCGGCTTTCCTTACCTATGATTATGCACTGTCTTGGGTAACAAATTATCCAAATGGTGTGCTATTTATTCCTTTATGTGTATATTCCTTTTTCCTCACCAATTCATTTGTTCGATGAAATTATCAAATTTATTAATGATCTGGATGAGATATTGAGAATGTGACCTTGTTCAGGTGAAAACTAATCAAACGGTAAAACAGATTCTATCAGGAAAGTTAATCATCCAACATAGGCTATAGATCATCGTTCCATTTAAATAATGTCATATGGGTCTTCTTCTCTTACTTTGGTATTGATTTGACTGGTTATACATCTTTTATTCACACCTACCTCTTTAGTTCCAGAGGCTCGGACACATCATAGTTTGATCAAGGAATCGATTCACATATTGATTACTGGGACCCCCTTTTAAATATTCTATAACCAAGTGTAAGGCCTTCACCAGTTATTTCATAACATAGGGGTAGGCATATTTCATCAGTATCCTTTTTATGAAATTATGTATAAAATTATCTTTGACCAAAGAGACATGGCCATGAAGGAAAGGTATTTTCACAATATTGTGAATGAGGCTTCCCACTCAAAGAAAATGAGGGATATGAAGGAGGAATTGGAGTTGGGTCATCAGTGTTTATCTATAAATCAAGACCATATTGATACTTGGACTATGGATAAATAGAGATATGAAGATATGATTGCTTATCTGAGGTCTAAACATACGACCTCATCATCCTCATTAGCCACTACTCAGAGGGAGGGTTGAAAATTTTACTACTCTGGTTGAGGTTCTCCGCTCTATGGTAGAAGTGGAAGATGCCGGGAGAGCAATACTCTAATTCTCAATTAATTCCACCTGTAAGAATTTTGTTCATCTTCCTAGTGTAGCCAATAATATTTTATCATGACTCGACTTTTATATGTCACTCCATTTCTTTGATGAGGTTGTAGATAGACTCCACAATGTGAAGATTCCTCTCTTCTTTTCATATTTTGAATGAATGTGTTTTTTGATTCCCCTATAATACTATTCAATTTTATTCCCTTCATGATGTGTATGATATCTTTTCACTCTTACATTTTGAAAATCACCACCAACACCCATCCCTTTCATTATATCTGAATGAACATAAATTTCTGGAATCAAATGTTGAAATTTTAATAGATTCCCTCTATGAGATACTTGTGAATTCCTACCATCAAAAGATCATTTTTTTTCTAATATGTTCTATCTATCTTGATATCCTCTAACTTGTCGAGGGATCATCCGAGTAGGACATATGTCCTAAAGGGTGAGTGCTTTGAATCTTCACTAAAAGTGACTAGATTTTTGCTAGAGTGGCTTCATCATGTTAAGACCATGTAGTGGGACTCCAAGTATTTTATAGTCTAGATAATTCCTATGTGCTTTAGTTTTCAGTCTTTTAGCTTTGAACTTCCATTGATTTAGATTATGTTTGTTTATCTTGGAACTTCAGTCACTTTATTTTCAAGTCATTTAACTCGGACCTTATACCTATTTAGTTTAAGTTCATTTAGCTCAGACCTATTTATCATTAGTTTAAGGTTGTTTATCTTGGACTGTCTACCTCATTAGTTTAAGGTATTTTAGCTCAGAACTTCTGTCACTTTAGTTTAAGTTCATTTATCTAGAAAATTAAACCACTTTAGTTTAAGTTAGTTTAGCTCAGGCCTTTGGTGTACTGTATTTTAAGGTCTTCTATCTTGAAACGTTGGTGTATTGTAGTTTAGGGTCTTCTAGCTCTAATCATTGGGATGCTATGTAATATAAAGACTTTCTTTTAAGACATTTACAGAATATGGGGCTGAAATACTAGGGATGAATCAAAACATCATGGGCTGGTAATATCTATTGTGGTGCTTCTAGGGCTCACAAGGACGAGACTTCCTTTTATTCAAGGAGTATATACCTTTAGTTGGTAGGATAAATTCATTATTCATTGATAGCATGGCCACGAAAACATGATCTCCACTCTTTTCCAAGGGTTATGAAAGATTTATGGAAAGAAATATGGATGAGGGAGAAATAATATGGATACTAGGCTTGCCTAGGTAGTTAGAGGGTGGGTGATATAATCTATAAACCAAAATCATGAGTCTATGAATATGTGATGGGGTAGACATGTTGGGTATGTCCCATAACATTTTGAGATGTTTGTTTCCAACTTACTGTTGTTGGGGATCACAAGGATTTCAATATCTTCTCATTCAAGGAGGATATACCTTTATTTGGTGGATAAATCCTTTATTCATCGATTTCATTACCAAGAAAAGATGATCTCTACTTCTTTCTAAGGGTCATGGAATATTTTCAAAGACTCATTCATCTATATAATGTAGTTGGGTATAGAAGGAAAGATATCTAGGAAGGGTTCTAGAACCCTAGGGAAATCTAACACTTATGTTGTGAAGCCCGATACCTACACCTTATGGTTTCAAATCATGAGTTGTGGGCCATCAAATGTTTAGGAATGAAGTGTCTCATTTGGGCCTTGATAAAGGGTACAAAACATGGTGATGCAATGTCAAGGATTCTGGGTCCTCTTGAATAGTCTGGCATAGAGATTTTAAATCATAGCCTAATGTGATCAAGTCAGTATGAAGGTATGTGATGGTCACACCGGGGATATCTTAAAACAATATTGGGTGATCAGTTCTACCATAATGACATTAGGAAAACAAGAATTAGAAATACCTTTACATTGGACAAATATGTCTCTAGTTTGTGGGTTTGATCCCTTCTACATCAATAACATGGTTAAGCAGAGATATCTCTTTTACTTTTTTGGAGAAATGAAATAGTTGTTGGGACCATAGATGATTTAAATCATGATGTGTGATTTATGAAAAATATAATATCCAAGAAGGCTTTGAGCACCGTAAAATTTGATCCACCATCTAGTGAACATATTCTCATAGTAAGGAAATGTGAAAAATCATTGCTCTAAATTTTTTCAAGACCAGGAGGTACAAAAAATAGAGCTTTTATTTTACCTGGACTATATAGTAGATCCTATGAGATTTACACCTTTTATTTAGACCCTAATTTTTACCAAAACTCTTGGGATGGATATTTTAACAAGCGAAGACTTGATTTTTTCTTAGTCTACCCTTTATAGATTTTCAACCAAAAAAGTTTGGCATCTCATTCACTCTTATTTTGAGGTATTTTGATTTGGACCATTATAGGATTGAGTTTAAGGTCTTATAGCATTCACCAAAGTGCAGTATGATTAATATCATGACTCACATGGACCTAATATGGGAGGTGTTACACAATATACTAATTAGGATACCAAGTTTCAAGATTTATCAAACATCATTCTGAGCATGAGGTGGAAATGTAGTAAATCACAACTTGAGTTCTTAAAATCATGATAAATGAAATTGGAAAATTATACCAGGTATATCCAATAACACACAAAGATGTTCGGTTCTTCTTTAGTTATGTCGAGCTCATGAGAGTCAAAAGTCCCTTTATATAGGACCATGATGTATCTGGTTAGTGTTTCTAATGCCCTTTTGTTTAAATAGCATGGCCAACCATGAGATATCTTTTTTTCTTTTCAAGGGAAATGAAAGGCTTGCGGAAACCTGCGGTATACAAGTGTTAAAGTGTGGGAATTGGATTGAGGTGCTTTTATAAAATGGTGATAGCACCCCATACATTGGTTAAAAAAGTTAAGTATCTTGTGTTCCTTCGATAAGGAATGAATTATGGGAGATGGTCTATATAGTTTAACGTCATGTAGTTGGGAATTTTTTTTGCTATTTTATTTTCCTTATAGTTGAAAATCATGTTTTAAAATGTATTCCTATGAAGTTTCTCATCATATGGTATGGATCTTTTTCTTGCAGTTTAACATCATACGGTAAGGACGTAATTCCAATCAATTTATAATAATTCGGTAAGGACTTTTATCTATTTATGTTAAATGGTGTAGTCATGGATAGGTCCATGAATGGAATTATGGGTGTCACTACTGATCCCATGGTGATGGGTGTCAATCCATACGTAGTTCTTCAATAGGAAACTCTCTCGTGTCGGTCTAGCACTTATGGAGTGGTGGGAATTTATTCTGTTGATTTTTGTAGTTGGGACTTTTATTAGAGTTCTACGAATCTTTTTGTATCTTGAAATGACAATAATTAAGCCATGTGTAGTTCATTAAGGGACCATTCATTTTATTATCATGTGGAAAGGATGAATATGTACTGAAGTGAAAAGTGGAAATATTACGAATGTGCCAAATGATAGATGTTTGGGCGTCGCTACATATCACATGAATAATAAGAATCAATCCATATATAGTTCTTAAAACCCAATGGATTTTAACGTCATGCAGTGATGATGGAGGCGAACCAATGTGAATCTATGGGAATATTGTATTTGGTCCCAAGGGTGGAAGTCTAAGAATCACTATGTATCTCTTCAGAATGAAAATAGAAAAATACATAGTTCTGAAGAGCCATATAGTTTAATGTCTTGAGGTGAGGAATGATGGTATACCTTTTATGGTCTCATATTTAGGACCAAGACAAGCATGTCAAAGCTGATACACCCTGTTCATATGGGGAACCCCTTTCCAAAATCCATAATCCCATGTGATCTATACTCTATGGGAGAAACAAATAATAGAAAGGGTCCCATAATGAGGAATTTAAGAGAAGGATATGTGAATTTTGTATCATGTGTTGGTTGGAACATGATATAGGATCAATGAATCCCAATATATCCCATTTAAAATTATAATGAAGCATTATGTAGTCATAGAGAGTTGTGAAGTTAAATGTCATGCGGTAAATATGTGGATGAATCTGTGAGATTGAAGATGGACATTATGGAACTGTGACGTTTTATGTCATGTACTAAGATCATTGGGTGACCCATCATGAAGTGGGCAGTTCTCGATCCGAGTATTTTTACATCATGCGGTAAGGACCTTGGATCACTTGACATGAAAGAAAATTAATCCTATGGCTGGGTCCAAGAATAGATATTATTACATCACTATGTATCTTGTGAGAGTAGGAATAAATCCATATGTAGTTCTTAATAAACCGTGTAGTTTAACATCATTCGTCAAGAATGACTTCCATATAGTTTAACATCATGTGATTTGGATATATTTATAGAGTTTAACATCATCTACATAGGAAAATATTTGTACAGTTTAACATATAGTGGTCTGGAATGATTTTTATATTTTAATTCCATGTACTCAGGAATAATTATGGTTCTTACAGTGATGTGGATTCCCTTGCTGATGATGGATTAAGAAAATTATTTCTTGACAAATATCACATTGGTGGGTGGTGTGACTTTCTTTCCATCTATGGATCCCAGTGAATAGGCTCCATTATGATAAAACATATGTATTACATTAGTTCCTTACCACTTCGGTTCCAATTTTGGGGCTTTCTTTCCCAGTAACATTTGGGTTTTGAGAGCCAGCATGAGTTATCCTTAGATGAATGAATGAAGGTGATCCGTTTTATTAAAGGCATGTGTTATGTGATTCTGATGGACCTCCAAGTTGTCTAATGTATAAAATCTGTTATCAACTTTTCATTCCAATTTGTCTAGCATCTTTTTTGATTTCTCTTAATCTAATATATTCCACAAATAGAAATTTTGAGTGAAGGAAACTGGACTTATATTGGTAATACTAACTCATCCATGTACACAAATTATTATGGGATTTTTAATGTGATGGTATGTGGTGTGGTACAATAATCCCAAAAAACATAGAGGATTTTATCCGGCCAAGACATAATATCCTTATTCAATATCCTATGTATTATGTTCAGTAGAGTCTTATGAAAGCCCTCTATTTCTTCTTTTTTTTACCAAATTATAGTGGGATGAGTGATTGGATTCAATATTTTACTCGTGGTATAACTTTTTGAACTATATGGAAGAGAAATTTATGTTGTTTTCCATTAATAATGTGTGAGATACTCAGAACCTAGGGATGATAGGGAATCCAAGAAGTTGATAATATTCTTCGTCGTGGCTTCCTTGAGGGTTATTAATTCAGACCATTTGTAAATGAAGTCGGTAGAAGTAAATATGTACTTGAACAAATTAGTGTTGGCTGGGGGATATGGCCCTACAACATTCATCCCCCAAATAAATAATGGACAAGAATATTTAGTAGGGTGTTTCAATTTAGGGGGTTGATGGATGAAGTTTTAGTAAATCTTCCCTGCATGACACTTCCTTGTAAATTTTGTACAGTCCTTTAACATGGTTTTCTAGTAGTATCCCAACCTATTAATTTGGTGGGAGAGCCTGGTTCCAGATTGATGGGCACCTCAGGAGCCTCCATGGACTTCGTCCATGAAGGACAAATTTTATCTTTATATTTTGAACCTAAGGATAATTATATTAAATTCATTTTTGTGTAGGATATTTTTCTCATTTGGACCATCTTGTAGATTGATGTTTGATTCTCAACACAGAATTTGTTCCCTTTTGGCATGATCTGTTGGGAGAATCTAGTTTTAGAGATAACCCACTATGGGATCAATCCTTCTAGGAGTGTTCATTGGTTCCTCATGATCTAGGGTGGGGTAGACCAGATTGATTTATTCTATTTCACATATGATTATTTATAATACCATTCTTCAATGTGTGATGTGGAAGATTTCTTTCACCTAATAGGGGTAGGTTTGGATAGTGGCTACATTAGCTTGTGTGTCTGTGCAGGAATTTGGCGATCGGGAAAAATGATACAATGTGGTCACAAAAGGGAAATATTCAATCAATCCGATGACATATCCAGTTTGGGGGTCTAGTTCTCCCTTTTTAATGTCATATGCACCATTGACATTCTTTATCACCAACTCCGAATCCCCCTTGATATTTAGGTAGGATATATGCAGTTATAGGGCTAGTTATAACCTAGTGATGAGGGCTTGGTATTTTTTCATTATTGGTGAAGCCTTCGGATAGTGAGAATGATTACAGAAGAACCTATTCGTCTAGAAAGACATATAAAATCCACATTCCAACCTGATTGAGCTTTAGATTTTCCATTATTATGTTGGCAAGACTCTTAGGGGAACCATCAAAGTACATTTCCCATGTCTGAGGAGTCTCATGGGCATAGAAGACCTCTTTATTTGGGAGCTCAGTGTCTTCCGGTATATTTTCTGGGGAAAGATATGCCGTGAGAAAATTAGTTAGGGAATACCCATTCACTAAATTCTGTGATTTGAATAGGATTTCATATTTTTTCTGAATGACTGCCCACTGATCCAAGAACCCATTCAACATACAAAGGCCAATGATTTTCTTGATCAGATCTATATGAGAGACCAGGTGTCCTTTATGGTGCTTCATCTATTTCCTCAGATTTTCACTGCAAATATGAGTGAAATGTAGTTCTTTTCGACATAATAATATATGGTCTCTCTACCTAGCATTGTCAGGATAATTTAGTAGAAAAAATGCTCGCTCCCAGTTTCATTTTTTCTATACAAGGAGGGATCCCTATTAGCATTCCATGGAGGCCACATATATGATAGTGGCCTCCCTTCTGTAGAGGTCATAATGACTGGTGGTTATAGGAGATAGTGCTTGATACATTCAAAGGCTTTTTGATAATCATTATCTCATTGATAGGAAATTTCATTTTTATTATCCAGGTAAAGGGGAGAGCTTTGCCAGCCAAATTTTCTATGAATCATTTAATGTTGGTGCGGTTACCTTGGACTCATGTTAGTTATTTTATATTGGGGGTGATATTTCTAAGATGGAACAAGTCTTTTCTAGATCGACCTCAATGTCATTGTGGCATACCAAAAAGACAAGGAACATTCCTAATGTTTCCCCTAAATCACACATAAGTAGAGTCATATTTAGAATATTTTTTTGTAGTTTGTATAATATTGTTTAATGATATGTGAAGTAATCACATAAATTTTGGGATTTGACAACAAGGTCATTGACATAACATTCGGTTATCCTTTCCAAGAATGGTTTAAATATACAATGCATGACATGATGATATTTTGTGGAAAAATTATTTAATTCGAAGGGCATGACCTGATAGTAGAAGATACCTTGAGGCAGTCTAAAGGAGGTAGCTTCTTCAACTTCACAGGCCATCTTGATCTGATTTTACCCCATGTACCCATCCATGGAGGAAAGTCTTAGAAGCCAACAGCTATATTAATCGATAGTTTTTTATTGTAAATGGGAAATCAACCTTCACGAAATACTGATTAAGGTCCTTAAAACAATTAAAAACATAATATGAATGTTCTTTTCCTTGAATGGGATGATGATGGAAAGACATATTGTGTATATAACTTCTTTGAAAATGTTTTCTTTGGTAATATTGTCAACTTCCATGTCAATGTTCGTGGAATGAGAGGGTTGCATCCTCCTGGAAACCTATTTGAAGCCTCGATGCTCATCGGGCAGTCTGAGATTGTGCATAGCCACATCTGGATTCAATTAGGGAATTTTTATATAGTTATAGGTGGAAACATATCAGTAGTGATTTATAAATGTGATTTATATCTCTTTCTCTTCATGGTGTATGGAGGCACTAATCATAGTAGGTCACTGGTCATATTTCATTCCCAGATTTACTTGTCTGAGCTCATCTATAGTAGAGGAGACACATTCCTTGAATGCTTTAGAGGAATTCCTAAGGTTATCCTAGTTCTTTTCCATTCTTGAGTATGTGGATTCATTTTCATGTAAATATAGAAATATGGGGGTTTCATTTCCAGTATCAAGGTGAGGGGGGCTATTAGAAGAGACATCATCATCGCTTTCTATATGAGTCGTTGTAGAGATATGTCAGAGTAGATTTTCTTTGACATTGTCAATGAGGACTGGAGGGGATTGGATCACTGTGATTGGATCTTCAACTATGGCCATGTTTATGGGGTGAACATAATCAATTTCCTGCATAATATATGGGTTTATAGGGGTATTCCCCAAACCATTGGGTGTTATAGTCTGTATATCATCATCCTTCATTGGTTTATTTCCTCCATTTTTGCAGAAATCTACTTCAGACTATGTGGATTCTCATGTTTTGAAGGGGGTGTTCTCACGATGTAGTATGTTGTCCTTTCCATTAATGGGGTACATTATACATTAATGTAATGTTGATGGTATTAACAAGTGTCTTTGTATCCAGGTGCTTCCGAGTAGGACATTATATGTGGTGTCTTGATGGAACACCAAGAACTCAGTATCATATGTGAGTTCTCTAAATGGGGATTTAAGTTTTATCCTTCAGATATGCCTTTTCTCAAGAATATCATACCCCTTAATGGTAATTATTTGTGGGGGATATATCCCTGTCGCTATATCCCAAACATCAAAGAGTTTGAACTGAGATGGGATTAATACCAGATCTATTATCAATCAGCAGCCTTTGTACATTGATAGTATTGATTCAATCTGAAACATATAAGTTCATGATGAACCCTTTGATGGCCTCTTCATGATATTGATCAGTGAATGAGATGGAAACATGAAATTATAATGAAATAGTCTCCACTCGATATACCTCAGCTTCATTGACTTCTGTCTTGAATTCTTGTGGGCTCTGGAGGTCTTCAACAAGCGACTCCCTTGGTTTTTTTGAAAGGCATAACACATTGAGGGGTGAGGTATTATCTAGGACTATAGCTTTATATATTTCAGAACATCATAATTTCATTCCAAATGTCGGTTCTTCTCGATACGGGACTTGATTTCGGGCTTATTGTTAATGGGTTGAAACATCTAAGGTTGAAGGGCCTGATATTTGTTTAGAAGGTGAGGGAGAATCAACTGCTAGTGGAGTATGCCGCGCCAGTATTCCCCATTATCTGGGTTGATCAGATTGAAATCCCAATAAGTGTACATGTAACAGAATTGGATATAGGTGACAACTAGAGGAATCTGAGGCACCTCATTGCCTATTCTGATCTTAATAAAGTACTTTCCCATGAGTCTTAGATTTATACATATCCTCTATGGGGATATTTATGGAATATTGAATCTAACCACATCTGTGTTGTCTTTTAAATCCTCGATTTCAGTGCATGTAGCCTCTCGTTCATCTATTATGTAAGGGAAACCCATATTTAGAAGAATATTCATCATTAGAAAATGGATCTTACAAATGTATCACATTTAATGAGCCCAATATAATATCTTCATCTGATGATGATTATGTTTAGTAGGGCAGTTCCCATCCTGAAAAAGGTACGGGGAAGAAATCTACAAGAGTTAGGGCATTATTTGGAGTAGAATATATATCATCCTACTTCATCACTTCCTATTCTTGGTGGTTATAATCGCCTTCAATAGTCCCCCATAATTTCCCCTACTTGGGTGGTGGATTTATCGTGAGTCTATGAAACTATTATTTTAGAGTGGTGTGAACTTGATCAATTTTTTTCAAGTCATCTAGTTGTAAGACATTTTCACACCCCTGGCCGGAACATTCTTCCAATCATTATCTTCTTCGAACAGAATGATGTCTATGAAATAAATATTGTCCTGGTATTTATCTAGGATCACTAATCCAGAGTCAACCATGCCTTGATGGAAATCCTTGATGTTTAATCAGTCCTGGATATTATGACCCATCCTTCTATGGTAAGGGTAGTCATCAGAAATGTCTATGAGGTTGAATTCCTCGGGATTTTTGGGATATTGATGTTTGAGTAGGTAATTATCCATGTCTGCCAATAAATAACTAGGAAATGTTTCATTACAAAAGGATTATAATCTGTTCCTCAAATTTCCCTCTTTTATCTGTACTTTTGGTTGAGGAAAATTATATTATTTTCAATAATCAGTAGGAGGTAATGGGTGGTTTGGGTCCTACATAGGTGCTTTAATGGGAACTATTTCAGGCATGAGAATGACAGCTATAGGTTCTTCTCTATCGATATTTTCCCCCAACTATAAGCATCAGTCGAGACATGGATTGGGTTCACTGAATAGCCTCTTCAAGATGTTTTTCCATTTCAGTGAACTCTCGTAACCCACCTATATATTTCATGGGGATTATGGGTGTCGTTAAATCATCCCTGCGATTTTCATCATTGATTTTCAATAGTTTCACTTGCAATAGGGGGATGGTGAGTAAATAAGTTAAACCTTTGCACCATGGTATGAAATTATACAACCTCTAATTCTCATATAGTTTACAGTTATTTTGATAGATGATCCTTGTTTTTCTCAGTGCTCAAATGAAATGATAAAGGAACTAATGATGAAGGCATTACCATCTTGAAACAGATACTTTCGTTATACTATTACACTATATGAAGGATAGTCCAATCAAAGTATACATGAAACACCTCATCTTGGTTTCCTCCATTTGATCTCGAGGGACCATCAACGACTGACATCAATATATGAAGTGGTGAGATGTTGTTCAGGGTCACATGCACTATCAAAGGTATAGAAGGTAGGGTTTCTAAAGTTGGTTGTAGATGTAGTATCATCCACCCATTTAGGATATGGTTTCCTTTTAGGCTGTATAGGTGAGTCTCTCCCTTCCATGGATTCCATTCGAGTAGTCAGGGATTCTTGAGTGTTCTTTGTCCGTTGTTGGTTTTTGCCAAAATGAGTGAGGTATGTAGCTTCACACTCATCTAACCTTGCTAGAATTGATTAGAATGCCTTAAAATTATGTTTTTTATGAAAATTAAATTGTTTTCCTTCTACAATACAATTTTTAAACCCCCTTTAGTGATGGGTGGTGGAAAACATTGAAAATTGGGCGTTTTGTAAAAACCCATAGTTTTTTATTTTAAATGGGGATTTTAAAATTATGGATCTTCTGTAATTTTTTAAATTTGATTTATTTTTAATTTTTGTAATAGATATATAAGTTTTTGAAATTATTAAATGTTTTTAAAATGGATGGTTGTAATTTTTTTAACAAATGTGTGTTTTTTATTAAAACAAGTGAAATTTTTTGACATTGGTTTTGGTTTTTAGAAAACATGGTATGTGTGTCATATTTCATTACTAGGAATGGTTTAAATATTATCATGTTCCTAGTGCCAATATTTGAATGTAACATGGGGAATACTTACCTTGTTATGACTTCGTATATTGATAAGAAACCGCTCATGAGTATGGAAATGAATAGAAATGCATGAATTTTTTGTAGTTATTGTGTGGATTTATTGGTTTTCCAAATAAGTTTATATATAGTGTATTAAATATTTATTTAAATTTTTACCTTGAGTATAGCTTTCTAGAAAATAGGTTCACCTAGTTTTTTTATATTTAGTTATAAACTATTTTTAGAAATTCGTTTAGATAAATTATTTTATATAAATGTGGGTAACTCTTCTATCCAAGTGGAGTGAGTATGGATTTAATTTTGGAAATACTATTGAGTTTTATAATCACCCATACTTGGGAACTCTGTTGCTTTTAGTAATGAAATTTTTTAGGATGTGGGAAAAGGTAGGGTGCAAAAGGTATTTAGCACTACATCTTGAGTTTTTGATCTTTCTGGTGGAGGAGGAGCATAGAGATGGTGGAGCCTAGATTCCTTTAGTTATTTTGGTGTCTTATTGAGTTATCTTCTTCTGTTAGGTTTATTTATAGTTGTCTTCCACTTTATCACTTTTGTTTGGGCTCACATTAGTATAATATATTTTCTAAATTGTAATTATTTTTTTTAAGAATTATATATTTTCTGTGGATTGTGGTTGATTAGTTTATAATTTATATTTAAAAAGTTAAATTGTCTCCCACTGTTCTTTGAAACCCTTAGGAACTTATTGCCTTCCTTTGGAATCATAGAGATGTTTCTTAAGGCCCATTAATGACTCATTGTGTTCTCAAGCCAATGAGAATTATTAGGTCATTGGAAATGGTATTAGATTGGCTCCTTATCTGTGGAACAAGTAGTCTTTATTTTTCTAGGTCATGGAGTTGAAATACTTATTTTCTATTCCTTGGGTGGTCTTCTTAGAAAATATTAGGTTTGTTGGGACTAGAAATTTAGAGCATAAAAATATATAGCTGACCTTTTTTTTCTGAAACTCAAGTTACCAGGGAGTTGGGTATGAAAGTGTATTGGAAACACTAGTAGGATATTGGAGTCTCATTATCATGGGTTTAGCCAATGAGACTAGCATCACATGCAATTTAGATGAATGACTTCCTAGTAGGACTGAATAAATCATTTTGAGTAATGACACACAATTCATAGAATGTTTATAGTTTTGGAAAAATTTGAAGATAATTGTTCTCAAATTAAAAACATTGAAAGGAAAATAGTTATTTTATCTAGAAAATGTTTTTTTAAATAAATGAGTGGTTTATTTTAAAAAATGATTATATTTTGAAATAAATTTTGTGATATTGATGTTATATAATTTGACCTTCCAAACCATTAAATTTCTAGAAGATTGAGACTTATAGAATTTGTGGTTTTTTTAGAACTGGAACCTGGTAGGTTGCGTAGAAACCAGCTGGAGGAAGCTGCTGAAAATGTGGTTGAACATCAAAAATAGGTGAAAAAAGATCTTTTGAAATGTATATTCCATGCATTACAATCTATTGAAATGTGGAACCTAAGGGACAAGTAATGATAGGTGGACTAATCCATCCTGTTTCAAAAGTAGAATACACCCATATTCTAGGGTGATTTGGAATCAGAGAGGGCATAGGGTTGGATGAAATGGATGAATTGAATCATCGAGTTCATCAGCACACTAGTGGACTTGAAGGTAAACTAGAAACATAGATGTTGGAGGATCTTGCATTCCATTGGTGTTATTTGGAGGTGAAATCTATATTGAATCTGGGTTTAAGTTGGGATGATTTTGAAGAGTTTTTTAACCAATAAATTTGTTGGTCGGAGTAGATTACTCAAGAGGGGGGTGAATTGAGTATCTATAAAAATTTCTGGTTAAAAATTATTCTTAAAAAGGTTTCCCCAAAAGGTTAAATACAGCCCAGCGAATCATGGTTATACTGTTATAAGAGTTTTACTGTTTAAATAACTTCTTAGAAGATTGATTAGTTCTCAATAATATTAATGTCATTTATTAATATTACTTTTAAAGTTATTCTAAAAAGACAAGACAATTATAACTTCTTTACAAGATTAACTATCATAGTGAATATAGTGATATCTGAATTATATAATAAAGAAGTAATTCAGATAAGGCTAAATTAAGCAGCACAGTGGATATGAAACAAGTGGTTTAGTCTCAAGCTGAGACCTAGTCCACTCCACTTGGTGATCACCTTCCACCAAGAAGTTTATATAAATAAAATTTATCCACACCCTGGATCGGGGTTGAACAACAGTACACAGGACTGTCCAGGTCGCATAGGGACATCTTCCATAGTTCTTCGTGGGAACAAACAACCAGGCCACGTAGGGACTTCTTCCAAACATATCAGTGGTTGTACAAATATAAAAAAATGATGTTTGTGTAAGGATATCTTGTATCCTTCAGTTTAATGTAGGAGATAGAGTGTGTTTTTATACAAATACACACAATTATAGAAAGATAGTAAAATGATACACAACAAATAAGAAATATTGAGATAGGTTTATAAATGATTTAAATGTTACTCTTTGTAGCTCTGGACTTTTGAGATGAAGAAGATGCAGAAATCATGTCCTTGTATGGAAAACAGAGTGTCTCAAGTCAGAGAGATCGAGCTTGTGTTCTTCATAATGTTTGACAGTTCTAAGATGTTCTCGATTCTGGGATTCAATTGAACTTCGTGTGTTCTCCGGCAGCGTTGAGTTTTATGAGACAATTATTTCTTTAATAATTCTCTAATTGTATTCTATTTTCGTGCTCACAGCCCCTTTCTTGTTTGGATTTTTTGTATTGTGCCACACTTTATTCTTTTCCTGGGCATTATTATTCATTATCTTGGAGTGCATCTGTTTGAGCTGACAGTTTGCATGTATTTTTCACCCTTGTACTGTCAGATGAAATGTCTATAAAGAATGAATAATTATGTTAGTGCATTTAAAATCTTCAAATTTGACTGTTAGAGATTAAATATAATGAATAAAAAAACTTATTAAGGAATGGTGTCACATTATGTCATGGAAACAATGTCTCCTTCATGGTGTCTATTTCACGGTGTCTAGTTCATGGTGTCTAGATGTCACGGTGTCTGGATGTCATAGTGTCTCAATGTCATGGTTTCTGGATGTCATGGTGTCTAGATGTCATGGTATCTAGATGTCATGGTGTCTGGATGTCACAGTGTCTGGATGTCATGGTGTCTGCTTGTTCATGGTGTCTTCTTGTTTATGGTGACTACTTATTCACGGTGTCTTAGACATAGGAAAATATCAGTATTCAGACTTAAGTAGTGATATTTATAGAATGAATTAAACTTAATCATTTGTCAGAGAAATCATTATAAAGTGAATCAAAATATAATGTATAGTAACCAAACTAAGTGTATAGCACTTAAGATCTTTTGATAGCTTTTACTAAACAATTGTGCATTTGATGTGAGATAGATTACATAGAGTTAACATAGTTAATAGATTGAATATGATTTGTGATCATTCAAACAAGATTAATACATGAGGAGTCCAACAGTCTCCCCCTTTTTGATGATCACAAATCATGTATATTTAGTGTGTGTATTTGTTCTAACAACATAGTTCAAATGTACATATAACATATATAGATTGAGTGTTCTCTTCTCTTATATGTCTCCTATATTTCTACCCATTTTGGGATTATCAAAAAGTAGCATGAAAAGGAAATACAAAAGAGACATGAAAATGTTATAATGTGTTAGATAAAAAGAGGGGCATTACAAAAGGTAAATCAAAATTAACAAGATTCTCATAAAAAATGAGTAAGCACTATCCTTCTTTACTGGCAGGTCTTCTCTTTGCCCGTAACAGAAGAAGCAAAAGAGGAAGCCATAGGAGTATAGGTTGAGGTAGAGGAAATGTGTGAGTTGGTTGATAGAAAAGGTAAAGGAATACCTTCAAAGTTATAGGGATCCAGAGTAGGAGCAGTAGAAGACTGAGGGAGTTGTTGATCAAGGATCATAGGCCTGATCTTACTCAGTGTCTGGCTGACAGACATAGAATTGGAGGCTAGGGTTGAGGTAAATGTAGGCACACTAGGCCTCAGAGGTGCATCCGCAGGAGCAACAATGGTTGTACTCTGTAAATGAATATAGGGCCTCATAAGCATAATAAAAACTGTAATGATCTCTCCACCATAATACATATCTTTCTCAAAGTAATCCTTTTTTTTCATCCAAAAAACGAGTTAACTCTATAACCTTTTTGATGTGAATCTTGAAAGTTTGAGTAACAGGATGAATCCTCAGATTTTCTACCAGATATTTGAAATGATTGGTCATGTTAGTCTTTGATAAGAATCGATTAATGAAGAAATACACTTTCTTGGAAATTTATTGTTGATCATCGTTATAAATTTTTGAATGGATTTGGACCAGATCAAGAACTCTATCACGGTTATTGATAACTTCAAATAGAGAATATTTATTGAAACCACTAAGCATAGTCTAAAGATCTTCTTTGACCACTATTCTGAGTAGGTATCTGTCTAAGGAAGACATAGATGATTGTCCAGATGACTCAGAATTAGTGACAGCTGAGGTGAGATATTTCAGTTGATTTAGCACTTTTTGAAGGAACGCCGTATACTTATCCATGAGCTTGTTCAGATTAACCACAAGCTCTCACATATCTTTCACAATATGTTTGTTTATTTCTGCCACTTTTTCAGCTTAGGAAGCTACATGAGGTTGAATTTAAGAGATAACATTCTATGGGGTTCAAGTAACAAGAGGCTCCATAGGTTGGGAAGCAAGCTCTAATCGTGAATGTGTATCTTTTTGCATTTCTTTAATCATACCTCTTAGAGTATTCACTTCATCACTATGTAATCTATTTTCAACTCTAACTTCCCGAATCTCATGAAGCATTTTGGGTTGAATCTTCCAAATAACTTTTTTCATCAATAGTGAGGCATCTCTCTCACTTAGATTTGTTATAGGAGCCGGTTGGGTATTCAAGAGTTTTTCAACTCCAGCGAAAAGGGTAGCTCCAAATTCTTTTGGATCATATTTACTCACCAAGGATGGTTATTTTGGTGAAGGTTCAGAGATAGGGACTGATGCAGGGTCAGGTTCTTTTTCAAGGGAAATATTAGAGATGGATTTCAATTGGAACATAGTGGAAAGGTATGGCCTTTTACTAAGACTTCTTGGGAGTCATTCACATCATAAAAGCTAGGGAATTTATACCGAGTGTCTACAGGGCTTAGATCAATCAGGTTTGATACTTCAATAGATTCCATATTTGGGGGTTTCTCCCCCTCAATAGTTTCATTATTTTCAGGATTGAGAGGCATATGGTCTTGATCTATTTCCACAAATTCATCTCTTAGTTCCTCACCCATTTATTGCCTAGCCAGCTGAAAATCTAGCCTCAGTCTTTTCTCAGCCGAAGGAATGACATCAAGAGCAGATTGTTCCACTGGGAGTTCATCAAGGTTAGATTCTTGTATAACAGGTAATTCTTCATTTATAAGATCTTCCATATAAATATTTTTAGTTTCTTTGACAATAGATTCTATTTCAACTTTGGTTTGATCTTCCAGATTAACAATATCTTTAGAAGCAGGGAATTTTTTTCACTTACTACATGAGGGGCAAGAGTATTGTCTTCCTTATGAGAAAGTGTTTACCTAGGAGGTACAACAGCCACTTCTTCTTCTTCTTCAGAATACTCAACAAATTTATCTGGTACAAAACTAGGATCCGTAATATTTTTTGGTCTTGAAGGATCTTCCACTGGATTGAACTTCTCAAAAATCCTATCATTTTCTTCCACCCATGCCTTTTTCAAAGGATTCCAATTTATTTTCTTCCTCTTGATAATGTCTTTTGAAAGGAAAAACTCACAATCCTTGATAACTTCTACATTAGGTCCAACCATTCCTTTGGCATGAAGCATGGCTGAGATAAGTCGAGAATAAAATAGGGATGTTGACTTGTATGTGGTTTTCATCAGCTCACACATATGGTGTATGACATACTCACAACGGTTTATCTTTTTCCCATTTTTAATAAGATGAATTAGAACCCCACCGTGATATTTTCATATAGAAAAATCACCTTTTATAGTGCTAATAAAGTTCTGTATAAACTTCAATAGAAGTCTAGATTCTTCATCCAGTTTAGTAGCAATGGCTCTCCTCTGGGTGCCATTTTCGGTTAAGCTTTTCAGAGCATCATCCAAAACAAAGAATTCACTGGAAGGTGGAGGTCCTCTCTGATATTCCTCATAGATTTATTCAAGTGGTTCCCTAAGGAATTTAGCCCATAACCTCGAAGAGAATTAGAATTTATGTCCATTTATGCACCTTCTCAAAACATAACCATCTTCAGAAACAAAGTAGAACTGAACATACTGATAAAATTGAGCCACAAGCTTAGGGAAGATAGGTCTATCCTTCTTAGAAAACCATTCTAACTGGCCTTGCTATTTTAAAGTATTCAAAACCAGATACTTACATGATAGAATCCACTCAGGGCATATCAGTTTCTCAGGTACTACTACTCAGTTCACCGGATTTGGATTTAGAGGACCTTCAGGTGCTAGCTTAGGTGTGATCTTCATCTTCTTTGAGTTATGTTTCTCAGGAGTCAACCATGAAGGGTGTTTCATCTTGGGCATTCACCGAAGGTTTGAAAGATAGAGAAGGGTTGAAGAATTCAAGAAGGCTAACAAATTGAGTGAATAGAAGAAAGCTCGATTGAAGGACAAGTAACAATTCCATTATTTTATAATTTAGGAATACCAAATGTCGCAAAAGTAAAATAATGGTAAGATAATAGGGTGAAATGAATAATTACCGTGATATGGTTTTTTATTTGTAAATAAAAATCATAAAAAATATTTACTGTGAGACCGTATCCTGTCTTTACGGTGAGACAGTGAATGAATTTTTTGGTGAGACAGTGACTGATCCGTATAGTGAGACAGTTGCTGATCCTTACGGTGAGACAGTGACTGTCATACAGTAATCACGAAATACTAATTGTGAGACCGTAAACATGAAACAGTAAGATATACAATATTAAGATATAAAATAGTAATACATTTGCTTAATATTTATCATTCCTATTTCATGTATGATGTAGTCTATTCTTTCCTAATTTAATGGTTTGGTAAATGTATTATCATGCTGATACTTAGTACTTATGAATTACCAAGTGATATCAATTTTTGACAATGATATCTCAAAAAGTGATGTATTACATCAATATGCTTTGTCCTAGAATGTGAAACAGGATTTTTTGAGACATTAATAGCACATTTGTTGTCAAAATTTATATGTATATGCCTGAATTAATATCCATAATCTAGTAATGTGTGTTTCATCCACATGATTTGTGCACAACAACTGATAGGAGCAATATATTCTGCTTCTGAAGTAAATAATTCAATAGAATTTCGTTTCTTTCAACACCATGATACGAGTGACAAGCCTAAAAAGTGACATGTTTTAGGGGTGATTTTTCTATCTAACTTACAACCACTGAATTCAGCATCATAATAACTAACTAATTCAAATGATTGTCCTTTAGGATAGAATAGTCTTAGATTGGGTGTATCCTTGAGGTATTTTAAAATTCTATTTACAGCATTTAAATGAGATTCCATAGGATTTTCTTGAAAATGAGCACACATACACATGTTAGACATAATTTCAGACTGACTAGCAGTAAGTTAGGGTAAACTTCCAATCATTCCTCTATAAGTGGTTTGATCAACCGATTTTCCATCTCCATCAAGATCCAACTTACAAGTGGTACTCATGGGAGTGTCACTACCTTTAACTCAATCCAATCCAAAATGTTTTATAAGATATCTAGTATATTTACTTTGAGTTAAAATAATACCATCATTATTTTGAAAGATTTGATATCTGAGAAATAATTTTACTTCACCCATTAACCTCATTTAAAATTCATTTTTCATCATTTTAGAAAAATCAACACATAAATAATTTCTTGAAGATCCAAAGATAATGTCATCTACATAGATTTTAACAACTAAAAAATCATTAGAAATTCGTTTTATAAACAGGGTAGGATTAACTATTCCTTTTGTAAAACCTTTGGAAATAAGAAAAGTACTCAACCTATCATACCAAGCTCTTGGATCTTGTTTTAAACCATATAAAGCTTTTTATAATATAAAAATATGATTTGGAAAATGGGTTTTTGTAAAGCCAGGGGTAGTTCAACAACGACATCCTCAGTTATATACCCATTTAATAATGAAATCTTAACATCCATTTGATATAGTTTGAAATTAAAATGTGGAGATTATGTAAAAAGGATTATGATGGCTTTAAGTATAGCTATTGGTATAAAGGTCACCTCATAGTCAATTCCTTCTTCTTGACAATAACCTTGTACAACCAATCTAGCCTTGTTTATAACTATGTTACCATCTTTGTCTACCTAATTTCAAAACCCCAATTTAGTGCCTATGTTGAATGTGTCCTTATGTCTTTCAACAAGTTTCCAAAAAGTGTTCCTTTCAAACTGATTAAGTTCTTCTTGCATATCCATCACCCAAAATTCATCATTGGTAGAATCATTAATGTTTTTAGGTTCAATATGTGACAAGAAGACTTGATGTTCAACCTGATTTCTAAGAGAAGCTCTATTTTGAGTTCCTTTGTCTGGGAATCCTACAACAGCATCTAAAGGATGGTTATTAAGAGTTCCAACAGCTCTAGAGAAGGAGGGACTAGTGATTTTGGGTTCATCAACAGGTTCAGATTCATTTTAACTTGAGTCTAATGAATTTCCAGAACTAGAAGTTTTAGTATATTCTTTCACAAAAGGGTTTTAGGATTTTTGATTAATGTTTAGATTTGATAGATCAACCTCCAGGTTTTCTAGAATGATTTTAGAATCATGTGAATCTGTTTCATTAAATTTGACATGGAGAGATTCTTCCACACATTTAGTTCTTTTATTGAACACGCTATAGGCTTTACTAGCCATGGAATATCCTAAAAATATACCTTCTTCACTCTTGGATGAAAATTTTTCAAGATTGTCATTTGTATGAATAATATTGACTTTGAAACCAAAAACCTTGAAGTAGTTAACCTTGGGTTTTTGATTTTTCAATAAATCATAAGGATTCCTTTTAAGAATAGGTCTGATCAACACTCTATTGATTATGTACATTGTTGTATTGACAGCTTCAGCCCAAAAATAAGTAGGTAGGTCATATTCACTAATCATTGTTCTTGAAATCGATTGCATGTATCTATTTCTTCTTTTTACAACTCCATTTTGTTGAGGAGTTCTAGGGGCCGAGAAAATGTGACTAAAACCAATTTTTGAGAAAAATTATTCAAACTTCTAATTATCAAACTCATGACCATGATCACTTCTTAAGGATTTTATTCTAATTCTACTATGATTTTCCATAGACTAGGCATATTTAGTAAAATAAGGTTAGGCTTTACTTTTGTGATCCACAAATAAGGTCCAAGTTTATCTATAAAAGTCATCTACAAGAAAATAAACAAAGTGATTCCCATTTAAACTAGAAACCCTAGATGGTCCAATCAAATCCATGTGAATCAGTTCGAGATGTTGATAGGTTGACAATTATTTCTTTGTTTTGAAGGAAAATTTGTGTTGTTTTCCCTTTTGACTGTGATTATGCACTTTGTTATCTAGAAACTCAAGTTTGGGTAAGTCTTTAACTTAGCTTTTTCTTGTTAGCATTCTAAGGGAGTGAATATTACAGTGTCCTAGTCTCCTATACCAGAGCCAAGACTCTTTATGAAATACAATTAAACAGGTATCATTTTGAGAAGTTAAGGAATCTATGTTAACAAAGTAAACCTTTTCATTTATTAATGCAGAAAACACTAATTCATATTTAGAATTAAAGACATTAAGAGAATCATTTTCAAATCTAACATGAAATCCATCATCACATAATTGTGAGATACTAAGAAGATTATATTTTAATCATCAACAAATAGTACTTTAGAAATTAAAACTGATTTAGAGTTACTGACTTGGTCAAGTCTAATAATCTTTCCTTTGGAATTGTCACCAAATGTGACATGTCCTCCATCTAATTTTTATTTGTATCTTGAAGAATGAGTAGTCTCATATCATGTGTCTTGAACATCCACTGTCCAACTTCCATAAACTTTTATAGGAACTCTTTAAGCAGCTTTCCTAAAAAATGAATAAACAAAAATAGATTTTCGTACCCATAATTGTTTGGATCCAGTAATATTAGTAATGAGTGCTTTAGGAACCCATATCTACCTTATAGGATTCTTATTATCATTAAGTAAAGTATTTTAAAAATAAACTCTATTTGGTCCAAAAAATCTTGAAACAGTAGAAAGTGTTTCATAAATTTAATTAGTTGATTTATGTCCAGAACTGGGAGTAAAACTATATATCCTAGATTTAGAAACAAAATTTTTTCTACCAATATTTCTTTTCCCAGGTTGATAACCAATTCCAGTTATATATTTAGGGGAAATTTATTTATATATAATTTGAGTAAGGGTATTTTTCCGATTGGAAACCTATTCTAGTTCATTCTTCAATTGCTCATCAGAAATTTTTAATTCATTGTTCTCATTGAGAAGTTGATCATTTTTATCTTTTTCAGTTGTGAGTTCATTGTTAATAGTCACAGTAAGAGTATATTGTTTCTTCATTGATTTATATTTTTATTTTAGTTCATTTCATGTTTCATCAAGAATGTTACAGTATTAAAACATTTCTTCATTAGTCATATTTTCATAGTCACTCTCATCTCTAGAATACTATGAATTATATACAGGAGATTTCAGTGTTACATCAGATGTGTTTCTCATAAAACACATATTGGATTTGTTAGCTTGTTCATCATGTAATGTTTCTGATTCTCTTGAACTGTCCTCTGAAGCACTGTAGGTTTATTTCATTTCCTTTTTATACTTCTGGTCCCTGTCCTCATATCACTTTTTGTACTTGATATTTGGATAGTCAGCCTTTATATGTCCTTTGTGCTTATATTCATAGCTGAAAATCTCATCAGTCTTGTTACTTATTTTCCAATCCTTCTTCCAACTTCCTTTTTGGACATATTTTCCCTTGAAGTTAGGATTTTAGAAAAATTTCTTCTTCTTGTAAAATTTCTTGAATCTTCTGGCTAATTGAACCATCTCCTCATCACTGTCAGGTGATTATTTTTCACTATAGGAACATTCTACAGAAGCATCCAACTTCTCATTGTCTTTGTGTTTAGAGGTGGTGGTTTTGAATGCAACAGATTTCCTTTTTGGTTCATCCTCCTCTTCCTTGTTGACTTTCAGCTCTTCTTCATACATCATAAGTTTCCCAATGAGTTCTTTTATAGGTAGATTTCTAACATCGTATGATTCTCTAATATAGATAGAGATTCTTCTCTATCTTTCTAGCATACATCTGAGAATTCTCATGATCTGTTCCTTAGTAGTGACTTCTATTCCAAGAGAAATCATTCTGTTGACAATCTTATTGAACCTAAGATAAATATCAGAGATAGGATCATCAGGTTTCATTTTAAAGTTATCATATTTAATAGTATAGGTATTAAGTCTCATTTCTTTTACACTAGATGTTGTTTCATGTGAGACAAACAGGGTATCCCAAATTTCATGGGCAGTTTTACAAGAAGAAATTGTATTGAATTCTTCATCTCCTAAGGAGTAGTATAATGTATTTATAGCTTTCAAATTCTTATTATAGACAGTTTTGACAGGTTTATCCCATGTGATTCTATCAGTAGAAGTAATCTTATATTCTACTATAATGGAAGACCAAATTTCAAAACCCATACTCTCTAAATGCTTTTTAATTTTAATTTTCAATTGAGCATAGTCAGTTCCATTAAAGAATGGGGGTCTGTTGGTTGCATCACCTACCAATCTATTATCCATAATACAAAAATACATTGAGGGAGCTAGAAATTTTGAATTAATATAAATTTATAGATCTTCAAATTACAACTACAATCACAGTTGAATAAGGTTAAACAAAGTCTTAATAAACAACCATTGATACCAAATATTGGTCAGAGTCGATTACCCAAGAGGGGGGTGAATTAAGTACCTATAACAATTTCTGGTAAAAATAATTCCTAAAAAGTTTTCACCAAAAGGTTAAATAAAGAGCATTGAATCAAGGATATACTATTATAAGGGTTTGAATGTTTAAATAACTTCTTAGAAGATTGATTAGTTCTCAGTAATCTTAATATCAGTTATTATTATTACTTTTGAAGTTGTTCTACCATGACAAGACAATTATAACTTCTTTCCAAGATTAACTATCAAAGTGAATTTAGTGATATCTAAATTATACAGTAAAATAGTAAAACATGGAAGACTAAATAAAGTAGCACAGAAGATATTAAATAAGTGGTCCAGACTCAAGTCAAGACCTAATCCACTCCACTTGGTGATCAGCTCCCACTATGCAGTTTAGATAAAAAAACTTGATCCACACCCTGGATCAGGGTTAGACAACAGTACACAAGACTGTCAAGGTCGCATAGGGACCTCTTCTATAGTTCCTCATGGGAACAAACAACCAGGCCATGCAAGGACCTCTTCCACAATTTTCAATGGGTATAAAAATAAAAAAAGATTCTTGAGTACGGATATCTTTTATCCTTCAGTTTAATGCAGGAGATAGTGTTTGTTGTTATACAAATACACACAGTGCTTGAAAGATAGTAAAATGATACACAATATAGTAGAAATATTGAGATAGGTTTAGGAATGCTCTGAATGTTATTCTTCGTGGCTCTAGACTTCTGAGATGAAGCAGATGTAGAAATCAAGCCCTCGTATGAAAAACAGAGTGTCTCAAGTGAGACAGATCCATCTTGTGGTCTTCGTGATATTTGATAGTGTGAAGATGTTCTCAATTCTTGGATTCAATTGAACTTCATGTGTTCTCTAGTAGCATTGAGTTTCATGAGACAATTCTTTATTTAATTATTCTCTAACTTTATTATATTTTCATGATCATGCCCACTATCTTGTTTTTCCTTTCAGTATCGTTCCACACTTTATTCTTTTCTAGGGAAAAATTACTCTTTTATCTTGGAGTGCATGTGTTTGAGCCGATAGGTTGCATGTATTCTGCACCTCATACCTCAGACTGTCAGATGACATGTCTATTAAGAAATATTAATTATTTCAGTGCATTTAAAATCTTCAAATATGATCGTTAGAGATTTAATTGTAAGACAAAAAAACATATTAAGAAACGGTGTCAGAGTATGTCATGGAAATAGTGTCTCCTTCACGGTGTCTGGTTCATGGTGTCTGGGTCACAGTGTCTGGATGTCACGGTGTCTGGATGTCGCGATGTCTGGATGTCACAGTGTCTCGATGTCACAGTGTCTGGATGTCACAGTGTCTGGATGTCACGGTGTCTGTTTGTTCACGTTGTATGCTTTTTCATGATGTCTTCTTGTTCACAGTGTCTTGGACTTAGGCAAATATCTATATTCAAACTTAAGTAGTGATATTTATGGAATGAATTAAAATTAATCATTTTTCAGAGAAATCATTATAAACTGAATCAAAAGATAATGTATAGTTACCCAACTGAGTGTATAGCACTTAAGATATTTGGATAGCTTTTACTAAACAATTGGGCATTTGATGTGAGATAGATTAAATAGATTTAACATGGTTTATAGACTGAATAGGAATTTTTATCATTAAAACATGATTAATACTTTTGGAGTCCAAAAAAATTTATCCACATACTTTCAAAATCCAGTGAATAATGAACTTCTTCATCCAATAGTAGGAGGGACTCCATTTTTCCGAATATGTAGGTAAATTCATGAATTTAGTGAACTTTGCACCAAAATTTGAAGCAAGTGCAATCTTGGATTAATGCATCTTTGAGTCAGGACTCTGGCAAGAGATTTGGTCGAAGATTGTGGTACTATCTATCAAAGATTATACAGATATGGTAAATTGGGAATCAGTGGCTAAGTGGGATACCTCTAGAGCTATTGGAGGATTAATAAGGATGATACTAATAAATTATGGTTATAACTCAACTTCTAGGATTAAAAGGGAGAGGGGAACCTATTTCCTGGGTGGAAATGGGAATCAGATTCAAACACATGTATCAGTAAATCTTTCTCTTAAACCAAAGGTCCAATTGGGATGTAATCAATGTGGTTCACTAGACCAAACCAAGGGAGAGTGTATGGAACAACCTCAAAAATTCCACAACTGCAAAAAAAAGGACATCGTCAGTGATATTGTCATAGTGCTCCATGTTTGGGTGCTTAGGATGCTTCTCTAGTCTCATAAGCATCATAAGTTTCGACAGGGTGGGGCCAACAGAATAAGAGCCGCCAGCAGTGCAGAGTTGGACATAGTGATTTTAGGAACACCATGACTCCTCAATGGGGGAAATCTCAGTAAGGAAATAAATATAATAGTTCCATGATGAAGCAGTTTTATGCAGTATAGTTGGGTACTTTGGATTATTAGGTTGGATGATCTATAGTGAGAGGAAAATTTCATATGAATTCTACCCTTATGAATGTTTTATTTTGATACGGTAGCATCACATTCCATTAATTCTTCTCACACTACTAATTTTCCAACTATGAAACCTCAAATTATGGAAGCTAAGATAAAACTAAAAACCCCTCTCAGTGAAATAGAATATCAAGCCTTTATGTGAAGTGCATGTTCTAAAACTATTGGTGGAGATGATCAGAAATTGGATTTCATGGAGCTAGAGATAGATGTATTTAATGTTATCCTAACAATGTATTGGTTGTCTGCGTTCGAGGCTCACATCAATTATTATAGTAGGATGGTTAGTTTCACTACTGAGGATGACATCAAGAATCTCTTCAAAGGAAAATGGGTTTCGAAAATAGGTGAGAAATGCTTGATGGAACCAGTAGTTGGAATGATATCTTATCAGTTGGTGGTGTTGACATTTGAATCGATGGAAGAGATTAAGGACATAATTTTTTAGAAATAGTGGCTCAATTTCTAAATGTGTTTCTTTAAAAAATGAGTTACTACCTATAAGGGAAGGGGATTTTACGATTGATCTCTATCCAAGGATGAGTCCTATCTCCCTTACATCTTATAAGATGGAACCAAAATAATTAAGGGAGTTGAATGTAAAATTGGTGGATCTTAAAAGTAAAGGATTCATTCAGCCAATTATGCCTCTAGGGGCTTCACCAGTATTGTTCATGAATAAAGTATATAGAACTCATTGGTAGTGTGTTTATTATCATAATCTTAACCTAGATATGATAAAGAATTGGTATCCACTTACACACATTGAGGATCTATTTTATCAATTAAGGGGAGCGCATTGGTTCTCAAAGAATGAATTGTAATCAGGATATCACCAATATGGATTTTGAAAGGAAGATAATATAAAGACAGCTTTCAGAAGTAGATATGGCCACTATGAATTTTTAGTCATTCCTTTCAATCTAATTAATGCACCAAAAATATTCATGGCTTTGAATAATTTTTTATTTTAGAGATTACTAGACTCTTTTTTTTCGGGTTTGTGGATGACATCTGGGTGTATTCAAACACAAGGATTGATCATGAGGAAAACCTAGTGATAATTTTACAAATCTTTAGAGATCACCATTTGTATGAAAAACTATTTAAGGTTCGTTTTTAGATACAATAGGTATGCTTTCTAGGCTTTGTGATTTTTGAAAAATGTGTTTTAGTGGATCATGAAAATATTGAAGTTGTTATCTCTTGGAAGAAACTGAAGAACATCTTCATGATACGAAGTTTTCATGGCCTTGCTAGGTATTATCGTCATTTTGTTCATGAATTATCATGACTAGAATCACCAATAAAAGCATTGAAAAAGAAAAATGTTCTTTTCTCGTGGATTGAATAATGTCAGAAGTCATTTAAGGAGATTAAATTGTGTATGACATTGACACCTATCTTTATTTTTCTAGAACTATGATAGGGATATGTGATCTACAATGATGCTTTAGGATCTGGCTTGGGATGTGTTATCATGTAGGGAGACTGTGTGGTTTATTATATTTCAAGATAGTTGAGAGTCCATGAGAATAATTTCCCAACACAAGATATGAAATTATCTATGGTCGTGCATGCGTTAAAGACTTGGTATCACTATCTCTTTGGTGAGAAATTCATTGTTTTCACTAATTATAAGATCTTGAAACACATTTTCTCACCAATCGATCTAAATATGAGGAAAATGAGATGAATGGAGTTTCTTTACATGTTTTACTTCGACTTCATGTATAAACTAGGAAAATACAATTTAGTGGCTAATGCATTAAGCTGGAACTCAATTGCTCATTTGGAAAAGGAAGCTTCATGGGTGTAGAAGTTAATATCGGTCTTAGACGATATGTATGTGGAATGTGAAAACCATGGTGTTGTTGTAGTTTTTATTCTTAGTTTTAGTAGTTCATGATTTGGTAATAATTGTTATATAATCATAGACATCTGACGCATAATTCTTACTTTTGAGTTAAAATCTCAATGGTGGTTAGGCCATTGAGGGTTGGAAACTTGATGGGACCTTATTTTTTTGGTTCAGAGATCAGATGGTTGTACCTATTGCTTTCTAGTGATAACTTCTCCTTGCCTACAAGCATTCGATATAGGTTTTACATCTTGGGATATATAAGATGTATAAGTTGTTAAAGGTGCAATTTTGGTGGAATGGTATGAAGCGAAAAGTTGCTGAATTTTTTCCAAAGTGATTAACTTGGTAGAAAGTTATGGAAGAACATCAATTTCCAGTGAGTATGTTGTAGTATTTACCTGTTCCAATGTTGAAAGGTGACCAGATAGTTATGGATTTTATTACACGTCTCCCAAGAATGGTCCAAAATCATGATGTCATATAGGTGATTGTGGATGGTCTCACCAAGTCAGCCCATTTCATTCTAATTTGTGAAATTCATGTTTTGGATGATCTTTGAAAAATTTTAACCCACAAAGTGGTAAAGAGATATGGAATACCTATTTCGATGGTCTCTGATAGAGATCCAGTTTTCAAATCTTTTTTCTGGAAATCCCTACCGAAAGCCCTAGGAACTCCACTGACTATGAGTATGATCTATCATCCTCTAACAATGGAAAATCCTAAAGAAATATATAGATGATGGAAGACATGTTGTGAGCTTCTATAATAGATTTTAGGGGCTCATGGGAAGGGAACATTCCATTAGTTGAGTTATCATAAAATAAAATTCATCGGGCTTTGATATGTATGGCACTCTTTGAAGTGTTTTATGTGTGTCGTTCTCTTTCTCCAGTATGTTGGGTGGAAACAGGTGAGACTTCATTAGTTGGGATGATCCTTGTCTAATAAATGAAGGAGATGATCCAATTGATTAGAATGATAATAGAGATAGCTTAGATTCATCAGAAATCATATGCAGATCATCATCAAAGAAATTTGGTATTTTTGGTGACTGATCATGTGTTCTCGAGGGTCTACCAAAGTCTGGAACATTGTTGTTTTGGAAAAAATGAAAATTGTCTCCCTGATACATTGGCCCTTTAGAGTTAATGGAATGAGTTAGAGAGGTTTCATATCAGATAGAATTGCCACCATGGTTCAGTTTAGTGAAAAAATGTGTTTCACATATCTTAGTTGAAAAAGTATCAACCTGATCCTGACAATCTTATCAGATGGGATCACATTGACCAAGATCAGGATGCTTCGTTGGTACATATCCCCTTGTAGATTGTGGATGGGAAAAAGAATTTATTTAAAGAAAAGGCATTGGTCTAGTGATGATTTTATGGAAACATGGTCAAATTCAAGAAGAGACTTAGGAATGTTAGAAGGAAATGAAAGAGCAATTCCCAGAACTCTTCCAAGGCAGCGATCGATTTCAACTTTTATGGGGCGGAAAGACCAATTGTGGAGAGAATGTAGAACCCATAGTTTTTGGAATGTATCCCTTCTCTAATTATTTTCATATTTTTAATGGTTATGTGGGATGTTGGGGGAGACTTTGGAGTACTTTTTGAGGGTTTTGGGAAATGCAAATGGGTGCATAGTCATTACACGGTTTGGCCAAACAGTGTGGCCAAACTGGGCAAGGCCAAAACTAATTCCCTATGTCTATGGGTAAAATTCAGTTTGGTCATCTGTTAGATCTATTTCAACCAAAATCAACCCAAAAAATAATTTTTTTCTCCACCAAAGTCCAAAGGAGGTTCTCTCATTGATATGTAAGTGATTTGAACATGTTCCTTAAAGAATCGAAGGCAGATTAATATGGTAAGTTCTCATTATTCATTATTTTTCTTGATCTACTCCTCCTTCTATATATTTTCCTTAGATATATGACCCTATGTGTAAATATAATAGTTTGGAGTAAAAATAAGGTTAGATCTAGTTTTTTTAGATAGGGAAGGATATCAAGGGTTGTCTTTTGGAATCTTGACCCAGATTCTTGAGTTGTATTCATCTGTTGTCAGTTTTCATAAAAATGAGTTTGGTGGGTGGATTCAATCTCGTCTCCCATTTCTATAATTGATTATAATGTATTAAAATTTTGTTTTTGATGAAAATTAATTTTATTTTTCTTTTGTACAATTGTACAACCCTCTTTAGTGACTGGTGGTGGAAAACATTTAAATTTTGGGGATTTTGTGAAATACCCTAGTTGTTTTAAATACTTGGATTATTTAATTATGCATATTCTGAAAAATTGTAAAATTTATTTATTTCGAATGGTTCTAGTAGATATATGTTTTTTTTTAAATTCTTTAATGTTTTGAAATTGGATGGCTGGGTTGTTTTCAATAAAGGTTGTTTTTATTGAAATAGGTCAAGTTATTTGAAATTGGTTTATGTTTTTGTAAATATTGTTGTGCGTATCATATTTCATTTCAAGGAATGTTTGAAATATGATAATGTGCCTGGTGATAAATGTTAAATGGAACATGGATAATAATTATATTGTGATGAATTGGTAGATCGATGAGAAACTACTCATGAGTATGGAACTGTCATAACGATGCGCACATTTTTTGTAGTTGTGGTCGTGTGGAGTTTATTGGTTTTCCAGTAGTTTTTAGAAAGGGATTTAAAGATTTATTTAAATGTTTAACTATATTATATCTTATTGGATAATTGGTTCACATGGTTTTTTTATATTTATTTATAAACAATTTTTAGATTTGTTTATATTTAGTTATATACTATTTTCAAAAATTGTATTATATAAACTATTTTATATAAATGTGGATATCTCTTAAATCCTAGTGGGGTGAGTAGGGATGTATTGGGGAAAGCCTAATGAGTTTTATACTCACACTTGATTTGTTACTTTAGTTCTTTTGGAGATGTCATCTTCCAGAATCTGGGAAAAGGTAGGGTGAAGCAGGTTGTTAGCACTACTTCTTTAGTTTTTGAGTTATCTGGTGGTGGTGGAGAACAAATATGGTGTATCCTAAGGTATATTGGTTATTTTGGTGTCTTTTGAGTTATCTTCCAATTTTAGGTTGATGTCTATTTGTCTTCCACTATAGCACTTTTGTTTGGTCTCACTTTGGCATAAATTTTTTTTCTGAATTGTCCCTATTTTTTTCAGGAATCATATAGCTACTATAGATTGTGGTCGGTTGGTTTATAGTTTACCATTAAAAGGGAAAATAATCCCCCAATAGTATTTTAACCCTTATACATTTATTTAAAGCCTTTGGAATCACGGGGATGTTTCCTAAATTCTCGAAATGACTCATCGTCTTGTCAATCCAATGAGAAATAGCGGGTCATTACAACATGGGTTTTCCTTTGGGGACTAAAATTTATCTGATGAAATATTTCTTCATATGGGTGGGAACAATAATGTGGAACACATTTGTAAAAATGGAAAGGGGTAACCTATCCAGAAGTGTGTTGTAACTACCTTGGTTTATATTTAGGGTCCATGATGAGTACTTTGAAATTTAAATGTGGAGACTGTAAGACTCCTAGAAAAGTTACTTTTCAAAAGGAAAAAATGTTACTACTCATTTCAATAGGGTGCACCATTATTTTTAGAATCCAAGTTTATTATAAATCTATAGTTAAGCATTCTTATATTGGAGTAGTTTTAGTATGGTTGATCACCTAGTATGTTTCCTAGGGTGTGAGTGAGTAAAGAAAAAGCAGACTAAAAAACATGTAATGTGATGTGGGTATAATCATTAGTTTGATAAGTGGCCCTGGTGGGTAATAGCATGTGGTCTAATGGGAATGAAACCAATGTATTATAAGAGACCCATGGGGTCATAAGACTAGGTGCATGGCCTAGGGAGGTTGAGTCATGAAAATTAGTATAAGAACCAATACCCATCCTGATGTGTAGTGGCACAACCTAGGCTTGAGGCAGGGGTTATACAACTAGGTTTTTGTTATTTTAGGTGGGGAGTGAAATTCCCTAAAGAAAATGAGATATAAAAGACATAATAATAATTCCCATATCAATAATTCTAATATTTCCATTCAGGATCCTACCTGATTAGAACACAATAGTTAAAGTGGTTTTTCATGGAGTGGTGATTATGATGAGTGACCTCCTAGGAAGTATCCCATGGTTTTCACGGGTGATGAAAAATATCACATGAAAAAACATGTGTTGGCATGTAGGGATATCCATTTATTTGATGACCCATTTGTGCATTTGGGTGGGACCTAGGGAGGGTAAAACAAATAAATATGGTCCCAGATTTTTATAGTTTAATTTTTTTATAAATTTATTTTCATTAATTTTGAATTATCTATCTTTCAGGACACATAATGAAAATTTAGAAAAGGGTCTAAGTATAAATTAATCTCATGGTCAAATGCATGATCATTGTCTAACCGAGAATATATAAAAAACACAGTAATGAAGTTGGGGTAATCATATATTTAATCAACCAAACATTGAAAAAAATTATTAAATTATTAAATTTTTCATGCATTAATTTTTTTTAAACACCCCAATTGAAAATATTGCTATCTATAGAAACCACAAGACAGATGAATGTTTTGTCATTCTAAGAGACCAGGAAGAGGAAATTTTATTCAACTATAGTTTGAATTTGTAAAATTAAGTGATTAATCGTGGTTGAGGATATTCAACTAAAGATCTATGTTTAAATCCACCATGAAGAAGGAGATATAAGTCAACTGAATCAAAAAAACTATATCCAATATGGTCTTAAAGTTGTTGAATCTTAGCTTGTTAAAGAAGATTTTGTATTTTTTTATTATTTTATAAAACCTAGTATTTTTGAAGAAAATGATTTCTACTGAACTCATAGTCATGTTGAATATGATTCTAGCACCGTGAGAAAATAATTGATCTCATAGAAATTTTTAACTGGATGTATGGCCCTCAATGATAACACTGTATAGAATAAACCAAGGATTAATTTTAGAATAAAATGACCAATTATTTCTAAGAATCGACCCAAGTTGAGTGAAAGGAATTCAAAGTGTGAATTGATGAAGATAATTCTGAACATGAAACTAGTGATTTTTTGAGTTGCTGATCTATGAAACAAATCACCTGATATTGAGAATCAGTATATTTATAACCTTTTTGACAATTTCAAGGACACATGGATACAACAAATGATTGTTACAAATAGAAGTTGTAGAAGATTGTGCAAATTAACTTGATCTTAGATGAAATATATAGTATAGAAGAAAATCCATAGACAAAACTAAGAACATGATGAACTTGAAGAATACCTCACTGGCCTCATATTGATATCATGTATATTCAAAAAATTCCAATTCTATATTCATTGATTGACATTAATTGTATTTTTTTTTATTTTATTCACGGAAAAGAAAAATCCATTTGATGAAACTATGAATATAAGTGAATCTAAGGTCAGTTAAAATTTAAATAACTTGAGATTTCTTTTTAATGAATACAATTCATGATGTAGTGAAAAAATATGAATGATGGAAAAAAATTTAAATTGGATTAAGTTGTTATGGTTTATGTTTTATTTTTGTTGGATGGTGATATTTTTCTATGTTTATGATTTCAATTTAGAAGATGAAGGTTCCTCCAATCCTCTCAATGTTGCAACTATAAGATCAGAAGTAAGCACATTGTGAGTTTCATATTAAATTCCAATTAGAAATCCTAGTTTGATTCATTCTATATCTTTTAGATTTTTGGGTCATGGGTAATTCAGGTCATCTCAGAATTGATGAAGACGTGAAATATTCTTGAGATGGATTATATATTAATTGAAAATTTAAATGAACATAATCTAGGCATGGAATCAAATGTGTCTTTGAGATTTCAAAAATAAAGCAGTAATTTATATTATTTTAATTCAAGAACATGAAAATCAAGCCTACGTTCAAATATGTAGTCTCTGAAATCAAAATAATAAATATGATCCATACTGAATCTAATAAAAAAATTGTTTTATATACTAATGTTTTTATTGAAGAATGTGGAATTTGAGATACAAGAAAATTAAGAAATTAATATTTAAATACATTTCCATTTTCTATATTAGGATCAAACCAAAATCAAGGAGTCCCATGAAATTTTATTAAAATATGTAGGGGCCCATAAGTACCATGGTTTACATTCCTAAATTAAGAAGATAATATCATGGACTATATCCATTATACTTCATTTGTTTCAAAAAATCATGAAAATTTTATTTAATAAAAGGTGATCATGGGAACTAAATCAATCGAAAATTATTTGATCACCCCCATATATTAATACCTACCATTTAAATTTCTACATTTGGATTATATTAAATCATGATTTTGGTCACTTATAGTGTGTAATTCCTTGTATAAATGCATTTGATAATGGGATCATGTCCAGTGTCACTCTAATGGTGGATTTTATTCAATAATAGTTTCATATAGAGCCCAAGGATAATTTTATGATCTATGATTGTTTTTTATAACATATTATGGAGTATATACTATTTTTTATAGTGGGGAATAATATAGAACGATAAAATTTGGGAGAAAAAAGGAGGCTCAAAGAAACTGGATACAAACATCAGTTGAAGACACACCAAAGATGATTATAAAGGGTATTTTAGTGAAGGATCAAAAAGAAAACCATCAGTGGAGTTTTGGGGGAGTAGCAGCTCTCTTGTAGGGAAAATATTTTCTCTCCCTATTAAATTGTTTTTATTTGTTACAATATGTGTTTTGAAATTATTTAAATATTTTAATAATAAATTTTTTTACATTGGATAACTCATAAATAGGGTAATTAGATTATGTTATTTATAAATAGAATTTAAATTTTAGGAAATGTATTAGAGGAAACTACCCTTATCATTATTCTTTAGGTAGTGAATTTTTTTTAAAATTCTTAAACTATTGAAGAACTATACCTATTTTTTTAAAACAAATATGATAATTTGATATTACATTTGATAATAGGATACATGAATGTAGGTATCATAATATGATTAATTGAAAATTTTATATTTTTTAAAACTTGTATCATCATTGTGTTGATTAATGAATGTTTTATTGAGAGACTATAGGATCCATTCACACATAGGTTGGTCATCCAAGGGAATGGATCTACCTCTTTTCCCAAGATCGAATGATATTTATATAGAAATTATTATAGAAAACAAAAATTTTAAAAATAAAACAAAAACTAGAAAATCGAATTCCCCTGCATCAATTTTCATTTGTTCCCTATTGCTACATGATTTTTGCTCCCTTTAATATTTTATCACTTATTAACCACCTAGTTTCTATTTGTTGTTACTCTCCAATATCATTTTCTTTCATCACTTCACTAATTATTTTTCTATTTAATTATTTTTTAACAATTATTTATTGTCTACTTGGTCAAGACAAACATTTTGGAAATCCTTCCTTATAGGCCTACCACTATTCACTAATTTATTAGTTTTTATTAGTGATTAAAAGTAATTAATTTTCCTAAAACCTAGTTAATGAACTACATACCAGATCTCATTTTAGAATATTTTCTAGGGAGGGTACCTATGACCATGTAACAAAAATAAGAAAAACATAAAGACAAAAATATAAAAACAAAATAGTGTCCTAAAAATTTACAATAAAATTTTAGATAAAATATGTTAAATAATTTTTTTGAAAGATAAATGGGTATAAACCGAAGAATACAGTTCCCATCAACCTATAAATTGAAATATTTCTTAATTATAAAAAATTAATAGGTAAAAAAAATAAAAATAGATGATCCTAGAGATGCAATTTTCAAAAACTGAAAAGTTGAAAATCTCAATCCACATCGACATGAAAATGTAGTGATTAAGATAGTCAAACCTATGGAATTTCAAGTAACGAATATATCAAAAACCACAAACTACATTAGTTAAACCTCTAGGATTAATAATTATGAAATAAATATATCAAACTTGTTCTTGTTTCTATCATTCTATTGAATTTACTATTAATATTCTCATGAATTCATTATGGTATTCCTTAGTGTGGTAAAACAGTTTCCACTAATAGGGTTGAGTGAAGAGGAACTAAAACATATGGTTTTCTCATTCTCTTTGAATTGAAATTGTGGGATTTGGTTCATGCAAATATATAAAGAAACCTTTAACACTTTGTACCAACTATATAATGAATTATTCATGAAATGACTTCATTGGAGAATGATCACTAAAATATTTCATGTAATTACAATATTTATACATGATAAAATTAAAATATTTGATGATTCTTTTAATAGATTCAAATGATTTTAAAGGAAAATTCAAAAAATCACTCTATAATTTTTGTGGAAATATTTTACCACAGTCTCTCCCTACACCATTAAACATTATTTTATTAGACTTATGGAGGAAACAATAGAGAAGAAACTGATGAAGAGCTCAAACAATTTCTAATAAATTTACTTAGAACTCACAGCATAAGTTCTCTAAAAGAAGAAGAATTGCTATGAAATAGTTTTTCTTGTTCAATTTGATGATGTTAAATCTTTTATTTTATACAATTAAAATACACCAAACACTAATATGAAGTAATTTCACCACTATGGAAAGTTTTAAACTTCACAATCCTGGTGTCTTAATTTTGACATGCCTTCCCATAACACTAAGAATAAAAATTTAAGAATGCAAACAAAGTATAGTATTTTCTCAGATACATTCAATCAGGGATACCAAAACCATTTAATCTATTCCTAAAGAGAATAAGGAGTGAAAAGACATACTTCTCCTCCTACAATCTGACAAAAACCTCATCAGCATTTCCATTCCCATCCATAGGTTGAAACTTTTAGTGACTAATCCAAAGTAATAGGTATGTTTAAATAGTTAATTAGTATGTTTTTTATCATAAGTCCAAAAATTATTTTAACAAATCACAAATAGATATCAGGTTTAAAAACCAAGATTTTCAAATTGGGATGTTATCTAGAGATTCGAGAGGTATAGACAATGGTAGACTATTAAGAAACACTAATCGAATTCATTATTAGAATGTTAATTCTATCACAACTAGGAATGGTCTCAAAACCCACCAAGATTCTATTAAATGTCCCAAATCATCCCAAAATGAAAATCTCCATCAAACTAAAACCCATTATCTAGAAATAATTAACCTTTAAATAAGGATATCCCCATAGGTATTCCATTGAAACCTATTTTACCTAATGAAAATCTATAAGAAAAAGACTTGAAAATAAAAGACAATAAAGGGGGAATATTATTGATGAAGAAATTGAAGGTTTTCTCATAACTGATAATAATTATCCTCTTCCATTCTTTTCCTACAAATAATCAAAAAAATTAAATCATGTGACATAACTTCTTAAATTTATCTAATTTATTAAGAAACATTACATTATTATTACTTTTATGGAATTCGAAATTCAAAATCCATATAATCTGAAATAAGTGACTAAAATATGTTCCAAAAAAGGTATATTCGAATAATATTCTGCATAAAATCTCAATAAGGTGTGTAGTGTTGTCCTGTATAATAGGATACCTCCTAAGCTCCAATACCCAGGAAGCAATTTCATTCCATGTATACTAGGGGTGAGTATTTTGATTAATTATATTTATGAACTTTATATTTGTATCACCTTGATTATAATTTCATTAAACAGTCATTTGAGGTTAGTAGAACCACTACCCACCATTTTCCCTAAATTTAGTTGATCATTCCATTACTCACCCAATTGGTAGAGTTGATGATTTATTTGTGAGAGTAGGGATGTTTTACTTACCCAATTATTTTCCAATTATTGATATTGAGTGTGGCATGGAAGTACAAATTCTTATGGTTAGGAATTTCATAATCACAAGAGGATATTTTACTTATTTATCGAAGGTAAAACTAATTATTAATTTTAGATATAGAATATAAGAGTTTAATATCTTCAAAAATTATTTGGACCCTCCCTTGGGAGAGATTTTTTCAAGAGTTTTAATTCATGAACTAGATGATTCATTTGATGATATATAATAATTAGATATGAAATATATGGATAGATAAATACATTTTTAAGATGAAATTGAGTCTTATTATCAGGTTGAGAATGTTCAAAATGATGTTTTCGATACTATTCTAAAGAGAGACATCAAATCTAACCATTTTTTCATAAACCCCTTGAATGATAAAGTTTTTATTTCTGAGAGTAAAGAATTTGTAGGATAATTTTACTAACATTTACATTATTTTACTGAGGATAAACTCTTAATAATGTATGGGGATATCTTCTGGAATGTATTCATGAGTTTGTTGGGGTTTTTGTTTTAAAAATTAGTTTGTGTTTAGAGAGTAGTGCGGAGTCCACCTTAGATAATAAAGTGAAAAATCATGAATATATTTTTTAAATTCCTGATCCTTACAACATTAAAAAAATTAAAAAACATATTGAATTAAATGGACCTCCTAGTCCTATTATTCTTCCATATTTTGAAAAAACAACTGATTGAGCTCTCAAATCCATTTCTTCCCTTTTGAAATATTCTTTTCTAAGTGAGTTCCTGATACTGCTTGTCGTCATATCTATTGGTTTAGAGGATATTCATGATGAATGTCTATTATATATCATGAGTATGTTTAAATATTTTATATCCTAGAAAATATCTAATATTACTAAAATTATTCTTTCTTATAGTATGTAAAAAAATTTCATGTAACTAGTCTGTAAATTTGAAGTTTAATAATAGAAAAGATTGAATCCCACTATAGTGGAAGTTATAAGAGAGAAAGTTAATAGATTAAAAGTTTTTGGGATCATTTACACAATTTTATATACTACATGCGTGAGCATAGAATGTTCATTTCCAAAAAAGTGAATAGTCACAGTTATTAAAAATGAGTAAAATGAAAAATTTCAAGTTATGAAAAAAAATTAAGGGATTATATATTAATTATTTTAAACTGAACACTTCTACTAGGAAATAAAATTCCCCAATTCTTATTTTTTACCAAATTTTATATAGTTTGGATGGTAATAATTTTTTATTTTTCTATGATGTCAAATCTAGTTGTAATCAAATTCAAATAGATCCTCGGATCAGGATAAGATTATTTTAACTTGTCCATTTGGGAAATTTGTCGATAAGCGATGTCCTTTGACTTCTTTGGTTCTATATTATCATTTCATATATGAATGATGTTTATTTTCATAAACATAATTTAAATGATATTTTATGTTATAGGGATAGTTTCCCAACACATTAAATTGATTCTTAAAAATACATATAAAATTTAGAAACTTCTCTGAAGAGATAAGTGGAAAAAACATTGTCTTAGCCTAAGAAAAATGAAAATTCATGGTTATTGGTAGAATTTTTTTAGGTACCAATTTTTAACAAAGATTTATTGAGGATGAAAATTAAAATATTAAGGTATTAAAAAAGCTTCCTCCTATGGAAAATGTAAAAAAGTATTATAATCATTTTATTATATTTTTGTTTTTTCCATATATTCATCAAGGAATTTACTAAAATCACTTGGCCCATATGTCCACTACTTGTTAAAGTAACCCCTTCCATATTTTAAGAAAGGTTATTATATCAATTTCAATTACCTAATGAGAAAATAATAAATTCTACAATGATCAGTTACTCTAGATTAAAGTTTCATTTGGATGTTATATATGATGTTACGGATATTGTTGTATGTTTTATTTTGGGGAAAGGGAACAAAAAGAGACTCCATGTAATTTTATATTCTATATTATTAATATATGACTCTCAAAATAATTATACCAAATATTAAATGGACTTGGTTGTAACCATTTTATATCTATGAATGTTTGGGTAGTACATGTTTAGTTCCAAGGTCATTATTTTCACATACCACTTAACTATAAAATATATTCTAGCTAAGAAATACTCTAAATTAAGGATTTTAATATAAATCATTCTTCTAAAAGAATTTTATTTGGAAATAATATATAATAAAGGGATGAGAATTTGGGATAATACAATTTCTCTAGGTTTATGAACACCCAAAATTAAAAACCCATAAAATGTAACACTTTATTCTTAGATGTGAAAATTATAACAGTTTCAATTAGGAAATCATCTTGGCATTAATACTATGAATCTTTTTTGATGTATGCATTGTGTCCAAATAAATTTCGAAAAATCAAAGATAAAGTTTATATATGAGATAAAATACTAAATATGTATTACCCTCTCCTTCATAGTAGATGTGGAGATGATATTTTGAGGATGTATGTTTCTAAGGAGGAAATCGTACCAATCCTTGATAGATTTCATTCATCTCTGTGTGGTGTACACTATAGATGGGAGAGAAGTACCCATAAGGTTATTTGGGTTGGTTCCTACTAGACCACATTGTTCAATGATGCTAGGAGTCTTGTAATATTCTATGGAAAATATCAGATATTGGGAAGTGTTGGTTGAAGGAAGGACCAGCCACAAAAAGTAACTATAGAGGTAGAAGTTGTTGATGTTTGTGGTTTTGACATTATGGGACCATTTTGATCCTCATATGGAAATTTTTACATATGTATGGCTATGAAATATGAGTCTAAGTGGGTTTATGTAGTCTTAGTTTAAAAGAACCTTTTTCTAGTGTTTTCAAGTTTATTAAAAAAAATATATCCATGATACGGTATTCCCAAGGAATTGAACCCATAGGGAACCCATTTGAATAATTATAAATTCCATTATTTAATGGAGTGGTATGGGTTTTTTCATAGGGCTTGAACAACCTATCACCACAATCTAGTGGAAATTCTATGTTACATCCCAAGTAATTAATGAATAATAGATATTTTTATCTATGTCTATTAATTAATTAGATAGTGTTTTAGAGGCTTAAAATGAGAATAAATCCAATCTTAAGCATGGAATACACTAATATTTTTTAAAATATTGTTTTACTGCCATTTGATGGCAAACCATTTGATAAATCTATATTTTGACACTTTTATTAGATATTTTTGTCAAAATAAACTTATTCTTTATGATTGGGACATTGAAATTTACATTGGATAAATTTTTGGTATTTTTCTGACAATGTTCATTTTTTAATGAATAGTGAAAAATACTGCATTTTACATCAAAACTACTTTTTCATTTAATTTAATTATATGGTTAGATTATATTTTTAATTGGTCATAAAGTGTAATCAGAATATATTTTTACCATTTAATCCAATGGTGGTCATTAGGATTAATTTCACTTTGAAATTGGTCATAAACTAATGCCAAACATTTCATAGATATTGTTTCAAAAAAACCCACTATTTTTTTTGACAACGAGAATTATTTTTAAATCAATTATTGAAATTTATGTGTTTGGAATTTGGTAAAATGGATTACATATTTGGAATCAGAAGGTCCAAATTATGTAATCAATACTCTTTTGTTTTTTGACATTATGAATAGTAACGACGGTAATTATCTTTAATTATCTTGATTAATGAGTAGTCGGGTAGTTAAGAATAATAAAATAATATCATAATAATAAAAAATGACACCAACATGTGTCCTAAGGCTACTGGTTGTCTCATGTCCGACCATGGGATGCCTTGTTCCATGCTTGGGGACCCCATGAAATCACTTTTGTGAGAAAGTGACTTTTTGTCTTTTTATTTTTTAAAGAATGTTAAATGTAACAAAGAATGTATCACCTAAGTAAAATATTTTTAATTTTGTCTAAATAAATGATCTTTTAGACTATAAATAGTCATTGGAAAGCTAAATAGATTTTCTACATCATAGTATTTGTTTTATAATTTTTAGACATTAAATAAATTAAATTATTTATGACATCATAATGATGCAGCGATGACCTCATTATTTGACGATTTAAATAAAATGGAAAGATAGTGTTAAATATAAGAACTAAAAATGTCCAAAACCTATTGGGTGGGTATATTTAGAACCCTTATCACCTTAGCCTAGAATTATATCAATGTGGGACCTTTAAAATCCGAAACCCATTTGAAACTAAAGTAACATTTCTTTACTTTCCAAGAGTGCCCCTCCTCTCCTCTTATAAAAGGCCCCCACCTCAACCTCCTTACCCACACTCCCAAAGCCTTTGGCTCGGCCAACCCCTGCCCATTTTGTCTCTCAACTTCCATATATTACTCCTTGAAGCCTCACTTTGGGAAGAATGCTTCTTAAGGAATCCTTTTAACTCAAACCAAAGGGAGTTACCAGATTTTAAGGTAATGTATTCACATGAGTCCTTTTATTTCATTTTGCTTCTCCAACCCCCTAAACTATTTTTATTCATTTCTTTTGTAACAAATACAGTATCTTAAATATACTAGGATGTTTTTATAAGAAGGATTCGAGCTACACTTACACACACCTACATCTAATGGTTAAAGAACATACCGTTTCCGTGGATGGAGAATTTCTGCCTCCCGAAACGATGATTGTCCAACATTCTTTTAACACCTTAAAAGGTGGCCATTAAGATGACACTATATTTATATATGATATATAATATGTTTATGTTTTCCTTAATCTATATTTTTCATTTTGGGCATACCTTTATGGTTCCCATTATGGGTAAACATGACATCTTCGTTTAAGGAAGTGCGGACTACCGCCCCCTCAAAGTGATTTGATTCGTTAAATAACATATGTGGGACATATAAAGGATGGAGTTATGATATTATATATGATATTACACTAGATTTATAATATACCTGTATATCATTATGATTCCATTCTATAAAATACAAAATAGAAATGAAAGTAGCGTTCATGCGTACGTACGGCTTACCGTCTCCATGAACGGTGCATTTCATTTCTTACCTCTAAATGATTATGTAATATTATAAATGCATGCATGTAGTGGATATAAATTACATATATGATATCTACATCATGAATACCATTCTGGATATAATGGATACATGAACAACTTGTAATTATAAAGGGCTTACTTTTGACTCAAGTACCAATGATCGTTAAAACGATTGTTATTAACTTAAATAATTACATAGAGTTCATGACATGGCAATAAGTGATATAAAAGGAATAATGAACTTGAAAATGGTTCTTAAACAAGTAGAAATTAACTCAAGTTTATTATTCAGGACATTAAAGAACGATCGAGTCATGTCGGACCTGAGGTATGGGACTTCCTCTCAATCTTCTTTCATTGAGGCATATTTTGTTTTATACACAACCTTCTTTTATATGGTGTATAAAACCCTTTGACTTTTACGTTTATTCAAAAGGAATCTTTTTTATATGAAGCATTTACTAAACGACAAAAGGGAATATTTTTGTCGTACGTATGTGGCGACAATGACTTCTCCGCCGCCGTGACCATTATTTGAGTTTTGGCTTCCTCTACAAGCCATACCTTCTTTTTAAAAGAAAAATAAATACCATGTCTTAATTTTCTTTTATTTTGGTATTGAAAATGGTTTTCATAATGTTTTTATATCAATGTGTTTTATTGATATCATGTGATTGAATGGTGGAAATGTTATGTTTCTTTTATGCATGTTTAATGTGATACGATTATGTTGAGGTTCTTGGGCATTATTATGAAGACGGGTGGTTCCATGATAAACTAAGGGTGGGTGAGCCTGATATAGCTCTCCAATGCATTGGGTAACGCGAAGGAGTGAAACGTTAAGGTTTCTCCGAAGAGATTTAGGGAATATATTGTGATGGTTATTCCAAACATAACCAAGATGGTTACTCCCTGTGTAAGAATGTTATGAATGCCTCAAGTTACCTTTATGTCTTATGATTTATATGATTTATTCATGATTTGATGAGGTATGTTAAAGTGCTTATGTTTTATGGGTAAAGTATGATTTCATTCTTATGTATATATGAACTCATGTTTCCTTTCCATATTTTTTTTATATAACCCATACTGATCTTTTTATGCTCATCCCAAGTCTTTTTTTGAAATGTTTTTCACAGGTCAAGGGAAAGGTACATGATATGATGATAGTGTCAAGGAAGTGTCAAGAAAGAATCCATGTTTTATTTTAAATACGTTTCCATTGATGGGAAGGAAGAATACAATCTTTATGTAACCACTTTGTTTATATGTGGAATGTAATGCAAGTTTTATGATATAATTCTCTAAAACTCTAAACCCAAAAATATCCTCAATGTGTAATCTTGTAATAACTCACGATTAAGAAAGGTTTAAGGCTGGGGCATTATAGTTGGTATCAGAGGTCGGTTTAGATAACATTAGGAGTTATAATTCTATTAAATGTTTATCCAAAAATATTTTTTCTTGAAGTGATATAGTATTTGAAGATTACCATGTTGCTTCATCTAAGAAATGTTTGTTCAGAATGGTTTTCCGTAGAGGAAATAGGGAAGCATTGCTAGGAAGGCATGCAGAAGGAAATAACCTTCTGAATCAGCATCCTAATATGGTCGGAATTGGAACTGAACAGTTTTTTGCAGTAATGGAAGATTTGACTCAAGCGATAAATGGTGGTGGTATCCATGCACGAGATCAGCCAGATCAACCGCAGAGGAACATGTCAGTGGTGGAACATTTCATGAGGCAACATCCCCCATCATTCAGAGGATCATCTGACTCTGTGCTAGCTGAAGGGTGGATTAAAGCACTAGAGAATATTTTCGATGTCATGGGGTGTTCAGACAATCAAAAGGTTAGTCTTGCTATTTACCGTTTGGAGGGTGAAGCAAATCAGTGGTGGTCGATGGTCAAAAATATCAGGGACGCTGATGAGATTGATGCTCTTGACTGGGATGAATTTAAAGGTATGTTTCTTGAGAAGTATTTTCCTAAGGCTGTACGACTTAGGATGGAAAAGCAATTATTGGAATTGAGGCAAGAGGAAGACTCAGTGGCTGCCTATGAAGAAAAGTTCACTCGATTGGCAAGGTATGCTCCAAATTTTATCCGAGACCTTGATAGTAAAATCAATCGTTTTTACTCAGGATTAAAGCCAAAATATCAAAGGGTGTTAGCTTCTTATGAGTTTAAAAGTTATGAAAAACTTGTTTGATGTGCTGAGAAGGTGGAAATGGAGTTTGCCGATGATCAAGTATTCTATAACAACCAACATAAGAAGAGACTGAGGTGGTAGGAGAAAGGTAAGAATTCTTCAAAAAAGTCTGATGGTAAGAAATCTAAGTTTCCAGTTTGTGATAAATGTGGAAAAAAGCATGCTGGGGAATGTCTTCTGAATTCTGGAAAGTGCTACCGATGTGGTAAGATGGGACATAAGGCTCGTGATTGCACTAAAAAAGATCAAGGTGAAGGTAATACCAAATTTTATTTACAGTTAGTGAAATGTTTTAAGTGAAATGAGATGGGTCACTATGCAAACGAGTGTCCGACAAAGAGCTTGAGTGATGGGAAGTAGTTAGACTACAAGCATAAAGGGTTGGTGAAATCCTTTGCAACTACTTCAGCAGATTTCGGGCTATAAAATGAAGTTGTATCAGGTACTTTGTTTGTTTTTTCAGATTATGCTAGTGTGTTGTTTGATTTGGGGTCTACACATTCTTTCATCTCTGAAACCTTTTCTAGTAAAATGGGAATACCATCTCAAGAAATGACTCCTAAACTTGTGGTAAAAACACCTGGGGTAAATTTTGAGGCAACCAGAATTTATAAGAATCTTCATCTCCTTATCACTGGAAAGAACCTACTTGCAAACCTTATTATTCTACCTCTAGTAGAGTTTGATGTTATCCTGGGTATGGATTGGATCTCTATTTACCATGCTAATATTGACTGTAGAGCTAAAGATGTTTCTTTTCAGAAAGACTATCAGTTTGTGTACAAGAATGAACCCTTACTGTTGATAACTTATTAAGAGGCCAAGAAACTTGTAAAAGATGGAAATGAATGTTACCTTGCACACATCCTTGAAAATAAAGGAACTGTTCAGATTAATGATGTGCCAGTGGTAAATGAGTATCCTGATGTTTTTCCTGATGAGTTACCTGGAATAATTCCAGATCGGGAAGTTGAGTTTACTGTTGACTTAGTTCCTGATGCTAAGCCAATTTCAAAACCCCCTTATCGAATGGCTCAAACTGAACTTTAAGATTTGAAGGAGCAATTGAAATATTTATTAGAGAAAGGTTTCATTCGACCTAGCACATCACCATGTGGTGCACCTATTTTATTTGTTAAAAAGAAATATGGTTCTATGAGACTTTGCATTGATTATAGGGCCTTGAATAATATCACTGTTAAGAACAAATATCATTTACCTCATATCGATGATTTGTTTGATCAGCTCTAGGGAGCTCAGTATTTTTCAAAGATTGACCTGAGATCGGGGTACCATCAGCTGAAGGTAAAAGAATCAGATGTTCTGAAGACCGCGTTCCGTACAAGATATGGCCATTATGAATTTTTAGTAATGCCTTTTGGGCTAACCAGTGCACCTGCTGTATTCATGGACTTAATGAATAGAATTTCCCATGAGTTCTTGGATAAGTTTGTGGTGGTTTTCGTTGATGATATTTTGGTGTTTTCTAAAATTAAATAGGAGCATGAAATACATTTAAGGGTTATCTTGCAAACCTTAAAAGAAAAGAAACTGTATGGAAAATTCAGCAAGTGCGAGTTTTGGTTGCAACAAATTTCTTTCCTTGGTCACATTGTTTCTAAAGATGGGATAACCGTTGATCCTGCAAAAACAAAGGTTGTTGGAGAATGGCCAAGACCCAAAAATTTAACATAGATTTGTAGTTTCCTTGGTTTGGCATGCTATTACCGAAGGTTTGTTAGAAATTTTTCACAGTTATCTAGTCCAATGACTAAGCTAACTCGGAAGGGTGTTATGTTTATCTGGACAAAAGAATGTGATGATTGTTTTCAAGAACTGAAAAGAAGATTGGTGAATGCTCCAGTTTTGACACTACCTTCCAAGAATGGTGAGTTTGTTATATAGAGTGACGCTTCATTGAAAGGAATTGGTTGTGTCCTAATGCAGAATGATCAGGTAATTACATATGCTTCACATCAGTTGAAAACTCATGAGGTAAATTACCCTACACATGATTTGAAATTAGCTGATGTTGTTTTCGCTTTAAAAATTTGGAGGCATCATTTGTATGGAGTAAAGTGTGAAATATATACTGATCACAAAAGTTTAAAGTATATATTCACTCATAAAGAGTTAAACATGAGACAGAGGAGATGGCTGGAATTAATCAAGGATTATGATTGTACAATTCATTACCATCCAGGAAAAGAAAATAAAGTGGCTGATGCTTTGAGTCGAAAAAGTAATGCTTCATTAGCAATGTTGCATTTGGAACGTGATCCTTTGGTTAAGGATTTGATGAACTTTGGAATAGAAGTTGTTGGTGCAGGATGTTCTTCTGTTTTGTTTCAGGTATCAGTGAGATCATCTCTATCAGATAGAATCAAGCAAGCATAGAAGCAAGACAGTGAGTTACAGAAAAAGGTAGAGCTGGTTCAGAAAGGTAAGTTTCCTGAATTCATCATTGATAATGATTGCGTTTTGAGATTTGGGAAGAGATTGTGTGTGCCTTGTGATTCACAGTTGAAGAGAGAGTTGTTATGGGAAGCTCATAGTTCTCCATTTTCAGTTCATCCTGGCAGTACTAAGATGTACTGAGATCTGCGGGAGTATTACTGGTGGGATGGAATGAAAAGAGATATTGCTAATTTTACTGTGAAGTGTTTGACTTGTCATCAGGTTAAAGCAGCGCGGCAATTATCGAATGGGATACTTCACCCTTTACCTGTGCAAGAGTGGAAATGGGAGAATATATCCATGGACTTTGTTGTGGGATTACCGATGACATCTCGAGGTAATAATTCAATCTGGGTTATTGTTGATCGCTTGACCAAATCTGCTCATTTCCTTGCTATATGAGATACTTTTTCCCTAGATCAACTTTCCCGTTTGTATCTTAAAGAGATAGTCATGTTACATGGAGTTCCTCTCTCCATTGTATCTGATCGTGATCCCAGGTTCACTTTTAACTTTTGGAAAGGCCTTCAGAAGTCGTTGGGTACTGAATTAAATTATAGTACAGCATTTCATCCTCAATCAGATAGGAAGTCAGAACTAACAATTCAGACCTTGGAGGATATGCTACGATCTTGTTCGATGGATTATCAGGAAAGTTGGGACCAACATCTTTCTTTGGTTGAATTTTCATATAATAACAGTTTTCATTCCAGTATAAAGATGGCACCATTTCAGGAATTATATGGGAAGCGGTGTCGAACTCCATATTTCTGGGATGAAGTGGGTGAAAGGAAGTTAATGGCACCAGAATTGGTAGAAGAGATGGCAGAAAAAGTTCAGCTGATTCAGAAACACATGATAACAGCTCAGAGTAGGCAGAAGAGTTATGCGGACAACAGGCGGAAGGATCTCTCTTTTGAGGTAGGTGATCTTGTTTTTTCTCAAAGTATCACCATGGAAAAGTGTGATGTGATTTGGTAAGAAAGGAAAGCTGAGTCCAATGTTCATTGGACCATATGAAATTCTAGAGAGAGTTGGATCAGTTGCTTACCGAGTGGCTTTACCTCCGAGTTTATCTCAGGTACACAATGTTATTCATGTTTTGATGCTGAGAAAGTATATCCCAAATCTATCTCATGTTTTGAGTCCAGAGGTACTTCAGCTAGAAGAGATCCTATCTTATGAGGAACAACCGGTCCAGATTCTTTACCATAGGGAGCAAGTGTTACGGAATAAGGTGATTAATCAGGTAAAGGTTTTGTGGGAAAACCACATGATGGAAGAGGCAACATGGGAATCTGAAAATTCAATGAGGGATAAGTACCCCCATTTATTTGATAAGTAAATAAATTGCGGGGACACAATTTTCTAAAGGGGGGAAGGATATAACATCCCAAGTAAGTAATGAATAATAGATATTTTTATCTATGTCTATTAATGAATTAGATAGTGTTTTAGAGGCTTAAAATGAGAATAAATCCAATCTTAAGCATGGAATACACTAATATTTTTTAAAAGATTGTTTTACTACCATTTGATGGAAAACCATTTTTTAAATCTATCTTTTGACAATTTTATAAGCTGTTTTTGTCAAAATAAACTTATTCTTTATGATTGGGACATTGAAATTTATATTGGATAAATTTTTGGTATTTTTCTGACAATGTTCATTATTTAATGAATAGTGAAAAATACTGCATTTTACATCAAAAATGATTTTCATTTAATTTAATTATATGGTTAGATTATATTTTTAATTGGTCTTAAAGTGTAATCAGAATATATTTTTACCATTTAATTCAATTTTGGTCATTAGGATTAATTTCACTTTGAAATTTGTCATAAACTAATGCCAAACTTTTCATAGATATTGTTTCAAAAAAACCCGCTATTTGTTTTGACAACGGGAATTATTTTTAAATCAATTATTGCAATTTATGTGTTTGGAATTTGGTAAAATGGATTACATATTTGGAATAAGAAGGTCCAAATTATTAAATCAAGACTCTTTTGTTTTTGGACATTATGAATAGTAACGACGGTAATTATCTTTAATTATCTTGATTAATGAGTAATCGGGTAGTTAAGGATAATAAAATAATATCATAATAAAACAAAATGACACCAACATGTGTCCTAAGGCTACTGGTTGTCTCATGGCCGACCATGGGATGCCTTTTTCCAAACTTGGGGACCCAATTAAATCACTTTTGTGGGAAAGTGACTTTTTATCTTTTTATTTTTTAAAGAATGTTAAATGTAACAAAGAATGTATCACCTAAGTAAAATATTTTTAATATTGTCTAAATAAATGATATTTTGGACTATAAAAAGTCATTGGAAAGATAAAAATATTTTCTACATCATAGTATTTGTTTTATAATTTTTAGACATTAAATAAATTAAATTATTTATGACATCATAATGATGCAGCGATGACCACATTATTTGACGATTTAAATAAAATGGAAAGCAAATGTACAATCTAAGACCTAAACATGTCCAAAACCTATTGGGTGGGTATATTTCGAACCCTTATCACCTTAGACTCTAATTATATCAATGTGAGACCTTTGAAATCCAAAACCCATTTGAAAATAAAGTAACATTTCTTTACTTTCCAAGAGTGCCCCTCCTCTCCTCTTATAAAAGGCCCCCACCTCTACCTCCTTACCCACACTCTCAAAGCATTTGGCTCAGCCAACCCCTACCCATTTTGTCTCTCGACTTCCCTCTCTTACTCCTTGAAGCCTCACATTGGGCAGAAGTCTTCCCAAGGAATCCTTTGAGCTCAAACCAAAGGGAGTTACCCGATTTTAAGGTAATGTATTCACTTGAGTCCTTTTGTTTTATTTTGCTTCTCCAACCCCCTAAACTCTTTTTATTAATTTCTTTTGTAACAAATACAGTGTCTTCAATATACTAGGATGTTTTTATAAGAAGGATTCGAGCTACACTTACACACACCTACACCTAATTGTTCAAGAACATACTGTTTCCGTGGATGGAAAATTTCTGCCTCCCGAAACGATGATTGTTCAACATTCTTTTAACACCTTCAAAGGAGGCCATTAAGATGAAAATATATTTATATATGATATATAATATGTTTTTTTCCTTAATCTTCTGTATTTTTCATTTTGGGCATACCTTTATGGTTCCCATTATGGTTAAACGCGATATCTTCATTTAAGGAAGTGCGGACTACCGCCCCTCAAAGTGATTTGATTCGTTAAATACCATATGTGGGATGTATAAAGAATGGAGTTATGATATTATATATGATATTACACTGGAATTATAATATACCTTTATATCATTATGATTCCATTCTATAAAATACGAAATAGAAATGAAAGTAGCGTTCATGCGTACGTACGGCTTACCGTCTCCATGAAAGGTGCATTTCATTTCATACCTCTAAATGATTATGTAATATTATAAATGCATGCATGTACTGGATATATATGAAAAATATGATATCTACATCATGAATACCATTCTGGATATAATGGATACATGAACAACTTATAATTATAAAGGGCTTACTTTTGACTCAAGTACCAATGATCGTTAAAACGACCGTTATTAACTTAAATAATTACATAGTGTTCATGACATGGCAATAAGTGATATAAATGGAATAATGAACTTGAAAAAGGTTCTTATACAAGTATAAATTAACTCAAGTTTATTATTCAGGTCATTAAAGAATGATCGAGTCAAGTCGGACCCGAGGTATGGGACTTTGTCTCAATCTTCTTTCATTGAGGCATATTTTGTTTTATACACACCCTTCTTTTATATGGTGTATAAACCCCTTTTAATTTTTCATTTCTTCAAAAGGAATCTTTTTTATACGAAGCATTTACTAAACGACAAAAGGGAATGTTTTTGTCGTACGTATGCGGCGACAACGACTTCTCCGCCGCCGTGACCATTATTTGAGTTTCGGCTTCCTCTACAAGCCATACCATCTTTTTAAAAGAAAAATAAATACCATGTTTTACTTTTCTTTTATTTTGGTATTGAAAATGGTTTTCATAATGTTTTTATATCAATGTGTTGTATTGATATCTTGTGATTGAAAGGTGGAAATGTTATGTTTCCTTTATGCATGTTTTATGTTATACGATTATGTTGAGGTTCTTGGGCATTATTATAAAGACGGGTGGTTCTGTGATAAACTAAGGGTGGGTGAGCCTGATATAGATCTCCAATACATTGGGTAACGCGAAGGGGTGAAATGTTAAGGTTTCACCGAAGAGGTTTAGGGAATATACTGTGATGGGTATTCCAAACGTAACAAAGAGGGTTACTCCCTACGTAAGAATGTTATGAATGCCTCAAGTTACCTTTATGTCTTATGATTTCTATGATTTATTCATGATTTTATGAGGTATGTTAAGGTTCTTCTGTTTTATGGGTAAATTATGATTTCATTCTTATGTATATATGAACTCATGTTTCCTTTCCATATTTTTTTTATATAACCCATACTGAGCTTTTTATGCTCATCCCATGTCTTTTTTTGAAATGTTTTTCACAGGTCAAGGGAAAGGTACATGATATGATGATAGTGTCAAGGAAGTGTCAAGAAAGAATCCATGTTTTATTTTAAATATGTTTCCATTGATGGGAAAAAAGAATACTATATTTATGTAACCACTTTGTTTATATGTGGAATGTAATGCAAGTTTTGTAATCTAATTCTCTAAAACTCTAAACTCGAAAAGATCCACAATGTGTAATCTTGTATTAACTCAAGATTAAGTAAGGTTTAAGGCTGGGGCCTTATATGCTATAATTTCGATCTAAGAGAATAAAAAACTATTGTAAAAGAGGTTCTCAAACTCTTTGAAAGAATGAACAACCAAATTGGATAGAATTTTTTCGTTTTATTGAATGGACTACAAGATCCCAAGGGATATTACCTTATATGATACTCTTTTTATGTAACTGCATCTACCTATAGTTTTTATTACCACTCCTTGTAGGTTGTGAAATACATGAACTATGATTTAATTTAAACTAGAGAGATGAAGTTACTAGAGTAAGGTGAGTTGGATAAAATTACGATTAGATCATATGAGAATGTCCAAATATTCATACAGAGGAAAAAATATTTTCATTCCTCTATCATCCATTATTGGGACTTTAAGGGAAGATAGTGTTTTTTTCTATTTAACTCGAGTATAAAAATGTTTCCTGGAAAACTGAGAATAATGTGATCTAGTCCATTCACTTTTTTGATCATGCCTGTCAATGGGACTATTGAATTGGTTTGGGTGGATAATAACACATTTCTAGTAAATGGTTATACAATATTGATTTTCATTGAGGGGAATTCAAAGGGATTCACTCCCATATCCTTCTTTTAAAGTTCAAAAGTTACTGACGTCCAACTGTATACTATAAACTCAGTGCCTTATGAGATTTAACCCATGTTTCATAATGTTATATTATTTGTTTTATTTTTCATATAATAAATATGAGTCTAAATATTGTATTAATACTTATAATCTTGTATTCCATAGTGTTTTAAGATGATAAACCTTCAAGGAAATTCACTTGAAAAAATTTCCATGTTCTCTTCCAAGAACAATTAGAGTAACTTTTTTGAATCATCTGGATAAGAAATCCCCTGACTTCATTTTAGGTTTAATTTCTTTCTCAAAAATTTATTTTTCAAAATACTGATTCTATATATACTATTTCTTAACAATTTATCTTGCTAATAAGATAAACTAATTTAGAAAAAAAAGAGATAGGGAATTTGACCAAACTAAGATGAAAATATATCTATTTTCTTGGGAGTACTATTTTTTTATTCAGAGAATTTTAATTCTAAAACTTCATGTTGCATAATTTTATATACTAAGTATAAGATAATTTCCCCAAATGTTTTTGAAGTTTTTGGGTCCTTTTTCCTATAATAGGTGTGTATATTTTTTATTAAAATATAAATAAAAAGAAATTTTAGCAGAATTCTAAACCTGATTACACCCATAAACTAACCTTGGATTGAAACTTTTATCTGTTATGCACAAAATATTTTAAAATTATTCAATTTTCACTCAATTAATAGTTGTATTTTCTTTTTACAAAAAATGTAAATCAAAAAATTCCTCAAAAAACTATGTTGAAATATTTTTGATGTGTGGAAAATTATTTTTTTCAAATTATTTTTAACCCATTCAACAATATTTTACTTGTTAATATTATAATTTGTTTTGAATGAAAATGTTCTCCCATTATAAGATTCCACATTTGTGAAAAAATTTGTTATAGGTGTTGGATAGAGTGATATTTCATTATTATCAATAACACAATAATTAATGACAAAATAAAAAACCAAAAAACCAAAATATCCTTTTTAAGAATAATTTCAAAATAATTCTAAATAAAATAAACAATTTTTTTATAAATAAAATTACCGGTACAACATTTGTCTAGGTTAAGAAAATTAAAATTCCATTAGTTATTCTTAATTGATAACTTAATTTTTGATTTAGGGATTTTTTTGAGTCTGAAATTTCAAGAATTACATGATTGATGAGTGATATTATCTATAATTTTTATCAAAATATTAATAAAGAACAAAAAAAATAACTTCGATAAGTTATATTTTTGTGTAATTTGAATTATAACTTGAGGAATATAGATGTTTTAACTCGAGCATAGAAACTTAGTATTAGTCAAATAAAATATATCATAGAGACAAATCAATAGAAATTAAGATAAGTCCTTTTACCTTGTAGTAAAAAGGGAGTTTCAAATCCAACTGTGAATCTCTAAGATATGTTTAGTGGGTTTTGTGTAAATAAATAAAATCCAAATTAAATTAATTATTTATGTAGGGATACACACATATTCATGGATATGAAACATGAAATAAAGTTAATTTTTCAAAAATTAGTTCATTAATGTGTAGGAATAATTGAACCCAAATGAAGATGGGTTAATTTATTTATAAGAATATATCATTTAAGTTGAATCAAGGAATTGGAAGGTGAAAATTTCATCTTATTAAACTATGAGAGAGTAAAAACCGATAGTGATTCTTGTTATATATTTAATTCTACTTCAAACTCATTGTTTTGTACTACAAAAACTTGAACATGAATTCTATTAAAGCAGGTTAGTGAGATTAATTCACATTGGCGGCATGAATTTATTTCGTAACTAATGGTTCAGTTATTTTCTTCACTCTTGGTATGTTTTCAAACCTAATGAGGATAATAATTGTTTTAATATTATTTATAAATAAATAAAAAATTTAATTTAATTTCTTGAGAGTATAATTATTTAATCGGTAGAATTTTATATGTAATTATTTTAATACATTTTTTCATCCATTTTTATGAATTATATTTGTTTTGAATTTGAAAAAGGTTTTTTTAATAGGGAATAATTGAATAATGGGTTAATTTAATGAAAACATTAATTCATTGAAAACATTAAAATGACAATGTTTTGGTAATGTAAATTTCTGAATTTATTTGGTTTCATATTCTATATACAATTTAAATAACAAACATTTCTACAGTATTCATTGAAAATATTTCATCTAAATTTATTTTTTATGAGGCTATGATTTGGTTGATTATTATTTCATTATTACATGATAAAATATTTAACATCATATTATTGGAATAAATTAATTTTTTTGGAAGAAAATTTGAATTTGGAATCCGTTTTTTAACATTTGTTATTTAATTTAACGAAATTTTGTCTTATTTTAAACTGATTCTGATTTTTGAGAAAAAATCATTCAATTATCCCAAAATTTTCATTTTCTACATATTTTTAAGCCTTTTTATAAAAAAACAAAAATATCATCTATTTTTTGGTGGTTTTTTATGAATTTATTTTTTTTAATTAAGAATTTTTTGTTTCTTGTAACATCAATGAAAATTTGGAAAAGGGTACAAGAAACCTTACCTCCCACGGTGGACCTCATGATGATTTTCCAAATGAACCTATATAAAAATTACCAAAATAATGAATTTATCACAAGATAAAATTTATACCACCACATGTTCAAAAAAATAGAAATATATTGATTTTATCATGCATATATTTTTGGAAAACTTCCTATTCAACATCATAGATATCTAGGGAGACCAAAAGGTAAGTGATTTTTTTGGCACAATAAGTGAATGTGAAGAGAAAATTCGAATTTATTGTGGGATGAATTTGGAAAAGTAATTGATTGACCGGGGTAGATGAAATTCAACCAAAAAGGAAAATTTAGATTGAGAACACCTTATTATTTATCAACCAAACCTCAAATTCATATAAACTATGGACAAGGGCTTAAAAATCCACAGAATCAATAAAATTTTTCAATATGAGGCTTGAATAAGTTGAATCTAATCTTACTAAAAAAATTATTCATTTTAACATTCCCAAAACCATAACTCCTTGAAAAAATTGAGACCTACAAACCCAAATTCTTGTTGAAGTGGATTTTGGAACCACGATAAAGGAATTGATCTCACTAGAATATTGAAACATGTGTTTGAGCATCATCTATGTCTCCTGATAGAATGAACCATGGATGAAAACTTGGGGATTATGTCCGATTCAATTTTAGAATAGAGCCATGAAAAGTAGATGTTAGTCATGTAGGGGCTTTATAAAAGAGATTATATCTTGAACCAATGATGTTTCAATTCAATTAACTAATAAATTACTATTCCAAGATTTAGAATTGACCCATTTTGAACATTATTGATAATGTTGAGGCTACATGGACACACTGATTGATGAATACGAATAAAATTTAAGGATTCATGATCTAACTAACCAAATCATCGACAAATATTAGAGGAAATATTATGATCCTTATATAATTCCTAGACCATACTGAATTTTAATAATCCCTCTCCACCCTCGAATAGATGTTTTATTGGTATGATGATGTTCCAGACTAGGTTCTCAAATAGAAATTTTATGTATTTTATTTTTTATTCAAGTACAAGGCTAAACCATTTAATGAAAATTTGAAGATGACTGAATATGAAATCAAACCACATTTGGAAAACATAATATCTATATCTATTGAAGATAATTCGGTATCTAGACAAAATTATGAGTTTGGATCAAAACACTGAAGTTGATGAAACAATGGTTGTTGAAAAAAAATGTATCCTTACTAGTTCTGTTTTTTTACATGAAATATTTAAATTGTGAAGATTAAGTTGCCTTTGAACATTCCAATTTTGATAACTAGATGATTAGGATCAAGTTCACTATAGGTGTATGATGAAATTCAAAGGAGAAATTCTTATTTTTTCTATGTTGCATCATGTGTACTTGAGTGCAGCGTCGAAGATGAGTTTCCTAGAAAATGATGAAGGTCGTGACTCTGCTCATGGTGGTTCAGAACAGGAAGTAAAAAAGAAATGATTTTAATGTATTATTGGAAATATATTATTCACCATTCTTTTAAAACAATATGTCACCATTGAATGGATTTTAGTCCATGATCATAAAATCAATCCCAAGTTTGACAATAAGGATTCCAGGTAACACCTCAAGATTATAAAAGAGGAATATCATATTCAATAGTGTATATCACACACAACACCATTAGTAAAAGTGAATGTAACACCACATGATTTCAAAATATTATTTTTTAAAGATAAATTTTATATTTTTGTTATCTTACAGAGCACGCAGCCATAATTTTTTAAATTAGTATTATGTTCGATAGCATATAAAAAATAAAACATCATACTTCAACAAACCACAAAATATTATTTAAATGTGATCATTATAAACAAGACAGTAAATTGAAATATATGAATAGATTCAACTAAATTATAATTCATATATATATATAAATGTATATATAATGTACCAACTCAGTAAAAATTCATTAATAAATTTGAATGATATAATTACTCAATTTTATGTAAAGTTATTTTGTGCTTCTGAAATGTGTTTTCAACAAAAATTATTTTTATTGAGAAAATATTATAATTAAATTATATATTTTATATAAATTTTATTTCACAAAAATAATAACATTTTTAATTTTCATATCAAAAATTTTATAGTGTTATATTTTTCTGAAAAGATTTATTTCTAGTGAATAGTAAAAAAATATAGATAAATATTAAACTGTAACATTATTTATATTAAATAGACCACAGGTGATTTTAATTTCATCAAAAAAATAAATTAATAACTCTTTAGTTAAATATAATCTAATTATTTACATGTTAATAATCATTGTATTTTATTTTTCTAGAAGTACATTTGTTGGCATAAAAATGCTTTTTTTAATAAAATATTTTTCACTTTGTTTTGTGAGATAAATTTTAAATTAAAATATATCAGTTATATGTGTGGAATATTCAAAAAGGTATTCAATATTAATAATTAGTGGGTATAAATTTAGTAAATATATTCCATTTATTATCAGTCATTACGAAAACTATCTATAGTAATTTTATTACCACGCACAAGGTAAATCGGGTAATTTAGTTTAAAAACAAAATGTTACGGACTATTAAATGACCCTAAAACTATAATAATTATTATTGGATGAGTATATATCAACCTTAATCATATAAGGATAAAATTTATGTTCTTTTTTATCACTTGGATATGATTATGACATTTATAATATTTTAGTTAATGAAAATTCAAACATATCACACTCTTGGTTATAATAAATAAAATATATTTAACATGGGATTATCTAGAAGAGATGTTCGAATATGTATATATTTTTTAAATATAAATTAATTATCTACATCATGGTAATTTATTTTTAAATTTTAGTAAATAAATAATTTCCTTAAATGTATACACAACAATGACATGATAATTATTTAATTAATGGAAAACATCAAAAAATGAAATTAAAAATATGAAATGTATTATAATTTGAGATAATTAATTTAATAAAAAAACTTTATAGATTAAAATTACATGTTATGGATTCATTAAAATATTAGTTTCAAATTTCTATTGTTTTCCTGACGTTATTAAAGTCAAATTTATAAATATTGTCTAAATTAATAATAATAATATTTTATGAAAATACTATTTTATTAAATTGTTGAAAAATATTAAAAATATTAAATAATGACAAATGGGATAATATGTGGTCTTAAATATCAATCCATATTCATTTATAGTCAATTTGGAATCATGTTTCTCTAGAATAGTCTTATTATATGTAATATTTTAAAAAACTTTAAAAGTTCCTATCACCTCCATTATAAAATGGAACCCCTTCCATCATTTATTGACACAAACATGAACAATTAGTTTTATCAAAACTTATATATTGAACTTATAAAAATCCTTATCCATGTTATTGAGGTTATTTACCTTCCAAAATATCAATCTTAGGTCCCTTGAGAGGAGATCTAAAGGGTGTCACCCGATAAAGAGTTAGTCAACTTTACCGACTATTTAATGTTTATTTCTTCTTCTACTTCCTATTAATGTGTTGTATTCATACCAACATATGAAATTTCGTATAATTAGTATATTATGACATTATAATTATTATTTTATAACCATATTCTATCTTTTTTACATCCTACAAAAATTGAATGTATCCCTCATTTGTACGTACAACTTATCATCTCCATGTAGTAGTGTAATTCATTATTCATCCCCACATTAAATGGACAATTATATGTATAAAACTTTTAATATATATGATATAAAATAAATAATAATTATTTTTGGAAAGGTTAATTATTCTTTTCCATTATTTTGTTCCATCAATTGAAATATTAAAACATAGTTCATGCATATATACATCTCACCATCTAAATTAACACTGTAATTCATTTTCCAATCACTATAATTATGGATGAATATAAATAAATAAATATATATATATAATATAAGATAGTTAAAACCAAAATAATATTTTGGATATGATGGAAATATGATAAAATTATAAGGATTATGACTACTAAATAAAAACAAACCTGAAATATAAAAATCTTACCACTTGAAACTATAATTTTAATAATTAATTGATAATAAACATGTGATAAAATATTATATGTAAATAATATATGGTATGATATATATTATTATGGTTATTTAATATATTTATAAATAATATATATTTATTATATATTATTTTTGATCATTTATAAAGGAAATCAAACCTGAAGTGATGGTTTCTCACCTCACTTTTACTTTTATGATACATATGTCATATTCACCACTTATTTATTTTGGATGGTGTATATAATTCACATTTGATATATTATATCATGAATATCTTTGTATTCATCATATTTAAATCTTCATTTTAATTTCAAGGGGATTACGATTCAAAAGTTATCGAAGTGATAAGGGTTTATTTTCCAATATCATAATAATTTACGATTTTATATTCTTAAGTATACACTATGAAATATTTACATTTCATTTCCATGTTTCCTAAAAAAATTATATATTTTTTTCTATTTTTAATTTATTTTTTATATTCTTTCTTACCATTTTTTAATTTTAAAAAAAATACAAAGAATCTTCTTACAATTTTCCGAATAGGGTACTTTTGGATTTTTCTTACTAAAGTGTGCAAGTAATGTTTTTAAACTTATATTTAATGAATTTATTTTAAAACCATATTGAATAATATTTTCATTGAAGCTTCATTTACAATTTTTTAGGATTATTTTTATAGAAAAAAAATTTCTTAACTGTTATTAATTTTTAAAAATAAATGATTTTCAATGTAAAATGTCATTTTTTCTCAAGAATGTTCTTCACCACTCTTTTATGGTCCTTCCTAACATTTTTCACCTTTCACCAACCTAGATTATGTCCCTGCCTTCACAAGTATCATGTTTTCCCAACAGGTTCATGGTTTTGCTAATGGAGGTTCATAGCTCCCGATTTCCCCCACAGAATTCTCAGAAGGTTCATCCTTTCACAAGCTCACCTTGGTTGGCTTCTTCAGTCACTAAAGGCCTTATGATTATGTCATCGGCATACTCATCAACACTTAGTGGGGTCTTCATCGTCGAGAGGTTGTTGGTTTTCTCCATTATTGGTAAATGATGATTCACTTCTCATCTGAAGAAGAACTGGCTCTTGCTTGGCCCAGTGGATCGCGCTCCATTAACTGGTCACGTTTTATCTTCCTTAGATAATCCTCATATATTAACATGAATAATGATCTATGAACCTCTGAAAATTGGATCTGCTTTCCAGGTTTTTCTCTTGATTTCCAAAATCCATTAATTTTTCAGATGATGGGAAATATTGTCGGCCGCTTCCTGATTGTGGATCACAGAACCCATCGGTCTTCCATCCCATTGAACCTTGAATATGTGTTGAGGTTGACATATCAAACCCTCATTTAAACTTTATTTGGATCGATATTCATGGAGACTACATATACAAAAAACCAATTATGTATGAGTCGTGGACTCACTATTGTCCCTCCTACCTCCTCCAAGGTCATTCAGCACTAAGATGTCATTGTGGGGGAGGAGCTATGCTTGAATCGAATCCGCTGAATTAGGATTTCACTCACTAGAAATAAGCTTCGAGTGGAAAGGGGATGGTGGTTCTAGAGAGAAATTAATGATGTGATTTCAATCCTCATTCTTATGTGGAATTTTTGGTTCAATTGTTCCCCTCAGATACAAGACTAGAAGCCAATTCGAACGATACTAGACCTAAAAGGTCGAAGGAATTTATTCATGGGGTTAGCATGAGTCTTTCAGAAGGAAAGGATAGGGTACATGAGGGAATTTCCAGTTTGAAGATCGAAAAGGTTTAATCCAACAAACAGCTCAAGGGAACTGGATGTAACCTGAATAGGTTTGCGGTATTGGGTGATGGAGACCTAATTCCGTTTGAAGGATGGAAATGTGAGGATGGAGGACATGAAGGGGTTTCTTATCAGGGAGAGAACAATGATGGATCTAAAGCTAATATGGATTCCAACACTTGTACATGGTCAACCAAGAGTAAGTAAGTGGAACAAGGCGATGTTTATATTTGGTCTGCTGCTAGGAAGAGAAAGAAGACCATCATGGACTCAAAGGGCTTCACTAAACATGTGAGGAGGTCACATCCTCAGAAATACAACTTTAATTTTACCAAAACACTAGTTATAAGATCTACTAGTAAAGGATATCTCATGAAAAATAAATATCTATAAGACATGAATACATTTGTGAAAAAGTGGAATAGAAAAAGACATGTCTACTCTAAAAGAGGAACAAGTTTCTCCTCCTAGTGAAGAGGTTGTGGGATCTCAGTCCGACGCAGATTTCGATCAAAAGCTGGAGCCTATGGTTGCTCCAGTTTCAATGTGCCTTGAGAGGAAATATACCCCTGTTTTTCTCCTTTTCCTGTGTAACTGGTTTCAAAGGTGCAGGATACCAAGAACAAAAGAAAAGACCCATCAACCCTCCAAATGGATTCTTCCGAAGTCTTGTTGTAGGCTGATAAACAAGATTAGGTGACCCCTACAAGCTCAGATCTAAGCCTCTTCTCCCCCCCCCCCACTTCTATAATCCAATGAAGAAGGTGCTTATTACACATGATTTGGCATGGCAATATAGACGTGATCCCTCATGCTAGTGGCCATCTTTTTTCATTTTTGTGTAAGGGATCAGAGGTGTGCAGGTTCATTCTATCATGTTCTGCTTTTGTTCTCATGTTTTCTTGTCTTTGGGTGGTATTTTTTTATTTGTGTACTACTTTCATGATGTTTTTCTTTATCGTTCACAATCCCCCACAAAGTGGTTTCATCTAGAAAATAAAAAAGGAATTTGGATAGATATATATTGTTCTCTATATTACATTGGATGGTTTATGATTATGTTTATTGATTGGATAAATTATTAACATTTCATATGATATATTAAATATTAATTTTTATGATTATTATGTTTCCCTTATTTCATATTCACAATGAATTAGACTTAGAAAGTGATGGATGGGGCCCTCTATATCCCCCCAATGCATTGGTAGCCTTCATGAAAAAACTATCATGGGTATTGGATGAGGCATTTGTCATTTACAAAGAAGTCTTATAATGAGGCATCAATTTCTTGCTTTAGATGTCTAGAATTATACATTCCATCATTTTGAAATAAATTATTTATTTCTATTTTATTATTAGATAGTTAGAATATCCATGGATAATTTATGAGATCATGTGATTGTTTATATTAATTTATTGATCATCATTTATTCCTGCCATATTATGATCAATTTATCTTTTAAATGGAATGTGAATTAGTTATTTAACATTCATCAATTTTTATGATTATTAATTCATGATTGCTTCCATTATAGGCATACTATTGTAGAGTATTAAATCCCACCCTTTCTTATGTTTCGATTTTCTAAGATTATAGGAAGTGTATTACGATTGATGTGTAGTGTATGATAAAGGGAATAATGGTGTACTAAAAGTATGATATTTTATTTTTGGTTTCATTTGTAATGTGAACATTTTAAGTAGATATCTAATTTAACAAAATTAAAACTATTTAGTCTTTTGGGATGTGATTCCTTGTATTTGGTTCTAATAAATTAATGTAACCACCGAGTTTTGGCCACAAGGGGAAAGTTCTTTATAGTTGGTGTTAGAGAATATTTATTAGAAACATTGGGAACTAGATTTAGGACATATAGACTAGGGAAAAGGACCCTACATATGACTATGAGTATAATTCTAAGTGTAGTATAATATCTTAAACATTATTTGGTTAAAGATTATGTGGTTTCCCAATATTTTTATTATTTATGATAATATTCCTTTTGGTTTTAGTTAATCGACGAAACTATGAGGAATTATGATAACACCAAATATGTTGGTAAATGTGGTGATTGTGAGTAAAAAAATTAGTAATAGACCTTATTAAAAGGTATTATGATTATTATTAATCAGTTATCAAAATATATGATTAAAACATTTACTCTTAACCAAGTATCAGACTCACTAAATAAGATAAGTATGGATTCTACTATGACTTTTAATAGTGGAGGCCATATTGGAAAGAAGGATTGATTTATTTCAAATTACAAATGTGGAAAGATACACTAAGGAGAGTATCAAAAAGGAATATGAAAATGTTTAATGTGAGGGAAGGAAGGACATCAATCAATTAATTAATGAGGAAAAATGAAATGTTTGGTTAATGTAATGGATATGAATATTTCTTTCCATGTGGTATTATCAAATGTTAAATGCTTTTAATGATGAAAGTATGGGAATTATGAAAATTTATTTCCTAGGGGAAAATTTCATAATGAGAATAGATGAGATTTTATGTGTAATGGTTACATTTATGATGTTTAAGAGACAACAAATGACATATAAAAGGAAGGAGGTATTAAAGAATAAGATTATGAATCTTAATTAAACGTTTAATAATGAAGTGGAATGATTAATTTTATTGTGTGGTTTCATGAATTATGTTAAAGTTATATTTTATTATTGAAATTATGCTAATAAATATTATAAAATATAAAACGATTTTATTGGAGTACTATTTCTTTAAGGGTTTGAGAGAATATGTAGAATGGTACCGATGACTAGGAAAAGTGATTCAGCGGCAAGTTGATTTTTCAAAAATACATGATTGAGGGAAGATAACCCATAATACATTCTCAATGATTAATTAATAATTATATTGTTTTTTGTGTTATTGTATTAGTAATCAGATAATTTGTTAGTGATTTGATGGTTTATGTTATCTTTTCTAGATTTACTATATGCTTGGATTTATGGATTATAATAAACAACCAATAAAATTATTTTTTGAACCATTTGTGATTTAATTAGGGTTTTAAGGTGATCAATTTATTCACATATTTTATATGTGACATTATGTGATACGCTATATAGATTGGGGAATCTAATGTTATGTTGATTTTGGAACTATAGTGTCCTCACTTATAAATATTTTGGATTTTGAATTTGAAAAATGTATTTTGGAAGATTGTTAAGGTTAGCTACTTATGAAATTCATTAAGTTGAACTTTGATTGTTTTTATAAAACTTGTCTAAATAATTTCGTTCTTTGAAAATATCTACAGATAGGAGGTAGGACTTGTCATTCTTTTATAGAGATACTGATTTGTTAAATATTAATTTTAATTGTTCAGGTATAATAATTCGTATTCAATATTCGTTTATTGGGGTAAGAGATGAAGTATGAATTGAGAAAATTACATCAAAAGGATGAAATTGGACCTATTAAATATAAGGTATCAACTCACTATATTTCTTTATATTCTTCGTCATGATGATAAAGGAATTCCACAACTCTAGGAAAAGGGTCTTCCAATAAAAATGTAATCTTATTAACTTTATATCTAATGAATCAATGGTCTTTTAACTCTTCACATATTAATGGTTTTTTGGTTGTTTAATTTTTTTTGGTCATTCAATTTATTTTGATAAATGACCTATGTCACCCTTCATAATTATTTGGGAATTATCTTTTTCTTCCATGTTCATATCTTTACTTACCCCTATGTTCTCTAACTTGGAAATATATTTATGTTATTATTCTAGATGGCCTTTATACATCCCTTTATCTATTATCTATGGTATGTTTTATTAACAGTTCTCATGATGTTGGATTTCAAGAAGGTTATTTTAAAATATAATGTTTTTGATTATTGAGATCAAGATTAAATTGTGAGAATGAAATTTATTTAGAGGGTTGGAATATAACACTCTAATATTTTAAAAGAGTGAAATCATATTCAATAGTGTATATGACATGAAAACCCATGCTTTGAAGAAAATATAACACTTCATAATTTTATATATTGCTTATTTTACAATAAATGTAATCTCTTTGATTGTATGTGGTGCACAAAACCCTATTATTTTAGAAGAATACAATGTTCGATAGTGTATAAAACATACAGCACTAAGGTTTAATGAATAGTGATATTATTTAAATATTACCATTATAACCTATCTATTAAATTGGTGGGTATTAATATTATTAATTTAATTATGATATATATATCCAACTTAGTAAAAATTCTCTGATTAATACTTAAAAAATAACTCATTTCTCTAATGTTATTTTATACTTCTGAAATATATTTTTCCAAATATTATTTTTATTGAGAAAATATTATAATTAAATTATAGAATGTATATAAATTTTATTTTATAAATATAATTTCATTTTTTAAATCAGAATATTCAAATTATCTTAGGGTTCAATTTTTATATTTTTCTGAAAAGATTTACTTTCTAGTGAATACTGAAAATATAGATTTTTAATAAAATGTCATTTTAATTTTATTTAAAACACCCTGTATAATTTTAAATTTATCTAAAAATAGTGTAATTAATATATATATATATATATATAATATAATTAATCCCTTTTTAATATACATTATTCTCTATTTTTTATAAGTGCATTTTTTGGTCTAGAAACACATTTTTCAAGAAAATAATTTTTCATTGAATTTTATTCGATTAATTTTAATTTAAATTCTTAAAATTATATGAGTTGAATATTTAAAAATAGATTAAATATATTGATTCTATGTGCCCATATTTATTAAATATTTTCCCTTTAATTTTTTCTTTATGAACTGTAACTATAGTAATTTTCACAACCACTGTTAGGGTAAATCGGGTAATTTAGGTTAAAAATTAAATGATAAGGATTATAAAATGACTATAATACATTAATAAATATTATTTTATAATTATATATCAACCATAATCATAAAAAGTTAAAATTTATGACATTTTCCAACCACATGGATGAGATTATGACTATTATAATATTTTATTTAAAGAAAAGTAAAACATATCACTCTCTTGTTATTAATAACTAAAATATTTTTAACATAGGATTATATAGAGGATATGTTTGAATATAAGTATTATTTTTAAATATTAAATATTTATCTTCAGAATGGTAATTTATTTTTAATTTTTAGTAGATAAATAATTACCTTAAATTCTTACACAACGCTGACATAGTAATTCTTCATGTAATTGAAAAATCAAAAAAATGATATTAAAAATATTAAAAGTGTTATAATTTGAGAAAAATAATAGGATATAATAAAATCATATATGAACATGAAATTTTGAGGATGCATTAAAAGATTTTTTTTTAAATTCCTATTATTTTATTTTTCTAATTTCTATTATTTTATTTATATTATGAAATTAAATGTAATGAATAATGTCAAAATTTATAATAGTGGTATTTTATGAAAATAATATTTTATAAAATTATTTAAAAATAATAATAAAAATAAATAATAAAAATGGGAAAGTATATGGTCAAATAGTTTTCCCCATATTCATTTATAGGCCATCTGAAAGTATTTACCTATAAAATAGTCTTATTATAGTTTAGTATTTTGAAAATTTTCAAAAGTGTCCCTCAACCCAATTATAAACGGACACCCCTTCCTTCACTTATTTACACCAAATGGGACATATAGATTGACCAAAATATTAAATTAATATTATAAAAATTATTATCCAAGTTCATGAGGTTATTTTGCTTCTGAAGTAGCAATATTAGGTCCTTTAAGAAGATATCAAAATAGCGTTCGTCGAAGAACAGGTATTCATCTTCACCAAATAATTCAAGTCTATTTATTTTTATACCCCATATTTATGTGTTTTACCCATTCTAAAATAATAAATTTGGTATGAAAATTATCACAATATGTTATTATGATTATGGTACAACCATATTCTATCTCAATTACATCATAATAAAATTGAAAACATTGCTCGTGTGTTTCTACGGCTTATCATCTTCATGTAGCGGTGTAATTTTTTTCATTTCCACTTTACATGGATTGTTATAAATATGTAAATAATTAATATAAATAATATATAAAAATTAATTGTTATTATTTAAATTTTAATTATTATTTTCCATTATTTCTTTCCATCTTCTAAAAAATAAAATCATCATTCATGTGTACTTATAGCCTACCATCTTCATGAAATGTGTAATTAAATTTTCTATATAAAAAGTCATTGATGAACACATATATATATATATTCAATTAATACCATAAATATTATTATTTATATGACTTAACTATGATAAAATTATATGCATCAGCACTAGTGAATCAAAACATGCAAGAAAAATGATGCAGTTACCATGAAAAAAATTGATTTTAACATTGAATTTATAATAAAAAGGTGATATAATATTACAATTAAATAATATATTGTGTGATATATATTATTATTGTTCTTTAATATATTTATAATGAATATATATTTATTATACATTAGTTTTGAAAATGTAAAAAATAATTCACAGTTGATGTAAGGGTTTCTCAGTTCACTTTTACTTCTATGAGACGTATTCCATATTCACCAGTTATTTATTTAGTTAGGTGTATGTACAACACCATTGATATATTATATCATGAATATTTGTGTTAATGGTATTTAACATTCCATTTTATGTTATTTCTTTCATTTGTCATATGATTCAAAATTTACAAAATTGCAAATGTTTTATTTATCAATCGCATCATTATTTGGGATTATTTATATTTAAGTCTCCCCTAGGGTGTATTTATCTTACATGTACATGTTATCTAAAAATGTTTTAAAATGGTTTTTTCTATTCTATAATTATTTTTTAAAATAGTATCTTCCCTTTTTTCTCTTTACAAAATGCTTTAAAAGCAATCTTCTTTTTCATTTCTGAATAAGGTACTTTTTTATTTTTCTTACAAAATTGTAAAAAGAATAATTTTAAAAACATATATGGAATTAATGGATTTTCACACCTTAATGAAGAATAACTTCTTTAAATATTTCTTTAAAATTTTACATTTTATTTTTAAATAAAATGGTTTCCTTTTTAATGGATAATATTTTTAAAAAAACTGATTTTCATATTTAAAATGTTATTTTCCTCAAGAATGCTTTTGACGATATTATTATGGTATTTTTCTTTGAAAATGAAAAAAATACTTATTTTAAATTCTAATAAATGGGGTATATGTTATTATGATACAGTCTTTATTACTTCTCAATATTTTCTATGATCTATTTGACATGGGATGTGCTATTTTGATAACATTATCCATATTCATTTTTATGGATTATGATTATGTTTATCGATTGGGTAAATTAGTAACATTTAAAATTATATATTCAATATTAATTTTTATATTGGTAATGTTTCACCCCATTTATATGAGAAATTAATTGGATATAGTATGTGATTATGAGGGCCTGTTATAGCCCCTTAATTCATTGGTAGGTCTAATGAGACATACAAGCTTGGGTATTGGCTGAGGCCTTCTCAATTTATATAAGATGTCTTGGAATGTGGCCTCAATGGTATGTTTAAAATTTTTAGAATTATTAACTCCATAATTATGAATTTATTTATTGATGTCTATATGATTATTAGATTAGTTAGAATATCTATTTATTAGTTTTGAGCCCATTTGATTCTTTATATGGCCTATATGATCATCCTTTATTTATGATATATTATGTTGAATGTATTTTTTAAATTGAATGGTTTTTAGTTATTTACCTTGTCATATTGTTTATTCATATTTATTAATGACAAATTTCATTGTACGCATAGTCGTACTAAGCATGAGATCTCATGCCTTTCTTATGTTTCCTTTCTCTTAGATTCCAAGAAGTGTCTTATGATTTATATGTTGGAATATTCTAGATAGAATAAAGTCATACTCAATTAAAATATTATATGGTATTTTATGTTTTTATTTATAATATTAAAATTATGTATGTATCTACTATATTAGTAATATTAAACTATTTGGTCCTTTGGGATGTGATTCATTGTATTTAGTAATAATAAAAAAAACAACCACATGATCTACTTTACTAGTGTCAGGATTTTTACATTCCATGAGTTAAATAAAAAATATAAGAAATAAAAATCCTTTAAAAATATATATTTTGAACTAAGAAGTTATTGTTTCAGGACAAGGACAATAAAAAATATTAAATATCTAAAAAATTGCATCTTGGAACAAGTTAGAGATTAACTGCATTCCAATTTCATGTAGAACTATAAAATTTTATTAAAAGCATTGATAACCCATAGGGATCATGGTTTACTTTCCTAAATTGATTAAATCTCTTCAAGGTAAACTTCACTTCTTATTATATTGAATTCCTAAATCATGAATGTTCTACAAAAGAGAATTCTAACAAGGGTGTTGAATTGGACAAAAAGTATTCGGTCACCATCTATGGTTAATACCAACCATTGAACTTTACACATGGTGATCATATGTAGTAGATTTCATGGTCATTATTGGACTAGAATTCCATGGAGAAATTTATTTGGTAAAGGGATCTCAACTAGCATCACCTCTAGGGGGATTTTATTCAATGACAGTTTGATGTGGAACACAAGAATAATTTTAGGGGATATAATACTTTGTTTATAGTGAAGTTTTATCACTTATTTTGTTATTTATAATGAAATAATAATCAAGAAATATGAAATTTTAGACATAGGATGAGGTTGTAAAACACATCATAGAGGCATCAGTCATATATACACCAGATGAGATTTTGAAGGAAATATCATTCAAGGTGTAGTTAGAAGAACACCAGTGGAGCTAGTAAGGAGTTGTGTCTCTCCCACTAGGAATTTTTATTCTCCTCGTGTTTCTTTTTCTTCCCTCTATTACAATGTTTTTTTTTTGAACTTATGAAAATATTTTTATAATATAATAATGGTTGTTGGATAAAACTAAAATAGAGGAATGATATTATGATAGTTATAAATATAATTTAATTCATATGAAGCATTCTACAAAAACCTACCCTCATCTTGAATCTTTGAGTGGTGATCATTTTGGAAATATCAAGAACCTATGAGAACTATTATAAACTAAATATTTTTATGTAATTGATCATATGAGATCCAATCTGAGAAGGGGATATCTCAACAATCATAACACATTAGGATTAACAAGGAGGTTGATCTTGGTGTAAAATGTGTTTTATCATTGGGTGGATTGGTATATGATACAGTTGAGATTTTCTAGGATCCATTCACTCATAAGTAGTTCATTTGATAGAATGGGTCAGCCTCCATTCACCAGATCTATTAATATTTAGTCATGAACAAAGAGAGAGAAAAAATATAAAAATAAAAAAAACCAACCAATTGAATTCCCTCCTACACTTCTAGATAGTTCCCTACTTCATTGTGATTTGTGCTAACTTTATTTTATTTTTTCTTGTTAACCTCATAGTTTCTTTTTTCACTCAATACCATCATTTTTTTAAGATCCTATATTTTTCCATTTACATTTATCTCTAATTTTTCATTTGAACCTTGGTGGTAAAGTCTTATTCATAGACAAAAAGACTTTATTGGATAAAATGACATAAATTTATAGGATATATGCTTTTTTAAGTTAATGGGGTATGGGTATAAATGAGATTATGTGTTAGTAAGTTAATAATCCTTAAAGGGGGTTCAGGTAGTTTAAAAGGAAAATGGGCCGGAAAATCATATGAATAAAATTTTTCACATCATGTTAGCAGATTAGAAATTGTGTCATTGTTTATGGGTTTTAATATAATAAATATATAGTGATGTATTTTTTAGTGAATTTAATTAAAAACATTCACATGACATGTAACCAAATTACATAAATTGTAAATGACCGAATAGATATTTTAAACATACTATGCAGTTGATTTTCATTCTAATATACAGCATATTATCTCTTCTCGACCCTAGTGAATTCTCTAAGAGATTATGGTGTACCAATTTCCCTTCCAGGTATCCAATTTCTGTGAGGAATCTAGTGTAATTTCTTTTGGTTAGGTTCTTCTTTTTTCACCAACTGTTGTGGTTAAATCATTTGGCTGATTGGATTGTTGGTTTTTATCATGATCAATTTTGATCTAGGAAACTCATTGTAATAATTCACACCTTCTTCCTCATAGGATTTGTCCATTGGAATCATTGTTGGATTTTTAGTAAAAGGTATGGGGTCTAATCTTAACCCTATGGATTTATAATGGCCATGTTTATCAAATGTCGTGATCGTGCCATCATTTCATGCACAAAAATTAATTAATATATATAATGAGATTATTCCCTAAATTCCTTTGGTTTCAAATGGATTTGTATTTGGATAGTGGATTACAATATGTTTCAGAATGATTTGTGAACTATAGTAATTTCTTGTTATAAATTCCATAAACTTCAGCTTATTTCTTATTGATATAATTTTAATCAATAATGAATTTAAATAAAAGTAGAAAATGAAAGAATAATGGTAATTATCATAGGTAACCATTGAGATGTATGATGTGATATTATGATATCCATATTGTATGATAGGATTTTTCTTCCATGTTGTAGTTCTTATATATCGGGCCCAGCCTGAGCACATTCATAATTATATGTTGTAATGCTGATATTGATTGGGATCAGCCCAATCCCATGTAGTAATACATATAGAGAGTGCAATACACTCATTCCCATGTTAAAATGATTATAGGTATTTGATATGGAATGTTTTAATGCTTATAGGGCTTTGACCTGGAAATTATGTAATGTTTAAAGGGCTTTGACCTAGATTTATTGTTGTTCCTACACCAGGGTTATATGGTTGTGGTTGGAATGGTTATAATACATGATCATAAATATTATTTCATGGTGCCTAAGATGGTTATTTTACCATGGTTATATGGTTGTGTTTGGAATAGTTGTAAGATATACTCATAGATATTGTGGAATGGTGCTACAGTGGCTTATTTTTCTGTGGTTATATGGTTGTGGTTGTCTTGGGCATAAGACATGATAAGAGATATTCCAACATTGATCCAAAAAAGGTTATGGTTGTAATTAATTATTTGTTGAATTAATTAATGATCCTTTTTGTTATCTTATTTGATACACTTCTAATCAGATGAGTTTTGTTTCGAAATGGTGGTTTCCACCTATGGAGTTATGCTCACACCCTATTCAGGCCGTTATTTGGAACTTGAGTAGATTATATGCATGTAGGTTTGTAAAATGGAAAAAGATATTTCTGTGGATTTCTTGTTTGATGTTGGGATGGAATTTGGAGATGGGACAGGTGTGAGGTTTGTGACCCAGTACTTTGAATCATTAATTTGAGTCTTCTAGTCATTAATTTGATTTTTATATCTTGAAATTTGGTTATATTTCATCAATTCATTACAGTATCCATTATTATTTATTGGATTATTCAGTTGGATATTTTTCCCATAACATATTTTATCTGATAAATTCTATTTTATTATGAATTATTCTATAAGTATGACACTTCATATCATGGGGTATAGTCTGTCCAATATAAAATTCACACCCCTAATACTAGTTATAAGCCTCTGGAATACAGGTAGAAACACTATAGATCGCATAAAAAACTTTTCTGGTCATGTGAGAGTGTTCTATATTAGAGGATGTTACAAAGTCATATCAAAGTAGTAGGTTTTCTTTTAATTTTTTTCCTTACAGTTTCCGGAAATGTTCATAGGTGACTAGGATGTTTTGGGATTTTGTAATAATCTTATACATGGGAGTATCTGATAAATGTATCAGGGGAAATCCAATTACCCAAGGATTGGATTGGTGTTTTGTTGCGTTCTTGTTACAGTTGGTCTTATTTCACCTTAGTCGATTCACATGTTATGTTAGTTTATTATTTTATGATCCTACTATTTAATGAAATTTATACTTGGGGCCTAGTTTGGAATGAGATGAGAGTAAATGCATTAGAATATGAACATTGATATATATTGACAAGAATTTTTTAAGATAAGGACATATATATTTTTTCATGTGATATATACATGCCTATTAAACTATATTATGAGATATTTGTTTTACTAGACAAATGAACGGAGTTGTTGTGTCATACTAAAATACTTATAGGCTATTTATAGATAGGCCAAGAGTTAATGGTTCCATATTGGTGTCACCTATTAGGTTGACCTTATTGCTTGCCAGATCTCTAAGGTTTGTGTTCATATTACTGAGAAAATGCCTCCTCGTCATCTTTGACATGACAGTTAGGAGAGTAGAAATCAGAAAACTCCTAACACAGTTGAACCAGAAAATCTTATTGTTTCTGAGGAATAGATATATGTTCAACTTTGTGACAGATTCTTATGGGTCATGTGATCCATGAAGAGGGATATTTTTCATACCATTCCTTCAATGTCTATACTGAAAAGAGAGTGTCAAATTTAGAATATGACCATGTTTATTGAGTAATGGGTACCCCAGGAAGTTGAGTTCTAGATCATGTTAGTCCAGATAATCTTCAAGAATATCGCAACACCCATGGATCACAGGGTGAAATGTGATGTATATATACTTCATGGACTTTCCAATTGTTGGTGGGATATACAAGAGGAAGATGTGAAGCAGGATGAGCTATTTTAGATGGAATTTGAGAATAATTACCTAATCCATTTTTTCCTAAAACCATTTGGGATTGAAAAGCTCATGAGTTCATGCATCTAGAATAAGATGGTTTATTAGTGATGGAATATTCTTGAGATTTACCTGACCAACAACTATGTGCGCCATCCTTGGAAACTGATGAGATCTCTATGAAAACATAATTCATAAACAATTTTCATTATGAGATCTGGTCATAGGTAAATTTTTTCCAATTAAATAACTTTTAAGACATGACGGATAAGGAACTAATCACATAATGTATTCTTAAAGAGTCCCCTAGCATCAGTCAGGATGTTTTTAGTAGGGTGGTGTGGATGTTCTTCTTTGAGTGGTAAGAGGTAGAGTAATGACATCTTTAACAAAATCAATAATGGAAAAAGCAGTCATGGTGATGGAATACCATCTCAAGACCAATTAGTATTCCATTGATCTCATGGGGGTATGGTTGGTCACATGTTTTCATTTATTCCTTACCATGTAGTGGAGTGTCATATATATGGGAGATTGGGCCACCTTCAAGGGTTCCATGTGATCTTTCCATAGTAGACCAGTGGAAGAGGATCAGAACCATCACTTGAGTCGAGAAGGGTCTCAATTAACCCTCAATGGGCTAGTAGTTAGAGTTACATAGGCCATTCAGACTGGGGTAGGTAATGTTGTACCCCAATGAATGGTAAATAGTACCAAGCAAGGGATGTAGCTCATGGTAGTTTTACTGGAGCCTAGGTAAGAGGAAAAAGTTAGTTTCATGTTATGCAGACTAATCTTGCTAATGTTGATGCAGAACCATCTACCATCATAGGTATAATTCTTGTATCACATACCTTAAATTGTATTTTTTAGATATAGGAGCATTGCATTACTTTATATATTCTCATTTTACAAATGGTGTGGTCTTGTATATGGAAATAATAGGTGGTGTTTCAACCATTGACACACAATTGGGAGTGCGGTCAGATAATGTCAAACATTGAAAGGAATGTTCTCTAGATATTGGTGGTTACCACTTCGTTTGGGAAACATTCATGTTTGAAATTATGGTCTTCAACTTGATTCTTAGTATGGATTTTCTAGTTCTATAACAGGCTATTATCAACTGTTAAAATATGAAAATTACCTTATTTTCTCTATAAGAAATAAATTGTTCTCAGCAGGGTAAGTGGGATCTTCAAGATGGTTGTACAGGAACAATTCAATATGGTTTGGATTTTCTCACTACTCAAATAATTAGTCTTTCTCTTGATAATGGTGGAATGTATCATGATTCCTTTCCTCCTGTGGTAGACCATTTTGGGATGTTTTCCCTAATGAGTTTCTACAACATAACATCTGAGTGAAAGATTGAGATCATGATCGAGTTCAAGATTGAGTTGGTGCTAGAAACATAGAAAGTTTCTATCCTGACATACCTAATAGAAATAGTTGATCTTCATGGTCTGAAGGTTCAGTTGGAGGATTGGGAATCTATAGGCTTCATATAGCTGAATATATCTCCTTGGGGTTATCCAGTTTTCTTCAACAATAAAACTGATGGGTCTTTTCCATTATTTTTTGATTATCAAAGGTAGAACCATATGATGGCCAAGAACCAGTATCCTCTACCACACATTGAAAATATTTTAGATCATTTGAGAGGTGATTATATTTTATCCAAGATTTATTTTATATCATCATATCATCAGTTAAGGGTGAGATCATAGGAAATAACTTATATTACTTTTAGGATTAGGTATTGCTTGTATGAATTTGTAGTTATGTTGTTCGAGAAAAATATTTCACACATCATATTCATGGATGTAATGAAAAGGATCTTTCGCCTTTTATGCATCAATTTGTGGTGGCTTTCATTGATGATATCATAGTGTACTTCCAGTCAGTAGATGATCATGCCAAACATATTGACATTGTCCTGAGTACATTGAGATAGCATTGTCTTTAGGTCAATATAACTAAATGGTGTTCCTAGATAAATTAAGTGCAATTTTGGGGCCATGTTATCTCAGAGGTAAGAGTTTCAATGGGCCTAAAAAATTAATTGTCTGTCTATCATGGTAAAAAACTAAGAAAATATTTGAAATTCATATCTTTCTAGGATTAGTAGATTATTACTGGTGTTTTATGAATTATTTCACCCAATTGATAGAAAAAATGTCTAGGATGACTGCGAAAGGGGTGAAGTTGGTTTGTTCGGATGCTTATGAAAGAGAATTTAAAGAGCCAAAATGTAGGCTGATGCTACTAAAAAATGCCTTTAACAACACTAGAATTGTCTTTTATGAGTGCTAAAAAAGAATTGATAATCAAAGCTTAGTTAAAATCCACAAAATTTTATCATCACTAAAAAGCACCGTTAGTCCCCCTTTAACATATCTAAAAATATTTCTTAAAAGGGTCTTTTAATAGGGTTTTTTAGTGTTGTTGAAGGGCCGTTTTAATTGCACTTTTTTAGCTTTGATAAAGATTTCCTTTAACAATGATTTTTTAGCACTGATAAAGGAAACACTATTAAAAGGTGTAAAATTATGTTTTTTGGACATCCCTGAGCCCAACTTATTTATCAGTACGTTGATGAATCCTTTAACAACACTCCCCCTCCTTTATCAGAACTTTTCACCCAACTACCTATTTTATCAGTGCTTTACAAATTACTGACCTCATACACGCCTGCCTAGATTCTAGCCATACAGCTCTCCTTCAAAGATGGAATTTATTTACCAATACACCATGTACTTTTTTCATCTGTTTAATGATATTTTTGTTTATTTATATACATATTTACACATATATTTTTATATGTTTATATAATTATTTTTAAATACATTTATACAATATATTTGTGTTAGATATATATACATATTTATATACTAATATTTCTTTAAATATATTATATATTATATTCATTTAAATATACTAAAATATAATATAATATATTTATTTATTTATTTATTTATTTATTTATTTATTAATACACACACATGTATATAAAAACAATATAAAATATTTTTATAATTAACAAAATGGTTAGATATTGATTTAGAAACATTTTTAGAATATGTTTTGACTTACATAAATTAGAATATACATTTTTACATAAATATATTGATATATGTATTTATATGAGTGATTTATTGGAAGTAAATATAAGAAAACATGCATATATTTAATTATAAATAAATTATGTTGTGAAAAATGATAAAATTTAAATTCCATAATATTAAAAATAATGTAATCCCTGGGAATAAATTCAATATCTACCAAAAAGGGAATAATACCCCTTAAAATGAGGCTGGAAATCCAGTAAATGTTAAAAAAATTGTGTACCCTGACTAAAAACTCAGTTTTAGAGGAGTTCGGGACATTTTTGGCCTTGAAAATTTTGGAGGAGGTTTACCTCTCTCACCATGGGTGTATATATCATTTCATTATTATATTTGATATGTGGTAGAGACCAAAATAACACCTGGATCAAATGTTTTATTTTATTGAAGTTCAAGTTACTTTTTTAACTTATTTTAGTTCTTTTAATAATTTTTTGATGTATGTTATATTAAAATTGATATTATATTAACATTAACCAGTAATAATAATAGAAAAATTAATGAAAAATATTTTTTTAATTATTTTATTACCATTTTAACTTAATATATTATATCTTAAGTGTAAATGCATATTTACCTTGCCTAGAACATATTTTAAAAAATATATATTATATTTTTATCAATATAAATATATTAATATATTAATATTTTATTTATAATGAAATGCAATTTTTTTAAAGTATACCATTATGATTTCTACATAAAAGATCATATAAAGGGGTTATCTTTATCGAGGATTCTAAAAAATCACTAATAAAAACCCCCTCTTTATCATCACTTTTTCAAAAGCACTGATAAAGGGTGGATCATTATTAGCACTTGTGAAAATGAACTGATAAAGTTCACCCTTTAACTGTGATTTTTTATCACAATTAAATACCCGCTTTAACCGCTCTATAAAAAACATTGTTAAAGACCCCCTTTAATATAACTTTTTTAGCACTAACAGAAGGGGTCTTTAACAGTAATTTTAAATGGCATTGTCAAATCCCTAGTACTAGTAAACCCAATTATGTAATAGTAGGACCTAATAACCAATACCCACATTACCTATGATGGTTAAACCATATACAATGTAATTTGATGCATCCGGAGTTAGAAATGAAGCAATTATAATGCATGAGGATCATTGGTATCTTATGGCTCTAAGCGGCTCAGACTGCATGAGAGGAATTACCTTACTCAAAATATAGAGTTAGTAGGAGTGGTGCATTCCCTATGATTTTGAAGACATTATCTCATGGTTATAAGTTTTGTGGTATACACATTTCACAAGAGCCTCAATTGCATCTTTTCTTAGTGAGACCTTAACCTTCGGCAAAGGATGTGGGTCGAGTAATTGTAGTCTTTCGACATTGAATTGGCATATACACCATGAAAGGGAAATATATTTTCTAATTCATTATGTTGGAAAATTTAGACATAGGTTTTACATGATTCTTGTGATGAGTGTCGGATAATGAACCTTTTTATACAAATGTATCTAGATGTTCAAAAACATCAAGGGAAAGTAGCTCTGACTTCGACATCAGTTATACCCATGCTTTTGGACATGATGAATATAGAGGAGTTGTCTAATCTGAAGGGATAAGATCTAAGAGATAAATTATATGGTGGTGAGAAACCATTAATAGGGTCTATCGATAATGGAAATTCCATTCTTTTTTATGTCTGAGTGTGGGTTCATACGGGCTTGTGTGAGGAGCTGATGAGGGAGTTTCGTGCTTCTAGATGCACGGTGAAACCTAGTTTAACAATGATGTATCATGATCTCAATAGATAGTACTATTGGTTATGAATGAATAATTATATGGTAATATTTGTGTCTAGATGTTTCACTTTTCAGTGGGTGAAAGTTGAGCATCAGAGACCAACTAGGATTTTGCAACATTTACACATTTCGGAGTGAAAATGGGATGATTTCCCAATGGATTTATTGATGGGATTACTAAGGATGACCCATAAGAAAGATGTTTTATGGTCTTTTGTGGATATTCTAACTATGTTATCATATTTCTTACCTATTAGGGAAACCTTAATAGTTGAATATCTGGGACGGATTTATATGTGTAAGGTGGTTTGGTTTCACGACGTTCCAAAGAGTATCATTTCAGATAGATATCCTTATTTCACATCATATTTCGGCCAGGTTATTTAGAAAGTCCTAGGATCATGAGTTCCTTTAAGCATAGCTTATCATCCAAAGACTAATAGTCAATATGAGAGGACTATTTGAATTCTTGAGGATATGATACGATCCTATGTTATAGATTTTTGGTTGTTCATGGGAGTAACATATATCACTCAGGGAGTTTTCATATAATAATCTCTTCCATGAATTTATCCAAATAGAAATTTTTTAGGCATTTTATAAAATTTTTTTTCATTCATCTATTTTTGGATGTTGGTAGATGAGTTAGCACTTATTGCGCCTAGTCTCATTTGAGAGACATTTGAACTGGTTCAGTTTATCATAGAGTGATTGCTGACAAGGAAGACATTATAGAAATCATATACTGACCATCAGAGACAGCCTGTGGAATTTGATATTGGTCATCATCATTTCCATTGGGTGTCCCTATATTGGGTAAATGATAAATCTAGCAATAGGGAAAACTAACACTCATGTTTGTTGGGCCATTTGAAATAGTTGCAAGGGTCGGTCTAGTGGCGTACCTTCTAAACCATCCACAGTGCTATAGTTCAATGAAAAACGTGTTCCGCATGTTGCAACTATGAAGATATCATCTAGAACATTCCCTTTCGATAGACGTATAATACGTAGAGCATTGTGTTCATGTGTTCTTTGAGGAGAATCTGACAAGGGTTTTTTATCACAGTGAGAAATATCTTCGATGTCGGACAATACTATTGGTTCGAGTGTAATGGTAAAATGGGAATGTATAATAGGATACATAAGAGAGGGAGTGAGATCTATGAACATAGAGGCCAGACTTTTTCAGTAAGAACTCATAGTGAAGCTTGGATCACCTCAGGGTTGATCTTTTATAAGGTGGGGAGGTTGTAAGATCCCATCTTTTTTCATGTACGTTTCTCTCTATGTTTTTTGTTTAAGCCTTGGTAGTAGAGTCTTGTTCCGAGATAGAAGGATTTTTTGTGAAAATGATCTAATTTTTGGGGATATATTATTTTTAAGTTAATGTAGTCTAGTTATAAATGGGACCAAGTGTTAAAATGGGTTCTTTTTAATTTGATACTCTTTTAAGGGGATTTGGGTTTCTTAAAGGAAAAAATGGGCATAAAATTAAAATATATAACATTTACATATCATATAAAGGGATTAAACATTGTTTAAGTTTTTGTGGGTTTTAATTAAAAAAAATATTAGGTGATTGGTTTTTTGTAAAATTTCATTGAAAACATTTACATGACCTATAACAACATTACACGCTGTATAAATTCTGGACCTGTAGTTTTAAACATATTGTGTGGTTGATTTTGTTTCTAATCCACTTCAATTTCTCTCTAATCAACCATAGGGAATTCTCCATCCAATTTTGGGTTACCAAATTCCCTTCCAGACGTTCCATTTGTGTGATAAATCCCTAGTAAGTCCTTTTGGTTAGGTTCTTCCATCTTCTCTAACCGTTGTAGTTAAATATTTTGGCTGATTGCATTTTTGTTTTTATCTCCATTAGTTTTAATCTAGGAACCCCTTTAAAATCATCTTTACCTTCTTTCTCAAGGTAGTTGTTCGTATGATGCATTGTTTGATTTTTGGTTAAAGGTAGGGTCAAAATATTAACTCTATGGTTTGATAATTTCCAAGTTTATGGAATATTGTAATTACGCCATCATTCTGTACACCCAAATAAATTAAATAGTTTAATATATTATTCCTTGAATTCCATTGGTTTCAAATGGATTTTTAATTGGCCAATGGCTTAAAGTATGTTTATCATGGCATGTTACCTAGGTTGATTTATTATTATAGGATCCTAAATTTGGGCTTATTTCTTATTGATATAAATTTTAATCAATTATGAATTGAATTTAAAGTGGAATATTAAATAATAATGGTAATTTTTATAATTAAACTTTGAGATATATGATGTCATATTGTGATATCCATGTTGTAACATAAGAATTGTGTTCCATGTTGTAATGCTTATATATCGATCTCTTCCCTAACACATTCACACTTATATATTGTAATACTGGTATTGGGTTAGGTCAGCCCTGTCCCATGGAGTAATTATAATAGAGAGTGGGCTATGCCTAGTCCCATGTTGTAAATATTTTATGTACATGACCTAGATTGATTGTTGCAACTCTACCATGGTAATTCGGTCGTGGTTGGTATGATCATAAGACGTGCTCAGAAATATTCTGGCATGGTGCTGAATAAAAGTATTTTACCGTGGATATATGGTTGTGGTTGGCATAGTCATAATACATGATCAGATATATTCTGGCATGGTGAAATATAAAGTTATTTTTCCATGGTTATGTGTTTGTGTTTTCATGGTAATAAGACCTGCTCATATATAATTCTGCACATAGCTGAATCTTGTTGTGGTAGTATTTTATTAATTTTTTAATTAATTAATTCACTTATTTATCGCCCAATTACATTAAATTCTTTCCAGGAAAATTTTGTTTAGAAACGGTGGTCTCAACTTATTGAGTTATACTCACACCATATTCAGGTCACTATTTACCACCCACAAATATTATATAGATGCAGGTTTAGACATGGGTAAAGGACCTTACTGTTGATTTCTTGTTTGCTGTTGGCCTGGAGTTTGGAGATGGGACCAATATGGGGTTCTCGAATCATGACATCGAGTATTATATTTATGTATTCTAGTATTTTATTTTATTTTTCTATCATGAAAATTATTTATATTCTACTATGTCATTACAATATTTTTTATTATTTATTGGATTATTCAGTTGGATTTTATTATTGTCTTTTTCAATGTATTTACTCTGATAAATTCTGTTTTAGTGTGACTTGTTCTACTACTCTGAAACTTCTTACAAGGGGTTATATCCTCCCAACTATACAATTCACACCCCAACTACTAGTTAGAAACCACTAGCATATATAGAGGTGCGCTTGAGGCCTCATAACCAACCCTTTTTGTAAACGTGAAAGAGTTCGAGATTAGGGGGGGCATTATAATTTTTTTCCAAATCATCACTACTTATTTTTTTTGTTACTATTTTGTTGTGAATTATTTCTTGTTTACATTTTCACATTGAAATCTTGGAATTCATTCCATATGGATTGACCCTTATTCACTACATTACTAGTTATTAATATGTTTCCTAAATAATTAATTTTCCTCAAATCTAGTTCATGACCTAGGTACCAAGTCATCATTCTACATCGGTGGTGAACTCATAACCTCGCTCTATATAACATCCCTATTATAACAGTGGTTAATATGTGGTGATAATATCATGATTATTAATGTTTGGTAAGGTCCTTATCAACTAAAATTTAGTCCTTGACTATTTTTCAGGATTAAAAAATCATCCCAAACAATAAATGTGACATTTATTTTCTATAGAATCTCTTTTCACATGGAATGTCTTTTTAGATTAAATAACATTGTTTCATATGGAGAATATGTATATGTGTTTTATCAAGTGGAATAAGGGGAATAAACTCATCATACATATCCACCATTATTAGAATTCCACTGATAGAGGGAACATCCCATATGGTTATCCTTATCTCTTCATGCACTCGATGAAAGGTGATTATATTAGGACACCTTGTACAAATTATATCAGACATGATGTGCTTGTTGTGTTGGGAGAAGAATTGTGAGACCTATAATGATTCATAAACCCACATGACTTTTAGGTCCTAAATTTATTTATAAAAACACATCTTATTCCAAAAGGGATATCCCTAATCCATACTGAAATTGATCATGGAACAACTACAAAAGATTCCTTTAAAAATACTATAATAGGCCTTTATCAGTGCTAGAAAAGTTTTTGGCTACTACATTATACTTAAAATCATAAGCTTTTAATAGTACTAGAAATGTATTGATAAATGGGTACTTTATCATCACTAAGAAAATCACTAATAAAGGACCCCATTATCAGATATTTTAGAAGCTCTAATAAAAGAAACCATTTATTAGTGATTTTATTTAGCATTGATAAAGGTATGTTTTATCAACACTAAAAAATGCACTGAAAAAGGAATCATTTTTCAGCACTTCTAAAAGTTATCATAAATGTATTGTTTATCAGATATTGTAGAATCACTTAGAAAGGGTCCCTTTATCAGTGTATTTAGTAGAACTGATATAGGGGCACACTATAGTGTCTCATTAGAACCCACTGCAGTAGTAGAAATTGGGCATACTGTAGTGTGTTATAACAACACACTACAACACTAGAAACAAGACATGAAATTAGAAAAATCAGATACAAATACATTATTTAAATGAAATAAAATTTACAACAAAAATTTAAGAAAAAAATAATATTATAGAAAAAGAGAATGCACCTATGTAAAAGAATAACCCATCCCTACTCGAGCAAAAGAACATAACTATATAAGAAAACAGTTTTTATGTTGGTGATAATAAAATGAAATCAATTAAATATAAAGTGTTAATTTTAAACAAAACATTGAGTCATATACCAGGAACATTGTGTATCAGATTGTTTTGTAGTTGATTATTTCAGGTCACACCATTTATAGTTCATATTCATGCAATATCTCTGTAAGAATTAACTATATGAGTATAAAATATAAATTGTATGTAAATTAATTCAGAAATAGCAAATAAAATGATGGGAAAAAAATTTAAGCTCATTTTCTTAGTTTGGGTGATGTGAAGTGCATTTTAAACTAAATTGACACTTGTATATTCAAAATATTCCCATAGAGTCATACCGCTCACACCATGCATCATATTAAGGTTTCTCTAACTTCTATACATCCAAAATGACTTATGGGTTATTTTTTTATAGTATCAAAACAATGAAAATGTGTTTCCTTGGTTTTTATACATCATTTGTGTTTTTTACTAAAATGTTATTTTAAACTAGAAACATGCAAATTGGGTCATACCAATCACATCAAGTGATGGTTTGATGTGAGACCAAATCCTATATGTTACAAATGAATTATGAATCATTGTCCTCTTTTATCATGACATTTCAAGCACATTTTATCAGTTTTTTGTGAGTGACAATTTTTGAACTAAGATGTCAATTTTAAATAGATAACGGAAACTTTGAGTCATATCAGAAACATCATGTATCAAATTGAGGTTTCAATGATTTCTACGCATCATAAATGACTTATGGATCATATTCTTAATCTATAAAAATAATATGAATGTGTTTTATTGGTTTTTAGTATGTCAATTTTATTTTTTACTAAAATTAATGTTAATTTTAATTAAAAAGATGCAATTTGAGTCATAACGGTCACACTATTCATTGGATTGAGATGAGACTGATTTCTACACATCCAAAATGGATTCTGTATCATTTTTCTAATGTATCAAAACAATACCAATGAATTTTCTTGGTTTTGAGTACGTCTCTTATTTTTTTAGTAAATGTTACTTTAAACTTAAAACATGAATTTTAAGTCATATCAATAACGCCATATGTGGGTTAGATGTGAGATTAATTCCAAGACATCCAAATATATTTTTTTATCATTTTACAATATTATCAATACAATCTGTGTATGTTTTCTTAGTTTCTGGTGAGTGATACATTTTGAACAAAAATTTCAATTTTAAATTGATTACAAACACTTTGAGACATACTGAGAACATCAGGTATTAGATTGAGGTGTGGATTATTCCTATTTGCCAAAATGAATTATGGATCATTTTCTGAAAGTATGAAAAAATATGAATGTTTTTTACTGATTTTGAGTATGTCGATTTTATTTTTTAATAAAATTAATGCCAAATTTAAATAAAAACTTGCATTTGGAGTCATATTGGTCCAACCATGCATCGAATTGAGGTTCGTATAAACTATAAATATCCCAAGTGACTTGTGTATCATTTTCATAGAGTACCAAGACAATATAAATTCATTATCTTAGTTTTGAGTACACTACTTCATTTTACTAAAATGTCATTTTAAATTAGAAACACACACATTGAGTCATATCGGTCACATAGTTTGTATGTTTTATGTGATAATGATTTCTATACGTTAAAAATTAATTATGAATCATAATTCTCAATTATAAAGAAAATCCAATCTTTCTTTCTTAGTTTTTAGTGAGTTATACATTTTTGAATAAAATTTCTATTTTAAATTGATTCTGGATATTTTTAGTCATACTTGAAACATGATGTATTAGACTGTAGTGAGGTTGATTCTGACATATCCAAGATGAGTTATGGATCATTTTTATACAGATTCAAAACAATATAAATTCATTTTCTTGATTTTGATTATGTAAATTTTTTTATTAAAAATAATGTCAATTTTAAATAAAAAACACACACTTTAAGTTATACCAGTCACACCCTTCTTTAGATTGAGTTTAAGATCATTCGTATACATCCCAAATAACTTATAGGTCATTTTACTCAAGTATAAATAGATTATTAATTTGTTTTATAAGTTTTTAATACTTTACTTTTCTTTTTTACTAAAATGTCCTTTTAAATAAGAAACATGCAGTTTGAGTCATATCGGTCACATTGTGTGCCGATTTGACATAGGACTGATTCCTAAAAGTCACAAATTAATTATGAATGGATTTCCTAAATTATTAAGAAAATCCAAGTGATTTTCCACATTTTTAATTAAGTGACACTTTTTGTACTAAAATATTAATTATGAATTGATGACAGATAATTTGAGTCATACCGAGCACATCGTGTATTGGATTATGGTGTTGATAATTCCTAAATGTCACAAATGACATATGGATAATTTTTATAATGTATCAAAACAATACAAAATAATTTTCTTAGTTTTCAATACATCAATTTTATTTTTTACTAAATTGTCATTTTATACTGGAAACATGAACTTTGAGTCATATTAGTCGCATTTTGTGCTAGTTTGGCATGAGACAAATTTATACATGTCACAGATAACTTGTAAATAGTTTACCAAAATTATCAGGTAAATTTTATTGTATTTGTTTAGTATTTAAAAAGTGTTGTTTTGTGAAATTAAATTTAAATTTTAAACTGATAATGGATGGTTTCAGTCATATCAAGCACATCATATATCAGATTAGGTTGTGGTTGATTCATACACATCAAAAATGACTTATGGATTGTTATACTGAAGTATAAAAAGTATAATAATTTTTTTTCTCAATTTCGATTATTTGATGTCTATTTTGAACTAAAATGTAAATTATAAACCAAAAACATATATATTGATTCATATCAGGTATACCATACATTAGATTGCTGTGTGGATAAATGATTATGTGATGTGTGTTTTTATTTCAACCATCTGCACCAATCCCAGAAATAATGAAATGTTCCATGTGGATGAATGAAAAAAACAAATGCTATTAAAAATGACTCATCTAAAAGAACCGTGTTCTATATTTTTTGGATTATTTTAAACGAGTGAAGAAAAAAATCTTACTTCCCAAAATATTTGTGAAAAATAAAAATATTATATAAAAACGGTAATGAAATAAACTTAAAAATACAAGGTACAATAGTGAAAAATTAACTAAATAAGTAGTGGGAATTTAATTTTTCATTATGGTTTTATAGATTGTTGACCCATTTCATTATTTTTGTTATCCTAGTTGCAGCCTGAGAGTCTAATTTCTCCAAAGCACAAAAATCTTTAAACCACCCATCCTAACCTAAGAAAAATCATCCACCTATATAATAGAACTATTTTTATTTTAGTAATACTATAAAAAATAAATTAACCAGAAATATAAAACAATACCTTAATAGAATTTCAATTTTAAACTGACTCCACACAATTTTGAGTCATACTAGGTACACCTTGTATTGAATAGAGGTATGGTTGATTCAACAATGCCTTTTAATCCATCGGTGAATTCAATAATATGAGCCATCTAAAAATATTATAGTTTGATAACCAATAATATTGAATGCATTGGAGAATAAAAAAAATTGCATAATCTTGAGTGAATCATCCTTGTTGAGTGCATTATCATAATATAGAAGTGAATTTTCCTAGATGATGAAGTCATTTATTCCTAGAAAACATTAAAAAATTGTGTAAATCAATCATCATTCATTGATTAAACTAAAATATATATTTACATATGAGTTTTTATGAAATATAATAAGATATATATTAACCCTTCCCCATCATAGTGTATACAAAATCCATGATAAACTATTTCACTTATTTGATAGAAAAAACTTTAGTGTGACCCATTATGTATTTTCATAAGACACTAAACTCTATTATAAATTTTTTACCCCATTTTCAAAGTATTAAACATCATTATAGCCCATTATAGAATCCAAATGAAACTAAAATCTTAGAAAATACATTAATTATTCTCGGATTTTTCTATAGATTAGTATATCCTTTTCAATATTCTAGGTGATGATAAACACTAAAATAACATCATAATTAGTTGTTCAAAAATGATAATATATATATTATCATGTATTTTTTATTGATAATGATGATGATTTTTTATTAATGAGATTTTTATCATGAATCATTTTACATAATGAATGTGCACATGCATAATGAATGTTACTTGTATAGATTTCAGAAGAAGTTTTGATAAAATATCATGTATCTAATTTATGATCTAATAGTATATATAATTCCATCACCCACAAAAGTGAATCCACGATTTTGTTCTTTTCTAAAAATTCATGATTCAATGGATAAAATTTGTAATTATTTATTTTTTAAGTTTTTTTGGATAAATAAAATATCTTATTTTTTAAAGGGGTATTCATTTGGATTTTCAATTCCTCGTGATTTAATTTGAAGTTGGTGTTTTCATGTATTTCTTTATAAGGAGATTTAATTTCATTTACTATCATATTCCTTTTGACATTAGTCCTCTTCGATGACCAGAGTCTCTCATTACTGGTTGTCCTCTAATAGTTCTCTAACACACATGTCGTATTTGGTGTTAAATTAAACACTTAATTATTCAATCATTTTAGTTATATTATATATCAATTTTATGATTTTATTGATGTTTGATGACTCTCAATTGACTATTAGATCCACTCTTAAGAACCTTTCATTGTAGTGTTGAGAAATCATAGGAATGAAAATGCGGGTGTTTTTGTTGTTCATCTTTTTTCTTGGGGAGGGGTTTCATTCACACATCCATAATATTTTATAGTAATTGGAATGTTATATTATAAATAATAGAGTATAGAGATTAGTTTTAAGAAATAATTGATTTTTGTTTTGATTCTAAAAAACATTCCTCTTAAATTTCTATATAAAGTCACTTAAACATGTGGTGAAAAATATTTTTTCAATAATACAACAGAAACACATGCATAATAGATCATATATTAAGTGAAAATAATTGTGTTCACTTTTCAACAACACAACCTTGGTATGATGCTCATTTCACTTGAATTCCTAGTAATTTTTTTTGTTTTCAAGCCAATGCCTCGTCTTCTTATTCACCTCAGTCTTCACCTTATACTCTGTTTCTTCCTCCTTCTACACCTCGATCTTTGGATCTAAATCATCCACCACTTAGGGCTATACCTCCACCTATACCTCTTCCATTGCCCAAAAATTTTATTAGTTTTAAATCAGTGATTCTAAATACATTTACTTCCTCTATTATACTTATTCCTGATAAATAGATTAAAAATAATATATAAAAAATATAACACTAATGAATCACACCCAAATTATATTTCTACATTTATATCTCACACAATATCTCCAACATATCAATAACATAAATTTTTTTTGTCAAACATTCTGACAACATGTACTCTTCACACTCATCTCTAAAAAAATTTACATCTTATTTTGAGTATGAATGTTTTCATAAATCTTGATAGTACGGATTAAAGATAGACAAAAATGATTAAGAAATATAATTAATAAAATTGTTACTACCTTAATAAATTACGTGTTGGGGTATTTTTTGTCTATTCATTGTTTTTTTATCTCTCTCATAAAGTTTCAAACATAATATCTACAATAAATGAAATTATCTTTCTTTGGACACAACAGAAACATTGACCAAAATATGTAAATTGTATTGAAATATGTTTTTATAGTTAATCCCTTATATATATACATTAATTTTTTCATTTATAATAATCCAAATGCATTATCTTTTTAAATATTGACTTCATTCCATGATTTAGTATATACTTAGTGATCACCAAATCATTAAAAAATTCTTTTTAAAACAAAAACTAAAACATATAATTGGATTTTCATATATAACATTTTGATTTTAGTGTATGAAAAATTCATAATACCGATCATGTTTGTTCATTTTGTTGGATATCCATGCATTAGATCGAACAATATAAATATATGGTGTATCCAGATTGACTGCAATCATCATCTAGTTCTGTAAAAAAACAAAATCGGATAATTAATTCGCAAATCATAATATATTTAATGTGACTACATTATAAAGCTTTTATTCTAAATTGTAGGAATCAAAAAGATTCTGTTTTCAAACATTTTTTCTTAAATTCTTCAAGTATCTCATCTCTTTTCTTATTAATTTTTTCCTAATCCCAAGTATGTTTTTTGTAGAAATTATATAGGTATTAATGATTCAAAATAATTATTCACAAAGTTTTCCATTTATATATTAGTAAAATTAAAAACTATATAAAATATGAATAGTTATTAACTTTAAAAAACATATTAGCACACTATTTGTAATGTTGTATTATGAAAATGTACTTTGCCTATGTATTCACAATAGAGACTCTCGTCAATTCATTCTTGAGAACCTCATTTATATTCTTGAGAAAAAATATTTCTATGATGAAAGTTCAAAATATTTATTTCTCATATGGAATGTAAGACATATTTTTATCTTTAAATGTGGTCTATTTATGATGTTGTGATGATAATAAATGTTTCTCTAGAACTGGCAGGGAGAAGGAACTCCTAGAAGGTAATTTTGATTTGTTGGTCGATTTACAATATTTTCTTTATCCAACCATCAGTTTCCCCATCGCTTTATCCACCTGTAATATCATACCACACTTCAACCCTTTTTTAATCAACTGGTATAGGTTTTCCATATGAAATGTTTTGGTAAGGACGTACCTCATGTATATTTAATAGATTACATGTTTATTCTATGAATGATCCAACATCATATAGACCATTGTAATATATGGATCATTATGTGCAATAGGAAACTCAGTAGTCGGATCATGAGCTACCTTAATCCCCAATATTATGTTATATTTTGGGAGTTATTTATGGTGTATCTTATATCCTGGGATATTATAAACCATACCCTCATAACAATGTGGTGAATGGGCGTTGATGGATACAAATCACATATAACCATACCCTATATAAGTTTAGTAATATAAAGTTATCTGAAGTAAATTGATTAAAATTTAGGAGAAAGAGTAATGAAAATTTTGATTTCCTCGGGTAAGGTATGTGGTTGGGGGGAATGACTTGCCTCAAAGCTGGTGGGTTTATTTGGTTCATGTGTGGATGTTTATTCCACCAATGGTTTTCTTTGGTCCTTTCTTGTATATTGGTCAACAAAATAAGATAGGTCAATAATAACATACAGTGAGTCTATTTGTGTTTGAAATCTTCTCAACATAATATGCTTATCTTAATGGGAATTTATCTTCTCAAAATATGTTCTAGGAGGCACTCCAAAACCTAATCCTTTAACACATCCATATTATTCTTCATACTTCAATGCTACTGAAAGAAGTTTTAAGAGCAATACGGACACTGCCAATTCTAGATTCTAAACTATATAAAAAATATGAATATAAATAAATTATTTTTATGTAATACTATTATAATGCATAATGAATTACTATTATTTCATACATACACACTTTTTTCATACTTCTTTTGTGTTTTCATCAAGTAGTTTACCCTCCTAATTTATGTAAGCCTCCTTCCATTTCACATAATGTGGGATAGAAGTGGCTTTAGATTTTGATTCAAAAATCTACATATAAAAAAAAGGAACATATTTTTTTATCCTATAAAACTTTTATATATGATTTAAAATATATACAAGTTTTTTCTCTAGCGAAGTGTAGCACATACTTGCTTTGTGATACGGGTACATTGGGTTTGATGCACATTCGTTATTTTCAGCACACATTTTTTTCCTAAATTTGAAATTTTGATTCATATTGGATAAAATAAATAATTTTATTTATTATATTATCCACTAAAATTCACCTAAAATTATTTATCACTATGATATTTGGTGAAATAAGTCCATGTTTCCTACTTTAAAATGTGTTCATAACTAACAGGTGGGTGGGGGTTTTCTATACCCTCAACATCCCTCAGATGTAACTTTATAAGAAGAGTATAGAATCCTATATGGGATTTTCCATTATCTAATAAGAAAAATTTATTAAAAAAATATTCTAAAATAAACAAAATACTTAAGAAAAAATGAAAATAAAATCAATCTTTCATTATATAATTTTTCTGTAAAATTGATAAATTATATCGAAACATTACTATTATATCATTCAAATGGTTTTCATTATTTAAAGGTAGGATGTGGTGACATGAATAAATATCAGTATGAACATTCATCCCCATTGTGAAACCAACATAACTAATAAAAATTATGTTTTTGGGGTCAATAGTTTGCCTGTATTGATTCAAACCATCCGAAAATTTTATTGCCATAATTTTTCCTTGATAATTTTATTCAACACTATGATGTTGCATCATTATTTTTTTTTCATCAACATGTTGTTGATACCCTAGTAATTATATACATTCATCACCAATAGATTTTTCTTCCTCATGATTGGTAATATCATTAGGTGAAGAAGAAATTATTTTCATGAGTACTCAAATAATTAATTTTTCATGAATAACGACAATGTAAACGCAGAAAAACTATTTGGGAAGGGTATCATGAATGCTCTATTTCAAATTTATTTAACTCTTTAATTTCATCTTCATACACGTTTTTCAAATGATTAGTGTGCATCCATTTTTCAAGTAAATTGGTGATTTAATTTCAGAAAATAATTACTTCACTATGGTAGGGGATATCCTTTGAATTCATGCAACGGTGAAAGTTATAGAATTTTAAACCTCATCAGCTTCATCTCTTGAACATTTATTATTTCATTCTGTTGCATAAGTCTCTTTATCCATATCTTCGAAACATGAACCTATATTTTTTTAATAATTATCCATCCCATATCAGGTATTGTTGATCATTTTTTATGACTACTACTCAAATTAGTTCAATAAACATTAAAGAGAGGGGGATGAGTGTCAAGAAACAAAATTCAATAATAACAATTTAAGAGATGAATCTGGGGAGGATTACAGTATTATCCTTAAACATTTTTAAATTTCCACATATTAATTTAAAATTTAAAATCTCTTCTCAAAAATGATAAAAGTTCCATAACACTAACATTAGAACATCAACTCATCCCAACTGAGCTAAATAGAATCTAATCTATGTTACTTTTCATTTTACCTCACATGTATCTCAACTATCAGAGGTATATATCCACAGAGACTCATGTGTAGGGTGTGAGAATAAAAATAAACATTTAAATACTAAAAGGGGCCCTAAAATATAAAAAAATGCTTATATCTGAGTATACAAGGAAAGTAGAAACACTACAAATACACATGTAATTCAAGTCATTGTGTACTAACTAGAATGCCATGATAGTCAAATATACCAACTTCATTACACACCAGTGAATTATATAAATCATACTATATGTTTATACAATGGTTGTTCCAAGAAATTCAGTTCATTTCACAAATAATATGCTAATACTTCAATCATTTGAGGAGAAAAAATTATTTATCTCCCTATTTAAATAAATGCATCACATGTACCATGAGATTTGACCTCAAACCCCTAGCATCAAAGATCCTCCTTCAGGGATAACCATCACATGTACATATTGCATCAAAATCATGGAATGGGTGTAACATAGACATTTTTTAGGAATTGAATTTGAAATATGGTGAAGTTTTAACATAATTATTTCCTTTAAGAGATAACCACAAAATGGGTTCCACAATACATTAGATAAACCTAACTTCTATAAAACCATAAATAAGAACAAAAAACAACACAAATGCCACTTCTCACTCACCATATCCCTTGATGAATCATTGACATGTATATAGTAACTAACATTCTAATATAACATCCCTAGACCTCAAATAATACCCATCATATTATAATATATGATATAAATGTTTTTTATAACATCCACACAAGTATTTCTTGTAGAAAAATATTACAATCATACATTGAGATGTATATTTAACATAATTTCAAATAATATCAAGTGGTTATTTAATGAAAATATTATATGGAATATTTATTTAAATTTAAATAACAAATTCTCTATATATTATATTTAATAAAATAATTTTCAAAAAAAAATTACTCCAGAGAATAAATAATTAGAAAATAAATAAATTAGTTGAAAAAAGTAAAATATATAAAAAGAAAAAAAATAATACATACTAAATAAAAGTCATTGAATTTTTCCATTTCCTAAAATTATATGGTCTATAATGGAACTTGTTACATTTTATAGTAATTCATATATTTCCCTCAAAAAAATTATTTATAAATGTATATTGGTTCATTTTACAATATAAATATTATTAAAACAATATTTGTGTATGATTACAACTAAATAATTTTAAGAATATATTTATCCTATCAAAAAAAATATATTATAAACAGTTTCATCAGAAAATTAAAATATTAAATACATATTTGAAATCTATAACTAATTCAGTATCGCAAAAATCTTATTCGTGAATTGAATAATAAAACATTATAATCACTTAAATATTTATATTATAGCATGTGTAATACATAATAGTTGATCAAGATTCTATATAACCCATGTATTCTAAAATCTAAAATATTTGAAACCATTAAATTTCATTGACTGTGTTCAAACCCAATCTAAAACCCATATCAATTGAGTTATTTAATTAGTATTGAATTATTTAAATCATGAATAAAATATTTCAATATTTAATAAATTGAAAATTCTCAATTTTCAAAAAAAACTCTAAAATACATAAAATATAAACTATAGCATATCCTACATGATCTAAGAATGTTGGAATGGGTTAGGATTCCAAAATGGACAAGGGATTTTCACCATACCATAGAGAATGGTGTTTTCAGATAGAAGATATAACACCCCAAAATTTCATATTACGTTAGTTCTTCAAAGTAATTCAATAACTTACACTACACGCAACATCGAGTTCAAGCACACCATGACTTACCAAACTAGCTGTCAAAAGCAGTTATGAATAGTATTTACTGAATTTAGAACTATATATATTCCTTATAATTTTAGAATCCATATTATGAGTTTCTTAGATATAATGTAAGAACTAATTCATTTTTTTCAGATAAAAAATGTATTTTTCCCAAAATATACTTTTACCGCCTTTTAATGGTGAACCCTTTTAAATAAAATATTTGAAACTTTTATACATTGACTTTGACAAAATAAACTTATTCTTTATAATCGGTACATAATAATCTAGTTTCAAAAAGTTTTTGGTGTTTTTCTGATAACTTTCATATTTGGGTGAATAATGAAAAATACTAAATTTTAACTGAAAATAACATTTTTAATCAAAATAATTTATAGTGTTAAATTATAAATTTTAATGATTTGGAAGTATAAATAGATTATATTTTTATCATTTAATCCAATGATGGTCATTGTATGTAATTTCACTTTGAAATTGGACATAAACAAGTGTCAAACTTTTGATAGTTGTTATTTCTTAAAAATAAAACTTTTGGTTTTGACAGCATGAATTATTTTTAAATTAATAAATTAAACTTTTGTGTTTTTAATTTAGAAAAATGGATTTCATTATTGAATTCAGAATATCATAATTATCTTAGAATGAATTTTTGGTATTCTTCTGAAAACTGTTAATTTTTCATGAATAGTGAAAAACACTGAGTTATAGTTTAAAACCGAATTTTTATTATTTATTTTATTTAAATTTATTTTAGGTAAAAACAGTTACATAATACCTATATATGTTCAATGTAATTCATTGGAGTCAGTTTATAATAATTTTAGATATATAAAAATTTTATTGAACTTTTCACCGTCTTTTAGCCACCTCCTATTAGAATTTTTAACTTCACATAAAACATAATTTTACCGCTTCTGTGAGTTGAATTTCAAAAATCTAAGAGACACGGTTAATATCAAAGAGTAAAATTTGGTTCAATAAGATAAAAATAATTTTTGGTGAATAGTAACTTTTTACTTTTATTTACCACGGTTAAAAGTAAATAGGGTAATTAAGGGTAAAAATGATATTATTATTACCCTAACACATGTCCTAATTCTACTGGATAATTTTAATTCAACCAAAAACAACCTTAAGAAAAAAAATATGACCCTTTAAGTCCACTTGTATTAGATTAAGATATTTATAATTATTTTATTTAAAGAGGAGTTAAAAGAATTAAAATCAATGTTTAATAACTAAACCATTTTTAATACATAGTTATACATTAGATAAATTCAACTATAAATATTCATTAGAAATAGAAACTTATTTCCTAAATAATGGTATTTTATTTATAATTTTTAGATATTAGATATTTAAATTTATTAATGACACAATGATGATGCAGTAATTACCTTATTACTGAAAGAATTAAATAAATTGTATTATAAATATTAAAATATATATAATTTCAATGTTTTTATGACATCCACGAATTTCATAGGTGAATATGACATATTTGGACCGATTCAATGTATTTTTTTGAAGTAATCATGCTATTATTATTTTATCAAAAAACAAATACCAAAGAGTGTCAAAATTGACATAAAATAGTTTTTAAAACAAATATTATATTATTAATTGATATAATGGTCCTAAAAATATAAGGTTTCTCCAAAAGACTTATATAATAATATTTATGACATTAATGAACCAATTGGGGTTCGATTGGCAGTATATAGTAAGTTTATTAACCATATAGTGTAAGAATACAAGAAGACATGGTAAAAGTTTAATTATTTAACATAGAGTTAAATCTAAATGATAAGGTTAAAATTGTTTCCAAAACATGTCTAAAACCTATTGGTTGAGAGGATTTAGAACCATTACCACCATATCCTAGAAATAAGACACTTTGGAGCCATTATAAACTGAATATGAGTTTATTATAAAATAATATTTTAAGTTTTTTCTAAGGTGCCATTCACCCCTCTTATAAAAGGGCACTTCCCCTTCTTTCAAATTCACACCTCCTAAGCCATTTGGCTCGGCCAAAACCAGCCAAAATATCCTCCCAACTATCCTAACTTCATCTTATAGGCCTTACTTTGGTCATAAAGACAACCTACGTATCCCTTTTGATCAAATCAAAAGGAAGAACCCGAAGAAGTGGTAATGATTTCACCAACCTCTTTCAAGTTCTCTTATTCTTTCACTTAATCTTTCTTTGTTGTTTCCATTATAAAATAATAAATCCAGTATCTTCTATATATTTCCATTTTATTATTAATATGGCACAACTATATTCATTATTCTATCCATCTTATGAATGATAATGTCACCATGCGTGCGTACGTACAGCTTACCGTCTCCACGTTGTGGTGTAATTTGTTATTCAACACTATGTTATTTGGAAGGATATAATAATTGGTAATATGTATATAAATAATGAAAATAACATTATAATTCCTCTATAAAATTAATATACCATCCAATTCCACAATTTTAAGGAAATGATATTGTCTCTCGTGCGTACGTACGGATTACCGTCTCCACGATGCGATGCAATTCACTTACATGTTCACTATTCATTGACGATTATAAAATTATATATTACTAATAAGTATGTTATATATGACATAATAATGCTACTAGAGATATATATTAATATATATGTACTTATATATATCTTGTTCACTTAGTTCCGTTCAAAACGATATGAAAATGGAAACAGCGTTTTTTCGTACGTACGGACTGTCGTCTCCATAAATGGTGTTTTTCATTTCATATATATGTCTATTATACATATTTATATTATAAATATATATGATATAAATCATGTTTTATATTTTGGAAGAATATAAATCTTTATCTAAGTGATACAATCAAGATTAACAAGTTAAAACACGTATGATAAAGAAAGCGATTACTACCTGAAATGTTAATTTAACATGGAAATTATTATTAAATGGGTAGTATAAAGTTATAAATGAATCATGTATGATATCTAAAATATTTATATGGTTCTGTTATAATTTAATAACATACTACGATCTTCATACAGGAGGTTAAACATACCCTCGACTAAAGGAAAGTGCAAGGTAATGGTTAATTTCACAATCTCTTTATTATCCGAGGTTGTTTTTACATAAGTATCTACTGGGACATATTTATTATCCATTTCCATGTTTCATAAAATAGTTTTCAAAGGGATTATTTTTGGGGAATTTATACTAAAACATCATTTTAAATGTTTTAAAGATTTATTCTTCTAAACCATTCTCATTAATGTCCATGTTTTCAAAATGGTTTTAAGGATTTATTTAAATGGACATGGATGTTTTAAAATGTTAATTACTTTCAAAATTTTCAAAGTGGTATGGGACACATTGATTCAAAAAAATATATTTTAAATTACTTCCTTTATAAATGTGTGACTTTTAAATGATTTTACAAAAAAGGATATTTCTCTCAAAAAAATTTACTCATCATTTTAAACTATGTCTGCATCCTTTACTGGATATTATTATTGATTGATGTTGATTTATTATAATACAATATTCCATGTTGTATTGAATGAGTTATGATATGTTTGACTATGGGTGTTCAATTATTATACCATTCATGGTTTATGGTTAATGTAATGACATTTTGTATGATAGTTTAAATATGAATGTTTATGTTATGTTTCAACTTTTTCATATGAGGAATGCAGTGGACTTAGTAAGTGACGGGTGGAGCCCGCTATTGCTCCTCGATGAATCGGTAGGTATCATGAGAAAAACTAGTGTCTCGGAACAAAGCCCTGACAAAAAAAATTATTTTTAGTCTTGGCATGAGGCCTTGACTATGTGGTAATGATGTCTGGCGTTAGGAATTCCCTCATTGTGAAATTAGTTATTACATGTGATTATTCGATTAGTAGAATATCCATTTGAATAAGTAAATGGAATAATTTGATTATATATTTGTCATATTATGCTGTTGTTTCAAGTTTAAAAGGCTTTTGTTTTAGTCTTATACATTGCCTTAAATGTTTATGCTTATTTATGAAATCTTCTGCTATATTGTTATCCTTACTGAGCATCTGGTCTCACCCCTTTATTATGTTTTATTTTTCCAGGATTCCAAGAAGTGTATTATGATTGATATGAAGGGTTAAGCTAAAGGGAATAATGGATTTCTCTAAGAAATATTTTTTTTGTATTGTATGTTAGAAAGTGTAATATAATGTTCATGTATGCAATCTATTTTCCAAGACTTCTAAACTAATCGGTCTTTCGGGAATTAATTCCTTGTAATCATGCCAATGTATTAAAATAATGCACTGACTCTGGGTAACTGGGTTTGGGGCATTACAGTTAGTATCAGATGGAGGTTTACCAATAACCTTGGAAACTAGATTTAGATAAACCCCGATTACAGCACATTACCCTAAGATAGACATTGAGGATTAGTATAGAAGAACTTCCTAGAATTTTGGTATTGTAGATATTTTGTGAGTTTTCCAAACAAATATATCCATGTCTAGATACGAGCAGGTAGAGGTAGCTCTGGGATAGATGTACCTAGGGGTAAAACTCGAAAACATCGCTTTGAGCTAGACTCAAACGGGAACCGGTGCACGACAACGAGCCTTGCTGCACTCTTGGTTACGACGCTCCCAGAGGATATGATTAGGATAATTCTCATTTTCTTTACAAATCATTATGAAGGATTTAAGAGTATATACCTCCTCAAAGAAAATATTTTTATGATTATGGATTATATCCATAAATTGTTCAATTTACGTTAGGTATTTTACAAGTTTGGAATTATTCATTTCAATTCATAAACTGACCTAGTGTATTCCATTGTATTGAAATGGAACCCAGTAGAAGGAATGTGAACTCCAACAATACGTATGATCCAAAGAGTAAGAAGGATCATATCTTTTAGGGTATTAAGACAAAATTTAGAAAGGAAATATTCTCCCATGTATTATCATCATATGAAGAAATAGTATCATGTGTAAATAAGATAAGTGAAGAATTCTCTGAGTCCTGTGGATTCGAAGGGAAGCCAGAGAGGAAATAGATGATTGAAAGAAAGATGGATAAAGGGAATAAGGGAAAGAAAAATTTTCCTATATTTGATAACTGTGGAAAGAATCAATTTGGTAAATGCTTGCAGGGAATAAGAGTTTGTTATAAGTGTGGAGAAAAAGGACACCAAGTACGTTATTGAAAAGGTAAGAAAAAGGTTTCAAATGTACAATGATTCATCAACAAGGAGTTGGGACACTACACGAATCAATGTCCAAATCATCAGAGTATACCCCAAATGCTGCTATTGGATAACAATCAAGTTATGATAATACCACAGATGAAGAGGAATGATTAAAGTTCTTATGTTTTTATTAAAGAATTTTGTCATTTGAGTGTTGTATCAACGATGTACTAGTTATAATAAATATGGAGTATATAAGGATTGTAATGCAGTACTATTTTATTAAGGACTTGAGATTTTGTGGAACCAAGAGAGGTGACTCAATAGCAGGTTAAAGTTTTGGAAAATATATGGTTGAGAGAAAGATAAACCATAATATGGTTCTGATACTGAGGTAGTGATTTTGGAATAATAGAAGTTTGATTTGGATATTCTTGACTACCTTGAAACCGATTACTTATTTTTATATTCCATCATTATTGAAGTTTATAACGTTTTTGGATAGGATTATATCCATTATTCTATAAGGAATAAGGTATCATGAATGTAATCAATAAGGTTTTATGGTAATTCAGGATGTTGCGGCATTTTAAAAGAATACATGATGAAGGCATTCATATGTTATTGCCTAGAAAAAAAAGGATCTTCATTATGTTTAACTTCCATACAAATTTTGGACTAAGTGTTTGGATATAAGTATTTTCGATAAGTATAAAGGTTGGAATGGATTATGTTTGAAATTGGATACTATTATTAAGGTTATTTCTGGATAGTTATAAAAAGGAAAACCCAGAGGTCGGGTGATAACTAGTCACATCCGATAAGGCTGCAAGACTTGAACCCATGACCGAAGAGAGACAAAGGTGCATCACCTACTACTGGACTACGTGATGTACTGGTTTGTATAATTTAGTTTTTTTAAATAGCCTGACAAATAAATTATAAATTCATTAGTTTTGGAAACTTATTCGATTTGGATAAATAGAATTTTTTTTTCAAATCATTTGGAGTGACAGATGAGTTTTTGGTAATAATTAGTTGAAGGATGAAACTCTACTTGTCAAGTATATATATATATATATATATATATATTCCTCCTATTAAGACTAAATTTTATTAACCCAATTTTCGATGTGGGTTTTCCAACAAAGGTATTTTCTATTTTCAACCTTTTATTTTCATAGAGAATTTTCAAATTGCGAGGATGCTATTTATTCAAGTAAGGAAGAATGTAACACCCCAAGATTTCATATTACGTTAGTTCTTCAAAGTAATTCAATAACTTACACTACACGCAACATCGAGTTCAAGCGCACCATGACTTACCAAACTAGCTGTTCAAAAGCGGTTATGAATAGTATTAACTGAATTTTGAACAATATATAATCCTTATAATTTATAATTCATATTATGAGTTTCTTAGACATAATGTAAGAACTAATTCATTTTTTTAAGATAAAAGAACTATTTTTTAAAAATATACTTTTACCGCCTTTTAATGGTGAACCCTTTTAAATAAAATATTTGAAACATTTATGCATTAAATTTGAAAAATAAAACATCTTCTTTATAATCAGGACATAAGAATTTTGTTTCAATAAATATTTCGGGTTTTTCTGATAACTTTAATATTTGCGTGAATAGTGAAAATACTATATTTTAACTAAATTTTTTTTTAATATAAATAATATATAGTGTTAAATTATAAATTATAATGGTTTGGAAGTATAAATATATTATATTTTAACCATTTAATCCAATTCTGGTCATTGTAAGTAATTTCACTTTAAAATTGGACATAAACAAATGACAAACTTTTGATAGTTATTATTTATTAAAAATACGCCATTTGGTTTTGATAGCGGGAATTAATTTTAAATTAATAAATGCAACTTATATGTTTTGAATTTGGTAAAATGGATTTCATTATTGAATTCAGAATATCAAAATTAGCTAAGGATGAATTTTTGGTATTCTTCTGAAAACTTTTAATTTTTGAGGAATATTGAAAAACATTGAGTTATAGTTTGAAACCGAATTTTTATTATTTATTTTATTTAAATTTATTTTAGGTCAAAATAGATACATAATACCTATATATGTTCAATTTAATTCATTGGAGTCATTTTATAATAATTTTATATATATATAAAGTTTATTGAACTTTTAACCATCTTTTACCCACCTCCTAGGAGAATTTGTAACTTTACATAAAACATAATTTTACCGCTTCTGTGAGTTGAATTTCAAAAATCTGAGAGACAAAATTAATATCAAAGAGTAAAATGTGGTTTAATAAGATAAAAATATTTTTGGGTGAATAGTAAATTTTTACTTTTATTTACCACGGTTAAAAGTAAATAGGGTAATTAAGGGTAAAAATGATATTATTATTACCCTAACACATATCCTAATTCTATTGGATAAATTTAATTCGACCAAAAACAACATTAAGAATAAAATATGACCCTTTAATTCCACTTGGATTAGATTAAGACATTTATTATTATTTTATTTAAAGAAGAGTTAAAAGAGTTAAAATCAAAGTTTAATAACTAAACTATTTTTAATACATAGTTATACATAAGATAAATTCGACTATAAATATTCATTAGAAAGATAAAAATATTTCCTACATAATGGTATTTTATTTATAATATTTAGATATTAGATAATTAAATTTATTAATTACACATTGATGATACAGTAATTACCTTATTAATGAAAGAAGCAAATAAATAGTATTATAAATATTAAAATAAATATAATTTCAAAGTTTTTATGACATCCTCGAGTTTTATAGGTGAATAAGACATGTTAAGGACGATTAAATGTATTTTTGTTTTTTGAATTAATCATTTTGTCATTATTTTATCAAAAAACAAATACCAAAGAGTGTCAAAATTGACATAAAATAGTTTTTAAAACAAATATTATATTATTAATTGATATAATTGTTCTAAAAATATATGGTCCGGCCAAAAGACTTATATAATAATATATATGACATTAATGAACCAATTGGGGTTCGATTGGTAGTGTATAGTATGTTTATTAACCATGTAGTGTAAGAATACAAGAAGACGTGGTAAAAGTTAAATTATTTAACGTAGAGTTAAATCTAAATGATAAGGTTAAAATGATAACCTAAACTTGTCTAAAACCTATTGGTTGAAGGAATTGCTACCCATCCCCACCATACCCTCACATTAAGACACTTTTTATCCATTATAAACCGAATATGAATTTATTATAAAATAATATTTTATGTTTTTCCTAAGGTGCCCCTCACCCCTCTTACAAAAGGGCACTTCCCCTTCTTTAAAATTAACACCTCCTAAGCCATTTGGCTCAGCCAACCCCTGCCCAAATATCCTCCAAACTATCCTACCTTCATCCTAGTGGCCTTCCTTTGGTCAAAAAGCCAACCTAATGTTCTCTTTTTATCAAATCAAAATGAAGAACCCGAAAAAGAGGAAATCATTTCACCACCCTCTTTCAAGTTCTCTTATTCATCCTCTTAATCTTTCTTTGTTGTTTACATTATAAAATAATAACTCCAGTATCTTCTATATACTATGATGTTATTATAAATATGGCACAACTATATTCATTATTCAATCCATCTTGTGAATGATAATGTCACCATGCGTGCGTACGTATGGATTACCGTCTCCACGTAGTGGTGTAATTTGTTATTCAACACAATGTTATTTGGATGGATATAATAATGATTAATATTTATATAAATAATGAAAATATCATTCTAATTCCTCTTTAAAATTAATATACCATCCAATTCCACAATTTTAAGGAAAAGATATTGTTGCTCGTGCGTAGGTACGGATTACCGTCTCCACGATGCGATGCGATTCATTTCCACATTCACCATTCATCGATGATTATAAAAATATATATTACTAATAAGTATGTAATATATGACATAATATGATACTATATATATATATATATTTACTTACATATATCTTATTCACTTAGTTCCATTTAAAACGATATTAAAAATGGAAACAACGTTTATGCGTACGTACGGACTGCCATCTCCATAAACGGTGTTTTTCATTCCATATATATGTCTATTATACAGATTTATATTATAAATATATATGATATATAAATCATGTTTTATATTTTCGAAGTATTTAAATCTTGATCTAAGTGATACAATTAAGAGTAACAAATTAAAACATGTACGATAAAGAAAGCGATTATTACCCGAAATGTTAATTTAACATGGAAATTATTATTAAATAAGTAGTATAAAGTTATAAATGAATCATGTATGATATCTTAAATATTAATATGGTTATGTTATAATTTAATTACATACTATGATTTTCATACATGATGTTAAACATACCCTCGACTAAAGGAAAGTGCAAGGTAAGGGTTAATTTCACAATCTATTTATTATCCGAGGTTGTTTTTACGTAAGTATCTACTGGGAAATATTTATTATCCATGTCCATGTTTCATAAAATAGTTTTCAAAGGGATTATTTAAAGGTACTTTTTACTAAAACATCATTTTAAATGTTTTAAATATTTATTCTTCTAAACCATTCTTATTAATGTCCACATTTTCAAAATAGTTTTAATGATTTATTTAAATGGACATGAATGTTTTAAAATGTTAATTAATTTCAAAGTTTTCAAAGTGTTATGGGACAATTTGATTCAAAAAATATATTTTGAATTACTTACTTTATAAATGTGTTACTTTTAAATGATTTTACAAAAAAGGATATTTCTCTCAAAAAATTCTACTCATCATTTTCAACTATGTTAGCATCCTTTACTGCATATTATTTTTGATTGAGGTTGATTTATTATAATACAATCTTCCATGTTGTATTGAATGAGTTATGATATGTTTGACTGTGGATGTTCTATTCTTATACCATTCATGTTTTATAGTTAATTTAATGACATTTCGCATGCAAGTTTTAATACAAATGTTTATGTTATGTTTCAACTTTTTCATATGAGGAATGTAGTGGACTTAATAAGGGATGGGTGGAGCCCACTATATCTCCTTGATGCATCTGTAGGTCTCATGAGACAAACTAGTGTCTTGTAACAAGGCCCTGACAAAAAAAATTATTTGTAGTCTTGGCACGAGGCCTTGACTATGTGGTAATGATGTCCGGTGTTAGGCATTCCCTCATTATGAAATTAGTTATTACATGTGATTATTTGATTATTATAATATCAATGTGAATAAGTAAATGGCATTATTTGATTTTATATTTTCCATATTATGTTGTTGTTTCAAGTTTAAAAAGATTTTGTTTTAGTCTTATAAATTTCCCTAAATATTTATGCTTATTTATGAAATCTTCCGTTGTATTGTTATCGTTACTGAGCATCTGAGCTCACCCCTTTCTTATGTTTTACTTTCCCAAGATTCTAAGAAGTGTATTATGATTGATATGAAGGGTTAAGCTAAAGGGAATAATGGAGTTCTCTAAGAACTACTTTTTTGTATAGTATGTTAGAAAGTGTAATATAATGTTCATTTATGCAATCTATTTTACAAGACTTCTAAACTGATCGGTCTTTCGGGACATGATTCCTTGTAATCATGAAAATGTATTAAAATAATGCACCGACTCTGGGTAACTGGGGTTGGGGTGTTACAAAAGATTACCCAGGAAAAAAGATTATTCCAAAAATGGGTATAGTGTAAGGTGTAGATAATGTACCCAACATCTCTAAATGTTGATTAGGACTAACTATAAATTAAACCTATGTCTTGAAGATCAACTTTTCTACTTTTAATTTTACTAATTAGAAATTGGGATTTAGAGAATGGAATTTTAAATATCTTGGATAATGTCATGAAGTACATAGATGGCATATATAAAGTTTTATTTTGGATATGTGTAAAGGTAAATTTGACTGTAAAAAGGTCATGTAAAGTAAAAATGGGCAATGAAAATAGATCATGTTATATTAGTCATTGTGTTGGACTTCAAATTAGACTATGTGAAATTGGAAGAACTCTATGGAAATTATTTTAACCATATTGACTTTGGAAAAGTGAATATCAAGTTTCTAAGGATAAAGCTGAAATGTCCAATGGTGATGGTTTTGAGAAGCATAAGGAATAATTATTATCCAGTGAAGGAGTATGGTTTTTCATGGTTGAGAATAGTGAAAAAATGGAAAACAAGAAATCAAGATAAGAAATAAATTAGAGAGGAAAAGGATAAAATAATAAACCATGGATTCTAGCCTTGATTCATCCAAGAGAATGTGGGGAAGAAACACCGACAGTAGGGGAGTTCGGCAAGAGCTTGACAATCATGACTGAACCAACTGTAGATAGAGTTATTTTAAATAGATCGGGGACAATTTTATCAGTGCTTATCAAAAAGTGTGGATAAAGATACTTTTTATCACTAATAAATTAATAAGCACTGATAAAAGGCATCATTATCCACATTTTTTAGAGCTGATAATGATCGAGGATTATCAGTGATAAAAAATGCTGATAAAATCCATTTTTATCAGTACTAAAGTTTTATCACTAATAAAGATGCATTTTATCTATTCTTTTTTAGCACTGATAACCATCAATATTTATCATCACTAAAGATACACTCATAAAAGATGACTTTATCAATATTAAAACTTTAGTGTTGATAAAGGATTTATAATTATAACTATAAATAAAAAGATGTAAATATATTTATATAATTATTTTTTATTATTTTATACTTATTTTAATATATAGGTATTTATTTATAATTATATAAATAATTTTTTATAAAAATTATATTTTTTATTTACAATTATAAATATATAATATTTTAAATATAGTATATATAAATTTATTAATATAATTATAATTATAAATATATTTATATCTTTATATATTTTAATAATTATATTTATTTATTTTCTTATTTTTTAATTAATTAAATATATATTAATATAAATGACGTAAATATATACATTATTTAAATTATTTATTATAATTTTATAATTATAAATATATTTAAATCATTATATATATTTATATACTTATATATATTTAATAAATTTATATAAATATGAATAAAAATATAGTATATATATTCATTATTTAAATATATTTATTATAATATTATAATTATTTAAATATAAAATTATTTTTTAAAAAATATATGAATACTTTTTAAAAAATACTATTAATATATTTATATAATTATATATATTTATATATATAGCCCCCATGGTGTAGCTTAGTTGTGGCTTCCCTTATGGGTCTCATTGAGCTCACGAGTTCGAGTCTCACTAAGTACATCATTACATTTTATGTTGTCTGCTTTTTTTGTAATGTTGCTCCATTCCCCGAATAAACTGAGGCTTTGGCCACAACATATATATATATATTTATTTATTTATTATTTAATGAAATTAATTATAATTTTAATATTATTTAAATACATATAATGGTTATTTATAGTTATATAAATACTTTTAAAAATTTGATAATTCTTTATTGATAATATTTATAAATATAAAAATTTATAAATATAGTTAATATACATTTATAAATATATTTATTTATAATTATTTATTTATATATATATTTTTAACATTATTAATTAATATATAATCTTAAATACATGCTCATAAAAATGTGTGAAATTGAATAATTAAAAATGAGAACACTTTAAAAATATTTAAAAAATGAATACGTTTTATTAATTAAAAATAAATTATTAAAAAATATGGATATACTATTAAATATGAATACAATTTCAAATTACTAAAACATAGTAAATATGTATATATATAAAAGAAAATAATTAAATTAAAAAAAATAAAAATGAACCATATTAACAATGATTATATAATACCTAATTAAAATAATATTTAAAATAATTAAATAAAATTAAGTGATTATAAATAAAATATATTAAATTTATCAGGTTATAATGAAATTCTAAAATATGCTAAAATTTGAATAAATTTCATAAATATTTGGTGTCTGAGTTTTCATATAAGATTTCGTTAATTGCATAAATATTTGTGTGTGTGTTTTATATAAAAATGAATTAATTTCATATATATATATATATATATATATATCTGAAATAAATGTAACAAAGGATTAATATATGTTAAATTGCAAAATAAAATGATATTAAAATTTAATAAGACACTACCATGTTTTTAGTTATTACATTTTATTTATTTTCTATATATTTATACTTAATATATATATTTTTTACAATTTATAATATATATATATATATTAATGTTATACATTTTTATTATTAAATATTTTATTAATAAATTTTTTAATAATTTTATAATTTATTCATTTAAATTTTTTAATATAATTATTAAAATTTAATCATTTTTTGATTTATTATTTCAATTTATTCATTTTATATATCTATATAAAATATATACTATTTATTAGTAATTATAATTTATGTATATTTATATTAAATATACTCATTTTTTCAATAATTATTTAATAAATAAATTGATTAATATTTTTCTTTATTTAATAATTTTTAATTTATATATTTTTAATTTTTTTATTTTATTCTTTTTACATATCTATATATTTAATATATATTATTTAATAATATTTTAAATTTATATATATATTACCATTTTATTCATTTTTATCAATAAATATTTAATTAATAAATATGTTAATATTTTTAAAAAAAATATTTGTTTAATTAATTCATTTTATTCTGGACCTTTACTAACACTAAAAAAGTACTTAGAAGGGTTATAGTTTATCAGCGGAGAAAATAAAGCACTGATAAAGGGATTGTATGATCGAGATGATACTGACTGTAGTATCGATATAATGATGTAGTTGCTCAATATAAAAGAGGGGGTGAATTGTTTACTTTAAAAAAATCCTTTGGAACTTTAAAGATGGTAATGTTTAACAAAGTTAAACAAGGTAAATTCACAAGATCTCTTAGTTCTACAAACTTTCTTGATTCCAAAAATGTAGTTCCAGAAATGAAACTTTAGAAAAGTTTATAAAGAAAAGATTCTACCTTATAGCATATAGAATCTTACTAATCAGAGTACAAGTATAAGAAAGTATAAGATAGTTATACTTTTCTCAACAACCAAAATACAGCGGAAAACTGGAAACAAAAAAAGTAACAAGTAGTAAATCTTTTAACCCAAAGAGAAGGGTATCCAACAACCTTGGATAAAGGTCCCTTGATTTATACAATCAAGAAAACATGTCTTACCTACACAAGGGTAAGCCCTCGATACGAATATCAGAGTCGGTCTTGCTATCCTTGCAAGCCCTCGAACATCAAGGCAGTCAGTACCTCTATCTTCCTATCCTCAAAATCCCTTGAATGTACTCAGCAAACATTCGGAGTCGCACGAAGCAATTCTGAACATGATGTTCAGTATGCACAAAGCAATAAAGTCTCTCTCTCTCTCTCTAGAAATCACTTCAACAGCATGTAATATCTATATTGATCAACTTGTTGTGAGCTCATTCAAATGAGCTTTTATTTATAGGCACATCTTCAATGGTTGGCTCCCTCCTCCAATGGTCATATTTTTCCTTTAATTTCAGAGGGACCTATACACATGTCACTCAAACAACGGTTGGTTAGAAATAAAAAGCACGACATCATTTTATAACTCAAACAAGAGTAGGAAAAAATATGGTCTCTTAACCAAATCCATTTTTTGTAGTGTAAGGAAAAACAAAAGTTCAGAGTCTAACCAAAAACAATTCGGTGTCAATAAAACATGAATATTTGGATTCTTTCTTCAAAAGAATTTGGAACCTAAATTCTATATAATTCCAGAGTATTAATTTTAAGGAAATTTAGAGTTTGAATTTATAAGAATTCAGAGTCTGAACTCACAAAGTTCGGAGTTTGAATTCAGATAATTTAGAGTCTAAATTCGTAAGAATTCGGAGTCTGAACTCAGAAATATTGGAGTGTGAATTCAATGAATTTGGAGTCTGAATTCATAAGAATTCATAGTCTAAACTCGGAAAGTTTCAGATTCTGAATATAGAGAATTTGGAGTCTGAATTCATAGGAATTCTATGTCTAAACTCAGAAAGTTCCTAAGTCTGAATTCCAAGAATTCAGAGTCTTAATTCATAAGAATTCTGAGTCTGAACTCAGAATGTTCAGAGTCTGAATTCAGAGAACCCAGAGTCTGAACTCAGAAAGTTCGGAGTCTGAATTTAGAGAACTTGGAACTAGAATTTCGATCCTGAAAACAGAATACTCTATATCTAAGTATTTTCAAGATTCCAAGGTTTTAGATACAAAACAAAATTTTATATTTAGAAGGAAAATGAATTAGATTATAATATGAACAATGAAAACATGGTAAGGATAGATTTCCTTGGGGAAGGAAAAAATTCTTTATGAATATAAAACATATGGGAAAATAAATTTACCCTAAGATAGAGTGTTTGTGATTTTAATAACATAAACGAATGGAAAGTCATAATGAAACCTTATTGACTCCATAATCTCCCCCTTTTTTGAAAGCACAAACATCCTTACGAAGAAGAATATAAGGACATAGAAAATATTTTTCTAGAATTTGAAAACAAAAATTATCTCCCTTAACACGTGGGCAATGATGAATTCGACTAGCTCCCCCTTAGGCTTTAGATATGATAAGGATCATATTCTTGAATTCCATATTGAGACCTAGCATTTTATTGTATACACAAATCATCTGGGATAAGAACTCCCCCTTAAATGAACTCCCCCTGATTTATGGAAATTTCTTATTTTACTTTGTATTCTTTTTTAACATTCCTTTCTCGCCCGTTGTGATTTTCAAAAAGGAATAAAGGGAACGGAAAAAGAAATATGGTACCTAAAATATTAGTACTAGAAAACCAAAAATATAAAGATCAACCCAAAATTACATTATGATTGGAAAAATTTATACAAGGAGAAAATACAAAAATATATTGGAATTGAGCAAGATTATCCTTCCTTCTCCTTCAGCATCAACTTATTCACTATGGTTTTGAGCCTCTTGAGCTCCTTGTGATCCTCCTATGCTAATTTGAGAATCTAATCCTAATCTTCTTTTTTCTTCTCTAAGGCTTTGATTTTTTCTTCCTAAGAATTAAGAGATTCTTCCTGCCCCTTTAGAACTTCTTCTTGATTAGAAATTTTTTTATCAAGTTCATTTATAAGATCTCTTTCACTCTACCAACTCTGAGAAACTGAATACAACTTCCCATTCAGATCTTTCACCTATTATATCTGAGATTTCTATTATAGAGTTAACTTTTCCTCAAAGCTATTTGTGAGATCCCTGATCTTTACATCTTCGGTTTCAAATGCATCCTTGATACTTTCTTGGAACTCATCAACAATTCTCATGTATTCTATAGTTTTCTATGACCAACTGGTCATTTTCTTGCAAGATATTTTTTGGGATTCATAGTTTATCAAAAAGGTTTTGAAATCATCCTCAAGATTGACACACTTACCCATAACCATGGATACTGAATCTGTTTTCTAATTTAAGGTGTGTTGAAGCATCTAGCATTTTGAGTCTATATTAGGAAATATTAGTATAGTTCCAATAGGATATTTCAAATACTGGACTACAAAATCAATTCCAAGAGACAACGATTCCGAATCAGAGATTTTTCTTGGTGAGGCTTCTTTTTTTAACTTAGCAGCTTTCCTCTCTGAAGAATCAACAACATCTTTCTTCTTTACCACAGCCTTGGTAGGTGTATCAACTTCTACCTTTTTTCCCTTATTAACATTTGGAATGATTTACTCTTGATTAGAAGATTCATGTTCACTATAATATAGTTGAACAATATTTTCATCATCGAATTCTTCCTTTTCAGCTCTTTCTTCAGCATCCTCTGGGAGAATGAAATATTTATTGATTCTTTCTTATTCAGTTGGTTTTTCTACTTCTTCTTCAGCCTTCTCCTCACCCTTCCCAAGAGTAGCAAGCTTTGATGATTCACTTGAGAAGTTTGGAATGATAATTTCTTAGAAGGTTTTCCCTACTGATGAAAATCATCTACTTGTTTTATCAAATCTTAAGTATCACCAATGCTTTATTCTTCTACTTATACTTATTTTTCTTCTACTTGTTTTTTTTTTGGACTTTTTCCGGAGTCACAAACTTTTTTTCCAGAGTCTCTGGTAAAGGTTCTATCAGGAAGGATTATAGTACCAGAATATTCTCGGATGCTTTCTCTGTAGTCTTCAGAAGGGATTGCACCATTTCAGCCTCAGACAACTTTATCCTTTACTTCTTTTCTTTCTCTTTCTTCTCAATCTCTTCAGTTTCCTTTTCTTCGAAGTATTTTTCTTCAACAGGGCCCAAGCCAAACATAGGCTCCCCTTCTTTTTTATTTCTCTTGTCTTCTCTCTATTTATCCACAACCTCATCAGGATAGGTTTTTTTCTTCTTTGGCTTCGGTGGTGAGGATTGAGTTTCTTTATCCATTGGGGTTTTTTTATTCTCTTCCACATCCTTCACTTTCCTCTTCCTTCCACCCTTTTTGGAAGTCTCATTCACTTCATATTTCTTCAAAATAGCTTCATATTCTTCATTAGGAAAGTCATAGAATTATTCGGATTCTATGGAAAAGCTAACATTCATTCTTCTCAATGTGTCATCACTTAACAACATAAATTTTCAATTCCTCAACATAGATATGTAAGGGATTTTGAAGCATTCTAGAAACCGAACAATCATCTTTGAATGAATGGCTAGAAACTTAATTATATGAGCCTTCAGATTTCCATTTTGTATGTTCTCAATCATATCAATATATGCATAATCAAGTTTATCTTCCTTAGGTTTACCAAGAAATCCAGAATGTACATATCATTTTTCTTCAAAGTATCATTGTCTCCTTTTCTTGATATGATGAATCCTTTAACCCACAATTCAAGAATCTGATAATTTGTAGTCAAGTGAAGAATATTCAAAGTCTTTACTTCTGAGAGACCAAGAAAAGTCGTTGATTTTTATTTAATAAAACATTTTTGAACATCTGGAAGCTTATGTGAGGAGAACTCTGCTTCACCTTCATATGGAATACCAACCAAGCTTGCATCCTTGGTGTAAGAAAGTGATTATGTCTTTTCATAACACTTCAAAGAAAACTTACTCCTCCCTTCTTCCTTGAAGAAAATTACTGACTCATAGAATTCTATTAACAAATCCAGATATACCAAATCTTGAGCTTTTGGTTTTGAATGGAAAACACTTTCCCACCCATTCAGTTTTATATTCTTAGATATAATAGAATCATACATATCGAGAAAAAACATCGGATCAACTAAACTTTCTCTATATATATGTCATTCAGAGATTGGTTTAACAGTTGACATATCTTTCTAAGAGGATTCTTCGGTACAAATTCGGAAGTAAGAAAGATCTAAGAAGTTAGGAATGGGCTTATGCAGGAGGGTAGATCTTCAGCATGCATGAGCATGAGTTTAAATGTGTAAAAACCATCGGGGAACCTTTATATAGACAATTAAGGCGATGGTTCAACTTCCAAACTCAATCCAATGGTTGAGAAACCTTCTGATCAGATCTAAAAGTTAAGATGATAGTTGGAAGAAAATTTTGATAGAATCTGATCTTTTGAGGTTTTTTAAAGAAAAAAATTCGGATTTAAGAACAAGTGAATACAAAAATTTATAACAGATGAATATACCAACTAGTAAAATATGATTACAAAAATTTAAGAAAGAAAACATACCATTCATATTTCAATGGAGATTATTCATAGTGAAATAAAATTATTCTTGATGAAAATTACATTCCCAAAATTTTTATGACGAAAAAATTTTAATAAGAAAATATCAATTACGAAAATTTTAAGAAAGAAAATATTCATTACAAGAATTTTAAGTACGAAAATCATCATTACGAAAATATTAATTACAAAAATATTCATTACGAAAATTTTATGTATGGAAATCTTAATTAAAAAAATTATGTGCAAAAATCTTCATTACAAAAAATTTGTACACTACGAAAAATTTTAGACTACGAAAAAAAAATTATACTAAGAAAAAAATTTAGACTACGAAAAATTTTAAAATCTAACAAACAGATTTACTCCCCCTATGAAAAGGATTTTGTTACTATAACGAGCTTGGTTTCAACTATAAGTTAACATGGAGGATTACCTTATGGTTATCATTCATAAATCTTGTTTAATGTATTCAAATATTTTGGAGGGTAAAGATTTTTTGAAAATATCAGCAATTTGATCTTGTGTTCTGATGAATTGAAGAATGATATCTCCATTCATCTTGATAATCTTTTCAAAAACATTTTTGTAACCAGTTATATGCTGGGAACATCCACTATCCATGTACCAGGTATTTCTGCTGGTACTATCCTTATTTTCTTGAAAATAAGAGTGTTAGACTTTTAGAATCCAAATTTTCTTTGATCTAGAGTCTTCAGAAAGAAAAATTTTATGAATCTATATTTTCCTTGAAAAATAATCTTTATAAAAACATAAAGACTAGTTTTTTTTTAGGGAAACTTTTTTGCCCAATTCCCACCACACTGACACTTAGTGCAAAGTGGAGCACTTTGAGGAAAAAAATAATTGTTACAAAAAATAAGATTTGAACTAGTATAACCAAAACCAGAATTATTCCTTAGAGGTCAAATTTGAGAATACATCATAGCAAATATTTCCTTACTTAAGGTATAGTTTGACAAACATTTCCTCAAGGAAATTATTTCTGACTTTAATCTAATAACTAAGTTTTTATCTTCAAAAACATCAGTTTTAGAACTAAATTTAGGCTAGAAAACATTTTCATATAAATTACTTTTTCTATATCCTTACAAAGTTTATACTTCATAGAATTAACTTCATTAATGTTTTTTGAAGTACATTCAAAATAAAGTGTTTCCTTATCAATATATTTTGAAAGATCTGATATTTCATTATACAGAATAGAAATTCTACAATTTTCCTTATCAAGATTTTTCTTCACTTTAAAATTTTCATTCTCAAGAAGCTTAGCAAACCTATAAACTTATTCATAGGTAGGTAAAGTATTAACTTCATCAGAATAAGAGACATCATCTAAGGATTAATAATATTTACTATCACTATAATTAGCATTCAAGGTTACATTGTTCATGGATTCAACATTGTGTACAATTTCAATTAAATAGTGATTTTCAATAGGTAAACTGGCTATTAAACCAAGATTCTTCTACCCAAAAGATTCGTAATCCGAGGATTCATCATAAGAGTCTCTACCACTAGGACTCCAGGTGTCATTAGCTTTCAAAACATTCTTATCTTTAGCTTTGTAATACTTCTTTCTTTTCCTCTCATAATGATTTTCCTTTCTATATTTTCTCTTAAGCATAGGACAATCTTGCCTTATATATCCATCTCTTTTGCATTCTTAACAAGTTACTTCAGAGTATTTATTATCCTTTCATTCTTTCTTCTTGTATCTATACTAAAAGTCTTTCTTCCCAACAATCTTGTTTATCCATCGAGAAAGATTATCTAGTTCATTCTCATAATGTTCACTTACACTTGATTTAGATAAAATAGTAACCTTCTTAGACTTAGATCATGTAACTCTCTCAAGATTCTTGTCTTTCATATGATTAGAAGTAGTTGTAAAAGCAACACTTCCATTCTCATTCTTCTTCTAAACATTGCCAGTATCTCTCTTCATTCTAGTCTTATGTTGAAGAAGACTTCCAAAAAGCTCATCAAGAGTAATATATGAGTCTTTCTTATTCTCATATATAGCTGTTCTCTTGGATTCCCACTCATTAGGCATGATGTCTATAATCTTGTCTACAAGTGCCTCATCATCCAAACCTTTTTCACCCATGGATTGTAAGTTGTTGACAATAGTCATAAATGTTTGGTGTACCTTACATATAGGTTCTCCATAAGGAAAGAAAGAACCATGGTACTCAAATCTAAGCATAGCTCTTCCAGTTTCAATAACTTTGGACGTAACAAAATGTGTAACTTCAAGATTTTTCCAAATACAATTTGCAGCTTCACAAGAAGAAATCTAGCTATATATATTTCTAGTCATATAATATGACAAAGTATTGTGTACCTTGTAGTTTAGTTTATATTCTGACTTCTATTGATTAGTAAAAGTTCTGACATCCTTATCAGGAATCTTTTAATCTCCAGTAAGCATAACAAAGTTGTCCACTCTAGTGTTAATAACAAAATTCTTCATACGATCTATCCAATATTTGTAATCATTCCCATCAAAAATATGTGGTCTAGTAGGATTAGGATTGTCAATTGAAACAACATTAATTCCTACCATCTTAAAGATAATCTTTTCCATAAAAACATGTTAGTATTAAAATTTTTTCAACAAGGATAAAAATATCCTAATCAAGGAAAATATAGAACAATGAAAAACTTGAGCAAAATAACTTATATGTGAATATAAGTATTTTAAATACCTACTATGATACAAATTGCAGGATCAAAATTATACTGAATTTAGTATCAAAATAATGTTGTAGATGCTCAATATACAAGAGGGGTGAATCTTATATTTTAAAAAAATCCTTTGGAACTTTTAAAGATGGTAATGTTTAACAAAGTTAAATAAGATAAATTCACAAGACCTCTTATTTCTAAAAACTTTCTTGATTCTGGAAATGTGGTTCTAGAAATGAAACTTAAGAAAAGTTTACAAAGATATGTTTCTACCTTATAGCGTATAGAATCTTACTAATCAGAGTACAAGTATAAGAATGTATGAGATAGTTATACTTTCCTCAACAACCAAAATGTAGAAGAAAACTTGAAACAAAACAAGTAACAAGTTGTAAAAATTTTAACCCAAAGAGAAGGGTATCCAACAACCTTGTATAAAGGTCCCTTTATTTATACTTTCAAGAAAGTATGTCTTACCCAAACCAGGGTAAGCCCTCGATAGTAATATCGGAGTCTGTCTTTTTATCCCCAAAATCCCTCAAACTTTAAGGTAGTCTGCACCTCTGTCATCCTATCCTCGGAAGCCCTTGAATGTATATAGCTACATTCAGAGTCTCATGAATTAATTCTGAACAAGATGTTCTATACGCATAAAGAAATAAAGTCTCTCTCTCTAGAAATCACTTTAGGAGCATGTAATCTCTAGATTTATTAACTAGTTGTGAGCTCATTCAAATGAGCTTCTATTTATAGGCGCATCTTCAACGGTCGGCTCCCTCCCCCAACGGTCATATTTTTCCTTGAATTTCATAGGGACCTATACATGTGTCACTCAAACAACGGTTGGTTAGAAATATAAACCACGACATCATTTTATAACTCAAAGAATAGTAGTAAAAAATATGGTTGCTTAACCAAATCCATTTTTCGGAGTGTAAGGAAAAATAAATGTTTGGAGTCTAACCAAAAACCATTCGGTGTCTATAATATATGAATATTCAGATTCTGTCTTCAAAATAATTTTGAACCTGAATTATATAGAATTCCAGAGTCTGAATTTCAAAGAAATTCAGAGTCTGAATTCATAAGAATTCAAAGTCTAAACTCAAAACATTAAGAGTCTAAATTCAAAGAATTCAGAGTCTGAACTCAGAATGTTCATACTCTGAATTCAACAAATTCAGAGTCTAAATTCATAAGAATTTAGAGTCTCAACTTAGAAAGTTTGGAGTCTGAATTCATAAAAATTTTGAGCCTGAACTTAGAATGTTACGGCGTCTAAATTCAGAGAATTCAGATTCTGGATTCATAAGAATTTGGAGTCTAAACTTGGAAGGTTCCAGAGGTGGAATTCATAGAATTCAAAGTATGAATTCATAATAATTCAGAGTCTGAACTAAGAAAGTTCAGAGTTTGAATTCAGAGAACCCAGACTCTAAACTTAAAAAGTTTGGAGCCTGAATTTAGAGAACTCAGAACCTGAATTCGGATCCTAAAAACAAAATACTCTATATCTAATTATTTTCTAGATTACGAGGTTTTAGATACGAAATAAAATTTTAAATTTTGAAGGAAAATTAATTATATTATAATATGAACAATGAAAAAATACTAAGGATAGATTTCCTTAGGGAAGGAAAATTTTCCTTATGAAGATAAAACATAGGAGAAAAGAAATTTTCCTTAAGATAGAGTGTTTGTGGTTTTCAAAACATGAAGGAATGGAAAATTCATAAGGAATCCTTATTGACTCAACATGGACCCCTTTATCAATTCTAAAAATAAAGCAATAATAAAGGGTATTGTTTACCGGCACTATACAAAATCACGAATAAATGATAGCCTTTATCAAATTTTTTGGCTAACACTGTTAAAGGCCAGCGCAGCTAAAGTTTTTTTTAGTAGTGTGGGTAAATATACTAGCTTGATGAATCCCCTAGTATCTGGTAAGCTATGGAATTATTGAGCATGGATTTGTAACTATGGGTATCTAGCTCTGGGATATGTCATCCTCCATCTTGTGTTAGAGGAGTATATCCTGGAACATAACCAACTAAGCATACATCTTCTCTGATTAAACTCCATACCGAAAAATATTATCCCTAATTAACTTCTAATGGTGATTAATCCAAATAATCGGATGATTCCCACGGTGTAGTATGGGAATATACACATCATTAAATAGTCTGAACATATTCATAGGTGGATTCTTTAACACATGATAATCTCAAAAAATCTCCCTATAAGCTCTGATAAAAGACAGTCCACAATGCAGATGCCTTTTCATTGTCCATCTTCAACACTCTAAATAATTTAATTTATTCTCTCATTTTTTTCACATAATATTTTATCTAGACTCATTTTTCATAGTTATAATTCAATAATTAAGTTACAGATAACTTTTTAAGATCTTGGGGGAGGAAAATCATAAATTTCCTTTTTCATACAGAACCCATGAAAAATGTATAAGAGACACAAGAAACACAAGGCCACTACACAATATAATTTTATTCACATTGATAATGTTCAATGAAAAATATCACATAGTAGAGTATAGGTCCAATTCCTACTTTCCTTTAATATAATTTTTTCAAAGGATAATCCAATTCCTATTAGAGGTTGGGTTCACATTCTCTAGAAACATTCATAAAGAAGCTTCCATGTATTTTTTGACAAATGATAGGGCCCTAGAAAGCTTATATAGAGGGTTCTGCCTTATAATGGACAACATAGAAGTCATGAGGGGTATTTTGATTACTCATAATCACCAAATCTTCATGCCAATGAGGCCAAATTATGTGGGGGTGAATATTAGGAGTCCCATGAAATTTTAAATCCTTGAATAACATTGATGTAATCAATTATCCAAGGATATACTAGAAATATAACTGAAATTAACAATGGTGTTATTTCTATGAAGAAGTCTAGTGGTATTAAATGACCTCTATTATTTATTAATCTACCACCTATGGAGTTCCAAGGTAGTCATGAAGCATACAGTTCATCTCCTTCAATTTTAAGTGGTGGAGGACATGCATAGTTGCATAAGTACTTCTCACGCACTTATCAATCATGAAATTTTTGCATTGATCCATACCAATAGAATAGTTCACTATAAGCCTTCTTTGATCTCATATATTGGATGGTGATTCTTTAACCTCCACAAAGTTTTTCATGGTAATTTTTTGGTCATGGATCTGGGGTTCTGATTTTAAATGTATTACCCCAAACCTAATAGCCTAAATAGGGGGGTTAATTCATTATATTGGTTTTAGATACAATTCATTACATCCCAAAGGACCTAATAGTTTATTTTTATTGGGAAACCAGATACATACTTAAATTTATAATTTCATCAGAACACATAAAACAAAACATAGTATTCCTTATGAGAACACCACTATTCCCTTCAGAATATCTTTCCATATCATTCATAATACATTTCTTGGCATCCTAGGGAAAGTAAAAAAAAAGAAAAGGGAGAGTTGATATTCTCAATTTTGGTATGCATACAAAAGAAGCTATCATGTATACATAAGGAATAATCAATGTGGAAAGTTAAATAACTAAAAACACATGGTATTTAATCAACATCCTAAGAATTTAGAATAAAATGGTAGGAATAAATAATAGTCAAGTAATTCCATATTGAAAATCACATTATCTTGAAGATAATATATTGATATCATAACTTATCAAATAATTACATGGACATCAATATCTAAATTCTAAATAAATATAATGCCTAAAATTGGGCGTTAAGATTTTATACATAAGATATCTGTATCGAAAAGACCTTATTCCAAGATATTTTAATTGATGGGATTGTATGAACCAAATACCCATTTAATGCTAGCTTACAAATTTTTCTCTTGATACATGCCGATGCATCGAAGGGATATATAATCTAGGGAACCACCCATCCCTACATTTCTAATTCATTCCTCATATATCAAATGATCAATTTAATTCAAGAAAAATATGTCTTATACGTAAATACCCATATTTAGTAAACAATAATGATTTTCAATAAATCCCTTGTCAATCAAATAACATTCAAAGTAAAAAATAGTAGGTAAAAAAGGTATATGGATTAGGAAATAATCCATCCATATTGAAAATAATATTTATATTAAAGGTGAATGTAGTTTTTAATGATCACAAGAAATTGAATGTTCCAATAAAAAGTTAATGAATAAAAAATTAATATATAAAGTGAATTTCAATGCAATCCCCGGTCAGAATAATAATAAACCATCCAAATAAATAAAAATGATGGTTTCATTAAAACATATCCCCAATATATTATAAGTAATATGATGGGTTTTTTCATTGTTAAATAAAAATTCCATAAAATAATCGTTAAAACATTCTTAAGTAGAATACACTTTTCACCTGAAAATTCACTTTTAAAGAAAAAAACATATATAATATTATGAAAAAAAATCCTTAAATATAACCTTTAAAGTTTTTTGAATTATTATTCAAATAAAAGATATTTTATGACCATGGGAGAAATATTTTCTTTCTGTGTACATGAAAATAAATATTCCTTTAACATTTTCTATAAAAAGTTAAAAAGTACATTGTTTATAAAATCAAAATAAGATTTATATTGAACTATTTTAAAAAAATTAAAAAATTTGAAAACATTACTTTAAACAAACATATGATATTATTACACACTTTATTGAAAAACAAATTAGAGAACACAGAGGTGGAAGAAAAATAATTTTCACCAAAAATAAAAATAATGATGGATTTATTTAAATATATTTTCTCAATAATTTCAACTACTAAATAAAGATAAATTGTAATATTAAACTTAAATTTCATTAATTACTAGAGTATTGAAAAAAAACATGGTTTGAAGATAAAAATATTAAATAATCCCCCAAATGGAGACTTTAACAAAAACAATTCCGGATAATGATGAGATTATCCAATAAACCCTTAATGCTTTGGTATTTTTTGAATTATAACCCCCATGAAAGAAATACCTTCAAATTAAAAATTAAATTATAGAAAAATAATGTTATTAATGAAATAACCAATTAATTTTTTCATGTGAATACCTTATAAAAAAGTAGATTCTTAATACCAAATATGACACAATGGAGTGGAAAATGAAAGGAAATTTCATACAAAGATCATACCATGGAAGTAAGGATAAAATAAAAACATTATTATCTGTATGAAATTTAAATCCATATAAAAAATAATCAATAAACAGAATACACTTGATCTTAGAATATCGAAGATAATTAGTAAGTAATATAACCCAATAGAAAAAAATGAGTTATGAAACGCTTACCACTAGGTAACTACCAAGTCAAATATCATTGGAAGAAATAATAATAATTGAAACTTAAAATTAAATTAACTATTAATTATTAATGAAATAACATGTAAAATGGGATATTTATACCCCATATAAAATAAATTAGGTTCAAAACATTAAAATGATCCTCAATGAAGGGATATTGAGACGAAATACATTACCTCAGATGTGTCCTTTTTTGTGTGTTTCTTAAACTCTTAAATAATAAATATATATTTATTATAAATATATTAGGGAAAACTAATCATATATATCACACTTTATATGATTTAATTTTAATCTTTTATCACCCATTATTAAAAATTCTTTGCTAAAATCTCTGTTTTGGGTAATAACTGCGTTGTTTTCATGTATGTTTTGGTTTGGTAGTTGCAAACATAATATATTGATAATGGTTAAATAATATAAAGACTTTTTCCATGATATTATTATAGTATATATTTATTATATAATTTTTTAGAATAGTCCATAAAATTTAGAGATTTAAAGATGACCTACCCGGTTTATGGAGACGGTAGGTCATACATACGCATTAATGTTATTTTCATTTTTTCATAGATGAAAAAAATTAAATTACAATTCAAATTTATTAAATAATTAATATATCATATACATCATATATTTTTTTTCAACTCTATCCTTATTTTCATCCATGTAACATGGAAATGAAAAATGAATCACATCGCTTCATAGAAGTGGTGTGACACACGTACGCATAAGCAATGTTATTGTTTTCTAATGGATTGGAAGGTAAGTAGGTATAATTTATATTATAATTATAAAATTATAATTATTTCCCATATATAATTATATAAATATACATTAAATCCATCATTATATCCATCTATGATAGGTGGTTATGGAAAAAAAATTACATCTGTTCACGATGTGGTATTTCATCATACCCATGATAAAAAAAATTTGTTTCCCATTTGATTAAAGAGGATATGGATATATGTTAAGATATAAAAATAATAACATTTCATTATATTTAATATATTTTTATTTTTATATATTTATTATTAATACATGAGTGAATTTGGTAAGACATGTAGTTAAAAAAAGAAAGATATTAGTGAATACAATTACCATCACTAAGAAAATCCTCCTTTGGATCTCTTATTAAGGACACTAGGGATGGTATTTTGTGAAGACCAGAATATCTTGAATGTGAATAATTATTTTTGAGAGATATGTTTTAGTTTCTTTTAAATAATATTTTATTATTATGAGTGAATAAGTGAAGAGAGGATGTATCCTTTTATAATTGAGGAGGTTTGGCATTTTTGAAAGTACTTAAGGCTGTTCAATAATGGGAAGTCAATATTAACCCAAGTTCCTAGAAAATTGATAAATAATGGATTTTATGAAAGTTAATTATTTTTGAAACCTTTTACACAAAAAAATGAAACACATTTTAAATAATATATTCACTGATCCTCGTAGTTAACTTATTTTTTACAATTTTAGTTTTCCCAAGAGTAACTCATTTATTCATATTTTCCAAGGTAATTTATCAATTAAGACTAAAAATAAATGTTCCTTATTATATAATTATGACCAAATTATTCTTAATTTGAAATAAATTATCAAATAAAAGTCATTTGTTTTTGTAAAATTAGTTTTACCATAGGTTCAAGTAATACGCAAAAGCTGTTTTAAACATTAACTGTGGTGATAAATTTTTACTATCTATAATATTCATTATGTAAAAATATAAATATAATATTATTACATAATATTAATTATTATGATTCGAAATATGTAAACCATTTTACCAAATTCAGTTAATAGAATTGGAATTTTTATTTTAAAATTAAACCCGTATTTGTGACAAAAATGCAGTTTTCCAAAGAATAAATTTTCCCTCACCTCAGATCGACTTAGCTTGGGGTTGGTTTCCCACTTTGATTGAAGACGTCCATCATTTTTTGACTTCCCACAAGATTTCATGTCAGCTTGGAGCTAGAAAAGCTTCGTCTTGATTGGTCTTCTGGCTTCGAAAAGTTTCTCGCTACTATTTCAAGAGGATAAATAATTTTTGGGGGATTGGTGGCATGAATGCTGAGTTTTCAGGTCATTTCAATTCCTTAGGTTTTGATGGATGATTCCCTATCACTTGGGTTAGGATCCTCGTATGACCACGGTGTGGGTAAACCTTCTACTTTTACCACTTCACTTTTCAATCCTACAATTTTACACCTAGTAGGGAATGCTTATAGTAGATTGTTATGCTCAGATATACGTTCAACATCGATGCAGCATCCTGCTTATGACCTCATGTATGTGGAAGCTGACCTATCCAAATGTCTCACTAATTTCATATGGATCAGCATTTTAGGGGAATATCGTTTCAAACAATTGGTGATTTTTGAAGCGTATCCTCCTTTATTTGAAATCTACTACTGGCAAGAACACACTACATATGTGTGTCGCAATGCGGTTTGCTGTAATCCCCAAGTCACACCCCAGATGGATGAAGTGTAGTGAGGTTAGCCTACCAGTGAGGTTTGGGATATCTCGGGTTCTTCCCAACCGAATTCCCATCTCTGTATAGCTGAATTTCATCCTGAGTTCTATTTTGGTTCATGGGGAGACTCCAACCCTCATCTAGTGGGTAGTGATCTCCAAGAAAGTGGAGTGGTGATCAGTATGAAATTGATTCCAATAGCTTCTCGGAATGAGAAAGGGGCACCAAGGGTGTTTGGAATTTTTATTGATCATGTATTAGATCTGGGTGGAAAAGATGAGCAGTCTGAGAATAAGAATTGTTAAGTGAGGACTATAAGTATGGATGGGGTGGAAACAGTTTGGGGTCTGTCTGAGCTAATAAACTCCCAAGAGGAGGTGTTAAGCCCTCCCAACATATAAGAAAACAATGGCATAGAAAATTTATGTACTAATGTACAATAGGGAGTAGATGGATCCATAGTGGTCCAATTCAACCGATTTGGGCCCCTGGAAGAGGTTGTCCCTAACTCCAAAGAATACAATGGTTGGATTTCTGTGAGATCCCAAAAAAAGACGAAGAAAGTTGGAGGTGTTGAAGCAAGTCAAATGATGGACAAGATTTATTCTCATGAAAAAAATTATTAATGGAAGATAGATTGATGAAGTATATACTTCGGCTTCTATCTGGGAAGCAGATTTCCTTGTTAATGGTTTTTTTTTCTCAGGCAGGCATAAAGGGAAAAAATACACTCAATATTCTGGAGACTTTCTAGCCCCTACAAAGAAGAAGAATAAGAAAATTAAATACTATTCCTAACTTCCTTAACCAATGCTGACTAGGGCAGATGGAAGGAGGAGCACTTCTCGGGGTGCCACGAGCCAAATTTGTAAGGGAACCTTTACCTCAAAATCTTTCTCAGACTCGAACCCCTCAGAGGTGGCTGTATCTTTGGGTGATTATAAGAGAGATACTGTGAGACCCCTGTTCTTAATTTCAAGATGATAATGGAGTTCAATGAGTTTGGGAAGGCTAAAATAGAATAGATTAGTATGTCAAGACTTGGGGATGATACCTTGACAGCAGAGGAGTGGGATAGACTCGAGCAAGGGTGGTATCCTGAGAATCTCAACCTAGAACAGATGGCATGGTGCGCATTTCAACTTGATGTCTTATTCCAAGATTTTGGCCCAACAGTTGATATGGACTCATTCCTAGAGTTGATGGATTTTATTGCAATCAAGTTAGAGGGTTTTGTCGCCTCACACCCAGATAATGAAATCAAAGACATAGCATGGAAGTACTGGGCAGATCTAGCTGGGTAGCCTATCTAGTGAGGTATGCTTTTGTTTTGGTATTTCAATTGTTTTTTGATGCATTGGTTTGTTTCTTTTTAAGGTCTAACGATTTACCCCAGGTGGGATCTTTTGAAAATGAAATAAAAATTTACTTTGAAAGAAAAAACGTAGTCTTCAATAAAAATCAATATTTTTTACAATTTATAAAAAAAATCAATCTTTTCATGAAATTCTAAAAAAATACTCGATGTTAATTTTTACATGATTATTTCAAAAAATGTAGATAATTTTTTAAAATATATTTTCTAAAAGTGGATGAAATTAATTTTAAAATAACGGCAAAAAATGTGATGAAACCACTTTTTAAAAAAAGATTTTTACCATAAAAATCAAATTATTTTTATATCATGCTTAGAAAAAAAATTCGATGAATGATAAATTATTTTAATTTAATATTTAATTTATATATTTCATTAAAATATTTCTAAAAAAATTATTAAGTTAGTTTATAAGGATAAAAACATGTTGCGTGTAAAAAAGAGTTTTTCGTAAAAATATTACTTTTACATTCAAATGTTGTTTATTTTTATTTATAATTAATTGAAAACTAATGAATTTATTTAATACATGTGTAAGATATATAATTTTTATAATTTAGAAAGTCCTCTTCATAGCCATCAATTTTATGTTTGGGTTATAATCACATATTATATTATAGATCATTCTGACTTGGGTTTGTTTGTATCGCTAGCTATCGAAGATATTAAATTTATTTAAAAATAAATATATCATAAATTATTGGGCTTATTCATTATTTCCCTTTTAATAATTATTTCCCTCAAAATTTCAACTTATGCTCGGGAAAAAATTACATTCCATCTGAAAATTCCTTCGATGAAATCCCACATCATAAAAAGTGTTAATAATGTGTCCTCATGATAATGAAGAAAGTGAAGTATGAATATAATATAGAATAACACATAACTTTGTTTCCAAGTGGGAATATATTAATTATAATTGAATATTTGGACATAGAAGAAAACCATAATTCCAAAATAATTATAAAAAGTGACATAGATCATTGATCCTATGAAATTGAATGATAAAGACAAAGTAAAAGACCAAAATCCATAGATTTGTGATGAGTTACTAGACTACTGATATCATCGGAAATGAAGTTAAATGTATAACACTCTTACAATATGATCCTTTTTTTAATTTTGAGTGATTATTTTATTTTCAATATAGTAAACACCATTGAATTTGTTTCTTGAAATATTCTTATTTTATAAGCGTAATTTCGTGCTTTAGTTGTGCTTAAATCTATTTCCACTTCATTTTTCATTAAATGAATATCCAATATGAATTTTTTAATTTCTGAAGCACTAAAATTTACAACAAACAAATCGCATAATCCTTAAAAGGAGAAAAAGATATTCCTCCTTTAATTATACATTAACCAAAACTAAAATGGTTAGAAAAACGAACCCTAATTCCATAAAAGAATTTACCTTTATGTGAAGAAATAATACACTAGTATATAATATTTAAAAGTAATACTCAATGTTTAAATGGAAACATTCCTAAAAATTTATCCTTAAAATTCACCAAAATATTCCAAAAAAATATTGAAACCAAAATATTTTAATGATTTGATCAAATATTCTTCAATGATAAACATAAAATTTACCTCAAAATAACAACCATCACACATAAAGTATCATCTATAAAATATAAATGCCATTGTGATATATTATTTAAAATATAATAATTATATCTGAATATAATTTCATAATAAAATCATATTTTATTTCAAAAGATAAATCAATAATTATTTCTAAAATAAAAAACCATATTATAAAATTTATTTCTATTTTCCTTTATTATATAACTTCCCCATAAAAGTTAATTAATTCAAAAATTAAATTTGGCACAAAGTCACCAAATTTTTTTTTAATCCCATGGATGGATATATGAAAAATCATATATTACCAAATTTGAAAACCCTTATTTTCCTCAACATGAAATATAAGATAAACACTAATGGTTTCCAATATCATTAAACTTATGTCCAAAAAATGTAAAGTAACCCATCCTAAAATAATTTTTTCAATAAAACCCATACTAAACAAAAGGGTTGTATTCCCATAAATATATCTGAAGATAAAATTAATCCTAATAAACTCTAATAACATTAAACTTGAAAGGTGTCTACAATGATTTTAACTTATGATCAAACTTAAACTCTTAATTCCATGAGGATATCCAAAACTATTGTGTTTATATTAGATGAATACATGTATACTTTCATAATTTAACACAATCATCAGATGTTTTTTTATTATTATATAATTGAAAAAACTAATTCAACAACATAATTCTAAAATCCCGTACAAAAATACTTCAATGCTCTCACTTCAATGATTAGTATAACATATTTCCCTATTTTTTGATAGAGTTAACATTTAAAAGAGTGAATTTACTCAGATAATTCCCAATGTCTACACATTTAATACAAAAAACTATAAATTGACATATTTGATGAAATTTATTTCTCTAAATTGAATTACACACGTTTCCTTATAAATTAATTGATATATTCCCTTATATTTTACAAATAAAACATTTTCATGCCCTTTTGATACATTCTCATGGGTGTCTCTTTATAAATTTTAAACATAAAGGAAATTTATACTTCTTTCCTCTATAGTGCCCACTATTCATTCTCTTAGTGGAATCCATAATTTTCATATTTGTTGAGACTGAGAGATGTTTAAGGTACAAGTGTTTAATCAAATATGAGGATATCTTATTAAGAATAATCCCAATATCATTTACTTCAGTCAATATCCCATTTTTATTCTTAAAATATCTCCATTTTCCAACACATTCAATGTTAACATCATTACTCCAAGTTCAAATAGTTGACAAAAACCCTTAGTTATGGTATGAGAATCAAAAATCATAATTATGATAAATCATTTTATAGGATGTCCAAATAATGATACCTTCTTTTCAATATATGATATCTTGGGTTTAACATTAGTTATCAATGATCATTATCTATCTAGATCCTTCATGATGGATTATAAAAAAAATGTGAATTAACCCTAGCATATCCCCCATGAGTGTCAAAAAAGGTGGGTATGAAGGCACTTTTTCATTCACTAGTAGATGATTGAGACAGATCCCAATGTTTTAATTTCTAAGTTATTACCCCATGTTACAATAGTTCTAAATCCATATCAAATTGTAGTATATTTATGGAATGTATTTATAGTAATACCATATAATCTCTACATTACCAATAATTTTGGATGTTATATTATATGTAGATTAATCCTCAAATTCATTCATAGGGATATATTCCATAATAGTTGTCTTTCTAAATATAGTTCCCAATATTTCTAATAAATTGTATCTGATATTAAATGTTAATACCCATAACCTTGTATCCTAGATTCAGTGTGTATTTTATTAAATTGCTTTTAGATACTTGTAATCACATATAAAAGGACCCAATAGTTAATATTATTGGAAAACTAGATACATACATGAATTTCATATTACATTTGAATAATTGATGTATAGTATAGTATTTTATTTTATAACTCCACTATTACATTTAGAATATCCATATATATAAATCATAATACATTTCCCCACAACCTTGGGAGAAGAAACATAAGAAATGTGTGAGATCATATACAGATTAATGGTATGTGTACAACATAGGATATCATTAATACATAAAGAATAATAAATATTGTAAGTAAATAAAAAAAAACATATTTCATTTAATCTACAACTTGAGCATAAAGAATAATATGTCAGAAATAAATGAGATTCAAATAATTCCATATAAATTATATAATTTTCTTGAATCTAATCCTTGGATATCATAACTAATAAAATAATCACATGGACATGAATACAAAAATTCTCAAGAAAGTAAATTATTATTATTGAACATCATGATTTTAGAAGTCATGATATCTATACCATCAGGAACTTTACCCGAGAATGTTTTATTGATGGGTTGGTATAAACCGAAAACACATTTTATGGTATCTTACTAATTTGTATAATGAGACCTGTTTTTGAATCAAGGGACTATATAACATTGTTCCCCACCTTCCATTGCATATCCAATGTATTCCTCATATATCAAGTGATCGATTTAATTCTTGAATAATATGACTTAGCCAAAATTATCTATATTCATTAAATAATAAAAATTATCAATAATTCATCTATTAATTAAATAAAATTCAAAGTAATACACCATATTTAAATATGATATATGATTTATAAAATAATAATATTTTTGATACAATGAATATGGATATTTTAAGGGAAATTTAATGTTCAGTGCTCATAAAAAAGTGAATTATTTAAAAGAGAGTTAATGAATATAAATATAAGCAAGAAATTGATTGTCAATACTTTTCATGGTCAAAGTATTAAGAAATCCAAATAAAGTATAATGATAGTATCATTACAGCATATCCTTATTTTATAATAAGTAAAATTATTGATTGTTGACATTTATTAATAGAAATACCATAAAAATGTCATTAAAACATTCATGAGGAAAATATACTTTCAACATTCAAAGTAAATTTTAAAGGATAAATATTTCCAGAATACAATGAAAAAAATTTCATTTGAAAGAACCATGAAAATATCTAAATGAATCATCAAATCAATGATAGGTTATGATGAAGGGGAATTTTTTCTTATGCTGATTGTGTTAAAATTATGATTCCTTTCACTTTTTTAGTAAAAATAAAAATTGTACATTGTTTATAAAATGATAAACATACTCATTTTACACTATTTTGAAAAAGTTAAAACAAAAAAATCTTATAGACAACCATTGGACAATATTCATCAAATTATTGAAAACATATTTATAAAACTTAGATATGGTTGAAAAGGCATTTTCCACTGAAAAGAGAAATAAATTTTCCTTATCTTAAAAACATTTTCTCATTAATTTTAAGTGATATTGAGTATAAAATGGTAATATTACATGATTATTTTATGAATTACCATAAGATAAAAATTATATTGGTTTTAGGATAGAAAATTCAAATAATTTTCCTAACTGGTACTTAAACATCAACAATCCTGAATAACGATGTGATTGTAAAACAAACCCTTATCACTTTGTTATCTTTTGAATAATAACCCCAATAAAAGAAATATCTTTAAATGAAACATTAAATACCATGAATATAGAGAGATTTATTTTATAAAATATCAAATTGTTAGTATATACACTACCTAAAAATGAATAGGTCCATAATACCAAATATGTCTCAATAGAGTGGAAATTGAGATGACATATCTCACAACAATCATATTGTTTAATAGTGGATTAATCAATGAATTTATTGTCTGTATCAAATGTGAATCCACATAAAAAATATGAAATAGAACATAAAATAACCAAAATTCCTTACACACATAATCATAGAAAATCAAAGTTAGTGAAGTTATGAAATATTATAGAGAAAAAAATTGAGTTATGAGACACATACAACTTGGTAACATTCATGTCTAATCCCATTGGATGAAATAATATTAATTAAGACTAAATATATCAGGAAGAGAGAATTTTTCATGATATAACATCTAAAATGTTATGTGTATAAACGATATAAAATAATTTCATTGTATAACATTAAAATATGACTCAATGAACAGAAATTGAGACAAAATCACTTACCTCAAGTTCGTATTCCTTTTTATGTGTCCAAAACATCAATATAAAGAATATATATTTCTTTTAAATCTATTATAAAACTATAATAATATATAGCATAAGTTATATAATTTACTTGTAATATTTTATCACAAGCTAATTACCTATCCTTTTTTAAAATCACTTTTTGGGTAATAACTTTTTCATTTTTCATATATGTTTTGGATTCTTAGATTCAATCCTTTTACTTCAATCCTGATTAAATCATCTCAATAATTTTAACCATGATGTAAATATAATATATATTCATTATATAATTATTTAAATTATTCCATTAATGTTAAATAAATATATATATATAAATGAGTTTCACCGTTCATGGAGACAGTAGGTTGTACGTACGGATAAACATTGATTATGTTTTTTAATGGATGGGAAAACATAAAGGTAAATAATAAATCCAATTTATGGAATAATTATTATAAAATATGTTAACTACATATCAATAAAATCTATCCTTATTACCATCCTTTAAAAGAGGAAATGAAAAATGAAATGCATCACTTCATGGAGGTGGTAGCCCACACATACGCATGAGTGATATTATCGTTTCCTAAAAATTGGAAGGTAAGAAAGTTGGTGTGATATTATAAATATACAATTTTATTTATGAATAAAATATAATATATATATATATATATATATATATTAAATTCCATAATTACATTCATTATTGATATTTGGTGATGGAAAACAAATTATATCAGTTTGTAAGGTGGTAATCCTCCACCCACATTATGGACAGTTTCATTTCCTATTTTATGGAAGAGTATATGCACATAGGTTAAGATATAAACATTATAATATATCATTATGTGTTATATAATGGTGTTATTATATTTTAATTTTTATTATATGAGTGAAGTTGGTAGGTGTAGTAAAAATAAAGACCTTGGTGAAGACAATTGCATTCACTTAGAAAGATATCCTTTAGATCTCTCATTAATGATACTAGGGTTTGTATTTTAGAAATAAATTTAGCAATAGAACGTGTATAATTATGTTGGTGAGATATTATGGTAGGTTTTGGTCAAGATAAATTGCTTATGTTGTGTTAATAAGTAAGGGGAGGGAGTTCCCTTTTATAATTGAGGTGCAATGGCCTTTTGTAATATACAAAAAATATTCAATAATGGGAAGTATATTTCAACCCAAGTGCCTATAAAATTACTAAATAATGTAGTGTAGGTAATTTAATATCAATCTAAACCTACAAATAAAAATAAATAAACATGTTTTAGAAATTTTATTCCCTTATCCACTAAGTTCACTTATTTTTCTATTTATGTTTTCACCAGAATAACTCATTTTTTCTTATTTACCTAGGTAATTTATACAATAAGAATAAAAATAATGAGACATAATATAAAATTTGGAAACACTAATTATAAATATTAAATCCAACTTATTAGATAAAAGGATTATATAGGTGGAAATACTATTTTTAAATTGGTGCATATTACACGCAACACCCCTATTTTAACATTAAGTGTGGTAACAAATTTTTTATTGTCTTTACTATTAATTAAGACCATAAGTTAAGTTAAAATTATAACATAATATTAAGTATTTTGATTCCAAATATGGAATCCATTTTACCAAATTCAAGTCATGAAAGTGGTTCAATTTAATAAAAAATTAAATATTCAAGAGTGATGAAAATGTGGTTATCCAAAGAAAAGGTTTTCTTATGTATAAATTTATTATATATAAAAAAATTATTCCTATGAAAAAATTGTATTAATTATAATATATTTTAACTAATTTTATTTTAAAAACCAATTTAAAATAAAATGGAACATTGAACATTCTTTAAACTAAAAGGCAGTTTTCAATAAAAATTAATATTTTTTACTATTCACTGCAAAATTAATATTTTTTATAAAATTAACAGAATTTATATATAAGATATTTTTTATAATATGATTTAAAAAATGAATTTTTTTTATTAGAAAAATTCTAAATATGGTATAAAATTAATTTTTAAAACAATTAAACAAAATGTGATAAAACTACTTTTCAAAAAATATATTATTTAAGAATAAAACTGGATTTATTCTTATCTCATACATAGAAAAAAAATATATATATGAATGATAAAAAAATGTTTAATATATATATATATATATATATAATTTAAATCATTCACCAATAGTGATTAATTAATTTATTAAGATAAAAACACATTACATGAATAAAAATAGTTTTTTATAAAAATAGTTCTACAATTTTAAAATGTTTTTTATTTTTACTTATAATTTACTGATAACTAATTAATTTATTTCATACAGGTTAAAGTAAAATGATTTTCATTAGTCAATTCGTCTTATTCATACCATTCATTTTAATATCTAGGTTATAATGTTATACTATATTACGGTTCATTTAGACTCTGGTTTGTATGTATTGCATGTTATCAAAGAGATTAAATTTACATAAAAATATATCATAAATTCAGGTGGTGTTGCATGTTACCCACTCTACAGTTCAATTTTAGTCATTCTCATTCGCATTTTCATAATTTTTTACAATAAGAGACCACGTACTCCCTGGGGATATATCTATTTTTAGTCATTGATTATTCAATGTTTTATATAAATACTAAACTCAAAATAGGAAAAAAAAGACTAAATGTTAGAAAAACCCTCGATGTTAGTTTTAAACAATTTTAAGACTTCATTAGGTGCTTTTGAAAACTCCAACAATATTCTCCTCAATTAATATTGTTACATCCCACCCCTCTCCATTGGCTTGTGTCAAGGTGGAAGTGCTACATGGCCTTAAGTAACATCCCCAAGGTGGAAAAGGATGGAAATAAATGCCAAGGGGAGAATGAATGATGGGGGGATATTTTACCTTTTAAATAAAAACAAACAAACAACCAAACATTACATTACCAAACAACTACAGGATTCATGTAAACAATGTATCACAATTCAGAAACTTTCTAATGAAAACTATATGAACCATACCAATACCAAATTACAGTACTAAGAGGAAGAATAAAAAACAAAACTCAAGAAACAATGATATAAAACCACATCTCCACACCGAAATATGAGCTCTTCCACAATAAGTTTTCCCAAGCATCACGATGAACCACTAAATAAATGAGATACTTTGGTTTTGCCTATGTCCTGAAATACCACATCTATAGAAGCACCCATGTTCCAAAGTTTGGGGTGAGTAATAATACATAGTATATTTCCCCCAAATGACTTCCTTACTTATTGCACTAGGATATAACAACTTAGCACATTTATATAAAACAATATATATAAAACCATAAACAATATAACAAATTCCAAAAATTCAAACACAACATTAGCAAAATTGGTTACACAAAGAACACATTTTCACGGAAATAAACCAAACCAGTAATCACTCATTTTTCCATTTCACATTGGCATACACCATTCAATTTTTCATGGCCGTAATCAAATTTCATCCATACACATAATTCCACCACAGGAGATCAGTGTTACCATTGATGATGGAACTTAGTGTCAAACCTTGTCCCATTTTTATTGTGGTACTTTACACCACATTCCAATCCTTTGATGGTGTTACTTATCACCCACTATCTATCCCCCCCCCACTCATTCTTAATCACTTATTCCGCAACCATTAAATTAATATTTACAAACAACATACCATCCAATATTTTTCAAACCACATTTCCAACACACATTCCAAAACCATTTCAATAACATCAAACATTTTTTGAAAACTCACCTTAGACACATCCATGCCAAATACATTTCAATAAAATATCATTTTCATTTAAACCATTTCCACCAACTATTTTCCATAAATCCCACCAACCAACCAATTTTAAAATAACTATTTTAAAATCAAAAAACATAGAACATTTCACGATAATATCAAATTTCCCCAAAATCCATTAATCAATACTAAATAGATTTTAAAAAATTGTCACACAAATATTTCAAATCCAATTTCAATAAAACCAATTAATTTGAAATTAATAATTCTAGTTACAGTAAGAGGAGTTGAGAGTGAAGTCACATGCTTCAAGGGTTTTGACGGAAACGACCAATGGCAAAAAATACTCACCAATCTGGGTGACAACTCTAGAACACCACATTAGATACCATAACCTAAAATAAATAAGACCAAAAATCAAAATAATTGTAAAAAATATTATATTTATAAAAAATGGATGTAGATCTAAGAAATAAAGAGAGAGGAAGAAGTAGATCTATGGAAAACCACAAAACTATAAAGAGGGAGACTTACTAAGGGATATCCACCTTTAAATCACCATGAAAAACCCTTTTAATTCCTTCTAAAAACATTAGGAGAGGTTCCATAAACTTAGAGAAGAATAAATCTTGAGTGAGGGTCAAAATGGGGCTCAAATTGGTGTTTTAGGGTTGAAATCATGTGAGGCCATTTTTTAAAACCCACATTATAAACTGCCCACGGTATAGCTACACAGTTAGACAAATAGTGTACTAATTATCCACCTACAACTACCTCAAGGGGGCCTCACATGGTTGTCCCAGATAGTTAGACAAATCGTGAACCAACAATTCTAAATCCCACTTTCCCATGCTATACATTTTTCTAGAGATTCTGTACGGTTTTCACAGACTGTGCTCAAACCATGCACCCTTAGAAACGCCCCAAAAACAAACCAAAAACCTTCAAAACTCTACGAAACATTACCAACTAATTTATATAAATAAAAATCATAATTAAAGGGTTAAATACTTCAAACTATGGGTGATATATTCTCCCCACCATTTTCATTTCCATCCCAAGATAGTAAAAAACCGTCACATTCCCTAAAGACCTCGGGTCATTGCTTAGTCATTTCTTTCTCCCATTCCCAAGCCTCCTCTAGAATTTTACTATGTTTAGACAAAACCTACACTAGACCAATGATTTTCCCATGCAGTACTTTCTCTTTCCTATCCACATTATTCACTTTCACATGAACCAATGAATCATTTATCTCTAACTCAACATGATCCCATCGAATCACACGGTGATGATCTGGTTGATATTTCTTCAACTGAGATACATGAAAAACATTTTTCTGGACACAAAACTATTCTAGAAAGGACAACCAATAGGAAATCTATCCAAAACTTTCATATATCTCAAAATTCCCAATATATCTCAGAGATAACTTTCCCTACTTCCCAAAATGATGATGACCCAACCTCAAAGAGATTATTAAAAACACATGATCACCCACCTGGAATGAAAACGGTCATCGACAACGGTCCACATATGTTCTCTAAAGACTCTAATTCGTCTATATTCTTTTCCCGATCAACTTAATCATCTCTATAGTATCTTTTAGGAGGCCTAGACCAAGCGTCAAAGTCTCACCTGTTTCCACCCAAAAAGGTGGAAAAGGACACAGATGCTCGTATAATGTTTCAAATGGAGGCATATGTATCAAGTACTGATAATTTTTATTGTATGAAAAGTTCACTAGTGGTAAGGTCTTCTCCAATGAGCCACCAAAATCCAAAACACAAGAGTACAACATGTCTTCCAACATTTGTATCATCCTCTCAGATTACCCATCCATCTAAGGATGATACATCGTATCCATAGTCAACTGAGTCCCAAGGGATTTTTTGTAATGATTTCTAGAAATTATACGTGAACCACAGATCTCTATCTAATACAATCCAAACTGATACACAATGCTTCTATAGAACCTTAAAGAAATTTATTTGGATAGATCCTCCACTATATTAGATTCACAGATAGGGATGAAAAGGGAAGACTTTATGAGCTGATCCACACTCACCCATATGGTATCGTGCTTCGAAACCATTCATGGGAGTCTTGTAACAAAATCCATAGCTATTTTATTATATTTCAACACAAGGATAGGTGATGAATATAAAATACCTATTGGTATCCAATGATCTACATTGACTTGCTGTCAATTCAAACATCTTGATACAAACTCATCCACATTCCTTTTCATACCTACCCACCAAAACTGTTCTTCCAATGCCTTATAGATTTTCTGAATTCCATGATGGATAGCCCATCTCGAATGATGGTAAGAAATCAGAAGTTTCTTCTTAAAAATCTATTAGACAACCATCAGATTCTACAACCCCAATACTAAATTCCCATCCAGTTTCTAACCCTTAATGGTCTCCCAACCATTGAGTTTTGACCTTATAGACACACACTCTGAATTAGAGGTTTACACCCCTTCAAACATCAAAACCAAATTAAGAACAACCAGGAACAAAAATAAAACTTCTACATCATCTCAGTATTCATATTCTAACCACATGTTGACTATGACTGACATCAACCACCACTGATTCAAAGCTTTTTTTCCACCAGAGTATTTAATATCGTTCTTAATGCATCATCCACCAGATTACCTTATCCCAGTGTGTATATCAAGTCTAAGTCAAACATCTAAAGATAATTCATCCATCTCTATTGTCTCATGTTTATATCTATTTGTGATAAAATATTCTTCAAGATATTATGATTATTAAACACTAAGAATTTCTCACCAAAGATATAATGATGCCATGTTTTCAAAGCATGTACCACAACTGTTAATTCCAAATCGTGTGTTTGTTATTTTTTCTCATGAAACCTAAACATTCATGAGTCTTATGTAATAAAATGATTTTCCTTTCATGATAACACACCAAAATTTTGATCCTAAAACTTCAAAATACACCACATACCCGTTACCTGGTTCTGGAAAAACCAAGATTGGTGTTGATATATGGTGACCCTTAAGTTATTCTAAAGAATTATAACACTTCTCATTTCACTAAAATGGAACATTATTCCTTTTCAAAGATATAATCATTGAAGATAATGATGTGAAGTCATTAATGAAGTTTTGTAAATAACCAGTTATACCATAGAAGCTTCATATCTCAAAAACATTCTTTAGCAGTTTCCAATAGATAGGAGCCTCTATTTTTTTGAATCCAATAAATCCCCTTTCTTATAAATAGCATGGCTAAGAAAACGTACCTCTTGTATCCATAAATTTCATTTTGATAATTTTTCATTCAAATAATGATCTCTTAATATTCCTAACACTATTACCAAGTGTTTATCATGCTCATACCTTATCCTGTAAAACACCAATATGATATCAACAAACACCATGATGATAGAATAGAGATATCTATAAAATATATGATTCATCAAATCCATGAAGACAAAGATGGATCTCGATGGTGAAGACTGTGGGTTTTTCCTTAGGGATGGTGGAGCATATCTCTGATCATCTTGGTGAACCCTAGATCCTCAATCCAAAAGTTGCAGAATATTGGATATGTTAGGCTCTCTCCCCACTAAATAATTTGTATCATGGCCTCCTTCGATCTGGAATAAGAGTGCTCTTTCATCTCCACTACTTCTCTCATGAAAGAGGGAAAACCCTTGCTGAGCATGACTCAATACAAGCACATAATGCTAAATCAAGGGGTATCTCTTTCCTCGAGTCTCTAAAGGGATTAGATTTTCACAATTCAACTTTGAAAAAGTATTCTATGTTTAAAAAAATGGACAGTAGAGGATTTTCTGTGGAGGATGATCTCAAAACAATTCATCAGTGGACTCAAATGAATAAGATTTCTATCATGGGCCGCATTACATATTTAATGGGGGGAAACCCCTGGTCGTACCTTGATCTAAGGCCTTACATTGCTCATTTTTTTGGATTTTCTAACTGAAAACTAGTCCCGTTGGGTAAGGGTTATTTCTAAATACTTCTATCTTTGCAGAAAGAATTAGACTGAGTATGGAGAATATGTAATTTACAACTCAAACATGCCATCTTGTGCACCTCTGAATGAGATTTTTATTTTAATCTGAGTACACATAGGAATAATATGGCTTAGTTATGTGTTATATTGCATAATCTCAATTGGTTTTTTTGGCGCCCAAAGATCATAAATGATATAACTTCTTGTATTGGTACCCCCCCCCCCAAGATTGATCAACGAACCTTAACTAGTGAGTTATGATTATTTTCTAGAGTTATGGTGGAAGTGAACTTGGAAACTAAAATTTTGCACACCATTGCTCGTAATGCTAAAGACTATAGAGCTAAATTGAGGAATGAATATGAGAGAAAACCTCTTTTTCTTGACTATTGTAAAATTATAGGCCACTCAATACTGAACTGTAGAGTAGTTCACAAATAGACCTCTAAACCAAGTGGTATTGAATGAACTGAGACTAAAAAACAAAAGTAAGATAAAGGCACTACCTTTGATAAACCTGAAAACTCTAAGAGGAACACTGAAAAGTTGGTTATCAAATTCAAGAACTTAAATCCATTAGGGGTTGAAGTGAAAACATTATGGGCTGATTTGGTGGAAGAAAAATAAAATGAGACTGATGACCAAAGTATTTCTAATGAAATTGAAACAATTGTTATGGAAGTTATTATTCAAACTCAAACAAATCCTTAAGCCACAAACTTGGACTGAAACATTAGTTATCTTATCAATCTGGTGAAGGATTTTGACCCATCATAGACTCCTCATAAAGTGTTGGATTTTTCATCACATCCTCCAATGTCACACACTAAGGATATAAATGACTCGAATGGTGACTCCATAAAACTCTAATAGGGTGAAGAATATAATGCTTCTATTGATAGTATTGCTTAGCCAGTATGCAACATCCCTACACCTGCTTTACTTAGTTCTGAAAATACTGATATGGTCTTGTTTATTTAGGATTTTGGTAGTAATAAATAAGATGATGAAAACCACAGTCCTTCTGTTTCAATTCCCTCACATAGTTAGGAATAGAATTTATATATTGATAGTTCTACTAACACTGAATATCTCCCCGTATACCATGTTTTTGAAAATTCCAACACTGCCTTGGGTGTATAGAAAACTGTATGCAACAAACAGCCCACATAGGGCTATAAAACCAGTGAGATAGTCATATCAGGTAATCCTTGTATTTTAAAAACTATATCTGATAATGGAAAGTTGAATATTAACGATGATTAAATAGTTTCAGATGTTCCATATTTAAATACTGAACTTGTTTTCTAGAAGGATCCATCATTGTCTGCTCCAAACAGCCAATTGGTCCCACCTTCAAACAAAAAAATGGGTGATACAACACCTACGGCTTCAACAGAATCATTTACTCTTGATCCTATTTTTATCATTACTTTTGTAGGTGGTTCTAAAACTATTAATAGTAATTCTATTTTTGTGAAAACTGATAATCTGTTTACTACTCAAGATGTGGATGATATTGATATTAATATTAGGAGTTCTATAGATTCACCTATGAATTCCTCTCTCCATGAATCTCCCATGAATAATACTAAGTAAGTCCCCTTGGATTATCCTAAAACTATATAGAAACAGATCACCATCCCAAACTATTCCAAAAATCTTAGAAGATCTTATAGGTGGAAGGGTTTAGGAAACAAAAAAAAGGGAGCTCTAACTCTAAACCTAGGTTTAAATGGAGATAATTTTCTATAATTATTAGGGTATTGCCAACTCTAACATGTCTAGAGTTTTAAAAGGAATGATTAACACTCATCATCCAATTTTTTTTGCTATTGCTGAGCCCAAAACAAACTTATCAACTAAATACTCCCATTTATGACAGCATGCTTATTCTTTTTTAGGTGAAACCAAAAATTATTCTAATGTTGAATCCCTTTGGGATTTCTCAAACTCGTCTTTTCAAAATTTCAATGTTTTCAATTTTATTGAGAAGGACTTTACTTGAGAATTCATAATTAATGGCACCCATTATTTCTTATCCTATTTTTATTCTAGGAATGGATATCAAGATAGTAGGCCCCTTTGGAATGATATTACATATTTAGGTACCAATATCAATACTCCTTCGTTTTTGATTGGGGACTTTAATGATATTTATAACTCTAGTGAGAAATTTGGCCCATCTCATGATGTTATTTCTATGAGAGAATTTAAAACATCCATTGAAGACAACAACCTCATATAAATTAATCTCATTGGTGCCAAATTAATATGGTATAAAAGGAATTATAATAGGATAGTTGCCTCCAAGTTGGACAACACTTTCACAAATGTCCCTTCTTTAGATAAATGGGATACCATCTCCCGTATCACCCCCCAAAAGTTTCACCCTTACCACCATCCCATTCTAATCAATTTCTCCATAAAAAATATGAAACCCTCGTTACGTTTTCGATTTAACAATATGTAGTTTTCTAATGAAGAATGCACATATATCATCAAAAGTTTTTGGTCTTCTATGTTCCACTACAATGATGATTTTTCTTGTTATGTTATGTTAAAACTCCTCAAACAGATTCTAAAAATCTGGTGTAGGTTTACAGAAAAACAAATTAACCATGACATTCTTCATCTAAGGGATGACCTTAAGAAACTTCAAAATAATATCACTTTCTCTGATTTTAACACTGATCTGACTCAAGAAATCAACTTGTCAGTAAAACTAAACTCTTTACTCACCTTTAACAAGAACATGAGGAAACAAACTTTTAAAATTAAACGGTTATCTGATGGTGATAGAAACACTATTTTCTATAACATGCTTCATGGAGTCTGGAAATCCTACAGACCACTATCCCTTTTAAAAGATGGATCAACCTCTGATATAATGATATTGCCAGCCATTTTGCCTCATACTTTGAATCCATCTTTAATGGTCCTGATAATAACAAAGACCTCATACCTGAGGTCCTTCTGAATGTGGTTAATTGTGAGGATAACACTTTCCTTCTAAGCATACCTCTGGATCATGAAATTAAAGACATTGTCTTTAGTCTAAATCTTGATTGTGCTTCAGGTCCTGATGGTTTTAATAATGGTTTCTTTCAACACTATTGGGATGTTATCCATTTGGATGTTTGTAAACTTATCAAATCGTTTTTCTCCAATGGTGTCCTCTATCTTATTCTTAAAGCTCAATTTCATTCCTTGATTCCAAAAGTGAAAAATGCTCCTGAGATCCACCTATTTGGACCCATTTATCCCATTAACACCCTTTATAAAATCATCACCAAAATCATTGCTAATAGACTCTCAACTATCATAGACAAAATTTTCTCCTGGAACCAATTTGAATTTATTAAAGGTAGATCCATATAGGATTGTATTTTTCATTCTTCTGAATGTGTTAATAATCTAAAAAAAAGTTAACAGATGGGGTAATATTTCCATCAAACTTTACATCAGAAAATTTTTTGATACCATGGATTGGAGATTCATCTTCATGGTTCTTCAAGTCTTTGGTTTTAGTGATTCTTTTATCAATATAGTTCGAACCATTTTCACCCCGACATCTATTTCCATATTGGTCAACGGTTCCCCCAAGGGATTTTTTAAATGCACCAAAGGTGTAAGGCATGGTAACCCCCTATCTTCCATTCTCTTCTCCATTATGGAATATTATCTTAGTTGCCTCCTCACTTGTCTTATTGGTCATAACAAACTCAAGCCAATTCATCTATCTAGGAATGTGAATGCTCACACTCATCTTATTTATGCTCATAACATTATCATTTTTTATAGGGTGATAAAAGAAATATTCAAAACCTCAAAAATGCTCTCTCTCATTATGAAGGGGTTTTTGGTCAAACCATTAGTTGGAAGAAATATTCCATATTCTTTGGGAGAATCTTCCCTACCAGTAAGAAATGTAATATTATTGATGACTTAGGCATTAAATAAGTTTCTTTTACTTTTACTTATCTTGGTGTTCCCATTTTTTGGGACAGAACCAAGTCCATTCATTTTTCTATAATATTTGACCATGTTCTTAACCAAATAACTTCTTGGAATGTTAAATCCCTCTCTATGGCATGACGAATATGTCTTGTCAAATCCACTGTGGTTTCTAAAATGGTCTAATCCATGATGGTTTATAAATGTCCCATTGGAATTATTAAAATAATGAATACCTTTATCAAAAATTTCATTTGGACTGGTAGAACATTTGAAAAAAAAACTTGTGATCGTCCCCTGGTTGACTTGTTACAAACCTATTGAAAATTGTGGGATTGGTATAAAGAATCCTTAGTACTTTAATGCGGCCCTTCAAGATAGACTCACCTAGAACCGTTATTACAATAATTTAGATTTTGTTGCTTTTCTCAAAAAGAGATTACTTGGAAAACTCAAGGAAAAATTTTGAATTTTCTCAACTCCTCTATCTGGACTTTTATTAAATAATCTATTTTTAGAATTATGAAAAATTCCATATGGATGGTTACCAGGGATTCCTCCATAAATTTCTCATTGGATAACTAGACTGGAACCCCCTTAATTTCTATGATTCATCCTGTTAAAATCTCTAAGAGCTCTAACCACTCAATTAGAGATATTCTAAATTATCATAATGATCTGATACCTGAAGACCTTATGCATGTCATTAATAACTACCATTTATCAAACACTAATTACTTTTTAAATTGGGAACCTCCACACAATGGTATGGTTTATTCAAAAAAATTCTATAATCATTTTTTCAGTAGCTCAAAAAGTGATTTTGGTTGTATGAATATTTTTGACAAACCGTAGATAAAACCCTCAAGATTCAATCTTATCAAGCGCCTTTCTCACAACAGAGTTCCTGCAGATGGATACCTTTAATTGTTTGGTATTCAACTTTGCTCTAAATATAGACACTACAATCAACATAGATATAACGGTAATCATATCATTCATTCCTGTGCTACTGCTTCTACTCTTTGAAACTATATTTTTGACATCTTTAACTACACATGGTTGATTCTTGACTCTGTCAAATCTCAACTAAAGATATGTGCTGAAATGGAAATTTCTCAGCAAATTAAGAACCTCTTCCTTACTATAGTTGTTGAGCTTTATCATGTGATCTGGTATAATAGAAATTCTATTACTCATAATAACTACTCACTCAATCATATTGCGGGTCAAATGTAGATCCTTATTTCCATTCGTGAATCAGCTTCGATGCAAAAGGTTCATTGAAATAACACTTTGAATGACTTCACAATTCTGTGATGGAATCTGATTGATGGAAAATTTTGTCAACCGCACCACACCTTTGATGTTTTTTGGAATGCTCTATTACTTAGTTGGACTAAATTTAATGTGGATGGTGCCTCCAAAGTCAATCCAGGTTCTATGGTTTGTGGTGATATCTTCTGAATTCATCATGGCCAGATCCTAGGATATTTTCTTGGTTCATGCGGCTTTGCCTCTTCTCTGGAGGCCGGAATTATGGGCATGATAAATGTTTTTTCTTTTTCAAGGAGCCATGGTTGGAAAAATCTCTGGATTGAATGTGAATCGATCTCCATTGTGAAAGAAAGTTGGAATGGTGTGACAAACCTTTCATGGCCGATTATTACTGGTTGGATGGACCGCACCCACTCGCTTCATGACATAAACAAAATTATAACTCATCTTTATCCTGAAGTGAATACGGTTACTAATGACCTTGATAATAATGGAGTAAATCAAGATATTACTTGTCTTGATGATCTACCATCTGATTTGTTTCCTCTTCATGAGAAGGATTGTAATATTGTCTCGTACGTTAGACTCTTGTAATATGTTATTTGTTTTAATAAAATTTGTGCCATGTTCTTTTGGCCATGGCACCACCCCCCAAAAAATCCATGAAGACCTCTAATGAATTTCTAAGACCAATGAGTGTCGCACTCTTCAAAAAAAAGATGGGCCCGTAAGGGGCGCTGCGGCTCTCGAAGGTTCTCCTCGTCGCCACCTCCTTCCCTCGGTCCTCATCGTCTCCCTCCCCTGGATCCGGTGGCTCTGAGGTTTTCTCCGACTCTCCCTCTCTCGTCTCTAGGTCGCTTGCCCAAGTCCGCTCGCAGGATAGGGTTTTCGCTGGAGGCGCAGCGCTGGTCAGAGTCCGAAGCTCAAGGCTCCGACGGGGGTGGTTGAGGTTTTGCGGTGACTCTTGAGGTGATAAGGATGGCGGCGACGGGATCTGGGTTGCGGGTTTCCGCTGCTTGCATCGGTTTCTTGTTTCCCTATGATTAGGGTTTTTTGGTTTGTGGTTTGTTTCACTGTTTGTGAGATTTGGTTTTATGTTTCTATACCCGGTGTCCTCTGGCCGGGGATGGTTTTTCTTCATGATGGTCGATGGCTTACGACTACGGTGAGATCGACGGAGCATCTGGATGGATCTTCGGGTGTAAGACCGATCCGTCTACGGCATACTCTACGGAGTGCTCTGGATCCTTCATGGTTCGCGTCGGCGCCTTCCGTGGCGGTCTTCTCTTGACCTTGGGTAATGGGGTTGTGGACGTTGGTGTAGCTCATCTTCGTACCAGTTATTTTGGTTCCCCTGAGTTTCTCTGGTGGGCGTGATGAATTGAGTGGCATGGGTGGTGGTATCACCGGTGATGCTCACCGGCGAGGAGTGCCTGTCCTCCTGTGTTAAAGCCTACGGCGGCGCGTCGGGGTTGTTCGCCGGAGGTGCTGTCTGATGCGCTGATGGTGCGTGGCTCGAGGTGGCGGCCTGTTCGTGACGGCCCGATAATCAAGACTCATGATGGTATTCTGGTTTGAATTTGAAATTTGAATTTGCGGATGGTGGTTTGTGGTTGTAAGCCTGGTTACCGGTTTTCCTTAAACCGGCTTTGGAAAATATAAAAAAATGATTTGCTAAGACCAATGGGCATTACCACATACTCATAATGCCCATATAAACTTATGAAAGCTATTTTTTGGATATCCTCATTTCTCACCCACAACTGATGATATCCTAATCACAATTCAATTTTAGAGAATAATCGGGCACCCCTCAACTGAACGAAGAGATCATCAATGTGTGGGATTGGATATCGATTATTTATCATAACCTGGTTTAGCTTATAACAGTCTACACATAACCAGAGAGTTTCACCCTCTTTTTAACAAATAAGACCATTGTCGCCCATGGATATGTGCTAGGCCCAATGAACCCTTTATATTCTAGCTCTTCCAACTAAAAATTCAATTTTTTTCAATTCAACTAGTTCCATTCAGTAATATGGAAATGAGGTATCACTATTCCTCAGGAGGAGATCAGTCATAAACTCCACATCTATTACAGGTGGAAACCCTGAGAAATTTTTGGGAAATACATCTAATAAATAATAATGAATTGGTATAAAAATACTTCTCCAAATATCTTCTATTGATGTCAGAGACATATCCAACAACTAATACAAGATCATTTCAACATCTAGTTCCCATGAGCCTATTGCACCCACCATTTCATTCTTCTTCTCTCTAAAGAGATTCTCAACACCATCTTCATTAGTGAAACAAATCATTCACATATAACAGTCTATGTGGGCCTTAAAATCACCAAACAATACATATCAATGATTACATTGTACACATCCATATCAAGAACTGAGAAGTTCCATATAAACTCAATCGCACCAAAATATATACGACATACTCTACAGATATAGGATCAACACTCTCTTTGAACCAGAGCAGTTTGATGTTTCAAAATAAAAGGAATCATTTCACATTTAAAACCAGAAATTTAACAATATGAGAAGCAATGAAATAATGAGAAGAACCATTATCAAACAATTATTTCATATAGTTAGAATTCAAAATAATTGCACCTCTCACTGTGTATGGTCCTGACTAATCATCCACCATAACTTTCTCAGCTCTGAAAACTTGTTTATTGGACACACTTTTCTTCTTATTACCCTATTGAAACTACCCCTACTAAGGATTCATGGTGTTCCTAGAATCATCGTGCCTAATTAAATTATTTTTATGAGGGTTATGTTTCTACCCTAATTATTTAGAATCATTAGACATATGAAACCCTTGAGAAGTTTCATGATCAACTGGCCATAGATCATTGCGACTGTAACACTAAATATAACCCGTTTTATTGAATTTATGGAATGATTGAGGTGTTGTTGTACAATATCAATTCTTTTGGATTGTCAAAAAACAATAGAAACATCTCTACTTTCATTGAGGATTTGGAGTAAGATTCACTGATCATTCGGATTGATACTAAGACACAGTCCCACTTTTGAAATAAGTGTACCTCTTCCCCTTACTTATCGTGTTAGAGTTCCCACCATATCACATGGGTATCATGATACCTCCTCCACCAGTAACCCCCAAAATATCTATTTCATCCATTTTATCTCTATTTATAGTTTCTATATAATCTAATATACACAGCACCACATTTTTTGAATGAATTTTTTGGCCTCAGGCCCAATATAAAAATGCACACCTATAAAGACGCACTAGTTGTGACCTCAGGTGGAAATCAGACTATGTTCATGAACTTATCCACATATTGCATCACCATAAGGTTCCCCTTCGTCAATGTTAATAAATATGTCATGCTACTAATTCTAAACATGTGTGAATAGAATTGTTTAATTAACAATTACTCAAAGTCATCACATGATAAGCCTTGTTCCACATTAGCTTGGATGACTTACTCCCACCACTAACATGCATGATCATTAAACATATACATCACAAAATTGACTTTAAACTCCACTAGTGTTCCTAGGAAATAAAATATTTGATTCATCCTATTTATTATTGCCTCATCCTTTTCTATTTCTGAATCACAATGAAAAATGGGTGGATTCTAATTCTGAAACTAAACTAAATGATCCACATTTCTCAGATCATCGATGTGGTTCCCTCTATCTACAGCTTTAAAATCTTGCATTATACTCTAAACCAACTACTGGTTCACTTAGGTCTCAATAGAAACAATGTTTTTATTAGCTTCCTCTGGTTGGTCTCTAAGATTCATAATTGGGTCCATTTATATCAAGACCTAACAACCACCATAAGACTCACTCTCTAATAAAAGAAGGCTTATAATTTCTAAATCAATCACAATGTAACTATATCAAAGATGATTTCCAAAATTAAACATTTTGATGTTCAATAATTGTTTGAAAATCTCCATGTTTTTAAAATCAGTCCCTTTTCAAAATATCACATTCATTCTTTTTTCAAATATGAACATTTGAAATCAATTTATATATTTTTTTTCAAAAGAAACACATTCATAGAACAATATAAATCATTACTCAAAATGGGATATGAAATCTTAGTCATAATTCATTTTATACCATGCATGAAATTCTATTCTCATTGGATAAACACACGATAATGATATTATCATCCTATAAGTGTTTCCAAACACTTGTGTACCAAACTACTAGGTAAATTGATGTTCATCATAAAAAAGGATATCTATGCCTTTTTATTTTATACATTTCAAGTTCCGACAATCCTACTCCTTTACACCATCCCAACTCAAGGAATACACCAAGAATGACTACCAAATCCAAGACCAACAATAAATACCAAAGGACCGAACAAGACTAATTTCACTTGTAAGTCATGGACTGAATAAATTGATACCATTTATAACATAATTCCCCTCCTTGTTGGTTTGATTTGAGGTGTAAGTGCTACTTGTCCTGAAGAGAGATTAACAAGGTGCCAAAAGTTGGAAAATAATTCTGAGGGAATTAGGAACGATGGGTTGATTTTCCCTTTTAAATGAAAACAACCAACCAAACGTTCAATTACCAAAAAAGTACATAATTCATGTTAACAATGTATCAAAATTCAACCATTTTAAAACAACAATAAAAAAATACTAATACCAAATTAGAGTACCAAGAAGAAGACTAAATTAACAAAACTCAAGACATAGTGACATAACTCCATAGGTAAACACCAAGCTCCAAGAAATTCCACTATAAGATCTCCCAAACATCGTGATGAGCCACTAATGAAATGAGAAGCTTTTCTTTTACTTGTGTCCCAAAATACCACAGTTGGAGATGCACCCAAGTGCCAAAGCAGGGGGTGAGTAATAATACTCAGGATATTTTCCCCAAATTACATCACTACTCATTCCACTATGGTAGAACAAGTTATCACATTTATATAAAAAATTTATATAAACCATTAACAATGAAACAAATTCCAATAATCCAAACACATCGTTACCAAAACAGTTTACCCAAAAAACATATTATCAAGGGAAGCAACCGGACAAGTCATCACCTATTTCTTCTTTTCACATTGGAATACCCAATTATATTTTTCATCGCCTTGTTTATATTTCATCCATACACACAAGTCCACTATTCGAGCTCGGTGTTACCATTGACAATGGAACTTCATGTCCAACCACATCCCCTTTTTGATGTGGTACTTCATGCCACATTTCAATCCATTGATGGCAGTACTTCTCTCCCATTATACATCCCCCACAACACATGCTTAATCAATTAAACCACAACTATAAAATTAACATTTACAAACAATATATCAACCAATATTTTTCAAACCACATTTCCAACACACATTCCAAAACCATTTCAGTAATATCAACCATTTATTGAAAACTCCCTTAATCCACATCTATGATGAATCCATTTCAATAAAACAAAAACAAATAAACCATTTCCACCAACTATTTTCCATAAATTCCAAAAAGAAACCAATTTTAAAAGAACCATTTTAAAATCCAAAATTATAGCACATTAGACAACAATATCATATTTCCAAAAAATCCCTAAATAAACACTAAAGAAATTTCACGCAATCATCACACATAAATTTGACAAACAATTTCTAGTAAACCAATTAATTTGAAATTAAGACTTCTATTTCCTGTAAGATGAGTCTAGAGTGAAGCCACCAACCTCAAGGGATTTGATGGAAATGACCAATGGAACAAAACACTCACCAATCTGGGTGAAAATCCAAATAACCACCTTATATTTCTTTCCCTAACATTAATAAGACCAAAAATCTGTTTTATTGGAAAGAAAAACCCAATATGTATCCATAAGGAAACTAGATCTATGAAAATGGGAGTGATGGAGAAGTATATCTTATGAAAACCACAAAACTAACTAGAGTAGAGATTTAGTAAGGGGGATTTCCCATTAAACCACTAAGAAAACCCTTCGAATCACTTCCAAAAAGAGTTATTGAGGTTCCCTAACCTTGGAGGAGAAAAATCCCAAGTGGGGGTCTAAATGTGGAACAAATGGGTCATTTAGGGTTGATTTCACGTGAGGCCATTTTTTAAAAAGCCACATTTTAAATTACACATGGTTTTGCTGCATTGTTAGACAAACTGTGATCTAATCATGCACCTGTTACTGAATCAAGGGGGACATCAAATGGATGTCCTATAGGGTTAGAAAAACATTGTGCTAACCATGTCAATGCCCACTTTCCCATGTTGTATGGATTCCTAAAGATTCTGCACAATTTTTATTAACCGTGCTCAAATCAAGAACCCTTATAAAATCCCCAAAACTGTCCCAAAAACCTTCTAAAATATCTAAAATGTTTCCAAACTACTTTATATAGACAAAAGGAATAATTGAAGGGTCACTTACCACAAACTGAGGGTGCCACAAATATTATTTGAATACATTATTCATAGGTAATTATTGAGCCTATCTCAAAAAATGAATATGGAATTAATTTTATGAGGTTCCCTAATAAAGAAAAATCATGACGTAAATTATCAGGGAAACATAGTGAGAGTTTGTTTTTAAGGGATATTAGCAACCCCCCACCCCACCCACATGGGTATCCTTCACAGAGCATTACTATGAACTAGGTTTATTAATATTTTCTCATATAAAATATTTTTGAATAAATATTTAACAATTACATATGAAAGTTACACACCATTTAGATAACCATTTTGACCTAATACAAAGAAGGGCACTCATGTAGTACTTTTATCTGTGTTATCAATGGTTTAGGGAAATATTATATCAATACCTTCTATGGATGCATGATAAATAAACATTTTTATGTATAACTATAAATATCCAATCATATAATAGCATCCTCAAGTCATCTATCTGGGATTCATTAATAGATTTGATCTCTATAGCCTCCTTCATCCAAGGTTGAATCACTAAAAAGTCTGAAACAAGACCTTCATAGAAACCATAGGATTTACATGTTCTAGTAATTGGGAAATCCACCTTACCTACTTTAATAATGTATTATCTTGATCAAAGGAGTATACTATGGTTTCACCCAACCTACTAAGACCTTATGGGTAGTCATGATCATGTACTCCCTTGATAAATGACATCATAATAATGTGGATACCAGTGAAGCATCCCCAGTTTTAGTATTCTCTTCTTGTATGTTGAAGTGTCAAGTTGGAAAACCTAGTACACTCAATTATTCGTTCATAAATAGTCCTCCTCTTAAGGTGTAATCCTGATAGTTTTTCACATTAGGGATTTTATCACCATGAATCAAAAATTATATAGAGATATATCTAAGGGTCTCCAATTAGGTGTTAGACCTAATCTAATCTTTAAGGGCCTCTTATATGGTTTAATATTTGATAACTGAAACTCACCTGAAGAACATACTATGTCAAATGATGTGTCTTTTGTTTTACACATTTTGAAACATTTATTTTAGTAAAATAATTTTGTTTTAATTGAAAAAATTTTGTTTATAAAAAAGAATTATTATTTATTTTCCTAAATGTTTTTTCAATCCATATCTTTTTAAAATATTTTTAAAAATGACTATATTTATATTTTAATTATTGACTTGTTCTTAAGTTTATTTTCAAACATCATTAAATAATAATATTTTATGAGTTCTCATTAAATTGATTGAAATTAATTCTTGTATTAACTTTTCAAATTAAAAGATTTTTAATTTATCAAATTTTTTATAATTCAATTTTTATTCTATCATTGAAAATTTATGATTATTTTATTTTGAAATCATTAATTTTTTTGAATTGAAAATTTCGAATATGTTTTGGATTCCATGTTTTTTGGACCATTATAAAATGTTTCCAAACTAAAATGAAGAATAGTTGTCCATTAAGAACACTGATCATGCCTATAAAATTTAATTGTTCACCGACTAAATGAATGAATAAAAAAGTGATTTTATGTCAAAATCGTGAAAAAATGTTGAATGTACTTCAAGATAAATTTTCACCTTACTATAAGAAGACATAAATATTATTGTGAGGCCACTACCAACTGACGAAAAGGTAGAAAAAATACCACAAGGTCCATTTTAACTTACCACAAGGATGAGTTTGACCTACCATGCATATGAGTAGTGATAGCGCCAAGCCAGTTCCAAGTGATTGTTCCTTATATGCCAACTGACCTCAAGGAATGCTCATAGCTAGTATACCTGATCCATGTTCAAATTAAAACCTTATATGGAATCTCATATGAGTATATAGAGAGCTTACCAACATACCATAGGAAGAATTCTCAACCTACCTTGAATGTATATCCCAAACTTATCACATGATCTTTGACCTCTCGCGAGAATATTTTGAAGCTACCATGAAGCATCAAGCCTACCGCATGATGAGAGACAATGTTGTGCATAATGAAAATGGAAGAAATCATGCCTTATCACATAACTAATCACAATGAAAGCATTGATTCCTTGACCATAATAGGGAAGTATATTTCCTAACATGAATTGAAAAACCAAGTGTCAATACATAAACCTATGTTTTCAGGTGATAACATCAAATTGTGAGGATGATTAAAGAGAAAATCTCAAGTGAATATGGATTGATTTTAATCGTTTTTAACCCAAAGTAAGGATAAATATGACCAGATGATATATTCTAATTATTGAAAGCCTGCTGAAAATGGTTGTATGGGGATAAAAATAGAAAATACTTTAATGAATCTCTTCAAGCTAGACTCACTAGGAATATTTTTCACAATACTTTTGAAGCTATTACCTTTCTCAAAATTGGTTTTCTTAAAAAACATGGTTAAAAAAATTAAACAATCCTTGGATAAAACCATTGAGATTCAACCTCATCTGGAATCTTTCTCACAATAGAGTTCCCACTGAAAATTGCCTCCAATATTTTGAAATTCATATCTACTCAAAGTGAAAAATATGTAATCAACATAGAGAAAATTTTCATCATCTCTTTCTCTCTTGCACTACTTTTTCTACTCTTTGGAACAATATTCTTGAATATTTTGTTAAAGATGGATGATTTTTTATTCTGTCAAATCTCAACATACAAAATTTGTAGAAATTTAAGGCTCTTAGCAAATTAGAAACCAATTCCGTGTTGTGGTTGCTGGGATACATCATGTGATCTGGTATGATCGAAATGCTATTATTCATATCAATTACTCATTTAATCAAAATGAAGGTCAGATAAAGATCCTCATTGCTATATATGAAGCTACCTTGATTCAAAAGGGGCATTGTCACAACACTGTGCATGACTTTGGGTTCCTGAAGTGTCTAAGGATTAAAGGAAATTTCTATCAGCCACATTGCACACTAGAGGTGTTCTGGAGAGCCCCACTAACTTGATGGATCAAGATCAATATTTATGGTGCCTCCAAGGGAAATCCGGGGCTGGAAAGGTGTGGTGTTGTCTTTAGGAATCACCTCGTTCAGGTACTTGTATGCTTCATGGGTAAATGTGGCATTGCCACCTCCCTTGAAGTAGAGATTTTGGGTTTGATACAAGCCATTTCCTTTTCCAAGCTCTTCGGTTGGAACAACATTTGGATTGAAAGTGACTCGAAAACTATCATTCAAGCAATTTAGAATGGCATAACTAAACTTGCTTGTCTGATTACTACTAGATGGATGGATTTCATTCATTCACTTATCAATCTTTACCATTTCATCACACATGCTCATCGTGAAGAAAACATGGTTGCAGATGTTATGGACAATATGGGAGTAAATCAGGAACTTACCTAGTGCAAAGACCTTCCCACTTCTCTTATTTACTTTCATGAAAAATATTGTAATATGATCCTATTTTTTAGACCCCTGTAACCTTTATTTTTTTTAAAAAATATTTGTGCTTTTGTCGTTGATAATGTCAGCTGAAATAGGGAATATAATGTAAAAATATCAATGATTTTATTTGAATCAAGTGTTGAAATTGAATATGATATAGATACAGAAAAAATATTTAGAGAATGAAGTTTATGTAAAGCTTATTCATGTAGATATGTTTTGTGCAATACCAAAATGAAGGTGATGTGGGATTTGATGTACAAATTGATTCCATATTTTAAAGATCATATTAATTAATGTTGTGCAATCGAGTTTGTAGAAATTTTATATTGTATGTATTTTGAAATGTTGGTGTATAGTGAAGAAGATGATAAATGAAGCTTTTATTTCTCCAATATTATGTCTACAGTTATAGAAATACATGCGTGGGATATATTTTTTGAAATGGTTAAATGAGTTTCCAACCAGACGATCTACAATCTCTTATTGATGCCTCGATTTGGGATGTAAATTGGGAATCATCCGGAATTCACCAAAATGAGATATCAACCTTCCAAAGTTTCCAAATTTAGGATAGAACTTAGATGTCTAGATTGACTACTGACATTTGGATAAATTAGAAAATTGTGAAGGAGGATTTAATCTATAATCCTTAATGATGTAATATCAATATGACGATGGAGGTCCTAGTAACTGATGTTGAGTTTGCATAGGAAAGGTACAACATAATCAAATAATACATAACTAAAGTTCATGAAAATGAACCTAACCACACATACAAATCCCATTAGAGGACCAATCAACCCTATAGCCTAGTAAATTTGTTTAGTTTCATAAATCCCTAAAATATTTAAATTGATAAAATCCAATGAAACAGAATGGGGAGATCAAATATAAGAAATTCACTAGAATATTATGGAGTTTAACCCATGTGTGAAGGAGTATAATCTATTACAAGGGTTAATGAATTTCACCTATAAAGGAGATGTTTTATATTTAAAATGCCACATGTAAGCCCAAGAGATCTTCCAAGAGCTATCACTATGAGCTCAAAGTCATACAATGGTGTGAAACTATAATATTTTTTGGGATAACCTAGAAATGAAGGAGGAGGATAATCTTGAAGAAAAAAATCACAACATGTGCAAGAGAGATGAGGACCTTCTTGAAGAGATGGGGAACTGATATAAGAGGATATAGAATAGGAAATTAAAAGGTTCGATAGATAATATCTTCATATTTTCTAAATTATTTCTATCTCATTTTTAATGTATTCTTATAAAACAAAATTTATTAATATTGATTTTTCAAACAAAATCATCTAATTTTTTGTGGGGAATAGAATTGGGATCATAGCATTTATTGCTTCATTCATGCTCATTTAGCTATATTTTTCACTCTCGAACATATTCTATTGAAAAAATTTTCTAAAACATTGAGATTTAATGAAAGTGGAAGTAATTGAATTTAATAAAATCAATGTTTTCTACCCATAGATCAATCTTGAATGTAGCTCATTGAGATCAATGAAAACTTTAACTTAGTGAAAACTGATCAAAAAAATTTTGATTGATTAAGTTATATAGTTGAATAACTATATGATTTCAGAAGTCACAGTTTGACCTTCTAACATAGTCTATTAGCCACATTCAATCAGTCTTGAAAGATTAATTGAGATTCATGAAGAAAGTAAAAAAATTAAAACCATTCCAATAACATTCCCAAAACTATTATCCCATTTCACCAAACTCTTTTTGATATATCCTCTATAGGATATTTTACTAATAAAACTGCTAAGGAGTTAGAAAATATTTCAATAAACTTCTAAAATAATGTCAATGTTAATTATTAATAAGAAAAATAATTATCAGGAAGGAAACCAATCTTGTTCCATAAGTTGAGGATCAATCTGTCAGTTTTTACCATCAGAGTAATAAAACACACTTGTGGAGTAATATCATCAATATGTAATTTTTGAGAATTCTAAATCCTGTTGTCAAAATTATGATATATCTACATAATCTCTAAAAAGTGATCATTTTTTACATATGTACCTTGATATACACTAATTATAACCCATTTTAAAATTAATACAATTAGGGATATATAAACCATTAGAATTTTCCCTAGAAAAAATAAGATCGTATAAGACCCTCTACTCCCTATAGATTCTATCATCAGCCTAGGTAAAAATTCCAATTCCATCCCATTATAGAATCTTTAAACATACGGGGAAAATTTTTGGGGTTATTAAAATTAATTATTAGGTAGAATGGATTATGATGATGATAAATTCAAATAACACTTTAAAAAAACCAAAAAAAACACAAATTGATTTTGATGAGGATGGGTTAGATGCTATATTACATAATAGAGAACATTAGTTTGGGAAACTAGATATGGGAATTAATAATAGAGAAAAGTTTAAATTATAAATGACCACTGAAACTATCCCAGTGAGAATATGATGGTTTTCACAAATAGGAGTTGTCTTAAAATATAATATAAAGTTCAAACATATCCAAAACCTACTCAAAAGGAAAATCTGGTAGATATTGGAAATTGTATCTAGAAAACCAAGAATCTATAAATGGGTTTAGCTCCACCTGAAGTGTATGCAAACATGTTTTACCCACTAAAAACTCAAGGAAAAAGTGGTAAAATAAATATATAATAAAGGGAATAAAATACTTGTGAAAAATAATTATAGGAATTCCAATAATTGTGAAGAATATTTTCCAAAAATTGGTTTTTAAAAAAAATAAAAAAGATGAATCAGGAAACCGAACATCTAAATTTTCATATGATTTTCAAGGAATATAATATTAGTATAATCATTATTGAGGATATATTTATAGTTCCATATTATTTAAAATCATGAAATATAATCTCTTCAAACAATATAACCTTGGAATAATTTTCAATATATAATCTCATATTGGAATTTAATGTTATATTTCAATCTGAGATACCTCCTAATCATCAGTACCATAGAATATATTTTATCCCTCGTTATTTAGGAGATAGTTCCATTTAAAATTATCATTTTGATCTTCGTAATAGAATCAATTTCCTCTCAAAATATTTGTTTCAAATATTGGGGTTAGTAGAACTACACCCCACTGTAGTTATCCTTCTATTAGTTTTTTATTCTCTTAAATTCACTATTGAAATAGTGGATGACCAACTAGTTTTGTTTGGGAATCTGTTTCTTCAAACTGATGTTCTCATTTTCAATATCGTGTGTTATATGAATATGCCTGTAATTTTGGGAATAACATTCCTTATCACTCATGGATTTTTCATGGATGTTTCTAAATTCAATTTTATATTTAATATTATGGGAAAAAAGGAAAATAATGTATTTCAAAATGATTATGACCCCTAAATTGGATAAAACTGTTCCAGAGTTTAAATGATAGAAATAGAGGACACAATCGACCATCTTGTGGAGGAATTGGATAAGTGAACCTTAGTTTAATAAACCACTCTAGAAAATGAAAATAAATTATAGTAACATTTTTAGGATAATAGAGATGAGAATATGAAAAAAAAATTATAAATGGATAGCATTTTCCTTACATGGATTATTTTTGTATATGATTAGTTAATGTTACTGAGTTTAGGGATTTTTTAGGAGAGCTTGAGGATTTTTTACCTACCATAAACATAGATAAGGAACCTTTTGTTATGTTTGAGGAAGAACCCTAGGAATACATATATCATTTGATATAAAAATTATTCTTAAATATATTTTTAAAACGTGGTATAGTTTTTTGACCACATTGAATAGTAGTAATGAAAAATATAATCTTTTTTTGGATTTTTATTAAATTTGTAGTCTTCATACTCACTTTAAAAAACACATTGAATACTATGGACATCCTCATCCTATAATAATTTTTTCTACTAATCATCAACATCAAAAGGAGCTCAACACCCTTCCAAGTCATCGGAAATATTCATTTTTGGATGAGAAATATTCGCTACCTATTTTCCTCTCATCCAATCATTATAAATAAAGATTAATGTCTGTTTCATATGTGGAAATTGTTTAAAACTATTATTTTGTGGTCCATTATTAACATAAATAAGTTAAAAATATTTTATCATGAAAAAATCACTTTATATACTCACCAAAAACTAAGAGTTAAAGGATAGAGAATGTAAAATCGCAACATTAAATCGATACATAGGATGAAAAAGGTTAGATTACATGATGTTGTGATTAGATATCATAATTCAGATAGACCATGGACTAGTACTATTTAGGTTGTACCTAAAAGAGTGGATTTATAGTTGTTGTATTTTATAATATTGAACAAGTTCAAGTTAATATAGAAAACTAAATGGGCAGTCCACATTGATTATAGGAAACTTAATGGTTCCATTAATAAATACCATTTCATGATGCCATTTCTTGATCAGATTCATGAGAAATTGGCTATTAATGAGTTTTTATGATTTATTGATGGATACTCTAGTTACAAAAAGATTTCCATGACTCCATAGGGTCATGATAAGACCACATTCACTTTTCTATTTAGTACATTTTCTTACATCTTAATTTCCTTTGGATTGTGTTGTGGTCTAGACAAATTCTATATATGCATGTTACCTATAATATATTTTAATTTTGAGAGGAAAATTAAGGTTCTTAACTATTATTTAGCAATATTTAGAAGTGAATTTTATAGAGGGGTTAATAATTTAGGAACACTTTTTGAAAGATAACCTGACAAAAAAAATTTTCAACTATGAAAAGTGTCAATTCATAGTCACTAAAAGAATTTCTTTTGGTAAAAATATTTCTAATAATTGTAATAAAGCTGATAATTCAAAAAATTAAGTGATCCAAAAGATACCACAACCTGAGAAATTGAAATGAATTAGATTCTTATTAGGCCATGCTGGTTTCTATAGGAGATTCATTAATGATATTTTTTCAAATCATTAGGCCTTCATGCTCATTTTATGGTAAATGATGCACAATTTTTTTATGATATGTGATTAAAGTCACTTAAAATTATTAAATATAACCTGAAATATTCACCAATAACCACAGAACCTAACAAGAAACAACCTTTTTTGTGATGTATGATTCCAGTGATGTGCATGTGGGTACGGTATTAGGAAAAAGAAAGGATAATAAGTTGCATGAGATTTATTATGAGAGTGTATTTCTAAATGATACGTAAAAGAATTAAAATACTACAAAATTAATTAGATATTTTTATTTTTTCTGATAATTAGTTTATGAAATATTTTATTGTGTCTAAGGTCATCATTTTCACTAACAATTTTACTCTCAAGTACTTACTGGATAAGAAATAATCAAAAGGTTTATGAGATAGAAACTTCATTTATAGTAATATGACATGGAAATAAAGAATAATAAAGGATTTAAATTTTTTTATTACATGGCTAGGTTTCCCATCACCAATATAGAGAAACCAATAGAAATAAATAACACATTTCTAAAAGATAAATTGTTTTATGCCTTAATTTGTTAAAATTCCTGTTTAGAAAATATAGTTAATTTTCTTTATATAGGATCTATACATAATGTCTAATGAGTAGATGGGGTTTGGCTTAGTGGTAAGCAACCCATGATTCTACATGGAAAATGGGGGTTCAAAACCCATTGGGCACAGATACTGTAGCAGCACAATAGCGCTACTCTAGTAGCCAAGATACTGTTGCAACGGTGGCAGTGTAGCGGTGGTAGGGGCACTATAGCGACGACAGGGGTACTATAGTGGCGGTAGGGGTACTGTATCCGCGGCAGGGGGTACTGTAGAAGCAGCGGGTATTGTAGCAGTACTATTCATAGAATGTGGTTTGGGACAAAAAATTGGGTCTATGGGCTATGTAATGGTATAAATTCCCACTGGGCCCTCGGGCTATGTAATGGGTCTCCCTCTACCCAGTTAAAGAGGTCTTTCCTTTATTTCAATAATAAAAATAAGGCTTTGGCCCCAAACTTTTAAAAAAATAATTTCTAATGAACATTAATTGAAAAAAATGAGTAAATTGATTTTAGATTTGAAATTTAACATTTTGGATGTTCCCTCGCTTTTAAGGATATGTGTTTGTGTCATTCTTAAAAGATGTGTGGATAAAGAGGATATGCTTCCCATTCTTGAGAAATATCAGTCATCAAAATGTGGAGATCATCCTCAGGGGGTAGGATAGCCCAAGACGGTATTCCATGCTAGTTTCTAAAATCCAAAATTCTTCAGATATCCTCTGAGTATTGTAGTTATATGTAAAAACTGCCAAAGGCTGGGAAATATTGGTATGAGACATGAGCTACCCCAAAATGGGATCTTGGAAGTTGAAATAATTGATGTTTTAGTATTATATTTCATAGGACCAATTATATCATCTTATGGGAATGAGTATAAACTTGTAAATATATATTCTTTATCCATGTTGGATGATGTAGTCACTCTTCCTAGTAATCGTTCTTCAAGTGAATTCAATTTTACCATAAAGAATATATTTTATAGGTTGGAGTTCCCAAATAATTTATCACAGATAATGGAAATCATTTATATAATTATAATTTCAATGCATTAATTGAGAAATTTGGGTGTTCTCATAGATCTATAATAACCTATCATCTATAGTTCAGTGGACAGTTTGAAATTTAAAATCAAAAAGTCCAAAAATATCATGAAGAACATAGTACCAGACTCTAGGAAACATTGGTGTATCAATTTGGATTATTTTTTTTTGGGACTAGAAGGATGCCTACAATACACCCATAGGGATGTCTTCATATAGGATACTCTTTTGAAGTAAATTTCATCGGTCTTTGGAACTATATTACAAATATTTTTGGGTATTTAAGGCCTGGAACTATGATTTTAAGTCTAATAGAGAGAGAAGGTTGGTGGAGTTGAGAGATATTTCAGAAATTTATAGAGCATATTATAAAAATTCTTTAATTTATAATGGGAGAACAAAATAATTTAATGAATCTATAATATATAATAATTAATTAAAAGTATGATAAATTTCCTTGATGTTTAATATTAGACTAGATCTTTTTCAAGGGAATCTCAAAACCAAGTAGTGTAGACCCTTCATCGTTCTGAGATTACTTATAAATGGGGTAGTTGAGTTGGTTACAGATGAGAATTGATAATTTATAGTCAATTTTATAATAATTAAATACTACATTTAGGGGAAACCAATGGTATTTATAGTCATTTAAGTTCAAGAGGAATGACCTTTTAGTGAAGTATAACTAAGAACTATAAATTCAATGCTTTATGGGAACTAACTCGCAATTATGTTCTAGTTTACCCTTTTTCACATTTTTTTAATTAAGAATAACTATTTTTATATACTATAATCCCTTGAAAACAGTTTAAATTATACAAAAATACTATCTACCATTTGAAATAATTGGAAATCCACACATATTTTAAAGCGATCTCAAAAAGGTTTTTCATCCTAGAGCATTCCAGATAAAATTTTCCTAAACTCAAACATTGATTGCTATAAAATTTTTGCTTTTAAATTGTTACATATTAATGTTAATTTATTTTTATTGTGTTGTTATATGGATATATAAATTTTAGGTACTTATCAATTATATAAAAAAAATACATCTAGCTAAACTCTAATGATAAAAGATTCCACATTCATAGGAGTAATTTTTTAAACTGTTCATTTAATTATTTTAATGCATGGTGAAAGGAATAAAATGTGATATAATCCCTCTTTCATTGAACAATCAAAATAAGTAAAAATATTTTTCTTATAATTGGTTTTTATCTTTTTAATATTTAGGGTTTTAAAATGTAATTTCCATAGAACGTTAATCCTCTCTAAAACTAATAGAAAAAATTTATTCAGTTAAAATGTTGTTATTACACATAATTTTCATCATACTAAATTATAAATTCTTCTTTATATACTCAAAATAAGAAAGAAGAATAAATTTTTTTAAATATTATTAGAATATTTTGTTTTATTTGGAAAACATTATATGAATGCTCTTGTGCCCCTTCAAACACACTATGAATTACTTAATTATCAATATGTTTTGAATTAAAAAATCTCATCTTGGGATTTAAAAATTGTAATAATGTTATTTTTTTTACTTGTGGGGAAGATGGGTCTTTCATTATGATTCGTTATTATTTAATGATTTATATATATCATAAAAATATTCGTTGTTTTTTAAAATTTCTTAAAATTTGAGGGTTTTTTGTCTTCAATTTTATTTAAAAGGTTGTTCTATGTAGTGTAAAATTGAATGCTAGTTACTGAGGTAGACATTGACTCTAACATTATAGGATGTGAATGACTAAGAAGTGTATTTTTCCATAACTTTTATGGATATTTAGTTTAGTATATATGAGATAGAGTGTTATATGATATATCTTTATGGGATTTGAAATAGAACATGAGGAAACTGAAAATTTCAAATTGATCCTTGGGAAATAAATCTTTTTTAAACAAACACCTCAAGGGTACAACACAAAATATAATCATATAAGTCCTTTTAAATCGGATTAAAATTGGAAATTATGATCTCATAGTGAATATTTACGACATGGGGCATTAAAAACCACATCAACATTCAAAAATTGATTTTCACATAGATGGAATCAAACAAATCCATAAAGTTCCTAACTGTCAAAAAATGAGTTTATTAAGGTGATTTTAATATTAAACTAAAATAAATAAGAGGAAATTAACATAAAATATAATCATTTGATTTCTATAAATAAAGTGAAAATGAATAATTGATTTTTTTAACCTAGGGGAGAGTGATAATTGAGTTTTCCTTTTATTATAGTTTTAATTAAACTTAAATCTAACCAATCTACACTCCCGAAACTGGGTGATTTCATATATAATTCATGAATTTTTTTATGACTAATTAGTCATTTCATCCTTCAGTTCAAGTGTGTCTTTGAAACAAAGAGGGACTTATTCTATAAATTTATTGAAACTTTTTCCCCATCTCAAAATATTTTTCCTTGTATATCAATGTTTCAACATGATTCATTTTTTGATAATATGATAAATCCTATTTTTAATGTGCAGTGTAAATGATTGGACTCTTTTATGATAGAAAAATATTTAATTATCTGTAGAGTTTGAAGTGGCTTGTGTTTTACACGTTCTTTAACATATTTTTTAGTGAAATAACAATTATTTAAATGTTAAAAAGTTTTTATAATGGATAATTATTAATTATTTTCAAAATAAATGATGCAATCCGCATTCATTGGGAGTCTTATTAAAAAAATTATTTTTGGTTTTTTAATTTTTGGATTTACCTTGAGTTTATTTTCTAATTTTATTAGAGAACAAAATTTTTTAATTCTTTATTCAATTTATTAAAATTATTTCTTTTATTTTTTATTTAAAATTCACTAATTAGATTTTAAAATTTTATAATTATTTTATATTAAAATAATTTATCATTTTGAGTTGATGATTTTTATAAGTTTTTTATTTTATTTTTCTAAGAAATTTAGAAAACATTGACAACATAACCTGAATAGATGTGCATTTACTTAGTACACTAAATGTTCCTAAAAAATAAAAAATTCTTTAAATGATCACATAAAGTAAAAAAATTAAGTGACCATATTTCTAAAATATGGACATATTTGAACTGGAAAAAAGTTCTTTTTTAACTAGCCTCAATAAGACAAAAAAACCTATTGTGGGGACACATACAACTAACTTCATGGTAGTAAACATATTATAACAGTAGTATTAACTTGCCTAAATAGGATTCCAACTGACCATGCATAAGTCGGTCATTGTTCCTAGCTAATTCACTATGACCATGCCATTGACACCAACTAACCATAAGGCACTCTCATGGACAGTATACTAACAGTGTGTTCAATGTACACTAGTCATTAGATCTCAAGTGATGGCTTGGAGACATTTCCAAATGACCGTAAGAAGAACAATAAACCTAAAGTAAAGGATCAAGCTCATAATTTTTCATGCTTTTAATCTTGTCATAAACTAATGTTGAAGCTACCATGAAGCATATAGCCTATTGAATGATGAGAGATAGGCTACTCCATTATGATAATATAATATAATGTGTATTATCACTCATCTAACCACAATAGAAGCATTTATTCTTATACCCTAATAGGGAATCTGATTTTCTTGCTTGAATCATAAAAAAGGCCATGACACTAAAAATTGAACTTTTTGTTGATGATGTTGAACTAAGAGGATGATTAAGATACATGTTCAAGAGAAAACGAAAGGAGGATAAGTCATGTAACCTGAAGTGAGGATAGATACCACACAACGAGATCTCCTTTTGTTGATTTCATTTGAAGAATATTTCTAAATTGAATACATGATCCATGTCATGAAAGGACTGATAAATAATTTTGATATCATATTGATATCATACATATATATAATGAGTAAATCATGTTTAGATTAAATGAAAATTACATACAAAATAAGGAAAATGAAGAACCTAGATCTCTAATTAAATTTGAGATGATTGAGGACTTCAAATATGAGGAGGATGAAGAAACCATATTTCATGCATGAGGTTGAATGTGATATCATCTATGTATATAATGTTCTTGAAACAAAAAAATAAATTTAATGTGGGATCTTATGTATTGATTAATGATTCCTATTTAAAATGATGCCATAAAAAGATATGGAATGGAGTTCACGGTAATTTTATTTTGTATGTGTTCATGTTTGAAGGTATATATCAAATAATATGATAACAGAACCTATGAGTTTTTCATTATTGTGGCCATAGTTACAATAACTCATTAATGTCAGATTATTTTTGAAATGATCAAATTAGTTTTAATCCTATTGACTGTCACCTACCTATTAAAGTCTTGATTGGGAAAGATAACAGGGCCTTGCCCAAAATTTACCAAATTGAGATATTGATCTACAATAGTTTCCAAATCATGGTTATTGGTTTGATGTCCATTGAGACTACCAATGACTGGAAGAAGGAGAACAAGATAAAGGAGTACCAAATCAGCAAGCATGGACAATATAAAATCAAGAATTTGATGGATATAGGGGAAACTAATGATGGGTTTACATTTTCCTAGTTCTATATAGACAAATTAAACATAACCAAAGCTCATAGAAATGTACTTAGACCACACTCCACAACTCCAATGGAGTCAGAGTCTTCAAAAATTCCCAATAAATTAGTCTAACCACCCAAATACATTATATTTTAAAACAAAAAAATTTAAATGAAAAAAAATTGGGTGATCGAAGTTATGAAGGTCCCTAAAATATTATAAATATTTATACATGTTTTTTGGAGAATAATCTATTTGTAGGGTCATCTAATTTCACCTAAGACGGCTGTGGTCTATAGTGAAAATTTAATGTGGAATCCATTAAAATTTTATAGTTGATATGACTACGATTTCAATGTTAGATAGTGGAATATACCATGGGTTTATTATTGGTAGAACCTAGAAATTATAGAGAAGGATAATCATGAGGAGCGCAATTATAGAATGATCAAGAGAGTGGAAGAAATTTTGTAAGAGATAGTAAAACAAGCTTGGAGAATAAGGAACAAGAATCGAATATGATTGATAGAGAAGGAATTTACCCACTCTCACTTATTCTTGATTCATTTTTTATTTTATTATTATTGAATGTAATTTGTGACTTGGTTTTAAAAACATGATAAGTTAAAATTTAAATATTGAAGGATATTTTTTTTGTAAATTTTATTACTTCATTCACTATTGTTTATCTTTATGTTTCTCTCACGATTAGTTTCTATCGAACTCATTTTTTAAATCATCAAGATTCATTGAAATTGGATTCTATCAAATTTAATAATATCTGTGTTTTCAACATGGACACCAATATTGAGGGAGTATCACTAATTTTAATGACAATTTAGACATAGTGAAAATGGATTCATCATTTTGTGAATGAGTGACTTTTATAGTGGATGAACAATATGATTTTCTAAGGTGTAATTTTACCTTTCGATAAATTTGGGTAGACACTTTAAATCAGTTCAACAATCATAATTGATATGCATGAATGAAGGAAAGTAAATTTAAAACCATTCAATCAAAATTCCACAATATATCATTTTATGTTTCTTCTTTACTTATCATTAATTGTTCTTTGTTTTGTTGTCATCCTAGAATTCACACTATCTCATCACCACTATCATTTAGTTATATCATCACTGCTTCACCACTATTTTATTATTAACTCAAGTTTTGTTTTTTTACTTCTTAGTCACATAAGAACACACTATTACTTCAATATGGATCGAAACCCTTATTTCATACTATACTAGCATTAAATAGGATTTATAAATTATTAATTTGACTATGTCCTAGTTAACTTCCTATATTGAATCATGTCATTAGAAATCTAAAGTAATCTCTTATGCATAATCCTTACTCAGTCACCATTTCCTCCCCTTTCACGATAAAAATTTATTAGTCACATTATGTAAAACTACAATAAAATAACCTTAAAACAAGATGTTAAACAACATGGTGCCATCCCACAACATAACATTAAAATATGAAACATGAAAAACATTGGTTTTTACTCCTATTAACAAGGATACATAAGATTACAAATTGAGGTCTAAACCCTACATTCAATGTTATATCGTCACTAGGCCATATTCCCCATGAAACTCCTTCTTAATGGGTCGTATTGTCTATGAGAAGAACCAGTTTGTCTCACATATGTGTAAGTGCCACACCAAAAAAATTATAAATATTTTTATTAGTAATCATGGGGTCCTAGATGAATTACCATAAAAGTAACTTCACTTTATAATAGCTACGTGACCTTAAAAAAATCCATGTAAATAATTATCATATAACCATGAAAGGTACAATATGTCTTTTTAAGTGTCTCTAAACTTCATGGGTTCTGATTTTGTTCATGGGGATATATAGGAAACCCTTATGAAATGCCAAATATAAATACCATAACATCTTCCACCTTAATAGATAGTTCAAAACTATAAAGCACCAAGAGATTGGGATTTAAATAAAAGATTCACTAAACAACAACAAAAAGATGGAGAACATATGATATATATACATTTGGTTTCATTGATAAATATTATCTAATACATATATATGGTTCCATTAGAGGAAAATATATGAAACATATATATGGCCACATCAATACAATATAATAACTAATTTCTAGCATGGTGGTACCAAGTCCCTCATTAGGGATTGGGAAGGATTCAAAAAATATATATCAAATCTATAAGAGAGCATCATTTATGAAATAATTTCCCACTAAAGTGGTGTAATGAACCTAAATTTCCATCCACTCATCCAATACACAATCTCAAGTGTCACTAGAAATTTCCCAATGTCTATCTTATTTTAAAATACAGGCATGTGCATAATAAAAAATGATGTGGTCAGAAGTCTTATTAGGGTTTTCATCAGAAACAATCACCAACAGTGGAATAATTAATAATGTCTTCATTTCAATAAATATTCTAAACACATAAAATACCATATATGATATGAAAATTTTATTATATTTTATATATATTCCAACTAAATGGAAATAGGTTTTATATCCAAACAAAAAGGTTTTTGTGATACTAAGAATTATATACCTGAATTAATATGTTTTCTACGTTTCTAATGGGATTATTTTAAGATATAGAATTTTCATAGTTCAATATAAAATATTTTAGTAGTCAAACCACAATGAAAATTTTAGTTGATATACTAAAATAAATTAGTGTATAGGGTAATGAAAAGTCTAAAGATTTACTTTTATTAAACATATAAAATTAAATTTCATGCAATATCCTCATATATTTTAAGATATGATGTTAAAGATATCATGTAAACAATTACAATAGTTTCAAAAGGATTTAATGAAACATTTTGATAGAAATTTTTTCTAGAATGATCATGATAGGCATTTAAAGAGTTATAATAAGACATCATAAGTAATTAACATTATAACATTGGATGTTTTGAAGCTATGGTGTTTTATTATGTTTAAGAAGTTATAAATTATAAATATGATTCTGAAGTATCACAATTATTTTAACTACATTAATTCATAGATATTACTCACTAAATAATTTTGATAGATAATTTTCTAATATTTTTACATATAGGCATGTTTGTAATTACCTAGAGATGAAATTATTTTATTAATACCACTAAAATTTCTTCAAAAATAAAGTTGATATTACATTATATAATAAATAATATGTAAAATATTCCCTTATTTATGGTTTTATTAAAATAATTGTAAAGAGTTTAAGAATAAAAAATGTATTATAACATAAAGAATGAAATCCCAAATTTATCATTAATTGTTATTGGTTGTATACATACACATATTAATATAAATTTCATGAATTTTAATGATAATTGTCCACAAAATGTATGACTTTGATTTATCTATAACTAATGATCTTCATGAAGTATTATATGTTGTATTGAAATTTCAATGTTAGCTATAGATTAATTCTTGTATTTGGATAAAAATATGACAAAGAGAAAAAAAAATTATTTTCCACATTGTATACAATAGAGAATGTCATCCACTATTTCTTTATTTTTCTTGGGTTGCATAGTCTATATTTTAGGTACACACTTCTTGAGGTTGGTGAGATACCTGGAATGAGAACCTTCATTCTTTTATTACTTCCTTATACAATCCCTATTTGTTAGATAATATTGGATTCTTTTTGTATACGGATGATCATATAATCTGTTTAGCTCAAACTATATGTGTTTTTCCTCTTGTAAAAACAACATGACATATAATCCCTAGATTCAGATAGAATGAGGAAATGAATGGAAATGCATAGAAGGTGAATATGATGAAATTATCTCATGGGTGATGGATGTGTGATGTGATCATCAACTAACTGAAATACAAGTGATGTTTTGGTATCCACTAATTGTAATGTTGGATTTTATTTGAATTATAGTTCAATTGATGTAGTTTAAAATTTGTGATTTTTTTGGAGTCAATTTTAGATAATATGAGATAATCTAGTTTTTACAAGAACAAGTAATATCATATGCATAGGATTTATTCCATGGTTATAGTTATTGGGAAAATAAATAAAATACTGATTTGTTAGTGTAATACAGGATGATAAATAAATGAGTCTCCCCATAAATCATGTTTTAGTAAATTTTTAAAATCCTATACATAAGGATTCTGGTTCATACATAAGGGTTATGTATGAAACATAATGTTTCATAATTTACAGAAGTTTTAATTAACTCTATCATGCAATGATATTGGTAAATTTCATGAAGATATATAGGCATATTATAGTAGTACTAACAATTAGGTTATTCCCATGTCATGGAAGTGATTCATTCAACAACATGTTTGGAAATTAAGAATTCATGTAGTTGGATAATGACATAATACAAGGAAAAGTTAGGATTACAAGAACCATGTCATGATATTTTGGGTATTAAATAATAGCTTTAGACTATTTTTAATCATAAATCAATATAATTCCATGAATAAAAATTTCATGTCAAGATATTACTAGAAGTTAAAGAAAAACCGATGAGGGAACCAATATTTAACACTGTGATGATGGTTATCATGGTGTGATTTATAAAATCTGTGTAATTAAAATAGATTATATGACTTGAAATAATCATGAATAATAGGTGGTTTTTTTGTAAATTCAATTAAAACACTATTTAAATATTTATGGGGTAGATTCATTTTAAAATGATTCAATTGATGTATTTGAAGTCTATGAAGATGGACATTGGTTGAAGATTGAATTTTGAATTTGAAATTCAAAATTTATAGTATATATTAAAACATTCTATATTTAAGATGATATAAGAAAGTATATAATAATAATATATATAGATAAAAGGAATTGAGTGATCCATAAATGAAATGTAAATTCAATTTGATTTAATATGTATAATTGAAGAGTTATGTGTGATTGAATTGAATTCTATTGAATAATAGTCTGGAAATTAAAGAGTTATTGGGAATATAATATCTAGAATTGAAGAGTTATGAAGAAGGACCATTTGTATTTGGGGTAATTTCTCTTGTTGTTTTCTTTGTGAGTTTGAACTACATGTTAAAAGTATGTTTTGGTTAATCATTTTGAAAATTAGTGGGCAGAAGAGGGGAAGGGGTCATGGACCTTGTATGAGAAGTGATCTATTTTTATAGATTGTAATCACAACCCAGTAGAGTAATTATTATTTATAATGTTATCACAACATTTATATGGGATATATGGATTTATCCTAATGTGGGAGAACCACTAAAAATCTAAATATTTTTTATTCCTTTTATTTTTTTCATTTTTTATTCATATGTGTGATCTTCAAAAAAAATCATGGATTATTTTCAAATGTGAAGAAAATATATAGTTAAACATGATTATATAATAAATCTAAATCCCTAAAAATTTACCACCCCCCCCCCCTCTAAAAATGTTTTATAGGGGGCTTAGGATATAAAAATTAGTATCAGAGCCATTGGTTATTACATAGAGAATATGTCAATAAAATATTTTCATACAGAATACTCTGAATAAAAAAATTGTAACCATATTTTATGAATGAAATTATTAATTTAGAAACAATATAATGAGACCTCATATATAATCTCTTTGACCTGATGTTTTCTCAGAAAATGTACATGGAATTCAAGCAATTGATCCTACCAAACTATCAAATATGGAAGAAGATTGAATTTTTTTGAATTATGATACAAAGGGTTTGAATGTCTTATCTATAGATTTATCTTACCAGATATATGTGAATGTGATGAATTTTTTAATGGAAAAAGATATTTGGGACAACATTTCCAATATTTATGATGGTGATGTAAAAGTAAAAAAAGTAAAAGATATAGGTTCATCAAAATAGATTTATTGATTTAAAAATGGGTTTAATTTAATTTCTGGGTGGCTTCATATATAGTCTTATTGAAGTGTTTAGATGTAACTATGGACTAGGACATTATATGAAACATACTAAAATAGTGAATATGATTATAAATATATTATCAACAATTTATATTCCAAAATTATCTACACATGAATAATTAAATCATAGGTAATAATTTTTTAATAGTCAAGATCGAAAATTAGCCACATGTGATATGTCAGAGATGTTTCAAAGATCTTTAGAATATTCATCAAAATATAGATAATTCAATGAAGTATATAAGTATGAAATTAAGGATAATTAAATTGAAGATAATCTTAGTGATTATTTCTTATATATTATGAAATTTAAGTTTAATAGAGAGAGAGAACAAATAATATTTGAGGGTAAGCTACCTCTAACTTATTATAACTATTGAATGACTGGTAACATCACTATTAAGTGTCCAAAAAATTTATATGGATAGTATTTTTAGTTTTAATTCATACAAAAACAAAAACAAAAAAATAACATATCTTATTAATTAAATAATTAAAAATGGATAAAATTTTCAAAGAAAAGTACTAGTAAGAATTGAGTTAGATGTTTCTAAGGATGATCCTTTATAAGGTGTTAAAACTACGTTTATTATAAACCTAGAATATGTTACATTATATATATTAGGAAAATAATAATTAGTTGTAGAATATGATGATAAACTATAGGGTGTTCATCTCCAAGTGGTATTGGAAAGTGGTATTGATAATATTTAATTAAAAATAAAATAATAACAAAAATAATAGAAGATTATTAAATAAATAATCATGTTTTTTATGATAAACATGAAACAAACAAAACAATTAGTGGCAGTTGTTCAAAATAATTAAAATTTTCAAGTTAAACCTAATAAAATGGTGACATCAATTTTTATGATTAAGTAATAGGACAAGAACATTAATTATATAAATATATCCATCCAGGATAAAGTTAGGAATATTGAAACACTAAATGTGGAAGGTATATCTTTAAAAAATAATCTTTAGTCTAAAATAAAAGAATAAGGATTAAATAAGAATATATAATGCTTAATTTTTTTGGATGAAGTATTAATGGAAATGGTTATGGATGCAATAGGAAGAACCAAGGAGGTTTTAAGTGATCAAAGACCCAATTTATTTATTATAGAAAAATAAGTGGATGTTTTTAATATGAAGTATACTAAAGAATGTATTTAAGTTTATTTTGATTCAATTCAATTGATAAATATATTTTCCCATTATATGATGTATAATATGATATGATTTCTTATGCTAAAGATAATGAGAATAGACTAACATATATCTCAACTCATTTATAGATTCATGGAAATTAATGATGTTGGCGATGAAGGATAAATTTAATCTTACTAATATAGATTTGAAATCTATAAATAATAGTAATAAGTTGACTTATGATAGTGGGTGTTTATCCCACATGATGGGTAAAATGAATATTATTAATAATCTGAATGTAAGAGTTGATGGAACTATTAATTATAGAAGTGATGGAGTTCTAAAGATTAAAGGGAGTGGTAAAACATGCTTAGGTGTAGTTGAATTGTGGAATACTTATTATCTCTATGTTATTGAACATCAAAAAAATTATTGATTTTAATTCAGCTATTTTACTCAGGATTTGATTTTATATTCAACTGAGAAAAATAAAATATCAAATTAATGGAAAGAAACTATCTATTGAATGGTTGTATATTGAATGGAAGTTTCCATTAGAGGGATAAAAAGGATAATTCTTGTCCCCTTACTATAAAATAAAATACTGGATTATGGAATCATAATATTGGTTACATTAATCAACTGACTATAAATAATCCATCAATGTAGACATTTTTCATTAAAATTCATTTACTTAAATGGTAAATAAATAATATTTTATATTCATGATTGAGAGTAAATATTTTAAAATATGTTCCATCTAAAGAAGAATCTATCATTAAATCAGTTAAATCTAATACACACTAAAATTTGGTGCATAATTATTCATTTTAAAAATTATATCGAGAAATACTTTATTTTAGGAATCAATAACTATAGGTATATTGGATACTCTATGATAATGTTATCTACGAGGGAAGTATTAGACTACATCCAAATCTTTTGAACAAAATTCAAAAATGAAACTATAAGAAAAATGAAGATTATATGATCAGAATATAAACCCAAATTAATTTCCATTGATGTTAAAAATTATATAGAGAGAAATTTAATAAAGCTTAAAGTTTCATTGCTAAGGGATTTTTGTACCATGTGACACCTTGAGAGGGGATTAGTGAATCAGTGTATCAACTTTTTCTTTTGATTAAATTTGATATTATAACTATATTTATAGGAACTCATCAAACATGACTAATTTTAATCTGTATTCACTAAAGTCATAAATAAAAAAATATAATTGAACCCAATAATTTTACTTAGTTAACCACTAAGGGAAATTTCGAGGAGTATACCTTGATGATGTTATATTTGTACCATAATCAGCTTTGATTCACAATATTTTTTGGATTAGAATTTTTCATCCATGGTCACTCCATGCAAGGTAAACTACCGTTATAGTAAATTTTCAAATATCACATTGCCTCTCCTGGATCACTTCTATCAACACCCCTTTTCACTCTACTATAGATGAACACTACCTCAATTTATTGACATTAAGGTCACTGCCATGTTTTTAATAGTGTATACTTTTATTTTCATTATGACATCCTTGATTTGATGGTCCAATGCACTTTAAAGTCTCTAAAATATATGCATGATATTCTCAAATGAATATACCTTCACAAAATTATATTATGTGAAGTAACCAAATGGAACATGGTCCATCACATACTAAACTTGCAGACTAGATATTTAACATAGCAAGACCATGCACTATTATTCATAGAGTTCCCTCATAAGATGGCCTCCTCCTTTTTAAACTGACTTCACAGAGTCATCCTCTATATACATATATTGTGAATTGGACCTTATGAACTTGCTTGGAAGATCACTTCCCACCCACAAAATACCTTCATTGTTATGCCTCCACATCATTCTTTGTATAGTGAATTTGAAAATTATATTCTGTGTACACTCTTTAGGGATCCATTATTTTTAGTCATTCTTCACATCATCAATCATGATATAAATATTTTTATCTTATTTTTATTAAATACCTTAGAATGGTATTTATATGAATGTTCGTACAAGGAAATCCCTAAGAAAGATAATTATTATTATACACTTTTATAAATACCCATTGCATACTCCCTTTATAGTGTTCTAATCATGAACCTATTTAACAAAAAGTACATCATAGTCCTCCTATGTGTACAACATACTTCTCTCCTGATTAAGTAAAAATATTCATTCTGAGATCAAAAACCTCCCATTAAATCCATATAATTTGTTTATGGTCATCTAAAAGAATACTATTTCAAGACCTTGAACATTAATGATGAACTACATAGTTCCTTTTAATCTACAAGTCCCCTATGTTGTCATGTGAACCACACACTCTCTCTATGATCAAGAAGTGAATTCAAGAAATGGTATGGTTTGGAAGGTGAACTTATTAAAGGATTAATTACTCATAGTTTGAACATCCACCCTTTTTCCAAAAATACTCTCACCATTTCTCCATAACGTCCAATTTTTCTTACCTAAAGATTTGTAAAAAATGGGGAAACAACCCCATTAAACTAACTTCTTTCATTTCCATAATAATATTACATTTACTATAATTCATCATCCTTGTTATTCAAAATACTTTTATAAACCTAAATATATATTTTCAAAAAACACAACATCATCATCTAACACTAGATAAACACACCTTAGTTCCAATAATCTCTCCCTTTCTGTTTGTTGGAAATAAAAAGTGAAATTAATTACCAAAACCAAATTCAAAAAGAACTAAAGTATATCATTTATCAATCCAAGTATATATCATTAATTATTGGTTTCTAAAACAATAGTTAAAGAGAGAATTTTATACATCATTCCATTCATCACTCCATAACCCTCCTTGTGTTCCATATCATAATCAAACTATCACCCTCCATTCCCCATGGATCTTATCTCCATCAACATTGATGCATTACACTCCCCCTGAATGTGAGAGTCTATCTTATAAATCACATTTTCATCACTTGAATTTCTTGTCTTCCATATTTAATTTCATGGTCATTTCTTCCCATTTCACTATAAACTCAAATTTACATACCAAGAGTGAAACACAACTGATAAAGAGTTAGATAAAAGTTAGGATATAAAAATTATATAAACCTTGTTATGAAAATTGAGGTGGTTGAACACTGACGTTCCACTTACATTTCTTAAATTTCAGTGTATCCAATCGAATATAAATTAAATATACCACATGGTTATTAGTTTCATCATATTAAACTATAGTCAATCTATGCTCTACTTTTCTATTAATAAAGTGGCACCTGATCTAAGTATACTTGATTTGAGATTATTTAATATGATGATTCTTAAGATAAATCAAACTCTAATTATAATATAAAGTCACCATCTGATGCATCACCTCTTCAGTAATATTTTCCAACTATTTATTTATCCAAAATAGTGGAGTTCATTACTTAGTTATTGAGATATACTCTGATTTATCCACACATAGTGAAGTATTTTCCTTCTTATTTATCAACCATCTCAAAACAAATTACTAATGAAGAATAAAAAAACATGCATTGATTTTTGATCCACTACATATATATCCCATTTAGTGTCATAAAATTCTAGAATATAATGATTGTTTCATGAAATAAAGAGAATGATAAAATTTCAAGCCCCATGGATATACCTCATGATTATTTTATTCATTTTGATTTGTTATTCCTTTTAAATAATCTAGAAACAATCCAATACACATGTTATAAAGATTATATATGACTATATTGTATTCAAATAAAGTAACCATCTTGTAATCCTAATATTAAAAGTGGGATTAATATATTTTCAATCATTATGTTCCTGTTATTTTTTTAAGCCATAATTAGCATTGGAATCAGTCTGGAACCATGCATGTTGAACTTCTTCAAAATATCACTGTATATTTTTTTCAATAGATGAATTTTTATTTCTTATTTACTATCACTTGTATCCATAGAAAATGTGAGATTTCACCAACCATAGACATTCAAAATCATGACATCATGTGAATACAAAACTATTCCATGGATTTCATCTTATTTAAATTAAAGATGATATCATCCAAAAACACAAGCCCCATAAAATGGAATTCCATAGACATGTTCACGTTGAGATTATGATCCAAACTGAAACATTTTAATTAAAATTCATCAAATATGAATCTATATGAGCATACAATTATCATGGTGCGTTCTTTACACCATATAAAAAATTATATAATCTATAATCATTTATTTTATCATTTCCAATAAAGAATCTGACTTTTTGTTCATTATAAATTTATTTTTCAACAACACCATTAAAGGATTAAATTTTAACTATCATATTATAATCTATGTATACTTTTTGATTTTTTATAGATTTGAATAGACTGAATAACACTATTCATTCTAGTATAGAAAATTTTTCTTCAACATCAATTCATATAATTTTTGTATAACACTTACATACCAGGCATGACTTGCTCCAGATCACATTTCCATTTTGATCAAATTTATTCTTTAATATACACTTAGTTATGATCACATTGAAAGTTTTCTTCTTTAAATAATCTCCCAAGGATTGGTTTTATCAATCCAATCAATTTCTTCATCCAAATATTTAACCCATGATTTATCACATTCCACTTCTTCAAATGAGATTGGTTCCACTATTGATAGAAAACTCATATTATTTAAATCTCTCCTACTATATGTAATTTTTAGTGTAGATATATATATATAATTATATTATATGGGTCCTCCATGGGTATTTGGTTTCTTCTCTGAGGTATATATTTCTCTTATTCAATAAGGAAGTCCTCTTCCAAAATGACCTCAAAGTATTCATCATCTAAAAAACATTTTATAGCATCTAAAGTTACACAGACTTCATTTTCTTCCTATTTGGTGTTTTTAATCATGATTTATTTAGAAATTCTTACTCAAAGACTTTGATATCAATAATATTCATAATTTTACTCAACCTATTTAGCGACCCCAACTCCAGTAACCTAAAGCCAGTGTTTACTTTATTACATTGGCACTAAATAGAAGGTATCACATATAAAAGAAACTAATAGTTTAGTAGTATTAGTAAACTATATAAATACTTTAATTTTAAATTACATTTTCAATATAAAATGAAAGAAGTGATTTCTTGGTGAATTACATTATTCCCCTTACTATATCCATGTATATCAATCACAAATAACTTCCTAGTATCAAAGGGAAAATAAAACTTAATAAAGGGGTTAGATTATATGCTCATTAAGGGTAAGCGTACAATAGAAGTTATGAATAAATAATGTATAATCAAAATAGAAAGGGAAATAATTTAAAGATAGACTATTTAGTCAATAACATGATCATAATATGATAGAAATAAATAATGATCAAATAAGTACATATAAATAATAACATCAGCTTGAAAACATAACCATGGATATTATAAATAATCAAAAAATCACATGGAATATGAATAACTGAATTCATAATGATGGAATGAATAAATGTATACATATAAAATAAACCACTGAGGTATTATTACCATAAATCTAAATAAATGGGTACTACCTTGGCCAAAAACTAATCTAGTTCGTCTATGGACGCATAATGATGCATTGAGGAGCTATAAAGGTCCCCAGCCATAACTTTATATGTCCAATTAGTTCCTAATATTAAAGATTTGATAGAAAACCAAAACATTCATATTCAAAATCTAACATATGAAATGTTATACTTACCCAGGTCTATAGACATAATCATAAACCATCCAGATTAAAATTATGAATGATAATAAGATTGTTATTCCCTAGTCAAACTGATCATAAATAATCCAATGAAATAATAAGTATAGAATAAATACAATATATCTACAGTGTATCATTATTAAAATAGAGGATTTATCTCATTGAATAATATAAATACCATGAAAAATATCCTTAAAACATTTTTAAGAAAAAATTCCTTTGAGTTTTAAAAATCACCATTTTAAAAAAACTTCACAAACCATTTTGAAAATAATTTTCCTTTAAAATAACATTCTCAAACATGTAAAATAATCATTAAATAATTTATTTCTCATGATTTTATAAAATTATTATCATAATTTATATGTTAAAACAAGTATTCCTTTGACGTTTTTAGTAGAATCCAAACATGAATGATTTTTAAAACAATATAAAGATTTCATTAAAAATATTTCATAAAATGTAAAAATAAGTAGAAATGACCTCAATAAATTATTTTTAAAATGTTAAAAACATTTTTAAAAATATTTTTATAAAACATGGCTTTTGATGAAAAAGGAGTTTTGACAAAAGAGATAAAAAAGATGGATTTTCTTTCAAAAAAATTTCATCAAAAAAATTTAGTACCGAAGAGTGTGAAAATGGTAAAATTACTTGAAAATTTTAATTAATAAAAAAAGTTGAAAAAATATATTTCATTTAATATATAAATATAAAATAATTCTCCCAATGAATATGTAAACATAAAAAATCTGAAATAATGATGATATTGTGAAATAAATCCTTACCAATTTGGTAACTTATGAATCGTAAGCCCCATAAAAGAAACGATGTAAAATAAAAAATTAAATTACATAAAGATAAATATATATATGATATAAAATATCTGAGGTGTATTATAAACACCACACAAAGGAAATAACAATTGAATATGTCATATGTATAATTGAAGTAAAAGTGAGATAAAAAACCTTTATCTCATGTATGATTTCCTTTACAAGTGTCCATAGAACCTATATATTGGTTTTAAGAATATTATTAATTTATACCATAAAAATAATCATATTTATAATATCATATATGATCCTCTTATAATATTTTACCAGCTGTTTGTTAATAATATTTCATTATCTTCATTATCTAAAGTCTTAATTTCCTTCTTTCCTCATACATGTTTTTTCATAAAATTTACATTTCTTGTGCATAAGATATATATATATATATCATAATCTTGTTGATATTAATATTATAAATATTATATTTACATGTTAGATACATTTTTTGAACTACTTTTGATTTTTTGATAAGGAAAATGAAACGCATCACTTTGTGGAGACGATAGGTCTTACGTACGCAAGAGAGATGATTTAATTCCCTTAACGAGTTAAAGGGTAAGGAATTGGGTAATATATTAATTTAAAATAATAATTATATTCTAATATATATCACATATATTCATTAATTTTATCCTTATTACATTCCATTTCATTTAATAGTGAAAAATTAATGGGATCACTTTGTGAGGTGGTAGTTTTTCATAATCAAGAGCGATGTTATCATATTTAAAACAGAATGGATCCTAATAGGGTATGAATGATATTAAAATTAAATATTTATAATATTAAAATAAATATAATATAAATATAGAAAATATATAAGTATATCCAGCCCTGAAAGGTCGTGATGGAAAATGAATTACATCAGTTCGCAAGGTGGTAATCAACCGTACAAATGATCAATGATTTTTTTTTCCATTTTATAGAAGTGGAGAAAGATAAATATTTTGAAACAAATAAAATAACATCTAAATATATGGTATAATTTTTTTTAATTATAATTTAATATTTTATTTATAATTGAATGTGGAAAAATAATATATAAATATAATACCTTCATTAAGATAATTACCTTCTCTAAGAGAAACCACCTTTGGATCTCCTCTTACGGACCATATGGATTGTATTTTGGGAGGTCCAAAAGATCTATTATATATATTAGAATATTTGGGAGATATTGTAGTAGTTTTTTGTTTACCTAAAGGGATTGATAGGTGTGAATAAGTGAAGGGTGACAATTCCCTTTTATAAGTGGGGAAAGAGAATGCTCTAGTCAATTACATAGAATTTTCCAAAAAGAATCAGAAATGATTAAGGAATTCCTGTGACAAAAGATTAAAAATAAACATATTTTATTGTTTTGGATGGTATAAGGTTGAAATATTTCTATAAAAAAATATTTTTATATGTTTTATGGTCCTTTTAACCCATATATTATCATTTTAACCACAAGATAAACCCATTTTATCTTAACCGCAGTAATTAATTTTTAGTATTTTCACTATTCATTTTGGTAAAAAAATTATTTTATTTATTATATATTATAAATCATAATGATACCAAATATTTAATCAATTTCTCCAAATTCATTTTACATAAGTGTTAGATTTCAATTAATAATTATACCTACAGACATGATGAAAAAGCATGTTTCTAAAGAGAAACTTCTTATAAGTATATAAGAATTAAATAAAGGAAATAAATATTAAATTGAGTTCACATAAATAACTTTTATTTATTATAATATAATCTAAAAAATGATAATTTTAAAAAAATTTAAAATATAATTTAACTTTGTAAGTAATTTAAACAAAAAGGCAATTTTCTTGAAAAAACTTTATTTTCACTATTCATCTAAAATTTATCTTTTTTAAAAATTCTCCAAAATTCATCCAAATATAATTTTAAATGTATATCTCAAAATTTATGTTCATTTTATAGAATAATGTTTCTAAATATTCCATAAATTAATTTTATCATAATAATTCAAGAAGCAACGAAATTGTTTTCATTGAAATATAAAATTTTTCAGAAAAGATTTTTTTTTACTTTGGAATGATTATTACATTATTTCTATCAAATAAATATGAATTTATTTTCTTGTATACATGGGTAAACTATATAAATTTAATAATATAGTTATTACTATTTTTACCTTCCATATTAACAGCTAGGTTAAAATGGCCATATATAAATAAAAATATTTTTATTGAGTATCGCATTTTGTTTAAACTCATAATTTCATGCATTGCAATCTATCAATGATTTTTATCTTATTTAAAAAGAAATATATTATAAATTCTTGGGATATTATATTTTCATCTAATATTTCTGTTTTGTTTCATTCACTCTAATGAATAAAATGTTTCATTTTAATATGTCATGGTGTTACATTCTTCCCCTTAAATAATTTGTGTCTTTGCAATCTAATCTTGATTTCAGAAATTGAGTTGTTAAAATTTGAAAATACATTTATTTAGAGACCCACATAATAAAAAGGATTAAAATAAATTCCAATTGATAAAATACAAAGGTGTGTATGAATGTCTTCTATATTACTAGGTTTATATGTAGGATAACAAAAACATGGACCTAGATGAGGATACTAGTGCCCATGGATTAATGGGAGTGATAGAGATAATTTATCACAGGAAAGTTATTTATTATTATAAAGTTAAGGACTTAAAAACAATAAATCTATGATGATTTAGGAGAAAATTAGATTCATCAAATATAATGGTAATTTGATAATATTTCAGTTTCAATATCCTTTTCCAAGAGTTTTGGAATTAATTTATCATTTTTATAGAGAAAACCAGAAAATATAATTATAATTTCATCAATGGGTTGTGATTCAATAAATATGAACATTAGTTATTACTCCAAGAAATGAATATCCATGATTATATTATTTATACTTTAACAACTAAAATTAACATTTAATATATCACTAAATAAATAAAATAATTAAATTCATTCCTCATGTCTCAAGAAATTTTACAAAACCAAAATAGTTATTACAAGCTATCCAATATAATAAATTAATCTATAATACTTAAATAGTACTAAAAACATTCAACATAATCCACTTCAAAAATAGTTAACCTTAATACTCCTCCAAAATACATCTGACCAAATTTAAAGTCTAAAAATTAATAATAAAGGTCACCAAATTGATATTATATTACCCATATAATATAAATTTTTAATTAAGGAAAAATTACAAAAATTTAAATACCATGATCACCATAAAACCTTAATGAGAACACACATTCTTTAAAAAAGAAAATATTATTTTTTATAATATATTACATATATCCAGACATGAGGTAAGCTATAACAAAGATAACATAAAACATTAACCAATTTCATGGTCACCAATAATTTCTTATAAACATATCTTTATCATTATTATCACAACATAGAAAACATATTAAGTGTTTTAATCTCTCAATCATGTGTTTTCCGAGAATTTAAATTTTCCACTAAATCACTTTTCTTTCTAAAATTCAACACATGATTTTAAATCCATAACAAAATACTATTATATTAAAAACCTTATACATTTCATAATTCTTATAACCAAAATATCATTTCTTAAAATACTCCTAAAACATAATTATTGAATCCAAACACATGCACATTATTTATTCCACTTCATCTGTTTTAATAGAATAATATGGACCTTGATCCCTTAAATTGTTTTGAGGTGTATTGCCTTGAAACTTGTGGTATTCATTTTTGTAGAGCCCCACCTACTTATAACGGAAGAATTTCACATTTTGAGATTATTTTTTTCTCATGAAGTCTCCAACATGGTTTCCTTTTTCTCCACCCTTAAAGAAAACTCATCTTCCTTTTATGCATGTATAAGGTGTTTCCTTCCACAAGTATCACATGTTAGAAAATACTTCATTCCCTTATTTCCATTATTCTTATTTTTCTCTTCCATCCTCTTCTTCTCTTTCATCCATTCAAATCCATAATACTTCTATAATTCTTTCCTAATCTTGATGGCACATGATATTATATCCTCGTATGATGATAACGTTTTGGAGTCCAACTCTTTTCATAGGATTAGCTCAATCCCAACAAGGAAATGGTAAATATTTCAATTTGGATGATGTACATAATCCATATAATGCCTTGATAACCTTTTAAATATGTATTAAAACATAGAAACATTTTCTTATACATTTTTTCTATGACTTATGATTTATATCTCCATATCTTCTCATTTATTGTGAGTAAAATATTTTTCCACGAAGAGTACCTTAAAATATTTATACTACATACTTTGTGTTTCCTCTATGTCCTTCGTGTTTTGAATTAATTAACACTATTGATCTATATCACTTGAGAGACAAAAAAATTTCATGGCAACCTTCTCCCTTTCTTTACTTCTTGGGGAAAGAAATATCTTCTCTAAGGAACTTATCCAGTGCTAAACTAGAAATGGATTTCTATTACCATTAAATGAATGAGGTTCCTAACACATAAAAAAGATAGCATCATTAAACCCTATGGTGGATCTTCATGTTGGTCAATATGCGAAAGGTTATTAGTTATCACATGAGTCATATATCCCAATATGGTTATAATTTGATAAGTTCCACCTCTAAATCCAACTCCAACATCATTATCATTCCAAATGACGAAATATATACATGGGTTACTTGCATTGATATAGTTACAATTCCTTAAGTTTGGTTCCATTTATAAACAATAGTATACATGAGATTATATCATAACATTATGAAACATAATGTATAATAAAAAAACTATTGAAACAGTTAACATAAATTGAAATATTTATGCATAGAAAATTTCATACTCATAAACATGGTTTCATTAGGTATATCTTTATATTCATATCATTAATAATGGTATTAAAATAAAATGTGATTTGTACTAAAAATGTCACCAAGGATTATCAAACTAGGTACATAGGAAGTCCCATTTTCAGAAACAAAGTGATGATCAGGTCAATCCTAAAACACTATTTTTGAGTTATTACTACTAGGTGTATTTATGCTAGAACCACATCCCATTATAATATGTATAAAGGGGTGTATTTTATAGGGAAAACAACATAATATGTTACTTACCAAGAAAATATGATGTTCTTTTATACATATCAATGATTTCTATTATAGGGTTTTGTTCCCTAATCTATGTTTTCTTAAATCTAGTTCTAAAAGTTTCTACTAAAGTTAATCTGATACCAAATGTACCTACATGACTCCAGTAACACATATATGGTGTCTAATTTGTTATATTGGCACCAGATACAAGGTATTATATCCCAAAGGAATGAATTTTTCAGTAGTCTTGGTAAACTAGAAACATATTTGACATTCAAATTACAATTTATTTATAAAATACACAATGTGTTTTCTTTTTTAATTCCATTATTACAATTATAATATCCCAGCTTATCATTCACAATCATTTCTTAGTATCCTGGAAAAAATAAATCACAAGAAAGGGGAGATATTAGATGCCCGTTAAGGCCCGTTATATAGTAGACGTAATGAATAAATAAGTCATAATAAATATAGCATGGTAAATAACTAAGAAATCATTGATTTAATAAATATATCATAATATAAAAATAATAAATGATGATCAACTAATGCCATATAAATATTCATATAATCATGAAAACATAAACATGGATATTTAAAATAATTGAATAAAGACATTAAATATCAATAAATAAACTCCAAATGATCAAATGAATAATTATAGAAAACTAAAACATATCATTGATGTTGTGTTCCAAGTCTTCTAAATAAATTTGTAAGGCCTCATCCAAAACCCAATCTAGTTTGTCTCATGATACATACCAATGCATCGATGGGCTATAGTATTCCCCTCCCATCACATTATAAGTAAAATGTTTTTCTCTTATGAAATTGGTAAAACATAGTCAATATGAACATTCATATTAAAAATAAAACATATGAAATGTTAATACTTACACCAATAAATAAACATAATCAGAAATCATCCAGAGTAAAATGGTCAATGGTAAAACAATTATACATCCCTAGTTAAACTGATCATAAAAAATTTAGATAAATAATAATAATAATTCTATAAATAAAATATATCATTAGTGGATAATTATTAAAATATAGGTATTGTGTCATTGATTAATATAAATACCATATAAAGATCCTTGAAATCATTTTTGAGGAAAATATTCTTTCCATTTTGAAATCACTATTTTTAAAAGAAGTTCACAACACATTTTGAAAATACTTTTAATTTAAAATAAAATTTTATAACATCTAAAGAAATTATTGAAACATTTATTAGTCATTATGGTGTAAAAATTCATTCATTTCTTCCATGTTAAAGTAAAGAATTTGTTCACATTTTTATTAAAAGAAAAACAATTATTATTTGAAAATGACATAATGATTCCTTTAAAAATTATAAAAAGTAAAAAATATTTAAAATGGGTTTAATAAATTATTTATAAAAGGTTTAAGATAATTTTTAAAACTTTTTTATAAAACATTGGTTCTAATAAAAAAGTTTTCCGACCAAAGAGATAAATAAAGGTGGATTTTCATAAAAACATTTTCTAATTCATTTAGAATGAAAAATAAAGTAGAAATGGTAGATTTACTTAATAAAGTTCATGAATAACCATTGGTGAAGAAACTATATTCATTTTATGATATAAATATCAAATAATTCACTTAAGGGAGATGTAAACATAAACTGTACCGAATAATGATGAGATTGTGAAATAAATCATCACCACTTTGGTAACATCTGAATCATAATCAACCTAAAACAAATGAAATAAAATGAAACATTAAATACCATTAAGTTAAATATATTCATGTTGTAACATATAAAAATAGATGTATATACACCACACAAAGTAAATAAGTGGTTAATATACAATATGTCTCATGGTAGTAAAAGAGAGATGAGAAACCCTTACTTTAGGTCGAATTTCCTTCATACATGCATGTAACCCATTTATAATGGTTTTAAAAATGTTATTAATTTATTACATAACCATAACAAAATATATAATATCATATATGATCCTATTATAAAATTTTATAACCCATTTGTAATAAAAAATCATTATTTTCATTGTTTTGGCTGTTAATTGCCTTATTTTATCATGCACTTTTTTGTCACGAATGTTCTAGTTAATGTTCATAAGATATATATATATATATATATATATATATATATATATATAATTTTTAAATAAAATATTTAACAATAATATAAATTTTTATAACCATTTTTTAATGTTTTACATAGTAAATGAATCGCATTGCTTCATGGAGACCCCAGGTTGTACATATGCATAAGCGATGATATAATTACCTTAATGAGTGAAATAGTAAAAAATTGGGTTATTTATTAATTTTAAATAATAAATATAATCTTATATATATAAAATTTACTAATTAATTCTATCCATATTACATTCCAAGTAAATCATACTTGAAAAACAATTCACATCAGTTTGTGAGACAGTAGTCCACAGAATACCCAAGTGACATTATCATATTTAAAATGGAATGGAATATAAAAAGGTATATATGATATTAAAAATAAAAATGTGTAATAGTAACATAAATATAATATACATGAGGAAAATATATTATTATATCAATCCATGAAAGGTGGTGATGGAAAACAAAATACATCGGTTTGTGAGGCGGTAGTCCACCATTCAAACGATCAATGATTTTATTTCCCATTTGATGGAAGTGAAGATAAATAAATATAATCACATAGGTATAATATCATATTAGTATATTTTATATACATGTGTTATTATATTGTATGTTTTATGATATAATTATATTTTTAAAAATATGATATAAAATGAAATAGGTTTATCAAGATAGTTACCTTCTCTAATAGAAACCTCCATTGAATGTCTTATTAAGGACCCTCGTGATGATCTATTATAGAGTCCATAAGCTCTATAATATGTATAATTATGTTGGGGAGATATTTTTGTTGGGTTTTTTCAAAAAACTTTCTTGATATGTGTGAATAAGGGAAGGTATGGAGAACCCTTTTATAAGAGTGGAAAGGAAACCCTCTGGAAAATTACTTGAAATTTCCCAAAAGAATCTAAATTGATAAATTCATTCACTTGAAAAAATATTTGAAATAATATTATGATATTATTTAGTATAGGATAAGTTTAAAAAAATTCTATGTAATAACATTTTGACATATTTATAATTCATTTTAACGCTTATCTTTTTAGTTTAACCTCATGGAAATCACACTTTTACCTTAACCATGGTAATTAATTTTTATTGTTTACACTATTCATTATGGAGAAAAGTTAGTATCCCCATATTACATAATTTAAATTATTTTTATTCCAAATATGGAATCTATTTTTCAAAATTCAATTCATATTAGTGGAATAATTCAATTTGTAATTATACCCACAAAAGAGATGAAGATTAGAGTTTCCAAAGAGAAAAGTCTCATATGTATAGAAGGTTTTAATATAAAAATTCAATTTTAAATTAATTAAAATGAAAATATTAGTATTTATTATAAAATAATATAAAAAAATTTATATTAAAACAAATTTAAACTTTAATTTTTGTTTTAAAATAATTTAAATGAAAAATTAATTCTCAATAAAAATCAATATATTTAAATATTCATCAAAAATATATATTTTCATAAAATTTAAAAAAAAATCATAAAAAAAATTAATTTTTAAATGTAGATATTAAAAAGGAAGTTAAGTTTTTCATATAAATTTTATGAATGTTTCAATAACTAATATTTTTATAAGTATTAAAGAAGAAATGGAACTGTTTTATTGGAAAAATACAGTTTGTTAGAAAACATTTCTTTTTCTTTCAAATTATTCTATTTTTATTTCTAACCAATATATATCCATTTAATTTATTTTAAAAATGTTTAAACCATAAAATTTATATAATTTAGTTATTATTATTTATAAATTCCATATTAATGGCTAGAATATAATGGTTATTTATAAAAAATAATATTTTAATATAGTATCACATATCATTTAAACTAGATGTTGTGTGCATCATAAGTTATCAAAGAGATAGAATTTATTTAAAAATGAATATATTGTAGATACCTAGGGTGTAATATTTTCTTATAATAATGGTGTTTTTTGTCATACATACTATTGAAAAAATGTATCTATTTTAAAATATTGGGGTGTAACAGCCTTTTATTGTAATATTTGTAGGCCTAACACATTGTTGAGTATCTTACGAGTGCTCCATATTTTAAAAAATCAAAATACATGAATTGGTATCTTTATATACTTTAGAGTTTGGATTTTCTTCCAGAGACTATAAAATTTAACATTTAAGGTTTCTATACAGACCACAATTTAGATTATTTCCTATCTTCTATAGGGATTAGTAATACCAAATTCTGAGTGCATACTGCAAATTGTAATACCTATTTTCAATAGTTATGTGAAATTTCACCTTTAATGAGTAATGGTTCAGAAATTTTTTAACCATATAATTTATTCATTAAAAAAAATATTTTTTCAATTTATCATCAATAAAAATTTATACATTATGCCATATTTCTCAAGATGGTTCTCAAACTCAATAAATCTAGACTATGATCCATTTTTAGACAATAAAGTATTAATTGTGCCCCATGTTTAATTTTATACTATTATTAAATACGTATTTATGAATCCCAAGACCTCTCTATTTATTTTTATAACCATGGAATATGTCATCCCACTATAGCCATCAATGAAAATATTGAAATATCTTTCTCCATGTGTTACAAATATATTCATAGAATCTCACATGTCAGTGTGAACTATATTTGTAATATTATATTCCCTCTTGTTCTTTGTCTAATAAGGATTTTGCACTATTTTTTACAATATAGTTTTGTCTTAATTATTTTCATGACATATTTTCATAGTTTTTATATCCACTATATATCATTTATATAATATTTATTCCATACTTTATTGTTCCATATGACCTAAACTTTAATTCCATAAGTTTTTTTCTTCATCCACTGTAAGGACACTTGTATATTCATGATTATAAACCAGGTATAGATCACTATTAATTTTCATTTTTTATAAGATATTATCTCTCTATACCTTTCATCAAACACCATTTTTGGTTAAATTTAACCACAATAATAGTGTCACAAATTTGACTCCCATATATATTGTTTTTCTATAACCAATCCATAAGGATGTGTTAGACTTCATTGGCTCATTTCCTTCCAAATGCGTATTTTCAATCCTATAGATCTTCCACACTATATAATTTCCAAAATGAATGGTTCCATAAGTTTTACCATTCATATTTTTCAATAGATATAAATTTATTATCATTTTTATGAATACCTACTATAAATAATCTTTTAATTACTATTCTTAATTTCTTTGAGAGAAATTTCTTCCAGATTTTCCTTCTCAATCTTCTTGTTTTCTTTATCAAAGATACCTCATCAACTGGATACATAATATGGCCTTCCAAATTTCTCCTCGATATTTTTTGTAAAACCATACTAATATTCTTAAACCAATAAGTAGTTTCTATTTTTAGAGGTATTTTATTGTTTAACTGGTATTTATTTTTTTCTTAGAACTATAGTTACTATTTCAACATTCTTTTTTCCTACAATAAATGGGTTTATGAATAATGTTAGAGAAAAAGAATATGAATACTTAAATATTATTTATTAAATATGTTGAAGTATGTAGCCAAATTCTCCATTAAAAAAATAAAAGGTATTATATTCAGATAGTTTTTTACCTCTTCACAGTATGACCTAGTGTGGCTAGGGTAGCCAAAAAAATAACACTTCATGAGAGGAAAAATATTCTCTCCATCATTAATACACACTTTCCTATCCATAATATATAACTTAGGTGATTTAAATATATTCATGTATCATCGATTATTTTAATCCAAATTATTTCCTTTATTCATAGTGATCATTATTTGAACTTATAGCGACTTAGGTTTAATGCCAGAATCACTAAACATATTCTTTCCCTTCTTTAGAGCTATCGTTGTCTTAATTTTTTTTCTTCATTATCATATCTCATCCCACTTTAACCTTAAAATACACATCTATGTTCATTTGTAATGTAATAGATACCATCATATACACATTTGACCCTCTATAACAATTCAACAATTTTGAACTTCTCAAAGTGTATCTTTATCTTTTAATACCATGATTTCACTTCTATTTCTCAATATTCATAGCTCTTCCCTATAAGATATATTTTATTTTTTTATATCCTTAGTCATTTATTTAATCTTTAGCTTCAAACTCAAAACAACTTCAAGGTTCACCTAACTGGATAGATGATTATCTAAATATTTTTATGTCCATTCAATATCTTCTTCGAGATGGATTATATATTTTTAGGATTATTTTTTACGTATATTAATATATTTATTTTTCTTTCTTTGAAAATTAGGATCTTTTTGTGCTCCATCAAGATACACCTTGTAATCAACTGCTCCTTCAGGATCATTCAATTTTTCTAGTTCAAGTTATTCTTTACCAATAGTATCCACTATATAATATTCTAATCTAATTTATGTTTTGATTCTTCTAATTCAATATTTTATTCATTAAAATTTTCTTCTATTCTCACCAAAATCTTATTTAAAAAAATTAACAGATGAACTCCTTGATTTAGATTATCCTCTATGATAGAATTATATTCATTGATTTTTTTTAAGTTGACTTCACATGCATCATTATATAATCTACTTGGGAAGCTTGATACCATATTCCAAACATTACTACAATATAAACAAGCTTTTGTATGATTTATTTTGAATCTTCACATTTCATTTTTTAATTTTTTTACAACATGATAGAAATTTTATCATCCACATATTATTTATCATTTCCTCTAATAAAGAAGTTAATATTTTCCATGGACCTGAATTTAATCTCCTTACTTATATTACTTGAGGTCCCTTATAGATTAACTCATGTTCCAAAATCCACCAAAATAATTAATAGACCATCTATAGAGAGCTTAGATAAATCCCTCTCTTCTAGAGATAAATATATTGGATTTTATATAGGTGGAAAAAATAAAAAAAATATTAACAACAATATTAATATAATTTATATATTATCTAACTTATTGGATAACTATTATAACATCAGTAATTCAGAGGAATATGATAAAAAATATATCATTTGAAAGAATTTCTAAATCATCAAATTTTTTATGGAATAATTGTATCTTAGCCTCATTCATCTAATAATCATTTTTATATATGTTTGAAAAATTATCCTACAAGGACTGAGTACTAGTACATCTCATCACTTTCATATATATAATCTGATAGAGCTCCAGATAATGAACTCTTAGATTTTCCATTATCATCTAGTTGTTTCCTTTTAGCTTTAGTCATAGACTGTCCAGTTTCATAACTAACATCAATCCCATGAGATATATAAAAAAATAACTTTTAGATTGAAATATCTAAGATATTATATCATTTAATTATTTTAAATCTGGTATTTTCATCCATTAAATAGGGTAATTCCTTTATAAATTACTGAATTTTCTATATCATGTAATTTATTATGATAGATTTCAAACCTAGATCTTATTCTATAATAACACTTATTTAACCCTAGGATTTCCTATGAAGGAATTGTGAATCAGGGTTTCAACATTTTCTATTAATTAAAATAGATCTTCTACCCACATTGGTAAGAACACATTATACCAATCCAATTAAAATTCACATTAACCAAATAAAAAAATACATAAATGAAATAGATCACTCAAATTTTTATAGTTCACTAGTAATGGATATTGTAGTGATAATATGTAAAAAATAAGTCATTTGTACCATAATATACTAAGATTATCTATATTTTGTGGATTAAAATTATTTTTCCATGATCACTATATTCCTAACATAAAACTGTTACAATAAATTCAGCGATTGTTACCTCCCTTAGATCACTTCCATTTAATTCACTTTACACACTACTCTAGATTATGTTTACCTCAATTTATCAACGTTAAGTTTTCTTTCACCTTTTAAAGTGTTTATTCTTTGATTTTCATCATCAAAGAAAAAATTTGATTTTCTAATACAGTACACAATCTCCATGATTCCAACCTCATTTTTTCAGGTGAAAATACAAACCAGATACTAACTTATGTGAAGTATCCACATGATACATGTTTGACCACATACCAAACTTATAGACTGAATACCCCCCTAGTGAACTTTTTGTTATTCTATATAGAGTTACCATAGGATCTTGATTCCCCATTAATTAATTGATTTCATGTGATCCACCTCTATGGACCTATCTTGTGAACTGTACCTCTAGAAATTACTATGCATGTCACGTACTCAAAAAATTAACAACCTTCGATTACCCTGATAACTTTACATAACATCTTCTTGATAATTTTTAGTTTTTTACCCAAAAAATATAGAAAATAATATAAAACAATGACAATAAACCAACTTATTTCATTCCTCCATCTGGATTAGATTTTATATGAACTATATTCTTAGTTCATCAAACTCATTTGATCATAAAAAAAATGGATTTTCAACAATCAAAACATCATCATAAAATACCATACCAACTCACCTTGGTTCCAACATGACCACTAAAAAAATAAATATAGGTAAATATGGAATCATATGGTAAATAACAGAGAAAATACATTTCTGATAGGGATTTAAATCTTAAAAAAAATATAAATAATTTTTTAAATTTGGTATATACACATATAATTGAGTGTTGATTGGTCCTAGTGAAGAGATGATATGGAATGAAAATTATCAAAGAATGAAACCCTCATAAAAAAATATTGGATTATTCTGTAGTAATGGTTTCATTTGGAATGAAGATTGAAATATTGGAATATATGATGACACGGGACATAAAAGAATATTTTTTTAATAGTTATAAAATTGTAAATCATATAAATGTTTCAATAAATGGATTAAAAATAATTGAAATACGTTATGTGGTGTTTTTAAATGTGGTGGTAAATAGAATTTCAGAAGAAAATAAAATTCCCAAAAGAAATGATTGAAGATGAATAGATAATTGATGATTAATGATAATTTCAAAACCCCCCAATTAATAATGATTCCAAAGTCAAATAAAAGAATATAATGGATGGAATCAACCTATGACTCAAAGAAGAAGAATTTGAGTTTGAAATTATCTAAGAAGCATTATTTTAGAAAAATATACTCCAAAAAATATCTAGAGAATTACTTGAATAATTTGAAATGATTTATTATCCGATGTAAGAGAAATATCATCTGAATAATCAATATAGGATGAATCATGGTAAAATACTTACAGAAATTGATGGATAAAATTGATAAGAATCAAACATGGGAGGTTGAAGATAGAAAAAGACACTACAATGTGATTGGTATAAAATATGACTTTAAAAAAATTATGAACATGGAAGAGTGGTATGAAACATGGATATACTTTTATATAAATTTTAATCTCATATTGAAGGAGTTTCTTTTAAGGGAACATTTTCACTAGTTGAAGGAATGAAATCAATTAGACTATGTCAAGTGGTGGTTGTTCATATGAGTTTTGGTTTTTGTTAAATGGATGTAATGATGAAATTTATGAATGAAGTCATGATTATAGAAGTATATATATAATATGCATAGTTATTTATTATTTTAATTGATGATTCAAATGTTTTCATTTAAAAAGGGATTTTTAAGGAAATGAATTTTAAGTATGTGCTTAATATGAAAGTTTGGACTTGTATCTAGGAATTTTGTAATTTAATTAAGGAGGTATTGATTGAAACACCTACGTGAAATTCCCATATAGAGAGAATTTCATGAGGATATTTTTTGGGATGCTATCATAATCAGTGGAAATAACAAGAATTCTATTGATAAGTTTTCACAATTTATGTGTTACTAATTTGATCTATCAATGATTGGAGAGTTGTCTTATGTTCTTAAGCTACAAGTATATTAAAATAAAGGAAACACATTCATATCGTATATGAAATATGAATGATTGGTCTTGAATAATGAGGTTCTATATACTATCACTCAATGATTTGGTGCAAAAATGAATTTTTTATATGTTTTATTTGGTATCAAATAAAGAATCCCAAAATTTAACAGTCAACAATTATAATATCAATCAAAAATAAAAAATCCATTATGTACTAATTAACCTTTAGTATTAGAGTTTTAAATAATTGGTAACAATTTAACTAGTAAATACTATATCCTTCTCATCCAGTAGATATTTTTTAATTATACCAAGAATTTCTTAATCCATAATGTGTCTTCAGCATCCCCAAAACATTATCCAAACATTATACCATTCTAAACAAGAAATTTTTATTTCTATTATTCTTAAAAGAGGGAAATTAAAAAAATATGAAGAGTGATATCAAACACTAAATAGGATGTAGTGTACAATAGAAGATATCGTGGAATAAATAAAGAATGAATAATATACCAGGAATAGGTAATAATCAAATGCTTCCATATAACAGATAACATGATAATGTAATATATTCATGGGTAAAATGAAATTCTATATAATCACACTGAAAATAATAATTGATTTCATAATAACTTAACTTCTACTTTTATACATCTTAATCATATCATTAATCCTTTTTCCTAAGACATCATTCATAATTATGTAAGGTGTACACTAAATAAATAAATTAGTGTGTCCCATGAGACCTATCAATATGTCATAAGGAAATATAATTTTAGACCCCACTCATCACATTTAAGTCCAATTAAATTTTCATATTAGAGGAATTTTTAACAATAATATATATATTCAACACGCCTTAATAATCAATAAATAATATTATAGTAATAAAAAATATGTGGATTGTCAATATTTCCCCAATCAAAAAATGGAATAGCATACCAACTCACCCATCAACCTATATTTTTCCCACGAACTATACATGGATTCCATATAAATGTGAACAGTTTAATAAATCCCCAAATGATCATAAAAAAGATAAACCCATGTATATTAAATAGGTATCAAATAAAGTTACTCTCTAGATAATACCATTCAATTAAAAATATGAAAAATAATTCATTTACACCATGTCGAAAAAGGGTATATAGTTCAATAAATTATTTCTCATCCAAGAGATATACGTGTATATAGGGGAACTCCCTTCCAACAAATTAAATGAAGTTTATTCACATAGAAAATTTCATAGAAGAAAGTTTATGCTTGACTATAGTTGATGATTAGGAACGAAAGTGGCAGTAATGGATCATTTCTCTTATAAAGATTCAATTTCCATCACCCCATGCATGTATAATAATAGGGATAATGATTCAAAGTATTATATTTTCATATATTAAAAATTAATTATGAAATTATTGTTCAATTAACTCTTTCGAATGGGATCATATAACTAGAGGTCCTGAGTTAGATAATTTGATACTGCCTATATAATGGTTCTTAAATAAATATGTAGAATATCCAACAAATATACACAAGGATTTTCAAACCAAGTGTGGATTAATGGACATTACTTTTCCTCTAATTTATGTTTGAGGAAATAATAAACCATCATTTTTAAATATTATTTCTTATAAGTTCATTTGAGCTAAATTCTCCATCCATATATTTGTATCCAAGCAGGGATATAGTTACAATGATGTTTGACACACTTTACCAAAATTTATGATATTATATCATATTTATATTTATCCACAATGTTTTAAATAAATTTATTCTAATCAAAATTTTAAATAATAATTAAACCTTCAAAAAATAAGGTAAAATGTCATAAATGTGGAGTTGGAGAGAAATACAGAAGTGGAATGAAATTTAATTATTTATTCCTTTAAAATATTGACTTTATTTTTGTAATGAATACATTATAGAAAATGATATTAGGGTATTCTTTGAAAAACCATTGAATCCTGGAATGGAATCATAATAAAGAAGAATGATCGTAGTGGCAGGAAAATCTTATCAAGTAGTAAATAGTAAAACCAGTGTTTTTAACCTTTTGTAAATATAGTCCAATGTGACCCCTATGGAAAATGTTAAGAATAATCCTTTTGAAACATTGTAAAAAAATTAAAATATAGTTTAATATTCCAATAATCAATCTTTTAATTATAAAGAATAATTTTCATTAATCAAAATTAAAAATATATACATATAAGAGAAATGTTTTTGTAATAACGTAATAATATTTAAGGTAGTTGTTTTAATGAAAACCACTTACAGACTTTATGATTATCAAATTAAATAATCTTGAAGTATAGGACATACCATATATCATTAAATACAATAAAAAAATATGATATCATGTTATAAATTTTAATGGAGATATTATATACACTATAGAAAATAGAATATGTTCCTATAACAAAAAAAAGTAATAAAGAAAGAAATTATGAGATAATAAAATTTATTACTAATGTAAATTATAAATTAAAGGAAAAATAAAGAGAAACATAAATGAATGTTAAATTAAAAATAATAAAATATTATTTAATATATAGGGAATAAATTGGGAGGTGAGTAAACAATGTTAATGAATAGTATATGAATATCTTAAAATATATCTTAAGGAATTGAAATCTAGATAAAAAACCCCTTACATTGAATCCCCAATTGAACAAAAAAATTGAAATCATTGATAATAAAATTATTTCTTTTATAATTTATTTAAGAAACTTTTTAATTTATTTACCTTTTATATTAATCTTTTATGATCATTTATTACAAATTTATAATTATTTTTAGTTAATATAGATCATTGGTTGTTGGTAGTTTATTCTTTATTTATTTACTTCATTGAAACATATCTAGTCATCACTTCATGACCATGAGTTCATCATATCTATAATTATATATTATTTAATATTTATAATTCTATAAGTACAATTTTATAAATCTAAAATGATTTTCCGAAATATATTAAAATTATGAAAATGTCTGGGTATGCTCATTTTGGGCAGTTAAAAATCATTGGGATCATTTATTATTTATATCATTATTATCATAGCCAATATATCTTTAGAAATTATGAATAATTTGACAAGTATCATATTTATTAATGGAATCTACTTTTAAAACCTTCCATGTAAGGCGGTGGTGAACAATGAAATACATCGTTTAAGGAAGTGGTAGTATGAATGTAACACGACTGATGATTTCACAATTAGAATGGGTGGGAAGGTGGTTGATAGTTATTATTCTATAAATATAATAAATTTAATTATAATAACTATAAAAATATAATTATGTTAGTGTGGGTATATTATATTTGGATAATTTAAAATAAGAAACTATAAATGACAAATAGTAATTATATGTTCTTACATTACTTTTGGGATGAATCCTTTGATAATATAATTATGCCCTCAAAGGGTATTATTTTTATGACATCAGATCCTCTAACATAAGAATAAGAGTTATGGTCAAGGATTTATATAGGGATTATTTGATGTAAAAAAATATTATGTGAGGATTAGTGGTGTGGTGAAGGGGTGATTTTATAAGTGCGAGGTGTGGTACTTTTGTAATCAAAATTTATTAATATAAAATATATGATTCATATTGAAGTCAAGTGAATCCAATATTTGAATATATATATATATATATATAACATGAGGATTGGTTTATGAAGATATCATCCACCCATTATTGATAATTTTTCTTTATCTTTTCCCTTTATTTTAACCTATTTTCTTTCATTCACCTTTACCATGGTGGAGAACTTCTTCCATAGGTATTTTTATACCCAACAATGAAATTTAACATGTTACATAATTTATACATCATGAATCAAAATATAAAATCCATTTTATAAATTCAATTTCTAAAACATATAAAAATTAATTTTAATATAATTAAGTATATAAATGACATTATTTTTACTATTCACTAAAAATCAACTTTATTAAAAAAAATCAACTAAGGATAGTTTTTACATGATCAATCCAAAAATTATTCACTTTTTTCAAATTAAAATTCAACATTTAAATAATTAACTTATGAATGAAAATATATAATACAATGAAAATTATTTTTAATAAAGAAAATGACTTCTTAACCATGAAGATTTATTGGTCTTACTTCATATCAGCTACTCATTAAATTATTTTTAATATATTTATTTTTATGTTAAAAAAGTTTATTATAATAACACTTTAAAATTTTTCTATTTAATTTATTATGATTAAATAAATAATACATAATAAAATAAATTTTATAAAAAATAGGTCTTTTAATGATCAAATGGTTTTAGTTATAATATTTAAAATTCATTAATTATTTTATTGGAATTAGTCAACAAATTTTATTCCTATGATGGGATAACTTATACCTTGAATTTTAAAATTTGACGCAGTTCATATTAGTTCAGTTTTTTATATGATACAATCTATATTATTTATTTAAATGAAATATATACTAAAATATCACGGTGTTATATTATACCCCCATAAATTAATTATGTCCTCACAAGTTTATGTTCCCTCATTAATTAAAATCTATACGGGTTTTCTTAATATAGTAATTATTCATTATTTAATTTCTAATGAAAAATAAACATCATTATTGTTGGTAAAGAAAAATAACTCATTTTTTTAAAAGATGAGGATAAAGCCACTTTTTTATTGAAAATAAATGACCTATTTTTTGAGTAGAGGAGACTCATTACATAGCCCTTGGGACCAGGGGTAATTAAATCCAAAAATGTGTGAATGGGTTACGCTCGACTCCCAAAGGGGGCTGACCAATAAAAGATAGTGCCATATTTTCTCCATATTAGAAATCAATTTGAATCACCCTATTCATAATATGTATAGTGTTTCTAGATAAATACACTTTCCAACATCATTTTCATTATCAAGTACTCAACCAAATAATATATCCAAAATTTTAATGACAATAATTGATAAGAAATGTTTTATGAAAAAATAATCATAAGTTCTTTATTTTTATCTCTTTAATTTCAATATATGTTACATTCTGTTAAACTGTAACTTTTTTTGTTGATAATAGGTTTCCATAAATAACCTAATCCCAAAAATAACTACCCCAAACTTATCAAGAACATTTTAACTATACTGAAAATCCAAAAATCATGGAAATCTATGAACCCTTAATTCAACTAAACCATTACATCTAAATAATATCAATAAAAACCTAATTAATATATACAAAAGAGTCATACATACATAGAAAATATGTTAATATATTCTCAAAAGGAGCATTAATTTCATTAAAATCAAATTAATTTTCATTCACTAAGGGTATATCATATTGTATTCCCAAATCAATTAATTTGTTTTACTAATTATGGATAATTAACTTTTCATTTAATGACATATAAAGCCTAAGAATTATATATTCCTCAATCATGTATTCTTTATATATCCTAGTAAGGATTTCTAATAATACTACTAATCAACTTAAAATCAAATCATGTTATACCTCAGAAGTGAAATTTAAGTCTTTAATCTTATGATAATTGTAAACTTATTAAACAATTATAGAATTCACAATTATTAAATTGTCCTCATTTGATAACATCCTAACCTGAAAAGTTATCTAAACCCTTCTCTAATACTATCTGAGAGGCCCCAGACCGGCACTCCCAAATCTATTGGAAAAAAACATGTCCTTCAGATAAGGTATTTGATACTAACTAATGAATCCCAAAGCATAATAATTCCTAATTAAAAAAAAATAAAAAATAATGAGTCATGTACATAACCAAAACCATTTAGGTGTGGCGTTTTATGGAATTGGAAAAACCCAATAATTTTCAAAACTAGTATATTTCTCAACCAATCTATATCTATTCCACTATACTAAGAATTTATTATTCCATAATTAGTCTTCAACATCTCCCAAAAAAGTAAACACATGTGATAAAATTATAAATGTTTCATTCATATTTCTATTTTTAATGACTCTAGTTTTTTTATGTATTACTTTAGTATATTATATTGATTATGTTGGGAATTAGAGGCTGAGACGACATGGGATTATGAGGTATAGTGATCTTGAAATTAATTATTGAAATATATTAAATATATTTAATATCATTTGTGCATATTTTTCCTAAAAAATGTGAAGATCCCTTAAGAGGATTCTCGGATCAGAAATATGTTCCCATCTTTGAGCTCGAATTGTGGGCTTTACCCTATGAGTGACATAATATTTTTTGGTATCGGATGTTTAGTTAAAATATAGTGTAGGTTTAAATAATAAAATAAATTCATTTATTTATTTATTTTATTATTTTGACATAATGAATTATTATTCCTATATAAATATATGTTTTTTAGTATATCCCACGGTTGACCACTTATCCAAGGAGATTTAGAAGATCATTAAAGGAGAGTTCTTGGCATATGACATCATATCAAACCAAAATCAAGGATATTTGATCCATTAGAGTTCAAGAATCTCACTGATGAAAATGATTTCGATTCATTATTTATCAGTGATCAATCAATATCAAGGTATTAAGTTTTTTTATGTGGATTTATCCCCATTCCATTTTTTATATGGTGAATTTTAATCAATCTACTGACGAATTGATTTGTAGATCGATCATATTGTGATTATAGGTTTGATTTTACTAGGATTGTGGATTTTTATTGTTTATTATATTGTATCACTTCATTTATCCTTAAAAAATAAAATAATAAAGGCCAAAATAAACATTTTATGAGGCTTGTTCTTCGTTTTTTTAATTTCTTCCATCGTTCTTATTTCATTCATCATCGACATTCATTTATGCATGTGGTTCTAGAAATACACGGTAATAAATCATTCCACACTTGTCCCTTAGTAAAACACATTGATATCATAGATCTGTATTTATAATGATTATGGGATCAATATACGACAATGGATTAGTACCAGATTAGAGTTTATCATGTGGTATTTGGAATTCGATATTCGAGAGACGTGATGTAAGAGTTTTCATATATCAATCAGGGACAGATTCTAGTGAGTGACAAGGGAATGGATCAGTCGGACCAAATACATTCTTTCTGACATGATTTGTGGTAGGATCATAGGACATAGGAGTGGATGATGATGCGTGAAATGGTTGTGGATTTCTAAAAAATCCTAGGTTACACAAAGTCTAATCTAGAATTACATCTCATGTGGGACCCCATAAGTGGTGTCTAGGGTTTATGTGAGAATATAATGATCACATGACTTGTGGTCCCTACCACATATTGTGTGTTCCCTAGAAAGATAGCTCTAAATGTACAAGAGGTACACACCTAGGAAACTATGTGACATTGTACACCATGTGGGCTATGCCAAATGTCATGTACACCTAGGAAGACTGATCTGCGTGTACAAGGGGTGTATACCCCAGAAGATCATGAGGCCTCACACACCATGGGTGGTGGACCACATGTTATTTACCTAGACATGAACATGGGAATCGGTTTTCTTGCACTAATATAACCCAATGCTGAAGGTACATACCTTTTACTTATATTATATGTTGTGAACCTTCTTAGATAAGTCTTGGATCCCTTATCTTCTTCATCTTGGACATGTTTCACTAGGGTAAGTTCCCTTGATCCTTTCCTTAAGGGTTTTCTTTTATGGAATCATGCCTTTTTCATAGGATGGTGATACCCTCTAAGTAACATCACTATCATAAAATGCTTTTGGAATCCCTCCATGAGGCTAGGAGTAAAACACTCTATCATTATTATTTCCCAAGGTGGGGTTCTTGGAATCATCATGTAAAACACTACAAGGGCGTCAATACCCTAATTAGTAGTTTTATCCATATTGGGTTATTGGTATACCCCATGGCCCTAGATGTGATCCTCATATGTGTATATATCTATTTATACATCTTGAGTGTACTTATTATGGATAGAACTGATCATAATTACATCTCATATGGTCTACATATGTTCTATTTGACTTAGGGAGTGTGTTCTACTAGATGAGAGTTTGTGGAACCTTCGAGCAAGAATACCTGGATGGTAATAAAGTTGTACTTTTACTTGATACTATTTTTTTACTATGATTATATCTATATGTTATTGATATATATTGTTGAAATATCTCTATCATGGTCTAAATGTTATTATTGGTGCTTTATGTTTAGTGGTTTTTTGTTGTCCTACTATGTATTTTTATACTCACTCCTGCATTGGATTTTCTAACGCGTGTCATGAATGATGTAGATGACTGCCCTTTTGATGGAGTCCTTGAATAACCAAGACTAGTTGGAGATTAGTGATCCAGATATATGAAGTCTTGTTATGATGGTTACATTGACAACAGTCCACTCCTACTTTATAGGTTGGGATTGTTTTTAATTTCAATTAGTGTTTTTTTATTTTCCCCTTTAGATTTAGGTACATTGTTATTATACTATGATGATGTTATTTTAGATATATTCATGCATAGTTATTGGTTGTTTTACATTTTACAATTTTATGGGCTTAGAGATATGTTTGATTATATAATATTATTAAGATATGGCCTCCCTTGTGTATGATATTCCTACTCAGTGATGGTCACCAGTCTCTCGCTTATTGATGAAAATCATAGGGTAGTCGCATATCATATCCCTTTAGGATAGATCATGAAATAGTTGTATTAGAGGAGTAGATTCTACCTTATTAATATAGTCTATGAGATTTAATCTTATTTTATGTGAACAATGTCAAGAATTTCATGTTTGGATCTTAGTCCAAGCACTCCAGTGTTGGGGTGGTAGCCACCATATATGTTTACTAGGACTCTAACAACCTTCTTGTTGACATGACACATGTCAAAACTAGTTTCATTCTAATCATTAAAACATGAAAAATATAAAAATGGGTTTTTACTTCCATGTCCTTCTTGAATCATATCTTTATATATACTCATTGACCATGGTATATTTTTTCTATTTCAGGATGTCGCCATGACATTTTCCAACTAGTATATAGAATAAATATTATGAGGATGATCACATTAATGATAAGGATTATATATATAGAATGGTTCAAAAGATATTACCTCAATATGGTGAACCAGTCCTACCACCACATATCATGTAGCAGATGGTACCAGCAGTACCAACAGAGGAGTTAACTAGGCTAAGAACCCCGCATCGGTTTGAAAGATAGTGACCCCTTAGGTTCCATGGTTTTCTAGAACCACAAGAGTTTGAGGACTGGATTTAGGTAGTAATGTGAGTCTTTTATCTCGTTAGGATGCCTATTGACCAAATGTTTGACTTAGAAGAAATCTTTCTTCATGGATCTATAGGATGGTGGTAGGGTTTATTGACCCAATTTTATGGTAAGGAAACTCTTGCATGTTCAGAGTTCGAGTATCTTCTCAGAGAAGAGATTTATCCTACGACATTGAGGGTGGTGTGCATCAATTAGCTTCTATATCTTCATCATTTCAGTATTACTATGGCTAATTATTCATCCTTGTTCACTAATCTCTCTCTATAATTGATGGATATAGTGTGGGATTAGTTATTTTGGGATCAGATCTTTGAGCAAGGACTATGTAGATACATCTTATTAAGCATGACACCTCTATGAATTCCTACCTATAATGGGGTTTTGGGGTGTTCTTTACTGGTGATGATTTTACTAGTTGAGAAGCACATATAGTTTTTGTCATTGGTGGGCACATAAAAGTAAAGAATTCAGTAGCAGGGAGTCAATGATAGACACAGGTAAATGGATGTGTGAGATGTTTCAAGAGGTGTTCCTAGGTTATAGGCTTTGTAGTTTATGGCTCACCGAATGGATATAGTCATTTTAGAGAGAAGTGGTGCTGCTATTTTTATAGTTAGAGATATCTTTATTCATATTTATCAAAATATCATCGGTTGATAGAGAGATATTGGATGAATTTCCTAGGCCGAGGTAGTGGAAACAGTATACATTTACACTAGGTGGTGGGTGTTGAAGTGGATATAGGAGAGTAATTGGAGGTTGAAGATGTTTTGATATTATACTCTATCCCCCTCAATTGGTCCCCACTAGGCTCAGGAAGCTAGTAGTCAGGGGTGAGATCAGCTATAGGTGGTTGAGGATTACAACCCAGACACTCCATGGATGATACGAGGTACAATATATGTCTTCCCTACTTCAAATATAATTTTGATAGACACTGGTTGGAGCCCCTCTGATATTTCCACTACATTGGTTAGATACATAGAGTTCTGGTTGAGCCCTTGGCTCGACCCTCACACATGGAGAAACCTACTCAAGGTGACACAGTGATCATACACTTTTGTAGATTGTGTGACCAGAATCTGGGAGGTGTGAGTATATTTTGGGATCTCAAAATATAAATTATGATTTATTAGGATGTCTTCATTGCTATGGATTGGTTATCTAAATTCCTTTCCCTAATAGACTATTTCACGTGGAGGATGTAGTGTGTCTATAATGATGGGACAATATTTCCCTTCTTGGGTGAGAAGGAAACCATAATGGAGTAGGAAGACCTCAAGCATAAGAGTTTACAGCCGTTTAATCATCATTTTTATACCATGACTCTTGGTAAAGTAGATTAATTGAGCTTATGGTTTCCCACAGTAGTGCTAGAGTACGAGGACGTATTTCTTGAAGACATTCCAGGTTTTCCTCACTACCAAGAGATAGATGTATGCATTAATCTACAACCAAAGATATACCTAAAATCTATGCCAATATATTGGAGGGATATCATAGAGCTTTGGAATATGAGGTTGTAGTTGGAATACATACAGAGTAAGGGATTTATCAGGCCAAATGTATCACCATGGGAAACCCCATATTTTTTCACTAAGAAGGTGGAAGGGACTTTATAATTTTTGTGGATTACCATTGTCTAAACTAGGTGACCAAAAATAATAAATTTTCACTACTGAGGTTCGGAAAATTCTTTGATTATTTAATTAGGGAACGATGGTTCTCGAGATTTACCTCATATCGATCAATTAACAGATGTGAGTATAAGATGAGGATATAGAGAATATGGATTTCGAATGTCATTATATCCACCATGAGTACTTGGTGATCCCATTCATTATGATGAACACCCTCTAAGTTTTATGAGACTCGTGAACTGGATCGTTCATCCTTTCTTAGACCGATTTGAGGTTGTCTTTATTGATGTCATCCAAGTGTACTTAGCATCTGAGGAGGATCATGCAAGACACATGAGGATAGTCCTAGACATACTATGATATAATTTCATTGTAAAAAGATCCCAAATTTTTAGTTTTAGATTTAGTAGGTCCACTTTCTGGGAAATGTTATCTCAGTAGACGGTGCGGTAATGGACTTGGTAAAGGTCGGTGAAGTGTTAACTTGGGATCCACTTAAAAGCATTAAAACAGTGTATAGCTTCCTTGGTAGGCAGAATAATATTGGATAGTTTTACCCAATTTTTCTATGATATCAACTTCCTTGATATATTTGACCTGAAATCGGTAGACTTTGATGTGAATAGAGAGGTTCTTGTAGGCTTTCTAGGAGTTTAGGTAGAAATTAACAAGCACTCCCATCTTTGGATTTCTGGAGGAGGGTGTCGAGTAAGTAGTGCTCTACAATGCATCAGGGACCAGTCTTAGTAATGTTATGGTTCAGTTTCAGGTGGTGATTTATTATGGTTCCTGATAATTGAGACCACATGAGAACTGCATGACCCATGATCTTGAGCTAGTAGTGGTAGTAGTCACATTGAAGATGTGACAATACTACCTTGTGGGTGATTAATTTATCATGAATTATTGACCATATGAGTCTCATATATATGTTATCTCATGAGGATATTATCATGGGATAGTAGTGATGGCTAGAGTTATTCTAGGATTATGACTTTAATATTTCATATACCCCTAGGAAGGGGAATTTTGTAGCAGATTATCTCAATAGGACGAATTTTTCAATGATACTATGCGAGAAATTAGAGCAGTTAGAATCATTATTTGTATTCCTTATGGATGGGGATAGAGTATATTACCTACAATAAATGGTTATTACCCCACCACTTTTATAGTGATTCGAGGAGACACTACTTGGGGATACCAACTATGAGGCCCTATAGACTAAGATAACCACTAGACGAGATCCAAATGATTTTTATGAATTTAGGTATCATGTCATTCTTTTTAGAGGATGAAAAATGGTAACAATTTTGTTGTGAGAGGAGGTGATGAAGGATTTTCAAACTTCACCCTTATGGGTAAATATAGGTTTAATGAAGATGTATCAGGACCTTCATTGACAATTGTAGTGGCCAAGGATAAAGATTTGTGTAGTAGATTTTGTCTCTCAATGCCTTATATTTTAGTAAGCAAAGGCTGAGCATCGGGTTCCAATCGGTTTATCTCAACCCATTGAGGTGGCAGAGTGGAAGTGGTATGGGATATCCATGGAATTCATGATGGGGTTTCTAAATATGTCTAGATGGAATAATTCCATCAGGGTAATAATAGAATGAATCACCAAGTCATCGCACTTCCTACCTATCCAAGAGTAGTATCCAGAAGATACCTTGGGATGCTTATACATATAAGAGATAGTTCGGCCCCATGGAGTTTCCTCGATGATCATTTTAGATTGTGATTATTACTTCGCATCACAATTAATCCTTTGGTAATCTATTGCATTTGAGCATGGTGTTTCACCCCCACACTAATGACCAGACTGAGGGGACTATTCAGATCTAGGAGGGTATGTTTTGATCCTACAAATTATAATTTGGTTGTAGTTGGGAGGATAACCTGCCACTAATGTAGTTTTATAATAACATAAACTACCATTACACCATAAGTATGGAACTATTTGAGGACTTGTATGGGTGACCCTAAAGTTCACTGCTATGCTGGACCAACCTAGTGAGTCATCACTTGTGGGCTCGGAGTTGGTTCTACCCATGGTAGATAAGGTGAAGACCATCCAGGAGTGGATGAGGATAGCATATAGCCAATATAAGTCTTATGTGGGATAATGATAGAGGCCCTCGGATTTTGAGAAGCGAGGTCATGTGTTCCTGAGGGTCTCACCTCGGCATCGGTTGCATATATTTTCTTGAGTTATTAATCTTTCTTTAAGATTCATTTGACCTTTCTAGATATTTCCTAGAGTTTTAAAGGTGGAATACCAATTATCTCTATCTCCATAGTTACACTGGGTACATCACATCTTCCACATGTCACAACTGAGGAGGTATGTGCACAACCCATCGCATGTTATTGACTAGGGCGAATTGGACATCAAGTATGGAGATACCTTTATAGAATACCCGGTACAGATTGGGTATCGATAGGATAAGTTCTTCTATAGTCCATTGATTCCTTTAGTATGTGTCATGATGTAGCATAGGAATAATTAGGATTATACATGGGATCTGGAGACCTAGATGTGTGCTTAGTACCCACAACTCTTATTAAAACATTATATTCTAAGGCTCGAAAAGCATGGAATTAATTTTTGTAATATATTAATCATATTTAATATCACGCATGTGCAGTTTTCCTAAACAAGTGGAATAAATATTAAATGGAAACTTGCATATGAAATCTAAAGACTCCATTACGCTTAGATCATGGGATTTACCTAGGTATGACATGATATTTGTTGGTGTTGGACATTTGGTTAAAAGTCACTATAGGAAAACATGATAAAATAAATATATTTATTTATATATTTTATTATGTTGGAACAATGAACTTTTTTGCTATATAAATATATGGATCTATGGAGATCTCAGGGTTGGATGCTTTACTCTTGATATCTTAAAGACTATTGGAGGAGAGAATTGTTGGAGGGAGACATTTAATCCCATAGATATCAAGGATATTTTCACCATTAGAATTCAAGGATCTCATCAACAACAATGGAATAAATTCATTATTTATCAGTGATTGATTCATCTGATGGTAGGATTTTTTTTATATGGATTCATCACTATTTTATTTTAAATATAAGGAACTCAAATCAATCAATTAAAAAATAAATTTTTGGATTGATTGTATTGTGTTTGTGGGATATATTTATCTAGGATTGGGTATTTATGTTTTAGATTATATTATATATCGTAATTTTTCATTATAATGGAAAAATTGAGGAAAACAAAAACATTATCTAATGCCCATTACTCGTGTTTTTTTTAATATATTCCCTTATTTTTGTTCCTTTGTCATTGGTGTTCACTTTGGCCTGAGGTTTGAAAAATACCTGGTAATCAATTTTTGGGAACCTATTTCTTGGTTAAATTTATTGACACCATAGATATGGTTTTATATTGATTATTGGGTCAATCTACAACATTAGATCAGGACCAGATTGAAGTTATTCATGTGGGATTTGACATGGAGTAGTTGGGTGATGTGACAGAAGGGTTTTCCTATGTATATCCCTGGCTTGATTCTATCAAGAAATAATAGCATGCATTTCCCATACCTAATCCTTTTCTACTAGTATGATTTGTGACTAGATCAGATTCAGGAGGAGAAAACAAAGCAGCGTGAAATGGACCTAGATTTCCAGAAAATCCCACATCACATGACATCTAATTTAGAATAACATGCCATGTGGGACCCCCTAAGCGAAGGCTAGGGTTTACATGTAGATATATGGATCAGAAATTTTTTGGCCCTTACTACATATTTTTTTGCCCCCAAATGGCCATATTGGCATGTAAAATAGGTGCACCTCTTATAATTTAGGTGGTGTTACACACCGGGTGGCCGATTTTGCACATCATGTACACCCTAGAACATAGATCAATGTATAGGGGGGTACACTTCGAGATCATCTAGAACCATGCACCATCTATGGTGGGACACATGTCATGTACATAGACATGGAAATGGTCATAGACCATGTTACATGGGTAGTACTCAGTGTTGAAGGTACACATCATGTACTCATAGTACACTCCCTATAACTTTTCAAATAATTCATGGAGTAATTTTCCTCTTCATCTTGGACATGTTTTGTTAGGGTATGTTCCCTTAATCCTTTCCTTGATGTCTTTACTAAGGAATTATATCATGTGCATATGATTCCCTCTAGGAGGCCTAGTGTGAGATCATCTAGTATCATCAGTCTCAGATATATTTGTTAGAATCCCTCCATGAGGCCTAGTGTGAGATCCTAAAGCACCATCATTTCCCTGGGTAGGGTTCTTAGAATCATTGTGACCAACAATATACTGGCTTCGATCCCCTATGTAGTGGGTAAGTCCATATTGGGTTGTTGTTATACCATACATCCTTATGTGTTGTATGTATCGATCACTTTATACATCTAGTGTGTACTTATTATAGCGAGACCCAATTAAGATGACATCTCGTATAGATTATTTCAGTGATATTTAACTCATGGAGTGTATTCCCCCAGATGAGAGTTATATGGATCCTTTGAGCGGGAATCATATAATAGCATTACGATTATGATCTTACTTGAGACTATGTGTCTGATATGAGTATATCGATATGTTCATTAAAAATATTATTTTGAAATATTCTTGTGATGAGCTAAAAATTATTCTTAGTGAATTATGTTTAGTGATCTCAAGGTTTTCACATGTGTATTTTTATACACATCCCTGCATGATCTTTTCCCACACATATAATGTATTATGTATACAACTGACCTTTTGACAAAGTACTATAGGGACTAAGACCAAGAAAATCTTAGTGATCTAGACAGACCAAGGTCTGTTCTAGTGGTTACATTAATAGTAGTCCCCTCCTACTTAATAAGTTCCTATTTTTTAAATTTTTATTGGTGGGCATGTATTTGGGCTGTTTCTTTCTAGTAATTTTTTATCTTAATATGATTCTGGGATTTTAGATGTATGCATGCATGGTTATTGATTTTTTACATATTAATATTGTATTGACTTGGAGTTATGTGCATGTGTATGGGTACATTGGGCTATGTCCTCCCATTTGTGTGATATTCCTACTCAACATTGGTATTCATCCCCTCGCCTGTTATAGGAGGGCTTGGGGTAGTCGTGACTTAGGCCCTATTAGTTTGGGTTTTGACACTCTTCTTTATAAACTGTGAATATTGATACATATGAAGGCTGATCAAAAACTCTTATTAAGGGGTAGAGTGTGAAATAAGATATCAAGGAATAAAAAAAGTCGTGTATGGTATGGAAGGAATAGATATTAATCAAATAATTACATATAGTTAACAACATGAGTAAATAATATGACAATGGATAACATAGTAATAAAATTAATCACGTGTAAAATAGTAACCTATTTCATAATGACTCAATTCATAATGTTTGATATCATAAATTTTCTATCAATCCAACTTTCCAAGATATCATTCATAAATAGGTAAGTTATACACCAAATACCTAAATTGGTTTTCTCTTGGGTCCTAATGATTCATCATGGGGTTATATAATTATAGGCCTCATCCATCATTTAGTAAGTCAAATTCATACATTATATAAAACAAATGAGTAAGAATACATTTCAAAACCAATATGACATCCATATAAAAATTAAAAATATATGGATTGAAAATATTTATCTAATCAAAAAATGGAATAGAATCCTAATTCACCAATCAACATATATCATTCCCAATAACCATATATAGGTGCCACTAAAATTTAAAATAATTATTAAATCCATCAATAATCATTACATGATAAACCCATGGTAATTAAATTATTATCCAATAAAGTTAATCTCTAGATAAATACCCTTAAATTAAGAATATAAAGTATAAGGTATTTACACCATATAGAAAATGTTAATATGGTTTAGTCAATTATTTCACTTCCAATAGATGTATGGGAATCTATGTAAACAACTTTATATCAAGTAAAATACAAGTTATTCATTGAGTAAATTCTCTATTAAAGATTATTTTTAATAATAGTTGATGATTGTTAAAGAAAAAGATAGCTATATATCATTTCTCTTGTATTGATTTCATTTCTGTAACTCCTTACATATATAAATGCATGGATAATTATTCAAAGTATTATTTCCATATATATTAAAAAACATTTATTAAAATATTGATAATATAAAATGTTCCAATGGTATCACATAATAAGATATCAATAATTTAAATATTTGATACTATAAGTTCAATGGTTCCAAAAGATGAATGTAAAATATCAATTCATATAAACCGAATCTGTTAAACTATTTATATAGTTAGGTCCATTATTTTTGTATTGAGTGAAGCTAAGGTTTATAGACAACCAAACATTATTAGGGTTATTAACCCAAGTTTAATTTTATATGAAGACTAAATCCACTAGTTTACATCTAAACGGAGATGTTATTTCTAAGAAGTCACTCACACTTTACAAAAACTGATGATGCTTTTATAAAATTATATTTATCCCTGAGGTTTTAAGAAATTTATTCCAAGACTTATTTCTAATAATAATTATACCTTGTAGATAAATAATGATAAATATAAGATGTTTTGAGTGGAAGATAAAGGTGTAAGTAGAATGAAATCTATAATAGCCTATAATCTGCACAATCGTAAGTAATGATAAAGATAAAAATATTACAAATGTGACTCAATGTTTTCCATAAAATCTTACAACATAAAAAGGAAATAACGAATCACTTAAATACCCAATGACCTTTTAGGTTTAGACTTGAATTTAATTACGAAAAACTCATAAAACATTCGGTTTATAAGTAATTGGTTCATAAAAATAAAAATTATCTCCCACTATTCCCATATTTTCTTATTTCAAAATAATTCATATATAGCAACATTGTGAAATTGTTATAGACAAAACTCATTTAACATCTTTCCTCATAACCTGGTAAAAGGAAAAATAAGAAAATGGTGAACTCAAATGCCCATTAAGGGTAAACATTGGATATATCAAACCATGATCATATGAAATAATAACATGAATATAAGGTTATGTGATCATGAACACAACATTTGAAAATTATACCATGTATATCAAAGATCAAAATATTGACTCATGGAAGAAAACATGGATGTTCATGAGGAATGAATCATAAAATAATTAAATAACATGATACATGAGATCATAAAATAAGACTTAGATTTATTACATACACATAATAATATAAAATCATTTCCATATTAGTAAAGGATCACTACCAAGACCATCATAGTAGACAAAGTCTTTTACTAAACTGAGTTCACTCCCTGTTCCATCCCTCTATTACTAAACTGGGTTCTCTCAATATTCTACTCATGTTTATATCATTAGATATAAATATTTAACCAATTAATTGTAGGGAGATATAGGTACCACCCATCACATAATGAAAGCAATATATATTTGTTCCGCACAAAAACAAAACATTTATCATATCAGACCCATGAAAATAAATAGGTTTCATGAACATTTTTATCATAGTATAGACCATGGAAACGAAATGAGATTCATAAATATCATTCCTTCATATATAAAAACAAATATAAGATAATAAGAATAGTATTCATGAAAAATATCCCTAGTAAAGCATAAGTAACATCAAATAATGATATCGTAGATGGAAAATGAGTTTTAGATATCACTTGAAATAATTTTTAACGAATATATCCTTCCTATTTTAAAAAAAACTTCAAATGTTGTAATATTTTAAGATAATTTTCTTTTTAAAAAATAAAATTGTATGATTGTAAGGTAAGATTAAAGGAATTAAGTCATAATTAAAGAGGAAAACTATTTTTATGTTGTATAAGTTAAAAAAATTCCTTTCATAATTTTTCAAGAAAAGTCACAGAGAACATCATTTGGAAAATGATAGAAAGTTTCCTTTAAAAAAATTTAAAAGATTCACTCCTATGTAAGAATGAATTTAAATAGTTATTTAAGAATATTATAAAAATTGGAAATCATTTTTAGGAAACATGGAAATGTAAGATAAATATTCCCCAGTAAATACTTACATATAAACAATCATGAATAATAACGAGATTGTGAAATTAACCCTTACAAATATCAAATCATTTAAGTGAATATTAATAAAATTAATTGATTATATTAATCACTATAAAATAAAATAAAACTAGTGTAAATAAAAATTAAGATAATCAAAAGTCATTTCACACATAATTGTAGAATGACATCATCATTAAAATAATATTTTAACGAAATGAATGGAAATTGAGTAAAAATAATTCCCTTACCTAAAGTCTAGACTTTAATTGTTCATGTTGAAACATATTATATAGTAAATATGGATTTATTATAAATTTATCCCATAAAAATATATTTGTCATTCCTTTAATGGTTTATTTACAATATATTATCACATGTTTATTAACATTTTGTTAATAAAATTACTATTCTAGGTTACAACATCTTTGTTTTCAAAGCTTATTTTTTTTTGGTAGTCTTGGTCCTTATACATTGAAATTGATATCATATTTTATAGATTTTTAATCATGATATAAACATAATATATAAGTATTATATTCATATATATATATATATTAATTCCTTGAAATTAGAAATATAAAAAATAATTACACCATTCATGGAGACGGTAGGTCGTACATACGCATGAACGATGTTTTTATTTTTTGAAATATGGAAATAAATAAAGGAAAATAATAAATAATAATTATAGAATTATTATTATATAATATATATAATATATTTTCATTAAATACATAATAATTTCCATCAATAAAATATGTTAATGAAAATTGAATTTTATCGCTAGGTGGAGAAGGTAATTTGTATGTACGCACGAGTGATACTTTCACTTCTTATTTGATGAAAAAGAGGGTGTATATTAGCATTTTCATAATCATAATAAAATTTAATAATATATAGGATACAAAATTTTATATTTTATTATAATAATTATAGATCTATAGTAGTTAAGTAATAGTAGAGAAAGAAAGTGATATGTTAGAGATATTACATCTCGTTCAAAATTCCTCCTTTAGATCTCTTCTAAAGGGCTCTAGGGTTGGTCTTTTGGGAAGACCAAAACCTATAAAATGTGTCTAGGTATGTTGAGAAGATAAATTGGTATGGTATGGTCAATATAGAAGGCTCAATGTTACGTATAGAATTGATGGAATACATTCCCTTTTATAATTGATGTGAGGGGCACTTCAAGAATTTCTCAAAATATTAAATTATAATAAATTCATTTTATATCCAAATAACTAAAAATGTCCATGAATTAAATGATAAAATAATATGAGGTCTTAATATCATAAACCAATATATTCTATACATGTTTTGGTATAATTTTAAACTTTATGATTTTGATCAACCCTTAATTAACCCATTTTAATTTTAACTATGGTAAAAAAAATTAATATTAAAATATTTATATTAATTTTTATAAGGTGGGAATTTTCATGAATGGTAAATTAATGATATTTTAGACCTGATAATTAAAATTTTTATTATTTAAATATTTTTATTATTTTTAAATAATTTAATTAAATATTATTTTGATAAATTATCAGTAATGTTAATTTTGGTAATATTCATTAATTTGACTTGAGATACAACTCTAAAAATACAAAATTATAATATAACAATTTAAAACTTTATAATTTATAATATTGATCTAGAAAAATAATTTCTGACATTAACCCATTAAAATTATATAAAAATCATTATTTTAAAAGTAATTTGTTTTATTTTAGTTTTAATTAAATAAATATTGTATTAGCCTTTCACAAGCATTTAAGGTAACTATATATTTTATAAAAATTTAAAATAAATTTCTATAAAGAAACCAAATACATTAAGATCAATATATAAATTTTGGTTCATTCATATCTTTATTTTGTCTCTATATGGACATATAAAATATATTAAAATACAAAAAATGAGTGATTATTATAACTACCATTGATTTAAAACAATATATAAGTAATTTTTATTGAAACGTGTCTTCTAAACCACTAAAATTCAAGAACCAGGTGATAAGGATTTAATAATATTAATTTAATAATTTTTTTGGAACATTTAGATTATGGTTATACCCAAAGCATTTGGTTATAACCTTTAACTAATCCTTTTAACTTTTATCCTGACAACATGGTTGGTTACTCATTGAAGGATCATATAGTTACTATAAAATGGCAGACGGCCCATAAATTAATCATGGATGAAATTTTTAACCTTTTCAAAATTATGTAAATGAATTTAAGATTTTTATAAATTTTATATCAATTATTAAAATATTAATTATTTTAAAATTTCATTAATGTAAATTTTAACAGTATTCATTACATTGACTTATAAGTTATAAGGAAAACATGATAACATTGAAAAAATATTTTATTATATCACTAATATATTAATTTCTTATATAATAATTCATTGATTGTGTTAATTATCTCAAATTTGTTTTATTTTTATATCTTTAATAAAATCTATTTGATATTTCAACTTATAAAATAATTATTACATTATCACTGTGTGATAATTTAAGGTAATTATTTCATCCCTAAAAATTAAAAATAAAATAACATGAAATCTATAAGTCTTTTATATTTCCAAATTATATTTATATTTAGGCATACCTTCTGTTAAAATCTTTATTAAAAATATTATACTTATCTACAAATAAGACTATGACATTTTTCCAATTTATTTTCTTTTAATAATATATGTGTCATCATCATGGGCATGTGCCAATTAAACAAAAGTTTGGTGTTAAGGAAATAATTTAATTTTTCTAATAAGATTTCATCAAGTTTTTAGGAAATTTTATAGTCCTTATCATAGTATTTTTACCCTTAATTATCAGATTTACCCTTAACTGTGGTAACAAAATTTTACCAAGGTTATTATTCATATTCATTAAAAATAAAAGGGACCAATATAGTTAATTTTTAACTCATGAATATAAATATTTCATAATTTTTTAAAAATTGAAAATGAAAATTTTTTAAATTTTAATTTAAAATTATATCCGCAAAATGCAACAAAAACCAGTTATTCAAAAAAACCCAATTATTAAATTTAAAATGTTTTTGTAAAAAAACAAAGTTTAAAATAAATTTAAAAACTATAGATAGATTAATTTAAATAAAAATTAACTTATTAAAGTTTTTAACCTGTATAAAGCATAACTTTAACATGTAAATAATTGATAGATATGATTTTTAATCCAAATTGTTATTTTCACTATTCATGGAAAATCAGACTTTTCAAAAAATTATAAAAATTTAACCATAAAAAAAGATTGGTATGATTATGTAAAAAAATGAAGTTTATTTTAAAAAAAATACATTTCTTAAAAACTATAGAAATTAATTATATTATTTTCACATAAAAAAATAAAAAAAAACATTTTTGATGAAAATCTGTTTGTAATGAATAAAATAGATTCGCTAAAAATATAGTACTTATTTTCAAAAAAATAATAAATACATTATCAACAAGTATGAACATTGTATATATTTCTTAATTCCATTAATATTATAAATTCACATCATTTTAACAAAATTTTATAACAATCGCATCTAAATAATAATATTTTTTTGTTTGTTAAAGCTCAGTGTTGTGTATCTTCTACACCATAAAACAAAGTATTTCCTTTTAAAATATCGAGATATTAAATTCTCTCCCACCCATCCCCCACCATTAAAAAATTATACCCTCATAATTTTAACTTCTTCTCAGTAACCAATACTATACTTTAAAAGATAACTTTATTGAAATTCCACATCAGAAGAATGGTCAAGAAAACTTCCTCTAAAAAGTGAAAAAGGAAAAGGTTAAGTTAGCTATAAAAATAGGGTTCCAATTTGGATAAAATTATAAGAATTTTAATTTTAAGGACATGAGATAGAGTTATAACTATCTTGTTCTGATGGAGAGTGATAGAGAATATGGCTATTATAAATTTAACCATCACAAAACTGTAAATCTATGATGGGTTAAAAGGTCATTGATTCCTTGGTATATAAAGTAAATGGATAATGTTTTTTGTTCCAAAATAATTTTCCTAGAGTTAAATAATTAATTTAAGTACTAGACTAAGAACATAAGGAAACATAATTACTTGATAATTATAGTATTATCCTTTAATTTCATCCACAAAATCATCTTTTACTCTAACAATAAGTATTCAAGAAAAAACATTTTATGCCTGAAACATAAAAATCATCTTATACGGATCAAAAAATCAAATGAATGATAACTATATATTTTCCATCTCTTTATTAATTAATCATATGAAAAATGGTTAGTAAAATATAATATAATTATCCAAAAAACAAACCCTTATATCATTAATAGCCAATGTCCAACATTGACCATTCAATAAACAACTACCATCAAAATTCCTAAAAATTAATCAAGTCTAATATTGAAACCCAAAAATTCAAATAGATTTTATCCCATCATATTCCAAGATAAATTTTAACATTCATTTCAAAATAACATTAATCACTCTTAATGTGTATTACTAAACACTAATTTCCCCAATAATATTCAAGATATTCAAACCATTTCCATAAATAAATTGAATCATAATAAATGAACCCTAAAAACATACATGATTGTAAAGGAAAACTTCACCTTTATAACTCATATAATATCCCATAATATAATATAAGTTTTTCCAAAATTGAAATATTATCCCAAAATAAAATTAATCACTTAGCCAATAAATAAATATATAAAACTATGGTTATCTATATGATAAAACATATCTTCCCCAAATTAAACTTATTCTTCATCCACCAAATTGTTTAACTAAAATGAAAATTTCATACTAATAATGAATTCAGGTAGGCTAATGGTAGGTGATGCACCCTTGTCACCCTTTTGTGGTTTTAATCCCTACATCCTTGCCACACGTGATGTGTTTTGACCCATCATATAGGTTGTCTTTTTTCTAAAGTAATATTAATAAAATCTTTATAAAATTATAGAAATGTGATAAAAATTTTAAAAAATAACCTTAAAATATTCAATATTAAATAAAAAATTTAACTTAAAAGGATATCTCATACCTTTTATTGTGCATCTCAAAAAGTAATGACCCATTATTTTTACAAGAATGAGTTTCTAAAAAAATATCCTTATTCACCTTAAAATTTCATAACTTAAAAACTAAAAAGGTGTGTCTTTAACTCTAAACACATGGTCTTATATGCACACAATGGTATTGATAAATCTAAAGATAACTTCTTGAGAAAACATCATAATATCCAATTTAGTCTAAACCATGATCTGATACCAAATTTAGCAGCCCAGAATCCACACTTCCAGAACCTTTGAAAAAAAACATAAACTTTATAAATGTTACCCAACTTTTTTTCCATCAAAACATAAAATATAAAAAGGATATAATATATCAATTACATAACAAATGACCTTTTATATTTAGAGTTGTATGTAATTATAAAATAATATTAAAAACTTGGTTTCATAAAAATCAACACTATATCCCATAATAAATAGTTTTATTATTTCACAATAAGCCATCAAAATCATCTATGTGAATTCCTTCTAGAAAAAAACTCATTTAACATCTTACCGAATAACTTGTGAAAAAAATAATAAAAGGCTGATGTCAGATGATTAGTATGGTTAATAATAGGAGATATCAAACCATGACCATAAGAATAAATAATATGACAATAAGGGTATGTGATCATGAACATAACATTTGAAAATTATACCATATAAATTAAAGGTCAATATCTTGATTCATCTTATAAAATAAGCATGTTCATTATAAATGTTTCATAAAATAATAAAATAATATTATCCAAGATAGCATTACATAAGACATTGAATTATGTAATACACATTAGCATAGAAAAGTATTTTCATATTATATATAACTCACTGCCAATACCATCATAGAGGACAAAGTCCTTTACTCAACTGAGTTTACATCTTATTCCAACCGTGTATTACCAAATCAGGATCACTCCTCATTACAACCTTATCAATCTCATGAGATATAAATCTTTAACCAATGAATTTTAGAGAGATATTGGCCCCAATCATAACATAATGAAAACCATAAATATGTATTCTATAATAATATAAATCATTTATCATATCACACCCCTTGAAAATAAATAGGTTTCATGAAAATTCCATCATAGAATAATGTATGGAAAATAAATGGGTTTTATAAATATCATGTCATCATATACATAAACCAAACACTAAAAAATAAGGATAGTATTCTTGAAAAATATCATCCGTAAATTATAAGTAACATCAAATAATGTTACCTTAGATGGAAAAAAATTTTAGAGATCACTTGAAATAATTCTATAAGAAAATATCCTTTCTATTTTGAAAAAAATATTTCTTAAAATTCTATACACTTCTAAAAACAATTCTTAGAAAATAAACTTTTAATATTATGAGTGAATAATCATGGAATTGAGGCATCATGAAAGAGTAGAAATTAGTTCATGTTGTATAAGTTAAAAAGCAATATTTTTGTAATTTTTCTAGAAAATTAACAAAGAACCTCATTTGGAAAATGATGAAAATATTCATTTTAACCCATTTTGAAAAAATTAAAAAATGTATAAAAATGACTTTATAATATTTTAGAATAATATTAAAAAAAATTGGAAAACATTTTTAGGAAATGTGTACATATAAGATAAATATTCCCCAGTAGACACTTATATATGAACGATCCCAAATAATAATGATATTGTGAAATTAACGCTTATAAATATCATATCATTAAAGTGAGCTTTAATAAAATTAATTTATTGTGTGTATTAACTATAAATCCACATTAAAAAGTTAAAATATGATTTAATATAATCAAAATTTATTTCCCACATAATCATAGAATGACATAATCAATTAAATAATAGTTTAACCCAATGAATGGAAATTGAGTTAAAAATTTATATTACCTCAAATATCTAATGCCTTTATGGTCCTTATGGAAATGGAACTTCTTTGGACACAGAAATGCATGGATTTATTGGAGCGGTCACTCATGTTTTCAGCGATGTTGGTATAACTTATGGTTTGAATGTGACTCAAGCACAATTGTTCAAGCCACCAGGATAAGAATTATTAATCTCTAATTGAAGCTAATAAAAAAATTGGTGAACTGCCTGGAAAAGCTCTCCTCATTGAATGTCTTCATCACCCACATCTTTTGGGAGTACAAAAAAATTGTTGATGGTCTTATAAACAAATGTGTCTCTGTGTTGGGATGCATATGCTCTACTACCCTCCCTTTTGATCTCTCGTCAACCATCTTTAGCGACAAATGTAAAATTCCCTCTTTCAAACTCTTGTAACTCTTATTTATTTTCAATAAACAGACCTAGTGCTCACCTTTCTCAAAAAAAATATTAATTTATTACACATTTATTCTATAACAATAAATTTATAATACCTTTTATGATTTATTTATAATATCTTACCACATGTTTATTAATAATTTGTTATTAAAATCATTATCATGGGTGATAACTGCTTTGTTTTCCAAGATTTTTTGGTTCAATGGTATTATTCATTATACATTGAACATGGTATCATAATTTCTATACTATTAATAATGGTATAAAAATAATATATATTCATTATAATCATTCATAGAAAGTAGAAACAGAAAATTGAATTACACCATTCATGGAGAGGGTAGGTCGTACGTAAGTATGAATGTTGTTTTCATTTTTCATTTATGGAAATAAATAAAGGTAAATAATAATTCATACATATAGAATTATTATCATACCAAATATATAATCCATTTTCATTATATATATAATAATAACCATCCATAAAATAAGGTTATGAAAAATGATTTGTATCGTTACGTGGAGGCGGTAAGCCGTATGTACGCATAAGTTATACTTACACTTCTTATTGGATGAAAAAGATGATGTATAGTGGTGTTTTAATAATCATAATAAAATTTAAAAATATTTAGGACAATTCAGTTATTATTTTATGTTTATAATTATAGATTTAGATGATTTATGGAAGATTATAAAAAAAAAAGTGATCAGTTAGAGTGATAGTCTCTTCTTCGAAACTTCTCATTTATACCTCCTCTAAATGGGTCTAGGGTTGGTCTTTTGAAAATAAAAGCACCAGTAGAATGTGTCTAGGAAAGTTTACAAGAGAATTTTGTAGGTTATGTTCTATCTATAAGGCTAACGGTGATGTAAATAATTGAGGGAGAAGTTTCCCGTTTATAATTGAGGTGAGGGGAACTTTAGGGATTTCTCAAAAGATTAAACTATAATAAATTGATTTTCATTCCAAATAACCATAAATGGATATGGATTATAATATAATATAATATAATTTTTTTAATATAGTCATCCAATTTATTTTATAAATGTTTTGGTATTATTTAAAATGATATCATTTTAATGAACCCCTAATTAACAAATTTTAATTTTAACTATGGTAAAAACTTTTTAAATTGTAAAATATTTTTTTGTTTGCTTATATGGGGTAAATTTTCCATAAATTTTTATTTTATTAAATTTAATACTTTATAATAAACATGTTTTATTTTTTAAAAAATAATTATTTTTAAATAATTTAATAAAATATTATTTTGATAAATTATCATTAATGTCAATTTTGGTACTATTTATTTAATTTTACTTCAAATACATCTAGAAAACATGGAAATTGGATTATAATAATTTAAACACTCTATAATAGTTTATATAACTCATTCACATAACACCAGAATTAATATTTTCAGTGTAATTTATTTTATTTTTCTTTTAAGTAAAACTTGTATCAGCATTTCACAAGCATTTAAGTTAATTATATAATTTCTAAAAATAAAAAAAATTATACAATTAAAATAAATAAAATAATGTTATAATATAATTTTTTTCATTTATATCTTCATTTTTTTCTCGGTGGACTCATAAAACATATTAAACACAAAGAGAGTGATATTTTATAACTATCTTTAATTGAAATAATATATAATTCATTTTCATGTAAAAGTGTTAATTAAACCACTAAAAATGAGACTAAGGTGATAAGGATCAAATAATATTAATTTAATGGATTTTTTTGACAAGTTAGGTCATTGTTATAACCTTATCTTTGATTTTAACATTTATTTAATCATTTTAACTATTACCATGACAACATGGATATTTACTCTTTGAGAGTTCATATATTTTCTATAAAATTATAAATAACCCAAAAATGAATCATGGATGATATTTTTAACATTATCCCAACCATTTTTTCTGAATTTAAGTTTTTTAGAAATTTTATATCATTTATTAAGATAATATTTATTTCAAAATATCATTAATATAAATTTTGACATTATTCATTACATTGACATTCAAAAAATCAGGAAAACAAGATAACTTTGATAAAAATATATTATTATATCCCTAAGATGTTAATTTCATCTATAAAATTATTATACCACATTAATTATCTCAAATTATGTTTATTTTAAAATCTTTAATAACATTTATTTGATATTTCTATTAATAAAATAATTACTCCATCAGCATCATGTGAGCTTTTAAGGTGATTATTTCATATTTAGAATTTATATATAAATAACTATGATATAGATAAGTATTTTATACTTACAAATTATATTTATAGTCGAGCATTCCATTTTTCAAATTCAGATTAAAAATATTATACTTATTTAAAAATAAGAGTGTGACATTTTGTCACTTTCTTGGATTTTAATAATATCTATGACATTTTCATGGAACAATGTCTATTAAATGAATAATTTATATTAAGGATCTAATTTAATTTATCCAATGATATTTTTTAAATTTTTAGGGTAATTTTATCATCCTTATCGTAGTATTTTTACCCTTAATTACCAGATTTACTCTTAACTCTGGTAACAAAAAATTACCAAAGTTACAATTCATATTAACCAAAATTAAAAGGGACCTATTTACATAATTTTGGACCAATGAATCCAAATGTTTGATATATTTTTAAAAATTAAAACCACAAAATTTTTACCATTTAATTTGAAATTAAATTTGAAAAACTCAAAGAAAAATAGTTTTTCGGGAAAAAAACAATTTTTAAATTTAAAATGTTTTTATACAAAATCCAATTATGAAATACATTTTAAAAACTATAATTGGATAAATTTAAATAAAAATGAATTTTTTAAAAATTAAAAATAATAAAAAACATAATTCTACCTTATAAATAATTGAAAAATATAATTTTTAATAAAACCCATTATTTTTTACTATTCATTGAAAAATCAAACATTTCAGAAAATTTTAAAAATTTAGCCATATGGGAATTTTGATATTATAGTGTAAAAAATTAGTTTATTTTTTAAAATAAATTTTTAAAACATCTAGAAAATAATTATATTATTTTTTAATAAAATAAATAAAAACATTTTTGACGAAAATATGTTTTTATTGAATAAAATGACTTTAATAAAAATATAGTACTGATTTACAAAGAATTAATTAATATCTTATCAATGAGTGTGACCCTTATATATATTTCATAATTTAACTAATACTATTAATTCCAATTAATTTAATACCTTTGTTATAACTTTCATATTTAAATAATAATATTTCATTGTTCGTTAAACCTTAGTGTTGTGTATCTTGTACACTATCAACCATAGTATTTGTTTTTAAAATATCATGATATTACAAAATACCTCTATATATTATATTAGATTATTAACCAATATTTTTTAAAATTAGAATTTCATAGAATAATTAGAATTAAATTTTATTTTAAAAATTGTTGAAATATGGGAATGAATATTAATAAATAAGAACAGTCATTATTGGGGGAATATTTGGAAGAGTGTTAAATGTTAATAAAATTATTTTAAAAAAAATTAAATAAAATCAAATCAAAATCTATCAAAAACATTAAGAATATTCTATATAAATTTTTTAAGAGATTTTAAAATATAACTTATAATTAAATTCATTCATCCTTTAAACTTAGAGAAGAACATTATTGAATAAATATAATAAATATGGATATGGAAGAGAAATATTTGTGTAAAAACAAGAAAACATTTAAAGTAAATGTTTTAATGAGAAACCACATTTGTAGTTTTCAACATATAAATTAAAACCCCCTGATAGAGAAAACATGAAATAGAAAATTTAATACCATAAATAAATAAAAAAATACTCTTATATAATTTCATTAATATATAATATACAACTTATAAAATAAAATTGGTTTATAAAACAAAATATGTCTCAAAGATAGAAATTATGAGACATGAAAAATTACTATTATGTAAATGTTTGAGTCAAACGAAAAATGGAGATATAAGTGGAATTTAAATTAAAAATAGTAACAAAGATTTCATATATAATAAATTAACAAGGTGGTAAGTACACCATTGTCAAATAACAATATATACATATCTTAAAATATGTCTCAAGGAATTTAAATTGAGACCACGAAACCTTTACCTTAAGTCCCATTTTCCCTAATATATTTTATCATTATTTATAATAAAATAAGATTCATTATTAATTTATTTCAAAACATTATTTATGTTTATTTCCTATTATATTAATATTTATGATCTTTTATTTCATTTTTATTACTTATTTTAGTTAATATTTATTATCAATTTTTAGAAGTTCAAATGTTTTTTCTCTTTTTTGGTGTTACTATTTTGGTCAACACTTTATGTACAAGATTTTACCTTAGCCATAATTTTATATTCATTTAATATTTATATTTTGAGTATCATAAAGATATATATATCTCTGGATTGTCCAAAACAGAATCAAATTATGAAAATGTCTCGATATGATCCTTTTGGGAGATTAAAAAACATTATGATCATTTATTTTTAATATATCTATTATAACATATAGTTTTTCTTTACATAATTTTAATTATATAAAAAATATTATATTTATTTTTTGATTACTTTTTTAGTCATCCATGTAAGCTGGTGATAAAAAATTAAATATGTCATTTATAAATTAGTTATACAGTATATAACATGGGTGACGATTTCATATTTCAAATTAATGGGATAAATGTATATAATTATTATTTGATCAAAATAATAAAATTTTAGTAATAAAATGATACTGATGTAAATATTCTATTTTTGGTAAAATAAATTTTTAATTAGTAGTAGAAGAAAATATAAATGAAATAGAGTAAGTAAGAGTTTTCACATAACTTATTAAGATGACTCCTTTAAAAAAGGATTATTCCCTCAAAAACTAGTCTTTTGATGAGACCTTATCCTCTAGGATGAGGCTATGATTTTTTAGGAGGATTATGTAAAAATATTTTTTGAGAAAAATCATTATTTTTTGTGGATGTTTTTGGTGGTGAATGGGTCCTTTTATAAGTGTGGGGAATAAAATTTTTTTAAAAAAAATATATTAATTTAAAAAATAGGTATCATGTTCATGTAAAGTTGATCCAAAATTAATTTCTAAAGAGGTTAATATGAGTATTGGTCAATTAATATCACTTCCACTGATTATATATGGGGTTTTTGTGGGCCTATGCATTAATTTTAACACATTAAATGATTGTAAACTTTATTGTGGTGACTAACTTTTTCCATAGCTAACATTGTTTTGTAAAGAAAAATAAAATTTACCACATTAAAAAAATTATATATGATAATTCTAAATATGAAATCCAATTTTTAGATTGGCTTTATAAAATTGATAAACATAAATTTTAATAAATGTATGTAAAACAAAATAAAAAATATATTTTTATTATTCACAAAAATAAACATTTTTATTAAAAACCCAAATAAACAACCTAATAAAATTATAACATTATGAATTCAAATTTGAATTAATTTAACCATATTAAAATTAAAATATTTTTTTTACTTTTAAATTAAAATATATAATATAATGAAAACTATTTTTATTAATGAAATTACATTCTAATATTTAATTTTTATTAATATTATTTCATATCAAATACAAATTAAATGGGAGTTAATATATTTTTTCTATATTGGAAATTTTTATTATAATAATCCTCTCAATTTTTTTCAATTTTATTTATTAATATAAAATACATAATTTATAAAAAAATTATTATTCATTATAAAAATTAGTCTTTTTACATCAAATAATTTTAATTCCAATTTTTAAAACCGAATTCATATTTCAAAGGTATTAATCATCCCATTTTTTCCAATGATATATTAATATTTATCTTGAATTATAAAATATATTGAGGTCCATTCTAGTGTAGTGTTTCATGTGATATAATCTATAGTATTTATTTAAAAGAAAATAGATACTAGATTATAAGAGTGTTGCTAAGAATTTTAGAATGGAAGAACAAAAATTATTTTCCACTCATAAAGTAGCAGTAAAAAAATATTGAAATCATATGTATAATAATATATTATACCCAGTATTTTATAGAATAATAATTTTAATTTTACCCAATCTAGTAGAATCCAAAACTTATATATTTTTCATTATCTTCTAGGTAACATGATTTTAATTTTTTTCACTAAAAGAATATATCTCAATTGTAAATTTTATCTTGAGGTACATATAAGGAAGATTAAACTTTGGTATTTTTCAAGGAATTATGAGATATATATTTTTTTGGATTATTTATATGAATATTAGGCTAGGGATATGGTGGATTAAAAATCCACCAGTGGTAAAGATTTCAACGTTAGAAGAGATTTTATTCGATAGCTAACTAGAAAGAAGGATTGTGTATACTTTCTCACCATAGATGTTTTATATATTTTTGTGACTAAGGATTGTACAAATTTCACATTAATGAAGCAGTATTAGGAAGATATTGGATAATTTTTATGATAACTAATGATGATTCAATGAGATAACAAGGGTTCCATTGATTTGACATAGATTCATATACATTACTCTTGCACAAAGTATATCGAGATATATTTCTACTTTATAAAGTATTATATATAATAAAGAGTTTTATAGTTTTAATTATTAGGTACTCATAATTAATAAGAAGATTTCTTTACCAAACCATTGGTTTCACGTGTATTCAGTATACATCAGTTGAACCATTGGGTTAATCCAATTTTCTAAAACTAAAGAGGATTGATAATCCCCTCTACCTTTAGTACGTAATTCTTTATTTTAATTTTTTTTACTTAAATTAGTATATTTTGGGTGATTATGAAGATGTTTTGAGACATAATGTGTTCTTGTATATGATATTGCTAGTGGAAATTGTTATAGTGATACATTTTATTAGATGAGATCATTCCAGATCCATTTATAACTATAATAACATTAGTTTTATGATAGATTTTTCTATTTTATTACATTTATGGATTTATTGATTCATATATGATCTCAATTATATAAAGTCTATGGGATCGCACTTTTTATTTGATTTAATGGGGAGTTATTTTGACTTAAAGAACTTCGTTAAAAAAATTAGTGTTTTATCAAAAATGATTTTTGGATGTGGTTTTCATAAGGTAATATATAAAATGTAATACATTGTAAATAAAATGATATATTTCCAAAAAGTGTTACAGATGATATCAAAAATGATTTTTTTGATATTATTTCCCAAGTTATCATTTATGAAATGAAATAGTGTGAAATTGCATGAAATTATTTTATGTTTTAGTGAAAGTGGGATGTTGAAAAGAATATTCCCTAAAGACATTTTATATCATGTAGTATTGTGTGGTGTGTCAAATAATATAACATATATATGTAAAAAATAATTCATTTAATCCTTTTTGTATATTATATTTTATGATATAGTAATATCATATGTTGGGTACTTCATAATGTCTTATTATATGATATGGTTGAGTTATTGTGCCCCGAAATGAATGTTTTGATACATTTGGTTCCACTAATAATAAATTAGTTGTTTTGATGTTAAGGCTTTAACAATTGAATCACATGAACATAGGTTATCATTGATTATCCATTTCATGAGAAGAAATGGATGGGTGATTTAATAGTTGAGGGTTACATTAGATGTAATTATAGGCTTCACTAAATATAGAAACCTAATAATCTTACTCATAATTTATCAAATCATGAGTAATGACTATTTATTTAAATAAAAAATATCTCTTAATTATTTTCTTAATAAATAAATATGAAATCAAAATAATTTGAATAATTATTATTATTTTTAACTTTAGAGTAATATTTATTATAATATTAAGTTGTCATAAAATTTAATTGAGGTTTTGGATACACTTAATGTGTAACCATTGAGGCCTCTTTCTTAGTAAAGTTAGGATAACTCACACAATCTATGATCACTATATAGAAACACATCAACGAGCACATAGATAAATACATTAATTTCATAACAATAATGATCTCCTATGAATTTTTTCTATGTAATATAATCCTTTATGTATGAACCAGGTTCTTCATTTGAGGTATAATTTTCTTCAATTATTTTTCCTATAGTTATTTTTTAGAAAACAAGGGAAACTAAGAAAAAGGTTTTTTTAGGATAACACACCATGTTATCCTATATAAACACCATGTATTATGGCCCTATAGAATAGGGATACATGGTGTGTGAGCGTGTTTTCCTGGGTGAGAAGAAAAATCCTCTACACATCGTGTACTTCCTGATACACGTTGTGTAGTCATGTCGGCATGTCGATGCGAGACGTGTAAAGTAAGTCGGTGAAATTATGAATAGTGAAATGATATACATGTCATTTATATAGACTTAAAAGCTGTGTATTACTAATTTTCATCATAAAATGGGCAGTATCCTCGTTCATTCCTCTTATTGACAGAGGAGCCACCGAGTGAAGAACAAGGAGCACTGAGAGTTCCTTCTCCTCTTGTTTTGTCGTCTAGAACCCGATTTGAACATCGTTGATCTCGTTGGGATCCTATCGATATGCTCTTTCTTCTTCTATATCTATTCTTCCTAATTTATATTCATGATAAAGTTATTTAGGGTTGAACGGTTTTCTTCTTTTTGTATATCTATGTCGTTCTAGGTCAATTCAAGGGCCGGAATCAGAGTATATCGATTGTGCGACATCAAGGTAGGTGGTATTGTGACTTTAGCTAAATGTTGAGCTGAATATATGTGCCAAAATGGCATGAGTTTAATTAAGAGTGTTTCTTGGTTTTTGAATTGGACTGTGTTGATACCTAACGATGTTTAGGTAATTTATTACTTTAAATTGAAGTATGTTTTTTATGATTAATTGATCTAGGGACACCCATGGGCATGTTTCCTATGAAAATACTTTTGGTCAAGAACGCCTTTGAGGCCTGTATTGTTTTTCCCAGTTGGGGTTGATTAAAATGTGTTTTTTGTTATATTTATTTCCCTTGTGAGATAATTATGTTAATTCCATCTGATAGTTTAACTCAAATGTGTTTCTTTTGAAATGGAATGTTAAATGATTAAAAGATGCAATTAGAAATGGGAAATCCATAGTCTCAGTTAAAAGAGAATTTCAGGATCATGTGACTAATTGCACCTTGTTTACCTTGGGTGAACAATTTTCTCTGTTAAAAGAAAATAGATAGGCTCAAGAGGTTAATTACTTAAAGGTCATTAGTGATCCATAGTTATGGTGGTCAGGATCACTAAATCCTCTTTATAAATGCTGAGAAAACCTTGAATCCATTAAGGGATACCAAAGATGGGATCTATTGTCAAATTATGAAATTTTTATATATCGATTTTGACCCTGACTATTTATTTGGGCCTGCAGGTGAGACGTTGAGATGATAATTAATGACTTATGATGTGTCTTCCAAGACAAAGCACAATATTGGATTCAGTATTCACTTCTACTTATCTAGATGGACTTCTAAGACATATATTGTTTTTACTTCTATATAGGGGATTAGTAGGCTAAGTCTGGATCTAGAGATATTTGTACGTAAATGAAATTGAATTACTAATGAAAATGAATAGAATAAATGGATACTAAGGCTAGATGGATAGCTTATTGTCGAGTACTTCTAACTTACTATTTTCCTTTTTCTATTATTGCATAAATTCACTGAAAGATTGGCACAGACCTTTGGTGGTTTCCTACTGGGATTCATTTCTTACACCTTGTTTGGACAATGATTTTGGGCCCAAATAGACTATATTGTTGTAGGTGTCGATATAAGAAAGACTCCATATTTAAGTACTTGATTGATCCATAGGAACAGGAGATCATGGGACCAATCCAAGGTTTGCTATAATGCAATGTTTCATTTTTGTTTTACCATACATTGGTATTTTATTCTAATTGACCATAGTTTATAATATATCACTATTTTCTTAGAACATGTGAGATGTTGCATAATTTTGATATTATATGCCATCTGGTTAACTTTAACCTTCAGTATTCAGTTTTTTACATCAGTTTCATTTTGTTTAATGCTTCCTCTATTTTTTAATATTTATTCCGTTGTGTTACACTCTTCTAATGAGGGCATATTTTCCCCATTATCACACCCTAGGCCCTTGCTGTTATTTGGTATCCTCTGGCATTTGGGGAAATGTTTTTGACGGCAGGTGACCAACCGATTACGAGGCACCATTTAGTGGCATCTAGATTCAGGATGTTACAAAGTGGTATTAGAGCATAGTTTTTATTTTTTTTCTTTGTCTTACTATTTAGATTCCTATAGAAAGGGAAATGAAGGAGATGTACTTTGGTAATTAGTCGTTCTCGGGATTAGTTACCCCTTCCTTATACATGGAAAATCCAAATTTCTTGGAATTAAATTTTTCTTTTGGATTTTTTTCTATTAAATTTGATCTAATTTCAATTTGGGTGATGCACTTGATTTCTGTTATTACTATTAATGTGATTTTAGGTTCTATTTCAGTTACAACCTGATGAGATGAGGGTGTTCCATCTCATGTAGCATATAGGAACTTATAGAATCACATTCGATTCATTATGTCATGCCATCTAGGATGAATTAGTTATTGCATGCTGTTGTGATAAACGATGTAATAGCTAAGCATTTTTTTATAGGTGTATTGGTACATGCTATGGTTTGGATGAAATGGATACCAAAATTTGGTTCATGGGGTGTATGGGCCCTCTTGGACTAGAATTTGGTGGATCGTGATTCATTTTTTATTCTATAATTATATTATGATATGTTCTTCTTGGGTGCCAAACTTTTATTCGTGGGATGTATGGGACCTCACAGATTTGAAATTGGCATTCTGCTGGTTGGTTTTTCTATAGAACAGAGGTTTTCTGGGAAATCTGGAGTTTATATCCTGAAAACCCCAGTATACACGGCGTGTAGTCTAGACTAACATGCAGTGTGTTCTTCCTGATTGGGGAATGATGTGTTACAAGTTTAATGATAACATGTTGTGTACCATGTTTACACGTCTTGTAACCCTTGACCGTGTAACCTATCACGTGGGAAGGTAACATAGGTTTTCAATATTTGAGAATGATATGTTGTGTAATGGTAGTACATGCCCTTTGTAGGTCGACTTTGTATAGAACCATGTGACAAACAACATGGTTGGATAAAAAAATAGTTGTACAACACACTGTGTTGTATTATTCATGAAAAACTATGTAGTTCTAGTCACGTAGAATGGAGGATAATTCAAGTGCACGCTGTGTCTCAGGAGGAACACGCCATGTGTGATGTGTGTTACATGGCCATGTTGGGGAAAAATAAATGCCCATGTAAATCCCTAAGATAACACTCCATATATGGGGTTATACACATCGTGTACCCATATTTTGGAAAACTTGAATGGTTTCATTTACCTATTCTGTTCTTGCACTTCTGAGTAACAGTTTACTTTTATGTTAAGTCGGTACTGAGGCATGTGTTCTAGACTTTGTATAATCATACCATTGTGACGAACACGAGTTTTATGCTATGAGAGCGGCGATGAAAATACTTTAGAAATGGTGGGATGTGGGCTATCGATGGACCCTCCAATTGTTCTAGATTTGGAACTAGCTGGTATACTTGATGCCGGTGCAGATGCACAGTTATGAGAATGTTTTTTTTGGTTCATGCAGACCTTTCAGGGAGCTTCGCAAGCTGCCACATCAATGGAAGAGCTAATGCATATATTCCAATATTAGCATCCACCTACTTTTTTAGTGTATAGTGGACCACAAGATATGAAATCATGGATGGAATCAATGTTGACTACCTTTGAGAATCTGGAGATGCCTCTCGAAAGCAGGGTCAATCTCGCAACTAATAAGATGTGTGATTCTACCAAAATATGGTGGGATTTTATCACTCAAGTATGGATTCATCAGGATATGAAATGGGAAGACTTTTAGGTATCCTTATATGATTTTTACTTTCTCAAGATGCAGAGGGCCGAATGAGCCTAGGAGTTCATGCGCCTGGAGCAGGGCACACTGTCAATTAAGGACTATTCTACCCGGTTTATAGAACTTTAGTGATTTTCACCTATTTTTATGGGTGATGATGTATTGAAGGATGGAAGATTTGAGTATGGTATTAGGTTTAAAATTAGATCACATGTAGATGTCTTTAGGTTTCCTTCTATCTCTACCATTGTGAATTAGGCACGCATTATGGAGCTCAACATTCAGTAATCTGAAGGGTGTGATCCAGGGTGGTTCGGCACCTAGATTTGGTACAGTCTCGACCGAAAGAAAAAAAGAATTGTATAAAGTTTTACCATAGGGATATGAGTAGTCAGAACCTATCTTTCAGTAGTCAGTTGAGGTGTTTCCAGTGCAGAAGGGTTGGGTATACTAATCCTTAGTGCCTGAAGGACCTAGTTGAGTGTCGAGATTGTGGGAAAATGGGCCATATACAATGCTTCTGCAGGAGGTTTCCACCAGTGGATAGTGAGAGAGGTTCTGTACAAAATCCATATACAAGATTAGGGTCAGTAGCTTCTCACTAATCTGGAAACTAGAATACGTCGAGGCGTCTAGGCCAAGGCAGCGGACATGGTTGTGGTATCGATACCCCTGGATGTCAGCGACAGTAGGGTGGATTAGCTCAGGGTATCCAAGTAGTGTCTCCCTGATGTGGTACATGTCAGACTAATTTAGTACAATAGACCTAGTAGGAGCAGGATCTTGGACCTTCTACTATCAGAGGTACTATTATAGTCACCTCTGTTTTAGCTTCTGCACTTTTCAATACAAGTACTTCACATAGATTTATATTTGTGGCCATTGTGGAAAGCCTTGGGATCTGTGTTTATACTACTTATGATTTTATAACGCTAGAAACTCCATTAGGTATTGGAATTTAAGGTGTGAATCCGTGTAATGAATTCCCCCTTGAGATTAGTGGGTTTCATTTTCTATGGAACCTCTATGTATTAGGGATGACATGCTTTGATGTCATTCTTACCATGGAGTGGTTGGTTTCTTTTTAATTTTTTGTATATTTCAATCACCGTAGGGTGAGTTTTACTTCACCAGGGGGTGGAGAGCTTCTAAATAATGGTGAATGGGATGTCCATGCGAGTAGAGCAGGACCCGAGCATCGTGGGTTGGGCAGGATGACAACTCATATTTGGGGTTTATATCTAGATGACCATGGAACATGTCTAGAATATTTCCCTCCATTGTTTGATCATTTCATGGGAATTTTCCTAGATGAATTCTCATGCATACCTCTGGTTCAAGAGGTGGAGTTTACGATTGAGTTAGTGTTCGGAGCTGCACTAGTATCCATTCCTCCTTACAAAATGGCTATGACGAAGTTGAAAGAGCTCAAGAGGTAGTTGGAAGATCTGGAATCTAAGGGTTTTATCTGACCCAGAATTTCTCCATGGGGTTCACCGGTCCTTTTGTGAAAAAGGAAAATGGTAGCCTTAGGCTATTTTTGGACTATCAAAAACAGAACTAGTTGACTGTTAAAAATTGATATACCTTTCCACAGATAGATGACATGTTTGATCAACTTCGAAGAGCCCAAGTGTTCTCAAAAATTGAATTGAGGTTAGGATATCACTAGGTACATGTTCGATCAGCATACATACCTCATAAAACCTTTTTTATAAGGTATGGCCTATATTAGTAGTTGGTTATGCCATTTGGTCTCACAAATGCACCAGCAGTGTTCATGGTGCTGATGAACCATGTGTTCCATCCTTACCTAGACTCTTTTGTAGTGGTTTTCATGGATGATATCTTGGTTTATTCTCACAATCGACATGACTATTCCAAAAACCTTGAGTCATTTTGAATACATTGATATAGAATCAGTTATATTCTAAGCTCACTAAATTCCACTACTGGATAGATCAGATTCACTTCATGGGTCACAACATCTCAGATACTGGAGTATTAGTGGACCCAGAAAAGGTGAGAGAATTAGTGGCCTAGGAGTAGCCCAAGAACATTTTTAAAGTGTTGAGTTTCTTGGGGATATCTAGATACTACAGGAATTTTATATTGGATTTCTCACACTTATTAGTGCCAATTAAGAGATTGACCAAGAAAGGTGTGAAGTTTGAGTGGTCAAATTCTTGTGATGTAGCCTTTCAGAAGTTTAAGGAACATTTTACTTCAGCACTGATACTGATATTTCCAAAGCCGATCTAGAGTTACACTGTGTAATATGATGCATCAGGTATTGGGATGGGAGAAGTGCTTATGTTGGGGAATCTAGTTGTTTCATATGGGTATCAACAGTTAAGTCCACGTGAGAGAAATTACTCGACGTATGATCTTGAGTTGGCTGTAGTTGTTCATGCTTTGCTCTATTGGAGACATTATTTACTGGGAGAAATTTTTGTGGTTTACAGAGAACACAAAAATCTCAAATATATCCTTACTCAATGTGATTTGAATCTGAGACAATGAAAGTGGGTGGAATACCTTTAGTTATTTGATTTTGATCTTGTCTATATGCCTAGAAAAGGTAATGCAATGGCTGACGCATAGAGCAGGAGGACTCAGATATAGGTAGTGCAGGAGGCCAGTGGTGAGTGGAAGCTTATGGCCTTGTTCTCTAAGATGAATTTAGAGGTGCACAAAAGTTAGGGATATGATTATATTTCATCTTTGGCAGTCACCTCTACCCTACTAGATAGAGTAAGGAAGAGGCAGCTATCAGATTCTAAAGGCCTAGTCCTCAGGAGAGTGTGACAGGTGAGGAACCTAATCCTAGATAGATGTTAGGTGATGATGAAGTTCTACGTAACCATTGATGTGTGTGGGTTCTATGGCACATAAGTGAGGAGATGATGCACGAGTTTCTGTCTTTAGCTTGGGCAGTGCATCCCGGAGTCACCAAGATGAACCTTGACTTACACCGTTAGTATCGGTGGTCGGGCATGAAGCAAGAAGTTGATGGTTTTGTTACAAGATGTTCCACCTATCTGTAGGTGAAGGCGGAACATCAACGGTGAGCTGGACTTTTAAAGTAGTTACCGATTCCAGAGTGGAAATGGGATGATGTGGCTATGGATTTAATGGAGGATTTACGGAGATCACCTGGAGGCAATGATGTTGTGTGGGTCATATTTTACAGGCTTACGAAGGATAATCATTTCTTGCAGATCAAGGAGACCTTTGGTGTTGATGAGCTTGGAAAGATGTATATCTGAGAGGTTGTACAAATTCATGGGTTCTGTCATTATATCATTTCAGATAGGAATTCTCTCTTTACATCTTGTTTCTGAAATATTTTTCAGAGGGCATTGGGTACACAAGTGCTTCTGAGCACAACATACTAGCCTTAGACTGATGGCTAGTTAGAGCGTACGATACACGTTATAGATGACATGTTGTTCGTATGTTTCCTAAAAATTGGGGGATATTGGGAGAATCATATACCCCTGGTTGAGTTTGCCTATAATAATAGCTTTCAGGATACTATTCATACGGTTCCATATGAGGCTTTTTATGGTAGGCCATGCCGATGACCCTTGTGTTGGTTGGATGTAGGAGAGGCAACTATGTTGGGACCTCATCCTGTCCAATAGATTATTGAAGAGGTTCACTTGATTTAGAGTTGTATGGCTATTGCACAGTCTCGTCTTAAATCTTATGTCGATCGACATAGACGACCTTTGGAGATCGAGGTTGGGGATCAAGTTTTCCTACGTGTCACACTGAGATTGGGGCACAATGGGATTAGGAGATAGGGTATGTTTTCACTGAGATATTTTGTACTGTTTGATATTTTGGAATGAGTCAGGTCGGATTCCTATCGGTTACAGTTACCTTAGAGGTATAGAGCCATGCATAATGTTTTCCATGTATCTCAACTACACCACTATCACTCAGACTCGTCTCACATTTTTCAGTCTGAGGAGGTTGAGCTTCTGGTTGATGCATCTTTTGAGGATCATCTGATTCGTATAGTTGATAGGAGCACAAAGGTTCTTTGAGGTCGGTAATTTCCTCTCGTATAAGTGCTATAGAAGAACATTTGAGCGCAGGACCAGACTTAGGACAGGGAGGCCAATATACATACTCGGTGGCAGGATGTATTCTTCGATATTCCATCACCACCCTTGGAAGGGAAATTTAGGGATGAATTTCTTTAAGGGGGAAGTTTTTAAGAACCCAGTTCTTCTTTTCAGGTATAATTTTCTTTTATTCTTTTTCCTTGAGTTATTTTTATGAAAACAAGGGAAACTAGGAAAACATATATTTTAGGAGGACATTCCATGTAATCCTATATACATGTTGTATAGTATGTCCATGTAGGATAGGGATACATGTCATATGTGCATGTTGGCCTAGGATAGATGAAAAATCCATTACACGTTGTGTACTTCCTGATACATGTCCGGTAGTCATGTCGGTAGGTAGGTGCAAGATGTGTAAAGTAAGTCGGCAAAATTATGAATAGTAAAATGATATACACACCATGTATATAGACTCACACACTGTGTACTTCTAATTTTCAGAATAAAATAGGTAGTATCATTATTCATTCCTCTTCTGGACAAAGGAGCTGTTGGGTGAAGAATAGGGAGAAGTGAGAGTTCCTTCTCCTCCAATTTCTTCATTTGGAACCCAATTCGAATGTCGTTGAAATCATTAGGATCCTCTCAGTATGATATTTCTTCTTCTAGAGTCTCTCTTCATAGTTTCTATTCATTAGGAAGTTATTTAGGGTTGATTATTTTCCCTTTTTTATATATTTACATCGTTCTAGGTTGATTCAAGGGTCGGTGTCAGAGTATATCAATTGTACGACATTGAGGTAGGTGGTCTTGTGCCTTTAGATAAATGTTGAGCTGAATATATGTGCCAAAATTCCATGAGTTCATTTAAGAGTGTTTCTTGGTTATTTAATTGTACTATGTTGATACCTAATGCTATTTAGGTAATATATTACTTTAAATTGAAGCATATTATTGCTAATTAATTGATATAGGGACACCCATGGGTGTGTTTCCCGTGAAAATCCATTTGTTCAAGAATGCCTTTGAGGCTTTTATTGTTTTTCCCAGTTAGGGTTGATAAAAATTTATTGTTGGTTGTATGGATTTCCCATGTGAGATGATTATGTTAATTCCATGTGATAGTTTAAGTCACATGAATTACTTTTGAAATAAAATATTAAATGATTAAAAGAGGTAATTAGCAATGGGCGAGCCATAGTCTAAGTTAAAAGACAAGGTTGGGCTCTTGTGAATAATTGCACCTTGTTTACCTTGGGTGAACCATTGTCTCGGTTAAAAGTCAATGGATGGAATCAAGAGGTTAATTAATTAAATACTTTGATAAATCCATATTTATGGTGGTCGAGATCACTTAATCCTCTTTATAAATGTCGAATGACCCTTCAATCCATTGAGGGAGACGAAGTTTGGGCATTATTAGAAAATTCTGAAATGCTGATATTTCTAGTTTTACCCTAAATATTTATTTATGCATATGGGTGAGATTTTATGATTATAATTAATGACTTATGAAATGCATTCTAAGGCAAATCACAAGCCTGGATTCAGTCTTCACTTCTACTTGTCTATATGACCTTTTGAGACATCTGTTGTGTTTACTCTTATACGGGGGATTGGTAGGCTAAGGCTGGATCTCAAGATAGTTGTACATAACTGAAATTGAAATACTAATGAACATGAACAGAATAAATGGATACTATATCTAGATGGATATCTTAATATTGAGAACTTCCTAGTTATTGTTTTTTATTTCTTATGCTTCATATATTCACTGATAGATTGGCACAGACCATCGGTGGTTGCTTACTAGGATTCATTTATCACACCCTATTTGGGCCATGATTTTGGGCCCAAACAGACTATGTTGTTATAAGTGTCGATAAGGGAAAGTCTCCCTATACAGGTACTTGATTTTTGTTTAGGAATATAAGAGCATGTTACCATCTAAAGGCTTTCAATACTTCTATGTTTTTTACCATACTTTGGTATTGTATTGTACTTGACTACAGTGTATCTTATTTCGTTGTTTTCTTAGAACATGTGACATGCTGCATCATTTTGATATTATATTCCTTCTGGTTAACATTAGCCTTCAATCTTCAGTTTTTTACCTCAGTTATATGTTGTTTACTTCTTTCTCTATTTATTAATATTTATTCCACTGTGTTACACTCTGCTAATGGGGGCATAGTTTTCCCATTATCACACCCTAGGCCCTTGATTCTAGTCGGTATCCTCTGGAATTTGGGGAAACGTGCTTGAATCCATGTGACCAACTAGGTATAGGGTACCATTTAGTGGTATCTGAATTAAGTATGTTACACCTTTTTCTCAATATCCTACCAAGGAGATTTCATACTAGTTTCATCAACTAATATACTTAAATAACATTCTTTATCTTGACAAAAATGAAATTGTCCTTAAACCGCTAAGTACATGGATTTAATTTGAATGTTCAATTTCAATTGAAAGGAATAAGATATATAAATCCATTAACAAGGATGGTAGGAGTCCTTTTTTACATAATAATTAATTCCATATCACTTATAACAACCTGAATGTATCCTACTTCACCGAGTGCAAAAGTGATCACTATTTTCAACAATTATTTTATGTGCACGATGGATGAAGTACATTAGTAATTGTCTCAATTAAAAGTACCAATACAAACATCCAAAGATTAGAATAAATAATTGCATGTATAATATATAGAATTAATATGGATGGGTATGTTCTCATATCATTGTTCTTATACATAACCTAGTGAGAATATCATGAGAATAGTATCAAGGTATTATGATCCTCCAATGCTGAATATTATGAATCACCTATATATCTCGATTAGATTTCATTATATTATATAACATATATTTTAGAGTACTATAATTCCACTTTAAGGTTCTCATCATACTAAGTAACTAGTATAACCTTTCAATGTGACAAATAATCAAAGGCTATTATCAACCTAATTTTATACAGAAGAACAATCAAAATTTGAAAAGATGTGTATTAATATTCAATACCATGATTATATATGTGATTGAAAGTAAAAGTTAGTTGGTTTAGGGGAACCAATTCCAGTGTACCCCCACTTGGACTATAGAACTGCTAAAAAAACCAAACCTGCTATATCTAAACTGATATTCATTATTTTGTTGAGATAAGTCTTTAGTCAATGTAATTAAATTGTTCTATGTCATTGAACTCTTCTAAATATTACCTCACACATTTAAAAAAAATAAAGAGTTTATACTTCTGAATTATATCTTTCATCCTTTAATATCATATTCACTACTTCATTAGGGATATCACTACATTATTATCACAACACAAGGTTATGGTGTCTCTATAACATGGAACCATATCAAGTTCCAAGAAAAAGTTGTGTATTCATAATGCTTCATTAGTTTCCTCAAAACCTAAAATATAGAAAGACTATACATAAAATTGGTGTCAATGATAACAGTTGAGGTTTTTTATCTCACAAATCCTTCATTGAGGTTAAAAACATATCCTAATTGAGATTTTAAATCATCTTGACTTATCTAGAAACTAGAATTTGTATATCTTCTGATCGTTATCTCATCATATCTTCTATAAAATAGAGAAATATCATTAGAATCATTCTGATACATTATGATAGTCTTTAATATCATCCAATAGTAGTCACCTATTTTTTCATGATATCTACCTAGTGTGATAAACGTATAGAAATCATAAAGTATGGTGCATAGTAGGGCATGATTGACAGATCATATAGTCAATGTATAAGGAATCCTTGACAGCCTTTGTCTCTTATCTTCTATCAATTGATATGTTTTATTGGCGAGATGTTTGATATGTAACATTAGAAACAATTCCATTTTTTAGGGTACCATACTTGATCTATTTAGTATCTTTTCAATTTATGTACCAATAATTAGTCCAAGTAGCCACATAGATCTATTAAAATTGTTCTTGATCCCTAGAATATAGGCTACATCACCTATTTCATTCATGGAGAATCATACATTAATCCCTATATTAATGGATTGTAATACAATTATATCATTTCCAGTAATAATAATTTAATCAACATATACTACCATGAAAATAAATGAACTCCTACAAAACCACATGAAGACATAGGGCTCAAATTTTTTCTTTATGAAATGAAAATTTCAGAGGGATTCATCAAAGTGAATGATTCATAATATTGATTTTTTAATTAACCTAAAAATGAATCTCTACAACTTTCATACTTTATTTGAATATATTATATTCAAAAAAAACCCACTATTAGTGTAATATAGTCATATTTTATAAGGATTTCATTATAGAAATTGGTTTTGAAATCCATCTTCCAAGTCTCATAATCATGTTTTTCTATTATGGAAAATGGAAATTTAATGAATTTAAACATAGAAATTGGTAAAATATTTTATCATTGTTTATTTCTTGATTATTCTTAAAATAATTATGCATTATCTATTCCTAAATGATATTAAAATTACATTCCATGTCCAGTTTATTCTTGAGTACCCATTTGAATTCAACATGATTTTCATCTACTGGAGAATCAACTAAGACCTAAACTAGTTTTTAGTACATTGAGTCCATATTATAATTCATGGATTCATTTAATATTTAATCTTATGAGATCCATACATATTCCTTGTATGATAGAGGTTCATTATTATCAACTACTAATGAATCGTTATCCTTAGTGTGTAGAAAAAATCTCTATCGTTCCGTAACCTCACTAGTGTTCATGGGTTATATTTGTGTCTTTGGAATAAATTATTCCTATGGTTTTTTTGTAATTGTTTCATTTTACAACTATTGTCTATCTTGATAATCAACTTCATTAAATTTAGTCAATATACCACTAACTCTTTTGGAGATGTTCTCTCTCTCAAAGAATGTAGAATTCATTGATAATATTACCTCTTTATCAGAATGTTTGTATAGATAATATCATCTGATTTCCTTATAATATCCTATAAAGATACGATTGATACTTCTAGGTTCTAGTTTTTTTCGAAGGGTTTCCTTAAAAAAAATTATGCAACTAAATACATGAGTATCAAAAAAAAATTTCCTCTTATACATCAACTCAAATAGGGTTCTGTTTGTCACATTATATAGTAATCTATTTATTATATGCATCTCAAAGTATAATTAATATCCTTAAAAATATAATGGGATATCAACATGAAAAAACATCGACCACACCATTTCCATCAATGTTCAGTTCCACCTTTCACTAACACCATTACACTATCGTTTATAAAGAGGAGTGAGTTGAGATAGAATCTAAAAATCCCTAGGAAATTCAATGAACACTTGGTTATGATATTATCTAAAAATATATAATATTTGATTAATTATCTTATTAATAATATTTTTATCTACTTCATTATTTAAATCCTTGAATTTCTGAAAAGAATCAGAATTTTTCCTCATTAAGTAGATAGTTTCATGACTACTAAAGTCATCCATAAAAGTTAAGATGTATGATTGTATAGCTCTTAGTTTAACTGAATATTTTCCACACACATCAGTATAAATAAAATTGAGAATCTCTATATCCCTTTGACATTTTCTACCAAATGGTTGTTTGGTCATTTTTTCCCTATAAACAATCATCGCATATATCAAGTGGTTTTATTTCAAAAGAATCTAAATACCCATCTTGATATTTTTTTTCATGTGATTATTGTTCACAATACCAATTTATTGATTCTAAAACAGGGTGTGAAATGATTCATGTAAACATGATTCATTATTTATTTCCAACACTTGATTTTTATATTTTTGTACATAAAGAAAATTACTAAAATCTAACATAACAAATAACAAAATTACAAAAAAAATAGTATCTTTTATTTACAAATTACATATAAATCCATCTATATATCATCATGACATGGATATATTGTTTTTTAACACTAAACATGTAATAAAAAATTTAAAGGACTATAATCATTCATGTTTTAAATGTAAGTTGGTGGTCTCTTATAGCGAAGGATGCCAGTTTTTATCCACTGGGAACTCAAGTATCCACCTAACCATTTGCAACCTTCCTTAATATATTTTGTTCCTTTATTTAGATACAAATATGATAACCAAAATTTATATATAATACCCAATTAATATATATGTATAAGTTATATTTGATAACAAATTCACCAAAATCCTCCCCAGTCTTCCTAATACAGTCCATTTCCTCTTCTAGAGGCCCTTCTTTCCCCAAGAAAAACATATTCTATCTTATTCCTTTTCCATATTCTATGTTTTCCTTTTCTTGGTTGTCCAGTGTGTAAAATAATTATATTTTTAATGAGATTTTTGAATATTGTACTTTAATTTCCATTTCTTTCTCCATAAGAACTCTAGTTTTTCATTCCACATTTCCTTTTTTACTAAAATAAATAAGATCCAAGAATGACTTCTCAATATTGTTCATATTATACTTCAAAATAAAGTTGGTGAATCTCTATGAGTGTGAAATAAGTATAAGATCAGTGCATGACTCATAGATTATATTAAAATCCATGATTTTCAAAAGCACGATAAATAAAACATCTTGACTACATGATTTTTAGCTATCGATCCATCTCCAAGATAAATGGTGAAGAGCACCTTAGAGATCTAATAACATTATATTATATCCTTTCACTAATTAAGATCAAGGAGGTGAGAAAACATCATGATGAAATATGGGTTTTATACACTATATGTAACTCACTATACATAGACGATAACATCAAACACTATATATCTAGCTCATCATCTAGGTGTCTCAAGAAGACAGTGAGATCCTTCCCACTCATAAACTTAGTGGGATCATCAATAACATTATACCCCTGCAAATAATACTACTACTCTTAGTTTATTACAATGTAAAAGTGCTCATACCACTCATGGAATTTACTGTTAGTATGAATAGTTTGTTTCTCCATTATTTAAAAATTCAATTTTGGGTTCACGTTACATGTAATTTTCTATAAAAAAAATATAATTAATATCTAGTAATTTACTATGATTATAGATAGTGATGTAATTAATATTATTTTTTACTCTGTAACTTTTTTTTCAAATCCCAATAGGCCTTAAAATTGAATTTGGAATATCTTTTCATGTGTATATTCTAGTACAATGGATCAATATATGCCTTCTAATAACACAGATGAGGGTCAGACATGTTATTTGATGGTATTTGGGAATTTGTAGTTTCCAATTTTATTAACTTGAAGTTCCTAAATCAGTTTAGTGAACTCCCCAATCATAAATCCTAGAATACGACTTCCTCAACACATGCCTCTTGTTTACGCCAAGTATCCTAGAGGTGATCAACCCTTGTTATGAACTAGTTCAAGTCAACCAAGAACTTTTCTTAAAACCCCATATCAGTTTAACCCTAACATAGGATATACAAGTACTCTAAAATATAGTTTCTTTTTAACTCAGATAATTGAAGGCCATAATGACATACTTTTTTCTTGATGAATTGTATCCTTTTTCCTAAATATTATGAATTTCATTATTTTTACATGAATTTTAATATTATATGGGTATTATATAATTAGTTAACCATGTATTGATAAAATAATTTATTTATAATCAATTTATTTTCTTCTATCTTGCATGTTTATTAATGAATTTAATTTATATGATCTTGATAAATCATTCAATAAACTTAAATAATTAACCATGAACTAGATAGAAATAAAATTAATATATATTGTATAATCATTAGATTTTTTATTATTTGATTTATCAAGAAGGGGATAAACTAACCTTGAACTAAGGGTAAAACTCCTTGAATTGATGTTCAGCTCAAGTTTCAGTATTCTTCTAATTCACTTATGTTTCTACTTGTTTGATTTTACCTTGGCTCCCAACATCAACCACTACCAATCACCTTAGTGATCCATCATTTATATATGTTTTACTCACATACAGGTGAGAGGGACCATGGGTATTGAGTTACATAAATATATCATGGAAAAAAATCTTGAAAATTATAAAGTGGGAAGATGATTCATATATCATGATTTTATTTTAATTATAATTATCAAAAAACACTTTCAATAATAAATTAAAATAAAATAAATCAAATGCATTCATGATTTGGTCAACGTAGTGATCATCGATGCATGTAATGTGTATGAATTTAAAATGAGATAATATTCATTTAAATTCATTATTTATTAAGGTAAGTTTATTATTATATTGTTAATTAATTTATTAATTTATCATATTTTTACATGAAAAAAATTGTATATTCCCATCATATGAAATTTTGAATAAATTAAATTAATTGATTTAATTTAAACTTAATAGAGTACATAACATGTACTTTAGGAAACAAAACATGTACCCCGTTAAACTACACATTGTATTATATAGTCCTTATCATATATAGTGAACATACAAGGCATGTCGAATAAATGATATGGCTTGTTAGTACACAGCTTTTAATTCTTGGTGGCAATCTAAGTATTTGACCCAATTTGTATATAACTTGGAATACATTAATATATGTGGAGTGTGCCTCTTTTAATGTTCATGAAGTATGCAGGGCCTATATTGAACATACACAATATCTACTTATAAGATTAATAAATAATTAAATTGTAATTTAATACTCTATATAACCCAATTAGATGGTATGTACTCCATCTACACACTATATAGTTTGGTATAATTCCAAAATTAATTTTCATTTAGTATAATTAATTTACCTGGTGAAAAGCCTATAATGGAATGTACTTCGTGTAAACCATTTTCAGTTGTATTGTTTGTGAAGCCTGCTACATCCCATGTAGTATATTTTGTAGCTATCTATATCACACACTTAAGGAATCAACATGTATCTTGTGTGAATATTAATGAGTTACATGAAATTTACACTAGCTTAATGCTTTTTAATATCATTTATCTTTTGTATCTTAATTGGTGGTCAATATGTGATATTTAATTAATACATTTCATGTATGTTGATCAAAAAGATTCTTCATTTCCTCTCAAAAGAAACCATGCACATTACATGGAATATATGATAACTACATGCTTTGTAACCCATTATTTCATGTTTCATCGGTCTTGGTCAATACACAATATGTAATGATATTATATACTCTTCTCCCAAAAGAAATACTTTAATTTATGCAATTCATCCAGATGAAGTGGAAAAGGGTGCATGATATGTATTTTTCAATTAGACATCATATAGACTGTTTTATTCAGTCAAAATATCTATAACCTCCAAATGGGATCTTCAATAATTCATCATATATTATTATCTTGTTCTCAGTCATTCTAAACTAAAGTATCATGTTATATCACATTTTGTATTAATGAATGAATAAACCATAAATTAAAATATAATAACAAATTATTTTATTAATGATTAATAAATAATTATAAATTAATATGTCACCATTCTAATACCACTTTAAGGTTATTGAGCATGGAATAAGTGGTTGGGACCTTGGTGAATATTAGTTTTTTCAGTTTTTTTAATAAATATTAACAAATAGAAAATAGCACACTTATAATAATTTAAGGGAAGAACTTTTTTATATATAATTTTTAAATTATTTATATAAATAATAATTACATTATCGAGAAAATATTTCTTTATTTTTGATTTGGTTTTCCACTCTTGTTAATAATCATTGTGGTAAAGGACCCAATGATAGAATCCCAATACTAGTGATCCACATGTGCTCCAAGAACCTCACAACATCATCGTAGAATCACCATGTACAAAGAGGAATGATTATCACCTCTTGAAACATCAATCTTTAATCCCTACAAGAGTCCATTTTAAGCATAAAGGATTCTTCTAGTTCTCTCAGGGACATAAGAGGGAGATGGAGGGTCATTCATATTCATTATTTAGAGAATTATATGGAATATTCTCTCATGGGTTCATAAAATTCACCATAATTTATTTTTCATAAATGATGTATAATCCAATCAATTAACCTACAAATAATATAACTAGGATTATATATCTAGGTTAATGTATTGGTTATTTCCCATAGTCCCTTGATCAAACACTAAAACCCTATATAATACCATAACAAATAATAATAATAATATTATTATTTCAATGATGTGTGAAAAATTAATGATTAATATTTTTATAATTTATTAAATAAATGGATTACTATTTATTTAAGGGATATTAACTTTATCAATCCCATCAAAGGCTTAATGCAATCCTTAAATCCTCCTCATAATTTTTAAAACCATGAATAATGAGTATTTTTTTAAATAAATAAATATAATTGCATTATTCATTCAATAAATAAATATGTAATCAATTTAATATGGATTATTATTATTCCTTAGATCATGAGGATAATAAATTTTTCTAATAATAAATACATATGTAATTTAACTGAGGATTTGGGTACTCTTGGTGTCATACCCTCTAGTCATGTTTCTTAGTGGCATTTGGTTAACTCACCTAATGTCCAATCTCAATGTCTAGAAATAAATCAAGGAACCCATTCCGAAACATGTTAATTTTTTAATGACAACAACCTCCTGCAAACTTTCACTATGTAATATGTATTGATATGTAATAAAGTAGTTTATATACTTGTTAAATCAATTTATATGCATGAATATCACACTTTGACTTCATCATATGAACTTATACCATGGTTGTGGTCCTAATTAACTATTTATATTCAAATAAAAGTTCATTAGATATATACTTCCATAAACTTTGATGAAATGGATTCTTTATTGATTTTTCCATTAATTTCATATCACTTGTGACTCACCCAACATATCATACTTAACTATGGTTATATGTAATCATATTTTTTTACAATACATCTATGTGCATGTTAGATGATATGAATTTATAAAAACCTAGTGTCTTACGACCTATAATGTTTCCATAGATTGGAATATGTAATGATACATATAACATATGGAATTCCTATTGGAAGTTTTGTTCTCATAACCTCCTCTCTTAGAGATTATTATGTGTGAACCTTATAAGAAGAAGTCTCAATGAATTATGATCCCTCACCACATTATATAATATTTCAAATGTGTAATTTATATAGATTCCATATATCCATAAAATATATATTTTAGAATTGTTCCATATCATTTCAATATTATCATCATAGATAGGAACTGCATTGACCAATGATGACATTATCACTGAAATGTTATGTAAAATAAAACTCATCATGTGGTATGATATTTACTAATTATAAAAACTATGGATATATAGGTAATTGAATGTATAAAGTAGTTGATTATAGGAAACTAACTCAAATAGACTCACACTTGGACTAAATCCAACCAATAATGTTTTTTAGTTTGAAAACTATAACATGATAGTCTTTATTATGTTGTGATAATGATTTTTGCAATGAATTTTTCATGTTCTCCTCTATTCAAAATCTACATATTATGACCTCACCCTTTTGAGAAAAATACATCAGTATGTGATATTTCTGAGGTGAATGCTTTTTCCTCTATTGTTACCTTGGCTTCTTGTTCTAGGTCACTAATAAAGTTTTATCACAATACATTGTTATAGGTTCACTATATCTAGTCACTAAATCAATATCCTAGATGATGTTTTGTATCTGTACTAATTTTTTATCTACCTAAAAATGTGAAATATACTCAAACTTTACTATATAATCTTTGAAGACTACTTGTTTAGAGATATTCCAGCTCATAGATCCTCCATTCAGGGTGAATACATATCTTTATTGTGATTTTAGATAATCTTGATCATTTTATAGACTAGTATCTACATATACCCTAATAACTATATCCTAACCTACTCCATAAACTCTAAATATATACTCATTATACCTCAAATACATTATAAGATTCCTGAATTCCATTCAATAGTGGTCTCCTAGTTTTACTTGAAATTCTTCTACCATGATCATAATATAAGAAAAGTCAATCCTGTTATATATCATGTCACACATGACCAATAATATAGTTTCTTAATAAATAATCTTGGTCATCCTCAATCTCTTATCTTGTGTCTAAGGACACCTTTTTTAAAGAGATTTATTCCATGTAACATTGTAAGTAATTTCATTTTGGATTATTCTATACTAAAACTATTGTGTATCTTATAAATTAATGCACCCTAATATAGTCCAAGATGCCTCTAAGATCTATCCAGAGAAATATTTATCCCTGTAATGAAATCTATTTTACCTAAATTCCCTATATAGAATTATATTATCAATGACCTTTTAACTTACCATAAAACAAGAATATCATTTCTAATAAGTAATATGTCATGAACATATAATCTAAGGAAAAAAACTCACTCCCACTAAACCACTTATAGACAAAGGGATCAAATTAATTATTTATGAAACAAAATAATTTTATGAATTCATTAATTATAATGTTCCATGATATGGATTCTTTCTTCAATATATAAATGGATCTATGTAACTTTCATAAATTTCTCACATATCATATATTCAAAAACCCATCTGGTTGTGTCATATAGACATCATTCATAAGGATTCCATTAAAGATAAAAATTTTCATATCCATCTTCCAAATATCATAATCATGGTAAGCTATTATGGATAGTATAATTATGATTTATTTTTATAGAAACTACAGAAAAGTTTTCTTCCCCTTCTATTCCTTGATGTTTCATAAACCCTTTCACCACTAGCCATTAATTATAGGCACTAAATTTAAATTTCATTTAAAAATTATTAATGAATACACATTTTCACTCAACAGATTTTATATCTACTAGAGTATTGACTAAACCCAAAAATAGTTCTATAACATGAAAAATATCTCAAAATTCATGGATTCATTCCCTTTTATAATATCTAAAATTATTATTTCTTATTTATAGGAGGAAGGTTCATTATTATAAATTAAAACAAATAATTATTCTAAGGATCCTGGTTTTATTATAAAATTATGAAATAATAATAACTAAGTTGGTGGGGAAAGAAGATAAAAGAAAGGAGCTTGAGGAAGGATGTTACCTCTTCTTTGGGTGGCTCATTTTTCTTTTAATTAAAGGGCTTCCTTGGTTGGATTTTTTGACTAAATCGAGGATTCAAGGATGAAGGTAGGTATATTGGGAGATTATTTGATAAGTTTTTGGGTGATTCAAAGGGCTTGATAGGTGTAAATAATTTGGAGGGTTTAGTGCCTTTTTAAAGTGGAGGAGTAGTGCACTCTTGTATGTTTTTGAAAAGGGAATTCCACCCACGTTATTCCTATGAAAATTTTCTCCAGTAATGGACAAAATTATATAAAATGGATTATACATTCTAAATATTACCAAATAATGGATTATGGTAAAGTTTCTATGTAATATTGGCCATTAAGTGTACAGTTTAGTCTGTTGTTAAGTTAATTTTTCTCTTTATCGTTGTAATTAATTTTAATTACTTTCACTAATCATTTTTTCAAAAAATAAGTTGAAATTATTTTTAAATATATTTTATTATGATTTCAAATATGGAATATATTTTTAAAAATTTCAATCATAGAAGTGGAAGAAATTAATTCAAATTTAATCCAGCAAATGGGACGACTAAGTGGGTTTTTAAAGTAAAAAATGTTTAAAAGTTGGGTATGTTTTTATATCTAATTTCAAATTAAAATTAACTACAATGACCTAAATTGGATTAATTTATGTAAAATTTATCTAATTAAACTTTAAAAAAAATTAAAAATATAAACTAACCTTATAAAGAAATTATATGAAAAATCAGTTTTGAATTTAAAACCAGTATTTGTTATTATTCATTAAAAAATGAAACTTCACAAAAAAATATCAAAAATTAAACCTAATCTATTTATGTGTTCCTATTTCAAATATGACATTTATTTTTATATGTAAAATAAATAAAATTTCCAAATAAAATTACTTAAAATTGGTTCACCATTAACATCCATTAAAACTACTTTTTAGAAAAATTAAAATTTTTATTCATAAAATTATATTAATTCTTATCTTATACCTATACAATCAATTGGATAAGTGTCGAAAATGTTGATTTAATATATTATATATAAATTTTTTTGAAAACATTAATCAAAATTAGTTTTTCTAACATATTAAGATACAAAAAATTGTAAATAAAAATATAGTTTTCCTAAAAAAGTAATTTCATTATTTTCAAATAATTCTTACATTTACTTATACTAGTTTATAACAAAATGATTAATTTTATATATATGTCTAAATAATATTTTAAAATTTTAGATAATAATATTCATAACTTCAATTAAAAATGCTAGGTGTTAGAAATAAAAATATTTTAACAATAATATTAATATTATAATGTAGTTTGATTAAAACTCAACCCTGTGTGTTATGAAAGATATCGAAGGAACTCATAATTGTGGGTAACAAAAGAAATAAATAGTGTTGTGTGTACCACAAGATAATTTAAGTCTTAAATTTTGTTAACTTAAGATAAATGTAGTTTTTTAAAATAAAAAAAAATGTATTCAGTGTTGCCTGAAATACAAAATATCAAAAAGATTGATTTAATTTGAAGAAAATATTTCACAAAATCATAGGTTGTTACATTATACCCCCTTAAAAAGAATTTCACCCTTGAAATTCATCTGGGTTGTCAAAAGTTTAATACTTTAAAGTTCCTTTTTTATAAACCCACATTGTAAAATTGAATACAAAAACATCCTCTTAAAAAGACAATTTGGAAACATAATGGATAACCAGAGTAACTCATAAGTAATTACCCACAAAAGAGAACATGGGTGGGAAGTGAAAACTTGGACATGGAAGATAAATATAACTATAAATTTCTAATGGATAGTAATATAGAACATAGTTAAGAGGAATTTAACAATCACAAAGCCATAAATATATGATGATCTAAGGGGTTATTTGATTCATCATAAATGAAGGTACTAAAATAATATTTTTGGTTTCGGGGACCTTTTTTATAAAGTACAATAACTTTATCCCGAAGATATACTTACTTGATTTTATTCCTTTTTATATTTCCAATCTCACGCTTTGGTTGTTACTTTCTCTATTTACACTTCATCTTTTACTCTATGGAATGAAGGTGAATTTTTTATTCCTTAAGTACTAACAGATCATGAGATCCATGACAAGACAACTCATATATCTTCTATTGTCATTGACATAAATTGGTTAGAACTGGTTATCCAATATGCATAAATCCTTATATTGTGAGATAATACATTAATCCTAAAAACATTATCTACTGTTTAAATTATAACACCACTAAAAGATGAAAATACACAACATTATCAAAAAGGTCTATAAATCATCTTAACATTTCTCCCCCAAATATCACAAAATATCTCTTGGTTTTCACATTCCAAATATGTGAATACCCTCATCATATATTCTCTTGAAACATCATAATAACCTGAATTACCATAAATCCTTTTGTAAAACATGAATTATTCCTTATTATAAATATTACTAGATATATTTTGTAAATCAAAGAAGTTGTAAACTTCATACATGATATCATATACCACTTTTAAACAAATCCTTTATCAGTTTTGATGTCACAAATATTATCCAAATTAATTTATCCAAATTAATCATCTCTTTGTCTAAGCTAAACACAATTGTCTCATGATCTTGAACACATTAAGGGTTACCTTTTCTTATTTATTAATATCACATTTCTATTAAATAACTTTTCTAAGTATTTTTCAACATTCAACATATCATTTTCAATCCTTAATGAAAAACTTATACTGAAAATACCTATATATTTCATGATTCATATAACATAATCATTGAATTCCAAAACATATACTCTTTAATAATAAAAATCTATTATTTAACCATTTCTAATTCTTCATCATCTAATCCCTTAATAGCCTTTTCCTAAAATATGAAATGTGAATCACGTCTTAAGGTTTCTAAACCTCAATCCAATCATTCTTGATATGTTTAATGTAAATAACATTATAAGAACATCCCGTAATTTTCACATGTCATTTTCAATCTCTTTATCTTTAACAGTATAACAAATGAACGTGGGACTTCCTAATTCTCTTCATGAGATTTCCACTTAGGAAATAAATTTTCATCATGCTCGTACATTCCACATTTGAAACATTCAATGTTAACCTTGTTCCTTCTAGTTCTTTATAATGAATAAAACTGCAAAGCATAGGGTGAGAAATTCTTATCATAGTAGAAAACCACATAATCCTAAAAAATTACATATAGGATGTCTAAATATTGAAACCTACTTCTTTAATCTATAATAATTTAGTTTTATCATATGTTATTCATAATAATATTCCATTTAAATCCTTTATCATGGATCATAATGAGATTTTGAGTTACAAAAGCATATCCCCTATGAGTATCATACTAGGTGTACAATACGGTCTATTTTCATGTACCAGGTTACGCTCTAGTTAGACCCAGCACAACTTGTCGGAGTTGTTACCCCTTAGTAAATATATGCTAGATCTACATCCACTTATTGTATATAGACATGTATATATTTCTAGTAAACCACTCACTTTATCCTTTACCAATATATATATAATAATTTCTTATACTTTTCCTCATCCTTAAACTTATTCTTAGAGATATCCTTATAAATATCCTTATAAATATACCTAGGGATATCATTGAAGTTTTCCCGTCACAGTTTCTATAGGTTGACTAAACCTTCACTTTGATAGAAACTATAACAACCCAGTCCTAATGTACATAGACATTACATCATTTTTTAGTAATACATAAAACATTACACAAACCAATTCCCAAAGACTGTATTAATTTAGTACCTTTGGAAACATTGAACATAAATATTCTAAATCAGTGAAACATCTCCAATGTTTCCTAAAAATATCATCCCCCTTAGTAAGTTAACTTAAAAACCATTCTTCATAATATAGGGAAAGAAAATATAAGAAAGGGGTGATCTTTAATTATCATTAAGGATAAATAAAGAAAATATATAAGCATAAAATGAAAAAAATGGTATGAGAACATGAGCATAACAATCGAAGAGCATACCCTATGTATCAAAGATATGAAACATAAGACATGGAATAAATATTTATAGTTCATAATACATGAATCATAATATAATCAAGAACTTGAACCATATGATAATATCATATAAATAAGACATAGAATTTGTGTCAAACATATAAACAAGTAATATTTTTCCATATAAGTCAAGGCTCATTTCCAAAAACTTATTAAGGAAATTTTTTGGGACTACAGCTACTGGGCGGGATACACCATTGTCCCTAGTCATAGTCCTTTACTTTTAATGGATTATGTTTCCCCATCTTCCCATAGTAGAATGGGTTTCCCCATCTTCTAATAGTGGATTAGGTTTCCCTATCTATCCACAGTGGATCGAATTTCCCTATATTCCCATTTTGGATTGGGTTTACCCTTATCCCTATAGTGGATAAGGTTTACACTTATTCTAATTATGGATTGGGTTTCTCCATCTTCTCATAGTGAATCAAGTTTTCCCATTATCCCATATTGGATTGGGTTTCCCCATCATCCCATTATGGATCAGGTTTCCCCATCTTCCCATAGTGGATCAATCCCATTGACACGATTCCCATTATTATATTATGATATATAACTCTTTATCCAATTCATTGAAGGTAGATATAGGTCCCTCCCATCAAATAATAAAATCATTCATACATGTGCCACAAGAAAATAAAACATTCATCTTATCATGACCCATAAAAAAGATGGGTTTCATAGACATCACATCAAAACCCGTGAAATGAAATGGGTGTCATAAAATTTTCATCACATAATAACCTATAGAAAATAGATAGGTCTCAAAATCATTTCATCAAAGCATAACCCATAAAAATAATCAAGTTTCAAAATCATATAACTGGTGGAAGAGAAATGGGTTTCATTAACATTATGCTTTAAAACATAAACCATTTAGGAAATAATATGAATTTTATTCATTGATAATGTCCCTAATAAAGCTTAAACTATAGAAAATGATATCATCTTAGATGAAGAAAGATTTTTAAAGAAAATGTGAAACATTTCTTAAGGAAAATAACCTTTATTAAAAAATCCTTTTCATAAACCATTTTTGAAAATACTATTTTTATAAAGAAAGATTTACAATTTCAATTAAATAAATTCTTGAGCAAATTGTTTTCATTGAAAAAAACTATTTTTAAAACAAAACAAAATTTGAAAACATTTTTCATTTTAAATGTATTTTAAAACTTATAAAAGAAACCTACAAATATTTTGAAAACCATTTTCCATGAAAAATTATAAAAGAATCTAAAAAAATTTAGAAAAATTTCACTTTTAAAATACATTTGAAACTTATAAAATAATATTTGAGACAATTGAAATCGTTTTCTTTGAAAATAAACTTTTCAAAACATGTAAAGTAATCTTTGAAAATCACTTAAAACACTTTTAAAACATAAAATAATTTTTGAAACCCCTTTTTCTTTGAAAATGATTTTAAAAACTAAAAATTTAAAATATATTAAAAAATATATTTAACAAATGATCTTTTAAAATTACAAAGGAAGCATCAAGGAAATGGTAGTCATGAAGGTGGGTAAGTTCATATATATCGAACATTCCTTTTTCACCTTAAAAGTTTAGAAATGTGTCTTGATTGAAAAATTAAAATATGATTACTTTTGGAAAACAAATTCTAAAAAGTTAATACATGCATAAAATTTTCCTTTAAACATCATATTATAATAGTAAAACATTTTCTAAAACATTTTTTGAAAAAAAAATTTGAAAGAACACGGTTCTGACTGAAATGAAAGATAAATTTGGATTTTCATAAAAATATTATTAATTATAATAAGTTTCAAAGAGTGAAAAAATGGTAACATTGCATGGATATAAAATGAATAAAAATATTATAAGAAAATTCATGAGATTTATTGAGATATGGATCATAATATTTCATCAATGGAAGAATAATCATAAACAATCTTTATAAATGATGAGATTATAGCAATAAATCATTACCACTTTGGAAACACTGAATCATAATAAAATAGAAATAATATAATTAAATTAATATTAAAATATCACAAAGATAAGTATATTAATTATATAAAATTAAAAAGTAATTATATACAATGCATAGAAAAATATAGGTGCATAGCATGGCATGTGTCTTAAAGAATGAAAATTGAGACAAAATTACTTAACCGGTTTGTTACGTTTGAAACATTATACTCTTGAAAAAAAATATCATAAAATTGATATTTAAATAACCATAGATTTAATTATATGATTCATATAATATGTTTATATGCAGTATACATACCACACAAAATAAATTAGTATTGAATAAGGCATTTATCTCGCATAAATAAAAAGTGAGATGAAATCCCTTTACCTTAAGTCCTGACTATCATCATACATATTAAACCCACATATATAATGAATATAAGTTTACTATAAATATATAAGGAATAATATTATTTTATCTAATACCGTGTATGAATTTTTTATGACTTTATATTACCCACTATTAACAACTCCTTATTAATGTTATGTTTCTGGTAATATTCACTTTATTTTTCATATATGTTTTGACTTTTCATTCTTGGTCATATTACTTAGATCATGATTTAATTATTTAAAAAATGTAAATCATAGAATAAATATCATAAATATTCATAATATATTTATTTTTAATAATATATATGAGATAAATGTTGGAAATGGAATACACTGTTCATGGAGACAGTAGGATATAAGTACGCATTAACGATATTTTCATTTTATTATCATATTGAAAGAAAGTGAGTGAATGAAATATATGTATATATAAATATATATTATAATTACAGTATCATTATTATTTTATATATAACATTTATGTTCACTAAAATTATCCTTAATACATTTCATGTAAGGTGTGAATGAATCACATCGCTTGGAGGAGGCGGTAGTCCACACTTCCCCAAATGAAATTATCATACTTTCACAAAATGGAAAGAATAAAGGTATGTGTTATATAATAATTAAATAAGAATAAATCTTCATGAATATCATATATAAAATATAAAGATATATTTTCCATCCTAATACCTAATAATTAGAGGTAGTAAAGGAAAAAACGACCAACATCATTTTGTGAGGCAACTATTCGTTGTACACAAGAACGGTAAGTTTGTTACCCATTAGATGGAAGTGTCTGTAAATGCAGGTCGAACCCCTAGAATAAAGAATATATGTATATTTAGAATAATATTTTTATTTTATATGCACGGAATAAGAATAATTGAGGTGGTGGAGAAAGAAAATAAAAGAGTTTAAGGGAGGATATTACCTCTTCTTTGGGTAATTATTTTTACTTTACAAAAAAGGTCTTCATTGGTTGGATTTATTCTCAAAGGGAGGGTTTAAAGAGTAATGGGGTAAATTTTTTAGATTATGTTATAATATTTTTAGTGATAGAAAGGGCTTTAGAGGTGTGAATAAGAGGGACATATGACTGCCTTTTTATAGTGGAGGAGGAGTGGGATTCTTGTTAATTTTTGAAAAGGGAATTCCATACACATTTTCCAATGAAATATGGATCTGATAATGGACCAAATTATATAAAAGGTATTATGGGGTGGAAATATTGACATCCAATGTATTTTGGGAAAGTTTCTAGGTCATTTTTTCCCTTAAGTGTAAGGTTTAGTCCCTTGTTGAGATAATTTTACTCTTAATCATTGTAATTAATTTTAATTACTTTGACTAATGTTGTTGTCGAAAATATTTTTACCTTATTTGAAATTATATATTATTATTATTCAAAATGTTTGATACATTTTTTCAAATACCAATAACAAAATTGATAGAAATTAATTTAAATTTAGTCTTGCATACAGTACGACAAAGAGGGGTTTAAAAGTAAAAATGTTAAAACATTTGGTAAGTTTCTATATCTAATTTCAATTTGAAATTGATTAAATTGATCTAAATTAACTTTAATTGATGAAAATTTTATCTAAATAAACTTTAAAACTAATTAAAAATATAAATTAATCTTTTAAACAAATTACATAAAAAAGAAATTTTGAATTAAAATCTTGTATATTTCACTATTCAATAAAACATTAAACTTCACAGAAACATACCAAAAATTCACCCTAGGATAGTTTTTATGTTACTATTTAAAATATGAAGTTTATTTTAACATATAAATCCAATTAAAGCTCAAAAATTTTAATTTAAAATTGGTTCTCCAATAATATTGTGTTTGTATATAGAAAAATAGCTTACTTATAAAAGTAATTTATTTTTTAAAAAATAGTTCTTACATTTACCTCTACTAATTGATAACCAAATGATTTATTTTATATACATATGTAAATTATATATTCATAATTTAGTTAATAGTATTTTTAACTTACATTCTAATGGATAGGTGGAAGCTATAATAATATTTTCATAATATTATTAATAGTATATTATAATTAGGTAAAAACTCAGACTTATGTGTTATACAAGATATCGAAGGAACTCCGCATTTTGTGTAAAACAATACAAACTAAGTTTTGCATGTACTGAAAGCTAATATGTGTCTTGTGTGTAGTACATAGAATCCAAATTTAATTCTTTTTATATAAAAAATTTTATTTAGTGTTTCATGAAATGAAAAATATCAAATAGATTAAATGAATTTAGAGAAAAAATATCAAAAAATCTCAGGGTGTTATAGGGGAACTCTTGAAATTTATTTAATTATTAAATTAATATAAATTACATTTTATGGAAAAATGGAACTAAAAAATATATATATATGAAATATTTGAAAATTATGGGTTTAAATTATCTAATATAATAAATTTTTTAAAAAGTTTAGGTGGTTTTTTCACCCTTATCCCTATATTTTAACCCTCATTATACCATTTGACAATTAATGTGATATGAATGTTTCTTACTATTTAGGGGAAATAAAAGTTACTATAAAAGTACACATGATTAATAAGTAGAACATGTATGATATTTTAAACCATATTCTATTAACATGGAAAAATATATGATTTTAAAAAAAATTGAAATCATTAAATAAAATATTTTTTATTAGAAAACATCATTAATTTCATTTTTGGAACTATTCATTTAATTTGACTTTGAACTCAATATGAAAAAATATAATTAAAATATAATCCATTAAAATCCCTAATATGTTAATTTTCTATATAGAAATCATGATATTTAATAACTCATCCAAAAACATTAATTTTAGAGTTTTTAACATCATTTACATGATTTTTCTATTTCTTACACAAGCATTGTGTCAATGTTATATAAGCTCTTAAGGTGATTATTTCATCACTAAATTTTAAATATAAAATACCCTGAAAAAAATATTAATATTTCAAATTAATATATTTAAATAAAAATAATATTTTTTTTATACCTATCAAAAAATATTGAAGATATTAAAAATAGTAGAGTGAAACATTTGACTTTATCCTTTACTTAAATATTATAAAAGTCATAATCATGAATAAATAGAAAAAAGGTCATATTTTTTATTTTTGGATGATTATAGACGAAATTGAATCATCCAATGAAATAAATTAATGTTTTAAAGGAATAGTTAGCCTTATAACATTAGTTTTATCCCTAATTAACACATTTTACCTTTAATGTGGTGACAAAAAATTCCTATGGTTACTATTCATCATGACCAAAAATAAAAGGGTATTATTTTCAAAATTTGGATATAGTAATTTCAAATATGGAATCCATTTTTTCAAAATATATTTCTAGAAGTTAAAGAATTTAATTAAAATTTTAACCCACAAAACACAATGAAAATTGGTCTTTCAAAAAAATGCATTTTAGGTATAAATAATGTTTTAAACCAAATTCAAGTATAAAATTAATTATAAATATATTAATTGGATTATGTTTAATCAAAAGTAAATAATAAAATTATAAAACATATCCAAAAAATAATTTTACATTTTAAAAACTTGAAACGAAAATACAGTTTCTAATATAAATCAGTATTTTTCACTATTCATTAAAAAATAAACATTTGTTGAAAAATATCAAAATTTAACCCTATGGAAAATAGTATAAACTTATTTAAAAAATGAAATATATTTTGTAGAATTAAAATTATAAAATTTATAAATTAATACTTTAAATAAAACAATATAATATATATAAACAAATTTAGTTAGAATATTACTATTTCCCCTTTGATTGGAAACTTACTTAATATTATTATACTGAATAAATAACTATTAAATATAATTAATTAATTTTAATAAGTCCTGAGAATTATTTATTCTAACATTACGTAGGTTTTTACATTCTTCCCCTATTTTGGAAATTGCGTCCTGATAATGTTTTTCATTACTTAAACAAGTGGGGATATTTTTTCTTCATATCATTTTCTGATTCTCAAGTTGCTTCTTCAACCCAACGGATTTTACAAAAAATCTTAACTTAATAAATTACCTTATTCCATAATGCATTCTCTTTATAGTTAATATTCAATAATGGATATTCCACATAAGAAATTTATTCTTCCAACTAAACTACTATAGGGCTCAAAACTTGAGATATATCTGGCACATATTATCTTAATAATGAATATTGAAATGCATCTTGTGACTCATGTAAAAATGGAGTAAATACCAATAATTATGAAAATGATCTATATTTATCCAATATTTTATATGGAATAATGAACCATGAACTTATCATTCCCCTTCTACTAAATCACATAACACTTTTGAATGGTGAAAATTTAAGAAAAACATGTTTGCATACCTTGAAAGAAAGATCTTTTCTCTTTTTATCTACATAACGTTTTTGAAAACTCAAAACCATATTCATGTGATACTGATTAATATACACTATATCAAACATTTCATCTACCAATTATGGTCCCAATAACTTTCTTTCTCTGCCATTATCTACACAAGTTGGATTCTAACACCGCCTTCTAAAAAATCCACAAAAAGTGAAATCTATAATATGGAATGAAAATGTTATTATAATAAAACTAAACCAATGTTTTATATTAAACCAAACACCCCTGATAATCAAATTAACAATCTGAAATAATATCCAAAAAATTCTCATTCACTCTAACTATCAATCATATTGATGATGAAAGGTTGTATTGAATTTTAATTCCATACACAAAGACTTATGAAACCCTTTCTAGAAATTAGAGGTGAATCTAGGATCATGATTAGATTTATTTGAAATATTAATCTTCATGTAATATAATTATATATTTATCATAAAGTTAAGTAAGCGGATCTACATACATGTTATCTTGAATGTGGATAAAATTATCAAATTTAGTTAATTGAGCAATAATTAACCAAATATAAATATTACCTTGAGATGTATTTAGTAATCCCACCATGAAATCCAAGGATGTATTCACCCATTTTCATTTATGCACTATCAGAGGTTGAAGATTCCCCTTCAATAATTGTCGTTATGCATTAACCTTTTGATAATTCAATCATTTCTTTGAAAATTTACAAATATATTTCTTCATTCATTTCCACTAGAAATATTCCTAAATTTATACATTTCTATGATGCCAGGTTTAATAAAAAATTTAGATCTATGAGCCTCACTCAATAGTTCTTACTTCAACATGGGGTCACATGAAACACATATCATTTTCACAAATCTCAAAACACCTTCTTTTTCATTATTATGTTCTGGAAAATTTCCTTTCTTAACCAATTAGACATTTTCCTGTAAAACATTACATTCCTTCTAAGCTTCCATAATCTTGTAAAAAAAGAAAATTATACGAACACATGTAACAAATTAGATGTATTTCCTACATGAAATATTTCAAAAGAAACATTCATCAATTCATTACCTAAAGGACCATCTTCCAGAAAATTCATAGTTAATAATGGATTGTCTTTATGAATCAAAGCATCATCTACTTAGTTTTATTTTCTTGGATGGTAATGAATTGTGTTGTATTAATCCTTTCTCAATTCTATCCATATCTTCTATCTCATGTTCAACTCTTTTTGAGTTAATATATAATTAAAACTTATTTAAATCCAAAGAGTATGGAATTAATTTGTTGATAATATTTGTGTAACAGATTGTTTGATGATAAAATTGTTTATAACACATGTAGAAGGTGATCAAAGTGTTTCTAGGGATTTTAGAAGATCCTAATAGTTATTTCCCAACATATGTCGTTGAAAATAAGCTTCATAGAAAAACATATCTGAATATTACTAACATATTGAAGTTTTGACAAAGTGATTATTGGTAAAATGAAGAATCCCATGGGTTTATGGAGTGTGTTACATAATAATGTGAAAGAAACACCACGCTATAGTGGTGATTGTGGTTGGTTTTTTATGAACGACCATGTCATGGCGGTGTATGTATCTATGTTGCAGATATGATGTTTAGTAGTGTGCTATATCATAGAAAATATTACTACATCTATGAATATATTAATATTTCATAAGTTTGTATGTAAGGTTGAAAATAGAAGACCAAATTTGGTTTCCCAGTCAAGCTAGTTCAACTCTACACATGTGAAAGAAAGCTCGACCATGTAGGGAAACTAGCAAGGCCATCTAGTCCACGATAGGACTATGGATATAGGAAAGAATGCAAGTGGGTATGAATGTGTGATGAAAAGTAGTAGTTTTCACTACAATATGGAATTTTTGGGGAAATATTATATGCTAAAGAGAGGAAGTATTGTGGAATCTGGGATAGGACCTCATTACATGCATGTGGAAAGTTAATGGGTGGAGATGAATTGTTTTCATGATATTTCAAAAGTCAAGTTTTATGTGGGACTCAATGGTTTTATGTTATGAAATAGTGAATGTAACCATGGTGTAGAGTTGGTTTCAGAAAAATATTGTTAGACTATAGAATTGGGGGTGTCCACATTGTAACATGTAAGACTATTCCACAGTCCCCATGGAAAAGAAGAATTCTATTCCATAACTATTATTTTCAATATGGAGTGTCTGAAATTAGAAGAAGTAATAAATTCATACTTCTAAGGATACCATGTCGTGGTGGTATTTCCATGTCATTGTCTATACTGTTTGATAAATGGTTAGAGGATACCATTTCTGATTTTATGTAGGAGTAAATATAGGAGTTCCTACATGGGATAAGTGTATATTTTCAATCAAATATGTTCCCACTACAATGTTGATGACCATAATGAATCATGATAAGAATATTTTTTGGTTTCACTATAAGAAATTTTTTCATGAGTATGTGTATATAAAACATGTGATACTACATCAAAGAATATATAGCCATGCCACAGCAAGGTTGTTTTTAGTCAGTAGGTGGTTCCACCAAAAACTAAAAGAAGGGTGTTATTACTTTTACTTAAGGGTTTCCAAATCAGATTCAATGGATTACTATGATCCCATTGTAAGAGTCGGTGTCCAGGAACCAACTGGTTTTATTTTGATTACATGGATATTTAATGTACTATTACATATTGTTCATTGTTCTACATGACTATGATGTAATAATATCCTAGAGTATTTTTTGCATTGATAAGGTCATGGAAGTTCCCTGCTATGATGAGAACCTTGAAATGCTATAACAATATTCCTAAATATAGTTCTATAGTTATATGACATACTATGATGGTACACATAGCATGAAAAATGTCAAGTGAAAGTACTCGTAAGTATATGAGACTTCCTCTCATGAAGTTCTCACTTGGTAATCTCCAAGATAGTAGATTATGTGAATAGACCCGCTAGTAGGAATTCCACATGTTTTGTTGTCATCAGATATTTCTATCTGCGAGCATGTGTAATGATCCCTAGACATTAAGATTATCATTAATGCATGTCACGACTCCCGTACTTTTATTTATTCATGAAAATTGTCGAGCAGATAGTTGACAGCAAGTCGGGTATGTTGGTTGCGTCACGAGTGCCATGTTATTAATGGATATTTCAAGGATGGATTTGTACCTTCCATTTATGGAAGTTTATATCTCGACCCATTGATTGAAAAATAACTGTCACACGAAATTCCATGTCATGGTGTAACGATGAGTTTATTTTAGGTAGTCAAAGAAGAATGTACGAAGCATAAAAGTTTATGACACTATCATGAAACCTGCTTGATGAGATATTGTGAGAAAGGGATTATATTACACAGTGTGCGTTTGTATGTGGATGTCACTATTATGAATTTAAGTTCTTTTTCCTAGGTACCTTGACCCATTTCTAGACAATACTCTTAGACTTTAGGCAAGCCCAACTAATTCAACAAGAAAGAATCCTAGAGGGTCACACACTCAGTGTTTTTGGTGGTCTCGGTTAAATTATATTTGAATTAAATTAATGTAATAAATATTATTCTCAAGACTGTGGAATAATATTATTCATGTTAAAATGATCACATAAATTAAATAAAATATATTTGTTTATTTGGTTGAACATTTAATAAATATTTATTTACTAGTTTTTAAATAAAATATTTATTTAAGAGAATAAATTATTTATTTATTTATTCAAGTGTTCAACAAATGGAGGTGGAGTTCTAGTGGATCAAGGTCATTCCAGTAGTCAAATAATTATTTTCAATATGGTAAATAATTATTTAACTAGTTGGAACAAGTTAAAATAATAATGATGTTGCAATTATTTTGTGACATGGAATTTTATTTATAATTGCATTTTGCGCAAGTTGACGAACCATAAATAATGATGTGGTATTATTATTTTGAGGATGGGTTTTCTCTAAGTTCATTAATGTATTTAATTTTTGTTGTTGAATTAAATATTGTAACTAAAGTTCCATGCATATAAATAGACAAGTACACCTATTATGCCAAAAAACACATGACACCACAAGTTTGGTCAATTGAGAATTGTTTATCCAAACAGTTTCTCTCTTGAATCCTCTTCTCCCCCCTCTAATTAATGAGATACGTTCTTCAAGGCCGAAGAAAAATCGGTCATGAATGACCAAAATAAGACACTCATTTCACTGCCCGAGCACTTAGAGAATGAGTGGTGTTGATCGGAGGCCATCGGATCACGTGTGGATCACCACTAGAGGGATTCTAGTTTGGATCCTTACAAGTGCAATGATATAATCCAGAAGGTTCATTCCAGATGATCAACATCATCAAAAAAATACCTAAGACACAAGTATTTTTTTCTTAATGAAATTAATTAAATTAATTATAAACATGACGTTCAAGATCCTCTCTAAAGGTTTTAGTCCTCTTCCTTATTTATCTAAAACTTTGATTATATTCTGTTGAGACTGGCATTCATCGTCGTATTGATCCCAAATTAATCATTGATCATGGTAAAAATTAAAGTTGGGTGTCGACCCAACCGTGCTTTCACTGCCCCCAGAACCTTCATGTGGTATCAAAGAGGATAAATCATAGTTTATAATTATTTAAATATTTCGTTTATGATTTATGCATTTAATAATTTAGTTGTTTCTATTCAAGTTAATGGTTCCGCAAATTTGAATCTTGAGATCTGTTTCTCCTCTTTCGTTTCTCGTTCACCTTACAGAAACAATCTTTTATTTTAATTTTGATTAAAATAAAACAAAGGATCTCATCTGGAGGTGCCAAAGGTTCCTGGTCGTACAACACCATAATATAAGACATGTATTTGGAAGTACACATTGTGTAGTAAATTTTCAATGCACAACGTCTTTTCCACTAAACCAAGTCGTGTCATTAGAGTTTATCTAGGTCTTAATGAGTTCATGTGTGGACCAAGAAGAGGTGGCACGCAGTTTCCAGATTACACATCATGTGGCCCAATGGACACAGTGTGTAGTCCCTTCGGGTTAGGGTTGGACCATGTACCTCATACATGACTTTCCTGGCGGGAGACCATGTAATGAGGAACTACATGGCGTGTGGCCCACTGGACACGTCGTGTGCTCCGAAGATTTCTGAAGTACACTCACACGATGTTTCCCTGGGCATGTACTTCGGATGGATGGTGAACAATAGTACATTCAATGTAGTTGGAACTACACATCGTGTACTCATCCAAAGTACACAGATTTATTAAAATTTATTATTATATTATACAAACCCTTGATCTGTGTACCATCATGCGAGTGTAAAGCTGAGTCACAATACCTGATAGATGTTTATATACATGTTTTTAATTTAACATCTATGTAATGTTCATTTATACTCATTGGGTAGTAATGAATAGGAATTCACTAGGTTGTCTCCAAGGTAAAAGTTACATAAAAAGATAATTTTAAATGAATTTATTTTTTAAAATTATGATGGATGTGAATCTCAAGAAAATTCAAAAAAGGGTTTAAGATAAAAGTATTGATTAATTAAAGATGATAATTAATTGATTCAGATCTCATTTATCTTAAACAATGAAAGTTAAATAATTTAATGATTGTTTTATTTATGTGTAAATATCATCCAATGTATGGATGATCATGAGCAAGACCAAGACCTTTTTATGTGTATGGTTTCATTTAATTTATTTATTTAAATTAAATTTGTTGTCATGCGATCCTTCTCCTCATTAATATGTAGGGCATGGATGCCAAGGATTTCTTTTATGTAAAACCCATTTTTACCCCTCACCTACATGTGAGGTAAAAAAAGGCATATGTGATGGATGAAACTCCCAAGAAAGTGTAGGCAGTTTAGTCTTGAGACAAGATGAAACCAATCCCATGAGATACAGAGGTGGACAGGTGGAAGCTGTAAACAAGAACCCAAAAGGTTCGAGGTTTTTCTGCCCTAGGTCAGGGTTAGATTATCAACCGCTAAAAAAACTAACCATTAAAAAAACTTATGATCATTACATTTAATTTATTTTATTTCTTTCAGTTCCATGGTTTATCATTATGGATGTGTTTTCATGATCTCATAATCAATGAATTAAACAATCGTGCAAGATGGAACTAAAATAAACCAGAATTATGCGTAAATATTTTCAAGACATGATTAATCACTTAAGTAAGTTCCAATTAATATTAACAATCATGGGATAATGATAATAATCAATTCAAACATAAGATATAAAAATCCCTCAAATAAAATATTAAATCGGACCAAGCCTTCTATTACTTGATTAAGTAAAAAACTCAATAAAACTATATGTTTGACCAACCCTTATTGGGACACTTACTTTTATACAGGAATCCCTTATGAAAGGTTTTGGGTTGACTTAACTGTATTACATCAAGAGGAATAGACCTTGCTAGACTTGGTGTAATATTTGAGGCAAGAGTTTAATAAATCCTAAAGTCTTGCTTTTAGGATTGGGGAGTCCACTCAACAGATCAAGGAGATGCAAGCCCGCAGTTGGCAAAGACCTGCCTACGTAAATACCTTCTAATAGCTTGACCAACCCTTTTTTAGGTTATGTGAAGGGGAATATGGATCCTTGCCACTAGAATTTCATGGAAATTAGACATTCTAAGTTCAATGGTGAGGGCCATTGGGACTTGATAAAATAGTGGGAGACTTAATAAAATGTATTATTTCTCATAAAGTGTAATCAAGAAAGTACTAATGATCTGCTCTTTTAATTGTAGAATATAAATGACAAGCTCGTCAACCACACTATCTCTATGATCAATTCGGGATAAATACAACATCCTCACCTGTTGTAACTTATAGGAATGGTTTAGATGCCTTCGGGTTATCCTACGCCATGAACGGAAGTCTTATGTGCTAGAGTCAGCATTACCTGATCTACCGGCCAAAGAGGCGAGTGATGAGGATTTCCTGATCTATGAGAAACACGTGAATGATGCATTTGATGTTTAGTGTTTGGTGTTATCATCAATGTCTAGTGAGATTATGAAGTCTTATAAAAACAAGGATATTTATAGCATGCTCGAGAACCTCTATAGTCTTTACTAGGAGAGAGCATGATAGGAAAGGTTTGAGATATCTAAGGCACTCTTTCAGAGTAAGCTTGGAGAAGGTCCCCCAGTTGGGTCTCATGTAGTAAAACTCGTTGGCTACATTGAGCGCCTAGAGGTTCTAGGGTTTAAACTCTTCGAAGAACTAGGCACCGATCTCATTCTCGCATCACTCTCTCAGATCTTCTCTAAATTTGTTGTCAATTTCAATATGAACAACATTGAGAAGTCTCTATTTGATCTTTTTATCCTCATTATCCTAGTGGAAAAAGATATGAAGCATGAAAAGCCTTTTGTAATTATGGTGAATAAGAGGAAAGGAAAGGGAAAGAGCTTTAAGCCCAAAGCTTCTTCATGTCCTTCCAAGAAAAGGAAGATCAAAGGGGAGGAAAGGGAACAGAAGGTTGTTTATTTCACATGTGGAAAGAAGGGCCACTGGAAGAAGAATTTCACCCATCCTAAGAAGCAAGGGGAAGATTCAAGTGAGTTTGTTATCGAATGAAATCTATTTATTTCTATAAATTGGGTATTAGATACAGATTTTGGTGCTCACATATGTATCCAAATACCGGAACCATGTAGATTCTAGAAGATTGACCGAGGGAAGGTAAATCTACGAGCATCCAATAGATCCAAATTTGTTTTTGTAGCTATCAGGGACTACCAACTCACGTTGCCAACTGGGATGATCTTGGTGTTAAAGGGTTTTTATTATATTCCTTATATTACTAAAAACATTATTTTTATATCTAGATTAGATATAGATGGATTTGGTTTCAATTTTGGAAATGAATGTTGCTTCTTTTACAAATATAGAATTTGTTTTGGTAGGGAACATTTATACAACAGTCTTTACTTGTTGGATTACACAAACCAAGTAATGGAAATCGATAACAAAGATACTTTACATGACTCATATCACACCCAACTTTGGAATCACCAGCTAGGTCCTATAAATGAGAAACACTTGACAAAGTTACATAAAGATGGATATTTAGAACTAAAACCACTTAGGGTATGTTATACATGTTTACAAGGAAAAATAATCAAGTCCCCATTTAGTGGGAAAGGTTAAAGGGCTAAAGAACTTCTTGAATTGGTTCATACCAATGTGTGTGGACCATTTCCAGTTGAATCAAGATGAGGGTACTCATACTTCATAAGTTTTAAAGATTATTTTAGTAGATATGGATATATATACTTAATGAGGTATGAGTAGAACTCTTTTGATAAGTTCAAAGAATACAAGAATGAAGTTGAGAACCATATTGGTAAGAATATTAATAAATTCCTCTCAGAATGAGGTGGAGAATATCTTAATCAAGACTTCATTGATTACATACAAGAGTTTGGGATCCTACCCCGACTCACTCCTCCAAACACGCCCCAGTGGAATTTTGTGAGCGAAAGGAGGAACCACACCCTTTTGGACATAGTGAGATCAATTATGAGTCATGTGAGTATTCTATTATCATTTTGGGGATATGTGTTACAAACAATGGCACACATACTAAACCAAGAACCAACTAAATCGATAAATGGTATTCCATACAAGTTCTAGAGTGGAAGAAAAGCCAAGTTATAGAATTTATATATGTGGGGTAGAAAAGCATTTGTTAAGCCTCTTCAGGTAATAAACTTTCACCCTAAGGCACAAAGTGTACCTTTATAGATACCCTATGGAAAAAAGGGGATATTACCTATAAAACCCCTCAGGAAAAAAATGTTATAGTGGCAATACATTTCATATTCCTTGGGAGGGATAACATCTCCAAAAGAGATAGTGGGAGCAAGATAGACTTCGATGAAGTTGAGGATCAAGGTTTACAAGAGTTGGTACAGGAACAGATTCCAAAAAACCCCATGGAAGAAGAATCTATTATGGAGGCACAAGTACTATGTAGTAGTACAAGAGAGATTAGAGACCCAAAACGGTACGGTTTTTTAGTTACCAAGGATGGTTACTCATTATTAGTTAATAATAATGATCCTCTGACCTATAAGGAAGTAGTAAGTGACACAGATGTTTCCAAGTGGCAAGAAGCCATGAATTCCGAAATGGATTCCATGTATCAAAACCAAGTCTGGATTTTGGTAGATCCTCCAGTTGATGTAAAGCCTATTGGTTACAAATGGGAATTCAAGAAGAAACTGGATATGGAAGGACAAGTCAGTACCTATAAAGCATGACTGATTGCAAAAGGGTTTAAACAGCATCAAGAAATTGACTACGAGGAAGCCTTTTTAACAGTTGAAACACTGAAATCCATCAGAATTATACTTTCCATTATGGCTTACCATGACTATGAGATTTAGAAAATGGATTTCAAAACATCCTTCCTTAATTGGAACCTTCAAAAAGATGTATACATGATGCAACCCGAAGGGTTTGTGACTCCAAAGGATGTTAATAAGGTATGCAAGTTGCAGAAATCTATTTATGGATTAAAGTAAGCATCCAGGTCATGGAACATTTGTTTTGATGAATCCATAACAGAATTTGGTTTTATCAAGAATGAATGTGATCCTTGTGTCTACAAACAGTTTAGTGGGAGTGCAGTCATTTTCCTAATATTATATGTTGATGACATATGACTTATTGGAAACAAGATACCAATCTTGCAGTCTGTTAAGGCATGGTTGAATCAATGCTTCTCCATAAAGGACTTGGGCAAGGCAACATATATTCTTGGGATCAAGATCTATTGTCATAGATCAAAGATATTTCTAGGCTTAATTCAAAGTATATACATTGATAAGATACCGAATAGATTCAGTATGGAACAATCCAAAAGGGGGTTGTTGCCAGCGTCACATGGCATTCATATTTCCAAGAAAATTTGTCCTCAGACACATGGGGAAAGAAAGATAATGGCAAGAAATCCATATGCATCAGTGATTGGGTCGGTCATATATTCCATGTTATGTACTAGGCTGGATGTCACATACATATTGAGTATGGTAGGAAGATATCAAGTTGACCCAGGTGACCGCCATTGGATGGAAGTCAAGACTATCCTAAAGTATATTAGGTGTACTAAGGATATGTTCTTGGTTTTTGGAGGAGATGAGGAACTAGTCATTAAAGTATGTGCAGATTCTGGTTTCTAGACTGATCAAGATGACATAAAGTGGAAAACGGGATACATCTTCACTTCGAATGGAGGTGTAGTGAGCTGGAAGTTCTCAAAGAAGAGTGTGGTCACAGATTCTACAGCAAATTCTGAGTATATCATAGCTTTTGAGGAAGCTAAAGAAGCAGTTTGGATGTGAAGCTTCATCCCGGAGCTAGATTTGATGCCTATCAATAAAGATCCCCTCACACTGTACAGTGATAATACTACAGTGGTGGCTCTCGCAAAAAGGACAAGGTCACATCAGCGGATGAAGTACATACTTCAGAAGTATCATCTCTTAAGGGATTTTTTTTAGAGAGGTGAAGTTGTCGTGAGTATTATTTACATGGAAGAAAACGTGAAAGAACCCTTGAATAAAGCCTTGACTCAGCAAAAACATGATCATCAAGTGAGTTCTAACGGATTGAAATTCGTAGGCATTTGGCTGTAGTCCAAGTGGGAGATTGTAAGAGTTGGTGTCCTAGAACCAACTGGTTTTACTTTGATTACATGAATATTTAATGTATTATTACATATTGTTCATTGTTCTGCATGACTATGATGTAATAATATCATATAGAATTTGTTGCATTGATAGGGTCATGGAAGTTCCCCGCTATAATGAGAACCTTTAAATGCTATTACAATATTCATAAATATAGTTTTTCTGTTGGATGACATACTATGATGGGACACATAGCATGCAGACTTCCTGGTGTGAGTACTCGTAAGCATATGAGACTTCCTCTCATGATGTTTGTACTTGGTAATCCCTAATATAGAAGATTATGAGAATAGACCTACTAGTAAGAATTCTATATATTTTGGTTTCATCAGATATTTCAATCTTTGATCATGTGTAATGATCCTTAGACTTTCAGATTATCATTAATACATTTCATGACTCATGCACTTTGATTTACTAACGAAAAGTGTCATGCAGATAGTTGGCAGGATGTAGGGTGTGTTGGGTGCGTTATGAGTGGCATGTTATTAATGGATAAGATGAGGAAGGATTTGTCCCTTCCATTTTTGGAAGTTGATATCTTGGACCTTTGATTGAAATAGAATCATCACGTGAAATTCCATGGCCATTGTGTAACTATGAGTTTATTTCAGGAAGTCAAAGAAGGATGTATCAAGCATAAAAGTAGATGACATTATCATGAAGCATACTTGATGAGATATTGTGACAAATGTATTATATTACATAGTGAGTGTTCATATGTGGATTTTGTTGTTGTGACTTTATGTTCGTCCTCTTGGGTTCCTTGACCCGTTGCTACATAGTACTCTTAGACTTTAGGCAAACCCGCCTAATGCCAATGAGAAAGAATCTAAAAGGGTTACACACTAAGTGTTTTTAGTGGTCTCGGTTAAATTATATTTTAATTTAATTAATGAAATAAATATTATTCTCAAGACCATGGAATAATTTTATTCAAGTTAAAATGATCGCATAAATTAAATAAAATTTATTTATTTATTTTATTGAACATTTAATAAATATTTATTTACTAGTTTGAAAATAAAATATTTATTTAAGAGAATAAATTATTTATTTATTTATTTTGGTGTTCAATAAATAGAAGTGGAGTATGAGTGGATCAAGGCCTGTCTAGTAGTAAAATAATTATTTTTCAAGATGGTGAATAATTATTTTACTATTTGGAATAAGTTAAAATAATAATGACGCTTCTATTATTTTGTGACGCAGAATTTTATTTATAATTCCTTTTTGTACAATTTGGCGCATCATAAATAATAACGCGGTATTATTATTATGAGCATGAATTATCTCTAAGTTCATGAATGTATTTAATTTTTGTTATGTAATTAAATATTGTAACTGAAGTTCCATGCATATAAATAGACAGGTACTCTTATTATGCCAAAAAACACATGACACCGCAAGCTTGGTCAATTGAGAATTGTTGATCTAAACAATTTCTCTCTCGAATCCTCTTCTTCCCCCTCTCAAGAACATGATACTTTCATCAAGTTCAAATAACAAGCAAACAAGAACAACTGACACAAGACACACATTTCACCACGCTAGCACCTAGAGAATAAGTGGTGTCGATCAGAGGCAATCAAAGCACATATGGATAACCTCTAGAGGGATTCTAGTTTGGATCCTTACAAGAACAATGAGATAATCTAAAGGGAAATTCCAGACAATCAACATCATAAACGAAGTAAATACTGAAGATCCAGGTATTATTTTCTTAATGAAATTAATTAAATTAATTATAAACATGATGTGCCAGATCCTCTCTAAAGGTTTCGGGCCTCTTACTTCTTCATCTAAATATTTTATTATATTCTGTCGAGACTAGAATTCATCGTTGTATTTATCCTGGAATAATCTTTGATCATGGTAAAAATTAAAGTTGATTGTCGGCCCAACCACGATTTTGATACACCCAGAACCTTCACCCATTTATTATATAATACACTTATTATGATCCTTGGGAAGAGGATATCCAATCCCAACCATTAGACTAAAAGGAAAATAATAATTATATATAAATCTATTATTGGTAGTTATAGAGATATAGATATGTATAAAGGATATGTTTACATGTATAATTTTTATATAGAAAGGATATTTTTTTTAGTGATGGACTAGAAGTTATTAAAGACTTAGTTGGAATCCATTAGAGATCCTTCTAAATCTAGTAAGGGTGATTTTTGTTTCCATACCAAGTTGATTATTATTCTAATACTATACTAGAAATAAGAAATTATACATCAATATATTTTCAATGAGGAGAAGTAACAACCTATAAAAACCACATTATAGAATCTACCTTGTTTGGATATGCATTTAGTATTTCTTATGAAGGGACATACATATATATATAATATGTGTGTATCATTTTTGATCAGTGAGAAAATGATGAAGGAAAATGTGATTCCTTCCACTTGTATTGAGTCAAAGAATAAATTTTCAGGAGAGTGACCCTTAGGAAGTACTGCTATTTCCCAAAAACCATATAAGGTTGTGAGCCTAGACATAGGATTTCCCTAGATTGATCGTTTGTAAGAATCTATATTAATAAAAAAAATTAGTGCACATAACAGTGTTTATTCTTTCTCATTAGTCATATCCCAGTATGGGTGAACAAAGAAAATAATTATTTATATAGTAACCTTATACATACACACAAAAATATATCAAACAATCTAAATAATATATTTTTTAAAGATAATAAAAATTGAACATCGAGGTTGAGAGATCAATATCCTTAAGGGAAATGGATACTCTAAAGGAGGTATAGTTTTAATTATCATTCGACTATATATACCTGGATTCACTTCCCCGATCTGGGTATGTTCACTCTATTTCCATTGTATAAGTCTAACAATTGGTATCAAATGTATAGGTTCTTTTGGATTTTTTATTTCTATGACTTTATTTGATGTTATGATTAAGATGACATCCATAGTGAAGGATAAATAATTTGATGGAAAAATTCATTTCAAAAAAAAGGGAGTTCATTTAAATCATAGAAGATTCTATTGAAGATTCTCAAGAGGTGGTATAAGATGTAATTTTTCTATTGAGCATACACATAGTCATCTTTGAAATAAAATCAATAAAATATGTGAATTGATGATTTATCCAAATAGAAATTAAATGAGGCTCTCAAAGAAGACTTGAACAAAAATTTGAATCATCTAAGGTTATCCAAAGATATGTGTATTTAATTCTAATAGTTTTTTATCATATAATAAATGATAAGTGATAATTTTGTTGTGAAAAAATTCAAGAAGATGAATAAAAGGAGGAACTTATCCTAGAAATTATGTTCTCTAGATGAGGTAAAATATAAACCCAGTGATATCTTATATTCTTACCCATTTTTGGATGAAGTAATTTTAATTTAATATTATTTATAATATCAAAAAAAATTACACTTGAAGAACATTCCCAAGAATTTAGAAGACAAATAGACACATAAAAGGAATTAAAGGAAAGTGTTGTTTCACTAAGAATGCAATTTGAATAAAGAAAATGGGAACTAAGAGATGTTAGATAAAAGATAAATAAGTCGATTTCAAAACAAAGAGAAAAATATAAAAAGATAAGATATATTTTTGAAATGATGAACACATGAAAAATAAGGTGAATATATCTTTGTAATATATATCAATTTTGAAGAAACAAAGAGAAGACCATGTCTAAAATTTGGATAAAAACATTTTTTACATGAAAGAAGTGTGGCTCCCCAAATAAAGGAGGTATTGATGTGATTATATAGGGTAAAATTTGGGCATGTCATGGTAATATGCTTCAAATACAATAATCCTATAAAATTGAGAATATGTCTAGTATTACCAACAACTCATTTCATGAGAAATAAAATGAGGTGTCACTCTTTTGGAAGATGTTTTATTTTCTATAACAATTTTAATAGGGGAATATATTTAAAATGGAGGAATATATGGAAGGATAAATAATCAATATGGAGACACTCCACTTATATGACATATAAGGATAATTATTATCCTATAAAAAGGACTATTAAGTTAGAAAATAGGTTCAATAATTTGAAAAATTAGAAATAGCTTCAACAAAGGCTGTATCAAACACAGAAATCTGAGTACTCACAAACACTCTCTTGGAAGAAATAAAGGAAAATCTAGAATCTGAAATAAGTGGTTGTTTAATCTATGAAGATGGTTATAATGTAATGTTGACTCCATTAAGGATGTTTCATTCCAAAATGGAACTTTTTTCCACCAATGAAGAAGTTTTAATCTATCGTCTAATGAAAACCACTAAGAGGGAAAATATAAATATGTAATAGATAAGAAATCCATAGGTGGTATATAATAGTGATGAAACCCAAGAATATATTTATTCATGTGTGATAAATTCCGTAATTATTTAAAAACCCCAAGAAAAGGAATGATAAAAATTTGAACATCCATATGGCATCTCTCCTTTTTAATACATACTTTTCATTACATTTTGCATACAGAGGATCTTTAAAGTCTAGTGTCTTGGAAATCAGGAACGTAATACATGAAAACAACATAAAAAATTCTTCTAAACCACATTTAAGGCTTCATAATTGGTTCATCCTATGTACATTTACTGCATCTCATATCCTGGATACATACATCAAAGGAAAGGGTGAGCATAAGGCCCAGTAAGGGTAAATAAGGGTATCAATGTACTTGTGATATCAATAAGAAATTGAATAAAATCATAAAGACATGAGCAATGGAATAATAAGAATATCATAAAGAAAAGAAATTGGAACATAACTTGAATATGTGGCTACAACATTTCATTTAGACATTCATGAACATATCACCATGGTCCATCCCCAAGGTGTCATAAAAATTACCATGGTTAGTCACCAAGGTATCGTAAAACTTATCATCTCTAGAGATTAATTCTTTACCCAATGCATTAGAGCTCTATCAGAGAGAACCCTTAATATTTCTTTAATTTCATGTGAGCCACATATATCATAATCAATCATTTAATAAATAACCAAAATAGATTCAATGAAATGGGTTTCATGTCAAAATCGAGACGTTTAAAAAGAGCTTAAAAATAAGATCATTATGTCATTTATAACTCATGGAAAGGGAGTGAGGGTTATATGTATGTCAATTCCAGAATAAAATATATCATATTTATATATTTATGAACACCCATTTAAATGAAATAAGTTTGGGTATTCATATAAATAAACAATAGAATTTCTTGAGAGAAAGAGATAGAAATTTTGAGACAAAATTTCTCCAAGCATAACGGCTATATAAAATGGTTTTAGAAAACATTGAAAAGATAGGGGACAAGGGTCACACACACATAAATAATTCATAATATAGTATAAATTCATAATAACATGGAGATAAGAACATGTTATGGAAATTTTAATGACATACCACATGAAAAGGAAACATGAAATAAAATAGAAGATGCGATTCCTTTTACGAAAAATTCGGCAGACTAACGGCGTCACTTAAAAACTCAGAAAAAAAATTGATGAGAACGGAGAGGGTATCTCAACCATTAGAAATGAAATGGAAAGTAAGTAGAATATATAATAACATGCCCTCAACATAAAGATATGGAAACTAGAAGACACAATGTAAATGAAGTCGTGACTTAAAAGAGGAGGGTGAAAGGATCCCTTACCTTGAAGAGTAACTTCGAAAGCTTGAAGGTTGGGACCTTGGGAGGCTTGAGGGAACCTTGGGAGAACTCCTTGGGAGGTAAAGAGACCAAAACTTCGTTGGGGAGGATTTGTAAATGAAATGAATGAGGGAAAGTCTTGGTATTTATAGGAGAATTGAGGGGACAAAGCCTTAATTGCCAAGGGACACCTCATCGGTGGTATTGGCAAAACCATGGGCTTGCCCATGTTATTTTCCCATGGTACTGGCCACTTGGGACACCTCATACCTTATCTTACTATTCATAAGTCGACCAGAATTATTTCATAATTATTACATCCTTAATGATGTCATTAAACAGCTGAAACTCAAAAACTGTATTTTCACTATTCACCGAAAATTAAACATTCTCGGAAAAATCCCAAAAATTCACCTTAACCAAATATTGATACTCTGATTTTAAAAATGAACTCCATTTTATGAAAATAATTTTATAAATATTTTTTATTTAATTTTTAATTAAAATCACTATTCACTGAAAATTTATCTTTCTCAAAAAAATCAAAAAATTCTCCTTAACCAAATATCGATGCTCTGATTTCAAAAATGAACTCCATTTTATGAAAATAATTTTCTAGATATTTTTAATTAAAAACACTATTTACTGAAAATTAAATTGTTTCAGAAGAATCACAAAAATTAACCCTAACCAAATATCGATGCTCTGATTTCAAAAATGAACTCCATTTTATAAAAATAATTTTCTAAATATTTTTAACTTAATTTTTAAATAAAAACACTATTCACCCAAAAAAAACTAATACTTAACCAATAATTTCTGAAACGGTTATTTACCTTTTTTATTGAATCATATTACTTAATCAAGGTGCCTAAATTATATTAATACTTTCTTAAGTTAAGTCACTTAATCTGTTTGTTCACATTAATAATCATAAGCACAAAATCACTATTAATAATTTACTATTCACCAAAAATTAAGTTGATCTTATTTGACTCTAAATTTCATACTGAACACAGTTGTAGAAGACTATTTTTTTAAAATCATTACACATTATTAAGTATTTAATGTTTATATAAATATTTTAAAATAATCTTTTTCTATAATTCATCAATAATATGCATACTATATTTATCCAGACATTTTAAAATTCACAAACTTCACCATAGGATGACAACACAATTTTTATTTAAATCAAAGGATTACACAAGGAAGTTACGGTCTCATTATATAGCCCCTTATAACACTAGCATAGGACCTAAGAGTAAGGTGTACTAGGGTGATATAATCTTGGGGTGGCTCGGCCAACATTGCCCGAGTAGTGATTTCTATCAGCTTGAACTTCTCGTGAAGGAGATTCTGTTCGATCTTCACACGATGATGTTCGGCTTGGGTTTGGTCCAGGGCAAATCCCAAAGGTGCTACCTCCTTCTCGAGTTCTGTTAGATGGGCTTCGATCGGCCCAAGACTACTGGATGGGGCCATCGAATCTTCTTTATATATTAATTAACCAATATCACTTGTATTTATTCACAATAATCATAACATTTAGTTTCCAATGGTCATATTGACCAACGGTCATATAACAGTTGAAACCCAATGGTCTCATTTTATTTATACTCATTTTATTAAATGAGATTGTTTTTTTGAGTATAAAATAAAATAACACACAAAGTTAGGAAACAAAATTTATTCAAAACTTCGGGTCGTTACATTCTTCCCCCCTTAAGAAATTGTGTCCTCGGAGTTTTAAAATTGGGCTTGGAAATTTCATTGAAAGTCCAACATCAGAAAAAGAGTCAGTAAAAATATTACTTTAAAAGAAATAAAAGGAAGTACAAAGGTCACCTGAGTTAACCCATACAAGCATTCCATGTAGGAAAACATGGATATAGAAGAGAAAACAACGGGTCAAGTTATGATAGAGAGTGATAGAAAACATGATTAGGAGAAAATTAACCACAAGAAGATCACAAACTTATGATGTGTTAAACGGTATTTGATTACCCGGTAGGAAACGTAAACCAACAACGTTTCTGTTTTACGTTCCTTTTCATAATTTTGAGGAATTCATTTACTACTTGGAAAAAAAATATAATGAAATATATGTACCTTCAAGTAGAGTTTCATCCTTTAATAAGTTTCTACTAAGACTAATATTTTCTCCAAACAATGAGCATTAAAAAAGACTTGGTCTCATCAAAAGCACAAGAATCATCTTCTAGAGAATCACATAATCCCCAAAAGAATAACTATATATTTCCCTAGTCTTTAGTCATCAACTAAAACTAAAAAGGTCAGTATAAGATCATATAATCCCCAAAAAGGATCATCCTTTATAAAAAGAAATATGACTATAAATCCCTAAAATTAAAACTAAAAGTACCCAACGTTCCAGAAAGACCATTCAATACACAATACTCCTTAAAATTATTCAGAATAATATAAACTATGATTGGAACCCAAAACTCAGAAGGATTTAATCATATAGTCTTCCCTAATAATCTTAGCATTTATCTCCAAATAGCATCGACTACTATTAAAGTCTCATACTAAAGAGTAATTATCCTAATCACATATTCTCTATGCTAGGTTCATCATTTTCCAGAAATAACCCAAATCACCATATGTCCCCAATAATTACATAAATTCTAAAAAAATCAACTATTCCTCCACAATTTATATCCTGTAGTATTTTATTTCCCTTAGGCATATAGTACTCCAAAAGAGAAAACATTTTCCAAAATAACCTTTATCATTTAATCACCAAATCATTTTCCTATACAAAGGATATCCATTTAATAAAACATAAGTTTCCAAAATCAACTTATTTATGATCCATAAAAATAGAAGGTGCATTAGTCGGTCTAAAGGGCATAACAACAAACTCATAATGCTCATATCTTGATTGGAAGGAATTTTTTGGAATATCATCATTCTATACCCTCAATTGATGATAACTAGAACGTAGATTAATCTTAGAGAAGAATTAATCCCCAGGAAGTTGGAAAAATAAGTCATCAATTCTTGGAAGAGGGTATTTTTCTTTACTGTGATCCCATTCAGTTCTCTATAATCAATGCATAGCTACATCGATCCATCGTTCTTCTTCCCAAATAGAACCGGTGCTCCCCAAGGAAACACACTTGGTCGGATAAACCCATTATCCAAAAGATCTGGGAGTTGTTTCTTTAATTCCTCTAGCTCCACATTTTCTATCCTATAGGGGGTCTTTGATATTGGATGAGATCCATGTACGAGTTCAATGGAGAACTCTAACTCTCTTTCTAGGGGAGGTCCAGGTAACTTCTCAGGAAATACATCAACGTATTCCTAGATGATGGGGACAATTTATAAAAGAATAAATCCTTCATGAGAAACTTATTTCATTTATGAATCTTTTAAATAAAAAGGATTTTATGTCTTAAAACTTCATTCTTAAACAATTACATTTTTTTATAATTCCTTCATAATGATTCATAAAAATCTTGAGATTAACCAAACATATCCCCCGGGAGTGTCTTAACCAATAGTGCAGCAAGGCCCATTGTCGTGTACTAGTTCCCATTCGAGTCTAGCTCAAAGTAGTGTTATTGGGTTTTACCCCTATGTACATCTGTGCCAGAGCCACCTCTACATGCTCGTATCCTGACAGAGATGTATTTTCTTGATAAACCACTTACTCAAGACTCACCAAAATACCAGGAAGATTTTCTTATATTTAAACTTTTCTATAGGTTTCTTCCAAAAGTTTTCATATCCTAATTTTCATAAACAACTAAACTATTCTTTGATACCAACTATGGCATCTCGCCTTTTTAATACATACTTTTCATTACATTTTACATACAGAGGATCTTTAAAGTCTAGTGTCTTGGAAATCAGGAACATAATACATGAAAATAACATAAAAAATTATTATAAACCACTTTTAAGGCTTCATCATAGGTTTTTCCTATGTACATTTACTGTATCTCATATCCTAGAGACAGACATCAAAGGAAAGGGTGAACAGAAGGCCCAGTAAAGGTAAACAAGGGAATCAATGTACTTGTGATATCAATACGAACTTGAATAAAAACATAAAGACATGAGAAATGGAAGAATAGGAATATCATAAAGAAAATAACTTGAATATGTGGCTACAACATTTCATTTAGACATTCTTGAACATATCACTAAGGTCCATCCCCAAGGTGTCATAAAAATTACCAAGGTTATTCACCAAGGTATCGTAAAACTTGTCATCTCTGGAGATTAATTCTTTACCCAATGCATTAGAGAACTATCAGGGCACACCCTTAATATTTCTTTACTTTCATGTGATCCATATATATCATAATCAATCATTTCATAAATAACCCAAATAGATTCAATGAAATGTGTTTCTTGTCAAAATCGTGACGTTTAAAAAGAGCTTAAAAATAAGATCATTATGTCATTTATAACCCATGGAAAGGGAGTGAGGGTTATATGTATGTCAATTAAAGAATCAGATATATCATCTTTATATATTTATGAACACCCATGGAAACGAAATAAGTCTGGGTATTCATATAAATAAACAAGATAACTTCGTGAGAGAAAGAGATTGAAATTTTGAGATGAAATTTCAGCAAGCATAATGGCAATATAACTTGGTTTTAGAAAACATTGAAAAGAGAGGGGACAAGGGTCACCCACTCATAAATAATTCATAATACAATATAAATTCATAATAACATGGAGATAAGAACATGTTATGGAAATTTTAAAGAAATACCACATGAAAATGAAACATGAAATAAAAGAGAAGATGTGTTTCCTTTTACGAAAAATTCGGCAGCCTAATGGAGTCACTTAAAAATCCGGAAAACAAATTGATGAGAGAAGAAAGGTTCTCTCAACAACTAGAAATTAAATAGAATGTATGTATAACATATAAGCACATGACCTCAACATAAAGAGATGGAAACTAGAAGACACAACGTAAAGGAAGTCCTGACTTAAAAGAGGAGGGTGAAAGGATCCCTTACCTTGATGAGTAACTTAGAAAGCTTGAAGGTCAGGACCTTGGGAGGCTTGAGGGAACCTTGGGAGGACTCCTTGGTAGGTAAAGAGACCAGAATTTCATTTGGGAGGATTTGGAAATGAAATGAATGAGGGAAAGGCTAGGTATCTATAGGAGAAGTGAGGGGACAAAGCCTTAATTGCCAAGGGACACCTCATCGGTGATATTAAAAAAACCATGGGCTTGTCCATGGTATTTACCCATGGTATTGGCCACTTGGGATACCTCATACCTTATATTACTATTCATAAGCCGACCAGAATTATTGCACAATTATTACATCCTTAATGATTTCATTAAACACCTGAAACTCAAAAACTGTATTTTCACTATTCATCAAAAATTCAACTTTCTCAGAAAAATCCCAAAAAATCACCTTAAACAAATATCGATGCTCTGATTTCAAAAATGAACTCCATTTTATGAAAATAAATTTCTAAATATTTTTAATTTAATTTTTAATTAAAAATACTATTCACTGAAAATTCAACTTTCTTAGAAAAATCTCAAAAAATCACCTTAACCAAATATCGATGCTCTGATTTCAAAAATAAACTCCATTTAATGAAAATAATTTTCTAAATATTTTTAATTTAATTTTTAATTAAAAACACTATTCACTGAAAATTCAACTCTTTTAGAAGAATCCCAAAAATTCACCATAACCAAATATCGATGCTCTAATTTCAAAAATGATCTCCATTTTATTAAAATAATTTTGTAAATTATTTTAATTTAATTTTTAAATAAAAATACTATTCATCCGAAAAAAACTAATACTTAACCAATGATTTCTGAAACAGTTATTTACCTATTTTATTGAATCACATTACTTAATCAAGGTGCCTAAATTATATTAATACTTTCTTAAGTGATGTTACTTAATCTATTTGGTCGCATTACTAATCATAAGCATAAAATCACTATTCATAATTTACTATTCACAAAAAATTAATTTGATCTTATTAGACTCTAAATTTTATACTGAACAAAGCTGTAGAGGACCATTTTTTTAAAATAATTACACATTATTAATTATTTAAGGTTTACATAAATATTTAAAAATATCCATTTTCTAGAATTCATCAATAATATGCATACTATATTTATCCAAAAATTTGAAAATTCACAAACTTCACCATAAGAATACATCACAATTTTTATTTTAATCAGAGGATTACACAAAAAAATTATGGTCTCGTTACATAACCCCTTATAACACCAACATAGGACCTAAGAGTAAGGTGTGATAGGGTGATAGAATCTTGGGGCAGCTCGGCCAACATTGCCCGAGTAGTGATTTCTATCCGCTTGAACTTCTTGAAAATGTGATTATGTTCTAGCTTCACACGATGAAGTTCGGCTTGGGTTTGGTCTAGGGAAATCCCAAAGGTGCTACCTCATTCCCGAGTTCTGTCAGATGGGTTTCGATTGGCCCGAGACTACTGGATGGGGCCATCAAATCTTTTTTCTATTTTAATTAACCAAGATCACTTGTATTTATACAAAATAATCACAACATTTAGTTTTCAATGGTCATATTGACCAACGGTCATATAACAGTCGAAATCCAATGGTCTCATTTTAATTATACTAATTTTATTAAATGAAATAGTTTTGTTGTGTATAAAATAAAATAACACACAATGTTAGGAAACAAAATTTATTTAAAATTTCGGGTCGTCACAATCCATGAAAATAATTATACAAGAAGTAGAATTAAATTAAGATCCATCGTAAAGAGTTTGAGTTGTTCGACTACAAGAGATGACTAATAGATGATTTCATTCCATTCTCAAAATATGAAAATGTGAAAAGGAGAGGTGAATTGTTATGGGTTGGTTCATCTTGACCAACCTTATTTCTCAATATGAGGAACATCGAGGTTACCCTCTCCACATTTTCTTTATGGTCTCTAAAAATTTGTGAATAGGTGAATAATTAAGGGGGATATATTATCTATTGTATAATTATTCATTAAAATCACATGACTAAGTGTGAAAGAAATAAACAATTGGATGAAGCTAAATACAAATCTTTTCAAGCCAAAATTTTCAAGAAAATTGTGGTTTTAGTTGTGTTCCAAATATTAATAGATATTTACTTATATAAATAAGTATCAATACTCAAGATTCATGCATGTGGAATCTTTCCATGTTGATATTACATGGAAAGAATTCATGGATAGTGTTCAATGATGTGGGAATTATGTTGCGTATTTGAATTAGGCCACAAAAAGTAAGAATGTTTTTGGAAGACATAATTAGATAAAAAAATTAATTTTATATAAATATATTTGTTTTTATAACAAGTTTTTTGGTGTATGGTATCATTAGATGTTTTTAGGATGAATAAAAGCTACAAAATTCAATGTGTTTTCAACAGTTGTTACACCCATTTTTGTTCACAAACAATAGATATCAAAAAATTAAGTCTAGAGCTAAAGACGTAGTGGGAGATGTTCTTAACAGTAAAGGACATTAATCTTTCTCATATGTTTTTGAATCCTATGAATATATTAAAAATCATAGAGTTCAAATTCTATCATTTTTTCAACTTGAACCACTCTTGTAGAAAGTGGTGTTAAATTTTTGTCAAGTGTTGTCAATTTCATAGAAGTATGGTATGTTTCTTACAACAAAGTACATTAATGTTATGAACTGATGGTTTAGGGTTATATGGCAGATATCAAAGGTTTTATTTTGAGAATTTAAATTTGAAAATATTTTTTGTTTCCTATTATTTATGAATAAAATGGATAATATTTTTGTACTCTATAAATACTCTTTTTTCCTACACCAAGATCTATCTTAGTAGGATTAGAGGATTTATATAATAGGTATTGTTCTAAATGTTAAATTACCTCTATGAATATCTTGTGAAAACTACATGAGGAAAGTAGATCGATGTATATATCATGTGGTTTCAAATAAATTGGTTGATCACCATGTCGTTAATTCCAAAGGATGAAGTTGTTTTGAAATAAGTGGAAAAGATATATTAATAGGGGAACTTTATTTCATCAATATATTTATTTATATGAAATGTAAAATTATATTGAATGTAAAATCACGTAGACTAAACCCTTGTATTTTATTAATAATTAAGGGGGTAAGTGAAAATGAAGTTTGGTTCTCTTGGTATCAAGGTGACATTGTCAAAGGAATATTGTCAACTAAATCCAAGGGGGGATTATTGAACTCTTAAGAGTTTGAAATAGATTATTTTACAATATGAGTGGAATGTATTTTTTGATAATATAATCATTGAAAACACATGTTTATCTTGATAAAAGAGTTTCATCAGAGATTGGTTGATCCAAAATATTATTTTTAATGGCATGTTGTTGAAAACAAAATTCATATATAAACATTTTTGAAGATGGAAAACATGTTGAAGTGTTGAAAAAGTGATGACTTTCCAAGTGGATAAGACCATAATCATATAGAGTTTGTTTCAAAAGAATTAAAGGTAAACACCACACTATAGTGGTGTTCGTGGTTAGTGGGTTTTAAAAGGCCATGTCGCAATGGTGGCTATGTCATAGAGGTGATGCTGAAGAGTGGAATATTTTATAGCACATATTACAACATCATATCACATATTACTACATCATAAAGATCTATATAATGTTAAGGGAATACTTTTCCGACCGTCCAATCCAGCTCGACCGTTCACATGTGTGATCCATCTTGAGCACATTGGGAAACCTGTAAGGCCATCTAGTCTATGGCAGCACTAGGTAGATAGGTTATCATACACATGAGTAGGAATGAATAACTAAAATTTGTGGTTCTCACCATAGGTTGGAAGCATGGAGTCAATAGTCCTTACCATAGGGAGGTAGTGTGGAGGTAAACAGAATTGTACCTCATTACTCACATCTGATGATTCAATGGGAGGATATGGATTATATACCATGAGATTTACAAATTGAAGCCTGATTTGGGACTCGAGGTGTTCATGATATGTTATATAAATTTTCACAATAACATAGATCTACTTTCATAGTTTTTTTATGCCTCTAAAAATTTTGGAGTTCCTATGTAGCAGCATGAAAGATGACACAACAATCTCAATGGAGAGGAATAATTCCACAAAACTATAAGGAATTTTGATGTGGAGTGTCCAAAATTGGCATAAGTAAAGAATTAGGACTACTAAAGAGACGATTCCATAGTGTTTTCCATTTTGTAGTTAGTTTATTGTTAGGAGTGGTTAAAGGAGATCATGTCATTGATTATGTGGGATTAAATAGAGGATTTACTGCATGAGAGAAGTGGGTCTACTCAAACATATATTGTAATGTTGTAGTGTTTTTGACCATGCTATGGTAAGAGTGGAATACATTTTGTTTTCAGCATAGTAATGGTTTTCATTCCATAGTGTATGAAAAAAAGGTGATATTACACTATAGAACATATGGTCATGTTGTAAACAGGTCATTTTTAGTCAATAGTAAGTTTATCTTGAAAATGAAACAAAGGATTTGTTTCTTTGAAACTAAGGTGTCTATCATTGATTCAAAGAATTATTATGGTCCCATTAATTATATGGGACCCTTTTCATGATCCTTAGAAATACCATATTCAATACCAACAACTGGAATAAATGGACAAATAGGAATTCCTTATAATGCTATTATTTGTAGTTCTAGAGATATAAATCTACACATAAAATACAATTTCATTTCTGATAATCATAGAGTAAGGAGATTTTATTAAAGTGAGAAACTAAAAAAAATTTAAGAATGAGTTTTCATCCAATAAAGATCATGTAAAGTCAAATTAAGGTTATTTTTATGTCTATAGTAAGGTGAAGGTTGTTCTGGAACCACTTTGTAATGAAATATTCATGCATCAGGGTATTTTCATAGAGTTGAAGTAATATCCCAACATAACTACATCAAAGAATCTACCTTGATTGAAGATGAATTAAGTGTTTCTGAAGAAGGGGCTTATATGTCCACAAACTATGTGTGGATCATTTTCAGAGTAGTGATCAAAGGAAGTGTATAACGACCCATACTTTACATACATTGTTATTACTTTAGAATTGAAGAACACTTATTACAACATATAACAAAACCAAGAAAGGAATGTAGTATAGTGTCTTTAGAAACTGGGAAACATAAACAACTGGTTCATAAAGCATCTACTTTTCCTCCCATTTATTTCATCATATCTAGAGTCCCTTTTTGGAATATTCTACTTAATAACCTTCTTCCTGACCTGGGGAAATAAAACATACAAAAGGGTGAGCTCAAATGCTCAGTAAGGGTAAACAAAAGAAATATCAATCACATCATATACATAAGCACATAACTTTTGGAAATCTTAACCTGCAAAAGAGATCATAATTTCATAACATGGGATAAATCATAGTAGTGAAATGTAATCCCAATAATCATAACTTAAAACATGAAACTTTGTGGAATACACACATAATCATAGAGAATCATTTATTATTAGTCAAGACTCATTGCCAAGACTATCTTAGTGGACAAATTCCATTTCTGAACCGAGTTCACTCCTCGTTTCAGTCCTGTTTCCCTGAACCGGTATAACCTACCATTCCAGCCATGTCTATCTCATGAGATATAAAATCTTTACCCAATGCATTATAGGGAGATATAGGTCCCACCCATCTCATAATGATACCATTCTTATGTGTGCCACAAAATCATAAATCATACATCATTGCATAACTCATGTAGTAAAAATGGGATTCTTAAACAACATGACATCATAAAATAATTCACATAAGATAAAAGAATTCATAAAAATATTTCCATCACAACATAATCAAATCCATGTAATAATAGTGATAGAAACATAACCCTATATTATTTTAGATGGAAAAGAATTTTGATAAAACACTTGAACTTCATGCTTTAAGGAAAATATCCTTTCTACTTCAAAAACACTTTTCCTTTCTTAACATGTCATACAATTCTAAACTAAAAGAAGTTGATTAAAAATAAACTTGAAAACTTGTAAAGGAAGCTTCTTGGAAATAATGTTTTAAAAATCCATTCATGCCGTATAAGTTAAAAAAACATTCTTCTTGTACTTTTGTCGAAAATGTCAAAAAGTACCTCGTACGAAAAACGACAAAAGATCCATTTCATATATTTTACTAAAAACTCACCGAAGGGTAAAATTGGATTTAAACAATTTTAGGTAGATGGAAATAATATTACATATTGAGTAAACATGGATGTGGATGATAAAATACACACCAGTAAATTTCAAAGTATAAACAATCTCGGATAAAAATGAGATTGTGATATTTCCCTTACCTTAGGTCTGTTTTGCTTCGTAAGTGTCTAAAACTCCTGTATAATGATTCAAATAATGTTATTGACTCATTACATAATCATACTTATTGTTATGATATCATATATGGTCATATTCTTACCTTCTTATTAGTAATATTTCATTACTACTTGTTATTCGTGTGTTTATTACTTTTTTGTTATTATGCGTGTTTTGTCGAATAAATTCTTATTCTTCTCTTTAGGATATAGATACCTCATTTCCAGAATGTTATTAGTGTAATATATATCATATTCATTCATTCAATTCATTTATATAATCATTATAAAATGAAGATCATGTAGAACGAGTCGCATCACATCGTGGAGACGGTATTCCATATGTACGCACGAGCGATGATATCATTCTCATGATCGTTTAATTATATTGGAGTGTATGTATACTATTTCAAAATCAATATCACTTTACAATAGTCATATATAGTCATTATTTATACCATTATACCCATCCAAGTAAGGTGCTGGTGGAAAATAGATTACACCACGGCGTGGAGACGGTATTCCGTACGTACGCACGCGCGGTGATTTCTTTTTCCGTAGGATGGATAGATGGTTAAATAGGGTTTTTTAATACTTATAATAACATATCAGTATATGAGTGATACTTATGTTATTAATTCATTATGAAACAACTAAAGAAGAATAAGTGGAAGAAGAAATAAAGATGAAAGAATCGGTAACGGGCATTACCTCTTCTTTGAAGCACCTCTTTGAGACCTCCTTTTAGGGCACTAAAATATGTCTTTGAAGAATACCAGAACCTCTAGGATGTTTCTAGGTAAGTGGAGAGGAGAAATTGGCAGGGTTTTTCCGAGCTTGAAGGCCCAAAGTGGTGTGAGGAAGAGGGGGAGGAGGTGCCCTTTTATAAGGGAGGAGAGGGGCTCCTTTGGAAAAACTAAATATATTATTTTATTATAAAGTCAAGTTCGGTTTTAAATAGCTCCAAATTAATTTATTTCTAAGATAAGGTGGGGATGGGTCGAAATCCTCTTATCAAATATAATTTAGACAAGTTTAGGTTCCTATTTTAACCTTATCATTTAGATTTGACATTAAGTTAAATAATTTTACTTTTACCGTGTCTTCTTGTGTTCTTATACTATAAGGTTAATAAACTTACTATATCAAGCCAAACGAACCCCAAGTTGTTTATTATTAATATATATAACCTTATCTAAGTCATTTGTCCTAACCTTAGATTTTTAGGAATAAAATAACAATTAATAATATAATATTTTTTTAAAACCTATTTTATGTCAATTTTGACACTATTTAGTAATTGATTTTTGTGAAAATCATAACAGAATTACTAGTTCAAAAAAAGTTAATTAAATCAATAATAACATGTCATATTAATCTATAAAATTATTTTAATTCATAAAAAGTCTCAAATTACATTTATTTGGGTATTTATGACATCAATTATGTCAATATTTCATTAATAAGATAATTACTGCATCATCATTGTGTCATAAATAAATTAAAAAATTTAATGTCAAAAAATTACAAATAAATTACCATTATGTAGGAAATAGTTTTATCTTTCTAATGAATATTTATAGTCGAATTTATCTTATGTATAACCCCATATTAAAAATGATGTACTTATTAAACATTGATTTTAACTATTTTAACCATTCTTTTAATAAATTAATAATAAATGTCCTAATCTAATCCAAGTGGGCCTAAATGGTCATATTTTATTCCTAAGGTTGTTTTTGGTCGAATTACACTTTTAAAATTGAATTATGACATGTGTTAGGGTAATAATAATATCATTTTTACCCTTAATTACCCTATTTACTTTTAACCGTGGTAAAAAAAGTAAAAAGTTACTATTCATCAACAAAATTATTTTCATCTCATTGAACCACATTTTACTTACTGACATCAACCGTGTCTCTCGGATTTTCGAAATTCCACTCACAGAAGCGGTAAAATTATGTTTTATGAAAAATTCAGTTTTTTAACTACCACTTAGTGGTTTCACTATTCATCAAAAATTGAAAGTTTTTAGAAAAATACCAAAATTTCACCCTAGGCTAATTTCGATATTCCGAATCCAAAAATGAAGTCCATTTTGAAAAATAAAATTTATAAAATTTTAAAAAGTGGTTATTACTATTCATAAGGGCTAGTTTTAATAATATTTTAATAGCATATCATTGTTTAGTGAAACTCGGTATTGCGTACGACGCAAGCTATCGAGGAAGGTCTTGATTTCGTGTAAAGCAAGCCAGGCAAGTGTTGTGTATAGAAAAAGATTCCTTTGATGATTTATATAACATAAAAGTCTCAGGTGTTACATTCTACCCCCCCCCCCCCCTTAAAATGAATTTCTCCCTCGAAGTTCATCACTTTGTAACAAACAGATGAGGATACCTATCCCTCATCATATCCTCAAGCTCCCATGTAGCTTCTTCTAATTGGTGGTTCCTCCATAAAACTTTCACCAATCGAGTGGCCTTGTTTCATAGGACTTTTTCTCTACGATCCAGAATCTCTATCGGTTGTTCTTCATAAGAAAGATCTTGCTCCAGCGGTACAACTTTTGAGCTGAGTACATGTGAAGGATCAGGTATGTACTTTCTCAGGAGAGATACATGGAACACATCGCGAACTTGAGAGAGATTCGGTGGAAGCGCCAACCAGTAAGCTACCTTCCTAAAACGATCCAGTATTTCGAAAGGACCAATATATCTAGGGCTCAACTTCCCCTTCATTCCAAATCTCATGACTCTCTTCCAGGGAGATATTCATAAGAACACTTTATCACCCACTTCAAACTCTAGGTCTTTTCTTCGGTTGTCGGCATAACTTTTCTGTCGACTCTGAGCTGCTCTTATCTGTTGTTGAATAGATCTGACCTTTTCTGCCATTTCATCAACGAGATCAGGTCCTAATAGCTTTCTTTCCCCAACTTCATCCCATCAAGTTGGAGTCCTGCATTTCTTTCCATAGAGAGCTTCATAAGGAGCCATCTGAATACTGGAGTGAAAGCTATTATTATAAGAAAATTCCACCAAAGGTAGGTGTTGATCCCAAGCACCTTTGAAATCCATAGAGCAAGCTCTCAACATATCCTCTAGAGTTTGAATTGTTCTCTCAGACTGACCGTCTGTCTGAGGATGATAAGCAGTGCTGAAACTTAACTCTGTATCCAGAGTATGCTGAAGACTTCACCAGAACTTTGAGGTAAACCTCGGATCCCGATCAGATATAATAGAAAGTGGTACTTCATGCAATCTTACCACTTCCTTTACATATATCCTAGCAAGATGATCAAGAGAGAAATCCTCTCTAATAGTAACGAAGTGTGCAGACTTTGTAAGACGATCAACTATGACCCAGATAGCATTATTTCCTTTGGATGTTTTAGGAAGTCCTGTGACAAAGTCCATAGTGATGTTTTACCATTTCCATTCGGGCATGGGTAATGGTTGTAACATCCCGTTATACTTCTGTCTCTCAGCTTTAACTTGCTGACAAACCAAGCATCGAGAGACATATTCAGAAACATCTCTTTTCATGCCATCCCACCATAAGTACTCTTTCAGGTCCCTATACATCTTCGTGCTTCCAGGATGAATAGAGAATGAAGAACTATGAGCCTCATCCAGCAGATCCTTCTTTAATTTGGGGATGGGAGGAACACAAACCCGATTAATGAACATTATTATCCCATCACTATCAAGGTTGAATTCAGGAACATTTCTCACCTTCTTTTGTAACTCGACATCTTCTTTCTATGCATCTTTAATCTTTACATGTATAGATGGTTGAACATTCATTTGAGAAAGATACGATTTTTCCCCTTTCATTATAATTCCAAGATCCATCCTTTGTAAATCCATAAATATTGGATCTTTTGTGATCCTCATCATGGATAAACTAGCATGGTCTTGTCGACTTAATGCATCTGCCACCTTGTTTTCTTTCATAGGGTGGTAATGTCACGACCCGTCCTCGGGGCCCGTGCCGTGACTACCCCAAGCCCGCCTTCCATAGGCCAGGGGCTGGCAACTAGCACCAAGGCGTAAATCCCGGTAAAAAGGGAAGACATTGCCTTTGTAAAGTAAACAAGCACCACAAAGTAAGCAAGCGGAAAATTAAACACTAAGTAAAAACAGAGTACAATTGTAAGTGCGGAAAAGTAAATGGGCCAGTATACAAACCCAAACTGAAAGTAAAGTACAACTCGAAAGGGAAAACAACAACTGAAAAGTAAAAGACGCTACACCGAGCTGTCCACTGGAAATCCCACCTGAAGGGTAGGTACAGATAGCTCCACTGCTCATCGGGTCCCGCCGTCCGCTCCGAGCATGTTCCACCCAGTGGTCCACCTCCAGGTACCGTCCTGCTCTGCAAGCCTCAACCACGATCAACGTTGTCCGTCATCTGCAACCAACACAACGTAGTGCGGGCATAGCCCGTGCAGGGGTGAGTATAAGCTACTCAGTAGGGACCCCGAGACCTCTGAAGGTCTCCCAAAATCCACAAAAGATAAACCACAAAGGAAAGATACAAACATGAAGTAACAACCGACACTGCTTAGATATATGCCCATACATATACCTAAGTCATCCATTCCAATATGCTCCAACCTCTGAGACCAAGTACAACTCAGTCCACACAGGATAGTAAACTTATTCCACACAGGAAAGAAAAATGTAATCCACACAGGTTAGCACAACACAATCCACACAGGAAAGTAAATAGGATTCAGCTCACACAGGTATACTTCTTCGATAGACAATAGATATGATCACTGATCCATCTAAGTCATCGGACCCACAAAGGATCGATAGGTACTAACCCCCGCAATGACCCACATAGGATCGATAGGAAACTAACCCCCGCAAAGACCCACACAGGATCTGTAGGTGCTGGCTCACACAGAACCGCTGAGCGTTGACCCACACAGGATCAGACCCACAAAGGATCAGTAGCACTGATCCACACAGGATCGCTGAGTGATGTATTCGTCGTCGTCAAATCCACTGAGGATCTCTGCACAGTCGTCGTCGTTGTCACAGTAGCAGTCGCAGCCAGCACTAGGGTTCCCGCACACAGCAAGCTCATTCGGGACGGTCCGCTCCATGACCCGAGAGGATGATACATCAACCATCACATAGTCCAGAGTTGATGTATCCAAAAGTTCCGTATCGTCAACAGGAACTCAACGCAACAGACGGCGCGTCAATCGGACGCCCGGTCTGAGAGTTATTTGCTTTTTCGTTCCAGGGGCCCAGTTGGTTTTTAAGGCAAAACCAACCCGACCATACTCCACCTGCGTCCAAACCTCGGGCGGAGTATGCCAAAAGATCCGTCTCACTAATAGGAACTCAACAAGGCTGACGGCACGTCAATCGGACGTCCGTAGCTCAAGATATGAGTGTTTCCGCTCCGAGGGCCCGGTTGGTTTCGTGTACGAACCAACCCGGCCGAACTCAAAGTATTCCGAAACCTTGATTGTAACATATCGAAACACCCGTCTCGATCCAAGGATCGCATCGCTGCTGACGGCGCGTCGTTTGGAGGTCCGTAGCCCGAGTTATGGACATTTGAACCCAAACAGTCCGATAACGGGGGTTTCTGGCCCGGACCGACCCGGCCCGAGCCCCCCGGTTGGCCCGAACTAGGTTGACCCGCCCTGGTCCGGGTCGGCCCGACCCGGCACGGCCCGACCCGGCACGGCCCGGCCCGGCGGCCCGGCGACCCGGCGACCCGCGCGCTGGGCGTGCTGGCCGGTCGCTCAGCCAAAACGGCTGAGCCGTTTTGGTGGCCCACGCACGGGGGGGCGTTGGCCCCCTCGTTTCGTTCGAAACTGCGGCCCCCTCATGGGGCTGCTTGCTAGTGCCAGCCGGGGGAATTTAATTCCCCCGGTTCTCCACGTCCGGCCGGCCCGCCATGGCCGGCCGGTTCCTGCACCATGGGACCGGCGACGGCCGGTCCCCCTTCCTGCACCGACGTCGGCGGCCCGATGCCGGCTGCCGGTCACCCTGCTCCGCTGCGGCCCAGAACCGGCCGCGGCCCTTGTCGTCCGGCGTGGTGCGACGACACCGCGACCCTCCGCCGCGGCTCCGCTCTGGCCGCGGCGCCTTCTACTTCCTTTTACGTGGTGCGACGGCGTCTCGTTCTTGTTCGACTTCTCGGCGTGGCGCGACGGCGTCGCGTAATATTTGCCGAGCGATTCTCGCGTGGTGCGACGACCCCACGCCATCCCGTTCCATTCACAAAGAAACAATCATGAACATAGGAGGGGGTTAGGCCGTGTTTGTGCGGTCCGACCCCCTCTCGTTAGACGATAACATTTAGTCGATTAACCACGAAGTTCGATATGCTAGAATCAAGAACAGAAATAATTTAAATAAATAACAATAATCCCCTACCTCGGCTTCAAGAGCGGTGTTCGTCAACGACCCGCGGAAGACAAGCATCGCGGAGTTCGGGCGTCGCGGAAAAAGAAAGTCGATGTCGCGAAGCGAGGATTCGAAGTTGTTGACGGTGATTTCGTCGCGGAAAACCGTCGCGGAAGAGACGACGCGGAAGAAGACCGTCGTGTCGCAGATACGGCGTCGCGGAAGAACCGTGTTCTTCGGCAGAGAAGTTCTTCATTGAAGAACGGTGTTCTTCGCGTTCTTCATCGAGGTTGAAGAAAATGAAGAATGCTTCTCAAATTCTCTCAAGGTGACAAAACTCTAACCAAAAATAAAATAAGACTCTTTCTTATTTTATTAACACAACAACACAATTGAATTTCAAGAGTTTGAAATTCAATAACCACACACAAATCACCTCATTAACTCGTTACATTTAAGTCATAGGTTATAACTAAAGTTAACATAATTAAAGTGGGAGTTGAGGGGGGTTTTAGAGGATATGAAGGGGTGGGTTTCGTGTGGGCCCCACCACCCTCATAACCTCCCAAGGGAGGTTGGGTGGTTACCCAACTCCCATCAAGAACTTAAACTTAGAGTAAAATAATAAAAATTGTAGTGTAATTATAAAATAAACATCCACAATTTTTATTATCAACACTCATGTAAACGCAACTCTGGAACAAGAGTTCCTAAGAAATTACCGGTGTTGCGGTTCCATCGGTGCCCTCAGAATTCAATTCCAGGCACCGGTTCAAAAGTTAGAAATTCCTGCTCGTTTGTTCACTGAACGTACCCGAGCCAAACTTCGAAAATTGATTCCAGGCACACCGGGCCTCAGAATCAGGTGCCGTCAGAAACCGCGCTCTTGTAAAATTCCAAAGAAAATTAAGAAAAAATTTCCGTTGAATTTTACGGGTCTTTACATTACTCCCACCTCAGGGCTTTACGTCCCCGTAAAGATACATCAAAACTAGGGAAACAAATGAGGGTACTGAGCACGCATCTGAGCCTCCCACTCCTAAGTGCTCTCCTGGAGGTTCTCGTGCTGCCATCTGATGCGCACAAGAGGAATCGACCATCCACGTAGGACCCGCTCCTGTCGATCCTCGATCTCCACCAGGACCTCCGTAAAGGTTGCCACATCTTCAACGTCAAGCTCCCCATGGTCAATGATGTGCGTCGGGTCGGGCACGTATCTCCTCAGTTGAGATACGTGGAGGACGTCGTGCACCCGGTGCAACTATGGTGGTAGAGCCAGATGATAACCCACCTCGCCAGTCCTGCTGAGGACCTGGAAGGGTCCGATGAAGCGCGGGGATAACTTGCCGCCACGGCCAAATCTCCGTAAACCACGTCGAGGTGAGACACGCAAGAAGACGTGGTCACCATCCTCGAACTCTAGTGGCCTCCGCCTCCTGTCAGCGTATGACTTCTGCCGGCTCTGAGCTATCCTCATCCGCTCCTGGATGACCTGGACCATCTCTATTGTGGCCTGGACCATCTCTGGTCCCACAAGTGCTGACTCCCCAGAGTCTGTCCAACACAAAGGAGATCTGCAAGGTCAGCCGTACAACGCCTCGTACGGTGTCATCCCGATGGTGGAGTGGTAGCTGTTGTTGTACGCGAACTCCACCAAGGGTAGGTGGTCCTCCCAGCTATGACCAAAGTTGAGGACACATGCGCGGAGCATGTCCTCGAGAGTCTGAATGTTCCTCTCCGTCTGACCATCCGTCTGAGGATGAAAGGCTGTGCTCAAATGTAGCTGCGTCCCGAACGCCTTCTGCAACCCCTTCCAAAGCCGGGAAGTAAAGCGAGCATCTCGATTGGAGACGATAGATGATGGCACACCGTGAAGCCGTAAAATCTCCTGAACGTAAAGATGTCCCAAGCTCTCCACTGAGCCCTGCTCTCTGATGGGTAAGAAGTGAGCCGACTTGGTGTGTCGGTCGACAATCACCCACATGGAGTCATGACCTCAGGAAGTGCATGGAAGTCCAATCATGAAGTCCATAGATATGTCGTCCCACTTCCACTCCGGAACCTCCAAGGGATGTACCAAGCCTACTGGTACCTGGTGCTTAGCCTTCACCTGCTGGCAGGTGAGGCATCGAGAAACGAACGCTGCCACAGCCTTCTTCATGCCCGGCGACCAGTGTTGTCGTCTAAGATCCTGGTACATCTTCTCCACTCCAGGATGTACCGCCAAAGGATAAGTGTGAAACTCTCTCAGTACCTCCTCCCATAAAGCGACTGGTACCATGGTACGTCCTCTGAAAAGGATGTCGTGCTCTGCTCCAAAGGAGAAACGATCAGGTGCCTATCCTGGGGATATCTGTGCACGCCGCGTCTCACAGTCGGTATCCCCACGCTGTGTCTCTCTGACTCGCTATAGTAGTGGAGGAGTGACTGTGAGAGACTGAAGGAAGGCTTCTCCATCTATATCCATAAAGGATATCTGCAAAGAAGCTAGCTGCTCTGTCGCCTCCTCAAGTAGCTGAATTCCCGTACTCCTGCTGAGGGCATCGGCTACTACATTCCCCTTCCCAGGAGTATAGACTATCTCAAAGTCATAGTCCTGGAGGAACTCGAGCCATCACCATTGTCTCAGGTTCAGGTGCTTCTGCGAGAAGATGTACCTGAGACTCTGATGATCAGAAAATACTGTAAAGCGCTCGCCCATCAGATAGTGTCGCCATGTCTTCATAGCGAAGACCACTGTTGCCAACTCCAGGTCATGGGTAGCGTAGTTCTGCTCATGCAGCCTCAACTGATGTGATCCATAGGCGATCACTGCCTGCTCCTGCATCAGAACACACCCGAGTCTGGTCCCTGATTCATCGCAGTAGACTACGTACCGTACTCCCTCCTCAGGAAACCTCAGGATAGGTGCGCTGGTCAATCTCTGTCTCAGCTCCTGAAATCTCTACTGACATCTGTCTGACCACACGAAGGGTTTCCCCTTCTTCGTCAAATCTGATAGTGGTGCCGCAACTCTAGAGAAGTCTGGCACGAATCTTAGGTAGTATCCAGCTAGTCCCAAGAAACTCCAAACCTCCATCACGCTCCTGGGTAGCTCCCAAGCTAACACTGCCTCGATCTTTGCAGGATCCACTGCAACTCCCGCCTCAGAGATGACGTGTCCCAAGAAGTGAACCTCACGTATCTAGAACTTGCACTTAGAGGGCTTACCATAAAGCTGGTGCTCTCAGAGCATGTCTAGTACAAATCGTAAGTGGTAGGCGTGCTCCTCCTCAGTCATCGAGTAGATCAAAATGTCGCCGATGAAGACCACGACAAATTGATCAAGGTATGGCTGAAAGATCCTATTCATGAGGTCCATGAAAACTGCTAGAGTGTTGGTTACACCGAAGGTTATAACCAAGAACTCATAGTGTCCATAACGACATCTGAAGGTCGTCTTCTGCACATCCTCGTCTCTAACTCTGAGCTGATGATAGCCTGACCTGAGGTCTATCTTCGAGAACCACCGTGCTCCCTTGAGCTGATCAAAGAGGTCATAAATCCTTGGTAGAGGATACTTATTCATCACTGTCACCTGGTTCAGGTGACGATAGTTGACACACAGTCGCAAGCTCCCGTCCGCCTTCTTGGCGAACAATATTGGGGAAGCCCAGGGTGAAACACTGGGTCGGATGAACCCCTTGCCCTGCAAGTCCTCCAACTGTACCCGTAGCTCTCGAAGCTCGGCGGGGGCCATCCGATATGCTGGAGTCGATATCGGGGATGTCATAGGGTACAAGTCAATATAAAAGTCTACCTCTCTGCGAGGAGGTAGCCCTAGAACGTCGTCGGGAAAAACGTCTGCAAACTGATCCACCACTGTAGGAAAACCAGGACTTCGCACGTCAACTGCTCCTAGGATGAGGCTAGCCAACTGATGAGTGATGGGTTGTCCTCTCCTCTGAGAGAGTCCATCCTGTGCTGCAAAGGCTCCCTTCTCTCCGGTGAAGGTGAACCTGCTCCCGTCGGTCCGTACACATCGTACCTTGCGCCTAAAACAGTCAATTTGTGCATGGACCATAGACAACCAATCCATGCCCAAGATGACGTCGTAAGGCCTCGATGCCGCTACAAGAAGATCCCAGCTGAAGCTCTCGCCTCCTAGAGTAAGCTCACACTGCCGGCACCAGTGCGTAATCTTCGAGTCTGCTCCCGTAGGAGTCTCTAGCCGTAAGGATCGAGCCAATGGCTCTGTCGGAATCTCAGAGCTCCGAAAAAGGGCAGCGGCTATGAAATATTGACTCTCTCCTGTGTCTATAAGTACTACAGCAAGGGTGGAATAGACACATATAGTACCTAGAATCATCTCGGGCATGCCTTGGTCATAGGCCTCTGCTTCCTGGAGATGTGCCTGTCTCTGCCCGCCAGCTCCCTATGGTCGGGGTAGGCCTCCTGGTGGTGGTGGTGGTAGATCCTCAAAGCGTCGTCCACCACCTGCTGCTCGGCCAGCTCCACTGCCTCGTCCACCTCCTCCCTGCGGACCGCCACGGTTGACCCTCTGCGTATGCCGCGGTGGTCCCACAACCGTTTTCTGCTCCTCGGCATGGCTATTCGGGCAATCACGAGCCATGTGGCCCTGCCCGCCGAACGAGTAGCACTGTCTGCCTTTCGAAAGACTAGCTCCGCGCTGTGTGCCCCGCACTGCTGAGCCAGTGTCCTGAGGTCGTCTGCCTGAGGGTCTGGTCTGCCTGGACCCCGGAGTCATCTGTCGACTGCCTGCTGCAGAAGACTCTACTATGTTTCGCCCTGCGGTGGGTCTCGGTGCTGGTGTAGACTCAGCAAGAAAACTCTCGATCAAAAGGGCCCGCTCCAGTACTCCTGTCTGAGTCGGAATGCTGAGGGAGATCAGCGATGCCCTGATCTCGTGTCTCAATCCCTGCTCAAAGGTCCTAGCCCAGAATAATGGGTCTCGTACCATGTCGGTCGAGTAGCGTGAGAGATCGGTAAATCTCGCCGAGTACTGAGCGACCGTCATGCTGCCTTGCCGTAGCTGAAGAAGCTCTTGAATGTGCACCGCACGGAGGGTGGCTGGGAAAAGCTCTGAGCGGAAAAGGCTCTCAAAGTCTGACCAAAGTAGAGATGCCTCATCGTGCACCTGGAGCATCAAGCTCCACCATCGGCCCGCTGCTGCATGCAGTAGGCTCACAGCGAGGATCACCATGAGGTCTGCTGGTGTCCTCACTAGCCTGAAAACTCGTACGACTGCCTCCAGCCAGTCCTCGGCTGCCTGAGGGTCCGTCTCCCCACGAAACCTGGGCTGTCGTTGGCGCTGAAACTCATGCAGTGCGCTGAGGTGATGTGCATCATCAGCGGCTGGTGCTGGAAGCATCAGTGGCTCGGCGGGTAGAGCTACCGCCTGTGCCACTGCTGATAAAGGGCCCTGCACCGAGGCCTCGTCGCTCGGTGGGCTGTCGTCATGCTCGACTCTCGGAACCCTAGCTGGCTGCCATCATGGGGCCATCCTGAAAAGGAAACGGGTGCGCCACGGTCAGAACAGTATACCTGGTGAGCTGATACAAATTAATCTCAAAGAAAACTTGAAACACACACGCAATCAATGTTTTCATGCATTAAGTCGGAAATTAGAAGTCAGGGTCCTGGTGTACAGATACGTCGGTCGCCGCACCAACACTGGACTCCCTGGACTGATAACCACACTCAATATGCTAAACACTATTTCTTCACATAGAAAAGATCAGAGTTTGCGGTAGAACCGAAGTCCTCTGATACCAATTTGTCACGACCTGTCCTCGGGGCCCGTGCCGTGACTACCCTAAGCCCGCCTTCCATAGGCCATGGGCTGGCGACTAGCACCAAGGCGTACATCCCGGTAAAAAGGGAAGACATTGCCTTTGTAAAGTAAACAAGAACCACAGAGTAAGCAAGCGGAAAAGTAAACACTAAGTAAAAACAGAGTACAACTGTAAGTGCAGAAAAGTAAATGGGCCAGTATACAAACCCAAACTGTAGGTAAAGTACAACTCGAAAGGGAAAACAACAACTGAAAAGTAAAAGCCGCTACACCGAGCTGTCCACTGGAAATCCCACCTGAAGGGTGGGTACAGATAGCTCCTCTGCTCCTCGGGTCCCGCCGTCCGCTCCGAGCACGTTCCGCCCAGTGGTCCACCTCCAGGTACCGTCTTGCTCTGCAAGCCTCAACCACGATCAACGCTGTCCGTCGTCTGAAACCAACACAACGTAGTGCGGGCATAGCCCATGCAGAGGTGAGTATAAGCTACTCAGTAGGGACCCCGAGACCTCTGAAGGTCTCCCAAAATCCACAAAGGATAAACCACAAAGGAAAGATACAAACACGAAGTAACAACCGACAATGCTTAGGTATATGCCCATACATATACCTATGTCATCCATTCCCATACGCTCCAACCTCCGAGCCCAAGTACAACTCAGTCCACACAGGATAGTAAACGTATTCCACACAGGAAAGCAAAACGTAATCCACACAAGTTAGCACAACACAATCCACATAGGAAAGTAAACAGGATTCAGTTCACACAGGTATACTTCTTCGATAGACGATAGAGATGATCACTGATCCATCTAAGTCGTCGGACCCACAAAGGATCGATAGGTACTAACCCCCGCAATGACCCACACTGGATCGGTAGGAAACTAACCCCCGCAAAGACCCACACAGGATCGGACCCACACAGGATCTGTAGGCGCTGGCTCACACAGAACCACTGAGCACTGACCCACATAGGATCAGACCCACACAGGATAGGTAGCACTGATCCACACAGGATCACTGAGTGTTGTAGTCGTCGTCGTCGAATCCACTAAGAATCTTTGCACAGTCGTCGTCGCTGTCACAGTAGCAGTCGCAGCCAGCACTAGGGTTCCCGCACACAGCAAGCTCGTTCGGGAGGGTCCGCTCCACGAGCCGAGAGGCTGATATATCAACTGTCACATAGTCCAGAGTTGATGTATCCAAAAGTTCCGTATCGTCAACAGGAACTCAACGCAACAGACGGCGCGTCAATCAGACGCCCGGTCTGAGAGTTATTGGCTTTTTCTTTCCAGGGGCCCAGTTGGTTTTTAAGGCAAAACCAACCCGACCGTACTCCATCTGCGTCCAAACCTCGGGCGGAGTATGTCAAAAGATCCTTCTCACTAATAGGAACTCAACAAGGCTGACGGCACGTCAATCGGACGTCCGTAGCTCAAGATATGAGTGTTTCCACTCCGAGGGCCCGGTTGGTTTCGTGTACGAACCAACCCGGCCGAACACAAAGTATTCTGAAACCTTGAGTGTAACATATCAAAACGACCGTATCGATCCAAGGATCGCATCGCCGCTGACGGGGCGTCGTTTGGAGGTCCGTAGCCCGAGTTATGGGCATTTGAACCCAAACAGTCAGATAACGGGGGTTTCGGGCCCGGACCGACCCGGCCCGAGACCCCCCGGTTGGCCCGAACCGGGTCGACACGCCCCGGTCCGGGTCGGCCTGACCCGGCACGGCCCGGCCCGGCTGGGCGTGGCCCGGCGCGGCCCGGCGACCCGCGCGCTGGGCGCGCTGGCCGGTTGCTCAGCCAAAACGGCTGAGCCGTTTTGGCGGCCCGCGCACGGGGGGGCGCTGCCCGCCTCAATTCGTTCGAAACTGCAGCCCCCTCATGGGGCCGCTTGCTGCTGCCATCCCGAGGAATTTAATTCCCCTGGTTCTCCACATCCGGCCGGCCCGCCATGGCCGGCCGTTTCCTGCACCATGGGACCGGCGACGACCGGTCCCCCTTCCTGCACCGACGCCGGCAGCTCGATGCCGGCCGCCGGTCACCCTGCTCCGCCACGGCCCAGAACCTGTCGCGGCCCTTGTCGTCCGGCATGGTGCGACGGCACCGCGCCCCTCCACCGCGGATCTGCTCCGGCCGCGGTGCCTTCGACTTCCTTTGACGCGGCGCGATGGCGTCACGTTCTTGTTCGACTTCTCGGCGTGGCGCGACGGCGTCGCGTAATATTTGTCGAGCGATTCTCACATGGTGAGATGGCCCCACGCCATCCCGTTCCATTCACAAAGAAACAATCATGAACATAGGATGGGGTTAGGCCGTGTTTGTGCGGTCCGGCCCCCTCTCGTTAGAAGATAACATTTAGTCGATTAACCACGAAGTTCGACATGCTAGAATCAAGAACGGTAATAATTCAAATAAATAACAATAATCCCCTACCTCGGCTTCAACAGCGGTGTTCGTCAACGACCCACAGAAGACGAGCGTTGCGGAGGTCGGGCGTCATGGAAAAAGAACTTCGACGTCGCGAAGCAAGGATTCTAAGTCGTTGACGGCGATTTCGTCACGGAAAACCGTCACGGAAGAGACGACGCGGAAGAAGAACATCACGCCGTGGATACGGCGTCGCGGAAGAACCGTGTTCTTCGGCGGAGAAGTTCTTCGTTGAAGAACGGTGTTCTTCGCGTTCTTCGTCGAGGTTGAAGAAGATGAAGAATGCTTCTCAAATTCTCTCAAGGTGACAAAACTCTAACCAAAAATAAAATAAGACTCTTTCTTATTTTATTAACACAACAACACAATTGATTTTCAAGAGTTTGAAATTCAATAACCACACAAAACTTACCTCATTAACTGATTACATTTAAGTCATAGGTTATAACTTAAGTTAACATAATTAAAGATGGAGTTGAGGGGGGTATTAGAGGATATGAAGGGGTGGGGTTTTTGTGGGCCCCACCACCCTCATAACCTCCCAAGGGAGATTGGGTGGTTACCCAACTCCCATCAAGAACTTACACTTAGAGTAAAATAATAAAAATTGTAGTGTAATTATAAAATAAACATCCACAATTTTTATTATCAACACTCGTGTAAACACAACTCCGGAACAGGAGTTCCTAAGAAATTACCGGTGTTGCGGTTCCATCGGTGCCCTCGGAATTCGATTCCGGGCACCAGTTCAAAAGTTAGAAATTCCCGCTCGTTCGTTCACTGAACGTACCTGAGCCAAACTTCGAAAATTGATTCCGGGCACACCGGGCCTCGGAATCAGGTGCCGTCAGAAACCGCGCTCTTGTAAAATTCCAAAAAAAATTAAGAAAAAATTTCCCTTGAATTTTACGGGTCTTTACAGGTAATGGATTGAGCATTCGTAATTCTTAATCAGCTCCAACTATCTTCTTTGGCGCATATTTAGCTCCTTTTGTGTGAAAATTTACTTTAAACTTTTATGATCAGTATAGATATCACACCTTTCACCATAAAGGTAATGACTCCAAATCTTTAATGAAAAGATTACCGTAGCTAACTCCAAATCATGAGTTGGGTAATTTTGCTCATGTATTTTCAACTGTCGTGAGGCATAAGCTATCACCATATCATTTTGCATAAGAACACACCTCAATCCCTTCTTGGATGCATCACTGTAGATCACAAACCTTTCTCCACTACAAGGCAGTGTGAGCACAGGTGCACTGGATAACCTTTTTTTCAACTCCTTGAAATTCTCTTCACATTCCTCTATCCAAACAAACTTAACTCCTTTCCAAGTCAACTTGGTGAGTTGATTAGATAATCGTGAAAAATCTTTCACAAAACGTCGATAATATCCAGCCAAACCAAGAAAACTTTAGATCTCAGTTACTGTTATTGGTCTTGACCATCTTTCGATAACCTCTGTTTTTGCTGGATCCACAGATATCCCCTCTTTTGAGATTATGTGACCCAAAAATGAAACTTTTTGAAGCCAAAATTCACACTTGGTAAATTTGGCATAAAGCTTCTCCCTTCTCAGGGTCTTCAATATAATTCTCAAGTGATCCTCATGTTCTTCCTTGCTCTTTGAATAGACAAGAATATCGTCGATAAAGACTACCCCAAACTGATCAAGATATTCTCTAAAGACTCTATTCATCAGATCCATGAAGATAGCAGAGGCATTAGTAAGACCAAATGGCATCACTATAAATTCATAGTGTCCATACCTTGTACGGAAAGCCGTATTTGGTATATCCTCCCTTTTGACCCTTAATTGATGATACCCTGAACGAAGATCAATCTTGGAAAAGTATTGAGCTCCGCGTAATTGTTCAAATAGGTCATCAATGCACAGGAGAGGATATTTGTTCTTGATAGTGATCTTGTTAAGTTCTCCATAATCAATGTAGAGTCTCATTGATCCATATTTCTTCTTAACAAACAGAACAGGTGCTCCCCAAGGTGACGCACTAGGGTGTATGAACCCCTTATCAAGATTCTCTTGGAGTTGCTTCTTCAATTCCTGCAACTTAATTGGGGCCATTCTATAAGGTGTCTTTGAAATAGGCAAAGCACCCAGTACGAGTTCTATTGAAAACTCAACTTCACGATTTGGTGGAAGACCCGGTAATTCCTCCGGAAGGACATCATCAAACTCCCGTACAATGGGCATATTATTAATTGTGAGTTTCTCACCAACCATTTGAGATAAATAACCTTCATTTAGTGGAATCAATACCCATAAAATGGACGAAATTTCCACTGGAAGTTTATGTTCATCCTTGCATCGATAGACGATCATAGATTGATCTGGAATATGAAATGTGACTTCCCTTATTTGGAAAATGATATGAGCTCCATGTAGAGAAAGCAAATCCATGCCAAGAATTACATCAAATTCCACTATAGGAAGGATCACAAGATTTGCAGGAAGAACTTTCCCACAAACTTCAATCAGAGAAGAATTATAAACTTTTGATGTGACTATTGTGCCATTAGGTGTTGTCACAGCTAACTCAACATCTAATTGTAGAGGTAATACGGTGATACCCTTAGAAAATTCTTCAGCAATAAAGGAGTGGGTGGATCCAGAATCAAATAAAACATTTACTACTTTAGAGTGGATGGTAAGTGTACCTTTCACCACATCGTTATCGTACTCCACATCGCTGATAGAAATTGCATGTGACTTTGCTTTATCTTTAGCCTTAAGAGTTTGTTGACGTCGACCATCATCATCAACCCTTGGATTAGAGAATTTATTGGCATAATGCCCCATCTCCTTGCACTTGAAACATTGAAGTGTAGTAGGTTCATTCTGTGCATCCCTTCCTTTGTTTGCATCATTAGACATCTTCTTCCCATCATTACGACATTCAAATGCCCGATGACCTTTCTTTCCACATTTGAAACATTTACTTGTCCCTTTAAGACAACTCCCTCTATGTTTCTTTCCACACTTTGAGCAGAAGGGAAAGCTCATCTTCTTTTCAGTGTGCTCTTTAGATTTTCCTTTGAATTCCATTTTCCTCTTCTTATCAAACCCATATGACTGATGGGTTACTCCAATATCCATCTCGACTTTGAGAGCACATCGAACGATTTCCTCGTAGCTATTGAAGTCTCTTATGGCTAACGCCCTTCGAAGACTTGGTTTTAAGCCACTAAAGAATCGATCAATCTTACTCTCAGGTTGGATAATAATACCAGAAATGTACCTTGAAAGTCTTGTAAAATTTGCTTCATAGGTACCAACAGATTCATCATCCTTTTTCTTTAGTTCAAGAAACTCTTTCTCCATCTTTGTTCGGAGAATACGAGGGAAGTACTTATTGAAAAATAAGTTCTTGAACTTGTCCCATTCCATGGACTCAATTTCATCCCTTTGCCTCGTATTCTTAATAAGAGTCCACCATTGATCAGCATCACCTTCCAAACGATACACTGCTAAGATGACTTTATCATGCTCAGAACATTGAAATACAGAATATATCTTTTCAGTAGTACTAATCCATTGTTCAGCAACTAATGGATCAGTAGACCCATTGAATGAAGGTAGACGCTATCTCATGAAGGATTCAACAGAATGTTGCTCCTTCCTTTGCTCGTTTGGAAGTCCTGCATGATTCATAGCTTGAGAAAGTTGTGTGAGCATGGCTACAAGATTTTGCATTCCAGCTCCCATAATGTTTGGTTGCTTAGGGGGACAATCATTGCATTGCCCGTCACATTCCGCGTTAACACGGTTCCTTCGGGTTCCAGCCATTGACTCAAACCAAGAAGAATAGTGTGAGAAACACTAATTATAATAGGAAAACCACATAATCAAGAATAAAATTTCACACTTAAGGTCTTATCCTAGGTTATTCATGGCCATTTCTAAAACACTAATATTGTGTTCTATTCTTAGACTTATCCTTAGGGTTCTTACTAAGGCTTTCACATCCTAGTTTCCAAAGGTTGACTATACCTTTCCTCTGATACCAACTATAACAACCCATACTTTACATACATTGTTATTTCTTCAGAATTGAATCACACTTATTACAACATATAACAAAACCAAGAAAGGACCGTATAGGTATAGTGTCTTTAGAAACTGGGAAACATAAACAACTGGTTCATAAAGCATCTACTTTTCCTCCCATTTATTTAATCATATCTAGAGTCCCTTTTTGGCATATTCTACTTAATAACCTTCTTCCTGACCTGGGGAAATAAAACATAAAAAAGGGTGAGATCAAATTCTCAGTAAGGGTAAACAAAATAAATATCAATCACATCATATACATAAGCACATATCTTTTGGAAATCTTAACCTGCAAAAGAGATCATAATTTCATAACATGGGATAAATCATAGTAGTGAAATGTAATCCCAATAATCATAACTTAAAACATGAAACTTTGTGGAATACACACATAATCATAGAGAATCATTTCTTATTTGTCAAGACTCATTGCCAAGACTATCTTAGTGGACAAAGTCCATTTCTGAACCAAGTTCACTCCTCGTTTCAGTCCTGTTTCACTGAACCGGTATAACCTACCGTTCCAGCCATGTCTATCTCATGAGATATAAAATCTTTACCCAATGCATTGGAGTGAGATATATGTCCCACCCATCTCATAATGATACCATTCTTATGTGTGCCACAAAATCATAAATCATACATAATTGCATAACCCATGTAGTAAAAATGGGATTCTTAAACAACATGACATCATAAAACAATTAATATAAGATAAAGGAATTCATAAAAATATTTCCATCACAACATAATCAAATCCATGTAATAATAGGGATAGAAACAGAACCCTATGTTATCTTAGATGGAAAAGAATTTTGATAAAACACTTGACCTCCATTCTTGAGGAAAATATCCTTTCTAATTCAAAAACACTTTTCCTTTCTTAACATGTCATACAATTCTAAACTAAAAGAAGTTGATTAAAAATAAACTTTAAAACTTGTAAAGGAAGCTTCTTGGAAATAATGTTTTAAAAATCCATTCATGCCGTATAAGTTAAAAAAACATTCTTCTCGTACTTTTGTCGGAAAAGTCAAAAAGTACCTCATACGAAAAACGACAAAAGATCCCTTTCATATATTTTACTAAAAACTAACCGAATGGTAAAATTGGATTTCAAAAATTGTAGGTGGATGGAAATAATATTACATATTGAGGAAACATGGATGTGGATGATAAAATACACCCCAGTAAATTTCAAAATATAAACAATCTCGGATAAAAATGAGATTGTGATATTTCCCTTACCTTAGATCCGTTTTTGCTTCGTAAGTGTCTGAACCACCTGTATAATGATTTAAATAATGTTATTGACTCATTACAGAATCATAATTATTGTTATGATATCATATATGGTCATATTCTTAGCTTCTTATTAGTAATAGTTCATTACTACTTGTTACTCTGGTGTTTATTACTTTTTGTTCTTATGCATGTTTTGTCGAATAAATTATTATTCTTCACTTTAGGTTATAGATACCTCATTTCTAGAATGGTATTAGTGTAATATATATCATATTCATTCATTCAATTCATTTATATAATCATTATGAAATGAAGATCATGTAGAACGAGTCGCATCACATCGTGGAGACGGTATTCCGTACGTACGCACGAGCGATGATATCATTCCCATGATCGTGTAATTGTATTGGAGTGTATGTATACTATTTCAGAAACAATATCACTTTACAATAGTTATATATAGTCATTATTTATACCATTATACCCATCCAAGTAAGGTGGTGGTGGAAAATAGATTACACCACGGTGTGGAGACGGTATTCCGTACGTACGCACGCGCGGTGATTTCTTTTTCCGTAGGTTGGATAGATGGTGAAATAGGGTTGTTTCATACTTATAATAACATATCAGTATATGAGTGATACTGATGTTATTACTTCATAATGAAAAAACTAAAGAATAAGAAGTGGAAGAAGAAATAAAGATGAAAGAATCGGTAACGGGCATTACCTCTTCTTTGAAGCGCCTCTTTGAGACCTCCTTTTAGGGCACTAAAATAGGTCTTTGAAGAAGACCAGAACCTCTAGGATGTTTCTAGGAAAGTGGAGAGGAGAAATTGTCAGGGGTTTGCCGAGCTTGAGGGCTCAAAGTGGTGTGAGGAAGAGGGGGAGGAGGTGCCCTTTTATAAGGGAGGAGAGGGGCTCCTTTGGAAAAACTAAAAATATTATTTTATTATAAAGTCATGTTCGGTTTTAAATAGCTCCAAATTGATTTATTTCGAAGCTAAGGTGGGGATGGGTCGCAATAATCTCATCCAATAGAATTTAGACAAGTTTAGGTTCCTATTTTAACCTTATCATTTAGATTTAACATTAAGTTAAATAATTTTACTTTTACCGTGTCTTCTTGTGTTCTTATACTATAAGGTTAATAAACTTACTATATCAAGCCAAACGAACCCCAAGTTGTTTATTTTTAATATATATAACCTTATCTAAGTCCTTTGGCCGAACCTTAGATTTTTAGGAATAAAATAACAATTAATAATATAATATGTTTTTTAAAAACTATTTTATGTCAACTTTGACACTATTTAGTAATTGATTTTTGTGAAAATCATAACAGAATGATTAGTTCGAACAAAAGTTAATTAAATCAATAATAACATGTCATATTAACCTATAAAATTATTTTAATTCATAAAAAGTCTCAAATTACATTTATTTGGGTATTTATAACATCAATTATGTCAATATTTCCTTAATAAGATAATTACTGCATCATCATTGTGTCATAAATAAATTAAAATATTTAATGTCTAAAAATTACAAATAAAATACAATTATGTAGGAAATCCTTTTATCTTTCTAATGAATATTTATAGTCGAATTTATCTTTTGTATAACCCCATATTAAAAATTATTTACTTATTAAACTTTGATTTTAACTATTTTAACGTTTCTTTTAATAAATTAATAATAAATGTCCTAATCTAATCCAAGTGGGCCTAAATGGTCATATTTTATTCCTAAGGTTGTTTTTGGTCGAATTAAACTTGTCCAATAGAATTAGGACATGTGTTAGTGTAATAATAATATCATTTTTACCCTTAATTACCCTATTTACTTTTAACCGTGGTAAAAAAAGTAAAAAGTTACTATTCACCAAAAAATTATTTTCATCTCATTGAACCACATTTTGCTTACTGACATCAACCGTGTCTCTCGGATTTTCGAAATTCCACTCACAGAAGCGGTAAAATTAAGTTTTATGAAAAATTCAGTTTTTTAACTACCACTTAGTGGTTTCACTATTCATCAAAAATTGAAAGTTTTCAGAAAATTACCAAAATTTCACCCTAGGATAATTTCGATATTATGAATCCAAAAATGAAGTCCATTTTGAAAAATAAAATTTATAAAATTTCAAAAAGTGGTTATTACTATTCATAACAGTTAGTTTTAATAATATGTTAATAGCATATCATTGTTTAGTGAAACTCGGTATTGCGTACGACGCAAGCTATCGAGGAAGGTCGTGATTTCGTGTAAAGCAAGGCAAGCAAGTGTTGTGTGTATAAAAATATTCCTTTGATGATTTATATAACATAAAAGTCTCGGGTGTTACAAAGTGTAAGATTGGGATTCATTCTACCAGAAGTGAGAAAAATAAGAATGGTTAAAGGGAGTGACCCTTGGTAAGTAATGAGTTTTTCCTAAACCTGTTAATAAAGTGATCCTAGGAATATGAGTAACCTTGACTAAACTTGTGAAAGAAGTGAGCTTCATTGTGTGTTCTGGTTCATGGTGCAACGTCGATGCATTCTTCATGGACATATCCCAATAATGTTGAATCAATTAAATACTTATTTATATATTTACATTATTAATTCACAATAAAATAGATTAATAAATCTATAAAAAATCTATTTAAAATGGAATAAAAAGTGACCCTCAAGGTTGATAGGTTGATACCCTAAAGGCAAATAGAGACTCTAAAGGATACATATTTTTAGTTGGAATTTGACTATGCATACCCTGATTAACCCCCCCCCCCCCCCCCATGTTAATCTCACTCTATGCCCCTTGTATAAGTCAACTAAATATATTATGATCAATATATATTTAAAACTTTACTATATATAAATGAAATCTCAAAATTTATTAACTAAACTCTACAACTTCCAGTTTAATTACATGTGTAGGATATTTTTTCTCATGGGGTTATAATATTCATAAAGCAGAGCAATTACTAGATTATTATGCATTAAAACATAACACTGAACCCAAAAAGAAGCATTGTTGTGGATAAAAAATTCTAAATTTATGAATGTTAGGGTCAAAATAATAGAATTCACTATTTTTTCAATTCCTTTAAATGTACATTGCATTATTTTATCAAGATAATCTTAACTCCTTTTTATGTTAGATTGGTTAATGGTAGTGATAACCTTGTAAATTTTTCAACAAAAAAATGATAATATCCAACTATAAATGAAAACTATAAATCTAGATTTCATTTATAGGTCATGGAAATTCATCAACTGTATTAGTTTTAATAAGATTAATAGATATTTTATCTTTATTTGTGATATTTCCATGGAATTAAATATGTTATAACTAAAAATAAAATTTTCTAAATTTTCCACATAACTTGTTTTTATTCAATATTTATATAATAATCCATATATAATTTTCATAATCCTCATAACTTTTAAAATAAACAAAAATATCATTTATAAACAAAACCACTAACTTATCCAAATATTCATGGAAAACACTATTCATAAGCATATAGCTGGAGCATCTGTCAACCCAAAGGGAATAACCACAAACTAATAATTCCCATAACTAGTATGAAATGATATTTTCTTAAATTCATCCTCCATATCCTCAATCTGATGGTAATCAGCCCATATATCAACCTTTAAAACAAATTGAGATCATGTGAGTTGATCAAACAAGTTATCGATGTGATTAAATAGATAATTATTATTAATATTAATGTTATTAAAATCTCTATAATCAATGAAAAGCCTTATGGAAACATATTACTTTTTAATAAAAAAATAGGGAACCCTATGGTGAAGTTATAGGATTAATGAAAACTTTATCAAGTAACTATTTCGAGTAAGTTTTCAATTTCAGAGGTTCTACTTGAGCTATTAGATAAGAGGGTTTCGAAACTGGAATTAAATTGGGAACTAAGTCACTAATAAATTCTACTTATCAATTAGGGGTAATACCATAAAAAATCATCAAGAAAAACATAAAAATATTCATTTACTACTAAGAAATCATTAATCTAAATTGTTCCCTTATTTTCAATAATAAGACTAAAGTAACTTTAATTTCCATCTCATAATAGTTTCTCATCTTCTTGATATATTAACAAAGGTATGAATTGTTTATTATATTAAAATAGAAAATCATTATAGAAAATATCTTCTTGGGATCTACAATATATCTTAATATGAGAAACTGAAATCCAATCTAATCCCAAAATAACATCAAATTCTAAAATTACAAAGACAATAATGTTTACAGGAAAACCCCTTCCATCGATGATAACAAGAAAATCATTGTAAATTTGTATTGACTTAATGTTTCCTCTTGGTGTTTTCTTAAATAATGACATCATTTATTGAGGTAAAATTTTCATTTTACCATCAAATTTATAACACATGAAAAAAAATTATGCCCCAATTCAAACAAGTTATTAGCATAATCTTAATAAACAAGTATTGTACCTATAACTACTTTTTTATGGTCAAACATATACTGAAGTAGATGTAAAGGATTTCACCATATTCTTTAGCATATAGTTTTGTTGTTTACCACATTCTATTCTCTTATTTAAACATGAATCCATATAATTATCCATATCATAACATTTAAAACACCTTATTGCATATTTATCAATATTGGTCTTTCACTACCCAAATATTTTTCTTTGAAATCATGATCCACATGCCGAAACATACCCCATCAAAAGGACATTACATATTTTATAAGACATTCCCAGGGGTGATTTTTACCACACCTATCACAAACTAGAAACTTTATTTCCTTATATTCATATTTATTTGATGGATTATTTCCCTCCAATGGCCCGAAGGCCTTCATTTTTATTGATTTTTTGATAATCCACCTTTCAAGGGGTGAGTTGGAACCCTTAAAAGGCCTGTAGGCGTAAGTATTACATAGACCATAGGCCTTATAGTAATTCATTGCTCATAGGATTCAAACATTACATACAACCCAGACTAACTACTTGGAACTGCTCCTCCCCAGCATCTTCATCGTGAAATCAGTTCTCCACCTTCGCATGGTTGTTCGACTAGGCTTTCTCGTGCATGCACAGTCTTGTCCCGAAGGCAGGTTCCATACCCTCTCATTCATTCAATCCTTTTAGCTTCTGCTATGGTGAAATCTCAATGCTCCTCCTCCTTCTAAGGTTTGTTCCTTTATAGGTTTTCTGGTTTGCATCTGCACTTAAGGCGGCCTGAAGGCCTTGAGGTGGCCCGAAGGCCTTACTGACTCGTAGACCTGGGTGGCGTGAAGGCCTTAAAGGACTTGGGGACCAAATCGGTGGCCTGAAGGACCAAATGAGGGAATATTTTTGGCTTCTACAGTAACTACTACCGTTCTTCACAGTTCTGGCTACAGCACCTGCTATAGTACTGCTATAGTAACCCAGAAATTAGCCTCTACATGGATTTGATCTCGGGTCTTCTGGATGCACTTATGGATTCCTTTATTCTACTTTCCATCATAGAATACATGATCATAAAAAAAATCAGTTTCTACCATCTCAACACATCATACAAGTTTCTCAAAACATTTTAATTATTATGAAGCTAATTCCCTTAAATATCTTGGTTTCAATCATGATACAACCCAATTAAATATAATATCAATATCAGGGATAAAATTTTCTATGTACATTGTTAATCATGTGAAGGTTTCTATATACATGACCTCTGAATCTTTCTCCTTCGGCCTCAATTAAAAAATTCTTATTCCATCCTAATTCATAAAACCTTTGGAAAATATTTCTCAAGGAAAATATTCTAAAATTTATCTCATTCCATGGGTTCAATCTCTTCTCTTTCCCTAACATTCCTAACCATTGACCACTATTAAATTATTTAACCTTCAAAATGTAAAATAGAAAGAGATACCTTTTGATGTTCTGAAAAACCAACTACTTTGAATATATTTTCTATTAATTTAATCTATCCATCATTTAAAACTAGGTCAGAGGATCCATTGAATGATAAAGGGTGTTGTCTCATTAAATGATCTATTATTGGAAAATTACACCGTGGTGTATCTATATTATCTCTTGCATGTATACCACCACCATTTATTTTATGTTTCAATTAATTTATCACATAAATAAATTTTTTTAGTTCCAATTCCAACCATTACATGCTTTTTATTTGGAAGGATATTATCCTCATGGAACCTTCCTAGCTACTTATGCTTCCATGTTTTTGATATGGAAAACCATTTTTAAATAACATAGTTTAGACAAAGCAACATGGTAATCTAAAAATTCTATATCATGATAACCATAAATTAGAATCACATAAGGGTATTTAATTATATTATCTAATTCTATATATTTATATAATCTTTATATATGATACAAACTATAAGGACCCAGCCTTAAACAATCTGAAAACTATATATTTATAAAATAATTCAGTTTCATGCATTCCTAAAGATCTTCTATGTTTAGATTTATATAAAATTGGGTCATAACTATTACATAAATAAATATTACCTCACAAAATGAGCACTTCCACTTAGTATTTTTTTTTTCTACAATACCAAACCTTTAATATATAACATATTTTCTTTTTAGGACATATATTTATAATTCTCATCTTTACCTCATCATTTTCCTTACACATTCTTAAATCCCTATTAAAAAAATTTAAAATGTGGTATGATCACAAAAATATCTATAGGGGGCATATAAAAATAAATAATTAAGGAAAGAAACTCGTTATTCTAGTAATAATCATAAGAATCTACCTTTTTAAAAATAATCTTTGATCTTAAAATAAACATTATCTTCAAAAATTATTAATAGTATCTATACAAATATTTTCATAAAACATTTCATTATAATTTTAAAATAGAAAATAAAACTCATGAATGCTTATTTTTAATCATGAAAATATTAGAAAACTTATTAAAAAAGAAGGTATACATTTCACCCTTAAGAAGTAGAAGATACTTTACTTTAAACATAATCTCAATATCTTACCTTTTAAAATCATTATATTTTAATAAAACCCCATATAAATCATAGATAAATCATATAGAAAACTTGGGACATCATTTCCATATCAATTTTACAAATACCAAATGCATTGAAGAGTTATATTGGGCTAACCCATTCTGGTTTTATAATAGAACTGCTCATCCTTGGTTTATAACAAAACTATTCATACTTGGATCTTAATGGAACCACACATCATTATTAACAATTCACAAGAACTATAAAATAATCATAACACAAGGTATATTTCATAAAAATATTCTTTTCACCCTTAATAAAAACATTTATGTATATCAAAATACCATTTCCACTTCAAACACTATTTTAAATTACTCTAAACAAATGGAAAGTGGGATTTTCTTTTAAGAAAATATGAAATATTTTAAAGGAATACAGACATCAAATAATAGTTATAGTGGTTGGAAAACAATTGATTCCATATATGTTAAAATGCAACATTCATTTTGAATTTTTATTAAATCATTCCATATAAATACCTTAAAGATTAATTTTGAAAAAAAATTAAATAAATTAAAATGCTATATAAAATTTCCATTATAATTAATTTCATTCCATATAAATACATATATAAAATAATTTTTTAGAATATGAACATGGAAGAAAAATATTTATAAAATATATATTAAAAACATTTAAAATTAGTTTTTTAAGGTAAATTTTCCTATAGAATAATAATTTTGGAATAATTCAAAATTATATACATTAATTATAATTTTAAAGAGGAAGATCCTTAGTGATGAAGGAGATAGGGTCTCGGGTTTCTGCATACTCTGTCGCTATGGTGATTTAACTGATCGCTAGGGTTTATGATGCCTCTCCCTCACTTTTTGAGTTTTGTGCTTGTTTTTGGAGAGTGTATATCATCTAGGAATGAAGATATTTGGTGTCTTAGTGGTAGCCCACTTCTAGAAGATTCAATTATTTGGAGGGATGTCACAGTGTCCAACCCGGCTGTGAATCACGATGCCCGTAGCATCACTGCTTGTCTAAGGTCAGATCTATAGGTTGCTTCAAAGTAATATTTTGGTATTTCTTTTTCGATCCCAGGTCTGAGTCCACCTATAAAGCTCGTACTACTCTTCTTGATGTTGGACGCATGCGGGATGTTGATCCTTCTAGTTCTGATCCATGTCTTATTTCGAATAATTTTGTTGATTCATTCAAGAAAGATGAACTAAAATGATGTGTCAAAGATCCCAAATGAAGGTTTGAATGTACAGGTCCAAAATTTCAATCTATTTGGGATGGATGGATCTACCCTAGTTTCCCCTTTTGTGTCCTTCATCAACTCCAATGTTGCGAAAATTATCCAAAATGGGTAATCATCCCATGTTGATTCTAACATTGATGCATTTTCTGGGATAATTTCAATTGGGAATAATTCCCTAATTGTGTGTCATTTTCTACCAAAGGGTGATAAGTCCTTTAGATTTCATGATTTTTTCTGGAGGATATTGTTTTTTGGGGATCTTATGATTAGAAATGCGTATCTCTTGGTCGTGGCTTTTTCATTTCATCTTTCCTTTAAATGATTTCAAAATTCATGTGTGGATCATCAGATCTCTATCTATGAGGCCTGGATGGCTGCACCTTCATGAATAGTCCCTATATTTCAATGCTTCACATGAAATGTATGATTTTACTTAGTGTTGGTTTTGTTTTCATGGTCTTAACTGGGTCCTTTGGCATCCAAATATTTTGCATGACATTGGCTTGGAAATTGGGACTCCTATACTCCTTGACAAGGAAACTGTGGTCGTTTGCTTTGGAAACATTTCTAGAATTTTTTGGAGATTGATCTTAGATCTACCATGATTGATAAGGTAACTCTCTCTACTCTCACTGATAATATCCATATTTATGTTGAGTATGAAATAAATACTATCTTCTGTAATGAATACCTGGATATTTCTCATTCTCATGAGGTATGTTAGAGGAAATTCTCTTTTGAGAGAAATGGGATTAAAGTTCATATATCTAATCTCTGCAGACAACAGCCATAGAGGAATCATGCAGATTTATCAAATTCTCTTAATAATAATTGAGATGTTCTCAAAAATACATCTTCCTCTAAGTTTGATATGTTGTCATTTGAAAATGATCCTAAAGTGCCCAATTTTAAAGGAAATGGACTATTGGTGGATAAGTCCTCAATTAGATCTAATAGTGGTCCCTCTAATACTTGGGTTGAATCTAAAATTGAGTTTGCATCCCATTCTAATCATTCCACAACTCCTATTGATATTGGAGAGATTGTAAATATTTCTGGGTCTCCTATTTTCACTCACCCTCTAAATGCTTGTCCTCATACTAGTTTGCAGCACGATGATATTTTTGACTTGGCTCCTAGCAATGGGGCCTCTTAGTATGTTGATTTCCATCAGAAGATTCATAAACTTTTGTATTATTCAAGAATCTCTGAGAAGTGGGGTGAAATCTTTGAGGTGGAAGAGATGGATGATTGCACCACCCTGAAGGCAATGAACCAAGGTGGTTATGACTCTTTTAAAGATACCCTCTTATCTTCAAAATATAATGCAGATGATAATATAGATTCCATTATTGCTCCCCCAATGTGAAGGTTAAGAAAGTACTATTCCAACATACCTCACGCTATGTCTACCTGATCTACTTCTAAGTTGTCAGGAAAGTTCAATCCTGACATTCTTAAGATCTTTAATCAGAGTAATTCCCAATCTGAGTGGGAAACCACTGATTATTCTCACTATGGGAATGACATGTCTAATTATGATCTATAACCTTTTCTTTCAGACGAGGAAATGTCCCTTTTTCACCCCATTCATCTCCCATATACTTTTTATTTTATTTTTAATAAATGGTCAGAAGCTTAGCTTATAGATATACTTGTTGGTATAATTTTAAAAAACCATGAAATATTGTTATGAAAAAATGAATTATGTTATAATCATGGGTATGGTAGGCCATACGTACGCATGAGTAAAGTTTTCATTTTTCAACAACCATGATATAAGGAAGATAAGAATTTATTTATCTTTATATATTGATTATTATATCCAACATATTATTTTATCACTTTAAACAAACATATATATCATTGATATGATGTTTTTATGATAAATTAATCACATCGCTTCTTAAAGGTGGTAGTACACACCTATGAACGAATGACATTATCATTTTTCAATGGATGAAAATGTAAGAAATTAGAAGATATAATATATTAAATGAATGATAAATATTTCATTAATATCATATATGGACATTAAATCCATCATTATAACCATACATAAGAGGTAGTGATGGAAAATGAATTACATCAGTTCATGATGTGGTAGTATGTCGTACACACAAATGATGGTTTTATTTTCCTTTTTATGGAAGAGGGGATGGATATAGAATATTAAATTAACATAATAGAACCTATTTAATTTTAATATACTTATGTTATAATTTTATCATGTTTTAAGAATTTTTTAATGACACAAAATAAGAAATAAAATTAAAATGCATGGTTAAGAACTATATATATTCTTTAGAAAACCTATTTAGGTTTATACCTAAATCCTCCAAGGGTTTTATTTATGATAAAATCAAGTAATTAATAATTGGGGATTGAATATGGGGAGATATTTGGTAAGTTATTATTCAAACTAAATTTCTCAAAGGGTGTGAGGAAGAGAGGAGATGGGGTGCCCTTTTATAGGTGAGGTGAAGGGAACTCTTGGAATTTCTTAAAGTTTTAAATTAAGATAAATTAATTTTCAGGAAAACATTGATCCAAAATGATATATTTTGAATATAAAATTATTAAAGGTCTAAAAACTATCATAAAATAAATACGTTTACTTGTTTATGTGATTTTTTCATCCTTATCTATCTGTTTCATCCCACATTATCCCCTTTAAAAATTATTGTGATATTAATGATTTTTATTCATTAGGGTTCAAGAAAGTTAATATTAATGTAAAATTAACCAATAAATGCGCCATGTTTCATATTTTCATCTATATTCTACTCACTTGTCTAAATATAGTATTTTTAGTAATCTTAAATCATTTAATAAAATATTTTTTATTATAAATTATCATTAATATCATTTTTTGGAACTATTCATTTAATTTGACTTTGAAATAAACATTTCAACAATTCAATTAGAATATAATCCATTAAAAATACCTAATATTTTATTTTTATCTAAAAAATTATTAGAAAACTTTAAATCACCCAAATAAAATTACCTTTAGTGTTTTTAAAATCATTTACCAGATTTTTCAACTACTTTTTCAAGCATTGAATTGGTGTTGTATACAAACTAATGGTAATTGATTCCTAACTAAATAATAAGAATAAATTACCATGATAAAAAATATACTCATATTTAAATTAAATTTTTAGAAAATAACTTAATTTTTTATAACTTTCATAAAATATTATAGATATTAAAAGAAAAAGAGTGACACATTTGACTTTATCCTTTAATAAAATTTTATAAAGGTAAAAATCAAGGATAAATGGAAGAGAAAGGTAATATTTTATAATTTAAGAAGATTATCTATGGAATAGACTCATAAAATGAAATAAATACAAGATTTTGAATGAATTTTAAGCCTTATAATATTATCTTTAACCCTAATTAACTCAATTTACCTTTACCAGTGTAATAAAAATTCATTGTGGTTACTATTCATAATAAATAAAAATAAATGGTTAATATTTAAAAAATATGGACATTTTAACTGCATATATTTTATCCATTTTTTAAAGATTCAATTTCTATATGTGGTGGAATTTAATTTGAAATTGTACCCCTAAAACTCGTAGAAAAATGGATTGTCAGAAAAATAAAATTTAAGTATAAAAATTGTTTTCATAACTAATTAAAGAAAAAAATTCATTATAAATACCGTAAATTGATTATTTTTAATCAAAATTAACAAGTTAAATTTCAAAAATATCCCAAAATACAATTTTAATTGGTAAATACTTGATAATAAAATATAGTTTCCAATAAAAATTAGTATTTTTGACTATTCATTGAAAATAAAACTTTTCATAAAATTCAAAAAAATTCACCCTAACCTAATTTTAATATGATCATTTAAAAAATTATATTCATTTTATCAAGTAAAAATTTAAAATTTTATAATAAAGACTGAATAAAACTATATAATATATATAAACAACTTTATTAAGAATAAAACTATGTTATTTTTACTGAAAAATTAGTTAATATTCTTATAAAGAATATATATATATATTATTTAATTAATGAATATTAATAATGTATGAAAATTATTAATTTTAACATTAATTGGTTTGTTACTTCAGTTTTGATTCAATACTCTTCTTATTTTGAAATACTAAAGACTCACAAGACTTTGATTTCCATTGAAGGTTATTCTGAACTAAGAGAGAGAGTTTATCTCACTGAACAACAAATCCATCAGCATGAAATAATTTATTTGGAAACACAATTTACATAATATAATTTCATTCACATAAGATATATCGGGAATACATAGATAAATTACTTTTCTAGTGTTTTGACTTTATCAACACATAGGATAATTTACTTCTGAAGAATCTATGTATAATAGAAATACATAGATTAATCCAATTAATAAGATAATTTAGTTATGGGGTTTTATTATTTCTTAAGAGAATTAACATATACCAAACTCTTCTATGATAATTTCCATAGCTAGAATATGAATTCCATTGTCTGTAAGATGACTTCATGGCCATGTAAAATAATTTCCTTTATTAAATTTTTGAAAAAACTCAAATAAAATCATGTAAAAATGAAAACATCCAAAGTAATTTGTACTTTTTTAGATATAATATATTATCCTAAAATTACATAAGATAAACTTATAAGTAAAAAATAGTTATTTTTTAATTACTAATACATATATACATTGGGATTTGATGGAATAATATAAGCATTTACAACACATTAGACTCCTAAACAACATCTCTTTGTGACTTCCTACTCAACGCACCATTACCTATATTTACATTCCTTGAGGTGTAAGAGATCTCAATGTCATAGTCCTATAGAAACTCAATCCACCTACATTGAGGTAGATTTAAACACCTCTGTACTAAAATACACCCTAATATCTTGTGATCTTTAAAGACCACACAATATCTATCAATGAGGTAATGCCATCATGTAATCAAATAACACACCACTGCTTCCAACTAGAATGATACTTGGCACTAATTATTCTATAATACATCCTAGTTATTCATGTTCAAATATTTAAAGGGAGATGTAATCTAAGATAAATATAACATGAAGCTTCGATAGTAGCCTATAAGACTAAGGAAACTCAGAGCCTCTATAATATTCAGTTCTACTTTCTAAGAAACATTCACTTTGATCTTCAAATTATAAATTTATAATCCCTGATGAGATCCCATGAGCCCAAGAAAATTCACATTTCATTTCCAAAACATGAACTTAGAAAATATTACATAGAGACGATGGTGAAAAAAATACTTCAAAAATGGTCCTAAGACACTCATCTTGATCCTCCTTCGATATAAATTACATGTGGATGTCATAAATGAAAAAAATGAATAACTAATCTTGAAACTAGTGAAATATAGATTTCATGAGTCTCATGAAAATATATGGGATGCTCATGACACTAAACGGTAAAACTACAAACTTTATATTCTCATAGAAACACCTGAAAGTAGTTTTATGGATATACTCCCACTTTACCCACCTTTGATGATACCCATAAATCATATCAAACTTCTAAAACCGACTAGATCCCTTAAATATATCAAAAATATCATACATCCAGAAGAGGGGATAATGGTTATTGAAATTCACCAGTTTAAATTGTCATTAATTTATGAAAAACCTCATATTATCCCCTTCATCATTATAAAATAAAATTGGAACATCCCATGGTGAAGTAATTGGCTTAAGTAAATCCTTCTACAAAAAATATTTCATTTGATCAAATCTCATAACTTGAAAGGTCTAAGCAGATAAGGATCCATTAAAATAATTGAGGCATCAAGATGCAACTCTATCCCAAACTCAATATCATTTTGATGAGGTAGTTACAAAAACTCTTTAGATAAAATATCAAAAAAATCTTAAGAATTACAGGGAATACTACAACCTTTACCTTTACTAAACTCATAAACATATCCTCTAACTAGTAAAAATGAGGCTCTAAATACAAATAACTCATCTAATGATCCCTTCATTGATGAACACCAAACACTAACCTTTCCCATTTTAGAATGAAACTCTCCTCTAGAAGCAATCTATGACCACACAAACAAAATAATACCAATACATGTCAATACATAGATCATGTATCCATAATTTAAGTAATAAGAAATCCCCCAAGGATCTATGTTACTCCATCATTATCTCACAACCTCAGCACACATTGGTTAAAAAAATAACCTAAAAATTTAATATTCAACCTCAGTGGAATTTAAAACCTATCCACATTGATCTAAAAGGTGTGTAATATAGTAAAATAAAAAAAATTAAAGAAACTATCCATAATTTAACATTGTGAAATATAGGGTAGAAAAAAAGAATATGGTACATCGAACAATATATGTCTTGCCTAGTGATACTATCTTCATGGAATGAAACTATTAAAACAATGACCCTCTACCTCATTGTCCCTAATTATGGCCACCTTCACATCCATTCTCAACCCTATATCTTGAAGGATTGGTGAAATCATATGGTTTTCTTCTTCTTTATCTATCTCTCCATGGATAACTGAAATCATATTAATCATGTTGCTTATAAGGTCTTGGAGGTAACTACTTCAGAGGCTAAACTAGAAATTGACCACTTAGACCCCACTAACAAATGTGAATGCTTTTTCCTTGGAATAGACTATGACCAAAACCTCTTTAATAAAAACAATCAATAATAGAGATCCTGGTGGACACATGATAACTACCAACTCTATAGAAGTGGGAATAAGAACACCATTGGTAATTACATAATGGTTAAAACCTCTAATTTCCTAACATCAATGATCTCCCCTCCCGAGGAGATCTCAATTGTGCATACATCATATCTATCACCTCTTCCATATTCATCACATCCCAATATATTGAAAACAAAAATATAAAAACTGCATACTGAATATTTGGACATAGTACCTCCACAAAACATCATTCTCTAGACTACTAACTTAAGAAAATTTCATGGGTAATGGAGATAATATCCTTGAATTAAATCATAATATACCACATGATCATCCCTCCTACTATAGGGAGAGAAACTCATGACTCATCTACTTCTTCATAATCAATAAAATAAACTCTAAATTAAACTATTTTGAAAATATCTCCACGAAATCAGCTAATCCATGTGTTTTTCGTGAAAAATTATCCACTACTAATGTATAACTAATCTCATCTGATGAATACATAGGAGTATCCATGATCTTTAATAAAATGAATTAACCTGAATTATATCTCTAGATCCTCTAACTGGTGCTTCATATGCATATTAAAGACACTCCCCTCATACTTTTCCCAACTCTGATATTGAAACTTATAGAACATATTCCTCAAATACTCATCCTCATTAGCCAGGTTAACCCTCAAATAGTCAACTATATCCTCATAATACACCTTTCTAATCTCAACCACACATAGATGATCTCCATAAACCATCTCTATAATAAAATAAATGAAACATATAATCTGAACATAAAATTACTAAAATATCATTAATTAACTTTTATTTCATTTTCCAATATTAAACCTAATTCAAACACAAATGAAAAAAACATGATGTATGTACCTATAATTGGTATCCTCAATGCAATCAGTATTATACTTAATAGTTTTTTTTAGAAAACTTAATGTCCATATACAAGATCAGTGTGTGACATAATCTTCTCTGACCTAGCCGATGTCCCTTGGTACATTACACACTAAGTTTGAATAACAATATTACCCTACCAAACCCATGAAATCCTAACTAATTACTAAATCTAAACACTATTCTAACTCTTATAAAGAGCTCTCTTAGTACAATTTCAAGACCCTGACCCACCAGAAACCCCTCTTGGGCCTGTAGTGAAGAAGTGAGTGGCCCCCAAATCCATTCTCCAATAGGTCAGGGGTTAGTAACTAGCACCAATTTTATAATTACATGTAAATGGTAGGAATTACCCTCATAATACTCATAGTAAAAAAATAAAAACACCAATAAACTCTATAAAAAAACATAAAAAACAATATTCCACAATTCATATAAATTTCAAAAAAATCCCCATAGTAGATTTATAATGAATGTCTACGAAAGCATATCCTTTAAAAATTCCCTTCTAAGTGATATTAATGTCCCGATACTTTACCAACTTATTATTAGAAACTATAAAAACATATTTATACATATAGTGGTGATAATTATTGTATACTAAATAGGATACTCTTTGATAACTCCCATGAAATAGTGAAAAAAATCACACTAATGCCTTAATGAATAAATTGTAGAAACAAATCACACCTATTCTAGGTCAACAATCAACCAAAATCATCGTTTATTACTAATACAATATCACATCAATGTATAATAATATATAATAGTAATATATGTCAATAAGGTACCCTACAACCATTTTCACACTAGTTTTTCACTCATACGCCCCAACAGAAAAAGTCATATTGCTCTCATAGCTTACACATCCACGTATCCACATAACCACATAATGTATATCATCCAAAACCACATAACCATAACCAAATTCCATATAATGAAATCATATCCACCGCCTACATCCTTATCATAGTAGGGTATCATGAACTTTAAGGGAATCAACCTCATGTCATCCTCCTATAATGCATAACCCTCACCATGTATCATATACTCTGTCAAATAATCATCACATGATTTTCACTTTAAGTGGAATATTTTATATCCCATGAATAATTATCTCAAGATATTATATCCTATAGTATTTATAGATGATTGAGTGGGGAATATGAGGTATTCATCCATTTTTTCCCTTTCCAACCTAGATATTTTGTAAAGAACTGAGATCCCAAAACCATATAGGTGTCAGTATGTTTTTTCTAACATAGGTGATGGTGAGTAAGAAATAAAAATTAAATTATAATGAATATCATGCAAACATATAAATAGAAAATGAGTTTTTATGTTAAATAAACATAATCATCACCCACAACCACCACTGTGATATCATCACTATTCAGTAGAAGAAATTTCCATCTCTACATTATAACCATCCCCATGCTTCCACACAAGCCATCACAATCCCCATTAATTTCTCATTTAATCATATCATTATTTTTACTAATAAAATTATAATTTACTAGAATTTTTATAATCATTATGCAATCTATTTACTCTTATTTAATTTCATGCAATTAATAAAAAACTTTATTATTAAATCATTTCATTATTCAAATTTTCTATTTATCCTATCATTCATCAATTATTAATCACAACCATCACATCCATTACCACTATTCATGTCATGTCTAATCATTTATCAATTTCATCCCATTACCCATTACTAAGTATTCCTATACATATTCTATAACACTAGGAAACTATATCACAACCCCGCAAAAACCAACCCATGACTATATAGACTACCCAAAAACACATGCCAACATCCACCTATACAGCCAAAAAACTACTTCCTTTCCACAAAACCACCCATGCCACATCATCTATAACCAAAAAATAGTCTATTAATTATATCAGTGACCAATACACGCCACATATTTCTAACCATTTAATTAAACCATATAAAACACCTCTGATAACAAAAAAATAGGCACCACACATAATACCGAACAAAAAAATAATATTAAAACTTAAATTCAACTGGATTATTATCAATATTCTTTTCATATTACATTATAATGTCGTGTTCATATATAATTTTCATGAATTCTTAATTTCCACACAACCAATTTGTTACCAAATTTGAGGTTCTCTAAACCCACACTCTCAGTTTCGGTGCTAAAAAGACATAATTTTACAAACTAAAATTGATACCAAGTTATATTATCCAATATAAACTTATAAAAATATCACATTATAATTAAATATCACAAAAATATCACACAACTCAAAGAATCTTTTTATTTAGTGCCTTTGAGGACCAATTACATAGGAATCTTATTTTTCAATAAATGTGAATATTTAATCATAATAAAACCATAATAGGTTCTCTTATAGATATATCATAGGTTACACTCATCTTCTTAATCTAGGTAAATGTAACATTAGAAATAGATGAGATCAAATGTTTAAAAAAAGGAAAACATAAGAGATAAAAATCAATGATGATAAGTGAAAATAATATGAGTATATGGTTATAATAAAGATACATAATAAAGTTATTCCCAAAAGGTATAGATCATAGACAATGGCATACTGAATGGAATAATATTAAATTGTGGAATATCTTAGAAAATATGCATAAACATAGAATGTAAAAAAACCTTATAAGAAACAAAACATAGAATAGTGGTATAATAAGAAAAAAACAAGGATATATGCCACGACCATAAGAATAGAAAAAACTTGTAATTAAACTCATTATTTTCATGCCTATGTAAACAAAATCATTATATTGTCACCTGAATATGTGAGAAGACTCATTATTCACATGCAAATGTCAAAAAAATCAATATTGGGAGTGAGTAATCTTGCTCATTGTGAATTTGTTTCGTATTTGTAGTGGTGTTCATCATTCCTCTATAAAATTTCATCATTTCAAGATGATTTAAGGTACATGAATTTATTTTTTATAATTATTTTTAATGTTAAAATTTATTTATATTGGATTTTTTTTAGATCCTTAAAAATTAAATTGACAATAAGCATGTTTTAGTGTTTTTTAATAAACAGACATTATTATCTTAATTAACGTTTTTAATATTAATGTTAAAATTGATGAATAAACAAATAATTGATTATATATATCATATTTTATCATTAATTAAGTTCTCATTATCATCAATGATATTATCTTATACCATTGTTTAAGTATGTGGTTAGACCAGCCTAAGCATGAATATACCATTACTAATGGAAATTATGATAATGAAAGTGGTTTATTGTTTCATTATATAATTATTTCAGAATCATAATAATAATATTTGGATAGTTTTAAGTTGTTGAATAATATTTTCATATATTATAATAAATCAAAAATAATCTTTATGATAAATGATATATGTTTCATTGTAGAAGAAGCAGTCCACACAACACGCATTTAACATTTTTTTCTCGACGAATAAGAGGGGGAGATGGTGGATTATAATATTACTCTTAATAATAATTATTATTTTATATATTTAACATTTATTCTTTAACTAAATCATTATAACCAGTGAAGATAAAAGATGGTGAAAAATGGAAGTTGATGCTTCGTGGAGGCGTTAGTCCGCACAATGCATGAACGATGCTTTCATTATTCTTAATGGAAAAAAGGGAAAGTGTTTTACCACTATCACTCTATCATGATTTTTTAATGATCAAAAACCTAATCCTTGTAAATAATGGATTCTTTTAGTGATTATAAGTTATGATAATTGGATTCCAATGGAGGTTTAATTTTAAAGGAATTGAAATATCTTTGAGAGTTCATTAATGTTCTAACTTAAAGTATTAAAGTTTGTGTTGATCTCATAGAGTGATGTTACAAGATAAAATGAGGTCATTTAATGATTTTTATAAGTATATAATGATTTTTATTCAACTATAGGTATCCCTAGATGGTCATTGGGCCTTTTCCAGCTGATGATATGTGCACTAAACAACACAAGAAGGAGGATTCCATCAACAAACTAGTGGAGGGCCATAGTTAACCAATGACAATTCCAGAAGTCCCAATTCTTCTAGAAGAACATCAGATAATTAGTATATTATACTACATGTAAAATATAGAAATTCTAGAAGCATTGTACCCTTAAGTTGTACACCAGCTACCCGGTGGAATTATACCAAGACCCACTCGTATTCGAAAAGAACGTCATAGTTTTATTTTTTGTTGGACCCTACAGCATTTAACAGGTTTTTGATGATTAATAGTGATTACCATGGATTATATATTATTTTTAGATCTTTTAGAGGATATAAATATAAGAAATTATAGTTTTGGAAGATAAAATTATTTCAATTATTGACTGAACAATGAATTAGATAATTCATTCAATGAATCAAAGTGGTTGTCTCCATCAATATCAAAGCCTTATATCAAGTGACAATTTCAATTTTGTATCTATTAGGTTCATTTATAAATTTTACTCTCTATATATCTTTGAAAATATTATTATCTATATTGAGAGATAAAGGGGAATCTTTTTAATGGATCTACACCAATAAAATATATTTCTATATCATCTTCTTCTAAAATGGGTTTCCTACTACAACCATAAAAAATAAAGGGTCATGCGTGCTCACAAAAAAAATTTAGGGGATCATCATCAATGGTTTCTTAATATACTTAATTAAAGGGAGAAAATTGTCTCATTTCAACCTTTAAATATTAATGGTGGTATTGGATATATGATCTCTTTTAAAATAAATGGAAATAATACGTAACATGGGGGGGTTAAGATATAGGGACTCATAATAAGCTGTTATCGAACTCCTTTATCAAATTTCCCTCTCTCTATTTAATTTCCACATTTATTTTTATATTCTCAATACCTCAATAAAATTACATTAATAATATATTATTATTTTATCACTCATTCATAGTCAATGATACCAATTAATTTTATTAATTCATTTTTATATTTGACACATTTAATTAATAAAATTGTGATGCCCATAACTCTTTCTATTGAGCTTACTTGATCAAATTGAGATATCACCTAATTTTATAAAAAATGATTGATCCTTTTGAACCGATTTTTTATATTTTAATTTCCAATGTGATATCTCATGTTATTATCATTATTTTCTTTGTGGATTTATTTTAATTTTTTAACTGAAATTAACCCCCCTTTAAATATTAATCCAACCTATATTTTGTATCCGATGAGATATGTTTTTCTGAAAATATAATTTTTTTCAATATATATATATATATTTATTTATTAAAAAAAATATCTTTTTTAAAAGGAATATTATGCATATTCCCATGGTACTCCCAAATGAAACTATTTAGGACATGTCCCTTTTTAAAATGGAACCAATTAATCTTATTGGAAAAAAATAAATGTATAACTTTATAAGTAGTATAAATTATTTTGTATAGAAAATTATTTAGAATGAATAAATCTATACAAAAGAATAAAAAGATATACTCCCTAATATATTTCATCTTTTGATCTTCATATCAAACCCATGAACTCTCTTCATTATGGACTCGACCAAAATGAATTCAACCATATTTATTATTTTAAAATTACCCATAAAATATATATTTTACTTGAAGTAGCATGTGAATTAATGAAAAAAGTTAAATATTATAGACTGTTTATGTTTAGACAATACATTGAAATATTTTCTATGTATAAAAAATGAATCAATTACTGATATATTTATATGCTTTGCTGAAATTTTCAATGGTTGAAAGTCTATTAGTGAATATTTGTCTAATAAATCTTTAGTGAAAAGTATTTAATGTGTTTTTCATAGAAATTAGGATCCCATTGTGAATAATATATGCTAATAAAAATATATAAATAAAATTATGGTTGAGAAGCTTATCTAATATCATATGACATAAAAAATTATAATGAAGATACAAGCCGATAAAGAAGCTAAAGAATCCAAGGAAGATAATGTAGTTAAGTTATTAATTTCAAAGCTTTTGTTGATGATTATTTATCTAAAATTGAACATTAATTTATAAATTTGGGTAATAAATTTAATAATATCATGAATAAGATGAAATCAACCCTTTATATAGGTAAAAATGGGCTGAAAGTAACAATCTCTGAATACAACAACAAAGGAAACATTAATCTAGAATTTCTTATCATTAAAAAATTATTAAAGGGGGTAAATAGAGGAAAGATCTTAAGTTTTCGACCTAGATAGTTAGTGATGACTCACTTGACATAATTTCCTCTACCACCTGAATCAAAAATAGTGAAAAATTCTTAATGGATCATCTTGAGGTAAATAATGATGTTAATTATCCTGCTTATTTGTTCTCAATGTCTTTATATTCCTTATTAGGTAATCTAAATTATGAAGTGATAAAATGTGATAAAGATGAAATTTAAGAAGATTGTTGAAAATTTTGGAGTATGTATCAGGAAATCAAAAAATAAAAAAAATCAATAATGGAAATGATCAATTCTCTGAAGAAAATGATGTATTAGTTTTGAAATTAAAATAAAAACCAAAAATTTAAAATTTAGAATCTCTAATCAAAGATATTTAAAATACATCGCTCATTTCCCCCATAGTGATCAATATCTTGATATGATTTTTAAATCACAATGTTTTGTTAAAATTAATTATGAAATTTCTTTTTAAAATTAAAATATTTTTTTCTCAAAAAACCACTTTGGTAAAAGGATGTTTCAAAAAATCAATTTTTTTAAAAATTAATCTATCTTATTTATGAGTGATATTTAAAAAATAATAGGTATGGGAGACCAAAATATATTCATATTTACTCCCACATTTCTAATAAAAAATCTTGTATGAAGTAGGTTTGGGTACCTAAGTCTCGTTTATCTGTCATTGTCGGATCAAAATGTTGGGTATGAAATGGTACTTCCTTTTTATAGCTTGTAGGGGTACTCCATTGAACATTATTGACATATCATATTGTGGATTCCTAATGAAAAAGGACTATCCATCACTAAGTTGATAATTCATTAAGAATAAAAAAATTTAATATTTGTTTTATTATTTTTATTTTATCTAGCTATTTTATGTATGGGTAAACTTGTATTAATCTTCGATATATATTTTTATTATAACTCTTGAAATGATTGAATAATTGTATTACCTTTCATGGTAATATTTTTATTCAAATTCACCACTTTATGTGGATCCAAATGTAAGATATTAGTTTTTAAATGAGGTTCCAATTTTTGAATTTTATCTTAAATATATTGTTTTATTTATAGGAGGATTTTTAAAGGTCTAAGAATGGGTTATTTAGCATTTAGGGCTTGTTCGAATCTTGAATCTATAGTTTTTGTAGAATAGTATGAGGTGAAAATTTAGTGTGTGGTTAGTAGTAATTGTGTGGTTTAACCATGTGGATCAACTATACATCCCAAAAAATGAAGATTCATTATTAGTTTAACCATTTGAGGGATATCAAATGGAAATGGGAAACCTATAATAAATTTCATGTGTATGTCACACAGTTGGTACATGGTTTCTCTTAAACATACACCTAACTGTGTGAGGGGTGGCATGTTGGAAAATGGGAGATCATCAGTTGGGCAGTGTTTTTCAAATCATGTGCATAGCCATGCAAGAGGGTTTTACCTTGGATATTGTTAAATGTATATTTGGTGAATGGTTTGTAAAACTATGCAACCAAATAATGTGAAAATTTTAAAAATGCTAAAATTACCCTTTTAACTTAAATCCTTATATCTTTATTCATCCATTACTTATTCCACTCATGCACATCATCTCTCCCATGGGTTTCCCCTTACTCCAATCCTCATAGGATTTGATCTATCCTCTCAATTCAGTTTCAAATTCATTCATAATTCATCACATTATATAACCAATGGTAATTCTTACAAAACTCTTCCTTATTTTATTAGTATATCTCATCGTATTGGATATTACTTCCATGTGATATAATATTCCCCATTTTCATGGTGTTAATATATTTATGTGATTCTCCCATTCTATCCTAGATTATATTCCAATACTATAGTTGACTACTAGTATATGGTAGTCAGTGTATACATTTTCCCTAGAAGTATGGGTTTTTATATTATGTCACCATTATGCCTCACATTGAACCTTCTAGAAGTTTATCCTAAAATTCATAAACCTATACATAAATTATTGTAACCATGTTTTATAAATGTTATGTATGTCACCCATGTACATGGTTTCAGGTTGACTACCTCAACTCAGGCCACCCCTTGGGTAGGATTTATTAAGTACCTTGATGGATTTTTTATCCCATATGACCAAAACACAACTAAGGTGTGTTTGGCTTGGCATTGTCCATTGAATTGTGTTAGAATAAATTGATTGTGCATTATGTTAAATGGACACACCAATAGACCATGTAAAATATTATAAATGGAATAAGTAAAAGGTTAATGGTACGACCATTTCACTTGACCCATTTCAAATGAAATAGTAGAAAGGATTTTACAGTTGGACCCTTTTTATTATTCTTGAGTTGTATAATTTAGATAATGAATTGAATTGATTAAAATGAATCAATTATACTCCTTGTAAATCCTTCATAATTATTAGTTTTATGAAATAAATTTGTGATTTGAATTTTTAAAAGGCAAGGGGGAAATCCATTATATTTGATTCTAATAGGACATGGATGTGATTACATGAGGATTACTTTCTATAATGGACACAATAATCAATATTGTTTATATATAATTAAAGGAAAAGGTGTTCCATGTTGATTATAAAGAAATTGATGGAAATGTGGTCTATCTTTATTATTATTTAATTAATGGATATGATGTTCTATATTTTTTATTGATAATTAATAGATAATCCATTCCATATTTATTATTTACAATTGAGAGACATTATGTTCTATATTGTGTATTTGTAATTAATAGGCATGGTGTTCCATATATTTTATCAAGAATAATAAAAATGACATCCCTTAATGGTTATAAAATAGTAAATGTTCAGAGAAATTATGGATTTGTCTGAAGAAGATAGTATTGGACAATGTCACATGAGGAACCTGATCTAGCATGGTTATTATTTATTTTATTCAAAACCATCATTATTATTACCTGACCACTACTTCAGGATATATTTACAGACCGTATGGTTATAGAAATTGTAAGTGGTGTCCTACTGAGTTTTACTCACACCCTATTTGAGTTGTTGATTGGTACCCGGATATACTTCATAGATGTAGGTAGAGATAAGGAAAAGCAATCAATTATAGATGCTTGATTTGTATAATATGATAGATTATAAGAGAAAAGGACTGATTTACTTCTCGTGATTCTCTTAGAGTTTATCATTTCCATTTTTTATATTTTTTCACCATATAGTATGTATTCCTACTTCTTGTTCCCTTTACTCACAACTTTTATATATCAAGATGACATCATAATTTTTTATATTACACATCTTATTGGTTATTTATTAATCTGTTTAGATGTTTATTATTTACACCGCATTGTCTTTTATTCCCACTACTTATTTATTATTAATTCATCCACTAATTTATACACTATTCACTAGTATATTTCACTCTAATTATGAAGGTATAGTCTCCCCTCCATACTATCATTGACCCTTGATGCTAGTTAGAAGCCTCTAGAATATGGGGAGGCATTATTGAAGAAATGTGTCCAATCAGGATTGGTTACTTGTTAATGAACCAGGTCTGGTATGTCACAAAGTCATATCAGAGTATTTTCCATTAAAATACTACTTTGGTATGGTAGATAGTAAACTAAGATGTTTAATAAAAAGGTATTGATCCAATTCTTAAGATTATCTAACCATCATATAGGAAAAAATATAGGTTTCCTAATATGTTAATTGATGTTCGGTACTTCACTTATTACGGTTGTATTATTTTCACTATTGGGTGATGAACCTGGCATGTGTTGTTTATAATGATTATGGATTTTCATTTACCCTTGTCCTGGTATGTCAAGGAATTGTTGTCTTATTCATCATTTTAGACACCTAATGATTTATCTTTTATGCATATTTCAATCCATGTTTATTTTAATTCATGTATTTCTTGAAACATGTTTTAGTGCCTTGATTATTATCAAGCTCATTTGATTAATGTTTTTTCCATAATAATTAGATAAATAATTGTTTAATTATGTTTTTTTATCAACCTAAATAGTTTTTTCTAATATATCTTGATAGTGTCACCATAAATAACTAATTATTACATATTTTATCCATGAACCATTCGTTTCATGAGATAAAAATTTATTTGAATGTGATTAAATTGATGAAAATTGTAATTTATAAACATCGTACTTTTATAAATTTGATATTATGATCCGTGTAATTAAACCATTCTAAATAGATGGTTGTTGTTACATAGATTACAATTACAACTTATGAAGTATAGGTATTTATAAATTGGTAATGGTAATTTATCTAACTAAACCTTTGTATAAATATAAATGTTTTTAAATGGGGTGATTGGGTTTTTTATGGTTCTCGCATTGATGTATGATTATCGTTGGGTTTTATGGACCATTAAAACCTTTGGATCATGTTTCTTTTTGGAATTTTTCCTCTTCTTATAATGGTTTCCCTCTTTTCCATGTTTTTAAAAGGGTTTTCTTTTTAATGTTAAATAAAGGGGATTGAACATAAACCTTTTCTAAAAAAATAACCTATAAATGATGTAGATGTCGTTAAATATGGATTCTGATTTCATATTGATGGATGTTTTCCTCTATGACCTGAAATTGATACTCTATATAATAAAACTCCATTGATTTAAATTTTGAAAATTACCATTACCCTGGACACAATAGTAGGGAGTTGGGTTAGTGTGTCTTGGGTAGTGAGACCTTATACTTATCTTAAGATCATAAGTGAATCTATTCAGTTTTTTATCTAATAAAGAGTATTTATGTTGTCATGACACTAATTACTAGTCTTTTAGTTGTATAATCTTGTGGGGGGAATGCGTTTGGAATTGTTGATATATACCTCCATGATGCTCTCAGGTAAAATTCTAGGAATTTGGTGATGAAAACACTCTAAAGATGGTCATACATGCACCACCAGTATTCCCTACTATAGTTATGCATGCATCACCACTTGTTATACCTGATATGGGAACCAAAATTCAGTTTAAAGAGATTTTCAGATGGTTTATGCAGTCTATATAAGGAGTTTAAAACCTACACTGACTATGTCTGAATTAACTTTAGAATTCCAGAAGTAGTATCCAACTACTTTACTAGGGCTGGTGGACCCTAGGATACAAATTCATGGACAGAGGCCACTTTATCCATCATTGATAATCTAGAGACACCTCCATATATAAGGGTGAATCTCCCATGTTACATGCTTTAGGGATCATCCATGCATTTGTAGGATGTTATTACATAGTAAAATCATGTTCAAGGTATGGTCCAGAGGTACTTACAAACTATTTTTCATGATTAATTCTATTTGGATACATTGAGATCCAAATGAGCTATAGAATTTATACATCTAGAGTTGTCGGCATATCGATGCTCAATGTATGTTAAGGGTTTTCTAGAACTAAAATATCTATTTTATTTCAAATAGAAATAAAAAATGATATTAAATGATACCTTCTCTATCCAGGATAATTTTTGAATTATTATTAAAAATCAAAGCACGTGTTCGAAATTATCCTTTAATAATTATTGATAATTATTTTCAATAATATAATAATAATCCTTTTTTATATTGGATAATCTTAGATACTTTAAGGCTCCCTTATAATTACCCTATAATTATACTTTAATAAAATTGAATAATTATATTCTAATAATTAGCCCCTAGAAATTACTACTGATGGTTTATTAAAAACTTTTCACGGATATCAATCATGATAACTAAGTTATAAAAAAGAGGTTAAATTTATTTAGACAGAATAATGTGTTCTTGTTTTCAAGAATTGAAGGAGAGATTGGTGAATGGTCTAGTTTTGGACCTGACTTCCATAAATGGGGAGTTTTTCATCTATAGTGATTCTTTATTAAATGGAATTGGTTGCGTTCTAATGTATAATGATTAGGTAATTGCTTATGCTTCAAGATAATAGAAACCTCATAACTTAGATTATCCCACACATATCTGGAATTATAAAATTTGATTTTTTCTTTAAAAATTGGGAGGAATCATTTATACGGAGCCAAATATGAAATATATACTGACCATAAAAGTATAAAGTATATATTCACTCAGATTTAATGAAACATGAGGTAGAGAAGATATATTGAAATGATAAAGTATTATCATTACCTAATCAATTACCATCCTTGAAAATGAAAAATGTAGTAGGGGTCCTTGATCTAAAAACATCATACTACATTAACCATGTTACATTTAGAACATGACCCCTTGATTTTTGATTTGATTAATTTTGTCTTGGAAGTTGTTGGTATAGGAAACTCCTCTATTTTGTTTCATTTTTAGTGCAGTCATCTCTATCAAACAGAAGTAAGAAAGAATAAAACGTGTACCGTGAGTTTTATAAAAAGGTATAATTGGTTAAAAATAGTACGTTTCTAGAATTTAACATTTATTAATATTGTGTTTTAATATTTCGGAAGATATTATGTGTGTCATGTGTTCCACAGTTGAAGAAATAGTTATTAAGTGAAGCTCATAGTTCTCCATTTTCAGTTCATCCTTGTAGTACTAAGATGTACAAAGACCTTTGGGAGTATTACTAGTGGGATATAATGAAAAGAGATATTACATATTTTACCATGAAATTTTTGACTTGTGAACTGGTTAAAGTATAGTGGAAATTACCAAAGGGGATTTTTAATCCTTTTCCAGTGCCGGAGTGGAAATTGGAAAATATATCCATGGAATTCATAGTGGGACTAATGAAGACTTCTATATATAACAATGTGATTTGGGTTTTTATTGATTGTATGAATAAATCTACACATTTCCTTCCTATTCAAGATAATATCTCTTTGGATCATATTTCTCAAATATACCACAAAGATATTTTCAGGTTTCATGGAGTTCCTATTTCTATTTTATCTGGCCATGATCTCCGGTTCACTTCTCACTTGTGGAAAGGCCTTCAGAATTTGTTGGGCATAGAGTTAAATTTTAGCACACCCTTTCATCCTAAATATGATGGATATTTATAGCAAAAAAATTCAAATATTATATTATATGTTTCAAGCTTTTCCAATATATTACCAGGGAATTTTGTATCATTATCATCATTTAGTTGAGTTTTATTATAATAATTGTTTTCATTACATTATATGGATGGCTCCTTTGGGGAATTAAATGGGAAGCAGTGTTGAACTCCCTCATTTTGTGATAATGTCAGGAAAAAATAGTTGATGGGACAAGAATTATTATTGGATGTAGTTGAGAAAGTGGAGATGATCTCATAACACATGAGGACAGCTCAAAGTAGGCAGAAAAGTTATGAAGATAACAATAGGAAATAATTTTCTTTCAAGGTAGGTGATCAAGTTTTTCCTAGAATATTTCAATGGAAAAGTGCTATAAATTTTATTAAGAAAGTTAAGTTAATGAAATGGCGAATTGGACCTTATGTGGTCTTGGATAAAGTTGGACCAATCGCCTACCAAGTAGCTTTGCTTCTGAGTTTATCTCATGTACACAATGTTTTCCATGTTTCGATGTTGAGAAAGTATATTCCATATTCATCTCATGTTTTGATCCTAGAATTAGTTTAGTTGGAAGGGTTCCTTTCATATGAAGATAAACCTATTTAGATTATTTATCATAGAGAGTAATAATTTTAGAATAACGTAATCCACCATGTTAAGGTTTTGTGCAGAAACCATATGGTTGAAGAATCAACAGGGAAATCTGAAAATGTTATGAGGGAAAGGTACCCTCACTTGTTTAATAAGTAAATAAAAATTTTGAGGACCAAATTTCCAAAAGGTGGGGAGAATGTAACAACCTAAGTACTTATAAAATAATTTGTTTCCATTCAAGAATTAAATATTTAAATTCATTATATATTAATAATGAAATAATTGATATTTATAGAAATTAAGGAATTTATACTGGTGGAATAGTAACTTGACCTTAGGAATAGTAATTAGGCCCATAGAATAGTAATGTCACCTAATTAAGTATAAATAATATTTATCCATCTTATAAATGAAAATATGATATATTTATAGTATTAAATAATTAAATAATTTTTCTGAAAATTATAAATTAATTGTTCGTATTTTTATGAGTCAGAAATATTTAATTACAATTTTATAAATAATTTAATAATTTAGATGAAGTTTCATTTTATTAAAATTTAATAATAAACTGTTATATTATTTTATTATAGTTATAAGATAATTTTATAGAGCCATTATTAATTTTTTAAGGTGTTATAAAATCAGTTATAGTTTTAAAATTGTTGTTTTTTGAATACATTATGATTTTATTTAAAAATTAAATTTATCATATTTTTAAAATCTTTTTGAAAAAATGGGGTTCATTTTTTAATTTTACACATTGAAAAGTGGCTGTGGAAAATTTTTGTAATTTTTATGAAATACTTGATTTTTTAGTGAATATTGAAATACGATAATTTACAAAATGAGCTAAATACATGAATTAATGAGTCATGGATGATTTTATGCTGAGAGAATCACCATTGGTTCGAAATCACATTAAATAATTACTATATTTATTCATAGTAACAAACAATATTTCTTTTCTTGAGCGAAATATTAAAATAATAGTTAAAATAATAGAAAAACACACCTCACCTCCACAATAAATATCACCTCTCACCCCCTCTTCTCATCGCACCTCTCAAGAATTTATCATTGTCCAAATTCTACCCAATAATCTTATCAAGACTCTTATCCACATCCAAGACCTTTTGTTCTCACCGAAATTCCAAAACCAAAGGCATTAAATAGGTTCTCAATGAGGATAATTCAAGAGGTAAAAATCTTCTTTCATTTTATTTTATTTCAATTTCAATTATTTTTATTTTCTTATACTCTATTCACCTACCCTTATCCAAGAGGATTGAAAACTAAATTATCTTATATATTATATAATTCTATCATATTTATGAAAAAATTCATCATCATACTTCTTCTCCTCTCCCATTTATTCTAAAATTAACAAACATCATCTGTAAAGTTTTGATTTACCAACATCATGGATAATGTGTTTTCAATTTACATTACTGCCTTCATGGATGGTCATAAAACCATTTTAATAGTTTAAAAATATTTTAATTTTTATTATATAACCTCTCTTATGTTTTTTAATTAACATATATATATAATATTAAATTATATAACGAAACTAGTTCATGATTATCGAATAACCGCCAAAATAATCTAAATGAATATAATTAATGTTTTATCTAATGATTCATCATAATATATGAAAAAAATGATTTATGGAATCATTTAATATTCTCAAAACATATTAATAACATTTAATTCCACTTTTGGATTTTTTCTTCCATTCGATAAGAAAATCCATTAAGAACCAACCATGGAAACCATGTAAAGCACACACCTAAAACAGTGGAAATAACAAAATATTATTAATAAATGGGTGAAATAATGTCATAAAATGATAAATTAATGTGTTATAAACATGATTATGTTTCTATATAATATTAATAAAACTCTTTTAACCATTATATATGAGGTTTAAATACATATTAAGTAAAACAAACACGAGGTAAGGGAATTCTTAACCAAGTTTCTATTCTTTGGGTTAACCTTCTACTTCATTGATTTTTTCATGCTATGATTATTTTTTATATGAATTTTTAATATATTATGTTTTATTAGGTGTAATTATAGTTAGTATACATATTTCTTTCATTTTATTAATTCTCACTTCAATGATATTGTGTATGTAAGGGATTCCTCTTTAAAAATCCTCTTTTAAATTTCTATTTATACAAAATTAAAAAAGAAATGTTTTTATGAAAGTGTTCATGTTTTATGATTATGGTATGGTTCTTTGTAATTGTTTATGAAGAATGGTGGGACCTATATCTCCCTCTAGTTATTTGGGTATGTGTAAGTCAGATTTATTCTGTTTGTTTACTCCAAGTGTAACTGCAATGATTAGACTATAAGGTATCCATGAGGGTTACATTGTAAGGTAGTCATGAGGGTTACAAATCATAAGGTAGTTGTGAGGGTTACAATATTAAGCATATAATTTCCTAAGAAACCCTTATGTATTTATTTATTTTCTTAGTGTTTTAAAGAAATATCATGCTTCACAAAGTAAGTATATGATAATTTATGGGTGAGAAGTGTGTCTTTATGAAAATGATTTCATATTTTTATAAGTAATCATGTACTAATAGTTTCTATCCTTATTTTTATATAACTTACTTGTATTTTTATGCGCATATTAGGTTTTAAAATTTTTTTCATAGGTTTTAAGTATGGGTAAGATAAAATGAGTATCCAAGATGAATATTGTGAAGACTTTTCATGAAAATAATTCATGATTTTTAGAAAAACTTTTGTATTATGAAAAAAATGGATATTATTTTAGTTATACCCACTTGGTATGAAGGTGGGTTGATATGTATTAATTGTTTCCTAACTTTCTAAAACACTAAACTGAAATTGCCTTCAGAAATTTAAAAGGTGAATTCTAAAAAAATTACTAGATATTGTAATTTTTATGGCAGGGTTATTATAGTTGGTATCAGAGCACGGTTTAGATAATATTAGGGGTTAGGATAATGTTAATAGAACAATATAAATGCTTTTCACCTTATTTTTATGTTTAAATGATATATAATTTAAAAATTACCATGTTGATTCATCAAAGATATGTCTGGTCGGAATGGTTTTCTGCAGAAGGTACAAGGAAGCTAAAGTAGGAAGGCACCGAGAAAATTATATCTTTCTAAATCTGAAACTGAGAATGGTGGGAATTGTAACTGAACTGTTTGTAAAAATAATGGCTCAGTTTATATAGACTATGAACAGTTGTATAATCCATGAAATAGAACAACTAGATCTACCATAAATGGACAAGATGATAGTAGAACATTTTATGAGGCAACACCCTCTATCTTTTAGTGGATCTTCTGACACAATTACAGCTCACGGATGGATTAAAGCCCTTGAAAATATATTCTATGTCATGGGGTGTTCTGATAATCAAAATTTTAGTCTTTATATTTATTTTTTTGAAGTTGAATTTGACCAACAGTGGTCAGTGGTCAAGAATATCACGATTGACAAGGAGATTCATACCTTGGAATGGGATGAATTTAAGAATCTATTTATTGAAAAATATTTTCCTAAGGTGGTTTGACTTATGATGGAAAAGGAATCATCAAACTGAAACAAATGGAGGAAGATTCAGCGGTCGTGTATGAAGAAAACTTAACCCAATTAGAAAGGTACACTATAAATCTTATTCGAGATCTTGATAGAAAAATAAACCATTTTTAAACAAGATTAGAGCCAGTATATCAAATGGGATTGTATTCTTATGAACTAAAAAGTTATGAGAAACTTGTTTGGTGTACTAAGTGGGTAAAAATGGTGTTTTCTAATGATCATGTGTACTTTTACAATAATCATAAGAAGAGTTCTAGATGGTAAGAAATGGGTAAGAATCAATCAAATAAATCTAAAGGTAATATTTTTTAGTTTCTAATTTTTGAAAACTGTGGTAAAAAGAACAATGTGGAATGCCTTACCAAAATAGGGAAGTGTTTTTGATGTGGTAATTCTGAACATATGGCTCAAGATTGTAATGAAAATGATCTTAATATTAATCATGATATGTAAACTATAAAGTGTTTTAAATGTGGTGGGATGGGTCATTATGCAAACACTTTTCAAAAAAAAGATCTGAATGATGGAAAGCATCCAGATTATGAGTAGAAAGTTGAAGTTAGATCCTTTGTGACTACATAAATAGATGTTGGACCATCCAATGAATTGGTATTAGGTACTTTGTTTGTCTGCTCATATTTTTCAAATGTCTTTTTTGATACAGGGTCTACATATTCCATTACTTTTGAGAAATTTTCTAGTAAATTGGAAATATCGCCTCAAGAAATGACACCGGAACTTATGGTTAAAACAACAAGGGGAAATATTATAGGGAAAATTGAACTATGATAACATTCCTATAATTATCTGTATAAATAAATTACTTGAAAACCTTATTTTTTTCCCTTAGTGGAGTTTGATATTATTATGGGTATGGATTGGATTTATTTTTATCATGCTAAGATTGATTATAGAAATAAAGAATTTATTTTTTAGAAAGATTTTAATTTTTGTATACATGAATGAAACTATAAAATAGATAACATATTAGAAAACTGAGAAACTACTAAAATATGGAAATCAAATTTATCTTGACCATATTTTTGAAAGCAAGTGAATTATTCAGATTAATGATGTATTGGTGGTAAATGAATACCTGAATATTTTTTCTGATGAGTTTCCCAATTTTATACCTCATTGGGAAGTTGAATTTACCATTAACTTAGTTCTTGATGCTAAGATAATTTAAAAACCCCCTTATCAAATAGATCAAGTGGAACTTCTTGAATTGAAAACTCAGTTGTAGGAGTTTCATGTTAAAGGATTCATTTATCCTAGCATTATTACATAGGGTGCGCTTGTTTTGTTTTTTAAAAATAAAGAAGGTTCCAGGATACTTTACACTGATTATAGATCTTTTAATAATATTAGTATTATGAATAATTATTCATTACCTTATATTGATGAATTTTTTAATCAGCTCCAAGGAGCTCAGCATTTTTCTAAGATTAATATGAGATTCAAGTACCATCCGTTGAACTTAAAGGAGGATGACATTCCAAAATCTACTTTTCGTAGCAGATATGGGCATTATGAGTTTGTTCTTATGACCTTTGTTTTGAAAAATACCCCTACTATATTCATGGATCTTATGAATAGAATATTCCATGCATATTTGGATAAGTTTTTTGTTATTTTTACTAATGATATTTTGGTCTTTTCAAAAAGTTATTAGGATCATGGAAAACATTTGAGGATTTTCTTGAAATCTCTAAAAGAAAATAAGTTATATAGGAAAATTATAAGATGTGATTTTTAGATGCAATAGATTTATTTTCTTGGGAACATTATAAATAATAATGGAATAATAGTTTATCCCACCAAAAACAAGTGGTTAATGAATGGCCAAGACCTACAAATGTTACAAAGATTCATAGTTTTCTTGATTTAGTAGGTTATTACCGATGGTTTGTTAAAACGTTTTTACAGTTATCTAGCCCGTTAACTAAGTTAACATGAAAGGGGTTAAATTTATTTGGATAGAAGAATATGATTTTTGTTTTCAGTAACTCAAGAATAGATTGGTGAATTCTTTAGTTTTGGCCCTGCCTTAAAAAATGGGGAGTTTGTCATCTATAGTAATGATTCATTGAAAGGACATGGTTGTGTTATAAGGAAAAATAATCAGGTAATTGATTACGATTCAAGAAAACTGAAACCTCATGAGTTAAAATATCCCACACATGATCTATAATTAGTAATTGTGTGTTTTTCTTTAAAAATTTAGAGGCATCATTTATACAAATCCAAATATGAAATATATATTGACCATAAAAGTCTAAAGTTTATATTCAATAATAAGGAATTAAAAAATAGGTCTAGAAAATGGATTGAACTGATAAAGGATTAGAATTTCACAGTCAATTACCATCCTAGAAAAGCAAAAAAAAGTGGTTTATTCCATGACCCAAAAACATCATGCTACATTGACCATGTTACATTTGGAACAGGACCCCTTGATTGTTAATTTGATGAATTTCCATTTGGAAGTTGTTGGTGTGGGAAATTCATCTATTTTGTTTGAGGTGTCAGTGCAATCATCTCTATCAGAAATAATTAAGAAAGGGCATAAGGAATACCATGAGTTATAGAAAAAGGTAGAATTGGATAAAAATGGTAAGTTTACAGAATTTAAAATTGATAAAGATTGTGTTTTAAGATTTGGGAAGAGATTATGTGTTCCATGTGTTTCACAGTTGAAGAAAGAGTTGTTAAGGGAATCTCATAGTTCTCTATTTTTAGTTTATTCTAGCTGTACTAATATATAAAGATAACTTTAGGAGTATTCTTGGTGGGTTGGAATGAAAAGATATATTCCAGATTTTAACATGAAATGTTTGACTTGTTAATCAGTTAAAGCATAGAAAAAATTCCCTAAGGGGATACTTCATCCTTTTCTAATTACAGAGTCGAAATAGGAAAATATATCCATAGACTTTGTGGTGGACTACAGAAGACTTATAGGGGTAACAATGTGATTTGGGTTATTGTTGATCCGCTGACTAAATCTGCACATTTTCGTCCTATTCGAGATATAATGTATTTGGATCGAAATTCTTGAATGTACCTCAAAGTTGTTTTTAGTTTACATGGATTTCCTCTTTCCATTGTATATGACTATAATCTTAGGTTAACTTCTAACTTTTGTAATGGATTTTGGAATTCATTAGGCACAGATTTAAATTTCATCACATCCTTTCATCCTCAATCTGATGGACAGTCATAGTGAACAATTCATACATTGGATAATATGCTTCGAGCATGTTCAATGGATTACCAGGGAATTTGGGGTCATCATCTTTCTTTAGTTGAGTTTTCTTATAATAATAGTTTTCATTCCAGTAGATAGATAACACCTTTTGAGGCATTATATGGGATGTAGTGTTGAACTCTAGAGTTTTGGCATGAATTCGGGGAAATAAGTTTTATGGGACCAGAATTAATATAGAAAGTAGCTGAGAAATTGAAGATGATATAGCAACACATGAGGAAATATTAGAGTTGGTGGAAAATTTGTAAATATGGAAAGAGTAAATACTTTTCTTTCGAGTTAGGTGATCATGTTTTTCTTAGAATCTCACCATGGAAAATTTTTATGTGTTTTGGTAAGAAAGGAAAGTTATGTCCACAGTTCATTGGACCTTCTGAAATCCTAGAAATGTTTGGACCAATCTCATATGAAGTATCTTTTCCTCCAATTTTATCTTAGGTACACAATGTTTTCTATGTTTCAATGTTCAAAAATTATGTGCCACATCCATCTCATGTTTTGAGCCCAGAATTAGTTCAATAGGAATAGAAACATTCATATGAAGAGAAACCTATTCTGATTCTTGATCATAGAGAGAAATAATTACATAATATTTTAATTCACTAGGTGAAGGTTTTGTGGAGAAACCACATGGTTGAATAAGAAACATGGGAATCTAAAAATGCTATAATGGAAAGGTGCCCTAACTTTTTTAATAAGTAAATAAAAATAGAAAGGATGTAATTTCCAAAAGGTAAGGTGAATGTAATAACCCAGGTACTTATAAAATATTTTTTTTCTTTCTAAAATTGAATATTTAAATTCCTTTTAAATTTATAATGATATAATATATATTTATAGAAATTATGGAATTTATAGAGATGGAATAGTAACTTGACCTTAGGAATATTAATTTGGCCAATATAATAGTAACCTTATCAAATAAAGTATAAATAAAATTTAGACATCCTATAAGTGAAAATTTTCTATATTTATATCATTGAACAAGTAAATAATTTTTCAAAAAATTATAAATTAAGTGTTAGTATTTTTGTGAGTTATAGATATTTAATTACAATTTTATGTATAATTTAATAATTTAAATGAAATTATTTTTTCATAAAATATAATCATAAATTATAATTTTTTTCTATTATGGTTATAATATAATTTTATGAGACCTTGATTATTTTTTCAAGGTGTTATAAAATCAGTTATATTTTTAAATTGTTATTTTTCAAATAAGTTATAATTTTATCTAAAAATTTAATTTCTGAAATTTAGAAAATTATTTTGAAAAAATGTGGTTAACTTTTTAATTCTACACATCAAAAAAGAGTTGGGGTGATTTTTTAGAATTTTTATGAAATACATGAATTTTTGGTGAATAGTGAAATATGATAATTTACAAAATAAGCTAAATACAAGAATTATTGAGTCATGGATGATGTTTTTCTGAGGTAAGAACCCTTGGTTTGAACTCTCATGCATTAATTACAATATTTAGTCACATGAACCAACACTATTTCTTGTCTTGAGCAAAATAATAAAATAATGATTAAAATAATGAACCCCCCCCCCTCCAACACTATAAATAACAACACTCAACCCCTCTTCTCCTCAAACCACTAATGCTTTGATAATTGTACAAAATAAATCTAATACTCTTTCCAAGACTCTTCCATACGTTTAAGACCTACTGGTCTCACCAAAAGGCCAAAACCAAAGGTCTTAAGGAGGTTCTTAAGGAGGATAATTCAAGAGGTAAAAATCCTCTTTCATTTTCTTTTATTTCATTTTCAATTGTTTTTCTTTTATTATACTCTATTCACCTACCATTATCCAAGAGTCATGAAAACTCCATTATCTTATATATAATTTAATTTTATCATGTTTTTGTAAAAATTCATCATCATACTTCTTCCCCTCTCCCACTTATTCAAAAAATAAAAACATCATCTGTGATGTATCGATTTACAGACATCACGAACATTGTGTTTTCAATCTCTATTACAACATTTGTGGATGGTCATAAAAAATTTTAAGGGTTGAAACATATTTTAAATTTTATGATATAACTTATTTTCTACTCTATAATTAACATATATACATTGTCACACCCGAACCATAGTTTTCATTTGTTTTTATTTATCTTTCGATGTTGGATCTTTTGGATGATGTTTGGGTTTAGGGTCTAACAAAATTCCATGTGTTTTTGTGGATTTAGTTCTCTCTTAATTATATTCATGGTTATTTTGAATGTTATGGGGAGAAAGTTTCATGATGGATAGTTTGTGGCGCCCATGGTGTCACTATATTATGTCTAAATCATTCAAGGATCATTATGTGAATCTTATGTACTGTTTGGGGTTTCATTTGAGGGTTTTTGCCCAATGTTTTTGGTCACATAGTCTGAGCATGATTTTCCCAAACTGTAAAACTTAATCCTTCAATGTTGCAGATTTTCCTAGTAGTATTCGTACAGCTTACAAAGATGTGAAGCAAAACCGTACATCCCATTATGGGCTTAATAACATTTAACCTAAAAATCTGATTAGAGTGATTCCACGTCCAATTTTAAGCCCTAGATGTTTTATATAAACCAAAGTGATCCCCCCCCCCTTTCTCCACCATTTTGGGACATGTTTTGGGAGATTTATCATCAAAGGTTAGTGGTTCTTCATGGTTTACTCGTCTCTTCTTATCCCTATCTCATTTCTTTTCTCTCTCTTGGATCAGTTCTTGTTTGGTTAAACACTAGATGTTAGGTTTGAATTTTGGGTTGTTTTTATCTGTATTATAGGGTGTTTGGTTGGTTTTTAAGGCTTAGATCTCTCCTCTCTAAAGGCTTCATTACGTTCGCACATCATTGAGGTAGGTGTTTCTGCCTTTTTTTCTTTCTAGAACACTCCATGAGCACTTGTGTATTTTCAATTGATTTTTAAATGTCATTCTCACCCATAATATATCTATGGATTGATGTGAATGTTTCATGTTGGTATTATTTACTAAAAATAGTTTTCCAATTTTATTTTTTGTGAAAATTCTTAGTTTAAGTCGCCTAGGGTGCTTGTTTGAAATTCCCTTGTTCTTTTAAAGTGTAATTGTGTATTTTATGAAATGTTTAGACCTTATTATGTTTTGATGATGTTAAATTGTTTTTTAGTTTAGTGTGGTGTGTAAAATATTTAATGGTATGGCTTTTTAAGTGTGTTAAAATTTTTTAGATTGGATTTTATCACTTTAAGGTGATGGTTTGTGTTCTTGTAATGATATTGATGGTTGAATTTAGTTTCAAAGAAAATGGTGGTTTTGTGAAATGGGTTTTTAAGTGTCCTATAGGATGTTATGTGTTCCATTACATGTTGTAACATCCATGGTTTCACTATGTACACACATGGATGTGTCCTCAAATGAAGATGGTTCTTTAAATTGGTGTTTTCTCAAAACCTTAGTTTCCTCAATGGTTCTTGTTTTATAAATATTTTTAATCCCATTGTTTGGATTTTGGAAATGGTTTGAAATGAAATCCTATAGTGGATGTACATTTTTCTTTTGGTGTGGGTTTTAGTGAATGTATGGCTTATGGGGTCATTTTTTATGTTTTTCTAGTTTCATGTTTTTCCTAAAATCTGGATTTGTAAAATTTTTTGGTAAACAGATTTGGGGTGTGTTGAGTTAAAGTCCTGTTTGGAACTTCCTACTCAAAGGTTATGTTTCTATTAAATTTTATAAAGGGAACGTGTTTTGGAAAATGGGTGTGCCTGGTTTACAACATGTGTTGTTTTATGAAATTATTTGAATGTTTACAGGGTATGGTGGTCTGGTTGGCACCTTGCATAGTGTGATATATAAATATATATGGGGAACCTTTATAAGAGGTATTTCCCTTAAAGGGTTATCATATGTTGGTGTCCATGTTTGGGGTAGGAAATTATGGTGGTGGTGGGTAATATAAGTCATGTGTGTATTGGACTCCTACATACACAGGATTATTATTAGCACCATGGGTTCTTAGGAGTCTTTTAGATAATCGAGTGATGGTTTCATACCATCCCTGATTAGACGGGTTGTTACCCTCCTGGAGTTGTAGACATGCCACAAGGGGTGTTCCACCTGTGAGTCTAGGATATAGTATCCAGTTGTTTATTGAATTACAGGTTTCACCATACACCGACAGGTGGTTTTGAACTGAGTACATTCAAAGGTCTTCTAGGGATATTTAGGATCTCCCATGGTTATTATTTATATTGATTGTTTATTTTTTGTTATACTAGTTTCCAGCCTGCACTATTCATATATTTATTTTTAGCACATCCCTAGTATAATTTGGTTTGGGTTTTGATTAAAAAATGGTAAAGTTATTTTAAAATGGAAGGTGGCATGTGTTGGATTTTAAAACATAAAGGCTATGTTTGTTTAATAAAATGTGAAAATCTTATTTTTGTAATTATAGTCAAAACTAGTGTTAATGGTTTGTTTTGGGAAAGGAGATGCTTGTAATCTTTGGTGGTTTCCTATAGAAATGTCTAGCTCACACCCTAGTTATACCAATCAGTTTTAGTAGACATGACCTATTTCGAAGGTTTAGCTTTTGTTCAGGTTTCCTAGTAGGTGCTCATTGTTGGAGCAGTTTTGGTCTTGTGGTTGGAGGTGGCCAGGAGGTCACACAGAGATTATGGTAGCATGGTTTTGTTTTCATTTTTGTATTTTTTTTCACACCTATTTTGTTGTATCTTATAACTTAATCAGTTTTTTATTTATTTGAGATTTAGTTTTTCGTTTTTCTGCATTCTTATTTTTTCAATTTATTTATCTGGTCCAAGTTATTTTGTTTGGGCTAAATCATTCCTATTTGTATTATATTGATACCTGGTACTACTTTGTAACCTATGGGAATTAGGAATACTCTTCGGGCCATGTAACAGACTGGGTAGGGTTTCGGATTTGATGGCATACCAATCTGGTTCGTGACATACATAATATTAAATTATATAACAAAACTAGTTTATGATTATCGATGAACCACCAAAATGATCTAAACGAATATCATTGATGTTTTATCTAATAATACATCATCATATCTAAAAAAATGATTTATTGTATCATTTAATATTATGGAAACATATTAATACCATTTCATTCTACTTCTAGATTTTCGCTTCCATTCTACCAGAAAATTCATTACGAACCGATCATGGAGACCATGTAAATAATGCACTCGAAATAGTGGAAATAAAAAAATATTATTAATAAATGGATGGAATGATGTTATAAAATTATCGTATAAGGTGTTATAAACATGATTATGTTTTTTTAAATATTAATAACACTCATTTATCCATTATTCAAGAGGTTTAAACACATTTTAAGTAATACAAACCTGAATTAAGGGAATTCTTAACCCAATTTCCATTTGTTGGGTTAAACTTCTACTCCATTGATTTTGTCATGATAATATTTTTTATGATTTTAATTTTTAATATATTATATTTTATTATGTGGATTTATAGTGAGTATACATATTCCTTTCATTTTATTAATTATTTCTTAAATTATATGGTATATGTAAGGGACTCCTCTTTAAAAATCCTATTTTAAATTTCTATTTACACAAAATTAAAAAATGAATGTTTTTATGAAATTGTTCATGATTTATTATTATGTTATGGTTCTTGAGCATTGTTTATGATTAATGTTGGGACATATATCTCCATCCAATGCATTGGGTATGTGTAAGTTGGAGGTCGGTCATATGGTTACTCCAAGAGTAACTGTGATGGTTACACCATAAGGTAGTCATGAGGGTTACAATATTAAGTAAGTAATTACCCAAGATACCCTTATGGTTTTATTTGTATTTCCTATTATTTATAGAAATATCATTTTTTACAAAGTAAATATATGATAATTTATGGGTGAGAAGTATGTCTTTGTGAAGATGATTTCATATGTTTATAAATATTTGTGTCCTAACGGTTTCTCTAATTTTTTATATCAAATACTGAGATTTTTTTGCTCATAACAAGTTTTAAAATATTCTTCATAGGTTTTAAGTATGGGTAAGAGAAAAGGATAATCGAAGATTAATGTTGTGAAGACGTTTCATGAAAATATTTCATGTTTTTAATAAAATATTTTGTATTATGAAAAAAATAGATATTGATTTAGTTGTACCCACTTTATATTCATGTGGGTTGATATCTATGGATTGTGTCCTAACATTATAAAACTCTAAACTAAAAAGATATCTGGTAATGTGAAAGGTGAATTGTAAAGGAATTTACTAGATTATGTAATGTTTAATTATAGTTCCTTATAGTTGGTATCATAGAATAGTTTAGATACCTTTAGGGGTTACGATAATGTTAATATAAAACCATAAATGATTTTTACTTTATCTTTATGTTGAAATGAAGTAGAATTTGATGATTACCATGTTATCTAATTTAAGATATATTTTTTTTCAATGATTTTCCATAGAAGAAACAGGGAATCAGAAGTAGGAAGGCACTGAGAGGATGATATCTTTCGGAATCTGCAACTTAGAATGATGGTAATTGGAACTGAATAGTTGGTGATAGTAATGGATTAATTGACGTAGGCAATAAATGTTGGTGTAATCCATTAAAGAAAACAACCAGATTTACCATAAAGTAACATGAGGATAGAGAAACATTTTATGAGGCAACCAACTTTTGATTTCTGTAGATCTTGTGACCTAGTGGAAGTGGAAGGATGGATTAAATCCCTTCAAAAGATATTTGATTTCATGGGGTATTCAGATAATCAAAAGGTTAGTATTTACATTTATGGTCTTAAAGGTGAAGCTAACTAGTGGTGGTCAATGGTCAATAATATCAGGGATAGAGAGGAGATTAATACCATATAATGGGATGAATTTAAGAATCTATTCCTTGAAAAATATTTTCCTATGGTAATTCAACTTAAGATGGAAAACCAATTCCTAAAATTGAAACAAAATTTGAAAGATTCAGTGGCTGCGTATGAATCAAACTTCACCTTATTATCAAGGTACACTCTAAATATTATTCAGGATCTTAATATCTAAATAAACCATATTTACTAAGGATTGAAGCTAATATATAGAAGGGCATTGGATTCTTGTTAATTCAAATGTTATGATAAACTTGTCCAATGTGTTAAGAGAGTAGAAATTGAGTTTTTTGATGATCATGCGTACTTTGACAACAGGAAGAAGAAGAGGGATATGGGTAAGAATCAATCCAAAAATCTGAAGGTAATAAATTTCAATTTCCAGTTTGTGAAAAGTGTGGTCAAAATCACCCTGGAGAATGCATTACCAAGACTATGAAGTGTTTACAATGTGTTATGTTTGGACATATGGCTTTATATTATAATGAGAATGATATTATTATTAATCTTGATAAACAAACTATAAAGTGTTTTAAATGTGATGACATGGGTCATTATGAAAACACTTTCCCAAAGAAAGATATGAATGATGGAAAGAATATAGATTATAAGTAGAAAGGTGTATTGAGATCCATCACAACTACATTAGTAGATGTTGAACCACCTAATTAAGTGGTATCGGGTAATTTTTTTGTCTACTCATATTTTTCTAATGTCTTGTTTGATATAGGGTCTACACATTTCTTTATTTCTGAGAAATATTCTATTAGATTAGAAATATCACCTCAAGAAATGAGAATGGAACTTATGGATAAAATAACAAAGGAAAATATTACAACAAAAAGTAATTATAAGAATCTTCATATCATTATCTGTAGAAATACATTACCTATAAACCTTGTTGTTTTTCCTTAGTGGGGTTTGATGTTATTTTGGGTACAGATTGGCTTTCTTTTTATGATTCTAAAATAGATTATAGAGCTAACAAATTTTTTTCCCAAAAAGAGTTTCATATTTTATACAATAATGAACCCATACAATTGATAACATATACAGAAGTTGAGAAACTGTTCAAATATGGAAATGAAATTTATCTTTCTCATATTGTTGAAAATAAGGGAACTGTTTAGATTAATGATGTTCCAGTGGTAAATGAATACCTTGATGTTTTTACTAATGATTTGACTAGTGTTATATTTGGAAGATGAATTTACCATTGACTTAGCACCTGGTGGTAATATAATTTCAAAAAACCCTTATCAAGTGGATCGAGTGGAATATCTTGAATTGAAAAATTAGATACAGGAGTTTCTTGATAAATAATTCATTTGTCCTAGCACTTCGCCATGGGGTTATCTTTTTTTTGTTAAAAATAAAAATGGTTCTATGAGACTTTTTATTGATTATAGAGCTTTGAATAACATTATTGTTAAGAATAACTATCCATTTCCTCAAATAGATGACTTATTTGATTATCTCTAGGGAGTTTAGTATTTTTCCAAGATTGACATGAGATCCAGGTACCATTGGTTAAAGGTGAAGGAGGGTGACATTTTGAAAATATATTTTCATACTAGATATGGGAATTATGAGTTTTTTGTTATTCTATTTGGTTTGAAAAATTCCCCTATTGAATTCATGGATCTTATGGATTGTATATTCCATGAATATTTGGATAAGATTTTTTTTGTTTTATTAATAGTATTTTGATCTTTTCCAAAATTTATTAGGATCATGGAAAACATTGTAGGATTATCTTGCAAACTATTAAGGAAAATAAGTTATATGGGAAATTAAGAAAATGTGATTTTTAGTTGCAACAGATTTATTTTATTGGGAAAATTGTACATAAGGATGGAATAAGAGTTTATACCTCCAAAAAAAATTGTTTGATGAATGGAAAATACCTATAAATGTTATAGAGATTCATAGTTTTCTTGGATTGGTAGTTCATTTCTGAAATTTTGTTAAAAACATTTCATAGTTATCTATACTACTAACTAAGTTAACATGAAAAAGGGTTTGATTTATTCAGATAGAATAATTTTAATTTTTTAGGAACTGAAGAAAAGATTGGTTATGATCCATTTTTGGCCCTACATTCTAGAAATGGTGAGTTTCTTGTCTACACTGATGCTTAATTGATGGTAATTGGTTGTGCTTTGATGCGAAATTATTATTTAATTTCTTATGCTTCAAGACAACTAAAACTTCTAGAGTTAAACAATCCCACACATGATCTAGAATTAGTAGCTATGGTTTTTTCTTTAAAAATTGGGATGCATCATTTATTTGAAGCCAAATTTGAAATATATACTGAACATATAAGTATGATTTATATATTCACTAATAAGGAATTAAACATGAGGAATAAAATATGGCTTTAATTGATAATGTATTATGATTGCACAATAAATTACCATCCTGGAAAAACAAACAAAGTAGGGGATGCCTTGATCTAAAAACATCATACTTCATTAACCATGTTACACTTGGAACATAACCCCTTTATTGTTGATTTGATGAATTTGGGATTGGAATTTGTTGGTGTAGTAAATTACTCAATTTTTTTCAGGTTTCAGTTCAATTGTCTCTATCAGACAGAATTAAGCAAGCCTAGAAGGAAGACCCTAAGTTGTAGAAAAAGGTATAATTGGTTAAAAAATTTAATTTTATATAATTTATCATTGATAAAGATTGTGTTTTAATATTTGGGAAGAGATTATTTTTTTCCCTTTGTTTCACAGTTGAAGAAAGAATTACTAAGTGAATCTCATAGTTCTCTATTTTCAGTTCATCCAAGAATTACTAAGATGTATAGAGAACATTAGGAGTATTACTGGTGGAATGGAATGAAAAGATATATTGCATATTTTACCTTGAAATGATTGAATTTTAAATAGTTTAAAGTAGAGAGACAATTACCAAAGGGGGTGCTTTAGCCTTTTCTAGTGCCAGAGTGAAAATGGGAAAATATATCCATGGACTGTGTGGTGGGACTACCAAATAATTCTTTAGGTAATAATGCGATTTGGGTTATTGTTGATCAGCTGAATAAATCTGCACATTTTCTTTCTATTCGAGATACTAGGTATTTGGATTATCTTTCTCAACTGTACCACAAAGATATTATATATTTACATGGATTTACTCTTTTTTGTATCAGATGGTGATCTCAGGATCACTTCTAACTTTTGTAAAGGCCTTTAGAACTCATCAGTCACAGAATTAAATTTCAGAATGTCTTATCATCCACAATCTGATGGATAGTGAGAGTGAAAAATTCAGACATTGGATGATATTCTTTGAACTTGTTCAATGGATTACCAGGGAAGTTGGGGCAGGCATATTTCTTTAGTTGAGTTTTCTTATAATAAATGTTTTCATTCCAGTATATAGATGGAAATTTTTGAGGTATTATATGGGAAGCGATGTCGGACTCTAGTATTTTGGGAAGAAGTTTGGGAAAGAAAGTTTATGGTACTGGAATTAGTAGAGGAAGTATCTGAGAAATTGAATATGATCCAGCAACACATTAGTACACCTTAGTGTAGGAAAAAAATTTATACAGATAACTGGAGGAAAGTCTTTTCTTTTGAGGTTGGTTATCATGTTGTTCTTAAAATATCACCATGGAAAAGTGTTATACATTTTGGTAAGAAACGAAAGTTAAGTCCATGGTTTATTGTACCTTATGAAATCCTAGAGAATGTTGAACCAGTCACCTACCAAGAAGCATTGCCTCTGATTTTATCTCTGGTACATAATATTTTCCATGTTTAGATGTTGAGAAAGTATGTGCCATATTCATCACATGTTTTGAGCCCAGAAGAAGTTCAACTAGGAGAGAACATTTATTATAAAGAGAAACATGTTTATATTATTGATCATAGAGAGAAAGTATTTCAGAATAAGGTAATCCACCATGTTATGGTTTTTTGAAGAAACCACATGGTGGAAGAAGAAAAATGGGAATCTAAAAATTCTATGAGGGAATAGTGTTTGAACTTATTTAATAATTAAATAAAAATTGCAAGGACATAATTTCTAGAAGGTGGGGAGAATGTAACAACCCATGAACTTATAAAATAATTTGGTTTCATTCTGAAATTAAATATTTAAATTCATTATAAATTTATATTGAAATATTTGATATTTATAAAAATTGGGTATTTTATACTAATAGAATAGTAACTTGACATTAGCAATTGTAGTCTAGACAATAAAATAGTAACCTCACATAATAAATTATAAATAAAATTTATCTATCCTATAAGTGAAAATATGATATATTTATAACATTGAAAAAGTAAAAAATATTTTTGAAAATTTTAAATTAAGTGTTAGTATATTTGTGAGTCATAAATATTTAATTACCATGTTAAGAATTATTTAATAATTTAAATGAATATTTATTTTCATATAATTTAATCATAAATTATTACTTTGTTTTATTATAGTTATAAGAAAATTTTATTACACCTTGATTAATTTTTCAAGGCGTTGTAAAATTAGTTATAGTTTTAAAATTGTTATTTTTCAAATAAATTATGATTTTATTTAATAATTAAATTTCTTATATTTAGAAAATTATTTTTATAAAATGGAGTTCATTTTTTAATTCCACATGTCGAAAAATTGTTGAGGTGAATTTTTGGGATTTTTCTAAAATACTTGAATTTTTTGTGAATAGTAAAATACAATAATTTACGCAATAAGCTAAATATATGAATTATTGAATCATGGGTGACGTTATGCTGATTTAAAAACCCTTGGTTCGAACTCACATGCACTAATTAATCTATTTATTCACATGAACCAACATTGTTGATTTTATTGAGCAAAATAATAAAATAATGATTAAAATAATGGAAAAACCCCCTTTCCTCCACTATAAATACCACCCCTCACCCCCTCTTCTCCTCACACCTTTCAAGATTTGATAATTATCCAAATTATTCCCAATACTCATACAAATACTCTTCCCCATGTCTAATACCTACTATTCTCACCAAAATCCCAAAACAAAATGCTTTAAGGAGGTTCTCAAGGATAATTCAAGAGGTAAAACCCTTTTTAATTTTCTTTTATTTCCTTTTCAATTATTTTTATTTTCTTATACTCTCTTCACATACCCTTATCCAGGAGGCATTAAAACTATAGTATCTTATATATATAGTAATTTTATCATGTTTATGGAAAAAATCATCATCATATTTTTTCTCCTCTCCCACTTATTCTAAAATAAAAACACCATTAGTGATGTGTCAATTTACCAACACCGTAGACGATGTGTTTTCAATTTCCATTACCACCTTCATGGGTGGTCATAAAACCATTTTATTTATTAATAAATATTTTATATTTTATTATATAACCTCTTTTATGTTCTATAATTAACATATATACATAATATTAAATTATATATCTAAACTAGTTCATGAATAGCAAAGAACCTCCAAAATGATTTTAACAAATATCATTAATGTTTTATCGAATGATTAATCATAATATTTGAAAACAAAATAATTTATGGTATCATTTAATATTATATAAATATATTAATACCATTTCATTCCACTTTTTTAGTTTCTCTTCCATTCTACAAGAAAATCCATTATGAACCAACCATTGAAACCATGTAAAGCACACACCCGAAACAATGGAAAACAAAATATTAATAATAAATGGGTGGAATATTGTTATAAAAGGATCAAATAAGATGTTATAAAATTGATTATTTTCTATAAAATATTAATAACAATCATTTAACCATTATACTGGAGGTTTAAACACATTTAAAGTTATATGAACCTGAGGTAGGGTAATTATTAACCCATTTTCCATTATTTGGGTTAACCTTCTAATTCATTCATTTTGTCATGCTAAGATTATTTGTGATATTAAAGTTAAATATATTTTGTTTTATTATATGATTTTATAGTGAGTATATTTATTCATTTCATTTTATTAATTCTCGCTTCAATGATATGGTGTATTTAAGGGACTCCTCTTTTAAAATCATCTTTTAAATTTCTATTTATACAAAAATAAAACGGAATGTTTTTATGAAAGTGTTAATGTTTAAGGATTGTGTTATGGTTCTTGGGAATTGTTTATGATGAAGTGTGGGACCTATATCTTACTCAAATCCATTGGGTATGTGTAATTTTTAGGTCGGTCGCATGGTTACTCCAAGTGTAACTGTGATGGTTACACCATAAGATGGTTGTGAGGATTACATTGTAAGGTAGTCCTAAGGGATATAAATCATAAGGTATCCATGAGAGTTACAACAATAATTAAGTAATTATCCAATATTCCCTTATGGTTTTATTTATGTTTCTTATGTTTTATGTAAATATTAGGTTTCACAATGTAAGTATATGATGCTTTATGGGTGATAAGTATGTCTTTGTGAAAACGATTTCATTTGTTTATAAGTATTCATATACTAATGGTTTCTCTCCTTTGTTTTATATCTCTTACTGAGAATTTTCTACTCATCCCAAGTTTTCAAATGTTTTTCATATGGTTTTATGGATGGGTATGAGAAAATAATAATTTGAGATGAATTTTTGGAAGAATTTTCATGAAAATATTTCATGTTTTTAATAAAATATTTTGTATTATGAAAAAAATGGATATTATTTTAGTTGTACTCACTTTGTATGCATGGGTTGATATGTATGAATTGTGTCCTTACATTATAAAACTCTAAACTAAAAAGATATTTGGGAATGTAAAATGATAATTATAAAGGAATTTACTATATTATGTAATGTTTAAGGTCAGGTCCTTATATAATAAGAGGGAAACAGAGGGTGTGGAGAATAGTAGTTTGGTTCCTAGGCAGTAAAACAGTTCATCCAATGGTTGAAAGAATCATTTTGAGCTTTCCTAAAGGGGTATAAGTAGACTGATTGTGTGCCTAGATATCCTGGTGTTATGTCATCTATGTGGGAATCCATGTAACATGAAGCCTTAATGTGACAGAGATCCAATTGAGAATCAAGCTTGTGTTATGATGGGCCATATTTAGTAGTTTTGTTAGACCTTCTCAAATGTTTCTAGTGTGTGAAGATTTTCACCAAGTCTACCTTCTAGAGTATGATCGGCAGCTCTCTATCAAGTAGGGAGATGGAGTTCTACAGGCTACTCATGTTGAGGACATGGTCATGGATAGGGGATCTAGATTTATGAGATACAGTCCCATCTGAGCAGTCCTACTCAAGGAAGTTAGGTTGTGACATAGAGTCATGGATCAGGCTAGATACATGTAGTATAACATATACTAGAGTAAAGTGTCAGGTATTATATTCTACAAAGATCAATTTTATTATCCTCTAATTACACTCTTCTATTTTTGATACAGGTATAAGTGATTTTTATTGATAGTCTTGGGTTTTATATTGAGTATTACTATGGAGTGATTACTCATGATACTCTTTTGGAGTATGATCAGAAAGTGAATTCTAGATTAGAGAGTGTTTTCTTGTGATAGGTCACTATCATTTTATATAGAACAAATTCATACTTGAGATGATTGGATTTAATATAATTATTTATATGAACTAGTTGGTTACAAGTCAAAATAATATAGATTTTTATCACTATAGGGTGTCCTTAATATCACTAGTGGGTGGGAGTTATATTCATATGGGTTAATGGATGTCCAGTAATGTCAAGTTGGGCATGAGCATCATGGGATGGGTGGAGTGACGGCCTATATTTCCATATATTTTTTTATATGATCAACAGATGAAACAAATATACTTCCCTCTTGTATTAGGACATTTCTGGGATGTCTTCCCAAATGACTTTTCCAGAATACCTTTTGAGAAAGAGGTAAATTTTACTATCAAGGTTATTCCAAGAGGAGCATCGATGTCTATTCCTCCTTAAAATATGGCTCTTAATAAGCTTCAAGATATCAATATATAGTTAGAGGATATAGAATCCAAAGGGTTTATACAGCATAGTACTTAAAATTGGGGTTCACAAATGTTATTCTCTAAGAATGAGGATGGGACACTTAGTCATTGTGTGGATTTTTAGCAATTGAAAAATTTTATGATTAAGAAGTAGTATTTTCTACCATATATAGGATACCCTTTTTACTAGATATGATGATTCGGAGTTTTCTCAATGATTTCTTTGACTATATTTCTTATATTCCTTGGAATGTAAATAAAGTGGTTGATGCTCTAAGCTGGAAGACTCGAACATAAGTAGTTAAGAAAGCCAGTAGTGAGTTTCAACTCATGGATCTCTTTTCTAAGATGTATATTGATATTTATGAGTGTCATGGGTATCTTGTTCTTATATATTTGGTGGTGAACTCATTACTTCTGGATCGAGTGAAGATGAGACGACCTTCAGATCTCAAAGGATTGGTCCTGAGGGGAAAAATTCCTAGTGAGGACCCACCTCTTAGTTGGTTCATTTATGAGGATGAGATATTGTGTATTTATAAGAATGTATGGGTACCTGTAAACATATAGGAGGGGTTGATGTGAGAATATCATGCCTTCTAATGGGTATTATATCCCGAACATACCAAGATGTATAATGACTTACCCCACCAATATTGGTGTCTAGGATGAAAAGATAGATATTATGTTTTGTTATATGGTGTTCAACCTCTTAGTATTTGAAATCAGAAAACAAGTGATTTGTATGGATTTTAAATTTGTTAACCATTCCTTATAGGAAATTGGATGACATCGCTATGGATCTCATGATAGGATTATCAAATTTCTCTTAAGAAAGTGATGTAGTGTGGGTGATTATTGAGATATTGACAAAGGTATCCCACTTATTTTTGATAGGGAAGACCATTTCAGTGGATTTTCTTGGAAGTATGTATGTTAGGGATATCATACACATTCATGGAGTTCCATATACCATCATTTTAGAAAAGGATGTTTATTTTACTTTGTGGTTCTATCAGGGGTTGCAGAAGGTTTTTGGTTCATAAATGATTTTAATAACATCCTACATCCCATAGATTGATGGTCAGTTTGAGATTATTATATAGGTGTTAGAGGACATGATCTGAGCATGTGCCCAAGATTTTGGCATTTTTTGGGAGAAACAATTACTACTGGATGAATTTTACTATAATAACAACTTTCATAAGACTATACATATGGATCCTTATAAGGACCTATATGGTAGGTCATATCGATCACCTCTATTCTGGTTAGAGGTTAGGGAGGCATCAATACTAAGACCTCGTCTCATTCAGGAGATATCTCAGTATCTATATCTTATTATAAAGTGTATGAATATAAATTAGTCTAGAAACATGTCTTATTCTGGTTGTTATCGTTGACATATGTAGTTTGAAGTGGGGGATCGGGTTTTCTTGTGTTTCTCTACTAGATTATGGAATCGAATGATATATAGATAAGGGAATATAGAACCTAGGTTTATTTAACCCTTTTAGATTTTATAGAGAGTTGGTCTAGTATCCTTTTAATGGTGTTTACTTTGAGGTGTGGAGACATTCACAAGGTCCATCATGTTTCCCATCTTCTTTATTATCATTCAGACCCATATCGTTTCCTTTATCCTAATGCGGTTCATTTTGGTGTTAATGTTTATTTTTGATATTTATCCTATTCATATTATTAATCATAGCATAAAGGCTCTCTAAGGTAGGACATTCCATCTAGTACAAGTGCTATGTAATCATGGCTATGTACATGAAATGTCCTGGGAGAGGGAGGCTGACGTACATGCTTAGTGTCTAGAATTATTCTTATATGATGTTCAACCATCCTCATTGAAACTTGGGGATGAGTTATTTTTAACATGGGATCTTCTATGATCCTGGTTTTTCAATGAGGTAAGGATCCTTTAAATTTCTATTTAAATATATTTTTTGATCTATAGGATGATTCCTAAAGGAATAAAAAGGGGTTTATAAGTGTTCAAGGGTTTTTTGAAGTTCATGGATCTATTTTTTTGAGAAATAGTGTGAGAAACATGATTGGAACATGTTTAGTAGTAACTTTGGGAATAAACCATATGGACTAAAAATGGAGGTTCATAGTTATTTTAACCATGTGAGTGAGGACGCATGGTTGCATAAAACTTATAATAAATTTTAGGTGTATGTCACACAGTTGGTGCATGGTTTTTTCTAATAGCCCACTTTACCATGTGAGGGGGTGTCAAGTTGGATAGAAGTTACAAATGGGTTTTACATGTTTTTAAAACTATGTACCTATCCTTTCTAGGGGATTTCACCTTGCACGGTTTCAACCTCATAGTTACCATAAGGTTTGGAAAATCATGAACCCCTTTAAAAATGGTAAAAATACCATTTTTCCCTTAAATACATATAACATTATACCCCCATTTATCATTTCACTCAAGAAAAACATATCTTTTTTGGATTTTCCCTTTATATTTTCCTCATAGGATTTGATATATCCCCTCTTTTTGGAATTTTATTCAAGTGTCTCTTGTCACATTAGATAGCCAGCAGCAATTCTATCAATCCACTTCCTTCATTTCTCAGTTTATCTCACCGTATTGGATGTTATTTTCATTAGAGTTAATGTTTACTATATTTATGGTGTATTTTTATTTAAATTCTTTATCCCATTATATAATGGATTATAGGCTGATACTATATAAGGATTTGACTACCGGTATAAGGTGGGTGGTTAGTACCTTTTTCCAAAATATTTGAGAGTTTATATTATTTCATCATTATGTCGTAGTCTAGAACTTCCAAAAATTACTCCTAAAATTCATAAACCTTTAGATAAATTGTATTAACCTTGTTTTAGTCATGTTATGTCACTCCTATAAATGGATGGATATTGAAAACCACATCCCAGATCACCCCTTCAGTAGGATCAATTATGTGCCTTGATGGATTGTTTAACCCTTGTGACCAAAACACCACTTATATATGTTTGGATTGGTGTTAGACTGTGAATTATGTTAGACTTGATTAATTAAGAATTATGTGAAATAGACACACCCATGGACCATGTAAAATCTTATAAATGGAATGGGTAAAATGTGAATGGTATGACCATGTCACTTGACCCTTGTCAAATGATGTAGTGTAAAGTAGTTTACACTTGTCCCATTTTTATTATTCTTGATTTATATAATTTATATGATGAAATAAATATATTTAATGTAAGGTATTATACTCCTTGGAACTCATAAATACTTATTATTTGTATGACATAAACTTGTGAATGGTATTGTTAAAAGGAATGGGTGGAATTACTTATCCTTGATTCTAATAGGACAAGGATGTGATTACATGATGATTTATTTATGTAATGGACATGATTATTTATTTAGAATTAAAGGAAAAGGAATTCCATATTGATAATATATAAATTTATGGAAATGATGTTACATATTTATTATTATTTGGTTAATTAACATGATGTTCTATATTGTATATTTAGAGATAATTGATAAGATGCTTCATATTGCTTATTTTTCATCAAGGGACATGACATTACTTATCGTATATCCATAATTAATGGAAATGGTGTTCTATGTGTTCTATTGGATTTCATGAACATGATATCCCTTATTGGTTATAAAAATAATAAATGTTGAGAGACATTATGGATTTATTTAAATCATTTAGTATCAAACTATACCCCATGGGGAACCTGATCCAGCATCAGTATTATTTATTTAATTAACAACATTAATTGTTATTACCTGCACACTGCTTCATTATATATTTACAAATTGGATAGTTATAATCATTGTAGGTGGTGGCCTACTGAGTTTTACTCACACCCTTCCAGGTCCGTCAATTGGTACCAAGACAGACTCCATGGATGCAGGTAGGGATAAGGGATAGCACCCAGCTATCAATGCTTGATTTATGTACTAGTATAGAGTATGGTAGTAGTGGATCGAGCTAGTTCTAATGATACTATTAGAGTTTATCTTTTTCACTTTTTGTATATTTTAGTACAGTATAAACTATGTATTCTTAATTAATATTCCCTTTACTCTCTATTTTTATATATCATCATGAAAACATCATTTTGTATATGACACTACTTATTGGTTATTTATTAATCTCCTAGGATTTTTATTATTTCTGCTACCTTATCAGTTATTTCCACTGACTATTTATTATTGATTATTATATTGATTTATCTATTATTCACCACTATTTTTCACTCTGATTATGAGGGTATAGTCTCCCCACTATATCACCATAGACCCCAGTGATTAGTTGGTAGTCTCTAGCATACGAGTAGGTGCGCTTGAGTTCATGTTTCCTAGCATGTTTTGTTACTTGTTAGTAAACTTGGTCTAGGACATCACACTTAACTTATTTTCCCCCAGTGAATTTTGGAAAATCAATATTATTCTGGTATATATGTGTTATTTTGTTTTTTTATCTTTCCACTCTTTAAATTAATTTCAAAATTTATTTTCTCTTCCTTGGCTTATTTTTATAATTCATTAAATGGTAGAAGTTAGTCTTTTAAATTTCTGGTTTTCAAATGTTTTGATTTTATATTTTTCTCTTTGATTTCAAACTATTTTTGAATTCAATCTTGATATTATTTTCAAAATTTTCATTTATTTATTTTTTTCTTTTAAATATTGAATTTAAAAAATATTTTATAGTTGTGAATATTCTTTAATTATTATGAGTTTCTTTGAATATCCTTGATTTATATGTCAACTTTGTTCAATTTCACTTCCTTTTTTTATTTTTTATAATTATAAAGGTTATGAGGTTTGTCATGTATTAAAGGGGGAGAAATTATAGACTATATCTTATAAATTGGGAAGATTTTATTAATTTAATTTTTAATGGGAGAAAAATGATTCACTATTTCAAAATGGGAGATTAATTTGTTATTCAGTTGTGTTATGTTAACTTCTTGAGAATATTAATTATAGTATTTGAAATATCTAAAATACATTGTTTTATAATTCACTTATGATTTACATTTGAAGTGTATTTTTTTATTACGTTCTTGTGGTCATCAAAAATAGGGAGATTGTTGTACCTTTATATTTCTCTCATGATATTTTCATGATCAGAAATACTAATATTTATATCTAATGGATTATTTATTTGATTCTAAATTGTGATTATTTAATTCTCAAGGAGGTACATTCTTAAATGGATTGAAATATTTTTGAAGGTTCATTAAATTATCCACCTAAAGTCTTAAAGGTTGTATTAATATCATAGAGTAAAGTTACTAGATAAAATTGAGGAATTTAATGATATTTATAATTCTATCGTAATGTTTGAAGAACTATAAGTAGCCCCATATAGTAAGTGACATGTGTATATAACCACCCAACTTGAATGAGTCCACCAACTACCCGATGGAAGGGAATTGGCAAAATGGTGAAAATTCCATAAGTCTTAATTCATCCAGAAATCCACTAGCTAGCCAGTGGAGAATACTAGCTAGATGTTGTGGAATTATAGAAGTAGTTAACTCCAATCAGTACATTGGATATCTGGTGGAGTCATACCGTCTATCCGGTGGTGTTCAAACATCATGTTAGAGTTTCAATTTTTGATGGACCCTACAACTTTTAGTTACTATTTAATGTTGCTTCATGAAACTCATATATTCTAAAATGTTCCTACCTATTTTGGAGGATATAAATACCGATTCTTTGAATCTTATAAGATAAATTTCATATTGGTAATGAATTGGAACATGCCTTTAATTAATCAAAGTGATCATTTTCATCAATCTCAAAGACTTTCTTCAAGATCCAGTTTTAATTATGAATTTCTTATGCTCTCTTCCACCTTTACATATCTATATACATTATATAATTATAATATCCATCATAAAAGATAAAGGTTAATTTTTTTAATTTATGTGGTCTAATATAATCTCACTTCTTCTAATATTTTTCTGTAATGTTTCTCTTGCTACAACCATTGAAAAGTATGAGTGAAGGTGATCATAACCACAAAGTGATGGATCTTCATCAATGGGTTATTAGTAATATTAAAGTAAAAGGGACATGTTTCCTGATACAACTTCTAAAAAACAAGGTAGTAGTAGTTTTCTTTATCTCTAATAAAATTAGGTGAAAAATAAAAAACCTCTCAACCCAAGGGGATGAGACATAAGGGCTCACAATCTACTGTTACTAAAATACTTTATCAAATATCTCTATATAATTTTACTTTCCATATTCATTTTTATATTCATAAGGTTTCTATAAAATTAAATTGATATTCCTTTATTACATCATCTTTCTTTCATAGTCAAAGATATCGATTAATATTTTTAAATCTTTTTTGTATTCGATACATTTAATTAATTTAATCGTGATACCTATATATTTTTTATGTTTAAATTACTTGGTCAAATAAAGATATTCACAAATTAAATTACTTAATATTTATTTATTTTAGTTGATATTTAATATTTTAATTTCATTTATTCTTACTCTTTTCATTCTTGTAATTATTTTCATTGAGTTCATTTACATTTTTAAAGGCAATTCACCCTCCCACTTTATATCCAATTATGACATATAGAAACGTGGTTATTGGTTATTAACTTATTATTTTAACATTAATTATTCCAAAAATACTGATTTCATTATATAGGAATTAGAAAATTAGATTTACGAAAGTAATAAAGTGAAGGAAAAACGTTTAGAAAAAAAGTAATCACAATGAGGACTTGTACTTTCCATTAGAATACTCCTTGGAAATGGAGGTCATGGGATAATTTCTTATGGTCATTGGATTAAAAAAATGAATTGGATTCTAGGGGAAGAAAAACGTTCATGGTGTGAATAAAAAACTAACTTTTTATGGTGTTTGGGAAGGGGTGGTGAGAGTCCCCTTTTATAAGTAGTGATAATTTTATTTTTAAAATAATAATAACAAAATATAAAGGGATAAAATGTTAAACATGTCATCTGGCTCAAAAAATGAAAAATAATAGTGTGTGGGATGAGATATATTCTAAAATCCCTTAGAAATTCATTTTCACAAAATTATTAAAAATGATTTTAAGTCTTTTATTCAAAGAATTTTCACTTTTACCATTTTATGTTTCATCATGGCAACAAATTTTGACCTATGTAATTTAATTTTAAGGCCTAAATATAAAATAGGACTTATTAAAAAATTACCTACTGATTCAAAATATAAAATACATTTTTATGTTATAAAATTTCTATGTATAAGGAAAATAAATTTTTACATTAGCACATGTAATCCTTAAAAAGCATATTTAAAAAAAAAGTGTATTTCTAAGATTAAATTTTTTTGAAGGGTAATATTATCCATGTCTTGGATTTTTATGTTATAAATTAGTTTTTTATAAAAACAATTATATGCAATTAAAATAAATACAAAACAAAATTTTACCAAAAATAATATTTGATTAAAATAAAAGACCACAAATAGTTTCATTTATTAGAAAATAATACTTAAGTTAATAAAAGGATAAAATTGTTTTTATAAATTCATAATATTATTTTTAATTATATGTTTTTACTCCTTAAATATATATTTGATCATGAAAAAAATAAGTTATACTTATTTCTTGATATAGTTATAAGCACTAAAATTTTAGTAAAAACTGTATTTTTAAATATTCACCAACAAATCAACTATTTTAGAAAAATATAAAAAATTCATCTTAGAATATTTTTTATACTATGGATACAATAATTAAATTCATTTTTAAAAATTCGTTTTCTAAAATTTATAAATTTAACTTTTAGATGAAAATAATATATATATGTATATATATATCATTGATTGAAAAATTACTTTTTAAAAACATTTAGTGTTTTAAATTCTATTTTTAATGAATTTATAATTTATTATAATATATTAATTTACTAAAGTTTTTATTATTCTTAATTTTTCTTAATAATAATAATCTAATATGTTGGGTATCAATTTAGTTTTGTTTTGTGTGTAAAGAAAGCTATCAAATATAGTATTAATTTTGAAAAATATATTCCATAATCCCGAGGTGTTACATTCTCCCCCATAAATAAACTTAATCCTAACAATTTTAAATATCACATAAAAATGGAAATGTATAAGGTTCTCTAAAATATAAACATGACTTGTGGTTTAATTTCTAGAGATATTTCAACCATACAAACTAGGAAACATATCATTCTTCTCAGAACTAGTTTAACGCTGATATAGAGTTTTTCACCAACCACTTAATCCAAGTGTCTACCAATATTCAGTATAAATACCCAAATTATATAACATCCTTCTAAATATTTTCATAATAATTTTTTCATTGATATACTATCATTGTTTGATATGAAATATGATCTCCTAATTCCAAATAATTTTCCTCTAAGTAGGGAGGAAAAATCTATTTAATTTATCTAAATGAAGGGTAATATGATTTGTATAAATCACATTCATATAAACATAAACTTGGTATAAAATAATGGTATCATTATAAATTTTTATTAATAATTCAACATCTGTTCATCATGGTGATAATTTTATTTTCTTATAAAACATTATATGTATAAAGGAGTCTGATAAATAGGATGTAAATACAACACCTATAGTTAATAAGTGGATGGTCAGTGTTCCTCACTCTACATCATTTTAAAAACTAAATTTAGTATTTTTTATTACATATGCTTTCTATTGTTCCCTTTTCCTTGGAAATTCATGATGTATATTATCCTTGTTATCCATTATATTAGAACATTGAATTGGATAATTCCATTGTTTTCCACATTTTAGACATTGAATTGTCCATGGAACCTTAATATGAGTATTATTTCCCTCCATTGTGTTGATTAAACACATCATTTTTTCACTATAATTTTTTTTCAATGTCCTCCTTTACCATAGAAAATATATATTCTAGTTATTTTGATACATTCCCATGAGCGTCTATTCCCACATTTTTTATATATAGGAAATTGAATCGTCTTTCCCTTATCATCATTCTCACCTAAAAGTTTATGAGATTATATCTTTCTCTTATTTAGGGTGTTAAGAAACTAACCTATATTCATATCAATAATCATAATTCTTAATATATAGTTTGGAATAATCATAAGGTTTAAAACTCCATCTCCTCTCCCATAAGGTTTTATTTTGAGAAAATCTATACATTGTCTTTTCCACCCATCGTTAACTTTATTCCTTTGGGCTATATACATTACTAAAACTGGAAGGGGTTATCATTAGTTATGAACCATTAATATCAAAATAGAATTATCATAAATGGTCTTAAGAAAAACTCAGCCTTGAAATGTCTTACTCTTTAAAACCATCACATTATATTTCACTACATCTTAATCACTCTCTATTCAATTTATGTTTCATTAGAATGTGTTCTCTCATAATATTTAACCTAATTACATAATATAATAAATCCTTAAATATGGATTGTAATTATAATTTGATAAAAAAATCATATCTCTCAGGAGTGTCAAACTTAGGGTGAATTTAGGCCTCTTTGTTATGTACTAGGTTACAATTGATTTAATGCCCATAAATCCATTTCAGGGTTACTACCACTAGGTATATCTATGCCAGGGCCTCTATACACTTTTAGTATCCATATAGGGATGTTACTTACAAGAAAATAACATAACTTGTACTTTATAAAAACATTATAATGTTATCCTACACTTTAACATATCCATTATATTTATACCAATATTTTTTACTAATGTTATCTAAATTCATCCCCAAAATAACTAAACACTCCATCAATATAAACTGAGGTACCCTAGACCCACACTCCCATGTCTAGGGCTAAACACAAATACTTTTAAAAATAATACTGATACCAAGTTATATTATCTGAGCTAAACATTCACAACTTTCCCATCATAATTAAATCTCATGATATTCTCATAAAACATAAAGAACCCTTTATTTTGGTTTTTCCAGATTAGTCACATAGGAAAATCATTTTAAAATACTTTTCAACATTTCTCCACAATCAAACTACACTAGACTAACTTCTAGACTTCTCAAATGTTACACTCATTTACATATTCAGGGAATGGAAACATCATAAGGGGGTGATGTAATATGCTCAATAACTGTAAACATAAATGATAAAAATAAAATATCATAAGTGAGAAAATTATGAGAATGTGGATATAATCAGAATATATATTAATTTTATACCCAAAAAATCATAGATCATTGATCATTGTATATGGCATGGAATAACATAAAAGTTTATAATATCATAGAAAAAGGTATAAACATGGAATATAACATAACCTAAAAATAAAGAAAATTTAGAAATATGGAATTGCATGAAAAAAAATTAGATATATGGAATAAATATAATAATAGGAAATTATTTTAAGAGAAATCATTTTCTCATGCCTATGTGAATAAACTATTTATGTTGATGCCTGACTATGTGATAAAACTCATTATGACCATGCATACATGAATAAATTCGTTATGTTTATCTAAAAATATCTCATGATATATAAACTAGAACCAATACCTTGGAGGGTGATATATGACCACACCCACCATCATCTTTACATACATGTGTCATAAGAAATAAATCATTCATTATAAACAATTCGTGGAAAGAAAACGGGATTCATAACCCTTTTAAATGGAAATTTATAAGGTAACATTTTTAATTGCATAAATAATCATAAAATTATATACCCATGAAAAAAATGAGTATACAAAGATATTTAGTATCATTCAATTTAAATACCCTTTAATTGAGATAATAAAGAAAATGTATTTACACTGTATAGATAAAGGGTATATGGTTAAGTAAATAATATATCTAATAAATCGATGTATGATACCTATTTTAACACCCTTAAATCAATGGAAGGAAATATTAAGTGTTCATAGAGGAAATACATTGAGATGTAAATTATTTCTATACACAAAATATGGTTATGAAAGATAAAGGCAGTGATGGATCACTCCTTAAATAGATTGGATAATTTCACAAGAACATTTAGAGGATGGTTCATGATGAAAAAATTCTAATGAAATAATAAAATTATATATAATTATGAAAATAATCTAAAAATCATAAAAGTGTTTTTAGATAATATTTTTCTCATTGGCATAAGTGATAAAGTTATGGGTCACTTTGAAAATCCTTTGTTAGTTATTTCACTTTTTATAAATTGTAAATAATATATCTTTTAGAATAAATATTAATAAATAAAACACAATAATTAATCCTTGAAAAGTTCATATATTTTTCAAATCAGTTAAGTGAAATTAATTTTAAAATATTTACTTTTTTAAAAATGAATCATTAATAAAGGATCCCTGGAAAAGACAAAAAGTCTTTAAAAAGGTGAAGTGAATTATTCAAAAAAAAATTACATTTAAAAATGAACTTAAATAATTCATAACTGGAAATATATAAAGGTTATAAAAAAATATGTGGAGTAAAATATTAAAAAATTAATTTTGAATGGATGGAAAATCTTTTAATATTTTGAAATGCCTTTGTTGAAAACATACATCATAAAAATAGTAATAAAAATATTTATGAAACAGGAATAAGATAAATAGTAAGGTAACAAGATATTAAACATGAAAATTTTATAATTATAAAGGATATCATTATAGATAAATGAATATATTGAAAATTATGGGAAACAGTCATTAGATAGGATGGTAAATATTCTCCAAAATGATATACCTTTAGAGAATTAAATTTTAACATATTAAAATATTTGGATTAGAATGTAATTTTACACCTGAGAGGAAGATAAAGTACCATGAAATAAAATCTTAGGTTGGATGAAATAAATATTCAAATAAATATGTACAAGAAGAAGCATTTTAACTTAGTAAAGTGAGTTGAGTTAACAAAATACCTCATAGTAATGGTAATGTAAGAATAAAAGAACATAATAGGGGTATGATGAAATGGAAATTAAAATATCATGAAATTGAAAATGTTAACTATACTTGAAGAAAATGGATATGTGATTACACCATATAATAGAAATGATGGTTCACAATAAGAAATGTCTCTTATGGATATAAAAATGAAACAAAGAAACCCTTACGTTTATTCTCTTCTTAGTTGAATGTGTTCTAAGATCATGTATAAAAATCATAAATATCATAATAAAATTTTGAGAAACATTTTTCAAATATAAAACCTTTAATAAAAATCATTTATCATTATTCTCTATATGTATATTAGTAAGTTTTTATCAATTTTCAAAATTGGGAGTGAGTAATCTTGATCATTTTGAAGTAGTTTTGTATTAGTGGTATTGTTCTTTATTCCTATCCAAAAGTTCATCATTACCAGATCAAAAAAGGTATTTTTATTATTTTTATTTTTATTTATATTTTTATAATTTCATTATTTAGTGTTTTTTGTTATGATCCTTAAAGATGAAACTGTTAATGAGCATGTTTCAATGATTTTTATTAATAGGATATTGGTGTCTTAATTAATGAGTTTTATTTTAATGTTAAAATTCCATTACCAAAATAAAATAATTATTTTATCATTTATATCATATATTATCTTTAATTAAGTTCTTGTAGTCATCCATGGTATTATTTTATAGCATTTTTCAAATATGTGGTCAAACCGTCTAAAAGATAAGCACACCCTAATTAATAAATTATTATGATTATAAAAGTGGTTTATTTTGTCATAATATTATTAATAATGAATAATAATGATTTTATTTATTTACATTTAAGTTGGTTAATCTTATTTTAATATATTTTAATATATAAGATGGAATCTATATGAAAAAATAGATACGTTACTTTATGGGGGTGGTAGTCCGTAGAATGTGAGTTTAACATTTTGGTTTCATAATGAATGAGATAGAAAAGTTAAATTATAATTTTAATATTAAGAATAATAATTATATTATATATTTCACATTAATTCTTAAATTTTAACCTTATAACCACTGGATATAGGTGGTGTTGAAAAATGGAATTCGTCACTTCATAGAGGCGGTAGTCTGCAAAATTCATGAAAGAGGTTTTCATTTTTCTTAATGGAAAATGGGAAAGGTTCTTAAAAATTATTATCATAGGAAAATATCATTAATTATACAAACAATAATTATGTAATTATATTAGAATTATAAAATTATATTTAGTAATGTAATAAAAAAATAAAAAATTATAAAAAAGGTACTCTTGTTGAGAGCTCAGGCTTTCCCTTAGAAGACTACTTGGAAATTCAGTTATTAGGATAATTTATTATAACCAAAGGCTCAAGTAAAAAGAATATTATTCTATGGGAATAAATAATTATTATTTTTAAGTGGAAACAAAATAAATGGGTGGTCTTAAAGGGGTGGTGAGAGGGATCTATATCGTGATAATGGCATTTTTGTAATTATAACCACTTAATATAAAGGGGGAATATGCTAAACATGTTAAGTTTCTCTAAAAATGTAAAATAATTGAATGGGTGGTGATATAATGTTTATAATCACATGACCATTCGTTTTTACACATTTTTGTGAGTCCTTTAGTCTATAATTTTCACTTTTACTATTTTTGGTTTTACCGTGGTAACTAATTCTTACCTATGTAATTTACTTTTAATGAATACAAATAAAATGGACCTCATTCACTAATTTTTACCTAATAATTCCAAATTTTAAATCCATTTTATTAGATAAAAATTCTATTAGTATGAAAAATCAATTTTAACATTAACAGATGTAACATGTAAAAACACATTATTAGACAAGCATGTTTTAAATCTTAAAATTTGTTTATGTGATAAATTTATCCATGTATTTTATTTTCATGATATAAATATTTTTATTATAAAACAAAAAAAATGTGTCTTTCAAATTAATCCAAAATATAATTTTACCAAAAAAACATTTAATTAAAATAAAAGACCAAAATGGTTTCTTTTATGGTAAAATATTACTTAAGATAATAAAAGGATACACATAAGTTTTCTAAATTAATAATATTATTTTTAGATGTATATTTTTACTCCTAAAATACATATTTAATGATGAATTTTTTTTATAGGTTTTAATGTTATACTTACTTCTTAATAAAGTCATAAATGCTATGATTTTATTAAAAACTATATTTTTAACTATTCACTTAAAAATTAACTATTTTATAACAATATTAAAAATTAATATTATATTAATTTTTATATGGTGAATTAAAAATTAATTTACTTTTACAAAATTAAAATTATATATTTTATAAATTTAAATTTTAGATTAAAATCCAATATATAAAGAGAAATTTCTTTCATTGAAAAATACCTTTTCAAAACATTAAGTGTTCTTAATACTATTTTGTATGAGTTTATAATTGTCAAAAATAATTTTATTTACTATAGGTTTATTAATCTCAAATTTTCTTAATAATATCTATCTAATATATAGTCTCATTTTAGTTTGGTGTTGTGTATGGTGATAGTTATCAAACAAAATATTATTTTAGAAAAAAAATAATCTAAAATCTTGAGTCATTGCAAACATAAAACGATTCAGCCATTATAAAGGTGATTCCAAACTTTTCATAAAATCAGAAAATATATATATCATAGCACTAAAAAATCCATATCAATAGTAACATCATCCAATATTATAAACATAATGTAATATTTATGATTATCATAAAGCACAAGTGAATCACCCCTTACACGTAAGTTTTATTTATTCCAAATCATTATCTTTATTGGGTTAATCCTTATCATCCACCCATTAAAATAAAAAAGAATGATAATTATGAAATTTAAACAAAATAAAGAAATAGATGTCTCAAATCCCCAACCTCCATCAAATATTCAACAATCACTAATGATATGATAAGAAAAATCCATTCACTAACCACCCAATACATAATGATCAACCACATGGCCTATACTTATCCATTTCCTATTGAAAACACAACAGCACACTACAAAAACAAAATTTCAACTATTTTCAAATCTTCTTATAGGAATAAGGAATGATAAGGGATCAATGAAAAAAAGAGACATTGTGGTTCATGAAGGGGTTGATCTCTTAAATTTGAGGGATAAAACCAACCAAATTGTGGTCAAAGAACTCCAAGGAGCACATATATTCTAATAGGATTTATAGGGGGGTCATGGGATTTTTTAGAATTATAATAGGCTTTAGCATATATAATTAATCTATAAATTTAATTAATAATGGATTTATGAGTCAAGTTCATGCCAAAATGTAGCCAAATTAGATGCACCATCGAAAATCACAACATGATACCCCATTTTCTCTCCCTGGATTTCTTAGTCAAAACTGACTTAAATAAATATGTTCAATTATATCCATGGTACAAAAAAGTCATCCATGTTATAGTACCTGATCCTTTGAAAACACTACAAAATAATTATCTTTTTTCAATAGGGGTATATCTGTTGGTAAAAGTGACTTTTCTCTTGGTAAAACATTTTACCAACAAAAATTGTTCTGTCACTAAACTATCGGTAAAAACTCTGTTTCTAAATGTTATTGCGACAGATAAAATAGTTCTGTAATAAATATAATAATACCAATAGATAATATATATGTTGGTCAAAATGTTTAGCAACATATTCATATGACAAATATTTCTATTGGTAATAATATTATCAACATATAATATCTATTTATAAATTATATTTAAATAAAAATTATAAATTTTTATTACTAAAAAAATTCCATATTATATTTATTAATTTATCATGTATAACACCTGCTTAAATTATCAAACCAATTATGGTTTTAACACATGAAAACTTAGAAAAAAAATAATTAAATTAAGTGAAATTTAATACAAACTGAATTATACATAGTTGAAGTTTATTAATACATAAAAAGATCATAAACACACAAAAACTCAAGATCCATCCATGCAGCCGCAGACGCTTGCCGACACTTTCCCCCCCCCCCCTCTCCCGAAATGAAAAAAGGCCACATCGTCTCTTGAATACAATCCTCTAGAACCCATCATGGTCAAATGGTAGAATAATAGTTACTTCGACCAACTGAAAAAAGGGAACATCGTCTCATGAATGCTCTCTTCGAACACCAATCATGGTAAAGTGGTAGAATAATAGTTACTTCCGACAAATGGAAAAAAGGACGTGTCATCTCTTGAATGCAATCCTCCCGCACCCATCATGGTAGAGTAATAGTTACCTCCACCAAATGAAAAAAGGCATCTGATCTCTTGAACCTCTAGTCGTTGTTATGCCACACCCTTACGCTCCAAAATCTACACCACACGCATCCAAAGAGAAAACCCACAAATCAGTGCAAAATATCTGCATGAATTGAAACAAAAAAAATGTATAAAAAAATAATCTTCACAGAATGAGCATTTTTCCAATACTAGTGAGGAACCTAAAGTAGGTGCCATTCCACACCCTTCAGCTCCAAGATCTACACAACACAACCAAAGAACATACCCACAAATCAGCCCAAAACATCTACATGAATTGAAACTAAAATAGAAATCAATGAAAATATAAAAAAGTGATCTACATAGAATGGGTATATTTTATTCATCATCTCTAATGACATCTCAATAAATCAAGTCATATATGGTACATGTGAGGAACCTCAAGTAAATGTTATGCCACACCCTTCTGCTCCAAGATCCACACCACAAACAACTAAATAGCATACAAAAATATCTGTGAAAAATATCTGCATAAATTAAAACCATAATAGAAATAAATGAATGTATAAAAAAATGAAGTGAAGGTGAATGATATAATTCATGATTTTTTTTAGAAAGAAAACAAATCCAAAGTTAATGAAAATATAATAATACTTCTAAATGGTAGGCATAAATATAATGGACTCAAAAAAATACATACCATGGTGAGAACAAAATCATGCTTTCTCAATCTAAATCAGACTCATGGTTAAAACAAAAGTATGTGTTTTTAATAATTTTAGATCAAACTCAACATCAACCATAAGACCAGCTGTAGCCATTTTCATGTAACAACACAAGCACTTTCAATATCTCCCTTGGAATTAAACTAAAAAAATGAAAACCAGTGGGTACCTTCAGAAAGGTAGCTTGTGCAGCTTTCAATCAACCCAGCCCAAGCAAAAAATGGAAACCCAAGACTTTATTCATTCTAGTGAGTGAAAGAAATTTACTTTCACTTATAATTCAATGAAATGATTCAAAATATAAATTCATAAATGTAGTTAATTTTAATTCCATGATAGATTCAAAAAAACTCCAAGCAAAAAAATTCTGAATCATTAAATCAAATATTGGATTTTTTTTTATAGAACTAAAATATATATATACACACAAACACCCAGAACACACAATTTGAAAGTGTGGTTTTGAAATTATAAAAAAATCAACCCTCTCAAAAAGTCATTTTACAGTTTTAGATTTAAAAAATGAAAATAATCATAATGAGTATTCCTAAAACATAGTATCATGTCACATTTCATAAACTAGAAGAAATCATATCACAGAAGTGAAATTGAAAATAATTTTTTTATGAAATAGGTGGCACTACATTCCTTGTAGGGAACCAATAGTAATATGACAAAAAATAATAGAATCAATAGAAAATTTACCTCTAGGTTCTTATTGAATAGACTTACAAATACAACATGATAACGTAGATGACAGCATACAAAGAGTATATACCAACAGTATAGTAACATATATGACAGCATATTAATATTAAATTGAAACAAATTTATAGTGGATTAAACATAATAATAAAGAACACAACATGATGACAGTGAATGGAAACAAAAATACAGTTAAAAAATCATATTACAGTGAACAAAATATATTAGAAACACAAAAACAGTGATGAAAAAGATTGTTAAAATATAAATGTTACAAAGAATATCAGACATAAAAACATTATATAATGTTTATATAACATTATAACGTTATAAATGTTATATAATAAGCATGAAAACATTATATAATGTTTTGAGTTTCATAATTGATTCTGTTTTTCATGCTAGTGGATACACATTATGGGAATGAAAATGTAATTTTGAAATAAGTCTTTTCAGTCTTCATTTTATCAGTCATCCCATTTCTCCTCAAATTTGTGCTGAGGTTTACATTTCAAAGGCATCTATAAAAGATATTTTGATTGAGATTAAAGGGGATCATCAATGTAAGCAATAGTTGTGCTATAAATCTGGGGTAGACTTATGTTCTTCATTTAATCAATTGGGTCATACCCAAACTTCCTGTCTGCAAGATCCTAGGAAAGGTATTTCCCATGATGTTTACTTTGCAGGAAATTCGGAGAAGGAAGTTCATGCTAAAGTTGAGTTTTATCTCAACCCCTCTAGTGATGTTATGGACAGTGCGAGTTCTCCCAATACTCTCACAAAATAAGCAATTTTGGCTCCATAAGAAGGTGATATCATCACCAATAACAATTCAATATTCAACCCAAGATGATCTGGTCATGTTCCTATGGCTACACTCAAGATTCTTTGAAGAAGGGGATCATAGTAGCTGGGAGAACAGAGAGTGTTCAGCAGCCAAATCCATTTATCTATGGAATATTTTCTAGGTTGAGGCATGATCTCGAACCTATAGTACATGCACAGGTCTTAAATCCTCCAGCAAAGGAAGGCATGTGTTTTTAGATTGGATCAGTTGATCAGTCACCTTCAGTCCTAAGAATTGAGCACCCTTACTATATGGATTTTATTCCTAATACATCAGATAAACTCCAAGTAGCAGTTGTTGAAGATTCTTCTATATCACCTTTATTAACCTCAATTGATGACCAGGCTGAGTCTGGTTATCAGGTCTTGGGTAGAGGTTGAAAAATCAGTGAGTAGGCTTTTGAAGGGCAGGTATGCAACAAGTATCCAATGTAGGAAATCCATCCTAGAATGGAGCTCATAAACCAGTTTCAAAAGTTATAGGAGGTCAAAAATAGATAATGAGGGGTGGAAAATGGTGCATCCTAGGAAGAAGAGGCAACAAGTCTTTGAGGACAGGGTCGTGGAAGATTCCTTGGAAAATGAGGAAGTAATCAGCGAAAAGGGAAACTTTTGCTCATGATTGAAAAAAAGGGAAAATCCTTAATCGAAGCAGGGAGTCATCTGTTAACTTTGGGTAAGAAGTAAATCCATTGAAAATATTCCTATAGATTTCCTAATCCCATGAAGAAACGGTCGGTAAGCAAAGCAGGTGAGGTCTTAAGAGCTAAACATCATATTCTTCAGGAATCTAAGGGCCTAGTGGAAGACACAAAAGCAATTGGTGAGGCTTAGAAAGACCCTGTTGGATTCGGGGAGAAGTTGCAGCCTGATGACCAAGGGATAGAAGTCTTCCTAGGAGGTCAGGTCTCCAAGGAACTTTTCCCTCCTCATTTAATTGGAAAAATGATAGAAATGTAGGATTGTTTTGGCAAAGCCACAGAAGATGAAATTCGGGAGGCTCAAAGTTTTAACCTGGACACAACTATGGAGTGGGGAGAGATGTCTAGCTGATCATACCATCATGGCCTTAATATGGACTTGTGTACATAAATTGACTTCCAGATAGACGTTAATTTCATAATCTTGAACAACGTCAGCTTCTCTTTAGCAGATTTTATTAAGGCCTCTATTTTCTTAACCTACAACATTAAAGGATATCTTTGACTTCATCATGATCAAGGAATTAAAGAATTTCCATGGGAATACTGGGTCAACTCTTTAGACCCTTAAACTATTTTTTATTGCATTGTTTTGCTCTTGTTTGATTCTTGGTGTCTAAGTTTCTGATGGTGGTGTTTTAGGGGTTCCCACCTAACCTAGGAAGAGGATTTTCTTAAAATAAAAATATATATTGAGACAAGGAATGGTAATGTTTGAAGTTCAAAAAACCTATAAGAGTCTGCATAACCATAAAAATAAAATGGGAAGTAATACATGAGACCAAGATCCCAAAGCATATAAGCCAACCTAGAATGATAAGCACAAATCAAGATAGTGATACTAATTTACATCCATTGAATAAAATTATTCAATCAAGCAGATGAAAGTAGATAGTACTGGAAATTGTACATTTAAAAAGCTATTGAATATCACTTGCAGTTAAATTTTCCAATACATATTATAAAGAAGAATATAGTACTGCATAGTAAAACTTTATAGTTATATGTAGACATATTGAAAATGTACATTACAAAGGCTACTGAATTCATAGTATATCATAGTTGTTGGATCGAAACTACATATTGAACCTTCATATTATAGTGTTATTGAAATTTTATAGTGGTACTGGAAACTATACATGACAAAGACTGCAAAATACAACTTACAGTAACTTTATTGAATGTATATTATAGAAAAGCATGCAGATTGAATGCATGCTGACACTACATATAAATTCAAAGTGGCATAATATGCATTTGTGTTGAAACTACATAATTATATGCAGATTTTTTATTACATACACTTAATCAGATCATGGAGCATCGGATACAATAAAATACATAATATTATGTAATCATTTAATGTTTACCCTTTTTAATAAACATAAGAAATGAAATGTGAATGAAAAAATAAAGAAATAATATGGTTTAATGGATGACCATAATATAAAGAGAAAGAAGCATTACATGACTTGGACAAGGTTCCAGTGAACAGAGTACATGTGTAAATCCACAGTGGGGTCAAACCAGAGCTCTATCATTTACTCTCGGTTCCCTTCTCTATTAACGTACACATTCATCTGAACCAGAAGAGGCTCCCCATTGAAGCTTCCCAAAAACTTGAGTCTGATGACTTCTACCACATTAAATTCACTACAAATTAGCCACTAGTGAATAAATCAAAGGAACTCATGTAACAGTTCTCTTTAATCACTGTACAATTAACCAGAAAGTGACATCAACTCATTAAAATCTATGCATGACAGAGGCTTGAAGGCGATGCCAATAGAGTCACTAGACTGTAATGACCCTAGGAGGTGAAATAAAGGGAAACACGATGTTGTCTTCACCCTATAATGAAAAGAATACATTAAAAGGAGTAGAAGGGACCCATCAATGAATTCCCACAACTACATAGAGATTCATCCCACTTTCCCTAACATGAACAACATGATTGAATCAAGCACAGAGAGATAAAAATCTAAAACAAATAATCAGTCTGGAGGATTGATGAGCTTATATAGAAAGCGGTGACACCCTCAACAAAATCCCCAAGTACCAACTTCATCAGAACCGACACCTTCCCATACAAATACTTGTTCTTCGATGTGAACCCAACTCCTGAAATTAAAAGAATCCACACATCGGAAACCAAAAAAAAGGATAGAATCCTAGTAAATCCCCATCTGAGAAGAAGCGAATGGAAAATTACAGCATGCACTATCATATAGAACCAGGCACAAGGTGAAGAGAGGTTTCTATTAGAAAAATCTCAAAAAAATAATTATTATGTAAGATTTAATGAGCTTACATATAAAGCAGTGGCAGTTACAGTGGAATCATACCAACTTCATCTGAACCAATGCCTTCCCATAAAAATACTTGTTCTTTGATATGAACCCAACACCTGAAATCAAAAGAATCCACAGTGTGAGGGAAGGGATGACAGTGAGCGATGGGAAGGGATCCTGGGGATGGCTAGGGTTATGCTAGGGCACCGGGGAAAATGGGGTCGCACGGGGACGCCAGTATAAAATGTTGTGGACGACGGCGGTCAAGATTGGGGATGACGGCTTGGAACACTTGGGAGGTGGGTTCACACGATGATGTCATGGGGGCAGCCGGGAAGAGGGAGGGTGATTCGTGCACTGATGTTAGAGGGGGACGCCAGCTGGGAAGTTGGGGAACAGGGAGGTGCTGATGTCGGAGGGGGACGTCGGCTGGGAAGGGGAAGAACAGAGAGGTAGGTTCGGGGTCGGGGGGAACGTCTGCCGGCCTGGAAGGGGGAGAACAGGGAGTTAGGGTTGAGGAGAACAGAGAGGTAGTTATAAATTATATATAAATTTATAACTTTTTTCATTATATATATACACATATATGAAAAATGATATGTTTTTAATGAGTAATATACATGTATATATATGTATATATATATATCAATATATTCAGTTTTTGGTAAATTTTTTAAAATTATTAAATTTTTTATTGCAAAAGATTATTATAATGGTAAAATATTTGTTGGTAATAATAATTTATAATAACAGATTAATTTATCGGTAAATCAATTGTTGGTATTATTATGATATGACAACAGATATAAATGTTAGTAAAATATTTGTTGGTATTTAACTACTAATATAGACATATATATTTATTGGTAAAATGAATTGTTGGTCCCTTCAGTTAATATCAACATAATTTAATATCTGTTAGAATTGATCATTTTTACCGATAAAAATATTATTTATCGATAATTTTATGTTGGTAAATGTCACTTTTTTATAGTGAAAACATGGAATAACTTTAAACCAGTCACAACATAATAATATAAACATGAAGCAATAATACTCAAAAATAAATAAAACCATGAAATCAACCACTAAGGACTCTAGGATGTTGCGTATAAATTCACATAGTATGGTAATCTAACATAAGGTAAATTCATAAACTCGTGTTAGATTAACCCATAAACCACCCTCATGTATTAATAATCTACGAATATTCACAATGTAATCAAAACCAACCATTCCATGACCAATCTCAAAGAATATTAAACTAAAATTGTACATGATACATCATGCAATGTGAGAATACTATATGTTATAGTCAAATTCACATAATATTAACTCAGAAGGCATCATGCGGAAATCATCACCCTTCATGCCATAAAAAAACTCCCACCTCAATATAGGGTGACACTAACACTCAATGATCATATTCATATCTATGATAAAACCTCATAACGCATCCCTAGTCTCCAACTGAACATTCACAAATAATCACTTACAATCACATCATAATAAAATTTTCTAGTTGAAATAACAGTTTTAACTCTAAATTCCTTCATTCAACCATCTTGAAACATCATTATTACCCAATAGATCCAAATTATTGATACAATAAGGTCTAGGCCATTACAAACAAAGAAAGACATAGGAGGAATAACTTGAGCCTCTATTATCTCATATTTTAGCAGTTTTTATTCTACTTTAATTAATGGTGTACAAATATAGAATTGAAAACTATCACCTCCTATGGAACCTCCTTTTATTACAATATTGATCATTTGAATGTGAAGGGTTCATGGTGTTTCTAATACCTAAAAACTTTCTACATTAATGAATTTCTTTATATTCTTATAGAGTGGGATGACCCATAGGTCATAAATGAAGAAATTAAATGTAATTATAGCCAATTATATACACAATTAAAAAATAATTGCAAGATAGAATTCCAATAAAAAGTTTCTCTCTTATCTCAATATTAGTCATCATCAATTTATTTTCCATATTTTTTTACAGATAGTTATTATTTATTATATACGATAACATAAATTAAATCAAACATGATTAACATTTCATGAAAATTGGATATTAAAAACAAATTCATGATAAAATAATATTTCATTTTTTTCATGTAATGTATAATATTAAACCATAATGTAAATTTAATATATATTTTCAAATAAATTTTTTTATTTTAAAACATTTAATATAAAAACACATGAAATTTTTTAAAATAATTTTTTATATTATAAAAATTTTAAAATTTGTATTGAAATTTATGAAACTATTCTATTATTAAAGATTTTTTTGGAAAAAATAATTCTTTTCTATGGAAATTTAATTAATTATTATTATTATTATTAATTATAAAATAATTTTTTTTAATTTATGAAAATTTATTTTAATAAAAATCTTCCAAAAAATATCTTGATATCTTAATATGTTTAATTTATTTTATTCTTAATTATATATTGTGTTATTTATTTTAATAAAAAATATAATTTTTTATTTATTGGACTTTAAAAAATAAACCTATCATTTATTTTGATAATATTTATATAAGATAAATTTAATAATCAAAATATTTTTTTAAACATTTTCATTACTATTTTAATTATTTAAAAATATATATGTATTAATGAACTTACTTCAAACTACTGTTTTAATATTATTCATATGTATTAATTTATAATTTATTAGATATTTTAAATTAAATTCAAATTTTATTAATTTTATATTTACAATTAAAATTTCTATAAGCATTCACATTAACAACTAATTAAATATTATCATTAAAAATAAAAAATGATCATGAACACTATAGTACATGTTTATATTATCGAAGTAATAATAAACCAAAAACATCTTGGGAAAATATTCATATTTTTAGATCAACTAAATTAAAAAATAGTCATTCTAAATTAATCATCATGTACAGATGCAACATCGAACATCATCAACTGATTTAGAACCTCCGTTTTTTACAACACTACTCACATGCATGTAAGGGGTACCAGAGGATTATAATATATAAAATTTATCATGGTCACACATATCTTACATATAAATAAATTTTATAGTACATAGATCATAAAAAATAAAATTAAAAATAATTATTTTAAATTATAAATGAAAATAAAATAAATATGTAATGGTCGGTCTAACTCATGATTATTCTACTTTTATTGGAATTTTTCATAAATTATTTTTTAAATTTCATTACTTTTATAAAATAATTTATTCTTAGATAAAATAATATATATAAATTTATTAAATAATTCAACATCATTTGAATAATCCAAACATTCGATTTGAATTTACAAAAGTATTTAACATCACTTAAATCGTTCAAACAACATATTTTTTATATCTTAAATTCAATATATTATTAAGTAATCTAAATAACTAGATAAAAATAATAATAAAATAACTAAAAAAATATAATTTAATAAATGATATTTTACATTATTGAAGATAATAAATAATAAATTGAGAAAGATATTCCAATCTAGTAGAGATGTGCTACAAAATCAAAGGAATATGGTGAGATATGAGGTGGATGCCCAATTTATATAAATCCTGGGTAGGAGGTGTGAACCCCATTCACACATCCTATGTAAGACTTAAAAAATAGATATGAATTTGACTCTGGACTCCTACCTGGGTGGTGGAGGATGCATGGACCTGATTCATGCTAGTTGGTCGATGCACTAGCTTTAATGGGATTCATTTATCATCAGACTCATTTCACAAAATACTTAAAACCCTACTATTATTAGGATTTTTTTAAACTAAATAACTACCTATTATACATGTATTTGAATAAATTTTAATTATATTATTAAATTTTATGTTAATAATTCAATTTCTTTTTCCTTTATTGTCCAATTTTATGAATATACTCTATAAAAAATCAAATTAGAAGTGGTTATTTAGAGGGGGTTATCGACAACCCCTTATAAATTATGTATCTATATATATTTTTTATGGTTCACCCATAATCACTTAGATTAGTGATTCTTAACCCCCTCTAATTTTTTATTTTATTTTAACTAAAATTTTAAAATATTTATATATTATATATTCCTTATATTAGTGTTTTTAATTACATTATTTTAGAGTGTTATATATATATATATAATTATAAATATGTTATATAAATTCATTAAATAGATCTTGATGTATATTATATAAATAAACATGTGTATATATATATGTGAAAACAATATGGGGTAAAACCCTTTTATTAAGGAAAACAAAAGCAAGAGTCAGGAGTGGAGAGGGGTAGATATTAAATTCATTCCCCCAAACTAAGATGTAAAATAAATATAAGAAAATAGTATAAAATCCCTCAAGAACATGATTCAAGCTCAACAACATAAACATGCATCAAATATAAGAACAATGCATTCATTTAATACTATCATTAGATTATAAATTAATGCCATCAAGGTTCCAAGATCTAGTACACATATTATGAAAAGAATAATGAGCTCCTCGCTCATGCAGCATTATTCCCCTCCTTTAATTTCTGACAAGCTACCAAGAATATGGATTTGAGTCCTCTTCCATAGCGAAATTTTCATTAGTATAATCCACAAAATTTATTTTTTATCTTTCATTAAACCATATTCTATGCCATTCCAAAATTAAAATATATATCTCTAGTAATATCATCTGATAATTCTAGTGTATAAAAAGAGTTAGATATGGGAACCTACCTTTTCACATGTTTCTTAGTTGATATAGAAGATCAATCAAGATAAACCTCACAATTTAATTTGATATTGCATGATTAAATATCTTATGACTTGGATAATCAATGACTTGAGGTAGGATAATGTTCAACCTTTATTAATATCCTATTCAACGTAGTTTTGTTAGGAGTATCATCAAAGTCAATCCTTCCATTCCCAACATGAATTTTCTTATGATCGATCTCCCTAATTGTAAAAATATTACATGTTTTTCCTCAAAAAAATCATAAACCTCCTTATAATAGTGGTTATCTTCATAATTATTACCATTATATATGGGGTAGAGTGTTTATCCCATTTGATAATAATTTGAGATGGAGAAATGCTTCCTGAAAATTCCATTTTGTAACCATGCTTTAGAAACCCTACAATAGAAAACATAGAGACCTCAATTATAACATTCTCATATAATACAGTAAGAGGTCTGGTCAAGACACAAATACAAGAATCCTATATGACCATATAGTTATTTGGATAAGATTGAACCATTTAATATTCCCTTTCAAGAATGTTGAAGATATTATTTTTTTCCCTTTCCAAAGTTTACAATCATCCACTTTTGGAATTGCTAATATATCATCAATCTTACCAGTATTCACATAACCATTTAAATCCCCCTTTAAATTTTTATCAATTTCATTCCTAAAAGATAATTCTATGTGAGAATATTTAAATTCATCCACAAGATATTCCCATGATCCCTTAATTATACATATTTGTGAACAAGGTTGATAGAATTACCTCCCTACATTTCTAGTAATATTATATGAGTATTTCACCAGCTTCTTAGTATGTTGATTGATGTTTTTAATAGATGGAAAATTCACATTCAAGGTAAACCCCACAAAATATTTCATTGGATTTTAAGTCATGTAGTTTTAGTGTAGTTGGCAAACCCCTATAAAATTATTTGTTTCTCTGGTCCCAAGGAAGATCCATTCCATATGAAACCCTCCAATTAATACATAGAATCATTAGAAGGCCCTATATTTGAGTGTGTTTTATAGAACCTTGGGGTAGTTTAAATATCCTTAGGAGTTAAATAAGTCATACCTAATTGATCTCCATCTTTATTTTCACATGAGTCTTTCCCATTCTCTATGAAGCTATTTTTTCCTGAAAATCCTCTCCCCATTTTATTTTATACAAAAGGAAGATAAAACTGAGCCTTTACAACAACTGGATTGAAAATTTATAATATAATGATAAAAATTGGAAGAGTCTTGAAAATTTTAAATTTAATTTGAAGATCAATATTATCCTAACTAGTGGATAACACAGTCTTATCAATCAAAGTATCACAAAGATCAACTTCAAAAAAAATCCTAGTAACTTAACCAAACTAGGATTCCTCAGTAGCCTTATCCATTTAAATTTTTATACCAATCATTGAAGTAATGTCAAAAAATATATGAGGTTTATATATATTCCAATTGGGGCCAAAAATTCTAACCCTAATTTATTCATGAGTGTTCTTATTATTAAAATAATTTGATTAAAAATATCATTTCTAAATTTAAGTATGCCTGGTTTAAGTCCAATGGGGACATAGCCCCATGTATGACACTTTAAATCCTCATTAGTTAATAAAATTTGGAATATATAATATCAATTGGTACACATACCAAGTCATCAAACCCTTGGGTGGACTATAAATGGTGGATAAGTTCATCGATGCTCTAGGGTTTACTCCTAGTAAGAAAAACCAATCATGCAATGATTTAAAATTGGCAGATCAGAATCATATCTTGAGTATCGTCTTGATTTACAACATCATGCATTGTAAACCCCCTTTAGAATACATGATAAAAATTATAATCCTTTAAAGAAGAAGAATATATCTTATTATACATATATCACATAAATATATATTATACAAATGAGATGGGGTGACCTATCTTTGCTGGCCTATGGATGATTTCTTATAACCTCTAAGATATTAAATACATATAAATATTATTTAAATTTATTTAATACAACTATAGATAATGCTTTTATCATCACTATAAATGAATTTTATTAATGATAAAAAAGAATTAATGTTTTAAGTTCCTTTAAAAGATGATGAATTTTATCAACATTAGAAATAACACTAATAAAGGAGACCTTCATCGGTGCTATAAAAGGTGAAAATAATGTGGGGGCCTTAGAATCCATTTGTTTATAATTGATAAAGGTGTCCCTTCGTCAGATACTTTCCTATAACTGGTCAATGGAACTTTTATGAGTGCTACAAGTGAGCTGATAAAATCCATATTACAGTACTGTATGGTTGAAATTTATGGCACACTATAGTAACAAATATATAATTTTATTTCATATAAATGTACATCATAATACAAATTAAATATGATCATTTATTATAAACATTACAATTCAAAATTATTGTGCGCAATTACATTGGTATTTATAATTTATTACGAATATTATTCTAACAAATTCAAATACATTATTTCATTATCTTTGGACCCCCTTCTAAAAGAGCATGATCATGCTACCAGTTCCTAAAAAAACCATCCAAGATATAAAAAAATAATATTGTACCTTTATTATTAATAATTATAATGTTTGTAATACAATAAATTAGTTAATTAAATATAAATATAACATAATGAATTAATAAAATTTTACTTTAAAACAAAAAATATACACTTCAAGTTATGTTGGGAACACAGTATGTCTTATTAATTTGAGGTTAGTTCATATAAATTAGAAATTATGTATGTATATTTCTTCTAAAGTATAAATATAATAAAATTTAATTTTATCTATTTTTTATAGGTGACACGTGTTTTGAAAAAAAATCATTTTTAAATAAAAACATGCACTTTGATCCATATCATCCACACCATGTGTCAATTTTATGTGTGGATGATTCATAAACATTGTAAATTATTTATAGATTGTTATAATAAAATATAAAGGCAATATATTTTTTTTCTTTTTTCAATGAGTGACACATGTTTCTTACTACAATGTAATTTTTAAACAGAAAACAATCAATTTAAAACATATCAGCGAAACCATGTATTAGATTGACTTTCAGTTTATTTGTAAAAAAGAAAAATACTTATAGACAATTATCATATAGTATTAGTTACATATGAGTCTTTTTTTTCTTAGTTTTCATGGAATAAATCACATTTTTAACTAAAATGTTATTTTTAAATTCAAACCATGCACTTAAAGTCATACTAATCACACCATGTATTGGATTGAGGTACATATAATTCCTACATGTCAAAAATCAATTATGTATCTTTTTCCAAAATTCTTATAATAATATGAATGTGTTTACTCTGTTTTTAGGTCACGACACATGTTTTTAATAGAAATGACAATTTTCAACTAAAAACACATACATTGAGTCACATCAAGCACATCACTTGTCAGATTTATGTGAGGTTTATTACTAAACAATAAAAATAATTTATGGATCATTATCCATCATTACTGAGTCAATATAAGTTTGTGTATTGGATTTGAGCATGTCACGTTCATTTTAAACTAAATTGTTACTTTTAAACTGAAAACATGGATTTTCATTCATAATGTTCACACATTATTTTGGATTTATGTGAACTTATTTTATACATGAGACAAATTAATTATCGAATATTTTCATAAATCATCAAGAAACTTATAGAATGTTTTCTTAGTTTTAAGAATGAGACGTGTATTTTGAACTAAAATTTCATTTGTAAATAAAAAATGTACATTGAGTCATACCAGCAACACAGTGTCTCAGATTGACATGAATCTGATTCCTAAAAAAATATGAAATATGGATCATTTTACAAAATTAACAAGACAATAATATTATGTTTTCAAAAAATTTTGTGAGTAATTCATGTTTTTAACTAAAATTTCATTTTTGAAATAAAAACATGATCTTTGAGTCATACTAACCACACTATGTATTAGATTGAATATTGGTCAATTAATACATGTCACAGATGGATTATGTATATTTTCCCAAAATTATCAAGAAATGTTATGTGTTTATTCTCATTTTTTAGTGAGTAAAACATGTTTTTAAATAAAATGTCATTTTTTAAACTGAAAACATACACATTGAGTCATACTGGTCACACCATGTATTTTATTGAAGTGTAGTTGATTAATAAGTGTAAAAAATTAATTATATATAATTTATCTAAAATATTAAGAAATTAATAGTGGTGTTTCTCAGTTTTTATTGATTGGCTAGTATTTTTAACTAAAATGTTAGTTTTAAACTGAAAATATGCACTTTAAGTCATATTAAGCACACCATGTTTAATATTAATGTGAGGTCAACTCCTATATATAATAAATTAATTAAAGATATTTTTTTAAAATATAAAGTTTATTTAAGTTTTTTCAATGATTTTCCTTGAGTGAAACATTTTTTGGACAAAAATGTCATTTTTAAACTGAGAATATGCACTTTGAGTCATACTGGTCACACCATGTATCATATTGACATGTGGATGATTATTATATATAAAAAATGAATTCAATTTTTTTTCTTAAAGTATTAAGAACATTCAAGTGTAGTTTCTCTATTTTCATGGAGTAATGCACATTTTTAACTAAAAGTTCACTTTTAAACTTTAAACATACAATTTGAGTCATACCGGTAACACCCTATGTTTGATTGACATTAAATATATTCATACACATCTCAAATGATTTATGGATAATTTTTATAAAGTATCAATACAATCCTAGTGAATTTTATTGATTTTCTATATATCACACATTTTTTTAACTAAAATGTAAATTTCAAATAAAAACATACACTTTAAGTCATACTGGGAACACCGTGTGTTGGATTAACATGAGCTTAATTCCTACAAATCAAATATTACCTCTATAAAATTTTCTTAAATCATCAATACAATCTGAGTTTGTTTTCTATTTTTTATTTAGAGACACACATTTTTAAGTATAATGTCATTTTTGAAATGAAATAACATACTTTGATTCATATCAGTGACACCGTTTATCAGCTTGATTTGTGGTTTATTTCTAAACTTTATAAATAATATATTTTTTTATTTAAAAAATAATATTTTCCTCTAAACCTTTTTATTAAAAGGTATTAGACAAAAAATTAAATTTATTACATCACAAATGAAGATAAACAAATCAAATAAAGTATAAAAAAATCTGTATAGATAAAAAATGGTATGTGAGTGCATCATCCTTGTTAAATACTTTAATAATAATTGATTTTCCTCTAAGAATTTTGTGGCTATTAAGAGTTCCAAATTCTTAGAGAAAAAAATTATCAATGAAGGCTCCTCATGATAACTTTAAAGATTAACTAAATATTTATTTGATAAAATTTATAGGATGATTCGCTGAAAAATAAATAGATTAAATTATATGGAAATTGAACAATATATTAGTAGGAAGTCACTAGTTTATGATGTCTACAAATATTATGACACTATGTACTTTTCCCACTCAAATTATAAATAAATATACTTTCTATTTTGAATATATGGATTTTAGATAGTTATGGTAGTACTAGAAAAATATAAATATACAAATTATTAATAAATATTTTAAATGAAATTTTAATTATCATCAAAAATACCTCTTATGAGATGTTATTTCTTAAAGGAATATGATATTTTTTATAATTTTAAAAATATAATAATGAGAAAAAATTTCATTATTTTGATTCAGACACTACATAAACATTGAGAAAAATAAGAAATTTATTTTGATATATGCCTTTTATATTGAAATATTACTACACACACCATAATACTTATCCATTTTGAGAAATCGATAGGGTTTTTATGCACATGGACTATTCCCATGCCATAATATTTTTATGATATTGAAATACTACCCTATCATAACTAAATTTTCATTGAAATAATATAAAATTTATAACATGAATTTTATTCATAAAAATTTGAATTTAGTTTATTAAAATTTAATAAAGGTCATCATGTGTTGTTGATTTCTTATAAATAAAAAAAATAAATCTTTGATGTATCAAAATAAATTGTAATGAGAAACCAATTCTTACTAAAAAATAAGTAATGAGAGAAATTAAAATATATTTTATATGATTATATTTTAGTGTTGTACACATGTATTTTGGGTAATGAGAAGATTATTTCATCTATATGTTTATTTTCAAATACAGTGGCCAATTGCTCGACTATTATTGGCATTTTTTCTTTTAATTACTTTTTGTGTGTAAAAGTGATTTGAGGACTGATTAGTCCAAATTTGTTTTCATAGTGTTTTTTATTCATATAATACTGATATATACATCTGTAAAAAAATATAAATATTATTTTATGATAATTAACAAGGAATATAAACTATTAGATAAATAGATTATGAAAATGAACCTCTTATATACATTTAATACTTAGTCTCTTAGATATCATTACTTGGGAATCTCATTTGGATTTTCATAAACAATATTTTTGGTAATTTTACCTCTATAAATTTGTTCATAAAAATAAATAATGGTGATATTATTATCATTAAATTTTGTATCTTCTTGAACTTGTAAAATTAGTAAATGAAAATGATGGATTTGAAGGGTAAAGGTGGATCTCTTAAGATCTTTTTTATTTATTGGTTGGTCCTTTATATTTTTTTGATTTTACCTTCCATTTACCCTTACTTTTCTCTATCTATAATTATTACTCGATTAAGTTATTTTTCATTATTTGTTAAAACATATGTATCAAAAATAAATTTTAAAGAACATACCTCATTATCATCGTGTATTTTTATATTATTAAACTTCCATGTTATGAAATTTTTATTAACAAGGTCAACTATGTGAATATATAGATTATCAAGGGGAAATAGGTAAATCATAAATCAATCCTTGAGCTACATGAATTCCTACTCTCATGTGATCTTCAAGAAGTTATTTATTGTGAATAATATCTCATTTCATATTCTATATTGTTCCCCTCACAACAGAATGATGGGTTGGTGCACATAGATATAATTTATGATAAATATCACCCTATATGATTTTATTACATAAAAGGAATTATTATTTATATGATTCACTTTTAGCCAAAACTATTATGAAAAATTGATTACCTAATGTAAGGTAGGTTAATGAGGGTAATGGATAGCCACAAAGTTTGGAGGAGTGTCTCTCAATGTGGTGGTTATTGAGTTTTTGTTTCTTCTTCTTGGTTTCATTATATTAAATATTTTATCAAATTAGATTTCCAACTAACTTTTTCATTCAAATAATCTAATTGTTCCTCTATGTATTTTATTCTCTCATCGATGTCCTCCTATGTCTTCTCTTTCTAAAAATATGTTCAAGGAGACACTCCAAATCTTGCACCTATTATGTGGCCATATTGTTATGGCTACTTTAAGACCACTAAACATATTCATTCACTGAGTGTAGTTGATAAAAATTATTGTGTCTAAACTAGATAATAAATATAGGAAAATACGTATTCATTATTATTTGATAAAAATTTTAAGAAAAGAAATATTATGTCATACTTACACATGATTCCCATACTCTTTATGTGTTTCCATCTACTAGTAGTCTCTCTTTATTGACATAGTATTCCTTCCATAGCACATGATGTGGGATAAAAGAGGATTTGAATTTTTATTCAACGATTGATATAAAAAAAGGAACATAAATATATTGTTTTTTTATTCTAGATAAAATTATTACTATAGATTTAAAAACACATACCATTTTTAAATGTAAATTGTACCCCACCCCTACTTTACAGTAGTGGTATATTGATTTTGATACACACTGATTATATTCAACACTTAGTTTACTTTACATAAATTAAAAAATCTTAATCAAATTGATTAATACATGTATTACTAAGTAAAATATTTCCAATAAGAATGTACATGAAATTATGCCTCCCTACAATGGTTAATAAACACACTCCGTGTGTCTTGGTTTATCATGTGTGAATATATATGTGTTGGTTGGAAGTTCGCATTCCCTTTATCAAGTCAAAGATAATTCTTCGTAAATTTTTAAAAAAAATATCTATGAGCCTTTACATTGACGTTTATTACAAATTTCATTTGATATTTGTCTTATATAAATTCACTATAAAATAGAAAATAAAGAGTAAATAATCATTTCATTGTTTTAATTTTTTGTAAAATAATGAAATTGTATCATAATGTTTCTCTAATCTCTTTAAAAATTAGTTCCTTCAATATAGGAACAACGTTTTTTCATGTAACTACATCAATTAGAATTTGTATTCAAGTGGTGACCCTAATGTAGCTAATAAAAATAGACTTATTGTGGCCAATATGTTGGACTTTTTCATTCCATGAAACTGTAAATTTTATGCCTTTTCTTCTTGCCTTAAATTTTTTGTCAAACTTTTTGTACTATAATGCTATTATTTTTTCTCAATCATTGGTTTTTCACCATCTACCATTTCCTTAGTTTCATCATTGTTAATTTTTTTTCCTTGGGGTTTGTAGCATCAGTATGTGAAGACACATGTTTTTTCTCATGATTGGGTGCATTAGTATGTAGAGAATCCATTATCTATAGAATTTCATGAACATTTAATTTAGATTATTTAAATGCATTAGTAAACACATAATATAAATGGTAACATAATTTATATTAAAAAACATTAACAAAAATATTGAACTCTATTTTTTCTTTAATGGTTGAAGGGATTTGACCCCTCTATTGAGTATCTAAATCCCAACCTTATGGTACCCCTTTGGCATATAAGAACCCATCTACATTTGGAACACTATAAAATGATTGTGACATCCTAATAAAACGATCATACATAATTGAATTTACATATGATCATGTAGTGTTTTTGGTCAATAATAGAACAATTGACCACATTATGTTTATAGGATCTAAGAAATAATGTACTTATAATTCTGGTGATTTCATTATAAATAGCTCATCCTTATATGTTTCATTAATGAAATATACATTCATCAATCTCAATACAACAATTTTAACTACACTACTATTATTCACCCATTTTTATTGAAAAATAGGTACTTGGAATATTGTATAATCCAACTCATATATTTTTTTGATGATGCCAAAATATGAAAAATTGATGTAAATTGAATTTCTATCCTTGGAACCAAATACATGCACTGATTCGACCACAATATTAACTCTAATATATTTAATAGTGGTGTCTTCATTATATTATTTTATATAGAACGTATAACCATTATAATTTAATACATGCACACATGGTAACCTGGATAGCCATCAAATTCATTCTAAAATTGAATTCAAATATACAGATAACTACTTAAAAAATAGTCTCAAAACCATATTATAAACTTTTGATTATGTGTACGTAGTATCTAGATTTCATCTTATGATATACTCAAAGTAAAAAATAATTTCTTTATGGTTTATAGCATATGGTGCAACCTCTAAACTATTTTTTAAAATGTAAAGGTGATATTAGTCCCACTTTATAATGATAATTATAACAACATTGGTTCCAAAAAACTTCTTCACCCATAAGCCACTCATTGTGATGATATTTTGGGATACCAATGTTATCCACATAAAGTAAGTTGTCTATATAGTTGTCAAAAACATCCTCAAAAATATATCATTCTATAATAGAAAATTTTGGATGATTTTTATTTTTCCCATAATATTTCTAAATCATTATATACCATTCAATAGGGGACATCCATCTATAATGTATAGGACTACATAATTTCATCTCTCTAACCAAGTGAACTATGGAGTGAACCATTATATAAAATAATAACATTGGTAAGAACATCTCCAATTCAATTAATATGATAAGAATTTTCTTTACCCTAGTTAGTAGCTTCATTGGGTATATAACTTTACTACTTGTAGTATTGAAAATCAAAAAAATCTTTATTAATGTGTATCATATATTTTTAACAAGAATACAATATAAATATATAAGAAATAAATATTATATAAAAATATTAAATTCATGTATTTTAGGCCTTTTCACTTTAAATAATTCATTAACATGATATTGTTGATTTTTCAGGAATAACCCTCCAAAACCTTTACATCATTCAGGATGTTTAAAAACTTATGTCTCTCTTACATATAATGTGTATAAGTTGTATGAGGAAGATTAGTATGCATCTCACCCATTACAAGTTTTCTTCTCTTATGAACATGTAAATATTAACCAACCTAAACTTAATTCAATCCTGTTTTTTGTTGGATACATTTGGTAACATGCTGATGACACTATCACATGTATTTTTTTCTATGTGTATGACATTAATAAAATTTATTATGTAAGAAAATTCCCATATGATAATTCAAAAAAATAACTGTTCACTTTTTTTTAACTTTTTGTGAAAGTTTTTTTGAAAAATGTTTGAAAAAAAATGATTCTCATATCCTTTATTTTTTGGTGGGGATGATTTTATACCTTCTTCTTAATTCCCATCGAATGATTTCATTTGTAAGGCCCTAGCCATAAACATTACATAATCTTGAGTTAATTCAAGAATTCAACATTGAGGATCTTTTCAGGTTTAGAGTTTTAGACAATTATGCCATAACTATTACATTACTTCTAAAATATTACAAAGTAGACACAACGACTCTATAAAATTTTTTCACAATAATAAAACTCCTTAAATAAATAAAAAATAATTCTTTTCTTGATATAAATATTCTTGAATTATTCCTTTCTCTTACCGTTCCTTATACCCTATGAAAAACATTTCAAAAATATGGGATGAGAATAAAAATAATAGTGAGGGTTATAAAGTAAGAAAATAAAACATTAGTCCATCAATACATACAAACCAATTAAATCATACTTTTCACTCATAAAACACAAACTCTTGAACATTCCTCATGAAATCAAAAGATTTATCAATAACACTTAGAAATCATAAATCATAAAGGAAACTTGTGGCATCCATAACATAATTACATTGTATATTTCATAGCTACATAGGGAGTTACATTTGGAATAACCATCATAGTATATTCCTTAAATCTCTTAGGATAAACATTAACATTTACCTCGGTCATGTTACCAAATGAATTTGAGATCTATCTCGGGCTCACCCACCCTAGGTTTATCATGGAACCACCTGTATTTAGTTTATCACGTAACCACTTGTCAAATTTCCAAGTACCATACATAATCATAACACATAAAAGATTGCATTTATCAACATTTCACATATCAATCACAATAATCAACTCAATATATTGAAATATTCAATCCATTTCCAAAACAATTTAAAACATTTAATAAAGAGAATTCTGAATCAAAGTGTCTCATACCACTTTGAAAAATTTTAAAATAAATTTTGGAGTTAGAATTTTAAAACATATATGTACATATAAATAAATCCTTAAAACCATTTTGAAACATGGATATTAATGAGAATGATTTAGAAGAATAAATCTTTAAAACATTTAAAATGATGTTTCAGTTAAAGAGTCTCGTAACACTTGAGAAACACTTGAATAAAAATAATTAAATAATAACATCAAATGAAACTTTAAATATCATGAGAATATAGAAATTTATGATATAAAATGTCAAAAGGTTTGTATATACACATTATATGATATTAAAGGTACATAATATTTAGATACACCTCAATAAAAAGATATTGAGATGTAGTCCCTTATAAAAGTCGTATCATTAGATTAAGGATAAATTAATGAAAAAATTATTTGTGAAAAATATAAATATACCCAATATAAGTGGATATTAAGTGTAAAAAAATCAAATATCATTCACACATATTCTTTTAAAAACAAAACTAATGACATGGATATTTAACTCATTAAATGGATTTTGAGCTAAGATTTCCCTTACAAAGTTTATATAAATGATGTAAGAATTTATAAATGGGGTTATTATGTGTTGTAAAAGTATATCCATACAAAGGGAAGTGTAAATTAAAACATAAATAAATAAATATTGATTCCACACATAATATTGGCATAATATAATCAGCGAAGTATGCGTAAAACCCAATGAGTGGAAATTGAGTTTAGAAATTCCCATACGAAAATTCAGCAGCCTAATGGTATCACTTAAAAATTCATAAAATTATTTGATGGGAGAAAAATGGTCTCCTATCGTATGGAAATAAAATGGGTAGCAAAAATGATATATAATAACATATCCCAATATAAGAAAATGGAAATTAAATGACATAACATAAAAGTATTTGACTAAAAGAAGAGGGTGAAAGGTTCCCTTACCTTGAGTCCAATTTGTCTCATTAATTCTTTATATTCCTAAATAATAAACTTAGGTTAATTTGTACTTGATTTAGAACCCTTTTCATGTTTATTATTCATTTTATATTACTTATCATCGAGTTATAAAAATTAAATAATTATTTAAGTTCATATCAGTCATTTTGTCGATATTTGGTACTTAAGTCAAAAATAAAATTGATATAATTACAAATTGTCCATGTGTTCAAAATTCCATTATCTACATAATAATATTCATGATTTAAATATTTTATATATATCTAGTATATATTTATTTATAATTTTCCATAACATCTGGAGATAAGAAATGAAATGAACCATTCATGGAGATGATAAGTTGTACGTACGCATGAATGCTGCTTTCATTTCTTTTTTTTCATATTTAAAGGAATGGAAACTAAATGATACATAGGTATATAATAATTCCAGTATAATATAATATTTTATATATTTTACATAACTTAATTAATTCCATCCTTAATACGTTCCATTTATGGCATGAACGAGTCATATCACTTTGAGGGGGCGGTAGTTCGTACTTACTCAAATGAATTTATCGTATTTACACATTATGGAAAGCATAAAGGTATTATGTAAATAAAAAATACATAAGAATAGATACAATATAAATATAATCTATATAATCTATAAATATATTTCCATCATAATGGCCACCATGAGAGGTGGTAGGGGAAAATTGAACAATCATCATTTCGTGAGGTAGTAGTTCTTCGTCCACTGAAACAGTATGTTCGTATCCTTTAGATAGAGGTGTGTGTAAGTATAGTTAAAATTATTCTCATAACAACATCCTATTTTATTTAGGATACTGGTTTTGTTATGTAATCAAGGAATAAGAAAATAATATGGAGTAGAGAAAGAAAATAATGGAAATGAACTTTAGAGAAGACGCTACCTATAAAAAGTGTAACTCCTTTTGATTTGAGCCAAAAGGATTTCTTGAATTTCATTATGCCCAATTTAAGGCTTATATAAGAAAGGTAGGGATATTTAGAGCTTATTTGGGCATAATTTTGATTATCCAAGTGGCATGAGAGGTGTGATTAAATGGGTAGAAGTGGTAGCCTTTTATATGAGGGAGGAGGGGCACTTTAGGAAAGTCTATAAATATTAATTTATTATAAATTATATTTCGATTAAAAAAGATTAAAAATTAAATTATTTATAATATAATATGAATATAATTCAAAACAATCATCCAATAATAATTATATAGGTTTTGGATATTTTTTAATCCTTGTCTTTTTTATTTAACACTTTTTTACTCTTACCGTTTTATCAAGCATTCAACACTTTGAGAATCAAAATAGTTACCAAAACATGAAAAAATAATATAATTTTAGACTTATAATAACCATTTGGACAATTCTTATATTTTTTTTGAATTTAATATCATTTAATAAACTATTTTATATTTTATGTTATGAATTATGTCAATTTTGGACACTATTCATACTTGACTTTTTTAAAAATTCAGAACACTTAATTCCTTAGAACCAAATGCATTAAATCAAACCTAATATGTAAATATAATCCAAAAAACTCATTGGTGACATAAAAATAACCAAATTAAATTTATTTTAACATTTATAATATCATTTATTTGAATCCTTTATTAATTAAGCAATTGTTGTATCATCATTATGTCATAATTAAATTTATATATTTAATGTATAAAAATTAGAAATAAAATGTCATGATATAGGAAATATTTTTAGATTTATAATGACTATTTATAGTTGAATATATCACTTATATAACCCCATGTAAAAATTGTTTTATTAAAAGATATATGTTATTGTTATATTTTTCTTTACTTTAAATTAATTCTTATAAAATATCTTTTTCACATCCCAGTGGCTCCATGTGGTCCCAAAATCGACCCAAGGATGAACATGGTTGAAAATATATAATCCAATAGGATTAAGACATGTTTTTGGGTGGTTTGATATTATTATAATATTATTTTTTACCCTTGCCTGATTTACCCTTTAACCATGGTAAATAAAATAATTACTGAAGTTACTATTCATAATGTCTGAAAATAAAAGGTTCCTATTTACAAAATTTGGACCTCCTGATTCAAAATATGGAATCTATTTTTTCAAATTCAAAACACATTATTTTCAGTAATTAATTTAAAATTAATTTCCTTTGTCAAAAAGAAAAAGTGATTTTTTAAGAAGTAATAACTATCAAAAGATTGACATGTGTTTATGTCCAATTTCAATGTGAAATTACATACAATGAAAAAAATTGGATTAAATGATAAAAATATAATCCAATTTTACTTTAAAACCAATTAAAATAATATTCTAAATATATAAATAAATTAGATGAAAAGGCATTTTTTAATTAAAATGTAGTGTTTTCACTATTCATAAAAATATGAATTTTATCAGAAAAATACCAAAATTTTATCCAAAGTAAATTTTGATATTATTATTCTAAATAAGAAGTTTATTTTTTCAAATATAATATATGAAAGTGAAAAAAACTATATTTAAAAAGGGTTCACCATCAAAAGGAGATAAAACGACCTTTTAAAAATATTAGAGTATTTCATGCTTAAAATCAAATTTATTCTTATTTGAAGCCTATAATTTTCATTGGATAAATATAAAAACATTTAATTAATATCTAAAATCATAATATAATTAATTCTATTCATTCCTGCCAATACAATGACTAGGCATTAACTACCATTTAAAATAATATTTCGATTATCTTATTTTTCGGTATAACTCAGTGTTGTGCATAACATAAGATTTCAAAGAAACAAATTGTTTCATGTTGAGTACACTATCATACAAAGATTATACTTTAATGTAAAAATAATATCTTATTCACAAATATTAATCGAAATAAAAAAGTAGTATTCTATAAATATTTATGTTGTTACATCCTTCCCCCTTTTAGAAATTTTTTCCTCGGAATTTTAAAATTAGGATCAGGAACATCATTAAAAGTCTCACATCATAAAAAGAGTCAATAAAACTACCACTTTAAAAAAATTAATACAAGTACAAAGGTCACCCGATATAACACGTATGAGGGTTCCATGTATGATAACAGAGATATGGAAGAGAAACTAAGTGTTAAGTTCTGATGGACAGTGATAGAAAACATGATTAGGAGAAAGTTTACTACCAGAAAACCATAAACTTGTGATGGGTAAAATGGTATTTGATTCCTCAGTAGGAAAATTGCATGGAAAACGTTTTTTTAGTTCCTTTTAATAAATTTAAGTAGTTTATTTATGAGATTGACTAAGAACATTAAGAAATATACTTACTTTTCAAGTAGAGTTTCATCCTTTAATAAATTTCTACCACACACTCATATTTTCTCCAAACGATGAGTACTCAAGATGACTTGGTCACACCTGATGTGATAGAATCAAATTCTAGAGAATAAAATAATCCACAAAAGATGAAATATATATTTCTAATATCTTTATACATTAACCAAAACCAAAATGATTAGTACAAGATCAGATAATCCCCTGAAAATAATAATCCTTTAATCTCTAAAATTCAACAAATAGTACCCAAAGTTCAACAAAGACCATTCAATAAGAAATTATCCTTAAAATTATTTAAAATAATCCAAACTATAATTGAAACCCAAAAATTCAGAAGTATTTGATCACATAGTCCTCCATGATAAATCTTTAATTTTATCTCCAAATAACATCAACTACTCTTAAAGTCTCATACTGAAAAGTAATTAAACCAATCACTTATTCTCTATGATAGGTTAATCATTTCCATAAATAACCCAAATCTCCATATGTCCATAATAAAAACATAGAATCTTCTAAAATAAAATTCAACCACTACTTCTCAAATGAAATACCATAGTATTCTATTTTTCTTAGGTGTATAGTGTTCATTAAAGAGAAAACATCTTCCAAAATAATTTTTTTCACTTAATCACCAAATAATTTTTCTATACTAAGGATATCCAATTGATAAATCATAAGTTCCAAAAATAAACTTATTCTTGATCCATAAAATCTTTTAAACTAAAGATAATAAGCCATACTAACCAGGGACGTTATGTAGGCTAGTGGCATGCGATGTGCCCTTATCATCCTTCGGTTTTTGGTTCGATTTCCAAAAACTTTTTGGACGTTATAGGTTGTAACCCTTCCTATGGGTTGTCCTTTTCTTAAAACCATATAATTTTACAACATTACAAAAAGTTAGATAAATTCCTCAAAAACATCCATAAAATATTTTAACCTCAAATATTATCTCATACCACACATTTGCATCCCAAAAATTAATAACTTGTAATTGCCTCAAATTCAAGGATCATATAAACCCAAATAGTTATTCATAACTATATCCACAAAAGAAAAGATAATTCTTGATAAAATAGCATTTTCTCATAACAAACTTCAAGGTTACACATACAAGAGAAAATTCTTCCAAAGTAAATCTATCAACAAAATACAATTAATACTTTTAAAAATTTCATCACCCAGATATCTATCATAACTCTCAAATTTATTAAATATAGGCATCTTAATCATCCAGTTTTCTTCATGATCCCTCAACCATTTTTTACCAACTTATTCCGTAATACTTTATTCCTATAAACAAAATCATGAATCATATCCTAAGATTCAATAATGTAAAAACATCAGCTAAGAAATAATCCATTGCTTTCATAGGTCATTGTCAGTTACCTCATCCTAAATTGGAATGGAATTAGGTATTGGTAAACATATATTTGTACGGTCCTATTGATCCCATTCATGAACCTTCTTCGTAGGAAATCTATTTTTGTAATGACCATGCACACCCCATTTAAAACATTCAATCAATCCCTCCGAAAGAACTTATTTCCCTTTCCTGGAGCCAATTAAACACTTCCTTTTTCCATTATAGGTTATTGCTTTATGACCATCATTACCACATCTATAACATCTTCTCTTCCCTTTGAAACATTTTCTTAAGTGTTTCTTTCCACAACCTTAACACATAGGTTTTGAAAATACTTACATTTATGATTATTACCTGAAATTTTATAGGGATTTGTTTCTCGTATATATTATTCCTTAGAAAAATCACCAAGGTTCATGTAGTCAATCATGACTCCAGATATTTGATTAAGAATAACCACAAGAGTTTCCATTGTAGCTCCCATTTCATTTGCTTTCTTATTCATAAAACCACCACAGTTTCCTTCATATCTATTGTTACTTTGGTTCTTACTAGATTCATACATTTACTAAAAACAAAAAATGTTCAGTGTGAGTATATTAATAAAATCATCATATACCATCTTATAATGTGGGTAAACACTAATATATTCTTATTTATGTTATCTAAAACTCACTCAATTTATCTAAAATAACTATGAATCTTTCTAATATGATAACTATTATGGTTATGTAAAACATGTCACTTATGCTTAAATAACACACTAACCTCTAAAGTTATCTAAAATGACCTATGATACCAAGTATAAGGCCCTATCCTTAAATATTACATAATCTTAAGTTAAGTCAATAATTTGACATTAAGGATCTTTTCAGGTTTATAGTTTTAGAGAATTAGGCCACAACTATTACATTACATCTCAAATATTACAAAGTAGACACTTATACTCTATCTAATTTTTTCACAATAATAAAACTCCTTAAATAAAAATAATTATTATTTTCATGATATAAATCTTCTTGAATTCTTCTTTTCTCTTACCCTTCCTTATACCATGTGAAAAACATTTCAAAAATGTGAGATTAGCATAAAAATATTAGTAGGGTTATAAAATAAGGAAAGAAAAAATTAGTCCATAAATACATACAAATCAATGAAATCATAATTTTCACTCATAAAATATAATTTCTTTAAAATATCTCACAAAATCAAAATATTTATGAATAACACTTAGAAATCCGAAATTATAAAGGTAACTTGTGGCATCCAAAACATAATTACATTGTATCTTTCACAACTAAATAGGGAGTTACATTTGGAATACCCATCATAGTATATTCCCTAATTCTCTTAGGATAAACATTAAAACTTACCTCTGTCACATTACCCAATGCATTGGAGAGTTATCCTCGGCTCACTTGCCCTAGGTTTATCATGGAACCACCCGTATTTGGTTTATCATGTAACCACCTGTAAAATGTCCAAGTACCATTACATAATCTTAACATATAAAATATTAAAGTTATCAATATTTAACATATCAATCACAAAAAATCAATTAAATATATTGAAATACTCAATCCATTTCCAAAACCATTTGAAAAATTTAATAAACATATTTTTGAATCAAAGTTCCCCATACCAATTTGAAAACTTTTAAAAGAAATTTCAGAGTTAGAATTTTAAAACATATATGTCCATATAAATAAATCCTAAAAAACATTTTAAAAATAAAAATCTTAATCAAAATGATTTATAAGAATAAATTATTAAACCATTTAAAATGATGATTCAATTAAAGAGCCATGTAACACTTGAGAAACACTTGAATAAAAATAATTAAATAATAACATCAAACGAAACATTAAATATCATGATAATATATAAATTCATGATATAAAATGTCAAAAGGGTTGTATATAAACCTTATAAGATATTAAAGGTTCTCAATATCAAGATATGACTCAATAAATGGAGATTGAGACGTTGTCCCTTACAAAGGTCATATCATTAGATTAAGGATAGATCTATGAAAAAATTATGTGTGAAAAATATAATTACACCCAATATAAGTGTATATTAAGTGTAAAACAATTAGAGGTCATTCACATATATTCTAAAAAAACAAAACCGACGACATGGATATTTAACTCATTGAATAGAGATTGAGCTAATATTTCCCTTACAAAGTTCGTATAAATGACGTAAGAATTTATCAATGGGGTGATTATTTGTTGAATAAGTATATCCACACAAAGGGAAGTGTAAATTACAACATAAATAAATAAATAGTGATTCAACACATAATATTGGCATAATATAATCATCGAAGTATGCATAAAACCCAATGAGTGGAAATTGAGTTAGAAATTACCTTACAAAAATTGGGCAGCATAACAGCAACACTTAAAATTCATAAAATGAGTTGATGAGAGATAAAATGGTCTCTCATAACATGGAAATAAAATTTGAAGAAATAAGGATATATAATAACATATACCAACATAATAAAATTAAAATTAAATGACAAAACTTAAAAGATGTATTTGACTAAAAGAAGAGGGTGAAAGTTTCCCTTGCCTTGAGTCTAACTTGTCTCGTTCGTTCTTTATATTACTGAATAATAAACTTAGGTTAATCTCTACTTTCTTCATAACCTTTTTAAATTTTATAATTCATTTTATATTACTTATCATCATGTTATAAAAAATACATAATTATTTATGTTCATATCAGTCGTTTTGTCGATATTTGGTACTTGAGTTAAAAATGAACTTAATATAATTACAAATTGCCCATGTGGTCAAAATTAAATTATCTCCAAAATCATATTCATGATTTAAATATAATATATATATCTAGTATATATGTATTTATAATAGTCCATAACATCTAGAGATAATAAATTAAATGCACCGTTAATGGAGACGTTAAGTTGTACGTACGCATGAACGCTACTTTCATTTATTTTTTCATATTTAAAGGAATGAAAAATAAATGATACATAGGTATATTATAATTCTAGTATAATATCAAATTTTATATATGTTACTTAATTTAATTAATTACATCCTTTATACATTCCATGTATGAGATTAATGAGTCATATCACTTTGATGGGGTGGTGGTCTGTACTTCCTCAAATGAAATTATCGTATTTACACATTATAGAAAACATAAAGGTATGCTGTAAATAAAAAATACAGAAGCATAGATACAATATAAATATAATATATATCATATATAAATACAGTTCCATCATAATGGCCACCATGAGAGGCGGTAGGGGAAAATTGAACAATCATCGTTTCGTGAGACAGTAGTTCGTCGTCCACTGAAAGGGTATGTTATTATCCATTAGATGGAAGTGTGTGTAATTTTAGTTCAAATAATTCTCATAACAAAATCCGGGTATATTGATGAGACTATTTTTGTTATGTAATAAAATAATAATAATATAATAGGTATTGGAGAAGAAAAATAAAGTAAATGAACTTTAGAGAAGATGTTGCCTATAAAACGTGTAACGCCCATTTATTTGATCCAAAAGGATTTATTTAATTGCCTTATACCCAAGATAAGTCTTCTAGGAGGAAGGGAGTGATATTGGGATATTATTTAGGTATAATTTGGACGATACAAGGGGCTTGAGAGATGTGATTAAATGGGTATAGGTGGTGGCCTTTTATAAGAGGGGGGCGGGGCACTCTAGGAATGTCTAGAAATATTAATTTATTATATATTATTTTTTGATTAAAAAATGAGAAAAAATTCATTTATGTTTAATATAATATGAATATAATTCTAAATAAAATCATCCAACAAGAATTAGAGAGGTTTTGGATATTTTTTAATCCTTGTTTTTTTATTTTACCCATTTTCTACTCTTACCATTTTATCAAGCATTCAACAGTTTGAGAATCAAAATAGTCACCAAAACATGAAAAATTAATAAAATTTTAGACTTATCATAACCATTTGACTGAATCTTATATTTTTTTGAATTTAATATCATTTAACAAACTATTTTATATTTTATGTTATGAATTATTTCAATTTTGGACACTATTCATACTTGACTTTTTTACAAATTCATAAAAACCTGATTCCTTCGAAACAAAGGAATTAACTCAAACCTAATATGTCAATATATTCTATAAAATTAATGGATGACATAAAAATAAAAAATTAAATTTATTTTAACATTTATAATATCATTTATTTGAATCTTTTATTAATGAAACAATCATTATATCATCATTATGTCATAATTAAATTTATTTATTTAATGTCCAAAAATTATAAATAAAATATCATTATAAGAAATATTTTTATCGTTATAATTACTATTTATAGTCTAAGATGTCACTTATATAACCCCATGTAAAAAAATTAGTAAAATATATATGTTAAGGTTATATTTTTCTTTACTTTAAATTAATTCTTATAAAATATCATTTTCACATCAAAGTGGCTCTATGAAGTCCCAAAATAGACCCAAGGATACCCATGGTTATAAATACATCATCCAATATGATTAGGACACGTGTTAGGGTAATTTAATATTATTATAATATTATTTTTTACCCTTATTTACCAGATTTGCCCTTTAACCATAGTAAATAAAATAATTACTAAAATTACTATTCATGATAGATAAAAAAAAGGTACCGATTTAAAAAATATGGACCTCATGATTCAAAATATGGAATCCATTTTTCAAAATTCAAAACATATAATTTTTAGTAATTAATTTAAAATTAATTCTCATTGTCAAAACCAAAAGGCAGGTTTTTAAGAAGTAATAACTATCAAAATATTGACATGTGTTTATGTCCAATTTCAATGTAAAATTACTTACAATAACCAAAATTGGATTAAATGATAAAAATATAATCCAATTTCCCTTTAAAACCAATTAAAATAATAATCTAACTATATAAATAATTTAGATGAAAAGGTAGTTTTAAATTAAAATGTAGTGTTTTTCACTATTCATAAAAATATGAATTTTATCAGAAAAATACCAAAAATTCATCCAAAGTAAATTCTAATTTTATTATTCTAAATAAGGAGTTTATTTTGTCAAATAGAACATATAAAAGTAACAAAAACTAGATTAAAAAGGTTTCTCCATCAAAAGGTGGTAAAACAACCTTTTAAAAATATTAGAGTATTTCATGCTTAAAATCAGATTCATTATTATTTGAAGACTATAATATTATTTGGAAAAATGTAAAAACATTTAATAAATATGTAAAATCATAATATATTTAATTTTATTCATTCCTACCAATACAATAGCTAGGCGTTAACTACCATTTAAAATAATAATATTATTATCTTATTTTTTCTTATAACTCAATGTTGTGTGTAATGTAAGATTTCAAAGAAACCCATTGTTGTGTGTTGAGTATGATATCGGGAAAAGCATATACTTTAATTTAAAAATAATATCTTGTTCATAAATATTAATATAAATGAAAAGGTATTATTCTATAAATACTTGGGTCGTTACATCATCCCTAATCAATATTTATGTCATCATTATAAATATTTGTGATATCTTAGAAATATAGTATTTAATTAATGATTCAACATATTTGACTGTGTAAATTGTTCAAAAATGGGACACCCTAGCATTATTTTAATTCTATTTATGGTTCCAGACACAGTGAAAGTGCCTATTGCGCCTATGCATAAATAATATTTTTTTTGATTCTATGGATCATTCACTGTTTACATGACGTGAACGCATGAACAATGAAAATATTTCTGGAGAATATTGATAAATAAATTTTCCAGAACCAAGATAGGGGATATTTCACATTAATTTTTAATTAAGTTAAAATACAAGAAGAATTATTACCTCAATTTTGAGATCTTTCTTCATTAATGATGTTGAACTTCTGACCTCAATCAGTGTTTTTCCATTGCGTATGGAGAACCCAAAGTAGAGCCTCACTATCAGTGATCAACATGTGCTCCTTTAATATATGAATAATCACCAATGAACTGTTGGGTTTTAGTACATCTGATTAATCATCTTGTATTGTTCTCCTTGATCTCTTCATGTTCCTTTGGGCTTGAAGAAAAATCTCTTATTTTTCTCAATCTTGAGAGTAAGAGAGGAGGGAGATCTTGAGAGGTAATTTTTATAAACAATGAATAATAGTTCTCTGATATCCATATAAATTTATTTATAAAATTATGGTTAGGGTTTATCATTTAATTAATTTTAAAAATTCTCTTAATAATATATCTACCAAAAAAGGAATCTTATTCCATTTAAAGAATTGTTATTATTATTATTATTTTATTTAATGGTGTGTTCTAACCCGTGCAATGATAAATATTTATTTTTCAATTTTGTAAATAAATAATAATCACTAAAAAATTATGGTTCACTCATCCTCCTCAAAATTTATTTAAATCTCAAATAAATATTTAATTAAATATTATACATTAAGTAAATAAATAAATATTCACTTCATAGTTTCAAAAATAAATATTTATTTAATAATCACATAACCATATAAATTATTTATTTAATAAACAAATATTTATTTATTATGGAATGAATAAATATTTATTTAATATTTACACTCATTTAATAAATCTTAAATAAATATTACTTATTGATATAGAGAATAATATTTATTCAAATTTATAAATATAAATAATATTTAATTTGGATAAATGGAAACACTTTATGTCTATCCTTCTAGGCCTCTTTCTTGGTTTCATTAGGTGGGCATTCCTAAATTCCAAGTTTACTATATTATAATGGTTCAAGGCATCTATAGAGGAAAAATATATTTTTTAATGAAAAAAATAATTATGAATGCTTGATATGTAATAAAATCTATTTGTCTCAATATGTCATCAATCAGGTTCCACACCCATATCATTAACCAAAATGCTTGATACATATTTTATAGACTATATAAAATGAACTCACTTATACACCATTTCCATGTAATTTAAAACAATTGTTTCATTTCATTCAAATGGATGATATATCAACTTCTATAATGATGAAAGGGACAAATCCATTCTAGACATTTTTATTAATAAATATCATTCACGATTCACCCAACATACCCAAATTCATCAATATTATATATCATTATGATATATAGTAATATATAAAAAAAATATCCATGACATGAATTAATAATAATATTAAAGTATAAGGATCTTTAGACATGTTCATAGATAGGAATTTCCAATGATATATAAACATGTGGATTTTCTACTAGTGGGTCTTTTCTCATAATCTCTGATATTAGAGATTACCAAGTGAAACATTTATGAGGTGAAGTATCATCTACTTATGAGTACTCACTTAGGATATTCAATATTCAGTATATTCTATCATATAATGTTATTTGGTCATGGAACAAGCTTTAAGAATGTTATAATGTAAATTTATCATCATAGAGGGGAACTGTTATGCCCTTTTCAATGTGACTGATACTATAATATATTATTATATTAGAGTCACATATAACTATGAAAGATATATAATAATATAATTTAATTAAAATTAAATTATTTGAATATACATGCATTCTAAAGTACAAACAGTTTGTTCTAGGATACCAACTCCAATAGAGTCCCACTTAGACTAGAGCCAACTACTAATAAATTTCAGTATTCTATCACTCACATGATGATAATTTCTTTACTAAGTTAAGGATTTATTTAGGGGTTACACCACATTATCTTTCATAGAAAAATTTCTAATAGTTATTTCACCTCTCTGAGAAAAATCTCCCAAGAGATGATATTTCTGAAGAATCTGTTTCATCTACTAATGTGCCTTGACTCCTTTATAAGAGCCACCTCTTTAGTATTATCATAATAGAGTTTGATAGGGCATCAACTTTTAAACTCCACATCATCCCCTTAGACAAAGTTTTGAATCTAAACTTATTCTTTAGCTACCTCAAAATATACAATGTACTTAGACTCAACTCTAGAATCAGCAAACATGGATTACATTGAGATTTTACAGCTCGCTAGAGTAAATATGCATCCCAACTATAATTTCTGATCCTCTTGATCTATTTAGAAACTATCATCTATATACCCTATAATGACTAGCCTCTCATAGCCTCTATAGATTAGGAACATGTCCTTATTACACCTTAAATACTTAAGGATAGTCTTGACTACCATCCAATAGAAGTCACTTAGGTCTGCATGATATCCTTCAACATCTCTTAAGGTATAGGAAACATCTATCCTTATAAATATAATATCATACATTATTGGATAAATTTTTTATTTTTATAGAATCATTTTAATACTATGTATTTTTTCATGTGCTTGAGGACACATTTTCTTAGAAAGTTGAATTCCAAGTGACACTAATGAAAATAACCTCTTAGATTGATCCATAATATATCTCTTTATTATTTTGTAAATGTAAATAATTTTACTCATTCTAGGAGACCTCTTGGATCTATCATGATGTATCTTGGTTCTAATAATATATGTTTTTTTTCTAAGTCCTTTATAGTGAAGCAAGTGTCAAATTGGGACTTAACATATGTTAAGACTGGTATTTTTTTGTAATAAGTAGTATGTTGTAATTATAAACTATTATAAAAATGATTATAGTCCCATGAAACTTCTCATAGACATAAGTCTCACATTCATTCATTATGAAACAATGTTATTTATGGCTTTATAAAACTGAATGCACCATGACCTGGATGTTTTCTTTAGTTCACAAATAGATCTTTGCAACTTTAATACCTTGATAGAATTCTTTTCAGTCACAAAACCATTTTATTGTGTCATATAGACATATTCTTGAAGGTTCCTATTAAGGAAATTTATTTTTACATACTTCTGTCAATTCTTATATTCATGTTAAGCTTCTATGGAAATTAAAATTATGATTGATTTTAGCATAGAAACTGGTGAAATTTTTTCATCATATATTATTCATTTACTTTGTTTGAATAGTTTTTCAACCATTCATGCCTTGTAGGTGTTGACTTATCTCTACATGTCCAGTTTCTTCATGAATAACCATTTTCAACCATTGGGATTTACATACACTGAAGGATCTACCAAAACCCAAACATAGTTTTGGTGCATAAAATCTATTTCAGAATTCATATATTATTTTCATTTTAAAGATTATGTGACACTTACTTCTTCTTTATAGGTTACATGATCATTTTTATTGACGAATAATGAGTCACCATCCCCAGTGACTAGAAACATACATCATTTTAGTTCTATAAACTCTCTCATACTCCTATGTAATACTTGTGTCTTTAAAACATACATTTCCATGGGGCATTATGGAATATATTTCTATGATAAATAATTTTTATCCTGATATTGGAATTCATCATAGTTTATCTTTCTACCTTTATTTATTTTATAAATATGATCCCTTTGAATAAATATAGGATTTCTATCAACCATGAACTTCTTATATTAGTGGTCATATAGGTAATATCCTCTTCTTTTTTTAAGTTATCCCATAAAGATAGACTTAGTGCCTTGGGGTTCAAGTATATTGGGAAAAAATTCCTTAATAAATTCTTTTCAACCGAAAACTCATAAATTTGACGATGGAGGTTTCTTTAAAAACTAATGTTCATATGGAATACCTTTTTTTGATTTAGTTTATCATGTTTTATTATGTGTGTTGTTTCCTATAATGTATATACCTAAAAGGATAATAGAATACTCATATGACTCATCATTGATCTCACCATGTCTTACAAAGTGTGTTTCCTCCTTTCACTTACATAATTCCATTGTGGTGTATAAGGAGAAGTAATTTAGGATATAATCACAAACTCTTATAAATAATCAATGAAGTCATGATTAACATATTCTTAACCACTATCTAAAATGAGTTTCTTAATCCTCTTACCAAGATGGTTCTCAAATTCATTATTATATTCCTTGAATCTATCAATGTAATCCAACTTATTCCACATTAATAAGATATATCCATATAAATTATAATCATCATTAATAGTTATGAAGTATGAGTACCCACCCATGTATTCAACTAGAAATGGTTTAAACACATCGGTATGAACTGACTCGTGAATCTTTATGGCTCGTTCACCTTTTCAATTAAATAGGTATTTGGTTATTTTTTCTTATAAACATGTGTGACATATAAAATTTGTTTGTAGTTCAAATGAATCCAATTATCCATCTTGGTGTAATCTAGTCATATTCTTTTTGTTTACATGACCTAACCTATGATTCCATAGTTGGGTGTGGTATGAGTCATGTGAAATAATTTCATTATTAATTTCCATTACTTGGTACCTATAATTCAACAAATAATGACCATTATTTAAATATACCTTACCATAAAAGATGGTTTATTTATACAAAAAAATACAAATTTTAAAATAAATCCATTTGTATCAAGTCTAGACATGAAAATAATGTGTTTCATAATTGATGTCTCATAATAATAATATTTTAAAACCAAGATTATTCCAATCAATAACATTTTTTGATAGTCCCCAATATCCATAGCGGTCTATCTAGCTCCATTTGATTCATGTAAATCAGCCTCGCCTTAGAAAAAATTTCAAAATATACTTATTTTATATATTTGAATACATATATGAGAACTGAATTATATATATAATACCTAGTTTATGGAAACATAAATATTACACATAAAAAAAATGCTCGTGAAACTTTTACTTTCAACTTTGTCTTGGTGCAGTTTTTCTTTCAGTGTCCCTTCTTGTCACATGAAAAATAGACAATTTCTTGTTCCATTGCTTTCCCATTGATCCTACTCTTATTGAAAGGGCATTGTATAAAAGATTTATAATTAGATTTTATCTTATAACTCTTTATCTATCCTTTACTTTTATTCACTATAAGGATAAAAATGTTTTCTCACTTCATATCCTAATCATCTTGGTAAAATAGAGTGATAATATTAGGGAGATACTTCTCTAATCTATTCATATTGAAATTTACTAAAAATTAGGGAATCTCTAATGAAGTGTTTAAAGAATTAGATTAGTGTTTAGTTATTTAGTAATAATAAACACTAGAACCTCTATGATTTCAATATATCTAGTGAGATTGACTACATGAGGCCAAACTAGTGCACATTCTTCAATTTTTCTTGTGAAGTGCACATTTTATATCTAAAATTTTTCTTATCATTCTCTCTCTTGATAAAGATCATGGATATTCTATAATATGCTATAGTAATTCATTTTCTCATGTAAATTTATGAGTTAACTATACATGAATGAAAGAATTAAGCACTAAATATATATATTATCATTCAAGTGTTTTTCATAGACAACAAACTCATCATCACTCACCTCTTTAGTGGGTGGATCAAGAATTATGGATTCTAGAATGTGAGACTTCTATTCATGGAACAAAACTACTCATAGGAATATAAACCATTTTTTAAGTGAATTCTAGTTAAGATATATTATTCCTATAGAATTTATTATAGGGATAATGTGGTTTCCAAACTTGTCATTATTCGACAATAATAAGATAGCATATTATTAGTACTAAAGCCTCCCATAATTTTAACATGTCTCGATAGCCCTTTCCATTGAACTTTAAATCTCCCATAACTTTAGAAATTATAGGTTAAATGATCTAATTTTCCCATATTATAATCCAAACCAAGTCCATGAAAATTATCAGATGGATTTTCGGTAGCGGTCATTCCAACTATGGGCTTCTATATTTTTATTATGTTGAGTAAACTCCCCAATAATAAAATCCTGGCTCTAATTTTCTCAACATTAGACTTAAAATTTTGTATTGAACCAAAAAATGTTTTTAAATCTAATAAAATTTTGTTTAGGTTGACCCATAATATTTTTTTAGATTTACCAATAATTAAAAGTTCCTCTAACAAAGGCCTGAACCAACACATTAACTATGGTTCCATCTTAACTAAGATAATGGAATGTGTAAATACTTAATTTTAACTTGAGGGATTTTGTTTATTATGAATAAATTTTCTTATTTTATCTTTTACATGTCATGTTAATATATTATGGATTTTATATTAGTTATTAACCATGTAATGATAAAATATTTATGTATAATAAATTTATTTTAATTCTATATTATCATATTAATCTATTTATTTAAATGATTAAGTTTTGAAACTATAAAATAAATCATGAAATAGATAGTAATAGAGTAAATAAAACATGGCATGATCATGATATTTAACTTATGTTTTTTAATTGATCCAACAATAAACAAACCATTAATCTCAGGGTAAAACTCCTTTGATCTAGTCTCGTCTCGAGTTTATATCATTCTACCACTTCCCTGTGTATCTCCTTGGATTTTCTTCACATATGCTCTATCTCTATCCAACTCCATTTTTTTGGGATCACAATCTATAAAATTATTTTACTTCACTCAAAGGTGAAGTGAACTAGGAAAGGGAGTCTTACAAAAAGAGTTGTGGTCACACAGAGCTGTATATAATAAGATGGGGGATGAATCATAAGTTGTCAATTTAATTTAATATAATAATTTTAAAAACTCATGAAATAATTACATTTAAATAAACCATACACATGTGTAGGTTAGTATAATATCATGATCATTCACTAGTGCAATGAATATGCATTTAAAATAATTAGGTAGAATTAATTTCTCTATTTTTTTATCAAGTAAAATCCACCCTATTTAATATGATTAATTATCCATTTAATAATTTAACTAAATTTATATTAATATCCATCCGATATGTCCAAGATATACCTTGTTGATGTGATATTTTGTAAATTTAATTTAATTTAAAATTTCATAAAATAAGTATATAACTTGTACTTTAAAGCAACTTAGTGAGTACATCTTCAAACTAATCGGATTTTATAAATATCATGTACAGTATAATCATGCACCATTTAGTGTATATTTTTTATCAAATAATTACATGGTATGTACTATTCAATTAACTTAAACATGAAACACATGTTAATTATCATTATGTATAATTATTTTAATGCACATGAAGTAGTAAATGTGTTATGACTATACATGGTATATAGTTTAGAAATATATATAATTAAGAATTCAATATATATATATATTACTTATCACATGGAATTGTGAGTCAATAAATGACACATAAAACCCATGTTCATGTTCATGGTGGGAAGATGGATGGCGGGTTCGGGAGCCTCTACGGCGACGATGGTCCGAGCTAGGGTTTCCCGCGGATGGCGTTTCCTCGTAATCTCGAGTTTGATCTTCTTTATGGGGGGACTTCTCATCCATTGTTTTGTTCCAGGGAACCCTCATCGACGAGTGATGTTCGTGAAGGTACCGTGAGATACAACGATACAAGCAGGAGGCATTTCGCATCTCTGAAGGACTTTGCTCCTGAAAAGATTATCCGCAAAGGTAAGATCGTTCATATTTAAGCTAACGAGGATGATATCGCTGACAGGTATAAGATTTTCCACTTTTCAATTCTTGCTCGATTGATTTTTCCTGTGGGGTCTAAGCCATTGAAGGTATCTGATTTTTCAGCAAGACTCAACAAGGTTTGGGGTTTCCCCAATTTCAGATGTATCCCGATAGGAAAGGGATTTTTCCATATCCTCTTCCCGAATGATGAGTTCAAACACCGTGCTTGGGGGTTTGGCTCTATTTCCCTAAAGCTAGGATTGGTTACCATTCAAGAATGGGACTTCTCTTTCAATCTGTTCTCCATTAAGAACTCCATAGTTCAGGTATGGATTCAAATTTTGGGTCTGAATTGGATTTATTGGCACCCTCGCATCCTCTTAGATATTTCTTCGGGTGTGGGAAATCCTATCAAAATAGATAGAACTACAGAGATGGATAATTCTGGCTATTATTCTAGGGTTTTAGTTGAAATTGATCTCAATTCCGATCTGGATGATCAGGTTGTGCTTTCCACTTCAAAGGATGACATCAAATTGAAAATTAAATATGAGATGTTACCATCATTTTTCTCAGACTGTCAGTCCATTGGACACAAAAAGGAACACTGTTTTAGGAATGATTCATGTAATTTCTGTTCTGTCAAGGGTCACAACCAGCAGGTATGCAAGAAGCTACAAAAAAGGCAATGCAAGGCAGGATCCTCCAGCGCTCTGTAAGAAAGAAAGGATGATGCTGCAAGCTATTTGGATGTGATTGAAGATCAAGGGGTTATGCAAGAGATTAATACTGTTTGTGCTAATGCAGTGCAGGAGTAGGTTGATCTACAGCCTGGAAGTGTAAAAAATCAACTGGAAGAGCCTCATTTCTAGGCTAAGGTGATATAGACATCTGGTGACAGGCCTATTGAACAGACAGGGCTTGATATTGTCCCTTATAGGTCTGATGGACAAGAAGAGCATAAGCCGATGGAGTTGGTTCCTCATTCTACTGACTTGGTTTCTTGTGGCTCTGATATTGAAAGCTCTAAGTTTATTGATGATCTCAATGCACAGTTGAGATTAAACAAAATTGGGGGCAGCTAGAATGACACCGATAATGAAGAATCCCCGAAGAAAAAATCATACTGAGATGCTTCTGATAAAGGAAAGGCAATTGTTGAAGGTTTCTCTTCGGCACCTTTGAAGAAGGCAAGACCAAGGAAGGACTAATCGCACTTGAAATCCACTATGAGTACTAGATCCATCTCAAGAAAAATAAAGGTTCAAGGTAATATTTTCATTCCATTATAGGATGAGTCTAATTGGGATTATGATGAATATGATCCTATTGGTTTTTATTACTGAACTGCTTTCTTCTGAATGAGGGCTTTAGGTCTTGTATGACCCCATTCCCCTCCATCTTGTCTTACTTACTACTTTTTATTTAATATAGAGGCATTGCCTCACCTTTCTTAAAAAACCCCATGTTCATGGGGTTTAATGGACTAATAAATTAAATTTTAATTTTATACATAAACATATTGGGTACATGGATTGTACATCCAGCTACACATCATGTATCATTCTCAATGTATGTTTGTGATACATGCCTATGGACTTGGCATGTATTATTTTATTTACATGTGTGGTATAGGGCGTATAAAACTAGTACACCTTGTGTAATCTCCTTATTACATGGTTGTCAGTCCCTACGAGTCGTGTAATAATTATTCGACACATATTTGACTACATATTTTCCTTGATGAAAACATGGGGAATACATAACATGTGTCCTAGTTACATAGAATATAGTGTAACATTCTATGTTTCATCTTGGCTTGTTCAGCACATGGAGAATTTAATTAACCTTGTGTTATTCATTGCATGATTTGGATAACTAATTCATGTTAAGTGTTTGTATAATAAACTAGTATATATAGTGTTTACACGGGTTACATGTTGTGTAATCCAGTGTTTTATAGAAAGTATTCTTAGAACAATTATATGGGTTCTGTGGACATTTTTCATTAAAATTTAATTTTATTTAGATTAAATGGGTAAAAATGAAGGGCGTAAGAAGAGATCTCAATGATCAGATTCATGGAAAATTTTCATGAAATGAAAAAAAACTAACATTAAATTAATATAATGATCAATAATAATGATATAATTAAAATTTTAACATGATCCCCCTAATGCCAATTAATTTTTATGTGCATAGTGGAAGCTCTTATTAGTTCTATGGTGAGCTCATGTTTTTTCAGATTCATCCGTTAATTTAAAAAGCACATGAAGTTAACACCATAAAAATGAAAAAAATTATAAAGAATGTTAAAAAATAAATTTAAAAGAACCAAGACAGATGATGTTTCACATTAATTTATAGTTAATTTAAAAAATAAGAATAAGTATTATTTTGGCCTTAAGATATTTATTTATTGATGATGTTGATCTTACTCCCCCAATTGCTATTTTTCTTTTCATTATGAGGAATGGAAGAAGATCCCCTTAGTGGGGATCCACACATTCTCCTTCGATCTCTAAAGAATCGCCAATAAACCATTGGGTGCTAGTGTGGCTGATTAATCATCTTTTGGTTTTCTCCTTGATAGCATCATGTTCCTTTGGGCTTGAAGAAATTTCTCTTGTTTTTCTCGGTCTTGATAGGGAAAGAGGAGGATGGAGATCTTGAGAGGTAACTATTGTTCACAATGATTAACCTTTCCCTAATTGAGATAGCATCCTATTTATAGACTTTATGGTCAGAATTTAAAATTTAATTAATAGAACAAAGGTCATTAATAATATATTGAACCCAAAAAGAACCTCGTTCCTTATAATAAATTTATATTATTAATTTATTTTATGGTTTTCACTAACCTGCACAATGATAAATATTTATTTTACAATCTGGTAAATAAATATTTATCACTTGACATAATATAGTCTGGTCATCATCCTCAAAATTTATTGAATGCTTGAATATATATTTAAATAAATATCATTCATAAATAAATAAATCAATATTATATCCAAAGTATAGAGAATAAATATTTATTTAAAATTCTCATAACTAAATAAATTATTTATTTATTTATTTATTATGCTGTGAATAAAAATATATAAATAAATATTATATATTCATGTAATTAAACAATTACATTGGGAATAAATATTTATTTAAAATTTATTACCATTTAATAAATGTTGAATATATTTTACTTCCCATTCTAGAGAATAATATATATTCATATTATTAAATATAAATAATATTTAATTGAGATCAAAGGAAACACATTGTGTGTGACCCTCTGGCCCTCTTCCTCAGTGGCATTAGATGAGCTTGCCCAGTGTCCAAGATTACTATCTAAAAATGTGTCAAGGAAAACAAAGAGGAAGAAGATATGTGACAATTAAAAAAACAAATATGAACACTAATTGTGCAATATAATCACTTTTTCATGATATCTCACCAATCAGGTTGTACGCTCGTTTCAATAACTAATATATTTGACGCGTCTTTATTTGACTATCTAAAATAGACTTGCCTATACACCTTGGAAATGAAATTTAATGTGATGGTTTTATTTCAATCAAAGGGATAAAATATAAATGTCCATAAAGATGGAAGGGAGAAATCATCCCATGAATTCTTCCTTACTAACATATCATTCATAATGCACCCAACATACCCAACTTCACTGTGAACATATTTCTCTATGGTTTGATACAATACATCAAAGAGTGCATGTATGGAAATTTATAAATAATAATAATAAAGTCTAGGATCATTACACATTATCTTAGATGGGAATATCTAATGAAAAATAAACATGTAGATTTCTAATAAGTGGGTTTGTTCTCATAATCTCTAATCTTGAAGATTACTAAGTGTGAACAGCATCTGATGAAGTATTATATGTTTATGAGTAATCACACTTGATTTTCAACATACTACGTGTCTTATCATGGAATATTATTCAACCGTAGAATAAGGTTTAAGAATATCATCATGTCATTTCAAGGTTCTCATCATAGTAGGGAACTGTTATGCCCTTTTTATTATGGTAGGTTTTAGATACATTGTAACATTAAATTCATGCAAAACAATGAATGATATATAATAATATATTTTAATTAATATTCACTTATTTGAATATATATTAAATATAAAGTAAAAATAGTTATTTCTAACATACTAACTCCAATAGTTATGTCCTAAAAACAAATTATAAGCAAGAAATTCATTTATCATCCCATGAAACATTGATCCCAATATGAAATATTCAATTCTATAATAATCATACAATATAATACCAAGATCCCACATTAATTGCGTATCTTCAATCAATGGATCCAAATGAACCTTGATATCATTACCCAGCTTCTTTGTTCTTGATATCATAAGAAAAAACATAGTGTATTTTCACATAATACATAGATAATGTGGAAAGTTATAAATTACCAACATAATTATCCATTTATTGTGAGTGTTAATTGGTTAACCAAAATCATTCATTCCATCTATAAATATTTTAAGATGGATATTTCTCAAATCATTTCCAAATTCCGAATTCTCATGTTCAATTTTATTCTACTAGGGAGAGTCTACTGGGTGATGAAATTTACCATCTTGAATTAATTTATCTATGTGTCACATCAATTTATTTAAAGTCTGCTCATTTATATATAGGTTCTTAAATCATGGACTGATTATAAAGTACTATAAAACTTTATAATTACATGAATCATCTTTCTTATATCAAGAAGAACCATACTTGGGGAATTTTTTAATGATTCATAATCATTATAAAACAACATAAATTAATTTGGACAAGCATGTATTCTTTCAGTGATCATACAAAACGAAAATAACATTCTTTATCATCATATTTTTTGTATACAAGCTCCTTATCTTCTAGTACCATATCATTCAATAGATAAAGTAGTTCAGTGAAGTTGGTATTACTCAATCCATTATTATCTTTCAAATTATATATCTTCGATATAGTGAGAAATGTTTTATATTCGGTACAACCAACATACAATGGTATTTATGCACAACTCTTTAACTTCTCAAACAAGCTTGGAAAATCTTGAATTTCATATTAAAATTTCATTTCTAGACCCTCAATATGATCTCCATCATTGTTTACACTTTTAATCATATCCTCAATATGATCTTCATCATCATCCACGCTGGAAATCATATCAAATGTTCCATGAACTACAATGTTCTCCTAGTCACTAACTATATTTAAATATTCCTCGTGGTTAGTCTAAAATTTATTACTTCATTCTATTCTGTGATTGATTAAGCTTTCTTCCAACTCTTATGGACTAATTAGTCTTGAATAACAACATAATAGACACGGACATATGATTTGATAAGGGTCATATGAATGATCTTTTTCAAACATGATGAACTATTTAACATCATCCTTATACTCGATTTACATATTGTTTTCATATATCCATATTTTAATTCATATCAATCCTATTTGATTCCATAATATTCATATTTAATAATAAATAAATACACATAAGGTATTATTTTAGGTTCCAAAAAGGTTATTCATTATATACACACATATATAGTCATCACATTTGATGTAAATTTTTATTTCATCAAAAATTTGTTAGAATATTTGAAGAAGAAGATTTATATGAATAAAAATATTAATAAAACTTATTTTTTATTCCAAGAAGACACATATCCTAATTCATTTTATGATTTTGAATGGATTCATCAAGGGTGATAATTCACTCCAAGTCACTATCAAAGTGCATAAGAAACCTATGTATTTTTACAACTCGATAAGTATTAGGGTATATATAATAATATTATACTATCAGATAAAATATAAAAAAAATATTTTTTATTAATGTCGTGGATGTGTTTCAAGGCATAAGGTGTGACAGTCCATTTTAATGAAGATTTATGAATTTAAAAAAACACATTACAATGAATGTAAGTGTGACAATTCCATTTTATGTGTTTTAACTAACCATTTATTAGAAATTTCAAAATATCCTAGACAATATTGGCTTTAAAATACTCATAGAATTAATAAAATCACAAAAGGAATAAACTATTGTAAAATTTCACTACAAATATCATAATTTTCAAAAAAAAACAACGCAAACTTACAACTTAGAACCTCATATACCACACAAATAATTTAATAGATTTCCGTTAAAATAAAAAACTTCTTAAAATAAGACCCATGGGATCTAAAACCAACTAGTAACATTCCAAATCAAATAGATTTATAAATTCTCATCTTAGAATACATCATTCCATCAAATAAAAATGCATAAAATTAAAATCAAATCATACATTTTTATTAAATAAACATATATTTTTAAACCAGTGAAGGGGTGGGAACTGGATGAAAGTGAAAAAATAATGAATACATATAATATAAGGGATGAAAAAAATAAGAATCACTATCATAACAACATGAAAAAAAGAATATTAAAAAGTTGAAGATGGTGGTACAAGAACAAAAGATTAGTAGGGGAGTCACGCACACCAAAGTTCAAGAAGAAAAATAAAAAATACGATGCTTATGCACTAAATAATTTGAGAAATACATATAAAAATTTGAATATCATACCTTTAGTTTTGAGGGTTTGAATGTATATAAAACATCCTATAAGATCATAGTAGAGTTCAACTTCCATGTTAACTTGAAAAACAGGAGGAGCATAGATTTCTATTAGGGACCTTTTAAAATAACAGAAAGAGTTTTATCAATGTTTCTAAAAGAACTAATAAAAATATTTTTATAATCGCTAAAACTGAAATCTCTTTTTATCAGTGCTAAATTTAGCTATAATAAAGTTTATATTTAATGCTAATAAATACTAGTTTATAAAAATAATATTTATTTTTAAAAATTACAATCAATCACTAATTATATATATATAGTAATAATAAAAGTAAGAAAATTATTTTATAATACAAAGGAATAAATATTAAAAATTGATAAATTAAAAAAAATACAAACTAATAAATTAAAAATTATTAAAAATGAATATATAATATTAAATGAATAAATAATATTAATTATATAATTTAAAAAATATCAAAAATAAATAAATAATATTAATTACATAAATCAAAAAAATATTACAACTGAATAAATATTTAAATAAAAATAAATGAATAGTAAAATATTACATATAAATAAAAAATATTTACAATAAATTACTGATTAAAAATGAATAAACAATAACTATATAAAAATTTATATAGAAAATATTAAACTAAAAATCAACAAATATTAATTTGTTAAATTACAAACTTACTAACTATATTAAATAGTAATAAATAAAAATATATAAATTAAAATTAAAAATGAACAACTCAAGTAAATATTAAATGAATAAATATTTAAAATTGATAAATTATAAAATTATTTAATGTGATTAGGTATTAAAAATTAATATATAATAATAAATTAATAAATATTAAAAAATAAAATTTAATAATTACAAAATGAATTATTAATTTTAATTATATTAATTAATAAAATAATAAAAATGAATCAATATTAAAATAAAATTTAAAAAAATTAAAAAAAATTATTTTAATAACATAAAATTTGTAATAAAATGTTAATTAATAAATCTCTTATTTTTTATTGTATTTTTACATATGACTAGGCTTCAAATCTCGGTGGTCTCTTTGGTGGTGGATTTCTCAGGTTATTTATGGTTGATGATGCAAGCAGTAGTGCAAATCCATGTACATTCTAACATGGGTTGTGATGTCGCGTGGGACATAGGGGCCTTTTGGCCAGGACGAAAGGGACCATCAGGTATTGCAATGGTTTCCTAGACATGGGACCTTCAAGTCATTAAATTTTAATGGTTAGATTTATTATGGGTCGGTCCTTGGGGGTGAGGTCTTATCTAAGTCAAGTCAAGGGTGTGTGTGTGTTTTCATTTCTTATTTCCTCTAAAAATATAAATAAATAAATATATAATTGTATAAATATTTAAAAAAAATTTATTAAATTAAAAATGTATAAATATTGATTATAGAATTTTTATACATATTAAATGTTATGAATATTAATATTTGAAAATATATAAATAACTCTCAGAGATGAATACATTAAAATATATTAAATGAATAAACATTAAAAATGAATAAATTATAGAAAATATTAAAAATCGATAAATTTTAAATATGGTTAAATAATATTAAATGAATTGATTCTGAAAAATAATAAAATTTGATATTTAAAATTTAATGAATTACAAGACATATTATAAAATAAATAAATAATGGTAATTATATCAGTCAAAAAAATATTAAAATGAATAAATATAAAAATAAATATGAATAAATATTAAAATTACATTTAACTACAAAATAAAAATCAATATAAATTTATAATTGAAAATGAATAAATAATAACTGTATAATGATTTAAATTAAAAAAATATTACCATAAAAATGCATAAATATTAATTATATAAATTTTGAATATATTAAAAATATTAACAATTAAAAATGCATAATTAAATACTAATAAATGAAAAAAAATTAAATATATATATATTTCTATATAAAATTACATTAATTGCATTTGAAAAACCAAATAAATTTTTATTTGATTTTGTGAACATGTTTGTGTGTGTGTGTGCTACGATGAGATATGTCAAATTGAAAAATAAAATGACTTTTCATGTTACATAATGATATATTAATATACATATACCACCCCATAGGGTTTGGTCAAGTGGTTCCGTCCCTCGGGCCTTTGTGGTGGTGGGGGAAGGTCATGGGTTCAAGCCTCCACAGATGCATGTAGATTTTGATTTTGATTATGTTTGTACCCTTTCTTCAAACCGATATAAATATATATATATATATATACAAACATAAACATTACATACACACACACATACACACAAACATATATATAGATATACACATATACACACATACATACATACACATACACATACACAAACATACACATACAGACAAATACATGCATGTACACACACATACATATATATACACATACACATACAAATAATTAAAAACTTGTACAAACACATAAATACACATACTACAGAATCATACACATACATACATGCACAAACATGCATACATACATATACATCCATATACATACACATACACATACTCATACTCATACACATACACATACACATACATACATACACAATCACACATATATAGATGTACACATATAAACATACACATACACATACACATCATATACATACAACTACAACACATAAATATGCATACATAGACATATATACGTACACATATACATACATACAAATACACGCACATACATACACAAACATATGTAAACATTTACATACATACAATTACATATAGTCTTACATGTTACAAAATTACTTTATAATAAGAAATAATTTTTTTTCTAACATATTTTGAGAAGATCCAGAAGGCCATGTACCCTTTTTATTAATATAAAATAGATGAAAACATAAGGATGAGATGGGGCCAAACAATTCATAAATTTCCCTCATCAAAATAAAAAAACTGACCACAATAAGTCAATTCCTAAAATTCCCTCTAGTTCCTAAATTCCAAGAGTACCAACCTCTTCCCATTGGATGTCTACCTCTCTTCCATGTCCTGGTCCTTTGAGGAGGATCATAATCATCATTTGATGATGAATCAGGGGAGTCCTCTAAAATGAAGCAGTTCCTATATTTCCATGATTGGTTCGGAAAGTCCATATTTGGATTGGATCTAAAGTTATCTTATATTTTTATTGAAAATGATTTCTAGACTATGAGGATGTTTATGTATCCAAATATATATGGTTCCATCATCAAAAAAATAAATTCAACATGTTAGTCAAACCATTCTATCATGTCCTCCATAAGGCCTTGATGGATCCTTTCACCTTTATGGTCCTCTGGAGGAGTTTTTACATTTGAGTACTTGACTCTTCTAGCCTCACATTCCTTAACCAAGGATTTTAAAAAATATTACATATGGATTTAATTAATTTGAAAATTTGGGATGGGTGAGATCAATCTACATTCCCAATTCCATCATCACTCATCATGCATATATGGATGTTTGTTGGCTTTTTCACATGAAGAGTGGGTTCAAGATAAATCTGCAATGCCATATTACCTAGGGATTTTGTGTCTTACAACACTAATTGAAAATACTTTTGAGAACTAGTGTTGGTAACTGATACATGCACATGTCCACCCTTAATAGAAACTGTACCAATCTGATTTTGGTACTTAATTGGTTAAGTCTTCATAGAATCATATGGAGAATCATATAATTTGTATTTTTCATTGATGGCATGCTGGAAGCCCTCTCCAACAATTATAATTTTCTTTCCCTTATTCAGAGACCAAAACTTATATTGAATGATAACTAGAGAAACAACAGTATATTCATTTTCCTTTCTAATATCATTATTGATGCTCACTTCTAGGTATGTTGTCTCTACAACAACAATATGTGTGGATGACATTGGAAAATTTAAGCGCCTTTTGTTTATTTGAATACATTATAGAAAGGTCTCAAAAGCTAGAAGATCCATTTTATAAATATATTCCATACCTTGGACCCTATTTTGAGGAGTTGGGTTGATCATATATTAATTTATTTAACTAAATAAACTACTTCTCTATATTTATGAACTTTTGAGGATAATAGTTTATGCTCCTTCCAGAAATCAACATCGGCAACAGACTGTGCTTTAGATTCACAAGAAGTGATAAATATTAAAAATTAATAAATATAATTAATTATTAACTAAATTTGAAATTTTTAGTTATCATTAAAAATCTTATTGATGCCTCGGTTCGAGGCCCCTTTATTGTAAAAAATACAATATACAAGAGCAGGGAATGGATCAGATATGGAAAAATTCACTCATCATGAACACATAAAACATCACAAAGAAAAACTAATAAAGGATACCAAGCCTATCTAAAAACTAAATTATTTTTGGAGTTCTTATATTGTGATGAACCCTAAACACTAAATTTAATATTCACTAGATATCGATCCTGGTATTAGAGAATCATGTTATCATGACCTCCATGACCTCAATGGCCACAAGGGAGACATGCACTTATATAATTTTTTGTTTCATTGCAAGGGTTCTCTTCCTCCCCATAATGACTATCCAAGTCAGTATCAGTGATGGGGTTGGTAGTGACCACATCATGTAATGGATCTTTACCACCGGTCATCTTTCTCCAAAATAGTTTTGTGATCATCCAGATCATCAAGAAAGGCTAGCATGTTAAAAGGGTAGGATGTAGACACATGATCCTTATGGAAGACATATGTATTCATTTTAGGAGAATCCAAATTATAAGAAATAGTCTGAAATAGATAAATAGAAGACATGCATGAACCCATGTTCATAGATTTATTAATAGTCACAATACCTCTAATATAATTGTAAATATTCAATGCCAGGCCTTTACCTGAATCAAAAACTATAGAAATTGATTATGGTGTTCCTGATTGTGAAGTATTGGAACTAGTTATTACATAGGCTTAAAAATATTATTAATTATCTGAATGAATAAATATTTTAATAGTAAATTTATTAATACTTTAATAAATATTATGAATAAAAGTATTAGTATTATAATTAATTACAAGTTAAAAAATTACTTTATACTGAGAATTAATAACAATTAAAAATGAATAAATATATTAAATTATTAACTATATTTTAAATTTTTATTGTTATTAAAAGTATTATTAATTATAAGAATGAGTAAACATTTTTAAAAATATATCATTAATAAATTTACAAATAGTAACATAACATATGAATGTTTTCCACAGTATATAATTAATTATAAAAATATACTTTTAAATTAATAATTTTAAAATTTATTTTTAAATAGATTTATATTTTTAATATGTATAAATTTGTTATTTTTGAGGTGCTCAGAGGATCGATGGACCGCTAAGAGGGGAGGGGTGAATCAGTGGTCATTTTAAACATTCTTGAATTCTTTTAATTTTCTATTCATCCTCCTCATCTTATTCAATCTTTATCCACTATGTCTTGTGTCACATGCCCTTGCTTTGATAATACAGTAAATAATTCCATAAGAACACAAGGATTTTTAAAAGTATTATTGAAAATTCATACTCCTTACCTTCATTAGTTATGGGCCCTAATCAATGATTCTCCAATGTAATTAAATTTCATCAGTTACATATAGATGGTGTTTCACATAACATTATCAGATAAAACTTTTACTGATCTTCTCTCATCCATAGTCACACCAAATAATTTCCAATATCTCAAAGGACATCACTAGCCAACTTCTCACTAGATTTCTTCAATAACTTCTCACATTAGTCACTGAGTCATGTGGTGGTATTCTTGCATAACTTTATTCCCAAAAGTTTGATGGATTCAAACCCTATATATATAATAATTTCCTTCTAAATATTTCTTGTAATTAAATATTTTAGTGACACTGGTATGTCACAACATTCAAAAGTTATATCTCCTTCTACTCAAAATAAAGTCTTCAAATGCCAATAGGTCTTTATGTTACATTGTATGCAACATAGTCTCCACTAACAATTCAAAATAATAGTTCATAAATTGAATCTATTTACTGAAATTCCTCAATCAATATCTACTAACCTTTGATCTTATATATCTATTAACTCCTCATTTTTCTGAATGCATAACACAATACCTGAGAACATGAATTATAGGTAGTCTTCACACTCTTTTAATCTTCTCAAACTTATGCAACCTTGACTATTACAGGATCCTCTTATTATCACTACTTTGGGTATCTTAAACTGATCTTAGAATGATGGTCAACTCCTTTTTCATCATCCATATTACAATATATAGCAGATACTCTTTTAAGAGAGATAAAGAGAGATAGAGTTCTTCCTTGTATCATGAAAGATAGGAAAGCTCTTAGCTTCAGCACATGAACTCTCTCTCCATATTTTTTTATTTTATATGTAGGTCTCCAGCATTAAATTTATTTAATATAATATATAAATACCTTCTAATTGATATCCCCTATTTTTTAAAATCTCAACATCTTTTACATATGATTTTCCTGTGATCACCATTTTATTCTAGGGGATTTGAGCTTTTGGGTAGGTTTCACCTCCTATTTCCATGAATTGAAATATTATAGTAAATTATTACAAGAAAAAATCATGCACATGTTGAACCTTTTGATTCTCATGATCTACTTTCAGATTTTCTATTCACTTTCCAATAGTTGTCCTCATATAAATGATAGCCTTGTCCACATATTATTCATTTTATTTTTTCTTGGCCTAACTAAATATATCTTTAGATTAAATCATCAATAGTCTCGAACCCTTCTTCATAAACAACCTTCCACAAAACTACTACCTTGAATTTTATAAAGCTATATAAAATATATAACTCTTTAGATGTGTCATGGATTTAATTTCATTTCTTATTGATAACATCACATGAAAAAACTATACAGATTCTAGTTAAATCTATAAAAATATATAATATCTCATTCCTTTTTCAATCTCACTCAAATAGGGTTATATTACAATGAGTTTAATCTTATATGAAAAGATAGGATTCAATTTATTTTCATCGTAATTATACTTGAAAATGTGATAAATACATTTTCTACATCAAAGAATATATGTAGTGGATATCCTTATCTCTTTCTAAAAATACGCTCAGATCATGGATTTTCTAATTATGATTGTGTTTTTATCTTGAAAACACAACATAAGCATCATATGATTTAATTTTCTCCATAGAATAATCAATTATGAAAACACTATAAATTTCATCCAACGCGTGTTGGAAATATAGTTACATGAATTTCAGTTTTCCATATATAGTCTTAGCTACATGATGTATTTCCTTATATGGGATCAAATTCACTTACATGGTCTAAATTTACATACGCGGGTAAGGTACACATCTTTTATCTGTGTATTTGGATGCAGCTACATATAACATTATCCTTGTATATACTTCTTGAATTCTGATATATAGTATAATATGGCTATGTAAATTACATACATGGGTATTTTTTCTATATCACTTAACTTATATATGTTGATCTTCGCATATTAAAACATTTACAAACATGGTGACTTAGACTATGTGGAGTTTCTATTTTGTTGTAATTCATGTATGTGGACATCCAATTAGATGAATTTATATATTTTCCTTCATTTCAGACAAGGGATCCTCAAGTATATCTCTATCTACTCTCAACCACTCATAAACACTTCAAAACACATTTTATAATTTATGAAAATTTATCAACCACTTAAAAATGATTCCCAACAACTATGTAGCAAGTAAAACACTACTATTAGAGTTAATCAATGTCACTCACTACACTTCATAACTTTATATAAAATTTAGCCTTCATCAAATTGTGTTTCAATAATAATTACAACAGCTAAAATCATAGGTACATAGGTATGGACTCTTTACAAATTTATCTCTCTGATCTCTTATTAAGATATATTTTTACACATAAAATTTCATATACTTTAATTTTTTCATTGAATCTATCTATATTATCATTTAATATAGTTACATAAATGACTGGAATCATTCCTTTCACACTTTTCCTGATTTATCTATGAATTTAAACTCATCAATCATCTAATTTATGTGCTTCCCTTATAACATATCCAACTATATTTTCATGGTATGTTAACTCCACTTTTCTATTTGTGTAATATGAGGGAAGAATCACTTCTTATTTGGTGGGTGGATTACTCAATCTATCACCCATGTCATCATTGAATTTTTTATATTTAAAATCCTAATTGAAAAGAAATACAATAAAACACTTTTGGGTAATTTATCTCATTAAAGTTTTTAATTACATCCTTTTATATTTCCATTTTAAACTGTTGTTGAAAATATGGGAATCATTCCTTAAGCACTTATTATGATTTATCCATTAAGTTAAACTCATCAATTGTTTGATATATAGGCCACTCTAATAACCTGTCCATTCATATTTTTATGGGTAGAAACTCCACTTTTCTCTTTTCCCAATATGTGGGAAATGACACTTCTTCCTTAGTGGTTGGATTACTCAATCAATTACCTATTTATTTTTTGTATTTATTACATTGAAAATCCTAGTTGATAAAAAATATAATAAAATACCTATGGGTACTTCGATCACCCCCTTTGAATTTGTTTTAGATTTTAAATTATCTTCAATTGTCCATGAAATTCCTCTGCCCTAATTGAGAATTAATGAAATAGCAAGGAAATTATTCTCCCATTAAATTTACATTTCACTTTACTCTCCCCCTAATTAACATGGTGGGTATACAGGAGGAATTCCACAACATTCAAATTCATCTCCCTAACCAATGTTTAATACCAATTGAAAGATAATACCACTTGAAATACCATTTTAGATGTTAATTGATACCAATTTAAATACATGAGGAGGATCTTCATCAAATTCATCTCCCTTAATAATAATACCATGAGGTTTTAACAACATCTTATCTCCTTATAGATATTAATATGTTATACTTAAAACCATGGGATTAATTTTTATATTCAAATTGAAACTTTAAAATCCTAACACTTCTTGTGAATAAAAAGATCACACAACATGGTATACCCTTCTCTAATTTTCTAATATCTCTAATATTTCCAAGAGAGAATGAATTTATCATGTGTCATATCTAACTAGTTACAATTGAAAATCAGAAATGAATATTGGCATAGCATCATCATAATTAATGTGGCGTCACATTTCTCTTAGATGTGTTCCATCAATTAATAAACTCTAAGTCTATATGTACAAACCCTTTCTAGAAAACAAGAGTGTCTAGTTTAGACAGTAAGGATGTCTATATTTTCACATGTGATACCAATTCATAATTTTAGTTATTTGGAGATATAAAAAAAATTCAGAATGTTTCAAGAACCTACAATTTACATGACCAAACACATCAAAAACATTCATGTGCAAGTAGTTTCTTCCCCTATTTTTTAGACAATCACTCCCCCTTTATAATAAATCCAATATAAATGAAAAAAATAATAATAAAGTAAAAAAACATACCTAAACCTTATTTTTCTCTTTAAATTTATCTAGAACTCTATATTTTATAGAAATGAACATATATTTGGTATATTCGATTCTTTTAGAAGCAACCTCTAATGTGATTCTTCCTATGCAACTTTACTTTGAATTCCATAATATTTAGTCACCTTCAGATTGATTAAGGAATAAGTTTGATCTTAAAATATCTCATCAACTTGATAAGGATGATTGAGATAGATTTACTAACCCATGAGACTTAGTTCCAAACATATTCATTCTTACATATATAGATTACTAGTTTTTTTTCACTTTTTGGGCAGCATAGTTTTATTCATCTTTTTATCTTGTTACTTAACTAGAAATAGCTTATTTTCATGATCGAGTAAAGTAGTTTCACTGTTTGATGTTTTCTCTAAAATCTATATTTCTCCTATCTAATCAGGACATATTATCAAAATATCAATTTTACCATGTGAATCCTTATTATTTGGTGTGTTCTACAACTTTTTAGCAACATATTTTTTCACAGAAGAAAAATGGTGCTTTTCCTTTGTCATTCTTGAGCTCCTTTTGCCCAGGAAGCCAAGTCGTTCAGTTTTTTGGGTATATATCCTTCTCTATTTCACCATCCACACACACCATCAATTAATTTTTCCTTAGCCTTTTTGATTAGCTTCTCAATCTCATCCTCTGTGATGTCTGAATCCATCCCAATCTTCCTGTGAATCTATTTTATTAACTTCATTCATGCTTTCATCTTACTTCCATTTTCAGTTTTAGCTTCTAGGTATTGTTTTCAATAATACATGGTATGTCCTATCATACCAAAATAGAATGATATTCTTCTATTTGTTTTTAAATCATAGTTATACTTCTTCTAAGTAGTTTCAAATTCTTTCTTGGTTGATTTTCACTTAAAGGATTAAAATTCCTCCTTGATCTTCTTTGACTTATTTGGAGCTATATTCTTTCCCACGGTAGATTTGATATTATTTTTTATGTTGTTTTGTCCTCTTTATTTTATAAATAAAAGTTATTTGGATGGTAGGACCATACTATAATTCATCATAATTGTTTCCATATGTGTTTCATGAATCATATAACATCTCCAATTTTTAAAATATATTCACCAATGACAAATTATTATTATTCTATGAAACTAGTTTCATTTGTATAGTATGTTATTTATCACATTTAGATTTTTTCCCATTTCCTATAGGTCTTCTTTTACGTGAATATATTGACATGTTATGCCAAAAATCTATGGCCATGTGCTTGAACCTCCAAAATCACCAACAATGCACCACAATTCTCCTTTTTTCTTGTATGCATAATCTGTCCAGTTTTTGGAGCTTGATTTTTTTTTGAATGTTTTACTCTATTTTTTAGTTTTATTTTTGGATTTTATCGTATGGAAATTAATTAAATCAAAACATGATAAATTGGTGGGTTTCCCTACATTTTTTTACTTCCATGTTTGTGCAGATTTTAATTCTTATCCATCATTCCCAGAAATTACAGATTCAGTGCAAGCCACTTTATTTACAAAATCGTTTACATTTTAAAATGAGCTAGAGGTGTAGGATTATCTATATGATCTCAAGATCATTTATCCACCATTTTGAGACTTATTTAATATAGGAATCACTTCGGAATTTTTATTGGAAACACGTTTTTTCTCTTCATGGTGGGAAGGTCGAGATTTTGCATCTTCTAGATTTTTCAACTTGACTTACAACTAAAGGAACTTCATGTTGAGGCTAAACTTCTCATCCTAAAATGATATCATCCATAATTCCCAATCACTATTAATAAATTATTTTACATACATAACTTTTTAAAATTATTCATCAATTAAGGAAATACTTTCATTGAAATGTGTGATGGATTCCTCCTTTTCTTTTACAAGAATTGTAAGAGTGTTGCACCTACAAATCTATTTTTAAATGAATAATACAAAGTATAAAAGTAATTCTATATAAGTATGATTTTTCATAAAATATTTCCTTGATGAAACCCAGTATATATATATATATAATATCTTTATCATGAAATTTCGTTAAATAACCTTTGACATGAGAGTAAAATAATTTCATTATTTTGATCTCTTCATATTCTTGACAACTTCAACTGACATCATTAGAGGAATAAAAAATGATTAATTTTACAAATAAATAATTATAATTATAAATACATTTAGCTAAAGGAATTTCATATTCCTTATTTTAGATTTTTCTTATCTTCCTTTCCCCTTTCATCGTCCTATTTTTCAGTGTCTTAGAAGAGAGTTCCATATCTGCTTTAGTTGTTATAGAGAAGAAATTTTTGATCTATAACTCTTCATCATGAATATAACATCAATATTTCATCCAGATAAATTCAGGGAGAACCCATGATAGCTCTGACACCACTTGAGGTGCCTAGATGACCGATGGACTACTGAGAGGTAAGGGGTAAATCAGTTTTCAGTTTACACATTTATGAATTCATTTTATTTTCAATTTAACTTCCTATACTTGTTTAGTCTCAATCAAATATATATTTTACCACACATACTTACCCTAATAAAATATCAAATAAAGGTATAGGAACACAAGGATTTTTACAAGGTTTGGTGTAAATACATACTTATTTCTATGATTGGTTATACTCCCCAACCCTGAATTATACACTATAATCAAATGTTATCAATTAAAATTGAAGAGTTCTTCACACACCATAATTAGATCAAAGTATTTATAATATTTTTTATGATAGATTAACTCGATCCACTTATTTGTGTCTCATATGACTTCACTTTAAATCTTGTATCTAAGACTCTTCAATAGCTTCACAGGGTAGTCATTGATCCACATGGTGGTCTTATTTCAATGTTTGAGTTCAACATGTTTGATGGCATGAAACCATGTATATAAAAGAATTTACTTCTAAATACTCCTTATAATTTTATCTTTTGACAACACAAGGATATCAAAACATCCATTGATTATATATCCTTCTATTCATAGTATAATCTTTGACTTCTAATAGGTCTCTATGATATACTGTATGCAATATGGTCTCCACTAGTAGATCAACATCATAATTCTTCAATATAATTTGTTCACCCATATTCCTCACTCTATCTCTAATCTCTTGTGATCTTCAATATATAGAAACCCCTCATATTTTTGAATACTTCACAAAAATATATGAGAAAATGCACAAAGTTTTGGATCATTCTCTTTTATTCTTCTCAAACATTAGCAAACAAGACTATTGCTAGATTCTCTTCTTACTATTATGGATATCTCAAACTGATCTTAGAATGATGGTTGGCTTATAACGAACTAAAGTTTTATCTATAAAAATTCCCCTCTTATAATTATTTAATATGTTATAAACAGATAATATAACACAATACAAGATTTATAAATTATTAATGAATGAAATAATAGTGTTTCACAAAGTTAAGGAACCAATACTAATGAAATAGTAACTTGTCCTTTAGAATCGTAATTTGATCCTTATGAATAGTAAACAGCCAATTGAATAATAACCTCACCAATGAAAGTATAAATAAAATTTATTCATCTTATAAGTGACAGTATGATAGAGTGTTGGGGGGTTACTGCCATTGGAGTGGGCAACTCATTAACAATAACAAGAGCAGTTTCTTCATCTCCAGTGGATGTTCCTCCTGGCATATTTCTACTGTGAGCAATAAGTTGGGCATGGAGCGTGGGGTTTTCCCTATGGAGTATTTGGATTTTCCCATCTCACCCGAAAGAGTTCACATTCGTAACTTTGATCCACTCCTCAGCAGGATCAACGATCGGGTGCTTAATTGGAAAAACATTTATCTATCCTTTGGGGGTCGGATCATGTTGGTCAATAGCATGCTGCTTGCTACCCCAGTTCACGCATTGTCTGCGATTAGAGACATGAAAATAGTTGTCAAGAACATTGACAGGCTTCTGGTCAAATTTATTTGGGATCCGTTTTCTGAGGGAAAAAATCATTGGGTCTCCTGGCACAAGATGGCGCAACCGGTTAGAGAGGGTGTTATCGATGTGCGTAATCTTGCAGATAGCCTACACTGTATGCATGCAAAGCTCGCTTGGAGTATTCTGGAGCAGTGCTCGTTGTGGGGGCTAACCATGCACACAATTGGCTCAGGACATCATGATACAAGAGAGGACCAATGATCACCAATTGGTCAGTCCCTAGGCTCCCAGGTTGACGACCTCTGACCACTATCCCATTGGATCGTGGGGAGAGGGAACCTATTGTTTTGGCATCAGAACTGGTGCGGTGAAATTTTAGGCTTCTCGGGATGCCATGTTTCCACCATTTCATTCTGGGAAGCCAGTAGGTTTCCATACTTCATCAAAGCGGTGTTGAATAAGGATCATCAGGATTTTTTTGATCTCATTGAACTCATACCAGACATCGACAGATGTGTGTTCACACCTTCACCATCAGAATTTTTCTCGTCTAAAGATTATCAGCGCGCCTCATTTGTCCAGGCCCATGCGAACGATTGGGATGAGATCACCCGGGTTAAGAGCATACCTACCAAGTTCAACTTTCTCACTTGGAGAATAGGGAATGGATCAGTGCCAACTGATGATAATATCAAGAGATGTGGTGTTAATCTAGATTCTAAATGTGTGTGCTGTAAGTCTCACAATGAAGAGACTTTGAACCATATTTTTTTTGAAAGTGAATGGGCACGCGAGGTATGGTTTTATTTTGGGGAATTCACTGCCTTTTCCTGGATTAGTATGGCTAATCGCCACATCTTGTAGAAATAGTACCATGGATCGGGAGGAATTGGACCATAGAGGCTGGCCCGAACAGCTATACTACAGGTTGGTTACTGGTGTCTGTGGAGGGCGAGGAACAGAATGAGGCACGAAGGGGGAAACTTGTCGACTACAGTGATCATCATGTGGATAAGGAATCTGTTAGCTGATCTGGTCAGGGTTATGTGGAACTGGAATGAAGCCCCTTCAATGATCCAGTTTTACTCGGGGTATAGGGTTTACACCCACAGCGAGAGAGGGAACAATTGGGTTCGCTGGCGACCCCCGCAAAATGTCCTGAAGCTCAACACGGATGGGTCTTGTGTTCTAGGAAATATAAGTGGTGGTGGGGTGGTGTGCAACACTAGCAAGACTATTTTCAAGGCGTTTACTTTCGGTCTTGGACAACGCTCTTCGTTGATGGCAGAAGCCATGGAAATTCTTACAGGGCTGAGGTTATGCCGACATAGGGGCTTAGTTATTACGGAGGGGGAAATAGACTCATTGATTATTCATAGATCTTTACAAGCCAATGGAAATCCACCTTGGGAGATTGAATATATCATCAGGAAGTGTAAAATAATCCTCGTCGACAATACTAAAGTTTCACACACGTGGAGGGAAGGGAACAAAGTAGAGTATCATCTAGCAGCATTGGATTCCACTGGCTCAGAGAATGTGTGTGTTCATACTAGGACCATCCTGAATCCCCAAGGAGTGAATTTAATTAGAGGGGATTTCCTTGGCCTCCATTATTTTAGGCCCCCCTTGGAGTGGGTCGTCTTGTCTCGTTTCACCTTTTTGTCTGTTTTTTTTCTTCTGTCTCCCCATCTTTGAATAAAAAAATTACTTTATGATGTATTTTTCAAGTAAATTATGATTTTAATTAAAAATTAAATTTCTCATATTTAGAAATTTATTTTCATAAAATAGAGTCCATTTTTTAATTATAAACATTGAAAAATGGTTAGGTTTCACTTTTGGTATTTTTTTGAAATATTTGAATTTTGTGAATAGTAAAATATGGTAATTTACAATATGTGTGTGTATATATATATATATTATAAGTAAAATAAACTATTCATTGAGTCATGGATGATATAAGCACAATTGTTTCAAAGTCACGTGATCTAATTACTGTATTTATTTTCATGAATAAACACTATTACTTTTCTTGAGAAAAATAATAAAATATTGATTAAAATAATAAGAAAACACCCCTCTCATCCTCTATAAATACCACCTCTTCTCCTCACACCTTTCAAGACTTGATCCTTGTCCAAATTATGCCCAATACTCTTTCAAAAACCTCTCCCCCATGTTTAAGATTTTTTGGTCTTAACCAAAAGAGAAAAACCAATTCCATGAGGTGGTTCTCAAGAAGAAGGAATAAATAGGTAAAACCATCTTCTGTTTTCTTTTAATTTCTTTTCAAGTTCCTTTATTTTCTTTTTCTCTCCTCATATACCCTCATTAAAATGGAATGAAAAACTCATTATATTACATATACTATAATTTTTTTATGTTAATGGAATAATTATTCATCAAATCTATTCTCTTCTCTCTTTTACTTTAAGAATGAAAACAACATTTGTGAGGTGCTGATTTACCACCTTCATGGATGATGTGCTTTCATCTTTCAATTAAATCATCAAGGTTGGTCATTAAAAAAATTATTGTTGAGCCATATTATATTATTTTTATTACACCATATTTAATGTTTTATAACTAGTATATATACATGATACTTAATAATATAACAAAACTAGTTGTGATGATCAAAAAATGATAAATTAATATAAATGATTATTGTTAATTATTGATCCAATGAATAATCCTCACTTATGGAAATAAAATGGTATTTCAATATTTTATAAGTTCATTAATAACATATAAGTTCAGTTATGGACAACTATCCTCATTCTACATGATTTTTCATACACTTATAAAAGTAAACAGATCATAAAAACCAAGGAAATCAACACTCCCAAACGATGGAATTGAATCTCCTAACCCATCAAAAAGATCATAAATGAATGTAATAAAGTTTTAACAAATCAAATAAATATATAAATTGTTATAGAATTATTAATTAATTAATCTTATTTGATTATTCAGGGCATTAAGATCAAGTGCAGAATTGTTTCGGACATAAGGTAGGGGATTCTACCCGAACCTCCATAATTCATTTGGATTACTCTATCTATTTTTTACCCAAATGAAATTCCATTTTATTTTTATGTACATGTTCTAAATTTTTTGTATCAAGATCAAATGATCCTTGTTTTTTGGGGATATACATGTTTTTAAAAGGTTCCCTACTCAATTCATCCCAATAAGCAAACCCAATTTAAGGGAACTTCCTGGATTCTTACCCAACTTCAAGTGCACTCAAGAATATATTTTAAGCCAAAATTGTTTTTATAAAACCAATAATTTTATTATGAGAAATTTCCTAGTTCACTTGTTTTTTTATATAAATGATGATACCCTTTTCTGATTAAAATTCCCTTTAATATTTTCCTTAAACCACACTAAAATATTTATTTCTAAGATTTCTTAAATGCCATTTTTACATGTATTCACTTAAGTTTGACATTTCTTATCATGATATTTTCTTATTTTCCATTATGAATTTCCATGTATGTTTTAAATCCTTTCTTTCATAGACACCATTGTGATATTCCCTTATGTTATGCCTTTTTGACAAGATTATGATACCTAATTCTTACAATGGGTAACCATTATGTTTGACTCCTTGTGTATGAATCTCTATTTGGAACACATATTCATGAGCATGTTATTATAGGGGTTCCTAAATATCTCTAAAATGCATTGGGTAATGTTTAGTTTTATGAGATATTATGTGCAACAGTCTTAGTGGTTAGCCATGACTTATGCTCCTCTATATGCAAAGAACCTTGACTCGTGATCCTGTATATGCAGATCCTTGAATCATTATAAATTAATGTTTTTTGTTGCTTCCTAATTACTATTAATCCATGATTATATGATCCCATGTTATGATTCCTTATGTTTAGTCATGCTCCATGTCTTTTTATATCATTATGTTATGTCTTCTAACCCATGTGATAAGCTTTATTTTAATGTTTATTCCCTTACTGGGATTTTTATCTCATCCCTTAATTCATGTTCTCCCCAGGTTATCATATACATATATAAGGGATCAAAGGAATATTGGAGCTCATAATGTATGATAAATAAAGAAATTTTTTATTTATTCTCATGTTTTCAGTTTTATGTACCTAGTCTTACAAGACACTATACATTATGATCCTTGTCTTGTAATTTTATGTTTAACTATGATTAAAATCATGTAATGATATGTTTAAAAGATGAGGGTCTCTATAGTTGGTATCAGAGAAAAAGTTTATAAATTTTTGGAGACTAAGAATAGATAACTTTAGTAAGAACCCAAGGTAAGAGACTAAGTATGAGAAAACATCCCTAAATTTTGGTGAGTATAGAGTAGGTGGTTTATCAAGAAAATATATATATGTTTGGATATTACAAGTAGTCATGGTTCTGGCATAGATGTACCGAGGAGTAACAAATCTGACAAGGTGTTCTAGGCCTAACTTGGGGAAACCTGGTACACAAAAATGGGTCTTGTTACACACCTTGTTTGACAATCTCGGGGGATATTCTTTGGTAAATTCATAATATAATTACAAATCATTATTAAGGGAACAATGAAAATTCTAATAAGAATATATGTTAGGAAATAGATCTTGGATATCCTATATTGAAACCTAGGGAGTCACAAGTTAGGATATACTTTTCCTTTTAGATTTTTTCCTTTTATATTTATAGATTCATTTTTATTATTATTACCTAAGTATTCAAGTCCCATAATTGCACTTTATTTTTCTTAGTTAATGGTTTAAAATATAAGAACACGTTCCAACAATCTATTTATAAGGCCGCAGCCTTAAACCTTACTTAATCTTGAGTTATTACAAGATTACACATTGAGGATCTTTTCGGGTTTAGAGTTTTAGAGAATTAGATCATAAAACTTGCATTACATTCCACATATAAACAAAGTGGTTACATAAAGATAGTATTCTTATTTCACATCAAAGGAAAAATATTTAAAATAAAAAATGGATTCTTTATTGACACTTCCTTGACACTGTCATCATATCATGTACCTTTCCCTTGACCTATGAAAAACATTTCAAAAAAAGACTTGGGATGAGCATAAAAAGCTCAGTATGGGTTATATAAAAAAAATATGGAAAGGAAAATTGAGTTCATATATACATAAGAATGAAATCATACTTTACCCATAAAACATAAGCACTTTAACATACCTCATCAAATCATGAATAAATCATAGAAATCATAAGACATAAAGGTAACTTGAGGCATTCATAACATTCTTACATAGGGAGTAACCCTCTTGGTTACATTTGGAATACCCATCACAGTATATTCCCTAAATCTCTTCGGAGAAACCTTAAAGTTTCACTCCTTCGTGTTACCCAATGCATTGGAGAGCTATATCGGGCTCACCCGCCCTTAGTTTATCACGGAACCAGCCGTCTTCATAATAATGCCCAAGAACCTCAACATGATCGTATCACATAAAACATGCATAAAGGAAACATAACATTACCACCTTTCAATCACAAGATATCAATACAACACACTGATATAAAAACATTATGAAAACCATTTTCAATACCAAAATAAAAGAAAAGTAAAACATGGTATTTATTTTTCTTTTAAAAAGAAGGTATGGGTTGTAGAGGAAGCCGAAAATCAAATAATGGTCACGGCGGCGGAGAAGTCGTTGTCGCCGCATACGTACGACAAAAACATTATGTTTTGTCGTTTAGTAAATGCTTCGTATAAAAAATATTCCTTTTGAATAAACATAAAAGTCAAAGGGGTTTATACACCGTATAAAAGAAGGTTGTGTATAAAACAAAATATGCCTCAATGAAAGAAGATTGAGACGAAGTCCCATACCTCGGGTCCGACTTGACTCGGTCGTTCTTTAATGTCCTGAATAATAAACTTGAGTAAATTTATACTTGCTTAAGAACCTTTTTTAAGTTCATTATTCCTTTTATATCACTTATTTCCATGTCATGAACACTATGTAATTATTTAAGTTAATAATGGTCGTTTTAACGATCATTGGTACTTGAGTCAAAAATAAACCCTTTATAATTAAAAGTTGTTCATGTATCCATTATATCCAGAATTATAATCATGATGTATATATCATATATATCCAGTATATACATGCATTTATAATATTACATAATCATTTAGAGGTAAGAAATGAAATGCACCGTTCATGGAGACGGTAAGCCGTACGTATGCATGAACGCTACTTTCATTTCTATTTCGTATTTTATAGAATGGAATCATAATGATATAAAGGTATATTATAATTCCAGTGTAATATCATATATAATATCATAACTCCATCCTTTATACGTCCCAAATATGGTATTTAACGAATCAAATCACTTTGAGGGGGTGGTAGTCCACACTTCCTTAAATGAAGATATCACGTTTACCCATAATGGGAACCATAAAGGTATTCCCAAGATGAAAAATACATAAGCTTAAGGAAAACATAAAAATATTATATATCATATATAAATATAGTGACATCTTAATGGCCACCTTTGAAGGTGTTAAAATAATGTTGAACAATCATCGTTTCGGGAGGCATAAATTCACCATCCACGAAAACAGTATGCCCTTTAACCATTAGATGTAGGTGTGTGTAAGTGTAGCTCTAATAATTATTATAAAAACATCCTAGTATATTGAATATGCTGTAGTTGCTAAAAAAGAAATGAATAAAAAGAGTTTATGGGGTTGGAGAAGCAAAATGAAACAAAATGACTCAAGTGAAGACATTACCTTAAAATCGGGTAACTCCCATTGGTTTGAGCTCAAAGGCTTCCTTGGGAAGATTTATGCCCAAAGTGAGGCTTCAAGGAGTAATAGAGGGAAGTGGAGAGACAAAATGGGCAGGGGTTGGCCGAGCCAAAGGCTTTAGGAGTGTGGGTAAGGAGGTAGAGGTGGGGGCCTTTTATAAGAGGAGAGGAGGGGCACTCTTGGAAAGTAAAGAAAAGTTACTTTATTATAAAATGAGTTTCGGATTCAAAAGGTCCCACATAGATATAATTCGAGGTTAAAGTGATAAGGGTTCGAAATCCACCCATCCAATAGGTTTTGGACATGTTTAGGTCATAGATTTAACATTATCATTTCATTTTATTTAAATCCTTTATTAATGAGGTAATCGTTGCATCATCATGATGTCATAAATAATTTAATTAATTTAAAGTCTAAAAATTATAAAATAAATAATATGATGTATTAAATCTTTTTAGCTTTCCAATGACTATTTATAATCAAAAATCTGACTTGTATAACCCCATGTAAAAATTGTTTTAGTAAAACATATTAAGTTTGTGTCATTTTTATTTTTACATTAAATAAAAAGTTATTTATGTCATTTCCCAACCAAAGTGGCTCCATGGGGTCCCCAAGTTGACCCATGGCTTTTCTTGGTCGTCCATGACACATCCAATGAGGGTAGGACATGTGTATAGATCATTTCATTTTATTAAAACATTATTCTTACCTTAAACTACAGTAATTACCTCTAATCGCGATTAAGAACTTAAGAGTTACTATTCACCAAAAAATTATTTTTATCTCATTGAACCACATTTTACTTCTTAATGACAACCATGTATGTCGGATTTTTGAAATTCAAAACACATAAGTGGTAAAATTGCATTTAAACAAAAAATCAGTTTTTATAAGTACCACTTAGTGGTTTCACTATTCATCAAAAATTGAAGTTTTTCAGAAAAATACCAAAAATTCACCCTAAGCTATATTTGATATTCAAAATTCAAAAATGAAGTCTATTTTACAAAATTCAAAACATATAAGTCACATTAATTAATTTAATAATTAATTCCCGATGTCATGACAAATGGCGTGTTTTTATGAAACAATAAGTATCAAAAGATTGACACTAGTTTAAGTCCGATTTCAAAGTGAAATTAATTCCAATGACCACTATTGGATTAAATGGTAAAAATATATTATAATTTCACTTTAAAACCAATTCAAAAGATAATCTAATTATATAAATAAATTAGATTAAAAAGCAGTTTTGATGTAAAATGCAGTTTTTTCACTATTCATAAAAAATGAACATTGTCAGAAAAATACCAAAAATTCACACAAAGTAAATTTTGATGTCCCAATCATAAAGAATAAGGTTATTTTGACAAAAATATATTATAAAATTGTCAAAAGATATATTTAAAAAATGTTTTTCCATCAAATGGCAGTAAAACAATCTTTTAAAAAATATTAGTGTATTCAATGCTTAAGATTGGATTTATTCTCATTTTAAGCCTCTAAACACTATCTAATTCATTAATAGACATAGATAAAAATATCTATTATTCATTACTCACTTGGGATTTTACATCCTTCCCCCCTTTAGAAAATTGCTTCCCCGCAATTTATTTACTTAACGAATAAATGGGGGTACTTATCCCTCATTGCATTTTCAGATTCCCATGTTGCCTCTTCCATCATGTGGTTTTTCCAAAAAAACCTTTACCTGATTAATCACCTTATTCCGTAACACTTTCTCCCTGTGGTCAAGAATCTGGACTGGTTGTTCCTCATAAGATAGGTTCTCTTCCAGCTGAACTACCTCTGGACTCAAAAAATGAGATGGATCTGGCATATACTTTCTCAACATCGAAACATGATAAACATTGTGTACCTGAGATAAACTCAGAGGTAAAGCCACTTGGTAAGCAACTGATCCAATTCTCTCCAGAATTTTATATGGTCAATGAACCTTGGACTCAGCTTTCCTTTCTTACCAAATCGCATCACACTTTTCCATGGTGATACTTTGAGAAAAACATGATCACCTACCTCAAAAGAGAGATCCTTCCTCTTGTTGTCCGCATAACTCATCTGCCTACTCCGAGCTGTTCTCATGTGTTTCTGAATCAGCTGAACTTTTTCTGCCATCTCTTCTACCAATTCTAGTCCCATCAACTTCCTTTCACCCACTTCATCCGAGAAAGCTGGAGTTCAACACTGCTTCCCATATAATACCTGAAATGGTGCCATCTGTATACTAGAATAAAAACTGTTATTATATGAAAATTCAACCAAAGAAAGATGTTGGTCCCAACTTCCCTAATAATCCATCGAACAAGCTCGTAGCATATCCTACAAGGTCTGAATTGTTCGTTCTGACTGCCCATCTGATTGAGGATGAAATGTTGTACTAAAATTTTATTCAGTACCCAACGACTTCTGAAGGCCTTTCCAAAAGTTAGAATTGATCCTGGGATCACAGTCAGATACAATGGAGAGAGGAACTCCATGTAACCTGACTATCTCTTTAAGATACAAACGGGAAAGTTGATCTAGGGAAAAAGTATCTCGTATAATAAGGAAATGAGCAGATTTGGTCAAGCGATCAGCAATAACCCAAATTGCATTATTACCTCGAGATGTCTTCGGTAATCCCACAAAAAAGCCCATAGATATATTCTCCCATTTCCACTCTGGCACTGGTAAAGGTTGAAGCATCCCTTTCGGTAACTGCCGCTCTGCTTTAACCTGTTGACAAGTCAAACACTTCACAGTAAAATCAGCAATATCTCTTTTCATTCCATCCCACCAGTAATACTTCTGAAGATCTCTATACATCTTAGTACTGCCTGGATGAACTAAAAACAAAGAACTATGAGCTTCACATAACAACTCTCTCTTCAACTGTGAATCACAAGGCACACACAATCTCTTCCCAAATCTCAAAACGCAATCATTATCAATGTTGAATTCAGGCAACTTACCCTTCTGAACCAGCTCTACCTTTTTCTGTAACTCACTGTCTTGCTTCTGTGCTTGCTTGATTCTATCTGATAGGGATGATATCACTGATACTTGAAACAAAATAGAAGAACATCCTGCACCAACAACTTATATGCCAAAGTTCATTAAATCCTTAACCAAAGGATCACGTTCCAAATGCAACATTGCTAATGAAGAATTACTTTTTCGACTCAAAGCATCATCCACTTTATTTGCTTTTCCCGGATGGTAATGAATTGTACAATCATAATCCTTGATTAATTCCATCCATCTCCTCTGTCTCATGTTTAACTCTTTCTGAGTGAATATATACTTTAAACTTTTGTGATCAGTATATATTTCACACTTTACGCCATACAAATGATGCCTCCAAATTTTTAAAGTGAAAACAATAGCAGCTAATTCCAAATCATGTGTAGGGTAATTTACCTCATGAGTTTCAAACTGACATGAAGCATAAGCAATTACCTGATCATTCTGCATTAGGACACAACCAAGTCCTTTCAATGAAGCATCACTGTATATAACAAACTCACCATTCCTGGAAGGTAGTGCCAAAACTGGAGCATTCATCAATCTTCTTTTCAATTCCTGAAAACAATCATCACATTCTTTTTTCCCGATAAACTTAACACCCTTCCGAGTTAGCTTAGTCATTGGACTAGATAACCGTGAAAAATTTCTAACAAACCTTCAGTAATAGCCTGCCAAACCAAGGAAACTCCAAATATCTGTTACATTTGTGGGTCTTGGCCATTCTTCCACAACTTTTGTTTTTGCAGGATCAACAGTTATTCCATATTTAGAAACAATATGACCAAGGAAAGAAATTTGTTGCAACCAAAACTCACACTTTCTGAATTTTCCATACAGTTTATTTTCTTTTAATGTTTTCAAGATAACCCTTAAATTTCTTTCATGCTCCTCTTTACTTTTAGAAAACGCCAAAATATCATCAATGAAAACCACCACAAACTTATCCAAGAACTCATGGAAAATTCTATTCATTAAGTCCATGAATACAGCAGGTGCATTGGTTAGCCCAAAAGGCATTACTACAAATTCATAATGGCCATATCTTGTACGGAACGCGGTCTTCGGAATATCTGCCTCCTTTACCCTCAGCTGATGGTACCCCGATCTCAGGTCAATCTTTGAAAAAAACTGAGCTCCCTGGAGCTGATCAAACAAATCATCGATATGAGGAAAAAGATATTTGTTCTTAACAGTGATGTTATTAAAGGCTCTATAATCAATGCAAAGTCTCATTGAACCATCTTTCTTTTTAACAAATAAAATAGGAGCACCCCATGGTGATGTGCTAGGTCGAATGAAACCTTTCTCTAATAAATATTACAATTGCTCCTTTAACTCTAAAAGTTCAGTTTGAGCCATTCGATAAGGGGGTTTTAAAATTGGCTTAGCATCAGGAACTAAGTCAACAGTACACTCAACTTCCCAATCTGGTATTATTCCAGGCAACTCATCAGGAAAAACATCAAGATACTCATTTACCACTGGCACATCATTAATCTGAACAGTTCCTTTATTTTCAACGATTTGTGCAAGGTAACATTCATTTCCATCTTTTACAATTTTCTTGGCCTCTTGATAAGTTATCAATAGTAAGGGTTCATTCTTGTACACAAACTGATAGTCTTTCTTAAAAGAAACGTCTTTAGCTCTACAGTCAATCTTAGCATGGTAAATAGAGATCCAATCCATACCCAGGATAACATCAAACTCTACTAGAGGTAGAACAATAAGGTTTGCAAGTAGGTTCTTTCCACAGATAAGGATAGGAAGATTCTTATAAATTCTTTTTGCCTCAACATTTCCCCCAGGTGTTTTTACCACAAGTTCAGGAGTCATTTCTTGAGATGGTATTCCCATTTTACTAGAAAAGGTTTCAGAGATGAAAGAATGTGTAGACCCCGAATCAAACAACATACTGGCATAATCTGAAAAAACAAACAAAGTACCTGATACAACTTTATTTGATGGCCCGACATCTGCTGAAGTAGATGCAAAGGATTTCACCACCCCTTTCTGCTTGTAGTCTAGCTACTTCCCATCACTCAAGCTCTTTGTCGGACACTCGTTTGCATAGTGACCCATCTCATTTCACTTAAAACATTTCACTAACTGTAAATCAAATTTGGTCTTACCTTCACCTTGATCTTTTTCAGTGCAATCACGAGCCTTATGTCCCATCTTACCACATCGGTAGCACCTTCCAAAATTCATAATACATTCCCCAGCATGCCTTTTACCACATTTATCACAAATTGGAAACTTAGATTTCTTACCATCAGACTTTTTTGAAGAATTCTTACCTTTCTTCTACCACCTCAGTCTCTTCTTCTGTTGGTTGTCATAGAACAATTGATCATCGGAAAACTCCATTTCCACCTTCTCAGCACATCGAACAAGCTTTTCATAACTTTTAAAATCATGAGAATCTAATTCCCTTCGATATTTTGGATTTAATCCTGAGTAAAAACGATTGATTTTACTATCAAGGTCTCGGATAAAATTTGGAGCATACCTTGCCAATCGAGTGAACCTTTCTTCATAGGCAGCCACTGAGTCTTCCTCTTGCCTCAATTCCAAGAATTGCTTTTCCATCCTAAGTTGAACAGCCTTAGGAAAATACTTCTCAAGAAACATACCTTTAAATTCATCCTAGTCAAGAGCAACAATCTCATCAGCGTCCCTGATATTTTTAACCATCGACCCCCACTGATCTGCTTCACCCTCCAAACGGTAAATAGCAAGACTAACCTTTTGATTTTCTGAACACCCCATGACATCGAAAATATTCTCTAGTGCTTTAATCCACCCTTCAGCTAGCACGGGGTCAGATGATCCTCTGAATGATGGGGGATGTTGCCTCATGAAATGCTCCACCACTGACATGTTCCTCTGCGGTTGATCTGGCTGATCTCGTGCATGGATACCACCACCATTTATCGCTTGAGTCAACTACGCCATTACTGCAACAAATTGTTCAGTTCCAATTCCAACCATCTCAGGATGCTGATTCGGAAGGTTATTTCCTTCTGCATGCCTTCCTAGCACTGCTTCCCTGTTTCCTCTACAGAAAACCATTCTGAACAAACATGTCTTAGATGAAGCAACATGGTAATCTTCAAATACTATATCACTTCAAAAAAATGGATAATCATTTAATAGAATTATAACTCATAAAGTTATCTAAACCGACCTCTGATACTAACTATAAGGCCCCAGCCTTAAACATTACTTAATCTTGAGTTATTACAAGATTACACATTGAGGATCTTTTCGGGTTTAGAGTTTTAGATAATTAGATCATAAAACTTGCATTACATTCCACATATAAACAAAGTGGTTACATAAAGATAGTATTATTATTTCCCATCAATGGAAACATATTTAAAATAAAACATGGATTATTTATTGACACTTCCTTGACACTATCATCATATCATGTACCTTTCCCTTGACCTGTGAAAAACATTTCAAAAAAAAGACTTCGGATGAGCATAAAAAGCTCAGTATGGGTTGTATAAAAAAAATATGGAAAGAAAACATGAGTTCATATATACATAATAATGAAATCATACTTTACCCATAAAACATAAGCACTTTAACATACCTCATCAAATCATGAATAAATCATAGAAATCATAAGACATAAAGGTAACTTGAGGCATTCATAACATTCTTACATAGGGAGTAACCCTCTTAGTTACGTTTGGAATACCCATCATAGTATATTCCCTAAATATCTTCGTAGAAACCTTCAGGTTTCACTCCTTCGCGTTACCCAATGCATTGGAGAGATATATCGAGCTCACCCGCCCTTAGTTTATCACGGAACCACCCGTCTTCATAATAATGCCCAAGAACCTCAACATGATCATATCACATAAAACATGCATAAAGGAAACATTAAATTCCCACCTTTCAATCACAAGATATCAATACAACACATTGATATAAAAACATTATGAAAACCATTTTCAATACCAAAATAAAAGAAAAGTAAAACATGATATTTATTTTTCTTTTAAAAAGAAGGTATGGCTTGTAGTGGAAGCCGAAAATCAAATAATGGTCACGGCGGCGGAGAAGTCGTTGTCACCGCATACGTACGACAAAAACATTCCCTTTTGTCGTTTAGTAAATGCTTCGTATAAAAAATATTCCTTTTGAATAAATGTAAAATTCAAAGGGGTTTATACACCGTATAAAAGAAGGTTGTGTATAAAACAAAATATGCCTCAATGAAAGGAGATTGAGACGAAGTCCCATACCTCGGGTCCAACTTGACTCGGTCATTCTTTAATGTCCTGAATAATAAACATGATTTAATTTCTACTTGCTTAAGAACCTTTTTTAAGTTAATTATTCCTTTTATATCACATATTTCCATGTCATGAAACTATGTAATTATTCAAGTTAATAACGGTCGTTTTAACGATCATTGGTACTTGAGTCAAAAATAAACCCTTTATAATTACAAGTTGTTCATGTCTCCATTATGTCCATAATTATAATCATGATGTATATATCATATATATCCAGTATATACATGCATTTATAATATTACATAATCATTTAGAGATAAGAAATGAAATGCACCGTTCATGGAGACGGTAAGCCGTACGTACGCATGAACGCTACTTTCATTTCTATTTCGTATTTTATAGAATGGAATCATAATTATATAAAGGTATATTATAATTCCAGTGTAATATCATATATAATATCATAACTCCATCCTTTATACGTCCCACATATGGTATTTAACGAATCAAATCACTTTGAGGGGGCGGTAGTCCGCACTTCCTTAAATGAAGATATCACGTTTACCCATAATGGGAACCATAAAGGTATGCCCAAAATGAAAAATACAGAAGCTTAATGAAAACATAAACATATTATATATCATATATAAATATATTGACATCTTAATGGCCACCTTTTAATGTGTTAAAATAATGTTGAACAATCATCGTTTCGGGAGGCATAAATTCACCATCCACGGAAACAGTATGTCCTTTAACCATTAGATGTAGGTGTGTGTAAGTGTAGCTCGAATCCTTCTTATAAAAACATGCTAGTATATTTATGATATAGTAGTTGTTACAAAAGAAATGAATAAAAAGAGTTTAGGGGGTTGGAGAAGCAAAATAAAACAAAATGACTCAAGTGAAGACATTACCTTAAAATCAGGTAACTCCCTTTGGTTTGAACTAAAAGGCTTCCTTGGGAAGACTTATGCCCAAAGGGAGGCTTCAAGGAGTAAGAGAGGGAAGTGGAGAGACAAAATGGGCAGGGTTTGTCCAAGCCAAAAGCTTTAGGAGCGTGGGTAAGGAGGTAGAGGTGGGGGCCTTTTATAAGAGGAGAGGAGGGGCACTCTTGGAAAGTAAAGAAAAGTTACTTTATTTTAAAATGCGTTTCAGATTCAAAAGGTCCCACGTTGATATAATTCGAGGGTAAGGTGATAAGGGTTCTAAATCCACCCATACAATAGGTTTTGGACATGTGTAGGTCATCGATTTTACATTATCATTTCATTTTATTTAAATCCTTTATTAATGAGGTAATCATTGCATCATCATGATGTCATAAATAATTTAATTTATTTAATATCTAAAAATTATAAAAAAAATACTATGATGTAGGAAATCTTTTTTGATTTCCAATGACTATTTATAATCAAAAATCTGACTTGTATAACCCCATGTAAAAATTGTTTTAGTAAAACATATTATGTTTGTGTCATTTTTTACTTTTACATTAAAAAAAAGTTATTTATGTCATTTCCAAACCAAAGTGGCTCCATGGGGTCCCCAAGTTGACCCATGGCTTGTCTTGGTCGGCCATGACACATCCAATTAGGGTAGGACATGTGTCTAGATCATTTCATTTTATTAAAACATTATTCTTACCTTAAACTACACTAATTACCTCTAATCGCGATTAAGAACTTAAGAGATACTATTCACCAAAAAATTATTTTTATCTCATTGAACCAAATTTTACTTATTAATGAAAACCATGTATGTAGGATTTTTGAAACTCAAAACACAGAAGTGGTAAAATTTCATTTAAACAAAAAATCAGTTTTTATAAGTACCACTTAGTGGTTTCACTATTCATCAAAAATTGATGTTTTTCAGAAAAATACCAAAACTTTACCCTAAGATATATTTGATATTCCGAATTCAAAAATGAAGTCTATTTTAAAAAATTCAAAACATATAAGTCACATTAATTAATTTAATAATTAATTCCCACTGTCATGACAAATAGCATGTTTTTATGAAATAATAAGTATCAAAAGATTGACACTAGTTTAAGTCCGATTTCAAAGTGAAATTAATTCCAATGACCACTATTGGATTAAATGGTAAAAATATATTATAATTTCACTTTAAAACCAATTCAAAAGATAATCTAATCATATAAATAAATTAGATTAAAAAGAAGTTTTGATGTAAAATGCAGTATTTTTCACTATTCATAAAAAATGAACATTGTCAGAAAAATACCAAAAATTCACACAAAGTAAATTTTTATGTCCCAATGATAAATAATAAGTTTATTTTGACAAATATAGCTTATAAAATTGTCAAAATATAGATTTAAAAAATGGTTTTCCATCAAATGGCAGTAAAACAATCTTTTAAAAAATCTTAGTGTATTCCATGCGTAAGATTTGATTTATTCTCATTTTAAGCCTCTAAAACGCTATATCATTCATTAATATACATAGATAAAAATATCTATTATTCATTACTCACTTGGGATGTTTCACTATTTGATTGGCAATGTGACTATTTCCCTAATTATATGCCAAATATGATGGAAATGAGTGCTTAAAACTTCATGACAGTACTTGCTCAATTGACTCAAGTTACGAATAACAACTTGAATCAAGTGGAACTCCCTAATTCTCCAAGGAAAGAGAAATTTTCCATTGAATCCTTAATGTGGAAAAGTCCTCCCATGTTTAGTGGATCTTTCAATCCCATCCTCATGGAATAGTGGATTAACTCCATTGAAAATATATTCACTATCCTACAGTGCTCAGATGAAGAGAAATTTGTGTTGGGGGTATATCGTTTTGATGGGGAAGATGATCATTGGTGGAAACTAATCAAAAATATGAATTCCAAGGAGGAAATTGATTATATGGATTGGGAGAAATTCAAGAAAATGTTTTTCTATAAATATTTTCCCCGAACCCTCCATCTCAAGATGGAAATGGAGTTCCTAGAACTTAAGTAGAAGGAAGATGAGTCTATTGGGTCATATGAAGAAAACACTACCAAGATTGTTAGATACACCTCCATCTTTGTCATGAACATAGAAAGTAAGGTGGATCACTTATTTAGAGGAATAAACATGATTATACAAAAATAATTGTCAATTAGAGACTTTGATAGTTATGAGGAGATTTTTTTTGTTCCCTCAAGGTTAAAATGGAGATAAAAGACTTTCAATGGTCTCATGGGCCTAGTGACAAAAAGTAAAATATATATTCTAATATGGGTGGATCAGTAAATAAATATCATGATGGAAAAAAGACTGAATATCCCACGTGTCAAAATTGTGGGAAGAGGCATCTTATGAACTATCTAAAGGGAACTAGGGAATTATTCAAATGTGGAAGAATGGGGAATATATCTGAGATCTATAGAAGGGATTTGAATAATCCCACTAATGTGGAATAATAATTGAAGGTTTATATCAATGCTCATCTAGTAGTTCAGTTTTTCAACTGCAAGAAACATGTGCATTTTTCAAACCAATTCCCTAAGCCAAGTGTTGTTGCAGGAAATCAACAACAACCTCCAAGGTAAAAAGAGGAAGGGATTATGCTATCACTACTACTAAGGTGGAGCTGATAAATGATTTGGTGACATGTACACTGTTTATTCATTCAATAATAGATAATATGCTTTTTGATTCTTGTTCTACACAATCATTCATATCTTTTAAGTTTAGTAGAACTATTCAAAAACCACCTCAAAATTTGGAGGTTGAGTTGTTTGTGAGAACAAATAATGGGGAAATTATTACATCCAAAGTAAATAACTCCTCCTCGGTTAATGTTTGCAGATTGAACCTCCTATAAAATATTGTCTTACTACCTTTGGTGGAATTTGATGTTATTTTGGGCATGGATTCACAACTATAAAAAATGATCTATTTCCACGGATCTATTTCCACGTATCTATAGCCATGGTTTTATAAAACCATGGGAATAGCCATTTTTCATAGCCTATTTCCACGGTTCTATAGAACTGTGGCTATAATTCCCTCACACTTTCACGGGAGAAAACTTTTTCCACCAAAAAATAGTGGGAACATCTATTTGCATGATTTTCAGACTATTTAGATGGTTTTTAAAAATATATACAACATGATATATATATATATATACTCAAAGTCCTTGGTGTTGTAGTGGTTAGGCAGCTGAAACATAAGGGTGCGGTTCAGGGATCGAATCTGGCTGGTGACATATATTTTTTAGGATATAGCCACATTGATAGAGCCCATAGTTGGGAAAAACCATGGTCATAGGCTACGACCATGGTTTTGGGTCCTATTTCCAAGGTTTTCAACCATGGAAATAGCCCTTTTTTATAATTGTGATTGGCTATCTTTATACAAATCAAACATCAACTATCAGGAAAGGGATATAACTCTTCACATCCTGAAGTATATTCAAATTCATTACAAGTTTAAGGAGGAATATGAATCTTCTTCCAAGTCATCATATCAAGTGTGAATATTACTATATTATAAGCAAGAATATTTCATTAAAATGATTGAGAAAAATGAGATGACCATGCTCAAAGACATGCCCATCATGAGGGATTACACTGATATATTCCCATAACATTTTCCTGGTCTTCCACCAGACAGAGAATTTGAGTTCTCAATTGAACTTATTCCTGCATCTCTATCTATATCAAAGACACCTTATAGAATAGACACCATTGATATGGAAGAACTAAAGAAGAAGTTACAAGAGAATCTAGAAAAGGGTTTTATATTCCTGAGTTCTTCACCATGGGGTGTGAAAATCCTATTCATCAAGAATAAAGATGGATCAATGTGCCTCTGCATCAATTATTGTGAGCTCAATAAAATCACGATAAAGAACATGTATCCCTTTCCATGGATATATGACTTGTTTGATTAGATATGTGGGGTTAGTTATTTCTTTAAGGTGGATCTTCAGTCAGGATATCACCAATTAAAGTTTAGGAAAGAAGATATTCCAAATACTTCCTTTCAAATGAGGTATATATACTATGATTTCATAGTGATTCCCTTTGGACTTTCTAATGATTCAGCAATTTTCATGGATTTAATGAATAGATTCTTTAGAGATTTCCTCAATAGGTTTGTGGTAGTCTTTATTGATTATATTATGATATATGCCAAGGGAAATGAGGAACACAAGGAGAATTTGAATACTATGTTGAAGACTTTACTAAGGGAGAAACTATATGAAAAGTAGATTAAATTTGAGTTATGGATGGAGGAAGTATCGTTATTAGAGAATGTTATCACCAAAAAAGGAATATCTATGGACCCTTCCAAGACAAAGGCAATTGAAGAGTAGCCCAAGCCAAAATTTATAACAGGGATCCATGTCTTTATTGGTCTATCTAGGTATTACCGAATATTTTTGAAGAAATTAACATGATTTTTAAACTCAATAACCAAGTTGACATAGAATGGAGTGAAGTTTTTTTTGACTTAATAATCTACAGAAGGCTTTATGGAGCTCAAAAAGAGGCTTATCACTACGCTATTACTCACACTCCCAACAAGTGGAGAGATCTTTATTATGTATTGTGATGCATCAAAGAAATTATTAGGTTGTATACTAATGAAAAATGATAAACAAATAGCCTAAACCTCAAGGAAATTGAAAATTCATGAGTTAAACTATCTTTTGAATGATCTGGATTTATAGGCTATGATCTTCACGTTGAAAGTATGGAAACATTATCTTTATGGGGAGAAGTGTGATATATATTCTGATCAAAAGATTCTCGGATGTATATTCACAGAGAGGGAGATTAACATGCACTAGTGAAGATAGTTAGATCTCATCAAGGATTACTACTGCTCAATCCACTACCATCTGAGTAAGGAAAATAAGATGGCGAATTCTCTAAGTAGAAATAATCCTTTATATTTATCAATGATGATAATTGAGAAGGATCCAATCTTCTTATACTTAAAAAAGTATGGACATGGTAATCATTAAGGGAGGAACATAATCTATCCTTTCTCAAATTATTACTCAACCATCCCTTGTGAAGAAAATAAAGAATGCTCAAAGAAATGATGTGGAAATTCAAAAAAGGGTGGAATCTATCCAAAATGATAAATCCTATGAGTTCAAGATCGGTGAGAATGGAGTCATAAGATTTAGGTCACAACTATGTGTACCATCCAATCTAGAGATAAAGAAATAGATTCTTAATGACACACATAACTCAACCTTCTCTATTTACCCAAGGAGCATAAAGATGTATCGAGATCTCTAGGAGAACTTTTTGTGGGACAATATGAAAAAAGAGATCACTAAATATACATCAAAGTGCCTAGTATGTCAGCAAGTGAAGGTTGAAATTAAAAGGTCTAAATAAATGATACAACCATTACGCATACCAATATGGAAACGAGAAAACATCACCATGGACATTTTCACTGGACTTCCAAATACATCCAGAGGAAACAACGTTATTTGGATTATTGTGAATTGTCTTAAAAATACAACTCACTTTATCGAAATTTGAGAGGACTTTTCACTAGATCAACATTCATGGATATACATCAAATTAGTGTACAGGATTTATGAAGTACCACTATCTATTGTATATGATCATGATCTGAGATTCACCTCCAAGTTGTAGAAAATTATCCAACATGCTATAAGAACTGAGATGAACTTCATTGCGACCTATCATCCTCAAACTGATGTCCAATTTGAATAGACTATTTATACACTGCAAAACATGTTGAGAGAATGTTCTATGGACTTAAAAGGCATATGGGACCAACATCTTCCACTGAACGAATTCTCCTATAATAATAAATTCCACTCATGCATCCAAATGGATTCATATGAATCCCTTTATAGGAGAAGGTGTATAATGCCAGAATGTTGGGATGAAGTTAGTGAATATAAGATGTTAGGACCTAAAATGATCTAAAAATGGTGGAGAAGGTGAAAACCATTCAGCAGAACATCAAGGAAGCCCAAATTTGATAAAAGAGAAATGTAGATAATCATCTATGGGACCAGGATTTTAAGGTTTGAGACATGGTATTCCTTAGCATGTCACCATATAAGAGGATCATGATATTTGGGAAGAAGGGGAAGCTATGTCCCAAGTACATAGGCCCCTTCAAGATCCTTGATCGTGTTGGATTTTTGGCCTATCAACTAGCACTTCCACTAACCATGTCTCAAGTACATGATGTATTCCACATGTACCTATTAAAGAAGTACATACTGGATCCTTCACATGTACTGACTTCAGAGGTGGTATAGTTGGAGAATGATCTTTCTTATAAGGAGTACCCAGTGAATATATTGGATTGTAGAGATACATTTTTGTGAAAAAAGACTACTCACCTTTTCAAAGTACTTTTGAAGAACCATATGTATAAAGAGGAAGTATGCGAACTAGATAAAGCATTGAAAGAGAAGTACTTGCACCTGTTTTCAACTTAGAATATAAAATGAAATTTTGAGGGAAAATTTTCATAAGGGGGGAAGAATGTAACGACCCAAAGTTTTATCTATATAAATTTCATTCTTATAATTTTTTCATATGGTATAAACATATAAGAGTACATAATAAAAGCTTTATAAATGATTAATGAATGAAATAATAAGTGTTTCTAGAAGTTAAGAAAACTATACTGATGAAATAGTAACCTGACCTTTGGAATAGTAATTTTACCCTTATAAATAGTAAACTAGCCAACTGAATATTAACCTCACCAATGAAAGTATAAATAAAATTTATTAATCTTATATGTGACAATATGATATAATTATATCATATTATAAGTAAATAAATATTTTAAAAATTATTCTTTAAGTGTTGGTATTTTTGTAAATCATAAATATTTAATTACAATATTTTGATTAATTTAATAATTTAAAAGAAAATTTATTTTCATAAAATGTATTCGTAAATTAATATTTTTATGTCTTATGATTATGAGATAATTTTATGAGACCTTATCTAATTTTTTAAAGTGTTATAAAAGCAGTTATAGTTTTAAAATCTTTATTTTTCAAGTAAAATGTGATTTTAATTAAAAATTAAATTTCTCATATTTAGAAATTTATTTTCATAAAATTGAGTTCATTTTGGAATTCTAATCATCTAAAAATGGTTACGGTGAATTTTTGGGATATTTCTGAAATACTTGAATTTTTGTGAATAGTAAAATATAGTAATTTACAGAATATAGATATTATTAGTAAAATACACTATTCATTGATTCATGGCTGATATAAGCACAATTGGTTCAAACTAACATGATCTAATTACAATATTTAGTCTCAATAATAAACATGATTTCTTTTCTTGAGAAAAATAATAAAATATTGAGTAGAATAATGAGAAAACACTCCTCTTCTCCACTATAAATATCACCCCTCGCCACCTATTCTCCTCACACATATCAAGCCTTAAAACTTGTCCAAATTCTATCCAATGATCTTAAAAAACCTCTACCCCATGTCTAGGAGATTTTGGTTTTAAAAAAATACCAAAACCAATTCCTTATGGTGGTTCTCAAGAATAATGAATCAAGAGGTAAAACTCTCTTCTGTTTTCTTTCAAAAAAAAATTCAAGTTCCTTTATTTTCTTTTTCTATCCTCACCTCCCCTCATCAAAATGGAATGAAAACTCTATTATCTTATATATAATGTAATTTTATCATGTTAATGGAATAAGTATTCATAAAATCTCTTCTCTTCTCTCTTTTACTTTAAAAATGAAAATATCATCTGTGAGGTACCGATTTACCACCTTCATAGATGACATGATTTAATATTTGAATTACATCTTCAAGGATGGTCATGAAACCATTTTAATGTTTGAAACAGATTGTATTATATGTATTAAAACATATTTAATGTTCTTTAACTAGTAAATATACAAGATATTAAATAATATAACAAAACCAGTTGTGATGATCAAAAACGCTAAATTAATCTAAACGATTATCATTAATGAATTATCTAATGAATCATCCTCACTTTTATAAAAAATTGTATTTTAATATTATATAAGTTTATTAATAACATATTAGTTTATTTTTGGACAACTATCCTTTTTCAACATGATTTTCCATACACTTATATAAGTAAATTGATCATGAAAACCAAGGAAATCAACACTCCCAAACGATGGAATTGAATCTTTTAACCCATAAAAAAGGACATAAATGAACTTAATAAATTTTTAATAAATAAAATAAATGAATAAATGGTTATTTTATTATTAATTAATGAATCTAATTTGATTATTTGGGACATTAATATCAAGTGTATAATTGTTCCAGACATAAGGTAAGGGATTCTACCCGAACCTCCATGATTCTGTCGAGTTACTCTTTCCCTTTTTTTAGCCAAATGAAATTATATTTAATTTTTATGTAAATATTATAAATTATTTTTATATGTTCCAAACTCATGCATCAAGATCCAATCATCCTTCTTTTTCATGGATATACATGTTTTTAAAAGGTTCTATACTCAATTCTTCCTGATAAGTAAGCCTAATTTAAGAGAACTTTTCGAATTCTTACCCAACTTCAAGTGGAGTTTATAATATTTTTTAATACACCATTATTTTTCTAAAACCCCTCATTTTATTATGAAAACTTTCTTGGTTCACTTCTTGTTTTATTTAAAATATTATTCCATTTTTTGCTTAAAATTCTCTTTAATATTTTCCTGAAACCGAACTAATTTGTTTTATTTCTAAAGTTTCTTAAATGACATTTTTACATGTATTCACCTATGTTTGACTTCACTTGTCATGATATATGATTGTTTTACATTATAAATACCCATTTATGTTTTAAATCCTTTATTTCAGGGACACCATTGTAATATTCCCTTATGTTATGTCTTTTTGACAAGATTATAATACCCAATTATTATCATAGGTAACCCTTATGTTTGATTCCTTAGGTATGATTCTCCATGTGGCACACATATTCATGAACATGTTATGATGGGTGTGCCCAGATATCATTCCAATTAATTGGGTAATTTTTAGTCTCATGAGAGGTTATGGGAAACGGTCTTGGTGGTTAGCCTTGACTTGTGCTCCTCTATGTGCAATGAGCCTTGACTCGTGCTCCTCTATGTGAAATGAGCCTTGAATCGTGCTCCTATATGTGAAAATATCCTTGAATCATGCTAAAGTCAGGTTTTATATTACATCCAATTTACTATGAATCCATGATAATATGATGATCCATTATGTTTAGTCGTGTTTTATGAATTTTTAAATCATTATGTTATGTCTTTTAACCCATGTGCTAAGCTTTATTTTAATGTTTATTACCTTAATGAACTTTTTAGCTCATCTATTTGTTCATATTATCCTCAATTTATCCTATATATATGTAAGGACTCAAAGGAATTTAGGAACTCATAACGGATGATTAATAATGAAATGTTTTATTTAGTCCCATGTTTTCAATTTTGTGTACCTAGTCTTCCAAGACACTGGAATTTATGATCCTTGGATTATAATTTGATGTTTAAATATTCCTAAAATCATATAATGATATGTATAAAAGATTATGGTAACTATAAATATCCTTATTTTTCTTCCTCACCATAGCATAGAGCTGATAATCTTTCTTATTCATCTTCTATAGAGAGTTATTCCAAATATCATGTAGCACACACAATAGCTCTTTGATTTAGGGCACACTCTCTCTCCAACCTTTTCCATTTTATAAATAGTTCAGTAACATTTAATTTCCATATTAAAATTTATAAAATATATTCAAATTGATGGAACATGTTTTCTAAAATATCAACAGCCTGTACATAGTATTTTACCATGATTTCCATTTCAGTTTAGGACGTTGTGATCTTTTGGTGGGTGTCACCTCCTATTCTCAAGAAAATAAATATTACTATAATTTCATGCAAAAAAAATGTGGGCACATTAATTCTAATAATATGATTTTTATTTTTCATGGGTTGTCCTCATCTAAATGAAAAACTTTCCTTAAACTTCCTTATTCTCATTTTTCATGGGTTGAATGAATATATAATCATATTAAATCACCATCAAGATTGACCTCTTCTTCCACAAAAATCTTCCAAAAAATACATAGCTTAAATTTTTCACAGTTATATAAAATATACAACACTTCAAATATAGTGAAGAACTCATTTCATTTCGGATTGAGAATGTCACATGAAAAAACTATATATCTTTCTATTGAATCTATACACATGTGTAGTATCTCGTCCCTTCTTCAATATCACTCAAACATCACTAGTAGAAAATGGTCTTTAACGTCTGTTTTTTTTAATTTTAACATCAGTTTTTAACTGACATTGAATCCACCGACATAAAAAATTGGACTTTTTATATCAGTTTTTTTAAAATAATTCCAAAAAGGAATTACATTTTTTTTAGTGTTGACTTTTTAAAAAACCAATTCAAAAAAAACAATCGGTGTCATTTTTGGCATCATTTTCCTTAAAAATTGATGCCAAAAGGTCCAAAAAACTATTTTTTGGTCTTGTTTTATACAAAAACAAATGCCAAAAATTATTTTTTTCTTCTATGTTTTATGTAATTTTCTAAGATTTTATTTGACTAGTCATGGAGCTAAAATAGAGTTACGAATCAAAAGTTATGGTCGCTAGAATTTGAACTTGTCAAAGTTTTGATTGATATAACTCATTTCAAAGAAATCATGATAAAAATGAATTAAAATCACATAAACCAAATGAAATAAAATAAAAATAATATTTTGAACATATTTCAATGGTTTTAGGAGTTTCTGTCAAAATGATACATTGTTTATCATCATATCTCTAATATTTAGGGTAGAAATCATGCAGTAATGAAAATGGTGATTGATAATTAAATTTACATCACGGTTGGTAAATCTCATTCGGATTTTTTATATTTTTAACTCAATCACATGATTAAATTATATTTATAAGCAAGTTAATTGAGTTTTTTAGAAATGATGGAAAATAATAATAATGAAAATAAATGATTAGAATATATACCCTGTTCAAATCAACAATTGAAGTCAAATTGAAAACAAGATTTAATTGAAGAGGTCAAAAATGATAAAAAAAAGGATAAAATGGATTTATATATAGTAAATGAAAATATTTTCAATTGAATTGTAAAAAAATGTTGGGAGATTATAAAAAGTTAAACGTGTGTTGTAAAAAAATTGAAATATTGATCTCGCCTATTAGAGAATAATCTTTGGCATTGGTGTTGTTTAAAACCAGTGAAAAGATGATTTACATTTGTATTTTAGCATCGGTTTTTTCAAAAATGATGCCAACAATTCCAATCGATATCAATTCCTGTGTCGGTTTTTAAATAAACAAGGCTAAAAGGTAAAAAAAATTACATCGGTTTTTTTAAAAACCGATGCCAAAAAGAAAAAAAATATATTTTTACCATCAGTTCGTAAATAAATCAAATCTAAAAATTTAATAAAAATATTTTTCATGTAGTTTTTTTTAAACAAAGGGAAAAAACTAAAAAAAATAGTTTTGGCATCGGTTTTTAAAAAAACTGACAAGAAAAATAAAAAATATATATATATTTTGTATCGGTTTTCATAAAAACTGACGTAAAAAATATTATTTTTACAATGTTTTAGATAATTTCTTAACCTTTGATTTGACTGGTCGTGGAGCTCAAACAGAGTTACGAATTAAAAGTTATGGCCTTTGAAAGTTGGAATTTTTATGATATCAGGTAGAGAAGATCAACTTTCTACATCAATAACTTTTAATCTATTAATCCATTTTAACTCCAAAAATCGTCAAATTAAAGATTAAAAAATAATATAAAACATGGTAAAAAATATATAATTATTGGTATCGGTTTTTAAAAAACTGATAACCAAAATTAGTTTTTTTTTCTTTTTGGTGTCGATTTTTTAAAAAACCGATAACAAAAATTATCCAATAATATATTTTACATCATTTTATAATAAACTGACATCAAATTTTTAACATTAAAAACCCATTTTTCTACAATTTAATCCTAAAATAATAATAATTTTAAGCTTAGATGAATAGTGGATTCGATGTATTTTCATTTTCATTATTATTGAAATTTTAATAACTCCATTTTCAGCATCAAATAATATATGCAGTGGTTCTCCTTCAGTCTTCCTTAAAAGAAGCTTGGATCAAGGGTTTTCTAAGCATCATGATGTTTTGATTTTGAAACCACAACATACTCATCTTGTGATTTAATTATCCTCTTAGAATAATAAATTATGGAAACTTAGTAGATTTCTTCCAATAGGTATGAGAAATTCAATTGCATGAATTTTCATATCATAAACGTATTATCAGCTACATGATAGATTCCCTTACATGGATTTGGATTCACTTATGTGGTTCAAATTTTCATATGTTGGTTAGTTATATAGATTTTAGTTATTTATCTGGATTCATCTACATGGGACTTCATTCGGGTTTTTGGTTCTTGAATTCAGTTACATAAAAGAAGTTGGCTATGTAAATTTTTATGTGGGTCATTTGGATATGTCACCGAACTCAAGTACGTTGATCTTCAGGTATGTAAACATTTACATATGTGGTGACTTCGGCTACATGTAATCACCTACATTATGGGAAATCGCATACATGTAACCTGTATGTAGGTGATTTTCTAGATTTTCCTTCATTTCAATCCAAGTCTCCTCTAGTCTATATCCAACTATTCATAACCACCCATAAACACTTCAAAACAACTTTGGGAATTTATGAAACTTTCTGAAACACTTCAAAACAATTCACAAGCACTCTGAAATATGTAAAACACTCCTATTTAAGTTCTTCATTGTCGTTCACTGTAGTTAATTACTTTAACTTCAGTCTAGCCTTCATCCAAGTGTGTTTTCAGCACTGATTGTAGCAGCTAAAATCATAGGTACCCAGGGATAGACTCTCCATAACTCTATCTCTTAAATCTCTCATTAAGCCTTCTTTTAACACTAAAAACCACACCTAATTCAAGTTGTTCACTATAATCACCTATCTTATCATTGAATATTGTTTCATAAAAGGTTGGAATCATTCCTTCAACACTTTTCATGAATTACCTATAAAGATCATCTCATCAATTGTCTGATGTATGAGCTGCACTCAGAACTTGTTCAATATAAAGGGTTATCTTTATTAATGTTGTCTAAAAGCACTGATAAAGTGTACTTTTATTAGAACCAAAAAAATGTGATGATAAAATACCCCCTTTTTCAAGTCCTTTTTTAGTGTTGATTAAGATCACCTTTAATGGCGTATTTTTTAGCACTGATAAATAGTGAGCTTTATGAGTTCCATTTTAGCGTTTATAAAAGGTATATTTCATGAAAAAATTATATATCATTAAAAAACATATATTAATATCTAAATATATTTATATTGATATAAATATAATATATTTTATTAAAAAGGATTAATATAATATATTTCATGAAATATGATTAATATAATACTAAATGTGTGTTTTCACTTAATTTATATGATATTTAGTAAAAATGGTTTATAAAATAAATTGAAGTTAATATTAATTAAGAATTTGATAATTATTATTGAGTAATAATCATTTAATAAGAATTTTATGATAGAAGAATTCAATAAATTAATAAACGATATAAAATAAGTTAAAAACATGACTTGAAATTCAAAGGCCTATAGCATTTGATTCAGATTTCTATTTGGGGTCTATCGCATTTCAAATAAATTATCAAGAAAAGATATATAATGCGATTAGTGGGGGATCCCTAGTCAATATTTTTTAGGTCAACAGAGGCCCAGAAGGCCTCCAAAACTGAGTTTTTTATCGAGGGTACCCCGATTGTTTAACATTCTATGGAATTTGAACCACGTTTAGGGTGGCATCATATCTTTTTTCTATGAAGGCTAAATTCATTACTAGGTCTTACACTCATATGAATATTATAGTGTTTAAATTTTACCATTTTTCATATTGTATTGTTATTTATAATTAAATATATATATATATATATATATATATATATATATTTACCTATAATAAATCAATTGTATAAATAAATATGTTAACATATTTACATAAAAATGTATTTTTTAAGTACATAAACCATGTGGAAATAAATATTTAGTATTCATTTTATTTAAAATAAAATATTATCCATTTTATTTGTGATGTAAAAATGAATTAATATATATAATATTATGTTTATATATAAATATGTGTGTGCCAACAACAAAAAATATATGTTTATGTGAATATTATACATACATAAATGGTACCTTGAATATATATTTTATATATTCATATTTATATATTACTGAATATGATTTATATACAATAAATCTATATTTATTTTTAATATTAATTTATACTTATTTATAATTATATATTAAATTATAATTACAACTATATATTATAAAATATAGTGATATGAGATATATAAATAAATATATAAATATATATGTCTATGTATGTAGCATATAAATATATATATACAAATGTATATATGTGTGTCTCTATGTGTGTTAAATATAAATATAAATTTCTGTGTGTCTGGATGGGAAATATAAATGTGTGTGTGTGTGCATCTGTATGTGTGTGTCAATATTGTGTTAATACATCATATAAATGTATTTTTATAAATATATTATTATAATTAAATATAAAATATAAATGTGTATAAGATTATGTTATTTAAATATACTATTGAAATATATTATATAAACGTATTTACAATAAATATCTATAGATAAATTAATAAAAAAATTATGTAAATATACAATTATATGTAAATATATATAAACATATTTTAAAAATGTATTTAAAAATAATTATATAAATTTATATAATTATAATAACTAATATATAAATAAAAAATATTTATATATTATATATAAATAAATAGATATACATTAGAATATATTATTTTTTGTATTTATTATATTAAAAGTCGAATTGACACCAAATACAACCAAAAACCTTTGAGTACATTAATTATTACTAAATAAATTATTTAGATTTATATATTGTATTGAATGTATATATAGAAAAATTAATTATTAAATATATTTAAAATTATTAATTATAATTAAAAATATTATTATTTATATAAATATTTTTTTATTTGTATACTTGTGATATATAGGTGAACTAACCCATACCTGTATTTATTCAATTACTACTGACACACACATACACAAGCATACACAAAAATACACATACACATGAATACACACACACACACACATTCATACATACATGCATACATATACACACATGCATAGATGTATTAACCCCTCATTATTAAAACAAACACATAAATATAAATATATGTGTGTGTTGTGTGCCAATATATATATATATATATATATATATATATATATATATATGTATGTATATGTAAATATATATATATATAACACATAAATATAAATATATATGTATATATATATTTATAAAAAATTAAAAAATATAAATTTAAATATATGAATTTAAATATGTGTATATATATATAATATATTGGAAAATTATAAAATTCGTATTTAAGAATATTATAAAATGTATAAATGATTAAATATATATACTATATTTATATTAATATATATTTATTGTTATATAAATCATATTTAGTATTATATAAATATGTATATATAAAATATGGTGTCATTTATCAGTACTTAGAAATTGTTAATAAATTGCACCCTTTATCAATGCTAAATAAAGCGTTGATAAATGACATATTATATTAGTGCAAAGAAAACACTAACAAAGTTTGACGTTTTATTAATGCTTTTTTAGCGTTTATAAATGGTGCAATTATCAACGCTTTTATTTTGTGCCGATAAAAGTATACTCTTTATCAGGATTTTTTTAGTGTTGATAAACGGTAGTACCAAATATTGTCATTTCATAATAGCATAATTTTATGTATATTATTTTTATTCATACAAATAATATATAATATACGTGTATTTGATATTATACAATATATTATATATATATATGCAAATAATTTTTTAAATTTTTACTAAATTGGGTATAGAGATTTTGGCCCCTAAATTAACATTTCGTGATGGGTTTTGGGAGAACCACCCCTAAAATATACCCAAATTATATATTTTTTTAAAATATATATGAGTTTGAAAACCACCGCTAATCACTTAGATTAGCGATGGTTATTAACCCCCTCATTTTTTATATTTTTTTAAACAAATTTGATAATATGTGTGTGTGTGTTATAATTATATTAAATCTATATTATATTACTTGTACAAGGAATTTTCAGGATCCGAGCATGCTTTGTCTTAAAATTTTATTAAAGAAAATAAAATGCAAACATACAAAAAACACAATACAAGTGTCATAGGAGCAACCACCAATCAAAAGGGGGTATATAATGACCCCCCAAAATACAACAATACTGATATCCCTATCATCCCATCAACCCAAGAATATAAATATCCCATTATGAAAGGGCTAACATGCCACCTTCCATGATACCAAAGTCATCATGCATTCTATTAGCTGACCAACCTCATGGCCTGCACCGTGATCTCTGCGGATCTGCTCCCCGCTGCCTGGAAACTCATCTCATGCCCGAAAAACGGTATCACAGCCTGAGTTCAAGCTTCCATGCAGCCCAAGGCCTTCATCTTCTCCCTATTATCATCAATCACATGCAGATTCTCCGGAATTTCACGCGCCACCTACATTCGGCAGCACCACAGGTCATCATCGAAACCCTTATCTGTAGACCCACTGGGATCCCACATCTTACCAGCAACGTCGGCACCACCACTGGATCAGACAACTGTTGTACTTCCTGGTCGTCACCGGCCTCTCGCGCACTCCCCAGTGTAATCCCTCCTTGAGTGGTGGGCCTCCATCACCTCACCGAGATCCCAGATCCTAGGACTGCCCTTACCAACGTAGATGATCGTCATTGTCGTCAGTGGTCCCAGACACATTTTCACTAATCTTCCCACCATCTCCAAGTCTTCCAGGGTCCTAAATGAGTTTTTTTATACGTTTTTTTAAAAAAATTAGAGAAAACAGTTAGCGAAAAAAATAAAAATGTGTCGCAAAGGCGACATCCGCAATGTCAGCTTTGCATTTCGGGTGAAAGGTGGAATCGCGGCTGCCGCCTTTACACTACGGCTGAAAGGCGGCACCCACGATGCCGCCTTTCCCCTAACAAAAAAAATTTTAATTTTTTTTTTATGTTTTGTTTTCATCTGATCAACTGGGCCTGGGGAAATAGGGTGACAATTGTGGAAGAAATTATAATGTTTGGATGCATGGTGGTTTTGAAGGGGTTGGTATTTTCAGTAATGGGAACAGATGAGCATTTCATGTGGAATATCATTCACCATACCCTTATGCGTCCAGATGTTGATTTGGATATGGATATGGCGGGTGGAAGAATGGATTTCGTTGTCCCATGAAAGGAGATATAACATGTTCTCATGCATCAAAGATTATAGATGTATGTGATACTAGTGATACCATGCATCATATTGATGCGAGGTTGACTCCTATATGTTTAATAAATGTTTAAAGTTTCGTTTATATTGGTCTTATGGTTTATATTTTATAGTCTTTCAAAGTCACATACTTGAAACATTTTTAAGTTTCAAGTAGGAGGTTTTGAAAGCTTATAAATTATTTTTCATGAAAATTTTTTAAGAAATTATTTTTGTTTTCAACAATTTTTTATATGTTTAATTAATTTTTAAAGTTTCTTTTATATTGGTCTTATAGTTTATATTTTATAGTCTTTCAAAGTCACGTACTTGAAACATTTTTAAGTTTCAAGTAGGCGGTTTTGAAATCTTATAAATTATTTTTCATGAAAATTTTTTATGAAATGATTTTTTATTTCAACAATTTATTATATGTTTAATCAATGTTTACAGTTTCATTTATATTGGTCTTATGGTTTATACTTTATAGTCTTTCAAAGTCGCGTACTTGAAACATTTTTAAGTTTCAAGTAGGCGATTTTGAAATCTTATAAATTCTTTTTCATGAACATTTTTCATGAAATGATTTTTGTTTTCAACAATTTCTTATATGTTTAATGAATGTTTAAAGTTTCATTTATATTGTTCTTATGGTTTATATTTTATAGTCTTTCAAAGTAATGTACTTGAAACATTTTTAACTTTCGAGTAGGCGGTTTTGAAAGCTTATAAATTATTTTTCATTTCCATAGACATAAAACATATAAATGAACACAAACAATCAATGTCTATGTCTACGGTGAGGATATCTTATCCCACATGGTCTTCTAATAATAGGATGTCCGCAGCGAGATCTCTGGGGAGTCTGATGACCTGGAGAGGGCTGGTACTCGGGCGCTGGAACATCGACTGTCATATCCTCCACCTCTGTGCCAATGGGAGAAAATGTCAACTCCACCTCGTACTGCCCTCCTGATCCTTCTCCCACTTCGATGGTAGAAGGACCCGACATCATCGCAGTGGGGAACAAATCATGTGGTGGAACTATACCCTAACTCTGTGATGGTTCTGGACCCCAAGGTTGTGATAACTATGGACCCAAAGGTTGCGATCCATATAGACCCAACGATGGAGAAAACTGAGGATATCCCGTCAAAAAAGATGGATCCCATGACAGCTGAGGCACATCCTGCATCGCCTCAGATTGGACTACTATAGGGCCGACCTCTGCCTGTGGAACTGGTGAGTCCTGACGTGTAGGACGACATTGTCTACGTCGTCGTGGTTGTGGATCCTCAGCACCAGCAGCTACTGCAGGATCTTCCTCTACGGCAGGAACCTGTTGTCTCTGTGCCGGACACTCGAAGAGGCTCTCGGAAAATGCATGTATAGATGACCTTAGCTCCAACGCTTGAGCATGAATAGCTTCCCAGCTTAAGACTCTATCCTCAGCCTCATCACTCATATTAATAAGACTGTCTGTGTGACTCTCCTGTAAACAGATTAAAAATGAATTAGAAAATAACTCAATAAACATAGTAATATAATTTAATTGACTTACAATCATATGCATCTCTCTGCCGACTCTGGTAAGATACAGTATAGACTTCAGTCTATACCATGGCTCATACTCATGTTGCGCTGAAAGAGAGAACTGCATTATAGGAACTCCCTAGATACGAAACTCTACGCATCTGTGCCAACAGTCGAGAAATACAGTATGTACTCGATGCTAGTTGTCATCCAGCCTCCCTGTCAGCTTCATTCCATGAATATGATCTGTCTGCCTCGACAGTAATGGAATCTGCTGAGTCAAGAGAAACTGGCGCATGACTCTGTCAGGCTGGTGCCACTCAACAATATGAAAGTGAATGAGTGGCACTACAGCCGTAAAATTTTCAGGACTAACCGTGCAGTATGGAGGCAACTGGTCTATAACAGGCCATTATGAAACCCATGAAATCGAAAATAACATATTACCCTTATTATAAAAACTCTTAACTAAAAAAATGATGCTATTATTAAATTTGTTAAACAGTTATCGATTGTATATACATACCTAATAGGGTAAGAGAAAGTCCAACTCGAGCCGATATATGACCAAATCGTGTCTCGGAACCACATTGAAATTGTGTTGGGGACACCACCTATAAAATACTACATATATAGTGATAAATTATTAGAAATTAAATTCAATAACTTGTATTAGCATCAGAAACTGATAAAAATGAGTGATCATACCAGCGTCCACGCAGAGCATCATGCAGCACCGTCATCTCAACCGGCGGACCAGCAAGATCAGGGCAGAATGCGGGGATGTGCTCACATTCCCACATCTGAATAAGGATAATGCATCCCCTGAGACCTGTGCACCGCCTATCGGATATCCTGAATAATGCTCAGTATGTGTATGACAAGCAGGCGGATCCCCAACTATGCATCTCTGCCTGATCAAAGTCCTCTAGCAGGGGTAGATACATCATGTGCACGTGCATCCCTGAATGATCCGTACACATTGTCCCTCCAATAAGTCGTAATATATATGCACATGCATAACGCATCATCATCTGCTCATCAGCATCATCAGCTAAAAGTGGAATCTGTGACTCCAGCAAAGGCATGGATATCGATGTTCCATCGGTAGCACTATGATCGGACAAAATGTCAATGCCTAACAAGTGCTAAGCAAGGTTGGACCAAGATGCCTGAGTGGATCCAATAATGGGTCTCCCCTAGATAGGAAGACCAAGAATCACAACCACATCCTAGAGGGTAATGGTCATCTCTCCCTTAGGCAGGTGAAATGTGTGTGTCTCTGGTCTCCACCTCTCCACGAGTGCAGCTAGCTGGTGATGGTCTACAAATGTAAAATCTGATACCACAATATCATAGAAGCCAGAACGACACAAGTATGGTATAATGGTAGTAGGAGGATCCGTGTGATGAAAACGGTGCGCTCGACGCACCCTGATCAATCAATCTGGACCACCCTCTATCACAACCTATGAACAATGGGTAGCCTGTTGACTGAGTTGTATAGTGTCATTCATCTGCATATAAACAAATTAAATGAGTTGTCAGTGTAAAATATAAATATAATATCATGATTAGTAAAATATTATGATTTTTAGAATGCAAGACATGTCATGTTTATTCACAATGTTTTATGAAGTTTGTTTTACCAAAAGAAAGGGGCATGTATTAATGTTTTTCAAAGCATATTACTAAAGTTTATTAAGATATGATTTTACCTAGAATTGGGTGTTTTGTAAGATATGGTTTTATATATTTATATATATAAATCCTTTGTCTGTGTTATATAGATGTTTATTAGAAAAGTATGTGATTTATAATTTATATATGATTGTCCACATGATTGTATGTTTCATGATTATTTTCTCAATCACATAATGTTTTGAAAACCGATGTAAAGGGAAGATGTTTTTGGGTTTACGATTCATCTTTTCGATTTTAGGATTTAGATATTAGGGTTTCACATTTTTCCTTTGGGATCTAGTATTCTGAATTTTTTTTACGTTTTACGGTTTAGGTTATTGATTTGAGAAACTATTTTCAGGATTATGGTTTAGAATGTTAGGATTATGGTATACAAAAGATGTTTTTGGGTTTACCATTATGATTTTCAGTTTTGGTGGTTAGAAAACTGAGTTAAAAGGAAGAGATAACAACATAAAATTTACAATATGACAATCTCCTAATAACGACAATACATCATTGTGGCTTAGAGTATGAACTCGACCAAACAATGTTAGGGAATCGTTTCTGATTATGACCTTCTTGATGACATATGATGCATCTCAAACTCTTTATTTGCTTTTGTGGCCAGTCCATCTCATTTCGCATCCTGCTGGCCTTCAGTATCCCACGAGGACACAACCGATTCATATCAGGTACCACTATCGGCTGACCTTCGGGCATTGGGAAATAATGAAACTCGCAAATAGGTGTCCATGGTGCAGCATAACAGTTAGAAATGGTGTTCATCCGGTACATTGAATAAATATATGCTTCCCATGATATGTTAACAGAGTCACATGTTGTGATGGCGTGTGAGCATAGAAACCGTAAGGCCTGAAAGTTTCCACATTGACATTGCCTCGTTTCTAGTAATACCACCATTTTTTCATCAATGCTATTTGTGATGGGGTTCGGCTTCTCTTGAACTTCAAATCAAGAGTATTCTCATAGAAATAGGTAGACATGATAACCAGAAGATTCTTCAATATTCTTTTCAATTTCTTGTTGAAAATGACTTCCGTACGTTAGCCCCTAATGTATTCCATCTGATGCTAGTTTTAGTCTATCAACAAAGTACTTCATGCAACGATATAATGTATCATGAACTAGGGAAGTTATAGGTGGCTTGCGAATCCATTTGAAGACACCATTGATGCACTCTATAATGTTGGTGGTCATGTGTCAGTACCTCTTCCCCCATCACATTCCAATGTCCATTTTTTTTGTAATTCGCATCATATAATCGTAAAATTATTCATTAACCTGATGGATTTGTTTGAAACGTTCTTCAAACCATTGTTGATATGACACATATCCTACACAGAATAGATGATATTTCATATATTTTGAATTTATCTTTACGTTTATATACAAAAAAATAACAAATACAATGCGTACCAAGTCTGGTGATTTCCTTCTTCATCGGTTCGTTGTGGAATTTTTTTATGCAAGTTGCTAGCAATGTGTCTAATGCAGAATAGATGATGTTCATTTGGGTAACTCCATGTATCAAGATCCTCATTGATTTCCTCATTAATTTCCCAATTCCAATCAGATATCAAACAAACACCCCGAATGTTGGGGAAATGGTTGTTGATACATGGGAAACAACTCCATGATTCACAATTTTCTTTCTCTACAATGGAAAAGGCAATCAGAAGAGGTGAACGGTTTCCATCTTGGGTTTCTGAAATCAACAATACGCCCTTGTATTTTCCGTATAGAAATGTTCCATCAATTTGAATGATGTTTTTTCTAAAACAAAATGCAGAGATACATGGGAGGAATGCCCAAAACAATCGATGAAATTGAACATGAGATGGATCAAGTCTGCTATCATGAGACACATATTTGTTTGTATCAAGATGGAATAAAACTTGGTTATGATGACTCAGTATAGCTAGAAATTGCAGAAATACTCGATATGAGTCATCCCAATCACCATAGACCATCACAATTGCCTTCTGTTTCACCATTCATGCCTTATTATACGAAATCTTATAACATAATGTCTGTTGTATCCTCTCTTGAACAAGGGCTATCGGAACATCTTGACATGTCCTAATCATCTCAACAATAATGGATGACACAAATTATGCATCCAATGAAGTATGATCTTGTGTCAGGCTTGGCTAAACACAAGTATGAGCTGCCTCAATCCTTGAGATTCTCCAACCTCCAAATGCAATGTTCAGAATCTCCCTCAATCAAAATCTATAATCATCCCCATACTTCTCACACCGTATGACATATTTTCTATGGTCTGATTTGTAAACTACATAGCTACAGTGCCTCTCAATGTGAAATCTCTTTAGCATACTTTTTAATGCATCTTTACTTGGAAAATTCCTTCCAACATATAAATTTTTGTCCATCTCACTAAACCTATCTCATATAACTCTGGGAAACTCAATTGCCGGTGTGAGAACATTATCTTCAAATTCAAGCACACGTGTCATTACTTCTGACCAAGATGCAAAGAGCGATGGATGATTTATTGTAGGTCAAGCCTTCTGTATAACTAATTAATTTCTTGAAACTTCTGTTGTTCCTTCCTCATCAGCACTATTATCACCATCTATTTAATTATTATGAAACTCCTCATCTGATGTCAGGTTAACATTTATATCTGTGAGATCAAGTAGGTTGTCCTCTTCTGCATCATTTGGAATAGTCTCAACTTCATGGGGTGGACTATCTTCAACGACTCTTGTAAGTCTACGTCTTTGTACAATTGGATATTGTTGTTGTACAGTAGGAACATCAACATATAACTCCATCATGGTACTATCTGACCATTGAGAAAACAAATTAATTGTTTGGATCCATTGCGTATCATCAACCAATGGACAATCTAGATGCCACAATGTTGACGAGAACTGCAAATGTCTATAACTTGTTGACTTGATCTTTTGATCGGGTCCTAGATTTAATGAGCCATGAATTCTGTATTGAAGGTCACTTAAGGTTACACAATCAGTTGTATTAACCACTGTTATTGGTTGTGTATTGTAAGAAGCTCCTTGCTCAGTTTGAATAACCTCCTCATAGCATTACATACAGGAAAACATTACACTCTACGTAAAAAAAGTTTTCTGATCAAGATTTTGATAATGTAAGTGACATTCAGAATGATGGTTACCAATATAATATTTATTAATCTAATTCACTACAATAAAGGCAAAAATCTCGAAACATGATGTTATTTATTTTTTAACTCTATGTTATTTATATTTTAACTCCATGTTATTTATTTTTTCACTTTCACTCCATGTTGTTTTTTAACTCCATGTTGTTTTTTAACTCCATGTTGTTTTTTAAATCCATGTTCTTTTTTAACTCCATGTGATTTTTTAACTCCATGTTATTTTTTAACTCCATGTTATTTTTTAACTCCATGTTATTTTTTAATTCCATGTTATTGAATATCATTTGAACTGTAGTTTTATTTTTAACTCTATGTTATTTATTAATTAATTTCTAATTAATCATTCCTAATAATAACTATCAACATCATTACTAAATTATTAATTTATCATTTCTTTTCTTAGATATTTTAGTAGTTCATAAATAAATATGCATATCTTAAGCATATCCCTCGAGAGTGTCAAACCAGAATGCAACAAGGCCCGTTGTCGTACACTAGTTCCCATTCGAGTCTAGCTCAAATCAGTGTTTTTCGGTTTTACCCATAGGTACATCTGTTCCAGAGCCACATTCACTTGTTTGTATCCAGACAAGTATTTGATTTCTTAGATAACATAGTCTTTATGCAAAAAAATTTCATTAAAAGAATCCTAAATTAATTTATACTAATGATAATTATAATTCCTAAATATATATAACTAATTAAACAATCTAATAAACAAAAAAAAATAAAACTAACTAAACTACTAAAGAATTAAAATATTTAACTATAAACAATTAAACTAAATAAAAAACATTAAATTTAAAAAAATATTTAACTAAAAACAATTCAACGAAATATAAAATATTAAATTAAAAACCATACCTCTAAAAGCTTTCCAAAAATTTCAAACCGCAAACTTCACCACAAAAGAGAGAAAATGAGAGGTAAATGGGTGTTTGTAAGTGGGGAGAAGAGGAGGGGGGGCGCTACCCTTTTATAAGGCATGGAGGCCAAGGTGGCACCTGCAGTGCCGCCTTTCGCATTAACGTCAGGCGAAAGGCGGCACCCGTGGTGCTGCCTTTCGAATGACGTCATCTAGAAAGGCGGCGCCGTGGGGGCCGCCTTCGCCAAGTCAGCGATCTGTGCTGAAGGCAGCACCTGTGGTGCCGCCTATCGCCGGCAGTGAAAAGGCGGCATCCACAATGCCGCCTTTCACCCTAAATGAAAATTCGGCATCGCGGATGCCGTCTTTGCAGCACACTTTGAAAAAAAATTGCTCTAACCATTTTATATAAAAAAAATTAAAATGTAAAAAAAAACTTGTCCCAACTATAAAAAAATAGAATCAGCATGTAATCGCCGAGGTAGACTCGCCGCCTTATCCACCCGATGTCAAACATCCTCACCGGCATTTTCGGCCGCCTCTAGGATTGCCAACCAAATCCAGCCACACTCCAAGAAAAACTGATTGCAGTTAGTGAGCCATGTCACCATCTGCAACTCCCAGCTCTAATATCTCTCCTTCACCAGCATCCTAAACGCACTGCCATTGGGATGAACCCGCCTCGCCACACAAAGCAGATCCCTCTAGTCCCGCAGACGCCATCACCCTGAAATGTCAGCGACAGACCAGAGAACCCTCCCGACACCCCACTGTTGTCACGAATTCATGCCATCAGTCCTTGATCGGATAATAGTTTGCAACCAATTCTACACCACCATCCCAGACTGTCATTGGTTTTGTCACTGCCTGATAATTCTTTACCAAAAGCAGCAACTCCCATCCTAGCCTGTGTTCAAATATCCTTCCAAATAGTTATGATCCATACTAGTATATATGAAAATCAATGTATGGATTCACTCATACCTTTCATATGAGGAATGCATTGGACTTAGTTAGTGACGGGTGGGACCTTCTATATCCACTTGATGAATCGGTAGGTTTCATGATACAAACTAGTTTGAGTATTGGCTGATGTCCTACTCATTTATGTATGGTGTCTTGGCCGAAACTTTGACGATATATTTTTGATGTCTCGTATTATGCATTTCCTCATTATGAGATTAGTTATTGATAATCCATATGATTATTCGATTAGTAGAATATGCATGGTTAAGTTTGATTCTCATGTGATTATGTATGTGATATTATTTGGTCACCTTTTATTCCTATCATATTATGCTCAAGATTTCATTTTAATGGTAAGTGTTTTTAGTTATTCATCTTTACATATTGCTTATGTTTATTTCTGGTAGCTTTGGTTGTATGCTTACTTTTACTAAGCATCTAATCTCACCAATTTTCTATGATTTGTTTTTTTCCTGAGATGCTAAGATGTATATTATGTTTGACATGTATGGATAATATATAAAAATAGGGGTTCTTCCAATGGAGTTATTATATTTTATTTTGTAATGACTTGAAATTTCCATGTAATTTTTTTTATTTATATATAATTATTTTGAGACCACAAAATTTGATGGCACGTGATTCTGAGGTCTGGAGTGCCCAAAATGGAATTTTGAACTTTTTTTTAAGGTACGTTCAGTAAATGTGCAAGAAGGATTTCTATCTTTTGAAATGTCGCTCAGATCAAAAATCTGAGGGCACCGTTGAATTTGGAACACCGAGATTCGCCTAGAATTGACTTAACTTCAGGCATCAAGGGCCAAGAGGAAAAAATATTTTTTGAACTTTTTGAGAAAAATAATAAAATAATTTAAATGAATTATATTATTTTCTTTTTCACTTTGGAGTGGTGGACGGTGACATTGTGGGGCGGAGAAAGGGCGGCGGCAATGTACATCAATGAGGCTCATTAATGGATCATTAAACTCATAGTGTAATGACACTTTAATGACGCATAACAGCAACGTTGTTTTTTAAATAAAACAGTGTAACGATGCAAAGTTGCATCATAATATGAATGTTGCGACGTGCTCCTATTTATAATTTGACGTGCTGGGAAAATATGGATTAAAGAAATTGGAGGATTCTCTGAAAACCCTCTGACAAACGTCCACCCCAGCAAAGAATGAAGAACTTCGGCGGACCATCATCTTCTTTGTTACGCCTTCCGAAGATCGAAGGCAAGAAGCGACGTCAACGTATTAATCCCTCGAGGATGAATGTGCAGCAATGAAGTTCAATTAAGTATGGGTATTTGATTCATTGTTCTTTCCCATCCATTTCTAAATGATGGACGTGGATTAACCCATGAACAGTTTAATCTGCGGATAGTGCACTCTTGCGGGAGGGTGACTTCTTTGGGGTTTTTTTATCCAGTATTTAATTATCTTTGTTGTTCAAATTAAAATCCATAGACCTCCCTTGTTTTGTAAACTTCTAACGAGGAGGGGTCGGGTCAACACAAACAAGGCCCAAGACCCTCCGTCATGGGTGTTCTTTGTGGCAAAACATTCAAATCGACAGCAAGTCAATTTTGAGACTGTCGCAGTGGAGAGGACAATCCTCAGAAAACACAAGTGCAAGTGATACGAAGAACAGACCACCGGTGTAGACCTGATGGTTCGTGGAAGAATCTACCAGTGTGCTAGCGCTAGCGGTGGCAGCGGAAAGTTCTATCAGGGGCCCATGGAGGCGGTTGTGGGTGGTAGGCGGTGCACCCTGATAGTGCGTCAGACGAAAGGTCGTGGCTGGACTGGGCTGCGTCGCAACATGAGAAGCCATTGGTCGAGCCGACGGCTGGAGGCGGCAGACACAGTCACTTGACTGTGTTGGAGGGAAGAGGATGAGGCACCAAGCCACGTCCCGCACGATAGGCCATGGTCTCTTGACTACGGGGGAGGAAGAAACCCACGGGGAGATGGCGGGGAATGGACGCGGAACTTGGCTGCGTCCAGCGAGGCAGACCGATCCACCTCTTGCAGACCGAACAGGGTGTGAACCCCCAGCAGGCTAGACCCACACTACGGGCCAGACCCATGGCTCACCAGGCCGGGTGGGTCCCGCTACCCAGCAGGCTGGACCCGCGCCCTCTTCGGGTTGGGCCGAACAAGGCTAAGTCGTCAGGCGACTCGGCAGGCTGGACCCTTGGCCAACCGAGCCAGGTCTAGCGAGGCCTATTGGGCCTGCACCACTGGCCAGGATAGACCAGACCTACCCTGACCCACACCAGTTCAGGTCGGGTCCTTCAGAATGAACCAGGGTATGTGGAACCCCTGAGCCAGGTTGGTCGGGTCAGTATGACCGGGTCAGACCAGGCCCCATCACAATCGACCCCTTGTTACTAAAACGCTCGTATCTTGAAAATCACGCGTCCGATTAACCGTCTATCTATGATGTTAGTACCCTCTCGAGGTGGAGGGTCTTTAGGAATGCTTTTTGGTGACTTTTATAGACTCTGAGAAGTGATGAATGGATTGACGAGCGGTTCTCCCAAACGCGCTACGTACGGAACCCTGTGGTTGGCTGAGACCTAAAGACTACTTGAGGAGAAATCGGTGGGAAAAATATCTCTGTGACCTAGAAGGCCCACGGTGGGGAGAGGCTCTATGTGACTTGGCAGACCTGTGGTACTTGATAGGAGGAGTACCTCAGTTCAGCCAAGGTGGGAAGCGTCTCTGTGTGACACGGCAGGCCAACTATGGGGAGCAGCTCTGTGTAACCCAGCATACCCATGGTACTCATCAGGGATGGGTACCACATCAGTTCAATGTTAGTGGTAAGAGGCTATGTGTGACCCAGAAGTCCCACTGTACTCGATAGAGGAGGATTTCTCCAACAGTCGAGAAGTTCAATGTTTTTGACTGACGATGCTACTGTTACTACCCTAGAATATACCTAATGTGAGATGCCTTTTGTTTCATGCTTTACTTGAGGAATTGATGTGTGTTCTTTCCTTTTGTTTCTAGTTTCTTACTGAGTACTATGTTACCCACCCTTTCATGGGCTCTACCCACACGTGTTGTGTCTGGTGCAGACGACCGACGTTTTGACAGGGGTGCTCAGGAAGACGGGATGGACGGATGCTGTGACGGTGGACTTGGTGGCCTAGGACCAGGAAAGTCCCAATAATACTGGGCGGACATGATTTACTACTTTGTATTCTAGTAGCTTCACTACTCTCATGATCAGGTGGGGTTTACTACAGATGCCCATCAAATCACTTTTTGTACTTTATAGTTTTTAGTACTTTTTCTTGGGTTTGTATTTCAACCCAGTTTCTTTCAGCTGTACTTGCACTTAGTTTATTTAGTGGTATGTTGTTTCCCTTTTGTGAGTTGGGACTTGGTTGGGTGTGTGGGTTCATACGGGTATCCAGGCTAATGCCTCCCACTTGCAGGTTGATGCCTTCAGTGCTAGTCGTCATCACCTGGCCTTCAGGAGGCGGGCTTGGGGTAGTCATGGCATGGGCCCCAGGGGATGAGTCTTAACAAAGTGGTATCAGAGGGAGATCAGTTTCCCCTCAAATACTGGGAGTCTGATGTTTTGTTTTGGGGAAATAGTGTTAAGTGTATCGAGTTCGACTTTCAGATTTGGGGAGTCCGGTGTTGGTGTCGCAGCTAACGTATCCATACACCATGACCTTGAATTCTATTTTGGGCTCAATAAATTAAAACACTGGTTGCATAAGTTTCTCCTTATTTTTTGAATAAGAGTCAACTCACCAGGTATAACCTTCTAACTATGGTACGTCTTGATCTATCTATGGATGCCTCCATGTGGATGACCAGCCAGGATCCCAATACGGGGTCGTGAGGATAGCCTACCTAACGACGAGGTGTCCGTTCATGGACCAGTTCTAGAGATGGCCCCACCGGGTGGTGCACCAGTGCTACCACCACCTGATGGTCAACATCTACTGCCAGTGGTTCCGGCAAAGGGCTTTCAGAGGCTCAATGCCCTATATGAATTTCAGAGATAGAGACATCCCACGTTCAGGGGAGAGATGGATCCTCAGGTCGCTAAGGACTAGTTGGAGGTTGTGATGCGGGTCTTCCGGTTAGTGAGGACACCTCCCAACCAGATGGTGATCTTGGTAGCGAGACTTCTATAGGGATCAGTAGGGAGATGGTGGATTTTGACCATCTATACTCATGATGAGTAGACCCTCACTTGGGTAGACTTCGAGTGACTTTTACAGGAAGAGACTTTTTCTCGTGACCTTGTGCTCTATGTGCATCTAGGAGTTGCTTCACTAACAACAGGACATCATGACAGTGGCCGAGTACTCAGTGAGGTTTATGGAGATTTCCCACTACTCCACAGATATGGTGCGAGACCCTTTATTTAGGGCTCGAGCCCTTGATCAGGGACTCAGGAAGGGAATCAGGGCTTCGGTGGTATCTCTCATCATCCCTACCCAGACCAGGGTGCTGGAGCGAGCCCTTCTAATGGAGATTTTCTTGGCGGAGTAGGTGCCCGCAACTAGAGCTACTAGCATACCCCAGGCAGTGGAGTCTTCAGCATGTAGTAGACAGCAGATGCGTGGGCCCAAGTTGGCTAGGCCTTTCAAAGGATGGCCCTAGGGCTCAGGGTCGGTGGTGCGGGGATCCCAGATCGGACAGAGTCGGCAGGAAGCTAGGCAGTGCTACGCGTGCGGCAAATAGGGACACATGACAGGTGACTTCCCGACCAATTGTACAGATGACCGACAGATGGTTGAGGGGTTTCCGAGGCAGCAGTAGCAGTTTGAGCGAGGAGGTCCGCAGAGGAGCGGATGTGGCAGGGGAGCTGGCTGAGTGGTATGTGGTGGTGGATGGTTGGAGATGTTGCCGCCACCACCCACATGTGGTCCACCTTGACCTCAGGGATTAGGCGGACAAGGGAAAGATCATCTACAAGCAGCATAGGCTTACTACCACGGTCCTCCAGAGATGATCTGAGGTACGATCTGTGTTTTCTCCACCCTAGTTGAAGTACTTATAGACATAGGTTCTAGTCACTCCTTCCTTTCCATAGATCTTGTTCGTAGATAAGATATTCTGGTGGAGTTGTTGGATCAATCCATATGGATAGATACTTCTGCGAGAGATGATTCAATGATTACACACTGGTGTCGGCAGTGTGAGCTTACCATAGGAAGCGAGAGCTTCGGATGGGATATCCTAGTAGCAGGGTCGAGGCCTTATGATGTCATCTTGGGTATGGACTGATTATCCACATTACATGTTCAGATCGACTATTTTAGGCATACAGTGTGGTGTGTACGTGGAGATGGGACCAGTTTTTACATCACCGGCAAGAAGGAAACCGTTGCAGCATAGGATAAACTCTCTCAGAGGAGGGTGCATACGATCACTCACCAGTTGGATACCCTCACCCTCAGTGCGGTGGAGGAGAGGAGTCTAAGATTCCTTGTAGTGGTGGATGAGTATGAGGATGTTTTTTCTGATGAGGTTCTAGGGATACCTCTCCATAGAGAGTTATACATCTGTATCGACATATACCCTGGTAGGACATCGATATCCACACTGGCATATCGAATGGCTCCCGCAGTGCTTCGCGATCTGAGGGTACAACTGGAGGACATGCAGGATAAGGGGTTCGTAAGGCCCATCATTTCACTATGGTCAGCCCCGGTGCTTTTTTCCATGAAGACAGATGGGAGTTTGAGGTTGTGCATGAACTTCCGATGCTTGAACTAGGTGAATGTGAAGAACAAGTACCCATTGCTGAGAATTGATGACCTCTTAGACTAGCTAAAGGGAGTGAAGTGGTTCTCAAAGATAGACCTCAGATCAGGTTATCACCAGCTTTGGGTACGGGATGAGGATGTATCGAAGACAGGATTCAAGTGTCGGTATGGCCACTATGAGTTCCTTTTTATGCCTTTTGGCATGACCAACACCCCAGCAGTGTTCATGGGCCTCATGAACAGGATCGTCTATCCATACCTCGACCAGTTTGTCGTGGTCTTCAACGATGGCATCTCGGTGTATTCAGCATTGTAGGAGCAGCACGCTACACACCTAATTATAGTCCTGGATACACTCTGAGAGCAGTAACTTTATGGTAAGATCTTTAAGTGTCAGTTCTGGATATAGAAGGTCCACTTTCTGGGACACGTTATCTCGGAGGCTGGAGTTGCAGTAGATCCGGAAAAGATAGAGACAATGCTTGCTTGGGAGCTTCCCAGGAGCATGAATGAGGTGCAGAACTTCTTGGGGTTGGCTGGTTACTATCGGTGGATCATGCTCGACTTTTCCAGGGTATCAGCACCCTTATCGGCATTGACACAGAAGGGGAATACCTTCATGTGGACATAGAAATTCTAGCATAGTTTCTAGGAGCTGATGTAGAGACTGACTAGTGCCCCCATCTTGAGACTACCATAGGAGAGAATTGGGTATGTAGTTTACTGTGACACATCAGAGACCGAACTCAGTTGTGTCCTAATATAGGAGCAAGCGGTGATCACCTACGACTCACGACAGTTGAGGTAACATGAGAAGAACTACGCGACCCACGACCTGGATTTGGGAGTAGTGGTCTTTGAGTTGAAGATGTGGGGGCACTACTTGATGGGTGAGTGGTTTACAGTTTACTCCGACCACAAGATTCTTAGGTATATCTTATCCCAGAATGACCTAACCTGAAATAGACACGATGTCTAGAGTTCCTCTAGAACTATGATTTTGAGATAGTATATAATCTTATAAAGGGGAATGTGGTGGCATACATGCTTAGTAGGAGGATCTGGTTGCAGCTTTTGAGTGAGGCGACATAGCAGTTAGCCGCGATGCAGGTATCCCTCGTGGATGATAGTGATGTTGTTTACCTCCAGTAGATGGTTTTTACTCCCCCACTCATACAGCGAGTCAGGGAGGCACATCTGGGGGATGCTGACTACGAGGCCCGATGTGCTCAGTTATCCTCAGGATGATCTCCTGATGGATTTTTGATAGGTGAGGAGCACGTCATCCTTTTTAGAGGGAGCACCTTAATACCAGTGGCGTTGCGGGAGGAGGTGTTGAGGGAGTTCCATAATTCCCCTCTAGCGATATATACTGGAGTGGAAAAGATGTACCAGGACCTCCGGTGTCAGTACTGGTGGCCAGGGATGAAAAAAGTAGTGGCCGAGTTCGTTTCACGATGCCTCACTTGTCAGCAAGTGAAGGCCGAGCACCAGGTTCCAGCAGGCTTGACTCAGCCACTCGAGGTACCGGAGTGGAAATAGGATGGTATCTCGATGGACTTCGTGATGGGATTACCACATATGTATAGATTTCATGAATCTATTTGGGTGATCATTGACCGAATCACCAAGTAGGCTCACTGCCTACCCATTTGAGAGCTGGGAACGGTAGAGTGATTGTGACGCCTCTACATCCAAGAGATAGTGCGGCTTCATTGGGTACCTTCAACTATCGTCTCAGATTGCGACGACTGTTTTACATCCCGGTAGTGGAAGGGATTACAAGAGGCATTTGGGATGTAGCTACGCTTGAGCACATCTTTTCATCCCCAGACAGATGGTCAGACGGAGCGGACCATACAAACCTTAGAGGACATGCTTCCTGCTTGCATCCTTGACTTTGGTTGTGGTTGGGAAGACCACCTGCCACTAATGGAGTTTTCATACAACAACACCTATTACTCCACCATTGGCATGACACCATTTGAGGAATTTTATGGGTGGCCTTGCAAATCAACCATATATTGGACAGACCCAGGGGAGTCGACACTCAGGGGTACAGAGTTGGTACAGGCTACCACCGAGAAGGTGAAGATCATCCAGGAGTGGATGAGAACTACATAGACCAGACAGAAGTCTTATGCCGACAAGAGATAGAGACCCTTGGAGTTCGAGGAGGGAGATCATGTGTTCCTTCGGGTCTCACCCCGACGAGGATTGCGGAGATTTGGCTGGGGTGGTAAGCTATCTTCGAGGTTCATCGGCCTTTTTCAGATCTTGAGCAGAGTTGGTGAGGTGGTGTACCACCTAGCTCTTCCCCCATAGATGCACCGGGTGCATGATGTTTTCCATGTGTCGCACCTGAGGAGGTACGTGCATGATCCATCGCAGGTCATCAACTGGGGTGAGTTGTACATTGATGATGGGGAGACATTTGCAGAGTTCCCAGTAGAGATAGAGGATAAAAAGGAGTGGATCCTACATGAACGGTCGATTCCTCTAGTGTGCGTTTGATGGCAGCACAAGAATCTCCAGGAGAGCACATGGGAGTGGGAGGCTTAGATTCATGCTCAGTACCCCCATCCTTTTGTTTAGTTGTTGTTTTGGATTTTGGGGACATAAAGCCCTAATGTGGGGATGATTTAACATCTTGAAATTTCCATGTAAATTTTTTTATTTATATGGAATTATTTCAAGACTGTGAAATTCGAAGTCACGTAATTTCGAGGTTCGGAGAGCCCGAAACAGAATTTTGAACTTTTTTTAAGGTACATTCAGTAAATGTGAGAGTGGGATTTTCTATCTTTTGAACCATCACTTGAATCAAAAATATGAGGGCGTCGTTGAATTTAGAATGCCAGGATTCTCCTAAAAATGACTTAACTTCTGCCAGCAAGGGCCGAGCAGAAAAGTTATTTTTTGGACTTTTCGAAAAAATAATAAAATAATTTAAATGAAATATTTTCTTTTATTTCTCACTTTGGAGTGGCGGACTGCAACGTTGCGGGGCAGCGACAGGGATGCGACGATGCACATCAATGAGTCTCATTAATGGCTTATTAAACTCAAAGTGCAATGACGCTTTAATGACGCATAACAACGACGTTGTTTCTTAAATAAAATAGCGTAACGATGTGACGTCGCATCATAATGAGGACGTTGCGACGTGCTCCAATATATAATTTGACACGCTGGGAAAATATGGATTAAAGAAATTGGAGGATTCTCTGGAAAACCTCTGACGGACGTCCACCCCAGCAAAGAATGAAGAACGCCGGTGGAACTTCGTCTTCTTCATCACGCCTTTCAAAGATCGGAGTTGAGAAGCGATGTCAATATCTTAACCCCTCGAGGATGAACGTGCGGAAACAAACATCAAAGAGGTATGTGGTTTTGATTCGGTGTTCTTCCCTGTCTATTTCTAAACGACGAACAGGGATTAACCCACGAAAACGCAGGCACAAGCGGCATGAAGAATGGACCACCAGTGCGGAAACGGTGGCCCGCGGAAGAATTTATTGGCACGCCGGTGCCAGCGGTGGCACTGGTGACTGCCAGCGGTGGCCCACGACGGTGGTCGCGGGTGGTAGGCAGCGCCCCATGATGGCGCGTCAAATGAAATGTCGTAGCTGGACCGGGTCATGGTGCCGTATGAGAAGCCCCCGGCCGAGCCAACAACTGGTGGCGGCGGACGTCGTTTCTTGACCGCGTTGGAGGGCAGTGGACGCGGCACCGAGCCGCGTCCCGCGCAGCGGGTAGTGGTCTCTTGACCGTAGCGGAAGAGGTGCCCCACGACGACCTGTGAGGCGATGGCGGGGCACGGACGCGGATCCCGGCCGCATCCAGCAAGGCGGACCGGTCTGCCTCTTGCAGACCGGATGGGGCGCGAACCCCCAGCAGGCCGGACCCGAGCCCAGCGGGCCGGACCCACACTAGCGGGCTGGACCCACACCAACGAGCTGGATCCTAACCCTCTTCAGGCTGGGCTGGACTAGGCCGGGTCACCGAGCGACTCGACTGGCTGGACCCTCGGCCAACCGGGCCGGGTCAAGCAAGGCCTATTGGGCCCAGCCCACTGGCGAGGTCGGACCATACCGACCCCGACCCACACCAGGTCAGGTCGGGTCCATCATAATGAACCGGGGTATGTGAAACCCCCGAGACGGGTTGGTCGGGTCGGACCGGGCCCCATTGCAATTGGCCCCTTTGTTACTAAAACGCTCGTATCTTACAAATCGCGTGTCCGATTGATGGGTCGTTTGTGGCGTTAACACCCTTCGAGGAGTCGGATCATTCGACATTATTTGTGGTGACTTTCATGGACGTCGAGAAGTGACAAATGGCTTGAGGAGCGATTCTCCCAAGCGCGCTACGTATGGAACCCTGCGATTGATTGAGACCTGAAGACTGCTCGAGGATGGCCCGATGGGAAGTGACTCTGTGCGACCGAGCATGCCCACGGTGGGGAGCGGCTCTGTGTGACCCGGAAGACCCACAGTACTCGACAGGAAGAGTACCTCAGTTCGACTAAGGTGGGAAGCGGCTCTGTGTGACCCGACATGCCTACAGTGGAGAGCGGCTCTGTGTGACCCAGCATACTCACAATACTCATCAGGGATGAGTACCACATCAGTTCACGGTTAGTGGGAAGCAGCTTTGTGTGACCCGGAAGTCCCACTGTACTCGATAGAGGAGGAGTTCTCCAGCGGCCGAGGAGTTCGATGTGTTGTGACTGATGATGCTACTGTTACTACCCTAGAATATACCTGGTGTGAGTTGCCTTGTGTTTCATGTTTTACTTTCATGAATTTCTATGTGTTCTTTTTTTTTGGGGTCCCTACTGAGTACTGTGTTACTCACCCCTACATGGGCTCCCCCTACATGTGTTGTGTTTGGTGCAGACGACTGACGTTTTGAATGGGGTGCTCAGGGAGATAGGACGGACGGACGCTACGACAGTGGACTTGGTGGCCTAAGACCAGGCAGGGCCTAGTAGGACCGGGCAAATAGGACGTACTACTTCTACTTCTAATAGCTTCACTACTCTCACGATCAGGTGGGGTTTACAGTAGATGACCATCATATCACTTTTCATACATTACAGTTTTTAGTACTTTTTCTTGGGTTTGTATTCTGGCCCACTTTCTTCCAACTGTACTTGCACTCAGTTTATTCAGGGATATGGTTTTTCCCTTTTTGTGAGTTGGGACTTGGTTGGGTGTATGTCTGCATACAGGTATCCAGGCTAATGTCTCTCACTTGCAGGTTGACACCTTTTGCGCTTGTCACCAGACCTTGGCCTTTGGGAGGCTGTCTTGGGGTAGTTACGACGCTGGCCCTAGGGTACGGGTCGTGACATATTTCATTTCATGTTGTAATGTAATATTTATGTTTTTATCTAGTTTTCAAAAGCTACTAAACTAATTGGTCATTTGGGACGCGATCGCTTGTACTTAGTACCAATGTAAAGTAACCACTGACTGAGCTACTAGGGTCGGGGTCTTACAGGAGTGCTGATAGAAGGAGATTTTGAGGCCCCTCAGATAAAAAAAATAATTTTAAAAAATAATTTTTCGCTTTTATCAACACTCAAAATGTGTTGATAAAGACACTCTTTTATCTATGCTAAAAAAACTCTGATAAAAGTTGTGATCTTTCAAGACCACTTAACCCGCCGATGCTTTTTAATGATGACAATTGCTATATTGAGCACGAGAAAAAGTGTTTTTTTTGTAGTAGCTGCCACAACTCTTCTTCTTTGGTTGGTGGATTACTCATCAATCATGTTATTTTTTCATTTATTATATTAAAAGCTGAATTAACATCAAATATAATAAAAAACCTTTGAGTACTTTAATTATTACTAAATAAATTATTTATATTTATATATTGTATTGATTGTATATATATAAAAATAATTATTTATTAACTATATTTAAAATTATTAATTATAACTAAAAAATTATTATTTATATAAATATTTTTTATTTGTATACGTGTGATATACAGGTAAACCAACACATGCATGTGTCTGTTCAATTACTACAAACATACACATACATAATAATACACAAACATACACATACACATACACATGTATGGAAACAGACACACATTCATACATACATACATATAGGATCCCTTTCGAGGGAGAGCACCATCGTGAAACAGATGTATGAGTGTCAAAGAGCCTATGTTGATCAGAGTCCTTATTCCACCCCGTAATTCTGGAGGAAGCTTGTTCAATCCATAACCCGGAAGGCTTTGCTGTGTGATTAATGATGAAGTCATTTCATCGAACCCAGATGATCCAAGCCATAATGCACAAAGATGCAACTTTATCAGCAGAGATTGGAGAAGACCACAACATCAGCAGTGCTGGAAGGTTTGTCGTCGTATCCAGCATAAACTCCACAACAAACCTCCACCCCTGGGCATTGGATGATTTCATCCAGGGGGGATTCTAGTACACTCGAGCAAAGAGGACATTGCTTGGACTTTTGGCCTGGGACCATCATGGCCAAATCATCCTCGTCAACACATGAATCAAAGCATGCCCTCTAGGAGTCTGTTGTTGCTGAAGCATACGCTATCCTTGTCGGGCTATCTTTTGCAAAAGATTTTGGATGAGAAGCTATTCACATTGAATCAGATTGTCTCACCATCATCAACGTTATCGGGCTTCATGACGACGACCTCCAATCTTTTGGCTTCCTCATCAGGAAAATCTAGTCTCTCTGTCAAAGCTTCACAATCTGCTACTTCTCTTTCATTAGAAGGGACAAAAATGAAGAAGCTCAACACATGGCTTCTTGTGGCCTTTATGGGGCAAATCAACTTTGACTTGATCATTTTCCTTCATGGTTGCATGACTTTGTAAATGCTGATCTTTTTGATTAATATATCATCTTCCTTTGTCATATATATATATACACACACATACATACATACATATACACACATGCATAGATGTATTAACCCCTCATTATTAAAACACACACATAGATATAAATATATGTGTGTATAGTGTGCCAATATATATATGCAGACACATAAATATAAATATATATGTGTGTGTATTTATTAAAAATTATATAATATGAATATATATATATATATATATTGTAGAATTATAAACTTTGAGTTTAAATATATTATAAAAAAGTATAAATGATTATATATATATATATATTGTATTTATATAAATATATATTTATTGTTATATAAATCACATTTAATATTATATAAATATGTATTTATAAGATATGGTGTCATTTATGAGCACTTAAAAAATCGTTAATAAATTGCACTCTTTATCAGTGCTAAATAAAGCATTGACTAAAAAAATACTAACAAAGGTTGACATATTGTTAATGTTTTTTTAGCACAGGTAAATGACACATTTATGAATGCTTTTATTTAGTAGTGATAAAATTATACTCTTTATTAGGATTTTTTCGGTGTTGATAAACGATAGTGCTAAATTTCGTCGTTTCATAAGTGTAATTTTATGTATATTATATGTATTTGAACAAACAATATATGATATACATGTATTTGATTTTATACAATATATTGTATATACATGTAAATAAATAAATATATATATATATATATATATTAATAAATTGGGTATAGATATTTTGGCCCCTAAAATATTCCCAATTTGTTTTTTGGAAAAAATTTGATGGGTTTGAAAAGCACCGCTAATCACTTAGATTAGCGGCGGTTATTAACCCCTCAATTTTTTTTAAACAAATTTGATTTTTATATATATATATTTATATTGATTTGTATAATATATAAATCCTCACCACAGTCCGTGTTGAAATATCCGTGGAAAGAGTTGTGTTTCATACTATTATATACAAGAAATGCAAATCAATGGATGGAGGCGGCGGTACATTTGAGAGAGAAGTGTGATTTGGTGGCAAGGAGAGCGAGGTTTCAGTGAAGTCCGCAAGCTTTTTTGAGGGAGAGGTAGCCGCGGTTTCATTGGGTGGTTGATGAGTAATGAGGGAAATGAAAGGGAGTGTGATTTGGTCGGCCCCATCAACATGATGGCAACCCTAATAATGCATACCATACGCATTTGTTTTAAAAAACAGATGATGAAACTGGAACGCATCACCATTCCCGCCTCTCCAAATGCCTGGATGGTGGATGGAACGCATGATTTTAGCTCTCTACCTTATTAGTAAATATATATATAATTATATAAATATATTTATAACTATATACAAATATTTATAAATATATTTAATTATAATTATACTTATAAATATATATATATATATATATATTTATTTATATTTATATATTTGTAAATAAGATTTATTTTACCATAAGTATATATATATACAAATATTTATTAATATATTTAATTATAATTATAATTATAAAAAAATAAATAAATATTTTTATATTTGAAAATAAGATTTATATTGCCATAAGTGTATATATATGTATATATAGATATATATTTAAAAGTAATATATAAATATGAATTATATAACTTTTAATAAAAAATTATTCTCATAATTTTATATTTATTATATTTATGATTATATATACTTAAATATTAATAATTATATATCACTCTGAATGGCCTGAAGACCCATTTTTATTCATTTTTGATAATCCTCATTTTAAGGGTTGAAGGGAAACCCTTACATGGCCTGTAGGATTTATGACATTACATGACCCGAAGGTCTTAGAGGACACCATCCATACTATAACTACTCGAAACTGCTCCTCCCCAACGTCTACATCATGATTTTAGCTCTCTACATTCACATGACTGTTCGACTAGGCTTCACGTGCATACACAGGCTGGTCTCGATAGCAATTGTCTTACCCTCTCATTCTTTCAGTCCATTAGCTCTGCTATGGTGAATGCGTCTTGCTCTGAATCCTCATTTGGAGCATGCTCCTTGTAGAGTCTGTCTGGTCCATTTAAGCACAATTTCATGTGGCACAAAGGCCTTGATATAAGAACCCGTTTTTTCACTCAGGTATGGATTCTTTTCATTTTGTTCTAAATCATTACTTTGGACCAAATATGGATGCCTAATGGGTTAGCAGAAGTTTTAGGGGTGTCTGGGGATTGTTCGGAGCCCGGAACACATCTTTTTGGGGGAACTAGCCAAGTCGCACGGTTGACGCATAGTTTGCCTAAACGTGCAGATGATGTTTTTCCTGACAGAGCCACCTCGCATGGTTGACGCACGGCCGTGCGGCCTAACAGTGCAAGTGCCCCTTCTTCCCATGTAACCGTGTAGAAAAACCATACACATGCCATTTTTCTGGGTAATTTTACAATTTTACCTTTAATGATCTAATTACCCCCTCCTTCTTCCCTAATCCGTAAACCAGCGGGATTAGCCTCCATTGCTCTCATTTTGAATCTTTTTGAAGACCTGAACAAGGGATCAAGAAATATCCTTTATCTGAGGTCCGATCGAGCTTATGTTCATCACTTTGGATATGCAACGACAAGTACTTGAGTCTGTTTAAGTCTTTTCTCTTCTCTTTTGCTCGTGACCTAGATATCGTGGTGTGAGCGTTTTCACTTTTTCATAGATATACTCTGATCCGAGCCAAATCAAGGTCCAATACCAGAGGAGGATAGTCGTACAAGCCTTAAGTGGGTGGTCTATAACTCATCCATCAAGTTCGTTGATTTTGGATTTGTCGTGTGGGCCCCACCGATTTCACCGGGTGCTATTAATAGAATTTTTATGTCATTCTTATACTCATTAGAAGCTTATGGTTATGATCTCTCCAAATATGTGATTAGTTGTTAGTGTTTATTCCCACAACTCCATTCATTCCATGTATGATTTTATGCCATAATTGTCGTTTTAGTGTTTTGACACGTTTGAGCCACCGTTCGAGTGTGCCTTCGCTTGACCTTCCTAATGGGTAAATGTTTCTATATTAAATGGATTATTTGTAATGAGAATTACATAATTGAAAGTACCATGTATGCTCACCAATTGACCCGCCTAAGGTGAGTACTTAAATTTGACAATAAAATGTGAAATGTGAATCAGAAAGTATACTAAGTATATGACTTGGCCTTAAATGTAAATAAATGGTAGGTTTCATATCTGTAGTACCCCTTGCCACATTACTGGAAGGCAGAGGAATGAACATTGAATATGGAATATTCTTTAAATGGATTAAATGAATGGTTGCATGATACTTGGCCCTGTCACACTAATGAAAGCCAATGATTGAACCAAATGACTTGATTAAAAGGTTGCATGCTACTTGACCTTATCACTCTAATGAAAAGAAGAGCTTGAACAAAATGAAATATTACATGACTTCAATATCAAGCAGGAATGACATGCCTCGATCTCTCCTTAGATTCAGATCAGAGAATGCCTTATGCACTCAGGAACCCCATTCCGATTCAAGGATACAACTTACATAGGTTGAGAACCATCTAGATCCTAATCCTTGTCTATTCGTTGGATGCCTGGTATGACACCGTAGGATCCCTTAAATATCAGCATAGGATGCCTCAGATACACTTCTTGGATCCAGCATTGACAAGTAGGTGCCATAGTTATAACCCTAGGGCACTGTCTCTACTTAGACCCATTTTACCTTGGATGATCACCTTAGATTCGGTAGACACCTCATTGTGGAATGCCTTGGACTATGCTCTTTGGATTACACTCTTACCCATGCCAGGCTACAGTTATTACTGAGTTGGTGATCCTTGAGTTCTACATCACCTTGGTTATTACCTTTGGACTTCATTATCAAATATCATTAATCATGGTCTCCTTGTTACATCTTGGAACCTTCACTATTTATACTATCATGGTGTGATGTTAGTGTTTGATATGCCTCACATGACCTATCAACATAAATTGGTAATTTCTTAATTAATGAATTGGTTATAGGTTCAGACACCGGTCTAGGGCTGAAGTAGGTACTTGGGTATTTAGTTACATTGTACTGCTTTAATTTATATATGCATGTCTGCAGACTATTACATTTTAAATTACACGGGTCAGATGTTATAGACACCATTGGTGGTGGCCCACTGAGATTTATCTCACACCCTCTCCGGGCGTCATTTCGTACCTATATTCGATTACATGGTTTCTTATTACTTCAGAATTAAAGCACACTTATTACAACATATAACAAAACCAAGAAAGGACCGTATAGGTATAGTGTCTTTAGAAACTGGGAAACATAAACAACTGGTTCATAAAGCATCTACTTTGCCTCCCATTTATTTCATCATATCTAGAGTCCCTTTTTGGCATATTCTACTTAATAACCTTCTTCCTGACCTGGGGAAATAAAACATACAAAAGGGTGAGCTCAAATGCTCAGTAAGGGTAAACAAAAGAAATATCAATCACATCATATACATAAGCACATAACTTTTGGAAATCTTAACCTGCAAAAGAGATCATAATTTCATAACATAGGATAAATCATAGTAGTGAAATGTAATACCAATAATCATAACTTATAACATGAAACATTGTGGCATACACACATAATCATAGACAATTATTTCTTATTAGTCAAGACTCATTGTCAAGACTATCATAGTGGACAAAGTCCATTTCTGAACCGAGTTCACTCCTCCTTTTAGTCCTGTTTCACTGAACCGGTATAACCTACCGTTCCATCCATGTCTATCTCATGAGATATAAAATCTTTACCCAATGCATTGGATGGAGATATAGGTCCCAACCATCTCATAATGATACCATTCTTATGTGTGCCACAAAATCATAAAACATACATCATAGCATAACCCATGTAATAAAAATGGGAATCTTAAACATCATGACATCATAAAACAATTCATATAAGACAAAGTAATACATAAAAATATTTCCATCACAACATAATCAAATCCATGTAATAATAGGGATAGAAACAGAACCCTATATTATCTTAGATGGAAAATAATTTTGATAAAACACCTGAATTCCATTCTTGAGGAAAATATCCTTTCTACTTCAAAAACACTTTTCCTTTCTTAACATGTCATACAATTATAAACTAAGAGAAGTTGATTAAAAATAAACTTTAAAACTTGTAAATGAAGATTCTTGGAAATAATGTTTTAAAAATCCATTCATGCCGTATATGTTAAGAAAAAACATTCTCCGTACTTTTATCGGAAAAGTCAAAAAGTACCTCGTACAAAAAACGACAAAAGATTCCTTTCATATCCTTTACTAAAAACTCACCGAAGGGTAAAATTGGATTTAAAAAATTGTAGGTGGATGGAAATAACATTACATATTGAGGAAACATGGATTTGGATAATAAAATACACCCTAGTAAATACTAACGTATAAACAATCTCGGATAAAAATGAGATTGTGATATTTCCCTTACCTTAGGTCCGATATGATTTGTACGTGTCCGAACCTCCTGTATAATGATTTAAATAATGTTATTGACTTATTCCATAATCATACTTATTTTTATGATATCATATATTCTCATATTCTTAGCTTCTTAGTAGTAATATTTCATTGCTACTTGTTATTCGGGTGTTTATAAATTTTTGTTCTTATGCGTGTTTTGTCGAATAAATTATTATTCTTCGCTTTAGGTTATAGATACCTAATTTCTAGAATGGTATTAGTGTAATATATATCATATTCATTCATTCAATTCATTTATATAATCATTATGAAATGAAGATCATGTAGAACGAGTCGCATCACATCGTGGAGACGGTATTCCGTACGTACGCACGAGTGATGATATAGTTTCTATGATCGTGGAATTGTATTGGAGTGTATGTATACTATTTTAGAATTAGTATCACTTTATAATAGTCATATATAGTTATTATTTACACCATTATACCCATCCAAGTAAGGTGGTGGTGGAAAATAGATTACACCACGGCGTGGAGACGGTATTCCGTACTTACGCACGCGCGGTGATTTTTTTTCCGTAGGATGGATAGATGGTGAAATAGGGTTGTTTCATAATTATAATAACATATAGGTATATGAGTGATACTGATGTTATTACTTCATAATGAAACAACTAAAGAATAATAAGTGGAAGAAGAAATAAAGATGAATGAATCGGTAACGGACATTACCTCTTATTTGAAGTGCTTCTTTGAGACCTCCTTTTAGGGTACTAAAATAGGTCTTTGAAGAAGGCCAGAAACTCTAGGATGTTTCTAGGGAAGTGGAGAGAATAAATTGGCAGGGGTTGGCCGAGCTTGAAGGCTCAAAGTGGTGTGAGGAAGAGGGGGAGGAGGTGCCCTTTTATAAGGGAGGAGGGGGACTCCTTTGAAAAAACTAAAAATATTATTTTATTATAAAGTCAAGCTCAGTTTTAAATAGCTCCAAATTTATTTATTTCAAAGCTAAGGTGGGTATGTGTCGAAATCCTCTCATTCAATAGAATTTATACAAGTTTAGGTTCCTATTTTAACCTTATCATTTAGATTTAACATTAAGTTAAATAATTTTACTTTTACCGTGTCTTCTTGTGTTCTTATACTATAAGGTTAATAAACTTACTATAAGCATCCAAAAGAATCCCAAGTTGTTTATTATTAATATATATAACCTTATATAATTCATTTGGCCGAACCTTAGATTTTTAGGAATAAAATAACAATTACTAATATAATATTTGTTTTAAAAACTATTTTATGTCAATTTTGACACTATTTAGTAATTAAATTTTGTGAAAATCATAACAGAATGACTAGTTCGAAAAAAGTTAATTAAATCAATACTAACATGTCATATTAATCTATATAATTAGTGGAATTCATAAAAAGTCTCAAATTACATTTATTTTGGTGTTTATAACATCAATTATGTCAGTATTTCATTAATAAGATAATTAATGCATCATCTTTGTGTCATAAATAAATTAAATTATTTAATTTCTAAAAATTACAAATAAATTACCATTATGTAGGAAATCTTTTTATCATTCTAATGAATATTTGTAGTCAAATTCATCTTATGTATAACCCCATATTAAATTTTTTTTACTTATTAAACTTTGATTTTAACTATTTTAACCCTTCTTTAAATAAATTAATAATAAATGTCCTAATCTAATCCAACTGGGCCTAAATGGTTATATTTTATTCCTAAGGTTTTTTTGGTCGAATTACACTTATACAATAGAATTAGGACATGTGTTAGGGTAATAATAATATCATTTTTACCCTTAATTACCCTATTTACTTTTAACCGTGGTAAAAAAAAGTAAAAAGTTACTATTCACCAAAAAATTATTTTCATCTCATTGAACCACATTTTACTTACTGACATCAACCGTGTCTCTCGGATTTTCGAAATTCCACTCACAAAAGCGGTAAAATTAATTTTTATGAAAAAATTAGTTTTTTAACTACCACTTTGTGGTTTCACTATTCATCAAAAATTGAAAGTTTTCAGAAAAATACCAAAATTTCACCCTAGGCTAATTTCGATATTCCGAATCCAAAAATGAAGTCCATTTTGAAAAATAAAATTTATAAAATTTCAAAAAGTGGTTATTACTATTCATAACGGCTAGTTTTCATAATATTTTAATAGCATATCATTGTTTAGTGAAACTCGGTATTGCGTACGACGCAAGCTATCGAGGAAGGTCGCGATTTCATGTAAAGCAAGCCAAGCAAGTGTTGTGTAGAAAAAGATTGCTTTGATGATTTATATAACATAAAAGTCTCGGGTGTTACATTATACCCCCCTTAAAATGAATTTCTCCCTCAAAATTCATCACTTTGTAACAAACAGATGAGGATACCTCTCCCTCATCATATCCTCAAACTCCCATGTAGCTTCTTCTAATTGGTGGTTCCTCCATAAAACTTTCACCAATCGAGTGGTCTTGTTTCATAGGACTTTTTCGCTACGATCCAGAATCTCTATCGGTTGTTCTTCATAAGAAAGATCTTTCTCCAGCGGTACAACTTCTGAGCTAAGTACATGTGAAGGATCAGGTATGTACTTTCTCAGGAGAGATACATGGAACACATCGTGAACTTGAGAGAGATTCGTTGGAAGCGCCAATCGGTAAGCTACCTTCCCAACATGATCCAGTATTTCAAAAGGGCCAATATATCTAGGGTTCAACTTCCCCTTCTTTCCAAATCTCATAACCCTCTTCCAGGGAGATATTCGTAAGAACACTTTATCACCCACTTCAAACTCTAGGTCTTTTCTTCAGTTGTCGGCATAAATTTTCTGTCGACTCTGAGCTGCTCTTATGTGTTGTTGAATAGATCTGACCTTTTCTTCCATTTCATCAACGAGATCAGGTCCTAATAGCTTTCTTTCCCCAACTTCATCCCAACAAGTTAGAGTCCTGCATTTCTTTCCATAGAGAGCTTCATAAGGAGCCATCTGAATACTAGAGTGAAAGTTATTATTATAAGAAAATTCCACCAAAGGTAGGTGTTGATCCCAACCACCTTTGAAATCCATAGAGAAAGCTCTCAACATATCTTCTAGAGTTTGAATTGTTCTCTCAGACTGACCGTCTGTCTAAGGATGATAAGCAGTACTGAAACTCAACTCTGTATCCAGAGAATGCTGAAGACTTCGCAAGAACTTCGAGGTAAATCTTGGATCCCGATCAGATATAATAGAAAGTGGTACTCCATGCAATCTTACCACTTCCTTTATATATATCCTGGCAAGCTGATCCAGAGAGAAATATTCTCTAATAGCAATGAAGTGTGCAGACTTTGTAAGACGATCAACTATGACCCAGATAGCATTATTTCCTTTGGATGTTTTAGAAAGTCCTGTGACAAAGTCTATATTGATGTTTTCCCATTTCCATTCGGGTATGAGTAATGGTTGTAACATCCCCTTAGACTTCTGTCTCTCAGCTTTAACTTGCTGACAAACCATGCATCGAGAGACATATTCAGCAACATCTCTTTTCATGCCATCCCACCAGAAGTACTCTTTCAAGTCCCTATACATCTTCGTGCTTCCAGGATGAATAGAGAATGAAGAACTATGATCCTCGTCCAGCAGCTCCTTCTTTAATTCGGGGATGGGAGGAACACAAACCCGATTCCTGAACATTATTATCCCATCACAATCAAGGTTGAATTCAGGAACATTTCTCACCTTCTTTTGTAACTCGACATCTTCTTTCTGTGCCTCTTTAATCTTCACATGTATAGATGGTTGAACATTCATTTGAGAAAGATACGATTTTCCCATTTCATTATAATTCCAAGATCCATCCTTTGTAAATTCATAAATATTGGATCTTTAGTTATCCTCATCATGGATAAACTAGCATGGTCTTGTCGACTTAATGCATCTGCCACCTTGTTTGCTTTCCCAGGGTGGTAATGGATTGAGCAGTCGTAATGCTTAATCAGCTCCAACCATCTTCTTTGGCGCATATTCAGCTCCTTTTGTGTGAAAATATACTTTAAACTTTTATGATCAGTATAAATATCACACCTTTTACCATAAAGGTAATGCCTCCAAATCTTTAATGCATAGATTACCGCAGCTAACTCCAAATCATGTGTTGGGTAATTTTTCTCATGGATTTTCAACTGTCGTGAGTCATAAGATATCACCATATCATTTTGCATAATAACACACCCCAATCCCTTCTTGGATGCATCACTGTAGATCACAAACCTTTCTTCACGACAAGGCAGTGTGAGCACAGGTGCACTGGATAACCTTCTATTGAACTCCTTGAAATTCTCTTCACATTCCTCCGTCCAAACAAACTTAACTCCTTTCTGAGTCAACTTGGTGAGTGGATTAGATAATCATGAAAAATCTTTCACAAAACGTTGATAATATCCAGACAAACCAAGAAAACTTCGGATCTCGGTTACTGTTGTTGGTCTAGACCATCTTTCGATAACCTCTTTTTTTGCTGGATCCACAGATATCCCCTCTTTTGAGATTATGTGACCCAAAAATGCAACTTTTTGAAGCCAAAATTCACACTTGGTAAATTTGGCATAAAGCTTATCCTTTCTCAGGGTCTTCAATATAATTCTCAAGTGATCTTCATGTTCTTCCATTCTCTTTGAATAGACAAGAATATAGTCTATAAAGACTACCACAAACTGATCAAGATAGTCTTTAAAGACTCTATTCATTAGATCCATGAAGATAGAAGGGGAATTAGTAAGACCAAATGGCATCACTATAAATTCATAGTGTCCATACCTTGTACGGAAAGCCGTCTTTGGTATATCCTCTCTTTTGACCCTTAATTGATGATACCCTGAACGAAGATCAATCTTGGAAAAGTATTGAGCTCCGCGTAGTTGGTCAAATAGGTCATCAATGCGCGGGAGAGGATATTTGTTCTTGATAGTGATCTTGTTAAGTTCTTGATAATCAATGCAGAGTCTCATTGATCCATCTTTCTTCTTAACAAACAGAACAGGTGCTCCCCAAGGTGACGCACTAGGGCGTATGAACCCCTTATCAAGATTCTCTTGGAGTTGCTTCTTCAATTCCTGCAACTCAATTGGGGCCATTCTATAAGGTGTCTTTGAAATAGGCAAAGCACCCAGTACGAGTTCTATTGAAAACTCAACTTCACGATTCGGTGGAAGACCCGGTAATTCCTCCGGAAAGACATCATCAAAATCCTATACAATGGGCATATTCTTAATCGTGAGTTTCTCACCAACCATTTGAGATAAATAACCTTCATTTAGTGGAATCAATACCCATAAAATGGAAGAAATTTCCACTGGAAGGTTATGTTCATCCTTGCATCGATAGACGATCATAGATTGATACGGAATATGAAATGTGACTTCCCTTATTTGGAAATTGATATGAGATCCATGTAGAGAAAGACAATCCATGCCAAGAATCACATCAAATTCCACTATAGGAAGGATCACAAGATTTGCAGGAATCACTTTCCCACAAACTTCAATCAGAGAAGAATTTTAAACTTTTGATGCGATTGTTGTACCATTAGGTGTTGTCACAGCTAACTCAACATCTAATTGTTGAGGTAATACGGTGATACCCTTAGAAAATTCTTCATAAATAAAGGAGTGGGTGGATCCAGAATCAAATAAAACATTTGCTACTTTAGATTGGATGGTAAGTGTACCTTTCACCACATCGTTATCGTACTCCACATCGCTGATAGAAATTGAATGTGACTTTCCTTTTTCTTTAGCCTTAAGAGTTTGTTGACGTCGACCATCATCATCAAACCTTGGATTAGGGAATTTATTGGCATAATGTACCATCTCCTTGCAATTGAAACATTGAAGTGTAGTAGGGTCATTATATGTATCCCTTCTTTTGTTTGCATCATTAGACATCTTCTTCCCATCATCGCGGCATTCAAATGCCCGATGACCTTCCTTTACACATTTGAAACATTTACTTATCCCTTTAAGACAACTCCATCCATGTTTCTTTCCACACTTTGAGCATAAGGGAAAGCTCATCTTATTTTCAGTGTGCTCTTTAGATTTTCCTTTAAATTCCATTTTCCTCTTCTTATCAAACCCATATGACTGATGGGTTACTCCAATCTCCATCTCAACTTTGAGAGCACATTGAATGATTTCCTCGTAGCTATTGAAGTCCCTTATGGATAAGGCCCTTCGAAGACTTGGTTTTATGCCACTAAATAATCAATCGATCTTACTCTCAGGTTGGATAATAATACCAGAAGCGTACCTTGAAAGTCTTGTAAAATTTGCTTCATAGGTACCAACAGATTCATCATCCTTTTGCTTCAGTTCAAGAAACTCTTTCTCCATCTTTTTTCAGAGAATATGAGGGAAGTACTTATTGAAAAATAAGTTCTTGAACTCGTCCCATTCCATGGACTCAATTTCATCCCTTTGCCTCATATTCTTAATAAGATTCCACAATTGATCAGCATCACCTTCCAAACGATACACTGCTAAGATGACTTTATCATGCTCAGAACACTGAAGAACTGAAAATATCTTTTCAGTAGTACTAATCCATTGTTCAGCAACTAATGGATCAGTAGACCCGCTGAATGAAGGTGGACGCTGTCTCATGAAGGATTCAACAGAATGTTGCTCCTTCCTTTGCTCGTTTGGAAGTCCTGCATGATTCATAGCTTGAGAAATTGTGTGATCATGGCTACACGATTTTGCATTCCAGCTCCCATAACGTTTGGTTGCTCAGGGGGACAATCATTGCATTGCCTGTCGCATTCCGCATTAACACGGTTCCTTCAGGTTCCAGCCATTGACTAAAACCAAGAAGAATAGTGTGAGCAACACTAATTATAATAGGAAAACTACATAATCCAGAATAAAATTTCACACTTAAGGTATTATCCTAGGTTATTCATGGCCATTTCTAAAACACTAAGATTGTGTTCTATGCTTAGACTTATCCTTAGGGTTCTTACTAAGGCTTTCACATCCTAGTTTCCAATGGTTGACTATACCTTTCCTCTGATACCAACTATAACGACCCATACTTTACATACATTGTCATTAATTCAGAATTGAAGCACACTTATTACAACATATAACCAAACCACGAAACGACCGTATAGGTATAGTGTCTTTAGAAACTTGGAAACATAAAAAACTGGTTCATAAAGCATCTACTTTGCCTCCCATTTATTTCATCATATCTAGAGTCCCTTTTTGGAATATTCTACTTAATAAACTTCTTCCTGACCTGGGGAAATAAAACATACAAAAGGGTGAGATCAAATGCTCAGTAAGGGTAAAAAAAGAAATATCAATCACATCATATACATAAGCACATAAATTTTGGAAATCTTAACCTGCAAAAGAGATCATAATATCATAACATGGGATAAATCATAGTAGTGAAATGTAATCCCAATAATCATAACTTAAAACATGAAACTTTGTGTCATACACACATAATCATAGAGAATCATTTCTTATTAGTCAAGACTCATTTCCAAACCTATCTTAGTGGACAAAGTCCATTTTTGAACCGAGTTCACTCCTCGTTTTAGTCCTGTTTCACTGAACCGGTATAACCTACCGTTCCAGCCATGTATATCTCATGAGATATAAAATATTTACCCAATGCATTGGATGGAGATATAGGTCCCACCCATCTCATAATGATACCATTCTTATGTGTGCCACAAAATCATAAAACATACATCATAGCATAACCCATGTAATAAAAATGGGAATCTTAAACATCGTGACATCATAAAACAATTCATATAAGATAAAGGAATACATAAAAATATTTCCATCACAACATAATCAAATCCATGTAATAATAGGGATAGAAACAGAACCCTATATTATCTTAGATGGAAAATAATTTTGATAAAACACTTGAACTCCATTCTTGAGGAAAATATCCTTTCTACTTCAAAAACACTTTTCCTTTCTTAACATGTCATACAATTATAAACTAAGAGAAGTTGATTAAAAATAAAATTTAAAACTTGTAAAGGAATATTCTTGGAAATAATGTTTTAAAAATCCATTCATGTCATATAAGTTAAGAAAAAACATTCTTCTTACTTTTGTCGGAAAAGTCAAAAAGTACCTCGTACGAAAAACGACAAAAGATTCATTTCATATCCTTTACTAAAAACTCAGAGAAGGGTAAAATTGAATTTATACAATTGTAGGTGGATTTAAATAATATTACATATTGAGGAAAGATGGATTTGGATGATAAAATACACCCCAGTAAATACTAAAGTATAAACAATCTCGGATAAAAATGAGATTGTGATATTTCCCTTACCTTAGGTCCGATATGCTTTGTACGTGTCCGAACCTCCTGTATAATGATTTAAATAATATTATTGACTTAATCTAGAATCATACTTATTTTTATGATATCATATATGGACATATTCGTAGCTTCTTAGTAGTAATATTTCATTGCTACTTGTTATTCGGGTGTTTATAACTTTTTGTTCTTATGCGTGTTTTGTCGAATAAATTCTTATTCTTCTCTTTAGGTTATAGATACCTCATTTCCAGAATGTTATTAGTGTAATATATATCATATTCATTCATTAAATTCATTTATATAATAATTATGAAATGAAGATCATGTAGAACGAGTCGCATCACATCGTGGAGACGGTATTCCATACATACGCATGAGTGATGATATCATTCCTATGATCGTGGAATTGTATTGGAGTGTATGTATACTATTTAAGAATCATTATCACTTTATAATAGTCATATATAGTCATTATTTACACTATTATACCCATCCAAGTAAGGTGGTGGTGGAAAATAGATTACACCATGGCGTGGAGACGATATTCCGTACGTACGCACGCGCGGTGATTTCTTTTTCCATAGGATGGATAGATGGTGAAATAGGGTTGTTTCATACTTATAATAACATATCAGTATATGAATGATACTGATGTTATTATTTCATAATGAAACAACTAAAAAAGAATAAGTGGAAGAAGAGATACAGATGAATGAATCGGTAACGGACATTACCTCTTCTTTGAAGTGGTTCTTTGAGACCTCCTTTTAGGGTACTAAAATAGGTCTTTAAAGAAGGCCAAAACCTCTAGGATGTTTCTAGGGAAGTGGAGAGAAGAAATTGGCAGGGTTTGGTCGAGCTTGAAGGCTCAAAGTGGTGTGAGGAAGAGGGGGAGGAGGTGCCCTTTTATAAGGGAGGAGAGGGGCTCCTTTGGAAAAACTAAAAATATTATTTTATTATAAATTCAAGTTCTGTTTTAAATAGCTCCAAATTGATTTATTTCGAAGCTAAGGTGGGGATGGGTCGAAATCCACTCATCCAATAGAATTTAGACAAGTTTAGGATCCTATTTTAACCTTGTAATTTAGATTTAACATTAACTTAAATAATTTTACTTTTACCGTGTCTTCTTGTGTTCTTATACTATAAGGTTGATAAACTTACTATAAGGAGCCAAAAGAACCCCAAGTTGTTATTATTAATATATATAACCTTATATAAGTCATTTGGACGAATATTAGATTTTTAGGAACAAAATAACAATTACTAATATAATATTTGTTTTAAAAACTATTTTATGTCAATTTTGACACTATTTAGTAATTAATTTTTGTGAAAATCATAACAGAATGAATAGTTCTAAAAAAGTTAATTAAATCAATACTAACATTTCATATTAATCTATAAAATTAGTGTAATTCATAAAAATTCTCAAATTACATTTATTTTAGTGTTTATAACATCAATTATGGCAGTATTTCATTAATAAGATAATTACTGCATCATCTTTGTGTCATAAATAAATTAAATTATTTAATGTCTAAAAATTACAAATAAACTACCATTATGTATGAAATCTTTTTATATTTCTAATGAATATTTATATTAGAATTTATCTTATGTATAACCCCATATTAAAAATTATTTACTTATTAAACTTTGATTTTAACTATTTTAACCCTTCTTTAAATAAATTAATAATAAATGTCCTAATCTAATCCAACTGGGCCTAAATGGTCATATTTTATTCCTAAGTTTGTTTTTGGTCGAATTACACTTGTCCAATAGAATTAGGACATGTGTTAGGGTAATAATAATATCATTTTTACCCTTAATTACCCTATTTACTTTTAACCGTGGTAAAAAAAGTAAAAAGTTACTATTCACCAAAAAATTATTTTCATCTCATTGAACCACATTTTACTTACTGACATCAACCGTGTCTCTCGGATTTTCGAAATTCCACTCACAGAAGCGGTAAAATTCAGTTTTATGAAAAATTCAGTTTTTTAACTACCACTTAGTGGTTTCACTATTCATCAAAAATTGAAAGTTTTCAGAAAAATACCAAAATTTCACCCTAAGCTAATTTCGATATTCCGAATCAAAAAATGAAGTCCATTTTGAAAAATAAAATTTATAAAATTTCAAAAAGTTGTTATTACTATTCATAACGGCTAGTTTTAATAATATTTTAATAGCATATCATTGTTTAGTGAAACTCGGTATTGCGTACGACGCAAGCTATCGAGGAAGGTCGCGATTTTGTGTAAAGCAAGACAAGCAAGTGTTGTGTAGAAAAATATTCCTTTGATGATTTATATAACATAAAAGTCTCGGGTGTTACAAAACACTTGACTACTTGTTGTTTTATGATGGATCTTGAGAGTAGAGGACCGAGTTGGATCTCAGGATTATTGAAATATTCCTTTGATTTTATTTATAATTTTGTGGAACATGCTATTCCTATTGTCTTGTATCCATGTTTTTCCAGTTTTATAGTGACATGACATATCATCAGTTATTGATTGTCATTCCAATGATTTTAGTTATTGTTATTGTTGTCTCTATTTTCCGATGTGCCTTCTTTTTACTTATATTGCTTTCGAAATTTACCTATGTTTTCATTTATCTGTTGTGCTACACTTTGGTAATGAGGGCATAGTCACCCCAAAGACACACCCTAGGCCCTTGCTGCTAGTCAGAAGCGTCTGGTGTTCAGGGAGATGCGCTGGGAGATGCGCTTGAGTCTATGGGGCCCATCAGGCTTGGGGCACCAATTAAGTGGAATCTTGGTTTGAGACATTAGAATGTGGTATCAAAGGAGTTTCTTTGCTTGACTTTCTATTTGGAGACATTATATTAAAAATTATAAATGCTTGGGACTTGGTCATAAGATGTGCTTGGGAATCGCGAACCCAAGTTCTGGGTAAAATCCAAGTTACCCAAAATTATAATTATTGTTATGCTTTTTCCTATTACTGTTGACATTATTTCACCATCGGGTGACGCACATGTTGTGTGGTGTTGCTGTTTTTTTCACTCTGAGAATTTTATTTCATCCTTGTCCTGATGACATGAGGGAAAGGAGTATTGTCACATGCATCATTATAGCCACCTAGATTTCACACGTCATGCATATTTCCATGCCATATAGGTGAATTTCACTGTATGTATTTCTTGATATGTCTGTGATTGTTGAGTGATGATGTGATAGATATCTTATGCTTGTATTACTTTTGGTTGAAATAGAGCGATTTCATGTCTCAATTCATGAGGTTTATGAGCCCTCATAGGTTGGGATGAGTAATTTACCAAGTTGACCCATTATACTATAAATAAATGGGTGTCATTTCTAGTGATATTTGTATGGGCACTGATTCACTAGAAATGGCTATCAATTAAAAAGTGAATCATGACATATAAAATGAATTGGTTTCACATCCTTATCCAGACTTGTCCTGTTTATGAAAGGTAAAGGAGTGAACCTAGTAGTTAAATGTAAAATGAAATGAAACTTATACTTGAGAACTTACCGATACCTGATCGTCTATGTGGGTAGTTTGGGTATTATACCTTGGGTCGTGAGTTTTCTTACATTCAGCTTCTATTAGTGATGACATATTTCTTCTTAATCTTGTTTTAAGGCATGTTCTTGGAATTTGTAGACCAATGCCACCATGAAATCCTCATATCATATGCTATAGGGTGACGATGAATGTGCAACAGACATGGTGGGCCCGAGACACCACTCTTTCCTCTAGGAGTTCCACTTGAGGCACCTCCTATTATACTTTATCTGGGTACCGATGCCCAAGTCTGTGATAGTTTTCTATGTATGATGCAGTCCACGCATTGTGCTTTATGTCTTTCACCTAAAATGGTGAATCTAACCCGTGAGTTCTAGCAGCAGGATCCTCTTACTTTTTTAGGGGATGGCGGTCCGCAGGCTGCTGAGTCTTGGATAGAATCAACCCTATCTATCATTGATCATCTAGAAACGCCTCCAGAGTGGAGAGTCAAGATTTCCACATACATTCTTTGGGATTCGTCCAAGCACTGGTGGGATGTGATTACCCAGGATGGTTGTCATCAGGGCATGTTATGGGTTTATTTACAAACTTCCTTCTATGATTAGTTCTTTCCTCGAACCCTGAGTGCTGACAGGGCTAGAGAGTTCATGCATCTCGAGCAGGGTTCTATGTCAATTATGGAATATTTAGAACTTTTCATAGAGTTGAAGTTCTTCACACCACTTTTAGTATGTGATGATCTTTCACATGCTAGACCCTTTGAGGATGAGATCTTGTACGTCACCCGTACGCATGTGAGTGTCTTTCGCTCACCTACTTTTTCTGAAATAGTCAATCGGGCTCTTATCACTGAGCATAACCTGAGGGACGACAATAGAACTGAGCATAGAAGACCAGTGTCGAGGCAGGCCATTAGTTCTTCTGGTGGTAGGACACGTTCCCTCGAGGTCTTTCATTAGGGAAATGAAAACCAGAGTTCCCATTTCAATAGCTCTATAGAGTGTCATTAGTGTGAATGATGGGGGAACAAGAAGCCTCAATTTGACATAGACCCAATGGAGTGTCAGTATTACAGCCACATGGGGCATCTACAACATTTCTTCAGGACCTTTCCACCAGATTCGAGTGAAAAAGGATCCTCACTAGCTCTACCTTCAGGAGTGGGTTCTTTTACACCACGTCAGGTAGGGAGTTGGAATAGCACAGGTAGGTCTGGCCGAGGAGTAGGTCATGGCCATGGTAGCCAGACCCCTGACCACCAGCGGTGCCAGCAGAGTAGTTATGATCATGGTAGTCCATCTATTGTATAGGTCCATGGATCATGCTAGTTGCTTGCACTACAAAAAATACCCGAGTATCAGACTGCGGGACCATCTACAGTACGAGGTACTATTCTAATAGCCTCTACTACAATACCTGCTTTATTTGATACATGTGCTTAAAAATATTTTATCTCTGTATCTATCGTGGAAATTCTCAGACTATAGATACAATATTATTATGGTGTAATGACTCTAAATATGTCATTAGGGGTATGAACAAAGGGTATACGCTAGTGTTGGGACTGTCCCCTTGAGGTAGGCAGTTACCCTTTCTTTTGGAACCCATTCGTTCTTGAGATGACATGATTCTATTTCATTATAAATATGGACTAGTTGGTTCACTATCATTCCTTTTTAGACTACAACCGCTGTAGGGTATCGTTTACATCACGAGAGGGAAGCAGTTATCTACATAGGGGTGAGTGGGATGTCCAAGCTAGTAGAGCCAGACCAGAGAACCATGGGATAGGTGGAGTGACAACCCAAATTGAAAATATCTTCATGAAGGATCAGGGTTTATGTCAAGCTGATTTCCCTCCAGTAGTGGATCATTTCAGGGATATTCCTTTCCCGACTATTTTTCTGGATTACCTCCTGAGAGAGAGGTAGAGTTTACAATTGAGCTTGTTCCAGGAGCAGCTCCAGTGTCCATTCCTCCTTACAGGATGACACCTACTAAGCTTCAAGAGATCAAGTAATAGTTAGAGGATCTAGATGAAAAAGGATTTATATAGACCATTACATCCTCTTGGGGTTCGCCCGTGCTTCTTGCCAAGAAGGAGGATGTAAACTTAATTCTATGCATGGATTACATAAGGTTGAATCAGCTTACGATCATGAACTAGTATTCACTAACTTGAATAGATGATCTCTTTGACCATCTCTAAGGAAAAAAGGTCTTCTCTAAGATCAACCTGAGATCAGGTTATCATCAGGTATGAGTCAGACCATTAGACTTACCATGTAAAACTTTCTATTGTAGGTATGGTCTGTATGAGTACCTTATTATGCCGTTCAGTTTAACGAACATGCCCACAATTTTCATGGCTATGTTGAATAGGGTGTTCCACCCCTATTTGGATTCTTTTGTCATGGTATTTGTCGATAAATATTAGGGAATTATCACACTTTTAGAGACCATGTCAAACATATTGAGATCATTCTGAGTACACTGAGAGAACATCATCTTTATGAAAATCTTGTTAAGTGCCACTTATGGATCGACAAGGTCCACTAATTGGATCCTGTTATAGCAGAATCATGAGTATCTTTTGACCTATAAAAGGTTAGTGCTGTAGTTTCCTTAGAGCATCTCAAAAACATGTTTTACATACAAAGTTTCTTGGGACTGGCTGGATATTACAGGAGTTTCATATAGGACTTTTCCCTCCTTTCTTCACCTCTTACTGGCCTTACAAGCAAGGTTGTCAAGTTTGTATGGCCAGAGGCATGTGAGAAAGACTTTCAAGAGATGAAAGGGAGGATTGTTTCAGCACCTATTCTGAATCTTCTAGATCCAGGTCTAGGTTATACCATCTTCTGTGATGCATCAGGCATTGACCTAGGAGAAGTGATGATACAAGAATACACATTCTTTGCATTTGGATCTCACCAGTTGATAAATCATGAGAGAAACTACCCAATGCACAACCTTGAGCTAGAAGCATTTTTCCATGCCTTACATTTCTAGAGACACTATCTTTTGGGTGAGCACTTTGTTTTGTACATGGACCACAAGAGCCTCAAATATATCTTATCTCAGCTTGACTTGAACCTTAGATAGCAGATATGGGTCGAATATCTACAATCATTTGATTTTGAGCTTGCATATACTCTTGGGAAGGGTAATGTAGTTACAGAAGCGTTGAGTTAGAAAACTCAGGCACAAGAAGTATGGGAAGCTAGCGATGAATGGAAGATAATGACCTTATTCTCTAAGCTGCACCTAGAGTTTTATGATAGTCACACTACCACAAAACTGGTTTTCCACAGCACCACCCTTTAACATCACTTTTTTTAGCACTAGTAAAGGCCCCCCTTTATCAGGGATTTTTTTAGTGCTGTTAAAGGGGACCCCTTTATCAATGCTTTTTTAGTAGGCCTGATGGGGGGGGGGCTTTATCAGCGCTTTTTCCTAGATATGATAAATTTAAAAAAAAATCATGAAAAATAATATATTGTTATATAAGTATATTTATATTGATATAAATATAATATATTTATTTTAAATATGTTTTAGATAAGTTTAAATATACCATTACATTTAATATATAAGAAATTTAGTGAAAATGGATTTAAAATATTTTAAAAAATATTATTAATTAACAATTTTCTAATTATCATTTAATAATAATTTGAAGACACAAAAAATCAAAAAAAATTAATAAACGATCTAAAATAAGTTGAAAATGTAACTTAAACTTCAAATGGCCATAACTTTTTTTCCGGGTGTCCGTTTGAGCTCTGTAGCATATCAAATCGAAGCTTACGACAATATCTATGCGCTAGTGACCCAATGGAACCTTCCATCACATTTATCAAGGCCAAAAGGCCCAGAAGGCCTATAAAACTGAGTTTTTAGTCGAGATACCCAGATTTTTTAACATTCAAACAGTTATAACTTCTGATCTGGAAGTCCTCTAGGCCTGTACCAAATATCATATCGAATATTGATTCATTTTCTTTGATTTTACTGGTTGTGGAGTTGAAACAGAATTCTGGATTAGAAGTTATGGTCATTTTAACTTTCTATGACTTTTCAGATACACATATATATGTATTTATTCATATATATATATATATATGTGTGTGTGTGTGTGTGTGCGTGCGTGTGTGTGTTGTATATATGTATGTATGTATTTATTTATAAAGACACATAAAAAAACATATTTTATAAAAGTATTTAAAACTAACATTATAAATATATATTAATATTCAAATAAATATACGAATAAAAAATTATAACTAAATATATATAATATATATATAAATAGATATAAATATATATTAATATACGAATATATATATATATATATATATATTAATATATGAATAAATATATATGTATTAATATAACTAAATATATTTATATTAATATGAATCTATATTAATGTACGAATAAATATAACTATATATATATATAAATAAGTATAAATATATATTAATATACGAATATATATATATATATATTAATATATGAATAAATATATATGTATTAATATAACTAAATATATTTATATTAATATGAATCTATGTTAATATATGAATAAATATAACTATACATATATATAGATATATCATTAAATGGAGGAAAAAAACAAATGGATTAGTGGTAAAGGTGTGAGAGTGTTAGGGGGGAGGCCATGGGTTTGAGTTCTAGTGGAAGCAAGGGCGCGCGTGCAAGTGGGAGGGGGTTGCGCGGGCAAGGGAGGCGTGCGGGGTGAGTGGGAGGGGGCTCTTCCTACAACTGATAAGGGGGGGGGGGGGGGGTCAAGCACTGTTAAAAGCTCCCCCTCATTATATATTATTTTTAATTATTTTTAATTTTTTTTGACTTTTATCAATGCTGATAAAAGGGTCCTTTATCAGCACTTTTCTGAGTACTGATAAAAGGGAACCCCTTTATATTCGCCTCGATTAACAACGCTTTTCTAGCGCTGTTAATGCACTTTTCTAGCACTGATAAAGGCCATATTTTTAGTAGTGTAATGAGTAGTATTATCCCTCCTCGTTGATAGTTACATATTCCATCCTTGATAAGGAGAAGGGTATATAGTTTTTAGATCCTGAAGGCTTGGTGCTATATAATAGTATATCAAGAGATAACCTGCCTATAGATTGGTATGTGGATAGAGATGATGTCCTGCATCTACGTGGACATATATGGGTTTATAAATATTTGATAGAGGAATTTATAAAAGAGTTCCAAACCTCCCAGTGGGTAGTTCATCTAGGAATTTTGAAGATGTATCAAGATTTGCGATGCCGATATTGGTGTCCTAGGATGAAATGTCGGATAATAGGCTTTATCACCAGGTGTTCCACTTGCTAGCAGGTGAAGGTCCACTGCAGTCCTAGAATGGAAATGGGAAGATGTGGCCATGGATTTTGTAGTTAGATTACCTTGGTATTTGAGGGGTAGTGATGTTGTATGGGTAGTCATTGACCGACTAATGAAATCATCCCACTTATTTCCCATTCGAGAGGCTTTCTTAGTTGTTGAGTGGGGAAAACTGTATGTTTGTGAGATCATACGACTCCAAGGGGTCCATCATACTATCATTTCAGATAGGGATGCTTTTTTCACATCACGGTTCTAGAAGGTATTGAAGAAGGCTATGAGAACACAGGTTCTTCTAAGCACAACTTTTCACCCTCAGACTAATGGACAATCAGAATGGACAATACAAGTTCTAGTGGATATGATCCGTGCATGTGTCTTTGATTTCGGTGGCTCTTGGTAAAATTATATCTTCTCATTAAGTTTTTTTATAATAAAACCTTTCAATAGAAAATTTAGATGGATCCTTTTGAGGCCTTATATGTTAGGACATGTTGTTCACTGCTGTGTTGGCTAGAGGTAGGTGGGGTAGCCCTACTAGGTCCTCGTCTTTCTCAGGAGACTTTAGAGAAGGTTCATTTAATCATAAAGCATATTTCTACTGCCCAGTATAGAAAAAAATCTTATACCGATCGTCATTGAATAAATCTATAGTTTGAGGTCCGGGATTGTGTTTTCCTTCGGGTATCACCCAGGCTAGGGCATAGACAGTTACAAAAGTAAGGGAAGCCATTGCCTCATTACAGAGGGCTGTTTGATATTCTAGATAGAGTCGGGCTGATAGCCTATCGGTTTCTACTAACTTAGATGTACTTGCCATGTACGACATCTTAAATATTTCATATCTTCTCCAGTATCATGTCCACCCATCTTATACACTTGATCCTGAGTAATTTGAGTTAGATGATGATGCTACCTTTGAGGAGTGTCTGGTATGCATTGTCGACCAGAGCACGAAGGTTCTCTGAGGCTAGTCTATCCCTCTAATATGGGTGATATGATAGCATGGAAACATGTAAGAAGATACTTGGGAGCATGAGACTGACATAGGTGCTTAGTGGCTATAATTTTTCTCAGACAGTGTTTCTACACTGACGGAAGGTGAACTCAGGGACGAGTTCTGTAGAGACCCTAAGCTTGACGTACATGGACATTACATTACTTTTTCGGAATACTTAGTACATTACAAAAACACACACACATGGATCGTAATATTTTAGTGTCTTTGGAAACTCGGAATATAATCTTCTAATCGTGGTGAAAGATCTTCAACATCTCCTATAAATATCTTCGCTTTTTTTCTTACCTAAAACGTTTCTTTATATCCTGGGGAAAAGAAAACATAAAAGGATGAGCTCAAATGCTCAGTAAGGGTAAACAAAAGAAATATCAATCACATCATATTCATAAGAACATAACAATTTGGAAATATTACCCTGCAAAAGAGATCATAATTTCATAACATGGGAAAAATCATGGTAGTGAAATGAAATCACAATAATCATAACTTAAAACATGAAGCTTTGTGTCATACACACATAATCATAGAGAATCATTTCTTATTAGTCAAGACTCATTGCCAAGACTATCTTAGTGGACAAAGTCCATTTCTAAACCGAGTTCTCTCCTCGTTTCAGTCCTATTTCACTGAACCGGTTTAACCTTCCATTCCAGCCATGTCTATCTCATGAGATATAAAATCTTTACCCAATGCATTGGATGGAGATATAGGTCCCACCCATCTCATAATGATACCATTCTTATGTGTTCCACAAAATCATAAATCATACATCATTGCATAACCCATGTAATAAAAATGGGATTCTTAAACATCATGACATCATAAAACAATTCATATAAGACAAAGGAATTCATAAAAATAATTCCATCACAACATAATCAAATCCATGTAATAATAGGGATAGAAACAGAACCCTATATTATCTTAGATGAAAAATAATTTTGATAAAACAATTGAACTCCATTCTTGAGGAAAATATCCTTTCTACTTCAAAAACATTTTCCTTTCTTAACATGTCATACAATTTAAAACTAAAAGAAGTTGATTAAAAATAAACTTGAAAACTTGTAAAAGAAGTTTCTTGGAAATAATGTTTTAAAAATCCATTCATGCCGTATAAGTTTAAAAAAAACATTCTTCACGTACTTTTGTCGGAAAATTCAAAAATTACCTCGTACGAAAAATGACAAAAGATTCCTTTCATATATTTTACTAAAAACTCACTGAAGGGTAATAATGGATCTAAAAAATTATAGGTGGATGGAAATAATATTAAATATTAAGGAAACATGTATGTGGATGATAAAATACACCCCAGTAAATACCAATGTATAAACAATCTCGGATAAAAATGAGATTGTGATATTTTCCCTTACCTTAGGTCTGATTTGCTTCATAAGTGTCCGAACCTCGTGTATAATGATTTAAATAATGTCATTGAATTATTCCAGAATAATAACCTTTTTTATAATATCATATATGGCCATATTCTTAGCTTCTTATTAGTAATATTTCATTGCTACTTGTTATTCGGGTGTTTATTACTTTTTGTTCTTATGCGTGTTTTGTCGAATAAATTCTTATTCTTCTCTTTAGGTTATAGATAACTCATTTCCATAATGGAATTAGTGTAATATATATCATATTCATTCATTCAATTCATTTATATAATCATTATGAAATGAAGATCATGTAGAACGAGTCACATCACATCGTGGAGACGGTATTCCGTACGTACGCACGAGTGATGATATCGTTCCCATGATCATGGGATTGTATTGGAGTGTATGTATACTATTTCAGAATCAATATCACTTTACAATAATCATATATAGTTATTATTTACACCATTATACCCATCCAATTAAGGTGGTGGTGGAAAATAGATTACACCACGGCGTGGAGACGGTATTCCATACGTACGCACGCGCTGTGATTTCGTTTTCCATAGGATGGATAGATGGTGAAATAGGTTTGTTTCATACTTATAATAACATATCAGTATATGAGTGATACTGATTTTATTAATTCACAATGAAACAACTAATTAAGAAGAAGTGGAAGAAGAAATAAAGTTGAAAGAATCGGTAACGGACATTACCTCTTCTTTGAAGCACTTCATTGAGACCTCCTTTTAGGTCACTAAAATTGGTCTTTGAAGAATACCAGGACCTCTAGGATGTTTCTAGGCTAGTGGAGAAGAGAATTTGGCAGGTGTTGGCCGAGCTTGAAGGCTCAAAGCAGTGTGAGGAAGAGAAGGAGAAGATGCCCTTTTATAAGGGAGGAGAGGGGCACCTTTGGAAAAACTAAAAATATTGTTTTATTATAAAGTCATATTCGGTTTTAAATAGCTCCAAATTGATTTATTTCTAAGATAAGGTGGGGATAGGTTGAAATCAACTCATCCAATAGAATTTGGACAAGTTTAGTTTACTATTTTAGCCTTATCATTTAGATTTAACTTTAAGTTAGATAATTTTACTTTTACAGTGTCTTTTTGTGTTCTTACACTATAAGGTTAATAAACTTACTATAACAACCCAAAAGAACCCTGAGTTGTTTATTATTAATATATATAACCTTATCTAAGTAATTTGGACGAACCTTAGATTTTTAAGAATAAAATAACAATTAATAATATAATATTTGTTTTAAAAACTATTTTATGTCAATTTTGACAGTATTTAGTAATTGATTTTTGTGAAAATCATAACAGAATGATTAGTTCGAACAAAGTTAATTAAATAAATAAAAACATGTCATATTAACCTATAAAATTATTGGAATTCATAAAAAGTCTCAGATTACATTTATTTGGGTATTTATAACATCAATTATGTCAATATTTCATTAATAAGATAATTACTGCATCATATTTGTGTCATAAATAAATTAAATTATTTAATGTCTAAAAATTACAAATAAAATACCATTATGTAGGAAATCGTTTTATATTTCTAATGAATATTTATAGTCGAATTTATCTTATGTATAACCCTATATTAAAAATGATTTACTTATTAAACTTTGATTTTAACTATTTTAACCCTTCTTTAAATAAATTAATAATAAATGTCCTAATATAATCCAAGTGGGCCTAAATGGTCATATTTTATTCCTAAGGTTGTTTTTGGTCTAATTAAACTTATCAAATAGAATTAGGAAATGTGTTAGGGTAATAATAATATCATTTTTACCCTTAATTACCCTATTTACTTTTAACCGTGGTACATAAAAGTAAAAAGTTACTATTCACCAAAAATTATTTTCATCTCATTAAACCACATTTTACTTATTGAAATCAACCATGTCTCTCTGATTTTTTGAAATTCCACTCACAAAAGTGGTAAAATTAAGTTTTGTGTAAATTTGCAAATTCTCCTAGGAGGTGGGTAAAAGACGGTGAAAAGTTCAATAAAATTTTTATATATATAAAATTATTATAAAATTACCCCAATAAATTACATTGAACTTATATAGGTATTATGTATCAATTTTGACCTAAAATAAATTTAAATAAAATAAATAATTACTTAAATAAAAAGTCGGTTTTTAAATAGTAACCTAGTGTTTTCACTATTCATCAAAAATTGAAAGTTTTCAGAAAAATACCAAAATTTCACCCTAGGCTAATTTCAATATTCCGAAGCCAAAAATGAAGTCCATTTTAAAAAATAGAATTTATAAAATTTCAAAAAGTGGTTATTAATATTCATAACTGCTAATTTTAATCATATTTTAATAGTATATCGTTGTTTAGTGAAACTTGGTATTGCGTACGACGCAAGCTATCGAGGAAGGCCGCGTTTGCATGTAAAGAAAGACAAGCTAGTGTTTTGTGTAGTTAAAGATTCCTTTGATGATTTATATAACATAAAAATAAAATATTTCTTATAAAAGTCTCGGGTGTTACATTCTACCCCTCTTAAAATGAATTTTTCCCTCGAAATTCATCGAGGTTATAAATGGTTTACTACTCGAAAGTTTCTTTAATAGAAACCCACATCGTAAAAAGGAATACCAAAACTTGGCTTTAGAAACTAAAGTATGAAACGTAACGGTTACCCAAATTAACTAATCACTGGGTTTCCACATAGGAGAACAAAGGTGACAATATGGATATGGAAGAGAAACCTAACCATCATGTTCTGATGGAGAGTGGTAGAGAACATGGCTATGATAAATACAACAATCACAAATCCATAAATTTGTGATGATCTAGGGTACCATCTGATTCATCAGATATAAGGGAACTAGGACAACATTTTTGGTTTTTAAGATCATTTCCCTAAAGTTAATGAATTAAAAGAAATACTTACATGATTTTGGTACAATTTCACTATTGTTCATTAATTGAAAAATTTCCACTTCATCCCTTAAAGAAATAAAGTTGAATTTGTTATTCGTGATGTGTTAGCAGATCATGTGATAGAATGATGGGTCATTCCATATATTTCAAACAAAAGGTTAGAAAAAGTTATAAGTCCATCTTATGGTTAGATTAATCGTATATGGTTCCAGAAATGAACTTATACTTCATATACCATAACGCTTAATAAAATAAAACTAGTTTCTACTAACCAGGGACTTACTGTAGGCCAGTGGTAGGTGATAAAGGCCAGTCGTACTTCGGTTGTGGGTTCGATTCCCACAGCCTTGTCCGACGCGATGGGCTGTCGCCCATCCTACAGGTTGTCCTTTTTCTAAAGCTATATTACTATAACATCCCATCAATAATATCGAAAAAAAGTTCCATCCTTAAACAATACTAACTTATGTCCAACATAATCCATTCCAATCTTTAGGCTTATCTAAAATACTTCAGTCCAAGCTCATAGTATACAGAAAATGATTACTTGAAATGTCACATAACAATCACATGAATGCCATCATTTATCCCCCATATATCATAAGATATATCTTGTTGGTCAAATTACAAACATGTGAATACCTTAATCATGTATTCTCTTGAAGAATGAATACCCATTGAACCTTAGTGAAAACATGAATGCAGTTAAAAGTTAACACTTTCCACAAACCAAAATCCTCAAAATTCTTTATACTCAAACTATGATATCACTTAGTCCTTATATCAATCATGAGCTCATGAATACAATCAAACATCTCATTATCTTCTTATCCCTTCATTATGCGCATATCATCTGATTACCAAAAATATCTCAATCACTTTCCATGGTTACCGGTACCATAAAATTATTGAAAACCACAATAGACCAATACATAAATACTCCAATATTCCATGATACTATATACAACATTATTTTGGAATCCCATTACATAAACACTTAATCATTCCACCACACTGTTGTCATATTCCACATCACTAATAGTGATCACATGTGACTTACCTTTTTTCCTTTTCCATAAGTGGTTGCTCATGTCGATCATCATTAACCCTTGGATTAGGGCATTGATTAACATAATTCCCCATTTCATTGCACTTGAAGCATTGAAGTGTTGTTGGTGCGTTCTCTGCAGTCTTTTCTTTATTCACAACATTAGTAACCCTTTTTCCATTACTTTGACACTCAGATGCTCGATGACCTACTTTTCCACACTTAAAACATTTTCTAGTCCCTTTAAGACAATCTCCACCATGCTTCTTTCCACACTTTGAGCATAAGGAAACATTCATCTTCTTTTCACCATTATTCTGAGATTTCTCCTTGAACTCCATCTTTCGTTTCTTGTCAAAACCATGAGATGGATATGTAACACCAACTTCCATTTCTACCTTAATAGCACAATGCACAATTTCTTCATAGCTACTGAAGTCTCTTATAGCTAATTCCCTTCAAAGATTTGGTTTTAAGCCACTGAAGAATCGATCAACTTTACTTTCAGGTTGGATGATAAAGCCAGATGCATACCTTGCAAGCCTTGTAAAATTCGCTTCGTATATACCAATAGATTTATTATCCTTTTGCTTTAGTTCAAGAAACTCCTTCTCCATCTTTGTTCGAAGAATACGAGGGAAGTACTTATTAAAAAATAAGTTCTTGAACTCGTCCCATTCCATGGACTCAATTTCATCTCTTGGCCTTGTATTCTTGATAAGATTCCACCATTGATCAGATTCACCTTCCAAACGATATATTGCTAAGATGACTTTATCATGTTCAGAACATTGAAGAACTGAGAATATCTTTTCAGTGGTACTTATCCATTGTTCAGCAACAAGTGGATCAGAAGACCCACTAAAAGAAGGTGGACGTTGCCTCATGAAGGACTCAATAGAATATTGTTCCCTTCTCTTCTCATTTAGAAGTCCATAATTATTAATAGCTTGTGTAAGTATAGAAATAAGATTTTTCACTCCATCTCCCATAACATTTGTTTGTTCATGAGGAAAATCATTGCATTGTCCATTACATTGATCAAAACGGTTCCTTCGGGTCCTAGCCATCGTCTAAAACCCAAAAAAGAATAGTGTGAGAGGCAAAAATCATGATACGAAAAACAACATAATAAAGGGGGAGTACCATTAATATCTAACATTTTAGGTTAAATTATAAGATCCTTACCGTAGTTCTAGGATTATATCCTATACGTATACTTATCCTTAGGGACATCCCTAGACATACCTTAGAAATATCTCTAGGGATATCACTAAAGTTCTCGCATCCTATTTTCCAAAGGTTGACTAAACCTTTCCTCTGATACCAACTGTAGAGACCCTAAGCTTGACGTACATGGACATTACATTAATTTTATGGAATACTTAGTACATTACAAAAACACACACACAAAGATCGTAATAGTTTAGTGTCTTTGGAAACTCAAAATATAATATTCTAATCATGGTGAAAGATCTTCAACATCTCCCATAAATATTTTCCCTTTTTTTCTTACCTAAAACCTGTCTTTATATCATGGGGAAAAGAAAACATAAAAGGGTGAGATCAAATGCTCAATAAGGGTAAACAAAAGAAATATCAATCACATCATATTCATAAAAACATAACAATTTGGAAATCTTACCCTGCAAAAGAGATCAAAATTTCATAACATGGGATAAATCATGGTAGTGAAATAAAATCACGATAATCATAACTTAAAACATGAATCTTTGTGGCATACACACATAATCATATATAATCATTTTTTATTAGTCAAGACTCATTTCCAAGATTATCTTAGTGGAAGTCCATTTCTGAACTGAGTTCACTCCTCGTTTCAGTCCTGTTTCACTGAACCGGTTTAACCTGCCATTCCAGCCATGTATATCACATGAGATATAAAATCTTACCCAATGCATTGGAGGGTGATATAGTTCCCACCCATCACATAATTATACCATTCTTTTGTGTGCCAAAAAATCATAAATCATACATCATTGCATAACCCATGTAATAAAAATGGGATTCTTAAACATCATGACATCATAAAACAATTAATATAAGATAAAGGAATTCATAAAAATAATTCCATCACAACATAATCAAATCAATGTAATAATAGGGATAGAAACAAAACCCTATATTATCTTAGATGGAAAATAATTTTGATAAAACACTTGAACTCCATTCTTGAGGAAAATATCCTTTCTACTTCAAAAACATTTTCCTTTCTTAACATGTCATACAATTTAAAACTAAAATAAGTTGATTAAAAATAAACCTGAAAACTTTTTAAAGGAATCTTCTTGGAAATAATGTTTTAAAAATCCATTCATGCCGTATAAGTTTAAAAAAAACATTCTTCTCATACTTTTGTCGAAAAAGTCAAAAAGTACCTCGTACGAAAAACGATAAAAGATTCCTTTCATATATTTTACTAAAAACTCACCATAGGGTAAAATTGGATCTAAAAAACTATATGTGGATGGAAATAATATTAAATATTGAGGAAACATGGATGTGGATGATAAAATACACCCCAGTAAATACCAAAGTATAAACAATCTCGGATAAAAATGAGATTGTGATATTTTCTCTTACCTTAGGTCTGATTTGCTTCGTAAGTGTCCAAACCTCCTGTATAATGATTTAAATAATGTCATTGACTTATTACAGAATCATAATCTTTGTTATAATATCATATATGTCCATATTCTTAGCTTCTTATTAGTAATATTTCATTTCTACTTGTTATTCGTGTGTTTATTACTTTTTGTTCTTATGCGTGTTTTGTCGAATAAATTCTTATTCTTCTCTTTAGGTTATATATAACTCATTTCCATAATGTCATTAGTGTAATATATATCATATTAATTCATTAAATTCATTTATATAATCATTATGAAATGCATATCATGTAGAACAAGTCGCATCACATCGTGGAGACGGTATTCCGTACGTACGCACGAGTGATGATATTGTTCCCATGATCGTGGGATTGTATTGGAGTGTATGTGTACTATTTAAGAATCAATATCACTTTACAATAATCATATATATTTATTATTTACACCATTATACCCATCCAAGTAAGGTGGTGGTGGAAAATAGATTACACCACGGCGTGGAGACAGTATTCCGTACGTACGCACGCGCGGTGATTTCGTTTTCCATAGGATGGATTGATGGTGAAATATGGTTTTTTCATACTTATAATAACATATCAGTATATTAGTGATACTGATTTTATTAATTCATAATGAAACAACTAATGAAGAAGAAGTGGAAGAAAAATAAAGTTGAAAGAATCGGTAATGGATATTACCTCTTCTTTGAAGCGCTTGTTTGAGACCTCCTTTTATGGCACTAAAATTGGTCTTTAAAGAAGACCAGGACCTCTAGGATGTTTCTAGGGAAGTAGAGAAGAGAATTTGGTAGGGTTTGGCCGAGCTTGAATGCTCAAAGTGGTGTGAGGAAGAGAGGGATGAGATGCCCTTTTATAAGGGAGGAGAGGGGCACCTTTGGAAAAACTAAAAATATTATTTTATTATAAAGTCATATTTGGATTTAAATAGCTCCAAATTTATTTATTTAGAAAATAAGGTGGGTATGGGTATAAATACTCTCGTCTAATAGAATTTGGACAAGTTTAATTTACTATTTTAACCTTATCATTTAGATTTAACTTTAAGTTAGATAATTTTACTTTTACCGTGTCTTTTTGTGTTCTTACACTATAAGGCTAGTAAACTTACTATAACAAGCCAAACAAATCCCAAGTTGTTTATTATTAATATATATAACCTTATCTAATTCATTTGGCCGACCCTTAGATTTTTATGAATAAAATAACAATTAATAATATAATATTTGTTTTAAAAACTATTTTATGTCAATTTTGACACTATTTAGTAATTGATTTTTGTGAAAATAATAACAGAATTATTAGTTCTAAAAAAGTTAATTAAATCCATAAAAACATGTCATATTAACCTATAAAATTAGTGGAATTCATAAACGTCTCAAATTACATTTATTTGGGTATTTATAACATCAATTATGTCAATATTTCATTAATAAGATAATTACTGCATCGTCTTTGAGTCATAAATAAATTAAATTATTTAATGTCTAAAAATTACAAATAAAATACCATTATGTAGGAAATATTTTTATCTTTCTAATGAATATTTATAGTCGAATTTATCTTATGTATAACCCTATATTAAAAATTATTTTCTTATTAAACTTTGATTTTAACTATTTTAACCCTTCTTTAAATAAATTAATAATAAATGTCCCAATCTAATAGAAGTGGGCATAAATTGTCATATTTTATTTCTAAGGTTGTTTCTGGTTGAATTACACTTATCCAATAGAATTAGGACATGTGTTAGGGTTATAATAATATCATTTTTACCCTTAATTACCCTATTTACTTTTAACCGTGGTAAATAAAAGTAAAAAGTTACTATTCACCAAAAATTATTTTCATCTCATTGAACCACATTTTACTTACTGACATCAACCGTGTCTCTCAGATTTTTGAAATTCCACTCACAGAAGTGGTAAAATTAAGTTTTGTGTAAATTTGCAAATTCTCCTAGGAGGTGGGTAAAAGACGGTGAAAAGTTCAATAAAATTTTTATATATCTAAAATTATTATAAAATTACACCAATGAATTACATTGAACTTATATAGGTATTATGTATCAATTTTGACCTAAAATAAATTTAAATAAAATAAATAATTATTTAAATAAAAAGTCGGTTTTTAAATAGTAACCCACTGTTTCACTATTCATCAAAAATTGAAAGTTTTCAGAAAAATAACAAAATTTCACCCTAGGCTAATTTCGATATTCCAAATCCAAAAATAAAGTCAATTTTTGAAAAATAAAATTTATAAAATTTCAAAAAGTTGTTATTACTATTCATAACGGCTAGTTTTAATAATATTTTAATAGCATAGCGTTGTTTAGTGAAACTCGGTATTGCGTACGACGCAAGCTATCGAGGAAGGCCGCGTTTGCGTGTAAAGCAAGCCACGATAGTGTTGTGTGTAGTGAAAGATTCCTTTGATGATTTATATAACATAAAAACAAAATATTTCTTATAAAAGTCTCGGGTGTTACAAGTTCTTTTAATGTGGGAAGATTGTAAGAACCCGGTTTTTCACTCAGGTATGGATAATTTTCATTTTGGTCTAAATATTTACTTTTAACATAATATGGATGACTAATGGGTTAGTAGAGGTTTAGGGATGTCCGAGGATTGTTTAGAGCATGAAACACATCTTTTGGGGGAAACTAGCCAAGTCACATGGTTGGCGCATGGTTGGCGCATGATTTTCCTGATTGCACAGATGGTGTTTTTCTAGAAAGATCCACCTTGAATAGTTGGCACATAGCCGTGCAACTTAACTATGAAATTTCCCCTTCTACCCAGGTAACCATGCGAACAAACCGTGGACATTCCATTTTTCTAGGTAATATTACTATTTTTCCCTTAATGGTCTAATTACCCCCTCCTTCTTCCCTAATCTATAAACCAACAGTATTAGCCTCTATTTCTCTCATTTTTGAGATTTTTGAAGACCTAAAAAAGGGATAAAGATATCTCCTTCATCCAGGGTTTGATTGAGCTTCCATTCATCATACTGGATGCATAATGGTAAGTAATCGACTTCAATTAAGCCTTTTCTCTTCTCTTTGTCCCTCGACCTAGATATCGGGGTGCGAGCATTTTTCTATTTTTCTTAGATCTACTCCAATATGAGCCAAATAAAGGGACAATACTAGAAGAGTATAGTCATACAAGCCTAAGGTGGGTGGTCTATAACTCATCCCTAAAGTTCGTTGATTTTGGATTTGTTGTGTGGGGCCCATCAATTTCATCAGGTGCTGTTAATAGAATTTATATGTCACACTTATATATGTTAGAACCATATGGTTATGATATTTACAAATATGTGATTATTAGTTAGTGGTTATTCCCACAACTCCATTCATCCCATGTAGGATGTTATGACATAATTGTCATTTTAGTGTTTTGACACGTTTGAGCCATCGTTTGGGTGTTCCTTGGCTTGACCTTCTTAAGGGTAAGAGTTTCTATATTAAATGGATTATTTATAATAATAATTATGTAATGGAAAGTACCATGCATTCTCACCACTTGACCCACCTAAGGTAAGTTTTTCAATTTGACAACAAAATTTGAATTGTGAATTGGCAAGTATACAAAGTATATGACTTGGACTTAAATGTAAATGAATGGTAGGTTGCATATATGTAGCACCCCTTACCACATTACTAGAAGGTATAGGAATGAACCTTGAATATGGAATATTCTTTAAATGTATTAAATAAATGGTTGCATGCTACTTGTCCTTGTCACACTAATGAAAGGAAAGGCTTGAACCAAATGACTCAATTAAAAGGTTGCATGATATTTGACCTTATCAAACCAATGAAAGGCATGGATTGAACCAAATTAAATATTAAATGACTTAAATATCAAAATGGAATGTCCCGACTCATGCTTTACTTGGATTATTATCAGAGAATTCCTTATACACTCGGGAACCCCATTCCGATTCAAGGATACGACTTGCATAGGTTGAGAACCACCGAGATCTTGATCCATGTCTATTATTTGGATGCCTGGTATGAAACTATAGGATCCCTTAAATATCATCATAGTATGCCTCAGATACACTCCTTGGATCCATCATTGACAATTAGGTTCCATGGTTATAGCCCATAGGGCCCTATCTCTGCTTAGCCCCTTTTTAACATGGATGATCACCTTAGATTTGGTAGGCACCTCATTGTGGAATGCCTTGGAATATGATATTTGGATTACAATATTACCCATGCCAGGCTGTAGTTATTACTAAGTTGGAAACTCTTTATGTTTACGTTGCCTTAGTTATTACCTTGGGACTTCATTATCAAATGTCATTAATCATGGTTTTCTTATTACATCTTAGAACCTTCACTATTTATACAATCATGGGGTGATGTTGGTGTTGGATATGCCTTGCATTAAATATCAACATAAATTGGTAATTTATTAATTAATAAATTGGTTATATGTTCAGAAACCATCCGAGGGATGAAGTAGGTACTTGGGTATTTAGTTACACTATACTGCTTTACTTATATACAAATGCCTACACAATGTTACATTTCCATTACACGGTCTAGATGTTATATTAATCATTGGTTGTGGCAAACTGAAATTTATCTCACACCCTCTCCAAGAACCTTTTGGTACCCAGAGTAGATTACATCGTTACAGGTTTTAACAAATGGAAGCATACAACTTCAAATGCTTGATTGCTTGCTATTTTAGTATAGAGCTTGATAGTAGAGGACCGAGTTGGATCTCGGGATGCTTGAAATATTCTTGTGATTATCTTTATACTTTTTTGGAAATGCTATGCCTATTGTCTTGTATACATGTTTTTTCATTTTATAGTGACATGACATATCATCAGTTTTTAAATGTTATTCCAATGATTTCAGTTATTGTTTTTGTTTTCTCTATTTTCCGTTGTTCATTCTATTTACTTATTTTTATTCTACTATTTTCCTATGTTTTAATTCATAAATTACACTACACTTTGGTAATGATGGAATATTCTCCCCATAGACACACCCTAGGACCATGCTACCAGTCGATGGCCTCCGACGTTCATGGAGATACACTTGAGGCCATGTGGCCCACGAGGCTCGGGGCACCAGTCAAGTGGAATCCGGGTCCGGGAAATCACACTTGAGGTTTCCTGAAGACCTTAAGGTGGCCTGAAAGCCTTGAGGTGGCCCAAAATCCTTAATATCAAGATTTCATTTGGACAATATTCACCCCCCTTCATCAACAAATTAATCCTCTCAAGATATATGCTATTAGATTATTTTTTCTCCACTTAATTGCTTCTCCCATCCAGTTCTTTAACCCCTCTAACCTCCATGCATGTTGTTTGGACCAGATTCACCCCTTAGTTATATACTCACACTATACATGCACACTAATAGTGTATAGGTTGGTTTAATACCAATTTACATTTTTTTATTGGAATAATTTCATTTTGATAGTTGTTTGAGCATAGATTCATCAAGGATTCTGTGGAGTAGGTGTCATGCACATATTTATTGTGTGCCAAGTGGTTATAATTATATTTCATAAGTTTAGTATTAGTGTTGATGTGTATTTTATAGCCATAGAGGACCTTTTATGGATTTTTATTTTCATTTTCAATGATTATATTTTCTCAAAATTACAATTAGACATAAATACATCCATGTTATAGTATATTATTTTAATTATGTTATTTGGGATATGATTTTTTTCAAGATGTTTTAAATAATCATTTTCCCAATGTAATGATTAAATTTATTATGAATTTATTTTGGTTTTCTAGATTTTTGGATTTTAAAATGTTCATGATTTAACTCTTATAAAGACCCAATAATTATAGATTAAATGAGTTTTTGAGATTTTAAATTAAATTATTAATTATTATCATGCTTTAAATGGATTTGAAAGGTGTACGGTTGAATTTTTATTGATTTTATTGAGTATATAGAATTTTTGGGGATTATTTTAAAATGTTGATAAGGTGTTATGTATTTTTCATAGGAAAATTTAAATATTTCATAATTCATTTTTATACAAATCAACCACAAATATATACATTTGTTTCTTGCCTCAGTGTTTGTGATTGATCTTAAATGTCATAGGTGTATTTTTACAATTTTATTTGTGTTGGGGGATGAATGGAATGTTTGTGTTTAGTTTTTCTTTTTAATAATTATATATTAATTATGATGGGTGTTTTTTAGCATGATTTGGTTGGTTATTAGGATATCTTAATATCTGAAAAACCTAATACTAATTTAAACACCATTTAATAAGAATATAACATAGCTTAATTGATTAGCTATAATGGTGACATATTTGGTTAAATGATTATGATACACTACCTAATTATTGTGATTGTTTATTTTCATATACATATATCAATATATTTATTTTGTTTAGTTATGAGATTTTATTATGTTAATAGTGTTCGGTAAAACATGGATTTCATATTTTCTTTTTTTCAATATTTGTTTTTTAAGATATATGTTTGGGTAAAATAATTATTTGCATATTTTAAAGTATGGGGTTATTAAAAATGTTTAATTTTAAATAGTCTTAATTTTCTTGAGTTATGTGAAAAGGTTTTTAGTTTATTTTTATAAATGGGTTATTAATTTGATGTAATATCATTATATTTATTTAATAAATATGACAAGTTTCATTATACAAATTGTTTATTCAAACCATTTGAGGGAATTTTAAATTTACTGAGTTTTAACACTATAAGATAAGGATTTTTTAATAGAATGTTTCAAATGAGAATTTATTTTTTATGGATTAATGAAAAATAAATGTTCGGTTTGAATAATTTCATAATTTTAAAAATTATATAAATTTAACTGTTTTAATATTATTTTAAAAATATTTCCTATGCATATAAGTTATTTTTATATTGACATGACTATTTTTGTTAGAAAACATATGTGTTATATATATTTATATATATTTCATTCCATGTAATGTTTTTCTTAATTCATAGTGATTTATTTATGATTTTTTTAATATTTGATTCAACTTTTTTAACTTTAATAGTATATTGATCAATGTTTAGTAAAATTCATAATGTATATTATCAAGCAAGGTGTTTTTCATATAACATTTTCAATAAAATTAAAACATATATGTGAAATAATTATTAAATTTCTTGAATTATTAGTTTTATAATGTGAAATGATATATTTAAAGTAGGTGAAGCATGTTCTAGAATTAGTTTAATATTAATGCAATTTTAGAAATTTGGCATTGAAATTTTTAATGAATAATGATAAGTTTTGTGGTATTTAAAGTTGATTTCAATAGTTTATTATATTTTATTTATCAATCGTGGATTGAAATATATTTTATTTTAATTACATATAATTTAAACTCAATCAATTGTTTAAATCTTTAATCACCTTTGATTTCAATCTAGGAAACCTTTGGTGTTAGCTTCTAGGGGTTAATATCAATGCAAATGTGAGGACATATGGGATGAGAAACTATGTTATTTATTTAGGTGTAGAAAAGGTAGAGACTAATAAAATTAGTAATTATATTGATGAATCCATTACCCATAGTGTAATACCCCTTTTTTAATAATAAATTTAATAAAATATTTTATTGGTTAAAATAATGGGTAAAGTTTTATTTTTTTTGGAAAAGATGATCATGATGTCTATTTTATAATTGGATTCCTATGTTAAGATGTAAGTTGAATGAATTTATCACATCACCCACTAGAATTAGATTTCCACTTTGGTCACTGACCTCTTATCAAAATACATCCATAAATTTAGGGATTAATTTATTTTTTATATGAATCATGAAACTAGAAAAGGGAAATAATGTATTACCTTGGTATCATCCAAGAATGAAATCCAGTCCAATCAAGTATCCTCTTGTAGGGATCAAACTATTGCTGGTATTTTTTTGAACATTAGAAAAAAAAATTAAGAAATGTTGTGCAGTGATTCACTAACTCCCTAGCCTAAGAACATTTAGATTTAAGGAGACAAATTTGATTCTCATCAACCTCATTTACTGAAAAATTATTATTACATCTTGTTTCCTAATACTCATCCATCATCTCTTCTGGATATGCACCTATGTTGTTTGAACTACCCAAAGTATGCTGAAATTATTTGAAACATTCAAATGTTGGGTTCCCTTTATTTTAATGACTCATTTTTGTATTTATTTATTTTGTTAAATATTAATATTACCAAATCAAATAGGATGTATATGAATCAAAAAATTAATGGATGCTAATCATATGAATAAATAGTATGAATATTGGGTGAAATAGTTTATCAAGTTTGCAAAAAATCATGCATATGACCCTTCTTAAATACTTTTCCCGTGTTTAAGTTGTTATTATTCAAGACTAATCAGTCCATATGAGTTTCAAGAACACTTTATCTATCATGGAATGGATAGAAGTTATAAATGTTGAACTAAACATGGGGAAATAATGAATGTATCTAGTGACTAGGATAACACTGTAATTTATGGATCATTAGATACGATTACAAGTGTGGATAATAAAGAAGTCTGTTTCAAGGATGTGATTACAGGTGTGAATGATGATAAAGATTGTATTGAGGAAATGAAAATTATAGTATAAGATGAACTTCTTGATTGTCCAAAATTGTTTTAGAAGTTAAAGAGTTGTGAAAAGAAACCATTGTATACTGGTTACCCTAATTATACAACTTCAGTCATACTGAAGATATATAATTTAAAATCTTGAAATAAATGGAGTGAATCCATTTTTACTAAAACAATTTATCTCTTGAATGATATGATCCCAGAATATAATGAGCTTCATATCCCAACTTATGATGCTAAAAGAATGTTACGTTTAATGGGTATGATCTCTAAAAGAATACATGCCTATCCAAATGACTGTATAGTATTTCAAAAAGACAAAATATCACTTAATGAAGGCATAAAGTGTGGTTATTCTCAATACAAGAAATATGAATTGGGTCTTATGAATATTGTATGGAACTTTAATATTATTCCAAGGTTTAGGAACCTATATGGAAGTGAGGATACTATAAGAAAACTAATATGGCATGAAGATACAAGAAATAAATATTTAAAACTTAATCACCCAAAAAACTCTTCACAGTGTAAGATAATTGATCATGAGTAACATGAATTTTGAAATGAGTCAAAAAACTTTCATCTTATGATATATACAAATGGATTGAATCCTTTTGGTTTCCAAATCAGCACTCATAGTACATGTCTGGTTATGTTGGTAAATTATAACTTGCCACTATTGTTATGCATGAAACTAAAATACATTATGTTATCTATTCTTATACTAGAAACAAAATAACAGGTAATGATATTGATGTTTATATGGTTCCGTTGATAAAATATATGAAATTATTGCTGGATTAAAGTGTTATGTTGTATGATGATTAAACAATGAAGATTCCATGTTGAGAGCCATGTTTTATAGCATGATAAATCAATTTCCTACTTATCAAATTTTTGTAGGATATATAATTAATGGAACTGAAGGGTGTCCCATTTATAAACAAGGTACATAACCAATTTTATTGAAACATTCATCAATGACTATGTTTCCAGGACATCATAGATTTTTACCCCGGTGACATAAGTACCGATCTTAGATGAAATCATTTGATGGGAGTTCAAAAGAACATAAAAAAATATCTCCACTAATAAGTGATAAACTGTTTGATAAAGTAAAATATATGGGAACTGATTTTGGTAAACCTTTTTTCAAAAAACTATATAAGAAAGGGCTGAAAAAAAAGATCATTTTTTTGAATTACCATACTAGAATTGTTTGTTCGTCATGAATTTTATTGATGTTATACTTGTTGAAAAGAATGCACGTGATAGTGCCATTGGATCATTATTAAATGAAACTGAAAAAACAAAGGATGGAACTAAGGCTTGGTTAGACATGGTTAACATTGGAATACAAGAAGATTTAGTTCTAGTGAAGGCTGAAAAATAAAATTTTCTTCCTCCAGCTGCTTACACTCTTTCCAAGTAAGAGAGATATCAGTTTTTCAACTTCTTGAATGATGTAAAGGTTATAGTGGGGTATTCATAAAATATAAAGAATATAATTTCAATGATTGATTTGAAGTTAAAGGGTCTAAAATCACATGACTATCATATTTTGATGAAATATCTAATGCCTGTATCATTACATTGATTTTTTCCAATAATTTTAGGCATACATTAAACAAGATCTATTTATTATGGAAATATATATGCATAAAAGTTATAGACCTGAAAAAATTTCCAACTATAGAAAATGAATTTTACATTATATTTTGTGAATCATAAATGTTCTTCCTATTTGCATTCTTTGATATGATGGTTCACTTTACGATTCACTTGGTGAGAAAGATTCGACTATGTGGTCATGCACATTATAGATGGATGCACCCCATTGAACATTATATGAATATTTTAAAAGGGAATGTAAAAAATTGAAGTTGGATAGAGGGCTGTATTAAAGAGTGATATATTTTTAAGGAAGCCATTGAATTATGTACAAACTATCTATTCGGTGTGGAAAGCATTTGTCTACCAAAATCTCATCAAACTGGGACGCTTGTGGGTGAAGGAATTTCTGGAATAGATGTCATCATAATCAATATTATAGATATGGAGCAGGCCCACATTTATGTTTTTTATAAAAATTTAGAGGTTTCCTCATATGTTGAAACACACAAATAAAAAATTAGGCTTGTAAATCCATCAATGTATTAAATATGGATATCAAATACACATAATAAACTGTATATAATATGGTTTTGAGACCATATTTTTATGGATTCAAATGAAAACATGGTTTCAATTTCAGAACAAATTTGATGGATAACTAGAGGACCAATTGTTCATGTCTTATCTTATAATGGTTACATAATTAATAGTTATAAATTCTATAAAAATTAAAATGATTAAGGTAGTACCATACAAAATATTAGTGTGAAACTTGTGGCTGAAGCGATGCTTGTAACTAGTACCAATGACAGAAATAAAATTCATGAGAATAAGTCATACTTTGGTATCATCAAACAAATATGGGAGCTGGATTATATAACATTACAAGTGATGATTTTTTGATTCAAGTGGGTTGATAATATGACTGATTTTAAAATGGATGAATTGAGATTCATGAAAGTTGATTTCAATAAAGAAGTGTACAAAGATAAACCGTTTATAATGAAGTCACATGAATCACAAGTATTTTATGTTTCGGATAATGCAAACTGAAAGTGTTTAGTTGTTCTGTTATCGACCAAAACCACTGAAGGTTCAGATAAAAATTCAATTGAGGATGAACCTTTCATTGGGAAGCCAAAATCATTTCATAGTGGTACCAATTTAGAGGAGGTATTATATGTCATAGGATACTATAATGAATGAATTTTGATACTCTATAGATGGGTCAAATCCCTTAAACAATTAAAAAAAGTGATTTCAATAATCAGGTTATTTTTTTTGTAATATAAGAATGTGTTACCTCATGTTATTATCTATTCACTGCTACATTTATGCTATCTAAATTAAATGTTGAACCAATTCTGTATATAATGACTTTTTCATGTGCTGATTCTTCTAATCTTGAGGAACAACACCTTTATCAACCAATTGCTGCTCCTAGTGCAGAGGAACAATGACCTTATACACATGCCGATGCTACCAATCTAGAGGAACAACATATTAATGATGTTAAACTTGAGGAAATTGTATATAATGAAGAACTGATGTCCCATAATAATCTAGAACTCCATAGCATGGCGATGTTAGAAAAAATTATTAAATCCAAAAGAAAAGGCATCAAATTCAAGGTCATATAGAATGCATGCGACTGACCTATTAACCCCAATGAGGCTATGTTTAGTAATTTCATTGGGATCATCACTCGGTAGTGTATGCCAATTGATGTAGATTCATGGAACCATGTTTTCCCATGCTTAAGGCACTGATTTGGGAAGATAGTAGGGTAACATTATGACATCCTTTATTTATTTTACTAAAAAATAAAAGGATGAAACATTGGCCTACCCTTCATTATCCCTTGAAGAGTGAATTTATAGTAGATGAACCCCAAAAAAAATTAGTTTAATTCTTAATATAAAGGCTTATAGTGGATTTCATTCAATTCTAAAAAAAATTCATCTAAAATATGTTAAAGGGAAAATAAACAGCACCCACCACATATGTTTGCACACCTCATATGCCAAGAAGCATGGGATGCGTTTACTGGCCATCATGAGGAGATATATTTTCAGGTACATTGTGTCTGGTAATACATTAGTTGAAAATAAGTTTATTAATGACTTTGATTAAGAATTTTTAATTTACAAAACATCAATATAATGTAGAAAATAAACAACGAGCCAAAAAACCAACATATGCATACTGTAAAGCAAGGATGGGGTAGACTTAATGTGAAAAAAATGGTACATATTTTAAATCTACTATAAAACTTTTATGTGACATGAAACAATAAAAAAATTAAGTTTCTCTATTTATATGAAAATTGATGAATCTAAATCCAAAGTCACTTCCACCCCATTTCATGTGATATGGAAGGAGGCACATCTAAATAAAGTGGGGAAACTAATAGATGAAAACATAAAAAATGTGGGAAACATGTGTAAGTATGACATAATAATTTTTTTTGATTTAAATCACTATTACATAAAAAATAAGTACTTATTTTCTTATATTTTATATCTGACTTAGACACAAGAATCATCTACAACAATACCAGATGAACACCTACTATCAGTGGCCTTGCAGTAGATTTTTTTTTCATCAGATGTGTGGATTTTTGGGTGACACCCTGAACATATTTTAAGAAAATAAAATAATGGGGGGGGGGGATAAATATAAAAAAATTGAAGAGATGCAGGCACTGTTCAACCAAGGTTTTTATGAATTATTATTTTTTGAATAAATTAAAATTCTTTGATGGATTGAATTGCATGCTACGCCATGTTAATATTTATTTATACACAAAAAAATATTATATTTAAATACATGAAACACTTAGATTATATTTTATTACACAAAACACTGTGTTTGGATTGTATTACACATAATTCTAAGTTCATTTGATAGCTTGCGTTACACACAAGACTGAGTTTTACCGAAATCTAATATTATTATTAAAATATTGTTATAATTATCACTTAGCCTTTTGAATGGAAGATATGAAAAATATTAACAAAATTATGAAACTATGATTTAAACATGTTTATAAAATTAATTATTTGGTTATCAATTAATTAGAAATGGAAATAAAAACCAATTGAATATAAATGATGTTTTTATGAAAAAATTATTTTTATGCCCACAAAAGAATCTTATCTTAAAAAATTAAATTAATAACTATTAGCGAGAGATCTTAATTTATATATTATAAATTCAACCATATGTTTTTTACATTCTTCTAATAAGTCTTATAGTCATAAAATAAGAACAAATCTAGTTTTGGTATAACAAACTGTATAATTCTAAAAGGAATTTTTTTTGACTTTTAATGGAAAACATGTTTTAAATATAATTTTTGAAAATTTTATATTTTTTATTTTAGAAAATAAACTTCATTTTTAATAGTGTAATATCAATATTTTCTTTAGGTGTTTTTTTTGTTATTTTTTTGAGAAATACAATTTTATGATAAATAGTGTAAAGCACTGAATTTTAATTGAAATCTATATTTTCATATAATTTATCTATATAATTAAATTATAATTTAAAAGAGTTTTAAAGTTTATTTGTATCACTTATACATATAGTAACACAATTTAATTCATTAAAATCAATTTCATATTAAATTTTTATATAAAAATATTTCAAACTTTTGAACTTTTTTCACTTTAATAACCTATTTTTTTGTCCCAACTGCGGGAATATTTTAAATTAATTTCTACCAATTATGTAATTTAAATTTGGGAAAATTTATTCCATATTTAAAATAATCATAATTTATAATTTCTATTAAGTTCAACTTAGTTTTTTTCAAAAAATATTTGCGAACGTAATTAAAATTAATTACATCGATTAAGGTAAAAACGAGCTTACTCAGTGGTTAAATATTAATCTTAAGGGTCCGAATGACCGTGAAACTTTTCCAAAAACCATTTTACTTCCATATTTAGACCATTTAAACTATTTTATAAAAAATAGACCATTATTTGAGCTGAATTATATAAGGTACACCTCTCAATAGTGTTTACCTTTTTGTATTTATAAGAATGCCACTCCTCATCTACTATAGAAAGGCACTCAACCCCAAAATTATTCAAACCTATAAAGCCTTTTGTCTTATAAAACCTAAATAAAATAATCTCCCAAAATCCTGCCTCTCATACTAGGGAATCAATTTATTAATAGATAAAACCAAGTTAGTCCTTTAGTGTAATATAAAAGGAGTTACCTGAAGAAGACGCCACATTCTTCAGCAAGTACTTTTATTTTATTTATTTATCCACCCATTAAATTATTCTTATTTAATGCCTATATAATAACCTCAGTATCTTAAATATATGAATATTTATTTATTTTAAGGATTATACCTGCACCTATACACACTTCCATCAAATATGAAACACAATCATCGTTCGTGTGTATGGAGGACTACAGCCTCGTGAACTGATGTCGTCCGTTCTTCCATTAAAACCTCTAAAGTTTAGGAATAATGATGGAATTACTATTTTAATATGATATATATTATATTCTTTATGTCTTTAAGCTTCTGGAATTATTATATAACACATACCTTCATGATTTTTATTTTGTGGGAATACGATAACATCGTTTGTAGATGTGTGGATTACCACCTCCTCAAAGATATGTGATTCATTCAAAAATTAGATGGAATGTATTAAGGATGATTTTAATAAAAATAAGTGATATATATTAAATTAAACACACACACACAAATATATATATATATATATATATTTCATTTACTTTCTTTCTTCTAATACAAAAAGAAAATGGAAACATCGTTCATGCGTACGTATGACCTACCATATCCAAGAACGGTGTATCTAATTTTATATTTATATATTTTATAGATTATTATAAATACATATATTCTGAATATATATGATATTAATATCATTATTTACATTCTTAAAATAATTAAATCATGATTTAAGTAACAGTGTCAAGAATAACAAGTCAAAACATCTATGAAAAACAAAGCGAATATTACCCGAAATGTAACTTTAATATGGAATTATTAATTAAATAGTAAAATAAAGTAATAATAAAATAATATATGGTATGATATATACGAATATGGTTCTGTGGTATATTTATAATAAACCTATATTTATTATACATGAGTTTTTAATGTGTACTAAGAAAGTTAGGACTTAAGGTACGAGTTTTATCGTCTACATTTTATTTATATGAGATATATGATATATTCACCACATATTGTTATTTTGTTGTGAATATACTTAACTATGAAATTTTATATCATGAATTTAATTTATTAAATGAGATTAAAACTGTTAATAATTGTTTTAATTTAAATATTTCTGGATTCAAAAGTTACTCAAGTAGTACGGGGATTTCTAGTCTCACTTTTATTTCTATGAGACTTATTCCATATTCACAACTCATTTAATATATGTGGTGTATATACATCCCATTAATTTATTATATGATTATTATCCTTAAATTTATGGGTATTTACACATCTCTTTTATGATATCACTTTCATGGAGTTTATGGTTCAAAAATTACCAAATCAGTAAGGTAATTTTGTCTCAATTTTCCTTCTTTGAGACACATGTTATGTTATGCACCTAAATTCTTTTACAAGGTGTATATAATTCCATTTGACATGTTATACCATGAATATAATTATTTTAATGATATTTTATACTTCTTATAATTTTACAATTTCATGGAGATTTTAATTCAAATTTACAAAAATGGTAAAAGTTCATTGCTACAATCTAATCGCTTATCAAGTTTATTTATGATTATGCTTCCATTGATGAAATATTATGATCAATATCTCAATAATTCTCATTATTTTATTATACTATGGTTATTCATGATATTATCATTTAATGATATAATTTCTATACTCATTGGTACTTATGATAATTAATAAAATGTTTTTGAGAAAGTATGACTTTATTTATCTCTTCACTCAAAAATATATTTTGTTAAAAAACATGTTTTAAAAAAATGTTTTAAATGATATTTTAAGTTAATTTTAAATGAAAAAGTATTTTAAAAATGTTTTATGTTTTATAGAAGTGTTTAAAATGGTTTTTATAGATTTATTTATATGTTTTCAAAGTTTTTTTTCAAAGAAAAGTATTTTCAAAATGTTTTATGTTTAAAAAAATTCAAATAAGAAAGGATATTTTCCTCAAGAAATGTTTTTATAAAATATTTCAAAATTAGTTTACATAAAAGATGATTTTTTTATAGTTTATGCTTTACTGTGGATATGATCCAAGGAAACCATTCATACCCTTTATTTTAATGGTTTATGATTAAGAAGAAAAGTTTTTTATGAAACCCATTTATCTTCCAAAGGTTATACCATGATAAAACATTTATGAAAACCACTTCCTTTTACAGGTTATTATATTATGAAATGATTATGAAACTTTTTTCTTTTCCCCAAGTTATGATATGATAAAATGTTTATAATACCCATTTTATTTTATGGGTTATGATATGATGTTAATTAAACCCATATATTTTTACGGGTCATATAATGATTAATGTTTTATTATCATGTGACACACATATGTATGATTTTATAATGTGATGGGTGAGACATATATCTTACTCAAATTATTAGGGTAAATATTTATATATCTCTTGAGATAGATAGGACTAGAACAAGGAGTGTACTCAGTTCAGTAATATAGGGATAAAACGAGGAGTTAACTTAGTTCAGTAATACAGGGTTAGAATGAGACATGAACTTGATTAAGTATTACAGAGATGGAATGAGGGGTGAAATTGGTTTTGTAATATAGGGATGGAATGAAGAGCTAACTCGATTCAGTAATACAACGATGAAATAAGGACTGAACTCAGTTAAGTAATATAGGACTGAAATGAGGGGTGAACTCAGTTTAATAATATAGGGATGAAATGAGAAGTAGACTCAGTTCAGTAAAATAGGTCTATAATGGGAAGTGAACTCGGTTCAGAAATACATGGATAAAATGGGGAGTGGAACAAATTCAATAAAGGAATTTTTCCTCTATGATGGTCTTATAAGTGAGGTATGACTAATATGAAATAATTTTCTATGCTTATGTATATTCCAAAAAGTTCATGTCTTATGCCTATGTCATTATCACATAACTCATTTTCTTTGATTATATTATGATTCATGTGTTATGAACTACCAATAATTATCTCATGATTCAAGATTATGATCTTTTATATGCAGGATATGGTTTTCAAATTTTATGCTCATGTTCTTATACCATTATGTTCTTGTTATGAATACATATCTCTTTTTTTACCCTTACTAAGTATCTAATATTACCCTTTATTATGCTTCATATCTACAGGTTATGAATAAAGGTTTTAAGTAGGTGTAATAAAGGGAAATATATTTATAAAAGATATTTAAAATCTTTAACCAAGTTAGAATATCATGTTCTAAGTTTCTAAGGAAACTAAACTATTATGGTCCTCAAGCATGTACTTTTGTAATGTGCTGAATATTCATCTAAAATGATGTATTATCCATGTATGCTAAGCTTGGGTCTCTATAGTTAGTATCAAAGGAAAGGTTTAGTCACCCTTTGGAAGATTATATGTTAAAAATTTAGTGAGATACCTAGGGATTTTTATATGGACATGCCTAGGGATTTCTCTAAGGAAAAGTCAAAGGATGATTCAAAGTTAAAGAAAATGTCCTAGAATTTTGGTAAAGGATTGATATAGTGGTTTCCACAAAATTACATCCCTATCTAGATACTACAATTGGATGTATTAGGGGTACATGAAGATGTTTTTAATGTGTAAAAGAGGGTAACAAAGCATGTAACTAAAAAGATAAAAAACAAGTTCAGTTAATGCAATAGATGAGAATAATGTCCTCCCTAAGGTATCATCGACTTTCAAATGGTTTAAATGTGCAAAGTATAGGAATTATGATAATCAATGTATTAGGGTGTAATATCAAAAATTTAACTAGTAAGGTTGTAAGATTCATGGTTTTGATGATGATGATGAAGAATCCAAAAACAAAACATCAAAGGTATGTGATATTATAAGAGTATTTTTTATAATAATGATTAAATAGATTTTGATGAATGTTAATACATGATTCGTATTTCATATTTTAAGAAGGGGTAATAAGGAATAGGATTATAAATCCTAGATAATGGTTTTATAAATAAGTGGGATGATTGACGTGAACATGTATTAGAATTAAATAATTATGTACTATGAATCATGAAGTATATGTTTTCATTATACATTTTTAAAAATATATTGAATGGTGTTGATGATCTAGAAAAGATATTTAATAGAAATTTGATATTTTGATCAAGCGAAGGAAACCCTTAATGTGTTCCAGATGTTGATAAAATTGTGTTTATCTTGTTTAAAGAGATTATTGATATGGATAAAGTAAATTTTATAGTATTGATGACCTCAGAACAAATAAAGTATTTTTTTACAAAGTGGTTTATTTTATCATTAATGAATCTTATAGTGTTTTTTGATTTCAGGAATATATCCAAATAATCTATGTTCTATGTAAGGAATAAAGAGGCATGTATGTTTTCAATATGGTCTTATGGTAATTCATGTTATTACCATACAAAATGAAGGTATTCATATATTTTGTATATGATAATCAAGAACTAATTTATAATTTATGGGAGATCAATGTTAATCTTAGTGACCTTCTTTCTAAAGTTTTTGATTTTTTATCTTTCAGAGGGGTTAAAAGGATAAGAATTAATGAAAAGATTTAATTTGAACTTTGGTTGAGGTTTTAGAGGTTAATTTATTGTTTTTACATATGAATATTTATGAATATTGGATAAACTATGCTAACTATTTTGTTTTGATGATACATGAAGATAGATATAATGACTTATCGGTCTATCTATATATCTTATGATTATTTGGTTCTTCAAGGATAAAAAATTCACCCTCATTTCTTGGAGTAAGTGATGAAGTGGAAATTGATCAATTCATAACCAAAGGGTGAGATTGTGATTATGAAAGGGAATAAAATTAAGTAAGTATATCTTATCATGAAAATTCTTTCACTTTAGGAAAAGGGTCTTGAAAAAAAATATTTCCATGTTATCATCATTTTTGATGATATCAATAACCTTTTTAAATCCTATTTGGTTTATGTATTTGTGATAATTAACATTCTTCATACCATATTATCTATAACTCTCCATTAGAACATGATAGTAAGATTTCTCTTCTATGTTCAAGTTTTCACTTTCCACCTGTGTTATCCTATTTGGAAACCTAGTTATGAGTTACTTCGTGTAATCATGATGTTTCTATCTTTCCATTTTTAAAGGAAGTTTTTGTATTATTTTTTAAAATATGGGTTTATATGAAAGTAACTTTCAATAATCAAAACTTTGATAAACCATATGAATTTTGGTGATGAAATTAATTTTAAGGGGGCTATAATGTAACAAACCATGTTTTTATGAATTATTTTTTCGAATAAATTAAAATTCATTGATGGCTTACATTACATGTTACACCTTGTAAAGATTGATTTATACACAACACCAAGATTAGGTTTCACTACACAAAACACTTAGATTATCCTTTGGTACAAGAAACATTATATTTTTATTTTTTTACATACAATTTCATGTTCCTTAGATAGCTTGAATTATATGAAAGACTGTGTTTTACCGAACTACAATATTAATAAAATATTATTGTAGTAATCACATAGCCATTGGAATATAATATATGAATAATATTCACTAAATTATGAAACTATGGTTTACACATGTTTATAGAATTAATTATTTTTTATTAATTAATTATAAATTAAAATAAAATCAAATTCAATATAAAGGAAGTGTTTTTATGAAAAAACTATTTTTATGCCCACAAAGGTGTTTTATCTTAATAAATGAAATTAATCACTGTTAGTGAGATATATTAATTTATATATTATAAATTCAACCAATTTTTTTGACATTAATCCATGAATTTTGATAAACATAAAATAAGAACAAATTCAATTTTGGAATAAAAAGATATATTATTTTAAAAGGTAGTTTTTTCCACCTTTTAATGGAAGAATTGTTTTAAAAATATTTTTTTTGATTTTTTAATTATTATTTGGAAAAATAAATTTCATTTTTCAGATAATAATATCAAAATTTACTTTGGGTGAATTTATGGTATTTTTTTTTGAGATGTATCATTTTTTGATGAATAGTGAAGAACACTGAATTTTAATCAAAAGCTTCATTTTCTTCTAATTTATTTATATAGTTAAATTATATTTTAAATTTATTTAAAAGTATATATGGATCAATAATACATATATTAATATAATTTAGTTCATTATAATCAATTTAAATTTGAAATTGGATATAAAAACATTTCAAACATTTGAACATTTTTACTTTAAAAATCAATTGTTTCGCCCCGTCTGCGAGATTATTTTAAATTACTTTTTACCACTCATGTGATTTTAATTTGGAATTTTTTTTCCATATTTGGAATAAAAATAATTTATAATTTATATTATGGTAAAATTATTTTTGGACAAAAAATATAAGCATAAGTATTTAAAATTAATTACAACGATTATGCTAAAAATAGATTTACTTAGTGGTTAAACTTTAATATTAAGGAAAAAATGACCTATAAACTTTTCCAAAATCCATTGGATGGAAATATTTCTACCATATCCAATATTTTATCAAAAATGGATAATTAGTGGAGGCACATTATGTAAGGGATACCTATCAATAGTGTTTACCCTTTTCTATTTACAAGAATACCACTCCTCCTTCACTATATAAAGACACTCACCCCATCACTTATTCACACCTATAATTACTTTTGGATCATAAAAAACTACCAAAATAAGCTCATAAAATAACTCATATCATTATATAATACTAACTTTGGAAACAAATAAAACCAATGAATTCCTTTGGTGCAAACCAGAAGGAGTTACCTGAAGAAGAGGTAACATTATTCAAAAAACACTTTTGTTTTATTTCTTTCTCCACCTATTAAATTATTATTATTCCATGATTATGTAATAAATTTAGTATTATCAATATATTGAGTTGTTTTTATGTTAAGGTTTTGACCTACAGATATACAAACTTCCATCAAATGGGACACGCAATCATCATTCGTGTGTACTGTAGACTATCGCCTCACGAACTGATGTCATTCTTTCATCCATTACCACCGCTAAATGTTGGGTATAATGATTGAAATATTGTTTTTGTAACATCCTGATTCCGAAAGCCACCTAGAGACACCCCGTACCTAGTTGGTCACATGGCCTCAAGCACATTTCCCCAAACTCCAGAGGCTACTGACTAGCAACGAGGGACTTGGGTGTGATAGCGGGGAAACTATGCCCTCATTGGCAGAGTACACAGCGGAAGAAAAATAAACATGCAATAGTGAAAGCAGTAATAACCAACAATATAAACAGTGGAAGACTCAATCAACAAACTGAAGCACATATGTGTATATATGAAAGGATGCATGATACATAACTAGGAAAGCATCCAAACAAGTCACAATGCTGGAAAACACTACAGTACCAAAACAAGTACAAAAGAAAAGTAAATGGCTCCTCAGCATCACAAGCCAAAGCTTGGTCCCATGCTCCTCTGCTCCAAGAAATCAACTTCCAGAAGTCGAAGTGCGCTTGCCCTTGTCTATACCTGCAAAAACATAGTCTTCTTGGTCCCAAAAGCATGGACCAAACAGGGTGTGAGATAAAATCCCAGTAGGAATTCACCCGAAGATCTGTGCCTAACAGTCAGTGAGTATATGGCAGGTAAAAGTACAATAAGCAGTAAACAACGACAGCAAGCAGTGGGCAGTAAATAGTAAGCCGTAAAACATAATGATACATAGTAGCAGTCAATCCATAACAAGTCAATAGCAGTGAAACAAAACAGCTAAGAAGCCAGAAACCCTCTAGGAAGTACTCACAGCCATCCCCCCTGGTCCTATCCAAGAAGTACCACAACCCTCTGGGTAGTGCACTCAGCCTAACCCCTCTGTCTTGGTCATACAAATTTATGAGACTCTCTGGGGAAGCTCACTCGGTCAATTCCCCTTATAGTCTATGGTAGTCAGGGAATCTCTTGAGGAAGATCACGTGGTCTAACCCTCTTAGCCCCAAGGTCTAGAGACTCTATGAGGAAGTTTTCTCAGTCAATTCCTCCTATAGCCTCGGGTATACCACAAACTCTCTAAGGAAGCTCACTTGGTCAATTCCTCCTCTAGCACGGGAAGGTTCTTAAAGAGATTCAAACAAGGTAAGACTCTCTGAAGAAGCTCACTCGGTCTACCCTCCTGTAGTATACAAAATACAATACTCTCTGGGAGCTCACTCGGTCTATCCCCTCTGTATATTTTAATATCTAAGACTCTCTGGGAAGCTCACTCGGTCTATCCCTTATAGTCTATAGCACCAGGTTTTCTCAGCCCCGTTCCAGTCAGTACATAATAATGCTATAGGGACAAAGTAAACCTATATATCTACTTGGATAACCAAAGTACACCTATAGAGATACTTAGCTAAACAGCCTACAAGGCAACAAGCACGTCATGAATTTCACTTCAACCTATAACTGCAAGACATGAAAACAGGTGTAGCAGCCAAAGGCAAACATGACCCAAAGGTCCTAAACAGAACAAAGAAAGGGAAAAACATCCAAGCACAAAAAAATTATCCTCCAACATGTTTAATTTACCTCTATGAAAGCATACTAGCAATGTAGGAAAACAACAGGGGTAAAACGGTAAACACACAATACCCCGTTCACGGGTATCAGTGGAAAATTGCACATAAAACTCATAGACTTTGAACGGTAAGGCACAAACCACCTACCTCAATCCTTGGAGATCGATATACTTGAACCATGATGGCTAATTCCCCCTAGAATGTCGTATATCTGAGAAAACGCACAAAACGTTCAACCATAGATAACTTAAGAAGGAGAAAGAATTGGAAAACAAGGCTCAAGCAGAAGGAAGAACTCACCTCTTTGCTTCCAACGCAATCAACCGTGCTCGAATCAGAGAACGGACAGAGAGGCGGGGGCTCAGGATAGATCCGGCCGTACGGGTCGCTCTTGGATGAACCAGACCTAAAATAAGATGATTAGGGGGATGAGGCGCGACCCCGGTCCGTTTAGTGAAAAAAAAGAAAAGTAAATGGTGTGTATTTTTAAAGTACACGATGTGTAGTGGGTCTTTCCGTACTCCCCCAAAATCAGCCTCCACATCACCCCTAAACACCATGTGTGTGGCCCGGGTACGACCAGAACGTGGCTTTGAGCCGGAGAAGAGTACACGGCGTGTACTCAGAAAGTTCACGGCGTGTACTTCGAAATTTTCCAGAAACTCCATTTTTCTTATAAACTCCAGAAAAAGGAAAGGCGTACCTGAAACAAAGATCTGGGTTCTTAAAAACATCCCCCCTTAAATAAATTCATCCCTGAATTTCCCTAGTGAGGCGTAGAAGAAGAAACCTCGAACAGCTCTGGCCACTGCGATCGAACCTCGACCTTCCTCTCCCAAGTCTCGTCCTGTACTCGGCCGTGCTGCCATAGCACTCGTACAAGAGGAATAGACCGACCTCGGAGAACCTTCGTAATGCGATCGACAATCCGGATGGAATACTCTTCAAACGACGCATCCACTTTGAGCTCAACCTCCTCGGGCTGAAAGACATGAGACGAGTATGAAAAGTAATGTCGGAGTTGAGAGATGTGGAAGACATCGTGCATGACCTGGTACCTCTGCGATAGCTTCAACTGATAGGCAACCAACCCAAATCTCTCCAAAACCTCAAACAGCCCGACGTACCATGGTGAAAGCTTACCCTATCTCCGAATCCTCTTGTGTCCCAACCTCGGTGTGACACGCAGGAAAACCTGATCCCCGACCTCGAACTCCAGAGGTCGTCTCCGCTGATCAGCATAAGACTTATGTCGAGACGGTGCTATAGACATCCTCTTCCGAATCAACTCTATTTGCTCCAAAGTCTCTTGAACAAGACGAGGTCCCATGAAAGCTGCCTCTCCTGCCTCCAGCCAACATAAGGGTGATCGACATGACCTACCGTACAAAGCCTCGTATGGTGCCATCTGAATGGTCACCTGGAAACTATTGTTGTAGGCGAACTCCACCAGATTAATATGCTTCTCCCAGGAACCGCCAATGTCTAAGATGCAAGCTCGAAGCATATCCTCAAGCACCTGGATTGTGCGCTCAGACTGGCCATCAGTCTGGGGATGGTATGTCGTACTCAGAAGTACCTGGGTACCCAAAGCCTTCTAAAGTCCCTACCAGAACCGAGAAGTAAAGTGTGTATCCCTGTCTAAAATAATAGAGTGTTGAACTCTATGTAGATGAACGACATATCTGATGTAAAGTCGTTCCAAATCATCAACACTGAAGGTCTCTTTGATCGGCAAGAAGTGTGCCACCTTCGTAAGCCTGTCGACGACAACCCAAAGAGCATCACATCCCAGATATGACCTCGGTAACCCGGTCACGAAGTCCATCGCGACATCATTCCACTTCTACTCCGGAATGGGAAACTGCTGTAAAAGACCTGCTGGTCGCTGATGCTCTGCTTTCACCTACTGACAAGTAGAACATCTCATGACAAAACTAGCAACATCCTTCTTCATACCTGGCCACCAGTACTGGCAGTGTAAATCATGATACATCTTGGTGACGCCAGGATGAACCACCCAAACTGAGGAATGAAAATCCTGCATTAGTTCCTCATGTATGTCTGCTGGCACCCATACGCGTCCCTAGAAATGCAAGATTTCATCCTCGCCCACTATCCATCCATGAAGAGGGTCCCCTCCCGACACACTCTCCCGCAGGAATAAGGCCTCCGAATCTTATAGCTGCCTCATCCTTACTCGATCAAGAAGTATAGAGGTAACAGCTTCAGAAGATAGGACAGTCTGCCCCTGCCTGTCATGCACTTCCAAGTGTATCTCAGAGAACAGAGTCATAAGATGCCACTCACTACTGGCCTCCTGAACTGCCTGAATCTGAGTTCGTCTGCTCAACGCATCAGCCACTACATTGCCCTTTCCCGGCGTATAGGTGAGCTCGAAGTCAAAGGACTGAAGATACTCGACCCACCTACGCTGTCTCAGATTCAGAGCACGCTGAGTGAAGATATACTTGAGACTCTTGTGGTTGGTAAAAACCACAAAGTGCTCTCCCAGAAGATAGTGTCTCCAATAGCGTAAGGCATAAACAAATGCAGCTAACTCCAGATTGTGCGTCAGGTAGTTCCTCTCATGTGTCCTCAACTGCCGAGACCCGTACACAACGACTCCATCTCCCTGCATGAGCACAGCTCTCAGCATGATACCTGAAGCATCACAGTAAATAGTGTAACTCTTTCCCAACTCTGGCAAGACTAGTATCGGTGCTGACGTCAACCTCCCCTTTAGCTCTTGAAAGGCTGACTCACAAGAATATGACCATAAAAACTTCACCCCCTTCTTGGTCAGACCTGTAAACGGTGCTTCTAGGTTCGAGAAGTACTGAATGAAGCGTCTGTAGTATCCAGCCAGCCCTAGGAAACTCCTCACCTCAAAGACATTCTTTGGCTGCTCTCAGGAAACTATAGCTCTCACTTTCTCTGGGTCCACTAACACTCCTATCTCCGAGATAACATGAACCAGGAAGTGAATATGATCCATCCAAAAGTGGCACTTCGAGAGTTTAGCATACAGCCGATTTTCTCTTAGTGTACTCATAATGATCTAAAGATGTGTGGCATGGTCGTGTCGAGTGTTATATTACACCAAGATATCGTCCATGAAGACCACAACAATAGAGTCCAAGTACGGATGGAACACTCGGTTCATCAGTGCCATGAAGACTGTAGGTGCATTTGTAAGACCAAACGACATAACTATATACTCGTAAAGACCATACCTTCTCTTGAAAGCTATCAAAGGTATATCTAATGGTCTAACGCACAACTGATGATAACCAGACCTCAAGTAGATCTTCGATAACACCCAGGCTCCTCGAAGATGATCAAAGAGGTCATCGATCCTCGACAAGGGATATAGGTTTTTTACCATCAACTGGTTTAGCTTCCAATAATCCACACAAAGCCGAAGGGTACCATCTACCTTCTTTGCAAACAGGACAGGCGAACCCCAAGGAGAAGTACTGGGTCAGATGAAACCCTTTGCCTAAAACTCATCCAACTGCTTCTTGAGCTCCTGAAACGCAGGTGTATCCATCCTATAAAGAGGAATGGACACCAGTGCCGCTCCTGGCACGAGCTTAATCGAGAATTCTACCTCATGCTCCAGAGGTAAACCTGAAAAGTCTTCTATAAAGACATCCCTGAAATGATCCACCACTGGAGATAAGTCTAACTGTGAAGTCCCTTGGTCATCCAGATAAAGACTGAAAATCTGGGCTGTAACTTCCTATAGCCCATGACGCTCTAGTCCATCTCTACCCACCTGGACATCCCACTCGCCTCTATGAAGGAAGGATCCTCCCTCTGGTGATATGAAACTCACCCTGCGGTGATAGCAATCAATGACTGCCTAGAAGGGAACTAACCAGTCCATCCTGAGAATGACATCATAGCCTGTCATCTCTATGACATAGAGGTCCCATAAGAAATGAAACCCTACAACCTTGAGAGGGAAATCTCTGCACTGACGTACGCTAGATGTCCTCATTCCCAACGGTATGTCAAGAGTCAACAAGTCAACAGACGAAAAGATACAGATCCCAAGGCTCTCCACAACTGCGACATAGATAAAGCTATGGGAAGCACTAGTATTGAAAAGAACTGAAGATAAAACTGAGGCTACTAAGATCATACCTCAGACTGTAGAAGGGTCGGGATCCTGCTCCTGATAAGTCTGCTCCATGGAAAAAGAATGGCCTGCACCGCGGCCGTGTGCCCCTGGCTGACCACTCTAAGCTGATCCACTCTGCTATCGTTGATGACCTGGTGACTGACTACCATGGCTGTGACCTCCACCTCAGACTGAACGGATGAAAGAACTCCAGTTCCATGACTGGTGGAAAATTGGTGAAGCATCTCCAGAATGCGGGGTCATAGAGGAACCCCTACCACTAGCTGAAGGTGAGAAGATGTGACAGAAACGCTGAAGATGGACCATCTTGCCGCAAGACCGGCACTCCATTAGATCCCTCTGGCACTGAGACCTAGTATTACCACTCCTACTACACTGGTATCATACAACCTGGAATCCATAAGACGCATCCCGCGAACCTCGATCTCCTCGAGAAGACTCTCTACGACGCTTCCTACTGTCCTTAGGAGGAACACCAGCTCTGGATTTCGAACCGCCCTTGCTCACTGATCCAAAATCTCTCAGATTGCGCTCAGTGATCGGCGCCTGGTTGACGATGGAGGATATCGAAGTCAACTGAAAGATATTCACCTAGGAACGGATCTTCTATCTGAGGTCATCCTTGAACCTCCTAGCAAGGAACAACTCATCACCTGCTGGGATCGGTGTGAAATGCTGCAGCTTAGTGGAGCGAGATGAGTAATCCATAACAGAGAGAGTACCCTGCTGCAGACTCATAAACTCTTGGGCACGATCAGCCCATAGGGTCTCCGGATAGAAGTAGTCATAGAAGGTGTGTTGAAACTCCTCCCAAGACATATCCTTCTGACGTCCTGACTATGAGATCACCTCCCAACACCTCTTGGCGGTTTCCCAGAGCATATAAGTAGACAACTTTACCCTTTTATCCAGAGGGATATCTAGGTGCTCAAAGATGGTCAGTGTGGTCTCTATCCATGACTCTGTAGCCTGAGGTCCTCCATCCCCTGAAAAAGTAGGAGGATGTTGCTGCTGGAAAACTCGCGTCAACTCAGCCATCGACGGGGTAGGAGGCGGCGCTCCCTGGAAGGTCTGCATTATCTTTAGGAAGTCCTCCCTGAACTGCGCCTCGGTGCCTGCAATGGGTATGACATCTGGTGCCAAGGCTAGCTCAATTGGAGGATCGGCAGGAAGTCCCTGATCAGCCATATCTGGCATCTGATCACTGCCTGATGATAGATGTACAACCGGAGGACGTCTCAGAGGCATAGCTCTGAAAGATCAAAAGCACACCTTATATCAGGAAACAAGGTCAGAGGACACAAGAGTACAAAATAGGAACAGGGGAAGAAAAACACACAAGTTTACAAAACATGACTACACAATGTGTATAAAAACTACACGGTGTGTCTTCTTAAGCCACTAACATGGGCGCGTACCCTTGTCCCACGGGTCGTGTAACACCTCAAAATACATGGTGTGTTGACCTAACACACGACATGTATAAGAAGACTATTCCCCTACCAGAGTCTCTTTACATGGCTAACTCACATGGTTCAAACTAACCTCAGACTACACGGCGTGTTCCCTAGGGACACGACGTGTAACAGATACTGACTCGGCAACCCGTGTTGTTGGTTACACGGCTGTCTTCACAGCTGGACCTTACACGGTGTGTTATGAACAAACACGGTGTGTATAGGAGAAGGTGACACCGTCCTGTGTTTCTCATGATACGGCCGAGTACCTGGGAAAGACTACACGGTGTATTCCAAAAGCAACACGGTGTATCTTCGAGAAGGTCACGTCGACCCGTGTTGTTCATGACACGGTCAGGTACCTGGGAAGAAATACACAGTGTGTTCCAAAAGAAACACGACGTGTCTTCAGATTGGTCACGCCGACCCGTGTTGTTCGTGACATGGCTGGGAACAAGGCTTTACACTACAAGGTGTGCTCCTGACATTATTTTCACAACACTGTGTTCCTGCACACACAGTCAGTAACATGACCTAAAAACTACATGGCATGTATCCAGAAAGTACACGCCGTGTATTCTGGGTTTTTCTAGGCAGTAGCTCAGAAACTGCATAGAATCCCAGAAACACGGAAAACAAGGCAAAGAGGTGCCAAATTCAGATTCGTGAGGGACCATACTCCCCGTAAATCAAAGCTTGGCATCCCCTATAATCATGTACAAGAGGAAACAAGATCATGATCCACCAATTTCCAATTCAAGATGGCCCATAACTCCTCAAGAATCAAAATTTGGTGTTCATTTAAACAAAGCACAACACAAACAATTATCTAACAAGCAGTAGAGATTCTATCAAGCATATATCACAACATCATGTATAATCTACACAATGTCTATAACAACAACATGAAATCGCTAATGCACCCTAAATGACATGGAAAGAATGAATGGCATGTGATTTATACAAGTTCCTATATGATGCATGAGATGGCATACCATCATCTCATCGGGTTGCGACAGAAATAGAACCGTAATATCAAAACAATAACAGCACAAAGCATGTGAATCACTCTAGGTGAAATTGCATCAACTGTAAAATCTCAAAACCAGAAAACTGCAATAAACGAGGTAGTATGGCTTTTCCCTATACACGGGTTAGCTACTCCCGGGAACAACTTATTACCAAGTACCAAATCCATCATATCCCTGTCTAAAGTATCCAAATATTAAATCAAGAGAAAATAATTCCTCTGATACCACTTTGTAACGTCCCGGTTCTAGAATCCACCCAGAGGCACCCCATACCCGGTTGGTCACATGGCCTCAAGCGCATTTCCCCAAACTCTAGAGGCTGCCGACTAGCAGCGAGGGCCTTGGGTGTGATAGCGGGGAAACTATGCCCTCATTGGCAGAGTACACAGTGGAAGAAAAATAACCATGCAATAGTGGAAGTAGTAATAACTAACAATATAAATAGCGGAAGACTAAATCAACAAACTGATGAACATATGTATATATATGAAATGATGCATGATACATAACTTAGAAAGCATCCAAACAAGTCACAATGCTGGAAAACACTACAGTACCAAAACAAGTAAAAAATAAAAGTAAACGACTCCTCATCATTGCAAGCCAAAGCTTGGTCCCATGCTCCCCTTCTCTAAGCAATCAAGTTCCAGATGTCTAAGGGTTCTTGTCCTTGTCTATACCTGCAAAAAAAGCCTGCTTGGACCCAAAAACATGTCCCAAATAGGGTGTGAGATAAAATCCCAGTAGGCATTCACCCAAAGATATGTGCCTAACAGTCAGTGAGTATATGGCAGGTAAAAGTACAATAAGTAGTAAACAGCGACAACAAGTAGTAGGTAGTAAACAATATGCAGTAAAATAGGATGATACATAGAAGCAATAAAACCATAACAAGTCAAGAACAGTGAAAAAAACATCTAAGAAGCCGGAAACCCTCTGGGAAGTACTCACATCCATCCCCTCTGGTCCTATCCAAGAAGTACCACAACCCTCTGGGCAGTTCACTCAACCTAACCCCTATGTCTTGGTCATACGAATTTATGAGACTCTCTGGGGAAGCTCACTCGGCCAATTCCCCTTATAGTCTAGGGTAGTCAGGGACTCTCTTGAGGAAGATCACATGTTCTAATACTCTTAGCCCCAAGGTCTAGAGACTCTCTGAGGAAGCTATCTCGGTCAATTCCTCCTATAGACTCAGGTATACCACAGACTCTCTGAGGAAGCTCACTCAGTCAATTCCTCCTCTAGCCTGGGAAGGTTCTTAAAGAGATTCAAACAAGGTAGGAATCTCTGAGGAAGCTCACTAGGTCTAACCTCCTGTAGTATACAAAATCCAAGACTCTCTAGGAGCTCACTCGATCCATCCCCTCTATAGTCTGTAATATCTAAGACTCTATGAAAAGCTCACTCGGTCTATCCCTTTTAGTCTATAGCACTAGGTTCTCTCAGCCCCGTGCCAGTCAGTACATAATAATTCTATAAGGACAAAGTACACCTATAGAGCTACTTGGCTAACCAAAGTACACCTATAGATCTACTTAGCAAAATAGTCTACAAGGCAACAAGCACGTCATGAATTTAACTTCAACCTATAAATGCAAGGCATGAAAACAGGTGTAGCAACCAAAGGAAAACAGGACCCAAAGGTCATAAACAAAAAAAAGCAAGGGAAAAACATCCAAGAAAAAAAAATTATCCTCCAACATGTTCAATTTACCTCTACACAAGCATACTATCAAGGAATGAAAACAATAGGGGTAAAATGGTGAACACACAATACCCTGTTCATGGGTAACGGTGGAAAATCGCACATAAAACTCAGAGGCCTTGAACGGTAAGGCACAAACCACCTACCTCGATCCTAGGAGATCAATATACTTGAACAATGACGGATAATTCCCCCTAGAACATCGTAGATCTGAAAAAATTCACAAAACGTTCAACAATTGATAACTTGAGAAGGAGTAAGAATTGGAAAACAAGGCTCAAGCAGAAGGAAGAACTCACCACTCGCTTCCAACACAATCGACCGTGCTCGAATCGGAGAAAGGACGGAGAGGCGGGGGCTTTGGAAATATCCAACCATATAGGTTGCTCTCGGATGAACCATACCTAGAAGAAGATGATTATGGGGATGAGGCGCAACCCCGGCCCGTTTAGTGAAAAAAAAGAAAAGTACACAGCGTGTATTTTTAAAGTACACGACGTGTAGTGGGTCTTTTCGTACTCTACCAAAATTGGCCTCCACGTCACCCCTACACACCTTGTGTGTGGCCTGGGCATGACTAGTACACGGCTTCGAGCCATAGAATAGTACAGGACATGTACTCAAAAAGTACACGGCGTGTACTTTGAAATTTTCCAGAAACTCCATTTTTCTTAAAAACTCCAGAAAAAGGAAAGGCATACCTGAAACGAAGATCCAGGTTCTTAGAGTTTTTATATTATTTATATGATATTTATAATTTATTTAATCTTATTTAATTATTATAAAACACACACTTTCATTATCTCCATTTTGTGGTAACACGATAACATAGTTTTTTGATGTGTAGACTACTGCCTCCTCAAAGAGATGTGATTCATTCAACATTTACATGGAATGTATTAAGGATTAGTTTAATAAAAATATTTAATATATATAAAATAATAATTCTACTATAATGATAATATATATATACATATATTTCATTTAATTTATTTCATTCAATACGAAAAGTAAATAGAAACAACGTTCATGCGTACACACGATCTACCATCTCCATGAAAAGTGTATCTCATTTTCTATTTATATATTTTATATATTATTATAAATACATATTTAATGAATATATATGATAATAATATCATGTTTTAAATTCTTTAAATAAAGAAATCATGATCTAAGTAAGAGGATCAAGAATAACAAGTCAAAACATGTATGAAAAACAAAGAAGATATTACCTGAAAAATAACATTAACATGGAATTGTTAATAAATTAGTAATATAAATTCAAAATAAAATAATATATGGTATAATATATAATAATATTTTTCTATGGTATATTCATAATAAAGTTACATTTATTATACAGGATGTTTAAACATGTACAAAGAAAGTCAAGACTTAAGGTAAGGATTTTCTCATCTCACTTTTATTTCTATAAGATATATGCTATATTAACCAATTATTCTTGTTATTAGGTGTATATACTGCCTTATGATATGATATATAATGAATATAATTTATTTCATGATATTAAATGTTTCAATTTATGTTATTCTTTCACAGATCTCATGATTCAAAAGTTACTCAAATAGTAAGGGGATTTCTAGTCTCACATTTATTTTTGTGAGACTTATTCCATATTCACCAATCATTTATTTTTTGTGGTATATATAATACCCATGAATTTATTATATTATTCTAATCCTTAAATTTATGGGTATTTATGTATCCATTTTATGATCTCTCTTTCATGGGGTTTACAGTTCAAAAGTTATCAGATCAGTAAGGTAATTTTATCTCAATTTGACTTCTTTGAGACACATGTTATGTTATGATCCTAAATTATTTTATGAGGTGTATGTACTGAAATTTTATGTGTTATATAATAAATATAATTATTTTAATGATATTTTCTGATTCATGTACTGTTACTCTTTCATGTGGATTTTGGTTCAAATTTACCAAAGTGGTAACAGTTCATTGCTACAATCTCATCATTTATCAAGATTTTTTATGATTATGCTTCCATTGATGAAATATTATGATAAATATCTAAATAATTCTCATTAATTTTCTTATACTATAGTTATTTATGATATTCTCATGTAATGATACCATTTTTTCACTCTTAGTTAACTAAGATAATTAATATTTTTTTGAGAAAGTCTAACTTTATTTCTCTCTTCGGTCGGAAATATATTTTATCCAAAAGCCATGTTTTCAAAAAAAAAATTAAATAATATTTTAATCTAATTTTCATGGAAAAAGGATTTTAAAAATGTGTTACGTTTTTTAAAATTGTTTGAAATGTTTTTCAAATCATCTTTTATATGTTTTCAAAGTTAATTTTAAAGAAAATTATTTTCAAAATGATTTATATTTTAAAAAAAATTTCAAAGAAGAAAGGATATTTTCCTAAAGAAATGTTTTAATAAGATATTTCATAATTATTTTCTATATAATATGAAAAAAATTGTTATATTTTATTCTTTACTAGGGATATAATCCATGAAAAACATTCATACCCTTTATTTTAATGGTTTATGTTTGAGATGACAAGTTTTTTATGAAACCTGTTTCTATTCCATGGGTTATACCATGATAAAAAATTTATGAAACCCACTTCATTTCATGGGTAATTATATTATTAAATGATTATGAAACCTATTTATTTTTCCTAGGTTATGATATGATAAAATGTTTATAATACCCATTTCATTTTAGGGGTTATGATATGATATTTTTGAAACCCATACTTTTTTATGGGTCATGATATGATGGATATTTTGTTATATTATGGAAAAATATTTATGATTTAATTATGTGATGTGTGAGACCTATATCTCCCTCCAATTAATTGGATAAATATTTATATATAAATTGAGATAAACATGACTGGAACGAGGATTGAACATGGTTCAATAATACATGGAAGGAATGAGGAGTGAACTCAGTTCAGTAATACAGGGTTGGAGAGAGGAATGAACTCTATTCTGTAATAAAGGGTTAGAATGAGGAGTTAACTCTATTAAGTAATATAGGGATGGAACAAATAGTGAAATTAGTTCATTAATCCAAGGCTGGAATGAGGAGTGAACTCAGTTCAGTAATACAGGGATAGAACAAGGATAGAACTCAGTTTAGTAATACAGGGCTAGAGTGAAGAGTGAACTCAGTTGAGTAATATAGGTATAGAATGGGAAGTGAACTCAATTTAGTAATACAGGTCTGGAACATAGAGTAGACCCGGTTCAGTAATGGAATTTGTTCACCATGATGGTATTGGAAATGAGCCTTGACTAATATGAAATGATTTTTAATGCTTATGTATACACCAAAAATTCTATGTCTTATGCCTATGTTATGCTATCATGAATCATATTCTTTGATTATCATATGATTTATATCTTATAAACTTCCAATAATTATTCCATGATTCAAGATTATGATCCTTGATTTGTAGGGTATACTTTTCAAATGTTATGCTCATGTTATCATACCCTTATATTTCATGTTATGAATATATATCTCTTTTTACCCTTACTGAGCATATGCTATCACCCATTATTATGTATCCTCTCCTAATGTTATGAATAATGGTTTTATGTAGGAGTATTAAAGTGGAAGATATTTATAAGATATGTTGAATATGTTTCAGCAAGTTAGAATATTATGTTCTACGTTTCCAAAGACACTAAACTATTTCAGTCCTTGGGCATGTCCCTTTTTAATGTGATAAATATTTATCTAAAATTATGTAATATACATGTATGTTAATCCTGGGTCTCTATAGGCATTATTTTCTACTTGTTATGAAAAAATTTATTGGCATTCTGAGTTTCTAGAAAATGTTATGAGTGGAACAAAAGAGAATAAAAAAATCAAGAACAACCACTATGTGAAGATCATCCCTACACCCCACTATCTTTGAGGCAAGCCATTCCATTCAAAGATCTGTCTTAGATTATGTAATCAATATTCTCATAATTTTTTCCGTGAAATGTGAATTTGTAAGAAAATGATACCTTTTATGTACTGATATTCTATAGGGTGAAAATGACTATGATTTACATCTATCAACACCCACTCATCACCTTGTTGTGAGGGCTACCATATTCAATATCTAGGAAGACACTCTATAAAATAAAAAAATTATAACATTCCATGTGAGAGTGGGGATTATCATAGATCATGAGTCGAGCACCAAGGTACCTATTCCACTTGATGATTTAGATATTCCTATGGTCGAACAAGATATTAGAACATTCATATAATGGCTATATGATTTTGTAAAATAAACATGTCAACAAGGAGGTATTAATTTACAATTTATTTTTCATACTAAAACTTTAAAAATTAATGTAAAAAGGTCTAAGCTGATGAATTTTATTATAGAAGAACAAAGGGAAGGGGTGAAACGAAAGGTCGAATCAAAACGATCTAAAAGACCAACTGACCAATAGAAAAGAAATTAAAAAAGAACCTTTACCCTACTCATTAAATATCATAATTTAATAACTTTGAAGGTAAATTTGGATACATTTTTATAATTTGGTATTAATCACATAGTTTATTTTGAAGAAAAAATTTATAGAGAGTCAATTTTATAATTCCTTTCTCTTGAAAATGTAAATTTATTCCCCAAGTATGAATGGTTATGATTACCATTTATAACTGTATATATGAGGTGTGTTTTAGTGATTTGTTTTTCCAATAGAAGATCTACTATGTTAATTAAAACTAAATACAATTCATATTTTTAGGCATATATATCAATAATATTTGAACAGAAAACCCTATGAACATAAATATGGACTCATTTTTCCTCACATCACTTCTACAAACCAAACAAAAAATGAATCAACTAGAATTGATGAAATATTATCAAAACTACCTGCATCATTTGAAATAAAACTTACGGATGATAGACACTTATTATAACCAATGATGCAGGGGTAAAACTATAAAATTTAATCATATAAAATATATTTTCATTATTTTCATTACATATTCCATTTTTTTTAGGATGCATTGGGTACTCATTATATTCAATTTGTATACTACAAATATTTATTTCCCATATTCACTTTATGGATACCCATCAAAATGATCACATGTGATGATATTTGTCAATTTATAATACACTATATCCAATGTTTTAGAACTAAACATAAAGTTATATATTTTGTATTATGTTTTAATGAGAATTATATTATGATATATTAGTGTTTAAATATCATGAAAATCATAGAATAAGGACAATCCATGCATACAATGAGCCTATCAACTTCTATAAGTTGATAATTATTAGGGTATATATAATAAGATTTAATTATTAAAACACTTATAAAAACTAATTAATTATTTTTCTTAGTGATTATGTAGTGTCTGAAAGAAACCAATTGAAAATATTGTGGTTATTCTGTTTGCAAATTTATGAGAGATATCATATACCATTATCAAATTAGCATCCTCGAATAGGTATTTTCAAAGATAATTACTATTGCACTTAAAAAATTTATTAATCCTTTGTGTATTTATACTTTTCAAGTACAACCATGACTATGGAAATTCCTCATATTCACATGATGAAATATATTTGTTTCAAAATGGATGGTAAGCATACATGACGTCATAATATACACATATATCATGAATATATAGATTTATACTACTTATTTAGTTTATTTTATCATTATTTTATCTAATTTTTTCATTTAATTTCCTCATAATTTTTATCTAATACTTATTTTGTTAATATTAACTAAGATCATGAAGAAATGAATTCATCAATAAGGATGATTCACTCCTACACTATGATCATGCACTGTAGGATAATAATATATGGTGGAATCAACCATACCTCAATCTGAGACATGGTGTACCAGGTATGACTCAAATTGTGTGGTTTCAGTTTAAAGTTGACATTTTATTAATGTATTGTTTTATATTTATGTTTGATTTATTTATTTATAGTAAAACTAACATAATAATTGTTTTCTTATATAGGATTATTTTTTTGGGAAGTAAAATTTTTCCTTCAACTATATAAAACAAGCTAAAAAGAGATAACATGTTGCTTTTGGAAGAGGTATTTCAGCCAGCATGGGGTTTTCTTTTCAATCCAAATGGAACAGTTCTCTCTTTATTTTATTGGTGTAGATAGTTAAAAAGAAAACACACATAAAAAACTCAATCATCCACACCTTAATCCTAGACACAGTGTGCTTGGTATGTGATAAGACCAATTTATATACACTTCTTAATGTCATTTATTTCTATATTTTTATTGATTTCTTGATAATGAATGTTGTATATACTCCTTTTTGTAGGAATAAGGCTTCAAATGATTCAAATAGATAAGTGAAGAAAAATATATATTTGCATAGTACACGTCGTGACTTGTTAATACACGTCATGTAATAGTAGTTCATAGCTTTCCCAAGTCATGATCCAGGCCATGACCAAGACACAAATACAACAGAGTAAATAGCCAATACACACTGTGAAGGCTTTGTACATGTCGTGATGCCAGTCAAAATAGTTGAGTGATAAGTCCACACAGAGGAAGAACTGGAGGTCAGTACACATCGTGAATAATCGGTACATGGCGTGTAGTCATTCAAACCTCATAAATATTCTAGATATTCATAAGTTATGCAAGAGATTCAAATTCCATGGAGATCCACATGGATCAATGGTACACAACTTGTACCTTCAGTACACACATGAAAAAAATTCTCTTATAAATATAGGGGTGTGGTAGAGCATTTGAAATAAATTCTGGATGAGCTTCTTCTCTGTTTTAATCCCCCTTTGAATCCCCTTACCCCTTATCCTTCCAAATTCTAAATTTCTTTGTGTTTTAAATTTTTAATTAATCTAAGAGCCATGGATCTGTTGTTCTTCATCAATTTTCAATCCCCATTGCTCATCTTCAATTTCCAACACTGCATGTTAGATTCATTTCCATTTTTTAATTCAAGTAATTAATTTATTGAAAAGGTTGTGATTTATCTAGGGCATGGTCATACCATTTATAAATCCCAAAAACCTTGCATGATTTTAATTCAATTAAAGTCAAACAACATGTCAAACATGATTTAATTTTTTTATTTAATTGCATCTCCAACCACTAGGAGTAGCTAAACATCATAGGGGTAGGGATCAAGAGTATATGTATCTACATTCTTAAATTAATATTTAATTCTAATATTGGAAAGCCTAAGGGATTAATAATCAGGATAAGAAATCGAATTCTACCCCATTCATATGAGAATCCCTAACCATAAGATATTCAAACAAATGACCCAATCTTGATTAATGTATACTAGGATATGATCACTAGCCTAGGGTACTTTCTTCCATAGAAGCTGAACTTAATTCACCCAGGATGTACTATCTCCCAATCACAGAATAGTCACTTCCTAAGTAGAACTAGGTGGCTTGACCAAAGTTAACTAGCGACCATTATTTGTTTCATATCCTAATCCTTAGAACCCTTCCAAAATTATAATAAAGACAATCCTTTACTCAGATACGCAAAATTTATCATGACCCCTCATTAACTATTTAAAGTCACTCCCCACCAGAGATTAAGTAAAACTCCCAAACACTAAGATAGATTGAAAGGACACATCTCAAGGTCTAAATTAGTAACCCCACTTTGAAACAGCTTCCTAATTGTGGGTTAGACCCCACAATTACACTATAATATGATTTTTTAGTTAGTAAAGTTTGGGACACATAAATTCTAATTTGACCACCGCCCATATGAAACCAACGATGCGTGCGGGTGTGGCCAAATTCTAGCACCATTTCCTAGGAAGGTGACACTATTTATTTAAATAAATCTAGTCTATGAATTAGGATTACCTTTCCCTCACCCCTTTTCTTTCATCCCTTTCAAGATGCCCTTGAATCCTCATTTTCTAAACTAGTGCATGTACCAATGTCCCTTTACTCGTTCAAGGAACCTTGATTCAAAATAAACCTTGACCATTGATCCTAAGATCAAAAGATATTTTTCTACACATCACCGATCAGTAATGGATGAGCAACACAATAATGTGGGACCCAACCCACAAAACCCCCATCAAATAATTTCGAGAGAACACCCGATGCACCCTGAAATGACCATCATGGATTATGGCCTGCCATTGATCCATGGTGTGACCCCAATCAATTTTCGTCTCCCAATTCAAGCCCACACCATCGAGATCAATCCTAGACTCATTCACATGATCCATAATATGAGACAATTTAGTGGTCTCTAGAGCGAAGAACCCCATGAATATATTTCCAACTTCCTAGAAGTTTTCAACACTTTTCACAACTAGGGAGTCTCTTTAGATTCCATAAAACTAAATGTCCTCCCATTATAACTAAGAGATACAACTAAGGAATAGATCAAAATACAAGCTCCTGATTCAATCAAAATTTGGGAAAATCTATCCAAGAAGTTTTTAGACAAGTATTTCCCATCAATCCGAACTTGGAAACTATGAAATGTCATCCAAAACATTGCTCAAACAGATGGAGAATCTATGTGGGAAGCATGGGATAGATTTAAGAAGATTATACGGAAGTGTCCACATCACGGAATCAATACATGGATTTATTTGTAGACTTTTTATCAAGGACTCCAACTAGTGGCATGAATAGTTGTAGATACTGCCGCTGACAGAGGTTTGATGTTCAAATCCCCCTAAAGCCAGATGAGCAATACTAGATGAAGTCTCTCACAATTCTAGCCTGTGGTATAGTGATTGTGGATCACCATGGCATGGTATCCACCATATTTATTAGAATAATCAATTAGAATCACAAGTTGAGGTGATCACAAAGAATCTTGAATCTTTTCAGATACTAGCCACACAACCCCCTTCGCTCCCGTAATGGAAGTCCAATCAGGCGAGATGTGCGGTGGCCTGCACCTGTATCGGGACTTCAAGGCAGAATATAAAGACCAAAAAGATTTTAATTATGCCAAATACAATCAACATAACCAAAAATTTCAACAATAGAAGCAATATCATCAATAGAGGCCTGCTCAATAGTAGCCTCAAAACAGTCAAGGTTATTTTCAACTGCGAAGTGGTCAGGCCCAGTTCCACTACTAAGGACCACCAATGTATCAACCAATGAACCCTGTGCTATGAATGCAGCAATAAATGTATTTACAAATGTAACCAAAACCTTTCCAACCAATACCTCAACAATATAAATTACAACCTACCCAACCAAGACCCATCAACTACTTCTACCAACAAAAAGTAACATAGACAATCTCTTAGATAATTTTTTCCAAAAGTATGATCAATTAATGAAAACCTAAAAAATATAAATTCCAAATTAGAGAGCTTATTTGAGGAACCTGGAGCTTCAAATGGGTCAAATATCAAAGTCCTTATCTGGTAGATTACCAGGTACTCTACCTGATAACAATGAGACATACCCAAGACAGGAAGAACAATTAATAGTATTGAAAAGTAGAATTTTTTTGGACTTTTATCATCCAAAATAATAAAAGAGATAGTAAGAGCCTAAGAATAAACTAGTAGTAGATGAAGAAGTTGATGCAGCCATTCCCACCTCACCTCAAGAAAAAGTTCCAACCAAGAAGAGACAAACCCCTACAGAATAAAAGGAACCTATCTAGGATTCCCCACCTCCATACAAGACACCTCTTTCCTTTATAGAGATAAAATGACAAGGTAGGTAGGAGGCATAATACAAAAAGTTACTAGAAATGTTCAAGCAACTATACATCAATATACCATTTGTAGAACCCATTTCCCAGATGCCTGTTATAAAAAAATTCTCAAGGACCTATTATAAAAAAAATACAAAATAGATGATTTTGGAGTCATCTCTTTGAATGAGGAATGATATTCTGTTGTACTACAGAAAATTCTCTATAAAATGAGAGATCCTAGAAGTTTCTCAATTCACTGTGCTATAGGAGAGTGAACGTTTGGAAGAGCACTATGCAATCTTAGATCCAACATTAACTTGATGATGATGATTTTTTCCACAAGCTCAGACTCCAAGAACATAAAGCAATAAGGGTAACATTGCAGCTATCCAACTGTTCGATGAAATATCCCAGAGGCATTCTCAAATATTTTTTGGTCAAGATTGGAAAATTTATCTTTCCACCAGAATTTATAGTGCAAGAGATGGAATAAGAAGGAAACATCCCAATAATTCTTGGAAGAAAATTCCAAGAAATAGGAAAATATTGGATAAACGTAAATCAAGGATGTCTGATCTTCAATGTTGGATAAGAATAGAAATTTTTTTACCTGATTAAAGTTGCCCAACAATCAGATTATACTGTGAATTATAACACCATATCTCTCACTCATAAAAGAGACAAGTACATGTACATTGAGAAAGAGAGTGAATATTTGTTCTTATAAAAGGAATAAGAGTATGATTTTGAACAAGTAAAATTCATTAAACCACTCAAAAGAGACACCATACGACCATTTATTCCTTCTATCATTTAGCAATGCCAGTTAGAACTAAAACCTCTTCCTAGTACCCTTGAGTATTCATACTTAAGAAATTCATCCTCTTTTCCAATCATTATCAACTTAGAAATTTCCTAGGAATAAGAAGAAAAATTGGTTGATGTTCTGAAAAGAAATAGTTTATCAATTTTTTGGGGAGTGGAAGACATTAAAGGGATCAATCTTATGGAATTCACCCATAGGATCCTACTTAAAGAGGATGCAAATCTAAAAACAAAACCTCAGAGGTGGATCACTCCACTAATGAAGGAGGTCATCAAGAAGTAAGTGTTAAATCTCATGGATGCAGTAATAATTTTTCCAATTTTAGATAGTGAATGGGTGAGATCCCTCCAAGTTATTCCAAAGAAAGGAGGACTCACGATAAAAAAGAAAGATGAAAATGAATTGGTTTCAGCACACACCATCATTGGATGGAGAGTCTGCATGGATTATTGATGTCTAAGTTCAGTAACAAGAAATGACCATTTTTTATTACCTTTTATAGACTAAATTCTAGAGATGCTTGAGGGGCACAAATTTTACTATTTTCTAGATGGATATTCAGGATAAAATCAAATTGCTGTTGACCCCACTGAGTACCCAAAACCACATTCACATGACCATTCACTACCTTTTATTACATTAGAATTTCATTTGGAATGTTAAATACTCCAAAAATATTTCAGAGATGCATGGCACACCTTTTCCATGACATGGATGAGGAGTTGCTCAAAATTTTCATGGATGATTTCTCAGTATATGGGAGATCATTTGTTGTTTGTTTAAGAAATATTGAATTAGTTCTCCAACATTGTGAAGAAAATTTCCTCATCCTAAATTGAGAGAAATGACACTTTATGGAACATGTAGCAATATTCCTTGGTCACAAAGTTTCCAAGGAAGGAATTGATGTTGATCCATCCAAGATCAAAATCATCAAAGATCTACCAGAATCCTCAATCGTCAAGGGGATCAGAAGTTTTCTAGGACATGCTAGATTTTAAAGATGATTTGTGAAGGATTTTTCTAAAGTATCACATCAATTGAAAAACTTATTATCAAAATATGTTCCCTTAAAATTCACTAAGGACTCTTAGAAATATTTCAACATGCTGAAGAATTGTTTGATAGCATCACCAATAATTATTCCGCAAAATTGGGAGAAAGAATTCAAATTAATATATGATTCTAGTGACCTTGCTGTGGGAGATGTGATAGGATAGCATAATGGAAACATATTCTGTCCAATTTATTATTTTAGTCATATGCTAAATGAAGCTCAAGTCAATTAAATGAATATAGAGAAAGATCTCATAACTGTTGTATATGCCTTTGAAAAATTCTGTTATTATCTTGTTCTGTCCAAGGTCATTATTCACACTGATCATGCTAGCCTTAGGTATTTGATAACCAACAAGGATGCCAAACCAAGGATGATACATTGGATCCTTATGCTATAAGAATTCAATGTAGTGATCAAAGATACAAAAGGGAAAGATAACGTAATTGTATATCATATCTCTAGACTCCCTTTCTCTATCATTAATAAAGATGATGCAGTTGATATCAAAGTGGAATTTCCGGATGATATTGTATTTAGTATCAAGGCCCAACCATGGATTTCATATATGACTAATTATATTACAATGGGATTCCTAAATCAAGACCTCTCATACCAGTAGTGAAAGATTTTTTTTTCAGATTCCAAGAACTACTATTGGGACGAGCCTTTATTATTCAAGAATTGTAGAGATGAAATTTTAAGACTTTAAATCTAAAAAGAAGAAACCCACAATGTGACTAATATGTGCCACATTTTTCCAACTAGTGGACATCATTGAACCAAGAATACATTGGCCAAAATTCTACAAAGCATATTTTTCTAGCCCACACTACATCAAGATGCAAGGGTATTTTTCCAACAATGTGAAAAATGTCAATGAACGGGAAATATTAGTAAAAGGAATGAGATGCCACAAAAACCCATCATGAAAGTATAAGTTTTAGACATTTGAGGCATCAAATTCATGGGACCGTTCCTTATATCACATGGAAAAAACTACATTTTGGTTGTAGTTAATTACGTATCAAAATGGGTTGAAGCTGAAGCTACGGCACATGAAATGGTAGAAGTTTTCATATACTTTATAAGGAAGAATGTGTTTCCACAATTTTGGTTTCAAAGATTACTAATTATTGACCAGACCACACATTTCACAATCTGATCTATGAGAGTAATTCTAGAAAGGTATAGAATTTGATACAATACTAGAACTCCCTACCACCCAAAAAAAGTGGAAAAGTAGAACTATCTAATAAGGAGGTCAAAAAAACTTGGAGAAGACTGTGAGTACAAGTCTCCATGATTGGAGCTTCAAAATGGACGATGCACTATGGTCATACAGAACTTCTTATAAGACACCCATAGGAACCACCACGTTAAGATTTGTTTATAGAAAACCATGTCATCTTTAGATGGAACTAAAGAATCATTCATTCTGGGCAATTGAGAAAATGAATTTGGACACATAGAAGGATTAAGAAGCTAGGTTATTTCAATTAACTATATTGGAAGAAATCAGAAGTTATGCATATGAAAATACATGGATTTATAAGGAGAATTCAAAGAAGTGGAACAACCAGCACTTTGCAAGGCATACCTTTGTCCATGGAAATAAATTTCTCTAGTTTAATTCAAGGTTGAATCTATTTCTAAGAAAATTGAATTTGCGATGGTTAGGTCCATTCAAGTTCACTCAAGTATTTTTGTATGGAACCATCAAAATCCAAAGAGAAGAAGGACCACTATTTGAAGTAAATGGTAAAATGTAGAAATTTTTTCAAGAACCATTTCATAAAGGCTATGTCATCAGCCTCAAGTTCACTTAAGATTAAATGGAGTCATGCTTACAACTTAAAAGAAAGCACTGAATAGGTTGAAACCTAGGGTAGAACATATTAGACTAGGTTAGAATAGGATCACATTAGAAGATTCTCATATAGGCTAGGAGCTAAAGGCAAGGAAGGGGCATGATTTAAAGCCAAAATAGTTCAATACACATCATGTACCTATGGTTCGTGATGTGTACCCTTTTACTAAATTTACCTTTTATTTTACCCATACATGACATGAACCATCAGTACACATCATGTACTGGGTTGGGTATGTTTTTAAAAACAAGAATAGGTCACAAACCCACATGTCATGACCCACACACCCCACCCCCAACCCTTCAACTTCCGTGACCCCCCTCTCTTTCTCAACAACACAAAACCCGTGACCTCCCTCTCCTTCCACCTTTCCCATGCCCTGCCCTATCTCACCAGAAGACCCATTCCCCCTCCCGTCCTCTATCACACGCTGCACCCAATCCACACACCCTCCCTCCTGCCGACATGGCTTGCACTAAAAGGCCCCATCCCTGTAAAGACCCGTAAAATTCAAGGAAATTTTTTTCTTAATTTTCTTTGGGATTTTACAAGAATGCAGTTTCAGACGACACTTGATTCCGAGGCCTGGTGTGCCCGAAATTTCTATCCGAATTTTAGCTCAGGTAAGTTTAGTGAACGAACGAGCGGGAATTTCTAACTTTTTAACCAGTGCTCGGAATCGAATTCCGAGGACACCAATGGAATCGTAGTGCCGGTTTTTTCTTAGGAACACCTGTTCCGGAGTTGCGTTTTCATGAGAGTTGAAGATAAAAATTGTGGAAGTTAAAAATAAAAATTTAACAACAATTTTTATTTTTACTCTAAGTGTTTAATCATTGGATGGAAGTTGGGTAACCACCCAACCTCCCTTGGGAGGTTATGAGGGTGGTGGGGCCCACACGAACCCCACCCCTTCATATCCTCCAACCCCCCTGAACTCCCATTAAATTTTGTTAAACATAAGTTAATAACTTATGACTTTAATGTTCTGAGTTTAATGTGAGTTTTTGAAATTCAAACCCTTGAATTTCAAAAGGCTGGTTGTGTTAATAAAATAAGAAAGGAGATTGTTTTATTTTGTTGTTAGAGTTTTGTCGTTGAGAGATTTTGGGAAGAACATATTCTTCTTTGATGAAGAACTTGAAGAACATCGGTCTTCGATGAAGAACACCGAGTTCTCAAAAACCGATTACCACGACGCTGCCGACGTTTTTTTCCGCAACGACTCTTCCGGCGATGCCGCTGACGTTTTCTTCTGTGACGTCTCTTCCAGCGACGCCACCGACGCCTTCTTCCGTGACGTCCCTTTCCGCGACTTTTTTCCGCGATGAATTTATCCGCGATGAAAACCTCATTCATGCCGCGCTCGAGGTAGGGGTTTATTTAATTTTTTTTTCCGTTCATGAATTCTAGTTTGTCGTTCTTCGTGGATATATGACTAAATGATATCGACTAATGAGAGGGGGCCGGACCGCACAAACACGGCCGACCCTCATCCCTTATCCATGTGTTGTTTCTTGTGGTTTGAAACGAGTATGGTGCGGTGCCGTCACACCGCGTTGATCGTGCGACAAAGAATGCGCGGCGCCGTCGCGCCTCGCCATGGAAACGAACAAGGACATGACACCGTCGCGCCATGCCGAGAAGTTTAACAAGGACGCGACGCCGTCGCGCCGCGTAGAAGAAAACCGAAGACACCGCGGCCGGAGCGGGGCCGCGGCGGAAGGGCACGGTGCTGTCACACCGTGCCGAACGAACCAAGTCGCGGCCAGTTCCGGGCCGCGGCAGAGCAGGGTGACCGGCGGCCGGTTCCGGGCCGCCGGTATCGGCGAAGAAGGGGACCGGCTGTCGCTGGTCCCGTGGAGTTAGGAACCGGATGGCCAGGGAGGGCCGGCCAGACAGGTGTGCAGCCGGGGGTTCAAACCCCCGGCCAGCCAGTACAAAACGACCCCCTTAATTGGGGGGCCGCGGTTACACAGGGGGGGCAGGCGCCCCCCACTTGCCAAAACGGCTCGGCCGTTGGCCGAGCTGGCCAACACGCTGTGCCCAGGCCGGGCCGACTGCTAGGCCGGTCCGCCAAGCCGGGCCATGCCGGGCCGGGCTGACCCGGACCTGGGGCGGGTCGACCCGGTTCGGGCCGACCGGGGGGTCTCGGGCCGGGTCGGTCTGGGCCAGAAACCCCCGTTTTCGGACCGTCTTCGGTCTTTTACCCATAACTTGGACTACAGACCTCTGATCGATGCACCGTCAGTTGCGTGGAGATACTTGGAATGATACGGTAGTTTTGGTATATCACACTCAATGTTTTAGAATACTTTGAGTTCGGCCGGGTTGGTTCGTACACGAAACCAACCGGGCCCTCGGAGCAGAAATGCTCATATCTTAAGCTCCGGACGTCCGAATGACGTGCCGTCGACTTTGTTGGATTCCTCTTAGTTAGACGGATCTTTTGGCTTACTCCAACCGAGGTTTGGACGCAGTTGGAGTATGGTCGGGTTGGTTTTGCCTTAAAAACCAACCGGGCCCCTGGGACGAAAAAGCCAATAACTCTTAGACCGGGCATCCGATTGACGCGCCGTCTGCGACGTTGAGTTCCTGTTGACGATACGGAACTTTTGGATACATCAACTCTGGACTATGTGTCAGTTGATGTATCAGCCTCTCGGCTCATGGAGCGGACTCTCCCGAACGAGCTTGCTGTGTGCGAGAACCCTAGAGCTGGCTGCGACTGCTACTGTGACTGCGACGACGACTGTGCAGAGATCCTCAGTGGATTCGACAACGACGACTACAACACTCAGCGATCCTGTGTGGATCAGTGCTACCGATCCTGTGTGGGTCCAATCCTGTGTGGGTCAACGCTCAGCGGTTCTGTGTGAGCCAGCGCCTACAGATCCTGTGTGGGTCTGATCCTGTGTGGGTCATTACGGGGGTTAGTACCTATCGATCCTTTGTGGGTCCAACTACTTAGATGGGTCAGTGATCATCTCTATCATCTTTCGAAGAAGTATACCTGTGTGAGCTGAATCCTGTTTTCTTTCTTGTGTGGATTGTGTTGTGCTATCCTGTGTGGATTACATTTGCTTTCCTGTGTGGAATACGTATTCTTTCCTGTGTGGACTGGGTTGTACTTGGGCTCGGAGGTTGGAGCGTATTGGAATTGATGACTTAGGTATATGTATGGGCATATACCTAAGTAGTGTCGGTTGTTACTTCGTGTTTGTATCTTTGCATGGTGGATTATCCTTTGTGGATTTCGGGAGACCATCAGGGGTCTCGGGGTCCCAACTGAGTAGCTTATACTCACCCCTGCACGGGCTATGCCCACACTACGTTGTGTTGGTTGCAGACGACAGACAACGTTGATCGTGGTTGAGGATTGCAGAGCAGGACGGTACCTGGAGGTGGACCACTGGGTGGGACATACTCGGAGCGGAAGGCGGGACCCGAGGAGCAGTGGAGCTATCTGTACCCACCCTTCAGGTGGGATTTCCAGTGGACAGTTCGGTGTTGCGGCTTTACTTTTCAGTTGCTGTTTTTCCCTTTTCAGTTGTACTTTACTTTCAATTTGGGTTTGTATTCTGGCCCACTTACTTTCTGCACTTACTGTTGTACTAGTTTTTACTTAGTGTTTACTTTTTCCGCTTGCTTACTCTGTGGTGCTTGTTTACTCTACAAAGGCAATGCCTTCCCTTTACCGGGATTTACGCCTTGGTGCTAGTCACCAGCCCCTGGCCTGTGGAAGGCGGGCTTGGGGTAGTCACGGCACGGGCCCCGAGGACGGGTTGTGAAAAATTGGTATCAGTGGAGTTTGGTTCTACCGTAGAACTTGGGACTCTGATCTTTTCTATGTGGAGCAATAGTGTTTAGCGTATTGGGTGTGGTTATCAGTCCAGGGAGTCCAGTGTTGGTGCGGCGGCCGACGTATCCGTACACCAGGACCCTGACTTCTGATTTACGACTTAATTCACAAAAACATTGATTGCATGTGCGTTTCAAGTTTTCTTTGTGATTACTTTGTATCAGCTCACCAGGTATACTATTCTGACCGTGGCGCACCTGTTTCCTTTTCAGAATGGCCCCACGACGGCAGCCATCTAGGGTTCCGAGAGTTGAGCGTGATGACAGCCCACCGAGTGACAAGGCCTCGGTGCAGGGCCCTTTGTCAGCAGGGGCACTGATGGTACCTCTACTCACCGAGCCACCGATGCTTCTAGCCCCAGCCACTGATGATGCACGTTGCCTCAGTGCACTGCATGAGTTCCAGCGCCAGCGACCGCCCAGGTTCTGCGGGGAGACGGACCCCCAGGAAGCCGAGGACTGGCTGGAGGTGGTGGTATGAGTTTTCCGGTTAGTGAGGACACCGGCAGACCTCATGGTGATCCTCGCGGCGAGCCTACTGCACGCGGCAGCGTGCCGATGGTGGAGCTTGATGCTCTAGGTGCACGATGAGGCATCTCTCCTCTAGACAGACTTTGAGAGCCTCTTTTGCTTGGAGTTCGTCCCAGCCACCCTCCGTGCGGTGTGCATTCAGGAGCTTCTTCAGCTGCGGCAGGGCAACTTGACAGTCGCCCAGTACTCGACGAGATTTACCGATCTCTCACACTACTCGACAGACATGGTATGAGACCCATTATTCCGGGCCCAGACCTTTGAGCAGGGATTGAGACACGAGATCAGGGCATCGCTGATATCCCTCAGCATTCCGACTCAGACATGAGTATTGGAGCGAGCCCTTTTGATCGAGATCTTTCTTGCTAAGTTTACACCAGCGCCGAGACCAACCGCAGGGTGGCACGTAGCAGAGTCTTCTACAGTAGGCAGTCGTCGGATGACACATGGGTCCAAGCAGACCAGACCCTCAGGAATAAGAACTCAGGACACTGGCTCAGTAGTGCGGGGCACACAGCATGGAGCCAGTATTTCGAGAGGCTGGCAGTGCTACTCATGCGGCGGGCAGGGCCACATGGCTCGTGATTACCCGACCTGCTGTGCCGAGGAGCAGCAGACGATTGAGGGAACACTGAAACAGAGGCAAAGGGTCGACCGTGGTGGTCCGCAGGGAGCAGGCAGATGAGGTAGGGGAGCTGGCCGAGCAGTAGGTGGTGGGCGACACTTTGAGGCTTTACCACCACCACCTCCAGGAGGTCCACCTCGACCACAGGGAGCTGGCGGGCAAAGACAGGCACAACTCCAGGCAGCAGAGGCCTACGACCACAGAGCGCCCAAGATGATTCGAGGTACGATCTGTGTCTATTCCACCCTTGCTTCAGTTCATATAGACACAGGAGCGAGTCACTCTTTCATAGCCGCTGCCCTTGTTCGGAGCTCTGAGATTCCGACAGAGCCGTTGGCTCGATCCTTACGGCTAGAGACTCCTATGGGAGCAGACTCGACGATTACGCACTGGTGCTGGCAGTGTGAGCTTACTATAGGAGGCGAGAGCTTCGGCTGGGATCTTCTTGTAGTGGTGTCGAGGCCTTACGATGTCATCTTGGGCATGGATTGGTTGTCTACGCTCCATGCACATATTGACTATTTTAGGCACAAGATGCGATGTGTACGCACCGACGGGAGCAGGTTCACCTTCACCGGTGAGAAGGGAGCCTTCACAGCATAGAATGGACTTTCGTAGAGGAGAGAACAGCCCATCACACATCAGTTGGCTAGCCTCATCCTAGGAGAAGTTGACCTGCAGAGTCTTGGTCTTCCTGCTGTGGTGGATCAGTATGCGGACGTTTTTCCCGATGACGTTCCAGGGCTACCTCCTCGCAGAGAGGTAGACTTTTATATTGAACTGTACCCCGGGACAGCTCCGATATCGACTCCAGCATATCGGATGGCCCCCGCTGAGATTTGAGTGCTGCGGGTACAGTTGGAGGACTTACAGGGCAGGGGATTCATCTGACCCAGTGTTTCACCCTGGGCTTCCCCGATATTGTTTGCCAAGAAGGCGGATGAGAGCTTGCAACTATGTGTCGACTATTGTCACCTGAACTAGGTGATAGTGAGGAACAAGTATACGCTACCAAGGATTGATGACCTCTTCGATCAGCTCAAGGGATCACGGTGGTTCTCGAAGATAGACCTTAGGTCAGGCTATCATCAACTCATAGTTTGAGACAAGGACGTGCAGAAGACGGCCTTCAGATGTCGGTATGGCCACTATGATTTCTTGGTTATGCCTTTATGCGTAACCAATGCTCCAGCAGTGTTCATGGGCCTCATGAACAGGAACCTTCAGCAATACCTCGATCGATTTGTCGTAGTCTTCATCGAAGACATTTTGATATACTCGACGACTGAGGATGAGCATGCCTACCACTTACGGGTTGTACTAGACACACTCCGAGAGCACCATCTTTATGGAAATCTCTCGAAGTGTCAGTTCTGGATACGCGAGGTCCACTTCTTGGGGGCACGTCATCTCTGAGGTGGGAGTTGTGGTGGATCCCGTGAAGATTGAGGCAGTGCTAGCTTGGGAGCCACCCAGGAGCGTGACAGAGGTGTGGAGTTTCTTGGGACTAGCTGGATAATATTGAAGATTTGTGCCAGACTTCTCCAGAGTTGAGGCACCACTCTCAGCTTTGATGAAGAAGGGGAAACCCTTTGTGTGGTCAGACAGATGTCAGCAGAGCTTCCAGGAGCTGAGACAGAGATTGACCAGCGCACCTATCTTGAGGTTGCCTGAGGAGGGAGTAGGGTACGTAGTCTACTGCGATGCATTAGGGACCGGACTCGGATGTGTCCTGATGTAGGATCGGGCAGTGATCACCTATGGATCACGTCAGTTGAGGCCGCATGGGCAGAACTATGCTACCCATGACCTGGAGTTAGCAGCAGTGGTCTACGCTCTGAAGACATGGCGACACTATCTGATGGGCGAGCGCTTTACAATCTTTTCTGACCACCAGAGTCTCAGGTACATATTCTCGCAGAAGGACCTGAACCTGAGAGAGCAACGATGGCTCGAGTTCCTCCAGGACTATGAATTTGAGATATTCTATACTCCTGGGAAGGAAAACATAGTAGCCTATGCTCTCTGCAGGAGGACGGGCATTCAGCTACTTGAGGATGCGACAGAGCAGCTAGCCGCTTTGCAGATATCCTTCGTGGATAGAGATGGAGCATCCATCCTTCAGTCTCTCACAGTCACTCCTCCACTACTACAGCGGGTCAGAGAGGCATAACGTGGGGACGCTGACTGTGAGACGCGACATGCGCAATTATCCTCAGGACAGGCACCTGATGGCTTATCCTTTGGAGCAGAGCATGACATCCTTTTCAGAGGATGTACCTTGGTACCAGTCGCTTTACGAGAGGAGGTTGTGAGAGAGTTTCACACTTCTCCTTTGGCGGTTTATCTTGGAGTGGCGAAGATGTACTAGGACCTCAGACGACAGCACTGGTGGCCGGGCATGAAGAAGGGTGTAGCAGAGTTCGTTACACGATGCCTCACCTGCCAGCAGGTGAAGGCAGAGCATCAGGTACCAGCAAGCTTGGGACAACCCTTGGAGGTCCCGGAGTGGAAGTGGGACGGGATATCTATGGAATTTGTGACTGGACTTCCATGCAGTTCCAGAGGTCACGACTCCATTTGGGTGATTGTCGACCGACTCACCAAGTCGGATCACTTCTTACCCATCAGAGAGAAAGGCTCAGTGGAGAGCTTGGAACGAATTTACGTTCAGGAGATTGTACTACTTAAAGGTGTGCCATCATCTATCATCTCCGATCGAGATGCTCACTTTACTTCCCGGCTTTGGAAGGGGTTGCAGGAGGTGTTCGGGACGCAACTACATCTGAGCACAGCCTTTCACCCTCAGACGGATGGTCAGACGGAGAGGACCATTCAGACTCTCGAGGACATGCTCCGTGCATGTGTCCTCGACTTGGGTCACAGCTGGGAGGACCACCTACCCTTGGTGGAGTTCGTGTACAACAACAACTACCACTCCACCATCGGGATGGCACCATACGAGGCGTTGTACGACTGACCTTGTAGATCTCCTTTGTGCTGGACAGACCCTGGGGAGTCAGCACTTGTGGGACCGGAGATGGTACAGGCCACGACAGAGAAGGTCCAGGTCATCCAGGAGCGGATGAGGACAGCTCAGAGCCGACATAAATCTTATGCTGACATGAGGCGGAGGCCACTAGAGTTCAAGGATGGCGACCAAGTCTTCTTGCGTGTCTCACCTCGACGTGGTTTACAGAGATTTGGCCGAGGCGGAAAATTGTCTCCACGCTTTATCGGACCCTTCCAGGTCCTCATCAGGATTGGAGAGGTGCTTTATCATCTGGCTCTACCACCTCAGTTACACCGGGTGCACGGCGTCTTCCACGTATCTCAGCTGAGGAGATACATGCACGACCCGACGCAAATCATTGACCATGGGGAGCTTGACGTTGATGATGGGGCAACTTTTGCGGAGGTCACGGTGGAGATCGAGGATCGACATAAGTGGGTCCTACTTGGATGGTCGATTTCTCTAGTGTGCATCAGGTGGCAGCACGAGAATCTCCAGGAGAGCACTTGGGAGTGGGAGGCTCAGATGCGTACTCAGTACCCACATTTGTTTCCCTAGTTTTCGATGTATCTTTACGGGGACGTAAAGCCCTGAGGTGGGAGTAATTTAAAGACCCGTAAAATTCAAGGAATTTTTTTCTTAATTTTCTTTGGGATTTTACAAGAATGCAGTTTCAGACAGAACTTGATTCCGAGGCCTGGTGTGCCCAGAATTTCTATCTGAAGTTTAGCTCAGGTACATTCAGTGAACGAACGAGCGGGAATTTCAAACTTTTAAACCAGTGCTCGGAATAGAATTCCGAGGGCACCAATGGAACCGTAGCGCCGGTTTTTTCTTAGGAACACCTGTTCTGGAGTTACGTTTTCACGAGAGTTGAAGATAAAAATTGTGGAAGTTAAAAATAAAAATTTAACAACAATTTTTATTTTTACTCTAAGTGTTTAATTCTTGGATGGAAGTTGGGTAACCACCCAACCTCCCTTGAGAGGTTATGAGGGTGGTGGGGCCCACACGAACCCCACCCCTTCATATCCTCTAACCCCCCTCAACTCCCATTAAATTTTGTTAAACTTAAGTTAATAACTTATGACTTTAATGTTGTGAGTTTAATGTGAGTTTTTGAAATTCAAACCCTTGAATTTCAAAAGGCTTGTTGTGTTAATAAAATAAGAAAGGAGCTTGTTTTATTTTGTTGTTAGAGTTTTTTCATTGAGAGATTTTTAGAAGAACATCTTCTTCTTTGACGAAGAACTCGAAGAACATCGGTCTCCGATGAAGAACACCGAGTTCACGGAAACCGATTACCACGACGCCACCGACGTTTTCTTCCGTGACGACTCTTACCGCGACGCCGCCGACATTTTCTTCCACGATGTCTCTTCCCGCGACGCCGCCGACATCTTCTTCCGCAATGTCCCTTTCAGCGACGTTTTTCCGTGACGAATTTATCCGCGACAAAAACCTCGTTTAAGCCGCGCTTGAGGAAGGGGTTTATTTAATTATTTTTTTTCTGTTCATGAATTCTAGTTTGTCGTTCTTCGTGGATATACGACTAAATGATATCGAATAACGAGAGGGGGCCGGACCGCACAAACACGGCCGAACCTCCTCCCTTATCCATGTGTTGTTTCTTGTGGTTTGAAACGAGTATGGTGCGGTGCCGTAGCACCGCGGTGATCGTGCGACAAGGAATGCGCGACACCGTCGCGCCGCGCCATGGAAATGAACAAGGGCACGACTCCGTCACGCCGCGCCGAGAAGTTGAACAAGGACGTGATGCCGTCACGCCGCGTCGAAGAAAAAAGAAGACACCGCGGCTGGAGTAGGACCGTGGCAGAAGGGCGTGGTGCCGTCGCACCGCGTCGGACGAACCAAGTCGTGGCCAGTTCCGGGCCGCGGCGGAGCAGGGTGACCGGCGGCCGGTTCCGGGCCACCGGTGTCGGCGAAGAAGGGGACCGGCCGTCGCCGGTCCCGTTGATGCAGGAACTGGCCGGCCAGGGCGGGCCAGCCGGACAAGTGTGCAGCCGGGGGTTCAAACCCCCATCCATCCAGCACAAAACGACTCCTTAATTGGGGGGCCGCGATTACACGGGGGGGGGGGGGGGGGGCAGGCGCCCCCCCTTCCAAAACGGCTCGGCAGTTGGCCGAGCTGGCCAGCGCGCTGGACACGCTGTGCCCAGGCCGGGCCGGGCCGCGCTAGGCTGGGCCGACCCGGACCCGGGCGGGTCGACCCGGTTCGGGCCGATCGGGGGGTCTCGGGCCGGGTCGGTCCGGGCCCAAAACCCCCGTTTTCGGACCGTCTTCGGTCTTTTTCCCATAACATGGGCTACGGACCTCCGATCGACGCACCGTCAGTTGCATATCGATCCTTGGAACGAGACGGTAGTTTCAGTATATCACACTCAAGGTTTCAGAATACTTTGAGTTCGGCCGAGTTGGTTCGTACACGAAACCAACCGGGCCCTCGGAGCGGAAACACTCATATCTTAAGCTCCAGACGTCCGAATGACGTGCCGTCGACTTTGTTGGATTCATCTTAGTGAGACAGATCTTTTGGATTACTCTTCCCGAGGTTTGGACGCAGGTGGAGTATGGTCGGGTTGGTTTTGCCTTAAAAACCAACCGGGCCCCTGGGACGAAAAAGCCAATAACTCTCAGACTGGGCGTCCGATTGACGCGCCGTCTGCGACGTTGAGATCCTGTTGACGATACGGAACTTTTGGATACATCAACTATGGACTATGTGTCAATTGATGTATCAGCCTCTCGACTCGTGGAGTGGACCCTCCCGAACGACCTTGCTGTGTGCGGGAACCCTAGAGATGGTTGCGACTGCTACTGTGACTGTGACGACGACTGTGCATAGATCCTCAGTGGATTCGACGACGAAGACTACAACACTCAGCGATCCTGTGTGGATCAGTGCTACCGATCCTGTGGGGGTCCGATCCTGTGTGGGTCAGCGCTCAACGGTTCTGTGTGAGCCAGCGCCTACAGATCCTGTGTGGGTTATTGCGGGGGTTAGTACCTATCGATCCTTTGTGGGTCCGACAACTTAGATGAATCAGTGATCATATCTATCGTCTTTCGAAGAATTACACCTGTGTGAGCTGAATCCTGTTTGCTTTCCTATGTGGATTGTGTTGTGCTATCCTGTGTGGATTACATTTGCTTTCCTGTGTGGAATACGTATGCTTTCCTGTATGGACTGGGTTGTACTTGGGCTCGGAGGTTGGAGCGTATTGGAATTGATGACTTAGGTATATATATGGGCATATACCTAAGTAGTTTCGGTTGTTACTTTGTGTTTGTATCTTTGCATTGTGCATTATCCTTTGTGGATTTTGAGAGACCTTCAGGGGTCCCGGGGTCCCTAATGAGTAGCTTATACTCACCCCTGCACAGGCTATGCCCGCACTACGTTGTTTTGGTTGCAGACGACAGACAACGTTGATCATGTTTGAGGATTGTAGAGCAGGACAGTACCTGGAGGTGGACCAATGGGTGGGACATACTCGGAGCGGACGGCGGGACACGAGGAGCAGTGGTGCTATCTGTACCCATCCTTCAGGTGGGATTTCCAGTGGACAGATCGGCATTGCGGTTTTACTTTTCAGTTGCTATTTTTCCCTTTTCAGTTGTACTTTACTTTCAGTTTGGGTTTGTATTCTGGCCCACTTACTTTCCGTACTTATTGTTGTACTAGTTTTTACTTAGTGTTTACTTTTTCCGCTTTCTTACTCTGTGGTGCTTGTTTACTCTACAAAGGAAATGCCTTCCCCTTACCGGGATTTACGCCTTGGTGCTAGTCGCCGGCCCCTGCCCTATGGAAGGAGGGCTTAGGGTAGTCACGACACAGGCCCCGAGGATGGGTTGTGACAATCCCTTCTCATCCTCCTCCTTCTCATAGTCCTCATCCTCCACTTTAGAAGAATAGATAGCCGCTAAGATACCCTGCACTGCACCTAATCCTCAAGACGAGACAACATTCATGTTGAACAATGAAAACATGCACCTGAACACTGTGCTTTGTTTCACCAACCAACAACATCAAGTTAATCTTTAAAAGTTACAGGAAAATCCCATTTTTACCAACAAGACACTAGACATGATCTTACTGGCCTGACTGAATATTTCTGATGTTGTCCTGGACCTCTTAGAGTCACTGAACATTGACAGCATTATCAATGCCCAAGGGTAAACCTTTTAGGAGTTATTTATGGAGTTCTTAGCAACATTTTAGATAACTATCAACTGTCTTCATTTCCAATTAGGTGTCATACCCCATGAGTTATCATTTTCCGAATTCGGGGTCGAGCTATCTATCTACACCGAGAAGTTTATCATTTTGGACATTTATCCTACACTTCAGCTTCAAACACCTTGCAAAGCTACTTCATAGTTATGGCCAATGATAGCCTGTGACCCCCAGTCATACCATGACCCTCGCCTCATGAAGTCTACTCGGTTGTGGGGTCCGACACTGCATATCCTGCATAGAGCCATGGAACATGGTTGGTTTGCCTGAGGTGAGACTCCTGGCAGCATCTTCCAGGTGGACATGATGGTTCATGCAGCAGCCATGGGTTTTCCACCCCTCAACATGGGCCCCAAGTTTTCCCAGTACTTTAAGAATATGCCCCATAGGTAGTTAGGCACTTTGATGGATGGCTACTTCATCACGCGTTTGGACTAGTAACTTGGTGTTTTTGATGCCTCATAGACCCTAACATCCTAGGGACCTATCAATATGATTGATCTTGTGATGCTACACAAGATGAATATGTTAGTGAGGGAGTATAGAATCTACTTGTGATCACTAGGAGTACTAGACCCAGCACTGCAGGAACAACCACTAGCCGCCACAACAACAGTAGACCTACCTGTTCAACCGTATTCTACACCCACACCTACCCACCCATCCCTCCTCCCAACACCACTCAGACACCCACCCACCCATCCTTTTTGATATTTGGGTGAATCGGTAGTTTATCCTTATGAACCTTTTCCAAATTTCCAACCACCTACATCTTACCTTCATAGAGACTAATGATTTTACCATGCCACCCCACCCACCATAGCTGGCCCCTCATCTTCCACTATTTCCCCAACCCTATCACCCATCCAGACCTCCCTGCAGACCTCATTGACCCCACTAACTAGCGAGGGTTTCTAGCAGAGCAGGCTCAGAGAGGCAATGGGCTAGCCACTGATTCCACCACTGTGGTACCCTTTGTGGATCTAGCTGCCAGAAACATTGCATCTGTATAGATAGATACCCCTCCACCACCCACCCCAGCCCAACTACCTACCTCCACCACCCCACCATCCACTATAGCCACCGCTCCACTGAATACTTCTATTTCTTAAGAAGTTGACACAGAAGGACAACTTGTCTCAACACTTGATTGCGGGATGACTCTAGAGGATATATTCATCCCAAACACATGATATTTTAGTTTCATAACTTTTTTGGATTTTTGAACATTTTTTTGATCTGTCTGGCTATTCATTTTTGTTATCTTTGTATCCCTTCTTTTGTATGAATATTGATATATATTTATGGGAATTTGATTTTCACATATTTTTTTTGTTGATTTTCATTTATTTCTATTTTTACATAGAAGTTTCTAGCTCCTCCGAATATTCTATGGTTCTTGATGGTCCAGTACCACCATTTGTTTTAGAATAAAGGGTGCTTCATCATGTAATAGAAGTCACACATCAACTTCAAGAACTATCAATCAAAATACATGCACAAAAATAGCCACTGAGACCCATGATTCCATTCCTACCTCACCTCATTCATGCTCATACTGCATCACCTGAATTCATCAACCAACCCAAGATACTGTGAGAACTCAAAGATACATCATCTAGTAGTTTTAAGAGAAAACAGAGCAACTGATCTGATAAACCCATTGAAGAAAATCATGGTCCATCCATCTGGCTAACAACATCATATTATCAATTTATGGGAGGCAACCCATAGTTGATCTTTAGTTTAGTTTGAGTTGTAATTGGTTCATCTTTTCATTTTTCATTCTAAGTATTTTATTTAACTACATTGTATACATTTAAAAATAAATTCAATAAATTTTTTTACTATGCTCATTCCTCTCCGTAGTTTCCTATTATTATGTTATTACATTGATTTTACCTTTGGAGGAATATTTTATCTAGTGTAGTATTTTCTCTCTAACCCATTTTGTAGGTGACCAAACTTATCATTCCGATAGCTCAAATTATATCATGGCATACCACTTCATTTAGGGAGCTCTCGATTTCCTCATTTACAATTTTTCAAAATGCCATTTCAAATTCATTAATTTTTCCTTTCTATACCACTCCCACAAACATTTCACGGATAGTGCAGACACTATCTATTTCTATGTGTCTGTTGGGGGAGGGGGGTACTCATTGTTTTCATTAATGATAAATGCGAATTATTATTTTTTCTCACGTGTATAGGAGACATTTTTATCATTCATAAGCATGCGTTAAACTTCAAAATCATTATTACCATGTAAATTAAAGAAATATTTAATTGGAAAATTGTTAAGAACCATGTTGTATTCCTATTTATAAATTTTAGAATGATTTACGAGTTTAGAAAATTTATTTAAATTCAACACTTTTGAAATTATAATCAAGTAACCCATTACTTAGTTTTCTGCCCACCATAAGTGCCAGTTTTTATTTTATTCTTGTTACCCGAGAGGACTATAAGCCTTCAATTTCGCATTATTTTCTGAGCATATTTCTAGAGAGATACCTGGGACATATTGAAAGGTGCTGTCATGGGTGCTCTCAAATGATTTTCGAATTTATGTTATTTAGGTGTAATAGAGTGGTTGACCAAAGTCGCCTATCAAAGGAGGAAATAATTTAAAGCAACATATTAAATGTATTTTGAAAATAAAATATAATAAAATAAATAAAATATTTAAAAGTATGGGGGGATTATACTTTATAAAATAAGAAGAAGTATTTTGGAAGAATATTGTAATTGTTTTTTGTTTATGAAATGAATCTTGATTAATAAGACACAACGAGAAGACACTTTTTTTAGAAAATATTTTTAAAAGACGCAATCGATATAACTATAAATATTTATTTATTTATTAATAATTATCATTTAAATTAATATTCACTTAATTATGATCCCCTAATTTGTTAACCCTTAAACCCAATGGGAGTTAACTTAACCACAAAGATGAAATTACTTAAACCCTATGTTAGCTTTGGAACATGCAATCACATCATCCTGCTTTGATAGATGTTCTAAGGTTAACTTATGATCAATGGTTAATTAGAGAACATATCCACTATGGAAATGAGGATTAATTTAGTTTATAGATTATATTTTAACTCTACAAATTTATCCCATGTGGTCTTGTATTATCGATTAAGACCACACTCTCACAATTCACCCAATACTCGACCTCACAGGTTTTGTGTTAATTGTTCAATTTCTTGATTATTTTAATTTAAATTAAAAAATAAATTAATAGATCATATTATGTGGGTTACAGTATCTCATTGATTCAAAATAAATTAATGAATAAGGTTAAAGATAGATCAATTACTTAAAACATCTACTCTTCAATGGGTGGTGTAGTCATCGTAGAAATGTTTTGCATGTGAAAAGTTTTAGAAAGAGTAGAACCCATTATCATTTATACTCTTGAATTTTAGACTAAATAAGAATATTAAAGTAGAATAAAATTGAACAAAATAGAAGAAAAAAATAAAAATAAAAATAAATTAATAAGTTTATTTAGAGAACAAAAACATTACAACAAAGAAGAGGAAAAGAAGAGCAATTTGGAGGAGATTTTATCTTGGTAGCTTCCCTCCTACAATGGTGAATTTAAATGGCAAGTAACCACTTCACCTCTAGTCTCAATCTTATAAGTCACGTCCCACCCCCTCAAAATGATAAAAACACCCATTTATAGAGTGGAGGGGAGGTTAAGTTATAAGTGTTTTTAAGTGTGAATGGGGAAATTCAACCAAATATTTTAATCCAATTTGAACCGCATTTTTGACCACTAAAACACTTGAAAAAGTTATACTTACAAAAGGATTATTTGTATGAAAATTTATTCTATATCTGATCTAAATATTTGGGCTCAATCCAATCATTGATCAAGAATTAATGTCCCAAATACAAAAGTGATGTCCAATCTGGTGTGTCCATCCCACCTTTGATGTAATGGTCCATTTACTCTATCCAAATGCACTCTTTAGATATAGTGTCATGAATAAAAGTTTTATCCCATTAATTGAGGAACACTTTTAAATTTTTTAAGGTAAAATAGTTCAAATTAAAATATTTATGTTGAAAATACTACATTTAATTTAAATGTGTAAAAATGGAATTTTCATCAAATTTAGAAATGAATGATCTAATCCCAAATATTCCATAAATGAACACATTTACCACAATATGAGGAAATTATATAATTTATTATCAATAAAATATTCAATAAAATTGGCTTTTGTCAACTCCCCCACACTTACCCTTTTTGAACTCTTGGAAAAAACCACATATCATGTATTCGAAAAAAATTGTGACAAGATATGCATGTTCATATTTCTCAATCCAAAGTGGAAATATACGCAAAGTAAGAATCCCATCAAGAGTCAATATCAATAAATTTTAATGTCATTGTTGCATAAATTGATTCAAAACAAAATACAGTGAGATTCATAAAACTAGTCATAGTGAAACAAGTCATGGGTCTACCATGCCACTAATTCCTCATGTGTGTGTGTGTGTGCCAACCATTTCAAGATCATATCACCACCCTTAATTCAATATATTCAGATCAAGAAAAACAATTATTCTTACCTGGTTTAATTCACTAAACCTGTTCTACATTCCTTTACAATCATATTGCAATACCCACTCACTTAAGCATTCCCAAAAGTCAAACCTTAAGCTCCCAACCTAGATATCCACATATGCTGTACATTTCATCACTCCCCTCATTTTTTTTTGTTTTTTTATGTTTCAATCAGGAAAAGCATTACACTCATCTCTCAACATGTGTATGATCTCCTCACAACACTAATTGTAATAGTTATAACAAGATCAAAGGTCGATGAAGAGTAGTTTTTGACCTTCCCAAGACACAACCCATAATTTTTTTATATTTTTTTTGCTTTTTTGAGGGCGTATAATAGTCAGATAACAGGTACACACACATATGTCAATTCGGTATAGTAATGAAACCGATCATTAGGGAAACTAACATATGGATAAACCAATGAATTGCTTTACCTAACTTGACTGTACCTTTAATTTAGTAGGAAAAATTTCACATGTCATGGTTGAGTGAAAATTTTTGTGGAGAAATCAATGACACAATTTACCATGAACGCATATCACAAATAATGATGTCAAAATATAGAAGGTTTTATAGTGGCACAACCAATCATATCATCGATGAAATAAATTTTTATAAAAATTAACCCTTGATGATGAAATATTACTCATGATTATCATGCAACTAATGAATTTTTAAATTATGAATTTTCCATATATTCCATATCTAAATGAGCATGTTAAATGATATATATATATATATATATATATTTGGATTTTTTTCTTTTAACAAAAAACTTAATAGAAAACACACAGAAATAAAAATCCTAAATATCTACCCAAAAATGTTGTCCCCTCCCCCACACTTAAAATATTTCATTGTCCTCAATGTGAACTTATGAAATTATACGTGCACATGAAATTTAGAATTTTAAATAGGAAAAATAACATAAAAGTGAAAGGGTTAGGAAAAATCTAATATTTTCAATTTATTATGGGGTCTTGCAGTGTAATGAAATCAACTACATCGGTAGGAAATCCCTCAATGCATTTCTTCAAAAATTTCCCATTAACTGTAAAGCTCCTTTTAGTGTTCTCTTTTGTGATCTCAACTATGCCATAATGAATACAATTAGACACAATATAAGGACCTAACCATCTAGAATTCAACTTACCACGCATCAGCTTCAATCGTGAACTATAGAGTAAGACTTTCTCTCAAACATGAAACTCCCTTTATTGGATCATTCTATCATGAGATTATTTTGATATTTCCTTGTAGAACCTTTATTTCTCATATGATGATAATTGAATATCCTCAAGATCCTGAATTTTTAGCTTTCTTTTGATTCCATCTAGGGAAAAATCCATGTGGCATTTCTTTATTGCCCAATATTGCTGATGCTCGACCTCCATAGGGAGATGAAAATATTTCTAAAAAAAATAAAAAATGGATACATACCTATGGGTGTCTTGTATGATGTCATATAAAACCAAAGTTCATCATCAAATAATTTTCTCTAATCCTTCTTATTAGGATGCACATTTTTTTCCAAAATTTATTTTAACTCCCGATTTGAAACCTCATCCTTGCCATTTGTTTGGGGGTGGTATGGTGTTGATGTTTTGTGTGTCACCCCATACTTTTGAAGGAGGGAATCAAAATTCCAATTGAAAAACTGTGTCCCCTATTCACTGATGAAGGACATTGTTATTCTAAACATATAAAAAATATTTGTATTGAAAAAGTCCACTACAGCATGAGAATCATCAGTCCTGGTGGCCTTATCCTCCACCCATTTACTCAAATAATCAACAAAAACCAAGATGAAAAAGAAACCAAATACACTAATAAAAGGACCCATAAAATAAATTCCCCATACATAAAAAATTTCACAGAGTAATATTGGTTGTTGAGGCATCTCATGTCTCCTAGAAATCTTTCCCATATGTTGGCAACATGAGCATGACTTAGAAAATACATGAGCATCATGGAATAAGTTTGTCCAATATAATCCAGAGTCTAAAAATTTCCTAGATATCCTTTGGGTTTTTAAGTATCCACCATAATAAAGAGTATGAAAAAAATGTAAAACAGACTCAAACTCATGATCTGGAACACACCTCCTAATAACTTTGTCACTAAACATACGCCACAGGTAGGGATCATCCCACACATAAAATCTAGACTCACTCTTTAATTTTTAGACTTGATGTTTCTTTAAATTTTTAGGTATTTCAGAAGAAACAATGTAGTTAACAAAATTATCATACCAAGGATGTGTACCTGAGAGTGCATAAAGATGCTCATCGGGAAAAGTGTCCAGAAGTGGTACCTGGTCCATGATGTCATCCTCTAGTGTGTGAGTAATCCTACTCATGTGGTATCCCACCAGGTTTTTTGAACGCTTGTTTTCCTTTATCTCAATATAAAATTATTTAATAAGGATCATCCATCAGATAAGCATGGGCTTTGCATCTGGCTTCTTCAAGAGGTATCTCAGAGTTGCATGGTCAGAAAAAACAACTACTTTAGAGCCCAATAAATTTGAATGGAATTTATATAAAGAAAATATGATAGAAAGAAACTCCGTTTTCATGGTTGTGTTGTTTTATTGGGATGAATCTAGTGTCCTCGATGCATAGGAAATCACATGTGAACGTATCTCTACCCTCTAAGATAAGATATATCCAACCACAAAGTTGGAGGTGTCACACATAAGCTCAAAAGGAATCTCCCACTATGGGGGATTTATGATCATTGGAGTGGTCAAACATTTCTTTAACTCATCAAAGGAATCCCTAAAAGAATCATCGAACACAAAATTAGATTTTATTTGAATTAATCGTGACATTGGAATAAAAATCTTACTAAAATATTGGATGAAGCACTGATAAAATCCTGCATGTCCTAGGAAATATCTAACATCACACACACATGATGGATAGGTTAAGGATGAAATAATATCTACCTTAGATTTATCAACCTCTATACCATGTTTTTACACCAAATTCCATAAGACAATCCCATGCTCTACCATGAAATGACACTTTTCAAAACTGAAGACCAAATTATTCTCAATACAATAATTCAACACTTTTCCCAAACTAGAGATACAATAATAAAATTAAGACCCATACATTGTAAAATCATCCATAAATACCTCCATTATGGACTCAAGAAAATATTAAAAAATACTCACCATGCATCTCTAGAAGGAACCCGAGGTATTGAAAAGTCCAAATGGCATCCTCCAGTAGGAAAATGTACCAAATGGACAAGTGAATGTTGTCTTCTTTTGATTCTACAGAGTAATAGAAACCTGAAAATATCCAAAAAATCCATCCAAGAAATAATAACGTCTCTTCCTAGCTAGTCTCTTAAGAATTTGATCAATAAATGGGGGAGGGGTTAGTGGAATGGTCCTTACAAGTGGAGTGATTTATTTTTCTATAATCGATACACACTCGCCAACTATTTTGAAACCTCATTGGAACTAACTCCTCTATATCAATTTTAACAAATGTAACACCACTTTTCTTAGGTACAACCTAAATAGGACTTAACCACGGTGAATCTGAAATGGTATAAATTATACCTACCTCAAGCAATTTTTCAACTTATTTTTTTACAGATTCTAGAAGAGTTGGATTCAGTCTCCTTTGTGGATACCCCATTAGTTTATCCCCATACTCTAAAAGAATCCTTTGCATGAAAATAGAGGGGCTAATACCAGATATGTCAACCATGGTCCACCCAATTTCCCAGATGTTCTCCATTAAAATATTCAAAAGTTTTTATTCATGTTAAAAATGGATAATTTTAGTAATGATAACAGGTAATTTCTTACTACTTAACAAGTATGAGTGTTTTAGATTTTGTGGTAATGGCTTGAGTTCCAATGTAAGAGTGATGTATGGATAATGAAATTGAAGGAACTGAAATATGCACACAATGAAAATCAGTATCAGAATATACATCATCAAAATAATAGAATAAAGAATCAAATCCATAAGCATACTCAATTTACATGTCATAATCAGAGTGAGAATTATCAAAATCAAAATATGAATCCATTTAAAAATCAAATCTAAGAGAGATTTTTTTATTAGAAATAGGGGTGGAAGTGATCTTAGACATCAAACTAGAACCAATACTCATAATATTCCTAAGCACAGGAAAATCAAATTCCATGAGGTTTTATTTGGTGGTTTAAAATGGGAGATAAAAAAAGTAGAATGGTCCTCTGAGGGGTACTTCATGGAGTCCATAACATTAAATATCACAAATTCATCTCCAAACTCTATCAAAAGTGTATCCTCATGAAAATTTATGATAGTTTTTACAATTTTAAGGAAGGGACTACATAAGATAATTGGCGAATGAGAATTTACCTAATCATCCCCCATGTTAAGCACATAGAAATCTGCTGGAAATATCATGTCTCTTACCCAAACAAGTACATCCTCAAGGGCCCCTACTAGATATAATGTATCTCTATTTTCCAACTACACCACTAATATCATTGGATTCAACTCACCAACCTATAAATAAGAGAATACAGAGTGAGGCATCACATTTATGAAATCTCTCAAATCACAAAGAGCCTCATAAAAGTGAAACTTCCCTATGGTTCATGGTATGATGAATGTCCCTGGATCCTTGCACTTTGTTGGCATTGCTAGAGTTAGTGTAATGAGTGCAGACACATTCCTTACAATATTGATCCTATCATTTACCTTGATCCCACTTCAATTGGTATAATGTTATTTAAATAATTTGTCATACCTTGGGATTTTCTTAATGGATTCATGTAGAGGGATGTTGATCTCATCATGCTTGAATGTGTCTAAAACCTATTTTTTCATCGACTCTCCAGATATATTATTGGTTTTTACATCTCTTTTTGGAAATGGAAGGGGTTTAAGAGTAAAATCATCAATCTTTTTCTTACCATTATCTTTCTCCTTGGGTTTCGCATCAGTTGGTATGGAATGGGGCTTCTCTAAAGTTGAGGTGAATCCCAATGGAACAACATGTGAAGATATATCAGTTGTTTCCTTCCCACTTCTCAATGTGATGTCACTGACATTTCCCTTGGGGTTTGGAGTAGGTTGAGAAGGAATATTTCTGGAGTTCTTACTTACCGGTTTATGGATAGCAGTGGTAATCTGGCTCATTTGAGTCTTCAACTCCCTCATCTCCAAACCTTGAGTCTTCATCTCATTATATTGATTAAGAAAATTTTATTTCAAAAGATCATTAGTATTAGAATATAACTTTGGTTGAGAATTCCCTTGTTTTGAATTATTGATGCTTGATATTCAAATCTCCTTTGTGGTTTTTGGAAACCCTATTGGTAAGGCATAGGCTGTTGGAAGTTTTTTTTAAAAATTCGGCCTTTATTGTTGTATAGAGCCATACCTCATGTCCGATCGATCCTTCCACCCTTGGTTGTATGTTGGAGAAAAAGAATAATACTTATTTTGGGGATGTGGCTATTCTTGCTGCTGATATGGTCTCCCAGGGAATACTACTGCACAATCCTCTAACTCTTGTAATTGGGTGCAATAGTCAGTTGGGTGGTCTATTTCAGTGTAAATGCTACATGGCCTCATAGGAGTGGGTTGGGATATCTTTTGAGAAAAAACAATATGTCTCACCACAATGGTCAATTATTCCAACTTAGTATAAATCAAATGATTTTCAAGAGAGTAAGGACATACTTTATGTACTCCTCTAACATGTGGTGTAACTCGATCGCCAAATTGTTGGGAGTTTTGTGCCATCTTTTCGATCAATTCATGTACAACTATCGGTTTTTTTCCACCAATGCTCCTACACCTAAGTCATCCACCATGATCCTCTAAATAGGCATGAGTTCTTCATATAAGTATTTTATGTTGAGTTTCTCATTGATTTGGTGATGCAGAAAGTTCACACACAAATTCTTGAATCGATCCTTATACTCATACATTGACTCCCCTTGTGCTTGATTGATCCACGAGATCTCCTTACGAATGGAAGTGTACCTTGATGTTGGAAAAAATCTTTGAAATAAAATACATTTCAAATAATTCCAACATGTTACATATTGATTTTTTAAGTAATACATCCAATAATTTGCAGTTCCATCAAGTGAGAATGTGAATGCTATTAGTTTCATTTGATCATCAGATATATTTATTGGTTTTATGGTTGATAAAACCACAATAAATTATTTTAAATGTTTGTTTGGATCCTCATAAAATAATCTATGAAATTTTGGATGTAGGTAAATTTACCCAGATTTTAGTTCAGAGTCCGATTCGAGATTTGTGTATGCAATACAATTTGGTTGATAGTTAATTTCTGGTGCAACCAACTCTTGAATAGTTCTATTGAGTTCATTATTATTATTTTAATTTATTTGTTCTTGTTTTATGATTTATCCATAAGTTTTTACAATTTCAACGTTATTAGAGTGTAGGAATTCCCCAGTTGGGTAAATGTTGACATTTCGCATAGACCAAGATTGTTTGATTTGAGCCCTAAGGCTATGTTCAATCTCGGGATCTAGATCAAAGAGATCCTCAAGATGGGATCGTTTCATAAATCATATAAATTTAGAAAATTAGACCATAATATCCTGATAATAAGTTTCAATTGATGGTCTAATAGAGAATAAAAGAGTAAGGAAGAAGAAAGAGAGAGAGAAAAAAACAAACAAAAATTGAGAAAGGTGATAGAAGAAGGAAGAATGAAGATATAACACAAGGATAAAATAAAATTAAACAAATACCTATAATTAGTTGAATAAAATACTTTCCTCCCTAGAAAATATGATAATTTGAAATATGATGTCATGGGCACTCTCAAATCATGTTTAAATTTAGGTTATTTAGGTGTATCAGAGTGGCTTACTAAGGTCAATCTTAAAGGAAGAAGTTATTCAAAACAAAATATTAAAGATATTTTGAAAATAAAATAAAATAAAATAAAATAAAATAAAATAAAAACACTATTTAAAAGGATGGGGGGGTTATTGTTTATAAAATAATAATGAGTATGCTGGAAGAAGATTACAATTTTTTTTGTTTTTGTTTTTGAAACGAAACTTGATTAATAAGACACAACGAGAAAATACTTTTTTAGAAAATATTTCTAAAAGATGTAATAGATCTAACTATAAATCATAATTTATTTATTAATAATTATTATTCAAATTAATATCCACTTAATTATGATCCCCTAATTTTTTAACCCTTGAACCCTACGTGAGTTAACTTTACCACAAAGATGAAATTACTTAAACCCTAGGCTAGATTCAGAACATGTAATCACAACACCCTGATTTGATTGATGTTATAAGGTTAGATTATGTTTAGTGGTTAATTAAAGCACATATACACTCTATAAAATAGGATTAATTGAGTCTGGGTATTATATTTTAAATCTAAAAATTTATACTGTGTGGTCTTGTATTACCGATTACTCTCAAAATTCACACAATACTTGACCTCACATGTTTTGTGTTAACGGTTCAATTGCTTGATTAGTTTCATTTAAATTAAAAAATAAATTAATATATCATATTATATATATTATAGTATCTAATTTATTCAAAATAAATGAATGAATAATGTTAAAGATATATTTATTTCTTAAAATAACTACTCTTTTATGGGTAGTGTAGTCATTGTAGAGACATTTTTCATGTGAAAAGGTTTAGAAAGGGTAGAACCCAATATCATTTATACTCTTAATTTTTAATACAAATAGTACAATTAAATAATAATAAAATTTTAAAAAATATAAGAAAAAAAGTAATAGAATATGAATTAATATGTTTATTAAGAGAATAAATACATTACAAAAAAGAAGAGGAAAAGAAGTGCAATTTGGAGGTGATCCTAGACTAGTAGCTTCCCTCCTCCAATGGTGAATTGAAATAGAAAGGAACCACTTGAACTCTACTCTAAATAATATAAGTCACTTCCCACACCCTTAAAATGATAAAAAAACCAATTTATAGAGGATAGTACAGGCTAGGTTACAAGTGGTTTCAAGTGTGACTGGGGAAAATCGGCCAAATATTTTAAGTCAATTTGAACCGCCTGTTTTACCACAAAAATGCATGAACAAGCTATCCTTCCAGAAAGATTATTTGTGTGAAAATTTATTCTATATCTTCTATCAAAATTTGGGCCCAATCAAATCACTTACGAAGAAGTTATGTACCAAATATAGAAGTGATTTCCAATCTGTCTTGTCCAACCCACCTTTGATTTATTGGTCCATTTACTCCATAAAAATTCATGATTTGGCTCTAGAGTCCTAAATAAAAGTTTTATCCCATTATTTTAGGAACACTTTTAAAGAATTTTAATTTCAAATAAGTAAAATTAAAATATTTATGTTCAAAATACTACGGTGAATCTTAAAAGGGTATAATTGGAATTTTCATCAAATTTGAAAATGAATAATCTAATCCCAAATATTCCATAAATAAACAAATTTACCACAATTTGAGGGAATTATATCATTTATTATCAATAAAATATTTAATAAAATTGGTTTTTATCACATTTTAACCTATCAGAACTTGCATTGATATTTTATCGAGGTGATGACTAAACAAGTAAAAAAATTTTAATGATCGAGGCAATTTTTGTTATCCATTTTTCCTTGATGCCCAACTAGAATATATCCTTCGTTTAGCCCATAGTTTCCTTGAATGATCTTTTAGGATGAAGATATTCCAATCTTATTTCCCTTCCCACCCTGCTACTTATATAATGCATGGTACTACTTTTGAACAAGTGTGGGGGAGGCATTCCAACAACATAGATGATTTTACGGGAAAGAGATGTATGGTGTGATTATAAGACTATTGAGTTGTGATATATATATATATATATTTATTTATTTATGAATTTCAACTTCATTATTTTCCTTTTTCAAAATACAAAAGAAAAGAAAAATTAATGGCTTGTGTACTAGGAGGGTCAAAAATCACCATTTTATAGACCGATGAATCCTATGAATGATCATATATAGTTAAGGGATGGATGTGAATTTTTACTAGAAATGAATTTTAAAAAATAATAAAAGAAAAATAAAAAGGAAGTAACAAAATCATCATTGTATACGTACTTGATATATTTATGGATCCAACCCGAGCTGTTGGTGTGTGTACTTGATTAGTTAGAAGGAGGAATTTTATTAAACTTTTCCTGACACTCATGCATTATTCTTCAGATCTTACCCTCATCTTGAGCTTGATTTTCAATTCTTACCTACCTACCCAAAGCCTTAGAGTCATTTGAAATTAACTGCTGAAGCCCTCATGATTAAGGTTTTACTTATCTTTAAATGATGAAGATGATAGAACCAATGCAAGTATATGGTTAGGAACATGTGATTAGGGTATGAGAATACCCCTAATTTAATTTTACCTTGAGTGAAGAGAGAAAATTCATTGAGAGGTAAATTATAAATTGGTATAGAATTTGAGGAATAGTTGAGAGGTTGTAATTAAAAGATTAGATTTTTTTTGAAAAGCTGGACTAGGAGGCATGCCTGATTTTTTATGAAGGGATAATTTTGGAGGATTACTTTCTTTCTTACACATAAACATAATTACCTAGAAATAATGAATATTTCATATTTAAAAAATTACTTATATATTTTTGAATTCATTATTGAGACCTTTTTTCTTAAGGACAAGCGATTGTTCAAGTGTGGGGGGATTAGATAAGCCCAATTTATATACACTCCTTAATGTCAATTATTTCTAGATTTTTATTTATTTAATTGTTAATGAACATGGTATATTATAATTTTTGCAGGAATAATGCTTTACATGATTCAAAGAGAGAAGACAGAAAAATGAAGTTTTGGATAGTACATGTTGTGACTCATCAGTACATGCCATGTACTGGTAGTTCATAGCATGCCCAAGTCATGTGCTAAGCCATGACCAAGCTATGAATCTAGTAGAGGAAATATCCAATACACATCGTGAAGGCTTTGTAAATGTCGTGACTCCAGTCAAAATAGTTGAGCAAGAAATCCGTGCGGAGGAATAGCTGGAGGTCAGTACACAATGTGAATACTCGATACACTATGTGTAGTCTGTCAAATGTCATAAATCTATCAAATATGTGTGAGGAACATAAAAGATACAAAATACATGGATATCCATGTGGATCAATGGTACACGATTTGTACCTATAGTACACTTTGTGAAAAAATTCACCTATAAATATAAGGGTGTAGAAAAGCATATGAAAAAAATTATAGATGAGCTTATTCTCTGTTTTCACCCCCCTTTGAATTCCCTAGCCCCTTATCCTTATAAATTCTAAATTTATTACTGTTTTACATTTTTAATCAATCTAAGTTCCATGGATATTCTATTCTTAATAACTTTTAAATCCCTGTCACTCATCTTCGATTTCCAATGCTGCATGTTAGATTCTTTTCCATTTCATAATTCAAGTAAGTAATTTATTTTAAAGGTTGTGATTTATCTTATACATGTTCATACCCTTTACAAATCCTGAACCCCTTACATGATTTCAATTAAATTAAAGTCAAAAAGCATGTCAACCATGATTTCCTTTATTTACTCAATTGTATCTCCACCCACTATGAGTAACTAAACATATTAGGCGTAGGGATCAAGAGTATATTTATCCGAACTCTTAAATTAATCTTTAATTCAAATATTGAAAACCCCAAGGGATTAGTAATCAGGATAAACAACCAAAATCTACCTCATTCATATGAGCATCCTTAACCACAGGAAATTCAAACGAACAACCCTATCCTAATTAAAGTATACTAGGATATAATCACTAGCCTAGGGTACTTTTTTCCAAAGAAGATGAACTTAATGCACGTAGGTTGTACTATCTCCCAATTATGGAATAGTCACTTACTAAGTAGAACTAGGTGGATTGACCAAAGTCAACTAGTGAGCACAGTTTGTTTCACATCCTATGTCTCAGAACCCTGCCAAAATTAGAATTAAGATCATTCTTTACTCAGATACATGAAATTGATCCTGACCCCTTATTAACTATTTAAAGTCACTCCCCACTAGAAATTAATTAAAACTCCCAAACACCATTATATCTTGAAAGGACTCCTCTCAAGGTCTAAAACCACTGATCCCCCTTCGAAATAGCTTCTTCCTCATGGGCTCGACCCCGTACTTCCACTATACCATGATTTTGTAGTTAGTAAAGTTTGGGACACATAAAATCTAATTTAACCGCAACCCGTACGAAACCAACAACATGTGTGGGTGAGACCAATATGTCTCTAACTTCATGTTTTTAGTTTACAATTTATATTTTAGTTCAAAAAATAGATCACATAATCAAAACTAAGAAAAAATATTAATATTTTTTGACACTTTTTTTGGAAAATTATCCATAATTCATTTATGACATATATGAAATAGATACACCTCAATAAAACACATAGTGTGACCGGTATGACTCCAAGTGTGCCATTTTATTTATAATTGATGTTAATTTTAGTAAAAAACCCAAGTTCCATACTGAAAATTTTAAAAAAACATTTTTATTATTTTCATACATTAGTAAAATGATCTATATGTCAATTTTGATGTGTAAGAATCACCCACACCTCAATCTCACACATGGTGTGACTGGTATGACTCCAAGGGTGTCTGTTTATTTAAAATTGACATTAATTTTTTTAAAAAGGACAAGTGACATACTCAAAAATGATAAAATGAATTTGGATTATTTTTATAATTTATAAAAATGATCCATAAGTCATTTTTGATGTATAATAGTCAACTGTACGTCAATTTGATGTACGGTGTGACTGGTATAACACAAAGTGTCTGTTATTTGTTTAAAATTGATATTTTAGTTCAAAAAGTGTCACTCACTAACAACTAATAAAATGTGCTTTTATTATCATGATAATTTAGGAAAATTATTCATAAGGCATTTTTTATGTATAGGAAGTAGTATCACATCAAACTAATAAATGATGTGACCGGTATGACTCAAAGTGCGTATTTCCAGTTTGAAATGAAATTTTAGTATAAAACAAAAGTGACATACTCAAAACCGATAAAATGAATTTGAATTGTTTTTAAACTCTATTAAAATTATCCATATGTCATTTTTGATGTGTAGTAATGAACCTCACCTCAATCTGACACATGGTGTGACCGATATGACTCCAAGTGTGTATTTTTATTTAAAATTGACATTAATTTTAGTAAAAAGAAAAAGTGACAGACTCAAAACTGAGAAAAATCATTCATATTGTTTTGATAGTTTTTTAAAATAATAAAAAAGTCATTTTGGACATTTAAGAATCACATTAACCTCAATATGATGCCCAATGTGATTGGTATGACTCTAAGTGTGTCTTTTTATTTAAAAATGACAATAATTTTAGTAAAAAGGACAAGTGACATGCTCAAATCTGAGAAAAAATCTTAAGATTATTTTGATACTTTAGTAAAATGATCAATAAGTCATTTTTGACATGTAGGAATCAACCTCACTTTAATTAAATGAACGATGTGACCAATATTACTCAAAGTGTCTGTTATCCGTTTAAAATTGAAATTTTAGTTCAAAAAGTGTATCACTCACTGAAAATAGAGAAAACCTTCTTCGATTTCCTTGATAATTTATTAAAATGATTCATAAGTCATTTTTCATGTGTATGAAGTAGTCTCATATAAAATAGACACACAATGTGACTAGTATGACTCAAAGTGTGTGTTTCTAGTTTGAAATGACATTTTAGAAAAAAAACCCAAGTGATATACTCAAAACTTATAAAAAACATTCAAATTATTTTGATACTTTAGGAAAATAATAAATAAGTCATTTGTGATGTGTATGAATCATCCACATGTTAATCTGATGAACAATGTGACAGATATGACTCCAAATGTGTCTTTTTTATTTAAAATTAACATTAATTTTAGTAAAAAGAACAAGTGACATACTAAAAATTGAGAAAACACATTTTTATTGTTTCGATACTTTAGGAAAATTATCTATAAGTCATTTTCGATATATATGAATCATATAAACCTCAATCTAATGATAGATCTTACCGATATGGCTCAAACTATCCTTTATCAGTTAAAAATTTACATTTTAGATAAAAAAGTGTGCCACTTAATGAAAATAAAGATAAAATTCTATGATTGTCTTGATAATTTATAAAAACGATTCATAAGTCATATTTGATTTGTAGTAAGTTTTATCGTGTCTAACCGGCACACGATGTGACTAGTATGAATCAAAGTGTGTGTTTCTAGTTTTAAATGACATTTTAGAAAACAACAGAAGTGAAATACTAAAAAACAACCAAACACATTCATATTATTTTGATACTTTAGGAAAATTATCCATAATTTATTTGTGATTTGTATGAATCAGCCGTAACTCAATATGACGCATGGTGTGACCGATATGACTCAAAGTCTGTCCTTTTAATTAAAATTGACATTAATTTTTGTAAAAATAACAATTGACATGCTCAAAACCCAGAAAATGTTTGAGTTAGTGTCCTAAGAACCAACTGTTTATACTTTGATTACATGAATGTACACTTTTTATACATTGTTCATTGTTCTGCATGAAAATAATATAATAATGTCTTGGAATATTTGTTGCATTAATAAGGTCATGGAAGATCCCCTCTATGATGAGAACCTTGAAATGATATAACAATATTCTTAAATAAAGTTCTATGGTTGGATGACATACTATGATAGGTCACATAGTATACAGGCCGTCATGTGCGAGTACTCGAAAGAATATGAGACTCTCTCTCAAGGAGTTTGCACTTGGTAATCTCCAATATGGGAGATTATGAGAAGAGACCTTCCAGTAGTAATTCTGCATGTCTTGGTGTCATTGGACATTGCTATCTATGAGCATGTGTAATAGTCCTTATACTGGAAGATTATCATTAACTCATGTCATGACTCACGCACTAAGATTTGCTGACAAAAACCATCATGAAGATAGCTCGCGAGAAGTAGGGTACATTGGGTGCATCACAAATGAAATGATGTTAATGGATAAGTCAAGGAAGGATTTTTCCCTTCCATATTAATGGAAGTATAAATCTTGAGCCCTTTGATTGAAATAGAACTGTCGCCCAAATTCCATGGCCATGGTGTCACGATGAGTTTATTTCTGGAATTCAAAGAATGACGGATCAAGCATATAGGTTTATGACACTTCCATGAAACCTTCATGATGAGATATTGAGACAAAGGGATTAAATTACATGGTAAGAATTCGTATGAGGTGACACGTCAATGAGGCATTAATTTCTTTCTCTTGGGTGCCTTGACCCGTTGCTAGATAGTAATCTTGGACTTTAGGCAAGCCCGCCTAATGCCAACGAGAAATAGGCCTAGAGGGTCACACACTAAGTGTATCCAAGTTTCTCAAGTAGAATAAAGATTATTCCCGTATGTGGTTTAATAATTATTCAAGGAAGCCTAAATCGTTTTAATATTGGAGGAATAATAAAATGAAAACAAGATATACAAGCCGTGTACATTGAATGTACATGCCTTGTAGTTTTCATTTTGGAAAGGAAATGAAAAACGAGTACACGTTATGTATTAATGATTACACGCCATGTAGTTTTTCCAATCAGAATTTTGAGGAAATAATATCATTTTATTAACTGATATTTATTATAATCATTATGGGCTCATGTCAAGGAATTAATGATTCGACATGAGGGTTTTCAATAAGAGTTAATGATATAAATATAAGGTGTAATGCATTTATTTATTGTCATAACTCTATAACCTCAAACCCGATTATAAATATCCTCACAAACCGAAAACTTTTCACTAATAATTGAGCCCAAAAATTATGGATAATTCTCTCAAGGCCAAAAGAACTCCTTCCTCTAAGAATTCTCTCAAGACCGAGAGAGATCATCCTCCATCGGATCAAGGCGATCTAACGCATACAACGCAAGAAAAAGCTTCTCCACGCTAGCATCCGGAGATTCCTTTTTCGATGTCCAGAGATACGTGGTTCATGTGTGGATCACCGCTAGAGGAAGTATACACTTGTCTTTTACGACACAACGACAAATCACATCAGAACGTTATCATAAATATCAATGAAGAAAGAACACCATAAAAGGTACTTCTTGTCAGTTAATTAAATTAATTATAATCAACCTCTGATGATCCTTTTTTGTGGTTCCAGGTCTATTCTTATTCTTTACCTATTTCTGTGATTCAATCCATGGAGTTTGACATTTATCATCGTATTGATCCCGGATTGATCATTGCTAATGACAAAAAGTCAAGTGATCACATCCACCCACAAACTTCCACCACACCCAGTATCTACATAAAATGTATTTGGATTATTTTGATACATTAATAAAATGACCCATAATTCCTTTTTGACATGTAAGAATCAACTTCACCTCATTTTAACACACAATGTGATAGATATAATTCAAAAGTGTGACTTTTTTAAATTGACATTAATTTTAGTAAAAAGAACAAGTGATATACTCAAAATTGAGAAATCATATTCGGATTAGTTTTATAATTTATGAAAATTATCCACGATTCATTTGTGATGTATAGAAATCCACCAAACCTTAATACAATGCTTGGTGTGATCGATATGATTCAAAGTGCATTTTTTATTTAAAATTAACATTCAATTGAGTAAAAAGGAAAAGTTACATACTCAATAATGAGAAATGAATTCATATTATTTTGATATTTTATAAAAAGATCAATAAGCCATTTTTTATGTGTAGGAATTTTCATCACTTCAATCCGATACTTCGTGTGCCTAGTTTGACTCATAGTGTCTGTTATCAGTTTAAAATTTACATTTTAGTTTAAAACATGTTTTACTCAATAAAAACCAATAAAAAAAATAATATTATATTAATAATTTGTAGAAATTATTCACAGATCATTTTTTATGTGTAGGAATTGGTCTCACATCAAACCGACACATGATGAGATCAGTATAACTCAAAGTGTGTGTTTTAATTTTAAAATAGAATTTTATTAAAATGAATAAGTGACATACTCAAAACTGAGTAAACAATTAATATTGTTTTGATACTTTAGAAAAATTATCTATATGTAATTTGTGATGTGTAAGAATTGACCACACCTCTATCCGATGCACAGTGTAATCAGTATGACTCCAAGCATGTATTTTTTTTAAATCACTATTTTTGTAAAAAACACAAGTGACATACTCAAAACCAAGAAAATTTTTTTGATTGTTTTTATACTTTAATACAATGATCCATAATTCATTTGTTACATGTAGGAGTCCTCCTCACCTCAATCTGATACATGGTGTGACTAGTATGAATCAAAGTGTCAGTTATCTATCTAAAGTTGACGTTTTAGTTCACAACACATGTCACTCACTAAATAATAAGAAAACTCACTCATATTGTATTGATAATTTAATATAATAATTCATAAGTATTTTTTATGTGTAATAATAATTCTCACATCAAACCGACACACAATGTGATCAGTATGAATCAAAGTGCGTGTTTGCAGTTTAAAATGGCATTTTAGTAAAAATGATAAGCGACATACTAAAAAAGAAGAGAACATATTCAGATTGTTTTGATAATTTAGGAAAATTATCCATAAGTCTTTTTTGATGTTTAATAATCCACCCCACCTCATCCTAATGCATGGTGTGACCGGTATGACTCTATGTGTGTCATTTAATTTCAAATTGACATTTTATTAATGTATTCTTTCATATTTATGTTTAATTTATTTCATTATAATATTTCTAACATAAATTTTGTTTTATTCTATAGGTAGATTATTTTTATTAGTTTGGATTGGTTTGTTTGGAAATTGATACCACAGTCATGAAATTTTGATAGGGGTTTGCGGGTTCCAAAGAATAAAAAACATTAATGTTTTGAAATGTTTGTGGATAGTAATTGGAAGTGAAATTATAAAAAACATTGTTTCAAATGTATATAGTAGTGTTTTTTTATATTTGTGATGTAAAATTTATTTCAATTAAATTATGTATTTTCATACAGGATTAGTTTCATACAAGTGTATATAGGTGTATTTTCTATAGTTTCTTCTTATTCAAATCATACACTACTGCAGCAGGGCCTTTATCAGTGATATTTATAGTGATGATAAAGCCCCCCTTTAATAGTGCTGATGAAGGAGATGATAAATCCCACATTTAATAGCGCTAAGGAAAATAATTCATTTTAGCACTGTTAAATCTCTTTTTTGCGGTGTTAAAGGGTTAAACTATGGTAGTGATAATTCTAAGATTGCTCCATATTTTTTGTTTGTTTTCAAAGAAGTCTCCACTAATAAAATGTGTTCATGGTATGGTATAGGAATGATTGGAGGTGATGGAGAAGACGAGGGTGGTGATGGCGGCGATGACATAGGAATTGATGGGGGCAATGATTGGGATGAAAATTGAGTAAAATAAGGGGGTATCAATGGTTGGTTATGAGAGCAGTGTTAAGGTGCAAATAGGTCTAAATAAAAAAAAATCAACAAATAGGAACAATGGAAAAGTTGAGCACTGAAATACTATTTAGTAAGAAGAAGAAGAAAAAAATAACCATAAGTAAATCAATGGAAATAAGAACACCAAAATAGATAATAAAATACAAAAAGACAATGAACTCATGTAATTATGTGTTCCAGACCACATTGGTCTTACGTGCATGGAAAGGACACCACAATTATAGTTTATTATTATGAAAAACAAAATAGTAATCATACAATAAGGAAGAAACAATAGAGAGAAAATCACGATGAACAAAAAAACTATCCTAGCATAGAGACATTATATAGGGACTCGTACTTAAACATTACATGATCTTAAGTTTTATTCACAAAATTAATTTCTTTTACTTTTAGGATATTTTCAGGTTTTTAGTTTTAGATAATTTGGCTATAACTCATACATAAGGAAACCATAAAATATGAAGTGGACACTTCCGATTAGTATCAATTTTTCCCATAATATAAATTTCTTAACATAAATCATGATTTATTTTCATAGATAATATCCATGAATTTAAAATTTACTTCTTCCATTCCCTTACCTATCATTAACCCTATGAAAAACATTTAAAAACATGGTATGAGTAAAAAATCTTAGTAATGTATATAAAAATAATGGAAACTATTAGTTTAGTAAAATCATGAAAACCCATGAAATATTTACTTATATATCAATGTTATTTGAGGGAAAGAAATAAAACATTTTCTCTTGAAAAATACACACATGTTTTTCTCAAATAAACCCTTTAAACCCCAAAATAATAAATTAAAAACCCTTCTCAATAAATTATAGATTCACATTCATTACCTATTTTAAACCCATGGAATAAGTAAGTAGATATTATTTAATATAAAATATAAACCATTTAATAACTCCATACATATTTCCATTTGATATAAGTAACATTATTGAAGTGTGGACAATTTTAACCTATTGACCATTCAAAGGTTTGGTTCCCTTCTAATGTGTGTAGCAACACTCAGGTCAAATCCTCAGCGATGATACCTTTTTTATAGTCGATTGTTTTTGTTTTGTCTTTTGAGGGGGGGGGGGGGTTGTTTCCATATCTTATTTGAAATTAATGATTTATGTATTTGGATTAGCAATTTAATAATTATTGGGGTGATTTTATTATTTGAGAGTTAAGATTACAATATCCTTGAGCATTGATATATATTTAATTAAATTAACACCCACTTCACCAGATGGTTTTTATCAGAATTCCCAAGTGTTGAGGATTTAATCCAAGCCTTAACTTAACTAGGGTTCTAATCTCAATCAATACTTATTTATAGTATTGTATTTATGGTTCCAATAATCCATGTAATCTACCTATTAAACAAACATGTCATTAATCCATGAAATTTTATGTTCAACATACACAATGTTATGCTAAAGAATATTCAAAGAAAAAAAATATCACAATCACTTAACATACTAAAATTATGACCCACCACAATGGATGATTTAATCATACATGGATTTGTTTATTAATTTAGTTTATTATATTCATGGTGATGAGTTAAAAAAAATAAAAATAATGGTACAAGATAAGATTAGTGTGGCGAATAGACAAGAATGATGAAGAAAAGTAAATTCCATGCTTTTGATTGAATAAGAAATTGAAATAAGGGAATGCTTTTAAACTTTATTTAAATTTTTTAAAGAAAATTACAATATATGGTAGAAGATAATAAGAGATAATGAAGATGAAACATGCATTAAAAAAATTACAACAAAAATATTTATGATATTATAAATGGAGAAGAATGTAAAATAAATCAAAATAAATCAAGGAGGAAAGGTATATCAAGTAGAAAAATGAGTTTGGAAGATCCTCCCAAGCCTTTTTCAGGGAATTAGTCATGAAAATATATCTTCTTAATCTCTGAAATTCCAACCCCTTTAAAGGAGAATAGGGGGATGTATTTATAGCCCAAGGTGGTGGGTTATTTGCATAAACTTACCCTAAACTTGGCTCACCAATTTTACCATTTAGGATGTAGAATATAGAGATATATTCTTCTTAAAATTTGTTTATAAATATTTTTAAATTTCACCCTACTAATTTGGAGGCCAATGGAATTTGGGAGCCAATGTTCTCAATGTTTTAGTAAACCATATACTGCTGTCCATTTTTGTGTCGAATTTTACCATGGTCTAAATGTGATGGAATTTTAGCATAGGAATATTACATAAAATAAAAACCATTTCTTATATAATGTTTACCTCATAGATATTTTCTTTCACACCAAAAAATTTCAGCTCAATTATTTGATGGGATGGGGTGAAAATTCAAGAAATGTGGGATGGTTTTAATTCTTAGACATACTGATGGGATGAAATTTAATGGAACAATTGGGCTCTTTATTAGTTTATTTGGGCCTTTAATTTTTTTTATAAAAGTTTCAATATATTTTCCATTGAATTATGGGAGATAATAAATGAATTTGGATTTTTGGATTGATCCCAACATTTTTATCTTCATGGATGGTCCATTTGTCATTGAAAATTTGGCGAGCCTTTTTGTGTGGTCTATATGACCCTTTATATGGATGAATTGGACCCATCTATAATTGCATTATTTGTAGGAAATTGAATTAGGAACCCTAAAAAACAATAATCATAAAATTTGGATAATTAGGGTGAGATTTATAATTAAAATATTAAATTAAATTAAATCTTGATTAACTCAAATAATGCTGAAAATTTATATTTAGTATTAATACAAGAGCATTTAAAACCAATTGTGAAATTTTACATGAAAATTACTAAAGGGAGTAGACTAAAATTTATGAATAAATGAATAACATCAACTCCCCTAGACTTATTCTTGTGCATTTACTCAGGTAAATGAAATATAAAAACATAACTAAATCATTTTTACTCACCACCAAATATTAACATTTTGTTTTATCCAATCAGAAGGTCTATATTAGTTCACTCATCCATAATAGATTCCACAAAAAACCACTACAACAAAAATGTTCCAAAAAAATTCATTTTTCATGCTCAAAATTATATATGGAAAATGTGGGCACTCATAACTCACTCCTCTCATGATTTCAATTTCTTTAATATAGTTCACTCATTCACTAACCAAAAGTGAAAATATTAGAGTTTGAAAGAGATATAAACTTCCATTACTTATTATAAAGTGCACAATAATCAAGAGGTCTTTTAGGGGGTTTTTAGTTTATATGGTATGGTAGTAATATATTTTACAAAAGAGTGGGAAAGAGGGGTAAAACACCAACATGTTAAAAAAATGCACAATTTTTTTTAAAATGAAACACTGAAGGAAATAGAAACTCATATTTATAAGGGAATGAATTTTTGAATGAAGATCAAATAGGGAGAAAATTGGAATGGGGTGAAATGATGAAATTTTTACAAAGACAAAAAACATCTCCCAATAACAAAAGAAAAGATGATGAAAGTGTTATTTTTGTTTTTTTTCAAAATTAGAGCTTGAAAAAACTCTCACACTCATCACCCAAACTATGTTTTATCTCCACATGACAATAATTTTAATATTTATTACAAGATCTAAGTTTGTGGAAGACTTATTTTTGACCCTTCCAAGACACAACCCATTATTGTTTTCTTTTTTTTTGTTTTTTTTTGTTATTTTTAGTTTTATTTTTATATATTTTTTGAACACTTTTCAATATCATTTGTACAATATTTCAAAAACTTATATATAGTTACAATACTAACCTAATGAAAACCTATCCCCCATACTTAAATAAATTATTTCCCTAAAGCATATGATGACACATTAAAAATCAAGGAAATGGTACCCAAAATTAAATCCATTACCTCCACACTTAAATTTAAATAAATCATGTAATGAAAATCCATGTAGATGTTTGGTGGTACAAGGTATTGGGCTTGTAATGTGGTTATCAAGGAAAAGGTTTTCATAGACTCAAAGTGGATTTTAAAAGGAGGATAAATGTAAGGTTATTTGGATGATACTTGGCTATTGTGATTCTAATATGATTTATAAAAATACTCTATCATATTAATGTACACCAAGGTAAAAAATTTAGCTCGAAGGTCCATAAAATCAAGATTCAAAATAAGGGGTGAAAAACACATAAAGTAAAAAGATGTCCATAGGTGACCTTAGCAAAAAAACTAATGTTCTTTCTTAAGTTTTGGGAAGAAACGTTTTCTAAATAAAAAATTGAGCATTAAAAAGTTATTGATCTTGAAAAAAATTTCTTTATGAAAATAAATGACTAAAATACAAAAAATTTGAGATAAAATAAAATCATTACACTCCATGAAAAATTTCTACAAAATTTCAAAATTTAATGGTGGGTAATTAAGAGTATTTTTTTGTTTTTTGTATTTTTTATGATTTTTAGGTTTTTAAAAACACACACACACCCAATATAGAAAGAGGAAAAAAGGGGTTTGATGAAGAAAGTGGTAAAAAAGTGAATTATAGAGGGAGAAGAAGAGAGAAAGGGAGAGAGGGGGAAAAATAAGAGAGAAATAGTGGGTTAAAGGGAAAAAGGTTCCCCTGGTTTGGATTTAGTGGGTTTCCATCTCCATTTAGTGGTGGGTATATAGCAATATTTAGGGATTTGATGAAAGTCAATGGGGTTCCTAGGATGTTGTTCTCTCATGCTGATGCTTTAGTAGATTCCCATTTATCATGAGTGTCTTATTTGAAGAGGGGTCTTGTACTTTCACTACACCAAATGGGTAAACATTAGTAATAATAAATGGTCCTTCCCAAAGAGAATTAAGCTTACCTGGGTGAAGCTAAAATCAAGAGTTGAAGAATATTACCTTTTCAACTACATGGAATACCTTTCATAGGATGTGTTTTTCATGGAGTTCCCAAGCATTTAATTTGTAGATATTGGATTTATCATAAGAATATATTCAAATATCTTTCAGTTCATTCAACTACAACAATCTCTCTTCACCAAATATTTCACAATAAAAATTACAAGTTTTGACAGGCCGAAATGATTTATGTTGGATTTCAACTGGTAAATGAAATGCTTTACAAAAAAATATCCTTAATAGAGACATCCCAATGGGGTTTTTATATTCTTTTTGATAATCCGAATGCACTCCACCAAGTAATTTAGGCTATTATTTTCTTGTGGGATTAACAATTCTCTCAACCACTCTTCTCACTTCTCTATTAGAAAGTCTATCCATGAAATTTGTTTTGGGGTGACATGAAGTTGAAGTTTTATATACAACCATATTATTTTTATAAGATATTCCATGGTTAGATTACAAAAATGGGTTCTTAAGTCACTTTCCAAGGCTCACGGAGTTTCGAATTGATGGAAAATGTGGGTTTTAACAAACTCACTAACAATATGTGCAACATCCTTCCTAGTGGGTTTGGCCTTGAACTACCTAGAAACAAAGTCAATAGCCATAATAATATATGATAATCCATTGGAAGGGGGAAAGGGTCCCATTAAATCCATTCCCCAAACATTGAAGATTTCATAGAAGATAAAAGGATTTTAGGGCATTTATTTTCTTTTGGAAATAGTACCAAAATTTTGGCACATGGGACATGATTTATAGAACACATATGAGTCCTTGAAGAAAAAATTATATACAAATCCGGAGTCTAGAACCTTTCGGAAGGTACTTTGTAGTCCAAAATTTCCACCTCCATTCATTGAGTGGAATAATTATAATATGGAATAATGTTCATATTCATAGACACATCTTATGATTACCAAGTCTTCCATAGTTTTCTAAAGTTTATTATCTTCTAAAAATATAATTTTGAATAACTTTTCAGCTTCAATTTTTGTTCTTTTGAAAAATTTTCATGGAAAACAACATAAACTAAGTAATTTATAGTTAGGGATACCATGGTAACTTTGTAGTGATAGATAAGAGGTGTTCAGTTGGAAGTTTATGATCAATTATTTCAGAATGAGAAGAATTATAAATTTTACTCAAGTGATCATACAAAGTGGTTTCTTTTCAAGGTTTTTCTTTAATCACAATTCCAAACTCTTATATCATTAAGATCCATATTATTTTCATCATTTTGGAATAAATTTTATTATGTAAGAACTTAAAAGCTGAATGGTTTGTAAAAATTATGATTTTGGAACCTAATAGGTAGGTTCATAATTCATACAAGGAAAAAACCACTAATAAAAGACCCTTTTCAGTCACACTTTAGTGCGATTGAGTTTCATCCAATGTTTTTGAGGCATAATTGAGGACATGAGGAATATACTATTTTCTTTGACCAAGAATAAACCCAATGGTCCTATCAAAAGACTCACACATCAATTTAAAGGGAAATGACTAATCTAGGGGTTGGATTATAGGGTCAGTTGTAATAATAGATTTGAATTTAATGAAGGATCTCTTGCAAGAATCATAAAAATGGAATGTGACATCATTTTGGAGTAGATGAGTTATTGGTAGGGAAATAATACAAAAGTTACGGATGAATATCTAATAAAAAACAACATGACCAAGGAATTTACAGATGGGTCGAGCTGATGTGGGTTCAGAAATTGATTGGATCGCCTCAATTTTGGAAGGATAAAATTGAATACCCTCTTATAAAATTATGTGCCCTATAATAATCGCATTAGTAACCATGAAGTTAATGTTCTAAAAATTCATCACAAGGCTACATTTGATACACTATTGTAAGACTAGAGAGATTGAATGCAAGCATGATTTAAGTGAATCACCATCAATGGTAAAATTATACATGAATACCTCCTTGAAATTCTCAATTAATTATGAAAATATACTCATCATACACCTCTGGAATATTGAAAGAGCACTGAAAAGGGAAAAATTAATTCTCATATATGCATATATTCCAAAGGGGAATGTGAATGTAGTATTTTCTTGGTCCTGAGGTTCTATTGGGATTTGAAAGTAGCTATTTTATTCATAAAGAAAGAAATAATGTGAATTTATTGAAAAATTATTCTAGTATTTGTTCAACGAAAGTAAGAAGGTAGTTATCTTTTAATTTTTATTCATTAAATTTCTAATAATCTATGCACACACACCATTTGTTTTTCACTCAAGTTGTGACCACCTATCTATGTTCATTTGCGACAACAGTTATCCCACCCTTCTTAGGTACCACTAGAATTGGACTAACCCATTAACTATCAAAAATTGGGTAGATAATACCATCTTGAATAATATTGGTGATCTTATCCCTAACTACCTCAAGTATGAGTGGATTCAGTCTTATTTGTGGTTGTTTAAGTGGTTCAGATGATTCTTCAAGATGGATGTGATGCATTAAAAGGTAAAGCTTGATTCCTAGTATATAATATATGGTCTAACATAAGGCATGTTTGTTTCCCTCTATCACATGAAGAAGTTTAGAATCCTCTATATTGGTAAGTGAAGAAGATATAATTATGAAATAAGATTGATCTTGGAAAAGGAATGCATATTTCAGGTGCACAGGAAGAAGTTTCAGATAAGTTTCATCCTTCATTTGTGGACTAGAAAAAATAAGAACAAAGGAATGGATTTCAGTTGGTTTTGATTCACATTCCTTAATATTTTCCAAGGTGGAACAATATATATCATAGATGAGATGAGATTCAAGAGATTTTTCAAGATCCTCTAGATTGATGGATTCTATGAATGAAAGGTCAACGAAAAATTCCCCATTTATGAATTGGTTAATCATGGTGAAAATTACACAAACTCCAATCTCATTAGAACATGATGAACATGATGATATATGGGTAAATCCACTCTCATAAGTTTCCTTGGAATCATGGATAGATAATGGAGAGTGACCCTATGATGGGTATAAGATGGCTTAAAAAATGTTTAACATGACCAGTTGGTCACTGAATTCTAGGGATAAGATTCCCACATGGACATCAATCTTAATTCTAGCTATCAAGAGGAATTGTCTTCCTAGAATTTGGGGATATCGAGAAGAGGTCAACTCAAATTACATGCCAAGGACATATAAATCATCTGGGAATATAAGATCATTAAATAAAACAAGGACATCCTTAATTATTCCCTTATTATGTATGTGCTTTGATTGAATAACAAGATGAAAAAAATCACTAGGTGCAAGGGACCTAGACCATGGTGGGAGAAGATGGATTTGTTCATTAAAAATATCAAGGCTCCTAGGACTTTGATTTCATCATAAATGTTAAAACTCACTATTTGACAAGGATCCCTAAGGGTCCCTTGATATTTTCACTTCATGGGAATGAAATGATGGTTTGAAACATTTTCAATGGTCCTAAGTTGTCTCTTATGGGTTTAAAATTCTTTAAGAAACTTGTAATACTTAGGAATTTGTTTAATGGAATCTAAGAGGGGAATGTTGACTTCAACACATCTAAACATGTCAATCATTTTGGGATCTGGTTAAAAGGAATTTATTGTCTTAGAGATGACTTTAGGAAAATGAATTAGTTTCCTTAGAGTAATGGAATTAGACAAGAGAGTGGATTTGGTTTCTTTTTTAGGATTTTTGATTTTTTTTCTTTTTATAGCACAACATTTTAAGGGGAATTGGTGCTTTCATTATAAGGCCTATAAATTTGAAGTCCATATTGAAGTGAAATTGTACTTACATTTACCTTGGGATTGGGAAATGGTTGAGCTAGGAGTTGGGAGGAATTGTTTTATTGTTGTTGACTTAGGTGTGATGCAAGTTGACCAATTTGGATTTCAATGTTTTTAAGGCTAAAATGTCTGAAGGAGGTAAGATATTTTACAACACTTTACCATGAATGATTATGAGAAGAGGCATGTCCCAAACTGGGATTAACTTGATCTGGGCTCTTGGGAAAGTGCTTGTATTGGGTTGGGAATTGAGAAGGGTCATTAGGATAATGGAATATAGGAGGAGAAAGAAAATTATTTCTCCTTTTAGGATTAGGAACAAAAGGATATTGATGTTGGAAGTTACCACCACCATGACCATATTTCAATTGGTTTGGATTTTGAGGAGGGAACTAAGGACGATTAGAAAAAGTATTAACTTACCTCAAGACATGGTTATAGGTAAAAGATAAGGGATCAAAGTGGGGTTGGGTGGAGCTTCTAATGAACCAACCTGATTATTGATGGATGGTGTTCTACTAAACTTATGTTGCATTGAGCTCCATTGGACTAGAAGAATCAGATAGATCATCTTGAAGCTGTGGAAATGTGTTTATTGGATGATCTAGTAATATTATTATTCCATAGTTTTTGGTAGATCCAGGGAACAAATATTTTGGAGAAGATGAGGTTGGGGATTTGGAAGCCGCAATAAGTTTTCTGACAAGACTTTTAAGTTCACTCATCCTTTTGGTTACCTTGTTGAGATATATGTATTGATTCTATTGGAATTATTTTACCCAAGAATATTATTGAGTATGTAATTACTACATGTTTATATCCATGTTTCTGATGAGATCTCATGTAGCTACAAGAGTTTTTTAAATCAGAGAACTCCCACTTGCAACATCAATGAGAGTTCTCTCCATATCTAACAACCCCTTATAGAAGTATTGAATCAAGAGTTGATCAGAGATTTGGTAGTGTGGTAATGTTTCTACAATCATTTTGAAACTCTCCCAGTACTCATGGAGTGATTTTTTTGGGAATTGATTAATACCAATTATTTCATTTCAGATAGAAGTAGTTTGAGAAGTAGGGAATAATTTCTCTATAAAGAGCCACTTCATGTCATTCCATGTGGTTATGGAAATTGTAAGGAGGTAGTAGATACATGATTTGGAAGTTTTGGATAGGGATAAATGTAATGCTCAATGTTTGATTTGTTCATCAGAAACCCATTGAGGCTTCATGGTAGAGAACACCACTTGGAACTGTTTAAGGTGAAGATATGGATCCTCACCAGCTAGCCCATGTAAATGAGGTAGAAGATGAATCAAACTTGATTTGAGTTTTAAATATTCTGAAATGTTTGGATATTTAATACTAATGGGTTGATAATTTATATAAGGATAATGAGTTCTTTAAGGATTTGTTTCCTAGGAATGTCCATATCTAGTTCAGTTGGATGGATAATGAATGGTTCTAGAGTGATATGATCATCTATAATGTTACTCATAAGTCAAAAAATAGTTCTCTATATTTATGGGTCCAAAAAATATAATGGATTTTCTTGAGAGGCTATGGGTAATTCATAGACATTTTAAAGGATGATAAAGGTGGATTTTTATTTGTGTTTTTTAGAAATATATATTTTTGTTTTTTTGTCTTTCTGTTTAAAAAATAAAAAATATCGAATACTAGTTTCACCATTCCAAAAAATGGTTCCATTTAAAGCATGATTGATTGTATCCTATAGAAAATTCAAAGGCTTAGTGCTCTTCTAATGTGTATAGTGTCACTTAGGTCGAATCCTTGATGATGGTACTTTTTTTTATAATCAATTATTTTTACTTTATCTTTTGAAAGGGGGTTCTATTTACAGAGCTTATGTGAAATGAATGATTTATGAATTTGGTTTAACAATTTATTATTTATTGGGGTGATTTAATTATTAGGGAACTAAGATTATGATATCCTTGAGCTTTTATATATATTGTATTAAATTAACACCCACTTCACAATATGATTTGGTCAAAATTCCCACGTGTTGAGGATTTAATCAAAGCCTTAAATTAACTAAGGTTATAATATCAATCAATACTTGTATATGGTAGTGTATTTATGGTTCTCATAATCCATGAAATCCAAATTTTAAATAAAACATGTCATTAATCCATGACATTTTATGTTCAACCTACATAATGTAAACCTACAGAATAATCAACAAGTAAAAGATCTCAATCACATAACATCCCCAAATTATGACTCAAACTAATTGATTATTTACTCAAACATTTATCTGGTTATTAATCTGGTTTATGAAAGTTATGGCTATGAGATAAAGTGGGAATTAAAATAACAGGACAAGATAAGAGTAGTGTTCTGAACACACATGAACGATGAAGAAAGGTAAAACACACACTTTTGATTGAATAAGAAAGAGAAAGAAGGGAATATTTTTCAAATTTATTTAAATAATTTTAAGAATATTAATATTACACAACATATGGTGGATGATAATAATAGATAATGAAGAAGGAACATGCATTAAAACAAAATTACAACACAAACACTTATGAGATTACAAATGAAGAAGAACGCAAAATTAAATAAAAAGAAAGAATGAAGGAAAGGTATATCAGGTAGAAAATTGAGTTTTTAATATCCTAAAAATAATTTTTAAATGATTTGGTCATGAAAATATATCACCATATGATCTTAAATACCAACCTATGTCAATGAAAATAGGGGGATGTATTTATAACCCAAGGTGGTGGACTGTTTGCATTCCAAAACTTCTCCTCAACAAAGATCTCTAATTTGACCATTTAGAGAACCTAATATTGAGATATAATCTTCTTAAAATTTATATATACAATTTTTAAAGCTTAAAAATCCAAATTAGGTTGCCAACAGATTTTTTAAGCCAAAGGTAGGGCTACATTAGTAAACCATATGCTCATATCCATTTTTGTGTCAATTTTTCCCTAGTCTAAATATGAATGAATTTTTTGCTATGAATATGACCTCAAATAAAAATAATTTAATCTAAAATTTGATCCCATAAATATTGGATTTCAAACAAAAAAATTTCAACTCAATTAGTCAATTTGATTAGGAGAAAAAGAAAGAAAGGTGTGCTGTTTTTAATTCCCAGGAAGAATGTTGGGCTAGACTTTTATAAATCAATTGGGCCCCTTATTGGTTGATTTGGGACTTGAAATTTTTATCCAAGTTTAAATGTATTTTATATATAGTTATGGTGGTGAATAAATGAATTTGGACTTCTTTATTGAGCCCATAAATTATACCTTCATGACTAATCCATTTGTCATCACAAAATTTGGTGAGCCTTCTTGTGTGGTCCATATAACCCATTATATATCATAATTGGACCCAGAGCCAGTTTAATGATTTTTAGGAAATTTAATTATTAACCATAAATAATATTAATCAAACAAATTGGATAAGTATGGTTAGAGTTATAATCAAAATAGTAAATTTAATCGAATACAGAATTAATCAAATAATGATGAAAAATTATATTTAGTATTAACTCATGGGTATTTCACACCAATTATAAACTTTTACTCAAAAATTACTGAATGGAGTAGAATAAAAGTTATTAATAAATGAATAAAATATATTACCCAATGCATTTGAGTGCTATCTAGGTGCACCCATTGTTTAAGCTATAACGGGATCACCCAATGCTATTTGGGCCACCCGATCATATAAGTTGTAACAGGTTCACTCGATGCTATCTGGGCACACAAATTTCTCATGAATAATAATCAAGTACCATATATTCTTACACTTTTTTCATCATAAAATATTAAAGAAAACTCTTTTAAACTCATAAGAAAATTACTTTTGAATATAAAAATAATGTTTTCATTTAAAAACATATTTTCTAAATAAAAATACCAAAAAAAAAAAAGAAAAAAGGGGTTTTCATTGAAGGAAACATGAAAAATTACAAAGGAATCCAGAAATAAAATTATGGTCATAACAGAGGAAAATTCATTGTCATAGTGTATGCTAAGAATTTATTTTATCATTTGTCAAAAAATTCCATATAAAACATGTAAAAATAATCCTTTTTAAAACCATTGAAAATAAATTGAAAAAGTGACATAAAATGTAATTTATAAATACTTTATGTAAATATAAATATTTTCATGAAACAGTTTTATAAAAATGGGCATGGGAGATAATGAGAGTTTTAAGGAAAACTTTAAGAGATAATGTTTTTAGAAGAGATGTCCCTTATCACTTGGGAAACACATGAATTTTAAGCCCCATGAAAGAATAACAATAACCAAAAAAGTAAATATCATAAGAATTTATAAATTCATGATTTAAAATTTCAAAAGGGTTTTATATACCCCCTATAAAATAATATAAGTTTATAACATTAAAATATGCCTCATTGAAAGGAAATTGAGATGAAGTCCCTTACTTGGAGTCTGACTTGTCATGTGTGTCTTTATTATTATCAATAATAAAATTATATTAATTATTTACTTTCTTGATAACATTTTGAAGTTTATTATTAGTTTTATTTCACTTACTATCATGTTATATTCAATTACACAATTACTTAAGTTTATATTTGAGGTTTCGATGATATTTGGATTATGTGTCAAAAAAGACATTGGAAAGTTAACTATGGTCAAGGTCATTATTATATAAACATATATATAATAAAAATAATGATATTATTATCATATTTATACATATATTATAATTTTAATAATAATAAAGAAATATATTTTTGATAATTTAAGTACTTTACGATCATGGAGATGGTAGTCTGTACGTACACATGAGTAACGTTTCCATTTTTTAATGATCATTTTAGAAAAAAAGTAAGTAAAATTTTATATTTATAGAATAATAATTTTATCATAAATAACATATTATTTATTTATATATACTTATATATATCATTATCATGGTGTGGTTAAGAAAAAAAATACTCACATCGCTTTGTGAAGGCGGTAGTCAACACGTATACGAACGGCGTTATCACATTTTCCGTGAGTGAAAAGGTAAGAAATAAAATTATATATTATATTTAAATAATGATAAAAATATCATCAATACCATAAATATTTCATTATTACCACATATATTTATTATCTTTACCCTTATCACTTTTCATGTAACATGTTAGTGAAAAACGAATCACACCACTTCGCGAGGCGGTAGTCCGCTGTACACATGAGCGAAATTATCATATACCATATGAAATGGAATGTAAAAAGGTAAATATAATATAATTACCCCATATATATACTTATTTTATAAATATAATATATATAGACTTTATATCCATCATCATAACCAACTGTGATATGCAATAATTGAAAAATTAACGACATTGGTTTGCGAGGCAGTAGTCCGTCACACACATGAATGATGATTTCATAACCCATTTGATAAAAGGGAGAAAAATATTTAGGTTATTAAATTTAAATAATATAATATACATATATTTAAAATAATTAGGTTATTATATAATATTTTTTAAGAATAATTGAAGGATGTGGAAGAAGAAATAAAATAAAAACTTTTGTTGATGAACATTACCTATTATTTGGGCATCTTATTTTGTTTTAGACCAAAGGACATACATGGTTGGATTTAGCCCAATTAAGGCTTATATGATCATAGGGTAGAAGTTGGGAAGCTTTTTTTGTAGGTATTTTCTTAACCAAAGTGTTTTTATGGTTTGAATAAGAGAGTAGAGGGGGTGACCTTTTATAATTGAGGAGGGGTTAAATTTTTGTAAATACTCAAAATTTATTTAATAATGGGAGTTCAATATCACCTCATGTAGATCCAAAATTGATTAAAAATATAGGGGAGGGTTTATGTGGTCTAGAAACACCTTAATCTCACAAAAAAATATTTTTATAATGTTATTCCTTAGTCATTAAGTTCATGAAAAAAATTAAATGATACTTATGAGATAATTTATACATAATTATTATAATTATGAAAACAAATTTATTAAATAAAAATAATTGGTGTGTTTAGAATTAATTTTGACACAATCTCATTTAACATGAAAAACTCTGTTTTAACCTTACTTGTGGTAATTAATTTTTAAATATTCTCTATAATAATAATAAATAATTAATTAGACCTTAATAGATAATATAAATTATGATGATTACAAATATGGAATCCATTTTTCCAAATTCAATTCACAAAATTGGAAAAAATAAATTTAATATTAACCTCATATATGTGATGAGACAATAAGTTTTTAAGAAAAGTATTTTCTTTAAACAAATATGATTCTATATTAAATAAATGATTAATAATAATCATATTTGGAAAATAAATTAATATTTAATTATATATAATCTATATATTTAATTTAAAACATTCCCATTTAGAGATAAATTTAATTAATTAAAATAGATAAACATTACACATTTTAAAATAGTTTTTAGAAAACCCCGTTTTTAAACCCAAAAACAAACTTATACTAAAAAAAATTGATTCAAAAGAAATTAATTGAATTGAATATAACAGAAAAATAAATAATATAATTTAAATAATATTCAAAACATATTGTGACTTTTAAATTACTTAATTTTTTGAAAAGAAAAACTTTTTACAAAAAAACAAAATTTTTCACTACTCACGGAAAATCAATATTTTTCAAAAAATAAAAAATTTCACTGAAGTAAATTTTGATATGATGATTTAAAAAATTATATTAATTTTACAAAATTAAAATTATAAAATCTATAAATTTAAATTTTAAATAAAACCTTATAAGAAAAGATTTTAGTCAAAACAATTTCCTTTTTTTATTTCAAAATTACTTAATATTTTTATAAATAATACAACTACATAATTAATATTAATAAATATATAAATGAGTTATTATATCATTAACTACATTTTTACATTATTTAACCCTTTTATAAATTACATCCTTGCAATTTTATTCACTTATTAAATAAGTGAGGATATCTTTCTCTCAAAATATTTTTAGATTAACATGTTGCCTATTCAACCATATAGTTTTTCTATAAAACCTTAACCCGGTGAATAAAATTTTTATAAAACACTTTCTATCTTTGGTGAAGAATCTAAACTGTATGTTCTTCATAAGAAATATTCTCTTACAACTGAACTACTTTAGGGTTCAAATCATGAGATGAATCTGACACATATTTCCTTAACATTAAAACATGAAATACATTATGTTCCCAGGATAAACTCGGAGGTAAGACCACTCAGTAGTACATTAATCCACAGTTATATATGATTTAATATGGTCTAATTAACAATGGACTTATCTTCTAAATATTACAAAAAAATATCACACTTTTCCATGGAAAAACTTTGAGAAATACATGATCACCTACCTCAAAAGAAATATTATTACTCCGGTTATCTGTATAAATTTTCCATATGCTTTGAGAAATCCTCTTATATTTATAAATCAAATGAACCTTTTAGAAAAGTTTGTACTAATAAATATTTTCTAAGGTATTATTTTTTTTCTTAGACTATCCATCAGATTAAGGATGTACAGTTGTACTAAAATTTAATTCAGTACCCAAAGACTTCTGAATCCATTTCAAAAAATTAGATGTGAAACTCAGATAATGATTTAATATAATGGAAAGAGGTAGTCAATGTAACCTAAAATTCCCATTTATATACAATTGAGAAATATTATCTACAGATATTGTATATTGAATGGGAATAAAATGTTCATATTTAGTCAATCTATCAATAATAACCCAAATCTCATTATTACCTTGAAAATTATTTGGAAATTCTACCACAAAATCCATTGATATTTTTTAAAATTTCCACTAAGGAATTATAATAGGGTGAAGCATACCCTTTGGTAATTGTCATTTCTCTTTAACCTTTTGACAAGTCAAACAATTCATAGTAAATTCAAGAATATCTATTTTCATTCCATCCCACCAGAAATACTTCTAAAGGTCTATGTACATCGTAGTGCTGCCAGAATGAATGAAAAACAAAGAAATATGATCATCACATAACAAATATTTCCTCAAATAGGATTAAAAAGGCACACATAACCTTTTTCAAAATCATGAAACACCATTTTTATCGATATTAAAATCAAGAAACTTACCCTTCTTAATAGATTCTACCTTTTACTATGAGAATTGATCCACCTTTTGAGATTTCTTAATCATTTTTGACAAAGTTTACTTCACTAAAACCTGATATAAAATAGAGGATGTCCCTATATCCACAAATTCTAGGTTAAAATTTATCAAATCATTAACCAAAGTGCCACATTCATAATGTAACACGATTAATGTATCATTATTTTTTTGACTCAAAGCATCGACCAATTTTTTTCTTATCCATGATGGTAATGAATCATGTAATAATAATCCTTGAACAGTTTCATCCATCTTCTCTATACCATTTTCAATTATTTCTAAGTGAATATATACTTCAAACATTTGTGATCAGTATATATCTCATACTTTACCCCATACAAATGATGCCTCCAAATTTTTAAATCAAAAACCACACTTGCTAATTCTAAATCATGTGTAGTGTAATTTAACTCATGAGGTTTCAACTTATGTGAAGCATAAGAAATTACTCAATCACTATGCATCAGGGAAAAACAAATTCCTTTCAATGAAGTTTAACTTTAGATAGAAAATTCACCATTTCTAAAAGGAAAATCCAAAAATAGAGAATTCACCAATATTATTTTCAGTTCCAAAAAACAATCATCACATTCTTCTGTACAAATGAATTTAAATCTGTTTTGAGTTAACTTTGTTAGTGGGATAGAAAATTGAGAAATATTTTTAACAAACCATCAATAGTAACCTACTAATCCAAGAAAAATATAAATCTCTATGATATTTTTGGTTCTTATACATTCAACCACAACTTTTGTTTTTACAGGGTCAATAATTATTCTATATTTAGAAGAAATATATCCAAGAAAATAATTTTGTTGTAATAAAAATTCACAATTATTAAATTTTCCATATAGATACTTTTATTTTATGATTTTAAAAACAATCCTTAGGTGTCTTTCAAGTTCCTATATACTTTTAGAATATACCGAAATCTCATCAATAAACATAATTGTAAAATTTTCCAATAACTCATAAAAAACTCTATTCATAAGGTCCATAAATACAAATAGTGCATTAGGTAACCCAAATGACATAACTAAAAACTCATAGTGACCATATCTATTCCTTCCAGACACAGAACTGGCGCAGGCTCGAGTCCTGCAAGACTCAGACATTGTGCGTATTATGCACATGGCGATTCAAAGCCATTGCATAGCTGGGGAATGTGGTGCACACTTGGGATAGTTCGCCCCCCCGATGGGAGTTGGTGTTAGAAAACCACATTTTAGCACATGATCCTAATACCACTTGGTAAGGAATCCTTAAGTGCATCCACGAGACCTAGGTTCGAAACCAGGCAGAGGCATATTTCAGGGTTAGTGTAGTAGTATTGTGCGGGTAATGTTAGGTACTATAGCAGTAAGAACTATTCACCTTTGGCCACTGGATTGAGCTTGGAGTACTTAAGTCATTCAGGACACCTAGGACTTTAGTTCAGAAAGGTTTTTGGGACACCTTTAAGGCCTTCGAGCCACCTTAAGGCCTTCGGGCCACATGATCAGTGCAGTTACCCCAGACAGACTCTACAAAAAATGTGCAGTCCTAGAGGAGGATTTAGAGTAGTGAACTCACCAGAGCAGAACAAAATGGATTTGGAAGAATGAGAGGGTATGGCTACGCCATTGGAACCATCCTAGTCTTGCACAGGAAGCCTAGCTAGATGACCATGTGAAGGTAGAGAGCTACCATCACGATTCAGATGCTGGGGAGGGGCAGTTCCTTGTAGTTATAGTCTGGTTTAATTCCCCAAGACCTTCAGGTCATGTAATATATTAAGCTTACGGTCCATGTAATCTCCAAGCCTACAAGCCTTTTAAGTGTTCCCCCTCATCCATTGAAATGGGGGTTATAAAAAATCAATAAAAATGAAGGTCTTAGTAGAAAATGATTTTATTAGACCTTTCATTTTTTGATCATGATGATTTCTACCTTTTCAACTAACTTTGGGAACACATTATCATAATGACCCAACTCGTTTCAACTAAAACGCATCACTAATGTATGGATATTGATTAACTCATTCTTTGGTAGTTCAATACTATTTTCTTTATATTCACAAACCCTATGAGAAAACTTTTCCCATTAAAAAAACTTCTCATATCATGTCAAACATTTCATGAACTGTTGTTTTCTTCACATGGAACATTTTTTGGGTCACCTTAGGACTTATTTGATAGTTGCTTATTAATTTCCTACCACATTTACCTTTTATTATTGTTTTCATCCTGAGGAACATACATGCCAGCAAACTCCAACTCAGATTTCTCAGCACAAAATACCACTTTCTCATAACTTTTAAAATATCATATAGACAATTAACTACATAAATATGGTTTAAACCCTAATAAAAATATATTAATTTTTCTATCAATTTATTTAATAAAATCAATCATATAACTGGACAATCTTGTGATGTTATCTTTATATTTAGCTACAAAATCTTCATATTTTTTCCTCATTTCCATGATTTTATTTCGATCTAGAGTCGAACAACCTTAGAAAAATATTTATCAATGATAATATCCTTAATTGTTTCCCATTACATAGCATCAAGATCGTCTTTCTATATAGTATTCTTAACCAAAGTCCACCATCAATAAACTTCACCTTCAAATTGATAAATAAAAAGAGTCACATTTTGATGTTCTAAACATCTCATAAAATCAAATACATTCTCCAGAGCATTGATCCATCCTTTAGCTAAAATAAGGCTATATTATCCACTGTATTGTAGGGTATGTTTCCTCATATAATGATTTAAAATAGACATAGAGTTCCTCTCTAGCATGGATACCACCACCATTTGTATCTTTTTTCAACAAATCCATCACTGTAACAAACATTTTTGTTCTCATTCCAACTATCTTAGGATGTTGATTTAGAAGGATATTTTCCTCTTGGTGCCTTTACACTATAGCTTCCCTACTTCCTCTATGGAAAACTATTCTGAATAGAAGTATTTTAGACATATCAACATGGGGTTCTAAACATGATATATCATTTTAAATTTTACATAAGGTAAAATATTTCAAGGGAATACTAATAAAATTATTCAAATATCAAAAGTTATCTAAACCGAACTTTGATACCAACTATAAGTAATCAACATTAAATATTACATGATCTTGAGTATTATTTTAGAAATTAATTTCATTCAATTTGAGGATATTTTTAGGTATAGAGTTTTAGAGAATTAGGCTATAAGTCATACCTAACAAAACCATAAAATACATTTTGTACACTTTTGATTAGTATCCATTTTACAATAATTTTAAAATTTTAAAATTTTAAAATAAATCATGATTTATTTTCATGGAAAATTTCCATGAAATTTAACTTTACTTCTTCCTTTACCTTACCCATACTTAAACCTTATGTAAAACATTTAAAAAACTAGGATTATAATAAAATATTAGTAAGGGATATTAAAATAAAGGAAACAAAATTTTTGGTAAAAACATGAAAACCCATGAAATATTTATGTTTACATTAATTTTCATTGAGAAAAATAAATAAAAAAATTTCACAAAAAAAAAACACAAACTTTTTTTGCAAAGAAATCCTTTAAAATCCATAGAATTCAATTAAATACCCTTATCTGTAATATAGAGAATCACATTCATAACATGCATTAAACCCATGTTAGAAGTTACTAGATTCCTATTAAATCCATAGGAAAAACCATTTGGTAACTCTTTCTTTATTTCATATTAAGATAAGAAATATTACCCAATGCATTGGATCACTATCTGGGTGAACCCATTGTTTAAGCTATAACGGGCCCACCTGACGCTATCATGGTCACTTCATCATATAAGTTGTTGCGGGATTAACTGAAACTATCTAGTTACAACCACTTCTTAAATATATTTCTCATGTACCATATCATGAATAATTTTTTTATTATTTCACTTTCTTCATCATAAAATATATGAAAAAAATCCTTTAAACTCATAAGAAAACCTACCTTTGGATATCAAAATAGCCTTTTCTTTTAAAAACAAAATTTCAATATAAAAATACAAAAAAAGGAAAAAAGTATTTTTCATTGAAGTAAAAATGAAATATTACAAAGGAATCTAGAAATAAAATAATTTTCATAGTGGATAAAAAATCATTTTCACCGTGCATCTTAAGAATTCTTTTTTCTTCATTTGTGAAAACTCTTCATATAAAACACATAGAAAGATTAATTTTGAAAACTACTGAAAAAAATTAAAAGAGTCATAAAAATGTAATTTATATATATTTTATGTCCATATTTTTTTTTCATAAAATCATTTTAAAAATATAGGCATGTAAGAGAAATATAGTTTGAAGGAAAACTATAAAAGATGTTTTTTAAAGAAAAGTCCCTTATCACATGAGAAACACTAGAATCGTAAGCCCCTTGAAATAATAACATTAAAAAAATATTAAATATCATGGTAATTTATAAATTCATTATTTAACATGTCAAAAGGGTTTTATACACACCTTATAAAAGAATAAAGGTGTATATCATCAAATTATGCCTCAACGAAAGGAAATTGAGATGAAGTCCCTTACCTTGAGTCCGACTTATCAAGTGTTTCATTATATTCCTGAATAATAAATTTATATTAATTATTTAATTTATTGAGAATATTATTCAAGTTTATTATTATTTTTATTTCACTTACTATTATTTTATATTAAATTACTTAATCACTTAAGTTTATGTTAGACATTTCGATGATATTTGGATTATGTGTCAAAGATAACCTTAGTTGGTTGAATGTGGATAAAAGGTCATTATTTAAATGTATATAAAATAATAATCATTAAATAATTATCATATTTACACATAAATCATACTATTAAGAACAATCATGAAATATGGTTTTTATAAATGAAGTACGTTAAGATCATGGAGATGGTAGGTTGTATGTACGCATGAGCAACGTTTCCATTTTTAATGATCATTATTGAAAGGAGGTAAGTAAAATTTTATCTTTAAATAATGATAATTATATCATAAATAAAATATTATTTAATTATATATACTTATATATACCATTATTATGGTGTAGAGAGGAAAAGATACTCACATCACTTAGTGATGGTGGCAGTCCACACATACACGAACGATGTTATCACTTTTTCAGTGAGTGAAAAGGTAAGAAATAAAATGATATATTATATTTATTTAATTATTAGTATGTCCTGAATATCATAAATATTTCATTTATATCAAATATATTCTTTTTATTTATCATTATTACCTTCCATATAACATGTTAGTGAAAAATGAATCACATCTCTTCACGAGGTGGTAGTCCACCATACACACAACCGACGTTATCATATTCAATATAGAATGGAATGTAAAATTATATATATGATATAATGACTCCATATGCATAATTATTTTATAAATATATAAATATATATACTTTATATCCATCATCATAAAAAACCATGAGAGGTGGTAATGGAAAAACTAAAGACATCAATTCACGAGGTAGTGGTCTTCCGTACACACGAATGATGATTTCATAAACCATTTGATAGAAGAGAGAAACTGTTTAGGTTATAACATTAACATAAAAATATATCATTATATGGAAGATATTATGGATATTATATAATTATGTATTAATAAAAATTGAAGGGTTTTGAGGAATAATTAAAATAAAAACGCTCGTTGATGACTATTACCTCTTCTTGAAGTATCTTTTTTTTGGTTTTATCCAAAGGCCTTCCATGGTTGGATTTATTCCCAAATAGTGATTCTAGGATTATATGAGGAAATTTTGGAAGTTATTTTGATAGGTCTTGTATAAAAAAAGTGGTTTGAATTTGTGAAGAATAGAAGAGAGTGGGTGGCCTTTTATAATTGATGAGAAGTGACATTTTTGTAAATACTCAAAAGTATCCAATATTGGGAGGTCACTCTCACATCACCTGGATCCAAAATTGATTAAAAAAGAAGGTTATGGTTTATTTGGTCAATAAAAACCTCAAACACATAAAAATAAACACATTTTTATCATGTTATTCCTTAGTCATTAAGTTTAATCAATTTTACCCTTTTAGTTTTTATCATGGTAACTTGTATATTTGTATCTACCTAGGTAATTTATCCTTTAAGAATAAAATTAAAATGAGAGTTACTAGATAATTTTTACCTATTGATTAAAAATATGAAATCAATTTAATTAAATAAAAGTCATTGGTGTGTGTAAAATTAATTTTAACATAAGTGCATTTAACACACAAAACTCCATCTTAACCTTGACTGTGATAATTAATTTTTAACTATTTTCGCTAGTCATTAGAGTAAATAATTAATTTTAACTTATTAGATAATATAAATTATATTTATTATAACTGTTAAATCCATTTTTATGAATTCAATTCACTAGTGGAAAATTTTTATTTAATATTAATCCCACAAACATGGTGAGACAACATGTTTTTATGAAGTGTATTTTTTAGAAAAAGATGATTATATATTAAATATATTGCTAATAATAATCAAATTATAAAAATAAATTAATATTTAATTATATATAATCTGTAATGTTCATTTAAAACATTCCCCATTAGGGACTATTATAATTAATTAAAATGGAGAAACATTATGCTTTTTAAAATAGTTTTTAGAAAAATCCGTTTTTAAACCCAAACAAAAACTTATAATAAAAACCAATATAAAGTTAATTCAAAATTAATTAAGTGTATTTAACATAAATAAATAATTATTAAGTTACTTGAAATCATATTCAAGAAATATTAAGACTTTTAAATTACTTAATTTATTGAAAATAAATGATATTTAACCAAAAAATGATATTTTTTACTATTCATTGAAAAATCAATATTTTTCTGAAAATACCAAAATTTAACCCAAAGTAAATTTTGGTATTCTTATTTCAAAAACTAAAATAATTTTTTAAAATTAAAATTATAAAATTTAGAAATAAATTTTGTAAATAAAACCTTATAATAAAGTAGTTTAGTTAAAATAATTTCCTTTTTGGTTTAAAAATTACTTAATATTTTTATAACTAATATAACTATTTATTTCATATGAATAAATATGAAAATGGTTTATTATATTCTTACCTAGGTTTATACACCTTATTATTCTAATAACTAGTAATAAACCCTGGCTCGAGGATGGTAACATTCAATGTTGAATTAGATTGTGTCTAGAATGCAACCCCATACAAACTAAGAAGAGTGAAAAAAACATAGATAAACACAAATAAAAAAAAAGAAAACCTTAAAAATCAAGTATACACCGATAAATTTATATGTAGTTGTCATAATGGATGAATGTGATTCCAGTGATGGTTCATGTTGATGACGTTGTAGTTCTGAAAGAGCTTGTGTGTTGCGAACTATCTACCAGAGAAGACCATCAGAACATGGTGTAAGTGATACCATTGACAGGAGGGGGGGGGGGGGTTTCCTCAATTTCATCCTTTCAACTATCTTCAAAAGAGAGAAAATACCGAAGAGTTGTGGGACCTTGCGTATGAAGACAATCCATCTAGAGATGTAGTGGCATGGTCATAATAGCATTATCGGTAATGTCGGGAGTGGAAGACAAGGCAAGATAGATGGTCATCTCAGAACAAGAGGAAGGATCGAGAATCCAGATGGAATAAGAAAGCATGAACATATTGAGGGACACACATCACAAAATTTCTAGAGGATAATATAGGGTATAATTTGTTTCACTTATTTTGGGTGATAAAGAAATATAAAAAACACAAATCCAACATAGCACAACCGACCAATCAGGGATACTCAACAAACAAGAGCACAAATTGAAATAGCAGTATATTAATCCATAAAATCAAGCTAGACATGAGCAGCTAGCCAAGTAATCATTCTCAAATACTAAATTCCAAACAATTCAAAACCCAAGAAGAATAGATCACCCAGATAGTCAAACATGACCAGACAATAGGAAAGTCAAAAAATAGAAGCCTAGAAAAAACAAAATATATAATGGAATAATGATAAAATCAAAACAATTTTTCATATATAAAAAAGAAACCCAAAAATTAATTTTGAAAATTAAAACCACTCTATTTCACAAATCTCCACATTTTTAAATTAAAAAAAAATTGTGATGTTCTTCCAATCTAACTACCCTATACCATCAGATGGTTCAGGAATATTTCTATTAATATAAAACCCAAGACTACAAAATATTCAACCAACATGAAGAACACTTTTCATGTTCCCCAGTTGGAACATGTTTTACCTGAACCACCCTTATACTATTATCATACTTATAACATGCTCTTACATTAAACCAGACTAAGAGTCATCATTAAAACAAATCTTACATACATTAACTGGGTGTTTGAAAAAAATGTATCATGTTTTTGAGACAATGAGAACCTATACACTTTTAAAACAAAACAATATTCCTTGGGGGTTAATACATTGGTCAAAAAAATAAATCTAGAAACCAAATCTCACTAAGATTAAATAGTAAAGGTAATAGAAATTCATATGAACCAAACCTAGGAATCTGAAATGAGACTAATTCTCCACATAATCTTGAATGAATTATACCATCCATACCTCACCCTCACTTCCAACTGGTCCCCTACAAAATGCATGTAGGGCTAGTCCTAGGATAAAAAAAGTGACTTCCTGAAGTCCACTGTTGGTCGGAGTAGATTACTAAAGAGGGGAGGGATGAATTGAGTAACTATAAAATTTCTGTAAAAAATATTCTTAAAAATACTTCCCCTTAGTTAAATACAGCCCAATTAATCAAAGTAAAATGGTTATAAAGGTTTGACTATTTAAATAACTTCATAGAAGATTGATTATTTCTTACTAATATTAATGGTTATTAATATAACATTTGAAACTATTTTACTAAGATAAAGCACTTATAACTTCTTTCCAAGATTAATTATCAAAGTGAATTTTTTGATTTATGAGTTATATAGAAAATTAGTAAAATAAAGAAAACTAAATTAAGCTGCACAACAGATATGAAACAAGTGGTTTAGTCTCAAGGCGAGACCTAATACACTCCACTTGGTGATCACCTGTCACTAAGCAGTTTATATAAATAAACTATTATCCATACCCCGGATCGGGGTTAAACAATAGTACACAGTACTGTCTAGGCCACACGGGGACCTCTTCCACAGTTCTTCATGGGTAAAAACTACCAGGCCACACAGTGACCTCATTCATACTTGTCAGTGGGTATACACAAGTGTAAAAGAATGTTTGAGTAAGGATATCTTGTATCCTCCAGTTTAATGTGGGAGATAGAGTGTGTTTCTATACAGATACACACTCTGTTAAAAAGTTAATAAAATATACACAACAGAGCAGAAAGATTGAGATTGGTTTTGAATTTCTCTGAGTGTTGGTATTTTCAGCTCTGGACTTCTGAGATGAAGTAGATGCAGAATTCGAGTCGTCGTTAGGAAAACATAGCGTCATAAGACAGAAAAATCTGGATTGTGTTCTTCATGATGTTTTACAGTGTGAATATGTTCTTGGGATTCCAGTGTGCTTTATGTGTTCTTCATCATAATCGAGTTTCATGAGCCAATTCTCTAAAATGTATATCGTTCTCATGTTCACGCTCACCATCTTGTTCTTTGTGTCGAGAAACTTTTTGCTTTTTATGGGCCGCATTACTCTTTTATCTTGGACTGCATGTGTTGGGGCTGTCAGGTTGCATGTATTCTACACCTCGTACCTCATACTGTCTGATGATATGTGGTCTCTTGTTCACGGTGTCTAATGGTCACTGTGTCTGGATGTCATGGTGTCTTGTTCACGGTGTTTAATGGTCACAGTTTCTAGATGACACGATGTTTGGATGTCACTGTGTCTTGTTCACAGTGTCTGCTTCATAGTGTCTGCTTCACGGTGTCTGCTTCACAGTGTCTACTTCACGGTGTCTCAGACTTAGGCAAATATCTGTATTTAGACTTAAGTAGTGATACTTATGGAAAGAAGTAAACTTAATCATTTGTTAGAGAAATCATTATAAAGTGAGTCAAGGATAGTATAAAGTAATTAAACTGAATGTAGAGTAATTAAGATCTTGAATGGCTCTTCTTAAAGCATGAGAATACTTAAACAATAATACACATGATTTGATATAATTTACAGGATTTAACGAGGTTGAATATGATCTGTAATCATTAAAACATGATTAGTATATGAGGAGTCCAATAATCTCCCCCCTTTTGATGATCACAAATCATATATATTTAAAGTGTATATTTGATTCAACTATAGATATAGAGATAAGATAAATGTCTAACACATAGATTTTTGTATTACATATAGAGATTTCTCCCACTTTTGGGATTATCAAAAATATAGAATAAGAGAAGTCAAGAAAAGTGCACATTTCATTAAAGAAAATAAGATCCAGTACAAACAGAAAGGAGAAAAACAAAAGAAACATCATTCCTATCAAGAAGGAGTAATCACTATTCTTCTTCAAGAGTTGGCCTTCTCTTTTCCTTTATCAGTAGCAGAAGAGAAAGCCATAGGAGCTGAAGTTTATGGAGAAGAAGGAAGGGAGCTTTCCAATAGATAAGGTAAAGGAAGGCCTTCAAAAACTGAGGGAACTAGAGTAGGTGCTGTAGAAGACTGAGGCAGTTGTTGATCAAGGATCACAAGATTAATCTGAATCAGTGCATAAATAATAGATATGGAAGTGGAGGCTAGAGCAGAGGTGAAGGTAGGAAATCCATGTATTAGAGGTGAAACCTTATGAGCAACAATGGCTATACTCTGGACATGAAGATAGGGCCTTAGGAGTTTGATAAAATCTGCAATGATCTCTCCACCATACTACATGGATTTCTCAAAATCATCCTTGTTCTCCATAAATCTGTCTAGTAACCAAGTAAACTCTGTGAGCTTTTGGTCTTGGGTCTTGAAATCTTGAGTAACATGTTGAATCCACATATTTTCCACAAGATAATTAAAATTATTATTCATGTCAGTCTTGGAGAAGATTCTATTGAAGTAGAAATCCACTTTCTTGGAAATCTCTTGCTGAGAATCATTAGGGATTTTAGAATGGATTTGGACCAGGTCAAGAACTCTGTCACTGTTCTTGATAACTGTAGAGAGATAATATTTATTGAAGCCACTAAGCACAGTCTGAAGCTCTTCTTTGACCACTGTTTTGAGCATATCATTGTCTAAAGAGGGTTGAGGGGATTGACCAGAGGTTTTAGAAGAATTGACAGTGGTGGTGAGAAATTTCAGTTGATTCAACACTTTCTGAAGACACCCCATATACTCATCAGTGAGTTTGATAAATTTAAAAAAAGTTCCCTCATCTCCTTCACAATCTATTTATTCCTTTCTATGACCTTTTCAGCTAAGAAATCTAAGTGTGGCTGAAACTGAGAGATAACATTCTATGGGATTTGAGGAACAACATGTTCTATAGAATGAGAAACAAGCTCTGATCTCAAATGCATATCTTTCTGCATTTCTTCAATCATACCTCTCAGAGGCTTCAATTCAGAACTAATTAGTCTATTTTCAACTCGTACTTCTTGAATCTCATGAATCATTTTGGTTTTTATTTTCCAAATAATCTTCTACAAGAATAAAGAGGCATATTTTTCACTTAGATGTGTCATAAGAGCAGGTTGGGAATTCAGAACTTTTTTAGCACCAGAAATAAGGGTAGCACCAAATTCCTTTATATCATCCTTACTCACCAAGGATGATTGGTATGATAAAGGTTCAGAAATAGGTATTGATATGGTTTTAGGTTCCTTTTCAGGGGAGATATTAGAGACAAATTTCAACTGGAACAAAGAGGAAGGGTCAAGGCCTTTTGCTGAGACTTGCTGAGAGTCATCCACATCATAGAAACTAGGGAACTTATATTGAGTGTCTATCAAACTTGAAACTATCAGGTTTGTTTCTTCAGTGGAATCTAGATTTGGTGGTTGATCCCCTCAATATTTGCATCATTCTCAAGACTGAGAGGTTTAGGATCTTGATCTAATTCCAAAAACTCATCTCGTAGTTCTTCTCCCATTTTCTATCTAGCCAAATGAAAAGCCAGCTCTATCCTTTCCTCAGCTGAAGTGATTATCTCAGGAACAGATTGTTCCACTGGGAGTTCCTCAAGGTCAGCTCCTTGCATAATAGTTAGCTCTTCCACTATAGGTTCTTCCATGACTTTATTTTTAGTTTCTTTGGAAACATATTCTGTTTAAACTTTGGGTTTATCTTCTAGAGTAACAACTTCTATAGGTGCAGGGACTTCTTTTTCACTTACCACAAGAGGGATAATAGTACTGTCTTTCTCAACATAAATAGTTTCACTGGGGGGCACATCAGCCTCTTCTTCTTCAGAAGATTACTCAAAAAATTCATCTAGTTCCAAACCAGGATTAGAAATATATCTTGGTCTTGAGGGATGTTCCACATGATTGAATTTTTCATAAAGTCTATCATTGTCTTCTACCCATGCCTTTTCCCAAGGGTTCCAATTTATCTTCATCCTCTTTATAGTGACTTTTGAAAGTCAGTACTCACAATCCTTTATAACTTGCTCATTAGGTCCAACCATACCTTTGTAAAGAAGCATATATGAGATAAGTTGAGAGTAAAATAGGGAGGTTGACTTGGATATGGATTTAATCAGTTCACACATGTGGTGAATGATATACTTGAAAAGGTTGATATTATGCCCATTTTTTATAAGGTGGATCAGAAACACATCTTGATATTTCAAAACAGAAAAATCACATTTTATGGGGCTAACGAGATTCTGAATAAACTTGAACAAAAGCCTTGATTCTACATCTAGTTCAATAGCAATGGATCTCCTCTTGGTTCCATTTTCAGTTAAGGCTTTTAAAGCATCCTCCAGATAAAACAATTCAGTTGAAGGTGGAGGTCCTCTCTGATAAGCCTCATATATGCCTTCATGAGGTATCCTATGGCATGCAGTCTATAACTTCAAAGAGAATGAGCATTTTTTCCCATTGATCTAGCTTCTCACAATATATCCATCTTCAGAATCGAAGTATAACTGAACATATTGATAAAACTGAGCCACTAACTTAGGATAGATAGGTCTATATTCCTTTGAAAACCACTCTAGCTAGATTTTCTATTTTAAAAATTTCAAAACCAGTGAATTACTTGACAAAATACATTTAAGGAAAACCACTTTCTCAGGTACGAAAACTCAGTATACCAGATTTGGGTTTAGAGGACTTTCAGGTGTTAGCTTGGGTGCAATTTTCTTTTTATTTATGCTACTTTTATCAAGAGTCGACGATGAAGGGTGTTTCATCCTAGGCATCCACTAAAGGTTCGAGAGAGAGAATGGTTGTAGGTTTGAAGAGAGGTTTTGAATGAGTGAATAGAAGAAATATCGCATGAAGAACAAATGATACTTTCTTTATTTTATCATTTAGGAATACCAAACGTCGCAAAAGTAAAAGTTTGGAAAAACAAAAAGGTGAAAAGGATAATTACCATGATACGAGTTTTAATTAAAATATAAAAATAACAAAGAATCTTTACAGTGAGATCATATCGGGTCTTTACGGTGAGATAGAGAATGAATGTTATGGTGAAGCGGTAATACAGTGAGACAATAACTAAGCATTATAGTGAGATAGTAAACATGAACTTTACAGTGAGACAGTAACATCAACTTTACAGTGAGACAATAAATGTTAGATAGTATTAATGAAGCACTTACTATGAGACTGTAATCATGAAATAATAAGATATTTACTTAAGATTTATCATTCCTAATTCATGTATGATGTAGTCTATTCTTTCAGAATTTAATGATTGGGTAAATATATTAGCAAGATGATACTCAGTACGAATGAATTCTAAAGTGATATCCCCTTTTTGATAATGATATCTCAAAAAGTGATGTCTTACATCAATATGCTTTGTCCTAGAATGTGAAACATGATTTTTTGAGATGTTAATAGAACTTGTGTTGTTATAATTTATAGGTACATTTCTGAATTGATATCCATAATCTAGTAATGTGTGTTTCATCCATAAGATTTGTGCATAAAAACTGCTAGTAGCTATGTATTTAGCTTCTGTAGTAGATAATTCAACAGAATGTTGTTTCTTAATACACCATGATACTAGTGACTTGCCTAAAAAGTGACATGTTCCATAGGTGCTTTTTCTATCTAACTTACAGCCACCAAAGTTGCATCTGAATAACTAACTAATTTAAATGATTGTCCTCTAGGATAGAATAATCCTAGATTGGGTGTATGTTTGAGGTATTTGAAAATTTTCTTTATAGCATTTAAATAATATTCCTTAGGATTTTCTTGAAAATGATCACACATACACACACTAAACATAATGTCAGGTCGACTAGCAGTCAAGTATAGTAAACTTCCAATCATTCCTCTATAAGTGGTTGGATCAACAGATTTTCCATCTTCATCAAGATCCAACTTACAAGTGGTACTCATGGGAGTGTTACTACTTTTAGTGCTATCCAATCCAAAATGTTTTAGAAGATCTCTAGTATATTTACTTTGAGTTAATATAATAACATCATTATTTTGAAAGATTTGAAATCCAAGAAAGAATTTTAGTTCACCCATTAAACTCATTTAAAATTAATTTTGCATAATTTTATAAAAATTAACACATAAAGAATTTCTTGAGGATCTAAATATAATGTCATCTATATAGATTTGAACAACTAAAACATCTTTAGAAATTAGTTTTATAAAAAGGGTAGAATTAGCTATTCCTTTCATAAAACCTCTGAAAATAAAAAAATTGCTTAATCTATTTTACTAGGCTCTTGGAGCTTGTTTTAAACTATATAAAGATTTGGATAATTTAAAAATATGATTTGGAAATTGAGGGTTTGTGAAGCCATGGGTTGTTCAAAAAAGACATCCTCAACAATATACCCATTTATAAATGCACTTTTAACATCCATTTAATATAGTTTGAAATTCATAAGTGCAACATAGGAAAGCAGAATTCTGATGGCTTCGAGTCTAGCTACTGGTACAAAAGTCTCCTCATAGTCAATTCCTTCTTCTTGACTATAGCCTTGAGCAACCAATCTAGCCTTGTTTCTAACTATGTTACCAAATTCATCTACCTTATTTCTAAACACACATTTAGTGCCTATGGTGAATGTTTCCCTAGATCTTTCAACAAGTTTCCAAGCTTTTTTCCTTTCAAACTGATTAAGTTCTTCTTGCATAGAAATCACCCAAAATTCATCATTGATAGCATCATTAATATTTTTAGGTTCAAGTTGTGACAAGAAGACTTGATGTTCAACCTGATTTCTAAGAGAAGCTCTAATTTGTGTTCCTTTTTCTAGGTCTCCTACAACAACATCTAAAGGATGGTTCTTAAGAGTTCTAACAGCTCTAGAAAAGAAGGGACTAGTGATTTCAAGTTCATCGATAGGTCCAGGATCATTGTGACTTGATTCTAGGGAATGTCTAGAACTTGAAGTTTTCAAAGATTCTTTCACAGAAGTGTTTGAGGATTTTAAATTGATGTTCAGATTTGATACATCATCCTCAAGGTTTTCTAGAGAGGTTTTAGGCTCATGTGGATCTGTTTCATCAAATTTGACATGGAAAGATTCTTCCACACATTTAGTTCTTTTATTTAACATTCTATAGGTTTTACTAGACATTGAATATCCTAAAAAGATACCTTCATCACTCTTGGATGAAAATTTTTCAAGATTTTCCTTAGTATTAAGAATATAAACTTTGCAATGAAAAACTTTAATGTAGTTAACTTTGAGTTTTCTATTGTTCCAAAACTCATAAGGAGTCCTATGAAGAATGGGTCTGATCAACACTCTATTGATTATGTAGCATGCTGTATTGACAACTTCAGCCCAAAAATAAATAGTTAGGTCATATTCAATAAGCATTGTTCTAGCTATCTCTTACAAGGTTCTATTTCTTCTCTCTACAAATCCATTTTGTTGAGGTGTTATAGGGGTAGACAAATTTTGAATATAACCATTTTTTGAGCAGAAGGATTCAAACTCTTGAATTTCAAACTCACTGCCATGATCAATTATTAAGGATTTAATTCCAAGTCCACTAAGGTTTTCTACAGACTTGGCATATTTATTAAAATAAGAGCAGGCTTCACTCTTGTGAGCCAGAAATAAAGTCCAAGTATATCTAGAAAAGTCATCTCCAAGAACATAAACAAAGTGCTTCCCATATAAACTAGTAACTCTAGATGGTCCAAATAAATCCATGTGAACCAGTTCAGGAGGTTGATAAGTTGACACTTATTTATTTGGTTTGAAGTAAATTTTGTGTTTTCTCCCTCTTGATAGGGATTACACACTTTGTCATTTGGAAACTCAAGTTTGGGTAAGTATTTAACTAGTATTTTTCTAGTTAGCTTTCTAAGGGAGTGAACATTACTGCATCCTAGTCTCATATGCCAAAGCCGAGACACTTTATAGAATACACTTAAACCTGAAGCATTTTCAGAAGCTAAGGAATCTAAGTTAATAGATTAAACATTTTCATTTCCTAAAGCTGAAAACACTAATTCATATTTAGAATTAAAGATATTGCAAGCATCATTTTCAAATCTAACATGAAATCCATCATCACATAATTGTGAGATACTAAGAAAATTATATTTTAATCCATCAACAAATAGTACTTTAGAAATTAAAACTAAGTTAGAGTTACCGATTTTTCCAAGGACAATTATCTTTCCCTTGGTATTGTCACCAAATGTGACATGTCCTCCATATATTTTTATTAGATTCTTGAAGCATGAGTAGTCTCCTGTCACGTGTCTTGAACATCCAATGTCTATGTACCATACAATTTTACAGGAACTCTTTAAGTAGCTTTCCTATAAAATGATTAAGTGAAAACATATTTTGGTACCCATACTTGTTTGGGTAAAGTAATATTAGTAATAAGTGCTTTGGGAACACAAATTTTACTCATAGGTTTTCTATAATCATGAAGTAAATTATTTGAAAAATAAACTCTATTCGGTTTGGAAAAACTTGAAATAGTAGACTGTGTAACATAACTTGAATTAGATGATTTGTGTCCAGAATTAGAAGTAAAAATATATATCCTATATCTTGAAACAAAATTTGTTCTACCAAGATTTCTTTTTCTAGGTTGATAACCAATTTCAGTCTTGTATTTAGGGGAAATTTGTTTTCCTAGCATTTGAGTAAGGGTATTCTTCCCATTGGTAAAATTTTCAAGGTCATTCTTCAATTGATCATTAGATATTATTAAATTTTTTTTTCTGTAAGCATTTGAGCATTTTTCTATTTTTTAGTTGTGAGTTCATATTTAACATTCATAGTGAGAGCATGCTATTTATTCAATGATTTATATTTATCTTTTAGTTCATTGCATGTTTCTTCAAGCATGTTACAATATTCAAACATTTCTTCATTAGTCATGTTCTCAGAGTCACTCTCATCTCCAGAATAGTATGAATCATTTACAGAGGAGTCCAGTGTTTCCTCAGATGTGTTTTTAATAAAAAAAATATTGGCTTTATTTTCCTGTTCATCATGTGATGTTTCTGAGTCATTTGAACTGTCCTAGAGGCACTCCAAGTTGCTTTCATTTATTTTTTATACTTCCTGTCCTTATCCTCATATTTCTTTTTTTAATTGAGATTTGGACAGTCAGCGTTGATATGTACTTTTCACTTACATTCACAGTAGAGAATTTCATCAGCCTTGTCACTTCTTTTCCAGCCCTTCTTCCAATTTCCTTTTTGGTCATATTTTCCCTTGAAGCAAGGTTTTCTGAAAAAGTTATTCTTCTTGTAAAATCTTTTAAATCTTCTATCTAGTTGATCCATATCCTCATCACTGTCAGGTGGTGATTGTTAACTGATGGAGCTTTCTACAGAAGCTTCCAGTTTCCCTTTGTCTTCCTGTTTAGAGGTGGAGGTCTTGAATGCAACAGATTTTCTCTTTGGTTCATCCTCCTCATCCTTGTTGAATTTCATCCCAACAAGTTCTTTTACAGGTATCTTGCTGATGTTTCATGATTCTCTAATAGAGACAGAGGTTACCCTCTATCTGTCGGGTAGACATCTAAGAATTCTCATGATTTGTTCCTTGGAAGTGACTTTTCTTCCATGCGAGATCATAGTATTGACAATCTCATTGAACCTAAGATACATGTCAGAAATAGGATCATCTGGTTTCATTTTAAAATTATTATATTTGATAGTATAATTATTAAGTCTCATTTATTTAACACTAAATGTTCCTTCATGTGAAGAAAATAGGGTATCAAAAATTTCATGGGCAATTTTACAAGTAGAAATTCTATTGAATTCCTCATCTTCTAAGGAGTAGTATAAAGAATTCATAGCTTTGCTATTTTTATTATAGGTAGTTTTGGCAGGTTCATACCATGTGATTCTATTATTAGTAGGAATCCTATATTCATCTATAATGGAAGACCAAACTTCAAAACTCATACTCTCTAAATGCATTTTCATTTTAATTTTCCATTGAGCATAGTTGGTTCCATTAAAGAATGGTGTTCTTTTGGTTGTAGCACCTTCCAATCTATTATCCATAATAACAGAGTAGGTTTAAAGAGCTAGAATTTTATAATTAAAATAAATTAATAGATCTTTAAAGTACAACTATAATCACAGTTGAATAAAATTAAACAAAGTCATAATAAACAACCTCTGATACTAAATGTTGTTTGGAGTAGATTACTCAAGAGGGGAGGGGCGAATTGAGTAACTATAAAAATTTATGTAAAAAATATTCTTAAAAATACTTCCCATTATTTAAATATATCCCAGTTAATCAAAGTAATATAGTTATAATGGTTTGACTATTTAAATATCTTCTTAGAAGATTGATTATTTCTCAGTAATCTTAATGGTTATTAATATTACTTTTGAAACAATTTTAATAAGACAAATCACTTATAACTTCTTTCTAATATTAACTATCAAAGTGAATTTAGTGATTTATAGGTTATATAGAAAAGTAGTAAAACATATAAAACTAAATTAAGCAGCACAATGGATATAAAACAAGTGGTTCAGTCTCAAGCTGAGACCTAATCCACTCCACTTGGTGATCACCTTCCACCAAGTAGTTTATATAAATAAAAATTGATCTACACACTGGATCGGGGTTAAACAATAGTACAAAGGACTATCCAAGCCACATGGGGACCTATTACATAGTTCTTCATGGGTACAAACTACTAGGCCACATAGGGACCTCTTCCACATTTATCAGTGGGTATACACAAGCGTAAAAGAATATTTGAGTAAGGATATCTTGTATCCTTCAGTTTAATGCAGGGGATAGAGTGTGTTGCTATAAAAATACACACTCTTCTCAAAATTTAATAAAATATAAACAAAAAATCAGAAATATTGAGATAGGTTTAGAAGTGCTCTGAGTGTTGGTCTTTTCAGCTCTGGACTTCTGAGATGAAGCAGATGCAGAATTCGAGTCCTCATCTGGAAAACAGTGTTGAGCAATGTATTGTTTTCAAACAAATCAAAATAATGTTTTTTAAAAAAGGGGGAGATTATTTCAAATAATACTCTGTCTCTTTATGATGATTTTGATGCTCACAAATACCCTTAATTATTTACTAATTATTTCGTTGAGTATTTTGCAGGAATTTATTTCATACAACGAGATTTTATACTTCATTTATTCCGAGATCAATTTTAGCGCGTTCTGGAATCACTGTAGCGCGAGATCAATTTTAGCGCGTACTGGAATCACTGTTCATACCCTACGTTGATGAACGTAACGTATGGATGAAAAGTTTACTTTTTATGTTAAAAGAAACGTATGGTTAAGGAACCTTACGTTATTTTGAAAAGTATGGTTAATGAATCTTACGTTGTTGAAAAGTATGGAAGAAGAACATTACGTTTGGAAGGAACCTTACGTTTTCGTTGTTGGACAAGTATGGAAGAGAAACCGTACGTTAGTTTTCAGTGTTGAGTTTGTTTCTCAAAAGTATGGATCATCAACCTTACTTTTATAATCAACCGTACGTTCTTTGGAGAGTTGAAGCAAGACAAAGTATGGATGATCAACCCTACGTTTGAATGCTGAAGAGAAAGTATGTATGTTCAACCTTACGTTCTGAACCTTACATTTGTGAACCTTACGTTTGTGAACCTTACGTTTGGAGCCACGTCATCAACCCTACGTTTGGCGTCGGGATATTTTTGACAGACGATATTTCCTTTCGCATTGGTCAAACAAGCGGATTATTAGGCGGATTTCGAGCTGATTCTTAAATACGACTTTGACTGAATCAAAGACGATTTACAACGGATTAATGATTGATTTAAACGGAGCTTTTTATGCCGATTCTTCAGGAGAGTTACAACGGCTCTGTTATTTCATTTAATATCGCGAATCTAAAGGAGATTTTCATGGATCTATTTATGCGGAAGATTTTCTCATATTTGAATATATATGTTCTATCTTGGAAACTTCGGATATATATATACACAGAAAAGTGTGTGAAAGATATAGATTGATCTTTTGACGAGCAAGAAACAGAGACTGTGTGAAAGCGTTCTTTTCTGGTGATCGAGAAGAAGTGTAAAACCTTTATTACCGAAGGAAGATCTTGATAGCAGATTCACGTGTTCTACATCGACTATCTGTTGTGAATCTATTGCTGCTAAAGTTGTGAAGTTTCTTATAATATCTATTGCAACTGGATCGACTCAGAACTATTTTGATTACAGATTTTTATTTTCTGAAGACGACGATCTATCTACAGTCAATTGCATTCTGTTGCAATTGTGAAGAACAATTGGAGAAGTGTTTCTTTATCGAAACCCTTTTATTTTTTGAGTGATCAGCTTCTCGTTCTAAGCTGTGTGGGTTCGTGTTTGAACCAGGAAGGCTGTGTTTGCCTAAATCTTGTAAAGGTGTCAACTGCCTGTACTCAGTTGTGAACGGGTCTGTGGAAACGAGGACCAGATAGTGAAAATCGCCAAGCTCGTGGATTTGAGCGTTGGTGGAGTGGACTAGGGGCCTTCTGTTCCCCGAACCACTATACATCCGTGTGTTCATGCTTTTACTTTTTCCGCTGCATATTTAATCGTGCAAAAGCATAGTGGACAGAATTTGTCTAAATTGAAGAGATTGTAATAATTTTGAAAAAACACAATTCACCCCCCCTCTTGTGTGTAATCCGTAGATTCAGATCCAACAATTGGTATCAGAGGAGGATCTTCTTATTTTTAAAGTCTTATCAAGCTAGAAGTATTTAAAGATTATACATAGTGTATCATGGCTGATATGAGAGAGGGAATGTCAATGGTCAGAGCACCTTACTTTAATGGAGATAATTATGGCTGCTGGAAATCACGTATGATTATTTATCTGAAAAATCTTGGTTACAAAGTCTATTCAAAGATTCTGACTCCCTATGAAATTCCTGAAAATCCCGATACATGGAGTGCTGCTACAGAGGCTGAGTATGACATAAATTCAAAAGCTATGAATGCAATAATCTGTGGTCTAGGACCAGATGAATTTAACAGAGTATCTCAATGCCCGACTGCATATGAAATGTGGCAAACAATAGCTGTTGCTTATGAAGGAACAGATAATGTAAGACAGATGAGATATGCAACTGCTAAGTTAAAATTCGATACTTTCAGAATGATTGAAGGAGAGAGCATCACTCAGATGAATGGAAGATTGACAGAAATTTTCAATAATATAACAGCTCTAGGAGAACCAATCCAGCAGGCTGATCAAGCGTTGAAGGTACTGAGAGTACTTCCTACTCGATGGAATGGAATCTCTGCAGCAATCAGACAATCAACTTCTGTTAAAGATCTAACTATGAGAGAACTGATTGGTACACTGATGATGTACGAAGCTGAAATGCAAGATGAGGTAAATGAGCATAAAGTCTACATAAAAAGGGAAAATACTGCTTTGAAAGTGACTTCTCAACAAAAGGATAGAAAGATGAAGAACAGAGAAGTAAGTGCTAAATCAGAAAGCTCCGATTCTTCAAATTCGGATGAAGAACTGGCTCAGCTAGCCAGAAAATTCAGAAAGTTCTATAGTAAGAAGAAAGACTTCAAGAAATCCTTCAAAAAGGATAGTAAGGAAGTGAGATGTTATGAATGCAAAAAGATGGGACATATCAGACCGGATTGCCCAAAATTGAAAGATGCAGAGAAGAAGAAATTCTTCAAAAGAGATGATTATGAGCAGAAAGACAAGAAAGCTATGAAAGCTACTTGGAGTGTTTCTGAAGACTCAAGTAATTCTTCTAAATCAAGCTCAGAGAAGGAGAAAGCCAATTTAAAAGCAAATATGTGTTTCATGGCTGAAACTGATGAGGTACACTCATACTACTCCTCTGACTCAAATAATGAATCAAACTCTGAAACAAGCTTCTCAAATAAAAAACTTGCAGCTTACTGCAATATGCTTGAAGAAAGGTATGACTCATTATTTAACAAATATAAATCTATAAAGAACTTGCACAAAGCTATTTCAGATGAGAGAAATACTTTGCTAAAACAACATAAGGAATTAATTGACAAATACAACTCTGCTGACTCAAATAAAATTAATTTTGAATCAAAAATAAAAACTCTACAGGATGAAGTAGAATCTTATAAAAAGGCTGCATTAGTTTTTACAAAAGGAGAAAACGTCTTAAATGAGATACTTGGAAAAAATGTAATTAAAAAGGAAAGGTTTGGAATTGGAAGTAAAGGAGAAAAACCTAAGTTATACAAAAATTATTTTGTTCCTAGCACTAAACAGGTTATTTGTAACTTCTGTGGAACAAAAGGTCATATAGCTAAAAACTGTTTTCTAAGACAACCTCAAATATGTGGAATTAAGAAAGCTTATATTTCCAATGATCTATATGATTCAATCAATTTTAAGAAAACAAAGCAAATCTGGATACCCAGATCACTGCTTGCTAACACTCCTGGACCCAACAAAATATGGGTACCAAAGCAATTTGTTTGAATGTCTTTGCAGGTAGCAGGTCACCAAAGAAAGAAAGAAATATGGTATATGGACAGTGGCTGCTCAAGACACATGAGTAGAACTTCAGCTAATTTCTCTTCTCTTACTCGAAAGGAAGGAGGACTTGTCACCTTTGGTGACAATGCCAAAGGAAAGATTATTGGTATTGGAACAGTTGGAGATCCAGAGACAGTCTCAATCAACAAAGTACTTTATGTACAAGGGTTAAAACACAATCTGATAAGTATCTCTCAACTCTGTGATGATGGATACACTGTTGATTTTACTAACAATAGTTGTACTGTTTCTAAAGATAAACTGTTTAAGTTTAGAGCACCCAGAACTGATAATGTTTATACTTTGGATTTGTATTCCTTGTGTAAACAACAAGTAAACTGCTTAACTGCTAATATAAGTGAATCCTGGATCTGGCATAGAAGACTTGGTCATTGCAATATATATGCTTTACATAAATTATCTAAGAAACATCTAGTTTCTGATTTGCCTAGTCTCAAATTTGAAAATGACAGATTCTGTGATGCATGTCAGCTTGGCAAGCAACACAAATCATCATTCAAATCTGTTAATAAAGTTGTTACAACTAAACCTCTAGAACTTATCCATATGAATTTGTTTGGACCTTCAAGAGTAGCAAGTTTAGCTGGTAAATTATATGTTTATGTATTAGTTGATGATTATTCTAGATTTACTTGGATTTTCTTTTTGAAATTTAAAAGTGAAGCTTTTAGTTTATTTGAAGGTTTTTGTAAATCTATTCAAAATGAAAAAGGTTTTAATATAATCTCATTGAGAAGTGATCATGGTGGAGAATTTGAGAACCAGGAATTTAATTCCTTTTGCTCAAACATGGGTATTAAACACACCTTCTCTGCTGCAAGAACACCTCAACAGAATGGGATTGTAGAAAGAAGAAATAGAACTATTCAAGAAATGGCTAGAACTATGTTAAATGAATATAGCCTACCTATATATTTTTGGGCAGAAGCTGTTAATACAGCTTGTTATATAATGAATAGAATTTTAATAAGACCTATTTTGAAAAAGACACCCTATAAACTATGGAATAACAGAAAACCTAAAGTAAATTACTTTAAAGTTTTTGGATGCAAGGTTTACATCTTGAATACCAAAGATAATCTTGGTAAATTTGATCCAAAATCTGATAAAGGTATTTTCTTAGGATATTCTGCAACCTCCAAAGCTTATAGAGTCTATAATAAAAAGTCAAGGATTGTTGAAGAATCAGTTCATGTGAAATTTGATGAATCTGATCCTTTTGAGAAAAGGATAGAACAAATAGATGAACCTGATTCTAATGAAAACATGAGACTTGAGAATTTAAAGAATGATTTTGAAAATGATATAAAAGAAATTCAGTCCAGTTCAGAAGAACATGACACTGAAGAACCTTTGAATGTAATGCCTAGACAGTCTAGAACCTTAAAGAATCACCCTTTAGAATCTGTGATAGGTGACTTAGAGACTGGTATTCAAACAAGAAGAAACTTTGGAAACATAGTTGAATTCTCTGCTTTCTTATCCCAACAAGAACCTAAGACCATAGAAGAAGCCTTAGATGATGAGAGCTGGGTAATAGCAATGCAGGATGAATTGAACCAGTTCAAGAGAAATAAGGTTTGGGAATTAGTTGAAAGACCACATGATTATCCAGTAATAGGAACTAAATGGGTCTTTAGGAATAAACAGGATGATCAAGGGATAATAACTAGAAATAAAGCAAGATTAGTAGCTAAAGGATATAATCAAGAAGAAGGAATAGATTATGATGAGACCTTTGCACCTGTAGCCAGGTTAGAAGCCATTATAATCCTTTTAGCCTATGCATCTTATATGAATTTTAAATTATTTCAGATGGATGTTAAATCTGCCTTTTTAAATGGTTATTTAATGGAGGAAGTTTATGTTGAGCAACCTCCTGGTTTTGAAAATTCTCAAAAACCAGATTCTGTTTTCAAACTTACTAAAGCTCTTTATGGCCTTAAACAAGCACCTAGAGCTTGGTATGAAAGACTAAGTTCTTTTCTTTTGAAAAATGATTTTACTGTTGGACTAGCAGATCCAACACTCTTTAAGAAAACTGTGAAAAATAATGTTTTGTTGGTTCAAATTTATGTTGATGATGTAATTTTTGGATCAACCAATAAAATTCTTTGTCATGAATTTTCAGAATTAATGCAAAAAGAATTTGAAATGAGTATGATGGGAGAATTAAATTTCTTTTTGGGTCTTCAAATATTTCAAAAAGATTTTGGAAATATTTTAAATCAATGCAAATACATTACTGATTTACTTAAGAAATTTGGACTTGAAAACAGCAAGACATTTACAACTCCTATGTGTACTAATATAAAACTTGATTTGGATGAAACTGGAAAATCAGTGGACAACAAGTTATATAGAGGTATGATTGGTAGTTTGTTATATCTTACTGCTAGTAGACCAGATATAATGTATTCAGTATGTCTTTGTGCTCGATTTCAATCAAATCCCAAAGAATCTCACTTAACTGCTGTTAAACGAATTTTTAGATATTTAAAAGGTACTATTTATCAATCTCTGCTTTATCCAAAAACCTCTGATTTTAATTTAATTTCATATTCAGATGCTGACTTTGGAAGCTGTAGATTAGATAGGAAGAGTACTTCAGGAACATGTCACTTTTTAGGAAAGTCTTTAGTATCATGGTCTAGTAAGAAACAACACTCAGTTGCCCTGTCAACAGCCGAGGCAGAATATGTGTCTGCAGGTAGTTGCTGTGCACATGTGTTGTGGATGAAAAACACTCTTATGGACTTTGGATTAAATTTCAATAATACACCTATTTTATGTGATAATACTAGTGCAATTAATATTTCAAAAAATCCTATTAGTCATTCTAGAACTAAGCACATTGATATAAGACATCACTTTTTAAGAGATCATGTGTTTAAAAAGGATATATTTTTAGAATTTGTAAATACAGAAAATCAATTAGCAGATATTTTTACTAAACCACTTCCCACGGCAAGGTTTGAATTTATTAAGGGGGAGTTAGGTTTATTTAATTTTAAATAGTTTTTTTTAATCTTATTCTATTTTTGAATTCTGCTTAATTTCTGTTTCCCGCTATAAGTAATTTTATTTTGTTTTACATAAAAGTAATGATTAGTGATTACACGGGAATCAAGGCTGTCAGAACCGTTTCATCTTCTAAACTGTTTTCACCTTTTTCGGAAACCCTTTCGAAAACCTAAAACCGCACATCTGCTCCAAAACCCTTTTCTGAATCTTCAAACCCTAAACTTACGAACCTTCAGAAATCGTTGTTGAAATGGAAAAGACTAAGCGTCCAGATGAAGCTGAGAGCAGTGCTGCAAAGAAACCTAAAGTAGTTGGTCGGAAAATACTGCAAGGTAAAGTCATAGATTTAGAATGGCTGTTTGAAACTAATTTACTGTTGAAGCAAGCGTTGTCGTTTCAAAGCCTTGAGCAAGCTTTTAATAGTGAAAACTCTGAGTTTCTATATGAGGCAGAAATGAGACATTTCTTTAGAACTGTTCAGTTTAGCCTTGGAGATACAGAGGATAGTTTATTGGCTCAAATAGAGGATAAGGACTTTTCCATATCATCTGTAGAGATAAGTCAAATTCTTAACTGCCCTCATGAAGGAGTTTTTCATTTCGATTTACGGAATATTGGAGATTCTGTACATAAGTCTGAAGACATTATGTCTTTTCTATTTGGAACCAGAGTGATAAAGAAAATGTTTATTAAAGATTTGGAGCCCGATCAGAAAATCTTGGTAAAATTTGTTCAGACTGGTTTAGCACCAAGGATGGCTGAGATGGAGAAAATTCTATACCCTGACATGTACATAATGTATCTTCTGATGTGTGATATTAAGTTTAATTTTCCTCGGTTTATGATAAGATATCTGAGTTACTGCTGTCAGAGTGAAGCAAGAATGACCTTTTTCCCTTATGGAAGGTTCATTTCTTTGTTTTTATATAAAAGAGGAATGATCAGATTGGTAAATGCTGGGGTGAAATGTCACCACAGTAATGTTTTTAATGCTGGAACTTTAAGGAAAGTAGGATACTTCTGGAGCACAATTAAAGGAAAACTCTTACCTGTTGGAGCTGAGGAAGACTCGGAGAGTGCTCAGGCTCAACCGGCTAAGTCCAAGGAGGGACAAGCAGAATCAAGGGTTAGTACAGTGGCAAGGAGAATTCGCTTTGAGATGGAGGAAGTTGAGGAAGAGAGAAGTCAAGAAGGACTTCAATCTAGAAGGAAGAGGTCAATTGATGAAGAAATTATCTCTTCTGTCTTGAAATCTTCTGAACCGTTATCTTATTCATTTGTGAGAGAAGCTGTTGTGGAGCAGACTGCACCGATAGAGGAACCAGTAGCTCAATCGGAAATCCAAAAAGAACCTCAATCTGCTGCTGTGGCTGTTGAAAAAGCAATTCCACAAGAACAACTTATGGAGGCAGTGCCTGGTGAAGAAGTGGCCCGACCTCAAGATTTATATGAAAATATTGTTCTTGATCAATCAGTAGAAGTCAGAGAGACTACTGTTCGTGATGAACGTACTTCTGAAGCTAATACAGAGGTACTACAGGAAGATTTTTCAGTGGAAGAGTTTCAAGCTTCAAAGGATAGTTCAGTGGATCAACCTTGTCAGGACAAGGACAAAGAACAGTCAGATGCAGATTCTTTACCACTTGCCCTGCCTCATCAACCTATTTCTGGACATGAGAATCAAGCACAGGGTGCCCCTGATTCGAGAAAAGAAGAAGTTGTTGAGTTGTACAAGCGTATATCTCAATTAGAATCTGAGAATGTTAGTCTCATAAATTCTCTGAACTTAGAGCATTTGAAGTTTCAGAAGCTGAAAGAATCTACTGTTTCAAGACAGGAAGTAGATTTGTTTAAGACTGATATGTTGCATGCTGTTGATCAGTTAAAATCAGAGATGGTAAAGAAAGATGATTTGTCTGAGATGAAGATTTACATGGAGAATAAATTTGAGTCTGTTGCAAATAGTGCTGTGAGTGGATCAGGTTCTTCACCTGATTTGATTCAAAGATTTCAAGCAATTACTGGAGCACTGAGCAATATGAGTGACAGATTACACGATCTTCAGTGTAATAGTGCCCCTTTGTCAGTTTTGCTAGATAATCGGAAATTTTTAGTGGATCAGTTGACATCTGGAGAGCAACCAATTAGGATTCTTTTGAATCAGTTATCAGAAAAACTGGCTCTTTTTGTTGAAAAAGAAGAAAGAATGCATGAGTTTTTCAGAGTTAATTTGATTGAAGATATTCATATGACTCAGGAGAACAGAGATCTTATCATCAAGTTAGGAGATGGGATGATGAAGAGGCTCAGAGAACAGTTTACAGAGATCAAGACCATGATTCAAAGGAGATAGACACCTTTTTTTTCCCCCTGTCTTATCCATGAACCTTGATTCCTCTATATATCACAGTCGTTTTTATATAATAGCTTGTGAATGAAAATTCTTTTCTTACTTCTTTTTTGTTTTGTTATTTATTTATGATTAAGTTAGCCAGTATAACAAATTCACTTATTCATACACAGTTAATTATAGCATTTACTTATAGTTCCGTGCAATATTGAATGTGTTCAAATCCGTAATTTTTCATTCTTTTTGATATCACAAAAAGGGGGAGAATTTGGATAAACAAAACATTTAAATTCATTCGTTTCCTATAAAGAAATTTGGATATATGGGAGAATTTGGATATATACGACATTTATCTTTTATCTATTTTTAGCTGAAAATTTATTTTTATGGGGGAGAAATTTTATTAGAGTTAAATATTGTTTTAATCCTTTCAAAATTCTAAAATTTTATAAAACTAATTTTTCAATAAAGATTGCAATTAAATTAGTTCTATTATTTTTATGGGTTTTGTGATCATCAAAAAGGGGGAGATTGTTGAGCAATGTATTGTTTTCAAACAAATCAAAATAATGTTTTTTAAAAAAGGGGGAGATTATTTCAAATAATACTCTGTCTCTTTATGATGATTTTGATGCTCACAAATACCCTTAATTATTTACTAATTATTTCGTTGAGTATTTTGCAGGAATTTATTTCATTTATTTATTTCATACAACGAGATTTTATACTTCATTTATTCCGAGATCAATTTTAGCGCGTTCTGGAATCACTGTAGCGCGAGATCAATTTTAGCGCGTACTGGAATCACTATTCATACCCTACGTTGATGAACGTAACGTATGGATGAAAAGTTTACTTTTTATGTTAAAAGAAACGTATGGTTAAGGAACCTTACGTTATTTTGAAACGTATGGTTAATGAATCTTACGTTGTTGAAAAGTATGGAAGAAGAACATTACGTTTGGAAGGAACCTTACGTTTTCGTTGTTGGACAAGTATGGAAGAGAAACCGTACGTTAGTTTTCAGTGTTGAGTTTGTTTCTCAAAAGTATGGATCATCAACCTTACTTTTATAATCAACCGTACGTTCTTTGGAGAGTTGAAGCAAGACAAAGTATGGATGATCAACCCTACGTTTGAATGCTGAAGAGAAAGTATGTATGTTCAACCTTACGTTCTGAACCTTACGTTTGTGAACCTTACGTTTGTGAACCTTACGTTTGGAGCCACGTCATCAACCCTACGTTTGGCGTCGGGATATTTTTGACAGACGATATTTCCTTTCGCATTGGTCAAACAAGCGAATTATTAGGCGGATTTCGAGCTGATTCTTAAATACGACTTTGACTGAATCAAAGACGATTTACAACGGATTAATGATTGATTTAAACGGAGCTTTTTATGCCGATTCTTCAGGAGAGTTACAACGGCTCTGTTATTTCATTTAATATCGCGAATCTAAAGGAGATTTTCATGGATCTATTTATGCGGAAGATTTTCTCATATTTGAATATATATGTTCTATCTTGGAAACTTCGGATATATATATACACAGAAAAGTGTGTGAAAGATATAGATTGATCTTTTGACGAGCAAGAAACAGAGACTGTGTGAAAGCGTTCTTTTCTGGTGATCGAGAAGAAGTGTAAAACCTTTATTACCGAAGGAAGATCTTGATAGCAGATTCACGTGTTCTACATCGACTATCTGTTGTGAATCTATTGCTGCTAAAGTTGTGAAGTTTCTTATAATATCTATTGCAACTGGATCGACTCAGAACTGTTTTGATTACAGATTTTTATTTTCTGAAGACGACGATCTTTCTACAGTCAATTGCATTCTGTTGCAATTGTGAAGAACAATTGGAGAAGTGTTTCTTTATCGAAACCCTTTTATTTTTTGAGTGATCAGCTTCTCGTTCTAAGCTGTGTGGGTTCGTGTTTGAACCAGGAAGGCTGTGTTTGCCTAAATCTTGTAAAGGTGTCAACTGCCTGTACTCAGTTGTGAACGGGTCTGTGGAAACGAGGACCAGATAGTGAAAATCGCCAAGCTCGTGGATTTGAGCGTTGGTGGAGTGGACTAGGGGCCTTCTGTTCCCCGAACCACTATACATCCGTGTGTTCATGCTTTTACTTTTTCCGCTGCATATTTAATCGTGCAAAAGCATAGTGGACAGAATTTGTCTAAATTGAAGAGATTGTAATAATTTTGAAAAAACACAATTCACCCCCCCTCTTGTGTGTAATCCGTAGATTCAGATCCAACAAACAGAGTGTCATAAGTCATACAGATCTGGACTGTGTTCTTCATGATGTTTTACAGTGTGCATATGTTCTCAATATTTTAGTATGCTTCATGTGTTCTTTGGTAGAATCAAGTTAAATGAGCCAATTCTCTAAAATGCATATTGTTCTCATGTTCACGCCCCCAGCTTGTTCATTGTGTCGTGCTACTTTTTGATTTTTCTGGGCCACATTACACTTTTATCTTGGAGTGCATGTGTTGGGGTCGATAGGTTGCATGTATTCTACACCACATACCTATTACTATCTGATGATATGTGGTGTCTTGTTCATGGTGTCTGATGGTCATGGTGTCTGTATGTCATGGTGTCTTGTTCACGGTGTCTGATGGTCATAGTGTCTGGATGTCACAATGTCTTGTTCATGGTGTCTGGATTTCACAATGTCTTGTTCACGGTGTCTGCTTCACGGTGTCTTCTTCACGGTGTCTGCTTCACGGTGTCTGCTTCATGGTGTCTCCGACTTAGGCAAATATTTGTATTCATACTTAAGTAGTGATACTTATGGAAAGAAGTAAACTTAATCATTTCTCATAGAAATCATTATAAAGTGAGTCAAGGATAGTATAAAGTAATTAAACTGAATGTAGAGCAATTAAGATCTTTAATAGATCTTCTTAAAGCATGAGAATACTTAAACAATAATACACATGATTTGATATAATATACAGGATTTAACCAGGTTGAATTGGATTTGTGATTATTAAAACATGATTAGTACATGAGAAGTCCAACATCCCCACACACCAATGAATGATCGAGAAGGGACTTAGGCATATTCATATTTTTGTGTATAATTCATATGAACATAGCACATATTTCACAAATGACTTACTATAAGACCTTATCTACTAAGACTAAAAAAACATACAATGGTCTTCCTAAAAAATGTTAGGTTTGGAATCAGTATAGGTTGTTGAGGGATTTTATTTGATGAAAATAGTCACAATTGGATTCTTAGGACCTAATAATGTGTCTGTGAATCTAATATGGAAAAAATCACTACCATTTTAAATCTACACATATGAAATTCATTTTCACCATTAAAATTCTCAACATCTAACTTAACCAAAGGAGTTGGTAACTTGATATAGAGGTTATGATACCAATTATGAGAGTGTAATTAGGTCTGAACAATACAATATTAAAGCAATAGGAACAAAATAGAATATTAGTATAGAAATGCATTTTGAAATAAGAAGATAAAAAATAACCAGGAACAAATCAATGGAAGAAAGAACACACACAATGATAATAAAATGTGGAAAGATAAATAACATAGGTATTTAAATTCATTGAACCATGTTGGTCCTACATGCATGGAGAGAACACCATCGTGACATTTTATTATTATGGAAAAATAAAAGGCATACAACATAGAAGAAACAATAGATAAAAATGCATGAGGACCATAAAAACTATCTGAATATAGGGACCTCATCACTCTAAGAACCAATGATGAAACTTTACATGAGGATTGTAATGTTAAATCCTAAACTAGAAAGTCTCATGCATGAAACCCCACACATATCTAAAACAAAGAGAAAAAATACACTGCAATAGCAAGAATAGTAGAAGAAAACCTTAAAAAATAAATCCTACACCAAGAACCTGAGAGGTGGTCAAAATAATGGATTAACTTGATTCTATGGATAGTTATTGTTGAATATTTTTCGGTCCAGAAAAAGCTCCCATTTCATGGAAACTCCAACAGAGATGATTATTAGAATAGGGTTCAATAATTTACATCAATAGGAATGCGAGAGATCCTCTCTTTCATTCTATCAAATATCTATAACATTGAGAAATCACTGAATATCCATGAGAACTTGTGTATAAAGATGATGAATCAAGAGATGATGTAGAAATGTCATTATAGCATTACATGTGAAGTTAGGAGTGGAAACTAATGTGGGATATGTGAACAGATCAAAAACCAGTGGAAGGATTGAAAGTCCACTTGGGATAACAAATCATGAACATATACAGGGATTTGAGACAAATAATGGATGAAGGAGAGGCGATGGTGAAGATCTACTCATTTATTGAGGCCAATAAATCACAATAGAAAACGCAAATCCAATGTAGTTAAGTTAATCGATTGAGGGTAGTCAATGACCTGTAGAACATGCCAAAATAACATCAGGATCAATCCTTAAAATTAATCCATGCTAGATCAACAAGGTCAACAAGCTCCACCTTCTCTCAATTCAAAGGATCCTCCCCTATTTTTGATCTCTCTCCCTATAAATTCACTGCTCCTACAATCATTAAAAACCTATACATGGTTCTAGATCCATTCAAACCATGAATGTATCCCTTTTCTCAGATTAGTGAGGTCCTGTTGAAGACATCATTTCTTGATAAGCCTCAGTTTCATAGTAAGAAGGTTCTACCTCCAGTTTCTCCTTCTTATGACCTCCTTTCTAGTAGGATAGGTCCTTCAGGGATATATTAAAATGTTATTCGGATAAAAAAACTCCTTCCCACTTGTACATAAGGTTGAGACCTGAGTTATGTGCCCCTTTGATGCAGGAATTTTACCTGATTATCATATTTCCATATTGAACCTCTACAATGCATTATCGCATCTCTTAGAAAATGATCATTTTCTTTCTCCATCCCCTAATTCACTAATCAATAGAGTTTTTGAAGGTTCCACGCACAGCGGAAGTGCATGGGTGGATGGGCCCACTTGGTTTTTTGTCATTAGCAATGATCAATCCGGGATCAATACGACGATAAATGCCAGTCTCCACGGATCGAATCATAGAAAAAGATAAAGAATATGGTTTGTCTCGGAACCACAAACAAGGATCGTTACAGGTTGATTATAATTAATTTAATTAATTATAAAGAAATACCTTTTGGGAGTTCTTTCTTTGTTGATGTTCTCGATCACGTTGTCGATGTGATCCATTGTTGCATCGCAGAAGCCAAGTGTAGACTCCCTCTAGCGGTGATCCACACGTGTACATCATATCTCTAGACGTCGCCAAAGGGTTCTCTGGGTGCTAGCGTGGAGAAGCCTTTGCTTGCGTTGTCCGCCTTAGATCATCTTGATCTGATGGAAGAGGATCTCTCTCAGTCTTGAGAGCGTTCTTGGAGGAAAAGGTTCTTTAGGCCTTGAAATAATTCTCCAGAGATGTTGTGTCCAACGATTATCTTATGTGTCGGAAAAGAGTTGGGGCTGTGAGGATATTTATAATCAGGTGTGTGGGGTTATAGAGTTATGACAATAAATAAACGCGTTACGCATTTTATTTATTTCATTGACTCTTTATTTAAAACCCCATGTCGAATAAATAATTCCTTGACATGCACCCACGCTGATTATAATAAATATAATTTAAAACAATATTTTATCCTCAAAATCCTGACTTGAAAAACTACACGGTGTGTAATAATAAATACACGACGTGTACTTGTTTTTCATTGAAAACTACACGGCGTGTACATTAAATGTACACGGCGTGTATATCTTGTTTTCATTTATTCATTTCCTTTCCAAAATAAAACTACACGACGTGTAATAATAATACACGGCGTGTACTTGTTTTATTTTATTTTTCCACCATCATTAAAAACAACTTAGGCTTCCTTGAAAAATTATTAAACCACGTATGGGAATAATCTTTATTCAATTTTAGATACTTGGATACACTTAGTGTGTGACCCTCTAGGCCTCTTTCTCGTTGGCATTAGGTAGGCTTGCCTAAAGTCCAAGATTACTGTCTAGCAACGGGTCACGACACCCAAGAGAAAGAAGTTGATGCCGCATTGACGTATCACCTCATATGAATTCTTACTGTGTAATCTAATCCCTTTTTCTCGATATCTCATCAAGCAGGTTTCATGGCAGTGTCATAAACCTATATGCTTGATATGTCATTCTTTGATTACCTGAAATAAACTTGTCGTTTACACCATGGCCATGGAATTTAATGCGACAGTTCTATTTCAATCAAAGGTCCGAGATATCAACTTCCATAAATGGAAGGGACAAATCCTTCCTTGACTTATCCATTAACAACATGTCACTCGTGACACACCCAACATACCCTACTTCCCGCCAACTGTCTGCGTGACGGTTTTTTGTCAGTAAATCTAAGTGCGCGAGTCATGACATGAGTTAATGACAATCTTACAGGCTAAGGAATATTACACATGCTCGTAGATAGCAATATCTGATGACATCAAGACATGCAGAATTACTACTGGCGGGTCTGTTCTCATAATCTCACATCTTGGAGATTAACAAGTGCGAACTCCATGAGAGAGAGTCTCGTCTTCTTATGAGTACTCGCACATGATGGTCTGTATACTATGTGTCCTATCATAGTATGTCATCCAACCGCAGAACTTTATTTAAGAATATTGTTATAGCATTTCAAGGTTCTCATCATAGCGGGAATCTGCTATGACCTTATTAATGCAACAAATATTCCAGGACATTATTATGTTATAGTCATGCAGAACAATGAACAATATATAAGAAGTGAACATTTATGTAATCAAAGTACAAAACAGTTGGTTCTGAGGACACCACCCCTACAAACTCCCACTTGGACTAGAGCCATCTGCCTACGACTTTTAGTCTGCTAGACCTCACATGATGATCATGTTTCTGCTGAGTCAAGGCTTTAGTCAATGGGTCCACCACGTTGTCTTCTGTAGAAATACTGATCACTACAACTTCACCTCTCTGAGAAAAATCCCTCAAGAGATGATACTTCCGAAGTATGTGCTTTGTCCGCTGATGTGACCTTGGCTCTTTTGCAAGTGCCACCGCTGCAGTATTATAACAATAGAGTGTGATAGGATCTTTAATGCTCCATACAACATCCAGCTCTTGGACGAAGCTTCGCATCCATACTGCTTCTTTAGCTACCTCAGAAGCTGCGATATACTAAGACTCCACTGTAGAATCTTCCACCACACTTTGTTTTGAGCTCTTCCAGCTCACTACACCTCCATTCAAACTGAAGATGTATCCAGTCTCCGACTTCATGTCATCTTGATCAGTCTGGAAACTAGCATATACATGTCCTCTGATGACTAGTTCCTCATCTCCTCCATAAACCAAGAACATATCCTTAGTACGCCTCAGATACTTAAGGATAGTCTTGACTGCCATCCAATGGCGGTCTCCTGGACCAGCTTGATATCTTTTTACCGCACATAATGCGTAAGCAACATCTAGCCTCGTACATAGCATAGCATATATGACTGACCCAATCGCAGATGCTTAAGGTATCCTTTCCATTATCTTTCTTTCCTCATGTGTCTGAGGACACATTTTCTTGGAAATATTAATGCCATGTGACACTGGAAACAATCCCCTCTTGGACTATTCTATACTGAATATCTTCAGTATCTTGTCAATGTATGTACTTTGACTTAGGCCCAGCATTCTCTTGGAACTATCATGATGGATCTTGATCCCAAGAATATATGCCGCCTCACCCAAGTCTTTCTTGGAGAAGCATTTATGCAACCATGCCTTAACTAACTGTAAGACAGGCACTTCGTTTCCAATTAGCAATATGTCATCAACATATACTATTAGGAAGACGACTGAACTGCCACTAAACCTTTTGTAGACACAAGGCTCACATTCGTTCTTAACAAAGCCAAATTCCGTAACAGCTTCATAAAAATGAATGTTCCATGACCTTGATGCTTGCTTTAATCCATAAATGGGTTTCTGCAACTTGCATACCTTGTTGGCATCCTTTGGAGTCACAAACCCTTCAGGTTGTGTCATGTAGACATCTTCCTGGAGGTTCCCGTTAAGAAAAGATGTTTTGACATCCATTTTCCAAATTTCATAGTCATTGTAAGAAGCAATGGCCAATAGGATTCTGATGGACTTCAGCATTGCAACCGGTGAAAAGGTTTTATCATAGTCAATTTATTGACGCCGTCTAAAACCTTTTGCAACCAGTCGTGCCTTGTAGGTGCTGACTTGCCCCTCCATGTCCAGTTTCTTCTTGAATATCCATTTATTACCAAAAGGCTTTACATCAACTGGAGGATCTACCAAAATCCAGACTTGGTTTTGGTACATGGAATCCATTTCAGAATTCATGGCTTCTTGCCACTTGGAAACGTCTGTGCCTTCAACTACTTCCTTGTAAGTAAGAGGATCATCATTGTCAACCAATAATGAGTCACCATCCTCAGTGACAAGAAAACCATATCGTTCTGGTTCTCTCACCTCTCTCGTGATCCTACGCAGTTCTTGTGTCTCTGGAATAGATTGTTCTTCCACATGGATCTTTGGAATCTGTTCTTGTACCAACTCATGCGTATCTTAAGCCTCGACTTCATCAAAGTCTATCTCGCTCCCACTATTTCTTTTGGAAATGTGCTCCCTCTCAAGGAATATGGCATGTCTTGCCACTATATCCTTTTTGTCTGAGGGGTTGTATAGGTAATATCCCCTTGTTTCCTTTAGATATCCTATAAAGATACACTTTGTGCCTCGGGGTGCAAGTTTGTTAACTGAAGAGGCCTTAACAAATGCTTCACTACCCCACACGTGTAAATTCAATAACATGGATTTGCGTCCACTCCATAACTCGTATGGAATACCATTTATCGATTTAGTTGGTACTTGGTTTAGTATGTGTGCTGCTGTTTGTAATGAAAATCCCCAAAAGGATAATGGAAGACTCGCATGACTCATCATTGATCTCACCATGTCCAACAGGGTGTGGTTCCTCCTTTCACTTACACCATTCCACTGCGGTGTGTAAGGAGGAGTGACTTGAGATAGAATCTCAAACACCCGTAAGAAATCAATGAAGTATTGATTAAGATATTCTCCTCCTCTATCTGAGCGGAGTTTCTTAATCTTCTTACCAAGATGGTTCTCAACTTCATTCTTGTATTCTTTGAACCGATCAAAATAATCTGACTTATACCTCATTAAATAGATATATCCATATCTACTAAAATAATTAGTAAAAGTTTTGAAGTACGAGAACCCACCCCTTGCTTTAACTAGAAATGGTCCACACACATCTGTGTGAACTAATTATAGAATCTCTTTAGCTCTTTCACCTTTCCCACTAAATGGGGCTTTGGTCATTTTTCCTTGTAGACACGCATGACATACACCAAGTGGTTTTAGTTCGAAAGAATATAAATACCCATCTTGATGTAATTTTGTCAAACATTTCTCATTGACATGACCTAGCCACTGATGCCAAAGTTGGGTGTGGTATGAGTCATGTGAATTAACTTTTTTATCGATTTCCATTACTTGGTTTGTGTAGTCTAACACATAAAGGCCGTTATATAAATGTTCCCTACCAAAAAAAAATGATATATTTATAAAACTAGCAACATTCATTTCCAAACTTGAATATGGATCCATCAGTATCTAATATGGATTCTGAAATAATGTTTTTAGTAACAGAAGGCACATAATAACAACCCTTTAACACCAAGATCATTCCAGTTGGCAATGAGAGGTGGTAGTCCTCGACAGCAACAACAGCAAGTCTGGCTCCGCTGGCTGCTCGTAGATCTACCTCCCCTCGATCAATCTTCCTGAATTAACTTGGTTCCTATATTTGGATATAGATATGAGCACCACAAGCAGTATCTAATACCCAATTAGTAGAAACAGATAGATTGCATTCGATAACAAACACACTGAAGCTTCCCCTTGCTCCCTTGGCTGGGTGCAGTTTTTCTTCCAGTGGCCCTTCTTGCCACATGCGAAACATACAACATCCTGTTCCTTTGCCTCCCCTTTGATCTTCCTTTTCTTGGAAGGCCTTGAAGAAGATTTGGGCTTAAAGCTCTTCGCCTTCCCTTTCCTTTTATTCACCATGAGGACAGAAGGCTTTTCACACTTCATGTCATTGTCCACTTGGCGAATGAGGATGAGAAGATCAGACAAAGACTTATCAATGTTGTTCATATTGAAGTTCACAACAAAGTTTGAGAAGCTATGGGGGAGTGATGCGAGAATGAGATCGGTACCCAGTTCTTCAGGGAGTTTAAACCCTAGAACCCCCAAGTGCTCAATGTATCCAATGAGCTTGACTACATGAGGCCCGACTGGGGAACCCTCTCCAAGCTTGCTCTGAAATAGAGCCTTGGAGATCTCAAACCTTTCTTGTATTTCTCTCTCCTGGTATAGACCACAGAGGTGGTCGAGCATGGTGTAGGAATCCATGTCTTCGTGAGTCTTCATGAGCTCACTAGACATAGATGACAACATCAAACATTGAACGTCGAGAGCGTTGTTCAAATGTTGATCATAGACCAGGAAGTCTTCATCACTCACCCCTGGGGCAGGAGAATTAGGAAGTGAGGACTCCATCACGTAAAACTTTCGTTCATGGCGTAGGATAACCCGAAGGCGCCTAAACCATTCCTGAAAGTTACTGTCGGTGAGGATATTGTCTTTATCTAGTATTGATCGCAGAGAAAATGTGGTTGATGAGTTTTTCATATTGATTCTACAATTTAAAAGAGCATATTTATTAGTACTTTTTTGATTACTTTTTATGAGAAATAATAAATATTATTAAGTCTCCCACTATTTTATCAAGTCCCAATGGCCCTCACCATTGAACTCAAAATGTCCAGTTGCTTTGACATTCTAGTGGAAAGGATCCATATTTCCCTTTACATAACCCCAACAAGGGTTGGTCAAGCTATTTGAAGGTATTTAGGTAGGCGGGTCTTTGCCAACTGTGAGCTTACAGTTCCTTGATCTGTTGAGTGGACTCCCCAATCTTGAAATCCTGACTTGGATTTCCTCAACTCTTGCCTCCAATATTACACCAATTCTAGCAAGGGCTACTTCTCTTGATGTAATATGGTTAAGTCAAACCAAAACCTTTCATAAGGGATTCCTTTATAAATGTAAGTGTCCCAACAAGGGTTGGTCAAACACATAGTTTTATTTAGTCTTTCCCTTAATCAAGTAACGGAAGACTTGGTCTGACTTAATATGGTATTTGAGGGATTTTATTCTTTATGCGTATCTTTTGAATTATCACATGCTTGTTAATATTAAGTGATGCTTACTTAAGTGATTAACCATGTTCTGATAATGTTTACGCATAGTCCGTTTTTTATTTTATATCATCTTTGCATGCTTGTTCATTTTATTAATTATGTGATCGCGACAACACATACATAATAAATAATCCATGCAATCAGACAAAAATAAAATACAATGGCATGATCATGAGCTTCTATTTGGTTAGCTTATCTAGTGGTTTTGATAAGCCAACCCTGACCTAGGGAAAACACCTTGAACCTGATGGTTCGTGTTTTGAAGATCCCACATATCCATATTTGTATCTTCTTGTGTCGGTTTTGCCTCGGCTTTAAGATATGAACCGTCTCCTCTGGCTTGGGAGATCCTCCATTACATGGGTTTACATTAAAGAAACCATGGGCACACAGGCCCTACATTTTATTGGAAGAAGGCTCGCAGGCCAACAAATTTAAATTAAATAAATTTAAATGAAACCATACACATACAAAGGGTCTTTGGTCTAGCTCATGATCATCCATAGTATGCAACGAAATTTACGCATATTTAGAATTCAAATTCTTTTAATCATTCTTTTATTTAAGATAAGACACGCTCGAATTCAATTAATTATGATCTTATAATTAATAAATTCTTTATCTTAAATTCCTTTCTGAATTTCCTTGAGATTCTTCTCACCCATATTCCTTGTACGGGTCTTTGTACATTAGAGGAAACCTGGTGAAATTCCATTTCTGGAAAGTACATGGCATGTATTTTATAATTACACGGCTTGTATTTTATTTTCACCATTTATCCAAAGTACACACCGGGGCTTTGGCCTGTTTTCTGTACTTTGAAAATTTTAGAGTACACGGCATGTAGATGAATCATACACGGCGTGTAATTCCTTGTTACGCGGTAACCAGCCTGGCAATCCCGTGTACGCGGTATGCGGCTTATCTTTGTACACGGTTTCACCTGGGTCGGAACGGACTACACGGCATGTTGTTCCAACATACACGCCATGTATTTCGGTTTCCACGCGCCGTTCTATTCTGGTCAACACGGCGTGATTAAAACTTAGGCATAATCAATTCACACGATGTGGTTTGGCGGACCAGTGACGGTTCGTTGAACCTTAGTACACGGCGTGTAGTTTTAAGTACACGCCGTGTAATCCCGTGTTGTAAAAATAGAAAGAGCGGCTCCTCCGGATGAGTTCCTCGTTTTTATTTTAATCAAAATTAAAATTAAAAGGTCATTTCTGTGATATGAATCGAGAAACGAAGGAGGAAGAATAGATCTAGTTAATTCAGATTTATAGAACGATTTATTTCGAATTGAACCAAATATGAATGCATAAATTATCAACGAAAATTAAATAACTATAATCAACGTTGTAACCTCCCTCTGATACCATTTGAAGGTTCCAGGCACAGCGGAAGCGCATGGGTGGATGTGCCCACTTGGCTTTTTTTCATTAGTAATGATCAATCCGGGATCAATACGATGATAAATGCCAGTCTCCACGGATCGAATCATAGAAAAATACAAAGAAGATGGTTTGTCCCGGAACCACAAAGAAGGATCGTTACAGGATGATTATAATTAATTTAATTAATTATAAAGAAATACCTTTTGGGCGTTCTTTCTTCATTGATGTTCTCGATCACGTTTTCGATGTGATCTGTCATTGCGTTGCAGAAGCCAAGTGTAGACTCCCTCTAGTGGTGATCCACACGTGTACCTTGTATCTCTGGACGTCGCCAAAGGATTCTCCAGGTGCTAGCGTGGAGAAGCCTTTGCTTGCATTGTCCGCCTTGGATCATCTTGATCTGATGGAAGAGGATCTCTCTCGGTCTTGAGAGAATTCTTGGAGGAAAAGGTTCTTTTGGCCTTGAAAGAATTCTCCAGAGATGTTGTGTCCAACAATTCTATTGTGTGCCGGAAAAGAGTCGGGGTTGTGAGGATATTTATAATCGGGTGTGTGGGGTTATAGAGTTATGAGAATAAATAAACGCGTTACACATTTTATTTATTTCATTGACTCTTTATTTAAAACCCCATGTTGAATAAATAATTCCTTGACATGCGCCCACGCTGATTATAATAAATATCATTTAAAACAACATTATATCCTCAAAATCCCGACTGAAAAAACTACACAGCGTGTAATAATAAATACACGGCGTGTACTTGTTTTTCATTGAAAAATACACGGTGCGTAGATTAAATGTACACGACGTGTATATCCTGTTTTCATTTATTCATTTCCTTTCCAAAATAAAACTACACGGCGTGTAATAATAATACACGGCGTGTACTTGTTTTATTTTATTTTTACTCCATCATTAAAAACAACTTAGGATTCCTTGAATAGTTATTAAACCACATACGGGAATAATCTTTATTCAACTTGAGATACTTGGATACACTTAGTGTGTGACCCTCTAGGCCATTTTCTCGTTGGCATTAGGCAGGCTTGCCTAAAGTCCAAGATTACTGTCTAGCAACGGGTCAAGACACCCAAGAGAAAGAAGTTGACGCCGCATTGACGTATCACCTCATAAGAATGCTTACTATGTAATCTAATCCCTTTGTCTCGATATCTCATCAAGCAGGTTTCATGGCAGTGTCATAAACCTATATGCTTGATATGTCGTTCTTTGACTACCTGAAATAAACTTGTCGTTTACACCATGGCCATGAAATTTAATGCGACAGTTCTATTTCAATCAAAGGGCTGAGATATCAACTTCCATAAATGGAAGGGAAAAATCCTTCCTCGACTTATCCATTAACGACATGTCACTCATGACACACCCAACATACCCTACTTCCCGCCAATTGTCTGCGTGACGGTTTTCGTCAGTAAATCTAAGTGCGCGAGTCATGACATGAGTTAATGATAATCTTCCAGTCTAAGGACCATTACACACGCTCGTAGATAGCAATATCCGATAACACCAAGACATGCGGAATTAGTACTGGCGGGTCTGTTCTCATGATCTCCCATCTTGGAGATTACCAAGTGCGAACTCCATGAGAGAGAGAGTCTCATCTTCTTACGAGTATTCACACATGACGGTCTGTATACTATGTGTCCTATCATAGTATGTCATCCAACCGTAGAACTTTATTTAAGAATATTGGTATAGCATTTAAAGGTTCTCATCATAGTGGGGATCTTCTATGACCTTATTAATGAAAAAAATATTCCAGGACATTATTATATTATATTCATGCAGAACAATGAACAATATATAATAAGTGAACATTTATGTAATCAAAGTACAAAACAGTTGGTTCTGAGGACACCAAACCTTATAGTTTTTACCACATCTTGATCCAATCAATCCTTTCCATTTCCTTCACATCAATTTATTGTTCATGCAACACTTGGGGATAAAACCAGGTGCACCCTCTTTATATGACCTCGTTTATTATTTGGAATTCCCATGGCCTTGGAGCATAGGTGAAGATGGATTTACTTTCAAACAAACTCTATGAGGAAAAAACATCTTTGGTCATGGTACTTGAGCCCAAATAGGCTCCCACTAAAATTTATATGTTATCTCAAATGATGGGGTTACGTAACATTATGAATTTCGATCCCATGAATCATTATATTAGGATATTCTAGAAAAATTGTTTAGTTGTAGCTCTTATGGATATCTCTGACCAATATATTTGGGTGAAAGTTAATGATGTGAATGTTTTGGGCTTATTATCCTTTATTTATGAAAAATGTGAACTAAGATCTAGTGACCTTTTATGGAATGAATTTGAAGGATTTGATCTGGATAACTTGACTTGTTTAACAGGAGGATATATAAATGTGATCATGGATTCATCTACGAAATGGATAGAGGGTTATATCATTAGGATGACACACACTATTTATCCTCATTTTCATCTTGGAAATCCCTAGTGGACTTGGGTTTCTTTAGGGACAAGTTATCCTAGTGTAATAATCAATATGGATATCAACGACTGTGGTGTAGGATTGATTAGTGCATGGTTAACATTCATTACATCTTTAATTTTCATAATACTAATGTCACTCATCAGGTCTAGGATCTGTCAGACCACTCACCACTTCTGGTTTGTCTATTTTCAAGAGCACACATCAGTTAAGAATTCTTCTTTTCCATGATTTTGATGCTTGACCTGGACTATCATTCTATGGTGCAAACTTCATAGAGTAAACCCATGCACAATATGTCATCGTTTGAATTTCACAAAAAAATTTACACGGATCAAAGACTATCTCTAGGAATGGATCTAGAACAATATTTTAAGCTTCTAGAATATTGAAACTATGAAATTTGGAATCGAATGAGTTGAGTTTGGACTCAAAGGTTACTGGAATGATGAATTTTTTAATGAGCTGGTAAAAAAAACGGTTATCTTTCATGCTTTTGGAAAAGGAGCACATTTCTCAGGAGAAAACCAAATAGCATTGGATAAAGGTTTCATATTCAAAAAATTTATTATTTTAGTCTTGTATGAAAGAGAATAAGCAGGTGGTTTCCCCCAACATCAGATTGGAGGACGATTATTTACCAATGTCATCAATGTGGAGGGAGACTTGGTAGAAAATCACTATAAAAATCTTCTTACAGGTTCCAACCCGAACATGTAGTAGGGGTATCCAAGGAGAAAATTAATAATATATGATGTTATCCCTTATGTTGTGTATTATTATTTGAAACAGGGGCTTGAGAGAGTCCTTAATGAGGAATATATCTGGGATGCAATGGTCTCTCTCAAGCAAGAGAGTTCTCTAGGTTCAAATGGCTTTTCGGTATCCTTCTATGTGGCCTCCTAGAATCTTATTAAATCAAAGATTATGGAGGCCATTCATGATTTATTTTGTGTAAGTAGCTTTCCCTCTGTGTCCTATTCAATAATTATTATTCTTATTCTTAATGTGAAGGATCTTTATTCTATTAATCATTATAGACTGATTAGTATGTGTAACTTTCCATACAAGGTCCTTGCTAGTGTTATAAAAATGAGGCTCTCAATGCATCTCAATGAGTGGGTTGTTGAGGAAAAAAATAGTTTCATCAAATAGATATCCACTCAAGCTACCATAGCTCTTACCTAAGAGATGACTGAAGAAATTAATAGAATGAACTTTTGTTCTAACATTTCTATTAAAATTGACATGGATAAGGCTTATGAAAAAATTGAATAGGGATTCATTTTGAAAGTGATTTATTGCATGGGTTTTTCTAGTTGGCATCCTAACATATTCTTCAGGAGTTTTATATCCCCTTGTTTTGTGATTAATTTTATAGGTAATAGGCGTGGTTTCTAAAAATCTGTTTGAGGGATTAGACAGGGGGACACTATTTTTCCAAGCATCGTCATTATGGCTCAGACCCCATTAGAAAACTATAGTCTAGATTCAATCATAATATAAGGATTCTACCTTTTATATGTAAGATCCACTTTAATGTAAAATCTGAAAGGCATTGTCTTGGGCGCTCTCAAATGATGTTCAGTTTGGGGTTATTTAGGTGCAGTAGAGTGGGTGACCTAGGTCGTCTCTCAAAGTGGCAGTAATTAAAAAAACTTAATAAAAGTATTTTGAAAATAAAATTAATAACTTAAAGAAACTACTTGAAAGGATGGGGGTGGGGTTTGGTTTTGTTTATCCTTTATAAAAGTAGAATAAGTTTTATGGAAGAAGATATCATTTTTTGTTATTATTTTTTTGAAATGAAGTTCGATTAAAAAGACACAACAAGAAGATGTTTTTTTAGAAAATATTTTAAAATATGCAATATATATAACTATAACTATTCAATTAATTATTAATCATCATCATTTAAATTAATAACCACTTAATTATGATCCCCTAATTTTTTGACCCTCGAACCCTATGGGAGTTAACATAACCACAAAGATTAAATGAATTAATCCCAAGGCTTGCTTCGAAACATGCAATCATAACACCTTGATTTGATTGACATTCTAAATCTAGATTATGGTTAGTGGTAAATTAGGGAACATACCCACTATATAAATGAGGATTAATTTAACTTAGTTATTGTATTTGAACTCCACAAATTTATCCCATGTGGTCTTGTTTTACCGATTAAGTTTTCACTCTCACAATTTACACAAATTCTCGACCTTGCGTGTTTTTGTGTCAATTGTTAAATTTCTTTATTTGGTTATAATAATTTAAAAAATAAATTCATGGATAATATTTTTATAATTAAAGTATCTTAATGATGAAAAATAAATAAATTAATAAGGTAAGAGGTGGATTGATTTCTACAAATAACTACTCTTCCACAGGCAGTGTAGTCATCGTCGAAATGTTTTTCATGGTCAAAGGTTTAGAAAGGGTAGAACCCAATATCATTAATACACGTGATTCTAGACCAATTAGGAAGATTAATAGAATAACAAATTTGAACAAAAAATAATAAAATAGAATAGATAAAATAACAAATATGTTTATTATGAAAATGAAAACATTACAACATGAAGAAGAAGAAGGCTTCGATGAGGGGATCCTTGCTTCAAGAGGTACCCCTATTAAAATGGTTAGAGAATTTGACTGAAACTAATTATCCTCTTCTTTAAAATACATAATATTAAAAAAAATTATGTTTGAAATACTATAGTGAATTTTAAATGGGGAAACTAGAATTTTCCTCAAATTTGAAAATGAATGATCTAATCCCAAATATTCCATAAATGAACATAGTTACCACAATGTGAGGAAATTATATTATTTTTTATAAATAAAATATTAAATAAAATTATGTTTTATCAACTCCCCCACAATTACCCTTTTTCACTCCTGGTCAAAACCTCATATCATGTATTCTAAAATATTGTGACAAGTAAACATCAATATCATATCAATTTTTTTAAACATATATCTTTGATATCCAAAAATTCCACACTAAGAAAGAAAAGATACCATGCCTAATAAACAACCATTATTTCAAGATCTCTATTTATATGATTCAATTTATTTTTACTTCATTTATCCTATCATGTACACAAAAAACTTACCTCACTTGAATTTTCTCTTATCACACAAATGTCAAATTTTCAGCAATGTATTTCTCATACAAACTCATACAGGGGTCACCACAGGCTTGATAAATTTCTACATATCTACCCGATGTGAGTCATGAACATATCTTTATCATGAGAACTTTTCATGTTTGTTTTGTGGATTTTTTTGGTATGAGTTAGATGTGAAAAATTATGAGGCTGAATGGGGAGGGCTTGACTATTTTTGAAGAAAAATTGCATTATTCTAATTTTCACTCAAGTATGGTCTCCTCCTCACTCCCCTTACTATCAATTTAGCTCCATAATCATGAAAAATCAAGTAAGTTTTACACCATTCCTCATTTCAGCAATAAAAATGTCAATATTCTCAAACATAATTTTTTTCATGAAAGCTTCAGATAGGCACAACTTTATTTCTTCATTGGAATCTCCAAAAATGCACAAATTCTTTTATCATGAAATCTATAGAAATGAACAAATTTCAACAGAATGATTTTTTTTCATAAGAAAACAAATCTCTTCAGAATTTAAATTTCCACCCAAAGTATCACATAATCTGGTAGCACAACACAAGACCACTTCTCCCACACTTAAGTTCAACTAGATTATTCAATTTCACTTCAAGAGTTGGTTGGATAGGGAAAATTGGCCTGAAATGTGGCTAACCTTGTACACTATTCATATATTCTAAGGGATACAAGGATTAAATGTTCAAGTTAGGACATTATAAAAATAATTCTTATGAAATAAGGGCTTTAATACAAAACAAATGCCTCAATCATTTAAAACACAAGTATATCAAACACTCATGTTTTGACAGGAATAAATAAAATTATTGTTAAATCAAGAATGGTTGGGTTCTATTAAGAAGTGAGGTAAATATAAATTATATGAAAATAATGGCTTATAATCCTCACATAAAAGTGATTTCAAATATAAAGACAGTGAGATGTGACATGAGATTCAAAATTCAGAGTACTTTCCATGAAATTACTAAATATTTGAACTTAAAACAAAGTCATTTTCAGCATTCATTTAAGCTCAGTTTCATGGGATAAATTGTTTCATTTATTGATATGGATTTAAAAATGGTGATGAGAATAATTTCAGCTCAAAAGTTTCAAAAACACATATTTTTTTTAAAAAAAAACAACACACAAATATTTTTTTTTGAAAAACAAAAAAACAATTGAAATTACTAAAAGGTTATTTTGAAAAAATAAAAACAATTGAAATCACTAAACTAAAAGGTTCACTCCCCCACACTTAAAATATTGCATTATCCTTAATGTGAACCCATGAGATGATATGTGAAAATGAAATACAGAATTTTAAATAGGACAAATAATATAAAAGTGAAAGGGTTAGGAACAACATGATATTGTCAAGTGATGATTGGGTCATGCAGTGTGATGAAATCCACTACCTCAGTAGAAAGTCCCTCTATGTATTGCTTCAAGTGTTTCCCATTTACTGTAAATCTCCTTCTAGTGTCCTCTTGGGTTATCTCCACTACACCATAAGGAAAAACTTTAGATACAATATAAGGACCAAACCATCTAGAACACAACTTACCAGGCATAATCTTCAGTCATGAACTATAGAGAAGGAATTTATCTCCAATATGAAACTCCCTTTGTTGGGTCATTCTGTCATGAGATGATTTTTTATCTTTCCTTATAGAGAATTGAGTTCTCATATGAAGACAATTGAATCTCCTCAAGATCTTAAATTTGCAGCTTTCTTTAAATTCCATCTTGGGCAAAATCCATGTTTCATTTCTTTATAGCCTAATAAGATCGATGCTCGACCTCCAAGGGAAGATAAAAGGCTTTCTGAAAAACAATCCAAAATGGGTACATACTGATGGGATTCTTGTACACATTCCTATAATGCCAAAGAGTCTCATCCAAGTGCTTGCTCTAATCTTTCCTATTCGGGTGTATGGTTTTCTCTAAAATTTGTTTCAACTCCCAATTTAAAACCTTAGCCTGACTATTTGTTTGTGGGTGTTATGGTGTTGATGTTTTGTGTGTCACCCCATACTTACGAAGGAGGGAAGTGAAATTCCAATTGTAGAAGTGTGACCCTTGTTCACTAATGATGGATTTGGTGCTCTAAAACTACGAAAATCTGTATCTTGAGAAATTCCACTACAACATGAGAATCACCAGTCATGGTGGCCTTGAACACCACCCATTTACTCACATAATCAACAACAACCAAAATATACAAAAAAAACAAATGAACTAGGAAAATGACCCATAAAATCAATTCCCCATACATAAAAAATATCATATAATAATATGGGTTATTGGGGAATCTCATGTATCCTAGAAATGTTACAAGTGTGTTGGAAACATGAGAACGACTTACAAAACACATGATCATAATGGAATAAGATAGGACAATATAATCTGGAATCTAAGACTTTCCTAGCTATCCGTTGGGGTACAAAGTGTCCTCCACATAAAAGTGTATGGAATAAATGAAGAAAAGATTCAAAATTATGATCAGGAACACACCTCCTTATAAATTGATCTCTACACATGTGCCAGAGGTATAGATCATCCCAAACATAAAATCTCAACTCACTCTTTAAATTTTAAAATTTAAATTTTCAAGAATTTCTGAGTCAAAGAGATAGTTAACTAAATCAGCATACCAAGGATGCATACCTGAGATGGAATAAATATTCTCATTAGGGAAAGTGTCCCAAAGTGGTACCCAGTCCAAGGTGTCAGCCTCTAATGTGTGATTAATCCAACTCATGTGGTCCACCACCAAGATTTCTGACCCCTTCTTATCCCTTATCTCAAAATCAAATTCCTGAAGAAGGAACATCCATTAGAAAAGCTTGGGCTTTCCATCCGGCTTCTTTAAGAGGTACCTCAGAGCTGCATAGTTAAAAAAATAACTACTTTAGAGCCCAAAAAATATGAATGGAATTTATCTAAAGAAAATATGATGGAAATATACTTGTTTTCTATGGTTGTGTAGTTTTATTGGGCCTAATACAATTTCCTCAAAAGCATAGGCAATCACATGTGAACATCCCTCCACCCTTTTAGATAAGACATCTCCAACCATGAAGTTGGAGGCATCATGCATAAGATCAAAAGGAAGCTCACAATGTGGGGGCTGTATGATTGGGGGAGTGGTAAGACATTTCTTTACCTCATCAAAGTAATTTCTAAAAAATCATCAAATATAAATTCAGAATCCTTTTGAAGTAATCGTGATATAGGAAGAGCAATCTTACTAAAATCTTTGATAAAGCACTAATAAAATCCTGTATTCCATAAGAAAGATCTAACATCACACACACATGAAGGATATGGTAAGGATGGAATAATATCTACCTTAGATCTATCAACCTCTATCTCATGTTTTGACACTACATTCCCTAAGACAATGCCATGCTCAACCATAAAATGACACCTTTCAAAGTTCAAGACCAGATTCTTCTCTATAAATTGATTCAAAGCCTTTTCCAAAATAGAAACACAATCATCAAATGAACACCCGTACACTATAAAATCATCCATAAATACCTCCATGCTAGTCTCAATAAAATTAGAAAAAATACTCACTATGTATCTCTGGAAGGTACCTGGGGAATTGCAAAGTTGAAATGGCATCCTCCTATATGAAAACGTACTAAATGGACATGTGAATATTGTCTTCTCCTAATCCTCTGGAGTGATAGTAACTTTAAATTATCAAGAAATTCCATCCCAGAAACAATAACGTGTCTTCCCAACTAGTCTCTCAAGCATTTGGTCAATAAATGGGAGGGGAAAATGGTGTTTGCGAGTTTAATGATTTAGTTTCCTATAATCAATACACACACACCAACTGTTTTTCACCCTCATTGGGACTAACTCCCCTTTATCATTTTTAGAAATAATAACACCACTTTTCTTAGGAACAACTTGAATAGGACTCACCCACTGAGAATTTGAAATGGGATAAATTATACCTACCTCGAGAAAATCTTCAACCTCTTTTTTAACAACTTATAGAAGGGTTATATTGAGTCTCCTTTGTAGCTACATAACTAGTTTAGCCCCATACTCCAAAAGAATCCTATGCATGAAAGTGGAGGGGATAATGCCTGATATGTCCGCCAAGGTCCACTTGATTGACCTAATGTTATACCTAAAAATATTTAAAAGATTTTCTTCATGTTCAAAAAGGATATTGTTAGCAATTATAACATATAATTTCTCACCACTTAACAAATATGAGTATTTTAGATTAGGTGGAACTGGCTGGAGTTCTAGTGTGTGTGTGTGTGTGGGGGGGGTGATGTATGGATGGAAAAATTGAAGGGACTAAAATATGTGCACAATGAACATCAGTATCATAATATAAATCATCAAAATAATAGAAAAAATCATCAAATCTATTAGCATACTCAATAGCCAAGTCATAATCATAGTGAACATGATCAAAATCAGTATATGAATCTGTATCAAAATCAAATCCAAGAGAGGATTCTGTATCATAAACTTGTTTTTAAGTGATATTATACATCAAAATAGAAACAATACTCATAATATCCCTAATAATAAGACAATCAAAATCCATTTGGTTTATTATTGGTTGTTCAAAATGGGAGATAAAAATCACAGAATGATCTTCTGAGGGGTACTTCTTGGATTCCACAACATTAAATATCACAAATTCACCTCCAAAATCCATGTAAAGTGTACTCTCATTGAAATTTATGATAGTTTTTTTAGTTTTGAAGAAGGGTATACCTAATATAATAGGAGCATGAACACTAACCTAATCATCCTCCATGTTAAGAACATAGAAATCTACTGGAAAGATCATGTCTCTTAACAGAACAAGTACATCCTTAAGAAATCCCATTAGATATTCCGTAGCTCTATTATTTAACTACAACAATACTCTCATCAGCATCAACTCACTAACCTATAAAGAAGATAACATAGAGTAAGGCATCACATTTATGGAAGATACTAAATCATATAAAGCATCAGAAAATTGTAACTCTGCTATGGTGCATGGGTTGTTAAATTTCCCTGGATCCTTTCACATTGTTGGCATTACTATAGTTGGTGTAATGAGTTCTAAAACATTCCTTCCAAGATTGATCCTCTAATTTACCTTGATCCCACTTCGATTGGTACACATTTCTTTTAAGAAATTTTCATACCTTGGTATTTGTTTAATTGATTCAAGTAAAGGGTTGATGATATCCACATGCTTAAATGTATCCAAACCTTCTTTTTTGCATCACCTATTCATCTATATTCTTGTTTTGTAAAAATTTATATGGAAATGGAATGGGTTTAGGAGGAACATCATCTGTCATTTTCTTACCATTATCATTCCCCTTAGGTTTCTCATCAGTTGGTATGGAATGGGGATTTTGTGGAGATGAGGTGAATCCCAGTGGAATGGTAGGTACAAATGTATCATTCATTTTCTTCCCACTTCTAAATGTGATGGAACTAACATTCCCCTTGTGATTTTGAGTAGGTTGGTCGAGAATATTTCTAATGTTATTACATACTAATTCCTGGAGGGTAGTGACAAAATCGCTCATTTGTGTCTTCAACTCCCTCAGATCCAATCCTTGACTCTTCATCTCCTTTTGTTGATTAAGAAAAATTTACTTCAAAAGGTCATTTGTGTTAGAATCTACCTTGGGTGGGGGATTCCCTTGTTGTTGGCCTGTTGATGCTTGGGCTTCAAATCTCCATTGGGTTTGTTGGAAACCCTGATAGTAATGAGGAGAAAGTTTGAAGTTTTTTTTGAAAAGGGGCCCTCTGTTTTTGTCCAGAGCCATACCTCATGCTTGATTGATCGTTACCCCCTTGTTTTTTGTTGGTGAAAATGAGTCATACTTATTTTGGGGATGTGGCTATTGTTGTTGCTGATATGGTCTCCCAGATAATACCGCTGCAAAATCTTATGACTCTTTTAATTGGAGGAAACAGTCAGTTGGGTGGTCTATTTCAGTGAAAATTCCACATGTCCTCATAGGAGTGGGTTGGGATGTATTTTGAGACAATGAAATCTTCCTCACCATAGTGGTCAATTCTTCCAACTTAGTATCAATCAAATTATTTTCAAGAGAGTAAGGACTTACCTGATGTACTCCTTTAACATGTGGTGTACCTCGATCACCAAATTGTTGGGAGTTTTGTGGAATATTGTCAATAAATTCATGGGAAGCTACTGGTGTGTTGTCAACCAATTCCCCTCCAGCTATGACATCCACCATGATTCCCTCCATATGTGTGAGTCGTTCATAGAAGTGCTGGATGATTAGTTTTTCACAGATTTGGTGATGTGGACAGCTTTCCCACAACTTCTTGAACTGCTCCCAGTACTCATAAATTGACTCATATTATGATTGTTTGATCTCATAGATCTATTTTTCGAATGGATATGGTCCTTTTTTCTAGAAAAAAATCTTTTCAATAAAATTAGTTTCAAGTACTTCCAACAAGTTACTTCATCAGGTTGTAAATAATGTATCCAATCTTTCATATCTCCATCAAGTGAAAACGGGAATGATCTTAGTTCAATTTGATCCTCAAATTCATTTCTTGGTTTAAGTGTTGATCAAAACACATTAAGTTATTTAAGGTGTTTTTGGGTCCTCACCAGATAATCCATGAAACTTTGGAAGAAGGTGAATTAACCCAGATTTCAGTTCAAGGTCCGATTCGAGATTTGGGTATACAATATAATTTGGTTGATATTTAATATCTTATTCGGTAAATTATCAAATGGTTTTATTATGTTCATTATTTTTTTCAGCCATTAGTTCTTGTTTTAAGTTGTATTTAGAAGTGTTTCCAATTTTAATGTTCTTGGAGTGGAGGAATTCTCCAACTAGTTGAATGTTGACACTTCCTGTAGACAAAGAATGTCTGATTCAAGCCCTAAGGTTGCATTCAATCTTAGGGTCAAGATCTAAGAGATCTTCAGGATTCATTCATGTCATAAATCATATAAAAATATAAATAAGGAAAGTGGACCATAATAAAAATGATAATTTTGAGTTGATGGTCCAAAAATAAGAAGAAGAAAATAAAATAAGAAGAAAACATTTAGGTTGGGTAAATAAGGAATAAAGAATAAAAGAAGAGAATAAAATGTAAAATAATATAAATACCTCTAATTGGTTTAAATAATTACTTACATCCCCATAAATGTCACCAATTTGAATGGTGATATAGTGGGAGCTCTCAAATGATGTTCAGTTTGGGGTTATTTAGGTGCATCAGGGAGGCTCACTTAGGTCATCATTCAAAGAGGAAGTAATTAGAACAACTTAATAAAGGTATTTTGAAAATTAAATTAAATAACTTAAACAAACTACTTAAAATTATGTGGGGGGTGTTTATGATTTATAAAACTAGATGATTTTTTCTAGAAGAAGATTTCATTTTTTTTGTTTTTATTTTTTTTGAAATGAAATTCGATTAGAAAGACACAACAAGAAGATGTTTTTTTTAGAAAATATCTTATAATATGTAATCAATATAACTCTACCTCTTCGCTTAATTATTATTCATTATTATTTAAATTAATATCCACTTAATTATGATCCCCTAATTTTTTAATCCTCAAACCCTACGGGAGTTAACATAACCATAGAGATGAAATGAATTAATCCCAAGGCTAGCTTCTGAACAAGAAATCATAGCACCCTGATTTGATTGACATTATAAATCTAGATTATGGTCAGTGGTATATTAGGGTACATACACACTATATAAATGAGGATTAATTGATCTTAGTTATTGTATTTTGACTCTAAAAATTTGTCCTGCGTGGTCTTGTTTTACCGATTAAGTTTGCGCTCTCACAATTTACACAAGTTCTCGACCTCGTGTGTTTTTGTGTCAATTGTTCAATTACTTGCTCAGTTTATTATAATTTTAAAACTCAATTCATGGATCATATTTCGTGAATTATAGTATATTAATGATTCAAAATAAATAAATGAAGTATGTAAGAGTTATATTTATTACAAAAAACATCTACTTTTCCGTGGGTGGTGTAGTCATCGTTGAAACATTTAGTATATGAAAAAGCTTAGAAAGGGTAGAACCTAATCTCATTTATAATATTAATTCCATACTAATTAAGAAGATTAAGAGAAGAATAAATTTGAACAAAACAGAAGAAAATATAAGAAATAAAATAATAACAAAGAAGTTTATTACGCAAATGAAAACATTACAACATGAAGAAGAAGAACAAGGCTTCGATGAGGGGATCCTTATTTCAAACGATACCCCTCTTAAAATGGTTGGAAAATTTGATTGAAAACAATTTTATTTTGAATTCAATCTCTTAATTCACATCACAACCCATCCAAATGATAAAAACACCAATTTATAGAGTGTATGGGAGGCTAGGTTTAAAGAGTTTTCAAGTGTGAATGGGGAAATTCAGCGAAATAAACTAATCTAACTTGAACCACCTATTTTACCACCAAAACACGTGAAATCTCTATAATTTCATAATAATGATTTTTGAGAAAATGAGTCCTCAAGATTCTATCAAAATTTGGACCTAATACAAGCAAGTATGAAAATGTTATGGCTCAAATACTGAAGTGATGTCCAATATGGAGAGTCCAGTCCATCTTTGACTTCATGGCCCATTAAGTCCAATAAAATTGCTGGTCATAGTAGAGTAATCAAGAGGGGAGTGAATTGAGTAATCTATAAAAAATTTTGTTTTAAAAGTTTTCTTAAAAGGTTCCACAATAAAAATAAATACAACCCAGTTAATATAAGTAATATAGTTATGAAGGTTTGAATGTTTAAATAACTTCTCAGAAGACTGTTTAATTCTCAGTAATCTTAATATCAGTTATTAATATTACTTTTGAAGCTATTATAATAAGGTAAAACAATTATAACTCCTTTCCAAGATTAACTATCAAATTAAATCTAGTGATTTATGAATTATCCAGTAAAATAGAGAAAACTAAAATAAACAACACAACGGATATAAAACAAGTGGTTCAGTCTCAAGAAGAGACCTAATCCACTCCACTTGGTGACCAACTGCCACTAAGTAGTTTATATTAAGAAACTTTATCCACACCCTGGATCAAGGTAAACAATAGTGCACAAGACTATCCAGGTCACACAACCTCTTCCATAGTTTTTTGTGGGTATAAACTACCAGGTCACACATGGACATCTTCTACACTTATCCTTGGGAATAAACAAGTGTAAATAGATATAAGAGGAATGATATCTCGTATCCCTCAGTTTAGTGAAGGAGACAATGTGTGTTTTAATATAGACACACACACAATTCTTAGAATCTAAAAACAATACACAATAGAGAAAAGATTACGAGATAAGGTTATAAGTTCTCTGAGTGTTATTCTATGCAGCTATGGACTTCTAGGATGAAGCAGATGTAAGAATCTGGTCCTCTTGCAAGAAATAGAGTATCACAAGTCTGGTTCTATGGTTTCCTATTAGATCTGGCTCATTTTCTTCGTGGAGTTTGTATTTTGAAGATGATCTTGTCTCTGATCTATGGTATTCCAGATTTTGGATCCGTGAATGCTTCATGTGTTCTTTAGATGTATCTTGTTTCATGTGTCAGTCCTTTTCACAAGAAATCTCACACTTCTGCTACTCTATCACTTATATGTTTTTGGGCCACACTTTTCTTCGTATTCTTGGAGTGCATGTGTTGGAGCCGACATGATGCATGTATTATGCACCTCGTACCTTGTACTATTAGGTGACATATCTTCAAGGAAATATTAATTTTGTCAGTGCATTTAAAAGAACTCAAATATGATAGTTATAAATTAAATTGAAAACGAAAAAATAGATTAAATAATGGTGTCACAATCTGTCTAGAAATGGTGTCACCATGAAACTATGTCTTCTTATTTTTCTTTGAGCAACGAGACAATTATGATGGAATGGTTTTATAAAGATCAAGAACTGGTAACACAGATGCGGTGTTAAGATCACGACGTATGGTCCTTTTCCAAACTTCAAACAGTGGCTGGTCATGGTGTCTGGTTATGGTGTCTGGTCACGTTTTCTGGTCATGGTTTCTGGGTCATGGTGTATGGTTACAATGTCTGGGTCACGGTGTCTAGTCACAATGTCTGGGTCATGATGTCTAGTCATGGTGCCTTGGTCATTGTGTCTATTTACGGTGTCTGGTCACAATTTCTTAGAATTATCAAAATATCTATATATAGACTTAAGCAGTAATATTCACATAATGAATTATACTTAATCATTCATGAAAGAAATAATTATATACCAATGTTAAATATAGTTTACAATAATCAAACATAATTTTTAGAAATTAAGATCTTGAAAAAATTTATGTAAAGCATAAAGAAATCAACCATCTTTACACATGACTTGAAATAGATTAAACAGAATGTATAGTATTTGTGATCATTAAAACATGATTAAAACATGAGGAGTCCAACAATCTCCCTCTTTTTTATGATAAAAAATTATATGAGTGAGATATCGGTTCTTAGTGTATTGTGTGTCCCTTAGTGTATAGATCTCTCCCCCTTTTGGGATTATCAAAAAGAGTTCAAAATCAAATAAGAGAATAGTTAATAATAGTTCACAGTGAATTAGATAGATAAAGATGTCTCACTACAAATAGTAGGAAACAAAAAGAAAAAAATATCCCTATCAAAATATAGTTTTCATTGTTCTTCAACACTGACTGTATTATCTTTTTCCTTGGTAGAAACATCAGGAGAAGCCATAGGAGCAGAGGTAGAAGTGGAAGAGGGAAGGGAACCAACTGACAAAGATGGAATAGGGAGACCTTCAAAAACAGAAGGAGCCAAATTTAGTTTGGAGGAAGATTGAGGTAATTATTGGTCAAGGATAACAGGTCTGATCTGACTCAGATCTTGAGAAACAGACATAGAGGTAGAGGCAAATGAAGTGAATGAGGAAAGAGGCAATCTAGGTCTCAAGGGTTCCTCTAAAGGAGCCATAATAGTAGTGCTCTGCAAATGAAGACAAGGCATCAATAACTTGATGAAGTCATCAATAATCTCCCCGCCGAACTGCATTGAATTATAAAATCCATCTTTGTTTTCCATGAAATTTTCCAATAAAGGAGTGAAATCTTTCAACTTTTGAACTTGAGTTTTGAAAGCTTGAGTGACAGGAGCTATTTTCAGATTCTCTACAAGTTACTTGAAATGGTTTGTCATATCATGCTTCTAGAAAATCCTATTGAAGTGGAAACACACCTTCTTAGTAATTTATTCTTGAGCATCATTTTCAATCTTGGAATGAATTATTACCAAATCAAGAACTCTGTCACTATTACTGAAAATCACTGATAGAGAATCTTTTTCAAAGACACTGAGTACTGATTGGAGTTCTTCCTTAAAAATCATTCTGAGCAGATCACTATCAAAGGAGGGTTCAGATGACTGTCCAGAGGTACTAGAAGCTGTAACAGCTGAAGTAAGGGACTTTAGTTAATTCAGAACTTTCTAGAGATAGCCATTATATTCATCAGTCAATTTGTTTGAGACCAATAACAAGATCACGCATTTCAGGAACTATTTTCTTGTTTCTTTTAGCCACCTTGCCAGCTAAGGAAGTCAGGTTAGGTTGAAGTAGAGAGACAACTTCTTATGGAATCTGACCTCTAACATCCTCAACAGGATGAGCAATAGGATCTGGTCTCGATTTCAACACTCTATGCACATCTTCAACTATAGCACTTAGAGACTTCACTTCATCACTCAACTCTTTGTTCTCAATTATAACCTCTTGAATTTCATGAAGCATTTTCGGATGAATTTTCCATATGATCTTTTCTATCAATAGGTAAATATCTCTTTCACTCACGTTTGTCACAGGATCAAGTTGAGTGTTCAAGATATTTTCAATACCATCCAATAAGGTATCTCCAAATGATTTCAAATCACCCTTACTTACTAAGGTATAAGGTTCTTATGAAGGTTCATTAATAGGAACTGAGACTGGCTTAGGTTCCTTTGTAGATATAACTTCAAGTGTAGTGACCAGTTTCAATTGAAACACAGTGGAAAGATCTATAACTTTAAATGAGGATTCTTGGGAATAATCTACATCAAAATAGCTAGGGAATTGATACCATGTATCCACAATGCTTTGATCAACTGGATTAAAAACTTCAACACTTTCCAGATTAGGGTGCTGCTCCCCCACAACAAGTGCACCTCTCACAGGACAAATAGATTTAGTTCTTTGATTTAATTCCAAAATTTCACCCCCAACAGCCTCACTCATTTATTTAATAGCTGACTGAATGGATTTATCCATTATTTCCTTATAATATGGGATAATTTGAGGAAACAATTTTTCCTCTAGGTGTTCCTTATAAGTATCTTATTTCTCAAGATAAGGTTATTCTTCTAAATTCTCTTCCAGAACATTATTTTCCCTTACAATAACAAAATGTTCTTCTTTAGAAGCATGTTATTCTTCCAAATTAACAATTTCTTCTGGAACAGGTACTTCCTTCTCCATTATGACTTGAGGAATAGGTCCACTGTCTTTCTTAACCAGGAAAGTTTCCCCCAGTAGGTGCAACAAACTCTTCTTATTCTCCCTCAACTAAATAGTTATCAATCTCATCAAGTTCTAGACTAGGATAAAAAATGTCCTTAGGTCTTGAAGAATGATCAACTGGGTTGAAATTTTCATAAATACTATCATTATCTTCCACCCATGTTTTTCTCCACTGATTCCAACTGATTTTCATTCTTTTGACTGTAATCTTTGAGATACAAAATTCATAGTCCTTAATGACTTCTTCATCTGGTCCAACCAACCCTTTAGAATAAATCATAGAAGATATTAACTGTGAGTTGAACAAGGAGGTTGACTTTGAGGTTTTATTTATCAACTCACACATATGATGTATAACATACATGCATAGGTCAATCTTGTGTCCATTATTTATAAGATGTATCAAAAATACATCCTGATACTAGAGTGTAGAAAAGTATCATTTTCTTGGACAAATCAAATTCTGAACAAACTTAAACAAAATTATAGTTTCACCATCTAGCTCAACAACAATATCTATTCTTTTTGTTTTATTTCCTGTAAATATCCCCAAGGATTATTCTAAAACAAATATATCACTGGGAGGAGGCGGACCTCTCAGGAAGTTCTCAAAAATTCTCTAATGAGGTATCCTTAGGCAAGCAGCCCATAAACTAAAAGAAAAGGTACATCTTTGACCATTGATCCAACTTCTCACAACAAATCCATATTTTATATGAAATGAGAATTGAACAAACTAATAAAACTAAGAAACCAACTTTATATATATCGTCCTAGTTTCCTTTATGAACCAATCCCTCCATCCCTATTATTTTAGTACTTTCAATACTGAAGACTAACTTAGCAGCAACCACTTGGGGTAGATTTTCTTTTATGGCACCACTATTATGTCAATAAGGTTCTAATTCAAAGGACCTTCAAGTGATATCTTCGGTGCTATTTTCATCTTATTCTTTGATATTCACTTCTCAGGAGTTGATAAGGATGGGAGTTTCATTCTGGGAATTCAATGAAGGTTCAAGAGAGAGAGAGAGAACAGAAGGGTTGAAGGAGGGATTTTAGTTTGATAGAAGAGAGCTCGGGTGAAGAAAATAGTGAAACTTATTTCGTTTTTATCATATAGGGATATAGAGCATCATAAATTTAAAAGTATGGGAAAGTAAAAGAATAAAATAATCAATCACATCGATAAAATTTATAATATGAAAATAAAAAAATAAAGTGTCTTCACGGTTTGACCGAAACAAAATTTCATGGTGAGACTGTAACAGACTCTGATGGTGAGACCGTAACAGGTTTTTACTATGTCATCTCTACTGTGTGACTTTAAAACTGTGTGGACGTATGTTTAAAATAGTATATGCCAAGAAATATCCAAGATATAGTAACTGTGAGACCGTAAACATGAAAAAACATCCATTAAGTTAGTAAACTATAGAACTGTAAGAGTTAGACAGTAATCATAAGACTGTGACTTGTGAGACTGTAAACTGTGAAACAATAAGTTGTGAAACATTACACTTATTACTTAATATTTATCATTCGCAATTCATGTATAATGTATTCTATTCTTTCAGAATTTTATGGTTTGGTGAATATATCAGCAAGATGATATCCAGTTCTAATGAATTTCAAAGTGATATCACCTTTTTGATAATGGTCTCTCAAAAAGTGATGTCTTACATCAATATATTTTGTCCTAGAGTGTGAAACCATATTTTTTTGATATGTTTATAGAACTTGTATTGTCACAATTTATAGGAACATTCCATAATTGATATCCATAATCTATAAATGTGTGTTTTATCCACAAAATTTGTGCACCACATCTACCAGAAGCTATGTACTCAACTTCAGCAGTAGATAATGCAACAGAGTTTTGTTTCTTACTACACCATGATACTAGTGACTTGCCTAAAAAGTGACATGTTCCAAAGGTGATTTTTCTACCTAACTTTCAACCACTGAAATCAGTATCAGAATAACTAACTAACTCAAATGATTTTCCTTTGGGATAGAACAGTCCTAGATTGGGTGTATGCTTGAGGTATTTGAAAATCATTTTTACAACATTTAAATGAGATTCCTTAGGGTTTTATTGAAAAATAGCACACATACATAGACTAAACATAATATCAGGTCAGTTAGAAGTTAATTAGAGTAAGCTTCCAATCATTCCTCTATATGTGGTTTGATCCACATATTTTCTATCTTTATCAAGATCCAACTTACAAGTAGTACTCATTGGAGTGTCGCTGTTTTTAGTGCTATTCAAGCCAAAACATTTTAGAAGATCTATAGTATATTTTCTTTGATTTAAAATAATACCATCATTGTTTTTAAATATTTTGAATCCAAAAAAGAATTTTAGTTCACCCGTTAAACTCAATTGAAATTTTTTTTGCATCATTTTAGAAAATTCAATACATAAATAATTTTTTGAAGATCCAAAAATAATACCATCTATATAAATTTTAACTAATAAAACATCTGTAGAAATTCATTTTACAAAAATGGTGGGATCATCTATTCCTTTCGTAAAACCTTTGGAAATAAAAAATTACTTAATATATCATACCAAGCTCTTGGAGATTTTTTTAAACCATATAAAGCTTTTGATAATTTAAAAACATGATTGGGAAAATGCGGATTTATAAAAATAGGAGGTTGCTCAAAAAAGACATCATCATCTATATACCCATTTAGGAATGCACTCTTAACATCCATTTGATATAGTTTGAAATTTAGATGTGGAACATTAGCAAGCAGAATTCTAATTGCTTCAAGTCTAGCTACTGGTGTAAAGGTTTTCTCATAGTCAATCCCTTCTTCTTGACTATAGCCTTATGCAACCAATCTAGCCTTATTTCAAACTATGTTACAAACTTCATCTACTTTATTTCTAAACACCCACTTAGTTCCTATGGTAAATGTTTCTTTAGGTCTACCAACAAGTTTCCAAACTTTTTTCATTTAAAAATAATTAAGTTCTTCTGGCATAGCCATCACCCAAAATTCATCATTTATAGCGTCATTAATTTTTTTAGGTTCAAGTTGTGACAAGAAGAATTTATGTTCAACCGGATTTCTAAGAGAAGTTCTTTTTTGAGTTCTTTTATCTAAATATCCTACAACTTTATCTAAATAATGGTACATAAGAGTTCTAATAGATTTAGAAAAAGAAGGAATAGTGACTTTCAGGTTCTTCAATAGGTTCAAGTTCATTATAACTTGAATATAAAGAATTTACAGTAGTAGAATTTTTTATAGACTCCTTTACAAGATGGTGAGAGGATTTTGAATTAATGTCTAGATTTGAAACATGATCCTCTAGGATCTCTAGAGTGTTATTAGGCTCATGTGGATCTATATCATCAAATTTGAAATGGACATTCTCTTCCACACATTTAGTTCTTTTGTTAAATACTCTATAAGATTTACTAGATATCGAATATCCCAGAAAGATTCCTTCATCACTCTTGGAAAAAAATTAATCAATACTGTCCTTAGTATTAAATATATAGACTTAGTAACCAAAAACTTTAAAGTAACTTACTTTGGATTTTCTATTGTTCCATAACTCATATGGAGTTATTTTAAGAATAGGTCTAATCAACACTCTATTAATATTATAGCATGTGGTATTTACAACTTCAACCCAAAAATAAATAGGTATGTCATATTCACTAAGAATGGTTCTAAAAATATCTTTCAATGTTATATTTATTCTTTCTATAACTCTACTTTGTTGGGGTGTTTTAGGGGCAGAGAAATTAGGACTATAGCCATTTTGTGAGCAAAAGGATTCAAAATCTTGATTTTCAAACTCACATCCATGACCACTTCTTATGGATTAAATTCTAATTACACTATGATTTTCTATAGTTTTAAAATATTTGATTAAATGAGAGTAGGCTTCACTTTTGTGATCCAAAAATAAAGTCTAAGTATATCTAGAAAAGTAATCTACAAGAACATAAATATAGTTCTTCCCATTTAAACTAGAAACTCTAGATGGTCCAAAAAAAAATCCATATGAACCAATTCAAGAGGTTGAGAAGTTCACACTTCTTCCTTTGGTTTGAAGGAAATTTTGTGTTGCTTCCCTTTTGGACAAGGATTACACACTTTATAATTTGGAAACTCAAGTTTGGGTAGATCTTTGACTAAGATTTTTCTAGTAATATTTCTAAGGGAGTGAATATTATAGTATCCTAGTCTCCTATGAAAAAGCCAAGACTCTTTTTGAAATACACTTAAACATGAATAATTTTGAGAAACTAAAGACTCTAAGTTAACAGAGTATACATTTTCATTTCTTAATGAAGAAAACACCAATTCATTTTTAGAATTAAAAACATTACGAGAATAATTTTGAAATTAAACATGAAATCCATTCTCACATGGTTGTGAAATACTAAGCAGATTATATTTCAATCCTTAAACAAAAATTACTTTGGAAATTAAAACTGAGTTAGAGTTACCTATTTTTCCAAGGATAATGATTTTTCCTTTGGAATTTTCACCAAAGGTGACATGTCCACCATCAATTTTTATTAAGTTCTTGAAGAATGAATAGTCTCCTATCATGTGTCTTGAACACCCACTATCCAAGTACTATAAGATTTTACAGGATCTCTTTAAGTAATTTTCCTACAAAATAGTCAAATAAAAATAGACTTTGGTACCCATATTTATTTGGGTCTAGTAATATTAGTGACTAGTGCTTTAAGAACCCACATCTATCTCATAGGTTTCCTATAAGAATTATGTAAAGTGCTTGAAAAATAAACTATATTTGGTCCAGAAAAGATTTAAACAGTAGAGAGTGTATCATAACTCGAACTAGCAAGATGTTTTCTAGAACTAGGAGTAAAGCTGTATTTACTAGATTTAGAAAGAAAATTGGTTCTTCCAAAGTTTCTTTTACCTAGTTGATAGCCAATAACAATAGTATATTTAGGAGCAATATATTTTCCTAGAATTTGTACCAAAGTATCTTTACCATTAGTAAACCTTTCAAGGTCCTTTTTAAATTGTTCATTAGATAGCTTTAGTTCATTTTTTTCTTTGAGTAATTGAACATTTTTATCCCTTTATATAGTGAGTTTAGATTTAACAGTTGAGGTAAAAGCATACTGTTTCTTTAAATATTAGTATTTATCTTTTTAGTTCATTACTTGTACCTTAAAGCATATTACAATACTCAAACATTTCTTCTTTAGACATATTTTTGGAATAACTTTCATCTCAAGAATAATAGGAATTGTGTACAAGAGATTCTAGTGTTACCTCAGATGTGTTTTTCATAAAACAAACTTTGTCTTTATTAGACTGTTCATCCTATAAAGATTTTGAGTCACTTGAACTGTCCTCAGAAGCACTCTACATTGCTTTCATTTCCTTTTTATACTTTATATCTTTTTCCTCATATTTCTTTTTGTAATTGAGCTTGGTATAGTCAACCTTTACATGTCCCTTTCACTTACATTTATATCATACTTTCTCATCATACTTTCATCTTATTTTCCTATCTTTATTCCATCTTCCCTTTTTATGTTTTCTTCCTTTGAAATTAGGATTTCTGAAAAAAAAATTCTTCTTGTAAAATATCTTAAACCTTATGGATAATTGAGCCATCTCCTCATCACTATCAGGTGATGATTGTTCACTTCTGGAACTTTCTATAGTGACTTCCAATTTCCATTTGTCATTGAGTTTGGAGGTGGTGGTATTAAATGAAACGGATTTTCATTTGGGTTCATCCTACTCTTCCTTGTTGACTTTCATATCCTCTTCATACATAATTAGTTTCCCAATTAGTTCCTTTATAGGTAACGTGATGATGTCTCATGACTCTCTAATAGAGACAGAGGTTCCTCTATAGCTATCTGGTAGGCATCTGAGACTTCTCATGATGTGTTCATTGGCAGTGACTTCTTTTCCAAGAGAAATTATTATGTTGAATTTTTTTTTGAACCTGAGATACATGTCAGAAATAGGATCATTAGGTTTCAATTTAAAGTTATAATATTTAATAGTATAAGTATTAATTATCATTTCTTTCACACTAGAAGTTCTTTCATGTGAAACAGAAAAAGTATCCCAAATTTCATGGGCAGTCTTACACGCAAAAATTCTGTTAAATTCATCATCTCCTAAGGAGAAATATAAAGCATTCATGGATTTGTAGTTGTTATTGTAGGTAGTCTTGGTTGGGCCATCCCAAGTGATTCTATCAGTAGAAAGGATCTTTTATTCATTTATAATTTAAGACCAAATTTCAAAACCCATACTTTCTAAATGCATTTTCATTTTAATTTTCCATTGGGTATAATTGGTTCCATTAAAGAATGGTGGTCTATTTGTTGCATCACCTTCCGGTCTATTATCCATAATAAAGAAATACTTTGAAAGAGATAAAAATTTAGAATTAACAAAAAATTATAGATCTTTAAATCACAACTAAAATCACAATTGAATAGTTTCAAAAATATAGTCTTAACAGGAATAAAAAACTCCTTTAATACCAAATATTAGTCATAGTAGAGTACTCAAGAGGGGGTGAATTGAGTACTCTATAAAAATTTCTATTTGAAAAGTTTCTTAAAATATTCCCCAATAAAAATAAATACATCCCAGTTAATCAAAGTACTACGGTTATGAAAGTCTGACTATTTAAATAACTTCTCATAAGATTGATTAACTCTCAATAATCTTAATAGAAATTATTAATATTAATTTTGAAGCTATTATAATAAGGAAAAACAATTATAACTTCTTCCCAAGATTAACTATCAAAGTAAATATAGTTATTTTTGAATTATCTAGTAAAATTGAGAAAACTAAATTAAAAAACAAAGGGGATATAAAAAAAGTGGTTCAGTCTTAAGATGAGACCTAATCCACTCCACTTGGTGATCACCTGCCGCCAAACAGTTTATATTAGGAATCTTGATCCACACCCCGAATCGGGGAAAACAATAGTGCACAGAACTATCTAGGTAACATGACCTCTTCTATATTTTTTCATGGGCATAAACTACCAGGTCACACAGGGACCACTTCCACACTGATACATAGGAATAAACAAGTGTAAAAGATATGAGAGGAAGGATATTTTGTATCCCTCATTTTAGTGAAGGAGACAATGTGTGTTTTAATACAGACACACAAACATTTAATGAAAGCTAGAAACAATACACAATAGAGATAAGCTGATGAGATAAGCCTATAAGTTCTATGAGTGTTATTCTATGAATCTCTAGACTTATAAGATGAAGTAGCTGTAAGAATTTGGTCCTCTCGTAAGAAATAGAGTATCGTAAGTCTGGTGCTCTAGTTTCCAGTTAGATCTGGATCATGTTCTTCGTGGAGTTTGTATTTCGATTATGTTCTTGTCCTTGATCTATGGTATTCCATCTTTTGGATTTGTGAATGATTCATGTGCTCTTTAGATGTATCTTGTAGCATGTTTCAGTCCTTTTTTCTAGAAATCTCGCACTTCTTATACTCTATCACCTGTATATTTTGGGTCACACTTTTCTCCTTATTCTCAGAGTTCATGTGTTGGATCTAACATGATGCATGTATTCTGCACCTTATACCTCATACTGTCAGGTGACATGTCTATAAGGAAATATTAATTATGTTATTCTATTTAAAAGGACTCAAATATGACTATTAAAAAATAAATTGAATACGACAAAATAGATTAAATAACTCTGTCATAGTCTGTTTGGAAACAGTTTCACTTTGAAACGGTGTCACCATGAAATGATTTCTTCTTCTTTTCCTTTGATCGGTGAGACAATTATGATGGCCTGGTTGTATAGAGATCAGGAACCGATGACACAGATACTGTGTTAGGATCACAATATCTGGTCCTTTTCCAAAATTTGAACGGTGTCTGGTCACAATGTCTGGGTCATTATGTCTAGTCATGGTGTCTGGACCTAGTGTTTGGGTCATGGTTTTTGGTTATGGTGTTTGAGTCATAGTGTCTGGTCAGAGTGTCTAGTTCATGGTGTCTGGTCATGGTGTCTGGGTCACGGTGTTTGGTCACGGTTTCTCAAACTTATCCAAAATATCTGTATATATACTTAAGCAGTAATATTCATAAAATGAATTAGACTTAATCATTCATGAAAGAAATCATTATAGAACAGAGTTAAAAATAGTTTACAATAATCAAACATGATTTATAGAAATTAATATCTTGAGAAAATTTATGTAAAGCATAAAGAAATCAACCATCTTTACACATGGCTTGAAATAGATTACACGAGATGTATAGGATTTGTGATCATTAAAATATGATTAAATCATGTCGATTCCAACACAAATGAAATATTTAGATCTAATGTCATGAAAAATTGTATCGCATTAAGTGACAAACAATGTTACAAACTTTTGAGTTCAAATAATTTATATTAAAATATTTATGTTCGAAATACTACAATGAATTTTAAAAGGGTAAAACTTCATTTTTCCTCAAATTTCCAAATGAATGATCTAATCCCAAATATTCTATAAATGTACATAGTTACCATAATGTGAGGAAATTATATTATTTATTATCAATAAAATATTCAATAAAATTGTGTTTTATCAATATATCACCTTCTTTTTTCAGGATAAATCCTTCTCTTTATCAATGGTAGTAGAATATCTCTTTAGGGCGTCAACAAGATTATAGAGGCATATTTAAAATGGAGTGGTCAATGCATTAACTATGAGAATAGTAGTGTTTTTATTCCAAATTTTTATTTAGATCACTGATCCAAAAGAATTTAACACCTATATAATTTTATGAGGAAATACTTTACAATAGATTACCAGGGAGAATTGATATCTCCTAGAGGTCTTCACATTCATCATTTTGATAATTTGGTTTCCAAAATTACTCATAAAATCAATAACTATTAGAGTTGTTTATTATCCTTTTGGGGTAATATTACCTTGGTTAATTGTGTTTTGAATTCCATTCCGATACATACACTCTCTATTCTCAAAACCCTAAAAAATGGTGATGAAAAATGTTAAAAAAAATTATGAAAACTTTCATTGGGGATTCCCACATTGATGGTCACTATCACTGGGAATCTTAGGTCAGAGTGGCCGAATCAATTAAGGTAGGGGGAATTTGGCTAAGAAGTGTAGTTGATACCATGAAAAACCATCAATCCAAGTTGAAGTGGGAAGTCCTGGAAGGGTGATCTATTTGGGGAAATTTAATAATGGGAAAGTATGGAGTGGACTTAAGAAATATGAGTGGGAAAGTCTCTAGACATTGTAAATTATTATGAGGGAACCTTATAGATCTTCAATGTCAATCTCACTAGATTTTATATTGTGGTGAGATCAACTTCCAGAAAGAAAATTGAGTGGGAATCACCCTTGTGTTATTTGGGATATACTAAACTTGGCATGTCCTTTTCCCAAGAAATCACATTTCTAATATTCATCCAAACCACTCTAAACCATCTTGAGTGAGACACCTTATTCAAAATTCACTTATCTTCTAAATTAGATAGACTTGTGTTCAACAAGACTTTGTGAGGTTATTTTTCAGCTAATGAATATCGGGTGACCTTCTAGGAAGTACTTGATATATGTATGGGCTATATTCTTTGGTGCAAGGACATTCTGATCAATTTTAATTTTCTCATTTAGAATATTTATAATCATGGAATTCCTATTGATAAAGTAGCCAACCATAAGAAAATTTCTCTTATGTCCAAGTATATATGTTGTTATAGTTATAATAAAGAAACAATTGATAATTTTCTTGTGAGTGATTGGGAAAGATTAGTGTGGATCATATTTGGAAACCTCATTATCATAAATCATCAGGAGGTAAATGTAAATAGTTTTATTTAGGACTGGTTCTAGGGGTGGAGGTGAATGCTCTAGAGAAGCAGGTGAGGACCATTATTATGTCAACATGATTTTGGAGCATCTAGACCGCCAAAAACAAAGAATGTGAGGAAGGAAATTCGAGCTAATTATTATCCATTAAAACCCAATCTGGATTCCTTTTAGTTTATCTTGGTTAATTCTTAAGCCAATGAAAGAATTCATATACCACGAAGATAATCATGGATGGTATCCAACCAATGCCTATTTAAATAGGGTGTCTCATCTGATTAGATGGATTCATTGGAACCCCTATTAATGGTTTTAAACACAACATTTAAGTTTACAATATTTCAATATCATGAGAGGGGTTAGTATTTTGTTATGATTATAATGGATTAGTGGTTATTTCTTTCAATAGATTCTATGGACAAGGTGAATATCTTATGTAAGAGGAAAATGCTATATTCAATGGCCCAGATATTTGTCTTTCCACCAATATTTCCATTACTAGAATTGATTATGACTCCTCAATTATCTATAACTCTATTCAAGGAAGGAATGACCCCCTGGTCCATTGTTTATCTCATCTTGAGATGCAGGAATCTCATTGGTTGGGAAAGTCTGAACCATGTCTGGAATGAAGGTAATTTCATGGAGGTCTATCTCACCGAAAAGTTTAGTAAGAGTAATACCCATATTATTTTTTCCAATTTAGGATCCCTTCCCCCCGAGTGTATTAATTTTGTAAGGGAATATTCTCTTATCCTTTATTAATTCAGGCCTCCATGAATTTTTCATTACCTTTATCTCTATGATTAATAAAGAAATTTTTATTTTGATGAAAAAAGGGGAAAAAGAGAATCCCACATGAGAGTCCTAATCTAGTGAATCCCACATAAAAAATATTATTTCATAATAATAAAATAAAAAAAAGAAATTGACCAAGAAAAAAGAAAACCCTAAAATTTTATTTTGAAGACAAACACCACCCAATTTCATAGATGGTGAAAAAAATGTTGTGGCGATAGGTGGAATACAATTTGTGATGATGGATGGTGTTAGAGAGGTTTGATGGGATGGCATCAGTGGTGGGGTAAGCCCCACTATGACTAAGACAACAATGGTGAGAAACGAAGGAGGCAATAGGGGTTTCATGACATGTTCTAGTGATGGTGGTAAGGTAGTATTGAGAATAATGACATAGTGGCGGGGTGATGTGCAAATGATGAAGAAAATGAGTGTAGGAGACACGGTAACCATGATGGGGGCATGTGGTAGTAGAGGGAGGTAAGGAAAAAGGGATATGGTAATTCAAAATTAATGAGGGCAAGATGTTGTGAATGAAATTGAAACATTTTTCTGCCAAACATTATTTAGTATTGGTGGTCTCCATACCTGGCCACATGTTTTCAACCTCCACCGAAGCCTATTTCTATAGTAGCATATTTATTTATAAGTATAATATTTTATTTAATATTATTTAATTATCAGTATGATATTTTATTTTTAATTCATTAAAATTAAATTTTATTAGTTTGAATTTCTTTCTTTTCAAATTAAATATCCAATATTAAATTGCATTTTTACTAAAATTTTTTTAATTATTGAAAATATTCTTAAATTTCTTATGCAATATTAGTTCAGAATAATAAATTTTTATTCTCAGGTTTTAATTGTTATTATAATTAATTAGTAGTAATATTATTAAATTTTATGGTAAATGGTGATTAGTAAAAATGTATTACATTCTTAATAAAATAGATTGTTTAATTATTAGTATAATGTTATAATAATTATTATTATGTGATAATCCATATAAATATTAATAAGTTGCATGTTTATAAATATTAAATTACTATTTTTAATAAATATTCATATTTAATTATTAGTATAATTTTGTAATTATCAGTATAACCGATTAACTAATAGTAATGATTTATTTATTAGGAATATTACTGAGCTACATTTTTCAAATTAGGAATAGAAAAAATTATTTAAAACCTTAGGGGTAAGTCTAAATATAAGAAAAAATATTAAAATTTTGAAAATGTAGACAATGTGTGGTCAAATAGAAATAAAATCCTTGTTCGGATACAAACAAGTGGATACAGACTCTGGCACATATTCACCTAGGGGTAGAAACCCTGAAAAGAATGGTTGAGTGTTAACTTTATTTTCACCTAGTTCACAAAAAATATGTCAATCTACACACCTGGTATGACACTACTGAGGGATCATCATTGGATGATTCACTTTATCTTTACTCTACAAAAATCACATCAATTAGAAATCATTAGTAAAAACCTTAGGAATAAGCTTAAACATAGAAAGTGTCCAAAACTTTTGGTACAATAAATAGTGCCTGGTCTAATAGAATTAACATATTTTTCAAGATATAAATAATTGGATGTATTATTTCATAAAAACGTACCTAGGGGTAATTAAATTGAAACGTTTGGTTGAGTATTAACTCAATATTTACCTGATTCATGACAAAAATGCCTAAATACATTCCTATTTTGACACTCCCAGGGGATCTTATTTATATGATTCAATTTCTCTTTACTCTGCAAAAATCACACAATCCTTAGATACCTTTAGTTAGAAGACCAATCGTCAAAGGAAAATGTATGAATATTTCAAAATTTTATTATGTTTTTTATGAGATATAATTTATAACTATTTAATATTATAAATAAAAAAGATTGACTCTTATATTTATTGAAGATGTAACAATCCCAGTCTTTATCATTAAATAAATATTGTTTTCCATGGTTTTACCCACATGCAACATCGATAAGAAAACCAATATAGATTTTCGTAATCTGGTCATAAAATTATCATGTATAAATAGTTATTAGAGAATTAAAAAATACATATAAATAAATATGTATATTTATATAAGAAAAAAACTAAATAAAATTAACCTTAGACACAAAAATAATTTAGTATACCTAATAAAATATCAAAATATATTTTTATACTTATATTTTATTTTTTAAAAGGGATTTTGTTTTTAAATCTTGATATATTTATGACTAACACTACTTTTATAAGAATAATAAATATACCAAAAAAGAAATTCCCTACAATGAACTGTTTATCCTGACATTTTATGATTTTATATTAAAGTTAAATTTAAAAACTATAGTGTGTAAATTTGAAAAAACTAAAATCATTTTTGGGTTTACCATGGTCATACTAACTTAAGGTGTATTTTTGGATCATTTTAAAAATAATTTATTATTAGAAGAATAGTGAAAAATATAGTTTTTGAAAATACCATGGATTTCATAACTTAAAACGTTGGAAACCTTTTCTTGACAAAAAATATGTATTTTAAGTAACATTATATATTTTAAAATATCATTTTTGAATTACAAACCTATATTTTCTATTTTAGAACATAAGTAATAATTTATCAAAAAGTATTTTAATTACATTATATAATAGTATTTTAAAATTAGTTTTTTTAATTGAATAAAATGAAATGGATTTTAAAATTTTAATCAGTTGTTATATATTATGTAATAACTATAAATTTATTTTTATAAATTAATATTAATTTACCTTGAGTAAATATTTGTTACCTTGGTAAAATGAGTATTTTTCAAAAAAATACCTTTTGAAATATAGTATAATTTTAAAATTAATTGAATCGATTTAAATTTAATAATAATATATAATATTTAAAAGTTTTTAAAAATGAATTTACAATAATTTAATTGGTAATACATTTAAAATTATACTACTAACACTTAATTATTAAAACAAAATTTTCTAGAAAAACAGTTCTTCAACACATTATATGTTTTGATTTAAATATTAATTTACTCATATTTAAAAATTTAATTATGATAAATGGAGTGAACATTAAGATTTATCAAATCAATATTTGGTAATAAGGGTATACTGATATATTTTTAAAAAAATAATTGACACGATTAATATTTAATTAGGAGTAATAAGTGTTTAATTGTCTAATGGAAGGTGGCTTGATTTTTAAAAATTTAAAATGAACTATATAACATATATAAAACTTTTTAGGTTATAAAGTCTTACCTAAATGTATTAGAAACCTTTACTCACCTAAATTTCATTCATTTCAATTCTTTTCCCTTTCTTACCATTATTTTCCAGGGAAAAGTCCCTCTTCCTCAATTATAAAAGGGGGATCAATTCAACCCTTTAAATACTCCACTCATATTTCTAAATTTCCTTGAACCCATGCCAAAATATCTTGTTATTGAAGTAATTTACACACCCTAATTACCCTAGGCACAATAAATTATCTTAATACCTTCAAAACTAAGGCCTTCATCAAGGGAAAGTTCAAGGTCTCAACATAGGTATCAAATCATTCTTAATATTTCATTCTTACAGTTTCCTTTATAAATCAACCAAAACCATAGTATAATGAAAAAATAGTCATAATTAGTGCATTGATATGTTATTATAATAATGTAACAACAACTATTTAATCTCTTCTATCTACTACTAAGAACAAGAATTGTTGTTGGTGTGTGTACACAAATTACCTCCATAAAGCGACAATTTTAATTTTTCATCACCACCTATCTTGGATAGTTTTAATGATGGTATTGGTGAATAAATATTATTTTTATAAATTATTTATGATTCTTAAATGATCATTTATTTTCCACCTTCACCCCTCTTAGTCTCTGTGTAATGGAAACAATATTCGTGCATTGTGTAGACTACTACCTCCATGGAGAATCTTTTTTTTTGTTTTTCTCTTAGTTTTTCATTCTATACACAAAATGTATAAAATATAGTAAAATTTCATGAAAAATAAAAATAATATCATTAAAATTATGTTATAATGTTATTTTCTTAAAATATACACCTCTTTAACCATACTCACTAATTGAGTTAATGCTTGTTCGAGATTGGGTTGGTTTGACCACACACTAGAATATTGCTATGAAATTATATCATGGATGATTATGAAAACTAATTTCCTATATAATATGACATAAATTTGTTAATAATTATTTTTTATTTATTATTCAAATTATATAATAATATTTAACTCATTAATTAAGAAAATACCATTTGTAGGTTAAAAATCACTGAGAAATGTTCGTTGTTGATTTCATCTTCTATTTTAATGATAAAAGTACACATGAAAATAAAATTAAACTTAATATTTCATTATAATAAATAAATGAGAGTAAAATTAATTAAATTTTAATGATAATTTTTTGATGAATAATGATCATCGATATGACTCCTACAAAATACCTTCAAATTGACTAAAATTTAAATATATGGTGTGGGAAAATAGGCAAAAACTAAATAAAATATATTCATACAATATTATAAAGTTATATATTAATATAGTTAAGTTTGTTTTATAGGATTTTAGATCACATTTGATTGAGTAGGGAAACAAGGTAAGGGTTTCTTAGTCTCAAATTAGTATCGCATGAGACGTGTTTATTATATAAATCATGTTTCATTTTTGATGGTGTAAATACTAACCAATATTAATTTTATATCCTGATTTTACTATATTTTAAGATTTATAATATTTTTTTGCCTATTCATTCTCTTTTTATGTTTTGATTCAAAATATATAAAGGTTATAATAGTTTTTTGTCTCATTTTCTCTTCATTGAGACATGTTTTAGTGTTTTGCAACAATTTCTTATTTCTAGGGTGTATATACTTCTCAACAATGTATTTTTACATAATCCATGATTTAATCAATTATATTTATTGAATTGTATGATTTTTATGATTTTAATTTCTTTTGAATAAAAATTACTAAATTTATAAGGTGTTTTTGGTGATTCATTTCTCTTCCTTGGGTCATAATCACTCATCTTTTTTAGTCTTTAATGATTGTTATATTATAACCTATGATGATTTTATGATTTATTAAACATTTTTTATTTTTAAATCACATTTCACACCAAATTATTCTTCAATAATTATTTTAATGATTCATTAAAATGTATTTTTTAAGAATAATTCCCATTAATTTTAATGAGTTTTTCTTCCATGTCCATATTTTTACTTCCCACCATTGTTCTCCTTTCCCAAATAGAAACTCAAACTATTATTATATAAAAATATCCTATTACTAACTTTATTTAAATTTAAATATTATGTTTCTTTATCCTTTTTAATTACATGGTCTTTCAATAATGTTATTCCCAAATGATTGAAAGGTTTTTCTACAACTTCAAAATAAAGGTTTTATCATACATTCCACATTTTATTTGGATATAATTTATGCCATTATCAAGAATATATTATTAATTATTCATTTTAATGTAAATGTTTTTAATGAATTCTCATAACCTCTATTGAAAAATTTATGTCTTTTAGAACTCTTCATTATTAAATATTCTTTTTAAAAGTAAAAGTAAAAAAATTTAAATTTACCTTTTCGAAAACATTATTTTTTTTGGATTCCATTATTAAAAAATATTTTCAAAAGTAAATGTTTTTAAATTATTTTATCTTCGCCTTTTTGAACCACTTTATAATAAGGTTTTAAAAAATTATTCCCTTTACATTATCAAAAATGTGTTTTTGAAATTAATTTATAATTTATCTTTTTTAAAAATGTTTAAAAAAGTTTTGTGAAAACTTTTATATTTCTAATTCATTTTTTCCTCCATGGTTTATGTTCTATGAAGTGATTTTTTGATCACCCTCCATCTATAATTACTTTATAAACCCTTTTGGGAAATTATATTTTTGATATCATATGATTTATTAAGTTCCTATTATTTTAATGTATAATAAACCCATTTTACCTATGTTATTTATGATATTATGATGTTTGATTTTAATATTGATATTTATTTTATGGAATTATAATATCATTATTTACTTATTTTTTTCATGATAAATATTATTTATGTTGTATTTTGTTATCTTAAGGTAAAATTAATATTCAAATAGGCAGGTTACTATTCCCAATGGTGTGGTTATTATTCCCAATAGTCAGGTTACTATTACAATTGTCACACTACTATTCCAATGGTCATATTGACTCAAATAAATAACACTTCATCCTTTCATTCATTATTCACAAAAATTCCTCTCAAGGTTCTATATGTCCATTTACTATATTGTGGGATTCTTCACTAATATTCTATTTCATTTATATAGTGTTGATCGAGGGGATTATGATTTTAGTAAATTGGGATGATCTATATTTTAAAATTACACTTTTTATAATTTATATTTTTATATCGCATTGTAATTTTTTTTCATTTTCATGGGTTTATTTGTTGATTAATTTAATGATTTCTATTAATTAAATATATTTTTTCAATTTATTTATGTGTTGTATGTGTATAATACTATATAATACAATATAACACACATTTACTTTAAGAAAAAAATATCATTTATAAAATCTTGGTTGTTGCATTTATCCCCCTATAGAAATTTCATCCCCAAAAATTTAACTCACATTCTCCATTGAGAATAGGTGAGGGTACATTCTCTTTGGACCCCCAACTTGAAATCAATACTTCCATGAAACATAATTCTCTTCATTCCCTTAAAGACAATATTCGTAAGAAAAATTTTAAAACAAAATGGATCTATGATTTTGATAGAAACACTATGTTATACAAATCTCTTCAATGAATCAAGAAATTTTTTAGGCCTCTTTCGCTACTTAGAGCCGATGATGTCCTTATTGACTCTGAGGAGGGAATTATCAGTCATGTGGTCTTTTACATTGATAATATTTTCAATGGACCAAATGTTAACAAAGATCCCCTTCCTGTGATCATTCCAGTTATGGTAAATGAGGAATAAAACTTTTGTCTTCTTAGCATGCCTCTCGATCATGAAATAAATGACATCATCTTTAGGCTTAACCCTGATAGTGCCCCAGGACCTAATGGCTTTAACAATGGGTTTTTTCAAAAATACTGGGAGACAGTCCACTTTGATGTTTTCAAACTTGTTAGATCCTTTTTTTCTAATGGCATTCTTCCTCAAGGTCTTAACACTCAATTTATCAACTTAATTCCTAAAGTGGATAGTGAATCAGATATCCATCTTTTTTGGCCCATTTATCCCATTAACTCTACTTACAAAATCATTACAAAACTGCTTTCCAATATACTTTCAATATTGTCCAATAAAATTACTTCTTGGAATCAATTTGGTTTTCTCAAGGGAAGGTCTATACAAGATTTCATTTTACTTACCTTTGAATGTACCAAAACCCTCTTCAAATCCACCAAAGGAGGTAATATTGCTATCAAGCTTGATATTAGTAAAGACTTTGACCCCATTTATTGGGGATTAATCTTCAAAGTTCTTTAGGCCTTCGTATTTAATGACACCTTCATCAATAGGATAAACTCTTTATTCAAATCAGCTTCCATCTCTATCCTTTCAATGGTTCCCCAAAGGGTTAATTTAAGTGCACTAAGGGAGCCTGAAAAGGTGATCCTTTATTTTCCGTTCTCTTTGCTATTTCGGAGGATTACCTAAGTAGATTACTCACTCGCCATGTGGATAAAAATAAGATTAAACCTATTCAGGATTCCAGAAACATAAATTTACCTACACAACTTCTTTATGCTGATGAAATTATCTTATCCTTACAAGGTGATAAAAGGAATATTCCAAATTTAAAAAATTCCTTGTCTCATTATGAAGAAAACTTTGGAAAATCTATAATTTGGAACAAATATTATGTTTTCTTTGTAAAAAACTTCTCCTCTCCTAGAAAGATTAGTATCATAAAAAATTCAGGCATCAAATAAGGAACTTTCCCCTTCACCTATCTAGGAGTTCCTATCTTTTGGGGAAGGCCTAAATCTATGTACATTTCCAACATTATTGATCAAGTCATAAATCTACTATCCTCCTGGAAGGCTAAATCCATTTCCATGGCTAGCATGATTTGTTTGGTGAAATATACCATTGTCTCCAAAATGGTCTACTTAATGATAGTCTATAAATGGCCTTCTGGTCTTTTAATGAAAATTAATGTTTACATAAATAATTTTGTTTGGACTGGTAGCACTCTTGAAAGGAGTCTTGTGACCATACCCTAGGCCACCTATTAAAAGCCTTTAGAGAAAGGTGGTCTTGGCATAAAAACCTTAAACTCTTTAATGATTCCCTTTAATCCAAAATCACTGGGAGGTTGATTCATAACAACTATGACTCCATTGATTTCCTTAAAAAAGATTCCTTATGAAGATATTGAAAAGAAATTTGAACTACATTAACTCTTCGATCTGACCTTCCATCAGACAATCCTTTTCTAATATTATGAATAATTCTAGATGGATGGTTAGAATGAATTATTCCTTGATTTTTTAGATGGATAACTAGACTGGTTCCCCCTTATCTATATCGTTTCTCATAATTCTCTTCTGAATAATACTAAATGGTCTATAAAGGAGGCAATACAATCTCATAATTTCAATTTTTCTGATAACATCATTCATGTTATTGATAATTACCCATTCTCTAACTCTGATAATTTTCTTATTTGGGAGCCTACTCAAAATGGTGTCCTTGATTCCAAAAGTTTTTACAATCACAATTTTTCAAACTCTGATCTAAATTTTTACTGGTTGAAATATTTTGATAAACTTTATATTAAACCCTTGAGACTTGCTCTTTTTTGGATTATTACTCACAATGGTGTCCCTACTGAGGTTTTTCCCCAATCATTTGGGGTACAACTTTGTTCCATGTGTCCTTTTTTTCACCAATATAGAGAAGATACTAACCATATTTTCTTGTCTTGGGATATAACTTCTGCCCTTTGGAATTATATTTTTGACATTTTTGACTGTAGATGGCCACTCCTTGATTTTATCAGCTCTCAAATGAAACTTTGGGTGGATCTTGATACCTCTCAAAAGATCAAGAACCTCTTCCCAACTGCTGTTGTTGAACTTATTCATGTGATCTAGTATGATAGAAATTCTATTATCCATAACAATTTCTCATTCAATATTAATGCAAGTCGGACGCGAATCCTCATTACTATTAGGGATGCTACTGCAACTCAAAAAGCTCACTGTGATAACTCTGTTGGAGACTTTGAGATCCTTCATTGTCTTCAGATTGATGGGATCTACAAACAACCACAACACACTTTTGAGGTCTTCTCGCAAGATCTTCTCCTAGGATGGATCAATGTGAATATTGATGGTGCTTCTAAAGGCAACCCGGGTCCCGCACATTATGGAGCTATTTTTAGAGACCACCTTGGTCAATGTCCTGGATACTTATTTGGAAGTTATGGAATTTCCTCGTATTTGGAGGCTGAAATTATGGGTTTGATCCACACTATTAATTTTTCCAAGAAAAAGGGATTGAACAATATTTGTATTTAAAGTGATTCCACCACTGTCGTCCATGCTATTTGGGTGGGGGTGATTCTTCTCACTTGGCCTTGGACTACCCGTTGGATGAGCTGCCTTGCTTTGCTACTGGAGACTAACTACGTTGTCACTCATGCATTCTATAAAGTGAACATGGTTGTCGATGGTCTTTCCAACAAGGGAATCAACCAGGGAATAACTTGGACTGATAAATTGCCTACTGACCTGCTCCCTTTTTATGATAAGGATTGTAATAAGATTCCTTACTTCAAACTCATCCAGTTTGTTCCTTCCTTTTATTTTAATAAATTATTCCTCAGGCTTTGTCTGAGGTGGAACCTTCCAAAAAAAATTGGCGAGGGTACTTCCATTTCATTATTTCCTAGGGTACCCACATAGCCTCTTCATATTTATGGTTCTTCCAAAATACTTTGAATGGGTGAGTAGTGTTGTTGTGAAGATATTTATATCTATGGTCTAAGATATTCATCGACTTCTCCCCATATGAGAGGTCATTCTAAAATTGTATCACTTATATATTTAGTACATGTACGAGATTGTGTATTTACTTTCTCAAGAGAGATACATGGAAAACATCATGAACATGATCCATATTTGGGGGAAGTGTAAGCCAAAAGGCCAATGATCTTATGTGATGAAGGATCTCAAAGGGAATAATGTACATTGGGATAACATTCCCTTTATTTCCAAATAAAATGAATCAATTTCATGGTGATATTGAAAGGAAAACATTGCCTTAAACATCAAACTATAATTCCATTTAATAGTTGTAAACATAGCTCTTCTATTGACTCTGAGAAGATTTGATATAAAGTTGGATGGTCAGAACCTTAACTATCATCTCTTTCATAAGATTATGTCCAATTAACTTTCATTTTATAACATAATCTTAATAGGTAAGAGTTATATAGGTAAGAGTTATACATCACTTCACATATAAATATTCATTTGAATCCATTTGAATACTTGAGTGGAAGCTGCTTTTATATGAGAACTCAACTAATAAGAGATATTGATCTCATACTCTAAATTCCATTGACCATGATTAACATTTCTTAAAGCATTTGAATAGATATTTCAAAGTGGTCATGTCATGAACTGTCCCAGAGGGTCCTGTGATGGGACTACCCCAAGACCACCTCGAATAGTCCAAGGGATGGTGACTAGCACCAAGTAGTCATATCCCGCAAATGGGAGGCATTTTCCTAAGTACCTCTATACACACACACACAACTCCAATACCAAAAAGATGAAATGAAAAAACTCTAAGTAAACAAGCATGCATACCACTAATATACCAAAAACAGAGTATGATTTTAGAAAATTGGAAAGTATACAGGTTCAGAATAAAATCCCACCAAAAGTAAGAGTTTATAAATGTGAACACACAAGTTCTTGAAACTCATCCATAGAAAATCCTACATGATGGGTAGGTAGAGGGACAACTGTCTGAATCTGCAGGAGCACACCTCTTCCAACTGATCACTCTAAGAACCACCTAGTCGTTGTCCATCTAGGACTCCGTCAAAGCACCTAACATCTGAACAAGACATGAAATGTGTAGGAAAATCCTGTATAGGGGTGAGTAAAACAATTTTCAGTAGGACACACCAAAACCACAAAAGAATAATATTAATAAATACACCAAGTCCACTTCAAATAAATACACAAAGTACACTACAAATAAATACATAGAGTACACCACAAAGAAATACATGGAGTACACCACAAAGAAATATACAGAGTATAGTCATCTCCACACAGATATATGTCTACAACACATATGTCAAGAATGTCTATATATACTCATCTCAGACAATAAGTATCGCAAAGTTCCAACCTCATAGCCAGAAACAGGTTTCTTATCATAATATTGAATCGTAACACAAAAACTCTGAGGACACACTTCATGAGCTCAACCTTCTCAAATGGAAGCTGTTTGAGATATGCACTTCATTGGGAACATTTTTCTTGGTCCATATCCAGTACACAGAACTAGAGTCCCAGTCATCACTACCTTGCACCCAACACAAGCTATGAAACAAAAGTTAAGAGGTCCTCCCCTCACCAATACACATATTTTAGGGAGAAATAATCAAACTATGCACCACATGAATCCTCTCTAGAAAGAGAGAGCGTAAGGACTCACCCCCTCGTCACTTCCCCACAGTTGAGGGAGTACTACCCCTAACTAACCTACAAAACTTCTGTCGCTCCTAAATAGAGTATCCCGCTCCTCAGTCCATTGAGGGAGTTATAAATCTTATATAGGTATCATTCACATAAAGTGAATGGGTCCAACCCTCATAAATATTTCCAATAGAAGAGGGAGATCCATCTCTAATGGAGAACTCGCTCCCTCAAGATAAGACACACAATCTTGGTAAGACACGGAGTTTTAATAACACATGGAGTTTCGATAACACATAGAATGTCAATTAAACACATATTTTTGATAACACATAAAGTTTCCATAACACAAGGAGTGTCGATAAAAAATAGAGTGTCCATAACACATGGAGTGTTGATAAGTCATGCAGTACCCAAATCACATAGTCCCCAAGTCACATCCAGCAGTAGGATTCTGCTCATAACGTTCTTATTCCTGGAGAACCTACACTTCAAGACATTAGGTAATATGTGAACTTCCATTAAAACTCACCCACAGTATCTCAAAAGGACCTTCTAGTATCAAGGTTCCCAACACCACAAATGAATTATCAAACAGAAACACAGTTTGAAAGTTATAGATGTTTTACTAAAAAGGTCTAACCCAAGTTTGGTCTGAATCTGACATGACCTGCCAGTGGACCCAGTTCAACCAAACCAACCCAGAACAATATTTTTTAGTACAACTTGAACCAATATGACCTGCTGGGATGGCTGGAGCCAAACCACTAGAGTAGCCAGACTCCTATGGTCTTTCTCACTACATGCAGGCTGGTTTTCTCTACTGGACATGGCCCACCCTAGACATGAAACCTAGTTGACATGGCCTTCCACGACCGTATGTTTCCCTCCATGTCACCTGGTCAGTGTGGCACCACCCTGTTCAATACGATCTGCTACTACATCCCCTATCACCTCCGCGACCCCTATTGCCATGGATCCGCACGGTCTGGCCACATCGCTAGAACCATTCAGACGCTGTCTATACAGTCTGGCCACCACCATGAGTAGCCTTCCTCCTCCTCCAATCCCAAATTCATCTGTCACCACATGACACCAGGCACTGCCACTGTGTGCCAGTGGCTCTGGTTCTGTAGGTCACCCACGTTGCTCCGGTGCTCCATTTTTCGAAACGGATCCACATCCACAATCCTTGGGTTGCGAACATCACTTGATTGTGCTTTGATCAATCTTGATAGTACTTCTATGGTTCAATCATGTTCAGAGACTCATGAAAAAATAGCTCCTTGACCAGGAGGGTCCAACGACAAAGAATGATAAGAACATAGATATGAAGAAATCATAGAATTCTAGAAGAGTGGATCTTTGAATTATTTTTGTCGTCCTTGAGTAATCCTTTTTATAAGGGAAAGGTGGGGGGGGGGGTAATTACTAAGATCTATCACCCAAAAAACTCCATGATAAACTAACCATCCCACAAGAGTGATCAAACCATGAATCAACCTGTTTTTGGTTAGTCCATGTTCATCATTGAATCTAAGTGGGGAAGAGAAAATCTCAAAGAGATCAACATCCTACCTTATGTTTGGATTGGTCATTGACGAGGAACAATTGTGTTGTCATGGTTGATGAGATCATCCAACTCCATTGGAGTGACAATCCATGATCCAATATATGATCCGTCATTATTTGATCGAGAGGAATATTTCTCTAAGATCTCCCTAGTGATTCTCTAGCATTCCCAGGGTTATATAGAAAACCCGGGGATATCTATATAAGGATGTTTCAATAGGAAATCATCACAGCATCAAAAAAATAATTTATCATTAAATTATTTAATGAAGATTACATCCTTTTTTGGTTTTTCCATAGAAGACACATATTGACTAAAGTTATGTCGCACCTAAGGAAAACACCACATTACAAACTCAATGGCAGTCTCATATTTCCAATCCAAGTCACCTTTCATAATTTATTAGGATTTGAAAATAAAATAATGTTTATTTAATTATTTTATTTACTATTACATCCAAAAAATATCATTCATAGTCGGACCATGGAATCTGATGTTAGGGCTCACCTAATGTAAACCCACTACCCTGAACAGAATGGTTCCCTCATGTTTATGATCCGAGCACCCTTTCAAAAATTATTCCACTTTTTCAGGAAAAATGCACGCACATGCAATTAAAAGCTTAAAATTTTTCAATGAACTGTTCATTGTACACCGGGTCTTGGAATCACACACTGTCTCAGTGCCTGGTCTCACAATTTTCCCAAATAATTTCTAAAAATAAATTCTGGAAAATATTAGTCATTACATGTAGAGAACCTAAGCTTGACGTACATGGACATTACATTACTTTTGCAGAATACTTAGTACATTACAAAAACACACACACAAGGACCGTAATAGTTTAGTTTCTTTGGAAACTTAGAATATAATCTTCTAATCGTGGTGAGAGATCTTCAACATCTCCCATAAAGATCTTCCATTTTTTTTCTTACCTAAAACCTTTCTTTATATCCTGGGGAAAAGAAAACATAAACGGGTGAGCTCAAATGCTCAGTAAGGGTAAACAAATGAAATATCAATCACATCATATTCATAAGAACATATCATTTTGGAATTCATAACCTAAAAAAGAGATCATAATATCATAACATGGGATAAATCATAGTAGTGAAATGTAATCACAATAATCATAAATTAAAACATGAAGCTTTTTGGCATACAGACATAATCATAGAGAATCATTTATTATTAGTCAAGACTCATTTCCAAGACTATCTTAGTGGACAAAGTCCATTTCTGAACCGAGTTCATTCCTCGTTTCAGTCCTATTTCACTGAACCAGTTTAACCTTCCATTCCATCCATGTCTATCTCATGAGATATAAAATCTTTAACCAATGAATTGGAGGGAGATATAGGTCCCACCCATCTCATAATGACACCATTCTTATGTGTGCCACAAAATCATAAACCATACATCATAGCATAACCCATGTAATAAAAAATGGAATTCTTAAACATCGTGACATCATAAAACAATTCATATAAGATAGATTAATTCATAAAAATAATTCTATAACAATATAATCAAATCAATTTAATACTAGGGATAGAAACAGAACCCTTTATTATCTTAGATGGAAAATAATTTTGATAAAACATTTGAACTCCATTCTTGAGGAAAATATCCTTTCAACTTCAAAAACACTTTTCCTTTATTAACATGTCATAAAATTCTAAACTAAAAGAATTTGATTAAAAATAAACTTGAAAACTTTTAAAGGAAGATTCTTGGAAATATTGTTTTAAAAATCCATTCACGCTGTATAAGTTAAAAAAACATTCTTCTCGTACTTTTTGTCGGAAAAGTCAAAAAACACCTCGTACGAAAAACGACAAAATATTCCTTTCATATCTTTTACTAAAAACTCACCGAAGGGTAAAATTGGATTTAAACAATTTTAGGTGGATGAAAATAATATTTCATATTGAGGAAACATGGATGTGGATGATAAAATACACCCCAGTAAATACCAAAGTATAAACAATCTTGGATAAAAATGAGATTGTGATATTTTTCCTTACCTTAGGTCCGATTTTCTTTGTAAGTGTCCGAACCTCCTGTATAATGATTTAAATAATGTTATTGACTTATTCCAGAATCATACTTATTGTTATGATATCATATATGGTCATATTCTTAGCTTCTTATTAGTAATATTTCATTGCTACTTGTTATTAGGGTGTTTATTACTTTTTATTCTTATGCGTGTTTAGTCGAATAAATTTTATTCTCTTTTTAGGTTACAGATACCTCATTTCCAGAATGGTATTAGTGTAATATATATCATATTAATTCACTCAATTCATTTATGTAATAATTATGTAGTGAAAACCATGTAGAACGAGTCGTATCACATTGTGGAGACGGTATTCCGTACGTACGCACGAGCGATGATATCGTTCCCATGATCGTGGAATTGTATTGGAGTGTATGTATACTATTTAAGAATTAATATCACTTTACAATAATCATATATATTCATTCTTTACACCATTATACCCATCCAAGTAAGGTGGTGGTGGAAAATAGATTACACCACGTCGTGGAGACGGTATTCCGTACGTACGCACGCGCGGTGATTTCATTTTCCATAGAATGGATAGATGGTGAAATAGGGTTGTTTCATACTTATAATAACATATCAGTATATGAGTGATACTGATGTTATTACTTCGTATTGAAACAACTAAAGAAGAAGAAGAAGTGGACGAAGAAATAAAGTTTAAAGAATCGGTAACGGACATTACCTCTTCATTGAAACGCTTCTTTGAGACCTCATTTTAGGGCACTAAAATTGGTCTTTGAAGAAGACCAGGACCTCTAGAATGTCTCTAGGGAAGTGGAGAGAAGAAATTGGCAGGGTTTGGACGAGCATGAAGGTTCAATGTGGTGTTAGGAAGAGAGGGAGGAGGTGCCCTTTTATAAGGGAGGAGAGGGACACCTTTGGAAAAACTAAAAATATTATTTTATTATAAAGTCATATTCGGTTTTAAATAGCTCCAAATTGATTTATTTCGAATATAGGGTGGGGATGGGTATAAATAATCTCATCCAATAGAATTTGGACAAGTTTAGTTTTCTATTTTAACATTATCATTTAGATTTAACTTTAAGTTAGATAATTTTACTTTTACTGTGTATTTTTGTGTTCATACACTATAAGGTTAATAAACTTACTATAACAAGCCAAACGAACCCCAAGTTGTTTATTATTAATATATATAACCTTATATAGGTCATTTTTCCGAACATTAGATTTTTAGAAATAAAATAACAATTAATAATATAATATTTTTTTAAAAAACTATTTTATGTCAATTTTGACACTATTTAGTAATTGATTTTTGTGAAAATCATAACAGAATGATTAGTTCTAACAAAGATAATTAAATCAATACTAACATGTCATATTAACCTATAAAATTATTTTAATTCATAAAAAGTCTCAGATTACATTTATTTGGGTATTTATAACATCAATTATGTCAATATTTAATTAATAAGATAATTACTGCATCATCTTTGTGTCATAAATAAATTAAATTATTTAATGTCTAAAAATTATAAATAAAATACCATTATGTAGGAAATATTTTTATATTTCTAATGAATATTTATAGTCTAATTTATCTTATGTATAACCCTATATTAAATATGATTTACTTATTAAATGTTGATTTTGACTATTTTAACCCTTCTTTAAATAAATGAATAATAAATGTCCTAATCTAATCCAAGTGGGCCTAAATGGTCATATTTTATTCCTAATGTTGTTTTTGGTCGAATTACACTTATCCAATAGAATTAGGACACATGATAGGGTGATACTAATATCATTTTTACCCTTAATTACCCTATTTACTTCTAACCGTGGTAAATAAAAGTAAAAAGTTACTATTCACAAAAATTATTTTCATCTCATTGAACCAAATTTTACTTACTGACATCAACCGTGTCTCTCGGATTTTTGAAATTCCATTCACAAAAGCGGTATAATTATGTTTTATGTAAATTTGTAAATTCTCCTAGGAGGTGGGTAAAAGACGGTGAAAAGTTCAATGAAATTTTTATATATCTAAAATTATTATAAAATTACTCCAATGAATTACATTGAACTTATATAGGTATTATGTATAAATTTTGACCTAAAATAAATTTAAATAAAATAAATAATTATTTAAATAAAAAGTCGGTTTTTAAATAGTAACCCAGTGTTTTCACTATTCATCAAAAATTGAAAGGTTTCAGAAAAATACCAAAATTTCACCCGAGGCTAATTTCGATATTACGAATCCAAAAATAAAGTCCATTTTCAAAAATAAAATTTATAAAATTTAAAAAAGTGGGTATTAATATTCATAACGGCTAGTTTTAATAACATTTTAATAGCATATCATTGTTTAGTGAAACTCGGTATTGCGTACAACACACGCTATCGTGGAAGGTCGCGGTTGCGTGTAATGCATGCCAAATCAGGGATGCATGTTGTGCAAGCTTCTTTTGGTGTAGCGTACAACACAAGACATTAATGAAATTAAAAAGAATATTTTTCATAAAATCTTGGGGTGTTACATTCTACCCCCCTTAAAATGAATTTCGCCCTCGAAATTCGTTGGGGTTATAAATGGTTTACTACTCGAAAGTTTCTTTAATGGAAACCCACATCGTAAAAAGGAATACCAAAACTTGGCTTTAAAAACTAAAGTATTAAACGTAACGGTTACCCAAATTAACTAATTACTGGGTTTCCACATAAGAGAACATAGGTGAAAATATGGATATGGAAGAGAAATCTAACCGGCATGTTCTGATGGAGAGTGGTAGAGAACATGGCTATGAAAAATCCAACAATCACAAAGCCATAAATTTCTGATGATCTAGGGTACCATCTGATTCATCGGATATAAGGGCACTAGGACAACATTTTTGGTTTTCAAGATCATTTCCCTAAAGTTAAAGAATTTGAATTAGAATAAATTATTACTTTATTTTGGTACAATCTCACTGTTGTTCGTTATTTGAACAATTTCCACTTCATCTCTTAAAGAAATGAAGTTTCATTTTTTATTCATGAAGTGTTAATAGATCATGTGATAAAATGATGGGCCATTCCATCTGTTTTAAACAAAAGGTTAGAAAAAGTTATCATAAGTCCATATAGGGTGAGGTTAATTGTATACGATTCCAATAATGCACTTATACTTCATATATCATACCGCGTAATTAAATAAAACTAGTTTCTATTACCAAGGACTTCCAGTAGGCCAGTGTTAGGCGATAAAGGCCAATCGCACTTCGGTTGTGGGTTCGATTCCCACAGCCTTGTCCGACGCGATGGGCTGTCGCCCCTCCTGCAGGTTGACCTTTTTCTAAAGCTATATTACTATAACATCCCATCAATAATATCGAAAAATGTTCTATCCTTAAACAATAATAACTTTTGTCAAACATAATCCATTCCAACATTTAGGCTTATCTAAAATATTTCGGTCCAAGCTCATAGTATAAAGAAAATGATTACTTGAAATGTCACATAACAATCACGTGAATGCCATCATTTATCCCCCATATATCATAAGATAAATCTTGTTGGTCAAATTACAAACATGTGAATACCTTAATCATGTATTCTCTTGAATAATGAATACCCATTGAACCTTAGTGAAAACATTAATGTAGTTAAAAGTTAACACTTTCCACAAACCAAAATCCTCAAAATTCTTTATACTCAAAACATGATATCACTTAGTCCTTATATCAATCATGAGCTCATGAATAAAATCAAACATCTAATTATATTCTTATCCCTTCATTATGCGCATATCATCTGCTTACCAAAAATATCTCAATCACTTTCCATGGTTACCGGTACCATAAAATTATTAAAAACCACAATAGACCAATGCATAAATATTAGAATATTACATGTTACTATATACAACATTATTTTGGAATCCCATTACATAAACACTTAATCATTCCACCAAATCATTGTCATATTCAACATCGCCAACAGTGATTTCATGTGACTTCCCTTTGTCCTTTGCCTTAAGTGGTTTCTCATGTCGATCATCATTAACCCTTGGATTAGGGCATTGATTAGCATAATGCCCCATTTTGTTGCACTTGAAGCATTGAAGTGTTGGTGGTGCGTTCTCTGTAGTCTTTTCTTTATTCACACCATTAGCAACCCTTTTTCCATTACTTCGACACTCAGCTGATCGATGACCTTCTTTTCCACACTTAAAACATTTTCTAGTCCCTTTAAGATAATCTCCACCATGCTTCTTTCCACACTTTGAGCATAAGGAAGCATTCATCTTCTTTTCACCATTATTCTGAGATTTATCCTTGAACTCAATCTTTCGTTTTTTGTCAAAACCATGAGATGAATATGTAGCACCAACTTCTATTTCTAACTTAATAGCACAATGCACAATTTCTTCATAGCTACTCAAGTCTCTTATAGCTAATTCCCTTAGAAGATTTGGTTTTAAGCCACTGAAGAATCGATCAGCTTTACTTTCAGGTTGGATGATAAATCCAGATGCATACATTGCAAGCCTTGTAAAATTCGCTTCGTATATACCAACAGATTCATCATCCTTTTTTCTTTAGTTCAAGAAACTCCTTCTCCATATTTGTTCGAAGAATACGAGGGAAGTACTTATTGAAAAATAAGTTCTTGAACTCATCCCATTCCATGGACTCAATTTTATCTCTTGGCCTCGTATTCTTGATAAGATTCCACCATTGATAAACATCACCTTCCAAATGATACACTACTAAGATGACTTTATCATGTTCAGAACATTGAAGAATTGAAAATATCTTTTCAGTGGTACTGATCCCTTGTTCAGCAACAAGTGGATTGGATGACCCACTGAAAGAAGGTGGGCGCTGCCTCAAGAAGGAATCAATAGAATATTTTTCCCTTCTCTGCTCATTTGGAAGTCCAGAATGATTCATAGCTTGTGTAAGTATAGCAATAAGATTTTTCACTCCATCTCCCATAATGTTGGTTTGTTCAGGAGGACAATCATTGCATCGTCCATTACATTGATCAATACGGTTCCTTCGGGTTCCATCCATCGTCTAAAACCCAAAAAGAATAGTGTGAGAGGAAAAAATCATGCTAGGGAAAACAACATAATAAAGGGGGAGTACCATCAATATCTAACATCTTATGTTTAATTGTAAGATGGTTAGCACAATTCTTGGACTATAACGTATACTTAACCTTAGGGACATCCCTAGACATACCTTAGAAATATCTCTAGGGATCTCACTAAAGTTCTCGCATCCTAGTTTCCAAAGTTTGACTAAACCTTTCCTTTGATACCAACTGTAGAGACCCTAAGCTTGACGTACATGGACATTACATTACTTTTGCGGAATACTTAGTACATTACAAAAACACACACACAAGGACCATAATAGTTTAGTGTCTTTGGAAACTCGGAATATAATCTTCTAATCGTGGTGAACGATCTTCAACATCTCCCATAAAGATCTTCCTTTTTTTTCTTACCTAAAACCTTTCTTTATATCCTGGGGAAAAGAAAACATAAAAGGGTGATATCAAATGATCAGTAAGGGTAAACAAAAGAAATATCAATCACATCATATTCATAAGAACATATCATTTTGGAAATCTTAACCTGCAAAAGAGATCATAATATCATAACATAGGATAAATCATAGTAGTGAAATTTAATCACAATAATCATAACATAAAACATAAAGCTTTTTAGAAAACACACATAATCATAGATAATCATTTCTTATTAGTCAAGACTCATTTCCAAGACTATCTTAGTGGACAAAGTCCATTTCTGAACCGAGTTCATTCCTCGTTTCAGTCCTATTTCACTGAACCGGTTTAACCTGCCGTTCCAGCCTTGTCTATCTAATGAGATATAAAATCTTTACCCAATGAATTGGAGGGAGATATAGGTCCCACCCATCTCATAATGACACCATTCTTATGTGTTCCAAAAAATCATAAACCATACATCATAGCATAACCCATGTAATAAAAATGGAATTATTAAACATCGTGACATTATAAAACAATTCATATAAGATAAAGGAATTCATAAAAATAATTCCATCACAACATAATCAATTCAATGTAATAATATGGATAGAAACAGAACCCTTTATTATGTTAGATGGAAAATAATTTTGATAAAACACTTGAACTCCATTGTTGAGGAAAATATCCTTTCTACTTCAAAAACACTTTTCCTTTCTTAACATGTCATACAATTCTAAACTAAAAGAAGTTTATTAAAAATAAACTTGAAAACTTGTAAAGGAACCTTCTTGGAAATATTTTTTTAAAAATCCATTCATGATGTATAAGTTAAAAAAAAATATTCTTCTCATACTTTTTGTTGAAAAGTCAAAAAGTACCTCGTACGAAAAATGACAAAAGATTCCTTTCATATCTTTTACTAAAAACTCACCGAAGGGTAAAATTGGATTTAAAAAATTGTAGGTGGATGGAAATAATATTACATATTGAGGAAACATGGATGTGGATGATAAAATACACCATAATAAATACCAAAGTATAAACAATATTGGATAAAAATGAGATTGTGATATTTTCCCTTACTTTAGGTCCGATTTTCTTCGTAATTGTCCGAGCCTCCTGTATAATGATTTAAATAATGGTATTGACTTATTCCAGAATCATTTTTATTGTTATGATATCATATATGGTCATATTCTTAGCTTCTTATTAGTAATATTTCATTGCTACTTGTTATTCGGGTGTTTATTACTTTTTGTTCTTATGTGTGTTTTGTCGAATAAATTCTTATTATTATTTTAGGTTATAGATACCTCATTTCCAGAATTGTATTAGTTTAATATATATCATATTAATTCAATCAATTCATTTATGTAATAATTATGTAATGAAAATCATGTAGAATGAGTCGCATCACATCGTGGAGACGGTATTTCGTACGTACGCACGAGCGATGATATCATTCCCATGATCGTGGAATTGTATTGGAGTGTATGTATACTATTTTAGAATCAATATCACTTTATAATAATCATATATATTCATTATTTACACCATTATACCCATCCAAGTAAGGTGGTGGTGGAAAATAGATTACACCACGGCGTGGAGACTGTATTCTGTACGTACGCACGCGCGGTGATTTCGTTTTCCATAGGATGGATAGATGGTGAAATAGGGTTGTTTCATACTTATAATAACATATCAGTATATTATTGATACTGATTTTATTACTTCATAATGAGACAACTAAAGAAGAAGAAGTGGAAGAAGAAATAAAGTTTAAAGAATCGGTAACGGACATTACCTCTTCTTTGAAGCGCTTCTTTGAGACCTCCTTTTAGGGCACTAAAATTGGTCTTTGAAGAAGACCAGGACCTATAGGATGTCTCTAGGGAAGTGGAGAGAAGAAATTGGCAGGGTTTTTATGAGCTTTAAGGCTCAAAGTGGTGTGAGGAAGAGAGGGAGGAGGTTCCCTTTTATAAGGGAGGAGAGGGGCACCTTTGGAAAAACTAAACATATTATTTTATTATAAAGTAATATTCTGTTTTAAATAGATCCAAATTGATTTATTTTGAAGCTAATGTGGGGATGGGTTGAAATCCTCTCATCAAATAGAATTTGGACATGTTTAGTTTTCTATTTTAACCTTATCATTTAGATTTAACTTTAAGTTAGAAAATATTTCTTTTACAGTGTCTTTTTGTGTTCTTACACTATAAGGTTAATAAACTTACTATAAAAATCAAAACGAACCCAAAGTTGTTTATTATTAATATATATAACCGTATCTAAGTCATTTGGCCGAACCTTAGATTTTTAGGAATAAAATAACAATTAATTATACAATATTTTTTTAAAAAACTATTTTATGTCAATTTTGACACTATTTGGTAATTGATTTTTGTGAAAATCATAACAAAATTATTAGTTCTAACAAAGTTAATTAAATCAATACTAACATGTCATATTAACCTATAAAATTAGTTTAATTCATAAAAAGTCTCAAATTAAATTTATTTGGGTATTTATAACATCAATTATGTCAATATTTCATTAATAAGATAATTACTGTATCGTCTTTGTGTCATAAATAAATTAACTTATTTAATGTCTAAAAATTACAAATAAAATACCTTTATGTAGGAAATATGTTTAGCTTTCTACTAAATATTTATAGTCTAATTTATCTTATATATAACCCTATATTAAAAATGATTTACTTATTAAACTTTGATTTTAACTATTTTAACCCTTCTTTAAATAAATGAATAATAAATGTCCTAATCTAATCCAAGTGAGCCTAAATGGTAATATTTTATTCCTAAGGTTGTTTTGGGTCGAATTAAACATATCTAATAGAATTAGGACATGTGTTATGGTAATAATAATATCATATTTTCCCTTAATTACCCTATTTACTTTTAACCGTGGTAAATAAAAGTAAAAAGTTACTATTCACCAAAAATTATTTTCATCTCATTGAACCACATTTTACTTACTGAAATCAACCGTGTCTCTCTGATTTTTGAAATTCTATTCAAAAAAGCGGTAAAATTATGTTTTATGTAAATTTGCAAATTCTCCTAGGAGGTGGGTAAAAGACGGTGAAAAGTTCAATGAAATTTTTATATATCAAAAATTATTATAAAATTACTCCAATGAATTACATTGAAATTATCTAGGTATTATGTATCAATTTTGACCTAAAATAAATTTAAATAAAAAAAATTATTATTTAAATAAATAGTCGGTTTTTAAATAGTAACCCAGTGTTCTCACTATTCATCAAAAATTGAAAGTTTTCAGAAAAATACCAAAATTTCACCCTAGGCTAATTTTGATATTCTGAATCCCAAAATGAAGTCCATTTTCAAAAATAAAATTTATAAATTTTCAAAAAGTGGGTATTACTATTCATAACAGCTAGTTTTAATAATATTTTAACAGCATATCGTTGTTTAGCGAAACTCGATATTGCGTACAACACACATTATCGTGGAAGGTCGCGCTTGCGTGTAATGCAAGCCAAGTCCAGGATGCGTGTTGTGCAAGCTCCTTTTTGTGTGGTGTAAAACACAAGACATTAATGAAATTAAAAAGAATATGTTTCGTAAAATCTTGGGGTGTTACATTACATTCTCCTTACCTTAGGGCTTCGGGTCCCTTAAAGAAAAAACAAGGGCTACCCAAATAGATGAGGGTACTGAGAAAAAACCTAAGCCTCCCACTCCCATGTGCTCTCCTAGAGAGTCTATGCTACCACCAAATGTGCACCAGAGGAATCAAACACCCATGAAGGATCCACTCCTATCAATCATTGATCTCCACAAATAAGATGTAAAATGATCATCATGATATAAAACTATCATCGATGGAATTACATGGAGTCAAACTACCTCTTGTATGTAGAGGCCTCCCAAGATCTCTACTGAACTCTACTTATGACTAGTTATGATGTGGGCTAACTTTGTGAGTTTTTCAATGATCACCCAGATAGTATAATACCCCCTAGATGTACATAGTAAACCCATAATGAAGTCCATTGATAACATTTCCCACTTCCTTCCTATAACCCCAAGAAAGAAAAGGTACAACCATATATAAGCACAAGTGGCTCGACATGGTAGGTTGATAAACCAAGAACTGATTCAAACAATCACCCAACTTTCATATCAATAGGTTAGCCCATCTTCAACCAGTTCCGCCATCCTCGAAGTCCTCCCCAATACCCACTTGCATATACTGATGCATCTCGCTACTCTACTCATCTACTACTGCCACAAAAACTAGGCCTCCCTACCCCACATATCATAATATCTCTCTAGGATTAGCCATCCCAGGCTCACATTACATCACAAGTAGTTGGAATCAAACATAGAGACTTGGATCTTAGCCCTAAATCAAGGAATTCATCCTTCCCACACTGTGAGATCTCATGGATTTAAAGGGGATTTACTACCCAATGGTAAAGTATGAAACTTCCATAGAACCTCCTCCCACAACTTCATTAGTAATATGGTGAATCCCATGAAAATAACGATGTGATCCACACCTTTCGAATATCCCTTAGGGGTGTTCCTTGTGGACATCTGAGCATGTAAATTCTCGCAATCAGTATTCCCAAGCTGTGCCTCTTTAACTCACTATAAGAGTGGAGGGGTTTCAACCATCGTAGGAAGATAAGATGATACATCTACATCTACAATGTATAACTATAATGTGGCCAACTGTTTCAACACATCATTCAAAAACTAAAAACTAAACATCAAGTTGAGAGAATATGTCACCACATTCCCCTTCCAAATTGTACAAAAAAATATCAAAGTCATACTCTTGGAGGAACTTTAGATAACACTTCTTTATCAACCTTTTCTGGATCCACTATAACTCTTCCACCCCTATAGGAAACTGAGGACTCATAACACCCACTACATTGGGGGTTAACCCAACCAATTGATGAGAAATCGGTTGCACCCTCCTTTGTGTGATTCCATTATGTGTTTCCTAGGTTTTCTTTTCACCAATAAGGAAAACATAATTCCACCACTATACACACTCTGCATTATTCTCTTAAAATAGTCAATTTGAGCATGAATTGTAGGTAACCATTACATACCAATATTTATGCCGTAATGCCTCGATGTCGCTACTAAGAGATCCCAACCGAAACTCTCACCTCTAAGAGTCATTTCACACTATCAGTATAAGTGTGTGATCATTGGGTCTCCTGTAATAGGAGTCTCCAAATTCGAGGTTTGAGTTAATGGTTCAACCAGAATATTCGAGTCTCAAAAAAGATGTATGGAAAGAAATAAAGATTATCACCTCTATCTATTAATAAGGTAGATAAGATAGAATAGTAACAGAACGTACCTTGAATCACTCCTAGATACCTTGGGTCATATGGTTCAAACATATGTAGATGTCCCCTTACCTTTCCTCTAACTCCCTGAGCCTGGTGTGGATCAGCTGTGGGTGGTGGTGGTAACATATCGAAATGTATACCACCTCATGCAGCTCTCCCAACTTCTCTTCCACATATTCCTCCCTACATATCTATCTGTTCATATCACTATCTATACCTCAGCGGTCCATCCACTGTTTCCCTGTTAGAAGTACGACGAGATGGAAAATATCTAGAAAGATATCCCAAACTATCACATGAAAATCATTGCCTCTATCTAGGATGACTGTACTCACTCTATGAGCCCTGAGCTGTAGGATCCCCTTTACTGGGACCTCCTCTCAGAATGATTCACACATCCAAGTCTCTAAGACTGATGTTTACTTTCTAGTTCTGAGGTCTCTACTACTACTTTCTCACTACAGACTACCATCAACGATATAAGAACTCTCAATCACAAAGGATCACTCTAGAACCGTAGCATAAGTAGGAACACACAGAGGGATAAAACTGGATAAAATAGCCCTATATTGACCTCACTCGAAGGTATGATCCATGAATCACTGGTCATGTATCATATCCAGTGGGTACCTAGAAAGGTTGGTATGCATCGATTAATACTCAGATACCAACATGTCATCCTACCAGAGCTATAGGATCTCCTGAACACGCATAAACCAATCATATAAGATGAGAACTCATCTATGAAAAGGTTATCAACTCTATCCATGTAAAAGTAGCCTAATCACAATATTGGTTATCCAAACCCCACCATAACCCTTCTAAGCCATGAATAATGCTCTTTTTAAGGACCAACATATGATTTTCTAGTATCCTAAAATAACAAAAAACTTAGATAACCACCTCAAGCCAATCCTTAGTTGCCTTTATGTTAGTCTCACCAAGGAACCTGAGGGGTCTCTATCACTAAAACCCATGAGGCACTCTCACCTTGTGCTCCTCATCTGCTAGTATTACAGGTACCATGTGTTTCTCTATAGGTGGTGGTATAGATAGTGCACCACCTAGAGATAATATCTCTGGTACACATACTTTTATCTATGTCTCATCACCTGATAGATCATACTCATGATCACGTGGTGGAATCCTATATGGTTGTCTGTGTGAAGACTTCTTGAAATACCACAAGATGTACCATAGTCAATTGAGTATACCTGGTGAGATAACTCAATAAGGACATGGGAACACACCCAAATCCTATATGATGCATGTACCATTATTTTCCATACAACTACTGTTTTCATGTATCGAGTTGAAAAGAAGAATTCAGAGTCTTGGTGTATGGATACTTCGGCCGTCACACCGACACTGGATTCCCTGGCCTGAAATCGAAACTCAAAACACATAACACTGTTTCCACAAAATAACATCACAGACTCTTGGTCCTTAATTATAATCGAACTAATTTGATACCACTCTGTCACAACCCATCCCAGAGTGCCCCATTCCATGACTACCCCAAGCTTGCCTCCAATAGTCTAGGGGCTAGTGACTAGGATGAATTCTGAATATCCCACAAATGGGAGGCATTTGACTAAGTACCTGTACACATGCACACAACTCCTAGAAAAAAAATTTAAAATGTAAAAAAACTATGTAAACAAGAATGCATACCACTAAAACATAGTATGAAAGTAGAAAAATAGAAAGTAAACTTGTCCAGAATACAATCCCACCAAAAGTAAGAGTTTGTAAAAGTGGACACACAAGTTCATGAAACTAATCTGTAGAAAACCCTACCTGAAGAGTAGGTATAGGGACAATTGTCTAAAGTCGCAAAATCACACCTCGAATATCTGATCTCTCTAGGAACCACCTAGTCTTGGATAACCTAGGACTTTGTTAAAGCATCATATGTCTTCACAAGACAGGAAAAATGTGGGAAAATCCCATGTTGGGGTGAGTAAAATAATACTCAGTAGGACACACTGAAACCAAAAAGAAATACTACTAAAAAATACAATAAGTACACCACAATTAAATACATGGAGTACACTACAAATAAATACACAGATTGCACCACAAAGAAATACATGGAGTACAACACAATGAAATATAAAAAGTATAATCATCTTCACACAGATATATGTCTACAACACATATATCAAGAACATCCAGATATACTCATCTCATACACTATGTATAATAAGGTTCCAACCTCATGGACAGAAATAAGTTTCTCATCATAGGCTCGAATCGTAACATAAAAAACAGAAGGACACACTCCATGAGCTCAACCATCTCAAATGGAACCTGTCCAACAGATGTACTCTATTAGGAATATTTTACTAGGTCCAGCTCTAGTTCCCAGCACCAGAGGCCCATTCATCACCGCATTGCGCCCAATGAAAACTAAGAAACCTAAGTTAGGAGGAAAAACCCTCACCAATAAACATATTTGAGGGATAATTGCTATAACTATTCACCAAATTCATCCTATATAATAATAGAGAGTAGAAGGACTCACCCCTCGTCATTGCCCTACAATCAAGGGAGTACTTCCCCTAACTGACCCATGGAACATTTATCGTTCATGAATAGAGTATCCCAATCCTTAGTCTGTTGAGGGAGATCTAAATATTATCAAGGTATAATTTACACCAAGTGAATGGGTCCACTTCTTGTAACTATTTACCACAGCTAAGTGAACTCCATCCTCAATGGAGGAACTGACGTCACACGATAATACACACAATCTCAGTAAGACATGGAGTTTCGATAACACATGGAGTATCGATAACACATGGAGTGTCGATAACATGATGAGTCTAGATAACACACAGGGTGTCAATAACACATGGATTTCTGATAATAAATAGAGGGTCGATAACACATAGAGTGTCAAAAACACATGGAGTGGTGATGAGTCATGCAACCCCCAAATCATGTAGGCACCAAGTCATATCCAGCCATATGATTCCACTTGTAGAGTGTATGTTCCTAGAGAAAATAATCCTCATGCCATTAGTTTTTATGTTAAAATAAAATAAAAACTCACTTAGAGTATATTAAATGGACCATCTCATCACAAGGGTCCCAACACCGCAAACAACTCATCAAAAGGACACACAGTATGAATGTTACAACTGTTTGACTGAAGAGGTCCGAAGTGGGTCTGGTCTATGTCCAATCTGACCCAACAGACCTGACCGACCCACCAACCAACCTGAACCAGTCTAGCTGACCCAACCTAGCTCTGTCTGGTTTGGTCTGACTCAACCGGCCTGGCCCATTGGGCCATCTTGACCCAGCCCACTGGGCCTCTGGGTGCATCACGCTAGGCCGCTAGAGTGGCCCGCTACATGCAATCTAGTTTTCTCCACCAGACGTGGCCCACCATGGATCTTCCCCTTGCTATATGCAGTCTGTACCGACCATGAGGTTCCCCCCATGTCACCTGGCCAATGCGGTGTCACCGCGTTCAACACGATCAACCACTGCATCCCCGGTCCCCACCAAGGCCCATACCTTCGTGGCTCCACATGGTTTGGCCATGCCACATGTATGGTTTGACCACCAATGCCTACTCCCATGGCTGATGTCCTCCTCCACACCCTCACATGGCTGCCGTTGGGTGCCACCACTGGCACCAGCCCCTAGCAGCTCTACTTCTGTAGGTCACCCCCATTGCTCCAGGGATCCATTTTTCGAAACAAAGCCACATCTACTATCCTTGGGTCCTGACCTTCATCCCCTTGGGCTTTGATCCACCTTACTAATGCTTTGAGGGTTCTATTGTGTTCTGATCCTCCTGAAAAAATTGAACTATTACTACAAGGGTCCAACAGCGAAGAATGCCAAGAATGGGGATAAGAAGAACACATAGAACTCCCAAAGAACAGATCTTGGACTTGTTTGTGTCATCCTTGAGTCATCATTGTTAGAAGAGAAATATGGGGAGGATAATCACTAAGAATTATCACCCAACAGACCCCATGATAAATTAACCACTCTACAAGAACGATTAAACTGTGGACCAAGTTATTTTTTTATTGGCCCGCGTTCATCATTGAATCAAAAAGGGGAAGTGAAAATCACAAAGAGATCAACAACCTACCTTGAGTTCGGATCGGTCGTTGATGAGTAATAGTTATGTTTTTGTCCATGATGAGATTCTACAACTCTATTGGTGAGATGATCCACAATTCGATATCTGATCCGTCATCATTCACTTGGAAGGATTATTTCTCCACGATATCCCTTACGATTATCCAACATTCCCAGAGTTATGAGGCTAACCCTACGATTTCTTCATAAGGATGTTTTTAAAGTAAATTGTTACTATGTCAACAAAATAATTTATTTTTAAATGATTTAATAATGATTATTTCCTTTTTAGGTTTTCCACAGAAGACCCATGCCTACTAAAGTTAAGTTGCTCTTGAGAAAACAATAATTTATAAACTCAACAGTGGTATCATATTTCCAATATGAGTCTCCATTCATGAGTTATTAGTATTTTAATATAAAAAATATATATATATTTATTTTATTTACAGTTATTTCCAAAAACTATCTTTCACAGCCGGCCCATGCCGACAAAGGTTAGGTCTCACCTAAAGTAAAGATGCTGATCATAACACAATGGTGCCCTCAGATTTCTGATCAGGGCACCTATTTAAGAGTTAATCCATTTTTTTTAAAAAACCATTCTTTAATTCTATTAAAAACGTAACATTTTTCAACAAACTATTCTGGTCACATCGGCCCTTATAATCACATTCCATCTTAGTTCCTAGTCTTGGAATTTTCCAAAATAATTTCAAAAACTAAATTTGGGAAAATCTAAGTCATTAAAAGTCATTGATTTGGGGGTGATATGATAGACTGAAATTCAATTCAGTATTCAAAGAATGTTGAAAAATAATCTAAAATTTGTAAGTGGACCTTGGATCATGATTAATGATGATCGAAAGTGGTGCCCCATGTAGCCTCAACACTTTCTTTACATATATCATGGAAAGTTGTTCAAGAGAGAAATCATCTCAAATAGAGATGAAGTGGGAAGTATTGGTTTGTTGATCCACTATAAAGCATATTTCGTTATTTTTTTTGATTTATTTAGGTGAGCAATGATAAAATACATGGGGATGTTCTCCAATTTCAAAATGGGTATATGCAATGGTTGAATCTTCCTATTGTAATTTTTTCATTCTGTTATAACTTAACAACATACCAATCACGTAGAGGTATACCCAATGATCTCATTCTTCATGTTGTCTCACCAAAGGTTCTCTTAGAGATCACAATACATCTTGTTGATTCCAGGACGGATGAAAAAAGATGATATATGTGCATTATCCAAAAAATTATTCTTTATCTCCGGTGATGAATGTACATAAATCCTATTTCTTAATTGAATCAAACCGTTATAATTGATATGGAATTCATGAATTTTCCCACCCTTTACTACTTTCACCCTTCTTGGTAGCTCTATACCACCCCTTTATGCCTCCTTGATCTTCTCTAGGATAGATGGATAGAAAATAATTTGGGAAAGTTGGGATGTAGTCCCTACCATTACAACTTTCAGATCAATGATTTTCATATCTATGAAGATATGATGATTCTCAATCAACATCATGGACATATAATAAGGTTCATATCTTTTAAGAGAATCTTCTACCTCTTACACCTTTCTTGAATGGTAGTGAATAGGGAAATCATAGACCTTGATTATATCACGCCATTTTTTTGATTCATGTTGAGATACTTTCCTGGAAATATATAATTTTTACTCTTGTTATTGGTATATATGTCACAATTCTATCCTTAGAGGTAGTTCCACATAGTATTCAGAGGGAAGATCAAAGCTTATAGATACATATCATGCATCAGATATTTTTTTATCAAGGATCTTCAATTATCATGATGAGTATGATATCAATTTTTCATTATTCATGAGTACATAACCCGAGGTTTTCTTTATATCATCACAATATATAATAAATCCTTTTCCACTTTATGGTTGTGTGAGTACATGAACATTTATTAGACTCTTAATGATATCCTTAAATCTTTCCTCACATTATTATATCCATAAATACTTTACTCTTTTACATGTTAACTTAGTTAATAAGATAGATAATTGTGTAAAATTTCTCACAAAACATCATAATTACCCTTCCAAGGAAAGAAAAATATGAATTTTTATGACACTAGTGGGTCTAGGCTATTCTTCAATATCCATTTCCTTTGAAAGTTCTACAAAAATTCCCTCATCTATGATCATGTTCCTCAAGAATGTGACTTTATACATCCAAAATTCACACTTGATGAACATAAAATATATTTTCTTCTTCATTAATATCCCCAACATCATCTTTAGATGCTCTTCATTTTCATCCTTACTCTAAGCATAAATTATAATATCATCAATAAAGACTACAAAAAATTTGTAGTGTAAGTCTCTAAATAATATATTAATCAAATTCATGAAAATTACAGTGGAATTAGTAAGTTTGAGGGGAATCACTATGATCTCATAGTGTCTATACCTTGTCCAAAAATATATCTTGCGAATATCTTCCTTCTTCACCTAAATGTGATGATATCCAAAATGAAGACACAATTTTGAGAAGTACTAAGCTCCACTTAGTTGATAAAAAAGACATCAATCCTTGGAAGGGGATACTTGTTCTTTATGGTGATCTTGTTGAGCTCCTGATAATCTATGAATAGATTTATTGATCTATACTTTTTTTTCTTTATAAAAAGCACTAGAACAACCCAAGGTGATGCACTAGAGAATATGAACCCTTTGTAAAAATTCTCTTTCAACTGCTTCATTAACTCCTCGAGTTCAATAGGGTACATCCTATAGGGGAATTTTGAGATAATATTGGCTCTAGATATAAGTTCTATTCATAAATATACCTCAAGATATGGTGGAAGTTTGAACAACTCATCAAGACATACATCAGAAAATTCCCTAAATAATGGGAATTTCCTCAAGGTTGATTCCTTCCTTAGACTCAACCATTTTGGAAAGGTATTCCTCACTATAGGGTATTATCTCCTACATTATTCAAGGATTACTCATGGGATATTCATGATCTTACTTACATTTGTAGAGTAGCATAGGATGGTTCTGGATATAGAAATGGATTTCCTTTTCCCAAAAGTTGATGCATTCTCTATATAATGATATTCAATCAATGCCTAGTATATTGTCAAATTTCACCAAGGTAAGGATTAAAATATCCAAGGGATGTTTTTTATACTAAGTGTGGAATTTTTTTTCAAAGTGTGGAAATACATGTTTGGTTTATTGTGGATGAAGTGTTGATTAATGTATAATTTTTATGGATCCATTTTATAGAATTGTATGTCACGCTTTAAAAAATATTCATGGTAGTAATGTGATGATTTTTTATGTTGATCTTAATTATAAAAGTTATATTCTAAGGAGTTTTCACTTTTCTTCAATAAGAGGAATTTCATGGAAGTATTTATTTTCATGATTAGAAGAAGAATTTAGGTTATCATGCAAAGAGATATTATAAATTCATTAGGAAGAATTGAATATGAGGAGTTTCTCTTGTAATTAATTTGAGAAGGCTCAGAATGGAATTTCATTTTTTAATTATAATTTATCTAAGTATATTTTATGGTGACTTGAGTTAAAAAAAATTTCCATCCCAAATAACTTCCTAGTCCAGCACAACTAAATTTCATGTGGGACCCAAGTGTAAACTATACCTAGGGAACCATCCCGGGAAAGCCTATGGGAGGAATGGGTTGGCATAGGAGTATGCCCTCATGTGAGCCATGTATAAGACCATAACGTGCCTATGTATAAGGCCCACCGAAAAAATTCCAACAGACATGTAGATGTTGGGCCAATATACCATGCATTAAAGCCCATGTGGTGTGTTTTTTGAATCCAGGTGATGACCTCACTGCTGTCTTGAAGGTGTAGCGATGAGAGTTGAGTAACAAACTAAAGTTAATTTTTATTTAAGGTTTAATGTGGGATAACCCTAAGCGGGTAGTGTTCATGAAACCATTAAAAAGATGTAAATGACAGTAGTTGTTCGATCTAATCACCTATTTGAATGTGAGTCATTAGATCTACATGGTAGATCATCTTCAACCTACTGCTTATGATCCCTTTATGAATGAACCCTTTACAGATGTGGGTTGTAGTCTGAGCTACCATAAAGAAATTCAAATTCCATGCGGGATCGTCAAATCTCATCTAGTGTGTCAAAAAATAGTTAAGTAAGGATTTCTACAATTCATAAAAATTATTTTTAGAGTTTAGTTTTTATAGTTGAACTCTAAGAGTAAGAGTTTTCATAGATGTGGGTTAGAAATGAGGAACTACATATAATCATAAACACTATGTGAAACCAAACTCATTTGGGGATACAGACAATGTATTTTTGACATCTAAAACTCATATGTGGTTTATTGATAAGCATACTATATTTACAATATGATATGTGGATGCTATTCTGTGGTGAACAAATGGTCATGTGGTCAACCACAAATGAAATTCTTTGTCGGTGGTGCAACGTTGCGGGTGAATATCCTTTACAGATTATGTTTTTCTATGTGGATAAGGTGAGTTTGTGGATGTTTATTTTGGGTTGAATAATGATTATGTGTTCATACATGGATAGTATACTATTTTATTTTTTGGAAATCCAGTTTGTTTCCATGTAGTACGTGAAGATGAGCATCAAAATTCTATGTGATGAAGAGTTTTACAGTACACGAATCAGATGATTTTTCATGTGAAGCTCACGAATGATCATGGTGAGTTCATGAAAACTTCTTTATAGGTGAATAAATTTAAAGTTAATTGAATTTGCGGTGTGAGTTTTCTTGCATGGTATGTATGAGGAGATATTATGTGGAGATGCGATATTAAACCTCATAGTGCATGAGATTCTTTGTGAGAAATTTAAAATGATTTTTAGTGAGGGTTTATGGTGTTTCTATGTAGATACGATATGTGGAAATATTTATTTGTGGTTAATAATTAAAATTATTTAGGGACATGAATAAAAATGATATGATAATATGGTTAGAATTACCATGTGATGATAATATATAGAGTCCATTTAACAGCTTTAAACTGCTCTGCATGATCACAAAATTATCATGTGATAACTACTTCAATAACCGGTGAATTTTTTATTATAAATACCAGATTGATTCACATATGAAGGTGTGAGACATAATTATGGAATATATTGAGTGATAGTGAGTACGTTGAAATTAAAATCCATTTTTTCGAAGAAAATTATTTATCACCCATAGTGTAGATATCTGTTTGAAAAGAAGAAAAGAAATGTAGAGAATTTATTGTAGCCTAAATATACTACGTGATTATTATTTTGTGTAAATTTTTATCATTTAACATAATATATGAATAGAATATATTTGATAATTCAGAAGTCAGACATTGAGAAAGAACCAATTCAATGATGTTTTTCAGAAAGTGATCATATGATATTTTATCTTTCATTAAGGCTCGAAAGAAAAAATCTTCATCAATTACCACAGAAGTATAAAAAATTTAAAAGTGATATTTATTATGTTTTTCTGTATCATTTCTTTTAACCAATAGGGTGAAAATTTTGTTCTAGTGGAACTCTATAAATCATATTGGGACTCTATGCTATTGAAGATATGTATATTGTAACTACTTATGATTATAATAGAGAATCTATGATTAAGGAGTCTAACCAGTCACAACAAGGAGTATGATCTATTTAGACCAAAACTCGAAAAAATACTATGTTCATATTATATTTATTTTTACTTCATTCAAGAGAGGCTAAGTTATTATAAGAGTAGATCATATCCTAGTAGGTCAATAGCAGTTAATTTAAAAAGAAAAAAATTGTAAAAACCACCACTCATTTACCCCCTTTAGTGGTGGAACACCTCCTGGGAATATATATCGGTATTAGAGTGCTATGTTCCCTATGTTAGGATTCACTAATTATTAAATATGGATAATATGAATTATTTTAATATTAGGGGTTTTATTAAATTGGATGGTAAGAACTATCATATTTGGAATAATAAGAGGTTTCCCTATCTTATATACAATGACCTTTATGTTGAAGATGCAGTTACTGTTGAATTCCAACCTATTGATGATGAAGTTATTAAAACGTTTACTGATAAGTGAAATATCGAAGTTTATTTCAAAGCTTAAAATTACATTTTTATGTCCATTTGAGAAAAATATTACCTAAAGGTTATGGAACTCAAAAATTCCAAGGAATTTTTTTAAAAATTAGAAAAAATTTATGAAGGAAATGTAAAAGTCAAGGATTCCAAATTGAAAATATAAAGAAGAAAATTTGAAGATATCTAGATGGGTCAAAAAGAATATTTTGATGAATAATTCAAAATATTCAATGAAATTATCAGTCATATCCAAAATTTTAGTGAAAAGAAGGATCATTCAACTATTTCCAAAAAACTGATGAGAAATTTCCCTAACAAGTTTGATCCTAAGTTATTATCTTCGAAAGGTAGAGATGACCTTAATCTTGATGAATTATATAATATAATCATTGCATATGAAATATTAAATATCCCAATATTCAAGAAGAATACCAAAAATTATGTAGCCTTTGAATCCATGAGATAGCAAAAAATCAGGATGATGAAATGTTAGAATCAAGTGAATCTGATGATGAAAATGGAGATGAATATTTTCATAGAATCATTTCTATTTTATAAAAAATATGAAAAATCAGAATGTTTAGGGGTAAAAGTAAACTACCTAAAAGGTTATACAACTATAATGAAATTGTACATTTTTATATAATTTTTTATAAAAATATGTCTATAGAACCCAAGTCAGATGATGAAAAAGCAAAAAAAAAAAGAAATGGGGGAAGTGATCAAAAGGAAAAACCAAATTTGATAGAAAAAATATTAAATTCTTTAAAAGTAAAAGAAGAAGTTTAGTGAGAAAATAAGATGAAGATAACTCCACCATAAGAATCCAATAAGAATATGAAACTAACTTCATGGATAATGTTGAAAAAGTTTTTGAAACCTTCAGAAGTGAAGATGAAGAAAGATAATAAGAAAAGCTAGAGAAAATGTTATAAAATAAAATATAATCTTATCATGAGAAAAACAAAAAGATAAAAAAGGATACGAGACTATTATTTGAAGAAAAACAAAATATAATTGAGGAAAATAATGAATGTTTAAAGAAATAGATTATATTCATTGAATAAATTTAAAGACACAAACTGAAAGTGGATGAATTAGAAATGATGGAAAATGAACTTGAAGAAAAACATTCCCTCAAATAAGAAGAATAGTCGAAGACTTAATCTAAATTCCTTGAAGAATATAATAGGTCGAAAAATATTAGATAATATTTCATCAAGTCTATTGTGGTAAATTCCAAATCATCCCAAACTAGTGAAAAAGGGGATCAAAGAAGAAGGTTATTTTTTCACTCAAATAATCTCAAAATAAATCTGTTATCTCTAACAATGCAGCTTCTAAAATAAAATTTGGACAAGTATAGAGCATGATGACTAGTGAGAAATAATATTCTAATTCAAGTTAATAGAGAAATTTTCCTAGAATATTTTTCCACCATAGTAATGAAATCTCAGTATATGGAAAGGAAACAACAAAAATTGTCAAGATAGGGCTATTATCAGTTGGGAAGATCAATGTTTATAAGAAACTGTTGGTATTGTGGAGTGTTTGGGAAAAAATCATATTTATGTTGGTTTAACATGTCCCTACATTATATTATACATGAAACAAGGAGGATCTATCCTAATAATTGGAGGAAAACTTTTAAAGTAAGAAAGTAGTAATTAGAAACTCATCATATCTACCAATAGAAAACAAATTTGACTATTTAGAAGAAATATGTTATAAATGTGATCAATAATGCCATATTTCAAGAACGTTCATAAGTATTATCCTCAAAATAATATATAATATTATAAAATATAATTTATTTTAAAAAATTAATGATGAAAAGTTATGTTTATTAGAATATTCTTTGAAATCCAATAAGAAATCCAAGTCATGGATTTTTTATAATGGATGTTCATCACACATGACGGGTGACACAAAAATTACGAGCAACATTGAGAATCATGAAAGAGGACCAGTTAAATTTGAAATTGATTTATCATTGAAAATTAAGTCAGTTGGCACAGAAAATATTGATTCCCAAAATATGAAGTCTAATAATGTGTTATTTTTTAAATTGATGAAGCAAAATTTTCTTAGTGTCAACAAACTATTTGATGATGGACATGGGGTTTTGTTCAAAATAGATTCATGTATCATCAAAATCATAAAGGATAGAATAACTATCACTCAATAAAAACTAACCAATGGTAATTTATTCCAAATCATTGATTCTATCAATTCAAATTATTTGAGTGCTAAAGATGAAAAAATCCTCAGGAATAGAAGGATTGGACATCTTGGTTAAAGTAGTATAAAAAAATATTGAATTGTGATATTTTTAGATAAATTTACAAATATACTCTCATATGCATTACATATGTGGATGAGATAATATTTTCTAGTGACAAGGATGTTCTAGTTGAAGAGTATACTAAGAAAATGAAAATAAATTTTGAGATTTACATGCTTATATAGATGAAATATTTTCTAGGATTTTAGATTGAGAAATAACCAAATTACATAATTATATCATAGGAAATATATTCTAGGAAATTTAAAAATAATTTTCGAATAAAAATGAAAAATAAAATTCAACTCCCATTTTAGTTGGAACCAAATTATGTAAGGATAAAGCTAGAAAAAGTGTTAATCAGAAAGAATTTAGAAGAATCATTGGAAGTATTCCTTATCTAGTTGAATCAAATAAATATATAACCTATGCAGTGACTCTATATTTCATATTTCAGAGTAACCCAAAGGAGTATCAATTGTATGCTACTAAGAGAATTATGAGATATGTGAAAGGAACTATGAACTAAGGGATTTCATATAGACACAGTGAAAATTTAAAATTATTGGTATTTACATATAATTATTAGGAAGGTGATTGTACATACATGATATCGATTTTAGGTGGATCCTTATTTTTGGGAGAATTCTATGTTAGTTGGCATATAAAAAAAATTAGTAGCACTAAGCATGACTCAGCCTGAATATGTTGAAGCTACACATGCATGTACACAAATGATTTAGATGCAAGTGTAATTAGAATATTTCAAAATTGATACAGAGAGAACACTGTAAATTCCATCTGATAATAATATTACAATTGGATTATCTAACAATCCATTACAACTACAAGATCCAAGAATATTGATATCAGATATCATTTTATCAAAGAAAAGGTAGAAAGTGGATATATCAATCTAGAATACATTTCTATAAAATAATGGGTAGAAAATATTTTCAAAAATGGAATTCCAAGAAAGATATTTTTTGAGTTGAAGATGAAACTTCATGTTTATCCTTCACCTCTCACTTTAAGACTATCAATTGGTACTTCTTTATTCCCTATTTGTTTTAATGTATTGTAATAAAGAATCAAAGAATGAAATGAGAGGTGGTTTTCATCATTGATTTAATTTAATTCCATGATGATGAAAGTGGATTAATTTATTGAGGGGAATACTTTATAAGATTTGAGTTATCTAGTAACCATCATACCTCATTATAAATTGTATTTATTTATGATTATTAATTGATTGATGAAATGATGAGAAAATGGGGAACTATTCTTGTGGAGCTGGACTTTCTGGTGTGGTTGATAAAGTGTGTGTATAATCTTGTATTCCATTTATGAGTTTCTGAGCATTATTTCACATGATTGAATATTTAAAGACAAATTAGAACCCATTGGTTATATATCAATTTTTTTCACATTGGGTATGCCCATGTAAACATAGAGGTGACTAAATGAAGGATCTTTTCCATGTATTATGTGTTTTCATCCCTTATTTTATGAAAATAAGAGAAGTTGTTACTAAGAAGAAAAATGTTATAAGAAGACCCCACATACCCTTTTACTTTGATTTTCATTAAGGGGGAGTAATGATCATACACACTTATTGACTTCTATGTGATGGGATATATGTGAAAATATATTCACAAAAAAATATGAATTGGGAGATTATTGAGCCTAAGTGTTATATTTATTTTCAAATTATGTCAATATGTATTTGGATTGTTATGGATGAAGTGGTGATTCCTGGAAAATTTTAATGGATCTATATTATAGAATTGGATGTTATTATTGGAAAATTATTCATGGTAGTCATGTGCTGATTTTGTGTGTTGATCTTAATTTTCAAAGTTATATGCTATGGAGTTTTCACATTTCTTCAACAAGAGGAATATCATGAAAATATTTATTTGTATGATTAGAAGAATAATTAAAGTAACCATTAAAAAATATATTATAAATGTATGAGTAAGAATAGAAGATGAGGATTTTAGATTAGAATTAAATTTTTAAAAGGATTGGAATTGTATTTAATTTTATACTTAGAATTTCATGATGGATACAAAACATACCATTAACAATGCTAGAATAGGCATTTAATAGCACTAGAAAAGCACTGACAACCTCAACACGATTAAAAGGACAAGCCATTTTTGATTGATAGAAAAGTGATGATAAATGGTATCTTTATCAGCACAAATAAAAGCACTGATAAAAGGCCCAATTTATCAGTGCTTTTATTTAGCACTGATAAAGAGACCCTTTATTGGCATGTTTAAAAGCACGAATAAAGATTCATTTATCATCACTTTAAAAAACACTGATAAAGGATACCTTTATCATTACTTTAAGAAGCACCCATAAAGGACACCTTTATTAGCACTTGTAAAAGTGATGATAAAGTCTATCAATATCAATGCATTTAGCAGCCCTGATAAAGGTGAAAACTACTATGTGATCCTACAACACACTATAGCACTAGAAACTAGTGCAGTGTGCTATAACAAGACACTACATCACTAGAAACAGAACATAAATGGCCAAAATATGATACAAATACTGAATTTAAAAGAAATAAAATTTATAACAAAAATACAAGAAAAAAACTATTATAGATTATGTTATTGTTTTTTTCATAAAATTTAATGCCAATATTGAATAAAAAGATTCAATTGGAGTCATATCGGTCACACCATTTGTCATATTGATGTGCAGATAATTTATACATGTCACAAATAACTTATGTATCATTTTCCTAAAGTACGAAAACAATCCGAATGTGTTTTACTAGTTTTGAGTATGTTAGTTATTTTTTTCCACTAAAACTAATGTCACTTTTGAATAAAAAGATGCACTTGGGGTCATACCGGTCACATTGTACACCATATTAAGGTTAAGTTGATTCCTACATGTCAAAAATGACTCATGGATAGTTTTTCTAAAGTACCAAAACAATCCGAATACATTTCCTAAATTTTTTAGTACGCCACTTATGTTTTTTACTAAAATGTCATTTTAAACTAGAAACACACACTTTGATTCATATAGGTGGCATTGTGTATGAGTTTTATATGAAACAGATTCATACATCTGAAAAATAAATTATGAATCATTTCCCCATATTATCAAGATAATCCTAGCATGTTTTGTCAATTTTTAGTGGATGATTTTTTTATTAAAATGATAATTTTAAATTGATAACAAAAACATAGAGTTGTACTAGTTACACCATACATTGTATTGAGATGTGTATAATTCACACACATCACAAATGATTTATAGACCATTTTCCTAAAGTACCAAAAGATCCAGAATTTTTTTATCAGTTTTGAATATATGGGTGGTTTTTTCACTAAAATTAATGTCTATTTTGGATAAAAAGATGCACTTGGAGTCATACCTGTCAAAACATGTGTTGGATTGAGGATTGGCTGATTAATACATGTTAAAAATGACTTTTGGATCAATTTGATAAAATACCAAAACAATATAATTTTTTTTATAGGTTTTGAGTATGTTATTTGTTTTTTCCACTAAAATTAATGTCACTTTTGAATAAAAGGAATCACTTAGAGTCATACAGGTCACACCGTGCATCATATTGAGGTGATTCTGATTCCTACATGTAAAAAATGACTCATGGATCATTTTTATAAATTAAAAAATGATTAAAATGTGTTTCCTTGGTTTTTGGTTTGCCACTTCTATTTTTTTACTAAAATGTCATTTTAAAATAGAAACATGCAATTTGAGCCATATAAGTGGCATCATGTGTGGGTTTGACATGAGAATGATTCATAAAGATAAAAAATGGATTATTAATCATTGTAAAAAATTATCAATACCATGTAAATGAGTTGATTTAGTTTTCAGTGAATGACACTTTTTTGTATTAAAATATCAATTTTAAACTAATAACGGACACTTAGAGTCATACCGGTTACACCGTGCATCAGATTAAGGTACATAAGATTCAGAAATCTGAAAAATGATTTACAGATCATTTTCCTAAAGTAAAAAAAACAATATGAATTTGTTTTCTCATTTTTGAGTATGTCAGTTGTTTTTTCACTAAAATTAATGTTAGTTTTGAATAAAAAGACTTACTTGGAGTCATACCGGTCACATTGTGCATCTGAATCATGTTTGGATAATTCCTACACATTAAAAATGAATTATGGATCATTTTAATAAAGTAAAAAAACAATAGGATTGCATTTGATCAGTTTTGAGTATGTTAGTTGTTTTTCAACTAAAATTAAGGTCACTTTGGAATAAAAAGATGCACTTGGAGTCATACCGATCACACTGTATGTCAGATTGAGGGGATGATGATTCTTACACGTCAAAAATTACTCATGGATCATTTTAATAAAGTACCAAAATAATCTGAATGCGTTTCCTTAGTTTTGAGTATGATACTTATATTTTTTACTAAAATTCCATTTTAAACTAGAAACACACACTTTGAGCCATAAATGTTGAATTGTGTGTGGGTTTTATATGAGACGAATTCATACAAATCAGAAATGAAATATGAATCATTTTCCCAAATTATCATTAAAATTAGAGTGTGTTTACTCAGTTTTCAGAAAATAGAAACTTTTTATATTAAAATGTCAATTTTAAACTGATAACAGGAAATTGGAGTCATTCTGGTCACACTGATGCATGTCACAAATCACTTATAGATTATTATCCTAAATTACCAAAAAAATATGAATGTGTTTTCTTGGTTTTGAGTATTTTGGTTTTTTTCACTAAAATTAATGCCATTTTTGAATAAAAAGATGCACTTAGTGTCATATTGGTAAAAATGTGTGTCATATTGTGGTGAAGATGATTCCTATATAAATAATGACTTATGTATCTTTTTCCTAAAGTAAAAAAACAATCTAAATGCATTTCTTAGTTTGGAGTATGTCAGTTGTTTTTTCTACTAAAATTAATGCCACTTTTGAATAAAATGATGCACTTGGAGTCATACCATTCACACCATGCATCGAATTATGGTGTGGATGGTTTCTAAACATTCCAAATGACTCATAAATGTTTTTCATAAAGTATCAAAATAATAATAATTCATATCCTTTGTTTTGAGTATGCCATTTATTTTTTTCACTAAAATGTTATTTTAAACTGGAAACATGCACTTTTAGCCACACATGTGGCATTATGTGTGGGTTTGAAATAAGAATAATTCATACATGTCACAAAAGAATTATGAATCATTATACCAAATTATCAACACAATTAGTGAAAAAAATTATTTCAATAGGTCACCAGAAACACTTGCACAATGGATCTTATCTTAAGTTACAAGTGTTGTGTGAAATTTTAAACAATTGTTCTCAAACACAATAATTGTATGATCCTCATTATAATTTATTACCCTACAATTTTATTTATTACAATCCAATGCTTATTATACTCTCCCACCTCAGTCTCCACCTTGGTCTACACCCCTGCCTCCTCCTCCACATCGGCCTCCAACTCTGACTCTACCTCTGCCTTCGCCTCTACCTAAGGCTCTTCCTCTACCTCCACCTCCACATTAGTAATTCCCCACAATTTTATTGTCTACAGGTCCAAGTCTATAAACAAAATTATTTCCCCCATTATTCTTCTCATTGATAAAGATGTAAAAAATAATATATAATCATTATGACACTAATGTTTCACAACCCAAATATCTTTTGAAGGTCATAACTCATAATAGATCACAAACCAAAAAGGTAGTCACATAAATTTGTTTTCGACATACATAATGATAAAAATTTTTCTTCCCACTCATCTCTAAACAAATTGATTTATTTGTTTTAGTTACTAGGTTATTGGTAATCTTGATAGTACTGAGAAAATTTAAACAAATAAATTATTATAAAATATATTTAATAAAATTGTAATTACCTTCATAAATCACCTATTGTGGGATGATAGTATTTTCCTGATGTATTACTTCTCTCATAAAAGTTCAAACATAATATCCACAATCAGTGGCATTATCTTGTTTCGAAAACTACAGGTACATTGACCAAAATAAGTAATTTTTTTGAAATGTTTTGATAGTTAAATTTTTCTACATATACCATAATTTGTTTACATTTGTATGAATTCAAAGGATTTATCCCTTTAGACACTGACTATATTCCATGATCTATCCTGTATTGAGTGACCACCCTATAATAAAAAAATTATTTTTAAAACATAAACTAAACATAAAATTCGAAGTTTATCTATAAAATGTTGATTCCAGTGTATTAAATATTTAGAATACACAACATGTATGATTTGATGGTGGGATATCCATGCATTGGATCTAAAAAATAAATATTCAAGGTGTCCAAATCGACTGATATCAGAATCTAGTGCATCTTAAAAAAACTAAAGCAATTATGTAATGAAAAAATTAAAATTATTTTTTAGGTGATTAGATTATAGAGTTTTACCTTTGAATTGAGGGAATAAAAAATATTCTACTATCTGATTCTTTTTATTAAAATCTTAGTGTAACTAATATTTTTTCTTCCTAATTTTATTGTTCTCAAAATTATGTTTTGGCATATAAATGATACATGTATTTATGAATCCAAATCATACTTCACATGATCTTCCATTAATATAGTTTTGATATATATTCATATACAAATATGAATAGTTATTAACTTTAATAAACATATTATCTTAGTATTTGGATATACGTATTATGAAAATGTAACTTATGTATGTATTCACAAAAGAGACTCCTAGCCATTCGTGCTTGAGAATCTTGGTTAGAGTCTCAAGACCAATTACATCTGTGAAGGAATATCCATATATATTTTCTTCATATTCAATGTAAGAGATATTTTTATCTTTAAATTTGGTCTCTGCATGAAGTTGTTATGATAATATATGTTTCTCTGGAACTGGCGAGGAGAAGGTACTCTCAGAAGGTCATTTTGTTTTCTTGGTCGATTCACTAGATTTTCTTGATTCGACCTTCCATTTCTCCACCATTTTATCAATATGTAATATCATACATTACTTTAGAACTTTTATCAAAAAGTATTTCATATTTTTAATATGAAATTTTTTGTTAAAGACATACCTCATGTATCATTATAAGATTAGATGGCCCTACTCTGAAAGCTCCAATAGAAGCTTCGGCCATTGTAATATCCAGACCATCAAGTGGAACAGGAAACTCAGTAGTCATATCATAATCTACCTCAATCCCCACTCTAATGTGTTATTTTTGGAGGTATTCATTGTTTAGTTGGTCTCCTAAGAGATTATATGCTATACCCATCGAAACATTGTTGTACATGGGTGTTGATAAATACAAATCACATGAAACTATACCATGCATAATTTTTGTAATATCATGTTATCAGAAGTTGTTTGATTCACATTTAGGAGAAAGAGTAATGAAAAAATTGATTACCCATAGTCAGGTATGCAGCTAGGGGGAATGAATAACCTCAAATACAGTGGGATTATTTGGTTCATGTGAGAATCTTTGCTCGATCGTTGGTTTGCTTTAATCCTTTCTTGTATGTTGGTTGGCCAAACTAGACTACAAAATAATATATTGTAGTGAGTATATTTGTTTCTAAATTAATCTCACTATATTATATGTATCTTAATGTGGCTTTATCTTCTCGAAGTATGAAGGAGTGACTCTGAAACCTAATTCTCTAATGCAACCATATTGTTCAGGCCACTTCAAAGCTACTGAAAGTCACATTTCTTCTGATATGACCATTGCCTATTTTAGTTTTAAAACCATATAAAAAAATGTGAACATATTTATTTTTATATAATTATTTTATAAATCATAATTAATTACAATTATGTAATACTTATTCTTCCCATATTGCTTTTGTGTATTCATCAACTAATTTAGCCTTCTTATTTACACGATCCTCCGTAAATAACACAAGACATGGGATGCAAATGGATTTATATTTTGATTCATCAATCTATATATAAACAAAGAAACCTATGTTGTTTCATATCACATAATTAAAATTTCATTATTGATTTAAAATACATATTTATTTCTTTTCTAATGAAGCATACCCTAAAATTATTCTGCGATAGGTGTATGTTGGTTTTGATGCATGTTATTTATTTTCAGCACTCTTTTTCTATTTCATAAATTAACAATTTTGAATCAAGTTGGATTAAATAAATAATTTCAAATAATATATTATCAACTACAATGCACCGGAAATGATTTCTCATTATGATGATTGATGAATGCAGTCAATGTTTCCTTCCTTATAATGTATGCATAACTATGTGGTGGGTGTGGATTTATTTTCCCTTCAGCATCCCTAATATGCAACTTCATAAAAAGTGTCAAAATGCCTATATGCAATTTTCCAGTGTCCATTAAGAAAAATTTCTTATGGAAATATTATAAAATAAATTAAGTCTACAAGGAATAATGCAAACTGAATCAATATTTCATTATGTAATTTTTCAGTAAAATAGAGAATGTATATTGTAACATTATCGTTATTTCATTCCAAAGGATTTCATTTGTTATAGGTTAGATGCAGCAACCTGAGTCAATATCAATTGGCACATTCATCCTCATTGAGACCCCAATATAACTAATGAATTATGTCTTGTTAGGGTTAATATGATGGCCACATTGATTCTATGCAACCTCAAATTTTATACCCTAACTTCTTTCCATGATATTTTTATTCATAACTATGATGTTGTAGTACTGTTGTTCTTCTCATAAACATGTTATTGATCCCCTAATAATTTAACAGTTTCTTCATCAACAGTCTATTCTTCCTTGAGATTGGTAACATCATAATTTGTAAAAGACATTGTCTGCATGATTATTAAAACATTTAATTGTATTTAATAACAATAATAAAATACACTTCATGCATAAAATTCCACATTTTATTGCATCTTTCTTGGAAATTGTAACTATCTTGAACAAAGATATAATTATTCAATACTCCAGTACAACTAAACTTTACTACCTTTATTTAATCTATCCTCAGATGTTGATTTTATTCCATCTCTTGATGATGTATTGGACTCTGTCATTCAAACTAGCCTTCCTCAGATAATTGTTGTTCCAAAGTTCCTTGATGAAATACCACCCGAATAGTTATTATTGAATTTTGTGATTTTATATTTATCTCCCCCATTTTGTGAACATCCACATATTATTCTTGAACTAATATAACCAAAATTCATCTCATGATCATTTTGTATGACTACTACTCAGATTATTTCAAGAAATATATAAGAGATGTGGGATGAGTCCCAAGAAACAAAATACAATAATAACTATTCATGAGATAAGAGTCGATTTTACACTAATGTTAAAAAAATAAATTAAATGAAATTTTAATTATGGATTATAACATATTAAATTACAAAATTGAAGGAATAAAAATTCAAATCCACTTGACTTCCACTCATAGTTATTTACTTCCACTCACAAACATTTATTGTTTGTCACTTCTTATGAAATGTTTTTTTGGTAGGGATTAGTGGACACACAAACTTATGGTGGTATTGATGTGATATCTTAACAACTATCTATTTCTCTAAAATTCTAAGGGAATTTATCATAAAGATGAAGCTAAAAACAGGTCTGAAGATCTTTTATCATTGTAGGAGGAATACCTTCAAGATTCACCTTAGATGACTCATCGTAGTAGTATTCTCATCCAAGTATGCTTAATTCTATTAGGATCTAATGTGAACACGCTCAAAAATAAAAGTAAATTTTTATGATTTTTTTCAAAAGTAACCGAGTTAGTCATATAAGAAAATTCATATCAAGAAACCAAAAAAATCCATTCATAATGTTCTAATTAATTTTTTTGGTGCCATTTTTTATGTTCCCAAGAAGTAGTAAATAAGGAGTAGGAAAGGATGAAAGATTTTAATATTTAGTTAGGAGAAGAGGTATTAAAATCCATGGTATTAACTTTAATGGATATTAATGAATACAATCCAATCTGGTGGTATTTCATCAAGGTACATTGGAACTACAATGATGGGAGGAAGGTTAGTTTGAAAGAGGGAGTATAATCCCTCATGAAGAGATAAAAGGAAATCAAGCATCTCAGGACGTGTTAAATAAAGGCAGTGAAGGTAGGATGTACTGAAATATTGAATTATTATATATTTTTTCAAGACAATAACAATTTTCATGCAAGATTTATGCAATTTTGGACTTTTTTGCATGGAGTGTATTATATTGTATATCTATCTTACCAAAAATAATCCTTATTTAATCATAAACAAAATTGGCACTGATTAATCTTTTCCATATGTATACTTATAGAGAATATTGATGTTAATAACATTATGAATAAGTTCTAATCTAAATACTAGATAAAATATAGGATACTCACAAATTAGGAATAATGAGATTTTGATTCCTAAGACCATCAAAAAGAGTATAATATACAAGGATTGTACCTATCACTATAGAATAACCTTTTCTAGAAACATCCATAGACTACTCAACCATAAATAATAAACGAATAATATCTAATGACCCTTCCTAGAAGGAATAGCTCAAAAGGACCATTGGAGGTTCCCCAACTAACCACATTGATATAAATGTTTCACATCAAAGAGAAGATTAAAGTGTCCTTAGAACCTACACTGATGGAATCACTCAAAAATGCTCTTAAATTTAAAGGGAATTGGAATAACTCTACTCTAATGGTCTTTCAGAAATGAATCTTACCCCACATGCATTTGAAATCACTTCTGTCTACTCAAGGATTTCCCACCTTTCAATTTTAGATATTTATTTAATCCACTATAAGATCCCTCCAATAACATTCCTCCCTTTAAAGGGTGATTTTTTCAACTTATTCTTAGTATTTATCTAGAATTTTTTTACTCTTATAAATGAAATGAATATATTCAATGCTATACTAAATTTATTATTATGATATATTTCCATAACATTTTAGAGGATCCATAGATACTATATGATATAATCATTGAAAATTATACTACATAGATTGAAGTAGATATACAATTAACTCCAAGAATTTAAGATAAATATAATTTATAGAATATAGAGGATGTTCATTTACTCCCTCATATATAGATCTAGGGGTCATAGTGGTGACATATTCTATATTAATATAGAGATTCACATAATTTTTCCCTTCCAAAAAACAATAATCTTACAAAAATAGGTGAAAAATAATCTATATTAAATGTGAACCCGCTATACCTCTCTATGATTCATTTACTTTTTAATAAGTATTTTTATACTTTAATGATAATTTAAAATATTTTATAACCATTCTTTTAAATATAAGTATGGAACAAATAACTAATAGTATCGATAAAAGGGGTTACTAAATAAACTCAATCAAGTAATAAGTTATATACACCTAATCATAACTAATAAGTAAATAAGAATATGATATTTACTTATTATTCATGTTTCTATTAATATAAATTTATAATTGATTCAAGAAATAAAATTAAAAAAAGATACATAAGAACATGAAATTTCATATATTCTTACTGATTCTTACTTATCAACTCCTAAACAAGAGGCATGGAACTCGAGAAGACAGTTCAAGGAAAAGATAAACAGAAAAACCTAGGATTCACATGGTAACTCAAGTATCCAACATAATTATGCTATCCATACATATTTATGGATTACTTCTTATGTCTAGAAAGTTTCTTTTAGATATATTCAATAACAATTTCCCTAGATCTGGTGAAATTCCATTTTGTAACATTTTGACCTAGTATACCTAAATAGTTCCCAGTTCAGGTTATCACATCACCTCATAGACACTTCTCGATCACTAAATTCATGTGTCAATGATAAGGGTTACAGATAATGTTAACTTTACAGTAGTGTGTTATAAGAAATATATTTTATTTATCTATATAGTCCCATACACACATGTCAACTGACCATACCATATGTAAACATCACTATCTTTATTCAAAACCATTTTCTATGGAGGAAAAATATGAAATAGAACCACTCATTGTTTTTCAGTGGTGAGGAGATGAGTTTTAGGGTTCATCATGGTTAAAAACAACACAAAAATGAAAATTGCGGAACCCAAAAATTCAAACAATGATAGCGTATAAGTTGTAAATAACATACATTAGATTATAACCTTGATTAGCTCAAGGGACCGTAGAGGAGTCACACCGATAGTGGAGGAAATTTGCTGACAATATATTTAGGCTCCAACTTACTGTCTGCACATTTCTTTTCTATTTTGCAAACTGATATCGACACTATGAGAAATAAATGATTTTCTCATAAAAATGGCTCTACACTTCATCACACTCACTATCTCTCAATATATTAAATGTGTATGTATCTCACCTTCATCTGGGAATCAACCTGGTATTTATAAAAAAAATATATAGTTATTGAAGTAGTTATCACATGATAATTATGCGAAATTTTAAATCATTTTAATGCAGTTAAATGGAATCCATATAGAATAACTTCATAGTACATTTAACCAAATTTTCATATCATTTTTATTCATGTCCACAATGAATTTTAATCTTCACCATAAAGCAACATGTCTACATAAAATATTCACAGAGCAACACCGAAAAACCCCACTTCAAATCATTTTAAATTTCTCACATTGAATTTCATGTGCTATTCAGTTCAGTAATGCATCTCCTCATAATATCTCCTCATACATACCATGCCTGAAAACTCACACAAATAACTATTTTAACTTCAAATTTATTTGTCTATAATGCATTTTTTGTGAACTCACCTTGATCATCTGTGAACTCCATTGGGAAAATCAACAGATTCACATACTGTAAAACTCTTCATCACATTGCATTTTAATACTCATCCTCACATACTGCATGAAAAAAACTTGATATACACGAACTCAAATACTATGCTATCCATGCAAGACTGTATAATCAATATTCATCCATAAATAAGCATCTATAAAATCACTTGTCATTTTAACCGCTTATGATTATAGTGTGGAATCTGTGATTGGGGATTCCAGCCAATCATAAAAAAAGTATGATCATTTTGAGATTGAAACTTGTAAAAAATACAATGTTCCTATGATATTTATTATTACTACATTCAGGAGAGGCTGAGTTATCATTAGATTGGATTAGATCTAAATAGGTAAACAAAAGTTAATTTCAAAATAAAGAAAAATTGTAAAAATCAACACTGATTCACCCCCAATTTTTTGTGGTATAAATCCTCATTGTCACTCTAGAAGTGTCTTCCCACTTATGGTAATAGGAGAAGAGTCCAATACTTATGTTATAATGAAAATAAAACTAGGTGTTTTACAGATATATCTACTTCAGGGTATTTGGGCTTTGATGCAAAAGTTCTATAAAACTTTTAGGATATAAAGGAATTCGTATAAACATAGTCAAATAAAAACTCATCCTTTCTTGAGTGAATATGAAGTATACCTTATACGATTTTTTTCAAGGATCCATTTTAGCAGTATTGATGGAAAAAGTTTTCCCTTTCTCCTTTGGATTTTGTGGTTGCTGACATTGATTTTCATAAAAGAGTCATGGTTTAGTGCACTAGATTTTATAGTTCCCTTTCCCACTATAATTGAAGCATTTAACCATGGGGAGTGAATTTAGAGGTGTTTTCATTTCTTCTATCATGTTGGCTGAATTCTTTATATCTCTTTGAAATTTATGAGATTTTTGGCCTTCTCTCCCACACTTGAATTATTTTACGGTCTATTTGAGGAAATTACCATGATTTTTCTTACCACATTTTTGATATTTAGGTTGTTGGGTATTCTTTCCTCATTTTTCATTTGACCCAGCAAATTGAAACTCCATTATTCTCTTCTTATCTACATAACCATGAAACCATTTAACAAAATCCATATTTACTTTTGGATCACATCTAACTACTTCTTCATAAGTCATAAAGCCTAGGATATCCTAATCCTTCCAAAGGTATGATTTTAATCCACTATAAAATCTATCTATTTTGCTATAGGTGTTGATAAAAAAACACATGGTGCATATTTCAAGCCTTGTAAAGTTTACCATCTATGGTGTAACCAATTCACCTTCCCTTTTTATAAGATCTAGTAATTATCTCTCTATATTTGTTTGAAGAGTACAAGGGAAATACATATTCATAAATATTTTCTTAATGTATTCCCACTCCTTATCTTCTATTTCATCCTTTGAATTAGCATTCTTTATCAATTGCCATAATTTTTTAGCTTCTCCTATAGTAGGAGTCAACTTCTACTTCTCAGTACATCAGAACATAGAAAATATCTTATCTATTAAGTTAACCCACTTTTTTGCGACAATTGGATAAGATGATCCTCTAAACATCAGAGGTTGTTGCTCCATAAAGGCATCAATATCCAGTTTATCCTTCTTGGGAGAAGGTGGATGTTCCACATAATTTAGGTTATTTTTTATATCCCATAAAATTGTGCAAGCATCACTATTATGTTTTGAACTCCACCTCCCATAGAATTTGGGAGGTCATTTGGACAATCGTTGCATTGTCTCTCACATGGGTTGCTGGTCTAGTTTCTCCTAGTTCCCATGATTTTTTAAAATAGAAAAATATTTTAACAAAACATAAGTCAACAAATAATGAATAAATATTTATCTCTAATGGCATATATTATTGGATCCTGATGTTTATATTTTTTCTAAAATGATTATTCTAGGATGTTTACCTATACATATACTTATACTTAGGGTTTTCACTAACATTTTCTAATCATAATTACAAATTAAATAAACCATTATATGATACAAAAAACCATGACCTGAATTTTTATTGCATGTATACTACAACATTTTTAAGATAAAAAATATAATAGTGATACAAATCCAGGATCCAAAGGTTTAGTGAATTGGGAAAATTAAGCTCATACATAAATTGTACATAATAAAACATAAACATTATTTAATTTCTTCTTCCTTATCTTTATAAAAATCTCATGATATCCTTAGTACATACAGTCACCTACGGATATACATCAAACAAAGTGGTGAACTAAAATCCTAATAAGGTGAGGAATAAGGGACATGAATCAATATTACAAGGGTACGAATTATCAATATCATAATATCATAAGTACATGATCATAAACAAAACAATGAGTGAAACATCTGATAAAGGAATGGAATGTGGAATATGTATAATAATGAAACATCATAACATAGTTTTGTAATAAAATACATAGTTTTGAACAAAGCTTGCTTCATGTTCACACATAACATATGTGCATAATCATATCATCATAAATGTGAGAAATTATAGAATCATGTTCATTAATAATACTCATTATCTAATGATATAAATCACACTACCCAATTAATTGGAGGGATATTTAATTCTAGTCCCACCTGTGACATCATAAAATTCTTGTAATCATGCATGCCACCTGGAAGGATAATAATCGTAGTCTTGAAATAACCAATTGAAAGGAATGGGTTTTATAAAATATTTCACATATCATGCCTCATGAAATGAACTTTAGGATTCCCAAATTAATTAGAGAGATCATACTTTGGAATAAAATATATGTTTCTTTGAAAGAACAAATAACTGAAGAGTATTCAAGAGATGTTTTGAAAATTGAACCTTTTTCTAAAAAAGCAATGTAAATGGATTAGACAACATTTTATAAGAGTAAAAACTTGTTTATAGATGAATGAAAGAGAAATAATATTGAAATTTCATCTTTTGGGTATTATAGTAACATTCGTACTATGATTCGTGTGAAATAAGAGAGAACCCAAAAGAAGTAATTCGGTTCGAGAATCCCCATACCTTAAATCCTCCTTTATTTCATTTTTTCCACCTCATGATTAGTAAAATTAGTTTTTTTAAAAAATTGAACCAGAATTTAATTATTTTATTTTATATCAATATTTATCAATTATAACCAATGTATTATATTTATTAAATTCTGTTGTTTATGTTGAAGAGTTTTGATATAAGGTTTTCATTAAAAAATTTCTATTTTGGTGGAGTTTCTCTATTTTCTCATGGTATTTTTTACATAAGTAGAATAAATTACACAATAATAGAATTAATATATTTATACATTTATATATCATAAATAATTTATTATAACTATCCATAAGTTTAGTGATAATTAAATAATTGGAAACTCCCTCTTTAGTGGTTAACCGACTATTAATGGGACATTATCTAAAGGTGATTAAAGAGATTTATGAAATATAAATACTTCTTAATAATATTTTTTATAGTAGATTAAAATTATTTATATATTTTTAAAATAATATGTAACTAATTTTATAGGATTTTTTTGAAATGGATATAAATAAATAGTAAGAGAAGGGGGAAACAAAGAGAAGAGTTGATTAAACCATACTCTATCCTCGGTGTTTCTTCTCTTGTATGACACTAAAATTCATTGATTATTTTAGTTGGTTTACTCCAAAGTAACCCTAAGTGTTCTCAGAGTCTTCATATAGTGAATTTTGGAAGAGTTTGGGAATTTTCATGTGAGGGAGGAGTTTTTTTCCAAGGGGAGGGAGAGGATTCATTTATACTTGACAGGAGAGGTATTTTTAGAATAGAATATTGAATAAAATTATATATCCAAGGTAAAACATTTAATAGTGATATTAATGAAATTATATATCAATAAAATATAATGTTTTTAGGATGTTGAAAATTTTTATAATTAAAATAATATAGTTTATTAAAAAGGAAAGCGAAGAAAGAAAAACTATTTTTAAAAGGAATACTTTTGGATTTAGATTTTGGAAAGTAATATTTAGGTTTAGAAATAATGTTTAATATATTTTAATTATTCATTTATAAAATTTAATATTTTTTTTCATGAATCATGTTCTATAAATGATTATGTCATTATTAAATCATGAATTATGTAATTTAGCATACATCGAGTATGAAAAAATCATATTTTTTACAGTTCACCAGAAAATTTAAGTATTTTAGAAAATTTTCAAAAAATTACCCTTAGATAATTTTGACATACTTATTTGAAAAACAATCTTCATTTTTTTAAAAATATTTCTAAAATATCTTATTTAAAATTTAAATATAAACATTATGATTTTTATGAAATACCTTAAAATACAATTTATTAATAACATGCAAATATTTTCTTTGAGAATTTAATATTGATATTTATTTTATGGAATTATAATATTTTTATTTACATAAATTAATCCTGATAAATATTATTTATATTAAATTTTATTATTTTTATTTCAAATTACTATTCCAATGGGAAGGTTACTATTCCTAATGGCCATGTTACTATTCCCAATAGTCAGGTTACCATTCCAATGATCGCATTACTATTCTAATGGCCATATTACCTCCTATAAATAATACTTCATTATTTATTTAATTATTCAACACAATTCACCTCAAGGTTTTATATTTCCAATTTCTATAGTGTTGATTAATTTACTAATAATTTTTTTCTATGGTGTCGGTCATGGGGGTGATGATTCTAGAAGATTGGGTTGATCTATATTTTCCCATTCCACTTTTATTATTTCATATATTTTTTCCATTATAATATTTTTCATTTTCATGGGTTTATATGCTGATTAATATAATGATATTTATTAATAAAATATATATTTTTAATTTATTTATGCATTGTTTGTATAAATTACTATATAATATAATATAAAAAACATTTATTTTAAAGAAAAAACATTTATAAAATTTGGGATGTTACATTTCCTAAGTTATTGGAAGAAAGAAATAAAAAATCATCAGTTGATAGATAATTTCCAATGACAAACCAATTTTATTTCTGAGAAGATGTTTGTGGAAGATATGACTAACTAGTTCACTATGCTAAGGAATTTTTGAAAACTCTTCCCAGAAAAATTTCATATGATATAAAATAAAAGGAGGTATTAAAGAAGACAATTTGTGAAATAGATTTTTTTTGTTGAGACAACTCTAAAATATAGATAAAATAAAAACATTGGATTCTTGATAGTGGTTGTTCCTCACATATGATATGTGATATAATGATCTTGAAATATATTAAAGAACATGAAAGCGGATAAATAACTTTTAAAAAGAATAGTTACTTAAAAATTATATGAATAAGAACTACTGAGATTAAATCTCAGAAACTGAAATCAAAGGAAATTTTTTATGTTGATGGTATTAAAAAACAAAATAAGTGATAGACAAATTTCTGATGATGATTTTGAAGTTATATTTAGGAATAATTTTTGTAACATCATGATCTTGAAATATGGAAATATTTTTACAAATAGAGAAAGAACCAGCATTAATATTTTCTAGATTGGATATATTTTTAATCATGTTACTTAAGTGATGAGGATGAAAATAATTTGTGGAATCGAAGAATTGGGAATCTTCTCAAGAAATGTATCAATAAAATTTATAAAATAGATGCTATAAGACACATCCCACTACTGAAAAAAATAATATGTTGTTTCTATAACATGTTAGAAAGGGAAGAAAATTAGTGGAAGACATAATAAAGTTGAAATATAATCCACCAAACCAATTGAGCTTATTCACTTTGATCTTTGTGGGCCGATGAGATATCAATAAAGAAAGGGTGATTATTTTTTTATTAATTTCATTGCTGATTTCACTTTGATTACCAATTTAATGTTCCTAGAACATTGATTATAGGACATAGAGATATTTATATGTTTTATAGGGTAAGTTAAAAAAATAAATGAGCATTTACATACTGAATATGAGAATTTAAAATGGAAAGGAGTGCACAATAAATGATTTCAAATCCTCTATGAGAATACATGGAATCAAACAATAATACAATTCTCCCTTATCTACAAAAAAAATTTGTGGTGGACCCAAAGAATAGAAGTTTGGTTGAAATGGGGAGACATTTTCTTGAAAAATATAAACTTTATATATTTTTATGGAGTTAATTTTTAATTATAGATGTTAATTTGAAAAAAGCATGTTTGTATTAGCTACAAAAAATGAATCCTTATGAGATTTGGTATAAGAAAAATCCATTGGTGAAATAATTCAATGTTTTAGGGAGTCCTTTCTTAATTAATATCAAATTCCAAATCATGGTAAGTTTGATGAGAAAGAAGAGGAATGAATTTTCATGGGTTAATCACAAGAAGGATGAAGTTACAAATGTTGGAAGAAAAAACATCATACGTTGGAGGATTCCTATGATTCAAAAGTTCTTGAAAATGCATCATCTTTAATAAAAGTTTTTAATGATGTTATAGATGATATATCAGAGACATCCAATAAACATAATAAAAGGAAAGATAAATGTTAGCCAAATTATTTACAACAAGATTTTGAAGAATCTTGTGATGAAACAGTTGAGATTGAAGGGGAAAATCTTAAATTTCAAACTTTATGAAAACATGTCGAAACTAATAACATAATTGTAAATCAAAAATTTCCATCGCAAATTAGATGGAAGTTGTTGTTAGAGAATGACATATATCTTATCTCACACATGAGACCACAATCAGTTTGAGAAGTCATTGAACATAAAGAGTGGATAAATGAGATGAATTAAGAGTTAGATCCAATTAATAAAAATGACTACAATGATCTTGTTTCATGACCAGTTGGAAAGAATATTATAAAACCATGTAAGATTATTTGTGATAATCAAAGTTCCATTAATATTTTAAAAAATCCTATGAAACATTCAAGAACAAAACACCTTTGATATTAAATTAATTTTTACAAAAAATCAATTTATTGGTTGAGATTTTACGCCTGAGTATATTTCAACAAAGTATCATTTTGGTGATATTTTCACCAATTATACGATGAAAGAATGATTTGAACAGGATAGAAAATAAATGTGTAACCCATAACAAAGACATCCTAATGTTCTTAATTAAGTCACCCATCTTCCTTTGGATTTTTGTTTTGTGGGAGTGAAAGAATCACTTTGTAAGAAGGTGTACAACTATTTCTTTTATGAATATAAGGCTATTGTTATCATAAAAAGGGGGAGATACAAATATTGGGGGGGTGTTATTATCATAGACATAATATTTCTTGTCATCGAAGAATGGAATTCATTCAAAAGAATTACTTTATATATCATTGTGGAATCAAGATAATATCTATGATAATGGATGTGATTTGTTAAAAAGTTGAGAAAATATTTGTTTAAAAAATGTTAAAATTTGATGTGAATATTGCCAAAAAATCCAAAGGGGGGGGGGGAGATTAATGATTATTTGGGAAGTTTTGTAGCAGGGTTTTTATTTGTTATCAATATATATTATAATTAACGTTTTTTAAACATTTGAGAAATAATTTATGAAGTTTTTAAAAAAAAATTTATGTAGTGCTGGAGGGGGTGAAGGAAGTTTCCGTAACTATGTTAGGAAAAGTTATTTAAGTTATAAGATTTTATGAAAATATTTAAGTTTATAACATCATGGAGATTATCATGATCCAATATAAGAGTTTACACTTTCATATAAGGAAGATAAGTACAATAGTTACGTTAGACATACCATGTCTAAAGTTATTAGATGAATATTTTAAAGAAGTAAAAGTTATATTTGAAATAATTGATGTAAAATATTGTTATCAGATAGACCAAGGTGGTTTTTAGTAGTTGGAATATAGAAGGAAGTCTGCACTATTGATTTTTTCATTGGTATGTACAAAGAGAGATAATATAAACCCTAATTAGATGGATTAAAATGGGTTGAAATGTCCAAGGTGTGAGAGGTTTGAACTCAAATGATTTTGTGAAAATACAAAGGGGGAGTGATAAAATTTACATCCTAGATAATTTGAAGTTATAGAAGTTACTAGATATACTGGTTGAAATACTATTGAATTAAGTTCATTGTAGATAGGCTTATGAGTCTATTGGTCAAATTGTTCGAACTTTGAGAAAAGATATAAGTTTTAGTCTATCAGATGAAGAACCATCAAAAAACATTATGTCATGATAGAGATGATGTCCCTAAAATAGATAGAAAGCTGGTACATAAATTTACAATGATCATCATATAGCTATGTATAAGATTTATTAGATGGATCAGTGAAAGGAAATGCATCAAATGTATTAATACCATTTTATTTAAGAGATAACCCATCAAAAAAAGTTTCATAAGAAGAAATCCATTTAAAGAACTATTGTTTTCATCAGACTGAGTCAATCAGTCGAATATGATTAGATGGAGAGGATTCAAAAAGGGAGGATCATCGGTCATAGAAATAATATATTTCCACTGGATGGAGAAACAATGTAACATATGAAATGTTCTTATAAATACATATTATGAACATTCCAACAAACAGAGTTATCAAATGATTAATAAATATTTGTAAAGTCCATACAATTATTATGTTGAACTGATCCTTCAATGTTTTTTTATCAATTAAGGTTAAGAAATTTTGAATAATTTTTTCAAAAATGTGGTTGAAGAATATTGAATAAGGCTAGAGATTCCATATTTTTGATGAAGCATCAAGAGTATTAAAGAAGTATTGAGAAACATCCAACAAAATTGAGTTGAGCAAGAGTTTTAAAATTTGATTTTTTAGTGATCTAGAAAATGAATTTTAGTTCCTAAAATTTCTCCTATGAGTGCACTTATAAAAATGGAATTCATTTATAGTATTGTTGAAAGAAATATACACTATTCATACATGCAGAAATTAGTGTCATGATGAAATTTTTGACGTATTATGAGTTTCCTACTAGGTTAAGATTTAGTTTAAGAAGTACACTAGAAAGAGGTGTAGTGAGAAGTAGTCTTAGAAAAAAGTGTCAATCCATGAAGTTGATCTAATTCATCTGTCAAAGTTACTAGACATTGATTGTACAAGACAAAATTTTCAAATAGGTTATGAGGTTAAGTTGTTTCATTCATTGGAAAAAATAGACCAGAGGCACAATTAATGAGTCACACCAGACAAATTACACTAGATGAAGTTATAAGGTTCACCAGACAGTGATATGGGATAGAGATACGGGACCAAGACCACAAATAGACTATTTCTAGATTACATTCCTTGATCTAATAAGGATTTTTTAATATTTTTTTGATTAGTTTCATAATAAAAAACGTGTAACTAATTAGAGTTAATATAATATTTGCTATAAGGAGATATAAGGAGTATAATAATAGTTTAATCAAGTTTTATTCACTTCTTATCAGAGTAGGTTTCCATGTACCAATGAGAGTATCCATGGAAAGGATGCAGACACCCACACCGAGGGAGAGTCTTGTAAATATTTTGTTCCTTACTTCACTATAATTTCATTTCATGCTTGTGAAGTTGATATATAAATTTCATAAGGATAAAAATAATAAAAAGTTGAAGGGGTTACATACAATAGAATTTAAATTGTAGAAGATAACCATAGATTCAATCCCCTTTATTAGTGGTTCTAATGATACTGTGAATATTTAAATATGTCACATTTATTGAAATTAAAATTATATCCTAGAAATGTCATTGATATATTTTTATAATATTATATGTGACCAGTTAGATTCATATTGTTAGGTGTGACTTCAATATTTACTAGATAAAAAGTTCAAAAATTGGTCAATATAAAGATTTATTATAGACACATATGTGAAACCATCCATATCAATGGGTCATATGATCATAGATACTGAATACACTTCAACTATTATAGATGAAATTATAAAAGAATATCATGAAGTTATAGAATTTATCATAGAGACCCAATCCTTTTATATATAATATTACATGATATTAAGCATAATTATACATTAGAGTACAAGCCAAGGATCATTAAGTCTAGTGTCTTGGAAGAATAGGTACATAAAACATAAAACATGGGGATACAAAATTTTTTTATTTAATCTCCATAAAGATATCCTAAATTTATTTGAGCCCTTACATCTACATAGGGTACCCTGGGGAACACATGAACAAATGGATGAGCTAAAAATCCCAATAAGGGAATGAACATAAGGATTCATATTAAGCACATGAGTTAAGAGAAATGAAATAATGATAAAAATCATGTAACATATGAAATCCTATCATATAAGCATGGGATCATATAAACATGGAATCATATATATGTGTTATAATAACAAGACATTTCTTTAGTACGGGTCAAGGCTAACCGCCAATCCCGTTTAACATTGCATCTCATGAGACTTTACTTTACCCAATGCATTGGAGTGCTATATGGGCTCACCCATCTCAAAATTTTCGTGAATATTCTGGACACATAAATATTCTTACTACATAAATATTCTTTCCATATAAATAATCATACATAATCAACCATACATAAACATAAGGTCACCCCTGGAAAGAATTGGGTACCACAATTTTGTCATAAATCATGACAAATGAGCGTATCATGGAAGTGTCCATGAAAGAAAAATATTAGAACATACATGGACGTTAATAGGGTAAAATAGGCTTATAAAATGGTATGTGATTTCAAACAGATGTGAAAACATTTAGAGAATGTATTTGATAAACATAAGCATCAAAACATTTTTGTGTGGTTTTAAGGAAAATACTATAGATATTTTAAAGTAGAAAAGACAATAATATTTTATATAAAATCAGGACTGAACCAAAAAAATTTTCATAATAAAAATACTGATTTTATAAATACAATGGTGGCTTAAAACATAGGATAGATTGCACTTGAAACTGGGTAAAAATTTGGGAAGTTCCCTTAAAACGAGTGTGCTTATTGGGAAGTATCAAGGAGGGATTCACTTAAAAGCATGTATATCCCAAAAAGAGAATGAGATATGGATATTGGAAAATGATTTTAAAGCATATAAACAGAATTGACAAGTTTTACCTAAAAATAAAAGACAACTACATCTTGGTAAAAAGAAAGATAAAGCAACCCGAAGGAATAAAGGATGTTCGGGTAGAATTCATTACAATTTATCGGCATGGTATCATGTGTAACTATGAGGGCTTGATGAGAGAGAAAATGTGTTTCAAATCACTTAGAAATAAAGATAGAAGTATGGGGAAGGTTCATAAATATAAACCATCATTTTCTATTACACATATAAAGGCATATAATAGAGGAAAATCTTAATTAAGAGTGAAAAGGGGAGGATCCCTTACCTTAAATCTGTTGGTGTTCTCCACTTGTTATTAAAGACCTGAATAAACAAATTAGGTTCATTAATTCATAATTAAAAAACCTCTTATATATTTAATTGATCTATTATAACAATTTTTTAGTTCATTAAAGGTCTTTTTGATTAGTTATATGGTTCAATTTCATTATTTGGGCTCGTTTGTTTACTTGGTTTTAAAAGATTGGTTCACTTATATTCAAGTTCAGATAAACATGAAAGAAGGAAGTGGTTGTCCAGAAATGAAGTTATATGCTATTAGTGAACATTCAATAGATTACATGGTTTTAAATTTAATTTTTTACTTATATTTAAGTCGAACTATTATATAAAACCATAATGACACTGTTTTTGTTAATCGGTGGATTTGATAAAAAATAACATGTTTTTATTTATAACTTAATAAAATTTGTACAAAAGAATTATATAACTAAAAATGGGATATATTACATATATAATAATCTGGTTCAACCATAACACAAATGTTTTCATGACCATAATTAAATATTATAATAGAAATTGATAAACCATTGTCCTTGAATGTGCTAAACTAGCACATCTCAAACGGTGCTTTCATTTCTTTCAAATAAAGGGTGGAGAAAGGAGAGAAGATAATGAAATATCCCATTAGCCTGAAAAAATTCTATCACATGTATGTTAATGGATTTATTATACTATTATGGTGAATGTAGGTGAGGGAAGAAACAAAAATAAAAGAACTTAAAAGAAAAGAAGGAATTGGAAAGAGAAATTTACCTCTTGAGATTTCCTCCTTTGAGAACATCTTAAGGGGATATGTTTAAGTATTTTTAAGTGGCTAGAAGATTTTTGACATGGGGAAGATTCTTAGGGAGATATTTGGGCAGAATAATGTCAAGGCACAAGGCTTGAGAGGAGTGAAGAGAAGAGGGCGTGAGGGGGGTTTTATAAAGGAGGAGAGAGGGGATTTCTCAATATAAAATTCCTTCAATTATTATTTCCCCACAAGACAAGGAATAAAGAGTCTTCCATGACCAAGAATAGTAAATTTATCATGTGATCCCGAAAAAATTGGTGTTACAATAGTATAACATCATGCATGACTCTATAATTATCTTATTTATCTTATTTTGTAAATTATGGTATTTTACTATTCATAAAAAATTCATGTATTTCAAAAAAATACCAAAAATTCACCCTAACCATTTTTTGACGTGTAGAATATAAAAAGGGAGTCCATTTTTAAAAAATAATTTTCTAAATATGATTATTTTAATATTTAATTAAAATCATAATTTATTATGGAAAACCATTTTTAAAACATTCATTTTCTTCTTCTAAAATATAGGTATATCGTAATTTCAACTTGAATACTATTTTTATACTATCATAGGTAAGATTACTATTCAATAGGGTATTTCAATATTCATAACGGTATGTTACTATTCATAAGGGTAGGTTTCTATTCAATAAAAATTAATTTTTTCTTATTGGACACCAAATAACTTACTGATTCCAACTATGTATGTCAGATTTTCAAAATTCCAAAAACAGGGGGAACAAACTTATGTTTAAAGGTCACTTAGCACTTAGTAGTTTGTTATGTTGTGTTTCTATGTGATTTTATGACATATTCATAAGAAAGGAATTTCCATTGAAAAACATTAGGTCATTACAATTATGGTTGCAGAGAAGATAAAAAAATCTAATGTTATCATATTTTTTTTTTCAGAAAGGCATGGGATGCATGTGAAAAAGGACACTTTGAATGTGTATATGGATTTAGATAAATCATATTGTGTTTTATCAGAACTTATGAAAATTTTGTGTCACAAAAATAAAGTTTCTTATTGGTATCTCATTGTTGAATATGTTATCTAATAGATCCAAGTTAATTGATTTAAGGTGGTGTCTAAGAGATTCTTTCACACATTCTTTCATTGTGTGTCTTTTTTTAGACATTGTAAAATTTTTATCTATATTAATGAAATATTTCTATTTAAAATTACATTAGAAAATTATTTATTATAATCCATTAGGATAGAAATCATGGTCCTATTCCATTATATTGTTCTTTTATTGATAAATAGAACTTCTCATCCTGGATTTGGTTCATAGCATGACTATAATAATATTTGATGTATATTGGAGGAATATTTTTGACTTCTGATCAGTAATGAGTGATCAAGGAAGCTATACATTCTTACAATATTTAATGTATAATACCCCACGATTACCATCAATATTGTATTAGAGATATTTTAAGAAACTTGTGGAAGAGGTTCTATAAAGAGTCCATGAAGAAATAAATTTCCCATATTGGTATGCATATGGTGTTTTTTAAATAATAATTTTTATAGTGAGGAGAATTTTATTTTTTTTATTTTTTTTATTTTATTTAACACATGAACCTTAATAACATAATATGGAGGAGTTTTTAGAAGGAATTCGGTTATTTAATTATGAAATACATGAAAACATGATGAAAATTCAAAATGATTAATGTTTACTATAAAATTAAGATGAGAGGAGATATGGAAACATGATGACCAGGATTGTGGAATGAATTAATAGAGTTTTTAAGGGATTTTATAATATACATATCATAAGTAATTAGTAATATTAGATTATATGTTAATTATTTATAGAGAAAATTATTTTAATTAACATTTTATTTAGATTTAATATTATGTTACACTTAATATTAAGTTATAGGTCTTGTATAAAAAACAATATACTACATAGGGAAATATTTTGTGGAATTAAGTAAATATATTGAAGATGGTCTAGATAAAGATATATGATGTGGGAACCATTTTTAGTAAAATATTGATATGATTGTTTTGGAGGATACCACATTTTAGTTTTTTTTGTCTGATTACATTGGGAATAAATTTGAGGTCACTGAGTGTCATTATCCTTTGAATGGTAGCACTGAAATTTTACTTGTAGTTTTATAGGATAAAGGTTACCATGATTGTGGTAACTTCTCAGAATTACAGTATCTATGCACACATATGATCAAAACATGTTCTTTTGTATGATTATCTTGAGATAATTTCATGATTATCTACATGATGAAAAATTATTATAAAATACTACCATTCTCCATGGATTTCCATTGGTGAATATCAAAACATCAGTTTTCCCATTGATTACACCATGTTTCTTCAAACATGAATAGGATGTGACTAAAAGGGATTATAATGGTGAATTGTATTTAGAGTGAGGTGGATTGGCCTAATGAAAGGACATATTTATAGAGGTGTGGTTCATGTGACTAGTATGGTTACACCCACACACATTACCCCCTATATATGGGGAAATCATTAGACAATCCACATGATTGATCTCTTATTCTACTTTTATTGTCATATTATTTGTAACCGATTATTTTAACATTTTGAATTAAATATTAATTCATTTTAATTGTTGACTCTTCATTTCGGGCTCCCACAATATTATTCTTCAAGTCAAGTGGTCTTCTAAGTATACCCTTAATTATTAAAAATCAAATAAATAAATTTTTTTAATCCAAAATCTTATGCATCCATTTACATAATGAAATTGAAAAATACAAAAAATCTAATTGACAACAAAAAACCTCTACCCATATACACTTCACATATGAATAACCTAGTTTTATTTTCACAACCTAATATATTATTAAAATTTAACAATTTTAACTACTATGTGTCCTAAAAATAATTATGAAAATTTTATATATTTATATGGTGAGGCTCCCCTATATACACTACATTCTCTTGTGTTATATGAGGTGTTGGCAGAATAACATGTTTGAAATTTTTTTGTTTATAGATCTCATCCCTTCCACCATGATGCTCTTCCAACACCCATTATTCCATTTCCTAGATGTCGTGGATTCTATTGAGTCTCCATGTGTGACATCATGATGATTGATAATCATTTGATTATTGCACTAGTCGAAAGATAATGAATAGGTACGCACACATTTCTTCTTTATGAGGGGTAGATGAATGTTATCTTAGAGGATATGAAATACATATTGGATCTACCTATACATGGGGAGGCCCTTATAGGTGTTACTTTGTGAGAATATCCTGCAATTATACATCTTTTTCTAAGCATCAACATAATCAGTCAACCCTGAGTCTTCAAGGGTTCTTCAAGGGTTCCTAATTGTTCACAAGAAAGATTGATAATAATTTCTAGGTGATTTTGAATGATTTTAAAGAGTATATGCTGATTATACATAAACATGTATATATTATATGGTTGATTGGAGGCACACTGTGTTTTGATTACACTATGAACTTAGTAAACATAATTTACATTCCAATACATGAAGATCTAGACAGGACCACTACATACAGTTAGGGTTAAAATACATTACAAGAAATATATAAATGTGTATATTCTATATGTTGATTGTAGGAGGGCCATATTGTATGATTTTTCATTCTACTATAGATGTGGGAATGAGATTTTATTCCATGCATCTATCCTATAGTTATATCCCCACATCCACTTCACCTTTTTAGGAACTTTCTCAGGAAAATTATTATATTTACATCATTAATTTGAGTAATTTTAAAATTATATTAATATATTTTTTATAAAATAATTATATATTTTTTATTAGAAGTTGTAATATGGATCAAAATTAAATTATTTAAGTTAAAAATAATTTTATTTACATAAAAATTAACTTTTTTGTTAATTTTCTACGATATTATAATGATAAATTAGTTATATTGTTTTCCCAATTTATGAATACTTTTTGAGTTTTCATTTAACTTTTCTTGGATCCCATATACTGATCATTCCATGGCATCACTTCCAAAATATTTTATATCTATGGTTATAGGTCATGGATCTATGGTGATACTCATTAATTTCTACATATTTGAATGGAACCAACAAGAACTAGTAATGAGATATATTAGGTTCATGAAACACATCCCCTGTGAGCCACTCTATATTTATACATTTGATAGTACTCTATCCATTGGAATGAATGAGACTAATTAGTCACACTACCATGATCAGTACATTGAGTCTTAGGATATAAATGTCCAACATAGTATCTTTCATCACACACATCACACAATAAAACTCCATTTTTCTGATCAATTGGAGTACACATATGGGAACCATCATCACAATATAATGTAACATATATGTGATGGTATGATCCTTCAATACTAGGATTTTAAACTATATTTTAGATATTATTATTTTAAATATTTTATTAACATGATTTTTTTACAAAAAAAGGGTTACATTGAATTGTACATATCATTGATGTTGAGGATGATGAAGTTTATAGTTGAGATATGGTTTATCAATATATGGTGTCTTTAAAATATCCTCTTTATTACTTATATGAGAGAATATATAATGAGGAGCCACTGGAATATCATAATTCACATGCTTCTATAGAGGCAACTGAGGATTTTGATGTTTTAGATGAGCCCATGGGGGATGATGCACAACCATTGATTCTACCACCATCAGAGGAAGGAAAGAGATGAGAACATAGTTGAGGAAAGAGATGAGGAAACTTCTAATAGCACATGAGTGAGGCTCTTACACTATAGGTAGATGATCCTACACATTAGGGAGAGGATCATTCAAGAGATATTCTTATTTTCTGATATACCATCTTTATCTCAGACACATCCTACAACTGAAATCCATGTTATCTAGAGGTTTGGGACTATGCTATAACGTCATAGTTTCAGTATTCCTTAGATGAAAATCTCTTCTATTAAAACATATTTGAACAATTTAAATTTTTATTAGTTTCATGGGATCTAATTGGGAACCCATACATCTTAGGATATGGATATATATATAATTTTTAAAATTACTCTATGAAGTATATAGGATATTTTTATACTCAAAAATATGAAGATGCACAAGTAATGAAACATATTGAGGTTACTATAGTAATAATATGGAAATACACAGAGATGGTATTAGTGAAAACATATATGAATCCTTTTTCGATAGAGGTATCTCATGAAGATGAAATTATTTCTATACCTATCACATGAGAGGGGCGTAGATATTTCACCCAAAGTAGGTGAGAGTTTCATACACCGAGTCGTGGTATTGAGAGGATTTGAAGTTTATTTTTTTCACCATAAATAAACTTAGGTACAAAAATATATAATTTATAATTACATTAAATTTATTTTTTGATTCGACATTTATATATTTACCCTTATTTCATGTTACACATTTACTGACCCAAACTGTTATAGATAAAATTCCCCTTGAAATTTATTTAAATTTATTATTATGTAATATCATTATAGAAAAAAATTCACTAATTTAGTTTTATTATATCCTATATAATTTAATTGAACATTAATAATCACTACCATTGAGTCATTTAACATTGATCACTTGAGTAGTATAAATATAGGGTTTTAACAAATCCAATTGACACAGACAAAGAAAGTGATGGCCTCAACTAGCAGGATATTACCCTATGAAGACAATTTATCAGAGATTATGAGGCAGATAGTATCTATGAGATATTCCATTGACCAAGACAAAGTTGAGATCCAACAACCTAACCATGAGAGAAACTATTTTTGAGATAAGTTCAAGCTTATAGAGATCACGACCCAAACCATGTTCGCTGAACCACCCCATGAAAGCTCCACTACAACACACCTTACCCCTAAATAGTTTTCTAGTGTATTAAAGGTATATGTATTGATACCCTAGAAATATGAGTATGTAAATTATTTTTTATAAAATAATGAATATATTTTTATCCTACTATTGTTACTTTATAAATGATTTTTATTTTGATTCAATAAAACGCAAATAATATTTTTGGTTAATATTAAAATTCAATTAAGAAATGTATTTTTATGAATTGATGGTTTTTTAAATAAATAATATTTTAATAAAATATTTTTTTTAATTAATTTTTATTAAATATAAATAATCATATAATTTTTGATGAAATCAAATGTAATTTTTATAAGGGTTCAAAAAATGTTATTGTAAAAAAACTTAGCATTTCTTAATAGATGTTTATTTTATTTTAAAAGTAAAAATTCATATATTCATAAAATTATTTAGATCAAATGAATATTATTTTTTGAATCATAATTCCTAAATTATCAAATGGTTAATTTTTTATAATTTTCTGAGACAATCGAATTTTTGGGTAAAAATTAAATAACTTATTAATATACTTTATGTATTATGATATCATAATGACCCAAAAGGGATGTATTAAATACTATATAGGGTATAGAATAGAAAATATATGCCTTAAATTAAAATTAAGGATATTTAATGTTTATTTTATTAATTTTATAAATTTATTATAAATCCTCCAAAACCATTAATATATTTTAGGGTTTTAAAATCATTTCTTTAAGAGTAAGAATAACCTCCAATAAAGCAATGGTATTATTTTATTAATTAAGTCCCTTAGGTTTATAAAATAATGTTAACCACTCCCATTTTAAAGAAACCATGGTCAAAAAATATGATAAGGTTTTTTTGGATATTTTATTATATAGAGTCAAAAACCTATGTTTGAGAAATAATAAATAAATCCACACTATTTTCCTATATAAACCCAGCCATGATCCCATTTATCTACAGTAAAAATCATTTTAAAACACAATTAATCTTCCATGTCATCTCTAGAGTGCTCCCAATGTTCCCCCAAGCTCTAAATAATCTCCCCAGTCATTTGGAGTCACACACTCAAGTAAGGGATCTTTTCCTTTCTCCTCATTATTCAAGTATCTTCTTTACCTTATGTATTTTATATTCATTTAATTATGAGGGTATATGTTATTAAATATCCTCATTACTAACAAATTTATTTAAAAATTATGTGATACCCCTTTATCTCCCATAAACCCATTTTATGAATTGTTAGGTGATGCAGTTATAAAGCAGAAATTTATCCATGACTTTACCATGCCAAAAATATTGTGTAGTGAATACGATAACCATTTCCTATCAAGGGTATTCACCATTATACACTGATAACTATTTGACTTGGGACATACCTATATTTATTCCATACTCCGAGATCATGGAATAAAATATTATTATGAATGAATCCATGTTATATGATCAATGTGGCACACTTAACCATGAGAACGAAATGAAAGTGATGGGTGTGCCCGAAATTATATAGCGCTCCAATGCATTGGGTAATGTTTAGCCTCATGATATTTCATTTTGGGAAAAAGAGTGAGATTGAATCATTTATGGGAATTTTTACACCATGATGTCTTTGCAGTTTAGTCTTGACCTACGTTTATGATGTAGTGTTTTATGTTGTTAACACAATTCTCATGTTATGGTTATGATGATATATCTTGACTCATTGTTCATATTTCTTATTCCAACTCTTATTATGACCCGTTGATATGCCTATTGTCTAAAAAGTATTATTATCTTCATGTTATTCCATTTTTATTCCCTCACTAGGATTTATAAATCTCCCTCTTTCTTATGCATGTCTCCAGGTAATCCTGTTGAGCCTTAAAAGCCATGGAAGTTTAAAATCATGTTAAATAATTTTTTAATATTGTTGTTGTATCCCATGTTCAAAATGTAATGATATGTACCTAATTCCCAAAGACACTATAATTATCGATCTTCTAGGTTTTATTATGCGTACTTTAATGTTTTAAATCATGTAGTAATGTAAAATAAAGATAAGGGTTTTTATAGTTTCTATAAAATGAAATATTTAGTTAACTTTTGTATTAGGATTAGAAAACTCTAGAAAATTTTTTATTGATAAAACTAAGTATAATAAAACAACCCTTAATTTTGGTAAGTATTGAGTAAATGGTTTATCAAGAAAATACATCTCGATCTGGATACTAAAAGTGGACATGGTTCTGTCATAGAAGTACTTAGGGATAATAGCTCTGAAATGGTGTGTCGAGCCTGACTCATCATAACATGGTACACAACAATGGGCCTTACTACACAACTGGCATGAAAATCTTAGGTGACAAGATTTGGTAAATTCATAAGCTCATCTCAAAAAATTAATAATTGAACAGAAAAATGCCTATAAGAATATATGTTATGAAATAGATCATTAATAACATAGATTAATTACTAGAAATTCATAAGTTAAGGAAATAAATATATGTTATATGTTTTTACTTTTATATCATTAGATTATTGTTTATGCATTTAATATTTTAAAACTACTCGTCACTAATTTTCTATTTATTATTGCCAACGGTTGAAAGTAGGAGGAGTCAAATAAACAACCAATGTGATGAGAAATGTGATGACTGCCCCAATGATATGCCCAACTAGATGGGAGAAACAATTACAAACTTCATAATGACACTATTAACTAAATCCAGTTATGAATAGAAACCTAGACCATGAGGGGCACCCAAATACCTCTAAGAGATAATGAGCTAAGATTGAGAACCTTATGAGAAAAATCCATCTAACTTTCAATGAATCATTTGACCCCTTAATCAGGGAACAATTGATCAACTCCACTAAGAAAATATTATTCATCCTCCAATGTTCTGAGGGAGAGAAGGTTCCAATGTATGTTTCTCGTATAGAGGGAGAAGCTGATCAGTGGTGTATATTGATAAAAAATATGAAGTCTGAGGAAACATCGAAGCAAAGGGGTGGAAGGAATTCCAAAAAATGTTATTGATAAATATTTTCCTTGTACTCTCCAATAACAAATGGAAATATATTTCCTTTCTCTTAATAAAAATGATGAAAAATATATCAAGGATTACAAGGAACACTTCATAGGATTTTCACGATACACCTTTGGCTTTGTTATTACACCTGAATGTAAGGTTGATGGATTCTATTGTGGGATAAAACATAGTCTATGAAAAGCCTTGGAGATCTGTGGCTTTTATAGCTATGAGGAAATTGTTTGATGTTCCCTAAAAGTTGAAATAGAGGTCAATAAATCTCAAGTGTATCATGGGGATAAGAAGTGGAATGTGGAGTATAATTTTATCATTCTGATGGATAAATCTAATGGTGATAATAAATTTCAGAATTCCACTTGTCAAAGATGTAGAAAGAAGCACCCTAGAAATTTCCTAATGGGAATAATGAAATTATTTAGGTGTGGAAAAGAAGGGTAGCAAGATAATGATTGATGACATGGGAAACCCTCTAATGTGAAAGAGGAAAGGAATGCTCCAGTCAACCCTCAATGCATTGTTCATCACTACAACTACAAGGAACCCAAGAACTTTGTAAACCAATGCACTAAGCCAAGGGTTTTTAGAGACAACCAACAACCTCCAAGGCATTAATGGAGTGCTTTTTCCATCAAAACCACGAAAGTGGATAAAAAAACTAGGGACAGGAACACTAGTTATTCAATCAAGGATAGTGAACATAATTTTTTATTATGGTTCTACGCATTCCTTAAAATCATAAAAGTTTAGTATAACTATTCAAATACCATCACACATCATATAAGTGGGGTGAAAACAAAAAAATGGGGAAATTATTGCATCCCAAGTATATAACTCCTCTCCTTTTCACAAGTATTGGTCTAAAAATTCTAGAAAACCTTTTCATACCCTCTTTAGTGTAATTTTACATAATTCTAGGCACATATTGGATTTCCCTATATATGGCCAACAAAAATTTCTGTGATAAGGAAAACACACTCCATATTTCAAATTGACCCCAAATTATGTACAAGTATAAGGAGGAGGATTAATCTTCTTTAACACCATCATCAAAATAATGGATATAATATCACTATGATCAAGTGTATCTAGATCAAATGATTGATTCCAAGTAAAGATAAATCCATAAAGACATGCCTATTGTGAGGGAATACGCTGATGTGTTTCCTAAGGAATTTTCTAGTCATCCTATTAGCCAAGAGGTTGAATTTTCAATTGAGCTTATACCTGGGGAGTTGACATTATCCAAGACTCTATATAAAATGGATGTTTTTGATCTAGTGGAGCCAAAGAAAAAACAATATAAGAATTGGGATAATGGGTTCATATGCCTAAGTGCTTCACCATGGGGTACACCGGTCCTCTTATTCAAGAATAAGGATGTGCCAATGTTATCCTTAATGGATTATCATGAGCTCAAAAAATAAAAATAAAAAACAAGTATCCTATACAAAGGATTGATGACTTGTTCATTCATATATGTGGAGCACAATAATTATCTAAGGTGGATCTACGGTTGAAATATTACCATGTTTGGGTGAAGAAGGAGGATATCCCCAACACTACTTTCCGAACAAGGTAAAAGCACTATGGGTTCATATTGATGCCTTAAGGGATCACTAATAATCTATAAATATTTATAGACTTAATTAATAGAGTCTTTATAGATTAAACAGAAACTTATTTGTAGTCTGTATAGATGATATTGTAATATACTCCAAAAACAAGGAGGATCATGAGGAGAATCCGAGCATTGTTATAGAGACCATGGAAAAGGAGAAAATTTATGAAAAGTATATAAAATGTGAGTTTTGGTTGAAGTAGTTCTCATTTTTAGGACATATCTTCACATGTAATAGGGGATCTATAGACCCTTCAAAAATAGAAGCAATTTATGGATTCTTGAGGCCAACATCTATGATATATATCCATAGTTTCCTTGGATTAGCTGGGTATTATCATTGATTTGTGAGAAACTTATCACAATTGTCAAACCCTCTAACCAAGAAAACTCAAAAAGGAGTTTAGTTTTATTGGAATGATGAATGTGAAGAGAGATTCTAAGTGCTTAAAAGGAGGTTTATCATTGCTCTTGTTCTCACACAACCCATAAGTGGAAGGATTTTTGTGGTATTGAACGTTGTGTCAAAGAAGGGATTTGGTTGTGTGGTAATGTTGAAGGAAAAAGTCATAGCCTATGCTTCAAGGCTTCCAAATGTTCATGAATAGAACTAACCAACACATGATAAGGAGTTGGATGCAGTGATCTTCACCTTGAAAATATGGCGACATTATCTCATTGGGGAGAAGTTTGAAATATATAAGGATCACAAAATCCTCAAGAATATATTCACACAGAAAGAGCTGAATATGCGCTAATAAAGATGGTTAGTGCTAATCCAGGACTACGAATTCTCAATTCACTACCATCCCAGTAAATCGAATAAATTGGAAGAGTATAAAAGATGAAATGATCCAGTAATTATATCATTTATGATAATGGATATGGATCCAATCTTTATATACTTGAAAATAATGGTCATGGGAGTCACAAAGGAAGGATCATCATCAATCCTTTCACAAATGATTATTCAACCGTCCCTTCTAGAAAAGTTAAATGATGCTTAGAGAAATCATGTGGGAAGTAAAAAGAAAGTGGAATTGATAAGAAACGGGAAATACATGAAGTTCAATGTTAATGAAGAAGGTGTTGTGAGATTCAGTTCAATACTATGTGTACCTTCAAATCCTGAGTTAAAAAAGAAGCTATTGGATGATGCACATAGCTCAAACTTCTTCATCCACCTACGAAGTACAAATATGTATTGATATATCCGAGAGCACTATAGGCGGGACACTATAAATACATAGATCAAAGAGTATATAGAAAGATGACTTGTATGTCAACAAGTGAAAGTGTAAAGGCATAAATCTAAGGGGATGATGAAACCATTACCCATACATACATGGAAAAGGGAAAAAATGACAATGGACTTTGTTAATGGTCTTATGAAGATGTCAAGATGAAATAATTCTTTATAGGTTATAATGGATCATCTTACAAAGACTATGTAGATCATTTCAATTCGGGAGGATTTCTCACTGGATCAACAAGCATAGATATACACATCAGATAAGTGATATGGCTGTATGAAGTACCACTATCAATTGTATCCAATCGAGATATGAGAATCACCTCCATGTTCAGGAACAATATTCAAAAATGTAATGGTTCAGAACTCTCTAATCCATTACATTGTGAAAATATGGTGGTTGAGGTGTTCTAGGAGGTCAAAGTGACATATCCCCAACACTTTTCCAAAATTCCTATTCTGTGAACAGTTCCTTCAGTGAACAGTTCTATCAGTGAGGTTTTGTGAAGAGTTCTAATGGTGAGTTCTATCAGTAACCTCTAATGGTGAGGTCTATTAGTAGACTTGAACAGTGTTTCCAGAATGGTAACCTTCTAACGGTGACATTCTAATGGTAGACTTGAACAGTGTTTCCAGAATGGTAACCTTATATCGGTGACCTTCTAATGGTAGAATTGAACAGTGCTTCTAGAACGGTAACCTTCTATCGGTGACCTTCTAATGGTGACCATTAACAGTGTTTCCAAAATGATGAGGTTCTAACGGTGACCTTCTAATGGTATACTTGAACAGTGTTTCCATAATGGTGAGGTCTATTTGTAACCTCTATTGGCAACCTCTAACAATATGTGTATAGTAATGGTAGGTGTACAATGTTTCCAGATTCCTATAATTTCACCCCTATAGCATTTCCTTTGACATAAAATGCATTTAAATCCTCATTTTAATGAATCTTAAGGCTTATTCAAAGGCCATAAATCCTAAATTAATTATTCCTATGGCTTGGGATATTTTTACTTGGTCAAACCACGTGGGTTAATGCGATCCACTTTTAATGATGAATTAAGCGTATCTTAAACCGTCACCCCGTTAAAACTTCAAAAGGGACAAGATATCATCCTCCCTTGTTCTTCCTTTTTTTCTCAGCTATGGGATGATAGAACCTTTCAATACTTCCTGTTGGAGTTGCACAATCAAACTTTACTCCTCGGATTGGTTCTGCTCTGTTTTGATGCAACCGAGCTATATCGGTCAATCTTCGATATAAGGTATGTTTTATAGTCATTATTTTGTGATCATATTCTCCTATTTCTCCCTTCCATGTTATAGAACGTAATCGCCATGCTTCTAATGGTGTTTTTCTAGGGGTTTGGTTGGTGTGGTCGTACCGTGGCATCCTTGGGTGGATGCAGTTGGTGCGAGAGGAGGATCGTGACCCGTTGTGTGGATAAAGAACGTCAAGAACTCTCCGAGTTAGGGGATTCATTGCTTCTCTTTTCTTTTACGTGCAACTGTATTGTTATCATGTTTAATCCCACTAGATGACAATTGAATTGAAATAATAAATATTTTAAGCAGATAAATAAGTTGATATCGATCGTATGTTATTGCCTCTTGTTTTTCTAGATAGTGTGATATCTAGGCTTGATTTGATTAGCCATTCGTTCTTGATGGATATTGGTAAAGAACATAAATTTGGATTAATTGATAATTGTTTGGATAAAGATAATGAGTAATGTAAACAAATCTGGTTGTAGTTGTAATTCGATGTTAATCAAATTGGCACAGTAAGCATGTTTAATTATTTATGATAGCTTACTGATTAGGTTTCCCAAATTTGGAACCTACGAGTAACAACTTTTTTAATTCAAGATGGATTAAATAATTGATTGGTTGATAATTCCTTAAAGGGTTATGAGTTACCCTCTTGATTGTTAAAGGGCCAAGAGCCCAATTAATGTGGTGTTTGTTTTCCTACTGCCTGTGCTATGATGTGATCCTGGATGGCTGTTATGATATGTGGGGGCATGGAGGCTTTTGGTTGTGGTAGAAGATGATGCCTAGAGTGGCAAGATGCATCGGTTTTTGCATGTTGGTGTTGGGGAGGACACCAGGGATGATATAATGGGATGGATGTGATTGTTGGATTCTTGGTGATTTTGATTAGTTGTTTATCTTCTTTACTTTTCCCCACTACTCAAGGAAGCTGGTCTTACTTACCCTTCTTTCGAAAGAGGCGAAGACACGTGGGGTATGCCATGTTCTTTCCATGTTTAGATTATCAAGGAAGGATGGGTATATGATTTTTCTATAAGTGGAAAAGACTCGACGGTTAGTACATCTACTCACCATGTTGAGCCCCCTTGTGTTTAGTAGCATAGAATGTTTTTCTAGAATTCTTGGGAATGTGGGAAAGTAATTCTTTAATGAATAATTGAATAAATAGTGTTAAACCATGGGGATGGAGTTTCTGGAACATAATGATGAGGTCATAATTTTTTTTGAAGTAACAATTGACTTTGGGTGTGATGCTAATGAAATTTAATCTGGAATTGTCCATGGTTAATTAATGTTTAAATAATTAATTAATGTACACTTAAACTGATAAAAAGGAAATGAAGTAATCTAATAAAGATCTTTAAATGGTTGTGTGCTTATAGGATACCTAGTCTTAGAAGTAGCAACCTAGAGTCTAAGAGACGTTACCTGCAGTTGTGTCTAAGGCTAGGTAATGCCCATAGTGTGGTTGTGAGATATAATATATTCTGTACTTTTTGTGTTTCTATACACTACTCCACCATATCAGTAAGGGCAACTGACACCTCGGGGATTATAAGCCCCGGGGGGTGTTTTCCCCAACATCCTAGTGGGAGGATGGATGGCTGACTACCCACTTTGGCCCCACTCTCTTCTCTTGGTAGTTACTGGTGCTGGCAGTCACATTGGTTAGTTTTCCCCATATATGTGTGTATAGGGTTGTAATGTCTTGTGGTAATTCACACACATATATTCTGGATATAGTTTTCTATGGACTACTATAGGTGTAACATGTATAAGATGTGATGGCTTGAGGATCCTTACTCAGTGTATGGGATGTAAAAGATTGAGGTATAATACCCGACGTATGATAGACATTATGCGAGATCTGGTGGATCTTGGAAAATACCTAGTTACTTTGGTGTGTGGACGTGGTGGTTTTGTTGCACGAGGTGCATATTGTGGTGCTTCACCCAGGTGTCTGCGGGCAAGCCTTTTTGGAGAGAGATGCTCAGGATGTGCAACGTTGGGGAAAAGCGGAAAACCAGTGGGGAAGTAGTAGTGGGGTACCCTTGATATTCTTTATTATATGATATATTCTTGTATGTGTTACTTGGTGAGAGTATCCATAGTGAGGTTGAGAACATAGTATACCTGTTTAGGTGACGAGTTAGTTTCACTTGTTGTTCACTGTGATTTAGCATGCTTTCTTTACTTTTTCATGAGAGGATTCGAGGAGGATCCTACCAAGTATACTATTATACTCACCCTATGTATATATAAACTGTTTTCAGGTCACTTGGAGCAGGTTGGAGATCAATCTGGTTTCTACTAGCTCGGGGTTGCAGGAGATGTTCAGGCTTGTGGTTGCTGCTGTTTTTACTTTCTTTTGGGTACTTGCAGTTTTCACCTTTCAGTTGTAGTACTTCTACATGAAATTTCATATGTGTACTTGGGTTTTTTATTATATTTCAGTCTAAGTTGGAGTTGACTGGTGTCAATCTTATCTCTCTCTTCCTCATGTGTTCTCTTAGAGGGTAATGCCTCCCATTTTGTGTGTTTATTATACCCTCGGTGCTAGTCGCCAACCCTGGGTCTACTAAAGGAGGGACTCGAGGGTCATTATCTCCCTTCTCACATTGCCGGCCCAGGAGGGGTACACTTTGTGGGGAGGGGGTCATGATAGAGTGGTATCAGAGGTCTGGTTGAGGGTAGGATGGAGTTTGGATTTAGGAACAGGTGAGGTTGCATGGGTTGGTAGGGCAATGGTGTCATTCATGTATAGAAAGTGAGGTAAACACTAGAGATCGGCTTAGACATAGGTGTTTAGGGCCCCCTATGATATGATGTATGAACATTTAAGTTTATAATGGCTACTAAATGAGGTGATACTAGTTGCAGGGTAGAGACCTAGGAAAGGATCATGAATCATTCTTTTTTATTCCTGTGTTTGAATGGGAAGAACTTGGGATAGGTTAACCTAAAATGAATAAAAGAAAACAATTAATTAATTAATCTTGAGTCTTCCATATTCTAGGTTTAGGAGATCTAACAGTTTTTTATTTTATAGGTATGACTCCAGGTCGAGGTCCTCATCAGGTTTGCACAGAAAATGTCCAGCAGGTTGTTCCAACAGATCGCTGTAGGGTAGATTTTGATGACGATGACACTTGGAGGAAGACACTTAGAGAGTTTTAGCGCCAAAGTCTGTAGAAGTATGAGGGCTCTATTTTAGAAGCAGTCACGAAAGGATGGTTAGAGGATATCGATATCGGCTTCAGTTCGATTCGTGCTCATAAGGAGCACTGGGTGTCCTTGGTTGTGACGATTCTGCATGGAGCAATGAGGAAGTAGTGGTTCTTGTTCCTTGGTGATCGTGAGGAGTCAACGATCTCATGGGAGGTTTTTCTAGATAGTTTTAGAGTCAAGTTTCTTTCTTCGATTGCGAAGGCGTCCAGTCACCCAGAGCTTCTTACCCTTTGGTAGGGGATCTCTAGTGTTCGAGAGTTTGGAATCTGTTTCAGGAACATTTTACGATATGCTTCAAACCTGTTACCACATGAGGAGGATAGGGTGATTAATTTTGAGGAGGCTTTGCATCCAGAGATCCAGTGTCAGGTCACCCCATTTATGCTAAAGGCGTATCTGGAGGTGCTGGCGAGGGAAGGGTTTGTTGAGAGAACTTTGTCCAGGACCAGATCATCATGATAGGGGAATCGTTATGATTCCTCGCGAAGTAGAGCTATAGCCTGGGGTTCCCGTTTTTTAGGGAAGAAGAGTTTCCGTTCAGTCGAGGGTTGGTCCCAACCCTTCACATCTCATTTCTCTAGATGAAACAACTCTCAAGACTATGCCAAGGGATCAGGTGCTTGCTTTTCTTATGGTGGTCATGGTCATCAGCAGCGGGAGTGCCCGACCTTTTAGGGCAGTCATCGTGCGCTAGGTGCTACGCTCTAGGTTCCTCCTTTTAGGTAGTTCCATACGATGTAGCAGTATCCAGTTGCACCAGCTTTAGATCAACAGAGGGTAGATGGGGCAGGTAGAGGACAACCCCATAACGCTCCCCATCCTTAGAGAGTAGAGCACGACCGTGGTGGTGGTCTTCATCAGGGTCAGAGAGGCCGTGGAGGAGGTCATGGTCAGCTTTATGCTCTAGTGTTACCAGATCCAAGTGAACTAGACGTCGTTCGAGGTACCCTTTGATTGTTTTCTACCTTGGTGTATGCCTTTTTTGATTCAGGCGCGACACACTCCTTCATATCACCAACCCTTGTCCATGCTTTGGGACTTGATGTAGAGAGGCTTCCAGTGCCCTTGGCGTTGACTACGCCAGTTGGAGGTTGAGATGACTTGTTTGAAGTATGTAGAGACTGTGAGCTAGTGTTGGGGAAACACCACTATTGGGGAGATTTCCTATGTTTATAAATACAACCATATGATGTCATCCTCGACATGGATTGGTTGTATTCAGTGCAGGCTATCATGGATTGCTTCAGGAATAAGGTCATCTTCATTGGTGCAGATATAGAGCAAGTTGTGTTTGTTGGTGAGCGAGATCCTCAGATGGGTCATAGGAATGTTACATCCTTATCATCCATGATGGCTGAGATGATGTTTATTTCATCAGAGATTTAGCAGTTGGCATTTCCTAGGGTCGTAGAGGAGTACCCTGATGTCTTTCTAGAAGAGGTTGTAGCATTACCCCCTCGATGAGAGATCGAGTTTGGGATTGAGCTACAACTAGAAGCATCTCTTATCTCTATGTATCCATATAGGATGGCCCCTTCTGAGTTACGAGAGATACAAATATAGATTGATGGTCTATTACAGTGCGGTTTTATTTGGCCAAGCGTGTCACCATGGGGTGCACCCGTTTTTTTCGTGAAGAAGGCTAATGGTAGTTTGTGGTTGTGTGTCAATTATCGTCGCTTAAAAAAAGTGACAATAAAGTATCAGTATTTTCTTCTGCGGATTGATGACTTATTTGATCTACTGAAGGGTTCAAGTTAGTTCTCAAAGATCGACTTGCGGTCAGGATATCGTCAGATGCATGTGAAGGATGAGGATATCCTGAAGACCGCATTCTGTTGTCTTCATGGGCATTATGAGTTCGTTGTAATTCTGTTTGGCGTGATGAATTCTCTATCTATATTCATGGGATTTATGAATGTTGTGTTTCGTGAGTTCCTGGAGAAGTTTGTGGTAGTTTTCATCGATGACATCATTGTGTAATCCACATCTGAAGAGGATCATGCAGAGCATCTACAAGCCGTTTTTGGGGTTGTTCGCCAACATAAACTATTCGGGAAGTTGTCGAAGTGTGAGTTTTGGGATCGAGAAGTCCGTTTCTTGGGTCATGTTGTGTCCCAACAGGGATTAGCTATGGATCCATCGAAGATAGAAGTAGTTGTGTCTTGGGTAGCACCCAAGATAGTGTCAGAGGTGGGAAGTTTCTTTGATCTCACAGGATACTACAGGAGGTTTGTAGCCAATTTCTCACGAGTTTCAAATCATCTAACAGCTTTTACTAGGAAGGATTAGGCATTCATATAGACTGATCAGTGTCAGGTAGATTTTGAGTATCTAATGGATAAGTTAGTAAGTGCTCCAGTCCTTTGTCTTTCAGCTGAGGGAGTTCAGTTTGATGTTTTCTGCGATGCGTCACATCTGGGGTTAGGCTATGTTCTCATGCATCAGAGGTCAGTTTTTTCTTATGGGTCTCAGTAGTTGTGTTCCCATGAACGCAACTATGCCACCCATGATCTTGAGTTGGCAGCCGTGGTGTTTACTCTGAAGTTGTGGAGACATTACCTCATTGGTGAGCGCTTTGTGGTTTTCACTGATCATAAGATTTGGAGGTATGTTTTCTCCCAGCGTGACTTGACCTTACTACAACGTCATTGGATGGAGTTATTACAAGAATACAACTTCGAAATATCGTATACACCTAGAAAATGGAATGTTGTAGCGGATGCGCTGAGAAGAAATTCATGTAGTGATGTTGTGCGTGAATCCGGTGATTCCTGGAGAGTAATGGAAGAACTGTCAGCATTGAATCTTGATATGGTAGAAGTTTGGGTTAGAGGTTGTCATTTTCAAATGATGGTACAGTCATCCCTGGTGCAGAAGGTGGAAGAGTCCCATTTGGGGGATCTAGAGGTGGAGGTTTAGAGAGACCAAGTTGTTTGTGGCACATCCCCTGATGGTTGGTTAGAGGACGAACAACACCGATTGTTGTATCTTGGAAGGATTTTTATTCCCTTGACGATGTGTGAGATGGTTCTACTAGAGTTCCATAGTTAACCCTTAGCAGTACATCCTAGCATGAAAAAGATGTACCGATCCTTGAGGAGTTAGTTTTGGTGGCCTAGGTTGAAGCGTGCGGTTGCGGAGTTTGTGTCACGATGTTTAGTCTGCCAGAATGTGAAGGCTGAACATCGTGTTCCTGGTGGTATTCTCCAGCCATTAGAGATTCCTTAGTGGAAGTGGGAGGACATCTCAATGGGATTTTTTACAGGTTTACCTTGAGCTTCGGGAGTACATGATGCAATTTGGGTGGTAGTGGATCATTTAACAAAATCGGCCCACTTCATATCAATCAAGGAGTTGAGCTCAGTGGAAGTTTTGTTGAAGAAGTATTTAGATGAGGTGGTGAGAATTAATGGAGTCCCTAGGACAATCATTTATGATTGAGATCCTTTTTTTACCTCCATGGTTTGGAGAGGTCTCCAACATGATTTTGGTTCTCAAATATGCCTTAGCACTGCTTTTCTTCCTCAAACAGATGGTCAGACAGAGTGAACCATCCAGACTCTTAAAGACATGTTACTCTCTTGTGTTCTTGATTTTGGAGGCTCATGGATAAGGCACTTACCCTTGGTGGAGTTCACTTAAAACAATAGTTTTCACTCCACCATTAGTATGGAACCTTTTGAAGCCTTGTATGGCTGTCCTTGCCGTTCTCCATTGTGTTGGACTGAGGTCGGAGAGTCAGCAGTTTTCAGACTGGAACTAGTGTAGAATACAACAGATATGGTTCAGGTGATTTGTGAGAGGATGAAGACAACACAAGATCTTCATAAATCATATGCTGATCAAAGAAAAATGCCCTTAGAGTTTAATTCTAGGGATCATGTGTTTTTGAAGGTGACTCCCCATCGTGGGCAGTGAAGGTTTGGTCGTGGAAGTAAGCTTTCTCCCCAGTTTGTTAGGACTTTCGAAGTGTTAGCTCACGTTGGAGTTGTGGCGTATCAAGTAGCACTTTCCCCACAGATGATTCAGATACATGATGTTTTCCATGTATCGCAGCTCCGCCGTTAGCTTCATGATGACTCTCACATCATCGATTGGGGAGAGATCTATGTTGATGATGATGCAACCTTCAAGGAGCGACCTGTGGATATCCAAGACCACAAGGAGAAGGTGTTACTCAAGCATTCTATCCCCTTAGTTTGTGTCTTATGGCGACATGGTGGAATGGAGGAGATTACCTGGGAATGTGAGTCACTGATATGTGCTTAGTACCCATAGTTTTTTGATGTTTAACTCTTTTCATGTAATGACGTTCCATTGTGGTTAGACCTTTCATGTTTTATTTATGAATTTATTTTGTTGATTTTGTGGCTTTCTCTCTTTTGAGAGGCATCTCGATGTATGGTTGTTCGGACCCCGTTTATTTTTTTGTCTCTTTAGGTTTGTTTTGAATTCTCAAGGATGAAAATGTTTTGAGAGGTATCTGATGTAATGGATCAGACCTCTCCGGTCCATTACTTTGTGAAAATATGGTCTTTGAGGTGTTCCGGGAGGTCAAAGTGACATATCCCTAGAACTTTTCCAAATTTCCAATTCTGTGAACAGTTCCATCAGTGAACAGTTCTATCGGTGAGGTTTTATGAATAGTTTTAACGGTGAGGTCTATCGGTAACCTCTAACGGTGAGGTCTAACGGTAGACTTGAACAATGATTCTAGAATGGTAACCTTCTAATGGTGACCTTCTAATGGTATACTTGAACAGTGTTTCCAGAACGGTAACCTTCTATCAATGACCTTTTAATAGTAGACTTGAACAATGTTTCTAGAACAAAAACCTATTATCGATGACCTTCTAACGGTGACCATGAATAGTGTTTCCATAATGGTGAGATTTTAATGGTGACCTTCTAATGGTAGACTTGAACAGTGTTTCCAGAACGGTGAGGTCTATCGGTAACCTCTATCAGTAACCTCTAACGGTAGGTGTACAGTAATGGTAGGTGTACAGTGTTTCCAGATTCCTACAGTTTCACACATGTAGCATTTCTTTTGATGTAAAATGCATTTAATGCCTCATTTTAAGGACTCTTAAGGCCAATTTAGAGGCCATAAATCCTATATTAATTTTTCATATGGCTCAGGATGTTTTTACTTGGTCAAACCACATGGTTTAATGCGATCCGCTTTTAATGGGGAGTTAAGCGTATCTTAAACCGTCACCCCATTAAAACTTCCAAAGGGACAAGATATCATCCTCCCTTGTTTTTCCTCTTTGTTCTCTGCTATGAGATTCTAGAACCTTTAAATACCTCCCTTAGGAGTTGCATAATCAAACTTTACTCCTCGGATTGGTTCCGCTCTATTTTGATGCAACCGTGCTATATCGGTAAATCTACGATATAAGGTATGTTTTATAGTCGTTCCTTTGGGATCATCTTCTCCTATTTCTACCTTCCATATTATAGCATGTAATCTCCATGATTCTAATGGGGTTTTTCTTGGGGTTTTGTTGGTGCGGTTGTACCGTGGAATCCTTGGGTGGATGCAGTTGGCGAGAGAGGAGGATCATGACCCGTTGTGTGGATAAATAACGTCCAGAACTCTTCGAGGTAGGGGATTCATTGCTTCTCTTTTCTTTTACGTGAAAATGTATTGTTATAATGTTTAATCCCACTAGATGAAAATGGAATTGACATGATAAATATTTTAACCGGATAAATAAATTGATATTGATCGTATGTTATTGCCTCATGTTTTTCTAGATAGTGTAATATCTATGCTTGATTTGATTAGCTGTTCATTCTTGATGGAAATCGGTAAAGAACATAAATTGGGATTAATTGATAATTGTTTGGATAAAGATAATGAGTCATGTAAACAAATCTAGTTCTATTTGTAATTCAATGTTAATCAAATTAGCGCAGTATACATTTTTTATTATTTTTTATAGCTTTCTGATTAGGTTTTCTGAATTTGGATCCTACGAGTAAAAAATCTATTAATTCAAGATGGATTAAAGAATTTATTGGTTGATAATTCCTTAAAGGGTTCTGAGTTACCCTATTGATTATTAAATGGACAAGAGCCCAATTAATGTGGTGTTTGTTTTCCTACTGCTTGTGCTATGATGTGATCCTGGATGGCTATTGTGATATGTAGGGGCATGGAGGCTTTTGGTTGTGGTAGAAGATGACACCTAGAGTGGCGAGATGCATCGTTTTATGCATGTGGGTGTCAGGGAGGACACCAGGGAAGATGGAATGGGATGGATGTGATTGTTGGATGCTTGGTGATTTTTATTGGTTGTTTATCTGCTTTCCTTTTCCCCACTGCTCAAGGAATCTGGTCTTACTTACCCTTCTTCCAAAAGAGGCAAAGACACGCGGGGTATGCCACGTGGTTTCGGTGTTTATCTTCTCAAGGAAGAATGGGTATATGATATTTCTATAAGCGGCAAAGACTCGACGGGTAGTACATTTACTCACCGTGTTGATCCCCCTTGTGTTTAGTAGCATATAATGTTTTTATATAATTCCTGGGAATGTGGGAAAGTAATTATTTAATGAATAATTGAATAAATGGTGTTAAACCACAGGGATGGAGTTGCTGGAACATAAAGATGAGGTTGTAATTTTTAGAAGGAACAATTGACTTTGGGTGTGATGCTAATGAAATTTAATCTGGAATTGTTCATAGTTAATTAATGTTTAATGAATTAATTAAAATACACTGGAACTGATAAAAATGGAATGAAGTAATCTAATAAAGGTATTTAAATGGTTTTGTGGTTATAGGATACCTAGTCTTATAAGTAGCATCCTAGAGTCTAAGAGACTTTAGCTGCAGTTGTGTCTAAGGCAAGGTAATTCCCATAGTGTGGTTGTGAGATATAATATATTCTATAATTTTTCTGTTTCTATACGCTACTCCACCCTGTTAGTAAGGGAAACTGACACCCCGAGGATTCTGAGCCCTGGGGGGTGTTTTCCCCAACATTCTGGTTGGAGGATGGATGTTTGACTACCCCCTTTGGCCCCACTCTCTTCTCTTGGTAGTTACTGGTGCTGACAGGAACATTGGTTAGTATTCCCCATATATGTGTGTAGAGGGATGTAATGGACTGTGGTAATTCACACACATATATTCTTGACCTAGTTTTCTATAGACTACTATAGGTGTAATGTGTAATGGCAGTGATGGATTGAAGATCCTTACTTGGTGTATGGGCTGTAATGGCTTGAGGTATAATACCCGACGTATGATACACATTATGCAAGCTGTGGTGGCTCCCAGAAAATACCTTGTTACTTTGGTGTGTGGGTGTTGGTTCATTGTCATGTGGATTGAGGGTGGCAGTGTAGGAGTGTTAGGTTAGGCTTGGGGAGAGGTGCCCCCAACCGAATGCTGTTTTAGCCAGGCAGTCATAATTATCCAGTACAACCATCCATGATGTTGCGTGCATGGAAGTCACCCCTAGTGCTGGCAGACAAATTCACAATGTGGATTGGAAAGACACAAATAAAAAATCATAGTACATGGGCTACAGATTTGAGCATCATTGAGGTTTAGAGTTTCCTGAGTAGGTCTCACATACTAGTTCATCTTATGCTAATACAGTGAAGTTCGATGGAATGGATACTCTATCTCTTAACCATTTCATAGTATTGGAAGGCGAAGTGTTCCATGTTTTAGAGGGAAGGGATACAAAAGTGGCTGATCATGGAGAGATCATTACCTCGAAATTGGAGGGTTCTCAAGATGAAAGTGATTTAGATTTGGACTCCCCTGTTGAGCCCAAGAAAGTGGGAATTTCGTAGGAATATATTTTATTCTATTCAAAGAAAGGTAAAAACACCATAATTGACTCAGAAGGGTTAATAAAACACTCTCAGAGGCCATGGAAGAAAAAAGACTACTCCTTACCTATCCCTCCTGCCACCAAGTCCTCAAGAAAAGGGAAGATTATGTAGATGTCTCCCAAATAGGTGAGGACATATTCTATAAAAAAACTTGATCCACATGTAGGGAAATCATTTATCACTGACCCAATAGATTCAAGAAAGAAGATGATTGTACCAAATATTCTTCAAAGAGGGAGTGAATTGATGTAATGTGATGAGTGGGAAACCATCCTAAATTGCAATGAATAATTATTTTATAATGTATTAGAGGTCATCACTATGAAAGTGGAATTTGACAGGTTGATAGGTGGTTCCAGGCCAACCATTCTAAGGAGAAGGGTTCATGGTCCTAGAAACAACTTGTAATTTTGGCACGTGAATTCAACGGGTAGAAGAATACTGTGGAAGAGATCATACAAACTTGGGAAAATATGGTTTATAGTTTTTAAAACCTCCTCAATGCTGATCTGGACAAGAAGGATCCCAACCTCCAATGGAATCTAATCAGAGGTAAGGTCCCTAAAAGCCTCAAATTGAAACTCATAGATTCGTCTATTTCATATCATATTGCTTGACTATTTTTTGTGTCTATATTGGTTTTTCACTTTCCATTAAAAGTGATTTTTTCATAATTTAAAATATATTTAGAGGAGGAAGAGAAGGTTCTTCTACAAACATACCTCCCTTATTCAATATAAATGATTATGATCAATGGAAGATTAAAATTAAAATTCATACGAAAAGTATGTGATGTTAAATATGGACTACTATAGAAGATAAATATTGGTTTCCTACTAATTCTAGAGTTACTTGGTTTGAAAATATTAAAGTTTCATATAATAATAATTGTAAAAAAATAAATTATTTAAACTATACTTTAGGGGATGAATAATTTAATAGGATTTTTTATGTAAAACTACTTATGATATTTTGGACACTTTTTCTGTTTCCCATGAGGTAATGTCCAATATTAATGAGATGAGGCTCATTACTTATACTATTAATTATTATAATTTTAAAATGAAGAATGATGAACCCATTTCTGAAATATATCTTGGGTTTAATAATATTTTCAAAATATTAGTTCCCTTGGAAAACCAGTATTTAATAAAGATCAAATTATGAGACTTCTAAGATTACCAATATAAATATAGAGAGACACATCTTTTTCAGTCTGAGAATCATGCGATAGAAGTAAACTGCCCGTGAGAGAGTTGATTGGAAAACTTATTATGTATGAAGAGGAATTGAAAATAAACCATTAAGAAGATGAGGATCCTAAAAGAATGTTAGTATCTTTCAAGACTACCACACCTACACAACAAAAGGAAAAAGAGAAAGAGAAAGTACAAGCTGCCACTTCCAGTGATAGTGACTCACCTCATAATAGTGATAAGGATTTGGATCACCAATCTAGAGTATTTATAAGTTAGATATGGATATTTTCTTTTATAAAGTAAAATTCTAAAGGAAAGTATGAAAACATAGGAAACTGGAAGGAATATTCTAAGAAAGATGATGTTCCAAAATAAGTTGTTTTCTATGAATGTAAGATAAAAGGACACATACAATTTGACTGTCCAAAGGTGAAGTTCAAAAATAAATATGAGGATAAGGATAGAAGATACAAAAATTCCATGAAAAAAATATGGCGTTCTTTACAGGATAGCACCAGTGACTCTGATGCATTGCGTGAAGAAAATCCCGATAGAACCAATATGTGTTTCATGAATAAATTTAGTGAGGTATTTGATTTAACTAATATTTATAATATTCTACCTCTGTAAATTTTTTTTAATAATTTTGAAACTAAATAATTAGATAATGATAATATGTAAAATGAAGAATTATTTTAGTACTATGGTATTCTAGTTGATACATTTAATAAGTTAAAGGAAATGTATAAAAGTCTTAAAAGGAAACATGCTCTAACTATAAATAAAAAATATGAACTGTCTATTGAAAAAGAAAAAAATGATGAGCTACACAAAGAAAACACTTAACTAAAACTTTTTAATGATAAATTGAATAAAGTTATATAAAAATTGAAAAATGGTAGAGAGAAACTCACACAAATTTTTGGAAATCAAGTTGCACCCAAATATGGTACTGGAATAGGATATGGGCCTGAAAGTAGAAATATATAAAACCACTTTTGTTCCCAAATCAAGACATAAAGGTTATACTACCAATAATTTTTAAAAATAATCTTACAAGGTTTTTATTTCTAAAAGTTTTCAATCTATTTATAGGAAACCCATTAGGAAAATATGGGTCCCAAAGCCTTTATTACTGACATTTTTGGACCCAAATAAATTTGGGTAAAAAAATCATTTCTTTTTTAAAACATGTTTTGTATAAAAAATGATTGATGAACTCTTATAGAATTATATGGTACTTAGATAATGGATGTTCAAAACATATTATAGGATATTATTCATGTTTCAAGATCCTTGTAGACGCCGAAAAAGTCCGCAACTCCTAGAGGAATTTTCGAAATGATGAAGTGAAGTCATATTCGGACTCAGAGGCCCAGTCCAGATGGCCCGGAAGTGGTGTGCGGAATTAAGGAGGACTTGTGCGAAAAAATTTTGTCCACATGAAGGAAGTCTGGGATTCACATAAAAACACCAGGATGGCATGAAATTTTGTACGCCCAGTTCCACGTGGTGAGGCCTTTCGCACTGACGGATCCTGGCATGGAAGATTTCGTGCGCCACCTAGATTCTGTGCCTGTGGATGACTATAAATAGAAGGCGACCCTTTCGGTTTTGCGATTGAGGAATTTGAACCGGCCCCCGTGCACGCAATTGCGTGCACAATATGGCCTTGATTTGTGTTTCTTTTTCACGCCAAGTCGCCCCGGGATCTGCTTTTAAGCGAGATCCCCATGTATTAGACTAAACTCCAACCCCTTCGGGGTCCGCCCATTGCGCACAATTCCTTCTTTTGCACGTAGGCCGGCCAAGATGCGCGCAATACATTCTTTGCACACACAACCCTTCTATTGCGTTCAATTACTTCTTTTGCGTGCAATATCTTCCTTTTTGCGCTGACCCGGCCTTTTTCACGTGCATCCCTGAATTGCGCGCTGACCCGGTGTTTTCCACGCAGAAGCTGTAATTGCGCGCATGACAGCCCTATTGCGCGCAGCCTATCCTGAATGTCGCTCCTATTACGTGCAACGGTATATAGGCTTGTTCCCGCTGGTCCATACCGTGGGGGCTGCGCCCCCACACCCCCGCTCAGGGTCAGTGCCGGTCTGCGGTGCTAGACCTCTGGGCCGGTCCTTTCGCTACCATCACAGACCCCCATTAAAAATGGAGAGTCACACCACAAACTTTTCGGGCCGGGATGTCAGGGTTTCCCATTGCGCACCCACTATCCACCTATGGAATAACATGACTTGAGATACTCTTATGCACACCATGAAATACCTTGAGTTGACATATTCCTCTTGGTCCCTTTCACATGTCGTGAGTCAAGATTCTTATCATCAATTCCCGTGAGTAGAATTCCCTATCATTCAGCAATAGGATGCCTCTTGTTTAAAATAAGAGATGCCTTGTGCACCAAGCATGATATTCCAGTAGTCCTATCTACATGACTATAAACTGTAGTAAACCCTGTTTTCCAAACATAGGATGCCTCTTGTTCAAAAGAAGAGATGCCTTGTGTGCCAAGCATGAGATTACAGTAGTCCTATCTACATGACTATAAACTATAGTAAACCCTGTGTTCCAAACATAGGATGCCTCTTGTTCCAAATAACAGATGCCTTGTGCGCCAAGCATAAGATGCCAGTAGTCCTATCTACATGACTATAAACTGTAGTAAACCCTATGTTCCAAACATAGGATGCCTCTTGTTCCAAATAAGAGATGTCTTGTGTGCCAAGCATAAGATGCCAGTAGTCCTATCTACATGACTATAAACTGTAGTAAACCCTATGTTCCAAACATAGGATGCCTCTTGTTCCAAATAAGATATGCCTGGTGTGCCAAGCATAAGATGCCAGTTGTCCTATTTACATGACTACAAACTGTAGTAAACCCTGTGTTCCAAACATAGGATGCCTCTTGTTCCAAATAAGAGATGCCTTGTGTACCAAGCATAAGATGCCGGTAGTCCTATCTACATGACTATAAACTGTAGTAAACCCTGTGTTCCAAGCATAGGATGCATCTTGTTACAAATAAGAGATGTCTTGTGTTCCATGAATAAGATGCATAATGCCATGATTACAGTGGAGTAATATCAAGAGCGTTGTAATCTATTCAAACATTCCATCACTCCACCTCACGCTTTGCGTGTCATTCATTCGAATTTGCATCCACTTCCAAGTCTGGAGGGACCCCCAAACAGTATGGGCGATTGACCTGTGTCCTCCTGCTATGACAATATCGATGAAAGACCGTTGGTCCGCCTGTTTTCACAATATGGATGATTGACCTATGGTCCGCCTGCTGTCCTGGGCCAACGTCCCGGAAGACCGATCGACGATATTTGAGTTCGGCCCTGTGTTGTGAACATGGTCAGCAGTAAGCCCTCATTTGTTGTCCTCATTTCAAGATAACGTGACAGGATGCTGTGTTGCGTACATGGTCATCAGTTATCCTCTATCGCCACGCCACTCTCATTGCATTCTGAATGTCGGGAATGTGATTCACACTTTTCATGTCCCTTTGTTCGGTCCGATTCCAACGCACTTGGCATTATCCTGCTTGTGCACTAGCGTATAGGTGCATACCTCAACACATCAGTGAGTTGGGATGCCCTCATGGCCAGACACGAGGAAGAAATTATGGGCTGCTTCCATGCGTAAGCCCCATCTATCGCAACCACGCTAACGTGGACCCCTCAATGGTTCACCCTATGGCCCCCCTTCACTACGGCCTTGCTGATGCCTTCCCTCCCACAAGGGGTAGAGGTCATTGGGCGTGTAATCCCTAGGGGTGTGGAGTGAACCCACCTCGTCCGAGTTGCAGGACGTTAAACTTCCAAGCACCTCGTCCTCAACACATGACGTTAAACTATGGTCTGACCCCATGCCTCGCACGCAGGGTCCCCCCAGACAGGATAAACTTTATGCCCACTCATCTCCACAAGAATGGATTCTTTCTCACATGGAATGAGATCCTCCTTGTTGGAGTGGAGTTTGTCCATGGGGGAAGGGCTGCCTCAGAGCGTAATCCCCTAGCCTCTATTGCGGAAGATATCACCCATGCGCCTCCGTATGGGCCTCCATCTTGGAGTATGCCCGGGCACTAAGGGCTGCTAACTATGCGTAAGCCCCTGTTTCCTCTTTGGTCTACTCAATGCGTAAGCCCCTTTTCGCTTCTCATGGATGCACCCTTTGCGACATGATCATCTGGTCCCTGCTGCCTCTTGTTTCTCACACCGAGCATGAATCACATGGGCTTAGAGCACGCATCGACCATGACATCCTCTATGGGATGCCTCAGAGGGTAAGCAGCATCCCAGTGAACTAGGTGGACTTTCATCCGTGCTAACGCACGGTACATTGGAAGCCTCCACGAGGTTTAAGCCCATCACCCGGTCATTCTGACCCCTCTTTCGTGTCGGTTCGCCAATCCCACGGGCCACCTCAGAGCGTAATCCCCATGACCTAGTCCCACATGACGTTAAACTGTATGCCTCTCCCCGCATGATGTTAAACTGTATACCTTCGTCCCGCATGACGTTAAACTGTATGCCTTCGTCCCGCATGATGTTAAACTATACCTCACCCTGCATGATGTTAAACTGCATCTTAGTCTAGCGGTAAGCTTTATGACCATCCCAAACTACGTGGACTTTGATCCGTGATAACACATAGTACGTAGGAAGCCTCCATGAGGTTCAAGCCCATCACTCAGTTGTTCTGACCCCTCCGCGTCGGTTCACAACCACCGTTATGGGCCGCGCCAGAGTGTAAGCCCCATATCCGACACCCAAGTCTCATCCGGACCTCTCCCTTGAGCCCACGTGCCTCGGGAAGCTCATTCCCTAGCCCGGAGGTCTCACTTCCTCCAGGCTCCAATCCATGTGTCCATTCTCATGGGTCGTGTCTTCAGGTGTCCCATCATATCACCAAACTATGCAGACTTTGATTCCTTGCCATGGGGATACATAGGAAGCCTCGATGAGGTTCAAGCCCCCCATCACTCCATCACCCATCCTGATCCTTACCTGGACCGCCACATCCCGATGGGATCATGCCATCTCATTCCACTCTATAGTATCCAGGAAGCCGCCCACGTGCTGGCCCCAACATCGGTGTTCCCCCTAGGGGGTCCTTCAATCTGATCCACTCTCAGTGTTCCAATCAGTATGATCCATCTTCGTAAGACATTAAACTCGTGACATACCCCGTTTTAAACATGGGAAGCTGAGGAAAACCTAAGATGGCACACGATCCCCAGCATTCGATGTGGGATGCCTCGGGCTTCCGCACCCTCGAGAATCCCTATAATAAGGTAAAGAAGACAGACATTCCAATCCCCAGCATCAAGACACGCCGATGACACCCCAGCATGACCATTCTCCTCACCGAAGGTTGCTACCCCGACTAGACCCCTTGGAGCTTCTCGACGGAAGAAGTGTAATTAACTGGCGTCCATGTAGATATAGCGTCGGGAACGAGCTTCAAGAACCCGTCTATAATCTATGAGGGAGATGCGGACTAGGTGACGAGATCCGAGGAGGAATCCATGGAAGGAAGAACCGACATCCCATCATCCCGGTTTCGATCAAGGAGTAGACGTCCCTGAACAAGGAATGGATTCCGCCCGCCTTTGGAAAGAGGTAATGTGGGGCAACGATGCCGCGTGTCCTCCCACCACGTGATGGACACACGCGCGCGCCCCAGCATAAAAGTGTCGGAAACAGAAAATGGTGAACCCGACATGAAGCTCTTCTCCTCAATACGGAGACTGGTAGCATTCGGGGAGTCGGAAGATTAGCATGTCACCGGGTCCGGGTACCTAGCACTGGGACGTGAAACCTTCCAGGGGTTGAGGCAGTCAAGATGTTGAGCACTCCATTCTACAATGTCATCAGCATGGATCCCTCTCACCAACCATGGAAGACGGAATGATACTGGGCTATTGGCTGTCAATTTATTTTCCTGTTAGTAGCAATGGGTTCATCTCCCTACTTCCAGGAATCAAATCACTGAATCAAGAGCTAAATCGCCACCTGCCCACCGGCGTAGGGGCAAGGGCAGTACCGAAACGGCCAGCCCACGCGGTCCTCCCTTTTCCATAGTCACTCTGACTCCGACCGCCATAATTGACGGGCGCTCACGCCCCCTCTCCCCATCATAAATCATCCAACGAAGGGTGATCAATGACCCGGTTCATAGGTACAAGGAGGAAGGGGTCATCCCCACCAGGGACATGGACCGTTTGGATCTAGAGGCTGCTGTGCCTCACCCCCGTCGCTGCCCCTGAGGGCCACGCAGGGAGCCGCCGCTCCCCACTCCGATGTTCAACCGCTTCAGTAGCCTATCCCCAGAGCGCCTTGACACCTCCCTCCCCTATGCCAATGAGGTGGGGGATGTCTAGGTCCGCCCGATTGGAGACCCGTCCCGGGGTTTCACAGCAAGAGCCTCGGCCAGGCTGCGTCGATGCTGCTGCCCGATTACCTGGGCCAAGGAGCAGGAAATCTTCGTGCCAGCACCACCGACTCCAGCCCATCTGACCCGAAGCCAACGTCGGGTGCGAGTGGAAGAGAATTCCCGCCCTGGGGCACCAAAATCAGCAACCATTATGGCCCGAGCCACTAATAACTCCTGTTACCAGACCCCCACACACGTTGAGTAGGGGCATTCACATGTATAACCCGGATCGAGGCCCCGACTGCCCTACATGCAGGTTGGGTCGACTCTCCTGGTCGCGAGCACAGGAAATGGCCACCGCAGACCAAGTCACGGTAGTGCCATCCAGCGTGAAGGCCCACTCTGTGCCACTGATCTGGAAAGAAGAAGGATTCCCTATGACAGCTACGCTCTGGGTGTGGCTCTTTCCAGCGCCCACTACACTGGATATGAGGTCACTTACCCTACCGTTAGCCGTGAGTATGGAGCCGTTGCGTATCTGGTCGCTCACCCACATGGAGGTCCTCCCCATGTCCCTTTTAACATCTGTCACGGTGCTTCTCGCACCTCGGCCTCCAATCCTCCCATCCCAAGCACTATTGCGGCCAGGGAACTCCACAGAAATCATCCTTGCCCTGAGGAGCCACCCAGGGGCAGGAAGGCGGGACATCATCGCCGTAAGAGGAATGTTAGGGGAGTCCGGATGGAAATTAGACCAGTCCATTTCTTGGACTCTAAGGCGGAGTACGACTCGATGATGGAGCCTTCCCACCAACCCTTTGAGTCAAGGGCAGGGATGGGGATGCGGCACATCAGCCTCGAACTCCTCGAATGCGAGATTCACATGATTTCTGCCTCCCTATGAAGGTACATCCAGGAGGATGAGGACTTGGCGTACCCCCAGGGGTCAAACCCACAGTTACCACCGGCCTCCCCGGAAACACCTTCCACCTCAGTCAGGGAGGGTGGGGAACTTTTCTGAGGACCGACGAAAGAGTCGCGACATGACACACCCTCGACAAGAACCGATGTTGTGATAGGAGGACCATTCTCCAGCCCATCCTATCGCGATGTGGAAGCCAGGACACTGCAGCCCCTGGAGGACGACTTAGGGATCGACAGCCAATCGGCCTGTTCACCGTATTCTCCGCTGGCCAGCCCAGCGGCCTGCCTTGGCACCGATGCCAGTTCCCCGACCATTCTCGATTGATGAGAAGGGGCAGCAAGGGCCGGATCCCAAACTAGAGTCATGGAGTTTCTGGACCGTCCACACAGTGGGCCACTTCCCTGAGAAGTTTTGGCTGGTCGTAGGATCGGATTTTGATATTCTAGAGTCTCTCACCCCGGGAGAGTTTGAATGTTTCCGCCAGACTCTCTGAGTGACTCACTCCCATCTTCTCCATCAGCTAGCACCTTATCCCGGGAGTCAAGAACATCTCGAGAATATCGGCGAGCAGTGTCGTCAGGTCAAACTGGCCGCGCTCCCCATGGTTCGACACCCCGAGTCACTTGGCCACCACAATGCCCTCCAGCAACAATGCATCCAGAGTTTTCAAATACTCCACAATTTTATCGAGGAAGCCACCCCCACGCACACATCTTCGGATGGGGGTAGTACACTTCCCTTCTTTTCAGTGCAATTTTCCGATAGCCTGACTCACTGGGCAGCTCAGACGGAATGTCGCCAAGGGCAGTGGCGGTCAATATGGCTGACCTTTCGAGTGAGGGAAACGGTGTGGAACTCCTTGATGGGGACTCACCCCCTGAGGAAAAGTCACTAATGGACCCATATTGGAGAATTACTCACCAATATAGGATACTCCTAGGTCTCCCCACACCCACTGAGGCATTTACACTGAGCCGAAACATACGCAATGGTAAAGAGCACGTCAGGGCTGTCAATCTTGCCGACCCATCTGCCTCGGTGCAGAAGGCAGAGGAAGACCCCGAGAAGGCCATGCTACGCCAACAGCTTACTGGGAAAAAGAGGCTGGTTGATGAGCTCTTGGCCGAGAGCATTGCAGAGCGGTGACCTGACTATGGTAATACTAGGCCAGGACACAAGGGGCAGGAACACCTACCCCTTGACGATATACCCCCAGGAAACCGCGATCATGCCGTGTTCGCTGACAGGGGAGAGGCCTGAGCCCATGGTAAGAGGGTGTGATACATTTCACTGAACCCTCCTGAGCAGCATGATCACCCAAGGGACCCCGATCGGTTCCCTCCCGCTGCCCTGAGAGTCACTCCGCCAGCCGCTCCATGAGTTGCTGAGCTTGAATACTGGATTGAAGAGCCCAAAAATGCACTTGTGGTTCATGATCCCCGTCAGGATCTGAATCCGCATCCATACAATCTAGTGGAAGAACTCATCACCAGCTTATAGGCCCTGGAAACTCAATAGGTGGCAATCTCACCAGACAGCAAGCCATACCCAGCATGGGTGAATGACATGCCGGCCCCACTGGGATTTGGGAACCCCACTTTCTCCCCATTTAACAGGACCGGAGAACCGCCACAACAACTGGCCCACTTCAACTAGAGGTGCGGGCCTATGTTAGGGACTCCGGTGTAGCAGGAGGCCGCCAAACTCCATTGCTTCGTTCAGACACTAGAAAGACCAGCATTCGTCTGGTACAGCCAGCTCCCTGTCGGATCTGTGACTAGCTGGAAGGACATTCGTAGGCAATTCCTCTACCAGTTCAGTTCCACAACCTGGAAGACGAACATCGCAGACCTCTTCAGGTGCAAACAAAGGCTTGATGAGCGAGTCGCGGACTTCATCGCCCAGTGGAAGGGGCTCACATATTCCCTTGACATGCCACTAAGGAGAAATTACTGACAATGTGCATAGGGAACATCAAGGCAGAGTTGGTTCCTTCTCTGATCACCCAGAATTACCCCGGAGGGTTCCGGGACTTCTCAGACAAGGATTAGCGCCACGATGAAGCCCAGAAACAGGCCAATCAGGCATGCCCGCTGCCTCCTATGATCCCTACAAGGAGAGTCTCCAGAGCCGAGCCTGCTGCTGTGGCCCAGATAAAGGCCCCCGGGCAGTTAGAGTTGCTACCAGTGAGGCCAGCTCCGTAGCCCCATAGAGGCCCACCCCCACGGGCACAGCCTCCGGCCCAGCAGCAACCACCTCAAAATCAGCAGGCACCTCCGCGTAATTCACCACCACCACCTAGGAAAGATAATCAGGATCCTCCTCCTCGGCATGATCCTCCGGCCCCTGGTCATGGCCAGCATCCAAGATCCCCCTTTCCAGACAAAAGGAATTGGACTTACTCGTTTGACGAGGCCCAGGTCCCCGGTTATTTCCATAGTGCCTTGAAGTAGAGGATTGTGTGGCTGCCTAAGTGCCGAAAGCTAGAAGAGGCACGTCTCACTGATCACACTAACTACTTCCCTTATCACCGGACCCTAGGGCACACCATCCGGTGATGCTATGTGTTCAAGGACTGGCTCAAAGACCAGATTGACAACAACACAGTCAGGTTGGGCCCAGCCCCGGTGCAAGTGGCAGGTGTCTTTGTGAGATCAGATGGAAGTTATGGCAATGAGGATGAGTGGAAGAAGGTTTCCGACCGTGGGTCCCGGAAGTATAATGACTGGATGGCCCACAAGATGGTCTCCCACATCCATGGCATCATCCGTGCCCTCCTGAGTCAGTTAGAGCCCTCAGAATCTGCGAGTGCCACTTCGACATCATCGTCCCAACCTACCTCTTCCCAGAAGACCAAGCGGCAGCGCAAGAAGAAAGAACACGCCCTTCCAATGCCATCATCATCCCACACTCTTGGTGATTTTATGCCCCCATGAATGGGGATCCCTCTGAGACTTCGTCCAGTAGTGGATGACTCCCCGACTGAAAGCCCGGGGTACGCTTCGGTTAATACTGTAGAGTTGGTAAATCCTTTTTTGACTCCCGACAACGAGGAACGCCAGGTGGACATTCCCAGTGTCCCCAGCCATCGCCAACATCAATGGAGCCATGACTACACGAATCACCAGGGCACCGCAGTTGGCACCTCTAACTAGGCCGTACACGCCACTGAGTCTAGGCAGCAGGACCAATACAAAGCTCAGCGCACATGACCCCTTCATCCGGTGTCGACAGGTTTGCCTTTACCACCTTTTGTGTTGCTAGATCAGGAAGAACCACCTCAGCCGTGCCGCGACCAGCTCTGCCCTACCACCAGCTGACCACAGCCTTCCGATTCTAATTCAGAAGCCACTCTCTAGGCTTTGACTAGTGAACAACAAGATGTGCCCAGTACTAGTCATCCACCAGTCCCGTTGGCAGGGCCCGTCATGCCTCCAATCACAGAGAGGCCTCCTGTAAGCAGAAGCTCGTGTTTGGTTCGAAAGTATGATGTTTTGAGGCACCTGGCCAGCATTCCAGCAAGGCTCTCTATCCTTGAGGCTCTTCACCTATCGTCTGAAATGCGTAAGACACTTGCTGAGGCCCTAAGGAGCCCCCTCCAGTTTGAGACGGAGGTAGTGGCTGTAGAAGCCTTCCACACAGAGATGATTGAGAACGTCAAATGTCAAGCGGTTATCTAATTCTCCGGTGAAGATGAAGACCCTCCCATATAGGGGCACATTCCCCACTGTACATCACCGGCCAGTTCAATGGTGTGGAAGTTCGATGCTATCTTGTTGATACGGGTTCCAGGATTAACCTAATCCCAACATGGGCACTGCGGAAACGGGGGTTGTCTGAGGATGATTTAACTCCCTCCAACCTCAGGATCCAAGGGTATGATAGGATCGAGCAAACTCCACTCAGCAAGATTTTCTTCAAGACCCAGTTCAGTGGCCTAGTTTCTAACACTGAATTCATGGTTGTCTCTCAGGACACCGCCTACAACGCGTTGATGGGTAGGCCATGGCTCCACCTTCACACATCGGTCCCATCATCGTATCACCAGTTCCTCAAATAACCCCTTAAGGGTTGAGTAGGCGTGCTCCAAGGAGATATGTCTCCTTTTGCCTCTTGTGAAGCCCGTTATCTGGATGTTGAATATTACAAGAGCAAGGAAAATAAGATCCTGACAGGTGAGGTTGAGCCCGCCACTATTACAAGTGATCCCTGGGCAGGTTTGGATGACGCTTATGTCTTCCCAATCCATCGGTTGGAGGCCACAACCCCTGATATGTGGCAGTGCTTTGTTTTTTTGGGTACCAGAGGAAGGAATATTTCTGGGTCCAAGTGACAGCTGGAAATCACCTCATACTCCTACACCAACCAGGCTCAGGTGATCCTCAAGCCTCCTACCCCTGTACGATATCAGAACGTTAGGCTCATGGAAATGGAAGTATGTCATACGTGTCTCTTTCGCCGGGCTGGAATTGACCGGCTCAAGCTAACACACCACTACTGCTTTGATGTCATAAAGTGTGGCCCCTTGGGCTAAAGTACATATGGGATTGGATCAACAGCCTTTGTCGCTATGGTCTCCGTAGTGCATGAGTCCCCTGACGTGACGACCACTGCCGCCCAAGCCGGAACCAGCTTCCCATCCGGGTCTAGCAGCCCTCAAACGGCTCCCCCCTGGATGATCCCTCCACAAGTGGAGAGGAGGACATGAATGAGGCACCCGTGCCTTTGAGGAGATCATCTCCACCATGGTCGACGAGTTAGTTTAGGTAAAACTCGGTAGCGAGGCTGTAACACCCTAAGATTTTACGAAAAATATTCTTTTTAATTTCATTAATGTCTTGTGTTGTACGATAAAAAAAAAGGATCTTTCACAACACGCATCCCTGACTTGGATTGCATTACACGCAAGCGCGACCTTCCACGATAGCGTGTGTTGTACGCAATACTGAGTTTCGCTAAACAACGATATGCTATTAAAATATTATTAGAACAAGTTGTTATGAATAGTAATACCCACTTTTTGGAATTTATAAATTTTATTTTTGAAAATGGACTTCATTTTTGGATTTGGAATATCGAAATTAGCCTAAGGTGAAATTTTGGTATTTTTTTGAAAACTTTCAATTTTTGATGAATAGTGAAAACACTAGGTTACTATTTAAAAATTGACTTCTTATTTAAATAATTATTTATTTTATTTAAATTTATTTTAGGTCAAAATTGATACATAATACCTATATAAATTCAATGAAATTCATTGGAGTAATTTTATAATAATTTTAGATATATAGAAATTTCATTGAACTTTTCACCGTCTTTTACCCACCTCCTAGGAGAATTTGCAAATTTACATAAATCTTAATTTTACCGCTTTTGTGAATAGAATTTTAAAAATCTGAGAGACACGGTTGATTTCAGTAAGTAAAATGTGGTTCAATGATATGAAAATAATTTTTGGTGAATAGTAACGTTTTACTTTTATTTACCACGGTTAAAAGTAAATAGGGTAATTAAGGTTAAAAATGATATTATTATTACCCTAACACATGTCCTAATTATATTGTATAAGTGTAATTCGACCAAAAACAACCTTAGGAATAAAATATGACCATTTAGGCCCACTTGGATTAGATTAGGACATTTATTATTCATTTATTTAATGAAGGGTTAAAATAGTTAAAATCAAAGTTTAATAAGTAAATCATTTTTAATATAGGGTTATAAATAAGATAAATTCGACTATAAATATTCATTAGAAAGATAAAACGCTTTACTACATAATGGTATTTTTTTTTGTAATTTTTAGACATTAAATAATTTAATTTATATATGACACAAAAATGATGCAGTAATTATTTTATTAATGAAATATTGACATAATTGATGTTATAAATACCCAAATAAATGTAATATGAGACTTTTTATGAATTCCACCAATTTTATGAGTTACTATGATATGTTAGTATTGATTTAATTAATTTTTTTCGAACAAATCATTCTGTTATGATTTTCACAAAAAATCAATTACTAAATAGTTTCAAAATTGACATAAAATAGTTTAAAAAAAATATTATATTATTAATTGTTATTTTATTCCTAAAAATATAAGGTTTGGCCAAATGACTTAGATAAGGTTATATATATTAATAACAAACAACTTGGGGTTATTTTGGCTTGTTATAGTAAGTTTATTAACCTTATAGTGTAAGAACACAAAAAGACAGTAAAAGTAAAATTATCTAACTTAAAGTTAAATCTAAATGATAAGGTTAAAATAGTAAACTAAAACTGTAAAAATTATATTGGATGAGTTTATTTCAACCCATAACCACCTTAGATTATAAATAAATCAATTTGGAGCTATTTAAAACCGAATATGACTTTATAATAAAATAATATTTTTAGATTTTCCAAAGGTGCCCCTCTCCTCCCTTATAAAAGGGCACCTCCTCCCTCTCTTCCTCACACCACTTTGAGCCTTCAAGCTCGAAACAACCCTGAAAATTTCTTCTCTCCACTTCCCTAGAGACATCCTAGAGATACTGGTCTTCTTCAAATACCAATTTTAGTGCCCTAAAAGGAGGTCTCAAAGAAGCGCTTCAAAGAAGATGTAATGTCCGTTACCGATTCTTTCAACTTTATTTCTTTTTACACTTCTTCTTATTTAGTTGTTTCATTATGAAGTAATAACATAAATATCAATCATATAATGATATGTTATTATAATTATGAAACAACCCTATTTCACTATCTATCCATCCTACAGAAAACGAAATCACCGCGCGTGCGTACGTACGGAATATCGTCTCCACGCCATAGTGTAATCTATTTTCCACCACCACCTTACCTGGATGGGTATAATGGTGTAAAGAATGAATATATATGATTATTGTAAAGTGATATTGATTCTTAAATAGTATACATACACTCCAATACAATTCCACGATCATGGGAACGATATCATCACTCGTGCGTACATACGGAATACCGTCTCCACGATGTGATGCGACTCATTCTACATGATTTTCATTACATAATTATTACATAAATGAATTGAGTGAATGAATATGATGTATATTACAATAATACCATTCTGTAAATGAGGTATCTATAACCTAAAAGTAGAATAAGAATTTATTCGACAAAACACGCATAAGAAAAAAAAGTAATAAACACCCGAATAAAAAGTAGCAATGAAATATTACTAATAAGAAGCTAATAATATGACAATATATGATATCATAACAATAAGTATGATTCTGGAATAAGCCAATAACATTATTTAAATCATTATACAGGAGTTTTGGACACTTACGAAGCAAATCGGACCTAAGGTAAGGGAAAATATCACAATCTCATTTTTATCCGAGATTGTTTATACTTTGGGATTTAATGGGGTGTATTTTATCATCCACATCGATGTTTCCTCAATATGTAATATTATTTCCATACAAATACAATCGTTTAAATCCAATTTTACCCTTCGGTGAGTTTTTAGTAAAAGATATGAAATGAATCTTTTGTCATTTTTCATATGAGGTACTTTTTGACTTTTCTGAAAAAAGTACAAGAATAATGTTTTTTTACTTATAAGGCATGAATGTATTTTTAAAACAATATTTCCAAGAAGATTCCTTTACATGTTTTCATGTTTATTTTTAATCAAATTTTTTTAGTTTAGAATTGTATGACAAATTAAGAAAGGAAAAGTGTTTTTGAAGTAGAAAGGATATTTTACTCAAGAATGGAGTTCAAGTGTTTTATCAAAATTATTTTCCATCTAAGATAATAAATGGTTCTGTTTATATCCCTATTATTAAATTTATTTGATTACATTGTGATGGAATTATTTTTATGAATTCCTTTATCTTATATGAATTGTTTTATGATGTCATGATGTTCAAGAATTCCATTTTTATTACATGGGTTATGCTATGATGTATGGTTTATGATTTTGTGGCACACATAAGAATGGTGTCATTATGAGATGGGTGGGACCTATATCTCCCTCCAATAAATTGGGTAAAGATATTATATATCATGAGATAGACATGGCTGGAACGATAGGTTAAACCGGTTCAGTGAAACATGACTAAAATGAGGAATGAACTTAGTTTAGAAATGGACTTTGTCCAATAAGATAGTCTTGGAAATGAGTCTTGACTAATAAGAAATGATTCTATATGATTATGTGTGTATTCCACAAATCTTCATGTTTTAAGTTATGATTATTGTGATTACATTTCACTACTATGATTTATCCCATGTTATGATATTGTAATCTCTTTTTCTGGTTAAGATTTCCAAAATGATATGTTCTTATGAATATGATGTGATTGATATTTCTTTAGTTTACCCTTACTGAGCATTTGATCTCACCCTTTTATGTTTTCTTTTCCCCAGGATATAAAGAAAGGTTTTAGGTAAGAAAAAAAGGGAAGATCTTTATGGGAGATGTTGAAGATCTTTCACCATGATTATAAGATTATATTTCGAGTTTTCAAAGACACTAAACTATTACGGTCCTTGTGTGTGTGTTTTTGTAATGTACTAAGTATTCCACAAATGTAATGTAATGTCCATGTACGTCATGCTTAGGGTATCTATAGTTGGTATCAGAGGAAAGGATTAGTCAACATTTGTAAACTAGGATGCGAGAGATTTAGTGAGATCCCCAGAGATATTTCTAAGGTATGTCTAGGGATGTACCTAAGGTTAAGTATAAGTTATAGTCCTAGAATTACGCTAACCATCTTAAAATTAAACCCAAGATGTTAGATATTGATGGTACCCCCCCCTTTATTATGTTGTTTTCCCTAGCGTGATTTTTTCCTCTCACACTATTCTTTTTGGGTTTTAGACGATGGATGGAACTAGAAGGAACTGCATTGATCAATGTAATGGACGATGCAATGATTGTACTCCAGAATAAACCAATGTTATGGGAGATGGAGTGAAAAATCTTATTGCTATACTTACACAAGCTATGAATCATTCTGGACTTCCAAATGAGCAGAGAAGGGAACAATATTATATTGAGTCCTTCATGAGGAAACGCCCACCTTCCTTCAGTGGGTCTTCCGATCACTTGTTGCTGAACAATGGATCAGTACCACTGAAAAGATATTTTTAGTTATTCAATGTTCTGAACAAGATAAAGTCATCTTAGCAGTATATTGTTTGGAAGGTGATGCTGATCAATGGTGGAATCTTATCAAGAATATGAGGCCAAGAGATGAAATTTATTCCATGGAATGGGACGAGTTCAAGAACTCTTTTTTCAATAAGTACATCCCTCATATTCTTCGAACAAAGATGGAGAAGGAGTTTCTTGAACTAAAGCAAAAGGATGATGAATCTATTGGTATATACGAAGCGAATTTTACTAGGATTTCAAGGTATGCATCTGGCTTTATCATCCAACCTGAAAGTAAAGTTGATCGATTCTACAGTGGCTTAAAACCAAATCTTCGAAGGGCATTAGATATAAGAGACTTTAGTAGCTATGAAGAAATTGTGCATTGTGCTATTAAGGTAGAAATGGAAGTTGGTGTTACATATCCATCTCATGGTTTTGACAAGAAACGAAAGATGGAGTTCAAGGAGAAATCTCATAATAATGGTGAAAAGAAGATGAATGTTTTCTTATGCTCAACGTGTGGAAAAAAGCATGGTGGAGATTGTCTTAAAGGGACTAGAAAATGTTTTAAGTGTGGAAAAGAAGGTCATCGAGCAGCTGAGTGTCGAAGTAATGGAAAAAGGGTTGCTAATGGTGTGAATAAAGAAAAGACTGTAGAGAACGCACCACCAACACTTCAATGCTTCAAGTGCAATGAAATGCGGCATTATGCAAATCAATAACCTAATCCAAGGGTTAATGATGATCGACATGAGCAACCACTTAAGGCAAAGGACAAAGGGAAGTCACATGCGATCACTATTGGCGATGTTGAATATGACAACGATGTGGTGGAATGATTAAGTGTTTATGTAATGGGATTCCAAAATAATGTTGTATATAGTATCATGGAATATTGGAATATTTATGTATTGGCCTATAGTGGTTTTTAATAATTTTATGGTACTGGTAACTATGGAAAGTGATTGAGATATTTTTAGTAAGCAGATGATATGCAGATAATGAAGGGATAAGATGATAATGAGTTGTTTGATTGTATTCATGAGATCATGATTGATATAAGGACTAAGTGATATCATGGTTTGAGTATAAAGAATTTTGAGGATTTTGGTTTGTGGAAAGTGTTAAATTTTAACTACATTCATGTTTTCACTAAGGTTCAGTGGGTATTCATTCTTCAAGAGAATACATGATTAAGGTATTCACATGTTTGTAATTTGACCAACAAGATATATCTTATGATATATGGGGGATAAAGGATGGAATTCACGTGATTGTTATGTGACATTTTATGTAATCATTTTCTTTATACTATGAGCTTGGACAGAAGTATTTTAGATAAGCCTAAATATTGGAATGGATTATGTTGGACACAAGTTACTATTGTTTAAGTATAGAACTCTTTTTGATATTATTGATGGGATGTTATAGTAATATAGCTTTAGAAAAAGGACAACCTATAGGACGGGTGACAACCCATCGTGTCGGACAAGGATGTAGGAATCGAACCCACAACTGAAGTGCGACTGGCCTTTATCTCCTACCACTGGCCTACAGGAAGTCCCTAGTTAGTAGAAACTAGTTTTATTTTATTACTCGGTATGATATATGATTTATAAGTTCATTCTTGAAATTGTATATGATTAACCTCACCATAGATGGACTTATGATAACTTTTCCTAACATTTTGTTTGAAACAGATGGAATGAGCCATCATTCTATCACATGATATATTAACACTTCATGAATAACAAATTCAACTTTATTTCTTTAAGAGATAATTTGAAATTGTTCAAAGCACGAACAACAGTGAGATTGTACCAAAATAAATTAAGTATTTATTCTAATTCAAATTCTTCAACTTTAGGGAAATGATCTTGAAAACCAAAAATGTTTTCCTAGTTCCCTTATATCCAATGAATTAGATGGTACCCTAGGATCATCACAAATTTATGGCTTTTTGATTGTTGGATTTTTCATAGCCATGTTCTCTACCACTCTCCATCAGAACATGACGATTAGATTTCTCTTCTATATCCATATTTTCACCTATGTTCTCCTATGTGGAAACCCAATGATTAGTTAATTTGGGTAACCGTTACGTTTCATACTTTAGTTTTTAAAGCCAAGTTTTGGTATTCCTTTTTACGATGTGGGTTTCTATTAAAGAAACTTTCGAGTAGTAAACCATTTATAACCCCGACGAATTTCGAGGGCGAAATTCATTTTATGGGGGGTAGAATGTAACACCCCAAGATTTTACGAAAAATATTCGTTTTAATTTCATTAATTTCTTGTGTTGTATGCTACACCAAAAGTATCTTGCACAACATGCATCCCTGACTTGGCTTGCATTACACTCAAGCGCGACCTTCCATGATAGCGTGTGTTGTACGCAATACCGAGTTTCGCTAAACAACGATATGCTATTAAAATATTATTAAAACTAGCCATTATGAATAGTAATACCAACTTTTTGAAATTTTATAAATTTTAGTTTTGAAAATGGACTTCAGTTTTGGATTCGGAATATCGAAATTAGCATAGGGTGAAATTTTGGTATTTTTCTGAAAACTTTCAATTTTTGATGAATAGTGAAAACACTGGGTTACTATTTAAAAACCGATTTTTTATTTAAATAATTATTTATTTTATTTTAATTTATTTTAGGTCAAAATTGATAAATAAAACCTATATAAGTTCAATGCAATTCATTGGAGTAATTTTATAATAATTTTAAATATATAAAAATTTCATCGAACTTTTCACCGTCTTTTACCCACCTCCTAGGAGAATTTGCAAATTTACATAAAACTTAATTTTATCACTTTTATGAATGGAATTTAAAAAATATGAGAGACATGGTTGATGTCATTATGTAATATGTGGTTCAATGAGATGAAAATAATTTTTGGTGAATAGTAACTTTTTACTTTTATTTACCATGGTTAAAAGTAAATAGGGTAATTATGGGTAAAAATGATATTATTATTACCATAAAACAAGTCCTAATTCTATTGGATAAGTGTAATTAGACCAAAAACAACCTTAGGAATAACATATGACCATTTAGGCCCACTTGGATTAGATTAGGACATTTATTATTCATTTATTTAAAGAAGGGTTTAAATAGTTAAAATCAAAGTTTAATAAGTAAATCATTTTTAATATAGGGTTATACATAAGATAAATTCGACTATAAATATTCATTATAAATATAAAAGTATTTCCTACATAATGGAATTTTTTTTAATTTTTAGACTTTAAATAATTTAATTTATATATGACACAAAGATGATGCAGTAATTATCTTATTAATGAAATATTGACATAATTGATGTTACAAATACCCAAATAAATGTAATTTGAGACTTTTTATAAATTACACTAATTTTATAAGTTACTATGACATGTTAGTATTTATTTAATTAACTTTTTTTGAACTAATCATTCTGTTATGATTTTCACAAAAATCAATTACTAAATAGTGTCTAAATTGACATAAAATAGTTTTTAAAAAAATATTATATTATTAATTGTTATATTATTCCCAAAAATCTACTGTTCATTAAAATGACTTAGATAAGGTTATATATATTAATAATAAAGAACTTGGGGTTCGTTTGGCTTGTTATAGTAAGTTTATTAACCTTATAGTGTAATAACACAAAAAGACACGGTAAAAGTAAAATTATCTATCCTAAAGTTAAATCTAAATGATAAGGTTAAAATGGTAAAATAAACTTGTCCAAATTCTATTGGATGAGAGTATTTCGACCCACACCTACCTTATCTTCTAAATAAATCAATTTGGAGCTATTTAAAACAAAATATGACTTTATAATAAAATAATATTTTTAGTTTTTGCAAAGGTGCCCCTCTCCTCCATTATAAAAGGGCACCTCCTCCCTATCTTCCTCACACCACATGAGCCTCCAATCTCGGCCAAACCCTGCCAATTTCTTCTCTCCACTTCCCTAGAGACATCATAGAGGTCTTGGTCTTCTTGAATGACCAATGGTAGTTCCCTAAAAAGAGGCCTCAAAGAAGCGCTTCAAAGAAGAGGTAATGTCCGTTACCGATTCTTTCAACTTTATTTCTTCTTCCACTTATTCTTCTTTAGTTGTTTCATTATGAAGTAATAACATCATTATCACTCATATACTTATATGTTATTATAGGTATTAAACAACCCTATTTCACCATCTATCCATCCTACGGAAAACGAAATCACCGCGCGTGCGTACGTACGGAATACCGTCTCCACGCCATGGTGTAATATATTTTCCACCACCACCATACTTGGATGGGTATAATGGTGTAAGGAATGAATATATATGATTATTTTAAAGTTATATTGATTCTGAAATAGTATAAATACACTCCAATACAATTCCACAATCATGGGAACGATATCATCGCTCGTGCGTACGTATAGAATACCGTCTCCACGATGTGATGCGACTCGTTCTACATGATTTTCATTACATAATTATTACATAAATGAATTGAGTGAATGAATATGATATATATTACACTAATACCATTCTGGTAATGAGGTATCTATAACCTAAAAGAAGAATAAGAATTTATTCTACAAAACACGCATAAGAACAAAAAGTAATAAACACCCGAATAACAAGTAGCAATGAAATATTACTAATAAGAAGCTAAGAATATGACCACATATGATATCATAACAATAAGTATGATTCTGGAATAATTCAATAACATTATTTAAATCATTATACAGGGGGTTCGGACACTTATGAAGCAAATCAGATCTAAGGTAAGGGAAAATATCACAATCTCATTTTTATCCGAGATTATTTATACTTTGGTATTTATTGGGGTGTATTTAATCATCCACATCCATGTTTCCTCAATATTTAATATTATTAATATCCACATACAATTATTTAAATTCAATTTTACCCTTCTGTGAGTTTTTAGTAAAAGATATGAAAGGAATCTTTTGTCGTTTTTCGTACGAGGTACTTTTTGACTTTTCTGACAAAAAGTATGAGAATAATGTTTTTTTAACTTATATGGCATGAATGGATTTCTAAAACAATATTTACAAGAAGCTTCATTTACAATTTTTCAAGTTTATTTTTAATCAACTTCTTTTAGTTTAGAATTGTATGACATGTTAAGAACAGAAAAGTGTTTTTGAAGTAGAAAGGATATTTTCCTCAAGAATGGAGTTTAAGTGTTTTATAAAAATTATTTTCCTTCTAAGTTAATAAAGGGTTCTGTTTCTAAACCTATTATTACATTGATTTGATTATGTTGTGATGGAATTATTTTTATGAATTCCTTTATCTTATATGAATTGTTTTATGATGTCACGATGTTTAAGAATTCCATTTTTATTACATGGGTTATGCTATGATGTATGGTTTATGATTTTGTGGCACCCATAAGAATGGTGTAATTATGAGATGGGTGGGACCTATATCTCCCTCCAATTCATTGGGTAAAGATTTTATATCTCATGAGATAGACATGGCTAGAATGGAAGTTTAAACCGGTTCAGTGAAACAGGACTGAAATGAGGAATGAACTCAGTTCAGAAATGGACTTTGTCGACTAAGATAGTATTGGCAATGAGTCTTGACTAATAAGAAATGATTCTCTATGATTATGTGTGTATGACACAAAGCTTCATGTTTTAAGTTATGATTATTGTGATTACATTTCACTACTATGATTTATCTCATGTTATGATATTATGATCTCTTTTGCAGGTTAAGATTTCCCAAATGATATGTTCTTACGAATATGATGTGATTGATATTTCTTTTTTTACCCTTACTGAGCATTTGAGCTTACCCTTTTATGTTTTCTTTTCCCCAGGATATAAAGAATGGTTTTAGGTAAGAAAAAAAGGGAAGATCTTTATGGGAGATGTTTAAGATCTTTCACCACGATTAGAAGATTATATTCCGAGTTTCCAAAGACACTAAACTATTACGGTCCTTGTGTGTGTTTTTGTAATGTACTAAGTATTCCAAAAAAGTAATGTAATGTCCATGTACGTCAAGATTAGGGTCTCTATAGTTGGTATCAGAGGAAAGGTTTATTCAACCTTTGGAAACTAGGATGAGAGAACTTTTGTGAGATCCCTAGAGATATTTCTAAGGTATGTCTAGGGATGTCCCTAAGGTTAAGTATACGTTATAGTAATAGAATTGCACTAACCATCTTATAATTAAACATAAGATGTTAGATATTGATGGTACTCCCCCTTTATTATGTTGTTTTCCCTAGCGTGATTTCTGCCTCTCACACTATTATTTTTGGGTTTTAGACGTTGGCTGGATCCCGAAGGAACCGTATTGATCAATGTAATGGATGATGCAATGATTTTCCTCCTGAACAAACCAACGTTATGGGAGATGGAGTGGAAAATCTTATTGCTATACTTACACAAGATATGAATCATTCTAGACTTCCAAATGAGTAGAGAAGGGAACAATATTCTATTGAGTCCTTCATGAGGCAATGCCCACCTTCTTTCAGTGGGTCTTACGATCCACTTGTTGCTGAACAATGGATCAGTACCACTGAAAAGATATTTTCAGTTCTTCACTGTTCTGAACATGATAAAGTCATCTTAGCAGTATATCATTTGGAAGGTGATGCTGATCAATGGTGGAATCTTATCAAGAATACGAGGCCAAGAGATGAAATTGAGTACATGGAATGGGACGAGTTCCAGAACTTATTTTTCAATAAGTACTTCCCTCGTATTCTTCGAACAAAGATGGAGAAGGAGTTTCTTGAACTAAAGCAAAAGGATGATGAATCTGTTGGTATATATGAAGCGAATTTTACAAGGCATGCAAGGTATGCTTCTGGATTTATCATCCAACCTGAAAGTAAAGTTGATCGATTCTTCAGTGGCTTAAAACCAAATCTTTGAAGGGAATTAGCTATAAGAGACTTCAGTAGCTATGATGAAATTGTGCGCTGTGCTATTAAGGAAGAAATGTAAGTTGGTGTTACATATCCATCTCATGGTTTTGACAAGAAACGAAATATGGAGTTAAAGGAGAAATCTCAAAATAATGGTGAAAAGAAGATGAATGTTTCCTTATGCTCAAAGCGTAGAAAGAAGCATGGTGGAGATTGTCTTAAAGGGACTAGAAAATTTTTTAAGTGTGGAAAAGAAGGTAATCGAGTAGCTGAGTGTTGAAGTAATGGAAAAAGGGTTGCTAATGGTGTGAATAAAGAAAATACTGCAAAGAACGCACCACCAACACTTCAATTCTTAAAGTGCAATGAAATGGGGCATTATGCTAATCAATGCCCTAATCCAAGGGTTAATGATGATCAACATGAGCAATGACTTAAGGAAAAGGAAAAAGGGATGTCACATGAGATCACTATTGGCAATGTTGAATATGACAACGATGTGGTGGAATGATTAAGTGTTTATGTAATGGGATTCCAAAATAATATTGTATATAGTATCGTGGAATATTGGAATATTTATGTATTGGTCTATTGTAGTTTTTAATAATTTTATGGTACCGGTAACCACGAAAAGTGATTGAGATATTTTTGGTAACAGATGATATGCACATAATGAAGGGATAAGAAGATAATGAGATGTTTTATTGTATTCATGAGCTCATGATTGATATAAGGACTAAGTGATATCATGGTGTGAGTATAATTTTTTTTGAGGATTTTGGTTTGTGGAAAGTGTTAACTTTTAACTGCATTCATGTTTTCACTAAGTTTCAATGGGTATTCATTCTTCAAGAGAATACATGATTAAGGAATTCGCATGTTTGTAATTTGACCAAAATGATATATCTTATGATATATGGGGGATAAATGATGGCATTCATGTGATTGTTATGTGACATTTTAAGTAATCATTTTCTTTATACTATGAGCTTGGACTGAAGTATTTTAGATAAGCCGAAATATTGGAATGGATTATGTTGGACATAAGTTAGTATTGTTTAAGGATAGAAATTTTTTCGATATTATTGATGGGATGTTATAGTAATATAGCTTTAGAAAAAGGACAACCTGCAGGACGGGCGACAACCCATCGCGTCAGACAAGGCTGTGGGAATTGAACCTAGAACCGAAGTGTGACTGGCCTTTATCGCCTAACACTGGCCTACAGGAAGTCCCTGGTTAGTAGAAACTAGTTTTATATTATTACGCAGTATGATATATGAAGTATAAGTTCATTCTTGGAATCGTATACAATTAACCTCACCATAGATGGACTTATGATAACTTTTTCTAACCTTTTGTTTGAAACAGATGGAATGACTCATCATTCTATCACATGATCTATTAACACTTCATGAATAACAAATTCAACTTTATTTCTTTAAGATATGAGGTGGAAATTGTTCAAAGCACGAACAACAATGAGATTGTACCAAAATAAAGTAAGTATTTATTCTAATTCAAATTCTTCAACTTTAGGGAAATGATCTTGAAAACCAGAAATGTTGTCCTAGTGCCCTTATATCTGATGAATCAGATGGTACCCTTGATCATCACAAATTTATGGCTTTGTGATTGTTGGATTTTTCATAGCAATGTTCTCCTCAACTCTCCATCAGAACATGACAGTTATATTTCTCTTCCATATCCATATTTTCACCTATGTTCTCCTATGTGGAAACCCAGTGATTAGTTAATTTGGGTAACCGTTACATTTCATAATTTAATTTTTAAGGCCAAGTTTTGGTATTCTTTTTTACGATTTGGGTTTCTATTAAACAAACTTTTGAGTAGTAAACCATTTATAACCCCGACAAATTTCGAGGGCGAAATTCATTTTAAGGGGGGTAGAATGTAACACCCCAAGATTTTACGAAAAATATTCTTTTTAATTTCATTAATGTATTGTTTTTTACGCTACACCAAAAGGAGCTTGCACAACATGCATCCTTGACTTGGCTTGCATTACACGCAAGCGCGACCTTCCACGATAGCGTGTGTTGTACGCAATACCGAGTTTCACTAAACAACGATATGCTATTAAAATATTATTAAAACTAGCCGTTATGAATAGTAATACCCACATTTTGAAATTTTATAAATTTTATTTTTGAAAATGGACTTCATTTTTGGATTCGGAATATCAAAATTATCCTAGGGTGAAAATTTGGTATTTTTCTGAAAACTTTCAATTTTTGATGAATAGTGAAAACACTGGGTTACTATTTAAAAACCGACTTTTTGTTTAAATAATTATTTATTTTATTTAAATTTATTTTAGGTCAAAATTGATACATAATACCTATATAAGTTCAATGTAATTCATTGGAGTAATTTTATAATGATTTTAGATATATAAAAATTTCATTGAACTTTTCACCGTCTTTTACCCACCTCCTAGGAGAATTTGCAAATTTACATAAAACTTAATTTTACCACTTTTGTGAATGGAATTTAAAAAATCCGAGAGACACGGTTGATTTCTGTAAGTAAAATGTGGTTCAATGAAATGAAAATAATTTTTGGTGAATAGTAACTTTTTACTTTTATTTACCACGGTTAAAAGTAAATAGGGTAATTAAGGGTAAAAATGATATTATTATTACCCAAACACATTTACTAATTCTATTGGATAATTGTAATTCGACCAAAAACAACCTTAGGAATAACATATGACCATTAAGGCCCAGTTGGATTAGATTAGGACATTTATTATTCATTTATTTAAAGAAGGGTTAAAATAGTTAAAATCAATGTTTAATAAGTAAATCTTTTTTAATATAGGGTTATATATAAGATAAATTCAACTATAAATATTCATTAGAAATATAAAAATATTTCCTAAATAATGGTATTTTATTTGTAATTTTTAGACATTAAATAATTTAATTTATTTATGACACAATGATGATGCAGTAATTATCTTATTAATGAAATATTGACATAATTAATGTTATAAATACCCAAATAAATGTAATTTGAGACTTTTTATGATTTCCACTAATTTTATAGGTTAATATGACATGTTAGTATTGATTTAATTAACTTTTTTGAACTAATCATTCTGTTATGAGTTTCACAAAAATAAATTACTAAATAGTTTCAAAATTGACATAAAATAGTTTTAAAAAAACCATTATATTATTAATTGTTATTTTATTTTAAAAAATATAAGGTTTGGAAAAATGACTTAGATAAGGTTATATATATTAATAATAAACAATTTGGGTTTCTTTTTTCTTGTTATAGTAAGTTTATTAACCTTATAGTGTAGGAACACAAAAAGACACGGTAAAAGTAAAATTATCTAACTTAAAGTAAAATCTAAACGATAAGGTTAAAATAGTAAACTAAACTTGTCCAAATTCTATTGGATGAGAGGATTTCGACCCATCCCCACCTTAGCTTCTAAATAAATCAATTTGGAGCTATTTAAAACTGAATATGACTTTATAATAAAATAATATTTTTTTGTTTTTCCAAAGGTGCCCCTCTCCTCCCTTATAAAAGGGCACCTCCTCCATCTCTTCCTCACACCACTTTGAGCCTTCATGCTCGTCCAACCCCTGCCAATTTCTTCTATCCACATCCCTAGATACATCCTATAGGTCCTGGTCTTCTTCAAAGACCAATTTTAGTGCCCTAAAAGGAGGTCTCAAAGAAGCGCTTCAAAGAAGAGGTAATGCCCGTTACTGATTCTTTCAACTTTATTTCTTCTTCCACTTCTTCTTATTTAGTTTTTTGTATTATGAAGTAATAACATCAGTATCACTTATATAATGATATGTTTTGATAATTACTAAACAACCCTATTTCACCATCTATCCATCCTACAGAAAATGAAATCACCGCGCGTGCGTACGTACGGAATACCGTCACCACGCTGTGGTGTAATCTATTTTCCACCACCACATTACTTGGATGGGTATAATGGTGTGAATAATGAATATATATGATTATTGTAAAGTGATATTGATTCTGAAATAGTATACATACACTCCAATACAATTCCACGATCATGGGAACGATATCATCGCTCGTGCGTACGTACAGAATACCGTCTCCACAATGTGATACGACTCGTTCTACATGATTTTCATTACATAATTATTACATAAATGAATTGAGTGAATGAATATGATATATATTACACTAATACCATTCTGGAAATGAGGTATCTATAACCTAAAAGAAGAATAAGAATTTATTTGACAAAACATGCATAAGAACAAAAAGTAATAAACACCCGAATAACAAGTAGTAATGAAATATTACTAATAATAAGCTAAGAATATGACCATATATGATATCATAACAATAGGTATGATTCTGGAATAAGTCAATAAAATTATTTAAATCATTATACAAGAGGTTCAGACACTTACAAAGAAAATCAGACCTAAGGTAAGGGAAAATATCACAATCTCATTTTTATCTGAGATTGCTTATACTTTGGTATTTACTGGGGTGTATTTTATCATCCACATCCATGTTTCCTCAATATGTAATATTATTTCCATCCACCTACAATTGTTTAAATACAATTTTACCCTTCGGTGAGTTTTTAGTAAAAGATATGAAATGAATCTTTTGTCGTTTTTCATACGAGGTACTTTTTGACTTTTCTGACAAAAAGTATGAGAAGAATGTTTTTTTAACTTATACGGCATGAATGGATTTTTAAAACAATATTTCCTAGAATATTACTTTACAAGTTTTAAGGTTTATTTTTAATCAACTTCTTTTAGTTTAGAATTTAATGACATGTTAAGAAAGGAAAAGTTTTTTTGAAGTAGAAAGGATATTTTACTCAAGAATGGAGTTCAAGTGTTTTATCAAAAATATTTTCCATCTAAGATAATAAAGGGTTCTGTTTCTATCCCTATTATTACATTGATTTGATTATGTTGTGATGGAATTATTTTTATTAATTCCTTTATCTTATATGAATTGTTTTATGATGTCACGATGTTTAAGAATTCCATTTTTATTACATGGGTTATGCTATGATGTATGGTTTATGATTTTGTGTCACACATTAGAATGGTGTAATTATAAGATGGGTGGGAAATATATCTCCCTCAAATTCATTGGTTAAAGATTTTATATCTCATGAGATAGACATGGCTGGAACGGCAGATTAAACCGGTTCAGTGAAACAGGACTGAAACGAGGAATGAACTCGGTTCAGAAATGGACTTTGTCCACTAAGATAGTCTTGGCAATGAGTCTTGACTAATAAGAAATGATTCTCTATGATTATGTGTGTATGCCACAAAGCTTCATGTTTTAAGTTATGATTATTGTGATTACATTTCACTATTATGATTTATCCCATGTTATGATTTTATGATCTCTTTTCTAGGTTAAGATTTCCAAAATGATATGTTCTTATGAAAATGATGTGATTGATATTTCTTTTGTTTACCCTTAATGAGTATTTGAGCTCACCATTTTATGTTTTCTTTTCCCCAGGATATAAACAAAGGTTTTAGGGAAGAAAAAAATTGAAGATCTTTATGGGAGATGTTGAAGATCTTTCACCACGATTAGAAGATTATATTCCGAGTTTCCAAAGACACTAATCTATTACGGTCCTTGTGTGTGTGTTTTTGTAATGTAATAAGTATTCCGCAAAAGTAATGTAATGTCCATGTACGTCAAGCTTAGGGTCTCTACAGAGGTGGACCCAAGACCCACATTGGTCAGTGCCGCTATGCCCCCAGAGGAACGGCAACAGTACATAGACTTTCTTAGACAGCACTGTGATGTGTTCACTTGGAGTTATGAAGAGCTGCCAGGACTAGATCCCCAGGTAGCCGTCCACCGCCTTGGCCTCCCAAAAAACCATCGCGGGTTCAAGAAGCCTCCCAGAAAGATGCACCCCTCTCACGGTGCCATGGTTGAGGCTGAAGTTGATAAGCTCATCAGAGCCAAATTCGTCAAAGAAGTTATGTACCCCCGGTGGCTAGCCAACATTGTGCCTGTTAGAAAGAAGAATGGAGAGATCAAGGTCTGTATCGACTTCTGCGATCTCATTCACCACTGTCCAAAGGATGATTTTTCCCTTCCAGTGACATAGTTGTTGATCGATGCTATAGCCAGGTTCCAAGCCCTCTTCTTCATGGATGGGTACTCCGGGTACAACCAGATCCGGATGACCCCCTGAGGTTGAAGAGTTAACTGCCTTCAAGGCCCCCAAGGTACTTTATGCTACCAGGTTATGCCCTTCGGCCTGAAAAATGCAGGTTCCACCTATCAATGGTCCATGCATCACATATTCAAGCCGATTCTCGGGACGCTGGTGGAGTGTTACGTGGATGATCTGGTGGTTAAATCTCGCAAGTTCCAGGACCATCTCAAAGATCATGAGAAAGTGTTCGGATTCCTTTGTTCTCGCCACCTGAAGATGAAATCGTTGAAATGCGCCGCTGGGGTCACCTTTGGAATGTTTATTGGCTTCGTTTTCAGATACCGAGGCATCGAGATCAACCCGAAGAAGATCAAGGCCATCAGCTAGATGCCTCCCCTGAGTAATATTCAGGAGATGAGAGGCCTCCAAGGGCACTTAGCCTATATATGCCGATTCATTGTGAATCTGGCCAGAAAGTGTAAGCCCTTTTCTTGGCTCATGAAGAAAGGCGCCACCTATGAATGGGATGAAGTGTGTCAGATCGCTTTTGAGGAAATCAAGCAGTATCTACTCTAACCTCCGGTCTTGATGCCACCCATTTCCAGAAAGCCACTGGTCCTTTACGTGACCGCACTGGAACGATCCCTTGGTGCACTTCTCACCCAAAAGAACAGTGAGGGAATAGAGAATATCCTCTACTACCTCAGACGCATGCTCCTCGATACGGAAACTAGATATTCTCCCATCGAGAAGAGCTACCTGGCACTCGTATTTTCCGTGCAGAAGTTGCGACACTACTTGCAGCACCACGAGGTACAACTGGTCTCTCGGGTAGACCTGTTTAAATACATGCCGAATTTACCTATGTTGACTGGCCGATTGATGTGCTGGGTGGTGATCCTCTAGCAGTTCGACATCAGGTTCGTACCTCAGAAGGCTATCAAAGGACAGGTGTTGGCAGAATTCTTAGCTCCCCACCCAACCTCCATGGATCAGCCACTAAATCTATGCTTTCCTGATGAGGTAATCCTCTCAGTCAATCATGCCATCCCATGCTGGCAGATGCACATTGACGGTGCCTCCCGAATCCCCACTGGTAGAAGGCTCAACGATCCTAGGCTCAACAGGGTGGGCCTGGGTGTCGTCTTCGTCACCCCGGAGTAAGCCGTTCTGTCGTATTAATTCCTGTTGTCAGAAGGTTGCACCAACAATGAGGCAGAATATCATGCCCTCATCACTGGCCTCGAGTTGGCTCTCAAGATTGACGTGCCCCATCTGCATGAGAAAGGGGACTCCGAGCTAGTCATCAAGTAGGTCAATGGTGAATATGTTGTCAGAAAGCCAGAACTCGTGCCATTGATTGAGTGCACCCTCCATATAATGGCTATGTTCCCTTCTCGGCCAGAGGTTATTCATATCCCCCGGTCATAGAATAGTCAAGTAGATGCTTTGGACAGCCTGGCCGCGTCGCTTGCAGAGCCCGAATAGAACTACCTGATTATCCACGTGGCACACCGGAGAGTCATTTCTCCCGTCATCTCGGAGGATGATCATGGCCCGCGGGTGAACCATCTCACTATTGGTGCCCCTACGTCAGGATCTTCGTTGACTTTAGATGCGGTAGTCGAAGTAGTTCCTGACTGGAGGATGCCCTTGGTTGAATATCTCCAGCACGAAAATCTTCTGTCGGACCGAGCTGAGCGCGAGTGAATCCAACGCAGCACACCGTAGTTTACCCTTCAGAGCGGTCCCAGCCTTGAGAAGATCCTTTACAGAAGTGGATTTGATGGTGTTCTCCTCCATTGACTTCAAGAAGTTGAGATCCAACAGGTCATGCAAGAAGTGCACGCTGGTTCTTATGGTGCCCATCAGGCCGGGTCGAAGTTGTCTCACCAGATTCGGAGGATGGGGTACTTCTAGCGCTCTATGATCCATGAATGCATCGATTTTGCCAAGAGGTGTCATGCGTGCCAAGTTCATGCCAACTTTGTGCATCGGCCACCAGAGCCTCTCCATAATACCAAGTATTCTTCGCCCTTTGCAGTTTGGGGGTTGGATGTCGTAGGACCTTACCCGCCAGCTACAGCCCGCCAGTGCCGATTCATCCTAAGTGCTACGGATTTCTATTCCAAGTGGGCAGAGGGAATTCCACTCAAGGAAGTCAAAGCCTATTCTATCATTGAATTCGTGATCTCCAACATCATCTATCGATTTGGAGTACCTCACGCTAACCTCACGGATAACAGAACCAACATCCGAGCAGCCGAGATAAAGAAATTGCACACCAAGTACAACATTCGCTCTAACCATACGTCCCGCTATCACGTGTAGGAGAATGGATAGATCAAGGCGTTTAACAAAACCTTCTCTAAAATTCTGCAAAAAATGGTTGGTCAGAATAAGATAAGTTGGCCGGACAAGCTCCCCAACACTCTCTGGGCATATCGGATGACGACTTGTAACTCTACCCAGGTGACTCCATATTCCCTAGTGTACGGAACTGAGGCCGTACTGCCCATCGAGATTCAGTTTCCCTCCTTACGCATGGTGGTCTATGACCAGAAAGCGCCCGATAGAGTTACTGAAATCCATCTAGCTGAATTGGAAGCGCTGGACGAGAATAGGCTTTGCGCTTTACATAACCTGGAAAGGCATCAGAGCAGGATGCCTCGAGCCTTCAACAAGAAGGTTCGCCTCCGCTCTTTCTTGCAATGTGATCTGGTACTGGCTCTCAAAGCACCAATGATTCCTGACAGGAAACCACCCAATTTGGAGCCCAAATGGGAGGGGCCTTTTATCATCCATAAGGTCTATCCAAATGGTGCGTATTCCCTAGTTACTATGGATGGAATGTATGTGACTCCTCCCACCAATTCGAAGTTCCTCAATCAGTACTTTGCTTGGGGCCCCCGGGGTCCTGCATGAACCTAAACTGTATTTGGCCCTACATTTTGACCCCTAGGGTCCCCCACGACCTTAAACTGGATAAGGTTCCTCCATGACCTTAAACTAGATAAGGGTCCCCCATGACCTTAAACTGGATAACGGTCCTGCACAACCTTAAACTACACTTGTCCCCACATCTGGCCCCCTCCGGTCCGAGTTCTAAGACCTTAAACTAAGACCCTTATGGTCTAGAATGACCTTAAACCGCGTGCTCGTCCTTACTGTAAGACGTTAAATTGCAAGCTGGTTAGGCATCCATGACCAAGGCCCATCCTTAGGCCCCTTGGCCTTCTCAGGACTCTCAGCCCCAGCCTTCACCTGGAGCGTGCAGTGCAGTGTAGGATTAGGTCCTCATTCGCGACGGTTTATCCGCTGCGCCACGCACACCCCCTGGAAGAAGTGCCCCGTATCGTCCTACATGACGTTAAACTACATTTTTAGAACTACGTGCGGCTTGATTCCCATCCTTATGAGATACGTAGGACCGCTTGAACACCTATATTTCAGGTCTAACCCCATCTCTTAGGGGATCCCACAATCTCTCGGTCGCCTTGGCCTTTTGGCCTATCCCTCCCCATGGGGGGACATATAGGTGTGATACAGGGTTTTTGGCACTATGCCCCCTTCCCCCAGGAATCCACCACCTTTTGGCCGCTCTCAGACTGAGCCCTTCGACCCTTTCCAGTGGTCTGCTAATGTGTTTAGAGTACTCTGGTCTAGGACCTGGAGTGTCAGATTCGACTTAGGCAAGTTTTGGTCCACTTTTCAAGCTTCATTCTCCCCTTCATTCGGGCCCCATTATCTTTCACACCCGGAGGGAACCCCATGAACGACCTAGATACAATGCCTAAGGGCTCTCCTACCATCACGGGCCAACACCCCCGAGGGTTTTAGGTAAAAAATTGATACAAATCCCACGTTGCGAATGTGGTCAGCGATTGATGCTCATTTGTTTGCCCCTATCTCTAGGCTAACACGACAGGATGTTGTGTTGCGAACATGGTCATCAGTAATCCTCAGTCATCATGCCGGCTCCTTCAGGCCCTAAATATTGGTTGCATGATTCACATTATGTTCCACCCCACCATGTCAAGGTGGAATCTCGACAATCCTTGCACTAACCCTCAGTGCACCCCCACACGTCAGATAGACCAAGCTGCGTAATGGTGTCTCGCATGGCTCCTATGATCTGAGCGCTAGAGTATGTGCTAGGGTTTTTTCTTTAAGGATTGCATGCATCATGACCCTCATCCCCATGGGAAACGAGGAGTCGCCCAGACATTGCGTTTTGGGCCCAGCATAGCTGGGAGTTAGCATCTCCTACCCCCTAATTGTTGGACCCTCATAGGACCCTTTGGCCCGAGACCCCTCTCCCTGAATCACCCGTAGTGACGATATGAGGATATGCCCTCATCCACACCAGGTCCAAGCCATACGACCTTAAACTGTGCTACCAGGTCCAAGCCATACGACCTTAAACTATGCTGCCAGGTCCAACCCATATGACCTTAAACTGTGCTGCCAGGTCCAAGCCATACGACCTTAAACCGTGCTTGCAGGTCAAAGGCATATGACCTTAAACTGTGCTGTCAGGTCCAAGCCATACGACCTTAAACTGTGCTGCCAGGTCCAAACCATACGACCTTAAACTGTGCTGCCAGGTCCAAGCCATACGACCTTAAACTGTGCTGCCAGGGCCAAGCCATACGACCTTAAACCATGCTGCCAGGTCCAAGCCATACAACCTTAAACTGTGCTGCCAGGTCCAAACCATACGACCATAAACTGTATTTCCAGGTCCAAGCCATACGACCTTAAAATGTGCTTCCAGGTCCAAGCCATACGGCCTTAAACTATGATACCAAGTCCAAACCATATGACCTTAAACTGTGCTGCCAGGTCCGAGCCAGAGGAACTTAAACTGTGCTGCCAGGTCCAAGCCATACGACCTTAAACTGCACTGCCAGGTCCACGCCATACGACCTTAAACTGTGCTTCCAGGTCCAAGACATACAACCTTAAACTTTGATGCCAGGTCCAAACCATACAACCTTAAACTATGCTGTTTGGTCCTACCACATGACCATAATCTGTGATAATATCGTCCTGGCCGCACGACGAAAAATGGCACTGCATTGTGGTGACCTCCCATAGGGGACATCACGTTGGGTATTGGTTAATTTCCATACCATTCGTCAATGCCTATTAGGGATTGATTATTGTGGCGATGCCAGGAATTCCTAACCTAGGCCGGTCGTTCCACAAAAGAAAAACCATTCACCTTCAAGGACAAACAAGATATATCAAATACCACTTCTTTTGGTGCGAGGGCTAGACCCGCACACCCCCTTTTCCCTTTTTCTCGAGAACTACGTATGGATTGATTATCATCCTTATGAGATATGTAGGAGCACCTAGGAACTTCCCCACGGGCCCAGCCTTACTTTTCGTGTTTGGTCCCTCGACCTAAACACGTCCCTAGGAGCACATAGTAAGTAGGGCCTTGCCCCCATTCACGTCGGGTTTCGCAACCGCTTTACCGTGTGTCCCCCATTCCCCTTATACTTTGGTCCGAGTTCTAAGAACTAAAACTAAGATCCGTTCATGGTCCTACATGACCCTAAACTGCACATTTTCCCTACCTATATGCCCCTTTGGTCCGAGCTCTAAGACCATAAACTAAGATCTCTTAAGAACTATGTCTGGCTTGATTCCCATCCTAATGGGATAAGTAGGAATGCCTATACCTCCTGTCTTTGGGTCCAGCTCGAGTTCAGCTTGTTCATCTCTTCGATCCCGCCTTCGGGACCCCGAGCACGGGACTGCGTGGCGTAGTGTGGGATTATGTCCTCATTCACGTCAATTTTGCGACGACTGCACCCCACACACCCCGTGCTGGAATTAGCCTTCTTGTATTATCTTCCTGCATGACGTTAAACTGTACTTCAAGAACTACGTGTGGATTGATTCCCATCTTAATGGGATAAATAGGAATTCCTAGACATTTCATCTTGGGTCCAGCCCCAGGGATTACCAAATCCCGTCCCCCTTGCTGTCGGTACCTCGGGCTGAATTCTTAGAAATTGGTGTAGTCACAACATCTATCCCGAATAAGTTTGGGATGCCCCATAGTAATGGTGGGAAGTGACAGTTCTCTCTCTAGAGAGGTCCTATCTGAAAATCAGGATGATCCGTGACCAGGTTGGTACGTCCGACTAATGCGCCTTCACCACGGTGGCACAATTTTGGGAGTGTTGGACTCTGTTCGAACAAACCAACACTCCACTTTCCACACACTGCATGCCCTTTTATTCAAATCCTCATCCTATTTCATGTTTGATGGGACCCTATGACAATATGGATGATAGACCTTTGGTCCGCCTATTGTAGAAATATAGATGATTGACCTACGGTCTGCCTACTGTCTTGAGACAACATCTTGGAGGACTGGTCATGTTTGATGGGACCCCCTAACAGTTTGGATGATAGACTCTGGTCCTCCTGCTGCCACAATATGGATGATAGACCTTTGGTCCGCCTATTGTAGAAATTTTGGATGATAGACCTATAGTCCGCCTGCTATCCTGGGCCAATGTTCCGGAAAACTGATCGATGATATTTGAGTTAGGCGCTGTGTTGCGAACATGGTCAGTGGTTTGCCATCATTTATTGTCCCCATTTCAAGCCAATGCGATATGGATGTTTCTTTTCCGCCACGGTTAACAGTTATCCTCCATCTTCATGCCCCATTGTGTTCCGAATTTGGGTAACGTGATTCAACTTTTTCATCTCCCTATGTTTGGATGAATTTTAATGACCCCAGCATTTCCCCACTTGTGTGTTAGGGCATGCGGAGGAGACTATGCATCGATCGGTCTGAGGTCCCCTCCCGTCGGCTGGACCTCCATCTTCTCCTCAGAAATCCAGGCCTGAGTTCGGATGCCTGTAGCTTGGTTAATTCCTCACAGTCAGACGAAATGATAACACGAGCATCCTTTACTTCTCGCGTTGGGTGCGACCCATAGAATCTTAGGGGCGAGTTGTTATTCATTTCAGAATTATGGTGATCATATTAGACCAAAGGTATAGATTAATAGATTGGTCCATACATGGGTCAAAATGTCAAGCAGTAAAAGAAAAAAGTTCATGAGATGGCCGAAACAAATCCCTTAAGGATCAATGTGCTGGATCGATCTTTCCAACACTGTTACCCTTTGGATGGTAGCCTCCAGGACTGCTTCTCACTCCTTGAAGACTCTCTCTTCATCAGAAGCCGCAGAGCGCAGCTCGCCAACCCTGGCCTCTGCCTGCTCCCGCTCGGTTTGAAGTATGACCATCTGGTGACTCGCCTTTGTCAGTTTCTCTTGGGCATCCGCCAACTGGGCGGTCAGTTGTTCCATGATCTCAGAGCATGTTGCAATGAAGGCCTCCTTCTCTTCCGCCTACCCTTCGAGGCACCAGAACTCCTGTTCCGCCCTCAGAAACGCTCGGGTGCTCGCCGATCTTTCCCAACACTGGGCAACATCGGTGCGCCGGATGCTCTCTCGTATCTTCTCAGCCATGTAATCACATACTGTCAGATAAATTCGCTGAGCATCATCCCCTCCGGTGCACTTGAAGCGCAGCCAGGTCTAGAGTGATCCCATCTGCCTCATCTAATCTGATTGGGGCTTCCTGAGAAAGTGCTGGATGCACTTCCACCCTTTGTTCCATGTCATCCGGCTCTCCTCAGCCGCCTCTGATTCTGAGTCATATATCTCCTCAGGATTAGTGGGTCGATACGTAGGAAAGGAAGCCATCAGGTCGACAGCAGGATCTTCCTAAGGGATTTCTTCATGAGGAATAAGATCCTCAACATCCGAGTGACCTTCCTCTCTCACCCCAATAGTGACGGTGCCTCCGTCATCTTCCGGCTTCGGCTCAAGGATAGCACCTCTGATGTCCTCTTCCCCCTGCTCACCAATTTTCGGGGCCGACTCAGTGTAGGAAGTATGTTCTAGACAAGGTGGTATGTCTGCCACTGGTTCGTTCACGGACAACCCAGGCTCAGCTTCCCGAAGAGCCTCCAATGTCGAGATCACTATGCAAGACGTACCCTGATTAGTTGGGATCCTTGATAGAAAGCACCAGTAGTGAAGCATGGGACTTACAGGAACCCAGAGCATCGGCCTCCAGTGTTCTGGCTGCTATAGGAGCTGCCATGATAGGAGACCCCTCTACTCTTATCAATTCAATGATGGGCGTCAGATCCCTATCTTGTCCGACAGGTTCCTCTCCTCCATCCTCTAGTAGGGATGCCTGACCAACACTTAGGCACTCCTGAGTGAGGTAGAGAGATGGGTTATAAATTGCAAAGGAGAATGGATGAATAAGGAAAATGAATGAAGATAGAGATAGACCTCGAGTATCTCGGTTATGTCGAGATCAGAGCCAACAATCTCGCCACTCTCTTGGAGACTCCCTTGGTAGGTCGCCCCCTGCAGCCCCTCACCTTCGGGTTCTCGTTCTCCTTCATATTCTCCTTCTCCTTCATCTTCTCTAGTCTCCTTCTCCCCCTCCGACTCCTCGTCACTGTCTTCTTCTCCCGGTGGCATCACTTCTAGATCATGCTCTTGGATGAGCATCACTTTCACTAGGAAAGTTGGCTCCGCACACCGACCTATTTGGCGCACGTATGTGTCCATGGACATTAGATAGCTATGTCGTCGATGGAAGTTCACTCTGTCGGTAACTCAAATGAGCCCGACCTCTGGAAGCTGGATCCCGTTCTGCGTTATCTTCTGCTAGATGGCTTCAATGCCCAGTGATTGCCACAGGGTCATCCAGGCCGACCACAGTGATCGGAAAATTGAATCTTGGGAAGGTTTGAGAAGGTATCTTTTCTGCTTCCTTGTAAGTTCCATGGCCACCTCATGTGACCCCCTTACGGGCAACGAGGTCACAATGGCACCATGTGATGTTCCCACCGTTGTGGTCCCGGCCTGCGCATGCCTCACTGCCTGACACGCCCCTAGTTTTCCCCTTTTAGCGGCACCTTTCCATCTCCCTCGTCGCCCGGTTTCTGCGCGGGTAGCCTCGAGTTTCCGGACTCGCTTTCGTAAAAGCCCCTCAGGGTACGCAATGGTCTAGTGCTCAGTATACTCAGTTTCTAGGCCAGCGTTAACCCCGGTGGGAGGAAGAGTAATGACGTCACCGGAGCTGAAAGTGGTGAACATCAACCACATCTGGCATAGGATGCCTGGATTATTCTCCTCCCAGATAGCCGTGAATACCTTCTTCGGCAATCGTTGGAGGCACCCGAATTGCTTGGCTAATCGGGATGGCACGTAAGGCTCACAGATCACCTTCCCGTCGATTCGAGCCATGAGCACCCCGCCCCGGATGCTCTGAAAATACTCATGCTGCTCCAGTGAGCCTCGCCCGTTGTCCACCATCTGGCCGACCGGGGCGGGGAATGGGCTGAAGTTGAAATTGGTGTGGTTACCAATGCGGATCCTCACACCCTCTTCATTGAGCATCATCGGTGCCACCCCGACGATGTTCAGCAGGGATGGTCACAGACTGTTTCCCGGAGGACGGATGGCGTTTGGGAAAGTATACCCGCCCAAATGAGCCGCCACCCAGCCGTGGAAGATCTGGAAGGGGCCACATACCCTCTGAGGTGACCCCCCTCGTGAGATGCGTCCTAGGATGGCATACAGCTTGGCCAGTACGGGGACCCCCAAATTGAACCTTTTGTTGGAGGCCATGGTGCCCGCCATCACCAGTGTTGCTGGACAGATTCCCATCCTCACGTCCCGTACTGGCAGGAGCCACCCGCTCAAAAAGGCGGCAAGGAACCCCGCATACCGGACATTCAGGTCCTAGGCCTCGATGACACGGTAGCCCCACGATTCGTATTGCCCCGCCACCAGGATCCTCTAATACGACCCATCCTTGCTGCTCTAAGCCGCGGTTGGGCACCGTTTTCCCCATCCCGACATCTTGATTACCGGTTCCTTCTCTAGGAACTGGTTGAACAAGCCCTTGTAGGTAATGTTCTTTAGGATGTTCTTGACCCCCAGCCTCTCTTTGGACAGCTCGAGTAGGTGCCACATCAGCATGGGCGTCCGTGACCTATCTTCCCAGGTGTTCTTTGAAGGAACGGACTCGTTGTATTGGTAGCCTTACAGTGGGATACCTCTGATGCAGTGAACGCCCTAGAGTCTGATGCCAACTTCCCCATGGTGAAGGTGGAATGTGTTGGTATCAGGGGACCACCAGGTGAATAACTTTGGCCCGAGCTCAGGTTGACGTGGAAGTGGAATTGCAACGTCCATACCACCTCGAACAGGCCTATATGCTGCATATAGGCCCCAAACTATTTGCAAGTATGGCAGACCCAGAATGCCCATGCCCACTCACTTGTGATGTTTCCCCCGGACCGCATGTCCTAGTCTTTCAGCCAGCCTTTAGTGTCATCCGTGATGCTCTGACGGAACGTGCTTGCGTAGAGGGCCAGAAAATCCTCTGTGGTAGGATCATCCACAGTAATGGTCCTAGTCCACGGGTTCAGGACATATACGTCCATATGTCTGGTTTCCCTGGTAGGATGGATATTGTTGGTGATGTTGTAGCAAGGAAGCTCGTCCTCCCAGGTCACCCATGACTACAGTGTGTCCACCTCGAAGCCCAGCAGCAGAACCTCTTCCAGGATGCCAAAGTTCCAGAGAGGGAGGTTTTCAGACAGAGGATACTCCTTTTGGGTGGGGGTCAGCATATTGAACAAGGTTAGGTTGTTCAAAACGACCACCTTGGCACCATAAACCTCCTCATTTTCTGCCATTTCAGCTCTATGAGCGGCGGATTCCCCCTCATCAACTTGGTTTGCATTCATCTCGAATATTTCAGGAGTTGCATGAAATCAGAATGTAGTGCACAAAATCGGAGATAGTTGCATGAAATCAGAAGATGCAGCACAAAATCCAAGAGTTGTGCACGCAATTAGAACCGTTGGCATGCAATACCCCGAGTTGGCGTGAAAATACGACTGAAATTCAGAAGGAATTACGTGCTGCCAAAACTGTTTTTCACGCAACCGCGGGAGCAATTTTGTGCAGGAGAGCGTTGAGCCTATCGCACGGAAAAGCTTGAGTATGGACTTGGGACCCAACACCCCTTTTTATAGGCGAGGCCAGGGTTCCACGCCACGCAGAAAGCGAATTCCGTGGGGAGCTGTCATTTTGCGCGCCCCGTTGGATTTGTGCGCGCAAAGTGCCTAGGAGATCCACCACTTCGACGTTTCATCTTTTCCCACGGAACTCAATCGTTGCGAACTCTCACCGATCCAATTCCGAGGGGGGGGGGGCATTTGTAGATGCCGAAAAAGTCCGTAACTCTTATGGGAAGTTTCAAAATGATGAAGCGAAGTCATATTCCAACTCAGAGTCCCGGTCCAGATGGCCCAGAAGTGGTGCGTGAAATTAAGGAGGACTTGCGTGAAAAAATGTTGTCCGCGTGGAGGAAGTCCAGGATACACGTAAAAACACTGGTATGGAGGAAAATTTTGCGTGCCCGGTTCCGTGCGGTGAGGCCTTTCACACCGACGGGTCCTGGCATGGAAGATTTCGCACGCCGCCTAGATTCAGTGGTAGTGGATGCCTATAAATAGAGGGCGACCCCTTCGGTTTCGTGATTGAGGAATTTGAAATGGCCCTCGTGCACGTAATTGCGCATGTAATATGGCCTTGAGTTATAGTTCTTTTCCGCACCATGTTTCCCAAGATCCGCCTTTGCGCGAGATCCCCATAGATTAGACTAAACTCCAACCCCTTTGGGGTCTGCCCCTTGCGCGCAGGCCGGCCAAGTTGCACGCAATACTTCCTTTGCACGCAAACCCCTTCCATCGCGCGCAATTCCTTCTTTTGCGCGTAATCCCTTCCTTTGCGCGTAGACCCGGCCTTTTTCACGTGCATCCCTGAATTGCGCGCTGACCCTGTGTTTTTCGTGCAGTAGCCACAATTGCACGCATTACTACCCTATTGCACGCATGCCTTCCTTATTGCGCGCAGCCTATCCTGTATGTTCCTCCTATTACATGTAATGGTATATAGGCTTGTGCCCGCTGGTCCATACCGCGGGGGCTGCGCCCCCACACCCCCTCTCGGGGTCAGTGCCAGGTTGCAGTCCCGGACCTCCGGGCCGGTCCCTTTGCTACTGTCACAGACCCCCATTAAAAATGGAGAGTCGCACCGCGAACTTTTCGGGCCGGGACGTCAGGGTTTCCCATTGCGCCCTTATACGCACCCACTCTCCACCTATGGAATAGCATGATTTGAGATACTCCTCTACACACCATGAAATACCTTGAGTCGACATATTCCTCTTAGCCCCTTTCACATGTCGTGAGTCGAGATTCTTATCATCAATTCCCCTGAGTAGAATGCCCTATTATTCAGCAATAAGATTCCTCTTGTTCAAAATAAGATATGCCTTGTGCGCCAAGCATGATATGTCAGTAGTTCTATCTACATGACTATAAACTGTAGTAAACCCTATTTTCCAAACATAGGATGCCTCTTGTTCAAAATAAGAGATGCCTTGTGCGCCAAGCATGAGATGCCAGTAGTCCTATCTACATGACTATAAACTGTAGTAAACCCGGTGTTCCAAACATAGGATGCCGCTTGTTCCAAATAAGAGATGCCTTGTGCGCCAAGAATAAGATGATAGTAGTCCTATCTACATGACTATAAACTGTAGCAAACCCTGTGTTCCAAACATACGATGCCTCTTGTTCCAAATAAGAGATTCCTTGTGCGCCAAGCATAAGATGCCAGTAGTCCTATCTACACGACTATAAACTATAGTAAACCCTGTGTTCCAAACATAGGATGCCTCTTGTTCCAAATAAGAGATTCCTTGTGTGCCAAGCATAAGATGACAGTAGTCCTATCTACATGCCTATAAACTGTAGTAAACCATGTGTTCCAAACATAGGATGCCTCTTGTTCCAAATAAGAGATGCCTTGTGTGCCAAGCATAAGACGACAGTAGTCCTGTCTACATGACTATAAACTGTAGTAAACCCAGTGTTCCAAACATAGGATGCCTCTTGTTCCAAATAAGAGATGCCTTGTGCACCATGCATAAGATGCCTAATGCCATGATTACAGTGGCGTAATATCAAGAGTATTGGAATCTGTTCAAACATTCCATCACTCCACCTCACGCTTTGCATGTCATTCATTCAGATTTTCATCCAATTTCAAGTCTGGAGGGACCCCCTAACAGTATGGGTGATTGACCTGTGTCCACCTGCAGTGAAAATATCGATGATAAACCTTTGGTCTGCCTGTTGTCACAGTATGGATGATTGACCTATGGTCCGACTGCTGTCCTGGGCCAACGTCCCAGAAGACTGATCGACGATATTTGTGTTAGGCCCCGTGTTGTGAACATGGTCAGCGGTCAGCCCTCATTTGTTGTCCTCATTTCAGGCTAAGGCGACAGGATGCTTTGTTGCGAACATGGTCAGCAGTTATCCTCTATCGCCACGCCACTCTCATTGCATTCCGAATGTCAGGAATGTGATTCACACTTTTCATGTCCCTTTTTTCGGACCGATTCCAATGCCCTTGGCATTATCCTGCTTGTGCACTAGCGCATAGGTGCATACCTCAACCCATCAGTGAGTTGGGATGCCCTCACGACCAGACATGAGGAAGACATTATGGGCTGCTTCCATGCGTAAGCCCCATCCATCGTAGCCAAGCTAACGTGTACCCCTAAATGGTTCACCATGTGACCCCCTTCACTACAACCTTGCCGATGCCTTCCCTCCCACAAGGGGTAGAGGGAATTGGGCATATAATCCCTAGGGGTGTGGAGCAAACCCACCTCGTCCGATCTACAGGATGTTAAACTTCCAAGCACCTCATCCTCAACACATGACGTCAAACTGTGGTCTGACCCCGTGCTCGCACGCAGGGTCCCCCCAGCTCGGACATTCTTTATGACCACTCATCTACACGGGAATGGATTCTTCCTCACATGTAATGAGATCCTCCTTGTTGGAGTGGCGTTTGTCCATGATGGATGGGCTGCCTCAGAGCGTAAGCCCCTAGCCTCTCTTATGGAAGGTAGCACCCATGTGCCTCCGTACGGGCCACCATCTTGGAGTAAGCCCCGGTACTAAGGGACACTAACAACGCGTAAGCCCCTGTTTCCTCTTTGGGCCACTCAATGAGTAACCCCCTTTCCACTTCTCATGGACGCACCCTTTGCTACATGATCGTCTAGCCCCTGCTGCCTCTTGTTTCTCACACCGAGCATGACTCACGTGGGCTTAGAGCACGCATCGACCATGATATCCTCTATGGGCTACCTCAGAGCATAAGATCCATCCCAGAAAACTATGTGGTCTTTGATCTTTGCTAACGCGTGGTACGCAGGAAGCCTCCACGAGGTTCAACCCATCACTCGGTCGTTTCGACCCCTATTTCGTTTCGGTTCACCAATCCCATGGGCCTCCTTAGAGCGTAAGCCCCATTCCCTCGTCCTGCATGACGTTAAACTGTATACCTCATCCCACATGACGTTAAACTGTATTCCTTAGTCCCGCATGATGTTAAACTCTATAACTTCGTCCCGCATGACGTTAAACTATACCTCATCCTGCATGACATTAAACTGCATCTCAGTCCGGCGGTAAGCCTTTTTGACCATCCCAAACTATGTGGTCTTTGATCTGTGCTAAAGCATGGTACGTAAGAAGGCTCCACATGGTTCAAGCCCATCACTCAGTTGTTATGACCCCTCCACGTCGGTTCACTGCCACCGTTATGGGCCGAACCTGAGTTTAAGCCCCATATCCAACACCCACGTATCATCCTGACCTCTCCCTCAAGCCCACGTGCCTCGGGATCATCATGCCCTATCCTGGAGGTCTCACTTCCTCCAGGCTCCAATCCATGCGTTTATTCTCACGGGTCGCCTCTTCAGGTGTCCCATCATATCACTGAACTATGTAGACTTTGATTCCCTACCATGGGGATACATAGGAAGCCTCCATGAGGTTCAAGCCCCCTTTCACTCCATCACCCATCCTGATCCTTACATGGGCTGCCACATCCCAATGGGATCATGCTATCTCATTCCACTCCATAGTATTCGGGAAGCCGCCCACGTGCTGGCCCCAACATCGGTGTTCCCCCTAGGGGGTCCTTCAATCTGATCCACTCTCAGTGTTCCGATCAGTCCGATCCATCTCCGCAAGGCGTTAAACTCGCGGCATACCCCGTGTTAAACATGGGAAGCTGAGGAAAACCTCAGATGGCACGCGATCCCCCGTGTTCGATGTGGGATGACTCGGGCTTCCGCTCCGTCGAGAAGCCCTATAATAAGGTAAAAAAGATAGACATGCCAATCCCCATCATCAAGACATGCCGACGACACACCTGCGTGACCATTCTCCTCACTGAAGGTTGCTGCCCCGACCAGACCTCTTGGAGCGTCTCGACGGAAGCAGCGTAATTAACCGGCGTCCATGTTGATATGGCACCGGGAATGAGCTTCACGAACCCATATTAAATCTATGATGGAGACTCGGACTAGGTGACGAGCGCCGAGGAGGAATCCATGGAAGGAAGAACCAACATCCCATCATCCCGGTTTCGATCAAGGAGTAGACACCCCTAAACAAGGAACAGATGCCGACTGCCTTTGGAAAGTGGGAATGCAGGGCAACGATGTTGCGTGTCCTCCCACCGTGTGACGGACACGAGCACGTTCCCCAGAGTAAAAGCATCAGAAACAATCCTCATAAAGGATTATGGTGAAAATGCCACCTTTGGTTATTATTAAAAAGGAAAAATTATTAACCTAGGATAGATTGGAAACAAAAATTCAGTTTTATTTTCTAAATTTTTATATGTTTATGGTTTAAAATATTATATGTAAAGAATTTATCAGTTATGTGTTGATGGGTTTAATGTTAATTTTGAGAATTATGATTTCAATGTTTTCGATTCTAAACATATTTTAGTTTTTACTACTTTGAGAAATGACAATGTTTATGCTATTTGATCTCTCAAAATGTTTTGTTCTTAAGTTCCTTTCACAAGGATCCATGGATTTGGCATATGAGACTAGAAAATTGCAACATTAAATCACTTAGGAAGATAACTAAGAAAGGGTTAGTTTGGGATCTACCTAAGAATTAGTTCTAAAATGATAATGTTTGTAAACCCTGTCAAACAGGGAAACAACACAAATTTTCTTTTAAATTAGAGAAAGAAGTGTCAAATTATCAAACCCTTGAGTTGGTTCACATGGATTTGTTTGGACCTTATAGAGTTTCAAGTCTTAATGGAAAGAAATATGTTTATATTCAAGTATAATATTATTCTAGCTATACTTTTTGTATACTTTCTAGCTCACAAAATTTAATATTGATCTTATTTTACCAATTATTCCATGTATGTATAAAATTTTAGTGGACTTAGGGTTAAAACCTTAAGGAGTGATCATGGACGTGAGTTTGGAAATCAATATTTTTAATCATTTTTCTCACAAAATTACTACACTCATAACTTCTCTACTCCTAGGACACCCCAAGAGAATGGAGTTACTGGAAAAAGAAATAGAACCTTACAAGAGAAAACCCATAATATTTTGAATGAGTATGACCCACTTATCTATTTTTGTGAAGAAGATATCAATACATCCTTCTATATATCATCAATATAGTTTTGATCATACCTATCCTTAAGAAGAACGCTTATGAGATGTGGAACAATAGGAAACCTAAGTTCAAATAATTTATAGTTTTTGGTTGAAAAGTCTTTATTCGTAACACTAAGGATAATATTGAAAAATTTTCCTCCAAAAGTGATACAAGAATTTTCTTTGGTTATTCAATATCTAGAGAAACCTATAGAGTTTTCAATAAGAATACCACTACTATGGAAGAATAAATCCCTATCATATTTGATGGAATTAATCCACATGAGCCTAAGAACATCTTATTAAACCTTAAGAATGATTTATCTCATATGAATTTAAATTCTAAACCTTCAAAATCTGCTGTAAAATAAGAATAAAAATCATCATGTTCTGAATAATTTCTAGAACTTCCAGAACATGAACCTAAAAATACCGAAGTAAACGGTCCCTCTATCTTTAGACTTATTAGATCCATTAAATACCATCCTTTATATGCTTTTATAGGTGATATAAATAGAGGAACACAAACTAGATCTTCTATTTGAAACCTAGTTGAACATCAAACTTTTTTGTCTCATATTGAACATAAGAACATCAATAAAGCTATTAATGGTGAATTATAAGTAATATCAATGCAAGAATAATTTAATCATTTTAAAAGAATAAAAGTGTGGGAAATTTTATATAGACCCATGAAAACATTGAATATCAGTACTAAATGGGTGTTTAGGAATAAAGTTTATGATTCAGGCACTATAGTTAGAAAAAAAGTCTAGATTACTTATATATGGTTATAGTCAAGAAGAAAAGATAGAGTATGAGGAAACCTTTTCACCTGTGGAAAAACATGAATCCATAAGAATCCTGGTTGCTTATGTAGTACACTTAGATTTAAAGATTTATCGAATAGATGTCAATAGAGAATTATTAAATGTTTTCATAATTGAGGGTGTCTTTTTAGTACAACCCCCTGGTTTTCAAAATCCAAAATTTTGAAATCCTTTTTTTAATTTAACTTAAGACTTATATGGTTTAAAAAGAAGCTCCTAGATCCCGGTATGATAGGCTGAACAATTTTCTTATTTGAAAAGAATTTTCAAAAGGTATACCTGATCCTACTCTTTTCATAAAGAGAATTTCAAAATATTTACCAGTAGTATAAATATATATTGATGATATTATTTTAAGATCATCAAAATTTTTTTATATACTGATTTTTCTAAAATGTTGCAAAATGAGTTTGAAATGAGTTTAATGGGTGAACTCAAATTCATTCTTGGATTCAAGATCTTTAAAAACAATAAATAAATTACTTTAAATAAAATTAAATATATGAATGATCTTTTAAAACTTTTTATATTTACTAACAATAAGAGTAGTGATACTCCCATGAGTATCACCTGTAAATTGGTTCCTGATAAAACAGGGAAACCAATTGATCAAACAAGTTACAATGGTATTATTGGTAGTCTTCTCACCATGATAGATAATCGAAAAAATATTATGTTTAGTGTGTGTATGTGTTCTCATTTTTAAGCAACCCCAAATGAGTTACACCTAGTTTCTGTCAAAAGAATTTTCAAATACCTCAAGTATAAAATCAACTTAGGATTCTTCTAACCAAGAGGAAAATCAATTGATTTAGTATGTTATTGTAATGCTAATTTTGGTCGATGAAAGTTAGATATAAGAATCTAGTCTAGAACATGTCACTTTTTAGGAATGTCTATAGTTTCAAGATGTTGTAATAAGAATAATTATGTAGCATTTTCTACTGATGAAGTTTAGTACATAACTACAGGTAGTTTCTATGCATAAATTTTTCGAATGAAACACAATATACTAGACTATGGGTATCGATTCTAACATGTACCGATAAACTTAAAAAATAAAAGTGAAATAAATATATCTAAAAATCCATTGTCATGTTCTCGGAAAAACATATTGATATAAGATATCACTTTTTTGAGAGACCATTTTCAAAAAGGAGATATCATAGTTGATTTTATTAGCATAGAATATCAATTAGCTGATATATTTAATAATCCTTTGAATTGTAAGAGAATGAATTATACCAAACATGATTTAGGAATGATAAATTTTGGTTATGTATATATTTCTATTGAAATACTATTGTGGTTTTCTTACCATTGTGGTGACACACTATTGGCTTGTCATGGCACTTGCTTGTGATACAATTTCTATGTCATGTCATTGATTTTCATGCCTTTTCCAATTTTTTCAATTTCTTGATATTTTTAACTACTAGTTTATTTCCTGGATTATTTTATGTATTATAACCTGATACATGATTTTAATAAAATTTTATTTCGAATTCAAGTTTTAATTTTATTTTAGAATACCAAATATCTCAAATGATATTAAAATAGAATTAGTTATATTCTCAACATACCTTGATCCCCGCATGATACTCCTATAGATTTAACCCTCAAGAATAGTGAAAACTGTTTCCTCTCACTTTTAAAAACTTCTCCTACCCTTAATGAAGCTTACCAAAAAGATCTGAATACTGATAATGAAGCATGCTTTTGATCTTTATCCATTTATGTTTAGATCTCCAAATAAGTAAAAGAAATAGTCATGTCCACCTGATCTAGATGATCCAGTTTCACCAGTTAATCCTGAGATTTCCAATAGAACTTTTGTTTTAGGAAAGGAAGTTTAATCTAAGTGGCTATTGTCTAGTAAGTCTTCAGTACTCAAAGTACTCCAGAATCATGGATGGTTAGAGTGGTTTTCTTCAAACAAAAGACCATTCGAACCTAAGGTGGGCTATGAGTTCTATCAGCATGTTGAGTTTTCATTTTATGAATATGGTGCATATTGGGTATGAAGTCATGCGAAAGGAAATGTATTTGGTTTTTCATCAATGAAATGGGATAAATATTTAGATATACCCCATGGTGGAATTTATGATGACCACCATGGTTTCATTCTAGAATCTAGTGATTTGTTTATATACAAGGAATCTCTTTCTTTTCTAACAGGAGATGACACAAATATAAGGCTTGTTTCCTCAGAGATGGATTAAGAATATAGGATTCTCTTTATGTTTTTACATCACATGCTTTTCCCAAGAAAGGGTGACTTCAAAACCTTATGTAAAAAGATGTTTATCTTATTTTTCTTAGGACATAAGGTCACAAGATCAATCTATATATATATATATATAATTCACATGTATGAGATGACCAATACATCCTCAAGATATAATTCTTTGATGTAATCAAAGATGATTTATTCTATGTTGAAGGACAAGGGCTTAATAGCTGATGATTAAGAGTGAAGTATTGATTATGGTGGTTTTGGTATTACATGTGATACTTGTTCAAGGATGAAGATTAGATGTAATACCTAGACTAAATAGTGGGTTGGAGATTCTGATAAATTATATGTGGAGTATAATTCAGTTGATCATCCAATCAGACCAAAGGATGATGTTGATTCAGGCGTGGATCTTGATGAAGTAGTTGAATACTTTGATGGAGATAAACAAGAATATATTTCTTAGGAAGAGGAAAAAGAACAATTTTTTTATAGAGGTAGTGATATTAACTTGTATCCCAAATATTCTCCCATTATTTTCGGAGATGCTATCCCACCTAGGAGACTTCCAAAATAAGAAAAAATAGTCAAAATTGATGAAGAAGAGACATAATTTTCTAGAGAGGAGAAGTATAAGAGTTCCACATCTAATAAAGCTGATGATGAAGATGATACTAATGATGAAGAAGAGGAAAATGAAAATGGTTAAAATAGAAATGAAGATAGAGATGTTAGTGAAAGTGATAATGAAGATGATGTTGATTACTCTAACCTTAATGGTACAAGTCGCCGAATTAAGAGGAAAATAAAGAGATGCCTTCAATACTTAAGTAGAAGGATGCACTTTCTGAGGGAGAACAATCCCCATATGTTGAAATATTTCATGAAGCTAAAACATTTTATGAAGTTGATTCCAACTATTTTTTCCACCAGTCAAGGAATATCTGATTTTGTAATGGTAGAGAAAATGGGGGTTATAGCTGTTGTAGAATAGTATGTAGCTGAACAAGAGAAAAAGGATCATATTGCAAAAAAATTTGGGCTTGAACTGTTAGTTGATTTAAATTCTCATAATACTCCTATGGATGAGAATGAGGAAGGTTAATCCATTGATTTTTTGAAAAAAGGATGTTCAGAAGTGAGATTCACCTACTATTGGAACATAGTTATAAGACGAGTATGCCAATGCTATTGTATAGAGCACAGATGCTTGAAATTTAAAAGAAATACTTACTTCCACTGTACAATTTTTAGCTGGATAGAGTTCAAATTTTCTTAGAAGTGTTTAAACAGTGATGGTTGTACCTACTATTATGGTCCCTCCTACCACTTCTCCAGTGTTTGTTGAGGTTTGTGGGATATGGTTTGATCCCATGTTTGAAGAATGGGGAAAGTAATACAATATTTCAAGGATTATACCAAAGAATGTTGGTCCTGAGGTTTGATTAAATAGAGATACTAAGGGATTATTTATAACTCAACTAGATTTTTATGGGCTATTTGAAATGTTCACTTCTGTTAGAACTCATTAAACTGAACTAACTCCAGATCCTCTTATTATTCTTGTGGATGTACTCACTCAAGATATCTTGAAAATTTTCAAGTAAATTATTCTGTCTGAATTTCATAAGAGTTTCAAGAATAAATATCCTTTATCGACAAAATTAAGTTAAAATTATGACCATTATCTATTTGAGTTGGTTTCTACCCACATAAAACCAAAGTTTATTCATCACATTTATTAGATAAATATTGATAATAAGTGGATAAGTAGTGAACTCGAATTCCTCAAGTCTTTTATTGAAGAAAAAATATTTTATTTAAATCCTCCATGAATGGTATCCTAAAATGTATTAAGGATATATCTTCAGATAATTTTGTTCCTTATTATCCCCCTCCTCCTCCTCCTACAGTGTTTTATGTTGATCAGATCAAAATAGTTGTTATAGATGATCTTAGATCTACTTCATCCAGTACTTCTAGAAGTGTCACTGATCATCCCCAAGAAACAATGAGAACAATTTTTTATAACTCGGAGCATGTTCTCAAGTTTATTACCTACTATAACCATGATATGAAAGTTTAAATGGAAACTATAACTAAGGATATTAAGTAATATCTCGCTCGAATTTATACAAAGCATATAGTGGATTCCAATTTAAAATTATTTATGGAAAATTTGAGGATGCCTCCTATGACTCAGGCTTCCAAAGAACAAGTAAGACAACTCAAGGAGATGACTCTAATGTTGAACTGATTTATGGAAGATAATGAAGATTTATTTAGTGCAATGGATAGATATGGAAAAATAATCATGGATTTTATCTATCCCAGGAAGCCATTTTATTATGTTATTGTCCAAATAATTATTTCTCATGAAGCTGTTCCTATTAATACTTAGTGGTCTCTTTAGATCCTTTTCCTACCCAATTCTAGAATTTTAAAATGTCTCTTGCTCAATATTTGAGACACCTTCTACTGGTTGTTATAGTTGAATTTCATCATCATAATGTAGTTAGAGTATCCTCTGGTGTTCTTTCTATTTTACCTTAAGCTGATCCTAATGCCTTAGATAAGGAGAAAGAGAAAGACAATGCTAAAGGAAAATCACCAATGGAAACCTTTCCTAAATATTAAACCTTTAATTTTTTTTTCTTAGACCATTTTTTCATTGATGGGACTTGGGTTGTAATTACTTTTTTGTAATAATTTTAAATGCATATGATACTTATTATTCTCTTTTTATCCTAGTTTTTATACTGATTTTATTTTCCTTGTTGATAATACCATTTGGAAGAGAATTATTATGGAATATTGTAAAACCTTATGTAATTTATGATTTATTAAAAAATTGTTTCTACGTTATCTTTGATACTTTATGTTTTTAATCTTTATATTAATGATACTTAACTTTGAAAATTACTATTTTCTTGTTTTCCTTTAATACCATCTGAAATTACTTGGAATGCTATGCTCTGATTTATACCACCCAAGATATCATGTTTAATCTTTTTAATACTTTTTATTCCATGATTTGTGACCATCAAAAAGGGGGAGGTAGTTGACCTCTAAGTTTTAATGACCACAAAATCATGATTATGATGTTATTAAAAAGTTTTATGTTTCTATGTAAGTAATATATATTCTAAGATAGGTGAATAAATTATCAAAGTAAAAGAAAACATTGATATTGGAACCACCAACTTGAGATACTGTTGTCCATGACTTGCTGCCAACATAAAAATCTCATTAAGTATGAGACATCACCAGAATGTCACACCACAAGAATGTTGTACCGCTGGAAAAAAATATCTAAAAAGTCTAAGACATCGTTAGTTGACATATCTTATAGTTTTGATGCCACTAATTTTTTTTGGCAATGTAAGAGATACCTCTAGACGAGGAACCGTTAATTTCATATCACCAATAAAGAACTTTGGCTATGTCTAACACACTGTTAGACAACACACCCCCAGACTAGACACCAGTAGTTGAGATGATGCCAACATAGTGGAAATTTGGCTATGTCTAAGACAAAACCAATATAATACTACTAGAAAAACATACATCTAGAGCATGACACCTACAAATCTTGATACACCAATAGTATAAGACACAACCACAATTTTATTTAACTTATATTTTTAAATAATATTTTTAAAACAGCTATATTTATTGAAGTTAATTTCATTTGCTATTTTAATTATTGTATCTTAAATTACAAATAGAAATCCTTGAAGAAAGTTTCATAATGTACATTATGAGGAAGCAATTAATCTAGATATTCTCCTTGTTTCTTCTGTTAAAGGTGCAACACTCTCCCTCATGAAAATATGATGCATGAAGTAAACTGTTAGAAATATGAGAGTTCACAACTAGTGAACATACATAGAGATGAACCTAATTGCAAACAAGAAGAGCTCACCTTCCATAAAAAAAACTGGAAGCCAAAATATACATTCACATTTGGTGCCTTTCTTTCATTAAAGAACAAGAGTATGTGACACTCTGTTTTCCTGATTTTTCAAGAAAAACCGACTCAAGATTCACTATGGAATCAGATGAAGACTCACAAGCTTCATTGTGATTGAATGATAATTTCTAAACTCTAAAATTTTAGATTTATCAAATATATTTATCTTTTTTACATATTGAATGATGTGAGTGCATACTCTATTTTATCACATGCACACTGTCTCATGTGCTAAACAAGAAGATAATCAAAATCTTCTCAAAATCTTTTTATATTTTTTTATCCCATAGATAATAGTGGTAGAGGTACTTGTGTGGCCTATTTAGTTTTTATCTAACGTATAACTATGGAATATATTATGTGTGACCTATAAAGTTTTTTTTAACTATTGTAAAACCTTACCCAGGTTGTGGATCATCTTATTTATTTTATATAAGCTACTTGGTGGCGGGTGATCACCATGTAGAGAGGATTGAATCTTGACTTGAGAAAAAACCTATTGTATTCATTTTTTCCACTGTGTTATTTAATTTTTTTTACTTTATTCCCTCTTTAAAATTGATTTTTTACAATAAAAAATATATACTTTGATAGTTTATCTTAATTACTGTTCATATAGTATTTTGACCAAGTAAATTGATTTCAAAGGATCCAATAATATTGTATATTAGTCATCTTAGACCAAATAAATAGTTATAGAAATAATTATACTGATTTACATCAATATCATACTATATATTTTGATAAAATGGTCTATATTTTATCATTTGGGGGATTTCAAATTATTACATTTTAAACAAAATGTTTTATTGGGAACTCAATTCACTCCCTCTTGAGATACTCACTCTGAACAATAATACTTTTACTTGGGGTGCCTCACAGTATTCTAACAGATAATTAAGCAAACATCCAATCATCTAAGTTGAAGAAACTATACAAAAAGTACAACATCTAGTTCAACCATACTTATTGCTACAATGCACAGAAAAATGGGAAGATTGAGGCATTCAAAAAAACCTCTCAAACATCATGAAAAAATGATGAACTAGAACAAATAATGTTTTCCTAGAAAGATACTTAAATACATTTGGGAATATTGGAGGAAAACAAAAAAAACTACCCAGGTGACCTCAGACTTGATGTATGGAAAAGAGGAAGTAGTACCCATTTAGGATCATTTTTATCACTCTAAATGGTTTTTTACAACTAAATGATTCTATAAATAATGGAAAATTATATCTAGATGAATTGTAATCCCTTTAAGGAAAATAGGATTCAGTAAATCCCTAACATAGTGTGGAAAAAGAAGAGGATAGTGATAATATTCAACAAGAAGTTTTTCCTCTAATTCTTCCTATATGGAAACATGCTACTGGCACTCTGAATACAGATGATACCAAAAAAAAAAACTCTGCCAATACTGGACCCAAATGAGAAGTTCCTTACATTACCAATAATTTCTATTCTAAAGGATCATTATCATTAATCACCATGGATAGATAACATATCACACCTCCTACTAACGTCGTGTTTCTCAAGTAGTACTTCATGTGAAGGCCATGGTCAAAGCCCTATGACCACAAACTATTGAAACTAGGGTCAGAGCTCTTTGAACATAAACTAACATCAACCCATTTGGTCTAAGCATTATGAACTTATACTATTTTCAGTACTAATGCTCTAATAATTATGAAAATAAACTGTTTCAAATCACTTTTGTTTTAGATCCATAAATATAAACTATTAGTAGTCATAGTCCATGTTTCATGATGTCAAACTAAAAATCCCAATGCCCTCTACCCATGATGTTAAACTGCAGTCTTACTCTATAAAAAGAACATAAGATACCTCATATCACAAATATGAGATGTTTCAATGTCCTATCCAGAGAATAATCCACCCTCCGACATTAGTTATATATCATGTTGTGTTTTGGAACTATATGGAGATTTATTCCCATTAGGATACATAATGATACTTAGATCCCCTTCTTCAGGCCCAACCACTAAATAATCATAAATCCTTCCCCAGAGGGGGTGGATTATGTTCACCAATATTTGGAATTTTGTCCCTTTTTCCCCAACTATGGTCCGAGAATTATGAACTTAAATGGTGTAAAATTTATTTCAGGATATTTATCTGAAACATGGGTTGCATTGACCAATTTTTATGTCAGTTATTACCAATTTTGTTCCACAAAAACATTCTAAAAAATAATTTCCCCAGTCTAAGAATCATGAATTTAAACTATTTTCCAAATTATCCTTGGTCCTAGCTTCATTACCTTAAACTGTGTAGCAAGCATCCTCTTGTAATATGCATAAGATATAGAACAAATGACCCATCCTCATTAGAGAGGATAACACCCCACTTTTAGTTTTGTTCTTCCACCATGCCACATTTTAGAACTACATATGAATTGATTCCCAATTTTATGGTATGCATAGTAACACCTATACCTCCTATCTTCGATCCCAACTAAAAATCCATTGTAAACCCCCCTAGAGTGGGATAATGATCACAAAAACCCTATTATTCATCTATATATCACCTTCATAATTCCCATTCAATATTTCTCTATAGGTGTACAACCCAATCCCATTCCTTAACTTTATAGAAAATTACAATTCCCTCATGACCTAACATGAAGAAGAAAATAATAAGAATCTCACTACATAATCCCTAAACATGCCCTCATCACATGACATTAAACTATAATCCTTACCTTATATAAACCTAGAATACCTCGTATGAAATATATGGGATGACTAAAATTATAATCCTTAGAAAACAACACGAAACTATAGCTTTACCCTATTCAATGAATGTAGGATGACTCATAACACTAATAATGGGTGATTTAGGGTCCTAACCAGAGAAGATTCTACCTTACCAGAATTGGTCTAATAATAATTTGTGTTCCAAAACTATGCGTGGTTGGATTCCCATGCCTGATGGGAAATATAGGGATGCCTGGATATAGTATATTGGGACCAGCCTCGACCCCAACTTATTTTGGGGCCTCCCATTGGTCCAAGCCTCATGACCTTAAACTATATGCAACTAGTTTTTAGATTGATTTGTGTAGTACATGGCCTCCCATGATCCTCATTTTTGTCCTCTTTAATACATTTGCAAAGCATGCTCAAAATACCCACAACCCTTCATGTCAAATAATTGAATCCTCAAACTATGTGCACCAATACCCTTTTAGACTATTTTTCACATATTTTTCTTCAACCCCGATGTTTCAACAAGAAAATCTTCCCTTATCTTTTTATTATATATTCTATAGTGTGGAAATAACTTTAGTAGTGTTGGTATGATACCACACAATGTTAAAAAATTATGTTTTCTTAATTCCCATTCTCTTGGGATATGTAGCCATGCCTAAATATCTTATCCTGGGTCTAATCCATACAATCAATTCATTTTTGGGAGTTTCCTATTTCAACACCATGTTTTTAACTTGTGTACAGTGTTTTATGAATGTTTTTATGGAAAAGGGTCTCCTTGTACCTCCTTTCACATCATATTATCACTCATTATTACCATACAATCCCCTTTAAGACACACAAAATCCATGGTTAAATCTATGAGACCTTTAACTACAGTAACTAGGGATTTATATCTATGACATTAAACTAAAAACAACCGCTTTGGTCCAAAAATTATGGCTTTAAACTATTTTCAATCCCTCTCTTCCAAGTTGTATGACTTTAAACTATTTACAATACTCTTTATACTGAGCTTGATTCCCTTGAACTAGTAGAGACTATAGTCCTAGTTTCAAAAAGTTAAATTGAAAATCCACATGATTTTAAACTATAGGATTACCCTATGAAATAAACAAATGAATCCTCATATTACAAATATGATATGACCAAAAACCCATGTCATCTACACATTACATAAAACTATTGCCTTACTATATGAAATAAACATAAGAATCCTCATATGAAAAGTATGAGATGAAAAAACCCACATTCTCATGAAATGGTGGTAAACTATAGCCTTACCCTATTCAATAAACATAGTATTCCTCATATTAAAAAGATGAGAAGATTCAATTTACTCTCCAAAGGAGACACCATATTTTTTTCATTAATATTTTACTTTTCTATGTTCCATAACTACATGTGCCTTGATTAACATTCCCATGGGATATGTAGTAACACTAAAATCCCATATACTGGGTCTATCCATACCACAAACTCATTTAGGGATAATTCTCTTCAAGGACATTATTAATATTTTCCAACCAACATCCTTATCTTGTACGTTTAAGTACATGGCAGGATAGTTCCTAGGACACTCAACATCACATATGGGATGTTTCCTACTTCCATGTCCTCATTTATAACTTTATTCAATTTAAATAATAATAATCCTCTTGAATTTAAAAATCTCCATAATGGTAACAGTGCCTAGAAACATTCGCTCAACTACCATCCTAGGCTCATGACTAGAAGGATCCCTCGTAAAAAATTGCAGATCCTATGTTTTGATCTCATTCAATAGTCACTCCTACATTTATTCACCCAATCCTTAACCAGAATGATTGTAGAACCTATGTTTTGAATATGGTCAATTATTTTTCCCCACCCATTAATTATTCACATATTACTATTAAAGTCTTGGAAGTCACAATCTACCCTCGCGGGACTTCACCTAGTTGTTCACCCCTCTTTTGGTCAGAATTATTTGATCATAAACTAATAGTTCAGGTCTAAGAATCACAACCATAAAATATGTTTGAGTTGTGTTAGAAATGTTGCATGTGGAATGAGGCCTCCTTTTACCTCAATTCGCATTAGGTAACCTATTTTTTATTCCACACACACTCCTTTGGTACATGCCAGATTTTTTCCAAACATTATAATGTTCAAATAATTGAAAATATTTGGTCAGTCTGGTATTACCTTAAAAATTGACTAAGGAAAGAGGCACATACGACTATTAGGTTTAATACTCAAAGGGGTAACTTGAATGAAAGTTAGACTCCCTCATTCTAGGTCACTATCACAACTTGGGAAAAAATGAGGGAATAAAAAAAGAAAGTGGTATTAATATATTGATACCCACCATAAATACTGAAAAACAAACTAGCTTATGCTCACTAGAACCCATCAGTTTATGAAATGTTTTGGGCTAAATCCCATCCAACTTTACCCCATGATCTCTTATATGAGGTCCCATCCAATTTTTCCCTATTCATACATACCATTACCCTGATCAGGCTAGATTAATTCATGATGGTTCACATGTCTTAGTCGTAAGATGATAATCTATGCTACAAATGTCCTAACCAAATAATTTAAAATTTTTTAATTCACCATCACCATCATAAGATGTTAAACTAAGTGTTCAACATCCTAGTCACAAGATTCTAAACAATTCCACAAAATTTCCTTTCTATAAGATGTTAAAATGTGTACCCTTTGTAATGACCCAAACATTTATGAATAAAGTTACCTTTTTATTTAGTCAAATGTCTTATAGATATAGAATACACATGAAATTATTATTTTATTATATTAAATTGGATTTAAATTAATGTTAAGTATCATTTTTGTTGATAATATAGCCATTGAATAATGATCACATGACTAGTATAAATATTGGCTTTTAACAAATCCTTTTGGTATAGACAATGGAACTGATGGCCTCAACTAGTAGGATTGTACCCTATTAATCCCATTTATTAGGGCTTCCAAGGGAGATATCATTTCTAGGATTTTTCCTAGACATTTCCCAAGCCAAGATACAATAACTTCATCATAAGAAAAACCATTTACGGGAGAAGTTCAAGCTTATCAAGATCACAAACAAAACCATGTTCATTGAAAATCCCCATGAAAGTCTCACCATTGCGCACCTTACTCTTAGGGAGTATGATGATGTAATAAAGGGACATGTATCAATACGCTAGAATTTGAAATATGAACATTAATTTTTTGAATATAATAATGAATATATTTTTCTTATTATTGTTACTTTGTAAATGATTAATATTCAAATTTAATTAAGAAATATGTTTTGTTGAATTAATGTATTTTTAAAATAATTATTATTTTATTAAAATATAATTATTAAATTAATTTTATTAAATATAAATGATCATGTAATTTTTATGATGTCAAACATAATTTTTATTAAGGTTTGAAAACTATTTTTTGTCAAAACCCATCAATTTTCAATAAATGTGGGTTTTAATTTTACAAATGAACATTCACATATTTAGAAAATTATTTAGATAAAATTAATATCACTTGTAACGACCCAAAATTTTGTGTGTTATTTTATTTTTTATACTCAACAAAACAGTTTCATTTGATAACATGAGTATAATTAAAATGAGACCGTTGGGTTTTGACTCTTATATGACCATTGGTCAATATGACCATTGGAAACTAAACGATTCGATTATTATATCTAAATACAAGTAATCCTGGTTAATTAATATAGAAAGAAGATTTGATGGCCCCACCCAGTAGTCTTGGACCGATCGAATCCCATTTAACTGAACTTGGGAAGGAGGTAGGACCACTGGGCTTTTCTCTAGACCAAACCCAAGACGAACTTCATCGTGTGAAGCTAGAACGGAATCGACTTCGCGAGAAGTTCAAACTAATAGAAATTACTACTCATGCGATGTTGGCTGGGCCTCCCTCGGATTCTCTCACCTTAGCACACCTTACACTTAGGTCCTATATTGGTGTGACAAGGGTATATGTAAGGAGACCGTAACTGCCTTTTGTAATCCTTTATTTTAAATAAAAAATTTTATTTCATCTTATGATGAAGTTTATGAATTTTCAAATTTCCGGATAAATATAGTATGTATATTTTTGGTGAATTTTAGAGAAAGGATATTTTAAAAAAATGTTTATGTAAACCTTAAATAATTAAAAATGTGTAATGATTTTCAAAAAATGGTCTTCTATAATTATGTTCAGTACAAAATTTAGAGTCTCATAAGATCAACTTAATTTTTGATGAATATTAAATTATGAATACTGATTTTATGCTTAGGATTAGTTTTGTGACCAAATGGATTAGTAATCTCACTTAAAGAAAGTATTAATATGATATAGGCCCCTTGATTAAGTAATTTGATTCAATAAAATGGTTAAATAACGGTTTCATAAATTATTAGTCAAGTATTAGTTTTTTCGGGTGAATAGTGTTTTTTGATTAAAAATTAAATTAAAAATATTTAGAAAATTATTTTTATAAAATGGATTTCATTTTTGAACTCAGAGCATCGATATTATGTTAAGGTAATTTTTGGGGATTTTTCTGAAAAAAAATGAATTTTTGGTGAATAGTGTATTTATTTAAAAATTAAATTAAAAATATTTAGAAAATTATTTTTATAAAATGGAGTTCATTTTTGAAATTAGAGCATCGATATTTGGTTAAGGTAAAATTTTGGGATTTTTCTGAGAATGTTGAATTTTCGATGAATAGTGAAAATACAGTTTTTAAGTTACGGGTGTTTAATGACATCATTAAATGATGTATTAAGTATGTAATAAATATGGTCGACTTATGAATATTAATATAAGGTATGAGGTGTCCCAAGTGTCTAATACCATGGGCAAGCCCATGGTTTTTCCAAAACCACCAATGAGGTGTCCCTTGGCCATTAATGCCTTGTCCCCTCACTTTCCCTATAAATACCAAGCCATCCTCTCATCCATTCAACTCCCAACTCTCCCCCAACAAAGCTCTGGTCTCATTGCCTCCCATGGAGTCCTCCAAAGGTTCCCCAAAGCCCTCAAGGTCCTAACCATTGAGTTTTAAGAGTTAGGTTTTAAGGTAAGGGATCCAAACTCTCTCTTTCTTTTCAAATACTCTATTTTAAGTCATTTCTTTTATGCTCCATGTTCTTATGTTGGAGGATGTTATTTTATATTCCTCTTACTTCCCTTTTCATGTTCATATTATGAGATATCCCCTCTTAATCTCATCATTTCATTTTATGAATGTTTAAGTGGTGCCGTTAGGCTGCCGAAATGTTTGTAACAGATTCTTTCACCCTTCTCATTTTCAAGTTCTATTTTCTTGTCAAGTTTTTCAAGTTCCTTTTTTATGTTGGGGTATGATCTCTATATCTATCATAATGATATTTTATGTTCATATGATGAGAGAACCTACTTAATCTCTTCAATTTATTTTTTTGATGATGCCGTTAGGCTCCCGAATTTTTAAGGGGTTCTTTCACCCTTCTCATTTTCAACATCTATTTTCATGTCAAGTCTTTCAAGTTCCTTTTTATTATTTTGGAGTATGATCTATATATCTATCATACTGATCTTTTATGTTCATATGATGAGATACCCTATTTCATCTCTTCAATTGATTTTTTGATGACGCCGTTAGGCTGCCGAATTTTTAAGGGGTTCTCTCACCCTTCTCGTTTTGAAGATCTATTTTCATGTCAAGTCTTTCAAGTTACTTTTTATTATGTTGGAGTATGATCTCTATATATATCATACTTATATTTTATTTTCATATGATGAGTTAACCTATTTTATCTCTTAAATTTATTTTTTTAATGACACCGTTAGGCTGCCAAATTTTTAAGGGGTTCTTTCACCCTTCTCGTTTTCAAGATCTATTTTCATGTCAAGTCTTTAAATTTCCGTTTTATTATTTTGGGGTATGATATCTATATCTATTATACTGATCATTTATGTTCATATGATTAGAGACCCTATTTGTTCTATTCAATCCATTTTTGGAAGATTTAAGTGACGCCGTTAGGCTTCCGAATTCTCATAAGGGAAATCTTATTTTTTTGTCTTCCTTTCAAGTTCTTTGTTTCATATGGTATATCATTCAAATTTAATTAACATGTTATTAAATCCTTTATATTATATTCCCCTACTGTTTTATGTATCATTTATGAGTGGTTGAATCATTTCCTCTCTCTTTTCAATGTTTTCTAAAACCATGTATCATAGCTGTTATGCTGCAGAATTTTCATCTCAAAATGTCTTTCTATTTTTTTAAATTATCTTATTTTATTAATTGAATACTCAAAGATATTTCTTCTACAGGTTTATTCACATATATATCAAAATTTTATATTTGAATTCTGGGATATACATACATGAGACCCACTTTCCTTTTTTCGTGGGTTTAAAATGACATAAGGATCACGTCTTTAAAGCAGTTTTTTAAAATGTGATGACTATGAAATGAAACCCATTTCTTTTATGCTATATGGGTTGTTTATGAAATGTTTGATGATGATATATGTGGATCACATCATAATAAAGACAAATTTATGGGTGCGCCCTGATAGTGCTCCAATTCATTGGGTAAATACTTCATCTCTAGAGATGACCATTTTTAACGATGCCTTGGTGAATAACCTTGGTAATTTCTAATGACACCTTGGATATGAACCTTGTTGAAACGGAAATTATTGTCAATATTAAATGTTGTAGCCACAACTTCAAGTTATGAAATACATTAGTTTTATTATGATATGCCTCATGATTTCTTTCTCATGCCTTAAAGTTCTTTTTCATGACATTGTTGATGTATCTCAAGTTCACATGTTAAATGTTTCCCCTTGTTTCCCTTACTGGGCCTTCTGCTCACCCTTTCTTGTGATGTATGTCCCAAGGTTATGAGATGCAGTAATGAACCTAGGATGAACCTAACGAGAAGCCTTTCAAGTGTTTAAGAAGAATGTTTTATGTTTTCATGTTTTAAGTTCCTGGTTTCCAAGACACTAAACCTTAAAGATCCTCAGTTTTGTAAAATGTAATGAAATTTTATGTGATAAAAAGGCGGGATGCTGTATCACTTTTAGAATCAGGATGATCTAATTTTCCAATTGTGACTTTTTCATAATTGTTTGAAAAAAAATATTTTTTTTGGGTAAAAATTAAATAGTGTATAAATAAACGATGTGCTTTATGACTTCACAAAGGCCTAATAATGATGTAATAAATACTATATAATGTATCTTAGTCCATATATATGTTTTTACTTTAAAATAATGTAATTTTTTGTCAATTTGAATTATTTTATAAATCCTCAATGAACCCTCTAAGGCTTATAATTTATTTTAAGGTTTTAAAAACATTTCCATGAAAGTGTGATTCACCTCCACATAATAAAGGAAAATATTTTAATATGTTCAGCCTTTATCCTTATAATTTTTTATACCACTCACTTTTTCTTGAAACCTTGGGAAAAACCATGGTATGTTTTTTGGTTTTGAATATTTTATTATGAAGTGTCCATAACAAAAATAATAAAGAAACCCCCTATATTCTTATATAAACCCACCAAGGATCTCATTAATCTTCACTAAAACTTATTTAAGCTTATCCAAACTCTACTATATACTCCATATAGTCCTACCAAGGTGCCTCCAATATCCCAAAAAGCATATTCCAAGCCTTTGGGGTCACACATCCAAGTAATGGATTTCTCTCCACACCTTTCAATTCAAGCACCTTCTTTGAGATTAGTTATTTTAATTTCAATTGATTATATTTAAATTAATTTTTAATAATTAATTTTCTATCTAATTGATGTTATTTTTATTATGTATCATCTATTCTCCCTCATTTATACACTTACCTAATTTATTGCTATGTCGAAATTCCGTAAGGGATCTTCCACTCTTCTCTTTTATCAAGCTCTCCTTCTATGATATGTATTTCAATTTCAGTTTTCATATATTGGGATATTTTCATACATAAACCATTACTATCCATTTGATTTATAAATAATTATATCCTTTTTTACTCTCATTAATCAATCCATTTTCCTTAATATACACCCATTACCATGCCGAAATATCACAAGGGATCCTCACCTTCCTCTCTTCCTTTCAATTCAAGAACCTTGTTGGAAATTAGTATTTTTAGTTTCAATTGGTTATATTTTCATACTTTAGTAATCAATTTCCTACTTTCCATTTCATGATATTGAAATGTGGGATCCTTTATCCTCCCCCATTTGGACCCTTACCTAAGCTGTTACTATGCCGAAATTCTGTAAGGGATTTCTCTCTATCCTCTTTTTATCAAGCAACTCATTTATGATATGACCTTTAATTTTACAATTTCTTATGTTTTTACATGTTATTACCTATACCCCTTAATTTCCATTTCATGAATAAAATATGTGAGACCCCTTCCCCTCTCATCAACCAATTTTATGAATTTCTATTTTACGATGTTATGATGCCAAAATTGCACTATGGTTTCCATGAAAAAATCATCGTGTAGTGAACACCATACCAATTTCTCTATCAAGGATATTCAACTCATACTCATATACTTATTTATTATGGGATTAAATTTATTTATTCCATATTACTTATTCATGGGATAGATTTTTATGTTTAATGAATGATCTATGTGGAACACTTAAACATGAAAATGAAACGATTATGAAGGGTGCACCCTAATAGATCTCTAATGAATTGGGTAATGTTTAGTAACATGATAAATCATGTGAAATGTGGGTTTAATCATGCTAATTCATGTTTAATGATGGTATATTCATGTTAATTAATATTCAATGAAAGTTTATTCATGTTAATTCATATGCAATGAGGGTTTATTCATGCTAATCCATGTGTAATGAGCCTTGAATCATGTTAATATCATGTTATATATTGTTGTCACATTTCCATGTTATGATCATCATGCTATGTCAAGAATTTGTGTTTATATTTATTTTTTACCCCATTGATATGCCTATTGACTAACATGTATTGTCTTCCTTATGTTATTCCATGTTTATTCCCTTACTGGGATTTATAGATCACCCTTTTCTTATATATGTCCATAGGTTATCCCATGTAATGTTAAGTATGAAGGAATGTTGTGGTCATGAAAAAGTAGTATTCAATAAAGATATTTTATTTTATGTTTTAAGTTGTTATGTAATGTTCTTAATCCCCAAATACACATGTCCTCTCGATCTTTTGAGTTTTATTAAGTGAAATTTATGTAATAAATCATGTTTTAATACTAAATAAAGAGAAGGGTTGTTATACCTTTCATCCTCACTATAAGACATTAAACTATGTGTTCAATTTCCTTTCTGTGAGATGTTAAACTGAGCTCCCTCCACCCTCTTTACATGATTTAAAACTTAAAATAATATTAGGAGCTTACTCGAGAAGCAATTTTTCCCTTTTGTGATGGTCACCTACCATATCACCCAAGTTCTTCAATCTATGGGAATCCAAACGACACTCACCTAGGAGGATGATTATAACATTTTCTCAAACTGATATACTTACTAATTGTGCTAAAATCCATAGTGGAATAATCCCAATAGTGTTGAAATCCATTTTAATATTTCCACAATTCATTCCCATGCTTCATATCTCTTTATATTTAGATCCCCATCAAATTTCACATCTAAATGGCCCCCCTTAATGTCAATGATGCTTGTCTACACTCGCCCACCTACCATCCCAGGAACATTCTTCAAAATACTTTTGGAGACATTATGATTGGTCCTTTATTTTGAACATGGTAAATGGATGACCATCATTTATCTTTCCCCATCCTCAATGGGGTGATAGTGGAACATGTGTTTTGAAAATAAACAATAGTAATCCTCTATCACCCTATCACCCCCTTTGTGTTCCAGATCTTGGGTTCCTTGAATCATGGTCTTCATCAATCCCCCCCTTTTTTAGGTAAAATTCTTTCCCCTAGAATTACCCCAGTTGTGATCTAGTGCACACTGTGAAAGAAATTCATCTATGAAAAGAGTATCATAGTCTAACCAAAATTTTCTCTATCAGGACACTCCCGATGGTCAATTAATAAATATTAACCTTGAGTGTTCAGCCCTTGTTTATCACTCTCATATAAATGAAAATATTATATTTTTTCCATTTCATCACACAACAATCATGACTGACATGGGATTAGGGATTCATTTTTTGGTTTCTTTTTGATATGATTGAGATGCAGCAAAAAAACGGAGGGACACATTTAGGTACACATGGAATTTAAAACAAACCATTCTAAAAGTTTGTGGTTGGGAGGGGGGATTCATCCACATGTTTGATCCTATCCTTTATTTCAAGATATCATAAAACTCTCTCAGGATCAACCCTAGTGATTGAGTGTTTGATACATTCTAGCCTCTATTGAGTAGCCTCTATATCCCACTTCCGCTCTGCAAGATCAGCCTCCTCCTCCTCGGTGGTAGGGCTTATCTTAGAAATAGTCTTCCAAAGATGCCTTATAAACTTCTATATCCTTATTCAATACTAATAGATCCCTTAATTGTCCAATGATCCCTGCCTAAGAAGTGATGATAGACACAATCTCTTTATCTTATCCTTCAAGGTGAATGATCTCCTCTCCATCCACCTAGAGTTCCTGGGTTCCCAAAGACATCTTATTATTCTAGAGGAAGTAAAGCTACTTTAACCATAATGTTACCTCTAAATGAGAATGTCTTAATCTAGTGCATGGATGTTTCAATAATCCACCCCGCCAGTACCCAGGCTGACTATCCAATGGCTGATAGATCCCACCCTATTTGTCTGATCAGCTAGTGGAGTGTGAGTGATGAAAATCTACACAATCTTATATTCCCTATTAGTGACATCCAATATGTAATCCTTGAAATCCACAAGAATAATAGGATTTTTCTGATGGAATACCACAAACATATCAGTGGAAGGGTTCTATACAAGAAATTCATCATGTAGGTTGAGCCCTAGGTCCAGAGGAAACAAATACACTCCAGAACCGTCCCCTAATGTGGGAGGCCTAACCACCTCATCTGGAACATCTGAGGTAGTATTATCCACCACAATCTCCTTGACTTCCTCTTTCAATTGAATGATCTTGAACACCATCATCGAGGCATCAAATCCAACATCCACCACCAACAACATTTTTGTGGTATCCATAGTCATCGTATTCCCCTCAACTAGACCCATGGTTAGCATAGCTTCAACCCCCTCAAGTGAGGCCTCGATCCCAATATCTCCCAACTATTGAACCACTATGGATGGACTGACCACCATATTCTCCTCAACAAATATTGTGAGACAGTAGTTCCCACAACCACTACCTCAACTTTAGGCCCTGCTGAATCGAGTGTCAGTACCGATGATTGATCCCCAAACACTGTTTAAACTTCCATTTAAAGAAAAGGTTTAGTAGAGTGTAACTTATAGGGATACAAAAAAGGGTGGATAAGGGGAAGAAGTATTACATGAGTGGTACAATTCGACCAGTAACTCAAACATTTCCATGGGAAATCCCCATAACGATGGTATTCCCCTAGTAGATATCACCTTAGTTGTAGGAACCACTTTAATCAGAAGTTGGTTTCTTTTGAGAACAACATTGGGTAGAGTCCTTTTATTTATCCCTTAATTTTTTGGGGTCACCATCATCCCTTTTCATAGTTTTATCATTAACTAACACTTCTCCACGCTCGCAGATTCATGCACAAGTTAAATATGAGTTAATTAGTTATCATTGAGGTTGGGTAATATCCAAGGAACAAAATTTCAAAATATTTACCTAATAAGTGGAAGGATTTTTATCTCTAGGGGATTTATAATAGGTATCACTTTACTATGAACCCTTTGATCCTTATTTTTTAGCTTCACTGGTATCCAATTAGTCCACAAAATGTTCTGGAGAAGATGACATACCTAGAAGCACCTTTAATTGGTCTATCAAGGGACATGTGATGCTGTGAGAGTAAATCAAGTATTCCATATCCACCATGTTTTATATCACCTCCTCTTAGAGAACCTAGAAATATTCCCTCACATGGACAAACCTAGTGAGTAATATTCCCTTAGAATGGAGATTCTACCATATTCCATGAAGAGGGGTGATTTGTTTTTGGATCCCACAACTCTCTCAGGTGTCAGGGAAAACAACATCCCTGGGAATATCTTTGTGATGAAGTCACTTCCATAGACCTTGTATGTGTGACCTTGGAACTACTCCAGAGGGTACACCTTACTCCCAAAGACACTTACCTAGGAGAATTGGGCCCATTAATACTCCCCTCCCTACAATTTCTACCTATGCGGGACCACGAATTGCTGGCTATGTGGCTTCAATTTCACAAACTGGATCGACTCTTCCTCTATGGAGTGCCCCTCCCACCATTCTACCTAAAACATATGGTCGTGGGACCCCTCCTTCCTCATTAACTCGAGTGGATCAATGCCTTAACATGTGACCAGGATACATGGTCTCCCATATTAGCACATATTCATGAATGATTCCATAATCAATAGTTAAAGGAGGTAACTCATTTCAACCCTGAAATATTCATTCAAAAACATGAACCATATTTTATTAAGAACCAAGAGGCTAAATTGATGGAATACCCCCATATACACCTTTGTGGTTAGATAGAGTTTCATGAATAAGGCTTTACAATAACAAAATTTTGATAGTTTCCCTTAGAATGAAACCCACATCTCCCATATTATACCCTATAATGAGTGGGGGAATTTATTGACACTGAAATGATTGTCTCATAGGATAGGTTTTGGAAGTAATTGCTAGTTAGAATCAAATTCAAAATAAAATTGATAAAAATCAACTCAAGAAACTCTGTTTGTAAAGGTGTAAGCATTTTTGAATAGATTCTATTCGGAAAACTCACCCAACCATGTAAAGCTTAAGGTGGTAACCTTTGCGCATAATAAATTTAGTTCAAAAAAGTACCTAACCATGTGTTTCATAAGAAAGTAACCTCAATGAGGTGTAACTATAGTTTTTGGAAGTCACCCGACCATGTGGATCATGAGGTGGTAACCTCCGTGAAACGTATGTCTGTTTCATGGAACCCCATCACTTCAAAAACCTCATCTTCTTCTATTAAATCCTTAATATTTTGTGAAATTAATTTCTTTTCCTCTTTTGGTCCTATAAATACATCCCCATTTTTGAATTTTAAGGGGACTCAAACTTTTATATTCTAAACAAAAATCTGATTTTGCAGTACCCAAAACCATCAAGAACAAGAGATGAGATAGATTTCTAAAGGTAAAAATATTTTGTGAAACAACATCCCATGGGTTCTTGAGAACCTCAACACATGGTGGATATGCCTTTTCCAGTGGTCTCTGGACTTCAATTTTAAGAAATCCCTTTACTGCTCCTAGGGATTCATGAGATAATTATCCTTCATGAAACCAACCCCATGGAAACCAAGAATTCACTCTAAGGTACAATAAACCTATAAAATGAAACATGATTTTTCAAGAAAACGATATCCTTTATGAATCCCCAAACTATTTTGAAGTCCCAACTTTTAAAAAATATGTCCTCCAGGAATCTCCATGGTTCCTCCTTTCATCTAATACCATTTCATAAAATTAGATTTCCCATGGCCTCTATAACCCTCCATAACCAATTCAAACACACCCCAAATCTTCGTACGACTAGTACCACCTACCCTTGTGTCCTCCCCTTGTGTCTGAATCATGACATAGACCATTAAAATTCCATTTTCACCAAATAACATACACCCAAAATCTTTTTAATCCTAAGAATATACACCCTAACATTGAGATCCATTATTACCACACATCTATGGTAGTGTTCATGAAATTACACACCCAGAGGTGTATGAGTAGTGGACACGTAATCCCCAAAGGTGGTATCATCATAGGAAGCTTTAAACCATTCTAGGTAGAGAGTATTTTTGTCAGATATTCCATCTCCCATATGAAAATGGAATCCCTCAGAATAAGCCCCAACCACATCCAAGATGAAGGAAATAAAACTTCTCAGCTCCGAGTTGTAGTAATACGATGTCAAACTGAAAAAAAATCCAGATCACATGATATTAAATTACTGACCTACCCAATGTGATGAGCATTTGATGCCCCATGTATAATCATCATGGGATGACTCCCCCATGTAAATCTCCTCTAAGCCTGAGCACCTCACCCCCATGGAATCGTACTCTGGGTAGACTATATACATAATCCCCACACCATCCCTTCTTGATGCTACTTCCATGACACGAGTGTCCATACTACATGATGTTAAAATGCATGGACCGGTACTATCACATGACCTTAAATTGCAGCATCAAACTACATGGGTTTTGATCTCTATTTCATAATGGGGGTATACAGGACACCTACATGAGGTTCAATACCAATATACCAAAACATCTACAGTACCTCCCTAAGGTTCAATCGCAATGACTTGATACTCAACCAAACCCTCAAGTCTGATCATCATTCCCCCATGGAACACACTAAACAACCCATATGTCCCTGAAAGATGTTAAAACTACAACCAATATTTCCACAAAAACTGTTAAACCTATGCCCCATATATTCCCACAAGACGTTAAACCTATGACCCATCTATACCTACAAGGATTTAAACACATGATCAATATATCCCCATAAGATATTAAACTTGTGAACCATCTACCCCCACAAGATGTTAAATCACCACATATCCCCACAAGATGTTAAACCTGTGACCTATATGTACCTATAAGGCGTTAAACATGTGGCTAAACTATCCCCACAAGATGTTAAACATGTGACCCGTTATCTTTCATGAGACGTTAAACTAGTGACCCATCTGTCCCCTCATGATGTTAAACTTGTGACCAACCTTTCCCCACAAGATGTTAAAACTGTGAGAATCCTTTCCCCATAATACGTTAAATCTATGACCCACCTATCCTCAAAATACAATTAAACATGTGACCTGATCTTAAATATTTAACCCATATAATAAACAAGGTATTTATAAGGTAAAAATCCTCTGAAAACTTATGAACTCGGTGTCAACTACCTTATAAAAAACATGATATTTCTTAGGTTCCACACCTAAAATACCTCACACATGAGATTCCCTTAAAAAGATGAAGACTTTATAGGTTTCCATCTTATACAACATCAAGAGATTCCCATATATTCCCAATGTTATTATCTTATTTAACTAAGTATTACTTACCCGTAGATAAAATTAACATAATTAATTAGTGTCTACCTTGAGATGGAACTGAGAAATAGTTTCTTGAACATGAATTAAATCATTGAGGGAGACTCGAACTAGGAAACGAGATCCAATGAGGAATCCATGGAAGTAAGAACCAATATCCCATTACCTTAATTTGACCAAGGATATGAAATATCAGATTGAGGTGGTAGAATCAACACACCTTTATTAAGTGGGAATGTGGGGAAACAATAAAGCATGCCACCAAAAAATGAAATGATAGTGTATATCCATAGTGGCAAAGAATTATAAACAATTATGTGTTTTAATTAAATATCATTTTTGAGAAAGTATCTAAATTTCATTCAGACTTTATGGTTATTAGGCAAGAAGAATTAATCTATAGATGTGAAATTGTTTGTTATTATTGTTCTTTAAATTTTAATGGTGTCATAAAATATTTTTGAAAAAATAGACATCCTTAACATGAAATTATATTTGTTGGTCAAAGTAAATACCCATGTCATTTTGTTCTAATTAGAAGTATCTATCTACTACTGGTCTATCATCTATTATAGGTGATTCAGAGAAAAGGGATAGAGATGCTTCAAGGATTATTTATCTGACTAATTTCATATATTCTATGAAGGATGCAATTTTGAAGGATAAAGAGTTATTTAATGAGAAGGTTACCTCTCATAGTCAGGATAAATGGAAGCTTGGATCACTATCTCATGACTTTAAGGTGCTAGGTCTATTACGTGGTCAGGAAAAGGGTTTGGTATTAGGGTTTTATGCAGTGAAACATGGATCTGGTCTTGGTTTAGATATGACTTAGATAGAGGGGATACGAACTTCATTAATGGATGTGATGGGTTTCATATTTACATAAAATGAAAATTTCATGTGAAAAAAACCCAAAACATAGACAAATATATCTTTAAGAAATCAATGTGTAAATAATCTAAAAAATAGAGTACCTAGTATCTGGTTATTGAAATAGTTTCCATCTTCATTTTATAGATGATGTTTATGGAAGATCATGAGGGTAAGTGAAAAATGTCACCCTAGATTTGAGGGAGATAACCAATAACTTAGATCCATGAATTTATCTTATGGATACCCAAATACTAAATGGGTTCTATAACCTTTTTTCTGAATGATGAATAATCATTTTAATGGAAGAGAGGTTTGGAAATGGATCAGAAGTTTACACACACAACAGGAGAGGATATCATCCCCTTATATAGCATTCCTTTATGATCATCATGAAATAAATAGAGTAATCTACATCATAATGGGTTGGGTGTTGTTTAATGGAACTTGAGTGTTTTATATTATTGATGTTCATTGATTGAATAACTTTAGTTAATGAGTATATTTCAACTATTATGATCCAATTTTATGGATGATAAATGATATAAAACCATTCAAGAGTAGAGGTGGAATCCGTAAGCATTACATGTGTGTATTCACTACGAATCACATGCACAAGATTTTATGTGATCTTATGTCTATCTCCCACTTTAATAAAAATCCCATTTATACTTTTTCAAAAACTTCACAACTCTGTCTATATCCATACAAACTGTTTTTGATGCCGTTTTTCATCAAAATCTCTTCACTTTGAAAAAAACATTTGTACCAAATTTTATCCTTATACAAGGTCCTAACCATGTGACCCAATATCCATTAATATCATTAATAATAAATATGAAATCCATATTTGAAAGATGTAACAAAGGAGAGGCCTCTAGAAAAGTGTCAGTGCTACACAAGCAACTAAGGGGTATGATGTGATCTCCATAAAAAATAATCATATATCTATATGAATATGTCCACCACAAGATGAATTATATTCATAATATTTATACCTCTATAATCCATTTTTCAATGATTCAAATATTCTACTAGGCATGGAACATTTCAATCTAGTATTGTCCAACTCATATTTTCTTGATTCTCTAAAAAATACTAAGCCATTTGATGAATAAATCACATGTCATTAATTTATCAGATAAGTACATTGCATGTCACTTATCCATAGAATGGAACACAACATATGTAGAAAACTAATCATGGACATGGATATCCTCAGTCTAATTCAATCATGGGATAAATGTTAATAGATTTCATACAAGTATAGGAATATCATCTTGGTTGTGATCAAGCCAATGATATGATCAACAACATACCCTACCACCCCCATATTCTGAATTCACCTTGTATACGTGATCAAGTAGGGTATCAAAGTATGATGTTTCTCATAATTAGTATATCACTAACCTTAGGTAAGAGTGATTGATAATAATCATACACCCCTATGTATATTTATGAATTTATAAAAATCAATAAGATACACTTTAATAGATAAATCCAATAAATAAGTCTCTAAAAATTACCTCTTGAAAATATTATCCATTACTCAATGAAAATCATGGTAATAAATTAAATAATCTATTCAAGCTAACCATATCATATCACTAAAACGTATAATACTCTATAATTATCATAGGTTACGGACAACTCAAAGTCATATTTTATGGGGACATTATCATTATACCATTCATGTAAAATAAATTACAACACAAATGAATGAATCATAATTAGAGAATTCATTTATAATAATAAAATGATAAACTTATAACCATTACAACCAATATATCACTTATCTTACATCCAAAGACTCTATATGAAAATTATGTTGTTGTTGGGGTAACGGTCTCATTAAAAGATCTGCAATATTCTACCGAGTATCCACCCAACTGATCCTTATGTCACCCATAACAATGATTTCCCATATGAGATGGTATTTGTGAAGGAAGTGTCCATTGATGAGAATGGGGTTCTTTAGACCAAGAAACAAAAACATTTTTTTTTCATAATATATCTTGATATATTCCATGATGCAAGGAACAAATATATGTTTAGAAATGAACTTCTTGATCTAAACCACTTCATTTGCATGATCTAATGGAATTACTTATTCTTCCTCTATTATCAAGTCTTCTATGGTGTCTTGTTTGGAAATCTTACAACTAATTTCACCACCATTTAGGAAAAATATGAATCGATATTGAGATTTCATATCATATTTGTTTATTGGAGACTAGTATCTATGTAAACCAATACACATAACACTTCCTCTTATCTAAATATTAAAAACATATACTTATTCCTTCTTAAGTACTTTAGGAATTTCCTTACAATAATCTAGTGAATATCATCCAGATTTGATTGGTAATAATTTTTATTGTCAATGAATATGGTACATTAGGTCAAGTATATTACAAAAAATACATGATATATCCTATAGTGGATACATAAAGAATCCCAATCATCCTTTATAACTCTTTTGAAGGATCCACAATCTTCATATGATTTGTTCCATGTGTCACTAGTAATGAACACTTCTTGGATTTATCCATGATAAACAACTTTACCACATTACCATTATATTTTTATGAATATTTTTATGCAACATATTATATCAATTTCTATAGATCCTCATACGGACTATGTAAGATTTTTTACCCATGTCTTTTATTGAGAAAAATTTAACCAGCCATGTCTTAATTGAGTGAATTTTTCATATGCCATTACCAATAAGCAGTATTTCATCTATATACAACATTAGAAACACTAAATTAATCACCATAAGACACATGCATGAAAAATAATCATCCAAATTCTTGATGAAAACAAACTCTTTCATTGTGTTATCACACTGAATTATTTAAATCTAAAACTATTGTTTTAGTCCATAAACAGAGCGTTATAATTTTTAAACCTAATCATCCTCAATAGGAACTTCAAAACCACATGGTTGTATTATATACATCTACATAGCTACATTAACATTACAGAATGATGTTTTGACATCCATATGATATATCTCAGAATGATAAAGAGCTACTATAGATAGAAAAATCCAAATATAATTTATTATCCCAACATGAAGAATGGTCACTTCATAATCAATACCTTGATTTTTTTTGTAACCCTATTCCACTAGATATAATTTATAGGTATAAAATCTACAATACATTTTAGTTTTTTTATATAAAAACAACTTGAATTCTATGGGACCCACCAATTTTAGTTAATCCACCAAGATCCAAACTTGGTTAGTGTGAATGGTGTCCATATAGAATTCCATGGCTTTTAACCATTTCTCAAAATTAGAACTCTCAATGGACTCTCAATTAAAAGTAGGTTTATCTATTATGAATGTTATTTAATAATCAGTAGTAATAATAAATATATATATCTCTCAAACCTAAATAATCCTACCAGACCTTAAATGTTCTTATGTAACTTGATTTAGTTATTCTTCCACAATAACTTATAGAACCATATCTACTTTCATATTAGGAACACTTTTAGTTTTTTGATATTAATCATCTCCAAGTTCAACATTCATTCCACAGACTCATCCACTCATGTGTTCTTTATAAATGGAATAACCTAATCAAGATACAAACACTTTTAATAAAATAAAATAATATAAATAACATCCTTTAGTTTCATTGGGATGAAAATAATAATCATTTATCAGAAAAAGGGTCAAGTTTATTAGAATCCATACATCATACATAACCATCACAACCCCAAATATTCATTAACTATATATATATATATATATGTTTTCATATACATATCTCACATGGTATCTTCATGTATTATTTATATTGAACATGATTTAGTAGAAATGTATCAGCCTCTAGTGAATAAACTCTAAATGAGATAGGAAGGTCACATAGACTCATCATTGATCAAACCATGTCCAACAAGTTATGATAACTCCTTTGAGATACTCAATTACATTATAGTGTTCCAAGAGGAGTGTGTTTTGAAACAATTCCACAATCTATCAGATTTTCTACTAGTTGAAGTATTATGTATTCAATAATATGATATTATTAGTGGACTTCCTTACACTTTCTTAGTTAATTATGTACTTAATTCTGAAACTCTATGAACTTTCCAAAAGTATCATACTAGTGTTTCATAAAAAAGAATACCCATACCGACTAAAGTCATTGAAAAAAGTAAAAATATACCTAAAACCACCATTTTTTGTGGGGTCATTGGTCTACATACGTCACTATGTATGAGATCCAAAAACCCCATAGCCCAATCACTTTTTCTCCTAAATAGAGACATTTTCATTTTTCCTAATAAAAATGATTTTCTTGTATTAAACAACACAAAATCTAATGAGTCCAACAATACATATATATAAAGTATTTGAATGTGATTCTCATTTATATATCAAAGGTGACTATACTAATGGTAGGTGGAAATATAACCAACCCTAACCTTCTTTTTCTGATTTTTGTTAATAGGAATATATATAATAAGAATATATATACTATTCATTATATTCCCAATTACATAAAACATTTAATTCCTATATTTAGACCAAATCATTTTCTTAATAAATAATGAAATTCCCATCTTGACCAAATGATATATGGAAATAAAATTACTTTATATAGAGGGAATATAATAACAAATTTTCAATTATAGGATCAATCATACTATTAAAATTAAATCATAGGTTATGACCTCTAATGAAAAAAATATTGCTCCATTATAAAAAAATTATCTAATTAACCATTCATTAATTCTAACTTATCTCTCGGTCTATACTGGTCTACAAAAATGTGTGATGCACACCTATTATATAATACCCATGAGTTAGAGATAGAGAAATTTAATTCTATAAAAATTACATTTGGGTACACTGAATGTTTCTACCTAGGAACACTCCTCAATCCATGATACCAATATGTGAATATTTTATTAGTTATACCTATTAATGATCTCAATATGATTAGTGTTAATTATTACACAATCTAGAAAAAAATATTTTCAATTTGTGAGTATTGTGTATTACGTCTTATCATTAAGGGCTTTAAATGAATGTGTTATCATTAAAAATGATGACCCCAGACATCAAATCCATTTTGTGAGATATGATACACATTTAATAATGACTTAAACCAGTTATAATTTACAAAATCCATATTATTTAGGTTGGGTATCTTCATAATCATAAAATTTATGATTTATGGATTGTTGAGTAGATAACCACTTACCAAAATCCATCATATGGATTCACTCAACTCTATTTCAATGGTATTCTAACTATTAGGGATTCTATGGTAGTGCAACCTAAAAAAAATCAAGAATAAGATAACAAATGACAATCAAGGAATACTAATTCTGATCTTGTGTTTAATTACATGAGATAATCTAGGGGTACTCATGTTGAGATTGGTGATACTCGACCGAATGATCGAGCTCTTTAAAAGTCACTCATTAGGAGTAATCAGACAATTAGTATTTAAATTCTTTCTTTTAATGTCTCATAAATTTAATATAAACATTATTAATATTAAATTCATAGATATTACATTATATATAATATGTATGTCTTCATTTTTTGTTTATTTCTACATATAAATTATTCTAATGATTTAGTTTTGGAAATCCCTATTCCATCCACCAAATTAATATGTGTGTACTGCATTAATGTGTAACTCTTTACAAAACCCACAAATATGATTCACTCACCTAAAAAATAAGCCAAATATATTCATACTTATCAAAATACATCATATTCATAAGGTATATGAATGATTCATGTAAAGGGAAAAAGTTATATGTGTTAGAAAAACTCTAGATGAGTAAAACCAGAGTGTTGAACAACAAACCCCATTAAATTTCCTTAAAAGGCATAAGACTCTAGGAAAACAGGCGGTTTGGCCCTAAGTCCCTATACTTGGGAAGAAATTAATTAAAATTCAATCCATGATAATTCTAAAACCTAATATTCAAAAACTATATTTTAAAATTATTCTCAGGATTATGACACTAATTACAAACCAATTTAAAGTATAAGAAAACAATTTTTTTTTGATATTGAACATTATTGGACATGCAAGGTTCTATATTAGAAGCAATTTATCATATAAATAGGCATACACAATATTCGTATTCCATGAAAATTTACAAAATATTAGTTTCAATGAATTTTAACAAAAAAATAAATAATATTTTTGAAACACAAGATATTTATGAAATATTCATAAATAAATTATAATTATAAACATTTTATAAAGTATAAATAATATAAACATTTTATATTCATTTTAATATGAACATTATCTTATTTATTTTATATAAAATTTAAAAGATATTTTATGAAATATAAACAAATTATAATTCAATATATATATTATAAAAATTTTATATAATCTAAATATCATATATTTTTCTACTTTATGAACACTTTATAAATATATTATTATATTAAAAAACATTTATCTCTAGGTCATAAGGTTTGAAATTTAATTTTTCAAAAAGGTATTTAAAAGTATTAACATTTATTACCAGGGAGAAAATGTTTCTTAAACATTTATTTAATTGATTATAATTTTTTTAATTAATTAATCTATTAATTAACTCCCTATAAATAATATATTCGTAAATTACCTTTGAAGATGAATTAAAATCAATTTATAAAACATCAAAAAAGTAAAAAAAAATATTTTTTTAAAAAAATTGATTACCCTTACACATAATATCTATTATGTATAAGGGTATCCTCTTAGTACCCTTCCACAGACACTTTGCATATGGGTTTCCACACTCTACCTTCACACTAATTCTCCTTGGAAGGGTATATGGTTAATACTCTTATGCAATGATAATTGATTATGGGCTAAGAAGAAATAACCTATATGAAATGACATAAACATAAGTAACACCTTTATATATGCCCCTTGAATATAAGTAATATCATTAATACCTTTACATAATTTGGGAATGTTTCTAACTATACTTAAGTGAACCTTTCAAGTAAAGATACGTCTTATAGTTACTTTAACGTGTAAAGGTAATGTCTCAGGTACCTTTTCGTATACCCTTTTCATTGCCTCCTCACAAAACTATAATGTCTAATCTACCATAATATATACTGATATTATAGGGTTATAATATTTATGTAGCCTAACTTCATATGGGTAAGTCACATTTACCTTTAAGCCACTCATGTAAATTATTTTAACCTTGCACCAGTTTCCTAGCGACTCGGGTTTTTTCCCTTTTAGAATTTGGAATATTCCTACGAATAAGTCTAGAGTAAGGTGCGAAGACGGCGTGGGACACTGAGGCCAAGTGTGCCTGGAATTAATTTTATAAAAATATTAATTATTTTTATACTATTCACATGATGGGATGAATTTTCTCCTAAATGATATCTCAGATCAGAAATCTGAGGGCATGGTTGCGTCTAGAGCATGTTGTTTACCCTAGGCGGGGTGTGAACTTTGCGAGCACGAGCCTGTGGTGAAAAAAGACACCAAGGGAATTTTCTTAAATAAATGAGAAAGTTTATTTATGGAAGTTGCCTTGAATAACTCCTAAAAGGAGTCTTAGATCACAATTCTGAGTGTGCGGTTGAGTTCAAAATTCTGCATTTACCCTAGGGGTGACCTAAACTTCTCCGCGCAGGGAGGTTCGGTCGGGGGCATGGAAGGTGGTAGCATTAATTAAATAATTATTTAATAAAAAAAGAAATCAATCATCTCTCCCCCTTTCTTCTTCGTCAGTGCTTATTAGTGAGCATACCTCCCCTACCTCCTTCTTTGATGAATTAAGGTGCCGCAGACATCTGTTTTTGGCACTGATCATCAGTGGATCGAGCTTCAGAGCATTGCAGGCATCATTATGCACCTGAAGCTTCAGTGTTTCACCTGTGTGGTGGGTGGTTTGAGTTTTATTCCCTGGATCCCATTTATGGTTCATTTTTCTTCATTTGAAGCCATATGTATGTAGATCGGGTCCCTAGGGTCATGTAGTTGGTCGCAGATCTTCATTTGGACACCCGGGGTGCCCCCGGAGGTCTGCGGAAACATCGCCGGCGCGACGGTGGCCTGCGGTGCAGTGACGCCACAAGAGGAAGGGACCACTGCCTTCACTTAGTGGTCTGGAATCATTCAACAGTGACCCTTGGAAGGGGTTGGTCATGGGAGTGCATGCATGTGCTGTGAGAACCACCGGTCGAAGCGGCTGACGGCGGCGGCGGCGACCGGGTCGGCCATTTTGGGCCAGTCCGACCCTTCTTTGTGTTTGGGGGTTCTTAAATCCCCCAGTTCTTAAAAATCAGAGGTTGGATTCACGATCCATCTATGGAGACACGACCCTAGCGACAAGATGAACTATTTTAGGTGGGTTTGGGAGTTTTAATGTTCAGGATTATGTCTTGGGAGCTTAAAACGTTGAATATAATAATAATATTTTACAATTATTCGCCTTCGGGTCGTCATAACATCTACCTGGGGTGTTCGATTGATGTGTTGTCAGTGGAATTGAGACCTTGATGGTACAACAGAATTTTCAAGATATTTTTTGAGTGTGGGGATTGAGAATAGGGTGTGGGCCCCATGGGGCCGGGTTTCGGTGTTTATGGCGAAACATTTCTTTTCTGTCGGGTGTCCGTTATGGATGAATGGGCAGTTGATCTCGTGTGTTTTTCTGAGGGTATTTCAATAATGCGACCTGCTTGATGATTTTCAAGATCAAGGTGTGAACCCCACATGGTATTTATACAATGAATTGTACCTTTTTCATCAGTTTTCCATTACAGGTGAGTAAGTAACCTATCCTGCGTGCTTTTCCGTGTAGATCATGAGGGTGGCCTAGATATAGGCCTAGGAGGAGCATAGTGTGGTGATGTTGTAGGTGTCTTGGGTTAGATACATTTGGACAAGTTGTGGTTGAGTGAACTCCCTCGGTTCACTCCTATGAGGGTTCGCGTGGCATTACGAACATAGTATAAGATTTTGATCCCCTTGATAGGATGAGTTTCTGATAGAGTTGTGGCATCCCTCCACTGAGTTCGAAGTGGGATCCTCTAGCTTCGCTTACCTATATCTAGTTCTTGGTATCATTTTGACCACTTATCCATGGGTTGTGATCCTCTATCTAGCGGGTTAACCCCCACAGGGTTTGATGCATCATTGAGAATATGACCCCCTACGTAGTTGGCCGTGCATAATAGGGTTGTGGTATCGTCCGATATACAATACCCTACTAAGCATGTGGTTTATAGTAGGGTTTCGATATATTTGGTTATACGATCCCCTACTCCGTGTGAGGTTTCCGTAGGGTTGGTTCATCGTCGGTTCAATCCCCTACATTGCGAGTTATACTAAACAGGGTTCTGGTATTGTCATGACCAGCTTTATATGGGAGAAAATCCTCTATCTCAGTGATGTGATCTGTGGAGCACCAGATCGGGTTCTGGTATCACCAAGCGGTTCCTGGGAGTACTCCCCTATCTGTGAGATCTACGAGTTACCTGAGTGGGTTCTTGTATCCCTTAATTGACCCTAGGAGTGATCCCCTATCCGAGGAGTTTGGTAATTCCACTGCTTTAGCCTGGTGTTATCAGAGATGATATTCGATGAGCGTGTAGCTCTCAGACGAGTGTCATCTGGGATGATAGAGCTCATGAAGTGTGTTCTCCAATTTTTGTTCAGAACCTGTCACTGGTGATGGGTCAGAACCTCATGAGGCTTGGTGTGTGAAATGAGTATATTTGGATGTTCATTGTATATATATGGGCATATACCTGAGTTAAGTTGACTAGTCATGTTTAGCTAAGGTTGGTCTCGAGATTGAGTTTTTCTCATGTTTGGGTTCCCTCTATCTGGGATGAGATGACTATTTCCTTTCAGTTGCTCTTTGTTTTGGGGTTTTGGGGCGCCTACTGAGTATCTTTATACTCACCCAAACATGGGCTTTGTCCGCACATGTTTTGTGACTTGTGCATACCATAGGACTTTCGACAAAGTCGTAGGAGGACCCGAAGCAGGCAAAGCATAGTTATCTTAACCGACCAGGGTGTTACTAGAACTGTACCTAGTTGCTTTCTAGCGGGTTCCATTGACAGCGATCCCCTCCTTTTGAGAAAGTTGGTCGCTTTTTCAGTTTACTTTTGGTGGGCCCTGTATTTACCCTTTTGTATTTTTGTTGTACTATGGTTGTGGGTTAGATGTATTCATGCATTTATTTTCAGTTTTTATATATATCTCTACATTGTTGCATGGATTTTTATGTTGGTGAATGTGTATAGGTACCTTAGGCTAATGCCTATCATGTGCGCAATAGCCTGATCGGAGCTAGTCACCAGCCCCTAGCCTATAAGAGGTGGGCTAGGGGAGTCGTGGCTTGAGCCCCATTGAGTCGGGTCGTGATAATGTGGTATCAGAGGAGGTTCCACCTTTGGGATCTATGAGTGTAGTTGATCTAGATATGAGCTTGATTTGGGTTGCATTGTGACAATGTTTGGTTGTTTTGAGTTCGGCTTTCAGGCCAGGGACTCTAGTGTTAGTGCGGTGGCCGACATATCCATTCACTAGGACTCTGATATCCTACCTTTCAACTCATGACATTATTACACTAGTCATAGGAAAATAATGGTACATGCGTCATATAGGATTGGGTTTTGAGTTTCTGCTGTTATTCTTGAGTTAACTCCCTCGATATACTATTTACCATGGTGCATCTTGATTGTATTTAAAGATGGATCCATGATGAAAACTAGTGTGGGTTCCACCACAAGATTGTGGTGGTCATATGACATGCATTGAGGCTATGGAACGAGGCATAGTTTCTGAGGCTAGACCTCCAAGTAGTCCGCTAATTGAGCCACCACCTGTCGAGCAGCTGGTTGTGCTGACAATGTAGGATGAGGATACATGGAGGATGAGTGTGCTACACATGTTCTAGAGGTAGCGACCTCTGAGTTTCTGTGGTGATCCACACCCTTAGGAAGCTGATGACTAGCTCCAAGTTGTCACCCATGTTTTCTGCCTGATGAGGACACCTTCAGATCAGATGGTGGTCCTAGCGACGAGATTTCGGCATGGTTCGGCCAAGTGATGATGGGTTTTGGTGATGAAGTCCCACGAAGAGGAGACGCTCTCATGGGAATAGTTTGAGAAACTCTTTAGGGAAGAGTTCTACCCAGGGAAGTTGAGGTCAGTGTGGGCCAAAGAGCTTTTAAAGATTTGGCAGGAGGGCATGACTATGTCAGAGTACTCAGCAAGGTATACAGAACTGTTGTGCTACTCCCTAGATTAGGTTAGAGACATGTTCTTTAGGACCTGGACCTTCGAGCAAGGCCTATGCTAAGACATCAGGGGAGGTTTTGTTTCCTTGTGCCTACCCATATGCTAGAGTTCTAGAGTGGGCCTTGATGGGGGATAGTTTTCTGGACGAGGAGATTCTGCCCGTTAGTGCTGGGCACATGGGAGCTAAGACCTCATCAGCCAGTTCTGTATCAGGTAGTTGAAGATAGGATCAGGGGTCTATACGAATTCTACATTTTAGGAGGTGACATCAAGATGGAGGATTTGAGGCTTAGGGCTCTCAATCTGGTTTCGGTGAGCTGTAGGAGAGGCGGTGTTACACTTGCGATGACTGATGACATCTTGCTGGGGGGGGGGTGTCCAACACACTGTGCAGCTGAGAGGGAGCCGGACGACAGGATGCCTTGGCAGAGACAGTGTCTCGAGTATGGAGGTCCACCAGGTGGTGGTTGTGGTGATGTATCTGGTGCAATAGTGGGAGGTGGTGGGCGGTACGAGTTTCCACCACCACCACCCCCAGGTGGTCCACACTGAGCTCAAGGAGCTGGCGGGCGAGGGCGAGGATAGCTATAGGCATTAGAAGTTGTTAACCCAGAGGCTCTGCAAATAGATGAAGGTATGTTATGTGTCCTTTCTACTCCTGCATTAGTTTTTATAGACAATGTTGTGAGGTACTATTTCCTTTCTGTTGCTTTCTCGGGGCCTGTTCAGGGCATTGGTAAGACCCTATGTGGGTGTTGTTCGATGTGCTTGGAATGTATGAGGAAGATGGATCCTTACCCATCCAAGACACATTTTTGAGATGCGATTAAAACTGTGTGGGTTATTTAATGTTTCCCAGAGGATAGTGTTAATGTATGGTGGACAATTCCCTTTAACTTATGTGTTCCTGTAGGGTTGTGTGTTGGAAAACTCGCTGGTGTGGGAGACCCCATTGAGAGTTCAGTTTCTTGACCTTGTACTTATAGATTTTCAGGGAAGAAAATTATTATGTTTTGGAGGATCTAGAAACTTGGGTTTTGCCCTATCAGACATTGGAATATTCCTACGAATAAGTCCAAATCTAGGTGTGAAGACGACATGCGATTTTGAGGCCCGGTGTGCCCAGAATTAATTTTATAAAAATATTAAGTATTTTTATACTATGCACATTGTGGGGATGCATTTTCTAATAAACGGTAGCTTAGATCAGAAATCCGAGGGCAGGGTTGCATCCAGAGCATGCCGTTTACCCTGGGAATGATGTAAACTTTGCGGACGCGGGCCTGCTGTGGAAAAATCCATCAAGGTAATTTTCATAAATAAATGAGAAAGTTTTTTTAGGGACATCTCCTTGAATAAATCCTGAATGGAGCCTCAGATTGCAATTCTGATCACGTGGTTGAGTTCATAACATCGTGTTTACCCAGGGGTGACCTAAACTTCTCTACGTAGGGAGGTTCGGTCGGGGGCGTGGATGGTGGTAATATTAATTAATTAATTATTTACTGAAAAAAAGAAATCAATCATCTCCCCCACTTTTCTTCTCCCTCGGTGAGTAGTAGTGATCAGCCCTCCCCTTCCCCCTTTGACGGATCAAGGTGCCGCAAACATCCGTTTTTGGCGCCGATCGTCAGCAAATCGAACTTCAGAGAATTGTGGGCGTCGTTCTGTACCCGATTCTTCGATGTTTCGCTCGAGAGGTAAGTAGGTAGATTTTTAATCCCTAGATCCTATTTAAGGTTCGTTTTTATTCAATTTTAAGTAATAGATGTGTAGATTGGGTCCTCAAGGCCACATAGTAGGTCAAAAATCTGCATTTGGACCCCCCAGAAGTCCAAAGAAACTTCATCAGTGCCGCTGGTGGGGGCGGTGGGCCATGGTGTGGCGGTGCCGCATGAGGAAGGGACCACCACATTTGTGCGACAGTCCTACGTCAATCAATTGAGATCCTTAGAGGGGGTCAACCATGGGTGCGTGTGCATGCATGGGGCTCTACGTGTGGTGGGAACCACTGGCTGGAGCAGCTGGCGGCGGCGGTAGCGATCGGGTCGACCGGCCGGACCGGCCAGTTCGGGACGGTCTGACCCTTCTTTGTGTTTGGGAGTTCTTAAAACCCCCGTTGCTTGAAAATCAAAGGTCAGATTCACGAGTCATTTATTATGAAGTGACCCTGGAGATAAGATGGACACTTTGAGGTGGGTATGGGAGTTTTAATGTTCTTGATCATGGCCCAGGATCTTAAAATGTCAAATATAATAATAATATTTATCGTTATTCGACTTCGTGCCATCGTAACTTCTACCTGGGGAATCTGATTGACATGCTGTCTGTGGCGTTGAGACCCTGATGGTATAATAGACTTTTCAAGATAGTTTTAATTATTGGGACTGAGAATAGGTTGCGGTCCCTATGGGGTCGGGTTTCAGCATTTACAGAGAAACATGACTTTTCTGTCGGGTGTCCATTATGGATGAACGAGTAGTCAATCTCGTGTGTTTTTCTGAGGGGATCACAACAGTGTGATCTTATTAATGAGTTTTGGGATCAATTTATGGAATCCACACGATCTTTCTACGATGAATAATACCTTTTTTATTGGTTGTCTATTACGAGAGAGTAAGTGGCCAATGCTTTGTGTTTTTCTATGTAGATCGCGATGGGGACCTCAGTATAGGCCTAGGAGGTGTGTAGTGTGGCGATGTTGCAGGTCACTTGGGTTAGCAACATTTGGACCAAAAGTGGTTGAGTGTACTCTCTTGGTTTGTTCTTATGAGGGTTTGTGTGGAATTAAAACCATATTATCAGTTTGAGATCCCCTCAATTGGATGAATTTATGATAGAGTTGTGTCATCCCACTTGTGGGTTTAGAGTGGATCCTCTAGCTCCACTTCCCTAGATTGGGTTCTTGGTATCATTGTGATCACTTATCCATGGGTGGAGATCCCCTATCTAGTAGGTTAACTCCTGTAGGGTTTAAAGAATCATAGAGAATATGATCCTCAATGTAGTGGGCCGTGCATAGTAGGGTTGTGGAATTGTCTAGTATACTATACCCTTCTAAGAATGTGGTTTATATAAGGTTAGAAGCATCGTTGTTAATATGATCCCCTATTCAGGCTGAGGTTTCGGTAGGGTTGGTGCATCGTCAGTTCAATACCTTACATCACAAGTTATACCAGATTGGGTTCTAGTATCATCGTGACCACCGTTACACAGGAGAAGATCCTCTATATGAGTGATAAGATCTGCGGAGCACCAGATTGGGTTACGGTATCCCCCAGCAGTTCTTGGGAGTGATACCCTATCTGTGGAGTTTGGTAATTCTACCACTTCAGTGTGGTGTTCTCAGTGACGATATCCAACGAGTGTGTATCTCTCGGGTGAGTGACATCTAGGATGACATAGCTTGGGGAGTGTGTTCTCTTAGTTTTGTGTAGAACCCATTGCAGGTGATGGGTCAGAACCTCATGAGGCTTGGTACGTGAAACGATTATATATGGATGTTCTTAGTATATGTATGGGAATACACATAAGCTAAGATGACTAGTCATTTTTAGCTGAGGATGGTCTAGAGATTGAGTTTCTCTCTCATTTGGGTTCCATCTAGATGGGATAAGATGATTGTTTCCTTTCAGTTTGTCTCTTTTATTTTGGTGTTTTTGGGGAGCCTACTGAGTATATTTATACTCACCCCTACATGAGATTTTCTCACACATGTTTTGTGTGTTCTACAAACAACATGCCTTTAGACGAAGTCCTAGGAGGACCCAAATCAGTCAGAGCTTAGTGAGCTTGACCGAATGGGGTGTTCACTAAAGCTATATCGTGGAGCTTTCTAGCGGGTGACTTTGACAGTGATCCCCTCCTTCTGAGCAGGATGGATGCTTTTTCAGTTTACTTTTGGTGGGCCCTGTATTTGTCCTTTTTTACTTTTTCTGTACTCTGTTTGTGGGTTAGATGTATGGATGAATTTCTTTTCAGTTTATATATATATCTCCGCAATGTTTCATAGAGGTGTATGTGGGTGCATGTGTATAGGTACCTTATGGTAATGCCTCCCATGTGTGTGATAGCCTACTCGATGCTAGTCACCAGCCCCTGGCCTACTGGAGGTGGGCTTGGAGAGTCGCAGCTTGAGCCCTGTTTGGTCAGGTCGTGACTAGTATTATGAAAACACTATCCTTCATTATTCTTCAAAAATCAGTTATCAAACATGATTAAATCTTAAAGAAAATTAATCTATTACAACTTATGATTTTTTATGATTATTTAATGATAATTAGAATTAAAAAACAACCCAAAAATGGGTATATCTATCTACAAAAAATTAACATGTAAATAATGTAGAAAAATGGTTGTGGATACCACTTATGATTTTATTATTATTATTATTGTGGTTTTCTTTAGAGTTGGTCAGGTATGAGTTGTGGAGTTGAAAGGTCATTCTAGGGTTTCTGGTTATCTTTAACTTAGGGTTTAATTTTGTGGTTTTCTATGAATTTGGTTTTGGTCGTAATGTTTTATTCTTGAGATTCCTTTTTAGTTTGTGTTTATTTTGGTTTCTACTATAGATTGGGTGACTTTATTTGGGAAGAATGTATTAATGGTGGGGATAATCGTCACACCCAACCCTAGTTTTCTTTTATTTCTTTTAGTTTTATATATTTCTATATGTTTGATCATTTCAGTTAAGGATCAGGTTAGGTTTATGATAATTTTTGGTGGAAATTTTAAATTTTTAAAGGGAAAATGAAACTTCGTACGGGTTGCACATGATTAGGAGTAACCATTCTATAACCATGCATTAGTGGTTTTCATCAGGATAATGCTATTTTTAAAGGTTTGAGAATGGTTTGTATAGCTGTGCGACTCACCTAGGGGTAACCATGTGGTGCCTCATGCTTCTCCAGTACGTACAACATAGTTGGTGCATGATTTGGAAAACCATTTCCAAACCGTGCAGTTTCTCTAGAATTTTTTTATTTCTCTTTTATTTTTTTGTTTTCTTCCACGCTGATATTTATTTCTCTATTCTCCCCCAATGATACATGAAACACCTCACCCCTATCCTCTCCAACCGTACTCACCACCCCCTCTTATCTCCCTCTCATCGTCAACGATTTCTTCTAATTTCTTGAGGTTTCTTGGTCGATACTCTATGTCATGCCCTAATCTTCCCTCCTCCTCCCTTGTTTTTATTTTTTTTGTCTTCCTGTTGCTCTGTTTTGATCATCCGAACCTTAGGTCAAGGGTTAAACCAATTTTTTATTCTATTAGTAGGGAGTGCAATGGGTCTCCTGAGTCAGCTTCATGAGTATTTCGACATCCATCACCGAAGGTGAAGCATTTGGGTTCATTTCATTTTACCACCATCATTAAGGTTGGTTTTCTTCCACTATTTTTATTGTTCCAAATTTTGTTGGGGGCCTTTTAGTGATTTTTTGGTTTCTACTATTTTTTTAGTGCGCCTTGGTCATAATTGAAGTGGTTTTGAGCTACTAGAGTCGAATGAGATTTACATGTGTATGCCTTGGTAGGAATATATATATATATAAGTTCCCCCTTTATATATATTCACTCATGGCCATGAAAATATATACATTGGGCCAATGTGTTGTTATATATATAGGAAAAAAGAATACATGTGTAATTTTTAAGGGGTATATGCATGTTTAAGCATATATGTAAGCACTAATATGTACATATTCCTAGAAATGATAATATGTACATAGGGTATTGGTTTCCTTATATATATATGATGTTGAGTATGCGTGAAAGAGGAAAAAGGAAGATTTAGGTTGCTGATGTCAAAGTTCCTTGAGTTTGAGGTAGGTCCCCTATCTTCGAACCTTTTGTTTAATTCCCTAATTAGTTTCATTTTTAAAAGTATGTTTTAATATTAAATTATATGTATATGCTGTGAAAAATGGTTTTGGCTCTTGTAAATGGTATTTTAATCTATTTTATGTGATATCCAAATATTTCAACATGGAAATCCTTCATTTAAGCATGTTTATAAGACTGTTTCTAAATGTGTGGTACCTTAAGTGTTACATTGGTTTAACAAATGAGTTTGGAACTTAAAATATTTAGACCTTACTATTTCCTAAAGTGAAAGTACTCCTTTTAAAATGATGATTACCAATTGGTACCTTAAAAATTATTTATGGAAGTAGAAAACCCCTCTTACAATAGGGTTGTGGTGAGAAAACTTGATAGAGATTTCACTAATGATTCATCCCTCGATAAATGGGATCATATTTCAAGCATTACACTTACTAAACTAGATTCGGACAACCATCCTGTCCTGGTCAGTTTTGCTCAGAATTTCCAAATAATTTTCTTCCTTTTAGGTTTAATATTTTCTGGAACATAGAACCTGAGTGTGTTACCTTAATTAATAAAACTTGGAAAAAGATGTTTAGCACTAATGATTCCTTTTCTTGCACCACTAAATTAAAAAATCTCAAAATTATCCTAAAAAAGTGGTGTAAATCCAAATCTGATCTTATTGACAAGGAAATCCATTTCTTAGAAAAAGAACTTACTGAAATGAAAAACAATAACTCTATCTCAAGATTTGCTGATGAACCACAAAATGAAATTAACATCTCATCTAAATTTCTTTATATGCTCAACTTTTAATATAACATCAAAAGAAAATATTTAATGCTAAATGGATAAATGATGGAGATAGAAATACTAAATTTTATAACTCCCTTCAAAGGGTTAGAAAAGCTAGTAATCTCCTCTCCTGTTTAAGGGATATCGGTAACCTCATTGATTCAGATGAAAGGATAACTAATCATGTTGTTTCTTATTTTGGTGACATCTTAAATGGCCCTAATATCAACAAATATCTCTTACCTAATGTCATCCTGAATATGGTAATAGTTGAAGATAATCATTTACTTAATTGTGTCCCCCTAGATAATGAAATCAAGGATACTATCTTTGGCCTTAACCCTGATAGTGCCCCTAGGCCTAATGGTTTCAATAACGGGTTTTTTCAAAAACATTGGGATGTCATTCAAAATGATGTATGTATTATGGTTAGAAATTTCTTTGACTAAGGCATTCTTCCTCATGGATTAAACTCTCAATTACTCACTCTTATTCGCAAAATGCAAAATGTTGATGTAATCCATCTTTTCAAACCCATTTCTCTTTTAAACTCCCTATTTAAATTTATTACCAAGATCTTTGCTAATAGAATATCTGCCATTAGTAATAGAATTGTATCCTAGAATCAATTTGGCTTCATCAAAGGTAGATCTATGAAAGACTGTATATATCTCACCTCTGAATGCACCAATATTTTAAATAGAAAATCTAGAGGCGAGAATGTTTCCATAAAATTAGATATCACTAATGATTTTGATACTATTGATTGGAGATTTATTTTTAAAGTGCTAGCTAATTTTGGTTTCAATGAAAGTTTTATCAATAGAATGAAAACTATTTTCAAATCAACCCATATCTCGATTCTTGTTAATGGCTCTCCTAGAGGCTACTTTAAATGTTCGAGGGGGATCAGATAAGGTGATCCTCCCTCTTCCATTCTTTTATCTATTGTAGAATATTACCTGAGTAGATTACTCACTCAAGCTGTAGATCAAGGTAGAATCAAACCGATTGTTGCCTCTAGAAACCTAAACGCCCCATCCCATCTTCTCTATGCTGATGATATAATTTTATTCCTCCAAGGAGACAAAATAAATATTAATAACCTCAAAACCACCATTTTTCACTATGAGGAAGTGTCTGGTCAATGTGTCAATTGGCACGAGTCTTTTATCTACTTTGGTAAAAGATTCCCCCAATAGAAAAGGTCATACTATTGATGATATGGGGGTCAATGAGGGTTCCCTCGCTTTTACCTATCTTGGTGTCCCCATTTTCTGGGCTCGACCCAAATCCATCTATTTACATAACATTATTGATCAAATTCATCAGCAACTTTCCTCTTGGAAAGGTAAAACCCTTTCAATGGCGAGAAGAGTTTTCCTTGTGAAATCCTATGTAGTCTCTAAATTTCTTTATTTCATGATGGTTTATAAATGGATGGCAAGTCTTTTAAAATGTATTAATATTTCTATAAAGAACTTTATTTGGAGCGGAAGTACTCTCGAGTGAAAATTGGTAACTATCTCCTAGTATACCTGTTGTAAACCCTTAGAGAAAGGAGGCATTGGCATAAAAAATCTTAAAAATTTCAACGATGATCTTCAAGCCAGACTCACATGGTCTCTTATAAATAAAAAATCTCACTCCAAAAATTTTCTTAGGGATCTATTATTTGATAAGATTAAGATAGGTAATATTCATTATATGACTTCCTCTATTTGGCCCTCCATCAGAACTAGTTTTTCCTCCATCATGGAAAATTCTAGATGGATTGTCAGCATGGAATCTACTCTAAATTTCTAGTTTGACAACTGGAATGGCTCCCCCATCATTTATAAGGTGCCTAATTCTTTTACCCGTATTTCCACTAATAGAACCATTAGAAATATGTATAATTCCCAAATATTAATGTTTCCTGATAATGCTAAAGAGATTGTCGAGAATTACTCCTTCACAACTGTTGATGATCTTTTGATTTGGGAGCCTACTCAAAATTTCATGCTTGACTCAAACAATTTTTATAACCAATACTTTTCCAACTATGAAAATAATCTAATATGGGTTAAAAACTTCAATAAATCATGGTTAAAACCATCTCTTCTTACTCTTGTTTGGCAGATTGTGCATCAAAAAGTTCCTACTGATATTTTTTTACAATATTATGGTATGAATATTTGTTCTAAATGTAGGACGTGCAATCAACATCGTGAAGACATCAATTATCATTTCCTATCTTGTGACACTTATTTTTCTCTCTGTAATTACATTTTTTATCTTTTTGAGTGCATATGGATTTTGGATAACATTATTTTCTCTCAACTAAAAAGAACAGTTGATTTCCCTGGGTCCCAACAAATAATAATCATCTTTCTCACAGCTGTTACAGAGCTCCTTCATGTCCTATGGTATAGTATAAATGATTTTATCTTTAACAAAAACTCATTCAGATTAAATACAGGTAAAATGAGGATACTGATTGCTATTAGAAAGGCTGCCTCAATTCAAAAGGTCCACTACGATAACTCCGTTAAGGATTTAAAGATTCTTCGCCGCATCAAAGTTAATTGAAAATACCCAAATCCCAAATATACTGTTTAAGTTATCTAGAAATATCCTCCTACTGGATGGATCAAAGTCAATGTGGATGGAGCTTTAAAGGGAAACCCAGGACCGTCGGGCTGTGGAGGCATCTTTAGAAACCATCTTGATCAGATCCTAGGATGTTTCTATGGAAGCTTCAGTCTCTCTTTGGCAATAGAGGTGAAAATGATGGTGTTATTCGCACCATTTCCTTTGCCAAAAAGTACAACTAGAACGACATTTGGATTGAGAGTGAATCTAAAACTATAGTGCATTCCATTTGGAATGGTGTTGTTCATATTTCTTGGACTCTCACCTCCCGATGGATTGATTGTCTTAACTCGCTCAAGAATATCAATTTTATTGTCACTCACACCTACCGTGAAGCGAATAGTATTGCCGATGGTGTTTCCAACATGGTATTTCCTCACAAAGTTATTTGGAGGAATGAACTTCCTTCATATTTTCTTCCTTATTATATTAGAGACACTAAAAAATTTCATATTTTTCATCTCATGCAATTTTCCCTTATACGCTTTACGTTTTTGAATAAATTTTAGTGTTATAATATTTGACCAGAACACAACCTTCCTTAAAAAAATGTATGAGTTAAATGTGTTATTTGTGATATTTTTTCTAGTGAAGTGGTTTGTGCATTGTTGTGTGGAATGAAAAAGGGGATGTGTTTAAGGAGGGAGATCAATGATGAGATTTTGGATGGGTTTTGGGTAAAGATAAAGATATTTATGTATTTTATATCTTGATAAAAACTCACCACTATTTGGAATAGAGAATATGGGAACCCGGGGACCACGGAGGGAAGACTAGGTTTAGTACGCTAGGTAGATCGGAAGGTCCAAAGCTCAGTTTCCCTAGAAATATTGACATTACGACACTAAATAAAAAAAATTGTGGTGATGGTTAGAGACCAATAAAACTTATAATGTGATTCCCCTCTAGTGGATCTTGAAAGAGGATGATTGTGGGGTTTGTATATAATTATCACCAAGTTATGAGCATCCATAGACCCCACTAATCCTAGATACCTAGGTATTTCTCAGGGTGATTTCTATCATTTACCCCTTTTTTGTGGTATTATTTTTAAGATAATTTTTTAGTTTCATTTACATGTTTGAAACAATAAAAATAAGCTTCACATTCCTCTGTTTTTTGGAAACTAATGATTTTTTTTCTTACTGTGACTTTTATTTTATTTCATGCTCTCTTCTGAAAATGATTTATTGGAAATATATCATGATTTGGAAACTATTTTGTAAATGTAATGGAAAGTGTTTTTTTGAAAAGGGAATCCTTTTACTTATTTTTGGATGTAATGGAAAAACCCTATTTTTATATGTCTTATTTTCAAGCTGGCATGGGTTCGTTTACATTTTATAGGTAAGGTGTATGGAAATTTTTATTCAGGAATTCTGACTGAGTTTTAATAGTCACCCATATATATTTATCATGTTTTTTCTTATAGTGCTGCTTCTATATTGGACTCAGTCACTGTGGAGTGGCATTGGTTTTGTGGATGATGGTGACTTATAGGGTCACATATAGTTATGCTCGATTTTATTTCTTTCCTCTTCAAGTGTTTATTATTATTCGTTAGTTTATATTCATTTATTTGTATTCTTTTATCTTATCTAAATCATTCTCAATGATTTTATCATGATTCCTGGAACTATTTTCTTCCCAAGGAGGATCAGGAACGCCTCTCAGGCCTTATTATTGGCTAGCTTGGGTGATCAGTTCGGGGTTGAACCAAGTTGTTTCATAACAATCTACCTCAGTTTAATGAAAATATAACGGAAATTCACCACCTATGACGACTAACACTCAAAGAATCATCAAGGGATTCCATGAAACACCTAGACAAAACACTCTATATTAATCATACACTACAAACACTAAAAATTTACTTCACTATATCCCTGCTTAACATGAGGGATAAAAACTAAAAGAGAAGGGAGGAGGAATAAGAAATAAGGATGAGGGGATTAACTAGGGGTTATTCTTAAAATACAAGGATCTAAAGGCCTAGAATTATTGATAGAAGGATGATTATCCTCCTTGGAGTGAACCTAAGATGATTCAAATGAGGAGGAATATAATGTTATGGGAATACCCATAAAATCAACCTAGGGGTAAAAATAGAAATTCAAAAAAAAAACTAAAACATGGCCAATATGAATGGATAGTCAGCATGGTTTGGTAGAACATGTGGAAAAACAATTCCAAACTATAAACCAATATCCCATGCTTGTCGCATGGTTTGAATAACCATTTGCAAGCTGGGTTCTGGGTAATTATTGTGGAAGGGTGAAGCTGCATGATTTCTACTTGGAGTCACACAAATTATTCTGTACCCATATTGGAAAAACTATGTACATTCAAAATGAATGAAAAAAGACTCTGCATTTGTGAAATCACATGGTTGCTCTGAAATTGTTCGAGGTAAACCTTGAATAGATGGAATAATTCCAAAAAAATAAAAAAATCAAGCTAAAATATATAAAAAAATTAAATTTCACCAAAATTAATTTAGATAATATAAAATAAATATATTTAAATTGAAACTAGGTGTGACTTTATTGAAGTTCTATTTTCAAGAAGTCTCTTATTTTTTAGTGGTGTTTCATCACTACACTTGTTTTTCTTGTAATCCCTATGCACTTTTGTGTCTGTGTGTGTTTCTTAATAATTATTTGGGTTCATAGAATTGGGTTTCCAAATTCAATGTTCGTGTCATATGTTATAAATTATTTTAATATTATGATGTTTTTATTTTAACTAATATGAAGGATACCTAATTAGATAGAAATAAACAATTTAGAAGTTTTCGATTGGTTTTCAAAAAACAATTTTTTTAAATATTTTATGTTAAATTTTATTTATTTTTGTGATTGGACCCAACTAGGGAGACATGATGATTATGTTTTTAATGTTTTAGAGAGTTTCCTGAATATTTTTAAAACTTTATCATAATAGTGTTTATTAAAAAACATAGAAAATAACATATTAATAAAAAATTAATATAAGATATTTAATTTATTAAATATTTTCACATTAAACTATTCGAACATAAACTTATACTACTACAGGAAATTAGTCACTTTTATGAGTGTTGATAAATTATGCATTTGTCACTAGTAATTTCTATATTTGGAAAATATTAATTTATTTTATAATTATTATTTGGTAAGATGTCAAATTTATCTGGGCCAGTTCTTGCCACCAGAAAGTGATTCTAAGTCCCTAACACCATAAAATTTATCATGGTTAGTTACTTTCATTTATCAATTTTATTTCAAAAAATAAACTCTCTAACCACCCTGCTCAGCCAACCATGCCTATAAGGACTTGAACATCTGACCTCCTTGTACATGGAAACCATCCTATCCATTATTTCATCTTGTATTCTTGAATATTTTAGGTTTTATATATCTATTTATTTATATTTACAAACACATTTTTTATTTATATATTTATTCATATAATTATATTTATTTATAGAGTATTCATTAAATACATTTAAAAAATAAGATTATATATTTACTTTTATATTTATATATTTACAGGTAAATTTATTATAATCTATTTATAAAATTAAAATTTGTTTTAAATATATTTATATAATATATATATAATATGTCAAAATACATTTATCTTATGTGTGTGTGTGTATATATACTGTGAATATGAATGTCTATATATGTATACAAGAATATATATATATATATTAATATATATTTTTTTGTAATATATATATATATATATATATATTTATACGTATTGTGTAAGTAATATATATATATCTATATGTGTGTGTATCTTTGTATTTGTATAGTTGTGTGTGTGTCTATATATATGAATTTGTATATGTTTTAATAAATATTTGTTTCAATGTTAATACATATATATATATACACACAAACTTATTTATAGTTACATACATTTACATAGACACACATACACATATAAAAGCAAACACACACACACACACACATTTTACAACAAATATATATTAAAATATAAGTAGATATATATATAAAAATAAATGTTTTTGATGACATATTTTATTTCTATATATTTATATTAGTATAAATTTGATAAATCTTTATTATATATATATATATGTATATATGTATATATTGGGTGCTTAGGGGGTAAAATTACATCAAATACCCACACACCTCACACATAGCTTGGAATGGAAATCCATAGCCTTCCAAAGGGGATAACCCACCAATCAAGCCTTATTTATTTTTAACTAAAAGACCTAGAGGCCGAGTGAGCATGTACCATAATCCCTGTTGCAGAGATCTCATAGAGGATTGGGTCCTGGTCATGAATAAAAGGATGGGATATTTTTATTAGCTGATAGTCTTACATCTCAGTAAGGGGTTTGAATGTGGGAAGGATTATCAATAAGGGATCGAACCCTCATATTAAAGTTAATTTGGATGCAATTATAGAATGATTAAAAATGTGCAAGAATTTTTTCATCGCAAGGATTGTTTATGCTAAGGTGAGAATACTTGGTGTTAGGGGTATTTTTAAGTAGAGATTCTTTTATTTGAGGCATTACCAAATAGAAATGTATCTCAATTGGATGGGGATTCAATTGTGGACATTTTCAATATGAGGTTCATAAGTAGTGTGCTTGTTTCTTTGGATCGATCCACTTAAATCCATTTTAATTTCATATTCATGAATGGTATTAGAATTTTAACCCTTCATGTGTCAAGGATTTTTTATAATGTTTGGATTATTGTTTTTATAATGAATTGGTAACTTTGGCATCTAGGAATTCTGGATGATATAAATATTTTAGTGGGTGATCCTATTCATTTGGACAAAGAGATAATGTTTTTTTGGTATGGAAATTTTTTCTAGAATTTTTAATTAAGTTTATCTTTATGCTACTCACATTTATAATTTGGTTCATTTTACTCAAGATGATAATATTAATATTTATATTGAGTATAAAAAACTCCATTATTAATATGTGGAATTAAATTCTATTTTCCACTTGAGATCCATTATCATAGTGTGATATTCTATGAAAAATTAATTCTAAATTTTCTCCTAGAGAAATATTTTCATAGGAAGAGTTGAATGGGTGAGTGCAATAAAATCCAAGATTGATGGTGGTGATTTTATTTATCAGGGGAGTATATTGGAGTGGTTTAGAAATAAAATTATTAGGTTGTAGGCTTAGCTGGATGGTAATGGAGTCTTATATGAACCAGAATGATAAAATGATGCACCCTATAGACTACGAAAATACTGTGAAAATGACTAGGCACATTCCTATGTTGGTTTGACTAAATTTATCCCTTAAAATTAGAATAATATATTTTAGGATCTAAATTATTGTGTTATGGACTCAAATCTTCAAAGGGATTAAAGGATTTATATTTTAAGGATGGGTGTTGATCTGTATAGGGTTTTTGAAAAACATTTTTATGCTTTTCTATGGGCCTCATATTCTATTTATTTATATTATTGAGTGGCATTGGTGGTGTGGTAAGCAATAACATGACTCATAGAGGAATCAATTTTAGGGTTGATATTTCTAAGGGAATAAAGAATGAGATATTCAGGGTTGATTTTGATGATGTCTAGACATATAGTTAACATGATGTACATATTGATGTGGATTATAAAATATGGTAGGAGCGTGAATTAATGCCTGATAAATTTAAAAGGAAGATTAAAATGGTTTCATCTTCTATGAGGAAATTAAAATCATGGAAATGTTATTCCTTGGGTTCTAATAAGGCTGTAACTAGCACTTCATCATTGCAACAAGTCATGTAGGTGAATGAAATTGGTGCTCTATTTAGGAATGTCTCCACTCATTTAGAGATTGGTTATGCTAGTTTGGATATTTTTTATGTGATCATTTATAATGGATCAAATCCCACTCAATTAAATGATGGATTATAGAACCATGTTTTAGGGTCTATAAAGGGTCATGATGGGATGTTTTATTAGGGAGATCCAACTTGATATATGGTGACTACAGCTAACTCCTTTTCCTTGCTTTACTTTTCTTCTATACAGTTTCATGAACATATTTTTGTAGATGTGAAGTTTACATGAGTATGGATATATTCAAATAGTAAAAATCCTAGTTGAAATGATTCTTATTCAAAGGATGGAATATTTTTTTGGTAAAACTCTACTAATTAATTTCATAATAGAAGTAGAAATAGGGGCAGTCAGATCATTCCATATGATGAAACAGTCGGTAATACTAGCCTGAGTAAAGATTTATAAGCCATCATATCTTTAGTATATGATAAAGTGTAGTCTCAAATGGAGTATATTTATGTTTTATAAGGAGGGGAAGCTGGGGAGGAGGTCTTGCTTCCTGTTAGGATGCATCCTACATTGGTCGAGCCCCTGTAAAATATTGGAGATGAGAGCATTATCCTCTTGGTTGTGTTCTTTTTTGATTAGTACAATATGAGTCTTCGATCTCAGGTTTAGTTTTTAAAGGACCCTAGACTTCTATATGACCTTTTCTGAGGTTTCATTATATTTTTTTCTCTCAATTTATTATAATGTGGTAATTATTTTCTATTTGTAACAACTTCCCTATCTTTTCTCTTATTTTTATTTCATGATAAAGGGTCTTGATGCCACCTTTTCAATATTTATTTATATAGTACATATCAATATATTGTGTAACATACATTAAATTTTAATTATATATATAACAATAAATTAGTTTAAAATAATTAATAACATTATAAATGAGTTAAAATATCTATAAGTTTTATTTAAATAAATATATATTCATGGTACCCTTGAAGAGTGGTAAGATAGCTCTGAAAAAGGGAACCCATTTATCAAACCTATTTTTTTATAAGAAATATTTTATTTTTATTAGTTATTTTTTAACACCGAAAAAACCCACTTTTCTATTTGTTTTTTAGCATTGATAAAATATTACCATTTATCAGTGTTTTTTAGAGCTGATCAAGGATAATGGGGGATTTATATTAATCTATTGAAATATATGTATAATTTTTATTGAAAGCATGAAATGAATTTTTGTTGGTATTTGTAAATTTTTATATATTTTATATTCTTATAAATATATTTATATGTTGTCTATTGACATGTGAAAAATAAATATATTAAAAAAATATTTTGAGAAACTATTAAAATTACCCAAAGTAAGGAATTTATGAAAATTTGTCACTCAAATATTTTAAGACTAAATAAATTTTAATGTGGAAATTTTATCATCAATAAATAATAATATTTTTTTTCAATATTCTATTTTAAAAAAAAGAATCAAAGAAGTTTTAGAAAATTAATATTCATTTTTTATTATAGTTGTAAATTTTAATTTAGAACCATTTAATTTTTTAATGAATTAAACATATTTATTGTAGATTACATTTTTTGATCTAGAGAGACATAAAAATCTGATAAATAAATTACATACAAGTAATTATATAAGTATTAATTAATTTATCCTTAAAGACACCATCAACAATGTCCACATGGATCTCAGTGAGGCCGTATTTCATATTTGTTCTTCAGAATAATGTGTTCAATTGTAAATTGTATGCATCAAATTAGTGTAACATGAAATATGAAATAATTATTTTTATAATCTACACATATAACCCATATATTCATGACAAGTTAGGGATACTAAGTCTTATTGTGTAAATTGTAGGGGATCCATAGGCACTTGTACAAGACCATCACTTACCTGGGAATAAGATGACAATGAGAGCATACAAGTTTGACTACCATGAGACATGGATGAATATGAACAATCAAATTAATTACTATAAGTATCCCCAAATTATAAAATATATATTCAATGAGAGGAAAATATAGTGCCCTAGGATTTCAAATTGGTAGACTGTGCATATACAAGGAGTTTGTTGTGTGAAAATGTGGGTTTCATGAATCTTGGGACATTGAAAGAACATGTTGTGTCGGAGTTGATAAAACTAAAACCACTAAAGGCTAATCTAGTGGAATAACATGAATTTATGACACCTACATCCACATCCTGGTTTATAACATCATCATCTTCTCAGGTTTTATTGATCCTTCTCAACATTCCCCAAATATATGCGTTATCAAAAAATTTATGATATATCTCATCCATATGCTATAATATCTATATTGTTGAGGTTTGGAAGAATAAGTAGCTGAATATCAAACCATATCCATGATCAAATGTCATGAACCATCCCTTGAGGCCTGGACGTGACCACCCCAAGCCCTCCATCCATAGGCTAGGGGTTGGTGACTAGCACCTGAAGGATTTTCCCAAACAAGGAAGACATTTACTTAGATATCTGTACACACTCAAAAAGGGAAAATGAAGTAAACAACCAAAAAAATTAAGGTACAACCATGAGAGTAAAGTAAAACTATAAGTAAAAATGTAAACGAAAAATAGTGGGCCAGAATACAAACCCTAGAAACTCGAAAAGAAACTGAATAGCTGTCACATGTACCCTAGAGCTCTACTAGGAGGGTAGTAGGTGTAAGTTTAATATAAAATAAGAGGATCTTGACTAATCCCATCACACCAAGATCCAACAAGTCCCAAACCTCTAAAGTTTACCTCGTAGCGTCAGTAGTTTGTACCAGACACACACATGCGGGTGGAGCTCATGCAGAGGTGAGTATAAATACTTAGTAGGGGTCCCCGAGACCCCCAAAGGTCTCTCAATAACCCACAAAAGAAAAAATCATAAGAAATATCACAAAGGTAATATCACAAGCATGATCTAAATCATGAAGCACAAATAAAAAGAGACAGTTCACTCTAACAGTATAACTTCAAGGTTACTGGGATAGAGATGAATAGTCATAAAGCTAGATCATCATATCCATAGTAACTTCACTAATAACTTGTATAGGTCACTGTATGCTGACCCGTATTGGTTATTAGGTGCTGAACCGTATAGGTCGCTGGTGCCAACCTGTATTGGTCACTCATGCTGACTAGTATTGGTCACTAGTGAAGACCAGTATTGGTCACTGGTGTTGACCCATATTGGTCGCTTGTACAGAGGTAGGGATGATTAGTCCTATAGATAGATCATCCAAATTTGGAGTTTCTGATGCTGACCCGTATTGGTCACTCTTTTTTTTCATGTCATAGCCAGCCACTGGATTCCCGTAAGAAGCACGCCTGATCTCTGAAAGACTATTTTCCTCAAGAAATTGGTTATATTTCAACTAGTACTAATCCCCACAAAAATCATACCCAAGGGACCGCCTCTTCATAAGGGTCCCAACGTGACAGACGATGCGTCGTTCAAATGCCCGGTCTGTGAGATATGGACACTTTTGTAAAAAGTATTGGTTGGATTCAAGTCTAATCCAACCTAGGTCACTTGTACAACTCCATAAAAACCCACTTAGAGTTTCTCCAAAAGACCGCCTTGTCACAAGGGTCCTTATTCCATAGACGACGTGTTGATCGGACGCCCGGTCTGTTAGTTACACCCCTTTTAGTGAAATGAGGGTGATAACACCTCAATCTTCTTGGTTCGGTTGGTCCAACCAGAATATACCAAAGACATTGCTTTCCAAAAGGGGTCCCAATGCCACTAACAACATGTCAAACGGACACCCGATTCGTCAGTTATGGGCGTTTCTTCATTCGGGGGTCAGTTGGGTCTGGGCCCAGTCCTACTCAGTCAGGCCAACCCGATGCAATGGGTCCTGGGGTCTACTTGATCCTGACCAGGTTTGGCCCATTATGGGTCAGCCTGGTTCACACAGTCTGGCCCATCGGGGTCGGCCTGACAGGTTTGTCGGCCCTATCCGCGGTTGGCCTGGCCCAACGGGTGGGGCTCAACCCATCTGTATTGTCCCGCTGGGTTGCGGGTCCGGCTCAACTTGCTTGTTAGGTCAGAAATGCTAGGTTGTGGGTACAGCCTGGTCTGCTGGGTGGTTCCACCCCATTCGTCCAGCCCACGTCTTTCCCGGTCTGCCTGAAGGGAGACCACTATCTATAGCCGACCCCACGGATATGGGGTTGTTTCATCTGGCCTATAGGGAACTACCCCACTATGTACAATGGTGGGATAGATGGTCGACCGATCTTTAACCGACACCGTCTAGCATGGGGCCGCGTCGCCCATTCCTACTACGACTGCTGCCGCCGGCGGTGCCTCCCTTCTCCCACACAGCCGGCTTGGGCCGGCCGCCTTTGGCCACCACGGCGCGCTACCTTCCCACCGCTCGCGGCTAGTTGCCACAGGCCTCCTCCAACCACCACCGGCATGGCACACCAGCGGTTCTTTCCGCGAGCCACCAGAGATCCTCCAACGGTCGATTCTTGGTTCTGGCTGCACCTATGAGTCTCCCAAACTACTTCCGTCATGGTGCGACCCTCTGTCTCACATTGCTGAAAAAATTAAGGAAAGACGTCCCCAAAGAACGCAACATAAACAAAGTGGCGGAGGGTCTGGTCCTTGTTTGTTCGGTTTGCGCCCTCCGTGTTAACAAGATAAAAAGTGGGTGAATATTTATCTAACATTAAATATTAAATAAACCCATTTCAATAATGTTAAAACAAACCAAACATAAGCCTCCTACCTCAAGATCCATTGGATGTGTCACAGTTACGATGGGAGGATCATCCACATTGGATGGAGTCGTTGTCATTCATCGATCCCAGATCATTGCCACCTGAGATTTCATCCTCCATCGGTGGATGTTGCCATAGAACTCCCCTAGAGTTTCTTCACTTGAATAAGAAGTGCCAAAACACCACCCCGAGCTCCATTAAATAGGAGGGGGAATGGTGAGTAACACATTGAAGAATTATTGAGGGTCATTAAATGAATTAATTATCCTCTTTTAATTCACAATGGTGGAGTCACACAGTTGATGAGTCAAGCCATTAAATGGATTGACAAGTCACTGGTCACGCCACCACCGCTCTCCTGTTGGAGAAAAAGAAAATAAAATAATATTTACATGTTATTTTATTATTCTTTAAAAGTTCCAAAAAATATATTTTTCTCCCGACTAACTACAGTCAAAGTGAATCTTCCCATAAGCGAATCATGGAGCTGCAGATTCAATGGTGCTCTCAGATTTTAATTCTAAGTACCGGTTCAAAAGATAGAAAACGACGCCCGTGTGTTTACTGAACGTACCTTAAAAAAAGTTACGAAATTTGTTTCGGGAACATCATGCCTCAGAATAACGCGCCATCAATTTTTTCAGAATCGTAATAATCCCTTATAATTTAAAAAAACTTTACATGGAATTTTTAGGTCATTACATTCTCCCCACCTTGGGGCTTTACATACCTGAAATCCAAACAAGGCTACACATACAAGGAGGGGTATTGAGCACGCATATGAGCCTCTCTCTCCCATGTGCTCTCTTAGAGATTCCTCTGCTGCTACAAAACGCACACCATTGGTATCAACAGACCATAAAGGATCCACTCCTATCGATCATCTATCTCCACCAGGTACTCCACAAAAGTTACCCCGTCATCGATCTCCAGCTCCCTTTGGTTGATGACATGACATGGGTCATGCACATATCTCTTCAACTGGGATACGTGGAAGACGTCATGCGCCCACTCCAATTGCAGTGGCTATGCCAAACGGTACGCCACCTTTCCAATCCTAAGAATTATCCGGAATGGTCCGATAAACCTCGGTGATAGTTTTTAGCCTTGTCCAAATCTCTGTAGTCCCCGTTGATGTGAGAATCACAAGAATACATGGTCCCCCTCCTAGAACTCCATTGGTCTTCATTGCCTATCAGCATAAGATTTATTTCGGCTCTGTGTAGTCTTCATCTACTCTCGGATGACCTGCACCTTCTTAGTGGTAGCCCATACCATCTCTAGGCCCACGAGTGCTGGCTCTCCTAGATCTATCCAACACAAGGGAAATCTGCACGATTGTCCACAAAATTCCTCTAAAGGGTCCATACCAATGGTGTAGGGATATATATTGTTGTATGCGAACTCCAAAAAGGGTAGGTGGTTCTTCCAACTATGACCAAAATTTAGAACACATGCACGAAGCAAGTCCTCCATGGTTTGGATGATCCGCTCAGTCTGAACATCTGTCTGTGGGTGAAAAGATGTGCTCAAGCAAAGCTGAGTCCCAAAAAACTCATGCAATCCTTTATACAACCTTGATGTGAATCGTGCGTCACGGTCTGAGACTATTGTCAAAGGAACTCTGTGAAGTCGTATGATCTCCTGAACGTGGAGACGTACCGAGCTCTCTACTAAACCCTTCTCTCGAATTTCAAGGAAGTGGTCCGACTAAGTGAGTCAGTCAACGATCGCCTAGATGGTATCATGCCCTCTGGATGTACGTGGTAACACCATCACAAAGTCCATCGATATCCCTTCCCACTTCCACTCTAGCAGGTCGAGGGGTTGGGTCAAGCCTACCGGTACCTGATGCATGGACTTCACATGCTGGTAAGTGAGGCGTCTGGAAACAAACTCTTCCACAACTTTCTTCATCCCTGGCCACCAGTACTAATGCCAGAGGTCCGGATACATCTTCATCATTCCTGTATGTAATTCCAAGGGGTACGTATGGAAGTATCTCAGCACCTCCTCTCATAGAACCACTAGTACAACTGTACGTCCTCTGAAAAGGACAACATGCTCCCCACCTTCAGAATATTTGTCAGGTGCATGGCCTAAGGACATATGAGATTGCATAGTCTCCTAGCTACCATATCTGAGTTGCACCTCCCTGACATGATAAAGTATTGGAGGGGAAACTACCATAAACTATAGGTAGAATGTCTCATCTATATCCTTGTAGGATATCTGAAGCAAGACTAACTTCTCTAAAGACTCATTCAGTAGATGTGAACTCAATCTACGAATATGCACATCATCCACTATGTTCCCCATCTCAGAATTATAGACTAACTCAAAGTCATAGTCCTGTAGGAACCCTAGCCAACATCACTATCTTATATCCATATATTTTTTCGTAAAGATATATATGAGACTCTTTTGGTCTGAGTAAACAATGAACCACTCTCCCATTAAGTTGTGTCACCACATCTTTAGTCCGAAGACTACTAATGCTAACTCAAAGTTGTGAGCGATATAATTATGCTCATGAGGCCTCAACAGTCATGAGCCATAAGAAATCACGACATCATTATACTTTAGGATGCAACCAAGTCTAGTCCCTGATTCATTATAGTAAACCACGTAGTCAGTTCCCTCCTCTAGTAACCTTTGTATGGGAGTGTTGGTCAAGATTTTCCTCACCTGTTGAAATATATTCTAGCATGTCTCTGACTATAGGAAGGGTTTCCCCTTATTCGTCAAGGTAGTCATTTTGGATTCTACTCTAGAAAAATTGGGTATGAATATCTAATAGTACCATACTAATCCAAGGAAGCTCCGCACCTCAGTAACAATATTGTGTGGATCTCAAGCATGTACTACCTCAATATTAACTGGATCCAGTACAAATACATCATTTGAGACGACATGTCCCAAGAATTGGACCTTCCATATCCATAACTCACACTTCGAGAGCTTCCCATGTTACTGGTACTCTTAGAGTGTGTCCAGAACTATCCTCAAGTGTACAACATGCTCTTCCTCGGACGCTGAGTACACTAAGATGTTGTCAATGAAGGCCACTACAAACCATTCTAAGGTGGTCTGGAAGATCCTATTCATGAGACCCATGAAAACTAAAGGGGCGTTCATCACACTGAACGAAATCACTAGGTATTCATAATGTTCATACCAACACCTGAAGGCTGTCTTTGGTACATCCGCATCTCATACCCTAAGCTGGTGATAGCCTAATCTAAGGTCTATCTTTGAGAACCACTTCTCTCCTTTCAACAGCCCAAATAGATCATAAATCCTCAAAAGAGGATACTTGTTCTTCACGGTCACCTGGTTAAGGCACCGAAATTCCATGCATAGCCTCAAACATCCGTCTGCCTTCTTGGAAAACAACACTGGGGATGAACATGGAGGAACACTGGGCCTTAAGAATCCATTCCTTTGTATGTCCTCCAACTATACCCTCAGTTCCTGGAGCTTCGTAGGGGAAATCTAATATACTGGTGTAGATATCAGTGTTGTTACTGGGTACAAGTCGATGTGGAAGTCTACCTCTCTATGAGGAGGTAGTCGTAGGAAATATTCTAGAAATATGTCCTCATAATCGTCCACCACCACTAGGAAATGTGGACTCACCTCATCCACTATGTGAATGGTCATTCAAGCCAACTGATATGTAATTGGCTGCACCCTCCTGAGCACAAGTCCATCTCGTGCTTCTCTATTTTCTTTCTCATCAACAATGGAAAACTAACCTCCATCTCTACATGTACATCACATTTTTTGTCTCAAGTAGTCAATATGTGTGTGAACTGATGATAGTCAGTCCATTCCAAGAATGACATTGTAGGGATTCAATGCCGCTACTAGAGGATCCCATATGAAAATCTCTCCTCTGAGACTAATATCACACTGTCGGCACCAGTGTGTGACCACTGAATCTCCTCCCATAGATGTATCCAAATTAAAAGGTTGATCTAAAATCCCATTCAGAATCTCATAGTCCCAAACTAAGTCCAAGACAAGGAAAGAATAACTAGAACCTCTGTCAATAAGCACTACTGCTAAAGTTGAGAAGATACAGATCGTACCTCATATCATCTCAGGGACGTCCAGATTATGAGCCTCTAATGTCTGTAGATAGGCCTACCCCCATCCACCCACTCCCTGAGCTCATGGTGGACCACCAAGGGGTGGTGGTAGTAGTGCTTGGTGACCGTGAACACCTCCCACTGCAAGTCTTATTACCCCACCTCATCCATCGCCTGACTGACGCTCATGATCCTACCACTGTCGCTACCTTAGTGGCCCTCCACCATCTACCAATAATCCCTGTGGGGAGTCAGACTGTCATGTGCTCTGTAACCTTTTCCCCCCATAGAAAAAAGAGATCATGCCTCGCTGGTGGCTCCCTCAGCCTCTCAAGCCTCTCACCTCTGACCCCACATCTCGGTGCCACCCTTTGGAAGGTTAAGCCCTCTTGGGCTTCTGCGTCATCTATATATTACCATCTATAGATGAATATGCTACCTGTCGTCTGGTAGGGGCTCTCACTATCGGTGCCTGCTTGGCAAGGAAGTTCTCCATCAGTAAATCTCACTCTAGAACCCCATCTTGTATTCAGATGCTAAGAGAAACTGTCACAACTCTGATATCTCAATGGATCCCCTTCTCAAAGGTATGGGCTCTGAAGTAAGGGTCTCGTACCATGTCGGTGGAGTATTGAGAGAGGTCAGTAAATCTAACCGAGTACCGAGCCACAATCTGGCTGTTGTGATGCAGATGCAGCTACCCCTGAATACGCATAGAGTATAGTGTAACTGACATGAAATCTGCCCTAAAAGGCTCTCAATGTTCGGCCAGGTGAGGGTCATCTCCTCATGCACCTGGAGCATCGAGCTCTACCATCATCCTGTCAAGCACTGAATAAGGCTAGCGACCAAGATCTCCATCAGCTCGGTGGGTGTATCTTCTAAGCGAAAGACCCACAAAACCACCTCAAACCAGTCCTCTGCTTCCTGAGGGTCTTTCTCACCTCGAAACCTTAAAAGCCTCTGTCTCTGGAGCTTATGAAATGCACTCAGCCGGCGTGCAAGATCTACTGGTAGCATTTGCTCCTCAACAGGTGGTGTTGCTACTGGTACACCACCTGAAGGTCCCATCACTATGAGTGGTCCCTGTATTGATGCCTCATTGCTCTGTGGGCCACTGTCATGAAATCTAACTAGAATCCTAGCTGGCTGTCTTTGTGGAGGAATCCTGTAAGAAACCAATTCTCCATGGTCAATAAGTAATACCTAGTGACCAGAATCAATAAATTTCACGAAAACTTTTTAAAACACTAGAAACCAGTGTTTTCATGTAATATGTCAGAAAATAGAATTTAGGGTTTTGGTGTATGGATAAATCATCCACCACACCAACACTAGACTCCCTATACTAAAAACCGAACTCAAGACTCTTTAAACCATTGCCTCATTAAAAGTATACTCTTAGTTCTTCTGGTAAAACCAACCACCCTCTGATACCACTTTGTCATGACCCGTCCCATGGGGCCTTGACAGGACTACCCCAAGCCCGCCTTCCATAGGCTAGGGGTTGGTGACAGGCACCAGAAGGCTTTTCCCGAACTGTTAAGGCATTTCCATAGAGATATTTACACACCCAAAAAGTGAAATTGAAGTAAACCACCAACAAAAGTAAGGTACAACCATGAGAGTAAAGTACAACCACAAGTAAAACTATAAATTGAAAATAGTGGGTCAGAATAAAAGCCCTAGAAACTGAAAATAAAGTGAATAGTTGTTGCATCTTCCCTAGAGCTCTAACTGGAGGGAAATAGCTATAAGTCTGAAGTCGAAGAAGAGGATCTCGACTGATCCCATAACACAAAGCTTCCCCAAGTCCCGAATCTCCAACATCTTCCTCAGAGCATCATTAGTCTGCAACAGACACACACGTGAGGGTTAATCTCGTGCATGGGTGAGTATGATAACTCAATAGGGGAAACCGAGACCCCAAAAGGTCTCTCAATAATCCACAAAGGAAAAAATCTCAAGAAATACAACAAAGGTAAAATCACAAGAATGATCTAAATCATAAAGTAAAAAGCAAAAGAGACATATCACTCTAACAGTATAACGTCAAGGTTACTAGGATAGGGATGAATAGTCATAAATCCAGATCATCATATCCATAGTAACTCCACTTTTGACCAGTATAGGTCACTGTATGCTGACCCGTATTGGTCACTCAATGATGACACGTATTGGTCGCTGGTGCTGACTTGTATTGGTCACTAGTGTTGACCTGTTTTGGTCGTTCATGCTGACTCATATTGTTCACTGGTGCTGACCCGTATTGTTCACTAGTACAGAGGTAGGGAGGATTAGTCATTCAACCAGATCATCACACTCTAGAGTTTCTGATGCTGACCCAAATTGGCCGCTCTTCTTCTTCATGTCACAGCCAACCACCAGATTCCCGCATGAAGCACACCTGATCTCTGGAAGACTCTGATCCTCAATACATTGGTCATATTTCAACCCATATGAAGTCCCAAAAAAATTATTTTGAAGGGACCACCCCATCATAGGGGTCCCGGCGTGACAGACGATGCATCATTCATACACCCAGTCTGTGAGATATGGGCACTTTTGTAAAAAGGCTCCGGTTGGATTCAAGTCTGATCCAACCCATGTCGCACATCAAACTCTATAAAAACACACATAGAGTATCTCCAAATTACCTCCTTGTCACAAGGGTCTTAATTTCATAGATGGCGCATTAATCCAATGCTCTGTCTGTTAGTTACACCCCTTTTAGTGAAACAGGGGTGATCACACCACTGTCCGACTTGGCTCGGTTGGGCCTGCCAGAATATGCCAAAGGGAACACTTCTTAAAAGGGGTTCCAGTGAAACTGATGGTGTGTTAAAAAGACACCTATTTGGTCAGTTACAGGCATTTATTCATTCGGGGGTCGATTAGGTCTGGGCCCGGTCCGACTCGGTCAGGCCGTCCCGATGCAATGAGTCTTTGGACCAAACCCTACCCGGGTCCGACCCATTAAGGGTCAACTGGGTTCACTAGGTCTAGCCCATCGAGGTTATCCCAACTGGTTCTTGGGACCAAGCCATGGTTTCCATGGCCCGCCAGGTGTGTCTTATTCCACCTGCGCTGGCCAGCTGGGCTGCGGGTCCGGCCAGTTTGGTTACCCCGCGTTCAGCCCATTCAGCCAGCCTATGTTCGATCTGGTCCACCTAAAGGTAAACCAATGTCTCCAAGTGGCACCGCGGATGCAGGTCCATTTTTTCCGACTCGTGGGGTTCTGCCCATATGCGTACAATGGTCAGCTAGATGGACGACCGTTCTTCAGTCGACACGGCGCGGCGTGGGGCCGCTCTGCCCCCTCCTTCTACGGTTGGTACCGCCGGTGGTCCTACAGGAATCACCCTTCTCCCGTGCAGCTGACCTGGGCTGGCCGCCTCTGGACACCGTGGTGCTTGATGGTGCACTGCCTTCCTACCGCCCATTGTCTTTTGTCGCGTGCCTCCTCTGGCCACTACCATCCACCGCCAACATTGTGCACTGTTGGTCCTTTTCGCAGGCCACTGGACATGCTTTGGTGGTCTATTCTTGGAGCCGTTTGTGCCTATGAGTCTCCTGAACTACCACCGTCATGAGATGACCCTCTGTCTTGTGTTTCTAGAAAAATTGAGGAAAGCCATCCCTGAAGAATGCGACATGAATGAAGCGACAGATGGTCCGAGCCTTGTTCATTCAGCCGACATCCTCCGCGTTAACATGATAACAAGCAGAAGAATATATATCTAACAATAAAGATTAAATAAACTCATTTCAATAATGTTAAAACAAACTATACATAAATAACCTACCTTGTGATCTATTTGAGGTGTTGTAGTTGCAGCAGGAGGACCATCCACATTGGATTGAGTCGTCAGCGTTCATTGGTCCTGGATCGTTGTTGCCCGAGATTTTGACCTCCATCAGTGGATGCTGCTGTAAAAATCAAACAGAGTTTCGTCACTTGAAGAAGTCGTGTCAAAACCCCACCCTCAGCTAAATTTAACTAGGAGGGGGAAAGGTGAGTAACACATTGAAGAATTAATTAGGTTCATTAATGAATTAATGAACTTTTTTTAATTCACAATGGCAGAGTTATGTAGTTGACGAGTCAATCCATTAAATGGATTGACAAGTCACTGGTCCCGCTACCGCTACTCATCCATTGGAGAAAAAGAAAATAAAATAACAATTACATGTTATTTTATTATTTTTTAAAAATTTGAAAAACTATCATTTTCACTCGACCAACTATGGTCGAAGTGAAGCTTCCCTTAAGCGAATCCCAGTACTGTGGATTCAACAGTGCTCTCAGATTTCAATTATGAGTAACTGTTAAAAAGATAGCAAATGGTACCTGCTCGTTTACTGAATGTACCTTAAAAAACATTAAAAAATTCATTTTAGGCACACCAGGCCTTGGAATCACATGCCGCCAACTTTCACGGACTTGTAATAATCCAAAATAAAATAAACAAAATTACATGGAATTTTTGGGTCTTTACATAAAATATGTGTATCAAGAATATAACATGATCACTCTTTAAATAAAAGAAACAACAATTGAATTCAACTAATAATAATAATTAATATAGTATAAAAAAGTCTTATTCCATGTATCTTGTAACATCCTGACCTGACTTCCACATAATCGGGGTCCTGAGATGGTGGGTCACATTGCCTCAATCATGCTTCCCCATACAACATAGGCTATAAACTAGAAGTGAGGTTGTAAAAGTGGTAAAATGGGGAGACTATACCCTCATTTTTGTGTGAATAATTGGATAGAAACAATACAAATACAATAATGAAAGAATAATATAAATAGACACTAAAATAATGGACCGATAACATACCGTAGAAGAAGCACAATGAAAAAAATATAATAATAAACCCTGGAAGTGTAAATAATTAAACAGATTAATAATAATCAAAATCCACTAAGAAATGTCATATACATAATTTCATGGAATGATGATATAAAAAAAGGGAACAAGGGACATTCATATACAACATGTTATATAAAAAGAAAAAAAATGAAAAAGTACTGCTCCACTATTACCTTGAGCATATGCCTAGTCTTCTGCTCCTGTGATCCAACTATAAGTAATGAATATCAAAAAACTATAGCAATTTTATTTTCCTTATCCATACCTATAGACCTATATTCTACTAGGGTACCAAAGGCATAATGAGTAGGGTGTGAGATGAAATCCCAGTAGGCCTCCACCAAAGGTGTCTAGAAGCAATCCAAGCAGTGTGCATAATAACAATAGTGTACAATTATAAATAAATAATCAATAAAGACGAATAAATAAAAACAAACCTACTTAATTTTTTAAAGGACACTTAGCGTCTCTACTTTCTTTGGATCCGAAAAAAATCTTAGTCTAATCAGTAACTGTATGTATATCATAATAATATATACATAGTATAGTTTTATACTATATCCACCTATATGAATAGTGTATGTGAAGAATTAAGCATCCTTATACTTGGATACTAGGTACTGGAAGGACTAGGGATTATCTTAGACATTCATAACTAGTATAAAAGAGCCTATAATCTCAAAAAAGGGTACAATCTATAGATCTCATGATTAATGAGAGACATCATGCTCATCACTTGAGATGGTGGGTGAGTCTTCATTCCAACAACAAAATAAAGGGATGTGGTGCATCATTCCCACCATCTAAATAGTGTCAATTGTGTAAGGCATCATTCTCAACACCCAATACAAGGGAGAGTGAAACTTCTTGCTCAACAAGTCCCTTAACCATCAACCCATGACCTATATCTGTAGAATAATCACAATAGTAATAATAACTAATGGATCAACTTGTAACCATTATATTCATCAACCCAATATATATAAGAATGAATTCAAAATAAATTTTTGAAAAGAAAACCATCACAAAAAAATCTATTAAATATAATCAAACAATTTCGTTAAACAAGGCCAGAAAATTCAATTACTAGGATCAATAATGGACTTAAGAGGTTCTAACATCAATTAGGAAATTTCCAACCAGTAAAATGCCATCTTTAAATTAGTCCAACCACTTTGGAGGTTCGTAGGTTGTATATACACTTATAAAATAGTAAAAAATACCATTTACAATCCAAGATGAATGCTTACAAAGAATTCTATAAATTTAATCATATAATTATAATGGTTAATTTAAAGTATGTAAAACCAAGGGGTGTCTATAATTGAGTTCTATGTCATCTAATATATAGAGAGTCTCAAAAAGAGAATAACATCCTGCTCTATCAATTAGAAACAAATAACTCATTTTAAGGAAATATGCGGCAAAGGTTGGCATGCGGCACAATGAAACGAAAAAGATAACAACTCACTTTTTAATGAGAACAAATATACCACCTAAAATATGGCCTTTTCCATATCCTCATCCAATAGTACCCTTATATTCGAAGTATATGTGATAAAATTGAATAAATAGTCCAACACCCTAAAAGTAGGGAAAATGAGCTTCCACCAAAATAACACAATAGATTGGAATATGAACAAAGAACATAAGTAAGATTAATATATAGTTTACCTCAAGCTATACATTACTTCTGACAAATTTTGATTCAATGTCTGGATGTGTGATTTTCATCAAAACCTAACTTATGAAAAAAAGAATCTCAATGGGAGAGAGAGGAGTTTGGTCTGCTAGAAAATTGAATTAGAGAAAGTGGGTTTAAGTTTTTATATTCATTAAAGTAAAAATAATAATTTTACACAAAAATATAGAGGCACATGGTCTGGCCACATAGATTGTTCATACTATGTTCAAAAGTTTCTCATCCCATTGTCCAAATAGAAACCTCACATGGTTAAAATGAATGGTTTCCCTAGCCATGCACAAACACTGCAAAATTCCTCTATCAAGATTGTTTAAAAACTGGCATGGTCGTGCAGCTCAGGTCATATGGTTATAGACAAATAGTGCATCCCATTTAGCTCAAAAATTTCCCCACACAGTTACACCGTATGGTTTGTACTAACCATGTGGTAATAGTTCATCCTACCTTGTTTGGCCATTTCTCATAACTTCGGTCTCTGAAGAAGCCCCAGATGCCTTTGGGACATTACATGGCCATATTACACATTTAAAAAGATTAAAAAAAGGAATCAAACTGAAACAAATTAGTCATACCATCATGAAAATATGGGTCGTTACATCCTCCCCTCAATAAATAAACTCTTCCCCAAGTAGGCCTCATATGGTAAATGATGTGTCATCAAAAATATAGTTATGGCCACTATGATTGTATATCTACCTCTCGCTCCCAGGTCTCATCCTATACTCATCTATGCTTCCATAGCATCCATACCAAAGGAACTAACCTGCCTTAGAGTGTCTTCATGCTCTGATCCACAATACAAACTGAATACTCCTAAAAGGAAGTGTCCATTTTTAACTCAACCTCATCAGGTTGAAAGACATGTGATTGGTCAAGAAAATATATAGGAAGATGAGATACATGGAAGACATAATGCATATATCAGTATCTCTAAGGAAGTATTAGTTTGTAATCCAAAGGTTGAATCTGTTTCACAACCAAGAAGGGTACAACAAACCTAGGTTAGAGATTACCCTACCCTCGAATATGTCTATGGACCAACCTGGATAATACTCACACGAAAATATAGTCTTCGACCTCAAAATCAAGAGGTCACCAATGTTGACAGAATATGACTACTATCTAGACTGAGCTACCATCACACACCTTCTGATCAAATAGACCTACTTTTTAATATCCTCAACTAGATGTGGTCCATGAAAAGTTGCCTCCCCTGAATCTAACTAACACATTGGTAATTTATATGTCCGACCATATAAGGCTTCCGAAGGATCCATCTCAATGGTAACTTGAACGATGTTATTATATGAGAACTCAATAAGGGGTATGTGTTTCTCCCAAGAACTTTTGAAGTCAAGGAAACATCCACAAATCATGTCCTATAACACATGAATCGTGCTCTCTATCATTCCATAAGTCTGTGGGAGATAGGAAATGCTCAAAAGAACTCGTGTACCCAATTCCTTCTGAAGTCCCTACTAGAACTATGTCATAATGTGAGAATCTATACCATAAATGATATAACAAGGAGCTATATGATGGCGTATAGCCTCCACAACATATAACATCTATAGCTCATATATCGAGAAGTTATGTCACACATTTAATAAGCATGAAAACTTCATCAAAAGACCAATGAAAAACAACAATGTATCACTTCCATGAGGTTATCTGGGTAGACTAGTAATGAGATCCATAGAAACATCATCCCATTTCCACTTAGTAACAGACAATGGCTGTAAAAGTCTTGTCAGTAACTAATGTTCCAACTTCAACTACTGACAGGTGGAACATCAATTGATGAATCCTAAAGCCTCACATTTTATTGCATGACACCAATAATGGTGACGCAAGTCTCGATACATTTTTGTGACATTGGGATGAACTGCCTATGCTGAGCCATGAAATTCCCACATCATCTCTTCTTTGATGTTAGCAGAAACCCAAACATTCCCATGAAATCATAAATTATCATCCCCATAAATGGTCCAACTATAAGATGAATCATAATCTGAGAAAATTTTATTTAAGAAAAGTCTCTTGGGATCTGGAAGATTCTATAATCTTACTCGTTCTAGAAGAGTAGTGGTCACTACCACGACTGAGAGGATAATCTACCCATGATCCTCTTAAAACTCAATATGCATATCTGAGAAGGATTCCAAAAGCTTCATTTTTGCACTGTCCTCTTCAAATTATTGAATCTTAGTGTCCTGACTCAGAGAATTGGCAATTGAATTTCCTTTACTAGGCTTATAGGCAAGGTCAAAACCAAACGACTATAGTTATTCAACCCACCTGCACCACTTGAGATTAATATCAAAATATGTAAAGATGTACTTGAGGCTTTTTTATTCATGAATACCAAATAATTCTCTCAAAGTAAATAGTGCCCCTGAAAGTACAAATGATATACAACAGCAGCTAACTCGAGGTCATGCATTGGTTAATTCTGCTAGTGAGGCCTCAACTGACAAGACCCGTACACAACAGATCACTCATAATACAAAAAAATAACAAGCATGATACCAAATGTGTCACAGAAGACTATATAACTCTTTCATGGATATAGAAGAATCAGTATTATCACTTAAGTTAATCTTCCCTTAAACTCCTAAAAGGATTCTTTACAGTCTTCCAACCAAATGAATTCCACACCCTTCTTTGTCATGCCCTTAATCTGTACTGCAAGGCATGAGAAATCTTGGATAAATCATATGTAATATCCATATGTCTCCAAGAAACTCCATATTTTAGAGAATTTCTTGTGATTCTCCATAGAGAATACAACTCTCATTTTATCTAGGTCCACTTAAACTCCTGAATCTAAGATGATATGACCTAATAGGTGACTTTATTGCTCTAAAAGATTCATTTACTAAGTTTAGCATAAATCTGATGATCCCTTAGTGTATTTGGAATGATCTCAGGAGGGTTGTAATGATCCTGTCAAGTGCATGGATACATTAAGATATATTACAAAAATACTACCATTAATGAATCTTGATATGGGTGGAAAAAAATATTTATAGAATCCGTGAAAATTACAGATGCATTCTTGAGACCGAACCACATAACTAGGTACTCATATAGACTATACATGCTATTGAAATCGATGTTAGGTATGTATAAAGACTAGACATACACTTAATAATACCTGGACCTCTAATATATATTTCAAAACAGTCTGACTCCTTAAATATAATCTAATAGGTCTTCTATTTGAGGAAGTGGATACCAATTATTTACCATAAGATAGTTCAACAGATGGTAATCTATAAAATCCTGAGGGTAATATCCAACATCTTGGAAAAAGGTTTGGTTAACCCCAATGATAAGTTATGGTGTGTATAAATCTTTTATCATCAGGATCTTAAAACTACTTCTTGAGTTCTAGATGCTTTATAAGTTCCATCATGTAAGGATGAATGGTGAATTGTACTACTCCTGACACTATCTCAATGGAAAGCTATACCTATCAAACTAGAGGTATCCTAGAAAATTCTTTAAAGAATAACATTCTAATAAAATATAGAAGACGAGGGAAAACATGGGTCATATCCCCTAATAATCAAATAAGAGACTGGTGATTTGATCTTTCACACTACCCCTCCTTTTCTGCTTGGGTCCATCTCGAGTCATATGAAAATACCATTCTCCCTTATGAATGTTCGTACCATCCTCTCATGATATAAATATCACCCTTTGAATAAAGAAGTCAAGTTGGGCTCAATAGGCAACTAACGATCTTATCTTGGTGATTACATCAATGGATGTCATGTTGGGGACACAAATATCCCATAAAACATGTAACGTTATATCTCAAGGGAAAAAATATTACATCAACATACAATCTCTAATCAAATACATAACAGGGTATCAATAATCAACACTAAATAAAATTTCTCGATATTGAGTCCTAGGCTCTCCATAAAAACCTCAGATATGAAAGAATGAGATACTTCTATATCAAATAAAGAAGACACTAAAGTGGAGGCTATAAAAATAGTAACTCGAATTGTAGATGGTGCGACACTCTTCTCCTCTAGAATAGGTTTCACTGTATATTACTGGCCTACACCATGAACCCGAGTCACAACCTCATTTCCTAAGAAAGACGAATCTTCTGGTGTATAGAATCATGAGTCTGAGTATATCTACCTCGACCACCACCTCAACCTGTGTGGATAGAGGTATTCTAGATTCCTGCCTAACAAGATACTATAGATCCCTCTCCAAAATGTGGAGTTGGTGTAGATCCCCGCTCACTAGGAACTGATGGAAGATACATTCAGAAGCTCTAGATATGCCCCATATTTTTGCAGTCTTTACATTTCACGGGATTCTATAATCACTGAGGTCTAATATGTCCCAGCTTTCTGCACTGGTGAAATATCAAGAAGTTTGTAGTAAAAGGATCCTAAATACTACTAACCTTGCATGAAACCTCAATGTGATTCTTTTGTCTGCTATAATAACCACTAAAATGCCACAGTGCTGAACTTACTTGACTCACACCATCTGATTCCCTTAAATTCCTCTCTATAATGATGTCATGGTTGATGATTTCAAAAATAGTCATTAGATTAAATACATTGACCTATGATCATGTATAGAATACCATACCATTCTCAAATCTTCTATAAATCATAATATCATCATCGTCTAGAGTGGATATGAATCGCTCCAACTTAGTAAAGAGAGCCTAATACTCTATGACAGACATGGCTCCCTTCCACAAGTTCATAAACTCTCTAGCCCAATCATGCCTCAGAGTCCATTGAAATAAGTAATCATAAAAAAGTTTCTATAATCATACCTAGAAAATTTCACTATATTGGTATTTTGGGTAATAACATCCCACCATCACTTAGAATAATCACACAACATGTAAGAGGCAAGATTTACTCTCTATTCTAGAGGTGTCTACATATGCACATATATAAAAAGAAAATATTTTAACTAACACTTAGCATCATAAGGTCCTCCATCCCCAAAAATGTGGGTGGATGATGTTGTTGTTACTATTGAGTCAAATCTTTCATAGTTTGGGTAGGTAGAGTGACGCCTTCCATAGATTTTATCATGCGAATGAAACCCTCTTGAAACTAGGTTTTAGTTTCCATATCAGGAATAGAAATCAGTGCCATAGGTGGTAGTTCATGAAGATTAACTAGCGACTCAGGTCCCACCACCTCCAGTGCAAAGTACTCACTGCCTTCAGGGCATACAATTGGAGGACATCGTGGAGTATAATTATATAATTCGGAGCACACACCTTAGATGAGGTTTTTTAATAGTCAAATGTTAAAATATATAAAACTAGGACAGATGCATTACCTTCTTATTAAATGATCACACCTCTCTTCTTGATTCAAAATACAAGTCTAGGTTGTAAGAAAAGACCATAAAATGGTGTAATAACTAAAAATATTCTTAAATACCCACTACTAAGGATGCTTTTATGTCTTGGTCTTCAATCACACTTATGAGAAAACCCTTTCATTCTAAAAGAGATATTTATTTTGAATTTGTAGCCATCTATGTACATAAATCTATTTATACAGTTAAAAAATATGGATCACCATTTACAATCTATAAGATCCCATACTACTCATGAACCAAATTATGGCATCCCATTAATCTACACCATAACACATTATAGACCATGAAACCAATGGTCTATGTATCAACATACCATAACTGAATACTTAAGGGGTTAAATTTAACCTATGTAGGAAACAAAATTTATGTCAAAGAATCAAATTTAAGTGTCAATTATGCCTTATCTTTCCTTCAAGGAATGTTAACACATTTCTATAGATAATCAAGGCACTAATAGTATGCAATAGGCTAATGCACACAGAATGTAGATGTGGAATGAAAAAATTCAAGGAATATTAATCCTATTGTGACAATAATTATGCATGTAATAAAACAACCTCATTTCATTAGGCCTAGGTGTAATAAAAACCATTTAAATCATACCAAGGACAATAACATCACAAGATGTGTGAGTCACCCAATGGTGAAGTCATATAAATTATAACAGACATAATTAGTATATGTAATTATCCATCCTAAGTAATTTGGTTTTCTAGTATATGTGGTTTATCTATACCCAATCACAATCTCATTTCCAAATAACATTAACTCCTAGTCTCCTATCTATTACCCAAATAGTATGAAAAAGGAAAAATAAGGCTCTGATACCACTTTGTAACATCCTGACCCAACATCCACTAAATTGGGGCCTCGAGATGGTGTATCACATGGTCTGAAGCACACCTCCCAATACTATAGAGGCTATTAAATAGTAGTGAGGGTGTAATGGTGGTATATTGTAGATACAATACCATTATATGAGAGTGTAACAATGTATAACCAAAAAAATAAACAATATTAGAAGTATAATATAAACATACACTATAATACTTGACTAGTAATCCTCCATTATAGAAGGAAAATGAAAAAAATATAGTAATAAACTATGGAAGCATAAATAACTAGAAATCTGAATAATAATAATCAAAATCCCAAGGTCATATACATAATTTCATGGAATTTTGATATACAAATAAAGGAAACATGGGACATACATATACAACATGCTATACAAAAAAGTAAAAAAGGAAAAAGGATACTCCACTAGAATATCAAGCATATTCTTGGTCATCTACTTCTATTATACAACTATAAGTAAATAATATCAAACATCTATAGAAGGGTTCTTTCACTTAACCATACCTACATACATATTATCTACTCAGGTACCAGAGGTGGCCTGATTAGGGTGCGAGATAAACTCCCATTTGGCCAATACTTGTGGTTATTAAAAGTAATCAATGTAGTGTTCATAGAAAAAATTGTGTGCATGTATAAATAAATGACCAACAATGATGAATAAATAAACACTAACATGATCAAGTTCCTAAATGACACCTAGTGGCTCTACCTACTTCAGATCAGTCCGAAATGTGAGTCTAATTAGTAACCGTATACATATAGTAATAATATAAGCATTGAATAGTTATATACTATATCCACCTATATACATAGGGTAAGAGAGGGAATTAGTAGCTATATACTAGGATATAAGGTGCTAACTGGACTGAGGATCAACTCAGAAATCCATAACAAGTCTAAATATGAGTATAATCTCAAACAAGGTACAAACCCTACATCTCTTAATGAATGCGAGACATCATGCTCACCAATCGAGATGGTGGGTGTGTTGTAATGTAAAAAATCAAAGAAAGGTACCTGGTGCATTATTCCATCCATCCAAATAGTTTTAATGGTGTGATACAATATTCTCAACACCCTATGTAAGGGAGAGTAAATTATCCTACTCAACATGTCCCTTAACCATCAACGCAAAGCCAATATTAATGGAATAATCATAATAGTAATAATAAATTTGGGACCAAATCATAACCATTAAATTCATCAACCTAATATATATAAAAATAGATTCCCAATTTATTTAAGTAAGGAAAAATACCATTATGCAATCTATTTAAAATATTTAAGACATTTAATTAAACGAGGAATAAAAATTCAATTAAAAGGTCCCACAAAACATTTAGGAGGTTCTAACATCAATTAGGATATTAAATACAAGGTAAATTTCATATATAATTCAATCCAATATCTTAGTAGGTTATTAGATTCTATAAAAAACTATATAATAGTGTTCACTTCCATTTACAATCCAATTTGAATGCTTATAAGGCGTTCTTTCCATTTGATTATTTAATTATAAAGGGTAATTTCAAGACAACACACCCAAGGGGAATCTATAATTGAGGTCAATGTCCTCTAGTCTCTTAGTAAGGATCAATAGAAGTATAACATCTTGTGTATGTAAATTATAAACAAAGAACTCATTTTAAGGAAACATAGGGAAAAGTACAGCATGTGGCACAATAGAACAACTTTGAAAATGACCATCTTTATAAGGAAAAAACTAGACAACCTACCTAAGGGTTATTGGTGACTCCCAATCCAATAGAGACATCAGAGTTGATGTATATTGGATGAAATAATAAAAAAAGTACAACACCTAGAAAATAAGGTGAATTGGATTTCACCAAAATAGAAAAATATATCATAAGAATAAAGGAGATCTAAAGAAAGTGGAATCAAGATATCACCTTAAGCTATCCAATACTTTTGAGGTATCTTGATTTGGTGTCCAAATGTGTGATTGGAATAAAAGACTTGATTAGGAAGAAAGGGCACCAAAATAATAGAGGGAGGAACTTGGTCCATATAAAAATTGGATAGGATAAATAGGGTTTCAATTTTAAGTTTATTTAAGTAAAAAAAAGTAATTTTTCCCAAAAAAACAAGGGTGCATGATTTTATTTCATAGTTTTTCCAAATTGTGGGCAAACCATACTCAACCCACTATCTAAATAGAATCCTCACATGTTTAAGGTACACAGTTTCCCAAACGCTGTAGAAATCATGAAAAAAATCCTCTGTTAAGATTTTCTGAAAACTCACTAGGTCACATAACTTGGGTCATATAGTTGTAGATGAACCATGTGGCCCATGCTACTTAAACAGTGCCTTGAGCGAGTTGTAATAACCATGAGGTAAACATGCAGCCTAACCTATTTGTCCATTTTTTGGAACTCCTTGCTCGAAAACAAACTTATATGCTTCTGAGACCTTCCATAGGATTTAACACATGTGTACCAAGAATAAATAAATGATTAAAATTGAAAAAAATGAACCCTACCTTCATGAAAAGACAGGTTGTTACATATGTCCCATGTCATGTAAAATATAGTATTAATTTTATAATGTATGAGGCTTTGTAATCCAATTGACCAGAATAATATTAGAATCTCTTGTGAACCCCCATAAAAGATAATTATAATATCCATATCACATCCTGATATATGGTGCATGAAATTACCCCCAGTCCAAGCCATACTTCCCTTACTTATTTAAGGAATGATTTTTTAAAAGTTGTCTACGTGAAGGGAGAACTTCTTCTATATGTTCACATTTCCCCAATACATGTCCTACGTGGTGAAAATAAAAAAATGTGAAAATGGATGAAAAACACTATAAATATAATGAAATGAATAATCATTATGTAGAAAAATATGAAACCAGGCCTATAATATGGAACCCAAGCAACCTAAAGTTACCATGCATGGATCTTCATAACTTTTTTTTTCAAATTTATCAGTAATAAATTATTAATTTAAAAATAATATTTATTAAAACCAAAATTTAGATTCCTATAATTATGTGGAAGATCATTGAACATAGGCTTTTAAATATTTAAATCATGTTTTATAGTGTTTCTATAGTGACTGTACTGGCTTAACCTAAAAAATTCATAAAATGATAATTTTTTAATAAAAAATAAATAATTGAAATTACCATAAAATAGTTATATAAACACAATATCTACTAAAAGGAAAGTCATTTAAGAGTATCATATGAAATTATATGACAACATAAGGTATAGGGAAGAGATATTTCTCTCATACCCATGTCTATACGACAAAAACACATCTTATAATTTTTCTATCATCAAACAACATTGTATTAAAAATGCCCTATATTCTCATGATAAGAATGTTGTGACCTAAATGTATGAATGTTTTTGAGTGATTGTAAGGACTTGGCGATGGATGTACGACCACTAGGTTGTGGGTAGGTTAATTAGTTCTAACCAAACACCCCAACTCTCAAAAGAAATTTATTCCTATGTTGGATAGAGTATAATATCCATGGGAAAATCAAAAAATAATGACAAGGCATTGAGAGTGATTATGAATGAACACAACATATGATATTTTTACAAGGTTAACCTAGCTATCTTATTTAGTGGATAATCCTTGGTGTCCAATATTTTAAATCCTATTGTGTAAGTTCATATTTTCCCAACTATAATATTTATTTTTTCAAAAAATAACATTATGGTTTAATGGGAATCAATACAAACCATAAGACAAATCCTATTCACTATTAAAATATAAATTCATTATAAAATAAAATGATAGAAACAACTAAAAGGATAAATCCACCTAGACATATCTAGGAAACTAAGATTCACAACTCGTTTTTAACTCCAGGCCATCAACATTAAGATACTATATCCCTATCCTCAAATTACACTTGATTATGTTAGAATATATTTTAAAGAAATATAATTGAATCATCCAGCCTAGAGACCTCACTACTTTCAATAGAGATCCCTGCTAAAACCAACTCTGAACATGCTACACACTTTATACAACAAGAATTAAAATAAAAGAGATCCCCATTATTGATCTAGTCATGAAAACAATCACACAAACACTACAACTAATCACCTCCACACCATCAACATCCCAACCACACTGAGTAGGAAAAGATCTCCAGACTAAATCTTCGAATTCATTAGGAATAACATGCCTCCACCATGTTGATTCTAGTCCACCTGAAGTATGATCCTATTCCATTATAGAACCTCATTATCCACCCAACCCATTTCCTCCATCATATAGTGTAAAATACTTAAAGATATACCATTTGAAATGAATTGATGGTGTTCCACCTCCATTGGTTATAAAAGAACTTAAATCCCTATTGGGAATATACCTTAAATATAGGTTATAAGGATCGAAATAAAGACTAAATGAGAGACCTAAGACCAAGGGAAATGAAAAACTTCACTGAAATATTGATGGATTTAGCCGAGGACCAAGAAACGATATGTATAATCCAACCTACCACCATCGATGTAAACCACAATGAAAACTACCCAAACCAAAGAAAAGAAATTTTCTAGACTACATAATCAGGCCTTGAACTATAATGATCAACTTTATGAGGCCAAACTACCAATGGTATAACCTATATGTAATACCCATCGGTGAATCCTCTATAATAAAAAATTTTATCCTTACTACTCAATTTTTTTTACTATTACTGATCTTTACACCATATGAGAAAAAAAATATCTTCCACACCAATCGAGTACATAAGAAGAAACTGTAAAATCTAATTAGAATTACCATATAGGGGACTTTGGAGGATGTGTACTATATGAATCTCTCTTGGATAAAATCTTAAGAAACTAAGACCATGGAAGAAAAAACATTAGGGATTGACAATAGTGTGAAAACCTAGAGAACACAGAGGATAGGGGAAATAGATTAGGAATACTGATATGGGATAAATGATAAGGAATATTGATATAATAGAATATGTGAACAGGATAAATTAAAATTCCAAAACACAAAGAAATAAAAATGATTAATATAGACAAATAAGGACCAAAATACAAGAAAAAACCAAACAACTAAAGATAACTAAGAATAATTCAAGATATATTAGAGTGAGGATAATGAATAGTATTAGCATCACCATGGGAAAATATAATGGGGTAGAAAAGAAACCCTCAGGTAGTAATTTGTAAATAATCGATTTAAAAATGGATCCATCAATAATTTACATTCTTATCTTATTTTCTACAAGAAAAATTGTTTAATAGTAGGAATAATGTCTATATATCCCAATAAAAGAATGATCCAAATGTGCACTAACAAGTTGACTAATCTTCTACACCATCCTCAAGTGTCTCCCATTCTAGGTCAAGTGTGAACTGTTGTTCTTCTCCTTAGTCCTTACCAAATTAATCTCCAGATGATCTTATAGATGTTTTTTCTAGCTATAACATGTTTTGTCTCATGTGATCATGAAAAAAATAATTTCCAAAATGATGGATTCACTCAAGATTTATTAGAATAATCCATTGAAATATTCCTCTAGTCAAGGTTAGATATGAAAACATTGACCATATAACATTGAATATCCTTTGATCATATTGTCAATTTTTCTTCCCTTAATTATATCATTGAAATAACCTATTGTGTAGTATGATAGACGATATTATAATAACCACTTCTCTAGTATGCAAATTTCTGGAACCATGAGTGTTTCTCCCTTGATAAAATAAAATAATAATTTTTTCTTCAAACCATGACTCATACCATGACTATGTTTTCTCTTATATCCCCATGGGTATAATTTTTTCTCCACTATTTGATTCACAAGAACAAAATTAATTCATACCATGGAAATTTCAAACTGACAATGTAATTTATACCCCCCCTTTTTTCCTTTAGTTCATATTGAAACCAAAACCATGATAATATATTTTTTTCCTTAAATAATTAATTTTTCTTTTACATACACGAACTATGATGTTTTATGGTGAGAACCAAGAAATTTTTTTTATCACATTATAAAATTTTTATTCATTTACTTATCTCATTTCTCTAATCATCCTGAACTCATCTATGAGAATACTAATGATAATAAAACATAAAATCAAATTGAACTCATGCATCAATATTTATATGAAAATATTCATAGTAATATAAAAATGCGAGAGTTATATAAACACTAAAAAATTATACAATGTGATGTTTTTTAGAGTTCTACAACTCATGACATAAATATCAATACTCTGTAGATCAATTCTAAAATGAGGTATTCTCATCTTTCCCATTTTCCATTCCCAACAAAAAATTTCATCAATATCTAAGGGTTCAACAATATTTCTCATTGTATTTATTAACATCATGATTAATGAAATGTGAGATCTTCTACAAACATTTCTAACAAAAACCTCCTGACCCCTATAATATAAAATCCTCTCTAATCTTCTCCATTATTCTTTCCCATAAAAAGTAGGATATCTACCTCATATATAGAATTGATCATATACTATAATCTCTATTTTTAAGAAATATAAATGGAGTAAAATAGGTAAAATAATTTTGTGTTCTGAAATATTTTTTTTGAATAGAATATACTCCCAAAAAACACTCTAGTATTGATATTCGTACTTTGATAGTGGCTTTATAAATATATTGAAAACATTATCCTCTTATATAACATATTACATGTTAATCTAATAACATTCTACATTATCCCATATTATGTTATACTTTATTAAAATATTTTTTTACATTGAATCTTATACTGGATTCTTAGAAAAATATAGAGATTTAAAAATTTCACACACAATCATCAATGGGTATAAAATATTCATAGTCATGTATTAATATTATAACTTCATTAACATTATTAGAGTTTTTAATTGTGATGTGAAAACATTTTTATCTTTAATTTTAGTTAATTCAACTAAATTTTTCTTCTTATAGTGCTATTAATTTTTTTACTCTGATAAATAATTAACCTTCAAAAATTAATTTTCAATATTAAACAACACCTATCCAATCAACATAAAAACAACCATAATAATGAAGTGATTCGTATTTATTATACATAAATATATTATAAGGTGTTTGATTAATATAGTTTATGATCTTTTTTATTACCTTATTAAATGATACATTAGTATTTATTTTGAATCATGGAAAAACAATAATTAAAAACACAATATCCGGTCTAAATGATGTTATGTAGATTGGTTTTCTAGAAATCATTCTAAATTACTCCGGATCGACACTCCATCCTTTTTCATGAAAGAAAAACATAGTCCCAAGTGTTATAGAAGTAGTGAAATATCTTGATTCATCCATTTTGGAGTACTTTCACAATTCATGAGTATACCTCTATTATGAAGAAAAAATATAACCTATTGTGTTCATGAATTTTATATATCAAATGAATTTATTTTCCCCAATCATTAAAATATCAAAAAAACATTTCATTTGTTTATTAAATTTCTCAAAACTCTTTACATTGTATGTATTAAAAATAACTCCGTCGATATAAAAAATAAAAAATTTCAAGTTTTAATCATATCCCTTGAATAGAAATTATTATTCACCTTATATTTACTAAAACTAATTCTCATTAAGATTATATTAGGAATTGAATACTATTTTTTTGTACATATATAAGTCTACATTTTTACTTCTACAAATTTAAAATTAGAGAAATATCATCATAAAATATAAAAACCTTCTGGTTGATTAATGTAGAAAACTTCATTATGTTCACTATTAATGAAAAATGATTTAAAATCAATTTTGAACACTTTTTCTCTGATTTATGCTTATATCATAAGGAATACAGATCATTTAAATCCATTAGACCAATTAAAATGTCCTATCAAAGTCTATAGCCTTAATTTGAGAGTATCTTTTATAACATGATCTTTTCTCTATATTACATCTCCCATCTCATTATGATTATATCAAAAAACCTTGTTCATTTTGAAATTTTTTTTATATTAAGTACATGAATCCAATTATAGAGTATCATTATTGAAAATAAATTTAGAACATCCTTCATTACCATAATCAAATCCATATGTTGCAAAGTCTCAATGACACTGTTTAGTTTAACATATAAAAGAAAGTTGTTATGATTGGAATTCATCATATTTTTTTATTTCAACACATTTTTATATATATCAAAGTGTTTGATTAGGAAAAAATGTTTTATAAGTCTTGTTAACTTAATTATTCTTAACATGGTCTTTTTTCATCAATAAAAATTTCAAAATATGCATCTTAATTTTCAATGTATGCTATTGTAATATAATCATTTTTGTGTTATACTTCACTTTCAAATTGATATTATTCAAAATCATCGTCAATGGAATTTTTTTTATAATGGAATATAATTATCCAAAATGTTAACATCATGGTATCTAATAATATTGTTTAGATTATTATTATCACACATATAACTCATTATATGAAGTGTATATCCCAGAAATACATCTTCATTAGTTTTCTCATCAAACATCCCCACATGTTATAATTTTATTTTGATATAACATGTTTTTTTTTGAAAAACATTAAGAACATAAAGTTGTTATTATTAATAAAACACCTCTCATAATGCATATAAACTAAATTTTGTTAAATTAGGAACCAAATAGGAATATATAAATCCACTGTAGTGGATTGTTTTCAAATTAATTTCAAATTTACATGATCTAATGTCATGGTTCTATTAATTTACACAAAATGGTGGTTATTTCATTAAGTTACTCAATTTATTTAGGTTTTTTATAGAACACTATATCCTTGTATTATTCCATATTTCACATGATATTTTTCAATGTTTTTATTCTTTTATTCAGATCCACTATTAACAAAAAACACTATTATACTATATCTTATTTGAATTATAGAACACATTTAAAAGTAATAAAAGTATTCAAGATCATGTTATTTACTTAATAGAAAATATACATAATTTAAACATTTATAATAATAAAACAATGTACTAAAATACTTATCATTGTTTTTTTATTTCATTCTCATAAAACCATAAACATTCAAGTGTATCAATTCAAGGGGATTATTCGATTTAATTTTCACTAACTTGTAGATATTTTAAACAATCTTTACCTTTTTTCACACATTAAATGAATTATTTTATCACAAATACTCATTGGTATATTAGTTAAATATTTATATTTTATATGTTTTTCCTTGTTACTTTTACCTAAATGGAAATGAATTATATTTCAAAAATCAATCTCTCCATTCACAATCATACATGAATTGTTTTTTTTTTCATTTGAAATGGAGGATAAATTTAATCGTGTTTAGTATCTCTTTATCACGATTGAACCATCCTTAATTCTTTTATAGATTCATCTTAATTCCTAATGTCAAAAAAAATATTAACATCATTGAGATCAACCCTTAAACAAAGTGAAAATAACGGTATTCAAATTTAATTTCATAAATTTTATTCCTTATAAATTCTTCCAAATTGATTGATCCATCATATTATAAGGTAAAATCCCTTACAATATGAATTTTATCTCATTAAATAGATCATTTTACAAGTCATGTGTGATATGAAAGAACTATCTAATATCCTTTTAATAATTGGTAATAATCCTCAACCAATATGGACTTCTCTTGAATACTCCTCATCTTGATATATTTACTATTATACAATTATTTTTGTTGATCTAAAAGTATAATGAGACACTAATTAGTGATGTGTTTTGATTGATCAATCCTTAAACCTTATTAATTAATATAATGAAAAGTTTTTGATTCCTAATACTAACTGTTAATTTTCTAATAATAGTTTGAAATATCAATTTTTGAGAGAAAATTTATTTTTATTGAAACATTTTCCTTTTTTTATTTCCTTTAATTAAAATTTCTCTACTAAAATAATATTCCACCTTGATTTTCATATGTGATGTTGGTTTTCATTATCATTTTTATATTCATATTCCACCTCACTGAAACTAAAAAAAGTGTTCCATCTTTCCATAAGTGAATAATTTACAATAATATTTAAATTTATATTATATTTTGACTAACTACAAAAATTTAATGAAAAAATGATATGAAATATATAAAATTTATTCCATCATATTCAATATTATAATCCTCCTCATTAAACCATTAAGATTACATGATTTTTTAATCCTTCTTAATAATTTTAAATTAGTATCCTTATATTATTTTACTTTCTTATTCAAGATTATACACTTTCTATCTGATAATATATTATGCTATTCATGAGCGTATTGATTTTAAAATAATCCAAGACATGATACTCAATTGATGAAATTGTTAAATTGAATTTATATAAAGAGATGTCCTCAATTTTATTATAATGGAAGTGCCTTCAATAAATTATCTATAACTTCAAAATGGTTAATGATTTTTTTCACCTGAATGAAGAGATAATACCTCAAATAATCTTCTCCCATTTTTATTTATTGAAATTTATTAGGATATGTTTTTAGTCATTAATCCTTAATATTTATATCTCACTCATGAATGTTATGAATTTTATTCAAAATTATATTTAATTTTTTAGTTCATACCACTTAGATTATGTATTTACTAGACAGGGATGAATGTAAAGACTTACATGATCTACCATAAAATTAATAATTATAATTTTCCTATATAGTATAGGTTTTACTTTGGAAATATACACAAAATTAATGATGTTATTGAGTAAATTTAATACAAGTTATGGATGATACATATCCATCCTCTCTTTCTATAGATAAAATCATTTTCCATCAAAATCAAGAAGAAGCTTGTTATTGATGGAGTTAATAATCTCTATTAAAACTCAATCAGAAGACATTGAACATAATAAATAGACTTAGATGATTTCTAATACTAATATTTTATGTAAATATTATCTAAAAGAACAAATTTATATCATATTAATTTAATGTAGCAACTCTATCTATAAACAAATGTTAATCACATATTTGAGATACATGACCATGTAAAGTGGGGGGGGGGGGTTGATCAATGGTCACCCAAAAAATTCTAAAAAATATTTTATTCTCATTATTATTAGAGTATATTATCCTTTAATGTATCCATGACATAATTTTTAGAGATATAGAGGGTATGAATCTCACATAAGATAAAATATTTTTTCAAGGATTACAAACCTTTTTTTGAGTGGATAATCTTTCGTGTCCAACCATATCAAATCTAAACTCTAGGTTATTATTTTGTTATCAATAAAAATTGAGTATATGTATTAATATTGTTATCCTAAACTACAAGTAAAATAAATATACAAATGAGGGTTATCATGTAGATCAATATTCTATAACTTCCTCAAGTGACCCAAAGGATACATCAAATATGCATAATTATTAATCTCTTAAAACCTAGTCAAGGTATTCTATTTTATCCTATAAAATTTTACCATAGGTGTCTCATATTAAATAACATACCATAATATAAAACAAATAATTTAAATAATGATGTATTTACTATGCTGTATGGAGAATCAACCATAACATATCACTTTTGGTCAAAGAAAAATCTAAAAACACTAAAAAATAAAATTTAATCTACATAGATATTTGTGGTTGTTTTAATATCATATATTATATATTTTAAATACAATATAACATTTTTTATAGACTATGTAATAATTTCATAGCTACATTCATAATAATAGAGAGTACATCGAGTGCCTCTACATTGAGTGTGGAGTATAATTCTGTTTTATTTTATCAAAGACTTATACCATGAACATTTTCTATATATATACCCCGAGTGAGATGATTAGATCTTACCTATTTTTCAAAAGAAATAAAGTTACTCATACCATGTGAGTTTCCAATTGAGATGAAATTATAATGGGAAATAACAATGATATTATTTAGACACTTCATGGTCATCTTCCAGATCTTGATCAAACCATGATAACAGAAATGATTGATTTTCATCTAGTCGTTTACTAGAAAGTTTCACTCTAAAATCAAATTTTCATGTGAATCATGATGTGGGTTTCCAATTTTTGATTTTTTCCATTTTTATTATTCCAACTACTCTGAAAAGATCCTCTAATTCATCGATTAGATTGTTAATAATAAATACTATCTGAAATTTTCCAAAAGTCTATTAAACCAAAAAATAGCGATTATAAGAAACAATTGGGGGGGGGGGTTAATTTGTTATATTAAAAAAAATATTCATGTAAAAAATAATATATAATTCAATTGAACATAATAATAAACAATTTATGTATAGATAATAAGTGATGTTGTTACATGTAGGGTGTATGTAAAGTAATGTAAATGAGATAATATAATAGGTTTTACAGTAGTTCATCTAAAAAATACTATATATAATATACATAATGTCATCTCAAAACATGTGACATCCACCATATAGACATTAATTTTTATAGAGAGTGATAACTCATTAGAACCAACCTTTCACTAGAACTAAATCAAAAATAAATCCAATTATTTTTTCACACTTAGAGGTACAACATAGACTCTTAATATTTTCTTGGGAGAAGGAAAATCCTGAAATTTGAATCTTGATTTGGTTAGTATAAGTAATCCACTCAAATTTTAAATTAATTATAAGAATTTTTGAGTTCTGTTATGTAACGACCGGGTTCCGGAAGACACGCAGAGGCGCTCCATACCCGGTTGGTCACATGGCCTCAAGTGCATTTCCCCGAACGCCAGAGGCTGCCGACTAGCTGTGAGGGCCTTTGGTGTGATAGTGGGGAAACTATGCCCTCATTGGTAGAGTAACACAGCTGAAGAAAAACAATAGAAATAACAGAAGCAGTAATAATATATACAAAAGTAAACAACAGAAGACTGGAAAATAATAAACTAGAGCACACAAATATATATATGTGAATGATGTATGATATATATATCAAGGAAAGCATCCAAAAAAATCAAAATTTTGGAACACAATAGTACTAAACCAAATAAAAAAGAAATCATGTAAAGAACTCCTCAGCATCGCAAGCCACAACTTGGTCTCGTGATCTCCATCTCCACAGTCAATCAAGAACCTTAAGTAGAAGGGAACTTGCCCTTATCTATACCTGCAACAATATAATCTATTTTTTCCCAAAAGCATGACCCAAACAGGGTGTGAGACTAAATCCCAATAGGAAACCATCCCAATATCTGTGCCTAATAGTCAGTGAATATATATGGCAGGTAATAATTCAAGATGCAGTGAACAAGAAAGTACTCAACAATAAACATTTCCACATATCAAATAAACTGCTAATCAAGCAAGGTCACCCTCTAGAAAGTACACACAACCTATCCCCTCTGGTTCATTCATAAGAATATATAAATACCCTCTGATTAAGTACTCACAGTTGATTCCCCTTATAGTTAAAGGTAATTTAAAGACTCTCTGAGGAAGCTCACATGGTCAATTTCTCTTATAGTCTAAGGCAGTCAAGGACTCTCTGAGGAAGATCACACAGTCAATTCCCCTTATTTCCCCAAGTGGTCATAGACTCTCTGAGGAAGCTCACTCTGTCAATTCCCCTTATATCCCAAAGTGGATCAATAGTCTCATAGGAAGCTCACTCGCACAATTCCCCTTATAGCCTAAAGTGGTTCAAGACTCTTTGAGTAATCTTACTTGGTCAATTCACCTTATAGCCTAAAGTTGTTCAAGACTCTCTGAGGAAGCTCTCTCGGTCAATTCCCCCTATATCCTAAAGTTCTCAAAGACTCTCTAAGGAATCTCACTCGTTCAATTCCCCTTATAGTCTACTACACTAGGTTCTCATGACTTTGTGTAAATCAAACGAGCATAGAAAAGAAATATGACCAAAGTAAACCTACATAACTACTTTGATAATCAGTCTACAACATATCGAGCATGTAAAATAAAAATAATATATCCATCCTATAGCTATGTATGGAAAAGCATGGCAGGGTGGCCTAACAGGTTGAACAAGACCAACAGTCGCACAGAAAACAAAGCATGGGAAAACACATCCAAGACCAAGTAATCAACCCTATTCATATCCAATTAACCTCTATGCAAGAATACAATCATGGAATACAAATAACAAGGGTTAAATAGTAAATCCTCAATTCCCTGTTCAAGGGTATTGGGGAAAATTGCACATATTAGTCAAGTAATTTCAACCGAAATTCACAAACCACCTATCTCAGTGTTGTAGGAATTATATACATGAACCTCAAAGCTTGAATCACCCTAGAATTCCGAAGATATATAAAAACATCTAAAACGTTCAACATAGGATAACTTGGGAAAGATGAGGAATCATGAAACGATGCTCAAACAGAAGAGAGATTTTAATGAGGTGATCCCATCACAATCTATGGTGGTCGAATCGGAGTTTGTATGCTTGGTCGGAGGCTCGGAGGAATATTGCGGTCATACGGGAGCTCTCAGACAAACGAAACCTAGAATAAGGTGTTTCTGGCCATTAGACACGACCCCGGTGCATTTAATAAAAAAAAAAGAAAAAGCATGGAATTTACTTTTAAAGTACATGGTGTGTACTTTCCATTTCCGTACAACACTTTAGGCAACCTCCAAGTCACCCCCACATGGCCGTGTGTGTGGCCACTACACATCTAGCACACGGCTACCCGTGGTAACCTAGTGCACAACATGTACTCATAAAGTACATGACTTTTACTTTGGAAATTTTCAGAAACTCCTCTTTTTATAAAAAATGACCAGAAAAGGAATACATACCTAAAAAAAGGTCTGGGTTCTTAGAAACTTCCCCCTTAAAGAAATTCGTCCCCAAATTTCCCTAGTGCGGAGTAGAAGAAGAAACCCCAAACATCTCTGGCCACTATGCTCGTACATCAACCTCCCTCTCCCATTTCTCGTCCTATACTCACCCGTGCTGCCATAGCACCTGTACCAGAGGAATAGACAGGCCATGAAGAACCTTTGTACTGTGATCAACAATCTGGATAGGATGCTCCTCAAATGATGAATCGACTTCGAGCTCAACCTCCTTGGGCTGAAAGACATGAGAAAGTTCTAAAAAGTAATGTCGGATGTGAGAAACATGAAAAATGTCGTGCATAGCCCAGAACCTCTTGGGTAACTGCAACCGATAAGAAACTGACCCAACTCTCTGCACAACATTAAATGACCCGATGTACCTCGGTGAAAACGTACCCTGTCTTCTAATTCTTATGTGACCCAACCTCAGTGTGACACACATGAAAACCCGATCCTCGACCTCGAACTCTAGAGGTCCTCTTCGCTAATTAGCATAATACTTCAGTTGAGACTATGCAGTATCAATCCTCTTCCGAATCAACCTTATCTTCTCTGTGGTCTTCTGAACCAGATGAGGTCTCAGTAAGGCTGCCTCTCCAGCCTCCAGCGAACATAAGGGTGATCAGTATGGCCTACCGTACAAAGCCTCACAAGGATCCATATAAATAGATGCTTGAAAACTATTGTTGTAATAAAAATCCACAAGAGGTATGTGCTTCTCCCAAGAACCTACAAAATCCAGGTTGCATGCTCGGAGCATGCCCTCAAGCACCTGAATCGTACGCTCAGACTGGCCATCTGTTTGGGGGTGGTATGCTGTAATCAAAAGTACCTCTGTACCCAAAGCCTTATGAAGCCCCTTCCAGACGCGAGAAGCCAAATGTTCATCACTGTATGAAACAATGGAGTGTGAAACTCCATGCAGATGTACAATTTCGCGGATGTATAACCGTCCCAGCTCATCAACACAGAAGGTCTCCTTGACCAGAAAGAAGTGGGCAACCTTCGTGAGTCTATCAATGAAAACCAAAACTACATCATTACCTCGAGGTGAAATTGGTAAACCTATCAAAAAATGCATCGCAACATCATTACACTTCCACACGAGAATGGCTAATTACTGCAAAAGACCTACTGGCTGCTGATGCTCTGCCTTCACCTGCTTACAGGTGGAACACCTCATGATGAAACAAGCAACATTTCTATTCTTACCTGGCCACAAATATTGGCAGTGTAGATCCCGATACATCTTGGTGACACAATGATGGACTACCCAAACTAAGGAATGAATGTCCCACATTAGCTCCTCACGTATGTCTGCTAGCACCCATATGAACCCTTGGAAACGCAAGACCTCATCCTCGCCTATGGTCCATCCAAGAATAGGGTCCTCTTCTGTCACTCTCTCCCATTGGACTAGGCCTTTAGAATCTGATAGCTACCTCATTCGAACTCGATCAAGAAGAGTAGAGGTGACAACCACAGAAGAATGAAATGTCTAAACATATCTATCTTGCACCTCCAAATGCATCTCATAGAATAGATCCATAAACTGCCACTCACTACTGGCCTCCTGAACTACCTGTACCTAGGTCCTCCTGCTCTGCGCATCAGCCACTGCATTGCCCTTTTCCAGGGTATAGGCAAGCTCAAAGTCAAAATACTAAAGGTACTCAACCCACCTTCGCCATCTCAAATTCAAGTGATGCTGAGTGAATATGTACTTGAGACTTTTGTGGTCTGTGAAAACCACAAAATGTTCTCTTAAAAGATAATGTCTCCAACAACGTAAAGCATGAACAACTGCGGCCAACTCGAGATTGTGCATCAGGTAATTCATCTCATGTGGCCACAACTACCAACACCCATACACAACGACTCTATATCCTAGCATAAGCACAACTACCTACCCAATAACTGATGGATCACAGTAAATAGTATAGATCTTTCCTAGATTTGGCATGACTAGTATCAGTGCTAAAGTCAATCTCCCTTTCAGCTCCTGAAAGGCTGACTCACAAGAATATGACCATAAGAACTTTGCATCCTTCTTAGTCAAACTCGTGAGTGGTGCTGCTATGCGTGAAAAGTCTTGTATGAAGTGTCTATAGTATCCATCCATCCCTATAAAACTCTACACCTCAAAGACATTCTTCGGATGCCCCCAGGAAACTACATCTCTCACTTTCTCTGCGTCAACTGATACTCCTGTCTCTGAGATAACATGACCCAAGAAGTGAATCTGATCCTTCCAAAAGTGTAATTTTGGGAGTTTAGCATATAACTGATGCTCTCTCAGTGTACTCAAAATGATATCAAGATGGGTAGCATGGTCATGTTGAGTGTGAGAGTACACCAATATATTGTCCATGAAGACCACCAGGAAAGAATCCAAGTGGGGATGGAGCACCCGGTTTATCCGTTCCATGAAAAATAATGGTGCATTCGTAAGAAAGAACGACATAATCATATACTTGTATAGACCATACCTACTATGGAAGGCTATGAGAGGTATATTAGATGGTCTAATGTGCAACTGATGGTAATAGGATCTCAGGTCAATCTTTGAGAACACCCGGGCTCCTCAAAGCTGATCAAAGAGATCATCAATCCTAGGAAAGGGATATAGGTTCTTGAATATCAACTGGTTCAACTTCAGATAGTCCACACAAAGCCTGAGGGTACCATCTTCCTTCTTCTCAAACAGGATAGGAGAAACCCAAGAGAAGTACTGGGTCGGATGAATCCCTTTGCCTGCAACTCCTCCAACTGCTTCTTGAGCTCCTGAAACTCTGGTGTATCCATCCTATAAGGAGGAATGGATACTGGTGCCCCTCCTAGAATAAGCTCAATAGAAAACACCACCTCTCACTCTGGAGACAACCCTAAATAGTCTTTTGGAAAGACATCCCTGAAACGATCTACCACTAGAGGAAAATCTAACTGTGGAGTCCCCTGGTCATCCAGGTATAGACTAGCAATCTGGGTTATAACTCCTCCCAGCCCATGATGCTCAGTTCTTGTACTGCTCACCTGGACATCCCACTAAGCCCTATGAAGAAATGATCTACCCTCTGGTGATGTGAAACTCATCCTGCAGAGATAACAGTCGACAAATTCCTGGAAGTGAACTAACAAGTCCATCCCGAGAATGAAATCATAGCCTATCATCTCAAGGACATATAGGTCCCATAAAAAGAGACACCAACCAACCTCTAGAGGGAACCCCCCTGCACTGACGTACACTAGCCGTTCTTGTCCCCAACAGAGTGTCTAGCATCAAGATATTAGTAGAAGAAAAGATGCAGAGACCAAAGTTCTCCATGACAGCAACGAATAATAATCTATCGAAATCCCCTATATTGAAAAGAGCAGAAGCTGAAACTGAGTCTACTAAGATCATACCTAGAACTATAGAGGGTCTGGGATCCTGATCCTGCTGGTTTTGTTCCCCTACAAAGGCCTGGCCTGAACCGTGGCCCTATGACCCTGCTTGGATACTCTGAGCTGATCCACCCTGTTATCGCTGAAAGACCGATGACTGACTTCCATGACCATGACCTCCACCTCGGCCTAAATGACCTGAAGAACTCCAGTTCCCAGACCGGTGAGAAACTAGTGGCGCTGCTCCTCAATGAGGAGTCACCAAAGAACCACAATCACCAGCTGCTATTGAGATGGTCTGAAAGAAATGCTAAAGGTGACCCATATTGCTGCCAGATCGGAACTCCACTGGGTCTCTCGAGCAATGTGGCCTCATATTCCCACTCTTTCCACAGTAGTAGCACACCACCTGGCTACCAAAAGATGCATACCGCTTACTCTAATGTTGACATGCAGTCTCCCAGCGACGCTTCCTTCTATCAGTAGGAAGAATACTAATTTTGGATCCTGAACCGCCCTGCCTCACGGCTCCATAATCCCTCAGATTACACTCTGTGATCAGCACCTGGTTGACTATAGAAGATATCGAAGTCTACCTGAATATTTTCACCTGAGATCAGATATCCTTCCTATGACCATCCTCAAACTTCCGTGTAAGGAACAACTCATATCCCCCAAGAAAGGGTGTAAAGCACTACAGCTCGGTGAAGCGAGAGGAATACTCCATAACAGAAAGAGTACCCTGCTCCAGACTCATGAACTCTCGGGCTCGATCAGCCCTCAAGGTCTCTGGATAGAATTAATCATAGAAGATGCACTAAAACTCATCCCAAGCCATATTTTTGCTGGTGTCTTGCCTATGAGACCACATCCCACCACCTCTTGGTGGAGTCTTGAAACATGTACGTAGTGAGCTTCCCATTCTTCTCTGGATGTATCTCCAGATTCTCAAAAAACATCAGTGTCGCTTCTAGCCATGACTCTGCAGCCTGGGGTCCTCCATCCCCTGAGAAAGTGGGAGGATGCTGCTACTAAAAGACCCACATCAATTCTGCCATCGACAGGGTAGGAGATGGAGCTCCCTGAAAGGTCTGCATCATCCTCATGAAACCCTCTCTGAACTGTGAATCAGCACGTATTTCAGATACAACAGCTGGTGCCAAGGCTGGAACAACTGGAGGATCCACTGGAAGTCCATGATCAAACATGTCTGGTTTCTGATCACCGATTGGAAATTTGCATACAACCAGAGGACATCTCGGTGGCATGGATCTGCAAGGTCAAGCCCACACCTTTGATTAAGATTATCATGGACTAAAAACTAGAAGAGAAGTAGTGGAATAGGAGAAATAAATCATTCATGTTTTATAAAACATGACTACATGACGTGTACAATTTCTACACAGCATGTTCCCTTCATCCATTCACATGGGCATGTACTCCTGCCTAAACTGGTCATGTAACACCCCAAATACATGACGTGTTGTCTTAACACATGACACATACTTGAATCCTCTTCCGTGGCTCGAGTCCTTCTACATGGTTATGTCACATGACTCTCCTAAGACAAGAATACATAGCCTGTTCAAGATGGACAAAACATGTACGTGAAAGGATAACATTGTCCCATGTTGTTAGTGACACGGCCGAGTACCTGGGTCAGACTACACGGCGTGTTCGATCCTGACACGGTGTGTATAGCTTATGGTTTATCCATAACTGTTGTTAGTTACACGGGTGGACATTGGGTCAACACCACACGACATGTACAACTGGTACACGGCGTGTTCCCGCAAGAAATTCCCTATCCCGTGTCTCTGACCACACGACCTATGACACAGTTAGAGACTAAACAATGTGTACATAATGTACATGGCATGTACTTAAGAAAAATAGTTTCTTCCCGAACAGAAGAACACATGGTGTGTAGTCAAAACTACACAACATGTATTCTGGGTTTTTCCAGATAGTAAGCCTCAAAAACTACTCTAGAGCCCATAAAAACACTGAGACAGTCCCTTAAGTGCCAAATTCCAATCCGTGAGGGCCCATACTCCCCAGGAATGAAATTTTGGAATCTTATTTATGTTATAACATGGCCAACATGGCAATGATCCACAAAATTATGGTCCATGAGGGCCCATAACACCTTAACAACCAAAGTTTGGCATGCATTCAAACAAAACCTTAGACAAACAATACCCTATCAAACAACATGTAATTTTTTTATCAAGGAATCTATCACAACAACATGCATATTCTACACAACATCTATCCCAACAACATACAATCACTAATTAACCTTAAATGGAATGGCATGAATTCATGACATGTGATTTCTAGAAAGTGCCTATATGATGCATGAGATGGAATACCCTCATCTCATCGGCTTGCGATAGAAATAGAACCTCAATAACATTAACGGTAACAACACAAAACATGTGAATTACCCAACAGTGAAAATTAAATTAACAGTAAAGTTCAAAAACTATAAAAATTACATTAAACGAGGTAGATTGGATTTTACCTGTACTTGGGTTAGCTACTCCTAGGAAAAAATTATTACCATGTACCTATTCCATCATATTTTTGGAAAAAGGCTCAAACAGTAAGTCAAGAGAAAAGAATTATTTTGATACAACATTGTAACATCTCAGTTATGGAAGCCACCAAGAGGCACCCCATATCCGGTTGGTCACATGGCCTCAAGCATATTTTCCCGAACTCTAGAGGCTGCTGACTAAGAGAGAGAGCCTTGGGTGTGATAGTAGGGAAACTATGATCTCATTGGTAGAGTAACACAGTAGAAGAAAAACAATAGCAATAGAAAAAGCAATAATAATCCATACAGAAGTTAACAGTGGAAGACTGGAAAATAATAAATTGGAGCGCACACACATATATATGTGAATGATGCATGATACAAATGTCTAGGAATAAATCCAAACAAATAACAATACCGGAACACAACAGTACTAAACCTAATACAAAATAAATCATGTAAAAAAATCCTCAGCATCACAATCCACAACTTGGTCCCATGCTCTCTAGCTCCACAGTCAATCAAGAACCAAAATTAGAATGGCGCTTTCCATTATCTATACCTGCAACAATATAATCTGTTCGTGCCCAAAAGTATGACCCAAACATGGTGTGGGAAAAAATACCAGTAGACAACCACCCAAAGATCTAGGCCTAACAGTCAGTGAATATATATGACAAGTAATAATCAAAGATATACGGAACAAGAAAGTACTCGGCAATAAACAATTCCACATATCAAATAAGAAGCTAATAAAGAAAGGCAACCCTCTGGAAAGTACAAGCAGCCTATCAGCTATGGTTTAGTCATAAGAATATATAAAGACTCTCTGAGGAAGTACTCATAGTAGATTGCCCTTATAGTCAAAGGTAATTCAAAAACTCTATAAGGAAGCTCACATGGTCAATTCCCCTTATAGTCTGAGGTAGTCAAGGACTCTCTGAGGAAGATCACATAGTCAATTCTCCTTATAGCCCTAAGTGGTCATAGACTCTCTGAGGAAGATCACTCGGTCAATTCCCCTTATAACCCAAAGTGGTTCAAGACTCCTTGGGGAAGCTATCTCGGTCAATTCCCCTTATAGCCTAAAGTGGTTAATGACTCTCTGAGGAAGCTCACTCGGTCAATTCACATTATAGACTAAAGTGGTTCAAGACTCTCTAAGAATGCTCACTCGATCAATTCCCCTTATAGCCTAAAGTGCTCAAAGATTCTCTGAGGAAGCTCACTCGGTCAATTCCCCTTATAGTCTACTACACCAGGTTCTCACGACCCTGTGTAAATCAAAGGATCATAGAAAAGCAATAAGGCCAAAGTAAACCTACATAACTACTTCGCTAATCAGTATACAACATATCAATCATGTCAAATAAAAATAATCAATCCATCCTACAACTAGGCATGGACAAGCATGGCAGGGTTGCCTAACATGCTAAACAGGACCAACGGTTATACACAAAACAAAGAATGGGAAAACACATACAAGACAAAGCAATCAACCCTACTCATATCAAATAAACCTCTATGCAAGCATAAAAGTATACAATCATGGAAGGAAAATAACAAGGGTTAAACAGTAAATCCACAATACCCCATTCAAGGGTATTGGGAAAAATTGCATATATTACTCAAAGACTTTCAATTAAAAGGCACAAAATACCTTCCTCAATGTTGTAGGAATGATATACGTGAACCTCAAATCTGGAATCACCCTAGATCTCCAAAATATATAAAAAAACTTTTTAAATGTTCAATAGAGGATAACTTGAGAAAGAGAAGGAATCATGAAACGAAGCTCAAGTATAAGAGAGAGTTTAGCGAGGCGATCCCAACACAATCAATGGAGGTCGAATCAGAGTTCAGATGCTCGGTCAGAGGCTCAGAGGAAGATCACGACCGTACTGGAGCTCTCAGCCAAACAAAACCTAGAAGAATGTGTTTCTAGCCATTAGGTGTGACCCCGGTGCATTTAATAAAAAAAAAGAAAATACACGGTGTGTACTTGTCGTTTCCGTACTCTTCTTTAGGTGGCCTCCAAGTCACCCTCACATGGCCATGTGTGTGGCCACTACATGGCCAGCACAAAACTACCCATGGTAACCTAGTACATGTCATGTACTCATAAAGTACGGGGTGTGTACTTTGGAAATTTACCGAAATTCCTCTTTTTCTCATAAACAACCAGAAAAGGAAAACATACCTAAAAAGAAGGTCCGAGTTCTTACATGTTACAAATATATATAAACATTATAGTACAAATGATAAAACATAAATAATGAATAAAAAATAAAAATAATGAATCTTGAAAAAGTATTGTTAGTATATAAATAGTTATCTTCCAACCATGAATGTAAATATTGAATGATATAACACATGGAAATACATCAAAATACTATGTAAATTTTTTTGTTTGTAACATTGAAGAACATCTATATCAAATGGTGTAGTTGTATATGAATCTTCCATCATCTCACACCCTATACCATCAAATTCTATTTATCGATAGAATGAAAATGAATATTTAATTTTGTTCAAACTCTATGATCTTCCTTCTTAATGATAAATGATTCCTCACTTGGGTGTTTTATTAACTCCCTCATTAACCCATAAAATATATCCATTATAATATTCTATATACATAAATAATATCTTTACTATAATACCCATAATGGTCTCAAGATTTTAGTGATCATATAATTTCATATTAACAGTCGTGGACTACGATTGACAATTTTACAATTTCGATAAAATCATTATTTAAATCATCATGTAAATCCTCCATAATAATTTATATTAAATACATTGAATAATTTTTATAATCATGCAATAAATTTTGTTCAAAATTATAAGGATTTTAATTTTAAAATAATAGTGTTATGTACATTATATATCATAGTGTGTGATTGATAATTTATCATAAACAATTAATGATAATTCACTATATGACTTTCAATATCTAAATTTCTATATCTTAATCATTTCTATCTATTCTACATCTATAATTATTCTTCACATAAAATTTTATTCTCAAAAATAGTTCAAAAATTATCTTTCAAATCCTTATAAAATTTACATGAAAATCATTCTGAACATAAATTCTAAATTTTTACTGTAATATGTAATGGTATATTTATACATAATATTTTTCCAGAGTGAAATTTTTGATACATATGTTTTTATACATACAGTATATAGATAAAAATTATTTATTTTTAAAAATTTATTACTTTTACATATTATATAGGGGTCCTCCCATACATAAGAATATTTTTACCTTTCTAGAAACAAGTAAACTTCACTGATGATTTCATATGTAAGAGTATCATCCATATTGCAAAATTTGAATATGAATGGAATTATTTATAGTGTGTAAGTATTATTTATATGATAAATATCTTGTACAAAATAATATTATTCCACAAAAAATATAATAAAAATAGAATAAAAATTCCATAGTATTAATAATAATTGATAAAAAATTGATAATAATAAATAATATAAACTATAATAAAAAATTAAATAATAAAGGAATAAAATAAGAGAGGTATATTTATATTAATAAAAAACAAACCAAAAAATTAATTATCCACTCAACATTACACCTAATATGGTAATTAAATAACCAAACAATATCCCTTCCTTTTTATAAGATCAAATAGTAGTAAAAATATATAAAAGAATATGTAAAAACTATGATAATGGTAAAAAAAATAAACAAAATTAGGGAATGAATGATAACTAATAAATATCTGCACCTGTGACAAATATTTAATTGGATAGAAATAATATTAATTAAAATAGTAAAAAAAATTATTTAATGTTAAAAAATATTAATAGTAGAACACACTACATGATCATTAAAAATACAAACATTTTAAATGAACTACTCCCCTAAAACTCAGTCATAATAAAATGATATTAAAACTATTAATTAAATAAGAATTGATAAATATATTAAAATAAAACACCTAATCGTTGAATTATTCATTAAAAATGATATACTAATAAATTCATATCATGTGAAATCCTATATAAAAATATATACTATAAAAATCCACCAAAAAATATAATAATATTTAACGAATTTTATAATGTTTTAAAATAATAAAAATCTGTAGTTAGAAACATGCCAATAAACCAAATAATAAAACTACAAAGGGAATGCATGATGTCCATTCAAAATACATCACCAAGGCATACAAACCTTATTATGTCCAATTTGATTGGAATAATATCATTTAAAATCCCATGCTATATAACAGTAAGATAGTTAAATATTGATTGAATATTTTGATAGAAAATACATATTGTAACCAAAAAATTGAAAAAAAAAATTAAATAATGTTTACTAGAATAATTTTAACAAAGAAATGAACTTAAAATAATCACCTAAATAAATACATTCACTTTGACCATTAATAAAATGGTTCTTGTACATCTTGAAAAATTTAGCATTGTAAAAAGAACAAATTTTTTATTATCCATTCTAATCATCCTTTAAATTTTCATAAACTAATATAGACTTTATCATTATATTAGAAATTTGGAAAAATATTCCTTCAAACATTATAGTCCGACCTTAAAATTAAAATTATATTTTCTAAACAACATTTAAATCACCAAAAACATTATCCTTGGTGCTAGAGACACTATTCATTAAATTAAAATTATTTCCCTTAATATGTCCATTTTCTTCACTAATTTTCATAAATTTGGAATCAAACTTATCTTTCTCAAAAAAAATTACGGCCCTTCTTTAGTTTCATGTAAGAATCACCAATAGTGACTACACTATTATGTAACTTATCATACTTCTTTTTTAACTCATTAAAATTAGGAATATGAAATCCAGAATCAAGGTTAGAGTCATAATCAAAACTATAATTTCTAATATCATCCATGATATCCATCAAATTTATATTTAAAGCATTATTTTCTAATTCAAAAATTTCAATTAAAGAAATTTAATGAAAATAAGATATTGAAATATTTTTATATTATTTATAAATAAAAATATTACCAATTTACATATCACTTCTTGATTTATCACTTGAATTTGATTTTTTAGTACTACTCTATACATACAAAGATCAATTATCTTCTTTACTTGAAATTATTTACTTTTTATTTACTCTCCATACTTAAATATTTAGGTTTTATGTATCCTTTCCTCCTAAAATCATAATAATTATAATTTTAATTACTCAAATTCTTATTTGAACTACCAATATTGCCTTTATGAACCCCATTATTGGACTTATTTCTGTCTCTTCGATAAAATTTAGTCTTAATATTATTGTATATACCTTTCATAAACCTAGTTATCCATTATTTTCCATCAATAAATAACCTAAATCATTATGAAAGGAATTAGAATATGTTACTATAGTTTCCGATTCCATAGATTTCTTCTTATCATCAGATTGATGACCAAAATTCTTTAATGAAGGTACAAATTTTAATAGCGATCGAATATGCTCATCCAGATTGTATTTCATGATTTATTTATATCATTAATTGAATAATTCATATCATTCCATTTATTGGGTAGTGATCAAATAACTCTTTTAACAATAGTAGTATTATCCATTATTTCTCTAAGAGAACACATCCCATTAAGAATGCATGTGAATCTATGGAAGATTTTATTGAAAGTATAATTCTCTACCATATTTTATTCTTGATACTTATCTTATAAAATCTAAATGATCATTTTTAAAAACTATTCTGAGCTAAAATGAGAAAGTTTAAAAATTCTCAACACATCAAGAGTAGTATTAATTATAATTATCTAGGGTATGACCATTGGAGGGGGGGGGGGGTGAAACAATGTTGGAGAATTATTGAAAAATTAAAACTTGTACACTTTTATACATACAATATTTTTAATTAAATGAAACTTAATCAATTATCACCCACTTAATTTCTATTTTCAGGCATTTGATATTGATAAGAAAACAAATAATTAAGGGAAGAAGGGTTTTATAATGAGGGTCACCTCCAAGATGGATGACAACATCATTCGGATATAGTGGTTCTTATCCCACTTTAAGAAAACTAAATTATATTATCAAGAAAAATATTTATAAAGGGAATATCCTTCGTCCCATATTCATGGAACCAACCCTGTACAATTATAAGCACTGACATTATATTATTTTGATTGAAATTCTTTTTCCTTCATGATGTAAGATCAAATATATAGGATTATTACCCTACTAGAATATGTGGATATAATAATATTCATTAACTCATAGAAATCACAAAGGCTATCTTTTCACCATAAGTCCTTAAGATATATTGATATCATAGGAAGAGTTCTCACTATACTTTTCAGATTTTAAGATTATCTGGAAGAATTAAGATATATTATTTCTATTCTTCTTATTTATCATCATTTTATAAGGAAACTATCTTTAATACAATCATTATATTAATAAAGATTCAACATATAGAATATAAAGCATTGTAGTTGTGTTGGTTCTTTCTATTTTTTCTTTGACATTAAAGAAAAATTAGATTAATAATAGTGTCACTTAATATACATTTATCCTTATAACTTTCTGAATATATATTCAAAAACCATATTAAAATCATTCCCACTTTTCTCAACACTTTAAACATTCAGAAATACCATCCAAAATACCTGGTTTATTAACTCCCATGTGATATCACAAATATCATGATCCCTATTTATAATTACAATTTCCTCAAAAACATGTGAAATAATTCATTTATAACTTCATAAAGACACGAAACAAAATTTTGATGGTAATAATTTCTCATGTTATGACCCAAAACACTCCCAAAACATGTATTCTTCTTTATGTACTATGTTGTGGAACTCTCCTCAAATAATGGCTACTTCACGGTGCAATTTTCCAGTTCAGAACATTCAAATGGATCGTCTTTCCTTATTTTCATCATTAAATGGATTGGATAATTATTATATGAATACTCATGATATTTAAATCATTTATGAATTATATAATATCTTCCAAATTCAATCTTCTTAAAAATAATTTATTTTATAATTACCTCAAATTTTCTAAGTGTTGACTATTATGATGTTATGGAATAATCCTTATGAAGTTTAGAGTTACCCCTATGACACTGACATGCATTTTCAATTTTGTTGAGGAATATAATAAAGATAACAATAATCTCTTTTAATTTTTTGAAAGGACTCTTACAAATTCCTAAAAATGAATCTTATGTAGTTTTAAATTCTTCTTCCATTGTCAAAATATCAGCCAATATTCATTTCTCAGGGATTATTGATCCTTATTAAGTTCAGTAATATCATTATAAAGTTTTGGAATCAGCCTTACAAACTAATAAATGGTATTTATGATGTCTAGGATCACCCTTATAATGTTCTTCAAGGCCCTTATGATGTCATTCCATTTTCATATTTTAAATATCAAAATCATTCGATAACTCTTAAAAATATTCTAGATAACTCTTATAAAGAAGAATATTACTCTTATATAATATTCCAAAAATAGTCTTTATTCATAGAATTTCCAGATACCTTTAATAAAGAATAGAAATTCTTTAATTATTAATGAACACTTTAATTTTTTTTGAATGTATTCATATCAATGTAAATAATTATTAAATTATTTTCCAAAGGATATGAAATATATAAATGTTCTGAAGTATATTTTAACAAACTTCTACCACCTCATCTAAACCTATCCAACTTCATCCAAGAGGAAATTCGTCGAAATAATAATAAAAATGTATAATAATTAAAAGGATATATATTCTCATCTAACATTCTTGACTTCTATATAGATATAATATATACATTATGATCTACACTCCATATTCTATAAATTCATCAAATATGCTTGAAATGATTACCTATATAAAATATTAAGAAACAACATATTTCATAAGATATCATTTTACAAGTAAATAGATTTGAAAACAAAAATCAATGATAGCCTAATTTTTTCCATATTCATATGATTAATGAAAATTACTCACTTCACATACATGCTCCAATTTTGTTTAATTCTCATGTAACATTTACAACCCAACACAAAATAACACTTTTTATTAGAAGCTACAACTTATCATCAACCATCTTGGGGATTGTTTTTCATTATAATTTGTTAAAAACCAATATGTATCAACATGATAAATAGTTCCATAATTCTTAGTAACTATTTGAATAAAAAGAAAAAAACAAAATTTTGGTCAACCTCCCCTATGTACTTTTTTTGAATACCAATAATGAAATTGGGATTTCAATAGGAATGATTAAATTTCTCTCCCTGTTTACCTATTAAATTTTCTTCTCTCTCCTCCTCATTGATAATAAATAAAATTAAATAGTTATATTATGTTATAAATTATATCTTGGTAATGTGACACCAATTGTTTTTATATATGTTCACATAATAAATGACTAGTTTAGAAAACAAAAGGGTTTAATCTAGATAAAAAATTTATCTATAATTCAAAGAATATGATACCACATGATATAATTTTTTTATGTTCTGATAAAATGTCATTAGGATAAAACAATTTGTTAATTTTTTTATAATCACCACCTAAAATTTATTATACTCATATAAAAACATAGATTTAAATAATTCCACATAAATACGAAGGTTTCAACATTATAAATCACCAAAAAATATCATTTAAATTTGTATTTTCATATAATTTATTAAATAAATTTATACACCTTAATTCCAAATTTTATTTTTTTAATGATAGGGATGATATAAAATGTATACATTCCTTTATAATGAAACATATAAACTACCTTCCAAAAATTTAATATTTTCATGAAATATAATGCTCGAAAAGCTACTTAGATCCCTCCTTAAGAGATAAAATCTATATTCACTGTGTCAAATTAGATATATTCATAAATTAAGATTTATGATATAAATTTTTGAGATTATATCTTGATTTAAACTTTTAATATACAATTTAATCTTGAAATCACACACATATCCATCAAGCATGATTATTTTCTATAAATAAGAATCAAAATACTAGTTTTTAGAATATTATATGATGTTTAATTATTATCTACTATCATGTTTTGAAGTCATGATTACATTATTTATTTCTCCCATTTGGAACCTACATCAAATTAAATTATCTATAAAATAATTGCATAAATACATCACAATATTCAACAAAATAAGGTGGGATTACTTGGATCATCAGTTAGAGAAACAAGGTTGGGAGTTTCTTCTCAACTGATATGATACTTTTGTTTCCACTCCATGCATGGGATATTTATTAATACTTTATAATTTTATTTTCATTCTAGTGTTCACATTGGGTAGCATGAACTATTTTCTTCTTCTAATAATATATATTTGTAGAACCTTTTTATTTACACCATCAATCAAGGAACATGTATTTCCTAGTGTAAGATTAATTTATTTGAGAATCACTTCTTGAACTGGTATGAATATTAGACAGTACTTTCTGTTTTGTCTATCCTACTTACATCTCCCACATATCAACTCATGAGATCTTGTGTTGTATAATTTTGAAAACCTGTCATGAAAATTAATTTTATCTCAATGTGGATTCACTTATTTGAATTTAGAATGTTCCTTCCATTTGATTCCTTTATTTTGTATTCTTTATTCATTTGATCTAACTGGGTGATCATAAATTATATACAAACCGAATCATCCTTTTAGGAATTTCTACAAGGGATCTTGAGAATTTCTTCCCCCAAAAAAATTATATTGTTTCATTATTTAATTGGTTATCTTATTTATTTCTTCTTCTTACCACATTTAATACTAATTTCTATTCTATTTTTCCACGATTCATGGCATGTACTATTATTAAAAAATATAATAATATTCTTACTTATATTGGTAGAGAATTATTGATGCAATTATTAATAAATATTTTTTATAATGTTTTTATAAATTATTTTCTAAGTAAATTTAATCCTTATTTAACTTATGTGGTTTTCTCTTTTCTATTTTGGAACGTTCTTGACTAATTTAAAAGAGAGTCATCTACTATTAGGAAAAATATTATTGCATGTTCCAAAGTTTTTGTAATGTTTTTTGGATCTATTTGAGATAGATAAATTCCTACTTTTATTTTGTTTAATTTTAATTAAATTTACATTTCTCTATATCTTTAATCAAGATTATTTTTTCTTTCATGAGTTAAAAATTTATTCAAAAAAGTAATTTCATTTTTCTTGAACCTGTTACAACACCATTATTATCCAAAAAAATATTTCCTTATTCTCTTGAATACTAATATGGTTGGAATTAACTGCATTCTATTATGTAGAATTATCATAATCTAGTTGGTCTTTATTTTGGAAAAACACCTAAAGATACATATAATATCCATATATTTAGTGGAAAGTTTTTATTCTTTATTAAATTTCCATATTTATATATATGTTTTGATGTATAACATTCACATTAAATAAAACCAAAATTAGTAAAAACATATTTTTATTGTATTGATGTTACCATATTGATTGTTCTTTATAATGAATGATATCGATGTATTATAAAACAATAGTCATTTTTGAAATCTTGTGTGATAAAAATTATTCGATCTTGTTAGTGTGAAGATTGAACTTGTATATTTTATATATCTTCAACTCAAACATCTAATTCCAGACATCTCATATTGAGGATAATGTTTTTCAACCACCATATATATCATTCATTCCCCACATTCAGTCATAATCATCACCACTTTTTCTTTAGGAATTTGGTTCTTTTTAGGTAAATAATGAAAAAGAACATTAATCCTATTGGTTTTGATCCCAATTCGATCATCCTTTACAAAAATTACATATTCTAATCCATATGTCACTTTTTTAGTAAATCTCTCATCTTTGTCTCTCTTATTTATTATATTGATCCAGTCAATCTCAAAAATGGAGATTTTTTCTTCATGATCAATTTTCATTGAATTTAACGATTCTATATGTCTGGAGAGATTTATACACATCAACACACTTTATTTAAAATGTTTTATCTATTTTTTTAATATTCCTTAAGTTTGGTGACCTCCAATGACATGATTTTGATAGAACCACAAATAAAAGTGACTAACACTCTAAAAAATTTCTAGAGTCTTTATCAAATTAGAATATGAATTATCATATACATAATTACATGAATCTCAAAAAAATGGATATTTTCCACTTTCACTATATTGACATGGAGGATAATTTTTCCAAGTAATTTTAGTTACCTATAGATCACATGAATTCTTAGAAGCTTCTGGGGTAGAATTGTTTTCCATTTTATCATTAATGGGTTTAACCAATATTTTTTATTCTTCCATTCCATATATATCCTCACCTGGATAATGAAATGGGGGAATTTATTTTTATTCCTATTTTCATAATATGGATTCCTTCTCATCACATGTTCTGTTATGAAATATATTTTGAAAAAATAAAATATGATGAACAATGGTTTGACTACCTTCAATTAATAGAGATTCATTTTAATCATATTTCTTTGATAAGGAATTTGTAAACTTATTTTCATATAATATCTTCATTTTTTATGTGTCTTGGAAGATATAAATCCCATGATTTCTTCAATATTAAACTCACATATTTATTTAAAACTGATCTTCATAAGGCCATTGTAATAATAAGATAATTTTTTCAACTTTATATTTTTGGAAATAAAATTAGTGGCATGAACTATGATTTGATACCATTTATTAAGATTTTCTAGGGTACTACCAATACAGATAGGGGGATTAATTTTCTTTGGTATCTTATTAAACAATTAAAAGTTTTAAATTTCTTTACCTATAGAAATTTTTAATGATTATATCTCACTACATTATATCTCACATACTTTTAGATGTAATTCATGTGATGTAATCAATAAATATTATAAAATAGTAAAGTAGGGTTTGTTAATGGGGTTTTCATCAATGAAGGATTATATGTCCTCAATGTGTGGTGGTTATTATCCCACCCACAAAAAAATTATTTTTTATTATAAATAAAATCTCAAGATAGGGAATATCCTTTGAAACAAATTTTTAACACTAATTAGGTATAATTACAAGCCCCAATATGGTGTTCTTTGGATACAAGAAAATAATTTGACCTTCAAGAAGAAAGATAAAAAATTTAGGATCATTATCCCCATGGACAATAAGGATTTTATCTCCTTATGCAACACATAATAATCATAAAGCATTCCTATTATAAAACATTTCCTTTTAATATTAATATATCATAGGATAGGTTATAACTTTCTCATTTAGCCTATGATATTATCTGATAAATGATAAACACTCTATTTATCTTCTTCTTATTGTTCTTCTTTAGTACAAAAGGATAATATATTTCATAATATCACTAGATATCTTATGATTTTACATAATAACTATACATGATGAATGAAATTTAAAGTCTATATCTTCTTTGTTTGACATCATAGAATAAAAAGATTAACAATAATTTCAGTTCTTATACATTTCACTTTCTTCTTCTAAGAATAAACATTAGTAAAATACATGAATATAGTTCCCATATTTCTCATCCAATTAAAATAACTAAAATTTCAGCATAAAGAAGTGATATTTTACCTCGTACATGATATTAGGAATACAATGGACCTTATTTATTATTTAAATATCTAAAAAAATAGTCTGACATAATGAATTCATAACTAAATAAATACATGTTGCAAATTTTCAACAGTTTTGGCTTCTCATTCCATGGAATAAATATCTACTACAACATCTCTTCTTCATCAAATACTATGGTGCGACAATTTCCTCATGGAATTATTTCTTCAATAAATGGGTTTCTTATTCATTGTATGAATCCAACTCACAATTTTATATTTTCATCATCAAATAGATTAAATCATAATTTTAATAATAATAAGGATATTTAGAATATTTATGAATATCATAAAAATATCTAAAATCATGCCAATTTAAAATACTTTATTTAAGAGATACCATTAATTTTATGAAGTTTTGACTCTTATAAAGTTAGTGAATGGTCCTTATAAAGTAGATAGTTATCATTATTATGTTAAAAAACCTTAGAAAAGTTTATATATGACTCTTAAAAAGTTTCAAATTGACACTTATGATGACATAAAATCACTATAAAAAAGAAATTGAAATGCCTCATATGATGATATAATATCTTCACCCTTTATAAAAATTTCATCAAGTATTCATTTAGAAAGGTTAAATGATCCCTAAAATGTATTTTATTATTTTTATTAACTCATGGAATCATTCTTATGAACTCTGAAGTGATCCTTATGATATTTGAGATCATCCATACAAAGTGCTACATGGAACATACAATGGGATTATTTTTTTATATATTCAATATAAACTACACTAGACAACCCTTTGGAACTTTCCACATAACTCATTTGAAGCATAATACTACTCTTATCAAATTTTCCACATGTAGTCATTAATCAAAAAATTTAAAAATTCATTCATTAAAGAATAGATCTTATTTAATCATTCTCATCTATTGAAAATTAATTTTAAATTTATTTAACTAAACTTTAATGAAAATAAAAATATATTCAAATGGATATGAGACATATAAATATTCTTTGTAATATTTTAATGAACTTATACTTCCTCAAATCAACCTCTCAAACTTCTTCCAAGTGAACTTTCATCTGAATAATAATCAACATCTATAATAATCACAAGGATGGGTCTTCTCATCTTACTTCCAAAAATTCTTTATAGATATACTATATCCATCTTTCTCTAAACTCCGTAGAAGAAAAATTATAAAAAAATAATTGAACAAATTATCTATAAAAAACATTAACCAACATGATACTTCTTGAAATTTAATTTTCTAAGTGAGGGTATATCCAATAATACTAAATGAAATCCTATTATGTTTCTTTATTACTCAAGTAATGAAAAGTAACCAATTCAACCCCATCAATTTAGGTAGTTGTTTAATACTTTTTTAATGTTCATAAATTATAACATAATAACACAATTGATTGAGAATCCCATCATATAATGAACCATCTTGGGGTATTAATTATCCATTCAAGCTATTCTCCACCAAAACATATTGAAATCATGAACATGTCCATCATCCTTACCATCTTATTGAAAATAATACCACAAAAAATGTGGTTGCAATAGTATTACTTATTGATTTATGTGTATAAACATTTCAGCTAATAACACAATACCCATTATACTTGATTTATAATTTTTAATATATTTTGTCGCCTCATTACTAGTAAGTGAATCAGGGTTAGTCTCATTATATTTCTAGGGTTCACTATAGATCTCATGTTCTCAAATCATAAATGTTTATAATATTATTTCATTCTATCTTACTAGTAATCATATTTATTTACTATTACTTATATTTGTTTCCATAAAAAAGGGTAAATTCTTTGGAATCCAACCATTATTTGATTATAGAACTTATGTCTAGAAAGATCTTTCCCTATGACTATTAAGTTTTAGATAAAGTTAGAAATATAATATATCAAAATGAGATAATTATTTTATGCCAAGTGTTAGGTCCGAAAATATATATGTAAAGAGAAATAGGGGGGGGGGGGAGTGAATGTTTTTTATAAAAAAACCAAATTAATAAAAATCCTATTGCATAATTCATTGGATAATAATAATAGAGAATGAATACATAAAGAATAATTTTATATGATATATTAAGAGTGTAAGGAGAGCTTTGACATAAAAATATGAATTTTATAGGAGAGGTCAAAAATGGTATGAATGGTTCGAAGTAAATTCTATAAAAAAAAGCCCAAAAACCAACTTAAGGGACTGGTTCACAAAGGTCAAAAGATTTATGAACGAATATAGTTTAAAGAAGTCCCAAGACAAGATAATATTAATATAATAACCTCTGTGAAGTATAAATCTAGTTTTTCGAGGTCCCCAACCACATAGAGCTTGATGCAGTAACCTCCCCACAATGTAACCTTTGTTCGAAGAAGTCATTGTCCATGAAAAGATTGAGGTGGTAAACTATGCGCAATTTAACTCTTGTTGGAGTAACCCTATCTCTTATAAAAGCTCATAATATTCTATGGAAGCCTCCAAATATTGAGAAATAAAATCCCTTTCCTCTGGTGGGACTATAAATACCTCCATAAGATTGACATTTTAGAGGAAGAAACCTTTAATATTTTGACAAAATCTTTAAATTCAATAAACTTAGAACATTTTCTTGCAAGATAGGAGATGGATTTCCAAAGGTAACCATCCTTCATGAATTTTCCTCCCATGGGTTTTTGAGAATCTCAATCCATGGAGGAGATTACATTCACGATGGCCCATGGCCTTCACATAATAATAAATACCTTTGTGGAACATGGTGGTTTTTAAGATAAGTATCCTCTATGAAACCAAACCCATGAGAACCAATACGTCACTTCGAGGTCAGGAAACCCTATTTCGCGAAACATGCTCTTTTTTGATACTTATAGACTTTATGAAGAACATATCTTTCACGAAGCCCAAAATTTCATGAACCTCATATTATGAGCCTCTATATGGTGCATCCTTTCAGCCAATACGCTATATAAAAATTTGTTTTCCCATGGACCTTTTACCCATCCAAAACGTGTTAAACTGCACCCAAAATATCCATGTGTCTAACACTAAAAAACCTACCATTTTATCCTAATTATAGGCAACCCGATATCTATTGATCCTATTTATAGGAACCCTAATTTTGGTCCTCCTAATTTTCACTCCTTCATTATAGTGTTTAAGCTATGTCCTGCTGAGAGGTGCATGTGAATTATACTTGTATGCCAAAAATATGGCATCATCAAGGGAAATATATTACCTATATCAGAGGAGTATCATTTTTTAAAATCATCCTCACACTTTGACTTGGTCCCAATTGGGTTGTAATCCATAACCATTTCTATGATACATGGAATAAAACTGCATAGGTCCACATCCTATTTGTACGATGTTAAAAAGCATGAAAACATCCTTATCTCATGATATTTGACCCCTTCCTTACCCTGTGTGATGAGAATGGAATTAACCATGTATAATAATAATGGGATGTCTCACCCATGAAAATATACTACATGCCTGATCCCCCCCCCCCCCACATATGGAATCCTACTCCAAGAAGCCCATGTGTGTAATCATTACACCATCCCTCATTGACACTCCATCTATGAAACAAGTTTCTTTACCTCATGATGTTAATATGCATGGACTAGTACTTCCGCACAACCTAAAACCATGACATCAAACTTCCTGGGTTTTGATCCCTATTTCTTAAATGAAGTATGGAGGAAACCTCCCTGAGATTCAATACTGACAGCCCCACATCACCAACCAATACAAAGAGTGAAATCTTCCACCTTAGGGGAACACTCCGCAATCCCATGTTGGAAATATTCCCCCTTGTGAAACACTTATCAACCCACCAATCCCCGCAAGATGTTAAACATGTGACCCATATGTACCTATAAGATATAAAACCAGTGACCCATTTGTCCCTACAAGACATTTAACATGTGACCCAAATTTCCACAAAATATATTAAACATGCATTGCATATATCCCCATAAGACCTTAAAGTAGTGATCCATTAGTCCCTGTAAGAATTTAAACCCATGCACCATGTATCCCTACAAGATGTTAAACATGGAATCCATATGTACCTGTAAGACATTAATCCTAGACCCATATATTGTAGGATGTTAAAATTGTGAACCATATTTCCCTATAATACATTAAACCTAAAAAAATTTTGTTCCCATAAGATCTTAAAACTATAACCCATATATCACTACAAGCCGTTAATTCTGTGAACCATCTATCACCACAAGATGTTAAGACTGTGACCCATATTTCCCTGCAGAACTTTAAAACTACAACTCAAGTATCCCCAAAAGATATTAAACCTGTGATCCACCTTTCCCCACATGGTGTTAAACTTTTGTGGTAATTCGGAATTTCTAAACCATAAAATTAAAATTTTATGCCTGAGGTAAAAATGCCTCACACGACTTACACCATTCGAGTTAACTACCTCATGGTCAATATGGGATTCTTTAGGTTACATTCCTAATATTTCTCTTTTGAGATGCATCTGATTTTAATAGGGTAAGAATTTACTGGTTCCCAAAAAATCCAATGTCCATAGATTCCCAGACATGCCCCAAGTTACTATCTACTCAAAACAAAGTTTGTTTCTCCATCATGATAGAACTAACATAAATAACTAGATACCTACACAATATGGAACTTGGAATAAGTTTTATGGACATGAAATAAATATATTATGGAGACTTATATTAGGAAACAAAATCCAAAGACGATTCCACAGAAGTAGGATTCGAAATCCCATTATCCTCTTTCAATAATGGAGATTACATAATTGATAAATGTGATGGAATAAATCCACCTTTAGAAATAAGGAATGCAGGGAAAGAAAAGTAGCACGTCACCGCCAGATGAAGAGAATGCACACATCTCTAGTGAAATTGTCAAAACAAAAATGGTGAACCTGATATGAAACTATTCTCCTTCAATTTTGGGGACTAGTAACATTAGGTAATCATTAGATTTACATGACACATGATCTATACATTTGATTATACATCCCACTAAGAAATATATGGGCCTAACATGAATCTCTTCTGTGATTTCAAAAATATAATGTTGGAAATCCACAGTCTCTGTGGGCCCCTCCTCTATTTTAGTAAGAATGGATAACATTGGAGAATTGGCCATTGCTTCCAATATATATTTACTGATGGTTTATTCTATATACATTAAAATACATAAGCAATAGTAAACTACTGACCAAAGGAAAATGTGCAGGGGTAGGGGAAATGTTATTTTAGTAATCCTTCATGACTATAATTCTACCGTGATAGCCACTGCACCTTCATTTACATGTAAAATATGCCCGATTTCACCATTTGATCTCATTTAGAGGAGGGTGATCGATGAAGGTTTTTTCTGATATAAACTAAAAGGGGTCATTCCCACTAGCTACATAGACCACCGTGATATTGAGGTATCCCTGAGGGTTGATTAGGGGGAATCCTCACTTTATTCTAATGGAAAACTACTTTGGGAGACTCTACCTTGATCTCTTTGAAAAATCAATCCCCTATTATGAGGATGTAGGGTATATTTGATCCATACCAATCATGAAAACTAACCGAGAGTTTTCTAGGAGGGCTCCCACCACACCTCTTATGTGACATCACCACTAAGTTCCATAGGTTTACAAGTAAATTGACTTCATCCTTGATCTGATGGCCATGGTCCATAACACCCAACACTGATACCAGTGTAATGTTCGAAACACTTCCCAAAAATAGGCATCACCTATAGCTCTAGTGGTCCCTTCCACTTTCGGTGTATCCCATCACATCCCTACAATAGGTGAATGAGGACCCATCTTCAACCTCCTTTGTTTTAGACCCCTTACACCTTTGAGGTTGGCCAGGTTGACTCTCTTAATCACTGAAATCATTAGTATCCTTTACAGTCCACCTCCTAATAAAGAGTATCAACATAGAGGTCATCCCCTAACTACCAACCACCATTGTGACAGTCCTCCCCATGCTAAAAACATGCCCTGCTCCGAAGAGACATTCTTGGGTGGGAGGGTGAACACCCGTCATGGGGGTCGTTGTTGTAGTGTAGATCACAACATGTATGGGGGTAGCTTAAGATAATATCAAAAATATAACTCTTGGGGAAGTCCCACAGAATTAGAGGTAGGTCCATAGGTAGTGTCATGTCACCATTGACCTCTAGAACTTGTATGTGACTGATGAATTGATCAGGGAACCTTCACCCTTACATCCAGAGTCCCAGGAATAAGCCTATAGATTAAGGATTACAATCCTAAAATATGAGGTCTATAAGATTTCAAGATCACTCTGTAGATACCTATAGGTGGAGTAAATTCTACTGTACAACCTAGTACTCATAGTTCATCCATCTCCATCACCATTAGTTTACCTCCTCTCCACCTACACACTAGAATTTAAAGAAATTTCAAGATCCAGGTTGATGCCCTCAGGTGATGGTGAGTACTCTACTAAGCCTCAAAGGGATTCTTCCACCCTTGTAAATGAGAAAGTGATAAAAACCACATCATACATGGATATAATCTTAATACTATCTCCGACTCCAATAGACATTCCATTATATAGTGGACGATTGACTTGGGCAGTGCCTCCTCTCCTGGAAAATTAGTAGAAAAATAGATCTGTATCAGTTCCACCACCCTTTTCTCACCCTATTACCACAAGTACTTAGACCAACCAGGGGAAGGACGCTCCCCCTTGTATTGAACAATATCATTTGTGGGAAATCCTAGACACTGACCAATTAAAAGTGATGTTTTCTTGACATCCAACTCCAAATATTTTCATCTCGAAGCCCCTCACTAAGGACCAGTTGGTTTTGTTTTATCTATAATATCTAGGATACATTTTGGAAACTTCAATCCCATCAGATGACTTACCCACGGAGCCACAAACACCTTAATTCCATTAAAAAAATTGTAATAGGGTTGAGATCATAGCTCTCCCTATATCGTAGCATTAGAAATCATATGGACACCACTAGAATCTGATAATAATATTTGTTAAGATCCTCATAGTGCTCCGTCATGTCATTAAATTGGCATCCAAACACATGATGATAAGATATTGGGAGAATTATACTACCCTATATTTCAGCCTTATTTTATGATAATGATGGGACTGGCAGTGCATCCAGCCTACCGACAGGGAAGTTTTCTCCCTAACCAGCAGCATGATAAATTAGTTCAGTATTAACCCTATAAAGGTTAAGGTAAATAGGAAAACCAATGATGGGAATTCTAGGGAATACTGTCATCAAGGGGCCATATAGTACCATAAATATCCCCCACGTAAGTTCTTGTACTCATTAGTAGAGACTAGAATAAAGTCTTGGGATTCCTCCCAATGAGACATTACCACCTGTAATCTAGCATATTTATGATGGAAGGGTATTAATGAGTTCACTAGACCATCCAAGGTTTTAAAAAAATATTAATTAGATCTTAGGATAGATTTATTTCTTAAGGATCTTTATGAATATAAAAGTATCATTGTTTATCTTACTATGAGAAGCACCTGGACCTTAAAAAATTGAAAGGGAACTTATCTCTCCTCTAATGGGGAACCTAGTCCACCTCAACCTAGAACCCTGATTTGAACTTTTTTCCCCATGTACTCAGTTAGTGAAGAAGATGGGGGCTACAAAAAATGACTGATATATGAGTGCACCCCCATCAAAGAAATTGGATTATCCTCATTGGAATCAATTCCATTCTACTTTCTAATTTGATGATCCCATCCCCACATTGGTCACCACTAATCCTCACCAAAACAATGTGATAACTCATCTCATCACCCATATCAAGGCTCTACAAACATGAAAAGTGACAATTCCACCTAATGGAAAGTAGTACCCCACATGAGTGGACCATGTTCGAGTGCCCCCATAATTTTTTAATCCCAAATTCACCCTTTTTAATGGGACGGTTGATCCAAAAAAGCATCTGGTCCACTTATCCTCATGGTGTGGTCAAATTTTGGGGACTCCAAAAAAATAGGAATCCTCCATGCTCTGATGCTTTGTATAGTATTTGGAAGGATCTACATTTTTATGGTATAGTAAACCACTGACATGTCCCATTGTTGGTTGGGAGGATATCCGATGTCACTTCCTTTACTAGTTTAGCTCCAAATCACACAAGATAAGGATAAATTACCTATTAAAATGAAAATATAGGATCGATGAGAAAGTTAAGTACTTCATCTCATTATGGAAGGGAATAACGTATTCACTCAACAAGCTAACTTCCCAGGAACAACTACTTATGATGGGAATAGAGAACATTATAAATGAGTTGGTCCCTACCCCTATATCCCTAAACTACCTAGGTGGATTTTGATAATTCTTAGAAAAGTATCATCGTATAGAATAATCCTTATAGCAGAGTAAAAAAATTGTCTCATGCGTTGACCCTTTCAACTCCTATGATAAGCTCCGTAAAAGAATTTACCTGTACCCCACTATGCTTTCTGAGGTTCCGGATCCTGTAAAACTATTGGCTCCATTACTGGATGAGATTATCTAAGACCAAACTCTCACATTATAACCCTTCTAGGTGCAACTTCAGCAATGAAAACCTAATTGATGAGAGAATGTGTCCATGATCCCTTTTCAAGGATAGGATCCTAGGATTCCTTTAAAAGAAATAAAAAAACAAGACCTACTCCTTTAAGGATGTGTAGGTCCTAGGGTACTTCATCTGTTCCTAGTAAAAGGGAGTCCTGATGTTTCTAGAATACATGAGACCCTAAGAGGCCGATATCACAAGATTCATCAGTCACTTACCTTATCACATAATCCTACTAAATTCCATAAAATAATTATTTGTCTTCAAAAATTTGTTCTAGGAACAATTAGATCATGCATTAGTCAGATTGGGAAACAACTTGTCACATGTGAAACATGTCTATGCTGACCTTTGTAGTGACAATGAATGATCGAGTGAGTGGGAAAAGGCTACCAACCATGATATACAGAATTAAAATGACTATTTGTCTTATAAGGTAGTTTCTCACACCCTTGGTATCATCCATTCTTACTTGAGCAAGCTAGAACCTCATGTGGTTACTAAAAATCCTTTGAGAACTACCTCTATATCTTTACAACAACCTCTAGAGTCTCAGAAGAATTGATATCAGTGACATAATTTAAGTCAGAGTACTCTACTAGTGCTAAAGCAAGTTCACACCCTTCGGGACTTCATGCCTCCTGAGTTGGGTGATACACCCAGGGTACATCTGGCCCAAACAATTCCACTAATAAAGAGCTTTAATATACCTCCATTAATATAGTTAAGCTAGTGTACCACTTCACAATTACCAACAATTAGAAATTCCATGTGATCCCCTCAGTCACCTTCTATCGATGCTATTAGATGAGAGGAATAGGAAATCCTAGTAGATATAATAATCATGTTAGTGCTTCAATATAGACCATCCATGACGATAAAACCATATAGCATGCCTAACATAGGGCTTAATAGGTGAATACCTCCCATTAAATGCCATAAAAAAGACCTTCATATCCAAATATATTAGTTTTTCGTGCAACTCATCCATGAGGTCACAAAAATTATCCACAAAAATACATGGGTTGTTCAGTGTAGAACAACTAACCAGAAGTAGAATTTTTCCAATAATAACCAGGCCCTATTGGTTCCACCAATGATATCTACTATAGCCCTACTAAATAACGATGCTCTATAGGAAAAAATATTACCCTGTAATAGAATATTGATGTTTTGAAGATTTTTTTTGGTATTTACACAAGTCTATAAATCCATGAGTTGTACCACCTATCAAAGGAAATATGTGAGTCTCTCTCCTGATCCTTGAAAATATCCCTTAAACTCATTGATGACGTAGTTTCTGATGAGGACTACTATGTAGAAGAAGTTGAGTTAGTGGAATTTGGTGCATTTATCTCATTTTTGAGAAGATGAGTGTGTCACTATTCAGGGGTACATACAACCATTATATATCACATGTAAATTTAATTTCGTAGAAATGAACCACTCCCTAGTGGATACCAGCTCTTAAATCACATTTATTTCGAACCATATGATCTATAAGGTAGGACATAAAGAATAAGATATAACTCCCATCAACTTGATAATTCAGGGGTGTGATAAGAGTGAGTAAAAGTTTCATGAAAAAATTTAGATTAAGAATAAATTTGGTGTCATGATATCAAGAATTGAATTTATGGTAGTCTCATAAGATATTGCTTACAACACACTATTGGGAAGACTCTAAATTTATTTACACATAATTGTCCCCTCTTCATTACAAAAGAGCCATATATACTCCCTTGATCTCCAAGTAGGGGTACTCAATGGGATGTGTCCACTTTTTACTCATGCGAGGCCTACTATTTAGATATGGGTTACTAAAAAAGGGACATAAAATAGGTCCAAATATATGGGGTTGAGCACATAAATTCCCCTAATGGTCTAATATACAATACATCCAATCCATGGATAGACTTGAGAGATAGATTCTTTATCCCAATTCATCGGTTAGATCCCATAATTCTAAACCTGTGTGGTTGTTTCATAGTCTCAAAGAAAATAGAGTTATCATAGATTACCTCATATTACTAAATAGGATAGGCCCACCAAATACCAAAAAACCATACTCATGTGAAGTACCATGTAGTTTTCCCCATGGCCATCAATCAATGCCATCCCCTCATGTTCTATAAAGTTGGGATGAATTGATAAAGGTATAAATATCACCATTGATTTGATATCTAGAGTTGACCTTACATACCGAAACCAAATGGAATTGGCTCAACAACTTCAATTTCAACAGTTTCCATAGAACATGAACCCCTCATCAAGGATTTCATATCTAGTAGAGCAGACACTAGTTCCTCTCTAAGGTTAGTTATCCTAGAAGAGTTGACTCCTCCCTTTGACCCATATATCAGATGAAGAAAAGGATTTAGAGGATGACCTCTTGCATTTGAAGAGTTTTTCTTCATGAAAATTGATGAGATTACCTAGGTGAACCTTTGTAATAAGGAATATTAGAGGCCGACACTTGTCACCACATCCGTGTTCCCATAGGAGTAGTATTAGTATACATACTTCCTGAAATATCACCCTGATGTATTCTCATGGAGATATAAAAACATCCATGGATAGACCTATAGGTTCCATTCATCGCATTTTCCTCCTAGTGGGTCATCACGGGTTCAAAAAACCCACTAAAAGATGCACCAATCTCATGGTTCTATGTTTGAGGCTGAGGTTAACTAGATTATTAAATCCAATTTTGTCAAGGAGGACCAATACCCAAGGTGGATAGATAATATTTTACTAGTTAGTAAGAATAATGGGAATATCTGAGTCTACATAAACTTTAAAGTCCTCAACTTCCATTATCCAAAAGATGATTTTTCCCTTCTGGTGATAGAGATGTTTATTGATGCTATAACTAGGTTCTACGTCCTCTCTGTCATGTATTGATACTCCAGATAAAAATAGATCTGGATAGCCACTAAGGATGAAAAGTCCACCACCTTCAGGGTACTCCAATGAACTTTCAACTACAAAGTGATGTATTTTGGCTTGAAGAATGTTGCATCCACTTCCCAGTACACCATACCCCACATATTTAAGAAAATTCTTGATACATTAAGTGGAGTGTTACATGGATGATCTGGTGGTCAAATCCTTCCATTTTCTAAACCATATCAAGGATATTGAGAATGTTTTTAGCTTCATCCTCTTAAGAGACTTGAATATGACCCCCTAAAGTGTGAATTTGTGGTAACCTTGGGAAAATTTATCAACATTGTATTAAGATACATTAGATTTGAGATTGACCTAGAGAAAATCAAGGATATCAATAAAATTCCACCCAAAAAAAACCAAGCATTTCAAGGCCTCAAGGCCCACTTAGCCTACATACGATAATTTATTAAAAATATAAACAGAATGTTTAATCCCTTTTACCAGATCCTGAAAAAAAGGCTCTACTTATTAGTGGGATGAAGAATACTATATTTCCTTTAAGTATATTAACTAGTTCTTTCTATAGTCTCTAGTTATGATTTCACCCATCTCATGAAAAACATTATTAAATTATGTGAAAACTCTATAATGGTCCCTAGGTACCCTTCTAACCCAAAAAAACAATGAGGTGAGGGAAAATATCTTATACAATCTTAGACACATGCTCCATGACATGGAGACGACATAATCGCCCATTGAGGAGAGTTTCCACATGATGGTCTTTGAAATTTATAATTTATAACAATATTTGTAGAATCATGTGATATAGATGGTGTCCTATCTATATGAAAAAAATTACATCCTCCATCACCTCATGATAAATGGATAATGGACAATATGGGTGGTAATCCTCTAGTAATTTGACATCAGGTTTATCCCACAAAAGGCTGTGAAAGTCTAGACATGAGCATACTTCTTGGACATGCAATATTCCACTAAAGAACTACCCTGGGATGTTGAATTTTTAAATGAATATATTCTCTCAGTGAACAATGTTTTAACTTGTTGGAATATTAATTTTAATTTTATCTCCTAGATTTTGACCAATAGAAGGCTCAATTACCCCAAGCTCAACAGTGTATGCCTAGGGATTTTCTTCATCACTATTTCTCATGAAACCTTTCTAAATAAATTATATTTGTCCTAATGCTGCACAAAAAATGAGGTAGAGTATTATTCCCCCATTATTGGTCTTGATTTGTCCTCAAAATAGATTTCCGATATTTATACATAAAGGTAGACTCCATTCATATCATCAAGAATATCAAGGGTAAATACATCATCATAAATAATGAATTTGTGCCTATTCTATGATGTACCCATCAACCAATGGGCCAATTTTCTTCCTAGATGAAGGTTTCCCATGTTCCTCAGACATAGAATGATTAAGATGATACTTTGGAAATACTAGTTGTATCTCTTGTAGAACCCAAATAGGATGACCTTACCGTTCATGTGACACACTAGCGAGTCATTTCACTTGCCACCCCAGATTATAGATATTAGTAGGTTTGTTAGATGTCTACAAGTACATCAATTCTAGGACCCTTAGTTCCCCACATAGTTGAGAAAATTATTGATTGGACATCTTCATTTTTTGATTATCTCCATCATGTAATTCTCCCATCAGAATGAGATGAGCATGAGTGAATCCATCAGCATGAAATGCAATTTACCCTGTAAAGTGGTCATATCCTTAAGAAAAACCTCTATATGCATGGGTTCACTGAGTTTATCCTCTTTTACATCCAAGGTTATGAGATAGCTCAGGTTATATATGTGTTCCATTCTAGATCTTGTGGGGATCACCAAGCAGGTCTTGATCTCTCTCATCAAATTACAAGGTTATAATTTTGGCCCACCATGGTTCATGATTACATTAGGTTCTACAAGAGTTGTTTTGTATGTAAATCCATGCTATCTTTGTGAATAAACCACCAGATATTCTCCACACTACCAAATATTCTTGTCCCATTATAGTATGGAGACCCAATGTAGTGGGTCTACATCTTCTAGTGATGGCTTGATAGTACAGTCTAATTTTGACTGCTAAAAAATTCTTTTAGAAATGGGAAGAAGAATTTCCCCTCACAAAAGTAAAAACATGGTTTGTGATTGAGCTTTTAATCTCACATCATCAATCCGTTTGGGGTGACTCACTCTATTCTCTAATACAACATCACCAAATCTTAGGTTCATGAGATTAAGAAACTATACGCTAAGTAAAACATTTGAAGCAACCATACTACTCTCTACCGTGCAATGAAAAAAGATCAAAATTAGGCATTCAGTGGGATCCTCTTTAACATATTTCTAAAAATAGAGGTCTAGAAAAGAAAGACCGGGACTAAAAATCCCCCTAATCCCCTTTGGCCCTATTTCAAGACAACACAAAATTCCACCTAGGTGACCCCATACTGCATGGTGAATGGAACATAGGTAGTATTACCCACTAAGGTTTAGCTTCCATCACTAGGAATGACTTTTTATAACCCTAAATAACTTAAAAGTATGATATAATTATATCTATAAGAGTTATAATCCCTTGAGAAAAATAGGATTCATGCCTTGCATAACTTAGAGAGGCACCAAAATAAGATAATGAGAGCATTCAACAAGGTGGTCTTCCTCAGATCATTCCTCTAGAGTGACATGGTACTAGATCTCATAACACTAATGATAACTAGTAAAGCCTTTGAATATGGATCCAAAATGGGAAAGAACTTACATTATCCAAAAGTTATATTCTAATGGAGCATACTCTTTAATCACTATGGTTAGAGAGCATGTCAGACCTTCCACCAACAATAATTTTCCATGAAGTACATCACATGAACATTTTGGTGAAATCTAGGCGACCTTTAAATACAGTAACTAGGGTAAAATATATATGGACATAAAATAATATCATCCCCTATAGTATAAGAATTATGACATTGAACTATTTTAATTTCCTTTTTCCTAGATCTATGACCTTAGAGTAGTAGTAGCCATAGTCCAAGTTGTACAAATTTAAACTGTAAAGGCTAACATCCTCAGAACATGACATTAAAATATGTCCTTACCTATTTAATAAATGCAACATAACTCACTTAATAAGTTTAATATGGATAAATAACCCAACAAAGTTAGAATATGACATTAATTTTTAGGCATACCCCTTTTTATAAGCACAAGATACGCCATAAAAACCATGGGTTTCCTTAATTCCCTTAAGAAAGGGGATAACTTTTAGAACTACTTGTGTCTTTAATTCCAATTTATTAGGATATGTAGTGACACCTTGACCCCTTGGCATTCGACCTTGTCACTAATTCATCATAAAACCTTCCTCCGGTGGGGAGGAATTACATTTTAAAACCATTGCTCTTTTGTCCCACTTATGTTCTAAGCATTACAAACCTAAATTATGTGCAGATTGTTTCAAGATATTTTTGTGAATCAAGGGATTGAATCATAATAAATTCACATTGGGTTTTACCTCATTCATTCCATGAAATAGTCCTTAAAACAAAAATTACCTTGTCCATTTTTCTCTAAATTCCATTGGTCTATAGATCATGACCTTAAAAAGCATGAAATTGTTTTAAGGATTTTGGTTTGAGGTGTGTAGGCTCTTTGTCCCCACCTTCATAACAAGTTTTATCTTTTAGGAACCATCCCAACAACCTCTAAGTACATACTGTTGGTCCAATAATTATGAACTTAAACTATATGCATCCAACCATTTATGTCTCCCCTCATTGACATGGCTTGCTTCATCCTAGGTGTCTGAATAAAAAAATGCCCCATCACTTTTTCACCACATCCTCACCAGAGAGGGCGTCACTCCTCCAACATTGGTCTCTTACCACACTATGTTCTTAAACTACATGTGGCTTGATTTACATTACCATGGGATATGTAGTGACTACCATATCTCATATATTGAGTCTAAACTTTATCATCAATTCACCGCATGTGGGTTCTTTCCTCCCTCAACATCACGATGTTGACTTGGGTATGGTTTTCCATGTTATGGGTGGCATATGTTCTCTTTTTCGCTTCTTCAACATCATGTTATCACACTTTCATGCCAAAAAACCATCCTTAAGATATCCACACACCATTATCCATGCACTACTACCATAAAAAAGAAACTTACCCTTTTTTATGAGCTTCAAGAAATTAGAATAGTATTATCCAGAGTCTGATTTGTATGACTTTAAAATGAAAATCCCAAAATCCTCAACACATGATGTTAAACTATATCCTAACCCCAAGTGAAATTTGGATAGATGATTTGAACAATATAGTTTGACAAAAAACTGAAACCCTCATCAAATGACATTAAAATATTTACTCTATGGAATGAACATATGATGCCTCATGTGAAAGCTATGATCTTATATGATTTCCTCACCAAAGAGGACAATACACCACCCTCGGTGTTAGTCTTCCACCGCACCGAGTTCCGGAACTATGTTTGGATTGATTCTCATTCCCACAGAAGATGCAGTGATGCCTAGGTCTCATATCCTATATCCAAACCCCACCATAAAATCATTACAAGTATTTCATATATTAACATCATGATGTCAACATGTGTGTAGTTCATCTTGGATGTTTGTGTAGAAAATGGCCTCTTTGGACCTCCTTTAACATCAAGTTATCAATATTAATTACCACAAAAGACTCTTTATTACACAAGCACCCTTTGGTCTGAGCTTCATGACCATAAAATAGAAGAATCTATATCCAAGATGTATAAATTCGAACTAAATAGCCCGAAAACTATAGAGAATTACATTACACTCTAGCCTTTCCCTATGTAAAACAAGGATTCCTTATATGAAAATTATTGTATTACAAAAAGATAATGTCCTCAACACATGAAATTAAACTATAAACTTACCTTATATAAAATTAGGATACCTCATATGAAAAGTATGGGATGGCCAGAACCAACATCCTCATCACACATTATTAAAATATGGTCTTACTCTATGATATGAACATAATATTCTTTATATGAAAAAATATGAGATTATTCGATGTAGTCACCAAAGAGGACATGAACCCAACTAGTATTGGTCTTCTACTATGCTGAGATCCAGAAATACATATGACTTGATTCCCATTCACATAGGATATTTAGTGATTCCCGTATATTATATCATGGGTCTAACCCTATCATTAATTCATTTCAGGGCCCCCTTGGTCTAGGATTGATTATCACCTACAGGCATGATTTTCCATCGGATTTGAGAACAGGGTAAAATATCTCCCAGTATACTCGACATTCCATATAGGACATTCCCCTCTCCCACTTTTGTGCTTCCTTATTTCATCTATTTATATAATAATCATTCATCTAATCAAAACATGCTCTTTAACAGTGATGGATACTAGAAACACCAGCTAACCTACCAAACTAGGATCATGCATTGAATGTTGCTCAGTATTAGATGGTGGCTCCTATGTTTCAAAATCAGTTGATGGTCAATCCCACATTTATTCACCCCATTATTTGTTGGAATAGGTATAGAACCTATGTTTTGAATATGTATAGTAATTGTTCCTCACCCATTCGTCATTCCCCATTTACTATCCTAGTCTTGGAAGTCATGATCTACACTCACTGTACTTCCATTGGTCGGTCACTTTTTCCCCTTGTTATTCTCTCCCCTATAAAGAACAAGAACTCCACACCACTCCTTATTTCTTTCATCGATCACGGATCAAGTGGGATTAGTAATTGGGAGGGAGTTTTCCTCATGAAAGGTTGAGATTCATATGATTCCCTTTTTTCTAAACACTATGTCCATAATATAGAATACCAAGTTTGGGTGACACAATGTTAAACCACATGCAAGTCACCTTGGGAATGTTTGATGTCACTCCGGGCCTCATTAACCAACAATTCATGTCCAATTTACACTCTTTCAAACTACACTTGTGATTTTGGGACATTCAATCATCGATCCAAACTCTACGATCTTAAACTAGGAGCCTAGGTCCAAACCACATGACATTAAATTTTGTACAATATTTCTAAGAGATATTCCATTTGGAAGGGCCTCGAAGGATCCATGTTCACATATGGTTACCTATCCCCTATACTGAACTCATTACATTGAGACATGAAACCCATGGACAAAGCATCATGACCTTAAATTTTGTGTGACTTTTCCTAGATTATTTTTCATGGTGATGGGAAACATGGGCACACTATTCCCATTGATTTTGAAAAATATAGAATCATAAGAACTTTTCTAGAACAAAACCCCCATAGGTCCAAGTATTATGACCTTAAACTATTTACAATATCATTTTATAAGTCCTATGACCTTAAAATAGGAGTCGTGATCCATGATTTATGAAAATAAATTATTTTTAACCCCATAGTATAAGAATTAAGACCTTTAAATATAAGAAAAATATTGTTCTGAATGGTATGTCCTTAAACTGCCAATCGAAAGAGGCAGAACTACCTGTCATTTTAAAAATCGATAGATGAAACCTGAGAAAGAGTTAGACTCCTCCCTTCCAGGGCACTCGCATGACTTTAAAAAAAATAAGGGGATAAAAATAAATATGTACAATGCCATCAATAACCCACTATGGACCACCATAAAAACCTGGATGTTCTTGCTGAACACATTAGCTTAGTAGAAGGTTACAACCAAATATAAATCTCTATTTCCCACAAAATATCTTATAGGGTTATCCCCACTGTGTTACAATCTTATGCTTCTGTCACCTTGGTTGGGAAGGTTTTATTCTTGTCGGTTCACACATCCTGGCCACCTTGGCTTAGATGCCTTCCTGTGTACACACTCTGAAATATTAAAGATGACATTTTGAGATAAGAACCATGTTTCAGAAACTTTTAATGCATGACTTTATTTTTTGGTCCCTATACTCAAAAAATGATACTGGATGTTGTGTTTCAAACACGGTCAGAATTCATCCTCTATTGTTGTGCCACCCTCCTTTATATTCCAAATCCTTGAAGTCTCAAATCAAGATCTTTATAACCCAATTTTATTTTTGTATAATTCAATAACCTTTTAATTACCCCAATATTTTATCTAGAACATGTTTGGAAATGAAGTCCATCATATAAATAACCCTGTTCTCAAGCTATAACTCTTCTGGTTTGGACACTCATAGTGTTCGATATACAAGTTAATACCTCGACTATTTAAACTATATTTATCATAGTCATATAAATGAAAAATATTATGTTTTGAACCTTTTTCTCACACTGATCATTTATCATGTGGGATTATGGATTCATTATTTATTTCCTTGTCAATATGATTTAGATGTAGTGAAAATAATGAATTTAAGAATACAAGATGTTTAAGAAACCATTCCAAATATCACATAGGGTTGTAAAATTGTTGGAGACTATCCTTTATCTCAAGATAAGGTTAAACCACATCGTGATAAGCCTTAGTGATTGAGAATTCGAGCTTAGACAACCACTTTTGGGTAGCCTCTATAGTCCAATGCCATTCCTCCAGATCAATTTCCTCCTCTTTAATGGTAGGGAACACTTCTTCAGCCTTAATTTTTACCCTATCCTACTCATCCTAGAACTCAAACACAAAAGAAGTTGTCTCTTATTCCTTAGACTCAACTTATTCCAATTGATCCCTCAATTTTATGACAATTCCTTCTTAAGAAGTGATGATGGATGTATGTTCTCGCACCTTCCCTTCTAGGCGAGTGATCTCCACTTTGACTTTCTAGAGAGCATGAGTGGCCACAACCTTCTTCTCATGCTAGGAAATGTCAAATTTATACCATTCAGTATATTCCGATTCAATTAAGAAGTCCCAACCTAGTGCATGGTGGTTGCTATAATCCACCCCTTCAGTCCCCAAAATGACTAACCAATGGCCTAAAGATCCCACCTGGCTTGGCAGAGAGTCCAGGGGAGTGCGAGTGATGAAATTATACACACTCCTCCACACATTAAATTAGAGGAATAAATTTTCCATTGAAACATTCGATCCATAATCCTCTATGTTCTCATTCAACATAGGCTCGTATATAGGGAAAACCATCAACAAATTGGTGGAAGGGTCATTTATGGGAATGTCCTCAGGTGGGAAGAGCCCTAGGTCTAGGGGAAACACACCCTATCCATACCCTATATTTATAGTGACAGCTCGAACCACCTCCTATGGAATTTCATAGGAAGGATTGGAAACCACAAATTCCTCGAATTAATCCATAAGTGGCATGATATCAACTACATTTTTGAGGTCTAAACTCTAGAAACTACTACTGATGGAACTTCTAAAATAGGTGAAATCATCATAATGTCCCTGATCACCTTGGTTACCAGAATGATTTTCATTTCCTACATTGAGGCTTTGTCACCAAAAACCTCCCCTGCTAGCACTTACATGGTAAACTCAGCTACCACAAGATACTCAAAATCTTTTTTAGAGGCATGGAATCATCCCTAGTCATTTCCCCTAGTTCGAGCATCACCGTAGCAGGCTAAGCTCCAAACACGATCCAAACTTCAATTTATAGAATTGGCTTATCCGAGTGTGAATTGTGAGAGGAAAAACAAGAAAGAAAAATAATAAAAGAGTAAAGGTATTATCCTAATTGTAAAACTCAATGGAAAAACTATAAATATTTATGGGAAGTACACATAGAGACGGTGTTCAAAAAATATCCATGATCTTAGTTGTAGGTTCCACTTCAACCGGTAGTCGGTAATCTATGAGCATGAAATTAGTGAGAGGCCCCATGACCCCCCTCATCAAGGGATGGGGATTCCTCATCATTTGTTGGAGGTTCATCAAAACCTTTCCCTATTCCTTTATTTATGATTCATACCCAAGTAGAAATGAATTTAGGCAGTAATCTTTGTGGTTGGGTAGTGTCAAATAGAAACAAGATCAAAATATTTACTTAATCAATGGAATGATTCTCATCCCTAGGGGGTTTTTATTGGCAATGATTTCCTATAACTCCTTCATTACTTCTACCTCGACCACATCGGCATCCAACCAGTCAACCAAGATTCCTGTAGAGGATGACATGCCCAAAAAAATTTTACTCATTCAATCATGGGACACATGATGGTGTGAGTGTGGATCATGTCTTCCAGCTCCACCATTCATTAAATCAACTCATCATGGGAAACATGAAAACTTTCCCTTTTATGAACCAAATTGGTGAGGAACATTCCCTTAGAATAGAGATTCTTCCATATCCCATGAAGAGAGGTGATATGTTTATGGATTCTCCAACTCTCACAGGTGTCAAGAAATAAAACTTCACTGGGAACATCTAGCCAACATTATCACTTCATCAAACCTTGGATGTATTCCCTCAAAAATTCTTATGAGGGTCTTCCTTCATCTTAAATCCACATAATCATAATTTTTAGGCTTGTTGTTTCTCCCTTACCTACAGTTTACACCTATTTAGGACTTGTAATTTCCAGCTGTACAACCATCACTCTACCCACCAGACCGCCTCTGACTCTACAACGTGCCTTCCCAACCACTCACCAATAACCCCATTACCAAGGTATATCTTATTCCTCATTATCTGGTGTTAATTTCCTCCTTATCAGGTGCCTATGATATGTGCTCTCCAATCATAATTCATACTCTTGGACAAGCCCATAATTAGTGGTGAGTGGCAGTAACCCATTCCACACTTATCCTTTCTCATGAAAAAACATGCACCACATATGCCAGAGGACTGAGGGGTGGAATTCAATGTGTATCCCCATATACACCTTCAAGGTCAGCCTATGGAGGCACCAAAACTACCATACAATGTGACATGGGGTGTACAAATCACAATTCACCTTGAATTCCACCATGGGCACCAATAACCCACAATGAAAATCTAGTAGGTATGAAAATTTATTGATAGACCTTGTGCCAGCATTAGTTACCATCCCATGACAAGGGGAAACAGATGGAAAATGAAGTTTTCAACTAGCATGATCCTTACTAATTAATTCATTAAGCCCAAGATAAGAGGCTGAATCCGAGATATTTTAAGGATAAATGGCTGAAAATATATGACGGTTAGAGATATAGGGTTTAGATACTCATATCCCCCATGTAAGTGGGAATCCAACTGTACATCAAAAGAAGGTTCTAAAGACATGGAGTGTTTCTTCCTCTTTACAATGTGGTGTAACACTGTGTACATATTTTCCAAGATTGGTACCTCTTGGTTGATGCATTACCCCATTTCCAACATCTCTACCATGATGAGGGTGCTTGGTCTTACCCCCATGTGTGTATCCTAATCTGGGAGTTTCCAAACATAGATTAACATGGAAATAAATCATTATAGACTAACATTGGGAGCCATGGGATTTATGTTGTATCCCCAAATTTGATTTCAATCTCCTCCAAGATTCTCTAATAGGAGTGTTCCTTGCCTTGTTGACTTGCCTTTGGACACTAACATGGCCTCCCCAATAGTTGGTCCACTGGTTTATTCAAAAAGTACTTGAACCATTATTTCAAAGTTAAATCCTTAATACTTGGTTTTTGGTCACTCTTCCCCTACATGAAGCACAATGAAACCATTATGATTGCTAGTATCAACTTTGGGTCATCCTATAAATCCTTGACTATGTGGAATTCATCATACATATCCCCCTAGATAGGTATTTTGACAATGTGGAAGAGGTACCATAAGAAAATGTGGAACTCCCATTGATTTAGATGAATTGTGTTCGTCCTGGGTGACCACATGCTCATCAAAACCAGCATAATGTCCAGGTGGGGGTAAATTTCAAACTAAAAAGTCCATGCTGCCTCATAATTCCTGAAATAATTTAGCTCCACCTCCAATTTGTGATAGGAATGGTAGACCAAGTATGCACAGTCCCATTTGTATATGAAGTTACCACCTTGGTACAGATCCCAATACTTTTTCCACCCTTTGAGGTGGTTCATCAATCTTACATTAAGGATGTTCTCTCGCTGGGAGGGGAGACAATTCCACCTTAAATTCCCTCTTTTGATGTTTTTCATGTGATTCTATAGGGTATGGGTGGTAAGAGATGTGTAGTCCTTCATAATGTGGCCTCCAATAGGCCTGTGGCACTAGTACTACCATGGTATGCTCCCGAACTAGTAGGAGGGATCATATCGATTAGCACTTGGGTTAGACACATCATACCTCAGCCTAAAACTATGTAATGGAAGCCACTTGAACAAGGGGTAGTCATGCTAAGACTCTATCAGAAATTTCATGGGTTAATCAAGATCCAACAACATCCAGACTCATTATTCAATCATGATATTTCCAACTATCTCCCTCCAATGATCATTGAAATACTAAGCACCATAAGTGACCATTTTATCAGATGTATAAAATTTCTAGAGCTACATCATGAAGATCTATTTGCCAAGGTCATGTTCGATAAAGTCTCAATGTTCATGTTAGCTTTTTCATGGAATTACAATTCATAAAAGTGATTAATTTCATGAGGGTAGAGGATTGAGATCACAAAATTCTTGTGAAAGTCATGAGTTTCATGAAAATATATCAATGGACCATATTTTGAAAAAATATCATGGTCCCCTTAGGGACCCTTCCCCCTATTTATAAGCATAAGGTCTGGCCCAGTTTTGCGAACAAGTCTTCTCAATCGCTAATTTTCAGAATTTTTTCCCTTAGAATCAAACTTTCCTCTCCCTCCCCAAATCCAATTATGATGTGGGGGGTTGACATTTTTTGACACCAAAATACACATTTCACAATAGATGTCATGGATGAAATGACTAGTTTGAAGTAAATTTAGGCCAAAATTGCCAAAAAATGCACATAAGAGAATAGTTCACAAAGGTAAAAAGAATTATGAACATCTCCACTTCAAAAACTTCCCATGAATTATAGAGCTTGAGGTTGTAACCTCTGTGCAGGGTAAACCCTATTCGTGGATTTTCCTAGAAGTGAAAAGATTTATGAGGTAAAATTAGTGCAGTGTAACTCCATTTTATGAAACCCTATCACTTCATGAATCTCATTATCTTCTACAAAAGCCTCTATATTTTGATAAATTGATTGCATTTTCTCTAGTGGGTCAATAAATACAACTGTATGCTAGAATTTTAAGAGGGTTTGAACCCTTATATTGTGAGAAAAGATCATTCCCAAAGCTAGCCATCATTTGAGAATTCACCTCACAAGTGTTTTTGGGAAACTAAAACCAAGGTAGATATGCCTTTCACAATGATCGATGGCCTTCACATAAGAATAAATCCATTTTATTATCTTGTGGTTTCATAAGATATTTATCCTTAGTAAAATCAACCCCATGGGAACAATGACATCACATCGAGGAAGGGCCACCCTATTTTATGAAACATGCTCATTCACAAGACTCATAGCCTTCATGAAACACCTATTTTTCATGAACTGCAACCATCATGAAAAAAAATCCTATATGCCTCCCCATGGTGTCTCCATTAATAGAATACCATTTCAAAAATGATGATTGTAAGAACCTGGACCTTCTTTTCAGGTATGTTTTTCCTTTTTCTGGAGTTTTTGAGAAAAGAGGTGTATTTGGAAATTTTTGATGTACATGCCGTGTACTTTAGGAGTACATGCCATGTACTTCATTTCCACAGAAGGCCATGTGCTGGCTGTGTCATGGACAAACACATGGTTATGTGGGGTGATGTGAAGGCCACCTAAAGTAGAGTACAAAAGAGTCGAGTACACGCTGTGTACTCCAAAAGTACACACTGTGTATTTTGTTTTTTTTCATTAAACGCACTGGGTCCGAATCATACAGACAGAACCGTATTCATCTAGAATTTCATTATCCGAGAAAACCCACATGACCATAGATCTTCGATAAACCCCTGATCTTCTGCCCATCCTCTGGATCGATCTCCGTCGTTTGGGTTGGAATCACATCGGTGAGTTCTCTCTTTTTCTAAAGCATTGTTTCCCAATTCCTCCTCTTTTCCAAGTTATCATGGGTTGAATGGTTTATGCTTTTTCATAGATCTACAATGTTCTATGGAGATTAAAGCTTCTAGGTTCAATTATATTTATCTCCTAACCCCGAGGTAGGTGGTTTGTGCCTTTCGGTAGGAAGTCTTTGAGTTATATGTGCATTTTCTCCCAATACCCATGAATGGGGTATTTCGTGTTTACCGTTTTAGCCCTATTGTTTCTCTGCCATGCTGATATGCCTGAGTAGATGATAATTGATTCTAAATAGTTTGAACTATTATGCTTTGGATGTTTTGACCATGCATGTTTTCCTTGGATATGACCTTTGGGTCTAGTTTTCATGTTAGGATGATCTTTTCTATCCATACCTAGTATTATAGGATGGCGTGCCTGTTCTTCTATTATGATGTTGTGCTATAGAATACTAGCCAAGTAGTTCTTGAGGTTTATTTGGGCCATTAAGCGCTACTACACATGCTTGACTAACACTGGGCCGTGAGAACCTAGTGTATAGATCATTGGGAGAATTGACGTTGAGGGCTTCTACAGAGTGTCTTTATAATTATACAAAGAGAGACCACATGGGGAATTGATGTTGAGTTCTTCCTCTGAGTTTCTATAGTTCTCGACTTGGTCTACAAGGGGAATTGACGTTGAGTGCTTCCCTAGAGTGCCTTTAGTACAATATGAGAATGTAGGGGGAATTGACGACGAGTGCTTCCTCAGAGAGTCTATAATTTATCTGAACTAGAGGGGATATGATGTGGGTACTTCCCAAAGGGTTACCTATTGTGTTATTTGTTTTTCTTTTTCATGATGTGTGGTGTTTTGAATGCTTAAAACTGTGGATTGTTTACTGCTAAGTGCTTTCATTGTTTACTGCATTCTGTACTTTTACCTACCATATACTCACTAACTGTTAGGCATAGATCTTCAGGTGGTTGCCTACTGGGATTTAGTCTCACACCTTGTTATGGTGATTTTGAGCCCAAAAAAATTATATTTCTATAGGTATAGACAAGGGCAATGACCATTCAACTTTAGGTACTTGATTTCATTGGAGCTGGTGAGCATGGGACCAAGCTGAGGATCGTAATGTTGAGGAGTGGCTCATCTGTTTCCTTTTGTACTTTGGTTTAGTATTGTATTCAGCATTTTGACTTGTTTGGATACTTTCCTAGACATGTATGTATCATGCATCATTTATACATATATTTCTTCAGTTGTTTCTTTATCAGTCTTCCATTGTTTACTACTGTTGGATATTTATTGATTCTGCTATTGTCTATTTGTTCCTCTTCCACTGTGTACTCTGCCAATGAGGGAATAATTTCCTTACTGTCACACCCAAGGCCCTCTCTACTAGTTGGTAGCCTCTGGAATTTGAGGAATGCTATTGAGGCCATGTGACCAACTAGGTACGAGGCGCCTCTGGGTGGCTTGCAGAACCGGGATGTTAAAAAGTGGTATCAAAGGGTCTCTTTTCTCTTGACTTATTGTTTGGAGCCTTTAGCCAGGGATAGGATGGAATAGGTACTTGGTAATAATATGTGCCTGGGAGTAGCTAACCCATGTATAAGGAAAGCCAATCTACCTTGTTTAATTTCAATTTTTATGGTTTTTCAATTATTACTGTTGATTCAAGTTTCACAGTTGGGTGATTCAAATGTTATAGGCGGTTACTGTTGATGTTATTGAGGTTTTATTTCTATCAAAACCCGATGAAATGAGGGTGTGCCATCTCATCCATCATATAGGCACTTGCTAAAAATCACATGACATGCATTCTTTCCATGCCATCTATGATGCAATAGTGATTTCATGTTGTTGTGATAGATGTTGTGTAGAATATTCCTGCTGTTGTGATAGATGCCATGATAGAAATAACTGCTGTTTGATAGGGAATTGTGTGTAAGGTTTTATTTGAATGAAAACCAAACTGTGAGTCTTGAGGTGTTATGGGCCCTCATGGACCGGAATTTGGTGGATCATTGTACCGTTTTCTTGTTTATAACTTGTATGGGATGCCAAACTTTGATTTGTGGGGAGTATGGGCCCTCACAAATCAAAATTTTGTACTCTCAATGCTTGTTTTAGTGTTTTCTAGGTTCCACTGTAGTTTATAAGGGTTAATGTACCAGAAAACCCAGAATAAACGTTGTGTAATGTTAAGTACATGCCATGTATTCTTATATTCAGGAAGAAACAGTTTTCTTAAGTACATGCCGTGTACATTATGTACATGCCGTGTAGTCTTTAACCTTGTCGTAGGCCACATGGGTAGAGACACAGGATGGGAAAAGTCTAGTGGAAACACATCGTGTCCACATTGAACACACCGTTTAGTATAATCCTAGGAACTCGGCCGTGTATCTTACAACACGGGTTGGTGGAGTCTCTTCTTATACATGCCGTGTCCCCGTTGAACATGATGTGTAGTCTGAACCAGGTACTCGGTTGTGTCATGAACAACATGGGTTGGTGTTATCCTTTCTCATACATTCCATGCCGGTCTGGAACATGCCGTGTAGTTGGGGCCATGTGTCTGACCACATCACTAACAACACGGGCTTGGTGAAGCTTGTCCAGTACCCACTGTTTCTACCTTTAACACGCCATATATTCTTGTCTTTGGAAAGCCATGTGGCTTAACCGTGTAGAAGGACCCTGGCAGGGGAAGAAGATTCAAGTATATGCCGTGTGTTTTGAGAACATACCGTGTGTTTGGGGTGTTACACGACCAGTTTAGGCAATAATACATGCCCATGTGAATGACTTCAGGGAACATGTAGTGTCGGTAGTGTATACGCCATGCAGTCATGTTTCTTAAAACTTGAATGTTTTCTTCCTCTTGTTATCTTCTTACACTCCTTGTTTTCAGTCCTTGATAATTAGGATCTAAGGTGTGCACTTGACCATTCAGAGTCATGCCACTGAGATGCCCTCCAGTTGTGCGCCAATATCCAGGCGATGATCAGACACCGGACATGGCTGATCAGGGACCACCTGCAGATCCTCCTATTCTGACAATCTTAGCACCAACTGTTATAACAGTTACTGGTGCTAATGCATAGTTTAGGGAAGGCTTCATGAGGATGATGAAAACATTTCAGGGAGCGCCGCCTCCTGCCCTATCGATGGCCGATTTGACGTGGGTCTTCCAGCAGCAGCATCATCCCACTTTCTCAATGGAAGGAGGACCTCAGGCTGCAGAGTCATGGCTTGAAGCCATGCTAATGATCTTTTAGCATCTGGAGACACCTCCAGAGATGAGATTTAATCTCGCTACCAATATTCTATGAGATTCCACCAAGAGATGGTGGGATGTAATCTCATAGGCAGGTTATCAGCAGGTTATGGATTGGGAGGAGTTCCAGCACATCTTCTATGACTACTTATATCAGGAGACCTTGAGGGCCGACCGAGCCCGTGAGTTTATGAGCCTTGAGCAGGGTACCCTATCGGTTATGGAGTACTCCTCTCGTTTCACTGAGCTTCAGCATTTCACACCATTCATGGGAAGTGATGGGTTATTTCTTGCAAGGAAGTATGAGGATGGCCTTAGACAGGACATACGATCTCAGGTGAATATCATCATGTTGACATCCATCCCTTCTATAGTCAATCAGGCACTGATCACGGAACAGAATCTGAGAGAATATGGAGTTGTGAGCTAGAGTGGCTCGACATCCTGAGTTAGTGCTCCACTAGCTGATAGCCGGAAGTGCCGCATGGAGAATACATGGGGAGATCCGAGTAGGTGGGATGCATCTTTTAGTAGCCAGGTGGTGTGCTACCAGTGTGGGAAAAGTGGGAATACGAGGCCACAGTGCCATGGAGATCCGGTGGCGTACCGATATTGCAGAAATTTGGTACACCTTCAGCGTTTTTATCAGATCTTTTCACCAGCAGCTGGTGACATGGGTACATCTATGACTCCTCATACAAGTGCAACTCCACCAGTTTCTCACCAGTCTAGAAACTAGAGTTCTTCCAACCATTCAGGCTGAGGTGGAGGTTGTTGCCGCGGTGGTCAGTCACCAGGCTACCAGTGACAACAAGGTGGATCAGCTCCGAGCAGTCAGGATTGGTCATAGGGCCGCGGAGCTGGCCAGACTTTTGTAGTGGAGCAGATCCATCTAGAGTAGGATCCAAGCCCCTCTACAATTCGAGGTACGATCATAGTTGCCTTGGTTTTATCTTCAACTCTTTTTCGATAATGGTGCTACGCATATCTTTATATCTATCGCTATTGTGGAGACCCTTAGGCTCTGTATCTTTTCATCTGTTGATGCTTTGACACTAGACACTCTATTGGGGACAAGAACATCTGTTGTACGTCAGTGCAAGGAGTGCCCTCTTGAGGTTGGTGGGTGTCACTTGCTTTGGGATCTCTATGTCCTAGAGATGACAATCTATGATGTCATTCTCAGAATGGACTGGATAGTTCCCTTCTAGGAAGTTGTGGAATATTATTGCTACAGGGTGAGTTTGATATCACCATAGGGTGGATCGTTTCTTTATAAGGGAGAGTGGGATGTCCGGGAGAGTAGAGTGGGTCCAGAGCATCATTGGTTGGGAGCAGTTACAACCCAGATTTCTAGTCTTTATCTGGATGACTAGAGGAATTCATAGTTAGACTTTCCTCCAGTGGTGGATCATTTAAGATATGTCTTTCCAGAGGACATTTCAGGTTTTCCTCCAGAGCGCAATGTAGAATTTTATATTGATCTTGTGTCAGGGGCAACACTGGTGTCCATTCCTCCTTATAGGATGGCTACACCAGAGTTGCTGGAGTTCAAGAAATAGTTGGAGGAGTTGTAGGCCAAGGGTTTCATCTGACCTAGTACTTTTCCTTGGGGTTCGCCTATCCTATTTGGGAAGAAGTTATATGTTACCCTTAGGATTTTTGTGGATTATCGGATGCTGAACCAGTCGATGGTCAAGAACCGATATCCCTTGCCTAGGATTTATGATCTCTTTTATCAGATTTGAGGAGCTCGGGTGTTCTTGAAGATTGAATTGAGGACCAGTTATCATCAGTTGCACGTTAGACCATATGATATACCTCTCATAGACTTTCAGAGTAGGTATGGTCTATACGAGTATATGGTTATTTCGTTTGGTCTCACGAATGCACATGCGGTTTTCGTGGCACTGATGAACCAAGTGTTCCATCCATACTTGGATTCATTTGTGGTTATTTTCGTGGATGATATATTGGTGTACTCTCACACTCGACATGACCATGCTACCCATCTTTAGATCATTTTGAGTACACTGAGGGAGCATCAATTATATTCTAAGCTCTCAAAATGCCGCTTTTGGATGGACCAGATTCACTTGTTGGATCATGTTATCTCAGAGATAGGAGTGTTAGTAGACCTATAAAAAGTGAGTGGGGTAGTTTCTTGGCAGTATCCAAAGAACTTCTTTGAGGTGCATAGTTTTATAGGGCTATCTCAATACTACATGCACTTAATACATGACTTTTCATACTTAGCATCACCACTAACAGGTCTGACCAAGAAGGGTGCGAAGTTCTTATGGTCAGATTCTTGTGAGTCAGCCTTTTAGGAGCTAAAAGGGAGGTCGACTTCAAAACCGATACTAGTCTTGCCAGTGCTGGGAAAGAGGTACACCATTTACTGCGATGCATCATGTAACAGAATGGGAGATGTTCTTATGTAGGGAGATGGAGTCGTTGCGTATGGGTCTCAGTAATTGAGGTCACATGAGAAGAATTACCAGATGCATGATCTGGAGTTGGCAACTATTGTTCATGCCTTACAATGTTGGAGACATTATCTTCTGGGAGAGAACTTTGTAGTTTTCATCGAATACAAGAGTCTTAAGTACATCTTCACTCAGCGTGATCTGAATTTGAGACAACGAAGGTGGGTTAAGTAACATCAGCCTTTTGACATTGATCTTGCCTACACGTCGGGGAAAGGCAACAGAGTGGCTGATGAATTGAGTAAGAGGACTCATATATAGGCATTTCGGTAGGCTAGCAATGAGTGGTAGCTTATGGATATGTTTTCTGAGATGCATTTGGAGGTGCATGATATACAGGGGCAGAATTTTCTATCTTCTGTAGCTATTACCTCTACCCTTCTTGAGAAAGTACGAATGAGGAAACTATCAGATTATGAAGGCCTAGTCCTATGGGAAAGCATGTTCGGAGAGGATCCTATTCCTGGGTGCACCATAGGCAAAGATGAGATCTTGTGTTTCTAGGGATGTGTATGGGTGCCAAAAGATATATGCGAGGAGTTGATGTAGGAATTTCATTCCTGAGTTTGGGTAGTTCATCCTGGTGTCACCAAGATGTATCATGATCTACACCATCAGTATTGGTGGCCAGGTATGAAGAGGGACATTGCTGGATTCATTATGAGGTGTTCCACTTATTAGTAGGTGAAGGTGGAGCATCAACGACCAACACAGCTTTTACAGTAGTTACCCATTTCTTAGTGGAAGTGGAATGATGTTGTGGGGAATTCGTGACCTGTTTACCGAGGTCAACTTGAGGTAATGACACAGTTTGGGTTGTCATTGACAGACTCATGAAGGTTGCTCACTTATTACCGATCAAGGATACCTTTAGTGTCGATGAGATAGGGTGGTTGTACATCCGAGAGATTTTACGTATCCATGGAGATCAACAATCCATTGTTTCAAACAGGGATGATTGTTTTATTTCTCGGGTCTGGAAGGGGCTTCAGAAGGCTTTGTGCACATAGGTACTTTTGAGTACATCTTACCATCCTCAGAAATATGACCAGTTGAAGCGTACAATTTAGGTGTTTGAGGATATGCTCAGAGCGTGCATTCTAGATTTTGTAGGTTCTTGGTAGAAGCATACAACTCTTGTAGAGTTTTCCTAGAACAGTTGTTTTCAAGAAACTATTCAGATGCCACCTTATGAGTATTTGTATAATAGGCCATGCTGATCTCCCTTATGTTGGATGAAGGTTGGAGAGACAGCTTCGCTGGGCCCTCATCTTGTTCAGGAGACCATAGCGCAGATAGAGTTGATTCAGAAGAGGATGGTTATGACATAGTCTCGACAGAAGTACAATGCTGATCTGCAGAGATGACCTATGGAGTTCGAGGTCGGGGATTAGGTTTTTCTACGTGTCACACCGAGGTTGGGACAAAAGAGGATTAAGAGACATGGTAATCTTTCACCTAGGTACATCGATCCGTTTGATGTGTTAGAGGGAGTTGGGCTAGTTTCTTGTTAGTTGTAGTTACCTCAGAGGTACCGAGATATGCATAATGTTTTTTATGTATCTCAACTCTGACGTTACTTTTCAGACCTGTCTCGTGTCTTTCAACCCAAGGAGGTTGATCTCTAAGTGGATGTGTCATTTGAGGAGCATCCTATCTGGATTGTGGACCACAGTACAAAGGTTCCTCGTGGCTGGTTTTTCCCCTTGGTATGAGTGTTGTGGCAACACGAGCGGGTACAGGACAAGACATGGAAGTGGGAGGTTGATGTACGAGCTCAGTGTCCAGAACTATTAGAGGTTTCTTCTTCTACACCACTCTAGGGAAATTTGGGGATGAATTTCTTTAAGGGTGGAATTTTGTAAGAACCCAGACCTTCTTTTCAGGTATGTTTTCCCTTTTTCTGGAGTTTTTGAGAAAAGAGGAATTTATAGAAATTTTTGAAGTACACACTATGTAATTTATGAGTACACTCCGTGTACATCGTTGACATAGAAGGCCGTGTGTGGGCCTTGTCAAGGCCACACACACGGTCATGTGGGGTTATGTGGAGGCCGCCTAAAGTGGAGTACGGAAAAGGTGAGTACAACCTGTGTACTCCAAAAGTACACACCGTGTATTTTGTTTTTTCATTAAACCCACGAGGGTCGCATCTGATGGACATAACTGTCTTCTTCTAGGCTTTCTTCGTCTGAGAGAACCCGTATGGTTACAGATCATCGATGAACCCCCGATCCTCTATCCGTCCTCCGAATAAAACTTCATCGGTTGCATTGGAATCACATCGGTGTGTTCACTCTTATTCTAGATAATCGTCTTCCAATTCCCCTTATTTTCCACGTTATCATGGGTTGAACATTTTATGAATTTTTGTATATCTACGATGTGCTAAGGAGATTCAAGCTTCAAGGTTAAAGTATATTGACCTCCTAACCTCGAGGTATGTGGTTTGTGCCTTTTAGTAGGAAGCCTTTGAGTTATATGTGAATTTTCACCCAATACCCATGAACGGGGTATTGAGTGTTTACCATTTTAGCCTTATTGTTTCTCTGCTATGCTGATATGCCTGAGTATATGATAATTGATTATGAATAGGGTGAAATTTTGTGATTTGGATGTTTTTCCCATGCATGTTTTTCCTGGATTTGACCTTTGGGTCTAGTTTTCCTATTAGGATTCTATTTCCTATCCATGCCTAGTATTATATGATGGTGTTCCTGTTCTTCTGTTATGCTGTTTTACTGTAGAATTCTAGCCAAGTAGTTCTTGAGGTTTACTTGGTCCGTTATGCTCTACTACACTTTCTTGACTTACATAGGGCCGTGAGTACCTGGTGTATAGATCATAGGAAGAATTGACGTTGAGGGCTTCTCTAGAGTGTCTTTATAATTATATGATGCGAGACCACATGGGGAATTGACGTTGAGTGCTTCCCCTGAGTGTCTGTAGTTCCTCAATGTGGGCCATAGAGTGAATTGATATTGAGTGCTTCCCTAGAGCGCCTTTAGTACGATACGAGACTATAGGGGGAATTGACGGTGAGTGATTCCTAAGAGATTCTATACTTTATCAGAACCAGAGGGGATAGGCTCTGGGTACTTCCCAGAGGGTTACCTATTGTGTTAATTGTTTTGATGTTTCTTGCTGTGTGGTGTTTTGAATGCTTAAAACTATGGATTGTTTACTGCCTAGTGCTTTCCTTATTTACTATTTTTTGTACTTTTACCTGCCATATACTCACTAACTGTTAGGCACAGATCTTCAGGTGGTTTCCTACTGGGATTTTGTCTCACACCCTATTTGGGCCATGCTTTTGGGCCCAAACAGATTACATTTCTGCAGGTATATACAAGGGAAAACACCCTTCGCCTTCAGGTACTTAATTACATTAGAGCTGGGGAGCATGGGACCCACCTGAGGCTTGTGATGCTGAGGAGTTTCTCATCTGTTTCCATTTGTACTTTGGTTTAGTACTATATTGAGCATTGTGACTTGTTTGGAAGCTCTCCTAGACATGTATGTATAATCAACCATTTATATATATTTTCTCTAGTTGCTTCTTTATCAGTCTTCCGCTATTTACTATTGTTGGATATTTATTGATTCTCCTATTTTCTATTTGTTCCTCTTCTACTGTGTACTCTGCCAATGATGGCATAGTTTACCCACTATCACACCTAAGTCCCTCGCTACTAGTTGGAAGCCTCTGAAGTTTGGGGAAATGTGCTTGAGGCCATGTGACCAATTGGGTACGGGGCACCTCTGGGTGGCTTTCAGAATTGGGATGTTACATTGACGTCATAGGGGCCTTGTACCCATCGAAAACTAGTGAAAACCACATCCCAAATATCCCTACGATAGGTATTATAAACCCTACATTTTTATACTATGCATAGGTCTCCTAATTACTCTTTTTCTTTATCATAGTAACCCTAATATCAAGATTTCTAATTGAAACTCATCTATGGTAGTGTTTAGCCCATTCCCTTCCTAGAGGAACATGAGAAGTAAACATGTAAGCCTAAAAGGTAGAATCACCAAGAGAAAAACCTTACCTATCTTGGTAGAGAATACTTTTTATGGATATTACTATTACCTTGAAATAGTACTCCTTAGTGCTTAATCCCAAAACAAATCAGATCTACATGACCTAATACTACTTATCTCCACATCCTAGTCATATGACATTAAACTATACGAAAACATCCTTATCTCATAATGTTAAATTGTAGTCATACCACATGTGATGATCTCATTATGCACCATGTATAATCATCTAGGTATGATACCACCATGAAAATATAATATAGGCCTGAACCCCTCAGACCCATGAAATCCTACCTCCAAAATCCCATATACATAATCCACAAACCATCCCTCATTGATTATCCTTCTTCCACATGAGTGATCTTATCACAGGACATTAAATGACCTGGTCTAGTCCCATATTAAAACCATAAACCATTACATCTAACTACACGGGTTTTGATCATTTTTTATTAAACTAGGTACATAGGACACCTCTTTGAGGCTCAATCCCAACACAAAAACATCTCTACCAGATCCCAAGTGTATGATCTTTCCCACTGGGGACACACTCTAACATCCTATGTGTGAAATGTCCTCCCCTAGGGACACACAACACCACCCACCTATCCCTATAGGATGTTAAACTCGCGACCCATATATCTATACCATAAGTTAATCCTATGAACCATCTATAACTGCATTATTTTAAACATGTGAACCATATATCCATGAAAGATGATAAACTTCTGACCCATATATCCCCATAAGATATTAAACTTGCAGTCCATCTATCCCCATAAGATGTTAAACCTACAGCCTACATCCCTCAAGATGTTAAACATGTAACCCATCTATCCCCACAAGTCATTAAACATGTGACCACCTATACCCACAAGATGTTAAACCTATGATCTAATTTATAATCTCTACCCTATACAATAAACATCAAATTATTCTAGTAAAAATCATTTAAAGACATATGACCCTAACATCAACTTCCTCTTGGATGACATGGGATGCCATAGGTTACATGCCTAATATACATCATATGAGATGAATATAAATTCAAAAGTGGAAGAATTTATAGGTTCTCAATAAAACCAAAATCCATAAATTCATATACATTCCCAATATTACTATCTACTTTGAATGAAGGTTACAACCCTGTTCTGACAGAAGAAACATAATTAACCAGTATCCTCCTCATGGTGGAACCAGGATTAAGTTTCAAGAATATGAATTAAATCTATAAGTGAGACACACACTAGGTGGGGAGATCCAAGGAGTAATTCATAGAAGGGGGGAACTAACATCCCATTATCTAATTTTGATTACAGAGCTAAGATCACTAATAAAAGTGATGGAAGCCACCCACCCTTGGAAAGTGGGAATGAGGGGAAACAAAGCTTCCCATAACTACCAGAAGGAGAGACAATACAAAACCATAGTAAAATTATCAGAAATAGATAGTAATGTAAATGAGATATACCAAGATATTTTTTATTATTTTATATCTAAACAATCCAATATTCACTCTTCACACTCTCATCCCAAGAGTTCAGATATCTACCAAATAGAGATCCCATTTTATGAATAATGAGAGATCTTTACCACCAAACCTTAATGGGTCCCAATGAATAACCAGAACCCCTTTATTTTTCACACATTGAGGCACAAATTATAAACATGACTTTTACTTGGGAAAAGGAAAACCCTATGATCTTATTTTTACCTGGGTTATTATAAAAAAGACACATACGTTCAAAAGGAGGTATAATTATGTTTAATTTTTATTATAAATTGACAATAACATTATAGTACAAACAATATATCCCTAATAATGAATAAATAAATTAATCCAGTTAATGATGTAAATGGTGTTTCATGTGTAGAAATAATTATCATCAACCATTCAAAGTAAATGTATAATGATATATATTCCCAAAATCCAGTATGACATTTTTAATTTTTTTAAACACTGTTTCACTCATATTTCAAATAGTTTAGTTTTTTTGAATAATGTGTATTCTCACTAAATATATATTTATCATATGTTTATGTATGAATAGTGAATATGAATGAGTGTATTCATTTTTATATGTAAGTGAATTATTGTAAAATGTTTTTAAAAATTTCTTTCAAATTAATATTTTATCCCTTTATATCAAACCTCTTTGACCTATTAGGTTAAATAGATCTACTAAAATTTCAAACACATTAAAAGTAAATTCACGAAAGAAATTAAAAAAATAAATACACTTTAATTTTTACAAGGATCACCCCCAATTTGAGTGAATATATCTTTAATTTCTTTAGATCCTGTCAAAGACATATATTTTATTACAAGTGTAAAAAGTGATTATAATAGGGTGAGTAGGAAATACACTTAACACTAAAACTATACTATTTTATTTTAATTTAGATGAAACCTCAGGGATTTTTCAATACCCACAATCCTAGGCTAATCAACTACCACTCAATTAGATATTTATTCTTCTTCCCGACCATCTTTATTCTGCTGACTAGATTATCATGGATTATAATTATTTAATATAGTCTCCAATGGTCCTCATTATTTATAAATCTTGAAAAAAAAGATTCCAAATTCTCAAGGATGAAATTATAGTTACTATAAAATATTTTTCTGAATAATAATTTGTCAAAACTCGACTATATAAATAATTGTTTCTACATGAAATTCAACCCATTACTTTTTTTTTATTTATAAATATCAACCAAATATTTTTAAACACACTTAGAGTTATCTTATTCATTAGTTTTCTAAATAATGAAATGATTAAAAATATGATCCATATAACAATATAATCAAAATATAAACTTTATGTTATACTCACATTAATAAACCCAACTTCTAAAACTTTTAAAGGAAATTGATATTTTTTCATTGTTTATAACTTTTGGTTCTTTATCTACAATAATTTCCAACTATTTTAAGTTCTTTAATATATGAAATATAATTAAACTTATATATGATGTTGATTTTTATCACTATATAATTGGAATATATAGATTCTAATTCTTCTCCTCAATATTTTTTAAAAATAAAAAATTCCACTTTTATCTATTCTTTTTCCCCTGTAATATTTAACACATAGGTGTTATGTGAATCAAATTATAAAACCCTTATTACTGGCCTTCTCTATTCTAATTTGAAAAAATTATTTTCTCATCTACATCAAACTACTAATTCAAGAACCCCTATTCAATACTTAATTTTATTACACTTAGTTCACATAATTGTGTTTATTAAAATGTAGTTCATTACTAGTAACTTATAGGACACCTGATTTCTTATTATACATTCATATAGAATAAGATCAAATTATTTAATTCACATAATATAGTTAATTTTAATATATTCTAAACTATACACTCAAATTTTTTTAATATAGTAAATCTCTTTTATAAGTAATATTCACGGTGTATTTTCTCATTAGAAATTTTCCAGACCTGTCATGTGTGAATATTAAACTTAATCATTACGGATTTAAAATATTAATTTTATTCACATTAGAAAATGATTTATTTAAGGTTATTTTTAGGAAAAACTAAAAGTAGTAATAAATACATTTCATCTATAAAAAATAAGGATAACCATTTAATCTCTTATGAACCATAGAAACATAGCATCCTTAATCAAAAAATAACTAGATTATAGTGCCCTTAGATTTTAAATTTATTCCATTAAAATAAATTTGAAGTATTTTATAGATTTATATACACAAAAATCCATGTATAAATGAACCATTATATATTATGTTAATTATACCTTAACTGTTAGATTGGTGGGTATGAATAGGATAAACAATATTTTAGAATATATATTTAAATTTTTCCTTAGTTCAATGGTATTTTATAATTTATAATAAATAATAATAATTTTTTAATTAAATTATTTCATGATTTAAAAAATAATTTTTCTAAAGACATTTAATTTTATATGTTTTATGATACATTTCCATAAAAATTGATTAAAATAACTGTTCAATAGTTATCAATATAATTTTCATATAAAAATTATATTGATCACTACTGAAGACTTATTTCAATGAATATTTTTGGAAATATATGAATAATCATTCAAACATCTGTTATATATTGGTTAGGGATGATGATATACTCATTTACAGGTAAAAACAGTTACATTTTGGAAAATTGTTTTTATGTGTGCAATGAATTTTTTTATCAATGAATTAAATAAATAACTAATGGTTATTTATTTTATAAAAATTTAGGGAATAAATATTCAATAAAATATTTATAAAATTAATCTAATAGTATTTACAAGAAAAAAATGAATGTTAAATCATTTTTATGCTTAAAGCTGTATTTTTTTAAAAAGTTGTTTTTAATAAGTTTTGTGCACTTATTATATAATTAAATGATTCCACTTATAAAAAATAACTTTTTAAAAATATATTCAATATTTATAATTATTATTTTCAAATTATTAATGATTCAAATTTCATTTTTGGTCATAATGAATAGTAAATATATAAAAATATATATTACCATGGTTAGGGTTCTATGGGTTTACCGGGGGGGATTAAACTAAGAGATAATTGTAAAAATGAAATTTAAGACTATCTAAAAACTATTTTTTGAATATATTTAAATGCTATATTTTATTAAATTCTATGTATTTTCCATTTGGTTCCAAATTCAAATGAAATTGACTTTATTTTATTTAAATATTTTTTGCAATTCCATGTGTGTCTCTCCACTCACTTATAAAAGGGAACCTATTATAAACATTATTAAAAACTATTGATCGCTCTATATTGTCCATTACCAACCAAAAAACCACTAAATATCCCTTTACCTATGTTATTTATTTTGTTTTCTTCCCCTAATACCATCATGATAATGCTTATGGTGTATGTTAAGGATCTCTCTCCATGAAGAGGTAATCATATTACATAACTCTTTAAATGTTTATTTCTTCTTCAAATTACGCTATGTTATTTCTATAAAACCTAAATAATGAATCAATTATAATAAATATATTTATATATTATTTTTATTATGAACAACCATTTTCTAACTCCTTTTTATCAAAGAGGAAATGAATGTATCGCTCATGCATATGTGCGGACAACCACCTTTATATAGCGATATGATTCATTTTCTATGACCTCATCACATAAATGGATATAATGACCCATTTAATAAATATATATGAAAATGATGATATAATTATGGTTCTAAAATGACAAAATATTATTTATCATTCATTCCTTATTTTCTTAGAAAACAAGAACTACATTCAGGCATATGTAAAAGTTATCATTTCCACAAATGGAGTAATTAATTTTTATATATATACCTTTTATATATTATTGTAAATATTTTTATAATTAATATTAATTATATTTATATAATTATTATAATTATATTTATAATTTTACCATGAACATGTTGAAAGGAAGATGACCACTGAAGCAAAACATACATGAAAAAATGAAGCACTTAACACCATAAATGTTGATGATAATGAAATATTTTAAATTAAATATTGAAAAGAAATTATAAGTAAATTTGTTATAGAAATATAAGTATGAATATAATTAATTTATATCACTATAAAAAATCTAAATTTTTTACAAAGGAGTTTAAAAGAATTTATGAAGGATGTCAGACCTAAGGTAAGGGTTTTATGTTATATTCTCACTTCTTATGAGGATTGTTTATAGGTAAAATTTAAATGATTAATTCTATGATATATTCGTAAAAAATATTCTTCCTATTATTATTACATATATATTTATGAAAATTACACTTGTTTTCTATAATTTTTCCCCCTCTATGTACTTAAAATTCTGAAAGATTATATTTAAGTTAAACTTTAATTGTTTTTCTATTTTCAAGAATATTTTTCTACGATATAAATTTTTTCTATAAAATTTTTTCAATATTATTTTTAATATTATTCAATTGTTTATAAATTTAATTTTTATGCATGTTTTTATTTCTATAAAATGGTTCACAAAAATATCTTAATTTTGTTTTCTGGATGATGCTTTTTTTAACAAATGTGTGAATGAAATATTAGTTTTAATATTCAATGAATAAATAAAATTCCTACCCTAAAAAATATTATTTTACATGAATATTACTTTAATATATTAAATGGTTATTTTCAAATAAAATGTTTTAACTAATATTTGGGTAATTTTTATATTTTACGTAAGTGATTTAAATAAGAACATTGTATTTTACTAAAAAAAGGTTCCAATTATATTTTAATGGTGCTTTTATCAATAAAAACATAAATTGAGGTAAATTATTCTTTAATGGGGATATAATGTTATAATACCATCAGTATAAAATCTCTTTATGGTTTATTATTATTATTATGAAATATCGATGAAACCTATTTTCTTTTCTATGTGTTAATCTATGAAGAAATGATAAATATTTTCATGATCTTATGGAATACATATGAATGTATTATGATTATTCGATGAGTTTATACATTACATACCTACATGTAATTGGGTACTGATTAATGTTTTATGAGATCAAATGACTCATGAGTGGTTTAGACTTGCCAAAAAATCAGCTCACATGTAGTTATACGTAGACTGAAGTTGGAACTTGTGTGGTTAGATCAAGATGTACACATGATTAATGTATTTTTGGTAGCCTTTACATATAAATTATATGATTATTATTATTCCACAATTTTTATATCACTGTCTATTAAACATGATTATGATTATGATATGATCTTATGGGTCATGGAATTTTATTCTTTTATGATTCTTGACTTTTGATCTCCCCATGAAATAAACCATGATTATAATCTATGAATTTTTGAATATAATTTTGAAATGGTAAGATAATATTATCATACCCATATTCTCATGTAATTATAATACATTATCTTTTAATTAAATCTCCCATATTTACCCATATTGAGGATCAGATCTGACCCTTTATTATATTTTATTACCCCAGGTTATGAAAAAAGGTTCTAAGTAGAGTATGAAATATAAGTGTACTATTTGGGAAGCATTTTGTAGGATATATTGAAGATAATTCATAAAATAATATGATTATGTATTTTGTCTTCAAAGAAACTAAACCTTTATATTTATAGGGTGTATATTGTTATAATCTGTATTTAATTTTCATCTAAAAGGATATATTAATTATTTATATAATGTTTAGGTTACCTTAGTTTCTAAAAGAGAAGTTATTATTTGTTTTTTGAATTTAGAATTAGAGAACATTAATAAAATTACAGGGTATAGTTATAAGTATAGGACAACATCATGAATCTTTTCTGATGTAGATATTGAATGTTTTTTTATAGAATATATATTCCTATTTGAATAATTCAATGTGGATAAAGTTATGACATAGATTCACCTAAGGGAAAATCTATAAAAGGGGCGGTTTGAGTATTAAAATGACAATCACTCATGGATTATGAGTGGGTCTAAGGGTGAACACTTGGTTGAGCACTCCCAAGAGATATGTCTAGGTTAATTAATATTTTCCTTATGAACAATTATGATAAATTAAAGGATCGAATCTGTGAAAAAACTATAATAATCCATAGTGATATAATATAAACATAAAGTGTCAAAAATTCATTTTATTTTCAAAATTTTGATATCTTTTGAATTATTTTTCAGGATTATATGATTACTCAATATGAATATTGTTTCTCACCCTATTCTTTTTGGTTTTTTTAATGGTAAGAACCAAAAGGTATCATGTTAATGATGAATGTGGAAAAATATAAAATAATTGTACTCATAAGAAACCAAATGTTGTGGGATTTAGATAAAAAAATATTGTTTCTATTCTTACACAACATTCTCAATCAATGAATATTGCTGAACCTCCAAAAAATAAAAATAGGGAATAATGTACTATTTATTCCTTCACAAGGAAACATCCAAATTATTTTAGTGGGCCCAAATTTTAATATCCTCAATTTTTTAAGGATAATAAATGCCTATTTTATTAATTTGTTATTATTTTAATGTGAAAATGTAATGTTTAAATAAAAATGACTAAATAAATCATTTAAAGGATTTAAATATGTGTAAAATCCTTGTTAAAACCTTTTAATATTTAATGGAATATTTTCCAAGTTAGGATATTAGTTATTACGAGATTTTGAGACCCAAAGCGCCACAATTATGATTTAATAAAAATATTAAAAATATTATATCACATGCACACAATTTTTACAAAATAATAGAATATAAAAAATAGTGTTTTAGATTGAAAATCCAAGACCCCTATTAGGTTCGGAATGGAGGTTTTATGCTAGGCATGACATATAATTTATGTGTATTAGGTAGTTGGTTACATAACATGTAAGGGTAATAACAATTATATTAGTATTATTATTTGTGTTAAATAAAAATAAATTTAAAGGAAATAAATATTTAAATAATTTTGAATTCTCTTAATTAATGAGTGAAATTTTTACATGTGTGAATATTTATTATTAGGTTAGGTAATAATAGTGATATTATTATCTCAGTCAAAAAAATGAAATTACATGGTTACTATAAATAGTAATAACATTATATCCATTTAATGGATGTTTTATTTAAATTTTTAATTGTAACAACCTCGACTAAATTAACTTAGAGATGGTGACTAATTTATTTCATTGATGTAAATATAAGGGGTAAAATCTAGATAAACTGATCATTTTAGTAGTTTTCAAAAACTTGATACATACACTATACCAATTTCATATTGGGAAATGTTAATACAAACCATAGTAATGGAAAACATTGGGAATTATTGAACTCATTCCAATAATTCTTCTGCATAACCTAGTGAATGGAAATAAAATAAGGGTGATCTAAAATACTCAGTAAGGGTTACATACACATTATTATATCATGAATCAAAAGGGTATAATGAATAGGATAAGTTAAGTAACTTAACACACATTCGATTTAATAAATAATTTTACTATTATAATTGGATAAAGAATATTCAATATGAAAAGGTAAATAACTGAAAACACATGCCATTTGACAAATAAATTGAGAGTGAAATTAATCCTTAGATAATAAAATTGAAATAATATCATGGATAATAATATTTACTTTATTCTCAATGAAGGACATTCTTAATTATTTTATTTCATGATCTGAGGCATCATGATACCTCAGCTGTCAAAACCTTTCACAGGATAGTTTAAAACTATTGGGTAACAACATATCTAATTTTTCAAATTGATTTGTCCCATGACACTAATCGATGCATCCTAGGGCTATTTATAACTAGACCCCACCCATAACATCATGTAGAAATAATTAATTATATATCGAATAATTTAAATATTTCATGAATCAATATGCCTTACAATCAAATGTCTGTATCAAGTAAAGGATATGGATTTATCAATATTTTCCTAGTTAATAAAATTATATTCAAAGTAAACACCATATGTAAAAAATGTATATGGGTTGCGAAATTTAAATATCCATGATATAAAGAATATGAATTTTTAAGGGAAATTTAATTTCCAATGAAAAATGATAACATGAATATGATTTTTTGAGAGAAAGTTAACAATCACTATAACAAGTGAGACTGAACAATAATTTTACAACATTGTAATTTTCTACTCAAATACCCATTAATGAAACAATTAAAATTTAACCTCAAAATACCATGAATTATTAAATAATTATGAAGTTAAACTTTAAATCGGTGGTATATATAACATATAAAATAAACTAGGTGTATAACATTACAATATGCCTCAATGAAGGGAAATGGATACAAAGTCCCTTGCCTCACACTTAATTTTGGATTACCATGATATAATGTTTATTATAATACTTTTAATCATTTTATTACTTTATAAAAGTACCATATTCATGTATATAATATCATATATGACCACTTTATTATATGTTACCACCTGTTTGTAAATAATATTTAATTATTTTTAATGTTTTGTGTATTAATTGCCTTGTTTTCTCATACAAGTTTTGTTATGGAAGTTCTTGTTCTTGAACATATTATATAGAACCATCATCTCAGGAAATATATTAATGTTATAAATATCATATTTAACCATTATATACATTCTTATAGTCATTCTTTATGTTTGGATGTGGAAAATGAATCTCATCGTTTTGTAGAGACTATAGGCCGTACGTACGCATGGGTGAAAATATCATTCCATCAATGAGTGAAAGGGTAAAAAAGTGGGAAATATAATACTATTAAATAATTTATGTTATTTAATATATATAAAATATATTAATTCAATTTATTATTATTACCTTCATTGAAAATTGTATGTTAAAAATCAATCACATCGCTTCGTGAGGTAGTAACCTGCTGTACACACAAGCGATGCTAACATATTTTAAAACGAATGGAAAGTAGTATGGTATATATGATATTATAATTAAATAAGTTTAATAAAATCTTAAATATCATAATTTTTTTAAATCCATTATTATATCTATCCTTGAAATGTTGTTATATAAAAAAATTATATAGATTCACAAGGCAGTAGTCTATTGTACACACAATCGAATATTTTGTTTCTCATTTAGTGGATGTGGAGATAGATATAGGTTATTAAATTAAACTAATAACATCTATGTATATGGGATTTAATTTTTATATTATAATATCATGGTTTAATAAGATTTTAAGGATGTGTAAAAATACATTAAATGAAAACACTCGTTTAAGAACATTAACACATATTTGGGAAAGTTATTTCAGTTTGATCCAAGAGCCTTAAAAGGATGAATTTATGATAAAAAATGGATCTAAAATGTTTTTATAAGATTAATTAAGTTATTTGGGTAGATATTGGACGAACCAAATGGATTTTGAAGTGTGAAGAGATGAGGATAGGTGATGACATTTTATAAGTGTGGGAGATGAAAGAAATGGAATTTTTGAACAGAATAAATTACACCCAAGTGTTTTATAATGTCATAAGCCACAAAAATGTATTATTACCAACCATAAGACGTGATAATGTCACAATATTACAATCCAATGGGTTCTGGACAATTTTTTAGGTCATATTTTACCCTTATAATTTTAGTTTAACGCTTAGTAAATAAGTTTTCACCTTAACTAGAGTAATTAATTTTTACTGCATTTACAATTCATAATGGGAAAAAATTAATTTTGAATTATTAGATAATATAAATTTCTCTGATTCAAAATATGTAATAAATTTTCCCATTTGAATTCACACAATTGGAGGATTCCAATTTAATATTTTACCCCCAAATGTGATGACAAAGTGGGTTTCTAAAGAGAAAATTCTCATATATATAGAAGGTTTTAATATAAAAAATCAATATGAAATCGATTCAACTAAACTACTAAATTTCATTTAATGTAATATAATTGAAATAGATTTAATTTAAAACCAATTTAATATATAATTAATCTTTTAAAATAATTTAAATGAAAAGGTATTTTTTAAAAAGAAATAATCACTTTAACTATACATCTAAAAATGAAACTCTTTTGAAAAAACACAATAATTAACCCAAAAATACTTCTGACATAATGATTTAAAAAAATATATATAAATTTATAAAGTAAAATTTCTAAATGTTTCAAAAATTAACATTATCATTAGTGTATAAGAAATGAAAAAGTTTTTTTCCTTGAAACAATAGTTTTTTTGAAAACCTTTCTTTTTCAATCAAATGATTCTTATTTTATTTCAAATCAATATATATACATTTAATTTATTTTATACATGTTTAAAATATTTTTTTTATAATTTATTTATTACTATTCATACTTTCAAACATAATATCTTGGTTATAATTTCTATAATTAAATAATATTTGAATTGAGTATTCTCATTTAAACCTAATGTTCTATGAATCATGAATGATCAAAGAGATTGAATTTAATTAAAATGAGATAAATCATGGTGTCCTGGGGTGTTACATTAATGGTGGAATTGATGTGAGATATATGGTAATAATAATAATAACTATTATGGTAATTGTTATTCTTAAATATGGAAAAATAATAATGTTGTGAGTATATATATATAATGTGTATATATATGGGGAAAATACATATGTTTATATACACATGTTTGTTTATATATGTATATACATATAGTTATATATATATATATATATTTATTTATAAGGGTGTGGGTGTAAATATATATGTATATGTGACTGTGAATATATATAATGTGTAATAAAAATATATATATATATATGTGAATTTTAAAATATATTTAATGAGCGATTAAAAATATTTTATAGATTTTTTAAAAAATAACGAATCCAAAGAAGATATTGGTGGTGCATGATTTTAGAGGAGGCTGAATGAAATATATAATGTCGATATTAATTAAAATAGAATCATTTAATGAAATAAAAAAATATTAAAAGGGGAAAATATGGTGGCACCTAACGTAATGTGTATAGTATAATTATTCGTCCAATATCATACATCCCTCTATATCTCCCCCCTCTCATATATATATATATATATAATTTTATTGTTATCATTAAAATTTTTTCCTCGATATATCATATGATAATGATATGATTGACGTGTCATTGATGATATTGGGTTCACCTCCATGAACAGAAACTAAATGATTTTTTGGAGGCAGTGAGGTATTAGATTCAGATTTAAATTAATCCTTCTTTTTATTTTTTTTAAATGAGGAAAATTATAAATTGTGTCGAAATGGGAATGGTTCTAGTATTTTGTGGTTTAATTCAATTTGGTTAGAAACCCTTATCATTATAACATTGTTTCATATAAGGTGGGAAGTTACATACCTTCACAGGATCACAATTACTATAGATACTCTATTTTTCCTTTCAATACATTGAAACATATTAAGGAATATTTTTATATCCAAGCATTGAGAAGATGTGAGATTCAGATGCCTAGTGATCCCAAAATTAATATTTTAAAAATATTAAAAATATTAATATAATACAGATGCAGATTTTCAGAAATGGTGGTTTCTATTCTGAATGGTGTCTTAGATTAAAAATAGGAGACCATAGTTGAATTGGGAGCATGGGGTTTACCCTAAGAGCTACCTAAATTTAGACGGCTTAAGCTGTTAGTATAATGAAGTTGTTGGAAGGTATGATATGTGGATTAATTAATAAATTTTTTCAATACCAATAACCTAATTTCAACTTTTGATAGCCAATTATGGTAATTTTATAGGGTTACCCATATAGACTTGGTAGATTAGATATAAGATTCAAAGTGTTCTTCATTGGTGAATCAGAATTGAACAATGGAAAACAATCAGATCGAGGTGGTTTAATAGTCAACATATAATGTAAATCTTCCCCATCACTGGAAAATGAGTTATTCACCAACAATTAATCCAAAATCAAGGTTGTTCTCATCAATTATATTATATTACCTTGATTAAAATATTGAGTACATTTTTTTTACTATTATTTTATCTATAATTAATTGATCCTTCTGATGAGCCTGTTTAGTGAATGGAATTATTTATTTTATATGTTCTTGAATATTCTATTTTTCACACCTTGAATATCCCCAGTATATTATTGTAGGACAATACAATTTGGAAAAATATCGATGCACCTGAGTTATTATACCTTTTCCCACTTTTTCTTCATATTCTTCATCGTTAGGCTATGAGGCCAGATTTCGACCTTGTCGGGTAGGTCTGTGTGCGATCTGACCACCAAATTCATAGTGGATGTGTGAAAAATGTACCTATAATTGATTTAAAGATAAATAGGGATAGAATTTTGGTGGTAATCTATGGATCTAGGATCCTTATTGGTGACGAGTGATGAGAGGCGGAGAGGAACGCATGACAGATCTTTATGCATTTAGTCTGTTTCCAATTTCCGGCCACCGAAGGGCCGAAATTTACAGACGTAAGTGATTTCCAACAATTTAAAAAAATTAAATAGAATAAATCATGGATTGAACTATGGATATAGAATCCATGATACATATATAGCTGTTTGAAAAAACCTAGACTGCACAATGTGTACTGGGATGAAAACACAAAGTGTAGTACCCTGGCTGTAGCATATATGGTTTCCGGGTACAGATAATTATTACATGCCACATGGGACCCCCACACACCATGTGACATAGTGATGGTGGCCTAGTGTTTACTCTAGGATGACACAAGAATGAGCATGACCAAACACACATACAAAACCTGGTACACATGCACGTGTTGATACTCATGGTTGACCAAGTATATTGCTTGGTGTACGACAAAGTCTAATAGAAATAAGCATGACTAGGAGCACATTGGTAGGCCTGGTGGTTGTGACACAAGGCGTGGTCCCCAATATACCGTACACAATGACATGGACACCAATCCCTTTTTAGAGGAGACATGACCAGGCGGAGAGGTAGGGTCACATTCCATGTGAACCCCCATACACACCATGTACTTTGATCTACAAATTATTCCCTTCATATATCCTTTGTTTGGACTCATATTATGGAATGTTATTAGAATATCTTGAGTATTTTTCTATGTTGAACATGATTATGGACTTCAAAGTGGATTTTGAGATACAGTGCATGATGTTCTTTGCCCAATGTTTCTTTAGGTGACACGTGATGATGGCAGTGATTGGGCCAGATCACCAGGGAGTTCTGACTGAGATGGTACACCCCTTTCTCACATAGGAACAAGTCCTCCATACTTGATCCGAAGTAGATGATACTTCCTTGTCACATTAGGGCGCATGTCATATATCCATGGAGTTGGTACTCCCTTGTCTTACCAGGGCGTGGGTCCTCCACTCTTGTTATTCTAGGAAAATGCAGTACTCCGCTATTGTACCATGGCGCATGTCCTCTATACATAGGGATTTACTCCCCTGTCTCTATTGGGAGAGGGTCCCCATACTCTTTATATGGATAGAGTCCATAGTCCCCAATCACACAATGAAATGGGTCCTCTATCTAAGGAGATAGAAATCCATTGCATGGGTGTGGATCCTCTATACATATTATTCCATAAAAAGTGATGGTACTCCTCTATACAAGTAGTGGTCCTATATATATGGGGATAGTACTCCCCCATCGCACCAAAGAGTAGGTCCCCCATATTCTATACACAGTTATAAAGATGGTACTCAACTGAATGGGTGCGTGTCTACTATCTACAGATTGTTATCACCCTATTATTCCAATGTGTAGGTCCCTTATACTTTAGAGATTATGATCCCTTAGGCTGTGGAGTTGTGGTGAAATGTGGGAACTTCTCACAACTTCTTCAAGAAGACATGTGAGATACTGGGTATCAAAGATGAACCCTTGGAGCTATAGAAAACTCATCATATTTGGATGGGCTATGAGATATAGATTCCCTTTCTTTCCCATATGGGTTTCTTTAATGAGAATATATATATATATATATATATCATTGGGATTCATATCCCATTAATTTGGGTTGAGGTGTCTATATCTATAGTGTGTTCTATTGTTCCCTCTTCCAGTTTTCAAGGCATCTTACTTTATATGTATATACTCACCTCTACATGGGCTTTTTTGGTTCCTGTTGATTCATATACAAAATAATGATTGATAAATGATGATTTTAGAGGATCATGGGGATACATGGGTGCATTAACCACTTGCAGTGGTCCTGGATTGGAGATCAGGAGCCAAACTCTCTCAACATTACTTAATCAAAAAAAATTTCTGGATGTGACATCTTTTTTGGGTGGGCCTATATTTTTCCATTTACATTTTAGATTGAACCCTCACACTGTATTTAATTACATAGAGGTTTTTACATGAATTTATTTTTATCAGGATGTTAATTTATTTTATTATTATTCCTTCAAACCACTATATAGAGATAATGGGGTGTGTTCTTATAGGTACCATAAAGATCCAGTGTCCAAGCATAATAAGACTAAATTTATTAAATAATACATAAATTAAAAGAAATCTAGGATCCCATTTTAGTTATCCCTTCTCGACACTTGTTTCCAGAACATATACTATGGAGGTGGGATTGGGGTTGTGGTGGCCTAGTATTATGCTTTCTAGGTGGGCCATGATGGGTTGGGTCATTACAGATTTGAATCAAAGGCAGTCCAACCTTGGGATGTTGTTTGGATTTTATCCCCTTATGATGTTTGGTAGGGAATTTTTGGGAATAATGTCAAAGTTTCTTGAGTGCGGGTTTTATGATAAGGAATCCAATGTTGGTTTAGCATCCAATGTGTATATTAACAATGACTCTTATTACATTACTAACATCTTTTCATACAAAGACATTGGTTAGAGGGAATATTTGTGCATGAATCATATAAGATTGGTTACATTAAATATCCTTATTGAGTCTAATACCCACATATAATTTATCATATAACTATGATAAATCTTGATTAATTTTAGGATGTCTTCATGATGAAATCCAATATAGTTACCGATTAATGATCATGACTATGACCTGATGAGTGATGATGCCTCAATTTATAGTCCATATCATGATATCTTTCCTCCAGGAGGGAAGGAAGTATAACCCCCCTTTCTATCAATAATAATATTATTCTAATAGAGTATGAAGAGGATTCATATATTCTTAGTGCACTCAATGAGTACCAATTCCCAAGGCCTCTGAGTTTTTATAGTGATCCAGATCACCAGGCAGTGGAAAATTGGCTTGAGTTAGTAATATGAGTTTTCAAACATGCATAGACCCTAACTAATAATATGGTTGTGTTTCCAGCCATTATTTACCATAGAGTAGCTAGACACTAGTGGAGGCTTTTCCTATAGACATATGATGAGTTGACACTTTCAGGGTTTTAATTCCAGTATCTATTTCATGAGGATTTATATCCCTCATTCTTGCAATGAGTTTGGATTCAGGAGATTTTGGAGGTTCATTAGGGAGGGAAAATAGTTTGTACGTATGATATGAGGTTTAAAGACCATATGTGGTACTCCCTCAACTATATCCAAGATATTTACTTCCAAGAGAAGAAGTTTTAATAGGGTCTCGATAGAGATATCCATTCTATTGTGGTACCCATTTGTATTCCCACATAAGTAAGAGTGCTTGAGCCAACACCAGTGATAGAGAACTTCCTATATGAGGGATGCCATGTAGCTACACCCATTAGTAGGAACCACAGGTCTGATTCATCTACAGCAGATAGAATATTCCAAGTGTCATAGAATATAAGGCATACCCTTGATCATACATAGGAATGTGGTCATTCGGCCTAAGGGCAGTGCAAAGGACAAGGATATCCTAGAGATGGGAAATTCTATGCATGTGATGGGTGAGGTCACATGGAATGTGATTTCCCATCCAAAAATTATGAGGAGGGTATGACGGTAGAATATGGACCACCACAATAAAGGAATCTCTATGATAAAGGTTCTATAATGCACAAAAAATGTGGTCCCCAAGAAGGTGGAGCTATAAAAATAAGAAAGTGGGTCTCCAGGAGGAGGAGATGGTGGTGGTGGACAAAGTTATGAGCTACCTCTTCCACCACCACAATTCATACTGCATTAGTCTCACCGTATTGGTGGTTGGGGCCACAAAAAAATGCATGATTTATAGTATTATGAACTGATATCTAACAATATGATTAAAGGTATGACCTGATTTTACTATACTCCTTGAATACTATTAAACATAGGATCGATTCATTAATTCATCACCTTACATCTGTCATGAGAACTGGAGCTCCCATTTTAGACACTATTCTAACATATTTGGCATGGGGTTTCTATGAGGAACGCTACATTTATATCACTAATATTATGATATTAAGAGATATCACATGGTGGAGAGGGTTTCTCATGGGACCTCTTGGTTATCATGACGATAACTTACGATTTCATTTTGGGTATAGACTAGTTGTCCACGGTCTATGTCCAGATTGACTATCAATATAGATGACTCAAATGCCTTCAGACAGATGGGATGAGATTCCCCATTATGGGTGAGAGAGATCACATGGAAGAGTGAGTAGGTCATGTGATCATAAATCCACAACCAATAACCCATTAGTTGGTTATTTTATCCCTTAATATAGTCGTCTCTTCAGGAATTTGGGTTTCTGTAGTCATTGAGGATTATATGGACATATTCCCCAAGGATGTTCTGGGACTACCTCTGAGACACAAGGTAGATTTATTCATCGACTTTCTCCCTAAGACCATTTTTATATCCTCAGCGGTATATTGGATGGTCCCTACTGAGCTTCAAGATCCTAGGGTGCAGTTGGATGACATTCGAGATAACGGTTTTATTAAACCCATTGTGTCCACCTGGGTAGCTCCGGTTTAGTTCATGAAGAAGTTTGTTGGGATCCTATGTATTTTTCTTGATTATATTTACCTGAACCAGGCCACAATAAAGAAAATGTACCCATTTCCAATGATTTATTAACTCTTTGACCAATTACAATGTTCAAGATGGTCCTCAAAGATTGATATCAGGTCAGGCTTCCATTGGTTGATGTTCGTGAGGCTGATATTAAGAATCTAACATTCTGATGTTGCTATGAAAAATATGAGTTCCTGGTGATGTATTTTAGAGTGATGAATTATACCACTATGTTTATGAATCTGATTCACATGTTCTTCTAGCAACACATGGTGATATTGGGGGTTGTATGCATTGATGAAATTCTCATCTACTCCACATTAGAGGAGGAGAATACAGAGAATTTGAGGATGGTCTTAGAATTTCATTAGGAGCACAAGATTCATGGTAAGATAATGTAGTGCCAGTTATATATTCACTAGGTCCACTTTCTAGGGAATTTCAATTTTGGGAATTGATTAGCTATGGACTCATCCAAGATTTATGTAGTTATTTCTTGGGATCGACCTAAGAGCATGTCAGTGGTGTAGGGTTTTGATGACTTGGAAATGTACTACTGGAGGTTCATGGTAGACTTTTCCTTGATTCCAACCACTTTGACAATCCTAACATTGAATGGTAAACTGTTTACATAGACTAAGAAGTGTCTAAGATCCTTTGAGGAGTTGAGGCTGATGAGTGATCCTATTTTGGAACTACCTAAGGAGGGAGTGGATTATAAAGTGTATTTAATTGCCTCTAGAGTTAGGCTTAGGTGCATGTTGATGTAGAGGAAATAATTGAATGAATATGGGTTGAGGAGGTTGATACCCCATGAGCATAACTATGTGACTCATGACCTAGGGTTGGAAATGATGGTATTCTCTCCAAGGACATGGAACCACTATTGTTTGGGAGAGTGATTTATTATTCACTTAGACACCCAGAGTCTTATGGATGTATTTACCTAGAGAGATATAAACCTGAGACAAAAGTGTTGATGGTAGTTCATATAATACTATATCTTTGAGATAGTATATACTCCTGGAAAGGTTAACATGGTGGGAGACTCCCTTAGTAGGAAGTCCCATTCTCATATTGTGAAAGAGAGGGGTTTAGTATTTCTTCAGTCGATGGTGTTGACTCCTTCACTTCATCAGTTCATGAGAAAGGATCTATTGGGAGACATCTTCTGTGATGTCCTATATGACCAGATATCCTTATGATATTCACCATATGTGTTCTCTAATAGAGATAATTATGAAATCCTTTTCTAGATACAGACATCGGTTCTGGTTATGTTTTGAGAGGAGGGGATAAGGGAGTTTCACACATTTACTTTAGTTTTACATCCTAGCATAGCGAATATCTATAGAGACCTTCAATGGTAGTTTTGATGGGATGGAATAAGGAATATCATGGTTATGTTCACATCTAGGTGTCTCACATGTCAGATGATAAAGGATGAGCATCAAGATTCAATACATTTATTACGGCCTCTTCAGATCCTAGAGTGTATGTGGGACAACATATCCATGTACTTTTTGATAGGCATTCAATAGATAGTTTGAGGAAATTATTCCATCTAGGAGATAGTTTATCAACTCACCAAGTCTAAACACATACTTTTAGTCAAGGACCAGAGTTTGAGGTAGTTTTACATGTGGGAGATTGTATGCCTCAATGGGGGCACACTCGATGATTGTCTCTATCTATAATGAATGGTTCATTTAAAGATTGTAGAGAGTCTTGGAGGAGGCATATGAGGCCCAATTTAGGATGACTATATCATTACACCCCCCCATAAATATGGGAATATTGAGAATACTATCCAATTATTGGAGGATATTTTGAATGCTTTCATATTAGACTTTGTGCAGAGCTGTGAGGATAAATTACATTTTGAAGAAATTTTTTATTATAATATCCATCACTCTACTATAGAAATAGAACCTTTTGAAGAAATGTATAGGAGACCCTATATGTCAACCTTATACTAGAATAATATCTGTGAGTATTCTTTTTTTGGGCTAGAGATGGTGTAGGCAATGACAAATAAGGTCAAGGTGATCCGTGATTGGATGCAGATAACCTAAAGAAAATATAAATATTATATAGATAGATGTCATAGGAACTTAGAGTTTGAGAGGGTATACCATATTTTCCTAAGATTCTCTCAATGATTAGTATTATAGAGAATCATCCAGGGAGGCATGGTATTCTCAAGGTTTTTTTGGGTTGTTCGAGATCCTACAGAAGTTTGGTGATATTTCTTACCACCTAGCCTTACCCCCATAGTTAGAGTGGTTTTATGATATATTCCAGGTGTCAATTCTAAGGAGGTACATGCATGATCCTACACACTTTATTGATTAGGGATAGATGGAAATCATGGATGTATCCACCTTTATTGAGTACCTAGTGTTGATAGTGGATCAATAGGATATGATCATGTGTAGATGAACCATTCCCTTGGTTCACCTACTTTTGTAGTATGGGGGAATGTAGAAGAGATCTTGGGAGTAGTGGATATAGATGTAGGCTCAGTATCCAAAAATTTAGGTTATTTTTTTATTTTAATGGATGAAAATATTTTTAGGAGTTAATATCATAAAGACTTAGTTTTTCCTTACAATACTTTGAATTATATTAATGATTTTTTGGAGATAAGTGCTAAAAAAACACGAGATTTCAAGGCCATGTGAGCTGAGAATCTATTTTTTTAAAATATTAAATATAATAATATCACAAGTACACATTTTGTCATAAATAATGTAAAATATGATTAATGTATTCCAAGATAAAAAATCTAAGACCATAGTTGAATCTGGAGTGCATGATTTGCCCAAGGAACTACCTAATGTTAGTCAGTAATAAGAATTCTGATAAGGAATATGTTGGTGGGTATGTTAAGTGGATTAATTATTTATTTAATTTATTTAATTCATTTAATACCCATAACCTAATTTCATCTTTAAATAGCATGTAATACAAATTTTCCATGGACAGACACATAAGCCAAAGATCTTTGAGGGGAGATTCAGATCGTTCTTCATTGGTGAATCAGAATCAAACAAAAAACCATAATAAAATCACAGTGGTTAGATAGAAATAAAAAACAATAGATCTTCCCCATCACTAGTATGCACTTTATTCACCAATGATCAATCCAAAATTTAAGAACGTCTCATCAATATTGGTTTGTTCCCTTGATTAAAAGATTGAGAATGTTCTTATCTTCTATTCTTTTATTAGTTATTAACTGATCCTTCGCATGAGCCTGTTTGTTGAATTAAATTTTTTATTTGATTTTTTCTAAATTATTCCATGTTTCTCAACCCAAATATACATATTATTTTATCATTGTACAATAATTCTTGGATTCTAGATTAAACATTTTTCTTGGGCCTTTCCCCCACTTTTACATTGCATTATTAACCGTTGGACTATGAGACTGCGATTTAACCTTGTTGGGTGGGTCTAATCACAATCTAACCAATAAATCCACAGTATGTGTGCAAATAATGGTCAAATTAGTTATTTTGGGAAATATTAAGATAGAATTTGTTCGATACTTACTAGATCAAGGATCTGGAGTAGTGAAGAGTGACAGGATATAAAGCGGAACACACAACAAATTTTCATGAATTTAACTGGTTTCTAATTTCCAGTCATCAAAGGGAAGGAATCAACTAGTAGAGGTGATTTATAAAAATTTTAGTTTTACAAAGAGCATAGATTGTGGGAGTGACTATGGATCTGGAATCTACATGACATATTTTAAATGCTATAAAAATTCCAAATACATGGTATGTACTAGGATGAATATGCATAATTTAGTACCCTAACTATGATGGCTATGATTTATGGGTAGAGATAAGTATCAGATGCCATGGGGGACCACCACATTCCATGTGACCCCGTGATGGATGCTTGAATTTTACTCTAGGATTACATTGGTATGTTCACAAAATGACACATAAAAGTAGAAAGGTACACAGACATGCACCAATACCTGGGAATAGATATGTACAAGGACTAACAAGTACAAGAATGTTTAGGAACACACGGGTAGGCCCCTGGTGGCTGAGACACGCTGTGTAGTCTATATACATGTATGTACAATGATATTTCTACCAAGACATGTTATTAGGAGACACATATAGGAGACAAGATAAGGTCACAGACCATGTGAACCCCCATACATGTCATATAACTTCCTAAACAACTTCTTTCTCTTGTATCAACTAATGTTTGACTCGGATTATGGCTAGTGAGTAGCCTATCCAAATGATTTTTTTGCATAGAATTTAATGGTATATTTCATAGTGTATTTTGATATATTATGAGAGATGTTCTAGGATTGATGGTTCTTTAAGTGATGCATTACAATGTAATTGATTCAGTAGCCTCATCAGATAGTTTAGATATAGTTAACACTCTCCTATAACACTAGGGCGTAGTTACACTATAATAATAATTTTGATAGAGATGGTACTCCCTTGTCACATAAGGCCAACAATCCTATATCAATGGATTCAGTACTCCCCTATCATACAAGGGTAAGGGTCTTCTATTAATTTTATTCTAGGCAGAGGTACTACTCCCCTATCATATCAAGGCATGGTCCCTTTATCAATGGGGATGGTACTCCCTTGTCATACCAAGGTGCTATTCCCCCATACTATTTATACAAGTAGAGGCGATACTGCATTTTCACATCGGGGCACATGTCCTTTATCTATGAAGATAGTACTCCCCAGTATGGGCACAATTCCTCTGTACATGTTATTATAAATATAGAAAAAGTACTCTCATATAAGGGAAAAAGTACTCTATCTATGGGGACCATTCACCCCTTTCACACCATAGCATGGGTCCCCCATATTCTGTACAAATTTATTGATATGGTACACCCCTATATGGTCATTTTTACTCTATCTTCTAAGTAGAATCACTATTTTTTTCTATGGCATGGTTCGTCTATCTTTTGGAGATTACACTCCCTCGTGTTCTCGAGCAATGGCGAGGAGCGTGCCCATCTCATGACTTTTTCATATAGACATTCATGATATTGGGCATCAATAATGGGCCTTTAGAGCTACTATTAGACCCATCTTCCTAGGTAGGGATGTGATATGGATATATACTTTTTCTCTCATATGGGTTTGTTTTATGAGAATATATATAAATATATGTGTCTTTTGATTTTGTTTCCCTCTTGGTTTTGGATAAATTGACTACTTATATCATGTCTTTTATTGTTCCCTTTCCCAGTTTTAGAATCATCTTACTGGGTATGTATATACTCAACCCAACATGGGATTTATCCACATGTTTCTTGTATTTAATAGATGAAAGATTGATCAGTGAAAATTTTAGAGGAGCATAGCGATACTTGGGGGCATAGACCACATGCGGTGGTTAAGGATTAGAGATCAAGAGCCTGGATCACTAAGATTTACATTATCCCAGTTTATATCAGACAGGGAATCCTTTCTAGATGGGAATGTATTTTGTTCCGTTAGATTTTTTATTGCAGTGTTACATTATTTTTTCTTCCTTATAGGTTATTACAGGAATTGTTTTTACTCTATATTTTACTGTCTTTAATTATTATTCCTATTCACTTCTACCTAAATATGGTTGGGTGCATGAATATAGATACTTTAGTTAATGTACCCCCACATTAGATATTCCATCTCAAATATTATCTCCAACCGCTAGCCTACAGAGGTGGTCTTAGGGTTGTGGCGGCCTGGTCTTCCTTCGGTTAGACAGGCCCCGATGGGTTGGGTCATTACATTTACACTTATTTCTATGATAATTATTTGTGTTTGATTTTTATAAATGTGCTTTATTATAATCACAAGTGGGTGTGTTTATATCCTATGATACCCACTTTGAAATATGATTCCCTAAGTGATATTAGGGTAGATAGTTTCCACGTTTGATTATGATGACATGATGTTGTGAGCTTCTATATCCTCCTGATGTTATATTCTCTATGTATTCTATACCTTATATGTATATGTTTCTTTGCTTGGTAGTGTTATTATCAATGATTATAATAGGTTGGTCATTATGAAAAGTAATCTCTTATAGGGGAGTATGCTTCACAATCAACAATGGTGATGATGAACCTAAGATCATGGTGGATATATGATTATACCATGAAACACCATGTATCGTGATATCCATTTAGTTTCAGGCCATATATCAGCACTCTAAGTTACATGATATATGATGGGTTCTACATTGCCTTTCATTTCATATGATGGGTACCCCTGTGATGTGCATACCACATATCAGGCTTTATTATAAGTTTCACACCACATATTGGGTGCTCGTGTGTGATGCATGACATATATCAGGTGCTCTTTTGAGTTGGATGTTGTATATTGGGAATGATACCATGAGGTTTTCTGAGTGATAGAGAAACTTTCTTTGAGACTAGTTTGGTTACTAATAACATCTTCCATTAGTCTTCCAGCATTAATCCCAAGCTGGTATTGTTGGGGTTTGTGATGTATAGGTTAGCATATGACCAATCAATTTTGGATTGTATGTTTATTATCATACACATTTATTTTCATTATAGAATATACTAGTTATAATTGAGAACATCTAGTTAAGGATGCATTGGTGGTGTCTTATTGTGTCTTTTACTCATTCCCCACTCATTCATTTCGGTGTGCTTATAGATTTCATGAGGAATACAAAAAATGGAAGGGGCATTGTGGTTGACAGTTGGAAAAAAGAGTATATATCTACTTGAAAAATAGGATTAACATTGGAGGTCCCCAATTTTTATTTATTTATTTATATGTACTTGTTACTTTGTTAGGATTTTCAAATTGGGCGATGTTTATTTGTATGGAATGAATGTAACTTATAAATATTCACATGTTACACATATTGGTTATTTGTTATTTTTTTTTATTTTTTGACCTATGACATGATATTGATGGTATAGTATCCCCATGGGGTGAAATAGACCCTCAATACAAGTTTGAATCCTATTACTTATGGGTAGGTACATATGAGGTTATGTGGCACACTCGATTGGAGCTAGTGGTTTGGGCTAGGATGCTGCAAAATAGTATTCGTGCACCATGACAAATTAAATTTATTTTTCTCTTTACCTTGATTTGAGATTGGGTAGTGAAGATATATGATTGTTGGGAATTAGGCATGGGAACTATGAAAGTTCCTATCTAGAACTATATAGTGGACCTCTGAGTTTCCATGAGTGAGAAATTATTTTTTTCTATTACCATTGATTAAATTCACCATGGGTAAGGAACATGATGTTGATATATGATTTATCATGTTTCGAATGTGTTCATGCATCATGACTAAACAAATATGTTTACATGACATAAATAATCATGTTGTTGTACTGAATATATGTTATTCAACTAAATTCTTTAATTTTTACTATCTATTTGGGATATTTTTTCAAGTTGTGTGATATATCCCTCTTAGGCATTGATTAAATGAAATGAGAATTTTGTTGTGTTAGTATGTATATGAAGGCTGTGAATTATGTGTAGAGATGAAGACAAGGATTAGTTCTAGGGGGTTATACATTGGTTTTATAGTATACTCATTGGGAAGCCTTTGGGTGATCTTATAGACTTTCTAGGATTTTTTTATATTCATAATATTATCTATATTTGATCGATTCCACCTCAGGGATATAGAAGAGGGAGTCTAATATTTGATCACAGTGGTCTGAGTTGTCCGAACAAGACCACTAGAGATACTTATTGGGGGTGAGAAGTTTATAGAGGGGGAAAATTGTAACATCATCAAAATTTAAAGGATAATAAATCCCACTATGTTATTAATTTTTTAATATTTTTATGTAAACAAATTATTTTCAATAAAAAATCACCTAATAATTCTTTCTATGTCTTTACACAACGGTAAAATCCCTGTTTACATTTTGGAATATTTTATAGAGTACTTTTGGAGTTAGGTGATCAGTTTGAGTGGTATTCCTTAACCCATAGAGCCTTAATGAACATAAAATAAAATTATTGAATATATTAATGACATGTAAATGATTTTTATAAAATAATGGAATATCTCCTAAATGGGGTTTCAGATGATAAATACGAGACTTGCATTAGGTCTAGAATATGTGTTTTACCCAAGGCATGACATAACATATGTTCATGTCAGGTGTTTGGTTGTGTAACACCCCAAGCATCCACAGTACACTTCTCTTTGAATAATACAGTAGCATGTGTTGTAGACAACTTCGAGTTCTAACATACACCACAACCAATAAAAGTAACCGTTATGAATAGTAATACCTAATTTTTTAAATTTTATAAATTTTAACTTGCCAAATGGACTTTTTTTTTGGATTCGGAAGATCGAAATTAGTCTATGTTGAATTTTTGGAATTTTTCTGAGAACTTTCAATTTGTTTTGAATAGTGAAAATTACTTAAAAACAACTTTTTAATCAAAATAATTAATAGTGATAAATTATACTATTAAGTGGTTATAAAGTATAATTAGAATATGTTTTTACCATTTTATCCAATGGTGGTCATTAGAATTAATTTCACTTTGAAATTGGACATAAACAGTTGTCAATCTTTTGATATATATTGTTTCTTAAAAAACGCTATTTGTTGTGACAGTGGGAATTAATTATTAAATTAATTAATTCAACTTATATGTTTGGAATTTTTAAAAATAGAAATCATTTTTGAATTCGGAATATCAATTATAACTTAGGGTGAAATTTTGGCATTGTTCTGAAAAACTTCAATTTTTGATCAATAGTGAAACCACTAAGTGGTAGTTAAAAAACTGATTTTTCGTTTAAATGAAACATCACCACTTCTGTGATTTGATTTTCAAAAATCCGACATACATGGTTGTATTTAGGAAGTAAAATTATTTCAATGGGATTACAATAATGTTTTGGTGAATAGTAAATTTTATGTTTAATTAATCACGATTAAAGCTAATTAGTGAAATTTAAGGTAAAAATAGTATTATAAAAATATAGACTGACCTTTACACTTGTCCTACCTCCATTGGATGTGTCATGGCCAACCACGACAATCCATGGGTCAACTTGGGGACCCCATGGAGCCACTTTGTTAGAAAAATGACATAAATAACTTTTTTTAAAAGAAAAATAAACACCATGTTTTACTTTTCTTTTATTTTGGTATTTAAAATGGTTTTGAAAGTGTTTTTATTATATCAATGTGTTGTATTGATATCTTGTGATTGAAATTTGGATATTTTATGTTGCCTTTATGCATGTTTTATTTGATACGATTATGTTATGGTTTATGATATGTTTAAACATGTTCATATGAGGAATGCATTGGACTTAATAAGTGACGGGTGGAGCCCGCTATAGCTCCTCGATGCATCGGTAGGTCTCATGAGACAAACTAGTGTTTTGGCATGAGGCCTTGACAAAATTTAATTTGTGGCCTTGGCACGAGGCCTTGGCTACGTGGTTATGATTGTCTGGCATTATGATTTCCATCATTATGAAAGTGGTTATTGATATTGCATGTGATTATTCGACTAGTAGAATATCCATGTGAGTAAGTAAATGGCATTATTTAATTTATTTTTGCCATTTTATTCTGAAGTTAAAGTTTAAAAAGGCTTTTGTTTTAGTTATACATTGCCTTAAATGTTAATGTTTTATTGACGAAAGCTTCCACAATATTGTTATCCTTACTGAGCAACTGAGCTCACCCCTTTCAATGTTTTAATATGTTCCAGGATGTGAAGAAGTATTTTATGAATGACCTGTAGGGATAGTCAGAAGAGGATATGAGTGTGGAGAATAGAGACTTTGTTATTGTAGTTTTTCACTTTATGATGTAATGTAACATTTATGAATGTATCTAGTGTTTCCAAGGCTACTAAACTAATCGGTCATTCGAGACTTGATCTTTTGTGATCATTCCAATGTTACGCAATAATGCACCGACTCTAGGTAGCTGGGCTTGGGGCGTTATAGTTGGTATCAGAGGCAGTTTAGTGCTAACCTTGGAAGCTAGATTTAGATAAACTCTGATTAGAGCACATAGCCCAAAGATAGACTGTGAGGATTAGTATAGAAGAACTTCCTAGAATTTTGTTGTTGTAGAGATTTTGTGAGTTTTCCGAGCAATACATCCCTGTCTAGATATGAGCAGGTAGAGGCGGCTCTGGAAAAGATGTACCTAGGGGTAAAACCTGAAAACACCACTTTGAGCTAGACTCGAACGGGAATTGGTGCACGACAACGTGCCTTGCTGCACTCTTGGTTATGACACTCCCGGGGGATATAATAAGGATAATTCTCATTTTCTTTACAAACCACGATGAAGGGTTATGAGTATATACTTCCTCAAAGAAAACATTTTTATGTATTATAACCATAAATAGTTTAATTTATGTTAAGTATTTTACAAGTATGGAATTATGTATTTTGATTCATAAACTAATCTGGTTTATGCCATTGTTTAGAAATGGTGCCTAGTGGAAGGAATGGAAACCATATCAATGCACGCACTCCGTGTAGGGATTTACCTCCTGCTAAAGATAATTATTTTGGATCTGGAGATACAACTGGTGCTGATCAACTTATTACCATACTGGGACAACTCACTCAGGTTATGAATAATAACCTTACTCGTATGGAGCACCCTGATCCGCCACGTGGAGGATCAATGTTAGACCGCTTCATGAGGGAACAACCACCAACATTTAATGGGGGTACAAATCCATTAGTAGCTGAGAAATGGATAAACTCCTTAGAAAAAATATTCCATGCCTTGGGGAGTAGCGAAAGGGAGAAGGTTGTCATGGCAGTTTACCACCTTACTGGAGATGCCGATCAATGGTGGTCGCTGATTAAAAACAAAAAGGAAGATGAAGAAGTATCAAATATGGAATGGAGAGAGTTCAAAGATATTTTCTTATAAAAATACTTTCCACATGACCATCGAGTAGATATGGAAAGACAATTTCTGAGTCTGAGGTAGAAAGAGGATGAGAATGTCGCAAATTATGAGGCTAACTTTACAAGGTTAGGGAGGCATGCTGTAGATTATATATGTAACCCAAGAAGTAAGATTTATCGTTTCTTTGATGGGTTAAAACCATTTCTCTATAGAGCTTTAGTATCACAATCCTTCTCATCGTACGAAGATATTGTCTCGTGTGCTATCAAGACAGAAAAGGAATTCTCTAAGTCTTATGACAGCAAAGTAAAGTAAGAGAAGAAGAGAATGGTGGAACAAGAGACGGATAAAGGGAAAAAAGGGAAAGAAGGATTTTCCATTATGTGATAATTGTGGGAAGAATCACCCCGGTGATTGCCTAAAAGGAATGGGAGTTTGTTATAAATGTGGAGAAAAAGGTCACCAGGCTCATGATTACAAGGGAAAGAAAGATGCTATCAATGTTGAATGCTACAATTGTAGGGAAATGGGGCATTATTCAAATGAATGTCCTAAGCATCAGGGAAACATACCTTCGAAAAGGCCAAGGGATCAAGGCCAATCTTATGCTGTTACTACAGATGAAGTTGAATAATTATTTTATTTGAGTTTTTGGATTCAAGAACTATATTATAGTTATAAGAATAATGTGATATATATAAGGATTGTACTGCAGTACTTGTTTTTTTTCATTAAGGTTTTAATATGATGAAGGTAATCATATTTTTAGTATGTGACAATAAGAGAAACTTTACATTGTTTGGGGAATCTGATGTTACAATTGATTTTTGAATTTAGAGACCTTTTAGAAAATGTCTGGACATAGGTATTTTGGATAACTATAAAGGTTGGAATGGATTAAGTTGATCTTTGGATAGTATTGTTTAAGGTTAAAACATTTCTGAAGATTATTTTTGGAATATTATAATACTATAGTTTTAGGAAAAGGACAACCTGCAGGGTGGGGCATAACCCGTCGCGTCGGACAAAGCTGTAGGAATCGAACCCACAACCATAGTGCGATAGGCCTTTATTACCTACCACTAACCTACAGGAAGTCCTTGGTTATTAAAAAATATTTTTCCTAATCTAAATGGTATGTGTTAATATTTGGAACCTTATACAATTAGGATCATTAGAATATTTTTGAGTTCTATTACCTTTTAGAGTGAAAGATGAGTTCGTGGTAAAATATTTATTAAAGAATGAATGTCAACATGAAAAGTATGTATATTACCTTACGTTCTTAGTAAATATCCTAAATAAATTCCTCAACTTTATAAAAGGTAACTTAAAACAAAAATGTTTCTGGTTAACTTTTCCAACTGGGGATTCAATTGCCGTTTAACCAATCACAAGTTTGTGATTTTCTTATGGTTAACTTTCTCCTAATCCCGTTTTCTAAAAATTTCCATCAAACCATGATGGTTTGTTTTTCTTCCATATCCATATTTTCATATAATCCTAGTATGGGCTATCACGGGTGACCTTTGTACTTATCTTTCTATCTTTTAAAGTTATATTTTTATTAACCCTATTTCTGATGTGGATTTTCTACAAAGGTATTTTCTATTTTCAACATTTTATTTTCGAAGAACATTTTCAAATTGCGAGGATGAAATTTATTGAAGGAGGGGAGAATGTAACACCCCAAGCTTCCATGGTACACTTCTCTTTGAATAATACAGTAGCGTGTGTTGTACGCAACTTTGAGTTCTAACACACACCACAACCAATCAAAGTAGCTGTTATGAATAGTAATACCTAATTTTTGAAATTTTTTAAATTTTATCTTGCCAAATGGACTTCGTTTTTTGATTTGGAATATCGAAATTAGCATATGTTGAATTTTTGGTATTTTTCTGAGAACTTCCAATTTGTTTTGAATAGTGAAAATTACTTAAAAACAAATTTTTTAATCAAAATAATTAATAGTGATAAATTATACTATTGAGTGGTTTTAACATATAATTATAATATATTTTTACCATTTAATCCAATGGTGGTCATTAGAATTAATTTCACTTTGAAATTGGCCATAAACAATTGTCAATCTTTTGATATATTTTGTTTCTTAAAAACACGCTATTTGTTGTGACAACGAGAATTAATTATGAAATTAATTAATGAAACTTATATTTTTGGAATTTTTTAAAATAGAAATCATTTTTGAATTCGGAATATCAATTATAGCTTAGGGTGAAATTTTGGCATTGTTATGAAAAACTTCAATTTTTGAAGAATAGTGAAACCGCTAAGTGGTAGTTAAAAAACCGATTTTTCGTTTAAATGAAACATTACCACTTCTGTGATTTGATTTTCAAAACTCCGACATACATGGTTGTCATTAGAAAGTAAAATGTGGTTCAATGTGATTAAAATAATTTTTTGGTGAATAGTAACTTTTAAGTTTAATTAATCGCGATTAAAGGTAATTAGTGAAATTTAAGGTAAAAATAGTATTATAAAAATATATAATGACCTTTACACTTGTCTTACCCCTATTGGATGTGTCATGGCCAACCATGACAATCCATGGGTCATCTTGGGGACCCCATGGAGCCACTTTGGTAGGAAAATGACATAAATAACTTTTTTTAAAAGAAAAATAAATACCATGTTTTACTTTTCTTTTATTTTGGTATTGAAAATGGGTTTGAAAGTGTTTTTATTATATAAATGTGTTGTATTGATATCTTGTGATTGAAATGTGGAAATTTTATGTTTCCTTTATGAATGTATTATTTGATACGATTATGTTATGGTTTATGATATGTTTAAACCTGTTCATATAAGGAATACATTGGACTTAATAAGTGACGGGTGGAGCCCAATATAGCTCCTCAATGCATCGGTAGGTCTCATGAGACAAAATAGTGTCTTGGCATGAGGGCTTGAAAAAATATTATTTGTGGTCTTGGCACGAGGCCTTGGATACGTGGTTATGATAGTCTGGCATTATGCATTCCATCATTATGAAAGTGGTTATTGATATTGCATGTGATTATTCGACTAGTAGAATATCCATGTGAGTAAGTAAATGGAATTATTTAATTTATTTTTTCCATATTATGCTGAAGTTAATGTTTAAAAAGGCTTTTGTTTTAGTTATACATTGCCTTAAATGTTAATGTTTATTTACGAAAGATTCCGCAATATTGTTATCCTTACTGAGCATCTGAGCTCACCCCTTTCAGTGTTTTAATATTTTCCATGATGTGAAGAAGTATTGTATGAATGACCTGCAAGGATTGTCAGAAGAGGATATGAGTGTGAACTATAGACACTTTGTTATTTTAGTTTTTCACTTTATAATGTAATGTAACATTTATGAATGTATCTAGTGTTTCCAAGGCTACTAAACTAATCGGCCTTTTGAGACTTGATCTTTTGTGATCATGCCAATGTTACGCAATAATGCACCGACTCTAGGTAACTGGGGTCGGGGCGTTACAGGTTGCATCACATATAAGGGTAATAATAATTAAATTATTATTATTATTATTATTATTATTATTATTATTGTTATTATTATGTTTTGAGTTAAATAAAGAGGAAATTATATGTGTAATTAATGAATTTTTAATTATCTAAATTTACGAGTGAAGTTTTAACACATGTGAATATTTATTTGGTGGTTAGGAAGTAATAGTGATATTATTACTTGTTTCACATAAGTGAAATTATGTGGCTAATAAAAATGTATCTACTATTATCATCATTTAATAAATGTTTTATTTTAATTATTAATGGTGTAAATTATGTGAACATTTAAAAACAATAATAATAATTGTTGTTATTATTATGAAATAGGGAAAACTAACATTAGTGTGGGTATATATATAATGTGGACATATATGAGAAGTATATATATGTTTATATATATGTGGGCACATATATATAAAGATGTTTGTATATATATATATATATAATGTGTACATATATTGGTTAAATATATATATATACATATATATATACATATATGGGTGTAAATATATATATATATATATATGTGTGTGTGTGTGTGTGTGTGTGTGTGTGTGTGTGTGTTTCTATGTATATGTAGGTGTGTATATATATAATGAATATATATATATATATATATGTAGATGACATTTAAAATTTATTTAACGAGTTAGTAAATATATTTTAAATGTTTTAAATATAATTAAAAACACTGAAGATATTGGTGGCCCATGGTTCTAGAATAGAGATAATGAAATAACTAAATTTGGTATTAATTAATAGAAATTTTTCTAATGAAATAAAAAAACATTAAAATGGGAAAAGAGATGGAACCTAAGGAAATGAATATTGGAGAATTCATCCTCCAATATCCTGCCTCCCTATCATTATGTTCCCCCTTTCTCATATAATTATTTTATTTTAATAATATCATTAATTTTCTCTACTAAAAATATCCTATAATAGTGATTGGATTGATATGATGTCCGGGACATTGGTTTCGTCTCAAATAGCACAAACTAAATCCCATGTTTTTTTTACCGTAGTGAGGTATTATTTTAAGATTAAATAAATCATTGTTTTTGAAAAATTTAAAAAACAAATATGGTGATAATTATAAATTATATTGAAAGAAGAATGGTTTTAGTATTCAATAGTTCAATTAGACTTATTTAGTGACCCTTTTCATCAAGACATCGTTGCACATAAGGTAGGATGCTCTTTACCTACATAGGCTCATGGTTAGACTTATTTCAATGATAAATATTTTTGTTGTCTTTTGATGACTATGTTTTATTATGATCGAATATGGGTGTGTGTATAGCCCATGAGACCCTATGCGATATATGATTCCATGAATGATATTAGGGTAGCTAGTTTCCATATTTTTTTTATGTTCACATATTATTGAGTGTTTCTATTTTCATAGGATGATATGTTCTCCATGCATTCCCTACCTTGTACGTATATGTTTCCTGGCTTGGTGGTGTTATTATTTGTGATCCAAATAGGTGGGAAATCATGAAATATTATCCCTTAGAGGGGGAGTACAGTTGACTAGTGATGATAGTGATGATGGACCTAAGCACATGGTGGGGAAATAATGATACCATAGAACGTCATCTATCGGAAACTCTCTTGAGTTTAATGTTGTATGGAAGGGTATCCTTTGAGTTGAATTACGTATAATAGTTACCCCATTGAGGTGCATGCACATATTGGTTTCTCCTTTGATTTTTATTCTATATATCGGTCACTCATGTGAGATGCATTCCATATATCGTGTAGTCCTACGAGTTTCATGTCGTACACTAAGAATGGTACCATGAGATTTTTTGAGTGAAATATATACTATCCCAGAGGATAGTTTGGTTAACATTGCCGTCTTTTGATAGTATTATCTCATGGAGATGAAGAAAGTACAACCCAAGTTTGGGGAGGTTGAGATATTGCACAATCACCAAATTTTGGGTTATGTGTTTATTCTTGAATGCAATTATTTTCGATATGAAATACATATTCTATAGTTAAGAACATCAGATTGAGTATTGATTGGTGGTTCCCTTCTGTGTTTTTTACTCATACCCTACTCAAGAATTTTGGTTCCCGTGTAGATTTCATGAGGGATTCCGTGAATGGAAAGAACCATATGGTGGAAAGAAAAGCATTAGAGAATAGAGATGCTAGTAGACCAGGATGTTCACTAGAGGACCCCTTTATTTATTTATCTATCTACTCTTCTTACTCTATTGGGAATTCTACACTGGGGACTATTTATTTTTATGAAATGTATGACATTTTTAGATTTCTACTTATAAATTTAATTCTTTATTTATTAAACTCTATATTATTAAACAATAATAAAATAGAGGATTAATAGTAGTTTAATATACCAAAAAATTATTCAACAATAGTTTTTTAAAACTTCCACTATAGTTGGAATCATCATCCAACTAATAATGGTTTCACTCATTTTTCATTATTTTATGGTAGGTTATGTGGAAAACTTATTTGGAGATGATTATTTTGTTTTTTGCGGTGTGTTTACCTCTTAAAAAATTTCATAGTTTCATGATGTATTAAAATTAATCTATATTTAATTATATATATAGTACTGGTTTAAATGTCCCCTATAATTGTTTTATATATAGTGATTATTTAAACAACCTCTCTATTTCAATTCTAGAAAAAATAAATGCTACATAAATTGAAGACCCATAAAATAATATAGAAACTAACGATTTATAACATAGATATATTCCATACACATTTCCATAATAATCAATAGTGACATAAGTATACAACCAACACAAAATACGAGCCCATATAATATGATTCATAAATACATTCTAGGAAACCGAATTTAAAAACTTATATTAGTTTGTTAAAACATTAAAGAAAACATTTATAACAACAAACAATACAAAATATTTTTCATATACCTTTTGTAAAACAATTTTAAAATTTTTTAGGTTAACCATGATTGATGTAGTGCATGAAAACAATTAATGATGGTTATATTGTTGCACTAAAATACTTATCAACATAACATAGACAATAGTAAATAAAAAAACTAATAATATATATTTTATTTCAAATTATATTAATAAGACATATTATGAATTACAAGTATATATGAAGAATGTAATAATTTGAAACTAAGGAATTAACATGTTATATACATGTACTCTCAGTTAATAAAATATTTAATTTATATATAATTTATTATTAAAATCTTGACACATGATCTATAATAATCAACTGACAGAAGTATACAACCAACACCAACTATGAACCCATATAATAATATTCACTAATACATAATAGAGAATATCATTTTAAAAAGTATATTATATCGGTAGCACATTAAGGAATAAAAATATAATAATTACCAATCCAAATATCTATCATATACATTATTTAAAATCATTTTAAATAATATTTATGTTAACCATGATCGAAGGAGAGCATTAAAACAGTTAAACATGGTTATATTGTTGATCTAAAACACATATATACATAACATAGGGAACAATAAATCATAAAAAAATATTAATAATGTATGTTTTACTTCATATAATATTAATAATACATATTATGCATTATAAGAAAGTATAAAAAATGTAATAATATGAAACTAGGTATTTATACTGTTATATATATGTATTATTAATCAATGAAATGTTTATTTTATATAAAATGGAATATTAAAATCCTTTATTAGTGTAGAACATCTATTTTGAATTAATATCAGTCATCCCCTTATTACTGCTATTCCATGTACTAGAAAAGTATATAATAGAGGAGGGTTCACTTAATTAAACTTATGTTCCACCTACTTCAATAGCCCAAAGGAAAAAAGGAACATAATTTTCTAAGTGCCTACCAAATTAGGGTAAGGAACATATAAAATTCATGCTCTACCATAATAGAAAATAAAAAGAATGATAAGTGAAACATCTCTTTACCTCAATAACCACTAGGAAAAGATATATTCATCATAGTTAAGAATGTTGAGTTTAGTTAGTATGTAATGAGATTAGTTAAACATCAACATCATCGAACCCAAATTTAACCTGAATCACTACTCGAGGAACTATGATTGACACGGTCCCAATATCCTGCTCCCTCACTACTACAGATAACTATATAAAAATTTTCTCAAACATCAAATAGTGATTTATTTTTAAATTTTAACATAAAACTAATAACATTTTTGTACTAAATGATTATAAGGATGCGTGATTTAACTTTTCAATTAAACCATACATTGACATAATATCACTGGGGAGACATAAATTCATCTTCTGATATAATTCATCTCATGGTTTCTGTAGACAAAAACCTTCACATCTTGCATCTATATATAAGAACCCTATTTTTGGATTGTGCTCACCTATTTTTGAATTGTGCTTTTTACTGTAATAAAATGCCTCTGAGCTTCTCAAGTATAGGAGTGACAAAAACTAGGAGTAGATGATTCTGAAATTCCTAGTGACCATCCAAAGACCTCTGAAGGTAAGTTTCCCAGACCCATCCTATGCATGTGACTGGGATTCTTCTTCCAAAGTAATTGACCAACTAGATCATCCAGAGAGTTGGAGAAGGACAACGCTGCATTGATGTCCCATAATTCATTTATTTTTACATATAAATCAAATATCAATCATATTTAAACCAATACATATTAAAAAAGTGAAAAATGATCATAATTTATTATAATAAAAAAGCAATTCATACCCTATCTTCAGTGGAAAGATCATTCACATAACTCCCACCAGATTTCATATGAACATCCAAACAAAGTTTTATTTAGGATACTTGGTTCCCTAAATTATTTGACTACATTAAACCAAAAAAATAAACAATTTAATATATAAAATAGGTAATGTTGTCATATAAATATTTAAACTAATGAAAATATTACCATAGTCGATCTATTTCTTGAAAAACTCATTAAATTGACAGTGTTAGAGATGATGTGTTTAGTTCATTAGGATGCAATATTTCTTAAAATATCTTGAAATAAATAACATGTTATTTATTAGTAATGTATTTGATTATATATCCCTTTTATATGAATTTATATATGTACAATGATATTAATATAATAATATATTTTTAAATACCATGGGATTATTATAGAGATGGATATCAACAAACACCTTCCACTAGTCTCTAGGTACCCCTTCAGGTACATTACCATGATGATGTTGAGTGGTCAATGATGTATAGTTGAATTTATTATACAATTTCCATTTAAAATCATTCCATTTATATCAAAAAAATTTCAATATCCACTTTTTTGTGCTATGATCAAAAATTGAAAACTTGAATAACATATGTACAAAGAGATTCACCTTCAAAATATTTGAATTTAATTAATTAATGGAATTTAATTGAGAAATAATGTATTCTAATTACCTTTATTTGTGGATAAAAAACATGATTCTTACAATATTGAGTCATATGCCTCTAATCATAATATTTAAACATAAGGGTAACTAGACAATGCACCAAATGGCCTCAAATATGGCTAAGTAATCCAATACCATCATCAGTGGGGACCCCAAAATAGTTAAATGGGACAAATATATTCAATCTATTTATATTTCATACATATAAATTGTTAATATTTGTCTAATTAGTAACATTTTTTCCATATTTTATTAAAAAATCTTTATTATAAAAAAATTTCAATAAGTTGTTTCACATTAATATTTAAAAATATAACTACCTTCCTCTAATATTCTTATGAATAAATGGAGTGACCACCTATTCCCTCACTGTATAGTCACCGCATACTGAAGCTACTAAATCAAAAGGCAATGTGAAGGATGTTGATGAGATAGAGGAGGGTGTGCCAGATGTTGAAGAGAGGGAGACAGAGGGTGTGGAAAACATAGATGTAGGGAAGAAAGATGGTGTGTTAGATGTTATAAAGAGGGATCATGATGGATCATTAGGTGTATGTGTGGTAGAGGGAGCATCAATTGAGATTCAATTATAACCAATGTAATGATACTTCTTTGGCCTTCTTATCATTTAAAAATGTTAAAATAACTTGAAAACATATATCTCAAAAAATTCATTACTAAAAAGAATTTTTACAAATGATAAAAGATGAAAAGTACTAACAAAAATAATATATGTATGTATCTTAATGAATGACTTCATATATAAAATATAACAATTTTTTTCCAAATTAAACAACTCATGGAAAAAATAATTTTAAATTTGATAAAAAAATCCACATTACTATAAATGAATAAAAAATAACATAGGATGTTTATAAGTTAATGGAATATTGTACATACAATAAATTTTTCCTTAAGTCATTTCATTATAATGGTCCATCATTAATTCATCTACTTCATCCACCCTTGAAACACTAATATTTTTAATATCTTATTGGGAAAAAGTCAGTTTCTTGTAGTTGATGATCTTCAATGCCATAGGTCAAATACCCCAATTCGTAATCCATATCATAAAAGTCACTTTGTTCTATGTGAACAACTACACTCCACACTTCATCCATGACATATTTCACATAATATACCATTTTTTCTTGTGATGATAAGATATACAGATCCTGTAATTCATTGTCACCTAAATCCATCATGGGAGAGAATTTAACAAAAGTAAATTACAAGGAATCTCTTTTAATAACCTCGGTAATATAAACCCACTTGTATTTTAATAAAACAATAACAAAATGATCATGGTAGTTTAATTCGATAATATTAGACAACTTTCTATAGTATCACAATTCATAAACTATAAATAAACCACAATTATATGTTTTAAACCCTCTTACCAATCGACTGTACAAAATATAAGCCATTCTCATTTTAAGTTTTGAAATTTCTAGCATATTTTAGAGGAAATAAATCCATAAACCTAAATCCATATGAAAACTTAGTCCAGGTATCATTATTCATAATTTAAAAAAATTAATATACATTATTAGATTTAAAAAATTTATTTTTCAACCTAGTATTCACATTGATTGTAATATTTATGAACTTCTTTGATGTGTAGAACATTCTACAAACACTTTATTTGTAGTTTTATTATATCATTCTCATTTTGTGTTTTAATTATCTTTAGTCTATCATTTTTGTATCTTGATCTCTCCAGAAAATGGATTTGAAATTTCACTTTTTAGTAGAACATAACTATGCTCATAGAGTAATTACATTTATGCTAATGTAATATTTGAGATCCTCTCAACTGATCTTAAAATAATAGAGGAAAGATTTTGGATTTCCCTTGTAGTTGAGGTTGATTCTATATGTCATCAACATGTCTAACTTGATTTAATCTTATCTTAATATAATCCAAGTATTTATAACAAAAGGTAATAAAATCTACTACTAAATAGACATTAGATATAAAGCCTTCAGGTTGAGCTTTATTTTTAACATATGATTTAAAATGACCATGGTATCTATGAAATAAAATGAACAAAAAATAGTTACATATTTAATAAAGTGCCAATATTTTTAATTAAGGTGAAAAAAATATAAATAATTTTCCTCTTAATTGGATATATCCATTGATAATTTATGGGACCCCTATTTTAGTATCATATTTTGAATTCATAGTTAAATGCATCATAACATTAAAAAATGATAGAGGAAATATCATCTCCAATGATCTAAGAGTCCACAAAAATCTATCATAAATCTTTTAAAGATTATTTGGATGTAGAGTTTTCTCACATAGTTTTATGCAGAATGTGTAAAATTGGAGTAAAACTATAATAACCATTTCACGTAACAATGTACAAAATTTTAATGGTATTAACAGCTATAATATAATATGTTAATCATTAATTTAAATCCATTATACCTATGATTATTGTAACGCCCCGACCCCAGCTACCCAGAGTCGGTGCATTACTTCGTAACATTGGCATGATCACAAAAGATCACGTCTCGAAAGAACGATTAGTTTAGTAGCCTTGGAAACACTAGATACATTCATAAGTGTTACATTACAACATAAAGTGAAAAACTAATAACAAAGTCTTCATAGTTCACACCCATATCCTCTTCTGACTATCCCTGCAGGTCATTCATAAAATACTTCTTCACATCCTGGAAAATATTAAAACATTGAAAGGGGTGAGCTCAGATGCTCAGTAAGGATAAAAATATTGCGGAAGCTTTCATAAATAAACATTAACTTTTAAGGCAATGTATAACTAAAACAAAAGCCTTTTAAACATGAACTTCAACATAATATGGCAAAAGTAAAATGAGATAATGCCATTTACTTATTCACATCGATATTCTACTGGTCGAATAATCACATGCAATATCAATAACCACTTTCATAATGATGGAATGCATAATGCCAGACTATCATAACCACGTAGTCAAGGCCTCGTGCCAAGACCACAAATAAGATTTTGTCAAGGCCTCGTGCCAAGACACTAGTTTGTCTCATGAGACCTGCCGATGCATCGAGGAGCTATAGCGGGCTCCACCTGTCACATATTAAGTCCATTGCATTCCCATATGAAAAGGTTTAAACAAAACATAAACATTCGTATTAAAACTAGCATACGAAATGTCAATAATTTCACCATAAACTATGAATGGTATAAAATAGCACATCCACAGTCAAACATATCACAAAACCTTCAATACAATATAGAAGTTTTGTATTATAATAAATCAACTTCAAATAAGCGCAAAATCCATCAAAGGATGTTGACATAGATGAAATCAAAACACTTTTTAGAGAAATATCTCTTTCTATTTTTGAAATCATTTAAGAGCCATATAAAACAAAACATTTTCTTGAAAATATTCTTATAAGATTGTAAGGAAAGATTTGAAGATTTTATAATGGCGGAAAATAACCGCACCCGCCGTATAAGTTAAAAAAACATTCTTACCTCAATTCTGTCGAAAAGGTTAAAAAGAGACCTTGTTTTGAAAACGACAGAAAGATTCCTCTTATAAAAAGTCAAAAAGGGTATAAATGACTTTAACCCATATTCTTGTAAATAATAAAAATGTTTTGAAATACATTTTGAAGATACATGGATGTGGATGATAACGAGGTCCCAGTAGATAATTATGTATAAACAACCTTGGATAATTAAGAGGTTGTGAAGTAAACCCTTACCTTGTGTCTGACTTGACTCGACCGTTCTTTAACCTCCTGAATAATAAACTAGAGTTAATTTATATTTACTTAAGAACCTTTTTAATGTTCATTATTCCATTTATATCACTTATTACCATGTTATGAACATTATTTAATTATTTAAGTTAATAACGGTCGTTTTGTCGATCTTTGGTACTTGAGTCAAAAATAGACTTCTTATAATTACAAGTTGTTCATGTGGTGAAATATCCATTATATCCAGAATTATATTCATGATGTAGATATCATATATATCATATATATACAGTATATACATTCATTCATAATGTCACGTAACATTTAGGGGTAAGAAATGAAATGCACCATTCATGGAGACGGTAAGCCGTACGTACGCATGAACGCTACTTTCATTTCTATTTCATATTTAATGGAATGAAATAATAATTATATAAAGTTATAAAATAGTTCCAGTATAATATAGTGTATAATACCATTTACTCCATCCTTTATACATCCCACATATGGCATTAACGATTCAAATCACTTTGAGGGGGCGGTAGTCCGCACTTCCTAAAATGAAATTATCGCGTTTTACCCATAATGGAAATCATAAAGTATTCCATAAATGAAAAATACAGAAGCATAAGTAAAACATAAAAATATTATAAATCATATATAAAAATAGTGACATGTTAATTTCCACCTTTGAAGGTGTTATATGAGTGTTGAACAATCATCGTTTCGTGAGGCAGAAATTCGCCATCCACAGAAATCGTATGTTCTTTAACCATTAGACGAAGGTGTGTGTAAGTGTAAACCAAATCCTTATCATAAAAACATCCTAGTATATTGTAGATACTTGTTTTGTTACAAAAGAAAGGAATGAAAAGATTTTAGGGGGTTGGGGAAGAAAAATAAAACAAAACAACATTAGAGAAGACATTACCTCAAAATCGGGTAACTCTTTTTGATTTGAGCCAAAGGCTTCCTTGGGAAGAGTTCTGCCCAAAGTGGGGCTTATAGGAGTAATAGGGGGAAGTTGGGAGAGTATTTGGGCAGAGTTTGGCTGATCCAAATGTCTTGAAAGTGTGAATAAGGTGGTAGAGGTGGGGGCCTTTTATAAGAGGAGAGGAGGGGCTCTTTTGGAAAGATTGAAATGTTACATTATTATACAATTCTTTTCGGATTATAAAGGTCCCACACTTATATAATTAGTGGCCAAGGTGATAAGGGTTATAAATCTCTTCATCCAATAGGCTTTGGACAAGTGTAAGCCTTTGATTTTGCATTATCTTCTCATTTTATTTAAATCGTTAAATAATGAGGTCATCGCTGCATCATAATGATGTCATAAATAATTTAATTTATTTAATGTCTAAAAATTATAAAACAAATAATATGATGTAGGAAATCGTTTTAGCTTTCTAATGAATATTTATAGTCAAAATTTGGACTTTTGTAGCCCCACTTAAAAACTGTTTTAGTAAAACAACTCATGTTTGTGTCAATTTAATTTTAACATTAAATAAATATATATTAATGTCATTTTCCAACCAAAGTGGCTCCATGGGGTCCCCAAGTTGACCCATGGGTTGTCTTGGTCGGCCATGACTCATCCAATAGGAGTAGGACAAGTGTCAAGCTCATATCATATTATTAAAACATTGTTTTTACCTTAAACTATACTAATTACCTCTAATCGCGATTAAGAACTTAAAAGTTACTATTCACCAAAAAATTTATTTTGATCTCATTAAACCACATTTTACTTCTTAATGTCAACCATGTATGTCAGATTTTTTAAAATCAAATCACAGAAGTGGTAATATTTCATTTAAATGAAAAATCAGTTATTTAACTACCACTTAGTGGTTTCACTATTCATCAAAAATTGAAGTTTCTCAGAACAAAGCCAAAATTTCACCCTAAGCTATAATTGATATTCCGAATTCAAAAATGATGTCTATTTTACAAAATTCCAAACATATAAGTTTCATTAATTAATTTTATAATTAATTCCTACTGTTACAAAAAATGTCATGTTTCTAAGAAACAATTTATATCAAAAGATTGGCAATTGTTTATGTCCGATTTCAATGTTAAATTAATTCTAATGACCACCATTGGATAAAATGGTAAAAATATATTCTAATTATACTTTAAAACCACTAAATAGTATAATTTATCACAATAAATTATTTTGATTAAAAAAGTTGTTTTAAGTATTTATCACTATTTATAAAAAATTGGAAGTTCTCAGAAAATTACAAAAAATTCAACTTAGGATAATTTTGATATTAAGAATACAAAAATGAAGTCCATTTTGAAATATAAAATTTCTATAATTTTAAAAAGTTGTTATTACTATTCATAATGGCTACTTTGATTAGTCACGGTGTTTTAGAACTCGAAGTTGCGTACCATGCAAGCTATTGCATTATTAAATGAGAAGCGTATCATGGAAGCTCGGAGTGTTACATTCTCCCCTCCTTCAATAAATTGCGTCCTCGCAATTTGAAATTTTTCTTTGAAAATAAAAGGTTAAAAATAGAAAATACCTTTGTGGAAAACCCACATCGGAAATAAGGTTAATAAAATTTAGCCTTAATAAGAGGGAAATGAAATAAGAAAGTCACCACCAAATTATGATCTCGATAAGGAGAACATTGGTGGCAATTAGAGACATATAATTGGAGGAAAAACGTAAATATTTGTAAGGAGTGATTGAGGTCATCAATCACAATCAACTGTCAAATTGAGGGCCTCAAAGCATTCAATCTATGTTGATTTAAAATATCATCAGTTCAACAAGACATAAGGTATTAGGGTAACACATTTTGTTGTTTTAATATCCCTTTACTAAAGTTTAAGAATTAATTTATTCATTGAATAACAGATAGGTATATATATATTTATGCTTGACAATTAGAGTTTCAACCTTCAACCCACCTTTCACTCAAAAAGATAATAGAACCCAAAAATATTATACTTATCCTAATTGTATAAGGTTCCAAATGTTAACACATACCATTTAGATTAGTAAAATTATTTTGTAATAACCAGGGACTTCTTGTAGGCTAGTGGTATGAAATAAAGGCCTGTCGCACTTTGATTGTGGGTTCGATTCCTGCAGCTTTGTCCGACGCGACGGGTTATGCCCCACCCTGCAGGTTGTCCTTTTCCTAAAACTATGGTATCATAATATTCCAAAAATAATCTTCATAAATTTTTTAACCTTAAACAATACTATCCAAAGATCAACTTAATCCACTCCAACCTTTATAGTTATCCAAAATACCTCTGTCCAGACTTTCTCTAAAAGGTCTCTTAATTCCAAAATCAATTTATCAGATTCCCCAAAAAAAGTAAAGTTTCCTTTATTGTCACATACTAAAAATATAATTACCTTCATCCTATTAAAACCTTACTGAAATCAACAAGTACTGCAGTACAATCCTTATATATATATATATATCACATTATTCTAACAACCAGAATATAATCCATTAGTCCAAAAGCACCAATACATTAATTATTCCGCTTCAACTGTAGTCACAACATAAGATTGTCCTTGATCCCTTGTCCTTTTCTGAGGTAAGTTTCCTTGATGCATAGGACATTCATTTGCATAATGACCCATTTCTCTACAATTGTAGCATTCAACATTGATAGCCTCTTTCTTTCCCTTGCAATCACGCGCCTGGTGACCCTTTTCTCCACATTTATAACAAACTCCCATTCCTTTTAGGCAAGTACCAGGGTGATTCTTCCCACAATTATCACATAATAGAAAATCATTCTTTCCCTTTTTCCCTTTATTTGACTCTTGTTCCACCGTTCTCTTCTTCTCTTGCTTTACTTTGTTGTCATAAGACTTAGAGAATTCCTTTTCTGTCTTGATAGCACACGAGACAATATCTTCGTATGATGAGAAGGATTGTGATACTAAAGCTCGACGGAGAAATGGTTTTAACCCATCAAAGAAACGATCAATCTTACTCCTTGGGTTACGTATATAATCGGCAGAATACCTTGCTAACCTTGTAAAGTTAGCCTCATACTTTGTGACATTCTCATCCTCCTTCTGCCTCAGACTCAAAAATTTCCTTTCCATATCCGCTCGATGGTCTCGAGGAAAGTATTTTTCTAAGAACAGCTCTTTGAACTCCTGCCATTCCATGTTTGTTAATTCATCATCTTCCTTTGTGTTTTGAATTAGTGACCACCATTGATCGGCATCTCCAGTGAGGCGGTAAACTGCCATGACAACTTTCTCCCTTTCACTACTCCCCAAGGCTTGGAATATTTTCTCTAAGGAATTTATCCATTGCTCAGCTACTATAGGATTTGTACTCCCATTGAAGTTTGGTGGTTGTTGCCTCATGAAACGGTCTAGCATTGATCCTCCACGTTGCGGATCAGGGTGCTCCATACGAGTAAGGTTATTATTCATAACCTGAGTGAGTTGTCCCAGTATGGTAATAAGTTGATCAGCACCAGTTGTATCTCCAGATCCACAATAATTATCTTGAGTAGGAGGGCAATCCCTACACGGAGTTCGTGCATTGATACAGTTTCCATTCCTTCCACTAGGCGCCATTTCTAAACAATGGCATAAACTAGATTAGTTTATGAATCAAAATACATAATTCCATACTTGTAAAACACTTTACATAAATTGAACTATTTATGGATATAATCCATAATCATAAAAAGGTTTTATTTGAATAAGTATATACTCATAACTGTTCATAGTGGTTTGTAAAGAAAATGAGAATTATCCTAAGCATATCTCCCGGGAGTGTCGTAACCAAGAGTGCAGCAAGGCCCGTTGTCGTGCACCAGTTCCCGTTCGAGTCTAGCTCAAAGCGGTGTTTTCAGTTTTTACCCCTAGGTACATCTGTGCCAGAGCCGCCTCTACCTGCTCGTATCCAGACAGGAATGTATTGCTCGGAAAACTCACAAAATCTCTATAATACCAAAATTCTAGGAAGTTTTTCTATACTAATCCTCAAAGTTCATCTTAGGTCTATGTGCTCTAATCAGAGTTTATCTAAATCTAGCTTCCAAGGTTTGTACTAAACTTCCTTTGATACCAACTGTAACGCCCCGACCCCAGCTACCCAGAGTCGGTGCATTACTTCGTAACATTGTCATGATCACAAAAGATCAAGTCTCGAAAGACCGATTAGTTTAGTAGCCTTGGAAACACTAGATACATTCATAAGTGTTACATTACAACATAAAGTGAAAAACTAATAACAAAGTCTTCATAGTTCACACTCATATCCTCTTATGACTATCCCTGCAGGTCATTCATAAGATACTTCTTCACATCCTGGAAAATATTAAAACATTGAAAGGGGTGAGCTCAGATGCTCAGTAAGGATAACAATATTGCGGAATCTTTCATAAATAAACATTAACTTTTAAGGCAATGTATAACTAAAACAAAAGCCTTTTAAACATGAAAATCAACATAATATGGCAAAAGTAAAATGAGATAATGCCATTTAATTATTCACATGGATATTCTACTGGTCGAATAATCACATGCAATATCAATAACCACTTTCATAATGATGGAATGCATAATGCCAGACTATCATAACCACGTAGTCAAGGCCTCGTGCCAAGACCACAAATAAGATTTTGTCAAGGCCTCGTGCCAAGACACTAGTTTGTCTCATGAGACCTGCCGATGCATCGAGGAGCTATAGCGGGCTCCACCCGTCACATATTAAGTCCAATGCATTCCCATATGAAAAGGTTTAAACATAACATAAACATTCGTATTAAAACTAGCATACGGAATGTCAATAATTTCACCATAAACTATGAATGGTATAAAATATCACATCCACAGTCAAACATATCACAAAACCTTCAATACAATATAGAAGTTTTGTATTATAATAAATCAACTTCAAATAAGCGTAAAATCCATTAAAGGATGTTGACATAGATGAAATCACAACACTTTTTAGAGAAATATCTCTTTCTATTTTTGAAATCATTTAAAAGCCATATAAAACAAAACATTTTCTTGAAAATATTCTTATAAGATTGTAAGGAAAGATTTGAAGATTTTATAACGGCGGAAAATAACCGCACCCGCCGTATAAGTTAAAAAACATTCTTACCTCAATTCTGTCGAAAAGGTTAAAAAAAGACCTTGTTTTGAAAACGACGGAAATATTCCTCTTATAAAAAGTCAAAAAGGGTATAAATGACTTTAACCCATATTATTGTAAATAATAAAAATGTTTTGAAATACATTTTGAAGATACATGGATGTGGATGATAACGAGGTCCCAGTAGATAATTATGTATAAACAACCTTGGATAATGAAGAGGTTGTGAAGTAAACCCTTACCTTGTGTCTGACTTGACTCGACCGTTCTTTAATCTCCTGAATAATAAACTAGAGTTAATTTATATTTACTTAAGAACCTTTTTAATGTTCATTATTCCATTTATATCACTTATTACCATGTTATGAACATTATTTAATTATTTAAGTTAATAACGGTCGTTTTGTCGATCTTTGGTACTTGAGTCAAAAATAAACTTCTTATAATTACAAGTTGTTCATGTGGTGAAATATCCATTATATCCAGAATTATATTCATGATGTAGATATCATATATATCATATATATACAGTATATACATTCATTAATAATGTCACGTAACATTTAGGGGTAAGAAATGAAATGCACCGTTCATGGAGACGGTAAGCCGTACGTACGCATGAACGCTACTTTCATTTCTATTTCATATTTAATGGAATGAAATCATAATTATATAAAGGTATAAAATAGTTCCAGTATAATATAGTGTATAATACCATTTACTCCATCCTTTATACATCCCACATATGGCATTAACGATTCAAATCACTTTGAGGGGGCGGTAGTCCGCACTTCCTAAAATGAAATTATCGCGTTTTACCCATAATGGAAATCATAAAGTATGCCATAAATGAGAAATACAGAAACATAAGTAAAACATAAACATATTATAAATCATATATAAAAATAGTGACATCTTAATGGCCACCTTTGAAGATGTTATATGAGTGTTGAACAATCATCGTTTCGTGAGGCAAAAATTCGCCATCCACAGAAACCGTATGTTCTTTAACCATTAGACGAAGGTGTGTGTAAGTTTAAACCATATCCTTATCATAACAACATCCTAGTATATTGTAGATACTGGTTTTGTTACAAAAGAAAGTAATGAAAAGAGTTTAGGGGGTTGGAGAAGAAAAATAAAACAAAACAACATTAGAGAAGACATTACCTCAAAATCGGGTAACTCTTTTTGATTTGAGCCAAAGGCTTCCTTGGGAAGAGTTCTGCCCAAAGTGAGGCTTCTAGGAGTAATAGGGGGAAGTTGGGAGAGTATTTGGGCAGAGGTTGGCCGAGCCAAATGGCTTGAAAGTGTGAATAAGGTGGTAGAGGTGGGGGCCTTTTATAAGAGGAGAGGAGGGACTCTTTTGGAAAGATTGAAATGTTACATTATTATACAATGCTTTTCGGATTCTAAAAGTCCCACACTTATATAATTCGTGGATAAGGTGATAAGGGTTCGAAATATCTTCATCAAATAGGCTTTGGACAAGTGTAAGCCTTGGATTTTGCATTATCTTCTCATTTTATTTAAATCGTTAAATAATGAGGTCATCGCTGCATCATAATGATGTCATAAATAATTTAATTTATTTAATGTCTAAAAATTATAAAAAAAATACTAGGTTGTAGGAAATCTTTTTATATTTCTAATGAATATTTATAGTCAAAATTTGGACTTTTGTAACCCCACTTAAAAACTATTTTAGTAAAACAACTCATGTTTGTGTCAATTTAATTTTAACATTAAATAAATATATATTAATGTCATTTTCCAACCAAAGTGGCTCCATGGGGTACCCAAGTTGACCCATGGGTTGTCTTGGTCGGCCATGACTCATCCAATAGGAGTAGGTCAAGTTTCAAGCTCATATCATATTATTAAAACATTGTTTTTACCTTAAACTACACTAATTACCTCTAATCACGATTAAGAACTTAAAAGTTACTATTCACCAAAAAAATTATTTTGATCTCATTGAACCACATTTTACTTCTTAATGACAACCATGTATGTCGGATTTTTGAAAATCAAATCATAGAAGTGGTAATATTTCATTTAAACGAAAAATCAGTTATTTAACTACCACTTAGTGGTTTCACTATTCATAAAAAATTGAAGTTTTTCAGAACAAAGCCAAAATTTCACCCTAAGCTATAATTGATATTCTGAATTCAAAAATGATGTCTATTTTACAAAATTCCAAAAATATAAGTTTCATTAATTAATTTTATAATTAATTCCCGTTGTTACAAAAAATGGCGTGTTTCTAAGAAACAAGTTATATCAAAAGATTGGCAATTGTTTATGTCCGATTTCAATGTTAAATTAATTCTAATGACCACCATTGGATAAAATGGTAAAAATATATTCTAATTATACTTTAAAACCACTAAATAGTATAATTTATCACAATAAATTATTTTGATTAAAAAATTTGTTTTAAGTATTTATCACTATTCATAAAAAATTGGAAGTTCTCAGAAAATTACAAAAAATTCAACTTAGGATAATTTTGATATTACGAATAAAAAAATGAAGTCCATTTTGAAATATAAAATTTCTATAATTTTAAAAAGTGGTTATTACTATTCATAATGGCTACTGTGATTAGTCGCGGTGTTTTAGAACTCGAAGTTGCGTACCATGCAAGCTATTGCATTATTAAATGAGAAGCGTATCATGGAAGCTCGAGGTGTTACAATTATTTAAGTCAAAAAACCTTGATATGTTATATGAATACCCATCTTCTCCTTTTACATGTTTTAAAATGCAAAGGAATGTATATTTATTCCAATTTTCAGTAAAAAACAAGGTGTATCATACATTCCATTCTCATCAAACCATCGATTATACATTATATTAATTTTTTGTAAGTTTTTCCAAGCATTGAGATGGTCCTTCTCTCTTCCATTCTCATTAAATAATGCAAAGATCAAATTTTATCAACTGAAAATGCACAGAAACTAGCGTATGATGCAAAAAATTAAATTCTCAATACAGAATATTGAAGAATATAAACTTTTACCTCTATATTTGTATTACGATTTCAATTGATAATGAACATAGAAATAATTTCCCATTATTATTCAAATGATGTAACTTAATCAATTCTATTTCAACTTTTACAACCTATTACAATATTTTAGAACCTATCAACAACTTTGGATGTGCTATAAGATCAATATACCCATTGATTTTTTACTTGTTCAACTGAAATATATGATATTCATGGAGAAATATATGATGACACATAAAGCACCATTTTTTCAATGAGGTAGTCATTCAGGCTCCAAATCAAAGATACAAATAGGTCCAGAAAAACCCATGTATATGTTCAAAACAGATAAGTTCCTAAGTCCAGGGAAAATACTAATGGTCTATAGCACCATTCATTTTGAACATTTTCTAGAAGATTCAGCACAATTATCAACACCGTTCCTCTATAAATCCTATAATTCATCATCAAGATTATGAATGTATACACCAATATCATTTCAAGGAATTTTTTCTAGGAATAGTCATCAAAATGATAAAATAATTTTATTTATACACAAACATGAAGGTAGATTTTAAGGGATCAAAACAACCATTAAAATGCTATAATAAAAATACAATGTCTCAAATGGGTTGAATCCATTGGAAACTAATCCTAATCACACATTCCTAGGATCAGATGATAAATCTTTATATAATGATTCAAATGTATTCGATGATTTTGAATCTATTGGATGTTTCACTAACCCACCATTATTATTATTTGTATAATGTAACTTCATGTGCTCGGTGGTTTTGAATGACATGAATAATGTTTCAAATAATGGTTTTAAATGGAATTAATGAAAATCATTTGACAGTGTGGTATTTTTCTTCTTATTCATAATAGTATGTTGATGCCTAATTCCAATATTAACTATTGAGTACCATCTAGAAGATGAACATTTTTTATAATCACATCTAATTGAATTATCTCCCAAATAAAGCATACAATCATTGGGAGAAGCATGTATTTTTGAATAATTATAACCAATCTTGGTAATAAACTTTTTCATATTATAAAAATACATTAAGGATTTTATTTTTAGGAAATTATCCACACAAAAATTTTAATATCATGGGAAACACCTTTTTTTTTATTATATTTAGGCATTTTATATGGTTCAACTTCTGTAGAAAAGAATGTTTTTAAAATATCAGACATCGACCATATATATATTGATTTCCATCATCAACTGAAACATGAAACACATTTGTATATTTAGTTAATTTATCTGTTACATTATTATCCATAGCATTGTGAGGCAGATCCTATGATATGTTACAATTTTTATGTCGTTGACCCATAGTCTCAAAAAGAGAAATTTTCAAATTACAATTTTTATCACCCACAAATGGTTGTTATGATATATTTTGATGTTGATTTTTCCCTTTAAATTCCAAAATAATCATTTAAATGGTTCTGAATTTCATTTTCCATCGTCGATGATGTTGGGAGATAATTCTATTGACTGAAATCTGAAATGAAACTTTCTATAATGTTTGATTCTCTATGCCAAACCATGCACAAATATTATGCATGTAATTCCTTCAATATCAAGGGTTTTAAGATTTATGTGTCACGAACCTCCTATGTTAAGATGAGGGAAGGTATGTAAAAGTTCCCTGAAATCCCTTATTCAAGATTAGAAAATAGATAATGACCCCTACGTCCTACATGTAGTAGGCCCTGGGTTGGAGATTATCACCAAGGGTATAAAAATCTCACAAAATGGGAGGCATTGCCTTTTACATAGTAACCAAGAGCAGGGGATAAGATGTATAAAACTAAAAAAAACAACAATACACATTTATAAAAGAATCTAAAATCCATCCTACATGCATGTGTAATGTAAAACATCTAGAAATATAATGAAAAGTCCAAAATAAATACAAAAAAGCGAAAAACTGAGCAGCTACACAACAACTATCCTGACTCCCGAGCTAATAAGGTCCATCATGGTCTATGTAATCTCCCTGGAAACTTGAAACCAATTTTATATATGTAGGGTGAGGATTAAAGTATAGTCAGAGGAAAATCCAAAGTCACTCATGCACATGTGGGAGATGCATACTAATTCCCCTGTGAGAAAACAACAGAAACTCAAAAGCACCTAATAAGGTATTATATCCACCCAACCTAACCAAGTTATGATAACTTAATAATGCAGGTCAAGTAATGTAATGTAGTAAGCCCATAGATGATAGGGTACCCCGAACCACTTCCCACTCCACAAAAATTATAGCTGCACAAACATTCCACACTGCACCCATAAAACCAAACCCCTTTCCACTCATATACCTACAACTGCACTTCTAATCGCAGTACCACATGACCCATACAAGACAGCAAATATCTACACACAACACAAAACCACTCCAAACAAGGAATATTGCATTCATGTATAACAAAATCTTTCTTTAATTCCACTTTGATAAACCTGGGGTTATACATAACAAGTTTTATCCAGGGGAATCCATTTAATTAACTGGATATATGTGATTAATCATGTTTTTATGGTCACAACAATTCAACAGATGAATGACAACAAGTATTCATGAGTCTAGTGCACAAACATAGACCACCAACATCCATTATTTTTAAAGGGCATACAACAAACCCAATTCACATAATAGATCATGGATATCAGATAAAATATGCGAGCATCATCATCCTCATCCCTTCCCCTTATTTATTACTAAGGTATAAAAAATCACTATTTAACAGGTATGTTCATATTTAAAATACACATAATTTTGATTTTCATTCACCATATTATCAAGTAGAAATGATTTTACCCACCACACATGATACAAAATTAAAAGAGGGATTAAGGAATATCTACCTCAAAAAATATACAATCAACAACTCCTCCTTCCACCAAAAACAGAAGGTAGAAAAAGAAGCTGGAGACTCCAAGGCAAACTGAATTCAAAGCCCACAACACAAAAAATGACTCCATTGGGAAGATAGGCTCTTTTCACACAAAGAGAAAAATGGAAACACATAGGGAAGAGGATCTTAGGTTGAAAGATCCTGATCCAATATCAATGGAAGGGAAATAGTTTCAAGGGCCATTAACATCATATAATGGTCAAAAGTACATGGTTTGACTATTTCAAAGTCCTAGAAGCATTAAGATATTAGAATATAATTAATATCCTATGAAACCACTTTATAAATGCTCAAAAAAGGTTTTAAACTCAAGATATGTTAAATAAAATGTAATATGGGTGAAATTAGAAAAATGGAAAAATGATGGAAACGAGTCACCAATGGGAAAGTCACTGATGTGAGTTATAGAAAGCGACTCACCAATAGCGAGTCACTGAGGTGAACCATCGAAAGTGAGTCATTGATATGACCCAATGATACCTGACTCACTGATGTGTGTCACCAATGACCAACCTACAGAAGTCTGACCTACCGACGTTGAGCCATCAATGCTGAGCCACTGATGCGAGCTACTGATACCACTTAATGATGCTGATTCAATGACAGAAAATTTGGATTTTTTTTAAAAAATCATGAAATGATCTACCCTTTCATCCCAAAACACCAAAAAAAACTATATTTTTACAATGTAATTGACATGGATCTACGATCCATTACATTAAATACCTTTCAAACTATTATCTCCCATAATAATTCAAAACCAAACACTGATGAAAGAGGGGTCCAAAAAACCATCCTGTGAGATACCCCTCAAGGATAAATGACCCTATGTTGTTTGAAAGAATGATTGAACCCTGAACATTCAAGAACACCTCCTTCCACAAAATCACACCCCAAAATCCACAAATAGTCCACACAAAAACCAACTGTCTAAAAAACATGAATCAGAGAATTCATTCCTCCATGTCAAGATACTATCCACTCTGAGAGACACTAACTTTCCTGGATGGGTTTAATCACATATTAATTAATGTGTCCAGATTAGGAATATGTTCTCTCCCTTTTCACATGTTAGTATTTCATCACACAAAAAAGATCAAGGAAACAACTCATATCATTGGAAACAAGGTTCAAGAACTACATAAAAAAGAAAATTGCACAAATAAAACTCAAAACAACTCTGGGTACTGGGAAGGATTCTGTGTTTATAGCTCCCATGTACTATCCTCCTGGAAACCATGCCTCCACAACCCAAAAACCCTTTAGAATGGTCCATATGTGCTATTAAATATCATGATGATCCTTGATCTCCACTGGTTTCTCCAAAAATATTGATAATCCTTGATATCCAAATCTCCCCAGTCAATGACATTGGAGTCATTGTAAATATACTAATGAAGTTGGGAAATAGGGAAGACATCGTGGATCCTCTCCAGTTGTGGTGTCAATTAAAAATGATATTCCACCTTTTTAACTTGACCCAACACCTCAAGGGGTGCAATGAACCTAGGAGAAGTCTTTCTCCCTCAGCCAAAACTACACGCCCCACAGTGAGGGGAAACCTTAAATAAAACGTTGTATCAAACTTTGAACTCCAAGGGCCACCTTCTAGGATAGACATACAACTTATTGTAGTCATGTGCCACCCGCATCCTCTCACAGACATTATAAACCTTCTATGTCGTGCTGTAAACCACATCCAGACCAAAAACAAATGCCTCCCCAACTTCTCTCTAGCACAAAGGTGAACGACATTGTATGTCGTACAAGGATTTGAACAGAGCTGTACCGATGGAAGAGTGATAGATATTCTTGTAAGAAATCTCTTCCAAGGTAAAAAAATTGCACCCAAGACCCATGAAAGTACAAAATGCATGCTTGAAACATGTCATCCAATGTATGGATAGTTCTCTCTGTCTACCCATCTGTATGATGGTGGAATGTAGTGTTGAGGCATAACTAAATGACTAAAGCTTCCTACAACCCCCTCCACACTCGCAAGGTAAAATCTGTGTCCGGATCTAATACAATGGTTATTAGAACCCCATTTAGCCATACCACCTCAACCACACACCATCTCAGCAATACATCTATTATTCTTGACTCCTCAATCACTAAGAAGTTAGCTGATTTCGTCAGCTGATCCACCACTACCTAGATAGCATCACAGACTCCCTAAGCATTGGGTAATCCGCTGATGAAATACAAAGAGATGTCATCCGGATTCTACTTAGGGACATCTAGGGGCTTTAATAGACTACTGAGAGCATGGTTCCTAACATTTATCTACTGTAACAAAATGCAATTTTCAAAAACTCCTTCCACATACTACTTCATCCCGGTCCCCCAAAAATGTTCCCTCAAGCCACGATACATCTTGGAAACTTTTGGGCGTACTTTTAGGGGTGATCTACGAAACACATCGAGAACTCCATCACACATCACATCTATAACAAATCTCTTCTCACTGAACAACATCCGATTCTGACCATCCTTTGACCATCCCTCAAAAGCATCACCCTAGTCATTATGACCACACATCACCTCGACATCGGAGTCTCCCCACTGGGAATCCTCCACCTTCTGCCTCATATATGAATGTACCATTAACTAAAATAGATAACATCTGACGCTATACACTCCAGCATCCAAGTGAATGCCAGATAACTCTTCTGTTTCCTTCTATTTTTCCAAAGATTCATAAACTACATACCTCTACAACTTCCAGATCAAGGCATCAACCATGATGTTTCCCCTTCCTGGGGTGTAAGAGATATAGAATTTGTAATCCTATTGAAACTCTATCCACCTCTACTACCGAATCTTCAGGTCACACTAAGGAAGGATATACCTCAAACTCTTGTTATCCATGAAGACCATTATGTACTCTCTGATGAGGTAATACCGTCAAAACATCAGCGTAGACATGAATATTTCTAGCTCTAGATCATGGGTGGAACAATTACTATTTTGGGGTAATATCTGCCTAAACCCATAATATATCACTCCTCATTGAAACATAAAGACACATCCCAATCCTAGACGAGAAGAATCTTAGAACACCTTAAACATCACACCCTCCCCTGGAAACCAAAGCACTAGAGCACTGACCAAATTTTATTTCAGATAGCTAAAAGATACATGATACTGATCACTTTATGAAAATATTTGACCTTTTATAGTTAGATAGATAAAATGATCTACAAATCATGATAAATATGATACAAATATCTATTAATAGCATACCAAACCCAGAAAATTGTGAACCTTTGCAACATTCTTGGGTGCTTCCCATGAAAAAACTTCCTCAACCTTAGACTGGTCCATTGCTAAACCCTGCTGAGAGACCAAATAACATTAATGTGGACCTATCTAGTCCGAAAATTACACTTGGACAACATTCCATAGAGTTGGTTCCATTGAATAACTTTCAATACAGTCATAATATGCTATGTATGATCCTCCTCTAACTTTTCTTAGATCAAAATTTCATTGATGAATACGACGAAAAACCTGATCAAGGAACATATGAAATATGGAGTTTATAAGTCCCATTAATAGGGTAAGTGCGTTCATAAAACCAAACGACATAACCAAGAACCCAAAGTTCCAATACCTACACTTGAAAGCAGCCTTCAATAGGTCACCCTCCATCATCCTCAACTTTTGATACCCATACCGTAGATTGATCTTTGAAATTAAAATGGATCCTCCAACTGGTTGAAAAGATCATATATCATTGGGAGAGGGTAACAGTGCTTGACCATCACTTGATTCAACCTCTTGTAGTCTATGCATAGCCTCAGAGTACAATATTATTTCTTTGTAAACAAGAACAGAGCTCCCCATTGTGGCACACTTAGAAATATAATTACCTTCTTCATCGAGTAATCAATCAGAATTTGTAGCTCCTACAACTCAAAAAGTTATATATGATAAGGATTAATCAATGTCAGAGAATAAGTGGGATAAAAGTCTATCTTAAACTCAAAATTAGGTCGAGTGGGTAGAGTCAATATCTCCTCGGAGAAGACATCCAAGAATTTACCAACCTTCCCTCATGTTGAAGAAGGTGTATCATGATGGAATTGTATCAAAGGTAAAAGATAAAACACACAAGCATCATTATCATCATCCCCACCCCTAATTTATTACTATGGTATCCAAATTTATTATTACAATAAGTCTGTTCATCATTACAATAACCTTAATTTTGATTTGGATTCGATTGTATTATTAAATAGAAATGAGCATTCCAAACCTGCATGATACACAATTAAAAGAGGGATGAAGTTATTCCTACCTAAAAAAAGACGATCAAAAACTTTTTATTGTGAAAAAAACCAGGGGTAGCATAGGAAACATGAGACTCTGAGGGAAAGAAAATTCGATGGCCAGATCCCAACACACAACTTTTTGGGGAAGAAAGGATCTAGGCACACTAAGAGAAAAATTGAAATAGATGTGGAAGAGGATCATGGATAAGAAGATCCAGATCCTATATCAATAGAAGGGAAACAGGTTCAAAGGCCATTAAAGTCGGATCAAGGTCAATATTACCCGATTTTAATATTTCAATGTCTTGAGAGTGTTATGATATTAATGATATAATTATTATCCATTGAAAATACTTTTGAAATGATCAATCAAGGATTTAAACCCGATTTATGTCAAATAAAACATAAGGGAGGTGAGACTGGAAATGCTCGAAAAAGCTACAAATGAGTCACTGATGGTTGAGTCACTAATGCAAGTCACTGATAGTCACTCAATGATGTGAGTCACCAACAATGACTAACTGTCACTGAGTCACCGATGCGACCCACTAACATGAACCAACGACCCTTGAATCACTGATGTGAGTCACCGATGCACGACATACCGACACCCGACCTACCAATGACCGACCTACCGATGCTCGACCTACCAAAACCTAACCTACCAATGCCCAACCTACCAATTCCCAACCTATTAATGATGTTCAACCAACACTAATCAAATGATGAAAGCTGTCGATACCACCTATCGACACTGATTCACCAAATGAGAAACATGATTTTTTGGAAAACTCTTGAAATTAGACACCTTAGCCTCTTAGGACACCCAAATGCTGGATTTTGAAATATTAATGGACTGGGAGGTCTGTAATATTACATTATGACTCTTGATCAATATTCTATATTTATATTTAGAGTGTGGAAATCTTATTATCTCATAAAAAGATCGATTGGTAATTGAAATATATTAAAATTCCTCCAAACCCTTAGCATACAATGGTATGTTCCTTAGTAATGTGATTCATCTTTTATCCATATATCGAAAAGTTCCTATAATTTTTTTAAATAAAATTAAAAAATATAAAAAATATTTTTTAATATATAAACAATTACCAATCCATGAAACATTAGTTTGAATAAAATAATAAAAAAACATGTTTTTTATTTATGATAAAATAATTTGGTTGAATTTTCTATCCACAAAAAATTAATTAAGAGAACAAGTTAAATATAATTTATTAAAATAGGTTTTGAAAGAAATATATATAAGGAAAATGATTAATTGAATTAGGAAAACCAATTAATTGATTTACAATAAAAATGATCTATATTACACATGATTTGAGAAACATAACTATTATTTTAAATAAATATAGGGAATATATAATCAAGTGAAATAATGTATTTTTTGAAGAAACATTTCTCAATATACTACTGTAAGAAAGTAAATAAGATAGGTTCCTAAAGAAAAAAATAAAATCATAATAATATCAATGAGATCATTTATGAAAAATAATTATACTTTCATGATTTAACATAATTAATCTTTAGAGAAAACATATAATAAAAATTAACATTAATAATGAGAAACAATTAAGTATCCATAACAAAAATAACCTTAACCATGATATGAAAAACTTGGAACCCATGAAAAAATCTAGGATCCCTAGAGACAATCTAGGAAAATATAATTACTAAACACTCCTAACTGTAATGCGTAAGGATTGAACTGGATAACACATGGTTTTACCTATCCTGATGTGACTGAGAGGAAAAAATATCTATGTAGAGAAAATTCATAACATATGACCACTAGGTAGAGCATGATGATACACTAGTGTAGTAATTGATCCAAGAACACCCACCTATCTACCCAAGGAATCACATGATACAAATAAATGTGATATATTAATATAATACAAGTTAACATAATGTCACAACCCGTCCTCGAGGCCCGTGTCGTGACTACCCCAAGCCCGCCTTCCATAGGCCTGGGGGTGGCGACTAGCACCAAAGTCGTAAATCCCGATAACTGGGAAGGCATTGCCTTTATAAAAGTAAAAAACACCACAGAGTACAAGCAGAAGTAAAACACTAAGTACAAAGAGAAGTGCTGAAAGGTAAATGGGCCAGAATACAAACCCAAAAGAAAGTACAACTACAACTGAACAATGTACAATAGAAAAAGACAACAACTGGAAGGATGGAAGAAGCTCCTGGGTCGTCCTCCTCGGATCCTACCTGAAGGGTAGGTATAGATGGCGCAGCTCCTGGATCGTCCACCATGGATCCTACCTGAAGGGTAGGTATAGATAGCCTCCACAATGCTCTCGCCCGTCAACCTCCTCCGAGTGTCGTCTCGCTGTGAAGTCCACCTCCGGGTACAGACTCGTCATGTAGTCCACCTCCGAGTACCGTCCAGTCCTCGAACACTCGACCTCCGTCAGCACTGCCCGTCGTCTGCTACCAACACAACGTGGTGCGGGCATATCCCGTGTAGGGGTGAGTATAACGATACTCAGTAGGGACACCGAGACCCTCAAGGTCTCACTGAAACCAACAAGGATAACCACAAAGAAAATCTGAACAGATAACCTCTACATAGGTATATGCCCATACATATACCTAAGTTATCAAATAACCCATCTCAATCCTGAGGAAACATAGAGATTATGAAATCAACAGATAACCACTTCCTAGGTATATGCCTATAAATATACCTAAGTTATCAAGTGACCCATCTCAATCATGAGGAAACACAAAGGTCATAGACTCAGCTCAAACCAGGATTTTTATTATCGTAACCGTAACTGCTGAAGAGCTCCGTCTCTGGAGTGTACAATGGTCCTGTCACGACTCCGAGGTACTGCTCACTATCCTAAGACTGCTGAGGTACTCCTCCTATCGAGTACTATGGGCCTGATGCTACAACCAAGTGCTTCCCACCATGGGTCTGCCGCTACAACCAAGCGATCCCCCTCATAGCCTCAAGAGGTACTCCCTCTGTTGAGTACTGTGGGTCTGCCGCTACAACCAAGCGCTCCTCCGCCGTGGGTCTGTCGTTACAACCATGTGCTCCCCCTCAAAGCCTCCAGAGGTACTCCTTCTGTTGAGTACCGCGGGTCTGCCACTACAACCAAGCGATCCTCCGCCGTGGGTCTGCCGCTACAACCAAGCACTCCCTACTGGACTATCTGAAACACACCGAGTCGATTGGTCAAGCAGTCGTCAGGTCATAGTCGGCTACACGGTCTCCGTACTCCACACGCTCATCTCCGGGAGGGTCCTCTCCACGAGCTTCTGGTCGATACTACAAGTATCACAAAGTTCCACGAAGAAGTATCTCAAGGACCTCCTCGTCATAGGGGTCTCAACGCAACAGATGGCACGTCAATCGGATGCCCGGTCTGTGTTATATTAGCCTTTTCGTCCCAGGGGCCCGGTTTGTTTCGTGAGCGAACCAACCCGGCTGTATCTCAACTGTACCCCGAACTCTCATAGGGTATACTCATAGAGACCGTTTCTCAACGTGATCACCAACGCCGCTGACGGTCCGTCAAACTGACGTTCGGTCTGAAAGATTTCAGCTTTTCCATTCCAGGGGCCCGGTTGGATTTCGAGTAAAATCCAACTCGACCAAACTCTAACTGCATCCAAACCTCGGGAAAATTATGCCAAAAGTTCTGTCCCATCAAGAGGAAATCAAAGAGACAGACGGTGCGTCAATCAGACGCCCGGTCTATGAGTTATTGGCTTTTTCATTCCAGGGGTCCGGTTGGTTTCATGAGCGAACCAACCTGACCGCACTCCAATGGAATCTAAACCTCGAGCGAAGTAGGCCAAAATATCCATCTCAGTTAGAGGAAAGCATCAATGTTGATGGAACGTCAATCGGACGTCTGGAGCTCAAGATATGAGTGTTTCCGCTCCGAGGGCCCGATTGGTTTCGTGCACGAACCAACCCGGCCGAACCCAAAGTATTCTGAATCCTTGTGTGTAGTATACCGAAAAGAACATCTCGATCCAAGGATCGCATCGCCGCTGACGGCGCGTCATTCAGAGGTCCGTAGCTCATGTTATGAGAAAAAGACCGAAAAGGTCCGAAAACGGGGGGTCTGGGCCCGGACCGACCCGGGTCCCGGTCGGACCAGTGGGGCGCGACCCGGCCCAGCCTGGGCAGCCAGGCCTGGGCACGACCCGGCTCAGCGGGTTGCCTCGGCTCGGCTCGGCCGAGCGGCCGAGCGAAGGAACAGCGGGGCGTGCTGCCCCCGCGGGAAGAGGAGCCGCAGCCCCGCGTGGGGCCGTGCTTGGTCAGCGGACGCGGCTCTGCCGCGTCCCGTGTCTCACCGGACCCGCGCGGTCGCTGGTCTGGTTGGCCACCGCCGGCGCCGCCGCGCCGATGACCTGCGCCGTTGGTGGATTCCGCAGGCCACCAGAGTTTCTCCGGTGGTCTGATTCCATTTTCGTCTGCGCCAGAGGTCCTCCCAGGACTCGACCTTCGCTGCAAAGTTTTCAAATCGCCCTTGCGGCCCCGTTCATCATCGTCCGACAATCCGCATGTCAATTAACAAAACGCGCCATCTTCGTGGTTCTCTGACATGACGCGATGGCGCAGCGCCCCTTCGCCGTGGCCCGGCTCCGTCCACAGATGTCTTCGGGTTTCTCAGATGCGGCACGACGACATTGCGCCCTTGTTCGTTTTCACGACGCGGCAGGACAGAACCACGCATTCCTTGCCGCACGTTCCGCGCGGTGCGACGACACTACGCCATCCCCATTTCAATCCACAAAAGAAACCCACAAGGATAAGGCGGAGGGTTGGTCGTGTTTGTGCGGTACGGCCCCCTCTCGTTAATTGATAGCAAATGGTCATATTTCACGAAGATCGTCAAGGTAATAATCCCGAACAAAGTAAATAATAATCCTCAACATCAATCCGCATGAAAGAATGATCCGCGGATCAACCTGGAATTGTTTGGTCTGCGCTCGTCGTTCTTTTCTCAAAAGATAATAGAACACCAAAATAAAATCCCCTACCTCAAGCATCGTCGAGCGAGGGTTCGTCGCAGATTTTCTCGTCATGGAAGAAAGCGTCGCGGTAGGAGCATCGCGGAAGAAGTGTCATTGACGTCACGGTACACTGCGTCGCGTCATCGATCTCTAAGGGTTTGGCGTTCTTCGTCGGAGGTCAGAGCGTTCTTCACGTTCTTCGTGTTCTTCACGTTCTTCGTCGAAGGAGAACGCTTTCCTTCAAATTCTCTCCACACCACAAGTCCAACTAAATAAAATAATTTCAACCCTTATTTTATTATTGACCTAAGATTTTGAAATTCAAAAGATAAGAAACGAACAAAGGCGCGACGCCGTCGCGCCGCATCGGAGAAACCCGAAGACATCTGCAGACAGAGTCGGGCGACGACGAAGGGGCGCGGCGCCATCGCGTCGTGCTGGAGAACTACGAAGACGTCACGTTTTTTCAATTGACAAGAGGATTGTCAGAAGATGACGAAAGGGGCCGCAAGGGCAATTTGAAAACTTTGAAGCGAAGGTCGGGTCCCGGGAGGACCTCCGGCACAGACGTAAATGGAATCAGGCCACCGGAGCAACTTCGGTGGCCCGCGGAATCCACTGGCGGGGCGGGTCGCCGGCGCGGCGGCGCCTGCGGCCAACCAGACCCGTGACTGCGTGGGTCCGGCGAGACACGGGACGCGGCAGTGCCGCGTCCGCTGACCGAGCGCGGCCCCACACAGGGCCACGACTCCTCCTCCCGTGAGGGTAGCACGCCCCGCGATTCCTTCGCTCGGCCGAGCCGAGCCGAGGCGACCCGCCGGGCCGGGTCGCGCCCAGGCCGGGCCACCCTGGCCGGGCCGGGTCGCACCCAACCGACCCGGTTCGGGCTGACCAAGGGGGGGGGGGGGGGGGTTGGGCCGGGTCGGTCCGGGCCCAGACCCCCGTTTTCGGACCTTTTTGGTCTTTTGTTCATAACATGAGTTACGGGCCTCCGAACGACACACCGTCAGCAGTGATGCGATCCTTGGATCGAGACGGTCGTTTTGGTATACTACACCCAAGGTTTTGGAATACATTGGGTTCAGACAGGTTGGTTCGTGCACGAAACCAACTGGGCCCTCGGAGCGGAAAGGCTCATATCTTGAGCTCCGGATGTCCGATTGACATGACGTCGACTTTGATGCTTTCATTTAATTGAGACGGATATTTTGGCTTACTCTGCTCGAGGTTTGGATGCTGTCAGAGTGCGGTCGGGTTGGTTCGCTCACGAAATCAACCGGGCCCCTGGAACGAAAAAGCCAAAAACTCACAGACCGGGCGTCTGATTGATGCACCGTCTGTCTCGTTGATTTCCTCCTGATGGGTTGGAACTTTTGGAATACTTCGCCCGAGGTTTGGATGCATTTGGAGTTTGGGCGAGTTGGATTGTTCTCGAAATCCAACCGGGCCCCTGGAACGGAAAAGCTGATGTCTTTCAGACCGGACGTCCGTTTGACGAACTGTCAGCGGCGTTGGTGATCACGTTGAGAAACGATCCCTATGAGTATACCCTATGAGTGTTTGGGGTACAGTTGAGATATGACCGGGTTGGTTCGCTCACAAAAACAATCGGGCCCCTGGGACGAAAAGGCTAATATCACACAGACCGGGCATCCGATTGACGTGCCGTCTGTTGCGTTGAAACCCCTATGACGAGGCAGTCCTTGAGATACTTCTTTGCGGAACTTTGTGATACTTGTAGTATCGACCAGAAGCTCGTGGAGAGGACCCTCTTGGAGATGAGTGTGTGGAGTACGGAGACCGTGTAGCTGACTGAGACTTGATGATTGCTTGACCAATCGACTCGGTGTGTTTCGGATAGCCCAGTGGGGAGCGCTTTGTTGTAGCGGCAGACCCACGGTGGAGGAGCCCTTGGTTGTAGAGGCAGACCCGCGGTACTCAACAGAAGGAGTACCTCTGGAGGCTATGAGGGGGAGCACTTGGTTGTAGCGGCAGACCCACGGTACTAAACAGAAAGATTACCTCTTGAGGCTATGAGGGGGAGCGCTTGGTTGTAGCGGAAGACCCGTGGTGGGAAGCGCTTGGTTGTAGCAGCAGGCCCACAATACTCAACATTAGGAGTACCTCAGCAGTCTTAGGTTAATGAGCAGTACCTCGGAGTCGTGACATGACCATTGTACACTCCAGAGAAGGATCTCTTCAGTAGTTACGGTTTCGATAATAAAAATCGTTTTTTGAGCTGAGTCTATGACCATTGTGTTTCCTCATGATTGAGATGGGTCACATGATAACTTAGGTATATGTATGAGAATATACCTGGGAAGTGGTTATTCGTTGATTTCATAATCTCTCTGTTTCCTTAGGATTGAGATGGGTTACTTGATAACTTAGGTATATGTATGGGCATATACCTAAGTAGAGGTTATCTGTTGAGATCTTCTTTGTGGTTATCCTTGTTTGTTTTAGTGAGACCTTGATGGTCTCGGGGTCCCTACTGAGTATCATTATACTCACCCCTGCACGGGCTATGCCCGCACCTCGTTGTGTTGGTTGCAGACGACGGGCAGTGCTGACGGAGGCTGAGTGTTCGAGGACTGGACGGTACCCGGAGGTGGACTACACGACCAGTCAGTACCCGGAGGTGGACTTCACGGCCAGACGACACTCGAAGGAGGTTGACTGGCGAGAGCGTTGTGGAGGCTATCTGTACCTACCCTTCAGATATGATCCGTGGTGGACGATCCAGGAGCTGCGCCATCTGTACCTACCCTTCAGGTAGGATCTGAGGAGGATGACGCAGGAGCCGCTTCCGACCTTCCAGCTGTTGTATTTTTCTATTGTACTTTGTTCAGTTGTAGTTGTACTTTTTTTGGGTTTGTATTCTGACCCATTTACCTTTCAGCACTTCTCTTTCTACATAGTGTTTTACTTCTGCTTGTACTATGTGGTGTTTTTTTACTTTAACAAAGGCAATGCCTTCCCAGTTATCAGGATTTACGCCTTTGGTGCTAGTCGCCATCCCCAGGCCTATGGAAGGCGAGCTTGGGGTACTCCCGACATGGGCCCCGAGGACAGGTCGTGACACATAACATATATAACAATCCAAAAAAAATATAAACTCACACATCACCATTGATCCCCTTTTATGAAGAACCCCTTTATCATAATAATATCAATAATGTAATAAATATAACACATCATAATCAATCCATAATCTCTGAATTAGATATAACATATTTAATTTCACATCATCAATACAAGATGAACACTTCAAGGGTAATAAAATAAATAAAACAATAAATCTATCAATAATATAAATTATATGAAATAAAAAATTAAAAAGAAATAAAATGCTTGAAAATGATTTTTTAAGAATAACTAAATCATTTTGCTGTTGAAGGAAAATGTCACAATACGAGATATTAGTAACATAATAAGTGAAATTCAAAATGAACAAACATGTCCTTAATCCTTGAAAAACTTAATAAATCTAGTATGGAAATTCATCATGAATCATAATTACTTATTCCATAAAATAAAACCTGATTTAATCATCAAAACCCTTATTATACATTTTAGAAAACACTTAGGTTGCACACTTTTCATAGATACTAGTTTTATGATTTTAAATATGATAGGAACAATAGATTTAAATTTAATTCAATGATTAGAATTTATAAAACCGTTTCAAAAACTATAATTTTATATTCTACTGATTATCTAGAGTACCGACCATCTCAGTGGATTGGTAGTGAGGTCTTGGCAGCGAGAGCCTGGTGGAAAGGTACAAAGAGGTAAAATGGAAAGGAGATCAGTGGTAAGGGCTAAGGGAGTGGTGTTTAGGGTGCATGGAGAGCACTGTGAGGGATCTGGTTCTAGGGGAGGAGCGACAATAGATCTTGGGGGGGGGGGCTTCTGGTGAAACTGCAGCATGGGGGTGGAGAGCGAGCTTGAGGGCTTGGTATGGAGAAGAAACAAGGGGGAAAGGAAGTATTCAGGTGATGAGATATAATGGGGCATGGGAAAGGGGTATTAGGGTGGAGAAAGAGCGATTGAGGATGTAATGACCCAATATTAACATAAATAAATATTGAGTAATTTTAGATGAATACTCATCACATAAAAAAAATGCCTGAGGACTGTAATACTTTAGTGTCTTGGAAACATGAGTTTTTTTTATCTTGGTGGGATATCTTCAACTTATACCATAAAGATCCCCACCATTAGACTATACCTCAAACCATTCATCATAACCAGGGGAAAGAAAACATAAGAAAGGGGTGGGCTCAGATGATCAGTAAGGGTAAACAAAGGAAGCAAATAAGCATAAATTGAAAAAAATGGTATGAAACATTTTCATAACATTTGAGGATAATACCATGCATATTAGAGATCATAATAATTATTTTCAGTTTATTAGACATGAATCAAAAGTATATGAAAAACGTAATCCATGAAAACATAACATAGGAATAAAACATGCAATTTTAAAAACACACTTGCATATAATATGATTTCAATAGTATCTAGGACATTGCTACCAAAACCATCTTGGTAGTATGGGTTCAACCCCCACACTATGTTGTTTGTAAGGGTTCACTCCCATGGTCATCTTAGTATCATGATTTCACTCCATATACTGTCTTGGTATTCATGGTTCACTCCCACAACCATCTTAGTAACATTTGTTCACTCTTTATACCATCTTGGTAGTCATAGATCACTCCCATGGCCATATTAGTAGTCATGGTTTACTCCCAAGACAATCTTAGTCTATCTCATTTGATATAAATATTTACCCAACATATTGTATTGAGATATATTTCTCAACATTCTCAAAGTGAAATCATATATATATATAAATATTTCACAAACTCATAAAAAATCATATCCTAACCCATGCAATTAAATGGGTATCATAAACATGTAAAAATATCATAACCTATAGAAAATATACTGGTTTCATAATCATTTCATCAAAAGAATAACTCATAAAATAGAATTATATTTCATAAACATATAACTTGTGAAAGAGAAATGGATTTCATAAATACCATGAAATGAAACATAACCCATTCCTTAAAAGGATATGAATTTTAACATTAGATAATTCCCTAGAAGGGAATGATTAAAATAAACACATGTCATCTTAGATTGAAAATAATTTTGAAATATCATTCAACAACATTTGTTGAGGTAAATATCCTTTCTTCCTTGAAAATGTTTTTTCAATATATAAAACCATTTCATAATAATTTTGATAGAATGTACCATTAAAACTTATAAAGAATACATGAAATCATTTAAAAAACTTTTTCCATTAAAACTTATAAAATAGTCTTTATAAAATTTTAAAAAATTATTTTTCCGCAAAAAAATAAACACTTTGAAAACATATAAAGAAAGATTGAAAATGTTTTTAGAAGAATTTTTCTTGAAAACATATAAAATAAGATTAAAATTTTTTTAGAAACCATTTTTTTGAAAAAATACAAAATAAGCTTGAAAAATGTTTTGGAAACCATTTTCATGAAAACTTATAAGAAAATCTTGAAAACATTTAGAAAACCATTTTCCTTAAAAATTTATAAAATAATCTTGAAAACACTTTTATTTGAAAACTTATAAAACAATATTTAAAACATTTTGAAAACAATTTTCTTTCAAAATATCTTTTAAAAACATTTTCATATAAAAATAACCATTAAAAAAGAAAATAAAATTTCAAAGGATTGATGGCAGATAAATCCGTACATGTCGTATGAGGAAAAAACATTCCTTTTGCATGGTAAAAAATATAGTAAATTGCATCATTCAGAAAGAGATAAGACGATTACATTGAAATCATTAGTAAAAGAATAAATTGTAAAAATTTCATTTAATTATCATAGGGTTTTAGTAGAAAATTCTTGGAATCCTATTTTAGAAAACATAATTCTAAATGAATACAGATTTCTGACCGAAGAGAGGGTAAAGTCTAGCTTTCTTAAAAACACTTTATTAACTATCTTTTGTACCAAAGAAATGAAAATGTTACCTATACATGAATAAATCATTAAATAATATATTATAAAGAAACTTGTGACCATTCTTGATATATGGATACAATATTTCAAAAATGGAATCATAATCATTAACAATCTCAAAAAATGATTACATTGTTTCAATAAACTATTATGAGTTGGTATCATGGGATAAAACTATCCATTTAAGAAAAGAAAATTATATTATGATTAAAAAATCATAAAAATATTTATATTCATGATATTCCATGTATATTAGATTTATATGAACCTCAAAATTACTTTTGGTGCATAACAAAACATGAGTCTCAAAGAAGGAAAATTGAGACAAAACTATTTTACTGATTTGGTAACTTTTGAACACAAACCCCCTAAAAGAAAGATAATAAAATAGAAATTTTAATATCCGTAAATTTAAAAATAAATTATATGGAATACCATCATGGTCTATACATACACCACACAAAATTAAAGAGTGAAGAACATAGAATGTGTCTCAAAGAAATAAAAATTGTGATGAAATCGACTTACCTAGTATATTGACTCTCGTTTTATGCATTCAAATCACCTTTATAATGAATAAAAAATTATTTTAAATATTTTTAATAACAATATTATTTTACACAATACCATATATGGTTTGATTACATTCTTATATTACCCACTTTCTAATAATCTTATGTTAAGGTTTCACTTCAAGTAAGATTCACTTTGTTTTTCATATGTGTCTTAATTTGTTATATTGTTGGTCCTTATACTTGTATAATAATTCTAGAATTTAAACCATGATATAAATATCATGTATATATAAAATTTTTTATTATAATAATATATATATTATATATGTATGAAACATAATACATTGTTCATGGAGAAGGAAGGCCCTGCGTACGCATGAAAAACATTTTCGTTTAATTGTCGTGTTGAGAGAAATAATGAAAACGACATATATTTATATACATATATATAATTAATGAAGTGAATTTATTATATCATATTAATAATATATATTTACTAAAACTATATTTAATATAATCCATGTAGTATATGAAAGAATCATACCGCTTTGAGGGGGTTGTGGTCAACACCTTCTCAAATGAAATTATCATATTTACATAAGACGAAAAGCATAAAAGTATGTTCCAAATAAAAATTACATAACTATAAAGACATTATAAATACAAAATATATATAATATATAAATATTTTTTCCTTCATAATTAAAACCATGAAAGTTGGTAATGGAAAAATGAACAATCATCATTTTGTGAGGCAGTAGTTCTACAAATGTAGATACAATATGTTTATTACCCATTAGATGGATGTGTGGGTATGTGTAGGTCAAACCATTTACTTAAAAACATCATATTATATTGAGGATACTAGTTTTGATATATAATCATAGAATAAATATAGTTGTATTTGGTGGATAAGGATAATAAAATAAAGGACTTGAGAGAAGACATTATCTCTTAATCGGGTAACTCGTTTTGGTTTGTGCCAAAAGGATTCCTTGGAATTAATTATGCCCAAGGAAATGATTATAGGAGAAATATAGGATATATGGGAATTTTATTGGTCAGGTATCATCTGAACATAAGTGGTTTGAGTGGTGTGAGGGAGTGTCATAGTTGGTGGCTTATTATGGGGAAGGAAATTGACTCACTTGGACTTTTTAGAAACAAGTTAGGTGTACACAAATTATTACAAAAAAAGCCAAAAGAAACCAAAAAACTAAATAATGGAAGGTTCATGTACTAATGTTGTATATAAAATGGATGTTTTAAAAGTGGATAGATCATTTGGTCCATTAATTTTAAGATTTAGTCCCTAAATCAGCTTAATTTGGCCTTAATCACTATGTTTAATTTTAATCAATTTTAATAATCATTTTGGTCAAAAATTTAACTGCTCTAATTATAATAACAATATTATAGTGAATACAATTTTTAATATCAATATTTTCTAAATTCACATCAAATAAGAAGTAAAATCAATATTAATTCTAATCTCATTGATGGGACCAAATAACAGTTTTTTAAAGTACAAAAATCTTCAAAAGTTTGTTAAGCTTTTGTATTCAATTTCAAAGTGAAATTAATTCTAATGAATTAAATTGTATTAATAGATGAAATAATTATCTAATGTGACCTTAAAGAATTTATAATATCATTTAAAGTTAATAATTAATTAAGAAATATGCAATTTTTAACTAAAATCAGTATTGTTTACTATTCATCAAAAAATGAAGTTTCTCAAATAAATCCAAAAAATTTTCCCCATGATAATTTTGAAATTCGGAATTAAAAATTGAATTCTATTTTATAAAATTTAATTTATAAATGCATCTATAATTAATTTAATTATAAAAGTTGGTTTATTCTAGAAAATGATATAAAAGGACATTACAAAAATCATATCTTCCATTATCAATATATTTTATTTATATAAAAAAATTATAATCAACATTTGGAAAGTAGTTATTACTATTTGAATAAATAATTTTAATATATAGGTTATCATTAACTCATTTAAATAATTATATATATACATATATATATATATATATATATATATATATATATAATGTTTTGTAGAATCTTAGTGTTGCGTGCATCATATGCTCAGTCAGTATTGCATGTAACTTATTCCAAGTCATACGCCAAGTTGATATTGAATGTCACATATGCCAAATTGTTTCAATATGAAAGGAATATTTTACTTAGTGAATTTTTAGACATAAATTAAAATTTAATTTATTAGTTTTAAAAATATTTGTGACCATAATAATATTTTATTTAATATTTAATAGATTTTAAAATTCATTTATAACTAATTGGTAACCTATGAATATGTATTACATAGTTTAAACCATATATTTTGAGATAATAGTTAATAATATTCATAAAAACTAAATTAACTTCATGGTTTTTTCTTATTATATTAAATAATCATATTTTAATAATATATTATTGTTCAGTAAACCTCAGTCTTCTGTGTTATGAAAGTCATCTAGGAAAGTCATTGTTGCATGAAACAGAAGATATCCTCCATGTTACGGGAAGAGAAAGCCAATGTTTTTGTTTTGAGTAAATCATGATTTAATTGGTGTTGTGTATAACACAAGACAAACATAGTTCATTAATAAAATAAACTATCTCCAATGTTATATGAAATGAAAAATATCCAAAAGGATAAGTTAATTAAAAAAATCAATTCAAAAAATCTAGGGGTGTTACATTCTTTCACCATTAAAATGGGTTTATCCCTTGAAATTTGTCTGGGTTTTCATGGGATTAATACTTGAAAGCTTAATTCATATAAAACCACATCGTACAAATGAATATTAACTCTTCCTTTAAAAAAGGAAAATTAGAACCATAAGATATACCCAAAGTATCATAAAACTAGGTTTCCAAATAGGAAAACATAGGTTGGGAGTGAAGATTGGACATGGAAGAAAAGTATAAATATTTAAAGGGAGTGATTGAGTTCCTCAATAACAAACATGTCAATGATCAAAGAAAATTTGAGGGCCTCAAAGTCATAAATATGTGATAATTTTAAAGGCCTTCAGATCAAAAAAAATTAATGTATAAAGACGACACATTTTATTTTTTGATCATTATCCAATTATTGAATAATTATTTTATTGACCAATAATAAAAAAAATTATAATTCTTCTGTAGTGTTTTTATCTACTCCCAATTCATCCATTTCTTCAAGAAATGGATGTATAGAAATTAACTTTGATTCATAAAGCACTAAAATACACTTTTAGTAGATATTAAGGCCCACAAAATAATGAAAAGTATAATTATTTATATATAACTATTATCATAAAAAAAATATTGTTAATACATTAATATATAAACATAAAGTGTAACTATTGTTTCATCAAAAATAATTATTCATAAACAAGAACATCATATAGGCCAATGGTAGGTGTGAAACCCTTATCATCCTTCGGTCATGGGTTTAAGACCCTCGACCTTTTTAGATTTTATCATTTGTTACCTAACATACATTATTCCCATTTCTAAAACCAAATTAATATAATTTCCAACGTAAATATGATATACATCCTTGAAATATGGTTAATCACTAAATATCATTTTATCTAGGGTTTTTAATAAAAACTCAATACCTAAATACCTCCTCCAAAGTTTAACTTAAATTTTTATGAATTTTTAAACTTATAACCCTTTTGAGAGATGTAAATCCACATATTTAGAAATAAATTCGTAAAATCAGCTTAACATTCATCTCACATATATCATAAATCACCACTTGATTGTTACATTCAAAAATTGTGAATATACTTATTGTATATTTCCTTGAAGCATGGTAATAACCTTAATTAACAAAAATCATTTTCGAAAACATGCATTATTCCTTATTCTAAAGTATACAAAAAATATTCTTTAAATAAAAAAAATCTATAAACATAATTATTTATAGAACAACCCACATATTGAAAAGTCCTTACTTAGTTCCATGGCAATCAGAACTATCCAATTTACTTATTCATAGTAGCATTAGATTATACTAATGAACATATGAAGGTATAGCTTACCTTAGAAAAAATATCACCTTATCATTAAATCACTCTTCCAGTACATCAGGAAAATTAAACATAAACTTGTAAATACAAGGAAAAAACAATATGAGAAGAATCCTTGTATACTTCATCATTCATAATTTTCTTAAACCATTACATAAAACAATGATTACTTCGTCCTTAATCCATTAATAATGAAACCTCATCCTATTACATAATACCTCTTTCCTTTCAAATTTCATCTTTAGTCTCTTCATCATCAGCAATGTAACCATTATTTTCACCAGATTGAGGATTTTATTTAGGATATTTCATCTTGGGAAATTGAGTATCATAAGGAAAATTTATTCTACACTTAAAACACCTAACCTTCTATGATGAAATAAGAAGGCCAATATTCCCATCCATTTCATTAACTGAACTATCTATTTTTCCCTTACAGTCACCTAATTTGTGTCCTTCTTTTCCACAGTCAAATCACTTTCTTGTTCCCCTAAGACATTCTCATAGGTAATGTTTTACACACTCCTAAAACAAAAGAAACCAAATCTTCTTTTCTCTATGGTCTCCCTTACCCAAACTCTCAGAAAACTCCTTATCTCTCTTCCATGGTGAGTTTGAGAGTTGGTTAGGTACACATTGTTAATCATGTTCCTTGAAAACTGTTTAGTTATGATAAAAACATCTTTCACTATAGTGATCATACCACTTGAGTGATCATAATAAAATCATCCATCACATTCAACATTAATACATCCCCTTCTTGTTCTATCCATTGACTAAAGCCAGAATCATTTCATGATCATTAATTTTCATAGTAGAAATCCACATAGCCATAAAAATACCCACTTTGGGGATTTAAAAATCATTGCTCTCATAATAAATATAAGACATACTAGGTTATTAAAATCCAACATATATCTAAATCCCTAATTATGCTTCATGAAGTGTTTTTTAATTTCAATGAATATCCCCTAAGAGTGTTAAATTAGTTGTGCAACAAGGCCCGTTTTCATGTACCGGATTTACCTAATTCAGGCACAAAACATATTGTTGGAGTTGTTCCCCCTTGGTACATCTATTCCAAAAACACATCCACTTTTAGTATTGAGAAATGGATGTATTTATAAGAAACAAATCACTCCACCCTATTCCAAAATTCCATGTCATTTTCCTAAACATTGACTCATCATTATAAAAATCAATAGAGACATACCTAGGCATACCGTTATAAAGATACACAGGGATGTCACAAAAGGTTTCTCATCATTTTTTCCAAAGGCTGACTAGTCCTTTTATTTGATACCAAATATAGTGACTTAAAATTAACATACATGGATATTACATTTTTTTAGATGAATAGTTAGTACATTACAAAAATATATGCTCAAGGACAATAATAGTTTAGTGTATTGGGAAACTTGTAAAGAAAATATTTTATCTTATTGGAAGATCTTCAACATATCCCATAAAGATATCAACCTTTAGTAATTCTACCAGAAACCTTTCTTTATAAACTGGGGTAAAGAAACATAATAAAGGGGTGAGATCATATACACAATAAGGGTAAATAGAAGAAATGTGTAAGAATAACATAAAAAAGGGTATAGATATTGAGCATAACATTTAAATAGAATACCCTGCATATGAGAGATAATAATAAATATTTGCAGTTCATAAGACATGAGTCATAAATAAATGAATAATAGAATCCATGAAATCATAACAAAGGAATAAAACATAGAATTTTGGAAAACCCATAATAATATAACATCATTTCCATAGAATCGAAGGAATTTCTTCCAATACCATCTTGGTAGTATGTTTTTACTCCCCATACCAACATGATATTCGTGGTTCACTCCCATGGCCATCTTAGTAGCATGATTTCTCTCCACATACCATCTTAGTAGTCATAGATTAGTCCCACAACCATCTTTGTAGTTGATTTTTACTCCCTATACCATCTTAGTCGATCTCATGATATAGAAAATTTTACCCAATTCAATGGAGGGAGATATTGGTCCCACCCGTATCTTATTGAAATAATACATAAATGTGCCACAAAATCATAAAAAAACATATCATAACCCATGCAGTTAAATGGGTGTTATAAACATGTAAACATATATTAATCTGTGGGAAAGATATAGCTTCCATAATCATTCCTCCAAAAGAAAAAATCATGAAATATAAAGGGATTTCATAAACATATAACAAGTGAAATATAAATGGATTCCCTAAATAACCTGAAAATAAGAATAACCCATTTATATAATGGATATCAATGGATCATTTAGATAATTTCTTAGAAGGGAATGATAAACATTGAAAGATGTCATATTTGATGGAAACTAATTTTGAAATATCATTCAGAAACATTTCTTGAGTAAAATCTACTTTCATCCTGGGAAAAGGATTTTTAATACATAAAAAATTTGATAACAATTGTCATAGAAAATTTCATTAAAATTTTTAAAGAAGTCATAAAACCATTTTAAAACACTTTTCCTTGAAAACATATAAAATAAGCATCAAAAAATTTTAAAAACCTTTTTATTTAATAAAATACTCTGAAAACATATAAAAAAACATTAAAATGTTTTAAAAATAATTGTTATTAAAAACTAACAAATGAAGCTCAAATTTTTATTGTAAAACATTTTTCTTAAAAACATATAAAATAATCTTGAAAATGTTTTTAGAAACCATTTTTCTTTAAAACTTATAAAATAATCTTGAAATTATTTTGAAAAACGTTTTACTTTTAAATTTATAAAATTAGAATGTAATTTTTTTGGAAAACATTTTTTTTGAAAACTTATAAAATACTCTTCTAAACGTTTTGAAAAGCAGTTTCTTTGAAAATATATTTTTAAAAAAATTTCTTAAAAAAATATAACCTTTAAAAATGAAAGGAAATATTCAAATAATTGATGGTATTTAAATTCATACTTTCTGTATGATGTGAAAAGAATATTCCTTTTACACGGTAAAAATGATAGAAAATTGACTCATTTGGAAAGCGACAAAAATATTCCTTTGAAATAAATAGTAAAAGACAAAAGGGTAAAAATTTATTTTAATTATTATAAGATATTTTTATAATTTTCCTGGAAACCCTTTTTAGAAAACATATTTTTGAAGAAATATAGATTTATGGCTGAAGGGAGGGTAAAGTTGGGATTTTTAAAAAATGTATTCATAAATATATTATGTACCAAAAAATAAAAAAGGGCACCCATACATAAATATATCATGAAATAAAAAAGGAAATAGAAAATCAATACTGTAATTGAGATATGGATATAATGTTTCATGAAAGGAAGCATAATCAATAACAATCATGAAAAATGATGATATTGTTTCAATAAAATATTATTAATTGATAACTTGAGATCGCACTCTCCATATAAGAATAGAAAGGTAAATAAAGTTAAAATACCATGAAAATATATATATATTCATGATATATCTTGTAAATTGTAATTATGTAAACCTCAAAATGACTTTAGGGTCATAACAATACATGATCCTTGAAGAAGGAAAATTGAGACAAAACTATTTTACAGATTTGGTAACTTTGGAATGTAAACACCATAAAAGATGGATAATAAAATGGAAATATGAATACACATTGATTTAATTATAATATACATTTAATACCATCTTGGTCAATATATACACTATACAAAAAGAAAGAGTGGTGAACATAGCATGTATCACACGAAAATGAAAAGTGAGATGAAATCCCCTGACCTTATGTCTTGACTCTCATCGTACACATTCAAACCAACTGTATAATAAATAATAATTTTATATAAATATTATAAAGAAAAATATTTTTATATATAATACCATATATGGATGATTATGAGCTTATATTACCATCTTGTTAACAATTTTATGTTAAGGTTTTACTTTGGGTAAGATTCGCTTTGTTTTTCATATGTGTATAAATTTTTAATATTAATGGTCCTTATACATATAAATGGATTCTAGAATTATAAAAATGATATAAATATAATTTATATATATTATATGTTTAATATAATAACATATAGAATATATAAGTATGAAACATAAAAAATTGTTCCTGGAGATGGTAGACCGTACGTACACATCAATGCTATTTCCATTTAATTATCGTGTTAAGGGAAAGAATGTATAATATATATATATATATTAAAGTATCTATATGATATAATATAAATCATATATATTCACTAAAACCATCCTTAATACAATCTAGTTAGTGTATTAGCAAATCGTATCACTTTGAAGGGGCGATAGTCCACACTTCCTCAAACGAAATTATCGTATTCACATAAGATTGAAAGCATAAAGGTATGCTCCAAAATAAAAATTACTAAATAATAAAGAAATTATAAATATAATATATATCAAGTATAAATAGTGTAAACATTAATAATGATATCCATGATGGATGGTATTGAAAAAATGAATAATCATCGTTTTGTGAGGCAGTAGTTCATTGTACCAAGAAACCATATGTTCATTATCCATTAGATGTAGGGGTGTGTAAGTGAAAGTAGAAACATTTACATAAAAAAATTATTGTATATTTAGGATAATGGTGTTGTCAAATAATAATATAATTAATAGATAAGTATGGGTTGGAGAATGAAAATTAAAGAAAGGACTTGAAAGAAGATGTTATATGTTAATCATGGAACTCCTTTGGGTTTGTTCCAAAAGGCTTACATGGATTGAATTATGAAAAAGAAAATGTTTCTAGGAGGAATGTTGGATTGATGAGATTTTTATTGGTTAGGCCTTGGAAGAACATAAGAGGTTTGATAGGTGTGAGTAATTCGGAGAGGTGGTGTCTTTTTATAGGAAAGGAAAATGACTCATTTGGAATTTTTAGAAACAAGTTAGCGTACACATATTCTTACCTAAAAAATTCATAAAACTGAAAATAATTAAGAATAGAAGGTTTATGAATGTAATATGGACAGATAATGGTTTTAGATAAGAGTATAGATCATATGGGCCCTTAATTTTATGGGTTTGTCCCCAATTAAGCTTAAATTGACCTTAATCACTACGCTTAATTTTAATCACTTTTACTATGAATTTTGGTATGAAATTAACTTTTTATTATTAGACTCTAAATATTATACTGAATACCATGGTGTATTTATGATTTTCAAAATTCAAATCACAAAAGAAGTAAAATTAAGATTAATGCTAATCTCACAGATGGGAAGAAATAACGGGTTTTTAAAGTAGAACTTTTTAAAAAGTTTGTAATTTTTTTTATTAAATTTGAAATTGAAATAGATTATAATGAATTAAATTTTATTAAAAGATACAATATTTATCAAATGTAAAATTAAAAAATATAATATCAATTAACATTAATAATTAATTGAAGAAGTAGTTTTTAACTAAAAAGTAGTATCTTCACTATTCATCAAAAAATGAAGTTTCTTAGAAAAATCACAAAAATTCACCCTCGGAAAATTTAAAAATTCTAAATTAAAAAAAGAATTTCATTTTTCCAAATTAAAATTTTATATGTGTCTAAAATTAATTTTTTTATTAAAATCAGTTCATTCAAGAAAAAGGTATAACATGACTTTACAAAAAATCAAATTTTTCATTATCAATATATTTTATTTACATAAAATAATGATTCAAAATATTTGAAAGGTATTTATTAATATTTGTATAATTATGTTTAACGACTAGGTTTAAATTATATCATTTAAATAATTATATTAAAAAATATGTTTCGTGGAAACTTAGTATTGTGTGTATCGTACACCAAATCGGTGTTGCATATGATGTACGACATGTTGTACGCAAACTTTATGTTTTGTATACTATACACCTAGTTGTTTCCATGTGAAAGGAATTTTTGACTTATTTCATTGCAAGACATAAATGAAAATTTAATTTATTAGTGTAAAGTATCTTTATGACCAAAATAATATTTACTTTTATATTCAATGGTTTTCATATTCATTTGTAACTAATTTCTAAACTATAAATTGATATAATATTTTATGAACTATTTATTTTGATAGATTAGTTAATATTATTCATAACCACTAATTTAACATCATGTATTTATATTATTATATAAAATAAATAAATTTTAATAATATATTAATGTTTGGTAAACCTCGGTCCTGTATGTTATGCAAGTCATCAAGGAAAGTCATTATTGCGTATAATGAAATCTGACATGGGTGTTCTGTGTAGAGTAAGATAAATTTTGTGTTGCATGTAAGGCACAATTAACTTAGTGTTGTGTATAATTAAAACCAAACATAGTGCTTTAATAAAATAAATTATATTTAGTTCTTCATGAAATTTAAAATATAAAAAAGATAAATTAATTAGAAAAAAATAATTCACCATATCTTGAAAAGTTACAGAGGCGGTATAAAGGGGAAATAAGGTGGTGAAAATGGGTATCTTATAGTGGCAGTGTATCAAAAGCTTGTGGAAGAGGGGGGGTGTAAATGAGGGGGTGGGTGAGAGGGGGTGGGGATCGATAGTGAGGGGGAATAGGGTCAAAGAAAGGGGGGTCAGGAATTAGTGAGGTCGTGAGGGGGAAGTGGTGGCAGTGATGGCTAGAGAAATAGGGGGGTCAGTAATGAGAGGGAATAGAGTGATTATAAGGTGTATATTGTAGTGATGGGGTGGAAGTAGGGAATGGGTAGTAGAGATGACTTAGGGGAGAGGGGTTAGCGGTGAGGGATGGATCTCTAGTTTGGGTGTGTGGGGCAGGGGCTTATAGGAGAAGTGGCGCAAGGGGGGGGGGTCTAGGAGAAGTGTTTTTCTTATTAAATTAATAAAATTTATTTATAGCTTTTAGGAATCCCCCACAACATTTTTTCATTTATTTAACAGTAGTTTAAGAAACCGCCACTAAAAACCCACCATTAAATACTCAATTTGGTGTACTCTTATATGTTCTATGACATGATATTGAGGGCATAGTCTCCCCCTAGATGAATTTATACCATTACAATTAGTAAGAAACCTCTTGAATATGGGTAGGTTCATAGGAGGTCATGTTGCACTCCATCTTATAACTAGTGGTTTGGATTCAGATGTTTGACATTGACCAACTATTGTTTGACCAATTTATTAATAACAATGAGAATATATTTTCCATTCTCCAAATATTAGAGCATGAAAATGTAATTTTAGTTGTTTATCATTTGTAAGGGCCCACTGATCAATAGTGAAATCTTATCAATAAAATGAGGCAATAATAAGAAATGAATACCATGGAGTGAGATCACTTTATGAGGTTATTTTTCAATAACTACTTTCCATATTTTATTTGAATGAAAATAGAGAATGAATTCCGTAAGCTAAATAATAAGGATGGTAGATACGTTAGTAACTATGTCAAATATTTTACATGACTTGCATGGTATTCTTATGGTGTTATCTTTTGTCCTATATGCATGTCTGATTAACTCTTTAGTGGCATAAAACTAGGTCTTCAAGTGGAGATATCAATAAAATACATAAGTAGTTATTATAAAATAATTCAACATTTTTTGAATGTAGAAAGGGAGAATAGAGTCACCCATCAATCTATTGGTTTTGATAAGAAGATAGAGATGGGATTAAAAGGAAATTATAATAATAAAAACCATAGAGTTAAGAATATGATTCTTCTATTATTCCTTATGTTTGGAAGTAAAGATAGGGGAAATTTTAATAAGTGGACTGGTAAATTATTTAAATTTGGAAATAAAGTTCATCCATAAAATGAAATCAGAAGTGATGGGAAGAGGTTTCCTAATGATTAAAATAGAGAGAAAGTTCTATATTATTAACCCCTAATACTAAAATGTTTCAAATGAAAGGATCATTGGAATTATTCTTACTAGTTATCAAATAGGACGTTTAATGAGGTTGATTGGTGTTTAAAAACATCGAATCCTTGTGATAAGAGTAAATATAATGTATTCTCTATTACCGATGTGGGTCACAAGAATGAATTAGTAAAAGTAACACTTACTAATAACTCCATAAATACTAATATATTATTTGATTTAGGTTCTACCTACTCTTTTATATCTATACATGTTTCTATGGGTATCATATTACCACTACTGTTATTTGATACTGAATTATCTATGAAAACTTATAATCATATTATGATCGCATCATAGGTGTATGATTTTTCATTGATTGAGTTTTATGGGAATGTGATTCATGAAAATATTTCTATTCTCCTTCTAGTAAAATTTCATGTGATTTTGGTCATGAATTGACTCTCTTTATATAGACCCCATATCAATTTACAAAGAAGTAATGTTACATATGATACTTAAAATGAACCATTGATCATTTATCAATGATAGGATAAATATGAGCTTTCAATAGAAATTACATCCATTTTATGGGCCTATATTCCTATTGATAAAATTCTTTTATCTCTTATACTTGTTGATAAAATGTGATACCCCTAGATTTTGGAATATATTTTTTAAATTAAAATAGTTTTACATACTATGCTTCACATACAATACTGAAATTAAATGAGCCATGATATATTGGATGAATATAATTAGGAAAATTTAAAATTAACTAAATCACTAAAAAATAAAAATATTTTAATCAATTATAAAAAATATAAAAATTTATAAATAAGAAAAAATAAAAAGGGAATTTACAATAGAATTGTTTTTTTCATTATAAATTCTATTACCATCAAAAAACAAAATTTCACTAATTTTAAATTTAAATTTGTAATATTAATTTTTTTTGAATTTATAATATCAGAATTATTATAATATTATTATTTCAGAAATAATAGATATTTATAGGTATAGGGAAAATAAAAAAGTTTCACCAAAATTGTAATTTTTATGACTTTATCAATATATGGGAAAGACGAAGAAGTAATAAAACCTTCTAATAGATTAATAATTTATTTAAAGAGTAAAAATAATTATTTTAAAATTTCATTTTTATCTTCTAAAACCTATTTTCACTATTTTATTGAATAAGTAAAATTTTATTATAATTTAAAAACAATTTTCAGTATTTTATATTAATTAAAAATTTCAATGGAAATATTCAGTTTTGGATTTAATTTTATGAAACATAAATATTATTATATTTATTATAAAAAATTTATCTAAATAAAGTCAATGATATTGATAAATGTATGTGTTAATAATAAAAATATCTTTTATAACCTATATAAATTTTCTTTGATAAAAATCATTTCACATTTAAAATCAAAATTTTTATATTATATAATAAATTTAATTTAATTTATGTGTTTAGATTTATGCTTCCACAAAATATACTAGTTACCGTAGTAAAATAATTATTATTCAATAAAAAATACTTTTCTAAAAAATTTAATTTTAAATTAAATATTTTTCATCTTAAACTAAACTAACTAATATGATGTTTAAACTAATATTAAAAAAATAAAATAAAAACTCTTATAATTTGTAATCAATTTTAAATATTTTCAAGATCCTTTAATGATTAAAAACAGATTTTTCTGCAAAAAATATTTTCAATATATAATATTATTTAATTTTAATGTTAGTTTATCATATTTAAAATTTTAATTAGATTAAAAAGATGAGGAAATCATATTAAGCCTATAAAAATTTATTAATATGGGTTTTCTTTTTTTTTTATAGTTAAAATAATTTATGTGGTTTAATTTTAATAATAATTACTAAGTGTTAAAAAGGGTAATAAAATAAAGTAAACATTTTACTAAAAAATTTGAAACATAGAACTTCTATAATTAATTTTTTGGTTATAATGTATTCCTACATCTCTCTCCAAAATTTTTACACCTAACTCCCCTAACTCTCATTCAATTCCATTCTTACCCCTCACATAAATTTCATTTCCAAATATTTTACCTACTTTTTCATCTATCCAAGTGATCATTTCCATGCACTTCAAAAAAATTATATAAATAAAAATTTTAGTTTAAATATACCCAATATACTTCTTCTAGATCCTTTATAAATGTTTGATATCACAAAGCCTCAACAACACTCCTCTAGTACTTCATTTCTAATCGATAATTCAAGAGAATATCAAAAATGTATTACTTACCCTATAAGTTCTTATTTTCCTTCCCATCCTCCCTATTAAAAACCAATCCAAACATATTCATGTAAATAAATATTTATAAAAAAATACACAAATGTTATTATAGTTTTGGTTTAACTAATGCCTATTCCTCTATCATTCAATTGAAAAAAATGGAATCATTGCCCATGAGTGTTTGTGAACAACCACCTCTATGAATGAAACCTATAATTTTTTTCTCTATTATTCAAGGGTGGTTATAGAAATTAGTTTAGTGAATATATATGGTCTTAATGTAATTATTATATTGTTTAAATAATAATAATTCATTCTGTATATATAATTATCTATAAGAAATAATTGTAAAATTAACCATTTAAAACAAACGTACAATGAGGAGAAGTAATTTTATTCATAAGTGGAAAATTAATTTTTATTTACATTATTCATATAAATATTCTGAAATCTGATTAATCACCTTAATAACAACTAAATAATTTCTTTTTGATTTTTATATAATGATAGTATTAAGAACAATTATCTTCCATAACTATTATCGCACATAAACCGTAACATATTCCTATTGGGGTTGTTTAACAACCTACATGTCAAATATATAAATTTATATCATTTATGGAATTAGAAACATAATATTTAATATTAAAAAGTAAATATTTATTTTATTTTGGTAAAAAATTGTTAATATAAACATTTTTCTCATTAATTAATTTTCATCTTTTGTTTGTTAAAAATCACCAAAACATTATCTTCACTAATTCAATCTAAAAAATTAATAACCAAACCTACCTTAGAAGTAAGATATATGTTTATTAAATTACATAAAACATAAATTCACTTACATTTTTTTGATATATAAATGTTTATATTTTGGGGAATTATGTATATTAATACCACTATTTTGATACTAGGTCAAAAGGATTGGGATTAATCACTGACAATATTGAGAAGTAAATAAAAACTAAAAAAATATTAATATATAGAATATATATAAATAAATTTTATAAAAGGATATATATATGAATAATTTTTTAAAATTTATGATTAATAAGGTTATGTTTTTATAAATGAGGTTAGAGTGTGATCAACTAAGCATGATTTCATAGTATGAGTTTCCTGTCTTAATTTTCAATCCTTTGAGACATACAACATATTATACACAATGTATTAGTTATAATGGCGTATCAACTTCTATATAATATTTTCATCATTATTAATTTATATTTAATTATTCTCAATAATACATTCCATGTTGTTTCTCTAATTGGTTTTTAATCAAAATATTATAATTTGGGTAAGGGTTTTTTTCCTAAAATTTTCCCCTTGAGGCATATTTCTTATTATACACCATGTATTCCTTGTAATGGTGTATCTACTAACCCTTTAATATTTATTTTCCACGATATAATAATTATCAATGAAAATTAATGTTTCATTTCAAATTAGATCCTCTAAGGTGTTTTGAAATAAAATATTCTATTATTGTAATTGTTTCATATCTCAAATTAAATTTCTTATCACTTATATCTTATTGTGAACAAAGATATCTTTTATTTGGTGTGATTACAACATAATGAATTTAATTTATCATATTAATATATATTATGGGGTTTGAATATCCAAATTATTTTATTTCTTTAAATGTTATTTGATACAAAAAATACCATCTTTATTAGGGTTTCTGTTAACTTAAGTCCCATCATTGAGTTATAATGCATCCTCATGAACTTATTTCCTAAAAGATTGGATTCATCCACCTAAAAATGTTACTTTATTTAAATTTCTCTTTAACTCAAGGGAAATATATTTTTTATTCAAATATCCCCCTTAATGAATTTAATCACCATTAAATGTATATCATTATTCAAAATAATTCTTATCCCCTTTAACGATGATTCCCACGCCCTACTGTTATCTTCATTTCTTGAATAGTTTTTCATATATACATGGAATTAAAATTATGTATTTTCTCATGTAACCATTATATTTAAATTCTCATATTTTTAAAATTATGTTTTGGATACTCTTTTATGACATAGGTTTTAGACAATGGTATTTAAATACGGACAAAAGGTTTTTCCGTATTTTCAAAATCAACATTCCTATCTTCCACTCCACATTCCTTATTTAAAAACCTTAATATCTTTTTTGTGATATATTATTGAATATTTTTTTAAAATGAAATTATTAATAGTGTGTTAAAATAACCTTTTAGAAGCATGTGTTTCATTGTAATGGTTTTATTATTGAATATTATTTTTAAAATTAAATATTTCTATGTGTTTTCACTTTATCTTTTTAAAGTATTTAAGTATTTTCAAGGTCCCACTATTGATAATTCCTTATTAAAATTGTGATTTTCTCAAAATTTTCACTTCACCTCTTATAAAATTACTTTTAAAAGTGACCATAACTTGTACTTTCATGCCAAATATAAACACATTTTTTTAATAAATATTCTATGATTTCACCATTATTTTATATTTTAATCTAAATAAATTATTTATTTAAAATCATTATTGATGACTAACCTCTATAATGTTCTTAGGAAATAATATTATTTTGTGATTGAATATTGGGCATTAACTATATACATGCTTGAGGTCAATTATTGTGATACCATATTAACGTGTCATAAACAAAATATTTCTATTCAGGGGTTGTTTTTGTTGTGATGAATGAAATATATTTTTTTCCCATGGATTTTGATGAAATGTTGGATGATTGATGTATTATGGTATAAATACGTATGGATGATGATGGGTGGGGTCCTATACCACCCTTTAAAGAATTTGTTATGGTTTTATAACTCATTAGGTAAAACATTGAGTGTGAAAATATTAAATATTATCTATCTTCACAAGAATTACTGTAAACACTATACAGATTAGCTAAATTCATAAAAATATATGTGAAATTAATATATTTTATCTATGTTCACAACCTGAATCATGAAAATGATGAATATTACCATTATTGAAAAGATTAAGTGTGAAAAAGATGCATATTTTCAATATTTACATAAATTAGTATAATCATGATGAGATTAACTATGTTTAAAACGATTCAAGTACCAATAATTTTTCCAATTCCATAATTATATATTATATAATTTTTTTATGATCTAAGGTAAAAGTTTATTATATCATGTTTCCTCACTATTTATTCATGGTATGTGTTTTAATTTTAAGATTACATTCCATTTAAACACTACTTAGGGGTAAATATTATTAATCCATGTTATTTTTAATATGATATTTCTCCCATGTTCATGTTTTTTATATTTCTTTTGATCTTACCCAGATGACCTATTGATGAGTTTTTTCCTTATCGAGATTTTAGATCACATCTTTATCATGTTACCCTTTCAGAGGTTATGTTGATTATTAAAAATTACATTTTGTATAGAAGGGATTCTTGTGTGGCTCAATTGCGTGGGGATGTTCAAAAGTTCTATTGTATACGTTTCTTATCAATCTTATACTCAAATACACTAAACCGTTCAATCCTTGGGTTATGAAATTATTTTTGGGATGTGTTATATAAATCATGAAATTAATTTATTATTTATGTTATGTTTAGATTTAGTCTCTATAGTTAGTATAAAAGGTTGGTTTAGTTATTTTTTCAGATTAGTGTCGTTATTTAAAGGAATTGGATAAGATAAATTTAGTGAAAACCAAATGGATAAGTCCACATATACGATGACATAATAACGTTTTGGTAAATAAGTGATTATATAGTTTTACTAGAAATTAAATCCATATCTATATATTATAAAGTTTATAAAATTAAGAAACAGATGCACCTAGTGATAATGACCTTTAAAAAGGATGGTTGATAATTGACTTGATCTTTATTCTGGTATATGATAAGTAATATTAAGTGTATACATCAGCTAGAAAATTCTAATGGATATGAATTGATAATTCACATTCTCTTTAAAATCCATTATAGAGGATCTATTATGTTATAGTGTTAGGTTAAGGAACCTGAGATAACATATCCTAAATAAACCTAGATTAAACCAAAAGTCTGATCTATGTATAAATAAAGGGTAATAATTTTAATGATTAAGATATTACAATTTTTAATTTGTCATGTAATTATATCCCTCTTATAAAGTTAATTGATTATAACATAAAATAAACTTATTTTGGTTTTAGTAATGATTTGAGATAGGATGAACCAAACTAATGATGGTTGTAATGAACAATACAATAATTTTCCAAATGAGTAAAAAAATGAGATAGAAATTGGTTTTAAAAACCATGTTGTTATTCTCAGACAACAATATCCAGTTATGATTAAAAACAAGAGACATTAGAAACAATTAAACAAACCTTAAAATATAAAAAAATGTTTTATAAGGTATCATGAAGTAAATATGATAAATGATGGAAGATACATCTTCCTAGGTCTAAAAATAGATTAATAAACACATGATTTAATGTTTCAAAGGAAGAATAAAATAATTAAATTTCACAATGATTGACCAAAAATATTATGATTATCAAATAGATATAATGTGGTCCATTGATATATTAAATTTTTTTTGAGACCTAACTAATACACAATACACACATAATTACATTAAATATAGGGATTTATGGTATTATGAAAATTGATGCCTCAATCTATGGTACACTAAGGATTATAGTTTTCAAAAACCTCTTAAACCAGGAGATAAACATATATTATATCCAATGACTACCACTTAAGAGGATTGTGATAAGTAAGGCACAATTATATTCCACTAAAAAATGTGAAAATTTTAATTGTGTTAGATTTTAGGAACCCTAATATATCTTGAATTTTTTCCAAGATCATTAAATCACCATCTTGATCATTTAAATACTGATGAAAATGTATATTTTTATAATTATTATTTTTTAAGCTAGTGTTTATGGAAACATTCCATGTGATAATATAGTTATAATTATTTTAGAATAATTTAATGTGATTGTTTAAATATATTTATCCCCTCTACTTAGAGAAAAAAATAATTATTAATAAGGAAACCATATTTGGTTTCAAGATATGGTAATATACTAACGCGAGAATGGGTAGGAAAAATCTTTAGAACAAAATTATATAATGTGGGGCTTGATACCAAATAATGAAATGCTAGTAGAACAAATGGTATGAGAAAAAATCAATGATAAGTATATACTTATTATAAGGAAAATGTTTTGTTTTCAATGTTTTTAAAGTAGATATATATTTTGATATTATATCTAGAATGATATATATATTTTAAATAACCATAGACATTTTTATTTGTAGGTGACAATTAAAATTGTGAGGATGTATTTTTTTATGGGGAGGGGGAGAATATAGTACAATGAGATTTTAGAAAATTGATTTTAGAAAAATTACATAATGTAATATAGCTTTCTACATAGGAAATATCGATCTAAAACATCACGATACATATTAGAGGAATATTATTAATAAAAATTAAGAAAAAAAAGATAATTGAAACTAAAAATAATATAATACATTATAAATTCATAAAATATTGGATTAAGAACAAGTAATTTTTAAGGGGGGGATTTTTCAATAAACAATTGTTTCTTTATATATTAATTTTTAATTTATCATATCAAAATAATAAAAAAATTACATTTTTTAATTTTTCTAAAAAAATTATTTTGAAATGTGTAATGAAAATAACGTTATTACCAAAATTTAAAATTTTATGAATTTATTAGTAAATGAGAACCACCTAGATGTTAATAAATAAATTTAATTGAACAATTACAAATTTACATTTTAAATGAATTTATTTTAAAATATAATTTTTTTACTTAGAAAACCAATGTTCAAGAACATAAGAAACATTTCATTGTAATATAAAAACTATTTTTTCTATTTTCTTCTAATTGATCATTTTAATTGTAATATTTAGTATTAGAATTATATATAATCCACATAAATAATATATATTGTTCAAAATAAAGTATTATATATCTTTAAATTCAATGAAATTAAGAATTTTATACTACGTATAAATTCAAAACAAAAAACACACTTTTTATAGAAACTATTTTTTATACAAAAATATTAGAATTAATTTTTTAACCTTTTATGAATAATATTTAAAAAGTTATTTTAATATTTTATATAAACATGTTAATGTTATTTTTATAAGTTCAATTTAATTTCAATTCATAAAATTATCTTACAAAGAGGAATATTATTTACCACTCTAAATGAGTTATTTTTCAAGGAATGATATTTTATAATTGTTGTGATTTTAAATTAAATAGTTTTATTTTAAAATAAATAATATAATTATATATACAAAATTATATAAAAAAATTAACAGTCATTTAAATGGTAATAAATTTTAAATAATATTAATAACACTTAAGGGAAAAAAATAACCTTTTATAAAAAAATTGTTCTCGGTATATTATTAATTTTAATTAAAAAGTAATTTTTTCATATTTATAAATATAATATTGTTAAATATAGATAAGATTAATTTTAATAATGTATATATTTTATAAGAAGTTTTTTATAATGTATTTAGTGATAAAAAATATCGTTCTTCAATTATAATCAAGATTAATAAGCATTTAAAAGGGTAATCAAATTTGGTACAAATTTTATTTAATCAATTTGATATATAGATCATATAGAATAATATTTTTATGTTTTAAATTAATAAATACATTTATCACCACAATTTAAACTCTTAAACTACATAAAATTCATGAAATTACATTCTTACCCCTTACATAACATTGATTTCAAATGATTTGACTCTTCTTTTCAACTATAGATGGAGCTCATTTGAACCCACATAAAACCTCAACTCTATTTCAAAATTAAAATGAAAATATTCAAAATATAATTATCTAGATTCCATATACTTTCTTTTCATTCCCAAGAATAAAAAACGTGCCTCAATTCATTCATTTAAAAATGATACTTCAAGAGAAGATCAAAATTCTCAACATAAGTATTACTTACCCTTTATATTTCTTTCTTTTTTCCTTATCATACACCCTATTCCAAACCCATTATCACCATTTTAAAATAGTAACATAATAATAAAAAATATACTTAAATGTTATTATATTTTATTTATTACCATTACCTTTTAATCTCCAATTCAATAGAAAAATGAAAATGTTGCTCATGCACTTGTGCGGGGTACCGCCTCTATGAATTACAAATTTCATTATTCACCCCCTTTTAATAACAGTTATTGAAATGGGTTTATTTAATATTTTTTATTTTATTATTTATATTATTTTTCATTAAATTAGGCATTCTATAAGTTATATTTGAAATAAGTGATCATTATAAAAGTAACTGCCTAAAACAAACATAGAAAGATGAATAAGGATTTATTTATAATTGAAAAAATAATTTTCTTTTAACTTATTATAATAAAAATTATAAAATTTGAGTCATCCACTTATTAAAATCTAAATAATGGTATTATAATTTAGTGAGAATGATATTATAATAAAAGTATCTCTTCTATTTCTATAATCCCACATAAATTTTATCGTACTCTTGTTGATTCAATTTAACAAACTACATGAAAAATGATATATATTTATATCAAGAATGATATTAAAATTTAATAACGTATAAATAAATTATAATTTTTTGGTCCTTGTTTGTTAATATAATCATTTAACACATCAAATATTTTTCACATCTTATTTGTTGAAAAAAATGAAACATGATCAGTGCCAAAGTTTTCTACAGGAAAAATAACTAAAAATAATATATAATGAAATTTTAATTTTACCAAAGACCATAAAAAATTATAATATCTTTTAAGATAATTGAATTATTAAAATTGGTGAGATATTTTTGAATAACATCACTATTTTTAAAGTCTTTCAAAATGTTCAAGATCACTAACACCCGATATTAAAAAATAGATAAAGACATACCAATATATATGTATTGAATATTTGAAATTGATTCTTATAATTTTTTATATACATGTATAAAGTTAAAAAATAGGTGATTAAGAGGGATATGCATTTATATTAGTGGTTATAGTGTGATCAACTAAGTTGTAATTTATAGTAAGGGCTTCACATCTCAATTTTAAATCCACTGGGACATACTTCTTTTTATACCACATGTTCCTTGTATCTAATTCCATTTAATAATTTGTTTAATGATTATATTATGTTTCATGATTCTCAATATTATATTATAGGTTCATTTCTTATATGTTTTTTACTTAAAATATACAAAAGTTTTATAGTTTTCCTATCTCAATTTTTAACCCCTTCCGACATATTTTTTATTTCAGACCATGATTCTTTTGAATGGTTTATTGACAAAAAATTTAATATTTTTTTACACTTTTAATATAATTATTCATGTTATTTAAGGTTTTATTTGGATTAATACCCTTTAATTGGTTTTCAATCGAATAGTTTTATGGTTGTGAGGTTTTTGTGATTAAAATTTAATTTATAGGGACATATTCCATGTTATGGATCTCAACATATTTGATTTTGAGTAATTACTTACCAATGAATTAATTTTACCATATTCATGTTATTCCTGGTATTTGATGAGATATATGTTTTTATTTATTTAATTGTAATTCCATTCAAAAGATAAAAAAATTATAAGGGTTTAGGTTAACTAAACTCCTATTATTGAGTTATAATGCATCTTCTTGAATATTTTTCTTTATGATTTGTTTATTCCACCTTAATATTTAATTTCTTGGTAATTTAAGTTTCCTTATTAGGAAAAGTCTCTTTTGATTAATTTATTCCATATGGAATAATTTATTCCCCGTAAAATATATCATTTATTGATAATAATTCCAATCCTTTTTAACAATGGAATCCCATCATTATCTATATTTTCATTTCTCTCAAATATTATTCATTATACATGGAGATAAAATTATGTGTTATCTCATGAAAACATTATCTTCCCCATATCCTTAAAAAATTAATTTTTGGTTAGTCTTTTCTTATATGAGTATATAATAAAGGCATTTCAAAATTATAAACAAGGTTTTTTCCATCTATAAAAATAAATGTTTCTATATTCCACTCAACATTACTTTTTTATAACATTTATTTATTTTAAAAGATCAATTATTGATGTTTATTTTTAAAAATAAAAATTTTCAACGTATTTTCACTTCACCTTTTTGAATCCTTTATTTCATTTTCATGGATCCATTATCAAATATTGTTTTTAAATTTAAAATTTTTCAATCTTTTTTCACTTATCCATTTTGAATCCTTTTTATCTTTTTCAAGGATAAACTATGGGAATCTAAGTTTTTTAAAAATAATTTATTTTAAAATTTATCACTTCACCTTTTAAAAAACTCATTTTCAAAGGGAACATAACTTCTTATTTTATGCCAAAGCTAAATTTGTTTTCTAAAATTTATTTTATGATTTTATTACCATTTTAATCTACCTCAAATGGATTTATTTATTTTGATATTATTTATGACTAACAACCTTGTTTTTTTATAAAATAAAATTATTGGGTGATTTATCATTGGGTATCAACTCTCTACTTGATTTTATTAAGATTTAGTGATACCATATTAATGTGTTCTGAAACCCATTTCTAATTCCATGTGTTCTTTATGATGTGATGAAAAAACAATTTTCATTCTGATGAGTTTTAATGATATGTTGAATTATTTACGTAATACGGAATTCATATGTATGGATGATGGTGGGTGAGAACCTATATTTCCATTCCATGAATTGGGTATGTTTTTTTACCTAATGAGGTAAAGATGTTGAGAATAACACGATGACGATTATCAATGCTCGCACGATTAAGTATGTAAATGATGCATATCATCAAAGTAAAAAATATTAAGAATTAACAGAATGATTATTAGTTACATTCACATGAATATGACTATACCTCATATAAATTAGCCGCCTTCATAAGATTATGTTGGAAAAATGTAGATTATATAAATTCCCAAGAATTAAAATGAACTCTATGTGGTTAATCATGTTCTCAATTTTATAAATAATAATGCTTATGCATATTCCATAATTTTATATTATACGATTATGTTATATATAAGAAAAATGTTTATTAAATCATGTTTTTGAATTTATTTTCCATTCTATTTGTTATTATTTCAAGATAAAAATTCATACCATTATGACTTAAAAACATATATTATTGTTCCATTTTATTTTAAATAAGATATTTCAGCCTTGTTCTTTTTTGAACATCCACACGATTTTAAAATTTATGCAATGTTGAAGTGTTTTTTCCTTACTGAGCATTTGAGATCAAGAAGGGATGATCAAAAGTATAGAAGAATTCGTTGTTTATGTTTTTATTCTTCACAGATACTAAACCTTTTGGTCCTTGGGTTTTGTGATAATTTGTGAGATTTATTGTAAAAATCATGAAATTAATTTATTATTTAAGTTATGTTTGGATTGGGTTACTATATAAACATAATATCAAAGATATCCCTTTTGAATGAGAGTTTGTTGATGCCTTTCCTAAAGAGTTTCATTGCCTTACTCCAATTCATGAAGTTATGTTTTCAATAGAACTTATAACTGGTTCTATAACTATTTTAAAGAATACTTATATAAAATAATTGACTATGTTGATATAATGGAAGAAGAAACGAGATTAAAAACATGATATGAGATTCATCTATCCATATTCGTTACTTAGAGGTGTACTTATTCTACTTTTTAAGAATAAATATGGATCAACGATACTATGCATTTATTATCAAGAACATTAGAATATCATGATCAAGAATAAGTATTGTTTACCATGTATTAATTATTTGTTTGATCAAATATGGGGTTCTCAATAATTTTACATGATTAAAATTATTTCTAGATACTATCTACTGAGGGTCAAAAGTGAATTGAAACCTTTTGATGTTGCCTAATGTCATGTGTTTTTTCACATCACTTTTGTGTTTAAATTATGTTTTTCTTGTTAAAATATCTTTGAAATTAGTTAATTTATTTTTTTTGGTTATTTTTAATGTAGTTTATTAAATTAATGAAAATAAGGTTTATTTTATGATTTTTTTTGAATTTTTAACATGTTTCTAGCTATGTTTATATTATTTAATTGTGATTTATCTTTTAATATTATAATTTTAATTATCGTTATTTAATTTTTCATTTTGTTTGCTTAATTTCATTATTTTTCTTATTTTAAAAGATTAATTAGTTAGTTGAAATTTAATTTATAATTTAATTACTTTAATTAATTATTCATTTGTATCTATAGTTTTTTTAATTTATAGTTAATTTTAATCATCATTTGTTTTTAATTAGTTATTTAATCATTTCATATAACTTGACTGTATTGAAGTTATTTTTTATTTTATAAAATTATTTATAATGGATTTTTGAATTATATTTATAAATATATATATATAGATTTATATTTGTATTCATTTCTTTGATAAATTATTATTAATTCATTTAACTATTAAAATGTGTTGTCAATTTAATTATATGATTAATAATATTTATTTAATTGATTCTATTACGTATTATATTCAATAACATATGTGAATTTTCATATTTATTATATATATATATAATCATTTTTTGATAGATTTTTTTATCTTATTTTATGTATTTGTTCTGTTTATTTTTTAGAATTAGTGTGTTGCCTAGATGACTTTTCATGAAGTGGCCACATAGCCAAATTTCCAACACTTCTAGAGACCTAAATTTCACATAGCAGAATAGTGATTCCAAGATGTGGACCATGTATCCAATCTTGTAAAATCCAATGTATGGGAATTTCAAAGGCACCACATACACAGAGTTATATAAACCATACATATCCTATTCTCATTTCATGTATCTAATTATACCAATAACAACATATAAAAATTTGAATCCTTTTGGTCACATATCCATTCCTTTAGAAAGATGATAGATGTTTCAGTTCTTTCTAACCAAAGATGATTGATTGTTTCTGATTATTGAATAATTTCCTGTCAATCTTCATGTAATCCATTGAATGAGATATGGGGAATAATACATATCGTGTTTCTCTAAAATCTAAATCCGCCGTCGAGATTCAGTTGATGTCTTTTGTGACCTTCTTTATTATGGGCGATTGAAATTGACAGTGATCTCCATAAATGAATTAGAGAGAATAATTTTCATTCGTTTCCATGAACCTATTGATGTTATTAAAGAAGAAATGAATACGGGGATGATGATGAAATATTTAAATCAATCAATTCTATTATGATAACCCAATTCATGTTAAGGAATGAATATCATGAAGTTTAAGTTAATTTATAATACTGATGAGTATACCGTAGTTAAGATTGGTGAATTTGTTCCCATACCGGGCCATTAATCATGCTAAAGAAGATGAACCATGAGATTTAATTCTAAAATATTGGGTGCATGTGATAATCTGGGTATTCATGGATTTTTTCAAAATTTGAGATGCACACATGAAATAGATATAAGTTACTATTAAGTTACTATTTTTTAAGTTTAGAATATATTGGATTGAAGTTTATGAATTTCTGTTGTTTCTTAATGGAAATTATTTTTTATTGAGATCGACTGTTCGAAAAACTAATGATATTTTAGCTATTGCATCTTAATCATTTAATTGATTTATAAATAGAAAATTTTCAATGGGAATATAAATTTAAGATGTTTTTCAAGAGAACTCATAATGAATCAGATTATAAAAGAGGTGATAAAAGAATGCATAAATAAATTTACTATTAGAAGTGGATATATTTTGTTAGGAATATCTATTGGAGTGGTAACGACAATGAATGATGTCGAGAAAAATTTTATCCTCATTCAAAGATCTACAATTTAATATGTGGTTATTTCGATGATATTTTGGGAGAATAAAAAAGGACTCTGCCTTAATTTTCATGGGGGATTATGGACAAATAAATTTAAGGACGCCTCTATAGAAAGTTATTTTAAGAGAAAATAAAATACTAGAATAGAGTAAATGATAACCATTTTTTGTATGAGATGGACTAAAAACAAAATTTTTACTAATACTCAAGGGTAAAACTTCTCTATTGTACTTTATTTCATTAGTTAGTAATCGAAACCTTAAAATCCATATTTTTTTATTTATTTAATTCCAATATTTTGTTCTTAGGGGGTTTGATATGTGAGTTTTATATTTCACTTCATCATATATATCATCATCAAATTCCAGAAATGATCAGAGAGGTCAATTATGATTCTAATTTCTCATCACCCCTAGAAAATTATTTTAAAATTTTGGAAACAATCAGTGAGACTATTTCTAAAATAAGTCTCTTAAAAATCCTTTCCTGATTGAGTTATTATTGATGTGGTAAACTATAATAATTATTTTTCATCTTGTCTAATATATTAATGAAAGAGATCATTCCAACTTATTTTAAAGGATATGAATTCATTAAAATTTTCATTAATGAATAAATCCATTTAAGAATATCAGAATTTTAATTCCCATAGATATGTCCCTTGCATCTACCCCTTTCATATTTCTCAATTCTTATTCTTACTTCAAAATCATTTTTTCTACATCATAATGTTCTAAAAATATACACTATTTCATTATTAGTATATATTCATTAATTAGAAAATATAAAAGAAAAAAATATTTCACTTCCTTCCATACAAAATTTTTGTTTTCTATTTTTTATGGAATCATAATCACCATTACCTAGGGGTTCAACACTATATGAATAGTTATGCAGTTTTAAATAAGAGTTAGAAATAATAAAATTTACACATATTAAACGATGTAAATTTCTTGATTATATTTATATTTATAGGGAAGTGCTTCATGTGGAAAATTAAAGAAACAAATAAATAATTCATGAGAAAAATGTTTAAAAAAAAACAAAAAAACAAAAAATGTAATAATTTAATTGTTTTATTATTTCCAATTTGTTTGTTCTATTTGTTACTATGCGATTTTTGTGTAGATATTTCTTCTATTACTACTTACATTATGAGCGCAATATCATTAAATGATAGTATATATCCTTTTATTCATGATATATACAAATGTTTTAGCATGTTAACAAAGAAAAAGGCAACTGAAGTGAAAAAATTAAGAGATAGAGTTCCTATTAATTATGACTATAATATTAAACTAGAAGTCAATCCTAAAGAAAATGATATGTTTAAGATAAGGGAGTTTCAACTCCATAATCTTTCAAGAAACCCGTCTTTGATTATATATTCACTATGATCCATACTTTATGAGATTATAAAACCAATGTTTTTCATTATTTCCATCATTTAATGAGATTTAAAATGAGGAATACATGGCCTTAATTAGATAATTATATATTACAATGCATTAGTTACCACCAAAAGGGATTAATGTAAATCAATTAAGAATGAGTGATTTTCACTTTTTCCTTAAAGGGAATGCATAAAACTGGTTTTTGAGTCTATATGAAAACATATTCGAAAAATGGGAACAAGTTTACAACTCATTTGTGATGAAATTTTACATTCAAAGACTTAAGGGTGAACTAAGAACCCATATTAAAATTTTCATTCAAGAGGATAAAATATCCATTCAAGAGGATTGAGATATATGTAGGGATATAATTATGCAGTTTCCTCCTAACCAACATCTATATGAGGTTCTCATGGATACCTTATATAATGTATTATCCTCTTATGGTCTAAATTTTGAATATTAGTCAGCTGGGGTAATTATAATGATAAAATCGAGGAAGAGTTAAGAAAAAATTTCAATAAACAGACTTTAAATTATAAAAATAAGAACTATTAGAGGAAACATGTAAATATAAGTTGCAAAAATACTAGTCCAGGGGTAGATGGAAATGCTGAACTAGTTGAAATTTAATATCAAATACAATATATAATGAACCATTTTTTTAAAAAATTCTAATAAAGTTGTATGTGAAAACCCAAATAAATATATTATAAAGTACCGTGCTCAATGTTGGATGTTTAGGGACATAGTTTTTTTTCCAGAATTTGATATTAAATACCAAAAATAATGAAATTATAATAATGTGGGATATCAAAATAATATTAAATATATTAGAGAGTAGTTTCCTCAATGTGGGATGTTTTTCCAAATAGTTTTTCCCCAAACATTGATATTCCATCCAAAAAATGAGAAAATGTAAATTTCCTAGGTTTTAGTCCTTCGATGCCTAAAAAAGATGATTGTTTTTAAAATAATTATAACAAAGGCTATATGAACCATACCCATTTATCTTGTAATGAAGAAGGAATTTTTATACAACCTAGAACCTTAGGTTACCAAACCCATCATAGAAAAAAATTTATAATCAATAAAGGCATGAACAATCCAATTCCTGGGGGAATTTTTTAGGGAAATGTCTTAACAGAATAGATCAAATTTTCAAAATACTTGACTCATAAGAGGAATCATTTGACTCACATAAAGAAGAAAATGAATCTGATAAAACTGAATTTGAATCTATAATGAAAAATTTATAATTACAAATGGCTAATTTTAAAGAGGAATTCTAACTTGAGAGAAGGGTATGGTTTCTATGATAAAAGAAATAAACCCTAGGGAAAATGTCATTTTAGTAGTTACAAGAAGTGGATTAAATAATAAAAAAGAAGCTATAACATAATTTAAGAGTCCCCAAGATAAAATTAGGGTGGATATTGAAGAAAAAAACTAGAAAAAAACAACATTTAAATGAGATAAAAATTCTTTAAAATGAATAAAATCTCAATATATCATTTGAAAATAAAGCTGAAAGTTCTTATAAACATAAAATGAACAATTTTAGAAGAGAAATTATTGAAGAATATGGGGAAATAAATTACAGTTTAAATAAATATTCCCCACCGATCCTTTTCATAAAAAACTAAAACTAAGAATAATAACACGAAAAAAATTCTTTAGTTCCATGGGATTTTAAATAATATCCAAGTGAATATTACATTCATTCAAGGATTTATTCAAACTCATTCTTATCTTAAATATCTTAAATAAAATTATTTCAGACTAAAAAAATTGGGAAGAATTTTCTAAATAAAGCCTCACATAATAATGTAGAGTTTTTCTTCTAAAAAATAAAAATACCTCAAAATCTTAAGAACCCTTATAGCTTTTTCATTAAATGAAATTTATAGAATAATGATCTAATTAAATGTCTTTGTGATTTAGGTTATACTATTAATATACTCCCTTTCTCACTATTTAGGTAGTTGAAACTATGTGACCTTCAACCTACCACTATCATTATGCAGTTGAATAACAGTTTATTCACACATTTTATAGGAAGGTTATATGATTAGGTTGTTTGAGTTGGAGGGTTATTTTTTATAGATTAATTTCTTTTGGTAGACATTGAGAGTCACCTGGAGGTTTCTATAATTCTTGGTAGGACATTATTCACCACTGGTGGAACTGTTATAAATTTATCTACGAGCCAATTAATCATTAGTTTTAGTGACGAATAAAAATAATACATTGTTTATTAAAATTTTAAAGAAATAAATTTTGGTAAACATTGTTCTAAGGGGGAGTCCATAGAAGTTGAAAAGACACAAGCACGTTTATAATAATATTTAAAAAAACTTTTGTAGAATAAATTATTTTGGAAGTTGAAAATGTAGTTATAGATTCTATTGAGTCTGCAAAAATTTGGAATCAGGAAAAGTTTATAGAATTGGATAAAAATACCGTCCATACTAAAACGAGTTTTGTTGAAGATATATATTCTATATTAGAACAAAAATAATTTTTAGAGAACATCAGGATGATTGTACTACTAAATCTAATGATGATTTTTGTATTTTTTATGAATATTTAATAAATCAAATAGATAAATGTTTATTAAAAAATATAATGACAATTGGTCTAGAATCTTATAAAATTGTGATGTCCACTTAGAATAATAGTGAAATAAATTTACAACTAGTTATGAAAATAAAGATCATTCCAATTTTAAAAGTACATTTAAGAAATACTTCCATGATGATGATCCTACCTGGATAATGAGATATATTTCAAGTGATGATGAATCAACTTGGTAGTTAAAAAATGCTCCTAAATTACCTGAAATACTCATTTCTAGGTGAGAATTCAACATTTAATGTACTCATTATAGCTGAAATCGAATAAAATCATAAGAAAAAATATTGATTGTTCAAAATAAATTCAATACTTTAATAGGTTGGTACATTGCTAATATCAAAGGGAATATCCCTTTATTCTTCATGAATAAGATTCCTATTAAACCTAACCAAAAAATGAGAGTAGAGTGTCAATGGAGACAAAATACAAACATAAAAGTGGTTGTGATAGAATAGGTAATCATTGTATTGGATACTAATGTTATATTTTATATATTTTATATTTCTTGGGTCTTTCTGGTCCACGTAGTCCCAAAAGTAGGTTCTATTATAATTACCAATGGGAAAATGGACAAATTATAGTGAGAAAGGAAACTGAATGGATAATATATATAGATTATAGAAAAATAAATTTAGCAAATAGAAATTATCATTTTTAAATGACTTTTGTAGATCAAATTTTTGAGTGTATTTTTGGAAATGAGTTGTTTTATTATCTAGATGGATATTATGGTTTCATCCAAATCATCGTAGCACCAGAAGATCAAGAGAAAGCAACATTCACATGCCCCTTTGGGACATTTTTCTATCAAATAATTAACCTTTATTTATGTGGTTAAACATCGACCATCAAATATTTATTATGGTCATATTATTAGACATGATATAGATTATTATTAATGAATTCATGTATAACATATCAACTGTTGTTGGAAAATTTGAGAGATATTTTGGAAATTTGGAATCAGAGTTAAACATTTTATAGATACTAACTTAATTATAAACTAATTAAAATGACACATTATTGTCACTTTAGGTATTGTATTATGAAATAAAGTGTTTAACACAGTTTTAGAGGTTGATACTTATATTATTGAAGTTATTCAAAAATTTTCCCCTTTTAAAAATGTTATGCGTGTTCAATGACTTTTAAGGAATGATGGTCTTAACCAAAGGGTTGTATAAGATTTTTTGAAAATTAAAAATCCCTTATGTACGTTTTTTTTGAAAAATATGCAACCAACAATTTTTTTTTAAAATTTTCCTCAAATAAATTTACTTACTTAAAGGAAAATTCACACCACCAATCATCACAATAGTAACTCATTGGAAATTTACTTTTGAAATTATACTCAACACATGTGACCTAGATATAGGAGATGTCTTAGGATACTTGAGAGAAAAGACATTACATGTGGTTTATTATAATATCAAAATTTCTAGATGATTTTAAAAGGAAGTACTCTACAACTAATAAAGAGTTGTTAGCTGTGATTTTTCTCTAGATATGTTTTGATAATACATTTAGGATCCAAATTCATAATCATTGTAGGCCATTCATTCTTAAAGAATATATTGTAACACCCCAGGTAAATAAAAGTATGACATTTTCACATTTATCCATATTTGTGAATAAAATATTAATATGACTTTAAAGGGGACGCTATGCTCGATGGCGTACCCAACACGCAACAACGAGTTTCTTGGGAATCTTACGTTGCACTCTAATAATAAAATAATATCATTTTAAATGGTAGTTAACATGTAGCCGTTGTATTAGCGGGAATGGATAGAAATAACTAAAAAATGATTATATATGTTTTTAAATGTTTTTAAATTTATCCAATAAAAGATAAAGGCTTAAAATACGGAAAGAATTCAATTTTAGGCGTATATGCCCTAGTTTTCACTAAAGGTTCACTTATCGCCTTTTGATGGAGAACCGTCATTAAATATAGTTTTGTTCACTCTTAGACATTCTATTGGACCAAATAAAACTCTTCTTAAGAATTGGGACATAAAAAATTACTTTGTGTAAATTTTTGGAATCTTTCCGATAAAGTGCTTTTTTAATGAATAGTGTAAAATGTTGTATTTTAATTCAAAACCTATTTTTAATCTAATTTATTTATATGATTAGATTATCTTTTGAATTGGTTTTACAGTGAAATTAGAATATATTTTTACCATTAAATCCAATAGTGGTCGTTGGAATTAATTTCACTTTGAAATCAGACTTAAACTAGTGTCAATCTTTTGATACTTATTGTTTCATAAAAACACGCTATTTGCTCTGAAAGCGGGAATTAATTATTAAATTAATTAATATGACTTATATGTTTTGAATTTTGTAAAATAGACTTCATTTTTGAAATCAGAATATCAAATATAGCTTAGGGTGAATTTTTGGGATTTTTATGAAAAACTTCAATTTTGATGAATAGTGAAACCATTAAGTGGTACTTATAAAAACTGATTTTTCTGTTTAAATGAAAGTTTACCACCTTTGTGTTTTGAATTTCAAAAATCTGACATACATGGTTGCCATTAAGAAGTAAAATGTGGTTCAATGGGATTAAAATAATTTTTTGGTGAATAGTAACTTATTAAGTTTTTAATCGCGATTAGAGGTAATTAGTGTAGTTTATGGTAAGAATAATGTTTTAATAAAACGAAATGACCTAGACACATGTCCTACCCTCATTGGATGTGTCACGGCCGACCAAGAAAACCCATGGGTCAACTTGGGGACCCCATTGAGCCATTTTGGTTGGAAAATGACATAAATATCTTTTTATTTAATGTTAAAGTAAAAATGACACAAACATGAAATTTTTTACTAAAACAATTTTTACATGGGGTTATACAAGTCATATTTTTGACTATAAATAGTAATTGGAAAGCTAAAAATATTTCCTACATCATAGTATTTTTTTTTATAATTTTTATTAATTAAAGAAATTAAATTATTTATGACATAATTATGATGCAGCGATGACCTCATTATTTAACGATTTAAATAAAATGGAAAGATAATGTAATATCTAATACCTAAACATGTCAAAAACCTTTTGGATGAGTGTATTACGAACCTGTATCACCTTATCCTCGAAATACATCAATTTGGGACCTCTTAAATCAGAATACCATTTTAAAATAAAGTGACTTTTCTTTACCTTCCAAGAGTGCCCCTCCTCTCCTCTTATAAAAGGACCCCACCTCTACCTCTTTACCCACACCCCCAAAGCCATTGGCTCGGCCAAACCCTATCCATTTTGTCTCTCCACATCCCTCTCTTACTCCTTGAAGCCTCACTTTGGGCATAATTCTTCCCAAAGAATCCTTTGAGCTCAAACAAAAGGGATTTACACGATTTTAAGGTAATGTCTTCACTTGAGTTCTTTTGTTTCCTTTTTCTTCTCCAACCCTCTAAACTCTTTTTATTCATTTAGTTTGTAACAAATCCAGTATATTTAATATAGTAGTATGTTGTTATAAAAAGGATTCTAGATACACTTACACACACCATCATCTAATGGTTAAAGAACATACTGTTTCTGTGGATGGCGAATTTCTGCCTCACGAAATGATGATTATTGAACACTCATATAACACCTTCAAAGGTGGCCATTAAGATGACAATATATTTACATATGATTTCTAATATGTTTATGTTTTACTTAAGCTTCTGTATTTTTCATTTATGGCGTACCTTTATGGTTTCCATTATGGGTAAATGCGATATCTTCATTTAAGGAAGTGCGGACTACTGCCCCCTCAATGTGATTTGATTCGTTAATACCATATGTGGTACGTATAAAGGATATATTTAATGATATTATATATGATACCATACTGTAATTAAAATACTATTATGTATCATTATGTTTTAATTCCATTAAATATGAAATAGAAATGGAAGTAGCGTTCATGTGTACATACGGCTTACCGTCTCCATGAACGGTACATTTCATTTCTTATCTCATAATGTTATGTAATATTATAAGTACATATATATAATGGATATATATGTAATATATTAAATCTAAATTATGGATATCATTCTGGAATTATAACATATATATCTCTCTCATTTTGTTTTAATTCCATTAATATGACAAAAAATGAAAGTAGCGTTCATGCGTACGTACATCCTACCGTCTCCATGAACGATGTTTTTTGTTTTTTATCTCCAAATGATATAGAATAGTATAAAATGAATGTATACTGGATTTATATGATATTTTAATCATTAATACTATTCTGGAAATTATTTACATATAACTACAAGGGCAATCTTTTTTCAAACAAGTTCATTTTTGACTCATGTACCAAACATCGGCAAAAACGTCTGATATGAACTAACATTATTAAAAAATTATTATAACATTATAATATGTGATATGAACTGAATAATAATCTATAAAGGTGTTACTTAGGCAATTATTAATTGAACAAAGTTTATTATTCAGTAATATAATGAAACGAACAAGACAAGTTGGACTTGATGTAAGAGATCCTACTCCCCTCTTTCTTTTTAAGTACACTATTTTATGTCATTCCTTCTAAGCTCATATTTCTTGTTATTGGGATGTGCTTTTATATTACTCTTACTGTAATTTTTATGTTCATATGATGAGAGACCCTATTCTCTCTCTTCAATCCATTTTGGAATTTTTGAGTGGCGCCGTTAGGCTTCCGAATTTTCGTAAGAGATCTAACCTCTCTCTTTCTCTTTAAGTACTCTCCTTTATGTCACTTCTTTTAAGCTCATCTTTGTTATGATGGGGGATGTTCTTTTATATTCCTCTTGCTTTAAATTTTATTGTAATGTGATTAGATACCCTATTTGATCCCATCAATCCATTTTTGGAAGTTTTAAGTGGCGCTGTTAGGCTGCCGAGTTTTTGTAAGGGATTTTTCATCTCACTTTTATTCCCGTGAGATTTATGCAAAATTTGCCACAATTTCCTTTGAGTGGTGTATGTACTGACCATTATTTTACTTGTAACGCCCCGACCCTAGTTACCTAGAGTCGGTGCATTATTACATAACATTGGCATGATCACGAGAAAGATCAAGTCTCGAAAGACCGATTAGTTTAGTAGCCTTGGAATAACTAGATACATCCATAAATTTTTGCATTACATCATAAAAAAAACATCTTGTCTTCATATCCCCTCATACTATCCCTACAGTTCATTCATAAATTACTTCTTCATAATCCTGGGAAAAATAAAACATTGAAAGGGGTGAGCTCAGATGCTCAGAAAGGATAACATTTTAGCAGAAGCTTTCATAAATAAGCATACACACTTAAGGCAGTTTATAACTAAAACAAAAGCCTTTTAAACTTGAACTTCAGCATAAAATGGAAAAGATAAAATAAAATAATTCCATTTACTTACTCACATGGATATTCTACTAGTCGAACAATCCCATGCATTATCAATAACCACTTTTATAATGATGGAATGCATAATGCCAGACTATCATAACCACATAGCCAAGGCCTCGTGCCAAGACTACAAATAAGATTTTGCCAAGGCCTTGTGCCAAGACACTAGTTTGTCTCATGAGACCTACCGATGCATCGAGGAGCTATAGCGGGCTCCACCGGTCACATATTAAGTCCAATGCATTCCCATATGAAAAGGTTTAAACATAACATAAACATTCGTATTAAAACTAGCATACGAAATGTCAATACTTCTACCACAAACCATGAATGGTATAAAAATAACACATCCACAGTCAAACATAACTCATTCGATACAATATGGAAGATTGTATTGTACCACTTTAACCTCAATAAAGAATAATGAAGGATGTTGACATAGATGAAAATAATCATCAAAACAATTTGAGAGAAATATCCCCCTTTTCTTGAAATCATTTAAAAGTCACACTATTTGTCAAGAATCCATTTAAAATAGATTTTTGAATCAAAGTGTCCCATACCACATTGAAACTTTTTAAAAGGATTTTTAATTTTAAAAATTTAATTTCCATATAAATAAATCCTTAAAACCATTTTTAAAACATAGACATTAATGACCAAGATTTAGAAGAATAAGTCTTTAAAACATTTAAAAATGGTATTTTATTTAGAGTTTCTAACCAAAAGAGAGACACTTGAATACAAATAATTAAGGTAATCAAAACATTGTAATATCATGAGAATAAAGGGATTCATGATATACTTTGTCAAAGTACATTATATACACCACATAAAAGTGATTTTGTGTATATCAACAAAGAAGTCTCAATGGAATGTAAATTGAGATGAAATCTCTCATAAAGGCCGTATCCTTAGGTTAAGGATAAATCAACGACATAGTTATGTGTGAAAAATATAAATACACTAAATCTGATTGGATATTCAGTGTAAAAAAATCAAAGGATATTCACACATAATCTTGTAAAAACAACACCAACGAATTGGATGTTTAACTCAACAAATGGTGAATGAGTTAAAATTACTCTTATCAAATTCATATCAATGACTTTAGAATTATCAATGGAGTGATTATGTGTATCAAAAGTATATCGACAGGGAGGGGAGTGTAAATTATGACATAATCAAATGAATAGTGATTCCACACATAATCTTTGAGTAATATAATCAATGAAATATGCGTAAAGCCGAATGAGTGGAAATTGAAATCTCAAATTCCCTTATCGATTTGGTAACATATGAAACATGCACCCATGAAAGAAGTATCATACCATGATGATGTAAATACCCATAAATTAAAGTATGTTACACAATGAATATGATCATGGCCAGTACACATACACCACATGCAATAATTAAGTGGTGATCAATGGAATTCTCACGGAATTAAAAGTGAGATAAGAAACCCCTTACCACGTTAATCAACTATGTCGTATGGACAAAAGTTAATAACCACCAAATGATTTCCAGAATAAAATGAATATAAAGAGAATCATGATAGTATATATCAAATGGTAGTACACAATACGCCACTTTCAATAATTTAGTGGCGAACAATGGAAATCTCACAGAATTGAAAGTGAGATAAGAAAATCCATTACTTTGTACTTTTTCCTTGGTCGACGGTAGGTTTACCTTCTATATAATGGTGAAATAATTGTTATTTAATTATACAAGAATCATTTACTTTAATATGATATCATATATGATCTTTTAACATTGATTTGTTAATAATATCTTAGAATTATCGTCATTCCGGGTGTTAACGGGTTCATTTTACTTTATATTCTTTGTTATGTGAGCCATATTTATTAATGATATGTATATTATTAATATCCAGAATGATATCAAGTCCTTAGATACTATTTTTAAATCATCAAATTATAATTATACTTGAATGGATATGATGGAGAATGAATCTCATCGCGTTTGTGGAGACGGTAGTCCGTACATACGCACGAGAGACAATATCATTCTTTTGATATTAAAATAATATATAATTGGATGTTATATCATATATACAGAATCATTATCATGTTATATTTATTATTTACATGAGTTACACATCATTATTATACCCATCCAAATAATAATATATTGAATAACAATTACACCATGACGTGGAGACGGTAAGCCGTACGTACGCACGTATGGTGACATGTTATTCAAATGATGGATAGAATACTGAATATGGTTGTACCATATTTATAATAACATCACAGTATATATATGATACTGGAGTTATCATTTTATAATGGTAATAACAAAGAAAGAGGAAGTGGAAGAAGAAAGTAACTTAAAAAGGGGTGGTGAAAACATTACCTCTTCTTCGGGTTCTTCCTTTTGATTTGATCAAAAGGGCTCCATAGGTTTGCTTTCTGATCAAACTAAGGCCTTTAGGTTGTAGTGAGGGAAGTTGAGATAGTATTTGGGTAGGGGTTGGCCGAACCAAAGGGCTTTGAAGGTGTGAAGAAATGAGAAGAAGGAGTGCCCTTTTATAAGAGGGGTGAGGGGCACCTTTGGAAAAGATAGAAATATTAATTTATAATAAATTCATATTCGGTTTATAATGGCTCCAATGTTTATTATTTAAATGTTAAGGTGGGTATGGGTCGAAAACAACTCAACCAATAGAATTTAGACAGGTTTGGGTCATTATATTAACCTTATCTTTAAGTATTAACTCTTAGTTAATTAGTTTCACTTTTACAATGTCTCTTTGTATTTTTATATTATATAGTTAATAAACTTACTATATATATCCAAGCGACCCCCAAGTGGTCCATTAATGATGAAACAATCATGATATAAGTCTCTTGTCCTAACCTTAGATTTTTAGGAATTTAATATCAATTAATAATATAATATTTGTTTTAAGAACTCTTTTATGTCAATTTTGACACTATTCAATAGTTGATTTTTTTGAAACTCATAAAAGATTGATTACTTCGAACAAAGTAAATTAAATCAATCCTAATATGTCATATTATCCTAGAAAATTATTTTAATTCCTTAAAAGTTTCATATTATATTTATTTGGGTATTTATAATATCAATTATTGTAATTTTTCACTATTAAAGTAATTAATTCATCATCATTGTGTCATAAATAAATTAAATTATTTAATGTCTAAAAATTATAAATAAAATATAATTATGTAGGAAATCGTTTTATCTTTCTAATGAGTATTTATAATCTAAAATACAACATATATAACCCTCTGTAACAATTGTTTTGTTAAAAGATATATGCTTGTGTCATTTTTGTATTTATTTTAACTTAATTAAAATAAAGTGTCATTATCACTTACAAGTGGATCCATGGGGTCCCAAAATCGACCCAAAGATGCCCATGGTCGACCATGTATCAACGAATAAGCTTAAGACACGTTTTAGGGTAATTTAGTATTATTATAATATTATTTTTTAACCCTTGTTTACCGGATTTACCCTTTAACCATGGTAAATAAAATATTTACCAAAGTAATTATCCAAAATGTTTAAAAATAAAAGTTACCTATTTAAACAATTTGAACATCCTGATTCCAAATATCGAATCCATTTTTCCAAATTCAAAACACAGAAGTGGCAGAAATTAATTCCCGTTGTTAAAACAAAAAGCGTGTTTTTTAGAGATAATAACTATCAAAAGATTGTCACTTGTTTATGTCTGGTTTAAATGTGAAATTTTGTTCAATGACCTACATTGTATTATATGGTAAAAATATATTATAAATATACTTTAAAACCACTCAAATTCATAATTTATCACTATTAATAATTTTGATTAAAAAAGTTGTTTTTAATTAAAATTTAGTAATTTTCACTATTCATCAAAATACGAAAGTTATCCGAAAAGTACCAAAATTTCACCCTAGGATAATTTCGATATTCTGAATCCAAAAATGAAGTCCATTTTGAGAGATAGAATTTATAAAATTTCAAAAAGTAGGTATTACTATTCATAATAGCTAGTTTGATTGGTTATGGTGTGTTAAAATCTCGAAGTTGCGTACAATGCACGCCATTGCATTATTCGAAAGGATACATACCAAGGAAGCTTGGGGTGTTACATAATACCCTCCTTCAATAAATTGCGTCCTCGCAATTTTTTTAAAATTTTTCTTGGGAATATAATGGAAAGTCCCACATCGGAAAAAGAGTCAATAAAACTATCACTTTAAAAGAAAGAAAGAGATGTATAAGGGTCATCCAAGATAACCCATACTAGGATTCCATGTAGGAAAACATGGATATGGATGATAAACTAAGTGTCAAGTTCTGATGGAGAGGGATAGAAATCAATATCAGGAGAAAGTTAACAATTAGAAAACCACAAACTTGTGTTGGGACAAACGACCATTAGTCTCCTAGTAGGAAAGTAAACAGACAAAATTTTTTTAAGTTACATTACATAAGGATGAGGAATTCATTTATGATATTGACTACGAACATTATGAGATATACTTACATTTTAAGTAGAGTTTCATTCTTTAATAAATTTCAACCACTAACTCAATTTTTTTTAAACGATGTGTATTCAAGAAGACTTGGTCACACTGGAAGAGCTAGAATAAACTTCTATAGAATCACATGATCCATGCAGGATAAACTATATATTTACATTGTCTTTGAAGATTAATCAAAACCAAAATGGTTAGTGAATGATCTAATGATCCCCCAAAAGGATATTCCTTGAGATAAATTTGCACTAATATTAATTTCTAAATTTGAACCAACAATACCCCAAAGTAAAATAAATACCATTCAATAATCAATTGTCCTTAAAATCTTTCAATATAATCCAAACTAATATTGAAACCCAAAACATAGAATAATTTGATTATGTAGTCTCCCATGTTAAATTGTATCTCTAAATGACATAAAATACTCTTAAAGTCACATACTTAAAAGTAATTAACATCATCACATATTCTCTGTTATAGGTTAATCATTTCCATAAATAACCCAAATCAGTATAAATCCACAATAAAAACGTAGATAAAAATCCACCATTACTCTACAAATGAAACCCCATTGTATTCTATTTTCCTTGGGCATATAGTGTTCCCAACAAAGCGAACATCTTCCAAAATAACATTTATCACTTAATCACCAAATCATTTTCCTATACCAAGGGTATTCATTTGATAAGACATAAGAACCCAAATCATCTTATTATTGATCAATAAATCATTTAACAAAAAAAATAGTCACACTAACCAGGGACTTCACGTAGTCCAGTGGTAGGCGATAAATCCCAATCACACTTTGGTTGTGGGTTCGATTCCCACAGCTTTTTCCGACGCGATAGGTTGTCACACAGTCTACGTGTTGTCCTTTTTCAAAAACTATATTTTATAATATTACCAAAATGAGATAAATTCCTCAAAATAACATAATTTAACCACAAATGTTATATCATACCTTGCATTTTCATCCCAAATTATAATAACTTATATTTTTCTCAAACCCCAATGATCATATAAAACCAAATGGTTATTTATACCTATATCCACAAGAGAAGAGACAATTCTTCCTCAAATATCATTCTCACATGGCAAACTGCTGGGTTACAAATACAAGAGAAAATTATTCCAAAGTAAACCCATCAACAAGGAGTGCTAATACTTTTTAAATTTTTCTCCAACCATTTATTTCCACATAGCTTCTTCTTTGACCAAGAAAATATCCTATAGAATAGGACATTCACTCGGGTAATGGCCAGGTCCCCTACATTTACGGCAAATGACTGTAAATGGACTCTTGGGACCATTTTTATCTTCTTCCATAGTACTCTTCATTTTTCTTCGGCAATTCTTCACTTTATGTCCTTCCTTCCTGCACGTAAAACATTTCGTTGTCCCATTGAGACACTTTCCTGGGTGTCTCTTTCCACATTTCCTGCATGATGAAAATTGAGGGTTCTTTTCTCCATGGTCTCCATTGCTGGAGCTCTTATCATTTATCACCTTTCTCTTCCTTGTTGAGTCTGGGATTTGGTTAATATATATGTTGTTGATCATATTTTTGGAAAACTGATTTGGCATAAAGACGATATCTTTTACATCTATCAACATTCCATTTTGTTGCTCATTGACACCATCGTTCCCACCTTGTACATCATTCTCAAAGTCACTATGACTTCCTTGGAATCCATCCATTGACTAAAACCAGAAAGCATCGTGTGAGTAACAATAGTCGTAAAATCATTTAGAGATTAAAATGTCACCATATTCTCAATTTGAAACATATTAGGATTAACCAAGGTCATTTACTCTCATCTTATATATATATATATATTACTTAAATCGGTTTGTAAAGAAAATGTAAATTATCCTCAGCATATCCCCCCGGGAGTGTCGTAACCAAGAGTGCAGCAAGGCCCGTTGTCGTGCACCAGTTCCCGTTCGAGTCTAGCTCAAAGCGGTGTTTTCGGGTTTTACCCCTAGTTACATCTGTGCCAGAGCCGCCTCTACCTGCTCGTATCCAGACAGGGATGTATTGCTCGGAAAACTCACAAAATCTCTACAATACCAAAATTCTAGGAAGTTCTTTTATACTAATCCTCAAAGTTCATCTTAGGTCTATGTGCTCTAATCAGAGTTTATCTAAATCTAGTTTCCAAGGTTTGTACTAAACTTCCTCTGATACCAACTGTAACGCCCCGACCCTAGTTACCTAGAGTCGGTGAATTATTACATAACATTGGCATGATCACGAGAAAGATCAAGTCTCGAAAGACCGATTAGTTTAGTAGCCTTGGAATAACTAGATACATCCATAAATTTTTGCATTACATCATAAAAAAAACATCTTGTCTTCATATCCCCTCATACTATCCCTGCAGGTCATTCATAAATTACTTCTTCATAATCCTGGGAAAAATAAAACATTGAAAGGGGTGAGCTCAGATGCTCAGTAAGGATAACATTTTAGCAGAAGCTTTCATAAATAAGCATACACACTTAAGGCAGTTTATAACTAAAACAAAAGCCTTTTAAACTTGAACTTCAGCATAAAATGGAAAAGATAAAATAAAATAATGCCATTTACTTACTCACATGGATATTCTACTAGTCGAACAATCCCATGCATTATCAATAACCACTTTCATAATGATGGAATGCATAATGCGAGACTATCATAACCACATAGCCAAGGCCTCGTGCCAAGACTACAAATAAGATTTTGCCAAGGCCTTGTGCCAAGACACTAGTTTGTCTCATGAGACCTACCGATGCATCGAGGAGCTATAACGGGCTCCACCCGTCACATATTAAGTCCAATGCATTCCCATATGAAAAGGTTTAAACATAACATAAACATTCGTATTAAAACTAGCATACGAAATGTCAATACTTCTACCACAAACCGTGAATGGTATAAAAATAACACATCCACAGTCAAACATAACTCATTCGATACAATATGGAAGATTGTATTGTATCACATTAACCTCAATAAATAATAATGAAGGATGTTGACATAGATGAAAATAATCATCAAAACAATTTCAGAGAAATATCCCCCTTTTCTTGAAATCATTTAAAAGTCACACTATTTGTCAAGAATCCATTTAAAATAGATTTTTGAATCAAAGTGTCCCATACCACTTTGAAACTTTTTAAAAGTATTTTTAATTTTAAAACTTTAATTTCCATATAAATAAATCCTTAAAACAATTTTTAAAACATAGACATTAATGACCAAGATTTAGAAGAATAAGTCTTTAAAAAATTTAAAAATGGTATTTTAGTTAGAGTTTCTAACCAAAAGAGAGACACTTGAATACAAAAAATTAAGGTAATAAAAACATTGTAATATCATGAGAATAAAGGGATTCATGATATACTTTGTCAAATTACATTATATACACCACATAAAAGTGATTTTGTGTATATCAACAAAGAAGTCTCAATGGAATGTAAATTGAGATGAAATCTCTCATAAAGGCCGTATCCTTAGGTTAAGGATAAATCAACGACATAGTTATGAGTGAAAAATATAAATACACTAAATCTGATTGGATATTCAGTGTAAAACAATCAAAGTATATTCACACATAATCTTGTAAAAACAACACCAACGAATTGGATGTTTAACTCAACAAATGAAGAATGAGTTAAAATTACTCTTATCAAATTCATATCAATGACTTGAGAATTATCAATGGAGTGATTATGTGTATCAAAAGTATATCGACAAGGAGGGGAGTGGAAGTTATGACATAATCAAATGAATAGTGATTCCACACATAATCTTGGAGTAATATAATCAATGAAATATGCGTAAAGCCGAATGAGTGGAAATTGAAATCTCAAATTCCCTAATCGATTTGGTAACATATGAAACATGCACCCATGAAAGAAGTATCATACCATGATGATGTAAATACCCATAAATTAAAGTATATTACACAATGAATATGATCATGGCCAGTACACATACACCACATGCAATAATTAAGTGGTGATCAATGGAATTCTCACGGAATTAAAAGTGAGATAAGAAACCCCTTACCACGTTAATCAACTGAGTCGTATGGACAAAAGTTAATAACCACCAAATGATTTCCAGAATAAAATGAATATAAAGAGAATCATGATAGTATATATCAAATGGCAGTACACAATACGCCACTTTCAATAATTTAGTGGCGAACAATGGAAATCTCACAGAATTGAAAGTGATATAAGAAAATCCCTTACTTTGTACTTTTTCCTTGGTCGACGGTAGGTTTACCTCCTGTATAATGGTGAAATAATTGTTATTGAATTATACAAGAATCATTTACTTTAATATGATATCATATATGATCTTTTAACATTGATTTGTTAATAATATCTTAGAATTATCGTCATTTCGGGTGTTAACGGGTTCATTTTACTTTATATTCTTTGTTATGTGAGCCATATTTATTAATGAGATGTATATTATTAATATCCAGAATGATATCAAGTCCTTAGAAACAATTTTTAAATCATCAAATTATAATTATACTTGAATGGATATGATGGAGAATGAATCTCATCGCGTTTGTGGAAACGGTAGTCCGTACATACGCACAAGCGACAATATCATTCTTTTGATATTAAAATAATATATAATTGGATGTTATATCATATATAAAGAATCATTATCATGTTATATTTATTATTTACATGAGTTACACATCATTATTATACCCATCCAAATAATAATATATTGAATAACAATTACACCACGACGTGGAGACGGTAAGCCGTACGTACGCACGTATGGTGACATGTTATTCAAAGGATGGATAGAATACTAAATATGGTTGTACCATATTTATAATAACATCACAGTATATATATGATACTGGAGTTATTATTTTATAATGGTAATAACAAAGAAAGAGGAAGTGGAAGAAGAAAGGAACTTAAAAAGGGGTGGTGAAAACATTACCTCTTATTCGGGTTCTTCCTTTTGATTTGATCAAAAGGGATCCATAGGTTGGCTTTCTGATCAAACTAAGGCCTTTAGGTTGTAGTGAGGGAAGTTGAGATAGTATTTGGGCAGGGGTTGGCCGAACCAAAGGGCTTTGAAGGTGTGAAGAAATGAGAAGGAGGAGTGCCCTTTTATAAGAGGGGTGAGGGGCACCTTTGGAAAAGATAGAAATATTAATTTATAATAAATTAATATTCGGTTTATAATGGCTCCAAAGTTTATTATTTAAATTTTAAGGTGGGTATGGGTCGAAAACAACTCAACCAATAGAATTTAGACAGGTTTGGGTCATTATATTAACCTTATCTTTAAGTATTAACTCTTAGTTAATTAGTTTCACTTTTACAATGTCTCTTTGTATTTTTATATTATATAGTTAATAAACATACTATATATATCCAAGAGACCCCCAAGTGGTCCATTAATGATGAAACTATCATGATATAAGTCTATTGTCCGAACCTTAGATTTTTAGGAATTTAATATCAATTAATAATATAATATTTTTTTTTAAGAACTCTTTTATGTCAATTTTGACACTATTCAATAGTTGATTTTTGTGAAACTCATAAAAGATTGATTATTTCGAAAAAAGTCAATTAAATCAATCCTAATATGTCATATTATCCTAGAAAATTATTTTAATTCCTTAAAAGTTTCATATTATATTTATTTGGGTATTTATTATATCAATTATTGTAATTTTTCACTATTAAAGTAATTAATTCATCATCATTGTGTCATAAATAAATTAAATTATTTAATGTCTAAAAATTATAAATAAAATATCATTATGTAGGAAATAGTTTTATCTTTTAATGAGTATTTATAATTTAAAATACAACATATATAACCCTCTGTAACAATTGTTTTGTTAAAAGATATATGCTTGTGTCATTTTTGTATTTATTTTAACTTAATTAAAATAAAGTGTCATTATCACTTACAAGTGGATCCATGGAGTCCCAAAATCGACCCAAAGATGCCCATGGTCGACCATGTATCAACCAATAGGGTTAAGACACGTTTTAGGGTAATTTAGTATTATTATAATATTATTTTTTAACCCTTGTTTACCGGATTTACCCTTTAACCATGGTAAATAAAATATTTACCGAAGTAATTATCCAAAATGTTTAAAAATAAAAGTTACCTATTTACACAATTTGAACATCCTGATTCCAAATATGGAATCCATTTTTCCAAATTCAAAACACAGAAGTGGCAGAAATTAATTTAAAATTAATTCCCGTTGTTAAAACAAAAAGCGTGTTTTTTAGAGATAATAACTATCAAAAGATTGTCACTTGTTTATGTCTGGTTTAAATGTGAAATTTTGTTCAATGACCTACATTGTATTATATGGTAAAAATATATTATAAATATACTTTAAAACCACTCAAATTCATAATTTATCACTGTTAATTATTTTGATTAAAAAAGTTGTTTTTAATTAAAATTTAGTAATTTTCACTATTCATCAAAATACGAAAGTTATCCGAAAAGTACCAAAATTTCACCCTAGGCTAATTTCGATATTCCGAATCCAAAAATGATGTCCATTCTAAAAGATAGAATTTATAAAATTTCAAAAAGTAGGTATTACTATTCATAACAGCTAGTTTGATTGGTTATGGTGTGTTAAAATCTCGAAGTTGCGTACAATGCACGCCATTGCATTATTCGAAAGGATACATACCAAGGAAGCTTGGGGTGTCACATTATCCCCTACTTCAATAAATTGCGTCCTCGCAATTTTTTTAAAATTTTGCTTGGGAATATAATGGAAAGTCCCACATCGGAAAAAGAGTCAAAAAACTATCACTTTAAAAGAAAGAAAGAGAGGTATAAGGGTCATCCAAGATAACCCATACTAGGATTCCATGTAGGAAAACATGGATATGGATGATAAAATTAGTGTCATGTTCTGATGGAGAGGGATAGAAATCATGATCAGGAGAAAGTTAACAATAAGAAAACCACAAACTTGTGTTGGGACAAACGACCATTAGTCTCCTAGTAGAAAAGTAAACAGACAACATTTTTTTAAGTTACATTACATAAGGATGAGGAATTCATTTATGATATTGACTAATAACATTATGAGATATACTTACATTTTAAGTAGAGTTTCATTCTTTAATAAATTTCCACCACTAACTCAATTTTTTTTAAACGATGAGTATTCAAGAAGACTTGGTCACACTGGAAGAGCTAGAATAAACTTCTATAGAATCACATGATCCATGCAGGATAAACTATATATTTACATTGTCTTTGAATATTAATCAAAACCAAAATGGTTAGTGAATGATCTAATGATCCCCCAAAAGGATATTCCTTGAGATAAATATGCACTAATCTTAATTTCTAAATTTGAACCAACAATACCCCAAAGTAAAATAAATACCATTCAATAATCAATTGTCCTTAAAATCCTTCAATATAATCCAAACTAATATTGAAACCCAAAACATAGAATAATTTGATTATGTAGTCTCCCATGTTAAATTGTATCTCTAAATGACATCAAATACTCTTAAAGTCACATACTTAAAAGTAATTAACATCATCACATATTCTCTGTTATAGGTTAATCATTTCCATAAATAACCAAAATCACTATAAATCCACAATAAAAACGTCGATAAAAATCCACCATTACTCTACAAATGAAACCCCATTGTATTCTATTTTCCTTGGGCATATAGTGTTCCCAACAAAGCAAACATCTTCCAAAATAACATTTATCACTTAATCACCAAATCATTTTCCTATACCAAGGGTATTCATTTGATAAGACATAAGAACCCAAATCATCTTATTATTGATCAATAAAATCATTTAAAAAAAATAGTCACACTAACCAGGGACTTCACGTAGTCCAGTGGTAGGCGATAAATCCCAATCACACATTGGTTGTGGGTTCGATTCCCACAGCTTTGTCCGACGCGACAGGTTGTCACACAGTCTACGTGTTGTCCTTTTTCAAAAACTATATTTTATAATATTACCAAAATGAGATAAATTCCTCAAAATGACATAATTTAACCACAAATGTTATATCATACCTTGCATTTTCATCCCAAATTATAATAAATTATAATTTTCTCAAACCCCAATGATCATATAAAACCAAATGGTTATTTATACCTATATCCAAAAGAGAAGAGACAATTCTTCCTCAAATATCATTCTCACATGGCAAACTGCGGGGTTACAAATACAAGAGAAAATTATTCCAAAGTAAACCCATCAACAAGGAGTGATAATACATTTTAAATTTTTCTCCAACCATTTATTTCCACATAGCTTCTTCTTTGACAAAGAAAATATCCTATAGAATAGGACATTCACTCGGGTAATGGCCAGGTCCCCTACATTTACGGCAAATGACTGTAAATGGACTCTTGGGACCATTTTTATCTTCTTCCATAGTACTCTTCATTTTTCTTCGGCAATTCTTCACTTTATGTCCTTCCTTCCCTCACATAAAACATTTCTTTGTCCCATTGAGACACTTTCCTGGGTGTCTCTTTCCACATTTCCTGCATGATGAAAATTGAGGGTTCTTTTCTCCATGGTCTCCATTGCTGGAGCTCTTATCATTTATCACCTTTCTCTTCCTTGTTGAGTCTGGGATTTGGTTAATATATATGTTGTTGATCATATTTTTGGAAAACTGATTTGGCATAAAGACGATATCTTTTGCACCTATCAACATTCCATTTTGTTGATCATTGACACCATCGTTCCCACCTTTTACATCATTCTCAAAGTCACTATGACTTCCTTGGAATCCATCCATTGACTAAAACCAGAAAGCATTGTGTGAGTAACAATAGTCGTAAAATCATTTAGATATTAAAATGTCACCATATTCTCAATTTCAAACATATTAGGATTAACCAAGGTCATTTACTCTCATCTTATATATATATATTACTTAAATTGGTTTGTAAATAAAATATAATTATCCTAAGCATATCCACCCGGGAGTGTCGTAACCAAGAGTGCAGCAAGGCCCGTTGTCGTGCACCAGTTCCCGTTCGAGTATAGCTCAAAGCGGTGTTTTCGGGTTTTACCCCTAGGTACATCTGTGCCAGAGCCGCCTCTACCTACTCGTATCCAGATAGGGATGTATTGCTCCGAAAACTCACAAAATCTCTACAATACCAAAATTATAGGAAGTTCTTTTATACTAATCCTCAAAGTTCATCTTAGGTCTATGTGCTCTAATCAGAGTTTATCTAAATCGAGCTTCCAAGGTTTGTACTAAACTTCCTCTGATACCAACTGTAACGCCCCGACCCTAGTTACCTAGAGTCGGTGAATTATTACATAACATTGGCATGATCACGAGAAAGATCAAGTCTCGAAAGACCGATTAGTTTAGTAGCCTTGGAATAACTAGGTACATCCATAAATTTTTGCATTACATCATAAAAAAACATCTTGTCTTAATATCCCCTCATACTATCCCTGCAGGTCATTCATAAATTACTTCTTCATAATCCTGGGAAAAATAAAACATTGAAAGGGGTGAGCTCAGATGCTCAGTAAGGATAACATTTTAGCAGAAGCTTTCATAAATAAGCATACACACTTAAGGCAGTTTATAACTAAAACAAAAGCCTTTTAAACTTGAACTTCAGCATAAAATGGCAAAGATAAAATAAAATAATGCCATTTACTTACTCACATGGATATTCTACTAGTCGAACAATCCCATTCATTATCAATAACCACTTTCATAATAATGGAATGCATAATTCCAGACTATCATAACCACATAGCCAAGGCCTCGTTCCAAGACTACAAATAAGATTTTGCCAAGGCCTTGTGCCAAGACACTAGTTTGTCTCATGAGACCTACCGATGCATCGAGGAGCTATAGCGGGCTCCACCCGTCACATATTAAGTCCAATGCATTCCCATATGAAATGGTTTAAACATAACATAAACATTCGTATTAAAACTAGCATACGAAATGTCAATACTTCTACCACAAACCATGAATGGTATAAAAATAACACATCCACAGTCAAACATAACTCATTCGATACAATATGGAAGATTGTATTGTATCACATTAACCTCAATAAATAATAATGAAGGATGTTGACATAGATGAAAATAATCATCAAAACAATTTGAGAGAAATATCCCCCTTTTCTTGAAATCATTTAAAAGTCACACTATTTGTCAAGAATCCATTTAAAATAGATTTTTGAATCAAAGTGTCCCACACCACTTTGAAACTTTTTAAAAGGATTTTTTATTTTAAAACTTTAATTTACATATAAATAAATCCTTAAAACCATTTTTAAAACATAGACATTAATGACCAAGATTTAGAAGAATAAGTCTTTAAAAAATTTAAAAATGGTATTTTAGTTAGAGTTTCTAACCAAAAGAGAGACACTTGAATACAAATAATTAAGGTAATCAAAACATTGTAATATCATGAGAATAAAGGGATTCATGATATACTTTGTCAAAGTACATTATATACACCACATAAAAGTGATTTTGTGTATATCAACAAAGAATTCTCAATGGAATGTAAATTGAGATGAAATCTCTCATAAAGGCCGTATCCTTAGGTTAAGGATAAATCAACGACATAGTTATGTGTGAAAAATATAAATACACTAAATCTGATTAGATATTCAGTGTAAAACAATCAAAGGATATTCACACATAATCTTGTAAAAACAACACCAACGAATTGGATGTTTAACTCAACAAATGGTGAATGAGTTAAAATTACTCTTATCAAATTCATATCAATGACTTGAGAATTATCAATGGAGTGATTATGTGTATCAAAAGTATATCCACAGGGAGGGGAGTGGAAATTATGACATAATCAAATGAATAGTGATTCCACACATAATCTTGGAGTAATATAATCAATGAAATATGCGTAAAGCCGAATGAGTGGAAATTGAAATCTCAAATTCCCTTATCGATTTGGTAACATATGAAACATGCACCCATGAAAGAAGTATCATACCATGATGATGTAAATAACCATAAATTAAAGAATATTACACAATGAATATGATCATGGCCAGTACACATACACCACATGCAATAATTAAGTTGTGATCAATGGAATTCTCACAGAATTAAAAGTGAGATAAGAAACCCCTTACCACGTTAATCAACTGAGTCGTATGGACAAGAGTTAATAACCTTCAAATGATTTCTAGAATAAAATTAATATAAAGAGAATCATGATAGTATATATCAAATGGAAGTACACAATACGCCACTTTCAATAATTTAGTGGCGAACAATGGAAATCTCACAGAATTGAAAGTGAGATAAGAAAATCCCTTACTTTGTACTTTTTCCTTGGTCGACGATAGGTTTACCTCCTGTATAATGGTGAAATAATTGTTATTGAATTATACAAGAATCATTTACTTTAATATGATATCATATATGATCTTTTAACATTGATTTGTTAATAATATCTTAGAATTATCGTCATTTCGAGTGTTAATGGGTTCATTTTACTTTATATTCTTTGTTATGTGAGCCATATTTATTAATGAGATGTATATTATTAATATCCATAATGATATCAAGTCCTTAGATACTATTTTTAAATCATCAAATTATAATTATACTTGAATGGATATGATGGAGAATGAATCTCATCGCGTTTGTGGAGACGGTAGTCCGTACATACGCACGAGCGACAATATCATTCTTTTTATATTAAAATAATATATAATTGGATGTTATATCATATATACAGAATCATTATCATGTTATATTTATTATTTACATGAGTTACACATCATTATTATACCCATCCAAATAATAATATATTGAATAACAATTACACCACGACGTGGAGACGGTAAGCCGTACGTACGCACGTATGGTGACATGTTATTCAAAGGATGGATAGAATACTGAATATGGTTGTACCATATTTATAATAACATCACAGTATATATATGATACTGGAGTTATTATTTTATAATGGTGATAACAAAGAAAGAGGAAGTGGAAGAAGAATGGAACTTAAAAAGGGGTGGTGAAAACATTACCTCTTCTTCGGGTTCTTCCTTTTGATTTGATCAAAAGGGCTCCATAGGTTGGCTTTCTGATTAAACTAAGGCCTTTAGGTTGTAGTGAGGGATGTTGAGATAGTATTTGGGCAGGGGTTGGCCGAACCAAAGGGTTTTGAAGGTGTGAAGAAATGAGAAGGAGGAGTGCCCTTTTATAAGAGGGGTGAGGGGCACCTTTGGAAAAGATAGAAATATTAATTTATAATAAATTCATATTCGGTTTATAATGGCTCCAAAGTTTATTATTTAAATGTTAAGGTGGGGATGGGTCGAAAACAATTCAACCAATTGAATTTAGACCGGTTTGGGTCATTATATTAACCTTATCTTTAAGTATTAACTCTTAGTTAATTAGTTTCACTTTTACAATGTCTCTTTGTATTTTTATATTATATAGTTAATAAACATACTATATATATATCCAAGCGACCCCCCAAGTGGTCCATTAATGATGAAACTATCATGATATAAGTCTTTTTTCCGAACCTTAGATTTTTAGGAATTTAATATCAATTAATAATATAATATTTGTTTTAAGAACTCTTTTATGTCAATTTTGACACTATTCAATAGTTGATTTTTGTGAAACTCATAAAAGATTTATTACTTAGAACAAAGTCAACTAAATCAATCCTAATATGTCATATTATCCTAGAAAATTATTTTAATTCCTTAAAAGGTTCATATTATATTTATTTGGGTATTTATAATATCAATTATTGTAATTTTTCACTATTAAAGTAATTAATTCATCATCATTGTGTCATAAATAAATTAACTTATTTAATGTCTAAAAATTATAAATAAAATATCATTATGTAGGAAAGCTTTTTATCTTTCTAATGAGTATTTATAATCTAAAATACAACATATATAACCCTCTGTAACAATTGTTTTGTTAAAAGATATATGCTTGTGTCATTTTTGTATTTATTTTAACTTAATTAAAATAAAGTGTCATTATCACTTACAAGTGGATCCATGGGGTCCCAAAATCGACCCAAAGATGCCCATGGTCGACCATGTATCAACCAATAGGGTTAAGACACGTTTTAGGGTAAATTAGTTTTATTATAATATTATTTGTTAACCCTTGTTTACCGGATTTACCCTTTAACCATGGTAAATAAAATATTTACCGAAGTAATTATCCAAAATGTTTAAAAATAAAAGTTACATATTTACACAATTTGAACATCCTGATTCCAAATATGGAATCAATTTTTCCAAATTCAAAACACAGAAGTGGCAGAAATTAATTTAAAATTAATTCCCGTTGTTAAAACAAAAAGCGTGTTTTTTAGAGATAATAACTATCAAAAGATTGTCACTTGTTTATGTCTGGTTTAAATGTGAAATTTTGTTCAATGACCTACATTGTATTATATGGTAAAAATATATTATAAATATACTTTAAAACCACTCAAATTCATAATTTATCACTATTAATTATTTTGATTAAAAAAGTTGTTTTTAATTAAAATTTAGTAATTTTCACTATTCATCAAAATACGAAAGTTATCCGAAAAGTACCAAAATTTCACCCTAGGCTAATTTCGATATTCCGAATCCAAAAATGAAGTCTATTTTGAGAGATAGAATTTATAAAATTTCAAAAATTAGGTATTACTATTCATAACAACTAGTTTGATTGGTTATGGTGTGTTAAAATCTCGAAGTTGCGTACAATGCACGCCATTGCATTATTCGAAAGGATAAATACCAAGGAAGCTTGGGGTGTTACATTATCCCCTCCTTCAATAAATTGCGTCCTCGCAATTTTTTTAAAATTTTGCTTGGGAATATAATGGAAAGTCCCACATAGGAAAAAGAGTCAATAAAACTATCACTTTAAAAGAAAGAAAGAGAGGTATAAGGGTCATCCAAGATAACCCATACTAGGATTCCATGTAGGAAAACATGGATATGGATGATAAACTAAGTGTCATGTTCTGATGGAGAGGGATAGAAATCATGATCAAGAGAAATTTAACAATAAGAAAACCACAAACTTGTGTTGGGACAAACGACCACTAGTCTCCTAGTAGGAAAGTAAACAGACAACATTTTTTTAAGTTACATTACATAAGGATGAGGAATTAATTTATGATATTGACTAAGAACATTATGAGATATACTTACATTTTAAGTAGAGTTTCATTCTTTAATAAATTTCCACCACTAACTCAATTTTTTTTAAACGATGAGTATTCAAGAAGACCTGGTCACACTGGAAGAGCTAGAATAAACTTCTATAGAATCACATGATCCATGCAGGATAAACTATATATTTACATTGTCTTTGAAGATTAATCAAAACCAAAATGGTTAGTGAATGATCTAATGATCCCCCAAAAGGATATTCCTTGAGATAAATATGCACTAATCTTAATTTCTAAATTTGAACCAACAATACCCCAAAGTAAAACAAATACCATTCAATAATCAATTGTCCTTAAAATCCTTCAATATAATCCAAACTAATATTGAAACCCAAAACATAGAATAATTTGATTATGTAGTCTCCCATGTTAAATTGTATCTCCAAATGACATCAAATACTCTTAAAGTCACATACTTAAAAGTAATTAACATCATCACATATTCTCTGTTATAGGTTAATCATTTCCATAAATAACCCAAATCACTATAAATCCACAATAAAAACGTAGATAAAAATCCACCATTACTCTACAAATGAAACCCCATTGTCTTCTATTTTCCTTTGTCATATAGTGTTCCCAACAAAGCGAACATCTTCCAAAATAACATTTATCACTTAATCACCAAATCATTTTCCTATACCAAGGGTATTCATTTGATAAGACATAAGAACCCAAATCATCTTATTATTGATCAATAAAATCATTTAACAAAAAAAATAGTCACACTAACCAGGGACTTCACGTAGTCCAGTGGTAGGTGATAAATCCCAATCACACTTTGGTTGTGGGTTCGATTCCCACAGCTTTTTCCGACGCGACAGGTTGTCACACAGTCTACCTGTTGTCCTTTTTCAAAAAACTATATTTTATAATATTACAAAAATGAGATAAATTCCTCAAAATAACATAATTTAACCACAAATGTTATATCATACCTTGCATTTTCATCCCAAATTATAATAACTTATAATTTTCTCAAACCCCAATGATCATATAAAACCTAATGGTTATTTATACCTATATCCACAAGAGAAGAGACAATTCTTCCTCAAATATCATTCTCACATGGCAAACTGCGGGGTTACAAATACAAGAGAAAATTATTCCAAAGTAAACCCATCAACAAGGAGTGCTAATACTTTTTAAATTTTTCTCCAACCATTTATTTCCACATAGCTTCTTCTTTGACCAAGAAAATATCCTATAGAATATGACATTCACTCGGGTAATGGCCAGGTCCCCTACATTTACGGCAAATGACTGTAAATGGACTCTTGGGACCATTTTTATCTTCTTCCATAGTACTCTATATTTTTCTTCAGAAATTCTTCACTTTATGTCCTTCCTTCCCGCACATAAAACATTTCGTTGTCCCATTGAGACACTTTCCTGGGTGTCTCTTTCCACATTTCCTGCATGATGAAAATTGAGGGTTCTTTTCTCCATGGTCTCCATTGCTGGAGCTCTTATCATTTATCACCTTTCTCTTCCTTGTTGAGTCTGGGATTTGGTTAATATATATGTTGTTGATCATATTTTTGGAAAACTGATTTGGCATAAAGACGATATCTTTTACACCTATCAACATTCCATTTTTTTGCTCATTGACACCATCGTTCCCACCTTGTAAATCATTCTCAAAGTCACTATGACTTCCTTGGAATCCAGCCATTGACTAAAACCAGAATGCATTGTGTGAGTAAAAATAGTCGTAAAATCATTTAGAGATTAAAATGTCACCATATTATCAATTTGAAACATATTAGGATTAACCAAGGTCATTTACTCTCATCTTATATATATATTACTTAAATCGGTTTGTAAAGAAAATGTAAATTATCCTAAGCATATCCCCCCGGGAGTGTCGTAACCAAGAGTGCAGCAAAGCCCGTTGTTGTGCACCAGTTCCCGTTCGAGTCTAGCTCAGAGCGGTGTTTTCGGGTTTTACCCCTAGGTACATCTGTGCCAGAGCCGCCTCTACCTGCTCGTATCCAGATAGGGATGTATTGCTTGGAAAACTCACAAAATCTCTTCAATACCAAAATTCTAGGAAGTTCTTTTATTCTAATCCTCAAAGTTCATCTTAGGTCTATGTGCTCTAATCAGAGTTTATCTAAATCTAGCTTCCAAGGTTTGTACTAAACTTCCTCTGATACCAACTGTAACGCCCCGACCCTAGTTACCTAGAGTCGGTGCATTATTACATAACATTGTCATGATCACGAGAAAGATCAAGTCTCGAAAGACCGATTAGTTTAGTAGCCTTTGAATAACTAGATACATCCATAAATTTTTGCATTACATCATAAAAAAACATCTTGTCTTCATATCCCCTCATACTATCCCTACAGGTCATTCATAAATTACTTCTTCATAATCCTGGGAAAAATAAAACATTGAAAGGGGTGAGCTCAGATGCTTAGTAAGGATAACATTTTAGCAGAAGCTTTCATAAATAAGCATACACACTTAAGGCAGTTTATAACTAAAACAAAAGCCTTTTAAACTTGAACTTCAGCATAAAATGGCAAAGATAAAATAAAATAATGCCATTTACTTACTCACAAGGATATTCTACTAGTCGAACAATCCCATGCATTATCAATAACCACTTTCATAATGATGGAATGCATAATTCCAGACTATCATAACCACATAGCCAAGGCCTCGTGCCAAGACTACAAATAAGATTTTGCCAAGGCCTTGTGCCATGACACTAGTTTGTCTCATGAGACCTACCGATGCATCGAGGAGCTATAGCGGGCTCCACCCGTCACATATTAAGTCCAATGCATTCCCATATGAAAAGGTTTAAACATAACATAAACATTCGTATTAAAACTAGCATACGAAATGTCAATACTTCTACCACAAACCATGAATGGTATAAAAATAACACATCCACAGTCAAACATAACTCATGCGATACAATATGGAAGATTGTATTGTATCACATTAACCTCAATAAAGAATAATGAATGATGTTGACATAGATGAAAATAATCATCAAAACAATTTAAGAGAAATATCCCCCTTTTCTTGAAATCATTTAAAAGTCACACTATTTTTCAAGAATCCATTAAAAATAGATTTTTGAATCAAAGTGTCCCATACCACTTTGAAACTTTTTAAAAGGATTTTTAATTTTAAAACTTTAATTTCCAAATAAATAAATCCTTAAAACCATTTTTAAAACATAGACATTAATGACCAAGATTTAGAAGAATAAGTCTTTAAAAAATTTAAAAATGGTATTTTAGTTAGAGTTTCTAACCAAAAGAGAGACACTTGAATAAAAATAATTAAGGTAATCAAAATATTTTAATATCCTGAGAATAAAGGGATTCATGATATACTTTGTCAAGGTACATTATATAAACCACATAAAAGTGATTTTGTGTATATCAACAAAGAAGTCTCAATGGAATGTAAATTGAGATGAAATCTCTCATAAAGGCCGTATCCTTAGGTTAAGGATAAATCAACGACATAGTTATGTGTGAAAATTATAAATACACTAAATCTGATTGGATATTCAGTGTAAAACAATCAAAGGATATTCACACATAATCTTGTAAAAAAAACACCAACGAATTGGATGTTTAACTCAACAAATGGTGAATGAGTTAAAATTACTCTTATCAAATTCATATCAATGACTTGAGAATTATCAATGGAGTGATTATGTGTATCAAAAGTATATCCACAGGGAGGGGAGTGGAAATTATGACATAATCAAATGAATAGTTATTCCACACATAATCTTGGAGTAATATAATCAATGAAATATGCGTAAAGCCGAATGAGTGGAAATTGAAATCTCAAATTCCCTTATCGATTTGGTAACATATGAAACATGCACCCATGAAAGAAGTATCATACCATGATGATGTAAATACCCATAAATTAAAGTATATTACACAATGAATATGATCATGGCCAGTACACATACACCACATGCAATAATTAAGTGGTGATCAATGGAATTCTCATGGAATTAAAAGTGAGATAAGAAACCCCTTACCACGTTAATCAACTGAGTCGTATGGACAAAAGTTAATAACCACCAAATGATTTCCAGAATAAAATGAATATAAAGAGAATCATGATAGTATATATCAAATGGCAGTACACAATACGCCACTTTCAATAATTTAGTGGCGAACAATGGAAATCTCACAGAATTGAAAGTGAGATAAGAAAATACCTTACTTTGTACTTTTTCCTTGGTCGATGGTAGGTTTACCTCCCGTATAATGGTGAAATAATTGTTATTGAATTATACAAGAATCATTTACTTTAATATGATATCATATATGATCTTTTTACATTGATTTGTTAATAATATCTTAGAATTATCGTCATTTCGGGTGTTAACGGGTTCATTTTACTTTATATTCTTTGTTATGTGAGCCATATTTATTAATGAGATGTATATTATTAATATCCAGAATGATATCAAGTCCTTATATACTATTTTTAAATCATCAAATTATAATTATACTTGAATGGATATGATGGAGAATGAATCTCATCGCGTTTGTGGAGACGACAGTCCGTACATACGCACGAGCGACAATATCATTCTTTTGATATTAAAATAATATATAATTGGATGTTATATCATATATAAAGAATCATTATCATGTTATATTTATTATTTACATGAGTTACACATCATTATTATACCCATCCAAATAATAATATATTGAATAACAATTACACCACGACGTGGAGACGGTAAGCCGTACGTACGCACGTATGGTGACATGTTATTCAAAGGATGGATAGAATACTGAATATGGTTGTACCATATTTATAATAACATCACAGTATATATATGATACTGGAGTTATTATTTTATAATGGTAATAACAAAGAAACAGGAACTGGAAGAAGAAAGGAACTTAAAAAGGGGTGGTGAAAACATTACCTCTTCTTTGGGTTCTTCCTTTTGATTTGATCAAAAGGGCTCCATAGGTTGGCTTTCTGATCAAACTAAGGACTTTAGGTTGTAGTGAGGGAAGTTGAGATAGTATTTGGGCAGGGGTTGGATGAACCAAAGGGCTTTGAAGGTGTGAAGAAATGAGAAGGAGGAGTGCCCTTTTATAAGAGGGGTGAGGGGCACCTTTGGAAAAGATAGAAATATTAATTTATAATAAATTCATATTCGGTTTATAATTTCTCAAAAGTTTATTATTTAAATGTTAAGGTGGGGATGGGTCGAAAAAAACTCAACCAATAGAATTTAGACAGGTTTGGGTCATTATATTAACAGTATCATTAAGTATTAACTCTTAGTTAATTAGTTTCACTTTTACAATGTCTCTTTGTATTTTTATATTATATAGTTAATAAACTTACTATATATATCCAAGAGACCCCCAAGTGGTCCATTAATGATGAAACTATCATGATATAAGTCTCTTGTCCGAACCTTAGATTTTTAGGAATTTAATATCAATTAATAATATAATATTTTTTTAAGAACTCTTTTATGTCAATTTTGACACTATTCAATAGTTGATTTTTGTGAAACTCATAAAAGATTGATTACTTCGAAAAAAGTCAATTACATCAATCCTAATATGTCATATTATCCTTGAAAATTATTTTAATTCCTTAAAAGTTTCATATTATATTTATTTGGGTATTTATAATATCAATTATTGTAATTGTTCACTATTAAAGTAATTAATTCATCATCATTGTGTCATAAATAAATTAAATTATTTAATGTCTAAAAATTATAAATAAAATATCATTATGTAGGAAATATTTTTAGCTTTTTAATTAGTATTTATAATCTAAAATAAAACATATATAACCCTCTGTAACAATTGTTTTGTTAAAAGATATATGCTTGTGTCATTTTTGTATTTATTTTAACTTAATTAAAATAAAGTGTCATTATCTCTTACAAGTGGATCCATGGGGTCCCAAAATCGACCCAAAGATGCCCATGGTCGACCATGTATCAACCAATAGGGTTAAGACACGTTTTAGGGTAATTTAGTATTATTATAATATTATTTTTTAACCCTTGTTTACCAAATTTACCCTTTAACCATGGTAAATAAAATATTTACCGAAGTAATTATCCAAAATGTTTAAAAATAAAAGTTACCCATTTACACAATTTGAGCATCCTTATTCCAAATATGGAATCCATTTTTCCAAATTCAAAACACAGAAGTGGCAGAAATTAATTTAAAATTAATTCCCGTTGTTAAAACAAAAAGCGTGTTTTTTAGAGATAATAACTATCAAAAGATTGTCACTTGTTTATGTCTGGTTTAAATGTGAAATTTTGTTCCATGACCTACATTGTATTATATGGTAAAAATATATTATAAATATACTTTAAAACCACTCAAATTCATAATTTATCACTATTAATTATTTTGATTAAAAAAGTTGTTTTTAATTAAAATTTAGTAATTTTCACTATTCATCAAAATACGAAAGCTATCCGAAAATTACCAAAATTTCACCCTAGGATAATTTCGATATTCCGAATCCAAAAATGAAGTCCATTTTGAGAGATAGAATTTATAAAATTTCAAAAAGTAGGTATTACTATTCATAACAGCTAGTTTGATTGGTTATGGTGTGTTAAAATCTCGAAGTTGCGTACAATGCACGCCATTGCATTATTCGAAAGGATACATACCGAGGAAGATTGGGGTATTACATTATCCCCTCCTTCAATAAATTGCGTCCTCGCAATTTTTTTAAAATTTTGCTTGGGAATATAATGGAAAGTCCCACATCGGAAAAAGAGTCAATAAAAATATCACTTTAAAAGAAAGAAAGAGAGGTATAAGGGTCATCCAAGATAACCCATACTAGGATTCCATGTAGGAAAACATGGATATGGATGATAAAATAAGTGTCATGTTCTGATGGAGAGGGATAGAAATCATGATCAGGAGAAAGTTAAAAATAAGAAAACCACAAACTTGTGTTGGGACAAACGACCATTAGTCTCCTAGTAGGAAAGTAAACAGACAACATTTTTTTAAGTTACATTACATAAGGATGAGGAATTCATTTATGATATTGACTAAGAACATTATGAGATATACTTACATTTTAAGTAGAGTTTCATTCTTTAATAAATTTCCACCACTAAATCAATTTTTTTTAAACGATGAGTATTCAAGAAGACTTGGTCACACTGGAAGAGCTAGAATAAACTTCTATAGAATCACATGATCCATGCAGGATAAACAATATATTTACATTGTCTTTGAATATTAATCAAAACCAAAATGGTTAGTGAATGATCTAATGATCCCCCAAAAGGATATTCCTTGAGATAAATATGCACTAATCTTAATTTCTAAATTTGAACCAACAATACCCCAAAGTAAAATAAATACCATTCAATAATCAATTGTCCTTAAAATCCTTCAATATAATCCAAACTAATATTGAAACCCAAAACATAGAATAATTTGATTATGTAGTCTCCCATGTTAAATTGTATCTCCAAATGAAATCAAATACTCTTAAAGTCACATACTTAAAAGTAATTAACATCATCACATATTCTCTGTTATAGGTTAATCATTTCCATAAATAACCCAAATCACTATAAATCCACAATAAAAACGTAGATAAAAATCCACCATTACTCTACAAATGAAACCCCATTGTATTCTATTTTCCTTGGGCATATAGTGTTCCCAACAAAGCGAACATCTTCCAAAATAACATTTATCACTTAATCACCAATTCATTTTCCTATACCAAGGGTATTCATTTGATAAGACATAAGAACCCAAATCATCTTATTATTGATCAATAAAATCATTTAACAAAAAAAAAATAGTCACACTAACCAGGGACTTCACGTAGTCCAGTGGTAGGCGATAAATCCCAATAACACTTTGGTTGTGGGTTCGATTCCCACAGCTTTGTCCGACGCGACAGGTTGTCACACAGTCTACGTGTTGTCCTTTTTCAAAAACTATATTTTATAATATTACCAAAATGAGATAAATTCCTCAAAATAACATAATTTAACCACAAATGTTATATCATACCTTGCATTTTCATCCCAAATTATAATAACTTATAATTTCTCAAACCCCAATGATCATATAAAACCAAATGGTTATTTATACCTATATCCACAAGAGAAGAGACAATTCTTCCTCAAATAACATTCTCACATGGCAAACTGTGGGGTTACAAATACAAGAGAAAATTATTCCAAAGTAAACCCATCAACAAGGAGTGCTAATACTTTTTAAATTTTTCTCCAACCATTTATTTCCACATAGCTTCTTCTTTGACCAAGAAAATATCCTATAGAATAGGAAATTCACTCGGGTAATGGCCAGGTCCCCTACATTTACGACAAATGAGTGTAAATGGACTCTTGGGACCATTTTTATCGTCTTCCATAGTACTCTTCATTTTTCTTCGGCAATTATTCACTTTATGTCCTTCCTTCCCGCACGTAAAACATTTCGTTGTCCCATTGAGACACTTTCCTGGGTGTCTCTTTCCACATTTCCTGCATGATGAAAATTGAGGGTTCTTTTCTCCATGGTATCCATTGCTGGAGCTCTTATCATTTATCACCTTTCTCTTCCTTGTTGAGTCTGGGATTTGGTTTATATATATGTTGTTGATCATATTTTTGGAAAACTGATTTGGCATAAAGACGATATCTTTTACACCTATCAACATTCCATTTTTTTGCTCATTGACACCATCGTTCCCACCTTGTACATCATTCTCAAAGTCACTATGACTTCTTTGGAATCTAGCCATTGACTAAAACCAGAAAGCATTGTGTGAGTAACAATAGTCGTAAAATCATTTAGAGATTAAAATGTCACCATATTCTCAATTTGAAACATATTAGGATTAACCAAGGTCATTTACTCTCATCTTATATATATATATTACTTAAATCGGTTTGTAAAGAAAATGTAAATTATCCTAAGCATATCCCCCCGGGAGTGTCGTAACCAAGAGTGCAGCAAAGCCCGTTGTCGTGCACCAGTTCCCGTTCGAGTCTAGCTCAAAGCGGTGTTTTCGGGTTTTACCCCTAGGAACATCTGTGCCAGAGCCGCCTCTACCTGCTCGTATCCAGACAGGGATGTATTGCCCGGAAAACTCACAAAATCTCTACAATACCAAAATTCTAAGAAGTTCTTTTATACTAATCCTCAAATTTCATCTTAGGTCTATGTGCTCTAATCAGAGTTTATCTAAATCTAGCTTCCAAGGTTTGTACTAAACTTCCTCTGATACCAACTGTAATGCCCCGACCCTAGTTACCTAGAGTCGGAGCATTATTACATAACATTGGCATGATCACGAGAAAGATCAAGTCTCGAAAGACCGATTAGTTTAGTAGCCTTGGAATAACTAGATACATCCATAAATTTTTGCATTACATCATAAAAAAACATCTTGTCTTCATATCCCCTCATACTATCCCTGCAGGTCATTCATAAATTACTTCTTCATAATCCTGGGAAAAATAAAACATTGAAAGGGGTGAGCTCAGATGCTCAGTAAGGATAACATTTTAGCAGAAGCTTTCATAAATAAGCATACACACTTAAGGGAGTTTATAACTAAAACAAAAGCCTTTTAAACTTGAACTTCAGCATAAAATGGAAAAGATAAAATAAAATAATTCCATTTACTTACTCACATGGATATTCTACTAGTCGAACAATCCCATGCATTATCAATAACCACTTTCATAATGATGGAATGCATAATTCCAGACTATCATAACCACATAGCCAAGGCCTCGTGCCAAGACTACAAATAACATTTTGCCAAGGCCTTGTTCCATGACACTAGTTTGTCTCATGAGACCTACCAATGCATCGAGGAGCTATAGCGGGCTCCACCCGTCACATATTAAGTCCAATGCATTCCCATATGAAAAGGTTTAAACATAACATAAACATTCGTATTAAAGCTAGCATACGAAATGTCAATACTTCTACCACAAACCATGAATGGTATAAAAATAACACATCCACAGTTAAACATAACTCATTCGATACAATATGGAAGATTGTATTGTATCACATTAACCTCAATAAAGAATAATGAAGGTTGTTGACATAGATGAAAATAATCATCAAAACAATTTGAGAGAAATATCCCCCTTTTCTTGAAATCATTTAAATGTCACACTATTTGTCAAGAATCCATTTAAAATAGATTTTTGAATCAAAGTGTCCCATACCACTTTGAAACTTTTTAAAAGGATTTTTAATTTTAAAACTTTAATTTCCATATAAATAAATCCTTAAAACCATTTTTAAAACATAGACATTAATGACCAAGATTTAGAAGAATAAGTCTTTAAAAAATTTAAAAATGGTATTTTAGTTAGAGTTTCTAACCAAAAGAGAGACACTTGAATACAAATAATTAAGGTAATCAAAACATTGTAATATCATGAGAATAAAGGGATTCATGATATACTTTGTCAAAGTACATTATATACACCACATAAAAGTGATTTTGTGTATATCAACAAAGAAGTCTCAATGGAATGTAAATTGAGATGAAATCTCTCATAAAGGTCGTATACTTAGGTTAAGGATAAATCAACGACATAGTTATGTGTGAAAAATATAAATACACTAAATCTGATTGGATATTCAGTGTAAAACAATCAAAGGATATTCACACATAATCTTGTAAAAACAACACCAACGAATTGGATGTTTAACTCAACATATGGTGAATGAGTTAAAATTACTCTTATCAAATTCATATCAATGACTTGAGAATTATCAATGGAGTGATTATGTGTATCAAAATTATATCCACAGGGAGGGGAGTGGAAATTATGACATAATCAAATGAAGAGTGATTCCACACATAATCTTGGAGTAATATAATCAATGAAATATGCGTAAAGCCGAATGAGTGGAAATTGAAATCTAAAATTCCCTTATCGATTTGGTACCATATGAAACATGCACCCATGAAAGAAGAATCATAAAATGATGATGTAAATACCCATAAATTAAAGTATATTACACAATGAATATGATCATGGCCAGTACACATACACCACATGCAATAATTAAGTGGTGATCAATGGAATTCTCACGGAATTAAAAGTGAGATAAGAAACCCCTTACCACGTTAATCAACTGAGTCGTATAGACAAAAGTTAATAACCACCAAATGATTTCCAGAATAAAATGAATATAAAGAGAATCATGATAGTATATATCAAATGGAAGTACACAATAGGCCACTTTCAATAATTTAGTGGCGAACAATGGAAATCTCACAGAATTGAAAGTGAGATAAGAAAATCCCTTACTTTGTACTTTTTCCTTGGTCGACGGTAGGTTTACCTCCTGTATAATGGTGAAATAATTGTTATTGAATTATACAAGAATCATTTACTTTAATATGATATCATATATGATCTTTTAACATTGATTTGTTAATAATATCTTAGAATTATCGTCATTTCAGGTGTTAACGGGTTCATTTTACTTTATATTCTTTGTTATGTGAGCCATATTTATTAATGAGATGTATATTATTAATATCCAGAATGATATCAAGTCCTTAGATACTATTTTTAAATCATCAAATTATAATTATACTTGAATGGATATGATGGAGAATGAATCTCATCGCGTTTGTGGAGACGGTAGTCCGTACATACGCACGAGCGACAATATCATTCTTTTGATATTAAAATAATATATAATTGGTTGTTATATCATATATAAAGAATCATTATCATGTTATATTTATTATTTACATGAGTTAGACATCATTATTATACCCATCCAAATAATAATATATTGAATAACAATTACACCACGACGTGGAGACGGTAAGCCGTACGTACGCACGTATGGTGACATGTTATTCAAAGGATGGATAGAATACTGAATATGGTTGTACCATATTTATAATAACATCACAGTATATATATGATACTGGAGTTATTATTTTATAATGGTAATAACAAAGAAAGAGGAAGTGGAAGAAGAAAGGAACTTAAAAAGGGGTGGTGAAAACATTACCTCTTCTTCGGGTTCTTCCTTTTGATTTGATCAAAAGGGCTCCATAGGTTGGCTTTCTGATCAAACTAAGGCCTTTAGGTTGTAGTGAGGGAAGTTGAGATAGTATTTGGGCAGGGGTTGGCCGAACCAAAGGGCTTTGAAGGTGTGAAGAAATGAGAAGGAGGAGTGCCTTTTTATAAGAGGGGTGAGGGGCACCTTTGGAAAAGATAGAAATATTAATTTATAATAAATTCATATTCGGTTTATAATGGCTCCAAAGTTTATTATTTAAATGTTAAGGTGGGGATGGGTCGCAAACAACTCAACCAATAGAATTTAGACAGGTTTGGGTCATTATATTAACCTTATCTTTAAGTATTAACTCTTAGTTAATTAGTTTCACTTTTACAATGTCTCTTTGTATTTTTATATTATATAGTTAATAAACTTACTATATATATCCAAGCGACCCCCAAGTGGTCCATTTATGATGGAACTATCATGATATAAGTCTCTTTTCCGAACCTTAGATTTTTAGGAATTTAATATCAATTAATAATATAATATTTGTTTTAAGAACTCTTTTATGTCAATTTTGACACTATTCAATAGTTGATTTTTGTGAAACTCGTAAAAGATTGATTACTTCAAACAAAGTCAATTACATAAATCCTAATATGTCATATTATCCTAGAAAATTATTTTAATTCCTTAAAAGTTTCATATTATATTTATTTGGGTATTTATAATATCAATTATTGTAATTTTTCACTATTAAAGTAATTAATTCATCATCATTGTGTCATAAATAAATTAAATTATTTAATGTCTAAAATTTTTAAATAAACTATCATTATGTAGGAAATCTTTTTATCTTTCTAATGAGTATTTATAATCTAAAATACAACATATATAACCCTCTGTAACAATTGTTTTGTTAAAAGATATATGCTTGTGTCATTTTTGTATTTATTTTAACTTAATTAAAATAAAGTGTCATTATCACTTACAAGTGGATCCATGGGGTCCCAAAATCGACCCAAAGATGCCCATGGTCTATCATGTATCAACCAATAGGGTTAAGACACGTTTTAGGGTAATTTAGTATTATTATAATATTATTTTTTAACCCTTGTTTACCGGATTTACCCTTTAACCATGGTAAATAAAATATTTACCGAAGTAATTATCCAAAATGTTTAAAAATAAAAGTTACCTATTTACACAATTTGAACATCCTGATTCCAAATATGGAATCCATTTTTCCAAATTCAAAACACAGAAGTGGCAGAAATTAATTTAAAATTAATTCCCGTTGTTAAAACAAAAACCGTGTTTTTTAGAGATAATAACTATCAAAAGATTGTCACTTGTTTATGTCTTGTTTAAATGTGAAATTTTGTTCAATGACCTACATTGTATTATATGGTAAAAATATATTATAAATATACTTTAAAACCACTCAAATTCATAATTTATCACTATTAATTATTTTGATTAAAAAAGTTGTTTTTAATTAAAATTTAGTAATTTTCACTATTCATCAAAATACGAAAGTTATCCGAAATGTACCAAAATTTCACCCTAGGCTAATTTCGATATTCCGAATCCAAAAATGAAGTCCATTTTGAGAGATAGAATTTATAAAATTTCAAAAAGTAGGTATTACTATTCATAACAGCTAGTTTGATTGGTTAGGGTGTGTTAAAATCTCGAAGTTGCGTACAATGCAGGCCATTGCATTATTCGAAAGGTTACATAACAAGGAAGCTTGGGGTGTTACATTACTCATTGTGTAATATTCTTTCATTTATGAGTATTTACATCAATTTTGTATTGTCCTTCTTTCACGGGGCGTATGTTTCGAAAGATACCCATGTCGGTAAGGGAACCTTTCACCCTCCTCTTTTTAAAAGACCTATTTTGTTTTGTCTTTTAATTCACATAATATTATTTTGGGATATGTTGTTCTATATCCTTATTGATGTAAATTTTATTTCCAAGTGATGAGATATCCTTTTTATCTCTCATCAGCTCTTTTTCTGAATTTTGAAGTGATGCCGTTAGGCTGTCTAATTTTTGCAAGGGAACTTCTTAACCCAAATTCGATTCTTTGGGATAAACATGTACACCATGAATATGTCATTCTATTATTATGTGTGAATTTACTATGATTGTTTTACACTTAATATCCACTTATATTGGGTGTATTTATATTTTTCACACATAATTTTGAGATTGATTTATCCTTAATTTAAGGATACCTTCTTTATAAGGGATTTCATCGCATTTTACATTTCTATTGAGACTTCATTGTTGTTATGCACCAATTCACTCTTATATGGTGTATATACTGTCCTTTGGAATATTATATAATGAATCCATTTATTCTCATGATATTATAAAGTTCTGATTAAATTTTATTCCTCAATTATTGTATTCAAGTGTCTCTAATTTTGGTAAAAACCCTTTAACCAAAATATCAATTTAAATGTTTTAATGATTTGTTCTTATTAATATACATGTTTTAAAATAGTTTTAAAAATTTATTTATATGGATATTAATGGTTTAAAATGTTAAAAGCTTCAAGGTGGTATGGGACACTTTGATTCAAAAATCTCTTTATTAAATGTTTTAAATGGTTTTGAAAATGGTTTTTTAGAATGGATTCATTATTTCAATATCTTAAAATGTTATATTGTTTTTGCAATGTGGGAATGTTATCTATCCTTTATGATTAAGTTATGTGCTATGATTATGTTATGGTTCTTGGGCATTGTTATGAAGACGGGTGGTTCCGTGATAAACTAAGGGCGGGTGAGCCCGATATAGTTCTCCAATGTATTGGGTAATGCGAAGGAGTGAAACGTTAAGGTTTCTCCAAAGAGATTTAGGGAATATACTATGATGGGTATTCCAAACGTAACCAAGAGGGTTACTCCCTACGTAAGAATGTTATGAATGCCTCAAGTTACCTTTTATGTCTTATGATTTCTATGATTTATTCATGATTTGATGAGGTATGTTAAAGTGCCTATGTTTTATGGGTAAAGTTTGATTTCATTCTTATGTGTATATGAACTCATGTTTCCTTTCCATATTTTTTAAAACCCATACTGAGCTTTTTATGCTCATCCCATGTTTTTTAAATGTTTTTTCACAGGTCAAGGGAAAGGTAAATGATGTGATGAGAGTGTCAAGGATGTGTCAAGAAAGAATCCATGTTTTATTTTAAATATGTTTTCGTTGATGGGAAGAATGAATACTGTCTTTTATGTAACCACTTTGTTTAAATGTGGAATGTAATGCATGTTTCATGATCTAATTCTCTAAAACTCTAAACCTGAAAAGATCCTCAATGTGTAATCTTGTAATAACTCAAGATTAAGCAAGGTTTAAGGCTGGGGCCTTATAGTTGGTATCAGAGGTTGGTTTAGATAACTTTAGATGTTAGGGTATTCTTTAAACATAAGTGGCATTACCATAATGGTTAGGATTTCAGAAAGAGTCCTAGATTTAGATATAGTGAATGAGTAAGTGTATCTTAGTGTTTACCTTCCTCATTAGTACATGATGGTTTTGTTGATATACTCACATTGACATTTCTTCTTTTAGTGAATGGATGGATCTAGCAGGCACCAAAGAGACAACAGGTTTGAAGGAAACTGTGGTGGTTCTATGATTAAGATACTAGATAAAATGGGGGATTAAATGAGGAAGCTCGTGGTTGTTCTAAACCAACTATAAAGGAGTCATGATCAACCACTTGAACCTTGGTATGATCTTTAATGCATCATGTACGAGATGACCAATCGATGTGGAAGTTCAAGTAATAATTATAAAGGTAACCATTAGAGTTTATATGATCCTTACTTTTGAGGTAATTATGGGTTACTATATGTTATGATGGAAGTGAAAGGCATGAGATAAAATTGAGGTTAAATTATGGTTATTTTGATGATTTTATCTCTTTTTGGGGAATGATTTGAGAATTATATAGTTTTAGAAAAAGGACAACACGCAGACCGTGTGACTAACCGTCGCGTCGGACAAAGCTGCGGGAATCGAACCCACAACCAAAGTGCGACTGGTATTTATCGCCTACCACTGGACTACGTGAAGTCCCTGGTCAGTTTGACTGATTCTTTTTAGTTATATGATTTTATGAATTAAGAGTAAGTTGATTTTGGGTTATCTATGGATATTTATTAACCTATGATGGAGGATTTGTGATTAGGTTAATTACTTTTCAATACGAGACATTAAGAGAAACTGATGTTGTTTGGAGATAAATGTTATGATTTAACTTGGAAGACTATGTGACTAAATCCTTCAAATATTGGGGTTTCAATCTTAGATAGGTTTACTTTGAAGAATTTTATTGACAAATTGTTTATCGGATGGTCCTCGTTGAACTTTTGGTTTTGTTGAACATATTTTGGAGATTAAGCATAGATTTTCCTTTTAAAGGGTTATCCTTTTCTGGATTATCTGAACTTGTACTAAACTTTTTGGTTTTGGTTTTGGTTAAGGTCTAAAGATATGGGAAGTATATATTTATCTTTAGTGGATTAGGTGATTCTCTAGAAGTTGGTTATAGTACTCTTAATGTGAACAAGTCTCCCTAAATACACATCTTTTGAAAAAAAAAATATGAGTTTGATTAAGGAATCTAGAAAAAGTTGAATGTCAACATGATAAGTGATTATTTTTCCTTATGAATAAATTCCTCAATAAAAAGTAACTTAAAACAAAAATTTTGTCTATTTACTTTTCCTACTGGGGAATCGAATACCGTTTAACCCATCACAAGTTTGTGATTTTCTTGTGGTTAAATTTCTCCTAATCATGTTTTCTATAACTCTAAATCAGAACATGACCCTATGTTTTCTCTTCCATGTCCATGTTTTCCTACATGGAATCCTAGTATGGGTTAACTCGGGTGACCTCTGTACTTATCTTCCTTTATTTTAAAGTGATTGTTTTACCGACTCTTGTTCCGATGTGGGATTTTCAATGATGTTTCCAAGCCCAGTTTTATAATTGCGAGGATGCAATTCCCAAAAGGGGGGAAGGATGTAACACCCCAGGTAAATAAAGAGTATGACATTTTCACATTTATCCATATTTGTGAATAAAATATTAATATGAATTAAAAGGGGACGCTATGCTCGATGGCGTACCCAACACGCAATAATGAGTTTCTTGGGAATCTTACGTTGCACTATAATAATAAAATAATATTATTTTAAATGGTAGTTAACATGTAGCCATTGTATTGGCGGGAATGGATAGAAATAACTAAAATATGATTATATATGTTTTCAAATGTTTTTAAATTTATCCAATGAAAGATAGAGGCTTAAAATATGGAAAGAATTCAATTTTAGGCGTATATGCCCTAGTTTTCACTAAAGGTTCACTTATCGCCTTTTGATGGAGAACCTTCATTAAATATAGTTTTGTTCACTCTTATACATTCTATTGGACCAAATAAAACTCTTCTTAAGAATTGGGACATCAAAATTTACTTTGTGTAAATTTTCGGTATCTTTCCGATAAAGTTCTTTTTTTAATGAATAGTGTAAAATGTTGTATTTTATTTCAAAAACTCTTTTTAATATAATTTATTTATATTATCTTTTTAATTGGTTTTAAAGTGAAATTAGAATATATTTTTACCATTAAATCCAATAGGGGTAGTTGGAATTAATTTCACTTTGAAATCAGACTTAAACTAGTGTCAATCTTTTGATACTTATTGTTTCATAAAAACACGCTATTTGCTCTGACAGCAGGAATTAATTATTAAATTAATTAATATGACTTATATGTTTTGAATTTTTTAAAATATACATCATTTTTGAATTCAGAATATCAAATATATCTTAGGGTGAATTTTTGGGAATTTTCTGAAAAACTTCAATTTTGATGAATAGTGAAACCACTAAGTGGTACTTATAAAAACTGATTTTTCGGTTTAAATGAAATTTTACCACCTTTGTGTTTTGAATTTCAAAAATCCGACATACATGGTTGTCATTAAGAAGTAAAATGTGGTTCAATGGGATTAAAATAATTTATTGGTGAATAGTAACTTATTAAGTTTTTAATCGCGATTAGAGGTAATTAGTGTAGTTTATGGTAAGAATAATGTTTTAATAAAATGAAATGACCTAGAAACATGTACTACCCTCATTTTATGTGTCACGGCCGACCAAGACAACCCATGGGTCAACTTGGGGACCCCATTGAGCCACTTTGGTTGGAAAATGACATAAATATCTTTTTATTTAATGTTAAAGTAAAAATGACACAAACATGAAATGTTTTACTAAAAAAATTTTTACATGGGGTTATACAAGTCATATATTTTAATATAAATAGTCATTGGAAAGATAAAAAGATTTCCTACATCATAGTATTTTTTTTATAATTTTTAGACATTAAAAAAAATTAAATTTTTTATGACATCATGATGATGCAGCGATGACCTCATTATTTAACGATTTAAATAAAATGGAAAGATAATGTAATATCTAAGACCTACACATGTCTAAAACCTATTGTATTAGTGTATTTCGAATCCTTATCACCTTATCCTAGAAATACATCAATTTGGGACCTCTTAAATCCGAATACCTTTTAAAATAAAGTGACTTTTCTTTACCTTCCAAGAGTTCCCCTCCTCTCCTCTTATAAAAGGCCCCCACCTCTACCTCTTTACCCAAACCCCCAAAGCCTTTGGCTCGTCCAACCCTGCCCATTTTGTCTCTCCACTTCCCTCTATTACTCCTTGAAGCCTCACTTTGGGAAGAAGTCTTCCCAAGGAAGCCTTTGAGCTCAAACCAAAGGGAGTTACCCGATTTTAAGGTAATAACTTCACTTGAGTTCTTTTGTTTCATTTTTCTTCTCCAACCCCCTAAACTATTTTTATTCATTTAGTTTGTAACAAATCCAGTATATTCAATATAATAGTATGTTGTTATAAAAAGGATTCTAGATACACTTACACACACCATCATCTAATGGTTAAAGAACATACTGTTTCTGTGGATGGCGAATTTCTGCCTCACGAAACGATGATTGTTCAACACTCATATAACACCTTCAAAGGTGTCCATTAAGATGACACTATATTTAAATATGATTTCTAATATATTTATGTTTTAATTAAGCTTCTTTATTTTTCATTTATGGCATACCTATATGGTTTCCATTATGGGTAAACGCGATATCTTCATTTAAGGAAGTGCGGACTACCGCCCCCTGAAAGTGATTTGATTCGTTAATACCATATGTGGTACGTATAAAGGATATACTTAATGATATTATATATGATAACATACTGGAATTAAAATAATATTATGTATCATTATGTTTTAATTCCATTAAATATGAAATAGAAATGGAAGTAGCGTTCATGCGTACGTACGGCTTACCGTCTCCATGAACGGTACATTTCATTTCTTATCTCATAATGTTATGTAATATTATAAGTACATATATATAATGGATATATATGTAATATATTAAATCTAAATTATGGATATCATTCTGGAATTATATCATATATATCTCTCTCATTTTGTTTTAATTCCATTAATATGACAAAAAAATGAAAATAGCGTTCATGCGTACGTACGACCTACCATCTCCATGAACGATGCTTTTTGTTTTTTATCTCCAAATGATATGGAATAGTATAAAATGAATCTTTAATGGATTTATATGATATTTTAATCATTAATACTATTCTGGAAATTATTTACATATAACTACATGGGCAATCTTTTTTCAAACAAGTTCATTTTTGACTCATGTACCAAACATCGGCAAAAACGTCTGATATGAACTAACATTATTAAAAAATTATTATAACATTATAATATGTGATATGAACTGAATAATAATCTTTAAAGGAGGTACTTAAGCAATTATTAATTGACAAAAGTTTATTTTTCAGGAATATAATGAATCGAACAAGACAAGTTGGACTTGAGGTAAGGGATCCTACTCCTCTCTTTCTTTTTAAGTACACTCTTTTATGTCATTCCTTCTAAGATCATCTTTCTTGTTATTGGGATGTGCTTTTATATTAATCTTACTGTAATTTTTATGTTCATATGATGAGAGACCCTATTCTCTCTCATCAATCCATTTTGGAAGTTTTGAGTGGCACCGTTAGGCTTCCAAATTTTCATAAGAGATCTAACCTCTCTCTTTCTCTTTAAGTACTCTCCTTTATGTCACTTATTTTAAACTCCTCTTTGTTATAATGGGGGATGTTATTTTATATTCCTCTTTCTTTACATTTTATTGTAATGTGATGATATACCCTATTTGATCCCATCAATCCATTTTTGGAAGTTTTAAGTGACGCTGTTAGGCTGCTGAGTTTTCGTAAGGGATTTTTCATCTCACTTTTATTCTCGTGAGATTTATGCTACATTTGCCACAATTTCCTTTGAGTGGTGTATGTAATGACCATTATTTTACTCATTGTGTAATATTCTTTCATTTATGATTAATTTCATCAATGATGTATTGTCCTCTTTCACGGGGCGTATGTTTCAAAAGATACCCATGTCGGTAAGGGAACCTTTCACCTTCCTCTTTTTAAAAGACTTATTTTGTTTTGTCTTTTAATTCACATAATATTATTTTGGGATATGTTCTTATATATCCTTATTGATGTAAATTTTATTTCCAAGTGATGAGATACCCTTTTTATCTCTCATCAACACTTTTTCTGAATATTGAAGTGACGCCGTTAGGCTGTCTAATTTTTGCAAGGGAACTTCTTAACCCAAATTCGATTCTTTGGGATAAACTTGTACACCATGAATATGCCATTCTATGATGATGTGTGAATGTCCTATGATTTTTTTACACTTAATATCCACTTATATTGGGTGTATTTATATTTTTCACACATAATTTTGAGATTTATTTATCCTTAATCTAAGGATACCTTCTTTATAAGGGATTTCATCGCATTTTACATTTCTATTGAGACTTTATTGTTGTTATGCACCAATTCACTCTTATATGGTGTATATACTGTCCTTTGGAATATTATATCAGGAATCCATTTATTCTCATGATATTATAAAGTTATGATTAAATGTTATTCCTCAATTATTGCATTCAAGTGTCTCTAATTTTGGTAAAAACCCTTTAACCAAAATATCGCTTTAAATGTTTTAATGATTTGTTCTTATTAATATCCATTTTTTCAAATGGTTTTAAGAATTTATTTGTATGGATATTAATGGTTTAAAATGTTAAAATCTTCAAGGTGGTATGGGACACTTTGATTCAAAAATCTCTTTATTAAATGTTTCAAATGGTTTTGGAAATGGTTTTTTAGAATGGATTCATTATTTCAATATCTTAAAATGTTATATTGTTTTTGCAATGTGAGAATGTTATCTATCCTTTATGCTTAAGTTATGTGATATGATTATGTTTTGGTTCTTGGGCATTGTTATGAAGACGGGTGGTTTCGTGATAAACTAACGGTGGGTGAGCCCGATATAGCTCTCCAATGCATTGGGTTACGTGAAGGAGTGAAATGTTAAGGTTTCTCCAAAGAGATTTAGGGAATATACTGTGATTGGTATTCCAAACGTAACCAAGAGGGTTACTTCCTACGTAAGAATGTTATGAATGCCTCAAGTTTCCTTTTATGTCTTATGATTTCTATGATTTATTCATGATTTGGTGATGTATGTTAAAGTCCCTATGTTTTATGGGTAAATTATGATTTCATTCTTATATGTATATGAACTCATGTTTCATTTCCATATTTTTTATAACCCTTACTGAGCTTTTTATGTTCATCCCAAGTTTTTGAAATGTTTTTCACAGGTCAAGGGAAAGGTACATTATGTGATGATAGTGTCAAGGATGTGTCAATAAAGAATCCATGTTTTATTTTAAATATGTTTCCGTTGATGGGAAGAATGAATACTATCTTTTATGTAAACACTTTGTTTATATGTGGAATGTAATGCAAGTTTCATGGTCTAATTCTCTAAAACTGTAAACCTGAAAAGACCCTCAATGTGTAATCTTGTAATAACTAAAGATTAAGCAAGGTTTAAGGTTGGGGCCTTATATATATTTTCAATGATGGATTCCAAACCAATACTCATTAGGTGGATTCTCTTGTTACATGAGTTTGATATAGAGATTATAGAAAAATAGATAGTTGAAAATTTATGTTCAAATAATATATCTAGGTTATATAATACCTAGTGTCAAGATACTATGGAGATTAATTATTCTTTTCCTAATGAAAAGTTACACAGTTTTTCTATTAAGAAATATTATTGTTTAGATACTTTTCTATCTTCTCAGTGGCAAGTGAAATTCCAAATAATTTTTCAAACAATCAAAGGAAGAAGTTCATTTTAGAGTTTAAGTACTATATGTGTAACAATTAATTTATTTTTTATGATATTTTCTAAAATAATATTTAGTATCTGTGTTATTGTAACCCACCATGATTTTCTGAGAATTTTTCTTTTTAATTTCTTTGATGTCTTTTGTTGTATGCCTCACTAAGATTAGCTTGCACAATACGCAACACCATATTAGCTTGTAGTATACGCAACACTATTCTTGACTTGTGATGCACACAATTTCAAGTTCTTTTGAATAAAATTTATTTCACACAACACCAAGTATAGATTTTGATCAATGTATAACTAAACTATATTTTGAGTATGTTATACGCAACACCAAAGCAAGCTTTCCTTACATGCAACCCTGACTTGGCTTGCATTACACGCAAGAGAGACCTTCCTCAATAGCCTGTGTTGTACGTAATACCGAGTCTCACTAAACAACGATATATTGTTATAATATTATTATGAACTTTCCATTATGAATAGTATTAACTGCATTTTGAATTTATAACAGTATAATTTATCTTACACATTTTTTGGAATGAGGTATGAGAACAAAATCAATTTTTAGGATAAGAGAAGTATATTTTCAAAAAATGTAGTTTTGCCTCCTTTTGATAGCGCACCCATTATATATATAATTTTTGACAAGTTTATCAATAAAATTTTACAAAATAAACTTCTTATTTTTAATCAGGATATAAAAATTTACATTGGATAAAGTTTTGATATTTCTCTGACAACGTTTTTGTTTTGATGAATAGTAAAAACACGCTAAATTTTACTTAAAAATAGATTTTTTTCATTGAGATAATTTATATGTGTAAATTATAATATTAAATTTTTTTAAATTATAAATCAAATATATTTTTACCATTTAATATAATTTAAGTCATTAGCATTGATTTTACATTGAATTCGTTGGTTAAATCAATTCAATCTTTTGCAATGTTTTAAACAAAAACCAGTTTTTTTCGACAACGGGATTAATTTTAAATTAATTACTACAACTTATGTGTTTTGAATTTGGAAAATTGGATTCCATATTTGGAATAAGTAGGTCCAAATTATGTCAATAGGCCAATTTTTATATTTGGGAATTATGAATAGTTACTACGGTAAATTTCATTTACCATAGTCAAAGGTAAATTTGGTAATTAAGGGTAAAAATAATATTATAAAATTACCCAAACATTTGTCTTAATATAATTGGATGATTATATTTCATCATATAATATACTTGGGTTGGAATGGTATCTATTAGAAACCACTTGTATGTGACTAAGACCTTTAATTTACTTTATTTAAATGAAATTGAAATATGTCTCACTCAAACTATAATAATTAAATTATTTTTAATATAAGGTTACATAGAATATAAATTCGGTTATAAATACTCATTTAAAAGATAAAATGTTTTTCTTTATCATGTTAATTTATTTTTATTTTTTTAATAAATATATAATTACCTTAATAGCTTATACATTAATGATGCAGAAATTATTTATTTAGTGAAAAATCAACAATATAGTTTTTATTGGACTAATAATACCCATAAAATTCCCAAACACCTGACAAAAAATTATTGGTCGTGTACATAAGAATCATAAGCATCCAAATTCTAACTTTTGACCATTTGGATTTTAATAAAAGTGATTATGGCATTTATATGTTTTTATTTTAAATGATGTCAAAGTTGTCACCTTCATAATTTAATAAATGTATCATTTTAAATGTTGGATGTTTTAGAAGATAAATTATACTAAAAGTAATCTTAAGAAACCTGTTAGATTTATATTCATCATTGGATTTTATTTTTAATTTTTATTCATCAAATAAGTATATTAAATAATTATACAAAAATGTGGTAGTAATTATTTTATTAAGAGAAATATCAAATAAATGGTATTAAAAATATTAAAATAAATATTATATGAACTAATTAACATGCTCCACAAATTTTATAGATTAATATGACATGTTATAAACCTATTAAATATTTTGGTTAGAATATATTCTCTGTGTGTAGTTTATTTAAATTCAAATCAATGAATAGTGTCAAAATTTACATTATTTGTATTTTATAAAAATAACATATTATTAAATTATTTACAAAAAAAATATTTAAAAAATTAAAAATTTAAAAGTATATGGTCTAAAGGGTTATAAATTATCAAATTATGGAAATATTACCACATATAAGTATGTATTTATAACATATAGAAATTAATAATATTATTACCACAAATAAAGATAAATAGATTAAATAAGGAAAAATCAAGTTGATAAGGTTTACAATAAATTACCAAAATTTCTAAATATAATTGGTTGATGATATTAAAACCCTATATCATCTTATATTCATATTTGAGTCATTTTTGGAGGTTTCTAAGTGGTGTTTGAGTTTATAATAAATTAATATTTTAGAGGTTTCCAAAAGTGCCCCTGTCCTCTCTTATAAAAGGGAACCTCCTACATCTCCTCCTCACACCACATTTGGGCTTCATCCTCAGAAACAACCTGACAGTTTCTCTTCTACACTTTCCTAGATACATTATAGACGTCCTTGTCTTCTTCAAAGACCAACTTTAGTGCCCAAAGAGGAGGTTTAGAAGAGGCAAGTTTAAGAAGGGGTAATATTCTTTACCGTTTATTTCAAGTTCATTTCTTCTTCTACTTACTCTTATTTTTTTTGTTTCATAATAAATTAATAACATAATTATTAATAATATACTGATATGTTATTATAAATATGAAACAACCCTATTTCACCTTCTATCCATCCTACGGAAAACGAAATCACTGCACATGCGTACGTACAGAATACCGTCTCCACGCCGTGGTGTTATCTATTTTCCCACCACCACATTACTTGGATAGGTATAATGGTGTAAATAATAACTATATATGGTTATTATAACATGATAATAATTATGAGATATAATATCATCCACTCTAATTCCATTCAATAATTATGGGAACGATATCATCGCTTGTGCGTACGTACGGATTACCGTCTCCAGGACGCTATGAGATTCATTCTCCAAGTTAACCATTAAAGAATGATTATGAAGTATATATAATAAATAATCATGAAATATATGACATATTAATCATACTGGATTTATTTATATTTTATTTACATACATCTATTCAATTTAATAAAGAAACAAAAATAGTGTTCATGCGTACGTATGGCCTACCGTCTCCATGAACAGTTTATTTCTTTCCATTTATCGATCTATTATATATAGGTATATTCTAAATATATATTATATATAAATCATGTTTTAAATTCTCTAAGTAAGTAATCATGATCTAAATAATCATATGAAAAATTACAAGTCAAAACACAAACGATAAATGAAATAAGTTTACCCAAAACAATGCTTTAAAATTGAATTGACAAATGAACGGGTAATATAAAGTCATAAGTGAATCATATATGATAACATAAATATTATTATGGTTATATTACAAGTTAATAATATGTTTAATCCCACTATAAAGGAATCTCGGATACATAAAAAATAAATTGGACATAAGGTAAGGGATAATTATTCCAATCTCATTCTTATCCGGGATTGTTTATTCGTAAGTATTTACTGGGGTTAAGTATACCATCTGTATCCATGAATTCTCAAAATGTTTTCATAAAATGTTTACTGTTATTACATATATGTTTAAGGTCATTTTTATCCTTTTTTGAATTTTACCACATGTTATGAAAGGAATCTTTCTTTTGTTTACCATACAAGGTACTTTTGGCTTTTCTGGAAAAAGTACGAGAAGAATGTTTTTTTAACTTGTACGGCACGAATGGATTTTTACGGTTTCATAATGCCTTATTTTCATGAATCTTCTTCTAAAATATTTCATGATTATTTTCAATAAAATAAATTTCTTTTAAAATCTCATGGCATTTTGTAAAAATAAAATGATTTTGAAGAAGAAAGGATATTTTCCTCAAGAATTCATTTAAAGTGTTTTATCAAAACTATTTTCCATCTAAGATGACATTATTTAGTATGTTTATGTTTAAAGTATAATTTATCTATAATTTACGTGGTTTTATTCTTATTATGATGAAATGATATCCCTTTTTTTATATGTATTATGTTATGATGGCATGATGTTTAAGAATCCCATTTTTATTACATGGGTTATGCTATGATGTATGGTTTGTGATATTGTGGCACACATAAGAATGGTTTAATTAAGAGATGGGTGGTACCTATATCTCCCTCAAATGCACTGGGTAAAGGTTTATGTCTCATGAGATATACATGGATCTAAAGGAAAGTGAATCTTGTTCAGTAATACATGGCTAGAATGGCATGTATTCCCAGTTTAGTAATGGACTTTGTCCACTATAATGGTCTTGGAAACAATGCCTTGGCCACTTTGGAAATCATAACATGTTCTTAATGGTTTTCCAAAATTACATGTTTTATTCCCATGCTATTTGATCATGGTTAATGTTCCTTTATGATCTATGCCTTATGTACTTCAAGATTTATTCCATTTCTCAAGATTTTGATGTTTTATGTTCATGTTTTTACGTTCAAATGTTTATGGATTGTTTTTGTGTTCTCCATGTTTACCCTTACTGAGCATTTGAGCTCACCATTTTTATTTTTTCTTTTCCCCATGATATAAATAAATTTTTTTGGTAAGAAAAAAAAGGGGAAGATATTTATGGGAGATGTTGAAGATCTTTCACCATGATTAGAGGATTATGTATCGAGTTTCCAAAGGCACTAAACTAATATTGTCTTTGGGCTTCTGTTTTTTGTTATGTATTAAGTATTCTTAAAAAGTAATGTAACATCTATGTACATCATGTTTGGGTCTCTACAGTTGGTATCAGAGCGAAGGTTTAGTCTTATTTTGGAAACTAGGATGCAAAAACTTTAGTGAGATCCCTAGATATATTTCTACGGTATGTCTATGGATGTCCCTAAGGTTTCGTATAACTATAGGTTACAGTCCTAGAATTATGTTGAAGATCATGAATAACTTGGGGTGAACCTAAGGTGTCCTGGATTAATTAATGTGTGATAAGTTATAGTTTCTATGGTAATGTGGTTCCTTGTTATTTTAATTGTTTCTTACACCATGGTTTTCAGTTTTAGTCAATGTAGGGAACCAGAAATAATTGGGTCAACATTTAATCCAATGGAAAAATTGGTGACTATGAGCAATGAAATTGCGTAATTCCAAGAAAGAAAGACATTGTGATTATGCTGAATTAGTCATCACAATATATGATTAACAAGGTGAACTTAAGTGGTATTCCTAATTCATAAAATAAGAGGAAGATGGGCTTTTATGCATGTTCACATGGTGAGGAGCATAAAGAAAAGAAGATTAATTTTTCTAAAGAAGGGAATAATAACCTTGATGAATACATCAAATGGAGGGGAAGATGTTATCTATGTGGGGAGAAGGGTCATAGAGTGACAGACTGTAATGGAGTTCAATGTCTTATCTGTGGAGAACGTGGGCATTACCCAACTCAATGCCCTGGCCTAAGAGGTTACTACAAAATTAAGGAAGGAATTATTCCATTTCAATCATTTAAGAGGATGTATTGAAGTGTTTATGTATTGGTATTCAAGAATAATGCTGTTGAGGTAATTTTATGGTATATTGGAATACCTATGTATTAGTCCATTATGGTTTTCCATAAGAATATGCTACTGGTAACCATGAAAAGTGATTGAAATATTTTTGGAAACAGATGATATGCGCCTAATGAAGGGATAAGGAAAAAATAATACGTTTGATGTTATTAATGAGCTCATTAATGATATAAGGACAAAGTGATTTCATGGTTTGAGTATATAGAATTTTTGGGATTTTGGTATGTGGAAAGTGTTAACTTTTGAAAGAATTCATGTTTTCAGTAAGGCTCTATGGTAATTCATGTTTCAAGAGAATACAAGATTAAGGTATTTACATGTTTTTAATGTGACCAACAAGATATATCTTATGATATATGGGGGATATATGATGGTATTCACATGCTTGGTTGATTTCATTTCTAGTAATAGTTTTCTTTATACTATAAGCTTGGATAGAAGTATTTTGGAGAGAGATAAAGATTTGAAATGGAAATGATGGACATAAGATAATATTGTTTAAGGATAAAACCTTTTTTAAATATTATTTCTGGAATGTTAGAATAGTGTAGTTTTAGAAAAAGGAAAACCAGCAGGATGGAAGACAACCCATCGCTTCAGACAAGGTTGCAGGAATAAAACCCACAACCAAAGTGTGACAGGACTTTATCACCATCCACTGGACTACAGGAAGTCCCTGGTTAGTAGAAAATAGTTTTATTTTATTAAGAGGTATGACAAATGAATTATAAGTACATTTTTTGAACCATATACGATTAATCTCACCATAAGATGGAATGATATATATAACTTTTTCTAACCTTATGTTTGAGACAGATAGAATTACCAATTATTCTATCACATGATCTACTAACACTTCACAGAAAACAAATTCAACTTTATTTCATTTAGAGATGAAGTTGAAATTGTTCAAGGCACAAACAAGAGTGAGATTGTAACAAAATCAAGTAATTATTTATTTTAATTCATAAATTCTTCAACACAAGGGAAATGATCTTGAAAACAAAAACTGTTTTCCTAGTGCCTTCATATCTTATGAATCAGATGGTACCTTATATCATCATAAATTTTTGGATTTGTGATTATTGCCTTTTTCATAGCCATGTTCTCTACCACTCTTCATCCAAACATGATGCTTATATTTCTCTTCCATATCCATATTTTCACCTATATTCTCCTATGTTGAAATCCAGTGATGAGTTACTTTGGGTATCTGTAATGTTTCTAATGTTCCTTTTTAAAATGAAGATTTAGTATTCCTTTATACGATGTGGGTTTCTATGAAAGAATCTTTCAAGTAGAAACCCATTTATAACCCAGAAGAATTTCAAGGGAGAAATTAATTTTAAGGGGGGTAGAACGTAACACCCTGAGATTTTATGAGATTTTTTTTAATTTCATAGATATCATTTGTTGTATGCTTCACCAAGATTATCTTGCACTATACGCAACACAGTATTAGCTTGTAGTATACGCAACACTATTCTTGTCTTGTGATGCACACAATTTCAAGTTATTTCGAATAAAATTCATTTTACACAACACCATGTACATATTTTGATCAATGTAAAATTGAACTATATTTTCAGTGTGTTATACGCAACACCAAAGTAGGCTTTCCCTACACGCAACTAGGACTTGGATTGCATTACACGCAAGAGTGACCATCCTCAATAGCACAATGATATATTGTTATAATATTATTATGAACTAGCCCTTATGAATAGTATTAACTGAAATTTGAATTTATAACATTATAATTCATCTTGAACATTTTATGGAATGAGGTATGAGAACAAAATCAATTTTTTGGATTAAAGATGTATCTTTAAAAAAATACAGATTTGCCGCCTTTTAATGGAACCCCAATTTTAAACATAACTTTTGACAAGTATTTAAGTTCAATTTTACAAAATAAACTTCTTCTTTTGAATCAAGATAAAAAAATTTACATTGGATAACGTTTTGATATTTTTCTGACAATGTTCATATTATGAGGAATAGTAAAAACACGCTAAAGTTTACTTAAAAACAAATTTTTTTCATCGAGATAATTTATATAGTTATATTAAAATATTAAATTGTTTTAAAGTATAAATATAATATATATTTACCATTTAATATTATCTATGTCATTATAATTGATTTTACATTGAATTCGTAGGTTAAATCAATTCAATCTTTTGCAATGTTTTAAACAAAAACCTGTTTTATTTCGACAACAAGATTAATTATAAATTAATTACTGTAACTTCTGTGTTTTGAATTTGGAAAAATGGATACCATATTTGGAATAAGTGGGTCCAAATTATGTTAATAGGATAATTTTTATTTTTGGGTGTTATGAATAGTAACTACGGTAAATTTTATTTACCACAGTTAAAGGTAAATTAGGTAATTAAGGATAAAAATAATATGTTAAAATTACCCTAAAACTTTTATTAATATAATTGGATGATTATATTTCTTTATAAAATATACTTGGGTTTAAATGGTATCTATTATAACCCAATTTTATGTTATTAAGACCTTTAATTTATTTTATTTAAATGAAAGTGAAATATGTCTCACTCAAACTATAATAAATAAATGATGTCTAATATAAGGATATACAGAATATAAATTCAGTTATAAATACTCATTTGAAAGCTAAAATGTTTTTATTTATCATGGTAATTTATTTGTAATTTTTTAAGAAATATATAATTACCTTAATAGCTTATACATTAATGATGCAGAAATTACTTATTTAGTGAAAAATCAATAATAAAGTTTTTATTAGACTAATAATACCCATAAAAGGCCCATAACCTGACAAAAACATATTTTTCATGTACATATAAACCATAAGCATCCGAATGACAAATTTTTGACCATTAAAATATTTATAAAAGCAATTATGACATTTATAGGTTTTTATTTTAAATGATGTCAAAGTTGTCACCTTCATAACTTAATAAAAATATCATTTTAAAACATTGTTGTTTTAGAAGATAAATTCGACTAAAAGTAATATTATGAGATATATTATATTTATATTCATCATAGTATTTTATTTTTAATTTTTATGAAAAAAATAAGTATAATAAATAATTATACAATAATGTTCTAGTAAATCATTTATTAAGAGAAATATCAGATAAATGGTTTTAGAAATATTAAAATAAATATTATATGAACTAATTAACATGATCAATGAATTTTCTAGATTAATATGATATTTTAGAAACCTATTAAATATTTTTTTCTAATATATCCTCTGGGTGTATTTTATTTAAATTCAAATAAATGAATAGTTTCAAAATTTACACTATTGGTATTTTATAAAAATAACATATTATTAAATTATTTAAAAATCACAAAAATATTTAAAAAATTACAAATTGAAAATTATGTTTTCGAAAAGGTTATTAAGTATCCAATTATGGAAAATTTACTACATATAAGTATGTATTTATAACAATTTAAAATTTTGAATATTATTACCACAAATAAAATTAAATAGATTAAATAAGGATAAATCAAGTTGATAAGGTTTAAAATAAATTACCAACATGTATAAATCTTATTGGTTGATGATATTACAACCCTATATCATCTAATAATTGGATTTGAGTCATTTTTTTGGTTTTTATGCGGGGTTTGAGTTTATTATAAAAAAATATTTTGGAGGTTTCCAAAGGTGCCCCTCTCCTCTCTTATAAAAAAGAACCTCCTCCCTCTCCTCCTCACACCACTTTGAGCCTTAAAGCTCGGCAAAACACTTCCCATTTATCTTATCAACTTTCTTGGAAACATAATAGAGGTCCTGTTATACATCAAAGACCAACTTTAATGCCCTAAAAGGATGTTTAGAAGAGGCGCGCCGAAGAAGAGGTAATATCCTTTACCGATCCATTCATGTTAATTTCTTCTTACACTTATTATTATTTTTTTGTTTCATAATAAAGTAATAACATCATTATTACTCATATACTGATATGTTATTATAAATATGAACCAAACCTATTTCACCTTATATCCATCCTATGGAAAATGAAATCACTGCGCGGGCGTACGTACAGAATACCGTCACCACGCCGTGGTATAATCTGTTTTTCCACCACTACCTTACTTGGATGTGTATAATAGTGTAAATAAAAAAATTATATGGTTATTATAACATGATAATAATTCTGAGATATTATATCATCCACTCTAATTCCATTCAATAATCATGGGAACGATATCATCGCTCGTGTGTATGTACGGATTACCATCTCCACGACGCGATGAGATTCATTCTCCAAGTTGAACAATCAAGAATGATTATAAAATATATATAATAAATATTAATTAAATATATGACATATTAATGATATGGATTTATTTATATGTTACTTACTTACTTATATTCAATTTAATAAGGAATCTAAAACAACATTCTTGCGTACGTATGACCTACCGTCTCCATGAATGGTGTATTTCTTTCCATTAATTGATCTATTATATATATGTATATTTGGAATATATATTATATATAAATAATTTTTTAAATTTTGAAATTAAGTAATAATGATCTAAGTAATCATATGAATAATCAAAAGTAAAAATACGGACGATAAATAAAATTCTTTTACTCAAAACACTGCTTTAAAATGGAATTGAAAAATGAACAGGAAATATAATGTCTTAACTGAATCATATATGATATCATAAATATTATTATGGTTCTGTCAAAAGTTAATTATATGTTTAAACCCACTATACAGGAGTCTCAGACTCATACAGAAGAAATTGGAAATAAGGTAAGGGATAATTATTCCAATCTCATTCTTATCCAGGATTGTTAATTAGTAAGTATTTACTGGGGTTAAGTTTATCATCCGTATCCATGAATTCTCAAAATGTTTTCATAAAATTATTACTATTCTTCCATCTATGTTTAATGTCATTTTTACCCTTTTTTGACTTTTACCACTTGGTATGGAAGGAATCTTTTTTTTACCATATATGGTACTTTTAGACTTTTCCTTCAAAAGTATGAGAAGAATTTTTTTTAACTTATACGGCATGAACATATTTTTACGGTTTCATAAAGCCTTATTTTCATGAAGTTTCCTCTACTATATTTCATGATTATTTTCAATAAAATCAATTTATTTTAAAATTTCATGGAATTATTTAAAAAGAAAATTATTTTGAATATGAAAGGATATTTTCCTCAAGAATTCATTTCAGGTGTTTTATCAAAACCATTTTCAATATAAGTTAACATTATTTAGTATGTTTATATTTCAAGTATAATGTATCTATAATTTACATGGTTTTATTATTTTTATGATGAAATGATATCCATTTGTTTTATATGGATTATGTTATTATGGCACGATGTTTAAGAATCCCATTTTTATTACAATGGTTATGCTATGATGTGTGATTTATGATTTTGTAGAACACATAAGTATGGTTTCATTATGAGATGGGTGAGACCTATATCTCCCTCCAATGCATTGGGTAATGATTTATATCTCACGAGATAGACATGGCTAGAATGGCAAGTGAATCCATTTCAGTAATACAGGGCTGGAATGACATGTAAACCCGATTCAGTAATGGAATTTGTCCACTATAATGGTCTTGGAAACAATGCCTTGGATACTATGGAAATTATAACATGTGTTTAATGGTTTTCCACAATTATATGTTTTATTACCATGTTATTTTATCATGATTAATGTTCCTTTCTGATCTATGCCTTATGTACTGCCAAGATTATTTTCATTACTCAAGATTTTGATGTTTTATGTTCATGTTTTTACGTTCAAATGTTTATGGATTGTTTTTATGTTCTCCATGTTTAACCTTACTAATCATTTGACATCACCCTTTTTATGTTTTCTTTCCCCAGGATATAAATAAAGGTTTTAGTTAAGAAAACAAATGGGGAAGATATTTATGGGAGATATTGAAGATCTTTCACCATGATTGGAAGATTATGTACCGAGTTTCCAAAGACAATAAACTAATACGGTCTTTGGGTATATATTTTTGTTCTATATTAAGTATTCATTAAAAGTAATGTAATGTCTATGTACGTCAATTTTCGGTCTCTATAGTTATAGAGGAAGAAATTCAACACATTATAGAGAGTTTCGACTCCTCACTTTGTGGAGGTCATCATGGTGGAGAAGGAATATCCAAAAAAGTCATTCAAGTTTGATTTTATTGGCCTATAATATTTATGGATTCTAGGAGTTTTATTATGGGTTATGATAGGTTTCAAAGATTAGGAATTGTGGGATAGAACCTTGAATTAGCTCAGAAAGGAATTTTAGGCATTACAATTTTTAATATTTAGGTTTTGGATTTTATGGGACCATTTCCACCATCTCATGGAAATGAGTATATTTTAGAAGTTATTAACTATGTTTCAGAATGAGATGACGCAGTAACAATTCCCAATAATCAATCCATTAGTGCAATAAAATTTATTTAAAAGCAATAATTTTCTAGTTTGGGTTCTAATATCATTCTTTAATAATAATAGAACCCATTTTATGAATTAAAAATTAAAATATTATATGAAAAAATGGGTGTGTTCATGTAACTAGAATGTTATACCATTCAAAATCTGATGGACATGTAGAAATTTTAAATAGGGAATTGAAATAAATATTAGAGAAAACATTATTTAATTCTATGAAGGATTGGTATTTAAAATTAGATGATTCACTATGAGCATATACAATTGCTTTCAAAACTCTGATTCATATTTCTCGATAAAAGATATTGTTTTGGAAATGTTTTCATTTTCCTAAAGAGTTAAAAATCAAGTAATATTGTACTATAAAGGCATTAATATTTGATTTTAAGACTACTGGAGAGAGAATGTTTCTCGAATTGAGTGAGTTAGATGAGATTAGAATATAGTCTTATGATAATACTAGGATTTATAATGAGAGGTACAAGGTATTACAAGATTATATCATTCAAAATAGGGAATTTAGTACTGGGAATATGGTACTCATTAATTCTTGACTTAAGCTAATTCTTAATAAATTGAAATATGTGTTTTGGACTATTCTATATTCTTAGAGTGTTAAAGAATGGATATATTGAAATTATTGGAGAATAAAATAAACAATTGATGATAAATTGGAAAAGAATTAAACAATATTTTTAAGAGTATCCAATGGGATTGAATTCAATATTTTTTTATTGAAAATTAAATGTTCAATTTTTTTAACTTAATACATCAAATGAATTTCATCCTTAAAGTCAACCCATCGTATTTTTTTGTTTTTGTTTTTGTCTTTATTATGAAATTTTTTTTTATGATCTATATTTTTCTCAATATATCTGTTGGATTTAGATTCTTTGTCTTCCTGGCCAATTTTATTAATAAATGTTACTATTGAGGTGTTAACAGAAGAGTACATTTCTCAAAATTAAATATAATTTTCAAGGAGAAGATTCATGCTGAGAATATAGGGGATAAAAATCCCCTAAACTCAAAATCTGATTTCCCATTACATATGAGTAAAATATGTTGAATTCATATGTCAATTTTTTTGATTTTTTAGGAACTGTTTTAGAATAAACCGGAGATTTCACTAGATGATTAGAGGGAAGAACTAGTTTTGGATTAACTCTATTGAATTCGTTTTTTCAATTATGGGAGTTATTATTTTTATTCATTAATTTTTTTCTACAAAATTTTAGTTCTTACTGTGATGTATGTAGATTTATAGCTGGAAATGTAGATTCACTAATTTTGAATTTATTCATGGGGTAAAATTATGTTAGGGGGAGTAATAACCTAGGTTTGTTTCTTACGTGCATGTTCTTTTTTTATTTTGGGTTTTAGAATACTATTTTCTATTATATTGAAAATATAATTGATAAAAATTTTCAAAATTGCTGACACCCTCTTTATTGTGAACTCAATGATTTTCATGTCACATTTTGAATTCTATTATAAGATTTATATGTATTTGTATTAAATATAATGAATTTTAAATTTTAATATATAGTAAAATGTTAATTATTGTAGACTATGTTTGTACTTGACTTTACCCATTAAAAATGACATTAGACTACTAAAGTAATAAAATTTTAATAACCTTACATTTCATTAACTGTTTCTCCCCCTTTTACTACAACATTGGGGACAATTCTAGGTTTTAAATGTCAAGGAGGGGAAATTTAATTGTACAAAAATATAATTCAATGTGACAACATACAAAACACTTAATCATTTTTTGAAATTTTATATTTTTAAGTTCCACTTTGAATTTTTCACTATTTTCTCAAATGCGAGGGTCATGTTTACACATTAACGACATTAATATTTAAAAAACTATTATATTTAATTGGGTAAATCATTTCCATTCCACACTTAGGAAAAAATAACTTTCAGTAAAATCTTGGGATAATGTAATATGATTGTAACTTAATTTTATCTTTTTAATTTGAATTTAATTCATAAGATATGAATCCAAATGGGTTATTATATGAAAGTATTAATCCAGATTGAACTCATTCATTCTTTTCATTCTATATTTATAAAACATAAGGTTGAGTTATTTATTCAACAAAAAACATTCACTCCACCCCATCCAAAGGTGCGTCTATTTATTATGTCTTCTTAAATAATGTGATTTTTTATCCTAGAGGTAATGAGATGTTTGGATGTTCGGTTGTATAAAAATTGATATTTGTTAAATATTATTTAAAATTTTCAAGTTAAATTATTTTTCTAAAATATTAACCAACTTTTTTCATAAAAAAATTTAATTTTAGAGGGAATTCATATTTACTATTTGAGAGAATCCATGTTGTAAAATCACTCTGAAAATCAATTATTATTATATTTTTATAGTTTCCATTTTAGTATTAATTTTATATCATTGAATGTGACTAGTTGAATGATTGATGAGAAGAAAAATATTAAGTGGGGTTAAATTTTATGTGGCCTTAATTTCAGGTGTTTTCCACAACAATTTTGCGTCTAAATTGTGTTTTTATCATTAAAATATCCCTTTAATTATTTAATTTATGTGTTTTGGTTAATTTTAAAGTAATTTGTTACATTAATGAAATTTATGATTATTTTATGATGTTTTGATTGCTTGGTAACATGTGTCGAGTTATATATTTATTGTTTAATAACAATGTTTCTTTTAAGATTAAAATTTTACTTGTCATTATTTAATTTTGTTTAATTTTGTTTAATTTCATTATTTATATTTTTTTAATAGACTGATTAGTTATTTGAAATGTATTTTTGAATTTAATAATTTTAATAAATTTTAAATTTATAACATTAATTTTTATTTTAATTCATTATTAATTTTAAATATTGTTTTCAATTCATTAATTATTTAGTCATTTAATGTTACATGAAATTATTCATGTAATTTTTTTAAATTTTTTGAATTATTAATTTTTGAAATTTCTATCATATTAATATATATATTAATATATTTAACTATATATATATATATTTATTTGATTAATTATTATTATCTTATATTAATGTCAAATTGTACGGTTATGTTAATAAAATTATTATGAAAATTGATTTTTTTGTTTTTTTTTGTTTTAAATTCATTAACAGTTGTGAATTTGAATATCTATTATATATATTCATAATATATATTTCATTGAGGGATAGTTTTTTGAACAAATATTATGCATCTGTTCTATTTTCTTACTATAGTAGCGTGATGCATAGCTGATTTTTCTTGAAGTGGCAATGCAGCCAAATTTCAAACCCTTCCACGTACCTAAATTTCATTGATCAAAATTGGGATTACTTGTAGTGAACCATGTATCCAATCATGGAAAATTCCATATAGGGGAACAAAAAAGGCACTACGTATCCAATGTCATATTACCCCCACGTATCGAATTCTCCTTTCACATATCTGATTCAAAGAATGTCAACATATACAAATTACACTCCTTTTCCCACATATCTATTCCATAAATGAAAGAGCCCTATTTTTATATTTTGTATGTCTCCTTTAAAATTTGGCTTAAACTCTTAGTTTTAAGCTTATAAATGTTCCTTACGTTAAGGTCAGGGTTTGGGAGTGTTTAAAGCTTTTTCAAAGCCCGAATCTCCTACTTTTGGAGGAAACAACAGAGGTGCGTGGTTAATGCTCACCATGAACCAAAAACTATTTTTCCAAATAAGGGCGCAACTCGGTTTTTCTCAACTGTTCAAGGGGGTTTTTTTCCAAGTGGGGTTGAAAGAGAGGGTGTGCAAGGGCTTCGTACAATTTTTCTAACCATGCACTACAAGCCATGCGTGGTGTGTCCCTTGGATAGTGGGGTATACACTGTTTGCACATAGTTTGGATAAACATGAAGACAAACCTTATGACTTATTATGTTTGTGATAAATGACTATTTTTTTCCTCTGTCACCATAATATCTTACACCTCCTTTCATTTCTCCTCCAACACACACCAACCCTCACCCATGGGAGCTATCCTCACAACTAAAGCCCAGAATTAGAGAATCCTTATCATACATACACTGATTGAGAAACCATCTACCTTGTGGGATAGACACCAGTGAGTTTTCTATTCCTATAGAACCTTTCATCATTTTTCTTTCTCTTGACAGAATTATTTTTTTATGATCCCACATTCCCTATATTCAAGGAATTTCTATTCATTCATTATTTATTCTGTTCTAGATCTGATTTGAGGGAAAAATGGATGTGTAGTTTATTACCATGATGAGGTAGGTGGTCTCATGATTTTCAATCAAAGTCAAATTGTTTATACATATGTTGCTATGTCATGCACTGGATTTTCCATTGGATGCTTATTAAATGGATTGATTCTTAAATTAAATTGGTATACTTGACTGATGTGACCCATGAGAACTATTCAAATATCAATTAAGTTTAAATACCTTTAATTCACCCAACCGTTTGGATGTGTTTCCTATGTGGTTAAAAAAACCATGGGTGGATAATGAACGTGATAAAAAATTTTAAGTATGTTCTTTACCCTTGTTTTTAGATGTTAAATGAAGTAAAAAAATATAATTGAATTAAATAAAGAGGGAATGAAAGGCTATGACCCTATGCCCTTTCCCGGTACCATCTTTCTTATAATTGGGATATTCTTTAAATCAAAATTCCCAATTGTGATAAAAGGGAGGATTCATGTGATACTAATACTTCTAAGCCTATTCCTTGATATGATCATCCTTATGAGGTTAGTAAATTGCTTATATAAATGATATAAACATTTAAATTCAACTGTTGATTTAAACGGTATTCTTAGTCTTTGGCCCATGACCACTCATATTTCTATTTCAAGAGAGAGAGAGATGGGATCAGAATCAGAATGCCATCTACAGACTCTTCAATAATAAATAGTTAAATGATGGTAATGAATTTATCATGTGACTTTTGTGACACATGTGTTCTCATATTAATTCCAAGGATAGAATCATTTGTAAGATGGATTATTTATACACCCAAGTGATACTTGGACTACCTTTGTAGAAGGATAAGGATGGAATCAGAGGGTAGATTATTATGAATTCTCAAGTGATACTTGGACTCCCTCTGCAGATTTCCAAGGATGGAATCATAGGTCAGATTATTATGTACTCTGACTAAAACTTATCCTCCCTTGGGAACCACCAAGGATGGACGTAGATGGATATGGATTTATGTCACACCTAGAGCGATATCAGGGTTCCCATGAAGAATGCCTAGGATGGGATTGTAATGTGATGGGTTCATGTTACGCCTAGAGTGATACCTGAGTTCTAAATTAGTAAAACCAAGGATGGGATGAAGTTTCTTATGATCATATTGAAATTATTATATGAAATTTATTTAAATCTAAATGAAAAAGAATAGATTTTGTCGAAACCTTACCATATGATGGACTTATTATATACATGTATTTCTAGGATATGAGTTATGGGTGATACTTTGGCTTTGATCTAGGTCTCGAAAATTTATTATAAATAAAATAATTTTTGAATAAGTACAAAATGATATTCGTTATTATTCCAAATAATGTATCAGGGGATGAGTGTTCTATGGGAACTTTAATCTATGTGGGTTATTATATACTAAACGTCATTGATTTCTTTTACTATTATATGCACACTATTTATCATATATTCATAGACTGGATGAAATTAGACACTATTTGTGGTGGTCTCTAATGTTTATCTCACACCCTGTGTGGTCCGCTGAATGTTACCTGGATATACTTTATGGATATAGGTTGGGATTGGGAAAAACACAGTTTTCAATACTTATTTGATTATTGCATGGGATCATGGTAGTACAAGAATAAGCTATAGATTGTGATACTATCAAAATAAAGTGATTTTTATTTTTGGTTATTTTTATACACTTGTATGTATATGTACCTACTACATTTCCTTTTTTATAGCATTCAATAATCATCATTTTTAAAAAAAATTGATAGATGTGATTACAAGGTTATTTATATGATGTATTGTTTCCATTCTGTTCTTCATTTATCTTTCGCAATTTCACTATTGGTTGATATTATTATACCACTATGAAACATTATTATCATGATGGTATAGTCTCCCCACTATTCCACTATAGACCCACACTACTTGTCGGCAGACTTTGGCATACTGGGAGACGGGCTTGAGGTCATGTGACCAACAAATTTCAGTTTTTGTGAGTGAACACAATCTAGGATTTCAAGAAGTTGTATCAGAGGTTTCTTTTTTTGCCTTAATATTTTATGATAGTAGAAAGAATAAATGTGAATTTTCAGGATTTGTTCATGATCCTATGCTTTCGAGTAGCTAACCCATGTACAGTGAAAAGCTAAATTAGATGGTATGGGACACGTTTTTCGGGATTATGCTTATTACCATTGCCTTGATTTCATAGTTAGGCATTGCACTTAATGTATGTTGTCTATTATGGTTTTTAATTTTTACCTTTGGCTAGTATGAAGTGTATGTATTTCATGATAATTCATGGAAAGTAGTTGAGGAATTATCTATTATGCATTATTCCATGCCACATTTATTATTTATTATGAATTGCATGTAGCATGTTTTATTTCTTTTATTTACATATCTAAGAAATTGTGCTGAAATAATATTTGGATGGACTTATAAAATAATTAGATGTGTATATATGGCTTCCAAATTTCAATTTATAAGGTGTATGGGTCCTTATAAATTGGATGAATTGATCTATATAATGCAACTACATTAAATGGGTTTTAGTATATAAATGAGTACATAATTTAAATGAAACTAAAATTTGAAATAAATGGTCACCACTAAATGGGGATTCAAATTAAAATTTCAAGGGTGTATTAATCTATATAATTAAATTGATATTATTTATACAAATACCTTTGATATATATAATTGAAATTGAGATTTCCCGACCTCAGTAGTGTGAAAAAGGTAGGTGTTTTGGATTGGTTCGAAATGCCCAACAGTTCCGTATCCGAAAACACGTGGACCTGCTTTCCAAAGGCAGGTGTTCACTGGGCGATTTGGCAAGTGACACTTAAGAACTCACATTGGTTGAGAGGATGGGAAGTTGGGATCATCTCACCCTTTGCGGGGGGGGGGGGGACTATTTCCTCTTTTGGGACTCTCTTATAGATTTAAGACGTATTCATATGTTTGCAAATCATTGGTTTATACCCAAGCTTAGTATCCACAGATTACTCCTAGTTGGCAATGGTCAGTTGGATGCAGGGGTTCAGAATCATTTAGGCCCGAGGTTTACCATCCCTCATTGGATTAATGACCCTGAGGAGTCTGGACACAATGAGACGACACTACTTTAAAGCCTCGTAACTAGGCACTCAGGAGTTTATTGTCATCTAGGTGGGACAGATAACGACTTGAGTGTTTGGATCGAACCCATGATACGGGCTTCTTACGTATCCCCATGAGAGGAATTATAACCCTCGTAGTTCAAGAATACAATTTAACATCATGCAAGACGAAGGATGAACTGATGTGAAGGTGGTCGGATCGACCGGGGGTTGGGCCTGAACCTTGGGGAGGCATTCCTACATACCCTGGCTAGAAGATAGGGATAAAATTCCATGTAGTTCAGATGGGAGTGTTAGAGAACCGATGGTAATGTGGACCCGGGGGTCCGATGGTGATCGGACTTGAACCTCTTAAAGGCTTCCTACGTATCCCCGCGGTGGGGAATCAAAGTACACGTAGTTTGGATTGGATTGGGGCATACGATTTGAGCCAGCCCAGGGTAATGGATTGGGGCAAACACTCTGAGGATTCCCAGGTGAGGATGCCATGGTCGATGCTTACTCTATGCCCATGAGAGTCATACTTAGTGTGAGAAACAAGAGGCGGTAGGGACCACATGATCACATCATGAAAGGTGCGTCCTTGGGAAGTGAGATGGGGCTTACGTGTGGAAGCGGCCCAAAAATTTGGGGCTTACTCCGAGATGGATTCCCATGGAGACAAAGTGCAGCGGGAGGGGGACTTGGCCCCAAAGAAGGACAGAGCATCACCCTTCCCACTACACCCTTCCTTGGCCATGGCTATAGAGAAGTACGGAGGTGCATGGGGGATTCCTTGTGATGGGTATCCCACCACACCCCAGATATGGGAGAAGTTCCACAGTCCTAACATGTGGAGGGGCATAAAGGGGACTCCCGGGCTTGGACTCTGCATTACCGTGGGAAAGTGAACCCAGGAATGCTTCAAAAATCTGCTCAAGGGCTGAAGCAACCCCTTCACCCTTGCCTACCGCGGGTATGTGAACTCAAAACGGTGTGCTAATGCGCTTTATGGTTACATCACACAGGTCTGGTGGCTTTGGTAGAGGCCTTTGCTTGGGGCCGATGAATGGGCTAATGAGGGGTGTGCAGAGGATCAGGCCAGATTGGAAGAAATTTATCTTGATCATGGAATGGGGACTATGAAGGATCTAGTGGGCCACACAGGTGTGTGAGTGGTGGTGACCTTCATGTAGGGAGGTGATACGTGGCTGGAGAGGCCATCTGCGAACCAGGGTGGTCCGCAGACTGATGGGCATTCTGCGAACCGGGGTGGTTTGTGGCTTGGTTGGAATCCCGGGAACCAGGGTGGTTCACGGCTTTGGGTTCAGCCTGCGTACCAAGTAGGTATGTAGAGGGGTCCATGTGAGCAGCGATGGCCAATGGAGATGCCAGTCGGGGGTTTGTCGGTCGGGGCTCCCCCCGCGGAGGAGTGTGCTATGCGGTGTGAAAGATGGGAAAAAGGGCATAAACTCCCTGGTCTGCGGGGAATGCATCCACAGAGGGGATATGGTTCGTGATTTTAGTTCCTTTTTTATTTAAGGTTCGCGTTCCACCAAGTTGTTATGCACTTTTCGGTTCCTTATTAATTCACTTCCAGCTTCATACCTGCTTTGGTTCGTGAACTGGAACTTCGTTGTTTGTGAAATCTTGAGATCCTTCCTTCGAAATCCTTCCACCTAAATCTGATCGATCTTCCCTTTCTCTTCCTCCTCCTCTTGATTTCATTTTATAGAGTGGGTAAAGATTTGTATTTGTGGTTATGCGGAACCTTTTGTAGAGGCCCTTGATCGGAAACCTGGTTTACAGATGACTTGGTCAATCTGCAACTTGTGGGGGGAATCGAACGCATCTCCCCCGCGAACCAAACTAACTCGGGGAGTGCTTCACGGCCGCGTGGGGTTCTACCTCTATTCCTTGAACGACAACGGATGCAGCCTGGTCCGGTCGACGCGGTTCGCAGCTGGGGTGGTTCGTGATGGTGAACCTGGTTGACACCCATCTTTCTTCGCGCCCGCGGAGGGCTTCCACCTCCATTTCGTGAATGATAGCGAATGATGTCCCGGTCGGTCGACGCGATCTGCGGGTGGGCGGTTCCTGATGGTGAACCGGGTTGGCAACCGTCCTGCTTCGCGCCCGTGGAGGGATTCCACATCCATTCCACGAATGACATCGGTCCACGGAGGGGGGTTCTTCGCGGAACCGTCTGTGCACTGTTATCATGGGACCGGTCCGCGAACCAGGGTGGTTTGTGTTGTCCTTCACTGTTTTCATGGGTGATCTTCATATTTTTTCCCAATTTCTTCGAGGGAAATTTGGTAGAACCCCTAAGAGGATTCTCATTCTCCTTTACGGATTTTTTTCAGGACCCTACAAATACCCCCCATCGGAATGGGGTCTGATCGAAATGAAGAGGAGGTCATTCCAATGTAGAGTAGATTTGAAACTTTTATGGTTTGCGGCAGGGGAGTGGACCCGGTAGGGGACCACACCTATAAATACGGGGTCCCTTCCTTGGTCTTTTATCAGATCCTTTGTGAAACTAGAGCTCCTTCCTTTTCATCTTCGCGTGCTCGTTCCTTCATGAAACGCCTCGTCCGCGAACTAGTAGCCACTTTTGCGAACCATTCCTCATTCGTGGTCACCTCGCCCGTGGACCAATCTTCCTGATGCGAACCAATAATTTTAATTGATTTAAAATTAAGCCATGACGGGCCACGTTGGAACTCACTCTGTGGTTTTTATGGTCCGCGAACCGAAATATTCCTGACTTTAAAATTTCTCAAGTTTTCCGAATCTAATTATTTAAATCCAGGATTAAGATTCCACAGAGTAACCTGGTTCGTTGTTTTCTGGCCAATGTTCCATGGGCAAGAGTAACACGGACCTCTTCCGCATATGATTGGTTCGCGAGATGAAGTCATCATGAACAATTATTTTGAGGCCTTCTCAGGGACCTTTCTATGAGGTATTCTTGAATCCTTTTCCATATGCTTGGTATTTTTGTCCAGACTTTATTATTCTGGATTAATCATTTGCCTAGTTTTCATAATGCAGGGAGAAAATATGGTCCCCCCCCCGTCCTGTACCCAGGCCTGCTACCAAGACTCTCCCAATTGGTTCAGGGAGATGTCTATCCATGATTCGCAGAGTGGAAAGCATCAATGAGGACCCTAGTCAGTCTATCACTCTTGATGATGGTGTATTTAAGGACTTTCTCTCTCTTGAGCTCCTGGGTTATCCACTATCAAATCGGCTCCCGCTTTACGGCTTCGGTCTTCAAGAAGACGTCCCTATTCCCCCGACCTTCTCAGGTCCTCCCTCACCTTTCTTAGAAGCATCGCCGAAGTGCATTCAGACAAACCTCGCCCAATCGGGGAAGATAATCTCTGATTCTGATCCGAAATACACTTTCATTTTGAGAGGCTCTATCTTGACCCAAAGTGATCAATACACACAAGACTTCTCTCAAGAAGCTGTCCTCGAGAGTTACCCCTCCATAATCAACCTTGATCATATGGAACCTGACACGGGGTGGATTTCTTGGTGGAATCTACGGTATGGTGGGATTTTCTCGAAAGACTAGGCCTGGGCTATCTGGGTCCATCATCATTGTCAGGAATCTCCCGAGTCACTGGAAGCAGTCAATTTTTACTCCGCAGTGTGGGACTCCCAGTTTTATTTTTACCCACCATATTTGATCCTGCCTGACCTCCTCAGTCACTGGTGTTCAAGCAATAATACATTACACCTTTCCTATGGTGAAGTTGGCATTAGCTTGTGGGACATATACCAGTTGGGAGGGCTTCCGATTATTGGTGAGATGTATGAAGATTTTCTGCCTACTCCAGACGCATGGGAAAATGTCGAACAAGTGCCTTCATTGGTGAGGAATCTGCTGGTTATGTAAGAGCGATCACTAGGTCAGGCGTTGCGTGCCCTCTCTCTTATTCCCTATAGCACCTGGATAGGGTTATTTCGGAACACCACTGGTCCTGTTCCGAAGATCAAGCGCCCCAATACTCATCCTTTTAAACAGTCACGAACCATCCCATGTTCCTACTGGGCGGTTCTGGAGGCGGGTGACTACCTTTCATTCGGTTACGAGGTGCGCCCCATTGTGCTACCTATTCTCAGTTTGGCAAGCATGTGTGCTATGTTTTTGAGCGGGTGGCTATTCCATTCTCGGGATATCAACCCAGGTGTCAGGGCTTACACCTTGATGATGGCAGTGGAGTTGGTAGAGGGCTGCCTGATGAATTTGGTCATGCCCACTTTGGCTCGTATTTATGAACTATTGAGCCACATGCAGGAGGTCAGGCAACCATACCATTTGAGTGGGCCATTTCAATTCTTATATGGCTAGATATCGGATCATTGACGCTGTTATGAGTATTGTCATAACACAGTCGTCCTGCTTCCTACCTTTCGGCCTACCTTGCTCGATATAGCCAGGGTTCGCTTGAAGTCCAACAGATCTGATGAAATCATCAAGATTCTGAGTGACTTCTCCTAGTTTTCTTTCGCTCCCTACCCCACCCCTTCTGGCGTCGTGGTTGACAACCACAGGGGGAGCCTGGAGAAGCGATCTTACATGATTTCACTATGGGGTGGGTTTCTGCCCGTGCAGATTGACGAGATTTCTTTGTGAGATTTGTATTCCACCATCGTTTTTCCCGCCGGTTTGGGTGTACACAACTCCAAGTTTCCCTTCCCCCCTCCTCCGGATTGAGGACTACACCTGGCCACTCTCCGTCAATGGTGGTTGATGCTGATGCGAGATGGATCTTACAGAAGCATTCCCTTGCCTGGCATAGGAGATGCTACCATCCTATCCTTGGAGTATGCAAAAATGTGGGAAAAACATTATCCTAATGGAATCCAGGGGAAGGCTCTCCGGCAGGTTCCCAAATCAGGAGTCATTGCAGCTGCTGTGCCTATCGCACCTTCCTCGTTGACTTTGAGAGAGGACTAACTGATGGCACGTCGGTCCAATCGACTTAAGGGATTTTTTTTCTCCCATCCCCTCTGCGACCAATGTTTAAATGGAACCCACCTTATTGGACGTGGATGAGGATGACCTTGTGGCTTCGGGTCCCAGGGAGATAATTCATAAAGTTTTGCCGACCGATACCAGGCTTAGCAACTTGATTCCGAAGCTTGAACCGGGGTTAGAAGCTTCAGACCTTCCAGCTTCGGAACCAGCTTCTACTGTGCACATATCTGCACTGATCGCAATGCCAGACTTTGTTCCCATGATATCTAGCGAGGATACCAAAGATCCTCATGTCATGGCGGACCATCGAGCGGTGCGCAGGTTGGTATAGCCCTAGATTTGTGAGATTGTCACTGAAACTCCTCTGGCTAAGATGAAAACTAAGACTGAATCTCTCCGACAACACTTCCTAGGTTTGGGGTTTTGCGGCTTAGACTATCGGCAGTTTCATTTTCTCGCTTTCCAGGTTGTCACGGACCGCGAGGAAGTTTCCACTAACAAACAAAAACTTGATCACTTTGTTGCCTCTTATTGCAGGACTCGAGCCTTTGAGGAAGCCATGATAAAGATCCATCAGCTGATAGCATTGGAGGAAAGCTCTCTAGATCAGGCAGCCGCCCTATCCACAGATTTGCATGAATGTGAAGTACGAGCAGCAATGCTGAGGGATCAGTTTTCAGTTCTGACTGGAAACCTTGAAGTCACCAGGAAAGGAATCAACGATCTCCAAACAACAGTGTGGCACACTCGTTCGGTGGCCGAGGTTGAGGCCAGGGATAGGGCCTTGTTGGAGCAGACTTCCAATGACCTCCGTCAAATAGTTGTCGATCTGATGGAGAAAGCAAGCCAGGATCCTTTGTGATGGTCAGGGCCATTCTTGTATAATATGTTTTTCTTACCCCCTTTTCTTTATTTTGTTACTGTGAGGGAGAGGCCCCAGTTTGTGTACATCCTCCCTTTTTGTTCAAACTGAATACAATCTTTGTCAATATTTCCCTACTATTAAATTGACTGTTACCGGCACAATCGTTGTGTAAAAAAAACTCACTGAATCAACATTAATGAAAATTAGGAAAATAAAAACAAACTATATCTTCTACCTAGATCATGGGATCCAGAAAGCATAGTATGAAAATTTCTAGGGTTTTCTAGAAAAACCCCACAAACTTTTTTTCATTTCTTTTAATACCCCAATTTTTCCTGGGTCTATTTAGTGTGGACCCAGCTGGTAAGACCCGACTTTTGCTTAGGTATCCCTTTTCAGGTTTTCGACCTAACAGGATTTGCACCTCCTTTTGTGAGTGGTTTAAAGTCTCACCGACAAGACTATCATTACTGATGTTTTAGTTCGAAAAACTTTGACTAGGTATGGTGGGGCGAGGGCACCAATGAATTTCGGTTGATTAAAAGACGTCTTGATATCCATCAAATGCATGTGGGGGGGGGAGCGTGTTCAGGTTTGAATGACATGTTGGGCATGTCTCAAGTCATGGGAGCCATATCAGCGTAAATAGGTAGGAGGAGCATCACCCAAGGAAATATTTCCTTTGGTAGACGGGCCATGGGCAATCAATATGTAGAGCCACTGAGGGCATGGTATGCATAGTCATGCAAAGGTGTCCTTAAGTCAATGACTCTCCATTTCTGATGTCCTAAGGACTTCATGGAAGTCTAGGTTATGGAAACCACCATGGGAGGCTTGGGGAAATATGAAAACCACTAGGGGAGGCTTAGAAAGGGTGAGCGACGTCTGAAAGGGTTGGAGAACATTTATACTAATCAGGACTGGGGACATAAGGTCCCTATCCTACACATTTATCTATCGTAGATGATGGTTGGATATTGGCGCAGTTTAAAGTAATGCAGTTGGGACATTATCTAGAATGGAACGACTTCTCCTGGTTTTAGGTAATCTCACCAGAGACGTTCTACCATATTCAGGCAGGGTCGTGAGAGAGGCTGGTAAACTGCATCTCAGAGGGTTTCTGAATCCTGGGATGGATGTGGGGGCTTAGGGGCTGAGAGTCGTACAGAGAGAAGCATTTCCTAAGGAAATATTGCCTTTAGTGGATGAGCCGAGGGCGATCAATATGCATAGACGCTGAGGGCATGGTATGCATAGTCAAGAAAAGGTGTCCTTTGGTCAACGGTTTCACTCTCCCGATAGTCGGGCAACTTCAGGGAAGTTGTGATTCAAGACCACAAGGGGTTCCTTATTAGAGTTCGGCCTTTTCTGAGTACAAAGTATGGTTTATGAGTAGAGGGTTCCTAGATATGAGAGAAACATATAGGCTAAATTTCCCGAGAATGGGTGAAGTCATTCTCTCTCATGCTGGTGTGAGACGATGGTTCGTGCAGGTCTGACCCGTGCACTGAGGGACAGAGAAAATCTTTCATTCCATACTAAACCTATGATAGGTTTGGCCATGCAGTTAAATTTCATATGGTAAGGATGGATTCCGTGCAGTTTAACATCATGTGGTAAAGATGAGGAGCATTACTAAAGGATGTTGTGCAGTTTAACGTCATGCAGTGAGGAAGAGGGCATTATTAAAGGATGCTCTGCAGTTTAGTGTCATGCAGCGAGGATGAGGGGAATTTTTAAACCAGTGAGAATGCTTTTAGTTGGAGGCATTTCCATGAATGCTTAATTCTTGTTCTTTTTCAGCTTTATGCCAAGCGTCCAAGACTGTTCCGTGAAGTTTAACGTCATGCGGTAAGGAAAAAGTTGCAAAGGATGCTCTTGATCAAAATGTAACTAGTCTCGAACACCTCAGCATGCCCAAGACGTGGAGAGGGGTCGATGGTGTAAATCATGGTTCCGGGGCTTCTTGGAACAGGAGAAATGATATGAGGGCTCTGAGGATGGTAAGCGTACGGAGCTAGGAGGAGTGCCTCCCAAGGAAATCATGCCTTTGGTAGATAGGCCAGGGGCTATCAATATGCTGAGCTGCTGAGGGCATGGTATGAATAGTCCTGCAAAGGTGTCCCTGAGTTGATGAATTTCCACTTCCGATGGCCATAAATGGTTATGAGGATATGTAATTGTCCGGGACATGACGTCTGTCATTTGGTAATTAAATATCTGGACATGTCGGGCACATTCAGCCCTGGTTGCTGTTCAAGGTTTGAGAGCTCCCTACGCTGATTTATCTTGCGCGTGGGGGGGGGGGTAACTTTACTCTATTACAGTTTAATTTTGTGCAGTGAGGATGAAGTACTCCTAGTTTAGCGATCATAGAGCTTGGACCATTGGGTGACTATTTTTGCAGTCACTCGAAGGATAACTGGGTTACCATGCTCTAATATACTCTGAATAGGGTGGGGAATGAAGGTTGTAAACTGCAACTATGAGGTTTCTCGGATTAGGAGATGTGGTGTGGGGGCTCTGAGGATGTTAAGTGTACGGAGCTTAGAAGAGTATCGCCTGAGGAAATCTTCCCTTTGGTAGACGGGTCAGGGGCTATCAATATGCAGATCTGCTGAGGGCATGGTATGCATAGTCATGAAAAGGTGTCCACGGGTCGATAACATTCTAATTCTGATGGCCATGAATGGTAATGAAAATCTGAGATTGCTCACAGCACGGAGTTCAGCATGCGGGGACAATGCCGTTCAAGCATACAAGAAACATCTTCACTGAAATTGTCCGTTGAGTCAAGGTAGCCTAGCCCTGGCTTGATGTTCGTAGATGCAGGTCTTCTTGTGAACCACGGGCAGATACATAGGCTAACCTGGTCGAGATACCCTGACAACATTTGGATGTGAAAAGGGGTAAGAACTTGTAAACCACTGCTCCATAAATTTCTGGTTCGGGAGACATGATATGGGGGCTCTAAGGCCGGAAAGCGTACAGAGCTAGGAAGAGTTTCGCCTACGGAAATCATGCCTTTTGTAGATGGTCTAGGGGCTATCAATATGCAGAGCCCTGAGGGCATGGTATGCATAGTCATGCAAAGGTGTCCATGGGTCGATAAATTTCCACTTCGGATGGCCGTGAATGGTTATGAGGATCCGCAATTTTTCGGGTCGTGGAGTCTGATGTTTGGTGGGGATGCATCCAAATGCACGAGGAGTATTTCCATCTCGTTTATCCATATATTTTAGGTGAGTCGCGACGAAGCCAGTGCAGTTTAACATCATGTGGTGAGGACGCAGTCCGGACAGTTTAACATCATGCGGTGAGGACGCGGCCCATGCAGTTTAATGTCATGCGGTGAGGACGTGGGGTACACCCCGTGCGGGTCTGGTCTGTACATGGGGGAAAAGGGAATTTTTATTTTCTTATCAATGCAGTTTAACGTCATGCGGTAAGGAAGAAGAATACACCCCGTGCAGGTCTGGTCTGTACATGGGGGGAGAGTGCATTTTTATTCCTTCTTTTCCTTGCAATTTAACGTCATGCGGTAAGGATGAGGTAGACACCCCGTGCAGGTTTGGTCCGTACACGAAGGGAAAGGGCATTCTTGACATTCATTTGGGGACGGTTGGGCCAGGGTGAGGGACTCTGGTATCACTACATATCCTGTGAGTGCAGGAATCAAGCCTCACGTAGTTATCTGAAGTCCGTGCAGTTTAACATCGTGCGGTGAGGACAAAGTCCGTGCAGTTTATCGTCGTGCAGTGAAGATGAATAATACTCCCCGTGTAGGTCTGGTCCATACCCAAGGGAAAAGAGCATTTTTTTTGAATGGCAGGGCCAAGATGGAGAATCCTGGCGTCACTACGTATCCCACGAGGGCAGGAATCAAGCCTTACAAAGTTCTTTTAATGGAATACACCCCATGTGGCTCTAGTCCGTATGGGGGGAAGGGGGTATTTTTGGCTTCATTTGAGGTGACTGGGACATGGTGTGGAATTTTGGAATCGCTATGTATCCTGTGGGGGCAGGAGTCAATCCCTATGTAGTTCTTTGAATGAAAATACACCCTGTGTGGTTTTAGTCTGTTTACGGGGGGAGAATGGGAATTTTTTTTTCTTTTACCCTTATCCGTGTAGTTTAATGTCCTGCGGTGAGGATGAAGAATACACCCCATGCAGGACTGGTCCGTACACGAGGGAAGGGGACATCTTTTAACTTTGTTTCGTTCGGGAGTGGCTGGGCCTGGATAGGGGATCCCGGCGTTGCAATGTATCCTGCGAGGGCTGGAATCAAGCCCTATGTAGTTCTCTATGGAGTACACCCCATACAGTTCTGGTCCATATACATGGGAAAGGAGAAATTTTCTTAAATCTTCTCATCCGTGCAGTTTAATGTCGTGCGTTGAGGAAGAAATAGTCTTAGTTTTGGGTCATAGAGTTTGGACTGTTGGGTGCTTGGCAGTTTAAAATCCTGCAGCTCAGACGATAATTGCTTTTAGTTATGCCGGTGTGGACAGAATATTCTTAGTTTGGGGTTATAGAGGTTTGACCGTTGGGTTCTTCACAGTTTAACGTCTTTAAGATCAGATGATAATTGTTTTTAGTTATGCTGGTGAGGACGGAATACTCTTAGTTTAGGGTCATAGAGTTTGGACCATTTGGTGCTTGGCAGTTTAACATCCTGCAGCTCAGACGATGACTGTTTTTAGTTATGCTAGTGAGGGTGGAATACTCTTAGTTTAGGGTCATAGAGTTTGGTCCATTGGGTACATGACAGTTTAACGTCCTGCAACTCATACGATAACTATTTTTAGTTATGCCGGTGAGGACAGAATACTCTTAGTTTAGGGTCATAGAGTTTGGACCGTTGGGTCCTTGACAGTTTAACGTCCTGCATCTCGGATGATAACTATTTTTAGTTATGCCGGTGAGGATGGAATACTCTTAGTTTAGGTTCATAGAGTTTAGACCATTGGGTGCTTGGAATTTTAACATCCTGAAGCATGGATGATAACTGTTTTTAGTTATCTATGTGAAATACTTCTTTAGGAATCTTGTATTTGTAAGAGCGGTGGTGAACTTCCCGTCCAAGGAAATCAGGGCATATGCTCCGTTCGAGTAGACCTCGTGTATAACATATGGTCCCTCCCACATGGGCTCCATATTTGGAGGTTTCTTTTTTGGGTATCATTGGGGTCCGAAGGACCAACACCAATTATCCTTTCATGAAAGACTGAAGACATACCTTTTTATTGAAGGCTTGTGTAGTCCGATTCTAGTATACTTCCAGATGATGCAAAGTATGCAACCGCTTCTCGTCTAGCAGTTCCAATTCACCTTTCCACTTTTCCGATTGCTCATTGTTGGATAATTGATCACTAACAGCAACACGAAGTGAGTTCAATTGGAGCATAATGGGAAGAACTTCTTCTGTTCCATATACTAATGAGTACGGAGTGGCCCGAGTTGCGGTGCAGATTGTGGTTCGGTAAGCCCACAATGCATGGAGGAGTTTATCCGGACATGACTTCTGGTCTTTTTCCACCATTTTTTGGAGAATGTTGGACATGGTCTTGTTGAAAGCCTCTATCTGTCTGTTAGCCACTGCATGGTTGAGGGATGAGTGGTTAGCCTTGATACCGTATTCTTGGTATAGTCTCTCCAATTTAGTAGAGTAGAAGTTGGTGCCATTATCCGTCAGTATGGTATGAGGGACAAGAAATCTGGTGATGATATTGGTTTTCACAATGCTGACAATGCTTTTTTCCCTGACTTCCTTAAGGGGTACAACTTTATCCCATTTCTAAAAGATGTCGGTTGCCGTGAGGATATACATCAGTTGTTTTGCTGTGGTGGGAGGATATCGTCCCACGATGTCCATTCCCCAAATGGAAAATGGCCAGGAGTACTTAACCTGATGAAGTAACTCCAGTGTTTGGTGTATGAAGTTGGCATCAATTTGCCATGAGTGGCATTTTTTGGTAAAATGCGTGCAATCTCATTCCACTATGGGCCAATAGTACCCAGGTCTTTGAACATGATGGGAAAGATTGCACCCCGACTAATGTGCTCCACAAACTCCGGCAAGCACTTCAGTCATGATGGAAGTAGTTTCTTCTCCATCAATGCATATGAGGAGGATTTCGTCGAGGTCTCATTTGTAGAGGACCTCATGCTGACCCATGCCTCCATATAGGACAACGTTGATTTCCCTTCTCCATATTTGATCTCGTTCAGTCCTGTCTGATGTATGTTCTCCCCGTTTAAGGTAGTTTGCAATGGGGGTCATCCAGCCAGTGGTAGGAGCATATGGATCTAGGACAGGACTGACTTCGTGGATTTCCTCCGTCTTTTTCTGGACAAACGGAAAGACCATTCGGCGATTAGAAATACTGATAACTGTTTCATCCCGGTCTGGGTCAGCCAGGGCAGTGGCTGCGTTGGATAATGCATCGGCCTGGGCATTCTAAGACAGGAGAATATAGGTCAATGTCGGTTCTGTGGATAATTCCACCATTAACTCTTGGACATGGTCAAACAGGGGAATCAAATCCTCTTTTTGGATAGCATAGTCACCATTTACTTGCTTGATGACCAGTTCCAAGTAACCTTTTACCTTAAGGTTCTATACTTGTGCCTGGAGAGCGAGCTCCAGGCCTGCAATGAGTGCTTGATACTCTGCTTCATTGTTCATACATCCTTCTAATAGGGGGAAGGAATATGGAAAGACTGCATTTTCTGGGGACATAAGTATTATCCCTAAGCCCGCCTTGTTAAATATGGGATCTTCTATCCTCTTATCGGTTGGGTTTCTGGAGGTGCCGTCAAAGAACATTTCCCCTACTGGGGGCTTCTCTTGAACCGAGAAGATGTATTCATCAGGTAGCTCAGCGTTCTGTGTTGTGGTCCCTGTTGAAGGGTGCTCTGCCAGAAAATCTGCTAATGACTGGCTCTTGACGGCTTTCTAAGGCACAAACCGGATATTAGAAAGTTGCAGTATGACTGCCCATCGGGATAGGCGCTCGGTCAGCATCAGGCGGTTGAGAATGTACCTGATCAGGTTACTACGCGAGACCAAATGGACTTCATGATACTAAAGATAATGTCGCATCTTTTGAACTGTGAAGACCAAGGCCGAACAACTATTCTCAATCTTTGAGTATTGAGTATTAGTATTAATCATGGTTTGGCTGAGGTAATAGAGACTGTTTTCACTATCAATTTCATTCTTTTGCACGAGAAAGCCTCCCAGTGACCGCTCTAGGGCTGTCACATATTGGATGAGAGGTCTTCCTTCAACCGGGGGCATGAGCACCGGTGGGATTAAGAGATACTTCTTTAGGCTATTGAACTCCCCTTGACAGTCATTTGTCCATTGGTACGTGACTCCCTTCTTCATTAACCTGGTAAATGGCAAACATTTTCCTTCCAGGTTGGCTATGAATCGCCTGATAAAGGCCAGGTGCCCTTAGAATGCTCTCAACTTAGTGAGATTGCAGGGGGGTGGCTGGCTGAGGATAGACATTGTCTTTTCAGGGTCGACTTTGATGCCATGATGGCATACGACGAGGCCAAGGAATTTCCCTGAGGTAACCCCGATGACCCATTTCAAGGGATTCATCTTCAAGCTATGTTGTCGAAGTTTGTTAAAGACGGTCTCAATGTCTGACAAGTGATCTGAGCGCTACCTATACTTAACCACCAAGTCTTCCACGTAGCATTCAACGAATCTCCCCAGGAACGGCTTGAAGATACGATGCATGACACACTGATATGTGGTGCCAACATTCTTGAGAATAAAGGGAATAACCCTGTAACAAAATATTCCTTGAGGGGCCCTGAAGGCAGTGGCTTCTTCTTCTTCTCATGACATCCTGATTTGATTATACCCAGAATAGCCATCCATAAAGGATAGAGCCTCATACCCAACCGTTGCATTGATTAATAACTCTGTGATTGGGACTAGGATATCATCTTTCGGGCAGTACCGATTGAGATCTATGAAATCAATGCAGACGCGGATTTGTCCATTTTTTTCTTGACTGGGATAACGTTGGCCAACCATATGGGGTACTGGACCTCCCTAATGAAGCCTTCCTTGATGAGATTATCGACTTCAACCTCTATTTTGGTAGCATGTGAGGGGTGTGTCCTTCTGGCGGCCTATTTATTGCCCCGGTGGTCTTCCAGCAGACCCAGGTGATGCGTCGCCACTTCGGGATTTATTCCTGGCATTTTTATGTAATTATAGGAATATACATTATGATGTTTCCTTAGGAAGTAAGTATATATCTCATGCTCCTCGGGGGACATGGATGCACAGACAAGAGTGGGCCTTGGGTCTTCCTTAGTACCCAGGTTTATTTCCCAAAACTCGTCCACCGTGGTGGAGATACCTTCCTCAAATGCAAGAGGTGCATCTCTGAGATCTTCCTCATATTCTTCTCTCGAATCCTCATCTTATTGATTTTACGAGGGGAGAGATATTGACTCGGGATCCTGGGAGATCGGAGGTGAGGCATTGTGGGTGTCTGCGCTCAAATATTCACCCCCAAATCGTGGTTTGGCGGACGTTCCCTCATTATCACGCTCGACTGTTATGGCTGAATTCATGAGGATAGCTGAGTGCATGTCCGGAATTGAACCCCTACTCTAAATATGGTTGATGGGCAGTACGTAGTATCTGCCAAGCTATCTGAGGGGGTCGTCAGAAACCATTTCTAGACCATTTGGAGTGGGGATCCAGTCGACAACATCGACCAAAGGCTTCTTCTTATTTTTCTCATAAAACCCAGCGTCTATGTAGTGTGACTCGGAGAGATCTAAAGGGGCCTTGTTCGTGTGCAATGTCCCACTTTTCCCATTGACACATTATTTAATGCACTCGTGGTAGGATGAAGGAACAACCATGTGCTTATGGCGTCATGGCCTTCCCAATAGGGTGTTGAATTCTGTGTTCTTCCGAACCACCGGGAATTCTGAATAGGCTACAAGCTCGCCAAAATGGGTCTTTAGCTTGATTTCTCCCATCAGATTCTGTTCACTTTTGTCGTAACCTAGCAGATTTGTGGTCGAGGGTATTAAATCACCCTCACTATATCCCAACTTACGAAGTGTCCATAGGTGAAGGAGGTTAACTCCAGATCCGTTGTCAATAAAGACTCTACGGATCTGAACAACATCAAGTATGCCAGACATATATAGTGGTTTGATATGTCCATACATGATGGCGTCTTCATCATTATTGGTGAAGGAAATCACTACATTACATTCAGCCGAGCCAGTATCAATATGGTATATCTTAGTGGCAGATACCTCAAATTGAAACTCTTAGGGGCTGAGCAAGGCTTCTATAAGTGCCTCCTTGAGGTCAGCTGACAAACTCAAGGCATCCAGGATCGACAGTTTGGCGGGTACTGACGCCAGCTGCTTAAGGATGTCATATTTTTTCTCCAACGACCGAAACTTCTCCATGGGTGGGAGAATTTTAGCGTGAAACGTTGGAGTTGGAATACATGACAAGGAGGGACCGACCGTGGGGTTGGAGGTTGGAGTCATTCCAACAATCCGGGGAGTCAGCCCGGTCGGTCTGTTTGTGCGCACTAGGCGGCTAGGAGCTTGTTCCTCCTCTGATGGGTACCGTAGAACGATGGGGGCAGAGTGGACCATTGTGGAGATAGGGGGATATTCTTTCTCCAGCTGAGTCCGTTGAAGGGCCCTCCCACAGGTTTCCATGATATTAATGGTTTGGGCCTGGGTAAAACCATAGTTTTGGTTTCGGCCATGACTGTGCGTTCTCCGGTATCCCCTGCTTCAGCGATTCCTTATCCCGGATCCTCATGTTGGGAACTGAGGTTCATAACCATAACCCTCGTCAGGGGATGATTCCATAAGATGTATGACATTGATGGAACCTATGATTGGCTCCTCATCCTCTGACAGGCCAACCTAGTTGGTTGTCCCTGATGCTGTTTTTCGGTGTGTCGGTGCCTGTGGTGCCCTGTTTGGGGGCATAAAATCTAACAGAATTGGGGAAAACATTGGACTTGTTGCGGACTACTCCTCTTGCTCTTGTATCCTCCATTTTCGATCATGCCTAGATTTCCGGCTCGTGGAGGGTTGCGAGGCCGATATTGTCGGCTGTACGGCCGCAGGGGTTGTTAGCGGCAACACTGACTGCTTTAATTGAGCTCAGAGTATTCCCTGATCTCAATTGATAGTCTTCCGAGTCATCCAACTATCAAATTTATGCCTCTTCTTATTGGTGACTTCCTGCCACCCCTCTCCTTTGTCGGAGTCAGTGGTAGAAATATATTTCACATGTGCTGAGGGTGGTCCCAGCTCGACCTGCCCGTAGTCTACAATCCTTTGCAGGAGGTCTTTGAAGACGAAGAATTCCCGAATATTGTGCCCCAACATTCGATGGTAGGGACAATAATCTGGCCTGTCATCGCGGCCGACTTCTTCGGGTTTCCTTGGCTCTGGAAAGTGGATCAAGTTGTAATTCATGGTGGCAATGAAGTAGCTATGGACTTGGTCCTCTCATAACGAGTACACTTTTTGTCTTCGTTCCTTGAACTGGTTCCGCTTCGATCCTCTCTGATCATCCCAATTAGGCAGAGGCGGCCACTGATCTACAAGGGGCCCTTGATGAATTAGTGGAGCCTGAGCGGTGGAGCAGGTGCAGAGACTAGTTTGAGTTTGACAGAGGATGCTTCAACTCTAGCTGCTCTCTTTGCATGAGCCTGTGATGCTTTTCGGGACTTTAGATTGGTCCGATGCAGGGAGCCTTCAATTCTCTGGGCGATGGATGAGAAATTCCGGAAGCCAGTGGTGCACTCCACTGGTATGATAAGTTTTCTTAGCACATCTCTCAAGTTATCGATGCATTTGGCAAGCATCTCATCTTGAGGCATTGGCCTGTTCAGAGATTAGTTTAGACCTTTCCATCTAGAGATGAAATCTGATACTCTCTCGTTCTCCCTCTGTTTGCAATTCATGAGGTTGCTGACAATTGTTTTAGGGAAAGTCAAGCTGAAGTGGAACATGAACTGCTGTCAAAGGTCTTCCCAACTTTTTATTGACTAGGATGGCACACTCGTATACCAGACAAAGGCAGATCCTTGTAGGGTCCATACGAATCATTTGAGTTTTATCACTTTTTTTTTTCTGGAGATCCCATCATAGGGTCGCAATAAGAAGCATAGTGCATCAAGTGCTGTTCCGGATCGCCTAATCCATTGAAGATAGGGAATACAGGGCTCCCAAAACTAGGTGGAGGAGGCGTGTTTCTTACCCAATTTGGGTAGGGCTTCCTCTCTGGTTGTATTGGAGTGCATCGACCTTCCATTGCATCCAATCGATATTTCAGTGCCTCGATGGTTTTGGTGAGACCCTAGTTTACATCATGTTGGGCCAGGTCCGGGGCAGGGGTATCCTAAGGAATTTCTTGAGGATCCATCTCGATTGGCACCAGGGGTGCATGTGCCGTTTGTGACCCCTTTAGAGGGTTCAGACGCACTCGCTCCGGTTGCTTCCTGATTGGAGGATAGTCTTGGTATTCATCAAGATCCACATTTAGGTAGTTGTATGGGCCGAGAACCTCTTTGGGAGGGATCCCTAACCGTTCTTCATTTTTCGGGGCAAACCTTGGTCTTTGAGGCACACTCACTGAGAGTGCATGATGTGGCTCCTCTTGGGATGTGCTTTCGATAAGAAGATTCCTCTAGAGTAGCTTGGCATTAAGCCACCTCGATTATTTCATTTCCTCTTCCCATCGAGCGAATCTATCTTTGAGTGTGAGTGGCTTGTTTCTATCAAGAGAAGGAGGTGGGTTAAGAGTAATCGGTCCTTTATTATTATCCTTATTTGAATCTCGCAGGGTCAGCGGAGGAAGGTTAGATAAAGGGGCAGCCATATTTAGAGTGGCCCTCTGGTTCTGGGTGTGCACACCTGGTGGTTCATTGTTAGTCACAGCCTGAACAGAACAGTCATCTCCCGATCCATCTGGATTCACATCATCTCCAGCATCACCCATGGGGTTATCCTCTATGGTGTTGATGGATTCATATCATATGGCAGAGAAGATGACATCTTCCAAATAGGAAGAGGATCTCCCGCGTCTTTTACTGGTCTTCCCTCTTCTGTCCAGGGATTACTTTCGGACTCCTCGACGAAGGGTGAAGCGGAGGGTCCTTTGATGCGACCTTACGGTATGCCTCCCTCTTGAAGGGGATGAGGATTCAAAGGATGGTATAGGGTAGGAACCTCTCCTCCTAACTTTCCTCCCTAGATGAGATAATACTGATTCTCATGGGGGAGGTTGTTGTTAAGGAGGTAAAAATGCCCCTAGGCCAGAGGGATGGAGTTGGCTCTGTTCCTTGGACGTTGAGTCTCTTTCCGTTTTTATTGGTCTTATAGGGGAATTTGTTGTTAAAAATGCCCCTAGCCCTGAAGGTTGGGATTGACCCTGGATCGTAGTAGTGGCTGCAGCCATTGCTACCTGCCTGATCTTGCGTTCCCCCATTCGTGGGTGAACTGGGTTTGGTGATGAGTTCTCATATAACTCAATCCTCTACGGGGAGGCTGGCAATGACCGCTGATTGGCCTCTCTTAGACGAGAGGCCTGTTGTATGCTCTCAGTGGCCTGATTCAGGAGTTCTTGAATGGCTTGTTCCCATTGAGCCTGACGCTTATGGGACTTACCCAAGGCCTGTCCCTGTCGGGTGTGTTGCCTTTCGCGGACAGGGAGACCACTCGATTGTTGTCTTGACGTGATGATGTCGCAAGACACCATGCTGAATGGGATCTTCTGGGTGGTGAGCGGAGTGAAATGCAGAGCTTCATGTTCTCCCCATACTTTAATATGGACTCCCTTCGGAGCGTCATCACTGAGGCGGCGCAGCTGGTGGAGTGCACAGAGGCAGGCTATCTCTATTTTTCCTTTATGCATCTCGGGTTGTTGTTGCCGCACCGAAGGAAGAGATTCCGGGTCGATATGATGCAGGAGGTCTCCTATTGTCTTGGCGTGGTCTACATACCAGTCATAGGGTTAGGAAGCTTGATTTCAGCCGGTGAAGGGTTGTCCATATATTGTAGCGGATTTCATGCATGCATTCTTCTGACAACATTATGGGTATGTCGAATTGAGAGGTGGACGTGGGCCAAAATATAACTAGGATATCATCCCTGTCCAGTTGTTTCCTCTGGTGTAACATGTCGGAATACTCCTCCTCTATTGATTCTTCTACTTGGTCAGCCCAACTAAGATGCTCATTGTCAGTGTGGTCGGAGGTAGTGGGACATGTAGGTGTTGAATTATCATTTGGGTGATTCCGGGGTGGTTCAGAAGATGAACATGGCCCCAGACCATCTCCTGATCGAAGAAGGGAGTCATTGGTGATTAACTGGGAATCTGACATGCTTGATCCCATCCTTCTAAGTGCATCGGCATACAAGGGATTTCCTATTCTTGATACTGCAGAGGGAGGACCTTCCTGTCGATATGTCATGCCATTGTGGGGAGGGCCTTCACAATGGCGGCCGTAATGGAAAGGACTACCATTACTGCTTGACGCCTCACTTCATATAGGGTTTTTGCAGTGCATACCCTGGGGAGGACCTCCAAGGAATGTCACAGCAAGGGGAGGACCTTTTGGCAGTGTAGCGTTGTTACGGGGAGGGCCTTCACAATAACTTCCATAATGGTGAGGATGACCATCAAGGTTTGACGTTCGATGTGCATTCTGGGGAGGACCTTCAAGACACACTGCGATAAGGTGAGGACCTTCTGGTTTATTGGGGCCACTGTGGGGAGGACCTTCGCAATGGTGGTCGTGGTGGCAAGGACTACCATCATAGATGCTGCAATGGTGAGGACTACCATTAGAGCTTCCGTAGGGAGAATGTCTGCAGGGTACACCCTGAGGAGGGCATTCAGAATGTACCGCAACGAGGGGAGGGCCTTCTCGTTTCTTGACGTCTCTATGGGGAGGAACTCTGTTATCAGGGTAGCGAGGACTACCACTATGATCTAATGCCTAGCTGGACGGAGTGTCATTGCAACATAAACCCTGGGGAGTTCCTTCAGGGAAGGCCACGACAAGGGAAGGGCCTTCTTGTCGTGATGAGACGTCACTGTGGGGAGGGCCTCCGCAGTTGCGACTATGATAGAGAGGACTACTATCATAATATATGGTCCCGCTACATGGAGAGTGCTTGCAGTGTATACCCCCGGGAGGACCTTCATGGTGGACCACATCAAGTGGAGGACCTTCTTGGTACTCGATCTTCTGGTCACGTGGAGGGTTTCTGTGACTCGCATCAAAAGAGGATCTCTCGTGATCGATCGTTATATTCCCGTGGGGGAGGCCCCCATGGGTGCTCTGAGGAGGACCTTAAGAGCTGCTGGTAGCGACATTGCTGGGAGGACCTTCGCAACTGCTAATGCCACTCCCATAATATGGTAATGGGTGGGCAGGGTTTTGAGCCTTTGATATGCGCTTAGCGGCATTGGTAACCCCAACTTCCTGGAGAGCGGAGTCATGAACCTTCTCTTTATTTTCCGACTTCCTTCGGCGCGTTCGGGGTGCTTTCTTACGGGAAACGGGGACTGTCTACTTTTGAAAATGGCCTTCACCCCTGTGTCCTTGTTTAATTGGGTCCCATGATGTTGCTGGGATACGCCAACGAACATCTTGAATTTTAGCATGGATATATGCCTGCTCTGGAGCATCCACCGTGAAGGATGGGTGTCCCCCAATTGGAATGAGTGAAGCTACTCGTTCCGGCTGCCCTTGCGTTGCAGAATATGGTTGGTGACCCTCCTTGGTGGAAGCAGGGATGCAGATCTTCTCTGACGATGCTATCTCATCTCTTAGATGAGTTGCCTCAATTGGGGAGACGGGCTCACAGGCCCGAGTCCTTTCTATTTCCACTGATGCAATCACATTCTGGAAAGTCTAAAAGATATGATCTAGGATCGATACCTACTCCTCCATCATTTCCAGGATATGCAGAGAGACATCTTTGGCTGTAATGAGTATGAGGGCCCATTATGGTTTCAGATTAGGAATATCCTACTCCAGTCCTCCAGTGGTCAGTAGGTACTAAAAATTATCCTCTTTCGGGGCAGGTGAACAAATCTTACCCTAGGATAGAAAATGCCAATTTATATCTCTATTTTCCTTCACATCGGGGTGGTGGAATTTATTTGCATCCGCAGGGAGCTGGCCCCGAATATGTTCGTTTCCCATCGTATCGAGTCGGTGGCCTTTGTTGGCAGGGAGACATACCCACCTATTAATTTCCGCCACATCTGGATGGCGGGGTTTGTTGATCGCCACCACATCAGGGTGGTAGGCATCAAGAGAATATGCTAGTAGCTGATCTTGTAGGCACTGGGTCGCCACCACGTCGGGTTGGTGGGCTTCATGACCCCGGACAGGGAGAGGTGACTACCGGGTAGGTGCCGTCCTGCGTGAGCGACGGGTTTGACGGAGATCGACGGGGATGCGCACCTCCTCATATGATACCGCCATGTCTGGATGGTGGGACACCATGTGTAGATGGCTTGCTTTTGAGTAGAAAACATGTGTATGTGCTTATTCGTGATGCATCTCTGTGACTGGGTAGCAGAGCTCCTCCTCCGGGACAGGGGTAATGACCGGTCCACAGTTGTAAGTTTTCCGCCCTCGTCAGGAGGTTCGAGGGGTCAGAGCTCTGGGAGCATGGTCTTGGATCCTTGGGGATACATCCCCCTGAGTGTGAGGATGTTGAGTCGCGGAATGACCGTGTTGATGTCTTCTGGTAGGGGACTTGGAGCGTAACCCCCATTCGGTGGGGATGAAGTCCTCAACATCGACCTCATCCACCTCCCTAAGATAAGGGAGGTACCCATTGTCTCGTTCCTAGGATAGAATCCCGAAATGGTTGGAGACAGCAACAGGGGCCGTCTAGATCTGCCTTTGCAGCCGCTGCAAGGCAGGCGATCGGCGAGTCCTGGCAAATTAGAGGGCGTGCATGGCCACCTCCACCATCGGGAGAGTACCGTTCATGTGGTACTCTTAGATCAATGCATCTGAGACCCAGCTTTGAAGATGCTGGGCAGGTGACAGGGTCCTCTGTTGGTGAGGAAGTCCTGTCATTGCGTTGTTTGAAGCACGCGTCAGAGATTTCCTTCATGACGCCATTTGATCGATAGGAGTTCGAAGTGGTGCCTGTAAAATATTTTTATAAATATAAACAGAAAAACCCATCAAAGAAGAATCTCATGACCCCATGCATAATTAATGACCTTGCTTGGCCCTCCTTGTGACGATAAAGGGGGAATAGGGTGGGATTAGGTTAAACCCATCATGCTTGGTTAAATATTCACATCGAGTTCACCATTTTTGTTTTGGATCAGTTCAAAATGCCCAACGGTTCCGTATCCGACGACACGTGGACCTGATTTCTGAAGACATGAGCTTGCTGGGTGATTTGGCCAGTGACACTTAAGAACTCACATTGGTCGAGAGGATGGGAATTCGGGCTCATCACACCCTTTTGGGGGGGGGGATTATTGCATGTTTCAGGACGCTCTTATAGATTTAAGATGTATTAACTTGTTCACGAATGTTTGGTTTATACCCAAGCATAGTATCCATAGATTACTCTTAGGTGGAAATTTTCAGTTGGATGCAGGGGTTCAGAATCATTTAGGTACAAGGTTTACCATCCCTCATTGGATTAATAACCCTGATGAGTCTGGACTGAATGAGAAGACACTGATTTAAAGCCTTGTAACCAGGATCTCTAGAGTTTATTGTCATCCAGGGGGGACAGATAATGACTTGATCATTTGGATTGAACCTATGATATGGGCTTAGTACGTACCCCCATGAGAGGAATCAGAACCCTCGTAGTTCGGGAATACATTTTAATGTCATGTAGGATGAAGGATGAACCGACGTGAAGGTGGTCGGATCGACCGGGTATTGGGATTGAACCTCGGGGAGGCTCCCTACGTACCCTGCCTAGGAGATAGGAATCAAAGTCCATGTAGAGACCCTAAGCTTAATGTACATTGACATTACATTACTTTTGAGGAATACTTAGTATATAACAAAAACACACACACAAGGACCGTAATAGTTTAGTTTCTTTGGAAACTCTGAATATAATCTTCTAATCATGGTGAAAGATCTTCAACATCTCCTATAAAGATCTTCCTTTTTTTATACCTAAAACCTTTCTTTATATCCTGGGGAAAATAAAACATAAAAGGGTGAGCTCAAATGCTCAGTAAGGGTAAACAAAAGAAATATCAATCACATCATATTCATAAGAACATAACATTTTGGAAATCATAACCTGGAAAAGAGATCATAATATCATAACATGGGATAAATCATAGTACTGAAATGTAATCCCAATAATAATAACCTAAAACGTGAAACTTGGTGGAATACACACATAATCATTGATAATAATTTCTTGTTAGTCAAGACTCATTGCCAAGACTATCTTAGTGGACAAAGTCCACTTCTGAACTGACTTCACTCCTCGTTTCAGTCCTGTTTCCCTGAACCGGTTTAACCTGCCGTTCCAGCCATGTATATCTCATGAGATATAATATCATTACCCAATGCAGTGGAGGGAGATATAGGTCCCACCCATCTCATAATGATACCATTCTTATGTGTGCCACAAAATCATAAACCATACATCATAACATAACCCATGTAATAAAAATGTGAATCTTAAACACTGTGACATCATAAAACAATTCATATAAGATAAAGGAATTCATAAAAATAATTCCATCATAACATAATAAAATCAATGTAATAATAGGGATAGAAACAGAACCCTTTATTATCTTAGATGGAAAATAATTTTGATAAAACACTTGAACTCCATTCTTGAGGAAAATATCCTTTCTACTTCAAAAACATATTCCTTTCTTAACATGTCATACAATTTTAAACTAAAAGAAGTTGATTAAAAATAAACTTGAAAAATTTTAGAGGGAGCTTCTTGGAAATAATGTTTTAAAAATCCATTCATACCCTATAAGTTAAAAAAACATTCTTCTCGTACTTTTGTCGGAAAAGTCAAAAAGTACCTCGTATGAAAAATGACAAAAGATTCCTTTCATATATTTTACTAAAAACTCACTGAAGGGTAAAATTGGATTTAAACAATTTTAAGTGGATGGAAATAATATTACATATTGAGGAAACATGGATGTGGATGACAAAATACACCCTAGTAAATACCAAAGTATAAACAATCTCGGATAAAAATGAGATTGTGATATTTTCCCTTACCTTAGGTTCGATTTGATTCATATGTGTCCGAACATCCTGTATAATGATTTAAATAATGTTATTGACTTATTCCAGAATCATATTAATTGTTATTATATCATATATGGTTCACTTATGACTTTATATTACCCATTCTTTTGTAAATTCCATGTTAAAGAGCGTTTTGGGTAAAATCGTTTCATTTTTCATCCGTGTTTTGAATTGTAATTATTCATATGATTACTTAGATCATGATTACTTAATTCCAGAATATAAAACATGATTTATATATAATATATATTCATAATATACATATATATAATATATTAGTAAATGGAAAGAAATACACTGTTCATGGAGACGGTAGGCCATACGTACGCCTGAACGCTGTTTTTGTTTCCTTATTGAGTTGAATGGAATTAAGTAGATGACATACATATATATACACATAAATCCAGTATCATTATTAAGTCATATATTTGATGATTACTTATTATATATACTTTATAATCATTCATGAATGGTTAACATGGAGAATGTATCTCATCACGTCGTGGAGACGATAGTCCGTACGTACGCACGAGCGATGATATCGTTCTCATGATCATGGAATAGTATTGGAGTGTATGTATACTATATCATAATAAATATCACTTTAGAATAATCATATATAGTTATTATGTACACCATTATACCCATCCATGTAAGGTGGTGGTGGAAAATATATTACACCACGGCGTGGAGACGGTATTCTGTACGTACACACGCGCGGTGATTTCGTTTTCCGTAGGATGGATAGATGGTGAAATAGGGCTGTTTCATACTAATAATAACATATCAGTATATGAGTGATACTTATGTTATTACTTCATAATTAAACAACCTCAGAAGAAGAAGTGGAAGAAGAAATAAAGTTGAAAGAATCGGTAACAGACATTACCTCTTATTTGAAGCGCCTCTTTGAGATCTCCTTTTAGGGCACTAAATTTGGTCTTTGAGGAAGACCAGAACCTCTAGGATGTTTCTATGGAAGTGGAGAATGGAATTTGGTAGGGGTCGGCCGAGCTTGAAGGCTCAATGTGGTGTGAGGAAGAGAGGGAGGAGGTGCCCTTTTATAAGGGAGGAGAGGGGGTCCTTTCGAAAAACTAAAAATATTAATTTATTATAAATACAAATTCGGTTTCAAATAGCTCCAAATTGATTTATTTCAAAGATAAGGGGGGGGGGGGATGGGTCGAAATAATCTCATCCTATGGAATTTAGACAAGTTTAGGTTCCTATTTTAATCTTATCATTTAGATTTAACATTAAGAAAAATAATTTTACTTTTACCGTGTCTTCTTGTGTTCTTATACAATAAGGTTAATAAACATACTATAAGCAGCCAAACGAACCCCAAGTTGTTTATTATTAAAATATTTAACCTTATCTAATTCATTTTTCCGAACCTTAGATTTTTAAGAATAAAATAACAATTACTAATATAATATATTTTAAAAAACTATTTTATGTCAATTTTGACACTATTTAGTAATTGATTTTTGTGAAAATAATTACAGAATTATTAGTTCAAAAAAAGTTAATTAAATCAATACTAACATGTCATGTTAACATAGAAAATTAGTGGAATTTATAAACAGTCTCAAATTATATTCATTTTCGTATTTATAATATCAATTATTCTAATTTTTTACTATTATGGTAATTACTCCATCATCATTGTGTCATAAATAAATAAATTTATTTTATTTCTAAAAATTACAAATAAAATATCATTATGTCGGAAATCTTATTAGCTTTCTAATGAATATTTACGATCAAATTTATCTTATGTATAACCCTATATTAAAAATGTTGTAGTAAATAATCTTTGATTTTAACTCTTTTAACTTTTCTTTGAATTAAATAATAATAAATGTCCTAATCTAATCCAAGTGGCCCTAAATGGTCATATTTTATTCCTAAGGTTGTTTTTGGTCGAATTACACTTATCCAATAGAATTAGGACATGTGTTAGGGTAATAATAATATCATTTTACCCTTAATTACCCTATTTACTTTTAACCGTGGTAAATAAAAGTAAAAAGTTACTATTCACCAAAAATTATTTTCATCTCATTGAACCACATTTTACTTACTGACATCAACCGTGTCTCTCGGATTTTTTAAATTCCACTAACAGAAGCGGTAAAATTGTGTTTTATGAAAAAATCATTTTTTTAACTACCACTTAGTGGTTTCACTATTCATCAAAAAATGAAAGTTTCGAGAAAAATACCAAAAATTAGGCCTAAGCTATATTTGATATTATCAATTAAAAAATGATTTCTATTTTATCAAATTCAAAACATATCAGTTGCATTAATTAATTTAAAAATTAATTCCCGTCGTCAAAACAAATAGTGTGTTCTTAAGAGATAATAACTATCAAAAGATTGACATCTGTTATGTCTGGTTTAAATGTGAAATTACATCCAATGACAAAAATTGTATTAAATTGTAAAAAGATATTCTAAATATACTTTAAAACCACTCAAATTAATAATTTATCACTATTAATTATTTCGATTAAAAAGGTTTTTTTTAATTAATATTTAATAATTTTCACTATTCATCAGAAAATGAATGTTATCTGAAAAGTACAAAAATTTCTCCCTAAGCTAATTTCGATATTCCGAATCCAAAAATGAAGTCCATTTTGAAAAATAAAATTTACAAAATTTCAAAAAGTGGTTATTACTATTTATAACGGCTAGTTTTAATAATATTTTAATAGCATATCATTGTTTAGCGAAACTCGGTATTGCGTACAACACACGCTATCGCGGAAGGTCGCGCTTGCGTGTAATGCAAGGAAAGGAAAGGATGCGTTTTGTGCAAGCTTCTTTTGGAGTATCATACAACACAAGACATTAATGAAATTAAAAAGAATATTTTTCATAAAATTTTGGGGTGTTTCATTCTACCCCCCTTAAAATGAATTTCGCCCTCAAAATTCGTCGAGGTTATAAATGGTTTACTACTCGAAAGTTTGTTTAATAGAAACCCACACCGTAAAAAGGAATACCCAAACTTGGCTTTAAAAACTAGTGTATAAAATGTAACAGTTACCCAAATTAACTCATCACTGGGTTTCCATGTAGGAGAACATAGGTGAAAATATGGATATGGAAGAAAAATATAACCATCAAGTTCTTATGGAGAGTGGTAGAGAACATGGCTATGAAGTAGCCAACAATCACAAAGCCATATATTTGTGATGATCTAAGGTACCATCTCATTCATCAGATATAAGGGCACTAGGACAACATTTTTGGTTTTCAAGATCATTTCCCTAAAGTTGGTGAATTAAAAGAAATACTTACATGATTTTGGTACAATTTCACTATTGTTCGTGCTTTGAACAATTTACACTTCATCCCTAAAATAAAGGAATTTGAATTTGTTATTCATGAAGTGTTAATAGATCATGTAATAGAATGATGGGTTATTCCATCTTTTTCAAACAAAAGGTTAGCAAAAGTTATCAAATATACATAAGTCCATCTATGGTGAGGTTAATCGTATACGATTCCAAAAATGAACTTATACTTCATATATCATACCGCGTAATAAAATAAAACTAGTTTCTACTAACCAGGGACTTCCTGTAGGCCAGTGGTAGGTGATAAAGGCCAGTCGCACTTCGGTTTTAGGCTCGATTCCCACAGCCTTGTCCGACGCGATGGGTTGTCGCCTGTCCCGCATGTTGTCCTTTTTTTAAAGATATATTACTATAACATCCCATCAATAATATCGAAAAAAGTTCTATCCTAACTTATGTCCAACATAATCCATTCCAATTTTTTGGCTAATCTAAAATACTTCGGTCCAAGCTCATAGTATAAAGAAAATGATTACTTGAAATGTCACATAACAATCACGTGAATGCCATCATTTATCCCCCATATATCATAAGATATATCTTGTTGGTCAAATTACAAACATGTGAATACCTTAATCATGTATTCTCTTGAATAATGAATACCCATTAATTGAACCATAGTGAAAACATGAATGCAGTCAAAAGTTAACTCTTTCCACATACCAAAATATAAAAATTCTATATACTCAAACCATGATATAACCTTCTCCTTATATCATTCATTAGCTCATGAATACAATCAAACATTTCATTTTCTCATTTTCCTTTCATTATGTGCATATCATATATTTTTTTCCAAAAATATCTCAATCACATTCTATGGTTACTGGTACCATTGAAAACCACAATAGACCAATACATAAATATTCCAATATTCCACGATACTATATACAACATTATTTTGGAATCCCATTACATAAACACTTAATCATTCCACCACATCGTTGTCATATTCAACATCACCAATAGTGATCACATGTGACTTCCCATTGTCCTTTTCCTTAAGTGGTTTCTCATGTCGATCATCACTAACCCTTGGATTAGGGCATTTATTAGCATAATGCCCCATTTCCTTGCACTTAAAGCATTGAAGTGTTGGTTGTGTGTTCTCTGCTGTCTTTTCTTTATTCACATCATTAGAAACCCTTTTTCCATTACTTCAACACTCAGCTGCTCAATGACCTTCTTTTCCACACTTAAAACATTTTATAGTCCCTTTAAGACAATATCCACCATGCTTCTTTCCCCACTTTGAGAATAAGGAAACATTCATCTTCTTTTCACCATTATTCTGAGATTTCTCCTTGAACTCCATCTTTCGTTTCTTTTCAAAACTATGAGATGGATAAGTTACACCAAATTCCATTTCTACCTTGATAGCACAATGCACAATTTCTTCATAGCTACTGAAGTCTCTTATAGATAATGCCCTTTGAAGATTTGGTTTTAGGCCACTGAAGAATCGATCAACTTTTCTTTCAGGTTGGATGATAAATCCTGATGCATACCTTTCAAGCCTTGTAAAATTCGCTTCGTATATACTAACAGATTCATCATACTTTTTCTTTAGTTCAAGAAACTCCTTCTCCATATTTGTTCGAAGAATAAGAGGGAAGTAATTACTGAAAAATAAGTTCTTGAACTTGTCCAATTCCATGGACTCAATTTCATCTCTTGGCCTCGTATTCTTGATAAGATTCCACCATTTATCAGCATCACCTTCCAAATGATACACTGCTAAGATGACTTTATCATGTTCAGAACATTGAAGAACTGAAAATATCTTTTCAGTAGTACTGATCCATTGTTCAGCAACAAGTGGATCAGAAGACCCACTGAAAGAAGGTGGACGTTGCCTCATGAAGGAGTCAATAGAATATTGTTCCCTTCTCTACACATTTGGAAGTCCAGAATGATTCATAGCTTGTGTATGTATAGCAATAAGATTTTTCACTCCATCTCCAATAACATTTGTTTGTTCAGGAGGAAAATCATTGCATTGTCCATTACATTGATCAACACGGTTCCTTCGGGTTCCAACCATCATCTAAAACCCAAAAAGAATAGTGTGAGAGGTAAAAATCATAATAAAGGGGGAGTAACATCTATATCTAACATCTTTGGTTTAATCTAATATCATTACCATAGTTCTAGGACTATATCCTATACATATACTTATCCTTAGAGACATCCCTAGACATACCCTAAAAATATCTCTAGGGATCTCACTAAAGTTCTCGCATCCTAGTTTCCAAAGGTTGACTAAACCTTTCCTATGATACCAACTATAGAGACCCTAAGCTTAATGTACATTTACATTACATTACTTTTTCAGAATAATTAGTACATAACAAAAACACACACACAAGGACCGTAATAGTTTAGTGTCTTTGGAAACTCGGAATATAATCTTCTAATCATAGTGGAAGATCTTCAACATATCCCATAAAGATCTTCCTTTTTTTATACCTAAAACCTTTATTTATATCCAGGGGAAAATAAAACATAAAAGGGTGAGCTCAAATGCTCAGTATTGGTAAACAAAAGAAATATCAATCACATCATATTCATAAGAACATAACATTTTGGAAATCTTAACCTGCAAAAGAGATCATAATATCATAACATGGGATAAATAATAGTACTGAAATGTAATCCCAATAATCATAACTTAAAACATGAAACTTGGCGGCATACACACATAATCATTGAGAATCATTTCTTGTTAGTCAAGACTCATTTCCAAGACTATCTTAGTGGACAAAGTCCACTTCTGAACCGAGTTCACTCCTCGTTTCAGTCCTATTTCACTGAACCGGTTTAACCTGCCGTTCCAGCCATGTCTATCTCATGAGATATAAAATCTTTACCCAATGCATTGGAGGGAGATATAGGTCCCACCCATCTCATAATGATACCATTCTTATGTGTGCCACAAAATCATAAACCATACATCATAACATAACCCATGTAATAAAAATGGGAAATCTTAAACACTGTGACATAATAAAACAATTCATATAAGATAAAGGAATTCATAAAAATAATTCCATCATAACATAATCAAATCAATGTAATAATAGGGATAGAAATAAAACCCTTTATTATCTTAGATGGAAAATAATTTTGATAAAACACTTGAACTCCATTCTTGAGGAAAATATCCTTTCTACTTCAAAAACATTTTCCTTTCTTAACATGTCATACAATTTTAAACTAAAATAAGTTGATTAAAAATAAACTTGAAAACTTTTAAAGGAAGATTCTTTGAAATAATGTTTTAAAAATCCATTCATACCGTATAAGTTAAAAAAACATTCTTCTCGTACTTTTGTAAGAAAAGTCAAAAAGTACCTCGTACAAAAAATGACAACAGATTCCTTTCATGTCTTTTACTAAAAACTCACCGAAGGGTAAAATTGGTTTTAAAAATTTGTAGGTGTATGGAAATAATATTACATATTGAGGAAACATGGATGTAGATGATAAAATACACCCCAGTAAATACCAAAGTATAAACAATCTCGGATAAAAATGAGATTGTGATATTTTCCCTTACCTTAGGTATGATTTGCTTCGTAAGTGTCCAAAAATCCTATATAATGATTTAAATAATGTTATTGACTTATTCCAGAATCATATTCATTGTTATTATATCATATATGGTTCACTTATGACTTTATATTACCCGTTCTTTTGTAAATTCCATGTTAAAGAGCGTTTTGGGTAAAATCATTTCATTTTTCATCCGTGTTTTGACTTGTAATTATTCATATGATTACTTAGATCATGATTAATTAATTCCAAAATATAAAACATGATTTATATATAATATATATTCAGAATATACATATATTTAATAGATTAGTAAATGGAAAGAAATACACTGTTCATGGAGATGGTAGGCCGTACGTACGCATGAACGCTGTTTTTGTTTCCTTATTGAGTTGAATGGAATTAAGTAGACGACATACATATATATACAAATAAATCCTGTATCATTATTATGTCATATATTTCATTATTACTTATTATATATAATTTATAATCATTCATGAATGGTTAACGTGGAGAATGTATCTCATCGCGTCGTGGAGACGGTAGTCCGTACGTACGCACGAGCGATGATATCGTTCTCATGATCGTGGAATAGTATTGGAGTGTATGTATACTATATCAGAATCAATATCACTTTACTATAATCATATATAGTTATTATGTACACCATTATACCCATCCAAGTAAGGTGGTGGTGGAAAATAGATTAAACTACGTCGTGGAGACGGTATTCCGTACGTACGCACGCGCGGTGATTTTGTTTTCCGTAGGATGGATAGATGGTGAAATAGGGTTGTTTCATACTTATAATAACATATCAGTATATTAGTGATACTGATGTTATTACTTCATAATGAAATGACTTAAGAAGAAGAAGTGGAAGATGAAATAAAGTTGAAAGAATCGGTAACGGACATTACCTCTTCTTTGAAGCGCCTCTTTGAGATCTCCTTTTAGGGCACTAAAATTGGTCTTTGAGGAAGACCAGAACCTCTAGAATGTTGCTATGGAAGTGGAGAATGGAATTTGGCAGGGTTTGGCCGAGATTTAATGCTCAAAGTGGTGTGAGGAAGAGAGGAAGGAGGTTCCCTTTTATAAGGGAGGAGAGGGGCTCCTTTGGAAAAACTAAAAATATTATTTTATTATAAAGCAAAATTCGGTTTCAAATAGCTAAGAATTGATTTATTTTGAAGCTAATGTAGGGAGGGGTCGAAATCCTCTCATCCAATATAATTTAGACAAGTTTAGGTTCCTATTTTAACCTTATCATTTAGATTTAACATTAAGTAAAATAATTTTACGTTTAACGTGTCTTCTTGTGTTCTTATACTATAAGGTTAATAAACATACTATAAGTAGCCAAACGAACCCCAAGTTGTTTATTATTAATATATATAACCTTATCTAAGTCATTTGGCCGAACCGTATATTTTTAGGAATAAAATAACAATTACTAATATAATATTTGTTTTAAAAACTATTTTATGTCAATTTCGACACTATTTAGTAATTGATTTTTGTGAAAATCATAACTGAATGATTAGTTCAAAAAAAGTTAATTAAATCAATACTAACATGTCATGTTAACCTAGAAAATTAGTGGAATTCATAAACAGTCTCAAATTATATTTATTTGGGTATTTATAATATCAATTTTTCTAATTTTTCACTATTATGGTAATTATTGCATCATCATTGTGTCATAAATAAATTAATTTATTTAATGTCTAAAAATTAAAAATAAAATATCATTATGTCTGAAATATTATTAGCTATCTAATGAATATTTACAATCTAATTTATCTTATTTATAACCCTATATTAAAAATTTTGTAGTAAATAAACTTTGATTTTAACTCTTTTAAGTCTTCTTTGAATTAAATAATAATAAATGTCCTAATCTAATCCAAGTGGGCCTAAATGGTCATATTTTATTCCTAAGGTTGTTTTGTTCTAATTAACCATATCCAATAGAATTAGGACACGTGTTAGGGTAACAATAATATCATTTTTACCCATAATTACCCTATTTACTTTTAATCGTGGTAAAAAAAAAGTAAAAATTTACTATTCACCAAAAATTATTTTCATCTCATTGAACCACATTTTACTTACTGACATCAACCGTGTCTCTCGGATTTTTGAAATTCCACTCACAGAAGTGGTAAAATTAAGTTTGATGAAAAATCCCTTTTTTTTAACTACCACTTAGTGGTTTCACTATTCATCAAAAAATGAATGTTTCCAGAAAAATACCAAAAATTAGGCCTAAGCTATATTTGATATTATGAATTCAAAAATAATGTCTATTTTACCAAATTCAAAACAAATCAGTCGCATTAATTAATTTAAAAATTAATTCCCGTCGTCAAAACAAATAGCGTGTTCTTAAGAGATAATAACTATCAGAAGATTAACATTTCTTTATGTCTGGTTTAAATGTGAAATTACATCCAATGACCAACATTGTATTAAATTGTAAAAATATATTCTAAATATACTTTAAAACCACTCAAATTAATAATTTATCACTATTAATTATTTCGATTAAAAAGGTTGTTTTTAATTAAAATTTAGTAATTTTCACTATTCATCAGAAAATGAAAGTTATCCAAAAAGTACCAAAATTTCACCCTAAGCTAATTTTGATATTCCAAATCCAAAAATGAAGTCCATTTTGAATAATAAAATTTAAAAAATTTCAAAAAGTGGTTATTAATATTCATAACAGCTAGTTTTAATAATATTTTAAAAGCATATCATTGTTTAGCGAAACTCGGTATTGCCTACAACACACGCTATCGCGGAAGGTCGCGCTTGCGTGTAATGCAAGGCAAGTCAAGGATGCGTGTTGTGCAAGCTTATTTTGGTGTAGCGTACAACACAAGACATTAATGAAATTAAAAAGAATATTTTTCATAAAATCTCGGGGTGTTACAGTCCACGTAGTTTGGATGGGAGTGTTGGAGAATAGACCTGAATGCGGACCCAGGGGTCCGATGGTGATCGGGCTTTAACCTCTAAGAAGCTTCCTACGTATCCCTGTTGTGGGTAATCAAAGTACACATAGTTCGGATTGGATTAGGGCTTACGCTCTGAGCCAGCCCAGGGTGGTGGATTGGTGCTTACACTCTGAGGATGCCCAGGGGAGGATGCCATGGTCGATTCTTACTCTAAGGCCATGTGAGTCATGTTCGATGTGAGAAACAAAAGGCAGTAGGGACCAGATGATCACGTCGCAAAAGGTGAGTCCATGGGAAGTGCGATGGGGCTTACGTTTGGGAGAGGCCCAAAAAGTTGGGGCTTACTGTGAGATGGATTCCCATGGCAACAAAGCGCAGCGGGAGAGGGACTTGGCCCCAAAGAAGGGTGAAGAAGCACCCATCCCACTACACCCTTCCTTGTCCATGGTTGTGGGGAAGTACGAAGGTGCATAGGGGGCTTCCTTATGATGGGTATCCCACCACACCCCGAAGAGGGGAGAAGTGCCCCAGTCCTAACAAGTGGAGTGGAATAAAGGGGACTCCCAGGCTCGGACTCCGCATTACCGTGGGAATGTGAATCCAGGAATGATTTTGAAATCTGCTCAAGGGCCGGAGCAACCCCTTCGCCCTTGCTTACCGTGGGTATGTGAACTTAAAATGGCTCGCTGATGCGCCTGAAGGTTACATCACACGGGTCCGGTGGCTTTGATGGAGGTCGCGGCTCAGGGCCGATGAATGGGACAATGAGGGGAGTGGGAGGATCAGGCCGAATTGGAAGGACTTTATCTGGCTCAGGGAATGGGAACTCCGAAGGATTTGGTGGGCCACACAGCTATGTGAGTGGTGGAACCCTTCGCGTAAGGAGGTGCTACGTGGTTGGAGAGGCCATCCGCGAACCAGGGTGGTCCATGGACTGATGGGAATTCCACGAAACGGGGTGGTTCGTGGCTTGGTGGGAATCCCGCAAACTAGGGTGGTTAGCAGCTTTGGGATCAGCCAATGTACCAGGTTGGTACATGGAGGGGTCCATGAGAGAAATGACGGCCAATGGCAACGCTATTCGGGGGTTCGTCGGTTGGGACTCCGCCCGCGGAGGAGGGTGCTACGTGGTGCGAAGGATCAGAAAAGGGGCATAAACTCCCTGGTCCAGGGGGAATGCATCCGCAGAGGGGAAATGGTTCGTGATTTTATTTTCTTTGTTATTTTAGGTTCACGGTCCACCATGTTTTTATATGTTTTTTGGTTCATTATTAATTCACTTCTATCTTCATACATGCTTTGGTTCGCGAACTGGAACTTTGCTATTTGTGAAATCCTGAGCTCCTTCCTTCAAAATCTTTCCACCTGAATCTAACCGATCATCCCTTTATCTTCTCCTTCCTCTTCCTCCTTGAATTGATCTACTTTTATAGAGTAGGGAAAGATATGTATCTATAGTCATGATACACCTTTTGCAGAGGCCCATGATCGGAAACCCGATTTACGGATGACTTGGTCAATCCGCAACTCGCGGGGGGAATCGAACGCATATACCCCGCGAACCAAACTAACTCGGGGAGTGTTTCACGTTCGCGCAGTGTTCTGCCTCCATTCCATGAACGCCAGTGGATGCGGCATGGGCCAGTCGACGCGGTTCGCAGCTAGGGCGGTTCATGATGGGGAACCAGGTTGGCACCCGTCCTGCTTCGCGCTCGCGGAGGAATTCCGCCTCCATTCCGTGAACGACAGTGGTCCGCGGAAGGGGGTGCTTCGCGGAACCGACTGTGCACCATTATCATGGGACCGGTTCGTGAGCCGGGGTGGTTTGTGCCGTCCTTTGCTGTTTTCTTGGGTACTCTTCATATTTTTGCCCAATTTCTTCGAGGGAAATAGTGTATAACTCCTAAGGGGATTCTCATTCTCCTTTAAAGATTTTTTCAGGACCCTACAGTAAGTCCCTTACTTTTCTTATAATTTGTATATCATACGTACAAAACAATTAGGAGTAAGAAAAGGGGTGTGACTATTTTACAGGGTGGCTTATATATATATATATATCCTATTTATATATTTATGATTTTAGTGGGTATAAATTTTTTATTGAGGTGTGTGTTTGGAATTTATAGAGACATGCCACTATGATGACCTTGAGTTGTGCACCAGGAGTGTGCCGATGACCATGATCTAGAGGTGGTGGGCCCTAGGTCACTAATAGAGCCTCTAGTATTGAATCTTAATTCCCTATTAATTATACCCAATATGGGAACTGATTCCTAGTTTCAAGAGGGTCTCATGTGCTTTATGTAGATTGTTCAGGGAGCCCCATGATCTGCCCCAACTATAGTAGACTGGACATGTGAGTTCCAATAGTTTAATTTGCCCATGTTTTTAGTGGATTATGAACCAAAGGCTATGTATTTATGGATAGATTCCATCCTATCTACTTTCAATCATCTCAATAAACCTCTTACGAGGAGAGTTATGCTCACTATAAATATTCTTTAGTATTCCTCCATGATATTGTGGGTTTGATTACTTAGATTAATCATCATTGAGATATGGATTGGCTGGATTTTCAAATGGACTTCTATGATTATTTATATATTTAGACATTGAGTTGTGATAGAGCTATTGTGTTTATGAATATAGATCTGGGCACCTTATTAGTCAAGGAAAATTATTCCCGTTTCACGAAGATCCATCATTTTGTTCCTATTCTATTAGGTGACGAGTTATCTAAATCTAGGTGATTTATAGATTGTATCTAGTATAACATCTGATCAAAGGTGAGTGTCATTGGGATTACTTCTATATTTGAAATTGTAAATAATTGTCTTATCATGGAGCATAACCTAAGATATTGAAGGTATGAGATCAAGGGAGTTTCATTTCTTAAATCTAGAAACACATCGAACAATAGTAGGAAGTATCATTTGGAGATTCCACATGGTGTTATTAGTAGCCAAATTATGTTCTTAGGTAAGAAGGTGAGATACTATCCGTGTAGTTGACAGGGACATATGAAACCTCAGTGCACTAGGGACCCATTCGAGTGCTAGTCTTGTACTAAGATGTGTCATCTACAAAACTTTTGTAGATATTCTCTTCTAGTATCCAATGAGAGTGAGTCTAAAACAACTCCATGTTCTAGAGAAGGGTCAACAACTTATTCTTAGGAAGGTATCTAGGGTAATATTGATCAACCAGGATGAAGAGATGGTCATAGATGAGGTATCTAGGAATTGGATTTATAGGACCAAAGGAACAGACCAAATCAGGGTATCTAGGTTATATCACAGGGTCGAAGATCAGGATAGATTTATGCAGTGAAACTGTTACCTGAGGAGTAGAGTGTTAGAACTTCTATGGTGAGAGTTAATATTCTAATATACTATATATTTGTATATTCACATTTCAATATTGGTTCTTTAAATTCCTTCATATCTATTCCTATTGTGGAGATCCTTAGGCTCAATGTTCAGTTTTCCTTTGAAATTATGACACTTGATACTCTATTACAGATATGACCATAGAGTGTACCCTTGTTTAGGGAGTTACCCTGGAGATAGGTAGGTGATTATTTATATGGAACCACATTTCCCTAGAGATGTAAAGGTTTTTTTATCATTCTCAGTATGTATTGGTTTGTTCCTTATCATTATTATTTTGGATGCTATCATCAAAGGGTGACCATCACATCACTAGAGGGTGGTGTATTTATATGGGTGAATCAGATGTCCAGGTAAGATGTTATAGACCTTAGAATCATGGATTGGGTGGGATGTCAACCAAGATAATAAGACTATATATGGATGATCAGGGAAAATTTCATATATGTTTCCCTCTAGTGGTAGATCTTTTTAGGTACATTTTCGGGAATGACTTTTGAATACTACCTCAAAAAAGAGTGCTATATATTTTTACATCATGATAGTACCTACAACTAAACCATAATCCATTCCACCTTATGGGATTCTTACTATTGAGTTGTATGTGCTCAAGAGGGAACTAAAGGATTTAGAGGCTAAGAGTTTTATATAACACAGTTTTTCACCATGGGATTTTCCAGACCTTTTCAGCAATAAGGATGATGGTACCCTCAGGAATTGTATGGATTACCATCAATTATACTTTCTTATGGTTAAGAATTGATATAAATTTCCACAAATAGATGATCTTTTTTATCAAATTTGAGGAGAATGGGGTTTTTATAAGATTGATCTATGGATGGTTTATCATCAGGTTCATGTAATGTCATTTGACATACTGCATAAAACCTTCCATGGTAAATATGGATTGTTCAAGTATTTGTTCATGTATTAAGGTCTCATAAATGTGAAGTAGTTTTCATAGAACCATTGAATCGATTTTTCAATCCATATCTAGATTCATTTGTATTGGTATTCATGGATGACATCTTGGTCTATTCTCACACTTGAAATGACCATACCAAAAATCATGATATCGTATTGAGTACACTGAGAGACAATTATTTATATTATAATATCACAAAGTGCTACTTTTTTATGTATAAAATTCACTTCCCAGATCATATAATATTAGATACAAGAGTATTAGTTGACCTATAGAAGGTGATACCTCTTGTTTCTTAGGATAATCCCATGAACATCATAGTTATATGGAGATTATTGGGGCTTGATGGTTTTTACGGGGACATCCTATAAGACATCTCAGGCCTAGAAGAGCCTCTTATCAGCCTGACTAAGAAGGGTGTGAAGTTTATATGGTCAAAATCATATAATGTAGCCTTTTAGGAGCTACAAGGGAGACTGACTTGAGTTCTGATACAAATTCTTCTAGAGCTAGGCCTAATCTATATGGTCTATTATGATATGTCATGCATCGGGATAGCTATAGTTATGATTCCTTAAAATTGAGTTGTGGTTTATGAGTCTCATTATTTTAGAAAACATGATACGAATTATCCGATTCACATTCTCAAGATAGCTGATATTGTTCATTCCTTGCACTTCTGGAAACATTACATACTTGGAGAACAATTTTTGGTGTATAAGGACCACAAAATCCTCAAGTACATCTTTACACACTATGACTTGAATCTTAGGAATCTAAGGTGAGTTTAAAACCATCAATATTTTGACTTTGATCTTATTTATACGTTTGTAAAGATAAATTCAGTTGTTGATGCTCAGAGTAAGAGGAATTAGTCACAAGTATTTCAGGAGGCCAATATTTAGTTGTAGATTATGGAACTATTTTCTAAGATGCATATAGAGGTTGAGGAACATCATGTATAGTTTTTTCATGCATCATTATCAGTGACCTCTCTACATCTAGAGAGGGTGAAAATGAGGAAGCTATCAAATTTATATGTCTTGATCCTATGGGAGAGTGTGGAAGGTGATGGCCCCCCTCATTGTTTAATCATTAATGAGGATGAGATCTTGGGCATCAACAAGCATTTGTGGATTCCAACACACATCCAAGTGGAGTTGATGCAAGAGTCCCATGAATCGATATGTGTAGTTCGTCCTGGTCTTACCAAGATGTGTCATTACTTATGCCATTAATGCTAGTGGAAAGAGATTAAAAGGGATATAACTGGGTTAATTACTCAATGTTTCACATGTCTGCAGGTGAAAGAAAAAAACTGGTGACCTATGGGAATTTTACTACCATTACCTATTCGTATGTGGAAATGAGTTGAAGTCACCATAGATTTGGTGATGATATTTCCTAGATCACCTTAGGGCACTGAATCCGTATGAGTGATCAAAGAAATGATGATTTTTTCCCATTTATTATCTATTCAAGAGGCATTATTAGTGGATGAAAATGGGGGGCTCTATGTTCTTGAGATCATATTATTCCATGAGGATCCACATTCTATTGTATTGGATAGAGATGCTAATTTCACACCACAGTTCTGGAAGGGGTTTTAGAGGGATTGAGGTTAACATGTACTACTAAGTATAACCTATAAATCACTAACCAATGGTCTATCTCAGTGTATGATATAGGTTGTAGATGAATTTTTTTTGTTACGTGTCCTTAATATTTGAGTTTATTTGGAGAAACACTTACCTCTTATAGAGTTGTCTTATAATAACATCTTACATGGGACTATAAAATTGGATCCTTATGAGGTCCTACACTCTAGGACATTCTATTAACCCCATATACGGGTTAGAGGAAGGAGAAGTAGTGCTACTAGGTTCTCATCTCATTCAGGTGACACTGAAGAAGATTAAACTTATTAGGAATTGGACATCAACAGTTCAGTCTATAGAGAAATCATACACCAATTGTTACAATTGAACACTATAGTTTGTGGTGGGGAGTCATAATTTATTAGGAGTTTTACATTGACTATGGAATAGAAGGATTAGAAAATAGGTGAAGTTATAGACCTATTATATCCGGACCTTTTATATTTTTTGGAGATTCAGGACGGTAGCCTATCGGTTGTAGTTACCTCAGAGGTACTACGCCAAACATTTTTTCTTTCATGTGTCTCATGTTTGCTGACATTATTATGATCCATCATATATTATTCAGACTAAGTAGGATAAGTTGGAGGGTGACACATCCTTTTAGGAGAGCCCTATATGTATGATTGATCATGGAATTAAGGTTCTATGTGGCCGGTTAGTTCCTCTAGTAAGAGTACCATTATAACATGATCATGTACACGATGAGACTTTGGAGAGGGAGGCTGACTTAAGATCCTATTGGCTGGTGCTATTATCAGATGATGCTACACCACCCTTGGAAGGGGAATTCAAGGTTGAATTTCATTATGGTGGGAGATGGTAAGAAACAATGTTTTTATGAAAAATTTATCCTCTATATTTTGGATTAATATCTTTCTTTTACCCTTATAATTGTTCTCTACAGTTAAGGTAAGGGATGAAGATAATCCAAGGGTTGTTCAGAGAACATAGATTTGAATATTGTAGAAAACAACAAAGGTTCATGGTTAGTACATGATTAGTGCTAACCATGCACTTCAATGTGTGCAAACCATTTAGGATGACACATGGGTTTTCTAAACCATTTAAGGTAGATTTTGTCTCTATGGGGGTTGATAAAGAGGGTGTTCATGAGATTCACTTTGTTTTTATAACTGTACACTACATGATGAGTAGGTTGTGTCTCTTGGATATTGGTCTGTGCATAGTTGGTTCACAGTTTGGCTAATAGTGCATCCAAACCATGGAATGTATAAAATTTGGGAGAAACAAATTTTTTCCCAACTTCACCAAAATATCTCACACTCATTTAATTTCTCCTCCCACACACAATATCTCTAACCCTTGGGATCTTCCACATAGCTAAATCTTAGAATTGAAGGATCCTCCTCATTTGGTCTTCGATCAAGTCATTTCCAGTCTTGTTGGATAACCACCAATAAGTTATATATTACCATTACTTCTTTATAATTTTTTCTTCCTCCCAATAGAGTTACTTTAGTGTGAGATCATATGCTCTATTTTCAAGTAATTTGTATTTGTATTTTATTTATTTCTTTTTAGACCACATAAGAGGCCAACAACGAATGAGGAGTTGACTACCAAGATGTAGTAGGTGGTATCTTATTTTTCTGTCAACATCTTTATGTTTATATATATATATATATTCATCTATTCCATAAACCATATTTTCTGATGGATTATTATTAAATGGGTTTATTATTAAATAAAATGGGTATTATTGGACTATGAGACCCATGAGAACCATTTAATTATCATTAAATGTTTTGGACCTCGAATTGAACCACCCCTTTGGGTGTTTTTCTTAAATGGATAAAACATCCATGGGTGTCTTTTGAATATGATTAACCTTTTAAGGTATGATATTTGCCCTTATTTAAGGATGTTATATGAAGTTATTATAATATAATTGAATTGAATGAATTGGGAATTGAAGACAATGTAATTATAACCACGGTCATTTCTCTTCTATCTTGGGCATGAGATGTTATTTAAATCCCAATTCTCAATAAAGATAAATGAGAGGATTCATGTGATTCTAGTATTTATAAGCCTATTATTTGATTTGAGCCAACTCATAAGGTGAGTGAATTTCTTATATAAATGTGATATCTAATTGAATTTAAATATTAATTTAAATGGTATGGTAAGTGTTAGGGCTAATAAACATTCCTATTTCCATTCCAAGAGTGAGAGGTGGGTTCCAAATCAAAATTCCATAAATGAACTATTTAGTCTTAATTAAATAAATGATTGTAATGAAATTATTGTGTTCCTTGGGTGACCCATGCATGATTAGAAATGTAGGCTATAGATATGGTTTTAATGGTCCTGACTCCTATCAGTGTGTCAATAGGGTAGAGTCTATATCCATGGTTTGAACCATGAAAATAGGTCTAATTCCTCAGTTATCAACCATGTTGATAGCCTCAACCACATAAAATTATTTCCAAAATTTACATCCATTAAAATAGACATAAAACCACAATTTATAACCATGGTAATAGGTATAATCCAATAGATTTTAATATTTGATATAGCCTGACTTATCTTAATGGTTCAAAACTATGGAATTATGCCAGTATCCATAGTGAAAAATATGGAAATATGTTTATTTCCTTGGTTATAAACTTTGGCTACATCCAACAATTTCCAAAAAAAGGGACTACCCTGAAACTCCAAAAACCCATATCCTTTCTATCTTCCCTAAATAAATCATATAAGAAATTAAAATAGTACATGTGTGTATTCAATATATCCAAATAGAAGAAGAAAAAACTTGAAATAAAAGTAAATTTGTAGCTTCTTGAGTCACCCCAAATCACCAATAAATTACCCAAAATATTCCCTTTTATCAATCAATAATTTTTAATCCAAAATATTTGATATAGAAATGGTTCTTAAAGAGGGTTGAAATTCCCCATGTCCATAAGGTGATGCCTCATCACCATTGGTTTTATTTAAATCTCTTTGATCACATTATTTATCCTAAATCCCATATTTCAATAGCTCCTTAAAAAAATATCCATGTAATCATCATTGCTTTTAATTAAAACCATTGAAAGAAAATTCAGAATATAAAATGAGGAATTTTTCTTATTCAATTTTATAGTACCTTTAAAGCCATACTCATTATAAAATGAATCCATTCCAGTCGTCGTATTTTTTTCTAGATAAGATAGATAAATAAAAATTAATGACCTTATTAAACCAAAAATATACATCAAAGAAGTATAATATTTCTTCAACAAATACACATGATCATATTTCTTAATTATAGAACATATCCAAGTGAGAATTTATTGATCTTCTTTATATTTTTTCTATATAATATGATACTCCTCTATATCATCAGATTTAACCAAAAATTGTTTTCAATCATAGCTACCCACCCCATACCCATATATTCTTTGAACTGTTAGACTGTGAACATTCAATGATGTAAATGATGAATGATTTCCAAACATGGCCTGGTGGAGGGGGGATGGGGTGATGTGAGGTAAGGACTGAGTGTTACTAAATCATCATGTTCCTTGTCTAATCCCAATGTAAGGGTACTTACTTAGTGCATTAATTGAGGGATTACCTTTTAATGAATGAACCAACATTGAAAAAACCATTCATCCATTTGTAAAAAATTCACCTAATTAGTATGCATGGGGAGAATCAATTGACCTCACCAATTTGGTATAAGGGAAATGTATCTTGTCCTAGTGATAGTCACCATTTTAATGACTGTCTTATGGGTGTGGTTGGATGGTAATGGGAATAGTTGAGTGTTAAATTTATATAATAAGAAACACTCATTTCATGGGATATTATGGTTAGATTTTTATTATCATATGTGGTAAGTGGTGTTATGTGGAAAATTATTGACCTATGGATGGTTAGACCACTATTTAATTTGGTATGAGGTGCATTTAAATGGTTTTATAAGTGATCTACACATTTAATTTAAAGGGAATTGTGATTTTAACATGGCTTATAGAAGGACCATGATTTATAATGTATGTGGATGATTAACCTTGATTCAATGATTTATATTGATTTTTATAAGTACAGAGATGTTGGATGTTTATCCTGGTGGTTATGATAAATTTTGGATATTAGATGAGACTAATGGAATGTATAAGATACCTATAATTTTGTTGGACATAGGATTTTATGTAGTTGAGAGGGGTCCCTATTGGATGTGGGAGATATAAAAAATTTATTTTAGTACCACGGTATGACAAATATCATCTTCATTGTTAATAGGTTTTCCTAAGTATTGGATGAGCATTGGTCTGGGGGAGATAAGATCATGTGATGAAGGAACTCGTCGAGACATGTGATCATACGAAGATATAAGGAATTCAATATATGTGTATCATACCATAGATTATTCAATCATGTGATTCCTTTTTGATTGGTTTTTATATAATTTTGGGAGTGATGTGCTAGGGATCCCAACCAAGAAGTGATTATTATTTATTAGTGGTTTTGTAATGTGATAAAATGATTTACTTATGGAAAATAGAATACAATGATATATAAGTGGTGGATGATGAGACTAATATTGGGTTAGTGTATTTAATATGTGGATTTTTATAGATATGGGATGATGGTTGGGAGGTACAACTAGATCTATTTCTAGAAATATTATTGTAGGGTGACTGGGTATATCACATATTGGTGCTCATAGATTGAAACTTGATGTGACCAATAAGGTGAGGAACTATGTTATAAGTATTTTCCAATTAGTGAGACTATGATGTATGAAGAAAATATTTATGTGTCACCACGTGTGACACTTATTTTGTGAAAATCTAGTATAGGGGAGTGTTATTAACCAATGGAGTTTTGTGTCTATAAATTTGAAATTCTTGAATACCTCTTGAAGTAATCATTGTCGATTTTGTGGATATAGATAGTGACCCAATTTTGGGGTTAGAACCATTTTGATTAGTATAGATAGGTTTTTACTAGTAAAAATATGAACATGACTAGTGAGAGACATTGGAATAAGGTTGTATATCATGTTTAAATAAATGAGACTATTTCTTAAGGATACATGGGAAAAATTATCTTTTATATGAAACAACATGGCTGGGGGTTGTATGAACCTCATAATTATGGGTTATAAAAAGAAAATATTTTTTTTTGTTTCAAAGAACAGGATTTTTCGAGAATTATAAATTGACAAAGTGCAAATATCTTTTTCAGAAATGTTGGAATATGATTTAATTTTTTTTGAGTGGTATCCCATAGAGTAAAGTAGTATTATTCTTTTCCTTAGCCTTTATTGATGTTTGGGGAGGTGTTTAAGGTACTATATGGTTATTATAATCCAAAAAATCATTCCAAAATGTTAGAAAAAGAAATTCTCTTAGTTGAGATATACCTTAAAATATTTGAAACACGACTATTTTACCGCATTAGAAATCAAGTAGTAAAATTTTGGATCACCTGCCCTTAGAATCTCCCCCACTTAACCCTTTAGTACCTTCTTTAGCTCTCTTTAAGTTTTATCTAAGATTATGAAGCTATTTTTTTGTTTTATTATGGGATTCCATTGCATCATTCTATGCCCATAGTCTTAAAACATGCTCCTCTACAAGAAACTTCTCTAGTTTTTTCAGTCACTTGTCATAGATTCAATTCCACCATACTTTAGTTTTTTTTAGTTTCTTCTCATATAAAATGTTCTAGTTTCTATAAAAACACAAAGAAAACTAGAAAATGAATATTACCATTCCCATCATCAATTAAAGACACTGCTTGATGCACTCATACAATATATAAAAAAACAACATCTCCATAATAAAAAACTTTTCCGCCACATACTAAAAACTCAAAGTGAATATAATATAGATCCCCATAATTCAAACTATATCCAATATAAACAATAAAATTATTAAATATTAATATCATCAGAATAAAACAAAATATAATAAAATTCAATTTATAAACAAACAAAAAAATTTACATCAGAAATTTTTCTAAATATCAGTATTACTAGAACCACCACGCTTCTTATCTTATCCAATAGAAACACCAACTTCATTATCAGGTCCTCTGAGACCAACAACATTACCATCAACATGAGAATTGAAATTTGAATTTCAATATGCATCTAAATATTTTGTAGGAGCATAAAATTATTCGTAAACTAAATTCATATAAATGAGAACATATTTAATTAATGAAAACAGACATTGTTTATTTACATATTTAATGTAACAAATCTTTATTCACATAAGTTTTTTTTGAAACACATATTCAGTATAATGTATTAAAATTAAATTTGATTTTGAAAATAAATTATGACACACTACCAATTTGATATGGCATATCAAATATTACGAAGTGGGTCATTAAAGAGGTAACTCTGAGAGAAACCTTATTAAAAAATAAAATTGTATAAAATGTTCATATCAAATGCGTACACAAAATATTACTGAAATTTCATATGTAAGGTGCACCCAATTCACACTCAGAATGCATACCTAGTTTTTCATGAAAATGAGAAATTCAAGCATGTACAAAAAATGTGTAAAAATTAGTGAAATTATAATTATTGGTTAAATTGGAATTTTTTTCTATATATCCAAATAAAACTTACATGTGACAATGATAAAATGTATATACTAGTAACCTAATCTCATATTTTCTTTCAAAAATGGGAAAATGATTCACCAAATACTTTTTTAGTCCGTGAACTAATATAATAAGAATTGTAATGATTATTGTTTTTAGGAAACATAAATACAGGTTTTGTTTTGGAGATTTAGAGGAGGTTGAAACATTTAAAATTTTTCCATTATGAGGAATATCATTGGACCATGGTCACCACAATGTAGCTTCTATGAAGGGAACTTATATAGTACTATCGAGAATTTAAAAATGATTCTGATGATGATGAATCAAAAAAGAATATTCAAATTTTAAAGTGTCAGTTTTTTCACTCTGAGAATGGTTCTAAGAGTTAATAATTGCACCTTAGCTTGGGATGGATCTTGAAAATTTAAAATTTAAAATTTAAAACAAAAATCTAGTTATGATACATCCATGTTTTATAAAAACTTATATAAAGTGTTGGTTCAAAATATATTTATTTGAAATTTGTTTGATGATATTGTTTCATCTACCAGAGGAATAAATGTATCATCAAATCAATCATTCAAGATGAAATAGAGGATTAATTTGATATTAAGTGGTTAGTTTTATCACGCAAACATGATAACTCATAACAAAAAGCTATTAAATACAGATTTATTGAATAAATGAAAATATAAATCATGTCAATACAAAACTCCCTTAAAATGATAGTCATTAAGTGAGCTAAGAATGGAAAATTTGATAAATTATTACTTTCTCAAACAGATGAAAATTTTAAATTTAAGATAACTAAAATGTAAATTGTTTTTTCGATATAGGGATAAAATGAAACTAATACCTATTTGAGAAATAGTCAAATTTAATATTAATTTTGAGGTAAAATAACATAATTCATTTGAAAGTATAGATAAAAGTTTATGTTTAGTATCCAACGAATTATATACTAGATTTTTATGCCCGATGAGATTAAATGGAATAAGATAAAATTCCATTTTCATTAAGAAAATATTTTGTAAAGTGAAGTTATAATTTTGTAATCTAAATAATGAATGAAGAGTATATAAAACTGAAAGCATGTTAGAAAATGAGATTTTTTACCAAACCGAATGCAAATATAAAACCAAATTACAATATAATTCAATGTATTTAAATGTTATAGAAATAATAGAGTATATGAAAGTTCAAAAAACATATCATATTCCACTATAGTGATTGAATTGAAATCACAAGTTTGAATTTTGAAAAAAATAGATAAAAAAATATAATGAGGAAGTGAAAACATTGTGTGTGAAAAAATGTATCAATACACATATAACATTATAGTTTCTTAATACTATTATTCATGGAGGAACCAGAGATGATTGGGTTCGCACAAATAGAAATTGAGAATAATGGGTAGTGATATTATAGGCTATGATGGAATCTAATGGTTATTGAGTATCTTATAGGATACAATGAATGGGAGGGGAGATTGGAGGAAAATATTGAAGGATATGGTGACATTTACATTGATAAATCATAAAGTTTCATATAATTATAGTGAATATTATAGGGTATGAATTTGGAAAAAACCAATAAATTTGGAGAAAAAAATATGGAACATGTATTTAACATATATATCGTCAATTGTTTTTGTACATTTTACATCTAGAAATACGTGTGAATTTATATATGGACTTTTTAATCAGAAAAGTTTAAAATATATAACCATATAAGATGATGAAATTCAATAAAATTAAAATATAAACTCAAATTTACATGAAAAAGTTAAAATAGAATCACTAAAACACCAATAACTAAATAGAAATATAAAGTAAAAGGAATATATTTGAATGATTTTTTAATGTAGGAGTAAATTATAGATGGAATAAATTATTTAATATCGTTAGGTACCATTATGAAATTTATACAATACTTGAGTAAGTTGATTGGGATCATGAAACATAAGAAACACCCTATAAATAAATTAACAGTAGTGTCAGATTGAATGACTACTCATATTCTTGATAAAGGTAGCTAGAAGAAACTAATAATATTCAATCGTATAAGAATATCCCCATTCATACTTGTGTAAATGAAATAAACTCATCCCCATTATATTGAAAGAACAAATCATACCTCTTTTAATGTTATACTCAATACCGGTGATTCACCTTCCATTATAAAGCGAATTAAAATATGGGTTTGTAAATTTTAAATGTATTACTTTTTTACCAAGTGTAGGATGATTTTATGGACATACCACTGCAAACTCAAGTGACTATGATGTAGAATAATGAATTAAAATTCTATTTTTTGGAATATTTAAAACTCATGGGTTTCTTGGATGGTTTAAATGAAATGACTAAGTTTATACATGATCTAAAAATACATTCATTTCATAGCTGAACTTTCATAGGGAATTAGTTTTTTATTTTCCACATACATGGCATCATCTAAATTTTTTTGATGTAATCTTATGGTGTTTTTAAATATTTGTAGACACATTAAAAAAAACATATGGTAGAGTATGTTCAATGCATGAAGAAATGGTATCCAAGTGCTTTTGAAGATTCTATAAGTATTTAGAAATGGAGAATCTTGTTTAGGGGTGAATAATATGATCAGAAACCAAAATTTATATTTATTGTTCATTGAAAACATGTTATAGAAGTTCAAATTCTCAAAGATGGTTATGAATTCCACCCTAATGTTTGATCTTTATTGTCTTGTATTTTAAAGAATGAAGAATAAAATCTTGGAATTTGGGAGTACATGTATAGACAAGGGAGGATCAATGGGAATTATGGTTGGTTTAAAGTGAAATTATGCTAGAATCACTTCATGCATGCTAATGTGAGAAAGCTTGATGCAGAATTCTGAAATATGCTTCTATTTTAAGGAATTAATGAAACAAATGTATATTATAGGTGGATTAAATCAGTGACCAATTTTATAGATACTGTAAAAACTATTTCATGTTATATCCAAACCATAAAAAGAAATAATTTTATAATCAATAATTGAAACTATCATATAAATTTATTTTTTGTAATGTTCTCATTTTAAAAAACTTAAAAACACCTTAAAAGTACATCAAGGCAGTATTGATGATCATGGATTAAATGGAAGAAGGAGGTGACATGTAGAATGGAGTTCACACATTTAACTATAACTATAGATATTCATGATATTTATTTACAAACATAACAAACATAAATTATATATAAATCAAACTCACTAAAATGTAAATTTAAATATTAGAAAAATATCTCATAAAAGAACATTATAAAATCTTTAGGTGTCCACAAAAAAAAATTCTGTTAGGTCCAAAATGGGATTAGATTCCTTGATGGTGGGGGTGAATATGGTTCTGGATATTCTTTTCAAACTTTCCCCTTCTCCACTAGATATTGAACTATTTATTACCGGGGTTACTAATTTTACTGCTTAATGTTAATTTTGATCTTATCCTTTATAACATTATATGATGATGATGCATAAAACTATATAAGGAAATAGAATACAAGGACATAAATATTTTTATTTGGTTCACCCTCATTGTCCATGTCAAATGAGCATAAAATCAGTAATTTGATGATATAACAAATCAAATAAGGAAAAATTCCAATACATGATAAAGGATAAATCACATCTTTGACCAGGATCGCTGCGTTTATAATGTTTAGGGATAAGACAGTACTTCCCAAGGGTCACTCCCTAAATGTTTCCATAATTTTCTCACCATTGTTGGAAATGATCACCATCATACAATTTCTTTTCCCACTACCATTGAAAGGATCCACAAAACTTTATAGACATTTGGGTCCCTTTATTAGAAATAATGAATCCTCAATTTAAGATAGATGTTCTATTGAAGTTTTTTTGAGATTCTCCCTTACTTATATGAAAATTCCTTGAAGAATCACTTCCATATTCAATACAGATAGAAAAATATTCTCTTCTCTATAGACACAAAAATAATCTCCAATTTGGATCATCCATGATCTTCACTAGATTCAAAAATATTCCTTTCACTTCCTTGGATGTATTAGAGAATAAATGTCTACTACAAGTATCATTGAATGATGAAAACCCACATCCTTCATCCTTTTATTCTGAATTCCTATATGATAATGATACTTATCATAGGATAATGTAGGGACTTATCACCGTGAGAAAGACTCTATTATGACACCTCTACATGAGACCCTGGTGCATAACCTCATTTTTGATATTCAGGCACATACTATTGTGTGGGATTCTGGTTCATAACACTTTCCATGAGATCCTAGCTCACAACCATTTACATGAGATCTTGTTACATACCCTTTACAAAGATTGAAACCCATAAACCCTTTTAATGAGATTGTGGTGTGTAAACCTTTGTCTGAGATCCTAGCGTGTAACCTTGTGTGATATCCTAGCTCGTAACCCATTACATGCTTTGTGCGAGTTCCTGACATGAGACCCTTTTCTTTCTTTGTGTGAGATCTTGTTGAGAGACACCTTTTGAGCCTTGTGTGAGATCCTAGTGTGAGGGAAATTTCTCAATTTTCAGGATACATTGTTCAGATCATGATAAAACTTATGTGATGTCAATCATGTATCTTCCTTCACGACATCTCTCCGTGTTCATCCTTTATGTGCTCTATCTGCAAGACTCCATCTCAGATGTGGATTCCAATAAATCTTTTTTGAAAAAATTCATGAGTCATTAAGGATGGGTGAGGGTTATTTATAGGCATAAATCCACTACCTTATCTCAGAATATAACAGACAACCCTCCATTACACTACCACAACAATCACCATCATGTGCTCCATGAGATCCCCTCATGAGATCAATTGACAATCATGCATTGGTATGTGATGTTGTCTTCCATTGTTTTTCATGATACATCATGAGATCCATATAAAATCATGATAATTTCATGATATCCCATCATAAGATCCAAGGTCAATCATGAAGTTTGAGATATACCATAGTCATATCAAAAGTCAATAATGTGGTCACTAGATTTAGAATGGTTTTAAGATACCTACATAATTAATATCTTTTCCTTATCTTCATGAGCATCATTATATCTATTTGTAATATCCTTTTAAAACCCTGATTTGTCATCATGTGCTTCCCAAGATATGAAAGTTCGATAAATTAAGACATTCACACTCCATGAGATCAGTTAAAACATTAATGCTTTGTGAGATTAGACATCTCAGCCTCGTGCGATATCAGACATTTCATGATTTCATGAGATCGAACATGTTAACATTTCATGAGACCAGATATTTTTTCTTTAGAATGATCAAATATTTTTCTTATTCCCAATATTATACATTTCATACTTTCACGAGATCATACAATTATCTCTTTCATGTGTTAAGTTATTTTTTTCTTAAGTGATATTAAATTTATCACACTCAATATTCATTGGTTATTTGGAAACCATCCATTGTCAACACCATCAAAACTATTAGTGAAAAACAATAAATTTTAAATAACTAGCAAGGAAGATTTTTTCCTAAAAATATCTCCTTTTGGTTTGTTGAAAACTCTTCAAATTTTTATACCATGTTAAATATTCTTCAATTTTCTACTATAAATTTTCTTCTTTACAATTATGATTGCATTTAGAGATTTACTCAACACAAACTCTAAGCCCACACGAGCGATTCTTAGGACGAGAAAAAATATTATCATGTAAAGTTAATTTGCGAATCACCTAATTCCCAAAATTTTCAACATATTTCATCACAAACCCCATCTATTGTGATATATAACCTTCGATCGAAAATATTTAGAAGCACATATTATAAAATCCCCTATCACTACTCCCACAATCAGATTCTACCTTATCTTGATTAATAATTTTTATCCCTTTTAATAGACACAATTTCTCTCCCATTATGAATGAATGTGAAGGCCACTTTTTTGTGGTATATAATAGGGTAAAGAACAAAGGTCACTAATTTAGTGAAAAATACACTATACCTCGGGGAGAGGAAGTTCCACTTCTACAAAATTTTATTTGTGTGGAGTAAACCAGACTTCCAGAGAAAGTCCTGAACACTCCAATACCTCTCTGGAGAAGGCCTTCATCAGAATTTATTCAACCTATAATTATGCAGGCACCTACTCCAACTTCTTAAGGGAATAATCAAAATTCTTCATGATGATGTGAAGTTTGATTTATGTGTGGTTTTTACTTTAGTGATGGACTGTATTTTTTCTAATATTTATAGCACTTGAATTGTCACAATGAATACCAATCATAGACTTCACTTTAATCTCCCCCTTTCTCATAGAATTCAACAGCGGAGTTAGTCAATTATAAATTTACTGTCCCTTAGTCAATGATATGTAGTCATTTGTTTTTTGATAATAATGAAAATCACAAGTGGTACATATTAATATTTTATATCAAGGAATCCTGATAAAGATAAATTACTCTCCCCCTTTGATTGTGCACTACTTCTTAGCCCGTGAGATATTATATGTTAATATCTGAACACCATAGGGCCATGTCAAAAATATTAAATTTCACTTTGACTCTATTTATCATTATTGTATTGGAACATTTCTTATTTTATCACTTTATAAGACCATAGACATATTTGCTTTAAATTTCTATAGTAGAAAATTATTTTAAGCAAGTGAAATTACCACATGACATTGGGTGATTGAAAGATCCTATAATATTTCTGAGCCATGACTCTTTCTAGGATAAAATGTTTTAAGAAAATAAACACCAATGTTTTACCTATCACTCACCTTCCTCTATATATTCTAGTAGCATGACATCCTCAATTATTTAGAGGACTATTATTTCAAATAAGGCTCTATCTTTTAGAGTGCTTATCACAATGTATACCCAAAAACCTATAGTTTCATGATATATTGAAAGTAGGAATATAATACCAAATTTTAAGAATATAATATATAATCATGAAATACATGAATGATTCATATTCTCCCCTAACCCATCTTTTATCGATATTAAAATAACACTTGAACTGAGGTGTGATATAAATGGTTGAATATTGAATGTGACTTAGAACCACTGGATCATTATATATATATTTTATAGTTCTCAAATTTCATATCATACTCTTCATCACATAATATCCCATATGTGAAATTTAAGAGGTTGGATTCTTCTTGTTGCATATATTTCCATTCAACTTCATGCACTCGTTCTTTTTCACCACACACACCCCCATCAATTTAATCTCCCCCTCAGTACTACACAACATTAAATAGGTATAAGGAACATTTAATATATTGGTAGAGGGGTACATATGGAATCTTTAAAAAGAGGACTGTGGTCAATCCTAGTGGATCAACCAATTAATACATTATTTCAAAGAATCATACTCTTTATGTGATTATTCCAACTACCCAAAAAACTTAAAATCTTATAGACATATGAATAAATATTCATTACCCACATAAAAAGTCTTATTCTGATATGTAGATTATGTAGTCTTGGAGTATTTGAAAATTGGACAATTACACCCTCTAGTATATATTTTCTTCTTTGATTATCACCAATATACAAAATTTTCATGAATCTTTATTTGAGCAGGAATGTTTTCACTGGTTCTCTACTATTTCTTATTCATCAATTGAAGGGATATTTATCTTTTCTTTTACTTCTCACCAATTGTAATGACATGGGAATTTTTTAAGGCATTTGTATCCATCTTTATTTTATCATTTATCTGAGTCACATCACCATTTCTTATTGTGGTTGAGTCTTAAGCTTAATTTAAATTATTTCTAATCAAAACTGAGGAATTTACTCCCTATTTCTTCCATGTTTACCCACATTATTTCCAAGATCGATATTGTGAGTGTAATAGATGAGGTGATTGATATGCCTTTAATTGAGGTCATTGTGATTGCCTTAAGGCTGAAATCCTATTTTTCAACTTATCACCATGTCTTCCAATATTGTTTTTCATTATAAACTTCTATAGTTGGGGATATACTTATCGGTTAATTTTGCACCATTTATTTATTCTTTCTATAATTTATTTCCAAATTCCCATGATTATGAAATATAAAATATCCTTCATCAAAGAAATACATTGTTTAATCATTTATCAGTTAAGATGTTGATTCACCCAGAGTCCTTCTGACATTGATCAATTGGTCTTCATGAAAATACTCATCGTGTGTCCATGTATTCCATAATAATTGCATTTGACAGATAATTTTCTCTTAGTGTCATTTTATTTAAAAATTTCTGAAGGAATATAATTATTCACATATTTAATAGAATTTATGAATTTAAAATAAGAAATATATTCCAATAAATCAAAATAAAAAATTGAAGTAGGGCCATGCATCCCACATAAATAGTACATGTGGTCATTAATTCATCTAAAATATTTTCTATGTTTGTCTTCAGTGCCTACAAGATTTTCCTTTTAATAGAACTATTCCAAACTCTCTTCCGATCATGCATGGGATAGGGTTTATCATATATGATACTAGTTTGTTTCAAAAACTTGTTGTCTTTTAGGATGAGAAAACAATTTCATGTTTTTAATTTAAAATTTAAAATTTACTTTTCATTTTTTATAACTTTAGAAAGGAAATTCAAATAATAAATTCAGAGAATCCTTTAATTTGTACTTGCCTTTGGTAATAGGTTACTACATTTCTATCCTGAATGATTCTAGCTCTTCTCCCAACTGTTGAATCATCATATTCCATGATTCATGTTGATCATTATTTAATCTATTGATATTCTTCCCACTACTCATCTCATATTCCAATTCTAATGTGAGCTTATCTAATGCATCAATTTTTTCATTTATTTTAAAATACATATGAGCAATAGAGTATTTTAAACACCCATTTTATTATTGTATACTTTTATTATCATGAAATAGTTTTTAATGGTGTGTACCAATATTATCATTTTTGGATACAAAATTCTAATTTTATTTTTAGTTTATGGTTTTCCCTTTATCATTAAATTTTAATTTTTTAATCTCCATAGATATATTTTTTGATTATTTAGATAGAGATTCATTAATATCCCTTAGATATGTGATGACATTAAAAATCCTTTTATTTATTCCTTTTTTATTTTTGACATAAATTTTATGCACTTGTTTCTAGAAATATCAAGATTTATTTTATTTATCCAATTTCTAATCTGATACCTTTTTTATATAGAAAACATAAATTTTTTTTCTCATTGTAATTTATTCATCATATATTTTTTCCACATAACTTGGAATATCAAGTTATTCAATCATTCCAGAAGCATCATCGAATGAGAAAATATTTCTGCTATATGATTCATCTAAACCATTATTTAATACATTTTTTGTTTCTTTCAACTAAATCTCACTCTTTTCATAGAAACTTTAACACTAAGGAATTCTACCAGAATATTAATTCTTCTTTGATGTTTTGACCTTTTCTACGACTCACCAAAATTATAGTAGATGGAAAAATCAATATCAACTATCGAATTATAATTTTTAGGGATAAAATAAAATGAAAGTAACTTGGCCCTAGAAAGATCTCCACTTGATTACAAGTCTTCCTTCCACTAAATTGGGTCTAGTAGTGAAAACAATCCTTTTGTATGTGTCATTTAATTTTGTAGACACACTGTATTATTCATCTTATGAATTTAGATATGACAACGATATGTCTCACATGGTAATATTGGAATGCCTCTCCTTGAGAAAGACTCTGGATTGATGCACCTATGTGAGAACCTGGTTTATAACACCTTTCTTGGGATCCTGGCACATACCCTTGCACAAGATCCCAACACACAACCCTTTATATGAGATCCTGATAGGTAACCATTTGTGTGAGATCCTGGTATGTACAATTTCCTGCGATCCATTTTTTAAACCACCTTTCACAAGATCCAAATGTGAAGCCCTTTGGGTGAGATACTAGTGCATACCATTATGTGAGTTCCTGGTGTATAAACCCTTTCATGTTTTGCATGATATCATGGCAGAAGACCATTTTTGTGCTTTTCATGAGATCCTAGTATGTGACCCCTTTTTTTATTTTCATTCTATCATAGTGCAAGAAAAATGTCACGCCTTTTTTGAAACATTGTTCAGATCATGCATAACACTTACATGATGTCGTTCCCATATATTCCTTCATGATATCTCTTCGTTAACCTCCATCATGATATCTCTATACAATACTCTTTAAAAAATGTTTCTTTAGAGTTTTTTTTAATAAAAACAACATCAGTCATTAAGGATGTGTTATGAGGTATTTATAGATATAAATCCACCTATTTAACTACACAAATTGAAGATAACTATCTATTACACTGCCACAACAATCAACATCATATGTTCTGTGATATCTCATCATGAGATCAATTGAAAATCATGGAATGGTTAGTGATGTTTTCTTCAAGTACATTGCATGATGCATCATATATCCTAATACAACCATGAGTGGGGCATGAGTTCCCATCTCGAGATCCAAAAAGAATCTTGCACTTCATGAGATACGAAGTCAATAATGTGGTTTACTGATTTTGAATTATTGCGATATACCTATTTCATTTCCATATTTTTCTTGTTTTCATGCACATTGTGATATATCATCATGGGATTTTCTTTAAAATCATGCTTTGTCATCATGCACTTCTCAATATCTCAATGCAATATCAGTTCAGACACTCTCGATCCATGATATTAGTTCAACCATTCAAACTCTATGATATCTAACATCTCTCCCTCATGTGATATCTGGCATTTCAGCATTCATGAGATCAATCATATCATCATTGCAAGAGATCAGACATTCGTGATTTTGTGAGATGAAATATTTTAATCTTTGAGAGATTAGACTTTTAAATATTTTGTTATATCAGAACTTTTTCACTTGCATGAGATTAGTTATTTCACAACTGTGTGAGATAAAACCAATCACTCTTGCAAGAGATCAGTTTTGTCAGGATTATATGAGATAATAAATTTTGTAATTGCTTGAGATCTCTTATTTTGTTATTTAATGATATTAGATATCTCACTCTCATTCTTTAGGTCTTATTTGACAATCACCCTTCTCCAAAAACCTCAAACCATATAAAAAAACACAATCAACCCAAAATCACCATCATGAAGGATATTTTCCTAAAAAATTATTATCTTGAAGAGACTCTCAAGGTAATAATATTAACAGACTCAAAGCAGTTGATTTTAAATTCTAGAGAATAATCACTTTAAGTTATTTTAATGAGATACCTCTCATTATGGTTATATAGATTGTAACATCCCAGGTAAATAAAGAATAATAAATATTCATATTTATTAATATTTGAGAATTAAATATTAATTTTACATTAAAGGGGTTTCTATGTTCGATAGCGTACTGATACGCAATAATGATTTTCTTTGAAAACTTACATTGCACACTTGTAATATAATAATATTATTTTAAATGGTAGTTAACACGTAGCCATTGTATTGGCAGGAATGAATAGAAATAACTAAAATATGATTATATATATTTTTTAAATGTTTTTACATTTATCCAATAAAGGATAAAGGCTTAAAATACGAAAAGAATTCAATTTTAGGCATATATACTCTAATTTTCACTAAAGGTCAACTTATCACCTTTTCATGGAGAACCATCTTTAAATATAGTTTTGGTCACTCTTATACTTTCTATTAAACCAAATAAAACTATTATTTAGAATCAGGATATCAAAATTTACTTTGTGTAAATTTTTGGTATTTTTCCGATAAAGTTCATTTTTTAATGAATAGTGAAAAATGTTGTATTTTAATTCAAAACATATTTTTAATCTAATTTATTTATATGATTATATTATCGTTTGAATTGGTTTTAAAGTGAAATTAGAATATATTTTTACAATTTCATCCAATAGTGGTCATTGGAATTAATTTTACTTTGAAATTGGACTTAAACTAGTGTCAATCTTTTGATATATATTGTTTCATAAAAACACGCTATTTGTCATGAAAGCAGAAATTAATTATTAAATTAATCAATGAAACTTATATGTTTTGAATTTTTTAAAATAGACATCATTTTTGAATTCCGAATATCAAATATAGCTTATGGTGAATTTTTGGTATTTTTCTGAAAAAAGTCAATTTTTGATCAATAGTGAAACCACTAAGTGGTACTTAAAAAAACTGATTTATCATTTAAATAAAATTTTACCACCTCTATGTTTTGAATTTCCGAAATCCGACACACATGGTTGTCATTAAGAAGTAAAATTTGATTCAATGGGATTAATTTTTTTTGGTGAATAGTAACTTTTATGTTTTTAATCGCGATTAGAGGTAATTAGTGTAGTTTATGGTAAAAATAATGTTTTAATAAAATGAAATGAACTTGAAACATGTCTTACCCTTATTGGATGTGTCATGGACGACCAAGAAAATCCATGGGTCAACTTGGGGACCCCATGGAGCCACTTTGGTAGGAAAATGACATTAATATCTTTTTATTTAAAGTTAAAAAAAAATGTCACAAACATGAGTTGTTTTACTAAAACAATTTTTAAATGGGTTTATACAAGTCATATTTTTTACTATAAATATTCATTGGAAATATAAAATTATTTCCTACATCATAGTATTTGTTTTATAAATTTTAGACATTAAATAAATTAAATTATTTATGACACCATGATGATGCAGCGATTACCTCATTATTTAATGATATATATAGAATGAAAAGATAATGTAAAATCTAAGACCTATACATGTCAAAAACCTATTGTATGGGTCGATTTAGAACTATTATCACCTTATCCTCTATATATATAATTGTGGGACCCTTTTTATCTGAAAATAATTTTATAATAAAGTATCTTTTATTAACTTTCCAAGAGTGCCCCTCCTCTCCTCTTATAAAAGGCCCCCAACTCTACAACCTTACCCACACTTCCAAAGCATTTGGATCGGCCAAACACTGTCCATTTTGTCTCTCCACATTCCTATCTTACTCCTTGAAGCCTCACTTTGGGAAGAAGTCTTCCCAAAGAAGCCTTTGAGCTCAAATTAAAAAGATTTACCCGTTTTAAAGGCAGTGTTTTCTCTTGTGTTCTTATGTTTTATTTTTCTTCTCCAACCCTCAAACTCTTTTTATTCATCTATTTTGTAACAACAAAAGTATCATAAATATACGAAGATTTTTTTATAATAAGGATTCGAGATACACTTACACACACCTTCATCTAATGGCTAAAGAACATATTGTTTCTGTGGATTGCGAATTTCTGCCTCACGAAACGATGATTGTTCAACACTCATATAACACCTTCAAAGGTGGCCATTAAGATGACAATATATATATGATATATAATATGTTTATTTTTTACTTATGCTTGTTTATTTTTCATTTGTGTCATACCTTTATGGTTTCCATTGAGGATAACAAGATAATTTCATTTTAGGAAGTGCAGACTACCGCCCCCTCAAAGTGATTTGATTCGTTAATGCCATACGTGGTACGTATAAAGGATGGATTTAATGATATTATATATGATAATATAATGAAATTATAATATACCTTTTTATCATTATGATTTCACTCAATTAAAGTATGAGATAGAAATGAAAGTAGCGTTCATGCGTACGTACGACTTACCGTCTCCATGAACGGTGCATTTCATTTCTTACCCCCAAATATAATGTACTATTATAAGTACATATATATAATGGATATATATGTTTTATGTTACATCCAAATGATGAATATAATTCTGGAATTAAAATATACATAACTCTCATTTAGTTATTATTCCATTAATATGACATAGAAATGAAAGTAGCGTTCATGCGTACGTACGACTTACCGTCTCCATGAACGGTGCATTTCATTTCTTACCTATAAATGATTATGTAATATTATAAATACATGTATATGCTAGATATATATGATATATATGATATCCAAATCATGAATATCATTCTGGATATAATAAACCTTTGACCACATGAAAAATATGTAATTGTAATAAATCCACTTTCGACTGAAGAACCAAGTATCAAAAAAAAACAAAAATTATTAACAAAATAGATTAAATAATGTTTATAACATGGTAATAAGTGATATAAAAGTAATAATGAACTTTAAAAAGGTTCTTAATCAAGTAAAAATTAACTCAAGTTTATTATTCAGGACATTAAAGAACGATCGAGTCAAGTCGGACCCGAGGTAAGGGTCTTCATCTCAATCTCCTTTCATTGAGGCATATTTCGTTTTATACACAACTTTCTTTTATACGGTGTATAAAACCCTTTGACATTTACTTTTATATAAAAGGAATCTTTTTCTACGAAGTGTTTTACAAAACGAAAAAAAGGAATGTTTCTTTTAATGTACGCAGTGACAACGACCTTTTCCACCGCCGCGAGTATTATATGGTCTTTATCTTCCTCAACAAGCCGTATTGTTTTTAAAATGAAATAAATACCATATACTATTTTATCTATATTGGTATTGAAAATCTTTTTTTATAATGAATTTGTTATTTCAATATATTTGAGTGATATATTGTGACCAAAGTGTGGAAATGTTTTCTTTCCATTATATTTGTTTTATGTCTTATGATTTTATAATCGTACTTGGACATTTGATGGGTGGTTAAGTGATAAACCATATGACGGGTGGTGTCATGAATACCAGGATGGGTGGTTACATTATAACCTCCAATGCATTGGGTATGGAAGTCATCCATATGGCTATTCCATTAAGTGATATGTGTGGAAGTCGACCGTATGGTTATTACATTTATGTATGTTTATGTCCCAAGTTACGTTTATATGTTATGTGTTCTTTATATGGGTTTTATGGTAATATTTTGGTTACAAAAGGGCAATTAATGATCTTTTATTCAGTGAAGAGTTTTTACTACTTTATAAAGGTGAAGGTATTACATTGATAAAGTATACATGGTTTACTTGTTGTTTGAAAAACTAACAGATTTCATTCTTTGTGTATCCCATACTGAGATTTTTATGCTCACCCTAAGTTTTTTTGAAATGTTTTTCACAGGACTTAATGTGGAATAGGGTCAAGGATGGGATCAAGGGAAAGTCATGCTATCTAAAACATGGAACTAGACATGTTTCTTTTTTAGAGTTTTTATTTTATGGAATCTTAGTAGAATTGTCTACTTTGCAATCTTTTGAGATGTAATAGTTATGATCTAATTATCTAAAACTATAAACCTAAAAATATCCTCAATGGGAATTATTCATTTAATTCAATATTAAGTAATGTTTATGGCCGGGGCCTTATAGTTGGTATCAGAGGTCGGTTTAGACAACTTTTGGAGTTAGAAAATTTTTAAATTATAAATTAATTTGTGGTACGATTTAAATGATATAGAATTTAATGATTACCATGTTTATTCGCCTAAGATATTTCATGGTTAAGAATGGTTTTTCATAGAGGAAACAGAACAACTTTTCTGGGAAGGCATATAGAGGGAAATGACCTTTGAAATCTGTATCCTGAGATGGTCAGAATCAAAACTAAACTTTTTGTTGCAGTGATGGCTCAGTTGACTCAGGTTACTACCGAAGGAGTTGAAAAGAAGATTGGTGAATTCCCTAGTTTTGGCATTTCCTTCTAGGAATGGTGAGTTTTTTATTTACAGTGATGCTTCGTTGAAGGGACTTGGATGTGTCCTTATGCAGAATGATCAGGTAATTTCTTATGCATCACATCAATCGAAAACTCATGAGGTAAATTACCCCACACATGATTTGGAATTAGCTGTTGTTGTTTTCGATTTAAAATTTTGGAGGAATCATTTGTATGTATTAAAGTGTTGAATATATACCGATCACAAAAGTTTAAAGTATGTATTCACTCATAAATAATTGAACATGAGACAAAGGAGATGGATAGAATTAATCAAGGATTATGATTGTACAATTCCTTACCATCCGGGAAAAGCAAATAAAGTGGCTGATGATTTGAGTCGAAAAAGTAATGCTTCATTAATGATGTTGCATTTGGAAGGTGATCCTTTGGTTAAATATTTGATGAACTTTGGCATAGAAGTTGTTGGTGTAGGATGTCCTTCTGTTTTGTTTCAAGTATCAGTGAAATATTCTCTATCAGACAGAATCAAGCAAGAACAGAAGCAAGACAGTGAGTTGCAGGAAAAGGTAGAGCCGGTTCAGAAGGGTAAGTTGCATGAATTCAACATTGATAATGGTTGTGTTTTGAGATTTGGGAAGATATTGTGTGTGCCTTGTGATTCACAGTTGAAGAGAGAGTTGTTATGTGAAGCTCATAGTTCTCCATTTTCAGTTCATCCAGGAAGTACTAAGATGTATAGAGATCTTCGAGAGTATTACTGGTGGGAAGGAATGAAAATAGATTTTGCTGATTTTACTGTGAAGTGTTTGACGTGTCAGCAGGATAAAGAAGAGCAGAAGTTACCGAAAGGGATGCTTCAGCCTTTACCGGTGCCAGAGTGGAAATGGGAAAATGTATCCATGGAATTGTTGTGGGATTACCGAGGACATCTCGAGGTAATAATGCAATCTGGGTTATTGTTGACCTCTTGACTAAATCTTCTCATTTCCTTCCTATTCGAGATATATTCTCTCTAGATCAACATTCTCGATTGTATCTTAAAGAGATAGTCATGTTTCATGGAGTTACCCTCTCCATTGTATCTGATCGTGATCCTAGGTTTACATATAACTTTTGAAAAGGCCTTCAAAATTCGTTGGGTACTGAATTAAATTTTAGTACAGCTTTTCATCCTCAATCAGATGGGTTGTCAGAACAAACAATTCAGACTTTGGAGGATATGCTACGTGCTTGTTCGATGGATTAGCAGGGATGTTGGGACCCGCATCTTGCTTTGGTTGAATTTTAATATAATAATTGTTTTCATTTCAGTATACAGATGGCTCCGTTTGAGGCATTATATGGGAAGCGGTGTCGAACTCTAGCTTTTTGGGATGAAGTGGGTGAATGGAAGCTAATGGGACCAGAATTGGTAGAAGAGATGGTAGAAAAAGTTCAGATGATTCAGAAACACAAGAAAACAGCTCAGAGCAGGCAGAAGAGTTATGCGGATAACTGGAGGAAGGATCTATCTTTCGAGGTAGGTGATCATGTTTTTCTCAAAGTTTCACCATGGAAAAGTGTGATGCGATTTTCTATGAAATGAAAGATGAGTCCAAGGTTCATTGGATCATTTGAAATTCTGGAGATATTCGGATCAGTTGCATACAGAGTGGCATTAACTCTGATTTTATCTCAGGTACACAATGTTTTTCATGTTTTGATGTTGAGAAAGTATATGCCAGATCCATCTCATGTTTTGAGCCCAGAGGTAGTCCAGTTGGAGTAGAATCTCTCTTATAAAGAACAACCAGTCCAAGTTCTTGACCGAAGAGTGAAAGTGTTGCGAAATAAGGTAATTCATCAGGTAAAGGTTTTGTGGAAAAACCATATGGTTGAAGAGGAAACATGGGAATCTGAAAATGCTATGAGGGATAAATACCCCCACTTATTTTGATAAGTGAATAAAATTACGAGGAAGTAATTCCAAAAAGGGGGGAAGGATGTAACATCCCAGGTAAATAAAGAATAATACATTTTCATATTTATTAATATTTGCTAATTAATATTAATTTTACTTTAAATGGGTTGCTATGTTCGATAGCGTACTCGATACGCAACAATGAGTTTCTTTGAAAACTTACGTTGCACACTAGTAATATAATAATATTATTTTAAACGGTAGTTAACACGTAGCCGTTTTATTGGTGGGAATGAATAGAGATAACTAAAATATTATTATATATGTTTTTTTAATGTTTTTACATTTATTCAATAAAGGATAAAGGTATAAAATACGAAAAGAATTCAATTTTAGGCATATATAATCTAATTTTCACTAAAAGTCAACTTATCGCCTTTTCATGGAGAACCATCTTTAAATATAGTTTTGTCCACTCTTATACTTTCTATTGTACCAAATAAAACTATTCTTTAGAATCGGGATATCAAAATTTACTTTGTATAAATTTTTGGTATTTTTCCGATAACGTTCATTTTTTTAATGAATAGTGAAAAATGTTATATTTTTATTCAAAAACTATTTTTAATCAAATTTATTTATATGAATAGATTATCGTTTGAATTGGTTTTAAAGTGAAATTAGAATATATTTTTACCATTTTATCCAATAGTGGTCGTTGGAATTAATTTCACTTTGAAATTGGACTTAAACTAGTGTCAATCTTTTGATATATATTGTTTCATAAAAACACACTATTTGTTATGACAGCAGGAATTAATTATTAAATTAATTAATGAAACTTATATGTATTGAGTTTTGTAAAATAGACATCATTTTTGAATTCGGAATATAAAATATAGCTTAGGGTGAATTTTTGGTATTTTTTTGAAAAAATCCAATTTTTGATGAATAGTGAAACCATAAAGTGGTACTTAAAAAAAACTGATTTTTCATTTAAATGAAAATTTACCACCTCTGTGTTTTGAATTTCCAAAATCCGACATAAATGGTTGTCATTAAGAAGTAAAATGTGGTTCAATGGGATTAAAGTTTTTTGGTGAATAGTAACTTTTAAGTTTTTAATCACGATTAGAGGTAATTAGTGTTGTTTAAGGTAAAAATAATGTTTTAATAAAATTAAATGAACTTGAAACATGTCCTAACATTATTGGATGTGTCATGGCCGACCATGAAAATCCATGGGTCAACTTGGGGACTCCATGGTGCCACTTTGGTAGGAAAATGACATTAATATCTTTTTATTTAAAGTTAAAATAAAAATGTCACAAACATGAGTTGTTTTTCTAAAACAAATTTTAAATGGGTTTATACAAGTCATATGTTTTACTATAAATATTAATTGGAAATATAAAACTATTTCCTAAATCATAGTATTTGTTTTATAATTTTTAGTCATTAAATCAATTAAATTATTTATGACACCATGATGATTCTTCGATTACCTCATTATTTAATGATATATATAAAATGAAACGATAATGAAAAATATAAGATATAAACATGTCAAAAACCTATTGGATGGGTGGATTTAGAACTCTTATTATCTTATCCTCAAAATATATAATTGTGGGACCCTTTTTATCCGAAAATCATTTTATAATAAAGTATATTTTCTTAACTTTCCAAGAGTGCCCCTCCTCTCCTCTTATAAAATGCCCCCACCTCTTCCACCTTACCCACACTTCCAAAGCCTTTGGCTCGGCCAATCCCTGTCCATTTTGTCTCTCCATATTCCTATCTTACTCCTTGAAGCCTCACATTGGGCATAAGTCTTCCCAAGGAAGCCTTTGATCTCAAATCAAAAAGAGTTACCCGTTTTAAAGGTAGTGTTTTCTCTTGTGTTATTATGTTTTATTTTGCTTCTCCAACCCTATAAACTCTTTTTATTCATTTCTTTTGTAACAAAACCAGTATCATAAATATACTAGGATGTTTTTATAAGAACTATTCTAGCTACACTTACACAAACCTTCATCTAATGGTTAAAGAGCATTCTGTTTCTATGGATGGCGAATTTCTGTCTCACGAAACGAAGATTGTTCAACACTCATATAACACCTTAATAGGTGGCCATTAAGATGAAAATTTATTTATATATGATATATAATATGTTTATGTTTTACTTAATCTTCTGTATTTTTCATTTTTGGCATACCATTATGGTTTCCATTGTGGGTGAACACGATAATTTCATTTTAGGAAGTGCGGACTACCGCCCCCTCAAAGTGATTTGATTCGTTAATGCCATACGTGGGACGTATAAAGGATTGATTTAATTATATTATATATAATAATATAATGGAATTATAATATACCTTTTTATCATTATGATTTCACTCAATTAAAGTATGAGATAGAAATGAAAGTAGCGTTCAAGCGTACGTACGACTTACCGTCTCCCTGAACGGTGCATTTCATTTCTTACCCCAAAATGTAATGTAATATTATAAGTACATATATATAATGGATATATATGATGTATGTTACATCGAAATGATGAATATAATTCTGGAATTAAAATATACATACCTCTCATTTAGTTTTAATTCCATTAATATGACATAGAAATAAAAGTAGCGTTCATGCGTACGTACGGCTTACCGTCTCCATGAACGGTGCATTTCATTTATTACCTCTAAATGATTATGTAATATTATAAATACATTTATATGCTGGATATATACGATATATATGATATCCAAATCATGAATATCATTTTGGATATAATGAACCTTTGACCACACGAACAACATGTAATTGTAAGAAGTCCACTTTCGACTGAAGAACCAAGTATCGAAAAAAAATTATTAACTTAAAAGATTAAATAATGCTTATAACATGTTAATAAGTGATATAAAAGTAATAATGAACTTGAAAAAGGTTCTTAATCAAATAGAAATTAACTCAAGTTTATTATTCTGGACGTTAAAGAACGATCGAGTCAAGTCAGACCCGAGGTAAGGGACTTCGTCTTAATCTCCTTTCATTGAGGCATATTTCGTTTTATGCACAACATTATTTAATAAAGTGTATAAACCCCTTTTACTTTTACTTTTATACAAAATGAATCTTTTTCTACGAAGCGTTTTACAAAACGACAAAAAGGAATGTTTCTTTTAACGTACTTGGTGACAACGACCTTTTCCGCCGCCGCAAGTATTATTTGGTCTTTGGATTCCCCAACAAGCAGTAATGTTTTTAAAATGGAATAAATACCATATACTATTTTATGTATTTTGGTATTGAAAATGGTTTTTTTATAATAGATTTTTTATGTCAATGTATTTGAGTGATATATTGTGATCAAAGTGTGGAAATGTTTTCTTTCCATTATATTTGTTTTATGTCTTATGATTTGATAATGGTACTTAGACATTTGATGGGTGGTTACGTGATAAACCATATGACGGGTGGTGTAGTGAATATCAGGACGAGTGGTTACATTATAACCTCCAATGCATTGGGTATGGAATTCGGCCGTATGGCTATTCCATTAAGTGATATGTGTGGAAGTCGATCGTATGGTTATTCCATTTAAGTAGGTTTATGTCCCAAGTTACCTTTATCTGTTATGTGTTATTTATATGGGTTTTATGGTAATATTTTGGTTACAAAAGGGCAATTAATGATCTTTTATTCAGTGAAATGATTTTACTACTTCATAAAGGTGAAGGTATTACTTTGATAAAGTATACATGGTTTACTTGTTGTTTGAAAAACTAACAGTTTTCATTCTTTCTGTATCCCTTACTGAGATTTTTATGCTCACCCCAATTTTTTTTTGAAGTTTTTTTCATAGGACTTAATGTGGAATAGGGTCAAGGATGGGATCAAGGTAAAGTCATTATATCCAAAACATGGAACTAGACATGTTTCTTTTTAAGAGTTTTTATTTTATGGAAACTTAGTAGATGTGTCTACTTTGTAATCTTTTGAGATGTAATAGTTATGATCTAATTCTCTAAAACTCTAAACCTAAAAAGATCCTCAATGGGAATTATTCATTTAATTCAATATTAAGTAATGTTTAATACTGGGGCCTTATATAGATCCTAAATTCACAATATAATTTTGCTATAGATAATGCTGACATAGTAATGGTCATTTTTCATACCTAAAATTATAGAATAAAATTAAAAAAGTTAAAAAATGAAGAGAAGAAGAGAATGAATAAAAATAAAATTGGAAATAAAAATTTTCATGGAAACTAACTTTTTATACCATAAACAAAGTAGAATTAGTTTCATTTCTTATAAATGCACAATGGCCTCAAAATATTCCTTATTTAGGAGCTCTCTGAAGGTGATATATTTAGTTGATAAAAAATCATGAAAAAAAGAAAAAATATATTAATGGAATAAAGACCACTATATTAGTATTTTGTTACATTACCAATTTCCCAAGTCCTTATGAATTTTACAACAATTAATTCTTTAAATCAATGAGTCGGTAAGCCTAATTTGGAAATTCAACATGTAAAGTAATTCCCAAAACCAAAATAATCCATTATTATTGTAATATATAACCCAACTTCCGAATCAAATTTTATGAAAAAATCAGATTACATAAGAATTAAGAATTTTCATACATAAAATTTTAGAATAATAATTACATAAGTTCAAACACTAAGATAATAAGATTAAGAATAAATAAAAATGATAATTAGAAATAATTTTTCTAAAGAATTTCACTTTTCATACCCGAAACAAAATAGTGGAAGTTTCAATACTTCTTAATGAATAATGGACTAAGGAATTTTCACTTTTCTTAATTTATTGGTGGTGAAATATTTTGTTGAAACAAAACTTAATCAAAAATAAAATAATATTAAATGACATGGAAACTCATATAGAACAGAGAATTATTAATTACAGGTAAGGCAATGTCCAATGAAATAACCTATAATCAGCTCAAATCTAAATTAAAAAACATAAAATATTAATTCATCTCTATAAGTCACTCTATGATGCATAAATAAACAGTGTCCATGATTATATATTTTATTTTTTGAATTTAGTGAAGGGCCTCAAAATAATGGAAGGGAAGAAATTAGTCAGGATTAGAATATTATGAGTCATATAATTAATAATTTATTGGTATTTCTAATATATATTTGTTGCATGATTAACTAATTTATTATAGGAAAACCAATTTTTTTGATACATTAAATTTATATTAATGTAATAAATTAATTGTAAAACAATTTTTATAGGATTTAGAAGGAGCACCTACTCTCAACTACAATCTTCTCAGAATAGTATTCTGAAATTTGTGTATACTAAACATGGAATCAATGCAAACATGAACCTATAAATAGTTTCCACCCAAGAAGGAATTGAGGGAAAGTGTAGAAGTTAGTGATATATTTTTTAATGAGAAAATATAATTCAAAACTAGGTAACAAAGAAACATGAATGAGTTAAACAATGAATATTTAAAATTTATAATTAAAAGAATATAACAAGGATAGAAAATATCTTTATAGATTTAAAATAATGGATAAACATGAAAATTTTTTAACTCATAAAAATAATGTTGTATAGGGAAAATACTATTCTTTCATTGAATGCGTTATTTTGTACAACATACCAGAGTGAATGAAAATACAAAATATTCATGTCAAAATGTAATTCAGTGTATTTAAATGTGATACATGAATGAATCTATCTATATAAAATAAAATATAATAGGAAATGTCAACTTTTATTGATAATTTGTGTAACTCAGTAAATGTTTCAAGCATCAATTTTATAATGATAGGGATAAATTGATGTTGTTATTAAAGTTTAGTTGCTAATAAATATATGTTAAAAAATCATTCAAACCTACATATTTATTAACAGGTATATTAAAAAAATTACATAAAAAATAAATTGATATGAAAAAATAATTAGAATATGAATATCTATATTTGATTTGACATATATGAATATATATTAATAATCAATTAGAAAATAAATCTATTTTTCAAAAAAGATGAAACAATATGAACAATATTATATAAAAAATAAATTTTGGTTCATTTTGATTATAAAATAACAAATAAATAATGAAAGAGAAATGAAAATCAATAAACCAATGGTATTTTTAGTTTCAAAACCAAAAGGTTGGTACTTCATAAGCAAGAAAATCTATGAAAATTAGTTCATTGTTGAAAAGAATAACATATAAAAAAACCAAAAAAGTGAAAACTTTTAAACAAGATGGAGAAGGGATATGGGATGAAGAGTTTTTTGAGTTCATATGAAAGAAAAACATGATTTAGGGTAACCTTATTTGAGTATTCTAGTCTTCGAGTTTCAAAGTTAGTGATGAAGACCAATGTTCAACAATAAGACTAATATTTGGACAAGATGAGGCATAAGATGAAGGATGGTATAATACTAATTGACTTTTGATGTCGAAAGGATGGATTATGAGGATGTCTTCATCAGAGAGTAGGATAGAAGTGTCTTCAAGAAGATAATGGAAAACTATAAAAATATTTCAAAATTGGTATGTACAGGTCAACATCATCAGAAGGAAAGAGAGGGATAAACTTACAAGGGATGAAAAGGGTTGGAAGTTGGGTGATGTGTAATGGAGACTAAAGTATTGGGGGGACATTGAGAAGACGTTGAAAAAGTAACACAGATAGAGGGAGGAAAATATGGGAATAGTGGGAGATGATGGGAGGCCAATTAGAATAGATGGTGGGGAAGGGAAAAGGGGACTGGGAATAGGGTACAAAGGGAGTGAAACATGTACTTGGATCCACAATCTTTATAATGAATAATATATATATATATATATATTAAAAAAATATAGAAATTTATATATTTTTTAGAATTAAAATATATATATAATGATTTTATATATAATAATCTATAAGTTATACAAATATTACACTTTGGGTTGCTCAGGAATATATCGTACACCCCAAGCACTCTATGATGTTTCTATATGTTTATTCAACACTTTATACTCATGAAATTATTTTCCTATATTTTTATAATCCAATTAAAATTGAATAAGAATATGAATAAATCTTTAAAGCATGAGGTCAATTCACCAAAGTAGGTTCGAATTTCTAATCACTCTTAAACAGTAATTTCTGCATGGGTAAATGACCATTTCAGTAGAAACTATACCCATTAAAACCACCAAGTTATGTTTAAATTATCTTGAGGACATAATAGAATTATTATTCCACCATATGAAATTAAAAATCACTAATCGGAACCTAATATATAATTATTCTCATTCATTATAAATTTGAGTGACTTATTTACCTATCTAAAGAAATAAAATTATTTTCCATTTAACTTTTACTTTTATATTCACCTTTCCCTGACCAGTTCATCCGTTTAGACATGCCTAAACTTATATAGATCCCTATATCACCATGTTATTTTCATGATCATCATTCTGAAAATAAAAAAAATATTTTTATTACAAATTAGACTATTTATAAATAAAAAACCAAATATATGGAATTTAAATCAATAAGAAGTCCATAATTCACATATAAACACATACCAAGACCATGATAAAGGGATAGGTCATATGACTCAAGTGGAAAGTAATTCTCTTATGGTATAGTCCCATAGATTATCTAAGAACATAAGGATCCAATAATATCCAGAAATGAAAAAGATTACTATAAATGTACAATGGTGAAGGCCTGCATAATTTTAAAATATGATGGAACAATATAGTTGAATGAAAATTAATCAAGTAATAATTTTGAAATCTTTGTCTGCAAGTGACCATTGGTTGAAATTTTCCCTATGAAAGGGAATAAAACCTAATTACTCATGTTGTAATCTTAAAACACATTGGAATAATATAAGGAAAAAATAATAAAAGTCATTTTTCAATTATATGATAAAACATATTTCATGTAAACTAATATATTATGGATTAATATTTAGACTTAAGGAAATGAATATACCATTCAAAACAAGAAAATTGAAAGCGTGTAGATATCAAAGAAAATTACAATAAATGATTTCGGTTAGTTTCCAGACACATATATAATAAGGGAAATACAAAACTAGAAGAGTGTAGATTATAAGGATGTAAATATTAACTAGAACCTGAATAGTAGAATGTAAGAAACATACTATAGAGGAATGGAGTCAGGGGGTTTGAGGGAAGTCATTGGTTTGGGTGGACTGTGTATGGTTGTGGGAGGTGTAAAGTTGGTAGGTAGGGGGAACCACTAGAAAACTGACACCAATGGCTGGGAGGATGTGGAGAAAAAATTCATGTGAAGAATGAAGATGTGTCGGGGCCAGAAAGGGTATCAGCCATTAATTGGTGTTGTTATTGGGGAGGGCGGTGGTGAGCAGAGAATCATCATCAGCTTTAGGGGTGTTGACGGTGGTCCAAAGGAGTCCTCAAGGATGGAGTTGAGGAGGGTGTTGGAGAAAATCATCAGGGGGAGTAGATTTGGAAGCATTAGGGGAGGAGGGTTGCAAAGAGGAGGGATGACAACGCCATGGGAGATGTGTAACACCCCAATCTTCCACAGTACCTTTCCCTTTGAATAATACAATATCTTGCACTATATGTAACTTCAAGTTCTATAACACCATGACCAATCAAACAAGCCGTTATGAATCGTAATACCCACTTTTTGAAAAAATTTAAATTTTATTTTTGTAAATGGACCTAATTTTTGGATTAATAATATCAAAATTACCTTAGGGTGATTTTTTGGTATTTTTCTAAAAATATTCTAGTTTTTATTAACAGAGAAAAACACTATGTTATTATTTAAAATTGACTTTTTATTTAAATAATTAGGTATTCTATTTAAATTTATATTAGGTAAAAATATATACATATTACCTATATATGTTTAATGTAATTCATTGGAGTCATTTTATAATAATATTATATTTATATAATTTATTAAAATTTTTACCGTCTTTTATCCACCTTCTAGGCGCATTTGCAATTTTGCATCCAAAGTAATTTTACTACTTCAGTGAATTGAATTTCAAAAATCTGAGAGACCCAGTTGACATTAGTAAGTAAAATTTGGTTTAATAAGATGAAAATAATTTTTGGTGAATTGTAACTTTTGACTTTTATTTTTCTTGGTTAAAAGTAAATAGGGTAATTGTAGGTAAAAATGATATTATAATTATCCTAAAAAATTTCCAACTTCTGTTGGATAAAGTTTTTTTTCGACCTAAATCAACCTTAGGAAAAAAATATGATTCTTTTGGTCCACTTTTATTAGATTAGGACATTTATTATTATTTTATTTCTATAAGAGTTAAAAGTGATAAATTCAAAGTTTAATAACTAAACCATTTTTAATATAGGGTTATACATAAGATAAATTCGACAATAAATATTAATTATAATGAAAAAAATACTTCCTACATAATTTTATTTTATTTATAATTTGTAGTCATTAAATAATTAAATTTATTTACGATAGAATGATGATCCAACAATTACCTTATTATGGAAAAATCAAAATAATTGATATTATAAATATCTAAATAAATTTAAACTGAGACTTATGATGAATTACAATAATTTTCAATATTAATATGACATGTTTGGGTTGATTAAATAAAATTTTTTCTAAGTGATAAAGTTTTTATTACTTTCACAAAAACAAAATACCAAATAGTGTCCAAATTGACATAAATGAGTTTTTAAAACAAATATTGTATTATTAATTGATATAATATTCCTAAAAATCTACGGTTTTGAAAAAGGACTTACATAAGGTTAGATATATTAATAATGAACCACTTGATATTATCTTGGATTTTTGTGGTATATTTATTAAACATTTATTATAATAATACAAGAATACATGGTTAAAGTTAAACTATTTAACAAAGAATTAAATCTAAAAGATAAGGTTAATATAGGGACCAAAAAATATCTAAAACCTATTTTTTTGAGATATTTTCACCCAATCCCACCTTATCCTCGAAATAAATAATTTTGGAACCATTATAAATTGAATATTATTATATAATAAAATAATATTTCTACCTTTTCCTAAAGTGACCCTCACCTCCCTTTTAAAAGTGTACTTCCCCTGCTATTAATTTCACACCTCCAAATCGATTTGGCTTGGCCAAACCCTGCACAAATATCCTCCCAAATACCATGAATTATACCAAGAGGCCTTAATTTTATCAAAATTCCAACCTATGGATCCCTTTTGATCTAATCAAAAGGAAACACCCGAAGAAGAGGTAATAATTTCACCACCTCTTTCAAAGTTCCTTTCTTCTTCCACTTCCCCATTCTTTGTTGTTTCCAAAAAACAATAATAACTCCAGTCCCTTATACATAATGTGATTTTATTATAAATATGGTACAACCAGATTCATTATTCTATCCATCCTATGAATGACAAGTCACCATACATGCGTACGTACAACTTGCCGTCTCCACGTCGTGGTGTAGTTTGTTATTTAAACACTTAATTATTTGGATTAATATAATAATGAGTATAATTGATTTAAAAAATAAATATAACATGTTAATGATTATTTATATATGATATACCATCCAATTACATAAGATTCCATCATCAATAGAGTGGTATTTTCCGTCGTGCGTACGTACGGATTGCCGTCTCCATGAACGAGATGAGATTCATTCTCCATCGTAACCATGGAAGAATAAATATCATTTCATGGTTAAAAAAATGTTTAATAATTTAATATTATTATTCATTTTAATCAAATACATATTATCCATAAAAAATATGACTTACATAAAAAAACATATAAAGTAATACAAATCAATTAACACCTGAATGATGATACAACTTAAATATTATTAGCAACGAAATATTAGAAGATCATATATGATATCATATTTATGTATGTGGTTATTGTATAATTTAATAATAATGATTTAATAATTATATAGGTGGTTAACGTTACCTTTATCAAGTAAAATTGTAAGGTAAGGGTTAAATTTACAATTTCTTTATTATCTAAGGTTGTTTATATGTGAGTATATATTGGGACCTCTTTATCATCCACATCCATGTTTCTTAAATATATATTTCAAAAACATTTTTACTATTTCCTATACTATGGGTTAAAGTAATTTATACACTTGTTTTAATTTTTATAAAATTTTTATAAGGGAATCTTTCAATAATTTTCCAAATAGGGGCCTTTACGACCATTTTCGACATAATTAATGGAATAATGTTTTTTTAACTTATACGACGAGTGCTGCTATTTTCTATCATTATAACATCTTCAATGATTCTCTTACATGCTTATAAGATTATTTTCAAAATAAATGATTTCTTTTATAAATATGTCACTTTTAAATGATTTCAAAATAGAAAGAGATATTTCTCTCAAATAGTTTTGATTTCATCTATGTCAACATCCTTGGATGAATTCTACACTTGTTTGAAGTTGATTTATTATGATACAATATTCCATATTGTAATGAAGGTTTTGTAATGTGTTTAACTAGGGATGTTTTATTTTTATACCATTCATGGTTTATGGTTAAAGTATTAAGAATTTGTATGCTAGTTTTAATACGAATGTTTATGTTATGTTTCAACCTATTTATATAAGGAATGCATTGGATTTAGTAAGTGATGGGTAGAGCCCACTATAGTTCCTTGATGCATTGGTAGGTCTCATTACACAAACTAGTGTCTTGACATAAGGCCTTGAAAAAATCATATTTATTGTCTTAGCATGAGGTCATGACCATGTGTTTATAAAGTTTGTCATTATTCATATAATCATTATGAAATTGAATATTGATATTACATTTGATTATTGGACTAGTATAGTATATTTTTGAATAAGTTAATGGGATTATTTGACTTATCATTTCCATATTATTATGAAGTTTATGTTTAAAATGTGTGTGTTTTAGTTTTATACATTGCCTTAAAAGTTTATGCTAATTTATGAAACATTCCTCTATATTGTTATCCTTACTGAGCACCTGAGTACACCCCTTTCTATGTTTTATTTTTTCTAGGATGAGAAGAAGTATATTAAGACTGACTTGTATGGATAGTCTAAGGGATATGAATGTTTTCAAGGAGACAAAGTTGTTGTTGTTTTTCATTTTATAATGTAATGTAAAACTTATGTATGTATCTAGTACTTCCAAGGATACTAAACTAATTTTTCATTTGGGTTTTGATACCTTGTGATCATTCCAATGTTATATAATAAGGAACCTACTCTAGGTAACTAGGGTTCAGACTTTACAGTTGGTATCAGAGGAAGTTTAGAACAAACCTTGGAAGCTAGATTTTGAAAAACTCTGATTAGACAACATTACCGTAAGGTAGACATTGAGGATTAGTATAGAATAACTACCTTGAATTTTGGTAATGTAGAATGTTTTTGAGTTTTACAAGTAATAAATCATTGTCTGCATACGAGCAGGTAGAGACGGCTCTAGCACAGATGTACATAAGAGTGAAAACTCTGACAAGGAGTTTCGGGCTTGACCTGGGGTATCCTAGTACACGACAAATGGCCTTGCATCACTCTTGGTTATGACATTCTTGAAGGATATGATTAAGATAATTCACATTTTCTTTACAAATCATTTTGAAGGATTTATGAGTATATAACTTCTCAAACAAAGTTTTTTATGATTATGGATTATATCCACATCTGTTAAATTTATGTTAAGTGTTTTACAAGTTTGAAATTATATATTGCGATTCATAAACTAATCTAGTGTATTCCATTTTTTAGAAATGGATAATAGTGGAAGGAATGGAAATCATATTAACACTCGTAATCCATGTATGGATTGCGCTCCTACTAAAGATAATTATAGTGGAGCTGGTGATGAAACTGGTGTTGATCAATTTATCACCATACTAGGATAACTCACTTAGGTTATGAATAATAACCTTACCCATATGGATCACCCTGATCCACAGCACAGATGATCAATGTTAGACTGATTCATGAGGTAAAAACCAAAAACGTTCAATGGGACTACAAATTCATTTGTATCTGAGAAATGGATAAGTTCATTAGAGAAAATATTTCATTCTTTGGAGAGTAGGGAAAAGGAAAATGTTTACATCATAGTTTATCTCCTCATGAGAGATTCCGGTCATTGGTGGTCATTAATTAAAAATAAAAAGTAGGATGAATAATTATCAAATATGGAATGGAGGGAGTTTAAAGAGCTTTTCTTAGAAAAATAATTTCCTCATGACCATCGAGCGGATATGGAAAGAAAATTTTTGAGTTTGAGGAAAAAGGGGGATGAGAATGTCACAAAGTATGAGGATAACATAACAAGGTCATCAATGCATAAAACATATTATATACATAACCTAAGGTGTAATATTGATTGATTCTTTGATGGGTTGAAACCATTAGTTTTTTACAGCATTATTCTCACAATCCTTCTCATCAAACAAAAATATTGTCCCATGTGCTATCTAGATAAACAAATAATTCTCTAATTCTTATGAAATTAATGCAATGAAAGAGAAGAAGAGACCTGCTGAACACTCTGGAAATGGAAATAAGGGGAATAAGGGAAAATTTCAATATCCATCCTACTATAAATGTCGGAGGAAACACCCCAGAACATGGCTGATGAAAACGGGAGTCTATTATAAGTGTGGTGAAATGGGCCACCAAGATCATGATTACAAGGGAATAAAAGAAGCTATCAATGTTGAATGCTAAAATTGTAGAGAAATGGTGAATTATGCAATTGAATGTCCTAATATCCAATGAAAAATAACTCAGAAAAGGACAAGGGAGAAATGAAAAGATTATTCCATCACTACTAACGAGGTTGGTGCTCCGAAATATGTGGTGGTAAGTTATTTATTGGTTTCCTCAAATTTAGACAAAGCTTTATTTGATTTTGGATCATCACATTGTTTCATATCTTCCCAGTTTTTTATGAAAATTTGATATTTACAATTTGATTTAACATTGGAGTCTTCAGTCAAAACTCTTAAGGGAAGTATCATTACAACAATGTTTCGTGAATCAGTTCCCATTAAGGCATATAAATGTTATTTATCTGCTGATCTCATTGTCATACCCATGATTGAATTTGATATAGTCCTTGGTATGGATTGTATTTCAGACAATGATCTGAATATTTATTGTAATAATAAGAAGGTTACGATTTTTGATGATGATAAAGAGTACCTTATCATTAGAGAAGATCCTTCCCCATCTGATTCTTATCCAGATCCAACCCAAGTAGCTCTACTAAATTCAATTATTGGGGAGGAATAGAGTGAAATAACTATAGGTGAGGAAAGGAATGTTCAAATATAGGATGCACCTATTTCTCAATAATATGTTGAAGTGTTTCAAGAGGATTTACTTGGACATCCCTAAGAATGAGAAATTGAGTTTTCCATTGATTTAATTCTAGGTTCAAGGCCCATATCGATGACCACTTATAGAATGGACACTATGTAATTTGTGGAACTAAATAAAAAACTAGAGGAAATGAGAAATAAGGGATTTATTCATCCTAGAATTTCTCTATGGGGAGCCCCTGTTCATTTTGTTAAGAAGAAAGATGGATCTATGAGGTTGTGCATTGACTACAGAGAGATTAACGCTATAACAATAAAGAACAAGTATCCCCTATCTCGCATTGATGATTTATTCAATCAACTTCATGGAGATCAATATTTTTCAATGATTTACCTTCAATATGGATATCGTTAGTTGTGTGTGAAGAAGGGAGATATTCCAAAGAAAACATTTTATACTACGTTTGGGAATTTGAAGTTTATAGTAATGCTTTTTGGACTGACTAATGCACCCTCTGTCTTCGTGGATCTAATGAATAGTGTTTTTAATGAATATCTTGGTGACTTTTTAGTGGCATTTTTTGATTATATCTTGGTATAATCCAAAATCTGCGATGATCATGAAAATCACTTGCGCACTATTCTATAGACTCTTAGAAGAAATGAATTTTATGGGAAGTACAACAAGTGTGAATTCTGGCTTCAGGAGATTTCATTTCATGGCCATATTGTCTCTAAGGATGGAATCTCTGTTGATCTTTTAAAGACCAAGGCAATCCATGAATGGCTAGCACTGACAATTATAACTGAGATAAACTGTTTTATTGGTTTTGTAGGTTATTATAGGCGTTTCGTCTAGAATTTGGAACAATTGGCTAACCCATTTACCATGCTCACACATAAAGGGGTAAATTTTTTTGGAAAAAAGAGCATGAATAATTTTTTGAATAATAGAAGAGAAGACTACTAAATTCTCTTATATTAGCTCTACCATCAAGTAATTATGGGATTTTGATTTATAGTGATGTTTCAATGAGAGGAATTGGTTGTGTCCTTGGTAATAATGGTATATTTATTACCTATGTATCATAGCAGCTGAAAATTGATGAGGAAAACTATCCCACTCATGATATTGAGTTAGCAGCTATATTATTTGCTCTAAAAATATGGAGAAATTATCTCTATGGAAAAAATGTGAGATTTATACTAATCACAAGAGTTTGAAGTATATTTTATCACAAAAAGAAGTCAACATGATTCAAAGTTAATGGCTTGAACAACTCATGGATTATAATTGCACAATACACTACCACCCAAGGAAGGAAAATGAGGTGGAAGATGCTTTGAGCAGAAAGGATCATGGTGTGTTAAACAATATGAGAGTTGAAAGGGTTTATATTTTCATGGATCTAGTAAAATTGGATACGAGAATATCCAAGGAAGGTGAAACATCAATACTATTTCAAATGGTTTCCAAAACATCTTTACTAAAAAGGATAAAGAGTTCAGAAATTGATAATATTGAGTTTCAAAAGAAGATTAAAGCTATGAATGATGGGAGATTGAGTGACTTCATATATGAATATGGAACTTTTAAATTTGGGAAGAGAATTTATGTTACCAATATACCTGATCTAAAAAGGGAATTGTTGGATGATTCTCAGAGCTCCAATTTCACTATACACCATGGAAATACTAAGATGTATAAAGATATGTTTTTTATGGGACAACATTAAGATAGAGATTGTTGATTATTTTTCATGATTTATGGTTTTTCAATATGTGAAGGCTAGATGAAAATATCCAAGGGGATTCATGAAACCTCTTCCCATACCCGAGTGGAAATGGGAAGATATTATGATGGAATTTGTCCTAGGACTACTAAAGACTCCTAGAAGGAATGATGCAATATGGGTCATTGTTGATCTTTATACCAAGTCAGCACATTTTCTAACTATAAGAGAAGATTTAAAACTTGAATGTTTAGAAAGAAAATAAATTAATGAAGTTGGAAGACTTCATGGTGTACCCCTATTAATTTTTTCTAATAGTGATCCATTTTTACATCATGATTCAGGAAAATAATTCAGAAGGCACTGGATACTGAAATTCATTTGAGCACTACCTACCACCCTAAAACTAATATATAATAAGAACTAACTATTAAAACCTTAGAAGACATGTTTAAGTCAATTTAGAGACCAAAAATTGACATATATGGATGTTACATTACTTTTTTGGAATACTTAATACATAAAAAAATAGACACCCAAGGACCGCAATAGTTTAGTTTATTTGGAAACTCAAAAAAAAATATTCTAATCATAGTGAAAGATCTTCAACATCTCCCAAACATTTCTTCCCATTTTTTTCTTACCTAAAACCTTTATTTATATCCTGGGGAAAAGAAAACATAAAAAGGGTGATCTCAAATGCTCAGTAAGGGAAAACATGGAGAACATAAACAACCCATAAACATTTGAATGTAAAAACATGAACATAAAACATCAAAATCATGAGTAATGACATAAATCATGGTAGTACATAAGGCATAAATCATAATGGAACATCAATCAGGGTAAAATAGAATGGGAATAAAACATGTAATTGTGGGAAACCATTAAACACATTATATGATTTCCATAGTATCCAAGGCATTGTTGCCAAGACAATGATAGTGGACAAATTCCATTACTGAACCGGGTTTGCTTGCCGTTCCAACCTAGTATTATTGAACTGGATTTACTTGCTGTTCCATCCGTGTTTATCTCATGAGATAAAAATATTTACCAAATGTGTTGTAGGGATATATGGGTACCACCCATCTCATAATGAAATCATTCTTACGTGTGCCACAAAACAAAAATAAATCATTTATCATAACCCAAAGAATAAAATGGGTTTCATAAATATCATCCCATCAAAACATAATATATATAAAACAAATGGATATCATTTCATCATAGAAAAAATCAAACCATGTAAATAATAAAGACATTATACTTGAAATATAATCATACTAAAAATTGTCATCTTAGATGGGAAATAGTTTTGATAAAACACTTAAAATTAATTCTTGAAGAAAATATCTTTTCTTCCTCAAAATCATTTTCGTTTCACAGAATGCCTTGTAATCTTAAAAGAAAAGAATTTTTTGAAAATAATATTGGAATAATGTAGAGGAAGATTTATGAAAATAAGGTGTTATGAAACCAAATAAATCCATTCATGCCGTATAAGTTAAAAAAATATTATACTTGTACTTTTGCAGGAAAAGTCAAAAAGTACCTCGTATGGTAAAAAAAGAAAGATTTCTTCCATAACATGTGGTAAAAGTCAAAAAGGGTATAAATGACTTTAAACATACATATAAGAATAGTAAAAATTTTATGAAAAGATTTTTTAGAAAACATGAAAATGGATCATAAACTTAACCCTAGTAAATACTTACGAAGAAACAATCTCGGGTAAGAACGAGATTGGATTAATTATCCCTTACCCTAGGTCCAATTGCTTCCTTACATGTTTGAAACTCCTATATAGTGGGTTTAAATATATTATTAACTTGTAAAAGAACCATAATAATATTTATTATACCATATATGATTCACTTACGACATTATATTACCCGTTCATTTGTCAATTCCATGTTAAAGCCGTGTTTTGGGTAAAATCGTTTCATTTATCGTACGTGTTTGGACTTGTTGTTCTTGGTATTATTATTACTTATATAAGGAATTAATTACTTCCATAATGTAAAAAATGATTTATATATCATATATATTTAGTGTATATATATATATATAACAGATAGATAAATGAAATGAAATACACCGTTCATAGAGACGGTAGACCGTACGTACGCATGAACACTGTTTTCATTTCCTTATTGAATTGAATGGAAGTAAGTAGATGACAAAAATATATATATAAATACAGTAGCATTATTATGTCATATATTTCATGATAATTCATTATATATATACTTTATAATCATTCTTGAATGGTTAACATGGAGAATGAATCTCATCGCGTCATGGAGACGGTAATCCGTACATACGCACGAGTAATAAAATCGTTCCCATAATTATTGAATGGTATTATAGTGGATTATAGAATATCTAATAATTAGTATCATGTTATAATAATCATATATAGTTATTATTTATACCATTATACCCATCCAAGTTAGGTGGTGGTGGAAAATAGATTACACCACGGCGTGGAGACAGTATTTTGTACGTACGCATGCACAATGATTTCATTTTCCATAGGATGGATAGAAGGTGAAATAGGGTTGTTTCATATTTATAATAACATTTCATTATATTATTTATATTGATGTTATTAATTTATTATGAAACAACAAAATAAGAGGAATAATAAGAAGAAATGAATTTGAAATAATTGGTAAAGGATATTACCTCTTCTTTGACGCGCCTCTTTTATAACTCCTCTTAGGGAACTAAAGTAGGTATTTGAAGAAGACCAAGACCTATAGTATGTTTATAGGGAATTGGAGAAGAAAAATGGTCAGGGGTTGACCGAGCTTCATGGCTCACAATGGTTTGAGAGGGAGAGGGAGGAGGTGACCTTTTATAAGAGAGGAGAGAGAGGCACTTTTAGAAACCTATAAAATATTAATTTATAATAAACTAAAACCCCACCTAGAAACCTAAAATATTTCTGAAATTTGAATATGAGATTATATTGGGTTGTAATTGAACCATAAAATAAAATTTATACATTTTGGGAATTTATTTTAAACTATATCTACTTGATTTATGCTTATTTAATCTATTTAATTTTATTTGTGGTAACAATATTTTGAATTTTAAATTGTTATGAATACTTACTTATGTGTTTTGAATTGTCAATAATTGGATACTTTATAAAATTCTTGACCATATAAATTTAAATTTATAATTTTTAAATATTTCTGTGATTTTTAACCAATTTAATAATATGTTTTTTATAAAATAACAGTAGTGTCAATTTTGACATTATTCATTTATTTGAATATAAATAAAATCCACACAGAGGATATATTCAAAAAATATATTTACTAGATTCATAACATGTCATATTAATCTAGAAATTTTTTGGAGAACATTAATTAGTTAATATAATATTTATTTTAGTATTATTAAAACCATTTATTTCATATTTCAATCAATAAAATAATTTCTACATCACTATTGTGTCACTATTAATGATAATTATTTAATCCTTAAAAATTATAAATAAATTAACATGATGTATTTAATTTTATTATATTTATGTTGACTATTTATGTTAAATGTTTTATTAAGTTTATCACTAAATTAAAATTATTACACTTATAAGATATAAGAGACTGACATGTTGTCACATTCTTTGGTTTTAATAATAATTACATCATTTACAAGGTCAAAAGTCCATGAAATGAATTTTTTCTTACCCTTAGGTGATATGGGTCGACTTTTTTTAATCCAATAAAATTTTGTCCGGTGTTAGGGTATGTTTATAATCTTATTTTTATTCTTAGATACCATATTTACCTTTAACTATAGTAAATAAAATTTACCGTAGTTACTATTCATAATGTCTAAAAATAAAAATTAGTCTATTAACATAATTTGGACCAAATGTTTCCAAATATGAAATACATTTTTCATAATTAAAAACACAGAAGTGGCAGTAAGTAATTTAAAATTCATCCCGCTGTTAAGAAAATGGGTTTTAAAGGTTGAAACATTGCAAAATATTGAAATTGTTTTACCTATGAATTCAATGTAAAATTAATGATAATAACTTAAATTATATAAAATGGTAAAAATATATTATATTTATACTTTTAAACCATTCAATATTATAATTTAACCATAAAAATTATTTTGATGAAAAAGTTCTTTTTAATTAAAATTTAGCGTATTTTTACTATTCATCAAAATATAATGGTATTCAGAATAATGTAAAAAAATTATCCAAAGTAAATTTTTATATCTTGATTCCAAATAAGAAGGTTTATTTTTCAAATTGAACTTATAAACAAGTCAAAATCTAGATTTAAAGTGGGTGCGCCATCAAAAGGCGGCAAAACTACATTTTTTGAAAAATACTTATTTTACCCGAATTTTTTTTATTCTCATAACATGTTATAGATAATATGTAGGATGAATGATAATGTTATAAAATTAAAACTTTGTTTAATACTATTCATAATGGCTAGTTTATAACAATATTATAACAATATATTGTTGTTTAGTGAAACTCGGCATTGCATACAACACATGCTATTGAGGAAGGTCGCTCTTGAGTGCAACACAAGCCAAGAATAGTGTTTACCTATAATACAAGATAATATGGTGTTGCGTATAGCGCAAGATAATTTTGGGGTAGCGTACAACACAATACATCAATGAAATTTAAAAAAACATTTCTTATAAAATCTTGGGGTGTTACATTCTACACCCCTTAAAATGAATTTCTCCATTGAAATTCGTCGGGGTTATAAATGGTTTACTACATGAAAGTTTCTTTCATATAAAACCACATTGTAAAAAGGAATACCAAAACATAATTTTAAAAACTAATGTACGAAACATAATGGTTATCCAAATTAACTCATAATTGTTTTTCCATATAGGAGAACATTGATATGGAAGAGAAATCTAACCATAATGTTCCGATGGAGAGTGGTAGAGAACATGACTATAAAAAATCCCACAATCACAAAGCCATAAATTTGTGATGATCTAAGGTACCATCTAATTCATCGGATATGAGGGTACTAAGACAACGTTTTTGGTTTTCAAGACCATTTCCCTAAAGTTGATGAATTTTTTCATAAGGATAAATACTTACTTGATTTCAGTGTAATATCTTTGTTGGTCATTCCATGAATAATTTCCACTTTATCTCTTATTTAAAGAATTGAAGTTGAATTTGAAATGTTAGAAGATCATGCAATAGAATGATAGGTTATTCCATCTGTCTCATAAATTTAGCAAATGTTATTAAATATACATAATTCCATATCGGGTGAGATTAACTGTATATGACTCCAAAATTGGACATATAATTCAACTATCATACCGGTTAATAAAATAAAATTAATTTCTACTAACCATGGACTTCTTGTAGGCCAATTGTAGGTGATAAAGGCCCGTCATACTTTGGTTGTGGGTTCGATTCCTACATCCTTGTCCGATACGACGGGTTGTCGCCCATCCTACGGGTTTTCCTTTTTCTAAAACAATACTATTATAACATTCTACAAAAAGTTTTATCCTTAAAAATACTAGCAGATGTCTAACTTAATCTGTTCCAACCATTAGGCTTATCCAAAATACTTTTGTCCAAACTCACAGTATAAAGAATAATATTACTAGAGAGGTCGTCTACCAAGAATGTGAATACCATCATTTATCCCCCATATATCATAAGATATATCTTTTTGGTCATATTACAAACATGTGAATACCTTAATCATGTATTATCTTGAAACATGAATTACCATAGAACCTTAGTGAAAACATGAATGCTGTCAAAAGTTAATTATTTCCACATACCAAAATCCCAAAATTTCTATATACTCAAACCATGATATCACTTTGTCCTTATATCAGTCATGATATTATTAATACTCTCAAACATATTATTTTCTCCTAATCCCTTCATTATGCGCATATCATCTTCTTTCCAAAAATATTTCAATCACTTTTCATGGTTACCGGTACAATATAATTATTGAAAACCACAATAAACCAATACATATATATTCCAAATTTCCAAGATACTATAAATGAGATTCCACAACACTATTTTGGAATCCCGTTACATAATCACTTAATCATTCCACCACTTCTTTGTCACATTCAACATCGCAAATAGTGATCACATGTGAATTCCCTTTGTCCTTTTCCTTAAGAGGTTTTTGATGTCGATCATCATTAACCATTGGATTAGGGCATTGGTTAACATAATTCCCCATTTCCTTACACTTGTAGCATTGAAGTGTTGGTGGTGTGTTCTCTATAGTCTTTTCCCTATTCACATAATTAGCTACCCTTTTCCCATTAAATCGAAACTCAGCTACTCGATGACCTTGTTTTCCCCATTTAAAATATTTTCAAGTCCCTTTGAGACAATCTCTACCACGGTTCTTTCCTCAATTTGAGCATAATGAAACCTTCGTCTTATTTTCACCATGGTTTTGAGATTTTTCCTTGAACTCCAACTTTTGTTTCTTGTCAAAACCATGAGAAGGATATGTAACAGCAACTTCCCGTTCTACATTAATAGAACAACGCACAATTTCTTCATATCTACTGAAGTATCTTATATATAATGCCCTTCAAATACTTAGTTTTAAGACATTGAATAATCGATCAACTTTACTTTCTGGTTGGATGATAAAGCCAGATGCATACCTTGCAAGCCTTGTAAAATTCACTTCGTATATACCAACAGATTCATCATCCTTTTTCTTAAGATCAATTAAATCCTTTTCCATATATTTTTTTTGAATAATACATGCTAATAGCTTATTGAAAAACAAGTTCTTGAACTCATCCCATTCCATGGATTGAATTTCATCTTGGGGCCTTGTATTCTTAATTAGAGTCCACCACTAGTCTGCTTCACCTTCTAAATGGTAAACAACTAAAATGACCTTTTCATGTTCTGAAAAGAGAATTATAGAAAATATCTTTTCAATGGTACTGATCCATTGTTCAGCAACAAGTGGATCAGAAGACCCACTGAAAGAAGGTGGACGTTGACTCATGAAGGACTAAATTGAATATTGTTCCCTTATCTGCTCATTTAGAAGTCCAGAATGATTCATAGCTTATGTAAGTATAGAAATAATATTTTTCACTCTATTTACCATAAAATTTGGTTTTTCAAGAGGAAAATAATTGCATTTCCCTATGCATTGATCATTAACACGGTTCATTCGGGTTCCATACACTATCTAAAACCCAAAAAGAATAGTCTGAGAGGCAAAATCATACTAGGAAAACAAAATAATCAAAGGGAGTAATTTCAGTCTCTAACATATCAGGTTTAATCCTAGGTTATTCATGATCATTATCAATATTCTGGGACTGTAACCTATACTTATACTTAAACTTAGGGACATCCCTAGACATACCTTAGAAATATCTCTAGGGATCTCACTAAAGTTTTCGCATCCTAGTTTCCGAAGGTTAACTAAACCTTTGCTCTGATACCAGCTGTAGAGGCCCAATCTTGACGTACATGGATGTTACATTACTTTTACAGAATTCATAATAAATAACAAAAATAAACACCGAAAGATCGCAATACTTTAGTTCCTTTGTAAACTTGGAACAAAATCTTTTAATCATGGTGAAAGATCTTCAACATCTCCCCCAAAGTTCTTCCCCTTTTTTTTCTTACCTAAAACCTTTATTTACATCCTAGGGAAAATAAAACATAAAAAGGGTGAGCTCAAATTATCAGTAAGGGAAAACATGGAAAATATAAAACAACCCAGAAACATTTGAACATAAAAACATGAACATAAAACATCAAAATCATGATTAATGACATAAATCTTGGCATTACATAAGGCATATATCATAATGTAAAATCAATAATGGTAAAATAACATGGGAATAAAACATATAATTGTGTAAAACCATTAATCACGTGATATGATTTCCATAGTACCCAAGGCATTGCTTCCAAGACCATTATAGTGGAAAAATTCCATTACTGAACTGGGTTTACTTGTCGTTCCACCCCTGTATTACTGAACCCGATTTACTTTCCATTACAACCATGTTTATCCCATGAGATATAAATCATTACCCGATGAATTTGAGGGATATATAGTTCCCACCCATATCATAATGAAATCATTCTTATGTGTGCCACAAAATAAACATAAATCATTCATCATAACCTAATGAATAAAATGGGTTTCATAAACATCATCACATCATAACATAATCCATATAAAACAAATGGATATCATTTAATCATAAGTCAAATCAAATAATGTAGGTAATATATACATTATACTTGAAACATAATCATACAAAATAATTTCATCTTAGATGGGAAATAGTTTTGATAAAACACTTGAAATGAATTCTTGAGGAAAATATCATTTCTTCTTCAAAATCATTTTCCTTTCACAAAATGCCTTGTAATTTTAAAAGAAAAGGATCTTCTTGAAAATAATCATGGAATCATGTAGAATATGGTTCATGAAAATAAGGAATTATGAAAACATAAAAATCTATTCATATTTTATAATTTAAAAAAACATTCTACTTGTAATTTTTCCAGAAAAGCCAAAAAGTACCTCGTATGGTAAATAGAAGAAAAATATCTTCCATAACTTGTGGTAAAAGTCAAAAAAGGGTAGAAATTACATTAAACATACATGGAAGAATAGTAAAAATTTTATAAAAACATTTTTTAGAAAATATCCACATGGATCATAAACATAACCCCAGTAAATACTTACGAATAAACAATCTCGAATAAGAACGAGATTGGAATAATTTTCCCTTACCTTAGGTCCAATTTCTTCCATACATGTCTGAAACTCCTATATAGTGGGTCTGAAAAAATTATTTACTTGTAACAGAACAATAATAATATTTATGATATCATATATGATTCAATTACGACTTTATATTACCCATTCATTTATCAATTCCATGTTAAAACCGCGTTTTTAGTAAAAATCATTTCATTTATCATACGTGTTTGGAATTGTTGTTATTGATATTATTATTACTTATATCATGATTTAATTACTTCAAAAATGTAAAAAATTATTTATATATCATATATATCCAGTATATATATATATATAATAGATAGATAAATGAAATGAAATACACCGTTCATGGAGATGGTAGACCGTACTTACGCATGAATGCTGTTATCATTTCCTTATTGAATTGAATGGAGGTAAGTGGATGACATATATATATATATATATATATAAATCCAGTAGCATTATTATGTCATATATTTCATGATTATTCAATATATATATACTTTATAATCATTCTTGAATGGTTAAATGGAGAACGAATCTCATTACGTCGTGGAGACGGTAATCCATACGTACGCATGAGCAATGATATCATTCCCATAATTACTGAATGGTATTGGAGTGGATGATGGAATATATCAGAATTATTATCAAGTTATAATAATCATATATAGTTATTCTTTACACCATTATACCCATAAAATTATGTTAGTGGTGGAAAATAGATTACACCATGACGTGGAGACAATATTCCGTACGTACGCACGCGCGGTGATTTCATTTTCCGTAGGATGGATAGAAGGTGAAATAGGGTTGTTTTATATTTATAATAACATTTCATTATATTAGTGATACTGATGTTATTACTTTATTATGAAACATCAAAATAAGATGAAGAAGAAGAAAAAATTAATTTGAACGAATCGGTAAAGGATATTACCTCTTCTTCAACGCAACTCTTCTAAACCTCCTCTTAGGGCACTAACATTGGTCTTAGAAGAGGACCAGGACCTCTAGTATGTTTATAGGGGAGTGTAGAAGATAAATGGGCTGGCTTTTTCTGAGAATTAATGCTAAAAATGGTGTGAGGGGATAGGGAGGAGGTTCCCTTTTATAAGAGAGGAGAATGGTACTTTAGGAAACCTCTAAAATATTAATTTATAATAAATTAAAAAACCACCTAAAAACCTTGAAAATGACCCAATTTTAAATATGAGATGAGATAGGGTTGTAAAATCATCAAAAAAATAATATTTAGACTTGTTGGGAATTTATTTTAAACCTTATCAACTTGATTTATTCTTATTTAATCTATTTAATTTTATTTGGGGTAATAATATTCGTAATTATTAATTGTTATGAATTCTTACATATGTGTTGTGAATTGTCCATAATTGGATACTTTATGACATTTTCAACCATATAAATTTCAATTTTTAATTTTTGAATATTTTTTCGATTTTCAAACAATTTAATAATATATTATTTTTATAAAATAACAATATTGTCAATTTTGACACTATACATTTATTTGAATTTAAATAAAATCCACACTGAGGATATATTCGAAAAAAAAATTTTTAATAGATTCCTAAAATGTCATATTAATATATAAAATTAGTGCAGAACATTAATTAGTAAACATAATATTTATTTTAAAAATTTTAAAACTATTTATTTGATATTTCAATCAATAAAGTAATTTCAACATCACTATTGTGTCACCATTAATGATAATTATTTAATCCCTAAAAATTATAAATAAAATCAAATGATTTATATAAGTTTATTAGATTTCTTGGTGACTATTTATGTTTGATGTTTTATGAAGTTTGTCGCTAAATTAAAATTATTACATTTATAAGATATAAGAGAGTCAAATGTTGTCACTTTCTTTGGTTTTAATAATAATTACATCATTTTCATTGTCAAAATTCCATGAAATGAATATATTAATACCCTTAGGTGATATGGGTCTAATTTTATTCATACAATAGAATTTAGGCTGGTGTTAGGGTAATTTTATAATCTTATTTTTACCCTTAATTACCTGATTTAACTTTAACTATAGTAAATAAAATTTACCGTAGTTACTATTCATAATTTCTAAAAATAAAAAGTAGCCTATTAACATAATTTGTACCTACTGATTCCAAATATGAAATCAATTTTTCAAAATTGATAACACAGATGTTGCAGTAATTAATTTAAATCTAATCCCTTTATCAAGAAAATGGGTTTTTAAAGTTAAAACATTGCAAAAGATTAAAATGTTTTTACCCATGAATTCAATGTAAAATTAATGACAAAGACTTACATTATATTAAATAGTAAAAATATATTCTATTTCTACATTAAAAACATTCAATATTATAATTTAACCATATAAATTATCTCGATGAAAAAAGTTGTTTTTAATTAAAATTTAGCATATTTTTACTATTCATTAAAATTTGAAGTTTTTCAGAATAATGTAAAAAATTTATCCAAAGTTGATTTTTATATCCTGATTCCATGGAAGATGTTTTATTTGCCCAATTGAACTTATAAAGATGTCAAAAAATTGATTTTTAGTGGGTACGCCATCAAATGTAGGTGAAACTGCATTTTTTGAAAAATACTTATTTTACCCGAAAACATTTATTTTGTTCTCATAACAAGTTCCAGATAATTTGTAAGATGAATGATAATGTTTTAAAATTAAAAATTAGGTTAATAATATTCATAACGACTATTTCATAATAATATTATAACAATATATCGTTGTTTAGTGAAACTCAGTATTGCGTACAACACACACTATTGAAAAGGTCGCTCTTGCATGTAACACAAGACAAGAATAGTGATTGGGTATAATACAATCTAATATGGTATTTCATATAGTGAAAGATAATTTTGGTGTAGCGTACAACACAAGACATCAATGAAATTTTAAAAAAATATTTCCCATAAAATCTCGGTGTGTTACAATGTCACCCACTTGACTTTCAAGGTATGTGGGATCAATATTTTCCTTTGGTAGAATTTTTCTATAATAATAGCTTCCATTTAAGTATTCAGATGGAACCATATGAAGCGTTATATGGAAAGAGATGTCACACACCAACTTGTTGGGATGATTTTGGTGAATGAAAACTTATAGGCGCAGAACGTTTTGAGGAAACAATCGAAAAGGAGAAGGTTATCCAAACCCACATCAAAAGAGCTCAATGTAGGCAAAAGAGATATGTCGATAAATGAAGGAAAGATTTAGAATATCAAGTAACTGATCAAGTTTTCTTGAAGGTATCTCTTTATAAGGATGTTATATAATTCAGTAAGAAAGGTAAATAAATTCCCAGGTACATCAAACCTTTCGAAATTCTAGAACGAATTGGAGTTGTAGCATATCATATGTAAATTCCACCAAGTCTCTCCAAAGTTCATAATGTGTTCCACATATCACTGTTGAGAAAATACATGCTTGACCCAACACATGTACTTAGCTATGAGGAAATTGTTCTAGAACTTGATCTGTCTTATTGTGAAGATCCTATCTAGATTCATGATACAAGAGGACAAGTGGTGAGAAACTGGACGACTCATCTTCTAAAAGTACTATGGAGAAATCAGAAGATGGAAGAAGAAATGTGGGAACCGGAGGAACCTATGATGAAGTACCCACTGAATCATTTGATGCAATAATATTCTAGATATTTCATGAACAAAATTATTCGAAGGAGGGGAGAATGTAACACCCAAAGCGTCCATGGTACATTTCCTTTTGAATAATACTATCGCTTGTGTTGTACACAACTTCGAGTTCTAGCACCCGATGACCAATCAAACAAGCCGTTATGAAAGGAAATACCCACTTTTTAAAATTTTGCTATTTTTATTTTTAAAAATGTACTTCATTTTTTGATTGGGAATATAAAAATTATCTTAGGGTGAATTTGTGGTATTTTTCTGAAAACTTTCAATTTTTGATGAATAGTGAAAACACTGCGTTATTGTTTAAAACTGAGTTTTTATTTAAATAATTAGTTATTTTATTTAAATTTATATTAAGTAAAAATAGATAAATAATACCAATATATGTTCAATGTAATAAATTAGAGTCATTTTATAATAATATTTGATATATCAAATTTGTTGACCTTTTTACCGTCTTTTACCCAACTTCTAGGTGCATTTAAAAATTTGCATAAAATGTAATTTTTCCACGTTGGTGAATTTAATTTCAAAAATCCGAGAGACACGATTGACATTAGTAAGTAAAATTTGGTTTAATAGGATGAAAATAATTTTTTGTGAAAAGAAACTCTTGACATTTATTTAAAAATGTAAAAAGTAAATTGGGAAAATAAAGGTAAAAATGACATTATAATTACCCTAATACATGTCTTAATTCTATTGGATAAGAACATTTTGACAAAAATCAACCTTAGGAATAAAATATGATCCTTTTGGTTCACTTGAATTAGATTAGGACTTTTATTATTATATTATTTCAATAAGAGTTAAAAGTGTTAAATTCAATGTTTAATAAGTAGACCATTTTTAATATAGGGTTATACATAAGATAAATTCGAATATAAATATTCATTAGAAATATAAAATGATTTACTACATAATTTTATTTTATTTATAAATTTTAGACATTAAATAATTAAATTTATTTATGATACAATGATGATGCAGTAATTACCTTATAAATGAAGGATTAAAATAATTAAAATTATAAATATCCAAATAAATGTAAATTGAGGCTTTTGATGAATTATATTGATTTTATATGTTACTATTACATGTTAGGGTTGATTAAATAATTTTTTTCATAGTGATAAAGTTGTTATGACTTTCACAAAAAATACCAAATAGTGTAAAAATTTACATAAATGACTGTTTAAAAAAAATACTATATTATTAATTGATATAATATTCATAAAAATATATGGTTTGGACAAAAGACATAGATATGGTTATATGTATTAATAACGAACCACTTGGGGTTCTCTAGGCTTTTATATTAAGTTTATTAACCATTTATTATAAAAATACAAGAATACATGGTAAAAGTTAAACTATTTAACTAAGAGTTAAATCTAAATGACAGGTTTAATATGATGACCTAAACCAGTCTAAAACCTATTTTTTTGAGAGGTTTGTGAACCATACCCACCGTAACCTTGAAATAAATCATTTTGGAGCAATTATAAACCAAATATGATTGTATAATAAAATAATATTTCAAGCTTGTCCTAAAGGGACCCTCACCTCTCTTGTAAACGGGTACTACCCTTTCTCTTAATTTTATACCTCCAATTCCATTTGGATCAGCCAAAACCTACTCATATATCCTCTTAAGTACCCTCACTTCGACCTATAGGCCTTACTTTTGTCATAATGACAACCTATGGAGCTCTTTTGAACAACTCAAAAGGAAACACCCGTAGAAGAGGTAATAATTTCACCACCTCTTTCAAAGTTATTTTCTTCTTCCACTTCTTATTTCTTTGTTGTTTCCATAACAAAATAATAAATCTAGTACCTTATAAATACTATGATATTATTATAAATATGGTACAACCATATTCATTATTCTATCCATCCTATGAATAAAAGTCACCATACATGCGTACGTACGACTTACCATTTCCACGTCACTGTGTAGTTCGGTATTCAAACACTTCATAGTTTGGATGGGTATAATAAAGAGTATAATAGATGAAAATAATATATATAACATGTTAATGATTATTTATATATGATATACCTTACAATTACATATTATTCTACTATCAATAGAATGGTATTGTCGCTCGTGCGTACGTACAGATTACCGTCAACATTAACGCGATGAGACTCATTGCCAATCGTAACTATTATAGAATGAATATCATTTTATGATTAAAAATAATTTTTAATAACTTAATATCATTATGGATATGAATAAAATATATTTTATCTATAACAAACATTACTTACATTGAAAAACATATAATGGAAAATGAATTAATTAACACCCGAAATGATGATACTACAGAAATATTATTAACAAAGCAATATTAGAACATCATATATGATATCATATTTATGTATGTCATTCTTATATAATTTAATAACAATGATTTAACTATTATACCAGAGGTTAACATACCCTCAGTCAAGGAAAATTACTAGGTAATGGTAAATTTTAGAATCTCTTTATTATCTGAGGTAGTTTATATATGAGTATATATTAGGACCTCTTCATCATCCACATCTGTGTTTCATAAAAATGTATTTCAAAACATTTTTACTATTTTTTAGACTGTGGTTTAAAGTCATTTATACCCTTGTTTGAATTTTTATAAATTTTTTATAATATAATCTTTCCATTGTTTTCCAAACAAGGTCCTTTACAACCCTTTTCGACTAAATTAAGGAAAGAGTGTTTTTTAACTTATACGGCGAGTGTGTCTTTTTTCCATCATCATAACATCTTTGAAGAATACCTTAAAAGATAATAATAAATTTTTTAAAATAAATGATTTCTTTTATAATTACGTGACTTTTAAATGATTTTAAAATACAAAGAGATATTTCTCTCAAATAGTTTTGATTTCATCTATGTCAACATCATTTGATGGATTTTACACTTGTTTGAAGTTGATTTATTATGATACAATATTCCAAATTTTTATTTAAGGTTTTGTGATATGTTTGACTGTGGATGTGTAATTTTTAAACCATTCATGGGTTAAGGTTAATATATTCACATTTCATAATCTAGTTTTAATACAAATGTTTATGTTATGTTTCAACCTTCTCATACGAGCAGTGCATTGGACTTAATAAGTGACGAGTGGAGCCTGCTATAGCACTTCTATGCATAAGTAGGTCTCATGAGACAAACTAAGGTCTTGGAACAAGGACTTGACAAAATCTTATTTGTGGTATTGGCACGAGGCCTTGACTATGTGGTTATGAAGTCTGGCTTTATGCATTCCATCATTATAAAATTTGATAATGATATTACATGTGATTATTTGACAAATAGAATATCCATGTGAATAAGTAAAATGGAATTATTTGATTTATCTTTCCCATATTATTCTGAAGTTTATGTTTAAAATGCTTATGTTTGAGTCTTATACATTTCCTTAAAATTTTATGCTTATTTATGAATGTTTCCTCTATATTGTTATCCTTACTGAGTAGATGAGATCACAACATTCTATGTTTTATTTTTCCCAGGATGCGACAAGTATTTTATGAATGACTTGAAGGGATAGTCTACGGGATATTAATGTGTTCAAAGAGACAATTATGCTGTTTTTTTCATTTTATAATGTAATGTAAATCTTATGTATTTATCTAGTACATAAAAAGGCTACTAAACTGACCGGTCATTTGGGATTTGATCCCTTGTGATCATGAAAATGTTATGTAATAATGAACCGACTCTGGTTAACTAGGGTCACAACATTACAAGGTATGTCTCATTAAGGCAATGTGAGGAGGGACACATGGAGTAGGGGAACTATGTGATGTTATAGGGAAAAAATAAACCCTATTCCCATAGTTTTTGTAAAACCGTGGCTTTAAGGATAGATATAGAGACAATTTAACAAAAAAAATGTATTAAAATAAATCTATAGCCATGAATCTATAAAAATGTTTCTATAGGTCCAGGGATATAGATAATTTTTCAAGTAGGGATGGGTTCTCAAAATTCTTGGACATAATAATTTCGTAGATAGATTATTTATATGCCCGAGTGATACATGGACTCCCTTTATGGATTTACAAGAATAGACTCAAAGGGTATATTATTATGTATGCTTGAGTGATACTTGTGATCCCTATGTAGAATTACATTGATGGACTTATGGGGAAGATTATTATATATTCCACAAGTGACAATTTTGTTCCCTTGTAGAGTACCAAGTATGGACTTAGAGAATGATGAATTTATACTACACCTAGAATGATACCAGGTTTCCCATGATGAATGAATATGATGAGATTATATGGGTATGGGAATATGTTATGTTTAGTGTGATACCTAGGTTCTAAATACGGAATTTCAAGGATGGGATCAGATTTCTCAAAATGATAATGAAATGATTATATGACATGTCTCAAAATCTAATGGACAAGCTTGGATTTGGTCAGCCCCTTACGTTATGATGTCTTTATTATATACTTTTATTTCTCTGATATGAGTAAAGGGGGATGCTTGGGCTATGAACCTAGTCTTGAAACTTTATTATAAATTAAACCATGGTTTATTGATTACTTCGAGATATTCATGCTTAGGCTGAAGTTGGTAGCATTGGACATGTGTTCTATTGGAACTCAATCCTATATGGGTTATCATATGCCACATCTAATTTATACATTTTATTGATACCTTCACACAATTTATTATATATTCAGAGACTCGATAGAATTAGACAATATTGTTGGTGGACTAATGAGTTTATCATAATCCCTTTACGGGTAACTGTATAGTACCCGGGCAGAGTTAATGGATTCATGTAGGGATAGGGGAAAGAACTATATTGTCAATAGTTTATTTATTATTTAATGGGAGTGGGGGAGAATAGGATTGATCTATAGATAATGATGATTTCAATAGATAGCCTTTGGTATATCGGTTCTTTTGAAACACTTTTATGTATGTGTACTTGTTCTCATGCCTGTATGTATTTCCATTTTAAATTTCAGGCCATATTCATCTTTTTGTATATGAAATTGATGGATGTTATTACTTAGATATTTATATGGCGGATATTTACTCCTATTATATTTACTTATCTTACCTAATTCCAGTATTTTTTGATATTATTATACCATTGTACTATACTCTAATCATGATGGTATAGTCTCCCCATAGTTCCACCATGGAACATCACTGCTAGTGGGAAACATCATGAATGTAGGGATGCACACTTGAGGTCTGGTTGGAAAAAGGGTTCAGTTACTTTTGAGTGAACTGGTTTTGAGATGTCGCATTCAATGAGATGATAACTAAAGCCCCTGACACTGAATGGCATTTATCGATTGAGTATAATGTTTGAAGAAGGACCAGCTGATCTTAATGTAATATAGTGACTAAGATTTAGGGAAGAAATAATATCAGGTTTCTCTAGAATCTGAATCCACCATCTAGAAAAGGTTGATGTATTCTGACACATGCTTTTTTGTGTCTGGTTGGAAAAGACCCATCTCACCATGGATGAATTTAGGAGAAGAAACATTGTTTCTTTCTTCAATCCATACCGAACCTATCTATGAAGAACCAAACCAGAAGATGAGGATAAAATCTTGAAATCACTCTAATTTATGGAGATGAACATGATTCTCATTAGAGAAAAAATAACACAATGTTCAAGTTTATTTCTAATGATGAAGAGTAGCTCAAATACAAATTTTCAAGGATGTTTCCATCTCATTCCATTGATCTAATTAAATAAGAATAACCATGGGACTTCATTCTCAAGAAATTAGCGATTTGGGATTTTTAGGTTATTATAGAATTTTATAAAAAGGTTAGTTGTTAACATAAAATATGGACGAGTCACTAAAAATAGATAATTATATAGTCCAAATGATGTTAGATTGAAGATTATGGGTTTCTAATGCTAGCTAATAGAAATAATTTGGTGCTGAGATTGGCAGTTTGAAATATCAGAGTTGTTTTAGTAGATTGAAATTTAATAATTTAACTAATTTATAGTTGGAAAATTTTAGATTGGAATCTAAATTTAAGATTATTGTTATAGGAGAACTGATCATGTGTTAGATTACAATAGGAGTGATAGAAGATAATCACATAATTTTTACTATCAGAATTGGTATTTTTTATTATAAATTTCTTCTAGAGTCACAAATTCTGTGAATGGATTTTATAAAACTTGTCTCCTTATGTGAATGAGACCAATTTAAGGAGTGGTTATTTTGGTGATATTTTGGAATAATAAAAAAGGATGATGCCTAATTTTCATAGGCTATGTTGAAAATTAATTTTAGGTATTTTCTAATAGAACCTTGTTTTGATAAATATTGGGACACTCGAACAGAGTGGATGACCAAATTTATCTATAGGATAAGTAGTATAACCACTCATAAAAACCAATACCTGAGGGAGGACTCTACTCTCTTGAACATTATTTCATTTATTTGAAATCAAATCCATATGTTCTTAAATTTTTAATTATTTTCAACAAATCTTTGGTGCTCTGACAATTTTGACATGTTATTTTTATATTCTGATTCTTCTCATATATATTATTCAAATTTTATAATTGATCAGAGAGGTAAATAATGATTATATTTTTTCAGATCTAAAACATTTTTTCAAAACATTTTAAATAATGGGATATATTATTTCTGACGAAATTTTCTTCAAAATCCTTCACTGATTAAGTGTTTCTTGAAGTGGTGAAGTACAAGGATCATTTTTCATCGTGTTTAATCTCCTAGAGAGGGATATTATTCTGAATAATTTTTGAGTATGTGAATTTAATTTAATTTTCATGAATTAAGAAATTAATTTAAACTAGTTTGAATTTATATTCCTCGTGAATATGTCTCCTAAAACTATCCCTTTCATCTTTCTAAAATCTTTTTTTCTAGTGATTAATCCTTTTTCCTTCTAGATCTATTACTAAAAACACAATATTGCATAGTTAGTATATCTTAAGAAATTATAAAAATTAAAGGTATAAAAATAAATATATCAACCACTTTATTTTAGTAGTTATGTTTTTTAATTTTGGCTGCGCAATCATAATCACCCTTCTATATTTATTCAACATCCTCTAAACTAATATATAGTAATAAATAGTATTTAAAAATAATTAAATATTCATATATTCACTAACATTAAAGTTACATTTTTTTATTTAAATTTAAAACTAATGGTTTCATGGTGAGACATATTGTACATATTCAATGTAGCATCCTACTAGGCCTTTGACTCACACCATGCATTTTCCTTTGGACATATGTAGACTTGTTTATGAAGGATCTTGGTAATGGTAATGGTTCCATGCATATTGACTATGTCACATGGTAAATGGATCTTCATGGTGTTTTGAGAGGGGAGTGTTGAAAAATCACATGGAGAATGCATTAGGAGGCTTTCTTTGGTTTCTTTTTGTGATAGAGATTATGGATTTTTTTACTATATCTTATGGTTATGTACCTACTATTAATGATATACGCTAGTTTGTATCCTTAATTTTTTTTAAATGATAAATTTTAAATTTTTTTGTGAGGTGGAATGCATTCTTATAGTTTTGTGTTCTCATACCAAGGTTCTTCTTGGAATCCAGTGATGATTTGGAACAAGCTTCTATCCTTATGGAAAGCTAACATGGGTGATGCTTCAGGTAAAATTGGGTTATTACATTACTAAATAGTATCATAGGAAACAATTATCTCTAAGGTGGTTGTTAAGATTAATTTAGGACTATCAAAACTTGTATTATTCATATGAAAGAATTTCTAGACAACTCACATTTCTTTGTGACCTTGATATAACATGGGTGGTTAGTGATTTTCCAATAAGACTTGATATTGATTTTGCGGTTTATATAGAATAAATTGTTCATTTTTATCTATTGTTTTCTATTGTTCACTTAAATCATTTTTGTTTATATTATTTATTATGGATTCTAGTAGTTCACATTTTATGTTGGCTTCGAATCTAGTTATGATTAATTATGAGAATGTTTTGGGTTATCATTCATTTTAAGAGGCCTTAGGTACTTGATTAAAAAGGGTTTTTATGAATTGGAAAAGGTGGTGGCCTATGGATATCCTCAATGGTACCCTCATGAGAATAAGTTTCTGACCCATGATGATGAATTGGATAAAATGATGCATTCTCTATATACTTGAACCACTATCTCTTTGGAGTGAGGTTTACAATATATTCATATCCCAAGAGACTAATATGTATATTTACCCATAGTGATCTGAACTTACTATAAATAAAAATGGGTGAATATCATTCAATATTAAATTTCAATGTGGCATAGACACCTAGAAATGTGACTGTGGTTACCAATATATTTAGTAGGATGTTACCAACTAAAGACATGATGGAATCATAGGAGGAATGGTCTTCTATGAGTATGTTCATTGATATTTTATTGTATGTTGTTTTTGATGCTTTCTTCGGGGCACACATCCATCTCTCGGAGGACGCACTGATTGTAATGCCCCGACCCCAGCTACCCAGAGTCGGTGCATTTCTTCATAACATTGGCATGATCACAAAAGATCAAGTCTCGAAAGACCGATTAGTTTAGTATCCTTGGAAACACTAGATACATTCATAAGTCTTACATTACATCATAAAAAGAAAAACTAATAACAAAGTCTTCATAGTCCACACTCATATCCTCTTCTGACTACCCCTGCAGGTCATTCCTAAAATACTTCTTCACATCCTGGAAAATATTAAAACATTTAAAGGGGTGTGCTTAGATGCACAGTAAGGATAACAACATAGCGGAAGCTTTCTTCAATAAACATAAACATTTAAGGCAATGTATAACTAAAACAAAAGCCTTTTAAACATGAACTTCAACATAATATGGCAAAATTAAAATGAGATAATGCCATTCACTTCTTCACATGGATATTCTACTGGTCGAATAATCACATGAAATATCAATAACCACTTTCATAATGATGGAATGCATAATGCCATACTATCATAACCACATAGCCAAGGCCTCATGCCAAGACCACAAATAAGATTTTGTCAAGGCCTCGTGCCAAGACCCAAGTTTGTCTCATGAGACCTGCCGATGCATCGAGGAGCTATAGCGGGCTCCACCCGTCACTTACTAAGTCCAATGCATTCCTCATATGAATGGGTTTAAACATATCATAAACCATAACATAATCATATCACATAAAACATGCATAAAGGAAACATAAAATTTCCACATTTCAATCACAAGATTTCAATACAACACATTGATATAATAAAAACTGTTTCAAAACCATTTTCAATTCCAAAATAAAAGAAAGTTAAAACTTTGTATTTACTTTTCATTAAAAAAAGTGATGGCTTGTAGAGGAAGCTGAGACTCAAATAATGGTCACAGCGGTGGAGGAGTCATTGTCGCCGCATATGTACGGAAAGAAAAACATTCCCTTTTTGTCGTTTAGTAAAACGATTCGTATAAAAAAGATTCCTTTTGACTAAATGTAAAAGTCAAAGGGGTTTTATACATCGTATAAAAGAAAATTGTGTATAAAACCAAATATGCCTCAATGAAAGGAGATTGAGACGAAGTCCTTAAAAAGATCATTTTTAAAATAAAATAGATCTATTGTGTGTATTCACTATAGGTACACATAAAGAACATAAAAATACAAAATAGGAAATAATAATATCATGACATAATTTGAAAGTAGGAGATTAACCCAATGAATGGAAGTTGGGTTAAGAAATTCCCTTACCTCGTGTCCGACTTGACTCAACCATTCTTTAACCTCCTGAATAATAAACTAGAGTTAATATCTACCTTATTAAGAACCATTTTCAATTTCATTATCTTTTTTATAACACTTATTACAATGTTATGAACATTATGTAATTATTTAAGTTAATAACGGTGGTTTTGTCGATCTTTGGTATTGAGTCAACAATAAAATTCTTATAATTACAAGTTGTTCATGTGGTGAAATATCCATTATATCCAGAATTATATTCATGATTTAGATATCATATATTTCATATATATCCAGTATATACATTCATTCATAATATTACGTAACATTTAGAGGTAAGAAATGAAATGCACCATTCATGGAGACGGTAAGCCGTACGTACGCATGAACGCTACTTTCATTTCTATTTCGTATTTAATGGAATGAAATCATAATTATATAAAGGTATAATATAATTCCAGTATAATATATTGTATAATACCATTTACTCCATCCTTTATACATCCCACATATGGTATTAACGATTCAAATCACTTTGAGGGGGCGGTAGTCCACACTTCCTAAAATGAAAATATCGTGTTTACCCATAATAGAAATCATAAAGGTATGCCATAAATGAAAAATACAAAATCATAAGGAATAAAAAAACATAATATATATCATATATAAAAATATTTTCATCATAATGGCCACCATTAGAGGTGTTATATGAGTGTTGAACAATCATCGTTTCGTGAGGCAAAAATTCGCCATCCACAGAAACCGTATGTTCTTTAACCATTAGATGTAGGTGTGTGTAAGTGTAGCTCGAATCCTTCTTATAATAACATCCTAGTATATTTAGGATACTGGTGTTGTTACAAAAGAAATGAATAAAAAGAGTTTATGGGGTTGGAGAAGCAAAACAAAACAAAATAACATAAGAGAAGACATTACCTCAAAATTGGGTAACTCTTTTTGATTTGAGCCAAAGGCTTCCTTGGGAGGAGTTTTTCCCAAAGTGAGGCTTCTACGAGTAAGGGGGGGAAGTTGGGAGAGTATTTGGGCAGATTTTGGCCGAGAACAATGGCTTGAAAGTGTGAATGAGGTGGTAGAGGTGGGGGCCTTTTATAAGAGGAGAGGAGGGGCACTCTTGGAAAGTAAGGGAATTTTACATTATTATACAATGCTTTTCGGATTCTAAAGGTCCCACACTTATATAATTCTAGGATAAGGTGATAAGGGTTCTAAATCTATCCATCCAATAGTATTTGGACAAGTGTAAGCCTTGAATTTTACATTATCTTTTCATTTTATTAAAATCGTTAAATAATGAGGTCATCGCTGCATCATAATAATGTCATAAATAATTTAATTTATTTAATGTCTAAAAATTATAAAAAAAATACTATGATTTATGAAAGATTTTTATCTTTCCAATGAGTATTTATAGTCAAAAATATGACTTGTATAACCCCATGCAAAATTTTTTTTAGTAAAACATTTCATGTTTGTGTCATTTTTTACTTTAACATTAAATAAAAGGTATTTATGTCATTTTCCAACTAAAGTGGCTCCATGGGGTCCCCAAGTTGACCCATGGATTGTCTTTGTCGGCCATGGCACATAAAATGAGGGTAGGACATGTGTCAAGCTCATATCATATTATTAAAACATTATTTTTACCTTAAAATACACTATTTACCTCTAATCGTGATTAAGAACTTAAAAGTTACTATTCACCAAAAATTATTTTAATCTCATTGAACCAATTTTTAATTCTTAATGACAACCATGTATGTCGGATTTTTGAAAATCAAAACACAGAAGTGGTAATATTTAATTTAAACGAAAAATCAGTTATTTAACTACCACTTAGTGGTTTCACTATTCATCAAAAATTGAAGTTTTTCAGAACAATGCCAAAATTTCACCCTAAGCTATAATTGATATTCCGAATTCAAAAATGATGTCTATTTTAAAAAATTCCAAACATATAAGTTTCATTAATTAATTATATAATTAATTCCCGCTGTCACAACAAATAGCGTGTTTTTAAGAAACAATTTATATCAAAAGATTGACAATTGTTTATGTCAAATTTCAATGTTAAATTAATTCTAATGACCACCATTGGATAAAATGGTAAAATTATATTCTAATTATACTTTAAAACCACTAAATAGTATAATTTATCACTATAAATTATTTTGATTAAAAAAGTTGTTTTTAAGTATTTTTCACTATTCATAAAAAATTAGAAGTTCTCAGAAAAATACCAAAAATTCAACATAGGCTAATTTCGATTTTCCAAATCCAAAAATGAAGTCCATTTTGAAATATAAAATTTCTATAATTTTAAAAAGTGGTTATTACTATTCATAATGGCTACTTTGATTAGTCGCGGTGTTTTAGAACTTGAAGTTGCATACAATGCAAGTTATTGCATTATTGAATGAGAAGTGTATCATGGAAGCTCGGGGTGTTACATTCTCCCCTCCTTCAATAAATTGTGTCCTCGCAATTTGAAATTTTTCTTTGAAAATAAAAATTTGAAAAGATAAAATACCTTTGTGAAAACCCACATCGGAAATAAGATTAATAAAATTTAGCCTTAATAAGAGGGAAAGGGAAATGAAAAAGTCACCACCCAATTATGATCTCGATTAGGAGAACATTGGTGGCAATTAGAGACATATAATTAGAGGAAAACGTAAATATTTGTAGGGAGTTATTGAAGTCATCAATCACAATCAACTGTCAAATTGAGGGCCTCAAAGCCTTCAATCTATGTTGATTTAAAATATCATCAGTTCAACAAGACATAAGGTATTAGGATAACACATTTTTTTTAATATCCCTTTACTAAAGTTTAAGAATTAATTTATTCATTGAATAAGTGATAGGTATATATATATTTATGCTTGACAATTAGAGTTTCAACCTTCAACTCATCTTTCACTCAAAAAGATAATAGAACTCAAAAATATTATACTTATCCTAATTGTATAAGGTTCCAAATGTTAACACATACCATTTAGATTAGTAAAATTATTTTGTAATAACCAGGGACTTCTTGTAGGCTAGTGGTAGGAGATAAAGGCCTGTCGCACTATGGTTGTGGGTTCGATTCCTGCAGCTTTGTCCGACGCGACGGGTTATGCCCCACCCTGAAGGTTGTCCTTTTCCTAAAACAATAGTATTATAATATTCTAAAAATAATCTTCATAAATGTTTTAACCTTAAACAATACTATCCAAGGTTCAACTTAATCCATTCCAACCTATATAGTTATCCAAAATACCTCCATCCAGACTTTCTCTAAAAGGTCTTTTAATTCCAAAATCAATTTATCAGATTCCCCAAACAAAGTAAAGTTTCTCTTATTGTCACATACTAAAAATATGATTACCTTCATCATATTAAAACCTTACTGAAACAACAAGTACTTCAGTACAATCCTTATATATATATCACATTATTCTAATAACCAGAATATAATCCATGAGTCCAAAAGCACAAATGCATTAATTATTCCGCTTCAACTGTAGTAACAGCATAAGATTGTCCTTGATCCCTTGGCCTTTTCTGAGGTAAGTTTCCCAGACGCTTAGGACATTCATTTGCATAATGCCCCATTTCTCTACAATTGTAGCATTCAACATTGATAGCCTCTTTCTTTCCCTTGCAATCACGCGCCTGGTGACCTTTTTCTCCACATTTATAACAAACTCCCATTCCTTTTAGGAAAGTACCAGGGTGATTCTTCCCACAATTATCACATAATGGAAAATCCTTCTTTCCCTTTTTCCCTTTATCTGTCTCTTGTTCCACCGTTCTCTTCTTCTCTTGCTTTACTTTGTTGTCATAAGACTTATAGAATTCCTTTTCTGTCTTGATAGCACACGAGACAATATCTTCGTATGATGAGAAGGATTGTGATACTAAAGCTCGACAGAGAAATGGTTTTAACCCATCAACGAAACGATCAATATTACTCCTTGGGTTACGTATATAATCAGCAGCATGCCTCGCTAACCTTGTAAAGTTAGCCTCATACTTTGCGATATTCTCATCCTCCTTCTGCCTCAGACTCAGAAATTGCCTTTCCATATCTGCTCGATGGTCATGAGGAAAGTATTTTTCTAAGAAATGCTCTTTGAACTCCCTCCACTCTGTATTCGATATGTCATCATCTTCTTTTGTGTTTTGAATCAATGACCACCATTGATCAGCATCTCCAGTGAGGCGGTAAACTTCCATGATAACCTTTTCCCTTTCACTACTCCCCAAGGCGTGGAATAGTTTCTCTAAGGAGTTTATCCATTTCTCAGCTACTAATGGATTTGTACCCCCATTAAATGTTGGCGGTTGTTGCCTCATGAAGAGGTCTAATATTGATCCTCCACGTTGTGGATCAGGGTGATCCATACGAGTAAGGTTATTATTCATAACCTGAGTGAGTTGTCCCAGTATGGTAATAAGTTGATCAGCACCAGCTGTATCTCCAGATCCACAATAATTATCTTGAGCAGGAGGTCAATCCCTACACGGAGTGCGTGAATTGATACAGTTTCAATTCCTTCCACTAGGCACCATTTCTAAACAATGTCATAAACTAGATTAGTTTATGATATAAAATACATAATTCCATATTTGTAAAACACTTTACATAAATTGAACTATTTATGGATATAATCCATAATCATAAAAAGAAATGTTTTCTTTGAGGAAGTATATACTCATAACCCTTCATAGTGGTTTGTAAAGAAAATGAGAATTATCCTAAGCATATCCCCCGGGAGTGTCGTAACCAAGAGTGCAACAAGGCCCGTTGTCATGCACCAGTTTTCGTTCGAGTCTAGCTCAAAGCGGTGTTTTTGGGTTTTACCCCTATGTACATCTATGCCAGAGCCGCCTCTACCTGCTCGTATCCAGATAGGGATGTATTTCTCGGAAAACTAACAAAATCTCTATAATACCAAAATTCTAGGAAGTTCTTCTATACTAATCCTTAAAGTCTATCTTCGGGCTATGTGCTCTAATCAGAGTTTATCTAAATATAGCTTCCAAGGTTAGTACTAAACTGCCTCTGATACCAACTGTAACGCCCCGACCCCAGCTACCCAGATTCGGTGCATTTCTTCGTAACATTGGCATGATCACAAAAGATCAAGTCTCAAAAGACTGATTAGTTTAGTAGCCTTGGAAACACTAGATACATTCATAAGTCTTACATTACATCATAAAGTGAAAAACTAATAACAAAGTCTTCATAGTCCACACTCATATCCTCTACTGACAACCCCTGCAGGTCATTCCTAAAATACTTCTTCACATCCTGGAAAATATTAAAACATTGAAAGGGGTGAGCTCAGATGCTCAGTAAGGATAACAACATAGCGGAAGATTTCTTCAATAAACATAAACATTTAAGGAAATGTATAACAAAAACAAAAGCCTTTTAAACATGAACTTCAACATAATATGGAAAAAGTAAAATGAGATAATTCCACTCACTTCTTCACATGGATATTCTACTGGTCGAATAATCACATGCAATATCAATAACAACTTTCATAATGATGGAATGCATAATGCCAGACTATCATAACCACGTAGCCAAGGCCTCGTGCCAAGACCACAAATAAGATTTTGTCAAGGCCTTGTGCCAAGACACTAGTTTGTCTCATGAGACCTGCCGATGCATCGAGGAGCTATAGCGGGCTCCACCCGTCACTTACTAAGTCCAATGCATTCCTCATATGAATGGGTTTAAACATATCATAAACTACAACATAATCGTATTACATAAAACATGCATAAAGGAAACATAAAATTTCCACATTTCAATCACAAGATTTCAATACAACACATTGATATAATAAAAACTCTTTCAAAACAATTTTCAATACCAAAATAAAAGAAAGTTAAAACTTTGTATTTATTTTTCATTAAAAAAAAGTGATGGCTTGTAGAGGAAGCCGAAACTCAAATAATGGTCACGGTGGCGGAGAAGTCATTGTCACCTCATATGTACGGAAAGAAAAACATTCCCTTTTTTTCATTTAGAAAAACGCTTCCTATAAAAAAGATTCCTTTTGAATAAATGTAAACGTGAAAGGGGTTTATACATCGTATAAAAGAAAATTGTGTATAAAACCAAATATGCCTCAATGAAAGGAGATTGAGACGAAGTCCTTAAAAAGATCATTTTTAAAATAAAATAGATCTATTGTGTGTATTCACTATAGGTACACATAAAGAACGTAAAAATACAAAATAGGACATAATAATATCATGAAATAATTTGAAAGTAGGAGATTAACCCAAAGAATGGAAGTTGGGTTAAGAAATTCCCTTACTTCGTGTCCGACTTGACTCAACCGTTCTTTAACCTCTTGAATAATAAACTAGAGTTAATATATACCTTATTAAGAACGATTTTTAATTTCATTATCCTTTTTATATCACTTATTACAATGTTATGAACATTATGTAATTATTTAAGTTAATAACGGTAGTTTTGTCGATCGTTGGTATTGAGTCAACAATAAACATCTTATAATTACAAGTTGTTCATGTGGTGAAATATCCATTATATCCAGAATTATATTAATGATTTAGATATCATATATATCATATATATCCAGTATATACATTCATTCATAATATTACGTAACATTTAGAGGTAAGAAATGAAATGCAGCGTTCATGGAGACGGTAAGTCGTACGTACACATGAACGCTACTTTCATTTCTATTTTGTATTTAATGGAATGAAATCATAATTATATAAAGGTATAATATAATTCCAGTATAATATAGTGTATAATACCATTTACTCCATCCTTTATACATCCCGCATATGGTATTAACGATTCAAATCACTTTGAGGGGGTGGTAGTCTGCACTTCCTAAAATGAAAATATCGTGTTTACCCATAATGGAAACCATAAATGTATTCCATAAATGAAAAATAAAAAATAATAAGGAAAACAAAAACATAATATATATCATATATAAAAATAGTGTCATCATAATGGCCACCATTAGAGGTGTTATATGAGTTTTGAACAATCATCGTTTCGTGAGGCAAAAATTCGCCATCCACAGAAATAGTATGTTCTTTAACCATTATATGTAGGTGTGTGTAAGTGTAGCTCGAATCCTTCTTATAAAAACATCATAGTATATTGAGGATACTGGTTTTGTTACAAAATAAATGAATAAAAAGAGTTTATGGGGTTGGATAAGCAAAACAAAACAAAATAACATAAGAAAAGACATTACCTCAAAATCGGGTAACTCTTTTTGATTTGAGCCAAAGGCTTCCTTGGGAAGCTTTCTGACCAAAGTGATGCTTCTAGGAGTAAGGGGGGGAAGTTGGGAGAGTATTTGGGTAGAGGTTGGCCAAGAAAAAAGTCTTGAAAGTGTGAATGAGGTGGTAGAGGTGGGGGCCTTTTATAAGAGGAGAGGAGGGGCACTCTTGGAAAGTAAGGAAAGTTTACATTATTATACAATGATTTTCGGATTCTAAAGGCACCACACTTATATAATTCGAGGATAAGGTGATAAGGGTTCTAAATCTACCCATCCAATAGTCTTTGGACAAGTTTAAGCCTTGGATTTTACATTATCTTTTCATTTTGTTAAAATCATTAAATAATGAGGTCATCGCTGCATCAGAATGATGTCATAAATAAATTAATTTATTTAATGTCTAAAAATTATAAAAAAAATAATATGATGTAGTAAATCTTTTTATCTTTCCAATTACAATTTATAGTCAAAAATATGACTTGTATAACCCCATGAAAAAATTGTTTTAGTAAAACATTTCATGTTTGTGTCATTTTTTACTTTAACATTAAATAAAAGGTATTTATGTCATTTTCCAACTAAAGTGGCTCCATGGGGTACCCAAGTTAAACCATGGATTGTCTTGGTCGGCCATGGAACATCCAATGAGGTTAAGACATGTGTCAAGCTCATCTCATATTATTAAAACATTATTTTTACCTTAAACTACACTAATTACCTCTAATCGCGATTAAGAACTTAAAAGATACTATTCACCAAAAATTATATTAATCTCATTGAACGACATTTTACTTCTTAATGACAACCATGTATGTCGGATTTTTGAAAATCAAAACACAGAAGTGGTAATATTTCATTTAAACGAAAAATCAATTATTTAACTACCACTTAGTGGTTTCACTATTCATCAAAAATTGATGTTTTTCAGAACAATGCCAAAATTTCACCCTAAGCTATAATTGATATTCCGAATTCAAAAATGATGTCTATTTTAAAAAATTACAAACATATAAGTTGCATTAATTAATTATATAATTAATTCTCGTTGTCACAACAAATAGCGTGTTTTTAAGAAACAATTTATATCAAAAGATTGGCAATTGTTTATATCCAATTTCAATGTTAAATTAATTATAATTACCACCATTGGATAAAATGGTAAAATTATATTCTAATTATACTTTAAAACCACTAAATATTATAATTTATCACTATAAATTATTTTGATTAAAAAGGTTGTTTTTAAGTATTTTTCACTATTCATAAAAAATTAGAAGTTCTCAGAAAAATACCAAAAATTCCAGATAGACTAATTTCGATATTCGAAATCAAAAAATGAAGTCCATTTTGAAATATAAAATTTTTATAATTTTAAAAAGTGGTTATTACTATTCATAATGGCTACTTTGATTAGTCGCGGTGTTTTAGAACTCGAAGTTTCGTACAATGCAAGCTATTACATTATTGAATGAGAAGCGTATCATGGAAGATCGGGGTGTTACACTAATTGTAGCATTGCATTACCACATTCCAATGGTGGGAGACATCCGTCAATTATTCTGGGACATTTGATCCTTGATCGAAATGGGATGATGGGATGTCAGTTTCTACTATTGGGGATTCCTGCTCCAAAATCGCCACCTGGTCCAAGTCTCCTTTAAAGATTTGAGTCATTGTTTTTGAATCTCATTCCCAGTGCCATAAAATTTTGGATGCTGGTTAATTACACTACTTCTGTCAGGACATTCCATGGGGTCTTGACAGGGTAGAAACCATCGGTCAAAGTAGATGACAACATCAGGCATGTCGGGGCATCGTGGATGCATGGACATCGGGGAACCTATATTATTCCTTATAAAAGGTCATCTCAAGGGTGTAGAACCAAAGGAATACCACATCGGTCATGGAGTATCATATATCAGAGACATGTCTCTGAGGTTTTCCTCAACTTCTCATGTTGAACAGAGGGTATGTCGTGAGTTTAACATCTTGTGGAGATATTTACACCAATGGAATGTCTTCTAAGGTCTTCCTCAAGCATCTCATGTTTAACATAATGTAGGCCATTATTTTAACACCTTGCAGAGACTGTTACACCAAAGTTGTGTCTTCCAAGGTCCTCCTCAGGTATCTCATGTTTAACACGTGGTAGGCTATGAGTTTAACTTCTTGCAGAGTCAGATCAGACTGATCAGAACACTGATAAGAGTGGATCAGATGGGTGAAAACCCAAGATCGGATATTGATACTGAGGCTAATTCATGGTTAGTTACCCGATTACTGCTATGAGAAATGAGAAATTTGATAGCATGTTCTCACTGGGATGTGGCGGCCCGGGAAAGAATCAAGATGGATATGGATTGTTGAGAGTGGATGGAGAATGATATGGAAGTACTGTAAGAGTGATGGTGATATAGGAATTGAGTCTTTAAGAGACTTCCAACGTATCCCTGTGGTAGGAAATTAATTTCCACATAGTTCGGTGAGACGATGGGACACCTAAGGAGGCAAACCGTAAATTTGGGACCTAGAGGAAGTGGAACTTCCAGGTTGGGGAATAACCTTCTTGGAACACATAGGCTCGAGGGGGAGTCCATGATGGGATATGAGGGATGGGATTGAGCCTCAGGGAGGCTTCATACATATCCCAAAGGTTTGGAATCAAAGTCCAAGTAGTTTAGGATGGGGCATGGAATCAGGGTGTGCATGAAGGACAATGACCCAAAATCATGATAAGTATTACATGTTGTGATCAGCCTAGGATGGTCTAATTCCATAGGGGCAGACTAGATATGTGGGTCCCAAAAAATAGGACTATAACCGATTACCATCGATTGTGGACTACAATGGATAACCACTGGTTGGGGGCAACGGCTAACTAATGGTTGGGGTCGGCAACGACTTACCGCTGACTGGGGTTCAAACATCTTACCAATGTTTGGTGTTCACAACGGATTACCATCAATTGGGGAAGACAAAATATATCTCTCAATTGGGGTTAAACCTTAGGGAGGCTTCCTATATACCTTTTCTGGGAAACAAGGATCAAATCCTACATAGTTCGAATGGGTACAGTTTAACATCTCGCAGGAGGAAAAGGGGCATGCAGTTTAAATTCAAGAAGGACGTGGGTGGACCAATGTGAAGTGGTCAGGTTCGATGGCCATTAGGCTTGAACCTCAGGGAGAATTCCTACATACCTTTCCTTGGAAAGGAAAAAATTCCCTGTTGTTCAGGATAATGGATACAGTTTAATTCCATGAATGAAAAAGGTGAATCGACATGAAGGGGTTGGGACAAATAGGTGCTCAGCTTGAACCTATGGGAGGCTTCCTAAATACCTTTCCTAGGAGATAGGGATCAAAGTCTGCATAGTTTAGGATTGTGGATATAGTTTAATGTCATACTAGACGAAGGTGAAATGACATGGAGGGGTCAGGATAAGTTGGTATTGGGTTTTAACCTCAAGGAGGATTCCTTCGTACCTTGCCAGGTCAAGGATCAAAGTCCATGTACTTCAGTAATGTGTTTAGTGAACCAATGTGAAGGGGTTCATAACTAGTAGGTGTTTGGATTGAACCTCAGGGAGGCTTCTTACGTACCCTTCCTTGGAAAAGAACAAAGTCCACGTAGTTCAGATGTTTAGTGAACCTATGTGAAGGGGTCAAGAGAAGTAGGTGTTGGGATTTAACCTCGGGGAGGGTTTCTACATACCTTGCCTTGGCAGGGATCAAAGTCCACATAGTTCAGAATGGTTCAGTGAACCGACATGATGGGGATGGTACCAGTAGGTATTGGGCTTGAACCTTAGGGAAGCTTACTACTTACCTTGCCTGGGAAAGGATCAAAGTCCACGTAGTTCAGAATGGATTTTTAAACTAACTTTAAGTGGTTCAGGACAATTATTTTGTGGGATTGAACCTTAGGGAGGCTTCCAACATACCTTTCCTTGTAAAAGACCAATGTCAGTGTAGTTTAGAATGGTGGATACAGTTTAACATCATGTGGGATGAATTTTAACTTTTGTAAAGGGGTCAGAACCAATGGAGGTGTTAGGATTAAACATCTGGGAGGCTTCCCACGTACCCTTCATAGGAGACAGATATCAAAGTACACGTTGTTTGGTATGGTGGATACAATTTAATGTCATGCAGGATGAAGGTGAACCAACATGAAGGCATCAGAACCAATGGAGGTGTTGGGCTTGAAACTCCGGGAGGCTTCCTTCGTACCCTGCCGAGGAGACAGAGATCATAGTCCACATAGTTTGGGATGGTGGATATAGTTTAACATCATACGAGATGAAGGTGAACCTACGTGATGGGGTCAGAACCAGTAGGTGTTGGGATTGAACCTCAGGCTAGATTCCTATATTTTTTTCCTTAGAAATGATCAAAGTCCACATTGTTTAGAATGAAGGATATAGCTTAACATCATCTGGGATGAAGGTGAACCGATGTGAAGGTATCGTAACCAATGGTGGTGTTAGGATTAAACTATAAGAAGGCTTCTTATGTACACGGCCTAGGAGATAAATGTCAATGTCCACATAGTTTGGGATGGTGGATACAGTTTAAAGTCATGCATGAAGATGGTGAACTGATGAGAAGGGATTGGGACAAGTAGGTATTGGACATTAACCTTAGGGATGCTTCATACCTAACATTATTTGGAAAGGATCAAAGTACACATAGTTTAGGATGGTTCTTAGTGAACCGACGTAAAGGGGTTTAGAACTAGTAGGTGTTGGGATTGAACCTTAGGGAGTCTTCCTACATACCTTTCTTTGGAAAGGATCAATTTCTACAGAGTTAAAAAGTTTTTTGAACTGACATAAAGGTGGTTAGGACTAGTAGGTGTTGGTCTTGAACCTTGGGGAGGCTTCTTATGTACCATAACTTTGAAAGGATCAAAGTCCACGTAGTTCAGATTAGTTTGGATAACTGATGTGAAGGGTCAGGACTAGTAGGTGCTGGGCTTGTAACTCAGGGAGGCTACCTACATACATTTCCATGACAAGGATCAAATTCTATGTAGTTTGGTATGGTTTGGTGAACTGATTTGAAGGGGTCAGGACAATTAGGTGTTGGTCTTGAACCTGAGGGAGTCTTTCTGCATACTTTTCCTTTTAAAGGATCAAAGTCCACGTAGTTCGGTATGGTTTGGTGAACCAACGTGAAGGGGTTGGGACCAGTAGGTGTAGGGATGGAAACATAGGGAGGATTCCTACCTACTATGCCTTGGAAAGAATAAAAGACTATATAGTTATGTATAGTTTGGTGAACCGACGTGAAGGGGTCAGGACTAGTAGGTGTTAGGCTAGAACTTCAGGGAGGCTTCCTACGTATATGGACTTGGAAATGATCGAATTCCATGTAGTTTGGTATGGTGGATTGGGGATTTCACGCTAAGGTGGCCCAGGGAGGATTTCATGGTCACTATTTACTCTAAGCTCATGTGGGTCATGATTGGTGTGAGAAACAAGAGGAAAAAATAGACCTGACAATCATGGCTCAAAGGTGTGGCCATGAAGGGTGGTGAATGGGGAATACACATGGAAGCTGCCCAGGTGCCACTAAGGAGAGAAAATGGTGGATGGGGCTTATGCATGGATGAAACCCGAAGCCGCTAAAGGGCGGGAATAGGGAATGGGGATTATGCATGGAAGCTACTTGGGTGCATTTATGGAGAGGCAACAGTGAATGGGGCTTAGGAATGGAAGTAGCCTATAATGTCATCCTCTTGTCTAACCATGGGGGCATCCCAACTCATTGGTTGGTTGAGGCATATAATTTAGTCTAACCCCTATGCATTGGTGCACAAGAGGAATATTTCCAAGGGCATTAGATTCAGTCCGAGGAAAGGTAGATGAAAAGTGTGAATCACATGCCCAACATTCAGAACGCCGTGAGGGGTGAATGACAAAGGAGGATAATTTTTGACCATGTTTGAAACACATCATCCATATAATGTTATCATAAAATGGAAACAAACATGTGAGGGTAGACTACTGACCGTGTTGAAACAGAGGACGTGACTCGATGTGTCATCCAAAGTCTTTTGGGGTAATGGCATAGGATTGTTGGTGAGACGATGCGGCATGGGACCGGGCCGGTACGAGGTCCCTTTAGACATGAAAGAGGGTGAAGATAGAAATGTAGGAAACACAAATCATGATGTGGAGTGATGGAATGCTCGAATGGTTTCCAATGCTCTTGAAATTTTACCACTGTAATCCTGGAACGAGGTATCTTATACTTTTCACATAAGCCATCTCTTATTTGGAACAAGATGCATCCTATTATTGAATGATATGTAATGATACAAATTATAGTCATGCATAGGGAACTATTGGCATCTTATGCTTGGAGAATAAGGCATATCTTTTTTTGGAGAAAGTGGCAACCTATATTTGTCACATTGAGAGTACTACAGTTTATAGTCATATAGATAGGACTATTGGCATCTTATCCTTGGTTTTTAAGGCATCTATTGTTTAGAGAAAGTGGCATTTTAGTTTGGCACATAGGGAATGCTAAAATTTATAGTAATGTAGATAGGAATATTGGTTTCTTATGCTTGGCACATAAGGCATATCTTATTTGGAGAAAGGGGCATCAAATGTTTGGTACATAGGGTGTGCTACAGTTTATAGTCATGCAGAGATGAATATTAGCATAAGGTGACTAGAAATGACTTTTTTTGGGAATTATGCAAGGGAGGTATTTTCCTTGTTCAACTTGGTATAGGATTCAGGTGATGGGGGTTTTGATGACTTGCTTTAGGAATTGTTCGACTCAAGGTACATGGGGAATTGATGATGAAAATCTTGACTTATGACATGGGAAATAAACCAAGAGTAATGTGTCCACTCAATGAGTTTTATGGTGTGTTGAGGAGTATCTCAAATCTTAGTATTCCAAAGGTGGAAGGTGGGCATGCATAAAAAAGCAATGGGAAATGCCGACATCCCGACCTAAAAAGTTTGTAGGGAGAGTCTCAATTTTTCATGGGGTTCAATGACGGAAGCAAAGGGACCAGCCAGAAGGACGGGGACTGCAGCCCATCAGTAGTACCGACCAGGGGGTGAGGGGGTTCAGTCCCCATGGTATGGACTAGTGGGTGAAAGGTATGAGATTCAAAAAGGATAGGTATTCATGAATCTGCTTCACGGAGGAAAGGTGCTCACATAGCATTGGGTCTCGGGAAGCAGCTTCGCGAAGGAAAGATGCTTGACAAGCATGGAGCCTTGCAGAGTAGCTTCATGAAGGAAAGGTTCTCACAGATCATGGGGTATATTAGAGCATGCGTTCTCATGGAGAAAAGTGGTTGTGCATTGGTTAGGGTCTCACGGATCTTAGGGCACCGCGAATCCTCGAGCTACCCTAAGGAGCTCCCTCCTTCGCAAAGGGTGGATCCCTTCGTGAAGGGCATCACTTTGTGGTGCTTGGGATCTTCATGAAATTGGAGATATACCACCCAAGGGGAGGTGTAAGCATCCTTATGATGTGGTTGAGTAAAGTATTTATAGGCGATGGAGGTTGGCATGGAACGTTGTAGAGCACAAATGAACATCATGGAGAGAAAATCATGCCATAATGGAAATCGTTCACTACAACCAGAGGAAGTCCCCTCAAGTTTCTTATAACCACGGGGTCAATAGTCATCGACCATTGCGGTGCTCGCAAAGGCTCCGGTCAAGTTCCCTTAAGTTAATCTTAACCTAAGAGTCTACCATCACAGCCTTCATAGTGCTCGCGGAGGCTCCAGTCAAGTTCCCTCTTCTCCGCAATCAAGGAGGGAGCTTCGCGAATGGGCTCCGCAAACCAGTTTTCCAACCCAACTTTGAAAGTTCATAACCCCTAAATGGTTACTCCCTTCGAGCTCTACGACCTGTAAAATTGAAGCATAAAAAACATAATACAATCTTTGATCATGTATGGAAGCATTTGGAATATCTTGGGGATGCGTTTTACATTAAAAAAAGACTACTCTAAGAATGGAGATCAATGGGGATGAGGAGGGCGAGGTGGAAAACACTTTGAGGAAACAACTAAGAAAAATACCTACCTTGGGGTATACTATATCTCGATCACATTAAGGAAATAGCCGACTAAAATCTATAAGCCATCGTGAGCCATGCTCAGTGTAAGAAAGAAGAGATAATAGAAGGTCATTCACCTGTAAAAGAGTTCTAAATAGAAGAATATGTTATAGGATCAGAATGGGACATCAATCTCTATTTGGAGTATCCTAAATGAGAGAGGGATCACATCTTGAGAACATGGATCACTGAAAAACCGAATTGCCTCTCCCACCATGATTTTGTTCATGAACGGGGTAACACAAGGGGATTTGGAATGAATCCAAACAGAGGGGAGTGGAATGTGGGAATCACAATACCAAAAATTCAGAACACTGTACGTATGACGGGACAATTAAGGATAACTATTGAACATCTACTAAACATAGTATTATTATTTCATTAGCAAAAAATTTGGATAAGAAATTATGGACTACCACTTACCATGTTCAAAACATGGTGCATAACCCAAATCTTTATCCATTAGTCTTCTATAACATTGTCCTAGAATAGTAAGCGAGCCATAGTCCGAGCATACGTATTGTTAGGGGGTTTTTTTAGACATGAAAGAGGACAAGGGTCCAAATAAAGGGCACACAAAGTGTAGAGGATGCTATGATGGGTTGTTTGAATGGAGTCCAATACTCTTGAAATTAATCCACTATGGTGAAGACACATTAGGTGGGTGCAACGGTCTGATCAGGTATCATACCAACATCCGAACATGACCTCTTTGGTAAGGATGTGGAATGCGTTTTAGTTTTACGTCATGCCAATGAGTATGATTGAATGGTATTTTAAATGTCGTATGGTGAATAAGGTGCAAATAGTTTAAATGTCATACTTCCTAGACCAAGTTTAACAGTTTAAAGTCATGTTACATGGAATGTGGGCTCCTAGATTAAGGTCATAGAGGCTAGATCGTGATCGGGGCCGAGGGGCCATAAGGGTCAATTAACCTGGGGCTAGGCCCAAGGAGAAATTCCATGGCATCATTACATATCCCGTTAGGATGAGAATCAAGTAAAATGCTGTTCTTAAGCACAACATGGCCAATGTGCAATGCTGGTAGGAGGAATCGTCTCTTGCGAGGAAGCCGATGCATCCCACAATTACAATTGGAAACCGTGAACTTATTTAGGGTAGGGGTTTTAGTTTAAAGTCATGCGTCGAGTACATGGCTACCCAGAAAGGAAATGTGTGTTGTGGTACATACCACAACGTGAATGAGGACCATAACAGTCCATGCCACACCACACTCTATCAGGAGAATCCTTAGGTCGAGGGACTAATGGTGAAAACTAGGCTAGGCCCAAGATGGGTATTTTGGGCATTTTATATATCCCATGAGGATGGGAATCAAGACACACATAGTTTTTAGAGTGTTGTTTAATGTTCAATTGGACAAAGGACATGTGTAGTTCAGCTACACCAGTACACATCCTAATAAAACCACTAATCCCAAGTGGGTCATGCCCGATGTGGAAAACAAGTAGTAGTTATGGGACTTTCCTAGTACAACGAGTCACACATTAGGGGCAGTGAGACTCTAGGTGAATGTTGTCCCAATAATACTAACCTTCCTATATAAATCACCTAGATGCGTGAAGGGGTAAATATGAGTATGTTGGAATTCTACATGAACATAAGGGAGTGGAAATATGTGAATCATGATGCTCAAGATCTGTACCACAATGATAGTGGCATGCCGATAGAGGATAAATGATGACCATGTTCGAAACATGGTATCTATTTTACATTAGTTGGGAATGGGGATAGACAAATGAGATTCGATTGCTGAACATGTTTGAAACACGTGACTTGTCAAAAATGTAATCTGAGGTCTTTAGGGGCATTGGTACAAGATAGTAGGTAAGCCAATGTGGCATGAGTCCTGGATGTATAGGGGGTCCCTTTCAGACATGGAAGATGATGGGGATCCTAATAAAGGACTCATGAATCATGGACAAGAAATGAGGGGATCTTTATGTAAAAATTCCACACCTTAGGCTCTTTTCCACATTAAATTTTGGAACTCCAATGAGATGTGTCAGATAGTGGAAGTCGAATCCCTTATCTCAGACTGAGTTGGAAAAATACAAGGGTGTCACATGGTGTAGCTACTACAAAACCTGACATTAATGAAAACCCAAGAGGTACTCGCCACACCACATGTTCCCAAATGATTTTGAGCCAAGGGGAAAATGGGGGTAGTATTTAGGATTTTGGGGGTTGGACCCAAAGATGAAATTTCTGGGTGTTCCTACGTATCCCATGAAGATGTTCATGAATCTATACATAGTTCTTCAATACGACATGCAATTTAATGCCATATGATATGGATGCAGAGAGATCTTAGTTTTAAGGGTCTTAGAACTCAGACAATAGAGAAGTGAGACTCTTCCAAATGGGCGCAAACGTCGACCAAATCCCTAAGACCATGTGAGACATGCTCGATGTGGGAAACATTTGTAGATAAGGTCTTTGCAACACATGTAATACACAGAAAGGGAAAATTGGTGCGGGGCCCCAATAGATACCTCACTATGTCACTGTCCACATAACGTGCAAATGCGCACTAAGGGATAATACTAAGAGTATCAAAATTCTACTTGGGAATGATTGACTGAAAAATGATGTGAATCTTCAAACTGAAATTTAGTGGTTGATGTGGTGGTGTGATGATGGAGGATAACTATTGACTATGTTCGAAACACAACTTCCATATCATGTGGCCTAAAATTGGAACAACAAATGAGTGTCGACTGGTGACTATATTCACAACATGGGACATGTATCAATTTTTCATTTGAGATCCCTTAGGAAATTGTCTAGAAATGATAGGAAAGCCCTTAGGCTAAGTATCCATACCATTCGGGGGACCTTTTGGATGTGACAGATGATGAAATCCCAGATGAAGGGGATCATGAAGCCTGAGGATGGGTGATGACATGTCCATGTATAACCCCACACTATATTTCTTAAATCTAAGTGCTCTTTGACACATTGGTGAACTTCTAAAGAGGGTATAAGTTCCAAAATTAATAGCATCTGACTTGAAAAGATGAGTGTTGAATATGGAGATTAAGATATCTTAGAAGAATGAGGTATATGGAGTGGTTGTTACAAACCCGATGTGAATGGGGACGTAAGCCCATACCACACCACATGCCCCTATCCTGGAAGAATACAGGCTAGAGGTCCAGAAAAATAAGGAGGTTTCTATGAAATGGGGCTAGACCCAAAGGATAAATGTTCGAGTAGTCTTCTGTATCCCATGACAAAAGGAATCAAGCCCCTCTTTGTTCTGGATGACATTGGGCAGTTTTATGTCATGCGGAAAGAACACGGATAGGGGAAAGGTATCTCAATAAGGGATGTGTACAGCACGACGAGTAACCCATCGTGAATGAGTACATAAGCTCATACCACACCGTACATCCACAAATGAGAACATGGTCCACGGGGAAGAAAAGGTTGATAGATCTAATACGGGAAGTCCCAACCAGTTCACAGTTTAACGTCTTGCAGTGATGACTATGGTGCTCTAAGTTTATGGTCACATGGCTCAGACCATAGACACCCAGTTTAATGTCATGTGTGTGGGATAGATGTGTTGAAAGGGTGAATCACCATGCCTATTATGTGGGAGACCACACAACTACCATGATGATGGAAGATAACTACTGACCGTGTTCAGAACATAGTATCCGTATTGAGTGACCTGGGATGGGGGCGTACAATTGAGCATATATCATTAAACATATTCACAACATGAGTCTTGTATCAATTTTTTCACTCGAGATCCTCAAGGACTTTGGCCTTAAATGGTAGGAGAGCCCTTATTCCAAACATCTATGCCATTCCAGGTTTTTTTGGATGTTAATGATGGAGGAAACCTAAAATATGGGACTTGCAAAAAAAATGATGGGACCTGTGCAGTTTAACGCCTTGAGGAAAGGACAATGATTTAGGGGTGTCTCAAAGGGATGCATGCAGTGTGGGAAGAAATCCCAAAGTGAATGAAAAAAAAGAGTCCATACCACACTACACAATCCTAGGTGAGAAGCTGGTCTGCGGGCCCGGTAAGGCTGAGGGACCTGTGATGGGAAGTCTTGACCAGTTTGTAGTTTAACTTCTTTCAATGAGGATGAGGGTGATCTTAGTTTGAGGTTATAGAGCTTGGACCGTAGACACATGACCCTTTATGCGGGAATTGCCTTACCAAAAAATATAATCCCATGTGAGGAATAGTTGGTGTGGAAACAAGGAATAAAAACTGGGATCTACCAAACATACAAGGGTATGGAATTCAGAATAACACTCATTCCTAAGGCAGACTGATTTTTGAATGGATAACAAGACAAAATTAATCACGGAAACCGATACATGGGACATATGGTGGTGGGGGAAATGATGGAGGATGACTATGGACGTCATTCTAAACACAAAATCCACATCATGTGACATGGAATGGAAAACAAAAAAGAGTGTCGACTACTAACAATATTCACAATGAGGGAATTGTATCAATTTTTAATTTGATATCTTTGAGGATGTTGGACCAAAATGGTAGGAGAGCCCTTAGGACAAACATTTTAGCCATTAGGGGGCCCTTTTGGAAGAGATAGATGATGAAGACCCAATTAAAGGGGGTGTGTGAAGCATGAATGTGCATGTTTAGTTTAATGTAATGTGGGACGAGGAAATAGGCAGAAACCTTTAGGGAGAGGGATACATGGTGCATTCATGATGAACTAAACGTTAATGAGGAAAAAATCATGCACCACACCATTTTCTTCGAACTGTTGGGAGATCCTCAAGTTTAGGGCTGGGACAATAGATGAAATGTTCGAGCGTTCCTACATATCCCATAAAGATAAGAATCTAGCCATACATAGTTCTAAAAGTGGCCATGTATTTTAGCATCATGGGGTGAGGACATGGGAGAAAAATAGAAAGAGGAGGGGCACATGGTACGATCATCATAATCTCGAAATGAGTGGGGGCCAAATAAGACTACACTACACCATGCGGGATCCTCCAAGAAAACTACACACAGGGGGAATAGATAAAGAGAAGAGTCTAGGGAATGGACTAAAGACAAGTTATCTGAGAATTCCAATGTATCCCATGAGGATGAGAATCAATCCATAGGTAGTTCATGAAGGTGCCATGAGGTTTAACATCTTATAGTGACGACGAGTGATGGTTGGAGTTTTAGATCACATAGATTTGACCGTGGATGTTGTTGTTTTAGGTCGCATACCATTGACTAAAATTTTGTACAATTTCATGTCATGTGAACAACACGTTGTCCCATAGTTTAACGTCAAGTGACAAAGAAAATGGTTTCTTTTTAGTTTAACATCCTACAACTATGATGCAATTGTTATATAATTTAAAATCATGAAACTAGGACATCAAACCACAAGGATTGTGTCAGTAGAGGGATGGCCATCTCTACCCCATTATGGTGGTTTGTGATGAGGTAAAAATCTATAAGATGGGATTAAACTAAAATTCCCCCAGCATAAGCTATTTAAATGTGGTGGAATTTGGGGGGGGGGGATGATAGCATGCCCACCTTTTAGAGGGGTGATGGAGCCTTGAAGGCACCAAATCCTAGAGTGTCGGTATAATGGGTTTGATGGATCCCAGAAGGCATGAAAGCCTAGAGCATCGGTACGATGGGGGGATCTATCTCGGATGGCGTATAAGCCAACACATTGATAAGACTGGGGAGATGGAGCCCAGAAGGCGTTGAAGCCTAGAACGTCAGTACGATGGGGGAAATAGAGCTTGGAAGGTGTGGAAGCCTATAATATCAGTATGATAGAGAGATGGATCCTGAAAGGCATGCAAACCTGGAGTGTCAGTATAGAGGGGATGATGGAGGTTGGGAGGCATGGAAGCGTAGAACGTTGGTACGACGGTGCGATAGAGCACATAAAACATGGAAGCCTGGATCATCGATATAATGGGGGTGATGGAGCCCAAAATGCATGGAATCCTGAAGTGTCGGTATGATGGGGGCGATTGAGACCAGAAGATGTGGAAGTTTGGAGCATCGGTATGACGGGGGAGATTGAGCCCGGAAGGCAAGGAAGCTTGGAGCGTCGGTACAATAGGGGTGATTGAGCCCGAAAGGTGTTGAAGCCTAGAGTGTCGGTACAATGGGACGATGGATCCTGGAAGGCGTGGAATCCTGGAGTGTCGATATGATGGGGGCGGTGGAGCCCAGAAGATGTGGATACCTAGAGCATTGGTACGAAGGGGTAATGGAGCCTGAAAGTCATGGAAGACTATAGCATCGGTATGATTGGGTGATGGGTCCCATAAGGTGTGGAAGCCTGGAATGTTGGTACTATGAGGCGATGGATCCCAGAATGCGTGGAATCCTGGACCATCTGAACGATGAGGGCGATGGAGCCCAAAAGGCATGGAATCCTAAAGCATCGGTATGATGGGGGTGATGGAGACCGAAGGTCATGGATGAATGGATCGCTGTTATGATGGGGGTATTGGATCCCTGAAGTCGAGGAATCCTAGAGCATCTGTACGATAGGGCAATGGTGCTCGAAAGGTGTGGAATCCTGGAGCATCGATACGATGGGGGCGATGGAGCCAGAAAGGCCTGGAAGCCTGGAGCGTCGGTACGACGGTGCGATGAAGCCCAGAAGGCATGGAAGCATGGAGCGTCGGTATGATGGGGGAAATTGATCTCAGAAGGTGTGGAATCCTGGAGCATCGGTATGACGGGGCAATGGAGCCTGAAGGTTTGGAATTCTGGATCATCGGTACGATGGGGGCAATGTATCCCAAAAGATGTGGAATCCTAGAACGTCGGTATGATAAGGCTATGGAGCCCGGAAGGTGTGGAAGCCTATAACGTGAGTACGTTGGGGGCAATGGAGCTCAGATGGCATAGAATCCTGCAATGTCAGTACAATGGGGCGATGGAGTCTAGAAGGCATATAATCCTGGTGCTTCAGTACGATTAGGGTGGTGGATCCCAGAAGGCATGGAAGCCTTGAACGTTAGTACAATTATGGTGATGAAGCCCGGGTGATGTGGAAGCCTCGATAGTCATCTCACAATTTATAGGAACTCTACAATGATTTTTTAGATGCATGGGGAGGAAATATATGCTAGTTTATTTCAGTGATGTGGAGGACTCTTATTCCTACTGATAGCGGTGTGGGGAGGACCTCCACTATGGATGATGATGGAAACGAGGACTCCCATGCCAGATGGTAGCACTGTGGGGAGGATGTCCACATTTGACGATGATGGCAATACGGAGGACACCCGTGCCTGACATTAGTAGTTTGGGGAGGAACTCCACATCGGTTTCTAGTGCTATTGGGAATTCCCCATCAGATTGGGGGTTGTTGTCCCTTGTATGGACCATGATTGAGGAAGAGTCCCTGAGGAGACGATGGAGTCAGAGGGATGATTCCCCTAGTACGAACACTTTAGGTGGTGGACTCGATGTGGAGTTGATGGGGTTAGGGGGCGGATTCCCCCTGCGTGGCCTATTAAGGTAGAATGGTCAGAAATGAGTAGATGGAGTCTAGGGGTAGGTACCCCTAGAATAGTCTATTAAGGAGAAGCAGTTGGCGAGAAGCTGATTGAGTTAGGGGGAAGATGACACCTGTGCATCCTTTTATGGTAGAGGAGTCGGCGAGGAGCCAATGGAGTCGGGGAAGATGTCCCCAGCACAGACTCTTAAGGCGAGAGATTCAGCGAGTAGAAAATGGAGTCATGGGCGGATTCCCCCTACACGGCCTCTTAAGGCGGTGTAGTCGGCGAAGAGCTGAGGGAGTCTGGGGGAGGATGCCCCATGCGCATCATATTAATGTGGTGGAATAAGCGAGAAGGAAATGAAGTCATGGGGAAGATGCCCCATGTGTGGCCTCTTAAGGCGGCAGGGTCAAGGAGGATCTGATGGAGTTAGGGGATGGGTGCCCCCAGTGTGGCCTCTTAAGGTGGCGGGGTCAGTGAGGATCTATTGGAGTTGAGGGGAGGATGCCCCTGGCATGGCCTCTTAATACGTAATCATTGGCGAGGAATCGATGGAGTCGGGGGCAGATGCCCCCTACGTGGCCTCTTAAGGCGGTGGACTTGGCAAGGAGTCGATGGAGTCCCGGGGCGGTTGCCCCCTGCATAGCGTCTTATGGATTCAGGGTGCGCGAGGATTTGATGGAATCGGTGGGTGGATTCCCCTAGCGCGGATTCTTAAGTTGGAGGCGTCGATGAGGAGTCGATGAAGTCAATGGTGAATTCCCCCAACATGGCCTTTTAAGGCGGCGGGGTCCTTGAGGAGCTGATGGAGTCGGGGGAAGATACCCCCTGCCCGACCTCTTAAGTTGGTGGTGTCGGCGATGAGCTGAAGGGTTCTGGGGGTGGATACCCCCATGCACAACCTCTTAAGGTGGAGTAGTTGGCGAGGAGATGATGGAGTTGGGGGAGGAAGCCCATTTCACGACATCTTCAAGCAGTGAGGTCTGTGAGGAGTCGATCGAGTCAGGGGGAAGATGCCCCCATGCAAGGCCTCTTAACGTGGAAGAGTATGTGAAGATCCAATGGAGTTGGGGGGGGGGGGGGGATGCCCCATGAGCAGCTCTTTAAGGCGGCAGTGTCGGTGAGGACCAGATGGAGTTCGGTGGCGGATTCCCCCTATGTAGCCTCCTAAGGAGGCAAGGTCGGCGAGGAGCTGATGGAGTCAGGGGGAGGGTGCTCCCTGTACGGCCTCTTAAGGTGGTGTGGTTAGTGAGGAGACGATGGTGTTAGGGGGAGGCTGCCCCCAACGCAACCACTTATGGCGGTGTAGTCAGTGAGGAGCCGATGTAGTTGAGGGCATATACCCCCTGCGCGAACTCTTAAGGTGACAGACTCGACGACGATCTGATGGAGTTGGGTGCAGATTCCCCCTATGTGACATTTTAAGGCGGCTGAGTTGGCAAGGAGGCGATGGAGTCACAGGGTGGACGCACTTTGCGCAGCCTGTTAAGGCAGTGAGGCCGGTGAGGAGCCGATGCAGGCAGGGGGGGGGGGAGGGGGTGGGTGAATTCCTCCTCCACAGCCTCTTAAGGTGCTGGATTCGGCAAGGATAAGATGGAATTGAGCTGGGGATGGGGATTCTCTTTACGCAACCTCTTAAGGATGCAGGTTGGTGAGGGGATGATGGAGTTGGTGGTGGATACCCCCTTCAAAGCCTCTTAAGGCGGCGAGGTAGGCAATGAGCTGATAGAGATAGGGGAAGGTCCCCCCTGCACAACCTCTTAGGGAAGTGGGGTCAGAAAGAAGCAGATAGATTCAGGTGGAAGATGCCCCCTACGTTGCCTCTTAAGGCAGTGGAATCAGCGAGGAACCAATGGAGTCGGGTGGCTGAGGCCCCCTGCGCAACCTCTTAAGGAGGCAGAGTCGGTGAGGAGCTGATGGAGTCGGGGGGTGGGGGGGGGAGGGAGGGAGGATGCCCCATTCGTGACCTCTTAAGGTGGTGGAGTCGAAATGAAGCCCATGGAGACAGGGGCAGATGACCCCTATGTAGCCTCTAATTCTATTGGGGTCTAAGAGGAGCTAATGTAGTTGGGGGGAGGATGCCCCCTGCACATCTTCTTTTGGTGGGAGAGTCGGCGATGAACTGATGGAGTCGGGGGGCAGATGCCCCATGGGATATTTCTTAAGGTAGTGGGGTCTACAAGGAGTTGATGAAGTTGGGGGTGGATGCCCCCTACATGGACTCTTAAGATAGCAGATTAGGTGAGGAGATGATGGAGTCGGGAGGGGGGATGCCCCCTGCACGAACTCTTAAGGTGACGAGGTCGGTGAGGAACTGGAGCAGTGGGTGGATGCCCCCTGTGTGGCAACTTATGGTAGAGGGTCGGTGAGAATCCGATGGAGTCAGGTGGAGGATACCCCCTACCCGCCCTATTAAGGCACCGACATTGGTGAGTAGCCGATGGAGTTAGGGGGTGGATGGCCCCTGCGTGGCCTCTAATGGTGGTGGAGTCGGTGAGGAGCCAATGGAGCCGGGGGGGGGGGGGGGAATGGCCCTTGCGTGGCCTCTTAAGGCGGATTGGTCGGTGAGGAGTTGATGGAGTCAGGGGGTGGATACCCCCAACATGGCCGGCATGGAGCCGATGGATTAGGGGGCTGATGCCCCCTGCGCGACCTCTTAAAGCGGCATGGTAGGTGGGCAGCTGATGGAGTCGGGGGATGATATCCTCTATGCGGCCTCTTAAGTCTGTGACGTCGGTGAGGCACTGATGGAGTCATGGGCGGATGTCCCCTGTACGACCTCTTAAGGCAGTGGGGTCGGTGATGAGCCGATGGAGTTGGTGGCGGATACCCCCTGCCCAGCCTCTTAAGGAGGTGACATCAGCGAGGAGCTGATGGAGCTGGGGGCCGATGTTGCCTGCCCAACCTCTTAAGGAGGTAGGGTCGACAAGGAGCCGATGGAGTTGGGGGATGGATGCCCCCTGCATGGGCTCTTTAGGTGGAGAGGTTGGAGAGGAGCCGATGGTGTTGGGGGAGGATTCTCCATGCGAGGACTCTTAAGGTGGCGGTGTTAGTGAGCAGCTGATGGAGTCAGGGGAGGATGCCCCATGCACAACCTCTTAAGGCGGCGACATCTGTGAGGAGCCGATGGAGTATGGGGCTGATGCCCCATTTGAGGCCTCTTAAAGAGGTGGGGTCGACGAGGAAACGATGGAGTTGGGGGGGGGGGGTGGATGCCCCAATCGAGGCCTCTTAAGGCAGAGTCAGTGAGGAGCCGATGGAGTCAGGGGGATGCCCCCTGCGCAGCCTCTTAAGGAAGTGGATTAGGCGAGGATCCGATGGAGTTAGGGGGGTGGGGGCGGATGCCCCTTATGCATCCTCTTATGGCATTGGGTTTGAAGGGGATCCGATGGAGTTGCCGGAGGATTCCCCCCTCGTGTCCTCTTAAGGAAGTGAGATCGGTGAGGAGCCAATGAATTTGGGGGAGGATGCCCCCAATGCGGCCTATTAAGGCGGTGAAGTCAGCGAGGAGCTGATGGACCATAGTCTTCACACACCCGATGGTACTCATCCTCTCACATATGAAGGGGAGGGGATTCACATGGGTGAAGCCTCAATTCTCTTGACAAAATTGGTCTACCCAAAATTGAAGGAGAAAAGATTCATGTTGGGTTCACCATTTCTATTTCTGACACTTTCTCTAGGGAGCACACCCACCTCTTGGAGGGCGGGCTTATTGTTGCTCCAAATTCCCACTTTCCAAAGGGGGGAAGAATCCATTGCTTATTCAGGCACATTTTCTCCTTGATCGAAACGGGATGATGGGATGTTGGTTCCTCCTTCTGTGGATTCCTCCTCGGAACTGGTCACCTGGTTCAGGTCTCCGTTAAATATTCGGTTATTGGTTCATGAATCTTTTTCCATGTACCATATCTTTGTGGACACAAGTTAATTACACTACTTTCATCAGGACATTATATGGTGTCTTGAAATGGTAGAAACATTCGATCAGAGTAGATGACAACATCACGAATGTCAGGGCATCTCTAGATCTGTGGTCATCGGGGAACCTGTATTCCTCCTCATAAGAGGGCATCCCTAGGGCACATAAACCAAGGAATACCACGTCAGTCATAGGGTATCATATGTCAGAGTTATGTCTCTAAGGTTTTCCTCAACTTACCAAGTTTAACACAGGGTATGCCATGCGTTTAATATCTTATAGAGACAGTTATGACAAAGGTGTGTCTTTTAATGAATTCCTTAGTAATATCATGTTTATCCTATGGTAGGCTATGAGTTTAGCATCTTGCTGAGATGGTTACACTGAAGGAGTGTCTTCTGAGGTATTCCTTTGATATCTCAAGTCTAATAGAAGGTAGGCTACAAGTTTTACATCACGTGAAGATATATTAGAATGATCAGACCCCTAATAAGAGTGGATTAGATGGGTGCAACACTAGGAGGGAACATTGATGATGGGGTTAATGTGTTCTTAGTTACCAAATTACTTCTTGGAGCAGTGAGAATGTCAGTGGCATGATCTCACCGGGATGTAGCGACCCGGGTAAGAATCAAGATAGATATGGATTTTTGAGAGTGGATGGAGAATGATACAGAACTACCATAAGAGGGAATATGATGATGTCTTTAGTCTCTAAGATACTTCTTACGTATCCTCAGGGTAGGGAATCAAAGACCACATAGTTCAGTGAGATGATGGGACACCTAAGGAGGCAACCTAAAAGATGGGACCCAGAGGAAGTGGAACTTCCGGGTTGGGTCATGACCTTCCCGAAACACATAGGCATGAGGGATAGACCACGATGGGACATGAGTGATGGGTTGGAGCCTTAGGGAGTCTACTACATACCCCTTAGGTATAAAATCAAAGTCCATGTAGTTCAGGATGGGGCAAGGAATCAGGGTGTGCACAGAGGACAATAACCCAAATTCTTGCTTGGGCTTACACATGGTGAGTAGCTCAAGATGGTCTAACTCCATGGGGGTGTATGATAGATGTGGGTCCCCAAAAAAGTGGACTAAAATGAATTACCGTTGATTTCATAGTACAAAAACTTATCGCTGGTTGGGTGAAATGGATTTTCACTAGTTGGGGTTGACAATGACTTACTACTGACTGGGGTTCAAACAGATTACTACTAGTTGGGGTTTTCAATGGCTTACCATCTATTGGGGAACAAAAGGCTTACTATTGATTGGGGTTGTACCTCAGAGATGCTTCCTATGTATATTGTCTAGGAGACAAGGATGAAGGCCCACGTAGTTCGAATGGGTATAGTTTAACGTCTTGCAGAATGAAAAGGGGTGTGTTGGTTAACATCATGGAGGATGTGGGAGGATAGACGTGAAGAGGTTTGGACCGATGGGCATTGATATTGACCATCAGAGAGGCTCCCTACATACCTTGCCTTGGAAATTATCGAAGTCCATGTAGGTCATGATGGTGGATATAGATTAATGTCATGAAGGACAAATGTGACAGATGTGAAGGGTCGGGAAAAATAGCTGCTGGGTTGGATCCTCAGTGAGGCTTCCTATGTAATGTAGGCTGAATTTGAACCGACGTGAAGGGTCCATAACAAGTAGGTTTTGGGATTGAACCTCAGGAAGTCTTCCTACATACATTGTCTTGGAAAGTATCAAAGTCCCTGAAATACAGGATGGTGTTTATTGAACCGATGTGAAGGGGGTTAGAACCAGTAGGTGTTGAGATTGAACCTTATGGAGTTGTCCTACATACCTTTCCTTGGAAATTATCAAAGTACACATAGTTCAGAAGTTTGTTGAATTACTGTGAAGGGGGTTGGGACTAGTAGGTGTTGGGCATGAACCTCAGGGAGGCTTCCTATATACCTTTCCTTAGCAAGGAAGAGAGTCCACATAGTTAATAATGGTTTGGTGAACCAATGTGATGGGGTCTGGACCAGTTGGTGTTGTTCTTGAACATCAGGGGGTCTTCCTACATACCTTCCCATGGGAAGGATGAAATTCCACATAGTTCAATATGGTTTCATGAACCGATGGGAAGGGGGGTCGGGACAAGTAGGTGTTGGGATTGAACCTCGGGGAGGCTTCCTACATACCTTGCCTTGGAAAGGATCAAAGTCCATGTAGTTTAGATGGGTGTATATAGTTAAAGTCATGCAGGATGAAGGTGAACTGACGTGAAGGGGTCAAAACCAATAGAGGTGTTGGGATTGATCCTTCGAAAGGCCTCCTACATACCTTTCCCAGGAGATAGAGATCAAAGCCTACATAGTTCAGGGTGGTGGATACAATTTAACATCATGTAGGATGAAGGTGAATCGACATGAAGTGATCAGAACCAATGGAGGTGTTGGGATTGAACCCTAGGGAGGCTTCCTACGTACCCTGTTTTAGAGATAGAGATCAATGTCCACATAGTTCGGGATGGTGGATACAGTTTATCGTCATACAAGATGAAGGTGAACCAACGTTGTAACGACCCAATCTTATTGAGTAGTATATTAACTTACTCGTAATTATTTAATAAGATGTTAATGGTCAACGCAGAAAGAGGAGTCGATGGCTTCATCCAGTAGACTCGACCCTTATGAAGCCCACTTATCAGAGCTTGGGAAGGAGGTAGCATCTGTGGGCTTCGCTTTGGACCAAGCCCAAGCCAAACTCCAGCGTGTCAAGCTTGAACGGAAACGCCTACAGGAGAAGTTCAAGTCAGTAGAGATTACTACTAGGGCAATGTTATCTGAGCCTCCCTTAGATTCTCTCACCATAGCACACCTTACACTTAGGTCTTATGCCAGTGTTATAAGGGGCTATGTGGCGAGACCCTAGCTTCCTTGTGTAATCCTTTCGGGTGAATAAATTGAGATATCTTCCTTTAGTGATGTTTGTGGATTTTCTTTTGTCCGGATAATTTTAGGATATATTTTATTGATGAATTTTTGAAAAAGGGATATTTTAAAACATTTATGTAAACCCTAAATAACTAATGATGTGTAATGATTTTCAAAAAATGGTCTTCTACAAAAGTGTTCAGTAAGGAATTTGGAGTCTAATAAGATCAACTTAATTTTTGATGAATAGTAAACTATGAATAGTGATTTTACGCTTAGGATTAGTAATATGACCAAATGGATTGGTAATTTCACTCAAAGAAAGTTTTAACATAATTTAGACACCTAGATTAAGTAATGTGATTCAATAAAATGGGTAAATAACGGTTTCATAAATTATTAGTCAAGTATTAGTTTTTTCGGATGAATAGTGTTTTTTAATTAAAAATTTAATTAAAAATAATTAGAAAATTATTTTTATAAAAATGACTTTATTTTTGAACTCAGAGCATCGATATTATGTTAAGGTAATTTTTGAGGATTTTTCTGAAAAAATGAATTTTCGATGAATAGTGTTTTTATTTAAAAATTAAATTAAAAATATTTAGAAAATTATTTTTATAAAATGGATTTCATTTTTGAAATCAGAGCATTGATATTTGGTTAAGGTGAAATTTTGGGATTATTCTGAGAAAGTTGAATTTTCAGTGAATAGTAAAAATACAGTTTTAGGGTTTCGGTATGTTTAATGACATCATAACTATGTCATGATGATGTCATGAGATATTTCAAGGGTTGGCAGGCCAAGGGTGATGAATTATTGTTTTGGGGGCCCCATGTGGCCTAACTTTATGAAAAATATCATGAGAGAGCACATGGGTTTGAGAAAAGCACTTGTGAGGTGTCCCTTGGCCATTAATGCCTTGTCCCCTCACTTTCCCTATAAATACCCACCATTTCCTCCTTTAGTTTTCACTCCCAACTCTCCCCCAACGAAGTTCTGGTCTCCTTACCTTCCAAGGAGTCCTCCCAAGGTGCCCCCAAGCCCTCAAGGTCCAAAACTTTGAGTTTCAAGAGTCACGTTTTAAGGTAAGGGATCCGACCTCTCTCTTTCTTTTCATGTAATCCTTTTTATGTCATTCCCTTTATTCTCCATGTTCTTATGTGAGAGGATGTTCTTTTATATTCCTCTTTCTGCCCTTTTCATTTTTATATGATGAGAGAACCCCTCTTACTCTCATCATTTCGTTTTATGAAAGTTTAAGTGACGCCGTTAGGCTGCCGAATTTTTAAGGGATTCTTTCACCCTTCTCATTTTTCAAGTTCGATTTTCATGTCAAGTCTTTCATGTTCCTTTTTATTATGTTGGGGTATGATCTCTATATCTATCATACAGATCTATTATGATCATATGATGAGGGACCCTATTTGATCTTGTAAAATCATTTTTTTATTGAAGTTAAGTGACGCCGTTAGGCTTCCGAATTTTCATAAGAGAAATCTTATTTTTGTCTCACTTTCATGTTTTTAATTTCATATGGTATATCTTTCAAATTTTATTACCATGTTCTTAAATCCCTCATATTCTGTCCCCCTATTGTTTTATGGATCATTTATGAGTGGCTGACCCATGTCCCCTCTCATTTCAATGTTTTCTAAAACCCCGAAACATAGCCATTATGCTGCAGAATTTTCGTCTCAAAATGCCTCTCTCCTTTCTCAAAAATTATTTTATGTTATAAAGTGAATACTCAAATCTCTTATTTCTACAAGGGTATTCACATATATATCAAAATGTTCCATTTTAAATTCTGGGATTTACATACATGAGACCCGCTTTCCCTTTCTGTGGGTTTAAAGTGACGTAAAGATCATGTCTTTAAAGCAGTTTTTAAAACGTTATGATTATGAAATGAAACCCATTTATTTTATGCTATATGGGTTATTTATGAAATGTTTGATGATGATATATGTGTCTCACATGATAATAAAGGAAAATTTAAGGGTGCGCCCTGATAGCGCTCCAATGCATTGGGTAATGATGTAACCACTAGAGATTACGATATTCATGATACCTTGGTGAATAACCTTGGTAATTTTCAAATGACACCTTGGGTATGGACCTTGGTGATATGTTCATGATTGCCTATGTTAAATGATGTAGCCACATCTTCAAGTTATGGAAAATGTTATTTTTATTATGAAATGCCTCATGATTTATTTCTCATGCCTTAAAGTTCTTTTCATGTCCTTATTGAAGTATCTCAAGTTAACATGTAAAATGTTCCTCTTGTTTCCCTTACTGGGCCTTCTGCTCACCCTTTCTTTTGATGTATGTCCCCAGGTTATGAGATGCAGTAATGAACCTAGAATGAACTTAAGGAGACGCCTTTCAAGTGTTTAAGAAGAATGTTTTATGTTGTTTTCAAGTATTATGTTCCTGGTTTCCAAGACACTAGACTTTAAAGATCCTTAGTTTTGTGTAATGTAATGAAAGTTTATGTTATAAAATGGTGGGATGCTATAGTTGGTATCAAAGTATGGTTTAGTTATTTGTGGAAATTAGGATATAAAAACTTTAGGAAGAACCCTATAGAAAAGTTTAAATATAGGAAAACTTCCTGGTATTTTGGTAAGTATTGAGTAAGTGGTCTATCAAACAAATACATCCATGTCTGGATACGAGCAGGTAGAGGCGGCTCTGGCACAGATGTACATAGGGGTAAAACCCGAAAACACCGCTTTGAGCTAGACTCGAACGGGAACTGGTGCACGATAACGGGCCTTGCTGCACTCTTGGTTACGACACTCCCGGGGGATATGTTTGGTTAATCACAAGCTTTTTATGAATCATTATGAAGGAATTATAGAAAAGTGTAATTGTATAAGCATGAAGTCTTAGTTAAAAGATCCATAAATGAAATAAGTTTCTCACTAAGGTTTTATTCTTTTAGAAAATGGCGGGCAATAGGAGGAACTGTGCCGATGGTGACTGCAATGCACCATGTGCTGACGGCCCTCCGATGGAAGCCGGAATGGAAACATTCATGCGAATGATGAACCAACTGACTCAAGTTATGAGTAATAACTTGAATCAAGCTGAGAGGCCGACCTCACCATGAAGGGAACAACTTTCTGTTGAGTCCTTCATTCGTCAACGACCACCAACATTCAGTGGATCTACTGACCCATTGGTTGCGGAACAATGGATAAGCTCCATTGAAAAGATATTTTCTGTACATCATTGTTCGGAACAAGAAAAAGTCACCCTTGCTGTTTACCGCCTAGAGGGAGAAGCTGATCAGTGGTGGTCACTGATCAAAAACATGAAGCCATGAGGAGAGATGGAATCTATGGAGTGGGAAGAGTTCCGGGGAATATTCTTTAATAAGTATTTCCCTCGTTCGATGAGAACGAGAATGGAGAAAGAATTTCTCGAGCTGAAGCAAAAGGAGAATGAATGAGTTGGAACATACGAGATGAACTTCACAAGGCTTTCCCATTATACCTCAAGCTTCGTCATGGCCCCTAATGGGAAGGTTGATAGATTCTTTGGTGGACTACGACCTCATCTACGGAAGAATCTAGTCAACAGAGACTATGATAGCTATGAAGAAATTGTTCGAAGTGCTATGAAAGTTGAACTAGAGTTTGGGGAGACATAGTGGTCTCACAAATCTAATGATAAGAAGAGAACTCTAGAACCAAGCCTGGGAAGAAGTTTTGATTAGGAAAGAGGTGGAAAGCATATGCAACATGCCACATGCAATAAATGTGGGAAGAAGCATTCGGGGAACTGCTTGATCGGAAGTGGTAAGTGCTATAGATGTGGAAAAGAAGGCCATATTTCTCGGAATTGTCGTAGTGATGTGAAGCCTCAACATCCCAACACTAACGATAGAGGAAATATGGTTCTGGCCCTACCCGAAGTCACATGCTTCAAGTGTGGACAGCTTGGGAACTTTGCTAATCAATGTCCAAATCCGAGGGTGGTGGAGGGGAATCACCATCAACCTCAGCAGAGGCCAAGGGAGCAAGGTCGTGCTTTTGCTATCACAACAACTGAAGTTGAAGTTCCGAACGATGTGGTAGCAGGTACTCTTGTTGTCCTCTCAAAACTAGCAAGTACTTTATTTGATTCTGGTTCTACGCATTCCTTTATTTCCTCCAAGTTTGCAAGGAATATAGAATCAATCCCCGAACTACTAGAGGTAGAGTTGTCAGTCAAGACTCCAAGTGGGATTATCCTTGCATCAAAAGTATTTAGAGACTCTAGTGTTTACTTTGGTGAGCACAATCTTATCGCAAATCTAGTAGTCATTCCCATGATGGAATTCGACATTATACTAGGGATGGACTGGCTCTCAAAGTATAATGCTAAGATCAAATGCAGAAGTAAGCAAATCTCAGTAGTCTTGAATGAACGACCTACAATTATCTTACAAGGAGAGATATCCCGAACTGATCCCTATCTAGAAGAACCTCCCATAGATTTCTTTATGGAGTTAATCGGTGATGATGAAGAAGGGAAAGGGAGCGTACAAATTGAAGATGTTCCAATTGTTCAAGAGTACATGGATGTATTTCCTGAGGAGTTACCTGGACCTCCCCCAGAAAGAGAGGTAGAGTTCTCCATTCAACTCGTACCTGGGTCCCAACCGATATCAAAGACTCCGTATAGAATGGCAAATGTGGAGCTAGAAGAGTTAAAGAAACAACTCCAAGACTTGTTGGAGAAGGGGTTTATCCGACCGAGTGTGTCTACTTGGGGAGCACCAGTTCTCTTTGTGAAGAAGAAGGATTGATCAATGCGGCTATGCATTGATTATAGAGAACTGAATGGGATCACAGTGAAGAACATATATCCTCTTCCAAGAATTGATGATTTATTTGACCAACTTCGCGGGGCTCAATTCTTCTCTAAGATTGACCTTCGATCTGGTTATCATCAACTGAGGGTGAAGAAGGAAGATATTCCAAAGACTGCCTTCCGATCAAGATATGGGCATTATGAGTTTATTGTTATGCCTTTTGTCTTGACTAATTCTCCTGCAATTTTCATGGATTTGATGAATAGAGTCTTTAAGGACTACCTTGATAACTTTGTGGTAGTTTTTATTGATGATATTTTGATATATTCAAAAAGTCGTGAGGAGCATGAAGATCATCTGAGGGTTATTTTGAAAACTCTACAGAAGGAGAGGCTCTTTGGGAAGTTCAGAAAGTGTGAGTTTTGGTTACAACAAGTGGCTTTCTTGGGGCACATCGTAACCAATGAAGGAATCTCGGTTGACCCTGCAAAGACAATGGTTGTGGAGGCGTGGCCTCAACCCACAACAGTAACTAAGATTCGTAGTTTCCTTGGTTTAGCGGGATATTATAGGAGGTTTGTGAAAAACTTTTTCACGACTTTCTAATCCACTAACCAAGTTGACTCGAAAAGGGGTTAAGTTCATCTAGACAAAGGAATGCGAGGAAAGTTTCCAAGAGCTGAAGAATAGATTGGTTACTGCACCTGTGTTAACACTACCCTCTATCGGAGAAGGATTCGTTATTTTTAGCGATGCATCTCTGAAAGGGCTTGGGTGCATCCTCATGCAAAATGACAAGGTAATTTCTTATGCATCTCGACAGTTGAAGATTCATGAGCAGAATTATCCTACGCATGATCTAGAGCTGGAGGCAGTTGTTTTTGCTCTAAAGATATGGAGGCACTATCTTTATGGGGAGAAATGTGATATATACACTGACCACCAAAGTCTAAAGTATATTTTCACATAGAAAGAATTGAACATGAGACAAAGGAGATGGTTGGAGCTTATTAAAGACTATGATTGTTCAATTCATTACCACCCTGGAAGAGAAAACAAAGTCACGGATGCGTTAAGCAGGAAAGATCCTGTTGTTCTGGCAACAATGAGGATCCTAGGGGATCCCTTTATTAAAGATCTAGTAAAACTGGACATGGGAATTATAAGGAAAGGGACATCATCAACCCTATCCCAAATAATTTCTCAACCTTCATTACTAGAGAAGATCAAGAAGGCTCAAAAAGAAGATCCTTTGCTTCAGGAGAAGTTCGAGGCTGTAAAGGATGGTAAGTTCCCTGATTTCAATGTTGATCAAGAAGGTGTATTGAAATTTCGTACAAGACTATGTGTTCCATCTATTCCGGAGATAAAGAAAGAATTGATGGATGAAGCTCATATCTCTACTTTCTCTATACATCCGGTAAGCACTAAGATGTATAGAGACCTTCGTGGTCATTATTGGTGGGATAACATGAAGAGGGAGATTGTTGATTACACTACAAGGTGCCTGGTGTGTCAGCAAGTAAAGGCAGAACGAAAACTTCCTAAGGGGGTATTACAACCGCTACCCATACCAGTATGGAAGTGGGATAATATCACTATAGACTTGGTAACTGGTCTCCTGAAAACATCCAAAGGAAACAATGCGATATGGGTTATTGTGGACCGTCTCACCAAGACAGCCCATTTTATCTCTATTCGGGAAGATTTCTCTCTAGATCAGCTTGCCAAGATATACATGAAGGAAGTGGTAAGGCTGCATGGGGTACCACTATCCATCGTATCTGATCGTGACCCAAGATTCACATCAAAATTATAGAGAAGTCTTCAACATGCTCTGAATACTGAATTGAATTTTAGTACGGCCTATCATCCTCAAACTGATGGCCAATCTGAAAGGACTATTCATACACTCGAAGACATGTTGAGATTATGCTCAATGAAATTTAAGGGTGGATGGGATCAACACCTCCCATTAGTGGAGTTCTCCTATAACAACAGCTTCCATGCGAGTATTCAGATGGCAGCCTATGAAGCTTTGTATGGAAAGCGGTGTAGAACTCCTACTTTTTGGGATGAAACTGGTGAGAGGAAGCTTCTTGGGCCTGATCTCGTGCAAGAGATGACGGAACAGGTTCATGCCATCCAACAACACATAAAGGTAGCTCAGAGTCGGCAGAAGAGCTATGCTGACAATCGCCGAAGGGACTTGGAGTTTGGTGTTTGTGACAAAGTCTTCCTTCGAATCTCTCCATGGAAGAGAGTCATGCGGTTTGGGAAGAAAGGGAAGCTCAGCCCTAGGTACATTGGCCCGTATGAAATCCTTGATTGCATAGGAGCAGTGGCCTATCGTCTAGCACTTCCACCGAACCTAGCTCAAGTTCACAATGTCTTCCATGTATCTCTCTTGAGAAAGTACATACCCGACCCTTCGCATGTACTGAACCCAGAGGTGGTACAACTGGAACATGACCTCTCTTATGAGGAGCTGCCAGTGGAGATCTTGGACCGTAGAGACAAGGTTCTACGAAACACGACTACCCACCTTGTGAAAGTGTTGTGGAGGAATCATAAGTATGAAGAAGCGACTTGGGAGCCTGAGGAAACAATGAAGCAAAAGTACCCTCACCTTTTCGACTAGGCCTCAAGTATAAATTTTGGGGACGAAATTTCTTAAGGGGGGAAGAATGTAACGACCCAATCTTTTTGAGTAGTATATTAACTTACTCTTAATGATTTAATAAGATGTTAATGGTCAATGCAGAAAGAGGAGTCGATGGCTTCATCCAGTAGACTCGACCCTTATGAAGCCCACTTATCAGAGCTTGGGAAGGAGGTAGCATCTGTGGGCTTCGCTTTGGACCACGCCCAAGCCGAACTCCAGCGTGTCAAGCTTGAACGGAAACGCCTATAAGAGAAGTTCAAGTTAGTAGAGATTACTACTAGGGCAATGTTATCTGAGCCTCCCTCAGATTCTCTCACCATAGCACACCTTACACTTAGGTCTTATGCCGGTGTTATAAGGGGCTATGTGGCGAGACCCTATCTTCCTTGTGTAATCCTTTCGGGTGAATAAATTGAGATATCTTCCTTTAGTGATGTTTGTGGATTTTCTTTTGTCCGGATAATTTTAGGATATAATTTATTGATGAATTTTTGAAAAAGGGATATTTTAAAACATTTATGTAAACCCAAATAACTAATGATGTGTAATGATTTTCAAAAAATGGTCTTCTACAAAAGTGTTCAGTAAGAAATTTGGAGTCTAATAAGATCAACTTAATTTTTGATGAATAGTAAACTATGAATAGTGATTTTACGCTTAGGATTAGTAATATGACCAAATGGATTAGTAATTTCACTCAAAGAAAGTTTTAATATAATTTAGACACCTAGATTAAGTAATGCGATTCAATAAAATGGGTAAATAACGGTTTCATAAATTATTAGTCAAGTATTAGTTTTTTCGGATGAATAGTTTTTTTTAATTAAAAATTTAATTAAAAATAATTATAAAATTATTTTTATAAAAAGGACTTTATTTTTGAACTCAGAGCATCGATATTATGTTAAGGTAATTTTTGGGGATTTTTCTGAAAAAAAAGAATTTTCGATGAATAGTGTTTTTATTTAAAAATTAAATTAAAAATATTTAGAAAATTATTTTTATAAAATGGATTTCATTTTTGAAATCAGAGCATTGATATTTGGTTAAGGTGAAATTTTGGGATTATTCTGAGAAAGTTGAATTTTCAGTGAATAGTAAAAATACAGTTTTAGGGTTTCGGTATGTTTAATGACATCATAACTATGTCATGATGATGTCATGAGATATTTCAAGGGTTGGCCGGCCAAGGGTGATGAATTATTGTTTTGGGGGCCCCATGTGGCCTAACCTTATGAAAAATATCATGAGAGAGCACATGGGTTTGAGAAAAGCACTTGTGAGGTGTCCCTTGGCCATTAATGCCTTGTCCCCTCACTTTCCTTATAAATACACACCCTTTCCTCCTTTATTTTTCACTCCCAACTCTCCCCCAACGAATTTCTGGTCTTCTTACCTTCCAAGGAGTCCTCCCAAGGTGCCCCCAAGCCCTCAAGGTCTAAAACGTTGAGTTTCAAGAGTCACGTTTTAAGGTAAGGGATCCGACCTCTCTCTTTCTTTTCATGTAATCCTTTTTATGTCATTCCCTTTATGCTCCATGTTCTTATGTGAGAGGATGTTCTTTTATATTCCTCTTTCTTCCCTTTTCATTTTTATATGATGAGAGATCCCCTCTTACTCTCATCATTTCGTTTTATGAAAGTTTAAGTGACGCCGTTAGGCTGCCGAATTTTTAAGGGATTCTTTCACCCTTCTCACTTTTCAAGTTCGATTTTCATGTCAAGTCTTTCAAGTTACTTTTTATTATGTTGGGGGTATTATCTCTATATCTATCATACTGATCTCTTATGATCATATTATGAGGGACCCTATTTGATCTTGTCAAATCATTTTTTTTATTGAAGTTAAGTGACGCCGTTAGGCTGCCGAATTTTCATAAGAGAAATCTTATTTTTGTCTCACTTCCATGTTTTTCATTTCATATGGTATATCTTTTAAATTTTATTACCTTGTTCTTAAATCCCTCATATTCTGTCCCCCTATTGTTTTATGGATCATTTATGAGTGGGTGACCCATGTCCCCTCTCATTTCAAAGTTTTCTAAAACCCCGAAACATAGCCGTTATGGTGCAGAATTTTTGTCTCAAAATGCCTCTCTCTTTTCTCAAAATTTATTTTATGTTATAAAGTGAATACTCAAAGCTCTTATTTCTACAAGGGTATTCACATATATATCAAAATGTTCCATTTTAAATTCTGGGATTTACATACATGAGACCCGCTTTCCCTTTCCGTGGGTTTAAAGTGACGTAAAGATCATGTCTTTAAAGCAGTTTTTAAAATGTTATGATTATGAAACGAAACCCATTTATTTTATGCTATATGGGTTATTTATGAAATTTTTGATGATGATATATGTGGCTCACATGATAATAAAGGCAAATTTAAGGGTGCGCCCTGATAGCGCTCCAATGCATTGGGTAATGATGTAACCACTAGAGATTACAATTTTCACGATACCTTGGTGAATAACCTTAGTAATTTTCAAATGACACCGTGGGGATGGACCTTGGTGATATGTTCATAATTGCCTATGTTAAATGATGTAGCCACATCTTCAAGTTATGGAAAATGTTATTTTTATTATGAAATGCCTCATGATTTCTTTCTCATGCCTTAAAGTTCTTTTCATGTCCTTATTGAAGTATCTCAAGTTCACATGTAAAATGTTCTTCTTTTTTCCCTTACTAGGCCTTCTGCTCACCCTTTCTTTTGATGTATGTCCCCAGGTTATGAGATGCAGTAATGAACCTAGAATGAACTTAAGGAGACGCCTTTCAAGTGTTTAAGAAGAATGTTTTATGTTGTTTTCATGTATTATGTTCCTGGTTTCCAAGACACTAGACCTTAAAGATCCTCAGTTTTGTGTAATGTAATGAATGTTTATGTTATAAAATGGCTGGATGCTATAAACGTAAAGGGGTCATAACCAATAGGTATTGGGCTTTAACCTCTGGGAGGCTTCCTATGTACCTTTCCATGGAAACGATAATTGTCCACGTAGATCAGAATGGTTGATAAAGTTTAACGTCATTCAAGACGAAGGTGAACCAGCGTGAAGGGGTCAAAACCAATAGAGGTGTTGGGCTTGAACGTTAGGGAGGATTCCTACATACCCTACCTAGGATACATAGATCAAATTTCACATTGTTTTGGATGGCAGATACAGTTTAACATCAAGCGAGATTAAGGTTAACCGACATGAAGGGGTTGGGACAAGTAGGTATTTGGCATGAACCTTAGGGAGGATTCCTATGTACATTTACTTGGTAAGGATCAATGTCCATGTAGTTCTGGATAGTGTTTAGTCAGTTTATGTGAAGGGGGTAGGAACTAGTAGGTATTGGGATTGATCCTCAGGTAGGATTCCTACATACCTTTCCTTGGAAAGGATCAAAGTTTATGTTGTTTAGAAGTTTGGTGAACCGACATGAAGAGGGTCGGAACCAGTGGATGTTGGGATTGAACATCAGAGAGGCTACTTACATACCTTACCTTGGCCAGCATCATAGTCCACATAGTTCAGAACGCTTTGCTGAACCGAAGTGATGAGGTTGGGACTAGTAGGTGTTGGGCTTGATCCTCAGGGAGGATTCCTATGCACCTTTACATGGTATGGATCAATGTTAACATAGTTTCGTATGGTTTGGCGAACTGACATGAAGGGTCCAGGAACAGCAGTTGTTGGTATTGAACCTTAGGGAGGCTTCCTACATACCATGCCTTGGCAAAGATCAATGTCCACATAGTTCAGTATGGTTTGGTGAACCGAGCTGAAGGTGTCAGGACCAGTAGGATTTGGGATTGAACCTTAGGGAGGCTTCCTATGTAACTCTCCTTAGCATGGATCAATGCCCACGTAGTTTGATATGGTGTATTGGGGATTACATTCTAAGGTGTCCCATGGAGGATGTCATGGTCACTGTTTACTCTAAGCTCATCTGAGTCATGCTTGGTGTGAGAAATAAAAGGCAACAACAGACCTGAATATCAAGGCCCAATGGTCCGGCCTCAATGTGTGGTGAATGGGGATTATGTGTGGATGATTCCCTGGTGTCACTATTGATCGGTAATGGTGGATGGGGATTATACATGGACAATGCCCGATGCCGCTAAAGAGAGGCAACAGAGAATGGGGCTTATGCATGGAAGCTACCCAAGTGCCTCTCTGGAGAGGCAACGATGAATGGGGATTATGCATGGATGCAGCCCATAATTTCATCATCATGTATGGCCATGAGAGAATCCCAACTCATTGATTTGTTGAGGCATATAATTGAGGCCGACACCTTTGTGCTGGTGCACAAGAGGAATGACGCCAAGGGAGTTGGAATTATTCCGAACCAAGGGAGATAAAAAAGTGTGATTCACATGCCTGACATTCGGAACCCAGTGAGGGTGGCCTGAAAAATTAGGATAACTATTGACAGTGTATGAAACACAGTATCCATATCATATTCTCTTGAAATCGGGAAAAAGAAATTAGGATCAAATGTTGAACGTGTTCCAAACATTGTACCAGACACGAAGTTTCATCCAAAGTCTTCTGGGGCATTGTCCTAGGATGGTAGGTTGGCCTATATGGCATGGGACCAGGCCGGTAGGGGGTCCCTTTAAACAAGAAAGAGGATGAAGATCCGAATGCAGGACACATGAAGCATTATGTAGAGTGATCCAATTGTCGAATGATTTCCAACGCTTTTGAAATTACACCACTATAATCATGGCATGAGGTATCGTATACTTTTCACACATTCCATCTCTTATTTGGAACAAGGGGAATCCTATTATTGAATGATTGAGAATGCTATAGTTTATAATCAGGTAGAGAGGACGGTTGGCATTTTATTCTTGGAGGATAAGGCATCTCTTTTTTGGATCAAGAGGCTTCCTATATTTATCATATAGGAAGTACTACAGTTTATAGTCATATAGATAGGACTATCATAATCTTATGCTTGGTGCATAAGGAATATCTTGTTTAGAGAAAGAGGCATCCTATGCTTAGCAAATAGGATGTTCTAAAATTTATAGTAATGTAGAGAGGACTATTGACATCTTATTCTTGGTGCATAAAGAATCTCATATTTGGAGAAAGAGGCATCCTATGTTTGGCACATAGGTTGTGAAACATTTTATAGTCATGTAGTGAGGACTATTGACATAAGGTTCCTAGTAATGGCTGTTATTGGGACTTACACTAGGTTTTCCCTTTACTTGTTTAACCTAGTATAGGATTCATGTGATGGGGTTTGGATGAGTTTCTGGAGGAATGGTTCAACTCAAGGTACTCGGGGAATTGATGTTGAGAATCTAGACTCATTACATGGGAAATGAACCAAGAGGAATGTGTCGAATCATTGTGTTTTATTATGTATGGAAGAGTATCTCCAATCATGGTATTCCAAAGGTGGAAGTTGGGTGAGAATAAGGGCACAATGGAAAATTCCAGCATCTTGTCCCCAAAAGTTCATGGTGAGACTCTAAATTGTTCATGGCACCAAGTGATAGAAACGAAGGGACTGACCCAGAGGGTGGGGACCACAACACTTCACTGATCTCGACCGAGGTTGTGGGGATACAGTCCCTGTAGTATGGACTGGGGGGCACATAGTTAAGAGCTTCGTGAAGGATCGGGATTCATTAAGTAGCTTCATGGTGGAAAGGTGCTCATGGATCATGGGGTCTCACGAAGTAGCATTACAATGGAAAGGTGCTTTGGGAGCATGGAGTCTTGTAGACCAGCTTCGCAAAGGAAAGGTCCTTTCAGAGCATGGGGTCATGCAAATCTTGAGTTTTCATAGAGAAAAGGGGATTTGTGGATCTTAGGTTCTCATGGAGCAAGGGGATTTTCGGATCGTTGAGGTGTCATAAGGTGCTCCCTCATTCACAAAGGGTGGAGCCCTTTGTGAAGGGAAACACTTTGTGGTGCTCTGGAGCTCCGAGAAATGGGAGATCAGCTGCCTAAGGGTTGGTGTAACCATCCTTATTAAGGGGTTTGATCCTATTATTTATAGGTGATAGAGGTCGGAAGAGCATGGTGCAGATCACAAATGTGCGTTGTGAAGTGAAAATCACACCACAAAGGAAATCATGCTCTACAACCAGAGGGTGTTCCCTCATGTTTATCGTAACCGCAGAGTCGACCAAAATCGACCTTTGTGGTGCTTGTGGTGGCTCCCATCACATTTCCTCAAGTTCTTCATAATCACAGACTCTACCGTCATGGCTTTCACGGTGCTTATGGAGGCTCCGGTCAAGTTCCCTCTACTCTACGATCACAGAGGCAGCTTCGCGAATGGTCTCTAGAAACGGGTTTTCCATCCCAACAACGAATGTACATAACTCCTAAACCATAACTCCATTCAGGATCTATAACCTATCAAATCGAAGATTATAAAATATTCTATGACACTGTATCATATAGGGAAGCATTTGGAATATATTGGTGACACGTTTTTAGGTGTCAACATATGTGAAAGAAGAAAATGGATGGGTTTGTTTCTATTGTGTGGGAGATGATTAAATATTTGATGGTCAAATTTATCTTACACCAGAAAAAGAAACTTATTGTTATAATTATATTGAAATATTTTGTATTAGGGAGTCATCAAGTGACTGGTCTTGTGTCTTGATGGTACCTTACATTTCCTAGGAAGATTTTTTTGCTTCGATAACTATATGCTTGGGGTGGATGGATAGAGTATATCAATCTAGTATGTACTTCCACCATATAAATATCTATATATATCATTATTTGATTTGTTTATATTTGTAAGAAGGAATGATGAGGTTAATTTCATACTTTGAATCATGATTTCATACCTTCTATTAAATTATGGGGGAACACCAAAGACCTACCAGCTGGTTATAGTTTTTACCCATACTTGTATGGTAGTGGGAGGAGATAAACATATATGTCATAATATGTTTTCCACAAAATATTATTTAGAAGAATGATATTTGTGTGATATTTAATTTACACACAAAATAAATGCATTTCATTCCTATTAAGAATCCATTTAAGGGGGAAGAGCTTAGGTGACTACATGTATAAGATATCATGAAACCCCATGGAAAACCTTCTTTTTTCCTATATGAGATCTCTGATTTACATCTCAATGTTGGAAATTTTTTAATGATGTATTTGGCACCCAGTTTAATTCTATCACAGTGTGTCACCCTCAAATGGATGGAAAAACTAAGAATGGAATTCAAATTCTAAAGAAAATTATTTGGGAAGGAGTTATTGGTTTTAATTGTTCATAGGAAAAACAACCACCCATGGTTGTGTTTTCTTGTTACAATAGTTATCTGGATTCAATTAAAATAGTTCCCTTTGAAGTATTTTATGTAATACCATGAAGATATCCATTTTGTTGGGTGGAGTTAGAAGAGTGGTCTTTGGTTTAAAAAATTATTTTTCAAGAGATAAATGAAAAGGCATTGTTGATCCAAAAGGTGTTCATGATAGATAAATGTAACAAAAAATTGTATGAGGACTGTCTTCATCACCCATTGGGTTTTTTGGGGGGTAATAAGGGGTTTCCCATGTTTTCACATCATTTAGGACATCATGATTTGGTATGATAGGGTATGTTTACATAATAGTTTTTTGGACCATTCAAGATCATTGAACTTCATGTGAAGATAGTTTATCAGTTGGACTTACAACCTTGATTTACATTGATTCATGACATGTTTCATCATTACAAACCAATTAGGTATCAATAGAACCATTGTAGTGTGATATATTGAGATGTCAATATTATGTGTGACACCTCAGTGGTTTATTAACAAGAATATATTATCGATCACTATAATAAGGAATTATAAGTTAAAATGATTAAATTTTTTCATTTACTATATTAGTGTGGATGAGATATCTATGAGATGTGGGAGCATAGAGCACTGATAATGTATCAATGTTCTTATCCCTTTATGACAATATATTCTAGAGTAATTTCTAGGGGATAGAATATGGCATGGTAGGGATAATTATTACACCATATAGAAGACATGTATGTTTTATATTAGGAATTTATCTATCTCTTTTTGTTATGAAGTCTTGAAAAATATTACTGATGGTTCATGGTGGCTGATAATTACTTTTGGGAATTTAATTTTTCACTAAGAACATGACCATACCATGGATAAGATGTTTTTGTGATAAGAAACTATCGGTGTGAGCTATGCAGGACCAAGATACTCATGGTGGGTGTGGTATCGAGAGTTAGATTTTAGGGGTCGTCCTATAGACCATGTCTAGAGTGGCCACCACCATGATGTGGTGGAGGGTTTGGGCGGGGGTCCAAAATATCCATGGTTTTTAAATCACGTCATGGTAGAAAACTTTGTCGTGTCTCATATTCTTAGTGTAATTGTGGCCATAATGCCACGGTGGTACACCTCAGGATGTTTTTATAGTTGTTTCAGAATTTAAAAAAGAAAATTTGATTTTTGATATACTAGGGGAAGTTATTCCTCTTACTGAATATGAATGTGATCACTAAGATGGTATTTTTAATGAGTTATTAACTAGATTTCACCTTATTATTCAATTTTCCCACCCCATCTTTCTTGGGTTTCTAATTCAGTAAACTTTCTGAAGGGATATAGACATTTTTCCCTCAGTGTGAAGTGGCGTAGGAAAATTTATTCCTTCTTATACATGTTTTAATGAAATAGAAATGTGGAAACCCCAGTCTCTTTGTCTATAATTTATGCTTTCAATGGTAAATAAGGTTCATCTATTGGAGAGGTAGTTGTATCAATACAATGATTCTTTCTCATGGTATACCTTGTTGATCCTTAATCTTTCTTTGGATTGGCCTATTAACATGATTGTTATGAAATCCAAGAGGAATATTTTTTTAAATTCATCTTTTATGGCATGCGAAATGGTTTTACTATGGTTTTGGTGGAAATTTTCTATTATGTAGTTTATGTGTTTTATGAAATTATTTAATTATTGTTTTGACACCAAAATGGCTTTGAAGCATGGGAGTGGTAGTGCTTTCCTATAGTAACTATTTTACAAAATTTATAGCATGATTTACATAATTCTTTTGAGAAAACATGGCACTTAGAAACGCATGGTGAATCAATTTTTTGACATATACAAATCATAGTGCGTGTTGAACTACTGGGATTACTATTGTGATACTGATAGAAAATGGAAGGACATGGTATCATAGGAACCACATTAAACCATGTTAGTATTTATTTCATTTTAGATTTATTTTTTCCATCTTTGAGGGCCCATTTGTTCTTTGTTTTTTCTTGGTGACATTGTTCATGAATTGATTTCTCAGATGTTCATCTTTTGAGAAATGGATTCTTTATGACTATTATCCACTATGTTTTCTTTAAATTTTATTTTAATATTCTTATGTCATTGAAAATCAATTATTTTAAGGGAAAATAAAATGATGTTTTATGTGAAAAATTATCAAAGGAAAATGGCTTTGAAACCTTATTTATTTTAAATTTAGAACTAAATGTTTCATGGTGATACACATTTTATTGATTGATTTTAGAATCCTACTGTGCCTTTTCTTTTCCAACTTGCATATAAAGACCCAAATTTTTTGAATGATAATTGTTTCCTAAAAATTTGTGTTATATTATTTTGTACTCAACAAAACAACATCCATTTAATAATGAAATGATTAAAATTTAAATGTGACCATTAGGTTTCAACTGTTATATGAATATTGTTCAGTTATGATCATTGGTCAATATGACCCTTGGAGACAATACTCATAATAATAATAATAATTTTATGATTTTTATTATAAATAGAAATGATAATATTTAATTAATGCCGAAATTAAGGGTAATGCCCTATTATAGTAGAGTCATTTTGTACAAATCCCATTTTTTAGAACATGTGAGGGAAGTATCATCTACGATTTTTCCTCTGGACTAATCCTAAGTAGCGCCCAACAGTTTAATCTTAAAAAAATTTCATGCGGTAGAAGTTCAAGTTTGGGGAGATTACCTCTTAGGTGACGTTGGTTGAGGCACCCCATTAGTCCATCACTATCTCACACCTCACTATTAGGTCGTATGCGGGTATTATTAGTTGATATTTTTATTGGCCTTAGTTACTTATTTAATAATCCCTTGCAATAAATAAAATTTTTGTACCATCATTTTATTTTTGACTTTAGTTTTTTTATATATAAAAAATTTCATAAATTGATTTCTGGGATATAAATAGTACATTTCAGAAAAGTTATAATTATTATAATAAACTAATATATTATTAATAATGTATGTTTTAATGAAACAGTATGTTGAAAACATTATTATTTAAATTTTTATTGAAAAATAATGTTTTTGAAGTTTAAGAAATTTTACTATGCATTTTCTATCCGCTATGATTTTTAATAAATATAGTTTTTTATATTTAAAAGTTGAATTTATAATAATTTAGGAATTATTATAATAAAATAAATATTATTTTTTAAATAGACATGTTGAAATTAGGTTATTGTGAATTAATGATAATTTTTTGGAATATTTGTTTTTTCAGTTAATAGTAAAAATATAGTTTTGAGTTTTTGGTTTGTTTAATGAAAAAATAATGATGTAAAAGTTAATATAAATTGATGGTAGATTCTTTCAAATTAGAATAATGTATTATTTATCCCTATTGGAAAATGATATGAGAATATACCATGGGAGGACTACGGTTTTTCAAATACTCCTACAAATTGTCCATGGAAATCAATAAAAAAATCTCTTAATTTTTCTATAAATACCCACAAATTTCCCTATTATATTTCATTACCTATTCATCCAACATGAGTATATGATATGTGTACCTCCCAAGGAGTTCTCCCAAGGTTTTCTCAAGACCCAATGGTCTCAATCATTTATTTTTATGAGTCACTTTTCAAGGAAAGGGAAATCTCAACTTCACATTTCCTTTAAAGTTCCCTTTTTTAAATGTGGTATGTCTTTAAAATTTCCTTAATATGTTCTTATATCTCTTTAATTATATCCATTAATTAAGAGTATTTTATTAATCAGAGATCCTTATCCCCGATATCTTGAATGTTTTCAAAAACCATGCTTCTTACCCATTATGCTACAAAATTTTCTGCTAAAAAAATATTTATTTTGCTAATAAATTGTTTTCCATGTGAATAACCAAACCACTTTATTTTATTGGGTAATTAAACAAGACAAAAAAATAATTTATTTTTTTATTATATTTAAATAAATGAAAGCATCATTCCCTTTTTGGGTTTTATAAATGGCATAATGATCATGATTTAATGCAATCTTTAAAACTCCATTATTTTGATACAAAACCGATTTCTTTTAGTCTACACATGTTATTTATGGTATGTTTGATTGAGATATATATTTTTCACCTGAAAATTAATACATACTAATGGTTTTCTCTAATATCCCTTTAAATTCATTTATTATAGAGTTTAATCTCTAATGATGAAAAGTTTAATGATACGCTGGTGAATAACCATGGTAAATTTTACAACAACTCAGTGACAATCCTTGGTGATATGTTTTTTAATGTCTCATTTAAATTTTGTACACAAATTTTAAATTTATCATTCATCTTATTTTTATTATGATATTCTCATTTCTTATTCATTTATGTATTTCTTCGTGTTCTTATAAACAATCCTTAAGATCAGAAGTAAATTATTTCCCATGTTTCCCTTAATAGGCCTTATGCTCACCCTTTCCTTTGATGTATCTCTCTAGGTTATGAGATTAAAAAAATTTACATATGAAGAAAATTGATGAATAATTTCAATTTCAATAGAATAATGTTTTATGTTTTCCTGTATTATGTAACCTATTTTAAGAAACCAAACTTTAAAAGATCACATGTTTCTACAATGTAATGAAAAGTTATGGAATAAAAAGGAGGGATGGCATAGTTTGAATTAGAGAAAGGATTAGTTCTTTGTGTAAATTAGTATTTTTAATCCATTTAATGAACCTTATTAAATATTTAAAAAATAGGAAAACATCCTGGTATTTTGGAAAAATATTAAGTATGTGGATTCTGATCAAAGAAATCCCTATCTGGATACGAACAAGTGGATGTGGCTCAAACATAGATGTATCTATGGGTAAAATCAAAACACATCACTTTGAGTAGGAATCAAATGGGAAATTGTGCATTATAATGGGCCTTATAGTGACCCTATTATTTTTCACATATTTTCATATGATTTGAAACATAATTATCTATCAAATTGTAGTTAATGGTGCGTAAAGTCTTGTGTGTTTGGAAAACTAGGTAAAAGAACCGAAACAATGGGAATAAATAAAATATTTCATTATTTATAAAACATTAGGATCTCCTAAATTCATTTGAGCCCTTATATATGTATAAGAAAACCTAGGTATAACATGAACAAATGGATGAGCTAAAAATATAGTAAGAAAATAAACATAGTAATAAAGCATAACATAATGGTTCGTAAGCATAAAAAGATAATATAACATGCATGTGAATATATAAAGAAGAATAAAATATGTAATAATGGAATCATAGGAGTTGTTTTGAAAACATGAAACATGAAATAATCATTATTCAAGTATTATTTCACATGAAGGAGCATGAGTCAAGATTAACCATCAAGGCTATTGCACATTGAGCACATGCCAAGAATAACAACCAATACCGTTTCACATTACATCTATTGAATCTAAAAATTACCCAATGAATTAGAGCTCTATCTGGGAACACCCACCATTACATTTTCAGGGATATGTGTTCCATATGAATAATCATACACAAGGAACCAAAATTAAACATAAGGGTTACCCATGAAAAGAATTGGGTATCATAATCACCTTAAAAGGCATAACATAAGGGAATATCACAACGTGTCTATAAAATAAATTATTTAAAAATTATATGTTTTTTCATATGGGAAAATATTTATAAATAATGATAAGTGATGTCAAACTACAATGATAATGTGTAAAAAAGTGTTTTTAAAACACTTTAGAATTAATACACCATAGTGAGGTTTAGGGAAAATATTAAAGAGCATTTAATGAACAAAATTGAATAATAATTTATATAAAATGAGAAGTAAACAAAGAATTATTTTAAAATAAAATTAATTATTTTATAAAAATAATGTTGGCTTAAATCATATTATGGAGTTCACATGAAAATGGATAAGAATTCTGGAAGTTCCCTTAAATTGGGCTAGCTTATAATGAATAATCGAGTAAAGAACCTTTAAAAACATGTATATCCACAAAAAAAGGATGGAAATATATTGATACAATAGTTTTGAACATATAAAATCATTTATAATATTTTCATAAACAAAAAATAAAATTTAATTTGGGTAAAAGAGATAAATAATAACCTGAAGGAATAATTGAGGTTCAGACAGAATCCCTTAACTTAAGTAAAAAAGTGTTCTTCACATGATCATAATGTCATTGATAATTAAATTATATTCATTAATCAATAATTAAATAACTCTTTATATATGTATTTTTTTATTATAACTGTATTATGTTCATTTATTTCCTTTTTTATAGGTTAAGAGATTCGATTTCCTTTTTTGGGAGCGTTGGTTTTCTTGGGTTTCATGATCAGTTTTCCTGTATACATGTATGAAAGGTATTGTGAAGTGGGGATAATTATCCATAATTTAACATATATGTTATTAATTATCTTATATAAGTTAAATTTTTCTTACATATCAATCATTTTTATGGAATGAGAATGATTAATTAGATAAATAGTTAATGATAATCATTTAGGTTTATTTTGGCGGTTTTCAATAACGACGAACTCATTTCATTTTATAAATTAATATCATGTGTATAAAATGATTATAAAACATTAAATACGATATAATAATTATATTAAAATATGGTTCTGTAATAAAATTTATTTTAGGACCATGCTTGACGATGGTAATGGAAAATGAAATATTTGTCGTCCTTAAATGCGATAAATTAACACATCACAGATAAGGTTATCATTTTTAGAATAAAAGGAGGTGAAATATGGATGATTATTAATAATTATAATATAATAATAAAATTATAATATATTTAATGTATTTGAGTTATCACAAAATTTGTATTAAGGGTAGGTGAAGAGAGAAAAAGAAAATAAAGGGACTTGAAAAGAAATTAAAAGAAAAGGAAGAGGGTTTTACCTCTTCATCCCTTATTTTTGAGAACCACCTTTGGGTATTGGTTATGGTATTTTGTTAGGACCAAAATCCCCCAGATGCGGGGGAGGGTTCTAAGAGGATATTTTAGTATAAGTTTTACAAGGACAGAAATATGAATGGTGTGAGGAGAAGAGGTGGTGTTGGGAAGTTTTTATAGTGGAGGGGAGGGGTGTTTTCCCATTATTTTGACCATCAGTTTATTATTTTGGCCCAAATATAGGAATATTTTGTGAATTATCATAAAAAAATATTAAGAAAATTAATTTTATATTTATATTATAGTTCTTACATCAGTGATGACTCATTAAATAGTGTATTTAACTTATAATGTATAAATACCATAAATTATCGTATTTCACTTTTCACAAAATTTCATGTTTTTTAGAAAAATCCCAAAAAATCACTCTAAACATTTTTGACATGATGAATTAGAAACTTAACTCAATGTTATGATAATAATTTTCTAAATATGATAATTTTTTTATTAAAAGCGTAATTTACTAAAAAATTCAGATTTTGAAATTATTACAGGTTTTATGATAGTTTGAAAAATTAAATTAGGTCTCATAAAATTATCTTATAACAAAAATACATAAAAATATTAATTTATTAATACATTTTAAACAAATATTTTTTTTAAATTATTTAATTAATCAAAAAAAATTTAATTAAATATTTACGACTTACAAAAAATATCATCACTTAAATTATAATTTATAGATAAATTATTTACTTATAATATGATATATTTATATCAGATTTTTACTTATAAGATGGATAATTTTTTTTATATTTTCATTTGTGAGGTTAATATTCAATTTTCTGATTTATTATTCATAAGGGTCATTTAAATATTCCAAAGGTCATGATACTATTCCTTTAGTATATATTTGTTAACTTTTATAAAATCCTTTTATTTCATTAACTTTTCATTTATAAATCATTTATTATGTTACTAATGTGATATTTTGTGATTGTACTATATGAAATAATTTTAACAATGGAATTTATATTGATATAATTCATGTTCGTTACATTCTTCCCCCCATAAAAAAATTATCCCTTGAAATTTAATTTTACATTCTATGTTAAAACAAGTGTGGTTAATTTTTATTCATCTCTTCCTATGGTTCCCATGTTTACTCATCATAATTACAGATCCTCTAAATTACTATCAATAGGTGAGTAGTCTTGTTGAATAGAACTTTGCCTCTACAATCTAAGATATTAACTAGTTGTTTCTCATTAGAAATATCATTCTTCAACTATGCCACCTCTGATATCAGTTCATGCAAGGGATATAGTATGTACTTACCAAGAAGGATATGTGGAATATATCTCATTCTTGAGACATGGTTGGTGGATGTTCTAGATGATAGGCTATAGCTTAAAACCAGTCAAGGATCTTAAAGGGGCCGATGTACCTAGGACTTAACTTTCCTTACATTCCAAATATCATGACCTTCTCATATGGAGATATTCATAGGAATACCATGTATTTATATTTAAACTCATGTACCCGTCAACTATTGCATGCAACACTCTTTTGTTGAATTTGGGCTACGTTGATGCAATGCTTAATGGTTTTCACCTCTTCCACCATTTCTTCGACAATTTCCGGTCCAAGAAGCTTAAACTCACTGAATTTATCCTAGTATACCAGTGTTTGGAAAATTTGACCCAAAATGGATTCATATGGAACCATTAAGACTCTCTAGTGGAAACTATTTTTGTAAGAGGACTTAGCTAGAGGCAGATGTTGGTCCCATCCACACTTGAAGTCCATAAAAGACACTCACAACAAGTCTTACAGTGTCTTAATAGTTCTCTTAGATTGGCCATAAGTTTGAGAATGATAGTTCATATTTAGGTTCAGATATATTCTTAGAGAATGTTATGGACTTTTACAGAACATTAAGGTGAATCTCAGATCTTGACCAGATACAATCGATAGTGGTACTCCATTCATTCTTACCACCTATTTGATATATATCTATGCAGGTTGATCTAATGAGAATTCCTATAAAATGGTGATAAAATGGGATTTCATTATAATATGATCCAATATAACCCATATTGCATTTTTCCCTTTATATGTCTTTGTAAGTACAATGACAAATTCCATGGTAATATTTTCCTATTTCCATTTCTGTATAGGAAATGGTTTCATCTACCCTTTAGAATTTTCCCTATCAACCTTCACTTGGTGACATTCCAGGAACATTGATGTATATTCAACAATATCCTTCTTCATCTAATACCACAAATATTTCCCTCAGATATATTAATATATCCTTGTTCTCCCTAGTCAATTAAGCTGTGTGTGCCATTTATAAGCTCATTATTTATATCTGGATTATATGTCACACATAATCAAGACCCAAATCTCAGGACTCCTCTTTAACCAATTTTTAAATATATGGATTTACTATTTTTTATAGCTTCCTCCATTTTCTGAATTCCCACATTGTTTCATTGAGCATCCATTATTCTCTCCAAGAGATATGGTTGAGCAATCATTTGATAAAGGATTAATGATGTTCCTCCTTTGATAATTCTCATGTACCTCCTTTGTAAAGTAATGAGGATTAGATCCTAATCAATTCACATCATTGATGAAGATACAAGATCCTATCAACATAGGGTATCTGATACTTTATTTTCTTTACTATGACAGAAGTTGATTGAGTGTTCATAATCTCTGATGAGCTCCAAACATCTTCACTATTGCATATTAACCACTTTATATGTGAATATATATTAGATACTATTGTGATCAATATATATCTCACACATCCCCCCATAGAGATAATGCAACCTAATTTTCAATGCAAAGGTCAATACTACCAACTTTAGAACCTGCGTAGGGTAGTTTTGCTCCTGAATATTTAACTTACTTGAGGTTTAGTCTATCAAATTATCATTTATATCAGAAAAAACCTATTACCTTATTTAAAGAGTCATTTTATACACAAAATAGTTCTCCACTTTTCGGGAGTGGGAGTACTGGATCAATGATAAAATTCTTTTTTGAGATCCTTAAATCTTTTCATGTATTATTGAGACTAGAAAAACTTCACTACATTATATGTAATCTTGGTTAATGGAATTTATAATAAGATCTCAAAAAATCATTGGTAATACACAGGTAGGCCAATGAAACTAATAATATACATTACAGATGTTAGATTGCACCAATCTTTAATTACCTTTGTCTTGGAAGGGTCCATAGATATTCCTTTGATGCTGATAACATGCCCCAAGAGTGATACTTCCCACATCCATAACTCACATTTACTATACTTTTCATAATTTTTAACCATTCAAAAAGTATTCAGTATAGAATTCAAATGTTCCTCATGTTCCCCCTTTTTCTTGGAGTATATCAAAATATCCTCAATAATGACTACCAAAAATTTATTGTGGTAAATATTAAAGACTCTATTCCATAAGTGAATGAATATTTCTGAAGCATTGGTGTGTCCTATGGGTATCACTATAAAATACCACAACCTTTTATACATAAAATTACATGATTTTATGTGTAATTATACCCCAGAGTACAGACCAAGTATCATGAAATCTAGTGTTTTAGAATACTAGGTACATAAAACATAAAACATGGAACTAAAAAAACAATTCATTTTTTAATATTAAAAAATATCCCGTATCTTTCATTGTTCTCATACATATTCATAGGGTACTCTAGGGAACAATTAACAAAGTGTTGAGCTAAATAGGATATTAAGGGAGTATACATAAGAATAAGGCTTTAGAACATGGGTTAGAAGGCTTGACATAATGATAACAAAAGCATGACACAAATGGAATCATAACATTTTCACATGGGATCATATAAACATGGAGTCATATAAATGTATAAGAAATATAAAACATGAATTACGTAGGAGTCATGGAAAACCACCAAGATCGTTTCACATTGTAGCACTAGACAATGCTAACCGCCAAGAACATCACACATAACATCTCATGAGACATAACCTTACCCAATAAGTTGGAGGTCTATCTGGGTGAACCCATATAAGCATTTCATGAATATATTTTCCAAAAAAGAATCATACACAATCAATCTTACTTAAACATAATGGTTAACCATGGATATAACTGGGTACCACAATCATATCATAAAGCATAAAAGTTTCCACAAAAGAAAGGAACTGACATATACATGTTCATTTAGAAGGAAAAATTTTAATTTATCATGGTACATTATTTATCGAATATGTGACCACATGTAGTAAAAGTATTCAATAAGTATTAACATAAAAACATTTTTGAGCTTTTTTAAGGAATATACTAAAGATATTTTTAAATAGAAAATGGAACAATCCTTTGTACAAAAACATAAGTGAAATATTAATTTTTTCACATTAAAAATAATTATTTTATAAAAAAATGGAGGCTTAAAACAAAAGTTATAGTAAACTTGAAATCGTGTAAGAATTCAAGATGTTCCATCAAAACAAGTTTTCTTATCAGGAAGTATTGTAGAGTGAATCACTTAACAAAATGTATATCCCTGCAATAGAATGATGAATGGAACTTGTTACATGATTTTGTAACATTAACATAAAAGTTATTATATGAACATAAGAATAATATATAATCTCATTTATATAGAAAGATATATAAATAAACCTGAAGGAATAAAAGTGGTTCAGGTTGAATCCCTCATTAAAAATCGACACAGTATCATGTGTACTTGAGAGGGATTAATAAGAGAGGAAGAGGTTTTTCATCATTTAAAAATCACAAGGAAAGTATGGATGGAGGTTTTTGATCATACCCCTTTTATAATAATTACATATAAGAGGACATAACATTGAGGACAATCTAGAATAAAAGTGAAATACAGAGGATCACTTACCATAATTTCCGCTTAATTTCGTATCTTCTATCCCTCCTGAAAAATAAATGTATGTTCTAAAAAAACGATATATAAGTGAATAATAGTAATTTTATAAAAATATTTATCAATTACATTCATTTCAATTTATTTCATATTTTTTTCGATAAATTTGAAGCGTTTTGATATCATATTTTACATAATAATTTCCCATCTTGCGACGATTTAACTTTTTATTAAATGTAATTTATAAATTAGTGTAATTATTTTCAATAGAATAGAATAAATATAATTTTATATTATTATATTATATAATTTTTTTTCTATACTTGATGGTTTTTATAATAATTTTATTTGTAACGTCGCCGTAGATGGTTAACTGACCATTAACAGGTTGTTGTCGATAGTGCGGGAAAGGGAAATGTGACATTTATAATATTCACTAATATGATAATTACAGTAGTTTTAAATCATTAATATAATTTTTACATACTTTATAATAATGTTTTTGGCATATTTTGTTAAGGGGAAATGGTAAAAGAAAAAAGAGGAAGAAAAGAGAGAAGATTTAATATAGTCTTACTCTCTCCTCGGTGTACCTTCTCTTGCAAGAAACTATAAATCCCTTGGTGATTGTAGTTACAGGGATATAGAAAATCCCTAATCATTATAAGAGTCTTGAAAGGGATAATTTTGGTAGTTATTAGGCTTAGTAATGGATTAGAGGAATGGTTTTCCAAGGGGATGGAGAGGGGTTATTTATACTTGAGGAGTGGGTGTTTTTAGAATAAAATATTAAAAAACATATATCAAATGTTAGGCTTGTAATAATAGTTTTTTTGACAACATAGATTATATATTAATATAATATAATTATTTTTTGACTTTAAATCACTTTTATAATTCTAATTCATTAATGTGTTAAAAAAAAGTGAAAATAATGAGAAAATGATATTTTAAGGAGTCACTTTTTGACATTAGGTTTTGGAAAGTTCTTTTTAGGTTTAGAAATTGAGTTTATTTTATTTTTAACAACCATTTATGAAATTAAATAAAACATGGAATAATATAAATTTATAAAAAATTTATGTCATCATTACATAATGAATGCTGTAATTTAAGATATACTGGTTTTGTGAAAAACTGTATTTTTTCTATTCACCTAAAAATTGAAATATTTCAGAAAATTTCCAAAACTTTACGCAAACCATTTTTCAATGTGAGAAATTGAAAAATGAACTCCCTTTTTCAAAAATATTTTTATAAATATGATTAATTTAATATTTAATTAAAATGGAAATTTACTTGAAAAATTCTAATTTTAAATTTAAAACGAATTTTCTAAAAATTTGAAAAATTACCTATGGTCACATAAAATTATCTTAGAATCAAAAAATTAATTTATGAATACATTTCATGAATATAAATTTTCATTTAATTTTTTTAAATTAATCATAAAATTGATATTAAATATTCCTTACATATTAAAATATGATCAACTTATTAATAGTTTTTAAAATATTTATTTACTTATACTATGATATAATTATACCATATTATAACTTATAAAAAGTTAAATGTTATTTATACTTTCATTTGAGAGGTTACTATTACATTGGATGATTTACTAGTCCTAAGGGTCACATTATTATTCCAAAGGTCAAGTTACTATTGTTATATGTTCCTCATCTTCTAAAGATACATTTTATTTCACTTATTATTCACTTATAAAGTGTTTATTTTGTACTAAAAGTAATATTATGTGATTATACTATAATAAATAAATGTAATAATTGATCTTACATTGATAAAAATTTGGTTCGTTACATTATTCCCCCCTTAAGAAAATTTTCCCTCAAAATTTTGTTTTAGATTCTAGGCCATAAACAGATGTAGGTACATTTCCATCAATTCCCCCTCGAGTTCCCATGTTGCATCTTCATACTTATGATTCCACCACTGTACCATGACCAGGTGAGTAGTCTTGTTAAGAAAAACTTTTATCCCTATGATCCAAGATCTTCATTGGATGCTACACATAATAATGATCATTCTCCAATAGTACCAGCTCTAAAGAGAGTTCATGTGAATGGTCTGGTATGTACTTCCTTACAAGGGACACATGAAAGAAATCATGTACTTTAGACATGGAAGGCTGAAGTTCTATTCTATAGGGCAAAACTCCGACATGATCAAGGATCTCGAAGGGGCGGTAGTACCTTGGTCATAGCTTCCCTTTCATCTCAAACCTCATGACCTTCTTCCAAGGAGATATGACTAGAAATTCCATGTCTCCAATATTGAACTCAATGTCTCATCGATGATTATCTACATGAATATTTTGTCAAATTTGGGTGGCCTTGATGTGTTGTTGAATTTTTTTCACCATCTCCACCATTTTATCGACCATTTCAGGTCCTTGAATTTTGCAGTCAGCAACTTCATCCTAACACAACAGTGTTCTTCACCTTTTCCTACAATGGGCTTCGTATGACACTATTTAGATGCTCGAGTGAAAACTGTTATAGTAGGAGAATTTAAAAGGTTGAAGATATTTGTTTCAACCTCCTTTGAATTTCATATAACATTTTATCAACATGAATTCCAATGTCTAAATAGTTCTCTCATATTGGCCATCAGTTTGAGGATGGTAGTTCATACTGAAGTTCACATCAGTGCTTAGAGCTTGTTGAATACTTTTTTAGAACATTGAGGTAAATCTCAAATCACACTAAAATAAAATCAATAGTGTTAATCCATCTAGCCTTATCTCCTAATTGATGTATATACGTGCAAGTTTATCAAATGAGAAGTCCTGTTGAATTGTGATAAAGTGAGATATCTTTTTAAGACGATCCACAACGACCCATGTGGCATAGTTTCTTCTGGACGTCATTTGATGTCTGATGAAAAAGTCCATGGTAATGTTCTACAACTACTATTTTGGTATGGGTAGTGGTTCACCATCCCCTTAGGATTTTTTCTCTCAAACTTCTATTATTGACATACCATAAACTTTGTTGTATATTCTGCATTTTCACTTTTCACATTGTCCCACCAAAAGTTTTCTCAATGATCATGATGCATATTTGTGCTCCCTGGGCAGATAGAGAAGGTTGAGCAATGTTCATCATTTGGAAGCTCTTTCTTTATCTCTAGATCGAATGGTACACATAATTGTTACCCAAATCGTAAAACTCTTTCCTCATCAATCTTGAACTATGAGGATTTTCTATTTCTGATAGCTTCTACCCATTTCAAAATTTACACATCTTCTCTTTGAGAATCATTTATTTTATCGATGATGGATAGTTGAGAAATAATTTGAGAAAGGATTGATGATGTTCCACCCTTAATTATTCCCATGTTCATCCTTTTCAATTATAATAAGATCCTATCCTTTCAAATTATCATCATTGATAAAGACGTAGGATCATTTCTACATAGAGAATCCGCCACAATATATTCTTTATCAGGATGGTAGTGTATTGACAAATCATAACCCTTGATGAGATTAATCCATATTCACTAGATCATATTAAGATATTTTTTGTGTGAATATATATTTGAGACTCTTGTGATCAGTATATATCGCACAATTCTCCCCATAGAGATAATACGGCGAAAGTTTTAATGGAAAATCACCACTACCAACTCCAGATCATGTGTATGATAGTTTTGATCATCGATTTTCATCTTTCTTGAGGAGTAGGCTATCAAATTATCATTTTTCATTATCACACAACCTATTCCCTTATTTTAAGCATCACTGTACACCACAAAGAGTTCTCCACTTGTTAGAATTCTGAGTATCGGTGTAGTGATAAGCCTCTTTTTCAACTCCTTGAAACAACTTTCATATTCCTAAGTCTAGAGAAGCATTAATTCATTCAGTGTCATCATGGTAATTGGGATTGACCCTCATGAAATGTTATTCACAAATACTTGATAATACCTAGCTAGAAAAAAACATCTATGGATCTATGTTAAAAAATTTGTCTTGGGCTACTCCTCAATAACCTTGGTCTTGGAAGGGTCTACAAATATCCCTTTGTGGGTGATAACATGCCCCAAGAATGATAATTACACCATCCAGAACACACATTTACTATACGTTTCATATATATATTCTCCATTTGTAAAGTATTTTATTAGTATTCAAATTCTCCTCATGATACTCCATTCTCTGGGAGTATATCAGAATATCACCAATAAAGACAACCATAAAATTATTGTGGTAATATCTAAAGACTCTATTCATCAAATCCATGAAATATTTTGGATTATTAGTGAGTCCTATGGGAATAAATATTAACTCATTGTGTCCATACCTCATTTGAAAGGATGTATTAGGAATATCCTCCTTTATCACCCTTAATTGGTGATTACTCGACCGAAGGTCTACCTTAGAGAAATAATTGGCCCCATGAAGCTGATCGAACAAGTCATCTATCCATGGAAGGGGATAGTTTTTCCTTATCTATATTTTATTGAGCTCATGATAATCAATACAGAGGTGTATTGAACCATCCTTCTTCTTGATGAAGAGGACTAGTGAACCCCAAGGTAAATCCCTCGGGCATATAAAACCCTTCTCCAGATTCCACTGTAACCGATTCTTCAGATTTTCAAGATCTACAGTGTCCATTCTATAAGGTCTCTTTGATATAGGTAGAGATCTATGAATAAGTTCAATTGATAAATCAACCTCTCGACCAGGAGAAAGACCAGGTCACTCATAAGGGAATATATTAGTGTAATCCCACTTGTTGGGCAGGTATTCAAGTGTGATTTTCTCATTTGTCTCAATCATTTGAGCTATAAATGATTGCTCATAAGGAATTAATATCCACATATCAGACACTGATTCTAAAGAAGATTAATCTTCCTCCTTACACATGTAAATAATTGGAGGATTCTTTAGGATGGGGAGAGTGATCTCCCTTTCCCGAAAGTTGATGTTGTCCTTTTATAAACATAGAAAATCCATGCCCCAGATAACATTAAACTCTAATAAAAGAAGTATAAAAAGGTTTGATTGGAGGTTCATTCCATAAATGTTAATCAGGGAGGATTTATAAACCATGGACAATTATATTTCCCCATTTTATTTTCTCAAAAATAAATTATCTTCCAAATTTTGTTGTGGTGTTCGAATAGTTTTACTAAACATGGAAGATATGAAAGAATGTGTAGAACCAGAATCTAATAGTACATTCACTATTATTGAATGAATAACTATCTTACCTATCACTGCATCATTGTCCTACTCCACTTCATTATCAGAGATGGAATAAGACCTTCGTTATTGTCTTGTAAGTTGTTGTTGATTGCCTCAAAAAACCCTTGGCTCAGGGAAATTTTTCTCATAATTCTTATGCTCCTTGAAGTTGTAACACTTCAATACAAGTTGAGGGTTGATTATAGCCTTCCTTTATTCTTACACATTAATATAATTCATCATATGCTATTGGATTTTCTTGGCTATATGTCCCAACTTTCCACATTTGAAGCAATTCTTTGTTACCTTTAGGAATCTAGTAGGATGATTTTTACCAAAAATTTTACAAGTGGGATAGTCAGGCTTTTTTCAAACATGGGATTTGTTTGTTGAACCAACCATGTTTTTCTTTTTTCCACTTCTTTTCACTGGGACTATGAGACCACTGAGATTCTACAATCTCCATTTCAATATTTAGGGAAAAATAGAAAATAACCTCATAAATATCGAGCTCTCGGATCACCAAACACTTCTATAGACTTGGATTTAATCCTATAAAGAAGAGATACACATTTCTTTCAGTGTTCATGTAAAATCCAGAGGCGTACATTACAAGCCTTGTAATGTTTTCTTCATATGACCTGATTGACTCATACTCTATATGCTTGAGACAGAGTAACTCGTTTTCCACTTTGAGAAGGAGGGTTCAAGGAAAATATTTATTGAAAAAAACACTCTTTAATTCCTCAAAATTCATGGAAGAAATTTCCTTTTGGGGATTCCTATTCTTGATCAATGTCCACCACTAATCAGCTTCCCCATCAAAACGATTGACATCCAGTACAATGTTCTCTTCTTTCGAGCACTGGAGGATGGATAATTTCTTTTCAATGGATTTAATCCACACATCCTTGGGGAGAGGATCAGGAGATCCCCTAAACATGGGAGTCTTTTTATGCATGAATTATTCCACAAAAAGATTCTCTTTCCTTGGAGGAGGAGGGCATTACTCATGATTCAAGATATTATTCATAACATAAGCCAGCCGAGAAAGTACTATCATGAAGTTTTGAGAACCCATTCCCATTGTATCTGACACATCATTTTTGAAATGATCACATTCCATGTCACAAATATTTTTGGCATGAGTTTATCGATTTCCTGCCCTTAAATAAGAAATATGAAATACAATTACAGGGTTTGAATACTGAGCTATTGATAATAAAAAAGGAAACTTTTAACACAAAAGGATAAACATGCAAAGGAGAATTATATCCTAACTTGTGATTCATTAGGTTAAAATCATGGTTCTCCTTGATCTATTTCTTAACATAAATTTTTGTGGGATTTTTTAATTCTCTTAATAATGGTTTGTACTAAGACCATGAATTTTCCAAAGCATATCCCCTGGGAGTGTCAAAACAAGAGTGCATCAAGGATCGATGTCTAATACAAGGACACTTCAGGTCAGGCCAAAACTCCTTATTGGAGTTTTCACTCCTAGGCACATCTTTTCTAGAGCTACCTCTACCTTTTTGCATCCATACAAGGATATATATTTTTGAAAAACCACTTACTCTATACTTACAAAATGATTTGTATTTTTTCATGTACTTTGTCTCATCCTTATGGTTTTCACTAAGGTTCTATATTCCAAATCCCCATAAATAAATAGAACATGCATCTGATACAAACTATAGCGACCCAATCCTTTTATATGTAACATTATATGATTTTAAGAATAATTATACATCATAGTAAAATCCATGTATCATGAAGTCTAGTTTATTTTAAGACTAGGTACATAAAACATAAAACATGGTACTAAAAACACTTATTTATGTAATCTTCAAAAAGAGCCTCGAAATTCCATATTTATCATACATCTTCATAGGGTACCCTTAAGAACACATGAACAAAGTGATGAGCTTAATAGCCTAGTAAGGGAGTATACATAAGAATAAGTCTTTAGAATATGGGTTATCAAGATTGACATAATGATAACAAAAGCATGAAACATATGGAATCATAAAATATAAAAATGTGATCATATAAACATGGAGTTCGTGGAATGTGGCGGTGTCGCGACCCATCCTCGGGGACCGTGCTGGGACTACCCCAAGCCCTCCTTCCATAGGCCAGGGTCTGGTGACTAGCACCAAAGGCATAAATCCCAATAAAAGGGAAGGCATTACCTTTATATAAGTAAACAAACACAATAGAGTACGCAAGCTGAAGTAAACACTAAGTAAACTGAGTACAGAAGTAAGTGCTTGTAAGTAAATGGGCCAGAATACAAACCCAACCAAAAGTACAGTACAACTGAAAAGAAAGTACAGTAGCAGTAAAGTAATCAGCAATCACCGAGTAATCCTCTGGCTAACCCACCTGAAGGGTGGGTACAGATGGTCTCCTCAGCTCCTCGGGTCCGGCCGTCCGCTCCGTGTACGTCCCTCCAGGTGGTCCACCTCCAGGTACCGTCCCACTCCACAAGTCTCAACCACGATCAGCTTTTTCTGTCATCTGAATCCAACACAACGTAGTGAGGGCATAGCCCGTGCAGGGGTGAGTATACGATACCCAGTAGGGACCCCGAGACCCCCAAAGGGCTCACAAATCCACACAGGATAAACCACAAAAGAATGATACAATCACCAAGTATCAATCAACTCTACTCAGGTATATGCCCATACATATACCTAAGTCATCAATTCTAGGTCGGCTCCAACTCCCGAGCCCAAGTTCAACCCAGTCCACACAGGAATGTACAACTCAGTCCACACAAGAAAGTACAACTCAGTCCACCCAGGAAAGCAAGACAATCATATCGAAGATAATGATTGATAGTCAAGACTCAGCTCACAAAGGTATACTACTCATGAAGAGGGGTGGAGATGATAGATGTAGCCTCTGAATCATCTTACCTTCCAAACCCACATAGGATCCAAGTACAGTAACCATCACTGCCGAACCCAGGTAGGATCCAAGTACAGTCTTCATCGCTGCCAAACCCATAGAGGATCCAAGTACTGTCATCCTCACTGCTGAAACCACGTTGGATACAAGTACAATAACCGTTGCTACCTAACCCACATAGGATCCAAGTATAGTCGTATTCGTCATCGAAGCCACAGAGGATCCCGACATGGTAGTCATTGCTATTGCAGCCAGCTCTAGGGTTCCCGCACACAGCGTACTCGATTCTGGGAGGGTCTGCTCCACGATTAAAGAGGGAGGTTGATACATCAACAGTCAAGAAGTCCAGATTTGACGTATCTTGACGATCCGCCATGTCATAGGGGGGATAAACTAAACAAAATGTGTCCAAGACACCGAGTTCAAGATGACCAATCCATTTTCCAAAAAAGTACATGGCGTTTTGGTATGGTTACACACCATGTCTTTAGACCTCGGGTACTGTCCGTGTACCACGACCCATGTCGAAGGGTTGTTCATGTAAAACGTATATGCATGGCTTTTGGTATGGCTACACACCACGTATTTAGACCCCAGGTATTGTCCGTGTACCACAGCACGTGTCATAGGGCAGTTTGTGTATAAAGTATGTACACGACATTTGGTATGGTTACATGTCGTGTCCAAACATTTGGGGTCGGCTCGGTGTACACTAGCCATGTCCCCGTACACGGCCTCAACTCGTGTTCTCCAAAATTTTTATTTGGTACACGAGTTAGCCCGTACCATTGGCCAGGTCTGGCCGTGTGTTAGAATACTTGAACTCCATGTCCAAACATCTGGGGTCGGCTCCGTGTACGCTGGCCATGTGCCAGTACACGGCCTCAACTCGTGTTCTATAACCCATGTATTTGGTACAAGGGTTAGCCCGTACTACTATCCATGTCTGGACGTGTGTTAGAGTACGTGACCATGTACTCCACACTTTGTCCCTTTATCCTCGGGTTACACGCCATGTCTCGCGAAGCTATTTCTTCCAATTTTGCGTAGAGAGTACACGTCGTGCCTCTTGGTCGTGTACTTCTATCTGTGTCCATGTATTTCCCAAAATACACGCTGAGTCTCGCATAGTCGCAACCTCTTTTCTCTGGGGAAATCACATGCCATGTGGCAGAGGTCACATGCCGTGTGTTAGCCATCTGATGTCTAAAACCCTTGCCACAGTATGCCCACACTACACGGTGTGTTCTCCAGGAGTACACGTCGTGTAGTCTAGAATTTTCCATAAACGACGCTCCTTTCTAGCGCACCTCCCTTGATGCCAGTTCTTCATTCCGATAGTTTTTTCATCATGAAACATCAGACTCTAGGTCACCTCGTTATCCTGAAATCAATTCCGGTGTTTTCGGGCTTCCGAACAGCTCTGAAAACACATTTTGAATTCCTTCTCGATGAACGCTCGAGGAACGATCCATCCCATTCTGGTCCGAACCGTCGCCCGCTATCGTCGTCGCACCTTCACTAGGTTTCTGTAATGTTGAGACATTAATTTTGGTATCATTACATCACATAAAAAACTTGTAATGATCTTTTGTTCATCACCCACGAAGAACACGCAGAACCACCAACAATCACAATATTAGTGGAGGATTCAGACTGTGTTAGTTTAGCCCGGTCTCTACGCATTAGTTCGGTAGCAGGAAGTTAAAGATAACAAAACAAGAAGGAAATATGATTCAACATTAATCCAATCAAAATAGACCCCTACCTTGATAATCGACGTCGTTCCTTGTTGTCAAGCGCTGAGGATGACCGCGTCTTTTCCATCATCGTCTCTGTGCACTCGAAGAAGAATGATGTTTCCCTCTCTTGTCACGAAGGAGAGAAAAATATGGTGCGTCGTCATTGGAGATTTCCCCATGTCGGTGTATCCTCTCTTGTCACGGAGTAAGGAGAGGATGAGAATCGCGGTCACCGAGTTGTTCTAAAATGAAGGGTCGATGTACTTCATCGGAGAAGAACCGTCCTTCGTTGAGGATGAATTCTTCAAAAACTCTAGAGTTCTCCCCCAAATTTCCCTCACACAACAAATGCTAACAAAAATAAAATAAGGATTCTCCTTATTTTATTTAATCATTCCATGCATTCAAAAATACAAATTCAAACACTCAATTAATTAATGAAAGAGTTTCAATCAATTAATTATGGGTGTCTTGGAATGAATTAATGAGGGAGAGAGGGGAGAGGAAGAGATACTCAATTAAAGGGAGTTAAAAAGTTTTAAAGGGGGAGTTTATGAGAGTTATTGAAATGTGAAGGGTTGGGGACCGTGTGGGACCCACCTCACATTGATCCTCACAAGGGTAGTTAGGATGTTAGTAGGTCCCATACTAACTTCCCCATGTAGGTTGTAATAACTTAAGATACTAAAATAAAATTGTCCCACAATTTTATTCACCTCTCAATTAATCCAAAAAAACTAACTTCTCCTCCCCTGCAAAAAAATCTTCGGTAAATGTCCTCTTAAGTAGTTACCATCATTGTGAGTTCATCGGTGCTCTCAGATTTCAATTCCGAGCACCGGTTCAAAAGATATAAATACCCACTCGTTCGTTCCCTGAAAGTACCTGTGCTAAACTTCGAAAAATTATTCTGGGCACACCGGGCCTCATAATTAGGTGTCGTCAGAAACCACAGACTTGTAAAATTCCAAAGTATTTTAGAATGAATTTTTTTTTAAATTTACCAGTCTTTTCATTACTCCCAAATCAGGACTTTACGTCCTCATAAAGCTACATCATAAACTAGGGAAACAAATGAGGGTATTGTGCATGCATCGAAGCCTCCCACTCCCATGTTCTCTCATGGAGGTTCTTGTGCTACCAACGAATGCACACCAGAGGAATCTAACGTCTATGTAGGACCCGCTCCTATAGAATCTCAATCTCCACTGGGACCTCTGTGGATGTTACTCCAACATCGATTTCCAGCTCCCCATGATCAATGATGTGGGTCGGGTCGTGCACATATCTCCTCAGCTGAGATAAATGGAAGACGTCATGCACCTGGTGCAACTGAGGTGGAAGGGCCAGGCCGTAAGCTACCTCTCCTAACCTGCTGGGGACCTGGAAAGGTTTGATGAAGTCCGAAGATAACTTTCCACCCTGGCAAAATCTCAGTAATCCACGATGAAGTGAGGCCCGTAAGAAAATATGGTTGCCTTCGTCGAACACCAGTGGTCTCCGCCTCTTATCAGCATAGGACTTCTGTCTGCTCTATGCAGTATTCATCTGCTCCTAGATGATCTTCACCTTCTCTGCCATAGCCTAAACCATATCTGGTTCTATGAGTGCTGACTCCCCAGGGTCAATCCAGCACAGAGGTGATCTGCATGGTCGGCCATATAGTGCCTCGTATGGTTCCATCCTGAGGGTGGAGTGGAATCTATTGTTGTACGCAAACTCCACCACGGGTAGATGATCCCCCCAACTGTGACCAAAGTTGAGGAAACATGCACGGAGGACTTCTTCAAGTGTTTTAATGGTCCTCTCTGTCTATCCATCCTTCTGAAGATGAAAGGTGGTGCTTAGTCATTGCTGCATCCCAAAAGATTCCTACAACCCCTTCCAAAGCTGGGAAGTAAAATGAGCATCTTGATCGGAGACGATAGAAAATGGCACACCCTGAAGCCGTACGATCTCTTGAAGGTAGAGGTATCCCAAGCTCTCCACTGAGCCCTGTTCTCTGATAGGTAAGAAGTGGGCTAACTTGGTGAGTCGGTCAACAATAACCCAGATGGAGTCATCTCCTCTGGATTTACGAGGAATCCCTGTCACAAAATACATGGATATCCCATCCCACATCCACTCCAAGACCTCTAAGGGCTGCAAAAAGCCTATCGGTACATGGTCCTCTACCTTCACCTGCTGGAAAGTGAGGCATCGCGAAATGATCCCTGCTATAGTGTTCCCCTTCGCTGTAGTATAGACTATTTCAAAGTCATAGTCCACGTGAAACTCAATTCAATGACACCGTCTCAGGTCCTGCTCTTTCTATGAGAAGACACACCTGAGACTTTTGAGATTAGAGTAGGTCGTAAACCATTCGCTCAATCAACCATGGGTGTGACTATCCATTTATAAAGAACCCAACTACACCTTTTTCTTTCTTATATCCTTCAAGAGCTGCTAAGATTTCTATTTTGTCGAGAAGAGAAATCTAGTCTCATTCCCTATACAAACCACATTCTTTTCCTAATACAGCCAATCCTGACATGAATGGTACTATTTAATTCCATGGATGATGTCTTAAGGCCTCAATGCTACTACCAAGAGATCCAACCGTTATTCTCGCCTCCAAGGGTTGAGTCACACTGTCGGCAGCATTGTGTGGTCACTGGGTCTCCTCCAGTAGGAATCTTGAAAGTGAGGGTCAAGTCAACGATTTTAATTGGAAGCTCTCAGTATCAACCATAAAAAAAGGCAGAATAACAAACGTCACAAGGACAAGTGTATTTTATCACTGCAGCTCAATGTACAAAGACACAGAGCATCCATAAACAACGAAATTAACAAAGATAGAAGCCTCATGAACAAAAGTCACCATGCCTGGAGCTAGTCCCACTTCTGCCTGTCTCCTCTTGGAGCTCTATGGTCATAGGCCTCAGCTCCATGAAGCTGAGCTCTCCCTTGTCCAGTCATTCCCTGCGGTCGGGGTGGTCCTCCTGGTGGTGGTGGTGGGGCCTCAAAACATCATCCACCACCTACTGCTTGGCCAGCCCCTCTGCCATGTCTGCCTACTCTTGGTGGACCACCACGGTCGAACCTCTACCTGGGAGGTCCCTCTACTTCCTGTTGCTCATCTACAAGGTGGTTCGGGAAGTCTCGAGCCACGTGACCCTGCCCTCCACATGAATAGCACTACCTAATCCTCACATGGCTGGCTCTATTTTGTGTGCCCCACACAACCAAACCTATATCCTGAGATCACTCATCTGATATCCTAGTCCGCATGGACCTCTAGGTCAACTTTCTACTGCTAGCTTCAAAAGACTCTGTTACATGTCATCCTACGGAGGGCCTCGCCGCTGGAGACTGCTTAGCGAGAAAACTCTCCACTAGAAGGGCTCCCTCCAACACCCCCGCTTGCGTCGAGATGTTTAGGGAGATCATTGAAGCCCTGATCTCATGTCTGAGTCCCTGCTCGAAGGTCCGGGCCTGGAAGAATGGGTCACGTACCATGTCAGTCGAGTAGTGCGAGAGGTCGGTAAACCACGCTGAGTACTGGGCTACTGTCATACTGCCCTACCGCAGCTGTAGTAACTCCTGGATGTGCACAACACAGAGGGTGGCTGGAACGAACTTCGAGCGGAAGAGGATCTCAAAGTCCGTCCATAGTAGAGATGCCTCGTTGTGCACCTGGAGCATTAGGATGCACCATCTAACTGCTGTTGTGTGCATGAGACTCGCCGCAAGGATCACCTCAAGTTCATCAGGTGTCCCTACTAATATGAAGACTCAGATGATAGCCTCTATCCAATCTTTGGCTGCCTGAGAGTCTATCTCTCCATGGAACCTAGGTGGCCTCTGACGTTGAAACTAGTGCAGTGCAATCAGGTGACATGCACTCTCAGCTTCTGGGGCTTGTGGCATTGGTGGCTCAGTGTGTAGGGGTACCGCCAGTGCCTCCGCTATAATGGGTCCCTACACCGAGGCCTCTTCGCTCGGTGGGCTGCCATCCCGCACGTAAATAGGAACCCTAGCTAGCTGCTATCATGTGGCCATCCTGAAAATAAACAGGTGCGCCATGGTTAAACTGTATACCTGTTGAGCAGACACAAAGTAATCAATAAGAAAACTTTCGAAACACACATGCAATCAATGTTTTCGAGCACTAAGTCAGAAATCACAAGTCAAGGTCCTGGTGTATGGATACGTCGGCCGCTGCACCAACACTGTACTACCTGGACTAATAGCCACACTCAATAACCTTAATACTATTGTTCCATAGAGAATAAATTATCAGAGTCTTGAGTTCTATGGTAAAACCGACTCCTTTGATACCAATTTTTCATGACCTGTCCTCGGGGCCTGTGTCGTGACTACCCCAAGACTACCTTCTACAGGCCAGGGGCTGGTGACTAGCACCAAAGGCGTAAATCCTGATAAAAGGGAAGGAATTGTTTTTATATAAGTAAACAAACAAAATAGAGTATGCATGATGATTTAAACACTATGTAAACTGAGTACAAAAGTAAGTGCTTGTAAGTAAATGGGCCAGAATACAAACCCAACTGAAAGTACAGTACAACTGAAAAGAAAGTATAGTAGCTGTAAAGTAATCACCAACCACCGATTCATCCTCCGACTAACCCACCTGAAGGGTGGGTACAAATAGTCTCCTCAGCTCCTCGATTCTGTCCATCCGCTCTGTGTACGTCCCGCCAAGTAGTCCACCTTCATGTACCATCCCTCTCCACAAGTCTCAAACACGATCAGCGTTGTCTATCATCTGCATCCAACACAATGTAGTGCAGGCATAGCCCGTGCAAGGGTGAGTATACGATACTCTATAGAGACCCCGAGACCCCCGAAGGTCTCACAAATCCAAAAAGGATAAACCAAAAAGGAAAGATACAAACACCAAGTATCAATCAACTCTACTCAGGTATATGCCCATACATATACCTAAGTCGTCAATTCCTATTTGACTCCAACTCCCAAACCCAAGTTCAAACCAGTCCACATAGGAATGTACAACTCAGTCCACACTGGAATGTACAGCTCGGTCCACATAGGAAAGCAAGACAATCATATCAAAGATAATGATTGATAGTCAAGACTCAGCTCACACGAATATACTACTCACGAAGTGGGGTGGAGATGATAGATGTAGCCTCTGAATCATCTTCCCTTCCGAACCCACATAGGATCCATGTATAGAAGTTGTGGCTACTGAACCCACATAGGATCCAAGTTCATTAACCATTATTTCCAAACCCACGTAGGATCCAAGTACAGTCTTCATCGCTGCCGAACCCACGGAGGATCTAAGTACAGTGGTCCCTGCTGCCGAACCCACGTAAGATCCATGTATAGTGACCATCGCTGCTGAACCCACGTAGGATCCAAGTACAGTCGTATTCGTCGTCGAACCCACAGAGGATCCCGGCGCGGTAGTCATCATAGTTGCATCCAACTCTAGGGTTCCCGCACACAACATACTCGATTCTAGGACGATCTTCTCCACGAGTAAAGAGGGGGGTCGATACATCAACTTTCATGAAGTCCAGAGTTGATGTATTTGAAAGAACCGACACGTCATAGGGTGGATAAACTAAAGAAAACATGTCCAAGACACTAGGTTAAAGATGACCAAGCCATTTTCGAAAAAGTACATGGCCTGTTTGTATGGTTACACACTGTGTCTATAGACCTCAAGTACTGCCCGTGTACCACGGCCCGTGTCAAAGAGATGTTCGTGTAAAAAGTATGTACACAACATGTGGTATGGTTACACGCCATTTGTTTAGACCTTGGGTACTGTCTGTGTACCACAACCCATGTCATAGGGCTGTTTGTGTAAAAAGTTTTTATACGGCGTGTGGTATTGTTACACGCCGTGTCCAAACATCTGGGTTCGGCTCCATGTACTCTGGCCATATGCCCGTACACATCCTAAACTCGTGTTCTCCAACCCATGAATTTGGTAAACGGGTTAGCCCGTACCACTATCCATGTTTGGCCGTGTGTTAGAGTACTTAAACGCCGTGTCCAAACATCCGGGGTCAGCTCCGTGTATGCTGGCCATGTGCCCGTACACAGCCTCAACTTGTGTTCTCCAACCCGTGTATTTGGTACATGGGTTAGCCCATACCACTGGCCATGTCTAGTCGTGTTCTTGAGTACTTGCTCGTGTACTCAACACCGTGTCAGTTTATCCCCAGGTTACACGCCGAGTCTCGCGAAGCTGTTTCTTCCAATTTTTCATAGAGAGTACACGTTGTGCCTCTTGGCCGTGTACTTCTGTCTGTGTCCGTGCATTTCCAAAAATACATGTCGAGTCTCACATATCCGCCACCTCCTTGTTGTGTGGCAAGTACATGCCATGTGGAAGAGGACACATGCCGTGTGTTAGCTGTATGACTTCTGAAACCCTAGCAACAGTATGCCCGCACTACACGGCGTGTTCTCTAGGAGTACATGTCGTGTAGTCTGGAATTTTCCAGAAACAATGCTCCAAGCTAGCATGCCTCCCTTGATGTCGGTTCTTCATTCCTACGGTTTGTTCATCATGAAACTTAAGACGCTAGGTCACCATGTTATCCCGAAATCGATTCTGGTGTTTTCGGGCTTCCGATCAGCTTTGAAAACACATTTTTAATTCCCGCTCGAAGAATGGTTGAGGAACGATCCATCTCGTTCCTATCCAAACCGTCGCCCACTATCGTCATCGAACCTCCGCTAGGTTGTCGTGATGTTGAGTCTTCAATTTTGGGATCTTTGCATCGCATAACAAACTTGTAACGATCCGTTGTTCATCACCCATGAAGAACATGAAGAACCACCAACAATCACAATATTGGCGGAGGATTCGGACCGTGTTATTTTTTCCCAGTCCCTCCGCATTAGTTCAGTAGCAGGATGTTAAAGATTAAAACACAAGAAGGATATATGATTCAACATTGATCCAATCAAAACACACCCCTACCTCGTTAATTGATGTCATTCGCAGTTGTCATGCACCGAGGATGACGACGTCGTTTCCATCATCATTATTGTGCACACGAGGAAGAACGATGTTTCCCTCTCTTTTCACGAAGGAGAGAAAAAATAAGGTGCGTCATAGTGGACGATTTCCCCACGTCGGTGTATCCTCTCTTGTCATAGAGGAAGGAGAGGATGAGAATCGTGGTCGCCGACTTGTTCTATGATGAAGGGTCGATGTTCTACGTCGGAGAAGAATCGTCCTTCGTTGAGGATGAATTCTTCAAAAACTCTAGAGTTCTCCCCCAATTTCCCTCTCACAAAAAATTCTAACCAAAATAAAATAAGGCTTCTACATATTTTATTTAATCATGCCATGAATTCAAAAATACAAATTCAAATGCTCAATTAATTAATTAAAGAGTTTCAATCAATTATTTATGGGTGTGTTGGCATGAATTAAAGAGGGAGAGAGGGGAGAGGAATAGATACTCAATTAAAAGGAGTTAACAAGTTTTAAAGGGGGAGTTTATGAGAGTTATGGAAATGTGAAGGGTTGGGGTTCGTGTGGGCCCCACCTCAGATTTATCCTCACATGGGTAGTTAGGATGTTAGTGGGTCCCATCCTAACTTCCCATGTAGGTTGTAATCACTTGAGATATAAAAATTAAATTGTCCCACAATTTTATCCACATCTCAATTAATCCACAAAAATTAACTTCTCCTATCGTGCAAACAAATCTTCGGTAAAGGTCCTCTTAAGCAATTACCGACACTACGAGTTCATCGGTGCCCTCAGATTTCAATTTCGAGCACCAGTTCAAAAGATAGAAAAACCCGCTCATTCGTTCACTGAATGTACCCGAGCTAAACTTCGTAAAATTATTCTGGGCACACCAGGCCTCGGGATTAGGTGCTGTCAGAAGCCACAGACTTATAAAATTCCAAATTATTTACGAAAAAAAATTTCCTTGCAATTTACGAGTCTTTACAGGTGGTAACATTAAAGGAGACTTAAATATGAGTCAAGGTTATCTTCCAAGATCGTTTCACATAATAGCCCAGGCCAGGGCTAATTGCCAAGACCACCGCATGTAACATCTCATGAGACAAAACCTTATCCAATGTATTGGGGTTCTCTCTAGGCTAATCCATCTTAACATTTCATGAATATTTTTTCCACATAAATAATCATACATAATCAATCTAGCATAAATCTTAATGGTTACCAAGGGAAATAATTGGGTACCACAATCATGTCATAAATCATCAAAGTGTCCACGAAATAAAGGAACTAAATTATACATGAAAATTCATAAGGGAAAATATTAATGTATCATGGTAAGTTATGTAATGTAGAATTGATGACATGTAAGAAAATTATTGAAAAAGTTTTAGCATAAAAATATTTTTTAGTGTTTTTAAGGAAATTACTATACAACCTTTAAAATAGAAAAGGGAACAATATTTTATACAAAATCAGAAGTGAAATAGGAATATTTTCACAATAAGAAGACATGTTTTATAAGGCCATGGAGTTTAAAAAATAAGATATAGACCACTTTAAATAATTTAATAATTCAAGAAGTTATCTCAGAATAGGATTTCTTATTGGGAAGTATTGAGGAGGGAATCACATAAAAACTTGTATACCCACGAAATTAAATAATTAATGGAACTTGTTACATGATTTTATAACATTCAAATAGAATTTAGAATATGAACATAAGAATAATAGATAATGTAATTTAGTTAAAAATAATGTTAACGAAACCTGAAGGAATAAAAGAGGTTCGGGTTTAATCCCTCACAAAAAATCAGCATGGTATCGTGTGTACTTAAGAGGGATTAACGAGGGAGGAAGTGGTTTATCTCCATTTAAAAATAATTAGGGTAGTATGGGGGAGCTATGTAATTATACCCCATCACATGGAATTACAGATAAAATGAAAAAATTTAGAGGACAATATTGAATAAAGGTGAATTGGAGAGGATACCTTACCTTAGTTTTTCTTAATTTTATCTCTTCCACACCTACTGAATAATAAATTTATGTTTATTAAAACAATAATATAAAAGTTAATTATAGTAATTTTATAAAAATACTTATCAATAACATTTTTTTTATTTTAATTCATAATTTATTTGATGAAATTTAATCATTTTAATATCGTATTTTACTTAAACATTTCCCGTATTTTAAAGATTTTTCTATTATTTAATGTAATTTATTGATTAGTATGTCTAGTTTTAGAAGAATAAAATAAATTTAATTTGATATTAATATATTATATATAATTTATATTTTCTATTCAAGAAGTTTTATATAATAATTATCTTGGGAACGTCTCTATAGATTGTTAACCGACCTATAATAAGATGTTGTCGATGGTACGAGAAAGGGAAGCATGGAAATTATATTTTTCATTAATATGACAATTATTATAAGTGAACAACATTAATATAAATTTAAATTACTGAATAATAAATTTTTTAGAATATTTTTTTGAATTTGATAGGGTAAAACAAAAAAAGAGAATGAAAAGAGGGATGATTAAACGGAGTCTTACTCTCACCTCGGTGTAACTTCTCTAGCATGAAACTATAACTCCCTTGGTGATTGGATTTGGGGGTCTCTAGAACATCCATACATATTATAAGAGGGTTTAGAGGGATAATTTGTGTAGATATTAATCTTAGTAATGGATGATAGGAATGGTTTTCCAAGGGTAGGGAGTGGGGTTATTTATACTTGAGGAGGGGTGTGTTTTTAGAATAAAATATTAAATAAAATAATATATCAAATTTTAGATTTTTAAAAATAGTTTTTTAGAACATAAATAATATATTAATATAATATCATCATTTTTAGGATTTAAATCATCTTTATAATTTGAATTCATTAATTTATTAAAAGGATAGAGAAAAGAAAGAGAAAATGATATTTTAAGGAAACACTTTTTGACTTTAGGTTTTGGAAGGATAATTTTATGTTTGGATATTATGTTTTTTGAATTTTAAGGAACCATTTATGAACATAAATTGAAAATGGATAAATATAAATTTCCAGAAAGTTTATGTCATCATTACATCATGAGTGTTATAACTAAAGATATACTGGTTATGTGAAAAACTGTATTTTTACTATTGACATGAAAATTGAAGTATTTCATAAAATTACCAACAAATCAGCATAACAATTTTTTAATGTGTAGAATCCATAAAGTAACTCCATTTCTCAAAAATAAGTTTTTAAATATGAATAATTTAATATTTAATTAAAATCAAAATTTACTTGGAAAATACAAATTTTAAATTTAAAACTACTTTTCTAACGCATTAAAAATTTACTTAAGGTCACATAAAATAATCTTAGAATAAAAATATTAATTTATGAATACATTTCATGAAACTAAATTTTAATTTAAATAATTATATTAATCATAAAATTGTAATTTAACATTCATGACTTATAAAAATACCAACACCTTATTAATAGTTTTTAAAATATTTATTTACTTATACTTTGATATAATTATACTATATTTTCACTTAAAAAATGATAAATTCTATTTATACATTCATTGGAGAGGATACTATTACATTGGCCAGTTTATTGTTCATTAGGGTTACATTAATATACCAATGGGCAAATAACTATTGCGATATGTTCTTTATCTTCTAAAGATACATTTTATTTCACTTATTCTTCACTTATATAGTTTTTATTATGTTCTAAAAGTAATATTATGTGCTTATACTATAAGGAATAATTGTAATAACAAAATTTTCATTGATAAACATTTGGGTCGTTACATACAATGAACTCATATTGTCCATACATTGTTCAAAAGGCTGTCTTAGAATATCTTCCTTCCTCACCTTTAATTGATAATATCAATACTAAAGGTCAACCATAGAGAAATAACTCACCCAATGTATCTGATCGAATAATTCATCTATCCAAGTAAGGGTATACTTGCTATTTATCATGATTTAATTGAGTTAATGCTAATCAATTCAGAGGGTCATTGTTCCATCCTTCTTTTTAATTAATAGGACAGGTTCACCCCATGGATAAGCACTCGTGCATATAATACCATTTTCTAGATTCTCTTTTAAATACTTCTTCAACACTTCTATCTCTACGGTGGCCATTCTATAAGGTTTCTTTGATTTAGGAATAGGTCTAGGAGTATGTTCAATTGAGAACCCAACCTCTCAGTCAGGTGGAACACCAAGAAACTCTTAAAGGAACACAACAGTGTAGTCCTTTACAATGGGAATGTCTTCAAGGATGATTCTATGATTTTTCACAATCATTTAAGCTAGGCATGATTTCTCATAACGAATTAATATCCACACTTGAGATAAGGATACATATAGAGATTCATCCTCCACCTGATACCTGTAAAGAATTTTAGCATGTATTGGGATGTGAAGATTAATCTCCCTTTCTCGATAGATGGTATTTTATGTGTATAATGATATCAAATCCATTCCCAAAATAGAGTTAATCTTTAGCAAAAGGAGTATGAAAAAACTCACTAGGAGGATTATTCCCAAACATTCACTCAAGAGAAGTTATAAAAATTGGATACAATAATTTTCCCATTTTCTATTCCAAAAGATAACTTAACCACAAAATTTAGAGGTTGTGTCTGAATAGTTCTACAAACTTTAAGGATATAAAAGATTGATTTGAAAAGGAATCAAACAATACATTTGATATTACTGAATGAATAAACAAAAACCTATCAAAACATCATTTTATTGCTCCACCTTTATAGTAGTTATAACATATTCCCTTCCATGTTTCCTTGGAGGTTGTTATTGATTACAGATGACAACCCTGGTATTTAAGAATTGGTTTTCTAAATTCCCATTTTACTTGTAGTTGAAACACTAAATTGTAGGTTGATTATCAATCTGTGCTATACTTTAATCTCCCTCATTAGTAGAATTATTCATATCCCTATGGTAGTCCTTAGTAATATTTCCCATTCTACCACATTATAAGTATTTCTTGGTTCCCTTTAGACTGTTCCAGAAATCATCTTCCCACAATTTTGACACGTGTGACATTTTTTCTTCTTTTAATCATGGGATTTATTTTCTAATACACACATATTAGACTCCATTTTCTTTTTTTTTTCACCGTGACCATGCGATAATTGAGAGTCACTAATATCCCTTTTAGCATTGTGGAAAAAACCTATAATATCCTCATAACTATCAAAGTCTCTAATAACCAATTATTTTCTTAGCTTTGCTTTAGTTCGCTAAAGAAGTGATTCTCGTTGCTTTTAGGGTTCTTGATAAAGATGAAGGTCTATATGGAAATCCTTGTAAAATTTTATTCATATGCCCCAATAGACTCATCTTCATTCTTCTTAAGTCTGAGGGACTCACTATACATCTTGAGGTAGAGGATTTTGGGAAATATTTATTGATTTTTTTGTTAAATTCCTCCCAATCTATGGAATCAATTTCCTCCTTGAACATTGTGTTTTTTATTACTTTCCACAAAAAATTAGCTTCCCATTAGAATGATAGACCAAAAGCACACATTTTTCTTCATATGAGCACTGGAGGACAAGGAATATCTTTTCAGTGGAGTTAATACACTATTCTGTGAGGAGGGGATAATAAATTCAAAAAGTAGATCACGTGCTGTCATAATGTTTTGATCACCCATTCCCATCATATATGGCATATTGTTAGAGAGATAATCACATTTCATGTCACATTGACTGTTTTCAACTGTTTTTCTATTTGCTGCTAATAACTGTGAAAAGAAAGTGAAATTAGAAGTCTTGAATACTTAGCTAATATACATGTAAAAATAAACTTTTAACATAAGAAGGATAAAATTTTAAAGGAAAAGTATATCCTAACCTATGATTCCTGGGTTTCAATTTAGTTTATCCAAGGTTTATTTCCTATCAAACACTCAATAGGGTTTTTTTGTTTCCTTAACAAAGGTTTATAATGAGATTATGTATTTAACGAACCATATCCATCTAGAGTTTCAATCCAAGTGCACAATAAGGCCTATTATCAGGTACCAGGTTACTTCAACTCTGGCCTATAACACCTTGTTAGAGTTGTTACTCTGAGGTACATCTATTCCATAACCTCATCCACTTGTAGTATCTCTGTGAAATTGTTTTTTTGATAAGCCACTAACTATATACATAAAAAAAATTTAGAGATGCATTCTTAGAATTAGTCTTATCTACAAGGCACTTATTAATTTTCAGTATTCCTGATCAAAAATAACAATAAAACCATACTTTAATTCCAATTATAGAGACCCTAGAATGTTTCACATATTATTACATGATTTCAAACATAATAAAATATCAAATTAAAAGCCACAGAACCAAAAGACTAGTGTCTTCATAAGACTAGGCACATAAAACTAAAATCATGGAACTAAAAAAAACATTTACTTATTTATCATCCATTATGATGTATTAACTTCCTTTGATCCCTTATATCATCATAGGATAACATGAGGATAAAATAATGAAAGAGATGAGCTAAAAATCCCATTATGGGAACCAACATAAGAATAATGAACAGAAAAATGATTAATTAGCAAAATACGATAACATAAAAGAAATGAATATACATAAAGAAGAATAAAATATGTAATCATGGTATCATAGGAGATGTGAAATAATATAAAACATTACATAATCATGATTCATAGATCATTGCACATGATGAGTCAAGGCTATCCACCTCGACCGTTGCACATGAAGCATGAGTCAAGGATAACCACCAAGACCGGTACACATGATGACTCATGAGACTGAACATTACCTAATTCATTGGAGTGTTATTTGGGATCACCCATCATAAAATGTTAATGGATGTGTGTGCTACATGAATAATCATTCATAAATAATCAATCATAAACATAAGGGTTTCCCATGAAAAAAATTTGGTATCATAATCATGTCAAAAGGCACAACATTAGAGAATATCATAATGGTTTCCATGAAAGAAAGAATTTAAATCATAAATGATCATTAATAAATGAAACAATTCATAGATCATGATAATTGATGTCATACTATAGTGATAACATGTAAAAATAGTATTTATGAAACATTAGAATTAAAACATTTTAGTGAGGTATAAGGAAAATATTTAAGATCCTTAAAAGAAGAAAAAAGAATAACTTTTATTTAAAATTAGATTTGAAAAAATAATGTTTTCATAATAAAATTAGTGATTTTATAAAAATGAAGGTGGCTTAAAACATATTATGGAGAACACTTGAATATAGGAAAAATTTCAAGAAGTTTCCTTAAACGGGGCTTTCTTATAAAGAAAAATTTAGTATGGAACCTTTTAAAAACATGCACATACCTGAAAATAAGAATAAATGTATATCTATACAAGATTTTGGAACATATATACATAATATATAATGTTAACATAAAAATAAAAGAAAATATAATTTGGATAAAAAGAGATATTGAATAACCCAAAGGAATAACGGAGGTTCGGGTATAATACCTTACCCTATGTATAAGGACCCGACCATAAACATTACTTATTATAGAATTAAATGAATAATTCACATTGAGGATCTTTCCAGGTTTAGAGTTTTAGAGAATTAGGACATAACTATTACATCTCAAAGATTACAAAGTAGACACATCTACTCAGCTTCCATTTTTTCCACAATTAAAAAAACTCTTTAACAAAAGAGTCATGTCTAGTTCCCTGTTTTAGACAACATGACTTTTCCTTTATCCCATCCTTGACTCTATTCAACTTTATGTCCTGTGAAAAATATTTCAAAAAAAAAACTTGGGATGATCATAAAAGGCTCAGTAAGGGTTATAAAAATACGGAAAGAAAAAATTAGTCCATGTATAGATAATAATCAATGAAATCATACATTACTCATAAAACATAAGCACATTAACATACCTCATGAATTCATAAGATTTATGAATAACTCATAGAATTCATAAGACATAAAGGTAACTTGAGGCATTCATAACATTCTTACGTAGGGAGTAACCCTCTTGGTTACTTTTGGAATACCCATCATAGTATATTCCCTAAATCTCTTCAGATAAACCTTAACGTTTAACTCCTTTGCGTTACCCAATGCATTGGAGAGCTATATCGAGCTCACCCGCCCTTATTTTATCAAGGATCCACCCATCTCCATAACAATGCCGAATAACCATAACATAATCATAGAAAATAACGTAAGCATAAAGAAAAGATAACATTCCAACATTGCAATAACAATATAACATTTTAAGATATTGAAATAATGAATCCATTCTAAAAACCATTTTCAAAACCATTTAAAACATTTAATAAAGAGATTTTTAAATCAAAGTGTCCCATATCACTTTGAAGCTTTCAACATTTTAAACCATTAATATGCATATAAAAAATCCATAAAACGATTTTGAAAACATGTATATTAATGAGAAATATTTATAAGAATAAATCATTAAAACATTTAAATGATATTTTAGTTAAAGTGTTTTTAAAAAAATCAGAGACACTTGAATACAATAATTGAGGAATAAAATTTAATCAGAACATTATAATATCATGAGAATATAGGAATTCATGATATAATATTCCAAAGGACAATATATACACCATATAAGAGTGAATTGGTGCATAACAACAATGAAGCCTCAATAGAAATGTAAAATGAGATGAAATCCCCTGTAATGAAGGTACCCTTAAATTAAGGATAAACCAATATCATAATTATGTGTTAAAAATATAAATACACCAAATATAAGTGGATATTAAGTGTAAAACAATCAAAGTTCATTCACACATATTCAAAGGAGGACATATTCAATAACTTCATGTAGAACCCAAAGAAATCGAAATTGGGTTAAGAAGTTCCTTTGGTAAAATTTGACAGCTTAACAGTGTCACATATAATTTTAGAAAAAGCGTTAATGAGAGAGGTAAAGGGTATCTCATCACTTGGACATACAATTTACGGAAATAAGGATATATAAGAACATGTCCCAAATAATAAGATGAAAATTAAAAGACATAACAATAGAAGTCTTTTAAAAAGAGGAGGGTGAAAGGTTCCCTTACCGGCTTGGGTAACCTTCGAAACGTACACCCCATTGAAGAAGGGTCATACAATGAATATGTAAATACCCATAAAGGAAATTATATTACACAAAGAGTATAATAATGGGCAGTACATACACCAATCAAAGGAAATAGTGGCAAACATAGCATAAATGTCACGGGAATAAAAGTGAGATGAAAAATCCCTTACGAAAACACGGCAGCCTAACGACGCCACATAAAACTTCCAAAAATAGATTTATGAGATCAAATAGGGTATCTAATAATATGAACATAAAAACTACAGTTTTAGGAATATAAAATAACATCCCCAAACATAATAAATATGAGCTTAAAAGAATTGACATAAACGAGAGTACTTAAAAAGAAAGATAGAGGTTGGATCCCTTACCTCGTGTCCGACATGACTCGATCGTTATATAATCTCCTGAATAATAAAATTTGGTCAATTTATAATTTATTAAGGACCAAATTTAAATTTTATTATTCAGTTAATATCACATATTTTAATGTTATAATAATTGGTTAATAAAGTGAGTTCATATCAGACGTTTTTGTAGATGTTCGGTACATGAGTAAAAATCGAACTTGTTGGAAAAGAATTTTGCATGTAATTATATGTACATCATATCCAAAATAGTATTGATGTTTTAAATATCATATATATACAGTATAAATTCATTTTATACTATTCCATAGCATTTGGAGAAAAAAAATTAAAAGCACCGTTCATGGAGACGGTAGGCCGTACGTACGCATGAACGCTACTTTCATTGTTTTGTCATATTAATGGAATTAATAACAAAATGAGAGATATATATCATAATTATAGAATGATATCTTTCATTTATATGTAATATATTACATATATATCCATTATATATATGCACTTATAATAGTACGTAACATTTGGAGATAAAAAATGAAATGTACCATTCATGGAGATGGTAAGCCGTACGTACTTATGAACGCTACATTCATTTCATTGGCACATTAATGGAATTAAAATATATGAGATATATATATATATATATATATATTATAATTCCAGTATAATATATATTTTATATAGATCACATAATTCCATCAATTCCATTTTTTATACATTCCATGTATTGCATGAATGAGTCACATCACTTGAGGGGGCGGTAGTCCACACTTCCTCAAATTAAATTATCGCATTTTCACAACATGCAAAGCATAAAGGTATGTATTAAATATAAAATATAGAAGCATAGAGAGAAAATAAATATATTATATATCATAAATAAATAGTGTCATCATAATGGCCACCATGAGAGGTGGTATGAGAAGATGGAACAATCATCGTTTCGTGAGGCAGTAATTCGCCATCCACGGAAATAGTATGTTCTTTAACCATTAGACGGAGGTGTGTGTTAGTGTAGCTTGAATACTGCTCATAAAAACATCCTAGTATATTTAAGATACTTTTGTTGTTATAAAAGAAATAAATAAAAAGAGTTTAGGGGTTTGGAGAAGAAAAATAAAACAAAAGAACACAAGGGAAGACGTTACTTTTAAATCGGGTAACTCTCTTTGATTTGAGCTCAAAGGCTTCCTTGGAAACAATTCTGCCAAAAGTGAGGATTCAATGATGAAGAGAGGGGCGTGGAGAGATGAAATGGGCAGGGTTTGGCCGATCCAAAGGCTTGAGAGGTGTGTGTAATGTGGTAGGGGTGGGGGGCTTTTATAAGAGGAGAGGAGAGGCACTCTTGGAATGTTATAAAATATTACTTTATTTTAAATGTTTTTCGGACATAAAAGGACCCAAAAGGATACATTTCTAGGATAAGGTTATAAGGTTTCGAAATACACCCATACAATAGGTTTGTGACAAGTGTAAGACTTAACTTTCACCCTATTTTCTCATTTTATTTAAATCGTTCATTTATGAGGTAATCACTGTATCATCACGGTGTCATAAATAAATTAATTTATTTAATGTCTAAAAATTATAAAAAAAATATAATGATGTAGGAAATCTTTTTAACTTTATAATAAATATTTATAGTGAAAAAAATAATTTTAATAACCTCTTGTAAAAATTGTTTTAATAAAACAACACATGTTTGTGACATTTTCATTTTAACTTTAAATAAAAAGGTATTATTGTCATTTTCCTACCAAAGTGGCTCCATTTGGTCCCCAAGTTGACCCATGGATTTTCTAGGTCGTCCCTGACTCATCCAATAAGGGTAGGACATGTGTCTAGGTCATTTCATATTATTAAACCATTATTTTTACCTTAAACTACACTAATTACCTCTAATCGTGATTAAAACTTAAAAGTTACTATTCACCAAAAAATTATTTTAATCCCATTGAACCAAATTTTACATCCTAATGAAAACCATGTATGTCAGATTTTTGAAATTCAAATCACAGAAATGGTAAAGTTTCATTTAAATGAAAAATCAGTTTCTTTAACTACCACTTAGTGGTTTCACTATTCATAAAAAATTGATGTTTTTCAGAAAATTACCAAAAGTTCATCCTAAGATATATTTGATATTCTGAATTCAAAAATGATGTAAATTTTAAAAAATTCAAAACAAATAAGTAGCATTAATTTATTTAATAATCAATTCCCGCTGTCAAAACAAATAGCGTGTTTTTATGAAACAATAAGTATCAAAATATTGACACTAGTTTAAGTCCAATTTCAAGAGGAAATTAATTCCGACAACCACTATTGGATTAAATGGTAAAAATATATTCTAATTTCACATTAAAACCAATTCAAAAGATAATATAATCATATAAATAAATTATATTAAAAAGAGGTTTTGAATTAAAATACAACATTTTTCACTATTTATTAAAAATGAACTTTATCGGAAAAATACCAAATATTTACACAAAGTAAATTTTGATGTCCCGATTCTAAAGAAGAATTTTATTTTGAAAAATATAACACATAAAATTTTCAAAAAGTATATTTAAAAGAGGTTCATCATCAAAAGGCGGTTAATCGACCTTTTAAAGAATATTAGAATGTTTACGCTTAAAAATGGATTCATTCGTATTTTTAATCCTCTAACATTTATTGTAAAAAGTAAAAATATTTTACAAACATATATAATCATTTTGTAGTTAGTTCTGTTCTTTCCCACCATTACAATGGCTAGGAGTTAACTACAATTTAAAATAATATTATTTAAAATTAGAGTGAAATGTAAGATTCCCAAGAAACCTGTTGTTGTGTATTGGGTACGCCATCGAGCATAGCATCCCATTTAAAGTAATATTAATATTTTATTCACAAATGTGGATAAATATGAAAATGTCATATTCTTTATTTACCTGGGGTGTTATATCCTTCCCCCCTTTTGGGAATTGCGTCCTCGCAATTTTAAAATTGGGCTTGGAATCTTCATTGAAAATCCCACATTGGAACAAGAGTAAAACTATCACTTTGAAATAAAGAAAGTGAAGTACAAAGGTAACCTGAGTTAACCCATACTAGGATTCCATGTATGAAAATATGGTTATGGAGGAGAAAAAAATGGTCATGTTCTGATAGAGAGTGATAGTAAACATGTTTTGGAGAAAGTTAACCACAAGAAAATCACACACTTGTGATGGGTTAAACGGTATTTGATTCCCCAGTAGGAAAAATTAACAGTCAAAATTTTTGTTTTAAGTTACTTTTCATTGAGGAATTTATTTATGAGCTTAACTAAAACATAATGAAACAAGCTTACTTGTCACGTAGACTTTCAACTTTTACTAGATTCCTTAATCAAACTCATATTTTCTCCAAAAGATGAGTTTTAGGAAGAATTGTTCGCATTAAGAGTACAATTATCAACTTCTTGAGAATCACCTAATCCACAAAAGAGAACTATATATTTCCCATGTCTTTAGACAAAATCCAAAACCAAAATTGTTAGTATGAGATTAGATAATCCACAAAAGTATAATCCTTTATAAAAAAAATCTATTCTTAATCTCCGAAATTTGTCCAAAAAAACCCAAAGTTCAACAAAGACCATTCGATAAACAATTGTGCATAAAATTCTTCAAAGTAAACCTAACTAAGATTGAAACCCAAATATTTGAATGATTTAATCACATAGTCTTCCAAGGTACAAATAACTTTTCTCTCCAAATAACATCAGTTGTTCTTAAATTCTCATATTGAAAAGTAATTAACTGAATCACATATCCTCGATGATAGGTTAATAATTTCCATAGATAACCCAAAATAAAGTTACTCTTGATTCCTAAAATCATCTGACTAAAAAGAATTAGTCAAACTAACAGGGACTTCATGTAGTCCAATGGTAGGCGATAAATACCAGTCGCACTATGGTTGTGGGTTCGATTCCCGCAGCTTTGTCTGACGCGATGAGTTGTCACACGGTCTGTTTGTTGTCCTTTTTCCAAAACTATGTAATTCTTAAAACATTCCCCAAAATGAGATAAAATCTTCAAAAATAATCATAAAATATTTTAACATAAAGTTTATCTCATGCCTTTCATTTTCCATCATAATATATAATAACCCATAATTACCTCAAAAGTAAGGATCATATAAACCCTAATGGTTACCTTTATAATTATTACCTGAACTTCCACATAGATTGGTCATCTCGTACATGATGAATTACATAACATACCAAGGTACAAGTGGTTGATCATGACTCCTTAATTGTTGGTTTATAACAACCACGAGTTTCCTCATTAAATCCTCCATTTCATCCGGTCTCTTAATCAGAGAACAACCACAGTTTCCTTCAAACCTATTGTCACTTTGGTGCCTTCTAGATCCATCCATTCACTAAAAACAAAAATGTCAGTGTGAGTATATCAACAAAACCATCATGTAATAATAAAGATGATAAACACTAAGATATACTTACTCATTCACATTATCTTAAACTAGGACTCTTTCTGAAGTCCTAACCATTATGGTAATCTCACTTATGCCTAGAGAATACCCTAACCACTAAAGTTATCTAAACCAACCTTTGATACCAATTATAAGGACCTGGCCTTAAACATTACTTATTATTGAATTAAATGAATAATTCACATTGAGGATCTTTTTAGGTTTAGAGTTTTAGAGAATTTTGACATAACTATTACATCTCAAAGATTACAAAGTAGACACGTCTACTCATCTTCCATTTTTTTTCACAAAATAAAAACTATTTAACAAAAGAGTCATGTCTAGTTCCTTGTTTTAGACAGCCTGACATTTTCTTGATCCCATCCTTGACCCTATTCAACTTTATGTCATGTGAAAAACATTTCAAAAAAACATGGGATGAGCATAAAAATCTCAGTAAGGGTTATAACAATACAGAAAGAAAACATTAGTCCATGTATACATAAGAATCACTGAAATCATACATTACTCATAAAACATACACACATTAACATACCTCATGAATTCATAGGATTTATGAATAACTCATAGAAATCATAAGACATTAAGGTAACTTGAGGCATTCATAACATTCTTACATAGGGAGTAAACCTCTTGGTTATGTTTGGAATACCCATCACAGTATATTCCCTAAATCTCTTCGGAAAAACCTTAACGTTTAACCCCTTCACGTTACCGAATGCATTCGAGAGCTATATCGGGCTCACCCGCCCTTAGTTTATCACGGAACCACCCGTCTTTATAACAATGCCCAAGAACCATAACATAATCATAGAACACAATTTAAGCATAAAGGAAAGATAACATTCCCACATTGCAATAACAATATAACATTTTAATATATTGAAATAATTAATCCATTCTAAAAACCATTTTCAAAACCATTTAAAACATTTAATAAAGATATTTTTAAATCAAAGTGTCCCATACCACTTTGAAGATTTTAACATTTTATACCATTAATATCCATATAAATATATCCTTAAAACCATTTTGAAAACATGGATATTAATGAGAAATATTAATAAGAATAAATCATTAAAACATTTAAACGATATTTTAGTTAAAGTGTTTTTAACAAAATGCGAGACATTTGAATACAATAATTGAGGAATAACATTTAATCAGAACTTTATAATATCATTAAAATAAAGTAATTCATTATATAATATTCCAAATGACAGTATATAAACCATATAAGAGTGAATTTGTGCATAACAATAATAAAGTCTCAATAGAAATGTAAAATGACATGAAATCCCCTGTAAAGAAGGTACCCTTAAATTAAGGATAAATAAATATCATAATTATGTGTGACAAATATAAATACACCCAATATAAGTGGATATTAAGTGTAAAAAAATAAAATTACATTCACACATATTCAAAGGAGGACATATTCAATAACTACATGTTGAACCCAAAGAAATCAAAATTGGGGTAAGAAGTTTACTTTGTAAAATTCGACAGCCTAACAACGTCACATAAAATTTTAGAAAAATAGTTGATGAGAGAGGTAAAGGGTATCTCATCACTTGGACATAAAATTTACGACAATAAGGATATATAAGAACATATCCCCACCTAATAAGATGAAAATTAAAAGACATAACAATAGAAGTCTTTTAAAAAGAGGAGGGTGAAAGGTTTCCATACCGACTTGGGTAACTTTCAAAATGTACACCCCATTGAAGAAGGTCCATACAATGAATATGTAAATACCCATAAATGAAATTATATTACACAAAGAGTATAATAATGGGTAGTACATACACCACTCAAAGGAAATAGTGGAAAACGTAGCATAAATGTCACGGGAATAAATGTGAGATGAAAAATCCCTTATGAAAACTCAGCAGCCTAACGACGGCACATAAAACTTCCAAAAATGGATTTATGAGATCAAATAGGGTCTCTCATAATATGAACATAAAAACTAAAGTATGAGAAATATAAAATAACATCCCCAAACATAAGAAATATGAGCTTAAATTAAATGACATAAACGAGAGTACTTAAAAATAAAGAGAGAGGTTGGATCTCTTACCTCGTGTCCGACATGACTCGATCATTCTTTAATCTCCTGAATAATAAAATTTGGTCAATTTATAATTTCATAAGGACATACTTTAAATATTATTATTCATTTAATATCACATATTATAATGTTATAATAATTGGTTAATAAAGTGAGTTCATATCAGACGTTTTTGTCGATGTTCGGTACATGAGTAAAAATCGAACTTGTTGGAAAAGAATTTTCCATGTAATTATTGGTACATCATATCCAGAATAGTATTGATGTTCTAAATATCATATATATCCAGTATATATTCATTTTATACTATTCCATAGCATTTTGAGATAGAAAATTAAAAGCACCGTTCATGGAGACGGTAGGCCGTACGTACGCATGAACACTACTTTCATTTTTTTGTCATATTAATGGAATTAATAACAATATGAGAGAGATATATATTATAATTCCAGAATGATATCCTTAATTTATATGTAATATATTACATATATATCCATTATATATATGTACTTATAATATTACATAAAATTTTGAGATAAGAAATGTAATGTACCGTTCATGGAGATGGTAAGCCTTACGTACGCATGAACGCTACATTCATTTCTTTGGCACATTAATGGAATTAAAATAGATGAGAGATATATATATATATATTATAATTCCAGTATAATATATATTTTATATATATTGCATAAGTTCATCAATTTCATTCTGTATACATTCCATGTATTGCATGAACGAGCCACATCACTTGAGGGGGCGGTAGTCTACACTTCCTCAAATGGAATTATCGCATTTTCACAACATGAAAAGCATAAAGGTATGTCTTAAATATAAAATACAGAAGCATAAGGAGTAAATAAATATAATATATATCATAAATAAATATAGTGACATCATAATGGCCACCATGAGTGGTGGTATGAGAAGATGGAAGAATCATCGTTTCGTGAGACAGTAATTTGCCATCCACGGAAATAGTATGTTCTTTAACCATTAGACAGAGGTTTGTGTTAGTGTAGCTCGAATCCTCCTCATAAAAACATCCTAGTATAATTAATATACTTGTGTTTTTACAAAATAAATAAATAAAAAGAGTTTAGGGGTTTGGAGAAGAAAAATAAAACAAAAGAACACAAGGGAAGACATTACCTTTAAATCGGGTATCTCTCTTTGATTTGAGATCAAAGGCTTCCTTGGAAATGATTCCGCCCAAAGTGAGGATTAAATGATGAAGAGAGGGGTGTGTAGAGATGAAATGGGAAGGGTTTGGCCGAGCCAAAGGCTTTAGAGGTGTGTGTAAGGTGGTAGGGGTGGGGGCCTTTTATAAGAGGAGAGGAGGGGCGCTCTTGGAAAGTTATAAAATATTACTTTATTATAAAATTTTTTTCGGATATAAGAGGTCCCAAAATGATATATTTAGAGTATAAGGTGATAATGTTTCTAAATCCACCGATCCAATAGGTTTTTGACAAGTGTAAGACTTATATTTTACCGAATCTTCTCATTTTATTTAAATCGTTCATTTATGAGGTAATCACTGCATCATCACGGTGTCATAAATATATTAATTTATATAATGTCTAAAAACTATATAAAAACTATCATGATGTTGGAAACCTTTTTATCTTTCTAATTAATATTTATAGTCAAAAATATGACTTGTATAACCCCATGTAAAAATTGTTTTAATAAAACAACACATGTTTGTGACATTTTAATTTTAACTTTAAATAAAAAGGTATTATTGTCATTTTTCTTCCAATGTGGCTCCATGGGGTCCCCAAGATGACCCATGGATTTTATTGGTCAGACGTGACTCATCCAATAAGGGTAGTACATGTGTCTAGGTCATTGTATTTTATTAAAACATTAATTTTACCTTAAACTATACAAATTACCTTTAATCGCGATTAAAACTTAAAAGTTACTGTTCACCAAAAAAATTATTTTAATCCCATTGAACGAAATTTTATATCCTAATGACAAACATTTATGTCAGATTTTTGAAATTCAAATCACATATGTGTTAAAGTTTCATTTAAATGAAAAATCAGTTTCTTTAACTACCAGTTAGGGGTTTCACTATTCATCAAAAATTGAAGTTTTCCAGAAAATTAGCAAAAGTTCACCCTAAGCTATATTTGATATTATGAATTCAAAAATTATGTCCATTTTAAAAAATTCAAAACCTATAAGTTGCATTAATTAATTTAATAATCAATTCCCACTGTCAAAACAAATAGCGTGTTTTTATGAAACAATAAGTATCAAAAGATTGACACTAGTTTAAGTCCAATTTCAAGATGAAAGTAATTCCAACGACCACTATTGGATTAAATGGTAAAAATATATTCTAATTTAACTTTGAAACCAATTCAAGAGATAATATAATCATATAAATAAATTATATTAAAAAGAGGTTTTGAATTAAAATACAACATTTTTCACTATTTATTAAAAAATAACTTTATCAAAAAAATACCAAAAATTTACACAAAGTAAATTTTGATGTCCCGATTCTAAAAAAGAATTTTATTTTATCAAATATAACACATAAAATTTTCAAAAAGTGGATTTAAAAGAGGTTCGTCATCAAAAGGTGGTTAATCGACTATTTAAAGAATATTAGAATGTTTACGCTTAAAATTGGATTCATTTGTATTTTTTAATCCTCTAACATTTATTGTAAAAAGAAAAAATATTTGACAAACATATATAATCATTTTGATGTTAGTTCTGTTCATTCCCGCCATTACAACGGCTGGGCGTTAACTACAATTTAAAATAATATTATTTTATAATTAGAGTACAATGTAAGATTGCTAAGAAACTTGTTGTTGTGTATTGGGTACGCCATAGAGCATAGCATCCCCTTTAAAGTAATATTAATATTTTATTCACAAATATGGATAAATATTAAAATGTCATATTCTTTATTTACCTGGGGTTTTACACTAAGTTCGAAGGTGTTCTTCAATTGACCTTAATTTCATGGATTATAAAATTAGATTCATTAATTAATAAGACCATAAACCTTTCAATATGTATTTTATTTATTATAACTTTATTATGTTTTTATGTCCTTTTTTAGGGGCTAAGAGATTCAATTTCATCATTTGTGAGCATTGGTTTCTTTGATTTTCTTGATCAGTTTACTTGTATACATGTATGAAATGTCAAGTAAAGTGGGATTAATTATCTAAAATTGGACTTTTATATTATTAATTATATTATATAGGTTTAATTGGTCTTATATATCATTTGTTTCTATACTGTGAGGATGAATCATTAAATAAATAACTAATGATAATCATTTGGGTTTATTTTTGTGGTTTTCCATCACAATAAACTCATTTTGTTTTATAAATTAATATCATGTGTGAAAAATGATTCCAAAACATTAAATAATATATAATAATTATATTAAAATCTATCTCATACACAAAATGGTTTTATTACTAGCCTCAAAGATGATAATAGAAATTGAAAACAACATCATCCTTGAATGTGATAAATTAACCGATCACTGATGATGTTTTCATTTTTAGTATAAAAGTAGGGGAAATAGATATGATTATGAATTATTAAATTAGAATACTAAAATTATATTATATTTCAAGTATTAGATATATCATAGCATTTGTAATATTGGTGGTTAGGATAGAAACAAAAAAGAAAGGAAGTTGAAAAGAAATTAAATGAAAAGGAAGAGGGTTCTACCTCTTAATTAATTATTCAAGGGATCCTCATTTGTGGATTGGTTTTGGTATTTTGATAACAAAAAATTATATTAGAAATGGAGTATGGAATTATAAGGATAATTGATAATAATGTTGATATGTATTGGGGCTTGAGAGGTGTGGGGAGAAGAGGTGGTGAGGGGGTGGTAATTATAGTGGAATAGAGGGGTGTTTTCTCATTATTTTAATAAATAGATTATTATTTTGGCACAATACTATGAATATTTTGATAATTACAATAAAAAATTTTAAAATATTAAAGGGTATTTATATATTATGGTGCTTACATTCTCTATGAAACATAGAATTGTGTATATAACTTATATTGTACAAATACCGTAAATTATTGAATTTAACTATTCAAAAAAAATTCAAGTTAGATAAATCCCATAAATTCACCCAAACCATTTTTCAAATTGTAAAATAAAAAATTTAATACAATTTATGAAAATAAATTTCTAATTTTAAAAATAAAATTTTTATTAAAATAATAATTTACTCAAAAACAATAATTTTAAAATTATAACATATTTTATTACACTTAGAAAAATTAACTATGTTCTCCTAAAATTATCTTATAATCATAAGACATCATAATTTTAGTTTATGAATATATTTTTTGAAAATAAATTTTCTTTTAAATTATTAAATTAATCATAGTTTTTTAATTAAATATTTATGACTTACAAAAATACCAATAGTTAATTAATAATTTTTAAAATATTTTTTTTCTTATAACTATGATATTATTATATTATATTTTCACTTTAAATATGGATAAATTTTATTTATACATTCATTGGTGAGGTTACCATTCAATTGTCTGGTTTATTTTTCATAAGGGTCATGTTACAATTCCAACTGTCAAGTACTATTCCATTGGTACATATTCATTAATTTCTAAAAATGACTTTTATTTCATTAATTCTTTATTTATAATGTTTTTATTGTGTTCTTAATGTGATTTTGTTTCATTATACTATATGACATAATTATAAGAATAGAATTTCCCTTGATAAAAATAATGGTTGTTATAGGTCATGATTCCCTATTTTTTGTACACACCGAGAAGATATGATTGGTTAATCACATGATTTTTATTAACCACTATGAAGGATTTATAGAAGATGTAATTGTTTTTAAATAATAAAATATTTCTGAATGATTTTCAATGACATTAAATTCCTTTAGAGTTATAATATTATTAAATGAAACATGTTTCTCACTATGGTTTTCTTCTTTTAAAAAATAGTGGGAAATAGAAGAAAATGTGTAAATGGTGAGTGTAAGGGAATAGTTACTGAAGAAATTATGATGGAATATGGAATGGAAAACATCCAAAGAATGATGAATCAACATACTCAAGTAATGGGAAATAACAAGAACCAATAAAAGAGACCATATTTACCCTGAATGGAACAACTTCCAATTCAGTCCTTTATTCATTAACGAATAACTTATTTCAGTGGTCCACTAATTTTTTGATTGTTGAAAAATGTATAAACGCTATATAAAATATCTTTTATGTACTCTATTATTCATATCAATAGAAAGTAGTCTTGGGTTTTTACCACTTTGGGGGAGAATGTGATCAGTAGTGTAAACTGGTTAAAAACATTAATCCCAAAGGAGATATTGACAATATGAATTGGGAAGAGTTCAGGGGTATTTTTTCAAAAAAATATTTCACCCACCCAATGAGAATAAAATGTAGAAGGAATTACTAGAGACGAATCTGATGAAAAATTAATATGTGGAAATCTATGAGATGAAATTTAGAGTACATTCCCATTACAAAACTATCTTTTTCATGGATCTTAATAGGAATGTGGAAGGATTATTCGGTGGGCTAAGACATCATCTACAGAATAATATTTCTAATCGATATTATGAAACCTATGAGGAGATCATGAGGAGTGCTTTGAAATTTGAACTAGTGTTTAGAGATATGCATTTTTACCATAGATTGAATGAAAAGATGAGATCTTTATAGCCAAAAATTGGTTGCATCTTTGATCAAGGAAGTGGAAGATAATATGTGAAACGATCCCAATGAAACAAATGTGTGATGAAGCATTCAGGGAAATTATTTCTTGAGAGTGGTAAATATTACATGTGTGGAATAGATGAAAATATTACTCAAAAATAACATAGTGAGGTGAAACCTCATCTTCTCAACAATAGCGAAAATGAATTATAGTTCATGCCACACATGATGTCCTATGATTCAAGTGTGAACATCTTGGGAACATTTCTAGTCATTTTCGAAATCTGAAGATAATGTAGGGGAATCACCATATACATCATCATTGGTCATGAGATCAAGGTTGTGGTTTTTCTATCACAATAACTGTTTGAAGCTCCAAATGATTTGGTGGAAGGTACTCATGTTGTTCTCTGAAATCTATAATGTACTTTGTTTGACTCTGGATATATTAATTTCATTGTGTACTCCGTGTTTTCAAAGAATATAAAATATATACCTGAACATATATAAATAGATTTACATATCAAGAATCTGAGAGGGATTATCCATGAATCAATAATGTATCAAAACACTAGAATTTACTTTTGTGATCATAATATTATCAAAAATATTTTAGTAATTCCCATGATGGAATTCAACATTATATTAGGGAGGGAAATACACTCAATGTATAATACTAAGATCCACTACATAATTAGGTAAATCTCAGTAGTCTTGAATGGAAAACCCTATAGTTGTTTTCAAATGACAAACATCCCGAGTTGAGTTTTATAAAGAAAAACACACTGTAGATTTTTGTAAAAATTATCTTTGAATATGAAGAATTAAATTAATGTTATAGGATATACGATGTCCCCATAATTCAAGAATACATCGAATTATTTCCTAAGAAGTTACCTAGACCTCCCCTAGAATTAGAGTTAGAGTTCTCTATTGAGATCAGGCCGGGTTCCAAGATAATTAAAAAAATACCATATAGAATGGAAAATGTAGAGATGGAAAAATTAATAAAAACTACAAAATATTTTGGAGAATTGTTTTATATTACCAAGTGTGTTTCCTTGGGGATAATCTATTCTATTGGTGAAGAATAAGGATAGATCAATACTGGTGTGCATTTATTATTGATAACTTAAAGAGATAAATGTGAATAATAAGTACCATCTCCCAAAAATTGATGATTTATTTGATTAGATTTATGGTAAAATAGTATTCTCTAGTATAGATCTAGTTATCATCAACTGGGTTTCAAGAATGAACATATTCCAATGACCAACTTCTGATCAAGATATGAGAAATATGAGTTTTTTGTTATTTCTTTTGGCTTAACCAAGGCATCTACTATTTTTTTGGATTCGAAAAATAGAGTTTTTATCTACAAAGATAAATTTGTGGTGTTTTTTATTATTGATATTCTAATATTTTAAAAAATTCGTGAGGAGAATGAGGATTATCTAATGGTTATATTACCAACTCTGTGGAAGAAGAGGCTATTTATAAAGTTCAGAAATTTTGAATTTCGGTTACAACATGGTGATTTTTTGGGGCACATTGTAACCAATGAAGGAATATAAGTTCACATTGATACACAATGGTTTTGGAGGAGTGACCTCATCCTATAAAAATAAATGAGATTGGTATTTTCCTTAGATTTGTGGTATATTATAAGTGGTTTTTGAAAATAATTTCATACCTTTCTAATTCACTAACCAAGTTGATACAAATATGGTCCATGTAAACCATGAAAAAGGAGTGTGAAGAATGTTTCTAAGAGATGAAGAAGATATTGGTTACTGGACCCATGTTAAAACTACTCTCTATGGAAGAAAGACTAATTATTTTTAGAGATTCATCCATGAAAGGTATTTGTGGTCTAATCATTAAAAATGATATGGTGATTTCTTATGCATCTTGACGGTTGAAGCCTCATGGGAAGAACTATCCTACGCATTAACTAGATTGAGTTGTAGTTTTTTCTCTCTCAAGATATAGATGCACTATCTATATGGGGAGAAATGTGATATATACACAGACTATTAATGTTTGAAGTATATTTTCATAAAAAAATAATTGAACATGAGATATAGGAGATGGTTATAACTTCTTAAAGACTATGATTGTTCAATTTATTATCTTCCTAGAAGAGAAAACAAACTCACTGATGCATTACGTAGGAAATACCCTATTGTGATAGAAATAATGTGGATTCAGATATATCCTTTGTTTAAAGTACTATGAAAAATAGACTTCGTAATTATACGGTAAGGAACATCATTAACCCTATTCCATGTGATTTATTATCCAACATTACTAGAGTAGATGAATAAATATGATAGAGAATATTATTTATTATAGAATAAGATTGAGGATGTGAAGAATGGGATGTTTCCTAATTTAAATATTGATAAATAAGGTGTAATATTTTTTTTACAAGGCTATGTGTTCCATATATTATAGAAATGAAGATGGAGATGATCGATGAAGCTCATAGAACTACTTTCCATATACATCATGGAAGGAAAAAATGTATTGGGAACTTCTTGATCATTATTGGCGGGATAACATGAAAAGGGAGGTTATCGACTACACTACAATGTTTCTAGTGTATAATCAAGTGAAGTAAGGGAAACTTATTTCTAAAGGGGTATTACTACTACTACTGCTGATTCTAGCATGGAAGTGGAACCATATCACTAAGGACATTGTCATTGGTCTCCCAAGAACATCCCAGGTAAAACAATGTGATATGTTTTATTGTGGACTGTCTCACTAAGACAACCTATTTTATATATATTCGAGAATATTTCCCTCTTGAATGAATTTCCATGATACACATGAAGGAAGTGGTAAGGATATATGGATTTACACATTCTATCATTTTTTATCATGATTCAATGTTCACTAAAAATTCTAGATATGTCTTTCACATGATCTGAATATGTTATTGAATTTCAGTATGGCCTATCACCAACCAATTGATGGGCAATCAATAAGGAATATCCATACACTTGAGAACATTCTAAAAACATACTCAATGGAATTTAATGAAGGATGTGAACAAAATATCCCATTATTTGAGTTCACATATAACAAAAACTCCCTTATGTGCATTCAATTGAATCCCTATAAAGATGTATAAAGGAAGTGATGTGCAACTCCTACTTGTTGGGATGAAGTTGGTGAGAGAAATCATCTTGGGACTAATCTTGTGTAAGAGATGGCAAAAAATGTTCATCCCATACAAAAAACACATAAGGGATGGTCAGAGTAGGTAGACGAGCTATGATGACAACTCTTCAAGGGACATAGAGTCTGATGTTGGAAACAACGTCTTCCTTCAATTATCTCCTTGGAAGAGATTCATGTTGTTTGGGAATAATGGGAATCTCAGTCCCAAGTACACTATCCCCTATGAAATTCTTGATCCCACAGGAGAAGTGGACTATTGGTTTTCAATTCCTACAAATATAGCTCATGTTTATGCTGTATTCCATGTATCTATTTTATGAAAGGTCATACCTAACCCTTCACATGTATTGAATCATGAATTGGTACAACTGGAACAAGACATATCTTATGAGGAGAATCCGGTGGAGATCATGGACTATATAGACAATGTTCTACATAATAATACTACCCACCTCGTTAAATTATTTTTGAAGAACAACATATATGAAGAATCCACATGTGAACCAGAGGAGATAAAGTGGAAAAAGAACCAACACCTTTTCCCAATTGAGGGAACAAGATTAATTTTTGGGGACAAAATTAATTAATTGGGAAAGAATTTAATAACCCAAACTTTTTGAAAGATAATTATTTCTCTAAAATGTGTGCTATACTATTTTTTCCTCACCAAATCTATTTCCCTTTATCAATAAAGGTCGTATAATTGAAATATGACTATTGGGGTTTGACTATTATTTGATTGTTGGTCAATATGACCATGGTAAATAATACTCTTAATAATAATTTCAACATTTTAATTGGTATTATAAATATAAATGATAATGGTTTATCAATGAATAAAGAAGATTCAGTGACCTCATCCAGTAGAGCCGTGTTGTACGAAGCCCATTTTTTAGAACATGGAAAAGTGATATCATATTTGGGATTTTCACTTGACCATACCCAATCTAAGCCTCAACATGTTAAGCATAAATGAAATCACCTAAGTGAGATGTTCAAGTTAGTGGATATTTCCACTCAAGCGATGTTAGCCGAGCCTCCCCCTAATTCTATCACCATTCCACACCTCACCCATAGGTCGTACGCCAATTTTATAATGGGTTATGTGTTAAGGCCTTAGTTACTTATTTTATTATCCATTTTTGTGAATAAAATTGTTTGTTATTCATTTCAATTTTTAGTTTATTTTTTTTAGAAAATGAAAATTTTGATAAGTGGAGTTTTTTAAATAGAAATTTTACTTTGTAAAAACGATATAATTATAATAATAATATTATATATTATTAATAATTTTAATTTTAATTAAATACTATGATTAAAACACTCTTATTTAAATTATAATGATAAAATAATTTTATTTTTTTCATGTGTCAGAAATTTTACTATGCACTTCATTATGCATTTTCATTCCACTTTTTTTAATAAATAAGTATATATATATATATATATATATATTTAAAAGTTAAATTTATCATAATTAGAGAATTATTATGATAAAAAACATCATTTTATAAATGAACACATCTATATTAGGTTAGGGAAAATTTATGAGAATTTTCTAAAAAATTTTATTTTTCAGTGAATAGTATAAATTCAATTTTGAGTATTCAGTATGTTTAATGAAATCATAAAGCTTGTACTTCCCCCTGTAAGGCCTAAACTCTTGTACATTACTTTTTTTTAATAAATTTAGGGCCAGCTTGCTCTGACCCTGGATCTTCGTGGTAATGAAATCATAAAGATGTATCAAGTAATATAAAATTATTTTCTACTCTTTTTGATTAAAATAACATATTAGTTGTCCCATGAGGAAAATATCATGGGAAAATACCATGGTCTTGTCCATGGTTTTTTAAATACCACTACTAAGCTATATGAGGTAATCAATAAAAAAATCCCACACTATTGCTAAAAATACCCACCCATTACTCTTTTACATTTTTTACCAATTAAAATAAAAAAATTAATGATATTTTTACCTCAAAAAGAGTCCTCCCAATGTTTATTCAATCCTATAGGGTTCAAATATTATATTTTTAGGAGTTACTCTTCATTTTATAGGAAATATCAACTTCTCTTTTCCTTTCAATTTAACTTTTTATGTGGCATGTCTTTCAAATTTCCATACTATAGTCTTATTCTGATTTTATTAGATTCCATTACTATATTAATATTATTTTATGAATTGGTGACCCTTGTCCCATCTATTTTTAATGCTTTCTAAAACCATGTTTCTTACTCGGTATGCTGCATAATTGTTTTATGAAAATTTATCTCTTTTTCTCCAGAAAATCATTTACATTCTTTATGTGAATACAAAAAACTCATTATTTTCCAGTTTGACTCAAAAATATGAAAACAAAATTTATGTGATTCTATAATTGACATAAATAAAACCTTAATTCCATTTTCTTGGGTTAGAAACTACATAATGACCGGGTTTTAAGAACTTTCAAAAATGCCATGATTTTGATACGAAACCCATTTCTTTTGTTCTTCAGGGGTTATTTATGATATGTTTTATTGTGATATATATATGTATCTCATGAATATTATGTCATATTAAGGGTTAAACCTGATATATATCCAATTAATTTGGTAAATAATATAATCTATAGAGATGAAATTTTTTATGATACCTTGGTGAATAACCTTGGTAAAATTTACGACACCACCGTGACAAAACATGGTGATATGTTTATGAATGTATCATTTAAAGTTTTATCCATATTTTAGAGATATGTAACATGTAATTATTATTATGATACTCCTATTTCTCACACCTTTATGTATTTCCTAATGTTCTTATTGATATTCCTTAAGAACACACGTAAATTGTTTCCCATGTTTTCCCTTACTGGGTCTTTTGCTAACCCCTTTATTTAATGTATGTACCCAGGTAATGAGATGAAATAAATGTACATAGGTTGAAACATTATGAATTATTTCAATTGGAATATAATAATGTTGTATTTATTCATGTATTTTATACCTTATTTCCAAAAAAACACAACTTTAAGAGATCCTCTAAAAATTTTGTTGACAATTATGTGCTTTTCACCAACTTGTGGTGATAAAGAAAATTCTTTAAGAATTTTAGTGATCTTTTTTCGGAAACATGTTAGGTCGAATTAGGATAGTTCTTTTTAACCACTATGACTATGTTCTATAGTTTTATTGGATATAATGAACATTATGGATTCTATGTGAATAAATTTTCATGACAATCTAATCTACTCCCCAAGTTAACATGGAATAGTGTAATGTTTAATTTTTTTTTAAAATGTCATGAATATTTGAAGGATCTGAGGAGAAGGTTGTTCAGTAAAATTATACTCACATTAACCTACAATGGATATTAGTTTTGATTTATAATGGTTTATCAAAGAATGGACTAGGATGTGTTCTTATTTATAATGAATGTGTAGTAGTTTATACCACTTGTAAATTAAAGGATCATGAGAAAAATTACCTTATTCATCTCTTTGAGTTAGTAGTCATAATTTTATCGTTGAGGATATGATGGGATTATCACTATAGAGAAATGTTTGATATATATATATTGATTATAAAATTTTAAAGTATATATTCATCAATAAATAGATAAATATGCACCAGAAAATATTGTTGGAGTTGATTAAGTATTATTACTACTCAATATATTATCACCCAAGGAAGGTGAAACATGTGGTTGACGATTTGATTATAAAGGAACATGCTATCATATATATGTTAAGGGTAAAAAATCATATAATATTTAAGGGTTTTAAAAGGATGTACATTGAAATATTATAGGAATGAGATAAATCCTATATTTTTTATTTGAGTGTTCAAAAATATATCTATGTAAATATTAAAGAGGTATAAAAGGAAGATGTGGACCTATAAAATAATGTAAAAATGACCATGAGTTCAACCATGACTATGATGGAATTTTTAAGTTTACAAAAAGATATCGAGTACCTGTTATACTAAAATTTATGAAGGAACTATTGGATGATGCTCATATTTCATCATTGTTTATTCATCTTTTATTTAAGAATATATATAGAGACATTAAAGATAATTTCAGTTGGGATGACATGAAGATAGATATTTTGGAGTATGTATCTCAGTTCTATGTAGGAGTAAATTTTTAGGCTGGCTGACATAATTGATGGAGGATTCGACAACCAATACCCATAACTTCCTGAAAATGAGAAAACATCAATATGTATTTTATTGTAGGACCCAAAACATCTAAAGGGAATAATTCTATTTATGTTATAGTATATTATCTTATGAAGTCATCACATTTATTTTACATTTGAGAATATCTATCTCTTGATCTACTTTACAAGATATAAATTATCTAAGTGGTAAAGTTACTTGTAGTACCAGATTCTGTTATATATGATAGATATCCATGATTTACCTTTAGGTTCATGAGAAATGTTCAGTAATATCCATATACATAGTTTTGTTTTAGTAATTCCTATCCAGATTTGATAGATAACAAGTATAAGAGAACTATTAAAACCCTTTAAGACATACTAAGATATTTATCATTATATTTCCTAGGTGCTTGTTATCAAAAACGTCATATTGTTAATGTTTCTTATATAAAGAGAATTCAATCGATAATTTAGATGGATACATAGAAATCCATATATGGAAATGACTGCAGAAATAAGACATATTTAGATAATGGTGTAGAAAAAATAGGCTCTTGGGACCTATGTTAGATGAGGGTGTGATAGATAAGGTTAGATCCATTTAGAAAAACATCAAAGTAGATTAGAGTTGAAAAAAAGGTTATATAAAATTATTTGGAATGATATTGAATTTGATGATCGTGAGAAGGTATTCCAATAAATGTTTCCATTAATGAAGATTATGAGTACCTGAGATAAGGTTTTTCTAATACCTAAGAATATTTTACCTTTTTAGATTCTTTATTGAGTAGGGAAGGTAGCCTATTTACTGGTTCTTCTGCAAGACCCCTCTAACATAATTGACATGTTCTATGTATCTATTCTTGTTAAATTACATAACTGATATTTCATAGGTATTGAAATCATATAATTAATTTATATATCATCATAATTATTATGAATAATAACCACTTGAATTATTGGACTATAGAAATAATGTTTTATAAAACCATATTTTTTCCTATTTAATGTTCATTGGAGGAATAAATAATTAAGGAAAGATAATTATAGACCAAAGGATGTGGTAAAACAGAAATATCCTCATTCAATTTAATTGGAGTGAGAAATATTTATTGAATACATTAATTATATGTGGGATACAATTAAACACACTAATATTTAATATGTATTCATTTGAAAATAATTTGAAGTATTCAACAACTTACTTTACACAAAAACTGGAGTTTAAATGAACCATGATATATTACGTTCTTCATAAAAAATATGTTGTATTTGAGGGTGTTTATTGGATTAATATATATATATATATATATGATTTTCATTACTCGTATATATATTGATTAATTCCTAACAACAATTCATTTGGTTTTATTTAAATCATTTGATGGTTAAAAACCAATATTTCTGAAGAAATATATTTTTCTGGGTGTTATGAATATTTATATAAAAATATATATTAATAACTAATAAAAATTTATTTTTATTTAATTAATTTAAATTTTATACAAAATAATTTATATATTAGTTATCTAATTTTATGAATAAATATAAAATTATTTATAGGTAAAAGAGTCATTTTTTCGGAAAATTTTACTTATATACATAATTAGTTTTTTTCCAAATAAATTAAATAAACCACTATTAAATAATAATTTTATATAAATTTATAGAATATATATTTGATAAATTATTTTATCATTCAACTAATAGTTTTTATTAGGTATGGAATAATATTAAACTCAATTTTCTTCTTAAAAATATATTTTTCTAGAAAACGGGTTTCATAGAATTTTGTGAGTAAATTTTAAAAATAATTAATACCAATAATATTAATAAAATTTTATAACTTTTTATACAAATATGGAATAATATTTTTCCAATTTTATAATGATTCCACTTTAATTTTTGGTCATAATTATTTGTTCAATCAATAAAATTTCTATGAACATTAAGGTTAATAGGGTTTACCTGGGGTAAACTAACATATAAGGGTAACAATTCCAAACAAAAATTTCTAATTATTATTGGAAGAATAATTTTCAACCATATTTTATCTTAAATTAAAATTAAAATTAATTTATTTCAACTTTCAAAAAAATGAATTTATATTATTTAAATCTTTTATATAATTGCATTGGTGTCCTGACCATCACTTATAAAAGGGAACATATTCTACTCCATTATTCCAAAAATTTGAGCCATACAAATATGAAAATATCCACCTAAAAAAATTCATATATTCCTTAAATTAATTCATGAGTTCTCTCCTCTCATAATACCATCTTATGATGGCATAAGGTGTAAGCCAAAGGTCATCTCTCAATGAAGAGGTAACTGCCTTTCCCGAGTCTTTCAATGTTTAGTTCTTCTTATACTTATTCTAAATATATTATATCCACAATAAAATAATTTATCAATTATCAACAATATAATAATATTATATTATGATTATGGGAAATCTATTTTCTGCCCCTATCTACGAAATGGGTAATCAAAGTATCGCTCATGTGTATGTGTGGACTCCCACCTCCATGAAATGGTAGGATAAATTTATAGTCAATTTGTACCATTGATGGATATAATAAAGGATTCAGTAAATATATATTAAATTTATTAATTAATTATAATTATTATGTTTAAAAAAATTATCTTCATTTATTTTTTTCATTAGAAAATGAAAACAATGTTTATTCATACATATGGATTACATTGTTCACAAATGACATACTTATTTTTATATCTATGACATTTATAGATGGTTATAACAATATATATAGTAATTTAATATGATATTTATATGATGATTAACATTCTATGAATTATGGAACCAAGAAAAATATTAATGGACCATATCTTCTAAATCAATACATACATGAAAAATAAAATAATTAACACTCAAAATGATGACAATAATGAAAGATTGTTAATAAATGAGTGATTAGATATTATTATAAAATCATATATACATTTTTATAATTATGGATTATTTTTTTATAAATAATAAAAATGAAATTTAAATGGATTATATAGGAGGTTAAAATCACATACAAAGCAAGTTGGACGTGAAGTAATGTTTTTTTCAATATCACTTTTTTTAGGGATAGTTTAAAATTAATTTATGATGTTGAATTATATGATCTATATATATGAAATATAATGTAAATTAATATCCTATAGATATATATTTAAGTTATATTTTTTCCATCCATTTTCTCTATTTATGAACACAAATTTTTGAATGAGTTTTTTTATAGAAAACATACATTATTTTCTAATTTTGTTAGGAATCATTCTCTTGCCTGGCCATATTTTCAATAAAGGGGTTTTAGTAATGTTTTTACTATTATAAAATTACTTATTGAATTAATTTTATCTATTTTGTACTTTCTATACTACTTTTAAATGTAATATTCTCGTCTTTTTTTCAAATGAGTTACATTTTTACAAAGGTTTGAACATAATATTTATTGTATCGTTTTCCAAAAGAACTAATTTTCCCACTATCATTGCTATTATTTTCCACGAAGTATCCATTAATATTTTCCCTGGTTATTTTTAGATAAAATGTTTTTTCATAATATTCTATAAATTATTAGATTTTAAATACATCATTTCAAAAGGAAATTATATTTTCCATAAGAAATATTATACTACTATTTTAAATGTATTTTTACTATAAAAACATCTGTTAATGTTAATTATTATTTACTAGGGATATGATCTATGGATTATGAATTATTTGTTTTCTAGTTATTTTATTGTTACACTGATGAAATAATGATTAAACCCATTTTGTTTTACATGGGTTATGTTATGTCTAAATGATAAATATTTTCATGATCTTGTCGAATACATTTTAATGGATTGTGATTATATGGTGGGTAGATTTTTATAGACCTCCTACAAACAAAGTAATAATTAATGTTTTTTGAGATCACTTGGTACATGGGAGGTTATAAAAATCATAAAAGTGTGTACATATGTAGCTATCCCAAGGAAGATTTTGTTGCATGGGTGGTTATCTAGATTCTAAAATGTGGTTAATATCTTGGTGGGTATTCCTGATATATGACTTCTGTGATTATAACTATTCCATAATTTTTAATCCAATCTATATGAAAATTTCATATAAATGTTATATGACATCATTGATAATGATTGTTTCTTATATGGTTCATGTATTTTTATCTACCAATGCCGTATGAACCTATTATGATATATGAATTATTGGGTTTGATTTCCAAATTTAAATATCATATTCTCACACCCTTTTTCTCTAGTTATTTTCTCATATGATCATTAAATGATATCTTCCATATTTAACCACATTAATAATCCACGGTAGAAATTTTTTATGATTCCTATAACTAGTTTATGAATAAATGTATTAAGTAGTATATTACTATGATTTATACTATGCGAGAAGAACATTATGAGAGATATTCTATATATTTTACAAAATATGAATATTATATATATAGTATTAATATACTCTAAACCTTATGGTTCTAGGTCATGTATTGTTATTATATATATATATATATATAATATATTCATGTAAAATAATATAATATTTATATAAGTAATTTTTGGGTCATCTTAGAGATCCACATAGCTATACTCCCATGAACTACTTTTACATTATTGTGCTTAAAAACACAAATCCTAATCTGATGAATTCATATGATATATATTTCATGAAAAAGATTAATACCACAACATGGTTATCATTATGTTCCTATTTTATGCATATGAACATGACCTCCACTCCCCATACCTCTATTCCATGTGGTGTTGTCTTCATATATATATTGTATGAAGGCTATTTTCTCCGCTTTTTTAGATTGGTCATTAACTGAAGAAATAAACTTTTAAACACAGCATGAATCATTATATTCAATATAAAATGATGTTGTTACATTAAAATATCATTAAATCATCGTCGTTTTCCATTTATGGACACAAAGTGTAGAACATCCCCAACTGAGCATAGCTATGTATTTTCATCCAAACCCGCAAGAATCTATTCAATACATCAAAAAATATTGTTATATATTAATAATAACATCCCATTATAGTAGTATATATACCTTTGATGTACTAAATTTTTAAATTAAATATTTTCACATTGAGATACACCTAATCATATGTTATCCAAGTAGTTATTGTAGTCAGGGTATTAAACTATGAGGGTTAACATAACCCCCCACAAGAAATTCTTAGAACAAGAGAGAAGAATTTGAAAATATTATTTCACACATGGGGACCCATTTCTTTAAAGTTTGAATAGTACCTCACAGTCAACATTCCATATCATACATTTCTTTTAGCCTTAAATCATTATTTACCTTAGGATATCTAAGGAAAATAATTGAAATCTTATGTTTCCGTCCCACACCATTTCCACATTTCCCCATTCACTTCCATGTTCCACCCATCTACACACTTTAAAAAAATGGATTCTAATCATAAATATCTAACATTACTTTCATGGTTATTTTAATGTTTGTTAAACAATATCGAAAAAACATGCACAATTTAATATTCACTTATTTTATGTTATTTTTTATTTATTTTGATTTCATGTTATCCTTGATATTATATATTACATGTTTTTTTTGTAAATTGAGTTATATTTTTTCGTTATTTTTTTTCATATTTATTTTATTTTATTCTACTATTGTTTATAATCTATTTGAAAGGAAATAATTGTGATTTTTAGAAGACTTTGTGTTAAAAATTATTTTGAAAGTGTAAAATTATTTAACATACTAAATATTATAAGGTAAATTCTTGGTATTTATAAAAATAAATTCTTATATTTCAATGAATTTGATACTTTCTAAATAGTTTACAATGATGATTTATTTTATAGAAATTTAATTGAATTTATGATTCTGGATAAAATAATATAATTAACGATATTAGAATAAATCATTCCTCACGAGATTTAGACAAGAAGAAAATATTTATGATGGAATAGTTGTGGGGGGAAATTTGTTGGATCTGAATCTACGGATTACACACAAGAGGGGGGGTGAATTGTGTCTTTTCAAAATTATTACAATCTCTTCAATTTAGACAAATTCTGTCCACTATGCTTTTGCACGATTAAATAAGCAACGGAAAAAGTAAAAGCATGAACACACGGATGTATAGTGGTTCGGGGAATAGAAGGCCCCTAGTCCACTCCACCAACGCTCAAATCCACAAGCTTGGCGATTTTCACTATCTGGTCCTCGTTTCCACAGACCTGTTCACAACTGAGTACAGGCAGTTGACACCTTTACAAGATTCAGGCAAACACAGCCTTCCTGGTTCAAACACGAACCCACACAGCTTAGAACGAGAAGCTGATCACTCAAAAATAAAAGGGTTTCGATAAAGAAACACTTCTCCAATTGTTCTTCACAATTGCAACAGAATGCAATTGACTGTAGATAGATCGTCATCTTCAGAAAATAAAGATCTGTAATCAAAACAGTTCTGAGTCGATCCAGTTGCAATAGATATTACCAGAAACTTCACAACTTCAGCAGCAGTAGATTCACAACAGATAGTCGATGTAGAACACGTGAATCTGCTATCAAGATCTTCCTTCGGTAATAAAGGTTTTACACTTCTTCTCGATCACCAGAAAAGAACGCTTTCACACAGTCTCTGTTTCTTGCTCGTCAAAAGATCAATCTATATCTTTCACACACTTTTCTGTGTATATATATATCCGAAGTTTCCAAGATAGAACATATATATTCAAATATGAGAAAATCTTCCGCATAAATAGATCCATGAAAATCTCCTTTAGATTCGCGATATTAAATGAAATAACAGAGCCGTTGTAACTCCCCTGAAGAAACAGCATAAAAAGCTCCGTTTAAATCAATCATTAATCCGTTGTAAATCGTCTTTGATTCAGTCAAAGTCGTATTTAAGAATCAGCTCGAAATCCGCCTAATAATCTGCTTGTTTGACCAATTCAAAAGGAAATATCGTCTGTCAAAAATATCCCGACGCCAAACGTAGGGTTGATGACGTGGCTCCAAACGTAAGATTCACAAACGTAAGGTTCACAAACGTAAGGTTCAGAAACGTAAGGTTCACAAACGTAATGTTCTTCTTCCATACTTTTCAACAACGTAAGATTCATTAACCATACGTTTCAAAATAACGTAAGGTTCCTTAACCATACGTTTCTTTTAACATAAAAAGTAAACTTTTCATCCATACGTTACGTTCATCAACGTAGGGTATGAACAGTGATTCCAGTACGCGCTAAAATTGATCTCGCGCTACAGTGATTCCAGAACGCGCTAAAACTGATCTCGGAATAAATGAAGTATAAAATCTTGTTGTATGAAATAAATAAATGAAATAAATTCCTGCAAAATACTCAACGAAATAATTAGTAAATAATTAAGGGTATTTGTGAGCATCAAAATCATCATAAAGAGACAGAGTATTATTTGAAATAATCTCCCCCTTTTTAAAAAACATTATTTTGAATTGTTTGAAAACAATACATTGCTCAACAATCTCCCCCTTTTTGATGATCACAAAACCCATAAAAATAATAGAACTAATTTAATTGCAATCTTTATTGAAAAAATTAGTTTTATAAAATTTTAGAATTTTGAATGGATTAAAACAATATTTAACTATAAAATTTCTCCCCCATAAAAATAAATTTTTAGCTAAAAATAGATAAAAGATAAATGTCGTATATATCCAAATTCTCCCATATATCCAAATTTCTTCATAGGAAACGAATGAATTTAAATGTTGTGTTTATCCAAATTCTCCCCCTTTTTGTGATATCAAAAAGAATGAAAAATTACGGATTTGAACACATTCAATATTGCACGGAACTATAAGTAAATGCTATAATAAACTGTGTATGAATAAGTGAATTTGTTATACTAGCTAACTTAATCATAAATCAATAAATAACAAAACAAAAAAGAAGTAAGAAAAGAATTTTCATTCACAAGCTATTATATAAAAACGACTGTGATATACAGAGGAATCAAGGTTCATGGATAAGACAGGGAAGAAAAAAAGGTGTCTATCTCCTTTGAATCACGGTCTTGATCTCTGTAAACTGTTCTCTAAGCCTCTTCATCATCCCATCTCCTAACTTGATGATAAGATCTCTGTTCTCCTGAGTCATATGAATATCTTCAATCAAATTAACTCTGAAAAACTCATGCATTCTTTCTTCTTTTTCAACAAAAAGAGCCAGTTTTTCTGATAACTGATTTAAAAGAATGCTAATCGGTTGCTCTCCAGATGTCAACTGATCCACTAAAAATTTCTGATTATCTAGCAAAACTGACAAAGGGGCACTATTACACTGAAGATCGTGTAATCTGTCACTCATATTGCTCAGTGCTCCAGTAATTTCTTGAAATCTTCGAATCAAATCAGGTGAAGAACCTGATCCACTCACAGCACTATTTGCAACAGACTCAAATTTATTCTCCATGTAAATCTTCATCTCAGACAAATCATCTTTCTTTACCATCTCTGATTTTAACTGATCAACAGCATGCAACATATCAGTTTTAAACAAATCTACTTCCTATCTTGAAACAGTAGATTCTTTCAGCTTCTGAAACTTCAACTGCTCTAAGTTCAGAGAATTTCTGAGACTAACATTCTCAGATTCTAATTGAGATATACGCTTGTACAACTCAACAACTTCTTCTTTTCTTAAATCAGGGGCACCCTGTGCTTGATTCTCATGTCCAGAATCAGATTGATGAGGCAGGGCAAGTGGTAAAGAATCTGCATCTGACTGTTCTTTGTCCTTGTCCTGACAAGGTTGATCCACTGAACTATCCTTTGAAGCCTGAAACTCTTCCACTGAAAAATCTTCCTGAAGTACCTCTGTATTAACTTCAGAAGTATGTTCATCACGAACAGTAGTCTCTCTGACTTCTACTGATTGATCAAGAACAATATTTTCATGGAAATCTTGAGGTCGGGCCACTTCTTCACCAGGCACTGCCTCCATAAGTTGTTCTTGTGGAATTGCTTTTTCAACAGCCACAGCAGCAGATTGAGGTTCTTTTTGGATTTCCAGTTGAGCTACTGGTTCCTCTATCGGTGCAGTCTTCTCTACAATAGCTTCTCTCACAAATGAATAAGAAATTACCGGTTCAGAGGATTTCAAGACAGGAGAGATAATTTCTTCATCAATTGACCTCTTCCTTCTAGATTGAAGTCCTTCTTGACTTCTCTCTTCCTCAACTTCCTCCATCTCAAAGAAAATTCTCCTTGCCACTGTACTAACCCTTGATTCTGCTTGTCCCTCCTTGGACTTAGCCGGTTGAGCCTGAGCACTCTCTGAGTCTTCCTCAGGTCCAACAGGTAAGAGTTTTCCTTTAATTGTGCTCCAGAAGTATCCTACTTTCCTTAAAGTTCCAGCATTAAAAACATTACTGTGGTGACATTTCACCCCAGCATTTACCAATCTGATCATTCCTCTTTTATATAAAAACAAAGAAATGAACCTTCCATAAGGGAAAAAGGTCATTCTTGCTTCACTCTGACAGCAGTATCTCAGATATCTTATCATAAACCGAGGAAAATTAAACTTAATATCACACATCAGAAGATACATTATGTACATGTCAGGGTATAGAATTTTCTCCATCTCAGCCATCCTTGGTGCTAAACCAGTCTGAACAAATTTTACCAAGATTTTCTGATCGGGCTCTAAATCTTTAATAAACATTTTCTTTATCACGCTGGTTCCAAATAGAAAAGACATAATGTCTTCAGACTTATGTACAGAATCTCCAATATTCCGTAAATCGAAATGAAAAACTCCTTCATGAGGGAAGTTAAGAATTTGACTTATCTCTACAGATGATATGGAAAAGTCCTTATCCTCTATTTGAGCCAATAAACTATCCTCCGTATCTCCAAGGCTAAACTGAACAGTTCTAAAGAAATGTCTCATTTCTGCCTCATATAGAAACTCAGAGTTTTCACTATTAAAAGCTTGCTCAAGGCTTTGAAACGACAACGCTTGCTTCAACAGTAAATTAGTTTCAAACAGCCATTCTAAATCTATGACTTTACCTTGCAGTATTTTCCGACCAACTACTTTAGGTTTCTTTGCAGCACTGCTCTCAGCTTCATCTGGACGCTTAGTCTTTTCCATTTCAACAACGATTTCTGAAGGTTCGTAAGTTTAGGGTTTGAAGATTCAGAAAAGGGTTTTGGAGCAGATGTGCGGTTTTAGGTTTTCGAAAGGGTTTCCGAAAAAGGTGAAAACAGTTTAGAAGATAAAACGGTTCTGACAGCCTTGATTCCCGTGTAATCACTAATCATTACTTTTATGTAAAACAAAATAAAATTACTTATAGCGGGAAACAGAAATTAAGCAGAATTCGAAAACAGAATAATATTAAAACAAAACTATTTAAAATTAAATAAACCTAACTCCCCCTTAATAAATTCAAACCTTTCCGTGGGAAGTGGTTTAGTAAAAATATCTGCTAATTGATTTCCTGTATTTACAAATTCTAAAAATATATCCTTTTTAAACACATGATCTCTTAAAAAGTGATGTCTTATATCAATGTGCTTAGTTCTAGAATGACTAATAGGATTTTTTGAAATATTAATTGCACTAGTATTATCACATAAAATAGGTGTATTATTGAAATTTAATCCAAAGTCCATAAGAGTGTTTTTCATCCACAACACCTGTGCACAGCAACTACCTGCAGACACATATTCTGCCTCGGCTGTTGACAGGGCAACTGAGTGTTGTTTCTTACTAGACCATGATACTAAAGACTTTCCTAAAAAGTGACATGTTCCTGAAGTACTCTTCCTATCTAATCTACAGCTTCCAAAGTCAGCATCTGAATATGAAATTAAATTAAAATCAGAGGTTTTTGGATAAAGCAGAGATTGATAAATAGTACCTTTTAAATATCTAAAAATTCGTTTAACAGCAGTTAAGTGAGATTCTTTGGGATTTGATTGAAATCGAGCACAAAGACATACTGAATACATTATATCTGGTCTACTAGCAGTAAGATATAACAAACTACCAATCATACCTCTATATAACTTGTTATCCACTGATTTTCCAGTTTCATCCAAATCAAGTTTTATATTAGTACACATAGGAGTTGTAAATGTCTTGCTGTTTTCAAGTCCAAATTTCTTAAGTAAATCAGTAATGTATTTGCATTGATTTAAAATATTTCCAAAATCTTTTTGAAATATTTGAAGACCCAAAAAGAAATTTAATTCTCCCATCATACTCATTTCAAATTCTTTTTGCATTAATTCTGAAAATTCATGATAAAGAATTTTATTGGTTGATCCAAAAATTACATCATCAACATAAATTTGAACCAACAAAACATTATTTTTCACAGTTTTCTTAAAGAGTGTTGGATCTGCTAGTCCAACAGTAAAATCATTTTTCAAAAGAAAAGAACTTAGTGTTTCATACCAAGCTCTAGGTGCTTGTTTAAGGCCATAAAGAGATTTAGTAAGTTTGAAAACAGAATCTGGTTTTTGAGAATTTTCAAAACCAGGAGGTTGCTCAACATAAACTTCCTCCATTAAATAACCATTTAAAAAGGCATATTTAACATCCATCTGAAATAATTTAAAATTCATATAAGATGCATAGGCTAAAAGGATTCTAATGGCTTCTAACCTGGCTACAGGTGCAAAGGTCTCATCATAATCTATTCCTTCTTCTTGATTATATCCTTTAGCTACTAATCTTGCTTTATTTATAGTTATTATCCCTTGATCATCCTGTTTATTCCTAAAGACCCATTTAGTTCCTATTACTGGATAATCATGTGGTCTTTCAACTAATTCCCAAACCTTATTTCTCTTGAACTGGTTCAATTCATCCTGCATTGCTATTACCCAGCTCTCATCATCTAAGGCTTCTTCTATGGTCTTAGGTTCTTGTTGGGATAGGAAAGCAGAGAATTCAACTATGTTTCCAAAGTTTCTTCTAGTTTGAATACCAGTCTCTAAGTCACCTATCACAGATTCTAAAGGGTGATTCTTTAAGGTTCTAGACTGTCTAGGCATTACATTCAAAGGTTCTTCAGTGTCATGTTCTTCTGAACTGGACTGAATTTCTTTTATATCATTTTCAAAATCATTCTTTAAATTCTCAGGTCTCATGTTTTCATTAGAATCAGGTTCATCTATTTGTTCTATCCTTTTCTCAAAAGGATCAGATTCATCAAATTTCACATGAACTGATTCTTCAACAATCCTTGACTTTTTATTATAGACTCTATAAGCTTTGGAGGTTGCAGAATATCCTAAGAAAATACCTTTATCAGATTTTGGATCAAATTTACCAAGGTTATCTTTGGTATTCAAGATGTAAACCTTGCATCCAAAAACTTTAAAGTAATTTACTTTAGGTTTTCTGTTATTCCATAGTTCATAGGGTGTCTTTTTCAAAATAGGTCTTATTAAAATTCTATTCATTATATAACAAGCTGTATTAACAGCTTCTGCCCAGAAATATATAGGTAGGCTATATTCATTTAACATAGTTCTAGCCATTTCTTGAATAGTTCTATTTCTTCTTTCTACAATCCCATTCTGTTGAGGTGTTCTTGGAGCAGAGAAGGTGTGTTTAATACCCATGTTTGAGCAAAAGGAATTAAATTCCTGGTTCTCAAATTCTCCACCATGATCACTTCTCAATGAGATTATATTAAAACCTTTTTCATTTTGAATAGATTTACAAAAACCTTCAAATAAACTAAAAGCTTCACTTTTAAATTTAAAAAAGAAAATCCAAGTAAATCTAGAATAATCATCAACTAATACATAAACATATAATTTACCAGCTAAACTTGCTACTCTTGAAGGTCCAAACAAATCCATATGGATAAGTTCTAGAGGTTTAGTTGTAGCAACTTTATTAACAGATTTGAATGATGATTTGTGTTGCTTGCCAAGCTGACATGCATCACAGAATCTGTCATTTTCAAATTTGAGACTAGGAAAATCAGAAACTAGATGTTTCTTAGATAATTTATGTAAAGCATATATATTGCAATGACCAAGTCTTCTATGCCAGATCCAGGATTCACTTATATTAGCAGTTAAGCAGTTTACTTGTTGTTTACACAAGGAATACAAATCCAAAGTATAAACATTATCAGTTCTGGGTGCTCTAAACTTAAACAGTTTATTTTTAGAAACAGTACAACTATTGTTAGTAAAATCAACAGTGTATCCATCATCACAGAGTTGAGAGATACTTATCAGATTGTGTTTTAACCCTTGTACATAAAGTACTTTGTTGATTGAGACTGTCTCTGGATCTCCAACTGTTCCAATACCAATAATCTTTCCTTTGGCATTGTCACCAAAGGTGACAAGTCCTCCTTCCTTTCGAGTAAGAGAAGAGAAATTAGCTGAAGTTCCACTCATGTGTCTTGAGCAGCCACTGTCCATATACCATATTTCTTTCTTTCTTTGGTGACCTGCTACCTGCAAAGACATTCAAACAAATTGCTTTGGTACCCATATTTTGTTGGGTCCAGGAGTGTTAGCAAGCAGTGATCTGGGTATCCAGATTTGCTTTGTTTTCTTAAAATTGATTGAATCATATAGATCGTTGGAAATATAAGCTTTCTTAATTCCACATATTTGAGGTTGTCTTAGAAAACAGTTTTTAGCTATATGACCTTTTGTTCCACAGAAGTTACAAATAACCTGTTTAGTGCTAGGAACAAAATAATTTTTGTATAACTTAGGTTTTTCTCCTTTACTTCCAATTCCAAACCTTTCCTTTTTAATTACAGTTTTTCCAAGTATCTCATTTAAGGTGTTTTCTCCTTTTGTAAAAACTAATGCAGCCTTTTTATAAGATTCTACTTCATCCTATAGAGTTTTTATTTTTGATTCAAAATTAATTTTATTTAAGTCAGCAGAGTTGTATTTGTCAATTAATTCCTTATGTTGTTTTAGCAAAGTATTTCTCTCATCTGAAATAGCTTTGTGCAAGTTCTTTATAGATTTATATTTGTTAAATAATGAGTCATACCTTTCTTCAAGCATATTGCAGTAAGCTGCAAGTTTTTTATTTGAGAAGCTTGTTTCAGAGTTTGATTCATTATTTGAGTCAGAGGAGTAGTATGAGTGTACCTCATCAGTTTCAGCCATGAAACACATATTTTCTTTTAAATTGGCTTTCTCCTTCTCTGAGCTTGATTCAGAAGAATTACTTGAGTCTTCAGAAACACTCCAAGTAGCTTTCATAGCTTTCTTGTCTTTCTGCTCATAATCATCTCTTTTGAAGAATTTCTTCTTCTTTGCATCTTTCAATTTTGGGCAATCCGGTCTGATATGTCCCATCTTTTTGCATTCATAACATCTCACTTCCTTACTATCCTTTTTGAAGGATTTCTTGAAGTCTTTCTTCTTACTATAGAACTTTCTGAATTTTCTGGCTAGCTGAGCCAGTTCTTCATCCGAATTTGAAGAATCAGAGCTTTCTGATTTAGCACTTACTTCTCTGTTCTTCATCTTTATATCCTTTTGTTGAGAAGTCACTTTCAAAGCAGTATTTTCCATTTTTATGTAGACTTTATGCTCATTTACCTCATCTTGCATTTCAGCTTCGTACATCATCAGTGTACCAATCAGTTCTCTCATAGTTAGATCTTTAACAGAAGTTGATTGTCTGATTGCTGCAGAGATTCCATTCCATCGAGTAGGAAGTACTCTCAGTACCTTCAACGCTTGATCAGCCTGCTTGATTGGTTCTCCTAGAGCTGTTATATTATTGAAAATTTCTGTCAATCTTCCATTCATCTGAGTGATGCTCTCTCCTTCAATCATTCTGAAAGTATCGAATTTTAACTTTGCAGTTGCATATCTCATCTGTCTTACATTATCTGTTCCTTCATAAGCAACAGCTATTGTTTGCCACATTTCATATGCAGTCGGGCATTGAGATACTCTGTTAAATTCATCTGGTCCTAGACCACAGATGATTGCATTCATAGCTTTTGAATTTATGTCATACTCAGCCTCTGTAACAGCACTCCATGTATCGGGATTTTCAGGAATTTCATAGGGAGTCAAAATCTTTGAATAGACTTTGTAACCAAGATTTTTCAGATAAATAATCATACGTGATTTCCAGCAGCCATAATTATCTCCATTAAAGTAAGGTGATCTGACCATTGACATTCCCTCTCTCATATCAGCCATGATACACTATGTATAATCTTTAAATACTTCTAGCTTGATAAGACTTTAAAAATAAGAAGCTCCTCCTCTGATACCAATTGTTGGATCTGAATCTACGGATTACACACAAGAGGGGGGGTGAATTGTGTCTTTTCAAAATTATTACAATCTCTTCAATTTTGACAAATTCTGTCCACTATGCTTTTGCACGATTAAATAAGCAACGGAAAAAGTAAAAGCATGAACACACGGATGTATAGTGGTTCAGGGAACAGAAGGCCCCTAGTCCACTCCACCAACGCTCAAATCCACGAGCTTGGCGATTTTCACTATCTGGTCCTTGTTTCTACAGACCTGTTCACAACTGAGTACAGGCAGTTGACACCTTTACAAGATTCAGGCAAACACAGCCTTCCTGGTTCAAACACGAACCCACACAGCTTAGAACGAGAAGCTGATCACTCAAAAATAAAAGGGTTTCGATAAAGAAACACTTCTCCAATTGTTCTTCACAATTGCAACAGAATGCAATTGACTGTAGATAGATCGTCGTCTTCAGAAAATAAAGATCTGTAATCAAAACAGTTCTGAGTCGATCCAGTTGCAATAGATATTACCAGAAACTTCACAACTTCAGCAGCAGTAGATTCACAACAGATAGTCGATGTAGAACACGTGAATCTGCTATCAAGATCTTCCTTCGGTAATAAAGGTTTTACACTTCTTCTCGATCACCAGAAAAGAACGCTTTCACACAGTCTCTGTTTCTTGCTCGTCAAAAGATCAATCTATATCTTTCACACACTTTTCTGTGTATATATATATCCGAAGTTTCCAAGATAGAACATATATATTCAAATATGAGAAAATCTTCAGCATAAATAGATCCATGAAAATCTCCTTTAGATTCGCGATATTAAATGAAATAACAGAGCCGTTGTAACTCCCCTGAAGAAACGGCATAAAAAGCTCCGTTTAAATCAATCATTAATCCGTTGTAAATCGTCTTTGATTCAGTCAAAGTCGTATTTAAGAATCAGCTCGAAATCCGCCTAATAATCCACTTGTTTGACCAATTCAAAAGGAAATATCGTCTGTCAAAAATATCCCGACGCCAAACGTAGGGTTGATGACGTGGCTCCAAACGTAAGATTCACAAACGTAAGGTTCACAAACGTAAGGTTCAGAAACGTAAGGTTCACAAACGTAATGTTCTTCTTCCATACTTTTCAACAACGTAAGATTCATTAACCATACGTTTTAAAATAACGTAAGGTTCCTTAACCATACGTTTCTTTTAACATAAAAAGTAAACTTTTCATCCATACGTTACGTTCATCAACGTAGGGTATGAACAGTGATTCCAGTACGCGCTAAAATTGATCTCGCGCTACAGTGATTCCAGAACGCGCTAAAACTGATCTCGGAATAAATGAAGTATAAAATCTCGTTGTATGAAATAAATAAATGAAATAAATTCCTACAAAATACTCAACGAAATAATTAGTAAATAATTAAGGGTATTTGTGAGCATCAAAATCATCATAAAGAGACAGAGTATTATTTGAAATAATCTCCCCCTTTTTAAAAAACATTATTTTGAATTGTTTGAAAACAATACATTGCTCAACAAAATTTATTTTTGGATTTTGATAGATTTTCTTATATGATGTTTTTATTTTGTTTAATTATATTCTAATTTTTATCTTCTTATTTTTAATGATACTGGTTCATTTCAAAAGACTTCACCTAGTATTTTCAAAAAGTAATTTAATAATATTACATAATAGATTTTATTTATAAATATTTTGGTGAACTGTTAATTTGGATCATTATTTTTGGGAGATATGTTATGTTAGAGAAATTTCATCAATGTAGATTTGATTTCAAATATTTGAATATTGGCATAACTGTTAATTTATTTTTTACTTGTTATTATATATTTATTATTGTGACCCTACTTTTTATTAAATAAATATTACATAATGTAATAGATAAACAACATAAATCATTACAAAAAAAGGATCCAAAGGTCATTATCATGGAAAAATTAGGGTCATACATCACTTATGAATAAAAAAACATAAGAAATTATTTATAATTATTCTTCTTTTCTCTTTAAGAATGATGATCTCCTTAGTACATGTTATCACTTGAGGATATGCACAAAAGAAATGGGAGACTTAAAATTCGAGTAAGAGGGAAATGATGCGAATCAATATACCTTGTGAGATAATAATTATCATAAACCTCAAATAATCATATAATAAAAATTATAATCATGATAGGAATCTTTATAAAATTTGTTATAATGTGAAAATTCATAAAAATGAAACATCATGTATTATTGGGAAATACAACACATAGTTATGATCAAAGATATCATCATGTTCATATATATCATATGTGAATAATAATTACATCATTATTGTGAAAAAATATAGAATACTTTTCATGCATATTTCACATTATCACAATAGATACATCACATTACAAAATTCATTATATTTATATATAATTTCGAGTGCACCCATCACATCATAACATTTACATAGTCATGTATAAAAATTGAACATATCTCAATCAAATTCATGACCTGACCCATGTTAAAAAATGGGGGTTTTAGGGCTTTCACCAATAAAGAATAAACTTGGGGTTCCAGAATGAAATAGTTAAAACCGTATTTGGTATAAGATTCCTTATTCTTGAGAGAAGAGGAAACAACACAAGTGAAGTAAAAAAAGTATTTTGGAAAGATTAGTTCTTTTAAAAAATCACTGTATTTGTTAGAAAATAATATTATAAACATGAATATTTGAAAAAAGGAAAAGGTAAGGAAAATAAAATTATATTTTAGGAATATTAAATGAACTTCCACTCTTTAATTTGGAATGAAAGAGAAAAAAACCCAAAGAAAAAGAGTTGGGTTCGAGAAATACCCTTACCATAGGTTTGAATGATATCTTCACTTTAATGTCATGGATAATAAAATTATATTAATTAATTTATAAATATATAACCTATTATATATATATGTTCATTTTATTTTTATTATATATTTTTTTGTGGACATTTTAATGAGTTATAGTGTTCAATTTCATCGTTCGGGAGTGTTCATTTCCTGGGTTTTGATGATTCGTTCACTTGTATACCTGTATGGAAGATCATGTAAAATTAGAATAATTATATATAATGGAAATTATATGTTAACAACAAACAAAAAATAGTCAAATGGTCTTATATATTATTCTATTTCTATATATGGTGATGATTCATGAGATAAAATGTTAATGATAATTGTTTAGATTAATTAGGAAGGTTTTCGATCATCACTAAGTAGTTTTCTTTTATTATTTAATTTTTTTCCTATATGTTAGTTATATAACATAAAAATTGTTATAAAACAAATTTTAAAATATTTTTTAACCATTATAATTTTTTTTACCATCCTTGAATGTATTAATGGAAAAGGAAAGCTTCTTGTCCTCGATGGTGATAAATTAACCTCTCATAGATGATGTTTTAATTTTTAGAATAAAATGGATAGGAGAAGAGGTTTGAGGATTTATTTTTACAATAACAAAATTAAATACTTGTATAAATAAGATAGTTGAGTTATCATTCAACTTGGATAAGGGGAGGTGATTATAGAAGAAGAAAATAAAAGAAATTGAAAAGAAATTAAATGAAAAAGAAAGAGGATTTTATCGATAAAATAATTATCTTTGAGAACCTCCTTAGGGAAAAAGGATTTGGTCATTTATTGAGACCAAAGGTTTCTAAACGTCATGAAGAAGTATGATAAGTGTATTTCTTATAATTTGGACATGATTCAAGTCTTTAGATGTGTGAGAAGAAGTGGTGGTGATGGGTGATATTTATAGGGGAGGAGAGGGGTGTTTTTTGATTATGTATAAACTAGGTTATTATTTTTGATCAAGAATATGATTAGTTTTTATTACCATAGATAATACACCAAATTTATAATTATTTATCATGATTATATTATTATGTAATCCATACGTCATCCATAACGCAATAATTCCTATATTTACTAAATACATAAATTAATGTATTTTACTATTCACCACAAATTCAACTATTATAGAAAAAACCCAAAAAAATCACCCTAACCATTTTTCAACATTTATAATTCATAAATGAACTAAAGTTTATGAAAATAATTTTTATAACTATTATTAATTCAATTTTTAGTTAGAATAATAATTTATTAAAAAAATACAGATATTCCAATTATAACTATGTTCATGATACATTGAAAACTCAGTTAAGGTCTCATAGAATTAACTTACAAAATTATGAAAAATTATAATTTATAAATATATTTTATGAAAATAAATTTCTCTTAAATAATTATATTAATTATAAAATTATAAATAAAAATTTCTGTTTAAAAAAAAGCAATAATTAATTTTTTATTTTTAAAAAATCGTATACTATGATATAATTAAATCATATTATCTTTTATGTGAGGCCTAAAGATTATTTATAATTTCATTGGTGAGGTTACTATTATTATAACTATTTCTAATGCTTATGTTACTATTCCAAGGTTAATGTTACTTTTCTATTGGTATAGATTCAACAAATTCTTTGAATATCAGTTATTTCATTTCATCATTTACAAGAATAATGTTTTCATTGGGCCCTTTATCTCATATATGTGTTTTATTTTATATAAAACAATTATTATAAGGGAAAGTCCATTGAAAATGTTCTAGGTCATTAAATTCCCACCTCATTTGAATTTTCTCCCTCAAAAATTAATTTCACAATATAAGTTGAAAAAATGATAGGGTACATATACTTCATTTCTTCCTCTAGTTCCCAAAATTTTCTAAAATAGAAATGGGTTTAAAAAATATAAGTAAAGAAGTTCTAAATAAATAATTTTTCGTTTTGTGATATTAACTCTGAAGACATATCTTATGACATCCATATGTTTATCTTTTTTTGGTAATCAATGATTCTTATACTTAGTATTATATTATGGGGTTTCACTAACAAAATCTAATCCTAATTTTGTAATCAACTAAACCATTCTATGGTACCAAATATAGAGACCCAAATTTTTATTACATAACTATTACCTCATTTTAAATGTAAACAACATATAATAAGTATAAAATGAGGATCCAAAGGTTGGTCATCTAGGAAACATTAGGGTTATACATCACCTATGAATAATAAAACAAGAACAATTAAGTAATGTCTTCATATTTATCTTTTGAAAATTAACAATTTCCTCAGAACTTGTAGTCACCTGAGGATATACATGAATATAATGTGTGAGCTTAAAGACAAGTATCAGGATAAAGAAATAAATCAATATAAAATGGGTGAGAATAATAATAATCATCATAAAATAATCATAAAAACCATATCATAATCATATGATGATGAATTAGATATATTCTTGGAATTTGGAAATGCCTAAAAATTAAACATCATGTCTTAGTGGTCAAACACCACCAATAGTTGCGAACAAAGTTAGCTTCATGTTCACGCATAATGTATTTTAATAATAACAAAATAATCATTGGGAAAACATATATCATCATGTTCATGAATATTTAACATTATATAATGCATACATCACATTAACCAAGTCATTGGAGCACTACACAATTCCAGTCACATTTACATAATCAAGTATGCCAGATATAACATATATCAATCAAAGTAATGAAGTGAAATATGTAAAGAAATGATTTTCATAAGGATTTCATCAATCAGTAATATAAATTTGGTTACATAATTAACGTGGGAAAATATATTTGGTACAATATTCATTATTCTTCTGAAAATAAGGAACACCTCAAGATATGTTAAAAAGTGTTTTGGTAAGAAGATATCTTTTTGAAAGTATTTGTATTTATCATAAAATCAGTTTGGAAACATGTATATCCTTGAAAATAAAATGTACGTACAATAAAATTATATTTTTGTAATATTAACATAAAATCCACACTAATATTTGGATTGAATGTGGAATAACCAAAATAAAATGAGTCAGGTTCGAGAAATCCCCTTATATTATGTTCAAATTCATATTCACAATAACATATTGGATAATAAAATTAAATTCATTAATTACTAAATAAAAAACACATGATATGGTTATTTTGATCATTTTAATTTTATTATGTTCTTTTAAGTCCATTTTATGAGTTATTGAGATTAATTTCATTGTTTGGGAGTGATAGTTTTCTTGGTTTTCAGGATTTCTTTACTTGTATAAATTAATGGAAAATCATGTAAAATGAGAATAATTGCCCAAAATTGAAGTTATATGTTATTAATGATATTAAATAATTTTAAATGTTCTTATAAATTATTTTTTCCAAATATGAGGACTATTCATTAGATAAATAATTAATGATAATCGTTTAGATTAATTTTGCGTTTTTTTATAATCATGAACTAGATTTCTTTTATTACATACTATTTTGTAAATGTATTAGTTACATAACATAAAAATGTTAAAAGATAATTTTAAAATTAGTCTCAACCAATGTAATTGTTTTTTTCTAGACATAAATATTGTAATGTAAAATGATAATTTTTATCTCCAAAGGTTATAATTCAACACCTAACGAAAGATGTTTTCATTTATAGACTAAAATGAAGTGGAGAATAAATTTGATGATGGTTTTTCACATTTTAATTATAAAAGTATTATTAATATGTGATACTGTATTTATAATTACACTTGTACAATGGGGGTGGGAGTGATGAGATAATAAGGAATGAAATGAAAATGATAAGAAATTTAATGAAAAAGGAAGAGGATTTTAACTCTTGAATTTTTCTCCTTGAGAATATCCATAGTGAAACAATATTTGGTATTATTTTGATATAAAAGGCTCAAAGAAATTGTTAAGAGTATTGGAAATATTATTTGGAGTAATTCGAAAAATATTCAAGGATTTAAAGGTGTGAGTAGAAGAGGTGGTGATTGGGGCTATATACAAGGGATGAGAGGGGTGTTTTTGGTCATTTTATTCCCTAGATTATTATTTTAGATCAAGAATATGAATATATTTTATTCCCATGACCAACTAATTTTAATAGGTAAGGATATATTGATATCATGGGATTACATTAGTCATACATTATCTATGACTCAATAATTCTTATATTTTTTAAATACTGAAAATTATAGTATTTCACTATTCACAAAAAAATAAACTATTTTAGAAAAACCAGAAAACTTCTACCCACCATTTTATAGATTTTTAAAATTTATAAATTAACTCCAGTTTATGAATCAAATTTTTCAATTATGTGAAAAATAAATTTTATTTAAAATCATCTTGTTTTCAGAAAATCTGTTTTTTAAAATTATAACAGATTTTAAATCACTTTGAATAATTAATATAGGTCTCATAAAATTATATTATAAATATAAGACTACAAAATATTAATTTATGAATATATTTTATGAAAATAGATTTTCTATTGAATAATTATATAAATTATAATAATATAAATAAACATTTATGTTTTACAAAAATTCAAACACAAAATTTTTCATTTAAAAAACATATTATACTATGATATAATTATATTATATTATAATTTTTAGGAATTATAAATGTTGTTTATATTTTAATAGCTGAGGTTACTATTTTTATTACTATTCCTAATGGTCATGTTATTATTTCAAGGGACATGTTACGATTCTTTCAGTATATGTTTCTTAAATTCTATTAATACAACTTGTTTTATTCTTTATTTTGACAATACAAATTTTATTTGTATATTTATGCTATGTATGTGATTTATACTATATAAAATAATTATAAGAATGTAAAATTTCATTTTATAAAAGTTTGGGTCGTTACATTTATACAACCCACAAATTTCTCAATAAAAAATTTAGATATAGTGAAAGATGATTAACCAAGAATAGAACACATATTTTATCTATGTTTGTTTGTGTATATAATTTATAGTGTCTGATTTTTTGATTATTTTATGAGTACTATTCCAAATCATGATAATGATTAGACTGAAGAATTTCAAGACCATAATATTCTTTTTTTTCAAGGTGAGAAATTCATCCTAGAAGTTGTAGAGTTCTTTAAGAGGATTGAGGAAATCAATAATTTAATTAAAACAACTTAATTATTCAGAATCATAATATATACCATTAGGATAAAAATTCCTAGTTTTAAGAGGAGTAATTAAATCATTTATGAAGATACACTAAAAAAACAATGGAATGGTTTCAAGGTGATGTTCTTCAATAAAATTATCCTGAAACTATAAAATTGTTGAAGATTAACTGATTTATTTTATAATAAAAGGGTGATCATGTAGTGTTTTAGTAATATCTTTATTTTTATAAATTATTTATATATATACCCAATGTTTTCATATATGATATTATAAAATCCATGAGTTTTAAAAGGGATCTAAATCCAATTCTTTAGAAAAACATTTCATTGTATAGTCATCCATTTTATATACAAATATAGTCTCTATTTATGAGGGTAGAAGCCACTATGTCTGGGATGTGTGGAAATAATGAAGTTTACACCATATTTCAGAGTCATATATAAAGCTATATTTGTATGATATGAATTCAATTTGAACCCAGTCAAATAGGATGAATTAGAATCAAAATTCCATGTTAAATCACATCATTAAAAGCAACCTAGGATAAACATTCCTTGTGTTTTAAATTTAGAAAGATAATTAACATAAACCTTCATGTCAATAATAATTTAAAATATGTCATTATTGTAAAATTATAGGCCATCCCCAATGATTCTATAAATTAATTTAAAAAATATTGAGTTGTTTTGGTTGAAGGTATCATAAAGATAGATATTTGTTTAGGAATCACTGTTCATGTTTTATCACTTTTACAAACAATGTTAGTAGTCCTAAGGGTTTTCAATCATGGAGGCTTCAAACAATGACATAATTTAATATTTTATTATTACCACTATACTTTTTTGATTATTCATTTTGATTTTTGGTAATTTTTTTCTAATATTAGGAAAAAAATATATTTTGATTGAAAACCATTATAGAATAGATAAAATAAAATAACTGTGAATATATTTTGACTTATGAATTAAACCTTATTTATTTTCAAAATGTGTTTCTAATGTTTGAATTTTATAATCCCCAATATATTTCTATATAAACCATATATAATTCTTCCTTAAATCCATAGTAAAACATAAATATGAATGTTATTGTTCCTCTTCAAGGGAACTAACTACTCAATGACTATAATGAAATTTTAACTAATCAAATGTGATGTTATCCTAAATTAAACACTGATCAATAATTTAAACTGTGAAGAAAAAACTACAATAATTAAAAATAATAAAAAACCTATTTACATTCAATAATCAATAAATGAAACTAAATTCCACAATATTTGAATGATGATAATTAAAAATAGTATAAAAAAAATTGTCTTGTTCTGAGAACAAATAAATCATATTCTAATTCAAGAACAATTACTCTAGAATATTTAAGACAAGTGACACAATGATATGAAAACATATAATTGGATTTGAGGGTCTCCACTTGCTCACTACTAGAATTGATTTACCCATAAATTCCAAAGTAGTCTTAAAACTCTAATTCATCTTCACTACCCCCTCCCTTCTCTGAATTGTCTCCTCTTATTTTACAATAAAAAAACTCGTTATTTTCAGCTACCATACATTATGAAAATTTTCCTTATTCCATATATTCAAAATTCACAATATTACCACTTCTTTGATATTTTATATCCATATCTTGATTTCAAGTGTTATAAATATATAATTTTTGATATTCATTCGACACTGCATCAGTTGACAATTGAACTCATGAACTTCATTTTTCTCTTACTTTAAGATCTTCCATAAGTCCTCTATAAAATTATTAAATCCATGTCACATTAATATTATTTCCATGAACATAATTTATTTTATATATTTTAAAAAAAATTTGTCCCCACATGAAATGAAATTAATTTTATTCTTCAAAGGACACGACCATTGAATATTCATATCTTATGTTGAAAGGAACCATGAAAATTCTTTATAGAATACCTGAATACTGATCTATATTTCCCAGTGACCATCAAGAATCACCATTCAACACTCCTTTAGATAATTCATTTACTATTTTGTATCTATAAACCATAGAGTAACCATTACATATAACATATGAACTTTTATATATTGTTTGTGGTGACACTTACACATTAAAGGGAAACATAAATGTTTTACTTTTATGGTAAATGATGGAATTTTATATATCATTATAATAATGTGGACAACATCAGGTATTATGATATGTACACTTACATGGGGGCTGACCTATAGGAAAGGGTCTTCCCCTTTCTAACTTATATGAAATTAATAGAAAGAAATAAATAGTAACCTCTTACGTATTTGGTTGGAGGAGTATTATGTATAAACATTCCTATATGTATGTTTTCACTTTCTTTGGTATTTTTTTGTTATTTATACTATACTTATATTGACCTCTTTGAAATTCTTTTATGCTATTCCTTGGATATTTTCCAAATTTTTATATTGACCATAGATGTAATCTTATGTTTGAGTCGATTTTTAAATATCATATTATATTATAAAATTAGTCCTTGAGCTTTTGAATTATAATTTCATTCTAACTGTTCAACATATAATATGCAAATGAATTCATTAAATTTTTTTTCATAATATCCTAGTTTTATCTTCCAAACATATTTACTTATAGAATTACCTTGTTTAGAGGAGAAAATATTCAATATAAAAATACTGAATAAATTGATTTTGTATATCAACAAATTCATTTAATTTTATAATTTGTTAAAATTGATTAACATCATAATTAAACAATTTTATAAAATTTATATAAAATCTATTGTAATTTTACATTAATCACAAATCATCCTTAACCTCAATTAAATTATAAATTTGATGGAAAAAATTAAGGCATATAAAAACACAATTCATGTATTTCTACTTTCAATTCCCCTTTAATTAAACCATTGACTCTTAGACAAGTAAAAAATAATTAATAACCAACCGAAACATAAACTTGTTGGAAGAGTGATTCTCTTTTTAAATAATATGGTTACTCAATCTCATCAAACCACTATCATGTTATTTATAATTTTTTCTCTTTGTATTATATTCAATTTATTTCAAATTTTTTCATCTTCAAATATTTATTTATACCTACCATCATTGAATTATTTATATCATCTCACAAAGTATGAATTTTAAGAAAAATGTTTTTCCATACAAACACCTAATAGGGTCAATATATGTTTGATGACTATATAAATATCCAAACAATGATTCAAGTATAATTTTCCCCATAAGTAATATTTAGGGCTGTTATAATGCTAATGGGTTTTAGGTTATGAGGATAAAATTTAGAGAGGAAAAATTATAGGGATTTTCACTATAATTCAGAACAATACATGTTTTATTTTTTACACTATATAATGGTAACCTAACTCACTCTAATTTTAAATAATTACCTCAAATAAATTAAAATTTATCATATAATTTATTTAAATTAATCAATTTAGATATAGAAAAAAACTCATCACTCTACTTCCTTCTATATCATCCCCTCTATTTGTTTTTGTTTTTATAGAATCCTCGTAGATTTTAATTTTTATGGTAGAGAGGAATATTCATACTTAAAATAGTTTCATACACATACTTCCCAATTTGGAATGATATTTTACCATCCTCCATTCCTTGATTTGATTCTTATTCCCATATCATCTCACAAAAAAAATTTCTTTTTATATTATCTCACAAATAAACATCCACCATACTTAAGAATAACTATGACCCAGAATTTAAATCTAGAGTTGAGAAGAAGGTGATTTTGGGATTTTAGTATCGGAAACTAATATGGGTTTTATAGTATTATAGAGGATAACAAGGGCCACATTTCAAAGTAATAAAAAATAGAAGTTTATTATAAATTGAATTTTGATTAAAATAATTACACAATCATTTTCAACACAGATTCCTAAAAGATCAGCGATTTTGACTAGAATTCAAAACAAAATGTGCTTATTTAATAGTTATTTTTTCTATCAATATATCATGGGAATGAATTTTTTTTGAAAATTGGTTTATTGGACTATCTATCATGAACAAACCTATTCAACCTTCACATTTAAACCCCAAGAGTGATTGTAGTAATGATGCATGATCATTCTCGATTACATGAATATATATACAAGTACCTGGGTATCAAGAAATTTATAATGGAATTGGTTTCACCCTTGAGATAAAAATAAAATAATTTAATTATAGTAAATATAATAATAAAATATGAAAACCTACACAAAATTAATGATAATAAAATGAAATCAGAACATTCATCAATTTTCCAAACAATACCAACTAATGCAATAAAATTCAAAAAATAAAATAAAATCAAATAATAATCCATCATCTCCATGTATCTCTTATTCACCCTCCACTTCTTATTAATGTAACATTACCAACATAAGTATGAATGATTCCATAAACACCTGAAATTAAACATTGGTAATTTCATACACTAAATGGTGTATAAAGGGCATGAGTGAATACATGTATCAAAGGATACCACCAAGGAGTTCACACAATTCCATTCAATTAGAAGTTTAATTATTCTAATTTTAACTACACACACACATATATATTATATTTAATTGAACAAAAATTCAATTACATTCTATAATGGTTTTTATAAACATTATTTTTCATTATTCTTAAAATAAAAAATATATTTGAAGAAGTATTTTTAAAATAAATTATACCTTAAAAAATAACTTTTCTCATTCAAGAAGAATATTTACATAAATATTTATTCCAAAACACAGTAGAAAACTCACTCACAATCCACGAGTAAATGATGAATAAAATTGGAACCTTATCATCAATTAAATGAGTACAAGAAAAAAACGAGAATATCCAATGTTGCACAAAAAAATTATGAAAACAATGGATGGTATGAAAAACTAAGGGAACTCCCTACACCAAATAACCAGCTGAAGAATAAGTGTTATGGGATCTAACCAATGTGTTTACATGATATAATCCTAGAATTTAACTAATATCGGCCAATGTTTTTCATATTTTTAATCATAAAATAGGTTACCTAACTAACCTTCACTTGGCCTACCTTCAAGAGAATATCACATCTAGTTATATCTCACAATAGAGTAGAAAATACTTACATGAAACCATATAGTGAAACATAAATACTTAGAAACAATTTAGTTAATTAGGATCCATTGATAAGTCATTTGTGAAGGTGAGTAAAAAATTCATACAATAATCAAGGAACATAAATAATATCTTACCATCACCTCCAACCACTCAAAAATAAACAACGTTTATTATCATCACATAATCAACTCATACATTATGAATCGCCCATGAGCGGGAAAAAATTAAACAAGAGGCACCAATATGGTGTCCCAAAACCAAACATAAAAAACAACTTAAAAGTTCCAAATAATAATTATAAAAGTTGAATAAGAATAACGAATCATTTTTAAAAGTTCGATAAGACTTCTTAAAATATTATATTAAAAAGTACACCTAAAATCACCCTTAAAAACTAATTTATAAGTAACTCATCTTTTATAAAATTTATTAAGATATTAGAACCAAAATCATTAATTTTTTCCAACACACAAATCGAGTTAAACCCATTCAAAAACCCCATTTAATTTTTAATTAAAATAGGAAAACATTTATTATTAATTTTTCATTAAAAATATTCATTGAAAACTAGAATAATCATTAAATAATATTTATTACAATGATAAAGAACATTACAAAATTTATGAAATTAATTAAATATATCTCATATAATTATAATTGAATTAATTATAAATTTATGGTAAAAATACAATATCCGGATACACAAATGAAGATCACAAAAACATCTATCATGGTTTTATTATTATTGAGATCGATGTCTTCAAAATGAAAATCTTTTGGATATAAATGTCCAAACAAGAAAGAAAAGGGACATAGAATTTTAAAGATGAAAAATACCCTATTATTAACATTCCCTGATACTAAAATCTTACCCTAGAATCACTATGTTTTCTCAAGGGAGTGGGAAACCAAAGTGTAAATAAGGGGTGATATGGAGGAATAAAATAGATTAATGTTGAATATTACCACAATATTTCTACTTGAAATTAAGGTGGAGATGGTTTGGATTCAGGTAGGGATAAAGATAGAGAAACCTATCATGTATGTGAAGCTTCAATAGTCTAAAACAGGGAGGAACATATCAAATATCAAGTAAAATTAGTAAGGGGTAGAATATGAATTTCACAAAATTTAAAACATTGGAATACTTAATGGTTAGGATTAATTGTTTTATAAATAGTTTTCAAACAATTAAGGCCATCCCTAGTAAAATAATGGTCAAAAATATTTTTAAGAGATTTAAATATGTATAAATAATTGGACTGGAAATATCATTAATTTAAAATGTTATGGTGGCATAACCCTACACATAGTTTCCACATGATTACTATTAACCATTTTCTAAACTATATACAACCTATGAACAATATTTTTTTTGAAATTCCATCACAAAATTCACAATAACTATTTATATACAATGGAAACATAATGGGTAACAAAAAATAGAAAATAAAATAAAATAGTATCAAATGGTGTGTTATAATATCCCCACCTAGACACTTTCAACCATTAAAATGTTCAAAATTTGAGTAGAAGGAAGTGAAAAATATATTGATTGGAACCTAAGATGTGTGGTGGGAGATAAGGAAAATCATGTTGAAGATATCATGAAAAAGATTCTTCTATATGTTAAATAATATATCCAAAAGTTTGGGTAATCTATTAATTCTCAAAATAATCTAAAAAACATATTTGATTGTGAGACACAAATTCTAATGAATGTAATGACATATCTTAGGTCTCCCCCCAATTATAAACTATCAAAATGGGGAAAAAATAAGAACACAACACTATAAAAAAACCACCCAAAATATGGTGCTTCCATAATTACCTAATAAGAAATAATATCTTCCAAACAAAAATCATCATAAAAGAAAAACTAGAACTCCAAAAATGAATATGAAAAAAAATTCAACCTACTTAAAAAAAATTATTACCATACACAACCAGGAACCCATCCCAAAGACCCATGAAAAATTATTCGTAAATGAGAATTTTTATGAAACCATATGGGATCTAACATGTACATCACTAAAACAAATCGGTAAATTGGGATGTCCAAATGAAAACTTACACCCAAATTCTATCATTTTTGTTGGGATTTTTTTTGTTTGTGTTTTTTAAATATTATAATCCCTAAATTTTTTATGATAATAATTTTATTTGGAAATTAGTTATAAATAGCTCTATATTTATTTATTATATATTCATTTATATACATTAGAATTGTATAACTACTATTTCATTTGAAAGATAAAAAGGTTATATAATTTTTATTTAACTACGACATTGTATAAATCAATCACTAATTGTTGTCAATTTTGGTCCAAACATGTTTCATGCCTTTGGTTTTAAAAAAAGATTAGTTTAGAGGTTTCATAAGTTATTCTATGATAAAAAGAGTTATATATCTTATATTTTAATGTGACCTGTTTTAATGTATTGATATTATTTTTATTTAAATTTAATTAAACTATGATGATGTCTAAAATATTTATTTTACTACTCTAAAAATTTACTAAAACCCATTTTATATTTCTATAATTAAAAAAATTTTAGAATATTTTTTATTAATAAATTTACTTATAAAACATATAATTTCATTCCATTTGTTGAGATAGAAATATAAGAAATATATATACATTTCATTCATTAGTATTAAATGGAAAAATTCCCATATATGTAATCCTAAAATTGGATTTAGTTCTATAAAATTTCTTATGATTTATATGAAGTTTTTAATACTAAATTTTTAGTGTTTTATTATATATATTGACACATAAGTATTATTTAGTTATTTTTAAATCCATTGGGAAGATCTATATTTTCTTTTTATTTAATTAAAATTGATCTGTCATTATTTCAAATGTTTTTGAGGTCTAACAAATTATTGAATCTCATATTTTTATACTAACTCCACATTATTTATAAACATACTATGAAACCTATTGTACATTATTTGTAAACCACTTTTGAAACCTTATGTATCATATTTTAAAAATTCTATGAGTATTTAGAGTTACCACATGTGTATTTGAGTGACCACAGGTGTTCGTATATATCTACCACGTGGATGATTTTTAACCTGCCACATTATAGTATTTTAAACATATGGCAGTGGTTTTAAAGTTACCACATGAAGGTTCTATTATTACTATTTGTTAAGATACCCCATGAGATAGATGTTTTCTTCCACCCGCATCTAGGAAAAATGCAGTTCCTATATACTATAATTTTTTTGCAGTGTTGGGAATAAATATAGGTTGTGACATGAATGCTCCCCTACCCCTGTTTTACCTAGTTTTTTCTATGAAGTCCCATAATGTGGTATTCTTATTTCCAATTTCTGACCATCCACAACTTACAGAGGCACAATAACATGAATAAAAACAAGAGATACTCCTAGACATCCTTCATATGAATTAATTTGGCATAAAACTCACACCACTTGCTAAAATTTTAAATATCCTTCTATTTAGAAATAAATTTTATCTCATACTAGATATAAAATCCACAACATGAATACACTCCTACCATGATTTTTGATTTTTCTATTTAAATAAAACACATTCTCATCCTCACGATGAATATAGCTACAACAAAATATAAATTTTCACACTAGAATCATAGCTTCCACATGCTATTGATGGCCAGTACATTGACAAGATGATATAATTTTTTCACAGTTAGTATACTGGCTGAAAAACCATTAGGTGCCCACATTTATTTCTATTCGTTATTTATTTGTTTCTTAAATATAATATTTTTTGAATTCTCATATTTTTATTATTTTTTAAAGTTTTCTTAACTTAATGGTAATAATTATTTTAATTAATTTATTGATTTCTAAAATTCATATATATTATATAATATAAAAGTGTATTTTATTTTTTATTTTTTTAAATTTTATTTTATTTACTCTTTATTAAGGTATATACATATAACATATGTTTATATTATTTAATTTGTTATATTTTGAGTTAATTTCTTGCATTTATTATTTTATAAAACAATTTTTACTAAAAATAAATTTATATGAACTTATTTTGTGGTATTTAATGTACTATAAATAATATTTAATTATTTTAGAAGAGCATGATACTAAAAGTTATATTAAAATTTGAATTTGAATAGTCAAATTTTCTTATGGAATTTGTGGAATTTGTTTGACCTATTATTATATTAAATATTTGAATTATTTAACAAGTAATTTAAATTGGTTTGAATTAGTCATTAAATTTCAATGTCAAATATTTTTTTATGATTTATGTGGAATGACATTTTTCTCTCTCCTAGATAATTATATAGTTTGAATATAATGTTTTAACTATTTGGAGATTTTCTGGTTATTTTATACAGATCTTATATAATGGATATGGGATGCATTCAAAGGATAAGAGTTATAAGAACAGAATATTTTGATAATATAAATTGATTTATTATAAACATTGAATTGTTGTAAAAACTAAGTCCTACATGAATAAGTTTTCTTTAAATGGATGAAATATCAAGGACTATACATAAAATTACATCAAATTTTACTTCCTTTAAGAGACAAGATGATAGATTTCTTATGAACTAGTGCCGATGATTTATTCAATTTTCTTATACTTCATCCTATTTTATATTTCCTCTAATAATTATTTATTTCCCACATTACCACTCACATTTCTATTAATTATATTAAATTCAAAACAATTCTTTCATTATTTATTCTAGTCATGTCTCTTAGTTTCTAATGTTATGTCCATTTTAGTAATGAATTCCTTATTTTTAAGTTAATGTTATAATTGGGATGTCACTCTCCCAAAAAGTCATTTTTTTGGTTATTATTCCACTTGAAAAATTAGATTGCAATTTGGTTTTAATTCCACTTCAAATATTATTTTAGAGAACAATTAATCTATCACAGAGTCGAGTGGTATAATAGTACACTATAACCACATTGAGTCAAACTACTATAAATACATAATTTGTTCCTTTTCTTTATTTTATTATATGTAGAATAGTAATTATCTTAATTTTCATAAATAATTAGTTTCAATAATTAATCTATTTTTATAATAAATTTTAATTTGATATATTATACCAATATAGAACATCTACAATTATCCATTCCGAACTATCAATTGGTATCAAAGGGTGACTATTTTAGGAATTTTCTATTTTTACCCCTTGTCTATTTACTGATACCATGGTATACGAGGTCAGATGTGTTATGTATTTAAAATTTCATATTTTATTATGGAAACCCTTTCTTAGAACAAATAGTCTAAGGCTATGATATTTATAATGGATAGAATAAACTTATTGGATACATGGGTTCCTCAAATTCCACCTCACTTTGATAGAAATGATTATGGCTAAAAGAGTCTAGGATGCTGATATACCTACAATTGTTTACTATATAAGACTAGTCAATCCCCAAAAAAATATAAAATCTACAAGAAGATAACATGGATATAATTATAGGAAACAATGATGAAAGATATATTTTAAATTACAATGATAGGAATATTTCATAGGGTGATATTACTAGAAGTTTCTTTAGTCATTTTTCTTCATGTAAGACAACTCATGTTACATGGAATATTCTACAGTTTACTACCCTTTGTTTAGAAAAATTGATTCAAACCAAACTTGGAATATTCTTTTTGAGTAAGAAGATATCAAGATATATGAATATGAAACTATGAACCAAATATTACCTAAATTCACAAGCATTACGAATGAATTGAATTCCCATATTTACACATTTTAAAATATATTACTTTTTGAACATGAACTATGAGAACTACAAAATAAAATGAACAAAAATAATAACGTCATTAACAAAAGAACAAACTTCAAAAAGAACACTCACAATGAATTGACTGGATCACTGATTTTTTATGAATATGAATTGAAGAAAACACATGAAGAAGATAAATTGAAAAGAAATAGTGTATAATTTAAATCTATAAAGTATGTTTCTATCGAATCTTTTTATTATGAACTACAAAATAATGAAAAAGAACATATGTCTTACCTTGTGTCTTTAGTTTACAAAAGAATTATTAAAATGGATTAAAAACCAATTTTGAAGAAACGATCCAAAGTATAAACCCATGGAAAATATGAAAGGTATTAATTATTAAATTAACTTATATGATACCTTTTTTATGGGTAGAAATAAATGGAATATCAAGAAATACTGTCCAAACCTAATTTATAAAGACAAATATAAAATGAATGAAAATGATATTTCAACTATTTGGATTTATATTGAAGAATCCAATTTGAGTGAAAAATATTTAAAGGAGAAGGAAATTCAAACTTGTTCTTTGAGTACTATTTGAATGTGGATAGTGATTCATGATTTTATTTTGGATTTTATTATTTTGTTTATGATTCAGAAAGTCTAAATTTTTCAGACTTAACTAAATAAATATAAAGGTTGAGAGAAGATTTTTTCAAAGATTATGATTTACATAATATTCTTAAATAAAAAATGGGAAACTTGTTTTTGAAAATAAATTTAAATTTTATGAGAATTAAAAATTAAAAAAATACTACAAGGGATTCTCCTTCTAATATTAATGATGATTTTAAATATTATCATACTTTGAATGAAAACATTAAAAAGAAATTTTGAAATTTTTTAGAAAATGTTGTTTGATTTTACTGGAGTTATTGAAAAAAATCATAAGATATTGTCTCTGAATAAAATAAATAAAAATAAATTTGATACTGGATATGATAAAATATTCCCTTAAATGAATGAAATTAGTTTTCTTAAAAGAAAAAAGTGGTTTTCCTTCTATAGTTATATGATTTCAATGTGGTATGAAATGTTATTATGAAAATGATTTTTATCATAGATTAAAATAATATTTGGGATTTTGAGGACTTATTTTTTGAAATCCTTTTTATCTAGAGTATCATGTAATACCTGTTTAAATTCTACATGGGTATTAAAAAGTAATTTTACTAATATGATTGGGCCCAAATTCGATTGGGTACTGAAATTTTGAAGTGATTTATTTTGTTATGTAAAATTCCTTAGATATATCAGGAACAACATATAGTATGTGGATATTGGATTCTCATGTAATATTAATAGGGAACCATTGGATATTTTCACTTACAATGAATTTTGTGGGGGAATTGTTACAATTGTTGATAATTTCAATGAAATGTATACGGTTTTGGGGAAGTAGATATTTATAATTCTATATTAATTTATAAATTATAATTTGTTTAATATGTGAAACATAATATAATTAGTATTTATCAATTATGTAAGAATGAAATGATTGTTAAAATTCAAAATGATTTATTTTTTAGGGATGATTCATTATTATTCTATGCAAACAGAAAGGAAAATATTTATGCTATTGATTTTACTGAACCAACAGATCAACTTGTTATGTGTTTGAATGAAGTGAAAATTGATATAATTATAAGACTTTGACTATTGGGTGATTTTTATATCAGAATGTTAAAATAATATCTCTAAACATTATAATGTGGTACATTTACCTACTTTGAAGAAAAAACAATTTCATGTTTCTAAATATAGCATTAATGGGAATTGATATAAAGTTTATTTAATACATTTCAATCCGAAATGTTCTAATAGACCATTATAGTTTTACTTCATGATCTTTTTGGCTCTATTAAAATTTACATCCTTGTATGTTAGATATATACTTTAAATATTATTGGTTATTATTTTATATTTATATGGTTTAATTTTCTTTCACATAAAAAAATATTTTATTCTGGTATATTTATTTTTTAAATCTATATCAAAATGGGAATTGTTTTTTGATTTTTTATGTTTTTATTGAAAAATAAGGTGGATTTTATAATTTATAATTTTTTTTTGTAAAATATACTAGTTATTTTCATAATTTATTCTATCATATAACACCACATTATAATGGTGTTGTAGAGCAGAAAAACAATACTCTTTTTAAAATAACCAAAACATTGTTATATGAATTTAATTTGCCCATATCTTTTTGGTCTAATGCAATTTTTTCTAAAATTTATGTTTAAAATAAACATTTGGTATACCTATTTAAATTAAAATTCCTTATGAATTGTTTAAAGGTAAAAGGATAATGTTTTCTATTTTAGATATTTTGGCCGTAATGTATTTATATTTAATTTGTAGTAAAATTTAGATAAATTTGATTCAAAATGTGATATAGGTATTTTTCTCCATTATTATAATAATAATAATGATTATAGAGTGTATAATAAAAGAACAATGGCCATTGATGAATCTATTAATGTAATGTTTTATGACAATAATTTATTATTAAATTCTGATTTGGATGTTTTTTTGACGAGTCAAGAGATATTTACATTGGTGAAGAAAAGAACCCGGATAAGGATGAGTCTATTATGTGAGGGAATTACCATTCACAACCTAATACAATGTCATTGTAAAATCATAGATATTATAATATAGAAACAGTTATTGGTATTACTTATCCAAATATTAAAACATGATATTCTATTTTAATTTTTTTGTGAAAATTATACTTTTATTTATGATTCTGTTCCTAATAAATTTGATCATGCTTTGAATGATTCTATTTTTATTTTTCTATGAGTTAAGATATTAATAGTCATTCTAGAAAAAACATTTATTATTTAGTTAAGCCATATTTAGATAATAATTTTATTAATGCTAAATGGATTTTTAGAAATAATATGGGTGAATCTCGACAGGTTATTAATAATAAAGCTATACTATTTTTCAAGAATATTTTTATGCAGAAGGTATAAATTTTTATGAATATTATGCACATTTTAATATTTAATATATTTAAATTTTGGTATATTTTGATTATTTTACGGTTTTAAGTTTTTTAAAATTTATGTGAAACAGAATTTTTAAACGGGGTATTTCGGAAGATGTTTATCTTTCTCAACACCCTAGGTTTTGAAATAAAACATTTTAAAATCATGTTTTAATGTTATTCAGTGATTTAAATTATATTAATAAATCAACTTGTATTTGGTATGATAAATTTAAATTATTTTTATTGAAAAAACGATTTTAAAAAGGAAAAGTAGATCCTTCATTTTTTAGCAAAAGAGTTTTGACTGAATTTTTAATTTTTCCAATTTATGATAGTGATATTATGTTTGGATCATAAAATGATTTTATTTGTAGAGAATATTAAAATTTAATTGAAAATGTGTTTGGTATGATTCTTATTGAATAATTGAAATTATTTATGAGATATCAATTTTTTTAACAAAATAATGGAATATATTGAAATGATTCTAAATAAGAAAATGATAGAGTCAAAAGTTTTATTCTTCATTATTTTATAAATTTGAAACCCAATGAGTGTTAGTTGTAAATTGGTCTTTGAAATTACTAAAAAAATCTGTTCATTCTATGTTTGTTTATGTTCTAGATTTCAATCTAATTATAAGTAATATCTCTTTAAAGATGTTAATGTTAGGTCACAATGTCTATGACGATGACAGAAGAGGAGGGGGTGGGTGAATTGTGTATTTTAAAAAACAATGAAAATATTAAAACGTCCCTCTTGAAATGAAGTGATACTTTCCTTCTCTCTCAAATTCCAGTGAGAAATGAAAATAAATATTGGAAAATAACCCAATGATGTATAGTGTTTCGAGGAACATAAATCCACCAGTCCACTCCACCAATGATATAGCCCACGAGCTTGGTGATTTTCTGTTGTAGTTCCTCTTATGAGAAGACCTTCCATAATTGTGTACAAGTAGTTTACACCTTACAAGGATTTTAGAGGGCCTTCTAGGTTTTTACAAGGAATCATAATATCCATAGCTTTGTCAGAGAGTCCGACAGTCCACCACAACTGAGTCTTAGCATCCGATACTCCACCAAATCTATATATATTGATTATATTGATGGTACAGGTTAAACTACACATTTGCATCAGAAACTGATATATGAAATAAGATCTTCAATATAGCATAAAAGCCCCATCAAAATAATTTTTAATATAAGGAGTAATTCTTCATCTTTAAATAGTATAAATAGATTAAAAAATGTTTTAAAGTCTTCCTTATTCTTTACACCATGAGAGAATAATAATAAACAAATAATTTCAATACATTCTTCAAATGTTCTAAGCTTTAATATAAAAATTTTCAGCACCTTATTTTTAGGAAAGTATTCATGTCTCGACTTTTAATTATTGTGTATATTATACTCCTTCTAGAGAGGGATATATATAGAGAATAAGTATGCAACAGTTGAAACATAATTCCTCCTCCTTAGGATACCGAAAATAAATAATTTGAATTTCTTTCAAAAATATTACAATAATTGAGTAGCACCATTGAATCTTTTTTCTTGTAGAATAAATATACACAAAATTCATTCAAATTAATTTGAATAACTCCTCCAAAAAATCACAACAATAATACTAGCATTGGAAAATTTAAAAGTCTTATTTATATCCATTCAAACCTATTTGAATATATTCAAAACAATTCCTCCAAACTATCAGCACAATTAATCATGAATATCAGAAATCGAATCGTTCAAGGAGATTCATAACATGTATATTTGATGACTGCATCCAAGATTTTTCATTGTCTTGGATAACAAATCATAAGTCATTCCATTAGATATTAAAATTATAAGTAAATGTCATCTTGTGACATATAAACGGCGTCCAATACATATCATCCATGGAATCCATTCATTATATTTACGGTTCCCTTGGCATTTATATATAGTCTCCATGAGCTCAACCACTAAATTCATGTCTCTATCATGACATGACATGATAATACCATTTTTTTAGTCCATCCATGTTCTTTTAACTAAGGCTATGTTTCAGCCAACATATAAGTTTCAATAGTATACCCATCTCACAAGGTCAGCCCCTTTTCCCTTTCGATTCAACAATGGATGGCTTGTGACTCAAGGATGCAGGGAGATTGTCTTGGAGGCATAGAATTATGAAGTCATTGGGAGTCCTCTACAGAGACTTTCTATGAAACTCAAACTCCTTAATGGGATACTGAGGAAATGGAGTAAATAATCTTTTTCAAAAATTGATGAGGATATCAGGAAGTCAGAGGAGGAGCTGGTTGGGATTCCTATATGTCATGAGCAACACCCTACCTTGTCCAGAGAGAAAGTAACAACCCATAATAGGCTTGATGGTGTTAAAATGGTAAAGGAAAATTGGTTATAAATCAACGAAATGTGAAATGGTTAAAGGATGAGGACAGGAACTCCAAGCTCTTCAAAAGGTTACACAAGGAAAAGAGGGCCCGTGCAAGGAATAAGGTGATCAATATTGATGAGAACCTCTACAATGATGAAAATGAGATTTCTCTGGCTATTGTTGAACACATTAAGGAAATATATTTTGATAATCAGCAGTCCAAAATTCACTTCATGGTTGATAACATCATCCCTTTTATTGAGAATAACTCGAATCAGCTTCTAATTGCTTTCCCATGCAAGGATAAGATCAGATCTTCTCTCATAACTTTCAATCTTGAGAGTTACCAAAGTCCTGGTGGATTCACTAATAATTTTTTCATGTTCTATTGGGACATTTGCAGAATGATATTGTACATGGAATTAAGTATTTCTTTTCGCACTCAAATATGCCCCATGGAAGGAATTTCTGTTTCATTTATCTCATCCCCAAGAAAGATAATTCTCTTGAAATCAAGGATTTCAGGCTGATTTCACTTGGGAACACAATACCAAAACTTATCAGCAAGGTTTTGGTGAATAGGATGAGTGGCTTTATTAATGGCATAATTACTGCTAATCCCAAGGAGGAGCATCCAAAAGTGCCTCTTTATGGCCTTTGAGAGTGTCAATCATATGATAAGGAAGACAAAGGATGGGAATTTTGCCCTCAAAATTGATATTTTCATGGATTTTGATACTCTTAAAAGGAGCTTCCTTCTTGATGTCCTTAGAAGTTATGGCTTCTCGAATGGTTTCATGAATCTGATTCATATCATAATTGGTTATTCTAGGTTATCAATTCTTGTCAATGGTGCCTCGATGGGCTTCTTACCTTACATCAGGGGGGTGTGGCACGGTGATCTACGTTTTGGTCTGCTTTTTTCCATTGCCGAGGATGACCTGAGTAGGTTTATTAATGACCTTGTCCAAATGGGACTTTATAAGCAGATTAGGAATGGTGTGAGTGAGCATGCCCATCTCATATATTGTATGCTGATGACATCTTGCTCCTTGGTCATGCTTCAAGGCAAACTATTTCCTCTATTAAAGACCTTTTCAGTCATTATGAGGAGGTCTCAGGCCAAGCCATTAGTTGGTACAAATCTTCCACTATTTTTGGGAACGGAATTTCAGTCAGGAAAAGGAACAGAATTGTCAGGAATCTTGGGGTGAGGAGGGGATCCCTACCTTTCCAAGACCATGGGTTCCCACTTTTTTGGGGAAAAGTGAAAAGACAGTACTTGGAAGGAATTTATACTAGTATTATACATCAGATGGCCAGTTGGAAAGAGAAATATATGTCCCTGACTGGTAGATCCTACCTTGTGAACTTAGTGATAACATCGATTTTTTTCTATTCATTCTCTATCTATCGATGGCTGAGAGGACTTCTGAAGGAACATCAGATGATGGTATGAAATTTCATATGGATAGGATCACCCCATGAGAGGAAGCTAATTACAATTACATTAAAGGAGTGCATTAAGCCTGTGGAGCTGGGGGGGGGGGGAAGGACTAGGACGCAAGGATCTTCATACCTTTAATGATGGCTTGATTGGGAAATTTACTTGGAACCAGCTTTCTCATGAAGCTGGGGTTGAATTTATTTCAAACAGAATCACAAGGAGGCTTTTAAGTGGATAAAAATATTATCTTTCCTCATCGCTTTGGGACTCTATCAAGCAGGCATATGTCAGAATTATGTAGGATACCAGATGGCTGGTTTGTAGGGACTCTGCACTGAATTTCTTGAACACAATATGGCTCACACATCCTCTTTGTGATCTAAATGTGACACCTGAATCTACCCCTTGGTCTATTTCGAGTTTAATATCACACATGCACTCTTCTATTTTTAGTATTCTTGTGCAGGTGAAGACTGAAATCAAAAATTATATCTTTATAGAGCATGACACTTTGATCTGGATCCATAGGAGAACTGGGAAATTCAATTTCAGGGAATACTATAGGAACCTATGTGGGGGTAAATCTCCTCCAACTTCATGGATTATGAAATTCAAATCTCAGTTTATTAGACCTTCCATATTCTCTCTAATCTGGGGTATCTGGAAAAATCAACTTCCCACAACTCTAGTTTTAAAGAGGGCCGGTATTCAGATGGCTTCCATCTGCTCTATCTGTAAAACTGATGAGGATTTTGATCAGCACTTTTTTATGGGCTGTTTTCATGCCAAACAATTGTGGGAATATACTGTTTCATGTTTGGAGTTGTTTTTGACACCTGTGGGTCTATTCTGCAACTGCTGTCTAATTTGTGTCAGGGCCATTTCAGTGAGTAGATATAAAACATGTTTTTTTCTACTATTACTGCTACTTTTGCTACCATTTGGGAGGCCTGGAACGTGGTAGTGTTCACTGGTGTGCACTCCATGGTTCAACAAGGAATGGTAGCGGTGCATAAAGATGTTTATGCAGCTTCCCTTGTGCAGGATGGCGCCATGTCTAACACAGTTTCTGATCTTCGAATTTGGAGAACGCTTATTGTTTCAGGTCAGTCACGCAAGACTTGGATGCTAAAGTATATTCGATGGATCCCACCCATTGGGCCTTTCCCCAAGGTAAATTTTGATGGTGCCACGTTGGGTGCACCAAGCCTGTCGGGTTATGGGGTAGTGTTCTGCACCTATTGTGGGTTTGTAAAAGGATGTTTCCACCATGCAATTGGAATTGGCACTACCTTTGAATCCAATCATTGGGAAATGATCTATGACATCAGGTACGCTATCCAGTTTAATTGGAGATATATATGGATTGAATATGACTCTCAGACCATAGTTCATGCCTTGAGCACCAAGAAACGCCAGGTCCCTTGCAGTATGCTGCCTTAGAGGGTTGGTTTCCTTAGTGATATATCTCATATGCAAGTGGAAGTTTCACATGTCTACCGGGAGGCTAATCAGGTGATGGATGCGCTAGAAAAGTGGGTGCTCATTAATCATGGAAAGATGTGGTCTTTCACGGCCCCAGAATACTATGCCCCACTAGTGGTGGCAGATAGGTGTGGTGTGATGCACAATCAATTATTCAATAACCCCTTATATGCTTAACCAATTTCCTTTTTTATTTAATTTTATTAGTACTGGCTTCCACCTTCTCCTGTATTTTCTAGTTTAAGGTTCAATAGTCATCGGATCATGACCTTTCCCTTTAACCAGTAGCAATGGATCGTCCATTTCAATTTACCCCTATATTATTTCACAAAATGAGAAACACATGTAAATTAATCTATTATATGGATTCAAAATTTATAACTCACATGGGCATATATCATATCAATAAACACATGTAAATTAAACTATAACATGGTTCAATATTAATCAACTCACGTGGGAATTTCATATAACAACCATATAAGGTAATTTAAACGATTACACAACTTTTGAATTAAATAAATCACATGAGAAAATTTCATCTAACAATCCTATTGTGTAATATAAACCATTAAAAGGCATTAACATAACCAAACAAACATTTTCAGGTTCACAATTGGAGAAAAACATTCCAAGCATGCCTAAACAAACATTGGCATAACATAGGGCAGTGGGGGTGAATCAATAATACCAAAACCTTAGTCAAAACAATTACAATTTATAACAATTGAAATTTCATTTAATAATCCAAAAACATTTTAACAACCCACAAAGGGAAAAAATGGTATGAATCATAGGAAAACATATCCAAATGGCCACAAATGGTCATTGAAGGGAAACAAACCCATGCATTGTCTCTAATTCAAGTTAAAAAATCTAATTCATGACTGAGAACACATTTTCAATTACATGAAAATACATAGGAAATAACATAGTCCAATTATCAATTAATTTTAAACCCTCATATGTGCACACAATACTCCAACATATATAAACAACTTTACAATTATAGAAAGGCATGAAACCACCTACATCATAATCGTATAACTGTCATCGTCCAACGTTGGGAATTGATTCGACCTAGAATGAAGTAGATCTAAAAAAAGAGAAAAAAGTACCCCAACTTTTATAACCTGATCAAAATAATAAATCATGAAGAATCGATCAATAGGAATCGATAGCTTACCGATTGGGTTCTAAGGCATCTGCCGAAAATATAAAAATAGTTCGAATGGACAATCGAGGGGAAAAACATCCTCTCGGTGTGATTGTTTTTCGAACAGGATGATTCCTATGTTCGTCTGATGAAACATGAGGCTATTTCCAAATTATTTTTTTAGAAAATTACAGAGTGTGTACTTGAAAATACATGTTGTTTCCATACAAGTCTGGGAGAGTCCATTACAAAGTCATGTACGGGGATCATATGGCATGTAACCCTCCTTACACGGCGTGTACATGAACATAAATGGTATGTAACTTTTTTTCCTCCATATCCTTAAGTAAAAATTAAAATGTAAGTATTTTTCCCTCAAAAAACGAACCAGGTTCTTAAAAACATCCCCCCTTAAGCAATTCATCACCAAATTTCCATTCAAATGGGGGTAAATGAACATCAAAGAATATCTCCATCTATTACGATCGAATGTTGGCCTCCATCTCATAGTTCACATCCTGCACTTGGCCATGGTTCCATAATGCCTGTACTATTAGAACTTACTAACCATAGTGATCTTTTGTGGTATGATCCATAATTCATATTCGGATTCCCCTCAATAGATGCATCTTCCTACCACTCATCTTCCTCAGGATGAAAGGTGTGAGACAGGTCTGAAAAGTAATATCATAACTAAGAAATGTGGAAGACATCATGAATATCCTCATACCAATTAGGTAACTATAATAGATAGGAAACCGGCCCAATACTCTCCGGAATCTGATATGGACCAACGTATCATGGCTAAACCAAACCCTGTCTCCTAATTCCCTGTTATCCCAACCTCGTCGTGACACATAGGATAACTTGATCCCCGACCATGAACTCCAAAGGTCATCTACAAAAATTTGTGTATGATTTCTGAATAGACTATGCAATATAAATGCACCTTCAAATCTACTGAACCAGCTCAATGGTCTCTTAGACAAGACAAGGTCCCAACATAGCTACCTCTCCGGCCTCCAATGAATAGAGGGGTGATCAACATTGCCTATGGTACAATGCCTCATGTGGTGGCATCTGAAAAGCAGTTTGAAGTCTATTTTTGTAGTAGAACTCAATAAGGGGTATGAATGTCTCCCAAGAACCCCCTAAATCCCAGAATCATTCCCAAAGCATGTCCTCTAGAACAAAAATTGTGTGCTCTGTCCTGCCATATGTCTAGGGGTTGTATATTCTCAGAAGCACCTGTGTACACAAAGCCCTCTATAGACCTCACCAAAAATGAGAAGTAAACTAGGCCTCCCTATCCAAAATGATATAATGTGAGACCGCATTAATTATTACAATATCCAAAATGTACAACCTCCGATACTCATCAAAACTGAACGTATCCTTGATCAGTTGGATGAGTGAAATATGCATGAGCTTGTCGAGAACAACTCACACGACATCGTTACCACGACACCACCACCATTGGAAAACACCACGAGGAACTCCCATGAGCATTATAGTGATGATACCAACATGAGTTTACATTAAAATTGTGAACCCAAACAAAATTGAGGTCATAACAGCATCCCATTAGCAAAGAATTGTTGAACCCCGATCAACCACATCGAAAACGGTCAGACAATCTTTCCTCTACGGACATTGTGGAATTCCAAATCACACCCACCATAGACTGGCAGAGTGTTCAACTAGTTCACTCAAACTATACATATGGAATAAGAAGGATAACGAGTAAAACCATCACTAGATGAATTATCTAAAAAACTCTCGACATCGGAGACCAAAGTATTGTAACAAAACACAACTCCTTCTCCCAATGCAGTACACTCTCATAACGAGAAAAATAATAATTCAAATCCACCCCACTAAGATCATAAAATCTTTTTAAGAATCACATATAATCCCAAAAAAAGGTTGATATATCCTTAGATACACCAACATGGAGTCTAATGAACTCATAAAGGTGGTTTATACTCCAAATTATAGGTGAGACTTTGGTACAAGGCCAAAAATCTACATAAGATCTTTGATTGAACCAAAAGCGGAATCCGCTTAGTGGTAACATCAAAGAATGTGGCAAGCATCTAAATAACATTCAAGGCATTCCTACACATGAACCCATAGATCACTCAAGATTAACTAAGCCTCATTTAAAACCATACATCCATCATATAACATCGAAAAAATATTTCAAACTATCCCAACATCATTCAACTATAGGGATACGTATAATTGATGATCTCTTAGTGCATCCATGATAATGGAAATATAGGAGAAATTATCATCTCTTAAGAAATATCACACTAAGAATACTTCAAGGATCAGTCGAAAAGGATAGTTGAATCACTACGGGTTGACTTCATGAAAGAAAACTCAGCTACACTTGATGATGCATTGTCATTTAACTGACCATAATTCATTTATCCCAAGGAATTCCAATGATAGTTCAAGCATAACCACTGAGTCCCATTCACGATCATTGGTGACTCACAAGAGCTACCCACATAGACAAAACTCAATAACATCATGCTTCCAAGAAAGAATCAAAATGAAACAAGACTCACAAGCCTCTAAGGAATTCAAGTTGAATTGACCATTTTTGAATTGTCATAGATTATAATACTTCTATATGGAAGGAAAAATTTAATCAAAAACAACATAACACTCCCGAACTATGATTTCCCAAGACTTCAAGAAGATGGAAATTATTATCTAAGATTATCTAGTTCATTACCAAATAAAATGAACATGTGTTGTTCCATGAACGATGACCACTTCGTCATATCACTTGGCATGAAAGCCAAACTTAAACCAATGACAATTCAAAACACCCAAGTCCCAAAAAGTTATCCCAATATGTGGGATGAACATTGTTCCACAAAGATTAGGTCACTCTTCTCCAGTGATAACCTGAAAACATATAGAACAACTAAAATCTCAATTATTTAACCAAACTCAACAAATAATTTTAAAATTTATCAATCGATCAGCAATGTGATTTTCAGTATATACTATCCCAAGTTTATAGGATAAAACAACACATTCTGGGTACAATTCATTGGTTTCCCACCCTATGCATCCTAGTATTAGATGGATCACATAAGAATTGGATCAAAATCATATCTTCTAAAAAACCATCATCACTGAAGATGATGTACTGAGTCACTAATAACATATGGAAAGATAGATTTAAATGACATACTAAGTAGCTGACCATGCCCAAGGCATGTATAACCTACTAAACCAATCATTCCTCAATTCTTATTCCCATACCAAAGGATAATATACATGGAACACTCATCCAAACAAGAGCCTCCTCTCTAAAAACCAAACATCCTATCAGGGACAATGACACCTAAGGAAAACCAATGTAAGAAAGATCATAGTGGAAAACATGACAACAAGATTTAATGGTGCTACCTACCATGTTATAGCCCATTATGATGCATAAGTGTCCAATCCCAGCATTAGGTTAGGAAAAACAGATTTACTAGGATCAAAGAACCTTTTTAATTCATCAAAAGCTAAAAGAAATAGCCTATAAATGATCTATCACATATTCGTTCCAAGGCATAACTCTAGATAGTTAAACAATCCTTACCCAAGTTCGTCTAGGTGAGAGATAAACTCACAACTCAAATGTTCAGATATCAAAATATGATAGGTCAACACCTTTTTTCTAAGCACTCTTCCTTCTGTCAGCCCCATGGGTCAGGTCTAGGTGTTAAACAATGAGGAATACTACAAAAAGATTACTATAATGTTCAGGTTTGGTCAAGTCAAATAGTAAGGGGAATCATACTTGGGATCCTATAGTTAAACCCAAGTGAAGGAATCCTACATGGTATCCTTATCTAAAATGGATAAAGAGTAACCCTCCTTAGGATCCTTGAACGATAAATCGAATATGAATCCTACAATAGGGATCTTCTCCAAGGGTACATAGGAGAGGGATCCTACAAGGAAATCCCTAGAAAAAAATAATTTAAGAGAGATATCTCACATCTCATCTCAAATCAAAAGTCTCAACTTGGTTGGTCTTAAAACCCAACCAATTATTCACCCTCTGGTCTCACTCTCAGGAGACAACTAAAAATGATAACTTGAGGAAGAACCAATCCATATAAAATCCACGAAATATTTAAACCAAAAATAAAAATAGAAATCCAAAACACCTTAATATACCTCATAAAAATCCTCAAAATATATTTCAATATAAAAAAGACTGCACAAAAAAATGCACAATCATATATCCCATGTTACAAAATTTATGATGAAGGCCTGAATGACCACACTGAAAATAGGACCTCATGGAATTCCTAAATAATTAATGGAATGTATTGGAACTCTACACTAGAAACACATTAGATGATTCTTCATTTTATTCTTCTTATGACATGAATATTCCTTATCAACCACATGCACTACCATAAAGAAGGTCTATTGCATTTTGATCCTTAGTCAATAGAACATACTGAATCACTTCAGTTGGGTTAACCAAACTAAACACCACATACATGGATTAAACAAACACAAATGTTTTGTAAAACCATTGAGAAAAAATCTACTTGAATAAGTACCATGATATAACCTCAAGAAACTGATAATGGACTATTTCTTGCTACTAGTATCATATTCATCTTTTGGATAAATAAATAATGATATTAACTAATGATGCTTTGGGACTCCCAATATAATTGTAGAATCATTTAATTCCCTTAATCTTCTCCACAACCTCAGGAGGATCTTGGAATTCATTTAATTGAGAATGAATACAATTCATAAAGGCTTGGTCATGTTTAATAAACAAGGAGGAACTTAGCTCTACCACCCATTCCCGAGTCATTATAGAGATAAAAAGTGGAGGAGGAACTCCTAAAAGATGAGAGGATCCATTAGAAAAATTTCCCCATTGAAAAATCCTTTTACTTTTATTCCAGTAATAACTAGAAATAGGACTCTAAATATCACATAACATGATCCTAATTAATCCATGTTTCATAATGAAAATCACATCACACCTATGAATATCTTTATTTAATATGTAATAAAATCCCATATGCAAAAACATATAAACACTTCCTCTATCATTTACAAAAATATCACTCATAATTATATACTTTAAAACTAACTTTTCAAATCATAAAATAGGTTCCCAAATGAAAAAATATAATGAAAAACAAAAAATAAAAACAATTAAAAAATAGAGTTCATAAATGTATACACATTTGTAAAATGTTTACTTAAAACGCTCATTGCAACCCAAAATTTCAAGGATCACTTTATAAAAACTAACCTACCCTAAATGAATATATTTCATAAAAATTACTTGAATAATGAATATGAGTTTTTATTTCATCAAAATACATTCCAAATTAATTTTCAAACCCCCATATAAAACACAAAATTTTATGGTGATAAACCAAATCTTCCTTTTTCTGCACCAAAATATATTCAACATTTAATTTTGAAAATTAGATAACTTTGAAAACATTATAATTACATTGTTTAATAACATCCCCTTAGAAAAAAAAATATTTTTTAAATAATTTAAAAAACTAATCTAAAAAATCACCATTTTCCATAAAAAAATATATAAACTCCATTATAAACCAAACACAACTCAAATAATTTAATACATACCAAATTAAAAACTTATTTTTAAAACATAAAACCCAAATCCCAAAAATTATACAAAAAAAACAAACTATAATCTCAAATAAAACCACATTAAATAACATAAGAACATGACATAACGAATTTATTTAACATCACACCAATGGTAAACACCATTAGGATCATTTTAGATGACTGAGGAGAAGAAAAGACTCATAAAAATATGAAATAGAGTTGTGCATGGTTTATCCACACATGATAGTAATCCAAGAACCAACTCTATTTTGGGATATGGAATGGTTATGTACCTATTATTAATGGGTTATCTATGGTTTAACAGATAACCATGAAACCACTATTCATTCACCAATTTTACACTTGAATAAAAATTTTCACCCAAATTCACTTACATAATCATCAAGGATAAAATTATAATCTTAAAATTTAAAAAGCTGTCAAAGACGCTATGTAATGAACTAAAAATAAATATTAAAATCGCAACCACCCATGAAGACATATTTTTAGGTGAGAAGAAGGGATAAACATGTGCATTTACACACCCTCCACTAGAGTTTAATCAATGCTCCTAGTACCTATGATATGAAGACACACCCCAAATATAGATAAGGTGACCTGATAAAATTTTGTTTATTATAAATCTTGGGACACCCCTGAACTAGGAACCTGAGATGATTTGAAAAAAGGTCTATGGTGTGTTACCCATCGATAAAATGTACAAATAAGAACCAATGTATCAACTGATAAAACATGGGAATGATTTAATCCATGATATAAAAATAAACAAAATTAATATGAGTAAAAGAATCCAAAAAAATCTTACTACTCATAAACTAAACAATAATAAATATACAACATCACAAACATCAATAATAATAGTATCACTAACTTATAGAAGATCATCTCAAAAATGTAATAAAACAGAAAAATTAACTATATCTATATGAATATCATCGATCCTAGACTTCCCAACCATAAAGTCTCTAGAATAACCCTTTCCTAAAAAAATAATGACGAAATCCCCACACATGAAAAATGAAATCATGAGAATGAAATAAATTAAATAGTGAATATAGTGTGTAAGAGAAACAAATACACGTATGATCACACCTTATAGCCTGTAAAATAACATTCAAATGATAGTTCAACTTTTCTAGTTAAAAATCAAATATAAAATATGTTTTCATATTTAATTACATAAAAAACAATGAAATTCAATAATTGTGTTAATAAAATTTATTTTTCTTTATATTTTTTAGATCTAAAAAATCACTTTGAAAACATTTTTGTGCACACACCCACACATCAAAATATCCCCTTTTTTTAAATAAAAATTTCATAGACTTTTATTGAAGGGTTATTTAGAATTAAAACTAACATTATATGATTAAAAAAAATAAAATGGGAACCACATAATGAAAGAAAATATTTCAGGAAATAATGATGAACGACCACAGTTCTACTCACAAATCTAGAAAACTAGTAATGTGAAGAGAAACTAATGGAATCCCCCTATAAGAAAAATCAAACCACGATATATGAATCTTAGGATCTACCATCATTCCTAACAATTCATATTTCAATAATTTACCAAACGTGGACCAAATTATATGATAAGATGTTTCCTAACACAATCTACTCAACTATTATTCACCAAGACTAGAATATGGAGAAAAATACATCTAGTAATATCACACATTAGAGGTGTCACTAATAGTATACAACTATATAGTGATACATAAATATATACTCACAACATTGTTTATTGGGTTCTAAGGAAAAATATAATCGTGAAATTTGAGAAAACTATCCTTACAAGAATCATAAAGAAAAATAATTTCCCATGATCACCTCCCTCACCATCATAATATATATTCCTTTTATCCTCAATGAATCACCACATATATCAAGCACGAATCATGAGAGGGAAAAAATATATTGGGTGTACCAGGCTTGTCTCACACACATATACAGACTTTGAACGAAATTTAAAAGTTCCAAATTTTCCTGATCAAAATAGACTCAGATGACCATGAACATTTTTAACAATTGAAAAACTATTTGTGAAGCATTACATAAATAATATAGTCAAAATTAGTTTAAAAAATAATTTTTTTGAAACTATTTTTCAATAATATCTTCCAAAATATTTTAACCACACTTTTTAATATATCACATGACTCAAATAGGGTCAAAACCATTCAAAAATATAGAATGTATCTTTATTTAAGTCCTCATAAAAAGCAAGACACCTAGAATTTAATTTTTTTTGAAAAACAGGAGATTCATAAAAATCCTTTTTATTCGAAGTGGTAAAAAACTATATATTATTTGAAATTAACTAAATCATTAACACATATATATATAATTTAGTAAATAATAAATTCTGAACACCAATAACACCACAATATTCCATGTAGATTAAGGGAAAAAAACACATAACATAGTCAAAAAATGATATATCTAGAATAATCTAAAATGAATCACCTAATACACAAATGCCTAAATAAGTAATGTGTGGAATCATGAATGACCTAAAAATAAAAAACATTATAATAAAATTACAATGAACCTTAGATATAACCTAACTATACCTTAGGTTTTGTAAGAGAGAACGAATTCAAATTTCAGTGGATAGACAAGGAGAAGGTAATATAATTTTTAACAAAGGAGGAGAATACCTTGAAATTTTTTATTGAAATTGATGTGTGGATTCCTTAAGTTCATGAGGGGAGAAATATAGACCCCACATTTTTGGGAGGCTTGGAAAAACCAAATGAGTGATGTATAAGGGGAAAATGTAAAATGGGGGGAGGGTAGAATAAGAATTACAAAAAATTAAATCATGGGATAACCATATGGTTGGGATGAAAATTATTACAGAAAATGAGAAAATTATTCAACTGAACCTTATAGTAAAAATGGGATAACCATTTTCCTTGATAGAACCTCATGGTAAGAGAAACCATACAGAAACCAAGAAAATATATACTTTCCCGATAGTAGACCCCTATACATGGTTTCCACACATTTAATTTTAGCCATGCTCTAAACTGTGAGACACCCATAAAAATTATTTTTTAAAATTATGAGCCGAAACTCCTTTGAATTTTGAAATAAAAATATAAAAAGAAAATTATCATAAAATAACCAAAAGTATAACATAACTGTAACATATGGTGAGTTACACTGAAAAGTATGTGACTTCAAAATAAGACAATATGTTATGTCATGGGATTTTAAAAAATAGAAACCTTTTAATAAATTTCATATACATTTAATATGAAAATAATTTCATTTTATCATTTATATAAGATCAATCCCCTAGTTCAAATTAGTATATCTCAACTAAAATAGCTTCCATGTATAAAATTTTATTCTATTTGATCACAATAGTTGTTAATGTGAAAAAAAATATTAATTAAAAACAATGAGTAATGAAAAAACAAAAAACTTGATCTAAAAAATGATTTTACTTCCTCCGCCATTATTTTATACAGTTTTCTCATTTCTCAACACATTTGAATGAGAATTTAAATATTGGAATTATAATCACGTTACCATCAATAAAGAGAAAGGGAAAAACCATTCCTCGTATGTACTTATCATCTTGGAAAAGAACCTCCTCCCATATAATCTATTGAAATATTTTTTAAACAAGTTCAATCTTTTCCCATTGACTGAAAATAGTGCATTTTCTATGGTTATCTAATTTTTACAACACTAAAATGAAATACATTAATAAAAATAATTGGTCCAAACTATTTCAAATAAAATTTACATGAGAACATATTTATTCCAGAATCAATCATTATAACATTACATCCTTCTATGAACTATATATTTAGAATAAATTCATAATGTAATGATGTGGTTTTTTCATGGAAATATTATAATTTTATTAATAATTTTTTACTATTTATTTAAATTATTGTATAAAAAAATCGTCAATTCTCATGTTCAAATAAATCCATTATACTTATTCTAATAACCAAAATATATATATGATATAATTCACAAGAAATTTAAATGTACTCTCATAAAATAGAAGGATAAATCCAAATTAGTGTTTTTAATAAGTATTATAATACCATTGATAATCTTCTAATCTCAAGATCCGGCTATTCTTATTGGGATAGAAAATGTTCTCAACTATTTTTTTCTACCCCTATTAGAAGCCTTTAGAATATAATTTTTTTGAGGTTGATAATTATTATAAATCATATTATAAACTCCAAATTTCCATAAAATAGTTTCCAATTTCAAATTGAAAATATTCACTCCTTGAACAATGATGAAATTCTTTAGATACCCAATCCTACAAAACATGTTAGATCATAAACATTGGAAAACTACCTTAAAATCATTAATTATAATTGTAATTCCACCTACCAACTTAGAAACATATCCTACAATAAGTAAAATGTAAATGTATCCAAAATAATTTTGAAATTGAGAAATAATATTTATAACCCAAACACAAAATACATGGAAAAAGTGATACTAAAAAAATTCCATCTATAGAAGATATATTTCATTGAATCTAGAATATTCTTAAACATCTAATATTTTTAAATTAATACATAATTTTGTGGGAAAAAACCAACCTAAATCAAGTACATTAATATTAATAGTTTATAGACAAATGATGAAATCCAAATTAAAATAATTTTGTAATTATATCACTAATTTATCTTTGAATTTGGGATGTATATTCTAATGAATTTGTCTCTAAATATGTCCCCACAAATAATTTCCATCCCATATTGTAATGGATTAGATTTTTTAATATTTTTTTTGATATTGAATGGATTATTTTTGAGACTAGGCTCCGAGATGGACCATGATTTTGAGGCACGTAGTCCCCTAATTTTTTTGAAATATATTAAATTTATTATATTGAACATGTTAGTATTTTGTCTATACAAATGGAATAACTTCTAAATAGGGAACCATATCAGAAATATGAGGGTACTTTTGAGTTCAAAATTTGGATTTTACCGTCGGTGTGACATAACCTTAGTCAGTGTGGGTTGTTTGTAGAAAATTTATAATGGGGGTAAAATGAGTAAAATAATTAATTAAATTAAATTAAATTATTTTATTTTATTAGAACAAGAACCAAGAATCTTTTATAAATATGTATTTATGGTAATTCTTTTATTTAGATACAAAGACATAGAGATCCCGAGTATCATTGGAGATCTATAGAATGAGATTTCATTGGCAGATGATAACTAGATCATAGATTGAGACCTGTGAAAGAGGAATTCATAGGGTCTCTACAATTATCATGGCGCTGCTCTGTTATTCATAAATTATTTATCCAATTCAAGGTTAGATTATTTTTAATTTGAATTATTTACCGTTTCATTATTTATTCAAATATAATGAATTAATCAACTAAATGATTGATTCACAGAATGTGTGTATTTTAGGATAGGTTATTTTTAATATTATTTAAGAATTTTTTTTTTAATTTTTGATTATTTGTTTTTAAATATAATGATGAAGATTTGGGGCTAACATAAACAATGTCCAAGATTCATTCCTCATGATTGTGGTTGTGTATTTCTCCCCCATTTTCTTTTTTCATCACGAGTGTTCTTCATGGACCAGTGGTTCAACATCCACCATGAAATCAATCAATTCACACATGTTTCTTGGAACAACAATTTTTTATTGTAGATCTAGGATCAAAATGACGTGACGATGGTGTGGCAATGGAATTGGTATTGAATTGGATAGTTTTGGATACCTGATTTGTGTTCTTTTTTTACTAATGAATAATGATGAATGTGGATGGTTTCCGAAGGGATATAAGGGCGTAAATCTAGAATATGACCATAGAAAGGTTTTTCCCGAACATATCCTTGATTTTTGGAAGGAAGAAGGTCATATTTCAATGTAGCCGCAATGGATGTAAGTGTGGAAGGAAGAACCAACATTTTGGAAAAAATATGAACAACATGACATGTATTATTTGATTAAATGGTTTGTAGATCACTCCTAGAGGTAGATAGGGTTTTAGAGAAAGATAATTATCACACAATGTGTGACCTCTCCCTGGTGGATTGGAATGTAACTCCGAGGGTATAAAAACACGGGCTAGAGTGTATGTGCATGGGAAAATTTTTTAATTTAATACAGAAATTACTTGGCCTAGTGTACATGGACATACACTTGTAATGGTACACAAGTAGAGTACATGATAAGCTACCATTCTGTGTACACATACTTGAACCTAGAGATTAGACAAGGTCAATTTACATGGGCAGTACCATGGGTCCAAGAGATATGGTGTGTAACCCTACTACACACCATGCACTCCTTAAAACATGGATTGGAGCCCTTTTATTCTTTATCTTAGATAAGATTCATTGGGGTGTGTTCCCCAAACCCATTCCCTGATAGATATTATGGAGTCACCTCATACTCATAAGACATTGATCCGTTTAACAATACATCATAGATAAAGTAATTTAAATCATTCCAAGAGGTCCAGAGTGAGATCTTATATTCATTTTCATGCCCTTGGAAGAGTTCCCGATATCTTCGTGGAAACAATTAGGTGGGACCGATCCTATACTTTGTGGGATAATCCAAATTGAGTTGTCAGTATACTCTAAGACCTTTGGAGAGATCTTTATATGTGTATCATATCTCTTCATACATCCAGCATATACATATATTGTGAGAGCCCATGTGAAATGCATTTCAGATGGCCTTCATCAGTGCTATCAGACTCTTGTAGTGTGTTCTCTTGGATGACTGATTTGTGGATACTTTGATATGGAATCCTAGGATGGAATTATAGTGGTGACTTACATCTAGACTATCTGTCTTTATTGACTATATATAGACATTCTTATTATATTTTTTTGACATACATAATTATAGAGGGGACCCTATTCTTTTTTTATGTTTTTAAATTTTGGGGTATCATGCTGGGTATTGTTATACTTATGCCTATGTGGGATTTTCCCACATGTGTTTTATCTTGTGAAGACGATCAACCTTTTGATAGAGTTGTCGATGGACTTGGACTAGATGGTTCTTATTGAGACCTAGTGTAACACCCCGAGCTTCCATGATACGCTTCTCATTCAATAATGCATTAGCTTGCATTGTACGCAACTTCGAGTTCTAAAACACCGCGACTAATCAAAGTAGTCGTTATGAATAGTCATAACCACTTTTTAAAATTATAGAAATTTTATATTTCAAAATGGACTTCATTTTTGGATTTGGAATATCGAAATTAGCCTATGTTGAATTTTTGGTATTTTTCTAAGAACTTCTAATTTTTTATGAATAGTGAAAAATAATTAAAAACAACTTTTTTAATCAAAATAATTTATAGTGATAAATTATACTATTTAGTTGTTTTAAAGTATAATTAGAATATATTTTTACCATTTTATCCAATGGTGGTCATTAGAATCAATTTAACATTGAAATTGGACATAAACAATTGCCAATCTTTTGATATAAATTGTTTCTTAAAAACACGCTATTTGTTGTGACATCGGGAATTAATTATAAAATTAATTAATGCAACTTATATGTTTTGAATTTTTTAAAATAGAAATCATTTTTGAATTCAGAATATCAATTATAGCTTAGGGTGAAATTTTGGCATTGTTCTGAAAAACTTCAATTTTTGATGAATAGTGAAACCACTAAGTGGTAGTTAAATAACTGATTTTTCGTTTAAATGAAATATTACCACTTCTGTGATTTGATTTTCAAAAATCTGACATAAAAGGTTGTAATTAAGAAGTAAAATTTTGTTCAATTAGATCAAAATAATTTTTTGGTGAATAGTAACTTTTAAGTTCTTAATCGCGATTAGAGATAATTAGTGTAGTTTAAGGTGAAAATAATGTTTTAATAATATGTGATGAGCTTGACACTTGTCCTACTCCTATTGGATGAGTCATGGACGACCAAGACAACCCATGGGTTAACTTGGGGACCCCATGGAGCCACTTTGGTTGGAAAATGACATTAATATATATATATTTAATGTTAAAATTAAATTGACACAAACATGAGTTGTTTTACTAAAACAGTTTTTAAGTGTGGTTACACAAGTCCAAATATTGATTATAAATATTAATTAGAAAGATAAAAAGATTTCCTACATCATAGTATTTTTATTATAATTATTATACATTAAATATATTAAATTAATTTTGACATCATGATGATGCAGCGATGACCTCATTATTTAACGATTTAAATAAAATGGAAAGATAATGTAAAATACAAAGTGTACACTTGTCAAAATCCTATTGGATGAGTAGATTTAGAACCATTATCATCTTATCCTAGAAGTTTATAAGTGTGGGACCTCTAAAATCCGAAACTCATTTTATAATAAAGTGACTTTTCTTTACTTTCCAAGAGTGCCCCTCCTCTCTACTTATAAAAGGCCCCCACCTCTCCCACCTCATTTACAATTTCAAGCCATTTGGCTCGGCCAAACTCTGCCCAAATACTCTCCCAACTTCCCCCTCTTACTCCTAGAAGCCTCACTTTGGGCAGAACTCTTCCCAAGGAAGCCTTTGGCTCAAATCAAAAAGAGTTACCCGATTTTGAGGTAATGTCTTCTCTAATGTTGTTTTGTTTTATTTTTCTTCTCCAACCCCCTAAACTCTTTTTATTCATTTCTTTTGTAACAAAACCAGTATTCTCAATATAATAGTATGTTTTTATAAGAATTATTCGAGCTACACTTACACACACCTACATCTAATGGTTAATGAACATACAGTTTCTGTGGATGGCGAATTTCTGCCTCACGAAACGATGATTGTTCAACACTCATATAACACCTTCAAAAGTGGCCATTAAGATGTCAATATTTATATATATGATATATAATATGTTTATGTTTTACTTATGCTTCTGTATTTCTCATTTATGGCATACTTTATGATTTCCATCATGGGTAAAACGCGATAATTTCATTTTAGGAAGTGCGGACTACCGCCCCCTCAAAGTGATTTGAATCGTTAATGTCATATGTGGGATGTATAAAGGATGGAGTAAATGGTATTATACACTATGTTATACTGGAATTATATTATACATTTATATCATTATGATTTCGTTCCATTAAATATGAAATTGAAATGAAAGTAGCGTTCATGCGTACGTACGGCTTACCGTCTCCATGAACAGTGCATTTCATTTCTTACCTCTAAATGTTACGTAATATTATAAATGAATGTATATACTGGATATATAAGATATATATGACATCTAAATCATGAATATAATTCGGGATATAATGGATATTCTACCACATAAACAACTTGTAATTATAAGAAGTTTATTGTTGACTCAAGTACCAAAGATCGACAAAACGACCGTTATTAACTTAAATAATTACATAATGTTCATATCATTGTAATAAGTGATATAATAAGGATAATGAAATTGAAAATGGTTCTTAATAAGCTATATATTAACTATATTTTATTATTCAGGAGGTTAAAGAACGGTTGATTCAAGTCAGACACAAGGTAAGGGAATTTCATAACCCAACTTCCATTCTTTGGGTTAATCTCCAACTTTCAAATTATGTCATGATATTATTATGTCGTATATTGTATTTATACTTTATTTATGTGTACATATAGTGAATACACATAATAGATATATTTTTAAAAAAAAAGATCTTTTTAAGGGACTTCTTCTCAATCTCCATTCATTGAGGCATATTTTGTTTTATACACAAATTTCTTTTGTACAGTGTATAAACCCCTTTGACATTTTAGGTTTATTCAAAAGGAATCTTTTTATACAAATCGTTTTACTAAACGAAAAAAATGGAATGTTTTTCTTTCCGTACATACACAGCGACAACGACTTCTCCGCCGCCGTGACCATTATTTGATTTTCGGCTTCCTCTACAAGCCATCATTTTTTTAATGAAAAATAAATACAAAGTTTTAACTTTCTTTTATTTTGGTATTGAAAATGGTTTTGGAAGCGTTTTTATTATATCAATGTGTTGTATTGATATCTTGTGATTTAAATGTGGAAATGTTATGTTTCCTTTATGCATGTTTTATGTGATACGATTATGTTATGGTTTATGATATGTTTAAACCTATTCATATGAGGAAGGTATTGGACTTAATAAGTGACGGGTGGAGCCCGCTATAGCTCATCGATGCATCGGTAGGTCTCATGAGACAACTAGACGTGGAATTGGCCGAGGCCCTTTCTCAATTTGATTTATGGTTTTGGCCGAGGCCTTAATCATTTTAGACGTCTTGGACGAGGCCTTGACAAAATGTTTCAGAATATCCGGCATTATACATTCCCTCATTATGAAAGTGGTTATTGATATTTCATGTGATTATTCGACCAGTAGAATATCCATGTGAAGAAGTGAATGGCATTATCTCATTTTACTTTTTCCATATTATGTTGATGTTCAAGTTTAGAAGGCTTTTGTTTTAGTTATACATTGCCTTAAATGTTAATGTTTATTTATGAAAGCTTCCGCTATATTGTTAACCTTACTGAGCATCTGAGCTCACCCCTTTCAATGTTTTAATATTTTTCCAGGATGTGAAGAAGTATTTTATGAATGACCTACAGGGGTAGTAAGAAAGGGATATGAGTGTGGACTATGAAGACCAGGTTATTTTAGTTTGTTTACTTTTTGATGTAATGAAAGACTTATGAATGTATCTAGTGTTTCCAAGGCTACTAAACTAATCGGTCTTTCGAGACTTGATCTTTTGTGATCATGCCAATGTTACGAAGTAATGCACCGACTCTGGGTAGCTGGGGTCGGGGCGTTACAGTTGGTATCATAGGCAGTTTAGTACTAACCTTGGAAGCTAGATTTAGATAAACTCTGATTAGACCACATAGCCCGAATATAGACTTTGAGGATTAGTATAGAAAAACTTCCTAGAATTTTGGTATTATAGAGATTTTGTGAGTTTTCCGAGCAATACATCCCTGTCTGGATACGAGCAGGTAGAGGCAGCTCTGGCACAGATGTACCTAGGGGTAAAACCTGAAAACACCGCTTTGAGCTAGACTCGAACGGGAACTGGTGAACGACAATGGGCCTTGCTGCACTCTTGGTTACGACACTCCCGGGGGATATGCTTAGGATAATTCTCATTTTATTTACAAACCACTATGAAGGGTTATGAGTATATACTTACTCAAAGAAAACATTTCTTTTTATGATTATGGATTATATCCATAAATAGTTCAATTTATGTAAAGTGTTTTACAAGTATGGAATTGTGTATTTTGATTCATAAACTAATCTAGTTTATGCCATTGTTTAGAAATGGCGCCTAGTGGAAGGAATGGAAACCGTATCAATGCACGAACTCCGTGTAGGGATTTCCCTCCTACTCAAGATAATTATTGTGGATCTGGAGATACAACTGGTGCTGATCAACTTATTACCATACTGGGACAACTCACCCAGGTTATGAATAATAACCTTACTCGTGTGGAGCACCCTGATCCGCAACGTGGAGGATCAATGCTAGACCATTCCATGAGGCAACAACCACCAACCTTCAATGGGAGTACAAATCCTATAGCAATGGATAAATTCCTTAGAGAAAATATTCCATGCCTTGGGGAGTAGTGAAAGGGAGAAGGTTGTCATGGCAGTTTACCGCCTCACTGGAGATGCCGATCAGTGGTGGTCACTGATTCAAAACACAAAGGAAGATGATGACGTATCGAATATGGAATGGAGGGAGTTCAAAGAGCTTTTCTTAGAAAAATACTTTCCTCTTGACCATCGAGCAGATATGGAAAGGCAATTTATGAGTCTGAGGCAGAAGGAGGATGAGAATGTCGTAAAGTATGAGGCTAACTTTACAAGGTTAGCGAGGCATGCTGTCGATTATATACATAGCCCAAGGAGTAAGATTGATCGTTTCTTATATGGGTTAAAACCATTTCTCCGTTGAGCTTTAGTATCACAATCCTTCTCATCATACGAAGATATTGTCTCGTGTGCTATCAAGACAGAAAAGGAATTCTCTAAGTCTTATGACAACAAAGTAAAGCAAGAGAAGAAGAGAACGGTGGAACAAGAGACAGATAAAGGGAAAAAGGGAAAGAAGGATTTTCCATTATGTGATAATTGTGGGAATAATAACCCTGGTACTTGCCTAAAAGGAATGGGAGTTTGTTATAAATGTGGAGAAAAGGGTCACCAGGCTCGTGATTGCAAGGGAAAGAAAGAGGCTATCAATGTTGAATGCTACAATTGTATGGAAATGAAGAATTATGCAAATTAATGTCCTAAGCGTCAAGGAAACTTACCTCAGAAAAGGCCAAGGGATCAAGGCCAATCTTATGCTGTGACTACAGTTGAAGCGGAATAATTAATGTATTGGTGCTTTGGACTCAAGGATTATATTCTGGTTATAAGAATAATGTGATATATATAAAGATTGTACTACAGTACTTTTTCATTTCAGTAAGGTTTTAATATGATTACGGTAATCATATTTTTAGTATGTAACAATAAGAGAAACTTTTCTTTGTTTGGGGAATCTGATGTTACAATTGATTTTGGAATTTAGAGACCTTTTAGAGAAAGTCTGGACGGAGGTATTTTGGATAACTATAAAGGTTGGAGTGGATTAAGTTGATCTTTGGATAGTATTGTTTAAGGTTAAAAAATTTATGAAGATTATTTTTGGAATATTATGATACTATAGTTTTAGGAAAAGGACAACCTGCAGGGTGCGGCATAACCCGTCGCGTCGGACAAAGCTGCAGGAATCGAACCCACAATCATAGTGCGACAGACCTTTATTTCCTACCACTAGCCTACAGGAAGTCCCTGGTTATTACAAAATAATTTTACTAATCTAAATGGTATGTGTTAACATTTGGATCCTTATACAATTAGGATAAATAGAATATTTTTGAGTTCCGTTACCATTTGGAGTAAAAGCTGGGTTTGTGGTAAAAAATTATTAACGAATGAAAGTATACATAACAAGTATGTATATTCCCTTACGTTCTTAGTAAATCTCCTAAATAAATTCATTAACATTATAAAAGGTAACTTAAAACAAAAATGTTGTCGGTTAACTTTTCCAACTGGGGATTCAATGACAGTTTAACCAATCACAAGTTTGTGATTTTCTTGTAGTTAAACTTTCTCCTAATCCTGTTTTCTATAACTATCCATCAGACCTTGATGGTTTGTTTCTCCTCCGTATCCATATTTTCATAGAATCCTATAATGGGCTATATCGGGTGACCTTTGTACTTATCTTGCTTTCTTTTAATGTTATATATTTATTAACCTTATTTCCGATGTGGGTTTTCCACAAAGGTATTTTCTATTTTCAACCTTTTATTTTCAAAGAAAATTTTCAAATTGCAAGGACGCAATTTATTGAAGGAGGGGAGAATGTAACACCCCGATCTTCAATGATACGCTTCTCATTCAATAATGCAATAGCTTGCATTGTACGCAACTTCGAGTTCTAAAACACCGCGACTAATCAAAGTAGACATTATGAATAGTAATAACCACTTTTTAAAATTATAGAAATTTTATATTTCAAAATGGACTTCATTTTTGGATTTGGAATATCGAAATTAGCCTATGTTGAATTTTTGGTATTTTTCTGAGAACTTGTAATTTTTTATGAATAGTGAAAAATACTTAAAAACAACTTTTTTAATAAAAATAATTTATAGTGATAAATTATACTATTTAGTGGTTTTAAAGTATAATTAGAATATATTTTTACCATTTTATCCAATGGTGGTCATTAGAATCAATTTAACATTGAAATTGGACATAAACAATTGCCAATCTTTTGATATAAATTGTTTCTTAAAAACACGCTATTTGTTGTGACAGTGGGAATTAATTATAAAATTAATTAATTCAACTTATATGTTTTGAATTTTTTAAAATAGAAATAATTTTTGAATTCGGAATATCAATTATAGCTTAGGGTGAAATTTTGGCATTGTTCTGAAAAACTTCAATTTTTGATGAATAGTGAAACCACTAAGTGGTAGTTAAATAACTGATTTTTAGTTTAAATGAAATATTACCACTTATGTGATTTGATTTTCAAAAATCCGACATACAAGGTTGTCATTAAGATGTAAAATGTGGTTCAATTAGATCAAAATAATTTTTTGGTGAATAGTAACTTTTAAGTTTTTAATCGCGATTAGAGGTAATTAATGTAGTTTAAGGTAAAAATAATGTTTTAATAATATGAGATGAGCTTGAAACTTGTCCTACTCCTATTGGATGAGTCATGACCGACCATGAAAACCCATGGGTCAACTTGGGGACCCCATGGAGCCACTTTGGTTGGAAAATGACATTAATATATATATATATTTAATGTTAAAATTAAATTGACACAAACATGAGTTGTTTTACTAAAACAGTTTGTAAGTGGGGTTACACAAGTCCAAATTTTGATTATAAATATTCATTAGAAATCTAAAAATATTTCCTACATCATAGTATGTTTTTTATAATTTTTAGACATTAAATAAATTAAATTAATTATGACATCATGATGATGCAGCGATGACCTCATTATTTAACGATTTAAATAAAATGGAAGGATAATGTAAAATCCAAAGCGTACACTTGTAAAAAACCTATTGTATGAGTAGATTTAGAACCCTTATCATCTTATCCTAGAATTATATAAGTGTGGGACCTCTAAAATCCGAAACTCATTTTATAATAAAGTGACTTTTCTTTACTTTCCAAGAGTGCCCCTCCTCTCCACTTATAAAAGTCCCCCACCTCTCCCACCTCATTTACACTTTCAAGACATTTGGCTCAGCCAAACTCTGCCCAAATACTCTCCCAACATCCCCCTCTTACTCCTAGAAGCCTCACTTTGGGCAGAACTCTTCCCAAGGAAGCCTTTGGCTCAAATCAAAAAGAGTTACCCGATTTTGAGGTAATGTCTTCTCTAATGTTGTTTTGTTTTATTTTTGTTCTCCAACCCCCTAAACTCTTTTTATTCATTTATTTTGTAACAACACCAGTATCATCAATATACTAGTATGTTGTTATAAGAATTATTCGAGCTACACTTACACACACCTACATCTAATGGTTAAAGAAGATACGGTTTCTGTGGATGGAGAATTTCTGCCTCACGAAACGATGATTGTTCAACACTCATATAACACCTTCAAAGGTGGCCATTAAGATGTCACTATTTTTATATATGATATATAATATGTATATGTTTTACTTATGCTTCTGTATTTCTCATTTATGGCATAATTTATGATTTCCATTATGGGTAAAACATGATAATTTCATTTTAGGAAGTGCAGACTACCGCCCCCTCAAAGTGATTTGAATCGTTAATGCGATATGTGGGATGTATAAAGGATGGAGTAAATGGTATTATACACTATGTTATACTGGAATTATATTATATATTTATATCATTATGATTTCGTTCCATTAAATATGAAATTGAAATGAAAGTAGCGTTCATGCGTACGTACGGCTTACCGTCTCCATGAACAGTGCATTTCATTTCTTACCTCTAAATGTTATGTAATATTATAAATGAATGTATATACTGGATATATAAGATATATATGACATATAAATCATGAATATAATTCTGGAGATAATGGATATTGTACCACATAAACAACTTGTAATTATAAGAAGTTTATTGTTGAATCAAGTACCAAAGATCAACAAAACGACCGTTATTAACTTAAATAATTACATAATGTTCATATCATTGTAATAAGTGATATAATAAGGATAATGAAATTGAAAATGGTTCTTAATAAGGTATATATTATCTATAGTTTATTATTCAGGAGGTTAAAGAACGGTTGAGTCAAGTCAGACACAAGGTAAGGGAATTTCATAACCCAACTTCCATTCTTTGGGTTAATCTCCTACTTTCAAATTATGTCATGATATTATTATGTCGTATATTGTATTTATACTTTCTTTATGTGTACATATAGTGAATACACATAATAGATATATTTTATTTAAAAATGATCTTTTTAAGGGACTTCGTCTCAATCTCCATTCATTGAGGCATATTTTGTTTTATACACAAATTTCTTTTGTACAGTGTATAAACCACTTTGACATTTTACGTTTATTCAAAAGGAATCTTTTTATACAAAGCGTTTTACTAATCGACAAAAAGGGAATGTTTTTCTTTCCGTACATATGCAGCGACAATGACTTCTCCGCCGCAGTGACCATTATTTGATTTTCGGCTTCCTCTACAAGCCATCATTTTTTTTATGAAAAATAAATACAATGTTTTAACTTTCTTTTATTTTGGTATTGAAAATGGTTTTGAAAGCGTTTTTATTATATCAATGTGTTGTATTGATATCTTGTGATTGAAATGTGGAAATGTTATGTTTCCTTTATGCATGTTTTATGTGATACGATTATGTTATGGTTTATGATATGTTTAAACCTATTCATATGAGGAATGTATTGGACTTAATAAGTGACGGGTGGAGCCCGCTATTGCTCCTCGATGCATCGGTAGGTCTCATGAGACAACTAGACGTGGAATTGGCCAAGGCCCTTTCTCAATTTGATTTATGGTTTTGGCCGAGGCCTTAATCATTTTAGACGTCTTGGCTGAGGCCTTGACAAAATGTTTCAGAATGTTCGGCATTATACATTCCATCATTATGAAAGTGGTTATTGATATTTCATGTGATTATTCGACCAATATAATATCCATGTGAAGAAGTGAATGGCATTATCTCATTTTACTTTTTCCATATTATGTTGATGTTCAAGTTTAAAAGGCTTTTGTTTTAGTTATACATTGCCTTAAATGTTAATGTTTATTTATGAAAGCTTCCGCTATATTGTTAACCTTACTGAGCATCTGAGCTCACCCCTTTCAATGTTTTAATATTTTTCCAGGATGTGAAGAAGTATTTTATGAATGACCTGCAGGGGTAGTCAAAAAGGGATATGAGTGTGGACTATGAAGACCATGTTATTGTAGTTTGTTTACTTTTTTATGTAATGAAAGAATTATGAATGTATCTAGTGTTTCCAAGTCTACTAAACTAATCGGTCTTTCGAGACTTGATCTTTTGTGATCATGCCAATGTTACGAAGTAATGCACCGACTCTGGGTAGCTGGGGTCGGGGCGTTACACCTAGCAAACTGAGGTGTGTTACTATGGTATCATGAGGGCAGTCCATGTTTTACTTTTAGGTTGGAATTGTTTTAAAACTCATTATGGTGTGATTTTATTTGAAAATTTTTAATTTCCTTTACTTCCCATCATACTCATGTTGTGGTATTTAGATGTATGAATGCATTGTTGTTGAGTTTTTTCAACATTTTAACATTGTATGAGATTAGATATTTGTTCATGTTTAATGGTACATATGATAAGGCCTACCACGTTAGGGATATACCTAATCAGTGCTAGTCTTCATCCACAATCCTATTGGAGGGGGCTTGGGGAGTCACGTCATGGGACCCTTTAGGATGGGGTATGATAGTGTGATACCAAATGAATCAGTTTTTTTTATTACTAGGGTATGTGATTTTTGTTTGGGCCTACAGTGTTAATAGTTTTGTGTTAATATTTTAGGACATAGACCCAAGTGTTGGTGTGGTGGCTAACACGTCCATACCAGAAATATGATAACCATACTTTCTACCTGGAAAATGAGAATATTGGTTGTTGAGAAAATAATAGTGCATTCATCATATAGGAATGCATTGATATTTATATATCCTTCGTGAGTCATCTCTCTATAAATACACATTGACCAAGGTGCATCTGGTTTAATTTTAGTAATTAATCGTGATGTATTCTAACTAGGGTTTAACATAATGTTATGAATGATGATACACTCAGGGATGAGGCTTTAATACATAGACCATTTCTAGTGGTTCTATCTCCAGGTGGTGCACCAGAAATACCACCACCTATTGAGTAGAATATGGTACCCATAGTTCTAGAGGATGAGGTTCCCAGGATGAGCGCACTTCAAAGTTTTAGTGATATATATTCATCATCTTCTAAAAAGATTATAGCAACTGTTTCCTTTTACACATATTGTTACATGATTTTATGTATAATTAAACACCATACTATAATCCAAGGATTGTGAAGTCTAGTGTCTTGGAAGACTAGGTACAAAAAGCTGAATAACATGGGACTAAATAAAACATTTATTAATTTAATCTTCAAAAAGAGATAAGGACTTCCCTTGTGATCATACATCCTCATAGGATAACCTAGGAACAACAAGAACAAATTGATGAGCTAAAATCTTAGTAATGTATAAAACATAAGGATAAAGCTTTAGCACATGGGTTAGAAGGCATGACATAATGATATAAAAATACATGAAACTTGAGAAATCATAATATATAAAAATGGGCGCATATAAACATGGAGTCATAATAAAGTGGAAGAAACATAAAATGATAGTTTATCATGATTCAATTCTTGTTTCACATAGAGGATAACAAATCAAGGATAACCACCAAGATCGTGGCACATGGTAGCACACTTCAAGGATAACTGCCATGACCGTTGAACATAATTTCTCATGATACTCAACTTTACCCAATGCGTTGGATCTCTATTTGGGTGCACCCATCATAAAATGATCAATAATATTCTTGTAACTTATAGAATCTTACATAATCAATCAGGCATAAATATAAGGAATCCCATGGAAATAAATGAGTATCATAATCAAGAATTAGAGCATAACATAACGGGAGTATCATAAAAGTGTCCATGGAAAAAAAGGAATTATACCAACCGTGGACATTCATAAAGTATAATAGTCATATATCATAATAATTTATTCCAAAGTTATGTGATAACATGTAAAATAGTTTTTAAGAAACATTAAAATAAAAATAATTTAGTGTGGTCTAATGAAAATATAAAAGACCATTTAAAACAGAAAAGGGAATATACATTTATATAAAACCATAAATTAATAAAGAATTTTTTCTTGATAAAAAAGTCTTATTTTATAAATATAATGGTTTTTATACAATAAATAGTATAATGTACTTGAAATTGGGAAACAATTTGGGAAGTTCCCTTAAAACGGGTTTACTTATCTATAAGTATTGAAGAGGGAATCACCTAAAAGCATATATATTGCCAAAAGAGACTGTCTAATGGATAATGATACCCAATTTTGGAAATATATAAATCAATTATAAGATGTACATAAACAGAATATATGATTCTATTTGGGTAAGAATATATTAATAATAACCTGAAATAATAATAGTGGTTCTGGTAGAATCCCTTACCTGAAGTCTAATGGTGATCTCCAATTGATATTAATGAACTGAAAAATTAAATTAGGTTCATTAATTAATAATTAAATAAACTATTTTACAGTTAATTTATTTATTTAAACCTTTTTATGTTCATTCCTGGCCATTTTGATGGGTTAAGATGTTCAATTTCATTTTCTGGGTATGTTTGTTTCATGATCGGTTTACTTATATACATGAACGGGAAATCATGTAAAATGAGGATGGCTGTCTAGAATTGGAGTTATATTTCATTATTGAACATCCTAAAGGTTACATGGTTGTAAATTTAATTTGGATACATGTGGTGAAGTTGAATCATTATGTAAATTTTTTGTGACAACATTTTGGGTTAATTGGTGGTTTTTGATCACAACAAACACATTTGGTTTTATAAATCAAAACCATGTGTATGAAAAAATTAAATAACCATAGATGAGATATAATAAATATATTATATTATGGTTCAAACATAATAATGGTTTCATGATCATAGTTTTAGATGGTAAATGATATTAAAAACTCATCGTCATTGAATGTGATAAATTAAAACATATCTGATGGTGTTTTCATTTCTTGTATAAAAGTAGTGTAAAGGAGAGACGACAATAAATTATTCCATTGTCATAAAAAAAGTCCAACACATGTATGGTAAGAGATTTTTCAAAATATTTATATGAGGGAAGATAATTATAGTAAAGAAAATAAAATAACATGAAAAGAAAGTAAAATAATTTAAAAGTGGAATTTACCTCTTGAGTTAATCTTCCTTGAGAGCCTATTAACGGGGGAGAGTTTGGTTTTTTGAGGATTACAAGAGAGCATGAATGTGACGTAGGAGCTCATGAAGTTATTTGATCATAATTTAGGCAAGGAATAAGGATTTAGAGGAGTGAAAAGAAGAGGGTTGTGGGCATGGTTTTTATAGTATTGGGGAGTAGGGTTTTCTAAATATTTTAATGATTATTTTATTATTATCCCACAAGACAAGAAATAGTAATGATTATTGTGACTAATAATATTAATATATTCATGTGTATTAGAACCAATGTTTATTACATCATCTATGACTCAATAAATAGTGTATTTAACATATAAAGCATATATACGATTGTCAGCACCATGAAATGTCTTCCATGAAGTTTTCGAAAAAACGTCATCAATGGGGCTCGAAAGGTACGTGGTGAGACTGTGAATATTTCATGGGGGTAAGTGAAGGTAGTGGAGGCACTAACCTGAAAGGCCTGGACCACATCCCAACATTGATCCCAAGAAGGGGCGCATCCCCCATGGAATAAAGTAATAAATTTATCTATGCCCCTAAAGCGGCTCCCAAGGTACCTATACGCAAATACCTACGCACCACCATGCTATAGCTGAATGAAGTAAATATTTCATATCTGTCCCAAAAGTATCTCCCTAGTCTATCCAAAACACCTTCAGTGAAAAAGGTACTTTCCCGCCACATTACTAGTGAACAATCCACTTGCACGCCCAATCTCCTTGGCCCAGGGTCCTTTATATTACAATAAATAGACCATTGAGGCCTTCATTTGAATGAAAGAATTTCCCTGAAGACTAATTTATGACATGGTCACCCTAGAGTATTTCCCAAGTCTTCCAAAACATCCAAGTTAGTTATTTAACACCTAGATCTAAGTATTTGAAGGAGGATCATAGGCCTTGTGTACTTTTAGTTTTTGAAATCCATAAAACTTGCGTGCCTAAAAAGTCCAACCTCCCTGAATTAGAAAACTTATGCACCACCTATTCCACTCATATGAACTAAATCTCCCCACTTCTTGGAATACCTATGAATACACATCAAGGATTGAGTCATGTCTCACCCAAGTATTAACTTCCTAGTTTATCATCACTTAAATGAAAATCAGGTCCCCCAAGCCTGCTAGCATGCCCATTTTTGAGTACCAATACATACTTGGGCTCCCATATTTTATTCACTTACTCTCTTCAGTCTACAAGACATTAAGCCATCTTCAATTCCATTCATTGTAAGACTTCTTCTTCATAGGATCCCTTGTCTAAAAGGGATTCTATTCAGATCTCCACCAAAACCTCACAACTTATCAGATTGTTGAGAAAGGCACATCATGGTGTCCACTATTTGGTTTTGTATATCCCCAGTCAGAGGTTTCCCAAATTTATTTCACAATAGGGTTAGGATTTAGGGAGTGTATATTAGTTTGTATATCCACAGTCACATGGACCTTTCTCCTAGTAATAGTGTTGTGATGTTCCCAGTTTCGAGGATTAGGGTTTGGGTTATGTCCTCTCCTTTTCGCTTCTATGACCCAGAACCTCCTATCTATGCTAGGGAATTTATGGTTCACACTTGATTTTATATACAAGCAAATGAGAAGTATCCCTCTCCTACTAGGATCCACAAGGGAAACCATCCTAGTGTAAGCCCATAACCTTTCATATAGGAGGTTATAGTCTTACTCCTCCCTAATTAAATCATTTTCAATCCTTCCTTACATTGGACCCTTGTACAAAGTAAAGAGAATAGAGGGAAAGACTATCACCTTGCCCTCTTCCCCAATCGCCTCTCCCTCATCCATCATCACTGCCATAGTAGTTCCCTCATCTACTAGCAGAGGAGAAAAAGTTTGGGTGCATTTGTTGAACCTTTCACATCCTCTTGTGAATCACATCGAGAATAACTCACCTGGGATTAGAGATTCGTGATGATTAAAACATTTTCACAAACAACAATGGTAAATAAACAATGTAAAATATGATTCCCACAATAATTGTTTTTGTAGGAAGCCTTCATTAGATCCCGAACGCACTGGATATCCTCTTCAAGGATCCAACCCTAATTCTCTGAATCGGGGCATCCGCCTTAGTAGTAAGCCCCAAATTAATCCAACAAATTATCAAGTAATCCTTTTTTGGAAGTAATCCCAAACTAGTTTCTCTCAAAGAAATAAACTCTCCTATGAGACTTATTAAACTAAATGGTCTTTGATTCCTTTCTAAAAGGATATGTAAAATGCATCCATAAGGTTCAAACCCAAAACTTCAAATAAACCATGTTCTCCTTAGTCCATATTCCCAATAAGGTATAATCTTACTTGGAACCCCATATTCTTTCCAAGATCCTTGGGTTTCTTAGTCATATGTCCCACACCACACCTTGATTAACCACATTTCTCTTAGATGTCCTTACCACATGAAATTGAATTCTACGGTTAGTTCCTTATCACATGATCATAAAAGTTATAATGTGTGCCATTGATCGTCACTAGACAACAAGGGTTCTGATTCCATTCACAAGGATTCGTAGGAGGCCAAATTTATTGGTATGATTTCAATATCAAAACAAGATTTTGTCTCCCAAGACAAAAATCAATTCCAGAGTGCCCCACTTGGTAACTTAAAAACCAACATAATCATAACGATGATTAAAAGAACATATAAGTAGTATATGAGATGATACCATTAATCGATAACCTTGAATACATACATAAATCTGCATTTATGTAGAACCTCGAATACATACAGATGACTAGAAATTTCACACATGTTAGTAACTTATTGTAATTTCCAAGGGAAAACTATGGTATAGTTGATGAATTAATAAGGATTCATGAAAATATCTCCAATTTATAAAGAGATTCCTTGAGTGACAATACTTCCCCTCAAATGGGTGTTATGAGTCCAACCTCCCACCCTCTTGACCAATGAAAGTTCTTAAGTATTGTAAAAGTCAAAATTAACGAATGCCATCCTTTATAAAGAAGTTCCATTTTGGATAAAAAACTTTTGGATGTTTCCGGTTCCATTAATATATCCAATGGAAATCTCTTGGAAGCAGTGATTCTTAAACTAGAACACATATTTCAAGGAAGTACGAAACACCGATAAATTTCCGTATTTAACTATCCATAAAAAATTCATGTATTTTTAGATGAATCCCAAAATTTCACCGTAGACATATTTCTACATGTAGAATCCTAAAATCAAATAAATATGTCAAAAATAATTTTAAAAAATGATTAATTTAATTTTTAATTAAAATCATAATTTACATGAAAAATATGGAATTTAAAACTATAAATGTGTATATAAAACTTTTTAAAATTACATAATGTCTTATAAAATTATCTAAAAACCAAATACATAAAAATTGTTAATATATGAACAGTTTTCAAGAAAATAAATTTTATTTTTAAATTATTCAATTAATTGTAATTAATTATTTATGACTTACATAAAAACCAATATTTTTACTAGGGTAATATTATCACTTATACAGTAACTAAATTCTATTAATACATTCATGGGTGAGTTTACTATTCATTCAGATGATTTAATATTCATAAGGGTAGGTTACTATTCACTAAAAATTATGTTTGTTCCATCAGACCCCAAAAACTACCTCGATTATAACCGTGTATGTCATATTTTAAAAATTCAAATCAGAAAAGGGACAATATTATTTTTAAAGAGCACATAGTACTTATTATTTTATTTATTTATGATTTCATCTGTTTATATTACATAATTATAAGAATGTAATTTCCATTGATAAAACACTAGGTCATTACATTCTTTCCCCTTAGGATTTCTTCCCTCAAAATTTCATTTTAAATTCAAAACTATAAACAGCTGAACGTACATTTCTTTCATTTCCTTATCTAGTTTCCATGTTTCCCATTTGTACTTATGGTTCTACCATAGTACTTTAACCAGGTGAGTAGTATTGTTATATAGAACTTTTTCTCTATGATCCAAGATCTTCATAGGCTACTCCTCAAAAGAAATATCATTCTACAACTATACTACCTCTGAGAATAGTAAATGTGAAGGATATGGTATGCACTTTATTTAAGAGGGATACATGGAAGAAATAATATACATTAATCATGGTTGGTGGAAGTTCTCGTCAATAGGCCATAACCCCAAAATGATCAATAATCTTGAAGGGGACTATATACCTGGGACAAAGCTTTTCATTATTCTCAACTCTCATGACCTTTTTCCATGGATATATGTAGAGGAATATCGTGTCTCCAAATTTGAACTGAAGCTCTCATCGATGAATTTGGGCATAATACTTTTGTTTAATTTGGGATTACTTGATGTGATACTGAATGGTTTCCCCATTCTACACCATTTCTTCGACCATTTCAGGTCCTAGAAGCTTACTATCACCAACCTCATCCCAGCACGATGGGGTTTGGCACATTTTTCATGTAATGGTCTTTGTATAGTTCCATTCATATGCTCGAGTGGAAAATATTGTTGTAGGATAATTTACCTGTGGAATATATTTCTCTCATAATCAATTGAAGTTAATAAAACACTCTCTCAACATATTTTCCAATGAAAAAATAGTTCACTCAGATTGGCCATCAGTTTGAGGATAATAGGTCGTACTGAAGTTCAGTTCAGTGCTTAGAGCATGATGGAGACCTTTCCTGAAGTTTATGATAAAACTCAGATCTCCATTTGATACATTATAAATAGGTAGTCCATGAATCCTTTCAACATATATTATATATATATATATATATGAATTCTTATCCAATGATACGTCCTCTCGAATTGAGATAAAGTGATATGTCTTTGTAAAACGATCCTCAATGACCCATATAACATCGTTTCCTCAATATTTACTTGGATGTCGAGTGAAAAAGTCCATGGTGATGTTCTAACACGTCCATGTTGGTATGGGTAGTGGTTGAATAATCCCCTTAGACTTCCATCTTTTATCCTTCACTTGCTGACATACCATGGACTTCAGTGTATACATAGAAATCTCTTTCTTTATGTTGTCCTACAAAAAGTTCTTTCAGATATCTCGATACATCTTTGTACTAGGTGAATAGAGAAGGTTGAGCTATGTGAATCATTCAAAATATCATTCATTATTTTTGTATCGCAATGTACACATAATCGTGATCTAAATGTTAAAACTCCTTCCTCAACAATCATGAATTCATAGGATTTCCCTTTTCTAAATACTTCCACCCTTTTCTGATTTTACCTATATTTTCTTTGAGCATCCATTATTTTTGTCATGAGGGATGGTTGAGAAATTATTTGAGAAAGGATTGATGATGGTCCTCACATAATGATTCACATGTCCATCCACTGCAAATCTAATAATATTGGATCATTTTCAATTCTCATCGTTGATAAAGATTCATGATTATTTCTAATTAGAGCATCTTCCACGGTATTTTCCTCACTAGGATGGCAGTGGATTGAGTAGTCCTAATCTATGATGAGATCTAACCATATTTACTACATCTTATTAAGATATTTTTTGTGTGAATATATATTTCATACTCTTTTTATTAGTATATCTCTCACATTTCTCCACATAGAGATAATACTTCCATATTTTTAATGCATAGATCATAGTTTCCAACTTCAGATCGTGTGTGGGATAACTTTTCTCCCATATTTTAAACTGCCTTAAGGCGTAGGCTGTCACATTATCATTATCCATTAGAATACATCATAATACCTTCTTTGAAGCATCACATTACACCTGTTGACACTCCTTTCCGTCATAAAGTCTAAACGACTAAAAAAGGGGAATACATTAGCACAATAAGATTCATCCTTTGAAGAAACATCAAAAATTGGCAAGGGCATGAACAAGGATTCATTTGAGAATGGGATACACGAGATTCATCATGTTCACACAAGTATACTTGTGCGCCACATATTGGTCACACAGGTGACTTGCACTCCCTATTTGATTTTTGCCCAAGGTCTTCATGTAACGCCCCGACCCCAGTTACCCAGAGTCGGTGCATTATTACCTAACATTGGCATGATCACAAGAAAGATCAAATCTCGAAAGACCGATTGGTTTAGTAGCCTTGGAAACACTAGATATAATCATAAAGTTTTACATTACATTTCAAAGTGAAAAACTACTACAACAACAAAGTCTTCATATCCACACTATTAATCCCTCATAATATCCCTGCAAGTCATTCATAATTTACTTCTTCACTACCTGGGAAAAATAAAACATAGAAAAGGGGTGAGCTCAAATGCCCAGTAAGGATGCGGAACATTCAAAATAATCATAAACATTTAAGGCAATGAATTACTAAAACAAAAGCCTTTTAAAATTGAACTTCAACATAGTATGGCAAAAGTAAAATGAAATAATGCCATTTACTTATTCACATGGATATTCTACTAATCGAATAATCACATGCAATATCAATAACCACTTTCATAATGTTGGAATGCATAATGCTAAACTTTAATTTCTTTTCAAGGCCTCGTCCCAAGACCTTGGGGCTAACTGTAACCGGAACCCAACCCGGAGTGCCTCTAATAACCGGACACCAACCCGGAGTGCCTCTAATAACCAGACACCAACCCGGAGTGCCTCTAATAACCGGAGACCAAACCGGAGGGCTTACTTTTACCAGTCCCTAAACTGGAGGGCTTACTTTTACCAGTCCCCAACCTGGAGGGCTTACTTTAACCAGTCCCCAACCTGGAGGGCTTACTTTAACCAGTCCCCAACCTGGAACATACTTGTCCAACACATTCATATGAAGTAAAGGTTGAAATATAACATAAACATTCTTATTTGAACTAGAATACGAAATGTAAATAATTTCACCATAAACTATGAATGGTATAAAAATAGCACATCCACAGTCAAACATATCACAAAACCTTCAATACAATATAGAAGTTTTGTATCATAATAAATCAACTTCAAATAATCTTAAAATCCATCAAAGGATGTTGACATAGATGAAATCAATATTCTTTTTAAAGAAATATCTCCTTTTAATTTGAAATCATTTAAGATCCATATAAAATAAAACATTTTCTTTGAAAATATTCTTATAAGCTTGTAAGGGATGCTTTGACGATTTTATAACGGCGGAAAATAACCGCACCCGCCGTATAAGTTAAAAAAACATTCTTATCTTAATTCTGTCGAAAAGGTTAAAAAGCACCTTGTTTGGAAAACGACAGAAAGATTCCCTTATAAACCTCTTATAAAAAGTCAAACAAGGGTATAAATAAATTTAACCCATATTCTTTTAAATATTAAAAATGTCTTGAAATACATTTTGAAGAAACATGGATGTGGATGATAACGAGATCCCAGTAGATTATTACGTATAAACAGCCTCAGATAATGAAGAGATTGTGAAATAACCCTTACCAATTTGGTAACTTATGAAACATACAACCCATGAAAGAGGTATCATATAATGAATATGTAAATACACATAAATTATAGTGTATTACACAAAGAATATAATTATGGGCAGTACATACACCACACAAAAGGTGATGGTGGCAATATGGCATGAATCTCACGGGAATAAGGAGTGAGATGAAAACCCCTTACCACGTTAATCAACTGAGTCGTATGGCCAAAAGTTAATAACCACCAAACTATTTATAGAATAACATGAATATAAAGATAATCATGATAATATATATCAAATGCCAGTACACAATACACCACTTTCAATAATTTAGTGGCGAATAATGGAAATCTCACGGAATTGAATGTGAGATAAGAAAATCCCTTACCTTGTACTTTTCCTTGGTTGGGGTAGGTTAACCTCCTGTATAATGGTGAAATAATTGTTATTAAATTATACAAGAATCATATTAATATGATATCATATATGATCTTTTAATGTTGCTTTATTAATAATATCTTAGTATTATCGTCGTTTCGGGTGATAACCGATTCGTTTTTTTAAATGTTTGGTTACGTAAGACATGTTTGTAATGGATATATTATATCTTATTCATAATCAGAATGATATTAACATTATTTTTAACCCTAAAATGAGAATAATACTTGAATGGATACGATGGATAATGAATCTCATCGCGTTCGTGGAGACGGTAGTCCGTACGTACGCACGAACGCAACTTCCATTTAATTTTTATTTTAAAAGAATCGAATCCAAATGATACTTAGGTATATTACTATTACAGTATAATAGAATATTTTATATATGTTACTTAAGTTCATTAACACCATCCTTTATACGTTCCATGTGTGGTATGAACGAGTCATATCATTTTAAGGGGGCGGTAGTCCGCACTTCTTCAAATGAAATTATCGTATGTATATACAACATGAAACGAATAATGGTATGAAATAAAATGGAATTACAGAAGCTTATATATAAAATATATATCATTAATATCATATTTAATTACAGTGCCATCATAATGGCCACCATGAGAGGCGGTAAGATGTATTTGAACAATCATCGTTTCGTGAGGCGTTAGTTTTCCATCCACAGAAACATTATGTTCATCATCCATTAGATGGAGTTGTGTGTATGTGTAGTTTGAATCCTTCTTATAACAACATCCTAGTATATTGAGGATACTGGTGTTGTTACAAAAGAAAGGAAATAAAAATAGTTTGGGGGTTGGAGAAGCAAAATAAATGAAAATAATTTAAGAGAAATCGTTACCTTTAATTTAGGTAACTCACTTTGGTTGGAACCAAAGGACTTGTTGAAATGCTTTCTGCCTAAGGGGAAACTTCAAGGAGGAGGAGAGGGATGTGGGGAGCTTAGTTGGGCAGAGTTTTGACGAGCCAAGTGGCTTGAGAGGTGTGAGGAATGAGTAGAAGTGGTCTCCTTTTATAAGGGAGAGGAGGGGCTCTTTAGGAAAGAGTGAAAGTATTACTTTATAATATAATTATATTCGGTTTATAATGGTCCAAAAATCATTGAGGTCGAAGATAAGATGACTCATATTCTAAATAACATCAACCAATAAGAATTGGATAGGTTTTAGATAATATTTTAATCATTATAATATTATTTATTTCAATGATTTATTAATGAGGTAAACATTGCATCATTATTGTGTCATTAATAATTTAACTTATTTGATGTCTAAAAATTATAAATAAAATATCATCATGTAGGAAATCTTTTTAGCTTTCTAATGAATATTTATAATCGAAAATCCAACATGTATAAACCTATGTAAAAATTGTTCTTCTAAAAGATGTAAGCTTATGCCATTTTTATTTTTATTTTAACTTTATTAATATAATGTGTCCCTACCACATACAAGTGGCTCCAAGGGGTCCCCAAATTGACCCAAGGATGCCCATGGTCGGGTATGTGTCCACCAATAAGGTTAGGACACGTTTTAGGGTAATTTTGTATTATTATAATATTATTTTTTAACCCTTATTTACCGGATTTACCCTTTAACCATGGTAAATAAAATATTTACCACAGTAACTATTCAAAATGTCTAAAAATAAAAGTTACCTATTTACACAATTTGGACATCCTGATTCCAAATATGGAATCCATTTTTCTAAATTCAAAACACAGAAGTGGCAGAAATTAATTTAAAATTAATTCCCGCTGTCAAAACAAAAAGCGTGTTTTTAAGAGGTAATAACTATCAAAAGATTGACACTTGTTTATGTTCGGTTTAATTGTAAAATTATGTCCAATGACCAACATTATATTAAAAGGTAAAAATATATTCTAAATATACTTTAAAACCACTCAAATTCATAATTTATCACTATTAATTATTTTGATTAAAAAAGTTGTTTTTAATTAAAATTTAGTAATTTTCACTATTCATCAAAATATGAAAGTTATCCGAAATGTACCAAATTTCACCTTAGGCTAAATTCGATATTCTGAATCCAAAAATGAAGTCCATTTTCAAATATAAAATATATATAATTTCAAAAAGTAGGTATTACTATTCATAACGGCTAGTTTGATTAGTTGTGGTGTGTGTTAAAACTCAAGGTTGCGTACAACACACGCTACTGTATTATTCAAAGAAAGCGTACCGTGGAAGCTTGGGATGTTTCATTTTAAATTTTTTGATGTCCCCATTTAGTCAAAAAGTTTAATATATTGTATTTAAAAAGGGTTCACTATTAAAAGTTGATAAAAGTGCAATACTGAAAATGAATTTGTTCTTGCATTATATCTAAGAAACTCATAATATGGATTCTAAAATTATAAGGATTATATAAAGTTTAAAATTTAGTTAACACTATTCATAACCTCTTTTGAACAGCTTGTTTGGTAAGTCATGGTGCGATTGAACTTGTTGTTGCGTGTAGTGAAAGTTATTGAATTATTTTGAAGAAATAACACACTATAAAATCTTGGGGTGTTACATTCTCCCCTCCTTCAATAAATTGCGTCCTCGCAATTTGAAATTGTTCTTCGAAAATAAAAGGTTGAAAATAAAAAATATATTTGTGGGAAAACCCACATCGGAAATTGGGTTACTAAAATTTAGTCTTAATATGAGGAAAAGAGAAATCAAAGGGTCACCACCAAATTATGATTCTCGATTAGGAGAACATTGGTGGCAATTAGAGACATAAAATCGGAGGAAAAACGTAAATATTTATAGGTAGTGATTGAGGTCATCAATCACAAACAAGTGTATAATTGAGGTCCTTAAATTCATCAATCTATGATGATTTGAAATACCATCGGTTCAACAAAACATAGGGTATTAGGATAACACATTTTTGACGTTTCAAAATATCTTAGTTGAAATCCCACATTGAAAAATGAATTAATGAGGCCTCTATTTAAAATAAAGAGTGGAAAGTATGAAGATTACCGAAAATAACACATACTAGGGTTCCATGTAGGAAAATATGGATATGGAAGAAAAATATAACCATCAATTATCTGATGGAGAGTGGTAGAGAACATGGCTATGAAAAGGCCAACAATCCCAAAGCCATAAATTAGTGATGATTTAAGGTACCATCTAGGACAACATTTTTGTTCCAAGTTCCTTTTATTAATGTTGAGGAATTTATTTATGAGATTGGATAAGATCATAAGGAGATATACTTACTTTATAATTAGAGTTTTATCCACTAATAAATTTCTACCACAAACTCATATTTCACTCTAAAAGATAATAGAATGTAATTTTTTTTTCTATTTATACTATTTGTACAGGGTTCCAAAATAAATGAATTTATAATTCATCTATCAGATCTTTAAAAAAAACTATATTATTTAATCCAGGACATCTCGTGGGCCAGTGGTAGGTGATACACCCTTGTCGCCCTTCGGTTGCGGGTTCAAGTCTCGCAGCCTTGCCGGACGCGACGGGTTGCCGCCCGACCTCCGGGTTGTCCTTTTATGGCAATCCAAAATAATCTAAACTAGAACTATCAAAAATACTTCTGTCCAAACTCACAGTCCAACATTTATAAGGAAGGTAAACATAATGCAGATCCTTTTTACCCCGTAATAGCATATGAATACCTTCATCATGTATTCTTTTAATACACTGAAACATCCTGAATTACCATATTCCTTATTGATTACATTCATTCTCCCTTATTCCATATAGAATGCTGGATATACTTCATCAATCCAAAAATGTTTTAAACCCCAACAATGATGGAATATACAAATCATTAATCAGTTCCAAGGTAGTCAAGAATATCCAATATAATTTTTCCAAAATAATCATGTATTATTCGAAAATCACTACCTCGGTATCAGAACTATATTATGGTTTATCATTCTCTCAACCATATATTTTCCAAAAATTTATCCTGCTATTGAGTCACTTTTCTTTGTTCCACACCATCTCAAATCCTTAATGAAATAGTACTGTAGTACAATCCTTATATACTCCATAATTATTATAACAAGTACATTGTTGATACAACACTCAATTGATATAATCAACATAATAACTCTAATCATTCCTCTTCATCTGTGGTAGTATCATAACTTGATTATTATCCAATAGCATCATTTGCGGCATAGTCTGATGACTGGGACATAGGTTCACGTAGTGTCCAAACTCCTTGCAAATGAAGCATTGTACATTTGAAACCATTTTCTTACCCTTGCAATCATGTACTTTGTGCCCTTTTCCTCCATACTTATAACAAACTCCCATTCCTTTCAGGCAAGTTCCAGGGTGTTTCTTTCCACAGTTACCACATATTGGAAAATTCTTCTTTTCCCTCTTCCCTTTATCCATCTTTCTCTCTTCTATCCTTTTCTTCTCTTGCTTCCCTTCAAAGCCATAGGACTCAGTAAACTCTTTACTTATCTTATCAACACATGATATTATTTCTTCATATGATGATAATAACTGGGAGACTATTTCTCTTATAAATTCTAGCTTAAGACCATGAAAGATATGATCCTTCCTTCTCTTTGGATCATGTGCATTTCTGGAGTTCTCATTCCTTCTACTGGGCGCCATTTCTAAACAATGGAATACACTAGATCAGTTTATGAATCAAAATACATAATCCCATACTTATAAAACACTTAACATAAATTGAACTATTTATGGATATAATCCATAATCATAAAAATGTTTTCTTTGAGGAAGTATATACTCATAAACCCTTCATAATGATTTGTAAAGAAAGTGAGAGTTATCCTAAGCATATCCCTCGGGAGTGTCGTAACCAAGAGTGCAGCAAGGCCCGTTGTCGTGCACCAGTTCCCATTCGAGTCTAGCTCAAAGCGATGTTTTCGGGTTTTACCCCTAGGTACATCTGTGCCAGAGCCGCCTCTACCTGCTCGTATCCAGACAGGGATGTATTGCTCGGAAAACTCACAAAATCTCTACAATACCAAAATTCTAGGAAGTTCTTCTATACTAATCCTCAAAGTTCATCTTAGGTCTACGTGCTCTAATCAGAGTTTATCTAAATCTAGCTTCCAAGGTTTGTACTAAACTTCCTCTGATACCAACTGTAACGCCCCGACCCCAGTTACCCAGAGTCGGTGCATTATTACCTAACATTGGCATGATCACAAGAAAGATCAAATCTCGAAAGACCAATTGGTTTAGTAGCCTTGGAAACACTAGATATAATCATAAAGTATTACATTACATTTCAAAGTGAAAAACTACTACAACAACAAAGTCTTCATATCCACACTATTAATCCCTCATAATATCCCTGCAAGTCATTCATAATTTACTTCTTCACTACCTGGGAAAAATAAAACATAGAAAAGGGGTGAGCTCAAATGCCCAGTAAGGATGCGGAACATTCAAAATAATCATAAACATTTAAGGCAATGAATTACTAAAACAAAAGCCTTTTAAAATTGAACTTCAACATAGTATGGCAAAAGTAAAATGAAATAATGCCATTTACTTATTCACATGGATATTCTACTAATCGAATAATCACATGCAATATCAATAACCACTTTCATAATGTTGGAATGCATAATGCTAAACTTTAATTTCTTTTCAAGGCCTCGTCCCAAGACCTTGGGGCTAACTGTAACCGGAACCCAACCCGGAGTGCCTCTAATAACCGGACACCAACCCGGAGTGCCTCTAATAACCGGACACCAACCCGGAGTGCCTCTAATAACCGGAGACCAAACCGGAGGGCTTACTTTTACCAGTCCCTAACCTGGAGGGCTTACTTTTACCAGTCCCCAACCTGGAGGGCTTACTTTAACCAGTCCCCAACCTGGAGGGCTTACTTTAACCAGTCCCCAACCTGGAACATACTTGTCCAACACATTCATATGAAGTAAAGGTTGAAATATAACATAAACATTCTTATTGGAACTAGCATACGAAATGTAAATAATTTCACCATAAACTATGAATGGTATAAAAATAGCACATCCACAGTCAAACATATCACAAAACCTTCAATACAATATAGAAGTTTTGTATCATAATAAATCAACTTCAAATAATCTTAAAATCCATCAAAGGATGTTGACATAGATGAAATCAATATTCTTTTTAAAGAAATATCTCCTTTTAATTTGAAATCATTTAAGATCCATATAAAATAAAACATTTTCTTTGAAAATATTCTTATAAGCTTGTAAGGGAAGCTTTGACGATTTTATAACGGCGGAAAATAACCGCACCCGCCGTATAAGTTAAAAAAACATTCTTATCTTAATTCTGTCGAAAAGGTTAAAAAGCACCTTGTTTGGAAAACGACGGAAAGATTCCCTTATAAACCTCTTATAAAAAGTCAAACAATGGTATAAATAAATTTAACCCATATTCTTTTAAATATTAAAAATGTCTTGAAATACATTTTGAAGAAACATGGATGTGGATGATAACGAGATCCCAGTAGATTATTACGTATAAACAGCCTCAGATAATGAAGAGATTGTGAAATAACCCTTACCAATTTGGTAACTTATGAAACATACATCCCATGAAAGAGGTATCATATAATGAATATGTAAATACACATAAATTATAGTTTATTACACAAAGAATATAATTATGGGCAGTACATACACCACACAAAAGGTGATGGTGGCAATATGGCATGAATCTCACGGGAATAAGGAGTGAGATGAAAACCCCTTACCACGTTAATCAACTGAGTCGTATGGCCAAAAGTTAATAACCACCAAACTATTTATAGAATAACATTAATATAAAGATAATCATGATAATATATATCAAATGCCAGTACACAATACACCACTTTCAATAATTTAGTGGCGAATAATGGAAATCTCACGGAATTGAATGTGAGATAAGAAAATCCCTTACCTTGTACTTTTCCTTGGTTGGGGTAGGTTAACCTCCTGTATAATGGTGAAATAATTGTTATTAAATTATACAAGAATCATATTAATATGATATCATATATGATCTTTTAATGTTGCTTTATTAATAATATCTTAGTATTATCGTCGTTTCGGGTGATAACCGATTCGTTCTTTTTAAATGTTTGGTTACGTAAGACATGTTTGTAATGGATAGATTATATCTTATTCATAATCAGAATGATATTAACATTATTTTTAACCCTAAAATGAGAATAATACTTGAATGGATACGATGGAGAATGAATCTCATCGCGTTCGTGGAGACGGTAGTCCGTACGTACGCACGAACGCAACTTCCATTTAATTTTTATTTTAAAAGAATCGAATCCAAATGATACTTAGGTATATTACTATTACAGTATAATAGAATATTTTATATATGTTACTTAAGTTCATTAACACCATCCTTTATACGTTCCATGTGTGGTATGAACGAGTCATATCATTTTAAGGGGGCGGTAGTCCGCACTTCCTCAAATGAAATTATCGTATGTATATACAACATGAAACGAATAATGGTATGAAATAAAATGGAATCACAGAAGCTTATATATAAAATATATATCATTAATATCATATTTAATTACAGTGCCATCATAATGGCCACCATGAGATGCGGTAAGATGTATTTGAACAATCATCGTTTCGTGAGGCGTTAGTTTTCCATCCACAGAAACATTATGTTCATCATCCATTAGATGGAGTTGTGTGTATGTGTAGTTTGAATCCTTCTTATAACAACATCCTAGTATATTGAGGATACTGGTGTTGTTACAAAAGAAAGGAAATAAAAATAGTTTGGGGGTTGGAGAAGCAAAATAAATGAAAATAATTTAAGAGAAATCGTTACCTTTAATTTAGGTAACTCACTTTGGTTGGAACCAACGGACTTGTTGAAATGCTTTCTGCCTAAGGGGAAACTTCAAGGAGGAGGAGAGGGATGTGGGGAGCTTAGTTGGGCAGAGTTTGGACGAGCCAAGTGGCTTGAGAGGTGTGAGGAATGAGTAGAAGTGGTCTCCTTTTATAAGGGAGAGGAGGGGCTCTTTAGGAAAGAGTGAAAGTATTACTTTATAATATAATTATATTCGGTTTATAATGGTCCAAAAATCATTTAGGTCGAAGATAAGATGACTCATATTCTAAATAACATCAACCAATAATAATTGGATAGGTTTTAGATAATATTTTAATCATTATAATATTATTTATTTCAATGATTTATTAATGAGGTAAACATTGCATCATTATTGTGTCATTAATAATTTAACTTATTTGATGTCTAAAAATTATAAATAAAATATCATCATGTAGGAAATCTTTTTAGCTTTCTAATGAATATTTATAATCGAAAATCCAACATGTATAAACCTATGTAAAAATTGTTCTTCTAAAAGATGTAAGCTTATGCCATTTTTATTTTTATTTTAACTTTATTAATATAATGTGTCCCTACCACATACAAGTGGCTCCAAGGGGTCCCCAAATTGACCCAAGGATGCCCATGGTCGGGTATGTGTCCACCAATAAGGTTAGGACACGTTTTAGGGTAATTTTGTATTATTATAATATTATTTTTTAACCCTTATTTACCGGATTTACCCTTTAACCATGGTAAATAAAATATTTACCACAGTAACTATTCAAAATGTCTAAAAATAAAAGTTACCTATTTACACAATTTGGACATCCTGATTCCAAATATGGAATCCATTTTTCTAAATTCAAAACACAGAAGTGGCAGAAATTAATTTAAAATTAATTCCCGCTGTCAAAACAAAAAGCGTGTTTTTAAGAGGTAATAACTATCAAAAGATTGACACTTGTTTATGTTCGGTTTAATTGTAAAATTATGTCCAATGACCAACATTATATTAAAAGGTAAAAATATATTCTAAATATACTTTAAAACCACTCAAATTCATAATTTATCACTATTAATTATTTTGATTAAAAAAGTTGTTTTTAATTAAAATTTAGTAATTTTCACTATTCATCAAAATATGAAAGTTATCCGAAATGTACCAAATTTCACCTTAGGCTAAATTCGATATTCCGAATCCAAAAATGAAGTCCATTTTCAAATATAAAATATATATAATTTCAAAAAGTAGGTATTACTATTCATAACGGCTAGTTTGATTAGTTGTGGTGTGTGTTAAAACTCAAGGTTGCGTACAACACACGCTACTGTATTATTCAAAGAAAGCGTACCGTGGAAGCTTGGGATGTTTCATTTTAAATTTTTTGATGTCCCCATTTAGTCAAAAAGTTTAATATATTGTATTTAAAAAGGGTTCACTATTAAAAGTTGATAAAATTGCAATACTGAAAATGAATTTGTTCTTGCATTATATCTAAGAAACTCATAATATGGATTCTAAAATTATAAGGATTATATAAAGTTTAAAATTTAGTTAACACTATTCATAACCTCTTTTGAACAGCTTGTTTGGTAAGTCATGGTGCGATTGAACTTGTTGTTGCGTGTAGTGAAAGTTATTGAATTATTTTTAAGAAATAACACACTATAAAATCTTGGGGTGTTACATTCTCCCCTCCTTCAATAAATTGCGTCCTCGCAATTTGAAATTGTTCTTCGAAAATAAAAGGTTGAAAATAAAAAATATATTTGTGGGAAAACCCACATCGGAAATTGGGTTACTAAAATTTAGTCTTAATATGAGGAAAAGAGAAATCAAAGGGTCACCACCAAATTATGATTCTCGATTAGGAGAACATTGGTGGCAATTAGAGACATAAAATCGGAGGAAAAACGTAAATATTTATAGGTAGTGATTGAGGTCATCAATCACAAACAAGTGTATAATTGAGGTCCTTAAATTCATCAATCTATGATGATTTGAAATACCATCGGTTCAACAAAACATAGGGTATTAGGATAACACATTTTTGACGTTTCAAAATATCTTAGTTGAAATCCCACATTGAAAAATGAATTAATGAGGCCTCTATTTAAAATAAAGAGTGGAAAGTATGAAGATTACCGAAAATAACACATACTAGGGTTCCATGTAGGAAAATATGGATATGGAAGAAAAATATAACCATCAATTATCTGATGGAGAGTGGTAGAGAACATGGCTATGAAAAGGCCAACAATCCCAAAGCCATAAATTAGTGATGATTTAAGGTACCATCTAGGACAACATTTTTGTTCCAAGTTCCTTTTATTAATGTTGAGGAATTTATTTATGAGATTGGATAAGATCATAAGGAGATATACTTACTTTATAATTAGATTTTTATCCACTAATAAATTTCTACCACAAACTCATATTTCACTCTAAAAGATAATAGAATGTAATTTTTTTTTCTATTTATACTATTTGTATAGGGTTCCAAAATAATTGAATTTATAATTCATCTATCAGATCTTAAAAAAAACTATATTATTTAATCCAGGACATCTCGTGGGCCAGTGGTAGGTGATACACCCTTGTCGCCCTTCGGTTGCGGGTTCAAGTCTCGCAGCCTTGCCGGACGCGACGGGTTGCCGCCCGACCTCCAGGTTGTCCTTTTATGGCAATCCAAAATAATCCAAACTAGAACTATCAAAAATACTTCTGTCCAAACTCACAGTCCAACATTTATAAGGAAGGTAAAAATAATGCAGATCCTTTTTACCCCGTAATAGCATATGAATACCTTCATCATGTATTCTTTTAATACACTGAAACATCCTGAATTACCATATTCCTTATTGATTACATTCATTCTCCCTTATTCCATATAGAATGCTGGATATACTTCATCAATCCAAAAATGTTTTAAACCCCAACAATGATGGAATATACAAATAATTAATCAGTTCCAAGGTAGTCAAGAATATCCAATATAATTTTTCCAAAATAATCATGTATTATTCGAAAATCACTACCTCGGTATCAGAACTATATTATGGTTTATCATTCTCTCAACCATATATTTTCCAAAAATTTATCCTGCTATTGAGTCACTTTTCTTTGTTCCACACCATCTCAAATCCTTAATGAAATAGTACTGTAGTACAATCCTTATATACTCCATAATTATTATAACAAGTACATTGTTGATACAACACTCAATTGATATAATCAACATAATAACTCTAATCATTCCTCTTCATCTGTGGTAGTATCATAACTTGATTATTATCTAATAGCATCATTTGCGGCATAGTCTGATGACTGGGACATAGGTTCGCGTAGTGTCCAAACTCCTTGCAAATGAAGCATTGTACATTTGAAACCATTTTCTTACCCTTGCAATCATGTACTTTGTGCCCTTTTCCTCCACACTTATAACAAACTCCCATTCCTTTCAGGCAAGTTCCAGGGTGTTTCTTTCCACAGTTACCACATATGGGAAAATTCTTCTTTTCCCTCTTCCCTTTATCCATCTTTCTCTCTTCTATCCTTTTCTTCTCTTGCTTCCCTTCAAAGCCATAGGACTCAGTAAACTCTTTACTTATCTTATCAACACATGATATTATTTCTTCATATGATGATAATACATGGGAGACTATTTCTCTTATAAATTCTAGCTTAAGACCATGAAAGATATGATCCTTCCTTCTCTTTGGATCATGTGCATTTCTAGAGTTCTCATTCCTTCTACTGGGCGCCATTTCTAAACAATGGAATACACTAGATCAGTTTATGAATCAAAATACATAATCCCATACTTATAAAACACTTAACATAAATTGAACTATTTATGGATATAATCCATAATCATAAAAATGTTTTCTTTGAGGAAGTATATACTCATAAACCCTTCATAATGATTTGTAAAGAAAGTGAGAGTTATCCTAAGCATATCCCCCGGGAGTGTCATAACCAAGAGTGCAGCAAGGCCCGTTGTCGTGCACCAGTTCCCGTTCGAGTCTAGCTCAAAGCGGTGTTTTCGGGTTTTACCCCTAGGTACATCTGTGCCAGAGCCGCCTCTACCTGCTCGTATCCAGACAGGGATGTATTGCTCGGAAAACTCACAAAATCTCTACAATACCAAAATTCTAGGAAGTTCTTCTATACTAATCCTCAAAGTTCATCTTCGGTCTACGTGCTCTAATCAGAGTTTATCTAAATCTAGCTTCCAAGGTTTGTACTAAACTTCCTCTGATACCAACTGTAACGCCCCGACCCCAGTTACCCAGAGTCGGTGCATTATTACCTAACATTGGCATGATCACAAGAAAGATCAAATCTCGAAAGACCGATTGGTTTAGTAGCCTTGGAAACACTAGATATAATCATAAAGTTTTACATTACATTTCAAAGTGAAAAACTACTACAACAACAAAGTCTTCATATCCACACTATTAATCCCTCAAAATATCCCTGCAAGTCATTCATAATTTACTTCTTCACTACCTGGGAAAAATAAAACATAGAAAAGGGGTGAGCTCAAATGCCCAGTAAGGATGCGGAACATTCAAAATAATCATAAACATTTAAGGCAATGAATTACTAAAACAAAAGCCTTTTAAAATTGAACTTCAACATTGTATGGCAAAAGTAAAATGAAATAATGCCATTTACTTATTCACATGGATATTCTACTAATCGAATAATCACATGCAATATCAATAACCACTTTCATAATGTTGGAATGCATAATGCTAAACTTTAATTTCTTTTCAAGGCCTCGTCCCAAGACCTTGGGGCTAACTGTAACCGGAACCCAACCCGGAGTGCCTCTAATAACCGGACACCAACCCGGAGTGCCTCTAATAACCGGACACCAACCCGGAGTGCCTCTAATAACCGGAGACCAAACCGGAGGGCTTACTTTTACCAGTCCCTAACCTGGAGGGCTTACTTTTACCAGTCCCCAACCTAGAGGGCTTACTTTAACCAGTCCCCAACCTGGAGGGCTTACTTTAACCAGTCCCCAACCTGGAACATACTTGTCCAACACATTCATATGAAGTAAAGGTTGAAATATAACATAAACATTCTTATTGGAACTAGCATACGAAATGTAAATAATTTCACAATAAACTATGAATGGTATAAAAATAGCACATCCACAGTCAAACATATCACAAAACCTTCAATACAATATAGAAGTTTTGTATCATAATAAATCAACTTCAAATAATCTTAAAATCCATCAAAGGATGTTGACAGAGATGAAATCAATATTCTTTTTAAAGAAATATCTCTTTTTAATTTGAAATCATTTAAGATCCATATAAAATAAAACATTTTCTTTGAAAATATTCTTATAAGCTTGTAAGGGAAGCTTTGACGATTTTATAACGGCGGAAAATAACCGCACCCGCCGTATAAGTTAAAAAAACATTCTTATCTTAATTCTGTCGAAAAGGTTAAAAAGCACCTTGTTTGGAAAACGACGGAAAGATTCCCTTATAAACCTCTTATAAAAAGTCAAACAAGGGTATAAATAAATTTAACCCATATTCTTTTAAATATTAAAAATGTCTTGAAAAACATTTTGAAGAAACATGGATGTGGATGATAACGAGATCCCAGTAGATTATTACGTATAAACAGCCTCAGATAATGAAGAGATTGTGAAATAACCCTTACCAATTTGGTAACTTATGAAACATACAACCCATGAAAGAGGTATCATATAATGAATATGTAAATACACATAAATTATAGTGTATTACACAAAGAATATAATTATGGGCAGTACATACACCACACAAAAGGTGACGGTGGCAATATGGCATGAATCTCACGGTAATAAGGAGTGAGATGAAAACCCCTTACCACGTTAATCAACTGAGTCGTATGGCCAAAAGTTAATAACCACCAAACTATTTATAGAATAACATGAATATAAAGATAATCATGATAATATATATCAAATGCCAGTACACAATACACCACTTTCAATAATTTAGTGGCGAATAATGGAAATCTCACGGAATTGAATGTGAGATAAGAAAATCCCTTACCTTGTACTTTTCCTTGGTTGGGGTAGGTTAACCTCCTGTATAATGGTGAAATAATTGTTATTAAATTATACAAGAATCATATTAATATGATATCATATATGATCTTTTAATGTTTCTTTATTAATAATATCTTAGTATTATCGTCGTTTCGGGTGATAACCGATTCGTTCTTTTTAAATGTTTGGTTACGTAAGACATGTTTGTAATGGATAGATTATATCTTATTCATAATCAGAATGATATTAACATTATTTTTAACCCTAAAATGAGAATAATACTTGAATGGATACGATGGAGAATGAATCTCATCGCGTTCGTGGAGACGGTAGTCCGTACGTACGCACGAACGCAACTTCCATTTAATTTTTATTTTAAAAGAATCGAATCCAAATGATACTTAGGTATATTACTAGTACAGTATAATAGAATATTTTATATATGTTACTTAAGTTCATTAACACCATCCTTTATACGTTCCATGTGTGGTATGAACGAGTCATATCATTTTAAGGGGGCGGTAGTCCGCACTTCCTCAAATGAAATTATCGTATGTATATACAACATGAAACGAATAATGGTATGAAATAAAATGGAATCACAGAAGCTTATATATAAAATATATATCATTAATATCATATTTAATTACAGTGCCATCATAATGGCCACCATGAGAGGCGGTAAGATGTATTTGAACAATCATCGTTTCGTGAGGCGTTAGTTTTCCATCCACAGAAACATTATGTTCATCATCCATTAGATGGAGTTGTGTGTATGTGTAGTTTGAATCCTTCTTATAACAACATCCTAGTATATTGAGGATACTGGTGTTGTTACAAAAGAAAGGAAATAAAAATAGTTTGGGGGTTGGAGAAGCAAAATAAATGAAAATAATTTAAGAGAAATCGTTACCTTTAATTTAGGTAACTCACTTTGGTTGGAACCAAAGGACTTGTTGAAATGCTTTCTGCCTAAGGGGAAACTTCAAGGAGGAGGAGAGGGATGTGGGGAGCTTAGTTGGGCAGAGTTTGGACGAGCCAAGTGGCTTGAGAGGTGTGAGGAATGAGTAGAAGTGGTCTCCTTTTATAAGGGAGAGGAGGGGCTCTTTAGGAAAGAGTGAAAGTATTACTTTATAATATAATTATATTCGGTTTATAATGGTCCAAAAATCATTGAGGTCTAAGATAAGATGACTCATATTCTAAATAACATCAACCAATAATAATTGGATAGGTTTTAGATAATATTTTAATCATTATAATATTATTTATTTCAATGATTTATTAATGAGGTAAACATTTCATCATTATTGTGTCATTAATAATTTAACTTATTTGATGTCTAAAAATTATAAATAAAATATCATCATGTAGGAAATCTTTTTAGCTTTCTAATGAATATTTATAATCGAAAATCCAACATGTAGAAACCTATGTAAAAATTGTTCTTCTAAAAGATGTAAGCTTATGCCATTTTTATTTTTATTTTAACTTTATTAATATAATGTGTCCCTACCACATACAAGTGGCTCCAAGGGGTCCCCAAATTGACCCAAGGATGCCCATGGTCGGGTATGTGTCCACCAATAAGGTTAGGACACGTTTTAGGGTAATTTTGTATTATTATAATATTATTTTTTAACCCTTATTTACCGGATTTACCCTTTAACCATGGTAAATAAAATATTTACCACAGTAACTATTCAAAATGTCTAAAAATAAAAGTTACCTATTTACACAATTTGGACATCCTGATTCCAAATATGGAATCCATTTTTCTAAATTCAAAACACAGAAGTGGCAGAAATTAATTTAAAATTAATTCCCGCTGTCAAAACAAAAAGCGTGTTTTTAAGAGGTAATAACTATCAAAAGATTGACACTTGTTTATGTTCGGTTTAATTGTAAAATTATGTCCAATGACCAACATTATATTAAAAGGTAAAAATATATTCTAAATATACTTTAAAACCACTCAAATTCATAATTTATCACTATTAATTATTTTGATTAAAAAAGTTGTTTTTAATTAAAATTTAGTAATATTCACTATTCATCAAAATATGAAAGTTATCCGAAATGTACCAAATTTCACCTTAGGCTAAATACGATATTCCGAATCCAAAAATGAAGTCCATTTTCCAATATAAAATATATATAATTTCAAAAAGTAGGTATTACTATTCATAACGGCTAGTTTGATTAGTTGTGGTGTGTGTTAAAACTCAAGGTTGCGTACAACACACGCTACTGTATTATTCAAAGAAAGCGTACCGTGGAAGCTTGGGATGTTTCATTTTAAATTTTTTGATGTCCCCATTTAGTCAAAAAGTTTAATATATTGTATTTAAAAAGGTTTCACTATTAAAAGTTGATAAAAGTGCAATAATGAAAATGAATTTGTTCTTGCATTATATCTAAGAAACTCATAATATGGATTCTAAAATTATAAGGATTATATAAAGTTTAAAATTTAGTTAACACTATTCATAACCTCTTTTGAACAGCTTGTTTGGTAAGTCATGGTGCGATTGAACTTGTTGTTGCGTGTAGTGAAAGTTATTGAATTATTTTGAAGAAATAACACACTATAAAATCTTGGGGTGTTACACTTCAGTTGCCTATAAATTCCCCCTCTGGGCTCCCCATTTCAAGGAAGAAAAATTCAAAATGTCAGATTTAAGATCCCAGTGCCCTAGTCTCAACTTGATGTCTTCCGAACACTTCTAAGGTAATTTCTTACCTAGAATGGAAGATCTAAAGAGGGGGAACATTGACTAAGTGTTGAAATTCCCCAACACTTGCGCGCCTAAGTGTTTAACTCTTAAGGGAAATGAAGACACTTGCGCACCACATTATCCCTTCAACAAAACTTGTGCGAAACACTTTTGGAAGCCATTAGGGATAATAATAGGGGCTTGAGCCAAGTCTCACCCAAGTATTACCCTATGGGTTTACCATCGCGCAAGTACACATGGGTCGTGCAAGTATACTTGCGCGACCAATACTTGCGCTCCCCAACAGGACTTGCGCGCCTACCTCTTTTTGAGTGGCCCTCCTGCTTATTCAATTCTTTTCTTCAAATACACCTCTCCTTTTCAACATTTATATTTGAAACCCCACTTCGAGGCCAATTTTTGCATGGTTACTTTGTTGGATTCCTTATCTGAAAGGAATTTTGTGGAACATATCTCAAAACGCATTGATTTACATATCATTATTTCACTATGGTTAGATATTTAATTGATTCAAACTCATCCTTTAAAGATGAGAATATCTTTAATCCGGGCAAAATACTTAAGTGTGTGCCCCAGGTTCCCTAAACTGGGCATCCTCTTTAAGAGTAAGCCCTAGTCTAAGTTCCCTTAAATGGTCCTCCTTTTCATGAGTAAGCCCCAGTCACAAGATCTTTAATCTGGGAATCTTTCTTAGGAGTAAGCCCCATGTTCCCAAATCTGGGCATCCTCTTTAAGAGTAAGCCCCAAATTATAAATTTCATATAACCTGGGTCTCCTCTTTAGGAGTAAGCCCTAGTCATAATTTACTTCTTATTTAGGCACCCTTATTAGGAGTAAAACCCAATCATAAGTCCACTATAATTTGGGCATCCGTCTCAGGAGTAAGCTCTAAGTAAAGTATCCAAATCTCCATAAAGCACATATACCTTTATGGACCTTGTTCCTGGGTTTCTTCCCTGAAGTAAATCCCAATACTCATCTATCTGGGCAGTCATACATACATAAGCCCCACATTATTTCTTATGTTTTCATCTTTCGTGGAACAATCGTCAGGTTTTACTGATACCTCTTGTTTCTCACACGGAACAAGACTCATGTGTGCTTAGAGTGTAAAAGTAATTATGACATCATTATGTGGGCCATCAATCGTGAATAATCCTCATACTTCTTCACTCGAACAACATGGGTTATGATTCCTTTTCTAAACAAGGATACATAGGTATCCCATCTGTGGGTACGATCCCAGCTCTGAAATAATCCATGTCCTTCTAAACGACAATAAAATTCATGTGCCCCACTGAGTGGCTTTAAAACTAGTATGGTTATCATAATGAATAAGAGATTTATATATAATGTGTTGAAGGATACCATTGAATAATAATCTCTAACAAATACAGATGATTCTCTATCGATGAAAAACCCCAAATACATATAAAAGAATCTCTAAATGCCATACATATCAATCATTGATTGTTAGATCTAAAGGAAAGCTCATTTTCATACTTGGTAATTTAATAAGGATTCATGAACATAACTCAAATCTATAAAGAGAGTCATAAAGTAGATAATAATTCACCCCAAAAGGTGTGATGAGCCCGACCCCCCATCCTCTCGACCAATGCAAATTCTTAAGCCTCATCGGTTCACAAATAATGAGCACCTAACTTTGGAAAGTAGGTCCAAATGGATATAGAATCATTGTATTTTTTCTGTTATATGAACAAACCCATTATAAAAAGATTGGAATGTTTTAACCTTAATCAAACATGGTCATCTCCATTTCCAGAGGAAACAAAATATAGTGAACCCGATGTGAATCCTTAACCAAGTTAAAATTGTGTTTTACTTATTTGTTAGGCCCCTATATAAACTCAACGAGAGGGTCAACAAAAAATCAATAAAATATGTGCTCATCCAAAAGATGTATTGGATGAATTCATCTTGATTATGTCTGTTATATCAAACAAGCACTCGTTTCCATGATCTCTCTGTGTTACAGAAATGGGTTCTCTAATGTTCACACCTGTGAATGTAGTTGCTGCTACTCCTGTTGGATCTTCGCCCGCTCTGAGGACAACATCACCTACTCAACATATTCAACGCTGGGTATCAAATGAAATGGTTAAGGAATACCATCAACATAGTACCATTCTAACTCTGGAGGCTTCTCAAAAAGGCCTACAAGTCAATAACTTACCCTGGTTGTCTGGACAATGACGACCGGTGATCAAGAAGCAGGTGGTGCCAACCACCTTCTCCAACCATTTCAGGTCATTATCCCCAAAAAAGAATCACCAGTCCCTCCAATATTATGGGTAGGTGAATGAGAAGGTCACTCAAGGAATTAATTCATGGAGACAGGGGTACTTCCCGAGGGATCCCTTCAACAATCGCCGCCAAAATTGTGCAGCATTGCTCCCTTAACATGATGAGGGTATCGCTATTAGGGGTTCGGCATAGGTCCCTTAGACCCGAGCATGCAAGACTAACCGCTAGAGGCAAAATATAGTCAATAGGGAGCAGGTTATTACTTCTACCCCCTTCGAAAAAGTCCATCAAGCCAACTTGATGGCAAGCAACGAGCGAGCACAAACACACATCCGTCCCTATGTTACTGCCCAGTAGACTCGTCTGGAAGAAACACGCCAATCCCACCAGGAAATTCCAGTGGAGTATTATAGGCAGGAATATACACCTGTTTATAACTCATCAATTAGTCAGTAGGTTTGTTTGACTACAACTAAAGAAGCTCACCGATCTGATATGGTGGCAACTGATAAGTAGGAACATACTCCTGTTTACAATCAAATATTCTGTCAGCAGTCACATCTTCCATTATTGAAGGAAAGACGTCAACCATACATGATGAAGAATACACAGCAGAAACATACACCTGCCAATGTTAATCAAGCCTACCAATAGTCTCATTTGGTAGCACTCGAAGAAGTCATTCGGAAAGCTTCGACAAAAAATTTGGAGTAGACTCAACTCTCTGCCCCCACACATTAATACTGTTAGAAATCACTGATAAGAAAAGAACGACATGAGTAAGAATAAACACCTACTCCAAGAACATAATGGACTTATATTCCCGTTCTGACAGCTAAAGTCACCAAGCACATTCTAATAATGGTGAAAGAGCAGAAGAAAAACCCTGCTCATATTCTGGATGATTGTCAGAATATTATAACAGCTTCAGTAGCATCACAGGGAAAGAAATGAAAATCTATCACTACCAGTAGAGTGACACATCAACATATCACTCCAGAATAGATACACACCTCTGTTACAGTCCAAGAGGGTTTTGGGGCATTCTCCGCCATTTCATACTGACAATCAAGTCAGGCACATACAACTGATTTGAATGGAGATAATCAGCCTAACCTAACTATTTCTCCTGACCAGGCACATACACCTTCCCATAATAACCACTTTTGTCAACAAATGGTTCCCAATGTGAGTAAGAAGAATTCTAAGAAAAATACTCATTCGACACAGCCAAGAAATAAAGGGCCAATCTATAACAAGGCCTTGATCGATGCTGGAGTCCATGAAGCCCTCATAAAATTATATGTTGGAACTCAATATTCTACTCTCTCATTTCCCAATAGTGGGAAAATTAATACCGAAGGTATTCATCAGAAACTTTTTCATGAAGTCTTGCTTCATGACAGTTCGGTCGATCTCAAAGTATCATCTTCAGATGTGGCCACATGAAAACCTTTTTGTGGCCAAAAGATCAAGGAGAAAAAGGTTTAATATTTTGCTGTAACCCACCAGGGTGGTCCTCCACATGATGATGAATTTAGCTGCAAAAGTCCTTTCCACAGTAGTAATTTGAATTGCCTGGAAAATTCTTCAAAGTACAATGCAGTAACGAGAAATCCCTCTTATCTTGAGGGACTTGCAAATGTGAAGTCAGTCATGTATGATGCTTTACCGCTTGCAGGTGAAATACTTTCTCAATCTAAAGATAGCCTGGGGTGTAGGTCATTCTCCGAACCACCCATGGGTCATTCATCTTCTAGTCTGGTAAATGAATTCTCTACCAATCTTGTTGAATCTGATGAAGCAACAAGGAATCACCATATTTGGTCTAATCAAGTAGAAGATTCATCATTTAATGAAAAAGAGGAAGTACTGAATATGAGAAAACAATTGGTGAGTGTTGAAGTGCCAGTTATGTTTTGGCCTTTGGCTTACTCTTAGTATGGCATTCCAAAGATGTTGATGGATGATTGTATTCATGATATTTTTCTCAACATGTGGAAAAATCTTTGTAAGTTGAAACAGAAAATACTATCTTATTATGAATATGAAAATCATGTTAAGATAATAGAATGGTTACAACTCCAAATTGATTTGGCCTCAATCTCAATTTCTCGATATCTGAAGGCTGAAAAGCAGTAGATAGACTTTCTGCATTCATGCCTTGGTGCACTAAAAATAGTGAATCAGTTAATTTCTAATGCCCCATCTGATATTCATATCAGGGGATTGGGTGTTCATGGAGCACTGCACTTCACTGTACTCTCCAGTCAACAAAGCCCGCCAAAACTGGTCTCATGCAAAGTTATTGCCCATGGTCAGCCACAACCAATTGGTTTTGTTTGTAATCAAAGGCTTGTTCAGGAACATGCCTCAACTAGTTATTCCCAATGTCAGGCATACCAAGAACAAGTTGTCGAATTACTCTTTCATCAGGAAAATGATAATATCAAACAAGATTCTCGTTTAGAACGAGCACATCATCAGGTGAAAAAAGTGTTAGAAATCATCCATGGTCATTTGAGCCCGATGATTTGAGTGGATGTAGGTAGATACATCCATCCAATTTCCGAACTATAGTATACAAGATCAGGACTGTTTTTAAGAAAGTCTCAGATGTATCAGCTCAAGAACCACCCTAGCTTTCCAAACTGTGGAATCTTTTAACCCATCCCTCAGAATCAAAAAATAGGGTTCGAGGAGTTTATCAGGAATAGAAGAAAATATCATAATCCACCGGACTGGTGAATTTTTCAATTCCTCAATCTCTTCCTCAGAAAAAGTCAGTATTCTGTCGATTAAGGAAGAATACTCAAGAGAAATGAAGAGCCAAATTATCATAAGAATCCATCAAAATTATGGTTCGTCAAGAAGTTCATGAGGGATCAACTCAACAGAAGGCAGTGTCTCATCAGGGACATGAAAAAAGTCAGTGTCACAAAAATGCCGATAGAAGGGATGCAATGCGTTATGAATCAATAAATTTATTCAATGCCATTGTTGTTGATCCTCTAGAACATGAGGCTCACTCAGAGGGATTAGATGAAGAAGTTCGTTCCCAAGAGGTTGTACACACATAGGCAAATGAAGAAGGTGTGCATACACGAAATCAAAGGCTTACCCAGAATCTAGGTATTCATTCAAATAATCAACTTCCCCCTCTCTAAAAGGCATAGAAATATGGGAAAGGAAAGATTAAGGATACATTTCATCCTTCCTTTGGATAAGGCCAATCACTCTCACTTGAGCAAATACATGCATAACAGGAGGATGAAATGAAGGAATTAAAGTGGTTGAATGTTGAACTACTTCAAGGTAGTCTTCCTCCTAAGCATGATGAATTCAGTTAGCCAAGTTAATTTGTTACAGATACTGAGATGGATCAAGAATATCCTACTTTACTAGTACTCCCTCACAGGTCTAATCCTTTGAGTCAAGCACAACAACAATCGGTGGTGCTACTGTCAGTTGCAGTACCGACCACCACACCTATCCAAGCACAAGTTATTGCACCTCCCTAGGTCCAAGCTCAACCGGATGTTTCTCAGATGTTAATAACTACTATTGAGTCATTACCAGCTCAGTTGGAAGCTATATAAGGAATGAGTGAAAAATTCAACCAGAAAAGAGAGCTTACCCTGAATGGTTTTATGAAATTAATCCCCCATCAAAATTTTCATGTACCACACTCCCAATATTTAATGGTTTGGTAGACGCAGAGCAACACTTAACACATTTCGATTCTATTTGTGATCCAATTATGGAAACCCCTCAGCAATAGGAAGAAGTTAAGGTCATGTGTTTTGTACAGTCATTACAAGGACCTGCTTTTGTCTGGTATACAAGCTTGCAATCCCAGTCAATTACTGGATGGAGAGATCTCCTTTAATGATTTATTCTTCAATTCAGCTCAACATTTCCAAAGAAAAAATTTTTGATCTTACAAATTGTAAGTAAAGGTAGAATGAAAGGGTTTTAGATTTCATTGCTCACTAGAAGAGATTAACATATTCCCTGAGCTTAGTACTCATCAAGATGAATTGTTTCCAATATGTGTGGCAAATTTGCGTGTTGAGTTACGCACACGATTAATCCCTGTGAAATAAACAGGAGGGTTTCAAGACCTTATTTATATTGCTCAACAGATTGAAGACCCTCTTAAAAAGACTAAGGAGAAAAATCATGTACTTCCATCTATTTCAGGAAGGAGAATAGGTGTAGAAGAGACTACTACAGTTATGCTTAAACAGGCACATATACCTACTTATACTTCAAAACCATCATCTTATCGAAGGGATACTCCTCATGAGCATCAAAAAAAGAGGCCATTTCATCAAGATGATCAAAGAGATCAAATATGGGAATAATTTGAGGAGTTATAGATCAAATTATATACTTTCCGAAATGAAAATGTTCCTAGTTACTTCATTTCGGCACTGGAAAATAATTTGGTTCAATTGCCTAGGCCCAAAAGGTCAAACAAGGAAGGAGATGAAGACCGCCCCACCTATTTCCCATTTCATCAGATTTTGGGGCATCCCATTCAGAAGTGTTTTGTCTTCAAAGACCTACTACAAAAAATGGTGGACTCAAGACAAGTAATATTGAATGGTTCTTCAGCTCAGCGATCATGTGTTACTACTACAGATCCAGAGGATGAATGAGAGTGGCAGGTTTTCAAAAGCAGAAATGAATAAAAATATGATGATTGGATTGTTAGAAAAATGATCAACCAAACTCATGACATTTTAAGAAAACAATTAAAAATCCCAATTGGGTCTTGTGCTATGAATGACACAGCAAAACACCCTTCATCAGAAGTAAAATACTCAAAGAAACTTCATAATTAAAAGAAAAAAGAATGGTCTGAAAAAGATGAGATCATGTCAATGCCCAAGTTTTCTTCGACTCAGGAAGATTTTATGTCATCTAATTCAAAGCCACGAGCACCGTACCACCAAACGGCACAGCCAACATTGGCTAATCAGGCAGAGTATTTAATAGATGAAGAGTTGATTTTGGTTATGTTAACATGATTCACTTAATAGATCCTTATTCCAGCCATAGTTTCGATCTTGATGAACCTGAGTTCCCTCTATCAAACAGAGGAATTAGAGTGAGTTTCAGAGGTCTAGGATACAAAGGAAGACGTGGATATCCTAGAAGCCACTATTCTAATTCTACCTCTGCTAGAACTCTATATGCAGTATAAACTCATGGTAGAGCCCTTCTGCGAGCTCAAAAAGAACAAGAAAGTTCTTCCATGCATGGCAGATTCAGTCCTGGCACAATTATTCTATAGGATCAGTTAGAGGTTTCACCTTATTCCTCTCAGCAAATAAATAGACTTAGTCAATCTAATATTCTAAAGCTAGCAGTATTTCCAACTCCTACCCCGATACAAGAAGCATCTACTTCCAAGAATCAACTTCTACGGAACCTATGAAACCACATGTTCTTGTTGGGAAATGCAAAACTTTGGACCAAAAATATGATGTCTTGAAACATTTGGATGATGTACCAGCCAAGTTATCAATTTTGTATTCCTTGAATCTATCTAAGAATCTTTGGGAGGTACTCATCAAGGCTTTGTCAAGTCCTCAGGAATTCAAAACTGAAATTTCTGCGGCTGAAGTATACCATGTAGAGAATAATCTTACAGAATGTCATGCATTGACATCTTTCATAGATGAAGATGAAGATAATGTTGTGCATGGAAATATTAGACCTTGGAATTTATCTGTCAATGTAAATGATGTATACATCTGAAGAGATTTCATTGATAATGGTTCAGGAGTCAGCCTTATCCCCATTCGTACACTTCGTTGGTTGGGCCTCACCGAATCCGATTTATCTCTTTCTACTTTGATTTTGCAAGGATATGATAAAAATGAATAAGAAACTCTAGACAGGATCACAGTCAAAACTCAGTTTAGAGATCTTTTATCCAATTCAAATTTCATGGTTGTTCATCATGACACAGCTTTAAACATTTTTCTTGGAAGACCTCGGCTACATCAACATGCGGATTTTCCTTCATCATACCATCAATGTCTCAAATATTATTTCAATGGTCAAATTGGGACATTGAATGATGAGAAAGCCCCATTCAAATCATGTGAATTTGAATACATTGAGGCATAATTCTATCACATGGAGGGTAAGGATAAATCCACAACAAGGGAGGTTACCAAAGTTAATGCTCCATATGGTTTGGAAAAGATTTCAGTAAACCCATTCATACATGTGAGTACAGATTATGTGTTGTCTATCAATCAAATTGACAGGATAATCTTGAATCCAAATACTCTTATGGAAACTTCCATAATGTCATTTATGACAATCAAGCTAGATAGAATGGGAGGAATTAGTGATTCACCAAGCTATTATGAAATCTGAAATGGAGATGTCTTCATTTCATCAGCTTAAATCCAGCAAGTCTATACTTCGCCAACCAGACAAGAAGAACTTAGAGTAATGTTAGAGATGAACGATGATGTTGATTCTCAATCCATAATCTCCTCTTTATTACCTAAGGAAGACTCTTAATCATCAATAGGATCAGAAATGGAAGCTTCTTCTTCAAAATGTTCAAATTTTAACATTTCTTCTAATCATGGAATTTCTGCTTCTTCATCTACTATGCAATTAAAAACAGAAGAAATAACACATGTTGAAGAAGTAGAAGAAGATCTCAGGGATGCTCCTCCAATATTTGAAGAGGGTATCTCTACCACTGTTAATGAACTCAGGGAAATAAATCTAGGTAAAAAAGAACATCCACACCCCACATTAATTAGTGCGGCCATGAATCTTGAAGGACACGAACTGTTTATTTCATTTTTAAAGAAAAAGTGAGATATATTTACTTGGAACTATACAAAAATTCCAGGGCTTGATCTTGATGTTTCTACTCATCATTTGGGTTTTCCAAAATAACATCAAAGATTCATGCAAGCCGCAAAAAGAACACACCCAACATATGCTTCCAAAATTGAAGATGAAGTGGATAAGCTTATCAAAGTTAACTTCGTCAGAGAATTTAAATATCTTAAATGGTTGGCTAACATTTTACCTGTGAAAATGAAGAACAGACAAATTATAGTTTGTATTGATTTTAGAGATCTTAATCGGCATTGTCCTAAGGATGATTTTCCGATTCCGATCACAGAACTCTTAATTGATGCAACAGCTGGATATGAAGCACTTCCCTTCTTGGATGGATATTCTGGTATAATAAAATCTGAATGGCTCTAGAAGATGAAGAATCTATAGCCTTCAGATCCCCTTAGGGTGTGTTTTTCAATTGCGTAATGCCATTTGTCCTGAAGAATGCAGGCGCAACATATCAGTGTGCCATGCATCATATATTCAAACCCTTTTTGGGGAAGTTTGTTGAATGTTTTGTGGACGATTTTGTGGTCAAATAAAATAATGTTCTAATCACTTGGTGGATTTGTAAATCATATTCCATTAACTTCAACAACAAAATTTTAATGTGAACCCCTTAAAATATGCTTTTGGGGTATCCTTGGGAAAATTTCTCGGCTTTGTTTTACGCCATCGTGGTATCAAAGTCAATACTGAGAAGGCAAAGTCAATCCATGGTATGTCACCTCCTTGGAATTTGAAGGAATTGAGAGGACTTCAAGTACACTTAGCTTATATTCTGCGTTTCATCGCCAATTTGGAAAGAAAAAGTTTACCCTTCACCAAATTGATGGAGAAGGGAGTCACTTACTAGTGGACTAAATAATGTTAAGAAGCATTCAATATTATCATGAAATATCTCTTGATTCCACTAATATTAATGCCACCTGTTTAAATAAGACCACTTATTCTTTATGTGACAGTTTTAGAGTGATCATTGGGTGCCTTCCTTTCCCAGAAGAATGATGCTGGGAATGAAAACAACCTTTACTATCTCAGTTAGACTATGCTTGAAGCAGAAACCTGATATTCATGTATTGAAAAGTGCTGCCTATAATTAATCTTTTCAGTTTAGAAATTGAGACACTACTTGAAACATCATGAGGTCCAATTGGTATCTTGTAATAACCCACTCAAATTCATCCTTAGTCATCCAATGCTTACCAGACATCTGGAAAGGGGGGTAGTTATTTTACAGCAATTTGATATCCAGTATGTGTCTCCAAAGGTAATAAAGGGCCAAGATCTGGCGGATTTCCTTTCTGAAAACCCTTTTGTGGAAGATACATCTTTAAATATTGAACTTCCTAATAAAGAAATCTTTTCTATTCAATATAATATTCAAACATGGGAAATGTAATTTGATGGTGCTTCTAGAAGTCCAACCGGGAAGAAAATGGAAGATTCTAAATTCAACAAAAATGGGTTAGGAATCATGCTTATTTCCCGGGAAAAGGCAGTGCTACCCGATTCCTTCTTATTGTGGGAAGGTGGTACAAATAATGAAGCATAATATCAAGCTCTCATCGCAGGATTGGAGTTGGCGCTTCAAGCACAAGTGAATCACTTAAAGGTGGAAGGTGATTCAGACCGGGTAATCAAACAAGTCAATGGGGATTATGAAATCTGAAAAGAAGAGCTAATCTCTTTTTATGATTACATTAGAGAGTTAATTGTGGAATTTCTTTCGGAATTGACATTTTCTTATGTCACGAGATCACAAAATGCCCCAGCTGATGTGAAGACTAATATAGCCACAACCCTGGCAGATCCAAATCAGGATGAGACAATCATCAGTGTTGCCCACTGTCGTACAATATCACCTTATGTTCAAACCGGAACAGAGGAAATCAATGCAATTAGTCCCATTTCTGAACCATTTGGTCATACTATGGGATGTATGACACCTGTCGAAGAATACCGTCAAAATAGAACAATTCCACCTGATAGAGCCAAGAAAGAATAAATATGGCAACATGTGGTCAATTTTACTCTTTATGATAGCCTTGATCACCTAGAAAAAATTGTCTACAAAAGAGGTTTTGATGGAATTCTCTTCAGATGTATTGATGGTGAAGAGACAATGGTTTTCATGAAAGAAGTACATGTAGGAGTCTGTGGTGCCCACTAGTCTGGACATAGACTATCTGATCAAATTATATGGCTTGGATACTTTTGGACTTCAATGATACAAGATTGTGTTGATTTCATGAAGAAGTGTCCTTCTTTCCATGTATGTGCCAACTTCATTCATCATCCCCCAGAGTTGCTTCATACTGCAAAATACTCATGTCCATTTGAAACATGGGGAATGGATGTAGTAGGATGTTATCCTTCAGCTACAACCAAGTAGTTTAAGTATATTATCACTACTACTGACTTCTTTTCCGAATGGAAAGAAGAAATACCTCTCAAAGAAGTTAGTTCTAAAAGCATTGTTAGCTTCATCAAGTCTAACATCATTACCAGATTTGGTGTCTCTCATACCAAACTAATGGAAAATGGCACTATCTTCTAGTCAGTTGAGGTAAGGAAGTTTTATCAAGAACACAACATCAAATCCAACCATTCATCTCAGTATCATGCAGTGTCCAATGGCAAGATAGAATCCTTGAAAAATAATATTTCAAATATACTGCAAAAGATGGTGGATAAAGATAAGAAATCATGGCCTGATAAAATTTTTCATGCTTTATGGGATTATTGAACCACCACCCACACTGCAACGCAGTCAAGTCCATATTCATTGGTATATGGAACAGAAGCAGTCTTTCCCATTGAAGTTCAATTAACTTCTTTCAAAGTAGCCATTTTTGATCAGTCATCTACAGATGAACCATCTCAAAAGCTATAGGATGAATTGGAATGACTAGATGAGAAAAGATTGTTCACCCTACATCTCTTGGAAGTATATCAAAATCTAATAGCATAGGCTTTCAACAAAAAATTTCTTCTTCATTCATTCATTCAAGGAGAATTGGTATTGGTTCTCAAAACTCCAATGATACCTAGAAAGAAACCTCCCAAACTTGAGCCAAAGTGGGTAGGACCTTATTCAATACATAAGGTATGCTCCAATGTAGATTGTTCTTTAATCTCAATGGATGGAGAACTAATAACGACTCCAACCAATGCAAGATTCTTGAAGAGGTTTTTTGTGTAACACAAATACCCTCCAACTTCCAACATGATGTTAAACTGTATCGTCCTTTCTATACGATGTTAACTAATATAGTCCACGTGCAGTAAGATGTTAAACTACATAACCATCGTCCTAGCTATATGATGTTAACATGTTCACCTCCTCGTCCCACATGACGTTAAACTGTGAAGAAGTACCTAATATGTCCTAGCTAAATGACACTAAACTATACAACACTCCATCGTCCAACATGACATTAAACTACATAATCTCCTCTTCATACCACATGACGTTAAACTGTATTGTCCTTACTGCATGACACTAAACTGAACAGTCCCCAAAGTCCTTACTGTAAGACTTTAAACTACATAATCTTCTCTTTTGTCCTAGATATATGACATTAAACTATACAACCCCCTCTTTTTTCCATACTACATGACTTAAAACTGCACATTCATCCATTGAACAACATGACGTTAAACTATGCTCAACACCTTATACGTCCAACAAGACATTAAACTGTTCATCGTTAGGGTTGTTGCTACCTCTTGATTCTCGAACTGAGTATGACTCACATGATCTTAGAGTAAATTTCAATCATAACACCCTCTCTGGGCCTCTAACCATGTGGAAGACCTAACACCATTTTTATAGTTGTTGTCCCCAAGAACAACTTAATCACTAATTCATTCTTCAATTTAACTATGCAGACTTTGATCCTTGCCTTCTAGGCTAGGTACATAGGAAACCTCCCGAGGTTCAAGCCCAAAACCAATCTCTTTACATTGGTTCACCTCTGTATCATATGATGTTGGTTTGTGAAACCACCCACAGAACCAATATTTTTTACATAGGTTCACCATCGACCTTGCTTTATGATGAAAAATTGTCCGCACTATTGTCTTGTACGAAAATAAACGACAGTATTCATTGACGCCCTCAACTTAGAGGGAATCATTATTTACATTGATCTATAATTATTTTATATTCCAAAGTTTACATGAATACATGGAAATTCCCAAACCTTTAATCTTGGGTCAAACCATTATTTAACTAAATTCCCCTTTCACCATTCATATGTACGGACCAAATCTATACAGAGGGTATTTCAGGAACTACGTGCGACTTGATTCCCATATTTATGGGATATGTAGGGACGTTCAAGCATCCCTCAAATCCAACCCCATGTTTTTGGGCCTAACCCCAAATTTAACTTTCAGTCCCTTTGCTGAAAAGTCCCCCTATGAAAACATGAATGTGGTATGAAAACCCTGGTTTTCATTCACATCAGTTTTATAAAACACACATTGTGTATTCATTATTATGGTTCGAGCTCTATGACCCTAAACTATGATTTCCTATACTCTCATCCCACATGAGGTTAAACTGTATTTCAATAACTACATTTGGGTTGATTCTCATTCTAATGAGATATGTAGTGAAGTTCAACATCTTAATTCAGGACCGAGCCACAACATGATTAAGGTGAGCATTGGTCTGTGTATCTCTACATGCATTGAAAAATGCCCATTTTGATGTGTCATACACCTATCCTTAAATACTTTTAGATCTCCAGAACCCTTTTCTTGACTTCTGGTCACAAAATGTATGATACTCTTGAATTCTTTTGTTTGACTATGCAGCATGTGCCCTTAGGCGGCCTTGCATAAGTAGTATACATAAAGGACCTGTCAACCGAAAGATGTTGTTATTTGACTATGTATCCAATTCCCTTAGGCAACCCTACATAATTTGACCCCCTAACGGGTTTGTTAAATAATGGTAACTTCATTCGTGGGAAGAAAACCTCTTTTCTCTTTTGTTGTCTTAATGATAATATGTAGGGATCTGTAAAAATATCCATCCTTAACATATTTTCCCATGATATTTTTCATGATCTGAAATTATTCAAGACTATGGTTTATATTTCCCTTCCCTACGTTTGGGTCAGACCTTCATAGGAGTGACATTCATCCAATTATTTGAAAATCTTTATTGGAAATATCCTCTCCATATTCAAGTACCTCTCTCTATACAGCAGACTCTATGATTTGGAAAATTTGAATCTCCATAAACATTCACTGGCTTTCTAGCAATATAAAAGTAAAATTACTGAGAGTTCTTTTGCCTGACTGTGCAACACGTGCCATTAGGTGTCCTTGAATAAGTAGTCTACATAATGAACCTATCATCCAAAAGATGCTATTATTTGACTATGCAGCCAATGCCATTAAGTTGCCCTGCATAATTCAACCCTCTAACGGGTTTGTTAAATAATGGTAACTTCACTCTTATTAAGTACTTTTCTAATTCCTTTTATCCCTTTTTCCATTTCATTCCTCAGATTATAAATTTCTTAAGTTATAGTTTTCATGTTTTCCCCCACACTTGAACATGGTAATGTGTTTTCAGATAAATTATCAAGAAATTAAGTAAATTTTAATCCATTATCCATTCGGTAAAATATATTTCAACCTTAAACATTATCCTTTTTATGTGTGACATGCATGAATTTAACCTGCCCACAAAAGACAAGGTAACTATGACCAAAAGTCAAGTCCCGGCTCACTAAACGTACATTTTGTATGATTTAGGAAATATTGAGCAAATAAAAAGGTTCAAAGCTTTTAGGGTTATCTTTATAATTCTAGAAAAAATCAAACAATTCTTCCTAGGCCCATTGGCTTAGGTAAAAATTTAATGTAGGTAGAAAAAGAAGGCATACACAAATTATTGAAGATGAAAGTGTTTTTCATTTGATGCACAAAATTTATAAGGAAATCCACCGACTAGAGTCTCTTCTCTTTTTTTAGGGATTACATGATACTTTAAACATAAGTCTTCATTTGATTTACAACATCTTGAGCTTCATCAACAGCCACTTTAAGTTCATGCACTCGACCAAATTCACTCTTTTTAGCTTGATGGAGTAATTTCATGGCTTCAGCGATGGCATTCATACCATTTGTTTGAACTCCTTCTAGTGACTTGTTGAGCTGGTAAAGTTCTCCAGTAACAAAATCTAACTGTTGCAGAAGGTGAATCTTCTGGAAAACTTTCTCCTTAATCTTATGCTTCAGCTCCTTCAACTTGGCAGCATGATCAGCCTCAGCTCGGGACACCACAACCTCAAATTCACTGATATTGGCTAACAACCTTACTCCAGTCAGGTCATGACGGTACCTCTACTCCTGCTACCTTTTTAAGACGACTTGTTTCACAAAGGCATGGATCTCTTGATATACAAAACCACAAAGTCCCAACATGACGAATAGGGATGACAGTCAGGGGATCTTCGAAGACAACTCTTCATGAGGTACTTCAAATATGATCTTCCATATGTTTTTCCATGCCTTGCGACATGAAAATTAGAGTGACTTTTGTTCATCTGGGTCTGATTCAGCATCAATGTCACAGGGGGAATATAATCTGGAATTAATCCATTTAAATAAGTGCCATGTTCTACTCTTTCCCCCCTTACCCTTGTTACTTCACTTTCTATTCCCATTGGGGCGGAGGCTGAGGCTTCACCTCCAGATCTAGAAATTAAATTAATGGTCATGCATAGTCAATTGAATGTTTTTTGTTAGTTTCAAAGGATGAAAAAAGTATATTAAGTTGTCTTTCAAATGAAGTACTGCCAAAAATATTGGTATCTCTTACCCAATGGTAGATCAACTATAGGAGAAGGCTCCTCCACGTCTATCCTAGCTTCAACAGGATTTTCAGGACAAGTTTCAAGAAGCTCAACGGATTTAGCCCCACTTGAGATAGTGTCTCTGCAATAGTAGGGTTGTCCATAGCCCCTTCAGGCATTGGCAGTTCAACAGCTTGCTCAAATAGAACTACACATTTTTAACCAATCATGGCCAGAGATGTAATAAGAAGTTATTTTAATAAGACGAAGGATAACACTCATGTCCACAATATGCTAAAATACATGGCAATTTAACATGATATAAAAAGACTTCAAAATATGTGCCATGTTTCATCATTTCATCCAATGATATCCAAGATTCCTGGTTAGTCTCACCAATGGGAGAATTTTATGTTTCTTCTTGGAAACCCTCATCCTGCGGCCTCTAACCCCGGATGGCTTCTTCAGATAAATTTACAGAATTACTTGCAGTGGACGCCAAATGAGCTAGTACAGGGGTTGAACCTAAAGTATCACAAAATGGAAGTCATTTGATGTTTTCATTCAACATCATATGAAGCATTGTTAATTTACTAGAAGTAGGATCTTCTCTCCTTGTAGATGTAGCATGAGCGATTCTGGGAACAGACGCTGGCTCTTATTCAAGAGTAGCCAAGTCAGCATGAATTTGTGAATGTTCACTAGCACCCTCCATCATTCTCAGAGGAGATTTAGTCCTCTCCCTGAAAGGGTAAATTGAAGAATCCTTTTTAATCCCAAAAAGTATGAGCAATCTTTTCATGGGTTAAGACTCATGACTATCTGAAGGACTTACCACTACTAATGAAGCTTTGAACTGTGGACTTATTTCTTCAATGTCTTTGTTTCTTCGGCTTTTTTGGGAGTGATGACATCATCATAACCAAATATAGGAATTGGAGAATGAAGAGCCGTGTCTAACTCCTCCTCTATGGCCTGATTGTCTAGAGATACCTCGCCCGGCTCATGAGGAGATTCATTAGCCTCGATGGAAGTACAACCAGGGCTATACAGTGGTGAAGGAACCTCAACAGTTCATTTCTTTGCAAGATGCAGGATGAAGAAAATAATTTCCTTGAGTAACAAAGCATTAACAGTAATTAAGTTTCAAATCAAATAAGGAAAGAGACATACATCTTCAGGAGCCATGTAATCATGCCACTCCTCATCTCCGGAAGCACCAGTCCCCTCAGTGGTGGCACGATCTATCATTTCCTTCACCCTCTTGGTGACAAAAATAGACCCATCAGTGGCATATATGAGCATCTACAACTCTCTGATATAAGCCCGCACTTCATCAGGGTTATTCTAGAAATGGATATCTATAGAGGTACAAAGATTCCTTATTCCAGGGATGTGTATCCCCTCGTACAGATCCATCCAGGCAGTTTCAGCATCACAATATAAACTCTGCCATGTCTGGACAGCCTCTGGTCGTAGATATTCACCATGTGTACCAGAAGGCTGTGAGGTGGGTCCTACAATCCTGGACTTCAGCTTCTTACCAGCACCTACAACTACAGATAAAGGATAAGAAAATAAAACTTGTTTCTCTATAAAGTAATGGTGATTAAATTTCCCCAATGATGTAACTCACTAAGAGTCGATGGAGTTGGTCTCTTGATTCTAACAAGAGTATTATATCTGGCATGAAGCCACTTTGACACATGTCGCGCCTCATCATCACCATCTTGGGAATCCAGTGAGTCAGCCATGGGTGAGGAACCTACTGTATCAGCTCCAGGTGGAGAAGAGTCACCTTCCAGATGAAGGGTTTCATTCTCTACATTTCTTTTCTTTTTACCCACTTGATGAACCAGATGATTTATCGCCCCTTCAGGGTATGATGCTATCCAGTTCTTGGCATTCCATGTAGTCAAGTTACTCACCGATTTAGCAACTTTTAGATCAAACACTGCCCCAGTCTTCTCTATAGATGTCTGCAACCATAGTTGTCTGGAAAACATTGTATTATGCTCTAACCTGACATGCACATGAGGGGATACAACAATATTCTGCATACACATGAATTGGCATGAAAATCTAAATGTATCATAGGCCTCGCATATAATCTCTTCATCTGTCCTGGTGGCCAATACACCATCTTTACAAGCCAGCATGTATGACCTCAATTATAGGCTGTCTGTTCCATCATCAAGAAAATTTATAGTTGGTAGGTTTCCATAAGGAAATAAATTGAATTCCTTGAACATGCTCAGCCTCACTTTAATATCATAGAAATTGAGATCTAATGAAGCAATTCCATAAAATGCCTGCACAGATGGCCTGAAAGAACATCCCGGAACCTGTACTCCGTTCTGTACAACATATGTCCTGAAATGAGTGGCAATCCATCCCCACAGAACATGGAATGGTCCCACTATTCTCAAAAGTTACTAACCCATAAAGACATGGAGTAATCTCCTATGAATCTTTGCTAAAATGGGGTTGGCCAACCTAACCATTTTCTTCTCAGCCAACTTGGCTGCAAAAACGAAGGTCCCTGGCCTGACTCCTCCCTTCGAATCCCTAACTAGAAATAGATAAACACTGAGCCACAAGGCTAATAAGCCCACCAGATGGGTCTTTCTTGGGATTCTCTGATCCACTTCGTACCCCCAGTTCTCAAATTATCCTGCTTCTAGAGTCGGCCAGAATGCGCCAGAAGCACCCCTCTTTACTATTTTGGGGTAGGTAGTAGGACGAGTATAGGTGGACCCCTTCACCACCTTCTTGGTAAGAAACATATCCACCCACTCTTCTGGAAGAAAATCCTTTCTAGAATGACTTTTGGAGGTCTTTGAGTTCTTGAGATTGTAGAAAATTTTCAATAATTTCCGAGCCAAAGCTGGATTCTTCCCCAAATAATTCCAAGTCACCTTGGGGGGGGGATGAATTCATCATACATATCACCCAAAATTGGATCCTCCGGAGATCTTGTAGATATACCAAAAACTAATGCCTACATCTCCATGATTTAGATGGAAAGAGTTGGTTTTTGGGCTCCAGCAGCTGATTAGCTCTCGCACAAAGTCATCATACCTGTAGACATATGTCTGCTCAGCCTAGACGACTTCATATATTGCATCTCTTTTCCAATACTTGACAAAATCTACATAGGTTTGTCACACCAAATATGACCACATCCATGTTGGCTTCACACCTCCTCCAGAACGGAAGTCCCAACTCTTCTTCCATCCTCTAGATTGATCCATCTGAGAATTTTGGAAGATTGAAGGATAACAATGTGGTTGCAGCTCAGGCTTGTGAGGTTTCAGAGCTGGGGACCAAGGGCTATGATGCATTATGTATGCCTTCTCCACTATTATAGTATTATCAAATGATCCTCCAATTTAGATATTTTCTAAAGAAAAATTAGTGTAAGTTTGAAACCAAGAATGCGGGAGATAGTTCTTTGGCTCTAGAATGTTGACTTCTTGCAGATGACCATACCCATACAAAGGCAGGTAGATGCTTTGTGGGAAATTAAGATGATAATTATTCAAGTACTTTTACATATCTGGGAGTGTGATGTTGCAGAGATTATAGTAATCATGGAAAATAATATTCATCATATCATCAATTCTCTTGCTATCCAATTCATCAGTCGTTCCAATTCTTCTACGAGCCATTTAATTTGCACAAAGGTCGAATGAGTAACTCTTAAGTAAGTTATTTTTTCATACAATTTGTGAAGAAAAATGGAAAAAATGGCTAAGTAATTAAGGCACGCAAGTCCAATTTTGGTTTGCAGGTATCACTGCGAAAGTCAAACTACCTCTGCAGAAGCGCAACACGAACAGAAGAAATTAAACCATGGAAAATCAGTATACTTGTGTGACAAGAGAAACTTGCATGGTGAGAGCTCAGAAGCGTTCCAAGACGGGTGAATTGTGCGAGAATAGGGTGCATATATATAAGAAAGGCTTCTCCCCTGCGTGCCCAAGCCTGCGAGAGTACTCTCACCTGTATGCCACTACCTGCGCGCTCAAAACTTGCATGCCACCCTTGCTTGGTTTTCTCCTTTACCTCAGATTCAAATCCTTCTTCCTTTCAGATCCAACTATAAGGGTGGACTTTTGATGACTTTCATTTCCATCACAGATTCTAAATGACTAAAAAAGGGGAATACCTTAGCACAAAGAGATTCATCATTAGAGGAAACATTAAAAATTGACAAAGGCTTGAACAATGATTTGTTTAAGTATGGGCCACGCAAGTTTCATCATGGTCGCACAAGTATTATTGCACGCCAAATATTTGGTGCTTAGGTGACTTGCGCCCCTTATTTTATTTTTGCGCAAGGTCTTCAGTAGCCTATAAATACCCCCTGTGTGCCACCGATTTCGAGGACGAAAAATTCCAAAAGCCATATTTAAGTTCCTGGTTCCCTAGTCTCTACTTGAAGTCTTCCGAACACTTCTAAGGTAATTTCTTACCTATAATGGAAGATCTAAAGAGGGGGAAAAAGGCCTATGTTTTGAAATTCACCAACACTTGTGCACCTATGTGTCTAACCCTTAAGGGAAATGAAGACACTTGCGCACCACCATATCCCTTCAACAAAACATGTGTGCGATCCTTTTGGATGCCATTAGGGATAATATTAAGGGCATGAGCCATGTCTCGCCCAAGTATTACCCTATGGGTTAACCATCGCGCAAGTACACATGTGTCGTGAAAGTATACTAGCGCAACCAGTACTTACGCACCCCAACAGGACATGCACTCCTACCTTTTTTTGAGTGGCCCTCCTATTTATTCAATTCTTTTCATCATATCCACCTCTTCTCTTCAAGATTTATCCTTCAAAACCCTCTTTAAGGCCATCTTTGGCATGGTTCCTTTGTTGTCTTCCTTATCTGAAAGGAATTCTGTGGAACATCTCACAATACCTAATTATTTACATATATTTATGTCACTAAGGTTAGAGATTTTATTCATTAAACATCATCCTTTAATGATGAAAAGATCTCTAATATGGGCATATTCTTTAAGAGTAAGCCCCAAGTTCCCTATACTGGGCATCCTCTTTATGAGTAAGCCCTAGTACAAGTTACCTAACCTAGGCCTCCTTTTCACGAGTAAGCCCCTGTCACAAGATCTTTAATCTGGGAATCCTCCTTTGGAGTAAGCCCCAAGTTCCCAAATCTGGGCATCCTTCTTAAGAGTATGCCCAAAATTCTAAATTCACGTTAACCTGGTCCTCATATTTAGGAGTAAGCCCCATTATTAATTTACTTTTGATTTGGGCATCCTTCTTAGGAGTAAAACCCAATCATAAGTCCCCTATAATTTAGGAATCCTTCTCATGAGTAAGCCCTAAGTTAAGTATTCAAATCTCTATAAAGCACATATACCTTTATGGACCTTGTTCCTGTGTTTTTTCCCTGATGTAAATCCCAATCCTAATCTATTTGGCCAATTATACATACATAAGCCCCACATAATTTCTTATGATTGAATCTTTCTTGGAATAATCATCAGGTTTTACTGATACCTCTTGTTTCTCACACCCATCATGACTCAGATAAGCTTAGAGTGTAAAATTAATTATGACATCTTTCTATGGGCCATCAATCATGCACAAACATCAAACTTCTTCTCTCAAACTACGTGGGTTCTGATTCCTTTTCTAAACAAGGATACGTAGGTAGCCCATCTACGGGTACGATCCCAACACTGAAATAATCCATGTCCTTCTGAACGACAATAAACATCAAGTTCCCCACTCAGTGTCTTTTAAACCAGTATGGTTATCATAATTACAAAGAGAATTATATATAATGTGTTGAAGGATACCATTGACTAAGAATATCTAAAAAATACAAATGATTCTATATCGATGAATAACATCAAATACATATAAAAGATTCTCTAAATCTCATGAATATCAAAAATTGATTATTATATCTAAAGAAAATCTCATTTTCATACTTGGTAATTTAATAAGGATTCACGAACATAACACAAATCTATAAAGAGATTCCCAGAGTAGACAATAATTCCCCCCCAAAAAGGTGTGATGAGTCCGACCTCCCATCTTCTCGACCAATGAAAATTCTTAAGCCTCATCGGCTCACAAATAATGAGCACCTACCTTTGGAAAGTAGGTCCAAATGGATATAGAATCATTAGATGTTTCAAGTTCTACGAACAAACCCGTTAGAAACCGATTGGAATCTTTGAACCATAAACAAACAAGGTCATCCCCATTTCCAGGGGAAAAACACCATAGATAGTTCAACACTTATTGGGAGTTTGAGTATTAGGGCAGTGATAACCCCCTTTCCAACTCCATAAATCACTCTTCACATTCTCGAGTCCAGAAAAACATTAACCCATTCCATGTCAGCTTGGTCATTGGGTTTGATAATCATGAATGTTTCTCCACAAATCATCAGTAATACCCACGTAGACAATGGAAGCTACAGAACTCCACTAAATATGTTTGTATGGTCCACTCTTCAATTGCATTTGGCTATAAAGGGTCCACAGATATCCATTTTCTGGTGATAATATTCCCCTAGAATGATACATCCTTGATCAAAAACACCCATTTACTCTTATTTTTATATAGCTTATCCCTTCATAATTTCTTTAGAACAATATCCAAATGCTCCTCAAGTTCCTCCTTTTACATGGAGTATATTAGATTATCACTCATAGAGACTACCACAAATTTGTCGAAGTAATATCTAAAGACTATATTCATTAAATTTATGAAATTTTATGGAGCATTAGTTATTCCAATGGGAATCACTATGAATTAATAGCTTCCATACTATGTTTTAAAGGATTTCTTGGGAATATGTTCCTTCCTTACCTTAAATTGGGGATATCCCTACTGGAGTCCAACATAGATAAATAATTCTCCCCATGAATCTAACATAATAAGTCATATATCCGAGGTTGGGGATACTTGTTCTTTTTCATGATTTTTTGGAGGTTAAGATAATAAATGCATATGTTAATTGATCCATCCTTATTTTTTATGAAGAGGACTGGCGAACACCATGGTGAAGCACTCAGGCATATAGAAAACTTATCCAGATTCTCCTATAACTTCTTCTTCAGCTCTTCCAGCTCTAAATTGGAAATTCTATAAGGTGTCTATGATATAGGAGGGATCTAAGAATATTTTCAATTGAGAACTCAACCTCTCAATCAAGAGGAATACCATGCAACACTTTAAGGAATAAATTTGTGCAATCCCTCACGATGAGCATGTCATCCAGCATTATTCTCTCCTTCATCTTAATCATTTGAGTTAGACAAGATTCCTCACAAATCAGTAGTATCTACACATAAGACAATGATTCAAATGGAGATTCATCTTCCTCCATAAAACTATTAAGAATTTTAGGATTCTATGGGATGTGAAGAGGTATTTCCCTTTCCGGACAGTTGATGTTGGAGTTTTTTAAAGACAAACAATCCTTTCCCATGATAGCATCAAACTCCACCAAATGAAGTATGCATAGATTTTTTTGGAGATTCAGTCCACAAACATTTACCAGGGAGGAGTTAGAAACCATGGACACAATAATTTCCCCATTATTAATTCTCATAGAAATATTATCCTCCAAATTTTGAGGTGGAATTGGATTAGTTATACTAAAATTGAATTATATGAAAGAATGTGTCAAACCAGAATCAAATAGTATGCTCAATATTCTTGAATGAATAAATTGAATACCTGACACAACATTATGGTACAACTCCTCCTCAGCAGTACTGAGAGCATAATCACTTCCTTGTTTCCAAGGAGGTTGTTATTGATTTCCTCCAAAAATACTTGGATTAGGGAAATTGTTTTCATAATTCTTATGCTCCATGAAGTTGTGACATTGCACCACTAGTTTAGAGTTTTACTGAACCATCCATTATTCTTCCATTTTAGTGTGATTATTCATATCGCTTCGATATTTATTGGATATATGTCCCATCATTACACATTTTAATAAATTCTTGTTTCCATTTATAATGTTCCCAAGATGATTCTTCACAAAATTTTGACCCATAGGATGTTGGATTTTCTTTCCATAAAGGGATTTATTTGATAAAACACCCTTATTAGACTTTATATTTCGATTTGTTTTCACTGGACCCGTGAGTCCACTGGGATTCTCTAATCTATATTTCAACCATTAGGGCACAACAAAAAATTACCTCATATCTTTCAAACTCTCGTATCACCAATTATTTTCATATACTTGGATTTATTCCATTAAATAAGTGATACACCTAGCATTATGTGTTTCAGACAAATCCGAAGGTGTATCTTACATGACTTGTAAATGTTTCTTCATACGCCCCTATGGAATCATCTTCCTTCTTCTTGAGTCCAAGGAACACGCTTTCCCTATTGAGGCGGAGGGTTTAGGGAAAATATTTATTGAACAACATTTTTCATGAATTCCTCCCAATACATGGAATCAATTTCCTCTTGGGACATAGTATTATTGATCCGTGTCCAGCACTGATCAACTTCCCCATCAAAACAATAGACCTCAAGTACTAATTTCTTTTTTCTGAGCACCATAGGACTAAGAATATATTATCAATAGAGTTATTCCATAATTGTATGAGGAGGGGATCAGAAGATGCACTAAACATGGAGGCCTTTTCAAAATGAAGGATTCAACAACAACTTTACCTTTCCTTGGGGGAGGAGGGCATTCCACATGATTTATGTTTTTATTCATAACATGAGCTAGTTGATCAAATATTGTCATGAAGTTCAGATAAACTATTTCCCTCATATCAGCAATATAATTATGGAAATCCTCACATTGCCTATCACATTGATTTTTGGCATGCGTTCTTATATTTCCTACCACTAACTAAGAAAAATAACATACAATTAGGGGGTTTAAATACATAGCTAATAAGTATATAAAATAAAACATTAAATGTAAAGGGATAAACAAGTAAAGGAGAAGTATATCCTAACTTGTGATTCCATAGGTTTAAATATATGTTATAATTTATCTATTTCTTTTATTATATTCATATGGGATCTATTTTTATTCCCTTAATAATGGTTTTCACCATTCTCATGAATTTACCAAAATATATTCCTCGGTAGTGTCATAACATGATTGTTGTAAGGCCCCTTGTCATCCCCCAGTTCCCATTCAATTCTAGCTCAATGTAGTGCTTTCGGGTTTTACCCCATGATATATCTATGCTAGATCAACCTCAACCTATTTTTATCCAGAAAGATATATATTTTTTTGATAATCCACTAACTTTATACTTACAAAAATTTAGAGGTGTTTTCTTATACCTAGTGTCATCCCAAAGGTTTTTACTGGAGTGATCTATTACTAATATCAAAAAATAACTAAAAAAATATCTGATACGAACTATAGTGACCATAGACTTTTAGATATATCCATAAATGATTTTAATCTTAATAAAATAGCATTTTTAAAGCCAAGGATCATGAAGTCTAGTTTCTTGGATGACTAGTAACATAAAACTGAAAAACATGGGGCTAATTAAAAATTTTATTCTTTTAATATTTATAAGGATATACTAACTTCCATTGTGCTTGTACATACTCATAGGATATCCTGAGGATAACATGAAAAAAGGGATGATCTAAAATCAAAGTAAAGGGAAAAACATAGTAATAAAGCATAAGCACATGGGTTAGAAGGCTTGGAATAATTTTATAAAAAGTCATCGACCATGTAAAATCATGACATATATACATTGGGTCATATAAAAATGGAGTCATAATAATGTGAAGGTAACATAAAACAATAATTTAGCTTGATTCAAGGCTCATTTCACATATAGGATCACAAGTCAAGATTAACCACCAAGACTATTGCACATGGTTGCGTGAGTCAAGCCTAACTGCCAAGACAGTTTCAAATAACATTTCATGAGACGAAACTTTAACCAATGAATTAGAGTGATATCTAGATTAACATATTATAAAATGTTCATGAATATTCATTCAACCTATATAATCATACATAATCAATCATACATAAACATAAAGAAACCCATGGAAAGAAATAGGTATTATAATCAAGACATAGAGCATAATTTAACAGGCATATCACACAAGTGTCAATGATGAAAAGGAATCAGATCTAGAAAGGAAATTCATAAGGTATAATAGGCATATATAATAATTTTCGATGCCAAATTTATGTGATAACATGTAAAATGGTTTTTAAGAAACATTAAAATTAAATCATTTTGGTGCGGTCTAATGAAAATATCAAAGATCATTTAAAACAGAAAAGGCAATAATATTTTATATAAAAATAGAATTGAAACAACAATATTTTAATGATAGAAATAGTTTTTTTATAAATATAATGGTTTCTTAAAAACATATATTTTTGTGTACATGAAATTTGGTAAGAATTCAGGAAGTTCCCTTAAAACGGGTTTGCTTATTAGGAAGTATTGAGGAGGGAATCACATAAATAATGTATATCCCAAAAATATAATGATCAAAAGATCTTAATACATGAGTCTGTATATATAAATAGTTTTAATAATATCTAAATAAATAGAATATATTATTTCATTTGGGTAAAAAGAGAGTAATAATAACCCAAAGGAATTGTTGAGGTTCGGGTAGAATCCCTTACCATAAGTCTGTTGGTGATATCCACTTGATATTAATGACCTGAATAATGTAATTTTGTTAATTAATTTAAAATTAATGATCTTATTTTATAGTGAATTGTTTTAGTAAATCCTTTTTATGTTCATTCATGGCCTTTTTGATGGGTTAAGAGTTTTAATTTCATTGTTCAGGTCCATTTGTTTCTTGATTGGTTTACTTATATACATGACCACAAATCATGTAAAATGGTGATTGTTGTCTAGAATTGGATTTATATTTAATTATTGAACATGTAGAAGGTTACATGGTTTTATATTTAATTTGGTTACATGGAGTGAAGTTGAATCATTATGTAAAACATTAATAATATCATTTTGTGTAAATTGGTAGCCTTTTAACATAATGAACAAATTTTGTTTTATAAATCAAAACCATGTGTAAAAAAAGTTTCCAAAACAATAAATGAGACATAATACATATATTATTATCGGGTTTGACAATAAAAATATTTTCATGACCTGAATTGAAGATGGTCAAAGAAATTGAAAACTTGTCGTCCTTGAATTTGAAGAGTTAACACATCTCGAATAGTGTTTTCATTTATCGTATAAAATAAGGTTAAAAGAGAGACAAAAATAGATTATTCTATTATCATAAAAAAATTATTATAAATATATGTTATTTTAGTTTTCGTAATACTTGGATTAGGGGATATAATGATAGAAAAGAAAATAATGGAAGTTGAAAAGAAAGTAAATGAATTGAAAAGATGAATTTACCTCTTGAGTTAATCTTCTTTGAGAGCCTCTTAAGGGGAGAGAGGATTTGGTATTTTGATGCGATCAAGGGCTGATGGATGTGTAGGATAATCTTGGGAAGTGATTTGAGTAGAATTTAGGTTGGGAACAATTCTTTAGAGGAGTGAAGAGATGAAGAGAGTATGGGTGGTTTTTAAAGTTGAGAGGAGAATAGTTTTCTTAATATTTTAATCATTAGTTTATTAATTTTCATTTAGATAAGAAATAATAATGATTCTTATCACCAAAAATATTAATATTTGAATTTGATTTCTAATCGAATGTTCTTACATCATCCATGTCTCAATAAATAGTTTATATGAACTATAATGTATACATTTGGTAAATTACCGTATTATACTATTCATAAAAATCAATGTATTTTAGAAATGTCCTAAAATTCACCATAACCATTTATTGACCTGTAGAATAAAAAAATGAAATATTTTTTCAAAAATAATTTTCTAAATATTTTTATTTAAATGTTTAATTAAAATCATAATTTAATTGAAAAATGAGGATTTTGAAATTGTAACTAATTTTTTGATCAATTCAAAAATAAAATAAGGTCTTATAAAATTTTCTTAAAAAAGAAGACATAAAATTGATAATTTAATAAAAACATTTATGAAAATATATGTTATTTTAATTTAATTATTTTACTGTAATTAATTATTTATGACTTATAAAAATACAAATACTTTTACTGTGGTCATATTCTCACTTAAAGATGCAATTTTTTATACATTTTAGGGTGAGGTTACTATTATTTAGAATGATTTTATATTCATAAGGGTCATATTACAATTCATTAGGGTGTGTTACTATTCACCAAAAATTCTGTTTGTTCCATCAGAACCCAAAAATCACTATGAACGCAACCATGTATATGATATTTTGGAAATTCAAATAAAAAAGTCACAATATTATGTTGAAATATCACATAGTACGTAGTAGTTTATTGACTTATGATTTCATTTTATTATATTACATAATTAAACGATGGTAATATCCCTTGATAAAACATTGTGTCGTTATCGAAATCTTGTATTTTTGGCGGTAGAGGACTAGCTTGAGGAGGTACCCGAGTTTTCAATCTTTTCAGGACACCATTAAATCAGATGGTGGCCTTGGGGGGTAAGCCTTCTCTATAATTCAGAAAGATGATGGTGGGGGTTCATCACCCAAGCTTATGATGAGGAGACTGTACTGTAGTCATATTTTGATCACCTTTTCAGAGAGGAGTTCTTTCTAGCTACACTTTGGGTTATCTGTATCCCAGAGATTTTTTAGCTCCAACAGTGCAACAACACAATAGTTGACTATTCATCATTGTTTTCCAACATCTCTAGGTACTAAATGGATATGATTCATAACCCTTTCATCAAGGATCAAACATTTGAGTGAGGGATGTGTAGAGACATCCAAACTTGTGTCATCCCTCTATGAATTCATACATATAAGGGGGTTCTAGTGAGATATTTTGTGGTTGTAGATTTTTTAATTAGGAGACACAACAAGTGGATGCCAATAGTGGGAATGTTGGAGAAGAGACCTCAGAAACAAGGAGATGACATCATTACTAGGGACTATGATGTGTGATACATTTCAAGATGAGGTCCCATGAATGATGTTTTTTGGTTCATGGATATCAGGACAGATCCAATTATCCCAAGGAGATGTGTTTGTACTCTTGTTAGGACTGGAGAAATATTTTTTAAGATTATCTAAACCAATATACGATAGATAGGGAGATGGTAGGTGGGATGCTAAGGTAGGTGAAGAGGTTGGAACAAATAGGTGCTTTGAGAAACACACGTGGAAGTGGAGTGATGAGAGTTGATAAAGGTGGAAGGAGCATTGACTTTTTACCACCACCACCACTAGGTGGGCCATGGTAGGCTCAAGGAGCTGGAAGGCATAGGTGGGGACAACTGTAGGCGGTCGATACATACGACCTAGAGTATCATGTAATTATTTAAGGAACAATATGTATATTTTTCTTCCTTAACGTCAGTACTAATTGACATATGTGATATTCATTAATTTTTTACCACGTATCTTGTTTGAGACTTACTGATCCTGGTGGATCACTTGGCTCAACCCTTATGCTTAGAGACTTCTATTAAAGATGAATCCACAGTCACACACTTTTTCAAGCAATATGACCTGACTCTTATAGGTTATAGTTTCTTTTGGGATATCTTAATAGAAGTGATGAGTCATTTTAATGCCATATTAGGTATGGACTGGTTATCTACAATTCATGCCTAGATGGAGAGTTTCACTTAATGGATTCTGCGTGTCTGAAATAATGAGACCAGTTTATCCTTTTTTAGTGAAACGAAATACCAAAAACAAAGGATGGGCCCATGCATTAGAGGGATCTACCAATTACTCATATGTTTTATAGAATGACCATAGGTGTAGTGGATGTTATGAGTTATTAGTTTCCTATAATAGTGGTGGAGTATGAGGAAATCTCCCATGATGATGTTCTATGATTACTTCCCCTAGAGGAGATAGACCTCTACATTGATTTACACACCGGGAAGACAGATATATCTTTTCCAACATATCAGATATCTCCCTTAGAGCTCTATGATATGTAGATCTATATAGAAGACTTACATAGGAAGGAATTTTTTGGACCCAATGTTTCACCCTGGGAAGCCCCAATGTTTTTTTCTAAGAAAGTGGGTGAGATTGTGAGGTTGTATGTGTACTATTGACACTTGAACCATATGAAAATGAAGAAAAAGTATCCACTACCAAGGATTTATGATCTCTTTGATCAATTTATAGGGTCATGATGGTTCTCAAGCTTGGACTTAGGTTAGGTTATCACCCGGGTCAAGTACGGGATAAAGATGTACTGAATATAGAATTAAGATGTTGCTATAGTCTATATGAGTACTTGGTGATACCCTTTGGCATGAAAAATTACCATTAGAGTTCATAGGACTCTTGAACCAAATCATTCTTTCTTTCTTATACTAGTTTATGGTAGTCATCATTGATGATATCCTTGTGTAGTTGGCATCTAAGGAGGATCACATGAGGCTCATGTGGATGATTTATGACGTACACTAAGAATACCATCTTTATGAAGGTTTGGAGATTTCTTTGGATGTAGGATATTACTATATATTCATTACTAATTTCCCTAGGATATCAGCTGTAGTGATATCTTTAACCTAAAAGGGGCATCCTTCCATGTGGATAGAGAGTTTCCTGTAGGAATTTTGGCAGTTGAATTATATATTGACGAGTGATCTCATCTTGAGATTTGTAGAGGAGGTGTTGAGTACGTAGTGTTCTATGATGTTTCAGGAAATGGGATTTATTTTGTTTTGATGTATAAGAAAGAATTGATTTTCTAGGGTTCACATCAATTGAGACCACATGAACTGAAATACGCAACCCATGATATTGTGTAAGTAGAGGTAGTATTTTCACTAAAGATGTGGTGAAACTAACTTATGGGTGAGCAGTTTATCATCTATTATGATCATAAGTGTCATAGGTATATAGTGAAGAAAATGTAACCTAAATTTAGATGTAGGTGATGGATATTGAACCTCTTGGATTATGAATTTGATATTTTCTATACCCCTTGAAATGGTCACAAGGTTAGAGATTATCTCAGTAAGAGATCTTGTTTGTAGTTGCTGAATTTGGCATCAAAGAATTTGGCTTCATTTCTATGTTCCTTTTTGGATAGAGATATATAATCTTACCTCTAGTTTATGGTTGTTACCCCTATACTCTTATAGTCATTCAGGGAAGGAGAACTTGGGGATGCCAACTGTGAGATCCTACGTACTTATATATCCACTAGACATGCTCATGAATGACTTTCTAAAGGTGGGGAGCATGGTGTTATTTTCAAAGGATGAACGATGGAACCAATGATGTTACATGTGTTGGTTATAAGAGAGTTTAATAAATCAAACTTGTAGTTACATCCATGTGTGGAAAACAAGTACTATGAACTCTGGTTTCAGTTTTGGTGGACATTAAGGATGAAGGGAGTTGTAGAGTTTGTCTTTCGATGCCATACTTATCACCAAGTGAAGGTTGAGCACCACATTCTAGTTTGTTTAGATTATTCCCTTAGGTATTTAGAATTATAGTTGGAATGAATATCCATTGAATTTTTTATGGTCGTTATACAAACTTCCATGCGACACGATGCCATTTGGGCGATCGTAGATCGAGTCACCATGTCAGTACACATCTAAATTATTCGAGATCAATGTACACATATAATATTGGGACATGTCTATGTTTAGAAGATAATCAAACTCCATGGAATTCCATTTATGATCATTAATGACCCTGATTCTTACTTCACATCTTGGTTGAGGAGTGGATTTCAGAAGGATTTTAGGACATAGTTATGCTTGAGCCCAATGTTTCAACCCCAAAATGACATCCTTATGGAGCGGACCATTTAGGTTCCAAATAAAATTATGTGAGATTTAATCATAGACTTTGTCCATAATTGGTATCATCACATTCCACTGGTGGAGTTTTCATACAACATAAGCTACCATCCAATGATCAGTATGGAACTATTCGAATATTTGTATGGGAAAACCTGCCACAACATTGCTGGATTGATCCAGGAGAGTGGAAACTCATGGGACGATAGTTGGTGTGAGTAACTACCAAGAAGGGATAGGTCATCTAGGATTAGATTAAGAATACCCCGATCCATAAATGTTCCTATTCAAATAGACAAGGGAAGCCATTGGAGTTTGAGGAGGGAGACCGTGTGTTCATACGAGTTTCACCTCGATGTGAATTATAGTGATTTGACCAGGGAAGTAAGCTACCTATAAAACTCATTGACCATTTCTAGATACTACATATAGTTGCAAATGTGTCGTACTGTGTAGCACAACCTCCAATGTCAGACTGAGAAAATGTCTTCTTCCACATGTCACGTCTAAGGAGGTATGTACATTATCCAACACAAGTTATCGACTGGGGGGAGTGGGAAATCAAGGATGGAGCTACCATTACAAAATACCCAATAGAGATCTATGATCAGTAGTCTGGGATCTTCATGAGTTATCGATTCTTTTAGTGTATTTCTAGTGGTATCACATGAATCTTTAAGAGGGAATATAGGAATGGGAGTCTCATATTCATGCTCAGTACCCACATCTATTTTTGGATACCCTATTTTTGATTTTCAAGATGTAAAGTCCCATGGTGGGTAGAATTTAATTAATTAGATTTTATATGTATTAATTTTGGATATTTAATGGATTATTTTTGAGACCAAGCATTGAGAATGTATGAGATTCCAAGGATATGTGTGTCCAAAATAAATGTTTGAAATATATTCAATATATTAAATAGAATAAGCACATCATTTTCCTGAACAAATTGGAATAAAAACTAATCAGGGTCTTTGATTATAAATACAAGGGCACCATTGTCTCATTAATACAAGGATTACCATAGGTGTTTCAAAACCTTGGTCAGTGTGAGACATTTTTAGAAAAGTCATCCCCAACATAAATTGAAGTAATTATTTATTTTATTTTATTTTATTTTGATGGTGTAGTGATCTAGAATCGTTTATCAATAAGTGGTATGGGAATTCATATGTCTATTGAATAAAAAATAGAGATTCAGAGGACTAATAGAGAGTCATAAAACTACATTTCATTAGTGGATGATGACTAGATCAAAGATCAAAGATCGGCATGAGGGAAATTTAGAGGATCTAACCAATGATCACAGAGTAACTATATTCCTTATTAACAATCGATCCAACTCATGTTATGATTTTTTGTGTTGATTTTGATTCATTCCCCATTCTAATTTTCATTGATGAAAAAAATCAATCAACTAACAGATTTATTCATGGATCATGAGTATTGAGAGATTGGTTATTTGAGATATTATTTTGGGGGGAATTTAGTTTTGATTGTTTGATTCTTATCATGTATTTATAATGAATATAGATTGAGTCCAACATGAATATTGGATGAGGTTTATTTCAGAAGTTTATGGTTGTTCATTTATCTCCTTTTTCTTAGTTCATCGCGAGTGTTCATTGTTGACCAAAAAACTCACATCCAATGAGAAATCGATTGATGTGAATCGATTTGTTGGAGCAATGATACAATATTGTAGATATGGGATCAAAATGTTGTGATGGTATCACAATGAAGGAAGAGATGAAAAATATGATGGTTTTATATACCCAATTTCATGTTCTTCGATACACGAGGAAGAATGAATAACAAGGATGATTCTGAATGGATTGAAGGTCTGAAATATGGTAAATGATCATGGATATGATTTTCCTAAATAGATCCTTGATTTTTCACATGAATAAGGTTGGATTTCTTGGTAGTAGCGATGTGTTCATGAAAAAAATGAAGAAATAGTGTTTCTTGAAAAATTTATAATCACACAACATATAATATGGTATTACATAGTGTGTGGGACTCACCTAGATGCGACTGGAGTTTTAGAAAACTTTTTATATCACATGGGGGGTAACGTCTCCCAGGTGACTTTACATGTGACTTAGAGGGTACACAGACACAGACTAGAGTACACGGCCATGGGAATGCAGTGTAATCTTGCATGGACACATATTGTCCTTGTGTACATGGGAATAACCATTTATAGATACATGGACATAGTACACGAGGATCCAACATGTCGTGTAATTTTTTATGAAGGGTGAAATGGTACATGGTCCATTTACATTGGATAGACCCACGGTTTAGGGGACATGATATGTAACCTTACTAAATGATGTATACTTCTTAAAACATGGCTTGAATCCCTTGTCCTCTATATCCTATATATTTTTCATTAGGGAGTGTTCCCATTACCTATCCCTTACGGGTTAGTATGTAATGAAATCATACTCTTATGATAGTGATCCTTTGAACATGAATTCTTAGATAGAGTTATTGGAATCATTTCATGAGGCTTAGTGTGATACCCCCATTCATCTTCTTTCTCTACGTGGAGTTCTTAGTACCGTTATTACCAACCCAACATGGATGATAATTTCTACATAGATGGTTAATCTAGATTGAGATATTATTATACCCTATGACCTTGGGAGTTATACTCATCTATTAATTGTATCTCCTCAGACTTCTAAAATATACATATATGGAGAGACATGATGATTACTAGCTCTCGAAGGGAGATCATCAGTGTTGAAAGACATATGGAATATGTTCTCCAAGATGAGTTATATGTGGAACCTTTGAGATAAAATCCAATGATTGAGTTATGGTTGTGACATACCTTTAGTCTGTTTATTTTTTTTTGAGTATATCAATATATTATAGTTATATATGAGGCAGACATGTACTTATGTAGATCTGACTATAATACTTTGTTGTATGATTTGTTATATTAGTGCATCCTATTGATTACTTTTATACTCACCCATACACTCATTTTTCCTGCACAAGTCATATCTTATAAATATGATCAACCAATTGATATAATAATAGATAGACCCGAACCAGACCATTCGTAGTGATATCGAAAATACCAATGTGTGTTCCTATAGTATCTTAACAACAACACCGGTTTAAATTTTGGGTTGAACATCTTTTCAGACTCTTTGTGGTGGGATATTATTTGGCCCTATTTACATTTCATTAGTTCATTTTTTACTCTATTTTTAGGATTTTTATGTTAGTATTCATGGTTTTTAGTTATTTTTTTTCAACATTTCATTGGAATGAATATTTGTGTGTGTAGGTACTTAGGATAAGGTCTCCCATGTTAGTGATATTCATACTCGACGCTAGTCACCGGAGCTTTTCTTATTTTATGTGGGATTGTGGAGTCATAGAACAGACCCTTTTCATCTGGTCATGACACATATATACTACCTATCATTACTCAGTATCAAAGAAACATAATACATTGAACACTAGTGGAAATTTTAATTGGAATATAAGTAATTAATAATTTTATTAAAATATTTCCTAAATTTCCTAAAAACTAGAATTACCTTATCAGTTATGTTCTCCTAAATAGGTGCGTTGATTTTGGGGGTTTCACCAAGAATATAGGGTAGTCTAGTCAAATCAAATTCTACTAAGTTATCAAGTTCCATTCTCTATTTCACCTCTAGATAATATTCATTCTATAAAAAATCTATCTTAGAAGGATTGGTTTGGCCTTGTTTTCCTCATAAGAAATTCTTATGGAAGAATGTTCAATAAATATATTCACTTTTGGTCCTAACATGTAACACCTAATGTTTTCAATAGTAAATTCAATGTCTATAATCTTTTTTATAGTTTTTGTTTAATTAACCTATCTGAAATTTAAATTCATGGTGGCATGAGATATTATATGAATTCCCCTTTTATATTTTTGACTCAAATGAGTCCTTAGTGGAAAATATAATTATTTTCAATTGTTTAAATGGTATGTCTAGTCATGGTGAATGTATAACAGACAGGGTGACTAACGTTTCTTTCATTTCATTATAGTTCTCTCGATAACTTTCATTAATGAAAAGATGAGAATATTTTTTTGGAAATTAGGAGATGAAGGTTATCTTTTTGAAATCATTTATAATAATCTTATAAAACCGGGCATGTGTAAGAAATGATATCACAATCATTCACTATTAATGGTTATGTTATAGAAGAAATAACATACATAATTTCCCTATCAACTTGGATTTTATTCATATACTGTACATTTTATAGAAAAACTCTTATCCCCATTATAAAATTACATTTATCAAAGTCAAGGTCTATCTTTTTATCAATAAATGAACTAATGGTAGCATTGAGACACATAAAAAACTCTCCAAATAGGATCCATATACTTCGAACGAATATATAAAACTATGTGGAATCCCCTAAAAACATTTTAAAAACACTCATCATACACCATTGGAAGGTCCCTAGATCATTACATAATAAAAATGGAATCCTCTTGTTAAAATAGTACCAAAATGATAGGTAAAGGGGTTTTTTACTAATCTCATATTTTAATGTGAATATGGAAGTACCCATAAAATACTATTAGGAATTACCTATATGTATCTCTATAATTTATTCATGGAATGGAAGTGGAAAGTGATATTTCATATTCACAATTTTATTATTCCTATAATCTATACACACACGCCCTTTCTTATGATGTTAAAAAGGAAAATATATTTAAAATAATTCATTAAATCTACAATCCAATATTTTTAAGAACTAAATGTATTAGAATCATCCACTGGATATCTAAAAATTAAAAAAATGTTATATTATACCCGAAAGAGGTCACATATTATAACTGCTTATAAAATTATAGGATTTAACATTTGATGACACTACAAAATAGAATTGGATTAATAATCTATCAAGATCTTATGAATGCATAACAAGGAAATAATTGAAGGAAGATTATCGTGGTTTTATACAATGGATTTCAAGTTCACTGTAAAAACAACTATGAAATGATATTCTTGGACCATGGATATCTCTTTAGAAATGAAAATAAGAAGATTCTATGTCTCTGGTAGAAATAAATAATTGAGATTCCCAGGAAACACTTTTATTACAAAAATAGATGAGATATATATACATTTTAAGGATACTTTTATTGGATCTATAACTTTTAAATAAACTCCTAAAATAATCCCCAAAAGAATATATTTTATTAGAAATATAATCACACATGTGTTCATTATATTTTAGAAACATTTTCTATTTAGGAAAAAATTATTAATGAATAGAACATTCAATATATGAATTAAAATAATGAATTTTAGTTGTGTTATAGCACCCAACACTTGGTTGAAATACATATTTATCAATATTTATATGAATAAAGAAATTTAATTCAGTAAATATGTAGTTATTATAATAAATAATTAAATCACTAAACAAGTGAATATTTTATGACGTGTCAAGTACAACACATTCATCATTTCAATAATTTTAACCAGATATAATATTATGGTCAAGTAAACCATTTTAAGAAGTATGCATAAGATTATTCTAATCAATATCAATGTTTTATTCATGAATTGGGAAATATATAATTAAATTAGTGGATAAGTAATTAATCAAATTAACATGGTGTGATGAGTGATCCTCCACCAGATATTTTATAGACCATAAAAAACTAAGGTGAACAAGTTATTTTCAATATTCATGATAAAGATCCCCATTGTGAAAATAAATAATAGATTTAAGAGTTTTGATAAAATATGATTATTTTTTTACTATTTATCTATTTTGAACCTATCATATTCCATATTAAAATAAAAAATATCGATAGGGAAAACTATACTTATTACTATTAACAACACATCATTAATGACACCTATAAGTTTTGTTGTACTTATACTATCTATTGGATCATAATACATGTAGTTTTATGTTATGTGACATATAAAGTTGAGTAAATAATGTAAGTTTAAATATTTTAGGATGGTCCTATGTCAAATGTAACATATTTATACTCATACACAACTATAATGAATTTAAGGGTAAATTATACTAGATATTTTCAATTTACATGGAGGGAATGTTGGATTATTTATTTAAAATTCCACATTAGGTTTACTTTATCTCCTCTATTAAAATATATATTATTAGAGAATAATTCCTTCATGAATCCTTCATATTTGGGGATTAGATTCATTATATATATCAAATAATGTTAACATTAAATTTGATAAATGGCTACAAATTATTTTTTTATAGAACACAATCATATATCTACTTAAATATTTAATTATCCAAAGGTTAAGTTTATTATTTTATGGATATTTCAGGGTTACCTTAACACATGCTTCACTTCTCTAAAATCCCATAATTCATCTTTAGAATCTATACGTTCTCCTATAGAAATATTCATCTTTTGAAAATTATTTTCTTCTCAAAATAGGTTATAAATTTTTATAAGGGTCATCATATATAGAATTATCTATAGTAATATCTAAATTAGATAAAATATGTGTTGAAATATGCTAAAAAAGTATAGGTTCTGATCTAGTAGTTTTGGGAATGTTTAACTCCATACACCATTATTGTTTTTCTCCACAAATATTATCCTTCACTTTGGATTTTAATTCATCATGTAAAATAAATAATATAAAATTTTATTTCTTATGATACTAATATTTATATCCATTCTCCTTATTTGAGTTGAAAAAGTGTTTAAAATTTCTTTTTAATAATTCATTGAATTTTTTTAAGACTTTTGAGTGGGTTTTATAGGATGGAAATTCATTCTGAATTTATAAATGACTAGACATTAAAAGAATATAGGAAATGAGTTTATTTGTTTCATGAAAAAACCATAATTGGATATTTTTTTATAAACCTATCATTTTATGGGTCATTCCAACCATAGTTATAGGTTTTATTTTATTAATTCCTCTATTGGTTGTTTTGATGGATTGGTCTCCTTGGAAACAATACATTAAAGACTTTAGGGGACTATTGTAATTCTTGGAAATGGTCCATAAAGTGTTAATGTGAGACACAAAATCAATATATAACTTGAGTTTTAAAACTTGTTTCATCTTGTGTTTTGTTTGGTGTTCTGCAATATAGTACCATGAACCTCATTGTATTATTTAGATCACTTAACTAAATCACATGTATTCAATTTTCAGAACATGAAGTTGGTACTTACTAGTAAATTTCCACATGCATCAAGCATCAATTTTGAATATTTGAGGTAATTTTGAAGCATTTTAGTAATGATATTCCTAGACATAACTAGTTTTTAATCCACTACATCCCCAAAGAAAACATCTATCATTATCTTATCAGTAAGACCAGGGCCCTCAAAAAAGTATTAGATCACATATTGTTCACTAATATGATGTTGGGGAAAATTAAAACATATCCTATTAAATCATCCCCAATACTCTTGTAAGGTATCAATTTGGGTTTGAATTGTCTTACATAACACCTTACTTATAAAATCTATCCTAGATCCTAGAATTTTTTTTTCTAGGAACATTTTCAAAAATTCAATACAAAACGTTATTAAAGTGGAATAAGAGTAGTAAAATAAATCTTTATCCAGTCTATCTAAAGAGAATAAAACATTAATTATAAAAAATCAGTCCTTATTCACCTATATGGGGATGTTTTTGGTATAAGTATGATGAAACGTTTGGAGATTATTCTATGAATTTTCCTAATAAAGTTATAGAAATTTTTTTATACAATAAAACTTTATATATTTTAATTAAAAACCTAAAGTTACCAATTTATGTGATGAAACTAATTCATTAAGAGTAATATGATCTTTTATTGTAATTTAAGATCAATGAAACTCTAATTTTTGAGGTTTATTGTTTCTACACCCAAAAAATGCATGTACTGGGTCTATCTTAGAAATTTTACTCACCTAATAGTTCAAATAGGGAACCTCTGCTTCTTAACCTCTCTCAAATCTAGCTCAAGATTGAAATTTTCAGTCTATTTTAAGGTATTATGGAACTAAATTAGTGTATAAATTCAAGGAAATATATGATAAAAAACAATTTTAAAAAAATGGATATAACTGAATGGTAGATATTTTTTATGAATCCATATTCATGATTTATCTCCTAAGCAAGTAGTAATATCAATACCCAGGGATGTCTCTCAGTTTGGATACACAAAAAGTTAAAATATAATATATTTTATTATATATTTTTGAATTTTTTTTGAATAAGAATTAATTTTTTTATATTCTATGAAAATATCGTGAAAATTAAAATTGTTTGAGTCAATAAATGTGTGAATATGTAAAATCCATTTGTTGTAAACTATATTTGACTTTGGATTCCACCTTCTTCACAATCAATATACATTTCCTCAGTTATAATTTAACAATGATCAATATACGAACTTTTTAATCACATGAAATACTCCCTAAAAGTAATACTAAAACTTAGAATGAATGTTATTCTTCCTATGAATTGGAACTAATTAATTAATAACTACCATGAAATTAGAAATAAAAAAATCACAATGTTCATAAAAACAAGATTAATAAATTTAATTAACAATCCAAATTAAATTACAGAAAAATAAATAAAAACCTATTATTATTCCATATTCATCAAATTAATCTTTATTAACTAATAGTTAAAAAAATATTATTTAAAATAGAATCAGTAGAAAATTATATTCATAAAAAATATAACTTCTTTAATTTAACAAGATTAACTCCATAATAATTTAGATAATACACAAATTAAAACCATACCTTTTAGGGGATTTGATAGTTTCCACTAGTTCACTGATTTAATTGATTTATCTATACATTAAAATGTAGGGTGAAACTCCACATTCAATTAAAAACTCACATTCCCCTCTCTAAGTCATATGCCATTCTTTTAAAAAAACTTTATTTTTTTATCATCCTCTTGAATTAATATATTTTTACATTACTCTTTACTTCATGTATAACATCACGATATTATCTATTCATTTATTTTGAATATCATATGCAATATTTTTGGCTTCTTATAGATCTATATTTTACCATTTTTCCTCCCCAAATCAACTGATGGTTGGAATCATGGATTTACTCTTACCCAATTTATATATGTTCTTCATGAAACCTCAGTATGAACATGATATATATACTATAAATATGAAATATATAATCATAATTCCTTCTTTTAATTTAAAAAATATATATCTTGATGTGAGGTATCAATCTTTAAATACTGAAAAGGACAAGACCATTATATATTCATCTCATATATTGATGTAACCTTTTTTTCATTCTTTTAATAACCCTTAAATAATGATTTGTGTTTTCTAGTGACCTTTATGAACCTGTATTTTACTCAAAAACAACAATGGCATTCAAATTATTTATATCACATGTGTTGTGAGGTTACCTTTACATATCACCTGTGAATTATTACATAGAAGATGAGGATACTCCTAGGTATCATAGGGACGATCTATATTTAACTTCTATATGAAATGAATAAATTTTATGTATCAACACAAATGTTATGTTGCCTTTAAATATTAATCTATGTGATCTTATATAAGGGGTTACTGACATATAAGAGCTAACTACAATGTTAATTCTACTCAATTCATATATAAAAATGTTATCCTCTTACATATATTACTAGAGGAATATTATGTACGAATGCACCCATACATTAAATTTACCACTATCTTTCAATCCTTTCCCTCCATAATTTTCTTTAAATTTTAAACACTATTATTCGAAGGACACCTATATATTCGATTAATAACAGAAGTTCTACTTTCATAATTAAAATATATGAACTCAGAACTACTCTTGTTTTGGAGTTTCGTTGTTAAATATTATAACCTTCTAGAAATTTATCCTCCTACCTCTCTAATACTTCATTTTACATAATAGTTTAAATTTGTAGGTGCAATATCATTAGATCTAAACATTCATCATAACCTCGTCATGTTTCTTGAAAAATCCTAACTTCATGAATAACATGCTTCAACAATATTCTTCTTCAACTTGAAAATACAAAAGCATCATGTTAACCATGACAGTATATTTAAGTAATTCCATAGGTTAATAAATTATATGAAATTCCCATTTAAAAAATTTCAAAAAATAGTATGAAAATCCAATTAAATATTCCTATATTTCTAAAAAATCCAAAATTGACATTAATTTATAAATATTTTGGAATTAAATTAATTGAATATAAAAAACAATAATTTATTTAATACTTTTATCATTTCCCCCAAACATAACACTTATGAATCTTAATAAGTGAAAATTAAAATTACTACCTCATTTAAATTCAAAATAGTATCCAAAGTGATATCCTTTTTCAATAGACTGATAATAGAACCTGGTCATTCCTCCTATTATATTTTATTTGTTATTTAAATAAAATTCATTTTTAATTTTTCCCATCCTCCCTTACTAATTTATACATACCTTTTAGGAAGTATTTCTAACATCATTGAATGTATTTATTTTAAGAAACATTTTTCTAATCCCAACTTCAAGAAGGGGTCACCCTAGTATTTTTAAATTTAAAAATTTATTCCAAATTAATCAAGAATATTTGTATATTATTAGGATTTTTCTAGTTGTTATATTGTTATGGTTTTTTTATTGGGATGTTAATAATTTTAGAGGAAGGATGAAGATGTTTTATATCTAAAATATAGGAACATTCATGGTTTATTATTTACACAAATGAATGGTATCCTCAATCGCTATCAAATGTAATGATTTACCATCCCATCCTTTTGGATCCTCATAGAATATTCACAAATGAATCACTTCACATATTGAAAATATTTCATATCTCCAATTCCATAAAAATATTTAATTCCATATTTTTTATAAATTCTTGATAGATTTAAAATTTTGAAGTATAGAAGAGTATTTAAACATAAATAGTTATATTAATTTCTTTTCTAAATATTATGGATATTTTCCCTAACATATTTTCTTGAGGTGATGCTTATCAAAATATTAGCACATAAACCGGATTCTTTTCCAGATCATCTAACAGAACCAAAATCCAATCATGTATAAATAATAATCAAAGAAAAAAAGGTAAGTATAGACACCACCCATCCACTTTTTTACTCAATTTAAAAAAAAATAACCACCCCATTAGAGGCTCTAGAAAATATTCTATGAACACCTAAAAAGAATTCACATTGACTATAAATGTTTTATTAATTACTTGGGTAATATATTAATTCAAGAAGGGGAAAATTATTAATTATAAAGGACAATATTTTATGTTATGAAATATATATGGAAAATAAATAGTTTGGAATTTAATAAGAACACATTGTATCCTTCCCTGGACTTCTTAGAAGGATTCTATTCATAATTTTTATCTATTATTTCCACATTTTCAATCATAAAATTTTTAATATCATTGTTTCATATTCATTTTTATTCTCTAAGGAAGAATATTAATTGATTCCAAACTTCAAAATGTTCAATTTTATTTCCCTCGATAGCCCAAAAATAACCATCTTTTGTCTTCATAGGTAATTTGAAAGTTCTCCCATACACTAGACTAAAAGGTAACATTAAAATTTATGTTTTATAAGTAGTCTAATATTCCAAATTAACATCATATATCATCAATATATAATCCTCATTATATAGATATACATTTTTTGATAGATTTTGTTTGAAATTATTAAATAAAAATGCATCCATAACATTTGTGAAGTGTTTTAAAGAGTAAAAAAATATTCGTTTACTCCAAATTTCCACCAAATATTGTCCAATGTTCTATTATAAAATAAAATTCCTTTATCATTGATGATTAACCTAGGTATCCCAAACCAATAAAAAATTTGGCTCTTACAAATTGTGAAATTACAATTACATATTTATTTCTAATGGGAATGGACAGTACCAACTCATACACATTTCACAAAAAAGGATAATTTAATAATTTACACTATAATTAGGAAATGGTCCAATCAAATCATTACACAAGAAGTAAAATATATAAAAATGTAGGATGTTGTGGAATTTCTTAATTCATAATTACATTTCAATAAAATTGTTTTGTTTTACAATATTCAAAAAACTAAAAAGAATCCATAAAAAATGCCAAAAATCCTCAATCAATAACAATAGTTGATAAAATTTATTGTTCAAAGAGGTCATCCCAATTAAAATCTTTGAGGAATTTAATAACTGATTGTATCTCAAAATCTGAGATACATGTTTTAATGATTTTTATTGTCATGACCCCCTACACAAAAAGAGTACCCCTCCTAGGCTGGCAATGTGAGAAGGGAGATAATGACCCCCTAAGTCCCACCTCTAGTAGGCCCCGTGTTGGTGACTAGCACCGAAAGTATAGAAAACACACAAATGGGAGGCATTAAAATCTAAGAGAACAAATGCAAAAGAGAGAGATAATATATACACCAAACAAATCCATATCAACCAGTAAGATAAATGAAATCCCAGGTGCACATATGAAATGTAATGCAAAACTACTACAACAAAATGGGAGAAAACAGCAAGTACCCATAAGAAAGTAAAAACAACAGCAACCACAAGCCCGAACAGCTCCTGAAACCCCAAGCTAGTAGAAACCATCTTGATATCCAACCTTCTCTAAGTGACCTGAAAAACAGTTTATATATACATAGGTTGAGAATAACAGTATACTCAGAAGGATCCTCCCTGAAGCCTCTCATGCAAAAGTAAAGAAAGTATGCTAAACCACATTGACCAACAAGTAAAACTAAATCGTCACCTAAATAGGTATAATATCTTACCAACATCAGCATGGATATTCTCACCAAGTAACACATACAAGAATATATCATATAATAAAGAATATTATTGGTTCCCAAGTACTACTTCCCCACTGGTTTGCCACTTTTCCCCAACATCGCACGTCCTGAGCATCTCTCTTAAAAAAGGATTTCCCTCAGACACCTGGGAGAAGCACCACAACATGCACCTCATGCAAAAAAACCACCACGCCCATGTAAGAAAAGTAACTAGGGAGTTTCTGGGAGCCACCATTGCTCGCATAACCTGTATCATACATTGTGAATTATACCTCAAGCCATTACATCCCATACACCGAGTAAGGATCCTCAAGAAATCATAACCTATACACGCTAAAATATAGTAGTCCATAGGAAACTATATACAAAATATATGTGTGTGAATAGACACAAGAAATTAGAGCCCTCTACACACATATATGGGGAAAACTAACTGTTTTGCCTACAAGCACAAGTAACTACCAAGAGAAGAGAGCGGGGCCAAAGGGGGTAGTGAGCCATTCATCGTCCCACTAGAATGTTGGTAAAAACACACCCCCATGGCTTATAATCCACTAGGTGTCAGTTTCCCTTACTGATAGGGTGGATTAGCATATGGAAACAAAAAAATTACCAAATATACTATACATCACAACCACACTATGGGCATAACCTAGTTTTAGACTCAACTGCATCTAACGTCTGTTGGACTCTGGGATGATACTTCTAAGACTAGGTATCCTATAAGCACACAACCATTTAAAGAGCATTAATACATTATTTCATTCCCTTTTTATCAATTCCACTTTATGTTAATTAATTCTTTAAACATTAATTAACCCAAAACAATTCCACATTAAATTTAATTTGCATCACACCCAAAGTCCATTGTCCCTTTAAAATTACAACCTCATCATTATGTTCCAAAAAAATCCATCCCCATGGGTTCACATCATTTATTCAATTATTCATTAGAGAATTACTTTCCCATATTCCCATGCATTCTATAAAAACAAACTAGGCTACTAAACACAAGGGGGGTCATCACTGTGATTAGGTGTACTACCCATCGAGTCTTTGATGCTTATATCAAGAGCATAGACCCATCCTTTTTTGAGAAGATAAACACAGAATTCCTGTGGCATACCCCACGTGTCTTTTCCACTTCTGGAAGAATGGTATGTAAGACCAGCTGCAATGAAAAGTGGGGAAAAGTAATGCAGATAATCAACCAATAAGAATCAACAGGCATCCAACAATCACATCCACCCCATTTCATATTCCATGGTGTCCTCACCGACACCCACATGCATAAACCGATGCATCTCGCCTCTCTAGGCGTCATCTTCTACCAAAACCAAAGGTCTCCATGCCCCCACATAACACAACAACCCTCCATGATCACATCACAAAAAAAGAAGTGTGAAAAAAAACATCGTAAAAATTGGGATATTATCCCTTTAACAATCTAGAGGGTAACTCAGAACCCTTCAAGTAATTATCAAAAAATCAGTTCTTTAATCAATCTTGAATTAACCAATTTATTATTCTTTGGTTCCAAATTCAGGAAACCTAATCAGTTAGCTATCACAAATAAATTAAACAGTCTTAATGCACCATTTTGATTAACATCAAAATTACAACAAGAAAAACCAGATTCATTTACATGCCTCTTTATCTTTAGCCAAACAATTATCAATTAATTCTGTTTTATGTTTGTTTCCCTCGGATTTTGGGGATGATCGCCTTTGATGGGAGGTTCAAAAGTTCCGATTGGTTTCTAACGGGTTTTTTCGTAGAACCAGAAACATCCAATGATTCCACATCCATTCGTACCTACTTCCCAAAGGTAGGTGCTCATTAGTTGTGGACTGATGAGGCTTAGGAATTTTCATTGGTCGAGAGGATGGGTGGTCGGACTCATCACACCTTTTGAAGGGAATTATTGTCTACTCCAGGACTCTCTTTATAGATTTATGTTATGTTCGTGAATCCTTATTACATTACCAAGTATAAAATAAGTTTTCCTTTAGATATGAAAATCAATGATCAATATGCAGGAAATTAAGAGAATCTTTTATATGTATTTGAGGTTCTTCATCGATAGAGAATCATCTATATTTATTAGATATTCTTGGTCAATGGTACCCTTAGACATATTTATATAGAAGTCTCTTGGTCATTATGATGACCATGCTGGTTTTAAAGCCACTCGGTGGGGCACTTGAAGTTTATTGTCATTTCGAAGGACATGGATTATTTCAGATTTGTGATCGAACAAACATATGGGCTACCTATTTATCCTTTGTTTAGAAAAGGAATCAGAACCCATGTAGTTTGAGTAAGAGAGTATGATGTTTATGATTGATGGCTCAAAGAAGGATGTCATAATTACTTTTACACTCTAAGCTCACGTGAGTCATGCTTGGTGTGAGAAACAAGAGGTATTGGTAAAAATTAGACAATTTGTGCCATGAAAGATGCAATCATAAGAAATAATGTGGGGCTTATGTATATATTACTTCCCAGATAAATGAAGGTTAGGATTTACTATAGGGAAGAAATCCAGGAGCAGGTTCCATAAAGGTATATGTGCTTTATGGAGATTTTGAATACTCCAATTTGGGGCTTAGTCCTGAAAAGGAGGCCCAAATTAGGAGAGGACATATGATTGGGTTTTACTCCTGAAAAGGAATCCCAGATCAAAGGTAAATTAGGAATGGTTAAGAGAAATTAAGACTGGGGCTTACTCCTGAAAAGGCGGCCCAGGTTAAGAGATTTGAAATATTAAGGGACTTGGGGCTTACTCCTGAAGAGGATTCCCATATTTGAGACTAGGGCTTACTCCTGAAAAGGAAGCTCAGGTTAAGAGAATTATGGTTGGGTCTTACTCCTAAGGAGGATGCCCATACTTGAGAATTATGAATGGGGCTTATTCTTGAAAAGAAGGCCCAGGTTAGGGGATCTAGGGCTTACTCCTAAGGAGGATGCCCAAATTAGAGGACATAGGGATTACTCCTAAAGAGGATGCCCAGATTTGATAATTATGACTGGGTATTATTCCTGAAAAGGAGACCCATTTTAAGGTATTATGACTGGGGCTTATTCCTAAAAAGGAGGCACATGTTAAGGGAATTAAGGTTTGGGGCTTACTCCTGAGGAGGATGCCCATATTTGGGGACTGGGGCTTACTCCTAAGGAGGATTCCCAAGTTTAGAATTATGACTGGGAATTACTATTGAAAGGGAGGCCCAAATCGATTGAGTTATCTCATCTAAAAGGATGAGGTTGAATGAATGAAATCTCAATCTTTAGTGACATAAGTATTTGTAAGTCACTAGGTTTTGAGAGATTTTCCACATAATTTATTTTAGATAAGAAAGTCAAATCAAGAAATCATGCCATAAATGGCTTTGAAGAGTGTCTTGAAGATTGAATCTTGAATAAGAAAGCTGGAATGGATTAAGAGGGGTGAAATGGGCAAGAAGGGCACCCAAAAAGGCAGGGGCGCGCAAGTCCTGGCAGGCGCGCAGGTACTACATGGGCGCGCAAGTCCTGGTCGCACAGGTATGCGTGCGGGACATATGGCGTACTTTCATGACATTTAACCAGTAGGTTAATACTTGAGTTACTCTTGATTAAAGCCTTTAGAATCCTCCTGAGGTTCTTCTAGAAGAGGGGCGTGCAAGTTCTATTGAAGGAGTAAGGCAGCGCGCAAGTGTGGCATTTTCCCTTAAGGGTTGGCCGCTCAGGCGCGCAAGTGTTGTTGAGTTTCAACTCTTAGGCATTACTCCCCCTCTTTAGATATTTCGTTCTAGGTAAGAAATTACCTTATAAGTGATTAGGGAGCTTTGAGAAGAGACTAGGGCACCGAGAGCTCAAATATGAGTTTCTAGAAAAAAATCCTCCATGAATGGGGGGCCCACAGGGTCTATTTATAGGCAGGAGAAGACCACGGGTGGTTATCACTTAGGTCACGCAAGTGACTTACGCGACCATCATGGGTCGTGCAAGTAGACTTGCGTGACAGTGGTATAACATGCGTGACACATGTGCTCTTGATCCCTTGTTCATGCCTTTGTCGATTTTTTTGATGTTTTTTTCAAAGGATGAATCAATTTATGCTAAGTCATTTCCCATTCCATTCTTTTAGACAAGGTGACAAAAAGGAGGGTCAACAAAAGTCCCCCCTCAGAGTTGGATCCAAAACAATTGCGGATTTGACTCTGAGGAAAAGAAGAAAACCAATGGAAAGGTGGCACACAAGTTTGGGCGTGCAAATGAGCTTCGGGCGTACAGAGTCCAGCGCGCAGGGGTACGACCTTTAGTCGGCCAGGGTACGGCGCGTAGATAGTCCGCCTGGCCTATAAATGCATGGTCTTTGGCCACTCATGGCATCTCATTCCGAATTCTCGAGCTCTCTCCGCGCAAGTCCTCTTCTGTCCGCAATTTCCTCGCTATCGTGCTACTATTAAAGTAATAGGACTTGCGCGGTGAAAACATGCACGAAAAAAATTTGTGCGGCACATGTAACACTTGCGCGACACATCCTTACTTGTGCGACATAATGCCTTAGCCATTTTTTTTGAATTTCTTCACAATGTTTTATAAAAAATCAATTCATTTAAGAGTTAATATATTAAACTCTTGTGTAGAATCAATGGTTCTTAGACCCGAAATAGTTGATGATCTGGCTAGCAAGCGGATAGATGATATGATGAACATCATTGGCCATGATTATCATAACGTCAAATATAGTACTCTTCCAGATTTGGCTATGTATCTGAAGAAATATTAGCGTGACTTCCCACGGAGCACTTATCTGCCTTTGTATGGCTATGGTCATCTGCGAGAAGTCACCATTCCATAAGCAAAGAACTATCTTCCATTTTCATGGTTTTAGAATTACACCAACTTTTCTTCAGCAAATATCTCAAGTGGAGGAGTATTTCTAAATGAGGGAACAATGGATAAGGCCTACATAATGCATCATAGCCCTTGCACACCAGATCTGAAAGATCATACACCTGAGCTGCAACCACATTATCATCCTTTAATATTCCGAAATGCTCAAATGGATCAATCCAAAGGCTGGAAGAAAATTTGGGACTTCCGTCCTGGGGGAGGCATGATGCCAACCAGGATGTGGGTATACTGGGTGCGACAAACCTATGCAGAGTTTGCCGAGGTTCTGAAGGGATCTGCAATATAGGAAGCTGTCTGGGTTGGGAAAACATATGTTTAGACATGATAACTTCGTGTCGGAGATACTCATCCACTGGAGCCCAGAAACTAATTCTTTCCATCTGACTCATGGAGAAGTAGTCATCAGTCTGTGGGATGTCCACAAGATCTCAAGGGCTCTAATTTTTGGCGATGTGTATGATGGATTCATTCCTCCCAAGGTGACTTGGAATGATTCATAGAAAACTCCTTCTTTAGCTTGGGAATTATTTAAGATCTTCCACAGGCTCAAGAGTTCAGAGACCTCATTAACTCATTATAGAAAGGATATTCATCTGGAGGAATGGATAAATATATTTCTTATTGAGAATATAGAGAGGGAGTCAAAGGATAAGGAGCCAAAAGAAAAAGGATCCAAGAAAATGAAATCCAAGGATAAGAGGCCCAAACGTCCTACCACCTGCCCAAAACCTGAGAAGAGGGGTGTTCCTGGCACATTCTGCGCAACTCTAGAAGCAGGAGAGTTTGAGAAGTGGGGATATGAGGTGAATCAAAGATTCCCAAAGAAGACTCGTCTGGAGGGCTTCTTAGCAATGTGGATCTATGTTTATCTCTTGCCAGTCAGGGATTCGAAGGGAGGCGTTAGACCAGGGACATTCGTTATTGCAGAAAAGTTGGCTGAGGGAAAAATGGGTGGGTTGGCTACCCCAATTTTAGAAAAGATTCATAGGAGTTTACTTCATGTCTTCATGGGTAAATCTAATTTATGAATAGTGGGACCATTCCAAGTTTTATGGGGATGGATCACCACTCACTTCAGGACTTACAATGTATAGAATGGATTACAAATTCCTGGATGTACGTTCTGGCCGTCAGTGCAAGAATTCTTTGGAGTTGCTCCATTAGATGTTAATGCCTATGACATGAAAGTGAGGCTGAGCATGTTTAAGGAATTAAACTTCTTTCCTTATGGAAGTCTGCCAACCGGGCGGTTTGTTGATGATGGAACAAACCATTTGAATTTGAGGACATACATGCTAGCTTGCAGGGATGGTGTGCTAGTTTCCAAGATTGACAGAGAAATCATATGTGAGGCCTATGCTCCATATAGATTTGCATGTCAATTCAAATTTCTGCAATAGATTTATGTATCTCCTACAGTACATGTCATGTTAGAGAAACATCCAATGGTTGCTCGACAACTATGGCTGCTGATGTCAAGGGAGAAGACTGGGGCAGTATTTGATCTACCAGTTGAAAAAGTGGCACATAATTTGACTAAATATTATGCTGAACACTGGATTGAATCATACCCCAAAGGGAAATTGAATCACCCAGTTTATCAGGTGGGGAAAAAGAAGAGGACTGTAGAGAAAGAAACCCTCCTCATGAAGGTGATGATTCCCCACCTGAAGTTGATTCAACAGACTCCTCCTCTAGAACTGATTCACCATATTCCCGTGATGGGGATGATGAGGCACAACCAGCAGCAAAGCGGTTTCGTGCCCGATATAATCCTCCTGTCAGAATTAAAAGACCCACTCCATCAACTCTTGGTGAGTTACTTCATTGTAGTAATTTAATCACTGCTACTTTATAAAGCAATAAGTCTCACTTTCTTATTCTCTATCTGTAGTTGCAGGAGATGGGAAGAAATTGAAGTCAAAACTTGTAGGACCTTCCTCACAGCCTTCATATCTAAAACCAGAGGCTGTCCAGCTTGGCAGGGTTTATACTGTGGTACTGAGACTGCCTGGATGGATTTGTGTGAGGGCCAACAACTTCCTGGAATAGAAAATCTTATGGCTTCTACAAATATTCAATACGAGGATGACCCTAATGAAGTGTGGGCTTACATCAGAGATTTGGAAATGCTCATATATGCCACTGATGAGTCTGTTCTTGTTACCAGGCGGGTGAAGGAAATGATTGATCGTAGCGCCAGTGTGGGGGCTGGTGGTTCTGGAGATGAGAAGTGTCATGAATATGTGGCTCATGAAGATGTATGTTTTCTTTCTTTATTTTCTTTGCAACTTGATTTTAGTTGAACCTTTATTACTTAAGGAAGTTATTTTCTTCATCTTGCAGCTTGCAAAGAAAGGAACTGGGGTTCCTTCGCCATAGTATAGCCCTAGTGGTACTGCCATCGGGGCTGCTGCTGATTCTCCTCACGAACCAGGTGAGATATCTCTCGGCCAGCAGGCCATGAATGAGGTGCTGGAAATAGCCTTCCATTCACCAATCCAAGTGAAAATAAGTGAGACTACCAATACTCCCAAAAAACCAAAGAAGCAAAGGCAACGAAAGAGGAAGTCCATAGCTAAACGCTTCAATAGCAGCGATAAGTCCTTCGAGTAATCATGATTTTATACCCGTGACCACATGGTTACTCATATTTTTGGGGATTGCAGGGGCTTCTTCAATTTCAACCCGGAGGGAAAGGACTGATCCTCCTTCAAATACCATAGAGTGTGCTTTGGAACAATCACAGATCCAAGCTGACTTGGCTGCTCCTGGAGAAGAGCAAGCATCTATTCCCAGTAACCCTCCTGTTGCTGTTGCAAGAAGAGAAGAACCTGTTTCTGGTAAGTCAACAATGATTCATAAAAATTTTGAATGAAACCCCGACTGACTTCCATTATATGATACTTCAGGTTCAACTCCCACATTAGAGCTTTTTGTGACTATTGCAACTGATACAACTGATGCTGTGATTTTACCCGAAGATGCTGTCCAAGGTTAGGGGCTGCAGGATGTAAGTGTTTAAGAAAACACACCAAACGTTCCCACTGGTGAGACTAACCAGGATTCTGAAATATCATTGGATGAAATGATGAATCATGGCATGTCTTTTGAATAATTTTATGATCATCCTATGTTGTCATGTGATTTATAAGTCCTTGGGCGTCAGTGTTATCCTTCGCCCATTAAATTTTCTTATATTTTACACTTCTAATCATGACTGAAAATGATACGCAGTTCCATCCATAGAAACTGCTAAACTGCCAATGCCTGAAGAGGGTGTGAACATTGATGTCAACCCTACCATTGCAGAAACATTATCTAATGTAGAGATAAACCCAGTAAACCCTCCTGAGACCCATCTTGATGATCCTGTTGAGAATAGGAAAGATGGGGAGGAGTCTTCTCAGGTTGCTGACCCACCATCGGGTAAGGGATAACAATATTTGTGATTGTACTTAATTTTCAAGACAATCGATTCTTTTGTTATCCATTGAAGCTAACCAAAACTTTCAATTAATCATGCAGGGCGGTCAACTGTAGTGGATAGGTCTGGAGGTGAGACCTCAGCCTCTGTCCCCACGGGAATTGAAAGCGAAGATTCACAGGCTAGGGGGAAAGAGCGGAACATGGCACTTCCTTAAGTGAATTAATCTCAGATTACCTGCCCCCCTATGATGATGATGTTAAATCAGACCCAGAGATGCTTAAATCGTTCATATTTTCACGATACATGGCATGGAACAACAAATGGAAAATCTTATCTGAGGTTCCTTTAGACAAGTTATCATCGAAAATTCCTCGATTGTCCTTCCAATTTGTCTTACTAGGACTTGGCGGTTTTGGATATGAAAAGATCCATACCACAGTGAAACATATCATCTTCAGGAGGGAGCCGGAGAAAAAGTGCCGCGAAGATCTGACCAAGCTGAAATTGTCAGTTAACATTGGCGAATTTGAGGTTGCAGTATCCCAAGCTGAGGCTGATTATGCTGCCAAGATGAAGGAGTTGAAGCATAAAATCAAAGAAAAAGTCATCCAGCAGGTGCAGCTCCAGCAACAGTTAGATACTATTACTGGGGAACTTGATCATCTCAATAATTCATTGGAGGGAGCTCAAACGAATGGTATGAAAGCCACTGCAGATGCCAAGAAGGCACTCCATGAAGATGAGAAGAGTGAAGTTGATCGAGCGCACGAGCATCAAGTAGTTGCTGATGAAGCTCGGGATGCTGTACATCAAATGAAAACTTATGTTGACAGTCTTTTGTAATCTCCTTGGAAAAGAGAAGAGACTCCAATCTGTGGATGTCCTTATAACTCTTATCCATCAATGACAAACACTTTCACTTTCACTCATTTGTACCTGCATTCTCTTTTGCTACAAGCTTTATATTTTACTTAAGCCAATGGGCCTAGTAAGCATAGTTTGATTTTTACTAGGATTAATGTAAATAATCCTACAAAATTCAAGCCTTTTAATTTTCAATGTTACCTAAATCATACAAAATGTATGTTTAGTGAGCTGGGAACTTGACTTTTATTCAGATGTCCCTTGTCTTTTGTGGGAAGTTTAAAGTCATGCACATCAGACATAAAAAGGCTAATGTTTAAGGTAAAAATAGCTTTGACTGAAATAGATTAAAATTGACTCAGTTCCTTGATAACTCATCTGAAAACATAGTACCATACTCAAGTATGAGGGAAAATATGTAGGCTATGACTTAAGAATATTTTAATCTGAGAAATGACATGAAAAAGAGCTAAAAGGCATTAGAAGAAGTAGTATCCAAGATTGATGTTACCATTATATAACAAACCCGTTAGGGGGTTTAATTATGCAGGGCCACCTAAGGGCATTAGTTGTATTGTTAAATAAAATAGTATCTTTTGGCTAAGAAGTATGTTATGTAAACTGTTTATGCAAGGCCTCCTATGGGAATGTGCTGCATAATCAGGAAAAAGAACTCTCAGAAATATACTTTCCTAGTGCTAAAATCCAGTGAATGTTTATGGAGATTAAAATATTCCAAAGTATAGAGTTTTCTATATGGAAAAGGGTACTTGAATATGGAGAAGATATTTCCAAACAAGATTATCAAAGAACTGGATGAATATCACTCCTATGAAGGTCTGACCCAAACGTAGGGAAGGAGAATATAAACCATAGACTTGAATACCTTCAGATCATGAAAAAGGATATGGGAAAAATATGTTAAGGATGTCTATTTTTGCAGATCCCTACATAATGTCATTTAAGAAAAATAAGGACAAAAGAGGCATTCTTTCCAAGAATGATGTTACCATTATTTAACAAACCCGTTAGGGGGTTGAATTATGCAGGGCCACCTAAGGGAATTGGCTACATAGTCAAATAATAGTATCTTTTGGCTAACAAGTCTGTTATGTAGACTATTTATGCAAGGCCGCCTATGGGCACGTGCTGCATATTTAGGCAAAATAATTCTCAGAAGTTTGAAATTTTTGTGACTAGAATTCATGAAAAGGGTATGAGGATATGAAAATATTTAAGGTTAGGATTATGACACATAAAGAGGGAAATTTTTTCAATGTATATAGAGAAACAAAGATCAATGATAACCATAATCATGCTGTGGCTAGGTCCTGAATTGAAATGTTGGACTTCACTACGTATCCCATAAGGATGAGAATCAAGCCATACGTAGTTCTTAAAATACAGTTTAACATCGTGTAGGACAAAAGGATTAGAGATCTTAGTTTAGGGTCATAGATCTTGGACCATTGTAATAAATACAAAGTGTGCGTCTTTATGGGGACTTTTCAGCCAAGGGACTGAAAGTGGAATTTGGGGTTATGCCCAAAGACTTGGGGCTGGATTCGAGGGACACTTGAATGTTCCTACGTATCCCATGAGGATGGGAATCAAGCCCACGTAGTTCTAGAAATACCCTTTGTACAAATTTGGTTCGTACATATGAAGGGTGAAAGCGGACTTTAGTACAATGATGGTTTAACCCAAGATAAAAGGTTTGGGCATTTCATGACTTCACATAGTCTTTGAAATGAAACATGATTGAAAAATCAAAGTAAATATTGGTTCCCTCTCAGGTGAGGGTATCAAAGAATATTGTATTTTATTTTCATATTGGACAAAAAAATTTGTATAGTTTAAAATCGTATAACAAGGGAGAATGTGAACCAATGTAAATATATTTATTCTAGGGGCGGTTTCACGAATCAAAATCGTATGAGATGGAGGTGAACCGATGTGAAGATATTGGTTTTGGGCTTGAAACTTGGGAGGTTGCCTACATACCCAGCCTAGAAGGAAAGGATTAAAGTCTGTGTTGTTCAATTAAATAATGAATTAATGATCAAGTTGTTCTTGGGGACAATGACCTAAAAAAAGATGTTGTTGGGACATACACATGGTTAGCAGTTCAAAGAGAGTGTAATGGTTAAGGTTTGCTCTAAGCTCACGTGAGTCATACTCCGTGTGAGAAACAATAGGTAATAACAACCTTAAAGATGCATAGTTTAATGTCATGTAGGACATATAAAGGGACTATGCAGTTTAGAGTCTTGCAGTTAGGACTATTCGTGTTGCACAATTTAGTGTCATGTAGCAGGGACAAAGTACAGTTTAATGTCATGTAGGACATATCAACGACTTTATGTACAGTTTAGCATCATGTAGTTAGGATGATGGGGACAATAGAGTTTAACGTCTTGTGGGATGAAAGGGGGACTATGCAGTTTAATGTCATGCAATGAGGACAAAAGAGTACACCATTTATCATCATGTTGGACGCATTGGGGATTTTTCCACAGTTTAGCGTCATGTTGGATGAATGTGAGAATAGTTTAAGGTCATATGCACGGACTGTGGATGGTGCAGTTTAATGCCATACTGGACAAAAGTGTAGTTTAAGGTCATACATGACCTTTGATGATTATGTAGTTTAACGTCTTTCCGGACGTAAGGGTCTTTTATACAGTTTAGCATCATATAGTTAGGACATCACAGTTTAATGTCTTGCTGGACGTAAGGGACTTGAAAATAGTTTAGGTTCATATGCATGGACCGTTGATGATACAGTTTAATTTCATACTAGACCATTGATGTAGTTTAAAGTCATATAGGACCTAGTTGCAGTTTAAGGTCATACTGGACTATTTATGGAACTTTTTCACAGTTTAACGTCGTGTGGGATGAAGTTAAAGTTTAAGGTCATATTGGACCATTGCTGTATAGTTTAACGTCATATAGAAAGGATGAACTTGTGTTGCACAGTTTAATGTCATGTTGCAGGGACAAAGTACATACATTGTAGTTTATACAAAATACTTCTTCAAAAATCTGGCATTTGTTAGAGTAGTGATGAGTTCTCCATCCATCGAGATTAATGAATAAGCTCCATTGGAGTAGACCCTACATATTGAATAAGGTCCTTTCCATTTTGGCTCAAGTTTGAGAGGTTTCTTTCCTGGTATCATTGGAGTTCTGAGAACTAATACCAATTCTCCCTGAGTGAATGAATGAAGACGAACTTTTTTGTTAAAAGCTTGTGATATTTGATTCTGATAGACATCCAAGTGGTGCAAAGTGCACAATCTTTTCTCATCTAACCGTTCCAATACATTCAATCACTTTTAAGATTGTTCATATGTAGATGATTGATCACAAATGGCAACTCGGAGTGAGGGTAGTTGAACTTCAATGGGAAAGACGACTTCCGTTCCATATACCAATAAATATGTAGTTGACCGAGTTGCAGTGCGGGTGGTAGTTTGATAAGCCCATAAAGCATGAAAGAGTATATTAGGCCATGACCTCTTATCTTTATCCACCATCATTTGTTGTATATTTGAAAGAGTATTGTTAAAGGCTTCTATCTGTCCATTGGCCACTGCATGATACCGAGATGAATTGTTGGATTTGATGTCGTATTGTTGATACAACTTCTTCACCTCAGATGAATAGAAATTGGTGCCATTGTCCGTCAATATGGTATGAGGGACACCAAATCTGGTAATGATCTTAGACTTGATAAAGCTAACAATGCATTTAGAATTGACTTCCTTGAGAGGTATTTCCTCTGCCCATTTGGAAAAGAAGTCAATAGCAGTAAGAATGTACTTAAACTGCTTGGTCATAGCCAAAGGGTAAGGTCCCACCACATCCATTCCCCATGTGGAAAATGGACATTAGTATTTAGTTGTATGAAGCAACTCTGGAGGTTGATGAATGAAGTTGGCATGTACTTGGCATGAATGAAACTTCTTTGTGAAATTGACACAATCTTGTATCATTGAACGCCAAAATTATCCAAGCCTTCGAATCTGATCAGACAGTCTATGTCCAGACTGGTGGGCACTACAGACTCCGGCATGCACTTCTTTTATGACATCCATTGTCTCTTCACCATCAATGCATCTAAAGTGAACTCCATCAAAACCACATTTGTAGAGAGTTTTCTCTAGGTGATCTGGGATATCATAAAGAGTAAAATTAACCACACATCGCCAGATTTGTTCTTTCTCAGCTCTATCAGGTGGAGGTGTTCCATTTTTGAAGGTATTACCTGATAGGTGACATCTATCCTGTAGTATGACTATACGGTTCAAGAATGGGACAAATTTCATTAATTCCCTCTATTCTGATTCGAACATAAGGTGAAATTGCATGACGGTGGGCAATACTGATGGTCGCCTCGTCCTGATTTGGATCTGCCAGAGCTGTGGCTATATTAGCCAATGCATTATCTTGAGCATTTTGGGATCTTGGGACATAAGAAAATGTCAGTTCCAAAGGGAATTCTGTCATTAACTCTCTGATGTAATCATACAAAGGGATTAGTTATTATTTTCTGATGGAATAATCCCCATTGACTTGTTTTATTACCAGGTCTGAATCACCTTTCACCTTTAAGTGATTCACTTGTGCTTGAAGAGTTAATTCCAATCCTACGATGAGAGCTTGGTATTCTGCTTCATTATTGGTACCACCTTCCCACAATAAGAAGGAATGAGGTAACACTGCCTTTTCTGGAGAAATGAGCACAATTCCTAAGACAACTTTGTTGAATTTAGGATTTTCTATTTTCCTCCCTATTGGACTTCTGGAAGCACCATCAAAATACATTTCCCATGCCTATGGAATTTCTTGAATAGAGATGACTTACTCATCAGGGAGTTCAATATTTGAAGATGTATTTTCCACTATAGGGTTTTCAGCCAGGAAATCAGCCAGATCTTGGCCCTTTATTTCCTTTTGAGACACATACTGAATGTCGAATTTCTTCAAAATAACTGCCCACCTTGCCAGAAATCCTGTAAGCATTCGACGACTAAGGATAAATTTGAGCGGGTTATTACGAGATACCAATTGGACATCGTGATGTTGTAGGTAGTGTCTCAACTTCTGAACTACAATGATTAATTCCAGGAAGCACCTCTCAATACATGAATACTGGGTTTCTGCTTCAAGAATGGTTCGACTGAGATAGTAGAGACTGTTTTCATTCCCAACATCATTTCTTTGGGAAAGAAAGGCACCAAATGATTTCTCTAGAGTTGTCACGTAGAGGATAAGTGGTCTTCCTTCAACAGGTGGCATGAGTACCGGTGGACTCAAGAGGTATTTCTTGAGAATATAAAATTCTTCTTGACAATCCTCAGTCCACTGGTAAGTGACTCCCTTCTTCATCAATTTGGTGAAGGGTAAACTTTTGCCTTCCAAATTGGTGATGAAACGCCGAATATAGGCTAAGTGTCCCTGAAGTCCTCCTAATTATTTCAAAATTTGAGGAGGTGACATACCAAGTACTGACTCGGTCTTCTCAGGATCGACTTCAATACCACGATGGCGTACAACAAAGCCGAGAAAGTTTCCTGAGATTACCCCAAAAGCACATTTTAAGGGGTTCATCTTCAAATTATGTTGTTGAAGCTTGAAGAATATGACTTCCAAATCATCCAAGTGATTAGAATGTTGTTTGAATTTAACTACCAAATCATCTACATAGCATTCAACAAACTTCCCTAAGAAGGGTTTGAATATACAATGCATGGCATGCTGATAAGTTGCACCTGCATTCTTTAAGCCAAATGGCATTACCCGATAGCAAAACACACCCTGAGGGGCTCTGAAGGCTATATATTCCTCTTCCTCTGGGTCCATTCGGATTTTATTATATCCGGAACATCCATCCATGAAGGAAAGTGCTTCATATCCAACTGTTGCATCAATTAGAAGTTCTGTAATCAGAACTAGGAAATCATCATTAAGACAATGCCGATTAAGATCTCTGAAATCGATGAAAACACTAAATTTTCCATTATTTTTCCTTACATAGACAATATTATCCAACCATTTAGGATATTGAACTTCAATGATGAAGTTATCTTTGATAATATTATCCACTTCAGCTTCAATTTTGGAAGCATAAGTTGGGTGTGTTCTTCTCACGACATTCTTAAATCCTCGATGTTCTTCTGGTAAACCCAAATGATGAGTAGCAACATCAGGATCAAGCTCGGGAATTTCTGTATAGTTCTAAGCAAATATATCTCTATTTTTCTTTAGATAATAAATATACATCTCTTTCTCTTCAAGTGTCATGGACACACTGATTAAAGTGGGGCGTGGATCTTCTTTTGTACCCAGATTTATTTCTCTAAGTTCATCCACAGTGGTAGAGATACCCTCTTCAAATGCTGGAGGATCATCTCTGACATCTTCCTCTTCTTCTTCTTCATGTGTTATTTCATCCTTTTCTACTTGCATAGTAGATGATAAAGTTTAATTCTCATGATCCGAAGAGATGTCAAAATTTTCATATCATGAAGAAGAAGCATCCATTTCTGACCCGATTGATGATGAAGGGTCTTCTTTGGGTAATAAAGAGGAGATGATGGATTGAGAATCGACATCATTATTCACCTCTGATGTTGCTATAACTTCTTCTGGCTTAATTGGCGAAGCATAGACTTGATGGATTTCAACAGATGAAATGAAGACGTCACCATTTGTGCTTTCATCACTGCTTGGTAGATTACCAATTTCTCCCATGTTGTCTGGCTCGATTGCCGTAATTGACATTATGGATCTTTCCATAAGAGTATTTTGATTTGGGTCTATCTTGTCAATTTGACTAATAGGAAACACATAATCTGTACTCACATGTGTAAATGGATTTACTGGAATTTTTTCCAAACCATATGGAGCATTAACTTTAGTAATCTCCTTTGTTTTGGATTTCTCCCTTTGCTTCATGTTATAGAATTCCGCCTCAATGTATTGAGACTCACATGTCTTGAACATGGACTTATCACCACACAATGTCCCAACTTGACCATCAAAACAATATTTGAGACATTGATGGTATGATGAAGGGATAACCGCATGTTGATGTAGCCAGGGTCTTCCAAGCAAGATGTTGAAGGCTGAGTCTTGATCAACAACCATGAAATCTGAATTGGATACAAGATCTCCAAACAGAGTTCTGAGTGTAACCTCACCCAGTGGTTCTTATTCATTTTTATCATATGCTTGTGACATCATGGTAGAAGGACATAAATCAGATTCCATGAGGCCCTATCGACGAAGTGTACGAATGGGCATGAGGTTGACTCTTGAACCATTGCCTATGAAAACTCTTCAAACATCCAAGCCATTGACCTTGATAGACAAGTACAATATTCTAATATGTCCATGAACAACATCATATTCATCTTATTTAGTAAAAGATATTATTTCATGGAATTCTATAGGATTATTCTCTATGTTATAGACTTCAGCTGCAGCAATTTCAGTTTCAAACTCTTTAGGACTTGACAAAGCCTCGATGAGTTCTTCCCGAAGATCTTTTGACAGATTCAGAGCATCCAGAATTGATAACTTTGCTGGCACTTGGGAAAAGTGTTTCAATATATCATACTTTTGATCCAGAGGTCTGCATTTCCCAATAGGAATATGTGGTTTAGCAGGTACCTTGGAAGCATATTCTTTGGAATTTGATGCATCTTGTATTGGGATGGGAGTAGGCAATATTCCTCATTTTGGAAAATTAGACCGATTAGATCCATTTAATTTTTGAGAAGAAGAAGATGGATCCTTCAACCGGTCTTCCAAAATAACTGTGAAAGAACTGAATTTTCTATTGGTAGAAGAACTTTCTTGTTCTTGCTGAGCTCGCTGAAGGGCTCTACCATGAGTTTCTGCCGCGTACACATTTCTAGCAGGGGTAGAATTGGAGTAGTGGCTTCTGAAAGATCCACGTCTTCCCCTGTATCCTAATCCCCTGGAACTTCCTATGATTCCTCTGTTTGATACAGGGAATTAAGGATCATTGAAATTGAAACTGCGAGTAGAATATGGATCTGTTAATTGAATCATATTAACAAAACTAAAGATTAACTCTTCATTTGATGAAGACTCTGCCTGATTATCCTGTTTAGGCTGTGACGTTTGGTGGGGCGGTGCTCGTGGCTTTGAAGTAGATGGCATGTAGTCCGCCAAAGTCAAAGGAAACTTAGGATTTGACACATACTCATCATCTTCTGATTCTTTTTCTTTCTTTGAATCATGTCATTTCATTGAGGACGTTCCCTCTGACGAAGAGGGTTTTACCGCAACATTCATGGCAGAAGACACAATTGGTTTCTTTAATTGTGTTCACAAAATAGCATGAGTTCTATTGATTGTCTTTCTGACTATCTAATCATCATACTTATGTGCATTTTTGCTTTTGACTTCTTTCCATTCACCTTCCTCCTTTGTAACTATAGCAGTGACACATGCTACCTGGGCTGAGGAGCCTTTCAATGTGACTTGTCCCAAGTCGACCATCTTCTGCAGGAGGTCTTTGAATACGAAACACTCCTAGATGGTATGCCCCAACATTTGATGAAAAGGGCAATAATTGGGATGGTCTTCATCTCCTTTCTTGTTTTGCCTCTTGGGTTTTGGTAATTGAACCAAATTGTTTTCCAAAGCCGAAATGAAATAACCAGGAACTTCTTCATTTCAGATACTGTATGTTTTTCTCTTCAGATCCTCAAATTGTTTTCTTCTTTGATCTCATTGATCATCTGGACGAAAAGGCCTTTGTTGTTGGCGCTCAGATGGTGGAGCCCTTTGAGAAGATGAAGGGTTTGAGGTAGAAATAGGTACAGGTGCTTGTTTAAGCATAACTATAGCAGTTTCTACTTTACTCATTCTACTTACTGGAGCTAATGGAATTACACAAGATTTAGCCTTAGCTCGTATAAGGGAATCTTCAATCTGCTAAGCGATTGAGGTAAGGTCTCCAAACCCTCCTGTGTATTTCACAGGGATTAATGGTGTGCGTAATTCTTCATCCAGATTTTCCACACAGATTGGCAACAATTCTTCTGGAGGGAGTGATAAACTCAAGGAATATGTAAATCCCTTTCATCGAGCAATGAAATCAGATACCCTTTCATTCTCCCTTTGCTTACAGTTTTTAAGAACTAAAACTGTTGTCTTTGGAATAGTTGAGCTGAACTGAAGGAGGAATTTTTGGTGAAGATCCTCCCATCTCGTAATTGACCGGGATTGCCAGCTTGTATACCAAACAAAGGCTGGTCTTTGCAAGGTTTGCACGAAGCATCTAAGTTTCACTGCTTCTTGCTGCTCCAGAGTTCCCATCATAGGATCACAACAAAACTCGTAATACGTCAAATGCTATTTAGGATCGCCCGATCCACTAGAAATAGGGAATACAGGGTTCCCAAAACTGGATGGAGGATAAATTGAATCTACCCATTCAGGGTAAAATTTCTTTTCTGGTTGAACTTGCACACATTTCCCTTCCATAGTTTCTAACCGATCTGTTAATGACTAAATAGTAGTTATTAACTCTTGAGAAACATCTAGTTGAACTTGGACTTGGTTTGGTGCAATAACTGGAGCTTGGATAGATGTGGCGATTAGTGCTGCGACTGATGGTAGCACTGCCAACTGTTGTTGCACTTGACTCGTAGGATTAGACCTGTGAGGGTGTACTGAGAGAGGAGGATATTATTGATCCATCTCAGTAGCTGTAACAAATTCCTTTGGCTGACTGACTCCTGTATTCTTAAGAAGAAGACTACTCTGATGTAGTTGTGCATTCAACTTTCTTAATTATTTCGTTTCTTCCTCCTATTGTGAAAACCATTTCTCTAGTGAGAGTGATTGACCTTCTCTAGAAGAAGGATATGTAACCTGGTTCTTTCCCTTCCAATTTTTGGATCCTTTTAGGAGAGGGGGAAGTCATTTACTTGATGCATTACCTAGGTTCTAAGTAATCCTTTGACTTTGTGTACGCACACCTTCTTCATTTGTGTTGGTGCGTACATCTTCTTGAGCAGGAACCTCTTCATCTGAATCCCTTGAGTGAACCTCATCTGGTGGATCAGCAACAACGACATTGATGACATTGATTGATTCATAACTCATCGCATCCCTTCTATCAGCATTTCTGTGATATTTTCTTCTTCCATGTCATTGATGATACATTGCCTTTTGTTGATTCGATCCCTCAGGAACTTCTTGATGAACCGTAATTCGGAGGGAATCTCCTGTTAATTTGGCTCTTCGTTCCTCTTTAGGTTTCCTCCCAAATCGAGAAAAAGACCAACTTTCTCTGAGGAGTGTATTAATGATTTGAAAATTCCCCAGTCTAGTGGACTGGGGCTGTTACTGCTGTTCTTGCTCAACTCCTTGAATCCTATTTATTGATTCCGAGGGTTGGTTTAAAAGAGTCCTCAGTCTGGCGAGCTGGGGTGGTTCTTGACATGATATGTCTGAGACTTTATTGAAATTCTTCCTGATCTTGCGAACCTTAGTCTGGAAATTAGCTGGATGCATTAACCTGTATCCGCTTTTAGCACCCGATTCAAAAGACCGTTAGATGATTTCTGACACTTTTGTCACTTGGTGATGTGCTTGATCCAAACGAGAGGCATGTTTAATATTATCGTTTTCTTGATGCAAGTGTAATTCAATAACTTGTTCTCTGTATTCTTGATTTTGAGAGGAACTAGTTGAAGCCTGTTCTTGGGAAAGATTTTGATTACAAACAAAGCCCATTGACTGTGGCCGGTTATGGGCAATAACATTGCATGAGACCATTTTCGGCGGGCTTTGTTGTCTGAAGAGCACCATGAAATGAAGTGCTCCATGAACACCCAATCCTCTAACACAAATACCAGATGGGGAATTGGCAAGTAACTAATTCAATCTTCTTAGTGAGCCAAGGAATGAACGTTGAAGGGCTCTCTGCTGCTTTTCAACCTTGGGTTATTGAGAGACTGATAGAGACGCCAAATCAATCTGACATTGTAACCCTTCTATTATCTTAAGATGATTTTCGTATTCATCATAAGATAATAATTTATTTTTCAACTGAATAAGAGTTTTCCATATGTTGAGATGAATATCATGAATTTCATCTTCAGTCAACATTTCTGGAATATTATACTGAGAGTCATCCAAAGGCCAAAACATGACTGGCACTTCACCTTTTGCTAGTTGTTTTCTCATGTTCAGCATTTCATCTTTATCATTTGATGAAGATTATTCTACCTGATTTGACCAGAGTTGGTGTTTCCTTTTTGCTTAATTGGATTCAACAGGATTGGTAGAGAAATCATTAATCAGACTAGAAGATACATGACTTTGGGGTGGTTCGGAGAATGACCTACACCCTGGGCTATCATCTGATTGAGAAAGTATTTCACCTACTAGCGATGAAGCATCAGACATGACAAGTTTCGCATTTTCAAGTGCCTTAAGATAATAGGGCTTTCTCGTCACTACATTGTCCACTAGAGCATTTTCAAGGAAATGTGCATCATTACTACGGAGAGGACTTTCACAGAAAAATTCATCATCATGGGGAGGGCCACCATAATGGGTTACAGAAAAACATGAGATCTCTTGATCCTTGGTCTTCTGACCACACATAGGGTTTATGTGGCTCTCATCTGAAGATGAAACTTCGAGATCAACTGAATGGTCATGAAGCAAGCCTTCATGAGGAAGTGTCTATTGAAGACCTTTGGAATTAATGTTCCCACTATTGGGATATGAGGGAGTAGAATCTTGAATTTCAATAGATAATTGTCTGAGGGCTTCAAAAACTCCAGAATCGAGCACGACCTTATTACAGATTGGCTCTTGATCTCTTGACTATGTCGGGCGGGGATTTTTCTTAAACTCCTTCTTACTCACCTTGGAAACTACTTGTTGAATAAAGTGGCTACTCTGAGCAGGTGTATATGCCTGATCAGGAATGATGGATAGGTTAGGCTGACGGTCTCTATTCAAATCAGGTGTATGTTCCTAACTTGGCTATCCGTATGATATGGGGGAGTATGCCCCACAACCCTCTTGTACTGGAATAGATGTGTGTGTCTGTTCCAGAGCGAATATTTGATGTGTCACTCCACTGGTAGGGATATATTTATTTGTCTTTCCCTGAGATGCTGCTGAAGTTGTAATAATATCCTGGCAGGCATCCAAAATATGAGCATTGATTTGCTTCTGCTATTTCACCATTAATAGAACATGCTTGGTGAATTCATCTGTCGGAATAGGAATAGACGTCCATTCAAGGCTTGGAACAGGTGTATGTGCCTGCTCCTTTACTCCTTTTTATGTCAGTGAATCCTGACAGTACTCAACTGTGGGGGCAGAGAGTTGAGTCTGCCACCTATTTGTTGTCGGGGCTTTCCGACTAACTTCTCCGAATGCTACCAAGCAAGACTGTTGGTAGGCTTGATTAATACCAGAAGGTGTATGTGCCTGCTAATTGAACTTCACCAAATGTGGTTGATGAGATCCATCATATGTAGTTAGATGAGCCTGCTGACTAGATGATGATGTATAGAAAGGTGTATGTTCCTGCCTATAGTACTCCCCCGGTATTGCCTGGCGGGATTGCCCTGATGCTGCCAGATGAGTCTGCTGGACAGCAGAATTAAAACGGGTAGGTGTATGTGCCCGCTCGTTTCTTGCCACCAAGTTATGTTGGTGGACTTCTCCAGAGATGGAAGAGATTAGAACCTGCTCACTTTTGACCAGATTCCGCCCTTAGTGGTTTGTCTTGTTTTCTCGGGTTCGAGGAACCTGAGCCAAACGCCTGGAGTCAGTACCCTCATCATGTTGAGGGCACACTGCCACACGAGTCAGGTGGCGATTGTTGGTGGGAGCCCTCAAGAAGGACTCCTATCTGTTTGAATTAAGGCCCTACGAGACCTGCTCATTCACCTCCCCAGAATAAGGGAGCGAATGGTTATTGCGTTCCGGGGATAACGACCAGAAACGGTTAGAGACGGTAGTCAGTACCACCTTCTTCTTGATCACTGGTCAATGTTGTCCGGACGACCGATGTGAGTTGATCACTTGGAGGGCTTGTCGGGCAGCCTCCAGAGTTGGGATGGTACCGTGTTGACGGTACTCCTTAACCAGCGCGTTTGATACCCCGCGTTGAGGATGCTGAGTAGGTGATATTGTCTTTAGAATGGACGATGATCCAGAAGGAGTAGCAGTAGTGGCATTTGCAGCATCAGTATTCACAGGTGTGAACTTGAGAGCATCAATTCTAGAAATGTAGAAGATCTTGGAAAAGAGTGCCTATTTGATATAATAGACGTAATCAAGATAAATTCAGCCACTACATGTTTTGGATGAGCACATTTGTTAATGATTGTTTTTGTTGTCCCTTTCATTTAGTTTTAAATATGGGCCTAACAAATGGGTAAAACATTATTTTAACTTGGATAAGTATTCACGTTGGGTTAACCATTTTTGTTTCCCTCAGATTTCGGGGATTACCGCCTTTGATGGGTGGTTCAAACGTTTCGATCTGTTTCTAAAGGTTTTGTTCGTATAACCGGAAACATCCAATGATTCCACATCCATTAGGATCTACTTTCAAAAGGTAGGTGCTCATTAGTTGTGGAATGATGAGGCTTAGGAATTTGCATTGGTCGAGAGGATGGGAGGTCGAACTCATCACTCCTTTTTGAGGGAAATTATTGTCTACTCCGGGACTCTCTTTATAGATTTAAGTTATGCTCATGAATCCTTATTACATTAACAAGTATAAAATAAGTTTTCCTTTAGATCTGACAATCAATGATCGATATGTAGGAAATTTAGCAAATCTTTTATATGTATTTGAGGTTCTTCATCGATATAGAATCATCTGTATTTATTAGATATTCTTGGTCAATGATACCCTTCAACATATATATATAGAAGTATATTGGTAATTATGATGACCATGCTAGTTTTAAAGCCACTCAATGGGGTACTTGATGTTTATTATAATTCAGAAGGACATGGATAATTTCAGAGTTGGGATCGAACCCGCAGACGGGCTACCTACGTATCCTTTCTATAGAAAAGGAATCAGAACCGACGTAGTTCAATTAAGGGAGTATGATGTTTATGATTAATGGCTCAAAGAAGGATTTCATAATTACTTTTACACTCTAAGCTCATGTGAGTTATGCTCGGTGTGAGAAACAAGAGGTATTGGTAAAAATTAGACAATTGCGCCATGAAAGATGCAATCATAAGAAATAATGTGGGGCTTATGTATATATGAATGCCCAGATAAATGAACGTTAGGATTTACTTTAGGGAAGAAATCCAGGAGCAGGGTCCATAATGGTATATGTGCTTTATGGAGATTTTGAATACTCTAATTTGGGGCTTACTCCTGAAATGGATGCCCAAATTAGGAGCGGACTTATGATCAGGTTTTACTCCTGAAAACTAATCCCATATCAAAGTTAAATTAGGACTAGTTAAGAGAAATTAATACTGGGGATTACTCTTGAAAAGGAGGCCCATGATAAGAGATTTGAAAAATTACTGGACTTGGGGATTACTCCTGAAGAGGATGCCCATATTTGAGACTGGGGCTTACTCCTGAAAAGGAAGCCCAGGTTAAAAGAATTATGGTTGGGGATTACTCCTAAGGAGGATGCACAAATTTGAGAATTATGACTGGGGCTTATTCCTGAAAAGAAGGCCTAGGTTAGGGGATCTAGGGCTTACTCCTAAGGAGGATTCCCAAATTAGAGGGCTTAGGGCTTACTCCTAAAGAGGATGACCAGATTTGAGAATTATGACTGAGGATTATTCTTAAAAAGGAGACCCAAGTTAAGGGATTATGACTGGGGATTATTCCGGAAAAGGAGGCCCAGGTTAAGGGAATTAAGGTTTGGGGCTTACTCCTGAGGAGGATGCCCATATTTGGGGACTGAGGCTTACTCCTAAGGAGGATGCCCAAGTTAAGAATTATGACTGGGACTTACTCCTAAAAAGGAGGCCCAAATCAATTGAGTTCTCTCATCTTAAAGGATGAGGTTGAATGAATGAAATCTCAATCTTTAGTGACATAAAGATGTGTAAGTCACTCGGTTTTGAGAGATTTTCCACAGAATTCCTTTTAGATAAGAAATTAAAATCAAGAAATAATTCCATAAATGGATTTGAAGAGTGTCTTGAAGACTGAACCTTGAATAGGAAAGGTGGAATGTCTTAAGAGGGGTGAAATGGGCAAGATGGGAACCCAAAAAGGCAGGTGCGCACAATTCCTGGCAGGTGCGCAAGTACTGCATGGGCATGATAGTCCTGGTCGCACAGGTATGCCTGCACGACATATGGGGTCCTTGCGCGGCGTTTAACCAGCAGGGTAATACTTGAGAAACTCTTGATTAAAGCCTTTAGAATCCTCTTGAGGTTCTTCCAGAAGAGGGGCATGCAAGTTCTATTGAAGGAGTAAGGTGGCACGGAAGTGTGGCCTTTTCCCTTAAGGGTTGGCTACTTAGACGTGCAAGTGTTGATGAGTTTCAACACATAGTCCTTCCTCCCCCTCTTTAGATCTTCCATTCTAGGTAAGAAATTACCATAAAAGTGATTCGACAGCTTTGAGAAGAGACCAAGGCACCGGGAGATCAAATATGAGTTTCTGGAAAAAATCATCCACAAATGGGGGGCCCACGAGGTCTATTTATAGGCAGGAGAAGACCCCGGGTGGTTATCACTTAGTTCGCGCAAGTGACTTACATGACCATCATGCGTCGCTCAAGTAGACTTGCACGACAGTGGTATAACATGCGCGGCACATGTGCTCTTGATCCCTTGTTCATGACTTTGTCGATTTTTTTGTTGTTTTCTTCAAAGGATGAATCAATTTGTGCTAAGTCATTTCCCTTTCCATTGCATTAGACAATGTAATGAAAAGGAGCTTCAACAATGTTCTTTACCAATTTCTATCTAGAACGAACTGCTATATGATGAAATCATAGATATCACACTATCTAGAAAAATATGAGGCAATAACATACGATCGAAAACAATTAATTTATCCAGATCAAATGTTTATTATGTCAATTCTATCATCATCCAGTGAGATAAAACATGACGACGACACAGTTGAATATAAGATAAGAGAGAAGCAATTAATCCCCTACATCAAACAGTTCTTGATGTTCTTTATCCACACAACGAGTTACGATCCTCCTCTCATGACAACTGCATCCACATGAGGATGCCATGGTACAACCACTCCAACTAAACCCCAAGAAAACTCCATTAGTAGCATGGAGATTACATGCTATAAAATGGAAAGGGGAACAGGAGAAGATGGACCGCAAAAGATTGATGATAAAACATACCTTATATCAAAGCTTGATTGATACTGCTTGGTTGCATAAAAATAGAGCAGAACTAATCATAGGAGTAAGTTTTATTTTGATACTCCAATAGATATAATGAACGGATAAAGTGTCTCATAGTGGAGAAAAAAAGAGGAAGAATTAGGGAGGAAGATATCTCATCCCTTTAGAAGATTTAAAGGAGCGGCAGTTTAAGAAATGCTTGATTCTCGTTAAAAGAGGATCACATTAAACACATAGGTTGAACAAGTAAATACATCCCGAGCCTTATTAATAATATATATTGGTGTTATGGCCTTTGAATCATCCTTAGAGTCCTTAAAACGAGGATTTAAATGCATGTTACATAAAATGAAAATGCTAAAGGGGAGAAATTGTAAGAAGTTGTAAACACTGTTCACGGCCTCAAAATTTGGAAAAGGAAAAACACTGTTCATGAACCTCACAGGTAGAACCTGATCCAGATAACACTGTTCAATAACCTCACCGATAGAACACTATTCATGAACCTCACCATTAGAACCTCAGCAATATAACATTGTTCATGAACCTCACCGACAGTCCATTGTTCATGAACCTCGCCGTTAGAACCTCACAGATAGAACACTATTCATGAAGCTCACCATTAGACCTCAATGATAGAACACTATACACCTACCATTCAGAAAACACTGTAAACCATCTGTTTTGGAATCACAGTACACCTATGGTTCTGGAAAAACTGTTCATAGAACTCAAAATTTGGAAAAGGAAAAAGGGGTTAATGTTAGAGGTTACAGATAGAACAGTTCACTAATAGAAAAGTTCATATAATTGGAAATTTGGAAAAAGAAAGAGAGGTTACCGATAGAGGTTACTGATAGAACTGTTCACTCATAGAACGGCTCATAGAATTTGAAATTTGGAAACGTAAATAGATGTTACTGTTAGAGGTTACCGATAGAACTGTTCAATAATGGAACTGTTCATAGAATTGGAAATTTTTCAAAGGAAATAGAGGTTACCATTAGAGGTTATCGATAGAACTATTCACTAATGGAACTGTTCATAGAATTGTAAATTTGGCAAAGGAAAGAGAGGTTACCGATAGAACTATTCACCGATGGTCACCGATGCTAATGTTCACAGAAAGGGAAAATTGGAAAAGTCTTGGGGTTGAGTCACCTTGACCTCCGAGAACACCTCAAACACTGTATTTTCAGAAAGTAATGGACCAAAGAGGTCCAGCCCATTACATTAGATACCTCTAAAAACATTCTCATCTCAAAGAATTGAAAACCCACCTAAAGTAAAAAAAACGAGGTCTGAACAACCACCCATCGAGATACCTCTCAAAAGAGAGCAAGCCACAAAAGAAACAAAGAGAGCCATCTCACAAACATGAAAGGTTCATAACCACAAAGGCTACATCGATACATGAAAAGCATAAAAAATCAAACAACTCTGGGTACTGATCATGTTTCTGTGACTCACGTTTCCGGGTGCTCCCCTCGATGCCACCATTTCGCCACAAGACACGAACCAAGGGGGGTAAAACACCCACACAACACCTTATCCTTGTGGTCTTGGATATCCACATGTCACTCCTCAATGGTTGCATCATCATCAAATATTGATCTTTCCATAATTGATTATGTGACAGTCATCATGATGATAATGATGAAGCTGTTATATAGTGAAAACATCATGTATCTGACTCATCTTCGGGGGATGTTCTACTCCATAAGCCATAGCTCCAACACAAGCTAACACCTCGAAAGGCCCAAGAAACCGAGGAGAAAGCTTACTCTCATGACCAAAAATTTTATTCCCATGATGGGGAGTCACCTTTAGAAACAAATTATCCCCAACATTAAAATATAAGGGTCTCCTTCTTTGATCAACATATGATTTTTTTGATGATATTGTACTGTCTTAATCCTATCAAAAAATCACCTGAACCATCTCTGCTGTTTTCTGACCTAATTCTGGTCTTAGAATTGCTGAATCTATGACCCTAATACAACACAATGGAGAACAGAAAGGCTGACCATACCAGGCTTTAAACAGTGCCATACCAATGTTGGAGTGAAAACTATTATTGTAAGTGAACTTCCACCAAGGGTAAGTGCCTCATCTATGAACCTCCAAAATCAAGCACACAAGAGCAGAACATGTCATCAAGAGTTTGGATTGTTCACTCTGTCTGACCATCTGTTTGAGGATGAAAAGCAGTGTTAAGGCATAGTTGAGAACCAAAAGCATGTTGTAGACCTCTACACACCCTGGAGGTAAAATGAGGATCTTGATCAAAAATGATCATGCTTGGGACTCCATCAAGTCCCACCCCCTCCTCTAGACACTGCCTCGACAAAACATCCACTAAGCTTGACTCCTTGATCGCTATGAATTGGGACGATTTTTTTAAAAAATCCACTACCACCCAAATATCATCATTTCCTCCCAAAGATCATTGTAAACCAATAAAAAAGTCCATTGAGATGTCCTCCCACTTCCATATAGGAATATTTAATGGCTGGAGAAGACCACCAGGAACACGGTGTTCGGGATTCACCTTCATGAAGACCAAACATCAAGACACAAACTCTGAAACTGAACGCTTCAGACCAGGCCACCAAAACTGGCCCATCAAGGATCAGTACATCTTTGTCATTCCAGGATACACCGCTAAAGGATAACTATAAACTCTATGAGAACTATCACGCGCATTGTCAATGGAACAAATATACTTCCGTGATACAACACTTAGTGTTGTTCATCCTCCGACCAACCATCATGGGTCTCACCACAAACAATTTGGTCTCTGCACACCTCCAACTCAAGATCACCCAACTGGGAATCTTCCAATTACTTCAGGAGAGATGACTGCACCATCATTTGAAAAAGGCAACCTCTACCCCTAACTTCTCCCATATCAATATATAATGCTAACAGTTCTTCCATTACTCTACAAGAGTCCCCAGATTCACGTAATTTATCACTATGCGACTTCCAACTTAGCGTATCATCTAAAACATTCCCCTTTCCAGGAGTATATGTTATCTTCAAGTCATATTCCTATAAGATATCTATCCACTGTTGCTGTCATAAGTTCAAGTATCGCTGGGGGAAAACTTACCTCAAACTCTTATGATCGGTGAATACCACAAAAAACTCACCAATGAGGTAATGTCTCCACCACATCAGAGAAAACACCATAGATGATAACTCAAGATCGTGAGTGGCAGTGTTACATTCATGGGGACGTAACTGTCGATACCCATAAGAAACAATTGATTTTTCTGCATCAAAACACAGCCCAACCCTAGATGAAAAGCATAACAGAAAACATCGAGCTAAACTCCCTCAGCTGGAAGACAAAGAACTAGAGAACTTACTAACTTTTCCTTTACATACTCTAAATCTTCCTGACACTGATCAATCCATATGAATTCCAGATCCTTCCTGGTCAAAGCTATAATATGGGTCACAACTCGTGAGAAATTGTCCATGAACGTCCTGTAGTAGCCTACGCGACCAAGGAAACTTCGAACCTCCGACACTGTTTTGGGGGCTTCTCAAGACACAAAAACTTCAATCTTCGATGTATCCAAAGCTACTCCCTGATGGGACACAACATTCCCCAAGAAACGAACTTCTCAAGACCAAAACTCACATTTTGAAAACATCCCAAATAGCTGATGTTGATGATGAACTCTCAAAACGCCATGTAGATTCTCTTCATGCTCCTCCTCAGATGTAGAGTACACAAGAATGTGATCAATGAAAACCACCACAAACTTATCCAGGAACTCACAGATCACAAAATTCATCAATCCCATGAACACAATAGGAGCATTCGTCACGCCGAACGACATTACAATGAACTCATAATGCCCATGACGACAATGGAATGCAGTCTTCGGGATATCCTCATCTTTTACACGCATATGATGATATCCTGACCAAAAGTCGATCTTTGAGAACCAACATTCACTCTTTAGTTGAACGAATAAATCATCAATCCACAAAAGATGATACTTATTCTTTATTGTCACTTTGTTTAAGAGAACATAATCTACACAATACCGCAAAATGCCATCAACCATCTTTACAAACAAAACTGGTGCACCCCAGAGTTACGCACATGGTTGAAAAAAACCACACTATAACAGACCATCAAGTTGTGTACGCAGCTCTAATAACTCAGAAGGGGCCATCCTAAATGGAGACATAGAGATAAAAGATGGTCCTTGTTGTATCTTGATCCCAAAATCAATCTCTCTTCGAAGGGGTAATGCTACAACCTCTTTTGAAAAGACATCAGGGTACTCTTCTATGACCCCAGGAAACACCAAATGCTGAACCTCTAAAGAACTCAAAATCATCTCATCCATTAGGGATGATAAGGACGGAACACACCTATGTCCCATATGAGGAACTCGCTCACCAACAAACCCCACCGGCTCTCCATCCGCACCAAAGAAAATGACCTTCTTCCTAAAGTAATCCATGATTGCCTGCACTAAATACAACATATCCATGCCAAGGATGACATCATATGGTTGTATTGCTAAAAATAATAAATCTCCCCAAGAGTGTTGATACCCTAACACTATCTCACAATATCTATATACTTCAAACAAGTGAGCTCGACCTCCAATTGGTGTAGTCAATGCCAAGGGCACTGGAATCCTCTCTACCTCAAGTCCCCAAGAATAGAAAAGGGTAGGTTATATGAAGGATTGTGTCTCTAATGAATCAAACAAGGTATACGCCAAGGTATAAAAAATGAAAAGGGTGCCTCGAATGACGTCTGGCACACCTGGAGATGGCAACTCTAGAGCATGAAGATGACCATGACCTCCTCCACAGCCTCTATGACCCTGATGATGACCACCATCATGACTGCACTCTGCTCTCTAAGGATGTGGAGCATCATGGGGATGCCCTCTTCCTGCCCCATTTACCTTATGCTAATCTAAAGCTGGAAAAACCAACTACTGTTGCCTCTGCTGGAACTACCTCAATGGAGGAACCTAGAACATAACACCTGGTGCACGATGACTACACTGAAAGGTCGTGAACTTCCACTGCCGATGACCATGAAATCTACAAGAAAAGAAATCACCTAATCCCTTCGTATAGGCCTGTGAGTTGCAACCTCTAGAGAAATAAGATGTGAAAGGATGAGACCTACCCCTGGATGAATAGAAGATCTTCTGCTCTGAAAAATGGGAACCCCGGACCACAACTCTACTTCATGAGGAATCATGACAACCCCTCTCATGATGATCCTGTCCTATCCAAATTCCTCTCAACAACCTATGTCCTTGCCAACACCTCAATATTTGTATTTAGCATAAATGGGTTGACCTGGCTCTAGATATCTGGACACAAAGCCTCCTCAAAATTCCTCGACCTGGCCTCCTCATCTGGAAACAGGTCCAAAGCATATTGTAAAAGGTTTCTTAAATGGATTCCAAACAATCGCACAATAGAGATCCCCTGTCGAAGGGTGAGATGTTTTTGGAAACAATATACCTTCAATGTCAAAGAAAGAAACTCAACTCTACACTAGTCTCGAAACTCCTCCCATGAGATCGATGACTCCTTGCGATCCCTAAGGAACAAGAACCACTACTTCCTCACTTCTCCATGCAGCATCGTCAAAACCACGGTCACCCAGTGCTCCTTCTAAGAATGGATCGATCTGAAGCCTATGTTGACCTCCTCCAACTATTCTTCTTTGAATGCATCTGAAACAGAACCCTCGTACTTCTACAAAATCTGGCGCTGAAATTCTCAGAGCATCTTCCTCCAAGTGTCATCGTTGTCAATCTCTACCCTACGACAATCTACTGGAATATCATGTTGGAAATTTTCTACACAAAACTGATGAGGACATCGACCGGGAGCCATACCTATAAAATAAAAAACTGTTAGAGCTCCTAAAACTGGAATATGGAAGACATAACATTAATTAATTAATTCTTTTCTTTCATTGATTTTAGGTTAACCTATACCATGGCCTTCCCATTCAAACACATGCACAAAGAAGAATGATGTGTGATCCTTTCCTAGCTCTGTACCCTGCAACTAGTATCACCTTGTTTAGTTGACATTATTAAGATAAAGGTCCATACATCAGGTCAAAGGATGCCCTAAACACCTATTTATTAGTCGCTCTCCAGTGTTTACATCACTTGATAAACATGAATGACACGGTTTCCATACCAACCCATGAAACCTCACATGTGATTAAGTCCAAACTCCATCCTATCCCTCAACAAGACCTCTAATACCACTATATCAAGACCTACTCCACACAAAGAGTTCCCCTCCAGGGCTGGAAATGTGAGAAGGGAGATAATAACCCCCCGAGTCCCACCTCTAGTAGGCCCCGAGTTGGAGACTAGCACTAAGGGTATAGAAAATAGAAAAATGGGAGGCATTACCCTTTAAGATAACACATGTGTAAGAGAGAGATAATATAGACTCCCACCAACTCCAACTCAACCAGTAAGATAAAATAAATCCCAAGTACACATATGAAATGTCAATCAAAACTACTACAACTAAAAGGGGAAAACCATAAGTACCCAAAAGAATGTAAAAACACCAGCAACCACAAGCCGGAACAGCTCCTGTAACTCCAATCTATTAGAAACTAGCTTGATTTCCATCCTAATCCATGTGACCTGAAAAAAAATTGTATATATTCATAGGGCGAGTATAATAGTATACTCAGTTGGATCCTCCCTGAATCCTCTCATGAAAAAGTAAAGAAAGAATGCTAAAGCACAGTGAACAACAAGTGAAACTAACTCATCACCTAAATCAGTATACTAAGTTCCTAAACTCCCCATGGATACTCTCTTGAAGAAACACAAACAAGAATATATCATATAATAAATAATATCATGGGTACCTCGCTACAACTTCCCCACTGGTTTAACGTTTTCCCCAACGTCGCACGTCCTAAGCATCTCTCTCCAAAAGGCTAGCCTATAGACATCTGGTCCAAGCACTACAACATGTGCCTCATGCATCAAAACCACCATGTCCACATAATAAAAGTTACTAGGTAGTTTCTGGGATCCCCCACAGCTTGTATAACGTGTATCATACATCAGGTATTATATCTCACGCCATTACAGCCCATAAACCGAGTAAGGATCCTCAATCCATCACATCACATCCTATACACATTACACCTACAATAGTCCATAGAAAACTATATCCAAAATATATGTGTGTGAATAACTACAAGCCATTACAACCCTCCACACACATATAAGGGGAAAACTAACCACTAACTACCAGTAAAAGTAACTACCATGAGAAGAGAGTGGGGACAAAGGGGGTAACCATCAATTCATTCTCCCACCGGAATGTTGGGGAAAACACCCCTAGGGCTCAGAATCCCCGGGATATCAGTTTCCCTTACTGACAGGGTGGAGTAGCATATGGAAACAGAAAAAGTATAGAATGTACTATACCTCACAACCACACTATGGGAATAACCTAGTCTTAGACTCAACTGTAGCTAACATCTCTAAGAATCTCGGATAATATTTCTAAGACTAGGTATCCTATAAGCACATAACCATTTAAAGAGATTTAATACATTATTTCATTCCTTTTTTATTAGTTGCACTTTTCGTTAATTAATTCTTTAAACATTAATTAACCAAAAATAATTCCACAATAAATTTTATTCACAACACACCCAAAGTCCACTATCACTTTAAAATTACAACCTCATCTTTATGTTCCAGCAAACTCCAGCCCCATGGTTTAACATCAATTATTCAATTATTCATTATAGAATTACATTTCCCATATTCCAAAGAATTCTAGAAAAAACAATCTATGCTACTAAACACAAGGGGGCTCAACACAGTGAGTGGATGTACTACCCGTTGAGTCATTTCCCTTATAGCAAGAGCATAGACCCATACTCCGTTGAGAAGCTAAACACAAAAAGAACATGGAATAACCCGCACGTCTTTTCCTCTTTCAGAAGAAGGGTAAGTAATACCAACTATGAAAACCCTGCTTTTTATTACAAATTAAACATTATTTATTACATAAAACTTCACTTGATACAACAAAGAAGATTGATAGGTTTAGAGTATTTGAGGCTTAGGATCATTACATAAAAACATGAAACATGAAATACAACATCTTTATTGTAAACACCCTTTACATGACCACTACATTCCCTCGTACTTAGCATTGCATGGGATAACTTGAGGACATGCATAAGAAAAGGGTGAGCTATAAAGCCCAGTAAGGTAGTACACATGGAATAACATGAGGAGTACAATACATGTTAGACAATAGGTATATCAAAAGAGTATAAAATAAACATGAACATAAAGGCATGATAAAGCATGATAATCATAACATTGAAATGTGGCAACAACACTTAACATGGAATTAGCATGAGCCAAGGCTCATTGCACATAACGAATGAGTAAACCCTCATTGCACATGAAGCACGAGTAAACCATCGTTGCAATTTGATTAGCATGAGTCAACACTCATTGCACATGACGTGTCATGATACTATACTTTACCCAATGCATTGGCGCACTATAAGGGCGCACCCTTCTTAAACATTTCATTTCATGCATAAGTGTGCCACATGGATCATAAAACATGGATTCATAAAACATAATCATTTATTCCATGATAAAGGAATGTGGAATTCATACATGAAACTTTATAATCAATAAGTAAATGTGCATAAAGGTGAATACCCTTGATGGAGAAATGGGAATGGTATTCACTACACAATGACATTGGCTTAGAAAATCGGTGCGATTTCGGCGGCGTAAAGGCATGACATAAGAATTCATAAAAAAGGGTGATGAGAGTTAAAGGGGTTCCTCATAATATTTACATGTAATGTACAGTAATTAGGTCATATAAATACATGTCCCAACAATTGTAATGGAATTTAGATTCATGATAAAAAATTATTTGCTTGAATGTAAAATATGAGAAGAAGTTCCTTTCGGAATTTCGGCATAGTAACAGGTGTAATGGGAGGAATTTACTGAGAGAGAAAGGGGTCTCCCATCATTTAACCAATAAGAGGGCAGTAATGGGGGAGGTATGAAACCATAACCCAACATTCATAATTGAAATTAAAAGGGCAAAATAACTTAAAGAAAATTGACAAAAATGAGAATGGAAGAAAAAACCCTTACTTGGAAGTGTGCTTCCAAAGGCTAGATAGAGGCTTGTGAGAGGCTTCATGGGAGCTTGGGACACCTTGGGAGGATTATAGAGAGATTAGGGCAGAGGTTGGATGAACTCCAAGGGATTTTAGTTAGGAGGAAGTGGGAGATTAGGTGGGTTTATATAGGAAAGGTGAAGGAATTCTATATTATTAAGGTTTGGGTCCCCTTACATTAAATTAATCCAAACCCCAAACCATCCCATGGTTTTTGCACATGGTTTTTGGAAAAAGGAAGAGGAAATCAATATTTTATAAGGCCCAAGTCCGAACATCTAAAAATAATAAGGTTTATTATGTGGAGGTGAGTCACACTCCCATGGAAATTAATTTAAAAAGGCAAAGTGTTGAATATGTCTTGAGGGGTCCTTTAATGCTTTGAAAAGTAAGTAAAACAAAACCAAAGTCACATTATTTTAATGATGAACCATATATTGGCCGAACATAAGGATTATGGTATTTTATTAAATCACCATTGGGTCATTATGATGTCATAAAACACATTATATATTTAAATGGTATTTAATTTTTACCCAAAAATTTGACTATCTCAGAAAATTATGAAAAATTCACCGTTGGATAATTTCGACATCCTGGTTGCAGAAATGACATTTATTTTATCTAAAAAATTTATAAATATGTTAATTTTCACTTTTAAAAAAAAACCAACATTTATCGAAAATTCACGGGTTTTGACAGAAATGGCCTACAAACCTTAATATAAAATTTTAATTGCATTCATAAAATTATAAGATCATTTATATTTAATAAAATTTAATATAATAATAAATATAATAATATTTTATTAAAATATTATTTAATTCAAAAATCCCTTAATTTAATAAAATAGATTTCTTAATTAAATAATAACTAAAAACACCATTTGTACTTTAAAAACTATTTACAATGTATCAAAAATGACTAAAAATTATATTCGTTATTATATATAAAAATAATGTACATGAACATAGTACTACTTATTTATTACACAACCCCTTAAAATAGCCACATATGACCTATGGGTAAGGTGTGTGATGGTGTTAGACTCTTGGGGTGGCTCGGATAACATCGCTCAAGTGGTAATCTCTATCAACTTCGAGTTTTCCCATTGACGGTCCCGTTCGAGATTGACATGGTGAAACTCAGCTTGGGCTTGGTCAAGGGCGAAGCCCAAGGATGCCACCTCTTTTCCGAGCTCCGACAAATGGGCTTTGTATGGTGTAATTCTACTGGATGAGGCCATCACTTCTTTTGTCTGAGTAAATTGGATTTGTTAAGGTCTTATATTTATACTAATCATGTGATCACAGTTCAACAACTATATTAACAACGGTCAAAATTCATAACATAAAACCAAAGAAGTTGACAGCTTATAAAAACATTTTTCATAAAGAGACATTTAATTGGATCAAGAGGGATTTTCCATTAATGAAACTTTGGGTCGTTACAATATTCCCCCTTAAGAAATTTCACCCTCAAAATTTTACTTTTCCCACACTAAAACAAATGTGGGTAACTCAGCTTCATCATATCCTCTGATTCCCAAGTTGCATCTTCAATCTTGTGGTTTCTCCACAATACCTTGTTGAGGGGAATTTTATTATTTTGTAGAACTTTTTCTCTATGATCTAAGATCTGCACTGGTTGCTCCTCATAAGAGAGATCATCTTCCAATTGTACCACCTCAGAAGAGAGTACATGTGAAGGGTCTGGTATGTACTTCCTTAAGAGGGATAATGGAAAGACATCATGTACTTTGGCCATGGTAGGTTGAAGTGCTAGTCGATAGGCCACATCCCCGAAACGACCAAGAATCTCGAAGGGTCCGATGTACCTTGGACTTAACTTCCCTTTCTTTCGAAACCTCATGACCTTTTTCCATGGAGATATGTGTAGAAACACCATGTCTCCAACTTTAAACTCAAGGTCTCGTCGATGATTATCTACATAACTCTTCTATCGACTCTGGGATTCCTTGATATACTACTGAATGGTTTTCATCTTCTCCACCATTTCTTCAACCATTGCTGGTCTAAGCAGCTTACGTTCACCAACCTTATCCCAACATGCCAGTGTTCTGCACCTTTTCCCATACATGGCTTCATTTGGTGCCATTTGGATGCTCGAGTGGAAACTGTTATTATAAGATAACTCAACCAGAGGAAGATGTTGATCCCATCCTCCTTTAAAGTCCATCGAGCATGCTATCAACATATCCTCAAATGTTTGGATAGTATGCTCGGATTGAACATCAGTTTGAGGACGATTGGCCGTACTGAAGTTCAGTTCAGTATTCAGAGCATGTTGAAGACTCTTCCAAAACATAGAGGTGAATCTTTGATCTCGGTTAGACAAAATAGATAGTGGTACTCCATGAAACCTTACCACTTCCCTGATATATATCTGTGCCACTTGATCCAATGAGAAATCCTCCAGAATAGCAATGAATTGTGTAGTCTTTGTAAGACAATCCACATCAACCCAGATTGCATTGTTTCCATTGGATGTCCTTGGAAGTCCGGTGACAAATTCCATGGTGTTGTTCCCTCATTTCCGTTCTGGTATGGGCAATGGTTGCATCATCCCCTTAGACTTCTGCCGCTATGCCTTCACTTGCTGACACACCAGGCACTTTGATGTATATTCGGCCATCTCCTTCTTCATATTAAACCACCAAATGTATTCTCGGAGATCTCGATACATGTTTGTGCTCCCTAGGAGAATAGAGAAATTTGAACTATGTTCATCATCCAAAATTTCCTTCTTCAGCTCCGGACTTGATGGAACACATATTCTTTCCCCAACCGCACAATTCCTTCTTCATTAACATTAAACTCTGAGGATTTCCCCTTTTTGATAGCATCCACTTTTTCTTGAATTCCCACATCATCCTTTTGAGCATCCTTTAACCTTTTCAGAAGAGATGGTTGAGCAATCGTTTGTGAAAGGATTGATGATGTTCCCTTCTTTATGATTCCCACGTCCATCTTCATCAAGTCTATGAAGATTGGATCCTTCTCAATTCTCATCATTGATAGAATTGCTGGATCGTTTTTACTTAGTGCATCTGCCACCTTGTTCTCTTTTCCAGGGTGGTAATGTATTGAATAGTCATAATCCTTGATGAGCTCTATCCATCTTCTCTGGAACATATTAAGCTCTTTCTGTGTGAATATATATTTATGACTCTTGTGGTCAGTATATATCTCACATTTCTCACTACGAGAAAACCGCCGTTTAGCGGTAGTTTCAGTAAAACCGCTGCGAAATGAAAATAAAAAAATAAAAATACACGAGAAACCCCAAAATCACTAAAACGACCATAACTTTCGATCCGGGTGTCCGTTGAAGCACCACTACCAGTCAAATCAAAGCTCATGAAGAGATCTAGAGGCACATATAATCAAAACCGTGAGACGGTCTAAGGTTCGGAAGATATTAGAGTCATAAGAAAGTTGAAAAAAGTTCTCCAACTTCAAACGGCCATAACTTTCGTTCCGGGTGTCCGTTTGGGCTCTACCACATATCAAATCAAAGCCAGCGAAAAGATCTACACTGTAAATCATTACAAGCAAGATTTTGTCATGTTTTTCGACCCCAGAACCCCCTCAGAAGGCCTCCAAACCCCCGTTTCTGTCACCGGTGTCCTGTCAAACTTGTCTTCAAACGGACCTAACATTCAATCCGCGTGTCAGTTCGGCCTCATCCACCTTCCAGATCATAACTCGTTCCATGAGCTTCAGTTTGACTAGTCGCGGCACCCACATACACTCCTAGATCATATGTTATGGCCTTTTTAGTGGGTATCGGGTTTGTTATGTTTTTCAATGCCTCGTTTCTAGCACCCGTTCCCCGTCAGCTTCTTTTTAAATGGTTGTAACTTCCAATCCGCCTGTCCATTCGGACTCTTTCACCTTTCAGGTTGAAGATCATTTCAGGATCTTTGATTTGACAGGTCGTAGATCTAAAACGGACTCTCGGATCATAAGTTATCTCTGTTAACGTGAGTCCAATGTTTTTGTCTCTTTATGACTGTTTTGACGGGTTTTAATGGTAGCACCATTTATTACTGTTTATTTGGGGTTTTCCTGGCTTGTTATCTTTATCAATGTTTTTTTGTGGGTTATTATGATGATTATGTTGAATTATTAAGGAGTTTTCTAGAGTTGTCACGAGTTTTCATGCATTCTCGTTCTTTCTAATGCCTCATTCTTCATATGCTTCCTCATCCTTTTTCATGCGTTTTCATGATTTTTCATCCCTTATCGCGTCTTTTCATACTTTTTCATGTGTTTCCTTTATTATTTATTATTTATTATTTATAATATACTTTAATTTATTTATTATCTATTATTTGTAACTGGTTATTTATTATTTATTATTTATTATTTATTATTTATTATTTATTAATTATAATTTATTCATTATATTTATTAATTATTTATCTTTATTAATTATTAATTATTTATATTTATTTATTATTTATTATTTATTATTTATTATTTATTAGTTATAATTTATTCATTATATTTATTAATTATTTATCTTTATTAATTATTAATTATTTATATTTATTTATCATTTTTATTTATTTATTATTTATATTTATTAATTATTAATTATTTATATTCATTAATTATTTATTATTAATATTTATTTATTATTTGTTATTTATATTTACTTATTAGTTATTAGTTATTAGTTATTAGTTATTATTTATTATTTATTATTTATATTTATTTATTATTTATGATTTATGATTTATGATTTATGATTTATGATTTATGATTTATGATTTATGATTTATGATTTATTATTGATTATTTATTATTGATTATTGATTATTGATTATTGATTATTGATTATTGATTATTGATTATTGATTATTGATTATTTATTATTTATTATTTATCTTTATTTATTATTTATTATTGATTATTTATATTTATTTATTTATTATTTATTATTTATATTTATTGATTATTGATTATTTATTATTTATATTTTTTTATTATTTATTATTTATTATTTATCTTTATTTATTACTTATTATTTATTATTTATTATTTATCTTTATTTATTATTTATTATTTATTATTTATTATTTATTATTTATTATTTATTATTTATTATTTATTATTTATTATTTATCTTTATTTATTACTTATTATTTATATTTATTTATTATTTACATTTATATTTATTATTTATTATTTGTTATTTATTATTTATATTTATTTATTATTTATTATTTATATTTATTTATTATTTATATTTATATTTATTTATTATTTATTATTTATTATTTATATTTATTTATTATTTATTATTTATATTTATTTATTATTTATTATTTATTATTTATTATTTATTATTTATTATTTATTATTTATTATTTATTATTTATTATATATTATATATTATTTATTACTTATTATTTATTATTTATTATTAAATATTTAATATTTAATATTTAATATTTAATATTTAATATTTAATATTTAATATTTAAAATTCATTATTGATTATTGATTATTGATTATTGATTATTGATTATTTATGATTTATGATTTATGATTTATGATTTATGATTTATTGTTTATGATTTATGATTTATGATTTATGATTTATGATTTATGATTTATTATTTATTATTTATCTGTATTAATTACTTATTATTTATATTTATTTATTATTTATTATTTATTATTTATTATTAATATTTATTTATTATTTATTATTTATATTTATTTATTATTTATTATTTATATTTATATTTATTTATTATCTATAATTTATAATTTATAATTTATAATTTATTATTTATTATTTATTATTTGTTATTTATTATTTATTATTTATTATTTATTATTTATCTTTATTTATTATTTATTATTTATTATTTATTATTTATCTTTATTTATTATTTATTATTTATTATTTATTATTATTTATTTATTATTTATCTTTATTTTTTATTTGTTATTTATTTTTTATTATTTATCTTTATTTATTATTTATTATTTATTATTTATATTTATTTATTATTTCTTATTTATTATTTATAATTATTTATTATTTATTATTTATTTTTTATTAATTATTAATTATTTTTTTATTATAAATTATAAATTATTTATTATTTATTATTTATATTTAATTATTAATTATTAATTATTATTTATTATTTATTATTTATTATTTATCTTTATTTATTATTTATTATTTATTATTTATTATTTATTATTTATATTTATTTATTATTTATTATTTATTATTTATTATTTATTATTTATTATTTAGATTTATTTATTATTTATTGTTTATTATTTATATTTATTTATTATTTATTATTTATTATTTATATTTATTTATTATTTATATTTATTTATTATTTATTATTTATTATTTATTATTTATTATTTATTTTTATCGAGTTTATATCTATTATTTATGTATTACTTGTTTTTTCAATTAATATATATAAGTATATTAAATTCTGTTTATTAACCATATGGCGAGCTTGCTGGAGTGGTAAAGTCTTTGGAAAATATGCAAGAGGTTAGGGGTTCAAATCTCACTAAACGCCGAATTTCTTTATATTGCATGGGCATGCTTGGGCATGCATGTGCATGTGCATGGGATGTGCATGCATGGATAAATAAATAAATAAATAAAATAAATAAATAAATTAATAAAATAAATACGAAATAAAATAAATAAATAAAATAAATACGTAATAAAATAAATAAAAAATAAATACGAAATAAAAAAAATACAAAAAAAATACAAAATTAAATAAATAAAATAAATAAATAAAATAAATACGAAATAAAATAAATACGAAATAAAATAAATAAAATAAATAAATACGAAAAATAAATAAATAAATACGAAAAATAAATAAATAAATACGAAAAATAAATAAATAAATAAATAAATAAATACGAACAATAAGTAAATACGAAATAAATAAATAAATAAATAAATAAATAAATAAATAAATAAATATTTAAATAAATATATAAAATTAAAAATTAAAAAATAAATAAAAATAAAAAAATAAAAAAATAAAAAAACTGCCGCTGAATCATTTAGCGGCGGTTTAAACCGCCACTAAAAAACCACCGCGAAATGTTCTGTGAAGGTTTTGAAAACCGCCACGAATAGTTTCCCGACGCTCGATTTAGCGGCTGTTTTTGAAAACTGCCGCCAATCGATTTAGCGGCGGTTTAAACAGCCCCGAAATGAAAAAAAACCGTCGCTAAATGCCTTTTTTGCCGTAGTGTCTCTCCATAGAGATAATGCTGCCAGATTTTCAAGGCAAAGATCACATTCGCCAACTCCATATCATGCGTTGGATAGTTTCGCTCATGGATTTTCAACTGCCTTGAGTCATAGGATATCACTTTTTCATTCTGCATCAGCACACATCCTAAGCCCTTCTTCGAAGCATCACTGAATACCACAAAATGCTCCCCACTTGTGGGTAAAGTGAGCACGGGTGCCGTGATAAACCTTCTTTTCAACTCCTTGAAGCTTTCTTCATATTCATCACGTCAATCAAACTATACTCCATTTCGAGTTATCATGGTAAGAGGGTTGGACAATCGTGAGAAATTCCTCACAAATCGTCGATAATATTTAGCTAACCCAAAGAAGCTACGGATATCCGTTACCGATGTTGGCCTCAACTATCCCTCAATTGCATCTGTTTTAGAGGGATCCACAAATATCCCATTGCTTGTGATAATGTGGCCCAAGAATGAGACTTCCTTCAACCATAACTCACACTTGGTGTACTTTTCATCGAGCTTCTCCTTGCACAAAGTCAATAGTACAGTTTTTAAATTCTCCTCATGATCCTCCTTGGTTTTAGAGTATATTAGAATATCATCTATAAAGACTACCACAAATTTGTCAAGGTAAACTCTAAAGACTCTATACATCAAGTCCATGAATATTGCTAGAGCATTGGTGAGTCCGAAAGGCATTAATATGAATTCATAGTGCCCGTATCTTGTACGAAAAGTAGTCTTGGGGACATCTTCCTTCTTCACCCTTACTTGATAATATCCCGACCGCAAGTCCACCTTGGAGAAGTATTGTGCTCCACGTAGCTGATCAAACAATTCATTGAATCTTGGGAGAGGATACTTGTTCTTTATCGTGATTTTGTTAAGTTCACGATAATCGATGCAAAGCTCCATTGACCCATACTTCTTCTTGACGAAGAGGACTGGTGAACCCCATGGTGAATCACTTGGGCATATAAACCCTTTATCCAGATTCTCCTGTAGTTGTTTCTTCAACTCTTCAAGCTTAACCACATCAATTATATATGGAGTCTTGGATATTGGTAGCACCCCAGGTATACATTCAATTGAGAACTCAACAACTCTTCTAGGAGGAAGACCAGACAGTTCCTCAGGAAACACTTCAGCGAATTCCCTCACAATAGGCATTTCTTCAAGGATCGTTCCTTCCTTGGACTCAATCATCTGAGCCAGATATGTGTGCTCATAAGGCAGTAATATCAATGCTTGAGATGATGGAGCTAAAGGAGATTCATCTTCATCCTGACACTTGTAAAGAATCGAGGGTCGATTCTCCATATGGAGTGTGATTTCCCTCTCCTGAAAATTTGTGTTGGATCTATATAAGGAAATCCAATCCATGCCAAGAAATGCATAAAATTACACCAAAGGGAGTATGACGAGGTTCACCGGGTAATTCAATCCACAGATTATAACAGGAGAGGACTTATATTCATGGGATGCAATGATTGCCCCATTTTCTGTACTCACCAACATCTTTACTTCCATGATTTTTGGTGGTGCTGGGATTGTTCTACTAAACATTCGAGATATAAAAGAATGCATAGAACCTGAATCTAAAAGTAAGTTCACTATTCTTGAATGAATAACTAGCTTACTTGTCACCACTTCGTTGCTGGGGTTCATTTCGGCAGAAGTGATGGAAAAAGATCTTCCTTTCTGTCTTGGAGGATGTTGGTTGCCTCTGAAAACCCTTGGATTAGGGCACTGATTAGAAAAATGACCTGGGTCTTTGAATTTATAGCATTGAACAATGTGTTGAGGTTCGAACGGAGCGTTCCTCACCTTTGTCGCAGCCACGGTTCCTTCTTGCCGATAGTTAACAGCTAGGTGCCCTTCTCTTCCACACCTGAAGCATTTTATCATCCCCTTAAGGAAATTTCCAGGGTGCTTCTTTCTGTACTTTTGGGAAGTGGGGTGCTGGATCTTTTTAGCACCGTGGGATTTATCCATCGGACCACTAGAATTGAAGTCCAGCTACGCTTCTTGTCCCCATGACACCCTTGTGATTCCCTGATCTCTATTTAAACCTTGAGGGCACATCGAACAATTTCCTCATAGTTTTCGAAGTCACAGATTGCTAATGCTTTCCACAAGCTAGGCTTCAGCCCACCAAAGAAGTGGTCAACCTTACATTTGGGGGTAACGACAAATCCAGAAGCGTATTGTGCAAGCCTTGTGAAGTTTTCCTTGTACGCTCCAACATATTCTTCATCTTTTTGTTTGAGGGAAAGGAAGTCCCATTCCATCTTAACCCGGAGGGTGCGCGGAAAATATTTATCAAAAAACATCTTCTGGAATTCCTTCCATTCCAAAGCCTCGATCTCCTCCACAGGCTTCGTATTTTTGATCAATGTCCACCATTGATCAGCTTCACCCTCCATATGATAAGCAGCCAGGAGAAACTTCTCTTGTTAAGAACATTGGAGGATGAAGATGTTCTTTTCAATGGAGTTGATCCATTGTTCAGCGATCGTGGTATCATATGATCCACTAAAAGTAGGAGGCCTTTGTCTCATGAAGCTCTCGATAGTGACATGTTCTTTCTTCATGGGGGGGGGTTGAATGTTTCTCATGACCCGTGTTTCTATTTAAAACCTGAGTTATCTGAGAGAGAAGCGTGACAAAGTTCACGATTCCCGCTCACATTGGATTTGGTATCTCATTAGTACACTCATCACAATGATCTTCACAACGGTTGTTATCCCGAGTCCTCCTATTACAGGCCATTGGCTGGAATAAAAGGAATGTTATGGGTAACACATAAAGGGTAATCCAAAGACAATAGTTGATGACTTATAAATAAACTTTAATTTCTTTAACTCATGAGTCTATAGTCTTCAATCTAGGCTTTTCATGATCTACTTTCTAACATATATTCTTAGGGGAATTTTTTTCCCTTAATAAGGGTTCATACTATGATTGTGAATTTATCAAAACATATCCCCTGGGAGTGTCGTAACCAAGAGTGCAGCAAGGCCTGTTCTCGTGCACCAGTTCTAGTTTGAGTCTAGCTGAAAGCGATGTTTTCGGGTTTTACCCCTAGGATACATCTATGCCAGAGCCGCCTATACCTGCTCGTATCCAGACATGGATTCTTTTGTTTGATAAACCACTTACATAGTATTTAAAAAAACATAGGGATGTTTTTATTATACTTAATCTTATATCATAGGCTTTACTAGGGTTTCCTAATCCCAAAAATAACTAAACCTATCCTCTGATACCAACTATGACAACCCTGCTTTTTATTACAACTTAAACATGATTTATTACATAAAAAATCACTTGATATAACAAAGAAGATCGAGAGGTTTAGTGTATTTGGGACTTAGGATCATTACATAAAAACATGAAACATGAAATACAACATCTTTATTGAAAACTCCCTTTACATGACCACTACATTCCCTCGTACTTAGCATTGCATGGGATAAACTGAGGACATGCATAAGAAAAGGGTGAGCTATAAAGCCTAGTAAGGGAGTACACATTGAATAAAATGAGGAGTAAAATAAATTTTAGACAATAGGAATATCAATAGAGAATAAAAGAAACATGAACATAAAGTCATGATTAATCATGATATTCATACCATGGAAATGTGGCAACAACACTTAACATGGAATTAGCATGAGCCAAGGCTCATTGTACATAAAACATGAGTAAACCCTCATTACACATGAAGAACGAGTAAACCCTCGTTGCACTTGAATTAGCATGAGTCAATACTCATTGCACATGACATATCATGATACTATACTTTACCCAATGCATTGGAGCGCTCAAAGGGTGCACCCATCTTAAACATTTCATTTCATGCATAAGTGTGCCACATGGATCATAAAACATGGATTCATAAAAAATAATCATTTATTCCACGATAAAGGAATGTGGAATTCATACATGAAACTTTATAATAAATAAGTAAATGTGCATAAAGGTGAATACCATTGATGGAGAAATGGGCATGGTATTCACTACACAATGACATTGGCTTAGAAAATTGGTGCGATTTCGGCAGCGTAAAGGCATGACATAAGAATTCATAAAAAAGGGTGATGAGAGATAAAGGGGTTCCTCATCATATTTACATGTAATGGAAATTAAGGAGGTCATATAGATACATGTCCCAAAAATTTTAATGGTATTTAGATTCATGATACAAAATTATTTTTTTGAATGTAAAAGAAGAGAGAGAAGTTCCTTTCGGAATTTCAGCATAGTAACGGGTGTACATGGGAGGCATTTAATGAGAGAGAAAGGGGTCTCCCATAATTAAAACAATAATAGGGAAGTATGGGGGAGGTGCAAAACCATACCCCAGTATTCATAATTTAAATTAATAGGGCAAAACAACTTAAATAAAATTGAAAAAAATGAGAAAGGATGAAAAAACCCTTACTTGGAAGTGTTCTTCCAAAGGCTAGAGAGAGGCTTGTGAGAGGCTTATTCTAGCTTGGGTCACCTTGGGAGGATTCTAGAGAGAGTAGGGCAGAGGTTAAACGAACTCCAAGTGATTTTATTGAGGAGGAAGTGGGAGCTTGGGTGGGTATATATAGGAAAGTTGAGGGAATTCTTTATTATTTAGTTTTGGGTCCCCTTACATTAAATTAATCCAAACCACAAACCATCCCATGGTTTTTGCACATGGTTTTCGGAAAAGGGAAGAGGAAAAAAATATTTTATAAGGCCCAAGTCCGAACTTCTTAAAATAATAAGGTTTCTTTTGTGGAGGTGAGTCACACTCCCATGGAAATTAGTTTAAACAGGCAAAGTGTTGAATATGTCTTGAGGGGACTATTAATGCTTTGAAAAGTAAGTCAAACAAACCCAAAATCACATTATTTTAATGATAAAACATATATTGGCTGAACAGAAGGATTATGGTATTTTATTACATCACCATTGGGTCATTATGTTGTCATGAAACACATTATATATATAAACGGTATTTAATTTTTACCCAAAAATTTGACTGTGTCAGAAAATTAGGAAAAATTCACTGTTGGATAATTTTGATGTCCTGATTCCAGAAATGAAATTTATTTTATCTAAAAATATTTCTAAATATGTTAATTTTCTCTATTAAAATAAAAACCAACATTTATCGAAAATTCACGGGTTTTGACAGAAATGGCTTTCAAACCATAATATAAAATTTTAATTGCATTCATAAAATTATAAGATCATTTATATTTAATAAAAATTAATATAATAATATTATTAGTTTTCTATTAAAATAATATTTAATTCAAGAATCCCTTAATTTAATATAAAATATTTCTTAATTAAATAATAACTAAAAACACCATTTGTACTTTAAAAACTATTTACAATGTATAAAAAATGACTAGAAGTTATATTCATTATTGTATAAAAAAATAATGTACATGAACATAGTACTAATTATTTGTTACATAACCCCTTAAAACAGCCGCATAAGACCTAAGGGTAAGGTGTGTGATGGTGACAGACTCTTGGGGTGGCTCGGATAACATCGCTCGAGTGGTAATCTCTATCAACATCCACTTTTCCCGTAGACGGTCCCGTTCGAGCATGACATGTTGAAGCTCAGCTTGGGCTTGGTCAAGGGAGAAGCCCAAGGATGCCACCTCTTTTCCGAGCTCTGACAAATGAGCATCGTATGGGGAAATTCTACTAGATGAGGACATCACTTCTTTTGTCTGAGTAAATTGGATTTTTTAAGGTCCTATATTTGTACTAATCATGTGATCACAGTTCAACGGATATATTAACAATGGTCAAAATTCTTAACATAAAACCAAAGAAGTTGAAATCTTATAAAAACATTTTTCATAGGGACATTTAACTGGATCAAGAGGGATTTTCCATTAATGAAACTTGGGGTCGTTACACCAGCTGCCTTGAGCAGTGGGGAAAATTAAAGCAGATAATCAACCAATAAGAATCAACAAGCATCGAATAATCACATCCATCCCATTACATCATCCATAGTGTCCTTCCTGACACCCACATGCATAAACAGATGCATCTCACCACTCTAGGCATCATCTGCTGCCACAAACCAAAGGTCTCCATGCCCCCACATTTCACAACCACCCTCCATGATCATGTCACAACACAAGTATCATAAAATCAAACATCTTAACAATTGGGATCTTGGCCCTTTAACAATTAATAGGGTAACACATAACACTTCAAGGAATTATCAAAAATCAGTTCTTTAATCCATCTTGAATTAACCGATTTATTATTCATAGGTTCCATATTTTGGATACCTAATCAGTAAGATATCATAAATAAATTAAAAATTATTATTGCACCATTTTGATTAACATCAATATTACAATAATAAAAATAGATTCATTTACATGCCTCATTATCATTAGCCAAATAATTATCAATTAATTATAGTATACGTTCTTTTCCAATTTCTGTCAAGAGAGAAAATCAATACAAATCAAGCATAGATATCACACTATCTAGTAAAACAAGAGGCAATAACATAATATCAATAAAAATTTATTTATCTGCTTTAAATGTTTATTATGTCAATTCCATCATCATCCAGTGGGATAGAACACGATAATGATATAGTTGCACGTATAAGAAGAGATGAGCAATAAATCCCATTCATCGAATAGTTCTTGACGCTCTTTATCCGCACAATGGTTACAATCCTCCTCTCGCAACAACTGCATCCACCCAAGGATACCACGGTACGACTTCGCCAATAGAACCCCAAGAAAACATCATTAGAAGCATGGAGAAAACATTCTATAAAATGGAAATAAGAATAGGGGAAACTAACCCAAAAAGAACGACAAAAAACATACATTATATCACAGATTGATCGATACTGCTTGGTTAAATAAAAAACAATGTTGAACTAATCCTAGGAGTAAGTTTGATTATGAAAATCCTATGGAATAGAATGAAAGTTTCTGGATTATCATAGCCGAGAACAGAGAGGAAGAATTAGGGAGAATGATATCCCATCCTGTTAGAAGATATAACTGTGTTGCAGTTTAAGATATGCTTGATTTCTCATTAAAAGTGGATTGAATTGAACCACACATTTTGACCATGTAAAAACATCTCAAGCTTTAGGAATAATTAAAATAAGAGTTATGCCCTTTAAATCTGCCTTAGAGTCCTTAAAACGAGGATTTAAATGCATTTTACATCAAAGAAAAATTCTAAATGGGAAAAACTTTAGAAAGCTGGAAACACAATTCACGAACTCAAAATTCGGTAAAAGAAAAACACTGTTCATGAACATCACCTTTAGAAACTCACCGATAGAACAATATTCATGAACCACACTGATAGAACACTGTTCGTGAACCTCACCGTTAGAACCTCACTAATAGAACACTATTCATGAAACTCACCGATAGAACAGAATTCCTGAACCTCACTATTAGAACCTCACTGATAGAACACTGTTCATGAACCTCACCATTAGAACATCACCGATAGACCACTATAAACCTACCATTTTGGAAACACTATACACCTACCGTTATGGAAACACTCTACACCCACCATTCTGGAAACTCTATTCATAGAACTGAAAATATGGAAATGGAAAACAAGGTTACCGTTAGACGTTACTGATATAACTATTCACCGATAGAACTCTTCATATAATTGGAAACTTGGAAAAGGAAAGAGATGTTAAAGATAGAGGTTTCTGATAGAACTATTCACTGATAGAACTGCTCATAGAATTAGAAATTTGGAAATGGAAATAGAGGTTACCATAAGAGGTTACTGGTAGAACTATTCATTGATGGAACTGTTCATAGAATTGGAAATTTGGAGAAGGAATTATATGTCAATGTTAGAGGTTAGCGATAGAACTGTTCACATATGGAACTATTCATAGAATTGGAAATTTGGAAAAGGAAAGAGAGGTTACTGATAGAGATTAGCGATAGAACTGTTCACCGATGGTCACCATGATACTGTTCACAGAAAAGGAAAATTGGAAAAGTTTTTGGGATGAGTCCCCTTGACCTCCCAGAACACCTGGAACACCTTATTTTCACAACGGAATACAGAAGAGGGGTTTGGGCCATGATATTTACACTTTATAGGTTCCACAAATAATTGTTATCCCATATGTGATTCTTATTTTCACTCATTTAAATTGAAACATAAATATTATAAATCAAGTAGATAGTTTCATTATCTTCCATGTAATTAAAAATTTTATCAAAACGTCCTCTAAAACTCCCAGTAAGATGATGTTACTCATCATGGAGGGTTTCCATAATTTCTAGAAATGCTGGATGTTTTTTGACTTATAAACTATGGTAGTGTACTCAAATGGTAATCCAATAATTTTTTACTACCCTAATTTTAATAATTCTTACACTAGTGTCTTATTTAAAAAAACCATATAACCACCCCACGTTTAGACACATTTTTTATCTTCCAAACACTACCAGGATGATCTTCAATAATGTCAGTGATTAATGATCCTACCAAGTTACAAGTCAATATATATAAAAAAACTATAGAAGGTAAATACTCTTTAATAATTGTTCTATAGATATCTTGTGATTAATTTAGAGTCATAGATTCCTTATCTATGTTATCATTTATCATTTAAATTTATTGACTCAAAATATCCCCTATAGTGAAATAAAATTCATTAGTTAGATTTCAAAATATTATGTCACATATTATCATAAATATAATTGGTGAAAAAACTAAATTATTTTTTATCCACTTAATGTACTCTTAAAAATAGTCATCATAGAAACATTGTGAGCCTTTGTATAGTAATATGGACAAGGGGATATCAACATGTTGAAAGAATTTAGAAACCTAATTTATCACCCAAAAAATAAAAAAATAGTTCTAACAGACATTGATATTTATTAGAGTTGTAGGGATGGAAGAACATTAATCATGGACTTATCAACATGGATTTCATCACTAGAATATAAATATCATACTATGATACCTGTCTCGACCCTAAAATCATTTTCTCAACATGGAGAATAATTTTTTTCTTAACACATGTTTGGAAGAAAGTATAGAGACTAATAAAAACATCTAATAATATGATACCTACCTTTTGAAATCAAAAATAAAAACCTCTATACATTCCTCTAAAAAATTAGTGAAAATAATCATTATATACCTTTGAATGGTGCCTATATCATTACCCTGTCCAAAGGGGACACTACTATAAGAAAATGTACTAAAAATAAAGCTAAAGGTGGGTTTTCTTGATTCTCAAGTGTTATTTTTACCTGTAGGTACACTTAAAACAATATAAAAAATAGTTATGGGACTTCCTTACATGTCCATATAGAATATGGATAAGGAATTGGTGATGAAAGTGATGAATTATAGATTCAAGGTTATGGTTTCCAATAGCCTATTCAAACCATCAATTTAATTGGGCGATTAATTCAGAAACTCTCTCCAAATTCATTCCCTAAAAATTTGAAAACACAATTTTTACACTATTTGGACTAGAACTACCCATTTTCTATCAAAGTTTTTAATAGTTATTCCATTAACGATCAATGTGGTTACCTATTTTTTATCTACCTTAAAAAATATATGATTTTAACACATTTAAAATTTTGTATCATGTTTTTATTCAACTCATAACAAAATCATATTCATTGATATTGAAAGGATAATTATTTTAGTATTAGTTTGGCACCGTCATATGAAATTATTCTTCTCTATAAGTAATCATAAGAGTAGGTTTTCATAATCTGTAGACAAACCTTTCAAAATGAAAATATGAAACATCATATTCTCATTTAGATATATATATATTTTATATTTTTTGGAAAATTATTCTTTTCTAAATCATGGTGGATGTATAAAATTAGAAATAAAATTCACTATAAAAATAATTTAAAGGATCTTAAAATACACATAAATAATTAGTTTTTGTATTTAAAAAAATAGAAAACTAGTGCTCAACATGTTTTTTAAATGTTTCATGTTTATAAAATATTATATATTCAATAGACCCATAAAGATAGAAATTACAATATTCAGTATTAGTACTATTAGAAAAATCAACAATTCATTAACATATAGATTTATATTATTTTTTTAAAACAAAAAACGTATCAATTATAAATAAAGTGCTAATAAATCTCAATGTAACAAAAACAAATTATCATTTATAGAAAAACAATTTAAAATATGATCATCATTTGAATCCTTACGAAAAGTAGTAATAATACTCTAATGTAAAACAATTTTTCAATAGGAAAAATATTAGTTTTAGAAGAATCAATGGGTGATTCACTACTAAAGAAATTTTCAATTAAATCAATTACAAAATATTTAGTCATATTTAAATTTTTATATGAGGGATCCTCAAAAAGTTATTTCATATAATAAAATATATTAACATGAATATGATGTTTTAATAATTCAATTGAAAGAGGGTCCTTATGGCCATTAATTATTAATTTAGTAGTTTTAAGAAAATTTATTCCTAAAATTAATTGTTTATGTTTTCTAAACCAATAATCATTCATATAAAAAACCCAAAACAAAAATTAAGGAGAACTAAATCCCTAAATCTTACCAAAAATTATTATATGAAACTTGTATATTATACTATAATTATATGGGATAATTGGATTAAAATACCTACTTCTTTTAGTTCTACAATTTATAAAATAGAGTAAACTGTGTGAGGCATTTCATTTAATAATACTATTAAGTATTACATAATATATTTAAACCCAAAATTCCCTATAAAGTATGGAATATAGAAATTTTCTGGATATTTTCACTTTAGTATGATGTTATGATGCATAATAAATGAAACATTCCTTTCAAGGTCCACCTTCTATCAACCAATTAATCTCTCTCATATGATAGTACATTTCCATGTAGAATTTGGTATTATTGGTGATCTATTTCACTATATACTGAAACGATATGTTCATATGATCATTAAAAATATAATCTTAAATATTATTATTTTATTCAATTTTATCTATCTTCTTAACTAGAATAATAATATTATTGTATGGGAGTGATGTTTTTGTTTTATCTTGGTTATATTAAACGTAGTTTTTACCCCATAAGACTCCACTAATACCCTCAAGACAATATGGGTTTTCTAAGGAAAAAGATCATCTATAGACAATGGTTTATCTATTAAAAAACACATAAAAGATTATTATAGTATCCCCATATTTTTAAATATTATAAATACACTATAAATCAGGAGGAATAGGTGTGAAAATCCCCTCAATAGGTTTAGGTTCATAACTCACATCCTGAGGGGTGTTTAAATCAATGTCATTTCTATGCTTCATGGAAATACAATTCCATTTCGCTTTATGCTTAACCATATTCTATGAGGGCCACACTACACTCATTTTTTATACTACTAATATTAGTATCCATTTTGGCCCATTTTATTTTAAAAATATCTCCACATGATAAATTATTGTTTAAAAGTGTCATCAAGTGTGTTGTTATACTTATGTGTAGGTTGTGTAGTATTGAAATTCAAAACAATATGAGAATGGGATTGATCATGGATGTATTGGGGTTGGGAGTTACCTATTTGTATTTGGAAAATCCTTCACTAAAATTTATTTTATCTAAACATATTACTTTATTTGTTAATCCGTCTCTAGTTATATATACAATTTGTTCGTAGAGATTATTATTGTTTTTTTGAGAATTTCCCTTTGAAAATAAAAAATTGCCTGATTCTGATTGCTCCTAAAATCGGGGGAACAAGTAACTAAGAATTCATGGTGTTGTATAAATAGTATATCTATTTTGAGGTTGAAAAGATGGTGCATCATGGGTTTATTTTGGTGTACTTTTAGATAACATCATGTATCTCATCATAGTTTTTATAATAGGAAGCTTACTAAAAATCATGATATCTTAAACACTTTTCGTAGGTACTTCTATAATGATTTCACATGACTGAATCCACTAGTTTATCTATTTTTGGAATTTTGGTTCATATTATCATTATATTCCTAATATTAACAGGAGTTTTATCCACTAAATCCCATCCTTGTAGAATAATCAATCATTATTTTATCACTTATAATAGGGCCCTAATAAATTATTTGTTCAAAAGGTGTTCCTTAATAGGAAGGTGTGTGAATCTAAAAAATTACAATTTTCATATTTCTATATAATCATATTATGTCTCAACTTGGGTTTTTATTATACAATATTTTTATTTCATAATGGATGTTTTTCCCATAGTTAAGAATCATTTCTTGTCGAAACATTTTTTTATGTTATTACAATTTTATATTATAGTGGATTGTGGGGAAGCGAGCGCATTTATATTCTAATCCATATAATAGGAATGAAAAAATCATAGATTAAATTCATCACCATTCACACTTATGTATTTCATTATGGCACAATTTTAATGAAGTTTATATAGATGTTTTTGTGGATCATCATAAGGGAAACAATGATATTATTGAATTTTTATGGTTTCTCTGATCATACATGGTAATTATTTGTCAATTTTAACATCTTTTGTTTGGGTTATATTTTTTCACCTAACAAAGGGTGTACTGGATCAGTGGATGAATAAAATATATTAAAACATTTTTACCCCAAATAAATTTTATTTTAATTGGAATGGTAAATTTGTTTTTCATTTTAATAAGAATTACATCATAATTATGATGATAAATTAAATTTGGATTTTAAGTGTTTTTTTTATTTGGATATTTAAACTATAAAAGTTTATAAAATATTTTAATTTATGATATTAAATTTTTAGGGGTTGATAAATGATGGGACAAATTTCATCCAATTAGGTCTAGAATTGAATAAAAATATTTCTCTCCCAAAAAAAGATCACCAATTGGTCCATATAATCTATTCATAGATTGGATGGATTTTAAATATGGTATCATTTCTCATGATGTACAAAAAATCATTATCTAAAAGTGGAATAATGATATAGAAAATTATTAGTAACATATTCATTAACATTGGATACTCAATAATCATCCACTTTTTATATATTTAATGAATGTATAAGAGAATAACTATAATTTTAATGGTTTATTATGACAGATATTATTTTTATGAATTTAGTTGCACTATTGACTTCATATTTCTAAATAGGATTAGAATTTGGGATTAATTAAATATTATGTATTGATACAATTTTCATGAATATTACAACTCATGATTTATATATGTAATGTACATAATCACTATTACCTTTAGAAGACAATTTTTAGAGTGAAAATGAGACACAATTCATCCTATAAATTCTTTATTCCATTAATATTAAGTTATCCCATTTTATTCATTTTGGAGGTGAATTTTATCATTTACAATAATACTACATTTTTAATATATATTACTGTTCTACTTTTCTTCTTGTTTTATATATTTTATGTTTCCCCACTATGTATCTTTTATCACCAAGGTTGTAGAGAAATAAACCACATTGTATTTTTATTAGAGAAGTAGTGATTTTTGAGTTTCTCAAGCATTCATTCGTTCTAAATATTTTATTCAAATAATTTATGTTGTCTTTACATTTATTAGATTGAGAGGTCAACCATTTCTACTACTACTATTATTTTTCTTCCTCATTCATATATATTACTTCCATTCTACAAAATTAATTCAAATTGTTGAGTTTGAATTAGATATTTATTTTGAATATTGTAATCCCACACCTTGACGAATCAATGTGGGATAATAACTATTTTTAATGGATGACGTGATGTGATAGATCATGATCACCACATTGAATAAAATATTGAGATTATTTTTTAATGAAAAACAGTTGATTCATAATGATGTTTTTAGTACAATATTTTCCACATTAGTATTGTCATTAATTATAAAATTATTCTTTAAATTTTTTATTATTATATATATATATATTAGATTTCAAAAAAAAACTATAATAATATATAATTTTAATATATTTGATTTTAATATAGTATGGATAATATAGAACAATTGTGTGAGTGGCCACCCCAGGAGATCAACCTTGTGATTGAACTATAGTGAATTTTCAATAAAAATAAGAAAATAATGAGTTTGGATCCTTAAAGAATACCCGAATATCAATTTAGAGCCATTACTATGGAGGATAATTACACAGACTCATTATTTCTCATAAAAACAAAAGAATAATTAAAACACTAAAAAACTTCTTCAAATATAATGTGATTCTTATGTAAAAACGAAATTTTACAGTGATTTTTCATATTCATATCCTATTAAATATTTTGAAATGGCTAGATGTAAAGATAAATTGAAAAGTAATGTTCAATATACATGAAAAATGAATAAATATAATTTCAAAATTATTAATTTCTTTTTTAAAATCATAGAAGATGATACTAACCAAATAAATATCCCTTTAACTTATATTTGGTAAATCGAGGCATTATAGTGGGAACAATAGTAAACAAGGCTTAAGATGAAGTGAAAATTATCATACCAACATTTCAAATTGATGAACTAGTGGTTTCCAATAAATGATTTTTTCAAGATCCACTTATTTCAATAATAAATGAATTCCTAATAGATTTTATTGAGGAGAATGATAATGAAGTATAATATATTTTTGGGAGGTTTAGTTTTTGAGCATTTAATTTATTCTGACATCCTTAATTATAAATTCTAATGTAATCTAAAATATAATAAAATTATGGAATCCATTATAATAGTGATGGACCAAAGAGTGGTGATGAATTTGATAAGGAAAAAACCATGAAAGAAAAAATTTTGTTGGAATTTGAATAAGATTTCATATATCCTGGGTTGATGTGACTACTTCTGTAAAACTAAAATAAATATAATGAAGAGGATGATACTATCCTTTTCTCCTTATACCTTTTTATATCCAATCGACTGTATCTTCTTTTATGGGGGTTGGGACATTATTTTATTTTCTATGAGGGTTTCCAATAATTCAATCAACTTATGGATAATGAGATAAATAACATGCGGTGGTTCATTCAATGAAATACCCATCCACCCTCTAACTAGAAATTATCTCGACAAGAAAATGCATAGTTCCTAGGGTTTTGGAGAAAAAGTTTCCCGACACCTATAATAATTTAGATGTTTGATAATTACATAACCTCATAAAAGTTCTACCGTTTTTTCCTTTTTAGGGATGATTTTTGGGGGGATCAAGTATGGTTTCACAATAAAAAACACTACTAAACAATAATCCTTTAATATTGATAGAAATGGCTTCATCCGAACTAGAAAAGCACTAACCACATGAGAGAGGTTAAAACCCATGTCTTTTATCATCACTTTTAGAAGTATGTGATTAAGTAACCTTCTATTAATTAATTATTTTAGCACAACTAAATTAACCATTTATCAGTGCTTATAAAATAGATGATTTTTTTTGCATCCACATGATTATATGAACTGATAAAGGACCTTTTCTCACCGCTTTTATGAGAAATGAAAAAAATAAACCATTATCAACACTTCTATGAGTTCTGATAAAGATTACCTTTATCTACACTTTTAAAAGAGCTGATAAATATGGCATTTATCAGCGATTTAAAGATCCCTGATAAAGGGACATACTATAGTTTGTTATAATAGCACACTATAGCAGTAGAAACACACCACATATCCACAAAGACAAGTCCCAACACATGATTTAAATGAAATATAATTTAAAACATAAAAAAAATATTATATATATTTAAATCATTTTTCATACAGTTAAAAAAATAAAAATTATTACATACATTCAAAAATATCTATGTTCCTTTATCTTATAATCTTGACCTAACTCAAGCTATTTTCAAACAAACAACCCATGCTCAAGTGAAAGAACACACTTGTATAAGAAAAAAAATCATATTTTAGTAATAATATATCCAAATAAATTAATATAATGTCTTCATTTTACAAAATTTGATTTCAATTATAAATAAAAATATGCACATGGATTCATACTGATCACATTATAACTTAGATTGATGTTTGGGTGATTCAAACACATCACAAATCACTTAGGTATTGTTTTCCTAACGAATTAAAACTATATGAGTATATTTTTTTAGTTTTCATTTGGTCAGTTTTTTTACTAAAAATGATATCAATTTTAAATAAATATGCACATGGAGTCATACTAGTCACATAATATTTTGGATTGCAGTTTGGATAATTCTTATATCTTCCAAATACATTATGGTTCTTTTTTTAGAATTATGAAAAAATGTAAATGTTTTATTCTCAATTTTGAGCACGTCAAATGACTTTTTAACTAAAATGTCATTTTAAACCTAAAACACACTCTTTCAATCATATTGATCACCTCATGTATCAGTTTGATGTGATACAAATTTTCACACATCACAAATTATTTAATAACTAATGCCATAAATTATCCAGAAAATTCCCACACATTTTCTTATTTTTTATTCAACGATAATTTTTGAAGTCAAATATCAATTTTAAACTGATAACAGACACATTGAGTTAGTTTTAATTTTTTACAAAAAATTAATGTAAATATAAAATAAAACGAATAACTTGGATTTATACGAGTCACATCTTTTGTTGGATTGAGATGTGGATGAATCCTACACATCACAAAGTATCAAAAAATACTAGCTATTATCATTACCATGATTTCGATTCACATTATTTTTCTAACTACCAACAATTCATGAGTAGCTTCAAAAAAACTACATCAAAAAAAGAATCGTACTGTATAGGAAAGCATTTATTCAAAAAAATACTAAAATGAAATAAAATAAACATAAATATAAAACTATACATTAATACTATGGACAGTTATTTTTCTATAAAAATTTCAATATTACCTCAATGATTGATAAGTGAAATGACGTTTAAGGAATGTGATAAATATAAACACTACTGGGGTGAAACGTTTTGTTGGAGAACAATTTAGTGGTAGCTTTGGTGCAGAAAGGGTTGAAATATAGATAGAGCACCCCAAATAGAAGAAAAGAGTACACCTATATAAGAGAGAAATTATTATGTGAGTAATAAAAGAATGAAATAAATTAATCATAAATATGAAACAATACATTAATTATATGGAAAATTATTTTACTATACAAACATCAAGATTAACTATGTAATTTTGTAGAGGCAGCAACGTGGCTCATTCTAAAAATTGAGTAGAGATAACATGGAATAATGTAATAAATGTAACAATGTAGGGTGAATAGGTTTTTGGGGAGAAAGATCATGGATTTTGGATAGAGCACCCCAAATCGAACAAAATAATCCACCTATTTAAGAAAACAATTATTATTTGAGTAAAAATAAAAATAAATAAATTAAACATAAATATGTAATAATAAATTAATTCTAGGGACAATGATATTACTCTATAAATATCTAGATTACCTCTTTAGTTGATTTGTGATAGTTTCATTGCTCTTATAGTAATGGTAGTGGGGTGAACTTGAAAGAAGGTTATAAATGAAACACTATAGGGGTGAATTGTTTTTGAGGGATAATAAGCCTAAAACTCAAACAGATCACTGTAGACGCCGGAAAAGTCCGTTGCTCCGCAAACGAAGTTCCGGATGCGGAAAGCGAAGTGATATTTGGAGTCAGAAGCCTGTTCCGGAGAGCCCGGAGGCCGTGCACGAAATTTTAGAGACCAGCGCGAAAAGTTGAGTCTCGGCGCGCAATCCTCCCGGGATGCGCACAATCCGCAAGGCCGGCGCGCAATTTTGCGCGCCCCGAGCTCCCGCGACTCCCTTGCGCACCGGGTCCTGATTCGGCGCCCGCGAAGGGAATTCCGCGCCCCGGGGTTGCCTATAAATATAAGGCAACCCCCGACGGTTTAAAGGTTGCTGGAAGTCGAAAGGTCTCTCGTGCGCGCAATTCAACCCCTTCCGCGCGCAATGTCGAACTCCAGGTAACCTCCTTTCTTTCACGCAAGAAAGCCTCGGGGTCCGCCTTCGCGCGCAATCCCCCCTGGCTCCTTTCCTTTGAATAAACACTCACCCTAAGGCCTTCGCGCGCAAAAGAAGCCTCTTGCGCACAATTGCCCCCGGGGTGCGCGCAATCCGGCCCGATTGCGCGCACCCCCCTTCATTCAAGTGGCCATTCATTAAAGAATGAGTCGTTGCCCCCGCGCGCTATCCGAAGCCCGGTGCGTGCAATCTCCATCATCCGCGCGCAAGGCGCTGGCCCATTTGCGCGCCAGCCCGCCCAATTGCGCGCCGACCCGCAAATTGCGCGCAAAGCTCCTCTTTTGCGCGCACACCGCCAGGGTCGCCCCCTTTGACCCCCTGAGGGTACCCGCCTGCGTGGCGCCCGATGATCTTCATCGCAGGTGCCCGCACTATACGTTGCCTTCCCGTGCGGCCCTCCAGGCCTGCGCGAAGTGACACAGACCCATCGGCGGCAAAGCATACGTCCAGCACGACGTTAAACTGCAATCGTCCAAGCTACAAGACGTTAAACTGTTCAGCATACGTCTGAGCTACAAGACGTTAAACTGTTCAGCATTCGTCCAACATGACGTTAAACTGTGCCTCGTCCGCGCTGCAAGACGTTAAACTGCCAAGTGTAACGTCCAAGCTGCACGACGTTAAAACTGCCTAGCATATCGTCCAAGCTACAAGACGTTAAACTGCCTAGCATATCGTCCTCAACACACGACGTTAAACTGTACTTCGTCCAGCAAGACGTTAAACTATGCCTCGTCCTCAACACACGACGTTAAACTGTACTTCGTCCGGCAAGACGTTAAACCGTCCGCTTCGTCCTCAACACACGACGTTAAACTGTACTTCGTCCGGCAAGACGTTAAACCGTCCGCTTCGTCCTCAACACACGACGTTAAACTGTACTTCGTCCGGTAAGACGTTAAACCGTCCGCTTCACCCGATCCCGTGCCTCGCACGCAGGGTCCCCCTCCCGGTTTGGGTGTGGCCCCCACCCGCTCGTCTCTACAGGGATGTCGGGATTGGAGTGGCATTCGCCCCCGGGGGTAGAGTGTTACCGAATGAACTACGTGGACTTTGATCCCTGTCTCCTAAACAGGGTACGTAGGAAGCCTCTCTGAGGTTCAAGCCCACCACCTGGTCGTCCGGTCGTATTCGCATCGGTTTGTCCATCAGTGGACCCTTCCTGGGTTCACGCTTGCGTCGATTCACATATGAGTCCGCCCCTGTGGGAGACTGCACGCGTGTATCTCCATCGTGCTTCCCCACTGCCCCTTTTCTCTATTTTCGTCTAGCATGACGTGAAACTGTGATCCACCCGGCCGTTCCATCCCCCTATGTGCGAGGTGGTTCGGTTCAATCCTCCGCCCGGCAGCCTCGATCTCCCGTGAGTCGGCTTGCCAACGTCCAGCATGACGTGAAACTGTGATCCACCCGGCCGTTCCATCCCCCTCTGTGCGAGGTGGTTCGGTTCAATCCTCCGCCCGGCAGCCTCGATTTCCCCGTGAGTCGGCTCGCCAACGTCCAGCATGACGTTAAACTGTATATTCGAACTACGCTGACTTTGATCCACGCTAACGCGCGGTACGTAGGAAGCCCCTACGGGGTCCAAGCTCTTCACTCCATCATCCACCCTGATCCTTACCCGGGCCGCCACATCCCGGTGGGGTCATGCCACTTCACTCCACTCCACTTCACTCGGGAAGCCACCCATGTGCTGGCCCCAGCATTGGAGGTTCCCCACAAGGGGTTCTGTCATCTGATCCACTCTTCGTGTCGATTAGTCCGGTGCCGTCCCCGCTGGACGTTAAAACCCGCGGCATACCCCGTGTTAAAACATGGGAAGCTGAGGAAAACCTCAGGTGACGCAGTTCCCCGCACCCAGTGCGGGATGCCTCAGGCCATCATGCCTTCGAGAAGCCCTATTAGGGACGGAAGACAGATATGCAGAGCCACAATGTTACGACACGCCCCCAACACCCAGAGCCACCCGGTCTCCTCACCGCAGGTTGCTGCCCCGACCAGACTCCTTGGAGCGTCCGGGCGGAAGCAGCGTAATTAACCGGTGTCCATGAAGATATGGCGCCGGGAACGAGATTCACGAGCATGTCTTAAATCTATGAGGGAGACCCGGATTAGGCGACGAGTTCCGAGGAGACGTCCAAGGAAGGAGGAGCCGACATCCCATCATCCCAGTTTCGATCAAGGAGCAGACGCCCCTGAATAAGGGACGGATGCCGCCCGCCTTTGGAAAGCGGGACTGCGGGACCACAAGCCACGCGCGCCCATCCCCTCGGGTCGACGGGTGCACGCGCGAACGCGTCCTGGCGGAACAGCGCCAGAACAGAAACCCGACGCACACCCGCACCGAAACAGAAAAATGGTGAACCCGACGTGAATCTCTTCTCCTCGATATGAAGACTGATGGCTTTCAGAGGTGTTGGAAGACCGGAATGTTGCCCGGCCGAGCATTCAGTTTTACCCGCCAGGGGCTGGGGAAGTGAAATCGGGCACTCCGTCTCGTGACGTCGATGGCCTGGGTTCCCCCCACGGAAGGCGTCGTGGCACTAAAGGTTGGTTGTCGATTCCTTTTCCTGTCAGTGTTAATGGGTTTTTCCCCCTGCTTTCAGGAATCAAGTCGCCCAACCCAGTGCCCGATCGCCGCCCGCCCACTGGCGTAGGGGTAGGGGAAACACCGACGCGGCTACTCCGCGCGGTCCCACCCGTTCCACAGCCGTCCCAGTAGCCGCAGCTGCGGGGCGACCACGCCCTCTCTCCCCCTCGGAGGTCATCCATAGAAGGGTGATCAACAACTTGATGCGGAGATATGAGGAAGAGGGAGTCATCCCCACCAGGGACATGGCTCGCCTAGACCTCGAGGAGGCTGCACCTCGCCACTACCGCCGCCCCCGAGGGCCGCGTAGGGAGGCACCGCTGCCTACCTCGACGTCCAACCGCTTCGGGAGTTTATCCCCGGAGCGCTCCGACAGTTCCCTTCCCTATGCGGATGAGGTGGAAGATGCCCGGGACCACCCTATCCAGGATTCGCTCCAGGGATCCGCGGTAAGGGCTCCCGCCAGGCCACGACGACACCGCCGCCAGGCCTCTCAAGTCGAAGAGCGGGCTCTCCACCTGCCCGCGCCGCTCATCCCGACTCGTCTGTCCCGACGCCAACGTCGGGCACGAGCGGAAGAGGATGCCCACCTTGGGGCCCTAGCAACAGCGGCCGCATTGGCCCAAGCCACCGTTGGCTCCAGTTGCCGGGCCCCTGCGTATCCTGAGCGAGGGAACTTCTATGCCCGACCTGGATCGAGGCCCCGACCGCCCCAAAGGCAGGTTGGGTCGACTCTCCCGGTTGCTGGTACAGACGATGGCCACCGCGGACCACCTCGCGGTAGCGCTATTCGCCAACAGGGGCTACTCCGTGTGGCCGATCCAGGAGGCATGGGTCATCCCACCTTCCGATCCTGGCCAGGAGGCCTGCCCGGAATCACCTCTCCCCGCGTCCCCTTTGATATCTGTCCCGGTGCCCCTCGCACCTTGGTTTCCAGTCCTCTTGGCCCCAGCACCAGTGCGGCCGGAGGACGCCAGGACAGAGATCAGCCCTGCCCCGAAGAACCACCCAGGGGCAGGAGGGCGAGGCGCCGACGCAGAGGGAAGAATGTTACGGAATTCCGGACAGAGATCCGACCTGTTCGCTTCTCTGATTCAGAGGCGGAGTATGATTCGGCAACAGAGCCCTTCCCCCAATCCCGTCGGTCAAGGGCAGGGGTGGGAATGCGGCACGTCAGCCTCGTACTCCCCGAGAGCGAGATCGATGTGAACCCTGCTTCTCTCCGAAGGTATATCTGGAGTAACGAGGGCCTGGTAGACCCCCAAGGATCAAGCTTGCGGTTGGTACCGGCCCCTCCGGAAGTGCCTTCCGCCTCGATCGGAGAAGCCGGGAACTTTATCTGGGGACCGACGGTCGAACCTCGATCTAGTGCACCCTCGGCGAGCACCGATGCTACGGCAGGATGTTCGCTCGCCGGCCCGTCCTATCGTGATGTGGTAGCTGGGGCACCGCCACCCTCAGAGGGCGGCCCGGGATATGGAGGCCAATCGGCCTGCTCGCCGTATTCACCGCCGGCCAGCCCGTCGGCCCGACGGCCCGCCTCGACACCACTGCCGGTTCCCCGTCCATTCCCAGCCATTGAAGAGGACCAAGGAGACCTGGGTCCCGAGTTTGAGTCGTGGAGCTTCTGGACCGTCCTTGCAGAGGGCCACTTCCCTGAAAAGTTTTGGCCAGTCGCAGGACCGGGCTTTGATGCACCCGAATCACTCACCCCGGATGAGTTCGAATGCTTCCGCCGAACTCTCCGGGAGACTCACTCCCGTCTTCACTGCCTACAAATGCCATACCCCGGGAGTCAACTACACCTGGAGGATATTGGTGAGCAGTGCCGCCAAATTGACCTGGCCACGCTCCCCGCGGTTCGGCACCCCGGGTCATTTGGGCACCACGAGGCCCTCCAACAACGATGCGTTGAGTGTTTTCAAGTACTCCACAAGGTTATCGAGGAAGCCACTCCCCACGTGTATATCCATGGATGGGGGCAGTACGCTGCCCTACGCTTCAGTGCAATTCGCCGACAGCCCGATTCACTGGGTGGCCCTGAGGGTATATCCCCGGGGACGGAAACAGTCAATATGGCTGACCTGTCGGGAGAAGGGAACGACTTGGAACTTCTCGACGGGGGCTTCCCCCCCGAAGACAAGCCGTCGTCAGATCCATCGGTGAGAGTTACTCGTCACCAGAGGAACCACCTGGGACTCCCCGCACCCACTGAAGCACTGACGTTGAGCCGAAACGTCAGCAAAGGTAAAGAACACAGCGAGGCTGTAAAGCCCGCCGACCCATCTGCCTCCATGCAGAGGGCAGAGGAGGATCCCGAGAAGGCTACGCTACGTCAACAGCTCGCCGAGAAGAAGAAGTTGGTTGACCAGCTCCTCGCCGAGCGCGCTGCAGAGCAGCGGCCTGACTATGGTGATCCTAGGCCAGGACAGCAGGGACCGGAACAACCGCTCCTCGACGAGACCCTCCCGGGCAACCGCGATTATGCCGTGTTCGCCGATAGGAGAGAGGCCATTGCCTATGGCAAGAGGGCTCGGTATGTTTCACCACACCCTCCCGAGCGGCGTGACTACCTGAGAGACCCCGCTCGGATTCCTCCCGCTGCCCCAAGGGCCGCTCCGCCCGCTATCCCACGAGCTGCCGAGTTCGACGACCCGGTCGACGACCCGATTGAAGGGCCATGCAATGCGCTCGTGGTTAGAGATCCTCGCCAGGACTGGAACCCATGTCCGGACGATCCGATGGCGGCACTCATCGCCCGCTTGGAAGCCTTGGAGACTCGGCAAGTGGCAATTGCACCGGACGGCAAGCCATACCCAGCATGGGTGGATGACATGCCGGCGCCTCCGGGATTCGGGAACCCCACTTTCGCTCCCTTCAACGGAACTGGAGATCCGCCGCAGTATTTGGCCCATTTCAACTCGAGGTGCGGGCCTATGTTGGGAACTCCGGCGCAGCAAGAGGCCGCTAAGCTTCGCTGCTTTGTTCAGACACTGGAAGGGCCAGCATTTGTCTGGTACAGCCAGCTTCCCGTCGGGTCGATAACTAGCTGGGAGGACCTTCGTAGACAATTCCTCTACCAGTTCAGTTCCACGACCCGGAAGACGAGTATCGCATACCTCTTCAAGTGCAAGAAAAGGCCTGATGAGCGAGTCGCGGACTTTGTCGCCCGATGGAAGGGTCTCACGTATTCCCTTGACATGCCATTGACTCAGGAGCAGTTGCTGACAATGTGCGTCGGGAACGTCAAGACCGAGCTGGTCCCTTCCTTGATCACTCAGAATTACCCCGGAGGGTTCAGGGACTTCTCAGACAAAGCTCAACGTCTTGAGGAAGCCCTACAACAGGCCAGTCAGGCGCGCCCGCTGCCTCCTATGATTTTTGCGAGAAGAGTCAGCAGGGCTGAGCCCGCTACTGTTGCCCAGATAGAGGCCCCCAGGCCGTTGGAGCTGCTGCCGGCGAGGCCAGCTCCACAGCCTCACAGGAATCCGCCTCCACGGGCTCAGTTCCCGGCCCAGCAGCGGCAGCCCCAGAACCGGCCGGCCCCTCCGCGTAATGTACCGCCACAACCCAGGTGAGATAATCAGGGTCCACCTCCTCGGCAGGCCCCTCCAGCCCCTCGTCAAGACCACGCTCCCAGGGGCCCGCGATACCTGACTTACTCATTTCACGAGGATCAGGTCCCCAGTTATTTCCGGAGCGCCCTGGAGCAGAGGATTGTGCACCTGCCTGAGTGCTGGAGGCCAGAGGAGGCACATCTCACGGATAACCCCCGCTACTTCCCTTACCATCGAGCCCTGGGGCACACCATCCAGCGGTGCTATGCGTTTAAGGACTGGCTCCAAGACCAGATTAACAACAATGTAATCAGGTTGGGCCCAGCTCCAGCACAAGTGGCGGGCGTGTTCGTGGGATCAGATGACGATAGTGGCAATGAGGACGAATGGCAGCTGGTCTCCGACATCGGATCCCAGAAGTATAATAACTGGATGGCCCGCAAGACGATCATTCGCGCCCATGGAATCATCCGTGCGCGCTTGAATCAGCCTGAGCCCCCAGAATCTGCGGGTGCTGCTTCGGCGTCGTCATCCCAGCCTGCCTCTTCCGAGAAGAGCAAACGACGACGGCGCAAGAAGGAAGAGCGCGCCCCGCCAGTTCTGCCACTATCCCGCACTCTCGGCGATTTCATGCCCCCGGAGATGAGGGTCCCACCTCGGATCCACCCGGTGATGGATGATTCGTCCGACGAAAGTGTTGGGTACGCTTCGGTTAATACCGTCGAGCTGGTAAATCCCTTTTCGGTTCCCGACGTCGAAGAACACCAGGTGGACCTCCCTAGTGTCCCCGGTCGTCGCCACCGTCGGAAGAACCGCAGCAGCAGGAGTCGCCGGGGCACAGTAGTTGGTACCTCCAGCCAGGCCGTGCACGCCACTGAGACTAGGCAGCAGGCTCAAAACCGAGCACAGCGTGCGCAGCCCCCCCATCCGGGGATGACAGATTCGCCTCCGCCACTGTTTGTGGTATGGGACCAGGCAGAACCGCCTCAGCCACGTCGCGACCAGCTTCGCCCTGCCACGAGTCCATCCCGGCCTCCTGACCCCAGTACGGTGACAATCTCCCGGACTGCAACCAGTGAACAACGAGATGCGCCAAGTACCAGTCGGCCGCCGGTCCGACCGGCAAGGCCCGTCATGCCGCCAACCGCAGAGCAACCTCCTGCAACTAGGGGCTCGCGCTTGGCCAAAAAGTATGATGTCCTGAAGCACTTGGCCGACATCCCAGCAAGGCTCTCCATCCTTGAGGCTCTGCGCATGTCATCTGAGATGCGCGAGGCACTCGCTGAAGCCCTGAAGAGCCCCCTCCAGTTTGAAACAGAGGTTGCGGCCGCAGAGGCCTTTCACGCCAAAACGATTGAGGACGCCGAATGTCAGGCAGTTATCTCGTTCTCTGGTAAGGATGAAGACCCTCCTATACAGGGACACATTCGTCCGCTGTATGTTACTGGCCAGTTCAACGGCCTTGAAGTCCGGTGCTGTATTGTCGACACGGGATCCGGGATCAACCTGATTCCGACTCGGACGCTCCGGAGATTGGTGTTGTCTGAGGATGACTTGATCCCCTCCGACCTCAGGATCCAGGGGTATGACCGCACCGAGCAAACCCCGGTCGGCAAGATAGGTTTGAAGACCCAGTTCGGTGACTTGGTTGCCAACACCGAATTCATGGTAGTCTCTCAGGACACTGCGTATAACGCATTGATGGGCAGGCCATGGCTCCACCTTCATGCGGCGGTTCCCTCATCATACCACCAATGCCTCAAATACTCCCTTAATGGTCGAGTAGGCATGCTTCAGGGAGATGCCTCTCCTTTTGCCTCATGTGAAGCCCGTTATCTGGACGCGGACTACTACAAGAGCAAGGATAAGCAGATCCTGGCAGGTGAGGTTGAGCCTGTCGCTATTGCAAGTGATCCATGGGCCAGTTTGGATGACGCTTACGTCCTCCCGATTCAACGGTTGGACGTAGCCATGGTTTCGACGGCCTGTGAGTCTCCTGATGAGATGACCGCGGCCGCCCGTGCCAGCACCAGCGGCCCAGCAGGATCTGGTGGCCCCAATGCAGTTTCCAACGCAGTCTCTCCCGTGGACGATCCCTCCCTGAGTGGAGAGGACGTGGAAGACGCACCCCCAGCCTTTGAGGAGGGCGTCCCCACCACGGTCGATGAGTTAGTACAGGTGAACCTTGGAACCGAAGCAGATCCAAGACCCACATTGGTCAGTGCCGCCATGCCCTCTGAGGAGCGGCAGCAGTACGTGGACTTTCTCAGGAAGCACCGTGATGTGTTCGCTTGGGGCTATGACGAGATGCCGGGGCTAGATCCTCAGGTAGCTGTCCACCGCCTTGGTCTCCCGGCGAACCATCGCGGGTTCAAGCAGCCTCACAGGAAGATGCACCCGTCCCACGGTGCCATGGTTGAGGCCGAAGTTGACAAGCTTATCAAGGACAACTTCGTGAGGGAAGTACAGTACCCCAAATGGCTGGCCAACATTGTGCCGGTCAGGAAGAAGAACGGACAGATCAGAGTCTGTATCGACTTTCGCGATCTCAACCGCCACTGTCCGAAGGATGATTTTCCCCTTCCAGTGACAGAGCTGTTGATTGACGCCACGGCAGGGTTCCAAGCCCTCTCCTTCATGGATGGATACTCCGGATACAACCAAATCCGGATGGCCCCTGAGGATGAGGAGTTCACTGCCTTCAGGGCCCCCCAAGGTACCTTTTGTTACCGGGTCATGCCCTTCGGCCTGAAGAATGCAGGAGCCACCTATCAACGGGCGATGCACCGCATATTCAAGCCAATCCTCGGCACACTGGTGGAATGCTACGTCGACGACTTGGTGGTCAAATCGCGCCAGCGTCAGGACCATCTCAAAGATCTTGAGAAAGTGTTCGGCTTCCTCCGGTCTCGCTGCCTGAAGATGAACCCATTGAAGTGTGCCCTCGGGGTCACCTCCGGAAAGTTCCTTGGATTTGTGGTAAGATACCGGGGTATTGAGATCGACCCAGAGAAGATCAGGGCGATTAGCCAGATGCCTCCCCCGGGTAACATCCGGGAACTGCAAGGGTTCCAAGGCCACATAGCCTATATACGCCGATTCATCGCGAATCTGGCCGGCAAGTGTAAGCCCTTTTCTCGGCTCATGAAGAAAGGTGCCACCTATGTATGGGATAAAGAGTGTCAGACCACTTTCGAGGAAATCAAGCAGTACCTGCTTCAACCTCCGGTTCTGATGCCGCCTGTGTCCGGAAAGCCGCTGGTCCTCTATGTGACCGCCCTGGAACGGTCCCTTGGTGCCCTTCTCGCCCAGAAGAACAACGAGGGAACAGAGAATAGCCTCTATTACCTCAGTCGCATGCTCCTCGATGCGGAAGTTAGGTATTCCCCCATCGAGAAGAGCTACCTGGCGCTCGTATTTGCCGTACAGAAATTACGACACTACTTGCAGCACCATGAGGTAGAGTTGGTTTCTCGGGTAGACCCGTTGAAATATATCCTGAGTCGGCCTATGTTGACTGGCCGTCTAGCGCGGTGGGCTGTGATTCTCCAGCAGTTCGACATCAGGTATGTGTCTCAGAAGGCCATCAAAGGGCAAGCATTGGCGGACTTTCTGGCTGCTCACCCAACCTCCGCGGATCAGCCGCTGGATCTAGGCTTTCCTGATGAGGTCATTCTCTCGGTCGATCATGCCGATCCATGCTGGCAGATGCACTTTGACGGTGCCTCCCGGAGCCCCACCGGTAGGAGACTCGATAACCCTAAGCTCAACAGAGTGGGCTTGGGTATCGTCTTCATTACCCCGGAGCAAGCCGTGCTGCCATATTCTTTCCTATTGTCAGAGGGTTGTACCAACAATGAGGCGGAATACCATGCCCTCATCACCGGCCTCGAGTTGGCTCTCGAGATCGACGTGCCCCATCTGTGTGTGAAAGGGGACTCCGAGCTGGTCGTTAAGTAGATCAATGGCGACTATGTTGTCAAGAAGCCGGAACTCGTGCCATTGCTGGAGTGCACCCTCCTTCTGATGGCCAGGTTCCCTTCTCGGCCAGATATTGTCCATATTCCCTGGTCGCAAAACGGTCGAGCAGATGCTTTGGCCAGCCTTGCTGCGTCACTTGCAGAGCCTGAATAGGATAACCTGGTCGTCCGTGTGACGCACCGCAGGGTCATCGCTCCCGTTATCCCGGAGGAAGATCACGGCCCATTGGTAAGTAATCTCAACGTAGTTGCCCCTGTGCCTGGAGCCCCGAGTACCCCAGATATGGCAGTCGAATCAGCCCATGATTGGAGGACGCCTTTGGTTGAGTACCTCCAACATGGCATTCTTCCGTCAGATCGGGCCGAGCGCGAGCGAGTTCGACGCCGCGCATCGCAGTTTGTCCTCCAGAGCAGTCCCGGCCTGGAGCAGATCCTCTATAAACGCGGATTTGATGGTGTTCTCCTCCGTTGCCTTCAGGGAGTCGAGATCCCACAAGTCATGCAAGAGGTTCATGCTGGTTCATGTGGCGCCCACCAGACTGGGCCGAAGCTGTCCCACCAGATTCGGAGGTTGGGATACTTCTGGCCCTCCATGATCCATGACTGCATCGAGTATGCCAGGAGGTGCCAAGCGTGCCAGGTCCATGCGAACTTTGTGCATCGGCCGCCGGAGCCTCTCCATACCACCAGTTATTCCTGGCCCTTTGCAGTCTGGGGTCTGGACGTTGTAGGACCTTACCTGCCGGCGACAGCTCGCCAGTGCCGGTTCATTCTGACCGCCACAGACTTTTTCTCCAAATGGGCAGAGGCGATTCTGCTCAGAGAGGTCAAATCCTGTTCCATCGCTGACTTCGTGACCTCCAACATCATTTATCGATTTGGAGTGCCTCACGCTATCCTCACGGATAACGGAACCAATTTCCGAGCAGCCGAGTTGAAGAAGTTGTACGCCAAGTATAACATTCGCTCGAACCATACATCTCGCTATCATGCGCATGCGAATGGACAGATCGAGGGGTTTAACAAGACCCTCTCTAACATTCTGCAAAAGATGGTTGGTCAGAACAAGAAGAGTTGGCCGGACAAGCTCCACAACGCCCTCTGGGCTTATCGGACGACGACTCGCAATTCCACCCAGATGACCCCTTATTCCCTGGTGTATGGAGCTGAGGCCGTCCTGCCCATCGAGATCTAGTTACCGTCCTTGCGCACTGCGGTCTACGACCAGCAAGCGCCGGACAGAGCTGCTGAAGCCCGTCTAGTCGAGTTGGAAGCACTGGATGAGAATAGACTTCACGCTTTGCACAACTTGGAGAGGCATCAAAACAGGATGGCTCGAGCTTTCAATAAGAAGGTTCGCCTCCGCTCCTTCCTGCAGGGTGATCTAGTGCTGGCCCTAAGAGCACCGATGATCCCTGGCAGGAAGCCACCCAAGTTGGAGCCCAAGTGGGAGGGACCTTTTGTTGTCCACAAGGTCTATCCCAATGGCGCGTACTCCCTAGCGACTATGGATGGTGAGCGTGTCACTCCTCCCACCAACGCTAGGTTCCTCAAGCAGTATTTTGCCTGAGTTCCCTACGTCCAACATGACGTTAAACTGTACATCGTCCAAGCTACAGGACGTTAAACTATTTAGCATTCGTCCAAGATACAAGACGTTAAACTGCCTAGCGTATCGTCCAAGCTACAAGACGTTAAACTGTTCAGCATTCGTCCAACATGACATTAAACTGTACCACGTCCGCGCTGCAAGACGTTAAACTGCCAAGCATCATCGTCCTACATGACGTTAAACTGCCTCTCAAGAACTACGTGTGGCTTGATTCTCATCCTTATGGGATGCGTAGGAACGCCCGGATGTTTGAAACTTTGGGTCCAGCCCCCACCTCTTGAAGATTCCCCCTTCTCTTGGGAATCCGCCGCCTTCGGGTCACCCTCAAGGCGTGTCCCTCGACCCCTTGCAGTGGTCCACCGGTGTCAAGAGTACTCTGGTTTATTGCCGGGAGCGTCAGGTTCTGCTTGGTCAGGTTCCTTCCACCTTTCAGGCTTCATGCTCCATTTCATTCGGACCCATCGCTTAAGCCCTGGGTGGGATCCCCGTGAGCGGTTCGGATACAATGCCCCAGTGCTCTCCCACCGACTCGGGCTGGTGCCCCCAAGGGCTTTGGGCAGCAAGTCGATATGAATCCTGCGCTCGACCGGTTGATGCTCGTTTGCTGCCTCATTCCATCAACGGTCAGTGCGATATTGATGCTGCTTTTCCGCCACGGTCGGCAGTACTCTCATATCGTCACGCCGGTGCTCCCAGTCCTCGAGTGAATGGCCGCATGGTTCACAATCTCTCCACTTCCCATTCTGACCAGGCAAAATCTCGACGCTCTCGACACTATCCCTCATCGCATCTTCGCATATCCAGGGGATAGGACCGCGAAGTGGCGTGCGTGAGGTTCTTATGGTCCGAGCTCTACGACTTTAAACTAAGATCTCCTTCCCCTCGTCCTGCATGACGTTAAACTGCACTTCAAGAACTACGTGCGGCTTCATTCCCATCCTTATGGGATACGTAGGACCGCCTGAACATTCGTGTTTTAGGCCCAGCCCCATCCTTTGGGAATTTCCATCCCATCTCAGGCCCTTGGCCCAGTTGCCTCTGGGTATGCGGCGTATGGTGTGAACGCGGGGCTATGCCCTCATTCACGTCGGTTTGCTCGTCACGCTGTACGCCCCCCACGTTTGGGGATGCCTTCTGCTCCCCCTTGTTTCTCTCATCGTCCTACATGACGTTAAACTGCATTTCAAGAACTACGTACGGCTTGATTCCCATCCTTATGGGATACGTAGGACCGCCTGAACATTCATGTTTCAGGCCCAGCCCCATTTCCCGGGAACCTCTATCCCGCATTGGGCCTCTGGCCCAAGTTCCCCTCCTTTTTGTGCGAGGCGTATGACGTGAGTGGGGGATTATGTCCCCATTCACGTTGGTCTACTGGCCGCGTTGTACGCCTTCCCCATGTGTGGGACTACCTCACACCCCTCATCGTCCTACATGACGTTAAACTGCCTTTCAAGAACTACGTGCGGCTTGATTCCCATCCTTATGGGATACGTAGGACCGCCTGGACGCTTGTGTTTCAGGTCCAGCCCCGTCTCCTGGTTGATCACGGGGATCTGCCCTCTTTTGGTTGCTCTCAGGGTGAGTCCTCCGACCCTTTCCGGTGATCTATTAACATGTTTTGGGTACTTCGGTCTATGACTCGTGGTGTCAGATTCAATCCTGACAAGTCCTGTGTTGCTTGTCAGGCCTCGCGCTTCCTCTTGTTTGAGCCTTCACTCAAAGGGATCCTCGTTAGCGGTTTGGGTACGATGCCTCAGTGCTCTCCTACCGCTCCGGGTCGATTTACCGGTGGGTCCTGGGCCGCAAATCGATATGAATCCTGCGCTTGAGCGGTTGATGCTCGTTTGCTTGCCCCATCCTAGGCTGACGCGATCGGATGTTGTGTTGCGAATATGGTCAGCGACATCCTTGATCGCCATGTCAGCTTTTTCAGGCTCTGAACATTGGTTGCGCAGTCCTCATCACACTCCGCCTTTGTGCGTTGTAGTGGAATCTCGGCACTCTCTTCATACTGATCTTCAGTACACCTCTACATGTTAGGCAGGCCAACCAGGGTAATGGTGTCTTTTGAGGCTCCCACGATCTGAGCACCAAGGATATATGCGGATGTCCTCCCTAAGGGCCATGCGTAGCTGGACCCTCGTCCCCATAAGGAGGAAGGAGTCGCCCGAGCAATCGCGTTCTGGGCCCAGCATAGCTGGAGGCTAGCATCTCTGCCCCTCAGGTGATGGACATACGCAGACCCCTATCCCAGGAACCCTCTCCTGGAATTGTGCGTGACCGTAGGGCTGGGGTATGTCCCCACCTCCGCTGGGTCCGCCGTATCCCCTTCTTCGCAAGAACTACGTGTGGCTTGATTCTCATCCTTATGGGATACGTAGGAACGCCCGGATGTTTGAAACTTCGGGTCCAGCCCCCCACCTCTTAAAGATTCCCCCTTCTCTGGGGAATCCGCCGCCTTCGGGTCACCCTCAAGGCGTGTCCCTCGACCCCTTGCAGTGGTCCACCGGTGTCAAGAGTACTCTGGTTTATTGCTAGGAGGGTCAGGTTCAGCTTGGTGAGGTTCCTTCCACTTTTCAGGCTTCATGCTCCATTTCATTCGGACCCATCACCTACGCCCTGGGTGGGACCCCCGTGAGCGGTTCGGATACAATGCCCCAGTGCTCTCCCACCGACTCGGGCTGGTGCCCCAAGGGCTTTGGGCAGCAAGTCGATATAAATCCTGCGCTCGAGCGGTTGATGCTCGTTTGCTGCCTCATTCCATCAACGGTCAGTGCGATATTGATGCTGCTTTTCCGCCACGGTCGGTAGTATTCCCATATCGTTACGCCGGTGCCCCCAGTCCTCGAGTGAATGGCCGCATGATTCACATTTTCCACCTCCCATTCTGACCAGGCGAAACCTCGACACTCTTGACACTATCCCTCAGTGCGTCTTCACATATCCAGGGGATAGGACCACGATGTGGCGTGCTTTGAGGTCCTTCATGGTCCGAGCTCTAAGACCATAAACTAAGATCTCCCCTTATGGTCCAAGCTCTAAGACCTTAAACTAAGATCTCCCCTTATGGTCCAAGCTCTAAGACCTTAAACTAAGATCTCTACCGCTAGGGTCCGAGCTCTAAGACCTTAAACTAAGATCTCCCTAAATGGGGTTCTACGTCCTGCATGACGTTAAACTGCACCTTCAGAACTACGTATGGCTTGATCTCCAGCCTGATGGAGTACGTAGGAACGCCCGGGCATTTCGACTCGGGTCCAGCCTCAGGGATCGCTAAGTCCCGCCCCTCCTCGTCGCCGACCGTCTGGCCTGACTTCGGGTAGAGTGGTGCGGTTGTGATATTCTCCCCGATTCAGCTCGGGATGCCCCATCGCAATGATGGGAAGCGACAGTTTCCTCGTCAAAGAGGTTCTGTCTGAGAATTGGGGTGATTCACGGCCAGATTAGTGCATCCGCCTAATACGCTTTCCCCACGGTGGCGCAATTTTGGGAGCGTTGGATTCTGTCCGAACAAATCATCACTTCGCCCCACGCTTCGCATGCTCTTTTGATCCGGATTTCCACCCTTGTGTCTGAAGGAACCCCCAAAGCGGTATTCATGATGACATATGGTCCACCTCCTGCAATATGAATGATGACCTTCGGTCCGTCTATTGCAGTTGTTATGGTCGATCCACTGTCCGCCTACCGTCTTGGGCATTTCCTGGAAGACTGACCGTCATGGATTTCTGAGGTCGGGACACGCGATTCACCCTTTCTCATTTCCCTATGTTCGGATAAAATCTCAACGCCCCTAGCGTTGTCCCGCTCGTGTGTTGGAACAAGTTGGGGGAGGATACATTGATTAGGTCTGAGGTCTCCTTTCCTAGGAATGATCTCCCACTTTTCTTTAGAAATCCAGGCCCAATTACATATGCCCGAAGCTTGGTTAACACTCCCACGAGACAATTTGTGGTTGAGCATGTTAAGCCAAAAGACGCAGATAAATATATTGATTCATACAAATCAAAATATTGAGTAGCGGAGGTAAATGTTCTGGGAGTGGAAAAAAACAAAGCCCCTAAGGATTAGCGTGCTGAATAAGTCTTTCTAATGCCGCTACCCTTTGGCTGGTGGCCTCCAGGGCTGCTTCTCGCTCTCTGCGTGCCCTCTCCTCGTCGGCGGTCGCAGCACGCAGTTCGTCGATCCTGGCCTGTGCGCGCTCCCGCTCGACTTGAAGTGTGACCATCTGCTGGCCCGCCTCCGTCAGCTGTACCTGAGCGTCGATCAGTTGGGCCGATAGTTGCTCCACAAGCTCAGCACACGCTGCGACGAAGGCCTCCTTCTCTGCCGCCTGCCCTTCGAGGCGCCGGACTTCCTGCTCCACCACGAGAAGAGCCTGCGTGCTCTCTGACATGTCCCGACCTTGTGCGACGTCGGCACGCCGGCGGCTCTCGCGCATCTTTTCGTCCATGAAATCACGGACCGTCAAATGGAGGCGTTGAGCATCAGCTCCCCCGGCACACAGGAAGCGCAGCCAGGTTTGAAGTGATCCCATGCGCCCCAGCCACTCCGATGGGTCTCGCATGAGGAAGCGCTGGATGCACTTCCACCCCCTGCGGCGCGTTATCCGGCTCTCCTCGACCGCCTCCGCGTCCGAGTCGTCCATCTCCTCGGGGTCGGCAGGCCGGTAGGCAGGGAAGGCAGCCAGCAGGTCTGCTGCAGGGTCCGCCCCTGGGATGTCCTCGTGGGGGATAGGTTCCCCAACACCTGGGTGACCTTCTCTCGCCCCAGCGGCGCTGGCACCCTCGTCAGCCCCCGATCTCTCTCCGGTGTCAGCACCGCCGGCGTCCGTAGCCCCCTGATCAGCAGTTGGTGGGGCCGGCTCGGTTTGGGAAGTCTGTTCCGGAGCGGGCGGCATGTCTGCCACCGGTCCACTCGTGGATGGCCCGGGTTCGGCAACCTGACGAGCCTCCAGGGTTGAGATCACTGCGCAAGGCATGCCGTGGTTAGTCACGGATCGTCAATGGCAAGCACCAGCAGCAAAGTAGGGAGACTTACGGGAGTTCAGAGCGTCATCTTCCGCTATCCCGGCTGCCGCAGGAACAGTCGCAGCAGGGGACCCTTATGCGCTTGTCAATTCAATGATGGGTGTCTGGCCCCCGCCTTGCCCTGCTGGCGCCTCTCCTACTCCCGCTGAGGACGCCTGACCAACATCCGTGCGCTCCTGAGAAAGGTGGAGAAATGGGTTAGAAGCTGCATAAGAGGATGGATGAAGCAGGTTGAGTAGGGATAGAAGCGGACCTCGAGGAGCTCAGTGACATCAATATTGTCGGAGTCGGCCACCTCGCCGCTCTCCCGCGGACTCCCCGGATGGGACCTTCCCTCCGAGCCTTCATCCTCCCCCGTCTCCTCCTCCTCCTTGGAGTCGTTGCTACTATCGTCTTCCTCCGGCGGCATCTGTTCTGGAGTAGGCTCTAGACCGAGCATCACCTTCACCAGAAGGGATGGCTCCGCACGCTGACCACGTTGGCGCGCGTACTCGTCCATTGCCGTCAGATACGCATACTGCCGGTTGAAGTCCACCCTGTCGGCAATCTGGAGGCGCCCGACCTCTGGCAGATAGATTCCTTCTCTGAGTATCTTTCGCCAGATGACGTCGGTCCCCAGTGACTGCCGCAGGGTGATCCAGGCCGACCACAGCGCTGGGAAGACCGCATCGTGGGAGGGTTCGAGCAGACGCCTCACCTGCTTCCCGGGCCGCTCCCCGACCGCCGCATGTGCCCCCTCTCTGGGCGCCGAGGTCGTAGCGGCAGCCTGCGATGTGCCCGCCGCCGAAGTCCCTGCTCGCGCCGGCCTCGCTGCTTGGCGCGCCTCCGTTCTCCCCCGTGTGGCGGTGCCTCGCCTCCTCCCTTGACGCCCGGTCTCCGCACGGGTGACCTCGAGCCGCCGAACTGGCTTCCGTAGAAGCCCCTCGGGGTACGCGATGGCCCAGTGTTCGGCGTACTCGGTTGCCAAGCATGCGTCGACCCCGGTAGGAGGGAGAGTGATGACGTCGCCAGAGCCGAAGGCGACGAACATCAGCCACATCTGGCGAAGGACGCAAGGGTTCGTCTCCTCCCGGACAGTAGTGAATACCCTCTTCGGCATCCGTTGAAGGCACCCGAACTGCCTGGCGAACCGGGTCGGCACGTAAGGCTCGCAGATCACCTTCCCGTCGATCCGAGCCACGAGCACCCCGCCCCGCATGTTCAGGAAGTATTCATGCTGCTCCAGCGGGCCCTGTCCATTGTCGATCATCTGGCCGATGGGAGTGGGGAACGGGCTGAAGTTGAAATTGGCGTGATTGCCAATCCGAATCCTCACGCCCTCCTCACTTAGGGTCATCGGAGCGACCCCCGCAATGTTCAGCAGGGAGGGTCGCAGGCCGTTGCCCGGAGGAATGATGGCGTTCGGAAACGTGTACCCACCAAGGTGAGCAGCCACCCAGCCGTGGAAGAATTGGAAGGGCCCACAGATCCTTCGTGGCGACCCCCCTCGTGAGATGCGTCCCAGAATGGCATACAGCCTCGCCAGTACTGGGACCCCGAGGTTGTATCTTTTATTGGCAGCCATGGCCCCCGCCATCGCCAGTGTCGCCGGGCGGACGCCCATCCTCGCATCCCGCACTGGCAGGAGCCACCCGCTCAGAAAGGCGGCCAGGAACGTCGCGTACCGGACATTTGGGTCCCAGGCCTCGATGACGCGGTACCCCCATGAGCGGTAGTCGCCCGTCTCCAGGACCCGCCAGTACGACCCGTTCCGGCTCCTCTGAGCCGCGGTCGGGCACCGCTTCCCCCTGCCTGGCATCTTGACTGCCGGGTCATGCTCCAGGAACTGGCCGAACCACTCCTTGTAGGCTATGTCCTTCTGGAAGTCCTTGACCCCGAGCCGCTCCGTAGCCAGGTCCAGCAGATGCCATGTCAGGATGGGAGTCCGTGACCTGTCGCCCCAGGTGTTCCTCGGAGGCAGGAACTCATCGTACTGGTAACCCTCCAGCGGGATACCTCCGATGCAGTGGATGTCCCAGAGACCGATGCCGACCTCCCCATGGTGAAGATGGAAGGTGTTGGTGTCCGGGGACCAGCGGGTGAACAGCTCCGGCCCGAGCTCAGACTGCTGGTAGAAGTGGAACTGCGACGTCCACACCGCCTCAAACAGGCCGATGTACCGCAGCTCCTCTGCGAAGTGATCGCAAGTGTGGCGTATCCAGAACGCCCAGGCCCATTCGCTGGTGAAATTGCCCCCAGACCGCAAGTCCCAGTCCTTCAGCCATCCCTTGGTGTCGTCAGTGACACTCTGGCGATATGTGCTCGAGTAGAGGGCTGGAAAATTCTCCACAGTAGGCTCACCCCCGTCAATGGTTCGCGTCCTCGGGTTCAGGACATAGACGTCCAAGTGCCTGGTCTCCCTGGCAGGATGCCCATTGTTGGTGATGTTATAGCGGGGAGGCTCGTCCTCCCGAGTCACCCAGGTCCGCAGCGCATCAACCTCGAACCCTGGCACCGGAACCTCATCTAGGATGCCGAAGTTCCAGAGCGGCAGGTTGTCCGACAATGGGTATGTCTTCTGGGCCAGCGTCAGCAAGTTGAACAAGGATTGATTGTTGGAAAAATCTCCTTGGCTCCGTAAACCTCCTCGTTCGCCGACATCTCTGCTCTGCGAATGGCGGCATCCCCCTCATTTACTTGGTTCACGGCCATCTCGGAAGTTCCGGGGGTCGTGCGGGTTAAGGGATGAAGCGTGCGGGATCGGACGAGGCTGGTAGAAAAGTTTGAGGGTTGGCGCGCAATCCAAGTGGACGGCGCGCAATCGGGAAGAATGTCGCGCAAAGTTCCGGGTTATCGCGTAAAGACAGAGCGAAATCCGGATGGTTTTGCGCACCGAGCGGGCGAATTCCGCGCCGGAAAGGGCAATTTTGCGCACGAGAGCGGAGATGCTTATCGCGCGGAAGGCCAGTGTACGGCACGGAGGGACCCAGTGCCCCTATTTATAGGCGAGGCCAGGGTCCGCGCTGCGCGGAAAGAGCTTTGTGCGACCGCATCGGCGCATTCCGCGCCAGACGCCCTTTTTTGCGCGCCACAGTCCCGCGCCGCCCAGGACTTCGGCATTCCGGCGTCTCCCTCGGAACCCGATCGTTGCGACCTCTCGACGATCAGATTCCGAGGGGGGGCTTTTGTAGACGCCGGAAAAGTCCATTGATCCGCAAACGAAGTTCCGGATGCGGAAAGCGAAGTGATATTTGGAGTCATAAGCCTGTTCCGGAGAGCCCGGAGGCCGTGCGCGAAATTTTAGAGATCAGCGCGCAAAGTTGAGTCTCGGCGTGCAATCCTCCCGGGATGCGCACAATCCGCAAGGCCGGCGCGCAATTTTGCGCGCCCCGAGCTCCCGCGACTCCCTTGCGCGCCGGGTCCTGATTCGGCGCCCGCGAAGGGAATTCCGCGCCCGCGGAGCGAATTCCGTGCCCGGGGTTGCCTATAAATATAAAGCAACCCCCGACGGTTTAAAGGTTGCTGGAAGTCGAAAGGTCTCTCGTGCGCGCAATTCAACCCCTTCCGCGCGCAATGTCGAACTCCAGGTAACCTCCTTTCTTTCGCGCAAGAAAGCCTTGGGGTCCGCCTTCGCGCGCAATCCCCCCTGGCTCCTTTCCTTTGAATAAACACTCACCCTAAGGCCTTCGCGCGCAAAAGAAGCCTCTTGCGCGCAATTGCCACCGGGGTGCGCGCAATCCGGCCCGATTGCGCGCACCCCCCCTTCTTTCAAGTGGCCATTCATTAAAGAATGAGCCGTTGCCCCCACGCGCTATCCGAAGCCCGGTGCGCGCAATCTCCATCATCCGCGCGCAAGGCGCTGGCCCATTTGCGCGCCAGCCCGCCCAATTGCGCGCCGACCCGCAAATTGCGCGCAAAGCTCCTCTTTTGCGCGCACACCGCCAGGGTCGCCCCCTTTGACCCCCTGAGGGTACCCGCCTGCGTGGCGCCCGATGATCTTCATCGCAGGTGCCCGCACTATACGTTGTCTTCCCGTGCGGCCCTCCAGGCCTGCGCGAAGTGACACGGACCCATCGGCGGCAAAGCATACGTCCTGCACGAAGTTAAACTGCAATCGTCCAAGCTACAAGACGTTAAACTGTTCAGCATACGTCCGAGCTACAAGACGTTAAACTGTTCAGCATTCGTCCAACAAGACGTTAAACTGTTCAGAATTCGTCCAACATGACGTTAAACTGTGCCTCGTCCGCGCTGCAAGACGTTAAACTGCCAAGTGTAACATCCAAGCTGCACGACGTTAAACTGCCTAGCATATCGTCCAAGCTACAAGACGTTAAACTGCCTAGCATATCGTCCTCAACACACAACGTTAAACTGTACTTCGTCCGGCAAGACGTTAAACTGTGCCTCGTCCTCAACACACGACGTTAAACTGTACTTCGTCCGGCAAGACGTTAAACCGTCCGCTTCGTCCTCAACACACGACGTTAAACTGTACTTCGTCCGGCAAGACGTTAAACCATCCGCTTCGTCCTCAACACACGACGTTAAACTGTACTTCGTCCGGTAAGACGTTAAACCGTCTGCTTCACCCGATCTCGTGCCTCGCACGCAGGGTCCCCCTCCCGGTTTGGGTGTGGCCCCCACCCGCTCGTCTCTGCAGGGATGTCAGGATTGGAGTGGCCTGCGCCCCCGGGGGTAGAGTGTTACCGAATGAACTACGTGGACTTTGATCCCTGTCTCCTAAACAGGGTACGTAGGAAGCCTCTCTGAGGTTCAAGCCCACCACCTGGTCGTCCCGGTCGTATTCGCATCGGTTCGTCCATCAGTGGACCCTTCCTGGGTTCACGCTTGCGTCGATTCACATATGAGTCCGCCCCTGTGGGAGATTGCAAGCGTGTATCTCCATCGTGCTTCCCCACTGCCCCTTTTCTCTATTTTCGTCCAGCATGACGTGAAACTGTGATCCACCCGGCCGTTCCATACCCCTCTGTGCGAGGTGGTTCGGTTCAATCCTCCGCCCGGCAGCCTCGATCTCCCCGTGAGTCGGCTTGCCAACGTCCAGCATGACGTGAAACTGTGATCCACCCGGCCGTTCCATCCCCCTCTGTGCGAGGTGGTTCGGTTCAATCCTCCGCCCGGCAGCCTCGATTTCCCCGTGAGTCGGCTCGCCAACGTCCAGCATGACGTTAAACTGTATATTCGAACTACGCTGACTTTGATCCGCGCTAACGCGCGGTACGTAGGAAGCCCCTACGGGGTCCAAGCTCTTCACTCCATCATCCACCCTGATCCTTACCCGGGCCGCCACATCCCGGTGGGGTCATGCCACTTCACTCCACTCCACTTCACTCGGGAAGCTGCCCATGTGCTGGCCCCAACATCGGAGGTTCCCCACAAGGGGTTCTGTCATCTGATCCACTCTTCGTGTCGATTAGTCCGGTGCCGTCCCCGCTGGACGTTAAACCCGCGGCATACCCCGTGTTAAAACATGGGAAGATGAGGAAAACCTCAGGTGACGCAGTTCCCCGCACCCAGTGCGGGATGCCTCAGGCCATCATGCCTTCGAGAAGCCCTATTAGGGACGGAAGACAGATATGCAGAGCCGCAGTGTTACGACACGCCCCCAACACCCAGAGCCACCCGGTCTCCTCACCACAGGTTGCTGCCCCGACCAGACTCCTTGGAGCGTCCGGGCGGAAGCAGCGTAATTAACCGGTGTCCATGAAGATATGGCGCCGGGAACGAGATTCACGAGCATGTCTTAAATCTATGAGGGAGACCCGGATTAGGCGACGAGTTCCGAGGTGACGTCCAAGGAAGGAGGAGCCGACATCCCATCATCCCGGTTTCGATCAAGGAGCAGACGCCCCTGAATAAGGGACGGATGCCGCCCGCCATTGGAAAGCGGGACTGCGGGACCACAAGCCGCGCGCGCCCATCCCCTCGGGTCGACGGGTGCACGCGCGAACGCGTCCTGGCGGAACAGCGCCGGAACAGAAACCCGACGCACATCCGCACCGAAACAATCACCCTAACTCGAAAAAAATTATCACCATTGATAAGAAAAAATGTATTATATGAGTAATAATAAAAATAATTAAATTAAAAATAAATATGAAACAATACATTAATTATATGGATAGTGATTTTATAATGGAAAAATCAAGATTACCTCTGGGATTGAGCATATATAATGTCGTTGATCATCCTTCAATGAAATGACACATGGACATAAATCATCTATAATAAATGAACTCTACATGTAATAATTATGATTAAGTCAATGTTTTGTTATATAAAATTTCGGTAAAATAGAGAATGTATATCATAACATTACCTTTAAATCATTCCAAAGGGTTTCTTTCATTATTGTTTTTTCTCCCCTTATGTGTAATAGACATTGTACGCATGAGTAGTCAAACATTTTAATTAGATTATGATCATATATTAGAAAAAATATAATATAATGGGGAAAAAAATAAAATAAAAAAATTGTTCACATTCTCAATGAAACCCCTTTTCTAACAATTTCAAGATTTTTGTTCCCATTTCGAGGATCCAAATACCCTCTCTATAGTCCCCACTAATGTAAAAGAAATTTTCTACTTTGGGACTGCCATGAAATAATTATTTATATACCAATTAAATGGTAATATTTGATTTTATTTTCATCCAACACAATAGTAAATTTAGTATCCAGTAAGAAAATTAAACAATTTTTGTTTGTTCGATCAGAGGAATAACTTACATGCCCTGCTTGTGATGTCATTATGATCAAGTCATCCTTTTACTCTTACAAACTCAAATTCACCTTCAAAGAGAATATTTCTTCTACTTTAACTCCATTAATATAGTCAACCCATTTGCAATAGAATAGTGGCATTTTTAATGTTGTAAAATACAAATCATATATCAGTTCTATAATGCCAAAATATGATATTTTTTGTAAATTGGTTTTATATACATGGAACTAGATATGAGAATAACTTCTACCAAAATATTAACACTAACTTTTTTTATTTTAATGAATATATCATGTTCTTTTTTATAGAATGTATAACCATTGATTACAAAACTAGTGTAAGATATCACATTTGAAACTACTTTTGTGGATATACATTTAATTTGTTCGGAAATGGAATTCATATTTTGATATAACTTTTTAAGAATTTGATCTCCGAACCATCCTATAAATTGTTGATTTGTGTATTTGAAATCCATCATGCATCCCTTGTTGGATTAAAATATATATGGATTTCTTTATTGGATTCAATGAATGGATCAACATCTTTACTATTATGTAATATGAAAACCTTTTCTTTCTCCCACTCTGTCAAGGTAATTGTAATAATATCTCTTTCAAAAATCCTTTTTCCCATATGGCATTCACTATGATGAGACTCTAATAGACTGATGCTTTCAACATCTAATATTTAATTTAAATGAAATTCAATTGATTATTCATCAAAATATTGCTCAGCAATACAAACTTCAGGATGACTTCGATTATTGATATACCATTTCAAAATAATTTATACCATTCAATGGGATACATCCATAGGTTATGGAAAACACCACATAGTTGAACCTCTCTAACCAAGTGATCAAAATAGTGGACCATTATATCAAAAAATTGTGGTGGAAAAACATATCTAATTTACAAAATATTATTGCAATGTCCTTATTCATGATGGGAATCTTCTCTGGGGTTACAACTTTAATGCATATGGATTTGAAAAAGAAGTAGAGTCTAATTAATGCATGTCATAAATTTAGAGGTAGAATGTTGTAGAATGAAACATAAATTAAATCATGCATCGAAACATGATTGTCGTGTGATTTCAGTTCTTATAACATCAAATTAGTCATTGAAATGACATTCATGATATTTGATGAATGTAGTTGTGGAACTTTTATGCAAGTAATGAAAATAAAAAATTACCATTTTTCCTATATAGATAGATTCTATGCTACTATAGGAAATAAATTCAACCTTTTACCATTCACATGGGTCTAATCTTCCCTTATCCCCATTTCATTCATGTCTAACCTAGACTTGATGTCTTCTTTTTTTTTTCCACTAAAATTTAGTATTGCGCAAATAACACTATCAAATTAATTTTTTTTTCAATATTCATGTCATCAAGAAAATGACTCACATACATACTATTAAAATACAGTAATTAAATGAAAATTTATTTCTTCTTCCAATATTATTTTCAAGGGTTTTTTATAATGGTTTATGAAAAATAGGGTCCATATTTATACGTTTTGGTATTGTTGATCTGCCATTACAAGAGACAGTGTTGTACATTGTTCAATATTCCCATCAAATAATTTCTTCTAGGATTGTTATTTATGCCATCGAGGTAAAAAATTATTTTTTGTATAAAAACAAAATCATTGAGGAATGTTTCAACTAAGCTGAGTATATGCATTTTTCACAAATCAAACACCCCAATATTCCTTAATTGCTAAGCGTGATAAATTTCCATTAGTGGGGAATTCATTTATTAATCTATACAACATGAACATCAATGTGAATTCATTACTTCTATGAGAATCATATATTATAACACATGTATCCCACATCAAATTGATATCTTTGATCAATGGATAAAAATAGACATCAATATCATTACCTGATAGCTTTGGTCAAGTTATAAGCACAAACAATATAATGTATTGGAGCTTGATGAATAACCATGGAGGAAAGTTATAATTTTACATCCTGATGTTTTATGTGCTTTGAGTATTACTAAATTCCTTGAAATGATTTATTCCTTCTATAGATAATGCAAGAATAAAGTTTCTCTAATCATATCCAAATTCATGAAACTCATAATCTATTTTCATCTACTAAGGATAATCTGTTCGATGGCATAGGTTCCCATATTTTATTATTATATATAAATTCCATGATAATTGTATCATGATTTATAAAAATTATTATATTCTTGTAAACCATGGAATGATAGGATTGTTCCATAAAAATTTGGAAGGACTTGATTCACTTTTCATGTATCGATTTTCACCACACATAGTGAGTTTTTTGACTGATTCATTGTCCTTATGTGGTAATACAAAATCATTTGTACAAGAAAATATTTTTTAGAGATAGTTCCCATTGAACATAACATTTTTAATTGTCATATTTTCATAATTCAAGATCTTTTTCTACTGGTATTATATCTTTTAGAAGACCAAGTAGTTCAATAAAGCTGTTGTTAGTCCATCTGCTGCCATCTTTCAAATTATATTACTTCAATATATCTTAAAATGTTGTGTATTTAGTACAACTGATATAAAATGGATTATTGAAACATCTATTTAACTCCTCAAACAACTTTTAATAATCATTATGGTAATCTTTAATTTCTATTGTCATTTCTTCTATGAAATCTCCATCATCATTTACAAAATTTATTCCAATAAAATGATTCATAAAATGTAGTATCATCCCAATGGATGTCCACATCAAGTTTTCTCCCATTTTTAGTCCAACATATATTGATTTGATATATTTTGGGAAAAATCTAATGTTCCTTCATCTTTTATGTGATAATTTGACTTGAATAATAACAACTTAAATAAGAATAGAGGAATTTAGTATGATCGTATGCATGCACTCTTGAATAATTTATGAAATATTTAACTCTAAATTTGTATTAATCTATCTAATGATTAGAATGCATCCATTTTTAATCACATCCAACATTTTAAGTTCATGAAGTATTAAATTTATACAATATATAAATAAATACACAAAAAATATCCATTATCAAAAGTGAATGTTGTAAACTTAAAAACACTAAAAAATAAAAAGACCCAAAACCTCAAAACCCCCTAAAAACCACGAAACACCTTAAAACATGAACAACCCTAAAACTGATAAAATCCATAAAAAAATAAGATCCTAAAAATGATTATAACCCTTAATAAACAAAAAAATCATATTTCTAATAAGGGAAACTCAACATTTGATTTTATCAAAGAATTTAATTATGTTGAAGAAAATGGGAAATTGAATTTTAGAAAATAATTAATTGACATAAAATACATATTAAAACCCCATGAAAAATTAAAATATAATATAGTAAATTAAGAAGTAATATGAAACTCAAATTTGTCAACAAGAATAATAAACTCTCACTCAATAAACTAGAAGATATAAAAATGTATTATAAAAAGTGATGTAGATACCGAAGGAATTATTAAATTTAAAATTAACAGTATATGAATATTTAGAAACATCTTAAGACACTTGGGAAGTCATATCACAACATCGACCCATCCCAAGGATATTAATGGTATTTCAATTGGATGTAAAATTAGCATTTACTAATGGATTATATGAATAAGAGGATTACATCATACCAAAATACCGATTTCTCATTATTTAATATGATTGTGATGTTTACAAATTGAAAAAAGTGATGTATGAATTAAAACAATAACTAAGAGCATGGTATTGAATATTATATGAATTATTAAATAATCCTTAATTTACAAAATATAGAATTTATCATAATCATTACATAAAATATAATTTTATGGATAGATTGAATGTTTTTATCAATATAGATGACATAATATATAGAGGTACAAGATATGATCAGTGGTAATAATTATCTACATTAAAGATTACCAATGATTAAATGTTGTTGATTAGTGAGTTGAGATTTTCCTTATTTTATATGTGACTCATGGATTTAATTGTATATTTATTTCCCAATCCATTTTTGTGAGGGAAGTGATATGTAGATATCAATAGAAAGTTTGAAAACCCAAATTGACACCCATTCAAAATTAAATAAAATTTTCAAATTTTGTGGTTGGAATTTCAATCTCTATCCTGGAGTTTGGGATATTCATTATATCCCAACTTTTTTGATAGTAATGAGGTTTGAAATACTATTTTTCTATTTTTCTTACAACTCGGTATCAAATTGATTCTAGGGAAATCCACTTGTTATTAGTGAAATAAATTCTCAAAAATGGTGTGAAATTTTTGGAAATCTACATTTCTGAGTACAGAATTGTAATGTATTATATTGGTATAATGGTCTTAAAGAAGATGTATAACTATAAAGGGGTAATCTCAAAATGATATTTTTATTAAAATTATTGTGGGATGTGGGGTCAGATAGTGATGAAAATTTATAATGTAGTTGGAAAATAGTTCATAGAATAATGGTATAATATTTCAAATATTATTATCAAAATGAAATAGAAATAATTTTTTATTAATATAAATATGGAGAGAAATTAAATTGATTTACTAATAGTATAGAGACATATGAAGTTGTATTATTGAGAAAAGTTAAGATACATTTGACAATAGATATAGTTTCCAAACTATCCAAAGAAAACCATATATAAAGCACCTGATATAGCCCATGGTAATGTCCAATAGACATTCTTGACCCCCCTAGTGCTGGAAACAAGCACCAGGGCATGAAAAACAACGCAAGTTGAATGATTTGTCCCAAAAAATTAATAAATCTTGTAGAAAGAAAATTTAAATAAAAACATCCATGATGCATCCATACATTGGATTCACACACCAACCAAGATAATTAGAAAAATAATATATGAATATTTATAATATAGAATAAATCCCTTAACATACCATCAACTCCCTCATAGACAAAAGACCCGGTTTCAATTTGTAAAATTTCAAATATATGGAATACCATTCATAAAATAAAGAATAAAAATGTTTATAATATATCTGGGCAATAAATTTGAGAAATTTCATCAAAATAAAACAACCAAATAAACTCCACATGATTCAATATGTCACCATTAATTCTAGAAATAAGAAAATATCTATATGAAATGACGAGTTGAATCAAAATTGGAAACTACAAAAATATTGAGGCCTAACTCGCTAGTATACAATCACTAGACCACAAATAATGATGGCATCGAAGAAGAAACAAAAAAAGAAACAAAAAATAGACAAAAAAATCAGAAGGACTACAATTCTTTTTTGAATAAAACTCTAAACCCTCTTCTGAAATACAAACTTAAATTGAAAAACAGATGTCAATAGAGATTTTTGAGAGGCATTTGAGTGGTGTGATTCATGGTTCGATTCACCAAGGAGGAGCGCTGATAGTGGGCGGATTCTACAGAGAGCATCTGATATCGCGATGGGTTCAAAAATGGGAAGGTATTTTAATTACATCAAGAAACATTTATTAGAACTTACAAATAAGGTCTCATAATGAGTAATTTTATCATCTCTTAAAATAATCAATGATAAATGTAGGTCTTTATCAGCGCTAAAAAAGCACTAATAAAATAAATATTTATAAGGGATAAAATTATAGCACTGATTAATGTTAATTTTATCAGTGCTGAAAAGGCCTCATATTAATTTGTATGAAAAAATAACTGAAAAATATGGTTTTATTGTAACACCCCAAGCTTCCACAATACTCTTTTCATTAAATAATACAATAGCGTGTGATGTATGCAACACCGAGTTCAAGTGCACCACGCCCTATCAAACCAGCCATTTAGAAAGAAGTTACAAATATTAATAACAAAATTTTGAAATATATATATACATATCACATATAATATTAATAATAATTTTCTGTTTTTCTTATAAATAATATAAGGCCAAGGTCAATTTTTCATATAAAAGATGTATTTTTATAAAAATTGCAGTTTTTTCACTGTTTAATGGAGAACCCTTTCTAAATAAAATATTTGACACTTTTATATGTTCAATTTGATGAAATTAAATTCATCTTTATAATAAGGAATTAAAATTTTGTTTGGATAAAATTTTGGTGTTTTTCTGATAACTTTCATATTTTGATGAACCAAGAAAGATATTAAATTTTAATTTAAAATAACTTTTTTAATCAAAATGATTTACAGTGTTAAGTAATAGATTTAAATATTTTTAAGAATATTTAGATTATATTTTTATCATTTAATCCAATGTTGTTCATTGGATGTAATTTCACTTTCATACTATACATAAACACATATCAATCTTTTGATTGTTTTTACCTCTCAAAAACCAGCATTCTGGTTTTGACATATATAATTAATTGTAAATTAATGAATACAACTTCTATGATTCGAATTTGGTAAAATATACATCATTTTTGGATTTGGAATATCAATATTATTTTTGGGGTGAATTTTTTGTATTTTTCTAAAAACATTCAATTTTTGAAGAATAGTGAAAAACAATGTGTTATGGTTTAAAAAATGAATTATTATTTAAATAATTATGTATTTTAATTAAATTTATTTTAAGTCAAAATAGATATAAAATACCTATATTAGTTCAATATAATTCATTGGAGTCATTTTATAATAAAACTATATGTATAACATTTTATAAATATTTTAACGTCTTTTACCCAACTTCTAGACTTGCTGTAAAATTTTCATAAAACATAATTTTACCAATTCTATGAATCGAATTTAAAAAAATCCATGTGACAAAGTTGAAATCAGTATGTAAAATGTGGTTTAACAAGATGAAAATAATTTTTTTAGAATTGTAACTTTTGAATTTTATTTACCATAGTTAAGAGTAAATATGGAAATTAAAGGTAAAAATGATATTATAATTACCCTAACACATGTCATAATTCTATTCTATAATTTTATTTAGACCTAAATAGTCTTTAAAAAGAAAAAATATGATCATTTCGGTCCACTTGGTTTAGATTCGGACATTGATTATTATTTTATTTAAAGAAGAGTTAAAAGTGTTGAATTCAAATTTTAATAACTAAAAGAATTATAATATAGGGTTATAAATTAGTTAATTTCTACTATAAATATTCATTATAAATATAAAAATATTTCCGAAATCATGATATTTTATTTATAGTTTTTATTCAATATATAATTAAATTTTTTTATGAAACAATTATGATTCAGTAATTATTATATTAATGAAATATTAAAATAACGTATATTATAAATATTAAAATAAATGTAAATTGACACTTTTTATGCATTAATATTTATTATAGGTTAATATTACCTATTAGGGTTGATACAAATTATTTATTTCTAATAAATAATATTGTTATGACTTTCACAAAAACCAAATACTAAATAATGTCAAAATTGTCATACATGAGTTTTTAAAACAAATACTATATTATTAAATGATATAATATTCCAAAAAATATAATGTTTGGTCAAAGGAATTATATAATAATATATAAGTAATTAATTAACTACTTGTGGTTTTCTTGAAAATTTATAGTAATTGTATTAACCATATAATATAAAAACACAAGGAGGCATGGTAAATGTAAAACTATTTAACCGGGAGCTAAATCTAAATGATAAGGTTAATATGGTGACCTAAACCTATCTAAGACCTATCGGTTGAGAGCTTTAATAACCAAACCCACCATATCCTAAAAATAAATCTGTTTGGTTCCATTATAATCTAAATACGATTGTATTATAAAATAATGTGACAAGGGTTTCCTAAAGTGACCCTCACCTCTATTATAAATGGGTACTTCCCCTTATCTAAAAATTACACCTCCAAGGTCATTTGGTCTGGCCAACCCCTGATAAAATATCCTCCCAAATACCATCAATTCAAACTATAGGCCTTACTTTGATCAGAAATCCAACCTATGGAGCCCTTTTGATCAAATCCAAAGGAAGAACTCGAAGAAGAGGTAATTAATTCATCCCCACTTTCTATGTTCTTTTCTTCTTCCACTTCCTCTTTCTTTGTTGTTTCCATACCAAAATAATACCTCCATAACCTTCTACTTACTGCGATATTTTTATAAATATGGGACAACCATATTTGTTATTCTATCCATCTTATAAATGACATAGTCACTATACATGCGTACGTACGACTTATCGTCTCCACGTCTTGGTGTAGTTTGTTATTCAACAGATAATTATTTGGATAGGCTTAATAATGAGAATAATTTATTTAAATAATAAATATAACATGTTAATGATTCTGTATATATGAAATACTATACAATTACATATGATTTCATCATCAATAGAATGGTATTGTTCCTCTCACGTATGTACGGATTACCGTATCCACAAACGTGATGAGATTTATTTACCATCGTAACCATTCAAGAATAAATATCATTTTATGATTAAAAAAATAAGGTTTAAGAACATAATATCATTCTAGATATGAATCAAATACATCCTTTTCATAAAAAACATGACTTACATAACAAAACATATAAAGAATAACGAAACAATTAACACCTGAAACACTGATACTACTGAAATATTATTTACAAATAAATTTTAAAAGATCATATATGATATCATATTTATGTATTTGGTTAATGTATAATTTAATTAAAATTATTTCACCATTATACTGGAGTTTAACATACCCTCATCTCTGGAAAAGTACAGTGTAAGGGGTTTCGTATATCACTTTTAATTCTGTGATATTTCCATTGTTCGCTGCATATTTATTTCATACGGTGTATTGTGTACTAACATTTGATATATAATATCATGATTCTTTTTTTTATTCATGGTATTTTGTGATTCATTTGGGGTTTATTAACTTTCGGTCATACGACTCGATTGATTACAACGTGGTAAAAGGTTTTTCATCTCTCTTTTATTTCGCTGAGATTCATGCTATATTTTCCACTATTTATTTTTGTGGGGTTTATGTACTACCGATGGTGGTTTTCTATGTGAAATATAATTTAAATTATGGGTATTTAAATATTAATTTAATTATCCATCTTTCATGAGATGTATGTTTCATAAGTTACCAAATCAGTAAGGGAATTTCTAATTTCAATTTCCACTTTTTGGGTTTTTCTTAAACTACATTGATTATTTTACTCCAATATTATGTGTGAAATCACTATTTATTTATTTATGTAGTAATTTTTACTCCACTTTGTGTGGATATACTTTTGATACACATAATAACTCTGTTGATAAATTCTGAAGTCATCAATATGTACTTGATAAGAGTGATCTTAACTCAATTTCGATTCATTGAGTTAAAAATCCAAGTCATTGGGGATGTTTTTACATGAATATGTGTGAATGTCCTCTGATTTATTTACACTAAATATCCAATAATATTAAGTGTATTTACATTTTTCACACATAATTATGTCATTGATTTGTCATTAGCATAAGGATACAATATTTATAAGGGATTTCATCTCAATTTACATTCCATTGAGACTTATTTTTTGTTATGTGCCAATTCAGCTGTATATAGTGTATATACATTACATTGACATAATATTTCATGAATCCATTTATTCTCAGGATATTATAAAATTTTGTTTACGTGAATTATTTTTATTCAAGTGTCGCTCATTTGGTTAGGAACTCTAATTAAAATATCATATTAAATGTTTTAAATATTTATTCTCCTAAATCATTATCATTAATTTCAATGTTTTAGAAATGTTTTTACGGATATATTTACAAAGAAATGAATGTTTTAAAATTAAAATTCCTTTTAAAAGTTTTATAGTGGTATGGGGAACATTTATTCCAAAACATATTTCTAACATACTCATGATAAATAGTGAGACTTTTAAATGCTTTCAAGAAAAGGGGGATATTTCTCTCAAATAGTTTTACAAGTTATTTTTATCTACGTCAATATCCTTCATTATTCTTTATTGAGGTTGATATATTGTAATACAATATTACATATTGTATAAAATGGGTTATTTTTTTCTTTGGATGTGCTATTTTTCTACCATTCATGATTTGTGGGTAAAATATTAACATTTCGTATGCCTGTTTTAATACGAATGCTTATGTTAATCTTCAACTGTTTTATGTGAGAAATGAATTGGACGTAGTAAGTGATGGGTGTTGCATGCTATAGCTCCATAATGCATTGGTAGGTCTCTTGATACAAACTAGTTTTTTGGCACAAGGCCTTGTTAAAATATTATTTTGTAGTCTTGGTACAAGGCCTTGACTTTGTGGTTATGATGTACGACATTGTGCATTCCATAATTATGAAATTACCTATTGATATTACATGTGAATATTCAATTGGTAGAATATCCATATGAATCAGTAAATGGAATTTCGTAGATCTATATTTTCTGTATTACGCTAAAGTTTAAGTTTAAAAGGGCTTTGTTTTAGACTTATACATTGCCTTAAATGTTTATCCTTGTTTATGAATGTTTCCGCTATATTAATATCTATACTGATCATCTGAGCTAACCCCTTTCTATGTTATATTTTTTCTATGATTTTAAGAAGTATATCATGATTAACCTATTGGAATAGGTGAAAGGATTTGAGTTTGTTCAAAGGGGACATAATGTTGTTTTTCATTATTTTTTGATGTAATTAAAAACTTATGTATGTATCTAGTACTTCCAAGGCTACTAAAATAATCAGTGCTTTGGGAAATGATATCTTGTGATCATTATAATGATATGTTATTTTTCCACGACTCTAGGGAACTAGTTTTGGGGCGTTATAGTTGGTATCAGAGGAAGTTTAGTAAAATCCTTGGAAACTATATTTAGAAACAAAACACAGATTAGAGAAAATTACCCAAAGATATACTTTTGGAATTAGTATAGAAGAACATCCGAATTTTTTTTTCTAATGTAAAGTTAATGTGGTTTTTCCAATAAATACATCAATTTCTTGAAACGTGTAGGTAGAGGCGGCTCTGGCACAAATGTACCTAGGGGTAAAACCTAAAAACACCATATTGAGATATAATCTAACAGGAACTGGTGCATGACAATGGACCTTGCCGCACTCTACGTTACAAAACTCTTAGAGTATATTCTTAGGATAGTTCACATTTTCATTACAAACTAAGTTGAAGGATTTTAATTTAAGATGTGAATAAATAACCTTGGTTAATATTAAGGTGTTTTAGATTAAAAATAAGATTTCATGATATTCTCTAAATGATTTTATGACTATTGTTACTCACATAATTCTTTCTTGTTTTAGTCAATAGATGGATTCCAAGTAATTAATATTAACATTGAACTTGATGTACAAGTTGGGCCCGGTGGGGGAAATGAACAATGAAATGGGATGTTAATAGGAGTTAAATATATCATGTTCATGTAAAATCAGTTTTCCAAAAATATTATCAACACCATATATATTAACCAAATCCAGGATGCAATAAAGAAGAGAAAGTTGGTGAATGATAATAGTTCCAGTAGTGGAGACCGTGGAGAAAAGGGATCATAATTTTTATCATGCAGAAAATGTTGGAGGAGACACCAAGGAAAGTGTCTCAATAGAACACATTAATTCTTTATATGTGGGAAAGAAGAACATAACATAATTAATTACAGAGGAAAGATGAAGATTACTATAAAAGAAAATAAAAATGATCCCAAGAATCCATTTATAGTCATTTTCCGTAAATTTAGGGGACATAGGCATTAACCAAGTCAATTACCTATTCTATTGGATAACCTCTTTTTCATAGAATAACCTATGTGGAAATAAATGGATGGAGAAATATTTAAAATTATTAGTGCTATTTGTTAATTGGATTGCTATGGATTATTTTTCTCATGTACGTGTAAACTTATAGTTTGTTATGTGAAAATTCTATTAAAGGAAGAATTATATTTTCTTTTGGATATATAGATATAAATAACTATTTGAGTTTATGTGATCCTGGATTTTGAGGAAATTACATGTTATTAATTTTTGGGATGAAAATATGAGTTATGAGAAAACATTTGTGGTTAAATTCTATTTTGGTTATTCTGAGGAATTTATCTCATTTTTAAAATGTTATAACATATTTTTTTTAAAAAAACAACACATATACCATAAAAAAACCTTTCTCGTTAGACAAAACTGTGAGAATCGAACCCACAACCAAAGTGCAGCTGGTATTTATCACCTACAACTAGACTCTGTGAAGTACCTGGTTAGTGTGTCTAATTATTTTTCGTTAAATGATTTTATTGATCAATAATAAGTTGATTTCGGATGTTATGTTTTATTACATATATATCCTTAGTGTAGGAAAATGATTTGGTTATTATGTAATAAATGTTATTTTGGAAGATGTTCACTCTGTTGGGACACTATATGCCTGGATAAAATATAATACTTTGGGACTTTATTTGAGGAGTAATGGTGCATTTTTATCTATGTTTTTATTTTGAATTTATAGTGATTTGGGTTATTTATGGAAATGATTAACCTATCATAGTGAATATGTGATTAGGTTAATTAATTTTAAGTAAGTTTCATTTAAAGTAGTCAATGTTATTTGGAGATATAATTTAATGTGGAAGACTATGTAATGAAATCCTTCTGAGTTTTGTGTTTCATTCTTAGTTTGAATTATATTATAGGATATTATCTACAATTTTTTATTGAATGGTATTTATTTATCTTTTGGTATTTTTGTATTATTTTTATAAATTAAGATTAGTATTTATTTTTGTAATGGAGTATTCTTCATGGGAATCATATGATCTTGTACAAACCATTTTGGATTTAGTTAATCCCTAAAGACAGGGGAGATATATAGTTAATCTTTTATGGATTATTTGATTCTCAATAAGTTGATACTATCACTTTAGTTGTGACCAAGTCATATGGATTAATCATTATTTGGAGTGAAATATGAGTTTGTGTTAGAAATTAGTTAAAGTATGGAACTCTACTTATCAAGTATTTTTTCTCTCTTATTATATGTAGAAATTAATTTGTAAACCTTAGTAAAACAGACATAAACCCAAAAATGTGTTATCTTAATAGCTTATTCTATTCATCATAGATTTATGGATTTGAGTCCCTCAATTTTCCATTCACTTGTTAGTGATTTAATACCTCAATAACTCCATATTAATATTTACCTTTTCCATCCAATAATAATTTCCACCAATGTTCTTCTATTTGAAATCCTAATTTGTTGGTGACTTTTTCATTTCTCTTTCCCTCTTATTAAGACTAAATATTATTAACCATATTTCCGATGTTTTTTTTCCACAAAGGTATTTTATATTTTTAACCATTTATTTACGATGAACAATTTCAAATTGGGTGGACATAATTTATTTAAGGAGGTAAGAATGTAACATCCCAAGCATCCACAATACGCTTCTCCTTAAAAAATACAACAATGTGTGATGTTTCCAACACCAAGTTCAAGTGTACTATGAGCTATCGAACTAGCCATTTTGAAAGAAGTTATCAATATTAAAAATAAAATTTTTAATTATATATATATACCATATTATTTTAACATTCTTCTTTTCTGTTTCGTAGACATAATATAATGGCAAATACAATTTTTCAGATAAAACAAGTATTTTTAAAAAAATGCAGTTTTCCAGATCTTAAAGGAGATCCCTTTTAAATAAAATATTTTAGACTTTTAAATATTAAATTTGATTAAATTAAATTCTTATTTAGTATAAATACATAAAAAGTTAGTTTGGATAAACTTTTGGTGTTTTTCTGTTAACTTTCATATTTTCAGGAATAGTGAAAGTTATTAAATTTTAATTGAAAACATATTTTTTTATTAAAATAACTTATAGTGTAAAATTATACTTTCTAATGGTTTTTAAGTACAATTAGATTATACTTTTATAATTTAATCTAATTTTCTTCATTGTATGTAATTTCACTTTTAAACCGGACATAAACACATTTCAATATTTTGATAGTTTTGACTTCTCAAAAACCCACTTTCTGGTTGTGACAATGAGAATTAATTTTAAACTAATTAATGAAACATATATGTTTGGAATTTGGTAAAATAGACCTCATTTTTTGATTTGAAATATCAAAATTATCTTAGGGTGAAGTTTTTGGTTTTTTGGAAAACTTTCAATTTCTGAAGAATAGTGGAGAACAATGCCTTATTGTTTAAAAACAAATTTTTATTTAAATAATTATTTATTTTATTTAAATTTATTTCAATTTAAAATAGAAACATAATTCATATATTAGTTCAATTTAATTCTTTGGAATCATTTTATAATAAAATCAAATGTATAAAATTTTATTGAATTTTTTTAAGGTCTTTTACCCACCTTCTAGGCATGTTAGTAAATTTGTATAAAACATAATTTCACCACTTCTGTGAATAAAATTTCAAAAATCTGAGAGAGACCTTTGAAATCAGTAAGTATAATGTGGTTCAATAATATGAATATAATTTTGGGTGAATAGTAACTTTTGAATTTTATTTACCATGGTTAAATAATAATAGGTTAATTAATTGTAAAAATGATATTATAATTACCCTAAAACATGTCATAATTCTATTTGATAAGTTTATTTCGACCAAAATCATCCATATGAATAAAATACGATCCTTTTGGTCCACTTGGTTATGATTAGAACATTTATTAATATTTTATTTAAAGAATAGTTTAAAGTGTTAAATTGAAATTTTAATAACTAAAACATTTTTAATATAGTGTTATACATCAAATAATTTCAAATTTAAATTTTCATTAGAAAGATAAAACAATTTCCTACTTCATGATATTTTATTTATAAATTTTAGACATTATATAATTAAATTTAGTTATGACTCAATGACGACGTAGTAATTACCATATTAAAAAAATATTAAAATAATTGATATTATAAATATAAAAAAATGTAAATTGAGTCTTTTTAGGCATTACACAACTTTTTAGGTTATTATTAAATGTTATGGTTGATTAAATTTAATTTTTTTCTAAAAAATCATATTTTTATGACTTTCACAAAAACAAAATACTAAATAATGTTAAAATTGTTATATATGAGTTGTTAAACAAGTACTATATTATTAAATTATATAATAGTCCTAAAAATTTAACGTTAGGCCAATGGAATTATATATTAATATATATTTCATTAATTAACCACTTGGGGTTATCTTGGAATTTTATAGAATGTTTATTGACCATATAATATAAAAATACAAGGAGACATGGTAAATGTTAATCTATTTAACCAAGAGTTATATCTAAATGATAAGGTTAATATGGTGACCTAATCCTATCTAATACTTATTGGTTGAGAGTATTTCAACCCCACACCACCTTAGCCTGAAAATATATATTTATAGATACATTATATATAGAATATGATTGTCTAAAAATATAATATTTCAAGGGTTTCCAAAAGTGACCCTCACCTATCTTATAAAAGGGTACTTCCCCTTCTCTCAAAATCACACCTCCAAAGCCATTTTGATCATCCAAAACCTAATCAAATATCATATCAACATCCCTCATTTCAAAATAAAGGCCTTAAGTGGATCAAAATTCCATCCTAAGGAGCCCTTTTGATAATAATTATGTATATGGTTAATGTATAATTTAATAACAATTATTTCTCCATTATACATGAGGTTAACGTACCCTAAACTATGGAAAAGCACAGGGTTAGCCTTTTTTATCTCACTGTTAATTCCATGAGATTTCTATTATTCGCCACTTATTTATTGCATGTGGTGTATTGTGTACTGCAATTTGATATATATTTTCTTGTTTCTATTTATATTCCTGGTATTCTATGAATCATTTGGTGGTTACTAACTTTTGGTTATACGACTCAATTGATTACAATGTGGAAAGGGGTTTTCACCTCACATTTATTCCAGTGAGATTCATGCTATATTTTCCACTATTTACTTTTGTGTGGTGTAAGTACTACCCATGGTTGTATTATTTGTGTAATATACTTTAATTTATGGGTATGTACATATATATTTTATGATCCTTCTTTCATGGGATGTATGTTTTGTATGTTACCAAATCGGTAAGGGAATTTCTAATTTCAATTTTCACTCATTGGGTTTTACACAAACTTCATTGATTATTTTACTCCATGATTATGTGTGTATCAAAAGTATATATATATGTATGTATTTAAAATTATAATTATAGTAAATGAACATTAATAAATATATTAATTTATGTTTTGTTATAAATATATTTTTAACATTTGGAATGAATAGCGAATTTTACGTGCATGCATATATGTCAAAAATGAGTGAAATTAAAAAAATTTAGAATTTGTACACTTTAACAATATTAAAAAAATGGAAATGTTTTCTATGTGTGCAGTGAATATAAAAATGCATTATTTACGTATATCCGAAATCAATATAACATAGATTTTTTGTATGTGAAATTGAAAAATCAAATGATATTCAATTATATGTTGAGTACTATGAAATTAATCAATATTTATATTCATATTAATTTTTTAATTATGATCCATTATTCAATACAAATATGACTATTTAATGTAATGCGCATGTAGTTGGCGTTTGGCTTAGTGGTAAGCACCCTGTAATAAGACATGGAAAATGGGGGTTCAAAACACATGGGGCGCAGGGCACTGTAGCAGTACTGTAGCGGTACTGTAGCAGTGGCAGCAGTATTCATCAGCGGGTACTGTAGCGGCGGCATGGCACTGTAGTGGCGACAGTACTGTGCGGGTACCGTAGCAGTAGGTTACTATTCACAGAATGTGAATTGGGCATAAAATTTGGGCCTACGGGCTATGTAATGGGCTACAAGCCCACTGGGCCTTTGGGCTATTTAACGGGTTTCCCTCTACCCAGTTAAAAGAGGACTTTGCTTTGATTTAACAATAAAAATGAGGCTTCAGCCCCACCCTTTAAAAAAATGTAATGTGCATAAATATTTTGTAATATATAAATCCTATTTATTTAAATTAATATATATATATATAATATACAATTTAATAAAATTAATTATAAAAACCAAAACAATTATAATATATTTAATATTTAATAATGTATAAATAATTTATTCATTTTTATAAAAAAAATTAACAAATAAAATTTGTATTTTTTTAAGAAACTCATTTTATATTATTAATTTATTTAATTATTTAATTTTATTCATTCAGATCATTATCAGTGCTACAAAAAAATCTCTAATTAAGGATACCCTTAATCATCAATCAAAATAAAGCACTGATAAATGTTTAAATTTATCCATGGTTTTCTTAGTATTTATAAATATTCCATTTACCAATGTTTTTAAGTGCTGATAAATACTAGTGATGTTAAATTCAGATTCTGTAGTAGTGAACCACTAAGTTCACCATGTTGAATTCATAGAAGCTACCAACATCCCTCACATAGGACATTGTACAAACTTGATTTCCAAATACAGTTGGTCATTTGAAGTTTTAGACCCAATGGAAAATAGGAACTCATATTTTTCGAGAGAATGAGAGGTGTGGCTCATCCTACCATTTTGGGGGGAGTTATTTCTTATTCTGGGACACTATTACATATTTAAGATATGTTCAATAATCTCTTCCTAATGTCAATATGGGATTGGTTACCCTAATGAAATGGTCAGGTTTCGAAATCCTTTTATGTTTAAAGATTGGTTCTATTAAGGATACCATCTATATTTTTTTAAAGGTTATTCATCCATTCCCCATCATTTCATATCAATTGGTAGATAATTATATTTTGGAATCTATACAACAATGAACTATGGAGTTTACTATAATCAAGGGAGGTGATTGACATTTCATGGATGGGGTTGAACCTTTATGAGTAATCCTACGTATCCAATTTATAATAGCAATCAAAACCCACATAGTTCATTCGAGCTATGTAGTTTAATGTTATACAAACTGGACACATATGGGGAACCTAGGAACTAGGTATAGATCTTGAGTCATAGGAAGGCGTCTTACGTATCCTAGATATAATAGGAACCACATTCATCATAGTTTGATATACCCAAAACTACAGCTGATCAGTGACTGATAATTGATATTTATGAGGGTTATTTACCTACTGATTACCAATATGGGAATTTCTATCGTACCTACACTAATGTGTGTGCCCTTCTATATGGATAATAATGTCATGTCACTAAATTGGTCTTACACACTAAAGATTCCCTGTATATGAGAGATTTCTGATGTGAGTGACATGATCCTTACTAATCCCAAAGCCCAATTGATCCATTCTCAGTGTGAGAATTAAGGAATAATAAGGGACCCATCTCTCTACATATTAATAGGGGGCTTATACACCAGGGTGTCCCTAATAGGGTGTCTGACATTGAACTCGGGCCTTATAAAGGAATCCAACATATACTACTTATAGTAGGATCATATTCCTTGTATTTTAGTATACAACTCAATCCACTGATGGATAAAGAAGAATTCTAAACCCACAAGAGAGTCTTGATACCATGGGATAGAGTGTCCTAGGTGTGGAAGGAGATACACAATAGTATAAACCTATTGGACCTCATCCATTAGGAATAATTCATACATACCATGTTTAGACATGAAATAGAGTTCTCATATTTAAATTAATCCTCAACCATATGATAGGTTTGAGGTACATGATTGAATAGTTTGGAATTAAACATAAAATGATTACAGTTTACAAACCCACTCCTCAAACTTTGATGGAAATGGAAGGATGATAGCCTCATATGATGAATTCAGTCCCATGTGTTTAAATATTTGAGATATTGAGGTACACACACTATTGTAGATCACCATTGGAGCTTGGGTTATAGAAAGGAATTGTACATTGCCATTTGGGATAGGAATCCGTTTCTTTGTGGTTCGATTTCGGGTATTCCTAGAAATTTCTTATAAGAAATTTTTTAATATCCCAAGGTGTCTTCTTAATTTGTCCACACTTTCTACCTGATATTTTTGGTGGTGTCTATCTGACATTTCTAAGGATTTATGAACATGTACCGATTGACTATATGATATTTCCAAACACATTATCAAGATCCAGTTGACTTTTATAGAGGACGTCAGATGACCTTGATACCATGTTCCTAAGACTTCAAGATACCATTATGTATATTCAATATGACATCAAATGGAAAGGGTAACATAATGAGAGGACTCTGAAATACTTGGTTGACATTTCCTAGGGCTGTCACATTACTTGAGAGAGTTTTCTAAAGCCAATCATGTTGCTTGGCTGATATTCCATAAAGACTTCAGAAGACGTGGGATGTATGTCTAATGAACTTCAAAATACAAGTGAGGAATGTGCAAAAGACTTTACATCAATTGATAAACATTCCATGGTGTTGTCACATGAATTCAATAGGTTTAGTGAAGCCCCTGATGCATTCTCATTAAAGTTGTCATATTCATCATCACTTAATAATTCTATCCATTATAGTAATTATTGAATATGTATCTTAAGGGTTTTAAAGCATTTGAATGTTTTGATTTCACATGACCAAATTGACATATGAAAATTATTTCAAATAATCTAGATTCCTTACGGAAATTACATCATATTATTTACAGGGTTATCATGAAAATAAAATATTTATGATGCATGATCCATTAGGCCATTCCCTAGATATTATCTGCTAGAATAATTTTGTGATTGCATGACTTTACACATTGAGAACTCTGCTCTTCTGATCTCTCATGGGTGTAATCATTGTTATATGAATTCTAGTCATAATAATTTTTTTGGGGATGTGGAATTTATTGGCCTCACTACCATAGTTATACAATGCATTGCACTGAATGTATATTGCTTATATTCTTTTCAGTCAATGGAGGTAATATCACATCATGAACCTCACATGATTCTATTGTAGGTTATCCATGGCATCACATGAAGAATCAATGATCATGAGAACACTCCATTATCTCCACGTTTATTGGACCAAATAAATATCAAAAGAATTTCATGTAACATAGTTAACATGTCAACAAAACTTTTCATCATTGAGAGGACATGTTAGATAGTATTTGGGAGATTGAGACCCTTTGGAAAATAATTTTCTGTGATTGAAGAAGACTCATCTAGTGCTCTTTAAGAGAGAAGTATGTTTGGTTAGGTGCCTCTCATAAGATAAAGGGGGCTTGACATGGGGACTTGACGAGACTGAGCTAGCTTTTCAAAGGGACTTCATGGGAAAAATGATAATATAAAAAGGCACAGAAACCATTTCTAATCAATATTATCTTATCCACCATATATAAGAGGCTTCCACTTTTTTCACATTTTATTTTCATCCTTATTTTTAATGGATCTTTCACATATCAGGTCTTCGCATGATCAATAATGGATCACACGATGGAATGTGGAAATTTCCATTGATTATATCTCTACATTCCTATGATGAATCATCTGATTAATGAGAGATCTTACAATGGTGTGTGAGTATTTCCACATATAGACACCCAGTTGTTTGTGGTGCATCACATGATCAATGTTGGCCTCATGATGGTACAGTAGCATTATCATTAATAATAAAACCAATTTTCTATGGAGCTAAATGGGAATCACTTGATTTAATTGAAATTTATAGGCCCTTTATATGATCAAGGTAACTTGCCAACATGATCTAAGATGAAAAGGATAACATGTCACTAGGAAAATCCATGGGGTTTCCTGAATCACATAATCACCACAACTGATAATAAACATAACTTTCTATCTTATGATGCTTCTTTCTTTTTCATCCTTTATCTTTTGAGGGGATTTGTTTGTTACTGTCAGACATATATCGGAGGAAGAGTCACATAATCATAATAACATTCCTAGAATCCTTCACATGACCATCTATTCTTGTCTAGAAACCTTTCCATGAACATGATGATTTTTTGACGTTATTTACGTGATCATAATAAGATCACGTATATTGTATGATCCATTATCATGAAATTCCTAGGTAAATGAGAGTTCATTTACTCTTATAGGTTATGTGATCGACAAGATTCTACCACCAATAATTCATGTTACTTGTTCTTTTTTCTTGCAGAGAAAATAATACCCACACTCTGGGTATTTCTTCAATCTCTGAATTTCCTATGATTATTTAGCATGAAAAAAAAGTTCCCCCTAAAAGGAACATGGTCCAAAAGGATAATGAATTGGTTCTGAGGAAAGCAAATCCTTTCTTGAGTCCCTGGGGATTTCATTGATTAGTGAATATGATGAATTTTTTACTTCTAGGTGGCCTTTGGTATTTGAAGAAGCATCCTATAAGTGGGGGAGAAAGGGGCTGGCTCAATTCACATGAAAATTTGAATTATATAGATCTTTTGATTTCTCCCATTCTGTGATTTCTCTACAAAGCCTCATCAAAAGATCCTTTTCACAAGTCCTCTCCATAAAAATCGATCACAAGACCGTTTCATGACACAATTTAATGAGATATCACCATGTAACTTATTTATCTTATTTCATGTTAAAACAAATCAAAAACTAACCATAAATGTTTTTTATATCCCTTGAACCATGACCTCATACATATGGTTGTCATACATTTAGCACATGATCCTCTGTCTTGATCATGTGATCTCTTGGCCCTCACGCAGTTCACATGACTCTCTCACAGTCACAAGATCTACAATCTTATAACAGATCATGTGTTCGAGAGATGAATCATGGTTTATGTGATTCATGAAGTTCTCTATGGGTCATAAAAATCTCAATACCCATATTCGGTTATGTGATTACTAATCTCTACTTGGTTTATGCGATTCTCATGATGTTGTTAGAGTAATGCACCTCTTTTGGAAAGGTTATCCCTCATCTAACAAGTGATTATTGTTTTTATAGATGGATAATTTTTCTTAGACCTCCACCAAAACATCCCTTTAGAGGTCCATTACATCTGGTAATCTATATGCTAACCCCCAGTATCACGTGACATTTGATAATGAGGATTTGAAGTATTTTATACTTTATAAACATTATTTTATTCCTCATCACATTGCACGTCTACAAAATGCATCCTTAAAATCCCTTTAATATTCCTTTATTAGTGATAGAATAGGGAAAACTAACTCAACTCAGTTAAAAGGCCAATGTTTTATAAATTCTAGACAAGTGAAAGAAAATGGAATCATTATCAGTAAAAATAAAATTTCTGATAGAAGTAACCATTTATCACTGCTTTTGGAAGTACGGATAAATATTCCTTTATCGGTAATTTAAAAATCACGGATAAAGGATTCCAGAATAGACACATCTACCAGAATCTATAAATGACTCATTTATCAGTGATTTTATAATCATGGTGAAAGATACGTTTTTCGGTGCATGTAAAAGAATGGACAAAGGCTATATTTATCAAGACATTTAGTAGTAGTGTCAATGGTGAAAAATGCAGTGTGATTTTGCATCACACTACAACACCAAAAATAGGTTTACTGTGTTGTTACAACACATTTCCTCACATTAAATTGATAATAGATGAACAAAATAAGATAAAAATACTAAATTTAAATGAAATAAAATTTCTAATAAAAAACAAGAAAAAAACACTATTATAGAGTATGTGAGTCATTTTTTTTATAAAATTTATATAAATTTTGAATAAAATGTTCATTTGGAGTCATCCCAGTCACACAATGAGTTTAATTGCGGTGTGACTAATTATTACACGTCAAAAATGTCTTAAGGATCATTATTTGGAAGTACTAAAACAATCCGAATTCATTTTCTTGGTTTTGAGTATGAGAGATGTTTTTTGATTAAAATAAATGTCAATTTGGAATAAAGGGGAAGCATTTAGAGTCATACGAGTCACACCATGCCTCATATTGAGATGATGATGACTTATACATGCCTAAAAGGTCTCATGGATCGTTGTATTAATGTATAAAAAAATCATAACGTGTTCCCTCTATTTTGATTATGTCACTTTTTTTTCCACTAAAATGAAATTTTAAACTATAAAAACACACTTTGATCCATAAAAGTGGCATCATGTGTGAGTTTGACAAGATACCAATTCTTACACATCAAAAAAAAAATTACAAATTGTCTCTTAAATCATCAAGACAATCCAAGTTCATTTTCTGTGTTTTCGTTGAGTGAAATGTTTTTGAAATAAAATGTCAATTTTAAACTGATAACATGCACTTCGAGTCATACAGTCACATCGTGCATCATATTGATGTACAATATATTTTTACACATCCCAAATGTCTTATGGATCATTTTCCTAAATTACTAAAACAATATGAAATAATTTTATAGGTTTTGAGCATGTCAATTGTTTTTAAACTAAAATTAATGTCAATTTTGATAAAAAAATATGCACTTGGAGTCATATTGGTAACACCCAGCATCATATTGAGGTGAGGGTTAGTTCTACACATCCCAAATGACTCATGTGTCATTTTAGTAAAGAATAAAATAAATTTGAATGTGTTTCTTCTATTTTGAGTAAGCCATTTCTGTTTTTTATGAAAATTTTTGTTTAAACTAGAAACATACTCATTGAGACATATAGGTGGAATTATGCATGGGATTGATATGATACTGATTCATACAAACCAAAAATTAATTATGAATCATTGTCCCAAATTTTCTATACAACCTCATTTTTTAGTGAGTGACACTTTTTTGAATTAAAATTTAAATTTTATACTGATTATAGACACTTGGGGTCATAACGGTCACACCATATGATGGATTGTGGTGTGACTGATTCATACACATAAAAAATGACTTATATTTCATTTTACTAAAGTATCAAAGAAATATGAATGTTTTTCCTCGGTGTTGAGTATGTGATTAGTTTTATAAATAAAAGTTTTGTTATTTTTGAATAAAAAGTCAAAACTAAAGTCATATATGTGACAAAATGTGTTTGATTGTGGTGTAGCTGACTATTCATGTCCCAAATAACTCTTGAACCATTTTTGAAAAGTATCAAAACAATTAGAATGTGTTTCCACTATTTTGATTAGGCCAATTTGTTTTACTAAAAGGTCATTTTAAATTCAAAACAATAACTTTGAGCCATGTAGGTTTCATAGTGTGTGGGTTTGACATGATAATCTCTCATACACTTCCAAAATTAATTATGCATCTTTGTACCAAATTATCAAAAAAAATCTAACGCATTTTCCATGTTTTTAATAAGTGACACTTTTTTGTATTGAAATGTCAATTTTAAACTAATAATGGACACTGACAGTCATACTGGTCACTTCATAAGTTGGATTGAGGTGCGGCTAATATCTATACATCACAAATGTCTTATGAATCATTTTTAAAAATTACCAAAACAATCTTAATGTTGTTATGAGGTTTTGAGTATGTCAGTTTTTTCATTAAAATTAATGTCAATTTTGAATAAAAACTGCACTTGGAGTAATTCTGGTCACACTGTCCCTCATTTTTAGGTGTAGATGATTTATGAGAGTCTCAAATTACTCAGGAATCATTTACCAATGTATAATAATAATAATAATTCATTTCCCTTGTTTTGAGTATGCCACTAATATTTTTTTACAAAAATGTTATTTTATGTGGGAAACATGTACTTTGAGCCGTATATGTGGCAATGTGTGTGTGGTTGACATGAGACAAACTTAAACATGTCACAAATGAAATATGAATTGTTTTCCCAAATTATAAATAATATCCAAGAATGTTTTCTCGATTTTAAATGAGTGACACTTTTTCGTATTAAAATGTCAATTTTAAACTATTAACAAACACTTGGAGTCATACCAGTCTCACCATAACTTTGATTATGGTTAGGATGATTCCTACACATAAAAATTGACTTATGGATCATTTTACTAATATACTAAAATAATTTGACTGCATTTTCTCAATGTGAGTTTTTTGTTCATGAAAATAATTTTAGTTTTGAATTAAAAGGCATACTTCGAGTCATACTAGTCACACCGTGTGCCGGATTGAGGTGTGGATACAATTGACACCTCCCAAATGGATAATGGATGGTTATAAAAAACAACTAACATAATCAAAACGTTTTACTCTATTTAGAGTATGCCACTTTTTTTTTACTAATATGTCATTTTAAACTAGAAAAATGCACTTTGAGCCATGCATGATGAATCGTCTGTGGGATTGACATGAGACTGATTAATACATCTCAAAAATGAATTATGATTCATGGTACCAAATTATAAATACAATAAGAGTATGTTTGATCATATTTTAGTGAGTTTTACTTTTTTGTATTAAAATGTCAATTTTAAAATCTTAACAGAAAATTGGAGACATACTAGTCACACCATGCATCAGATTGAGGTGTGGATGATTCCTACATGTCACAAATTATATATTGATCATTTCCCTAATGTAACAAAAGAATTCTAATGTGTTTTCTTGGTTTTGTGTATGTGAGTTGTTTTTTCCACTAAAATAAATGTCCATTCTGATTAAAATGACACACTTGGAGTCATACTAGTCACACCGTGAAATAGATTGAGGTTCATATAATTTAAACACATCCCCAATGATTCATGGATTGTTTTTATAAAATATAAAAATCATTCATAATATGATTTCTCTTTTTTGAGTACATCATCGTTGTTTTTTTATTAAAATGCAATTTTAAACTAGTAACATGCACATTGAGACATACTAGTTACATCATGTGTGGGTTTGACATGAAACTAATTCATATAGGTAACAAATGAATCATGAATAATTTAACAAAATTATCAATGCATGTCATGAAAAACATTATTTCAATAATTCACCTGAACACTTTCAGAATATCTCTTATCTAAAGTGAAAAGTAGTGTGATCACTTTTAAATAATTGTTCCCAATAAAAATCATTGTATGATACTCATTGTACATCATTTCCCAAAATTTTATTGTTTTCAAAACACCTATATTTATCCTCCTCTACCTAATTATCCTCCTATATCTTCACCTCATCCACCTCCTATATGTCCGTCTCCGAATTTGACTCTACCTCCAAATATACCTTTTCATATGCCTCTACCTCCACCTCCTACTCCACCTCTACCTTCATGATTTCCCAAAAATTTTATAGTTTTCATTTATTCTATTCTAAAAATATTTATTTTTTCTATTATATTTCATATTGATATAGGGATCATAAATAATATATATGAATTATGACACTAGTGCATCACACCCCAAATATATTTTGAAGTTAGTAATTTTTACTAGATCAAAAACAAAGAAGGTAATCTACTAAATTTATTATCAGAATTAATTTTGAAAAAAAGTACACATACCACAAATCTATAAATAAATTGATTTCTTCTTTTGAGTAACTAGGCTATCGATAGTCTTGATAGTATTTAGAAAATATATACAATGAAATGATTACGAAAAATATTTCATGAAACACTAAATGCCTTTTAAAATTATTTATTGGGTGATATAGTATATTTCATGTTTTAGGATTTCTCTAATATATTATCAATATAATAATCATAATCGGTGTCACTATAATGTTTCAAAAACTGCATAAACCATGACCCAAAAAAATTAATTATTTTGAAATGTTTTGATAGTAAAATATTTCTACGTATAAATTATATTGTTTCTATCTGTAGTAATCCACATTCATTATATTTTGAAACTCAAACATCATTCCATGATCTAACATGTATTTTGAGACCTACCTATAATAAAACAAATCTTTTCGAAACTCATACTGTACATATAATTTAATATTTAAATATAAAATGTTGATTAATGTGCATAACATATTCACAATACACATCATATGTGGTTAGTAGGATGCATATCCATGCATTGTATCCAAAAAATAAATGATTGGGGTATCCTTATTGACTTCTAAAAACATAAAGTGCATCCTAGAAAATAGTTTTTAAAAGTAAAAAGTAAAAATATATTTAATTTGATTAGATTTTAAAGTTTTACATTTCCATTGTATCCATGAAAATGAGTTTGTCGTTTGATGGTTTTTTATTAAACTCTTTATTTAACTAATATTTTTTCTAATTAATTGCTTCCTCATTCAAGGTAAGTTATTATATAGAAATGATTTATGGATTAATGAATCCAAATCATGTTTCAGATGATCTTCCCTTTATATAGTTTTGATAGAAACTTATGTACAAAATATGAACAATTTTAACTTTAATAAACATATTTGCACACTATTTAGACAAATGTATTATAAAAATGTACCTTATATATGGATTAATAATTGAGATACCCAAAAATTTCATTCATAATAATCTCATTTAGAGTCTCCTACAAAATTCTACATGTTAAGGTATATCCTGATATTTTATCTTTATATTTAATGTAAGACACAGTTTTTTCATTAAAAGTGGTCTCTTCATGATGTTTTAATGATTATTAATGTTTCTCTAGAACTGGAGTGGGGATGGTACACTCAGAAGGTCATTTTGTTTTCTTGGCCGATTCCCTAAATTTTCATGATTTGGCCTTCCATTTCCCTATCGCTTTATCCATATGTAATATCATACTTCACTTCAGACCCTTTAGAATCAACCATAACATGTTTTTTAAATGAAAAAGTTTTAAAATAAATACCCCATGTATCTTTATAATATTTGTTGACTACACTATGAAAGATGAAATAGAAGATTCATCCATTGTAATATTTTGGCCATCAAGTGGAACAATCACCTTAGCAGTAGGATCATAAGATACCACAATCCCCACTATCAAGTGATCTTTTGTGATGTATTGATTGTGTTTCTAGTCTCCCATGATATTATACACTATACCCATTGAAACAATGTGTATGTGGGTTTTAATGGATACAAATCACATAAAATTATAACCAATATAATTTTAGTAATATCAAGTTATTTTATGTTGTATTATTAAAATTTAAGAGAAAAAGTAATGATAAAATTTATTACCTTGGGTAAGGTATGCAGTTGGGGGGTAATTACTAGCCTCTATGCTAGTGGGATCATTTGTTTCATGTGTATATATTTTCTCCACAACCATTTGTAATTGATCCAACCTTATAGATTATTCTTCCAAACCAAAAAACAAAATAACATCGTACAATGAGTCTATTTATGTATGTAATGATCTCTAAATGTTATACATATCTTTAAGTAATATTTCTTTCTCAAAACATGTTTGAGGAGAGACTCCAAAACCAAATCCTTTAATGTGACCATATTGTTTAGGTTGTTTCAATGCTACTGAAGGTGGCTTTTATTACAGTATAGTAATTTCTAATTATAATGTCTAAACCATATAAAAAAATATTAAAAAATAATAGAAATTCTTATTTGATGTTTTTATAAATCATAATGAATTAAAATTATGTTACACTTACACACACATCCCATACTATTTTTAGGTTTTCATCAACCAATTTACCCTCTTTATTTGAATGAGCCTCCTTCTATAGCGCATGACCCAGGATACAAGTAGATTAATATTTTGATTCATCAATACAAATATATATATATAAACAACGGAACATATGTTACTTAATATCAAATAATTAAAATTTTATTTTTGATTTAAAATACATAGCAATTTCTTCTCTAATGAAGTGTACCCCATCCTTGCTTTGTGATAGGGGTAAAATATTTCTAATGAATGTTATTTAATTTTAATTCCTTTTTGTTGCTCCATAAATTAACAATTTTGAATCAAGTTGGATAAAATAAATAATTTCAAATAATATATTATCAACTGCAATACACCAAATACGATTTTTAATTGAGACATCTGATTAATTTTTTCTTTGTTTTTGGATTTATAATGTATCAATAACTTAGTTGTGTGTAGGGATTTATTTTACCCTCATCATACGTAATATGGAACTCTTTATTAAAATTTGTGAAGCCCATATTGTCTTTTCTAGTGGCCATTAAGACAAATTTATTATAGAAATATACTAAAATAATAAATTTATTCTAAGAAAAATTAAAATTAAATGAACATTTCATTATATGATTTTCAGTAAAATTGAGAAATTATATTATAACATTACTATTATATCATTCCAAAGGAAATCATTAATTATATGTTTGATGCGGTTCCCTGAATCAATATCAACATACACATTCATCACCATTGTGCACCCAAGATTACTAATGATCATTGGTTTATTGGGGTAAATAGGTTAGATGTGTTGACTCTGACTAAACTCAAATTTTATACCCTGAACTCCATCAGTGATAATTTTATTCAGCACTATGATGTTGTATCGTTGTTGTTTTTTCATCAACTAGTAGTTAATCCCCTAAAAATTATACAATTTCATCATCAATAGTCTATTCTTTCTTGAGATTAGTGACATCATCAGGGACACAATTCATTGTCTTCATGAGTTTTCAAACATTTAATATTTCTTGAAACAAAACAATATAATACAATCCATGCATTAAAGGTCACAATTTCACGAACCTTGAATGAAAATTTTTACTTTCTTGAATGGAGTTATAATACTTCAATAATATAGAAAATCTTACCATCAATGCGTTTATTTAATCTATTCTCATATGATTATTTTCATACATATCTTCTTGATGGGTTGGACTCCCTATTTCAAACTAGCCTTCCTCCAATCATTGTGGTTCCAATGTTCATTGATGAGATACCTCAAGAATAGTTATTATTGCATTTAATTTTTGATATTTATCTCCTATATTATGTGGAAATACACCTATGCTACTTGATCTACCCTAACCAAAATTCATCCAATGATCTTTTTGGATGAAAAATACTCATGGTAGTTTAGGAAACATAGAATAGAAGGAGGATGAGTCTCAATCAAAAAATTAAATAAGAACTATTCAAGAGTTGGAATTCTAATTTCCAATGAGGTTAAAAAATAAAATTAAATAAATTTTAATTATATATTCAACATATTATATTACATAAATTAAGGAATGAACATTCAAATTCACATGTCATTGACTCATAGTCATTTAATTCCACTAAAAAATATTTATTATTTTACAATTTCCTTAAAATGCATATTTTTTAGGTAGAGATTAGAGGGGATATAAAATTGTGGTGGTACTGATGCGAGGTGGATGTGAGGTCTTGAAAACCAACAATTTATCAAATATGACACTAGAATGTATCATTATGATAACGCCAAAAACATCGCTAGAGATCTCTGTTCATTGTGGGTGGAATACATTTGAGTGTTTGATAACATGACTCATATTAGATGTACTCTCATCCAAGTATTATTAAATAGATATTTATGATAGGATACAGTGTGAAAACAATCAAAATGAAAGTAATTTTTGAATAAGTGTTTTCAAAAGTAACTGAGTGTGTCATATAAGAAAATGAATATCAAGAAACCAAAAATATTCATTCATTAATTTTTGATAAACTTTTTAGTGTTAGTTTTTTTCCCAGAACTTATTAAATGAGGAGGATGAAAGGCCGAAAGAGTTGAAGGATGGTTTGGTATATGTTGTATTCAATTCCATGGTAGTGTCTTAAAAATGATTAATGAATACAATCCTAGAGGGAGGTATGTAATCAAGGAACTTTTGATCCACCATGTTGGGAGGAAGGCTAGTTTGAATGATAGAGACCCATCTATCATTTAGAGATGGAGGTTAATCAAGTGTCTCTAAGTGGATTAAATAATAGTATTGATGTTTAGTTGTACTACATTATTGGAGTATTTTATCTCCATTAAAGACAATAACAATTTTCATGGATGATGCCTTTAATTTTGGACATTTATAAATGAATTTTATTATATTTTATATCTATCTTACCAAAAATGAATATGTATTTACACAAATTTAGTTGTGAAAATGGTGATCCTTTTTTAATGAAAAGTTATTAATGTCGCTTAAGAATGTTATGTTTTGTATGATTATTTTTGATGAGTGGATGGATATGCAGTTTTTAGTGGTCTCATATGAATCTGGAATGAGTTTACCAAAAAGGGGTGGAATAGTATAGGTATAGGTAAGGGAGAGTGATAGATAAGATACTCATAAATAAAATTGAGATAGATTACTCCTTTTACATATGTGTAATTATATTGAATATTGATTTCAATAAATTTATGAATAATTTCTAATCACATTCCTTTATGAAAAATGAGATACTCATAAATAAAAAATTGGAAGCTTTTGTGTTCTTTGACCATCAGCAAGAGTATAATATACTATGATTGTATCTATCACTATATAAGAACCCTATATAGAATCATCCATAGACTACTAATTGATAAATAATCTACCAACAAAATCTAATGACCCTACCTTGAATGAATAAATCAATAGGACCATTACAGGTTCCCAAACAAACCACATTGATAGAAATGTTTAAAATCCAAGAGGCAATAATGATTAAATTGTAATAGGAAGCTATACTAATGGAATAACCCAAAAAATATCCTCAAAGGAAGAGGAATTGGAATACCCTCACTACAATGGTATAGAATAAATGAATCTCACCCCACCTAAATTCATCATAACTATTTTATACTCAAGGATTTCTGACATTCCCCCTTTGGATTTTTTAATCCCCCATAAGAAACCTCCAATAATAGACATTAGTTTAAATGTTTAATTCTTTAAATTATGATCAGTATTGATCAAGAATTTTTTTACTCTTATAAATCAAATGAATATATTAAATGTAGTGATACATTTATTATTATGATATATGAAAATAAAATCATTGAGGAACCATAGAAATTATATGTTACTGCTATTGAAAATTATACCACATTACTTGAAGTGGATCTATAATTACCTCTAGGACATGAGGATCTATATAAGTTCTAGCATATAGAGGATGTTCATTGGCTACTTACCATGGATATATAAAGGTAATAGTGGTGATATATTCTTTATTAATGTAGATATTCACATAAATTTCCCCTTCTGAAAAACATTATTCTATTAAGAATAGGAACTAAATAATCTCTATTAAATGTGAACCCTCTTCCCCTCTCTTTAATTCATTTTATTAATTAGTATTTTCATACATTAAATATTATTCAAAAGATGATAGTGTCATTTTTTAAATATAAGTACAAAACAACTAACAAATAGTAATGATAAAGGAGTTTACTAAACAAAAACAATCAATTAATAAGTTATATAAACCTAATCATCACTAATTAGTTAAAAAGAATATGATATTTATTTATTATTCATGTTGCTATTAATATAAATTTATAATTGATTATAGAAAAAAATTAAATAAACACACCCAATAACATTAAATTTCATATATAATTACTAATTATTATTCCTATAATCTCATAAAAAAAGCATGAGACCAGAGATGAAAGTTCAAGGATTAAATAAATAAAAAAACCTAGCCATCATATGGTAACTCATGTATCCAACATAATTATGCTATACAGTAAAATTTATGGATTAATTATTAGGCATGTAATGGTTTTTCTTTTGGATATAATCAATACAAATTTATGTAGTTTCACTATGATTCAATTTTGTAACATTTCTGACCAAGTATACCCAATTAATTCTCAATTCATGTCAGCAAATCACCTTAGACACACTTCTTGATCACTAAACACTTGTGTCAATGTAATGGGATTTATATAACATTAACATTGTAGTAGCATGTGGTGAAAAATATTTTTTATTTATCCATACAGAACCATACATATATTAAAAACTGGTCAAACCATATGAAAACATCTTTCTCTCTCTTAAAAACCATTTTCTATAGAGGAAAAAGTTTAAAAAGAGCCACTTGTTGTATTTTAGTGGTGAAGAGTTGAATTGTAGTGTTCTTAATGGTTAATAAAAACTCAAAAAATGCAAAACATGGAACCCAAAAAATCAATCAATGTTAAAGGAAAAGTATAAAATTACATAAAATTGATTATAGCCTTGATTTATCTAAGAGAATGTAGAGAAGTCGCACCAGAAGTAGAGTTGTTCTGCCAGAGCTTGAGAATCGCATGTCACAGAGTCGTTGTTAGGTTTCTTTAAAATTGACCATAAAAATCATTAACAATTCTTTTATAAAATCACTAATATAGGTCCCTTTTATATGTTCTCAAGGCATATGCATTGAAAAAGCTATGTATTATTAGTTTTAAAAAGCACCGAAAAAAGACATCATTATGTGTGCTCATGTTTTAGTGTTGACAGTGATTGATCTTTATCTATTGAAAAAATCACTAATAAATATTTTTTTAAAGGGATAATATTTTAGCGCTGATAATGGATTTATAATTATAATTAATTTAAAAAACATTATTATAATGTTAAAATTATTTAAATATATATAATTATTTGTTTATAATTATAAGAATACTAATTTAATAAATTATAATAATTTATTTATAATAATTATAAATATATAAATTCCTAAATATATATACTAAATATACATTTATGAATATATTTATTTATAAATATTTATTTACAAATACATTTTTAACATTATTATTGGCTATATAATCTTAAATATAGTCATCTTAAAAATTAATGAAATTAAATAATTTAAAATGTGTGCACTTTAATTTTAATAGAAAATGGTTATGTTTTTATAATTATTTTATTAAATATTTATATATAGATATATTAAAAATACTAAAAAACAGTAAAAAAATAAATATAAATAAATAATGGAAAATGCTCCAATTCAAAAATAAAAAAAATATATCTTAAAAATGAATACCCTAAAATTAATAGTATTAAAATTAAATAAATAAAATCGAATGATTAGAAACATAATATATCTTCATATAATGAAAATTCTAAAATATACGTAAATTTTAATAAATTAAATAAACATTAGGGGTTTGTGTTTCTATATATTGCTCCAATATATTTTTGGGAGAAGTTCTCAAAAAAATGAATTTATGACATATATATATATACACATGAAATAAATGTAACAAATGATGTTTGATATATGTTAAATTGAATAATTAAACAACATAAAAAATGAAGAAGCCCATATTATGTTATTAATCAATATTTTATTCAATATATATATATATATATATTTAATATTTATTATTATTTATTATTTATAATTAATATATATATTATACTTATTTATTTTTATTAATAATTATTTCATTAATAAAATTTTAAATAATTTTATAATTTATTCATTTTTAATTTTTCTGTATAATTATCACAACCTATTCAATTTATATATCTATATTTAATTTAAAGTATTTATTAATATTTAGAATTTATATATATATATGTTTTATTTTTATTCAATTTTATTAATAGTTATTTAATTAACAAATTGTTTAATATTTTTCAAAATTTACTCATTTTAAATTTGAATTTTTTTAATTATTTAAATTCATTATTTTTAAATATATATAAATATATATATATTTAATATACCACAAAGTCCGAGAGCCAGGTGAAAGCCTGCTCCCAAAAAGATATATAAAAACATAAATAGTACAAAGCAACTCAGGATGAAGTGACCTTACATAACCTTGAATACACAACCCCATTCCTATCACTAAGGGCAAGATTACCGCAGTAGTCGGGAAGTACAAAAGACCAGCTGGAGCTTGCCTCTGTGATTGCTCTTTTGGACAGCACGTCCGCAACTTGGTTTGCTTCTCTATACACTTGCGAAACCTCCAGGGAAAGCGGCTCAGCAGCCTTCAAGGCACCAATCCAAGCAGGGATCATCCTCCAAGGAACGTTCCTGGAGCGCTCCTTAAGAATCTGCACCGCCACAGAAGAATCCGACTCGATCCAGAGCTTTCACTAGCCATACCTATCGGCATACCTTATCGCCTTTATCATGGCCCACAACTCAGCCTCAATTGCATGCCCGCTACCAATATAGTGGAAGAAGCAACCTTTGACGAAGCCCCTATAGGTCCTGAACACCCCACCACATCCGGCTGGTCCAGGTGCACCAGAGGCGGCCCCGTCAACGTTAACCTTGAGCCATCCAGAGATCGGTGGGATCCATCATATATACTTCATCATCCTGGGCTGCCTTTCCCTGCCACTTACACCAAGAGTCCTTAGCAACAGAAAATCAGACATATTATTGTTCATTGAGCCAGTTTGATTCACCGCGGCAAGACTAATACTCCGGTGAATCATCATAATACCCTCCTTGAAAGACGGGAAGCCCTTATTAAAGGCAATAGCGTTCCGAGCCCTCCAAAGATAAGAAATAGCCGAGATGGTAGCAGTGGTAAGTAGGGACTTAACCTGGTCACTGCAATCAGCCTGGAAAACTGAAGCCAGAAGTGTACTAATCGAGCAGCATGCCAAGTCATAATGGAACAAATCCTTCAGGTAAGTCCAGAATCGCCCAGCAAAGGTGCAGTGAATGAATATATGGTCTGCATTTTCATCAGCATTTAATCAAAAGTAGCACACCGAGGCGATGCACAAACCTATCCGCTGCAAGGCCGATTGCAGGGGTAGCCGCTGCTTCCAGATCCGCCAAATAAGAAGGGCCTCGGCTGGTGCAATAAAAGAACTCCTAGCCCCCATAACCCAAGCAGGAACTCCACATGCCGCACCACATTGGGTCATATAAGCATCCCGGCTGGAGAAAACTCCATTCAGGGACAGCTTCCAGATCAAGATATCGGAATCAACATACTCATATGCATCAATCTCCCTCCGAAGGTGAGCTGGAATTATCACAAGATCCTGTGCATTGTCCTTCAAATCAGAAATCAATAGGTTCCTCAGCAGCAAAGGAACATTAATGCATTGTTCGATTGGATTATTAAGCCACTGTTTCGTCCAACAGTTCATCTACGAATTCTTGCAGACCAGCCACTTGGCATTTGACATAATGTAAGAGCAAGAGTTCCTTATTGATGTCCAGACAGAGGACTGCAAATACACCTTCTATCTCTTGAGTAGCCTATCAACAAGTCTTTCATTGAGGAATTCCAAAGAGGGATCACCACCAGACAAAAGTCTCCAGGTAAAATTTTGAAGCAAGGAGTCGTTAAAGACCTTTGCATCCTTAACCCCCATTCCTCCCTTTGAAACTGGTTTAATACAATCAACCCATTTTACAGTGACAAGCATCCACTGTTGTGTAGAACCAGTCCAAATAAAATTCCGGATCATGCCACAAAGACTCTTGATCAAGTTATCTGGCCATTTATGAAGTGAGAAGGAATGGACGAACATCGAGGTGATAACCGAGTTCACAAGACAGATCCGACCTGCTTGAGACATTGTCTTCCCTTTCCATCTAGCAAGCTGATTACTGATTTTGAGTGCAATGCCCTCAAAGTGAAAACGTTTCACTCTTCCCCAGAACAGGGGCAGTCCAAGATAAATAAAAGGCAGTGTCCCCCTCTTTACCCCACGGTGACTGGCAATTCTAACTTGCTTCCCAATTCGGACACCCTCACCAAAAGTCACAAAGGACTTCTCCCAACTTATGGCCTGGCCTGCAACATCTTCATAGTGATTGAAGATGACCTTAATACAAGAAATATTCCTCCTATTAGCTTTGGAAAAGAGAAGAATATCATCAGCGTAGAATAAATGAGAAGGAGTGAAACGATTCCTCCCATAGGTCATCCTTTGGTAAATCCCAGAATTGACAAGGTCATTGAGGAAGGTGCTAAGGTAGTCCTTAGCCAGAGAGAAGAGCAAGCCAGATAGAGGATCACCCTGTCTAACACCTCTAGAGCATTGAAAGAATCCTCTGGGTGAACCATTGACCAGAATAGACGGGTAAGCACTTTTTAAAATGGAGTGCACCAGACTAATGAATTTAATTGAAAATCCATGCATGCTCAAAACTTTGAAAATGAAGCCCCATCTGATGGTGTCAAAGGCCTTAGAGATGTCAATCTTTAGTGCCATATTGCCATTATTGACCTTGGTCCGCATAATGTTGACATACTCTGAGGCAGTAAAGTGGCAATTCTGAATGTTCCTGCCAGGCACAAAGCCAAACTGATTATGGGAAATGAGGGACTTTGCAATCTCACCAAGCCTTATAGCCAGAATTTTACTGATGACCTTTGGTATAGAATTCCCAATCGCCACAGGTCTAAAGTCCTTGATGTCCAGAGCATTATCCTTCTTGGGAATTAGTGCAATAAAATTCGAATTCATCCCAAATGGCATGTAGGAGTGGTAGAAGAATTCCCTCACTGCTTCAGTCACTTCCTTGTGGAGGATGTCCCAGTAAAACATGAAGAACTTATTTGAAAACCCATCCGGCCCAGCAACACTATCCATGTTCAGAGAAAAGAGAGCATCATGCACCTCCTTTGAGGTGGGGATATCAATAAGTCTTTTATTCTGTACCTCCTCCAGACTCGGATCAATGCATCTAATGATACTATCTGTGTTGTCCCCCTCTGATTTAGAGTAGAGCTTCTCAAAGTAGCCTGTCACAGATGTAGCAATATCATCCTCGGAGGTGAACGTGTTACCATAAATAGTCAAGGCTTTAAGGCTCTTTCATACTTTTTTCTCCCTGTGCATGCAATGGAAGAGTCTTGAATTTCTGTCCCCCTCTTTCACCCACCTAGCATTGAACTGATTCCGGAGTAAGTTTTCCTTGAGAGATAACATCTTTTCAAGCATAGAGGCAGCCTGGACCTCCTCCTGAGAAGGAAGATCACAAAGGATATTGTCTTGTTGACACTCTAACAAGTGTGCATCAGCCGCTTTGATATCAAGCTCCATATTGGAAAAGGCCTGCTTACTCCATTCCCTAATTCTAGCTTTCACAGCCCTCAGCTTGCATTGGAGAATGTGGAGAGCACTACCTTGCACAAACTCCTTCCATGCATCAATAACCCTTTCTCTGCACCCAGGAACGACCAGCCATGCGTTATTAAATCTGAAAGGCAGAGGGACTGATCTGGAGTTGCTAAAACAGATGTCAATTAGGATAGGGTGATGGTCAGAATGCAATCTAGACAGGGTCATTCCAGATATTTCAAATCCCTCACTTTGCTCATCAATTTGGACCAGACATCTGTCAAGCCTGCTTTCCTGCCTTCCATTCAGAGTAAATCTGTTCCAGGTAAAATCAGTCCCCACAACAGGCACTTCAATCATTCTGCATTGGTCAATTCAGGAGGAGAACTCCCTGGCTGATGCACGACAGAAGTTGTTCCCTATCTTTTCCTCTAGCCGTAAAATTGTGTTAAAATCACCAAGCACAATCCACCTTCTGTCCATGTTTTCAGCCATGCGCAATAGGTTACGCCATAAGTTCCTTATCCTAACATATTGGTTAAGAGCATAAACAAAGGTGAAGCAGAACAGAGTTGACTGAAAGCAGCAGTTCAAGGATACTGATTGCTGCTCGATTTGAAAATATTCAATCATAACAGAATTATGACTTAAAACCCATAGAGACTCTGTATCATTACCAGGCTGATTGGCTGCAATGAAGGAGTACCCTAAGACAGACCACTTGAAATCCATCCAGTTGGAAAACTTCATTCTAGGCTCAGCAATTCCAATTCGTATTGGTTTATTGGTCAAGATAATATGCTTCAGGGCTTTGACTGTGGGAGAGTTCCCAAGACCCTGGCAATTCCAGAATAAAACTTTCATTGATGGGAGGCTCGCTGCCTAGTTCATGGACCAGCATATCCAGGTGCTACGTCTTCCACTTTCCGATTTTCCTCCTTTGATCCATTTGGAGAAGCTTCATCCGCTTCCTGATCACCTTCATCATCATCAGACAAGGCTGCATACTGATTATCTGAATTAACTGGTTCAGTTAGGGTGGCAGGGAGTTTCCTCCTTGCAGCCTTCGAAGTATGCACTAGGGAAAACTCCTCTTCCTGCACACTTCCCTGTGCTTTACCAGTGGCCACTTCAATCTGTTCCTGATTCCCCATGGAGGCTCCAACATTCACAGCAGATGGACCGATGTCAGCCTGAGTTCCAGATATTTTTGGTGAGTCCTGTGCACTCGATGCAGCTTGAATGCCAGGAACACTGCTATTGACCACAGTGAGATTCTCAGTTACATTTTGTGTCGCACCTTCAACAGGTGATCCATTGCCCGCCTGAATTTCGTTACCCTTTGGTGAGTCCTGTGCACTCAAAACATCTTGAGTGCCAGAATCACTGATATTGACCACAATAAGTTGTTCATTGACATTATGGGTCACACCCTCAGCAGTTTTACACTGTTGCTCCTCAATCTTCCTGTCATTTAAAGGCTCCAGCGCGTTATGCTCATCACTGTCATCACTGGCATTCTCTGTGGGCTTCGGAAGATCATCCTTAACAGCCGCAGCCTCGACCTTCCCCTGATCCTTTCCTCTCCTTCGGCAGTGTATATCATCATGGCCTTTAACATTTCAGAATGAGCAGAATTTATTCCGATTACAGTCAGAAAGAATATGCCCAAAGACATGACAATTGGAACAAAACTTGGGCATCCGCTCATACCCAATATCAAGATTAAAGCTGTCATCTCTGTTGTTAAATACAACCTGTTCAACCAAGGTGCTGGCCATATCGACCTCAACCAGGATTCTGGCATAATGCCCAAAACTGGGATTATCGATCTACTTATCAAGCCTAATAGGATTACCTACCAACGAGGCAATGTGCCAAAGTATCTGAGGGTGCCAGTAAAGCCAGCTAAGTTTGTGAATTCGGATCCATACCTGAGCAAAGGTGTTCCTGATCGAGCTGGGATCGAAATTCCGATCCCACTCATGAATCCGAAGAAACCCGGGATTGATAGAGACAGACCCCAGGCTCCAGGCGCGGCGTTTGCATTCATCATTGGGAAAGACAACATGGTAGAAGCCCTTCCCCATCGCTATCATCTTCCAATCACTGAATCCCCATATTTCCGCCATCCGACTGGTATGCTCTTGGAATTTCCATGGACGAGCGCCCTTCAGGAGAATCACCCTAGCAATTATGGAAAATTTACACAATCTGACTCGTTCCTCTACCGCATCTTGATTTGCAGAGACATGTGCAACGCGTCCCTTCTTAATGATCCTTCCCGAATTCTCCGAATCACAGTCTAGAAAGGAGAATCCTCCCTTATGCCCAACAACCTCAGCAAAGCTCTTCCCCTGGCTGGAGATGCCTCTGTTATCCAGCTGATCTTGCTTCGCACAAAGCCTGAATAGGTCGCGATGCCCTATCAAATCTTCATCCTTCCGTTCAGCTACCTCCTTCTCTGCGGGACCATCGTCCCCCGGCTTGCCGCTAGGGTTCCCACCGACCACTCCATTGAGAGTTTCCATCTTCTTATCTGAAAAAACCCTATATATATTTAATATATAATATCAATTGTTTTCTTTAAATTTATATATATGTATATTCAATTTATTCAGTTTTGACAATAAATTTTTAATTACTGAAATTGTAAAAAAAATTATTTTTATATGTTTAATAATTTCATTTTATTATTGACCTTTATCTGTGCTAAAATAAATTGATGATAAATGTTCCCTTTTATCATCATTAAAAAAACTGAAAAAGGGATCTTATTATCAGTGCTCCAAAAGCACTCATAAATTTCTCCCTTTTTCATCACATTTTTTAGCACTAATAATAATTGACTTTCTCCACAAAATTTTCTAGTGTTGATAATCTCTAACACTATTCGTTTTTTTGTAGTAGTGTTAGCTTCCTCTGTATGGATTGGTCCATCTAGAAGAGGCTTTCATTCCCCCACCTAATTACAATATTCCATCTTTTTAATTTTCATCTTTCCTTGAATATATTCATATATTGATTTCAAGGTATATAGAATTAGTCACAGAAACCTCAATAGAGATGTATTATATGATAGCATACATCCCTCAGAGTTCATATGGTTATAATCTTTCTAAGCTTCCAATTGATGAATGTTATTTGAGAATACATGTATTTTTCTCTAATACTTTGATAAGTGGAAAGTTCTCTAAATGGGAGTGTTTCATAGTTCATTGAAATGTGTTATAGTTATAATAATCACTACTTCAAGGAGGTTTCCATTGGATTTATTCATGGAACAAGAAACATCCAATAGTTCTTCACAAAACATCGGACCTGCTTTCCAAAGTAAGGTGTTCGTTAAGATTAATCTTTACAATTCCTAAGAATGTACATTGGTCAAGAGAATGGGAGGTCGGACACATCACACCCTTTTGGGGGAATTACTGTCCTCTCCAGGTCTCTCTATTTAAATTTAAGATATTTTCATGAATCCTTATTAATTAACCTAGCCTAAGATATGTTTCCCTTGTAATTTTCAATAACTTATTTTCATGTGTGAAATTTATAATCATTAGTATGCATTCAAGGTTCTTCATTAATGGATATATCCATATGTATTTGAGGTTTTCCATCAATGGAATCCTATAATATACTATTTCAACATTCTTTAAATCATCATTTTGAGGATACTAGTTTTTAAGCCACTTAGTGAGGCACTCTGGAATTTATTATCATCTAGCGAGATGAAGACATGTTTTGATATTTGGATCATACCCATGATTTGGTATTCCTACGTAACCTTGTGAAAGAAATTAGAACCCTTGTAGTTTAGCCCCACTTAATTGGACACATCATACCTTTTGAGGTTATGTGATAAGGACCTAAACTTTTAGTTTATTTTCATGTGTTAAGTACATCTATGTGAAAAGTACTTAGTGATTGTTTGGTGTGGGACTTATGCAAAAACAGACCAATGAACATGAAAGGGATTTGAGTTTCTAAATTAGATTAGACCCTGTTGGGAATATGGCCCATGGAGAACATGGTTGATTTTGAAATGTTGGGTTTGAGACTCAATGAGGCTTCCGACATATCACATGTGTATGGGAATCAAATCCCACATAGTTCGATTAAATCTCACAGGAGAGTAATATTTTGAGGGAAATGAGCTTGGGATTACTTCTTGAAATGGATGCCCTGATGACTTGAGGGTTTAATTTGGGGCTTATTCCTAAAAAGGATACCTATACTATGGAAGAAACAGTTGGATTCCTTTAGAGGATTTTCAGTGATCTCGGGCCCTAAGAAGGCCTCCTATGTATCCAAATTATGGTGAAAGTTAGAGTTTTCATAGTTCATTAACTATGGGTTTTTGTGTAAATGTATTACTCATCACGAATCTTTAAGCCCACGAGAATCATTCTCGTTGTTAGAAATAAGATGATGTGAAATATTCAACAATAACACAATGAACTTTCTCGCTCTGCTAGTAGAATAGGGCACACTTATGGCGAAAAGACTAGATAAGGCCCCAGTTGACCAGAGAAGAGGGTGTGGCGATGAGGATGAGTTGACTTGAGAAGTGGGTGAAACGACAAGCCTTCCCTCTCTCCACATTAAATTAGGCATGGGTCCAATGAATGGATGAATGGATGATGGTTTGGGGCTTACACCAAGATGGATTCCTATAGTGACAAGTCTCAATGGGAGAGGGAATGGGCAATGAAATACCTTGTTCCATTCTCCCCTTTTCTCTTTGGAACCCAAGAAGAGAGAAATAGAAATGTTTCTACCTCCTGCAAGAAAATATATGGGATTATGCCAGGATGGTTTCCCAAAAATTAATCCTGGTAGGGGAGGGAGACATCTCATATATTTTAAAAGGAATATTAGGTATGAACCATACTCTCCCCTACAAGATGCCTAAGGTTCCATGGAATCTCTTTGAGAAGGGAGAGGTCAAGACTCAAACCCCATCCAAATTGGGAACTTCCCAGCACTGTTCCTGGGAGAAAGGTCCATGGGACTGTGGATATTCGAACCTAAAGACATTCCATGTATCCCAACACCCTTATAAAACAAATATTTGAAACCTATGACTATGGATATACAAACCCTCATAAGAGACACACTTATGTGTCTTTCCCAGAGGCCTGTTAAGTCAGGAGGTTTTGGGGGTGGTCTCAACAGAACCACTTTTAGATAGTGGATCCAAGGAGGAAGAGTCATTTCCATGAATGGATTCAAGGAAGGATTGATGGCTTGTAGACTAAAGGGAGTATGTGAATCAAAGAGGGGTGATCAAGTAGGGAAGGGTGCCCATGTATGTGCATGCAAGTAGACTTGGGCGACATGATATTCACTCAAGAGAAAAAAAACATATATGGTAATACATGGGTGAGACATTTCGAAAGGCTTCATGAGCATTCACAGCTTGTCCTAGAATTGGGGCAGTCATGTTCCTATGAATGGAATAGGCAGCGTGCAAGTATTTCTGATTTGGTGACGCTGGAGCTATTGGTGTGTAAGTGTTATGGTTTTCAAAAACTAAAAGGACTTAAGTCCAATAATCCCCCCTTAAATACTCTGCTCAAGGTGTTGAAGAACTACCATGAATGTTTTGGAAGACTGGGGTGAAGTACTAGGATGACCAGAGCAACAATTCAGCATTGGGGAGATTTTTTCATACAAATGAAGACCCCAAGGGTCTATTTATAGGAAACAATATGACCTTGGGTGAAAGGAGTTTGGGTGCACAAGTCGGTTGTGTGACATTTTGGGGCGTAAAAGCAGGTTGTGCATCGATGCCCTTTCCATCTGACTAAGGTGACAAAAAACTCATCCCTTTACAATCCTTGATTTTCTTCATGTATTTCCCCTTTTCATTCTAAGGTATTTCTCTTTGTCATTTTTAGACTATTTGATGGAATTGAGTGTCAACAAAAGCCCCCCCCCCCTCAGATTTGGATGCAGAATGGAGAGAGGATACTAAAATGAGGTAAAGTAAATCACGGAGAATGAAAAGTCTAATGGGGTGAATAAGTATTATGCATGTTGAGAAAATGGTTGCATGAGGTGTTAGAACACAGAAATATAGCATGCTGTGGGTCACGTATCACTTATATATAACGACTTTACTTTCCCAAAAATTCTTCTATCTTTTGGAATATCAAATCTCGATATGAAAGCTCTTTCTCGCTCATAATCTTCTGTTTAGTTGTTCTTTTATCGTATGTTTTTTAGTTGCATGCTATAAGTGTGGTTCCATACTTGCACATTGACTTATAATTGTATGTCATGTTTATACATACATGCCATAATGCCTTTGCCAATTTTTTTAGAAACACTAAAGAATGAACTTACATAAAATAAAATTTCTATCATTTTTTGCAGGTTCAATTGCTACCAAAAGAATTAGAATTGCTGATGAACATGCAAGAAAGAGGATTGAAGATATGATTAATTTCATTGGTCATGATTAGTTTGATGTTTGTGACACTACCCTTCCAAAAAAAAGCAAAATATTTGATGAATTATCATTTCAACATTACCCAAACCACCTATATGCCTTTGTATAGTTATGGCCATATGCTGGATGTCAATATTGTAGACCCAAAGAACTATGCCCCAAATTTTTTGTTTCAAGATTATACCAACTTTTCATCGGCCCATTTTTTTGTCGGGGGATCATTTTCAAATACTGGGACAGCAGAGAAGGATCATATCATGCAACATAGCCCATGTACCCCAGACTAGAAATCCCACATACCTGAGCTACAACCACACTATTATTCATCAATATATCAGGATTCCTAGATGGATCAGTCTAATTGTTGGAAGAAAAGTTGGTATTTTTGACCAGGAGGAGGTGTAAAATCCATATGGATGTCGAAATTCAAGGTTCGTAAGACATGTGAAGAATTTACAATCGACTTGAAAGGCATCAGGATTTATGAATCCATATGGGTTAGAAAATCTTATGTGTACAGGAATGATTATTTTTTTCAGAATTATTAAGCCGATGGATTCTAGAGACTAACTCTTTACATTTAACACATAGATAGGTAGGTATCAGCTTATGGGATGTTTAATAGATTTCATGATCTCTAATCCTTGGAGATATTTATGATGAGTTTATTCCTCCCAAGGTGACATGGAATGACTTGAAGAAGACCCCATCTTTGGTTCATGATTTGATTAAAATATTTAACAATCTAAAGAATATGACAACTATGAAGTCTTGCTCAGGGAGAGATATTGATCCAGAAGAATGGGTGGAAATATTTTTGATAAATAAGTAGGTAAAGGGGCCCACTTACACCCGTCCAACCAGCTATCTAATGGCATATAAGAGAGGCACTCCTGTCACCATCTGGCGAACATTAGAGAAAGAAGAATTTGACTAATGGGGATATGACGTCAACCCAAAAATAACTGAAAAGACATGTCTGGAAGGTTTCTTGGCCATGTGGATCAGTGCCTATTTGTTAGTAGTCCGAGACTCCAAAGGAGGTGTGAGACCATGAGCCATTGTTATTGAGACCAAGATGGTTGGGAAAGGGATGGTAGGGTTGGATACAAATTTTTGGCCATGATTCATATGAGTTTTATACACACTTAAAAGGGATGTCTCCCTTTAGAATAACAAGACCATTCAAGGTGTTGTGGGGATGTATCGCTACTCATTTCAGAACTTATGGTGTATAAAGTGGGTATAGGTTTTTGGAAGCCCTTTCCAATAATCTTCTCAGTATTTTTCAGGTATTTCACCCTTGTCTCTGAAAACTTATGACATCATGTATAGATTGAGTATCCATATGGAGTTTCATTTATTTCCTTTGGGAAATCCCTCTACAGGGTGATTTGTTGATGATGGGATGTCCAGTGTGGAATTGAGGGCATATATGTTAGTTTGCAGAGATGGTGTGTATTCCATTAGAATCGATGGAGAAATCATATGTGAGGCCAATTATTCATAGATATTTTTTCGTCAATTAAAATATCTAAAATAGAATACTTTATCCCCTCTTGTGCATGTCAGAACAGAGAAAACCTGATGGATTCCTGACAGACTTCATATTTTAGGAGTAGGGGATTTACAGGCTTCGTCTAACATTTTTTAAGTATACTCCCTATTATGTAAATACCTACAATCGAGATTTATAAATGCTCATATACTCCATTGATGAATTAATTCCTACCACAAATCGGGTGAAAGAAATGATATATCGTGGTACCATAGAAGGGAATAGTCCTTCATTAGAAAAATAATGATATGAATTTCTAGATCCTGAGGATGTATGTTTCATTTCTCTCTCATTATCTTCTACTTTGAAATTTGAAATTTAGTCAAAAAATTGTTACTTGGGGGAAATATATGCCTATCTTGAACCTGGATAAAGAAAATATATCTAAAGATACATTGCCATAATACAGCCCTGGAGGCACTGGTCATGGAGCTACTGGATCACCCCATTAATCAAGAGAAATATCACTAGTCCAATAGGCCAGGGAGTATGAAATAAATAGGGTATTGGGATCTCCAATACTAGTCTTTGGAGATGATGATTAAAACCCTCCCATAAAGGTGAAGAAGAAAAAGAACCAATGAAAAAGAACCATGGTTAAGCGCTTTCTTAGTAGTGGTAAGTCTCCCTGATAATCATGAATTTTTGTCACTATTCATGAAAAGCCTTTAAACTTCTTAGGATTATAGGGGATTCATTAGTTTATTCTTTGAAAAAAAAACTACTGATAATCTTCCAGTAACTATAAGGGGTGTAGTGGAACAGACAATTTATTTTTGCAAATCTGATACTTCCTGAGGAGGCATTAAGGCCCGAGGAACCAACGTCCATTCCCATCATTTCTCTCATACCGAATATCATAGGAGAGGAGGCTTATGGTAAATCACCAATACATTATATGGTGTAAAATGTAATAATAACTAAATTTCATGCTGTGATATTTTAGGTTCATCAAATGAACCCGAAGATCTGGTAACAAATTATGGTGACCCCACAAATGTTGCTGAGGAAGCTACTTGGGGTCTAAGGTTTCTAGAGGAAGGTTGTGAAGAAAATACATCAAGTTTTCCCATGAGAGAGAATAACATGGGATGTGAGGTATCATTGGATGAAATGACGAACCTTGGAATGCCTTTTGATGAAGTATTAGAACATTTTAATATACCAAATGCTTTAGAAGAATTTGGAGTTCCTTGTATTGTAACAACTGAATGTGAGTTTCCAATATTCATCCTAATAATCATTTTATGAATAACATTCTAACCATGGTTAGATGAAATATGCAGTTACCTATAATGAAACTACTACTACCATGATACTTAAAGGAAGTGTTGATATTGATATCAATCCCATTATTGTAGAGACATTGTCTTGGGTAGATTTTGAGATAGCATATCTTCCTGAGATTCATTTTGAGGATCCGTAGCACATTAAAGATAGCTCTCCTCATCCAGAGACATCAAAAAAAATTGTTGAAAATGATAATAATGGGGAGGAGACTCCTCAAGCTGCTAACCTACTATTAGGTATGACATAACGACATTGAGATTTCATTCACTTTTGTTATCTCTTAAATCTAACCATAAACATAATCCTATATTTACCATAGAGGGATATTAACTTCAATAGATTTGTCTAGATGTGACACCTCTGCATCAGCTCCAATAATATCAGAAGGTGATGTAACAATTGTTCTGGAAGTATTAGAACATGGAAGGTCTTTATGAGAATTAATCCCAGAATACATACCTCATTATGACAGTGATTCTGCATCAGACTCGGAACTGAAAAAGCAACTTCATCTTGGATGCCGCAAGGAATGTCAAAACATTTGGAAGATATATATGAAATTACTCTTGAGGAACTACCTTCAAGAAATCCACAACTTTAATCTCTCTTTATCACACTTGGATTTGGAGGATTCAAATACCGTGAAATTCATACTGTGGTAAAAGAGATTATTCAAACATGGGAACCAGAAAAAAAGACTTGACAAGAAATGATAAAAGCCAAAATGCTGATCATCATTGAAGAGTTTCATGTAGCATTGTCCCAAGATGAGGCTAATCATACTACAATGTTGAAGGGACTGAAGTAGATAATTAATGAAAATACTATTCAAAAGTTGTGCCTTCAACATGAGATAGATATTATTATAGTGGAGCTTGACCAGCTTCACAACTATTAAGGATTTGTCATGAAATATGGCACTAAATTCATTGCAGATGCTAGAGAAGCACTTCATCATGCTGTAGAGAGAGAAGCTGGTCAAATAAACAAGATTCAATAGAACGATTATGGGGATCCAAAGGATGTCAATCAGACGAAGAATTATGTAGAAAGCCTTTTATATTTTTTGATTTCTAACAAGAGAGAGACTTTAATTTGTTGATGTTCCTCTATAGAAGTTTTCATAAATGGAAATCATTTTTTCTCTAATCATTTGTGCTTTCACTCTCACAAACTACATTTATTTTACCAAGGCCGTTGGGCTTAGTAAGCATAGTTTGATTTTTTCTAGGGTTATATAGACAAACCCTAAAACATTATATCTCTTGAATTTTTATTGAACAAGATTACCTAACCCATAAAAAATGTATGTTTAGTGATTCGAGACTCGACTTTTGATCATAGTTCCCTTTGTGGGTTCTCGATCTGGTGAGTACCACATCTCTTAGCAGTTTAAAGTCATGCACGCGGGACAATTAGGGGATAATGTTTATGCATGAACAACTTTGACCATAAATATTGAAATTAGATTTCAAACAAGACTTAGTGACTAAAAATTGATTTAATAGTCCTTAAATATTTGTTAAGGGGATCATGTGCCTTGATTTTTATGGACACCAAATTTAAAACCAATATCAACCTTAGGGGAGTATTTTCCAAGAAGGAAGTTACAATTATTAGAAAAACCCGTTATGGGGGGTATATTATACAGGCCCAATTGGGGAATATGTTGTATAGCCAAATAATGACACCTTTTAAATGATAGGCCCATTGTATAAGCAACTTATGCAAGGATACCAAAGGGCACATACTACATAGTCAAGCTGAAGGGATCTTAAAAATCTAACAATTTACTTCTGATAGGCAAGGAAAAATAATGTTTTTGTCACTCAAGACCATAGAGGGTGGTTTTTCCAATTAATGGGGTTTTAATAATAAACTGATATTTTTATGCCGACATATGTCATGAATAAGAAACCCACTTCTATAAAAATTTGGTGTATAAAGAATGGTTGAAATTTATCAGAAAATGAAATTTCTGGTATAATGCAGTGCCGGTTTAGGTCATGCAGTGAGGTCATTATACTGTCTAGTTTTAATTCATGTAGAGAGGACATTATACTGTGTAGTTATAATTCATGTAATAAGGACATTATATTGTGCAATTTTATGTCATGCAGTGAGGACATTCTATTGATTTAATTTAAGGCCATTATCTTCAACCATTGGTATGAAACTATCTAAATTTATTGAAAATTTGTTTTGAAATGTACTGCGATATTCAGGTATGGAAGGGAAAAAGTGAAAAAATTGTTTTGGGAATTTCTAGATCTGAATAATGATATTGAAAAAAGGGCTAAAAGTATTATAGGAAGTATTTTCCAAGAACGAATTTACCATTAGTTGAAAAACCATTTTTGGGGGTAATATTATATTAGGACAACTAGGGCATATGCTTCATTGGAAGATGGTGGCATCTTTTAACTGAAAGAGCCATTATGTAGGAAACTTATTCAAGCCCACCTAAGGGCATGTGCTGCCTGGTCAAGAAAAATATATCTTAAGAACTTTGAAATTATTTTGCAAAAAGCCGAAGAATGTTTATGGAGATATATTTTTTTAGCACAAAGATTGGTTTATGGAGAAAGGTATCATAATATGGATAGGGTATTTCCAATGACGATTTACAAAGAATCAGAGTAATATAACTTTTGCGAAGGTCTGACCCAAATGTAAGAGTTTTCATGTCTGTAGTTTGAGGTCATACAACTAGGACCAGAAATGGATATAGTAAATGATGTGTGGCCAAGTGATTCCAAGGTTATTTTATATAGCTTTAAACAGATGGATAGGGAAATTTGTAAACAATAGTCTTGAAGACATTCAGATTGAGAGAAAGATAATGGGACAAATATACTTGAATGAACTTCTTAAAATACATATTCTTTTATATTGTCATAAAAGTTTGATGTGAACAATAATACTTCAACCAAGAACGAAATTACCATTATTTGAAAAATTCATTATGGGAGTTGTGTTATTCAGGGCCATCTAGGGCATATGGGGAAAATCCAAATAGTGGAATATTTTGACAAATATACCTAATATGTATGAAACATATGCATGTCCACCTAAGGGCATGTATTGATTGTTAAGAAAAAGAGATCTCAGGTATTTGAAATTCTATCCCCAGAAACCGTATTAATTATTATGAAATATGGAAAATATTGAAGATTAAGAGTGTGAAATATAGAAGGGTGTTGTTCTCAATGATCATAAGAAATATTTGAATCAATATTGGCAAGGAATCTGATGTGATTTACATAGATCTAACTCATATGTTAAATAGAGACTTTCTTTGATTTATTTTGAATTTACATTTTATTACGATGTTTAATGTTAGGCCATAATGACATTATACTATGCAGTTTTATGTCATACAGTGAGGACATTGATAACTCCATAAGAAATCGAGACACCTTATTTATATAAATAATACTTTTACCCAATTCCTAATCCCACACGAACTTTGCTCGGTGTGAGAAACAAGGAGTATGGGTTTTATCAATAACACAATGGTGACACAAGTGAAGAAAATGGGTGTTTCATTTTCATGAATTTTAACATCATACGATAAGGATAAAAGATGAAACGATGTGAAAAGAAACACGTGTTGTAGTTGGGTTAAGTGATAAAACCAAAGTTTCACTACGTGTCCTGCTAAGGGCACGAATCAAGCCATACATAGTTCATATAACATTTTCAAAGAAGGTTAGATTATTAAATAAGGAATAAGGGGGTTTTTATATATATTGTGACTCAGATCAAAATTTAAGATCTAGGAATCCCTATATATCTCATATAAATGATAATCAATCCTTTAGTAGTTTTTTAAATAATCATTTACCACACCAATCATATTTGACATGGGAAATAAGGATTTTAACACAATATAGAAGAATGATTAAATTTAAGACAAAAGAATGTATTAAAATAAAACCATGTATCTTAAAAGAGCACTATGTATAGCTATAGTTCATATATAAGAGAAGAAAAAAAGAAAAAAAATTGTGATTGTGGATTGGCCCAAGATTTGAGATCCAGGCTTCTCTACGTATCACAAATAAATGTGAATAAAGCCACACATAGTTTATTAAAAAAGGCCCATATATTGATATATCAAAGATATAGGGAGGATATGGAATTAAGTGACACTAAGGAGTAGTAATGATGTCCATGATGATTGATTATGCAACTCATAACGTAAAATAAAAAGACGTTAAGCGTGTAGTTTAATGTCATGTAACGAGGATTAATGGTGACATGTTGTTTAATGTCATGTGACAAGGACTAAGATTATACTCATTTAATGTCATGAAGCATGAAATCTTTTATTTGTTACTCATTTTAATATCCTTCATCGATGACTTTTTACTGTGAAGTTTTAAGTCTTGCAGTAAGGACATTGGGGGATGTGAAGTTTTCAGTCCTGCATCGAGGACAAATACGTTCAACCTCATGAAGTATTTCTTCAAGAATCTCACATTGGTTGGAGTTGTAATAAGCTCTCCATCCAATGAGATTAAGGCATAAACTTCATTTGAGTATACCTTATGTATGGAATAAGTTCACTCCCACTTTGGATCATGCTTTGGAAGTTTCTTCCCTAGTATCATTGAATTCTGGAGGACCAATACCAACAGTACTTGAAGAAATGAACAGAGAAGAAATTTCTTGTTAAAATCCTGAGGAATTATGTTTTGATAGACTTCTTAATGATGCAATGTATGCAATACTTTTTCCTTTAACCGTTTTAGCTCATCAAACTATTTCCGAGACCAATCATCTACAGACATGCATTTCAATTTCCAAAACATCTTATGTTCCAAATGATAATGAATTAGGACTTTCCTAGGGGGAAGTATGGGTAGTAGTTCGATAATCCCATAAAACATGAATTTTTTTATTAATCCATGATTTCTTATCTTTATCCACCATTTGCTGGAGTATATTTGATACAGTTTTTTGACGGCCTTTATCTGTCCAATGGCCACCACAAGATAGTGAGATTAATGGATAGATTTGATATTATGTTATTGATATAACTTTGTTACCTCAGCATAACAAATATTGGTTCCATTGTCCATCAAAATAGTATGAGGAACACCAAATCTGGTGATTATGTTAGTTTTGACGAAACTAACAATTCTCTAGGCTTCGAATTCTTTGAGCGGTATTGCCTCAGCCTAATTGGAGAAGAAGTCAGTAGCAGTAAAAATATACTTGAACTGCTTTGTTGTAGCTGAATGATAAAGTCCTACTACATCCATTCCCCATGTGGAAATGTCCAAGAGTATTTTGCTGTAGGTAGTAACTCTAAGGGTTGTTGAATGAAGTTGGGATGCACTTGGCAGGGATGAAATTTTTTAATAGAATTTATATAATACTACACCATTGAAGGCCAAAAGTATCGAAGACTTTGGATTTGATTAGAGAGTTTGTGCCCAGACTAATGGGCACCACAACCACTTAAATGTACTTCTTTCATGACAGCTATAGTTTCTTCTCCATCAATACATCTGAGGAGGATTCCATTGAAGCCTCATTTGTAAAGGATTTTCTGGTGGTCTATATTATCATAATGAGTAAAATTGGCTGATCATCGTTGGATCTATTCTTCTTTAGTGCAATCTAGTGGATGCATTCCATTTTGATGATATTCCATGATGGGTGTTCTACATCTTGCGATATGATTATATATATCAAGAATTGGGCTAATTTCATTAATTTACACCATTATGGTTTGAACAATAGGTGACCCCACACGACAATGGGATTTTTTAATGATTTCCTCATCTGGATTTGGATCAGCTAGGGCTGTAACTGCATTATCCAATGCCACAGCATGGGAATTTATTGATCAAGGGACAAAAGACAACGTCGGATCTGAGAGAAATTCAGTTATGAACCCTCTGAAGTAATCATACAAAGGGATTAACTATTATTTTTTGGTAGAATATTACCCATTTATTTACTTAATTACCAATTCTGAATCTCCTTTTACTTTTAAGTTATTCAATTTCTCTTGGAGGGACAATTCCAATCATACAATGAGAGCTTGATATTCTGCCTCATTGTTAGTACCGCCTTCTAACAATAGGAAGGAGTAAGGAAACACTACCTTTTCTAGGGAAACAAGGAAAATTCTACACCCAATTTGTTGAGATTAGGTTTTTCTATTATCTTCTCTATTGGTCTTATAGAGGCACCATCAAATTATATCTCACATGTTTTGGAATTATCCTAAATAAATAAGATCTCTTTATTAGGAAGTTCAGTATTTAATGATGTATCTTCCACAAATGGATGTTCAGCGAGGAAGTTTGATAGATCTGTGCCATTTCTTGCCTTCTGAGGCACAAACTAGATATCAAACTGTTGTAGAATAACCGCCCACTGTGCCATATGCCTTGTAACCATAGAATGACTGAGGATAAATTTGAGTGGGTTACTATGAGACACTAATTGGACTTCATGATGTTTCAAGTAGGGCCTCAATTTTTATCACTTCAATGATTAATTCCAGACAACACTTTTCAATACTATAATACTGATTTTTCTTATCAAGAATAGTTTGAATGAGATAGTAAGGGCTATTCTAATTCCCAGAATCATTATTTTTATTAAGGAAGGCTCCTTCTGATCACTCTAAAGCTGTCACATAGAGAATAAGTTGTCTTACTTCAACATGTTGCATTAATACCAGTTTACATAAGAGATATTTTTTAGTGTATCCAATGATTCATGACAGTCTTTTTTCCATTGATAGGTGACTCCCTTTTCCATTAATCTAGTTAAGGGCAACCACTTTTGTTCAAAATTGTCAATAAAGAGTAAAATAGAGGCCATGTTTCCTTGGATACCTCTTAATTCATTCAAATTTGGAGGAGATTACAAACAATGGATTGATTTTGTTTTCTCAAGAACAACTTCAATACAAAAATGGTGTAAAATAATCCATGGAACTTTTCTAAGGTAACCCCAAAATCTCATTTCAAGGGGTTAATCTTAAAAGATTTTGTGAATGTTTATTGAATACCATCTCTAGATTATCCAAGTGATTAGAACGATGTTAGGATTTGATAACCAAATCATCAACATAACACTAAACAAATTTCCATAAGAAGGGTTTGAAGATATTGTGTAGAGAACATTTATATGTTTCACCTTCATTATTTAATCCAAAGGGCATTAAAAAAAAGAAAAACACACATTGAGGGGCCTTGAATGCTGTCGATTCTTCATCCTCTAGGGCCATATAAATTTCATTATACTGAGAGTATCCATCCATGAATGAAAGAGATTTATATCCAGGTATTTCATCAATTAAATGTTTGGAAATAGGAACGGGAAAATTATCTTTAGGATAATTCCAGATAAGATATCTAAAATCAATTAAAAAACTGATTTGTCCATTGTTCTTCTTCATTGGGAAAATATTGGGCAGCCATTTGGGATATTGAACTTCCATGACAATGTTATCCTTTATATGCTTATTAACTCTAGCTTCAATTTTATAAGCATGATTTGGGTGTCTTCTTCTTGCTCCCTACTTGAATCTGCGATGTTCTTCTAGAAATCCCAAATGATGACTTGCTACATAGGGATTAAGACATGGAATTTCTGTATGATTCCAAGAAAATATTTCTCTATTTTTTTATTAGAAATGAAGTATAGACCTATTTATCTTCAGAACATATGGTCACAATAATTAGAGTGGGGCGTGGATCTTCCTCTATTCCCATATTTATTTCTCTGATCTCATCAAAAGTGGTTGAGAAAATTCCTCAAATACTGGAGGATTATCATTGATTTCTTCCTCTTCTTATTCATTACGGGTTACATCTTCTATTTCTACTTTCATATTAGAAGATGAGGCACAACTTCAAGAGTTATTGTAGGATTCAGTATTTGAACATCCTGAAGAAGAGGCCACCATATCTAACCCAACAGGTGTAGAAGGGTATTTCTATGGAAATAAATAAGAGATGATAGATTTTGAGTCAACATCTTTGTTTTCTCTAACATTTCTACAATTTCATTTACTCCTATTAACAAATTAGAGGCTTGTTGTAGTTCAGTGGATGAAATAAAAACATCTCCATTTAAGCTTCCATTACTACTTGGTGAATCAACAATTTCTCCCATGTTTTCAAGCTATCTCGCTGCAATTGACACTATCGATGTTGTTGGAGAGGTTCTTAGATTTGGTTTTATCCTATCAATTTTATTAATGGGTAGCACTTATTCTATACTCAAATTTATGAATGGGTTTTATGGAATCTTTTCCAAACCATTTGGAGCATCAACTCTGGTTATTTCTTTTGCCATAGACCTCGTTCATTTTGTGTTATAAAACTCTTCCTCAATGTATTGTTATTAAAATGTTTTTAATGGATCTTTGTTCCAATACAATGTCTAAATTTTACTATTAAAAAATAATTAAGACATTAGTGGTATGACAAAGGTATGGCGCATGTTGATGTTTCCAAGGCCTTCCATGTAGAATGTTGAAGGAGATGTCCAGATGAACAAACATGAAATCTGAACTAGACACAAGATATCTAAATTGAGTTCTTAGTGTAATATCTCCCAGAGGTTCTTACTCATTCTTATCATACCCTTGAAACATTAATGTTGAAAGAGATAAGTTGTACTCGTCAGAACAAATCAACAAAGTGTATGAATATGAATGGGGTTGTATCCAAAGCCATTATCAATGAAGGCTCATCATATATCTATGTCATTGACTTTTAAAAATAAATACAAGGGTGTGATATGTCCATGTAAAACATCATGTTCATCTTCATCTATTAAATATATTACCGCATGAAATTATGTAAGATCATTCTCTATACGGAAAACCTTAGTAGTGGAATCTTCAGTTTCAAAAACTTGAGAACTTGATAAAGTCTCAATAATATCTTCTCGAAGATCTTTTGAAAAACTCAAGGCATACAGAATTGACATCATGGATATTACATGGGCCAATTGTTTCAAGACATCATAATTTTGGCCCAAAGGTATCTGTTTCCTAGAATTGAGATGTGTTTTTTCATATTCTTTGGATGTTGATACTTCTAATATATATGTACCCTATGTCGGAGTATAATTTGAAAATACACCTGGCTTTGGTAGATTAGACTAACTAGGTCTATCAAATCTCTGAGAGGAAGATGGTGTAACTAATAATTATTGGTCCAATATAATCATATCAGAACCAAACCTGTCCTGCATGGAAGAAACTCCTTGTTCTTATTGAGCCCACTGAAGTGATCTTCCATGAGTTTCTATTGCATATATGGTTTGAGTAGGGGTAGTGTTAGAATAGTGGTCTCTATAATTCCCACATATTCCCATGTATCCTAAACCTTGGCCTCTTCTTCTGGTTCCCCAATTAAGTACAAGGAACTCTGACTCATTATTATCAGAATCACCATATGTATAAGGATCAGTTAAGTGGGTAACATTAATAGAACCAGAGATCAATTCATCCTTGGATGATGATTTTATTTGATAGGTTAGATCTTGTTATGCTGTTTGGTGGGCTGGTACTCGTAATTTTGAAATAGATGGCATGAAATCTGCTAGGGTCAAGGTCAACTTTGGCCCGAACATGAGTTTTTATTGTTCTGACTTCTCTTTATCCTTATAATCACATCGATTCTTTGATGATTGATATTTTTAGGAAGGTGGTTTTGCTGCGGAAGGAGTGGCATAAGATAGAATCATTTGATTCAACTGTGTTTGAAATATGAAATGAGTTTGATTTATCTTTTTCCTGATCATCCAATCATCTCATTTTTCACATTTTTACTTTGGAAATCCTGTCATTCACCTTCTTCCTCTAGATCAGTAGTAGTAACACATGCTATTTGGGCTAACGAACTTTTAATTTTCACTTGTCTAGAGTATACCATTTTTGCAGGAGGTCCTTAAAAACCAAATAATCTTGAATGGGATGTGACAACATTTAGTGAAAAGGTACAATAATCTGAAAGAACTATATATAATTCTTTATTGGGTTTCTTCATCTTTGGAAACTAAACCAAATTGTTTTCTTGAGCAGATATGATGTAACCATGAAATTTTTCAATCCAGAAAGAATAAATTTTGATCTTTAATTCATAAAACAATTTTATTTTATTATGTATTAGATCAGCATAAAAAGGCTGTCATTTCTACTGACATTCTGGAGGTGGAGCCCTTCGATACGATGAAGGGTTTGAAGTGGAAGCAGGTACAGGTGCTTGCATGAGTGTAACGGTAGTAGCCTTTGCTTTCCCTATTCTTCTTCCCAGAGCTGATGTAATTACATGAGTTTTAGACTTAAATTCAATAATTCAATCTTACATCTATTGAAAAATTCATGTAAGGTCTAGAAACCATCCTGTGTATTTTATAGGGATCAGTGGCATGCGTAACTCTTCACATATATTTTCTACAAGAATTTGTAGTAACTCTTCTTGAGGGAGTGCCAGACTTAAAGAATATGTTAATCCTTTTGAAATGAAATCAAAAACACTTTCATACTACCATTGTTTACAATTGGTATGATAAAAAACCTTCATCTTCGGTAACGTTGAGCTAAATTGATGAAGGAATTTCTAGGGAAGATATTCACATCCCTTAATTGATTGAGATTGTAAACTTGTATACCAGACAAAAGCTGGTCCCTATGGTGATTTCACAAAACACCTAAGCATTACTGCTTCTTGTTGTTGTTGAAGAGTTCCCATCATGGGATCATGAAGTGAAACTAAATGTGTTACTTGTTGTATCAGATCTCTCAAACCCTTAAATATTGGAAATGTAGTATTAATAAAAATTGGTGGTGCTTTCTTTTCCAGCTGAACTGGTGCATGTCGTTCCTCCATAGATTCAAATCAAGTCATTAATGCCTCAATTATGTTCATAAGAATTTGGGGAATACACGGATGATCTAGAACATGTGCAGGTACAACAACTAGAGCTTGAGCTGGAGAAACGACAGGAAAAACCACTAGTGATGGTGTCTGTATTTCCGTTGGAAAACCCAAGGGAAAATTCTTATTAGGATGTGTTTGATTCTACCTTGGTTGTGTACCCAATGGATGGAATTTATTATCCACATCTATAGTTACTACAAATCCTCTTTATTGAGGAGATCCAATAGGATGTGCATTTTGAGGACCTTCTTGGGATGTACGTTTAGCAAAAATGCTGCTTTGAAGTAACACTATATTGAGTCTTCAAAACTCCTTATTATCCTCTTCTTGTTGTAAAAATATATCTTCATTCAAAAGAGATTGACCTTATCCATTGGAAAAGTGAGATTCAATCTGACTTTTAACTTTACCATTGTTAGATTCCTTTTAGAGGGGTGGGATTTATTTATTTGAAGGCATACATAGATTCTGGGAAAGCCTCTGATTTCTGGTACGCACACCATCTTCTTTTTCCTCAGTGTGTACTGAATTATGGATAAAAACGTTATATTATGATTTCCTTAAACTCGAGTCAATATTTGAGGATCTTCTGTAATGGTATTAATGAAATTTACTGATGTATAATGCATTGATGGAATTTTGTCAGTATCTTGGTAAGATCATCTCGCTCTTTACCTTTCATGAGACTTTGTTCTCCTATATGATGCATTCTTAGGAACTATTTGGTGGAAATTATCTTGAAAATAATTCCTAGATAGTTTATTTGTGATCCATCTTTGTGACTTCTTCCTTAATCGGTAGAAAACTAACTTCTGTTGTGGAGGGGATTGTAGATGTGAAAATCCCAGAGCCTTGCAGGCTGGGGTTATTCCTATTCTTCTTCTTCAATATTCTAAACATCGTTTAATGAATTTGAATGTTGAATTAAGTTATCCCCAAACATTCAATATGGGGTGATTCGTGAACTTCTATGGTTGAAATTCTGGAAAATAATCCTCTGATATTGCAAATTTTGGTTTGGACATTAGTTGGGTGAAAAATCTGAAAATCACTCAAATCACCTATTTCAGAAGATCACTATTCTATTTTATACATTTGCATTCTCTAGATACTGTCATCCTTTATGTGGGATTCCTGATCACTATTCTTAGATGCTTGAAATAAAATTAACTCAAAAACTTCTTTTCATTAGTCCTGACTTTGACAAGATATTTTCTTGTCTTTTTCTTGATCATACATTCGATTACGTACAAAATCTATTGATTGTGGCCGACCGTTTCCAATAACATTGCATGAAACCAATTTTGTAAGACATTGTTGAATCGGGAGTGCATCGAAATTCAATGCTCCATGTGCACCCCATCCTCTGATAAGAACACCAGATGGGGAATCATGAATTAACTGGTATGGCCTCTTTAGAGCATTTAGGCATGCACACTGAAGTGTTCACTAATATTTTTTAGTCTTTGGATATCATGAAACTAAGAGAGATGACAAGTAAATTTGGCATTACAACCCTTTTATTACCTTTACATGTGTTTGATATTTATCATATGGTAATAATTTTGTTTTCAAATGATGAGGAGTCTTCCATAAATTGAGGCGGATATCATTAATACAATCTTCTGTCATTAATTATGGAATGTTATTCAGATAATTTTCCAAAGTCCAAAACATAACTCGTATTTCCCCTTCATCCAATTATTTTCTCATGTTTAACATATCAATATAGTTTCTTACTAGAGATTTATCCACTAGTTCGGACCGAATTAGATGCACTGTTTGGGAAGACCAATGACCCAAGGGAGGTTCAGAGAATGAAAATTACCTTAAGATGTCTTCCGGTTGAGAAAGTGTTTCACCCATGAAAGACAAGGCATCAGAAATGACCGGCCTTGTGTTTGGTTGTTTCTTGAGATAGGAAGTATTTCTCATTGCAACATTATCAATAATAGAACTATATTGACAATGAGAAATACTACTACAGAGTGGACTTTCACAGAAAATTCCATCATGCATAGGATCACCATGGTGGATTAAAAAAAGGGATGAATCCTATTACTCCTTAGTCATCGGGCCACAAGAAGGGTTGGTGTGTCACTCATCTAGAGATAGGCATTATGGATTGACTGAATTTTCTTGAAGCAATCCTTCATGATGATGTTCCAAATGGGGAACTTCAGAATTACTACTACCACTAACTTAATTTGGAAATGAGAGGATATGATCTTGAGATGTAGTAGATAAATGTCCAAGGGCATCAAGAACTCTAGCATTAAGGGGAGCTAAATTTTTGTCTGACTCTTGATTTTCCAACCAGGTTTGATGAGACTTTTTCATAGAAGTTCTCTTACACATAGTTAGGACACATACTGGGAGGAGTGGTTATTATGGGTAGTTGTATTTTCTTACTTTGGATTCGTTACCATAATAGACCGATTACATCTAACTACAAAGAGTGTATGTTCCCGATCTTGTTGTGTGTATGATACTGGGGGGTGGGGGGTATTCCCCATGAACCTTCGGGATTGAAACAGAGGTGTGTATCTGCTTTAAGATGTAATGTCGATGAGTCATCCCATATGTGGGGATAGATTTATGTGTCTGTTCCCCCGGTACTCCTAAAGTGGATGTAATAATATTTTGGCATGCTTCCAGAATATGGGAAGAGAATATCATCTACCCATTCACCAATGATAAGATGTGTTTTGTGAATTTAGCAGTCGGGACGGGAAAATCGGTCCATTCTGTATCTAGAGTAGGTGTATGTGCCTGCTTATGTACTCGTTTTCCTATAAATGAGTATTGATAGTACTCATTCATGGGGTCAGAGAGTTGGGTTTGCCATTGATTTTCCATTAGTGCTTTCCAACTGACTTCATTGAGGGATACCAAATGATAATGTTGGAAAACCAGATGAACATTGGCATGTGTATGTTCATTCTGGCTGTTTTCCATCAAGTATGGTTGATAGACTTCCCTCAATACTGGGAGGTGAGACTACTGACAGAACTGGTTATTATAAGTAGGTGTGTGTTCTTTTTTACCATTTTATAAAACATTGGATTGAAGGGTTACTTTCAAAAATGTTTGCTGAAAAGAAAAATTAGGAAAACATGTGTATTTTCCTGCTCATTGTTCTCCATCAAGTAAGGTTGATAGACATATCTGGAGGAGGAATAGGTAAGAAACTACTCCCAGTTGACTGGATTTTTTCCCCGGAAGTTTGTCTTGCATTCTTGGGTCTAAGAGACCTGGCCCAAAAGTTTAGAGGCAACACCCTTAGCATGTTGGGGGTTCACTACCACGTGATTCTACTGGTGGTGATTGTTGGTGGGAGTCTTCAGGAAGGATTCCTTCATTCTTGAATTGAGGCCCTGAGTGACCTCTTGATCGACCTCTCCGTAGTACGAGTTGGACTGATTGATGTGTTTTAGGGATAAGGACCTGAAATGGTTGAAGAAGGTGGTTGGCACCATCTGCTTCTTGATCATTGGTAGTGATTGGTCGGATGATGCAGGATTGTTATTGACCAGGAGGGAATTTAGGGCAGCCTCCATAGCCATATTTTCATCATGATGATGATATTTCTTCACAATCACATTGGATACCCAGTGTTGAAGATGCTGGGTGGGTGATAACATCATTCTTGTGGATGAGGATCTAGCTTGAGCAGCAATTGGGAAGTTCACTGATGTCAACTTCAAGAAATCCATTTTAGAGTGAAGAGAGTTGTGAGAAAAAAACATGCGATGACAATAAACATCATTAAAGTAACATCTTTTAGATGTATACATTCATGATTGATTCCATTGTCTTGCCTTCCTTTCTCAATTGATTGTGGTCTGAGAGATTTCTTAAATTTTTAACTTGGTTAAAGATTCACGTCAGGTTCACAATTTTTGTTTCGTAGTTCCTCGAAACATGTTCTAGTTTTAAGAATCTCTACTTCCAGGCAGTTTTTTTGGATTTATTTAGGGAACTAGAAACTTCCAACAGTTCTTTATCCAAAGGAGAACTTTTTTACAAAAAAATTCGTTCATTAAGTTTAATCTTTACGATACTTAGGAAAGTACATTGGTTGAGAGGATGAAAAGATATAATGATCACACCTTTTGGGGGGGGGAATTATTATCTACTCTGGGACTCTCTTTGTAAACATATGATATTTTCATGAATCCATATTAATTCACCAAGCATAACATATGTTTCCCATGGTATATACAATAACTTATTAACATGTGTACAATTTTTCATCATCAGTATGCATTCAAGGTTCGTAATTAATGGAGATATCTATATGTATTTGAAGTTATCTATCAATATTATACTCTAATATACTATTTCAATATTCTTTTTATCATCATTATGGTGAAACAGGTTTTTAAGTGGATTAGCGAGGAACTCTGAAATTTATTGTCATCCAGGGAGACGAAACCTTGTTTTGATATTGGGATCGTACCCATGAAATGGGTTACCTACATATCCCTGTGAAAAGAAATAGATCCCTTGTTATTCAGTGTCGCTTAATTGGAGACATCATACCTTTTAAGCTAATTTGATAAGGACCCAACTATACAGATTAATTTCAGGTGGTATGGACATCTAAGAGAAAGGTGCATAGTAAAAGTTTGATGTGGGACTTATGAAAAAGCAACCCAATGAACATGGAAATGATTTTGGTTTTTGAGATAGATTAGACCTTATTGGAAATATTTCTCTAGGAGAACAAGGTTGATTTTGAAATTTTGGGTTTGAACCACAAGTAGGCTTCCAATATATCCAATTTTAACGTAAATCAATTCCTACATAGTTCGATTAAATCTCATAAAAGAGTATAGTATTTTGAGAGAAATGAGCAAAGGCTTATATCATTAAAAGGATGCCTTGATAACGTGGGGGGATTTTATTGGGCCTTATTACTAAGGAAGATTCCCATAATAAATAAATTAAGGTTGGATTCTTTAAGAGGATATTGAGTGATCTCGGTCCCTGAGAAGGCTTCTTACATATCCCAAAAATGGTGGGAATCATAGTTCTCATAGTGCATTCACCATGGGGGTTTGTGTAAATCTTGTTATAATGACGAATATCTAAGATCAAAATATTCATGATCAGTGTGAGAAAAAAGAAGATATGAAATATTCAATAATGAAACATGCATGTTTCCTCCTCATCTGGTAGAAGAGGGCACACTTATGGCAGTGAGAGTGGACAAGGCCAGAGTTGACACGTGAAGAGGGTGAGGCGACGAGCCTTCCCTATATTCACTTTACATTAGACAAGGGTAAAATGAAAGGAAGAAGGGAAAATGGTTAGGGAATTACAGTAGGATGGATACCCATGGTGAAAAATATCAACATGAGAGGGAATGGGTAATGAATGTCCCTATTCCCATCTCCGCTATGGTCTTTGGCACTGAAGAAGAGAGGAGGATCAATGATGATACTCTTGAAAGAAAAGCTATGGGATTACACTAGGATGTTTGTCGTAAAATTGATCCTGGTAGTGGAGGGAGACATATAAATTATTTTTAAAGGCAAAGTATGTATGAACCGTTCCTTCCCCTACTAGAGTCATGAGGATCCGGGTCATCTCTTTGAGAAGGGAGAGGTCATGACCCAAACCCTCTTCCAAACAAGGAACTTCCCATCACTATTACTGGGATAAAGGACCATGTGACTGTGTATATAAAAACCCATATACATTCCATTTATCCTAACTCCCTTATAAAAAATTTGGGAAACCTTTGACTGTGGATATATAAACCCATATATGAGACACACATATGTTTCTTTCCAAAAGGATTGATATGTTAGGATGTTTTGGTGGAGGTCTCAACAGAATCCGTTTTAGACAAGGGAACCATGGAAGAAGAATCCCTTCCATGAATGGATTGGGGAAGTCTTGAAGGCTACTAAACTGAAGAGAGTAAGTGAATCAAAGAGGGGAGATCAGGTAGGTAAGGGTGCATAAGTATGGGTATGCCCATAGACTTGGGTGACTTGATATTCACTTAATCTAAGAACAACATATTGGGTAATACTTGGGCAAGACATGTCTCAAGCCCTCATGAGTGTTCACAGGAAGTCTCAAAAGTGGGGCGCTCAAGTTCATATGAAAGGAATAGGCTAAACACAAGTATTTTAGATTTTGGGAGGTTGGGCGCTTTAGGCATTCAAGTGTTATGATATTCAAACAGTAAAAGGAATTGTGTCCAATGATCCTCTCATGGTTTTAAAGAACATCCTTGAATGTTTTGGAAGACTAGGGTGATATTCTAGGGAGACCAGAAAAAATTCAACTTTGTGGAAATTAGTCTGTACAAATGAGAAGCCCCGATGTCTATTTATACACAAAAATAGTACCTTTTGCAGATGGAGTTTGGGCAGACATGTAGGATGTGTGATATTTTGGGGCGTGAAAGTAGGATGCATGCCAACACCCTTTCTGTCGGACTAAGGTGATCCAAAACTAATCACTTTTAAAAACTTGATTTTCTTCAAGTATTTTACCCTTTTATTTCTAAGGTATTTTTATTTTTCATTTTTTAGACTCTTTGACGAAATAGTGTTTCAACAGGGATTCAAAAATTGACAATTACTTCTCTGATCAATGGGAATGACTGTTCTGGGGCAGGAATAGTAGCATATAATTCTCTAACCAACAACACTCTATTCATCTTTATCTAGTTGCATGAACTTCTAAAATTTTCATGTATCATCAGTCATAACTTCATAAAGAGATGATTATCCATTAGTGTTCTGGCACAAATTCATTCTATATGACACATGTTGAAGTAGGGATCAGCCTTTATGATATATACTATCTAGAAGGGATACAACTTATTGGGGAGATGTATGTTGCATTTTTCCTATTGGGGACATTTGGGATGACACCACACAATCTATGTCTTTATAAAGAGATATGTTTACAATTGTGATGGAGAATTTATAGAGGGAGATTAACTTATGCTTTTTTGTTTCGTTTAAGGATGAGATCAACATCATTATCCACTGTAGAAGGAATCAAAGAACCACTATAAACCCTCAATGGTTTCCTTCTTGAAAGGTATATTATGGGTCTAAATATTATAAGGAAATATTTGAGTCCAGGTACTATACCTCATTGTGGTATCGGGTGAGACTGAATATCTCCCCAAGACATCGACAATATCCGTTTTTATCAATGTTCCAAAACATATGGGTTTTTTAGTATGGAGAAACACACTTTGGGATTCGAGTAGGAATGTGTTAGTAGAAAAGAGATTAGAGGAGGGGTTCCATCTTACCATAGACAAAACAAATCTCACTCATCTCTACCAAATCCTTTTCCATGTCCAAAAGGGAAACACCCCCTATACTATTGGAAGCTAATTCCTGTTCTATTTCAATTGGATATGAGAACATTTTTTTTATTAAAAATATCATAACACTATTTTGATTTTTAATGCTTCATTCTATTCGAGGATGTTGAATATTTTTGGTGTTGTTGTATTTTCAATAGGCCCTGATACTGTTATTGAAATTTTAAGACAACCAAATTATTTCAACTTCGTCCCATATCACACAATAACCTAGATTTTTTTTAAATGGAAGTGTCTCTTTGAATTATTGATGATATAAAATCTATTTCTTTGATGGGGTTCTTGCTATAAATGTAGGTGTGGGGTTTTTTTATAATCTATATACCCCTTATTGGGTTGCTCACACATTTAGATACTTTCAAAGGGTTTCTCCCCTTACTTGAACTAATGTACAGGGAGAGAAACATCCCTTTCTTATCAACCAATTTTGGATTTTGTTTCTACGTGAAGATACAAACACTAATTTAATTTAATTCATATTGGAATGCATGTCTTCGTATATGATGAACATGAACACGGTTGCGATGAATCAAACATGGGTGGTATTCAGAAAATAGTGGTCCTTAAGGTTGATAAGCCATGTGTTTCACCAAAGTCCCCATCTACAGTTGAAATGGATGTGATTTAGGAATTGGGATGGATTCCAAGTAATCATTATAATTATAAAGATGAACATCCCATTAGTGGGACAAATTTGGACTGGGGAGGCTATTCCTTAAATATTATAAAACGAAGATGCATCATTTGAGATAAGATCCCATGAAAATCCTTCTGTTGATTCTACACAAACTCATCCAACGATTCACTATTCTATCTTTCACACCCAATTAATAATAGATGAAAAAATATCAAGAGGGAATATATGAAATCATAGACATTCCCTCATTACTAAAACACAATTAGAGATGTTTTTTGGCTAGGAGGAACGTCTTATAGAACTATTTCATGATCTAAGCGATGGCGATATTGATGACAAGGTCATGTTTTATATATGGATAAAATTATCTTGATTTGAGAATAATTGGATAGTAATGAAGTGTAATTTCATAGATTTAATAATTGCAATTCCATGGTTGAATAAATATGGGAAGCTTCAATTTTTTGGAATAGATACATTTGATAATCTCTCAAATGAAAGCCCACATGGATGATTGGATCATGAATAGAGAAAAATATGAGGATATCCAAGCCTGTTCAATGTCCTATCATTTCGTTTTATCACACTTATTAGAGACTACATGTATGGGAGTATAAGTTTTTTACTCTTTTACCAAAACTATTCATCCTCAAGAATCATTAAAGGATGTAGACTAGACAACACATCCTTACTCAATTGACCATCCCTCTAGACTATATCTGCTCTAGTAAATTTAGATGATCAAATATTATTAAATTATGATAAAAAAAATTTTCCTTGTATTAATAATTGAAGAGGATCCAAAATACAAAGATTCCTTATTTTTAAACTATTAATAATTAAATATTTTAAACTTTACATATCATTGTCCAATTTTATTCTATTCATGATGTTTATGAAAGTTCATTGACATGATATCACATGGATGATCAACCATAACCATCCATTTTATACATCCAAATAAACCCAAATTACTTGATTTTAATTCCTAAATTACATTTTATTTTCCCTAATATATTCTCTGTAACGGATGATGACATGAGATTCCTCACAGATGTACCACATCCATTTTCCTTAGGATAATATAATTTATAAGGACAATTTGGATAAAATAATATGTACCAATGGGAGGCTACTCAATTATTTTCCATGTAAATGGTGTTATAATAAAACTTCATTCTTATAAAGAAGAATGATGCTCCCTACATGATTTATATATTTTCAATATTATTTTCATATTTACATAATTTTTCAAATGTTTCATATGGAGGAAGCTTAGCAGGTGTAGACTTGGGTTTTTTTCAGGCCATAATCTTATGGGTTTTCAACATATCATGTTCCATGACATATCCATTTTATGAGTTCTCAATATTTCATTTAATACAACAAGTTCTAGTCCATTGATGAGAGGCACAAATTTTTCCTAGTATTCTATTTTTGGGATTTCACCCTACAGTGCATTGTGTCTCTTTTAGATAAATAAATTATGGGTTTCCACACTAGAATATTTTTTTGATTAAGTATTGGGAATTTTATCTCGGACCTTATACTACTGGTAATATACAAATTGTGAAGTAATATTATATGTGAAAGTTTTAATGTCATGTAGTAAGGTTGTTTGTTGTTCTATTTAATAGCATCTAGAAAGGAAATTTTCTATTTAGTTTAGTATCATGTGGTAAGGATGTGATATGGTATGTAGTTTTAATTCATTCTTCTTGGAAATGATTGATAAATATAGAACTGGGAAAACATTCTGAGGATGAAACTAAACACATTATGGTGAGGAAATCTACCATTTTATTTTCAAGACTCATGAGGGTTATAGTCACTTTCATGTAATGAGATTATACTACTTGTTGTTTAGTCAAAATCCCTTATGTGTGGTCCCCTACGAATTACATGCATGTACAAGAATATGTGTCCCTACTCCTTTCAAATGTCCGTGAATGATTTTGGTCAGCATATTGGTGGGAGGTAAAATATAACAGGGTATCCAAATCCACCAAGATATTTGGAATGTGGGTTGTGTAATTCATAACCCAATTATTTTAACAAATGAATATGGTGTAGGGTGAGCATTCCAGGGATGATCTACAAATACACATTGGGTGGGTGTTCTTCCACGGTGTCACTGGGGTCCAAGAGGATTGTATTTCCCAACATACAAGGTGGATATGCCTCTATTTTGTAGGTCGGAATTTCTAATGTATGATATTATGGGGATTACAAGCATGGTAATGTAAAGGGGGTCCCCACACTTTTCTATTTTCCATGGAGGATTTTCCAAGACTCAATCTTCTGGATGATGAAGTTGGAAGTGGATAAATAACTATCCATGGAATGGTTCGGAAAGCCTAGTTATGTTTGTCTTTTATATGGGAAGCTCATGCCTTATTCCATGTGGTTTTGAGTATTTTATTATGTGTAAAAAAAGTTTTTTTTGAATTGAGTGTCACAATAATGCGATGAGAAAGGGTAAAAACATAGTAAAATAAAATTGATGATATCGAATCCACATAAATAGTCTGGTTATAGGGATTGTAAATCAAGGTCTAGGAATATCTGTGTTAACTGGATGTGGGAACTAGTGGGTACCGGTCAAACATCTATAATGAAAGGACCCTGTAATGTTTCATAGGGAAATGATAATAAATCATGGATTTAAGGGGTCTTCATATGATCAAAGGATTCTTTCAGATGAACCATCCCATGTTACCAACTTTCTCTGGGGAATATCCATGTTAAATGAAACCAACGATTCATGGGGTTTCAAAAAAGTACATCAACTCAATGAAATAGTCATGTTATCTTATATATCTAAGTAGTGTAGGTAGATTTTGAGAAGTGGAATATTAAATAAGTGTCAAAAAATCCTAAAACTTGTGTTTCTGACTAGTGAACACATTATCATTGTAAGGAGATGTAAAATAGTTTTATTAATACTTTTTCCGAGACCCGGGGTTCCATTGTGAATGGATAGGTTTTTTCTAGGACCACAAGGTGGTATATATGAGATTTATGAATTATTTTTTTCACTACGTTTCTCGTAAAATCTAGAGATAAAGAGTATAACAAGCAATGAATTCAAATTTACATAGTCCTCCCACTTTTGGTTTTCAACATGACATGTTTTGTTTCACTTTCACTAGTAGTTTTAATATCTTGATATTTGTACCATCAAGGGATAATGATTAAGGTCATACAACATTGAAAAAAGCTTGTGGTTTAATGTCATAATGTATATTGACCTGGTATGTGGGGAATCTTACCGAACACCCTAATTAGGATACCTATGGCATAGAGTCATCCAACATCCTTTTGTCTAGAAAATGAAAATATTGTAATTCATGGCTCGAGGATCCTAAATCATGAGGAATGATATGGTAAAATCAGGTTGTGGATACACCATAACACCCTAAGGTGATATGTTTTTCCATGTTGACATCAGGATCACAAGGATCATAAATCCCTTCCTCCAAGTCCATGATGTATTTCATTCATAGGTAAAATCAAATATGTGTCACTATCATTCCCAAATAGAGAGATCTATTTTCCATTCTAGGGACCAAGAATGGATTTTAGGAAACATGAGGTTTTGAAGACATAAATTGTGATTTATAGGTTGAGGTGCATAAATGATGATAGAATAACCCCATTATTTTGTTGAATAGGGACATGCTCTTGTGTTTTATTGATAATAAATTGTGATGGGTGATGACTTGCACATTTTAACATCATGTACTGGGGATATATCTGGCATGTTGATTAACAACATGTGACACAAATGTTTTCCTTGTAATTTAATGTCATGTAGTAATGTTGTGCACGAGAATATAAAATTTGGAATGTTATCATTAGGAACACTTTTCAATAGTATGGGGTATTTAGATATAGAGAACTCCTTATAGTTGTGTAGAGGATTACTGGTGGGAAGCCATATGTTGGACCCCTTCTTTCACATATGTATCTCATGTGAGAGTAATACTTATGTATATATGACTTATGTGTGGGTCAAATGAGTTCTTATGAATCGATCATATTTAAATGGAGGTATATTATACTTATATGGTTGGGCTTCCCTATTCATATTATAAGGGAAGGAATCATTCCATCATCCTCTCCACTAAGGAGAACCCTCTGCATATATTTGACTTGTATTCATGTGATATGACTAGGAGGGACAATTATGAGTGGTTGGGATCAAGAAAGAGGTTCTAAGATTCAATTTATATATCTTTTTATAGTGGAATAGAAGAATAAAAAAGTAATCAGATAGTTCCATGGATAGGTCTGGACCATATGTTGGGGCTTTAAAACCATGACCCCAATTACCCATAGTTAGTGCATTATTACATAACATTGGCATGATATAAGGAATAATGTATCGAACGACTGATCAGTTTAGTAGCCTTGGAAGTACTTGATACATAAATATGTTGTACATTAATTTATGAAATAAAGAAAAATAACATTGTGTAACCCTTGAAAACACTCGAATGCTTGGCCTATCCCTGTAGGTTAATCATAATTTACTTCTTTACATCATGGGAAAATAAAACATAGAAATGGGTGAGCTAAGATGCTCAGTAATAAAAACAATATAGTAGAAACATTCATAAATAAGCATAAACATGTAAATAAATGTATAAGAATAAAACAAAAGACTTTTAAAATTAAACTTCAACATAATATGGAAAAGGTAAATCATATAATGCAATATAATTAATCACATGGATATTCAACTAGTTGAATATTCACATGTAATATCAGTAGCTAATTTCACAGTGATGGAATGCATAATATCAGACATCATAACCACATAGCCAAGGCCTTGTGCCAGGACTACAAATATGATTTTGTCAAGGCCTTGTTCCAAGACACTAGTTTGTCTTAATAGACCTACCAATGCATCGAGGAGCTATAGTGGGCTCCACCCATCACTTTCTAAGTCCAAGGCATTCATCATATGAAAAGGGTATAAAGTACCTTGATTGGGAAATGACAAAAATATTCCTATCAAAACATTTTATAAAAAGTAAAAAAGGGTATAAATGACATTATCACATATTATAAGATATAGTAAAAATGTTTTGAAACATAATTTTATGAAACACAGATGTGGATGATAAAGAAGTCCCAGAAGATACTAAGGTATAAACAACCTCAAAAAATAAAGAGATTGTGAAATTTAACCTTTACCTTTTACTTTTACTTGGTCAAGGGTAAATTAACCTCCGGTATAATAGTTAAATCGTTTTTATTAAATTTTACTAGAACTAAATACATAAATATTATATAATATATGATCTTATAATATTTCATTGTTAATAATATTTTGGCAGTATCATTGTTTAGGGTGTTTACTAATTCTTTTTCCTTTATACGTTTTGTTACATAATTCATGTTTATTATGGATCGAATGTATTGGATTCATATACAGAAATATATTATGTTCATAAATTTTTTTATTAATCAAATAAAAATTAATCTTGAATGGTTATGGGTGGGATATGAATCTCATCGCATTCACGGAGACGGTAATCCGTACGTGCGCATGAATGCAACTTCCATTTCATTTTTTTAAAGTTATGAAAAACAAATGATACATAGGTATATTATTGTAACATCCCAAGTAAATAAAGAATAAATAATTTTCATATTTATTAATATTTACGAATTAAATATAAATTTTATTTTAAAGGGGTTGCTATGTTCGATAGCGTACCCGATACGCAACGACGAGTTTCTTTGAAACTTACGTAGCACACTAGTAATATAATAATATTATTTTAAATGTTAGTTAATAAGTAGCCGTTTTATTGGCGGGAAAGGATAGAAATAACTAAAATATGATTATATATGTTTTTAAATATTTATACATTTACCCAATAAAAGATAAAGGCTTAAAATACGGAAAGAGTTCAATTTTAGGCATTTATACTCTAATTTTCACGAAAGGTCCACTTATCACCTTTTGATGGAGAACCTTCATTAAATATAGTTTTGATCACTCTTATACATTATTTTGGACCAAATATAACTCTTCTTTAGAATCGGGACATCAAAATTTACTTTGTGTAAATTTTTGGTACCTTTCTGATAAAGTTTATTTTTTATGAATAGTGTAAAATGTTGTATTTTAATTCAAAACCTCTTTTTATTCTAATTTATTAATATGATTAGATTATATTTTGAATTTGTTTTAAAGTGAAATTAGAATATATTTTTACCATTTAATCCAATGGTGGTCATTGGAATCAATTTCACTTTGAAATTGGACTTAAACTAGTGTCAATCTTTTGATACTTATCGTTTCATAAAAACACGCTATTTGCTCTGACAGCGGGAATTAATTATTAAATTAAATAATGTGACTAATATGTTTTGAATTTTGTAAAACAGACTTCATTTTTGAATTCGGAATATCAAATATAGATTAGGGTGAATTTTTGGTAATTTTCTGAAAAACTTCAATTTTTGATGAATAGTGAAACCACTAAGTGGTAATCAAGCAAACTGATTTTTCAGTTAAATGAAAGTTCACCACTAATGTGTATTGAATTTTGAAAATCCGACATACATGGTTGTCATTAAGAAGTAACATGTGGTTCAATGAGATTATAATAATTTTTTGGTGAATAGTAACTTTTTTTCATTAATCGCGATTAGATGTAATTAGTGTAGTTTAAGGTAAAAATGATATTATAAGAATGTGAAAACACCATGACACTTGTCCTACACCTATTGGTTGAGTCATGGCAGACCCAGACAACCCATGGGCCAACTTTGGGACCCCATGGAGCCACTTTAGTTGGAAAATGACAATAATATATTTTTATTTAATGTTAAAATTAAATTGACTCAAACATGAGTTGTTTTACTAAAACAATTTTTAAGTAGGGTTACACAAGTCCAAATTTTGATTATAAATAGTAATTGGAAAGCTAAAAATATTTACTACATCATAGTTTTTTTTTATAATTTTTAGACATTAAATAAAATAAATTATTTATGACATAATAATGATGCAGCGATGACAACATTATTTGACGATTTAAATAAAATGGAAAGGTAATGTAAAATCTATAAACTACACATGTACAAAACTTATTGGATGAGTGGATTTAGAAGCCTTATCACCTTATCCACTAATTATATCAATGTGGGACCTTTTAAAACCGAAACACATTTTCAAATAAAGTAATATCTCTTTACTTTCCAAAAGTGCCCCTCCTCTCCTCTTATAAAAGGCCCCCACCTCTACCTCATTTCACACACTTCTCAAGCCTTTGGCTTGGCCAACCCCTGCCCAATTACTCTCTCCACATCCCTATCCTCATCCTAGAGGATTCCCTTTGGGGAGAATCCTTTCAAAGGAAGCCTTTAGGATCAAATCAAAAGGGAGTTACACTTTTAAAGGTAATTCATTCTCTCTTGTTCATTTGTTTTATTTTGCTTCTCCAACCCTCTAAACTCTTTTTATTTACTTCTTTTGTAACAACAACAGTATCTTTAATATACTAGGATTTTGTTATAATATTTATTTGAGCTACACTCTCACACAACTACATCAAATGGTTAAAGAACATACGGTTTCCGTGGATGGAGAAATTCTGCCTCCCGAAACGATGATTGTTCAATACTCATTTAACACCTCAAGGGTGGCCATTATGATGTCACTATTTTTATATATGATATATAATATGTTTATGTTTTCTTTAAGCTTCTGTATTTTTCATTTTTGGCATACCTTTATGGTTTCCATTATGGGTAAACACGATATCTTCATTTAAGGAAGTGCGGACTACCGCCCCCTAAAAGTGATGTGATTCGTTAATGCCATATGTGGGACGTGTAAAGGATGGATTTAAAGTTATTATATATGATGTTATACTGGAATTATAATATACCTCTATATCATTATTATTTCTTTCCATTAAAGTATGAGATAGAAATGAAAGTAGCGTTCATGCGTACGTACGGCTTACCGTCTCCATGAACGGTGCCTTTCATTTCTTATCCCCAAATGTAATGTACTATTAAAAGTACATGTATATAATGGATATATATAATGAATAGTATATCTAAATGATGAATATAATTCTGGAATTAAAATATACATACCTCTCATTTAGTTTTAATTCCATTAATATGACAAAGAAATGAAAGTAGCGTTCATGCATACGTACGGCTTACCGTCTCCATGAACGGTGCATTTCATTTATTACCTCTAAATGATTATGTAATATTATAAATACATGTATATGCTGGATATATATGATATATATGATATCCAAATTATTAATGTCATTCTGGATATAAATAACCTTTGACCATACGAACAACATGTAATTTTAAGAAGTCCACTTTCGACTTAAGAACCAAATATTGACAAAACAAACATTATTAACTTAAATGGTTACATAATGTTTATAACATGGAAACAAGTGATATAAAAAGAATAATGAACATTAAAAAGGTTCTTAAACATGTATAAATTAACTCAAGTTTATTATTCAGGACGTTAAAGAACGATCGAGTCAAGTCGGACCCGAGGTAAGGGACTTCGTCTCAATCTCCTTTCATTGAGGCATATTTCGTTTTATACACAACTTTATTTTATACGGTGTATAAAATCCTTTGAATTTTACTTTTATACAAAAGGAATCTTTTTCTACGAAGCGTTTTACTAAACGACAAAAAGGAATGTTTTTTTAAAGTATGCGGTGACAACGACTTTTTCCGCCGCCGCGAGTATTATTTGGTCTTTGGCTTCCTCAACAAGCTGTAATGTTTTTAAAATAAAATAAATACAATATACTCTTTTATGTATTTTGGTATTGAAAATGGTTTTGATAAAGGATTCTATTATGTCAATATATTTATGATATATTGTGATTGAAATGTGGAAATTTTAACATTCCTTTATATTGGTTTTTTTGTTTTATGATTTTATATTGGTACTTGGACATTTTAACGGGTGGTTACATTATAAACCATATGACGGGTGGTGCCGTGAATACCAGGACGGGTGGTTACGTTATAACCTCCAATGCATTGGGTATGGAAGTCGGCCGTATGGCTATTCCAGTAAGTATGTATGGAAATTGGCCGTATGGCTATTCCATTAAGTGATATGTGTGGAAGTCAACCGTATGGTTATTCCACTTAAGTATGTTTATGTCCCAAGTTACCTTTATATATTCTATGTGTTCTTTATATGGTTTTTATGGTAATCCTTTGGTTCCAAAAAGGTAAGTAATGATACTTTATTCAGTGAAGAGTTTTTATTACTTCATAAAGGTGAAAAGTATTACTTTGATAAAGTATACATGGTTTACTTTTTGTTTTGATAAACTAACAATTTTCATTCTTTGTGTATCCCTTACTGAGCTTTTTGTGCTCACCCCAAGTTTTTTTGAAATGTTTTTCACAGGACTTAATGTGGAATAGGGTCAAGGATGGGATCAAGGGAAAGTCATGCTTTATAAAACATGGAATTAGACATGTATCTTTTTAAGAGTTTTTTTTATTTATTCTATGGAAACTTGGTAGAAGTGTCTACTTCGTAATCTTTTGAGATGTAATAGTTATGTTCTAATTCTCTAAAACTCTAAACCTGAAAAGATCCTCAACGTGAATTATTCATTTAATTCAATATTAAGTAAGGTTTAAGGCGTGGGGCCTTATAGTTGTTATCAGAGGACGGTTTAGACAACTTTAGGAGTTAGAAAAGTGTTAAATTATAATATGATTGAAATGATATAGCATTTACGGATTACCATGTTGCTTCGCCTAAGATATTTCTGTGTTCAGAATGGTTTTACGCAGAGGAAACAAAGCAGATATGTTGGGACGACATCAGGAGGAAGATAACCTTCCAAATCAGCAACCTGAGATGGTCGGAATCGGAAATGAACAGTTTGTTTCAGTGATGGCATAGTTGACTCAGGCTATAAATGGTGGTGGTATCCATGCACGAGATCATCCAGATCAACCACAGAGGAACATGTCAGTGGTGGAACATTTCATGAGGCAACATCCCCCATCATTCAGAGGATCATCTGACCCTGTGCAAGCTGAAGGGTGGATTAAAGCACTGGAGAAGATTTTTGATGTCATGGGGTGTTCAGAACATCAAAAGGTTAGTATTTCTGTTTACCTTTTTGAAGGTGAAGCTGATCAGTGGTGGTCGATGGTGAAAAATATAAGGGATAGTGATGATATTGAGGATCTTCACTGGGACGAATTCAAAGGTATGTTTCTTGAGAAATATTTTCCTAAGGTGGTTCGTCTTAGGATGGAAAAAAAGTTCCTAGATTTGAGGCAGTAGGATGATTCAGTGGCTGCTTATGAAGAAAAGTTCACTCGATTGGCAAGGTATGCTCCAAACTTCATACGAGATCTTGATAGTAAAATAAACCGTTTTTACTCAGGGTTAAAGCCAAAGTATCGAAGGGCTTTAGCTTCTCGTGAGTTCAAAAGTTATGAAAAACTTGTTCGATGTGCGGAGAAGGTGGAAATGGAGTTTGCCGATGATCAGGTGTTCTATGAAAAACAACAGAATAAGAGGTCAAGTTGGCAGGCAATGGGGAAGAATTCATCAAAGAAGCAAGGAGGTAAGAAAACCAAATATCCATCCTGTGAGAAGTGTGGTAAAATGCATCCTGGAGAATATTTATCCAAGTCTGGTAAGTGCTTTCAGTGTGGTAAGTCTGGTCATATTGCTCGTAACTGTAAGGAAGATGATCAATTAAGCAAGCACCGAAGCAAGACAGTGAGTTGCAGAAAAAGGTAGAGCTAGTTCAGAAAGGTAAGTTGCCTGAATTCAACATTGATAATGATTGTGTTTTGAGATTTGGGAAGAGATTATGTGTGCCTTGTGATTCGCAGTTGAAGAATGAGTTGTTATGTGAGGCTCATAGTTCTCCGTTTTCAGTTCATTCTGGCAGTACTAAGATGTATAGAGATCTGCGGGAGTATTACTAGTGGGATGGAATGAAAAGAGATATTTCTGATTTTACTGTGAAGTGTTTGACATGTCAACAGGTTAAAGCAGAGCGGCAGTTACCGAAAGGGATGCTTCAGCCTATACCAGTGCCAGAGTGGAAATGGGAGAATATATCCATGGACTTTGTTGTTGGATTACCGAAGACATCTCGAGGTAATAATGCAATCTGGGTTATTGTTGATCGCTTGACTAAATCTGCTCATTTCCTTTCTATACGAGATACTTCCTCTCTTGATCAACTTTCCCGTCTGTATCTTAAAGAGATAGTCAGGTTACATGGAGTTCCTCTCTCCATTGTATCGGATCGTGATCCCAGGTTTACTTTTAAATTTTGGAAAGGCCTTCAGAAGTCGTTGGGTACTGAATTAAATTTTAGTACAGCTTTTCATCCTCAATCAGATGGGCAGTCAGAACAAACAATCCAGACATTGGAGGATATGCTACGAGCTTGTTCTATGGATTATCAGGGATGTTGGGACCAACATATTTCTTTGGTTGAGTTTTCTTATAATAACAGTTTTCATTCCAGTATACAGATGGCACCGTTTGAGGCATTATATGGGAAGTGGTGTCAAACTCTAGCATTTTGGGATGAAGTGGGTGAAAGGAAGTTGATGGGACCAGAATTGGTAGAAGAGATGACAGAAAAAGTTCAGCTGATTCAGAAACACATGAGAATAGCTCAGAGCAGGCAGAAGAGTTATGTGGATAACCGGAGGAAGGATCTATCTTTCGAGGTAGGTGATCATGTTTTTCTCAAGGTTTCTCCTTGTAAAAGTGTGATGAGATTTGGTAAGAAAGGAAATCTGAGTCCAAGGTTTATTGGACCATATGAATTCTGGAGAAAGTTGGATCAGTTGCATACCTGGTGGCTTTACCTCCGAGTTTATCTCAGGTACACAATGTTTTTCATGTTTCAATGTTGAGAAAGTATATGCCAGATCCATCTCATGTTTTGAGTCCAGAGGTAGTTCAGCTGGAAGATAATCTATCTTATGAGGAACAACCGATCCAGATTCTTGACCACATGGAGCAGGTGTTACGGAATAAGGTGATTCATCAGGTAAAGGTTTTGTGGAAAAACCATGTGATTGAAGAGGCAACGTGGGAATCTGAAAATGCTATGAGGGATAAATACCCCCCACTTATGTTGATAAGTGAATAAAATTGCGAGGATGCAATTCCCAAAAGGGGGGAAGGATGTAACATCCCAGGTAAATAAAGAATAAAGAATTTTCATATTTATTAATATTTACAAATTAAATATTAATTTTATTTTAAAGGGGTTGTTATGTTCGATAGCGTACCCGATACGCAACGATGAGTTTCTTTGAAACTTACGTAGCACACTAGTAATATAATAATATTATTTTAAATGTTAGTTAACAAGTAGTCGTTTTATTAGAGGGAATGGATAGAAATAACTAAAATATGATTATATATGTTTTTAAATGTTTATACATTTACCCAATAAAAGATAAAGGCTTAAAATACGGAAAGAGTTCAATTTTAGGCATTTATACTCTAATTTTCACGAAAGGTCCACTTATCACCTTTTGATGGAGAACCGTCATTAAATATAGTTTTGATCACTCTTATACTTTATTTTGGACCAAATATAACTCTTCTTTAGAATCGGGACATCAAAATTTACTTTGTGTAAATTTTTGGTACCTTTCTGATAAAGTTCATTTTTTTATGAATAGTGTAAAATGTTGTATTTTAGTTCAAAACCTCTTTTTATTCTAATTTATTAATATGATTAGATTATATTTTTAATTGGTTTTAAAGTGAAATTAGAATATATTTTTACCATTTAATCCAATGGTTGTCATTGGAATCAATTTCACCTTGAAATTGGACTTAAACTAGTGTCAATCTTTTGATACTTATCGTTTCATAAAAACACGCTATTTGATCTAACAGCCGGAATTAATTATTAAATTAAATAATGTGACTAATATTTTTTGAATTTTGTAAAACGGGCTTCATTTTTGAATTCGGAATATCAAATATATCTTAGGGTGAAATTTTGGTAATTTTCTGAAAAACTTCAATTTTTGATGAATAGTGAAACCACTAAGTGGTAATCAAGCAAACTGATTTTTCAGTTAAATGAAAGTTTACCACTAATGTGTATTGAATTTTGAAAATCCGAAATACATGGTTGTCATTAAGAAGTAAAATGTGGTTCAATGAGATTATAATAATTTTTTGGTGAATAGTAACTTTTTTTCATTAATCGCGATTAGAGGTAATTAGTGTAGTTTAAGGTAAAAATGATATTATAAGAATGTGAAAACACCATGAAACTTGTCCTACACCTATTGGGTGAGTCATGGCCGACCAAGAAAAGCCATGGGCCAACTTTGGGACCCCATGTAGCCACTTATTTGGAAAATGACAATAATATATTTTTATTTAATGTTAAAATTAAATTGACACAAACATGAGTTGTTTTACTAAAACAATTTTTAAGTATGGTTACACAAGTCCAAATTTTGATTATAAATAGTCATTGGAAATATAAAAAGATTTCCTACATCATAGTGTTTTTTTTATAATTTTTAGACATTAAATAAAATAAATTATTTATGACATAATAATGATGCAGCAATGACATCATTATTTGACGATTTAAATAAAATGGAAAGATAATGTAAAATCTATAAACTACACATGTCCAAAACTTATTGGATGAGTGGATTTCGAAGACTTATCACCTTATCCACGAATTATATCAATGTGGGAACTTTTAAAACCGAAACACATTTTCAAATAAAGTAATATCTCTTTACTTTCCAAAAGTGCACCTCCTATCCTCTTATAAAAGGCCCCCACCTCTACCACATTTCACACACTTCTCAAGCCTTTGGCTCGGCCAACCCCTGCCCAATTACTCTCTCCACATACCTCTCCTCATCCTAGAGGATTCCCTTTGGGCATAATCCTTTCCAAGGAAGCCTTTAGGCTCAAATAAAAAGGGAGTTACACTTTTAAAGGTAATTCATTCTCTCTTGTTCATTTGTTTTATTTTGCTTCTCCAACCCTCTAAACTCTTTTTATTTACTTCTTTTGTAACAACACCAGTATCTTCAATATACTAGGATGTTGTTATAATATTTATTTGAGCTACACTTTCACACAACTACATCAAATGGTTAAAGAACATTCGGTTTCCGTGGATGGCGAAATTCTGCCTCCCGAAACGATGATTGTTCAATACTCATTTAACACCTTCAAGGGTGGCCATTATGATGTCACTATTTTTATATATGATATATAATATGTTTATTTTTTCTTTAAGCTTCTGTATTTTTCATTTTTGGAATACCTTTATGGTTTCCATTATGGGTAAACACGATATCTTCATTTAAGGAAGTGCGGACTACCGCCCCCTAAAAGTGATGTGATTCGTTAATGCCATATGTGGGACATGTAAAGGATGGATTTAAAGTTATTATATATGATGTTATACTAGAATTATAATATACCTATATATCATTATTATTATTTTTCCATTAAAGTATGAGATAGAAATGAAAGTAGCATTCATGCGTACGTACGGCTTACCGTCTCCATGAACGGTGCCTTTCATTTCTTATCCCCAAATGTAATGTAATATTAAAAGTACATGTATATAATGGATATATATAATGAATAGTATATCTAAATGATGAATATAATTATGGAATTAAAATATACATACCTCTCATTTAGTTTTAATTCCATTATTATGACAAAGAAATGAAAGTAGCGTTCATGCGTACGTACGACTTACCGTCTCCATGAACGGTGCATTTCATTTATTACCTCTAAAAGATTATGTAATATTATAAATACATGTATATTATGGATATATATGATATATATGATATCCAAATTAGTAATTTCATTCTGGATATAAATAACCTTTGACCACACGAACAACATGTAATTGTAAGAAGTCCACTTTCGACTTAAGAACCAAATATTGACAAAACAAACATTATTAACTTAAATGGTTACATAATGTTTATAACATGGAAATAAGTGATATAAAAGGAATAATGAACATTAAAAAGGTTCTTAAACAAGTATAAATTAACTCAAGTTTATTATTCAGGACGTTAAAGAACGATCGAGTCAAGTCGGACCCGAGGTAAGGGACATCGTCTCAATCTCCTTTCATTGAGGCATATTTCGTTTTATACACAACTTTATTTTATACGGTGTATAAACTCCTTTGACTTTTACTTATATACAAAAGTAATCTTTTTCTACGAAGCGTTTTACTAAACGACAAAAAGGAATGTTTTTTTTAAAGTACACGGTGACAACGACTTTTTCCGCCGCCGCGAGTATTATTTGGTCTTTGGCTTCCTCAACAAGCTGTAATGTTTTTAAAATAAAATAAATACCATATACTCTTTTATGTATTTTGGTATTGAAAATTGTTTTGATAAAGGATTCTATTATGTCAATATATTTATGATATACTGTGATTGAAATGTGGAAATTTTATCAATCCTTTATATTGTTTTTTTTGTTTTATGATTTTATATTGGTACTTGGACATTTTAACGGGTGGTTACGTTATAAACCATATGACGGGTGGTGCCGTGAATACCAGGATGGGTGGTTATGTTATAACCTCTAATGCATTGGGTATGGAAGTCGGCCGTATGGCTATTCCATTAAGTATGTATGGAAATTGGCCGTATGGCTATTCCATTAAGTGATATGTGTGGAAGTCAACCATATGGTTATTCCACTTAAGTATGTTTATGTCCCAAGTTACCTTTATATATTCTATGTGTTCTTTATATGGGTTTTATGGTAATCCTTTGGTTACAAAAAGGTAAGTAATGATACTTTATTCAGTGAAGAGTTTTTATTACTTCATAAAGGTGAAAAGTATTACTTTGATAAAGTATACATGGTTTACTTTTTGTTTTGATAAACTAACAATTTTCATTCTTTGTGTATCCCTTACTGAGCTTTTTGTGCTCACCCCAAGTTTTTTTGAAATGTTTTTCACAGGACTTAATGTGGAATAGGGTCAAGGATGGGATCAAGGGAAAGTCATGCTTTATAAAACATGGAATTAGACATGTATCTTTTTAAGAGTTTTTTTTATTTATTCTATGGAAACTTGGTAGAAGTGTCTACTTTGTAATCTTTTGAGATGTAATAGTTATGTTCTAATTCTCTAAAACTCTAAACCTGAAAAGATCCTCAACGTGAATTATTCATTTAATTCAATATTAAGTAAGGTTTAAGGCACGTGGCCTTATAATTATTATTCCTATATAATATAATATTTTATATATGTTTCATATGTTCATTAACACCATCCTCTATAAATTCTGTGTATGGTATGAATGAGTCATGTCACTTTGAGGGGGTGTTAGTCCGTAGTTTCTCAAATGAAATTATCGTATATATACAACATGAAAGAATAATGGAATTATATAATTGATAATTATATAAGCTTATAGATAAAATAAATATCATAAATATCATATATAATTACAGTTCCATCATAATGGCCACCATAAGAGGTTTTAGTAGATATTGAACAATCATCATTTTGTTATGCAATAGTTCCTCGTCAACAGAAACATTATGTTGTATACCTATTAGATAGAGTTGTGTGTATGTGTAGTTTAAATAAATATAATAAAAACAACCATTTATATTGAGGATACAGGAGTTGTATTAAAATAATGGAATAATGAGAGTTTAGGGGGGTGGAGAACAAAAATAAAAGAAAATATCTTAAGAGGAGATGTTACCAATAAATCGGGTAACTCCCATTGGTTTGAACCAAAAGTCTTCCTTGAAGTGCCTTCTGCCTAAGGTATGGATTCTAGGAGGAAGAGAGTTAGGGAGGGAGCTTAATTGGGAAGATTTTGGATGAGTGACGGGGCTTGAGAGGTGTGAGAAATTGGTTAGAGGTGAGGGCTTTTTATAAGGGGGGTGCTCTTTAGGAATGTTAGAAAATTATATTTTATTATTTAATGATTTTCAGTTTGTAAAGGTCCAAAACTCATTAAAGTCAGAGATAAAAATTCTAATTTTTTAAATGAAATCATCCAATATGAATTGGATAGGTTTTGGAAGCAATTTTAATTTTTATAATCTCATTTATTTAAATAATTCATTAATGAGGTAAACACTGCATAATTATTGTGTCATAAATAAATTTTGTATTTGATGTCTAAAAATTATAAAAGAAATACCATGATGTAGTAAATATTTTTATATTTAAAATGAATATTTATAGGTGAGGATATAACTTATATAAGCCCATGTAAATTTTTTTTACTATAAGATATATGTTTATGTCATTTTTGTCTTTACTTTAAATTAATCAATATAAAGCGTCACTATAACTCCCAGGTGGCTCCACGGGGTCTGAAAATAGACCCATGGATTCCCATGGATATAAACTTATCTTACAATAGGAATTGAACATGTGTTAGGGTAATTTATTATTCTAATAATATTATTTTTTACCCTTATTTACCGTATTTACCGCTTTAACCACAGTAAATAAAATATTTACCTAAGTAATTTTACATAATCTCTAAAAATAAAAGAAACCTATTTACACAATTTGGACATTATGAATCCAAATATAGAATCCATTATTACCAATTCAAAACATATAAGTATAATAAATTAATTTAAAATTTATTGTCGTTTTCAAAACAAAATGCGTGTTTTTATGAAATAATAATTATCAAAAGATTGACACTTGTTTATGTCCAGTTTAAATGTATAATTTCATCAAATTACATAAATTATATTGAATGATAAAAATATAATCTAATGATACTTAAAACACATTCAAATGTATAATTTAACACTATAAATTATTTTGAATAAAAAATATGTTTTTAATTAAAATTTAGTATTTTCACTATTCATCAAAAACATGAATGTTTTCAGAAGAGTAACAAAAATTCACCCTATGTTAATTTTGATATTTCCAATCCAAAAAGGAAGTCCATTTGGGAAAAAATTATAATATGTCAAAAAGTGATTATTACTACTCATAACCGCTAATTTGATTAATCGTGGGGTGTTAGAATCTCGAAGTTTCATACAAGGCAAGATATTTCATTTTTTTCAAAGGAAAACACACCGTGGATGCTTGGGGTGTTACATTATTCCCTCATTAAAATAATTTCAACCTAGAAATTTCTAGAATACTACTACATAAAATTATTTGGGTGGTTATTCATCATAATTTCCTCATGTTCCCACGTTTCCTCTTCCATCTTATAATTTCTCAACATTCACAAGACGAGTCATCCGGTTTCTCAACACTTGTTATATGGTATCAAAGATTCTAATAGGATCTTTGAAATATGAAAGATTGAGTTCTAGTTCTATTTCTTCATAGGGGAGTACACACATTGGGTTAGGCATGTATTTTCTCTGAAGTGATACGTGGAAAAAATCATGAACATTGGAGATAATTGGCAGCATTTCCAAACGATAATCTACTACTCTAATTCGTTCTAGAATTTCTAAAGGTCTGATGTACATGGGACTTAATTATCTTTTCTTACTGAATCATATAACACCCTTACGTAGAGATACCTTCAAGAAAACATGATATCCTACTTGAAATTCCAAATCTTTAATTAAGATATCGACATAGCTATTTTTCCTATGTTGAGGTGATTTAATGTGGGTTTGGATAACCTTCACCGTTTCCATTGTCTCGTCAACATGTTCTGGGCCTACATGTTTTTTTCACCCAGATCATCCCTAGAAGTTGGAGTGAGACATCTCTTTCCATATAACGCTTCATATGGTGCCATCTGAATACTTGAATGGAAACTATTATTTAGGAAAATTCTACCAGAGGTAAATATTGATCCCACATACAATGAAAGTCATGTGAGAAAGATCTCAACAGGTTTTATTTTGTTTGAATAATCCGTTCTAATTATCCATCAGTTTTATGGAGGTAGGAAGGGCTCAAATAAAGTTCAGTATCGAAGGCCTTCTAAAAACATTTCCATCATCTTGATGTAAAATGAGGATCACAATTAGAAACATTCGATATGGGTACTCCATGAAGTCATACAACATCATTATTATATAGTCTGTGTAAAAGTTCAAGTGGTAAATTATCTATTATATAAAGAAAATGCAATGACTTGGTAAGATGATCAACAATGACCCATATTACATCATTCTATCTAGGAGTATTGGGTAACCCCATGATAAAGTCCTTCATAATATCATCCTATTTCCACTCCGGTATGGGAAGAGGTTTCATGGCTCTTACAGGATGTTGTCTTCCAAAAAAAACCTATTGAAAAACATACAACTTGACGCATAATCAACAATCACCCTCCTCATGTTTCCCCAAAAAGATGTTCCTTCAAATCTCTATACATATTTGTGTTACAAGGGTGTGTACAGAAACTGGAGCTATGAGAATAATCCAACAATTCCCTTTCTAGATCTGCTATATCAGGACCACAAAGTATCTTCCAAAATTTCAAAATTTCATCTTCGTATACAATGTCAATCATCCTCCCATCATTCCGAGCTTTAATTTTATTTAGAAACTCCTCATCATCAGTTTGAGAACTTTTTATCCATTCATGTAATTATGTTTTAGCTACAATTTGAAAAAGTATTGATGTTCCTACTTCCATGCTTATTCCCATATCCATGTTTACTAGATCCATGAACATATGATCTCTTTCAACTATCATATTTTTCAAAACTCTGCGATCTTATCTTCTCAAAGCATCTATCACCATATTTTCCTTCCCTGTGTGGTACTGTATAGAGAAATCATATTTCCTGAGCAGTCTGAGCAATATCTTTTGCCTCATGTTAAGTTCATTTTGTGTGAAAATATAACTCAAACTCTTGTGATCATTATAAATCTCACATATTTAACCATAGAGATAGTGTCTTCATATCTTCATAGCAAAGATTACAGCTACAAACTCAATATCAGGATTGGGATTGTTTTGTTCATGAATTTTTATCAGGGGTGATGCATAGGCAATAACCCTATTATTCGGCATAAGGTCACAACCATGTACTTTCATTGAAGCCTCACTATAAATAACAAACCCATCATTCCCAGATGGTAGAGTCAATATAAGAGAAATGAATAATCATCATTTCAGTTAATCAAAAAATTATTCCCATGGTTTTTCTCAAAAAAATTTAACCCCTTTATATGTGCTTGGTTAATGTGTTAGCCAATCAGGAAAACCTTTGGACAGAACACCGATAATAACATGATAAACCAACCAAACTGCATACCTGAGTTATACTTGTCAGTGCTAGCCATTATTGGATTGCCTTGGTCATTGAAGGATTGACATAGATTCCATATTTATAGACAATATGGCAAATTAATTAAATCTCATGAAACCAGAATTCACACTTGCTAAACTTCAAATATAATTCAATTCTTCTAAGAGTCTTTAAAATAGTCATCTAGTGATTTTCATGAATTTTGTAGCTTTTGGATTATACCACGATATCATCAATAAATACCACTACAATTCCATCAAGATATTCCATGAAAGCTATACTCATTAGATCCAGGAAGATAAAGGGTGCATTAGTCAGTCCACAAAGAATTACTATAAACTTTTAATGCCCTTACCTTGTTAAAAATGCTTTTTTCGGAATGTCTTTCTTTTTCACACACAATAGACGATATCCAGATTGAAGGTCGATCTTTGAAAAATATTACGCTCCAAGAAGTTGGTCGAAAACATTTAATAAAAAGTAAAATAAGGGTATAAATGAATTTAACCCATACTATTTGAAATAGTAAAAATGTGTTGAAATAAATTTTTAAGAAACACATATGTGGATGATAAATATGTCCCAAAAGATACCCATGTATAAACAACCACATATAATAAATAGAATGTGAAATTTAACCCTTACCTTGTAATTTTCCTGGGTAAAGGGTAAGTTAACCTCATGTATAATAGTTAAATAATTGTTATTAAATTATAAAATAACTACATACATAAATATGATACTATATATGATCTTCTAATATTTCTTTATTAATAATATGTTAATACTCTCATTGTTTTGGGTGTTAACTAATTCTTTTTCTTGTATATGTTTTGTTACATAAGTCATGTTTATTAGGGATGAGATGTATTTGATTTATATCTAGAATGATATTATGTTCTTAAATATCATTTTTAATAATCAAATAAAAATTATTAATGAATGGTTATGATGGGTAATGAATCTCGTCACCTTCGTGGAGACTGTAATCCATACGTACGCACGAATGCTACATCGATTTCTTCTTTTTATTTTAAATGGAAGAAACCTAAATGATACGTAAGTATATTATTATTCTATTATAATATAATATTTTATATATGTTATGTTTGTTCATTAAAACCATCCTTTATACGTTCCATGTATGGTATGGACGAGTCTTATCATTTTGAGGGGGCGGTAGTCCTCACTTACTTAAATGAAATTATCTTATATATACATCCTGAAAAGAATAAAGGTATGATATAAAAAATAATTAAAGAAGATTATAAATAAGATAAATATCAAAAATATAATATATTATTACAGTTCCATCATAATTTCCACCATTAGAGGTGGTATTAGATGATTTAACAATCATTGTTTCAGGAGGTAGTAGTTCGCCATCCACAGAAACATTATTTTCTATACCCAGTAATTGGAGGTGCATGTAAGTGTATTTAAAATAATACTCATAAAAAAAATTAGTACATTTATTATACTAGTTTTGTTATAAAATAAAGGAATAAAGAGAGTTTAGGGGTTTGGAGAAGTAAAATAAAAGAAAAGAACTTAAGAGGAGATGTGACCTTTAAATCAGGTAACTCCATTTGGTCTGAACCAAAATGCTTCCTTGAAGTGCCTTCTGCCTATGGAAAGGATTATATGAGGAATAGAGGGATGTAGGGAGATTAATTGGGTAGAGTTTGGATGATCCAAATGGCTTGAGAGGTGTGAGAAATTTTTTATAGGTGAGGGCTTTTTATAGGGGGGGGGCTCTTTAAGAATGTTTGAAAATATTGTGTTATTATATAATGATTTTCGGTTTCTAAAGGTACAAAACTCATAAAAGTTGTCGATAAGATGAATCATGTTAGAAATAAAATCATTTTATAAGAATTGGACAGGTTTTGAAATTTTTTTTAAGTTTTTATAATCTCATTTATTTAAATAATTCTTTAATGAGGTAAACACTGCATCATTATTATGTCATAAATAATTTTACATATTTTAGGTCTAAAAATTATAAGAAAAACAAAATGATGGAGGAATTATTTTTAATTAAAATTAATATTTATAGTCAACAGGATAAATTATATAACCCCATGTAATTTTTTTAATAAAAGATATATTTTCATGTCATTTTTTCCTTTACTTTAATTAATTAATATAAAGTGTCATTATCACTCTCAACAGGCCGCATGGGGTCCCAAATCTAACCAAGGATTCCCATGGTTGTTAATGTATCTGTCTATAGGGGTAGGACACGAATTAGTGTAATTTAATATTATCATAATATTATTTTCTACCCTTATTTACTGGATTTACCCCTTTAACCTTGATAAATAAAATACTTACTGAAGTAATTATTCATAATGTATAAAAATAAAAGTTACCTATTAACTCAATTTGGACCTCTTGATTCCAAATATGGAATCATTTTTACAAATTAAAAACATAGAAGTGCCAGAAATTAATATAAATTAATTCCCATTGTCAAAACAAAAAACACGTTTTTAATAAATAATAACTATCCAAAGATTGACAGTTGTATATGTCTAGTTTAAATGTGAAATTATATCCAATGACATAAATTATATTAAACTAAGAAAAATATAATCTAATTATACATAAAACCATTCAAATGTATAATATAACACTTTAAATTATTTTGATTAAAAAATTGTCTTTAATTAAAAATTAGTGATTTTCAGTGTTCATAAAAAATTGATTGTTTTTGAAAAAGTACCAAAAAATCACCCTTGGCTAATTTGGATATTTCAAATCCAAAAATGAATTCCATTTTGAAAATAAAATTATAAAATTTCAAAAAGTGGGTATTACTATTCATAACAGCTCATTTGATTTGTCATGGTGTGTTAGAATCTTGAAGTTGCTAACATTGCAAGCTATTGCATTATTCAAAGGAAAACATACCATGAAAGCTTGGGGTTTTATAGGGGAGGTTCATTTTTATCATTGATATTACAAAGAGTCCTAGGAATGGATTTTTGGGCGAGACAGTGTATTCTATAATAGAATGGATTAATCCACAAATATTTTTCAAATGAGACATACCTATTTAGATTTTACCCATACACATGGAGGGGGAATGTTTATGTTATAGGAAGACCAATTATTAGAGTTTCAGGATTTACTATGTATCCCATTATGAAAGGAGTCAATCTAAATGTAGTTCTTAAATGATAAATTCACCATATAAGTTTGAGCCACACACTGAGGGGGGAATTGTTCTCATTTATTATTATGGATGTACCAAAAATTAGAGATTTTACAATCAGCATATATCCAACAAAGATAGAAATCCATTCGCATGTAGTTTTTAAATGGGAAACACTCCAAATAGGTCTTACTCATATGCAGAGTGCGGAATTTTTCTTATGGGTTTTTGTGGCTGGAACCAAGATTATAGATCCATATGTCACTACAGATACTATGATGAAAGGAATCAAGGCATATGTAGTTATTAAATGGGTAAGTCTCCAAGTAGATCTGACCAATACCTAGAGGGTGGAATTGTTTCATTTTATTTTTAAGACTAGATAGAGTATTGGAGATCCACACATCACTACATAGCCTATGATGACAATAATCAAGAAACACATAGTTCTTTAATGGAGGTGTTGGGGGAAACCAACACCATGCATAGTGGACCTCTCGGGTGAGGACTATAAGAAATAAAAATTTCATGTCATGAAAGATAGATTAACCATGTTGTTTGACATCATATAGTAAAGACTTATTGTTTAACTTTTAATGTATTTCATCTAAGGCCATTCTAACCCTATCTTTAACCGATATGTCCAACTCATGTGGGGAAGTCCAGACCAATAATTATATACCCACGTGAGCTATGGTCAGTCTATGAAACCATGAATGCGAAAGGATTCTTTCACAATATGATGATGATTAAAATAAAGTACATCGTAATTTTCATCATTTGGAGGTTGGGTCAAGATATAAGATCTATGATCCTCTACATATCTCATTAGAATGAGAATCATGCAGTGTGTAGTTCTAGGAAACCAAGTTTAGAATGACAGGAATATCAAATCATGGAGTCTTACATCATCTGGTAATGATGAATGCTCATCAATGTGAAAAAATAAGGACTTAATCCCTATAAATACAATTTAGGTATTAGAAAAATCATCCGTGAGTGCGTTCTTATGTTAATGATATGAGGTTTCCTTATCTAGTTTCCCATGTAATCTTATTCTTGTTACAAAGGGTATGAATGCATTTTAACTTCATTTACTGAAGATGTTGTCATAATATAATGTCTTGAACCCAGTTTCCACTGATTGTTCACTGGGATCTCTTGGTGACATGGACTGAATAACATATCCAAAACAGCAATAGGCTGCCAACTAGTAGTGAGGACCTACATTTGTTAGTGGGTAGAATTTTCACTCATTAGCAGAGTGTAGATTAATTGAATCACAATATTAAATAATCATATGAATTAGAAAATCATATAGACAATTGAAAAAATCCATGAGATATATGAGGAAACAATAAAAAAGGAATCTCATATATAGAAGATGATACATGTCATGTGTCTAATAAATCATCCAATATAAGTGCATACCTTTATAATAAAAAGATGTATCAAAATGGAAAAATACCCAAAAAATATCCATCTAGCATCACAATCCTTAGATCAGTCTTGTGCTCCTCTTTTCTTAATAAGAAATCAATAACACGTGGTTTGATGCTTTCCTTTTTCCATATTTGAAATCATAGTATTTTAGTTACCCAACAGTGTCCCAAATAAAATTTGAGATATAATATAAGTAATAAACCATTATAGTTCTAGTTCCATCAATATAGTGAATATCTAATATCAACAGTGTGGATGAGATATTATAATATACAAGGAAGTACTATAAGTAAACATATTATAAATTACAAGTACTCATTAAATAACCAAATCATTCCATCAATTTCATTTAGAAATTAAGTCCTGGAGTTAACAATGAGACATGTGTTATTTATGATCAAATTCATTTAATTAACCAAACATTGAAATTTTATAAGTCATGATACCTAGCGCGTAGCCCAGAATCCCCCATAGTGATATGCTCAAGAGATTCATAAACGATCCATCTAGAAGTTATAAGTCTATGGCTGATTCCAAGAATGTTCTTTTGTCTTGGAAGTCCCAAAATATAATTCATTTAATTAAAAATTGAATTGTAATCTTGAGATTGTTGTTTTAATTACTCATTTGGAATCCAAGTATCCCTCTAGGTATAAAATAATCCAACACCCTACATGTTCTTCATGGAAGATCCTCAAAAGAACCCATGTATCTCTCTGGGTGGGGTATTATATCACAACCACTCGATTACATCATTGGTGGTGCACTAATGGATATCAAGTATCACCCACGTCATTTATGATAAAAATCCCCTCTTGATTCAATCTTTTTTAGTCCATAATGAGTCCAAGTAACACTCCAACATATATAGAATTATCTCTCTGAGTCTGTCCATGGAAATCCATGAGGAGTAAAGTGTCAATATGGCATATGACATTCAACCCTTTGTGTCAATCAATGCCGGTATTCTAGTTATTCCATGTATCACTCTGAAATAAGAATGGTAAATTAAAAATGTGTACATCCATGGAATTCATACAGGAACCCATGTGTCACCTAAGGCATATACTCATAATCATTAAATACAATTTAATCAATTTCATTTATTAAATATTCTTTAATCATTTCAAGATCATATGCTTATTTAATTTGATAAAAACTCCTTTAATAGGGTGGATCACGGAATGAAAAATCATAAAAGGATTAGATTTTAATTAAACCAATGTTAATTTCATTGTAAAAAACAACTCATCCTTAAACAACCAGTACATGGAACATGTATAAGGACATTGATTCTCTTCCATTTTCCCTATCAACACAATTTACAATTGACACTATAATAAAAATTATATATCAAATCCCAATTCAAGTTACAATTGAGAATTAAATATTAAACATATCATGGAATGGGTTAAAGGGCACATTTCAAAGGTAAAAAAATTCACATGCCATCATAATGGCCCACTAAAATATACAACACACCTGATGGGTGGTTCTAATTCAAGGTTCTTAACAAATTCGGATTTATCAATGTGCCACATTAATTGTATAGGATATACCTATCAATTAAAATAAAATATTAAAATCATTTCAAGGGTCTCTCTTCTATAATTAGGTGCATAACATAATGACATATGTATTAACACTTTGACATTTAAAGGAATGTATTAGACTACACATTGTAGATTCATAGTGGATAGCTCATCTAATATTAGCTCTTGATTATACACATATTAGGATAAAATCAATTAAAGAACATAGAAACTATTATTATGATGTATTTACTCTCACCTAAATAGTATAACTGATATCAAACCAAATGAGTAATGAAACGAAGGGAATTTATATCTCCTTAATGTGGATCATATGAGACAAACGTCTCTCGATTTCATGCTTGAATGAAGTAGATAACTCAATTCCTACTTTAGGGGTCAAATATTGCTATTAAGAGGGATGTTTCATATGTCAGTGAGTAATGTATAAATTAGGTTTTATATAGGATTTTGTTAAGTGAAAAACTGTAATTTCCCAAGAAATCTAGGGTCACACATTTTTGATACACGATTTTCAAAATCGAGCATCATACATATGACCTTTTCTATGGGAAGGTAGAACCCTAAATAGTTTGTACACATTGTTAGACTAACTATGCTGAAATCATGAAAAACTCCTCTGTCAAAATTATAGACATAGCCGAATGGTTTTTCACCTCAAATCGCATAGTTAGTCTGACAGTGTGGCATGTAGAATCACTCTATCCATCATAACATGGTTAGAGGTAACTGTATAGCCTTCCCCGAATGGTTTCACATACTGTACACAAATCATTTTCACCAAAACGTTATATTTTGTGGTCTAAAAAAGCTTTAGATACCCCCAATACCTCTACGACCTTAATAAAAATTCATATCTCACCATATATAATCATTTAAATTGAATATTAATGGGATGTGATGGATTTCTACATCAAAATGATCTATGTTCTTAAAAATATCCCCAATTAAAGAAATTATTCCTCAAATTACCTTCTCATGGGTGGTTAGAATCTGCCATGAATAATTCATACCACTAGGCTAGTACATCAACCTCCCATTCCCCAGACTCCTCTTGTACATGGTCATGCTACCAAAGCACCTATTCTAGAGTAATTGACCAGACTTGGAGAATGTTCAATCTAAGATCCAAAATATGAATATGATGTTCCTCAAAGGACTCATCTACTTGTAGCAGAACCTTCTCCAGTATAAAATCTTGATAAAAGTTTTAATAGTAATGTCACAGGTGAGATATGTGTAAGACATAATGTATGGTCTGGTACTTTTGAGGTAACTTCTAATAATAATCTATCAAATTAAATATTTCCAAAACCCCAAACAACCCAACATATGGGCGATGTAAATCCCGATTCATCTTGGTGACGATGGGATGGATTGACCAAGATGAATCATGAAAGTATCATATCATCTCCTCACACATGTTTAATAAATGCAATACATGACCATGTACATGTTAGACATCATCCCCTCCCAAGGTCCAATTGGGATGAGAGTCATCACCTTCCACACTCTCTCATAGGATTGGGATCTCAGAATCAGATGTCTGCCTCATATATTTTATATCAAGAAGTGTACATGTAAAAAATATAGATGAATGAAACATCATTACCTAACTTTTCTCACCTCCATATAAATATATGACAACAAATCCATAATTTTCAACTCACTGCTGACTTACTGGAATGTATGTATCTGATTCCTCCCACTTAGTGCATCAGCTACTACATATCCTTTACTAGACATGGTGAAAATAAAGAAATCAATGGACTATAGGTATGTAATATAAATTCATCACATATGATTCAAATCACAATTTATAAATCTATAATTTAGGCTACTCTTGTGTGTTAACACCACTAAATGATCTCAAAGTACGTAATTTCTCCAAAATCATAATGTATGAACAACTATAGCTTACTTGAGATCATGAGTTGGATAATTTGTCTTATGTGGCTTGAATTGACAAGACCTGCAATCTACAAATATCTCCTTCAACCTAAGAACATATCCAAGGCTGATACATGATGTATCATAGTAAATATTGTAACTAATTCATGGCTCTGAAAAAATCAATCTCGTTAATGAATCAAATCTCCCTTTTGGCTCTTAAAAGACTGTCTCATGGGAATATGACCATAGAAACTTCACACCCTTTAATTGAATCCTGTATGAATCAATTATAAGTACAATAAGTACCATATTAAATTTCCATAGTAACTAGTGAGACCCATGAAATTATATTCCCCAAATTTGTTCTTCGGATGATCCCGTGAAACTATAGATCTCACCTTCTCTAAGTTAACTGATCCTCTTATCTCTGAGATAATGTGAATTAGGAATTGAATCTGATTCATATAGAAGTATAAAATTGGGAGGATAGAATATAACTAATTCTAGGTCAGTGTATACAATTCAATCACATGATGTTTTGAATGAATGTGTCAAGAATGACAATAGACCAAGATATCATCCCTGAAAACCACAAGAATAAAATCTAGATAAGGATGGAAAACTCGGTTCATCAGTTCTATGAAGATCATTGGCTTGTTCATGAGGACGAACGACCTAATAAAATAGTCATATAGACTATAAATGATGTGAAAGGTTGTGTGAGGAATGTTTGATGGTATAAGATGATCATGATGATATCCCAACATCAATTCAATTTCTGAAAAAATTCAAACACCACTTTGTTGATCAATGATATCATCCATCTATTAAAGAGGGTACTAGATCTTAACCCTCAAGTGTTTCAATTTCTATAAGTCAACACATATATTTATTGTCTCATTAATATTTTTCAAAAAAATATTGTAGAACTCCATATAAATGTTTTTAGGTCAGATAAAACCTTCTTTCTCTAAATCCTCATACTGCCTCTTATGATCCTTCATCTCAGTAGTAGATATACAGTATGAAATAATGGATACTGGTGCTAATCCTGGAACTATATCAATATAGAAATACACCTCTCTAACTAGAGGTAATCCTGAAAAGTCATTAAAGAAAATTTCCTTGAAATAATCAAACACTGGAGGCAAATCTTCCTGATGTGTTCATTGATCATCCATATATAAACACACAATCTGGCCTATCATTCCACCGATCCCATTAATATTAGTCAAAACTTGACTCCCCTGAACATCCAATTCACCATTTTTAATGAAATCTCCATTATCTGGTAAGGTGAAGGCCACCCTATGGTTATTTAAATCCCCAAATCTATGAAAAAGAACCAAGTCGTCCCTCATATGAATGATGTCAAAACCTATCATCATTAGGATATAGATGTCCCAAATGATGTGACACTCTCCTATCTCAAGGGGGAAGTCCCTACACTAATGTACATCCTCCATTTTATTCCCCAACAGAGTGACCAATGTAATAAAATCATCATGATCCTAAACATTAAAATCATGTCTCTCCAAAACGATAATTGATATGAAGGTATGAGAATCGACAGTATCAAAAAGTGGAGATTATAAAGAATAATCTACTAGAATAATAGTTATCATAATATAAAGTGTGGTATCCAACTCTTAAAGGATTTATTGGACTAAATAGTTTTTCTTGATCTGTGTCCCTATGATACAACATGGCTACCCTAAGCAGATCATCTTTGTTATCACTGAAAATCCGGGGTATGAATGACATCGCTGGGAACATCACCTTGGACTGATTGGTTTACTATAATCTAGCTCTTATAATGAAGAGAAGATGCTAACCCTGCTCCTAAATGTGGAGTCAGTGGAAACACTCTATCATTGGATGTTGTAGGAAACATTCTGTAGAGTCACTATGGATGTCCCATCATATTTCACGATCTACACTCCACAGGTTCCCTCATACACTGAGGTCTTATATTTCCTGGTCTACCACACTGGTTGCACATCTCCTATAAACCTATGTATGTTCTATAGATAACAATATCACTGTGTGGAAGCTCCAACAGACACTTCATATTACTGGTCTATGTAGTAAGAAATCTAGATACCAAGCCGCTATTGATCACACACCCAACCTCTCTTATGATACACTATATGAGTAGAATGAGATTCACTATCCTTGATATGGTAGTTAGCTGAAATACATTCTTCTACAATCAGATGTCATATCTGAGACCATCCTTGAATCTCTTAGCTTCAGATAACCCACGACACATTAGTATAGGTGTGAATCACTAGAGCTAAGTAAAACGAGATGAATATTCCACCATTAGCAATGCTCTCAACTCTGAGTGCATGAACCCCTAGTCTTTATCATCCCTCAATGTATAAAGATATAAATAACCATATAAGTATATATGAAAATACCTTTATGATATATCTAAAAAATGATTATTTAGATTTAAGACATCCCACCATCTCTTGGTGGAGTCACACAACATAAATTTAGTGACATTTACGCTCCTCTTACGAGGTGTATTTATATTCTCAAAGATAGATATAATTTTCAATAGTCGTGACTCTGTAGTCTGTGTTTCACCATCCCTTAAAAAAGTAGGTAGATTCTACTGCTGGAACTCATGATTCAATTCTGATATAGTCAGGGCAGGATGTGGTGCTCCCTGAATGGTCTGCATGAACCACCTAAATCCACCATCGAATCATTCCTTAACACATGATACTAGTACAAATATTGGGGCCCCAGATAGAACTACTAGATTATCCATTGGAATCCCATGGCCCACCACCTCAAGATCGTGATCACTACCACCCTCATGTAGTGAGACTAGAGGTATCCATGGTGCAATACATCTACAAATTCCAAGTGCACGCCTTAGAAAGAAATATTATCAATGATCTAATATCGAAAGCAGAGACACTGGAAGATGATATGTACAAGAAATGATATATAAAAACACAACCCCTTTATACTCCTAGATTAAGATCTGTATGATGTACAGATCCTATATAAGCAAGTGATACTACCTACTTCCCACTAATATGGTCATGTATTTTTCAATTTCACTGCTATAAGAAATTACAGGTTCAATTTTACTCCCATATTCATCCCCCATTTCATTCATTTACCATTTACAAAATATCATTTTAAAATGTTGAAGTAATGTTTCACCAATTTTGATCCATAAGGGCCCATACACCTCATTAATCAAAACGTGCCACCCACTTAATCCCCACCATAATACATTCTTGTATAAAAATTAAAATAACATTTTTATATATCATGGCACCTATCAAAAAAATGAAATAATTTATTCAACATATGAGGAATGGAATAATTAAGGTATTTTCATTCTTTCAAATTTCATTAAATATATATGAGATTTAATACCCTTATCTCATCAGGTTGAACAGAAATAAAACCCACAATCATATTAGTAATAACATCACAATTCAATTTCTTTACCCAATGGTGTAATCAAATCAATTATAATAGTAAAAATATTTAAAAAAAACTATTTCATTGAAGGAAATTTGGATTTTCCTTATATGCGGGATAACTACTCCAAGGAATAACTCATAACCAAATTCTTATTAATTCCTATCCCATTTGATTGTATACATATATATATTAAAACCAAAAAAATGTACAAAAACACTTTGTAACATCCCCAACCCAGATACCACTAATGTTGCCACAAGTATTTTTTAACATATAACCTCAAGTGCATCTCCACAAATTCCATATTCTTTCAACAACAAACTATGGACTAAGTGTTTTAATGGAGAGACTATTCCCACATTAGTAGAGTGTTTCACAATATATTCACAATATCATATAAGTATTGAAAGTATAAAAACATAAATATAAAAGGAAGGATCTAAAATACGTATGAATAAACAATAAAGTAGTAATCTCATTTTCATAACATGATGATACATGAAATCTATCTGATAAACCATCCAAAAATAGTAAAATTGAAAATTGTATAATGTCAAAATAACAAAATATATCTAGCTAGAATCATGGGCCACAACTTGATTATATGCTCCTATGATCCCAACCAACAATCAAGAAGTGATAGTTGGAAGAATTACCTTGTCCATACTTGCAATAATATAGTATGTTTCAGTACCCTACCACGTTCTAAACATGGTGTGAGTTATAATACCAGTAGGGAACCACCAAATGTTTACTTCCACCTCATCAGTGAATATATAATATCCACAGTATGAATGTAGTAATAAAATATGAAAGAAAATATTGAATTTAATCATCCTATAATGTTTAGGTTATCATTATATAACAACATAATTCCATCATTTTAATTTAGAAATTAATTCTCCAAATTAGCCATGAAGATTTCGTTATATATAAATAAATTTATTTAAATACCCACCTTATTAATATAATATGTCTCATGACATAGTGTGTATCCTAGCGCCCCCGTAGTGATAGGCCCAAGATAAACCTAAACATTCAATCTCTATGGTATAAGTCTCTCACTGAATCCAATCTTGTGATTTGTCTTGGTAGATGTGTCATATAAATCATTAAACTAACTATTCATTTGTAAACCTAGTCAATTTCTTGGAATTCCTCATTTGGAATCCAGGTATCACCCTTGGAATAAAATATTCCAACACCATAAAATATCATCCATGGTAATCCTCATAAGAACCCAAGTATCTCTTTAGGTGTTGTATAACAACACAACCACTTGGGTCCATCATTGGAGATCCACTAAGGGAGATCTAGTATCATCCATGGATTTTATTATTAACTCCCCCTTGCGTTTTTCCTTGGTAGTCCATAAGGGGTCCATGTATCCCTTGAGAATATATAAAATCCTCATTCTGAGTCTATACTTGTTAATCCATGAGGAGTCTATGTGTCACTCGGGAATATAATAATAACTCCTCTAAGTATCTTATTGGATGTCCGAAAGGGATTCCATGTATTACTCAGGTATAAGAAAGGTAAAATGAAAGGTTTCTATCTGTGGTATTCATATAAGAACCCATGGGTTTGCCAAGGAAAATAATCAAAATAATTCAATATCGTTTGATCAAACATACATAATCAATATCATTAAATCATGTCAAAGTCATAATCTTATTCAATTCAATTCAAAATCACTTCAAATGGTGGCTCATGTAAAGGATGATCATATAAGTATTAAACTTTTATTAAATCAAATGGTAATTTCATTATGATAAGAATCTCGTGCTTAAACAACCAGTACATGGAATCTATATAGAGAAAGGGATTTCATCCCCTTTTCTATGTCAATTATATTTTCCATTGATATTATAATTCAATATACATATCAACTCACAATCCGTGTTATAATTGAAAATTCAACATTAAACATCCCCTGGAAAGGGGTAAAGAGAACACATAAAAGGTAACCATATTTATATTCCATTATAATGGTCATTAGAATACACAACACACCCAAAGGGTGGTTCAAATTCAATGTTCATAACCATTTCACAATTATAAAAGGGCCTCATTAATGTAATAGGGTATACCAATGAATTCAAATGGATGATTCAAATTCATTTATAGTGAGTTTCTCTATGAATGGGATTGTAACACATCAACATATATATATAACCAATTCATCTTTAAAAAACCCTTCAGATCACCAACCATAGGTTCATAGTTGGTAGGTCATCTAGTATTATCTCTGGATTCAACTCAGAATAGGAGAAAATTGAAGAACGGATAAAAAACCTATTAATAGGGAATATTTCATCTCACATAAATAGAATATCTGATGCCAAACAAAATGGGGAATGACACAAAAATAATTGAGGTCTTATCAATGTTGATCCAATGAGACGAGTGACTCTCGATTTCAAGTACAGTTGAAGACGATCTTCCAATTCAAACTTCAGCTGTCAATGATATATTTCAAAAGAGAGGATTTATGTGTCGGAGAAGAATAAAAAAATTTGGATTGATAAAATATTTAATAAACTTGTAATTTCTAAAGAAATCACGATTCACACTATTTGGACACACGATTGGCCAAAACGACACCAACCTTTCACCCTTTTATATATTAAGGGGGAACCCCATAATTTTTATATTCATGGTTGTACTAACAGTTTGAAAACCATGAAAAAAACCTCTATAAAAATTGAGGACATAGCCACAAATTAATGCGACTCAAATTTCATGGTGTGTCTATAGTGTTTATATGTTTAGTCTAGCATGGTTATATGTAACTTTGCAGTATGACCCATATAGTTTTTATTAATGGTGCACCAAGCCATTATCACCCAAAATATGGTTTTATTGCTCAAAAATAGCCACAGACTTCTTCCCAATACCTTAATGACCTCAAATGGCATCATATTAGGCCATATATATTCATTAAATTAGAAAATTAATGTAATGTAAAGGATATGTATCTTAAGAAAGAATTGGGATCTTATACAAAAAGTTTAATTTATTGTGATCATGACAAATATATTGTTTCATGACCAATGATTTGGGAAAAAGGTGCCACTATATATCCTATGATTATAGGAATCCGGCCATGTAGATCTATTGAATGAAGATAATCTATATGTGGATATGACCCACACATTGGGATGATGGAGATTCATTTTTATTTCACATACATATAACTCATGTGAAATGAATATTCCATGAAATGAAATCCTCCCTGTAGTTTAACAACATGCGGTGATGATGCAATATACTTTGTTTTTTAATGTCCTGATTCTAAGACATATTCTATGCAGTTTAATGTAATATTTTGTGGACTCATTTTGTGCAGTTTAATGTCATTTAATAAGGATGTATTGTATAGTATAAAATATTGTAAATAGGGTAAATTTTTTAGTTTAACATTATGAGATCAAGACACGATTCCTTCCAGTAGCTGAACATAGAAGCTAGTGAGTAAGCTCTCTTAGAATATACATTATGTGTGATGTAAGTCCCTTCCCATTTAGGTTCCTCCTTTGGAATTTTTTTGCTAGTATCAATGGGGCTCTGAGAGGTAATACTAGTTCTCTTTGAACGAGTGAATATAGGAAAAAAATTTTATTAAAGGTTCTTGAAATATAATTTTGATGGACTTTATGTTGGTGTAATGTATGAAACCATTTCTCATAAATCTGTTCTAACATATCAATATTATTGTGTGATTTATCATAATATGAGAGTTTTCAACATATATATAATTTATGGGAAAGAAAATGAACATCTATTGGAAATAATTCCTTAGGTCCATACACTAATGAATACAATGTTGTTTGTATATCAGTTCCCATGGTGGTAAGGTATGGCCATAAAGCATGAAAGAGCTTTTCCGACCCTAACTTCTTTTATTTTTCTAGAATCTTATGGAATATTTTTGAAGGAGTGTTATTACATTCATTTACTTATAAATTTTACAACATGTGATAGTGTGATGAGTGGTTGGACTCAATGTTGAACTCATGGTACAATTTTCTAAACTCGGTAGAACAAAATTTGGTGTCGTTGTTCGTCAATATTTTGTGAGGGACTCGGAATCTGGTATTGATGTTGAACACTAAAATGTTAATGATATAATTCTCCCCTAATTCCTTGATGGTTATTGCCTCATTACATTTGGAAATGAAGTCAGTATCAATAAGGATTTACATAAATAATTTGTCTATGGAAGAGGTATATGATCAACAACATCCATTCCCTATAAGTAAAATTGAAAGGAATATTTTATTTTATATAGAAATAATGGGGGTTAATGGATGATGTTGTAATGAATATGGCATGCATGACATTTTATTGTGATCTCCTCAAAGACCAATATATTTGTTTTCTAAAAGTTGTCATGCCTCTATTTGATATGAGCGTCTGGTCTTAGATTGATGAGAATCACAAGATCCTACAAGGACTTCATACATGATTCTGGGAATCTCTCCTTATACAATGAATCTGAAATGGATTACATCAACAACTCATTTTTATAGGGATTTCTTCTCATTTGGCCCATCCAGAATGGTAATGTTCTTTTCTCATCATAGATTTTGTTCACATACAACATAGCCCAATGAGAGAGTCATGTTTTAGAGGTAATCGACAATTGGTTTCATCAATCTAGAGGTGTTTTTGGTTCATCATGCACTAGGTCGATGCTGACCTTATTGATTTCATCAATTTCTAATATGGTGACTTAGGAAACTATCCTTAATTTAATGATGTGGAAGATCACTTCATCCGGATTACGGTTGGCCATGGCCTTCTATATATATTCCATTGCATCACCACAAGCATTTTTATGATTAAGGTACATGATTGAACTGCTGTTCAAAAGATTACACTTCCATAAGTCCTATTATATAGTAGATTAGAGGGTGAAATTATTCTTTTTTAATTGAGTAATCAACATTGATCTCTTTTATAAATACATCTATATCTAGTTTGATATTTAGGTTGGCTATCTTAAATCACAGGGATAGTTCCAAGAAAGCAATACCGGATTAGTATATAAATCCATTATTAGAGAATCCTTTCAATAGTTAAAAGGAGTAGGAAATTTTTTTCCCCTGAGAATCAGATATCATTCTTAAACCAAAATAATTGAGATTCGTGTTTTCTATCCTCTCTCCAACATGAATTCATGAGGCACCATCAAAATAAATCTCCCATTTTGTGGAGGCTCAAGTGAATATAATACCTCGTTTCCTAGATGTATTATGTGCACTGGTGTGATTTCCAAGGTAGGATGTGCTCTTTGAAAATCAGATTTGGCATTCCATTTCACTACCTTTCGTGACACGAATTTGATGTCATACTATTTCAGAATAACCACCCATCAAGCCAGATTCCTAGTCAACATAGAATATAAAGGATATAATTGAGGAGGTCAATATGTGAGACCAAGTGTATTTCAAGTTTCTATAAGTAATTAATTGTAATGCCCCAACCCCAGCTACCTAGAGTCAGTGCATTACTTCGTAACATTGGAAAGATCACAAAATATCAAGTCTTGAGAGACCGATTAGTTTAGTAGCCTTTGAAACACTAGATACATTCATAAGTCTTACATTACATCATAAAGTGAAAAACTAATAACAAAGTCTTCATAGTCCACACTCATATCCTCTTCTGACTATCCATGCAGGTCATTCCTAAAATACTTCTTCACATCCTGGAAAATATTAAAACATTAAAAGGGGTGAGCTCAGATGCACAGTAAGGATAACAATATAGCGGAAGCTTTCATCAATAAACATAAACATTTAAGGCAATGTATAACTATAACAAAAGCCTTTTAAACATGAATTTCAACATAATATGGCAAAAGTAAAATGAGATAATGCCATTCACTTCTTCACATGGATATTCTACTAGTCGAATAATCACATGCAATATCAATAACCACTTTCATAATGATGGAATGCATAATGCCAGACTATCATAACCACATAGCCAAGGCCTCGTGCCAAGACCACAAATAAGATTTTGTCAAGGGCTCATGCCAAGACACTAGTTTGTCTCATGAGACCTGTCGATGCATCGAGGAGCTATAGCGGGATCCACCCGTCACATACTAAGTCCAATGCATTCCTCATATGAATAGGTTTAAACATATCATAAACCATAACATAATCGTATCACATAAAACATGCATAAAGGAAACATAACATTTCCACATTTCAATCACAAGATTTCAATAATACACATTGTTATAATAAAAATGCTTTCAAAACCATTTTCAATACCAAAATAAAAGAAAGTTAAAACTTTGTATTTATTTTTCATTAAAAAAAATGATGGATTGTAGAGGAAGCCGAAACTCAAATAATGGTCACGACGGCAGATAAGTCATTGTCGCCGCATATGTACGGAAAGAAAAACATTCCCTTTTTGTCATTTCATAAAACGCTTCGTATAAAAAAGATTCCTTTTGAATAAACGTAAAAGTCAAAGGGGTTTATACACCGTATAAAAGAAAATTGTGTATAAAACCAAATATGCCTCAGTGAAAGGAGATTGAGATGAAGTCCTTAAAAAGATCATTTTTAAAATATAATAGATTTATTATGTGTATTCACTATAGGTACACATAAAGAACGTAAAAATTCAAAATAGGACATAATAATATCATGACATAATTTGAAAGTAGGAGATTAACCCAAAGAATGGAAGTTGGGTTAAGAAATTCCCTTACCTCGTGTCTGACTTGACTCAACCATTCTTTAACCTCCTGAATAATAAACTAGAGTTAATATCTACCTTATTAAGAACCATTTTCAATTTAATTATCCTTTTTATATGACTTATTACAATGATATGAACATTATGTAATTATTAAAGTTTATAACGGTCATTTTGTCGATCTTAGGTACTTGAGTCAAAAATAAAATTCTTATAATTAAAAGTTGTCATGTGGTGATATATCCATTATATCCAGTATTATTTTCATTATATATATATCATATATCTCTTATATATCCAGTATATACATGCATTTATAATATTCCATAACGTTTAGAGGTAAGAAATTAATTGCACCATTCATGGAGACAGTAAGCCTTACGTACGCATGAACGCTACTTTCATTTCTATTTCGTATTTAATGAAATCATAATGATATAAAGGTATATTATAATTCCAGTATAACATCATATATAATATCATTTACTCCATCATTTATACATCCCACATATGGTATTAAAGATTAAAATCACTTTGAGGGGGCGGTAGTCCGCACTTCCTAAAATGAAAATATCGCGTTTACCCATAATGGAAACCATAAAGGTATGCCATAAATGAAAAAAAACAAAATCATAAGGGAAACGAAAACATAATATATATCATATATAAAAATAGTGTCATCATAATGGCCACCATTAGAGGTGTTATATGAGTGTTGAACAATCATCGTTTCGTGAGGAAAAAATTCGCCATCCACAGAAACAGTATGCTCTTTAACCATTAGATGTAGGTGTGTGTAAGTGTAGCTCGAATCCTTATTATAACAACATCCTAGTACATTGAGGATACTGGTGTTGTTACAAAAGAAATGAATAAAAAGTTTTTAGGGGGTTGGAGAAGAAAAATGAAACAAAACAACATTAGAGAAGACATTACCTCAAAATTGGGTAACTCTTTTTGATTTGAGCCAAAGGCTTCCTTGGGAACCGTTTTTCACAATGTGAGGCTTCTAGGAGTAAGGGGGGAAAGTTGGGAGAGTATTTGGGCAGAGTTTGTCCAAGCCAAATGGCTTGAAAGTGTGAATGATGTGGTAGAGGTGGGGGCCTTTTATAAGAGGAGAGGAGGGGCACTCTTGGAAAGTAAGGAAATTTACATTCTTATACAATGATTTTCGGATTCTAAAGGTCCCACACTTATATAATTAGAGGATATGGTGATAAGGGTTCTAAATTGACCCATCCAATAGTCTTTGAACAAGTGTAAGACTTGGATTTTACATTTTATTTTAATTTTATTAAAATCGTTAAATAATGAGGTCAGCGCTGCATCATAATGATGTCATAAATAATTTAATTTATTTACTGTCTAAAAATTATAAAAAAATAATATGATGTAGGAAATCTTTTTAGCATTCCAATGACTTTTTATAGTCAAAAATAGGACTTGTATAACCCCATGTAAAAATTGTTTTTGTCAAACATCTCATGTTTGTGTCAGTTTTTTACTTTAACATTAAATAAAAGGTATTTATGTCATTTTCCAACTAAATTGGCTCCATGGGGTCCCCAAGTTGACCCATGGATTGTCTTGGTCGGCCATGGCACATCCAATGAGGGTATGACATGTGTCATGCTCATCTCATATTATTAAAACATTATTTTTACCTTAAACTACACTAATTACCTCTAATCGCGATTAAGAACTTAAAGGTTACTATTCACTAAATATTATTTTAATCTCATTGAACCAAATTTTACTTATTAATGAAAACCATGTATGTCAGATTTTTGAAAATCAAAACACATAAGTGGTAATATTTCATTTAAATGAAAAATCAGTTATTTAACTACCACTTAGTGGTTTCACTATTCATAAAAAAATGAAGTTTTTCAGAACAATGCCCAAATTTCACCCTAAGCTATAATTGATATTCTGAATTCAAAAATTATGTCTATTTTACAAAATTCCAAACATATAAGTTGCATTAATTAATTTTATAATTAATTCCCACTTTCACAACAAATAGCGTGTTTTTAAGAAACAATTTATATCAAAAGATTGGCAATTGTTTATGTCCAATTTCAATGTTAAATTAATTCTAATGACCATAATTGGATAAACTGGTAATAATATATTCTAATTATACTTTAAAACCACTAAATAGTATAATTTATCACTATAAATAATTTTTATTAAAAAAGTTGTTTTTAAGTATTTTTCACTATTCATAAAAAATTGGAAGTTCTTAGAAAAATACCAAAAATTCAACATAGGCTAATTTCGATATTCCGAATCCAAAAATGAAGTCCATTTTGAAATATAAAATTTCTATAATTTTGAAAAGTGGGTATTACTATTCATAATGGCTACTTTGATTAGTTGCGGTGTCTTAGAACTCGAAGTTGCGTACAATGCAAGCTATTGCATTATTGAATGAGAAGTGTATCATAGAAGCTCCGGGTGTTACATTCTCCCCTCCTTCAATAAATTTCATCCTCGCAATTTGAAATTTTTCTTGGAAAATAAAAGGTTGAAAATAGAAAATACCTTTGTAGAAAACCCACATCGGAAATAAGGTCAATAAAAATATAACTTTAAAAGAAAAAAAGATAAGTACAAAGGTCACCCGAGATAGCCCATACTAGGATTCTATGAAAATATAGATATGGAAGAAAAACAAAATATCAAGGTCTGATGGAGAGTTGTAGAAAAATGGATTAGGAGAATGTTAACAATAAGAAAATCACAAACCTGTGATTGGTTAAACGGTCATTGAATCCCCAGTTGGAAAAGTTAACGGGCAACGTTTTTGTTTTAAGTTACCTTTTATAAAGTTAAAGAATTTATTTAGGAGATTTACTAAGAACGTAAGGGAATATAAATACTTGTCATGTATAATTTCATTCTTCAATAAATTTTTACCAAAACCCATCTTTCACTCTAAAAGGTAATAGAAGTCAAAAATATTCTATTTATCCTAATTGTATAAGGTTCCAAATGTTAACACATACCATTTAGATTAGTAAAATTATTTTGTAATAACCAGGGACTTCCTGTAGGCTAGTGGTAGGAAATAAAGGCCTGTCACACTATGGTTGTGGGTTCGATTCCTACAGCTTTGTCCGACACGACGGGTTATGCCCCACCCTACAGGTTGTCCTTTTCCTAAAACTATAGTATTATAATATTACAAAAATAATCTTCATAATTTTTTTAACCTTAAACAATACTATCCAAAGATCAAATTAATCCACTCCAACCTTTATAGTTATCCAAAATAATTCTTTCCAACTCACAGTCCAGATTTTATGAGGAAGGTAAACATAATGAAGCTCCTTTTTTTTGCGTAACAACATGTGAACACCTTCATCATGTATTCTTTTAAAACACTGCAACATACTGAATTACCATAAATCCTTATTGATTACATTCATGATCCCTTATTCCTTATAGAAAACTATATATACTCTTTTTATCCAAAAATGTATACAAATCATTAATCAGTTTCAAGGATGTTAAGAAAATCCTACATAATTTATCCGAATCAATCATGTCTTATTCCAAAATCACTATCTTGGTATCAGAACCATATTATGGTTTATCTTTCTCTCAACCATATATTTTCCAAAAATTTAACCTACTATGGAGTCACTTTTCTTGGTTCCACACAATCTCAAGTCCTAGATGAAATAGTACTGTAGAAAAATCCTTATATACTCCATAATTATTATAACCAGTACATCATTGATACAACACTCAAATTACAAAATTCTTTAATAACAACATAAGAACTCTAATCATTCCTCCTCATCTGTGGTAGTATCATAACTTGATTATTATCCAATAAAATCATTTGGGGCATACTCTGATGATTTGAACATTGGTTTGCGTAGTGTCCCCACTCATTGAAGATGAAGCATTGTACATTTGAAACCTTTTTCTTACCATTGCAGTCACGCACTTGGTGTCCTTTTTCTCCACACTTATAACAAACTCCCATTCCCTTCAGGAAAATTCCAAGGTGTTTCTTCCCACAGTTATCACATATTGGAAAATTCTTCTTTTCCCTCGTCCCTTTATCCATCATTCTCTCTTCCATCCTTTTTTTCTCTTTCATCCCTTCAAATCCATAAGACTTAGAGAATTCTCTACTTATCTTATTAACACATGATACTATTTCTTCATATGTTGATAACACATGGGAGAATGTTTCCCTTCTAAATTTTGGATTAATACAATGAAAGATATGATCCTTCTTACTCTTTGGATCATACGTTTTGATGGAGTTCACATTCCTTCTTCTGGGCGCCATTTCTATACAATGCCATAAACTAGGTTAGTTTATGAATCGAAATACATAATAACAATCTTGAAAACACTTATAATAAATTGAACTATTTATGGATATAATCCATAATCATAAAAAAATTTCTTTTAGGAAGTATATACTCATAACCCTTCATAGTGGTTTGTAAATAAAATTTGAATTATCCTAAGCATATCCCACGGGAGTGTCGTAACCAAGAGTGCAGCAAGGCCCGTTGTCGTGCACCGGTTCCCGTTCGAGTCTAGCTCAAAGCGGTGTTTTCGGGTTTTACCCCTAGGTACATCTGTGCCAGAGCCGCCTCTACCTGCTCGTATCCAGACAGGGATGTATTGCTCAGAAAACTCACAAAATCTCTATAATACCAAAATTCTAGGATGTTCTTCTATACTAATCCTTAAAGTCTATTTTCGAGTTATGTGATCTAATCAGAGTTTATCTAAATCTAGCTTCCAAGGTTAGTACTAAACTACCTCTGATACCAACTGTAACGCCCCAACCCCAGCTACCCAGAGTCGGTGCATTACTTCGTAACATTGGCATGATCACAAAAGATCAAGTCTCGAAAGACTGATTAGTTTAGTAGCCTTGGAAACACTAGATACATTCATAAGTCTTACATTACATCATAAAGTGAAAAACTAATAACAAAGTCTTCATAGTCCACAATCATATCCTCTTCTGACTATCCCTGCAGGTCATTCCTAAAATACTTCTTCACATCCTGGAAAATATTAAAACATTGAAAGGGGTGAGCTCAGATGATCAGTAAGGATAACAATATAGCGGAAGCTTTCATCAATAAACAAAAACATTTAAGTCAATGTATAACTAAAACAAAATCCTTTTAAACGTGAACTTCAACATAATATGGAAAAAGTAAAATGAGATAATGCCATTCACTTCTTCACAAGAATATTCTACTGGTCGAATAATCACATGCAATATCAATAACCACTTTCATAATGATGGAATGCATAATGCCAGACTATCATAACCACGTAGCCAAGGCCTCGTGCCAAGACCACAAATAAGATTTTGTCAAGGCCTCGTGCCAAGACACTAGTTTGTCTCATGAGACTTGCCGATGCATCGAGGAGCTATAGCGGGCTCCACCCGTCACTTACTAAGTCCAATGCATTCTTCATATGAATAGGTTTAAACATATCATAAACCATAACATAATCGTATCACATAAAACATGCATAAAAAAAACATAACATTTCCACATTTTAATCACAAGATTTCAATACGACACATTGATATAATAAAAACGCTTTCAAAACCATTTTCAATAGCAAAATAAAAGAAAGTTAAAACATTGTATTTATTTTTCATTAAAAAAAGTGATGGCTTGTAGAGGAAGCCGAAACTCAAATAATGGTCACGGCGGCGGAGAAGTCATTGTCACCGCATATGTACGGAAAGAAAAACATTCCCTTTTTGTCGTTTAGTAAAACGCTTCGTATAAAAAAGATTCCTTTTGAATAAACATAAAAGTCAAAGGGGTTTATACACCGTATAAAAGAAAATTGTGTATAAAACCAAATATGCCTCAATGAAAGGGGATTGAGACGAAGTCTTTAAAAAGATCATTTTTAAAATATAATAGATCTATTATGTGTATTCACTATAGGTACACATAAATAATGTAAAAATAAAAAATAGGACATAATAATATCATGACATAATTTGAAAGTAGGAGATTAACCCAATGAATGGATGTTGGGTTAAAAATTCCTTTACCTCATGTCTGACTTGACTCAACCATTCTTTAACCTCCTGAATAATAAACTAGAGTTAATATATACCTTATTAAGAACCATTTTCAATTTCATTATCCTTTTTATATCACTTATTACAATGATATGAACATTATGTAATTATAAAAGTTTATAACGGTCATTTTGTCGATCTTAGGTACTTGAGTCAAAAATAAAATTCTTATAATTACAAGCTGTTCATGTGGTGATATATCCATTATATCCAGAATTATATTCATGATATAGATATCATATATCTCATATATATCCAGTATATACATGCATTTATAATATTCCATAACTTTTAGAGGTAAGAAATGAAATGCACCATTCATGGTGACGGTAAGTCGTACGTACGCATGAACGCTACTTTCATTTCTATTTCGTATTTATTAAAATCGTAATGATATAAAGGTATATTATAATTCCAGTATAAAATCACATATAATATCATTTAATCCATCATTTATACATCCCACATATGGTATTAACGATTAAAATCACTTTGAGGGGGCGGTAGTACACACTTCCTAAAATGAAAATATCGCGTTTACCCATAATGGAAACCATAAAGGTATGCCATAAATGAAAAAAATACAAAATCATAAGGGAAAAAAACATAATATATATCATATATAAAAATAGTGTCATCATAATGGCCACCATTAGAGGTGTTATATGAGTGTTGAACAATCATCGTTTCGTGAGGCAAAAATTCACCATCCACAGAAACAGTATGTTCTTTAACCATTAGATGTAGGTGTGTGTAAGTGTATATCGAATCCTTATTATAAAAAAATCCTAGTACATTGAGGATACTGTTGTTGTTACAAAAGAAATGAATAAAAAGTGTTTAGGGGGTTGGAGAAGAAAAATGAAACAAAACAACATTACAGATTACATTACCTCAAAATCGGGTAACTCTTTTTGATTTGAGCCAAAGGCTTCCTTGGGAAGAGTTCTGCCCAAAGTGAGGCTTCTAGGAGTAAGGGGGGATGGTTGGGAGAGTATTTGGTCAGATGTTGGCTGAGCCAAATGGCTTGAAAGTGTGAATGAGGTGGTAGAGGTGGGGGCCTTTTATAAGAGGAGAGGAGGGGCACTCTTGGAAAGTAAGGAAATTTTACATTAATATACAATGCTTTTCGGATTATAAAGGTCCCAAACTAATATAATTCGAGGCTAAGGTGATAAGGGTTCGAACTATAACCATCCAATAGTCTTTGGACAAGTGTAATCCCTGTATTTTACATTATATTTTCATTTTATTAAAATCGTTAAATAATGAGGTCATCGCTGTATCATAATTATGTCATAAATAATATAATTTATTTAATGTCTAAAATTTATAAAAAAACTACTATGATGTAGTAAATCTTTTTAGCTTTATAATGACTATTTATAGTCAAAAATATGACGTGTATAAGCCCATGTAAAAATTGTTTTAGTAAAACATTTCATGTTTGTGTCATTTTTTTACTTTAACATTAAATAAAAGGTATTTATGTCATTTTCCAACTAAAGTGGCTCCATGGGGTCCCGAAGTTGACCCATGGATTTTCTTGGTCGGCCATGGCACATCCAAAGAGGGTAGGACATGTGTCAAGCTCATCTCATATTATTAAAACATTATTTTTACCTTAAACTACACTAATTACCTCTAATCGCGATTAAGAACTTAAAAGTTACTATTCACCAAAAAATATTTTAATCTCATTGAACCATATTTTACTTCTTAATGAAAACCATGTATGTCAGATTTTTGAAAATAAAAACACAGAAGTGGTAATATTTCATTTAAACGAAAAATCAGTTATTTAACTACCACTTAGTGGTTTCACTATTCATCAAAAATTGATGTTTTTCAGAACAATGCCAAAATTTCAACCTAAGATATAATTGATATTCCGAATTCAAAAATGATGTCTATTTTACAAAATTCCAAACATATAAGTTGCATTAATTATTTTTATAATTAATTCCCGCTGTCACAATAAATAGCGTGTTTTTAAGAAACAATTTATATCAAAAGATTGGTAATTGTTTATGTCCAATTTCAATGTTAAATTTATTCTAATGAACACCATTGGATAAAATGGTAAAAATATATTCTAATTATAATTTAAAACCACTAAATATTATAATTTATCACTATAAATTATTTTGATTAAAAAATTTGTTTTTAAGTATTTTTCACTATTCATAAAAACTTAGAAGTTCTAAGAAAAATACCAAAAATTCAACATAGGCTAATTTTGATATTACGAATCCAAAAATAAATTCCATTTTGAAATATAAAATTTCTATAATTTTAAAAAGTGGGTATTACTATTCATAATGGCTACTTTTATTAGTTGCGGTGTGTTAGAACTCGAAGTTGCGTACAATGAAAGCTATTGCATTATTGAATGAGAAGTGTATCATAGAAGCTCGGGGTGTTACATTAATCATAATTTAAACTTCAATTATGAGTTAGATAATATTATTTTAGAGATTATAATACTAGGACTCAGTACCTGTCATGATTCAATTGATGGAGTAGAGACTTTTATCTTTTCCATCATCATTTTGCTGTGTGAGGAGAGTACCGTGTGATCATTCCACAATTTCCATATATAATTTCAATGTCTATCCTTCTACTGAAGACATGAAGACTGGTTGATGTAGCATTTATTTCTTATTATTATTAAAGGATTCTTGGCTATCCTCATCCCATCAGTAGGTGACTTCCTTATTCATTAACCTAGTGATGGGGATACATTTTATAGTCATGTTATCTATAAAATGTGGAAAGTAAGTGTTATTCCGAAGATCCCCCAGTATTAATTGAGATTATGAGGTGGTGACACTAATAATATCGTAATGTTATATTTTTGGGTTGACATCGATTCCATAGTGGCATTCCACAAAGTTAAATAATTTTCCAAATGTTACACTGAAGGTTCATTTCAATGGATTCATATTCAAATTATGGTACCACTAATTTTAAAATCATTTATGATGATCTATGAGGTCATCATATCCCTCTATATGTTTGATTACCATGTCATCAAGATGACATTATACTATTTTTCTAAATAAGGTATTAAATATATGATTCATGTACCATTTGCAGGAATCACCAATGTTCTTTAATCCAAATGGCGTGACCTGATTGAAAAATATTATCTAAGAGCTCTGAATGTAGTGAGATATTATTCTTTAGGGGCCATATTTATTAGATTTTACACTCAATACCCATCTATGAAAGAAATGTCTTGGAATCAAATAGTTTTATAGATCAGTATTTCGATGATCAACAATGTGAAGTCTTCTTTTGGGTAGTGTCGATTAAGGTGTATATAATCAATGAAGTCCCTAATATGCCCATTTATTTCCATTTCTATTATGGTGTTGAAGATACATCTTGTCTATTGCACTTCCTTTAAAAATTTTGCATTGATAATATTTTCAACATATAAATTTACAATTGTAGTATGATAGTGGTTCATACACTTGGATTCTTAATTGAATAATTAATGGTCATTGGGTAAGCCTAGATGTTGGGTAGAAATATTGGGGTTCATCCCAAGAATTTCTATATAATTCCCATATAACACATATAAATACAAATAAAGAAATAAAATATATTTATCCTAGTATTAGAGTTGCATGGTTTCACTAATCAATGAAGGTTGCAGGTATTCTTATCTTCCTAGATTAACATGCATAAGCTCATAGATGTTGGTGAATATTCATTCCTCAAATGTGAGAGGGGTGTTCCTGAAACCATCCCCTTATTTTAGCATACCTAATTGCATGAAGGAATTTTAATATGTGGTTGTTAATCTAGAGTCATTGTTTTAATGTCATTGTAAGAGAGGTAATGAGAAGTGACTTTGTCACATTGAACTATGTGGGTAGTTGTAGATAAATCCAAAAGTTAATTATTTTCTTTTACACCATCACTTTGGACAAGGAGATCCTGAACTATAGAGATTAGATCTACTAAATCAATCAGGATTATGGGTATCACATAATATTAAATTAGAATAAAAAATCTATTTTTAGTGGTGGTCCCCAAGACTTTGGGTGTTGAAACTTATATATAGTCATCCACCATTGGTTGTTTCCATTCCTTTTTATAGAATCCTTCCTGAACATATATAGCTTCACATGAATTGAAGGGGGAAATATCAACTTATAATATGATGAACTTTAAATCAATGGGGGTGTTTTATGTACAGATTAAATATTGAAGGTATCATCACCGGTATGTAATGCCACGATCTTCTGAGTGAGAAATTATATGTGGTGTCTTACTAGATAACAATGAACACGATATTAGATGTGAGATCCCCAAACTAAGACTTGATATTGAAATTATCAAGTGGAATTTTCTCAATCTTATCATACCCATAAATTGTAATATTTGTAAGAGATAAATCCACCTTGATATATCTCATATGTTGAAGCATCCAAATTTAGATGAGGTTGGTCCTCTAAAAACTTTTCAATCAAATCCCTTTCAATTTCCAAGGAAGGTGTAGATGATTCAACAAAGGTATTAGAATCTTTTACGGCTGTTGTCAGAGATTTGAGCTGATTCAAAACCTTTTGAAGACAACTAGTGTACTCATCAGTGAGTTTATTTAGGTTCACCATAAGCTCTCTCATTTCCTTCGACAATTGTTTGTGGCTTTCTACAATCTTTTCATCGAAGGATAACTGATAAGGGATAATTTGAGACCCAAAATCTCGAGAGATTTGAGAAATAGTGGGTTATAGAGGAGAAGTAACAGGATCTTATCTCGAATGCAGCTGTTTCTGCATATCTTCAACCATTTTTCTCCGGTTTGTGACTTCATTACTAAGAAACTTATTTTCAACTCGTACTCCTTGAATCTCATGGAGCATTTTAGGTTGTATCTGCGAAATAAATTTTCTCCAAACGTAGTGAGGCATCTCTCTCACTCAAATTTTTCTGATCACGAGGTTGGGAGTTCAAAATATTCTAAACTCCAGATAAGATAGTATCTCCAAAATCCTTCAAATCATCCTTACAAAGAAAGGTCAGCTATTCATGTAAAGGTTTAGGTGATGGTTTAGGTGAAGGTTCAAGTGTAGGAATTGGTACAAGTGAAGGTTCAGGTTCAGGTTCCTTCTCGGGTGCAAAGTTAGAAAATTACTTCAACTAAAATAGGGAAGAGAAATCGAGCCCGGTTTTAGTAACCTGCTGAGACTCACTCACATCATAAAAACTAGGAATTTCCTACTGAGTGTCCATAGGACATGACTTAGTTGGCTGTGAGGCTTCATCAAACTCAAGATTTTGGGTTTCTTCCCCCTCAATAAGTGATTCCTTTTTAGGATTGAGAGCCTCATGAGAAAAGTCTAAATCTACAGTTTCATCTCTAAGTTCCTCATTCATCTCTTATCTAGCTAGCTGAAAGGCTATCACCATCCTCTCTTCAGCAGAGGGTATAATTTTAGGAACAGGTTTTCTTCAGGGAGTTATTCTAGATTTTCTCCTTGCATAACATGGCGTTCTTCTAGATTTACCTCTTCTATAACAGGGAGTTGTTCCCGATTTTCTCCTTGAATAACATGTATTTCTTCTAGATTTACTTCTTGTACACCAGGGAGTTCTTCTAGATTTACTTCTTGTACACCAGGGAGTTTATCTAGATTTACTTCTTGTACATTATGGAGTTCTTCTTGAATATGCTCTTACATGGCTTCCTGCTCAGATTTTGTCACACCTGATTCTTTTTTATCATCGGGTTAGATTTCCAGATTTACATCTTCACTAGTGGTAGGAACTTCTTTTTCAAGAACAACATGAGGAATAATAGTCATTTATTCCTCAACAGTAACTTCTTCCCTATGAGGTACTTCAGCTTCTTCTTCCTTTTCTTCTAAATACTGACCAAGTTCATCTAGTTCCAAACCAGGATCAGAAATGTATTTCGGCCTTGATGGATAATCCATAGGATTAAACTTCTCATAAACCTTATCGTTGTCTTTAACCCACTACTTTTTCCATGGGTTCCAGTTTATCTTCATTCTCTTGATGGTGGCTTTAGAGATACATACCTCACAGTCCATAATCACTTATTCATTAGGTCCAACTACACATTTTGTAACAAGCATTGCTGATATCATCCAAGAGTAGAACAGAGAGGTGGACTTTGATGTAACCTTGATCAACTCACACATATGGTGAATGATGTACTTTCACAGGTTAATCTTGTATCCATTATTCATAATATGAATTAAAAACACATCTTGATACTTTCATACAATAAAGCCACCTTTCCTTGGACTAACCGGTTTTTGAACAAACTTATACAACAGACTTGTTTCTCCATCAAGTTCAGCTACGATGGCCCTTCTCTTTGTTCCATTTATGGTTTGGGTTTTCAGAGAATCTTCAAGATCAAAGAAATCAGTTGTAGGTGGATGTTATCTCTAATAATCATTGCATATTCCTTCATGAGGTATCCTAAAGCATACAACCCATAACCTTGGCAAGGAGTATCTTTGTCCATTAATCTAACTCCATACAAAAAAACTTTCACCAGAGTCAAAAAAACTGTGCATATTGGTAAAACTGAGAAACTAGCCTAGGATATATGGGTCTGATCTCCCTTGAGAACCATTATAACTAGCCTTTTTCTTTTAACACTTTCAAGACTAGAGATTTCCTATATAAAATCCATTTGGGGAAAATTTCTTTCTCAGGAACAACACTGAGATTGACAATGTTCGAATTCAGAGGCCCTTCAGGTGTCATCTTGGGTGTTATCTTCTTCTTCTTCAGGCGGTGCTTCTTAGGTGTGGATGATGATGGACATTTAATTCATGGCATCCACTGAGGGTTCGAGAGGGAAAGAGAGAAAGGGTTGAAAGGTTGAAATCAGTTCAAAATGTGTGAGTAAGAGAATGTCCAGCTTAGGAACCGAGTGAAACTTTTTGTTTTATCATTTGGGAATGCCAATTGTCACAAAAATAAAAACGCGGTAAAGTAAACGAGGTGAAATAAAAATTACCGCGATATGGGTTTAAAGAAAATCATAAATAATTTTCAAGATGAGATAGTAAGTAGTTGTCACGATGAGATAGTGATCGGTCGTCACGGTGCGATAGTAAGTGAACATCACGATGAGACAGTGATCGAACTTTTTAGTGCGGGTTACGGTGAGACAGTAAGTGTCAGACCATATGTACAAAGTACTAACGGTGAGACCGTAAACATGATAGAAAGTTACTGAGAAATCGTAATCATGAAATAGTAAAATAAAACATAGTGAAATAATGAATAGTAAGACATTTAAGATATCTATTTGAGATTTATTATGCCAAGATCATCTTTGATGTAGTCTATTCTCTCATAATTTAATGGTTTAGTGAATATATCAGCAAGTTGATATTCAGTACCAATGAATTCCATGGTGATATCTCCTTTTTGATAATGATATCTTAGAATGTGATGTCTTACATAAATATGTTTTGTCCTAGAATGTGAAACAAGATTTTTTGATATGTTAATAGCACTTGTGTTATCACAAGTTATTAGTACATGTTTGAATTGATATCCATAATCTATTAATGTGTGTTTCAGCCAAAATACTTGTGCACAATAACTCCCAATAGCTATTTATTCATCTTATGGAGTAGATAATGAAAAAGAATTTTGTTTCTTATTACACCAAGATACTAGTGACTTGCCTAAAAGGTGACATGTTCTAGAGGTGCTTTTTTTATCTAAATTACAACCACTGAAGTTAGCATTAGAATAACTAACTAGTTCAAATGATTTTTCTTTTAGGATAGAACAGACCTAGATTGGGTGTATGCTTGAGGTATTTGAAAATTCTCTTTACAACATTTAAATGAGATTATTTAGGATTTTCATAAAAACTAGCACACATACACCCACTAAACATAATTTCTGGGTGGCTAGCAGTTAAGTAGAGTAAACTTCCAATCATTCCTCAATAAGTGGTTTGGTCAATAGAATTTACATCATCATCAAGATCCAACTTACAGGTGGTACACATGGAAGTGTCACTAATTTTAGTTTTATCCAATCTAAAAAGTTTTAGATGATCTCTGGTGTATCTAATTTGAGTTAAAACAATTCCAACATTATTTTGAATGATTTGAAATCCAAGAATGAATTTTAGTTCACCCATTAAACTCATTTCAAATTTGTTTTCCATAATTTTAGAAAAATCAATACATAATGAATTTTTTGAAGATCTAAAAATAATATCATCTACATAGATTTGGAAAAATAAAAATTCATTAGAAATTCGTTTTATAAAGAGGGTAAGATCAAATATTCCTTTTGTAAAACCTTTAGAAATAAGAAAAGTACTCAATCTTTCATACCAATCTCTTGGAGCTTGCTTTAATCCATATAAATCTTTTTATAGTTTGAAAATATGATTGCGAAAATGAGGATTTGTAAATACAGGGGGTTGTTCAACAATGACATCCTCAGCTATATACCCATTTAAGAATGCACTCTTAACATCCTTTTGATATAGTTTAAAATTCAGATGTGCAACATAGGCAAGTAGGATTCTGATGGCTTCAAGTCAGGCTACTGGAGAAATGGTCTCCTCATAGTAAATTCCTTTTTGTTCACTATATCTTTGTGAAACTAATCTCACATTGTTCCAAACTATATTTCCATCTTCAACTACCTTATTTCTGAACACCCATTTAGTGCCTATGATTTTTTTCAACATGTTTCCAAACTTTGTTTCTTTCAAACTTATAAGTTCTTCTTGCATAACCATTACCGAAAATTCATCATTGAAGTCATCATCAATGTTTTTAGGTTCATGTTGTGACAAGAAGGCTTGATGTTCAACGTGGTTTCTAAGAGAAGCTCTAGTTTGTGTTCTTATCTCTAAGTCTCCTACAAAAGCATCTAAGGGATGGTTTTTAAGGGTTATGACCATTCTTGAAAAAGTGGAACTTGTGATTTCATGTTCATAAATATATTCTAGTTCATTATGACATGATTGTATGGAATTTCTAGAATTGGAAGTTTTCACATATTCTTTCACAAGGGAATTTGAGTATTTTGAGTTGATGTTCAGATTTGATACATCATCCTCATGATTTTCGAGGATGGTTCTAGGCTCAAGTGGATCTGTTTCATCAAGCTTGATATGAACATATTCATCCACACATTTCGTTCTATTATTTAATATAATATAAGATTTACATAATATTGAGTAACCTAGGAAACATCCTTCATAACTTTCGGATGAAAATTTGTCAATATTATCCATAGTGTTGAAAATAATGACGTTGAAACCAAATACTCTAAAATAATTTACCTTAGGCTTCCTATTGTTCTAGTATTCATATGGGGTCTTCTTGAGAATTGGTCTAATCAAGACTCAATTGATTATGTAACATGTTGTACTAATAGCTTCAGCCCAAAAGTAAATAGGTAAGTCATATTCACTATGCATTGTTCTTGAAATTTCTTACAGGGTTTGGTTTCTTCTTTTTACAAAATCACTCTACTGAGGTGTTCTAGGGGAAGAGAAATTGTGACTATATCCATTTTTTGAGAAAAAGGATTCAAACTATTGATTTTCAAACTCACGACCATGATCACTTCTCAAAGATTTAGTTTTAAGGCCACTAAGATTTTCTACAAACTTGGCATACTTATTAAAATAAAACCAGGATTCACTTTTGTTACCCATAAAGAAGGTCCAGGTATATCTAGAAAAATAATCTACTAGAACATAAACATAGTGCTTCCCATTTAAACTAGATACTCTAGATGGTCCAAAAAAATCCATGTGAAACAATTCAGGAGGCTAAGAAGTAGAAACAATTTTCTTTATTTTGAAAGTGATTTTGTGTTGTTTTCCATTTTGACAAGGATTACACTCTTTGTCATGTGGAAACTCAAGTTTGGGTAAGTCTATAACTAGTCATTTTCTAGTTATCTTTATAATGGAGTGAACATTATAGTGTCATAGTCTCCTATTCTAGAGCCAAGATTCTTTATGAAATACAATTAAGCCATTAACAAATAGTACTTTAGAAATTTAAATTGAATCTGAGTTACCAATCTGTCATCACATAATTGTGAGATACTAAGCAGATTTTATTTTAAGCCATAAACAAATAGTAATTTTGAAATTAAAATCGAATCAGAGATACCAATATGTCCTAATCCAATGATCTTGCCTTTGGCATTGTCACCAAATGTGACATGTCCTCCATGTAATTTTATCAGGTTGTTGAAGCATGAGTAGTCTCTTGTCATGTGACTTGAACATCCACTGCCCAAGTACAATAGATTTTTGTAAGAGCTCTTTATGCAGCATTCCAATAACATGATCAAGCAAAGACAGATTTTGGTACCCATACTTGTTTGGGTCCAGTAACATTAGTAATAAGTGCTTTAGGAACCCATATTTGTCTCATAGGTTTCTTATAAGCATTTTGTAAACTAATTGAAAAATAAACTGTATTTGGTCCACAATAAACATGAAAATGTAGAATACGTATCATGACTTGAACTAGTTGAGCTGTGTCCAGAACTGGGAACAAAATTATATGTCCAAGATTTTGAAACAAAATTCATTCTACCAAGGTTTATTTTTCTATATTGATAAACAATGCCAGTATTATAATTGGGGGGACTTTTTTTCCCTAGAATTTGTGTAAGGGTATTTTCCCCCTTAGTAATCTTTTCTAAGTCAATTTTTAATTTCTCATTAGACATTTTTAATTCATTTTTTTCTTTGAGCAATTGAGAATTTTTCTCTTTTTCAGTAGTATGTTTAGATTTAACATGTACAGTGAGAGCATGTTGTTTCTTCAATGATTTATATTTATCTTTTAATTAATTTCATGTCTCTTCAAGCATGTTACAGTATTCAAACATTTTGTCATTAGTCATATTTTCATAGTCAATTTCCTCTTCATAATATTATGAATTATGTACATAAGAGTTCAGTGTTACCTCGGATGTGTTTGTCATAAAACACATATTTTCAATGTTAACATGTTCATCATGTGATGTCTCTGAGTCACATGTATCCTCAGAGGCACTCCAAGTTACCTTTATTACTGTTTTTACTTCTTATACTTGTCCTCATATTTCTTCTTATACTTAAGCTTTGGACTATCAGCCTTTATATGTCCTTTGCATTTACATTCATAGCATAAAATTTCATCAGTTTTTTCATTTCATTTCTAGTCCTTTTTCCAGTTTCCTTTTCGATCGTACATTCTCTTGAAGTTAGGATTCATGAAAAAGTTATTCTTTTTTTAGAATCATTTGAATATTCTGGCCAGTTGAGTCATCTCCTCATCACATGTAGGTGATGATTGTTCTGTGGTGGAACATTCTACATAAGCTTCCAGTTTACCTTTGTCTTTGTGCTTTGAGAAGGTGGTCTTGAATGCTACAGATTTCATTTTTGGTTCATCCTCCTCTTTTTTGCTAACTTTCAGCTCTTTCTTATAAATCATCAGTTTCCCAATGAGATCTTTTATAGGTATCTTGATGATGTCACACGATCATCTAATTGAGATAGATGTTCCCCTCCATCTGTTAGGTAGACATCTAAGGATTCTCATTATCTATTCTTTGCCTGTGTCATATCTTCCTAGAGAAATCATTGTGTTGACAATATCATTGAACCTGAGATAAATGTTAGAAATAGGCTCATCAGGTTTCATTTTAAAATTATCATATTCTATAGTATAGGTATTATGTATCATTTACTTTACACTAGATGTGCCTTCATGTGAGACAGACAAGGTATCCCAAATTCCATGGGCAGTTTTACAAGCAGAATTCATATTAAATTCTTCATCTCCTAAGGAAAAGTACAGAGCATTTTTGTCTTTGAAAATGTTATTATAAGCATGTTTTGTAGGTTCATCCCATGTAATTATATCAGTCACAAGATGTTTGTATTCATCTATAATGGATGACCAAATTTCCAATCTCATACTCTCTTGATGCATTTTAATTTTAATTTTCAATTGAGAATTGTTGGTTCCAATAAACAATGGTGGTCTGTTGGTTGCAGCACCTTCCAATCTATTATCCATACTAATGAATTTATTTAAAAGAACTATAAATTTAGAATTAATAGAAATTTACAGATCATTAAAGTACAACTATAATCATAGTTGATCAAGAGTACACTAAGTCCTAATAAAACAACCAATGATACCAAATGTTGGTTGGAGTAGTTCACTCAAGAGGGGAGGTGTGAATTGAGTAACTATAAAAATTTCCGTTACAATAATATTATTTTAAAATAAATGGTTTTCCCCAAAAATATATATAGGCCAGTTAATCATGGTTATACTATTATAAGAGTTTGACTGTTTAAACAAATTCTTAGAAGATTGATTAATTCTCAGTAATCTTAATATGTATTATTAATATTACTTATGATGTTATCCTACTAAGACAAATCAGTTATAACTTCTTTCCAAGACTAACTATCAAACTGAAATTATTGTTTTCTGGATTATGAATCAAATCATTGAAATAGAGAAGACTAAAATTAAATAGCACCGTAGATATGAAACAAGTTGTTCAGTCTCAAGCTAAGACCTAACCCACTCCACTTGGTGATCACCTGCCACCAAGTAGTTTATATAAATAAACTTTGATCCACACCCTGGATCGTGGTTAACAATAGTACACAGACTGTCCAGGTCACACAGTGACCTCTTCCACAATTTTCATGGGTAAACAAAAAATAACAACCATGACACATAGGGACCTCTTCCACAGTTTTCGTGGGTATACAAGAGTATAAATAGTTTTGTGTAAGGATTTAAAAATCCTTCAGTTTAGCACTGGAGTCAGTGTGTGTATGGAATATACAGAGTACACGCACTGCTCAAAAGTATGTAAGATAATCACTAAGAGAGAGTAGATATGAGTGTATAATTATCTAGTGATTTGAAGGGCAGCTCTGGACTCCTTTGATTAAACAGAAATGATTTAGAGTCCTTCTATGGGTTTTGTCTTGAAAAACAGAGTGTTATAATCCATCTTGTGTTCTTCACGAGTGTTGATAATGTTAAGATGTTCTCTGGATTTTAGTGTACTTCATATGTTCTTCAGCAGAGTCGGATTTCATGCATGAGACAGTGCTTTCTCTATAAACCATGTAATATGTTCTTCACGATCATACTCACAGGATTGTTCTTTGTTCAGTAGCACCCTCTATGGTTTCTGGGAAATCTCTACTCTATATCATCAAATGCATGTGTTTTAGCCTATAGGATCCATGTGTTTCATACCTCATACCTCGTACTATATCTACAAAGAAACATTAATTATGTCAGTGCATTAAAGGCATCAAATATGACCGTTAAACATTAAATTTGAAGACGAAAAAATAATTTATGAAACAATGTCACAATATGTTATGAAAACGGTGTCTCCTTCACACGGTGTCTGAGTGTCACGGTTTGAGTGTCACAGTGTCTTAGTGTCACAATATCTTCTTTATGGTGTCTTGCTCATGGTTTCCTGATCATGGTGTCTTTCTCATGGTGTCTTTCTCACGGTGTCTTGCTTATAGTGTCTTGCTCACAATGTCTTGCTGATGGTGTCTTGCTCATGGTGTCTTGTTCACGGTGTCTTGCTCATTATGTATTTCTCAAGGTGTCTTGCTCAAGGTATCTTGCTCACGGTTTCTTGCTTACGGTGTCTTGATCACGGTGTCTTTATCACAGTGTCTTGCTCACGGTGTCTTGCTCACGGTGTCTTGTATGGTGTCTTGTACTTAGTCAAATAACAATATTTAGACTTAAAAAATAATATTCATGAAATGGATTGAGCATAACCATTATAAAGAATGAGATATCTTGATACAAAAATACACATGATAGGATATAATTTATTGGAGTTAACTAGGTTGAATAAGATTTATGATCATTAATGAGATTCGCGATCATTGATGAGATTTTTGATCATTAAAATATGATTAATACATTAGGATCCCAACACTTTTCTTCACCACTTATTTGAGATTTCAATTTGTTTTGGAATACATTATACTATTCATGTGATCTGGACCTTGTCTATATGATTTTTATGTCGAGGTTTGGCTCAACATGCTTTGATATAAGAGCATGAGATGCAATCGAGATTCCGATTGATTTCAACAAAAGACTTGCATAAAACCATAAATTATCTCCCAAAAAAATGAGCATCAAATGTGTGTAGTGAACTCACAATGAATCATTTATATCATAATAAATAAACACCACCTTTTCTTTCCAACTATTAAACTCTTTAATTAAGTCATTTCATACTTAAATTATTTTCAAAACCACCACCTATTGAAAGTACAATGTATTAAAAACGCACACTCTAAACCCATCAACTCTCATGGAGAGATGACCTAGGGTCTACCATAGACTATAAATAAACCTTAAAAACATTATCAATTTGACATGTCATGAAAACATGGTCAAATTTTGGTGCCATTTCCGGGGAGCGCTTTGGGTTTTATTGTGTGTTTTTTACAGTTTTTGTAATTTGTGTGAATATTTTTTTGTTTTATCGTATACCTTTTAGAACTATTTTTGTTATGATATATTTTTTTGTGTTGGTTTGGTGCATGACGCATTCTAATCTGGGAGATTTAACACCTTTCGAACATGAATCAGAGAGGAACCTACATCAATGACACTGAGACACACACAATAAAACATTTTGAAGGAGGACACACCACATATTGAAACTATTCTTCACACTTTATCTTCTTCTAGAACTAACATCAAAAATGAAATTAACGTGAATAAAATGGATGAAAACAATCATACAGTAAAAGAACTAACCTCACCTAATGTTGATATTCATCCCACATACATTCAATTACAAGTCAAGGCACCCAATTTTGAACTAAAATATGATTTAATTCATCTATTTCCATGATTTCATGGACTTCCTAGGGAAGATCCACACAAGCACTTAAAATAATTTCATACTATTTTTTCAACATTAAAACCTTCTAATGTGGATGAGGAACATGTAATGCTTTGAGCATTCCCATTTTATTTATAAGACACTATGAAAGATTGGTTGTACTATGTTAATTCACAAATAAGAGGTTGAAAAAAATGAAACGCCTTTTTCTTGAAAAATATTTTCTAGCCTCTTGAACTGCAACAATAAAGAAGGAAATATGTGGTATAAGAACATATCAAGGGGAAACACTTCATGAATAATGGGAAAGATTTAAAAGGTTATGTTCAATTTTTCCACACCACCAAATAAGTGATAACCTTTTAATTTAATGTTTTTTTGAAGGATTAATCCTTATGGTTTGAAATATGATCGATGCTACTGCAGGTGGTGCGCTAGTAGATAAGACCCAAATTGCTGCAAGAACCCTAAATGGGAACATGGCTTAAAATACATTTAAATTTGTTTCAAGGTCTAATTTATTTATTCGAGGTTTCCATGAGGTAGAATGTAAAGAATTCCAGAAAAAGGTAGACACAATGTTTGTAGAGGTAAGTACCCTTCTTTGACAACTTGTTCTTTCCCAAGATAAATCCCAATCTCATCCTTCTATATATTGTGGTATATGTTCTTTTTACGCCCAATATTCTGACTAATGTTCTCAATTTAGTGAAGCATTTGAGAGTTTTGAGGCAATATTTCTAGGTCTCCCTTATAACCAACCCTTTAGGAAAGAACCTAAAAATACATCCAACCCTAGGTGGAAGGAGAACCAAGTGTATTGGCAATGGGGTATTCAAACCAACCTTAACAAGAATGGAACCAACCAGGGCAGAGTAGTCATCCACCACCACCACCCAGAAATCCTCAACCACCCCAATGGCCTTTTCCACAAACCCCTCAAAAACCCAAGTCTAGCCTAGAAGATATGACGAAACAAATGGTTGTTACCAATATTCATTCCATCAAACCACTCAGGCAGCCATACAAACTTCGAAACCCAATTAGGTTAATTAGCTAACTCAATGGGCGAAATTCTAAGTCACAGTTCAGGTAAACTTACCTCTCAACCAGAAGATAACCTAGGGATAAAGGAAATGTTAGTCCCATCACCCTTATGAGTGAAAAAAACTAGAAAGTAAAATGAATCCTTCATTAGATTCACCCCCTCATGAGGAAACCTCTATCCCAACCATTAAAAAAGTTCCATATTTTGAATAACCTAGTCCTAAGATAATCACTTTCAAAGGAAAGAGAGTGTATATTGATGAGTCACAAAGCCCAACCATTCCTCTTCCATTTCCTTAATGGGCCACCCAACCGAGAAGACAAAAGGAAACTGAACTTGATAAGGAAATATAGGAAATTTTCCAGAACGTGCAGGTTAGTATACCATTGATTGATGTTGTGAAGAAAATTACAGGGTACACCATGTTACTAATGGATATGTGTACACACCAAAGGCGACTTCGTGGAGATGAAAAGGTGATCTTGGAGAGGAATGTTTCAACATTGATAGAGCCACCTCTTCCAACCAAGTGCAATGACCCTGGAACATTTTCAATTACATGCACGATAGGGGAGTATTATTTTTATAATGCTATCCGTGATTTCTGGTGCTTCTATAAATGTGATTCCTCACTCTATTTACTCTATATTGATGTTCAGAGAACAGAAGCCCACTTGAATTACTATTCAACTAGATAACCAGAGTTCCATATATCCCTCTGTTGTGTTGGAGGATGTTATTGTGGGGGTTAAAATTTTAATTTTTCATACTGACTTTTATGTGCTTAAAATGGAAGAAGAAAAGATGAATGGACATGCCCCAAATATTTTGGGGATACCTTTCCTGAAAACATCCAAAAAAATAATTAATGTCTATAATGGTACATTATATATGGAATTTGGTGGTGACATAGTCCCTTTTATCATCCTTGATGCCATGAAGCACCCCTTAGAAGAACATTTCTCTCTCTCAGTAAATTCAATTGATGTACCCCATTCCCCTAAAAACACTCCTTATCTTTCCCTCAATTCCATTTATGAGTTTTCTTCATTGATTGAAATTATAGGTAACGATTAATGCATTTATTTTTGTAGTGGATTAGAAAAATGTCATGCATGTTTATTAATTGATGATATCTTGAACATTGAGGATCCAATGACCATCGATGATACTGATAATCTTGTAAAATATCATTCCTTATATGAGGATGATACCATTGAGATGTAAGATGAGATTAGTGACCTATCACATTCACACACACTCTGATCAAACCAAAATACGCCTGAATTGGAACTAAATAAATTTCCTCAAAATTTAAAATATTCATATCTTGAGAATGGAAACAAGTTTCCCATCATCATTGCTAGTTAACTCCATCTTGAGCATGAATTGCAACAGGTTTAACTTTTGAGGGAGTATAAACAAGCTTTGGGATGGACACTTCCTGAAATTATTGGTATTAGCCCATCAATTTGAACACATCATATTTTATTAAATGATGAGGCTAAACCAGTGAGGCAGCCCCAATGTAAAAAAACCCAAACCTCCAAGAAGTTGTAAAAAACGAGGTAACAAAATTATTGGCAGCTGGAATCATTTACCCCATCTCTGACAGCAAATGGGTAAGTCCTGTTCAAGTAGTTCCTAAAAAGACAGGCCTTACAGTAAACAAAAATGAATACAATGAATTGGTTCCCACACGTGTGCAGAATAGTTGGTTTGTCTGTACATACTATCACCGACTAAACTAACACACTAGGAAGGGCCATTTTTCATTTTCCATTCATTGACCAAATGATAGAGAGGCTAGCGGGTAAGTCACACTACTCTCCCCTTGATGGATATTCTGATACTTTCAGATCCATATTTCTCCCGAGGATCAAGAAAAGGAAAACTTCACATACCCATGTGGTACATTTGCCTCTAGAAGTATGCCATTTGGTCTGTGCAATGCTCCAGGTACTTTCAAACAATACATGGTCAGTATTTTTTTCAGATTACCTGGAGAATTTCACGGAAGTATTCGTGGCTGATTTCACTGTTTATGTCTTTTTTTTATGAATGTTTGAGTAGTATTGGTTCAGTCCTACATCACTATATTGAAAATAATCATATATTAAATTATGAGAAATTCCATTTCATAGTGCGATAGGGTATAGTTTTGGGGAATGTCATTTCTGGGGATGGAATCCAAGTAGATAATCAAAAGTCGATGTCATTGATTCCATACCATTCACTAGAAATGTATGGGATTCACGATATTTCCTAGGTCATGCTGGATTTTACCATTGTTTAATTCATGATATTAGTAAACATGCACTCCCCCTCTCCCGATTACTCCAAAAATAAAAGGAATTTGTTTTTGATAAAGAATGTGAGGAAGCTTTTAATAAGTTATAATGGAGTCTCAAGTCACCCCCGGTTATCCAACCACCTCGGTGGGATTTACTTGTTGAGCTCATGTGTGATTCCCTTATATATGCAGTTGGGGTTGTCATGTCAAAAAGGTTAGATCTATATCCACATGTCATTGCTTATGCCTCACGTACTTTGGACCATACCCAAGAAAACTACACCACAACTCTAGATGAATTCTTTGCCATTGTGTTTTCTTTTGAAAAATTATGATTATACCTTTTGGGGTCCAAAGTCATTGTGTTATCAGACCATGCAGCCCTCCGATATCTCCTTAATAAACTATAAGCCAAGCCACATCTCATTCGTTGGATGCTCCTTCTTCAAGAATTTATTCTACAAATTAGAGAAAAAATAGGAGCATAGAATATGGTGGATGACCATATCAGTAGGATTCCACCATCATCGGACATTGAATCACCCCATGTATTCCTATAAATGATATGTTTCATGATGAGAAATTATATCTAGTGCTAAATGTTATTCCTTGGTATGCTTAAATGGTAAATTATTTGGTAGAGTCATGAATTCCTACTAATTTCAACAAAAACCAAAACAGTCTTCTAAAACATGAGTCTCATTTGATCATTTGGGATGACCCCACCATTGGTGCACATGTAGTGATCAAGTACATAGGAATTGTGTTCCTGATAGAAAGTTTATGTTTGTCCATAAATTTTGTCACACTCTGGACTATGGAGGCCACTTTGGTCCCCAACGGACTGCTCGCAATGTCCTTTATTCTGGCCTTTTTTGGCCAACACCTTTTCGGGATGCCCAATATGTTTTCAAATTTTTTCCTCGTTGTCAAAGAATGGGGAATGTCCCTAAAAGAAATTAAATTCTACAACAACATTTGACCTTTAATGACATTTTTTTTGTTTGGGGTATTTACTTTATGGGGACATTTTTTAATTACTTTGGCAACTTGTACATTCTTCTGGTGGTCAATTATGTGTAAAAATGGGTAATGTCTCGAGCCACAAGGAAATATGATCCCAAAATAGTTGTTTAATTTTTGAGAACAAAAATCTTCTATAGGATTGTCTTACTTATGTTCATTATCAGTGACCAGAGTTCTCATTTCTGCAATCGAACAATGCATTCACTTTTGCATCGGTATGGGGTCAGTCATAGAGTGTCTACTGGAAATCATCCACATGGAAATGGTAAAACCGAGGTCTCAAATAGATAGGTAAAATAGATTCTTGAAAAAATAGTTCAACCCAATAGAAATTATTGGAGTCTTCGATTGTTGATTCATTATGGGCCTACCGAACTTCTTTCAAAACTCCCACTAGAATGTCACCCTATCATCTTCTGTTTGTAATGAGTTGTCACTACCTATTGAGATTGTGCACCATGCCTACTAGGCTATCAAAAAATGAAATTTTAATCTTTATAGTGCACGTTCTCAAAAGAAGTTGTAGATTCAGGAGTTGTAGGAAATGAGAAGAGATGTATATGAAAAATATAGAATTTATAAGGAGAGAAACAAGACTTCCCAAGACCATATTAACCTTCATCGTCAGTTCCACATTGGGAAGAAGGTCCTCCATTATAATGAAAGGCTTATGTTGCATCTAGGTAAGATTTTTTCCCACTAGGTTGGCCCATACATTGTTATTAATGCATCTCTATTTAGTGTTGTTCAGGTTCAAAATGAAGAAACAAATCAAACCTTCACAGTCAATGGGCAGCGGCTGAAACGCATCCACGAAGACCTTTTGGAGTTCCTAATCGAGTAATTCCATGTTCATGAAGCAACATACCTTCGAAACACACCAGGTTGTATCCTTCCTTCTCAAATTTTCAAATCGTACAGTGCGGAAACTGCACATTCTAGGTGTGAGGGGGGATGGGTAAATTCCTATGTAAGTTAGGAATTTTCATTGTATTTCTTCTTTCTTCTCTTTTTTCCCTTGTTTACGGTATTTTCACTTTTCCCGGTCTTGTTGTGTTCATTAGGCTTTCCTTTTTCTTCCTTCTTTCTTCTATTTCTTTCCTTATTTATGTTATTTTAATTTTCCCCCATAAACAATTTCAAAGTTCCATGATTTAGTGACCATAAGTGGGGGGGGGATGTAAAAATACTATAAAGAATGGTGAAAAGAACATTTTTATTAAGTTAATATCAGGGAGGTATTTTTAATGAATTTGTTTTCTGTCAATGATATAAATGGTTGTATTTCTGTGAAACATTTGAGATGATTGATGCCCCTTGTGTGAGTAGTTTTTGGGAAAACTATGTCACTAATATCTCGATAATTATTTGCACCAAACCAAATAGTGTGAATATATCATACTTAAAATGAGGTAAATATAAGTTATGTTATTATTTTTCAGATTTAAATGATATTTTCATATGTTTGTTCCTTATCCGATCTGTTTCATTACTATACCAAATTGACCTTTGCATGTGTACCTAATGTCTGACTTTTGTATGCCCTAAAAAAATTGGATTGTGTCTTCAGCAGGTCAAATACCACTCCTCCTCAACCTTTTATCTTATTATAACTATTGAAATTATTGTCATGAGGAGATCAAACAAGGGTTGAGAGATGAGTGTGAGATTTATTCCTAATGTTACTTCTAAAAAACAAAAATAATAAATTTGGGGAGTTATGAAATATAAAACATATGGTGATATCTAGGTCAGGATATTATGGTTTGAATTTTGGGAATTCTTAAGAGAGTGGGTCTTAAAATATGATTTCAAAGGATGTATGGCAGGTTCGGTGAAAATTCACTTAAAGCCGAATAATTTTAAAATAACCAATATTTATTGGATAGAAAGTGGAAAGAATATCAAGGAATGGTTTTCACACACACACACATGGATATTTAATGGAATGGTTGACTTTTTAATTCCTTTCTCATATTTTTGTCATTAATATCTTTGAATTTCATTATGATATGATTTTTGAGATATCCTTTTCTATTTTTACAATGAAGAAATCTTTTGTGTGGTTCGTGCATTGAACACATTACTTTAGTTAATTAAAATTTTCACAAATGTTAATCTTCATGATGTTGAGAATATATATATGCCTCATTTTATTTGGATATGTGACTTTCCCAGGAGTACAAATGTTTAGGTGTGGGGGTTTGATTTTACCACGATTCATTGTGTAATATTCACCTTTACACCACTGTGCTAAAGTAGTTTTATGTTGAAAATTATAAAAATAATGACAAGTTTCATTCCTTTTTTGAATCGTTTATATTGTTTTTATCACTGTTAAAAAGGGAAATATTTCTTTTTTTGATGACTCCAGTGCAGGAAGAGGTGATTTGGATGGCCCATGGTGATGTCCATGAAAAATGGGCCAAACTACGCAGGATCCACGCAAACTAGTAGATTAATCCACAAAATCCTACTAGACCATGCCTCCAATTAGTCTGATATTGTGTGGGCTGCTGCAAAATTCATTGGACGACATTTCATATGAAGGAACCCAAGACTCATTCTGCCAATGGGGGCCCAACCGACCTGATCTATTCAGCACAACAAATATGCACGAAGTCAAAAGTGGTAATCTAAGATCTATCCATATATCAAGATATAGGTGTCAAAATTATTCCAAACCTTCAGTGGAGACATCCAAGAGGTGGGTCTATAGATTTATTATTTTCTCAAAATCAAGATAAGGCTTTCAGGAGGTCAAAATACCTATGACCAGTGGTTTTAATAATTCTATGTGCTCAAAACCACCTTCCAATTTTCCTATAAAATGGGACAATGGGCTCCTCTTTTGAATGTTCGACCAAGAAGTGAATATTTTCCATTTTAAAGTCACAGAGGAGCCTCATAATCATCCAAGATGTTTTGGAGGACCCTATCTTCATAGGGGGATCATGAATGAAGAAGGAGTTCCACTCGAGCTTCCTCCTCCTCCCGATGTCGAGCTAAATGGTGGGCATTCATTGTGAGGGAGATACAAACATGTAAAGGGAGTTATGGAATATGTACTAATACTATTTTGACTTATTTTGGGTTTTAAAACATTTAATTTAGATGTATATTACTTTGATTTATCTTTGTTTGATTTAACTAAATGAAATTATCTTTTATTTAACCGGTCGGTACGATGTTTTGAGTGTGTGACTTGTGTTGTTCTTATTAGACAAAACTAGAATCATTTTCTTCCCAACATATTTGAGATTTCAATGTTTTTGGATGATATTATACCATTAATGTGATCTGGACCTTGTCTATACGGTTGTTATGTCAAGGTTTGGCTCAACGTGCTTTGGTATAAGAGCTTGGAAATTAATCGGGATTCTGACTGATTTCAACCAAATAATTACATCAAAACATAATTAATCTCCCAGGAAAATGAGCTTTAAATGTGTGTAGTGAACTCACATTGAACTATTTTAACTCATAATTAATAAACACCACATTTTCTTTCCAACTATTAAACTCTTTAATTAAGTCATTTTATCCTAAAACTATTTTCAAAACCGCCCCCTAATTAAAGTACTAATTAAAAATGCACACACTAATCCACCAACGCTCTTTAATAGATTACCTAGGGTCTGCCCTAGATTATAAATAAACCTTAAAAACATAATCAATTTGACATGTCACAATATCATGATCACTTTCTTTCCATCCTTATGGGATATGTTTTGATTCATAAACACTTCATATTTTTCCCCTGAAAAAACTAACCCAAACCTTTTTCTTAATGACACAAGACATTAAACAATGTGTGAGTTCGTTTTAGGAATGTCTGGTGTGGTGTGGATCTCATTATTCATCATTCACATTAGGTTACTTTAGAGTGCCTCACAATAGATTTTCACATTGGAAGTCTCATCCTATGGACCAAAATATATGACTTTAAATCAATACCCCCAACATGCTTATTATTCAATGACAAACTGCATAATATCACATTCCTTATCCTATGACATAAAACAACATATTCTGTTTCCTAGCTATATGATGATACAATACACAACACTGCAACTTCTTCACCCAAGAAGACAAAACCACTTAGCGCTTTCCATTTGGAATGACTCCCCTCAAGAACCAAATATTTCATTACTCCTATACTCATGGGAGACATATCCATGCTCGAAAACGTTTTCTCCTGGTATAGCCAAAGAATCATGATCACAAATTCTTACCCTCTAGGCTTGGGTATAATTTGGGAATGTGTGGTGTTTTTTGGATTTCATTGATCCACATTCATATCAGGTTTCCTCATAGAACCACATTTCACATATCCTATTTTATTGGTCCGATGTCTTTGACCTTAAAATAATATTTTATGTTTCTTAGTCACCTGATAATAAATTTTCATACAACAAAAATATTTTCAATTGAGAGAATATTACCACTCCTTGGTGGAACTGGCCAACTATCATTCCATATTGTTGAACTACATGTGGCTGGATTCCCCGCTATATGGGATACATAACGATTCAAAAAACATATTTTCCTTGGGCCCAATAGCAAAATTATAACCCCTTTCACCCTTTCATGGAATTATTTCCCTCATGAATGTGGGGTGTATTGTGGATATCATTGATCCCCATTCATATCGAGATATGTGGAAAGTGACACACATCTCCCTTGAGATTCATTTGTCATAGTGGCATGATCAAAAATTGCATTAAATTTTTTTCCTGACTGCATAATGTTAAACTTCATGGATACAACCAACACAAACGATTTTAAATTGGGAACCCTTGGTGTAACACCCCATGCTTCCACTGTACGTTTCCCTTTGAATAATGCGATGACGTACATTGTACGCAACTTCAAGATTCTAACACACCACAACCAATCAAACTAGCCGTTATGAATAGTAATACATACTTTTTTGAAATTTTATAAATTTTATCTTTCGAAATGGAATTCATTTTTGGATTCGTAATATCGAAATTAGCTTAGGGTGATATTTTGGTACTTTTCGGATAACTTTCAATTTTGTTGAATAGTAAAAATTACTAAATTTTAATTCAAAACAACTTTTTTAATCAAAATAATTAATAGTGATAAATTATTAATTTGACTGGTTTTAAATTATATTTAAAATATATTTTTACCATTTAATACAATGTTATTCGTTGGATGTAATTTCACATTTAAACTAGACATAAACAAGTGTCAAACTTTTGACAGTTATTATCTCTTAAAAACACGCTATTTGTTTTGACAACGGGAATTAATTTTTAAATTAATTAATGCAAACTATATGATTTGAATTTGGTAAAATGGACATCATTTTTGAATTCATAGTATCAAATATACCTTAGGCCTAATTTTTGGTATTTTTCTGGAAACATTCATTTTTTGATGAATAGGGAAACCACTAAGTGGTAGTTAAAAAACTGAATTTTTCATAAAACATAATTTTACCACTTTTGTGAGTAGAATTTCGAAAATCCGAGAGACACGGTTAATATCAAGGAGTAAAATGTGGTTCAATGAGATGAAAATAATTTTTGGTGAATAGTAAATTTTTACTTTTATTTACCACGGTTAAAAGTAAATAGGGCAATTAAGGGTAAAAATGATATTAATATTACCCTAACACATGTACTAATTTTATTGGACAAGTGTATCTCGGACAAAAACAACCTTAGAAGTAGAATAGTATCATTTAGGCCCACTTGGATTATATTAGGACATTTATTATTATTTAATTCAAGGAAGAGTTAAAAGAGTTAAAATCAATGTTTGTTTACTAAAACATTTTTAATATAGGGTTATACATAAGATAATTTCAATTGTAAACATTCATTAGAAATATAAAAGGAATTCCTACATAATTATATTATATATATAATTTTTAGACAATAAATAATGTAATTTATTTAAGAAACAATGATGATAAAGTAATTACTATAATAGTGAACAATTAAAATAATTGATATTATAAATAACCAAATAAATATAATTTGAGACTTTTTATGAATTACACTAATTTTATAGGATAATATGACATGTTAGGATTGATTTAATAATCTTTTTTCGAAGTAATGGTTCTGTTGTGAGTTTTATAAAAATCAATTATTGAATAGTGTCAAAATTGACAAAAATAGTTTTCAAAAACAATATTATATTATTAATTGATATTAAATTCTTAAAAAAACTCAGGTTTGGCCAAGAGACTTATATCATGATAGGTGTATCATTAATGGACCACTTGGGGGTCTCTTGGATGTATATAGTATGTTTATTAACCACATAATATAAAAATACAAAGAGACATTGTAAAAGTGAAACTAATTAACTAAGTGTTAATACTTAATGATAAGGTTAATATAATGACCCAAACCTGTCTAAATTCTATTGGTTGAGTGGTTTTCGACCTATCCACACCTTAGCTTTTAAATAATCAACTTTGGATCCATTAGAAACCGAATATGAATTTATTATAAAATAATATTTCTAGCTTTTCTAAAGGTTCCCCTCACCCCTCTTATAAAATGGCACTCCCCCTTCTAATTTATTCACACCTTCAAAGCCTTTATATTCGGCCAACCCTGCCCAAATAATTTATCAAATTCCCTCACTACAACCTAGAGGCCTTATTTTGTTCAGAAAGCAAACCTAGGTATCCCTTTTGATCAAATCAAAAGGAAGAACCTGAAGAAGAGGTAATGTTTTCACCACCCTTTTTCAAATTCATTTCTTCATCAACTTCTTTTTTCTTTGTTATTCCCAATATAAAATAATTAATCCAGTATATCATGTATACTGTAATATTATTATAAATATGGTACAGTCATATTCAGTATTCTATCCATCCTTGGAATGACATGTCACCATACGTGCGTACGTACGGTTTACCGTCTCCACGTCATGGTGTAATTATTATTCAATATATTATTATTTGGATGGGTATAATAATGATTTGTAATTAATGTAAATAATAAATATAACAAGATAATGATTCTTTATATATGATATACCATATAATTAAATATTATTTTAATATCAAAAGAATGATATTGTCGCTCGTGCATACGTACGGACTACCGTCTCCACGAACGCGATGAGATTCATTCCACATCGTTTCCATTCAAGTATAATTCTCATTTTATGATTAATAATAGTATATAAAGACTTGATATCATTCTGGATATGAATAAGATAAAACCTATCCATGACAAACACGGCTTACGTAACAAAACATATAAAAGAAAACGAGTAAGTTAACACCCGAAACGACGATAATTCTAAAATATTATTAACAAATTAATGTTAAAAGATCATATATGATATCATATTAATGTAAATGATTCTTGTATAATTCAGTAAAAATTATTTCACCATTATAGATGAGGTTAACCTACCATATACCGAGGAAAAGGTATAAAGTACGAGATTTTCTTATCTCACTTTCAATTCCGTGAGATTTCCATTGTTCGCCACTAATTTATTGAAAGTGGTGTATTGTGTACTGACATTTGATATATATTATCACGATTCTCTTAATATTCATGTTATACTGTAAATCATTTGGTGGTTATTAACTTATGTTCATATGACTTAGTTGATTACAACATGGTAAGGGGTTTCTTATCTCCCTTTTAATTCCGTGAGAATTCCATTGTCACCACTTATTTATTACATGTGGTGTGTGTACTGCACATGTTTGTATTCATTGTGTAATATACTTTAATTCATGTATATTTACATAATAATTGTATGATACTTCTTTCAGGGGTGTATGTTTTGTATGTTACGAAATCAATATGGGAATTTGAAATTTTAATTTCCACTCATTCGGCTGTACGCATACTTCATTTATTATTTTACTACAATATTATGTGTAGAATCTCTATTCCTTCGATTATGTCATAAATTCCACTCCAATTTCTATGGATATACATTTGATACACATAATCACTCCATTGATAAATTATCAGGTCATCGGAATGAACTTGATAAGAGTAATTTTTAGTCAATCTATATTTGTTGAGATAAACATCGAATTCATTGGTGTGGGTTTTACAAGAATATGTGTGAATGTACTTTGATCGTTTTACACTGAATATCCAATAATATTTAGTGTATTTATATTTTTCACACATAATTATGTCGTTTATTTATCCATAACCTATGGATACAGCCTTTATGAGATATTTCATCTCAATTTACATTCCATTGAGACTTCTCTGTTGTTGTACACCAAATCACTTTTATGTGGTTTATATAATGTACTTTGACATAGTGTATCATGAATCCATTTATTCTCATGATTTTACAAAGTTTTGATTACCTAAAATATTTGTATTCTAGTGTCTCTCTTTTGGTTAGAAACTCTAACTAAAATAACATTTTTAAATGTTCTAAAGACTTATTCTTCTAAATATTGCTTATTAATGTAAATGTTTCAAAAATAGTTTTATGGATTTATTTATATGGACATTAATGCTTTCAAATCAAAAATCCCTTTTAAAAGTTTCAAAGTGGTATGGGACACTTTGATTCAAAAATCTATTTTTAAATGACTTCTTGAAAAATAGTTTGACTTTTAAATGTTTTCAAGAAAAAGGGGGATATTTCTCTCAATAGTTTGATGATTATTTTAATCTATGTCAATATCCATCATTATTCTCAATTGAGGTTAATCTGATATAATAAAATCTTCCATATTGTATCAAATCAGTTATTTTTGACTATGGATGTGCTATTTTTATACCATTCATGGTTTGTGGTGAAAGTATTGACATTTCGTATACTAGTTTTAATACGAATGTTTATATTATGTTTCAACATATTCATATGAGGAATGCATTAGAATTAGTAAGTTACTGGTGGAGCCTGCTATAGCTCCTCGATGCATTAGTAGGACTCATGAGACAAACTAGTGTCTTGGAACAAGGCCTTGACAAACTCTTATTTGTAGTCTTGGAACGAGGCCTTGGCAATGTGGTTATGATAGTCTGAAATTATGCATTCCATCATTATGAAAGTGGTTATTGATATTGAATGTGATTGTTCGACTAGTAGAATATCCATGTGAATAAGTAAATGGTATTATTTCATTTTATCTTTTCCATATTATGCTGAAGTTCAAGTTTAAAAGGCTTTTGTTTTAGTTATAAATTGCTTTAAGTGTTTATGCTTATCTATGAAAGCTTCTGCTATATTGTTATCCTTACTGAGCATCTGAGCTCACCCCTTTCAATGTTTTATTTTTCCCACGATGTGAAGAAGTAATTTATGAATGACCTATAGGGATAGTATGAGGGGATATGAAAACAAGATGTTGGTGTAGGTTTTTTTACCTTATGATGTAATTTAAGACTTATGAATATATCTAGTGTTTCTAAGACTACTAAACTAATCGGTCTTTCGAGACATGATCCTTTGTGATCATGCCAATGTTATTTAATAATGCACTGACTCTGGGTATCTAGGGTTGTGGCGTTATATTAGGTATCAGAGGAAGTTTAGTACAAACCATGGAAGCTAGATTTAGATAAACTCTGATTAGAGCACGTAGACCTAAGATGAACTTTGAGTATTAGTATAGAAGAACTTCATAGAATTTTGGTATTGTAGAGATTTTCTAAGTTTTCCAAGCAATACATCCCTGTCTAGATACGAGCAGGTAGAGGTGTCTCTGGCACAAATGTACCTAGGGGTAAAACCCAGAAACACTACTTCAAGCTAGACTTGAATGAGAACTGGTGCACGAGAACGGGCCTTGCTGCACTCTTGGTTACGACACTCCCGGGGGATATTCTTATGGTAATTTAAATTTTCTTTACAAACCGATTTGAAGTATTATATATATAAGATGAGAGTAAATGACCTTGGTTAATCCTAATGTGTTTCAAATTGAGAATATGGTGACACGTTAATCTCTAAATAATTTTATGACTACTATTAGTCACACAATGCTTTTTGGTTTTAGAAAATGGCTTGATTCCAAGGAAGTCATAATGACTTTGAGAATGATGTACAAGGAAGGAACCGTGGTGGAAATCAGCAACAAAATGGAATGTTGATAGGAGTAAAAGATATTTTCTTTATGCCAAATCGATTTTCCAAAAATATGATCAACAATATATATATTAACCAATTCCCGGACTCAACAAAGAAGAGAAAGTTGATGAATGATAAGAGATCTGCCCGTGGAGACCATTGAGAAAGGAATCCTCAATTTTTGTCATGCAGGAAATGTGGAAGGAGACACCCAAGAAAGTGTCTTAATGGGACAAATTAATGCTTTACATGCGGGAAGGAAGGACATAAAGTGAAGAATTGCCGAAGAAAAATGAAGAGTACTATAGAAGAAGATAAAAATGGTCCCAAGAATCCATTTACAGTTATTTTCCGTAAATTTTGGGGACCTATACATTACCCAAGTGAATGCCCTATTCTATCAGATATTTTCTTGGTCAAAGAATAAGCTATGTGGAAATAAATGGTTGGAGAAATGTTTAAAAAGTATTAGTGCTCCTTGTTGATGGGTTTACTTTGGAATAATTTTCTCTTGTATTTTTAACCCTGTATTTTTCCATTGTGAGAATGATATTTGAGGAAGAATTATCTTTTCTCTTGTGAATATTGTTATAAACAAACATTTGGTTTTATATGATCGTTGGGTTTGAGGCAATTATAAGTTATTATAATTTGGGATGAAAATGCAAGGTATGAGATAAGATTTGTGGTTAAATTATGTTATGGTTATTTTGAGGAATTTATCCCATTTTGGTAATGTTATAAAATATAGTTTTTGAAAAAGGACAACATGCAGACCGGGTGACAACCCGTCGCGTCGGACAAAGTTTTGGGAATTGAACCCACAACCAAAGTGTGATTGGGATTTATCGCCTACCACTGGACTACATGAAGTCCCTGGTTAGTGTGACTATTATTATTAGTTAAATTATTTTATTGATCATTAATAATTTGATTTGGGATCTTAGGTATTATCAAATGAATACCCTTAGTATAGGAAAATTATTTTGTAATTAAGTGATAAATGTTATTTTGGAATTTGTTCGCTTTGTTGTATGGAAAATAGAATAGTATGGGATTTCATTTGAGGAGTAAAGTTGGATTTTTATCTATGTTTTTATTGTTGATTTATAGTGATTTGGGTTGTTTATGGAAATGATTAGGTTAATTACTTTTAAGTATGTGACTTTAAGAGTAACTAATGTCATTTGGAGATACAATTTAATGTGGAAGACTACATTCTTATACGTTTTGATTTTCAATATTAGATTGGATTATATTGAAGGATTTTAAGGACAATTGATTATTGAATGGTATTTATTTATCTTTGGGTTATTGATGGTTTAATTTTAGAAATTATGATTAGTGTTTTTTTCTCTAATGGAATATCCTTTTAGGTGGTCATCAGATATTATACTAACCATTTTGGTGTTGATTAATCTCTAAAGAAAAGGTAAATATATAGTTTATCCTACATGGATCATGTATTTCTATACAAGTTTATTCTAGCTCTTCCATTGTGACCAAGTCTTCTTGAATACCCATTGATCAAAAAAATGATTTAGTAGTAAAAAGTTATTAAAGATTGAAACTCTACTTAAAAAGTAGGTATATTTCTTTATGTTCTTAGTAAATATTATAAATGAATTCCTCGTCCTTATGTATTGTAACTTAAAACAAAAAATGTTGTCCATTTACTTTTCCTACTGGAAGACTAATGACTGTTTGTCCCAACACATTTTTGTGATTTTCTTATTGTTAACTTTCTCCTGATCATGTTTTCTATCCCTCTCCATCAGAACATAACACTTAGTTTATCATCCATATCCATGTTTTCTTACATGGAATCCTATTATTGGTTATCTTGGGTTACCTTTATACCTCTCTTCCTTTCTTTTAAAGTGATTGTTTTATCGACTCTTTTTCTGACGTGGGACTTTCCATTTTATTCTCAAGCCCAATTTTAAAAAATTATTGAGAGGACACAATTTATTGAAGGAGGGTAGAATGTAACATCCTAAGCATCCATGATACGTTTCCCTTTGAATAATGCGATGACGTACATTGTACGCAACTTCAAGATTCTAACACACCACAACCAATCAACTAGACGTTATGAATAGTAATACTTACTTTTTGAAATTTTATAAATTTTATCTTTTTAAATGGAATTCATTTTTGGATTCCTAATATCAAAATGTGGTTAGGGTGAAATTTTGATACTTTTCGGATAACTTTCATATTTTGATGAATAGTGAAAATTACTAAATTTTAATTAAAGACAACTTATTTAATCGAAATAATTAATAGTGATAAATTATTAATTTGAGTGGTTTTAAAGTATATTTAGAATATATTTTTACCATTTAATACAATGTTATTCATCAGATGTAATTTCACATTTAAACTAGACATAAGCAAGTGTCAACCTTTTGACAGTTATTATCTCTTAAAAACACGCTATTTGTTTTGACGACGGGAATTAATTTTTAAATTAATTAATGAAACCTATATGTTTTGAATTTGGAAAAATAGACATCATTTTTGAATTCATAATATCAAATATATCTTAGGCCTAATTTTTCATATTTTTATGGAAACTTTCATTTTTTTGATGAATAGTGAAACCACTAAGTGGTAGTTAAAAAACTGATTTTTTCATAAAACATAATTTTACCGCTTCTGTGAGTGGAATTTCAAAAATCCAAGAGACACAGTTAATATCAAGAAGTAAAATGTGGTTTAATGAGATGAAAATAATTTTTGGTGAATTGTAACTTTTTACTTTTATTTAACACAGTTAAAAGTAAATAGGGTAATTAAGGGTAAAAATGATATTAATATTACCATAACACATGTTCTAATTCTATTGGACAAGTGTATCTCGACCAAAAACAACCTTAGGATTAAAATATTATCATTTAGGCCCACTTGGATTAGATTAGGACATTTATTAATACATAATTCAAAGAAGAGTTAAAAGAGTTAAAATCTATGTTTATTTACTACAACATTTTTAATATAGGTTTATACAAAAGATAATTTCGATTTTAAATATTCATTAGAAATATAAAAGGATTTCCTACATAATTATATTTTATTTATTATTTTTAGACAATAAATAATTTAATTTATTTATGACACAATAATGATGCAGTAATTACCATAATAGTGAAAAATTAAAATAATTGATATTATAAATACCGAAATAAATATAATTTGAGACTTATTATGGATTAAAATAATTTTATGGGTTAATATGACATGTTATGATTGATTTAATTAACATTTTTAGAAGTAATACATCTTTTGTGAGTTTTAGAAAATCAATTATTGAATAGTTTCAAAATTGACATAAAAGAGTTTTTAAAAACATATTATATTATTAATTGATATTAAATTCCTAAAAAATCTACGGTTTGGCCACGAGACTTATATCATGATAGGTGTATTATTAATGGACCACTTGGGGGCTTCTTGGATGTATCTTGTATGTTTATTAACCATATAATATAAAAATACAAAGAGACATGGTAAAAGTGAAACTAATTAACTAAGAGTTAATACTTAAAGATAAGGTTAATATAATAACCCATACCAATCTAAATTATATTGGTTGAGTGGTTTTAGAACTATTCCCACCTTAAAATTTAAATAATCCAAATTTGAGCCATTAGAAACAGAATATTAATTTATTATAAAATAATATTTCTAGCTTTTCCAAAGGTGCTCCTCACCCCACTTATAAAAGGGATCTCCCCCTTCTCATTAATTCACACCATCAAATCTTTTAGGTTCATCCAAACCCTGCCCAAATAATCTCTCAACTTCCCTCACTACAACCTGGAGGCCTCAGTTTGATCAGAAAGCCAACCTAAGGATCCCTTTTGATCAAATCAAAAGGAAGAACCCGAAGAAGAGGAAATGTTTTCACCACCCATTTTCAAATTCATTTCTTCTTCAACTTCTTCTTTATTTGTTATTACCATGATAAAATAATGAATCCAGTATCTCTTATATACTGTAATATTATTATAAATATGGTACAACCATATTCATTATTCTATCCATCCTTTGAACGACATGTCACCATACGTGCGTACGTACGGCTTACTGTCTCCACGTCATGGTGTAATTGTTATTCAATATACTATTACTTGGATGGGTATAATAATGATTTTTAATTCATTTAAATAATAAATATAAAATGATAAATTTTAGGTATATATGATATACCATCCAATTAAATTTTATTTTAATATCAAAAGAATGATATTATCGCTCGTGCGTACGTACGGACTACCGTCTCCACGAACGCGATGATATTCATTCCCCATCATATCCATTGAAGTATAATTCTCATTTTATGATTAATAATAGTATCTAAAGACTTGATATCATTCTGGATATGAATAAGATAAAACATATTCATGACAAACATGGCTTACGTAATAAAAAATATAAAAGTAAACGAGTAAGTTAACACCCGAAACGTCGATAATTCTAAGATATTATTAACAAAGCAATGTTGAAAGATCATATATGATATCATATTAATGTAAATGATTCTTGTATAATTCATTAACAATTATTTAAACATTATACAAATGGTTAACCTACCATTGACCAAGGAAAAAGTACAAAGTAAGGGATTTTCTTCTCTCACTTTCAATTCCGTGAGATTTCCATCGTTCGCCACTAATTTATTGAAAGTGGTGTATTGTGCAATTAAATTTGATATATATTACCATTATTCTCTTTATATTGATTTTATTTTGTAAATCATTTGGTGGTTTTTAAATTTTGGTCAACCGACTCAGTTGATTACAATGTGGTAAGGGGTTTCTTATCTCAATTTTAAATCCGTGAGAATTCCATTGTTCACCACTTATTTATTACATGTGGTGTGTGTACTCCACTTGGTTGTATTCATTGTGTAATATAATTTAATTCATTTATATTTACATCATCATTTTATGATCCTTATTTCATGGGTGTATGTTTTGTATGTTACCAAATCAATAAGGTAATTTGAAATTTCAATTTCCACTCATTCGGCTTTACGCATAATTCATTGATTATTTTACTCCAAGATTATGTGTAGAATATCTATTCATTTTATTATGTCATAACTTCCACTCCCCTTTCTGTGGATATACTTTTGATACACATAATCACTCCATTGATAAATTATCAGGTCATTGGTATGATCTTGATAAGAGTAATTTTTACTCAATCTCGATTTTTTGAGATAAACATCCAATTCATAGGTGTTGATTTTACAAGAATATGTGTGAATGTCCTTTGATTGTTTTACACTGAATATCCAATAATATTTAGTGTATTTATATTTTTCAAACATAATTATGTCGTTGATTTATCCTTAACCCAAGGATATAGCCTTTATGAGATATTTCATCTCAATTTACGTTCCATTGAGACTTCTTTGTTGTTATACACCAAATCACTTTTATGTGGTGTATATAATGTACATTGACATAGTATATGATGCATCCCTTTATTCTCATGATATTACAACGTTTTTATTACCTCAATTATTTTTATTCATGTTTCTCTTTTTTGGTTAGAAACTCTAACTAAAATAAAATCTTTAAATGTTTTAAAGACTTGTTATTCTAAATATTTCTCATTAATGTCCATGTTTTATAAATGGTTTTAAGGATTTATTTATATGGGCATTAAATTTTTCAAATCAAAATTACTTTTTAAAAGTTTCAAAGTGGTATGGGACACTTTGATTAAAAAATCTATTTTTAAATGGCTTCTTGACAAATAGTGTGACTTTTAAATGTTTTCAAGAAAAAAGGGGATATTTCTCCCAATAGTGAGATGATTATTTTAATCTATGTCAATATCCTTCATTATTCTCGATTGAGTTTAATCTGATACAGTACAATCTTCCATATTGTATCGAATGAGTTATGCTTGACTGTAGATGTGATATTTTTATACCATTCATGGTTTGTGGTTAAAGTATTGACATTTTGTATGCTAGTTTTAATATGAATGTTTATGTCATGTTTCAATCTTTTCATATAAGGAATGCGTTGGACATAGTAAGTGAAGGGTGGAGCCTGCTATAGCTCCTCAATTCATCGGTAGGTCTCATGAGACAAACTAGTGTCTTGGCACAAGGACTTGACAAAATCTTATTTGTAGTCTTGGCACGAGGCCTTGGCTATGTGGTTATGATAGTCTGTCGTTATGCATTCTATCATTATGAAAGTGGTTAATGATATTTCATGTGATTGTTCGACTAGTAGAATATCCATGTGAATAAGTAAATGGCATTATTTCATTTTATCTTTTCCATATTTTGTTGAAGTTCAAGTTTAAAAGGATTTTGTTTTAGTTATAAATTGCTTTAAGTGTTTATGCTTATCTATGAATGCTTCTGCTATATTTTTATCCTTACTGAGAATCTGAGCTCACCCCTTTCAATGTTTTATTTTTCCCAGGATTTGAAGAAGTAATTTATGAATGACATGTAGGGATAGTATGAGGGGATATGAAAACAAGATGTTGTTGTTGTTTTTTTTCTTTATTATTTAATGTAATACTTATGAATATATCTAGTGTTTCCAAGACCACTAAACTAATCGGTCTTTCGAGACATGATCCTTTTTGATCATGCCAATGTTATGTAATAATGCACCGACTCTGGGTATCTAGGGTTGGGGCATTACACTAGGTCCACACTCTATGACCATAAACTGAGATCTTCTGGCATGAAAAACATGAACCTTTATTTTTTTGAAATACCCCTCCCAGGATCTCAATCTTTGAAGTTGGATCTGATACAGCCTGTAGATGTTTCACTATGACATTCCTGAACATGTATTGGAATGGGATTTGGAATCTTGGATTCTATATGGACATTCCTCAAATCCATTTACATGCTTAATTCTTCTTCTTTTTCTATTTCCCCATACTCTTCCATGACTGAAGGGATACATATTAACTCCCACACATTTATTCTTTGGACATAGCCAAAAACTTCCTTCAAACCATCAGCCCCTGGGTATCAATCAGGATCTATGATCTATGGCCCTAAAATGAATAAAGTTCACCTTATGGAATCTACATGGCATGTGGGCCCCCTTCACCCTCATCCATGTATGGGTTTACCCCATGTATTTCCCATGGGTACCCTTTAGACGAGAATTCATCATTCTATTTCAAGAAGTATGACTTTAAACTATATACAAGCTTCCTCTGGGATCTAATGTGTGGTTTCATGACTTTTTGGCTTCATTAATGTCTGGGTTTTCTTATCACCACACAACATGTACATTTTAGATACCCTCTAAGGCCTAGAATCTATGACCTTAAACTACGAGTCGATGTCCTCCACATGACATCAAACAACATTCTTACCTCAAACTAGTTCCAGATGCCCCATGATAATTACGAGATAGTTCAGCCTCTCCACCAGAAAGGACTTCCCCAACCAGTTTTTTTATCCTACTACAATATCATTATGAAATATGTGTATATTGATCCCAACCCTTATGGGATATGTAGCAAGTCCAATACATTTTGTCTCAAGATTATCCATCTGTTCCTTAGCCTCATGGGCTCATCGACCCTATTTACAATTCGAAATCAATGAACATAAAATAGGATCCTGATAGGGGTATTTGGAAAGGAAGTGGATCTCGTTTTCCTTATTTATTGTTATATATTGTCTCCCATAATACCACATATGACTCTTTCCCATCTGTTCCTTTTTATTTTTATGATGCACAAGCCTCCTATGGATCAATCGCATCAGGTTATTCTCATCTGGTCCATGAAAACATTCTATGAATAAACATCATAGAATTTGTAACACAACATTAAACTATTTTCCAGGGTTCATGGAAGATGAGATTAAATTATGTAAAATGTCCTAGTAACGTGACATCAAACTGAAAGAATTATCATGATCACAAGATGTTAAATTTTATCATATATTTTATTCACCATATGAGGTTAAACTACATGTTATTCTTCCAAACATTCATGAAATAAAACATCAAAGCATCACCATCCTCACCTGAGTGTTCTACTCCCTCAATAATGGATATATACTTCATTTTTTACATAATCAACTATTTCTCATCATCCGAGGTGGCGCTCCCCTAGAAAATAGGTTTGATCTTTTTCAGAAAAATGTTCTCACACCAATGATCTCTAAATGACAATGCTCTAATTTAAATATTGTTGGAATACTTTTGAACATTCCATCACTGCATCCCATGCTTTGTGTTCCCCTTGTTTGGATACTCTTCATCTCTCAAGTCTAATGGGAGACCCTAAAGGCATATCTATGACTCATTGGCTCACCTCCTTTCCTCGTCCAATGTTCCGGAAGGCACCAAACGACATAGTGAGTCAGGTACCGTTTTTCAAAAATGTTGAACAATCTACCCATGTTTGTTTTACCCCATTCTAGGATAAGTTATTCCGTTAATTTGTTTTTAATAAGGAACGAAATATTCTTGTATCATGATTCTATCCTCCCAGTGTCTCAAATGTTGGGAGTTGTAATTCACACTTTTAATTCCCCTTTACTCAGGTTGATTACAACTCCCTAGAGTTATCCTCTTTGCATACTAGTTCTTGTTGGGAGATTCAAGTCATATGTCCAATGATCCTCACTCTCTAGTTTCATCACCTCTTATTCATGAAACTCTCACATTTGATTAATGTCCCATTCTGATCCTTGCACATGTAATGTTGTTTAGAACTCTTGTAATGGTGGATGATCATAAATTATCTCATGTTTCACATACTAAGTTATACACAGATAGGATTTGAGATTTTTATTTTCTTGTTTCCTCAAGGATATCAACATACATTAGGCCCCATGACAAGAATTTTCCGCAATGTTTTCCATAGAACACGATCTTCCTCGCCCTCCTCATCCTCGTTAGGACCCATTATTAAGGGTACACCTATTGGCATAAGAAAAAATGTCCCAAAAATGAACAACATGTTTCAAAACCTGAATGAAAATCATTTCTTATTCCGTAGGCTTTGATTTTACAGGTTATAGAGCCTTAGCCAAGTTACGATTCAAATGTTATGGCCATTTTAAGTAATTCTACTGAAATTAGCCAACCAATGTAAATTTGTGGTAGTGTATGGATGTTCACACAAGATTCCAAAAAAGTGTGTGCAAGACTCTAACTCGCCGAATGCGACTTATATCTAGAATTTTCCATGAAGCCCAGGGAATATATCCAAGTAAGGAGCACACAAGATTCAATATATACAAAAAATATTGGTATCCACATTTAAAGAACATAAACACTCAATGCAATTTCACATGCCCCCTTGTGCATCTTCTTACTGTTGATCTGGATGTAGTTGTATAGAAGCCCACTTCCATGCCCCAAATCTTACATGCTACAACCAATTATTTTTTCCTACATATAGATGAAAAACCCCCTTCTTAGGTAATCTTTTGGAGGAAATATTCCACTCTACTATGCGTAAGAATTATCTTCCACACCAGTGTGGAATAATAGGACCCTCCATGTAGATATCTTACTTGATAGGTCCCTATGTTTACCTTCTCACGAACCCATAGTGGTTTGATCCATACATGAACTATTTTAGGCCTATGTCATGTGCACTCAAGACTACCTATTTCACACAACCTTATTCTTGGATGTATAACCAATATTGGGTTATATTTTTTCAAGGTTCCCAATATTGTGTGCACCAGTACTGTGCCACCCAATATTTCATGCAACAATGTCTTGAAATGTTCCCACTGGTCCATATTACACTGAATAACCCCCCCCCCCCACACCCCCAAGATCAACTTCATGATGCAGTCAAGTGCCTTCAGCCAGATCCATTCTATACTATCACTTACCCCCATGAATATGGAGAGTCACACTACAATATATTTGATATGGGTTAGTGACAATATGGGGTGTGCCCTTGTGCGGTGCCAACATCGATCCATAGAAAACCATCATTTGAGATCCTCCTATACACTCCTTAATACACATTGTTTTGACATATTCCTATGGATCCAAATTCCATGTCATGAGTAGATAGTCTCATCTTTAATTCCCCATGTACCTTGAGTCGAACCAATCCTCAAGCATCTCCTAAAACCTCATCACCAAGCTCCTATGCCAGGTTTAACCACAGAGTGTCACTTTCACATAAGTCCAATAATGTCCATTTCATGTAATATTACTCCTAGTTTTCTATGTGTCCCGACATTATAATGTGATTCCATATTCCTTACTACGTGACTTTAATCTGTCACATAACCTATGAATTATAAATATCATGGCTTCTACATTAGGTATAAGATTACCCATGCCATGATCATGAGATGACACACATCTTCGAACAACAAGACATTAAACTAATTTCTTACATCATGAAATTCACATCGGATGGCCTCATTTCTAGAAAAAATGGAAAAATTATGAGGATATCATATGCCTAAGCCCCATAAACACCATTTCTAATCCTTGCGGTACTTGAGAAACTTCCATGTGTAAGCCCCATTAACCATTTCTTCTCCATAGCTGCACTCGAGTAGATTCCTTGCATATGTCCAAATCCACATTTCCACTCTATAGAAGCACTCAAGAAACTTACCTATGTAATCCCCATTAACCATTTAAGCTCCCTAGCTTCACCTATGAATCTATCCATGTGTAATACCTGATTCCAAACCATTCCGAACTATGTGGGTTCAGATCTCTATCATATATACAATGTCAGTAGGATACCTTAATAAGGATTAATCTTGTCTAATTGAAAACCATGGAAATCCATCCAATGGATTCACCCTCATGGTGTGAAATATTCCCTTTAAAGGGAACACCTCCCAGACCTTCTTTCATAAGGTGTTCTGATCTGTGCACCTTGAAAACATTATTTTCCCCTCCTAGGGTTGCAGCCTCTCTAATACACCTCCATCGTTGTCCATATTAGTCGTCAAAGTGTGAAATCTTCCATTCATGGGACACAAACCCTTGGTCTACACTCATAGGGAATTCTGATCCATCCAATACTAAACCAAGGTTCTCCCTCCTAGGGATAACCGTTTGATGTGACATATTCTCGTTATGGGACACACCACCCTAGGTCCTCTCTTGTAGGAAGTACCAATCTAACCACTGGTAAATGTCTGTTGTCCCTCATAGGGATGCACCCTCACGGTGTGAAATCCTCCATTTATGGGAAAAAAATCCCAGATCCCCTCTCAAATGAAATTATGATCCATCCATTTTGTAAATAATGGCTCCCCATTCTGGGGGTTTACCCTCTTGGATCCACCTCCATTACTTTCTATATCAGCTTTCATAATGTAACATCTTCCCTTTATGAAACATACTACTCTAGGTCCACTATCACAACAGATTCTAATCCACCCACATGTAATCTCAGGTTCTCCCTCCTAGGGATGCACCCTCATAGTTTGAAAACTTCCCTTTATGGGACACACCTCCGGAATCCTCTCTCATATGTAATTCAGATCTATCCACTTGGTATACATTGTTTCCCCCCTCCTAGGGGATCACCATGTATGATAAACCTCCATAGGTGCCTGGATTATCCTTCACAACGTCACATATTCCCTGTATGGGACACAACACCCTAGGTCCTCTTTCATAGGGTGTTATGATCTATCCATTGGTAAAATCATGTGATCCCTCACAGGTAAGCACACTCATAATGTGACATCTTCCATTTATAGAAGACATCACCCATATTGACATGCCTGAGGTATTCTGATACATCGGCATGGGATTCTAAACATCCATAAGAACCAGTCCATCCATGGGAAGCATTCCATGTGTGATCCTCGATGCCATTCTATACCACATGGACATTGACCCCTTTCTTCTTCACAGGGTACGTAGAAAGCCTCCCCAAGGATCAATACTAACACTGTCATATTCACACCAGTTCACTATCATCTTTAGCAAATGATGATAAACTATATGGGATACAATATCTATAGGAAATTTGATCGTTTTCTCCAACATAGGGTATATAGGGAGCCTCACTGAGGTTAAATCCCATCATCTGTTCCCATTATAGTCATTACCTTGAGTCATTATGTCTTAGGTAGATTATGCATAAACCCAGAGGTCACACATCCTTTGGGTCTGTATCCATGTGGTCCATTCTAATGAGTCACCTCCTTAGGTATACCATTTCCCCAACTTGAAATATGATGAATTTTATTCCCAGCCACTGGGTTATGTGGGAATCCTTCTTCTGGTGAAAGCCCACCACCCACCACACTCAATCCATTTAATTATTATTTCCAATATTTCCATCCTAATTCATACCCATGATGACACATATTGATGAGACCGTTTAATCCACATCATTGATGTTCCTAGAATCATATGGTATTCTTACCATGCATAATCCCCACTCAATCCCTATTTGACTGACCAAGAATGTTTCTCTTGTGAAGGGCAGCTAACCATGTTTAAGCCCCAAATCACCCCTTCGATATACATGCATTATGATCCCCTTCTTCTATACAGGGTACAAAAAAATCCCATTTGAGTTTTAATCCCGACCAATGGTAAACCATGGTATCCCCCTCATCAGGGTCCACATCCCTGATCCACCCTCAATGGTGTGCACATAACTCTTCATTGTGTGAAACCATCTCTTCATGAGACACATCATGTAAGATTTTCATCAAAGGCATTCCCACCCATCCAATGGTATTCCTCGATGCCCCCCTCACAAGGATGTGACCCTTCATGGTGTAAACTATTACACTTTATGGGACACTCCAATGTCAGTCCCATCCCCATACGGTGTTCTAATACATCCCTATGGTATACCATTCAGTTTCTCCCTCTAAGGGATCCACCTCTCTGATCCATATCCATGGGTTGTTCTGATCAATCTCATCCCATCTTCGTAAGATTTTAATATCACGACCTACCACATTTTAAACATGATATGCTTGAGGAAAACCTCAGAGGACACACCATTGGAATGACCGTATCCTCAATATGTTAAACACACAGCTTACTCCATGTTATAAATTGGACATTTAGATGCATCCCTCTCATAAACCATGTAGTTTATCCCTCTTAAAGATCCACCTATCTGATTCTTCTCCATGGTACGTTATGATCAATCTAACTAAGTCTCTCTATGATATTGATACCATAGCCTACATCATGTTAATAATGAGATGCATGGGGAAAACCTCAGAATGAATGATTTTGATGTAACAGTCTCTACAAGATGATAAAATCATGACCTACCTCATGTTAAACATGAGATGCATGAGGAAAACTATAGAAAAAATCCATTTAGAGTAACTTTACCTATGAAACATTAAACTCATGACACAAACCTTGTTAAACATGGGACTCCTGAGAAAAAACTGAAAAAAATACCTCTAGCATAAGATACCCCACCTCCGATGTAGGATGCCTTGGGTAACATGCCTTTGATGAGACCCCATACGAGTAAAAATACATGTGACCAATGTTCAAAAATCCAATGATTCCCTTACATGATTGTTGTTAACATCAACAATGAAAGAAGGTTTCTGCCCTATCAAGCCCCCTTGGAATGTCTAGATTGATGAAACTTAATTAACATACATCCCGAAAGTGATGGAACTAGGAATGAGTTTCATGAATATCGACTCAAATATATGAGGGTGTGTTGGGATTGGAGATGAATTATGAGGAGGAATATATATATAGTGAAACTAACATCTAATAATGTCATTTTGATTAGGGATAAAACATCAACTAAGAAGTGATGAATTCCAACTACCTTTGGAATGAAGGAACACGAGGTCACAAACATGCGTCACCACGATGAGGCTCACATTGACTGTCGTATGCATTAGAAACAATGTATCTCAATGACCTCTTCATTATCATGTTCATTAATTATATGGTGACCTGGAATATTAATGGAATAATGTCTACTTATTATACCTCATTAGTAATGAATTCTATCTCAAACTCTTATGGGATATTAAGGGCCTCGATGAGTGCTTCTTTATGTTATTTAGATAGACAGAGAGTATCTATGATTGAGGGGTGGGTTGCAACAACCAACGCCTATTTAATAATTCCATACACATGTGTTAAAAGTCTATTACTCCAAAGGTGGGGCTACACCATACTATATAGCATAAGATTTGTAGTATTTATAGAGGATTTTCTTGCTTTCGGAGAAGAGGTTGAAGGAGTATTTGTTGCAAGTGGTGTAGTTTGTTCCAACTTTCTCTTTATATGGGTTGATTAGAAAATCAAAATCCCACCAGATGGTCTTGTATGATGTCTAGGAAAAAATGACTTCTAGGGGACCTTATGACACATCCTTATTTCTGCTGGGTTTTCTAAAGTATATTCCCATGAGTCCTGACTATATATATGTCCTCTATGGGGATATGACTACGATATTGGGTCTAACAGTGACCAAGTTATCCCTTGTATCCTCCGCTTCATGGCCTACATCCCCCAGCTTCCCAGTAAAATATTGGGGACTCATTCATATATGCGTATTCATCAATGAAGAATGTGTATCATAAGGTCATAATGTTAAAAAACAAAATAATATTGTTTCATCTGGCGAGGGTTTCATTAGGTTGGGTGGTTCCCATTCTCTGCATGTTTAAGGAAATAAGTCTACATGTGTTAGAACATGTGCAGTGGATAAATAAGACTCTTCCTCTTCTATTCTTCCCTATGTTCAATGACTATATCCTCTTATGGGAGGTGTGTTTTTTCACCTACCTAGGTGATATGATCATTACAATGTTGCAACATTAGGATCTTAGGTTGAAATGATTTTGGTCAATTATCTTTTGAGTCATTCGGTTATCAAACTACTGCATATGCCTTGATATAACCCATTAAAAACCACCCTCTTCTTCTAATTGGGTGACAATTTTTCAAGTCACATGTTATTGGTAATTATACAACATACCATTTTCAGAATCGATGATGGATTATAAAATGCATTTAAAGATAAATCAATCATGGATGGTGTTAGATAGCCTCCAATGAAAATATAACTAGGTAGGGTTATTAGTTAGGTTCACCTAGTTGGGTTTTATAGGAAACAAAAAATTGAGTAGGTTATTTTCCATGTATCTAAGAAAATAAAGAGGGACCTTCCCATTTCTAAATGCGTATGAATTATTAATCCATTCCTCATAATTTTTAGAAACCTTAATATGTTTTTTCTTCTAATCGAGGGAAATTTTGTTGTTGTTGTCGCTCGATGGGAGGAACCAGGTGATTCATGTCCTACATAAATTCTTGAATTGGAATTGATACTAGTTTGAGTGTAATAGAAGTTTTATCTACCTTATGAATCGTTTTCCATTATGTTGAGGGATTGAGCTGATATTTTGATCATGTATACTGAATGACATCTTCCAAACATTGTTATGTTTCTCCCAACTCACCGAATCTGTCTGGATAATTCATTAAGATCAGAAGTGTTTGCATCACATCATTAATATTGTCAAAATAGAGTTCTAAAATGTTCTCTTGTGGGAGAGGGATGTTGAGTGAATAGGGTAACTCTTCACATACTGTGTTGATGTCATAAACACTCTATTTTTTTTTCATTCATGTAGTTTTTGTTGTAAAAATTCATCATTTTTCTTATTTTATAGTTGAACAATAAATGGAAATAATGACAAAGGTCTTTCTATACAATAGTTGATCCAGATGAAAGGATTTTATAACAAAAAAATGTTGATGCTATCGAATTATGTACCAAACATCACATCGTGGTCTCTTCCTACTCGTCTTGAGGTCCCATCATCAGTTCACATCATGAAAAGATATTTGTGAGATATTATTCAAGATCCAAAAAGCCATCAATGTTTGAGAGGGTCGGATTTCTTAGGATGGTTGGGGAAAAAGTACCATCCCCCAATTCAGGATTTGGATTTTTATTGGGGTATACAGGTGCACTCCATCCTTCCATGACATCCATTTATGTATCCAAGGATTGAATGTCATGGAGAAGCTCCATAGGTAGCAATGGATGGGATACCTACCCTCTATTAGGAGCAGGAGTGGCATAATGCGGTGGAATTTTTTTCATATCCCACTGATTTCAAATCATTCTTAGACTGAATGATCACCTTGGAAGGGGATATGCTGCCACTGTATTCGAGGGAAGTCTTAACCATTGTTGACAACCTCCTTTATTTTGATAAGATACCTAGATCCAGAGTTGGTATTAAACTCAAATGATGTAAATATAGGATGATTATCTATTTACTGATGTGGGGGAGGATGTATATTCATCCCTATTTGATGATGATACATAGTGAGAAAGATTCCCCTAAATGGTTCCTTGTTGTGGTGTCTGATATTTTGTATCTTATTCTCATGTTATTCCAACCATTGTAATGTGCAAGAAATTTTATCACTTCTGGGTGGTCAGTGTGATGTATCTACATCTATCTATTTATCCATAGATGTGTTCCTCTATATAAGAGGTAGCTCTATGTTAAAGGGAACCAAATTATAGCTCCTCCAATGATTTTGCGTATTTGTAGTATTAGTTAGTGTATCCAAATCAACATCATCTCCATGTTAGTTTTCTATGTTGCATCCCTCTATGTTTTTAAGTTGATTCACAAAATATATTATATTTATGATATCAATATTAAATGATTTTTATCCCAAAATGGTATTTATCCCATTATTCTAAACAAAATAGGGAAAATATGTGCTGCACACTCCTCTTTCGAGGGTTGAATCATGGTCATTTCAGAAAACATTGGCCATATTGGAAATTTTATTATTATTACAACTATAAGGATTTATTTACTTCCAAGTATGTTTCTATTATCTCATCATAAGAGTAGTGACCTTGAGAGAGTTTCCGGTTGTGCTTTTTGAATGGGACTTAAATAAAAGCAGTTTGTTTTATGGTGGTAGGAACATATTGGATGCTGACCATTTTTATTTTCCCCCAAACTATAAAACACTAATTCTTATTAAAGTGAAGATAATGATAGAAATGGATCTAGTCCAATAGGATTTTTTTAATATGGGGACACTATATTCAATTATTGATCTTATTTGCGAGTATTTGATTATTCTTGTGGTTGATTTGATAACCAATGTGATGAGAATTGAGAAATAAATTCCCCTACAATTATTCCCAACCATGTGGGATGGGTTTACTTTGCAGGTGTTACTGATATATACTAAATCCTCTCCGAGATTGATGACTAGAAGGTGGAGGATGGGGTCAATACTCCACAAGCCCAATGTGATGTGTTTTCACCTAGACGATGTCTATGGTATCTTCTATTTTGACCCATTAGATTTGGCACAATTGTTATCTTATATGAGATGAGTGTAATTGTATCCCAGAATGGGAGTTATTATAGATGGGTACTTTCTAGGTTGGACACAACATCAACTTCCTTGTTTTAAATTCATTCCCATTATTTCATGGTGCCAAGAATGATGTTTTTATAAGAACTCTACCAAATTTTGTGATTCCTTTTCATTATTACTCTGGGGTTATTTTTTTGTATGGAAAAACATGGTCATGTGTTACCTGGTCCCCTAATTGTTTGGGAGGATATGAACTTATAGGATTCCATATCCAAGGGTATTTTCTTCTATAGTGATGTATTGATGATCAATTCTCCATATTTATCACAACCTAAAATACATAAATTTTACGGGGCTCTGGAAATTAGTCAATAGATAATTTTCATGATATGGATAAAAACACCACATATCTATTTATTATGATCTTCCATTATTATGTTCAAGGTTACAGAGAATGTAGTAATGTCCAGTTGACAAAAAAGTTTATTTATGGTTTTACTGTAACCGTCATATCCAAAATAAAGGAGGTGTATATCCTTCAATCACTAATGAGTTTCCCACATATTTTGGCGAAGATAATAAAGTTACTCATTTTCTAGATCATAACAGATCTCAAATTAAGGAGCGATGGGGTTCCCTAACTTGTTTCTAAAGTTGTTTCTAGGTAACTATCTCCAAATATCCTTTTCATCTTCTACTTCATTTGATATATATGTCTCCACCTGGTCATCTCATAAGGGGTTCTTCTCTGGGATACCTACTGACTATGATCATGGATTGATGATAGTTGATGGGAATAAATATGGAGTTAACACCATTGTTTTTAGAACCTCTTTATATTATGGAGTTTCATTTTTGAGAACCCCTCTATATAGAGGTTTCTAATAAGGGGGAGGATTTTATTTTCTAAGGGAGATATCACCATGTAGAGGTTAACCCTGATAGATGTTAGGATAAGAGTCTCTGTGATCCATATCCATGCTATTAAGAGGAGGAAAATGGAGGTAATGATTTCAATATATTCAATTGAAGAGTGAGAGGATCCTCAGGGTGTTGCATGTATGAATCGAACAACCCCAAATACACTAGATTTGAGAAGACCTTGGAAATGATCTTTATTCTGAATCATGGGTAGAATATTCTATCATTCTATTTGAGTTTCCGAAAGAATATAATCCTATTCCACGAAATCTATTGGAATATGTTGATAATGGTTTGGTGTTGTTGGAATTTGAGCCCTCTTTTTAGAATATACTGTTATATTCTTGTGATCATCAATATTATCGATATGAATATGAGACCTCCTATTAGTGGTTTCTGGAATATACCAGTACAACCTGAATGATGTTTTGTGATGAAAAGAATGAAAATATGAATTCTTTTTAGGAATATATTGACGGACCCTTGGAACGATAGTTGGGACACAAGCCTCAAAATCTATATCCTCTGAAGGATGATGGTGGAGTCATTCATTGATGGATGTAGGGATATGATTATTGCTTATGTGAGCTACTGGAATATACATTTTAACTTCACTAATAATAATATGAGCATGTCTTGAGGCATGATTCATTCCCACTTTCTGGTCCTTGGTCGAAACGGGGATATGATCACAACCCTATACCATTTGGGTACGATACTAGTCTTTTTGGATAGGAATGTACACCAATCCTATGGTATGTTCTATTCTCACATATTGAAGCCTGATATGAATGGGTATATGAAATTATTACTTTGCCTTTGGAGTATGCCACCATATTTTTTTAAAGGAATGTGTGCCTTTCCCAAGTCATGTTCTTATCTCACTTGGTGAGACTAGGCTTGAATGGGGATATAAGCTCTGTCCATTGCCTCAACCTTTACTGGAATATGTCAATAATCCTACAAAATGAAAGAAAGAATATATGCCTTATCCATAGTATCCATGTGTTCATAATGATCTAGGTGATGTGCTTCACTAGAAATCAAGATAGGAAAAAGTCCATGTCCATATATCTATACTAGTGTCGGAATATACTGGAGGTGTTCTTCAACTTTTACTAGAATGTAGTGACACTTTATAAAAGTGTGTATAGTGATATAAGCCAGTACACATTCCATATACAATAATACCTTATGATATACTCGATTAAGGATTGGGTATAATCCCACTCATATCCTCATTATTCCATCAGAATATATCAATGGGATTCATGCATGGGGGTAGGTATACACACCAAACAAATGATTACTACGTGGACATGCCTGAAACATTCATCTAAGGGGGCAAGGATATGATCCTCCCTATTGGTTACTACCAAAATATTATATTTGGTTTCATTATCAGATTTCTGTATATGAGATCACTCTCATTTATCTAGAGATTCCCATGCCTGACATGACTTCATTTGTGTCCATGAATGGGCATCTGAGGTAGAAGTTTGTTTGGTGGTTCCCTCATTATTTGACTCAGGGTCACGGATAAGATGAATCTTGTGAGGATTATTGACATGATCCATCTTTAACAACCCCTGAATAATAATGGATCCATAGTTTACTCCATGATCCACCTTCATCATCTAGGGAAGTTACTTATATCCATTATCTAGGGATAATGTTTAGAAGTGATTTGAGGTGGAAATGCGCATCACTAGTTTCACTACAAATTATATTGAACGAGAAAGACTCACTGTATTTAGAATCAACACACCCTCATTTGAATCCTTAAGCATTGGGATTGTACCATGTTGTGGGTATTCTTGAGCAATTTCATTTACTAATAAAATTTTATGGTGTCTGGTGGGTTAGGTTGTTCTGTGCCACAAATGAGTTGAAACCAAATCTATTATTCTAGAAAAATCACAATATGATGACATGATCTGGGGTTGGGGTATAGTTTTTTAGAGTAGTTTCTATTTTCATAAATAAAATGAGGAAAAATTTCACTAATCAATGAATTTACCCTAGAATGAAACATGATCAATCAGCTAGAAATAGTTAACTCAGTTGGCCTTTCTGATTCCTGGATTGAAAATTTTTTACTTGTCGACTTATCACAGTGGGAATGGACATATTTCATTGGAACTCTGGGTTTGTAAGATTTCACATAAAGATAACAATAATTTTTAATAGGATATAAATGAAAAAATTTCCCATAGATGTTCAGATGATCATTTTTGTTATTTGAGAGTATCATATCTGGTTCACTATTTTTGTCTCACTGATAAAATGAATGGTGCCCCTGGTTTTGGAGACAAGGTACCTGATACCTATGGTAACCTTGTTATTCTATCATTACATGAACTCATACTTGGTGTACATATTTTTTCCTTTTTTAAGGTTGATTTGGGGGATCATGTATGGTTGCACAATCATGTACACCTGGTTAACCATTTTCATTACATAAAAACTACCACAGACTCCCACAACTATAACAAGTTATATACCTACTTTCCCGAGGAATGTGGCCATTTGAGGATTCATACCTAATGTATCTTTTTAAATAATATTTTTTGATTGGATGGGAGGTTGATCTCATCACACCCTTTTGGGGGGAGTTATTTTATATTCAGGGACTCTCTTTTATTTTTAATATATGTTTTAGAATATGTTAATAATCCGTATACTGGTCCAGTTACCCTAATGAAAAAATTTGGTTTTGAACCATTATTGTTTATAGAGGGGTTCTATTAATGAGCCATTTGGTATGTCTCCATGGTTTTTTATCTAGTCCTAATCATTTATTTTCAATGGGTAGCTTCTAATATTTCTGAATCCATATAACTAGGTGATTTTGAGTTTACAACAATCCATGGATGAAACTAACGTTTTGAGGATGGGGTTGAACCTTTATAAGTTACCCTATGTCTCCTTTCTATAAATAAAACAAAAACACATGTAATTCATTCATTTTTTTTCTATTTAACATCATAATGAATGGAAACATTTGAGGGGACCTAGGAAACATGTAAGGAGCCCGAGACGTAGGACGGTATTGAACATAGGCTATATATAATAAGGATCATAGTCATCATATATCTATTTTCCTCCAACCAAATGATGAGAAATGGCTGATAATTTATGCACGTGAGTGTTTGTGTTATAGGTTTGTCCAATATTGGAATGCCTCTAGAACATACACTGAGGTGAGTGACATCATATGGGAAAAAATATTCCATTTCACTAAATTGGAATTACACACTGAGGTTTCCTTCGATAGGGTATATTTATGTTGTGGGTGATAAGATCATCCCAAACCCCAAAGCCCATGTGACACATGGTCTTTGTGCAAAGAAAGGGATAACAATAGATCAGACTCACTACTTATGAATAAAGGGAATATACAAAGGGGTAGAACTAATAGGGTGTTTGATATTGATATTAGGTCTTAGGATGACATCCTACAGATCTAAATTGTAGAATGAATTAGAGACCTCGTAGTTCAGTTAATATCTCAATATGTTGATGGATGATGAAGAACAACAAACCCAAAAGAGTGGATATCAAGTGATAGAGAATCTGAGTTATAGAAGGACATACTCAAGATTAGAAATCTATAAGAGCATGGAACATTTGAATTTATCCTAAATATCTTGTTTGGACATGAATATGAGTTCTCTTAGTTTAGTTAATCCTTAAAACTCTGACAGGTTTGTGGTAGTTTAAAGCCTGGTCAAGGATTATACATAAAAGAATGACCAAGAGAAAATACTTGTTTTATCTACTAATGGATATGGAATGGGGATATACTCAAATAAGGAATTCAGTGCCATGAGATTAGAATATTTGGGTTATAGAGGTATATACACTAAGGAAGATACCCATTGGAGATCATGCCATAGGAAGGCATCATACAGATCCTTTTTGGATAGGAATCACAGCATTTTTAGATCAGTTTTGGTTAAGCCTAAATATATATGCCAAACATGGTTATCAGGTCTTAGGGTGTGTTCATAATGTTTCTTGATTGTTTTCTAGACACGTATAGGGTGTCTATCCAACATGTACGAGGATTCATTGACATGTACTTATTTCCTAGAAGATATTTCCGAAGAAAAAATCAAGATACATTTGATATGTCATTAGGATGACGCATGATCTAGAAGTCATTTTTGGAGGACATAACAAGACTTATGTGACATGTTGAGGGATGAACACATGACTTGAGTGATATTTTCAGAGGACTCCGTATGATTTGTAACACGTGTTATGGTGTTGTGGCATGACTTGGGAAATATTTCTAGACACTCTACTTTGGTGATATATGTTGAAGAAATCAAAATAATTTTGATTCATATCCAAAGGACTTCCAAAAAATTTATTTTCCAGTACAAATGGAGTCAAAAGACATGGAAGGAATGTATAAAGGACATTTAATGACTTGAGTAACATTTACTAGTTCGGTCTCATGATCTGGATAAGGAAGGATAAAGAAATGATGAAATTACAAGAAATTTGTTGTATTCATATTCAGATAATACCTCTTTCCTTTTTAATATTTATATAATTTGTACATCAATATTATCAAAAAAATTACCTTGTTTAGATTTATCATGATCAAATTGACATGGGGAAACACCTTCTCACAATCCGACTTCCCTGCTGGAATCCCATCAAGTGATATTTTGGGTGATTAAGTGAGGCAAATATTAATATTGAATGTTCCCATTGTCCATTTCATATATTTTATCTTATTAAAGACTCTTGTGATCATTTGAACGTATTATAAGAGAAGTAAACTTTTCTAAAATCTTGTTAGTGTTGTCACCATCATGTGTGTTGTGGTTATGGTGCCATTTATTTGTACATGGGGTGTGAATTTAATAACAATTTACACCCCCGTTATACTCCGTCTTGAGTGGAATATATATCAAAAATATTATCTAGAGTTGGTGGAGTGAACATTGTGTCATGAAACATTGCATGATCCTATCTCGTGTTGTGAAAGTATCACATGATGAATCAATGAGCATGGGAACAATCCATCATGTCCATGTTTATTGGACACATGTCTTTTAAAATTGATTTTTTATAATCATGTTCACATGTCAAATAAACATTTCACCATTGATAGTATATCTATGATAGCCCTCCCAGGATCAAGATTCACACGAAATTTATTTTTCGTGATTGAAGTAGACTTTTCTGGGTTGCTTCATAAGATGAAGATGTTTGGTATGTGTCCTATCTCAGGATCATGATGTCTTGTTAGGGGGTCTTCATGAGACCATGATGGCTTGTCAAAGAGTATTCATGTGATCAATTGTGGACAAAGAAAGTTCATAATCCCTTTTGTATGAAGATCAATGTATCCTCCATCCATGATAGGCTTCCAAAATTTCCCAAAATTTCCTTATTTCACAAGGATCAAGGGTTTATTAGGGTTTCACTTGATCAATAAAAGATATCATGACGGGATTATTATAATTTCATGTACATCCACTCTTATTGTCTATGATGCATCGAGTGATTAGTGGGTGATCTCATGATAGTGTTTTATCATTATCATGGACAATGAAAATGATTATATGTGGTGGGCTGTGTGATCAATGGTGGTCTTGTGATGGTGTATGGGCATTTTCATGGATAATACCTATGAATTTATCTAGATCATATGGGACATTGCTTGATTGAATGGAAATATATGAGGTCCTTTGACTGATAAACTGGACTTGACAACATGTTCTCATATGAAAAAGTTGACATGTCGTTGTGGGGCTATGTGGGGTCTCTCTATTAACATAATCACACTTCCTAAAAAAACATAAATATCCATCATAGTACTATTTTTCCATTTATGCTTCAATTTTATAAGTTCATTTTTTTGATTATCAATCATCTATAAATCAAAAAGTCTCATGATCAGTGTAAAATCCATGTAATCCTTTCCATTCCCATCATCGCTTATCTGGACACCATTGAAAGAATATGATATTTTTTCAGATGGGATCAAGAAGAACATAAATAGATGATGCATAATGAATAATCCATTACAGTGACCTTCCCAAGGTTATGAAAAAATTTGATTTCAAAGTTGTTACATGATCTGCGTGGTTTATCCTCCTAGACTTATTTCTACTCCTGCATTTGTGTTGTGGAGAAAATAATATCCACACTCAGGGTATTTATTCAATAAATAATTTCTGATGTTCATTTAGTGTACATAAACATATATAAATTATATAACTTCCGATTGTTGGACGTAAAAAAATTACCCACTTAGGAATCCATACCATGTTTTATATCATTTATTCTTTACAATATTTTCATTCCTTTACATTATTTTTCATACAATAATGTTATTAAAATTTGTTTTTTCCATGATTTATTATAGTTCTAAATTTAAATTAAGTAAAATCATTACTCAATAATTCTACTAGAATATTATTTAAGGTTTTATCTTTCTATTTTTTTCGAGGTTTATTTTTTGATTTTTTTATATTAATTAACGTGTAGATATTTTTATGTGTTAGTGTAGTTTCAATCAAATTATAGGATTTGTGTTTTATTCCTATTTTAGAAACATTGAGATTTTCTGAATATTAGCTATAACGTTTCACACTTGAATTTATTTTGATAGTTTTTTTGTATTAAAAAATTATTATTATTTCGGAATCATTTTTTATGAATCTTACTATCATGATGTGTTTTGCATTTTAATTTTTATGGAAACCAATACCATGAAATACTGACTAAATGTTTTACCTTTCCCTTGAGCTATTATGAATTACACTGTCATATTCTATATAGTACCCACACATTCTTTAGAGAACCATGGAGTTTATATGAGATCTAAATATTTTTTTTCATTCAAGTCATTAGAGTTCATAATTTTTTTTTGAAATGATTTAGAATATTTTTTGGCAATCTAAGTTTTATCTTTTTACCTAAATTTATAGCCACCCATATTAATATGTATAGATCACAATCTTTTCTCTGCTTTTAAGACTTATTACATGGTGATTTTTCCTTACATTTCTTCACTCATAATATTTCTGAAGATATTTCATATGTCAGTGTTAAAGAAGGAATTACTATACATGTCATTTCTGAATAAATTAATTTCATAGTGGTGTAGGGTGTGTCAAAAATTTGGTAATTTCCAAATTGGGCATGTTACATTATGATTTATATATCACTCATATAATCATCTACTAAAAAACAATGATGAACATTAAAAATAAAAATAAAATGGATATGAGATTGAGATTTTATTCTAATTAATTTTAGACTAATATAATACTTATACATAAACAGGAATGAATTTTAATTAATTAATTGTAATTTATTGTCATCTCAATTATCCATAATGGAATTATAGACAAGAAGATACACGAAAAAATGGATAATTACGATGAAATCATCTATTGTATTTATTTATTGACTCAAGATGTGTTGCACAAAAGTTTTTTGTTACAAATCATGTATGAGGAAATGAGTGAGGATTATGCTATTTTGAACATCAATATTAGTGAATTTTAGAGTTGAAAATACTCATTGTAGCCTTGTAATATTTTAGTTGAATTATTGATAAACCCTTAGACACTTCAATAAAATTTACAAGGTTCATATGATTGAAAGCATTTTTATATATCACTGTATAAATATATGATAATTATCACAACCCTATGGTAATATAGGAATTTTCCACGTGTGACCAGAAATCCAACATTAATTTATTTTTAGTGAAGTGTTTATTGAACATTCGAGTGTGCAAATTTTTTCATGGGTCATTGATGGATATTTGAAATTGAATAAAATAAAAATGTGAGAGATAAGAAAAACAATTCTTGTTCATAAATGAGTCAAGATAGAATTCTTTTTTTTTGGAAAATAGAATTGATTTTTTAGATTTTAGTTATATATTGATTTTGAATTTGTTATTTGATGACTAACCATGTATGAGATACTTATATATGTAGTATTGATGAAGATATTATTTTCATATCATTTTTTACTACAAATAAAAAAATTTAATGTATTTTTTTAATTTTAGGGGTAACTAATAAATAATTAGGTCTTAGGAATAATTTAATAATAATTTTGAAGGAAGTGTAATTTTATATTTTTGTGTATTTTTATTAATTTTCATATGTTAGCCATAATATTTTATAAATAATTCAAAATAGTGAAATTAAATTTCTATGAGTGAAAAATTGATGGTATACATTCCATTTGACTAGACTAAGGGCTGAATCCAAATATTTGAGGACAAAATTATGTTCACAATTGGGTTCTAAAAATATATGAATTTATTGGATGAAATTTAAGTATGGGATGGAACTAACCAACTGAGATTAAATTTTTATATAACATAAAGAAAATATTAGCGAAAAATTCTTTACCTATTTTTACACAAAATTCATTTTTATAAATCCATCAAAAATCATGCATTAGAATTTAAAAAATCTACCAGTATAGAAAATATATCATTTTGAATATTGTTTTAACATCACCTGATTGTTGGACCATGGATCAAGAAGAGGCAGATCATCTTAATTAACACAATTATAAGGTATATTATGGGGATCAAAAAACAAAATGGTGATTCATAACTCAATAGGAAATGTGTTCTTCATTACTTTGTCTGTGTAGTCGAGGGATGGATTCCACCAAACCAAATGAGCCACTAGGTAGTGGTTGTGGATGGCTAATGCCTCATTGAACTATTATTGTTAGAGGGGAAGCATTGAGTTGTAGAGGTTATGGGAATGAACCTTAAGGATAATGTGGTAATAGGAAAAATTATGTAGAAATGAAGGTAAGTTATGGGTGTGGGAGATTGGTGAATCTCGACACCTCTGTAAAGAAGGGTGTATAGCTGGAGTGGCCATCACCACCATCCAAAGCTATCTACCACCTCCCACTAGGGTTTCATAATTTTTGTTTTTACCCCTCTATGCTTCTTTCATCTCCATGGTTGTGGAGAAAAATTATTTATTTTTTTCTAGGAGGAAAAAGATTTTTCAATTTTCTGAACTTCAATGTGTTCTCATTATTTTGTTTTTATAATATTAGTAGTGTTTAAAATGATTATAGTGAGTGGTATCTCTTATTTTTCCATAACTGGAACACTATTTTACATTAAAGTATTTCAAAAATATATTTATTCATTTACTGTAACATTAAATTATTTCAAAATATAGCAATCCATTCTTTTTATAAATATATTATATATCTATATAGATGAATATTAATTACATGACAGAACAAAACCATTCCATAACCGTGTGGCTTTAGTGGATTGGATACTTAGAAACATGAAAAAATTATTAATAAAACATCCTCATAAGCTCTCTCTTATATCTTCAAAACTGGAACACTTTTTGACATATCATACTTAATACTATTATTCATATCCTGGGTAAAATAAAAATAAGAAAAGGGTGATATTTCTTGACAATAATGGTAAAAAGGGAGAAATCTATCATAACACGATCATAAGAGTATATGAAAATGAACATAACATTTGAAAATTATAAGTTTCACATAAAAGATCATAATACTGAATCATGAAATAAATCATATAATTTCATAAGTCTTGAATCATAAAAAAATGATCCATGATAGAATAACATTGGAATATGAAATGGAGTTATGGCATATATATAAGAAAATAAAACCATTTGAGTAGTTGTTAATGAATATTGTAAAAATAATAAGGGAACTATACGAGATTATTCACATCCTAGGAGTGAAACACCACTATAACCAATGGAATCAATTTCCCCAAAGAGGATTGGGTTCAATTCCCAAACCATCATAACAATCATGGTTCACTTCCAATTCCAAAATATTGGACAATGTCCATTACCGAACCAAGTTCACACACCATTCTAGGATTATCTTACTCAGCTGAGTTGACATACCATTCTATTTTTGAATTAACGAATTAAGTTAAATCCCCATTCTAAGCATTCCTATCTCATTGAACATAAATCATTACCCAATTAATTTGAATAAGATATAGGTCCAACCCTTCATTAGTTATAATATAACCACCATCCATGGATATAACATAACCCACATCTTTGGTTACAATTTAACTATTATCACATACTGAAAACTAAACATGTGTGTTTGATGAGAACATAAGTAATTTATCACATTTGAACGCATGTAATGAAATTATTTTCACAAACATTTCATTATAACATAACTCATGGAAAAGAAACTGTAATCATAAACAGCATACCATCATAGACATAAACCATCTAGATTACAAAATAGGATGGTATACTTGAAATCAAATCCCCATTAAATTATATGTAAAATAAAATTTTTTAATGTATAATGTTAAAATGATTTTGAAATACCACTTGAAATAACTATTGAAATAATTAACATTTCTATTTACTAATAATTTATTTATAAAAGGCCAAACAATTATAAAGGAAACAATTATCTTTTAAAAAAAATTAAAAATTAAATGTAAACATAAAAGAAGAAAGGAATCATGGTTGTAGGTAAATCCTATCATGTTGTATAATTTGAAAAAAACATTCCTCTAATTTTTTTTGTAAAAGTAAAAATGATCATTTCTTATAAAATGACAAAAAGAATCATTTAAAACCATTTTTTAAAAGGGAAAACATGAGTAAAAGTAAATTTAAACAGAAAATAAGATAATAGTAAAAATATTTTTCGATTAAATTTTAGAATACAAGGACATGGAAAAAAGTGAGTTTTAAGTGGAATTTTAAGAAGGTATTTTTAAAGAAAACCCCTTATAAATATCATATCATTGATGTGATAATTAATTATATGACTTGAATAACATTGTCTAATGTAAATCCAAAAAAAATGGAAATATAACTTATGATATTCAAAATTCATTTCACAAACAAGCTTATCAGGACATAATCAATGATGTAGAATTTTAGACCAATGAATGGAAATTGGATTAAGAATTACCTTACCAATTAGTAATCAATTTAATCATGTACTCTATAAAATTAATGATTATCAACATAAACATAAAATACTATGACTATAATGAGATTCTTGATATTATATTTTATGGGTTAATATATGCACCAAAAAAGTTAAAAATGTATGAATGATGTATATATCCCACAAAAGTAATAATGTGATGAGAGACTATTACCTAATTCCTCCCTATAGTTTTTCATACATTAATCTCATATATAAAGGTATAAATAATGGTATTAATTAATTATATAACCATATTCATATTTATAATACCTTATATGATACTTTTATAACAACTTACAACCAATTCATTAAATATATATCATTATTTTCATTGTTTCAAGTGTCTTCAATCCATGTTTTCATGGTCAGTTCTTTTGTGTATAACTATTGGTTTTTTGTCAAATGGAAATAAAACTATAGATGTTAAATTAAATAGTACACAAAAAATATAAAATTTTAAATGGTCCCATATATCATTTTTATTTTTTACTTGAGGAAAATTAATTTGATAAAATACTATTGATAACTGTTTAGTTTAATTTGGTGGTATTTTCCACCATTAAGAATTACTTTCTTTAATTTTACACTGTCGATGTATTAGTTATAAAATTTAAAATTGGTTATAATATACCTATTATTATTTGGTTTGACTAGAATAATATTTTTATGATCATCCTTGAGGGTGATAATGGAAATTAAGAAATGATTATCCCTATATATAGTTAACCTCTATGATTTGGACATTTGTTTCCTTTCTTTGGATAAAAGAAGACAAGAAAATGGTTAGATATAAGATATTCCATTACAAATATAAAAAATACTATATTTAAATTATATTGGATTTATTGTGATTTGATGTATTAATGAGGGTTAGATGAGGCATAAAAGGAAAATAAATAAAGAGAGTTTATTTGAGAAAAATACATCTTAAAGAACACCTCTTAGAAGGAACACCTAAGGAACATGGAATTTTTATCTTGGTGAGAAAAGATATAACTAAAAACTAATATAGAGGGTATGTGATTATTTAATAGATATTTCAAAGGAAATAGTATTGGGAGGTGAAATGGGTTGGTATTTATACTTGAGGTGGGGTGGATTTAAGTGATTAAATACTCATTATTTTACATTTCAAGCCTAAAACATTTGGGTGGAATTAATCACAATGAATGTGGATTATAATTAATGAAATAAAGGATGGTTTATATTTATAAATAGATCAATTAATAATTTAATGATTTATTTTTTAGGTATTTTATTTTTTATCATTTAATTTTATCTTGCTACATTATTTTATAGATACTATAATAAATTGTTCTTTACCACTGTTACTTTTTATATTCCCAAAAATGAAAATAACATTATAAACTAAGTTAGACTACCTTATAAAAATCATGGAATCAATTTATAAAAATACAAAACAATGAGTTTTCAAAACAGAATTTAAAATTAAACCGTCAAAATGCAATGGAAACATTTTTTTGCGAAAATATGTTTTTAATCCTAAAAAGAAACTTATACAAAAAATAAGGTATAAAAACTCAATATATATGATTAATTATATTTTATCTAACTATAATTCACGTAATTTACATTGATCTCAATTTAAAATCAATAAATGTCTTTTAAAAATAAAAAATTTGACTGTTTTATAAAAATATGTATTTTTAAATATTCACTCAAATAATAAAAATTACATAAAATCCTCTAAATTTCACCCTATGAAAATTTTGAGATGAGAAATCCAAAAATTATTTCAATTTTAAAAATTATATCTCCAAATATTTGAAATTTTTTATACTTATTTTCTCAAAGAAGGTAATAAAAATATATTTTTGAAGAAACACATATATTTGATGAACAAAATAACATTAGTAAATTTTTTGTGCATATTCAAATAATTAATTAATAAATTAACAATGATTTTGAAAACTAAATATTTGTTAACTTTGTTAATACAATTAATTACCACCTTCAATTTGATGGATAGGTTATGATGGTCAATGTTAAAATAATAATAATTTAGGCTTCAATTGAGCTTGGTGTTCAGTGCAACGTAAGATATTCAAGAGATAAATTTTTTTAACGAATTAAAATACTATAAAATATTTTGGTGTTCCATTAAAAAACCCTTAAAATTAATTTATCGATCAAAATTTTTTACTCAGAAATGAATATATGGGGATTCATATGCCTCATAACGTCCTCAGGCACAGACATTGATTCCTCAAATTATTGTCTCTATTGATAAAATTAACCAGGCGAGTCTTCATGTTCTATAGAACTATATTTCAATGATGAAAAATCTATATATGTTGTGCTTCATATGAAGTATGTTTTTATATAGGTATGACCTATGAGGTTATTACATGTTAATATTTTGGTATGTACTTCGTCTGTAGAGATAAATGGAACACTTACTAAACATGGGAGAGATTTGGTGAAATATCCAGTCGATAAGCTACCATATTGATACAATAAAAATAATTATATCCATGAAAATTTTAAATGTCCCTTAAAAAATCACAGGTGCTAGTTTGAAAATTATTTTGTCGGAAAACCACATCATAAAAAGGATTTATAAAACATCATCTTAAAATGTGGGAATGTAAAATGAAAAGATCACCACAAAACATGGATTTTAATTAGGAGAATATTAGTGGAATGTGAATATATGGACATGTAAGTGAATTATAACTATCAAATTATGAAGGAAAATGATAGAGATGATGGCCATAATAAGGTTAATTACTGCAAAAAAGTTGACCAAATAGATCAAAAAATGTCATTAATATACTAAAAAATCATTATAATATGATAAAATTTCATTACAGTATCATTTGATAAGATATTCTTACTGTATTGAATATCATAAGTAAACAATCAATATTCATATGTTCCTCGATCAATTTCCTCATCAATTATTACTCTATGAAATGAGGATGAAATTTTAATTTCTTAATAACAAGTGGATTATAAGATTTGTAATGGGATGATAAGTCAATCAATATGTCTATAGTTATCATAAAAAATGGTTACTATATTTTATCTAATACTCATAAACATTCATATGGTTAAGTAATCCACTAATATCTGAAACTTAAACCAAGGTTAAACTAAAACCATTCCACATTTAAATTAACATACAATACTTAAACATCCCAAATTTAAATGAAGGTCACTAAATTTTGAAAATGAACTTATCAATAAACGATATATATCATAAAGTATCTCTTGATCACCAGATACAAAACATGTGAATACCATTATCAATTATTCCATTGTAATAATATGATAACATGAATTAACCAAAAAAACCTTATTGAAAAAATGCATGATTCTTTACTCCTTAAATAAAACAGATATTATTGGATATATTATTTAAATCCAAAAATACTATAAATTTTATCATAAACATATTTTTCAACAAATCATTTATTAGTTCTATGGTCATCAATACTATTCAATATAATTTACCCATATAATTAGTCTCTTAATCAAAAACTATACAACATTACATAAACATTAGGAATATATTAAGGGATAACATTTCCATAACCATGTGTTATCCATGAATATCACTTTCCATTAAATCAAATTTCTAGTCTACTAGCTTCATTCCCTATATCATTTCAAATCATTACTAAAAAATACTTATATATTTTACTATTTGTATAACATAATATTTTAATTTTGATATATAAATACATTTTCAGTCCCACTTTCTTCTAAAATAATTAACCTGGATTCATTATCCAATTATTTAATAAATCATTCATTTTATCTATCATGTGTAGTATCACTATCATCAGCCGTAAAACATTTACATGTACCACCTTGCCGATACTCTTCTTGATCTTTCCAATTATGACATTTATTCAGATAATGTACAAATTCGATACAAATAAAACACTTGTGCGTAGGTGATGCAGTAGTTGGAGTCCTCCTCACATATATTTCATTAACCATCCCTTTAATAACATTTAAGCATTTTATGTATTTATGTAATGCCATTCTACATTTAAATAACCAATATGTTCCATTCAAGATGTTACCTTGATTATTCATCACACATTTCATTTAGATAAGATACTAAATCTTAAATCCTTTATAGTATCCAATAACCAAACTCCCATTGAACTCTATCATTCTTTTCTCTGGTGATCCATAGAGTTGGTTGAGGATTATGTTGAAAATTATCTTATGTGATGTCCTTTTGGAAAAATATCTTTCACTTCAATCATTTACTGGTTATTCATCATAATTTTGTCCCTCACATTCACTGTTAACCCAGTTACATTTGGTTCCTACCATTAACTAATTAAAGAAATCATTGTCTGAACAAAAATAATCATATTAGAGAAAAAATAATCAAGGGAAATAAATTTTAATATTTTTTATCTATGACACATTATTTATAACTTATATTATGTATGATCACTACTAAAACTATAGGAATGTAACCAATACATACCCTTAGGGTTTTTACTATGGTTTTCTCATAGTAGATTAAAAAGGTTAACTAAACCTTTCTCTAATACTAATTATAAACACCCATTCATTTCATACATTGATATTACATCTATATAGATTAATATTAATCACATGACATAAAAAAACCATGTGAGAACCATATGAGTTTTTCATCATTAGATAATTGGAATCATAAACAACTGGTTCATAAAATAACTTCATTATATTCCTATTATTAATTTATAATTATAACCCTTTTGGACATGTCATACATTATACCTTTCTTCATATCATGGGGAAAAATAAAAGAAAAGGGTGAGCTTATATTCCATTTAAGGGTTAACAAGGGACATATCAATTAAAATATGAACATTGGCTCATAAGAACACGAACCAAACATTTTAAAATCATACACTACATATAAATGTTCATTATTATGATCCATAAAATAAAGTATTGAAGTCATAAGAGTAAAATATTAAAATAAAATGATCCATGTTAGAATAATATCAACATAAGAGATAGAATTTAGGAGTACACATAAGAATATAAAATCATTCCCTTAGTAGTAAAGGACCATTGAAAAAACACATAATAACACTCTATGGGAGGCTACAACTAATGGGTTGGAGACACCACTATCTCCAGTGGTTTCCCTTTCTTCATAGTATAATGTGTTCACTTATCAACTCGTAATAGCGGTAAAGGTTCACTCTTAAATCCATTATTGCATAAAAAGACCCTCATTGGACTGAGTTCACTCCTTGTTCGAGTCCAATCTTACTGAACCTATTTCCCGACCAATTCAGGTACTATCATTCTAATGTAAGTTCACTTCAAATTATAATTCTGCATTACTAAACCAACTTAAATCCATGTTCTAGTCCAGTCTATCTAATGAGATATAAATCATTAACCAATGAATCGGAGGGTGTTATAGGTCCCACTCATCGTTAGTTATAATGTTACAACCATAGTTAGTTATAAAACAAAATCCACCAATGGTTATTATGTAACCAACATCACATAATTATTACAATAAATATGTGTTCAAAAAGATCACAATTCATACAACATATTAGAACCTATGTAAATAAATGAGTTTCTTGATCATTTCATTCTAATGTTACCCATGGAAAAGAAAAGGCATTCAAAAAATCAGGGATGTATAACCATAAAAAATCCAAAGTAATAATATTCATCCTAACTTTCAAATAATATCCCCATTAAAAGATATGTGACATAAAATAATGTTATTTTATATGGAAATATAATTTCTAAATACCACATGAAATAATTCATTAAAAAAATAACATTTCAATTTTAAAATAATTTTTATTAAAATAATATTGAAATTAAAAAATAAAATATATTATTTCAAAATAAACTTGTATGTTTTAAAGGAAATATAAAAAAATTGTAGTGTCTTAATACTAAGAAAAGATTCTCATGTCGTATAAATTTAAAAAACATTCCTCCCATATATTTTTCATAAAAGTCACACAAAATCTTAATTAGAAAATGAAAAGAAGAATCCTTTCACACTATTTTGTAAAAAAAATGAGTAAAAATGAATTTTACAAAAAATCATAAGTTAATAGTAAAAATATTTTCAGAAACAATTTTCTTAAAAATGAGCTTGTAAGAAAATAATGAGTTTTAATGAAAACTTTTACAATATAATTTTTAAACGAATGTCCCTTATAAATATCATATCATTTAATTAAGTATTAATCAAAGGAATTGAACATGTCTATATATAGTAAATAAACATAAAAATTGGAAATAATTCATATTATATTTAAAATTCAATACATAAATAAAATTATCCAAAAATAATCAAAGTAGTTAAAGTTTATCCAAAAGAATGGAAATTGGGTTAATAATTCCCTAACCACTTTGAAATCAATGGATTCATATGTGCTATAAAAGTAATAATTATAAAATGAAACATTGAATACCATGAATATAATTAAATTCATGATATTATATTTCCAAGGTATATATATACTGCAAAAAAATAAATATGTGGTTAATAAGGTATATATCACACAAAAGTAAAACTGAGACTAGAAACCCTTACCTCATGATTCCCTGCAGTTTTGAATAATGTAACCTATTATATAGTGTTTTAAATAATGTTATTAATTAATTAAAAATAACCAATTAATACATATAATTACTTATATTATAATTTTATATCATATTACCACCCAATTATGAACAATATTCATTATTTGTATTGTTTTGGGTGTATTCGTTTCATGGTTTCATGATCGTTCTATTTGTGTATAATTACTAATTTTCCTGTAAACATGAAATAAAATTATTGAATTTAAATGAAATGGAATTAATTCACTTTAATAAGTATAAATAGACCAATATATCATTTTTATATCATAAATTCGGATGATTCATTTGATAATATGTTAATGAATTTTTTTTATTTGGCTGTTTTCCAAACGATAATGAAATTGTTTTGTTTTATTTAAAATTATGTATATATATTTTTTCCAAAAATTAAATAGGGTATAATTTAACTATTATTATATTATTTAACTAGAATAATACTTTTATAAATATAATTGAATGTGATAATGGAAAACAAGAAATCGTTTTCCATCAGTACAGTTAAACTCCATAATTTTGACATCAATTTCATTTTAGTGAATATAATGAGATTAGAAAATGGATGGATATAAGATATGAAATTATAAATATAAAATTATTTTATATAAATGTTATTTTTTATTATCTTTTCTTTAATGAAAGAGAGGAATGTAATCTAGAAAAAGAAAATAAATTTACAGAGGTATTCAGAGATTGTTTCCTCTTGAATATCACCACCTTGAAGAACCATTAAGTAAGTTGTAATTATTATTTGGGTGAGAGAAAAAGAAATTTGATTATGGAATATTTGGGAGGAAAGGATATTGTATAAATTTGATAATTTTATATAATTTTTAGGTAAAATGGGTTTGTGAGTAGTAGTATTAATACATTCGTAGTGGTGGTTTTATGTCATTGAATAACGATTATTATAAATTTATATTATAATCATTAAGGTGGAATCAAATAAATAGAATTTGGATGATAATTAATGTTGAAAATTTAGTTTAATGTTAATAAACCCAAAAAACCATGCAGTTTTTTTGTTTTTTAGTTATTTTATGTTTTTACCTTTTAACTATAACCCGCTATATTATTTTACATAAATACAATTAATGTTTTTTTAATACTATAAATTTATTATACATAAAAATAAAAAAAACTTATAAATTAATTCAATCCTCCAGATTCAAAATATGGAATTTATTTTTATCATTGAGATTAAGAAAGTTTGAAAATTATATTTAAAAAAAACCATCAAAATGGAATGAATTTTTTGTTTGAAAAATGTGTTTTCAAGATAAAAAATGTACATATTCCTAAAATATGTTTAAATATTTTTCTTATCTAATTAATTATTTTATATGTAAATAAAAAACATAAGTTACATTGATATCAATTAAATTTTAATAAATTACTTTTAAATATAATGAAAATGAGGGTTTTATAAATGAATATATATTTTTTCTAAATATTCACTGAAAAATTATACTTTTATAAAATTCAATAAAATTCTTCATAAGATAATTTTGAAAAAATGAATAAAAATGATTTTAATTTTATAAAATAACTTTTTTATTGTTTCAATGATTAATTATAATTATTCTCTTTTATAAATCCATAAAAAACCATTCAAAAAAAATATATTTGAAAAAAAAATTACTTTTCTAAAACTATTTTTCATACAAACAATTCTTTAACAAATATATTTAAAATCATTTGGAAAAATATCATATTTCATAATGTGTTTAAAACTATCTATATCACATACTCTAATGGATTGGTTAAAATTGTTGTGTTAAAATAATAAAATTCTGGAGTTCGTTTCATCACGGTGTTCGGTGCTACATAAGGTATCAAAGCGATAAATTTTATTTAAGTAAAGGCATGCTATAAAATCTTTCGGTAAACAAATGACATGGTGTATAATAATTATTGATGTGGAAGTGTATTATACTACCATAAGTGGTCTCGATATGGGGAAATGACAACTCCTACCAGATTGTGTGGTGTGACAGCTCAACAAATTGAATAAAACATTGAGATTATTTTTAAAGAACTCGGATCGGTTCAACATTAAATCCTAAGACAAAACATTATTCTTCACCAACATCAGGGTGTATTCTATTCTTCAATATATTTTTCATTATCATATATATATGTAGTTAATATATCAAAGATCTTGTATTTTAATATATAATTATATTATATTTTGTTTTAACATATTATTATCAATAGAGAAACAGTGCATGTGAGTGGTTTCATCGAGACAACAACCATGAGATTTCACGGTGCTACTGTAACTCCCCAACCCTAGTTACCCAGAGTCGGTGCATTATTACATAACATTGGCATGATCACAAGAAAGATCAAATCTCGAAAGACCGATTAGTTTAGTAGCCTTGGAAACACTAGATATATTCATAAGTCTTACATTACATCATAAAAATGGAAACTACAACAACATATTTTCTTCCTAGTCCACACTCATATCCACACATACTATCCCTGTAGGTCATTCATAAATTACTTCTTCACATCCTAAGAAAAATAAAACATAGAAAATGGGTGAGCTCAAATGCCCAGTAAGGATAACAATATAGTGGAAACTTTCATAAATAATAATAAACATTTAAGGCAATGTATAACTAAAAAAAGAATTTTAAACTTGAATTTCAACATAGTATAGAAAAAAATGAAATAATTTCATTTACTTATTCACATGGATATTCTACTAATCGAATAATCCCATGCAATATCAACAACCACTTTCATAATGATGGAATGCATAATGCCAGACTATCATAACCACATAGCCAAGACCTCATTCCGAGACTACAAATAATATTTGGCCAAGGCCTTGTGCCAAGACACTAGTTTGTCTCATGAGACCTACCAATGCATCGATGAGCTATAGAGGGCTCCACCCGTCACATATTAAGTCCAATGCATTCCCATATGAAAAGGTTTAAACATAACATAAATATTGTTATTAAAACTAGCATACGAAATGTCAATACTTTCGCCATAAACTATGAATTGTATAAAAATAGCACATCCAATGTCAAATATATCACAAAACCTTCAATAAAATATAGAATTTTTGTATCATAATAAATCAACTTCAAATAAGCGTAAAATCCATCAAAGGATGTTCACATAGATGAAATCAAAACTCTTTTTAGAGAAATATCTCTTTCTATTTTGAAATCTTTTAAGAGTCATATATTTATAAAATAAAAAATTTTCCGTGAAAATATTCTTATAAGCTTGTAAGTGAAGTTTTGACGATTTTATAACGGCGGAAAATAACCGCACCTGCTGTATAAGTTAAAAAAACATTCTTACCTTAATTTTGTCGAAAAGGTTAAAAAGCACCTTGTATGGAAAATGACGGAACAATTCCTTTATAAAACTCTTATAAAAATTCAAAAAAGGGTATAAATGACTTTAACCCATATTCTTTTAAATAGTAAATTTTTTTGAAATACATTTTTAAGAAACATGGATGTGGATGATAAAGAGATCCCAGTTGATTATTTCGTATAAACAACCTCAGATAATGAAGAGATTGTGAAATAACCCTTACCTTGTACTTTTCCATGGTTGTGGTAGGATAACCTCCTGTATAATGGTGAAATAATTGTTATTAAATTATACAAGAATCATATACATTAATATGATATCATATATGATCTTTTAACATTGCTTTGTTAATAATATCTTAGATTTATTGTTGTTTCTGGTGTTAACTGACTAGTTTTCTTTTATATGTTTTGATACCTAAGCCATTTTTTTCATGGATAGGTTGTATCTTATTCATATCCAGAATGATATCAAGTCCATAAATACTATTATCAATCATCAAATGAGAATTATACTTGAATGGATATGATGGAGAATGAATCTCATCGCGTTCGTGGAGACGGTAGTCCGTACGTACGCACGAGCGACAATATCATTCTTTTGATATTAAAATAATATATAATTCGATATTATATCATATATACAAAATCCTTATCATGTTAAAATTATTATTTACATGAATTACACGTCATTATTATACCCATCCAAATAATAATTTATGGAATAACAATTACACCACGATGTGGAGACGGTAAGTCGTACATACACACGTATGGTGACATGTTATTCAATAGATGGATAGAATACTGAATATGGTTGTACCATATTTATAATGACATCAAAGTATATATACGATACTGGAGTTGTTATTTTAGAATGTTAACAACAAAGGAAGAAGAAGTGGAAAAAGAAAAGAACTTGGAAAAGGGTGGTGAAATCATTACCTCTTCTTCGGGTTCTTCCTTTTGATTTGATCAAAAGGGCTCTTAGGTTGGATTTCTGATCAAACTAAGGCCTCTAGGTTGTAGTGAGGGAAGTTGAGAGATTATTTGGGCAGGGGTTTGCCGAACCGAAAGGCATTGAAGGTGTGAATAAATGAGGAGTAGTGCCCTTTTATAAGAGGGGTGAGGGGCACCTTTGGAAAAGCTAGAAATATAAATTTATAATAAATCCATATTCAGTTTATAATGGATCAAAAGTTGATTATTTAAAGGTTAAGGTGCGGACCGGTCGATAAACACAACAAATAGTATTTAGACAGGTTTGGGTCATTATACTAACCTTATCATTAAGTATTAACTCTTAGTTAATTAGTTTCACTTTTACAATGTCTCTTTGTATTTTTATATTATATGGTTAATAAAATTAATATATACATCCACGAGACCCCAAAGTGGTCCATTAATGATACACCTATCATGATATAAGTCTCTTGGCCGAACCTTAGAATTTTATGAATTTAATATCAATTAATAATATAATATTTCTTTAAAAAACTCTTTTTTGTCAATTTTGACACTATTCAATAAATGATTTTTGTAAAACTCATAACAGAATGATTACTTCGAAAAAAGTTAATTAAATCATTCATAAAATTTCATATTAACTTATAAAATTAGTTTAATTCATAAAAAGTCTCAAATTATATTTATTTGGGTATCTACAATATCAATCATTTTAATAATTCACTATTATGGTAATTACTGCATCACCATTGTTTCATATATAAATTAAATTATTTAATGTCTAAAAATTATAAATAAAATAAGTAAATCGTTTTATATTTCTAATTAATATTTATAGTCGAAAATCCAACATATATAACCCTATGTAAAAATTTTTTTTCTAAAAAATATATGCTTGTGCCATTTTTGTATTCATTTTAACTTAATTAAAATAAAGTGTCCCTATCACTTATAAGTGGCACCATGGTTCCCAAATTCGACACAAATATGCCTAGGGTCGAACATGTATCAACCAATAAGGTTAGAAAACGTTTTAGGGTAATTTTTTATTATTATAATATTAATTTTTAACCCTTATTTACCGGATTTACCCTTTAACCATGGTAAAGAAAATATTTACCAAAGTAATTATTCAAAATGTCTAAAAATAAAAGTTACCTATTTACACAATTTAAACATTATGATTCCAAATATGGAATCCATTTTTCCAAATTCAAAACACAGAAGTGGCATAAATTAATTTAAAATTAATTCCTGCTGTCAAAACAAAAAAGTGTGTTTTTAAGATATAATAACTATCAAAAGATTGATACTTGTTTATATTTGGTTTAATTGTAAATTTATGTCCAATGACCAAAATTGTATTAAATGGTAAAAATATAATTTAAATATTCATTAAAACCACCCAAATTCATAATTTATCAATATCAATTATTTCGATTAAAAAAGTTCTTTTTAATTAAAATTTAGAAATTTTTACTATTCATCAAAATATTAAAGTTATCCGAAAAGTACCAAAATTTCACCTTAGGCTAAATTCGATATTCCGAATCCGAAAATGAAGTCCATTTTGAAATATAAAATATATATAATTTCAAAATGTAGTTATTACTATTCATAACTGCTAGTTTGATTGGTTATGGTGTGTTAGAACTCAGTGTTGCGTACAACACACGCTATCATATTATTCAAAGAGAAGCGTACCGTAGAAACATGCGGTGTTACATTCTACCCTCCTTCAAATAATTTCATCCTAGAAATTTCTAGAATATTATCGCATGAAAAGACTCGGATGGTTCTTCATCATAAGTTCCTCGGGTTCCCACGTTGCCTCTTCCATCTTATGGTTTCTCCACATAACTTTTACCAGAAACATCGTCCGGCTTCTCAGTAATTGTTCTCTCATATCAAGAATCCTGACGGGCTCTTCGCAATAAGACATATCGGGTTCAAGTTCTAATTCCTCATAGGTGAGTACATGCATTGGGTTAGGCATGTATTTCCTCAATACAGATACGTAGCACACATCATGAACTTTGGAGAGACTTGGCGGCATTGCCAATCGGTAAGCTACAGCTCCAATTCGTTCTAGAATTTCAAAAGGTCCGATGTACCTGGGACTCAATTTACCTTTCTTACCAAAACGTATGACTCCCTTCCTTGGAGATACCTTTAGGAAAACATGATATCTGACTTGAAATTCCAAATCCTTCCTTTGATTATCGGCATAGCTCTTCTGCCTACTTTGAGCTGCTTTTATGCGATTTTGGATTACCATCACCTTTTAAATCGTTTCCTACACCAGTTCTGGACCTACAAGTTTTCTTTCACCAATGTCATCCCAACAGGTTGGTGTATGACATCTCTTTCCATATAACTCTTCATATGGTGCCATCTGAATACTCGAATGGAATCTATTGTTATTGGAAAATTCTACCAAAGGTAAACATTGATCCCGCATACCCTGAAAGTCAAGTGAGCAGGATATCAACATGTCTTCTAAGGTTTGAATAGTCTATTCTGATTGCCCGTCTGTTTGAGGGTGGTAGGCAGTGCTCAAATGAATTTCAGTATCCAGTGATTTCTGAAGACTCTTCCATAATCTTGAAGTAAAACGGGGATCACGATCAGAAACAATCGATAGGGGTACTCCATGAAGTCTCACAACTTCATTAATATATAGTCTTACTAGAAGTTCCAGTGGTAGATCATCTCTTTTAGAAAGAAAATGTGCTGACTTGGTAAGAAGATAAACAATAACCCATATTGCATCATTCCTTCTAGGAGTCTTTTGTAGCCCCATGACAAAGTCCATCATAATATTGTCCCATTTCCACTCTAGTATGGGAAGAGGTTGCATGAATCCTACAGGGTGTTGCCTTCCAGCTTTCACTTGTTGACAAACCATACATCTTGACACAAAATCAGCAATCTCCTTCTTCATATTGTCCCACCAAAAATGTTCCTTCAAATCTCTATACATTTTGGTGCTCCCAGGGTGTATAGAGAAATTGGAACTATGAGAATCATCCACCAATACCATTTTTAGATCAGGTATATCGAGAACACAAAGTCTCTTCCCGAATTTCAAAATTCCATCTTCATACACAAAGTCTCTCAATCTCCCATCATTTACACCTTTAATATTCTTTTGAAATTATTCATCATCGGTCTGAGAACTCTTAATAATTTATAGTAAAGATGGTTTGGAAACCATTTGAAAAAGCATTGATGTTTCATCTTCCCTGGTTATTCCCATGTCCGTCTTCACTAGATCCATCAAAATTGGATCCCTTTCAATTCTCATCACGTTCAAAACTCCATGGTCTTTTCTGCTCAAAGCATCTTCCACCTTGTTTGCTTTCCCCAGGTGGTACTGTATCATACAATCATAATCCTTGAGTGATTCACACTATATCCTTTTCCTCTTGTTGAGTTCTTTTTGTGAGAAAATATACTTCAAACTCTTGTGATCAGTATAAATCTCACATTTTTCACCATAGAGGTAGTGCCTTCATATCTTCAAAGAAAAGATCACAGCTTCTAACTCGAGATCATGACTAGGATAGTTTTTTTCATGAATTTTCAACTGTCATGATACATAAGAAATAACCCTATCATTCTGCATAAGGACACAACCAAGTCCTTTCATCGATGCATCACTATAAATAACGAACCCATAATTCCCTGATGGTATAGTCAATATAGAAGCATTGACTAATATTCTCTTCAGTTCTTCAAAAAATTATTTACACTCTTTTATCCACACAAATTTAACCCCTTTACGCGTGAGATTTGTTAATGGGTTAGCCAACCAGGCAAAATTCTGGACGAAACGTCGATAATAACCTGCTAAACCAATAAAACTACGTACCTCAATTATACTTGTTGGGGCTGGCCATTCTTGGATTGCCTTGGTCATATAAGGATCAACAGATATTCCATATTTAGAGACAATATGGCCAAGAAAAGAAATCTCCTGAAGCCAGAATTCACACTTGCTAAACTTCCCATATAATTCATGTCTTCTCAGAGTCTTCAGGATAATGCACAAGTGATTTTCACGATATTCATAGCTTTTGGATTATACCAAGATATCATCAATAAATAACACCACAAATTCTTCGAGATACTCCTTGAAAACTCTATTCATCAAATCCATGAATACAGAGGGTGCATTAGTCAATCCAAAAGGCATTACTGTAAACTCGTAATGCCCGTACCTGGTTCGAAATGTTGTCTTCATAATGTCTTCCTTCTTCACACACAACTGATGGTATCCAAATCAAAGGTCAATCTTTGAAAAGTATTGATCTCCTTACAGTTGGTCAAATAAATAATCAATGTGAGGTAGGGGATACTTTTTCTTTATCGTTATAGCATTGATCTCCTTGTAGTCAATACATAACCTCATAGATCCATCTTTCTTTTTAACAAAAAGAACACGGGCTCTCCATGGAGAAACACTAGGGCGAATAAATACCTTATTACTCAATTCCTCTAGTTGTTTCATTAGTTAAACTAATTCTACATTTGATATTCTATAAGGGGTCTTCGATATAGGCCTTGATCCATGAATTAAATCAATGGAAAATTCAACATCTCGTTTTGGAGGATGTCCAGGTAAATCATCCGGAAACACATCTACATATTCTTTAACAATAGCTACATATTATATTTGAACATTACATTCCTCACACATAGTAATTTCATTCTCTTCATCCCCAATAATTTAATTTAGTTGAGCAACTGGGGGTGGATCTAGATGAGAATTAGGTGGTGATGATTCTGCTCTAAAGATAAGGTGTTCCTTATCATCACCATCAAGAATCGTAACCTATTTATTCTTACAATAAATCTTTGCATCATAGTCTGAAAGATAGTCCATACCGAGTATTATATAAACTCAATCATAGGTATGACGATGAGATCAGCAGATAAAGAACATTTATGTTCTCTAATGGGGACTGATTCACAAAACATTGTTGTAATGATACTTCCCTTGGGAGTTTTAACTGAGAACTCCCTTGTTAAATCAAATTAATAATATCTAATTTTCTTAGAAAACTAGGAAGATATGAAACAATGAGATGATCCAGAATCAAATAATGCATTTTCTAAACTTGAGGAAACCATTAAATTACCTTCCACTACGTCTTTCAGAGCATCTACTTTAGCAGTAGTGATAGGATAAGCTTGGCCTTGATCCCTTGGCCTTTTCTGAGGTATGTTCTCCTGACACTTAGGAAATTCATCTGAATAATGCCCCATCTCCCTACAATTATAGCACTAAACATTGGTAGCTTCCTTCTTCCCCTTGCAATCACGAGCTTGGCAGCCTTTTTCACCACACTTGTAACAAAATCCCATTCCCTTCAAGAATGTACCGGGGAGTTTCCTACCACATTTACCACAGGATAGATATTCAAACTTTCCCTTATTCCCCTTATTTCAATTCGCAGATTGATCAGAATGTCTCTTCCTCTCTTGCTTTGCTTTAAAGTCATAAGACTTAGGGAATTCCTTTTCGGTCTTGATAGCATAGGAGACAATGTCTTCGTATGATGAGAAGGATTGTGAGACTAATTATCGACGGAGAAATGGTTTTAACCTGTCATAGAATTGGTCAATCTTACTTCTTGGGTTACGTATATAATCTCTAGAATACCATTCTAACCTTGTAAAGTTAGCCTCATACTTTGCGACATTCTCATCATCGTTTTGTCTCAGACTAATAAATTGCATTTCCATATCTACTCGATGGTCGCGAGGAAAGTATTTTTATAAAAACAGATCTTTGAACTCCCTCCATTCCATATTTGATACTTCATCTTCTTCCTTCGCATTTTGAATAAATGACCACCATTGATCAGCATCTCCAGTGAGGCGGTAAACTGCCATGATAACTTTTTTCCTTTCACTACTAACCAAAGCCTGAAATATTTTCTCTAGGGAATTATCCATTGCTCAGCTACTAAGGGAACTGTACTCCCATTGAACATTGGTGGTTTTTGCCTCATGAATCGATCTAACATTGATCCTACACGGTATGGATCAGGGTGCTCCATATGGGTAAGGTTATTATTCATAACCTGAGTGAGTTGTCCCAGTATGGTGATTAGCGAATCCGCACCGGTTACATCACCAGCTCCACTATAATTATCTTTAGCAGGAGGGAAATCCCTACATATAGTGCGTGCATTGATACATTTTCCATTTCTTCCACTAGGTGCCATTTCTAAACAATGACATAAACTAGATCGGTTTATGAATCAAAATACATAATTCCATACTTATAAAACACTTAACATAAATTGAACTATTTATGGATATAATCCATAAACAAAAAAATTTTTTCTTTGAGGAAGTATATACTCATAATCCCTTAATAATGATTTGTAAAGAAAATGAGAGTTCTCCTAAGTATATCCCTTGGGAGTGTCGTAACCAAGAGTGCAGCAAGGCCCGTTGTCGTGCACCGGTTCCCATTCGAGTCTAGCTTAAAGCGGTGTTTTCGGATTTTACACCTAGGTACATCTGTACCAGAGCCGCCTCTACCTGCTCGGATCCAAACACGGATGTATTGCTCGGAAAACTCACAAAATCTCTACAATACCAAAATTCTAGGGAGTTCTTTTATACTAATCCCCAAAGTTCATCTTAGGTCTACGTTCTCAAATCAGAGTTTATCTTAAACTAGCTTCCAAAGTTTGTACTAAACTTCCTCTAATACCAATTGTAACACCCCAACCCCAGTTACCCAGAGTCAGTGCATTGTTACATAACATTTGCATGATCTCAAGGAAGAACAAATCTAGAAATACCGATTAGTTTAATAGCCTTGGAAACACTAGATATATTCATAAGTCTTACATTACATCATAAAAAAGAAAACTACAACAAAATATTTTCTTCATAGTCAACACTCATATCCCCACATACTATCCCTTCAGGTCATTCATAAATTACTTCTTCACATCTTGGGAAAAATAAAACATAGAAAAGGGGTGAGCTCAAATGCCCAGTAAGGATAACAATATAGAGGAAACTTTCATAAATTATAATAAACATTTAAGGCAATGTATAACTAAAACAAAATCCTTTTAAACTTGAACTTCAACATAGTATGGAAAAAATAAAATGAAATAATTCCATTTACATATTCACATGGATATTCTACTAATCGAATAATCACTTGAAATATCAATAACCACTTTCATAATGATGGAATGCATAATGCTAAACTATCATAACCACATAGCCAAGGCCTCGTGACAAGACTAAAAATAAGATTTTTCCAAGGCCTTATGCCAAGACACTAGTTTGTATCATGAGACCTACCGATGCATTGAAGAGCTATAGCGGGCTCCACCCGTCACATATTAAGTCCAATGCATTCCCATATGAAAAATATTTAAACATAACACAAATATTCGTATAAAAACTAGCATACAAAATGTTAATACATTCACCATAAACTATGAATGGTATAAAAATAGCACATCCACAGTCAAACATATCACTAAACCTTCAATACAATATAGAAGTTTTGTATCATTATAAATCAACTTCAAATAAGTGTAAAATCCATCAAAGGATGTTGACATAGATGAAATCAAAACTCGTTTTAGAGAAATATCTCTTTCTATTTTGAAATCATTTAAGAGTCATATATTGATAAAATAAAAAATTTTCTTTGAAAATATTCTTATAAGCTTGTAAGGGATGCTTCGACGATTTTATAATGGCGGAAAATAACCGCACCCGTCGTATAATTTAAAAAAATATTCCTACCTTAATTCTGTCGAAAAGGTTAAAAAGCACCTTGTTTGGAAAATGACAAAAATATTCCTTTATAAATATCATATAAAAAGTCAAAAAAGTGTATAAATGACTTTAACACATATTCTTTTAAATAGTAAAATTTTTTTGAAATACATTTTTAAGAAACATAGATGTGGATGATAAAGAGATCCCAGTAGATTATTTCGTATAAACAACCTCGTATAATGAAGAGATTGTATAATGGTGAAATAATTGTTATTAAATTATAAGAGAATCATATACATTAATATGATATCATATTTGATCTTTTAACATTACTTATTTAATAACATCTCAGATTTATCGTTGTTTCGGGTGTTAACTGACTCGTTTTCTTTTATATGTTTTGTTACATAAGCCTTGTCTCTTTGTATTTTTATATTATATGGTTAATAAACATACTATATACATCCAAGTGACCACCAGGTGGTCCATTAATGATACACCTATCATTATATTTGTCTCTTGTCCGAACCTTATATTTTTAAGAATTTAATATCAATTAATAATATAATATTTTATTTAAAAACTCATTTATGTCAATTTTGACACTATTCAATAATTGATTTTTGCAAAACTCATAACAGAATGATTACTTTAGAAAAAGTTAATTAAATCATTCCTAACAGGTAATATTAACTTATAAAATTAGTGTAATTCATAAAAAGTATCAAATTATATTTATTTGGGTATCTACAATGTCAGTCATTTTATTTTTTCACTATTATGGTAATTACTGCATCACCATTGTGTCATATATAAATTAACTTATATAATGTCTAAAAATTATAAATAAAATACCATTATGTAGAAAATATTTTTAAATTTCTAATGAATATTTATAGTCAAAAATACAACATATATAACCCTATGTAATTTTTTTTTTCTAAAAGATATATGCTTGTGTCATTTTTGTATTCATTTTAACTTAATTAAAATAAAGTGTCCCTAGCACTTACACGTGGAACCATGGGGTCTCCAAATCTACCCAAAGATGCCTAGGGTCGAAAATGTTTCAACCAATATGGTTAGGACACGTTTAAGGTCAATTTTGTATTATAATAATATTATTTGTTTACCCTTGTTTACCGGATTTACCCATTAACCATGGTAAATAAAATATTTACCGAAGTAATTATTCAAAAATGTCTAAAAATAAAAGTTACCTATTTACACAATTTTAACACCCTGATTCCAAATATGGAATCAATTTTTCAAAATTCAAAACACATAAGTGGCAGAAATTAATTTAAAATTAATTCCCGCTGTCAAAACAAAAAACGTGTTTTTAAGATATAATAACTATCAAAAGATTGATACTTGTTTATGTTCGGTTTAACTGTGAAATTATGTCCAATGACCAAAATTTTATTAAATGGTAAAAATATAATATAAATATACTTTAAAACAACTCAAATTCATAATTTATCAATATAAATTATTTCGATTAAAAAAGTTGTTTTTAATTAAAATTTATTAATTTTCACTATTCATCAAAATATTAAATTTATCTGAAAAGTACCAAAATTTCACCTTAGGCTAAATTTTATATTCCGAATCCAAAAAATAAAGTCCATTTTGAAATATAAAATATATATATAATTTCATAAAGTAGGTATTAATATTCATAACGGCTAATTTGATTGGTTACGGTGTGTTAGAACTCGGTGTTGCGTACAACATACTCTATCACATTATTCAAATAGAAGCGAACCGTAAAAGCTTGGGGTGTTACAGCTATATTATTCGTAAAAATAAGAATCTATTTTCTATAGATCTATGATAACTCCTAACATATCATCTACCCCGAAAATTTTCTTCACTAACTAGATTAAAATGTGTTTCTCTCTCTTTGTTATATTTATTTTCCCTAGTTTGAGAGTGATAATATCTATCTATTTTTTTTCAAATAAAAATTAACAAGTTCTACACTTTCTAGGAATACAGTATCATAAACATCCACCCTATAAATTATTCCCTTTGAGAGGTATAGATCATATCATGAACCTATAGTCATTTTTTCTTTAGAATATATTAATAATTGTTCTTGAGGATGACTCTGAAGATGGTTAAAAACTATGATATAATGTTACATTTTATTATTTGAAGTAAAAAATTGTAATTTTTTAATTATTGTGAAATTATTATGAAATTAAAAATATTTCATGTTAAAAAAGAGTGAGAATATGTTAAATACAATTTTTATGAACTAGTTTGGACTTTTGGATCCCACCTAATTCATTTTTTATCATTTATTTATCTTGTGTTAATACCACAGTTTCCAATACAAGATATAATAAAGAACATATAATCATAATTGGAAGTCATCTAAAAACCAAAATATGAATACTATTCTTCCATTTAATGTGACATAACTACTAAATATTCTAAAATAAATTAGTAGCAATGAAATTCATCATAATACTTGAAAAAAATTTAATTAATAATTTTAAATAGTCAAATGAATTACATAACATCCAAATAATGTAAATCATATATTTATTCCATAATAATAAAATTTAATAATATCAAGAAATATTAAAATTAATAAAATTTCAAAATATTTTTTTAAATATTCTTTTTTATAGGAAAGAAATAATCGGTTTTAATTTGAGAACAACAACTCTACATTTTAGACTGAATATAAAATAAATATATACCATAGAAGTTATACATATGTCAAAAAAAATATTTCATAATTTATTTTAATGTATGTGGATATGTATAACAAAAACACCAATTATTATTTTCTACCCCTTCTTCCATGTGAATGATCACCTCTTTCTTTATTGAATAAAATAATCATTCAGTTTTCTTCACCTAAATAATTTTCAGATTATTACATCGTTATTTCATTAAACTAGCATCGTGAGTTTCTATCATATTTTATTTTTAATACCCACTTGGATATTTATTGTTTCAAAAAAATATATATATTGGTATTATTTTCTCCATACGTCAGTTAACGGTTGGACTCATGATCTTAAGTTTTCCCAAATTGAAATATTTTCCCCCTGTCACATATAAATGTTTAAGTTATTCATAACATAAATATAATATTCATTAAAATAATTTCTCAATACTAATTTCTGTATATTTATCTCCACATGAAAATTAATTATATTTATTTTAAAAAGAACATCAATATCATATACTCATATATTATACCAATGTGAACTTTAATGTTTCTTTGAATAACACTTATGTATTTCTTTTCACATCGTTGTGATCATTATATCATCTCATTTAGCTCTCTAGTGTTAAAGGGAATGATATTTTTATATCATTTTTCTCACGAGGTTACCATTATGTACCACCACTTAAAATTTACAAATTTTATGAGGTGACCCCTACATATCACTAGTTTGTGAAAATTTTATCTTTTTTTCACTATTTAAGAACATTGATATATTTGCACAATTGCAAAATGAGATTTATATACTACAATTGTTACTCATATTTATTGGTTGACCAATGCGTATGGATTTGAAAAAATAATTTTTTTTCAACTTATTTTCAATAATAATGTATATTATGACACGTATTGCATGGATGGACTATTATATATGCAATTTTGCATAAATATGGGTTATCACTTTCTTCTAAAAATTTCATCATGTTTTTTCTTAAAATTATTGACACCACTTCAAAAAAACTTTTACCTATTCAATTTTCTATTTCATGGAAACTGTAAAAAAATTTCAATATGAAATCATAAGTATTATTACATTGGACTTCCAATATCAAATTCAACATATTTATTACAGTTTTTTCATCATACTTATAGAATTTTAACTTAATTTCGAAACAATGTGGTCCTACCATATTATTCATTAGCATAAAAATTAAAAAATGTGTATTCATTGATGAGTATTCATTTTAATAATTAATTTTATTATTTCAATAAAATTCAAGATACGACCATTTAATTAAATATTAAAAAATACAATGAAATGTTTTTTTAAATCGAAAACCGAAAAATAAATGATTATTAAATTAATATTAGTTAATAAAATGAATTGAATATAAAAAAATTGGATTCATTTTTATCCTCTATTATCATCCATTCAGAAGATCATGTATATTTTTTTTCTTTTTCAAAAATGATAGTCCTTCATGGTTAAAGTGTATTACATATGACATATTTGTTTTAGATTTGAATTTGGTGACAAATGATGCTTCTATTGTATGATTCTCCATTGGGAATTCTCAATACTTTATGATTTCCCTTTAGTGATGTAATTTGTAAATAGCAGTTTGGGTCATTGAAATTAAAATTGATGTTCAACTTTTTCAACTTTATAAATAAAAAATAATCATTTTATCAATCCTTAATATGTATATTATTTTTGTTTGTATATTTGGAATCCAACATACCAATATATAAATTATAAATTTTTGATATAAAAGTAATAGATATTATCTTCTCCTGACCATGTCCTTTCATTTTCGGGTTTTAATTTCATAATTACTTTTGAATTATTAAATAAATATTTTTTATGCAAGAATTTTATTACCTACCTGTAACACCCTGACCCATTTAGACCAGAGTCAGTGCATTTATTATTACATTCTCATACTTAAAAGGAATTAAATACCAAAGTTACGATCAGTTTATTCACCATGAAGAAACTAGATACATATATGAAACTCAAATTACATTGGTAAAGGTAAAAATTACAATACATAACAAAAACTTATAAACTACATTCACGGAATCATAATAACTGATCTTCACTTCATAAACTACTAGTGGTAAACAAATGAAATGGATGATTCAAAATTCTCAGAAAGGGTTATAAATAGAAGATGCATGAATCAATAATATCTAAATCCTAAACAACTGGTAATAGTCAATATGTCATGGTGAAGAAATAAAAAAAAACAACATTAATAAACTGAGAATGAAGTAACGTCCATAGATTTTGACATAGTGAAATCTTATGGAAAGTAAAAAAAAATAATGAATAAAGAGAATGCTTATTATTTGGACATCATGTATCTAGAACATGATATAAGTACCAAGACTTAAAACATTACATAATATTGAAATAAATGAATAATTCATATTGAGGATCTTTTCAGGTTTACAGTTATATAGAATTAGGACAAAACTATTACATCTCGATTATTACAAAGTAGACAGATTTACTCAGTTTCCAATTTATCACAAAATAAAAACCCCTGAACAAAAGAGCCATGTCTAGGTCCATGACATTTCCTTGATCCCATCCTTGATCGTATTCCACTTTAAGTCCTGTGGAAAACATTTCACAAACTTGGGATGACCATAAAAAGCTCAGTAAGGGCTATAACATAATGAAAGGAAACATTAACCCATCAAAAATAAAAAACGATGAATTTTGTTTTTTAGTCATAACATACCTTCTAAAATCATAATATTTATGAATAACACATATTAATCACAATTCATTAATGTAACTTAAGGCATACATAACATACTAATATTGTAGCTATGATAGCTACACAGGGAGTCACATTTGGAATACCGGTCACAGTATATTCCCTAAATCTCTTTGGGGAAACATTCACATTTACCTCCTTCACGTTACCCAATGCATTGGAGAGCTATCTCGGGCTCACCCGCCCTAGGTTTATGATGGAACCACCTGTATACGTAACAATGTCCATGAACCATAACATAATCATAACAAATAATTTAAGTATAAAAGAAAGATAACATTCCCACATTGAAATAACAATATAACATTTTAAGATATTGAAATAATAAATAAATTCATAAGAACCATTTAAAATACAAAAATACATAAAAAGAGTGTATGGTAATTATTTTTCTTTTTAAAATATTACAGCTTGTTAAGGAAGCCATATATCAAATAATACTTGCAGTAGTGGAAAAGGTCATTGTCACTGCTTACATTAAAAAAAGAAACATTCCTTTTTTCCGTTTGGTAAAATGATTTGTAAAGAAAATATTCCATTTGAATGAAATGAAAAGTCACAGGGATTTATACACCATATAAAATAAAGTCGTGTAGAAATCAAAATATTCCTTAATGAAGGGAGATTGATACGAAGTCCCGTACTAAGATGGTATCCTTAGATTAAGGATAAATCAATTACATAATTATTTTTGACACATATAAATACACCCAATATAAGTGGATATTATGTGTAAAACAACCAGAGGTCATCCCCTCATATTCATAGCATGAAATAATCAAGAAGTAGAGGTTTAACCCAAAGAATTGAAATTGGGTTAAGAAGTTCCCCTATAAAAATTTGACAGTCTAACATCGTCACTTTAAAATTCAGAAAATGAGTTGATGAGAGATAAAAAGTGTATGTCATCACATTAAATTTACATCAATAAGGATATATAAGAACATATTCCAACATAAGAATATGTAAAATAGAATACCTAACAAAAATAAGTCTTTTAAAAAGTGGAGGGTGAAAGGTTCAATTACCAATTTGGGTAACTTTTGAAACGTACATCCAATGAAAGAAGGATCAACCAATGATGATGTAAATACCCATAAAAAAATTATATTATACAGATAATACAATAATTATCAGTACAAACACCACAAAAATGGAAATAGTGGAAAATGTAGCATGAATCTCACGGGGATAAATGTGAGATGAAAACCCCCTTACCTCACCGTAATCAATCGAGTCATATGACCAAAAGATAATAATCACAAAATGAATTACATAACACCATGAATTTTAATAGAATCATGATAATATATATCAATGGGTAGTACACAATAATCCACATTCCATAAACAGGTGGCGAACAATGGAAATCTCATGGAATTAAAGGTGAGATAGGAAATCCCTTACGAAAATTCGGCAGCCCAATAGCGCCACATAAAACATCCAAAAATGGATTGATGAGATAAAATAGGGTATATCATCATATGAAAAAAAAAATTATAGTTATATGAATATAAAATAACATCCTTGAACATAATAAATATGATTTTAAGAGAAGTGACATAAAAGAGAGTACTTAAAAGAAAAAGAGAGGTAGGATCCCTTAACTCAAGTCCGACTGGTCTTGTTCGTTTCTTTATATTCCTGAATAATAAACATTGGCCAATTTATAATTTCTTAAGGACTTTATTTAAATCATATTATTCAATTAATATCACATATTTTCATGTTATAATAATTAGTTAATTATGTTAGTTCTTTACATACGTTTTGTCAATGTTCGGTACATGAGTCAAAAATGAACATGTTTGAAAAGAATTGTCCATGTAGTTATAAATGCATCATCTCTAGAATATTATTAATGATATAAATATCATATATATCCAGTATATATATTCGTTTTGTACTATTCCATAACATTTGGAGCTAAAAAATAAATTCACCGTTCTTGGAAACAGTAGGCCGCATGTACGCTTGAACACTACATTCATTTCTTTGTCATATTAATGGAATTAAAACTAAATGAGATATATATATATATATATATTATAATTCTATTATAATATATATGTTATATAGGTCACATATGTTTATTAATTTCACTCTTTATACATTCTATGTATTGCATGGACGAGTCACATCACCTGAGGGGGCGATATTCCACACTTTCTAAAATGAAATTATCACATTTGTACAACATGAAAAGAATAAATGTATGTTTTAAATATAAAATAAATAAGAATATATAGGGAATAAAAATAATATATATCAAAAATATATATAGTACCATCATAATGGCCTCCATGAGAGGTGGTAGGAGAAGATAGAACAATCATCGTTTCGTGAGGTAGTAATTTGCTATCCACGGAAACAATATTTTATTTAACCATTAAATTGAGGTGTGTGTAAATGTAGCTATAATAATTATCATAAAAACATCCTAGTATATTGAATATACTGGTGTTTTTACAAAATAAAGGAATAAAAACAGTTTAAGGGGTTGTAGAAGCAAAATAAAATAAAAGAACATAAGAGAAGACATTACATTTAAATCAGGTAACTCCCCTTGGTTTGAACCAAAAGGGTTTCTTGAAGTTCTTTATGCCTAAGTTAAGGATTATAGGATGAAGGTAGGGGTCTTGGGTGATTGTTTTAGTTGAGTTTTGATGATCCAAAGGGCTTGAGAAGTGTTATAAATGGGTAGGATGTGGGGTCCTTTTATAAGGGAGAGGAGGGGCTCTTTTAGAAATCTTGAAACTATTATTTTATTATAAAATGATATTCGGTTAATAAAGCTCCAAAAATCATTAAAGTCAAGGATATGGTGGCCCATGTTCTAAAATAATCATCCAATAGGTATTGGACATGTTTAGGATATAGTTTTATACTTTATCTTCTTATTTATTTAATTAATTCATTAATGACGTAAACACTGCATCATAATTATGCCATAAATAAATTTATTTATATAATGTCTAAAAATTATAAAAAAACTACCATGATGTATGAAAGAGTTTTATCTTTCTAATTATTATTTATAGTAAAAAAATTACTTATATAACCACATGTAATAACTATTTTAGTAAAACAATACATGTTTGTGACATTTTTTTTACTTTAAATAAAAGGTATTAATGTCCTTATCTTACACAAGTAGCTCAATGAGGTCCCACAAATTTACCCATGGATTGACTTGGTCGGAAATGACTCATCTAATAAGGGCAGTAAAAGTGTCAGGATATTTTTATAATATTATTTTTACCTTAAATTACCATAATTTCCTCTAATCACGGTTAATAAAACTCAAAAGTTACTATTCACCAAATCTTATTTTCATCCTATTAAAAAAACTTTTACATACTAATGAAAACCATGTATTTTGGATTTTTGAAATTCAATTCATTGATGTGGTAAAATTTCATTTAAACGAAAAATTTCAGTTTTTTAACTACCACTTAGTGGTTTCACAATTCATCAAAAATTGATGTTTTTTAGAAAAATACCAAAAAATAACCCTAAGCTATACATGATATTCTAAATTTAAAAATGATGTCCATTTTAACAAATTCAAAAAATATAAGTTGAATTAATTAATTTTATAATTAATTTTCGCTGTCAAAACAAATAACATGTTTTTAATAAACAATATCTATCAAAAGATTGACACTTGTTTATGTCAAATTTTAAAGTGAAATTAATTACAATGACCACCATTGGATTAAATGGTAGAAATATATTTTAATTACACTTAAAACCTAATTAAAAATTTAATCTTACCATATTAATAAATTAGATTAAAAGGAGGTTTTGAATTAAAATACATCATTTTTCACTATTCATAAAAATGTACTTTATCGGAAAAATAACAAATATTTACACAAAGTAAATCTTGATGTCCTGATTATAAATATGGTTTTTATGTTGTCAAATCTAACATATAAAATTGACAAAAAGTATATTTTAAAAAGGTTCGCCATCAAAATGTGGTTAACCAACCTTATAAGGAATATTAGAAGATTTATGGTTAAAATTCGATTCATTCGCATTTTATGCCTCTAACAGTTATTGGATAAATGTAAAAATATTTGACAAACATATATAATCAGTTTTTAGTTAGTTATTTTCATTCCCTCCATTATAATGGCTAGGCATTAACTACCATTTAAAATAATATTATTATATTATTAGTGTGCAACGTATGATTTCAAAGAAACTTGTTGTTCTGTGTTGGGTATGAAATCAAACATATCATCCCCTTGAAGGTATTATTGATATTTTATTCACAAATATTAATAAATATGAAAATTTCATATTCTTTATTTACCTGGGATGTTACATCCTTCCCCCTTTTGGGAATTGCATCCTCAAAATTTTAAAATTAGTATCCGAAAATTCATTGAATGTCCCACATCGGAACAAGAGTCAGTAAAACTATGACTTTAAAATAAATAAAAAGAAGTACAAGGGTCACCCGAGTTACCCATACTAGGATTATATGTAGGAAAACATGGATGTGGAAAAAAAAGGGTCATGTTCTGATGGAGAGTGATAGAAAACATGTTTAGGAGAAAGTTAACCACCAGAAAATCACAAACGTCTGATGGGTTAAATGGTATTTGATTCCCCAGTTGGAAAAGATAACATACAAAATTTTTGTTTGAATTCACTTTTCATTGAGTAATTTATTTATGAGTTTGACTAAATCATAATGAAACAAACTTACTAGTCGTGTAGACTTTCATCTCTTACTAGATTTCTTACCCAAACTCATATTTTTATCAAAAGAAGAGTATTTAGGATGACTTGTTCACATTATGATCGAATTAATCAACATCTTGAGAATCACTTAACACAAAAAAGATGAACTATATATTTCCCATGTCTTGAGACCTTAACCAAAACAGAAATTGTTAGTACAAGATCAGATAACCCCCAAAAAGGATGATACTTTACAAAAATAAAAACTACTCTTAATCACCAAACTTTTTCCAAAAAAACCCAAGTTTCATCAAAGACCATCCAATAAACATCTATATATAAAATTATTCCAAGAAATCCAAAATAATAATTAAACCCAAATCTCCGAAGGATTTAATCACATAGCCTTCCAAGATAAATCTTAACATTTGTCTCCAAATAACATCAGTTACTCTTAAAGTCTCATATTGAAAAGTAATTAACCAGATCACATATCCTCCCTGATAAGTTAATCATTTCCATAGATAACCCAAATCAACTTATTCATAATTCATAAAATCATCAAACAAAAAAAATTAGTCAAACTAACCAGGGACATCACGTAGCCTAGTGGTATGTGATAAATACAAGTCGCACTTTGGTTGTGGGTTTGATTCCCGCAGCTTCGTCCGACGCGACGGGTTGTCACACGGTCTGCGTGTTATCCCTTTTAAAATCCATATAATTTTATAAAATTCAAAAAAAAGATAAATTCATCAAAAATAACCATAATATATTTTAACCATGAAGGTTATCTAAAAACAATCATCTTGCTTCCAAAATTGTATTAACTAGTAATTGCCTCAAATTCAAGGATTATATAAACCCAAATGGTTATTTATAACTATATCCACAAAAGAAAAAATAATTATTCCTTGATTAAAATTTTCATATATCAAACATCAGAGATACACATACTTTAAAATGTCTTCTAATATAACCACATCATCAAAAGAGCCTTAATAATTTTAAGAATTTCACCATTCGAAAATCATCCATAACTCTTGAATCCCTTACATATTGACTTCTTAATCATTCAACATTCTTCATGATCCATTAACCATTCCTTTCCAACTTATTCTGATATACTTCTTTACTTTCATTTGTCATTGTCAGTTTCTTCATCCTCAATAGTAATGGCATAAGTTATTGGTAAAACAATATTTGTACAATCCTGGTGATCCCATTCCCGAAACATCTTCGTAAGACATGTGTTTGCATAATGACCATGCACACCTCATTTACAACATTCAACTGATCCTTCAGAAAGAACTTCCTTCCCTTTCATAGAGTCAACTAGATTCTTCCTTTTCCCATGATGGGTTCTTACTTTATGACCTTCATTTTGACATCTATAACATCTTTATATCCCTTTTAAACATTTTCTTATGTGTTTTTTTCCACATCTTTGACACATAGGTTTTTGAACATACATACCTTTATGATTATTAACTAAACATCCGTAGGGACTTGTTTCTCGCATATATGATGCCTTATAAAAATAACTAAGGTTTAGGTGGTCAATCAAGACTCTAGATAGTTGGTTGAGAATGAACATAAGAGTTCTCATTTCATCTCCAATATCATTTAGTTGCTCGTTCAGAAAACTATCACAGTTTCCTTCACATCCACTGTTACTTTGGTGCCTGCTAGATCCAGCCATTTACTAAAACAAAAAATTTCAGTGTGATTATATCAGTAAAATCATCATATAATATTGAGGAAGATAAACAGTAATATATACTTATCTATGTTATCTCAAAGTCATTCTAACATTCAAAAATAACAATGACTCCATCCAATATACTAACCATTGTGTTTATATACAACTTTTCAATTATGCTTAAATTACACTGTAACCTCTAAATTTATCTAAACCGACCTCTGATACCAACTATAAGGACATGACCATAATACATTACATAATATTGAATTAAATGAATAATTCACATTGAGGATCTTTTCAGGTTTAGAGTTTGAGAGAATTAGTACCTAACTATTACATCTAAATGATTACTAAGTAGACACATCTACTCAGTTACTATTTTTTTCACAAAATAAAAAATCTTGAACAAAAGAGTCATGTCTAGTTCCATGACATTTCCTTGATCCCATCCTTGACCGTATTCCACATTAAGTCCTATGGAAAACATTTCAAAAACTTGGGATGAGCATAAAAATCTCATTAAGGGATATAACATAATGAAAGGAAACATTATCCCGTAAAAAATAGAAATCATTGAAAACAAAATTTTCAATCATAACATACCTTCTAAAATCATAATATTTATGATTAAAAAATAGTAATCACAATTAATAAATGTAACATAAGGCATACATAACATACTTACATTGTAGCTATCATAGCTATATAGGGAGTCACATTTGGAATACCAATCACAATATATTACCTAAATCTCTTTGGAGAAACATTCACATTTACCTTCTTCACATTAACCAATGCATTGGAGATCTATCTCGGGCTCACCCGCCCTAGGTTTATCACAGAACCACCCGTATACGTAACAATGGCCAAGAACCATAACATAATCATAACAGATAACATAAGCATAAAGGAAAGATAACATTCCCACATTGCAATAACAATATAACATTTTAAGATATAACAATAATATATCCATTCATAAAAACCATTTTCAATACCAAAATATGTAAAAAGTGTGTATGGTATTTATTTTTCTGTTGAAAATATTACGGCTTGTTAAGGAAGCCATAGATCAAATAATATTCACGGTGGAGGAAAAGGTCGTTGTCATCGCTTACATTAAAAAAAGAGACATTAGTTTTTTTTCATTTGGTAAAACACTTCATAGAGAAATGTTTCCCTGTGAATGAAATGAAAAGTCAAAAGGTATTTATACACCATATAAAATAATGTCTTGTAGAAATCAAAAGAGGCCTCAATGAAAGGAAATTGAGATGAAGTCTCGTACCAAGATGATATCCTTAGATTAAGGATAAATAAATTAAATAATTATTTGTGAAAAATATATATACACCCAATATAAGTGTATATTTAGTGTAATACAATCAGAGGACATACACACATATTCATAGCATGACATAATTAAGAAGTAGATGTTTTACCCATCAAATTGAAATTGGGTTAAGAAGTTCCCTTATAAAAATTTTACAGCCTAATAGCGTCACTTTAAAATTCATAAAATGAGTGGATGAGAGATAAAAAGTGTATCTCTTCACATTAAATTTACAGAAATAAGGATATATAAAAAAATATAACAACATAAGAATATGTAAAATAAAATACCTAACAAAAACAAGTCTTTTAAAAAGAGGAGGGTGAAAGGTTCCTTTACTGATTTGGGTAACTTTCGAATTGTACACACCATGAAAGAAGGATCAAAAAATAATGATGCAAATACCCATAAATTAAAGTATATTACACAAATAATACAATCATGGGAAGTAAACGCACCACAAAAAAGGAAATAGTGTCAACTGTAGAATGAATCTCACGGGAATAAAAGTGAGATGAAAACCCATTTACCTCAATTTAATCAATCGAGTCGTATGACCAAAAGATAATAACAACCCAATGAATTACAGAACACCATGAATATAAAAAGAATAATGATAATATATATCAATTGGTAGTACACAATACACCATATTCCATAAACAAGTGTCGAACAATGGAAATCTCACGGAATTAAATGTGAGATATGAAATCCCTTATGAAAATTCGACAGCCTAACGGCGCCACATAAAACTTAAAAAAATGGATTGATGAGATAAAATAGGGTCTCTCATCATATGAACATAAAAATTACTGTAAGAAGAATATAAAATGACATCCCCCAACACAATAAAGAGGATCTTAAAAGAAGTGACATAAATGAGAGTACTTAAAAGAAAAAGAGAGGCAGGATCCCTTACATCAAGTCTGACATGTCTTGTTCATTTCTTTATATTCCTAAATAATAAACTTTTTTCAATTTATAATTTATTAAGTACATTCATTAAAGCTTATTATTCAATTCATATAACATATTATTGTGTTATAATAATTTGTTAATTATGTGAGTTCATAACATACGTTTTGTTGATGTTCGGTACATGAGTAAAAAATGAACTTGTTTGAAAAGAATTGTCCATGTATTTATAAGTACATCATCCCTAGAATATTATTAATTTTTTAAATATCTTATATATCCAGTATATATATTTATTTTATTCTATTCCATAACATTTGGAGGTAACAATGAAATGCACCGTTCATGGAGACGGTAGGCCGTACGTACGCATGAACGCTACTTTGATTTCATTGTCATATTAATGGAATTAAAACTAAATGAGAGATATATATATTATAAATAAAGTATAATATATATGTTATATAGGTCACATAAGTTTATTAATTTTATTCTTTATACATTCCATGTATTGCATGAACAAGTCACATCACCGGAGGGGCAGTAGTCCACACTACCTCAAATGAAATTATCGCATCTTCACAACATGAAAATCATAAAGGTATCTTTTAAATATATAATACAGAAGGATAGAGAGGGAATAAATATAATATATATCATAAATAAACATAGTGACATCATAATGGACACCATGAGAGGTGGTAGTAGAAGATAGAACAATCCTCATTTCGTGAGGTAGTAATTCACCATCCACAGAAACAACATGTTCTTTTACCATTAGACGGAAGTGTGTGTAAGTGTAGTTAAAATATTTCTCATAAAAACATCATAGTATATTGAATATACTGGTTTTTTAAAAAAATAAATTATTAAATAGAGTTTAAGGGGTTGTAGAAGAAAAATAAAAAATAGAACATAAGAGAAGACATTACCTTTAAATCGGGTAACTCCCCTTGGTTTGAACGAAAAGGGTTTCTTGAAGTGATTTATACCTAAGGAAAGGCTTGTATGATGAAGGGAGGGATCTTTGAAGGTTATTTGAGTAGATTTTGGACGATCCAAAAGGCTTGAGAAGTGTGAGAAATGGGTCGGAAGTGGGGTCTTTTTATAAGAGAGAGGAGGGGCTCTTTTAGAAATCTTGAAACTATTATTTTATTATAAAATTAAATTCGGTTTCTAAAGATAAAAAATCATTAAAATCAAGGATAAGGTGGCCCATGTTCTAAATAAAATCATCTCATAGGTATTGGACAAGTTTTGGATATTTTTTTGATCATTATCTTCTTATTTATTTGATTTATTCATTAAGGACGCAAACACTGTATCATTAGTGTGTCATAAATAAATTTATTTATATAATGTATAAAAATTATCAAAAATTACCATGATGTAGGAAATCATTTTAGAATTATAATGAATATTTATAGTAAAAAATATAACTTATATAACCTCATGTAATAACTGTTTTAGTAAAATAATGCATGTTTGTGAAATTTTTATTTTTGTTTTTAATAAAAGTTATTAATGTCATTATCTTACACAAGTGGCTCCATGGGGTCCCAAAAATTGACCCATGGATATTATTGGTCCGAAATGACTCATCTAATAAGTTAAGGAAAAGTTTGATGGTATTATTATATTTTTATAATATCATTTTACTAAAATTACCACAATTACCTCTAATCGTGGTTAACAAAACCGAAAAGTTACTATTCACTAAAAATTATTTTAATCCCATTAAACCAAATTTTACTTATTAATGACAGCCATGTATGTTGTAATTTTAAATTTAATTAATAGAAGTGGTAAAATTTCATTTAAACAAAAAAATATGTTTTTTAACTACAACTAATTGGTTTCACTATTCATCAAAAATTAATGTTGTTCAAAAAATCCCATAAATTCACCCTAACCTACACTTGATATTACAAATTCAAAAATGACATCCATTTTACCAAATTCAAAACATATAAGTTACATTAATTAATTTTATTATTAATTGTCGTTGTCAAAACAAATAACGTGTTTTTAGGAAACAATATCTATCAAAAGATTGGCACTTGTTTATGTCAAATTTCAAAGTGAAATTAATTCGAATGACCACCATTGGATTAAATGGTAAAAATATATTTTAAATACACTTTAAAACCAATTAAAAAAACAATCTAACCATATAAATAAATAAGTCTAAAAGGAGGTTTTGAATTAAAATAAAGTATTTTTAACTATTAAAAACAAATGAACTTTATCGGAAAAATTAAAAAAAAATCACAAAGTAAATTTTGATGTACCGATTATAAATATGGATTTTATGTTTTAAAATATAACATATTAGATTACCAAAAAGTATATTTAAAAAAGGTTCACCATAAAAAGGCGATTAATCGACCTTTTAAAGAATATTAGAAGATTTATCCTTAAAATTCGATTCATTCGCATTTTATGCCTCTAAAATTTATTGGATAAATGTAAAAATATTTGAAAAACAGATATAATCATTTCTTAGTTAGTTATGTTCCTTCCCACCATTAAAATGGCTAGGCGTTAACTACAATTTAAAATAATATTTTTATATTATTAGTGTGCAACGTATGATTTCAGAGAAACTCGTTGTTGCGTGTTGGGTACACCATAAAACATAGCACCCCATTTATTTAAATATTGATATTTTATTCATAAATATTAATAAATATGAAAATTTCATATTATTTATTTACCTGGGATGTTACATCCTTCCCCCCATTTGGGAATTGCGTCCTCAAAATTTTAAAATTAGTCTCAAAAACTGCATTGAAAGTCCCACATCGGAATAAGAGTCAGTAAAACTATCACTTTAAAAGAAAGAATGAGAAGTTCAATGGTCACCCGAGTTAACCCATAGTAGGATTATATGTAGGAAAACATGGATATGGAGGAAAAAACAAAGGGTCATGTTCTGATAGAGAGTGATAGAAAACATGTTTAAAAGAAAGGTAACCACCAGAAAATCGCAAAATTCTAATGGGTTAAACTATATTTTATTCCCGAGTAGGAAAAGTTAAAAGACAAAATTTTTGTTTTAAGTAACTTTTAATTGAAAAATTTATTTATGATATTACCTAAATCATTAGGAAACATACATTCTTGTCGTGTAGACTTTCATCTCTTACTATATTTCTTACACAAACTCATAATTTCCTTAAAAGATGAATAATTAGGACGAATTTTTCACATTAAGATCACATTAATCAACTTTTTGAGAATCACCTAAATAAAAAAATATGAACTATATATTTTCCAGGTCTTTATACATTAAAAAAATCAAAATCATTATTACAAGATCAGATAAACCCCAAAAAGGATAATCCTTTACAAAAAGCAAGACTACCCTTAATCTCCAAAATTTTTCCAACAAAACCCAAGGTTCATCAAGGACCATTAAATAAATAGTTGTCCATAAAATTCTTCCATGTAATACAAACTAATAATTAAACCCAAATATCCAAAGGATTTAATCACATAGTCTTCCAAGATAAATCATAACATTTTTCTCCAAATAACATCAGTTACTCTTAAAGTCTCATATTGAAAAGTAATTAAACTAATCAAATATCCTCCCCGATAGGTTAATAATTTCCTTAGATAAACCAAAATCAACTTATTCTTGATTCATAGAATAATCTAACCAAAAAGAATTAGTCAAACTAAACAGGGACTTCACTTAGCCTTGTGGTAGGTGATAAATATCAGTCGCACTTTGGTTGTGGGTTTGATTCCTGCAATTTCGTCCGAAGTGACAGGTTGTCACACTGTCTGCGTGTTGTCCATTTTAAAAACCATATAACTTTATAACATTCCCAAAAAAAGATGAATTCATCAAAAATAACAATAACATATTTTAACCACAAAGGTTATCTAATAACTTCCGTTTTCCATCCCAAAATGTATTAACCGGTAATTGCCTCAAATTCAAGGATCATATAAACCAAAATGGTTCTTTATAACTATATCCAAAAAAGAATAGAAAATTATTCCTTGAATAAAATTTTCATGTATCAAACATCAGGGTAACACATACTATAAAAAGTCTTCTAATGTAACCCCATCATCAAAAAGGCCTTAATACTTTTAAGAATTTCACCATCATAAAATATACCATAACTCTTGAATCCCTTATATGCTGACTTCTTACTCATTCAACATTCTTGATGATCCATTAACCATTCCTTTACAAAATATTCTGAAATACATATTTCATTTCATTGTTCATTATTAGTTTCTTCATCCTCAAACGGAATGACATTAGGTATTGGTAAACAAATATTTGTACGATCATGGTGATCCCATTTCTGAAACATCTTCATAGGACATGTGTTTGCATAATGACCATGCACACCATATTTAAAACATTCTATTGATCCTTCAGAAATAACTTCCTTCCCTTTTTTAGAGTCAACTAGATGCTTCCTTTTCCAATAGTGGGTTCCTGCTTTATGACCTTCATTTCTTCATCTATAGCATCTTTCTGTCCCTTTTAAACATTTTACTATGTGTTTCTTTCCACATATTTGATACAAAGGTATTTGAACATACTTAACTTTATTATAGTTACTAGAACATCTGTATGGATTTGTTTCTCGCATATATGATGCCATATAAAAATCACTAAGGTTCAGGTGGTCAATCATAACTCCATATAGTTGGTTGAGAATAAACACAAGAGTTCTCATTGCAGCTCCCAAATCATTCAGTTGCTCGTTTTGAAAACTGTCATAGTTTCCTTCACATCCACTTTTACTTTTGTGCCTGCTAGATCCAGAAATTTACTAAAACCAAAATGGTCAGTTTGAGTACATCAGTAAAATCATCATATATTAATTAGGAAGATAAACACTAACATATAATTTTCCAAGTTATCTCAAACTCATTCTAACTTTAAAAAATAACAATTACTCCATCCAATATAGCAACCATCGTGGTTATATACAACTTGTAACTTATGCTTAAATAACACTCTGACCAATAATCTTATCTTAACCGACCTCTGATAGCAACTATAAGGACCTGACCTTAAAAAATTACATAATATTGAATTAAATGAATAATTCACATTGAGGGTCTTTTCTGGTTTAGAGCTTTAGATAATTAGGACATAACTATTACATCTCAAGGATTATAATGTAGAAACATCTACTCAGTTTCAATATTTTTCAAAAAATAGAAACTCTTGAACAAAAGAGTCATGTCAAGTTACATGACATTTTCTTGATCCCATCCTTGACCGTATTCCACTATAAGTCCTGTGGAAAAAATTTCAAGAACATGGGATGAGCATAAAAAGCTCAGTAAGGGCTATAACATAATGAAAGGAAACATTATCCCATGAAAAATACAAATCTATGAAAACAAAATTTTCAATCATATAATACCTTCTGAAATCATAATATTTAAGAATAACACTTAGTAATCAAAATTCCTAAATGTAACTTAAGTCATATATAACATACTTACATTGTAGTTATCATAGCTACATAGGGAGTCACATTTTGAATACCCATCAGAGTAAATTTATTAAATATATTCGGAGAAACATTCACGCTTACCTCCGTCACATTACCCAATGCATTGGAGAGCTATCACAGGCTTACCCGACCTTGGTTTATCACAGAACCACCCGTATACGTAACAATGGCCAAGAACCATAACATAATCATAACACATAACTTAAGCATAAAGGAAAGATAACATTCCCACATTGCAATAACAATATATCATTTTAAGATATTGAAATAATAAACCCAATATTAAAAACCATTTCCAATTCCAAAAAAAAACGTATGGTTTTTATTTTTCTTTTTAATACATTACGGCTTGTTAATGAAGCCATAGATCAAAAAATACTTGTGTCAGCGGAAAAGGTCGTTGTCACCGCTTACAGTAAAAAAAGAAAACTTCCTTTTTTTTTGTTAAAAGTATTCATAGAGAAAAGATTCCATTTGAATGAAATTAAAAGTAAAAATGTCTTTATACACCATATAAAATAATGTCATGTAGAAATCAAATGATTCCTCAATTAATGGATATTGAGATGAAGTCCCGTACCAAGATGGTATCCTTAGATTAAGGATAAATCAATTACATAATTATGTGTGAAAATATAAATACACCCAATATAAGTGGATATTATGTTTAAAATAATCATTGGTAATCCAAACATATTCATAGCATGACATATTGAAGATGTAGAGGTTTAACCCAAAGAATGGAAATTGGGTTAAGAAGATCCCTTACAAAAACGTGATAGCCTAACAACGTCACTTTAAAACTCAGAAAATGAGTTGAGGGGAGAATAAAAGTATATCTCATCACATTTTATTTACATAAATAGGGATATATAAGAACATATCTTAACATAAGAAGATGTAAAATAAAATACCTAACAAAAAGATGTCTTTTAAAAAGAAGAGGGTGAAAGGTTCCAATAACGATTTGGGTAGCATTCGAAACGTCCACCCCATGAAAGAAGGATCAAACAATGATGATGTAAATACCAATAAATTAATGTATATTACACAAATAATACAATAATGGAATGTGCACACACCACAGATAAGGAAATAGTGGAAAATGTAGCGTGAATCTCACGTGAATAAAAGTGAGATGAAAACCCCCTTACCTCGCTGTAATCAATCGAGTCGTATGAAAAAAAGATAATAAAAACAAATTAATTACATAACACCATGAATATAAATAGAATCATGATAATATATATCAATGTGTGGTAAAAAATACACCAAATTCCATAAAAAAGTGGCGAATAATGGAAATCTCATGGAATTAAAAGTGAGATAAGAAATCCCTTACGAAAATTCGGCAGCCTAACAGTGCCACATAAAACATCCAAATATGGATTGATGGGATCAAATAAGTTCTCTCATCATATGAAAAAAAATTAACTTAAGAGGAATATAAAAGAAAATCCCCAAATATAAGAAAGAGAATCTTAAAAGAAGTGACCTAAAAGAGAGTACATATAAGAAAGAGAGAGGTAGGATCCCTTACCTCAAGTCCAACATGCCTTGTTCGTTTCATTATATTCCTAAATAATAAACTTTGGTCAATTTATAATTGATTAAGAACTTTCTTTAAATATTATTATTCAATTAATTTCACATATTATCATGTTATAATAATTAGTTAATTATGTGAGTCAATAACATACGTTTTGTCGATGTTCGGTACATGAGTCAAAAATGAACTTGTTTGAAAAGAATTGTCCATGTAGTTATATGTACATAATCTCCAGAATAGTATTAATGATTTAAATATCATATATATTCAGTATATATATTTGATTTATACTATTCCATTACATTTGAAGATAATAATGAAATGAACTGTTCTTGGAGACGGTAGGTCGTACGTACGCATGAATGCTACTTTCATTTCTTTGTCATATTAATGGAATTAAAACTAAACGAGAGAGATATATAATATAATTCAAGTATAATATATATTTTATATTGGTAACATAAGTTTTTTAATTTCATTCTTTATACATTCCATGTATTTCATGAAAGAGTCACATCACTTGAGGGGGCGGTAGTCCACACTTCCTTAAATGAAATTATCGAATTTTCACAACATGAAAAGCATAAAGGTATGTTTTAAATATATAATAAATAATCATATATAGGGACCAAATATAATTTATATCAAAAATATATATAGTTCCATCATAATGGCCACCATGATATGTGGTAGGAGAATATAGAACAATCATCGTTTCGTGAGGTAGTAATTCGCCATCTATGGAAATCGTATGTTATTTAACCATTAAATGGAGGTGTGTGTAAGTGTAGCTAGAATAATTCTCATAAAAACATCCTAGTATATTTAAGATATTGGTTTTGTTGCAAAATAAAGGAATAAAAAGACTTTATGGGGTTGGATAAGAAAAATAAATAAAAGAACATAAGAGAAGACATTAGCTTTAAATCGGGTAACTCCGCTTGGTTTGAACCAAAAGGGCTTCCTGAAGTGCTTTATGCCTAAGGTAAGGCTTCTAGGATGAAGGTAGGGATATTGGGAGATTATTTGAGTATATTTTGGACGATCCAAAGGGCTTTAGAAGTGTGATAAATGTAAAGGAAGTGAGGCCTTTTTATAAGGGAGAGGATGGGCTCTTTTGGAAATCTTGAAAATATTATTTTATTATAAAATGAAATTTGGTTTCTAAAGATCAAAAAATAATTTAATCCAAGGATAAGCTGTCCCATGTTCGATATAAAATCTACCAGTAGGTATTGGACAAGTTTTGGATATTTTTTTAAACTTTATCTTCTGATTTATTTAATTTATTCATTATTGAAGTAACCACTACATCATCATTGTGTCATTAATAAATTTATTTATTTAATGTCTAAAAATTATAAAACAAATCAAAATTATGTAGGAAATATTTTTATCTTTCTAATTAATATTTATAGTCAAAAAATATAACTTATATAACCTAGTGTAATAATTGTTTTAGTAAAATAACACATGTTTGTGACATTTCTATTTTTACTATAAATAAAAGGTATTAGTGTCATTATCTTACACAAGTGGATCCATGGGGTCCCAAAAATTGACCCATGGATTCTATTGGTCGTACATGACTCATAAAATATGTGTAGAACAAGTTTGAAGATATGTTTATATTTTTATAATATCATTTTTTCCTTAAATTTCCACAATTACCTCTAATCGCGATTAATAAAACCCAAAAGTTACTATTCACCAAAAATTATTTTCATCACATTAAACCACATTATACTTACTATTTACAACCATGTATTTCGTATTTTTGAAATTAAATTCATAGAAGTGGTAAAATTTCATTTAAACGAAAAAATCAGTTTTTTAACTACCACTAAATGGTTTCACTATTCATCAAAAATTGAAGTTTTCCAGAAAAATACCAAAACATCTCCCTAAGATATACTTGATATTACAAATTCAAAAATTATTTCGATTTTACCAAATTTAAAAAATATAAGTTTCATTAATTAATTTTATAATTAATTCCCTGTCATCAAAACAAATAACATGGTTTTAATAAACAATATCTATCAAAAGATTGACACTTGTTTATGTCCAATTCTAATATAAAATTAATTCCAATGACCAAAATTATATTAAATGATAAAATTATATTTTAATTACAGTTTAATCCGAATTAAAAAGATAATCTAACCATATAAATATATTAGATTAAAAAGAGGTTATGAATTAAAATACATTATTTTTCACAATTCATAAAAAATGAACTTTATCGGAAAAATAACAAAACATCACACAAAGAAAGTTTTTATGTCCCGATTCTAAATATGGATTTTATTTTTTCAAATATAACATATAAAATTGACAAAAAGAATATTTTAAAAAGGTTTGCCATTAAAAGGTTGTTAATCAACCTTTTAAAGAATATCAGAAGATTTATGATTAAAATCAGATTCATTCGCATTTTTGCCTCTAAAAATTATTGGATAAATTTAGACATATTTGAAAAACATATATAATAATTTTGTATTTAGTTCTATTCATTCCCACCATTACAATGGCTAGGATTTAACTACCATTTAAAATAATATTATTATATTATTAATGTGGAACGTAAGATTTCAAAGAAACTCGTTATTGCGTGTTGAGTACGCCATCAAACATATCATCTCCTTTAAAGAAATATTGAAATTTTATCCACAAATATTAATAAATATGAAAATTTCATATTGTTTATTTACCTGTGATGTTATACATGATACCACTAAACCATCAAAACAGTTTAAGTCTGTGTGTAGAAACCCGTCTGATTTTTTGGAAAACAATTTGAAGAGTTTGTCACCAACTGATTGTCTAATGAGACCTATCGAGGCATCTAGGGGCCATACAAGTCCATGCGCATCAATACATGTACAAATAATTCTTTATACATTGATTTAATATATGATAAATATGTATTTTCAAAATCTGTATAGAGTAGAGGATACATATTCATCACGATTTCCATTGTTAAATCGACATTCCAAATAAACACCGTATGTAAAATTTTATTAAATTTAGACAATAAACATATCCATGATATGAGAATATATATATTTAATAGAAATATAATTTCAAATGAAAAGTGATCTCAAATTATTAGTTGGTACACCACATAAGGACTATTAGGTTTACAATACAATGTAAGTCACAACGAAATAGAAATTGAGAAAAGGTTCCTTACCACAATGTAATCATGTCAAATCATATGAAGAAAATGTAATAGAAATCACATGAATCATTGAATACAATTAATTTAAAGATAATAATTATATTATTTGAAAAATATTAGTACACATACACCACATTCCTGAAATAAGTGGAGAATAATGGAAATCTCGCGGAATTGAAAGTGAAATTAGAAACCCTTACAAACATTTGAGCATTGCAATGGGTGTTATTGTGAGCCATTAATGATATGTAAATGGTATAAAATAATCTATATTTAATAAGGGAATTATGGTGGAGGTGAAATAATATACCCTAACATTAGTTATTAAAAATAAAATGACACAACATTGGCAGAATTCTTGAACAAAAGTGAGAGAGAGGATCCCTTACCTTATGCTCAAAGGTGTTTTTGATTGTTCTTAATGTCTTGAATAATCAATATTAGCTTCATTAGTTAATAATTAAAAAACCCCTTCAACATTTAATTTACATTATATAACCTGATTATGTTCATAAATGGCCTTTTTGATGGGTTTAATAGGTTTTATTTTATTGTTTTCAAAGCATTTTCTCCCTTGGTTTTCATGATATGTTTACTTGTATTCATGAATCAAAGTTCGTTGTGAAATTTAGTTAACCATCCATAAATATTAATATATAATATTAGTGTCCTTAAATATATATACATGATCTTATAATGAATTTGGTTATATACCCTAAAGATGAATTATTCGATAAGTTAATGATAAACACTTGGATTCAGTTTGCTGGTTTTGTGAACAGTGGACATGGTCTGTATTATTATTCCGTATTCTGGGTGTGTAATAATTCAAGAACATTAAATAAGATAAAAAATATATATTATTATCTTTTTTAACAATTAAAATTGGTTTCATGAATAGTCTTAAACATAATGATGAAAATTGAAAAACCATATTCCTTAAGTTTGATAAATTAACACATCTCGGACGGTGTTTTCATTTATAGTATGAAAGGAGGGGAAAAGAGAGATTTTAAGGAAATAATCCATTAGCGCAATAAAAATCTTGTAAATGTATGGTACTAGAATTATCATGTCATTTGGATATGGTGAGATGAGAATAGAGGACCAAATAATAGAACATGATAATGAAATTGAAAGAAAAAGGAAGAGGGGATCACCTCTTGAGTACTAATTATTAAGAAACTCTTTAAGTCCTTTGTTTTTGGAATTTTGGAGAGACCAGAAGGCCTTGGGAGTTAGGAGAGATCATGGGAGGATTATTTGGTTGAATTTATTCATATCTTGAAGCTTGCATCATGTGGGAGGATGAGAGGGTGAGAGGTGGTTTATATAGTAGTGCGGGGAGAGTTTTCTTAATATTATAATCATTAGTTTATTATTTCTTCTCAAGAAAAGAAATAGTGAGTATTTCATGACCTAAAATTATAATAATTTCATCTGAGTTCAGGATTTGGGTTCTTAAATCACTCATGATTATAGTAATAGTTAATTTAAATTATAATATATTTATAGAGTAAATTAATGTATTTTATTATTCCCAAAAAAGTCAAGTATTTCAGAAAAATCACAAAAATTCACCCAAACCATTTTTTTACATTTAGAACAAAAAAATGAAGTATATTTTTTAAAACAAAATCATAAATATGATAATCTTAATTTTTAATTAAAATCAATATTTAAGAAAAAAATGCAGACACATAAGATATTCATCTTCATTTTTAAGGTGCCTAAATTTTATTTACACTTTCATCAGTATGGTTACCATTCAAAGGAGTCATATTACTATTAATAAGGGTTAGTTACTATTCATAAGCATATGTTACTATTCATAATGGTAGGATACTATTCCTCGAAAATTACGTTTATTCTATGATACTCAAAATATCTCCCTGAACACAACCGTGTATGTCAGATTTTAAAAATTTAAATCACAGAAATGGAAAATTTAAGTTTAATAACTAGGTTATGACTATATCCTAAAAATAACCAAGTTTTTTTCATATAGGAATGGTGATTTATGAAATATAGGATATGAATAGTATGTTTTAAGAGAAACATACCATAAAATGTTTGGGGTGTTACATTATTCCCTCCATTGGAAATTTTGTACTCGAAATTTGTCATGTTTAAAGCCCTCTATAAAGTTGTGGGTTGTTCTTCTTCATAATAATGTCATGTCCCCACTATGATTCCTCCATATTATGGTATCCCCAAAGAACCTTGGCTAGGTGAGTTGTCCAATTTCTCAATACTGGCTCCCTTGTGTCAAGAATCTCTATAGGCTCTTCACAGTATGAAAAATCAAGTTCCACTTCTGTTTCTTTAGAGTTGAGTATATGCGTTTGGTTTGGAATGTATTTGTTTAACAATGACATGTGGAACACATCATGAAATTTTAAGAGACTTGATGGAATTGATAAAAGGTAATCTACAACTCTGATTCTTTCAAAAATTGTAAATGGTTTGATTTACTTGGGGCTCAGTATCTATTTCTTACTGAACCATAAGACTCCCTTCCATCGAGATAATTTCCAAAAGACATGATCTTCCATATGGAATTCCAAATGCTTTATTTGGTTTTTAGCATAACTCTTCTCCCTAAAATTATATTCTTTAATATGGTCTTGAGTTTCTTTTAACTTTGTCCTGGTCACTTCAATAAGATCTGGCTTTTAATATTCCTGTCACCGACGTTTTCGCAACAAGATGGAGTTTGAAAACTCTTTTCATATAATGCATCATATAGATCCATTTGATTGCCAGAATGGCTAAAATATTTGTAGGAAAATTCCACCAAAGGTATGTATTGATCCCATATAACTTGAAAGTCAAAATAGAAAGATCTCAAAATGTCATCCAATGTTTGAATAGTTCATTCATACAATTTGTCAGGTTGGAGGTGATAAACAGTACTCATATGACGCTCAATATCCAAATCCTTCTATGGACTTTTCTAGAGTTTTGACATAATCCAGCGATCTCGATCAGACACTTTCAAAAGAGGTGCACCATGATGTCATAAAACTTGATTAATACAAAGTATCTCAATTCACTCATGTGGTAAATCTTCTCTTATAGCATGGAAATGTTCTGATTTTGTGAGATGGTCAAATATTTCCCATATTGCATCTTTCCTTCTAGGTATCCTATGTAGTCTAGTGAAGAAATCTATAATAATTTCATCCCAGATCCAAAATGGAATATGTAGAGATTGCATCACCCCTTTATGATATTTTCCATCTGCCTTCACTTATTTAAAAACTAGACACCTTGAAACGTAGTCATCAATTTCTCACATCATATCATCAAAAAAAAATTCCTTTAGATCTCTAAAAATAATTGTGCTACATGAATTTATAGAAAAATTTTAGCTATGAACATCATTTAATAGTTTCCTTTTTAACTCAGGTACTGATGGAATTCATATCCTCTTCCCAAAATTCATAACTCCTACCTCATACACAATTTCTTCCAATCACCTATCCTTAACAATATTTATTTTCATGTGTAGATTTTCATCCTCAGATTGAGATATTTTTATATTCTCTAGTAAATATGGTTTAACAATCATTTTAAAGAGGAAAGAAGTTTCCCCTTCCTTAATAATCACCATATCAATATTTAGTAAATCCCTGATTATAAAATCTCTCTCAATCATCATTTGGGTTTGAAGTCCACAATCGTTCCTGTATAATGCATATTCCACATCAATTGCCTTTCTTGTGTGGTAGTGTATTGAACAATCATAATTCTTGGGTTACTCAAGCCACCTACATTGCCTCATGATGAGTTATTTTTGTGTGAGAATGTACTTCAAACTCTTGGGATCTATGTATATCTCACATTTTCATTGTAAAGATAATCTATCCATATTGTTTAGAAAATATTACATCTGCTAACTCAAGAACTTGAGTTGGAAAATTTTTTCCATGATTCTTCAACTACCTTGATGCATAAGAAATAACATTATTATTTTGAATAAGGATTCAACCCAGCACATTCTTGATTCATTACTGTATATCACTAATACATCACTTATTTATGGAAGAGTAAAAGTTGGAGCATTGACCAATATTATTTTATATTCATCAAATAATTCTATACATACATTCTTTCACACAAATATAACTCAATTAAATGTGATCTTGGTTAGCGGGTTAGCCAGTCAGGCTAAATTCTGAAAGAAATGCCAATAGTAACATGATAAGACAATAAAAATGCATACCACGGTTATGTTCAATGGCATGGGACATTCATGGATTGCCTTTTTCATCATAGGATCTACTAATATTCCATCCTTATAGATAATATGGACAAGAAAAGAAACTGATTGAATCCCAAATTCAAACCTGATAAACTTTTCATATAATTCATATCATCTAAGAGTTTTCAAAATAATCCACATGTGATTCTCATGTTTTTCATTTCTTCTATAGTATATAAAGATATCATTGATAAATAAAACAATAATGTTATCAAGATGTTCCTTAAAAAACTATTCATTAATTTCATGAAAATAGAGGTTTCATTAGCTAGTACAAAAGGCATCATTGTAAAATCGTAATGCCCATACCTAGTTTGAAATACTGCCTTTAGAATATCATCTTTTCTCACACGAAGCTGATGGTATACAGATCGAAGGTCAATCTTCGAAAATTATTGTTCTCCATGATGTTGATCAAATAAATCATCAATTCACAGTAGAGGATACCTATTCATTAATGTACAAGAATTTATTTATATTTTATCAATACATTGACTCATGGATGCATATTTCTTCTTGAAAAATTGGATATTGGATTTTTATGGAGAAACACTAGGTCGAATAAATCCATTTTTCACTCAATTCCTCTAGGTTTTTCTTTAGCTCCACTAATTCCACAATGACCATTCTTTAGAGAGGCTTTGATAAATGTCTTTCACTAAGAATTAATTCAATAGAGAACTCAACTTCTCACTCTAGAGGATGTCTAGGTAAAGCCTCTAGAAATATGTCAATGTATTCTTGCACTATATGTACATCTTCATATTGAATATTCCTTTCCTCACACATAGACATTGGGTTCTCTTCCTCTACAAAAATTGCATTCAATAGTGCAACCAGGGGTGGATCTAGATAAGAATGATATGGTGGTGTTTCTTCTCTAACATTAAGGGATTATACACCAATTTCAAATATTTTATCTTATTTCTTCTTGCAATAAATCTTTTCATCATAATTTGATAGCCAATTAATAATAAGAATTATATCAAATTCAGTAATTTGGATTTTGATAAGGTTAGCGACTAAGGAACATTTATGTGTCATGAGGGGGACTAATCGACTTTCCATTGTTGTAATGATACATCCCCTTGGAGTTTTGAATAAAAAAACCATTATTAAATCCAATTGTACTAATATAATTTTCAATGAAAATTGGGAAGATATAAATGTAGGAAATGATCCAAAATCAAATAAAGTGATGGCTATGTTTAAGAAAACAATTAAAGTACATGCCACCACATGATTTGGAACATCAACCTCTGTGGTTGTAATCAAATAAGATTTCCCTTTCTATCATTCCATTTCATGAGGCAAGTTTCCTTTTCTCTTTTGACAATCATTTTCATAGTGTCCCATATGTCAACAATTGTAGCATTGAACATCATTGAATTGTTTCTTCCCATTGCATTCTTTATATCGATGGCCCTTTTTCTACACTTTTAGTAGAATCCCATGCCTTTAAAGTATTTCCCAAGATGATTCATTCCAATGTTCTCATATAATGGGAATTTTTTCGTTACATTATTCTTCTTTCGTGCTTCAACTTTTCCATGGTTATCAGAGTATCACTTATTTTATTTGTTTTTCTTAAACTAATCTGATCTTGCAAACTCCCTATCTATTTTGATGGAACATAATACAATTTCATCATATGATTAAAATTTTTGAGAATAATTTTCCATTCGAAGACATGAATTAAGACCTTCAATAAAATGATCAATCTTGTCTCTTGAGTCATGTACATAATATATGGCGTACCTGGAAAGTTTTGTGAAGGTAGCCTCATACTTTGAAACACCTCCTTCTTCCCATTTCTTTACGCCATTGTATTTCATCTTCATTTTGGTTAATTTAACACAAGGGAAGTATTCTTAAAAGAATATTCCCATAAAATTCCTCCATTCTAAATATTATATTTCTTCTTCATCCTTGGTATTCTAGATTAAGGAACACCATTGATTAGAATTACACTTGGGAAAATACAAAAATGGCACTACCTTTTCATTTTCAGTACATGTTAATTCCATGAATATCATTTTCATGGCACTTGATCAACTTCCCATATTCCACTGGATTTGTAGTCCCACTAAAAGATAGGGTATTATGCCACAAGAAATGATCCAACAAAGGTGTATCATGGTTATTCATCACATTATGAGTAAGTTGACCCAATATGGTCATGATATGATCTGTCCAACCTTAACTGTGTGGAATTTCTCAGTGGGGTAATCCCTACATTGTAAATGAGTGTTGATTACCCTTCTTTCATTAAGTTCTATTTCTAAATAAATACATACACTAGATTAGGTTATGAACCATAATTTATTTTCTTGGCTTGAAAAGTACTTAATAAATTTAAATCCTATGCATAGATAATCTCATAAAAAAAATTTCTTTGTGGAAAATGTTACATTAAAATCCTTATAAAAGGATTTTAAAGAAAATGTGAATTATCCATAGCATATCTCTTGGGATTTTCAATTACAAGAGTGCCAAAAGTCCTGTTTTCGTGTACCAGGAAACCCTAGGTTAATCCCAAAACTCCTTGTCGGCGTTTTCAATCCTTGTAACAACTGTGCCAGAGCCACCTCTACATATTTTTATCTAGACAGGGATGTATTTGATTGAAAGATCCACATAATATATTCCTTACCAAAATTCCAATACATTCATGTATGTTTCTCATCAATTTTTACCTTAGGTATTTTCCCTAATCTATAATTTCTATTCTATTTTCCATTATTTCTACTAAACATCATTTGATACCAACTGTAACACCCAGACCCCTCTAGATCGGAGCCAATAGATTACTTATTACATTGGAATGCATAAAAGAAATGAAATCCCAAAGGAATGATTAGTTTAGTAGTATTGAATAAACTAGATACATAAATGTAACTCAAATTACATTGCAAAAAGGTAAAAAATTACAATACATAATAAAAAATAATAATCTACATCCACAGAAACACAATAAGTGATCTCCTCTTCATGACCTACCAAAGGTAACCAAATGAAAGGGGTTATCTCAAATGCTCAATAAGGGTTATAAACTATGGAAGCCTGAATCAATAATTACTTAATTATAAATAACTTTTCATAGTCAATATGGCATGGGGAATAAATAAAAAAACAGATACCATTAATAAAAATAGAATGAAACTGCAACCATAGATTTTGTCATAGTGAAAACATCATGTATAATAATAATTGATAATCAATTAATAGAATTATTATTATTTGTAGGTCATGTATCTGGAACATGATTCCAATATACCATATAAATGGTTTACATATGTGGTTGGAAACCCGTCTGATTTTTTGGAAACAAATTGGTTGGGCTTTTGGTCAACTGATTGTCTAGTGAGACCCATTGATGCATCGAGGGGCTATAGAGGGACCATCACATCACTGCATATCCAAATAATTATTTATACATAGATTAAATACAATATCAATATACATTTTCAAAATCATTATAGATTAGAGGATACAGATTCATCAACATTACCATGGTTAAAACAACATTTCAAATAAACATTTTATGTAAAATGGAATATTGTTTCGAAAATAACCATATCCATGATATGAGAATATGTATATTTAATATTAACATAATTTCAAATGAAAAGTGATCTCATGTTAGCAGTAGGTACACCACATAAGAAATATTAGGTGCACAATACAATGTAAGTCCCAATGAAATGGAAATTGTGGCAATGTTCCTTACCACAATTTAATCACCTGAATCATATGACCAAAACCTAATAACCATAAAATGATTAATTTAATACCATTAATATAATGATTATAATGATAGTATATGACAAATATAAGTACACATACACTTCATTCAAGAAATAAGTGGTGAACAATTGAAATCTCAAAGAATTGAATGTGATATGAGAAAACCTTACAAATATTATTGTATGGAAATGGGTGTTATTGTGAGGGATTAATGAGAGGTAAAGGGGTATAACAACATTTTTATATCATAAGGTCAGTATGGGGGATGTTCTTGAACATACCGAAACATTAGGAATTAAAAATAAAAGGTCACAACATTGGTGGAATTCTTGAACAAAAGTTAGAGAGACGATCCCTTACCTTATCTTCGAAGGTGATCTTGAATGTTCTTAACGACCAGAATAATCATATATAGATTCATTAATTAATAATACCATAAAATAATAATAATTTAATTTATATGGTAGAACCATATTAGGTTCATTGAAGGCCTTCTTGATGGGTTTAACAGGATCAATTTTATGGTTTTGGAAGCATTTTCTCCCATGGTTTTCAGGATCCATTTACTTGTATTCATTAATGGATGTTTGTTTGAAATGTGGTTAAACATACATAATTGTTAATCTATAATATTAGTGACATTAACAAGATATAAATAATTTTATAATGATTTTGGTTATATACCACAAGGAAGACTCATTCGATTAGTTAATGATAAATGCTTGGATTTAGCTTGGTGCTTTTGCGCACAACGGAATTGTTTTGTGTTATTATTCCATATTTTGAGTGTGTAATGATTCTAGAACATTAAATAAGATAAAATACATATATGATTATCTATTTAAATCATTAAAATGGTTTCATGACCCGTCTTCAAATCGATAATGAAAATTGAAAACTCGTCTTCCTTGAGTGTGATAAATTCACACATCTCAGATGGTGTACACATTTATTGTATAAAAGGAGGGGAGAAAGAGAGATTATAATGAAATATTCCATTAGAAAAATGAAAATAAAGTACATGTATGGAATTGGAATTATCATGGAATTCATATGAGGTGAGGTGATAAGAGAGAACAAAATAATGTAACTTGTAAAAGAAATTGAATGAAAAATGAAGAGAGGTTCACCTCTGAAGTACTCTTCTTTGAGAAACTCTATAAGACATACGTTTTTGTCCGTTTGGTGAGAAAATAAGGGCTTGGACACATGGATAGGGATTGGGAAGAGTATTTAGGATACTTTAGGCAAGTATTGATGATTTTGTTGTGTGGGAGGAAGAGGGGGGGGTGAGGGGTGGTTTATAGAGTGGTGGGGAGGAGAGTTTTCATAATATTTTAATCATTAATATATTATTTCATCAAAAGAAATTAAATAGTAAGTATTACATGAACTAAAATAGTAATAAATGCATATGAGTTCATGATATAGTGTGCTTAAATCACTAATGATTCCCAGAATAGTTAATTTAAATTATAATGTATTTATACGGTAAATTAATGTATTTTACTATTCACCAAAAATTCAAGTATTTGCAAAAAATCCAAAAAAATCACCTATACCATTTTTGGAAAAGTAGAATCCAAAAATGAACTCCATTTTTAAAAAATAATTTCCTAAATATGATAAATTTATTTTTATTTAAAATCATTATTTAATGGAAAAATACAAAAACTTAATATATTCATCTTCATTTTGAAGGTACCTAAATTTTATTTACACATTCATAGGTATGTTTACCATTCATAAGAGTCATATTACTATTACTATGGGTAATATACAATTCATAAGGTTAGGATACTATTCATAATCTTACATTACTATTTACCAGAAACTAATTTAATTCTATTAGACTTTAAATATCACCCTGAACACAACCGTGTATGTCAGATTTTCAAAATTCAAATCACAGGACATAAAAATGTTTTGTTTAATGGCTAGGTTATGACTTTACCCTATAAATAACAAACTTTATTTCTATAGAGGCTCAATTATTTATGAAATATAGGTCATGAATTGAATGTATTTAAGAGAAACATACTATAAAATGTTTGGGGAGTTACACTACCCACTATTACCTAGATGAGCGATGAGGTTTATATATGTTATTACATTTTCAAAACAATGATAACCAGTGATATAAATTTTATCTATCATAGTTTTAACATAATATATATATATTTCCTTCTCTTTAAGAGTTTGAATTTATGAAATCTATTGGAATTTTTTACATCTCTTATTTTTATTTTTATCCATTATTTCATATAAACATTCTATGGGGAAAAAGTGTCATGGTGGGGGGAATTACGGAACCCATAATGTAACTATGTTAGATATATATATATCATTCATTAATAATTGGGTTTCATTCTTACATTTTTGGGATGAATTTTAATTTTTATTAAGAATTATTCATATCCAGATAGTTTGATAAGTATTTACAAAGAACATGAAACAATGAAATATATGTCAAAAATATTTTCTAAGTATCTCTTACATGGTGTTCTCATAGTTTGGTAAAACCTCAGTCAAACTGGGTATCTAAATAAAAATTAAATAAAAATTATTTTATTTGTAATATTTATGTTATTTCATCTCTCTTTTATTCCTCTATTTTATGGGGATCCACCAGACATCAGACCCCATGGTTACCCTTCATTTCCAAAACATTTGAATGTTATTTCTCATTAGATATTAGTGATTCTTTAGGTTTTCTTTAACAAGTTATTCTAATATCTTCTTCATTTCTTTATCAACCTTTTAACATTCCATATAATTTTCATGGTGAGCTATAGTTTTATCTTGAATGATTTTTATTTTTATTTTTATTATGTAACAGAATATTATGATCTTCTATGGATCCCTGCCATTCATGTTTTTTGGAATAACACATCTTGAGAATATATTATTTTATATTTAATTGGTTACTCTTTAGAATATATTTTTTTTGTGAAATCATGTTTTTATGTCTATTGGAAATGGGGGTTTCAAATATAAAATCAATATTTAGTGACTATAATTTTTGTTGTTTTATTTTCTATAGTTTCCAAAAAATCATTATTATATTAATTTTTTTCCACATTCCTTTTTAGAGACTTTATAAATGGAATTATTTCATTCAATGTGTAGGATGATATTCTTGGAATGGCTTTTTATTGAAATCTAAAATAGAACTTCCTTGGTACCATTTTAAAAAGTATAAATACTGAATAACCTAAATTGGTAGAATGGTCAAGGGTAAAGGGTGTGTTTTTTTATAATTTCAATGTTTTATAAAATATTTTATCTTAATTAATATAGAATGAATCTATATGTTCTTTAATTAGTCTATAATGGGTTTCTTTTATTAAATGTACATTTTCAATAAATTCATATTTTTTCAACTAAAGACCCATTCAAAAAATGAAATAAAATTTCTCATTATCTTTTTTATCCCTTAAACATTAGACTCATGTTTTTATTAAGTGATGATATAATATTATATGATATGATGAAAAAATGAGTATTATATTTGATATATATTATAATTGGGTTTTTTATTGAAGGGTGTTCACAGATGAGGTGTGTGTTATGATATGATTATTATTTCTTTATTTCTGATAATGAATTGAATACTCATATCCATTTGAAATATCATGGGAAACCTATTTAGGAGATTAAGTGATTTTTAATGCACTAGTAGAGATTACACACCAGATAGTGTTCCCCTTAGGGTAAGATCATTACTATGGATAACTGTTTTTTCACTCGAGGAGGCAAATAGAAAAAAAACTGAGCATGAGTGTATTTATGATCATTATCTAAATATATGATGATTTATCATTTTAGTTATTATTATGAACATCATCTAAGTGAATTAAAAATTTTATATTATAATAGTTATTTTATTCTGATATTATTCAATTATATTTTATTCTATTATGATTGGTTTATGTTATTTATGTTATGTTATTTGACTTCTTATTAGAATGTCAGCTATATATTGAATCATAACAATCTATTACTCTTTATTAATCATTATTGATATTTCCTTTTTAGTAAGTTAAATTTTATATTATGATTTGAATATTTTCCATTCATTATTGACATTGTATTTTAATTTATAATAATGTGAGATATCTAATGTATTGTTTTATAATTTTAAAACAATTAATCTTACAAAAGCATATTTCATGTTTAAAGGTAAATTGTTGTTTCAATTTATACGTGTACAATTTCTTAATAAGTTATTCATCACCTTTTGATTCAGCATTTTAATTATAAGAATTTATGATTTCATCTTTAAATGTTTTTAAATAAATTGGTTTTATAAAGATAAAGAGACTATGGGTCACCTGATAAATTTTTTATGAAACAAACATATATTATAAATATATTTTTAATTTCAATGAATTTTTCATATATTTATGCTATGAATGAATTGTAAATTGTATTTGGTGGAACTTAAGAAGACCTTTTTACTAACCCTCACTCACTGGAACCCCTCCTAGGTAGGATATGAGGGTGAGAGTGACATTTGTAGAACACCTATAATTGAATCAAATTTGGATATAATCATATAGGGTATAAAATGAATCAAATTGGATGCATTGACCTCATTATATCCTTGTACTTATCGAATAAAACCATCAATCATATCCAAATAATCCAATTTGTAGAAAATATTCCTAATCACAATTTTTACTTATATGTGAAATGAACAATAAATATCAAATTATAGAACCATATGATTTCATAAGTCTTTAGATCATCCTCTTTACTTTAATCATGATACTAAAATAATAGCTATAGTCTCCCTCAAACTATCTTGTGCAACAACATTTCATACTATAGAGGGCTGAGGACTTTGATTTACTAAATGAGAAAATAATTTTAAATCAATCAATAATCTTACATGATAAACATTAATTTGTAGAATAAAATGATATAAAATAATAGAAACAAAACCATTGATAAAAATAGAATATGATTACAAAATATAATAACTAAAATCTAAGTCCCACATTTATAATAAAATAATCCATTACAAGGTCATTCATAATGATTTTCCCTACTAACTCCCAGTCCAACCGAGGACACCAATTAAACCTTTTTTTTTGAAAAATAATAAGCCCCATAAACTTAATTACAATCAAACAGAGAAAATATGAAAAAAAAATTTATCACCCATATAACTAGCATGAAGAGTTGTTCCACCTCAATCCATTAGCATGAAATAAGGATGACCACTTTAAATATAATTAGGAATATAAGGATGAAATAAAGACAACAACACATAAATACCATCACTTCATTCCCCAAGACAACTTCCAAATCATAAATCCACAACACACATCCATACCATACCCCTTCCATGTACGTCCCCCACCGATGTTGTAACATCCACATCCCCCTCATCATAGTTGGGTATGTTGAACAAATATTAAATAATCCATATGTCCTCCTATAACCAGGAACTACCCCCAAAATGTAATCATTTTTTACCACACAATAATGTCATTTAGTACTCAGACACACACACACACCAACGAATGAATCCATTAAAACCCATATATATACACCTACAGTGATATATCACAACTCTTGCATTAAAACATTGTTCCAATATATCCTCTGAAAATCCACAAGTGAAAATATTTTACTATATCATATCCATAAAAATAATCTGAAGTTATAAAAATAACATCATATATACCAAAAATCAAATAGAAATTCCCATAAAAACTTATAATCAATGCCCTAAACCGAAACATATAAAAATGGGAGGAACACAATTAATAGCTTCACATTATAAATATATTTTATAGTACCACCATTTTCCATTTACTAGAATCATTATATTCATTTTTCCATTCAGTTAACCATATTTAATGTCAACCTATTCTTCAACCTTCTTCTCAATTCAATATGATCATTCATCATTAATCATATTCACTGCATCTATTTTTCTTTCATGAAAATATTTTCATTCATTTTTTTTGTGTTTGGAAAACATCATCAGTTATATTAATAAAATATTCATATATTTTGAGCTTATTGTATTCCAAATTACCATTTTATATAACACTATGCCATTATTATCACAAATAAACAGACCAAAAAAATATATCCACACTTACTATAGTATCCACAAAATTCTATCATAGCAACCATATTTTTATAATTTCAAAATAAACAAGATTGAAATAAGAACAAAAATACCATTTTAATTATACATTTAACATATAATATTTACCAATATCAACATAGACCTCAAAATTTCCTCCCAATTCTCATTATCATATTTAAATCATAAGTAGGTATTTTAATTTTTAAGAGGATATGAAAATTAAAATATCTTAACATCCATTTTCATCCATAGTGAAAAAACCCAGCAAAGATTATTCTAATTATAATAAGATTAGAAAATAAAAAGGAAAAAATCATAAATAGAAATAAAAATTAATGCTCCATAGATTATAGTTTTTTAAAATAAATTTTCATTACCATTTTTAGGTAATTATGAAATTATAAGGGTTATAATTTTCTTTAATAATAGTGAGATACAATAGAATAAAAACCTTGAATTTCAATCAATAAGGATCTACACATAGAAAATAACATGAAATTCTGCAACTCACAATGGAATATCATTCATATTAAAATTACCGATACTTGTTTTGTTGTATTTGTTTAATTCATTCTTCTTTAATGGAGTTTACAGATAAGATACTCCTTCATCCAAACCAATACTAAAGAAGAGTAAACAATTTCATTTGAATAAATCACAAAAATCTAGTCAAGAATAATATTATTGGACATGTAGGAAGAGTTTAGATATACCCTCCTCATTTTATCTAATGTCAGTCCTCATAAATGCTATGAAGACTATTCATCCTTCGACCATGTAATTATTGACCTTATATATCCAAGGCCAAAGGATTAGACAAATGAATCAAGAATCAGTATGAAGAGAAACCAAGATCACCATAGTTCTATGAGAAGTTAAATATAGAGATTGAAATACATGATAACACCTGGATTTATTATAGAATTAGAAAATTATTGAATCATTATATGAAAATAATAATTATGGAACAATGGTAATTATTAATAAGAAAACTCAAAAATCACACTGTGATATCCCTTATCATTCCTCTTGTAATATGTAGTCCACTCTCTAAATTTTAATATGGTTGATAGAGGTAACAGAATAATTAATATAACAATGATAAACCAAAAATGTTCTATAAAACCACAATATAAAATTTTGGAATTACTTTTAATTATCATGATTTTTTAAATTATGTGGATTGTTGGTTAGAATACCCCTTCAAATAATAAAATATGATTATGTCAAAAAATGAAAATGTCCAATTATATGGAAATGGGAAAACTATTATTTATTTGAATGATATTTTTTATGAGGTTTGTAATATTATGTTTTACATAAAACAATCTTATTTATAATAGTTATATTCTTATTTATTCAAGGATCAACTTTTATGTATTCTAGTTTATTAGAAGATATTCCAATAATGATACATACAAGTCATTCTGCAACATCGTGTGATACATAATGTCTCATTGTTCAAAGAATGCTAATATTAAAGGGTCATTTATATATAAATGGTTTATATATAATGATCATTTTTTTGTGATAAATGGTGATAAATAAGTTTCATTTTTAATAAAATGGGTGATATAATATGACTATTTCCCTAAAAATGGGTGATATATAAGCCCTAATTCCATAAAAAAGGTTATATGTAAGGGTCATTTGATAAGTAAGTGTATATATAAATTTTTCCAACAAAGTCAATTACAAGGAACTAACACCACATAATATAGAACTACAATCTATTAAATAAAATCATATATTTATCAATAACAACATTCATTAAACCTTATGCAGACACCTACAACACCTAAAAGAATAAAACTAATGGTAAAATATAATAAAATACATTATATAAAATTCCTCTCAAATTATAATCATCCTAAAATATAAATTTATAACCAATAAAAAGAAGAAAAATTCATTTCCATTAATGCCGGAAAACCCTTAAAACCAAAGGGCATAGAACTAACACCCTTAATGTAAGGGATAATCCTTCACTGTAACTCTCTAGAAAAATAACTACAAACCTAAATAGTAAGTGAGATACATCTAAAATTTGGAAATCCACTTTTAGATTAATTAATCACATAACTTACCATCCTTACTCAAAACCAACTCTTTACTGAATACTCCATTCACATCAACCATGTTTCCAAATAAGCCCTTTGAAAAATCACATCTTTTAGTTCAAAGTTTTTTAAAAAATAGCCTTAATTTGATTAAAAAGTTAAAAAAATTATATAAATTTAAATGAATAAATATTTTAAAATAATTTAAAAATACACCATAGCGAGTTTAGTGAAATTACCTGGTTCACCTCAAGAAATTCTTATAGCCAATACTCTATAGATGATTGAACAATAAGCTAAATATCTGAAAATTCAATCAGATATTTTACAAATCATTTCCTCATAAATGGATTTATTTACTAGTAATATGAATCCTCAAAATATGATCCCACGAGATTTAAGATTCACCATATATCTATAATATCAATTTAATATCTTTTTATTTTAAAACATATACCCATAACTCAGAGCATTCATCACAACCTTACCATCACTCATAAGGGTCCTTTGTCAAAATCTCTCTTTAGGGGTAATAATTTTTACTTGATATATTCTTGATATGTAAACTATTTTATTAAATGATCTTAAAATCAAATAAAATATGCTAAATATCATGCCTCATGGAAGAGAAAAAATGCTACCACTATTTTTCATTGCTAAAAAACAAAAAAAAGACTAGTTTTGTCTATAAAATGATTAAAAAATATACACATGCTCTCCAAACCAATTAATTATCAATAAGAACATATATATAATAAACCATATAACCTCAGGAAATGAAATCATTAATGAAAAATTTAGGAAATTCATCCCATGACACCCCTTAAAGTATTCCATGGTTTATCCCCCATCATCCTTGTGCCACCTTACAAAACAAGATAATCGATAATGAAACTCAGATATAATCTAGTGAATTGAAATAATCAAAGGAGAAAAATAATTTATTCTAAATAGTTCTAATTATCAATGATTGTTAACCCACCCTGGAATAATGATTCTTATTTTCCATTGAAACCGTAACAACTCCATATCACAATATTACTCTTTCCCCTACCCATAAAAAACATCTCGATCAAATTTTGATGGGTAACCATTAAATAATATATATATATATATATAGATAGAATAAACTATACATAGTATAGAAACATCATTGAAGAGCGTAAAATATCACAGAAAAATACATCAAACAAGATGGGGCTATTTTTAATGGAAGCTTCTAATATGAATTCGCTGTGACATTTTGAGTTGATGTAGACCAGCATTCCAATGGAAATAATCTACTAGGACTTTTATAGAGATACAATGCAATGCATATTTTTTAGGTTGATTAGAGTTCAGGATCATATACAACATTGTTTTTGAATTATTTCTTTGGGAACATATTATTTATTTAGTTCTTATTTGGGAATATGTCGAAAAACTTATTATGGGGCTTGTAACCCATGTTCAAATGATTTCTCATTATAATATATTTATGTAATTATCTATGACGTATAACTAGTCATTAATCTATGTGACAAACATTATGTATCAAATAATCTCAATACAAGTAACCATTTATATGTATCAAAGTTTCTCCACCTTATTTAAATCATGTAGTGACGTTTAATTTGTGGATATAATCATGAAATACGACACATAGGGAACTCAAGAGTTTATCTTCACATAGGGAAGTAGAATGTGTTTTTGTTGTTGTGATTGTTCCCATAATTATGGATTCAAACAAATACCTATAAAGGTATTCAAGTCCCACATAATTTGGATCCCAAAAATGGGGAACACTATGTATTGTATAGTAATGAAACAAGGACAATTTGATGTATTTTAATGTTATACAGAGTGGACTTGTAACACCCGAGACTTTTATGTTATATAAATCATCAAAGGAATCTTTTTCTACACAACACTTTCTTGGATTTCTTTACACAAAATCGCGACCTTCCTCGAAAGCTTGCGTCGTACGCAATACCGAATTTCACTAAACAATGATATGCTATTAAAATATTATTAAAACTAGCCGTTATGAATAGTAATAACCACTTTTTTAAATTTTATAAATTTTGTTTTTCAAAATGGATTTCATTTTTGGATTCGGAATATCGAAATTAGCCTAGGGTGAAATTTTGGTATTTTTCTGAAAACTTTCAATTTTTGATGAATAGTGAAACCAGTAAGTGCTAGTGAAAAAACTGAATTTTTCGTACAACATAATTTTACCGCTTCTGTGAGTGGAATTTCAAAAATCTGAGAGACACGGTTGATGTTAGTAAGTAAAATGTGGTTCAATGAGATGAAAATAATATTTTGGTGAATAGTAACTTTTTACCTGTTTTTACCACGGTTAAAAGTAAATACGGTAATTAAGGGTAAAAATGATATTATTAATACCCTAACACATGTCCTAATTCTATTGTACAAGTGTAATTCGACCAAAAATAACCTTAGTAATAATATATGGCCATTTAGGCCCAGTTGGATAGATTAGGACATTTATTATTAATTTATTTAAAGAGGGGTTAAAATAGTTAAAATCAAAGTTTAATAAGTAAATCATTTTTAATATGGGGTTATATATAAGATAAATTCGACTATAAATATTCATTAGAAATCTAAAAAGATTTCCTACATAATGGTATTTTATTTATAATTTTTAGACATTAAATAATTTAATTAATGTATGACACAAATATGATGTAGTAATTATCTTATTAATGAAATACTGACATAATTGATGTTATAAACACCAAATTAAATGTAATTTGAGACTTTTTATGAATTACACTAATTTTCTAGATTAATGTGACATGTTAGTGTTGATTTAATTAACTTTTTTTCTGAATAAGCATTCTGTTAGGATTTTCACAAAAATTAATTACTAAATAGTGTCAAAATTGATATAAAATAGTTTTTAAAACAAATATTATATTAGTAATTGTAATTTTATTCCTAAAAATCTAAGGTTCGTCCAGATGACTTAGATACGGTTATATATATTAATAATAAACAACTTGGGGTTCTTTTGGCTGCTTATAGTAAGTTTATTAACCTTATAGTATAAGAACACAAAAAGACACGTTAAAAGTAAAATTATTTAACTTAATGTTAAATCTAAATGATAAGGTTAAAATAGGAACCTAAAAATGTCTAAATTCTATTGGATGAGAATATTTCGACCCATCCCCACCGTAGCTTTGAAATAAATCAATTTGGAGCTATTTAAAACCGAACTTGACTTTATAATAAAATAATATTTTTAGTTTTTCCAAAGGAGCCCCTCTCCTCCCTTATAAAAGGGCACCTCCTCCCCCTCTTCCTCACACCACTTTGAGCCTTCAAGCTCGGCCAAACCCTACCAATTTCTTCTCTCCACTTCCCTAGAAACATCATAGAGGTTCTTTCTTTCTTCAAAGACCTATTTTAGTACCCTAAAAGGAGGTTTCAAAGAATCACTTCAAAGAAGAGGTAATGTCCATTACCGATTCATTAATCTTTATTTCTTCTAACACTTCTTCTTCTTTAGTTGTTTAATAATGAAGTAATAACATCAGTATCACTCATATACTGATATATTATTATAAGTATGAAACAACTCTATTTCACCATCTATCCATCCTATGGAAAAAGAAACCACCGCGTGTGCGTATGTACGGAATACCGTCTCCACGCAGTGGTGTAATCTATTTTCCACCACCACCTTACTTGGATGGGTATAATGGTGTAAATAATGACTATATATGACTATTATAAAGTGATACTGATTCTGAAATAGTATACATACACTCCAATACAATTCCACGATCATAGGAACTATATCATCACTCGTGCGTACGTACGGAATACCGTCTCCACGATGTGATGCGACTCGTTCTACATGAGCTTCATTCCATAATGATTATATAAATGAATTGAATGAATGAATATTATATATATTACACAAATACCCTTCTGAAAATGTGTTATCTATAACCTAAAGAGAAGAATAATAATTTATTTGACAAAACACACAAAAGAACAAAAAGTTATAAACACCCGAATAACAAGTAGCAATGAAATATTACTACTAAGAAGCTAAGAATATGACCATATATGATATCATAAAAATAATTATGTTTCAGGAATAAGTCAATATCATTATTTAAATCATTATACAGGAGGTTCAGACACGTACAAAGCATATTGGACCTAAGGTAAGGGAAATATCACAATCTCATTTTTATCCGAGATTTTTTATACATTAGTATTTATTGGGGTGTATATTATCATAAAAATCCATGTTTCCTCAATATGTAATATTATTTCCATCCACCTAAAATTGTTTAAATACAATTTTACCCTTCGGTGAGTTTTTAGTAAAGGATATGAGTGGAATCTTTTGTCGTTTTTCGTACGAGGTACTTTTTGACTTTTCCGACAAAAGAACGAAGAATGTTTTTTCTAAACGTATACGGCATGAATGTATTTTTAATAAATTATATCCAAGAAGCTTACTTTAGAAGTTTTCAAGTTTATTTTTAATCAAATTCTTTTAGTTTAGAATGTTACGACATGTTAATAAAGGAAATGTGTTTTTTTGAAGCAGAAAGGGTATTTTCCCCAAGAATGGAGTTCAAGTGTTTTATCGAAATTATTTTCCATATAAGATAATATAGGGTTCTATTTCTATCCCTATTGTTACATTGATTTGATTATGTTGTGATGGAATTATTTTTATGAATTCCTTTATCTTATATGAATTGTTTTATGATGTCATGTTGTTTAAGAATCCCATTTTTATTATATGGACTATGAAATGATGTATGGTTTATGATTTTGTGGCACACATAGGAATGGTATCATTATGAGATGGGTGGGACCTATATCTCCATGCAATGCATTGGGTAAATATTTTATATCTCATGAGATAGACATGGCTGGAACGGTAGGTTATACCGGTTCAGTGAAACAGGACTGAAACGAGGAGTGAACTCAGTTCAGAAATGGACTTTGTCCACTAAGATAGTCTTGGCAATGAGTCTTGACTAATAAGAAATGATTCTCTATGATTATATGTGTATGACACAAAGTTTAATGTTTTAAGTTATGATTATTGGGATTACATTTCACTACTATTATTTATCCCATGTTATGAAATTATGATCTCTTTTGCAGGTTAAGATTTCAAAAAGTTATGTGCTTATGTATATGATGTGATTGATATTTCTTTTGTTTACCCTTACTGAGAATTTGAGCTCACCATTTTGTATGTTTTATTTCCCCAGTTCAAGAAGAAGGTTATTAAGTAAAATATGCCAAAAAGGGACTCTAGATATGATGAAATAAATAGGAGGAAAAGTAGATGCTTTATGATCCAGTTGTTTATGTTTCCCAGTTTCTAAAGAAACTATACCTATATGGTCCTTTCTTGGTTTTGTTATATGTTGTAATAAGTGTGCTTCAATTCTAAAGTAATAACAATGAATTTAATGTTTGGGTCGTTATAGTTGGTATTAGAGGAAAGGTATGGTCAACCTTTGGAAACAAGGATGTGAAAGCCTTAGTAAGAACCCTAAGGATAAGTCTAAGCATAGAAAAAAATCTTAGTGTTTTAGAAATGGCCATGAATAACCTAGGATAAGACCTTAATTTTGAAATTTTATACTTGATTATGTGGGTTTCCTATTATAATTAGTGTTGCTCACACTATTCTTCTTGGTTTTAGCCAATGGCTGGAACCTGAAGGAACCATGTTAATGCGGAATGCGACGAGCAATGCAATGATTGTCCCCCTGAGCAACCAAACGTTATGGGAGATAGAATGCAAAATCTTGTAGCCATGCTCACAAAACATTATCAAGCTATGAATCATGCATGACTTCGAAACGAGAAAAGGAAGGAGCAACATTATGTTGACTCCTTCATGAGACAGTGTCAACCTTCATTCAGCGGGTCTACTGATCCATTAGTTTTTGAACAATGGATTAGTACTAATGAAAAGATATTTTCAGTTCTTCAATGTTATGAGCATGATAAAGTCATCTTAGCAGTGTATCGTTTGGAAGGTGATGCTGATCAATGGTGGAATCATATTAAGAATATGAGGCAAAGGGATGAAATTGAGTCCATGGAATGGGACGAGTTCAAGAAATTATTTTTCAATAAGTACTTCCCTCGTATTCTCTGAACAAAGATAGAGAAAGAGTTTCTTGAACTGAAGCAAAAGGATGATGAATCTGTTGGTACCTATGAAGCAAATTTTACAAGACTTGCAAGGTACGCTTCTGGTATTTTTATCCAACATGAGAGTAAGATCGATCGATTCATTGTGGCTTAAAAGCAAGTCTTCGAAGGTCCTTATCCATAATGGACTTCAATAGCTATGAGGAAATCATTCGATGTGCTCTCAAAGTTGAGATGGATATTGGAGTAACCCATCAGTCATATGGGTTTGATAAGAAGAAGAAAATGGAATTCAAAGGAAAATATAAAGAGCACACTGAAAAGAAGATGAGCTTTCCCTTATTCTCAAAGTGTGGAATGAAACATGGAGGGAGTTGTCTTAAAAGGAAAAGTAAATGTTTTAAATGTGGAAAGGAAGTTCATTGGGCATTTTAATGCCGCGATTATGGGAAGAAGATGTCTAACGATGCAAACAAAGGAAGGGATACACAGAATGACCCTACTACATTTCAATGTTTCAAGTGCAAGGAGATGGGACATTATGCCAATAAATGCCCTAATCCAAGGGTTGATGATGATGGTCGACGTCAACAAACTCTTAAGGCTAAAGACAAAGGAAAGTCACATGCAATTTCTATCAGCGATGTGGAGTACGATAACGATGTGGTGAAAGGTACACTTACCATCAACTCTAAAGTAGAAAATGTTTTATTTGATTATGGATCCACCCAATCCTTTAATTCTGAATAATTTTCTAAGGGTATCATCGTATTACCTTAACAATTAGATGTTGAGTTAGTTGTGAAAACACCTAATGGTACAACAGTCGCATCAAATGTTTTTATTTCTTCTCTGATTGATGTTTTTGGGAAAGTGCTTCTTGAAAATCTTGTGATCCTTCCTATAGTGGAATTTTATGTGATTCATGGCATGGATTGGATTTCTCTACATGGAGCTCATATCAATTTCCAAAGAAGGGAAGTCACATTTCATATTCCAGATCAATCTATGATCGTCTATCGATGCATGGATGAACATAACCTTCCAGTGGAAATTTCTTCCATTTTATGGGTATTGATTCCACTAAATGAAGGTTATTTATCTCAAATGGTTGGTTAGAAACTCACGATAAATAATATGCCCATTGTACGAGAGTTTGATGATGTCTTTCTGGAGGAATTACTGGGTCTTCCACCGAATCGTGAAGTTGAGTATTCAATAGAACTCGTACTGGGTGCTTTGCCTATTTCAAAGACACCTTATAGAATGGCTCAATTGAGTTGCAGGAATTGAAGAAGAAACTCCAAGAGAATCTTGATAAGGGGTTCATATGCCCTAGTGCGTCACCTTAGGGAGCACCTATTCTGTTTGTTAAGAAGAAAGATGGATAAATGAGACTCTGCATTGATTATCGAGAACTTAACAAGATCACTATCAAGAACAAATATCCTCTCCCGTGCATTGATGAATTCTTTGACCAACTATGCATAGATCAATACTTTTCCCAGATTGATCTTCATTCAAGGTATCATCAATTAAGGGTCAAAAGGGAGGATATACCAAATACGGCTTTTCGTACAAGGTATGGACACTATGAATTTATAGTGATGCCATTTGGTCTTACTAATACCCCTGCTATCTTCATGTATCTAATGAATGGAGACTTTAAAGACTATCTTGATCAGTTTGTGGTAGTCTTTATAGACGATATGCTTGTCTATTCAAAGAGGAAGGAAAAACATGAAGATCACTTGAGAATTATATTGAATACCCTGAGAAAGGAGAAGCTTTATTCCAAATTTACCAAGTGTGAATTTTGGCTTCAAAAAGTTGCATTTTTGGGTCACATAATCTGAAAAGAGGAGATATCTATGGATCTAGAAAAAACAGAGGTTATCGAAAGATGGTCGAGACCAACAACAGTAACCAAGATCCGAAGTTTTCTTGGTTTGGATGGATATTATAGACATTTTGTGAAAGATTTTTCACGATTATCTAATCCACTCACCATGTTGACTCCGAAAGAAGTTAAGTTTGTTTGGACTGAGTAATGTGAAGAGAATTTCAAGGAGTTGAAAAATATGTTATCTAGTGCACCTGTGCTCACATTGCCTTGTAGTGGAGAAAGGTTTGTGATCTACAGTGATGAATCCAAGAAGAGATTGGGGTGTGTTCTTATGCAAAATAATATGGTGACAGCTTATGCCTCACGACAGTTGAAAATCCATGAGCAAAATTACCGAATACATGATTTGGAGTTAGCTGTGGTAATCTTTGCATTAAAGATTTGGAGGCATTACCTTTATGGTGAAAGGTGTGATATTTATACTGATCATAAAAGTTTAAAGTATATTTTCACACAAAAGGATCTGAATATGCACCAAAGAAGATGGTTGGAGCTGATTAAGGATTACGAATGCTCAATCTATTACCACCCAAGGAAAGCAAACAAGGTGGCAGATGCATTAAGTCGACAAGACCATGCTAGTTTATCCATGATGAGGATAACTAAAGATACAACATTTATGGATTTACAAAGGATGGGTCTTGGAATTAAAAAGAAAGGTAAAAATCATATCTTTCTCAAATGAATTTTCAACCATCTATACATGTGAAGATTAAAGAGGCACAGAAAGAAGATGTAGAGTTACAAAAGATGGTGAGAAATGTTCCTGAATTCAACCTTGATTGTGATGGGATAATAATGTTCAGGAATTGGGTTTGTGTTCCTCTGATCCCCGAATTAAATAAGGAGCTGCTGGATGAGGCTCATAGTTCTTTATTCTATATTCATCCTGTAAGCACGAAAATGTATAAGGACCGGAAAGAGTACTTCCGGTGGGATGGAATGAGAAGAGATGTTGCTGAATATGTCTCCCGATGTTTGGTTTGTCAGCAAATTAAAGCTGAGAGACAGAAGTCTAAGGGGATGTTACAACCATTACCCATACCCGAATAGAAATGGGAAAACATCAATATGGACTTTATCACAGGACCTCCTAAAACATCCAAAGGCAATAATTCTATCTGGGTCATAGTTGATCATCTTACAAAGTTTGTACACTTCATTGCTATTAGAGAGGATTTCTCTCTGGATCAGCTTGCCATGATATATGTAAAGGAAGTGGTAAGATTACATGGAGTACCACTTTCTATTATATCTGATCGGGATCCGAGATTTACCTCGATGTTCTGGTGAAGTCTTCAGCATACTATGGATACAGAGTTGAGTTTCGGAACTGCTTATCATCCTCAGACAGATGGTCAGTCTGAGAGAACAATTCAAACTCTAGAAGATATGTTGAGAGCTTTCTCTATGAATTTAAATGTGGTTGGGATCAACACCTACCTTTGGTGGAATTTTCTTATAATAATAGCTTTCACTCTAGTATTCAGATGTATCTTTATGAATCTCTCTATGGAAAGAAATGCAGGACTCCATCTTGCTGGGATGAAGTTGGGGAAAGAAACCTATTAGGACCTGATCTCGTTGATGAAATGGCAGAAAATGTTAGATCTATTCAACAACACATAAGAGCAGTTCAGAGTCGAAAGAAAAGTTATACCGACAACCGAAGAAAAGACTTAGAGTTTTAAGTGGGTGATAAAGTGTTCTTAAAAATATCTCCCAGGAAGAGGGTTATGAGATTTGGAAAGAAGGGGAAGTTGAGACCTAGATATATCAGCCCTTTAGAAATACTGGATCATGTTGGGAAGGTAGCTTACCGATTGGCGCTTCCACTGAATCTCTCTCAAGTTCATGATGTGTTCCATGTATCTCTCCTGAGAAAGTACATACCTGATCCTTCACATGTACTCAGCTCAGAAGTTGTACTGCTGGAGCAAGATCTTTCTTATGAAGAACAACCGATAGAGATTCTAGATCGTAGAAAAAAAGTCCTACGAAACAAGACCAATTGATTGGTGAAAGTGTTATGGAGGAACCACCAATTAGAAGAAGCTACATGGGAGCTTGAGGATATGATGAGGGAGAGGTATCCTCATCTGTTTGTTACAAAGTGATGAATTTCGAGGGCGAAATTCATTTTAATGGGGGTAGAATGTAACACCCGATACTTTTATGTTATATAAATCATCAAAGGAATATTTTTCTACCCAACACTTGCTTGGCATTCTTTACACGAAATCGCGACCTTCCTCGATAGCTTGCGTCGTACGCAATACCAAGTTTCACTAAACAATGATATGCTATAAAAATATTATTAAAACTAGCCATTATGAATAGTAATAACCAATTTTTGAAATTTTATAAATTTTATATTTCAAAATGGACTTCATTTTTGGATTCGGAATATCGAAATTAGCCTAGGGTGAAATTTTGGTATTTTTCTGAAAACTTTCAATTTTTGATGAATAGTGAAACCACTAAGTGGTATTTAAAAAACTGAATTTTTCATAAAACTTAATTTTACCGCTTCTGTGAGTGGAATTTCGAAAATCCGAGAGACACAGTTGATGTCTGTAAGTAAAATGTGGTTCAATGAGATGAAATTTTTTTTGGTGAATAGTAACTTTTTACTTTTTTTTACCACGGTTAAAAGTAAATAGGGTAATTAAGGGTAAAAATGATATTATTATTACCCTAACCCATGTCCTAATTCTATTGGACAAGTTTAATTCGACCAAAAACAACCTTAGGAATAAAATATGACCATTTAGGCCAAGTTGGATTACATTAGGACATTTATTATTAATTTATTTAAAGAAGGGTTAAAATAATTAAAATCAAAGTTTAATAAGTAAATTCATTTTTAATATGGGGTTATTCATAAGATAAATTCGACTATAAAAATTCATTATAAAGGTAAAAATATTTCCAACATAATGGTATTTTATTTGTAATTTTTAGACATTAAATAATTTAATTTATTTATGACACAAAGATGATGCAGTAATTATCTTATTAATTAAATACTGACATAATTGATGTTATAAACACTAAATAAAAGTAATTTGAGACTTTTTATGAATTACAATAATTTTCTAGATTAATATGACATGTTAGTATTGATTTAATAAACTTTGTTCGAACTAAGCATTCTGTTATTAATTTCACAAAAATTATTTACTAAATAGTGTCAAAATTGATATAAAAGAGTTTTTAAAATAAATATTATATTAGTAATTCTTATTTTATTCTTAAAAATCTAATGTTCGGCCAAATAACTTAGATAAGGTTATATATTTTAATAATAATAAACTTGTGGGTTTTTTAAGTTTATTAACCTTAGAGTATAAGAACACAAGAAGACACAGTAAAAGTAAAATTATTTTACTTAATGTTAAATCTAAATGATAAGGTTAAAATAGGAACCTAAACTTGTCTAAATTATATTGGATGAGAGTATTTAGACCCATCCCCACCTTAGCTTCGAAATAAATCAATTTGGAGCTATTTAAAACCGATCTTGACTTTATAATAAAATAATATTTTTAGTTTTTCCAAAGGATCCCCTCTCCTCCCTTATAAAAGGGCACCTCCTTCCCCTCTTCCTCACACCACTTTGAGCCTTCATGCTCGGCCAACCCATGTCAATTTCTTCTCTCCACTTCCCTATAAACATCCTAGAGGTTCTAGCCTTCTTCAAAGACCTATTTTAGTACCCTAAAAGGAGGTCTTAAAGAAGCACTTCAAAGAAGAGGTAATGTCGGTTACCTATTCATTCATCTTTAGTTCTTCTTCCACTTCTTCTTCTTTAGTTGTTTCATTATGAAGTAATAAGATCAGTATCACTCATATACTGATATGTTATTATAAGTATTAAACAACCCTATTACACTATCTATCCATCCTACGGAAAAAGAAATCACCGCGCGTGCGTACGTACGGAATACCGTCTCCACACCGTGGTGTAATCTATTTTCCAACACCACCTTACTTGGATGGGTATAATGGTGTAAATAATGACTATATATGACTATTATAAAGTGATACTAATTCTGAAATAGTATAAATACACTCCAATACAATTCCACGATCATAGGAATGATATCATCACTTGTGCATACGTACGGAATATCGTCTCCACGATGTGATGCGACTCGTTCTACATGATATTCATTTCATAATGATTTTATAAATGAATTGAATCAATTAATATGATATATATTACACTAATAACATTCTGGAAATGAGGTATCTATAACCTAAAGAGAAGTATACGAATTTATTCCACAAAACCCGCATAAGAACAAAAAGTTATAAACACCCGAATAACAAGTAGCAATGAAATATTACTACTAAGAAGCTAATAATATGACCATATATGATATCATAAAAATATTTATGATTCTGGAATAAGTCAATAACATTATTTAAATCATTATACATGAGGATCGGACACGTACAAAGCATATCGGACCTAAGGTAAGTGGAATATCATAATCTCATTTTTATCTGAGATTGTTTATACTTTAGTATTTACTGGGGTGTCTTTTATCATCCAAATCCATGTTGACTCAATATGTAATATTATTTACATCCACATACAATTGTTTAAATCCAATTTTACCCTTCGGTGAGTTTTTAGTAAAGGATATGAAAGGAATCTTTTGTCGTTTTTTGTATGAGGTACTTTTTGACTTTTCCGACAAAAGTACGAAGAATGTTTTTTCTTAACTTATACGGCATGAATGGATTTTTAAAACATTATTTTCAAGAAGATTACTTTACATGTTTTTAAGTTTATTTTTAATAAAATTCTTTTATTTTAGAATTGTACGACATGTTAAGAAAGGAAAGGTGTTTTTTTGAAGCAGAAAGGATATTTTCCCCATGAATGGAGTACAAGTGTTTTATCAAAATTATTTTCCATCTAAGATAATATGGGGTTCTGTTTATATCCCTATTATTACATTGATTTTATTATTTTGTGATGGAATTAATTTTATGAATTCTTTTGTCTTATATGAATTGTTTTATGATGTCATGATTTTTAAGAATCCCATTTTTATTACATGGATTATGCAATGATGTATGGTTTATGATTTTGTGGCACACATAAGAATGATATCATTATGAGATGGGTGGGACCTATATCTCCGTCCAATGAATTGGGTAATGATTTTATATCTAATGAGATAAACATGGCTAGAATGGTAGGTTATGTCGGTTCAGGGAAACAAGACTGAAACGAGGAGTGAACTCGGTTCAAAAATGGACTTTGTCCACTAAGATAGTCTTGGCAATGAGTCTTGACTAATAAGAAATTATTCTCTATGATTATATGTGTATGCCACAAAGTTTCATGATTTATGTTTTGATTATTGGGATTACATTTCACTATTATGATTTATCCCATGTTATGAAATTATGATCTCTTTTGTAGGTTAAGATTTTCAAAAGTTATGTGCTTATGTATATGATGTGATTCATATTTCTTTTGTTTACCCTTACTGAGCATTGGAGCTCACCCTTTTGTATGTTTTATTTCCCCAGTTCAGGAAGAAGGTTATTAAGTAGAATATTCCAAAAAGGGACTCTAGATATGTTTAAATAAATGGGTGGCAAAGTAGATGCTTTATGAACCAGTTTTTTATGTTTCCTAGTTTCAAAAGACACTATACCTATATGGTCCTTTCTTGGTTTTGTTATATGTTATAATAAGTGTTCTTAAATTCTTATTTAATAACAATGTATGTAATGTTTGGTTTGTTATAGGACTAATAGGTAAAAGGATCCAAAAATGGTTTGTGTTAGTTATATACATTAGGGACACTTTCTGGGTTATCTTCATGGGAATATATACTTTTTATAATATCTGGTTTGTTTTGGTTGGTGGAAATATGGAACAATGATCAGCATATGATCTTTTTAAGAATATAGATTAATTATAATGACTTTTATGTAATATAGACCTAGTGAATAGACATTTGAGCCTGTAGGGAATTTGGAATAGTGAATAATAATTTAAGTGGTTTCATGAAAATTATGGACACTAGACGATGGATATGGTATCATAGGGAAAATAAACCAGATGAGAGATATACATCATTTCCATGAGGGGATATAGTTACCAAATTGAGGGCCTTCTTTCATCAAAAGTATGTCCCATTTATGGGAAGTATGATATTAGGGGAATATAAAATAGTGAGGTAGAACATAAATTTATTCATAAGGTTTATAACATACGAATATGTATACAGAAGGATAATAATGTCAGTTTTGATCCTTGGACCAAATTTCTCGATATCTTAGTTGATATGAATCTAAGCCCCCATTTATACTTGGAACGAGTGGATTGACACATAGTGATGATGGGTTATGTGTATATGTACAATATTTTCATTGGTATTATACAATAATGTTGGTAGTTTTCTATTGAGTTTTATTAGTTAAACCAGAGAAAACTAACAAATACCATATATATGATAGAAGATATCATTATAGACATAATTTCCAATGGTAGGTGGTCAGTGGGATTTTTTGTTGATGATGATTTGGATATCCCATTGGTCAATATGATATATGGTCTTTCTTATCACAAAAATTTTAGGGAAATTATTGATTACTCTATGACTCATATAGATTTAATTCATTTCATAAATCATTCCCAAATCTTGATATATGACAAATTACCATAACACTATCAATAAATTCTTAGAATATGTAAACGTAAAGGTATATTCATATCAAAGGTATCCCATTGATGTGAACACCTGTATGTATCAATTTTTATATATCAATGATACCATTTGTATTTATCATGTGATATCCATCTTCATATTATTCATACTAAGTGAGGCATGTGTATAGGCCACTATTTATTAAAGATATATAGCAATACACTATGGAGATTATTTTCATCTAAGATGTTGTAAGATATTTTTTGGTGTTGAAGTAGAGCCCATTAAAGTGTAGTTCTTTGACCAATTATAGTGGAATAAAACCCCACATTGTTATATACCTCATAATGGGGAATAAATAATATTTTAATGGATTTTGAAATGGATCATTTTATTCATTTTGATGACATTTTAAAAGAATGACTAGGAAAAAAATACCAAGTGATGTTTTGTGTGGGGTTTACACAAGAGAGGCCCATTCTAAATGACATTGATGGATATATAGCCTAATGATATTGGATATGGTGGTTAATGGAGGTGAATATGGCCCATCAATCATGGATATATTGATTAGTTTAGGAGAATATGTCTCCCTGAGTGTTGTATGAGCCCTATGGGTTATAGTCCTTTTGAAGAGAGGGTGTGAAATAAAGGGAATGTAGCATACTAAGTGGAAGTTTATAGTATTAGAAATATGGACCAATGATAAATAATTTCCATGGGATATGGAATTTGATAAAGGGATGACTATAATAATGGGAAATTATCTAGTTGAGGGTGAATGTGAGTGATCTGATAGGGTGTATGACACTATGACGACTAGAATAGAGGATCAATGATGCTGGGGTAGAACATCTGAGAATAACCCAACATATCCCAATGAAACTAGAATCAAAACCAATATTGCTTGAGTGAATCAATTTTAATCCATTTCATAGGATCATAGCATGAATTTTACCACCCTCCTAAATGAACTTTTTTATTATGTTTTATTTTTTGTGAATTAGATATTGGGAATACAATTTAACATCATAAATATGGATTTCAATTTCATGAAAGGTACATTGATAATGAATTATATTGTGATTATGTATTTCAGACAACCATTTGGGGAGAAATGATATATTTTTTTGGACATAAACTACTAAATTAAGACAAATGATTAATTTTAGTAATCTTAATGGAATTATTATCCTATAACTCAATTATCATGATATTCATGTGTAGTGTGGGAAATAATATATAATTAGGGATCAAGTGTGTTTAATAGGAACTTTGAATTTGGTTTGGATAGTACATACACACTATTAACCCCTTTTTCATGTATACAATAGAGGATACAAGTTTAAATGATAATTTTCCATGATGATTCTATAATTGGGGATTACACAATCATTGCATATGTGTAGTCAGATATTAGAAGTGGTAGATTCCAAAAATTTTAGTCATTAATCAGGAGGTTTTCTATTAGTCAGAAGATAAGAAGAGTAGATTTTCAGATTTCACTAATTATGGCTACCTCTTTCCCTAGATAGGCATAGGTATCCACCATGTATGTTATCCAATTGAGCTCATACATAGTCTTACCATGTTTTGTTGTATTTTTTAGAGGAATTATCATATATGTTATTAAGAACCATACCACCATTATCAACTAAATAAAGTATTGAATAACCCATAATAAACCTATGTATTGTGGGATACACATGATTTGAAGTTATTATTTCAGAATGTTGGGTACAGTGGGAATAATGAAGTTGTTCATACGATGATTTCATCCCTTTAGTGTCTTTAAAGAAGGCCTCGATGATAAAATATCCAAATAGATGTCAAATGAAAATTTATTTCTTATTTTTTTTATAAGTCATTGATGATATCCTTATATAATGGTCAAAAAATAAAATTTCTTTAGCAGACTACCTTGAGGAGGATTATAAATTATGATTGATTAAAAATAGTGGGTTACCCTAGTATAATTCCTCATGAATATTTCTCCCCATTGGAGGCCTCTGGGTGATGGCTCGCTTTAGTGAAGGGTCTCCCTAGTGGTCGACCCATGTGAAGGTACTCTTTAATAGGGGGTTGTGCTAGTAGAGGGTTTCCTTTATAGAGGTTCACTTTTATAAGGGGATTACATTGTAGAGGCTCACAATTTTAGATGTATTCCCTAGTACATGGTCACCATAGTATGATATGATTATAGTGGAGCATCACCATGACTCGAGTCAGTACCCTTTTTCGATTGTTTACCTCGATGAATGTGACGATGTCATCCCCACACCCAATTATATAGCAAATAAAAAAATAATTGTATTTCAAATTGGATTACACCTTTAAATGATTCTACCACAACTTTGGTCTTGTTCTTTAGGTATTAGAGTGCCATAGGACAGGTATAAGAGGTTCTATATATCTGGGTGAGGTGTCTCCAGGAGTCTTTATATCTATCTATTACTGTATATTCCAAACGTGGGGAACTCCTACTATAGTTAATTTGAATGGGGTCTATTTATAGAATAAGATAAAGGACTGGGTGATGTGAACATGGGTGAGATAGGTGGTTTGAGTAGTTTACCCAAACAAGATATACTGGGTTAGTGGAGGGGACACTGGGTGAGGTATCCCTAAAAACTAGGGGATAACTTAGATGAGGTTTCCTATGAAACCAGGGGAGACTCTCATTGATCGAATGAGAATTTACCTAGGGTATCATGCCCCATTAATCTTTTCTTCATTGTATCAAAACAATTGAGACAATAATACATATATTTCCAGTGAAATAGTTTTAGGTCATTTGGTAGGTCCATGACATGTTGATTTAACTTTTCTGTCATGGAAATTGTTGTAAAGTTTCACATCATGGGTCTAGGATGTTATTGTAAAAGTATACATAATTTGAGAATGAAATTTTCAAGAATTTTTACAACATCAAAATATGATATTGGTGTATTGAAGAGGATAAAAAAGGATTGGGTGGTGCTTACACATTTAGAAAAATCAACTTACAAATATAATTAATGAATTATTTGAAGGAACATGTTGTGTTAAAACATACACCTTATATGGGGAACATGATTTTTTTGTTCTCCATCCATCAACTAATGGATGTTGTGCTAAAAATACAAATAATATTAACATTTCATAATAGAATTATGCATATTCATCTTGAACTAAATTTTCATAACTATCCACAATTTAATAGTCTAACCCTAGATTAGATTAATCTTTAAATTTAAAATGAACTACCGTAAGAGGACCTTCCTGATATTCAAATATTAATGGACTATTGTATCAAGAAAAAATTTCACTTGATTATTATAAAACTCATGAATTTGATAGTACACCATCACACTACCTATATCATATGCAACAATTAGTGGAGGACGAGTTCGATTCCTCCTCAACTACTAAGATGTACTCTATGTTAAATCAGAGAATAGGATGAGATATTCAATGGGTACTCCTTCTTAAAGTTAATGTTTATAATAAAATGGGAGTTTCCAAATTTGGTGTACCAATTTTCCATCACAAAATAGGTTATCCTATGATTTTTTAGACATTGTGAGTCTAAATATATTTCATATTTTTCTTTACACAGATCGTGATATCTTCCATTATCTAGTCAGCTAACGGTTATCCAACACCAATATGTTTCATATGTTGCATAAGATGGTTGAAGTTAGTCTCTGGGACATTCATTATATCAATGGAATCACGAACCTGAGGGGTATGTACATTGAATTAATCTATCATCATGGTGTATAGAGAGATTCTATGTTAAATCCTTTTCCAATGAATGATATATTTGTTATTATTTAAGAATAGTTATAGAAGGAAATTTTTCAATCTGTCAATGCTTCCATTAACTTATAGATTGAAAATTTTTATATTCCCCATTGTTCAATATTTGGTGTGAAAATTGTAGGCCTATATTATGTAATTCACTAGTAGGTACGAAAATATTAATTCGTACATTGTTTATGAGGGTTAGTATACTAATTGGGTTCATAAAATTTGGACGAAACATGTCACTAATGAAAAAATGAAAAACTTCTGTCTATGTTCCTCAAAGATTAAATGTTAATTACCAGGGATGTTTTCACCAGGGCAAGGGAAATTACTTTTTAAATTGATTCCCAACTAGGATATGTTACATTTATGAATCTTTATCTGAATACTATTTAGAGAAGATATCAAGTGATAGGTCATGTTAAATATGGTGATGCTCCTCATAGGACCAATAATGATATATAAATATTACATACCTAGATAACAGTTCATATCAAAAGTTCGTAAAAAGTCCCAAAACCAGGCAACATAAATTTTCTTATAAGAATATCAATTTTTATATATCCAGTGTGAGACCCCAAAATATGAATTCTTGTGATTTTTAATACCTTTTGGAAGACAATTCCGATTTTGAACTACGACTTCCACATAAACATAATATATATTTTTAGATCATTGTTCATTATATTTAAGAAATATATGACTGATGACTCTAAAGGTTTAGTGTCTTTGGAGACTAGATACAAACTATTTTTATTTCCTGAAATATCATTAGAATCAAACATAATGTTCTCCCAAATTATTAAACTTCATAGAAATACCCTACGTAAATTCATTATTCATGACCCGGGGAATGGTTACATTAGAAAAGGTGAACTAATATGCTCAGTATGGTTAATCAACATGTATATCAATAATTGCATGAAAACAAAACTGAGTATACAGTTTGATAACATGAGATTAAAATTCTAAAACCATGACCTTCATAAAATAAATCATACTATTGAATCACATAATAATGATTTGATGTTCCTAAGACATTAATCATAATTGGGAATATATGAGAGATTAACATAGACATAGTTATGTGAAAAAATCCAAATCTTAAAACATTTAAAACATGTATAAAAAGAAATAATTCAAACCATAATGTAAAAGACACGTGATAAGGGCCTCACATAAATATAAGTAAATGAAACCAAGTCCACGCCTAACGTTATAAACATGAATCTATGTAAAAAAATAACCCAATATACATGAGTGAAAGGAAATTTTATAAAAATATGGACATGAAATACAGATTCACATATAGTATCATTGATATTAAATCTAGAACTATGCATAAACTTGTGAACATGAAATGAGGTTCTTACATAACATATTTACCTCCTCAGTTATCTATCTCCATCCAATTCATTGGAGAGAGATATAGGTTCCACACACCAGGTAATAAAAACATTGTTTAGTAAAATATCACAAAACATTCATAGTTTCAAAACCCATGATAATTAAATAGAGTTCATGAAAATTCCATCAATGCATAATCCATGGAAGATAAATGAATTTCGCAATAATTTCATCAATTAACCTGGGAATGAATCATGAAAAAAGTAAATTTTTTATGTAAAAATATCATAATATATTTAAACCATCCAAAACAATAATTAAGATGGTTTTATTGGATTATATTCCTATTAAATACCAATTAAGATCAAAGGACATCTTCTTATATGGAAAATTAGTGTTAATTATCAGTTGGAACATTCCATGACGAAAACTTAATTTTCACTTTGGAATGATGTATTTAAAATATAATAATTTTGAAAATAATAATGGAATTATTTTCATGGGAAATTACCTTGGAAAATTGAAATTGATTTTTTAAATCATTCAGTGGTCATGATGTTGGAATATTATTGTTATACCATACATATTGTAATAATGATTCCGTTCACATTATTTTTAAAAACTTAAAATTCCTTCATCCAGAACCTGATTATATAATTACATTGTAACATTTTTATAAAAATAAAAATATGGTTAAAAATGTATTTATAAACCATTGGGTAATAAGAAAAAAATTCTTTAAAACATATTTTGAAAAAAGGAACATGGTAGAAAATAGATTTTTGAATAAAGAGAGATATAAATTTTATTTTTCTTAAAGACATTCTTTTATACTATTTTGTAAATAAGTTTCAATAAAATACAAGGGAAAAAATTATTTGTATGAAATAAACACAGGTGAATAAAAATCAAGAAATTACTTAGAGATAGATCCTAATATTTCATCGTTAAAATTTTCATCATACAAATATTGATAAATGATGAGATAGTGACATAAAACCATTACCACATCGGTAAATTTTGGATCATAAGCACCATAAATTAAAGAAACATAGATGAATATGTATATCACCAAATTTTAATGATAGGAATTATAAAATAAAATCATGTTATTTATATACTCCAGAAAAAAGAATTATGTGGTGTATATGGCATGTGATGCATAGAAAAAAATGGACATGAAAGCATCATAACTCAAGTATTGAACTTATTCACACATAGTTGAGCCTCCTATTATTCAAATAACCACAATATTTTAACTCCTAAATCCCTATTATGAGGATTTTATAATGAATATATAGCCTATTGTTTTTTGTTATAGATGTAAGAAATGTTTTTCAATGGGGATTTATTAAACAAAAATGATGTGAAAGTGTAAATAAGAGAGAAGAGGGTGTGGTCTATTATATGTGGGGGGGGGGGGAACATATGGCATTGTTGAAAAGGGAAACATATAACCACACATTAAAAATTCATGATGGATAAAACAGTGATAACTATAGAACCTTATAAATTATAAAAGTGAAAATATTCCCTTCCAACAGAAATTGGAAATGATTTTATTTCATTTTAATCATTATCCTTTTTTACCCCGGGTCACTTGCAGACTGTGGTTGATCCCCTGGATGCTACAAATGGGGGAGGTTTGATGGACGTGGTGGATCAGCCACAATGTCTTGCTATATCTGTCAACAGTCCGGTCAAGAAGGATTGGGATTTGGAAGATGGATTTCAATATGTGCAAATACTGGGAGAGTGGGGTGATATCTAAGAGAGTAACAGGGAAAATGATAGTGGTGTGGTCCGGCCTTCTTACAGTAATGTTGTTCATGGTGAAAGGATGAAAGTGAAAGAGGATGAAGGTGCTAAGACCGCCCCACCACAGAGAAGAGCCAAGATGGACTTTTCTTATCTTCCAAGGCCAGTGTCCACCAGATCTTCTATCGGGAGGGACAGTTGGGTTATGCAGTCCTCAAAGGAATTTCTGGCCATGGTGAAGTTGAATCTTAGAAGGAAATATGCCAAGGTTCTTAAGCACTATGAATGATAAGAGTGGGAGACAGATAAAGTAGGGGACATAATTTCCAAAGGGGGTGGTGATGAGTCTGATTTTTATGATATGTAGTTGTTCTGGACCTCTTGTAACAGCTTTCCATTTCTTTTATTAATAAATGGTCAGAGGCTTGCCTCTGGTTGAGCGTTTTTGGGTAAATATTTTTGATTCAAAATACTGAATCTATATTTGAGAATTCAATTCACTGATTTGGATCAAATTAATTTAAAATTTAACTTCCTAACAAAATGAAATAACCCGTATCCAATGTGAAAACATACAATAGTGTAAAAAGTTATAATATAAAATTCAATATGAAATTTATTAAAATTTAATAAATTTTATTCATAAATATATAATTAGATTTAATTTATAATGAAAAACGTCATAAATTAAAATGGAGTTGCTAAATTCAAAATTTCAAAATGCAGTTTTTAATATAAAAATTTATTTTTTTACTATACATTGAAAAATTAATCATTCAAAAGATTATCATGAATTCAATAAAAGATAATTTTTAAATGTAACTTCCAAAAATGAACTATATTTTTTTAGATAAATTTTATAAAAGTGGAAAAATTACTTTTACCATTTGTTCACAAAAAAAACATATTTTTTAGAAACATTTATTTTCGAAGCACATAGAGGCCTTAAAAAATTTTAGTAGTTTTTTTTATCAATATATATTCATTATATAAAGTATTTATAATTTATTATAAAAGTATGTTTATTTTTAATCAAAAAATCCATTTTAGTGGATATTTTATAAAATTCATGTTTAAATAAAGATATAAATATTATATTATAGTTCATTAAAACACAATTTTGCGTGTAACAAAAGCTATCAAAGAAATTAAATTTGATTGAATTTTTATTCATTATATCTCAATGTGTTTCATTATACCACATTTAAAATGTGTCTTTACCTTGATATTATGTCACTCTTATATAAATAATTGATTATACTTTCTCCTCATCATATCCTAGGATCTTATCTAGCTTACCCATGTTGGTGGTTTTTCCACAAAACATTGAGCAGGTGAGTGGTCATGCTTCATATAAAATTATCTCTATGATCAAAAATCTCTATAAATGTTTCTTTATAGGATAGATAACACTCTATTAGTATGAACTATGAGTTAAATATATGTGAATTACTAGGTATAAACTTCTTCATGAGAGATACATGGAACACATGATGAACATGAGAGAGGATTTTGGATGCACTAATATATAAAATGCTATCATGTTATGATCAAGAATTAAATGTGATATATAAAAAAAGGGATTTATTTGACCTAATTTTCAAATCAAATTTACTTGTTCCATGTATATACTTATATATACAACTTCTCCCAAACATCAAATTATCGATTGCAGAAATGATTGTCAACATAACATTTATAATGACTTTTAGTTGCCCTTATTTAATTTAAAAATGCTCTAACCTTCTATACCATTTCATAATCTTGATCAGGTAAAAATATAATTATTTCTCCAACTTCATCCCAAAACATTGGACTTATACACTTCATTCCATATTAGGCTTCAAAAAATAACCATATAAATGCCTCAGTGACATCTATTATTGTAAGAAAACTCGACTAGAAGAACATGTTGATACCAAAAAACATTAAAAATAATTGAAAAAGATGTAAAAATATTATATATGGTATTCATTTTTCTATTGAAATAATCATATGTTTGAGGATATTACTAAATTCCAAAACACAACTCTATATAATGATATTGATGATGACATATCTATAATTTGAGGTAAATGTCAGATCTAGATCCCATACAATGGAATTTTATACTACAAACAAACTTACTACTTTCCTAATTTATATCCTAGAAGGAAAATACTAATTGTAATATTCACTAATAGGGATTAAGTGTTCTGACATTTTAAGGTGATGTTTTCCCTTTTCCATATTGGTATGAGTAATAATTTTTAAAACCCTATAGTTTTCATTCTCTTATCTTTAATATAATGACATACATGGAACTGAGATACAAACTCTGTGATATCCCTCTTCATTCCATCCAACCTGAAAAACTCATTCAAATCTCAGTAAACATTTGTACTTCCAGGATGAATATATAATGAAGAACTATGAGCCTCCTATAATAGTTCCTTCATATCTATAATGTATGAAACACATACACGTTTCTATAACCATATAATTATATCAAAATCGAGGTGGATCTTTGGAACATTTCTCACCAATTTTAACATCTCTATATCATCATTATGAGCCTCTTTTATCCTCATATAGATAGATGGTTGAACACTTATTTGAGTAAGATGTGATTTAACACCTTACATCATGATTTAAATATCCATCATTTAAAAATTCATTAATATTGGATCTCTTTTACCGTCTTAATATATATGATAACATGTTATTTTGGTCTCAAAGCATCAACCACCTCCTTTTCTGTCCCAGTGAGGCAATATATTGACCAACCAAAATTTCTAATCAGATCAACAAATTTTCTTTGGTATATATTGAACTCATTATTTGGGAATATATACTTTAGAATTAAATGACCAATATATATATATATATATTTTCTTTTTCTTAATGATAAAAATTCCTTCATATCATTGGTGAAAAAATTATCAGAACTTCCTACAAATCATGAGTTGCATAATTTTTATCACGAATCTTCAATTTTCATGAGTCATAAACTATTACAATATCATTCTTCCTGATTATGGATCCATTTACCTTCATCAACACAACACTATTGATTTGACATTCATCTCGACTACATGGTAATATAAACATTGGGTCCCTGACTAACCCTTACATTAGTTCTCATAAATATTCCACAGATTCCACTATCCAAAGGAACATGGATCTATTCTGAATTATCTTGGCGATGGGATTGGGCAGGAAACAAAAATATTATACAAAGTGTACTTAATATCAATCAAACCCAATAAATCTATGGATTTTAGTCATTGTAGGTGGCCTAGGAAAAATTTCAACAACCACCTCCTTTTTGAGATCCACTGATATACCCTTTCATGAGTGTATATAATCAAAAAATGAAACTATTGTATCCAAAAATATCACGTATTAAATTAATCATAAAACTTATCCAACCATAGGGATCCCATAAAAATAATAAAATTATCTCCATTATCATCATTACTATTTGAATAGAAATGAATATCATATATAAATACTTCCACAATAAAATCAAGGAAATCTCTACAAAATCTATATAATAAATCAATGATGAGTTCGGTGGAATTTGTATGAAAAATTTGAATACCAATATATTCATAGTTTCCATAACTTCTATAGAATCATATTATGGGTATATCTACCTTCTTTACAATTAATTGATGATATATAGAATGAAGATCAATCTTGGAAAAGTTATACACTCTATGAAGTCAGTCAAATAAGTCATCAATTTTGGGAAGTGTATACTTGTTCTTGATTTTGAAATTTTTTAGTTCCCAATAATCAATGAAAAGACTCATCAATATATAATTATTCATAAAAAAGACCATTTTCACCCCAAGGTGCCACACATGACATGATACATACCTTTTTTACTATTATCATATAGTTTCTTATTTTAATCCTATAACTTAGTTGGGGCCATTTGGCATGATGTTTTTCACATAAGTGTTGCATACAATGTTATTTATATTGAAAAACCCATAATAAAAATTTGGTGTAAGACAAGGAATTTCTTCTATAAAGATATTGAAAAAATACTATAGAATAGTAATATCACTAATGTTGATTTTCACCCCAAACAACTAAGATAAACACCCCTTTTGAGTAGAAATGAAGACCCATACGTTGGAAGTTATTTCCATTGGATTTTCAAATTTAATTTTTCACTAATAGATGATAATATTTTGATTTATAATCTAACAAATTAGCATTAATTACTTTTTAATTTATGTTATATCAATGTAGATAATGTAAATCCATTCCTGAGATAACATCAAATTCTATAAAAGGAATACTAATAAGATTTAATGGTTAAAAAATACAATAAAATGAAACTGGATAAAAATCAGAGCCTTGATATGTGATCATCATACCATTATGTGTTTTTAATGATAATTAAACATGTAATAATTTTTGTTGAAATATAATACCCATTGAAAATTATTCATATATAATTGTTGGTGTTTGGATAGTAAAATATGACATTAGTAGTTCAAGAGTGGTAGGTATGTGTATATTTCACCACATCATTCTTGCAACCCACTTAAATAGTCATGATATAATGATATATCATTTTATATTTGTGATTAATGGGATTCTGATGTCAATAATCGTATTTAATAATTAGATTTTTTTCACTTGTTAGCATAAGGGGCATTCTCCTTGAATTTGGAACATTAGAATGTGGGAGGAAAATTCTCTTGGTCTTTCTCACATTTTTTATTGACTAGACTCATCACATAATTTATATTGTTTTTTCCTGATGGATATGTAACACCCTTAGATTTTGAAAATAAATATAACATTGAATGCATGAAACACTTAGTTTTTACGAAACACAACTTTGTTATAACCTATCTAGTAAACATTATTTTTCCGCCTATGTGATTTGAATTTTTGATATATTGTTTTACACGGTTTCATTCTATAAGATATTTAGAGTTTGATATGATACAAAATAAGTTTTTGATGAAAAGTAAAACACCATTATGAATAGTAATGTTACTGTTATGAATAACAATGAATAGTAAATCATCCAAAAAAATAGAAACTTCACCCATGAATGTAAAAATATAATTTAGAGATATTATTAGTGAAAAAATGATTATAGTATGAATATTTTAAATTCTTATATTTCATAAATATTATAATTAAAATTTTATGAATAATTTAATACATTAAAATGGAAATATATTTTCATAATATGTATTCATAAATTATTACTTTATTTTATTATGGTTATATGAAAAATTTATGGGTCCTCGATGAATTTTTCAAGAGGTTATAAAATGAGTTATCACATTGTAGATGTTTTTTAGAATAAATTTTTATTTTATTTACAAATTAAATTAAAAACATATAATTTTTTTTCCAAAAAATTGATTTCATTTTGAAATTATACTTTTCAAAAAATCATTTTGGAGAATTTTTCTAATTTTTTTGAAATACACAAATTTATGATGAATTATAAAATACGGTAATTCAATGTATATAAAAATTATTCGTTAAAATCACTATTCCCAGCATCATGGTTGATGTAAGCGCACATTATTCTAACTCACAAGCAGTTATTACTATTATGGGTCACATGAATCATCACCATTGGCTGTCTTGATCGAAATAATAAAATAATGAATAAGATATTTCCAAATCACCCCTTTCCTCCACTATGACCCAATCCCCTCTCTCCATATTCCCTTAATTACTCTCAATCCTTTTTCCTTGCCTAAATTCTGATCGAATATCCCCCAAAGAACCTCCCCAATGTCTATAAGCCCTTGGTCTCATAAAATGTCAAAAACCACTCCCCTAAAGATGCTCTCAAGGAAAATTATTTCAATAGGTAAATTCTTCCTTTCATTTCATTAATTTCAAGTTCCTTTACTTCTATTTAATTTCCTAATCTAATTTTATCCAAATGTTATGATTACACTAGTATAATAAATGTATGGGAATTTTTTTATGATAAATTAATAATTATTCATCATCTCTCATGTCCACTTCTTTTATACTACAAATGAAAACACCATCTGAGAGTTATTAATTTGTCATAATAAAGGATGACAATTTTTCAATTTATATTACCATATATAATTATGTCCATGAAACCATTTTGATGGTTAAACAAGAATATAATATATTTATTATGACTTATGTAATGTTTTTTAATCCTTTTTTACACATGATATTAATTTATAAATAAAAAAGACTTCATTTGGATAAAAACCACAAATTAACCCAAACAGTTTTCATTAATTTTTTAAATTATGATTCATCTTCAATCCAAATAACCAAAAAATTTTTATGACCATGTAATCATATTTTTGTTAACTAATAACATTCAACTTCCATTTTTGAAAATCAATCTCATTCTATAGATTTATCAGTACAATGAATAAAAGTAAACAAATAATGAAAACCAAGGAAGAAAACACTCCCATGAAATAAAATTTAATCACATAACCCAACAAAATACATGAATGAACGTAAATAATGTTAATATAAAACCATATCATGTAGATGAGGTTCTGGAATCACTAATATATGAACCAAAAGTTTATTATTCATGTCATTAAGATCAATTGAGTAACACCTTCATACTTAAGGTAAGGGTTTTCTAAACGAATCGACATTTTCATTCAGGTTAATATTTTCGTCTACTTACGTCAAATAAATTATTATTAATTAATATTAATACTCATATATTTTCGGATAATGTTATATATATATTAAAAAACTAGAATCGTAATTTCATTAATGGAGAGATATATGTTTTAAAAGTATCTTTCAAAAAATATTCCATAAATACAAGCCCGATTAAAATGAATTTCTCAAATTCCTAACTATATTCAAGGGAATTCAATAATAAATTACTATAAATGACTATATTTATAAAACAACAATTTAATTATGAAAATACTATCTTACATCTGGTTTTATTCAAGGAATTTTCTATAATAAATCTTTTTTTCAAAGTAAATGAGTTTTTATCACATGAATTACTTGAAGATTTTATTAGAGTATCTTCATCTATTTCAACAAACTTTTTGAATATTATATATTATTTTGATTAAGATTTATGATACCATCTACCATATTCAATTTAATGGTTTATTATAAGTTTGACTGTAGATGTTCTATCTTAAAACAAATCACTAATTTACTCGTAATGGCTAGTGTTTGTGATTAATGTTCGGTGAACATTTTTGAAATATTGTATGTTATTTTCTATATAAATTTATATGTTTTTTATGTTTTTATCCATTCATATGATGAAGGCATGGGATTTAGTAGGTAATGAGTGGGGCCCTTTATATCCTATGTATTCATCTGTAGGTCTGAGAAGAAAAACTACGGTCATGGAACATGGCCTTGAAAGAATGATAATTTATAGTCTTGGAAAAAGTCAATGACTGTGTGGTTATGATGTCTAGAATTATTCATTCCATAATTATAAAAAAATAAATTTAAATTTCATGAGATAATTTGAGTAGTACAATACCCTTGATTATGCTTTATTATGTCGTTTTTATTCATCATTTTTTCCTGCAATTATGTGTTCATGTTACTTACCAAAGGCGTGTGTTTTTTAATTATTCAGCATGACAAATGTTTATGTTTATGATATATTCATATGTATTTCCTACCCTTACTGAGCATTTAGGATCACCCCTTTCATATATTTCACTTCCTAGGGCATAAATAGGTATTTTATGAATGACATCCTTAAATAACCTTGGTGTTATAGATGTTGTCAAAGGAGATTCTAAATTGTTTTTCATTTCAAGTTGTAATGTTGAACTTATGTATGTATCTTATTTCCAAATCTACTAAACTACTCAAGAAATCTAGATTCATATTCCTTTTCTATATTCTAATGTAACAAAATAAAGCACCATCTCCAGGAAACTTGGGCCAGGTCCTTAAAGTTGGTATCAAATGATTTTTTGTAGAAAACATGGAAACTAGATTTAGAAAACAAAGATTGGTAAAAAAACCCTAATATAGTCATTGATGATAAACAAACAATAACAAAATAGTATTTTGGTAGGGAATATTTTATTTTTATCTTGTATAAAATATATCCCTAAATAGATACTACATGTTGGAGTGGTTATAGAATAGATGTACCATGGATTGGAAATTCTGACTGGGAGTTTTAGGCATTACATGGGGTAGCCTAGTACACGACAACAAGTCTTACTGCACACATGGATTGAACCTCCTTAGGGATATGCATAGGGTAATTCACATTTTATTTACAAGCCATTATGAATGGTTTAAATTTTTATTAATCCACAAAGAAACAATGTTTGTGATTATAATATTACCTAAGTTTATAATTTCAATTTATTCTAGGTATTTTTCTACTTTGAGATTATACATTACAATTCATATTCTAATCTAGTGCGATACATTGTTTAGTAATTTTTTGTAGTGTATGTAATAGAAACCACTTGAATTCATGTGTCCAACGTAGGTATTTCCCTCCAATGAAACATAACAATGTTGGCTCTGGTATTGTAACTGGTTCAGAGCAACATATAACTATACTGGGACACATGACTCAAGTTATGAATAATAACCTTACTTGTATAGAGCATACAGATCCACAACATGAGGGAGATATGTTATATTTCTTAATGTGAAAATGATCTCCATCATTTAATTAGAATATAATCTCATTCATAGTAGAGGTGTGGATAAATTAATTAGAGAAGAAATTCCACACATTAGAATATAATGAAAGAGAGATGGTTGTCATGAAATTTTATTGAATATCAGGAGATAAATATTAGTGGTGGTCTTTATTCCAAAACACGAATTAGGATGAAGAAATTGAAGAAATTGAAGGAGGTGTTTTAAGTAAATATTCTTATAAAAATACTTCCCTAATGAAAAACTAGATGATATGGGAAGACATTTTTTGAATCTTTGGAGAAAATATAATTAGAATGTTTCAATGTATAATGTTATCTTCAAAAGTTTATCATGACATTCCACTAACTAGATGCGTAATTTGAGGAGAATTATTGATCAATTATTTGATTTTTTAAGACCATACCTCAGAAGGGATATAGTCTCCCAATTTTTCTCATCATATAAAGATATAGTCTCAAGTCCTATCAAGACAGAAAAGTAATTCTCTATGTCTTATGATTTGAAATAAAAGAAAGAGAGAAAGAGGGTAGCTAAAAAGTATCGAAATGGAAATAAGGAAATGGTGATGAAGGGAAGATATTACCTTTTACCCTATGATAATTTTGGTAAAAGACACACTCTTACATGCCTAAAAGAGATGGGTATTTTTTACAAGTGTGAAGAAAAAGGCCATGAATCCGGGGATTGTATGGGGAGGAAAGAAGGTAACCATGTTCGATGGTAAAATTACACAGAGAGGGGGATGTTGTTCCAATGATTGTCTTAGGTATGAAGGAAACGTTACCCAATGAAGGATCAGGGAGAAAGTCCAAGCTTAAGATGTCACAATGGTGGAGGTTGAAGTTCTTACTATATGGTAGAAGGTACATTAATAATTCCATTGAAGAGAGCCATTGCTTTAGTCAATTCCAGATCATCGAATACATTCATATCTTCATAGTTTTCCATGAAACTTAGATATTTCGAATTTGATTTAATAAGGGAGTTTTCCATCAAATATCATAAGGGATGTATCATTGCAACAATGTTGTGTCAGTATGTCCCCATTATGGAAAATAAATGTGACTTATATATAAATTTTATTGTCATACCCCTTATTTACTTTGAAATAATCCTCTGTATATATTTTCTTTTCAACCATGATGTAAAAATTTATTTCTAGAGGATGGAGGCAAAAAAAATTGAGGATGATATGGAAGATATTATCTTTTTGGAAGAAACATCACCATCTGATTCTTATCTAGATTCTCCCTTATTAGATCTAATGAACTCAATTTTTTGGGTGGAAGGGAATGAAATAACTATGGGTGAGGAAAATAATGTTCAAGTTGATGATGTACCAATTTTTCAAGAATATGTTCAGGTCTTTCAAGAGGGTTTACCTAGACATCATGCAGAGCAAGAAATTGAGTTGTACATTGACATAATACTTTATTCAAGGACCATATTAAAGACCCCTTATATAAATCATACTATGGAATTATTTGAATCAAAGAATGAACTAGAGGAATTGAGTGACAAAGGATTTATTCCCTCCTGTGTTTCTCTATGGGGACCCATGACCTTTTCCTTAAGAAGAATGATGGATCTTTGAGGTTGTGCATTGACTATAGGGAGACCAATGATATAACTATAAATAAAATGTATACCATACCTGACATTAATGATTTATTTTATCAACATTATAGAGACTGATATTTATCAAAGATTAAACGTTGATCAGGATATCATCTTTTGCGAGTAAGGAAAGAATAAATTCCAAATACAACATTTAGAACCATGTATAGGCAATACAAGTTTATCGTAATTACTTCCTAATTGAATAATTCACCCACATTATTTATGTATTTAATGAATAGTGGTTTCAAGAAATCACTTGATGACATTGTGGGGTTATTTATTGACGATATATTGGTATACTAAAAAATATAAAAAAATCCTGAAAATCACTTGCGCACTATTCTGAAGACTCTTAGAAGAAATGAATTGTATGTGATGTTTAGAAAGTGTTAATTTTGGATTCAATGAGATTCCTATCATGGTCATAATGTATGTATGTATGTAATATATTTTTATCTTATAGAGAAAATGGTTTTTTAGGAATGACCTACTCCAATGAACATAACTGAATATATAGTTTTATTGGTTTATGGGGTTGTTATTAGCATTTTACTCATAAAATCACCCATTTAGCCTACCCAATAACCAATATTACTCATAATTGGGTTATGTTCATATAGAAAAAACAATTTGAGGATAGTTTAAAATAATTAATGTGGATATTTGTGAATGCTCTAATCCTAACTCTACCATCGGGGAATGATGGATTTGTAATCTTTAGTTATGAATCAAAGAAAGGACATGGTAGTTTACTTCTATAGAATGATTGAATAATTTCATATGCATCATGGTAGTTAAATATTCATGTATCCTAATAATGATCTAGAGTTAGATACTATAATATTATCTCAAAAACTATTGAGGCATTATCTCTATGGTGAACAATGTAAGATATATACGGATCATAAGAGACTAAAGTATATCGTCTCATAAAAAGAACTCAACATGAGAAAAAAGAGATAGCTCATACTACTCAAGGATGATGATTGTTCTATACAATACAACCCAAGAATAGAAAATAAGTTAGCTGATGCATTGATAATGAAGGATCATGGAGTTTAAAAAAATGAGGATGGAAAGGTATCCTGTATTCTTGGATCTAATAAGGACGGATATGGAAATTATAAAAGAAAATGAAACATAATTATTTTTTCAATTTGTTTGTAAATAATTTTTATTAGAAAGGATTAAAAGATCTCAACCTGATGATGAGAATATTCAAAAGAAAATTAATGCTGTGAAAGATGGGAAGTTGGATCACTTCATATGTGAATCTGAAATTATGAAATTTGGGAAGATTTTATGTGTTCCCTCTAAACCCGAGATAAAAATGGAGTCATTAGATGATTCATATAGCCCAAATATCTCTATACACCTTGGTTGAACTAAAATGTATTGAGATTAGAAGGAAAAGTTCTTTTGGGATAACATGAAGAGGAAAATTGTTAATTATGTTTCAAGATGCTTAGTCTGTGAACAAGTGATGGCCGAATGACAACATCCCAGTGGAGTCAGGAAACCTATACCCATTTCTACAGGGAAATAGGATGAATTCAATGTGTATAGTTTCAATAGATTACCAAAAACAATAAATGAAATAATTATGCTCTATGTGAAATTGTGGATCGACTTATGAAAGTTGCTCATTCCCAAACTACAAGGGAGGCTTTTTCACTGCACAACCATGCATGACTCTTTATCAATGATGTTTTGAGGATTTATGGAGAAACTCTCTCAATTGTTTCTCACCATGATCCACGATTTACGTAAAAAAATCATTAAAAGTGTTAAAAAAACCCTAGATAATAATATTTTATTGAGTACTGCTTATCACCTTCAAAATGACGAAAAATTTCAAAGGATGATTCAAATTTCAGAAGGCATGATGAGATCATGAACACATGATTTTCAATGTATGTGGGATGAGTATTTACCTTTGTTGGAGTTTTCCAATAACAATAGTTTCCATTCTAGTATTCAAATGGCACCATATAGAGCATTGTATGGAAGGAGATGCCATACACCAACATGTTGGGATGAAGTTGGTGAAAGGAACAAGTGGGAACAGAGTTTTTAGAGGAAATAAAAATAATGTTAAAGACTATTTAGGGCCATATCAAAGCATATCAAAGAAGAAAAAATATATTGTTAATAGAAGAGGGTTTTGAATTTCATGTGGTTGATCAGGTTTTGATAAAAGTATCTCCATGGAAGGGTGTTAAAAGATTTGGAAATAAAGGGAAACAGAGCCCTAGGTACATAGGACCATATAAAATTCTGGAGAGGAATGGAGCTATTTATATAATTTGGCTCCACCCCTAGCCAATAATATGTACAAAATGTATTCAATGTCTCATTTTTGTGAAAGTACATGCCAGACCTAATGTATGTACTCATTTGTGAAGGTATAGAATTGGATCTTGACCTATCTTATTGTGAAGAGACTATCAAGATTATGGATAGTAATGAACAAGTTTTGAGGAATTAGATGACTTGACTGGTAAATATACTTTGAAAAAATAAAAAAAATGATGTAAAATATGGGATTGAGGAGCTTATGATGAAGAAATATCCAAATATCATTGTGAGGTAACATTCTAGTAATTTTGAGGATGATTTTTTTGGTGAGGGTATATTGTAACACCCCATGATTTTAAAAACAAATTTTATATTGAATGCATGAAAATCTGTGTTTATACAAAACAAAACACTTTTATATCATATCTAATAAACACAAATTTTCCATCTTTAGGATTTTAATTTCACAAAACTGACAAACACAGATCTTTTCAGAAATATAGTTAGAGTTTTATAAGACATAATAAATTTTTGATGAATAATAACATACCCCAATGAATAGTAATGAGACTCTTATGAATAGTAATGAATAGAAAATCTGCTAAAAAATAGAGACATCACCCATGAATGAACAAATACTATTTAGACATCTTTTATTTGAGAAAAAATATCATAGAATAATTATTGGTATTTTTGTATGTCATAAAAACTTTAATTACAACGGTATGATTAATTTTAATTTTTAAAATAGAAATTTATATTTATAATACGTAGTCATAAATTGTTACATTATTTTCATATGTTTGTAAGATAATTTTATGGATCCTTGATTAATTTCTCAAGATGTGATTAAGAAAGTAATTGTTCTAAAGATTCTATTTTTGGAATAAATTATGAATTTATTTAAAAATTAAATTAAAAGTATATAGAAACTTATTTAAAAAAATTATTTCATTTTGTAATTCCAAAACATAGATAAATGTTTTGGGTGAATTTTTTGGATTTTGTGGAAATACTCGAATTTTTTATGAATAGTAAAATTTGGTAATTTATTTTATTTATACATTATTAGTTAAATTAACTATTCCTAGAATAATGGATGATGTAATAACAATTTTTTTGGAACTCAAATGAACTTAATACATTTATGGGCCAGATGAATATACACTATTGGTTGTCTTGAGATAAATAATTATATAATGAATTAGATATTCACAAATCACCCATTTTCTCCACTATAAAAACCTCCCCTCACTCAGTCGTCACATCATTCCTATAATGACTTTTCATTTCCTATATTATTATAAAATTACCTCCCACATTCCTTCACCATTTCTAGACACATTAGTTCTCATAAAAAGTCCAAAATCTCTCCTTTAAAGAGGATACCTAGGAAGATTACTTCAAGAGGTAAATTCATCTTTTCATTTCATTTATTTCAAGTTCCTATATTTTAATTTATTTTCTCACATATTTTTATCAAAAATTTGTGATGAATCCATTACCTTACATTTAATATAATATTTTTATTAAAAAATAATACTTCTCCGCTATCTCTCCTTTCTCCATCTTTAAAACTAAAAATGAAAACACCATCAAAGATGTGTTAATTTATCAAATTCAAGGATTATAGGTTTTCAATATCCATTACTGTCATCAATTATGGTCATGAAAACATTTTCATTCTTAAAGTATGCTATAAAATATGTATTATGGCTTATTTATGTTTATGAATTTATTTTCTCCACATGAAATTAATTTATAAATAAAAAATAGTTTGTTGTGATCAAAACTACATATCAACCAAAACAATTGTTAATAAAGTTTTATAGAATGATTCATCTTCACTTCCAAGAAACAAAAGAACTTTATGAACAATTAATATTGTTCTGGTTCACTATTAAGATTCAACATCAATTCTGGAAAACCATTCTCATGCTACAAGTTTATCCATACATGAATATAAGTAAACTGATAATGAAAACCCAGAAAGAAAAAACACCCAAGAAATGAAATCCAACCAATTAACCCATAAAAGGGCCATGAATGAACCTAAATTGTGTTATAACAAATTTATTACATTTAGGAGGGGCACTGGAATCATTAAATTATTAACCAAAATTTAATTATTCCAGACATTATGATCAGGTGAAGAACACCTTCAGAATTATTTTAAGGGTTGTCTACCCGAACCTTTCTTTTCATTCAAGTTGCTATTGTTATCTACAAACCTCAATTAAATTATTATTAATTTATATTTACTCTAAATATATTCCGTGATAATTTTATATATATTTTAACCAACATGATTCTTACTTTCATTTATGGGGATTTATATGTTTTGGAAGGATATTTTAAAAATTATTTCCAAAATACAAGCCAGATTCAATGGAATTTCTCAAATTCTCACCTATTTTCCAGGGAAGTATATAATATGTATTTAGTATCCATTATATTTAAAAAAATACTCAATATGAAAATAATATCTTACTTTTATTTTTAAACAAATACTTTTCCATAATAACCCTTTATTGATGTAAAAGTGTATTTACCTCAAGAATTACTCGTTTATTTTATAAGGGCATCATCATCTATTTCAACACTATTTTTTATTCTTATGTATTACTAATATTAATATGATATTATGTCATATACCATATTTAATTTAATATTTTACTATTTTTTGGACTAAAAATTTCATATCTTAATACCGTTCACAATTTTACTCTGAATGGTTTGTGTTTATGCTTAATCTTCGGGGAATGTTATAGACATTTCACATGTTAGTTTAAATATGAATGTGTATGTTATTTATGATTATCCCAATTCATATGAGGAATGAATTGGAATTAGTATGTTATGGGTTTAATCCTCTATATCCCCTTTATGCATCAGTAGGTCTCATGAAAGAAAGTACGGTCTTGGTACAAGGCCTTGACAAAATGATTGTTTACGGTCATAGAACAAGGCCTTAATAGTATAGTTATAATGTCAAAAATTATTCATTCCCTCACTATGAAACTATCAATTTAATTTTCATGAGGATATTCAACTAGTATAATATCCATTATTATGCTTTTTTATGTCTTTTTTATTCAACTCTCATTTCTTCCATAATGTGTTCAAGTTCATTTTTAAAGGCACGTGTTTTTTAGGTATTCTCCATGCCTAATTTTTACATTTATGATATCTTACACTGTATTTAATACCCTTACTAAGCATTTAATGTCACACCATTCTTATGATAAATTTTCCTAGGACATAAATAGGTATTTTAGGGACGACATGCTGAAATAACCTTGTAGTTATTGATGTTTTCAAAGGAGTTGCTAAATTATTTTCTACTTCATGTTATCATGATTAACTAATGTGTGTATCTTGTATCCAATGATTCTAAACTACCCATTCCTTAAAAATTCATATTACTTGTTTATATGCCAATGAAATAACATAAGCCTCTAGCTCTGGGCACTAGGGTTGGGTCCTTAGATATAGGTTTTCGACACATAAAAAACCTAATAGCTCCTTTTAGGAATTATCCAGAATTCTCCTTCCGACACTTCCTATATGTTGGAAGATTATTTTTTCTTCCCTCCATGTTAAATATAATTAATTATTTAAAAAACCCCATAAATATTTTCTTATAACATTTACCACATGGTTTTCTAGCTTGCATTTACATTTTGAGTTCATATTGAACCATTTATTCACACCTTCCACAATCCCTTAAGGCTAATGCATTTCAATGACATAGATTTGAAATACTATCTAATCAATTTATTTTTTGATTAGGGATAATGATTAAACTGGAATCTTCCCATGTAATCATTTTAATAATTTCCTCACAGGTACCGATGGATTCATCATCCTTCTTATTAAGCTATATTATTTCCTTCTTCATTGTTTTGAAAAATACGAGGTATTTAATTTTAGAAAAATATAATTATATAGTCATCCCATTCTCAGGAGTCAATTTCAACCTATTTTAATATATTCTTATTAAAATTACACTACATATATACCTTTCTTTACAAGGGATAAAGTTATTGGAGAACATTTTAATTACTAAATAATTGAAAATATATTTTCCATCCTACTGATTGCTACTTAGATACCAGTGGACTAGAAGTCCCATAAAAGGATGGTGAATGTTATCAACAAATAAAAATATTCATTAGAAATTTACAACTTCCAAGATAAACAAAAAATATTATCATAATATATATTTCAAATTATATATTGACAGAATTGGTTGGGCACAGTCAAAAAATATTTCATCCCAACTTCTAGGGATTTTTTTTCTCATGAGTATGGACATTGTAATGGATATCACATTTTTTCACAAAATTCATTAATGTTTAGTTCCTTCATTGAATAAAAAAGGCACATTTTTAGAATCAACAACCATAGTTGAAAATATCATAATCAATAAAAACATACTTAATTTTGAAATAATGAATAGTTTTGTAAAAAAATATGATTAATTAGGTTTAAACATGTCCACTCATGGTCATCATCTATTCAAACCATTCATAATTGTCTATAAATAAAATTTGAGTTATAAGCCATATACCCAACTTCTGTCAAACAAGGTATGTAGTAAAGATAATGGTCATGCACTTTGTTATGATAGCGTCAAAACACAATGACACCTTTTTAGAGATATTACACCAAGGAAAACTTTTGTATAACAACATCAATTTATAGTATATAGACATTGATGTAATTTCTTAGAAAACCAATTTATTTATTCTTTACCAAAACATTAGGATTATATCCCATACTTAATAATATCTATATGGTTTTTACCGAATACTATTAACCCTAATCTCCAAGGGTTTAATTATCCTATTCTCTAATACCGACTATAACAACCAAATATTTCTATATATAAATATTACATATTTTTAGATGAATGTTCAATACATTTAAGAAATACACATCTGAGGACCATAAGAGTTTATTTTATTTTGATACTAGAAGCACACTCTTCTTATTTCATGAAAAAAACAAAATCCCCAACAAATATCTCCCCACATAGTACTCTTCATAGAAATAACCTACCTAAAACAATTCTTCCAAACCTAGAGAAAGAAAACATATGAGTGTCTGAGCTCAGATACTCAGTAAGGGTATGTAAGAGGATATTAATAATAACATGATCAAAAAATAAGAATAATTTTTGGAGAAAATGATATTAACTTTTGATAGTAAAAACCTACGTAACATAGATCATAATCTATGAGAGAATAACATAGACATAGGTATTTGGAGAAACAATTATCTTATAACATTGAAAACATGTATAAATAAAAATAGGTTAACTTATAATGTTAAAGACATGTGATTTGGTCATCTCGTAAACTGATAGACATGAAATGAGGTCTACAGATAACCATATGGACTTCAGAATATGTCCCCATATAACCTTATAGACATGAAATATATGTCCTCATATAAATGTTAGGATATAAAATCCATGTCCTCATATAAACTAAGGACATAAATGTTAGGTCCATACATACTGCTGTGAATAATAAATCAGGTTCAGCCATTCCATATTTAGCTCAAAAACTATCAATCTGTAACTGATGGATTATAGGGAGATACAGGTCTCACCCATCATATAATATAAATATATTTTTTCAATGAAATTATAAAAAATTCATCATTTCATAAGACTTGAAAATAAAATGGGTTTCACAAAAATTTCTATATATCATAACCCATGAAAAGGAATTGGGTCCATAATTATTTCACTTATTAATCGTGGAATAACATGTTCAAAAAGAATGAGTTTCATAAAAAATTATCATCATAAATATAATACATTCATAGAAGGAATGATTATGTTATCATTGGATTATATCCCTATATATTCTTCAGTAACACCAAAGGATGTCATCATAGATGTAGTATTAATTTGAAAAATCAAGGTGAATATTTCCTTAGGATAATATTATTTTCAATTTAAGATAACTTATTAAAAAACTAATTTTTTTTTTGAAATATTAAAGAAAACAATTTCGTAAAATTTAAAAGAAATAATATAATGAAATTTTTAGTCATTGAGTCGCCACAATATTAGGAACTAACAATCATTCCATACACAAAAGAAATATTTCCATCACTTTTTTGGTCAAAGTAAGAAGTATTTAGTCAAAAATATTTCATTAATATTTTTCATCCCAACTAATATAAATGAAAACAAGATTAACAATTATATTAATAAGTAATTATGTAATTTCAAATAATTTTTGTATATTTTTTTTCAAAAATTAGTCATGGGTGAAAATGTTTCTCCTCAAATGTTAAAAATAAAGTAGATTTAAGGAAAACACTCTTTTGGACTCTTGGGGGAAGAAAGGGAAATTAAAACCTGAGTTTTCAGGAAATTAATGGGGGATAAGAATAGATATGTGTTTATTGAAAGATTTATCGTAATATTTCCTCATTAGAGTCTTATGCATAAACAATGATAATTAAAAATGTTATTGTAACATAAAACCTTGAAAACATTTGAAGCTTCTAGATCATAAGTCCCATGATGGAATGACATATAGGTATATATATATATCCAAAAAATTTCATCATAAGTATCATAATATAAATTTATGGAAATAATATACCCCAATAAACATGTGGTAAATATGGAATGTGTCCCATGGAAATAAAAGAGAGATGAAAATCACTTACCTCAAGCCTTTTATTTCTTCGCACACTTTCAAACCTAATTTTTTTTTTCAGAAAGCCGATTTATATTTATATATAAAGAAATATTATGAGGCTTTCATAATCGAACAATGGCATATAAGATATAAGGATGTAATAAAATAATGTATTTTGGGAGGGATTGAATGAGCCAAAAATCATTGAATATGTGATGAGTATAGGTAAGGGGGTTTATCTTTATAAGCGGCAAGGAGTACACAATTGAGATTTTGGAAAATATAAAGTAATACTAGAATTTTAAACAATCATAAAGGATAAAAAATGGATAATTGTGAAACCATAAATGATATAAAGTCAAAATATCGTTATAAAATTTGAATTGGATATATCATTAGGTAATTTTAGCCCATATCTTTTTATTGTAGCCAACCTTAATCCCACTTCATCCTTAACTTCAAAAATTATTGTTAACAGTTTTCACTATTAGTTATGAGAAACAATTTAGTATATATATTTTTTAAATAACAATTATGTGTATTAAAAATATGTCATATTTATATAGAAATTAAATTAAACTAATTATCATAATTTAAATAATAATTAGAGCCATGTAGGCGATAGAAAAACATAGTGTTTTGGTGGAATAAATTTCAAAAGTATAAGACATTTTTATGTTAAAATTAAATATTAATGTGATTCCAATTAACTAAATTTTATTAATAAATATATTATTGTAGTAATTTATCTATAAACCCGTATGAAAATTAATTAGAGCTTGTAAATAGTCAAAGTGAAATGGAAATATTTAACAAAAATATGTTTTTACAATTTATCCAAAAATAATATTTACAGATAATTTTAAAAAATCCACTCAAATATAATTTTGACATTTAGATATAATATATTTTGATTATTTGTTCATATAAATTTTATAAAACTTGGAAAAATTAATTTTTGTATTTCTTCATGAAAGGAAATAAATCCTTTTAATATAGAAGAAGAAATTTTTAAATCATATAAAGTCTTTGTTAAAAATTAAGTAATTTTTTATAAATAATCTTTCAACGTATAAATATATCATAATTAATTTAATAAATGTGATTTTTATTATTTACAACAACATTTTAAAAACTAGGTTTTAATAGTCATGTCAAATTAATAAAATAAATAATATATTGAGTTTCGCAAAAACTCAGTGTTGCGTGTGAGGCAAGATATTAATGAAATTATACATATTTGAAAAATATATATTTCCAAAAATATTATAATTTTACTATTAACTATCCACCAAAATTCCTGAAAAGGCTCTATTTATTATGTTGATAGACTATCTTAATAATTTAGATGTCAACTGGTCATGGGAAATATTGTTGGGGGGTATGGTTATTACAAGAAGGGTTAATGAAATAAAAATATATGTACCATATAAGACATAAGGTTTTGAGTAATAGTTATGATGAATTTATAGGATGACCATGTCCTTTTTATGCAGAAAACATGGGAAGCGACACACAATGTTCCTACAAATATTCTTATTAATGATGATGTGAACTGACAGTAATGACCTGATTACTCTACCGCTAGTCAAAGTAGAAATTGTATTGTCCAAAGTATATAAACAATAATAAGTAAAATTATATAATAGAATTTTTTTTGGTGTTCACATTTCTAATAATTAGACCACCATTCTGTATCAAAAAGGATAATCTGGAAGAATCAACTCAACATAACTACATCATCTAATATTTTTTAGAGAATATGGAATTGATTGTTACTTTTTGATGAGATATCATATTATCTAGTCCTACGGGTCGCTATACACATTAATTAAATTCAGGGTAACATATTAATATTGATTTTTTTCATTATCGACAATGTTTTGAAGAGAAGATACCTCAAGACATAGAGAATATAAACCCTCTTCTTGTTACTTCCTCGTTAGCATCGTCAAGAAACCTAAAAAGGGGTTATATGTCCTAATACATTTTTGTATATAAGGAAGAAGTAGAATTTATGATAAGGTCACAACCAAGATTAAACTAACTAATTAAATGTCCTTCAGGAGTATTTACATTATAATTTTCAATCCCTTATTGTAGATTTTAATCGAAAGGATGGACAAATTTGTTAACTATTTATAGGTCATGACATTTATGGGAATGACTATTGATTAATATAGCCAATTTCCTATAATATAATGGACATCCAATATAATCATGAATCTCAAGAAGAATATATTCAATAATTTTAATGCATAAACATTTAATCCTATATTTGGACAAAATCACTATTGAGTTGATTCAACGGATTTATTTGGAATCATACATTTTGAGGGAGGTGTCTTTAATTAGAACTAAACTGAATTAATATGAAACTATTGTATTAAGAGTGATGTCCCTCTAGTTATAGGATATGAATGATATCATTAAATAATCATATAGGAAATAATAGATGGTGCAACATGGTGAATATCTGTTCCCCTTAGATAAGGATTAAATTTTCACACGCATAGCTATTTAATAAATAATTAAGAGTTCTTACTAGATAGTGGAAAACCTAAATCATTTAACTGGTCAACTTATTTTTTAGATACATGAATAATATGTTATTATGTATCAACTATTAATTGTTACACAAACTTACCGATGTTACAGTTCTTTGTTTAATGAATGTAATGAAATTTTTTTCTCAATCACTTCAAATTTGTTCGTTCATTGACCTATTTCATTAATTTTATAAACATTTCATGATAACCTATGAAACCTCACAAAATAAAATCAAAATATTATAAGAACAGACCAAGCATTAAAATTGGAATGAATAAGGTTAATCATGAAACATGTAAACTTGGTTCAAATGAATATTAATAGGTTTGGCCCACTAATTGATAGATACAAAATTACAATAACTATAATAATATATTTTTTCCTTTTTACGATGCCATCATAAGCACAGATCACACATGGATATAGAAACAAGTCCGAAGAAATTATACAAATTCGTTCAATTTGGATTAATGCCTCATGGGTGAGGCTCTGAGATGGATATAGAAATAAGTATCATCACTGTACACTAGAACATGTCAATTTTGATGGTGACTTAATGTGATGTGGATTACAGGAGCAGTGTATGAGATAAGTTTTCCATTGTCCCAAATGATTCAAGTATCATGAAATTATGTCTACCTAAATTACAAATATATCATACAAACTACCATAATAGGGATCAATCAAATACTAAATGATCTAAAATTTTCTTTGGCTATGTAGACAAGAAATCCTACCATTAATTTTAATAGGAAATTATTAAAATTAATGAATCTCAAGAGGAATATATTCAATTATTTTAACAAATAAACCTTTAATCCAATATTGGGACCAAATCACTATGGATTTGATTCAACATATTGATTTGGAATAATACATTTGGAGAATAGTGTCTTCATTAAGAACTAAACAAAATTAATATGGAACTATTATAATAAAAGTGAAGGCCTAGTTATTATAGGATGCGAATGATATCATTAAATTATCATATAGTAAATTAGAGATGGCGCAACATGAAGAATATGTGTTCCCCATAGATAAGGATGTTTTTTCACACACAAAGTTCTTCAATAAAAAATTAATAGTTTTTACTTGATAGTGGAAAACCTAAATCATTTAACTAATCAATTTATTTATAAAATACATGAATAATATGTAATTATTTATGAACTATTTATAGTGACAGAAACTTAATGATGTTACAGTTTTATTATTAATGAAAGGAATGAAAATTTATTCGTAATCACCTGGAATTTGTTAGTTCATTGACCTATTTCATTAATCATATAAACATTTCATGATAACCTATTAAACCTCATGAAATGAAATAGAAATATTATAATAATAGACCAACATTGAAATTTGAATGAATGAGGTTAATCATGAATCATGTAAACATGGCACAAATGAATTTTACTAGGTGTGGCCCACTAATTGATAGAGGCATATTAGCATAACTGTAACAATATAGTTATACCATTTGATGATGCTGTCAGAAGTCCATATCACACATGGGTATAGAACTAAGTCCGAAAAAATTATAAAAATTCATTCTAGTTGGATTAATGCCGCATGGGTGTGGCTCAAAAATGGATATAGAAATAAGTATCATCCTTGTACACTAGAACTGGTCCATTAGGATGGTGATATAATGTGATGAGGATAATGGGAGTGGTGTGTGAGATAAGTTTTCTAATATCTTAAATGATTGAAGTATCATGAAATTATGTCTACATGATTTACAAATATATATTATAAACTACCATACTAGGGATCAAAGAAATACCAAATGATCTAAATTATTCCTAGGCTAAGTAGCCAAGAAATCATACCATTAAATTTAATAGAACATTATTGTGGGTCCAAAAAGCATTTCTTTTTTTTGTATCCCTATGTTTTATCTGTTATATATACTAGGTTGATATAGTGATCATGAACATGTATTTTTCATAGGGAAAACTTCATGGGTATTCGACCGAACAATATTGGTTCCTATTTAATTAAAAAAGATAAAATTTTCCAAATTCAAGAATGTGTTGTGTTTAAATAATATAAATTAAAAAGATTTATACACATCCTTATAAAAGCTTTCAACATATAATGTTTTAGATCTATTTACATCGGTAGTTTAAGGTCATGCATGTCAGACCAGTGCATCATTTGTTTTAGGCTCACATGACTTGGACATTCAAGAGGATCCTGAATGAGATTTCACACACCTTCCATGAGAATTGGTTTTGAATATGGTGGTGTAACACCAATGTTAAATGTTATCCCCACTATGGAAAATTCCCTGAGGAGGGGGTGGGTGAATTTGGGTATGATTGATTAAAATAAATTAATCATCAGATCTAGTTTCCTCATTTAATCAAGACACTCTTCTCTTCCCTTCACATAGTATTGTATGAATAGAAATTGAAGGATGAATGAGAAATAGAAATTTTACTTGGTTCACCTGCACAGGGCCTTATCAAAGGTGATTACAAAGAAAATCAGTCTACGAATAAAATATGCTAAATCACAATAACGTTATAATGTTTAGAGTGGACTCATTATCCCTCCAAGATTACATCCAATAATAATTTGATATCCCACTGTACTATCATCCAAAGTGTGATCACTTCTCTTTTAGATGACTTTTAAATTTATCAATTCAGTCAATAGATTTAAAACCTTATTTTCCTCTTCATTACATTTTACTTTCATCCACATCATTAATGCTCCTTTACCATAGATTTATAAGTAAATCCCTACTGGTTTCTATGAGATTTTCTTTGATGTGAACCCTATTTACAACCATCATGAAGCATTTCAATTCCCTACATGAATATAATACTTTTATGATGCTCTAAAATTTCATAATGTTCAAAACGTTTTTGAATATATCATAGCCTTCATGAATCTCACTCATATATCAAACCCCATGTGGCCTTTATGGTGCTTAGAAATTTCATGATGTTCATTATTTTCACAAATCATACATAGCCTTCATGAAAGTCATTTCTTTTTGAAACATATGGTACTTTGAAATAAATATCACAAGAAATATCATCCATAAACAAACTTTTTTAACCACATTCATTAATTTAAATAGTCTCTATTTTTATGGTTTCATTTATAAAATTAGGTGGATAGATGCTTATTTATAGACAATAACTTCCTTTTACAAAACTTTTATCCTCACTGACATATTATTGTGTAGCTATCAATTCTTCTTCACAAACATCCCTGGCTTGGTGAAGTTTGAGGTAACTTTACCTATTCACGATGCATCTCATAGCCACTTATGTTACTATCAACCATTCTCATTCAGACCTCTATAGTGAATCTTCACACATTACTAAAACACCTAAATCAAATTAAAAAATAAACCTTCAAAAAACACCAAACGTTCTTGAATTACATGAAATTTACATATTATTGAATCGATATACCAATTGATCTAATTTATAGGAATCTAGAGTCATCCTCTATATTGTGGACCTAAAAAATTTCGTGAACATTGGGAAATAACCCCACCCAGAAAATTATTTTTTCTACATAACCCATAGAGAATCCATTCCTTTTTCATTTATATTTTCCATCACAATTTATTAATAATTTCTATAAATCATTATATCTATCCTTTAAAAAATTATTCATTAACAAACAAAATCAACCCAAAAACATTACAATGTTACCTTAAAGGATTTTTCCCAAACATATCCCCCTTGGATATGTTGAAAAATCTTATTATTTAGATACATCATTAAGTTTATTCAATCTTCATACAAAATACAGTTATTTTAATTCCAAATAGAAATCAAATATTTACCTAAAAACACTCTAATTCCCCATGAGGCATGTTCCATGTGGGAAATAATAGAAGAATTCAAAGTGTATCCTCAAATCAATTCATTCTTGAAATAATTAACTACTTTAATCACAAACCTCAACCATAATGATATATATCGTCTATTTGATCTTCCATAACATCATCAAAAATAATATTCCACCACCTTCACTACTCCCCAAAAGATATTTTACAACTACATTGAAAAATATATTTTCTCCTCCTTTTCTAATAAACAAAAACGTCACTCCTTTTTGTATGAAACAATTTAAAAAACATTTTGGAATAAAATGTAAAAACACACCATACCTCAGAGATATTGGTTTCCACATCCAGATTTTTTCAAGTATGGGGAGTTGATTAAACACAACAATCCAATTGATGCTACTAAAACTCATCACTGTGTAAGGCCTCTGTAACATGGTTTACAACATATAATATTGTTTGAACAAACTCAACCTTCATAAACCCATGATCCATATTCTACTTGATAAAATGAATCATGATTTCATTGTCCTTCATTTGTGAGTGAAGAACTCATTTTTCCTAATATTTTTAGAACATGATTTTTCAAAGCAGATTCTGATAAGAGACTTCACTTTAACTCCAATATAATCAAGTTGCTACATTATCCTCAATAATTACTTTCATTATTGAGTATCAAAAATATATGAATATTCAGTAACAATCAATAAAATGTAATTTGGTTCCATTATTATCTAATAAATACCTAATCCATCGAGATAGAATGAATCTCTTGATGTTGATTTTATATCATCTCCCAAACCATACCAATATGGATATTTATATCCAAATAACACTTACTGATATTTTACATTTTATAGAAAACCAAAACCAAAATTTACCATGATATAATGATGTATTATTTATTACTACAAGAAAGTGACTTTACTAGGTATTTCATTGATATCATTGCACATGGAATGTGGAATAAATTTCAAAATTGGTTGCTACTAAATAAAAAAGAATACCAATGATTTTCCTATATTCTATAACATTAACTACTTTTCCATCATCATCTCATGATTTTTCATCCATATTTCCACTAGAATCATCATATCCATTTAATTACGCATTTCAAATACTATAAAAGACTTCATGGAATATTTGGACTCTGAAATAAATATTTTATTCCATCATTGTGTCACCTATAATCCTAGGAACAAGGTTACTTCATAAATCATTGAAATTTGGAACTCACATTACAAGAATAATGTGACCTGTTTGCACCTAACCTCATTTGATCCATCAAATATTACAGCATCGAGAAACAATTACTCTATCATCCTTTGACTAATATCATTGCTGATATATAGATTATAGTCAACTACACCACATTGAATAATGATATTTTTTAAAAACTAATCATGCATTGCATACCACACTCTCAGTGGTTTCTTCAACCCATATAGTACCTTCCTTAGTTGAAACACTATTTTCTCATATTAATGAATTATAAAACCATCTAGAAGAATAATATGAACTTCTTCTTCTATAAAACCATTTCAAATTGTTGACATGATGTCCATTTGGAAAAAATAAAATTTCCTCTATAATTTAATGAACAAGAATATGTTAATAGTCTTCATCTTTGAAAATGGAGAAAATTTCTAATCAACATATATTCCCTTGATTTTGGAGTCTCCATTTCACAATAGTCATGCTTTTATCTGAATTTCAAATCCATATTCATTTAGTTTGTTTAGGAAGACTCATTTGGTCCCAATGAAATTTTTATATTCCAGTTTCAAAATAGTCTGCCATGTCTTATTCTTCTAAATTTTTTCAGGCTATTAATTCATAGACTGAACCTTGTTCTTATATACAGATTCTTCATCAAAAAATTCAGGCTCTACCTGGGATAAGAATGACACATGCTACGAAGACATCATTATATGTGTTTGAACTTCCACTTCCTGATCAATGAGGATATTTTTCAGTCAATTTTAGCTGGACTCTTTGCCATCTATGGAGATGTAGATTTTAATTATTCCTTCAAATCATTAGCATATTCTTCTAAGCTAGTTTTTTTAATTATACTCCCCCTGGGTTGATTGAATTCTCATTACTATCATCAATGATTTATTCACTAAATTTTTCATGATTATATTCATTATGTACTATACTCCTATCATTTATTTAAATATATTTTCCTAGCCTCTTCTTCAAGAATTTTTGTTCTTTATCTTATGAATAAACCCTCCTCTAATAATACTCAAACATTCTATGTTTTATCTAATTTATAATAAAACACCATCTTCCAATTATTCAAAGGAATTTCAATGTTGTATTCTTTAAATTACACATATTATATAGATTCCTTTATAATTTTGGAAATCAAATATACCCATTGGATTTGTAGAACAATTTCATGATTGGTTCATTTAATAATTTCTCTTGTAGGTACCGTTAAATATGCACTGATAAAGAGATTTTATTTTTGATCCAATTTATCTTCTAATTACCTCCATTTTAAGGAGGAGTTATCACTACCCAAACTTGATTACTTATCATATGTTTCATGAAATAATCTTCCACTTGGGTGTTTGTTAATTTAGTACCATTATCATTACAAAACATTCGTATAATTTTTCCAAGAACCAATTCATATTCCCTTCCATATAGTTGTTTGAAAAGAAACACATTAGAAATACGGGAAATGAAAAAATACACAAGATATCCTACTAAATTATCTATGAAAGGAACATAATACCTATTACCATTAATGAATGTTGGTTATATAGGTCCAAATAAATATGTATACACCCATTCAAACACTCTGGTTGGTTTTTGTTGTTTTCTTGTGTATGTATTCTTGATAAAATTACTTAGTTAGAAACCATCACATTTTAGAGAATGATCATATCATATCTAGGCGAGATATTGATCTGCATCAAACAAGATTAGATCATCTAGGGATTTTTGACATAGAAGGCTAATCTGTTTATGCCACAACATGTATTCTTCTTTTATATATAAAAATATATATTCTTCTCCACTTAAAAGTTAGATATTCCCCTTCATAGCCTTTCCATATAAAAAATACCGTCTTTTCCATTTCCAACACATATTTTCATGGTAAATATTATATCATGACTCAAGTCACATAGTTAACTATTAATCATAATGTTGCGACTAAGACTATATAAAACTGAGACACCAACACTTCTCATATTAATGCCTCTAAATTTTTCATTTCTTGAAACAATAATCATCATACCTTTATCATTCCCAAATTTGAAAAAATAGCATTATATTTGATTCTTATAACAAGATCCATATTTCCTATTATATTAAATTGTATCCAATCTAAAGGATCTATACACCATCATGATCTGGTTTATTACGAGAAATCTCTATGAAAACTAAAATCTCATCTTTTTTCATTTTTTTACATGTCTTAAAGTTTATAGAAATTATGGATTGATACGCATGATCTTCATTGTAGTATGATTCACTTACATTATCTAATAGAGATTCAAATAAATATTTTATTTTCAACCCATATGATTAATCATTTATATGTTGCTTATTACCTCATTCAATAATCTTTATAATATTCTTCTTCATTGTGAATGATTAATATCTGGCAATGTGTTTGAATCATGCACTCCATAAATAATGACTATCAAAATCATTCCCAAAAAATGAACTTTATATGGATAAATTTTTATATCCTACTCACTTTTGTACATTTTGGATATAGACCTTAAATTTTTGGAGTGTCTAATCTTTCCACAATGATTACACTTGATACGAGTTATATTCCTATACATTAATGTTGGGCATAGTTTTTCTTGGTTTCCATGTGTGTTCTAATTAATATTTATACACACATAAATTGTCAACCTCATAGTGGGTGCTTGTAGTCTAACATCTATCATCAAGGATGTTTTTATTTTCTATCAAACCCCATAATAGAATTGTAATTTGGATATGAATTTTGCTTCTTTGTTGATAAATCACTATTCTCTACTTTTATGTTTTCTCTATGTGGAGTGATATGCTTTCATGATGTCATACTAGGAGTTAAGAGTCCCAGATAAACATCTAATTTTCTTCATAGGTAGTAAAATTCCACTTCTAGTTCTTCAATATGTTTTATTTTGTCTTATTCTATAAATTTCTAACCACAAATCACTATTTTGTGTTATTCAACTTTGTGGTTATACTCCATAACAGTTTTTGAGCTCCATGGAATTAAAGAATTAATCTTTTTAATTTCATGCATCATTTCATAATTTTCTTCTTCCAAAAACTACATATAATTTTTGGCATCATGAACCACAAACATATAATGTTTAACATCATGATCCACTCTTTTTTATTTCCTCATTATTTTCTCTCCAAACATATATATCATCTCTAGCAACTTCTAATTCCCCCTGGAGATCAACTCTTTCTTCAACATCTTCATTATTTCCAAATTATTCTATTTTTTGGGGTTACCAATAACTACAAACATAATAAATTATCCACAACCATCATAGTTATCAACCTTTTCTAACAAAAAATGCATCTAAAATTTCATTTAATTTGTAATAAGATGCTTAATTTGGATGAAATTTCTCTGAAAAGGTTAATTTCATTTAACATAAGATAAGAAATTCTTCATGGGGATTTAAAAACAATATACTTAATAATTAAGAAACATATAGGTGCACATTTATATAATATTCCCATCCTTTTTATGTTGAAATAATGTAATTCGATGTTTCCCTTTGGACAAACCTTTATCTCTTTGAAAATTTGATTATTGGAATGACATGACTTCACCTGTCACTTTTTTTTGACCCGTTATCAATAGTAATATTCTTCATAGAGTTTATTTTTACATATTTAGACATCCCTTTTCTGATAAAATCAAGGTCATTTTTTCTCATCTTGTTTGAAACAAAATTATTTTGAAATCAATCCAATGTCTGCTTTTTTGGATCGTTATCTTCTCATACATAAACATTTTTATTTAAATAATTTGGAATTCTTATCAATATTACAATAAAAATATTTATATCCCCAATAACATCATTGAGACCACACATTCCATCCACAAAATAACTCACTAGATCAAATAATAGATCAACAAAGTCGTTCAGATTCATTATCTGATCCTCATATTTTTTCCACAGTTCTTTCAATTTTTCTTCTCTTAATTTTGAATTGGATTCATAGATATTTAATAGTTTAACACTATGTAATTATTTGAATAATAAGAAATCAACTTAGGGTATATTTCCTTGTAAAATTCTCCCACTAATGTATTGATTCCTCTGGAAACAACATCTGAAGCCCTTTTTTCTACTTCTAATAAAGCACAATTATCTACACTGGATGAAATACCATGCATTTCTACTATAAATACAACCATACCAAAAGATCAGAATAGTAATACAAATACTAAATCCATAATTAAAAATTATTTCAATCAAATATATGAATCATGTTATTATTTTCATCTTCCATTGAAACCCTTGAGAGAGAAACACTATTATTATCCTTTCTCTATGATACCAATTGTTATCATAAATAGGTTAAATACCCTTAGAGTGGGGGGGGGGGTAAATCAATGTATGATAGATTAATAAAATACCCCTTAATATCTTGTTTTATCATTTAAATAAATCAATCTTCTCACCATTTCCTTTAACAATTTATGAATAGAAATGAAATCATGAATGAGAAAAAATAATTTAACTTGGATCAAAAAATTGGTATACAACTGAGGAGCATAAAAAATGAAATGATCATATGTACCAAAGAAACCAAAGTGATATGTTATTAAAATGATTAGAGGAGACTCACTATTCCACCATGTTTACATGCTATCATAATTTAACAGATCAATTTTCTCTTAATTAAAGTTCCCTCATTAATCCATTAGATGATTCTATATTTAATCAAATGGATCTATATATTTTACATCATATTTGGTGAATCCTTATTTTAAACATTAATCCACTCATGGAATAACTATTTTCAACATATTTAGTAGGCATTTCCATCTAGTTAATAAGAGATTAACTTTGGTGAGAAACCGCTTTCTAGCCTCTACGAAACAATCCAATTTCTCACAAGAATATTTAAAATTTTTTGTTGCTCACAAATGTTTTCAATCTCATTAAATTGGTGATTCTCACTTATCCTTCATGAAGCTCACTAATTTCCCAAATCCCAATTTTCAGTCGTGATGCTTAGAGTTTTTTCAAAGGTTATAGAGACCACAAATAATCCATATCTTTAAAAAAATTATGTTTATATGAAAATCATTACAAAAGAAAAATCACCCATGAACCACTTTAATAGAACAACTTCATGAATTAATACCATTGTATTTTATGAAGGATTTATTTATCAAATGTGGGGGGTTGACACCAATTTATAGATGATTCCTCCCTTTTGTAAAGCATTAAACATCTACACAACTATTTTGTGAAGATATCCATTCTTATTCGTGAACCTCAAGTGTTTTTTTAATATTTTGTGAAATTTTCCTATTCTTGAATCACCTCTTAGTTTCATAGATTATCATCATCCCTTCTCACTTAGCCCTATTTCTTGAAGCTTCTCTCCACTAGGAAACATTGTCCATTGACGATGGATCAGACCGTTCAGAAACTCCACACCTTCATGAATTCTATTAGTTTTTTATATTCATAAAGGGAAATCCCTACAGATCAAATTTTCTATAATTATGACACATCATTAAAATTTTGGACAAAAAAAATTTGTAGACTATATTAAATGGATCAAAATTATATATGCAATTTTATATACCACCTCAAGAGAATCCATTGATTTTTCATGCATATTTGTCATCATAAATTTTCATAAATCTATCTGTAACTCCACCAATGACCTTGGAAACCATCTTTTCCAACAAGAAAAATCAACCAAAAAACACATGAATGTTACAATGTAGTATTTGTTCTAAATAATTTCATACCCACATGACTAATTAGATTATGTATAATGTTAACAATATCTCAAGGAGATAGAATCAAGGTAGATGTGATTGGAAATGTTCACATCATATAACCATTGACAATATTAGAATAACAGGTTCCATTTTGAAATAGATAGAGAATACATTGATTAGAGGCCCCTACCCTTCAGAAGAGGTAGTTCTGGTCGATAAATCAAAAAATGTGTGCATATATAGAGCATTATCAGGTCATTTTTTCATACCTAGCAAAAGATTCCTTTCGGGTAAAGTATTCTCATTATGAAAAACTGTGAATGGATTTCAATGAATCAAACACATGAGACATGAATTTGGCTATGGATAAAAGGATATTCAATGAGGTTCTAGTTCCCTAAAAGTGTAATCTAAATATACTAAACACATTCCAAATGAAAAGTCATATGATAGATTATTGATCTAAATTTTTCTAGGACCAGGGGATCTGATGATCATGAAATATCTTTTTAGGGTCATGAGGTTGGGCTTATGGGCTTTTTACTCATTTTTTATCTTGTTAATTCTACCTAAGACTTTAAATATTAATGTTTAGTGAGTGAAAAACTTACTATTTTTTAATATAGTATTTTATGTGTTTTTAAACAAAAAAGATTTTTGTCTCTTTCAATTGTATTTTAGGGAAATTAAATTTGGACTATCCATGGTAGAGTTCGAGGCTATAAAAAATTGACCATGGTGTATAAAATATATAGTTTTTAGTCAAGTATTAATGTGATGACTGTTTATTGTTATGATATATGAAATTTTTTCCAAAAGATTATGGTCTTGGGGTATAGACCAAGGAATCTGAAATTGTGACATAATAACCCAATTAGATTCTTATGGATGATAATTCTCCAATACATTTTTCAATGGTGGATGAATATGACATAAATCAAGGAATGAGTTTCCTATGTCATGTGTAATGGTATGGGATATACATCCAAGGAATGACCAATTACCATATTTGAAAGACAGATTCTACTATTATTTCTTTAATTCATACATATATTAAGGGGGGACGTTTCAAAGGACAAAAGTTTATATAGTGGAAAAATCATATTGTGTGAACATATGAAGGAACAATGTTGAGGAATGTATGGATATATAAAATAAAGGTTCCCCTAAATTGTGGATACATTCATTTTCAATATATGTGGAGGTTTTTAGGAAACCAATGTCACTCAGAAAATGATATTTAATTTTTGGAAAAACATGTCTAGAAAAGGTGGTGGAGTAATTATAAACCATGGTTGACCATGGTCAGTCTATCATGATCCTTTGATACATAATTAGATTGGATGATTGTTTGTTCTATTTAATGTTATAAAAATTTCCATAAATGTAAATCAGGTTAATTTCATGCATTAAGCACTCAGAATTCATATTTTTTAACATCAAGTGATAAAGATTAAGATTTTATATAGTTCAACTCCATGAAACAAGGGATTTGATTTCATTATAAAAAATTGAGTTCATTGTACCTTATTATAAATCCCTGAGTATATAACTAACTCTACAATGAGAAAATTTTCAGGATTTATTCTTCTTCATTATAGGTTCATAAATTAATTTCCAATTAAATTTATTATTCCCAGGTTAAGAGGTAATTTTGATTGTAAAAAATTTTGGTTGGTCTTTATATATAGAATTTATATGTCAATACATATCCTATGATAACCATAATCATTCCAGATAATATTTATATTGTCACGTATAAAGATTGAGCTCTTGAATGAGAAACGTATTTGCAACATAAGTTTTAGAATGAAGAACTTAAAAACAATGTATACTATTTAGAACCTTCTCACACATAGTAGTGGTTATTATTTTTCATTTATTTTCCAAAGATAGGGTCGATATAAAGGGGAAGATACTTGGGTTTTTCCACAATGTATCACTATAAAAAACGGGTATATGAATATCCAAAATACTAAGGTGAGGTGGTTAATTTTTTGAAGTTACTAATTGGCATAGGTTAAAGGGTCATTATATCACTAAATATAATATATAGATAGGTCTCCAGACACACATAGGTCTTATAATGATATCCTCCATGTAGTCATGACTTATACACTAAGTGATTAATTATTTTCTTTGAAATTGAAATTGGGTCCATCATATCAGATTCATGTTTCAATATGAATCATGAACTAACATGAATTTAGCCAAATATAGTTATTGAACACGTATCCACTATACATATCTAGTTCATACACTATGGAAAGGGGAATTCCTTTTCTTCCTGAATAAGCTTAGTATAAGAGATTCAGATTCCACTAGAAATTCTAAAGCTACTAGAATCATGAAAAATATTTTTTTGTTCCAATGTATATTAAGATCGTATATAAAGAGGTAATCATTTGTTTAAAATATTTCTAATAAATAAATAAAATATCCCATCAGAAACAAAATAATACCAATAGTAGAATTATTCCATAAGTAGTTTTGAGAAAAATATTCCTCGACACATATCTGACTCATACATACATGAAATGGGAAATTTTTAATTAAATTATTAGGCGATCCCTAGATAAGTGTTATATGTGTCACTATGTATATTTTCCCTAGAATAATCAATACACATGTAGTTATTGAAGTTAAAGATTCATTTCATATATCAGACTCATATTCATGGAATAGATGCAACGGATTCTATGAGGCATGGTCAGATTATTTTATGAAGAATTATACATGGATCATGATATCATTTAGGGAAGAAATAATATGATCCTTATGGGAGAATCTATGTTGTTTAGAGTCATATATGATAAAACTGTATGAGAATTTAGGTTATGTTTATACTGATTGGTCCAATGTGTGATTCACCTTTAGGTCATGCATTGAGGACCCTGGTGTCACACCATTTATGGTCATGTGACATTCACAATAACATCACTGTATAAATTCATGTGGATGGAATGTTATTCCCTATAATTGAATCATAGTTCATGTAAATTATATTTCCTTAGATGATTGTATAAAACCTCTATGATCACATGATTCATGCTTAGTTTGAGAAGCAAGAGGTGTTTAAGAGACTTCTACTATTTAAAAAAGACAAAAAATATGGGTCTTATGTATACTATGTTCATCATAAGTATAGTTTATCTAAATAGTGTAATTTCTATATCATGGAATGGGATTATATAGGGTTAAAAACAATATATCTGAAGTCCATTTATATATTTGATGCTTTTCTAAAAGAATGTATGTATATGATATTGGGATTTCTATATGTTTTGAAGACATCAAGGGTGGATAAAAATAGATCTTATGGGAGTAAGAAACACATTGGAAGGGATTTCTATTATTTTTCACTGAACCCTTATTCCAAATATAATTTATTTTTTGGATATAACCTATGATTGGATCCAGGAATTGGGGCCCAAAAATTTCTACACACCCTAAAATTATAATAATAAAGACTACCATTAGTCCTCAGGTGTAACCCTATATAGATCGGACTCATTTAAAGAGATAGGGGAATTTTTAAAGAATTGGTTTAATGATATTGGAGCTCATGATGAGGGATCCATCATTGTTCAATATCATATGCATTTTTGGATATCATTATACCTCAACTATTTTTTGGATTTTCATGCAAAAAATGGAACTAATCTTATTGTTATAAAGTGAAAGAGAATCTATTAATGAAGAGTGGTGTGATAGGATACCATGTTGATGATGAATTATATATATATATATATATATATATGTGTGTGTGTGTGTGGATGGGCTTAGTTTAGGTGTTCTAGGAATCAATGTGAATCCATTGAAGATTGGAATCAAATTACACATAGTTCTTAAAAATATATATTCCTTGAATATATCTGTAAAATATTTATGGAAACAAGGAACAATTGCACCATGAAATAGGTAGATTTTGTACTAGATATTTAAATATGGAACAAACCCTAATGTTGTGGAGATAGATTCTATAGGGAATGATATACTTAATGTAGTTTAATTTTTTTATGGAAATTGAATGTGGAGTTTAATGTCATGTGGTAATGATGATGACCATGAAATTAAATGTTGCATTAAGATAATTTTTTTTGTATGTTTATGCCATGTGTCTAGGATTATGACCACATAGACTAACATCATATGGTGGGGATATTGTTGTGTAGTTTTAGTTCATTGTATCAATAATATGACCACATATTTAAATTTCATTGATTATGGATATAGTTTTATTTCAATTTATTTTCATCCCGACATGTAATGTAAACCATAAAAAAACTATTTAATATAGTTATAATGAAATTACACAATAGTTGAGGGCAAGGTGTGTTCCCTCTCAATAATTTCCACTGATTTTTCTCCATTGGAATAAACCATATCTATGATATAAGACCCATACAACGTAGTTAATGATTCAAATGAGTAATCTATAGTATCATTGGGGTTTTGAGAAATAATACCAATTCACCATAAAGGAATTTGTTAATATAGAATTTCTTATTGAGGGACCATAATGTATGGTAATGATGGACTTTTAAATTGTGCAGTTAATGCATCATCTTCTCATCTTGTCATTTTTACTCATCAAGACACTTCTATTATTGTTCATATTTTGAGATCTTGTTGAAGATAGTGATTCCGAGAGGGGAAAATGTAATTCCATGGGAATAACTACCTAAATTTGATAGAGACATGAATATGGAGTCACATGTGTGATAGTGGGAATTTTTTTAAGATTAGAACATAAATAATGAATATGTTTGTTATTCCATGATTTCATGTCTTTATCCACCATTATATTGTTTATTTTTAATATAGTCTTATTGAAACATGTATTTCCAATTTTTCAACATGTGATGGAAATGTGAATGGTTGGACTTGATGTAATACTCCTGAAATATCATATTCAAATCAGAAGAATAAACGCTACTTCCATTATCAATAAATATTGTATATCTGACATTAATTATATTGATTATGTTAGGCTCCAAAATATGATATTCTTCATCTTGAATTCCTTAAGGTGTATAAAATCAACCCACTATGAAATATTGTCTGTTGTAGTAATGATATAAATAATCTTTCTATATATAGTTGGTGGATATGGTTTTAAGACCTTCATTACCTATACATGGATATGATTGTTTTTGATGTATTCAATCATTCTTGGGGAAAACGGATGAAATAGGAATTTATTTTATAAATATTGAATTTTTTATTGAATTCTACATAACATAATATCACCCATTTCCATAAATAACTAATCCTCCTAATTATGTGGGATATATTGGTTCAAAATTGATGAGAGATCCAATATCCTACATAAAATAACTAAAAGAATGTTTGGATCTCTCATTATTTATAGCATATCGAGTGGAATATATTGAAACCCCTTCTATATAGTGATATTTTCTCATTTCGTTTAGCATAGAGGGTGATGTTGTATTCTTGAAACTAAATCTTTTTTTGGATATTTTTTGTAGAAGTTCTCATTTAAGTGGTTTTCCAACACAAGGATCATCCTCTAATAATGATAATAGTCAATGAGGATGTTGACTCATAAAACATTGGGGATCATATGATCTAAACGATTAATTCATATCATAGATGATGATGAGGAAAAATATTCTATGGTGTGCTAGGCATAATAATATCTTCTCCATGATAGGGAGGTATAGTACTTTGTTTGAATTAACCAATGTTTCAACATCATCATTTTGTGAGTGAGGGACATAACACACTGTTGGATGAAAATGGAATTATACAATTAGTCCCCTCAAATAATAATGGAGAGGGGGAAAATTATTCTTATTGATAATATATTCACCATTGATTTACTAATTCAGTTTATTAGAATCACTTATAACATTCAAATGGTTAATATATACTTTTATGGTTTGTTTTTGGACCACTATTATTGTTTGGTATTTTGTAATATTACTGGACAAACATTCAGATTATAGGAAGTAATGGGGTACAACAAATTTAGATGATGAGATAAATAAAATCCCAAAGAAAACTATATTGTGCTTCACAATTTATATCATTTTACTGGATAGAAATTGATGTTCTCCATAGAAATACATTTCCCATGTTTGGTGTGTGTCATGGGCTTATGAAACCACTTTATCCAAAGGCATAGTATTTAATGGTATGTGATACATGGTAGGATTTACTTTGATAAAATCATATTGAGGTGAACCTACATTTGCATCAGTGATACAAATAGATCATCATATCTGGACAGGATAATTACCCATCAAGCTAGATGTCGAGACATCATAGGTTGGTTGAGGTCATACAAGAGTGACTCAATATGACAGACCAAGAAAAAATCACGGGGTTTTAAGTAGTGCCACAACTCATCACTATTCAAATGTGTTCCTAGAAATTATTATCAACATTAATGTATTTTATCTTTGTGTCTGGATTTTTTATTTTCTAATATTAGATACAATTTTTATCCTTTTTCATCATTTCACTATGAATTATGTAACCAATTTATTTCTATACAAATGGCAAAATATATGAAAATTATATTAACTTATAATTTCCCTATAAGTATTTGTGGGTGAAACATATATCACTTGATGTTTTTGAATGCTTCATGGAAAACCTTTTCACATCGACAACAGACTCCCTTCTTCACAAACCTCATGATGTAGATCCATTTTCTGATCATTTTATATATGAAATTATGGATGCAAGTAACGTGTAACCGAATCACTCCCAAATCATATATAATTTTTGGATTTCACCTTGTGAGGATAACACCATAATTCTACGACTGTACATTGAAACCATGATTCATTACAACGAAACCAAGGAATATCCACAATATTACACTAAATTTACACATTATAGGGCTTCTTTTCAATTCATACTACTATTATTTTAAGAATATTGTTTATAGTTTAGTTAGATGATCACAATGATGTCATGAAATAACTAATAGATCTTCAATACATTACTCAATGATTCATCCCAAAAGGATCATGAAGATTTGATTCATGGTTCATTTTGAGGTGGAATATACATTCTGCAAAAAGAAGGCAATGATAAGTTAGTAGCATATATATTGAACTGAACCTGGTACCCCCAAAAAATTTCCACACAACATGAATATTCACATATTCAATGGGAAATATTGATCCCCATAGGATGATAACTAGAACCTGTGAATAAAAAACAACTAGAGGGAACAGATTTTTCCACCCTGAAGTAAGAAGCATTGAGTATATACATGAATAACAGTAATAAAAAATATAAAATATGAAAAGAAATATATTACACAGTAAAAAAATAATTAAAAGAAGCGTTATAATCAAAAAGTATCTATAAAATCCAAAAAATTAGTCTAATAACAATGGAAAATAACAAATATGGGAATCAATAACTAAATGTGACAAGAAGACAATGTCCAACTGTATAACCTCTGGAAACCAAACTCTACTTATAGAAACCTCACTAACTGGCTATAGTAGATTTATTCAACCTATATGGAATGTTATAACAAGGTCTACACACCACCTAAGTGGTGAACAAGGTGTGAGAGAAAATGAGCAGTATGATCCCACCCGAGTGTTCTATAACCAGTCTCTCTACAACAGTCCAAACAACCACATCATTAAATAAAATGAGAAATTATTAATATTTACAATGTTTTTATATAAAAAACATGTTAAACATTTTTTCTGTTTCTATAATTTCATATTACATAGGAAAAATAGTTTCAAATCATATCATATATATCAAAGCAGTTAATCCATGAAAAAAAATATCTCAAAATAAATCAAAGGTAAAATCCCACCATAGTTCAATATAGGTTAAAATAGCTTGGAGACACATACCTAGACATATATATTTGTTCACATTATCTATATTAACCCATGCGTCATGTCAAGAGAGTATAGGAAGACCACAGAATGTGAACCAACCAATAATGTCAAAGAAGTCCATAGAAAAACTTACCTAAGCGGAAAAAGAACACCCCTTGAGCGAATACCCAGATAAATATCAATGTTTGAAGCCTATTAATACACATTACACATATGTAACTAAGGATTCCTATGTAAAAAGTAATTTAATGTATTACATAAAAACATATATTGAAATCCATTTCACAAACCCATATGTCAATGCATTGAAAAACACCCATTTATCATTTTAGAAAACATAGAAAGAGGTATATTTTCAAAACATCGCATTTTCAAACACACAAAAATAAATCAATCAATCATTAACTTTCATTTATAAAATAATTTATAAACCAGATCAATCATGTTTTATCCAATACATGATAAAGAACAAACCATCTACCTCAAACTCGGGTTATGGATGCTCCCAACTGGATCCACCAACAAAAAGAAGAATGAAGAACAACAAATTAAGGCCCTACATATGATTCACCAACTTTTGAATAATATTCCATAATATATAAGGTCATTAGAGAGTATATGTCCTATATATCTTAAATAATTTGAACCCACTAAACCACAAATAAGAAATTACTTACCTCTAGTGGATGATAACACATGATATGTGGACATGATCAAGAATAACATCACCATAAGATCAATGGTTTAGAAAACAACATAACAATGAGACATTGGATAACATAAATGATGAATTAGAAATATCAATTACCTGGAGGGATCTACTATATCCACAATAAAGATCGATTTCCATATGAGATCACCTGAAAGGATAAGAACTCCAAAATATTGTTGCGGAGAGATGCTAAGATTCAATTGAAAATACTGATCATCGAATAAAAATAATATCATATGTGGAGCATGGTAAAAAATAATTTCCCTGAACCATTCTTGATGTGAAAACTTCTCACAATGTGAATTAAGAAATTGACAATATATTCTTAAAAAGGTGACACTTTGGGTAAAAATAACTATGATATATTTTTCATTATTTGAACTATTTTCTCAACTTGTAAACTTTTTAGTCTCTATACCATTTCACTACATCAATGTGGAAATAGATTCACATTGTGTAACCAATTAATAATATGAATGTGTAATGAATATAGTTTTATGGAAAAAAGATAAGGCCATCTGAATACCTAATGGATATTTTCTTATTCTTTCTATACAGGTATACTGTGAATGCATTGATTCAAAAAAAAATTGGATAATTTTTTTTGGTTATTTTCCGAAAAACACTATCCATCATTGAAATGTATGAAATGACCCAAAAAAGGGAAAATGAAGAGAAAGAGAAATAACTGAAAGAAGGAAAAATGATGTTAAAAAATACGCACCATAATACTTTTCAACCATAGGAAGTCATGTGAAGGAATGATGTTCTAGAAATAGGTGAGTCCAGTACTCCCTCAATAAAGTATCACGATTCCAGGTTTCATGAGAATATGATCCATGATTCCATAACACTATAACTAATTAGAAATAATTACCATGAATGTATTTAATCAGAGAATCAATGTTCCCTAGTTCAATCTATAAAATATAATCATTGTGCTCTAACTCAATCCTATCACAACTAAGAACAAGGCAGGTTAAAAGATGGTATTCACTAAGATGAGAAATATGAAAAAAATCATATATACATTTCAAATAAACATGAAATTCCAATAGATAAATTACCTCCCCAATACAGTTAGTGAACCCAAATGATCCAACATATATCTAAGACAAATTACCCGACTTTTTAATCCAAAAGTGCCCCATATTAAGAGAATAATTAAATATTACCCAATAACTAATGAAATCCTCCGAGGGAAGATGTCGATGGACTACATATGATTTATGACACTCATAGTTTCTACCAAATGTCAACATATATCCCAAATAATCTATTATGTATCCTAAATGGGACATGGTCCTACCAAAGAGGCCTCTTTGACCTCTTCCCAATAAATGGGTGACCAGTATGGGTGACCATAAAACCATTCGAATGGATCATTTCTGATTGATGACTGATAACTATTGTTATATTAAATCTCAACCAGTCTTAGATGGTTATCTCATAATCCAATAAAATTAAAAATTACGGAATGAAGAATATCCTCCCAGATTTAAATAGAGTTCCCCATCTAAGCATTATTATATTGATTGAATGTTGAACTCAACTTAACTTGAGTCCCCATCAACTCATTTAGAATTTCCAAAACCATTAGAAAAACATAGGATCCCTGTCTAAAACAATATAAGAGGGAACCCCATGTTACCTCACAATCTCTTAATCATATAACTTACACAGGTCTCCAACATTATAGGTGTTCCTAATTAGAATGAATTGTGAAAACATTTTTTTATATAAATCCATCTTCACGTAAATAGAATTTTTCCATATGGGAGCCTGTGGTAATCCAAAAAAATGTCCATAGAAACCTAGTCATATTTCCAGACCTGCACACAAAGATGTTGGAGCACACTAGTAGGTTTTATATAATAATTATTTTTATACTTGAAGGTATAATAGTGGTAAAATAATCTACAATGTCTTTCTTTATACCTAGCCACTAGAATCGCTATCTCATGTAATGATATATCTTTATAGTGCCTGAATGGACAACACTTATAGTACAATAATAAATAAATAGATGTGATCTTCTCATATTTGTTGGGTGAAAATTTGATCCCATAATAGGGAACACCATCGAAATGAAGATAATAGAAAAATATTTCACGCCACTAAAAATGGTTTCTTGAATATCTATAAACTTTTCATAGTACTTTTGAACTTAAAAAATTTATTGAAGGGAGGTTGATGATAACAGAAAAATGGTTAGAACCATGCCCAAAAAGTCATCCTAAACATCTAGATGCAACTAATAAAATAGTACCTTATATTATACTCTTCATTCAATTTCAAAAGTGAATTCAATTGTACATTCTTATTGAGAGAATCTGAATTAACATTCCCCTTATTTAAGGTACATGCGATGCTAAATTCAAACATCCAATGGTTTTGGAACCATCATATCTGTCTATGATTCAAGTCATTCGGAGAAAAGATATATCTCAATCTTTTAGGATTATATAATACTATAAACCTATACAATAATAAAAAGTCCCTCTATGACCTATATACATTCATAACTATGCCAATCATTTAATCATGAGTTTTTTTAATTCGTTTCATGTGCCCTTAATTAATGAGATCCCCCAGCCACAATATGAGCATACTTCATAATAACACAATCCAAACCAGCACCAGAAGAATCATAGCACAACACATAACCCTTATATGGATTAAGTAAGATCATAATTGTTGCTGATGCTAGAAGATGATTAAAATCATCAAATGAAGAAACATATTTTGCAACCAAAAATAAATTTCACCTCATCCATAGTAAGAGTAAAAAATGTTTAAGAAAATATTGGAAACTCCATGATAAACCGTCGATTGATTCAAAAAAGAAAAATGATTTAATGTCCTGAAAGAATTCTTCTAGATTCAGCGAATAAAATTGAATCATATATATTATATAAATAAAAATGAAAAATTAATACAAAATATTAAAATGAAGGACATTTTATAGACTTTTGGTTACAGAGGATTGTAAAAACAATACATAATTTTAAATCTAAAAAATATAATATTAAATGACTTAATCACTTCACTTGTACTAATTACTTTTTGAATATAAACTCCAGGAGACTTCATAATGATCTTGTAAATAGATTATAAAAAATTAGGGTGAGTATAATTTCCATTTATGTGGTTTATAAAAGGCCAATGAAAATGATTTATAAGAAATTACTTTGGAAAATACCATTTTAAAAATTTTTAGATATACTATAATATTTTTAAAACACTTACTCTTTGAAAATGGATTGAAAACAATTCAGTAATATTTTAGGAAACATTGTGAATTTTTTGGAAAAACACATCCTACCAATTGAAAATTTAATTGACACATATTCCTACCCACATTTGTAAGGGATTTCATCACTCCTCACTTAAAATCTTTACCATGTTCAAGTGGAGAATTTTATAAAATCTTCTTAATATTTTCATACACATATATTCATTTTTCACAAGAGTTTTTTATTCACAAATATGAAAAATTATTTTCATACATTTATATATTTTTATATATACATGTACATTCATAGGAAGAAATCTACTAGATTTGGAGAAAAAAATCTCATCACAATTAGACATTTCATAAATGCATGGAATATTAATTAAGAACCACATATTAAAATTTTATTCATAAACTCCTAAAATCCATTTTGAATGACGTTCCTTTTAATGAAATGTTTATTCAATGAGAATTAATATATATATAAATTCAAAAATATGTAGACATATATTTAGATAATTTTTAATCAATAATGGGTGGCTATAATCATGACTATGAATGAAATTTATATATAATTATAACTTCAAATGAAATGATTCCATTACATTAAATTATGTAATATTAAAACTACATTGAAAATATAAAATAATTCTGTGATGATATAGGTTTTCACCTGCATAAATAATCAAAAATAATTTATTTAATAATACGTATAATCTTTAAAATAATACTTGTATATAGATCAAATAAATTGAAAACATTAAATCAATGAAAACTTTTATAAACCTCATATAAATACAAATTAATAATATAAAATAGAATTTATAAAGTAATATAAAAATATAAATGTATTTATAAAAACCATTTAATGAATAAAATTTGAAATTTGAATCACCAAAAAATGACATCTATACTTTTGAAAATGATAAATAAATATAATACATCCTTACATATGATATATTGAAATTATATAAATAAAATACATCCCTTACTTAAATTTAATAACACGAGAAATTTGAAAAAAATAAAAACAAGAATATAATTAACCCTTACTTGTAATATTAAAACAAAATTTTAATATAAAATTTGAAAATAAATTATTATCTATGAATTTAAAAATATAATTTAACAAAAATACTTATGAAACCGCTAATAATAAATTTTATAAGAATATAGAATCAAGGAATAAAATAGAAAAATACCATATAATAATTGAAAAAAAAATTAGAAAACCTTCTTCTTCTATTGGTTCATACTCTATAAGACTTTAAATTATTTCTAGTATTCTTTACTGAACTCCAAAAGAATGGCCCCTTATATAGAATTGATTATACTATACACAGAAACACACACACACACATTAAATCTATCACAATTCTTATTTGAATATAAATGTTTTTTATTTAACGCCTCCCAATAATGATGATATACAAATATTCTTTATATATTTTGAAGGGTACAAAATAGAATCGACAATAAAATTAAAATAAGTAATGATTCATTTGTTACATATATTTTATAATTAATTTTGATTTATTTAAAAGAGGCTTCTTTAATAAGAATTGATCCACAATCGTATAAAAAATATTACAAAATGCACTAAAATCCATTGAGAAATATAATTCACATTTAAAACAAGTATAACCACTATGTCAAGTAGAGACACTAGATAACGATTGAAGAAGAAAAAAATCCAAAAACATTACAACAATGGTTCTACCAATGACATGACGATTTATTAATAGTAAAATTATATGAGTAATAGGTTCTTAAAGTATATTTAGACCAATACAAATTATAATTTACACTACCTTCCTTTTTTTGATTGAAACCCACCCTTGGATCTGATCTCTAAACCACACATGCATTCCATATCTCCAACCATGGTTGAACCCTCGAAAAAGCTTGATCTCTTAATGTCCTCACCAACATTGGATTCTCTTTGATAGAGCCATGAAACCATAATCCTTGTTGAGATATCAATAACAGCTTGAGCCCCCAATCATGATCACCCTCAGATCCCTACTTCTCGACCTCTAGAAAATGAAACCCTACATACCACACCTCTTACCCGATTTTCCTTTTTCATGATGGGTTTTTATTATTTTTTAATTCAATTTATTTATTGTTATAACATTATCATAATTGATATATTACTATGTTTGTAATTTCAAAAAATATTACTTTAATGTTATAATTAATTACATATTTTAATATAAGACACATAAAAATTAATTTATAATAAAATATATTGCATTTCATTTTGGAAAACATAATAATCATATTTATATTTATATTAATTGTAATATTTTTTTTTCAAATATTATTTAAAAATAAAAACATATATTTTTAATTATAATATATTCATATAGTTATAATATTTTACGGTGTAGGAAATTATTAATATTCATAATTTAATATTTTTAGTTTATTTATAAATTTATATTACATTAATTTTAAATTTTAAATTTTGAAAATTAAAAATTATATTTATTAGAAAAATTTCATTGTTCTAAAATATTATCTGTCACATATTGTAATTATGAAATATAAATTAAAAATTTATTATAAATTTTGTATAAAATTATTTACTAAAATTATTCACTAATATAATTATTTATAATATTTTTTTAATGAGAAAAATATTATAAATTAAGATTTTTAATAAAAAATATTATTCCAATTTTTTAAACTAGAAGAATTATTTACAAAAATTATTTCCATTCAAAAAAGAAAGATAACAATTCATTAATCTTAAATATTTGATGTTTTGAATATCGTTGGATAAAATCTTGTTTGGATTATAGAAAATGACATTATTTTACAAAATATTTCCTTAAAATTATAATTAGTTAATTTGTATTATAAAAAAATATATTTATTAAGCACTAATAATAAGTTTAAATATATTATATGTTAATTATTCTCATATTAAATGGACTCCTCCCTATCAATTAATTCATCAAACTTATGAAAATAACGAATTTCCAAAATCAAAATTCCCAAAAACCTACTTATATATTTATAAAGAATATTTTCTACATTGAAATTATATATAATATTCCATCGTAAGGAATTTTCCACAATAGAAAATGCATACTCTTCAATGATATCTAGACTATTGATCTAATACCAATGGTAGAGTCCGAATCATGTTCTTATGAATTTAGTGCCTAAAAATACTCAGTATTTTTATTAAAGAAAACTGAAAAATACCCTAAAAACATCACGCACTAGTAAATTTTCCATTCTATGATTTGAAGTATTAAGAAAACATTACATAATTTCAGAGATGCAGAAAAAAAGTAAAATAACTAAATCGTTTCTCTTGAAAGAACTCTTTATCGAAGATAAACACCCTGAGACTTCTAAATGATCATATAAATATTTTATGAAAACAAAGATTGGGTATAATTTCTTGGTAATGGGTTTGTAAAAGGACAATGAAAAACCTTTTTAAAAAATAAATTTGGAAAATATATATTGAAAAATAACTTCAAAAGTACTTTAAAATTTTGAAAATACATATTCTTTGAAAATGAATTAAAAATAATCCAATTATTTCTCAAGAAACATTATGTAATATTTTGAAAAAAAACCTCAGGGTGACTATAAACATTGAATGTTGTGTAGCAATAACCACTTTGGTATGGGACATGTCCAATCCCCACATCTATATCATGTTTAAAAATCTAATGTGTCTAATTTTATAAAATCATTTTCATCTTTCCATACACACAGACACACATATATATATACATAGTTTATTTTATTTTAAAAAAGTTAAAATATTTGAATATATATATATACCTATACATTCATAGGAATACATCTGTTATATTTGGAGCTACCAAATATCATCACAATTAGATATTTCATAAATGCATGGAATGTTAATTAACATCGATCTAGTGAATTTTCCCTCACAAACTCATAAAATCCTTTTGTAAAGGAGTTCTTATAAATGAAAAATTTTATTCAATGTACATGATTATATATATATACATATATTTTGGTGATGAATAATGAAAAATGTTTGGGCATAATCTTGATTAGGAAATAAATGTGCATAAAATGATAGATTGAAATGAAATGTCTCATTATATGAAATTATGGTATTCATAAGCATTATTTTTACATAAAATAATACTTTGATTATATATGTTTTCACCAAAATAAATAATCTGAAATAATTTATCTAAAAATAGATTTAAAATTAAGAATAGTACATTTATATATGTTCAAATAACATAGAAATTTTTAAATAATATGATCACGCATAAACATGAAGTATATACATACACTTAAATAAAAAAAATGAAATGTAGAAATATTATATATATATATATCTGTGTGTCTGTGTGTGTTTTGTATAAAAACATTATTTAATAATATTTTAAATTATAAGCCCAAAAAAATAACTTGAAAAATTTGGAAATTGATACCTAAATTTAATAGAACTTTACGTATCAAAAACTGAATATACATAAATAAAATATCTCCCATATATAAATGTAATTTCTTTCAAACCCATGAAAATAATATATAAATGAATATATTACACCGATACTATTTTTTTAAAACTTAATTTTAATATTAATTTTGAAAATAAATGCTCTAATGATTATTTAGAAAACATATTTTTGGAAAAAATAATAATTAAATTGTTAATAATTTTTTATAGGAATATAAAATCATCGGAAAAAATATCTACTCCCTTACATGATTTAATGAAAACTAGAAACCCATTTTCTACTAATGCTTCAGTCTTTATAACACTTCAAATTATAATTAGTATTAATTGTTGATCAGTAACATAAAGGAGTCATATATAACCCTAATTATACTTTACATATATATATATATATATAAATTATATCATTGTTGGTTCTCCATTCAAAATAAACAGCTCACATTTAAGGATTTACCAGTAAGGATGAAATTTAAATATATTTTTCTATTGTTTTGATGGGTAAAATATAGAATCAAATAAAAAACAAGATACAAATTCATTGATTGCATATATTTAATATGTTGTATAGATTTATTTGGTATAGGATTCATCAAGAAGCATTGAGCCTTATTCATACAAAAAATGATGGACACCCCATAAATATCATTAAGAGAAATGATTTTCATTTTAATATTGCTTAACCAATGCATCATGTTGGGATAATATATAATTACTATGGAATAAAATAATTAAAAAACATGACAACATGGTGTTTTAGATGAAATAAATATTTATTAATAATAAAATAATATGAGAAATATGTTCATTAGGTTGATTTAGAAAACAAAAATATTCAAATACATGCATACATGTCTTCACCATGATTGAAACCACTACTCGTATATGGTCATCAAACCTCACGGGTGTTCGGTACCCTACCATAGTCAAACCCTCGATATAGCTCGACCTCCTGGTGTCCTCTCCCATGGTTGAATCTCTTTTATTGAGCCTATAACATATCATTCTCACCAAGATCCCCATTTGAACCTGATCCATTGATCAAGATCACCCACTGTTCTATACTACACAACTTCTAGAGTATGAAACCATTCTTACCACACCTCTTACCTGATTTATTATTTTTATAATTTTTTTAATTTAATTTCCTTAGCATTATAATAAATTCATATTTTTTCTATATTACCATTTTTATCATTTTACAAAATTTAACAGTTATTTTTTAATGAACTATATATTTTATTAAAAAAATATAACTATTTTATTTATTTAGAAATATATAACATATAATTTTGGAAACATTAAATATTCATATTTATATTTATATTAATTTTAATATTTATATTTCATATTTTATTTAAACTTAAATATTATATTTTATGAATTTCATAATTATATATATTTATAATATATTAACACATAAAAAGTAATAATATTCATATTCTATATTATTTAGTTTATTTTTAAATTTGTATACCTTTAATTTTAAATTATCGAGATAAAATAATTTATATTAAAAATTATTAGTCTTCTAAAATATTGTAAGTCACCTAACTGTAATTATCAGAATTTATTTACAAATTCATATAATTTTTTTAAATTAGTTAAGAAAATTTCTCATTAATCTAAATATTTATAATCTATTTTTAATAAGATAAATATTATGCACTACCCTTTATAATAACAACAATTATTACTCTTTTTTAATCTTTAACATCTATATAATTAAAATATTTTCATATGAGAAATCAATATAACATTTTTTTATTGATAAATATATGATATTATCAATATCTTATTATCAAAAAATATTTTGATTATACATAAAATACATTAATTTCATAAATTTTTATTTTCAAATATTTATTAGTTATTTTAATATATAAAATAAAATATTTATTATGCCCTAATAATAGGATTAAATATCTAGGATGTTTCAATGAAAGCTTCAAATAAAAATGATATTCCATGGAACCTCCCATGAAATGTTGACCTTCACCATCTTTGGATCAGCTGATAAGCCACACACCGAAATAATGTTCCCTAAGAACATAAATTCTTTGATTGAGAAATATTTTTCTAAAACGTTTCTATACAAATAGAGACACCTCAAAATTTCCAGAAACAAACTCAAATGGCGATCATTCTGACATATATATATCAAATAAAAAAAATATAATCCATGAAAATTACCACAATGGCTTCTATATACTCATGTAATGTCTAGTTTATCAAATAATTATGATTAATGTTGTTTTTGGTTGAAAAAAGGAAAGAAAAGATATTTTTATTAGACAAACCATCTCATAAAATCTATATTTGATATATCATACTCTCGAAATATGAGCTGATTATAACATGACTAATGACCAATCTTCTAAAACCATATTACCTCGTTAACTTGTTAAGTAAATCATCCATAGGGGTGAAGGAAACATTTTTCTTAAATGTCACCTGATTCAGATCCCAAAAGTTCACGTAAAATCACAATGTACCATCTGTCATATTGGGAAAGAGCATATGTGATGACATAGGGAAACACTAGGGGAAATAAAAAAATTATATATATGACCATCCAACTAAATAATAGGCTATTTAAGCTCGGTTGGATCCGTATGATATGATGGTATTACGGTTGGTTCAATCCATGGAACTAGATCAATATTGAACTCTACCTCCCTCTCTAGTGGAAGATCATATAAGTCATCCATAAAATCATTAGGAATGTCCTAAAGAATTGTGGGAAGATCAAAAATAGAATAAACATCAACAATCTAAACTATTAGAAAAAAATATATCTAGAGCACTGGGTGGGTAGTTCCTATATGATCAAACCATGGATACCACTCGCACTGAAACAACCAAGAGCCTCCATCAGAATTGAAGAGTTAGGGACGCAGATGATAGAAATCATATATCAATATAGTGAGAAATAAGAGAACATATCCTGATGATTATGTCAAATATATCAATATATATAATAATGAAAACCTAGACTAATTCATCATCAGATATTGATAATGAATAAAAATGAAATTGAAATGACTACTCTTTCATCATCCCAAATGGAATCCCTAACTCTATATAAATGTAAATGAGATCCATCAGAAGATTAAGAATATAAAAAATGGGAAAAAATCATTGGTATTCACTGATATCAAATAAATAATCCTCTTTAGTAAATTTAATAAATATGGTACCTCTCAGCATCACTAGGATCATGTCAACCTCCATTAGAAACTCATCAATTTTGAGAAAGAGGATCACTCTTGAATAATGTTGTTGGATCCCTATATTAATTGAAGAATCTAAATTCACCACATAAGCCTTTGGGAATGATGATCAATGACCATAATGAGATGTAGACATAGCAGGATAGAATCATTAAATATTTAAATATAGGCCATAAACATTACACATATTTTAAGGCATATGACAAGAATTATGGGTGTGTTGGACCTTTCAAAATTGATTTTGAGTATGGTGCAAAATATAGGATATAAATAATGGTGTGGAGGAATCCCATTTAAAATAACTACATACACAGCCCCTACGATGCTCAGGTCACTTCCTCTTACTACCCTATACTCCATAGATACTACCACTATCTGTAACAGAAGGGTATGGATTTCCACCCTTGACTTCCATATTTATCTCATACATCACAGCTCTATATACCATCTTCATATAGTTACAAAGATTAAACATAAATACATGTGACATGAAATCCAGTCGCAAACCCTACTGGTACTTCAAATATTTATGTAGTCATTCTTTTCTCCCTCTATAGAAAAAAAAACAAGCCATGCAAACTGATTGTTATATGACGACACCGAACACTTTATCTGATGCAAGAAGATGAACTCCAAATAATTATCCATCATCTGGGACTAATGAAAAAACAACATGAATAATATTTTCTTGAAAACCTTTCAGTCTAACCCCATATATCAATCCACATTTACTTTGAAATCCCACCATCTCTTGTTAGGAACCTTGGGTTTTAACACTACACACTTCCCCTAGATATTATTAGGTGTATATTCTAATTACAAGATATGATAGATCTTGTATATATAATCATCCAACTCCTAAGGATCACTTGTATCACTAATTATTATATATTCTCATATAAAAACTATCGTGATAAATTCCATTATCCAATAGCTTGAGGATAAACTCAAAACTACTTTCTGGGGTTGTGGTACATTATGGTCCATGATGAAAATAGAGCACATGATAGTGTCTATAATATTCTAATTCAATGGATGATTTCCTTGAGGATCATCCATTTAACCCTCCTAATGGAACTTGTGGAAGACATCTTAGAGGCATATCGGTAAACATTAAAAATATATGAAGAGATAAAATTATTATAAAATCTGAATTCAAACAAGAAAACTATAAGAAAAATAGATATTACGTTAAAGAAATAAAAATAAGAGAAACACTCAAGCATCCCATGGTAAATTGAGTAATTTCATGACATGAAATGGAAAGTAGGTCTACGAAACCCAACCCTCATATCCTAAAAATTCTAACTCCATTCTAAAAACATCCCAAAAGTGATTATCAAACCTTCCTCTAGTACAAAACTATAATCACCTGACTGGGATCCCACCCAAAACTTGTAGCTAACCCAACCTATTACATTCTAGAAGTGAGTTACTTATCCCCACATGCTAGTGATTAACTCATGGGAATCAATACTAACTAGAGAAAAATATTTTACCCAACATGTAGTAAAAAATAATGAGTATATTCATACACAGATGGAAGATTTATCATATTGAAAAAAAGATATATGAACAATAAAAACATGAAATAGTGTAAGTGATACAATCTAAAAGTAGATAATAATTGTTAAAGTTTGAGTTAAAAAACAAAGAAGAAAACAATAAAAGAAAACAAGCTACACCATGTGATAAGGTGAACATACCATACTATTTCACCATTATATACCGAACTGAGATATTAGAAATATCACCTCATCACCATGGATCCATTTATTTCTCTAAATTGAAAAAATAAAAAGGTCTACACACCACTGAATGGGTGCCCAATGTGTGAGATAACATTCTTAGTGGGATCTCACAGAGGTGTTCCATAACAAGTCCAAGTAAAATAAAAAAATCATAAAAATTAAAGAAAAAAAGGTATGATAATATAGAAACTAGTTTTGATATCATAATCATGGTAAAAAATACCCTTTTCCATAATTTGAAATCTATCATGTAAAAATGATTCAAGGAATATCAAAGATATCAATATAGGAAACAAAATCCATGTTGTATTTCACAAATACAAGAATATATAATATCATTCCATGGATAACTATAGCAAAGGCTATCTAAGACACTTATAACCAAATATATACATTCATACACATCATGTCTCTAGACATGTAAACTGAGTCTCGGGAGCAGAGGAACACCGCTGAAAGTGAACCTCCCAACTGTTTCATACATGTCTAAGTAACAACATTCCTATGGAGAAGAAGAATAACACAAGGGTGATCACCCTTATAATATCTATATATGAGTCTTATTAGTACCCATTCCACCATTATAACGATGTCTTAACATGTGATACATATTCCAAACCATTTCATCCAAACCCTATTTGAAATCGCTTCAACAAACCAATTTCAATAATTCTTTTAAAAACCCATTATCCTTTTACCAAATCATTGGAAAACCATCATTTCAGTAAAACATATTTTCACAAATAAAACACAAGTCAATAAATCAATAATTCCATTTCATTTTTAAAAAAATTTATAAACCATATTAATCAAGGTTTACCCAACACAGCTTAATGAAAGAACCACCAACCTCAAACATGGCTCGCGCGCACACCCACACACACCTGTAAATAGATCCATAAACACCAAAAGGAATGAATAAATAAAAATTATATCCTACCAAGGATTAAAACACATTATAATCATATTCCAAAACAAATAAGTTCGTTAGAGTGGTTAGGTCATATGTACATAGAATAAACCATTCCCATCACACCATATTTAACAAAAGACCGATCCCAAAATGAATATCTCACAAAGGTTGTATAGAAGACGAATAATAAGATCACCACAATATCAATGGTTTTGAAAATGTTATGTAATTTTACTACTATGACCAATGAAAATAATAAAGTAGAAATACCACATACCTAGAGAGATTCAACACATCCATTATAAAGATTAATTAAAAAATGATCTGAAATTAGTGGAGGTCCATAAAATATCCTAGGGAGATATTTTGTTTTGAGAGAGAAGTTTTAATTTATATTTAAAATAAAATCATAAATAAAACATGTTTAGAACCAATGTCTATGAATCATTCATGATGTGAAACCCTTAATTGATATGAATTACATGATTTATAAGTTATGTTGAAAGGGGAATCGACTAAGAGTAAAAATAACTACCATCGACATATTCACAATCTGAACCAATTTGAAGCCTTGTAAAAATTCTACTCTCTAAAATAGTTTATTTAATAATCCTAAAAATAGATTCATCTTATGTAACCAGTTCAATATTTGAAAATCTCCAGTAAGAAGTTATATAAAAATAATAATAAAATCCCTCGTTTTCAACCTTGACCCCAATGGAAATCCTCTTATGATTTTATACATTTATAACTGAACACTATTAATTCAAAAAAAGAAACACACATCCCTAAAAATTATGTTGTTTTTTTCCAAATAATAGTCTCTATGATAAAAATATCTAATACAGACACAAAAAAAGGAAACAAATAATGGGATGAGAAATACCAGAAGTATAGTAATTGGATGTAAAAGCATATAGATTGTGGTTCAATGAATGTAGTGTCTTCCTCATCTATAGGGGCCATACTGTTTTTATCATACCCTGGAGATCAATCTATTTAAAAAATTGATTAGAATGATGTATTCAAATAAATTGTAAATATTTTAATTGGATGTAGGAAATCATCATTTTGGAAGTGTCTTTGGGGATCTATAATATAAATTCAGACTCACATATACCCATTCATATTTGAAATGAGGAATATTTTTTAGACTAATTTTCTCATTGTAACTCTCTCTGTTAAAATCTAAATTAATTATATTATCAACATAAAACTCGATATTGGTATTATATGAGTGATGCATTCTCCAAGTGGCTTTCTTGACACCTCGATTATCATCTAAAAGGGCTAGATTATTGGTGGATACATTAGAGTCCAACCCCAACATCTTCTTGAAATCTTGGAAGAACATTTAACAGTTATATTATAAAAAGGATATATACATCTCTAACTCTTAAATATAAATATATATTCTGATCAATATAGTCCATAGGCCCCCTTATATACAAACATTTACACACCTAATCTCATTAATTGAGGTGTAAATTACATCCTCAAAAGTATATGTGGAATATTAATGGTTATACTATTATTATTTTGTCTAAATGTCGATTGATGTGTTTTTGGGACAAGTAGTTAGTACAAGTAGAGATCTATACATTATTTATGATTAAGAGCCATTTTAGATATTATAGTGTGTATGTATATTAGTATCATGATTGAGATAACTTTATAGATTCTATCTCTTTAATCCATATTCATCACGAGTAGAAGAAACATTGCCATCTCGAGATTAATGAGACATCATTAGGGAATTTTCAATTCCCATTGATTGAATGGGGGGTTTCTCTAATGAAAATAGTGGAATAATGGTATCTAAATGTTTTTAAAGATATAAAATTATTTCTATTATTCAAGATATTTTTAACACCCAATGTTTTTAGGAAGTATATTATTTTTATAAACCATTTTTTAAAATTGGGAAATATATATACATTTTCTATTTGAATGAGGAAATGGAAATTGATTTATAAATAAGACATAAAATAATAAAATAAAACATAATATACATTTTTCTATCATAGGCTTAATTTCACTGTAAAATCACATAAAAATTAATTGACACATTTATTTATTACACACCTTGGATAAAATAAAAAAATGAAAGAGCATAAATAAATATGGAAGAATATATTGAAAAAAAAATAAAATCATTATGACTAAGAAATCACATTGATAATCTTGAAACATGAGTATCACAAATATAAAAATTAAAGAAAAAATGATGATGTTCACCTTTAATTGAATAGTATTTTAAATAATTAATAATATAAAATAAAAACCATGACTAGTAAAGTAACATTGGAATGAAAGATTGATTTACTATATATATATAACAAAATATGGCCATTTCAAATATTGATGATGAAAATATAGTCCTTGTAATTATGGTCATTGGTCATATATTGAATATGTATACTGATGTTGTGTATTTTAATTAGTAAATTTAGAATAATATAGCTCAAAATATTTCATTAAAATGTTATACATATATTTATATCTGTTTTATTTATAAATAATATTAATATATTCAAAATAATAATTATATATATATAATGAAAATTAATATTTTAATATCAATAGAGGAGTAAAATTATATTCATTATGACATATAATTAATTTTATTAGTATTTGTTATGGGGTGTTTAGTTATAATGTAATATTCCTTCTTTTAGAGAACCATTTTGTTATGTATTATATATTTGATCCTAATAAATTATGCTTAAAATATTTAAAATATTATTATATATAATGTAATATATTATCATATTCTGAATTAAAAATTTATATGAAATAATATTCGGGACACATAATGTTGAAAAAAATGGCAATAAAACCAACTATTCAACATATTTTATATTTTAATTTAAAAAAAATAGGTAAATTAATTAAGAATTCAAAAATAAAAAAAGGGATCTAGAATATAAAATTTTCATGTAATGAATTCATTTAGTTTATGTCTTGAAAAAGTGTATTTATATTCAAAAAATATGATTTTTGACAAGATGATAATTTCTAAAATTTCATCATTATGTTACAATATACGAGAAGAATAAAAATAGAAATATTTAATAAAATAGGTATTTAAAAATATTATTGTACATTTTAAAATATTCTTTGATCCTAACCAACATTATTGATATAATTGAAATGATAATGTAATAAAAATTATTTTTGATCATTTATTTTAGTTATGTTTTTTGATGGTGAAATTTGGTTATTGATTACATTTGATTCAACTAGAATTTTATCTTTTTTAAAAAAATATAATTTGTCTCATATAAATAAATATCCATTAAAATCATCACTTTCATATAAATATTTCAACTTATTAACATTCATTTCCTAAAAAACATTATTTACGTGTTATGTGAATTAATTTCAAAAATAATATTTCCGGACATTAGAAATATTATTTGGTAGAATTTTTTAAAAATTATAACACATAATGTACAAAGTATGTAAAAGATGATATATTAATTTGATTCGTTAGTATTTATTACTAAGGATAAAATTTTCATTAAAATGGAAAAAGTAAATTAGGATAAAAATAAATGAGTAAAAATATAAATCCTAAAAACACTCTAGGTTGTTTCTAAAATTATTGGATAAAGTATCTAAAAACCCAAAACACTACCCTTTAAATTTTTTCCAATTTGTGTTTATTGAACTTTTTATTGTAACATAACATTTTTTAAAATGTAATGGTTACTTCTATTACTACAATTCCATCCACATAAAATAGTGTACCACATCGTCCATGTAACAGCCCCAGATTTTATGAAAAATATTCTTTTTAATTTTATTAATGTCTTGTGTTGTACGCTAACCCAAAAGGAGCTTGCACAACACGCATCCTTGACTTGCCTTGCATTACACGCAATCGCGACCTTCCTCGATAGCGTGTGTAATACGCAATACCGAGTTTCACTAAACAACGATATGTTATTAAAATATTATTAAAACTAGCCGTTATGAATAGTAATAACCACTTTTTAAAATTCTGTAAATCTTATTTTTCAAAATGAACTTCATTTTTGGATTCGGAGTATCGAATTTAGCCTAAGGTGAAATTTTGGTACTTTTCGGATAACTTTCATATTCTGATGAATAGTGAAAATTACGAATTTATAATTAAAAACAACTTTTTTAATCGAAATAATTAATAGTGATAAATTATTAATTTGAGTGGTTTTAAAGTATATTTAGAATATATTTTTACAATTTAATACAATGTTGGTCATTGGATGTAATTTCACATTTAAACCAGACGTAATCAAATGTCAATCTTTTGATAGATATTGTTTCTTAAAAACACGCTATTTGTTTTAACAGTGGGATTTAATTATAAATTTAATTAATGCAATTTCTATGTTATGAATTTGGTAAAATAGACTTCATTTTTGAATTCGGAATATGAAATATAGCTTAGGATGAAATTTTGGCATTGTTCTGAAAAAACATCAATTTTTGATGAATAGTGAAACTATTAAGTGGTAGGTTAAAAAAAACTGAATTTTGTATAAAACTTAATTTTACCGCTTCTGTGAATGGAATTTTGAAAATCCAAGAGACACGATTAATATCAAGGACTAAAATGTGGTTCAATGAGATGAAAATAATTTTTTGGTGAATAGTAACTTTTTACTTTTTTTACCACGGTTAATAGTAAATAGGGTAACTAAGGGTAAATATGATATTACTATTACCCTAACACATGTCCTAATCCTATTGGACAAGTGTATTTCGACCAAAAACAAACTTAGGAATAAAATATGACCATTTAGGCCCACTTGGATTAGATTAGGACATTTATTATTAATTTATTTAAAGAAGGGTTAAAAGAGTTAAAATCAAAGTTTATTTACTAAAACATTTTTAATATGAGGTTATACATAAGATAAATTCTATTGTAAATATTCATTAGAGAGATAAAAATATTTCCTACATGATGGTATTTTATTTGTAATTTTTATACATCAAATAATTTAATATATTTATGACACAAAGATGATGCAGTAATTATCTTGTTAACAAAATATTGACATAATTGATGTTATAAACACCAAAATAAATGTAATTTGAGACTTTTTATGAATTCCACTAATTTTCTAGGATATTATGATATATTAATGTTGATTTAATCAACTTAGTTCGAACATTTAATTCTGTTATGACTTTCAAAAAAATCATATATCAAATAGTGTCAAAATTGACACAAAATAGTTTTTAAAACAAATATTATATTATTAATTGTTATTTTATTCCTAAAAATCTAAGGTTCGGCCAAATGACTTAGATAAGGATATATATATTAATAATAAACAATTTGGGGTTCGTTTGGCATGTTATAGTAAGTGTATTAACCATATAGGGAAAGAAAACAAAAAGACACGGTAAATGTTAAATTATTTAACTTAGAGTTAAATCTAATTGATAAGGTTAAAATAATATCCTAAACTTGTCTAAATTCTATTGGTTGATAGGATTTCGACCCATCCCCACTTTAGCTTCGAAATAAGACCCTTTGGAACCATTATAAACCGATTTTGACTTTAATATAAAATAATATTTTGAGATATTCCTAAGGTGCCCCTCTCCTCCCCTATAAAAGGACACCTCCTCTCCCTCCTCCTCACACCAATTTGAGCACTCAAGCTCGGCCAACCCCTGACATTTTCTCCTCTCCACTTCCCTAGAATAATCCTAGAGGTCCTGGTCTTCTCCAAAGACCAATCTTAGTTCCTTAAGTGGAGGATTCAAAGAGGCGTTCCAAAGAAGAGGTAATATCCATTACCGATCTTTTCAATTTCTTTCTTCTTCAACTTCTTCTTCTTTAGTTGTTTCATGATAAAGTAATAACATCAGTATTACTTACATACTGATATGTTATTATAAATATGAAACAACCCTAATTCACCTTCTATCCATCCTATGGAAAAATGAAATCACCGCGCGTGCGTACGTACGGAATACCGTCTCCACGCCGTGGTGTAATCTATTTTCCACCATCACCTTACAAGGATGGGTATAATGGTGTAATGAGTAACTATATATTATTATTATGAAGTAATATTGATACTGAAATAATATATATATACTCCAATACAATTCCACGATCATAGGAACGATATCATCAATCGTGCGTACGTACGGAATACCGTCTCCACGATGTGATGCGACTTGTTCTACATGATCTTCATTTCATAATGATTATATAAATAAATTGAATGAATGAATATGGTATATACTACACTAATACCATTCTGGAAATGAATTATCTATAACCTAAAGATAAGAATAAGAATTTATTCGACAAAACACGCATAAGAACAAAAAGTTATAAAGACCCGAGTAACAAGTAACAATGAAATATTACTAACAAGAAGCTAATAATATGACCATATATGATCTCATATCAATATGTATGATTCTGGAATAAGTCAATAACATTATTTAAACCATTATACAGGAGCTTCGGACACGTACAAAGAAAATCGGACCTAAGGTAAGGGAAATATCACAATCTCATTTTTATCCGAGATTGTTTATTCGTAAGTATTTATTGGGGTGTATTTTATCATCCAAATCCATGTTCCCTCAATATGTAATATTGTTTCCATCCACTTACACTAGTTTAAATCCAATTTTACCCTTCGGTGAGTTTTTAGTAAAAGATATGAAAGGAATCTTTTGTCGTTTTTCGTACGAGGTACTTTTTGACTTTTCCGACAAAAGTACGAAGAATGTTTTTTTTAACTTATACGGCAAGAATGGATTTCTAAAACATTATTTCCAAGAAGCTTCCTTTACAAGTTTTCAAGTTTATTTTTAATCAAATTCTTTTAGTTTAAAATTGTATGACATGTTAAGAAAGGAAAAGTATTTTTGAAGAAGAAAGGATATTTTCCTCAAGAATGGTCTTCAAGTGTTTTTATCTAAGATAATAAAGGGTTCTGTTTTTATCCCTTTAATTACATTGATTTGATTATGTTGTGAGGGAATTATTTTTATGAAGTCATTTGACTTATAAGATTTGTTTTATAATGTCATGATGTTTCAAGAATCCCATTTTTGTTACATCTGTTATGCGATGATGTATGATTTATGATTATGTGGCACACATAAGAAAGGATTCATTATAAGATGGGTGGGACCTATATCTCCATCCAATGCATTGGGTAAAGATTTTATATCTCATGAGATAGACATGGCTGAAATGGTAGGTTATACCGGTTCAGTGAAACAGGACTGAAACGAGGGTTACTCGATTCAGAAAGGGACTTTGTCCACTAAGATAGTCTTGGCATTGATTCTTGACTAACAAGAAATGATTATCTATGATTATGTGTGTATGCCACAAAGTTTCATGTTTTATGTTATGATTATTGGGATTACATTTCACTTCTATGATTTATCCCATGTTATGATATTATGAGCTTTTTTGCAGGTTAAGATTTCCAAAAGCTATGTTCTTATATATATGATGTGATTGATATTTATTTTGTTTAACCTTACTGAGCATTTGAGCTCATCCTTTTATGTTTTCTTTTCCCTAGGATATAAAGAAAGGTTTTAGGTAAAAAAAGGGATGACCTTTATGGGAGATTTTGAAGAACTTTCACCACGATTAGAAGATTACGTTCCGAGTTTCAAAAGACACTAAACTATTACGATCCTTTAGTGTGTGTTTTTGTTATGTACTATGTATTACGCAAAAGTAATGTAATGTCAATGTACGATAAGCTTAGGGTCTCTACAGTTGGTATCAGAGGAAAGGTTTAGTCAACCTTTGGAAACTAGGACGCGAAAATGTTAGTGAGATCCCTAGAGATATTTATAAGGTATGTCTAGGGATGCCCCTAAGGATAAGTATACGTATAGGATATAGTCCTAGAACTATGGTAACGATATTAGATTAAACCAAAGATGTTAGATATTTAAGTTACTCCCCCTTTATTATGATTTTTTCCTCTCACACTATTCTTTTTGGGTTTTAGAAAATGGCTGGAAACAAGGTGATTCACGATAATGGAGGATATGATGGACAATGGAATGATATTCTACATGAGCAACCAAATGAAATGGGATTTGGAAGTCCAAACATCATCATTATTCCGAATCAGCAATCTCATAATATGATCAATAAAGTAAAATTTGGTAAGTTTCCTGACTCGGCTAATAAGAGAAAGATGGAGTTTCATGATGATCATAGAGGAAAGAAAGGTCAATTTCCCCTATGTAAATCATGTGGGAAGAGGCATCAAGGAGAATGTTTCAAAGGAACTGGAAGATGCTTTGGGTGTGGAAAAGAAGGACACAAAGCCAGTAAGTGCAAAGGAAAAGGTTCAGTTAACACCAGGGATGAGGATAATGGTATTGCTACGACATCAACAATGGTTAAATGTTTTAAATGTGGAATGTACGGGCATTATGCAAACCAATGCCCTAAGGGAAAGTCTCATGAAGAGAATCAGTATGGTCGTATGGGTAGTATTTATGTTGATGATGATGATGAGACTACAAATGATATGTGAGATGAAAGAATTGTTGAAGCTCGGTCAATGGTTTAAGAAGGGAGTGGAATGATTACATGTTTATCAAGTGTAATGTTGTATAAAGAATCTCATGGTACTATGGAATAAAGAGACATCTAAGGATTGTTACATTGTTGTGTTTCCTTAAGTTTTGAAAGTATGTGATGAATGGTACCAGTATTTTTGGAAAGTAGATGATATGCGAATAATGAAGGGACAAGACGATAATGAGATGTTTGATTGTATGCATGAGCTCATGATTGATATAAGGACTAAGTGATATCATGGTTTGAGTATATAAAATTTTGAGGATTTTGGTATGTGGAAAGTGTTAACTTTTAACTGCATTCATGTTTTCACTAAGGTTCAATGGGTACATGATTAAGGACTTTGAATGTTTGGAATGTGACCAACAAAACATATCTTATGATATATGGGGATCAACGATGGTATTAAATCTCTGGTAATCGTTTTCACTATGTTATGAGAGTGGACTACAGTATTATGGATAAGCCTAAAGATTAGAATAGATTATGTTGGACATAAGTTAGGATAAAACGTTTTTTTCGATATTATTGATGGGATGTTATATTAATATAGCTTTAGAAAAAGGACAACCCGAAGGACGGCAACAACCCATCGCGTCGGACAAGGATGTGGGAATCGAACCCACAACCAAAGTGCGACTGGACTTTATCGCCTACCACTAGCCTACAGGAAGTCCCTGTTTAGTAGAAACTGGTTTTATTATATTAAGCAGTATGATATATGAAGTATAAGTCCATTTTAGGAACCATATATGATTAATCTCACTATAGATCGACTTATGTATATAATATTTGCTAACATTTTGTTTGAGATGGATGAAATGACCCGTCATTCTATCACATGATCTGCTAACACTTCACGAATAACAAATTCAACTTCATTTATTTAAGAGATGAAGTGGAAATTGTTCAAGTCATGAACAATAGTGAGATTGTAACAAAATAAAGAAAGTATTTATTCTAATTCAAATTTTCAACTTTAGGGAAATGATCTTGAAAACCAAAAATGTTGTCCTAGTGATCTTATACCTGATGAATCAGATGGTACCTTAGATCGTCACAAATTTATGGATTTGTGATTACTGGCTTTTCCATAGCCATGTTCTCTACCACTCTCCATCAGAACATGATGGTTAGATTTCTCTTCCATATCCATATTTTCACCTATGTGGAAACCCAGTGATTAGTTTATTTGGGTAATCGTTACATTTCATACTTTAGTTATTAAAGCCAAGTTTTGGTATTCCCTTTTACGATGTAATTTTCTATTAAAAAAAACTTTCAAATAGTAAACCATTTATAACCCCGACGAATTTCGAGGGCGAAATTCATTTTAAGGGGGGTAGAATGTAACAGCCCGAGATTTTATGAAAAATATTCTTTTTAATTTTATTAATGTCTTCTGTTGTACGCTACACCAAAAGGAGCTTGCACAACACGCATCCTTGACTTGCCTTGCATTACACGCAATCGCGACCTTCCTCGATAGCGTGTGTAATACGCAATACCGAGTTTCACTAAACAACGATATGCTATTAAAATATTATTAAAACTAGCCGTTATGAATAGTAATAACAACTTTTTAAAATTCTATAAATCTTATTTTTCAAAATGAACTTCATTTTTGGATTCGGAGTATCGAATTTAGCCTAAGGTGAAATTTTGGTACTTTTCGGATAACTTTTATATTCTAATGAATAGTGAAAATTACTAATTTATAATTAAAAACATCTTTTTTAATCGAAATAATTAATAGTGATAAATTATTAATTTGAGTGGTTTTAAAGTATATTTAGAATATATTTTTACAATTTAATAAAATGTTGGTCATTGGATGTAATTTCACATTTAAACCAGACGTAATCAAATGTCAATCTTTTGATAGATATTGTTTCTTAAAAACACGCTATTTGTTTTAACAGCGGGATTTAATTATAAATTTCATTAATGCAATTTCTATGTTATGAATTTGGTAAAATAGACTTCATTTTTGAATTCGGAATATGAAATATAGCTTTGGATGAAATTTTGGAATTGTTCTGAAAAAACATCAATTTTTGATGAATAGTGAAACTACTAAGTGGTAGGTTAAAAAAAAACTGAATTTTGTATAAAACTTAATTTTACCGCTTTAGTGAATGAAATTTTGAAAATCCAAGAGACACAATTAATATCAAGGACTAAAATGTGGTTCAATGAGATGAAAATAATTTTTTGGCGAATAGTAACTTTTTACTTTTTTTACCACGGTTAATAGTAAATAGGGTAACTAAGGGTAAATATGATATTACTATTACCCTAACACGTGTCCTAATCCTATTGGACAAGTGTATTTCGACCAAAAACAATCATAGGAATAAAATATGACCATTTAGGCCCACTTGGATTAGATTAGGACATTTATTATTAATTTATTTAAAGAAGGGTTAAAAGAGTTAAAATCAAAGTTTATTTACTAAAACATATTTAATATGGGGTTATACAAAAGTTAAATTCGATTGTAAATATTAATTAGAAAGCTAAAAAGATTTCCTACATGATGGTATTTTATTTGTAATTTTTATACATCAAATAATTTAATTTATTTATGACACAAAGATGATGCAGTAATTATCTTGTTAACGAAATATTGACATAATTGATGTTATAAACACCAAAATAAATGTAATTTGAGACTTTTTATGAATTCCACTAATTTTCTAGGATACTATGATATATTAATGTTGATTTAATCAACTTAGTTAGAACATTTAATTCTGTTATGACTTTCACAAAAATCATATATCAAATAGTGTCAAAATTGACACAAAATAGTTTTTAAATAAAATATTATATTATGAATTGTTATTTTATTCCTAAAAATCTAAGGTTCGGCCAAATGACTTAGATAAGGATATATATATTAATAATAAACAATTTGGGGTTCTTTTGGCATGTTATAGTAAGTGTATTAACCATATAGTGAAAGAAAACAAAAAGACACGGTAAATGTTAAATTATTTAACTTAGAGTTAAATCTAATTGATAAGGTTAAAATAATATCCTAAACTTGTCTAAATTCTATTTGTTGATAGGATTTCGACCCATCCCCACTTTAGCTTCGAAATAAGACCCTTTGGAACCATTATAAACCGATTTTGACTTTAATATAAAATAATATTTTGAGATATTCCTAAGGTTCCCCTCTCCTCCCCTATAAAAGGACACCTCCTCCCCCTCCTCCTCACACCAATTTGAGCACTCAAGCTCGGCCAACCCCTGCCATTTTCTCCTCTCCACTTCCCTAGAATAATCCTATAGGTCCTGGTCTTCTCCAAAGACCAATCTTAGTTCCTTAAGTGGAGGATTCAAAGAGGCGTTCCAAAGAAGAGGTAATATCCATTACCGATCTTTTCAATTTCTTTCTTCTTCAACTTATTCTTCTTTAGTTGTTTCATGATAAAGTAATAACATCAGTATTACTTACATACTGATATTTTATTATAAATATGAAACAACCCTAATTCACCTTCTATCCATCCTACGGAAAAATGAAATCACCGCGCGTGCGTACGTACGGAATACCGTCTCCACGCCGTGGTGTAATCTATTTTCCACCATCACCTTACAAGGATGGGTATAATGGTGTAATGAGTAACTATATATGATTATTATGAAGTAATATTGATACTGAAATAATATATATATACTCCAATACAATTCCACGATCATAGGAACGATATCATCACTCGTGCGTACGTACGGAATACCGTCTCCACGATGTGATGCGACTCGTTCTACATGATCTTCATTTCATAATGATTATATAAATGAATTGAATGAATGAATATGGTATATACTACACTAATACCATTCTGGAAATGAATTATCTATAACCTAAAGATAAGAATAAGAATTTATTCGACAAAACACGCATAAGAACAAAAAGTTATAAAGACCCGAGTAACAAGTAACAATGAAATATTACTAACAAGAAGCTAATAATATGACCATATATGATCTCATATCAATATGTATGATTCTGGAATAAGTCAATAACATTATTTAAACCATTATACAGGAGCTTCGGACACATACAAAGAAAATAGGACCTAAGGTAAGGGAAATATCACAATCTCATTTTTATCCGAGATTGTTTATTCGTAAGTATTTATTGGGGTGTATTTTATCATCCACATCCATGTTCCCTCAATATGTAATATTGTTTCCATCCACTTACACTAGTTTAAATCCAATTTTACCCTTCGGTGAGTTTTTAGTAAAAGATATGAAAGGAATCTTTTGTCGTTTTTCGTACGAGGTACTTTTTGACTTTTCCGACAAAAGTATGAAGAATGTTTTTTTAACTTATACGGAAAGAATGGATTTCTAAAACATTATTTCCAAGAAGCTTCTTTTACAAGTTTTCAAGTTTATTTTTAATCAAATTTTTTTAGTTTAAAATTGTATGACATGTTAAGAAAGGAAAAGTATTTTTGAAGAAGAAAGGATATTTTCCTCAAGAATGGTCTTCAAGTGTTTTTATCTAAGATAATAAAGGGTTCTGTTTTTATCCCTTTAATTACATTGATTTGATTATGTTGTGAGGGAATTATTTTTACGAAGTCATTTGACTTATAAGATTTGTTTTATGATGTCATGATGTTTCAAGAATCCCATTTTTGTTACATGTGTTATGCGATGATGTATGATTTATGATTATGTGGCACACATAAGAAAGGATTCATTATAAGATGGGTGGGACCTATATCTCCCTCCAATGCATTGGGTAAAGATTTTATATCTCATGAGATAGACATGGCTGAAATGGTAGGTTATACCGGTTCAGTGAAACAGGACTGAAACGAGGGTTACTCGATTCAGAAAGGGACTTTGTCCACTAAGATAGTCTTGGCATTGAGTCTTGACTAACAAGAAATGATTATCTATGATTATGTGTGTATGCCACAAAGTTTCATGTTTTAAGTTATGATTATTAGGATTACATTTCACTTCTATGATTTATCCCATGTTATGATATTATGAGCTTTTTTGCAGGTTAAGATTTCCAAAAGCTATGTTCTTATATATATGATGTGATTGATATTTCTTTTGTTTACCCTTACTGAGCATTTGAGCTCACCCTTTTATGTTTTATTTACCCCAGGATATAAAGAAAGGTTTTAGGTAAAAAAAGGGATGACCTTTATGGGAGATATTGAAGAACTTTCACCACGATTAGAAGATTACGTTCCGAGTTTCCAAAGACACAAAACTATTACGATCCTTTAGTGTGTGTTTTTGTTATGTACTAAGTATTCCGCAAAAGTAATGTAATGTCAATGTACGATAAGCTTAGGGTCTCTACAGTCCACCCCTCAACTGACATATACATCAAATATATTCTTAAAAATATTCCACATTAATATTCCTGTAACCCTTTACAACTTTAAAAATATTATTATGACAAATATATGTCAAAGAAGTTTTTTTACAATGCTAATTATGTTGAAAAATCAAGTCCCCAGCGCGAGTATTATCAACTTTTTTTCTTTATTAATTATCATCCGTCAAATTTAATATATCCCCAAAAATATAGTGTAAATTTTATAGTACAAATAATTTAATTTTACTATATTAGGATTATTATCATTTTCAATTAATCTGTCACATTTTTTATGGAAAATGATGTTATTATTCATGTGTTTGTATGGACTACCACCACTATGATAAATGATATTAATTTATCCCCACAAACCATTATTTATGGTTCCTAGAATTTTTTTAATAAATAAATATGATATTTATGATATCATTGAGGTTTCAGTATCTAATAACTAGATATATTTAAATGATATGATCAATAAACAATATTCATTAATTTAGTTGTTTAAAACAACAATGATATATTTAAAATGTAACACCATAAACCTAGTCAATCATAGTTGGTGTATTATTACATAACATTGGAATGATCACAAGGGATCATGTCTAGAATGAATTATCAGATTTGTAGCATTGGAAGTACTAGAGACATAAATAAGATTTACATTAAATTATGATATAAAAAAGAACAATATTGTGTCTACTTTGAACACAATTATATCCCATAGCCAATCCCTCTATGTCAATAATAATTTACTTCTTCACATCTAGGGAAACATACAACATAAGGAAGGGTCAGCTCATATGCTCAGCAAGGATAACAATATAACAGAAACATTTATAATTAAGAACAAACATTAAAGGCAAGGTATAATAATATCACCCAAGACTTTTTAAATTAAACTTCAGAATAAAATGTAAATGATAAATCAAATATTTCCATTTATTTATTCACATGGATATTCTACTGGTCTATTAATCACATGTTATATAAATATATAATTTTATAATGATGGAATGCATAATACTAGACATCATAACTACTTAGTCAAGGCCTCATGCCAAGTCTAAAAATAGTATTTTCCAAGGCATTGTTCTTGGAAACGTGGTTTTCTCATGAGACCTATCTATGCATCATTGATTTATTGCGAGATCAACCTGTCACTTACTTAGTCCAATGCATTCATCATATGAAAAGGTTGAAACATAACATAAACATTCCTATTAAAACTTTCCAACAAAATGTTAATACATTATCAAAAAAACATGAATTTTATAAAATTATTATATCTACAGTAAAACATATCAAAAAACCCTTAATCCAATATTAACGAATGTATCATAATAAATAAACATCAAACAAGTGTAAAATCCATAAAATGATGTTAACATAGATGAAATCAAAAAGATTTTTTTTTGAAATATCTTTTTTATTTTGAAATCATTTAAAATTCGCATAATTATAAAAGGAAAAAATAATTTTGAAAATATTCTTATAATATTGTATAGTAATCTTAGAAAGTGTTATAACGATGTAAAATATCCCCACCCACTGTATAAGTTAAAAAAATATTTCCTTTATATGTTGAAAAGGTCATAAAGTACCTTGTTTTGAAACCAACAGAAATATTACATTCCAAAAATGTTATAGAAAGTCAATCAAGGGTATAAATTACATTAACACATATAATATGAAATAGTAAAAATGTTTTCAAATACATTTTTATGAATCATAGATGTGGATGATAAAGAAGTCCCAGTAGATACTTACATATAAACAACCTCAGCTAAATAAAGAGATTGTAAAATTAACCCTTAACATGTATTTATCTTTGATCAAGGGTGAATTATCCTCCTATATAATACTTGAATCATTGTTTATAATTATAAAAGAAAAATATACATAAAAATTTTATTATAGATGATATTATAATATTGTTTTTGTTAACATTATTTCAGTAGTATCATGGTTTCAGGTGTTAACTAATTCATTTTACTTATGTTTTTTGATATGTAAGTCATGCTTGTTATTGATAGGATGTATTTGTTTCATATATAGAATGATATTATGTTCTTAACCATTTTTTATTCATAAAATGAAAATTATTTTTGAATGGTTTTGATGGGGAATGAATCTCATCGTGTTCATGGAGATGAAAATCTGTACGTACGCACGAGCAACAATACAAGTATATTGATTGTGAAATCATATGTAATTGGATAGTATATCATATATATAGAATCACTAACATGATATATATATTATTTAAATCAATTATACTCATTATTATACCCATCCAAATAATAAAGTGTTGAATAACAAACGACATGACGTTGAGACGGTGAGCCATACGTACGCATGTCTGGTGACGTTATAATTCATTGGATGGATTTAATAATGAGTATGGATTTACCATATTTATAATAACATCACAGTATAAAGAAGTTAATGGAGATATTAGTTTTTTAAGGAAACAAAAAAGAAAGAGGATTTGTAAGATGAAAAGAACTATGAAATAGGTGATGAAATTATTACCTTTTCTTTCTGTGATTAATTTTGATTTAATCAAAAGGGCTCCATAGGTTGGCTTTCTGATCAATATAAGACATATAAGTTGAAGATAGGGTAGTTGGGAAGATATTTGAGTAGAGTTTGGCCGAGCCAAATGGCATTGGAGGTAGGATTTTGAGAGAAGGGGATGCACCCTTTTATAAGAGGGTGGAGGGTCACTTTAGGAAAAGCGTGAAATATTAATTTATTATACAATTATATTCAGTTTATAATGGATCAAAAAGTATTTATTTCTAGGATAAGGTGGTGCTGAAACCCTGTCAACCAATAGATTTTAGATAGGTTTAGGTCACCGTATTGACCTAATTTTTTAGATTTAACTTGTAGTTAAATAGTTTTTCTTTAACCATGTATTCATTTATTATTAAAATAAATGGTTAATAAACAAACTATAAAAATCCAAGATAACCTAAAGTGGATTATTATTAAAATATATAACCATATCTATTTACTTTTACCAAACAACTAATTTTTAGGAATATTATATCAATTAATAATTTAGTATTTTTTATAATCTCATGTTTCTAAATTTTGATATCATTTTGTATTTGGTTTTTGTGAAAGTCCACAAAACATGATTACTTCAAAAAAAATAAAATTAAATAAATACTAACATGTCATATTGTCCTAGAAAATTATTTTAATTCCTCAAAAGTCTCAATTTACATTTATTTGGATATTTATAATATCAATTATTTTAATCATTCATTATTAAGGTAATTAATGCACCATCATTGTGTCATAAATAAATTAAATTAGTTAATTTCTGAAAATTATAAATAAAATTATATTATGTCGGAAATATTTTTAGATTTGTAATGATTATTTATAGTCTAATTTATCTTATGTGTAACTCGATATTATAGATGCTTTAGTTATGAATATTTGAATATAACACTGTTAACTATTCTTTAAATAAAATAACAATAAATGTCATAATAAAATAAAAGTGGATCAAAGAGGATCATATTTTATTAAAAAGGTTGATTTTGGTCAAAAATAACATATCTAATAGAATTAGGAAATGTGTGAGGTTAATTATAATATCATTTTTACCTTTAATAACCATATTTACTTTTAATAGTTGAAAATAAAATTCAAAGGCTACTATTAACATAAATTATTTTCATCCTATTAAAAAAAATATTACATACTTATGTTAACCATTTCTTATTGATTTTTGAAATTCAATTTAAAAAAATGGTAAAATTACATTTTATGCAAATTTGAAAATGTGCCTAGAGAGTGGGTAAAAGACGTTAAAATGCTCAATAAAATTTTATACATATAATGTTATTACAAAATAACCCCAATGAATTACATTTAACTTATAAAGTTTTTATGTATCTAGTTTTACATTAAATAAAATTAACTAAAATAAATAATATTTTTAATAAAAACTAGGGTATAAACAATAACATTGTATTTTGCACTATTAATTAAAAAGTGAATGTTTTCAAAAACACACAAAAAATTCACCCTAAGATAATTTTTTTATTACTAATACAAAAATGAAGTCCATTTTGAAAAATAAAACTTATAAAATCTGAAAAATTCGGTATTAATATTCATAATAGTTAGTTTGATTGGTCATGGTGTGCTAGAACTCGAAGTTGCGTACAACCCTAGCTATTGAATTATTCAAAGATAAACGTACCATGGAAGATTGGGTTATTATATTATTCACTCCATCAAATACTTTTGCCTTAAAATTTTCTAGAATACCAAACATAAAAAAGATTTGGGTGGTTCTTCAACATAAGTTCCTCGGGTACCCACATTGCCTCTTCCTTCTTATGGTTTCTCCATAGATCTTTTACCAGAGGAGTCATCCGGTTTCTCATCACCTATTCTCTAGTATAAATATTAATGAAAGGATCTTCACAATAAGATAGATCAGGTTTTAGTTCTATTTATTCAGAGGTGAGTAAATGTGTTGGGTAAGGCATCTATTTTTTGAATAGTGATATGTGGAACACATAATGATATTTTGAGGGACTTAGAGGATTTTCCAAATAGTAAGTTAAAACTCCAATTCATTCTATAATTTGAAAAGGTACAACGTTCTTGGGACTTAATTTACCCTTCTTACATAATCATATAACACCCTAACATAGAGATACCTTCCAGAAAACATGATCCCATACTTGAAATTTCTAATCCTTCATTCAGTTATTGGAAAATCCCTTACACCTACTCTGAGCTGCTTTGATGGGGGTTTGGATAATCATTACCTATTCCATTATTTCCTTAACAAGTTTTGGGCCAAAATGTTTTCTTTCACCGACAGCATCCCAACATATTTGTGTGTGGAATCTTTTTCCATATAACGCTTAATATGGTGCCATCAGAATACTTGATTTGAAGATATTGTTATAAGAGAATTATAATATATGTAAATATTGACCCCACAAACCTTCAATGTCACGTGGGAAAGATGGTAAAATGCATTCTATGGTTTTAATAGTCTGTTCTTATTGTCCATCAATTTGAAGTTGTTCGGCATTTCTCAAAAAGATTTCAGTATCCAAGGCCTTCTGAATACTTTTCCTGAACCGTGATGTAAATCGATGATCAATATTATAAACAATTAATAGGGGTACTCCACGAAGTCTTAAAACTTCATTAATATATATTCTTTCTAAACATTCATGTGGTAAAACTTCTCTTATAGTAGTAAAATGTGTTGACTTGGTAAGATGATAAACAATTACCCATATTGCATCATTACTTCTAGGAGTCTTTTGTATCACCATGACAAATTCCATCGTAATAGCATCCCATATACCCTTAGTTATGAGAAGAGGGTACATGAATCCTCTAGGATTTTGTTTCTATCCTTCACATATTGAAAACCGTACATATAGACACACAATCAGAAATCTCCCTCTTCATGTTGTCCCACGAATAATGTTCCTTCAAATCTCTATACATCTTAGTTCTACAACGGTGTATAAAGAAATTATATCTATGAGCATCATCCAAAAATTCACTTTTTAGATCAGGTATGTTCGGAACACAAAGTCTCTTCCCAAATTTCAAATTTCCACCTTTATATACGAATTCAATCAATATCCCATCATTCACATCATTAATTTTCTAATGAAACTCTTTATCATCAATCTGAAAACTTTTTATTCTTGCAAGTAATGATGGTTTGAAAATCATTTGAAAAATTATTGATGATTTAACTTCCATTATTATTCCCATATCAATCATTTCTTTATCTATGAACATTGTATCACTTTCAAACCTCATCTATTTCAGAACTCTATGATCATTTCTGCTAAAGGCAGCCTCCACCTTATTTTCCTTCCCTGGGTGGTAGTGTATAGTCCAATTATAATCCTTCATTAGTTCAAGAGATTGCCCTGGCCTCATGTTGAGTTCTCTCTATGAGAAATATACACTCGACTATTGTGATCGGTATATATATCACCTTTTTACAATATATATAGTTTTTCCACATCATTAGAGAATATATTATAGATTTTATCTCAATATCCTGAGTGGGATAGTTTTTTCATGATGTTTTATCTTCCTTGCTGCATAGGAAATGACACTATCATTCTGCCTAAGAACACAACCAAGTCCTTTCTTCAAAGCATCATTATAAATTACAAACCCATAATTCCTGATGGTAGAGTCAAGATAGAATAATTGACTAATAATTTATTCAAGTATTCAAAACATTCTTCACACTCTTTTCTAAGACATATTTAACCCCTTTGTGTGTGAGCTTGCATAATGGGTTATCCAGTCGGTAAAAATTCTAGATGAAATGCCAACAATAACTTGTTAAACCAATAAAATAGCATACCTCAATTATACTTGTCAGATTTGGCCATTCTTGGATTTCCTAATTCCTTAAAAGATTGATAGGTGTTACATCCTTAGAGACTATATGTCAAAGAAAAGAAATATCCTGAAGCTTGAATTCTCTCTTGCTAAACTTCTTATATAATTCATTTCTTCTAAGAGTCTTTGGAATAGTTCACTACTGATTTTTATGATTTTCATAGCTTTTGGAGTAAACTAGGATTTAATTAATAAATACCAATACAAATCAATGATGATATTCCACAAAAACTATACTCATTATATCCATGAAGACGGAGGGTGGATTAGTCGGTCCAAAGGGCATTAGTGTAAACTCGTGATGCCCATACCTAGGAGAAACTTTTGTGTTCAGAATGTCTTCCTTCTTCACACACATTTGATGAAATCCAAATCGAATGTCATTCAATAAAAAATATTGCGATCCATGATATTGATAAAAAAAGCATCCTTAGAGGTAGAGGATACTTGTTTTTTATTGTTATGGAATTGATCTCCCTGTAATCAATGCACAACCTCATATATCGATCATTCTTCTTAAAAAAGAACAAGGGCTCCCAATGGAGAAACACTATAGAGAATAACTACATTATTACTCAATTCCACAAGTGTATTATTTAGTTCCACTAATTTTTTTTGTCCATTATATATGGGGTGTTCGGTATAGTTCATGAACAAGGAATTAAATCAATGGAAACTCAGTTTCTCATTCTGGAGGATGTCCATGTAAATCATTTAGATTCACATCATCAAAATGTTTCACAATAGGTAAATCCATTATTTTAACATTCCTTTCCCCACCTATAGTTTTTTCACTATCTTCATCCCCAATAATTGAATTTAGTAGAGCAACTAGAGGTGGATCTAGATAAGAATTGGATGGTGAAGTTTATTATCTAAAGATAAGGTAATCCATATTATCATAGAAACATGTAACCTATTTCTTAATAAAATATATTTTATCATCATGGTTTGAAATCCAATCCATACAGAGAATTATAGGAAATTAAATCATGGGTATGATGATGTGATTAACAGATAAAGCACAGTTATATGACCTAATAGGAACTGATTTACAAAACGTAGTTTCAATGATACGTCCCTTAGGAGCATTTAATGACAACTTCCTTGTAAAATAAAATTTTAAATATCTAAATTTCATAGAAAACTTTGAAAATTTTAAACAATGTGATGATCCAAAATCAAATAAATCATCGGCTAAATTTCAGGAAACCATTAAATTTCCACCCACCAAGTTATTCAGAGCCACAACATCAGCAGTATTGATCGCATAATCTTGGCCATCCTCCCTTGGAATTTTCTAAGGTATGTTTCCATAGATCATAAGAAATTAATTTTCTAAATTACCAATTTCTCTAAAATTTTGGAATTAAAAATTGATATACTCTTACCTTCCCATGCAATCACGAGTTTAGTGGACTTTTTCACTAAACTTGTAATATAATCCCATTCCCTTCAGGAATGTGTTGTGGAACTTCATCCCACATTCCCTATAGGATGGAAATTCATCATTTCCCTTCTTCCCATTATGTCCATTTATAGAGTGTTCTTCAGATCTATTATTCCCTTTCATTTCATTAAAGTCATAAGACTTTGATAATTCATTTTCTATATTGATAGCACATGAGACAATTACATTATAATATGTGAAAGATTGTTAGACTAATTCTCAACAAAGAAATGGTTTTAACCCCTCAAAAAATAATCCCAAACTACTCATTGGGTTACGTATATAATCAGATACAAGCTTTGATAACCTTGTAATTTTTTCTCATACATTGTGACATTCTCATCCTTCTTTTTCCTTAGACATTAAAATTGTTTTTCCATATCGGCTCGATGGTCACGAGGAAAGTATTTTTCTATGAAAATATCAATTAAACTCCTTCCATTGTATATTTTATACTTCTCTATCAACCTTTCTGTTTTGAATTTTTGACCACCATTGATCTGCATCTCCCATGAGGTGATAAACAACCATGAAGCATTTTCGCTTTCACTACTCCCCAAAGCATGAAATGTTTGTTCTAAGGAACTTATCCATTTCACAGCTACAAATGAATTGGTAGACCCATTGAATGTTTGTGGTTGTTTCCCCAAGAAGCTACCTAACATTGATCCTCCATGTTTTGGATTAGGGTGCTCCATACGGGTAAGGTTATTATTCATAACCTGAGTGAGTTGTCTCAGTATGTTTATAAGTTGATTGGCACTGATTGCATCACAAAGTCCTCTATAATTATCTTTTCTTGGAGGGAAATAACTAAATGGATTATGTGGGTTTAATGGTTTCCATTCCTTCCACTAGGTGCCACTTCTAAACAATGGCATACACTGTATTAGTTTATGAATCACAATACATAATTCCAAACTAGTAAAATACCTAACATAAATATAACAGTTTATGCATATGATCCATAATCAAAAAAATTTTTTCATTGGGGAAGTATTTACTCATAAATCCATCATAATGGTTCTTAATGAATATTTGAATTATCCTATTTATATTCCCCAGGAGTGTCCTAACCAAGAGTGCAGCAATGCCCATTGTCGTGTACTAGGATACCTTAGGTCAATCCCGAAACTCCTTATCGGAGTTTTCACTCCTAGGTGCATATGTACAAGAGATTCCTCTACCTGCTTGTATCTAGATAGGGATGTATTGCATGAAAAATACACAAATCTATACATTACCAAAATTCTAGGAAGTTCTTCTATAATAATCCCCAATGTCCATCTTTAGATAATGTTCTCTAAACAATGTTTTTCTTAATCTAGCATCAAAGGATTGTACTAAATATATTTTGATTCCAAATGTAATGCCCCAACCCTAGTTACCCAAATTCGGTGCATTATTTAATAACAATTTCATGATCACCAGGGATCATGTCATGAATGACCGATCAGTTTAGTAGCATTGGAAGTACTAGAAACATACATAAGTTTTACATTACATTATGAATTAAAAAACAATAACATTTTGTCTCCCTTAAACACACTCATATCCCATATATTAACCCCGCAGGTTAATCATTATATAATTCTTGACATCCAGTAAAAAATAAAACATTAGATAGGGTGTGCTCTGATGGTCAGTTAGTATAAAAATATAGTAGAAACATTAATACATAAGCATAAATATTAAAGGAAATGTATATGTCTAAAAAATAAGACTTTTAAAATTAAACATCAGCATAATATGGAAAAGATAAATGAAATAATTCAATTTACATATTCATGTGGATATTCTACTAGTCGAATAATTACATGTAAAATCAATAGTTAATTTCATAATTATAGAATGAATAATGATAGACATCATATCAACATAGTCAAGGTATCATGCCCAGACTAGAAATAAGATTTTTGTCATGGATTTGATCCAATAAAATTATTTGTCTCATGAGACCTACTAATGGATAGAGGAGAAATTGTGGGCTCCACCGGTAAATTACTATGTCCAATGTATTCCTCGTATGAAAATTTTGAAACATAACATAAAAATTCCTATTAAAACTATCATAAAAAGTTATAATAATTTAGCTATAATCCATGAATGGAATAAAAATGACACATCCACAGTCAAACATATTATAAAACCATCTATATAATATTGAATATTGTATCATAGTATATCATCTTTAAACAGGTGTAAAATCCATCAAATGATGTTGATATAGATGAAATCAAAACTGTTTGAGAGAAATATCAATTTCGATTTTGAAATTTTATAAAAGCCACATAATTATATAATAAAACATTTATTTTAACAAAATTATTATAATATTATATGGGACGCTTTGAAGGTGTTATAACAGTGGAATGTATCCGCACCCGCTATATAAGTTAAAATAACAATCTTACCTTAATTTGTTGAAAAGGTCATAAAGTACATCATTTGAAAAACAAGAGAAATATTTCTTTACCATCATTTTGTAGAAAGTAAAATAATTGTATAAATTACTTCTACTCATTTCCTAGGAAATAGTAAAAATGTTTTGAATTTTTTTTAAGAAACACGGATGTGGTTGATAATGATGTCCTAGTATATAGTTACGTATAAACAACCTCGGAAAAAATAAAGAGATTTTAAAATTTACCCTTACCTATTACTTTTCCTTCAATGAGGGTATGTTAAAATATTGTATAATAGTAAAATAATTTTCAATTAATTATACAGGAACCATATAAATAAATATTATATTATATATGATCTTCTATTATTGATGGGGTAATAATATTTCTGTAGTATCATTGTTTCAGGTGTAAACTGATTCATCTTCTTATATAGGTTTTCAAGGTATGTAACATTTGTTATGGATAAGATATATTTGATTCACAACTAGAAAGTTATAATGTTCTCAAAAATTGTTTTTATTCAAAAAATTGAATTTATTCTTTAATGGTTATGATAGGGAATGAATATCATCATGTACGTGGAGACGGTAATCCGTACATATGCACGAGAGACAATACCATTCTATTAATGGTGAAATAGTATTTAATTGGATGGTATATCATATATACTGAATCATTAACATGTTAAATTTATTATTTAAATCAATTATACTCATTATTATACCCATCCAAAAAATTAAGTGTTGAATAAGAAACTACACAACAATGTGAAGATTGTAAGCCGTATGTACACATGTATGGTTAATTTTTCATTCATATGATGGATAGAATAATGAATATGATTATACCATATTTATAATAACATCCCATTATGTAGAAGGTACTGGAGTTATTAATTTGGAATGGAAATAACAATGAAAGAGGAAGTGGAAGATGAAATGAACTTTGAAAGAGGTGATGAAATTATAACTTCTTCGGGTGATTCATTTTGATTTGATCAAAAGGGTTTCTTAGGTCGGTTTTCTTATCAAAGTAAGGAATCTTGGGTGAAGGTAAGTCATTAGGAAGATATTTGAGTAGGGTTTGGCTGAGTAAAATGTCATTGGAGGTGTGACTTGAAGAGAAGGGGTTGTGCCATTTCATAAGAGAGGTGACAATCCTTTTTGAAATTCATGAAATATTAATTTAATTGTTGGTCGGAGTGGATACTCAAGAGGAGGGTGAATTGAGTTCCAATTAAACTTTCTATTAAAAATAATGTCTACTAAAATCCCCCAATTTATAAAAGAAGTTAAACTGTAGTGAATTTGTAAAAATGTAAAGGTTCAATTAGGTTCTCAAAGATCGATTAGGTCTCAGTCAATTTAATTAGAAGATTAAATTGGATTTTGAAACTAATCTACTGATTTATAATAGTTAAAAACACTTTCTATATTATATATCAAAGTAACATTAATATAGTTTGTATTTCAATATAATAGCAGTGAAATATAAAAGATATATATATTATACTTTAAACGTAACCTAAAAAGAACAGCAGATATAACCAAGAGGTTCAGTATCAATCCAAGACATAGTCCATTAAAATTTATATATATAAGTGATCCACACCTTGGATCGGGGTTAACAACAGTACAAGACTGTCCATGCCATGCAGGGACCTCTACCACTGTCCTTCATTTGAAAACAAAGACAATAGCGCACAGGCTGTCCAGGTCATACTTGTCCTCTACCACTATCCTCATTGGGACTCCAGAAGGTGTAGAAAGTTTGAAATGAGGATTTAGTATCCTCTAGTTCAGCATAAGAGATAATGTGTTTGTAAGATATACAATGTACACACACTAAATGAAGGAGTAAATAAATAAATCACTTAGAGGGAGTATATAAAAGTTTAGAAAGATCTAGTGATTTGCAGTGCAGTTCTGGACTCGTTGGATTCCACAGAAATGCTTCTGAGTCCTTCTCTAGTTTTTCTATTGAAAAATAGAGTGTTGTGGTTCAACTTGGTGTCTTTCACATGTGAAGAAATTCTCTTGATTCTTTATGTGTTCTTTATTTGTGTTGAATTGCACACAAGGGAGTTCTTTGAAGATATTTCAATGTGTTCTTTAGTGCTCAGGATTGCTCTTCTATTCAGTACAGAGCACATCATGTGTATTATCTGTAGCTTCGCGTATATTCTGGTATGTGTATTTTTTGTGTGTCTCTTCTCTCTATTGTAGATCAATCCTCATTAAATTTCTCAAGCTCCAGCATTAGGAATGATTTTCTTTCTATAGGTACGAGGTACAATTTTTTGACATGCAACAACTATCATTAAATAACATTTATTGCAATAAACACATCCAATATGACCATTAGTAATATTAAAATAATATTGAAAAAAGGTTAAAAAATGGTGTCACAGTATTTTTAAAAATGGTGTCTCCTTCACGATGTGTCCTTCCCGATATGACCTTCATGGTATATGGCTCATCTTGTGTCCTTCACGGTGTCTTGATCACGGTGTCTGAATGATAGTCTGAGTCATGGTGTCTGACTCACTGTGTGTCCTTCACGGTTTCTGACTCACACTGTGTCGTTCACGGTGTCTGGGTCATGGTGTATTGAGTTCACGGTGTCTCACTGGTCACGGTGTTTGAGACGTAGACTTCACGATGTCTATTTCACTGTGTCTGTCTTACACTTCATGGTGTCTGTGTCTTGCACACAGTCTATCTTACTATTTCAAACTTCACGGTGTCTTGATACATAGAAAAATAAGTGTATTCAAACATAAATAGTAATATGAATAATGTGAATTAAGATTAACCATTATAAGGTAAGATATCTGGAAAAATAAATACAGAGATAAGATAAGTAAGAGTTGTTATCATGCATAAGATTTTTAAATAATAATGAAGTTAATTAGCAGTAATAAGGCATGTGATCATTAAAACATGATTAATACATGAGTATTCCAACAATATCCCCCCTTTTGATGTTCAAAAATCATATATAGTTAAATTATAAATGAAATGTAATGTTAGAGAAACTAAAATATAGAATAATAACAAATAATGTACTAAGAGATAACTCTTCACACTTTTTCTCCTCATTTTGGAAGAATAAAAAAGTAGAGAGAATGGAGTGAAACGATGAATTTGTCATTAAAAACGTTCAGAATACATCATACAATAGAAATACAGAAATCAAAAGACATCCCATCAAAAATTAAGAAGCATTGGTTGGCATCACAGATTGGATTTCTCTTTGCCTTTACAGCAGCAGGAGCTACAACTGATGTAGAAGAAGGCATGGATGTAGTAGACAAAGATGGTAAATGTAGAGCTTCAAATATTGAGGGTGCCAAAGTATGAGAAGTAGATCTAGTCTGTGGTTGATCAAGAATGACTGCTCTGATCTGAGAAAGGGCTTGGTTGACTGACATAACAGTTGAGGCTTAGGCAGGTAGACGTGGTCGAAGAGGGGTAGCAGCTGGTGCAACTATATCTGTTCTCTGCATATGAAGATACGACTTCAAATGAGTGATGAAATCAGTAATGATTTCTCCACCATATTTCATAGAATTTTCAAAATCATCCTTATTCTCCATGAATTTTTCCAATAATCTGGTGAACTCTGTAAGTTTCTGAACATGAGCTTTAAAATCTTGAGTCACTGGAGGGATTTTCAAATTTTCCACAAGATACATAAAGTGATTGGTCATGTCACTTTTAAAGAAAATCCGGATGAGATAAAAGTCTATCTTCTTGGTGATATCCTATTGAGCATCATTGGAAGTCTTAGAGTGAATGAGAACCAAGTCAAGTGCTCTATCGCTATTCTTCACAACTTCAAATAAAGAAGGAAAATATAAACCATTAAGGTTATTCTAAATTTCTTCCTTGATTATGGATATGATAATAGAATCATCCAAAGAAGGAACAAAAGATTGAACAGATGGAGGAGAATCCTTTACAACTACAGTTAGAGCTTTGAGCTGTTTCAAAACCTTTTGAATGCATCTAGTGTAGTCATCTTTGTGTTTAATCAGATTTTCTAGAAGATCTCTCATGTGTTGCAGCATCTTTTTCTGAATTTATACAATATTCACATCAAAATACAACAGGTAGGGATTAATTTGAGATACAAACTCTCTAGAAATTTTGGAAATGTTTGGTTTATGAGAAGTAGCAGAAGGAGCAGTAACAACAGGACCAGCCTCTGATCTTGAAGAATGTTCTTTTTGAAAGCCGGCTAGCATACTTTTCAATGTTGCAACATCAGCACTAAGCAGTTTTTTTTTACCCAGACTTCTTGAATTTCATGGATCATCCTTCATTGAATATGCATAATGATATTTTCCAAAATAATTGAGGAATATTCTTGGCGTTGTTGAGTCACAGGATGTGGTTGAGAGGATATAATCTTCTCAAATCCTGCTAAGATAGTATCTCCAAATATTTTCAAATCATCTTTGGTTACAAAGGACTGTTGCTCATGTAAGATTGAAGGTGAAGGTACTGGTATAGGTTCAGGTGCAGATTCTAGTTGAGGCTCAGGTTTAGATGCAGGTTCAGGGTGAGTAACTGATTTCAATTGGAACAAGGTGGAGAGATCCATTCCAGTTGCAGTCACTTACTGTGATTCACTCACATCATAAAATCTAGGGAATTCATAACGAGTGTACACAGAGTATGACTTAGAGGAAGGAGGTGAATCACCAGGTTCAGATTCAGGTTCATCAGACTCAGCTGCACTAGGTTCAAGGATTTAATGTTCCTCCCCCTCAATAGGTGCTTCCATTTCAGGAACTATAGGCTCAACAGCATGGTCAAGATCCATAGAATCAACACTATTCTCCTCATCCATTTATTGCCTTACCAACTGAATGGAAATTTCAATTATTTCTTCAGTAGAGGGTATGTAATCATGAACCGACTGTTCCATAGGCTGTGCTTCCATACTTTATTCTTGCACAGAGGTGAGATCTTGTTTATTTTATTCTTGATTTTCTTATTGCATTGAAGGGAGGTTTTCTGCACCACCAGACTCTTCCATTGCTTGCTGCTCTAAAACTGGGACAATATAATCTCTTGCAGCCTCAGGTTGGTTTTATGGATCAACATCATCTCTAGAAGAAGGAGATTATTCCTCTCCAAGAACATCATAAGATCCTTATTATCTAAAAACAACAGAAACTTTCTCTCTAAGAGGTATTTCTGCCAGAACATCAGCATAGAAAATAGTACATTCCTTCTCAACAGGAGCTACTTCCTCATGAGGTATTTCAGTCTCTTCTCTATATGGTACTTCAGCTACCACATCCTCTCTTCTTCTTCCTATTCTGGATAATCATCCATCTCATCTGGTTCCAAACCAGGATCAGTAATATTCTTTGGCCTCCTTGGATAATCAACCGGATTATACTTCACATAATCCTTTTCATTATCTTCAACACACTTCTTCTTCCAGGGGTTCCAAATAATTTTCATCCATCTAATGGTAGGATTGGACAAATAAAATAAAAATCCACAAGCTTTTCTTCATTCATCCCAACAACTCCTTTGGCAACTAGCATAGTTGAGATCATCCATGAGTAAAAAAAGGATGTGGATTTTGAAGTGACCTTAATCAGTTCACATATCTGGTGAATGATATATTTAAAAAGATTGATCTTTTGGCCATTCTTCATTAGATGAATTAGGAACACATCCTGATACTTTAACACTGGAAAATCACCCTTCCTTGGGCTAATCAAATTATGAACAAATTTAAACACGAGCATTGTCTTCCCATCCATCTCTACAGATATCTCCATTCTGTTGGTTCCATTTCCAGTTAGAACTTTCAAGGGAATCTCTAGGTAAAAGATGTTGGTCGTTGGAGGAGGATCTATCCCGTAGTCATCACAGATCCCTTCATGAGGAATCCTCAGTCATGCAGCCCATAACCTCGAAGAGAATGAGCACTTTTGTCCATTGATCCATCTTGTTACCATAAAAATTTCTCCAGCATTAAAGGAAAACATTACATACTGATATAATTGTGAAACCAACCTCTGGTAGATAGGTCTATCTTTTCTAGAGAACCATTCGAGCCATCCTTGTTCTCTCAAGATTTTCAGAACCAAAGACTTGCTAGAAACCATCCACTCAAAGAAAATCTCTTTCTCAGGAACTATAGTACGGCTTACAAGGATATGATTCAGGCGACCATCAGGAGCTATCTTCAGTGATCTTTTATGTTTCTTCGTGCTGCACTTCTCAGATGAGGGTGAAGATGGACGCTTCATCCTAGGAATCCATGGATGATTCAAGCAAGAGAGAAGGAGACAAGGTTTTCAAGGTAAAGAGGGTTTGAGAGAGTGAGAAGGAGAGAGCTCAGGTATGGAATCGCGGGAAAAACCTTATGTTTTATCATTTTGGAATGTTAAACGTCATAAAAAATACGGGAACTCAAATAGCGACGAAATAAAATATTACTGCGATACGGGTTAAAGTAAAAGTATAAAAAATCTTCACGGTGAGATCGTGAGTAGGCATTATGGTGCAATGAAAAGAAGTCGTCACAGTGAGATAGTTGGTGGTTGTCATGGTGAGACAGTGACTATTCTGTGCAGTCACAGTGAGACAGTGAGTGAACTGATCCGTCATGGTGAGATAGTTAGGTGACAGACCGTGAACATAAGTTGTTAACTATGAGACCGTAAGCATGAAACAGTTACTGAGAAACCGTGAATCGTGGAACTGCAAAGTAAAATATAGTAAAATATAAAACAGTAAGACCAGTAAGATATCTATTTATGACTGATCATACCAAGATCATGTATGATGTAATTTAATCTCTCATAATTTAATGGTTTAGTGAATATATCAGGAAGTTGATATTCAATACCAATGAATTCTAAAGTGATATCACCCTTTTGATAATGATCCCTCAAAAAGAGATTTCTTACATAAATATGTTTTGTCCTAGAATGTGAAACATGATTCTTTGAAATGTTAATAGAAGTTGTGTTGTCACAATTTAGTGGGACATGTCTGAATTGATATCCATAGTCTAGTAGTGTGTGTTTCATCCACAAAATTTGTGCACAACAACTTCCAGCAGCTATGTATTCAGCTTCTGTAGTAGACAATGCAACATAATTTTTTTTCTTACTACACCAGGATACTAGTGATTTTCTTAAAAGGTGACATGTTTTAGAGGTGTTTTTTCTATCTAACTTACATCCAGAAAAATAAGCATTAGAATAACTAACTAATTATAATGATTGTCCATTTGGATAGAACAGTCTTAGATTGGGTGTATGCTGGATATATTTGAAAATTTATTCTATATCATTTAAATTTGATTTTTAGGGTTTTCATGAAAACTAGAACACATTCACACACTAAACATAATATCAGGATGACTACCAATCAAGTATAGTAGACTTCCAATCATTCCTCTATAAGTGGTTTGATCAACAAATTTTCCTTCTTTATCATGATTCAACTTACAGGTGGTACTCATGGGAGTGTCACTACTTTTAGTGCAATCCAATTAAGAACGTTTTAAAAGATCTCTTGTATGCTTACTTTGAGTCAAAATAATTCCATCATTGTTTTGAAGAATTTGAAATCCAAGAATGAATTTTAGTTCACCCATTAAACTCATTTCAAATTCGTTTTGCATCATTTTAATAAAATCAGTACACAAAAATGTTTTTGAAGATCCAAAAATAATATCATCTACATAAATTTGAACAACTAAAACATATTTAGAATTTCATTTTATAAAAAGGGTAGGATCACCTATAACTTTTGTAAAACCATGAGAAATAAGAAAAGTACTTAACCTGTCATACCAAGCTCTTGTAGCTTGTTTTAAACCATATAATGCTTTTGATAATTGGAAAATATGATTTTGAAAATGAGGGTTTTTAAATCCAGGTGGTTGTTCAACAAGAATATCCTCAGCTATATACCCATTTAAGAATGCACTCTTAACATCCATTTGATATAGTTTAAAATTTAGATGTGCATCATAAGAAAGCATGATCCTAATGTCTTCTAGTGTGGCTAGTAGAACAAAATTCTCCTCAAAGACAATTCCTTACTTCTGACTATAACCTTGTGCAACTAATCTATCCTTGTTTCTAACTATGTTTCCAGATTCAACTAATTTATTTCTAAACACCAATTTTGTGCCTATGGTGAAAGTGTCCTTAGGTCTTTCAACAAGTTTCCTAACATTATTTCATTCAAACTGATTGAGTTCGTCTTGAATAGAAAATATCCAAAATTCGTCATTAATAGCATCAATAATGTATTTAGGTTCACGCTTTGAAAAGAAGGCTTGATGTTCAACCTGATTTATAAGAGAAGCTCTAGTCTCTGTCCCTCTATCTAGATTTCCTACAACAGTATCTAATGGATGATTATTTAGAATCCAAGTTGATCTAGTAATGGTTGGGCTATAAATTTTAGGTTCATCTCTAGTTACAGTTTTATTAGGAGCAGATTCTAAAATATTTCCAAAACTGGTTGTCTTTACAGCAGTTTCATTGATTTTATCAATAAGGTTCAGAATAGATAAATCTTCTTCACGATTTTCAAGAGATGACTTAGGATCATGTGGATCAGTTTCATCAAATTTGATTTTAATAGATTCTTCCACATACTTGGTTCTATTATTTTAAACTATACAGGCTTTGTTAGTTATAGAATATCCTAAAAAGATTCCTTCATCACTCTTAGAAGCGAACTTATCCAGATTATCCTTGGTATTTAGAATAAAAGCATTAAAACCAAAGACTCTAAAGTAATTAACATTAGGTTTCCTATTGTTCTACAAGTCATAAGAGGTATTTTTTAGAATAGATCTGACTAAGACTCTATTGAGGATATAACAAGCTGTATTTATAGCTTCAGCCCAAATGTAAATAGGCAGGTCATACTCATTAAGCATGGTTCTTTCTATTTCCTGAAGGGTTTTATTCCTTCTTTCTACTACACCATTCCAATGAGGTGTCCTTGGGGCAGAAAAGTTATGACTATATCCATTGTGTGAGAAATAAGATTCAAAGTCATGATTTTCAAAATCAAAAACATGATCACTTCTTAGGGTCTTAATCTTAAGTCCATAAGGTTTTATACAGACTTGGAGTATTTAATAAAGTATGAACAAGCTTGACCTTTGTGAGAAAAGATGTATACCCAAGTATATCTAGAAAAGTCATCTACTAAGACATAGACATAGTGCTTCCCATTTAAACTAGAAACTCTAGAAGGTCCAAACAAGATCATGTGAACCAAATCAAGAGGTTGATAAGTTGACACTTCTTTCTTTGGTTTGAATGATATTTTGTGTTGTTTCCCTTTTGACAGGGATTAAAAATTTTGTCATTTGGAAACTCTAGTTTGGGTATGTCTTTAACTAAGTTCTTCTTATTCAATTTTCTATGTGAATTGATGTTTCAGTGTCCTAATATTCTGTGAAAAATCCAAGACTCTTTATGAAAATCATTTAAACAAGTAATGTTTTGCAGTGCTGATGGATGTTGAAGAAATGGAGGCAAAGGAGAATGATATGGAAGAGGAAGTTGGAAGGAAGAAAGGTAATGGTAGTATGGGCAAATTGAGTGATGATTGTAAAAGCCCATTTGCTGATGACATAATCATGATACCTCCAATGAAGGGTGGGAAGGATGGAATTGTTAGTCCTCCTTTGACCCATAATATGAAGTGGGGGGAGAGATCTGAATGTGAAGAGGAGCCCCGAAGTCATAACACATCCTACAGGGATGCTGTTAAGAATGGATCTCAGGATACCCTAAGCAAGGAGATGGAGGACAAACCTAAGAGCAAGAGAAAACCAAGGAGAGATTATTCGGACCTCCCCAAATCAATGGTGACAAGGTCTGCACACAAGAATGCAGGGTCACAAGAAAATGTCATTGTAAATGGGTACAGTGGCAAACGGAGAGGAGGGTCCCCGAAGAAGGAAAAAGGGCCCAGTGGGAAGCGACCAATCAAGGAGAAGTTGTCTGAGGAAATGCTGCGGAAGAAAAACATGTATCTTGAGATGATGCGCAAGTACGAGTCTTCTGAATGGGAGTCAGCTGACCCTGATGATGAGCTATCTCATGATGGGGAGAGGGGTGATTATGGCTTTGATGTAATGTAACATCTTTATTTTTTTACTGTCTTTACTTGCACTTTTTATTCAATAAATTTGTGGGATCAGGCTTTCGCCTGGTTCAGACTTTCCTGGTAAAGAATTCAAATCAACTGCATTAAAATTTTCATTTCTCAAAGTAAGAAATATTAAAACATTCTTAGAATTAAAAACATTAAAAGAATAATTTTCATTCATGACATTAAATCCATCATCACATAATTGAGAAATACTCAATAGATTATATTTACATCCATCAACAAATAAAACTTTATAAATTAAAACTGAATTAATGTTACCAATCTGGACTATGCCGATGATTTTTCCTTTCAAATTATCACCAAAGGTGACATGGCCTCCATAAACCATGATTAGGATCTTGAAGCATGAGTAATCCCCCGACATATGCCTTGAACATCCACCGTCCAAGTACCATATCTTATTATGGGAACTCTTCAAACAAGTTTCCTACAAAACAGTTTTAAGTAGAGAATGATTTTGGTACCCAGATTCTCTTGGGTCTAGAAAAGTTAGCAATCAATGATTTTGGTACCCAAATTTGTCTTATGGGTCTCATATATATCACAAAATGAAATGATTTTGAAAGATAAACTCTATTTGATCTATAAAAATGTGAATAGATGGTTGGAGCATATGAATTTCTAGAACCTGAACTAGTAGTATTCTGTCCAGATTTAGGAATAAAACTAGTTTTAGTGAACTGTCTTTTTCCAGGTTGGTAACCTATTCCATTAGTGTACTTTAGTGCCACTTGCTTTCCCAGCATTTGAGTTAGACTGTCTTTTCCATTTGTGAACTTTTCTAGGTCCTTTCTAAGTTGCTTATTAGATATTTTTAGTTCAGTAGTTTCCTTTTATAGTTGAGCATTCTTTTCTTTTTTTATATAAAGGGAGGATTTAACATTTGCAATGAGAGCGTGTTGTTTCTTTAATTACTTATATTTGTCCTTAAGTTCATTGCATGTTTCCTAAAGGATATTGTAGTATTCAAATAGTTCCTCACTAGTCATATTTTCAGATTCAGAATCAGAATCAGTTCCTGAATAATAATCATTTAGCATAGGGAAACAGGTACCTCAGTAGTATTTGTTAGGAAACACAAGTTTTCATGGTTCTTTTAGAGTCAGAAGCATCAGATTCACTTTTGCTATCTCTTGAAGCACTCCGAGTAGCTTTTATAGATTTCTTGTACTTCTTGTACTTATAATCATATTTCCTTTTGAATTTTAACTTAGTATAGTCATCCTTGACGAGTCCTTTACACTTGCATTCATAGCAGACTATATCATCTTCCTTATCATATTTCTTCAAATCCTTCTTCCACTTACCTTCTTGATCATTCTTAACATTGTATTTCGGTTTTTTTGGAAAACTTCTTCTTCCTATTGAATTTCTTAAATCTCCTGGCTATTTTAGCTATTTCTACATCATTGTCAGATTCTGAACATCTACATGTATAACTTTCAGTTGGAATTTGAACTTTGTCTTTCTCCTTGCTCTTTGAAGCACTAGACCTAAATGCCACAGATTTTCTCTTGGGTTCATCATCTTCTTCCATATTCACCTTGAGTTCTTCCTCATACATCATAAGATTACCAATAAGCTTATTAACAGGAATAACACCAATGTCATGTGATTATCTGATTGAAATAGAAGTTCCTCTCCGTCTATCTGGAAAATAACTCAGTATCCTCATGATTTGTTCCATTCCTGGAACATCCATTCCAAGTGAACTAATTGTATTAACTATTTCATTGAACCTAAGATACATATCAGAAATAGGTTCATCAGTCTTCATTTTAAAATTATCATATTTAATAGTATAAATATTTAATCTCATTTATTTACCAATAGTTGTTCCCTCATGAGAAACACCTAAAGTATCCCATATTTCATAAGTTGTTTTACAGGAAAATATTCTATTGAATTACTCATCTATTAATGCACAATACAAAGAATTCATAGCTTTACAATTATTATTGTATGATACTATAGTAGGTTCATCCCAAGTAGTTATTTATGTTTCTGGAATTTTATATTGAGATTCTATAGCAGTCCAGTTATCAAAACCCATACTTTCTAAATGAATTTTCATTTCAAGTTTCCACTGGGCATAGTTTGTACCATTAAAGAAAGGTGGCTTGTTAGTATCAACACCCTCTAGTCTATTGTCCATAGAATGATTTTAGAAAATATATTTATGGAGATAAAATTTAGAACTAACAGAAATTTATGATCTTTAAAGATGCAACTAAAATCACAGTTGTAAAAATTATGTATTTTGAAATCATTGAACAATAAAAATTAAGCCTCTATTACCAAATGTTGTCATAGTGGATACTCAAGAGGGGGGTGAATTGAGTTCCAATTAAAATTTCTGTTAAAAACAATGTCTACAAAAATCCTCCAATTTATAAAACAAGTTAAACTGTAGTGAATTTGTAAAACTGTAATGGTTCAATTAGGTTCTCAAAGATTGATTAGGTCTCAGTCAATTTAATGAGAAGATTAAATTGGATTTTGATACTAATATACTGATTTATTATAGTTACAAACAATTTCTAGATTAACTATCAATGTAACATTAAAATAGTTTTTATTTCAAAGTAATAGTAGTGGAATATAAAAGATATATATATATATTATAATTTAAAATAAATCTAAAAAGCACAGCAGATATAAACAAGAGGTTCATTCTCAAGCTGAGACTTAGTCCTCTAAAATATATAGATAAAAGTGATCCACACCCTGGATCGGGGTTACCAATAGTACAGGACTATCCAGGACACACAGGGACCTCTGCCATTGTTCATCGTAGGAAAACAAAGACAACAGCACACAGGCTGTCCAGGTCCTACTTGACCTCTACCACTTTCCTCAGTGGGACACAAGAAAGTGTAGAATGTTTGGAATGAGGATTTAGTATCCTCCAGTTCACCGTAGGAGATAGTGTGTGTATAAGATATATAGAGTATACACACTGCCCTAAAAAGTAAAAAAATAAATCACTTAGATAGAGTATATGAATGTTTAGAAAGCTCCAGTGATTAGCAGTGTAGCTCTGGACTTGTTGGATTCAGCTGAAATTCTTCTGAGTCCTTCTCTGGTTTTTCTTTTGAAAAATAGAGTGCCATGGTTCATCTTGGTGTCATTCACATGTAATGAAATTCTCTTGATTCTTCATGTGTTTTTAGTTGTATTTAATTTCATGGAAGAGTGTTATTTGAAGAAATTGCAATGTGTTTTCAGTGCTCAGCATTGCTCTTCTATTCAGTACAGAGCACTTCGCGTGTATTTTCTATAGCTTTTCGTATATTCTGGTATGTGTATTTTATGTGTGTCTCTTCTCTCTATTGTAGCTCAATCCTCCTTATATTCCACGAGCTCCGGTAATAGGAATGATTTACTTTCCATAGGTAGGAGGAATGATTTCCTAAAAAGCAACAACTATCATTAAATAACACTAATTGCATAAAAAACATCAAATATAACTGTTAGCAATATTTAAATAATATTGACAAAAGGTTAAGAAACAGTGTCACAGTAGTCATGAAATTGATGTCTCCTTTATGGTGTGTCCTTCATGGTATGACCATCACGGTATGTGGCTCATAGTGTGTCCTTCACGATGTCTTTCTCACGGTGTCTGATTGACTGACTGAGTCATAGTGTCTCACTCACGGTGTGTCCTTCATAGTGTCTGACTCATGGTGTGTCCTTCACGGTGTCTGGGTCATTGTGTATTGAGATCATGGTGTCTCACTGGTCACGATGTCTGAGATGTAGACTTCACAGTGTCTATTTCATTGTGTCTGTCTTACTGATGAATATATAAAATCAAATATTTTATGTATAACATTATATTAAAAATGTATTAGTTATGAAAATTTTTATTTAACACTTTTAACTCTTATTTTAATAAAATAAATATAAATGTACAAATATAATCCACATTGATAAAATAGGATCATATTTTATTCTTAAGGATGATTATGGTAGAAAAAAACTCACACAGTAGTATTAGGACATGTATTAGGATAATTAAAATATCATTTTGACCATTAGTTACCCTATTTACTTTTAACCATGGTAAATACAATTCAGAAGATACTATTCACCAAAAAAATTATTTTCATCCCATTGAACCACTTTTTACTTACTAATGTCAAATTTTTCTCTCATATTTTTGAAATTAAATTCACAGAAGCAGTAAAATTATAGTTTATGAAAATTTTCAAATGGTCCTAGAAGGTTGGTAAAAGACATTAAAATGTTCAATAAACATTTATTCGGCAAATTTTATTACAAAATGTCTCGAATGAATAACATTGAACATATATAGGTATTATGAATCTATTTTGACACAAAATATATTTAAACAAAATAAATAATTATTTAAATAAAAATTATGTTTTAAACAATAGAAAAGTCTTTTTCACTATTCATCAAAAATTGATAATTTTCAGAAAAATACAAAAAATTCTCCCTAAGATTATTTTGATATTCCAAATCCAAAAATGATGTCCATTTTGAAAAATAAATCTTAAAATATTTCAAAATGAGGGTATTACTATTTATAACACTTAGTTTGATTGGATGTGGTGTGTTAGAACTCAATGTTGCATATTGCACACGCTATTAAATTATTCAAAGAGAAACATACCGCAGAACCATGGGGTGTTAAAAAAATATTATTCAAATAAATTAATATTTTCATATATATTAAATCATCGAATTCAATTATAAATTTTATATATGACACTAATAAACAAAACTTTATGACATTATTTTATTGTTATAGTAATATTATAACTGAATCACCTCATAATCATATATTAATCATGGTATGTTAATGGTTGGGTGAGTTTTACCACATACTAGAATAGGGTTATGAATTTATATCTTTGACGACTAAGCATAGATAATTACTAGTATAATTTGATATAAATATATAAAAAACAATTTAATTTTTTTCTAATATATCTATTGTACTTTTTAATTCAATAATTTTGAACATACCCTTCATTAGCTAATAATCCTATAAATAATATTATTATCAATATAATTATATACGATAAAGAATTAAACACTTATGAAAGGAAATCTATACTTCAAAGATCACTATAATTTATCCCTATAAATAATTTTTGTTTATTTTTTCGTAATTAACTTTTTATAAAGAATTAAAACTAAAACAACTTATATGATACTAGTATAATACTTTAAAATTATTAAAACCCAATATGGGAAAATTGTACGAGAGAAATAATATAAAAGATATTGAATTATTATATATTAAGATTTCAAATATTTGTATTTTTGAATAATGTTACTTAATATATAACTAATTGATGTAATCTAATTGTTCCGTAAGATTGATTCAAGTGAATAATGATTAAATATCTATTTATGAGTTATTTTCCAAATTAAAATAATTAATTCATGTTTTGTATTATAAAAAAATTTAATTTAATTTTTTTAAATAATTTTTATTTACGATATTATTTCACAAAATACTATTAATTCATGGGAATTTATTTCAAATTCAAATATGTATCATTTGGAAGGTTTTTATTGAAATGATCCTCATGATTTATGGGGTATTCTTGACTCAAATATTTATCTTGAGTCATAATAACTCAAATATGTTTATAATAGTTCAATATTTAATTATTAATCAATATAATGATGTTATTTTTAATTTTCATATACTTTTATAAGGAGGATTTGTATCACAACAATGATTTCTTCCTTGATGAGTTTATTGGTTTATTTATAATGATTATCATCTCTTTTAAGCGATTGTTGTCTCCAAATCAATTTTTTTACTTTTTTATAATATATTAATTTCCACATTTCAAACACAAATTATTTTTATCCCTAATAATACATATATCCTTTACAATTAATTCTACACGAAATTTTGTTTTGGTTACACATTTCAAATGTGGGTTTTTGAATATAGTATTTCAAAATGTTCAAAAGGTTTTCCATCATTTAATAATAAAATATTCTATCTCCAACATAAAATTTATTTTTTATAACCTTTGTGTATTTTAAATGATTTAATATTTAATATTTTTATCATAAGTTATTTTTTTTAAAAACATTCACTTATCCTTATAAAAATGTCCTTTTAATGTAACAAACATGTTATTATTTTTTACTATAATATAAAATCATTTTAAAAAACATAATTTAAGACTTCACCACCATTTCCCTATTTACATATAAAGGATCTATTCCTCTGGAAATTATTTTTCATGATTCATCATCAAATATTTATTATGATGTATTATTTAGTGTTGATTGAATATTTTTGTCAAATGTATACATTATTGAGACTAATTTCGTTGATACCATCTTGATGTGTTGTGAAATAAATTTTTCTTTTCCATGTGTTATTTATGAAGTGATGAATAAAAAATATTTTTTCCAAAAGGTATATCCGGATATAATTAATTATTTTTTAATGGACATCATATGTATATTTGACGATATATGGGGGCCTATATATCCATCCAATGCATTGGTATGGAGTATATATAATGATCCCAAAAGGTTATATGATTGGATTTATCCCAAGAAAAAGGGTACATGGGAGGATTTATCCATATAAAATGGGTACAAGGGAGGATTTGAATCCATGAAATAGTGGTAAATGCATGTTTTTATCGAAAACCTATGGGTAGATGTGAGGATTTATCAGTATCTAAATGGTATATGAGATGATTTATCCTATGATCATGTGGTATACATGAAGTTTAATACCAATACTAAGGAAAGATTGGAAGATTATCCAAATCCAAAAATGGTACACAAATTTCTTTATTCATAAAATAATCGGTGTTCATTATTTTTATAAATAATATAAATTACTAGAATTTTGGTTGTTCAGAAAATAATGTGTAAGAATTTTCATAGTTCAAATCATAAAGAGTGAGATTTTTGTTTTTCAAAAATAATAATTATAATTTGGTTTGTTCACCCAGAAAATTATGTGAATTTTTTTCAAAAAAATCATTGAAATTTTAATTATTGAAAATGCAATGCATTAGAATATTATTTGTTCACAATATAAAGTATTTGAATTTTATTTCTTTAAAATGTAAATCATGAGAAATTTTTCTAATTCACAATGATATAATTTCGATAATTATATGTTTATTACAATTTTATTTCATTTATATGTTATAAAGAAATGTTATATTTCTATTCAATATGCCTATAATTACACTCCATGATCCAGGTTTATGGTTACATGTTTCAATACCCTTATCCTAAGGTTTATCTTATATCTTTTTAGATTACTTGTTTTCCTATCAATTATTTTAGACAACTCTTATTTTATTAGTTTATTTTAATAATATATTTCTTCCAAACTTGTGTTTTGCATTATTCTTATGATCGAAATAACAAATTAATGTTGATAAGTCTACCCTTAATAATAATTCACTCAAACCTCTAGATAATTATTTGTTTACCTAGGTTATAAATATGAGTACAACCTCAGATATTTTTAAATGTAGATATAGTGACGATCAAATGTGAATAAATTATCATAGGCATCGTAAAATAATTTTACTATGTAGTAGAACCTGAGAGACACTAAACTTTTAATTCATATAGTTGATGGACCATTTGTGTGAAGTATTATCTAAAATAACAAATCAATGTATTATTTATTTATGATTATCATAGGTCACAATAGATTCTATCAAAGGAGGTTTTAGTGATTTTTTGTATTTTTATAGTTATTTTTGGGAATATGATAAGAGACCTTTAATGAGAACCCTAGTGGAATTCCTAAGGAGAAAAGAACATCATAAAATTTTAGAAACTTTTTCAGCATGTGGTTTTCATAGTAATGGGATCCATGCTTGGATTCAAGGATGTAGATGTATTTGTGGAACATATTCACTTAGGGGTAATCACCCCAAAATGGTTTGGTTGAGAATTTAATCAATCATCAATATGATTCATGATGATGCACCTAAAAATATAAACCAGGATTGGCATTATTATGGGTTATTCTTTTGTTGATCATATACTCTTTATACACAATTTCAAAGGATTAATTTCCTATTTACATTAATGGAATTGGTTGACAAATTTTAGAGAATCCAACTTTCTGTAAAATTGGAAGAATAAAAAAATTTATAGGATATATAAATATGATATAATTTTAGTTATTAATTGTATTTGACTATGAGTTAATGATATATGTTTAAAAATTATGATATAAAATGAACTAAAATTATTATAAGCTAATGTTATGGTATTGTAATGTGAGAATGTTTTAGGATACACATTCCATTGGGTATCTTGGATATTACTCTTATGATGATAATTTATCATCACTAATGTTAACCCATTTTGGTTTTAGTAATGGATATATCTTTACTGAATAAATTTAATAATATGAATGTAAGAAAATTTGGGGAATTCATAAATGATCAAACCATTTCATTAAGAGATGTAATGAGGAATTTTTTTGATTATTCCAGACCAAGTAAAATTAAATATTTTTAACCATGTTAAAATAGTTAAAATAACCAACCCATAAATGATATAACGATAGAGTCTCATTGTACATAAATAAGGGAGATGATGAGGGAAAAAATATTTAGTATCCTATATGTCAATAATGTGGGAAGATGTAAAAAATTTAATTTATTTATGTGTAATAAAAAATGATTAAATTCTACAAGAGGGGTTAGTCAAATGTAAAACTATAAAGGAAAAATAAAAATATCTTTCTATATGATTTATGGAAATAATTTTCATCCAATGATACAATGACTGAATAAATTTATTTTATGCGGGGAACTATGGTATTATCTAATTCAATTCACCCATCTAAAGAAAAACCCATATTATAAGCATCACTAACCTCCAAGACCAAGAGAAAAATGTAATTCATATGCATGAGATACTTCCAATATTGATCAGTATATTTAATATTTACATACCAATAACAATATATTAAAAAGTAATTTTTGTTATTTTATTCTTGGAACTCTTTTTTGTATTATTAATTTTATAAGATCATTAAATCACCACTGATGATTTTGTTAATGATTAAATATTATAGTTTTATATTTATTTGTTTTTAATTAATTTTATGGGATTTTGATTTTTAGAAATTTCATTATCATTACTTTTTAAATAATTAATAATATTTTATTAATGGATTGGTTCCCACCAATTGTATGAAAAATTATCTGAAGTAATAGAAAGAATTTAATCTTAAACTATGATAATCAATCAATGAATGGACGAAAATAAAACACCCTATAGAAAAAAATATAATATGGGTCTTGATACCGAATATTGGAAGACTCTTGGCTCAAATTTTTACAGAAAACTCAATATTAGAGATAATACTATTATATGAAAGGAGATATGTTTCAATTTTTTATGTCCTAATTATCTCTAGATATTATAATTTTGTTCAAAACTATAATATAGATTATTTTGTCTATTTTAACTGTTATGGAATAATTATAATCAATATGATGACATTTATTTAATGGGGGTGAATGTATTGACTTATGTTTTTGGAAAGAATATTCTCTTAATAAACCAAATGTATATAATTATAAACTATTATAATTTTTCTTTTTAAAATTTAATTTAAATTGAGTAAAAAATAATTCCTAAATTTTATCAATTGAAATAGAAAACACATTATTCATTCATATGTTTTATTTTACATATAAAACAAAAAAAAATTATTACACACTATTTATGATCTCTCATGATGGAAAAAATACGTCCCTTAAAAATTCATAAATCAATAGCGAACTATAGATAAAAAATAATAAAATCATCATGGCTAGAAAATTATTGGTCCAATATATAAACAATATGATCACCAATAGAAAAAAATAAAACATAATGGTGAATATAATCATGAAATTAGAAATAATTAGGAGAAATATATATTATTAAATAATAACAATACATTGTGAAGTGAGAGTGGAATGGATATATAACAACCCAACATTTTATTACACACATAGACATTAATTATTAAATAAACTCTACACATGAAACAACATAGATGATCAAGAGGAATAGTATATTTGGGTCTTTGGAACATTAAATAACAACTTAAAACATAAAACAAACACCATATTTATTTAAATCATCATTTACGTAACCACAACATTCTCTCATACATAGCATTGCATGGGATATATTGAGGGATTACAAGTGAAAAGGGTGAGCTATAAAGCCCAGTAATGGAATAAAAAAGGAATAACTTGGGGAATACAATTCATGTTAGGTAATAGGAATATTAGTGAATAATATAAGAAAAATGAACAAAAAGTCATGATATATTATGATTATCATAACATGGAAATGTGGCAACAACACTTTTAATGGTATTATCATGAGCAATGTATCATTGCACATGGAGCATGAGTAAACCCTCACTGCACTTAAATTAGAATGGGTAAATATTTATTTCACTTGAATTAGAATGAGATAAAATTATTTTCTATCACCACACAAATCATTACCTGAAGCATTGCAACGCTATAAGGTACACCCTTCTTAAACATTTCATTTCATAGATAAGTGTTCCAAATGGATAATAAAACATGGAATCATTCATCATAGTTTATTCCATGATAAAATGATGTGGAATAAATACATGAAGATTTATAATCTGAAATTAAATGTGCATAAAGTTGAATTCCTTTGACAGATAAATGAGAATGGTATTCACTGCACAATGACTTTGGCTTGCAAAATAGTTGCGCAATTTCGACAGCATTATGACGTGACTGAAGAGTTCATAAAAAATGGATGATGTGATGGGAAGGGGTATCTCATTATATTTACATTAAATAGACATTATTTGGGTCATATAGATAGAATTCATATCATATAAAATGGAATTTATATTTGAAATACAAAATAATTGATTGATTGTAGATGTGGATAGAGAAATCCCATATAGAATATCGGCATGATATCTACTGTAACTGGGAGGCATTAATAAGAGAGAAAGTGGTATATAATCATTAAAATACAAGGATGGAATTATTGGTGAGGTGATAAATAAGACCCAAATAATTTTAATAAAAAATAAAAGGGAATAACAACTTAACTAAATTTGGAGAAAATTGAGAAAGGAAATATTCCGTACATGGAAGTGTGCTCCCAAAGGCATGGGAGGGGATTGAGAGAGGATTCTTGGGAGATTGGGGCACCTTGGAAGGAATTTAGTGAGAGGAGGGCAGAGGTTTGTTGAGCTCCAAAGGCTTTGAGTAAATTGTAAGTGGGATCTTAGGTGGGTTTATATAAGAAAATGGAGGGAATTCTTTATTTTTTAGGTTTTGGCCACAACACATTAAAATAATCAATCCAAAAAACAAAACATGGTTATTCCCATGTATTTTTCCAAAGGGAAGAAGATAGAAATATATTATGAGGACTATATCCATAATTCATAAAATATTAGGCTTGCTTATGTGGAGGTGAGTCACTCTTAAGGAAATAAATTTGAAGAGTTAAAATGATTTATAAGTCTCAGAGGGTACACTAAGACACCATAAAATTAATTAAAAATAAAAAAGAACATTATTTTAAATATAATACATATATTCGATGAACATATAATTTATAGTATTTTATTACATCACTATTTGGTCATGTTTATGTCATAAAACACATCAGATATTTAAACAGTATATAATTTTTTCCCAAATATTCGACCGTCTGAGAAATTTATGAAAAAATCACCATTGGATATTTTCGGCATCATGATTCCAAATATAATATTAATTTTTTCCAAATAACTTTCTAAATATGTGAACTATTACTTTTAAAATAAAAAAATGACTTTTATAAATAATTCATGGGTTTTGAGAAAAACAACTTTGAAACCTTTATAAAAATTACACTTCTATTCATAAAATTTATACTATCATTTATAATTAGTTAAAAATTAAATTAAAAATAAAAATAATATTTTATTATAATAATATTAAATTAATAAATCTATTAATTTATCAAAATAGAATCCTTAATTGAATATCAACAAAAAAAAACTATTTGTGCTTTAAAAACTATTTACAATGTAACAATAAAAACATGATTGTATAATAATTAATATATAAAAATTAATGTATATAATCATAGTTATATATTCTTTTAACATAACAACTTATAACACCTGCATAAGACCGAAGAGTAAGGTGTGCAATGGTGACTAAATATTGGGGTGTCATGGAAAACATCGCTCAGATGGTAATATCTATCAACTTCCACTTACCCCGTAGGTGGTTCTGCTCAAGCTTAACATGTTGAAGCTCGGCTTGGGCTTGGTCAAGAGCGAAGCCCTATGACCCTGCCTCTTTCTGAGCTCTAAAAAATTGGATTCACATAGGGAAATTATACTGCATGAGTTCATTGCTTCCTTTGTCTAAGTAAATTTTATTTTTTAAAGCCTTATATTTATACTAATCATGTAGTGTCTATTAAACAACTATATTAGAAATGATAATAATTATTAATAGTATTTTTCAATCAAAAAACATAAAACCAAGGAAGTTAATATTTTATATAACCATTTTTTATAATAATTAATTCAATTAGATGAAGACGAATTTTCATTGATAAATGTTTGGTTGGTTACAATTCACCCCCCCCTAAGAAATTTCACCATGAAAATTTTCTTTTCCCACACTAAAATAGATGTGGGTAACTCTACTTATTCACTTTCTCTAATTCTCACGTTTCTATTTCAATCTTTTGGTTTCATCACAATACCTTGATGTGGGGAATTGTCTTATTTCGTATAACTTTTTCCCTATGATCTAAGATCTTCACCAGCTTCTCATCATAAGAGAGGTCAATTTACAATGGTAACACCTCTAGATTCAGTTCATGTGATTTTATAGATATGTACTATTTCAAGAGTGATATATGTAATATAACATGTACTTGAGATAGGTTTAGTGTGAGGGCTATTTGATAGGCCACTTCTCCAATGCGATCAAGGATCTCAAAAGGGCCTATGTACCTTGGAATAAGCATTCCCTTATTCCCAAATCTCATAACCATATTCTATGGAGATATGATAAATAATACCATGTATATAATATCAAACTCTAAGTCTCATCAACGATTATCAGTATATCTTATTTGTCGACTCTGAGAACCTTTATTATGAGGCTAGATGGTCTTAGCCTTCTCAACTCTTTATTCGACCATTTCCAGACCTTTGATTTTTATCTCTCGAAATTCAACACAACATGTTGGCGTTCAACCCCAATTCCTATACAGAGCTTCATAAGGATCCATTTGGATGCTTGAGTCAAAACTAATGTTTTAAAAGAACTCAAATAAGGGAATATTTTGATCACATCCTTCTTTGATGTCCACTGAACACACTCTCAAAATGTCCACAAGTGTATGGATTGTCTACTCTGATTGAAAATAGGTTTTAGGATGACAAGCCTTGCTAAAGTTCGTCTTAGTATCCAGAGCATGTGTATGACTCTTCCAAAACATAGAGGTGAATCTTGGATCTCGATCAGATATAACCAATATTGGTACTCCAAGTAGCATTAATACATCTAGGAAGTATATTCACCCTACTTGATCCAGTGATAAATCCTCCCGAATGGAAATGAAGTGTGTAGTCTTCATAGGATGATCCACAACAACACATATAGCATTGATTCCACTGGATTTATTCAGAAGCCTAGTGAAAATATCCATGGAAATGTTCTCCCACATCTATGTCTGTATTGGTAGTGGATTCATAATCAATTTATACATTTTCCTCTCAGCCTTTACATACATACATACCTGGGACTTTGGTGTATATTCCACAATATCCCTTTTTATATTGTCCCATCAAATGTTTTCTCAGAGATCTCGAGACATTTTTATGATCCCTGGGTTAATAGAGAAGGTTGAGCTATGTGCATAATTTTGAAGATCATTCTTTATCCCTCGATTAGATGGTACAAATAATTATGACCCAAATCTCACAATTCCACCCTTTTCAACCACGAACATTGTGGATTTACCATTTCTGATAGCTTTCACCCTTTTCAGAATTTCCATATCCTTTCATAGAGCTTTGTTTATTTTTTCTATGAGGGACAGTTGAGAAATCATTTGAGGAATGATATACAATGTTTCTCCATTAATTATTCCTATTTCATCCTCTGAAAATATAATAAGATTTGTTCCTTTTTAATTCTAAGCATTGATAAATATGTAGGATCCTATATACATAGTACATCTTACACCTTGTTTTCATTACCGTTATGGTAGTGGATTGAGAAGTCATAATCCTTGATGAGTTCTATCTATTTTCATTTGTACATATTATGCTCTTTTAGTGTGAATTTAAATTTTGAGTCTCTTGGGATCTATATATATGTCACACTTCTCACCACAGAGATAATGCCACCATATTTTCAACGCAAAGATCATAGCCTTCAACTAAAGATCATGCATGGGATAGTTTTTCTCATGGATTTTCACGTACCATGATGTGTAGGCTATCACGTTATCATTATGAATCAACACAAAAATCAGGACCTTCTTTGAAGCATCACTAAATACAATAAAAATTTCTCCACTCATGGGTAATGTGAGAACATGCACAGTGATATGCCTCTTTTTTATCTCCTTGAATCTCTCTTTGAATTCATCAATCATAGAAAACATTAATCCCTTCCGAGTTAGCTTGGTAAGAGGGTTAGAAAATCGTGATAAATTAATCATAAATCAGTGATAATTTCCAGATAACCCCAAAAAGCTATGGATATTCATTTCCAATGTTGTCCTAGGACATCCTTCAATTGCAGTTTTCTTGGTGGGATCCAAAGATATGCCATTTCTTGTGGTGATATAACCCAAGACTGAGACATCCTTCAACCAGAAATAACACTTGTTGTACATTTCATAGAGCTTCTCCTTTATCAAGGTCTCTAGTACAATTCTTAAATACACCCCATGCTCCTCCTCAGTTTTAGAATATATAATAAAATCATCTATAAAGACAACCAAAAAAATTCAAGGTTATCTCTAAATACTCTATTCATCATGTTCTTGAAGATTGTTGGAGCATTGGAGAATCTTAAAGGAATTACTATGAATTCAGAGTGCTCATATCTTTTATAAAAATTAGTCTTGGTGATATCATCATTCATCACCCTTATATGGTAATATCGTGAACATAGATCTACATTTAAAAATTTTTGTGCTCCATGAAGGTGATCATAGAAGTAATCATTTCTAGGCAGAGGGTACTTGTTCTATATCTTTATTTTTTTGAGCTCACTATTATAACTACAAAGGAACTTGTAGACATCTTTCTTCTTAAAGAAGAGGACTATAGCACCCCATGGTGAAACACATGGTCGTATAAAAACTTTATCCAGACTTTCATGTTGTTGTTTCTTTAGATCCTTAAGATCCACAACATCCATTCTATAGATAGATCTGGATATTGAAAATTAACTAGGTATATGGTCAATTTAGAATTCAGAATTTTTTCTAGGAGGAAGACAAGGAAATTCCTAAGGAAACACTTTAGTGAATTCCCTCACAATAAGAATATCTTCACAGATGCTTTCCTCCTTAGAGTTAATCATATGATCCAGATACATGTGTTTATAGAGAAATAATATTCATGCTTAAGATAATGGTGCTAAAGAAGATTATTATTCCTCCTTGCACTTGTATAGAATCGGGGGACTATTCTTAATATGGAGTGTGATTTCCCTCTCACGACAATATATTTTGTCTATATATAAGGAAATCCAATCCATGCTAAGAATTGAATCAAATTCCACTACGGGCAGTATGATGAGGATCTCCAGGAATTGTAATACACAAACAAGGATGGGTGAGGAATTATATTCAAGGGATTGAATGATTGCGCCATTTTCCGTACTCACTAACAACATTACTTACATGATTTGTGGTCCTATTGGGAATGTTCTACTAATACTTATGGATACTAAAGAATGCATAGAACCAAAATCCAAAAGTAAAATTGTTATTCTTGAATGAATAACTAGAGTATCTTTCACCACTTCATTTTCTAGGTTCACATCGGTGGTAGTGATTTAAAAATCTTTCCCTTGCTGCCATGAAGGTTTTTAGTTGCCTCTGAAAACCCCTGTCTTAGGTAACCGATTTTATAGGTTCCCTGGTTCCTTACAGTGGAAGAAATGAACAATGCATTAAGGGTCAAATGATAAGTTATTCTCCTCAGTCGCAGATATAGTTTTTTTTGTCAGTAATTAATAACTAGGTTTTCTTACCTTCATTATCTAAATATTTTTTCATCCCCTTCTATAAATTTCCAGGGTGCTCTTTTCCGGACCATTGGCATGTGGCCTGATGTGTTTTCTTATAACCATTGGATTTATCCATAGGACTGCCAAAATTGATGTCCACTATAGGATTTTTATACCCTTGACACCCCTGATATTTTTTAATATCTATTCCAACCTTGATAGAACATCAAAAAATTTACGCATAGCTATCGAAGTCCGAGCTCATGACGGATTTCTGTAGGTAATGTTTTGGCCCATCTAAGAAGATACCGACCTTGAATTAAGGGGTAACAACAAAGCCAGTGGTGTATTGTGAAAGCCTTATAAATTTTTACTTATATTCTCCAATGTATTTGTCATCTTTTTTCTAGTGGAAAAAGAAGTACCTTACCATCTTAAGTCGGTGGGAGCACAAATTTTTTTTGAAAAACATTTATTGAAATCCATCCATTTCAATGCCTCAATCTTCTCTTTAAGATTCGTATTTTTGATCAATTTCCACAATTGATCAGCCTCACCCTCCAAATGATATGTAGCCAGAAGAACCATCTCCTGTTTGGAACATTGATGGATGGATATTATTGTTTCAATGGATTTGATCAATTGTTTTGTGATTGAGGGAACAAATGATCAATTAAAAGTAAGAGGCATTTATCTCCTGGAGCTCTTGATAGAGACTTGTTATTTCTTATGGGGGTTGATTTTTCATCTTGAAATATATGACGATTCAAAGCATGAGTGAAATAAGAGAGTATCATGAAAAATTATAGTATTCCTGCTCCCATCATATTGGGTATCTTATTAGAATAGTCATCACATTGGTGTTTTCATTGGTAGTTAGCCCAAGTTATCCTATTACCAGCCATTGTTTGGAATAAATGGAAATATAAGGTTAACAAATAAAGGGTAATCCAGGGACAACTGGATGACATATAAATAAAATTTATTTCTTTGACTGATGAATCTGTAGGCTTCAATCTATGTTATCCATTATCTACTTTTTAACATATACATTTAAGGGCATTTGTATAATTCCCTAAATAATAGTTCATACAAGGCTTTTAAATTTACTAAAGCATATCCCTTGGGAGTGTCATAACCAAGAGTTCCTCAAGTCCCATTTTCATGTTCCATGATACCCCAGGTCAATCCCAAAACCCTTTCTCAGTTTTTTCACACCAAGATACATCCGTGCCAGAGCTGCCTCTACCTTCTCATATCCATACAGGGTTGTTTTTTTGATAAACCTCTAATTTAGTACCCATAAAAAATTATGGATGTTTCTATTATACTTATTCTTATCCCAAAGTAATTCACTAGGTTTTTCTAATCCTAATTTAAAAAATAACTAAACCTGTCCCCTAATACTAACTATAACGACATTTCTTTTTATGACACACTTAAACATGATTTATTACATAAAATCTTCACTTGATAAAACATAGAAGATCAAGAGGTATAGTTTCTTTCGTGATTAAGAACATTAAAAAAACTAAAACATAAAACACAAAACATATTTATTGAAATATCCTTTATATAACCACAACATTCCATCGTACTTAGCATTGCATGCGATAACCTGATGGCATACATGTGAAAGGGTGAGATATAAAGATATTAAGGCAGTAAACAAGGAATAACATGAAGAATAAAATAAATGTTAGGCAATAATCATATCAATGGAGAATAAAATAAACATGAACATAAGTACATGACATAGAATTATTATTATAACAAGGATATTTGGAAACAACACTTAACATGGTATTATCTTGAGCCATGACTCATTGCACATGGAGCATGAGTAAACCCTCATTGCACTTGAATTAGCATGATTAAATCCACATTTCACATTAATTAGAATGTGAAAACCATCATTGAACTAGAAGTATCATGATACTAATCATTACTCGAAGCATTGGAGCACTATTACATCACACCCTTCTTAACCATTTCATTTCTTGCCTAAGTGTGCTACATGGATCATACAACATGTAATCATTCATCATCATTTATTCCAAGATAATGGTATATGGAATTAATACATGAATATTTATAATCAATATGTAATCGTTCATAAAGGTGAATACCCTTGATAGATAAATGTTCTTGGTTTACATTACACAATGGCTTTGGCTTGGAAAATCGCAGTTCAATTTTAGTAGCATAACGGCGTGACATAAGAGTTAATAAAAAAGGTTGATGAAAGTGGAAGGGGTATCTCATAATATTTACATAAAATTGAATGTAAGGGGGTCATATTGATACATTTACCAACATATAAAATTGAATTTATATTTTTAATATAAAATAATTTCTTGAATGTAAATGAGGAGAGAGAAACACCTTAGGGAATATCGACATGGTAACAGGTGTACATGGGATGAATTAATGATAGAGAAAGGGGTATATATCATTCAAACATAAGGAGGAAGGTATGGGAAAGGTGGGAAATCATATCCCAACATTTTTAATTAAAAAAGGGCATAACAATATATTGAAATTTGGAGAAAATTAAGAAAGGAAGAAATCCCTTACGTTGATGTGTTATCCCAAAAGATTGAGAGGTGCTTGAGAGATGATTCTTGAGATTTTGGGGCACATTGGTAGGATTATATAGAGAGTATGGAAGAGGTTTCAAATGTTCCAAAGGCATTGAGAGTAGAGGAAACGGGAGCTTCGGCGGTCTTATATAGGAAAAGGCGTGGAATTCTTATTATTTAAGTTTTGGCCACCACACATTAAACTAATCAAAACTACAAACCAACCCAGGGTATTTGCCCATGGTTTTCTCAAAATAGAATTGAAAAAAATTATTTGATAAGTCCAAAGGACGAAATTATTAAAATTTCTGTCTTTCTTAGGTGGAGGTGATTCACACTCTCAAGGAAATCAATTTAAAAAGGTAAAATGTTCTATATGTCTTATAGGGTCCACTAAGGCACCATAAAATTAATAAAAGAAATCTGAAATTACATTGTATTAATGATAAAACATATATTTTCTGAACATATCATTTATTGTATTTTATTATATCATGATTGGTTCATTATGATGTCATAAACACATTATATATTTAAACTGTATTTAATTTTTACCCAAAAATTCTACTATATATGAAAATTATGAATACTACACCATTTGATAATTTTGATGTTCTGATTCCAATTAAAATATTAATTATATCCTAATACTTTTCTCAATATGTTAATTTTCTCGTTTAAAATAAAAGCCGAAATTTATCGAAAAATCATGAGTTTTGAAAAAAAACAGCTTTCAAACCTTAATAAAAATTAAAATTGTATTCAAAAAAATTATACCATAATTTATACTTAATAAAATTCATTTATTAATCATAATAATTTATTAAAATATTAATAAATTTAAAAATCCATTAATTTATCAAAATAGATTCCATTGTTGAATATTAACTAAAAATAATGTTTGTGCTTTAAAAACTATTAACAAAGTAATTGTAAAAAAATGAATGTATATTTTTTATTACATAAAACTAATAATGCACATAATCAAAATGCTATGTTCGTGTTACATAACCCTTTATAACACCTACGTAAGACTGAATGGTAAGTTGTGTGATTTTGACAGTCTATAGGTGTGGCTTAGATAAGATCGCTCAGGTGGTAATCTCAATCAACTTCCACGTCTCCTGTTAGCAGTTCTTATTGAGCTTAACATGTTTAAGCTCAACTAAGGATTGGTAAATATAAAAGGCCAATGGTGCCACCTCCTTTCTTAGCTCTGACAAACGAGCTTCACAGGAGGAAAGCTTACTAGATGAGGCAATCACTTCCTTTGTCTGAGTAAATTGTATTTGTTAAATCTCTATATTTAAACTATTCACATGATCACTATTCAATGGCTATATTAGAAATTTTAATGATTCTTAGTGGTACATTGAAATCCAAAAAAAAAACCAAGGAAGTACATATTTTATATAACCATTTTTTCATAATAATACATTTAATTAGATCAAAATTAATTTTCATTGATAAAAGTTTTGGTTGTAACAGGAAAAATGATTTAGTATATTTGTATATATGTTCATGAAATATTCCCATTCAAAATGTAGTCATTGAAATTGTTGTCATCGGTAAAATATCCAATATGTATATAGATGTCGTGTACTATTAGGTAGTAAATTTATATTAATATAACTCACAATATGATATAAAAATAATATATATATATCAAATACTTATCAATATTAACAATATTTTTTAAATATGAAATGATTATATAAACAATTGAAATATATATCTTAATATCAATGGTGTTGTGAAATTAAATTTTAGAATACAAATAGTTATTTATAATCGTATTGATCAAAGCGTATTTAGTTTAAATAATTTTTTTCAAAGAACATCTATTTAATATATTCAATATTTTATACCTATATATTATATTTAAAATGTTTAAACATTATTTTATATGAAAAAATATATTAAAAAAAATTTAAATAAAAAATAACATATATCTTATTAAGAACACTTCATGTTTAAAAACATCCTTTCTCTAAAAAATCATCTGTACTTTATTTTATAAATTTTCATTTCAAATATTTATTTATGTTTAATATTTTGAATTAGAATATAACAGCGAATTTTTTTGATATATAATATAAAGAAATTCTTATTATGATTTTTTGTTTTTTTTTTCTAAAAAGTGTTTTTTAGTTGAAAAATACATATTTTGTGATAATTATACTCTTTAGGATTTGAAAATTATGTAAGAATATAAAAGGATATTATCAATATTAAGTAATAAAATATAAAGTTAATAAATAAAATTATTATTTTTAAAATATATTTTAATCTTATAAATAATATGTCCAATATTTCTTGAACTAATTAAATTATTACTTCAATAGAATCTCTTTCAAACTTGTATTCTAATTATGTGTTATGATGGGGAAAATTCGGATTTAGATTACATTGAAATAATGATATGGTTTATTATAATAAAAAAATATTTAATATATGTATGTATATATGATAAACATCTAATTTTTATAAATTTTTAATCATAATGACACAATTTTCCTTAAAAAATGTTTTTATATGCAACGTACTTTTATTTTACAAATAAAATTTAAAATTATTGAAAATTTTATTTTTAAAATTATGTCAAAATTTTAAATCATATGTTTTAAATTAGTTAAATATTTATATAATTTTTATATTAAATAAAAATGTTTAAAATAAATTGGCAATGTGAAATTAATGTAGTGTAATTGGTTTTTACAATAAAATTCCTTACATTTTTAATATTTTATTTAAAACGTGTTTGTGAGGATAATATATATGCACAAACACTAATAAAAAAAATTTATTTTGGAGCCATTGACAATTGGAATGTTTCATTAAATCAACAATGATGTAATTGTTACATCCAAAACTACCCTTCACTTTAAATATCTAAGGGTACCACTTCTACAACTTCACGAATCACCTCTCCATTTCATTCTGTAAAAACATATACCAATGTACTCCTACCAGAATCCAATCACACTTTTAAGATCGTATAGTCACAATTAGTTATCATAAACAATTTATTTCCTTGGAGAATTCCTCTATAAATTTAACTCCTAGATGTGAGTATTATCATCTACCTAGATTTTCCTATTAATTTTCTTCATTAAAATTTATTAATGACATAGTAATATTATTATATTAATATCATTGATATGAAATGATTCTATTTTTTAGGTGTCATCATTTTCTATTCATCTATCCAATCCATTATGGAAAATAAATTCATTGTTTGGGCATATGTACAAACAACTGACCCCAAGAACTTCTAAATTAGTTTTTTTCATCACCCCCATAAATTTTGGTAACTAGAATTTATTATTTAAAACCTAGTTTTTTTTAAAAAAAAATTTAATAGTGTATATGCCTCACAACATCGAGCCTAAACGAACTGCGAAATATTATTATTTAAATATGACTATCATAAGCTAGCCATTAAATTAGTGTGCCAGAATATAATTAAATTATCATTAATATATTTATACAATTCAAAATCATAATTTATTTCTGTTTAATATATTACATCCCAATTTTTAGTAAAAACATTATATTCTCCAAAAAAACATTTTCCTTAGAAATGAGTTTCATTACATTACTAAGAGAATATTATAGTTATGTTCTAGAAAATTTATTAATAGTATTTTATAAAGTTTTTATCTTTTATTAAATAATTTTATCAAAAATTATCATTGGATGAAATTTTTTGATTTTATTGAAATGATTTATTTTTCCGTGAACCCTGAAAATGCTAAATTTTGTAAAACTACCAATACTTTTCAGAAAATTAGGTAATTTAAAAGTCTCAATATGAATCAAATTTTATTTATTTGAAAAAAATATCATTTAGTTATTTATAACCTAAATAATTATATTTTAAGCATGTTTATATATTATTTTTCATTAAGAACATTTTATTCTATTAAGAACACGTTTATTTTGAAAAACTATCATACATCACATTTTTTCATAATTCATTTTAAATAATTTGTTCCTAATTTATATATCAAATTTGATAAAATGGATACGATATTTAAAATATGGCTAATTAATATTAGATACTTATTTCAACTTTATGATTGGCCCGAATTAATAGTGAAAATAGTAAACATCTATTACCACAATGTAGGTTAAAACAGGTTTCCTGAGAGGTTAAACATAGGGGAAAAGGCTTAAAATAACCAAAAAATAGGTCTAAAATCTATTTTATGTCCATATATAGACCAGTCATCATCTAATATTCAATAATGACCCATTTTGGAACATTTTACTATGAATAATACTAGTATATATTTTATTCCATTAAAAAATTCAAAATGTGTCATGTCCCCCACTTATAAAATGACACTCCTCTCCTCTCCCCCCAACACTTCAAAATAAGTTTTGTTCAAAAAACACTACACATGATTTTGAATCAAAATTTTTACTTATGATATTTTTCATACCTTTTTTCAAATAAGAAACATCCTTTTTCTTTATTAACATAATTTTTCAATATGTTTTATGATTTTTTATATGAAAAAAATCCTTTTAACTTACATAGAATAATATTCATAAATGTATGAAAATATAATATTTCATTATGATTATCATAATGAAGCCATAGAGGATTATTATTCTACTCAAATTTATAAGATCATATATAAGATCTAATGTTTTCCTTTTGTGTTCACAAAATCTTAATATTCAGTTTGATAAAGGTTTTAATTAAATTCTAACTCCAACTCAAATAATTTATCACAATTATGTTTTTTAAACTATATAATGTATATTATAAATTTTAAAATTCTATTTCTAATATTTGAAACATGTTTTACAATGAAAATAGTGTACATCAAAATGACATTTGAATTTATGTTGTTATATTTACATTGATGTTATATATTTGAAATTAATTATGAAAACTTAGAGAAATATGTTCATTAGACAAATAATGATGACCGTTGCAGATCTACATATAAATACCTTGTAATTATAAGTGCTTTTAGAGAAGTTTTTTCAAATTTCATTTGAAATATATCAGTCAATGAGAGTTCTAAAGATTACATGTGTGAACTACTTGTTATTTTTTTACTTGTATAATTTTGGAGTTCTTATTTGTAATCATAAGGCTGATTACATGAATACCATTGAGGTAACATGGGTATTGTGAGACAAAAAATCCAATCATAAAATCAACGGATTCTATGAATAGGTAGACAGAGAATGATCATTGTATCGATAGCTCGAGGGGATACTTAGAAGACTAATTATTATATTGAAGGTTCACGGTGATAGTAAGACCGACCAATCATCATATTGAGTGATTTATCTAGTATAGTAATGACTAATTTTATTTGAATTAGAAAACATGGGTTATTTATGCTAGGTTATTGGATACCATACTCTTTTGGATAAAAGAAGTCTATTCATTTGTTTTACCTATTTTGATACAAATCATTTATTTTTACTATAATTTTAATAGAAAGTGATTCATTTTTTATTCATATTGATATTTTATTTTTTATTATCATAAAAAATTTGGCTGTGATACAATTTTTTAACTCTGAAATATTTTATGAATATGATATTACCTTGAGTATGATTCCCTATACATGATGATAGAATCATTACTTTTTTAACTATTATATTGTGTAACTTTGTGATTTTCAATATTTTTGTATTATGTGAATATCAAATTACTAATATTACAATTATATAACTTTAATATAGAATAATTATTTATTTTATTACTCTGATATATCATAACCACTGTAATTACAATTATTTCTTATTTGTTATTAGGATTAAACATTGATTATGTCACCAATACTAACTGATTACAATTCTATATGTTGTGTACTAAGAATCAATTTTTTGATATTTCATGTGACTTACATATCCAAATTTACTTTATGAATATATATTTATTATTTGAACCAAGTTCCAAGCCCAATCACCTTTAAAATACATATTATGTTTTTGAAAATTAATTTTTTAAACCTAGTTAAGAAAAATATTATGGTTAAAAATGAATGTTTTTAAAGCTTATATTCAACCCCTATTTAATTTATCGATCTTCATATACATTATAATAAAACAATTGGTATCAAAAGAGGTTTAAACTACTCAAATACAAGATAAACATTTTATATTATATTTACTATTACAAGTTTGTTAATCTTTTTAATAAATATTTTGTTTATAATTACATGCTACACTAACCTGTACTTTAAAATATATAAATTTATTATTTATTTTTAAAATGATAGGATTTAATTTTGATTCAATATATAACCACATTTCAAATATTCAACCAATTTATGATCTATCCAATTTTTATTATTAGTGCGAAATTTTTAAATTTTTTATAGAAATAGTTGTTTACAATTTGTACATGTTACCTGGAGACTAAAAGTTCCATAAATTAGAGGTGATTACATTCAAAAATCTATAAAATCAAGATTATAAATTTAATTATAGAAATAGAAACCCATTATTATGTTCTATGATAAGAATAATTTAATTTCAATTTTTTCTTTGCAATTTTTCTATGATTATCTGTAAAAGGATAGAGAAAAATCAATTTGGAACCTAAAAGGTTGTTCAAACCAGAATATATATGCTTTAACCTAACTATCAATCATTTAAATTTTATTTTGGTGAACCTATTGGAAAGGTACAAAAAATAATTATTATAATAGTAAATCATATAAAATTTATGGTAGATAATGGATTACAATTTGAAATCCTTGTTGAAAAGATAATTGATGTCAAGCCCAATGAGTGATAATATAATTGAATAGTGGTTCATGTATCATGGAAATTAATAAATCTCACACATGATGATTTATTTGGAACCCTTTTACAATATAAGGGTTATTTGAAATGATATACAGAGAATGTAAAGAAAAATAACGGTGTATTTCCTATTATAACTAATTTAAATCCGATAAAATATCAAATTTCAGATAAAGTTGTTATGTAGATAGAATAATAACATTATTGTTTAGTTTGGCTAAAGTGATTCAGAACATTTTGTGAATAAATTAGCTAATAACTATAAGAATGAATAATATTTTTCGGAAAAATGAAATTTAGTATTCTTATAAGAAATTTATCAAGTATTGGAATGAATATAAATATTCCAAATTTACTTGTTATGAGTTCAAAAGAGTTGGAAATATTTAACATGAATATCCCAAGTTGAAATGAAAAGATAATAATGATAAACCTTATGATAGGAATCAGAAGGGATTTTCAATGTCTAAAAGTAATAATATCCTTTAAGCTATTTACACATAGATTTCAAGTGGAGGTGATTAATTAGACAATTTCATAGATAATTAAAGTACAAATCAGAGGAACCTGGGTCTTCTTTGTAGAAAACCTATTAGAAATCAATGTTCTATAGAAAAAGTACACACAATCAATTCTGAAAATAATATGTCTTCCAATGAAAATTATAATAATGTGAAAATGTATATATATTTCGATGAATAATCATCCTCATCATGGGGTGATAATATATTACCTTGATGTGCCTCAATTTTCCAAACTTTTAGAAAATATAAATTGAAATGTTTTTAAATAAATTGATAAGGGTAATGAAAATAATGAAAAAATAAATCAATAAATAATATTTTATGTATTGAAATATCATTTTTATCAAAATATTTTAAAAAATCCATCACTCAAATGAATACTATTTCTAATTGTATTTTTTAGGGAAATAATGTTATGTACTAACTACTAGAATACTTTTTACATGTATAGTGGGTGTCCCAAAAAAATAAGTTATGAAAAATATTTCTATAAAAATATCACAATGGTCACATGTGGAAAATTTAACTTCATAAAAATTTCATAATTGGTTATTATTGGCATAGGTAATACTTTTTTTCTCAAAAAAGATTTAATTTCTATTTTTTTTTTGTTTAATGTCTTAAAAACAACCTCATAATAATATGTATATTTTGTGATGAAGGTAAAAATCTGAATTTTACGAATTATAATTGAATTGTACATGATACAAAAGGATGAATAGATTCTTTCTTCCAACCAACATGAGAATGTTTACACTCTTAACATAGAAGACCAAAGGATAAATGGGATACCTTGCCTTAGGGGAATAGATGATCAATACCAGAAATTAAATACATGGTTAAGTAATTAAAAACCTTTAAAAAATATGTAAATTGACCAAGAAAATACTTTTTAAGGATATACCAGATCGTAGATTGGATTCATTAAAAGTATGAGAACCATTTTTAATATATTAAGAAACATAAGTAACATAAGTGTAGTTATAAATCTTCTAGTTAAGTATCAACTTCTTTTTATTTACAATTATTGCACATCTATTATTTCCATACTACATAAACATAAATTATACGTGGAATATATTATGTATTGTTTAGTAGATTATTAAACTAGATATACATTTGTCTATTTTATAGAAAATACGATTGTATCCTTTTGATATTTCAAATTCTTTCTAGCCAAAGATAAAAATTTGAAAAAACATCCCTTGATAACTATTTATAGTGATCATGTGGTAGATTTTTTAAATTAAAATTTTGAAACTTAATGTTTAAAAAAAAGCCTTACACATAACCTTTCCTCATCTAGAACACATCAGAAAAATGGTGTTATAGAAAGAGGAAATTATATTCTTTAATAAATAATAAGAATCATGTTGATTGAATACTCAATTTATAAGCATTTTTTGTATTAAGTGGAAGTACTACTTATTATACTATAAATTGAGTTTTTATTAGAAATTTTATTAATAAGACATTTATCATTTTTGGATGTGATGAAAACCAAATTTTTCTTACATTATAGTAATTTTATGAAAAATATTCATTATTAATAAGAAAGATAATTTAAACTAATTCAAAAAAACATCCAATGAATGTTTATTTTTAGTTTATTCCATTACTTTAACAACATATAGAATTCATAAAAAATACTACACTATTGGGGAAATTGTAAATGTTAAATTTGATGGAATTGACTATTTTATTTTTAAACAATCCCTACCAATATCCTAAAATGTGTTTTAAAACACACATTCTCATATTCTAATAGAAAATTATCCTCTTATAGAAAATACTCCAGAAAAAATTTCTAAAGTATTTACTCAAATATATTTTATAAAATATGTTGATGAACAGGTTTTAAAAATTTACAAAACCAGTTGTGTCTTATTAATTATCATAGTGATAGTATGAATGGATATGTTAATCATCATGTTAGGAATACATGTTCTGTAAGAAATAAAGTAGAGAATTTGATTTTCTTTCTCAATCTGGACATAATAATCATGATGAGGTTTTAATTGATAAGTATTAGACAACATAAATTAATAATAAACTAAATGAATTCAAAATGGATAAATTATGGACGCAAGTTGATTAATAAAAAGAAACATCAATAATTGTAGTAAAATGGGTCTTACATAATAAGTGTGATGAAAATAGAATAATTATTATAAATAAAAAAAGACTTATTTATAAAAGTAATAGTCAACCGGAGAGAATAGACTATGATAAAAATCTGAGCCAGTGTATATACTTAAATATATCCATATTCATATATCCTTTACAACATTCATCAATTTTAATCATTTTAAAATGGATGTAGAGATCACATTAAATAATGGCTATATACATAAGGATGTCATTGTTGTACATGATCTTGGTCTTAAATGGAAAAAACATCCTGAATATTTCTTTAAACATACTAAAGCCACATAAAGATGTAAAGAAGCCCATAGAGCTAAGTAATATAGATTAACTTGATTATTGTTTCAAAAAATTTATGTTAAAGGAAACATTGATCCAACTATTTTTATAAATAAAGTAAAAAAAGTACTAATGTATAAATCTATGTTGCTAAAATCATATTCATGTTAACTCAACAATACTTAATAGATTTCTTTTCAGATCTAACGAAATTAGAGTTTGAGATGAGAATGATGGGTGAGTTAACATACTTTTTAGGTTTTCAAATTTCCCAAAAACCGTAAATAACTTTTATATATCAACATATGTGTAAAATATATCTTATTATAAATTTTTTATAGGATAACACTAAAACTATTAGTTCTCCCATCAGCACATCAAATACCATTGATCTTGTTGATGTTTATAAAATAGTTGGTCAAAAAATTCTTAGTTGTTTGATAAGAAGATTACTATATTTAATAGAAAGTCATCATGAATTAATTTTATTAGTATGCTTAGGTGAAATATTTCAATCTAATACAAAGGAATTTAATCTAAAATAAGATAAAATAATTTTTCACTATTTAATGGGAACTATGAATTTTAGACTTTTCTATTATTCTGGAAATGATTTTGAATTAACAACATATTCCGATGCATAATGTTTTTGGTTTTAGAATGGATTGGAAAAGTACATATGGAACATGCCATTTGATAGGAGATTAATTAGTATCTTGGTCTTATATGAAATAACACTCTATATCTCTTACCACTGATGAATCCAAATATGTGGTAGCTAGAAGATGGTGTGATCTTGTTTTGTTGATGCAATACACACTCACAAATTATGTCCTGCATTTTACAAAAACATAAATATTGTTTCGTAACACTAGTAACATTTCCTTATGTAAAAACCTCGAATTTAACATTTGTTAAAAAAATAAATATATTATGCATCACTTTCTTAGGGTTCAAACACTAAAAAGAGATATCATTTTACAATTCATTAGAACACACGAAAAACATTCTAATATTTTTATAAAACTATTTAATTACGAAAGATTTGAATATAATAAATAGATAAAATGAATGATAAACATAATGTAGTCATTTACATGTACAATTTTTAAAACCATATCCTTTCATTAATATAATACTTTTTATAGGAGATAACATGTGATTGTTTTAAATTTTTTAATTTTTGTTTATACACAATAATTTTTCTTTCTATAATTTGGTTGTACTCAAAAAAACATTATATTTAAAATGTTTTCCTACTCAAAAAATATTTATACTCAATAATATTTTGATATCGAAATTTTTCATACTCAAAAGTTTTTATACAAAATTTTTCTTCATTCTCAAATTATTTTACAATCAAAACTTTTTATAATCTAAAGTTTTCATACTAATAATTTTTCATACTCAAAAACTATTATACTCAGAAATATTTCTTCATACTCATTTTAAAAAACATACAGAACTTGTTACCATCAATGATAACAACATCAACTCCCAACGATACTATTTATTACATTATACATTTTACACTTTTTTCATGATGTTTGTGTTTTTTCATTTTTTATTATTCATTATTTAAATATTTGTTTTTTTAATAATTTGAATATTTTTATATAATTAGCTAAATGTAATAAAACTTTTTCCTTAAAACCCATACAGATATAATGTTTTAGAAAAATAATCAATGGTCTTAAAACCATCAGATCAAAAGAATTTGAATCTTAACTCTAGAAGTTAAATCATCTCCCTAAAATTCTTATATAATGGGTACCCCCTATGTGTGCACCACATTGATCTTCTGTTTCATTTTCAATGTGATAAAACTCTTCAAAGACCCAAGTATGATGTTTTCTCCCAATATGAAAAGTCTCCATGTCAAAAATTTTAGTATTCTCATAGAATTTTATTCCTTAAAAGGAAGTCAATAAGATATATATTTTTCTTAAATAAATAATAAATAAATCCTTTTATTATAAATATGATATTTCTCTAAATATAATTATAATGATTCATGGTTGGAATTAGTATCAATTCAGAAAACTGATAGTGGTCCTGATCTGGTATTTGATGATAAGATTCGAGAATTTTATATTTATAATGAATTTTTATTTGAAAATGAGGCAAGGAATGTCTCTCTTTTAATATATTAAATGGAGTTTAATTTTTTTATTATACAAGCTAGTATCCTTATTGGTATCCCTCCATAATGAAATGTGTATTTTATGTCTCATAAGAAATTATAAACTCATGGATCTTGTAACAATAATAGAGATGATGATTCATTATTAAAATCTTATTAAAGGAAAATTAATGTTATTTATTTATCCATAGATAATAGTCTATCTACTTTGTGGATGAAATGATTTTTAATATCATTAATGTGTGATATGAAACCCTATTGGTCATAGTTGTTTTTATTGTGGATTTTTTGGTGAACATGAGTAAATAAAACTGATGGATTAAATCATTCTAATGATCCACAATATGAATATTGGTTCCATAAAATCATAGATTATTATGTAGACATTGATGTTAAATATGTGCATGATTGTGTACATAGAATACATCAAGATTATGATAACATAAAACCAAAAAAATCTTGTATTACTTATATAAGTTATGATACAATCAAAAGGAAAAAAATAGTTTTGAAAATTAATGGTTGAATTTTGTAGAATAAGATCCCAATGACGAACAATCAAAAAAAGATGAACAAGGTAGTGATACGATTTCCAAACAATCCAAAATCGATGCTCAAGAAAATAAAAGGAGATATGATTCCACTTCTTCTAAAATAACCATGAATAATATTAAATTTATTAATGATGTTTTTGAATATTGGTTGAATAAAAGGAAAGAAAATAATGTAAGATATACATATTTTGGTCTTAACTGAATTGAAACCCCAGAAATCAAATTTCATGGTGCTGATGTTCTAAAATAAGAGATAAAGAGGAAGATGATGAATAAAATATTGTTAGAAGAACAAGATCATAATACATAAATGAAAGATGTTGAAAAATAATCATGTTAAATTACAACAGCTTATGTCCAGACTAGTTAAAAAATCCATGTTCTAATGATATTCTTAATGAAATTTTATTTTTTTGTACAATTGATCCCTCTCTTCAAGATAAGGAAATGTGAGTATAATATGTTCAAGAAAATTATCTCCGTTGTGAAGTTAAAAAATAGTAAATACAAAAGGAAACAAAGATAATAAATCCATTTATAAAAAAACTTTCTTATGATACTCTAAAGAATCCTAAACAATGTTACCTTATCAATAAGATCAAAATGATAATTTTTAATGTTTGGAAAATAATGAATCACATTCGACATTAGATGTCCAATTTTCGTATCAAGAAAAAATTGTTGAAAAATATAAAACCCAACTCCCATTATGTCTTTGTGTCTTATGGGGTAGATAAAGATAATAATTTTGTGAAGAAAAAATGATATTTAGAAATAGAAGTTAATAAAAGATTGAAAAAGTAATTATGACCCCCAAAACAATCAATTAAATTCTAAATCACCTAATACAATCACTGCTTATGGACATGACTATATCTTTTACTCCTTGAACAGATTGGAGAAAACAATTTGATACTTTCACATATAGAATCCATGGTTGACTTGATTTCTGAAAATCAAAATGGAATCACAAACCCTGTGAATGTATCTAGAGAGAGATTGATACACTTGGATTTAGATTTAAATAGAATTGAAGAATGTGTTGAGGATTAGTTGAGATCTTTCAATAATATAGTAAACTGGTCTTTTGGTGTTGGTGATGACATCAAACATCATGATAATAATTATGAAAATTTTAAGAATTCTTTGAATAGAAACTATTGGTGCTCTTAGTATTATTGTTAATGACATGGATAATAGTGTAAAATTATTTGACATGTTTGGAAAAACAACAGAAATATTGATGGAAGATTTCGTAGACATATAAGGGAAGATAATGTATCTACATAATGAGATATCAAGACTCAAGTTCTTTAAAGGTGAATTTATTGATTTGAAAAATTATAATGAAATACTCATAGAAAAAATCAATGCTCATGATGACAAGAATATAGTTTAGGAATAAAATATTCAATCCTAGGTAGAACAATTTTGGACTCAAGATTAAAATATTTCAAAACATTAAGTATACATATATGAGTTCAAAAATATGAAAACCATTGTCAAAACAATGATGCCCTAGTAATTATAATTATATTATCTATGAACTATTATTATATCATTTACATTTTCCCCCTAACTAAGGGAATATTATTTCATTACATTTCCATGTATTTCATTTCAATTAATATTTTCTAGGAATCTCAATTTCTATTTCGCATAAAATTTTCAAAATCAGAAAGGGGGATATAATTTAATTAAGTTGGAGAAACATTATATTGGTGGGGAATACGATCCTTTTGGTGGAAAATTATCCTAAGGGGGAGTTAGTCATATTAACCATTATATTTATATGGGTTATAAACTCATGTTATACAACTTTAATTTTTATTTTGTAATACAATTCAATTATTCATATTCATTTTTCTTTTGTGGTTTGTGCTTTTGAAAAAGGGGGAGAATGTTGAGGAAAATGTTTATATTTTGATATTTTTCTTACATTTTGTTTGGGAAACCAAAAACATCCTATTTATTTATCAATTTACTTGATCAAAATTATTTATAACATTTTTATATGATAATATAATCCTTAATCATACATATATCAAGACATAAAGAGTAATCCAAAAACCATTTTCACTATGATTATCATAATGAGACTAGGTATGATAATTTTCATACTAAACCTTATAATATCAAATATAAGATCTCCTTTTTTGATTCTTATTGAAGAAAAACTAATATTCAAATTGACAAATGTTTTACTTAAAATCATTCCTAGAATTAAAAAATTCATCATTTTGATTTTTTCTTTTGAGTTCTTTAAAACTATTTTTTGTATATTAACATAGTTAAAAACTATATTTCTAATATAAAAATATGTATTAATCATAAAATTTTCCACATAAAAAAAATTCATAAATTCTGTTATAATATAGCTCTTGAAGTTCTCAGAATAAAATTCATTGCGAAAAACTTCATGAAATATGATTTTTTGACAAATCGCGATGGATATTAAACAACCACATATAAATAGCCCATAATTTAATAAGATTATTGTGAAGTGCTGACCAATTTCATTTTCAAAATCTCAATGTGTGAGAGATCCGAGTATTACAACAGTCAACTACTTTTTATTTATACTTATGAAATTTTAGTGTTCATATTTGAAATTGCATTGACTGATTATGTGAATAAGATGAAGGGATCAGTGGGATGGAGAGACATAAAATCCGATCATTGTTTCAAGGGCTGATGTGGATAGGAAAATATATTCTGATAATCATATCATGATCTCACAGGGATAATGAGATAGATTGATCATCGTATCATGGGCTAACAGGGATAGTTTGAGTGGAATATTATCATATCGAGAGCTTTCTCAGGTATATGAAATAAAAACATTCTTATAAGTTTAAAATAAGGTACTATTATAGTAGGTTTTTGGATAACCTACTATTTGGAATAGAAGAAGTGCATTCATTTGTAATAATTATTTTATTACAAATATAGTATTTGTGCTACAATTGTAATTGAATGTTAATAATTATATATTCTTATTTCTATTTAATGTTTTCTATCTTCATAATATTGATTATAGTACAATTGTTTTACTCTGTATTAATCTGTTAATATGAAGATACCCTAGTCATGATAACAAAATCCTTAAGATAGAATCATTACATTCTGTATTACTCTGATATATCATAACCATTATGACTATATGTTTTTGGTATTATATGAATATGATATTACACTGATTATAAATATATTTTCTTTAATTTAAAATCATAAATTAATGTATTACTCTTATATATCGTAGCCATTGTTATTATGATTATTTTGTATTGTTGAATATAATTAAAATCAGAATATGTTTCCACAATTTATTAATTATAATTCTATCTGTTTTAAAGGAAGAATAAATTTCACAATATGACCAGTGACATATATATTCTAATATAATAGATTACAATATTTTTTTATCAATCCAAATGGAAATGTATGATCACTTATTGGACACTTAATAATTTTTTTGAATGACATTTTTTGACGCTATTATGAAAAAATTATTTTATGGTTAATAATGAGTGGTTTTATACAAAAAATTCACCCCACTTGAATTTATCCATCTTCATATACATTATGATCTAACAAAATTAAATTACATACTTCCATCACCATGTTCTGGAGGCCTTTTATGGATTCTTAAACCTTCCGTAAAATTTTTTTTTGTGTAAATTAAGAAGGTTTCATGATGAAGTTGTATCTTTCATAACTGAGTGTTTTTAATTTATTTTTTCTTTCACCACCTTCAAATCTTATTCAACCATGTTTTTATAATAAAATTAGTATATGGAATTTAGTTTTATATTGTATTATTAATTTTATTGTAAGAACCCGGTACTTATTTTTGATGTACGGGTTTATTCGTTTCTCTTTTCCCTAAGTGTTTTTGAGAAAATAAGGAAAATGGGGAAAAAATCTAAATTTCGGGACTACACATCATGTAATATTCCACACGCCATGTACTTTGGCCGTGTGGGATGAGTACATAGGGTGTGTAGCCATGTCGGCGACGAAGGGTGTGAAAACCGACTACATGCCATGTAGTGGATATTTACACACCTTGTAGTCAGTCGGAAAGAAAACATTAAGGATGTGGAAGCATCCACCAACTGGACAATAGTACACGCCGTGTACTCATTCAACAGATGAACATTGCTGCGGTGGAAAGAAGCCTCCAAAGGAATAGTTAAAAAATGAAAAGTACATGTTGTGTACTTGAGAAGTACATGAAGTGTAGTTTGTATTTTTCGTTTAAAATGGGATGTATCCAACCCTATTCATAGAATTGGGTTATAACCAGAGGAAGGAGTCGGGAGAGGAGGCCAGACCTTTTAGGATCTCCAGATCGAGCGTCGGGAATCCGTTTTCGCCGCGGATGATCTCGTTGGAACCGCACTGGTAATACCTCCACTCTTCTTAAGTCGTTCTTGCCAATTCATCCTCTAAGGGGAGTTATTTGAGTTTCAATGGGGATTTCATTCACCTCAGATCTATGTCATTCTTGGAATATTTGAGCGTCATCATTCGTTTATACCGTTCTGGGGCTTTAAGGTAGGTGGCTTGGTGTTTCAGTTCCAACTGCTGTGTGTTTTTGTGTATCGTTCAGCTACGAACCCATTTTGGGGTGTAGTGAGGCTGCGTCCTTAGCTGTCTTAAATACCTATTATTTTAAGGGTAATTAAATGTGATAATAAACTGTTGTTAGGGATTGCTGCTTGGATCCAGGACCACCCCGGGGGTGTATTCCTCTGTTTAGCCATTTGGCTAGGATAACTGAGGGTATGCCATGTTTATTTTGCTTATTACATCTTCATCGAGGGGAATTGTATGTGAATTGATTTTTTATATGTTGGGCATGGCCTGGTTACTTGTTTTGCCTGAGGGCAGTGTTTCCATTAGCCTGAGGGAAGTGATTATTTTGACCTGAGGGAAAATTCTTTCGTGCCTGTGGGCAATAGACTCTGTGCCTGAGGGTGACACTTTGTACACCTAAGGGTAATATCTGTTATGATTGTGGGCAAGTACCTGCGGGTTACATTTCTGATTACCTGAGGGTAAGGGTTTGCGTGTGTGAGGACACAGACTGTTTAAATATAAATTCACTGTAGTGGTTTCCTTATAATGAATGATTAAATGAATATTAACGTGTAAATGTAACTGGTAAAGCTAGTTACTTTTGAGTACTGCTTAGTTTAATGCATGTAGTTTTTGACATTGTCACTGCATGTTTACACATAGTTGAGTATGGGCATTTGGTGGGAGCCTACTGGGATTTATTTCTCACACCCTGTTTGGGTCATGTCTTCGGCCCAAACAGATTACATTTCTGCAGGTGTAGATAAGGGAAAGGGTGCCAATACAGGTACTTGATTGCTACTGAGGATTAGCGGAGCATGTGACTGAGCTTAGCCTCGCAATGCTACAATCTTTTTTTCTTTGTTTTGTAGTACTCTATATTTTATTGTGATGTATTATAGTGTAACATGTTCTGGCTATTTTCTTAGAACATTAGACATGTTGCATCATTATTTATATAACAATAGGTTATCTTTTACTGGAGTTGTTTATATTAAATTTGTATGGTTTATTGCTTCCGTTGTTGTTTTATGATTTTTATTTTATTCAACTGCTCTACACTTTGACAAATCAGGGCATAGTTTCCCCATAATCAAACCTGGGACCTCGCTGCTAGTCGGCAGCCTCTAGCAATTTGGGAAATGTTCTTGAGGTCATGTGACTAAACGGGTTCGGGGCACCTGTTGAGTGGCACCCGAAATCAGGATGGTACAATGTGGTATCAGAGGTATTCTTTTGTTTGACTTACTAATAGGAGCCTTATTCAGGGATAGGAAGAAAATGGTTGTTGGTAATAAGTTGTGCCCGAGAGTAGCTAACCCGGGTACAGGGAAAATCCAATTTACCTCGTGTTGCAATTTTATTGATTTTGCAATTTACTATTGATTTGATTTCACAGTTGGGTGATGCACTTGGGAATTGTTTAGTTTAAATGTTATCCATGGGATCTATTTAGTTGCAACCCATTGAGATTATGGTATTCCATCACATGAATCATTTAGGCACATGTTACAAATCACATGCCATGCATAGTTCCATGCCATGTAGGTGCATTAGAAATTTCATGTTATCGTGATAGGTGTTGTACTAGAAAAGCATGTTGTTGTGATACCTGCTTTGATAAATACCTGCTATGTGATAGAGTATGTTAGTGTGATTCCGATGATATAATGGATCCAAAACTTTGCTTTCTGGGGAGAATGGGCCCTCATTGACTGGAATTTGGTGGATCATTGACTGTTTATTTTGTTATAACACATATAAGATGCCAAACATTGATTCGTGGGGAGTATGGGCCCTCACAGATCGAAATTTGGCACTTAGGTGTTGTTTTCCAGTATTTTATGGGTTCCGGAGTAGTTTTAGAGGCTTACTGTCTGGAAAAACCAGGATACACGCCTTGTAGTTCCTCAAACCCACTCTGTGTGATCATATTATCATGAATAAAAGAAACTTTTTTTATGTACACGCCATGTAGTATCTTCCCTTGTCATAGACCATGTGGACGGGGACACGGGGAAAGGAAATGCTTGGGGAAAACACTCCATGTACCGGATGTACACGCCATGTATGGTTGACACGTAATCCGCCCGTGTAACTAACAAACACGGATGTAGGAGACCTTAATACATACACACCATGTCCACTTTGGAACACGCTGTGTAGTCTGACATGGGATCCGGCCATGTAACTAACAACATGGGTTGGTGTAATCCTTTCGTATACACACCGTGTGTATATAGAACATGCCTTGTAGTGTGAGCCATGTATCCGGCCATGTAACTAACAACACTGGTCAGCGGAGCTCATCTACTACATGTCGTGTTCCTAAGGGACACGATGTGTAGTCTTGTCAGAGGACAGACTGTGTGGACTTAGCCAGGTGGCTGGGAAATGGGGTGGTGTACACGCCGTGTCCGGGTATAACACGCCGAGTAGTATCAAGCCGAGTAGTCGGCCATGTCACAAACTACACGAGCAGTTGGAAAATTATACCATACACGATGTGTAGAGTATATACACATCGTGTAGTTTTGTTCAACGGGAGCTATGTTGCTTAACCGTGTAGAAGGACCTGGGAAGGGGAAGAGAAGTCAGGTACCCACCGTGTAGTCAGTATACACGTCGTGTAGTCTTGTTTTAAAAATCTTGATAGCGTTCTTCCACATGTTCCCCATTTGGTCCCATCATTTCAAGTCTTTGATAATCTTGATCTAAGGTGTGCATTTGACCATGTAGATTCATGCCGTCGTTACGACCACACGTTGCTCACCAGGAGAGGAGCAACAATTAGACTATAGAGATGGTGGTCCATGGGCTACCTGTGGATCCTCCAGTAGAGCCAGATACAACGCCAGCCATTATACCGGACACAAGCGCGAAGGCGTAGTTCCATGAAGGCTTTATGTGGTTCATGCAGACCTTTAAGGGAGCACCACCGAATTCCACATCTATGGCTGATCTGAATCACATATTCCAATAGTAGCATCAACCAATGTTCTAGGGGGATGGCGGACCACAGACTGCAGAGTTTTGGTTGTGATCTATGCAGACTCTTTTTGAGCATCTTGAGATGCCTCCAAGGCATAGGGTCAAGCTCGCGACGTATATGCTGTGTGATTCTTCCAGGAGGTGGTGGGATGTTACCACCCTGTTAGAGAATCACAGAGACATGGCGTGGGAAGATTTTCAGACAGCCTTCTATGACTTCTTATTCCCAGATATGCTGAGAGCAGATAGAGCTAGAGAGTTCATTAATCTACTGCAAGGTGCTATGACAGTGATGGATTATTCTTCTCGTTTCACAGATATTCAGTGTTTTTCACCCATTATGGTGAGTGATGAGACGTTGAGAGCCAGAATCTTTTAGGATGGTCTTCGATATGACATCCAAGCACAGGTGAATGTTTTCAGGTTTCCTTCTGTACATTCTATTGTGATCCAGGCATTGATTATAGAGAGGAACCTTCAGGAAGCTAGTGGTGTGTTCCAGGGCAGCTCAACACCAGTTTTAGGTACTATTGCTACTGGCAAGAGGAAGATACTGATGGAATTCTCTCATAGTGGAAGTACCAACCAGAAGAATGTTTCAGTTTTCCAGGTCATGTGCTACCTGTGTGGTAAGAAGGGGCACAAGAGACCACATTGTACACGAGAACTAATGGAGTGCTGATCTTGCGGAAAGATGGGCCATCTGCAGCGCTTTTGCATTGTGTTTCCACAAGTGGCTAGTGAGAGGGGTTTTGTGCAGACTCCGTATGCAGGAGGAAGACCGGTAGCATCTTACCAGTCAGGCAACTGGTATACGTCAGGGTGTGCAAGCCGGGATGGTGGTCATGGTCATGGTAGCCAAACACCAGGATATCAGAGGCAGTAGGGTGGGACAGCTCAGGGTAGCCGGGCTGTGTCGCAGGGCCACGACACTAGGCAAGAATATGCAGTGCAACAGACCCAACATGAGCAGGATATCAGACCTTCTACAGTCATAGGTTCTATTCTAGTAGATTTTGTCTTATCTTCAGTAATTTTTGATATGGGTGCTACACATAGTTTAATATCAATTCCCAATGTGGAGAGCCTTGGTCTCTGTGTTTCTTCTTATTATGATGTTATGATGCTAGACACTCCTTTGGGAGCTAGAACGGCTGATGTACATTTGTGCAAGTAGTTCCCCCTTGAGGTTGGAAGATGCCACTTTCTATGGGACCTCTATGTCTTAGAGATGACTAGCTATGATTTAATTCTAAGAATGGACTGGTTGGTTCCATTTCGATCCATTGTATATTTCTATCGTCGAAGGGTGAGTTTCACTTCACCAGAGGGCGGAGAGTTTCTTTACAAGGGTGAATCAGATGTTCAGGTGAGTCGATCTGGACGAAATCATCATGGGCGAGGTGGATTCACCGCCCAGATTGTGAGATTATATCTCAATGATCATGGGACTTGTGTGAAGGATTTCCCTCAAGTGTTTGATCGTTTCAGGGATGACTTCCTAGATGACTTTACAGGTCCACCTCTAGTGCGTGAGGTGGATTTCTCTATTGAGCTTGTGCCAGGAGCAGAACCAGTGTCCATTCCTCCTTATATGATGGCTACACTAGAGTTGTAGGAGCTCAAGAGGCAGTTAGAGGAGTTACAGTCAAAGGGTTTTATCCATCTAGTACTTCTTCTTGGGGTTCGTCGGTCCTTTTTTTGTGATGAAGGCAGACGGTACCCTCAGAATTTGTGTGGATTATTAGACGCTGAACCAGCTGGAGGTCAAGAACTAATATCCCTTGCCGAGGATTGATGATCTTTTTTTCCAACTTCGTGGAGCACGAGTGTTCATGAATATTGACTTGAGATCAAGATATCATGAGCTTTGCGTGATACCATCAGACATACCGCTTACAGCCTTTCAGAGCATATTTGGTTTATACGAGTACATGGTTATCCCGTTTGGACTCACGAATGCACCAGCAGTTTATATGGCTCTTATAAATCGTGTGTTCCATCCTTATCTAGATTCTTTTGTGATAGTATTTGCGGAAAACATCTTGGTTTACTCTCACACTCGACACGACCAAGCAACATATGTTGAGATCACATTGATTGCACAGAGAGAGCATAAGCTATATGATATGCTCTAAAAGTGCCACTTTTGGATGGACCAGATTCACTTCCTGAGTCATATCATCTGAGAGGCTGGAGTTTCAGTAGACCAAGAGAAGGTGAGATATTTAGTTTTCATGGAGTAGCCTAAGAACATGTTTGAGATACGATGTTTCTTGGGGTTGGCTGGTTACTGCAGATGTTTCATATAAGGCTTCTCCCACATAGTAGCGCTGTTGAAGGGTTTGACTAAGAAGGGTGTGAAGTTTGTTTGGACTGAAGCTTGCGAGACAACCTTTCGGTACCTCAAAGGAAGTTTGATATTAGCACCAGTCCTGATACTTCCTAAGCAAGTGAAGAGATATACAGTTTACAGTGATGCATCATGAATTTGGCTGGGAGCAGCGTTGTTGTAGGTCAATCGAGTAGTTGCATATGTTTCTCAGCAGTTGAGGCCACATGAGAGGAATTATCCGATGTATGACCTCGAGTTGGCTGTATTTGTTCATGCATTGCGCTGTTGGAGACATTATCTCTTGGGAGAACATTTTGTGGTTTTAACCAACCACAAATGCCTCAAGTATATCTTTACACAGCATGACTTTAATCTGAGACATAGAAGGTCGATCGAATACCTTCAGTCCTTCAACTTTGAGCCTTCCTAATCACCTGGTAAAGGTAATGCAGTAACTGATGCACTGAGTAAGAGGACTCAGATATAGGCAGTGCAGGAGGCCAGTGGTGAGTGGCAGCTCATGGATTTGTTCTCTGAGATGCATTTGGTGGTGCACGATAGTCAGGGTAAGAAATCTCTTTGTTATTTAGCTATGACCTCTACCCTCCTGGATAGATTGGGGATGAGACAAACATTTGATTCAGAAGGCCTAGTTCTACAGTAGTTGGTGGAAAGAGAGGACCCTCTTCCTATGTGGATGATAGCCGATGATGAGGTACTACGTTTCCATGGACGAGTGTGGGATTCAGAGGATATATGCAAGGAGTTGATGTGGGAGTTTTATGCTTCAGCTTGGGCAGTTCATCCTAGAGTTACCAAAATGTACTATGAATTTAGACGTTAGTATTGGTGGCCAGGTATGAAGAGGGAGATAGCTGGTTTTGTTACTATGTGTTCCACCTGTCAGCAGGTGAATGCGAAGCATCAGAGGCCAGCCAGACTGTTACAGAAGTTACCAATCATGGAGTGGTAATGGAATGATGTCACAATGGATTTCGTGACTGGTTTGTCGAGGTCACCTCGAGGCAATGATGCATGTGGGTTGTTGTGGACAGACTCACAAAGGTAGCTCACTTTTTTTCAATCAGGGAGGCCTTAATTGTTGATGAAATCAGGAAGTTTTATATCCGAGAGGTCATACGTCTTCATGGGGTTCCTCGTTCTATCATTCCAGATAGGGATACCCATTTTAAGTCTCTTTTCTGGAAGTGTTTTCATAAGGCACTGGGTACACAGGTGATTCTGAGCACAACTTACCACCCTCAGACCGATGGCAAGTCAAAGCATACGATAGAGGTTCTTGAGGGCATGCTAGGATCATGCATCCTAGTCTTTGTGGGCTCTTGGGAGAATCACATACCCCTAGTCAAGTTTTACTATAATAATAGTTTTCAGGAAACTATTGGGATGACACCATAGGAGGGTTTATATTGAATTCTATTCCCATCACCTTTGTGCTTGTTAGAGGCAGGTGAGGTAGCATTACTGGAACCACAACTAGTGCAGGAGACTTATGAGCAGGTCCAGTTGATTCAAAAGTGGATGGATACTTCTCAGTCTTGTCAGAAATCTTATGCTGATCACTGTAGATGACCTTTGGAGTTCGTGGTCGGGGATCAGGTTTTCTTGCATGTTTCTCCAAGGTTGGGACATAGACAGATCATGATATAGGGTAAACTTTCACTGAGGTATGTGGGGCCATTTGAGATTTTGGAGAGACTCGGGCTGGTTTCCTATCGATTGCAGTTACCATAGAGGTACCGAGCCATGCACGTCGTCTTGCATGTATCTTAGTTGTGTCACTATCATTTAGACCTGTATCATGTTTTTCATCCCGAGGAGGTAGAGCTCGAGGTAGATGCATCCTTTGAGGAGCATCTGGTTCATATCGCTGATAGGAGCACGATGGTTCTCTGAGGCTGGTCAGTTCCTCCAGTATGGGTGCTATGGATGAATGGCCGAGTATATGATGAAACCTGGGAGCAGGATACTGACATACATGATCCGTGGATAGAGCGGTTCTGAGTTTTATCTTCTCCACCGTTGAAGGGAAATTCAGGGACGAATTTCTTTAAGGGGAGAAGTTTTTAAGAGCCATGTACTTATTTCTGAGGTATGGGTTTCTTCTTTTCTCTTTTCCTTAGGTGTTTTTTAGATAATAAGAAAAATGGGGAAGAATCCTAAATTTCGGGACTACACGCAATGTACTACTCCAAAAGCCATGTACTTTGGCCATGTGGGATGAGTACATAGGGTGTGTAGCAATGTTGGTGATGAAGGGTGTAAATACTGACTACGCCATGTAATAGATATTTTCACACCGTGTAGTCAGTCGATAGGAAAATAGTAAGGCGGTGGAAGCAGCCACCAGCCGGATGATAGTACATGCTGTGTGATCAAGAATACACGAAGTTTACTCATGTAAACGGATGAACTGTTCTACGGTGTAAAGAATCCGCTGAAGGAATAGTTAAAAAAATGAAAAGTACACAACTTGTACTTGAGAAGTAAATGCATGTAGTTTTTTTTCACTTAAAATGGGTAGTATCCAACCCTATTCACAGGGTTGTCCTAGAACCAGAGGAAGGAGTCAGGAGAGGATTCCGGACCTTCGAGGATATCCAGATCGAGCGTCGGGAATCCGTTTTCATCTGTCACGATCTTGTTAGAACCACACGGGTAATCCCTCCACTCTACTTAATCCGTTCTTGACAATTATTCCTCAAAGGAGAGTTATTTTAGTTTGAATGAGGATTTATTTCAACTCAGATCTACTTCGTTCTAGGAAGATTCGAGGATCGTCGTTCGTGTATACCGTTCATGGGTGTTAAAGGTAGGTGGCATGGTGTTGAAATTCTAACTACTGTGTGTTTTTGTGTATCGTTGAGCTACAAACCCATATTGGTGTGTCATGTGGTTGAGGCCTTAGCTATCATAAATACCTTGAATTATATAGGTAATTAAATGTGATAATAAAATGATGTTTTGGATCACTGCTTGGATCCATGACCACCCCGGGGATGAATTCCTCTATTTAGCCGTTTGGCCAGGATACCTGACGGTATGCCATGTTTATTTTGAAAATTACTTTTTCATCGAGATGAATTGTATGTGAAATGATTGTTTATATGTTGGTCATGGCCCAGTTACTTGTTTAACATGATGTCTGTGATTCCTTTAGCCTGAGGGCAGTGGTTATTTCAGCCTGAGGGAAACTTCTTCCAGGCGTTTGGGCAATAGACTCTGTGCCCGCTGGCGACACTTTGTACACCTGAGGGTAATATCTATTATGCTTGTGGGAAAGTACCTGCGGGTTAAATTTTTGATTACCTGAGGGTAAGGGATTGCATGTATGAGGAAATTGATTGTTTACATAGAAATTCACTGTGGTGGTTTCCTTATATTGAACGATTAAATGAATATTAAAATGGAAATATAACTAGTAAAACTATTTAATTTTTATTACTTCTTAGTTTAATGTATGAACTTTTGCACATTGTCGCTACATGTTTACACACTGTTGAGCACCTGCCTTTGGTGGGTGCCTACTGGGATTTATTTCTCACACCCAGTTTGGGTCATTTCTTCGGCCCAAAAAGATTACATTTATACAAGTGGAAATAAGGGCAAGGGTCCCTCTACAGGTACTTGATTAGTGTTGAGGAGTAGGTGAGCATGGGACCGGGTTTTGGCTCGCGATGCTACCAGCTATTTTGTTTTGTTTTGTTGTACTCTGTATTGTACTGTACTGTATTGTTCTGTAACATGTTCTGGCTATTCTCTTAGCACTTGAGACATGTTGAATCATTATCTATAAAACTGTTGGTTATCTTTTACTGTAGTTATTTATATTAAATGTGTATGGTTTATTGTTGCCGCTATTGTTGTATGCTTTTTATTTTATTCCGTTGCGCTACACTTTGACAAATGATGGCATAGTTTACCCACTATCAGACCCGGTCCCTCACTACTAGTCAGCAGCCTCTGGCATTTGGGGAAAATTGCTTGAGGTCATGTGACCAACCGGGTTTGGGAACCCGTTGAGTGGCACCTAGAACTGGGAAGTTACATTTACAACATTGTTTCCCTCGGAATTTGGGGATGACCTCCTTGATTGAAGGTTCAAACATTCCAATCAGTTTCTAACTGGTTTGTTCCTCGAACTGGAAACTTCTAATGATTCCACATCCACTAAGACGTAATTTCCAAAGGTAGGTGCTCATTAGTTTGTGGACTGATGAGGCTTAGGAATTTGCAATGGTTGAGAGGATGGGAGGTCGGACTCATCACACCTTTTTTAGGGGAATTATTATCTACTCCGGGAATCTCTTTATAGATTTAAGTTATGTTAGTGAATCCTTATTACATTACTAAGTATAAAATGATCTTTCCTTCAGATCTGACAATCAATGATTAAATATATACGAAATTTAGAGAATCTTTTATATGTATTCGCGGTTCTTCATCGATAGAGAATCATCTGTATTTTGTTAGAGATTTTGGGCCAATGGTATCCTTTAATACATAAAAGTCTATTGGTCATTATGATGACCATACCGATTTTAAAGCTACTCAGTGGGGCAATTGAAGATTATTGTCATTCAGAAGGACATGGATTATTTCAAAGTTGGGATCATACCTGCTGATGGGCTACCTAGGTATCCTTCGTTTAGAAAATGAATCAGAACCCACATAGTTCGAGTAAGGGAGTATGATGTTTATGATTGATGGATCAAATAAGGATTCCATAATTACTTTTACACTCTAAGCTCACGTGAGTCATGATCGGTGTGAGAAAAAAAAGGTACTGGTAAAAATCAGACAATTGTGCCATTAAAGATGCAATCATAAGAAATAATGTGGGACTAATTTATGTATTACTGCCCAGATAAATGAAGATTAGGATTTAATTTAGGGAATAAATCCAGGAACAAGGTCCATAATGGTATATGTGCTTCATGAAGATTTGAATACTCTAACTTGGGGCTTACTCCTGAAAAGGAGGCCCAAATTAGGAGAGGACTTATGATTGGGTTTTTAATCCTGAGAAGGAATCCCAAATAAAAGGTAAATTAGGACTGGTTAAAAGGAATTAAGACTGGGGATTACTCCTAAAAAGGAAGCCCAGGTTAAGAGATTTGAGAAACTAAGGGACTTGAGGCTTACTTCTGAAGAGGATTCCCATATTTGTGACTGAGGCTTACTCCTGAAAAGGATTCCCATGTTAATGATTATGACTGGGTCTTATTCATGAAAAGGAGGCCCATGATAATGATTATGACTGGGGATTTTTCATGAAAAGGAGACCCAGGTTAACAGAATTATGGTTGGGGCTTACTCTTGAGGAGGATGCCCAAATTAGGGGACTAGGGCTTACTCCTTAAAAGGAGGCCCAGGTTAATAGAATTATGGTTGGGTCTTACTTCTGAGGAGGATGCCCAAATTAATAATGACTTGGGGCTTACTCCTAAGTAGGATACCCATATTTAAAAATTATAACTGGGGATTACTCCTAAAAAGAGGCCCAGGTTAATGATTATAACTGGGGCTTATTCCTGAAAAGGAGGCCCACGTTAATAGAATTCTCTCATCTTAAAGGACGAGGTTTAATGAATGAAATCTCAATCTTTAGTGACATAAAGATGTATAAATCACTAGGTTTTGAGAGATATTCCACAGAATTCCTTTCAGATAAGGAATCCAAATCAAGAAATCATGCCATAAATGACTTTGAAGAGTGTCTTGAAGACTGAATCTTGAATAGGAGAGGTGGAATGGCTCAAGAGGGGTGAAACGACAATAAGGGAACCCAAAAAGGTAGGGGAGCGCAAGTCCTGGAAGGCGCGCAGGTACTGCGTGGGCCTGCAAGTCCTGGTCGCGTAGGTATACCTGCACGACACACGGGTACATGCGCGACGGTTAACCGGCAGAGTAATAATTGAGCGACTCTTGGTTAAAGCCTTTAGAATCATCTTGAGGTTCTACCAGAAGAGTGGCGCGCAAGTTCTTTTGAAGGAGTTAGGCGGTGCGCAAGTGTGGAAATTTCCTTTAAGGGCTGTCCAATCAGGCGTTCAAGTTTTGATGAGTTTCAACACTTAGGCCTTCCTCCCCCTCTTTAGATCTTCCTTTATAGGTAAGAAATTACCTTAGAAGTGTTTCAGAAGCTTTGAGAAGGGACTAGGACGCTGGGAGCACAAATCTGAGTTTCTGGAAAAATTCTTCCTTAAAATGGGGGGCCCACATGGTCTATTTATAGGCTGGAGAAGACCCCAGGCGGTTATCAATTATGACGCGCAAGTTTACTTGCGTGACAATTGTGGCGCGAAAGTGTACTTGCGCGACCATCGTAGAACTTGCACGACCCTTTTGCAACATTCTTCTTATTCCTTCATTTGCCAATTTTTGATATTTTTCAAAAGGTTGAATCAATTTGAGTTAAGATAATCCCCTTTTCCAATATTTATATTTTGTGATGAAAGGAGCGTCAACAAAAGTCCCCCCTCAGAGTTGGATACAAAAGAAATGCGGATTTGACTCTAAGGACATCGATAATCAAAAGGAAATTGTGGCGCGCAGGGTAGGGCTCGCAAATGAGCTTCGGGCATGAAGGGTCTGGCACGCAGGGTATGACCTTTAGTTGCATAGGGTACAACGCATAGGGTTCTGGCTGCGTCTATCAATAGAGGGCCTCACTTCCATACAAATAATATGTATTTAAAACTTTTGAGCTCTCGTCGTACAAGTTTCATTTGCCACGCAAGTTACTTTGTTTCCCATTGTTTGTTTGATGTCGTGCTACTGTAGAGGTATCTGGACCTGCACGGTGATACTTGTGCGACACCTCCATACTTGCGCGCCATGTTTAGACTTGTGCGCCTTAATTCCTTTGCCATTTTTTTTGAATTATTTTTCAAATTTTATGAAAAATCAACTTACTTAAGAGTTAATTTTTCATCCTTTGTGCAGATTCAATGGATCCCAACAGAACTAGAATGGTGGATGAACTGGATAGAAAGCAGATTGATGACCTGATAAACATCATTGGAAATGATTATTATGATATCTGCAACAACACTCTCCCAGATTTGGATATGTACTTGAAGAAATATCATCTTAATTTCCCACAGAGCATCTACCTGCCTCTATATGGTCATGGTCATTTAAAAGGAATCAACGTTCCAGATGCAAAGAAATATACTCTTGATATGTAGCTGCACTTCTACTCCTCTATTTCAGCGATGTTGTGCATTAAGAGCAACAACATTGGCATGAACATTAAAATTTTTCCTACATGCCATTTCCTTGTAGATATGAAAATGGAAAACCCATGGGCTGAAATGTTTTCCGCTGCCAGTTGGTGGAGAGAAGACAAACATGTAATTAGAGCAATATCTGAAAAGAGTACTCTCTCCAAATGGCTCTTTACTTCTAATGCTTCATTCTCAAATCCATGTTTCCATCTTCCAAGTCTCTTGGACAGAAACAGATTCACTGTATGATCAGTAGAAAATTTTCTCAAACCGCACTCAAGAACATTCTTTTACAATTGTTCCAAGAAGAGCTGGTATCACTGCATCTCTTATGTTATTTAGTTCAATGAATGAATTCTAGGAGGCTGCTTATGAAACTCGGGATGCCGTAATTCAAATGAAGAGTTATGTAGAAAGTATTATGTAATTCCTGAAAAAATAAGAGACTCAAGTCTATGGATGTCCTTCTAACTCTTGTGCATCAATGAAAAACACTTTCACCTTAAATCATCTGTGGACGAATTCTCTTTTTCTCCCTACATTAAATTTTACATAATCCAATGGGCCTAGTAAGAATAGTTTGATTTTTACTAGGATTAATGTAAATAACCCTACAAACATTGAATCAATTAATTTCTCAATATTACCAAAATCATACAAAATGTATGTTTAGTGAGCTGGAACTTGACTTTTATTCAAAGTTTCTTTGTCTTTTGTGGGCAGTTTAAAGTCATACACATCAGACATAAGGAGGCTAATATTTAGGGTCGAAATAGCTTTGACCGAAATGAATTAAAATTGACTCAATTCCTTGAAAACTCATCTGAAAACATAGTACTATACTCAAGTATGAGGGAAAATATGTACACTAAAACTTAAGAATATTTGAACCTGATGAATGATATGAATAAGAGATAAAAAACATTATAAGAATTAGTTTCCAAGAATGAATTTACCCTTATTTAACAAACCTGTTAGGGGGATGAATTATGCAGGGCCACCTAAGGGCATTGGATGCATAGTCAAATAAATAATATCTTTTTTATAACATGTCTATTATGTAGAATGTTTATGCAAGGCCGCCTATGGGCACTTGCTGCATAGTCAGGAAAAAGAACTCTCAGAAATTTACTTTCCTAGTGTTAATAGGAAGTGAATGTTTATGGAGATTCAAATTATCCATAGTATTGAGTTTGTTGTATGGAAAGAGTTACTTGAATATGGAGAAGATATTTCCAAACAAGTTTATTGAAGAACTGGATGGATATCACTCCTACGAAGGTCTGACCCAAATGTAGGGAAAGAGAATATAAACCATATACATGAATACTCTGAGATCATGAAAAAGGATATGGGACAAATATGTTAAGGATGGCTATTTTTGTGGATCCCTATATACTGTCATTTAAGACCAATAAGGAAAAAATAGGCTTTCTTCCCAAGAATGAAGTTACCATTATTTAACAAACCCGTTAGGGGGTTGAATTATGCAGGGCCACCTAAGGGCATTGGCTGCATAGTCAAATAATAATATCTTTTGGCTGACAAGTCTGTTACGTAGACTGTTTATGCAAGGCCGCCTAAGGGCATGTGCTGCATAGTCAGGTAAAAGAACTCTAAGAAATTTGACATTTTTTGACTAAATGTCTAAAAAAGGGCTCTGAAGATCTGAAAATATTTAAGGATTGGATTATGACACATAAATATGGGTATTTTCCAATGTATACAAAGATACAAAGATCAATTCTAACCATAATCATGTTGTGTCTGGGTCCTGAATTGAAATGTTGGACTTCATTACGTATCCCATAAGGATGGGAATCAAGCCATACATAGTTCTTAAATTACATTTTAACGTCATGTGGGACAAAATGATTAGAGATCTTAGTTTAGGGTCATAGAGCATGGACCATTATAAGAAATACACAGTGTGTGTTTAGATGAAGACTTTTTAGCCAGGGAGCTGAAAGCGGAATTTGGGGTTAGGCCCAAAGACTTGGGGATAGATTCGAAGACAATCGAACATTCCTACGTATCCAATAAGGATGGGAATCAAGACCATGTAGTTCTAGAAATACCCTTTGTACAGATTTGGTTCGTACATGTGAAGGGTAAAGGGGGACTTTAGTACAATAATGGTTTAACCCAAGATAAAAGGATTGGGAATTTTTATGTATGCATGTAGTCTTCAAAATGAATCATGATTGAAAAATCAATGTAAATAATGGTTCCCTCTCAAGTGAGGGTATCAAAGAATATTGTAGTTTATTGTCATACTAGAAAAAAGTGTTGTATAGTTTAACGTCGTATAACGAGGAAGAAAGTGAACAAATGTAAAGATATTGATTTTGGGGGCGGTTTCATGAATCGACATCCTATGAGATGGTGGTGAAACGATGTGAAGAGATTGGTTTCAGGCTTGAACCTTGGGAGGTTGCGTACGTACCCATCCTGGAAGGCAAGGATCAATGTCCGCGTAGTTTAATTAAAGAATGAATTAATGATCAAGTTGTTCTTGGGGACATCGACCAATAAAAATGGTGTTGGGACTTAAACATGGTTAGTAGCCCAGAGAGAGTGTTATGGTTGTGGTTTTCTCTAAACTCACGTGAGTCATACTCGGTGTGAGAAAAAAGAGGTAACAACATCCTTAACGATGCACATTTTAATGTCATGTAGGACATATAAAGGGACCATGCAGTTTAAAGTCTTGTAGTTAGGACTATTGGTGCTGCACAGTTTGTGTCATGTAGTAGGGACGAAGTACAGTTTAATGTCATGTAGGACATAAAGACGACTATGCAGTTTAATGTAATGCAGTAAGGACAAAAGAGTACACCATTTAACGTCAAGTTGGACATATTATGGACTTTTTTCATAGTTTAACGTCATGTTGGATGAAAAAGGGACGATATAGTTTAGAGTCATGTTGGACGAAAGTGAAAATAGTTTAAGGTCATATGCATGGACCGTGGATGGGGCAGTCTAATGTCTTGCTAGACGTAAGGGACTTCTGTATAGTTTAGCGTCATGTAGTTAGGACATCACAATTTAACATCATGTGAGATGAAAGGGATACAAATTGTTTAATGTCATATGTATGGATCGTTGCTGTATAGTTTAAAGTCATATAAAAAGGACAATGATGGGGACACAGTTTAATGTCATGTTGGACGTATGTGAAAATATTTTAGGGTCATATGCATAGACCGTTGATGATGCAGTTTAAGGTCTTGATGGATGGTGGTGAAGTTTAAGGTCATATCGGACCAAGGTGCAGTTTAAGGTCATAGAGGACCAAGGTGAAGCTTATGGTCAAACAGCACCAAGGTTCAGTTTAAGGTCATACCGGACCAATGATTATATATTTTGTGTTTATACAAAATACTTCTTCAAAAATCTGGCATTGGTTCGAGTAGTGATGAGTTCTCCATCCATCGAGATTAATGAATAAGCTCCATTGGAGTAGACCCTATGTATTGAGTAAGGTCCTTCACATTTTGGATCAATTTGGGGAGGTTTCTTTCCTGGTATCATTGGTGTTCTGAGAACTAATACCCATTCCCCTTGAGTGAATGAATGAAGACGAACTTTTGTTAAAAGCTCGTGCTATTAGATTCTGATAGATTTCCAAGTGGTGCAAAGTGCACAATCTTTTCTCATCTAACCATTCCAATTCATTCAATCGATTTTGAGATTGTTCATCTGTAGATGATTGATCACAAACGGAAACTCTTAGTGAGGGTAGTTGAACTTCAATTGGCAAGACTGCTTCTGTTCCATATACCAATGAATAGGGAGTTGACCGCATTGCAATGCGGGTGGTAGTCCGATAAGCCCATAAAGCATGAAAGAGTTTATCAGGCCATGATTTCTTATCTTTATCCACCATATTTTGTAGTATATTTGAAAGAGTCTTATTGAAGGATTCTATCTGGCCATTGGCGGCTGCATGATACCGAGATGAATGGTTGGATTTGATATTGTATTCTTGATACAACTTCTTCACCTCGGATGAACAGAACTTGGTGCCATTGTCCATCAATATGGTATGAGGGACACAAAATCTTGTAATGATGTTAGACTTGATGAAGCTAACAAAGCATTTAGAACTGACTTCCTTGAGAGGTATTTCCTCTGCCCATTTGGAAAAGAAGTCAGTAGCAGTAAGAATGTACTTAAACAACTTGGTCGTAGTAGAAGGGTAAGGTCCCACCACATATATTCCCAATGTTTCAAATGGCCATGAGTATTTAGTTGTATGAAGCAACTCTGGAGGGTGATGAATGAAGTTGGCATGTACTTGGCATGAATGACACCTCTTTGTAAAATCACCACAATCTTGTATCATTGAAGGCCAAAAGTATCCAATCCTTTGAATCTGATCAGACAGTCTATGTCCAGACTGGTGGGCACCACAACCTCCTGTATGCACTTCTTTCATGACAGCCCTTATTTCTTCACCATCAATGCATCTGAAGATAACTCCATCAAAACCATGTTTGTAGAGAATTTTCTCTAGGTGATCTGGGCTATCATAAAGAGTAAAATTGACGACACATCGCCAGATTTGTTCTTTATGGGCTCTATCAGGTGGATGTTTTCCATTTTGAAGGTATTTCCTGATAGGTGACATCCATCCTGTAGTATGACCATATGGTTCTAGAATGGGACTAATTTCATTAATTTCCTCTATTCTGATTCGAACATAAGGTGAAATTGCACGACGGTGGGCAATACTGATTGGTGTCTCGTTCCGATTCGGATATGCCAAAGTTGTGGCTATATTAGCCAGTGCATCAGCTTGAGCATTTTTTGATCTTGGGACATAAGAAAATGTCGGTTCTGAAGGTAATTCAGCCATTAACTCTCTGACGTAATCATACAAAGGGATTAGTTCTTCTTTTCTGATGGCATAATCCCCATTGACTTGTTTGATTACCATGTCTGAATCACCTTTCACCTTTAAGTGATTCACTTGCGCTTGAAGCACTAATTCCAAGCCTGTGATGAGAGTTTGGTATTTTGCATTATTATTTGTACCGCCTTCCCACAATAAGAAGGAATAAGGTAACCCTGCCTTTTCTGGAGAAATGTGCACAATTCGGAATCCAACTTTGTTGAATTTGGGATTTTCCATTTTCCTCCCTGTTGGACTTCTGGAAGCACCATTAAAATACATTTCCCATGATTGAGGAATTTCTTGAATAGAGAAGACTTCCTCCTCAGGGAGCCTAATATATGATGATACATCTTCCACTAAAGGATTTTCAGCCAGAAAATCAGCCAAAGCTTGGAACTTTATCGCCTTTTGAGACACATACTGAATGTCGAATTGCTGCAAAAATAACTGCCCACCTTGCCAGACGTCCTGTAAGCATTGGACGACTACGGAAAAATTTGAGCTGGTTAATGCGAGATACCAATTGGACCTCTTGTTGTTGTGGGTAGTGTCTCTACTTCTGAACTGCAGTGACTAAAGGTAGGTATCACTTCACAACACTTGAATATCAGGTTTCCGCTCCAAGCATAGTTCGACTGAGATATTAGAGGTTATTTTCAGTGCCAGCATCATTCTTTTGAGCAAGAAAGGAACCAATGATCGCTCTAGAGCTGTCACGTAGAGGATAATTGGTCTTCCTTAAAAAGGTGGCATGAGTACCAACGGAATTAAGAGGTATTTCTTGAGAATATCGAATGCTTCTTGCAATTCTTCAATCCCCTTGTAAGTGACTCCCTTATTCATCAATTTGGTGAAGGGTAAACTTTTTCCTGCCATGTTGGTGATGAAATGCCGAATATAGGCTAAGTATCCTTGAAGTCCTCATAATTCTTTCAAATTTTGATGAGATGACATACCAAGGATTGACTTGGTCTTCTCAAGATCAACTTCAATACCACTATTGTGAACAACAAAGCCGAGAAAGTTTCCTGAGGTTACCCCAAAAGCACATTTTAAGGGATTCATCTTCAAATTATGTTGTCGAAGCTTGCAGAATATGACTTCCAAATCTGCCAAGTGATCAGAACGTTGTTTGGATTTAACCACCAAATCGTCTACATAGCATTCAACAAATTTCCCTATGAAGGGTTTGAAGATACATTGCATGGCACGCTGATATGTTGCACCTGCATTCTTTAAGCCAAAGGGCATTACCCGGAAGCAAAACACGCCTTGAGGGGCTCTGAAGGCTATGGATTCCTCATCTTCTATGGCCATTCGGATATGATTATATCTGGAATATCCATCCATGAAGGAAAGTTCTTCATAGCTAGCTGTTTCATCAATTAAAAGGTTTTTAATCGGAACTAGGAAACCATCCTTAGGACAATGCTGATTAAGATATCTGAAATCGATGAAAAATCTAATTTGTTCATTCTTCATATTTATAAGGACAATATTAGCCAACCACTTGGGATATTGAACTTCTTTTACGAGATTAGCTTTGATAATCTTATCCACTTCATCTTCAATTTTTGAAGCATAAGTTGGGTGTGTTCTTCTCGCGGCTGGCTTAAATACTTGATGTTTTTCTGGTAAACCAAAATGATGAGTAGCAACATCAGGATCATGCTCGGGCATTTCTGTATAGTTCCAAGAATATATATCTATATTTTTCTTTAGAAAAGAAATATAAAACTCTGGCTCTTCAAGATTCATGGCCACACTGATTAAAGTGGGGCGTAGATCTTCTTTTGTACCTAGATTTATTTTCCTGAGTTCATCCACAGTGGCAGAGATACCCTCATAAAATTCAGGAGGAGAATCTTTGATATCTTCCTCCTCTTCTTCATCATGTGTTATTTCATCAGTTTATACTTGCATAATAGATGATAAAGCAGAATTTTCATGATCAGAAGAGATGTCAAAATTTTCATATCTTGAAGAAGAAGCTTCCATTTTCGACCCTATTGATGATGAAGGGTCTTCTTTGGTTAATAAATAGGAGATGATGGATAGAGAATCGACTTCATTATTCACCTATGATGTTGCTATAACTTCTTATGGCCTAATTGGTGAAGTATATACTTGTTGGATTTCAGTAGATGAAATGAAGATGTCACCATTTATGTTTTCATCATAGCTTGGTGGGTTACCAATTCCTCCCATGATGTCTGGCTCGATTGTCGTAATTGACATTATGGATCTTTCCATAAGAATATTTTGATTTGGGTGTATCTTTTCAATTTGATTGATAGGCAATACATAATCTGTACTCACATGTGTGAATGGATTTACTGGAATCTTCTCCAAACCATATGAGGCATTAACTTTGGTAGTCTCCATTATTGTGGATTTCTCCCTTCCCTTTATGTGATAGAATTCCACCTCGATGTATTGAGACTCACATGTCTTGAATGGGGCCTTATCACAATAAAATGTCCCAAATTGTCCATCGAAACAATATTTGGGTCATTGATGGTACGATGAAGGGAGAACCGCATGTTGATATAGCCAGGGACTTCCAAGAAAGATGATGAAACCAGAGTCTTGATCAAAAACCATGAAATCTGAATTGGATACAAGATCTCCAAACTTTTTTCTGAGTGTAACTCTATCTAGTGGTTCTTGATCATTTTTATCATATCCTTGTAACATCATGGAAGAAGGAGATAAATCAGATTCTGTGAGGCCCAATCGACGAATTGTACGAATGGGCATGAGGTTGACTCCTGAACCATTGTCAATGAATGCTCTTCAGACGTCTATTCCATTGACCTTTCCAGGTAAGAAAAAAGGTCTTATATGCCCATGCATAACATCATCTTCAACTTCATCAATAGAAGATATTATTGCATGGCATTTTGCAGGATTATTCTCAATGTGATAGACATCATCTATAGCAATTTCAGTTTCAAACTCCTGAGGACTTAACAAAGCCTCGATGAGTGCTTCCCAAAGATCTTTTGACAAATTCAGAGCATCCAGAATTGATAACTTGGATGGTACTTGTGCCAAGTGTTTCAATACATTGTACTTTTGATCTAGAGGGCTGTATTTTCCAATAGAAATATGTGGTTTAGCAGGTACCTTGGAAGCAGATGCTTTGGATGTTGATGCATCTTGTATTGGGATAGGATTTTGCAATATTCATAGTTTTGGAAGATTAAACCGATTAGATCAATTTACTTGCTGAGTGTAAGAAGATGGAACCTTCAATCGTTGTTCCAAAATAACTGTGCCAGGACTGAATTTGCTATTGGTAGAAGAACTTTCTTATTCTTTCTGAGCTCGCTGAAGGGATCTACTATGGGTTTCTGCCACGTACATAGTTCTAGAAGAGGTAGAATTAGAATAGTGGCTTCTGAAAGATCCATGTGTTCCCCTATATCCTGAGCCTCTGGAACTTCCTCTGATTCCCCTATTTGATACAAGGTATTCAGGCTCCTCAAAATCAAAACTGTGAATGGCATGTGGATCCGTTAATTGAATCATATTAATAGAACCGAAGATTAACTCTTCGTCTAATGAAGACTCCGCTTGATCAGCCTTTTTAGGCTGTGCCGTTTGGTGGGGCGGTGCCTGTGGCTTTGAAGTAGATGGCATAAAGTCTGCCAGAGTCAAAGGAAACATAGGCTTTGAAACATACTCATCTTGTTCTGATTCTTTCTTTTTTTGAATCATTCTGTTTCTTTGAGGAATTTCCCTATGATGAAGAGGGGTTTTCTACAACATTCATTGAAGAAGACACAATTGGTTTCTTTAATTGTGTTCTCAAAATAGCATGAGTTTGATTGATTGTCTTTCTAACCATCCAACAACCATACTTCTGTGAATTTTTTCTTTTTTATTTACTTCCATTTTCCTTCCTCCTCTAGAACTGTAGCAGTAACACATGCTACCTGAGATGAAAAACCATTCATTTTGACTTGTCTTGAGTCGACCATCTTTTGCAAGAGGTCTTTGAAGACAAAACACTCCTGGATGGGATGCCCCAACATTTTATGAAAAGGGAAATAGTTGGGATGATCTACATCTTCTTCCTTGTTTGGCCTCTTAGGCCTTGTAAATTGAACCAGATTATTTTCCAGAGCCGAAATGAAGTAACCAAGAACTTGTTCATTTCGGAAAGAGTATGTTTTTCTCTTCCGATCATCAAATTGTTTTCGTCTTTGATCTCTTTGATCATCTGGACGAAATGGCCTTTGTTGTTGGCACTCAAGAGGTGGGTCCCTTCATGAAGATGAAGGTTTTGGAGTAGAAACAAGTACATGTGATTGTTTAAGCATGACTATAGCAGTTTCTGGTTTACCCATTCTCCTTCCTGGAGCTGATGGAATTACACAATATTTAGCCTTAGCCTGTACAATGGAATATCCAATATTTTGATCAATTGAAGTAATTTCTTGAAACCCTCCTATGCATTTCAAAGGGATCAACGACGTGCGTAATTCGTCACGTAGATTTGCCACATAGATTGGCAACAGTTCCTCTTGAGGGAGTGCTAAGCTCAGGGAATATGTTAACCCCTTCCAGCGAGCAATGAAATCAGAGACTCTTTCATTCTCCCTTTGATTATAGTTTCTATGATAAAAAACGGTTGTTTTGGAAAAGTTGAGCTGAATTGAAGAAGAAATCATTGACGAATATCTTCCCATCTGGTAATTCACCGGGATTTCAAGCTTGTATACCATACAAAAGCTGGTCCTTGCAAGGTTCACACAATTCATCTGAGTTTCACTGCTTCTTGCTGCTCCAGAGTTCCCATCGTAGGATCACAACAAGACACGTAATGCATCAAATGCTCTTCAGGATCACCTGATCCATTGAAAATAGGGAATACAGGGTTCCCAAAATTTGATAGGGGAGAGATTGAATCTACCAATTCATGTTAAGCAATCTTTTCCAGTTGAACCTGCGCATGTTTCCCTTCCATAGTTTCTAACCGAGCTATTAATGACCCAATGGTAGTTATTAACTTTTGAGAAACATCCGGTTGAACTTGGACTTGTGTAGGTGAAATGATTGGATCCTGGACAGATGTGGTGGTTGGTGTTGCAAATGATGGTAGCACTGCCAACTATTGTTGCACATGACCCGTAGGATTAGACCTATAAGGGTGTACTGATAGAGGAGGATATTAATGATCCATCTCAACAGCTGCAACAAATTCCCTTGGCTGACTGACTCCAGCACGATTAAGAAGAAGACTACCCTGAAGTAGTTCTGCATTAAACCTCCATAATTCCTTCATTTATTCCTCCTATTGTGCAAACCGTTGCTCTAGTGAGAGAGATTGTCCTTCTCCAGAGGAAGGATATGTAACCTGATTCTTTCCACTCCCTTTGTTGGATCCTTTTCGGAGTGGGGGAAGTGAGTTACTTAAAGGATTACCTAGGTCTTGAGTAACACTATGATTTCGTGTACCCACACCTTCTTCATTTGCGTCAGTGCGTACATCTTCTTGAGTAGAAACCTCTTCATCTGAGTCCCTTGAGTGAGCCTCATCTGGTGGATCAGCAACAACGTCATTGATGACATAGATTGATGCATAACACATAACATACCTTCTATCAGCATTTCTGTGATATTGTCTTCTTCCATGTCTTTGATGAGACATTGCCTTTTGTTGATTTGATCCCTCAGGTACTTTTTGATGAACCCTAATTTGGAGAGAATCTCCTGATAATTTGGATCTTTGGTCCTCTTGAGGATTCTTCCCCAATCGAGAAAAGACCGAATTTCTCTAAGGATGGGTTTGATGATTTGAAAAAGTCCCTAGTACAGTGGACTGGGGCTATTCCTGCTGTTCCCGCTCAACCCCTCGAATCTTATTTGTTGATTCCAAGGGTTTTTTTTAAAAGAGTCCCTAGTTAGGAAAGCTGGTGTGGCTCTTGATATGCTATGTCTGAGACTTTCTTAAAAGCTCTCCTGATCTTGCGGACCCTGGTCCAAAAATTAGCAGGATGCATCAATCGACATCCACTTTTATCATCCAGTTCAAATGACCGTTGGATGATTTCTGACACATCTGTCACTTGTTGATGTGCTTTCTCCAAACGACAGCCCTATTCAATATTCTCGTTTTCTTGATGCAGGAGTAATTCAATAACTTGTTCTCTGTATTCCTGATTTTGAGAAGAACTAGTTGAAGCCTGTTCTTGGGCAAGCTTTTGATTACAAACAAAGCCTGGTACTTGTGGCCGACAATGGGAAATAACATTGCATGAGACCATTTTCGGCGGGCTTTGCTGGCCGGAGAGTACCGTGAAATGCAGTGCTCCATGAACACCCCATCCTTTGACATGAATACCAGATGGGGCATTGGAAATTAACTGGCACAACTTTCTTAGTGCGCCAAGGCACGAATGCTGAAGGGATCTCTGCTGCTTTTCATCCTTCGGATATCGAGAGACTGATAGAGATGCCAAATCAATCTTACATTGTAACCCTTCTATTATATTAAGATGATTTTAATATTCATCATAAGATAATACATTCTTTTTTAACTAACAATGAGTTTTCCATATGTTGAGACGAATATCATGAATTCCATTTTCCGTCAACATTTCTGGAATGTCATACTGAGAGTTAGCCAGAGGCCAAAACATGACTAGCACTTCACCTTTCGCAAGTTGTATTCTCATGTTCAACATTTAATCTTTATCTTTTGATGAAGATTCTTCTACCTGTTTAGACGAGATATAGTTCTTCCTTGTTGCTCCCTTGGATTTAACAGGATTGGTAGAGAAATCATTGATCAAACTAGAGGATGCGTGACTTAGGGGTGGTTCGGAGAATGACCTACACCCTAGGATATCTTCTGATTGAGAAAGTATTTCACCTACCAGCGATGAAACATCAGACATGACTGGTTTCACATTTTCAAGTGCCTGAAGATAAGAGGGCTTTCTCGAAACTAAATTGTCCACTGGAGAATTTTCCGGGCAATGTGCATCACTACTGCGGAGAGGACATTTGTAGAAAAATTCATCATCATGTGGAGGACCACTATAATGGGTTACAACAAAAGATGATATCTCTTGCTCCTTGGTCTTCTGGCCACACAGAGGGTTATTGTAGCTCTCATATGAAGATGAAACTTCGAGATCGCCCAAATTGTCACGAGGAAATCCTTCATGAGGTAGTGTCTGTTTAAGACCTTCGGAATTAATGTTCCCACTATTGAGAAATGAGGGAGTATAATCTTGAATTCCAACAGATAACTGTCTGAGGGCTTCAAAAACTCCAGCATCGAGCAAGGTCTTGTTACAGATTGTCTCTTGATCTGCTAAATGTGCTGGGTGGGTCTTTTTTCTAGACGCCTTCTTACGCGCTTTGGATACCACTTATTGAAGAAAGAGAATGATCTGAGAAGGTTTCTGTGCCTGATCAGAAAAGATGGCCTGGTTAGGCTGACGATATCTACTCAAATCAGGTGTATGTGCCTGACTTGGTTGTCCGTATGATATGGGGAAGTATTCCCTACAACCCTCTTAGACTGGAATATATTTTTGTGTCTGTTCTAGAGTGAACTGTTGATGTGTCACTCCACTGGTAGGGATAGATTTATGTGTCTTTCCGTAAGATGCCTCTGAAGCTGTTATAATATCCTGACAGGCATCCAGGATATGAGCAGGAATTTTCTTCTACTCTTTCACCATTGATAGAATATGCTCGGTGACTTCAGCTTCTGGAACAGGGATATACGTCCATTCCATTCTTGGAGTAGGTGTGTGTGCCTACTTCTGTCACCCATTTTCAATCAGCGAATCCTGACAGTACTCAAGTGTAGGGGTAGAGAGTTGAGTCTGCCTCCTCTTTGTCACCAGAGCTTTCTGACTGACTTCTCCAAATGCTACAAAGCGAGACTGTTGGTAGGCTTGATCAATACTAGAAGGTGTATGTGCCTGCTGATTGCACTTCACCGAACGTGGTTGACAAGATCCATCATATGTAGTCTGACGAGACTACTAACTAACTAATGACGTATTAACAATTGTATGTTCCTATCTATAATACTCCACTGTAATTGCCTAACAGTATTGGCGTGCTGGTGCCAGAAGAGTCTGCTGGACAGCGGAATTAAAACGGGCAGGTGTGTGTGCCTGCTCGTTGATTGCCACCAAGTTAGATTGGTGGACTTCTCTGGAGATGGAAGAGATGAGAACCTACTCACTGTTAACCGTATTTCACCTCTGGCGATTCGTCTTGCCTGCTTGGGTTCAAGGAACCTGAGCGGAATGCCTAGAGTCGGTACCCTCATCATGTTGAGGGAACACTGCCAGACGAGTCTGGCGGCGATTGTTGGTGGGAGCCCACAGGAAGGACTCCTGCCTAATTGAATTAAGACCCTGAGGAACCTGCTTATTCACATCCTTAGAATAAGGGAGCGAATGGTGATTGTGTTCTAGGGATAATAACCCGAAACAGTTAGAGACGGTATTCAGCACCGCCTGCTTCTTGATCACTGGTCGTCATTTTCCAGACGACCAGTGTGAGTTGTTCACTTGGAGGGCTTATCGGACAGCCTCCAGAGATGGAATGGTACCATGTTGACGGTACTCCTTAACCAGCGCATTTGATACCCAGCGTTGAAGATGCTGAGTAAGTGATATCGTCCTCAGTGCGGACGACGATCCAGTAGGAGTAGCAGCAGTGGCATTCGCAGCAGCGGTATTCACAGGTGTGAACTTGAGAGCTGCCATTCTAGAAATGTAGAAGATCTTGGAGAAAAGTGCTCTGTTTGAGATAACAGGCATAATCAAGATAAATTCATCCACTACATCTTTTGGATGAGCACATATGTCAATGATTGTTTTTGTTGGCCCTCTCATTGAGTTTTAAATAGGGTCCTAACAAATAGGTAAAACATCATTTTAACCTGGTTAAGGACTCACGTTAGGTTCACCATTTTTTGTTTCCCTCAGAATTTGGGGATGAACTCCTTGATTGAAGGTTCAAACATTCCAATCAGATTCTAACAGGTTTGTTCATAGAACCGGAAACATCCAATGATTCCACATCCATTTAGACCTACTTTCCAAATGTATGCACTCATTAGCTTGTGGACTGATTAGGTTTAGGAATTTTCATTGGTCGAGAGGATGGGAGGTCAGACTCATCACACTTTTTTTAGGGGAATTATTATATACATCGGGACTCTCTTTGTAGATTTAAGTTATGTTCATGAATCCTTATTACACTACCAAGTATAAAATGAGATTTCCATCAGATCTGACAATCAGTGATTAAATATGTAGGCAATTTAGAGAATCTTTTATATGTATTCGAGGTTCATCATCGATAGATAATCATATGTATTTTATTATAGATTCTTGGTCAATGGTATCCTTTAATACATAAAAGTATCTTGGTCATTATGGTGACCATACTGATTTTAAAGCTACTCAGTGGGGCACTTAAATTTTATTGTCATTCAGAAGGGGACAAGGATTATTTCAAAGTTGGGATCATACCCACTGAAGGGATACCTATATATCCTTCATTTAGAAATGGAATCAGAACCCATGTAGTTCGAGTAAGGGAGTATGATGTTTATGATTGATGGCTCAAGGAACGATGTCATAATTAATTTTACACTCTAAACTCACGTGAGTCCTGCTCGATGTGAGAAACAAGAGGTATTGGTAAAAATCAGACAATTGTGCCATGAATGATGCAATCAGAAGAAATAATGTGGGACTTATGTATGTATAACTACCTAGATAAATGAATATTAGGATTTAATTCAGCGAAGAAATCCAGGAACATGGTCCATAAAGGTATATGTGCTTCATGGAGATTTTAATACTCTAACATAGGGATTACTCCTGAAAAGGATGCCGAAATTAGGAGAGGACTTATGATTGGGATTTTACTCCTGAGAAAGAATCCCAAATCAAAGGTAAATTAGGATTGGTTTAGAGGAATTAATACTGGGGCTTACTCCTGAAAAGGAGGCACAGGTAAAGTGATTTGAAAAATTAAGGGACTTGGGGCATACTACTGAAGAGGATGCCCATATTTATTACTAGGGATTACTCCTAAAAAGGAGGCCCAAGTTAATCATCTTGAATGGGGATTATTCCTAAAAAGGGGACCCAGGTTAACAGAATTCTGGTTGTGGCTTACTCCTGAGGAGGATTACCAAATTATGGGAATGAGGCTTACTCTTGAAAAGGAGGCCCAGGTTAAGAGAATTATGTTTGGGGATTACTCATGAGGAGGATTCCCAAATTAATAAGGACTTGGGGCTTACTCCTAATAACGACTCCCATATATGGAAATTATGACTGGGGATTACTCCTGAAAAAGAGGCCCAGGTTAATGATTATGACTGGGGCTTATTGTTGAATAAGAGGCCCAGGTTAATAGAATTCTCTCATCTTAAAGTATGATGTTGAATGAATGAAATATCAATCTTTACTGACATAAATATGTATAAATCACAATGTTTTGAGAGATATTCCATATAATTCCATTCAAATAAGTAATCCAAATCAAGAAATCATTCCATAAATGACTTTGATGAGTGTCTTGATGACTGAATCTTGAATAGAAGAGGTGGTATTGGCTTATGAGGGGTGAAACGGGCAAGAAGGGAACCCAAAAAGGCAGGGGTGCACACGTCCTGGCAGGTGCGCAGGTACTGCGTGGGCGCACAAGTCCTGGTCACCCAGGTATACCTGATTGACACATGGGTACTTGCGCGATGGTTAACCTATAGGGTAATACTTGAGCGACTCTTGGTTAAAGCCTTTAGAATCACATTGAGGTTCTTCCAGAAGAGTGGCGCGCATGTTCTATTGAAGGAGTTAGGTGGCGCACAATTGTGGCCATTTCCCTTAAGTGATGGCCACTCAGGCGCACAACTGTTGATGATTTTTAACACTTAGGCCTTCCTCCCCCTCTTTAGATATTCCGTTCTATGTAATAAATTACCTTAGTAGTGTTTCAGAAGCTTTGAGAAGGGACTAGGGCGCCGGGAGCACAAATCTGTGTTTCTGGAAAAATTCGTCCTAAAAATGGGGTCCCACAAGTTCTATTTGTAGGCTGGAGAATACCCCGGGTGGTTATCACTTAAGGCATGCAAGTGTACTTGCACGCCAATTGCGGCGCACAAGTGTACTTGCACGACCATCATAGAACTTGCACAACCCTTGTGCAACATTCTTCTTATTCCTTCCTTTGCCAATTTTTGATATTTTTCCAAAGGTTGAATCATATTGAGTTAAGATAATCCCATTTTCCAATCATTAGATTTTGTGACGAAAGGAGCTTCAACAAATATACATCTATCTACTCTTCCATCAAATGGGAAACAAATCCATAATTCACGTTTGTAGAATATTACCACCTCGCAAATCTATGTAATTAATTTTCCCTCATCACCTCTCAAAAATATTTTTGATGATAGATTTATTTTTTGTGTAAGTATATATATGTGATATTGGAGAAATATTTTTATTTTGTTAAAATAAATATATCATATATTTTCTTACATTCCCATTCATTGATAGATGATAACATAATTTTTTCACAGGTATAGATTATCGTGTCCATGAAGCGATGTGATTCAATTTTCATTATCCCATAACATGGGTGTAATATAAAAGTGTATTTAATGGAAAAATATGAAATTTAAGATATATTTATTGTTCTAGAAATATAAAATTATACATACATAATTTCGATCATGATATTTTAAAAATTCAAACATCACTCAAGTGTACGTATGACCTACTGTCTCTATGATTTTAACATTGTTTATTTTTCTTATCAATATATCATGGTTTGATACCAAAGTATAATTTCTAAATAAAAATTATTTTTATGTAATTGAAATAATTATGAATATTATAAAATAATAATCTATTTTACTTTAGTCATTATATCACATGGATTTCATATATATGAGCCAAATATCTTCAAAAAAACCGATATGAGAATAATTGATTAAGTAATTGAATATAAAATGATAACAAGTAAAAATTAAGGAATAATAACCATGATAATGTGTCTTATGATATTAAATAATTAATAGATTTTTATTATTCTTTTAAATAACAAATGTAAATGACGAGTCAGACTCAAGGGGGGGATCTCTCCAAACGGTCATTTTCATTGGGTTATGACTATTCTCTCTCAAACACCATTTATCACCCTATATAATGTTATATATTGATTAGTAATTCTTCATATATGTATTAAACACATATATAACTTATTTTTCATTTATAATATATGATAATACATTCGTTATGAACATTTCTCAAATTTCTTCCTTATGAAATCTGTTTTGTTTTTATATGTGACAAGATTATGTAACCTATTTTTATTTCCTGGGGTAATTATTATGATTAGGAATTATGGTTGATTTTTTTTTAGAACACATATTACTGAAAATTTTAATACTGGTATTCACATATAGTACACCAATATATAGAGTAAATCTTTTTACTGGTACTATGCTAGACATGGGATTTTTGATTAAAACTAATCCACAATGGGACTTTATGAAACTTGTGATGTAGTCCAGGTAGTTATACGTAACTAATACATTATTCATGTTTGCAATTTTCTTAAAAAATTCATATATTTCCATATTCTTATGGTAAAATTTAATTTATGCTATTATCCCATGTGATTACTTAGGGGAATTCTCATTTATGATATCATGTTATTCATTTAAATATACATTATATTTCCTTGTCTTTATTATTCACTTTCTGGGAATTATTTATCAACCATTTTGTTAGTATATTTTATAGGTAATAGCTTGTAGTTTTATTGGATCAATTAAATTTAGGATCTCACTATAGTGTCTAAATATATTTCATTTTATTTTAGTCTCACATTGAAATTTTATGAAACTAGTCTTCTTAATACACAAGCCTTTTCAATCACTATATTGCATTAATGGATATTTATATTAAAAATCGTATAATTAGATTTTTATATAGGATAGGGATTATATATTTGGAATTAGATGATTCTACAATAATTATTTTGAATTAGGACTACCATACATTAGTGAGAACCCCACGTACATGTCTATGTATTTGAAAATCCCTTGGAATTTGTTTGAGGTACAAAGTTTGTGGGATCCGTTAAATTGAAACAATTTATAGATAAAACTAGTGGATTTGGATTTATATTATTTTTAACTAGGATTAATAACCCCAAATAGGACACAAGGAATATAATCCTTCATCACCTAGTGAAAATAAATTTTACTTGCTACACAGCTTGTTTGATACTCCTATATGATATTCCGTGGAAGTTCAAAAACTCTTGACAATCCATTATGAAAGACTTGAAGAACGTATTTTTTTAGAAAATATCAGAGTAATAAATAGAATGAAAACCCATGATTGAAACCTATGGTCCCATTTGTTTTGACATAATTATCATTTATAGGTTATTCATTATATTTTTACATGTTTTCCCTTTGAATGTTTATTTGTTAATATATTCTCATTTTGTAATTTTTTTAGTTAATGGTGCAAAATTAGAGAAAATGATCCATGATCCAACATGGTAGGGAATTTGATGATTTCCACATTGATTTTCCTAACCTTATGAGGTAAGAAGACGAAAAATTTATTGTAGTAATGGCATAGTTTCCACATATTATTATTAATAAACATAATCATGAAAAGATCCATCTTTCTCTTGGTAATAAGAAATTTTCAGTTTCTTAAAAAAATTACACTAAAAATTATTTTACCTTATGATACCCACATCATGGAATAATGAATTAAAAATAGTAAGAAGATATTATATTTCCAAAAATTCTCATAATTAGAGAATGTTATGATGGCCATTTATTGAATTAAGGGAGAATCTGATTATTTGTGGATAGTGACTATGAAATTGTTGTTCAAAGAGAATATTGATTCAAAATATTGGTAATAATTTAATAAATTAATTTTCAACAAATATTTACTTATAACTCTCCATCATAAAAAAGGAATGGTGCTCATAAGACTAAATGATGAGGAAGAAATATCTATCATGGAATACGAGGAAAACATATCAAGGCTTTCACAGTACAAATCTAGCTTTATTATTAATGTTGAATATATATTTGACATATTAACCAGTGGAATGAGTCCAATTATATGAAAAAAATTAGATATATGACAATTTGGTTTTTATTAAGAGATTGTAAATTTATCTATTAGGTTTGAGATAGTTATTGGAGACTCCCAATGGTGTTAGGGACCAGAGATAAAATCATTCAATTGAGTTTTCTTCAAGTCGATAAATATCAAAATAACATAGAAGAAAGAAAATAAAACATCCAAAAAGTCACAATTATTGTAATAAACATCATGAAAAACATTTTAAGGGAATACAAAGATGCTTAATATATATAAAATATGGGGCATTGGGCTAATAAATACTGAGTATAGATGAACAAACCCAGAAATGGGATAAAATAAAATAATGTTCTGATCAGCACTCTATCAGTAGTGTTGTGTATCAACTGCATAAAACACATGAATAAATCTATCCAGTTCCCTAATACAACCTCAAATTTCTAAATATCATGGATGGGTATTTTGTACCATTGCAGTTAAAGTGGGTCTTGACAAAGTTGTGGTGAAATGTAAACTTGTAATTCATTCATGAATAGTGAATTAACATTTTTATTTTTCATCAATGCATTCTATGATATTATTTATGATTAGATGATGAATTCGAACACCTCCCAAAAACAAGGGTGATGAGATATATGTTAGAATATGTAACATAGATATCATTTCATTCCATGTTTATAACACCACCCAAGCCAATTATTGTGAATGGAATGATTCAAAAATAATATCATCCGACATAAATTAGTGGAGTCTGATGATACATTTGGAATGTATTAGACATCATAATATAAATACAACATTAACTATTGGGTGAGTATGAAAACTCATTACATACAAAGTCATCATTTGATGTATAGAGTAGGATGAACCTCTTTTTGAATATTATACTCAATCATTAATATTATTCCCTGATGAGAAATAATATATTATTTAAATGATTGATAAAAATGGGAGAATCATGATGGAAAATAATACTATTGTTTGGTATTATAAAGATGTATCTCTTAAATAGATTCCTAGTCGTTGTGCTACTTATGTGGTAGGGTTCTCAATTGAACTTATACCAGGATCTCAACCCCTATCAATGACCACATAAAAAATTTATATAGTTAATTAGGAAGATAAAAAATTGGTGTTAAAATAGAATCTAGAAAATGGTTTTATATATATGATTCATTCACCATGGGGTGTTCCGATTCTCTTAATAAAATAGATGGACGAGTTAATGTACATATAAAATGACAATCATAAACAAAAAATTCATGATAAAGAACAAGTATCCCCTACAATAGATAGAATACTTATTTCATCAACAATTGGGACCCCCAGTATATATGAAATGTGTACCTTCACAAGGGATATGCCCAATTAAGAGTGAAGAGGAAAGATATTCCAAAACAATAATATTAAAAAATGGACATTTTGAGTTCATAATAATTCCTCTCGAATTTAATAATTCTAAAACAATATTTTCGACGTCAATTATAAGATTTTGTAGATATTTCCTTGAATAATTGGTGAAATTATTCATAGTTGATATTCTAATAAACTAAAACATCTCACCATCAAACACCATACCACAAGAGATTTTACTCATGTCCTAAAAAGGCATATATGTAGGCCTTAGAAATAGTTTGTCTAAATTTTCTTTTAGTAAAAAAATTATTAAATTTATCCCATTCTTATATAACATTTTAAATGATAGGATAATGAGTTTGATAGGAAATTTATTATTATATATTGTAACACACATTATTTTTTGGTGAAATTTATATTCCCAATCAAGAAAATATAATATAAATAATTCAATAATTCAATAAATAGAAATAATTGGTAAAAAATTATTTTTTGATAATGGTTATATAATATAAATTATAATTTAAATTTATGAAATAAAAAATTGTTTTTATAAGTGTCAGAAAACGATTCTTGTAAAGAAACTTGTTTATTTCTTTAAATATGGATTTTTATTCAAAATTATTTTTTTATCTTCAATATAAAATTATTTGGATAAAATAAATATTAATTTTGAAATCAATATGTATTAATTATTCAATAGTTAATTTAAAATAATTTTTATAGTCAAATTGAAATTTTGGTTAAAATTATATTTGGTATAAAAATACGGAGTTTATTATGAAATTATGGTAACACAGAAGTTAAATAATATATACCATAAAAAGGAATACATGATTAAATATTCATTCCCTTGTTAAAATATGTTTTTTTGAGGTTATTTTATTAATTTAATACAACCGTGATGTGTCCTCCAAAATATTTATTTTATTTCCTATTTTTAAAATCAAATAATTATTAAAATGACTCAATTACACATAACAATGGGTATTATTTTAATGAGATAAGATAATAAATAAAAAATGTAATGAAACTACTAATAATTAGAAGAAACCATTAGACAAAACATGGAATGTTTTATGATTTTTATTACATTTTCATATAGAGTAAAAAACCTATGATTGAAAATTAGTAAAGAACATTCCCCCTTTTTTTATATACCCTCCCAATATCCCATTTATCCTCAAATAAAACTTATTTAGACCAACATTAATCAATAATTAACAATATATATCCACACTAAGGTGTTCCCAATTTCATAAGACGATCATACCAAGCATTAGGAAACTCCCTCTTGAGGAATAGAATCCTCTTCTACTCTACCTTATTCAAGAAACTCCTTTACATTATTTCCTTTATTTTCAAATTTTTATTTATCGGAAACATTTTACACACCCCTGTAACTATAATTATGATTTATATGTGATTATTGACCTCATTAACTATAATTAATACCTCCCACAAACCATTACACACCCTCATTATGTTTTCATAATTATCTTTTGATTTTTCAATGCCAGAATGTTTGGTTTTGAATACCCATACATATGTGAACTTAAGAGTATTCGCCTATATGTTACTATAATTATCTAAATGGATAATTCCATTTATATAACCAAAAATCCTTGTTCATGGAATTAAAATTGATAAATGGAATCTATACATTGTATGATTCAAGGGGAACTCATATGCATATCCATGATATGAAAATGATGGGATTTCCAATATTTTACTCAAATGCGTTTTGTAATGTTTTAGTCTCATGAGAAATCCTGGATGTGATTATAGATTAAATATGATCAATTATAAGTATTTTACATCTATTTGTTATGCCTTTGTGGTTATCCATTATAAGGACCTGGCCTTAAACATTACATAATATTGAATTAAATAAATAATTCACATTGAGGATATTTTTAGTTTTAGAGTTTTAGAGAGTTAGTTCATAACTATAACATTTCAAAATATTACAAAGTAGACACTTCTACTCAGTTTCCAATTTTTTACAAAACATGAACTCTTAAAAAAAGATTCATGTCTAGTTCCATGGTTTAGACGACATAACTTTTTCTTGATCCCATCCTTGACCATATACCACTTTATGTCATGTGAAAAACATTTTAAAACTTGGGATGAGTATAAAATACATAGTAAGGGATACAAAAAGAAATAAAAAAGTTAGTTTTTCAGAACAACAAGTAAACCATGAATAATTTAACATAAATAATACTTTTCACCTTTAAGAAGTAGTAAATACTTTTCACTGAATAAAAGATCATTACATACCCTTTTTTAACCAAAATATTACCATAAAACCCATATAAATAACACATAACATATAAATGTAACTTGGGACATAATCATAAATAAATGGAATAAACATACCCTCGACTTCCACACATATCACGAAATGGAATACCCATACAACAGACTTCCATACCCAATGCATTGGAGGTTATAATGTAACCACCTGTCCTGGTATTCGCGACACCACCCATCATTTGGTTCATCACGTAACCACCCATCAAATGTCTAAGTACCAATATAAAATCATATCACGCACAACAAATATAAAGGAAAGGAAACATTTCTACATTTCAATCACATTATATCACATAAATATATTGACATAAAAAATCCATTTTCAAAACCATTTTCAATAACCAAATACATAAAAGAGTATACGGTATTTATTTTCTTTTAAAAACATTATGCCTTGTTGAGGAAGCCAAAGATCAAATAATACTCGCAGCAGTGGAAAGGTCATTGTCACTGCTTACATTAAAAGAAACATTTTTTTTTCTCATTTAGTAAAAATATTCATAGAAAAATATTCCCTTTGAAAAGTAAATGGTGTTTATACAGCGTATAAAAGAAAGTCGTGTATTAAAACAAAACATGCCTCAATGAAAGGAGATTGAGACGAAGTACCTAACCTCATGTCTGACTTGACTAGATCATTATTTAATCTCTTGAATAATAAAATAAAGTTAATTTCTACTTGATTAATAACCTTCAAGTTTATTATTCCTTTTTATATCACTTATTACCATGTTATAAACATTATGTAATCATTTAAGTTAATAATGTTTGTTTTGTCGATATTTTGTACTTAAGTCAAAAATGGACTTGTAATAATTACAAGTTGTCCATGTGGTCAATATTCCATTATATCCAGAATAATATTCATGATTTAGATATCATATATATCATATATATCTTGTATATACATGTATTTATAATATTACATAACATTTAGAGGTAAGAAATGAAATGCACCATTCATGAGGTCGGTAAGCCATACGTACACATTAACGCTACGCCCACTTCTATTTCATATTTAATGGAATTAAAACATAATTATACATAGTAGTATTATAATTCCAGTACTTTATAATAAATAATATCATTAAATATATCCTTTATACATACCACATATGGTATGAATGAGTCATATCACTTTGATGGGGCGGTAGTCCACACTTCCTCTAATGAGATTATCGCGTTTACCTATAATGGAAACCATAAAGGCATGATATAAATGGAAAATACATAATCATAAAGAAAACATAAAAATAATATATATCATATATAAATACAGTTTCATCATAATTTCCACCATGAGAGGCGGTAAGAGATAATCAAACAATCATCGTTTCGTGAGGATTTAGTTTGCCATCCACAGAAACATTATGTTCTTCATCCATTAGATGGATTTGTGTGTAAATGTAGTTCGAGTCCTTCTCATAACAACATCCTAGTATATTGAGGATACTGGTGTTGTTACAAAATAAAGGAATAAAAAAATTTTAGGGGTTGGAGATTTAAAATAAAAGAAAACAATTTAAGGGAAATTGTTACCTTTAATTTGGGTAACTTCCTTTGGTTTGAACCAAAAGGTCTTATTGAAGTGACTTATACCTATGGTAAGACTTCTAGGGGTAGGATAGTTATGTAAGGAGATTAATAAGGTAGAGGTTGTGCGATCCAAATGGCTTGAGAGGTGTGAGGAATTTGTTAAAAGTGGTCTCTTTTTATAAGGGGGAGGAGGGGCTCTTTAAGAAAGTGAGAAACTATTTTTTTTATTATAAACTTATATTTTGTTTCAAAAGGTCCAAAAATCATTTAATATGAGGATAATATGACTCATGGTTGAAATAAAATCATCCAATCAGAATTGGACATGTTTTTTATAATATGTTAATCATTATAATCATATTTATTTAAATAATTTACTATTGAGGTAAACACTGCATCATTATTGTGTCCTAAATAATTTAATTTATTAGATGTATAAAACATATAAACAAATAACATCATGTAGTAATTATTTTTATATTTCCAATGAATATTTTTAGTCAAAAAGAGAATTTATGTAACCCTTCTAAAATTAATTTACTAAAAGATATTTTCTTTTTTCTTTTTTGCCTTTAAGTTAATTAATCTAAATTATCATTATCACTCCCATGTGGTTCAAAGGTTTCCCAAAATCGACCCAAAGATTCCCATGGTAGTTAATGACTCACCCAATAAGGTGTGTACAAGTGTTATCATAAATTTGAATTATTATAATATTCCTTTTACCTTGAATGACCCTATTTACCTTTAACTGTGGTAAATAAGTCAAAAGTTACCATTCAAAAAAAATTATTTTCATCTTAATGAACCAAATTTTAATTCTTGATAACAACCATGTATTTCGGTATTTCGAAATTCATTTCATAGAAGTGGTAAAATATCATTTAAATGAAAAAGTCTATTTTTTAACTACCACTAAGTGGTTTCACTATTCATAAAAAATTGACGTTTTTCATAAAAATACAAAAAATTCATCCTAAGATATATTTGATATTCTGAATTCAAAAATGAGGTCTATTTTACCAAATTAAAAACATAGAAGTGGAATAAATTAATTTTAAAATTAATTCCTGTTATCAAAACAAATAGCGTGTTTTTAAGAAACAATAACTATCAAAAGATTGACACTTGTTTATGTCAAATTTCAAAGTGAAATCAATTCTAATGACCAAAATTGGATTAAATGGAAAAAATATATTTTAATTTCACTTTGAAACTAACTAAAAAGATAATCTAACCATATAATTAAATTAGATTAAAAGGCACCTTTGAATTAAAATACAGTATTTTTCACTATTCATTAAAAAATGAACATTATTTGAAAAATACCAAAAAATTACCCAAAGTAAAATTTCATGTCCCATATCTGAAGAAGAATTTTATTTGGTCGAATAGAACATATAAAAATGAATCAAACTAGATTTAAATAGGATTCGCTGTTAAAAGGTTGTAAATCGGCCTTTGAATGTAAATTATGCTTAAAATTATATTCATTCACATTTTAAGCCTCTATATTTTATTGGATAAATGTAAATACATTTAAAAAACATGTCTAATCATATTGTAGTTAGTTTTTTTCATTCCTACCAATACAACGGCTAGGAGTTAACTACCATTTAAAATAATAATATTGTATTATTAGTGTGCAACGTATGATTTCAATGAAACATGTTGTTGCATATTGGGTACTTTATCGAACATTTAAACACCTATAAAGTAATATTAATATTTAATTCACAAATATTAATAAATTTAGAATATGTCTTATTCTTCATTCAACTGGGATGTTACGTCCTTCCACCTTTTTGGGAATTGTGGCCTCACAATTTTTATTCACCTATGAAAATAAGTGGGGGTATTTATCCCTCATAAAACTTTCATATTCCCACATTGCCTCTTCAACCATATGGTTTTTCCACAAAACCTTTACCTGGTGAATTACATTATTTCACAACACTTTCTCTCTATGGTCAAATATCTGGACTAGTTGTTCTTCTTAAGATAGATTCTCTTCCAACTAAACTACCACTGGGCTCAAAACATGTGATGGATCTCGCATATAGTTTCTCAAAATTGAAGCATGAAAAACATTGTGTATTTGAGATAAACATGGTGGTAAAGCCACTCTGTACGCAACTGATCCAAATTTCTCCAGAATTTCATAAGGTTCAATGAACCTCAGACTCAATTTTCCCTTCTCACCAAAACACATCACACTTTTCCATGGAGAAACATTGAGAAAGACATGATCACCTACCTCAAAAGAAATATCCTCCCTTCGGTTATCTGCATAACTTCTTTGCCTACTCTGAGCTGTTCTCATGTGCTTCTGAATCAACTGAACATTCTCTGCCATTTCTTCTACCAAATATGGTCCCATCAGCTTCCTTTCACCTACTTCATCCCAAAAAGATAGAGTTCGACAACTCTTTCCATATAATGACTCAAGTAGAGTCATCTGTATATTAGAATGAAAACTGTTGCTATAAAAATATTAGAACAATGAATGATATTGGTCCCAACTTCCCTAATAATACATTGAACAAGCACGTAACATATCCTCCAAGGTCTGAATTGTTCGTTCTGACTGCCCATATGATTGTGGATGAAAAGCTGTACTAAAATTTAATTTTGTACCCAATGTCTTCTGAAGGACTTTCCAAAAGATAGATGTAAATCTGGGATCATGATTAGATACAACAGAGAGGTGAACACAATGTAACCTAACTATCTCTTTAACATACAACCAAGTATTCTGATCTAGAGACCAAGTATCTCAAATAGGATGGAAATGAGCATATTGGGTCAATCAATCAACTATAACCCAGATTTCATTATTACCACAAGATGTCTTTGGTAATCCTACAATGAAGTCCATGGATATATTTTCCCATTTCCACTCTGGCACTGGTAGAGGCTGTAGCATCCCTTTTGGTAACTGGCACTCTGCTTTAACCTATTGACAAATCAAAAACATCACAGTAAAATCATCAATATATATTTTCATTCCATCCCACTAGTAATAATCATAGAGATCTTTGTACATCTTTGTACTGCCAGGATGAACTGAAAACGGAGAACAATGAGCTTCGTATAACAACTCATTCTTCAACTGTGAATCACAAGGTACCCATAATCTCTTTCCAAACCTCAAAACACAATCATTATCAACATTAAAATCAGGCAACTTACCCTTCTGAACCAACTCTACCTTTTTCTGCAACTCACTGTCTTCCTTATGCACTTTCTTTATTCTGACTGATAAAGATGATCACACTGGCACCTGAAATAGAATAGAAGAATTTCCTACACCAACAACTTCTATGCCAAAGTTCATCAAATCAAAACCTGAAGGATATCATTCCAAACGTAACATGGTTAATGAAGCATTACCTTTTCGACTCAAAGCATCAACAACATTGTTTTCTTTTCCTAGATGGTAATGGATCGTGAAACCATAATCCTTGATTAATTCCAACCATCTCCTCTGTCTCATGTTCAATTATTTTTGAGTGAATATATAAATCAAACATTTGTTATCAGTAAATATTTCACACTTCACTCTATACAAATGATTCCTCCAAATTTTTAAAGAAAAAACAACAGAATCTAATTCCTAATAATGTGTAGTGTAATTTAACTCATGTGGTTTCAATTGACATGAAGAATAAGAAATTTCCTGATAATTCTACATTACTACACAACCAAGACCATTTAATGAAGCATCAATGTAGATGAAAAACTCACAATTTCTGGAAGGTAGTGCCAAAACTGGAGCATTCACCAATCTCCTTTTCAATTCCTAAAAACAATCATCATATTATTTTATCCAAATAATCTTAACACCTTTTCGAGTTAACTTAGTCATTGGACTAGATAATCGTGAAAAAGCTTCAACAAACCTATGGTAATAACCTGAAAAACAAGAAAAATACGAATCTCGGTTATATTTGTCGGTCCTGGCCATTCTTTAATAAGATTTTTTTATCAGGATCAACATGTGTGCCATTTTTTGAAACAATGTTACCATAGAATGAAATATGTTATAACAAAAACTCACTCTTACTGAATTTCCCATAAAGTTTATTTTCTTTGAAGGTTTGCACGATGACCCTTAAATGAATTTCATGCTGCTATTTACTTTTTGAATAAAACAAAATATCATCAATGAACACAACAACAAAATTATCCAATAACTCACGGAAAATTCTATTCATAAGATCCATGAATACAACAGGTGCATTGGTTAACCCAAAAGGCATAACTACAAATTCATAATGGCCATATCTAGTACGAAACGTAGTCTATGGAATATATACTTCCTTTACTTTCAACTGATGGTACTATGATCTCAATTCAATCTTTGAAAAATACTGAGCTCCCTAGAGCTGATCGAACAAATCGTCGATATGAGGAAAAGGATTATTATTTTGAATAGTGATGTTATTCAATGGTCTATAATCAATGAAATGTCTCATTGAATCATCTTTATTTTTAAAAAATAATACAGGGGCACCCGATGTTGACGTTCTAGGTTGAATAAAACCATTATCTAAAAACTCCTGCAATTTCTTCTTTAACTATAAAAGTTCAATTTTATCCATTTGATAATGGGGTTTTGAAATTGTCTTAGCATCAGGAACTATGTCAACAGTAAATTCAACTTCCCGATCAGGTATAATACCAAGAAACTCATCATAAAAAACATCAAGGTACTCATTTACCACTGGCACATTATTAATTTGAATAGTTCCTTTATTTTCAACAATATTAGCAAGGTAACATTCATTCTTATTTTTTACTAGTTCCTCAGCTTCCTAATATGTTATCGAAAAAGGGTTCATTCTTGTACACAAACTGAAAATCTTTCTGAAAAGAAACCACTTTAGCTCTGCAACCAATCTTAACATGATAAACGGAAATCCAATACATGCCCAAAATCACATAAAACTACACTAGAGGTAAAAAAATTAGGTTTGCAGGTATATTTTTTCCGAACACAAGGATAGAAATGTTCTTATGATTTATTTTTGTCTCAAAATTTCCTCAAGGTGTTTTTACCTAAGTTATGTATTCATATCATGAGAAGGAATTCTAAATTTACTATAAAACATTTCAGAAATGATAGAGTGTGTAGACCTTGAATCAAACAACACATTGGCATAATTTGAACAAACAAACAGTGTACCTGATAGTACTTCATTCGTTGGACCAACATCTACTGAAGTGGTCGTGAAGGATTTTGCCACCACATTCTGCTTGTAGTATAGCCGGTTTCCCTCAATTGAGTTCTTATCTTGACACATATTTTCATAATGACCCATTTCATTACACTTAAAACATCTTAGTGATGGATTTTCATTTCCTGATTGTCCATCTTCCATACAGTTACGAGCAATATGACCAGACTTACCACACTGGAAGCACATTCCAGTCTTTGATAAACATTCTCCAGGATGATTTTTACCACACATCCCATAGGATAGATATTTAGTTTTCTTACCTCCATGATTCTTTGATGAATTCTTCCCCTTTTCCTACCAACTGGATCTCTTATTTTGTTGTTTTTCAAAGAACACATGATCATCGATAAACTCCATTTTCACCTTATCCGCACATCGAACAAGTTTTTCATAACTTTTGCACTCACGAGAGGCTAATTCTCTTAGATATCATGGCTTTAGTCCTGAGTAAAAATGTTTTATTTTTCTATCAATATCTCATATCAAATTTGGAGCATACGTTGCAAGTAAAGTGAACTTTTCTTCATAAGTAGCCACTGATTCATCCCCATACCTAAATTCTAGGAATTGTTTTAGATCCTAAGACGAACCACCTTAGGAAAATATTTCTCAAGAAATGTACCCTTGTATTCATCCCAATCAAGAGCATCAATCTCCTCACTATCCTTGATATTTTTCACCATTGACCACCGCTGATCATCTTCACCCTCAAAACGGTAGACAACGAGACTGAAATTTTGATGTTCTGAACAACCCATAACATCAAAAATATTTTCTAGTGCTTTAATCCATTCTTCTAATAGCACAGGGTCATTTTATCCTTTGAATGATAGGGGATGTTGCCACATGAAATGATCCACTACTGACATGTTCCTCTGCGGTTGATCTGGCTGATCTCGTGCATGAGTACCACAACCTTTTATAGCCAAAGTCAACTGTGTCATCGCTGCATCAAATTGTTCAGTTCTGATTCTGACCATCTCAGGTTGCTGATTTGGATGATTGTCTTCCTCCTGATGTTGTCCCAACATAGCTTCCCTATTTCCTCTACGAAAAACCATTATAAACACAAACATATCTTAGGCGATGGAACATGGTAATCTGGAAATTCTATATGATGTCAATATAAATTAATTTATGGATATTACTTTAAAAATACCCTAACTCATAATGATATATAAACTGACCTCTGATACCAACTATAAGGACCCGGCCTTAAACATTACATAATATTGAATTAAATTAATAATTCACGTTGAGTATCTTCTCAGGTTTAGAGTTTTAGAGAGTTAGTCCATAACTATTATATTTCAAAATATTACAAAGTAGACACTTCTACTCAGTTTCGATTTTTTTAACAAAACATGAACTGTTGAAAAAAAAGAGTCATGTCATGTTCCATGTTTTAGATGGCATGACTATTCCTGGATCACTTCCTTGACCCTATTCCACTTTATGTCCTGTGAAAAACATTTTAAAACTTGAGATGATCATATAATCTCAATAAGGGATACACAAAGAAATAAAACAGTTAGTTTTTCATAAAATAAGTAAATAATGAATACTTTAACAAAAGTAATACTTTTCACCTTTATGAAGTAGTAAATACTCTTCACTGAATAAAGGATCACTAATTACCTTTTGTAATCGAAAGTTTACCATAAAACCCATAGAAAGAACACATAACATATAAAGGTAACTTGGGACAGAAACATTCCTAAATGGAATAACCATACGGTCGACATCCAGACATATCACTAAATAGAATATCCATATGGCCGACTTCAATACCCAATTCATTGGTGGTTATAATGTAACCACCCATCCTATTATTCATGGCACCACCCATTATTTGGTTTATCACGTAACCACCAGTCAAATGTCCACGTACAAATATAAAATCATATCTCATACAACAAATATAAAGGAAAGGAAACATTTCCACATTTCAATCACAATATATCACATAAATATATTGATATAACAAATCCATTTTCAAATACATTTTCAATACCAAAATACATAAAAGAGTATATGGTATTTATTTTCTTTTAAAAACATTGCACTTTGTTGAGGAATCCATAGATCAAATAATACACGCGGTGGTGGAAAGGTCATTGTCACCGCTTACATTAAAAGAAACATTCTTGTTTGTTGTTTAGTAAAATTATTAGTAGAGAAATATTCCCTTTTAAAAGTAAAGGGTGTTTATACAATTTATAAAATAAATTCATGTATTAAAAAAATATGCCTCAATGAAAGGAGATTGAGACGAAGTCCCTAACCTCGTGTCCAACTTGACTCGATCGTTCTTTAATCTCCTGAGTAATAAACTAAAGATAATTTCTACTTTCTTAAGAACCTTTTTCAGGTTTATTATTATTTTTTTATATCACTTACTACCATTTTATATAAAAAATGTAATCATTTAAGTTAATAATGTTTGTTTTGTCGATATTTGGTACTTGAGTGAAAAATGGACTTTTATAATTACAAGTTGTCCATGTGGTCAATAGTACATGATCTCCAGATTGATATTTATGATTTAGATATCATATATATCATATATATCTAGTATATAAATGTATTTATAATAGTACATAACATTTAGTTGTAAGAAATGAACTGCACCGTTCATGGAGACGGTAAGCCGTACGTACGCATGAACGCTACATCGATTTATATTTAATATTTAATGGAATTAAAACATAATGATACATAATAGTATTATAATTCCAATATTTTATCATATATAAAATCATTAAATCTATCCTTTATATGTACCACATATGGTTTGAACAAGTCATTTCACTTTGAGGGGGCGGTAGTCCGCACATCCTCTAATGAGATTATCACGTTTACCCATGATGGAAACCATAAACTCATTCTATAAATGGAAAATAAATAAGCATAAAGAAACCATAAACATAATATATATCACATATAAATATAGTGTCATCATAATGGCCACCATGAGAGGTGGTAAGAGATAATCGAACAATCATTGTTTCATGAGGCTTTAGTTTTCCATCCATAGAAACATTATGTTCTTCATCCATTAGATGGAGTTGTGAGTAACTTCAGTTAGAATCCTTTTCATAACAACATCCTAGTATATTCAGGATACTGGTGTTGTGACAAAATAAAATAATAAAAAGAGTTTAGGGGTTGGAGAAGTAAAATAAAAGAAAACAATTTAAAAGAGAAACTGTTACCTTTAATTTTGGTAACTTCCTTTGGTTTGAACCAAAAGGACTTTTTGAAGTGCCTTATGCCTAAGTTAAGGCTTATAGGGGGATGATGGGGATGAAAGGAGTGTAATTTGGAATAGTTTGGACGATCCAAATTGCTTGAGAGGTGTGAGGAATTGGTTAGAATTGGTCTCCTTTTATAAGGGGGAGGAGGGGCTCTTTAGGAAAGTGTGAAACTATTATTTTGTTATAAACTTATCTTCGATTTAAAAAGGTCCACAAATCATTAAAGATGAAGATAAAATGACTCATGGTCTAAATAAAAGCATACAATTATAATTGGACATGTTTTGGATAATATTTTAATCCTTATAATCTTATTTATTTAAATCATTTATTAATGAGGTTAACACTGAATCATTATTGTGTCATAAAAATTTAATTTATTCAATGTATACAAATTAAAAAATACCATCATGTAGGAAATCATTTTATATTTATAATTAATATTTATAGTCTAAAGGGTAATTTATATAACCCCTTCTAAAAATTAATTTACTAAACGATATTTGCTTTTGTCATTTTTGCCTATACTTTAAGTTCATTAATCTAAATTGTCATTATCACTCCCATGTGGCTCAAATGGGTCCCAAAATCGACCCAAACATTCCCATGGTATTTAATGACTCATCCAATAAGGTTTGGACAAGAGTGAAGGTAATTTTGAATTATTATAATATTCTTTTTACCTTGAATTACCCTATTTACCTTTAACCATGGTAAATAAAAGTGAAAAGATAATATTCACCAAAAATTACTTTCATCTTAATGAACCACATTTTACTTCTTGATAACAACCATGTATGTAGAATTTTTGAAATTCAATTTACAGAAGTGGTAAATTTTCATTTAAATGAAAATGTCTGTTTTTTAACTACCGCTAAGTGGCTTCACTATTCATCAAAAATTGAAGCTTTTCGTTAAAATAACAATTATTAAGCCTAAGATATATTTGATATTCCAAATTAAAAACTGATGTCTATTTTACCATATTCAAAATATAGAAGTAGAATTAATTAATTTTATAATTAATTCCCATTATCAAAACAAATATCGTGTGTTTATGAAACAATAACTATCAAATGATTGACACTTGTTTATGTCAAATTTCAAAGTAAAATTAATTCCAATGACCGAAATTAGATTAAATGGAAAAAATTTATTTTAATTTCATTTTAAAACAAACTAAAAATATAATCTATATATATAAATATATTAGATTAAAAGGCACCTTTAAATTAAAATACATTATTTTTCACTATTCATTAAAAAATGAACATTATCCAAAAAATATCAAAAAATTACCCAAAGTAATATTTGATGTCCCAAATCCAAAGAAGAATTTCATTTGGTCAAATAGAACATAAAAAAATGACCAAAACTATATTTAAAGAGGGTTCTCCATTAAAAGGCGGTAAATCGGTCTTTTAATGTAAATTCTGCTTAAAATTAGATTCATTCACATTTTAAGCCTCTTACATATATTGGAAAAATGTAAATACATTTAAAAAAAATTTATAAACATATTGTAGTTAGTTTTTTTCATTCCCACCAATACAAAGACTAGGAGTTAACTACCATTTAAAATAATAATATTATATTATTAATGTGCAATGTAAGATTTCAAAGAAACATGTTGTTGCATATCGGGTAAGCTATCGAACATAGCAACCCCTTTAAAGTAAAATTAATATTTAATTCACAAATATTAATAAATATGAAATATGTCTTATTCTTCATTTACATGGGATGTTACATCCATAACCTAATATTATTATTTATCATTTAATGTCGTCACGACATTCCTTTATTTCTTATATGCCATCATGTTATATCATGCCTTATATTTCAAGATTACGATCCCAAACCCTTTTATGAAGCCTTGAAATTATTATTAGATCAAATTTACTACATCACATTAAGATATAATTTTTTTCACCCCTTATTGTGATTTACATGTCACTCATCTCTAATGTTGTGACTATGTTATCCCATGTTGTTTAAAAAGTGAAACTGAATTTTAGGAGCAAGCTAATGTAATTTTCAATAATATATCATATACAAATATCAGGTTTATGTGTGATGTACCAAATTTCATTTTATGACCAGTAACTATGATGTTCTGTAATTATATTATGTGTACCTTTATGTAAAAAATAATGAAATGAAGTGTATTAATATCTGGGTTATTATATTTTGTATTAGAGAGATGTCATGTTATTTTTTTATTATGATTATAATACTTTAGTAAAATCCTTATAGATAATAATAAACATATTAAAACATCCACAACTACAGTGAAAATATAGATTTTTTTGTAGATAACAAATTCTTTTTATGATATTATAAGTTGATATGGCTCTGGCACATATGCATATAGGTGTAACAACCCCAAAAATTACTCGTTGAACATTAATCGATCATTACCTGGTGAATTATAATGGTATTTACTACAAAATGAGTTTGAAAATATCAAAATATATTGTTTTTTAAATTCATAATCTCCTTAAAAACAATTATTATGAGAATAAAAATTCCAAAAATATTTTTTATTAGGCAATAGATCATATATAACATAGATTGAATCCTATAAATTTATATATTATTGAATATATATAATTATTGTGTGATCCCTTAATTGTTCATAGTTTTTCATTTATGTGTCTAATATATTGAAAGTATTTATACTTCATTTTTTCATTATTCTATTCAATGGATATAAATATGAGAAATTTAGTCAATAACCAATTTTATTTGAAATATAATGGATGACTAAATGAGATGCCAAACATTATTAGAGAAGGATTTTGGAATTTAAATAAAATAATTTCTCAAATTACGTATGTTTTTACTGGAATCTTGAATTATGAGGAACAACTAAATTCCCCTGTGAAATAGGAAGTTGAAATTGAGACCTTTATCTAATAATATCCTCAATCCTTTAGTGGATCACTAGATCCCTTAATAATTGTACAACTAATTGGTACCATTGAGAAGATCCTCTCCATCCTTTATTTATATAATAATGGGAAGGTCATGCATGTTTTTTGTCATATTGATTGAGAATCATATAAATTTTGGAAATTGGTCAAAACATTATGATACCTATGTAGGATATTGAAGTGATAGAGAAGAAAGAATTTTTAAAAAACTTTTTCAATAAATTTTTACTCGCACTCTCTCACTAAAAATATAGAGTGATTTCCTTTTTTATAAGAAAAATTATTCTGATTCCTTGATGGGTTATGATGAAAATTTCAGAGTCCATGCAAACTATTCCTCCCAAAAAATCATTTCCAAAGAATATAATGTGGGAATATTCTTTGGATGGAAGAATCTTTGTCTACCAAATGACTTAATCATTGAGATATTTTAAAAGTATGAGGAAATTGAATTATGATCCCTCAAATTAGAAATTTATATGAGTGAATATCATGGTTTCCACGGGGTTAATAATTGGATAATGTAGTTACATTCTGGTGTTATTATGTATAAATATAACTTTGTCATGAATTATCAACCTCACACTTTTCAAAATTGTTTAATGAAACATCCTACAAATTTTCTTATCAGGGTGAGGAAATGATTTAGTTGTGGGAAGGAATGGATAAAGGATTGAGAATATTGATTGAAAAAACCCCACAAATGTGATTGAAGAAAATAATTCTACATTCAAACCTTACCCAATAGTATAGTTTTACAAATATAAATAACATGATAATTTTTCAATTCAATACCCTATGAAAAGGCGTTTCATAAAAATCATCATCAACAACCTCCAATATAGAAAGGGTAAGATTCTACCATCATAACAACTATGGTGGATCTCAAAAAAGATATGGGGAGATGTATTATAATTAATCATTCAAGGATTGTGAATTTAATTTTTAATTAATGATTTATTCATTATTTCATATATCTCATGTTTAGTATAACTATTTAAAAATAGCCACAAATAATAGAAGTATAGTTATCAGTGAAAATTTTAAATGGGGAAATTATTTAATCCAATGAATATAACACCTCCCCCATTAATTTTTAAGGACAAACGTCCTTGAAACCCTTTTGAGAATTATTTTATTTTAATTTTATGCAATTAAAGGAATTGATTTGACTTCTATATATATATATCTTAAATTGTGGAGAGATGAAAATCACCTTCAATATCACAAATCCCCCTACAATTATATACACTTTCAAGGAGGAGGATTAATCTAAATCAGTACCTTTATCACAATAATGGATATAATTTCCTTTTGAGAATTCAGATCCAGTTTAGATTACTGACAATTTAATAGAGGATCATTCTAGATGTTATGCCCACAGTGAGGGAATACATTGATTTGTGTTGCGAGGAAGGTCATGTTCTTCATCATATATAAGAGTTTAAATTTTCTTTATAACTTGTAACTAGAAATTTACCATTATGATATACTATGTATAGAATTTATGATGTTGATATGGGGGTAATAAATAATAAACTAAATATTAATATCGATAAAGGGTTATTTGACCATGTGATTTGCTTTGGAGTGAAGTGGTTCTCTTTGTCAAGAAGAAGGAAGGGGCAATGGGATTCTTTACCGATTATCATGAGACCAACCAGATTAGGGAAATGAGAAAGTTTCATATAAAGTATTTTTATGACTTATTCAATCATTTACATGTCTAAAAGGATTTCTCTAAGGTGGATCTTTGGGTAAGATAATATCATTTATAGGTGAAGAAGGAGGATATCCCCAAGAATGCATTACTTACATGGTAAGATATAAAAGTGTTCATAGCAATGCAATTTATACACAGTGGTGATATAGAAATATTCATGGAATTATTTAATAGTGTATATAGAGATTACCTTGACAAATATTTGACATTTATTATATATGATATTTTCAACTACTATAAATTTAAGGAGGAACAAGTGCTGCATTTGAATTCTACATTGAAGACATTGTGATCAGAAATTTTATTTTAGAAGTATAGTAAAAGTTATTTTTTTCAATGAATGAATCATTAATAGGTCTTGTTATCAACACTAAAAGGATGTTGTTGGATCCTTAGATATTTAGAAAATTTTACGATGGACATAGAGAACCTCTATGATAGAAGTTTGACTTTTCCTTGGATTTTATTGGAACTATCATCAATTGTATAGAAACTTATCATGATTGTGAACCCCACTAATTTTATAAATGTTACATAGAAGAGGATAATCATGAAACATGTTCTTACATTAACCCCCGTTTGGTATGGTTTTGTGATCGATAGTGATATATCCAAAAAGTTATTAGGTTAAGTACTCATGAATGATGACAAGGTTATATCATATGCCTACCACAAACTAGATATCCCTAAGAAAAACCACCAAAATTAGGATCTAGAATTGGTTTTAGTGATCATTGTATTGAAAATATGGAAGCATTAACTTTACCGATAAAATAATAACATTTATAAAATTCAAAAAATCCTTAAGTATATATTCAAATAAATAGAGATTGATTTGAACCAATAAAGGTGGTTAGAGATAATTATTGATTATGAATGATCCATTCCTTACCATATTGGGAGAAATACCCAATAATTAAAAAGGGTTAAATGACTATATGATATGAATAAGGTAAAAAAATTGAACCTTTCATTACTAGATCTGAGCTAATTAAAACTACACATTTATGAGTGATTGTCTTGGACTAGAGATCAGGATGGGTGACCTCCTGCAATGTTTTTCGTGGTGTGTGTGTGACGAAAAAAACACTAAAAGAACATATTTTTGTTTGGGGACATATTCTGTAGAGACCAAAATCTGGACATACATGTACCTTACATTACTTTTGCGGAATAATTATTGCATAAAAAAAACAGACACACAAGGACTGTAACAGTTTAGTGTCTTTGGAAACATAGAATATAATCTTCTAATCGTGGTGAAAGATCTCCAACATCTCCCATAAAGATCTTCTCCTTTTCAGATACCTAAAACCATTCTTTGTATCCCAGGGAAAGAAAACATAAAAGGGGTGAGCTCAAATGCTCAGTATGGGTAAGAATAGAGAACATAAAACAATCCATAGACATTTTAATGTAAAAAAAAACATGAGCATAAAATCTAAACATCAAAATCTTGAGAAATGACATAAAACATGGCAATATGTAAGGCATAGACCATGAAGAAACATTAATCAAGATAAATTAGCATGGGAATAAAACATGTAATTGTGGAAACCATTAAGCACATTTAATGATTTCCATAGTAGCCAAGGCATTTCTTCTAAGACCATCTTAGTGGATAAAGTCCCTTTCTGAATCGAGTTCACTCCTTGTTCCAGTCCTGTAATACTAAACCAGATTAACTTACCATTCCATACATGTCTATCTCATGAGATATAAATCATTACCCAATTCATTTTAGGGAGATATAGGTCCCACCCATCTCATAATAAAATCATTATTACTTGTGTTACAAAAAAACTTAAAACATTCATCATAACCCAAAGAATAAAATGGGTTTCATAAATATCATCCCATCATCTCAGAATCCATATAAAACAAATGGACATTTCATCATAAGAAAATTTCAACCATTTAAATCATAGAGACATTACATTTTAAACATACACATAGGAAATAATGTCATCTTATATGGAAAATGGTTTTGATATAACATTTGAAATGAATTCTTGAAGAAAATATTCTTTCATCTTCAAAATCATTTTCTTTTCACAAAATACCATGAAATTTTAATAGAAAAGGAATTTTCTGAAAATAGTCATGAAATAATGTAGAGTAACCTTCTTGAAAATAAGGCGTTATTAAACCGTAAAAATTCATTCGTGCTGTATAAGTTAAAAAAAACATTTTTCTCTTACTTTTTTCAGAAAAGTCAAAAAGTACCTTGTAGGGTAAATAAATGAAAGATTCCTTCTATACCATGGGGTAAAAGTCAAAATGGGTAAAAATGTCTTTAAACATACATTAATACACTTTTACAAAACATGTACATGGATGATAGTAATAATTCCAGAAAATACTTACGAATAAGAAATCTCGGATAAAAATGAGATTTGTAAAATTATCCCTTACCTTAGGTCTGATATGCTTCGTATGGATCCGAACCTCCTATATAATGATTTAAATAATGTAATTGACTTATTAAATAATCATATTCATTGTAATGATATCATATATGTTTCACTTATGACTTTATATTACCCGTTCTTTTGTAAATTCCATGTTAAAGCAGCGTTTTGGGTAAAATCTTTTCATTTATCGTATGTGTTTCGACTTGTCGTTCTTGATATTATTACCTATATCATGATTTAAATAATTCCATAATGTAAAAAATGATTTATATATAATATATATTCATCATATACATATATATATTATAAATTGATAAAAGGAATGAAATAAACCGTTCATGGAGACGGTAGGCCGTACGTATGCATGAACGTTGTTTTCGTTTCCTTATTGAATTGAATGAAATTAAATAGATGAAATACATATATATATATATACAAAAATCCAATAGCATTATTATTTCATATATTTCATTATTATTCATTATATATACTTTATAATCATTCTTGAATGGTTAATCATGGAAAAAGAATCTCATCGCGTTCGTGGAGACGGTTGTCCGTACGTACGCACGAGCGATGATATCGTTCCCATTATTATTGAATAGAATTGGAGTGGATGGTATAATATATTATAATCAGTATGATGTTATAATAGCCATATATAGTTATTATTTACACCATTATAGCCATCCATGTAAGGTGTTTGTGGAAATTTCACCATGGTGTGGAGACGGTATTCCGTACGTACGCACGCATGGTGATTTCGTTTTCCGTAGGATGGATAGATGGTGAAATATGGTTGTTTCATACTTATAATAACATATCATTATATTAGTTGTACTTATTTTATTACATCATAATGAAACAACTAAAGAATAAGAAGTGGAAGAAGAAATAAATTGGAAAGAATTGGTAACGGACATTACCTCTTCTTTGAAGAGCCTCTTTGAGACATCCACTTAGGGCACTAAAATTGGTCTTTGAAGAATACAATAACCTCTAGGATCATTATATGGAAGTGGAGAATATAATTTTTCAGGTTTAGGCCGATATTGAAGGTTCCAAGTGGTGTGAGGAAGAGAGGGAGGAGGTGCCCTTTTATAAGGGATGAGAGGGACACCTTTGGAAAAACTAAACATATTCTTTTATTATAAAGTCATATTTTTATTTTAATAGCTCCAAATTGATTTATTTCTAAGATAAGGTGGGTATGGGTCTAAATCCTCTCATGAAATACAATTTAGACATGTTTAGGTTTCTATTATAACCTTATCATTTAGATTTATCCTTAAGTTAAATAATTTTACATTACCATGTCTTCTTGTTTTCTTACACTATAAGGTTATTAAACTTACTATAACAAGACAAACGAATCCCAAGTTGTTTATTATTAATACATATAACCTTATCTAGGTCAAATGGCCGAACCTTATATTTTTAATAATAAAATAACAGTTAAAAATATAATATTTGTTTTAAGAACTATTTTATGTCAATTTTGACACTATTTGGTAATTGATTTTTTTGAAACTCATAACACAATGATTAGTTCTTAAATAGTTAATTAAATAAATACTAACATGTCATATTAACCAATAAAATTAGTGTAATTCATAAAAAGTCTCAAATTACATTTATTTGGGTATTTATAACATCCATTCTGTCAATATTTCATTAATAAGATAATTACTGCATCATATTTGTGTCATAAATAAATTAAATTATTTATGGTCTAAAAATTATAAATATAGTAACATTATCTTGGAATGATTTTTAGCTTTCTAATGTATATTTATAGAAGAATTTATCTTATGTATTACCATATATTAGAAATTATTTACTTACTAAACTTTGATTTTAACTATTACCCTTCTTTAAATAAATTAATATTAAATTTCCTAATCTAATACAAGTGGGCCTAAATGGTCATATTTTATTCCTAATGTTGTTTTTGGTCGAATTACACTTATCAAATAGAATTTGTACATGTGTTAGGATAATAATAATATCATTTTTACCCTTAATTATCCTATTTAATTTTAACCGTGGTAAATAAAAGTAAAAACATTCTATTCACCAAAAAATATTTTTATCTAATTGGACCATATTTTAGTCCTTGATATTAACCGTGTCTCTCAAGTTTTTTAAATTCAATTCACAGAAGTGGTAAAATTTCATTTAAATGAAAAGTCAGTTTTTTATCTACCACTAAGTGGTTTCACTATTCATCAAAAATTGAAGTGTTTCAGAAAAATAACAAAAATTAAGCCTAATAATTATTTGATATTCTGAATTCAAAATTGATGCCTATTTTTCAAAATTCAAAACATAGAAGTGGCATTAATTAATTCCCTTTATCAAAACAATTAGGGTGTTTTTAAGAAACACTAACTATCAAAAGATTGATACTTGTTTATATCCAATTTTAAAGTGAAATTATTTCCGATGACCATCATTAAATGGTAAAAATATATTCTATTTACACTTTAAAACCAATTAAAAAGATAATATAACTACATAAATTATTGCGAGGAAAAAGTTGTTTTTAATTAAAATATAGTGTGTTTTTACTATTCATTAAAATATGAATGTTATTAGAAAAATATAAAAACTTTATCCAAATTAAATTATTATATCCCGAATTCAAGGAAGAATTATATATTGTCAAATTTAACTTATAAACATTTCAAATACTAGATTTAACATGGGTGTACCATCAAAAGGCGGTAAAACTGCATTTTTTGAAAAATACTTATTTTACCCGAAAAAATTATTTTGTTCTCATACCATGTTCTAGAAAATATTTAAGATGAATAATAATTTTATAAAATTCAAAATGTAGTTAATTATATTCCTAACGGCTAGTCCATAAAAATATTATAACAATATATCATTGTTTTTTGAAACCCGGTATTGCGTACTACACACGCTATCGAGGAAGGTCGTAATTGCCTATAATGAAAGCCAAATTAGGGTTGCGTATACTAAAAGATAATACGATGTTGCATATAGCACAAGATAATCTTGGTGTAGCATAAAAAAGAAGACATCAATGAAATTTAAAAAGTATATTTTTCAAAAAATCTCGGGTTGTTACATTCTTCCCCCCTTAAAATGAATTTCACCCTCGAAATTCTTCAGGGTTATAAATGGTTTACTACTCGAAAATTTCATTAATAGAAACCCACATCATAAAAAGGAATACCAAAAATAATATTTAAAAACAATAGTATGGAACGTAATGGTTACCCAAAGTAACTCATCATTGGGTTTCTATATAGGATAACATAGGTGAAAATATGTATATGGAAGAAAAATATAACCATCATGTTCTGATGGAGAGTGGTAGAGAACATGGCTACGAAAAAGCCAACAATCACAAAGCCATAGATTTGTGATGATCTTAGGTACCATCTGATTAATCAGATATAAGATCACTAGGACAACATTTTTGGTTTTCAATATCATTTTCCTAATGTTGAAAATTTTGAATTAGATAAAACACTTGCTTGATTTTTGTACAAACTCAATGTTGTTCGTGCTTTGATCAATTTACAATTAACCTCTTAAAGAAATAATGTTTAGTTTTTTATTCATGGAGAGTTAGCAGATCATGTGATTGAATGATGGGTCATTCCATCTATTTTGAACAAAAGGTTGGCAAAAGTTATCAAATATACATAAGTCTATCTATGGTGTGGTTAATCATATATGATTAAAAAAATGAACTTATACTTCATATATCATACCGCTTAATAAAATAAAACAAGTTTCTACTAACCAAGGACTTCATGTAGGCCAGTGGTAGGAGATAAAGGCCAGTCTCACTTCGGTTGTGGGTTCGATTCCCACAGCCTTACCCGACATGATGGCCTGTCGCCCGTCCTGCAGTTCATCCTTTTTTTCTAAAAATACATTATTATAACATTACATCAATAATATCGAAAAAGTCCTAGCCTTAAACAATACTAACTTATGTCCAACATAATCCATTCCAATCTTTAGGCTTATCTAAAATACTTATGTCCAAGCTTATAGTATAACGAAAACAATTACTAGAAATGTCATCTGTCAATCATGTGAATACCATCATTTATCCCCATATATCATAAGATTAAACTTTTTGGTCACATTATAAACATGTGAATACCTTAGTCATGTATTCTAGCGAAAAAAATGAATATCCACTAAACCTTAGTGAAAACATGAGTGTTGTCAAAAGTTAACTCTTTCCACATACCAAAATCCCAAAATTCTGAATACTCAAACCATGATATCACTTAGCCCTTATAACAATCATGAGCTCATGAATACTGTCAAAAATTTCATTTTCTCCTTATCCATTCATTATGCACATATCATATGCTTTCCAAAATATTTGAATCACTTTTCATGGTTACCAGTACCATAAAATTATTGAAAACCACAATATACTAATAAAAAAATATTCCAATACACTATAAAAGTACCCCAAAAACATTATTCTTGAATACCAATACATAAAAAATTCAATCCATCCTCTTCAATGACTGTACTGGAATAAGTCCTTCCTTGATTTAGAAGTAACTTTTTAGGTCAGGGGATTTTGTTGGGTAATGCCCATGTTCTCCACAAATAAGGCATTGAACTCCATAACAGTCTGTCACTCTATGACCCTTTCCTCACACAGATATCATTTTCCCCTCCATTTGAGGTATTCCTACAGGTTCTTCTTCCCTTCTTTAGAAATCTCAATCTTCCTTTCTTTATGCTCCTCCACATGCGAACATGCATAAAATTATATCTTCCTCTTATTTGATGAATTAAGAAAACCACTAAATTTCACATTTTTAATAATATATCGCGATGAATGATTCATCATAATAACAATATCTTTCTCTCTAGGCATGACACAATTTTGATTCTCATAGTCACCAATTTTCCCATTGGATTCAATGTTAACCTAATTACTTCCGGTTCCCTCCATTGACTAAAACACAAAAATAATTCTGTGAGAGGAAAAAATCATTCAAGGAAAATAACATATTCAAGGGGGAGTACCTTCAACATCTAACATCTTAGGTTTAATTCTAATATCGTTACCGTAATTATAGGACTATAACCTATACTTATACTTAACCTTAGGTACATCTCTAGACATACCTTAGAAATATCTCTAGGGATCTCACTAAAGTTCTCGCATCCTAGTTTCCAAAGGATAACCAAACCTTTTCTCTGTTACCAACTGTAGAGACCCGAATCTTGACATACATAGACATTACATTACTATTTAGAAATACATAATACATTAAAAAATAGAAACACAAGGACCGTAATAGTTTAGTGTATTTGGAAACTCATAATATAATCTTCTAATTGGGGTGAATGATCTTCAACATCTTCCATAAAGATCTTCCCCTTTTTTTCCTTACCTAAAATCTTTCTTTATATTCTGGGGAAAAGAAAACATAAAAGGGGTGATCTCAAATGCTTAGTAAGGGTAAGTATAGATAACATAAAACAATCCTTAGACATTTGAATGTAAAAAAAACATGAGCATAAAATCTAAACATCAAAATCTTGAGCAATGACAAAAAAACATGGCAGTACATAAGGCATAGATCATGAAAAAACATTAGTCATGATAAATTAGCATGGGAATAAAACATGTAATTGTGGAAACCATAATATCCAAGGCATTGCTTCCAAGACCATCTTAGTGGACAAAGTTCCATTCTGAATCGAGTTCTATCCTCATTCCAGTCCTGTAATACTGAACCAAATTAACTTACCACTCCAGCCATGTCTATCTCATGAGATATAAATCATTACCCAATGCATTGGAGGGAGATATAGGTCCCACCCATCTCATAATGAAATCATTATTACTTGTGAAACAAAATAGACTTAAAACATTCATCATAACCCAAAGAATAAAATGGGTTTCATAAATATCATCCCATAATCTCATAATCCAAATGTAAATTTCTTCATAAGAAAAGTGAAACCATTTAAATCATAGATACATTAAACTTGAAACATACACATATGAAATAATGTCATTTTAGATGGAAAATGGTTTTGATAAAACATTTGAAATGAATTCTTGAGGAAAATATCCTTTTATCTTCAAAATCATATTCATTTCAAAAAATACCAGGAAATTTTTAAAGAAAAAGATTTTGTTCAAAATAGTCCTGAAATCATGTAGAGTAACCTTCTTGAAAATAAGGCGTTATGAGACTGTAAAAATCCATTTGTGCCGTATAAGTTAAAAAAACATTCTTCTCGTACTTTTGTCGAAAAATTCAAAAAGTACCTTGTAGGGTAAATAAAAGAAATATTCCATCCATACCATGGGGTAAAAGTCAAAATGTGTAAAAAAGACTTTAAAAATACATGAATACACTTTTAAAAAATGGACATGGATGATAGAAATAACCCCAGTAAATACTTACGAATAAGCAATCTCGGATAAAAATGAGATTTGCAAAATTATCCCTTACATTAGGTACGATATGCTTCGTATGGATCGGAACCTCCTGTATAATGATTTAAATAATTTCATTCAATTATTAAATAATCATATTCATTGTTATGATATCATATATATTTCACTTATTACTTTATATTACCCGTTCTTTTGTAAATTCCATGTTAAAGCAGCGTTTTAGGTAAAATCATTTCATTTATCATATGTGTTTTGACTTGTCGTTCATGATATTATTACTTATATCCTGATTTACATAATTACAGAATGTAAAACATGATTTATATATAATATATATTCATCATATACATATATATATTATAGATCGATAAAATGAATGAAATACACAGTTCATGGAGACGGTAGGTCGTACGTACGCATGAACGCTATTTTCGTTTACTTATTGAATTGAATGAAATTAAATAGATAACATACATATAAATATACATAAATCCAGTATCATTATTATTTCATATATTTCATTATTATTCATTATATATACTGTATAATCATTCTTGAATGGTTAATCATGGAAAATGAATCTCATCGCGTTCGTGGAGATGGTAGTCCGTACGTACGCACGAGCGATGATATTGTTCCCATAATTATTGAATATAATTGGAGTGGATGTTATAATATATTAGAATAAATATGATGTTATAATAAACATATATAGTTATTATTTACACCATTATACCCATACATGTAAGGTGTTGGTGGGAAAACAGATTTCACCACGGCGTGGAGACGGTATTCTGTACGTACGCATGCGTGGTGATTTCATTTTCCGTAGAATGTATAGATGGTGAAATAGGTTTGTTTCATAATTATAATAACATATCTATATATGAGTTATACTGATTTTATTACTACATTATAAAACAACTAAATAAGAAGAAGTGAAGAAGAAATAAAGTTGAAAGAATCGGTAACAGACATTACCTTTTCTTTGAAGCTCCTCTTTGAGACCGCCTCTTAGGGAACTAAAATTGGTCTTTGAAGAATAACAGAACCTATAGGATTTTTCTATGGAAGTGGAGATGAGAATTTGGTAGGGTTTGGCTGAGCTTGAAAGCTCAAAGTGGTGTGAGGAAGAGAGGGAGGAGGTTCCTTTTTATAAGGAAGGAGTGGGGCACCTTTGAAAAAACTAAAAATATTATTTTATTATAATGTCATATTCAGTTTTTAATAGCTTAAAATTGATTTATTTCGAAGCTAATGTTAGGATGGGTCGAAATCCTCTCATCCAATAGAGTTTAGACAAGTTTAGGATTCTATTTTAACCTTATCATTTAGATTTAACCTTAAGTTAAATAATATTACTTTTACCGTGTCTTCTCGTTTTCTTACTCTATAAGGTTAATAAACTTACTATAACAAGCCAAACGAAGCCCAAGTTGTTTATTATTAATATAAAAAACCGTATATAAGTGATTTGGCCAATCCTTAAATTTTTTTAATAATAAAATAACAATTAATAATATAATGTATGTTTTAAAAACTATTTTATATCAATTTTGACACTATTTGGTAATTGATTTTTGTGAAAATCATAACAGAATTATTGGTTTGAAAAAAGTTAATTAAATCTATACTAAGATTTCATATTTACCTATAAATTTATTGTAATTCATAAAAAGTCTCAAATTACATTTATTTGGGTATTTATAACCTCAATTATGTCAATATTTCATTAATAAGATAATTACTGCATCATCTTTGTGTCATAAATAAATTAAATTATTTGATGTCTAAAAATTATAAATAAAATACCATTATGTATGAAATAGTTTTATCTTTCTAATGATTATTTATAGTCTAATTTATCGTATGTATAACGCTATATTAGAAATGATTTACTTATTAAACTTTGATTTTAACTATTTTAACCATTCTTTAAATAAATTAATATTAAATGTCCTAATCTAATCCAAGTGGGGCCAAATGGTCACATTTTATTCCTAAGGTTGTTTTTGGTCGAATTACATTTATTTAATGGAATTAGGACTTGTTTTAGGGTAATAATAATATAATTTTTACCCTCATATATCCTATTTACTTTTAAACGTGGTAAATAAAAGTAAAAAGTTACTATTCAACAAAAAATATTTTCATCTCATTGAACCAAATTTTAGTCCTTGATATTAACCTTTCTCTTGGATTTTCTATATTCAATTTACAGAATTGATAAAATTTCCTTTATATGAAAAAGTCAGTTTTTTATCTACCACTAAGTGGTTTCACTATTCATCGAAATTTGACGTTTTTCAGAGAAATACCAAAATTTCAGCCTAAGAATTATTTGATATTCCAAATTCAAAATTGATGTCTATTTTTCCAAATTCAAAACATAGAAGTGGAATTTATTAATTCCGGTTATCAAAACAAATAGCGTGTTTTTAAGAAACAATAACTATCAAAACATTGATACTTGTTTATATCCAATTTCAAAGTGAAATTAATTTCAATTACCAACATTGGATTAAATGGTGAAAATATATTCTAATTACACTATAAAACCAATTAAAAATATAATCTATCCATATAAATTATTAAGATGAAAAAAGTTTTTTTTAATTAAAATATTGTGTGTTTTTACTATTCATTAAAATATGAAAGTTAAAGAAAATATCAAAACTTTATCCAAATTAAATTTTTATATCCGAAATCCAAGGAAGAATTTTATTTTTTCAAATTTAACTTATAAACATGTCAAAAAATAGATTTAATGTGGGTGTTCCATCAAATGGCGGCAAAACTGCATTTTTTTAAAAATACTTATTTTTCTCGATAAATTTATTTTGTTCTCATACCATGATCTTGAAAATATTTAAGATGAATAATAATTTTATAAAATTTAAAATGTATTTAATTCTATTTAAAATGGCTAGTCCATAATAATATTATAACAATATATCATTGTTTTGTGAAACCCGGTATTGCGTACTACACACGCTATCGAGGAAGGTCACGATTGCGTGTAATGAAAGCCAAATTAGGGTTGTGTATACTGCAAGCTAATATGGTGTTGAATATAGTGCAAGATAATCATGGTGTAGCATACAATAGAAGACATCAATGAAATTTAAAAAGTATATTTTTCATAAAATCTCGGGGAATTACATATTCATTTGTCTGATAACTTGTTATGTCATGTGGGTGGGCCCAGTTAATTGACCACAAGTCAAAGGGGGAACTAGCGGTGCTTAGTGGGATATGAAAGGATGTCCATTTCATGGTGGGGTGTCTTTGATATTAGTGGGGCCCAATGATTACATTAGTATCAGAGGAGTAACCTAGTTAGAGGTGTGGTGTCATTACTAGGGTTTAGATATATGGTCCAAAATGATGATTTTATGATCAAAATACAAGTATGGGGTGAATGTAACACCCCAATATGATGAAAGGTTAAATAACTAAATGATATGACTCCTGTGAATAAGGGTAATCATTTCTTTCATGCCCCTACCTAATTACAACTAAATATTTAAATAAAATTGGTCTGAAGAGGTGATCCTGATGGGTGACCTAGTAGGAAGTTTCCAATGGTGTATATGAGCAAGGAAAAATTACACTAAAAGAGCATGTTTTGGCCTATGTGGATATCCATTGGTCGGATGGCCCATTCGAGTACATGGGTATGCCCTAGTTTGGGGACCATGAGTCTAAGGGGAAACCGATTGGGCTTGGAAGGCTATTACATAATGGAATTGTTATGGAGGGTGCCTATTCTATCAATACGGACCTATTATTATATTAATTACAAGAGGAGTAAGAACAATAGATGTGTGGTTGCACTACCAGGTTATAGTTATTGGGTTGTAAATGGGGATTTTGTGCATTAGGGGAGGGGGGGGGGTAATATAACACCCTAGCATGAAAAAATGTTAATTGATTAAATTATATGACTCGTGTTAATAAGGTTCACCGTTATATTCAAAATCCTACTTTTTTACCTCTCCAATGTTAATAATTCCCAACCTAACAATGTGATATGGATGAGTGGCATCCTATGCAGTTTCCCAGAGTGTGTGTGAGTGAGGAAAACAGACACTAAAAGAACTATTTGTCATCCTATGGGGACAACCACTGGTCTGACGACCTATTTGAGCATGCATGTAAGCCCTAGGTAAGGGCCCATATGTCTACTAGGAAACCTGTGGTTCTGGGAGGGACAGTTCCAAATGACCATGATAAGGTGGGATTTGTTAACTGTTAACATGATCTAATTGTTACATGTGAAATAGGACATAGTTAAACATTATATGAGTGGAATGGATAATGTAACTCTATCCACCAAGATGATTTAAAGGGATTATTTCTAGAAGGAAGTTTTGTGGTATAGCCATGTTTTAGATGTACGGTCCAAAATGAAGATGTTGTGCTCTAAATGAATGGGGTTAATGTAACACCTCAACATCATAAAGTGGTAAATGAATAGATTATATGTCTCATGTCAACATGGAACACCTTTCTTTTTGGGAGAATAAAAAATTATAACCACATAGTTTACCCTATTTGACCTATAGTAGTGACTCAAATGGGTGATGTCCTAGGAATTTAACCATCGAATATGTAACAGAGGAAAAATAAAACTAAAAGAGAATATGTTGGTCTACATGGAAAACAGTTATTTTGATGGCCAGTTTGGGAATGTAGTTAGGCCCATGGTAGAAGATAATGTTTCTATGAGGAACCCAGTTCTTCCTAATAGGATATGAATAGATGAACATGTTAAGGTGGGGAGTATATGATGTTAGTACGGGAGAGTTGTTAAATGGAAATTAAAATAAAGTGGTAAACGTTCCATGTAGAAAAGATCTCGCTACTCTATCCATATGGAGAATTATAAGAGATCGAATCTATATGTACATTGAATGGATTGATTTTGGAATAATAAAAGGATCATCATCCAACCATTCACAAAAAATATTCTTAATCATGTTCTATTAAGAGGATCATGTAGGCCTAGATAGATGATTATGTTTTATAGAAGAAGATTGTGAATAATTGTAAGTTCAAATTTTTTGAAGACTGTGTTATAAGGTTCAAAAAATAGATATGTTTCAAATAAAAAATAAAGAATCAAAGGGAACATCTAGATGATGTTCATAAATCATTATTTTATTTTAAACCAATAAATACTAAGACAAATAGTGATTTTAATTTAAACTTATTATTGGATAACATGAAGAGGGACATTGCAGATTTTGTATCCCATTGCACGGAATACTAAAAAGTCTAGGTATAATGAAAATAGTATATGGGTATGACGCCAGCGTTGGTCATTCTAGTATAGAAATGAGGTGAAAAAATCATAGAGTTCATCATCGGACTCCTCAAGATATATAAAGGAAATAATTCCACATGCGTGGTTGTCAATGATCCTACTAATTCCATACACTTCATTGCTATCACGGAAGATTACACTCTTGACCAAATCACCATGATATATATAATGGATGTTGTAAGAATACATAGAGTTCAACTCTCTATTATATATGATCGAGATGCGAGGTTTACCTAGAGGTTTTGGATTAGCCTTCATGTAATATCCAAATATTTTAAAAATAATGTATATAACACACATAATACAATACATTGAGTTTAAACGTACTATAGAATATTATTATTCATATGTGAATATTATATCCAAGGAATTGAATTGGAATGAATGAATATGAATAAATAATTTATGAAATAAATAATGTCTCTACTCATTACTAATATATTAAATAATTAATTGTAAATATGTAGTAAATTTTTAGGTAAATTTATTTTTTTCAAAAAATCAATTTACTCTAAAATGGGTTTTCAGGATATTTATTAATTGTTATAAATTTTATAAAATTAATTTGAAAAAATTAATTTCAATTTTGAATTAATCATCTGAAAATTAATTATGATATATTTCTTTGAATCATTTATGAATATGTATTTTTAATTGAAAAGAGAAAAATATTGAGTTTTATTGAAAAATGTATATTATTTTAATGTATTATCAAAAATGTTTTTTATATGATCTCATGGTGGTTTTCAGGTGAGTTTTCTAATATTTCAATGGAGAAAATTTTTTTTGTTAGTTTCAGAAGAAGAACTAAGATGATAGTGCAACAAAACTACTATGGTTTATATATAGGGTCCACAATGAGTAATTGTTTCTCTAGGAATGTGAAAAGGACACTCTAAAATGATATAGGGTTAAATGAAAAAATGGTATGACTCATGTGAAAAATGTGAAACATTATTTAAAGAATCTACATGACTAGAACTCAACAATAAATCACTCTTAGACTGATATAGTCATTAGTATGGGAAGCCTCTTGGGATGTTTCCCTGGGTGGGTGTTAGTGAGGAAATGATATACTAAAATAACCTTTGTTTGACTATAGGGAAAACCATTGGTCTGATGGACCATTCTAAAATTTGGGTAGGCCCTTGGTTCGGGACACGATTTTTTTATGGAAACATATGGTGTATATTGGGCAATGGTACAATGACTTTATTAAGATAGGGTGTCTGTGCTATCAATAGAGGCTAATTATTACAAAGGAACACAATAAAATGGGAAATTATTTGAGTCATAAAAACCACTCAACTCTATCCATGATGAGTACTACAAGGGATCCAACATAAATGGACATGAATAAGATGGATAATAGAATAATAAATCGATCCCAATCAAACCATCATCAAATAAATTCTCAGCTATCTATTTTTGAGAGTATGAAGGAGGCCTAAAATATGAGTATGTTTTATAGAATAAGGTATCGAATATTCTAAAGTTTAACTTTTTTAAATAGGGATATATAAGGTTTGGAATATGGATATGTGTCTTATAAAAACAATAATTGAAGAGGGAAATTTGGATTATGCAAATATACTATCCCATTCATTTCATACAAGAAACATTGTGATAGATATTGATTTAAATAAAAACATCTAGAGGGATAACTTTAAGGGGGTATTTTATAGTTTTTATATTGATTCTTGGTATGCCAAAAAGTCAAGATTTAATGAAAAAAGATGAAGGGTATGATGCCATAATAGGCCATACTAGTATCAAAATGGGAAACAATAAAAATTGATTTTATTATAAGACTCCCTGAGACATCTAAAAGAAATAATTCCATTAGGTTTATAGTTAATATCATTTTCAAGTGAGTTCATTTCACTTATATTAATGAATTTATCTACCCTAAAAACCACACCAATATATACATAAAGTAAGTGGTAAAACTACATGGAGTTCCTCTATCTATTGTATCCAATCGATATATTATGTTAATGTAAGGTTTTTGGATATTCCATCATATAATATCCTAATATTTTAAAAATATAGTATATATCATACATGATATTCAACATCGAGAGTAAATGAATAGTATAACATTATTGTTTAAATGTGATTATTGTATCCTAGTGGTTGGATCAGTAGGTATGAATAGGGAAAAATAATTTACAAATATATAATGGCCATACTCATTTCAAATTAATTAATTAAATTTTTGGTAAATAATATTCCATATTTTTAATAAATTTATTTCATTATTCGAAATTATGCTTTCTTCAAAATTATTTTTCATTTTATTATTAAAATTTCTATTATTCAGATATTTTATTTGATAAAATTAATTTATATTTTTAATCAAGTAAAATTTATGTTTGGATTAATTTTTTAGAATATTATTGAAATATTGATTTGTCATAGAGAAGTAAAGATAATTATTTTTATTGAAAACTATATTTTATTTTAAAGAACTAATAAGGTAGAATTATGTTTTGGGTTAGTTTTAAATTTAAATTATTTTATTTTCATTGAAGAAAATCAATTTATTATCTTTTCAATGAATTTTACACATGTATTTATTATTTCAATGTTTGATATTAAAAGGTGAATTGATAAAAAAAAAATTTTCATTGTATTAGTAATTTTTTTTAAATTAATTAATGAAAATTATGTGATTTACATTTTGAGAAATGAAATATATATTTGGAATCATGATTTCATAATTTCACTAAATTATTTCTTTTTATTTTGAAACAATATTAAAATTAATCATAGTAATTTTTTTACCCGGGTAAAAGGGAAATCATGTAATTTTTATTTAAAATTAAAATAAGGACAAACAAATAAATGCACCAAACACTAAAATATATATTATTATATTTATACATAACTACCATAATTATACAAGGGTTTAATTTTGGAAATTTTTGGCCCATTTGGATAATATTATGACGTTAATTGACTTTTCATTAAATAAATGTCAAACAAGCGACAATCTTGTTTTTTATAGGTATAATATATTTAATATGGTTTTATCTAGAGAATATGATTGAAAATAAATTTTATTTTTAAATATAAAGGATTTATATTAATCATGGTAATTTATTTAATGTTTTTAGTTAAGTAATAATTACCTTATAGTCATTCATAGTGCCCACGTAGTAATTATTCAAGGAAATGTCAAGTAAATAATATAAACAATACTAAAAATAATATATTTTGAGATAAATAGTGTCATCAAAGAATTTTATATATGATTACTACATGTTAGGGTTATAATAATATATTTTGTTTTTCTAATTTGAAATTTTTATTGATATTATTAATGTAAATATAATGAATAGTTTTAAAATTTGACATTATCAATATTTACTACTTAATAATTTTTGATTTAAAGATATAAATTTCTAAAAAACCTCAATTTTATCCAAATAATTATGATAATGTTCAATATATTCAACATGTTACATTTAGGATTTTTTTCCTTTTATAATAACTATATTGTACCTTAAACAATAGAAATACATGTTTTCATGATAATAGTTAAAGGGGTTATATAAGGTTTAAATCCTAAAGATAATGTTAGAAATATAATATATTTAATTATATTTAGAGATTTAGACCCAAAATCATCAAATATTTTCAATAAATTACTATTTAACCTTTTTAATTAAAAAATATTTTATATTAATTTAATATTTTCATAAATCACAAGAGTTCCCCTCACCTCGCATGAAAAGGGAATCTACTTTTCCCATTAATGAACTCTTAAAACAATTTTTTCATAATTTATTTTCATAAATACCTCCATTGAATACATCTGGTAATTTTATTGGTCCAGATTAAATAATAATACCAAATTTAGGGTTTATAAGGTGTTACGAAAATGAGGCTTTCAAAAGATGATATGTAGTTTTTATCTATATAATTTAGTTTCATTTCTTCTTGCACATCACTAAACCATTCTCAAAACATGTTAAGATAAATAATAGTATTGGTGGGAGCGGAATATCAAGAGGGTGTGAATTCATTTCCTACATAAAATTTCTATTAAAAAAATTATAATAGAGATCCCCCAAATTTTGAAAATGGAACAGTTAATTAAGGCAGTACAGATATAGATGTCTAATTGGTCAAAAAGTTTCTCAACGGGTGATTAGTCCTCAGTTGAATTAAGGAAAAACACTTCTTCATCTTTGGAAACATGTTTAATGAATTAAACACATACACTCATGAATGAAAAATATCTATCAAATTAAATGAAATGCAGTTTTATTTTTTGGAAACAAGCAGTAAAAAATAGACAAAACTGAGTATAAAAAAATATTGAACACATAAATGTTAAATAGAAGGTTTAGTTTCAAGATGAGATTTAAACCTCTCCAATTGGTGATCACCTTCCACCATGTAGTTTATATTAACAATAAACATGATACACATCATGTATTGGTATTTATAATTGTTTTCACAAACTGTCTAGTGTTCACACCCTCTACCACAGTTTTTCATGGGAATGATAAACCACACAGACCACACACTATCTATTCCACAATTATATGTGGGAAAAAAGGTGTAAGAGATGTTTGATGTGAGTATTTTTATATCCTATAGTTCATGCACATGAGACAGTGTGTATGACACAAATACCCACTTATCAGAAAAGTAAAATAAAAGAAAAAATAGATAAAATATGATTAGATTGAGTTTAGAAGGCCCTATGTGTTTGATGTTCATATCTTGACTCTTTGAAGTGATTAATTTGATGATCTAGTCGTTTTCTAGAAGTTTTCACCAAAACAGAGTGTCACAACTCCAGGTTTTGGCCTTCAAGAATTGAATGTTCTGCCTCTTCGTTGATCGAGTGTTGATGAGGCACAAAAGGCAGAAGTGAGTTTGTCCCAAATGTTCTTTGGGATGCTTGTGGGTTCACAGTGTAAGATCTAGATGGTTGGTCTTTGATCTAACAAATATGTTTCTTCATATTATCATACGTTCTTTTCATCATCATGTCCTCACTCTTATTTTTTCATTCCTCTTTCTTCTCTTTTTTATTTGAGGTCTGACATTAGGTAAAAGTACATCACGTGCAATCTTTTTTATACCTCGTACTATCCCTTTATACTGTCTCTCGATAAGTCTATAATCTACAATAATTAATGTCACAATCATTATCGTTAGAGAAATATGACCGTTAGAATAATAATAAGAATTTGAAAAAGTACAGAGTAGAAGTATTTGGTATACTGGTAACGGTATACTCCACAATGGTAGGCTTCAATAGTAAGTGAAAATCTATAGCATTCATCTATAATGATTCCAATGTTAACCTTCCATCAATAGCGCTCAATTGGTAGCCTTTTATTGGTGAATCTCTATTTGTAGCCTTCAATTGATAACTCTCTATCAGAAACCTTCCCAATAGTAGACTTGCATCGATGCCCCTACATCGATGACCCTGCATCGATGACCTTGCATTGATATCCTCGCATCAGTGACATTTTCATTGGTGACCTTTTCTTCAATAACCTTTTCATTGGTGACCTTTTCATTGGGTACCTTTGCATTTGTGACCTTTTCATTGGTGACCTTGGAATCGGTGACCTTTGAATCAGTGAACTTTGAATCGGTGATCTTTTCATTGGTGTCCTTTACATCAGTGACAATTTCATCTATGACCATTGAATTTGTGACCTTTTCATATATGAACATATCATCGGCGACCTTTGCATCAGTGACCTTTGCATCTATTAACTTTGCATCCATGATATTTTCATCAGTGAACTTTGCATCGGTGACCTTTGCATCAGTTACCTTTGCACTTGGAGAAATGTTTCACTATGAGGTTTAAATAAGAGTTGAGTGAGATTAAACGTACATTGTTATCACTTTGATATAAATATGATTTTAACATAATTGATTATCTTATAAGATAATCATAATTATCACATAAATAAAACATGATTGGGCATTATCAAAACATTATTTGGGGTCATCAGATTGGGTGATTCCAACAATCTCCCCCTTTTTGATTACCATAAATTATGTCTATATTTTCTGAATTATTATTAAGCACATTTTGTAAAATAATAATAGGTTTGTATAAGAGCATTTGAACCATGTCTAATATAGAAAAATATACATAGTATATATATGCACAAAGAGTTCATCCAACGTCAAAAAATCTCCTCCCTTATGTTTAGGCAAATTAAAACCTATCCCTGGCTTGTTTCTCCCCATATGGGTAACATTGAGATTCAAGTTTAAATATATCTTCCCCATTGTGATTAACAAAAAGACCAGAGGATAAAAATAAATGAAAGATGATTTTATAGTAATGAATCAAAATTACAATATACAAAAAATTTATAAAGATCTATATCAACTAAGACATGCCACCTTCAATCCACATTAGAGATGTCCAAAAGAGCATTGTCTTTGGAAGTGGAGGATACATGTTCTATGGATTAAGGGCTAAGCCTAGGGATATAAGTCAACATGGTAGGAGGAGCTGAAACAGAAGAATCAGTAGACTTGTAGTGAGTAGGTCTATGAGGAATGGTGGGGGTGATGCTTTTGATGGCCAGTGCAGGAGTCATCATAGGTGTAGTACTAGAAGATCCAGAGGCACCTGAGGTAGAAGGCAAGGCTAGAGGAACAATGATGGGAGTGAAGTCCATACGGAGGAAGGGAAAAAAAGATATCTGAAATCCATAAAAATACTTCCTCGTATTTTCCAATCTGAAATAAAATCATCATTATTCTCCATAAATTTCTTCGAAGTAGGAGTAAACTCTCTATGCCTGCTAACCTGATCATTAAAGTCATGTGTGATAGGTGGAATCCTTATGTTCTCAAACAACAACTTCAAGTGACCATCCATAGTATTTTTAGTGTATAATCTTTTGTAGTAGAAATCAACTTGTTCATTGATGGCCTTCTGATCTTGAGAAACTTCCCATAGATAATATCGAACAAGATTATGAATTTATATGTTAGTGGAAATATCATGATTCATAGACTGAGGATCTGAGGTATTGGTACTAGAGAACTTATCAACATCTTCTCTAACAACCAACCTAAATTATTATCTATCAACAGTAGGGAGGCTGAAGATGAAGCAGATGAACAGAGAGGTACCATAGTAAAAGAAAGTATCTCCTTCAAATATTTAGTCAGCCCACTTATTAGTATATTCATATAATCATCTTGGCCACACACATGTGTCTCTACGGAGTTCTTAAAATCCTCAAACACAATTACCATATACTGAACCACAATTTTAAAATATCTAAGACATTTTTCCACTTGAAATCTTGAGGTCATAAAGGAGTCTAGTCTAGTAATAGAATTCTTAATAGATTCCATAGAACATTCCATTGTTATGATCTGATTCTGACAGTCCTTTACCTCCTATAGCAGGATGGAATGAGAGTATGAAACTAACATTTCCACTTCAAAAGATACAAATTCTAGATTGTGAGTCAGAGCACTCTCTAACCCAACAAATATCTCAACAATGTGGCTTTTTAGATCTGATTTTACTGATTCCAAATCATCCTTCTTCACATAGTCACGGGGAAAATGAACCACTAGCTACACAATAGTGGTTTCTAAAATGGTTTGAATTGGATGTCTTCTAATTGGCAGGTCATCATCAAATTCTCTATGATCTAAGACCATGAACACAAATCTTGGGTCTTCTGATCAATATTATATTCCAAGACCTACAACAATTGAACCTAAGGAAACAGGTTCCTCCCCATCACATGGAGAATTATATTAATAAACCATATACATCTCTACCATACCTCCTTGAGAATCTTCATCATTATGAGGGTCCATGACCACTTCTTCTACTAAATATTCAACTACTTCCCAAGAAATTCCAGCTTCAACTGAATTAGAAAATTCTTCGTCTAAACCATCAACAATTTCTATATTCTTTATAAAGGGACTGGGACTAAGAAATTTTTCTTCACTTACATCAGCAACTATCTCAAAGTGATCATGACTAGATTAAGTGTCCTCGTCCTCATCTGAAGACCCTCGTATGTCTTTTAAGATATTTTATGCCCCCTTCTTCTTCACTAGTCTCTAAATCATCTATGTCCCTTAGAATAGTCTCCCTTCAAAGCAATCTCTTTGGTGGGATATGGTCACAAAAGGATATAGTACTAGCACAAGGATTAGAGGGATGGTCTGGATGAATCCTGTAATCAATAAGAGAGTCTTATCTTTTTGGAATGGCAGAAGCATATCCTTCTTCATCCGAATATGTAGGTTTTACTTCAATAGGATTTATACCAGGATATTTCTTATCATTAGGCCTTGTAGGATGAGTGATAGGGTTGAATTTCTCATATAAAATAGCCTCATCATGTACCCAAATTCTTTGACAAGCATTCCAATTTATCTTCATCAATTTTAAAATTACCTTTGTAATTCAGAAATTGTCTCTTAGCACAACTTTTTCCTCATTTTCTCTAGAAAATCCTTTAACCTTCAGCATCAAGGATATCAATCTTGCATGAAATAAGGCATTGGATTTCGAAATGGGCTTTCTCATATCCACTTATTGAATCGCAAGAAACCAACATAAACATACCCCTATCTAAGCTATAGCAGGTACAAAATAAATACCTCATGAAATTTCAATGTAGAAATGTCCCATCTCTTGGGACTCAATACATGCTGAAGAAACATAAAAATCATCACGTCTTCTCCTTCTATCTCAACAGTAATGATGTTATTATGGATCCCACACCCTGTTAGTTTGGATAATGCTTCTTCATAATATATGCAATCAATCATGGGAGGTACCACTCCTAAGTATTAATCATAAATCCTTTTATGTGGTACTCTCAGACACCCTACTGATTCAATATAGGAGAAGATTACACTTACTCCATTTACCATTGAATACATTCTATTCTCATCCTCAGTCTGTTCAAATTTCAAAAACCCATAAAACCCCATATCTAACTTCGGGAAATTAGGTCAATTATTGTTTGTAAATCATTCAACCCACCATTGTGCTTCAAGTGCCTTCAGCACTAGTGATCTTATCGTCCGCAAACACTCAGAACTGAGATCTTTTTCAACTATGATGTCCCTTTTCGACATATGAGGGTTGATCGCCTTTTCCACTACATTGCTTCCACTACTTGACTCAGTTCAAGGTCACATTAAATTTGGCACTTCCCCTTCTTCACTGAACAATGGTTCATTCACTCTTGTCACGCAATCTAAAGAAGTTCAAGGGTTTCAGAAGTGGTTTAGATTCTGAGGTTAGGGAAGAAAGAGATTCAAGAGAGAATTTGAGGTGGATAAAAATTTGGTATGATCTTTTAATTTTATCTCTGAGGGATCGAAAAATAAAATCATGAAAAAAAGATAAATAAAATAGAAAATGTTTCAAAATATGGAAAAAAGAAAACATGAAGTCTTAGAGAACATTGACTATCGGTATGATACCAACGGTGAGGTCCTAATGATGAGGTTTCTAATAGTGAGGTCCAATTGGGGAGGTCCTATCAGTGAGGTTCCAACGCCGAGGTCTCTAACGGCGAGTTTACTATCAGTTATGTTTCCGACAAGGAGGTTACTAAAAGTGAGGTCCTCTCAATGAGGTTCCAATGGTGAGGTCTCTAGCAGTGAGGTTCATAATGGTGAGGTTCCTAATAGTGAGGTCTTATCGTTGAAGTTCAAACGGTGAGGTCCTATCGGTGTGGTCCAATGGTGAGGTTCCTATCAGTGAGATTTCTAACGATGAGGCTTCAAACGACGAGGTTTGTAATGGTGAGGATTTTATATGTGCGGTTTCTAACAGTGTGGTTTATACTGATGAGGTTTTGAATAGTGAGGTTTCAATCGGTGAGGTTTCTAATGGTGAGGTTTCTAAAAGTGAGGTTTCGAACGCCGAGGTTCCTATCAGTGAGGTCCAACGGTGAGGTTTCTATCCCTTACAGAGTATTATACCTAACTCATGTTTGATGTAATTTATCCTCTCATAATTCAAAGGCTTTGTGAACATATCATCCAATTTTTATTCTTTACCAATTAATTGAAGAGTGATATCACCTCTTTGATAAATATCTCTCAATAAGTAATGTCTCACATCAATGTTCTTTCTCCTAGAAGGAGAAATAGGATTTTTTGAGATGTTAATAGCATATGTATTATCCCACATCATAGATACATGTTTGAATTGATATCCATAGTCCAGTAAAGTCTGTTTCATCCAAATAATTTGAGAACAACCAATACCAGTAGCTATAAATTTAGCATTAGCAGTAGATAATGCAACAAAATTCTATTTCGTACTACACCATGATGCTAGATACTTTCCTAAAATTTCACATGTTCCAGAGGTGCTCGTTATATCTAACATGCATCCAACAAAATAAGTATCTAAATACCTTATTAAACCAAATGTTTTTCCTCCTGAATAAAATTGTCTTATGTTTGAAGTAAACATGAGATATTTAAAAGTCCTTTTAAAATATGTTAAAAGATACTTTTTAGGATTGGATTGAAAGAGAGCAAACATGCATACACTGAACATAATATCAGGTCTTCTAGCAGTAAGATAGAGTAGACTTCCTATCATACCTCTGTAATTGGTTTTATCCACTGGTATACTCGTATCCTCAACATCCAACTTATAGTTCGTACTCATAGGTGTATCGCTACCTTTATTGTAGTCCAAACCAATATCTTCCAAAAGAACCCTAGTATATTTTCTCTGATTTAAAAAAGAACCATTTTTATTTTGTGAAATTTGAATTCCAAGGAATAATTTAAGTCCCCCAAATTAAACTCATTTCAAATTCATCATGCCCATTTTTGAAAAATCTATACATAAAGAATTTTTAGAGGATCCAAAAATAATGTCATCTACATTAATCTGTACTATTAAAACAACTTCGAAAATCCTTTAAATAAAAAGATTAGGATCCACTATTCCTTTAGAAATTTTTTTTGAAATAAGGAACCAACTAAGTTTATCATACCAAGCTCTTAGAGCTTGTTCGAGACCATATAGGGCTTTAGAAAGTTTGAAGACATTATATGAAAAATGGGGATTTGTAAAACTTGGACGTTCTTCAATGAATACATTTTCAACTATATACCCATTTAAAAATAAAATTTTTACATCCATTTGATAAAGATTGAAATTCATATGAGCTTCATAAGAAAGTAGTTTCCTAATGTATTCTATTCTAGCTACATGTACAAAGGATTATTCATACTTTATTCCTTCTTCTTGACTATATCCTTGTGAATCTTCTCTAGCCTTGTTTCTAACTATGTTTCTAGATTCATCAACTTTATTTCTAAACAGCCATTTATTTCCAATAGTAAACACATCGTTAGGTATTTCTACTAATTCCCAATCATTTTTTCTTTCAATCTGATTTAATTCTTCATGCGTATCTATCATCCATAATTCATCATTTATTGGATCATTAATGTTTTAGGTTCATGCTATGAAAGAAAGTCTTGATGGTCAACCTTGTTTCTCAGAGAAGCTCTAGTTTGTGTTTCCCTATATAATCACCTATTACAGCATCTAAAGGGGGATTTTTGATAATTCTAATACATCTAGAAAGAGGTGAACTAGACTATGCTTGAATGTTTGTAGTTCCATATTCATTCATTCACATATTCTAGAAAATTTCCAGAACTAGTTGTTTTCAATAATGGCTCATTGTCCTTATCATTAAAGTCTATAACTAACATATCTTCATCAAGGAGATCAACAGAGGTTCTTGGTTCATGTGGATAAGTCTCATAAAATTTGACATGAACTGATTCTTCCACACATTTGGTTCTTTTATTAAATATTCTATAAGATTTTATAGAGATTAGGTAATATAGGAAAATTTCTTCAACACTTTTGGATTCAAACTTGTTAAGACTACCATTAGTTTTATGGATGAGGACATTGAAACTAAATACTCTAATGTAATTAACCATATGCCTCCTATTATTCTAGATCTCATAAGGGTTTTTCTAATGAATAGGTCTAATCAAGACTCTATTTATATGTTACAAGCTGTATTAACAGCTTTAGCCCCAAAATAGATAGGTAGTTTATACTCACTAAGAATAGTCTAGGAAATCTCTTGACGAGTCTAATTTCTTCTTTCAAAAAATAAATTTTGTTGATGTGTTCTAAGAGAAGATAAATTGGGAGTATAACCATTATGTGAGAAAAAGGATTCAAACTCTTTATTTTCAATCTCAGGGCTATGATCACATATCAAGGTCTTAATTCTAAGTCCACTAATATTTTTTATAGACTTAGAATATTTAATAAAGTAGGAACACGATTCACTTTTGTGAGCTAGAATGTATACCCAAGTATATCTAGAAAAAACATCTACAAGAACATAATAATAGTGCTTCCCATTTAAAATTTAAACTATATATTGTCCAAAAAAATCCATGTGAACAAACTCAATTAGTTGAGAAGTAGAAAATTCATTCATTGTGTTGAAAGAAACTTTTTGTTGTTTTCCCTTTTGACATGGATTAAAAAAAATTATGTGGGAATTCCAATTTAGGTGGGTCTCTAACAAAACTTGTCATAGTTATTTTCTTATGTGAGTGCACATTTCAAAGTCCTAATATTCTGTTACATAACCAAAATTCCTTATGAAAATCATTTATACATGAACAATTTTTCTTAGATAAAGAATTTAAATCAACAACATATTCATTTTAATTTCTAAGAGCAGTGAATATTTAATCATATTTAGATTTAAAAAAATCACATGATTCATTTTCAAATTTAACACTAAAACCATCATCATATAATTTATAGGTACATAGTAAATTGTACATTAACCAATAAAAAAGTAATTTTGAAATTAATATAGTATTAGGGTTACCAATTTTCCCAAATCCGACGATCATTCCTTTTGCATTATCACCAAACATAACATGTCCACCCTCAAAATTAATTAGGATCTTGAAGAATGAGTAGTCTCTTATAACATGTCTTGAACATCATCTGTCCAAGTACCATAGAGTTTTACTAGAGCACTTTAAATAGTAATCTTTCAAAACAAATTTAGTGTATGGTATCATTGGAACCCATATTTTCTTGGGTCCAAAGAGGTTAGAAAGTTAAACTTTGGAATCCTATACTTGTCTCATAGATTTCTTATAATCAACATCTATGTTTTGATCCATAAACGCTTTGTTTGGTCCATTAGATAATTGCTTTTCAAAAGATGGTCCTAAACATGAACTAGAAGTGAACTTTCCAGATTTTGGAAAAAAATTTGTCATAACAATTCTTCACTTCCCTAGCTGATATCATAGACCAGTTTTGTATTTTGGATCAATTTGTTTTACTAGTAAAAGAGTGAAGGTATCTCAACATGCAGTAAACTTATCAAGATCTCCCTTTTATTGCTCATTGGATAATTTAAGTTCAGTACTCTCTTTTAACAGCTGGGCACATTTTTCTTTTTCAATATTCAAATCTAACTTATTATTGGCATTTAAAGAATGTTGTCTTCTCATTAATTTAAATTTATCCTTGAGTTCATTAAAGGAGACCTCAAAAATTCCATAGTATTCAAATAGTTCACCCTTAGTAATATTTTCTTCATTGTTTGATTCGATTTCATTCTTAGATAGTCAGTATTATGTACATGATAATTAGGTGTTACCTCATATGTTTATGTCATGATACAAAGGTTATCATGTTTGTTATTTTCAATATCATATTTGTCACATCCACTTGAGAAATATTCTGAGGAACTCCACATATCTTTCATAGCCTTTTTATATCCTTTTCCATAGTCTTCATATTTATTTTTAAATTTCAGCTTGGGGAAATCATATTTCACATTACCTTTTCGTTTACACTCATAACAGACTATCCCATTTGTGTTATTATTCCATTTTCTGTTATATTTCTATATTCATTTATTATCATACCTTCCTTTATAGTTTGACTATCTAAAGAACATGTTATTTTGGTATAACTTATTGAATCTACTCACAAGATGAGCCATGTCATAATCACTATAAGAATCTGAGACATCATGGGTGGAAGTGGATATAGGAGCATGAACTTTTTCATTATACTTGTTCTTTGAAGTAGATGTCATTGATTCTATAGATTTCATTCTTGGTTCTTTATCTCCTTCTTGAATTTCCTTAAGCTCTTATTCATACATCAAAATGATTCCAATTATATCCTTCACTAGTATCTTTCCTAAGTCATAATATTCTTGGATAGAACATAAGTTCATCTCTAATTATCAGGTAGGCATTGAAGAATTCTCATAATCTGATACTTATTGTCTACTAGTTTTCCAGGAAGAGTCATGGAATTCACTATTTAGTTGATTCCGAGATAAATTTTAGAGATAGGTTCATCAGGCTTTATCTAAAAAAATCATATTCAATAGTATAAGTATTTAATATCATTTCATTAGCATTGGTTTTTACCCCATGAGAAATATCTAATGTATCCAAAATTTCATCTGTAGTTTTACAATAATATATTATATTGAATTTTTACCTAGAGAACAGTATAATGCATTAATTCCATTACAGTTATTATTATACGTAGCTTTAGTCAACAGAGAACATGTGTCCCTAATAGTAACAGGTAATACATGTTGTTCATTAATTGTGTCCCAGATTTCAGGTCCTATGCTCTCTAGATACATTTTTATTTTTAATTTCCAGTGGGTATATTTATTATACTTAAAGAATGGTGGTCTTTTACTAATAGCACCCTGAACTCAGTTATCCTTTGTTAATTAGAACCGTAAAGAACATAAATTTTTGATATGAAAGAAATTTAAATACCTTGAAGATACAACTAAAATCACAGTTAAATAATTTGACAAGTTTTAAAATAGTTCAGGTAGTAGTAAAAACAAACTAATATAAAACCTCTCATACGAAATGTTTGTTGGAGTGTAATATCAAGAGGGAGGTGAATTGAGTTCCTACTAAAAATTTATTTTAAAAATATCATTTTAATGATCCCCCAAATTTTGAAAACGTCCCAGTTAATTATGGAAGTAGATATATAGATTTTTTGTTTTTCAACTAGTTTATCAATGTTTAATTATTATTTTATTGATTTATTGAAAACAACTTCATCAACATTTAAAACAAGTTTAATGAATTAAACAAATACAAACACTAAATAAAACCAACTATCAAAGTGAATGAAAAATAGTTTTATGTTTTTGCAATAAGCAGTGGAAAAAATCTAAAATAGATTATAACATAATATAGAACACACAAAATGTTAAACAATAGGTTCAGTCCCAAGCAAAGTCATAATCATCTCCACTTTATGATCACTTGAAACCAAGCAGTTCATTTTAACAATAAACATGATACACAGACCCTATCGAGATTTAAAAATGTTTTCACAAATGGTCCAGGTTTCATAGCCTCTACCAACGTTCTTTATAGGAATGATAAACAACACAGACCACATATTGTCTCTTCCACAGTTATATATTGGAAAACAAGGAGTAAAAGAAGTTTTATGTGAGGATTTTTATATCCTCCAGTTCTAGAATAGGAGACAGTGTGTATGAAACAAACACACACTTCTCAGAAATGTAAAATAAAAGAACACAATATAAAAAATATGATGAGATTATGTTTAGAAGTTCCTTTATGTTTTCAGTTCAGCTCTTCACTCTCTGAAGTGATGAATTTGATGTTTGAATATTTCTCTGTATGTGGTCTCTAAAACATAGTGTCATAACTCCAGGTTTTGGCTTTCAGGAATTGAGTGTCATGATTCTGGTGTTGATCAAGTGTTGATGAATCATAATAGGCAGAATTGAGTTTGTCCTAAATGATTTTCTTGATGCTTTTGGGTTCATAGTGTAAGATCTAGATGGGTTGTCATTGATCTAGCGAGTAAGTTTCTTTATATGCTCAGACACGCTTCCCATCATCATGTCATCACTCTTATTTTTTTCATTCCTCTTTATTCTCTTTTATATTTCTTCCTGACAATCGGTAAAATTACATCACATTCTTTTTTTCACATACCTCATACTATCCGAGATACGGTCTCTCGATATATCCACAATCAGATTTAATTAATGTCAAATGCATTAGTGTTAGAAAATATGACCATTATAATAATCATAATAATTTGAAAAATTATGGAGTAGAAGGGTATGGTAGACTGATAACGGTAGCCTTCACAATAGCATTATTCAATAGTAAGTGGACATTGACAGCATTCATCAGCAACCTTTCCAATGGTAACCATCTATCATTAACTTACCATAGGTATCCATTTATTGGTGACTCTCCATCGGTAACCTTCAATTGATAAATCTCTATTGGTAACCATAAATTGTTTACTATCTATCGTTAACTTTACCAACAATAGATTTGCATCAGTGACCTTGCATCAGTAACATTGCATGAGTGACCTTTACATCGGTGACCATTCCATCAGAAACCTTTGCATCAGTGACCTTTGCATCGGTGACCTTTACATAGGTGACCTTTGCACTTCGAGAAATATTTCACTATGATCTTTAAACAAGAGAGTAGTGAGATTAAAAATATATAGTTATCAATTTGATATAAACATGATTTCCACATAAAATATTATCTTGTAAGAGGAGCATCATTATCAGTTAAATAAAACATGATTTGTGATTATCGAAACATGATTTTCTATTATCAATACATGTGAGTCCAACATATATTATCATCCATATAATTTTATTTTATTATAATTGTGGAATTACCTATATCCATCTTCACTTTTATAAAATGGGACACGAAACAACCCTTCGTGTGTATGACAGACTACCCCCTCTCTAACTGATGTAATTTGGTTTTCATCACCATATAATAATAACAGATTTAATGATTGAATTAATGATTATATATTATAGTAAGTATGTATTTATCATTATAAAAATCTAATATATCATTTACTTTATTAACTTTTTGTGCAGTGGAAATTTATAACGGTGTTAGTAGGTATGTGTGGACTACCACATTCATCAATTGATGTGATTATTTTTCAACACCACATCCTCTGGATGATATATATATAAATCTATTTAAATAATTACAATTATATATATTATATCATGATAATTATGGAATTCTTAAATAATACTTACCTTCTTTCCATAATGTTTATTGAAAAAATGGAAATGTTAATAATGCATTTGTATTACCTACCATATCTATGATTATAACGTAGAAAAGTTTACATAGTAATATTTAATGATTGGATTTAAAAGTATAATTAATGTATATATTATTTTTGTCATGATTTTTTTTGATATTATGGAATAATGACCTCTTTAACCATATTCAACCTACTGAAATTAGTGTGCACTTATGGTGAAAATATCACTGAAATATTCACTGTGAACATAAATGATTAAATAATTGTTAAAAAATGGTAATAAGTGAGATAAACGTAAAATAAAATCTTGAATACAATTTTATAATAATTAAATAAATATCTTATGCTTATTATTTCAGAATATAAATAATGTACATGAAGAGTCAGACTCAAGGTAAGTGGTTTTTGTCACAATTTTTTATATCAGACATAAGACTTATAAACTATTTGTATTTTTATGGTGTATATAATGAATAGAATTTATTTTATAATTAATATCAGGAAAATTATTGTATATACAAATCTATATGATGTCCTTTATTTTATAAGTCTTATGAATAAAAATTTAACAAATTTGATATGGTTGATTTTTACATCTCTTCATTATTCAGGATTGTTTAAGTTTAAATTTCCACTAGGGAATATTTCATTTCCATTTCTTTTTATTCTAAATAATTTTTGAAAAAGGATTAAAAATTCTCCTAAAATTATTTAAAATAATTTTTTCCGATGTTTTTTTAATTTTTCTGAAAGGAATCCTTTTTTCATTTTCCAAATGTGGTACTTTGTTACATTTTAAAAAATATGGAATAAATATTTTTTTATCATATACAACATAATTATATTTTCCCACCATTGTGAAGCCTCAATTCATTGACGATTCCTTGAAATTTCTTAATTTTCATTATCAAAGAAAAAAAAATTATTTATAGGTGTGAACTTTTCTTAAATAGGGAATAAATTTTTCATTAGAAAAGATATTTACGTCATGAATTATTTCAAGTTATATTTTAGGACCATTTTTTGTTTAAGATTAAATTAATTGATGTTCCTTAAGATATACAAGGGATATGATCCACAAAAACATCCTTATTCAATATATAGATGATTTGTGTTTATGATGACAGCGTGTTTATGAAACTAGTAAACATTCAATGGGATATAATTTGATGAAATGATGAAATGTGTATGTGTGTAGTTTCTTTAAAATGTATTATGCAATGATGGATTGCATATGAAACACATTTCTTAATGTGGGTTTATATTTTTTGCTTTTTTTATAATTTTTTGGTACATATATTTATGGTTTTTATTACGCGATAGTATTTGTGTTATAACCAAGGACAATGGATATGTTATTAAAATGGATTATTTTTATGTTAAAACCAATGTTGGGTGCGACCAATATCTCCCTCCATTGGATTGGTTAAATATTGATATCTCATTTTATAAACAAGAAAAAAATGGGGAGTGAACCTAGATTTATAAGGGACCTTTTCCACCATGATAGCCTTCTAAATAAACCTTGACTAATATGATGGTTTGGGGGTGTGAACCCATTTTACAATTTTAGTTATGGAAAATTGACTTTAATACTAAAGAAAATATTATATGCACATATGTGTATGCCATAATTCGATTTCTTATTCCAATGTTATTCTCTTATGGCTCATGTTTCTTTATTACTAATTTATTTTGACCGTCCAAAATTCCATTTCTCATGATTATGATCCTTGATATGTAGAGTATAATTTTCAAATGAATTTTTTTATATTCTTATGCCCTTACGTTCATATTAGGCATTTTTAATCATTAATATCTCCCTTGATTACCCTTACCGAGTATCTAAGATTGTAATTTTCTTATGATTCCCTCCCTATGTAATTATTTTTTTTATAAATGTAATATGTTTAATAACGTTAAAATACAAGAAATTTTTTTGGAGATGATATAGATTTTTGTACTCCAATTTTTTTTAAATGATATATATGAGTTTTTCCTGATTATCTAAATATATAAAGCTACATATTCATTCATAATGAATGTGATATAATAGTTACTTTTATTATTTTTAATTTTTATATTAGATATTATGTCATATTTATTTGTATTAAATCCAAAAACATAATGTTTATGCTTTTAGTAAAGGATCTAGGAGTGCCGGTATCAGGATCTTATAGTTGTATTAGAGGCAATTTTAGAAAAATATTGAGATTATGATGTTTTTATGATACTTTTATTTATAGTTATAGATGAAACCACGACATTATAATTTTATGTTTGATCATATGTTTAGAGTCTTATTTACCCCTTTTGAGTTCTTAGGTGATGTAATTTTAAGGAGAATAATGTTTTTAGGAAAGGAATATGGAACACTTAAGTCTCATGTTAACTATTATTTCAAGAAAATATCTTTTAATTTTTTGTAAATATATTTTTATGTTATTTATAATCTTTATGTTTTATATGATGTTTTATTTTGTGGTATGTATAGTTTATATAATTTTTCAGATGCAAAATGAAGGGTATCAGATAACATTTGAGGATAAAATTTAACATTAACATTTGAAATATTAAGGTTATTTTAAAGGATGTTTATAACATATCTATGTATTTTATAATTATTATAAAAATATATTTTTATAAAAATTTAAAATCACATGTCGAGTTACAACCCATTGTATCAAGAATGTTTGGAAGGCATAAAACCAAAACCAAAGGGAAATGAGGGTTAATCACCTACCATTGGCCTATTTGAGGTATTGGTTACTATAAAATTATTTTTATTTATCTAAAAAATCTGATAGATATTTGTTATATATATTTTTGGAGTATATGATATATCATATAGATTAACATGGTATTTTAAATTGATTTGGTTTTAATTGATTAATTTTATTTTCGAAGATGTTCACATCTTTTTGAACCACGTATTATTAAGGTAAATAGAATATTATAGAATATTATTTGAGTAAATAACTATTTAATTGATTTTTGATGAAAATAATATAATATTGTGGATTTATAGTGATTAAAGTTTTTTTTAAATTGATAACATATCTGTGAGATTATATAATTTGTTAATATAAATTTTGGGAAGTAAATAATAAATATATCCTAGAAAAAACAACGTGATCAAATCCTTATTTTTTTTGGGTTTCAATGTAAGTAAAGAATATTTTGAGGAATATAATTGATATTAGTTATTGAATGATCTATGTTAAAATTTGGGTATTACTATTGAATTTTGAACATTAAAATAGGTTTCCAGATATGAAGGTTTATTTTTTATAGAAATAATCATATCATTACATAAACATATTATATTATTAATGCCAAAAAAATGTTGTAATAGATAAGTATTATATTGTGGATTATGATATCCATTAGAAGTTGATTCCAGTGCTTCAGGAAAACAATATTCGCCTTAAGGACTCATTTTAAATGGAGAAGATTAAACTACTGTGGAAATTAATTAAAAGATGAAATTAAAAATTTTATGTAAGTATTGTTTCCTTATATTCATAGTATCGATAGAAATTTAATTTCTTATGTCTATGTAAAATATCATGAAAAAAAACATAATCTGTTTACAATTCAAATCACTAAATCAATGGCCTTAAATGATGTATAAAATTTACAATTTTATGGTGGTTAAATTTCTCATGTTCATATTCTTTATCAGTATATATTATTCCTTTGGAGTTATTTTTCACTTTCATATCCGTTGTTTCACATACCTCATATTTTCTCTTACTTGTAAACCTAGTTTCTGAAACTTCATATGAACTTCATACTTTCATTCTTTCTCTTATCAAGTTGTAGTTTTATTAATAATATTTTTTATGTGGAATTTTAATAAAGATATTTTAGAAATTAAAACCATAGTTACTGAGTGAAATTTTAAATTTTTTTGGAATCGTTTTATTAAAGTGAGATAATATAATGTTATGAAATTTTAAAATGAAAGTCTATAACGTACAAGATTAATAATAATGGTAATAAAAAACAAGAGATATTATTATTTAAATGTGAGTGTTTAATCTTACACATTCAATTAGATTGTAGTAATTATAAAAAATTATTTATAAAATATATAATGGTCTTAATATTAATTAATTCTTTGTAATTTAGATCTCAAATATTCTGTAAATTTATGTTATTTTTAAAAAATATATTTTATAAATAAATTGGTTTTCTTTGATTTTAATAATTTTTTGAAACATAAAATAAATAATTTTACATTATTATTTTTTATTTTATATATATAATATAAAAATTATCTAGTGATAAATATATCATAATTTTCTGAAAAAATTGATTTTTCTTGGAAAAGTGAAGAATAATAATGTTTCATGAAAATTAACTCTTTTTATAGTATTTAAAAGTTAAAATTATGCTTTGGATTATTATTAAATAATAATGAGTACATTTTAATTTAAAACAGTCCAATTATGGTTTTAAAAATTAATTTTAAACTTCAATTTGTTATAAAAACATTTTATGGTTTAAAATTTTAATTTTCCGATGAAGAGTTTTTCATAGTATTTTAATGATGTAATTTTAAATTAAATTATAATACTTATATTACATTAATATTTTAAAATGGACTCAATATATGGAATAATTAATTTAAAATATATTAAATACATACCTTTAATTTTTGGACAGTATGAATACTAAACAAAGTATCTTTGTTACCATAATAATGGGTAAATTAGTTAATTAATGTTTCAAAATAAAATAAAATGAACTATTAAATTAGCCAAATAAATAACTAAGTATTCTTGAATGAGAATATATGGACCATAATCATTCAAGGGTATAATTTATGAATTTTTTGGGCGAATTTGAAGAGATTATTAATATTACAGTATTCTATTTAACGAAATGTCACACATGTCACACTCTTGTTTTTAATAAGTGAAATATTTTATATATGATATAATATAGATTATATGATTGAAAATAATAATTTTTTTAAAATATAATCAATATATATTCATCCTAGTAATTTTAGAAATTTTTATTGGGTAAATAATTACATTAGATTCTTACACAACGCTGACATATCAATTATTCAATAAATGGAACTATCAAATAAATAATATTAAAAATATAAAAAGTAATATAATTTTATGTCAATAATGTGACAAAGAAATATTATATATTACCATTTCATGATATATATATATATATAAGAAAATAGTTTTTTATTTTAGTTTCTTATTTTTTATTATTGATGTTAATGTAATGAACAACTCTACAAATTGACATTTTTGATTTTTTATAACAAACAATTATTTGTAATTGATAAAAGAATTCTACCCAATATTAAATTAAGCCAAATTATTATTAAAATTATTTAAATATAAAAGATGGTTCATTTGAAGGTTGTTTTATTTTTTATAGTAACCATATTGGCCATGAATTAATAAAAAGTCATGTTGTTACTATAATAATCAAAAGAGTTATATAGGGGTCAAAACCAAAATATAAGGGTTAAATATAGGAAAACATGTATAAAAATAATTTTTTGAAATTATTTATACCCATAATCATCTTATAATATAAGTAACTCACTCTATATCTATTTTTTATCGACAATTAATTTATATAAGTTATATATCTTTTGAAATTCAAATAGTTCCTCTCCCATCTCTTATAAAAGGGAACCTCTTTTTCTCATTACATCAGACATAAAACTTTTTTTTTAAGAAATAAGTAGATGAATACCATTATATAAAACCTAATATTCGTATAGTGGTATGTTTTATATACAATAAAATGTTTTTGGGTTTTAAGCCGTTAGGAAATAGATGTTTTCCAAGGAAGAGTTATTGTTTTTATTTATACATTGTAGTTTTGTTTATTCTTCCAGATCTCCCAGAAATTATTTAAAAATTATAAAATAATAAATCTAATATAATAAATATAATGAAATATTATTTTTTTGGTATTAAATATATACATATCCTCTTAAATAAATAGGAAAACGAAACTGTCATCCATGATTAAGGGGTATTACCACCTCACGAAATGAAATAATTCAATTTCCAACAAGATATCCCGAGACAGGTTATAATTATTAATTAAGGGATTTTTTATGTTAATTACATATTTGTCATTATGAAAATATAATATATCATCTATCTTATTACACTTTCATGTAATAGAAAATCATAATGCACTTTTGTGTATACGTGTGTCTACCACATTCACGTAGTGATGCTATTCAGTTTTCATCACCACATAATATAGAAGATATATATATAATTTTATTTAATGAATTATAAAGATATATATTATATAATTAAACCTATTAAATTATAAAATAATACTTTCCTTGTTTCCATAATGATCAATAAAAAATGGAAACCTACTCAACCGTACGTATGACCTACCATCTCAGTGATTGTAAACGATATCATTTTTTCATAAAATATTATATAGATGGATTTAAATGAATAATTAATGTATCAAAACTAAAATAAGGTAATGATTATTTTTCTCGATCTTATATAATGATTATCTCATTGTCTATATTCAACCTACCAAAGTCATTTTGGACTTATATACCAAATATCACTAAAACATTCAATTTGAATATAAATGGTTATGTAATTATTATAACATGGTAATAAGTGATATAAAAGTGATAATAAACCAATTTTTTTAGTAAGAATGTAAATAATTATAAAATGTTTATTATTCAGATTTATAATGAATGTACATGATTTGTTAGACTCAAGGGAAGAGGTTTTCATTTCACATTTATTTCTTTGGGACACATGTCTTATGAATGAATTGTTTCTTTTGTGTGGTGTATATACTGACCATTAATGTATTTTTTTGATTATTTTCATAAATTATGTGATATACATAAAAATCTGAATTTATTTCTTTCTTATGTATTATGATTCAAAATTTTACAAATGTGTAATGGTTTATTTTTATAATCTCATCATTATTCTGGACTATTTATGTTTAACTATCTTTTATGGTATATTTTTATTCAATTCCAATGTTTTTTAAATGTTTTTGTGTTTTTTATATTCACCTGAAATTTTTTAAAAGCATTTTTAAACAAATCATATTTTTTTACACAATGGTTAAAAGGACGTTTTTCCAAATGAGGTACTATGTGACTTTTTCGATAATGATTTGGAAATAATCTTTTTTTGAAATAATTTATAATGAGAGTATTATAAAAATTCCATGAATTCTCAACAATAAGATGATTCCTTTACATGACTAAAAGTTTATTTGAAATTGAAAATTTACATTTTTTTAGGTGTGTAGGTTTTTTAAAGAGATGTAATTTTAAAATGAAAAAGTTATATTTCTTGATAATTATTAAAACTGATCATAAAAAATTACCATCTAAGTTAACATAATTTTATGTTAGTTAACATTTACTAGGTATATGGTAGAATTAATTGAATCTTACACATTCTATGAAAGGTTTATGTATATCGAAGAAATTATTTTTATGAAACCTATTACCTTGAATAGGGTTATACATTAATGATTTGATGAAATTATTATGAATCCAGATTCTTTTTCCATGTGTTATAATATGATGGAATGTTTTTAAAACCCATTTAATTTAATTGATTCTAATTTATAAACTTTTATGATTTTTTTATCAAATATATATAGTTTTCATTATTATATGTGGGTTACATTATAACCATGGTCTATGGTTATATTTAAAAATGAAGGTGGTTACGCTATATCCAAGGATGATGGTTAAGTTATAATAAAGGATATAGGTTAGGTTATAACCAATTATGCATGGGATGTATAACCCCTACAATTATATGGGTAAAGATTTATATCTCATGAGATAAATAGGACTAAAATGGTGAGTGAAACCAACTCTGTAAGGGACCTTTTCCACCAGGATAGTATTGGGATTCAACCTTGCCTGCTAAAATGGTTTTGGTAGTGAACCAATTCCACAATGAATTTATTGGAATATAGAATTTACTACAAAGGAAATAGTTTTATATGCTTAGGTTCATTTAACAATTCAATTTCTTATTCTAATTTTATTCCCCAAAGTATCATGTTCTGTTATGAATCATGTATTATGAACATCCAATATTCCATGAATCAATATTATTATCTTCGATACAGAGAGTTTTACTTTCAAATGTTATTTTCATGTTTTTATTCACTTATACTAATTCTATTCATAAAAAATCATTTATTACTATATTTTTAACCTATCTGATAATCCAATATCACCATTTTCTTATGTTTCTTTTCTCTATGTTGTAGAGATATGGTTGATGTTGGGTATGTCTAAGAATGGTGCTAAACATGAATGAAATTTGTGATATGATATAGATGTTTATCTTCCATTTATATATTTTTCCAATATATGTATGTATTTTTCCCAATTCTATAAAAATATAATCATACAAGTTCCTTTAGTATGAAATTGATATAATATTTACTTTTATTTTGTATGTTTTGGATATTTATAACTAGGTCACCATTATCAGTATCAAATCATAAAATTTAATGATTATTTTTTTATCACTGGATTCAGGAGTTATAGTCTTGGGCTATTACTCTTTAGAAATAATTGGATATAGAACTTATCTATAGGAAAAATTATCACCCTTAAATGGATGGTCAGGCTGAATAGACTAGTCAATATTCGAAGGATATATTGAGATAAATTTCAATGCATTTTCAAGTATTTTAGGACTATCAGGTTCCACTTGTATAGTTCTCATATAATAATAATTTTCATTCAATAATTCAAATAATAAATTGTTAGGCTTATTATGGGAAGTGGTTTTTGACTCTGACAGACTGGGATAATGTTTGATAGTAGATGATGATGGGATCTGATTTTATCAATAAAATTATAGACATGGTTCAACCAATTCAATCCCATCCGATTTTTGTTCAAAATTCAAAAAGAAGATATAAAAACAATAGTTGACATAATATAGACAATGAAGTCATAGAAGTAGTGTTCTTTCAAATATATCATTGGATGAAATTTATGAGGTATTAGAAGAATGGAATGGTTCATCCTAGAAACATTGGACACTTTTAGATCCTTTATCATATTAGTTAATTTAATTATCAACTAGAAATACCTCTTATCCCATCCCAAGAACATGATGTGTTAAATGTATCCATCTTGAGGTGGTATATACCTGAACCCAAACATGTACTGAATCCAGATCTGTTACCATTTAAAAATAAAATTTAATATAAGGAGAATATTGTGATTATCTATGATCATAGAGGAAAACCTCAATAAATTAAGACTACTCACATGGTGAATGTTTTACAAAGGAACCACAAGTTTGAGAAAGTTACATGGGAACTACAAGAGATGATGAAACATAAGTAACCTCATGCTTTTTAGTGTAAGAGTATAATATTTTCTAGGTGAAAATTTTGAGGGGGAAAAATATAACAACATGAAATTTTAAAAATAAATTTTCCTTTTTAAAAAACATAATAACTTATAAAGTAATGATGTTATAGAAAAAAGATGCACTATAATAATAACGTTGAATAGTTACATGGTTTTTAATATTTAAATAAATATTTTTGATAATATCGACATTATATAGTGACAATTAAGATTATTATATTTACGGTAATGATAATATCTAATTGATATTTTTGAAAGAAGTGATGGACTCATCCAATAATATCATACCTTGTGAATACAATTTATAAAAGACTATAAGGGAGATAAAACAACTATTATTTTAACTTGATCAATCCAAAGATAAGACTAAAAAACTCAATCATAAAAGAAACTCTGTACAGAATTATTTCATTCTCATTAAGATCATGAACCAAAACATGTATCTGATCCACCCTAATAAAATATGACCACCACAAACCTTACCATTAGGTATTTTTCTAGTGTAATAATCAGATATGTATCTAGAACCTAACTATATACATTATTATATTTTATTTTTATAAAATAATTATTTATATTTATCCCCATTAAATATTATTTTTCAATTTATTTGATGATGAGTTTGATGGAAATTAGAATTTGATATGATGACACAAAAACTGTCTTTTTGGGAAATATATAATTTCAATCAAGACACTCAGTCATAATGAATTGAATAATTTTTCAAAATATATGTTATTTTAATAAAATATTGTTCATAAATAATTTTTGTTAAATATAATCTTGATTATAATTTTAATAACTAAGAGAAATTAGTAGGGAATGAAATTATTCCTGTAGAAAAAATTATATTTCAATAAATATTTAATTTTTTAATAAATAAACTATATTATAATACATAGAAAATTATTTTGATAAATAAATTTTATTTCTAAACTATAATTTCAATATGTTCCAAAGGTTTTTTCATATTTTTTGGAGATAGTCAAATATTTGGGTAAAAATTGAATACAATAGAATTATACGGTGTGGGTTTTGATTTCATAATCACCCTAAAGTGATGTAAAATATTCCACAAAAGTTATCCATGAAAAAAATTATATTTATAGTTTAAAATAACGTGTCTTCAAGATATTATATTAATTTTAAATATCCTTATTGAATCCTCCAAAACCTATTTTACATATTAAGGTACTAATGATATTCTACATAAACATAAATCATTTACACATCACCAAGGTATTATTTTGGTGATAATGGTTCATAAAAATTTAATTTAATAAAATCCACATTAATTTGGTCGAATTCATATCAAAAAACAGATGGATGATTTGCGGTTTTGATTAAATTTCATATAGATTCCAAAATATATGTTCAGAAATTAATAAATTACTCTCCAATAATTTTTTATATAAACCCACTGTACTACCAATTTATAATCCCTAAAAGACTTGGATTCAATCATTACTCTACATACCCCTCTATAGAGTCCCACATGGGTCTCAATAATTTTAAGAAGATCTTTCCAATATATTGGAATAACTATCTCAAGGTAAGGGATCCTTGTTTTCTCTTCTATATTAAAGAACCTAATTTATATTCTGCAACCTATTTTTTTATTTTTTATATTGGGGAATGATTTCACATAACCCTCTTAATTATATTCTAATTTATAATGTTTTTAAATATTTATATAACTCTCATTAAGCACACCCATTAACCATTACATACAAATGTTATGCTACTACGATTCTCTTATGATTATTTCATGCCAAACTGTTTTGTTGTGAATACCCTACATTATTTCCACTTCATTATATTAAATTAAATTTAAATATCCTTAGTAGATTGGGTAAGTTCATTTACATAAAACCCACTACTTGATCATGAGAGAAACAATTACTAAAGGAATCATTATGTTCTATGATTCGTGTGGAACAATTATGCTTGTATATGAAATGAGAATGATGGGTGCACCCTTACAACACTCCATTGCATTGAAAAATGATTTAGCCTCATGAGATGTAATTTATAGAATTTTTGAGTAATCCAAATCTATTATTGGGATTTTTCATAATATTATGATATCCTTGTTGTTATCCTTAACCAATGTTTATTTTTTAATGTTTAATGTTATCGCCAAATTCCCATATTGCATTTATGTAATCTTGTTTTATCATTACATATTTCCCATGATTGCAATTCTCACTTATAATATGTTACTATGAGATGCCTATTGGATCTCTTGTAATGATTTAAATTATTTGTTTCTCTATTTATTCATTTACTGGTATTTATAGATCACCCCTTACCTATGCATATCCCATGGTTTTGAAGTGTACTTTTAAAAGGATAATAGAACTTTAGTATCATATTTAGGAAATTTTTAATAATGTTGATATATCAATGTTCAATGTTGATGTTCTATGTAACTAATTTCTAAAATACACTAGGTTTCATGATAGTTTGGGAATGTAAAAATTGTACCTTTATGAAATAAATCATTAAATAAAGTGTTTGAAAATATTTTTAATCATGGGAAGTATAATTATTTGTTCATGTTATCACTATTAATGTTATATACTTTGACCATACTAAGAAATTTCTAATTGAGGACAGGAATAGACAAATATATGTTAGAGGGATTCATATTTTACTTTGACTAGTTTGATATTACCAATGATTTTTTTAGAAACTTCTCATAAATTTTAAACCTACCTACATAGTTGACTAGAAAAAGTGTAATGTTTTTGTGAAAAAGGGAATGTGAAATTAACTTTAATGTTTTAAAAAGAGTCTTATAAATACACTAGTCCTCACACATTCGTTATGTGGGGAAGTTTTTATAGTATATAAAGATTATTCAAAATAGGGTTTGGGATATGTTCTAATACAAAATATCAATGTCATAGCCCATTACTCTCGGAAGTTGAAAGTTCATGAGTTGATCTATCCAACATTTGTTCTACTATTAGAAGAATTAATATTTTCATTTATAAAAGAGTCATTATCACTATAGGAGAAGGTTTGAAATATATATCAATCAAAAGAGTCTCAAATATATATTTACATAATTAAAACATAATATAGGCCATAAAGGTGGTTATTTATGATCATGTACAATGAATTAGGACTCCATTACCATCCTAGGAAGAAACATAATGTAGAAGATGATATAAGTTGAGTAGATCTAGAAACTCTATCAATAATGAGAATTAATGAGGATCTGATCTTATTATATTTTAAATATATGGACATGAGATTCATAAAAGAAGGATACTCCTCATTTAATTCTGAAATGATTGCTCAACCATCCATTTTTGATAAGAAATGTTATTCTTATTTAGGTGATCTGGAAATTCATAAGAAGGTGATTACTATAAAAAATTTAAATCCTCATAGTTCTAAATTGATGAAGAAGAATTTATAAGATTAGGTTGTTTGATAATGGTGCCATAAAATCTCTAGATAAAGAATGATAAATTGAATGATTCATATAGATAAAGCTTTTCCATCTATCTAGGGATCAAAAAGAATTTTTGAGATCTCAAAGTGCACTTTTAGTGGGACAATACGAGGAAGGAGATCAATGAATATGCATCAATGTTTCTGGTATGTCTGCTAGAGAAGGATAAATGGAATAATTATAATGGGATGATGTAACCATCACCCATACTAATATTGAAATGGGGAAAAATCACTATAGAAATAATTACTAGTATTAAAGTGACAAAAATAGGACATAATGTCATATTGGTTGTGGTGGAACATATTAAAAAGAAAAAATACACATTAATATTTTTATGGGACTTTCCAAAAAAACAAATAGAAACGACATACATCAAAGTGTGGATGAGGCTTAATAGAAAACCACTGTTGATTATCTTTGACTGAGACCCAATATTTTCCCTTACATTATAGAAGAGTATCCAACATGATCTATATACTTAGTTGAAATTAAATATATTTTATCACCCCAGCCAAACTATATCCAATCTCAATGGACTATTTATACACTGGAACCCATATATTGATCATGGTTGATATACTTAAAAGGAGTAAGGGATGTACATCTTCTTCTTGTCATTTTCTCATACAATAATATTTTTCACTCAAGTTGCCAAATAGATCCATAGAAAGCACTTTTTGGGATGAGATATATAGAACCTACTTGTTGGGGAAAATACAGTGAATCCATACTATTACGACCTAAAATGGTTTAGGAAGTGAGAAAATGTTAAAGATCATACAACAATAGATTAAGACAACTCAGACACTGTAGAAGAGCTGTTATGATATTAATCAATAGAACCTAGTGTTTTAGGACAGATATAAAGTGTTTTTTCACATATATCCATGGGAGAGAGTCCTGATATTTTATAATATGGGTATTTTATATGACTGAATCATACATTTCGTTAATATTATTAATAAAATAATTCATGTATGTTATCTACTAGCACTCCCAAAAATGCATTCCCATGTACACAACATATTCCATGTATCCCTATTGATGATGTATATACTACATACTTCACATGTATTGAATTTTGTTCTATTATAGATATTAAATGACCTCTATTTTGGGGAGAAGGTGGTGATGTTCTTAGACCGTACATATACTGTTCTATGAAACAAAACATGTTATCTAGTCCATGTATTATCAATGATTTATAAATATGATGGGGTGAAATAATAACTAAAGAAATCAATGATGAATAAATTCCCTCATATATTTTCACCTTATTATATATCATAAAAATTCAAGAGAGAGATTTTATAAGGGGGAAAAATGTGAAACCATTTGTTTTAAAAAAAACTATGTTCGATAGTGTATACGACACATAACATCAAGAAAAAAATAATGAAATACTGTCATTAAAATATGACCATTATAAATTATACAGTATATTTATAGGTATGAATATGTTTAAATCATTTAGGATATATATATATATATATATATTACTCACATTTTAGAAAACATAGGTAAATAACCAGCCATTTTTTCGACGAAATTTAATTATTCAAAACATATTTTCTTTTATTTTTTTTACTTTTTTGAGATAATATTATAATTAAAATATAGAAAATTAATAAATAGTATTTTAAAAAAAGGATACCATTTAAAAATCAGAATATATTAATTATCATATGGGGAAATTTTTAGATTTTGCAAGAAAAATATTATTTTTCTTTTAATAGTGAAAAATACATCTTTTGTAAAACATGATATTATGTTCAATAAATAAATTAATTAGTAAATAAAATTATTCATTGAATTTTATTTCAAAATATAAAATAAGTATATATTTATATGTAATTTAATAAATTGTCTATTAATTATATTTTTACCAAATTTTGGAATAAGTACATATTTCTGGTCATCAGAACACATTTTTTTAAAATAATATATTATCATGTTTTTATAGTTTAATTTTAAATTAAAAAATAAAACCAAAATTTATTAAATTTTATAAAATTTATTTATTATTTTTTATTAGAATATTTTAAAATAGGTATTATGGTCAACATTGTTATTCACAATAATGAATAGTAAATCAATTAAAATTTTCCCCATTATTAATGTTAAAACATGTTTACTATTGGGGTAAACTAACGAGATAAATATTAAAATGGAAAAAATCAAAATTTTACTTTATTTGAATATTTAGAGCCTATATAATATATGTTTCTATAATATCTCATTATTTCTTCATGTGGTGTGAATAATATATTTTTAAATTTTATTTATTAAAAAAATTCCAATTGTATACACTCCACCACTTATAAAAGGAAATATCACCTATCATATAATACATAAAAATATGATTGTTCTATAATATACCTCTAAAATACCATATTTACAACCCTTCACACATACTAGAGGCCTTGGTTTTATTATGAAACCCTCATATGACAGATTTTTGTGTAAACATATAGATTTTTTTCTGAAAAATAGGGATCATACATAACCGATCAGTTTTGTATTATATTTTGTTCGGAATCATTAAAATATTGTTCAACCATAAAGATGTAATGAAATATTCATATACTAAATATAGTTATTTTATTATGTTAATTTTATATCATACACTATATAGACCCCATTTCTAGTATAATTGAGGTGGGTAATACATTATTATATTATTACTAAGTAACATCAATAACATTCCAAAGGGAAAAATAGTTTAGTAGATTTGGAAAATTAAATACAAAACTATTTATTAATTTAAAACATGAAAATAAATGAAACATAGTAAATCCATTTGAAACACCCATATTCTCCTAGACCATCCATTCATTTCCATCATAATATATATCAAGGAAACATAGAGAAATATAAATCATAATAATTGGGTGAGATCAGATGATCACTATGTTTAATAATACAAATAAATATCATAAATAATTATAAACAATAAGTAATTTTGAATAACTAAAAACAAATTCAACTAAAACAAAATCGTGAACATTATATGGATTGAATAATTGATGATAAAATAATTACATAAAAATAATAACATGAGAATAAAACTTTACATGGACATTATAATATTTGAATAATCTCATGGATTATCAATAGGAAATCTCATTATTATTAAATGAATAATATAGGACATCATAAACATACCGTCAAGGCTTCAACCAATACACCATAAATAATTAGGCAAGAGACCATCCAATAACCAAACCAGTATCTGTCATGACACCTAACAACATATCGAGGAGATAATGCGGTGCCCTACCATCACATAAGAAGTACAATTTATTACTCATATTAAATGGGTGATCCATAATAAAAATATACAATAATATTGGAACTACTGTATGAATTAACTTTCCCAAAATAGTAAACATAATCATAAACCATCAAGTGTAATATGATTAATGCTATCAAAATATCCCCTCTATAGTAAAACAGATTATAAAATATTCAATAAAATATGTTAGATGATATCATAAGATATCAAGCTACCTTAGTAATAACATTCCTCAATGGGTGCTAAAATAGATGAAAATAAATGAATTAAATCATTAAGAAATTCTTGTGAGAAATACCACTCTACTATGAAATAATTTATTAAAAAAACTGTTGGATTATAAAAGGAAAAACATAATTGAAAATATACTTAAAATCCAGTAATATATTCATGATTAAATTATTTTATAATTAATGTGGGTAATTGAAATGATTCCCTTCTAGTTAAAAACATTCTTTTTAGATTAGAAAAAAGAATCACATAATAAAGTATTTTTAAAAGAATTTGTTAGCATTAACCAATTGAATAAATTATTTATAACAGATGTAAACCATCATAAAACAAGTGGATATATATAATAATATATTAAAATGTCCTTTCACACATAACAATATTATTACAAAAGAAATAGAGTATAATTTTACCCCAAAGAATGAAAAAATTTGGTTAAGAATTCCCATACCACTTTGTAATCAGGCGAACCGTATGCCCAATAAAATTGAAGACCATCAAATGAACCATTAATTTACAAGAATATAAATAGATTCAGGGTATGATATATAAAAGGTCATTATATAATCCACACATATTATATAAGGGTTGAATATGGAATATTTCTCAGAGAAGGGAATGTGAAACGAGAAACAATTACCTTATGTATGAATGTGTTATGAACATAAATTTAATGTCCTGGATAATAAAATTTGACTCATTAATTACATAATTAAAAAAATCTTAAACATGTATTTTATTTATTATTATTTTATTATATTAATTTATTTCCATTTATATGAGTGATAATTATTAATTTATTTGTTCTCAGAGCTTTCATTCCATGGTTTTATGGTCAGTTCCCTTGAGTATAAATATAGAAGTTCTTGTCCAAATGGGTATAAATTATTTTGAAGTGAAATTATTTGGTATTAATAAACTTAATGATGGTTAACTGGTATCATATATCATTTTTATATATGGAATGAGGTTGATTTATTAGAAAAAACATTGATAAAAATATCTCAATTTATTTTCCTTTTTTCTGACTGTCTTGAATCTGAGTCATTTTATTTAATATTATATATTATATCAGTTTGATAACAAGATATATCATATAGTTTATATATTAATATATTCTTTATCTATAATAATGGTTTTATGACCATCCTTTATAATGGAAAGGGAAGATTAAAATTCATTATCCAAAAATGTAGTGAATGGATGCATTACAGAAAATGTTTTCATCTTTTAAATAAAAGGAGAAAAGAAGGGATTTTATTAAGGGTAATAAAATAAAACTATAAAATTAAAGTAGATATTTTATACTATAGTCTCAATGACACATTGGATAGGGGTTGTTATTATAGGACAAGAAAATAAAAAAATTTAAAAGAGAGAGAAGGGGGATTCTAACTTTAGAATATAGTCTCTTTTGGAACGTCCTTAACACACATGGATTTGGAATTTTGTTAATAATAATAGGTATTAAAAGTAGGGAATAATATTGTTAAGGTAACTGGGTAGAAGTTTGACATGTCTCATGGCTTATAACATGTGAGGCGAATGGGTGGTATTTATATGGACGAAGAGGGGTGTTTTTTGATTATTTTATTCAGTTTATTTTAGATTGGCTCGAGACTATCAATACTGTTTATTATAATGGCTAGTTAAAGTTAATAGTTCATTTTGTAATTAAATAATAGTTTACTACTTCAAAAATTAAAAAGAAAATCATTTATTTAACAGATAATTTATTTTACCTTAAATTACTATATTTCAATATTCATTAAAAATTAAACTATTTTATAAAAATCCTAGATATTCACCCTAACCATTTTCAATGGGTAAACATTAAAAATTGACTCCATTTTAGAAAAATAATTTCATTATATATGATAAATTTAAATTTTAAATTAAGTAATCATCTATTAAAAATATTGAGTTTAGAAGTATTAATCATTTTATGACACATTGGAAATTTTATTACGGTGTCATAAAATTATCATATAATCATAATGAAACCAAATATTTATTTATGAATATATTTTATGAAATAAAATTTCTGGAAATTCATTATATTTATTTTCAAAATGTAAATAAATATTTACATTTCACAAAAATATCAACACATCAATTATCATTTTTAAAACATTTATTAAATTATTTCATGATATAAATATGTCATATTTTCATTTTTTTAAGATCTAAATATTATTTATAAATTCATAGGTGGGGCTTTTTTTATTATAATGGAAATATTACTATACCTAACAATCATATTATTATTCCCATGGTCTTGTTAATATTTAGTGGTATGTCACAGTTTGTTTACGCTAAGTGTTTCATGTATCTTATGCCAACAAATAAATTGAATTTATTTTAGAAGATAAGTTCCATAAAATATTGGGGTGCTACATTATGCCATCATATAATAAATTGAATCCTTTAAATTTAATATTTATTGTTGGAAATCTTGGAACTTTCAATTTAAAATACCCTTGTGTAAATCCCACATCGTCATCATGGTTAATAATACATCCTCTTAAATAAAGGTAATGAAAAATGCGACGACACTACAAACATAGGTTTCCCTTTCGGAGAACATTATAGGGAATTGAAAACAAGTTCAGGGATATAAAATATAACTATAATGTTATGATGGATAGTGATAGAGAAAAGATTCAATAAAATTTTCTCAATTCTCAAAAAATTTAAATTTCGAAGACATTAATAGACCATTGATTTGGTAGGAAAAATATTAAACAGATATATATTTGTTTCAAAATAATTATCCAAGATTTAATGAAATATTTTAATATATAGATGGGAACATTAAAAAATAAACCTAAATGTTTAATTTCAATTTAATAATTAAAATATCATTTTTGGGTTATGCTTTGATCTATCTCCACTTCATTTTTTAAATGAGAAGATGGATATTCAAGATAAATTGTTCGGCCAAAAAAACATTGATCAAACTATCTATAAGACATTCTCTTTCCATTTGAATATTTATGAATAAAAAAATTTCTATAACATGTTATCCAATATTATAAAACATACTTTATCATAAGTTAAACATAATATATTCTTTTGGTTGTTACGATAAAACTCATTCAAAATAAATTTTTACAAATTCAATGTCAAAAAATTTAGAATAAAGGTCATTAAATTTAAAAAATAAACATTGGATAATATTTCCACAAATAATGTAGAACTTTTTTTCACATAACAATTATAAGAATACCATAGTATCCTTTAAAATTTAATGAAACCTGCTTGTTTCCATGATTAAAATCTCATCTTGTTGAATATATGCAAAAAATTTAAAAATATAATATTTATAGCATAACATAAACAATCATATCACTAACAACCATCATGGTCACAAATATTATCACATAAACATATTTTTATTATTATATCAATGTTAAATATATATTTATTGTTATATTTCCCAAATGATGTGTTTTTTAAAAGATCAACTTACAAAAAATCGCTTCTCTTGATTATCAGTTCTATTGATCACATGCATCCAATTATTTAAAGAAGAATTATTATATTAAAATATTTATATTTGTCATGTTTTTTATTACAATAATACCATTTATATAATAATTTTACATTATAATTATTTAATATAAAAACCGAAATACATTAATAATTCCACATTGACTGTACTAACAACACAAGCTTAACATTGAGATATTTACTTCTAAGTTATATTCAGTTGAGATATGTGACATTCATTTTCATAGTTCCCCATATAATTATAGTTGAATAATTAGAAAAATTATTTATTTCCATTTTAATCACGAGTCTTGAGTCCCTTCACTCTTTATTTATAGAAAAATCATTTTTCCTTAAATCATGTATTTCGGTGTTACCTTCTATAATTATGACATGTGGGGAAATACTTATTTACCTTATTCCCTTCATCAATAATTTTATTAATCATATTTTTTTCACTTTTAAACAATAGTTTTTATAAAACATGTAGAATTTTTTCCCTTCAATGATATAACAAAATACTACATCCTCATATGATGAAAATATTTGGGAGAGTAGTTCCCTTTGAAGGATTTTATTTATACCACAAATGAAATATTAAATCTTAATAATTAAATTTCATATGTAGTTTTCATCATTATATGATAACCTAATAAAGTTGGATTCATACATATAAACATTATAATCTCCATTCTGTATTATAATAATGAATTGTCTCTAAATATCTACTCGATGGTCATAGTGGAAATATTTTCCATAAAAATATCCTTAAAATCATTCCATTCAATGTTTGAAATTTCTTCCTCGTATATTATGTTTAGATCTAATAACCACTATTGATCCACATCTCCCAAGAGATAATAATATTCCAGGATAACCTCCTCTCATTCATTAGAATCTGAAGTGTGAAATATATTCTCTAAATAACTTATACATTTATCAAATACAAATGGGTTTTTATTCCCATATAATGATAGAGGTTTGTTTCACATAATGTGGCCTTTCATTATTACACTAAGCTATGGATCACGCATTATAATTAATGTACGATTATTTTATATAAACTAGATCAGTTCCCCTAGTATAGTTATAAGTAGTTTATCTTAATTTGCAACTCTATATCTAACATCCTTACCTTGAATAAGAGGCAAATCCCTATATAAAATAAGTTCATTTATATAAATTCAATTCCATACACGAGGTTGAATTTATAAAAATGGGATCCAGTATATTATATTTAGAAATTTTAAAACATTTCAAACAATTAAAAAATATAAGTATCTCAAATCTCAAAATCTTAAGCATAGTTACTTTAGGAATGTTCCAAAAGTAAATTATTTGGTTATATTTCCCAAATCTGAGTCTTCATAAATCTAATTTAAAATGTTTCTACTAAACATGCTTTGATACCAATTACAATGAACCAATCTCTTATATCCCATAAATTGTTTCACTTTATTACATTGGTACATGGTAGAAGCAATCCCATCCCAATGCGATGAATAGTTTGGTATCTATATAATACTAGATTAAAATATATGTATTACATTATATATATAAATGAAATAAAACATAATATATGAATTTGAAACACTCTTATTTCCCTATATTATCACTTCATAGTAATTATAATACAGATCTAGGATTTCTGGGGAATAATAAAATAAAATAAAGAGGTGAGTTCATAATTTTATTAAGGATCAGTATACAAAAATAATCAATAAAAAATAAACATAAATAATAGTAAAGGTGAATCCCAAAAAATACATTCTATGAAAACATAATCTTGATATCAATATGGAATGAATACAATATGATCAAATAATTGCATATAAATAGTCACATGCGAATGAAAAATATCAATGGATATTAAACTAGTCAAATAATCACATTAATTATCAATAAATAATATCAACATGATGGAATTCATAATGCAAGAAATGACAAGCATACAATAATTAAATTGACAAATAACCATACTTAATCATGTAAGACATCATTTAATACCCAAACTAGTATGTATCCTGAGGTCTATTAATGCATTAAGGGGATATAGTAGGCCTCACCCATCAATTAATAATTCAAATGCATCCCCTCTTAAAAAAGGGGTGAAACATATATAACATATAAATTCTTATTGAAAATAGAAAATGAAAAAACATTCCCAAAAAAATAACATAATCAAAAACCATCTATTGTAATATGATGAATGGTATCAAAATAAAAAATATACAGTCAAAAAAATCATAAACAATTTAATAGAAATGATATATGGTATAATAAGAATTAACCCTCAATTATTAATATGATCCATAAAATGGTTTTGACATATATAAAAGTAAGCTAATAATATCATTGAATAAATCTTGCGGGAAATACCAATTTACTTTGAAAAAAATTATTTAAAAAGATATAGAAATATAAAAAAATTATTTAAAAAAACATTTTAAAATTTAAATTATTTCTTAATTCATCGATACATCATGAATTCGGGAAAATATAGTCATTCCATTTAGGTATATATAACATTTCTTTTAAATTTTCAAAATGATTCATTTAAAAGATATTTTTTTAAAATAAAATCTGACATTAAACCAAATTGATATATTATGTGTATCAGCTATTAATACACATAATCTAGTGGAAATAAAACAAGATTTCATGTATAATCATATCATGGTATAACAAATGGAGGTAATGTTTAACCCAAATAATGAATAATTGGGTTTAGATTACCCTTACCACATTGTAATCTGTCCAACTGTATGCCCCATAAAATTAATTATAATCAAATGAAAAATTGATTAAATAAAGATAATTAAACTAATTATATGATATATTAAGTTTAAATATTAACACCATAAAAAAATTATATTTTTTGAATAAGGAATATATCACTTAGATGTGAAAGTTAGACGATAAACCCGTACCTTATGTCCCAAATAATTATTCTCTTGTACTTATTGAATTATATAATAAAATTATATTAATAAAGATACTATTAAAAATATGTTTTATTTCTTATAATTTTATTAAATTCATTTATGATAATTTCTCTGTGTTATAGTTGTAGATTTTTTTTTGTTCTGGGAGAGTTTGTTTCATGGTTTTGTGGTCGGTTCCCTTGTGTAGAAATATTGGAGTTCTTTTGAAATGGGAACACTTCTTCAGATGTAAAATTATTTAGTATTATTGAAAATTAAATAGTTTAAGTGGTTTACTAAAAAAAATTATATGTTTCGAGGATGATTAATTAGATAATGTGTTGATGAAAATGACTTAAATTTTTTTCAATGTTTTTTTGACCAACAACAACATCAGTCATTTTATTGATATTATGTTTCTATATTTGTTCCAAAACATGATATGACTTAATAATATGTATATTTAAATTTTATTTATCCAAAATAATTCTTTTTTGACCATCCATTATGGAGTTAATGGAATATAAAAAATAATCATCAATGAAGGAGGTAAATCAACACATCAGATATAATATTTTCATTTATAAAATAAAATGATATGAGAAGTTTTTTTATTATTGGTAATACATTATAAAAATATAATTATAGAATATATTGTATATTTTAGTAACCATATCATATTGGATAAGGGATTTGAGTAGAGGATAAGAAAAGAAATAATGTTTAAAGTGAATGAATGCTGATTTTACATTTTGAATATCATCTACATGGGTACCTCCTCAAGAAATTTGTATTTGGTCTTTTGATGATAAAAAAAGTATCGGTTTTAGGGAAAATTATTTGGAAGGATATAGGTAATAATTTAGGCAGACATCCTAGCTTGGAATGTGTGAGGAGAAGGGGTTGTTAGGGGTGGAATTTATAGGAGTGAAGAGACTTGTTTTTTTAAATTTTTTCATTTATTTATTACCTTTCCTCAACAATGTCAATAATTTTATAATTCTTAATTAGTACAAGTAATATTAAACGAGATTTTGATCTCTGGGTTATTACATTATAATTGGATAAAAAATTCATGTATTAAACATAAAATGTTAAAAACCATAAATTATAATATTTCATTATTCATTAAAAGTCAAATATTTTAGAAAAATTAGAAAAATTCACCTCATACATTTAATGACATGTAGATTTAAAAATTGGGATCCTTTTTATTAGAATATGTTTCTAAACAAGATAAATTTTCCTTTTAAATAAAATCATCATTTACATGAAAATGTAATAATTTTAATATTATAAATGATTTTATGACTCTTTGAAAAATTAATTATAGTCTCAGAAAATTATTTTATAATTATAATAAAATTAAATACTAATTAATGAATATATATCAGGAAAATAATTTTTTTAATTCACTATATTAATTAAAAAATGAAAAATAAATATCTATGTTTTAAATAAATACCAACACATAAATTATCATTTTTAAAAGATTTATTTACATATTCTTGATATACCTATATCATATATTCATTTATCATATTCATATATTTTATTTATACTTTCATAGTTTATTTTATTATTTTAATTGTTAAACTTATATTCCAAGTTGTCACATTACTATTCCAATTGTTATGTTGATATTTAATTGTATATCATGGTTCGTTTAATTTTTGTTTTTCATACAATGTAATTTATCAAATAAATATATTTTTTAATGATGATACATACCATAAAATATTTTGGTAAAATATATATCTATATCTTCATCCATAAAATGGGAATCAAATCCATTGTTTGTGAGAAGAAAAATCTACTACCCCAAGAACCAATGTAATTTTGATACCATCATCTCCAATTATGTATTATTATAATGATTGATTTAATATATATATATATATTATTCATGAAATATTTATAATTTTGGAAATGTAGTATATTATAAATTTTCATACAAATCAATTCATTGGAAGGTGATAAAATCATTCATGCACATGTTTGGATTACCATCTCCACAAAGCGATGTGATTAAGTATTCATTATTGTATCACATGGATGGTATATATAATTCTATCTATAGAAATATTATGATATATATGATATAATTATGATCTGGTATTGGTGAAATATTTCTTACCTTAATTTTATCAGGACTTATAAAAATATTAGATGTTTCTTATGCATGTGTATGACCTACCATATACATGATTGTAACCTAAAACATTTTTCATAAATGTATTTCATGATTAGATATAAATGTATAATTTTTTTATAAAAAATTTTATTTTTCATTATGATTATTTTAATGATGAGGAAATAATAATTTATTTGACAATAGTGAAATTTTCAATGTGATTTTGGATATATGAGCTGAATGTTGCCAAAACCTCTAATAGGAACCTTGATGAATATGTAGTTGTATATAACAAGAGAATAAAGAAAACAATATGAATAATAAACATGAAAATGTTATTAAACTTTTAAATAATAAAGATAAATTTATTTTTCTTAAATATATACAATTTTAGTGACAAGTCGGACTCAAGGTAAGGGATATCTCTAAACAACAATTTTTTTGGGTTATAACCTTTCACTGTCTAACTCAATTTATCACACTCTTTAATTTAATGGAACACTTATAAAGTATATTTTTTATCCTATCACATATATACTTATCATATTATCCTTTACTTTAATGTTATTATAGGTTCCTTATGATCATTTACAAAATTCCTTCTTTAAGAAATCACTTTTTATTTTGATGTGATAAAATATTATGTATCCCCTTTATGTTTTATCTATTAATACATATATTAATAACTTATTATGGATCTAATTTATTTGTAGGAAAAATAATGAAATTTTTGTAATGTTTACACTAATACATCACTCGAATACATTGACTAATTCTTTTCGCCCAAAAAAATTTATGTAAGGTATTATAGTGTAAACTGAATATATGATGGGACTCTCTCCACCATGTGATCATTTCTTGGAAGTTAACACTGTCATATTCCTTTGAAATGATTTTTTTTATTTTTCATTTCATATTAATACATATGATTATGATACCATGTCATTTATGTTAATCCCCTCTGTTATTTCATATGAGATATCTCATTTATGATATCATGTTAAACCTTTCAATCATATGCTTTATGTCTTTATCAGGTTTATTCCCTAACTGGGATTTTTAGCTCACCCATTTTTTCTATGTATTATCTAATTTATCCCATCTAGTTGTAGGAGATAAAATATTTTTAATACCTCAATATGGATATTAAAATAAAACTGTTTTATTTTAGTGTCATTTTGTTGTATTATGAATCTAGTCTCCCAAAAAACATGGATTTTCTATCATTTTTTTGTATTAATTATTATTAATGTTAAAAACCATTTAGTAATATTTATAAAAAATTAGATATATATTTATTTAATTAGAAAATATAATTTTTGTAAAATCATTAATGTTATGATATGTAAAATTAGTTAAACTATTAATAATTGTTCAATGAATTACATCATTAATTCAATCTTTTAAAACAAGTATGCTAAAAAAGAAATTTTTTATTCAAATTATATAATATATAATTATCCATTACATATTTTTTTAAATCCTTTAAAATTATTATATATAAAAATAATAAAGAGTAAATGATACAATTATGCTACGAGTGAATTGATATTTCAACTCAATCGCCTCATTAACACCCACTAAACATAATATGTTCATGTTTACATTGGTTTGACCACCGAATAGAATAATTATATGAATTTACATAAGGGATAAATATGAGAAATTAAATATCAATATAATAGGATATAAATATCTAATTTTGTTTTTTTGTATAGTTATATGAACATTTAACTCATTAATTAAGAAACTACAAATTCTTTATTAAGAATCATTGATGTAATATTATTATTGATTTCATATTTTAGGATAAATTATTAAAAAATCATGATAAAAAATTAAATCATAATAGATCATTATAATTTATCTTTTATAGTAACATTAATTGTACTGTAATTATGAACTTTAGATGATGAATAAATACTTAGACTACTCTTACAAAACATGTGTTAGTCATTAATATTATAAACATATGATGTGTGAAATATGTAAAAACTCACCAAAATATATATATATATAGTTATTATAATTGAGTAATATTATTGGTAATATTTAGAAATAATTTAATCATGTATATAATCTATATACACAATTTAATTCATTAAGATTATTTATTTATGTGTAGAAATAATCAAGACCAATTTAATTGTTTTCATCTAAAAAATTCATCTCCTTGAGACATTTTTTCTATTATGGACTGGAATTAATTTATATAGTGTATATAATTCATATTTTATATATTTTATTGTAAAATACGTTTAATACATGATACTTTAATTCAAATTTAATTCACTATCTTTCAATAAGTTTTTTATTTAAGTGATCCTCATATCTGAAGGGTTTTTATGGACTCCAAGAATTTTTTAAAAGTCATAATCACTCTACATATATTATAATCCTTCAAAGTTGATTTATCATACCCAATAAAGATTTTATATTTCATATAATTCATAATTTATTGGGAAATTATGTTTCAAACTGATTCCTAATGAATTGTAGAATCTATTTAATTGTTAAGGAAAATTCCCATATCTTGTAATATTGTTTTTCCCTATATCATTGTTTTTACATCCCACAAATGTTAACATTTCCCTATGGGAAAATAAAATTTTATTTATCTTCAATGATCATTATATTCCATTTCAATCATTTTAGATAAAGAATATTTTCAGTTTTATTATATGATTTGGGTTATCAAAAATAGTATTTCAAAATGATTAAAAGGTTTTCAATCCTTTCAAAATAAAATGTTTTATCTTCCTTCAACCATTTTTTGATAACTTTTATAACATTTCAGATATTTACTATTGTATATTATTTTCAAAAAGTTAATGTTTTCTAATGTAATTCACTTATTATTTTTGAAAATAACCTTCCAATGTAACTATAAATTATTCTATTATGACAGTATTTAAAATAATTCTCAAAATAATCTTTATAGTGTTCACCACCATATTCTCATTTATATCAAAAGGATTTATTCATATGGAAATTATTTATGAGGAATCAAGTTAAAGTTGTTCATAATAAATACTATATTGGGGTTATTAATTTTTTTTGTATTAAATATTAATATTCTGGGCATAAATTTATGCTATTCCACCCTAAATGATTATGAAACCCCATTTTCATTTCCATGTATTTTAAATTTACTTGGTATAATATGTTCTATTATGAAGTGGGGATAAATCAGTGGCAATATTATACTATTTATTTCCACATCTGAATTAACCAATATAAATTATTAATGTTTTAAATCATTTTAAACCATATAATTGTCAACCGTACGTGGAATTCTATATTTGGATACAAAAATAGAGAACACAATCTTTACATGGTTGTCCCCCATTGTGGGTGGGTACATACCTTCACTAGACACTCTTTTCGGACCATTGAAATTAAAAATAAGATGATGTAGTGAAATTTGATCCATAATTAATTAGAATTATTATATCACCTGATATATTATTATAATCACTCTAATTAGTTAAAAATATTCATTTGGAAAAAAGGAAAAATAAGTTGAAAAAAAAATTCTTCCTAACTCAGTGAAATTATTAGGAATATTCACTTTCTAATGTCTCTGTCGGGTATCTCAATCCGGTACACCTTCTACCATTTCCTAGTATACTACTTTTGATGTTCCTCAAGAGAAAAATCCTTTAATATATCAATTATCCAATAAATAAAATAATTTTTTCACACAAACTATTTAGAATATCTGTCCAATACAACCCTTTTATAATATATAAAAGCCAATGTATCTAATTGGCCCCTATATCCAACATCATTTCTCACTATAAAAATGGATTATCTACTTATACATCAACTAGAAGTACATATGGGTTGAAACACAAAATTATATGAATTATTCAATGAATCACATTTTTCATGTAAGAATAGTAAAAGTATGAGTTGTACAAACACCATTTTATTTAGGCTCTCATTTGGGGGAAAAGGTGGGAACTGAAATATGTTTTTTCATTTGACCAATACTCAACAAATAAAACCTTTATCATAACATCATTGGACGAATATAAAATATATTAAATTTTATTGAATCTTATTATAAACTCAAAACCTATTTTATCTCTTTCAACTTCCTTAATATTGAATTTTTGAAAACCCCTCAAACTTTTTATTCCTTAGTGGGAAAATAATTATTGATTGAACATTGTTTTATCCAAATTATAAAGGAAATTAAAAATATTTTAAATGAATCCCAAAAATCCATCCATTGAGTGTTCTTATAATGACTTCATAAGAAACTTCTTTATAGACTGTGGTTTTTCTATCCGATGAACTTCTTCTCTTTCTCTAACAAGTGATCTTCTTTGTTCAATTCCATTCTATTTCATCATCGTTAACTAATTCACTTGGTTTGATGGATTAATTATTTCTTCAATCATGTCTCTTCTAATAACATCAATAACCAAAAGTTGACATGGATTGTCTCTACATACATGATTCACAAAGAATATACATGTAATAAATCATAGAATCTTCTTATTGATGACACAATTATGATTATTTTTTACTAGTCATGTTAGTATTTGTATAGTGTTTCACTAATTATAATTTTTAACTAATTTATTTAATCTGAATGCATACATACCAAAAATACCATCATTAATATATAACTTTGAACTTTCAACAATATGTATAAGAACCCCTGAACCTTTATATCACACCTTTCTATGTCGTAGAACACCATCAATTGGCCGTTATAAATGTTTTCAAAATGAAACTCGGAGTATGTCAGTCTGATGATCCTCATAAATATTTGTGTGACCTATTCTTCACATGGATAGTTAAAGCATCTTTCTAATAAAAAATTTTCCAATGAATCTTTACCGGATGGAGTCAATCTGATCTAATTCATTAAAAAAATTTCTCCATGATTTCAAAACTATTATATTTGCACGATATGTAAAATCATCTATGTAAAATATTCACAATCAATTCCGTACACCATGTCCATCGAAAGTAGTGGCATGATCTTTTTTCTACCACATAGACATACAATTATATTTATTCACTTTTTAAAAGTTCATAAAAAATCCATAAGATATAAAAAATGCAAACCACTATTTCATAACATTATCTCTAGTCTGTTAGTTAAAATTTTATAACCTCAAAATTTGTACAAAACCGTCATCGATTGTGGGTTTTTTAGGTATTTAGGAACATGAATAATGGTACAACATCTTCTAATTTTAGTATTTCATCCTAACACGGTCAAGTGTAAAATTATTATCCTCCTATACAACTTTATTAGAAAAACATTCTCAATAACTCCAGCAACACCTTCTTATAATAGGTAAATAATGTTTCATAATATGGTATGCTTACAATAAATAAAACACATGATTGAAACATCTAAAAGGATCTTCAATATACATATTCAAAATTATTAAGACTATTAAAAACATCTTTAATTTTTTTAAAATATATTTTATCACTATTTTGTTAGACCACATCCTATGTCATAGAGAATACCCTGACTCCACAGTAATAGATAAATCTACATATTTAGAGGTATTACACCCTATAGTGAGAATAATTTTTTTGTATCCATGATATGATAAACACACCTCAATATTTTTTTTCTCTCCCCCTTAATTTGATGTAAATATAATTAGATTTATAAAATAATGTTATTCATACCTTCTTATAATGTTAATCTATTGTCCATGTTTAAAAAATTGGTCAAAAGGATGGTGGTATAAATTTAAATTTGATATTTATAAAATCATATTTGAATTGTGAAAAAACTTTTAAAGCACAAATTGATAAAATATTTTTTTGGAAATGATTTAGTTAAAAAAATCAGAAGGTTTATATTTTTTGAAAATATAATCAAAAATAACAAATCTATATATATAATTATGTTTTATAGAATAATACTTAATATAAATGTACAATATCAAAGAATTTTTTACAGAGTTTTGTAAATATAAATATAAATTTTGTTATGATAAATAATATTCAATAGTTTATAAACAATCACCCTAGAAAATTCCATATAAAGATTCACCCATAACATTTGTATCCAATCAAAGGTGGTGGAAAAAATTTTATTTCTATTGGATTCAATGTAAAAAACATTATTTATTGATTCCCCATATATAAAAACATTTTATAAATAGGAATTTTAACACAATTTTTGATTTTATATAATTATAATCATAAAATTTATCAAAACTAGTAATCCCAATAATGTTTAACTCATTATATATTTTATACGTTTTCCTATTATTTTAGGTTCCATTAACATACCTAATAATTATTCCAGCTACCAATATGTGTGAATACCTTTAATCAATATGATATCTTCCATATAAAATAATATTATATAAATTGGATAGTATTGATATATTAAGATTTTGTTATGTTCCTATCAAATTGAAGAAGTATTTCAATTTAACACCTTTTCTAGATTCATCTATACTCAACATCGTTCCCACAAGGATATGAGTATAATATACATTATAATATTCTATGGTAATAATTTATAATAATTTATGGGAAAAAATTTATTAAGATAAAATTATGGACCTACAATATTGTTAAACATGTAATCTCAGAAAGATGGTTACTCTCCAAACATAAACATCTCCATTTTCTTATTTATTTTCCTAGTAAATTATTCACATGTTTTATCCCTATCACCTAATAAAGTCATCAATTTTTCAATTTTGAAAATATTATTTATCATCCATTAAATAGACTTTAAAAAAAATATAAAATATCTTCCTAGAATATTATTATTATTTCAAGTATTGAAATAGAGGAAAATGTTTCCTCATTTTCATCATGGTCAACTATGGTGTAACCTTTATAAACAAGTTTATATTTGTTTCACAAAATTTCATCATGTTCATTCAGATTATTTATGAACAAAAAATTTGTACATATAACATTTTTTCCTTCCTATCCTAGAAATATTTCCCTTGTAACATTTTTTTCAATTTAATCGAACTCTTTATTCAAATTTGTTATCTACTCCTTAGGTTTAATTTACTCATAAAATATTTTTGGTAGACCTCTGAGACATGTGATATATGATTCTCTAATCTCACATTCAATTTCATCTATATTTGATACTTCTAATTTCAAATTATTGTTTCAGATTACATTAATATGTGCACTTTTTGTATGTTATGATATTTTCATTCCAACTCACTATCTTCATCCTACATGTGTCGAATGGTTGTTATCTTCAATTTTTCTATCTACATTAGATTTTTTCAATTTATCATCCAAAAAATACTACTTATCATACTTAATTATTTTTGTAAAGGTATTATTATTTTCATTTAATATCACATAATATGAATCAAAAAGCTTTTTTATATATTTTTCTAGCATGAATAACTTATTTCATCATTAGAGCGTCCCATTAAATATATTTCTTTAATATTTTTCCCAAAATTGTCTATAATGGTAATTTTTCATCTATTTAATAAATTTTGTAACATAAAAATTGATGTATTTCACTATATGATTTTTATTATACAAAATTTCAGAGTATATATATTTTTATTGAGCCCACAATAAACTTCAATTTTCTACGTAAACCGATATACATATAGCTTCCCCATTACAAAATATAAAACTTCTATATCCCAAAATAATAATTCTAACAATTTCACCAATATTTCATTTTTTTCATTTCCACTATTCATTTTTTGTGGTGATTTTGGAGAATAGTATAGGGTTTTGACTCCATGTTTCTTCAAATATGACTCCAAAACATTTTTTTATGCAATTATATTGTTAGTTCCCAAAACCACTTTTGAAACATCATAACCTCTCTTTAAGTTCAAATTTATGTTTTATAATCATTATGTCGGTCAAATGAACAAGGTCATAAATAATAGTAGTAAAGAAAATAAGAAATATTGGTTGATTTATGTCTCATAGACCTAAAATTATCTGAGTGAATGATCTAAAGTGTTCTGGTGAATTGTATTTAAAAAATATTCTATCTATTACTTAACAAAATTATTTATAGGGAATTTTTATAAAAGAAATATATATCATATTTTGTTGTGTTAATTATCTTACAATATATTACATAGAATGTTTTCCGATCGTTTTCTAGCCATGATTCCCTAGTTTTAAATGGTACTACTTATTTTCAACATGAACACTTATGTTTCTTGTGTTATAATGATCTCTAGTCGAGAATATATTTCAACAAGTAGTTTCATAATTTTTTACAATTTTTAAATCATTAAAATATAAAATAATAAAATATTATTTTATTATGGTTACTTAATTTCCATTATCACAATGTAGGAAAACTCTCAATAATTTTTCTCAGTCCCATCAACAAATAAAAGATCCTTCATTTTTAGTTTCTAAACATTATATTTAGTAGTTCATTTTCCTTTGATTTATAATAAACTATTATTTCCAAAAAATTAATCATTCAAATTATCTTTTTTCCTCCATTATATTTATATCTCCTATCATATGAGTGTAATATCCACTATCAATGATTGATGGTTTTTTATTTTGATAAAATTTAAAGCAGTCTCAACAGAAGGCACTCATTCTTGAATATTCTTCTTCCCAGCTTCATTTAATTCAAAAATATGAATATAGTTTCTATTGTTTTTTCTTTAATTATTTAGTGTTTTGAAATGGTTAGTCACATCTTCCAAAAAAAATTCTGGGAAATAAAAAAGGATTCTGTTTAAAAAAAAATAGCTTATGATGAATTTGGTTTTCTATCATCATGAAAATTTAGAAAGTTATAATATTTTCATCCACTATTTGTCCTCCTAAACTCATGAATATTACCACAGAGATATTTTTTGTAAAATAATTTATATTCTTATGACCATATACAGAAAAATACAAATAGTAAGCATTGAACTATAATGTGTTATAGGAAATTGATAATTCCCCATAAAAAGTTTGTTAAAGGTCAATGTTATCTTTAAATTCTATTTTCCCCAATCATGTAGAACCCTTTTAAAATTGATATTTCCAAATAATGTATGTTTTTTGTGTTTATAACATACATTCTGAATCCACGTTTTTGAAAAAAATTTCTATCATTTTCATTTCTAGTATAGCCAAAAGAACATTTATATTTAGCGGGTGTCTATTTTTGATGATACATGGTATGAGTTTTTATTTGTTTATTTCATTAACTATGAAGCCATGATTAAATATTTTATTATCATATATAAATTAATGTAATCCTAATGCAGTATTTTTTTGGTTTTAATAACATAACCTTTTTTAGCATCGAATTTCAAACGAATATCATAGTTCATATTATATTTCCCACCAACTTTTAGTTTGAGATTATTAATCTCCAAAACATACAACTCTTCCTTTTTAATGAAATAATTCATTCTAATAAACATGTTATCACATTCTTATTGCAAAATTTTATTTTGTTATGTTGGGTTTTATGTAAAATAGTGACCAAATTTATGATGTAAGTTGATGTTTTCATTAGGGTTCATCACCTTCTTATTATTCACTATATAAGGAATAATCATTTTTCTCAAAAATATCGATGAATCTTTTGAAAGTCACAATATTTTTATCTTATGAGGAATAATTTTTATTATAATTATTCATAAATTTTACCCTTAAAATAACTTTCCGTTTTTACAAGTGAACATTTTATAACATATAGTGGATTTTTCATCATCCTTTGATGTTTTTCTCCAACTCTTCTGTCAAGAATATTATTCAAAATCATCAATTTATCCTCCGTATTTGTTGTTATAAAAATTAATATAAAAATAAAAAATTCTTATGATCTTGAAGTAAATAATTTTTTATTTTTATTTTTTATACTTTAAATTAAATATATGATAATTTTTAGAGATAAGTGACATGGTTCTATAATTTTTTTGATCAGCGACTTCATTATTTATGATTCACTTAGTTACACAAACTTTCCTTCTTGTTTATGAAAAATCAAAAAATCATATTTTGTAAATAAATTTCATCCTTAATTTTTTTCTAATGCTAGAGTTCTGATTATATCATAAGAAATAATAATGTTATCTATTTCATCATTTGATATTTTATATTTTCCTTGTAATGTTCAATTTGTTTTAATTAACATGTATATAATGTTTCCCATGTGTTTCATAAAAATGGAATAATATTCCAAGAGACCTCTAAAACCATGGATGTTGTTAAAAAAAATACAATGAATTGTAAAGTAATCCTAAATACATTTATATCATACAAGTCTAATATATCAGAATGTGATTTTCCATATTTTTATATTCTTTTTTCACATTGATATTTTTCTCTAAGATAATTTTTTGTATATAATTTGTTTACCTTTGTTGAGACATATCACCAACATATAATCATTTTCTTAAATTGTTATTAGAATAGAATTTCATGGATTCCCATATGAATGATGGCAAATTTTTTCAAAACAAAATTATGATCATACTTATATGTGGTTGGAAATCCGATTATTTCATCATCAATTTCCAATAGGAAAAGATATCAAAGATAGGGTATCATTATGTTTTTACAAGCATGGATTTTTAATCCATAAATGATAGGAATAGTTCTAAATTTAGTTTAGTTGGGTTTATCCATTAGAATGATTAGAGAAGAGAAACCTTTTATTATGCCACTTTATGTTTCATAGGATTATAATATCCACTTATAAGAGTGGTGGTGGGTGTAGAATCAATGGGAATCTTTTACAATTTATTCCCTTGATGAAATTTAAACCTAAATTGTGTTATACTTTTAATTACATTTAAACTATAAAAACTCAATCAGAAATTGAATTATATTCTACATTTGTAAAGTACATCACCTAAGAGTTACATGGTTTACATTTATGTGGTTGAATATATCCAATACATAGAAACACTCATTAAGGAATGAAAATTAACTATAATATGAAAGAAATTAATTTGATAAAAATCCAGTTGGAATAAATCATCCTATATATAGGTAATTATACTATATTTCACTAGTTTGAATGTTTTCTTATCAAAAAGATCCATAAAATATAGAAACCCCTTATTATCATCATTATAAAATTCATCCAAAAATTTTCACTTCAATGTCTCCATCTAGAATCTCAATCTAGTGTTCTCTATTCCTCAATCTAGTTTACTTAATTGGTTCACATCTAGAGACAACACCCTTAATCTTTTCTATATCTAATAAAAAACTATACCACAAAATATATGGGAATCACTATCTACTAAAACCAATATTTGATATCATTGACTGATTCCATTGATAGATATCTCAAAATAGAACATATATTTCATAACATTTCTCAATAAAACTCGGTATGGTGTACTGATACATTAACCAAATGTAAAATTCATTTAAAACCCAATATACTATAAATTATACATTACATCAACTTATTGACATATGAAAAGTATTAGTATCGTTTTTATGTATAGAAATTTATATATTCACTCACCATGGAGAAAATAAAAAAACAAGAAAGTGTGATTTAGTTTAACCAAAAATAAAAAAAAATCAAGATTATAGTGAGTGAAAACTTTAAAAAATACCATTACATTATTTTTAATTCAAAAATTTAGAAATTTAATCCCAAAATATCTTGATACTAATTTTCTTTTAAATACTAGGTTCATATTATCTAAAATCCTACATAAAACATGGATTCATTATTTAATTTTCCATTATAAGATCCTAAAATCCACATAAAATTCTTAAACAGTAAAGGATATCCTACTAAATTCATAATGACACTTGTGGGATAAAAATCAAAATAAGGTAAATATATGATATAGAGGAATAACATGTGAGAGAAAGGAATAACATAATATCATAAAAGAGAAGGATTATAAGTAATCACATGGAAGAATAACCTAAATAAAATGTTATATCAGATCATGGAAACACATGAAATATTGCTGAAACATATAACATGCTACAAACATGAGTCAATTATAACTTCATAGACAATATTACATGGAGGAAAAATTGCATAATAGATTAGGTTTACTCCCCAGTCCCATATCTAACGTATCATAAAGCTATAACATTACACAATGTATTAAAGATATTTCTAGGTTAAACCCATCATAACATGTTAATTATTTATATTTAAAAAAAATAATTAAATAATAATGTATATCATAAGAATAACCTAATTAAATAAAATGGGTTGCATAATCATGCGTCATTTCATAATAAAATATAATGTCATAATGAAGGCATGTATTACACCATCCAAGGAAGGGAGAATAAGATTGATATTTTTTAGAGGTATATATATAGAATTTAATATAATTCCACGATATTATATATTATTTTTTGATAAACAGATAGATTTTTTAAAAAGAATGAAAAAAATCATGTGGAATATAACCTTTCCACATTAGAAATAAATTTGGAAAACATAAAATACATAAAATATTATAAAAATCCATTTAATTGAAAATATTTGTAGAAATATATAATTTTTGATTCAGTGAAAATAATATTCATGTCAATAGATAATAATTTTAAGTCATACATGTAAAAAATGATTCCTTTTACGTTTGTGTTAAATGTCAAGAAGTACCTCAATTGGAAAAAGACATGAATATTTATATAAATCAATATTCTTTAAATTAAAAAATCACAAAAATTAATGTAAAAACTCATATAATAATATATAATACATTATCAATCACTTTAAATAAAACACAATCATTGACCTAAGTGATAAATAAAGTCATTTTTTCATGAAAAAATTAATATTAATTTAATTAACCAGGAGAGTAAAATGGTAGTATTAGATTAATTTTTCAGTAATATACAGAGTGGAAAATGGAATTTTTTATTAAAAATGACCAAATATTTTCTAATATTGTAAAATCATGCATAAAAAATCTTGAATAAAATGTGATTTAAATATAAAACCTAACTGCCTTTGAAATATTTTAATAAAATAATAAATGAATGATGTAAATGAATTATAAAATAAAATATCATGAATTTTTAATTATTCATGATATTAACTTGAAATGGGTATTATTTCAATGGTATACAATAATTTAGGTGAAAAAATAACATATGTATTATCAAATAATATTTTGAGATGGAGCCCTTATCTCGAGACTGAATCGTCACATGCATTTATTATCCTCATGAATAGTAAATTTATTTTAATTTTTTAATTGATTAATAAATTATTCATATTTACTATTCATTTTGTTATATATTTTTACCACGTCATATTTAATTACATAACAAATAAATTTCAAAAAAATGTTCTTATGATAAATGATACATATGTCCAAAATTACATTGATAAGTTATCTATGGTAAAAACAATATTATCATTTCATCACATAAAAAATAAAAATCACAAAATAATAATAATTTTTATACATAATTTATAATTTTAATCCCATATATGAAATATGGGTATGAAAAACTAACTATGCTATAATCATGGAGACAATACATCGTATGTATGAATGATTAACATTTCAATGTTTCAATGATCGTGATTGAAAAAAGGTAAGTGTTATTTTATCTTTCTATAATGATATTTATTTTCTAAATATCATGTGATATTTTTTGAAACATGATTACATTTACAATCCAATTTATGTGTTAAAAAAACTGGTAACATCTCTTCACGAGGTGGTATTATTCCGTACAGATAAATAATATTATCATTTATTTAATTGATTGTAGGTTATGAAATATATAATATATTTATTACAAAAAAATTAATATTTTATAAATATAATATATAAAAATCAAATAAATACTAATATTTTTCCTAGAAGAGTGTTAGTGATAAAATTATCACATCACTTTGTGAAGCGGTAGTTCTTCATACACATGAGCGGTGTTATCAAATTTATTACAAAATGAAATTTAAGAAACAATATATGATATTATAAATAAATATGAATATTTATATCATAAATATAATATATATACATTTGATAAAACATTATATTAATCGATAATAAGTGGTGATGGAAAAATAATTACGTTATTTGGTGAGGGGTGTCAATTATACACATAATCAACAATTTCATTTCCCATTTGAGGGAGGACAATATGGTTGTATAAATTTCACATAACATAAAAATATATAATTATTTGTAATATATTTAGGTTATTATTTCCAAATGGTATAATAATATTTTAAGGATGTGGAAGAATAAATAATATAGAGTTCTCGATTAAGGATGTTTCAAATTCATTAGAAAAAATATATATGTTTTCAAAAAATGAATTTATAGGTTTAATTTATATTCAATTCAAGGAATCTATGATCGAAGGAGATAATTAAGGAAGTTACTGTGGAATTTATTCGAATAAATAGTGTGTTTTGGATGTGTCTAAAAAATATGACATGGTGTGACCTCTTACAAGAGAGGATGAGTTTCATTCTAATATGTACTCATAACTATTCAATAATGGGAATTCAATCTCATGACATGTTCATCCAAATTTGATAAATATTACTGGTAGCATTATATGGTAAAAAAAACTCCCCAAAAAAAACATTTTTTACATGCTCTTATTTAACTTCTATGTTTTCTAACATTTACCCATTTAGTTTTCACTATGGTTACTAGCCTTTTTTATCTTTGTAATTTTTCATTTTATACTTGAAATAAATTGATAATTTTTTTGCTAAATTGTATCCAATTTTTCTATATATTGAATAATATTTATAAAATTAATATAATAAGCATGTAAAAAATTAATTTTAATATAAGAATAGGAAATATGCAAAAACCACATTCCACCCTTTATATTGGTAAATATGCATGTAGAATTTTGGTGTTAAGATATTTATTATAAAAGGACAATTGGTATATGAATGAAATATGTTTGATATATTTTAACATATAAAAATTAACATAGATAATTATAGTTATATATGTTAATTTAAATCATTTAATTAAATAGTATTTATCATAAAAGAACATTACAGTCTATTTTGACACTATTCTATTAATTTTAATTTAAATCAAAAAACAATATGGACATCAAATATATCATTTTATCACAAATATACAATTTTATATTTTTTATGAAATTTATAAAGTAAAATAATTAATTCAATTTATATTACATTTGATAATTTTATTATAATTTATTTTATTCTTCTATTTTATAAATAATTATTGCATTGGAATTTCCTAACCCATTATTGTAAATATTTAATTACTAAAAATATAAAAAAAGTTACCTTCCTTTTATTATTTTCATTATTCTAAAATTACCATAAAAATTCATCCAAATATATATCATTTACCTCTATGAACAAATAATAAAAATAAAAGAGTTTGACAATTAGTTTGTTTCATTACTAAAATTATTATGATCTATATTGTAGTAAAGGTTTCTTTCTATCATATAAAAATACAAAAAAATATAATAAAAGTCAAAATCATTCTATAAAATATGAATTAGATGTGTTTTTAGTTCATTTTAACAACAAATGCTTCAGATTAACCCTATAGTAAATTGGTTTTCACTTAAACAACGATAATTAATTTCTTAAATTTTTCAAATTCATTTTGACAAAAAATTCTGAGCTAATTATGAGATATTAATAATTATTATGTCTCTATATATTTAACAAATTTTTTTTCAATTTCATTAAAATAATTTGAAAATTTTAATTTAAACATAAACTCAAAGGCATAAAAAAATGTGGTCTCCAAAGAGAAAACTTTTGCAAGTATAGAAGGTTTTAATATAAAAAATCCAAAATATATTAATCTTAATGATATAAAAATTATTACTAAATATAAAATTAAATTAATATTACTTTTAAAGCAAATTTAAATGAGATGTAACTTATTAAATTCATTAAATGAAAATATAGTGTTAACAACAAATATTATTTGTCAATATTCACCAAGAAAATTAATAATTTAATAAAATTCTAAAATTCATCACAAAATAATTTTTTATGTTGACGCAAAAAATCAATAAATTTTTTAAATTTATATTTTTAATGGTTTCAAAATTTATATTTAATACTATTTCACATAATGAACCAAAAATTTTTCTTTGAGAAAATAGTATTATCAAATAATATAATAGCATTAAATAAATTTAAGTAGCTATTTAAAAATATATTTTCTTTAAATTTAAAATTTATACATAATTTCTTTTAAAATACTTATTATTAATATGTCATAATTAAAATGATAGGTTATAAAAATTAGGTTTAAATAATAATATTAATATTATATAATGATTTATTAAAACACTATGTTGTGAGAAATGAAATCCATTTAAGAAACTAAATTTATTTTAAAAAATTCATTAAATCATTGGGTGTCAAATTCTACATCCTTAAATAAATTGTGTTTAAATAATTTTAACTTGATCTCAATGATCAAGGTTTTGACATTTGAAAATTATTTTGAGGAAAAAGCCACATTTATAAAAGGGTTAATAAACCTACTTCATCAAATCAATGAAAGGAAATTACAAAGTCCTAAAACAACAATGTACCAAAATAAGATAACATTATAAGGAATTGAAAATATAGGCATATAAGAAATTATAATTCCCAAATTCCAATAAAGTGTTATATAGAAAACAATCAGTAGACTGTTAACAACCAAATTGTCATAAATCATTGATAGGGGAATAGACTATCAATTAATCCAAAATTAAGGTAAATGTATCAAAATTTTGTTTGAAAATTATTTTCCTAATGATTTGTAATTTTCATTAGAAGATATAATTATCTCACATTATTGGATTTTATATTTAATATGTCGTTCTATAGTTTTTCTTCAATCAATTTCCACATTATCTCTTTCCCTAATAAATAAAGATGATTTTTTAGGCCTGATACAACAAAAAAATATGATCTATAAATTAATTATTATTAATTTCTTATATCTCTAGTTATTATAAAATAATAGGTTTTCACAAGTTATCTAATATGCATAAATCATAATGTGGGCAATACTATAATAATCTAAAAAAATCATATCCAAATTTCATATTAAACTATTCCAAAAACGGTTTACCTTAATAAACATCAAAAATTAAAAAATTAAAATAGAAGTTAAATGAATTTCCAAAATAAACATAACATTATTCCCCCAAATATCAGAAATTATATATTAATTATCACATACCAAATATGTGAAAAAATTGTTCATATGTTTTCCTAAAATATGGTAATAACTATAATTACTATAAAATATCCATGAAAATATATAAGATTTATAAAATTAACTACTTCCACCATCATTAAATAAAGTCATTTGTTTTTTAATATATTTTATTTAATTCAAATTTTTTTTTAAAATCCACCAATGCAAACATAAAACATTTTGTCAAAAATTCATTATTCATTTATGAGGTCATCAATACTATCCAATTTTTTTATCTACATAAATCTTCTCATAAACCAAAATATAAACTATTATATCAACATGGGAATGTATTAAGGGTTATCTTCCCTCAATCAAGTGTTTTCAAATAAAATATCACATTTCCCTTAAAATCACATTTCTAGTTCAGTAGTACTATTCTTCATATTTACGCCAATCCTCAGAAAAACACTTCTATATAACAATCCATATATATTTTAGGGTCTAGATAATATAATTATTCAATATTATTACATAAACACATCAATCATACTACATTATTCTTAAACAATAAACTAGGAATCATTAATTTATTACTTAACACACCTTTATTTCATATATTATTTTTAGATTCCTCATCATCAACTGAAGAACCATTACTCATACAAAATTTTTGATCTTATTCTCTTAATTCTATCCTAATAAATATATTTTTTAGTTTTAATGCATTAAAAATTTAATATATTTATATGTTGACGTTTTCATAGGAAAAAATACTTCTCAACAATTATGTTAAATAATCCTATCATTTTTATTTAGTAATCAATTACTATGTTCCCTTATTCTATGCACAAAAATCATCTTCTTATTCCTTTAAGAAATTATATTTAGTGATTCTTTATAAATTATCAACCTATAAGAAACTAAATTATTTTTTTATTCATGGTCTCCACTAAAAAAATACTCAATGAACTCTATCATTATATTCTTTGATAAGTCTGATAGTTGGTTAAGGTGAAATTTTTTTGTCACATATCATAAAAAATGATTAGGAATAATCAAAGTATCCATAACACCTATAAACATCCCATTTTGTTTTCTCACCAAAAAAATTACTATCACTTTCAATGTTAACCTATTTAAATATGGTTCTCATGGTTGACTAAAACCAATAATCATATTGTCAGAGACAACATTCATAGTGGGAAAAATAAAATCCTTAAAAATCATTTATAATATTTCTTTATCATGAAAACATTGTTTCAATATAAGACACCTTGGGTTTAACCAAGGACCTTTATAACCATCATATATTCAAATCCTATAGTATGGTTTAAATATATTTTTTAATTTCAATAAAATATCCCCTGGGAGTTAAAACAGGTTGTCCAATAAGGCATGTTGTCATGTAACATGTAACAATTGATTCAAGACCAATAATTATTTTTAGGAGTTATTTTATATATGTACATATGTTCTAGAATGACATAAAATTTCATGATCAAAAAAATGATGTAACTTCTCAGAAACAAATGGCTATATACATAACCATGATTCTATAATATTTTTTTAAATTTATTCCTATCCCTTGACATATCTACATGGTTCTAAATAAACTGTTATAATAATATTTTCTATATGATTGATAGATATTTATTTTGATTCCAAATATAGTTACAAAATAATTTTAAATATATTATTATTATCTTGTTAACATAATAATATATTAATTTCAACCCAAATGGCCATGAGGCCTAGTTCTTTTTTAACACTCTGTTCATATTGCATCAAATTAATCGAAAAACAAGGTGTCCTTGTTTTGTTCACCATAATGAGATAATAAAATAAATTTTATCTCTTAAAACAATATACGATAAGATGTTTAATATATAAAGGGGTTAATGAAAACTCTTAATAAGTGAATAGACGTGATAAGGAATCCTAACATGCAAGTGAAAGGTATAAAAGGATATCATAAATGAGAAGTATCATGTGTAATAATAGAGAAGAATTAGATCAATAACATGGTATTATAGGATCATGGAATGTTAGAAAATTTGGAATTAGTATATATTAAGACCTAAACATGAGTGAAGGACAAATACATTGATGATACCTCATGGAGGACAATGTCCCATAATGTATTGGGTCTACTCCATAATCCAATACAACATGTCTCAGGAGATTATAACATTACAAAATGAATTGGATAGAAATCTTGGTGAATCCATCATAACATGATCATGATATATGAGTTCAACATAGAGTATTTCAATCATATGGGATAACATAAGGATTACCCATGATAATAAAATGGGCGGCATAACCTTGTTTCCAATCATAATCAAAGGAAATTTCTACGTAAAGGATTTTTATAAATGATCGTAAGGAATTTGGTACACCATCAAATATAGGGTGAATAACCTAGGAATATATGTGAGATACATAAATATATAATTTTGAAGCATTTAATTACATTATTGGTTGATATGTTGATAAATTTAATTACTTTTATTATATTAAAAATCATTCATAAGGAAAATCACCATTCATCATTGGAAATGTCATTTTTATAAATAAAATTCTAAAATTTTTTTAAATCTGATTATATTATAAAAAAATTAAGAAAATTTAATATATTATTTAGGTAAATAATTTACATTTTAGAGGAAATTAGATTCTATCCAATACACATTAAAACAATGATTCATTTCATATTTTCAGAAAAAATAAATAAGTACCACATTAAAAAAATATAAGAATATTCATTTTAAACCATTTTGTAAAATTCCAAATGGGAAACATTTAATACAAAAAATCATATAATATTATAAAAAAACAAGTTTTAAACACATTGTATAAATCAAATTAATTGAATATAATAGGTTTTTTACCAAAGAGGGAAATAAAGTTGATTTTACTTGAAAACTATTATCAATATTTATAATAAAAAAGAATGGATGATGGTAATATTATTTGAAAATAACATGAATAAAGATATTAGGATAAAATTTAATGGTTTTATTGATAATTAATAAAATAATTTGCAATTATGGAAAATCAAGTATAAATAATCTCAATTAAAATTATATTAAAACATAAACAATTACGACATGGTATTATTTTGAATCAAAACTACTATAAAAAATAAAATAAATTTTTACTTTTAATACCTTGATAAATTAATTTTTATGATATAATATGTAATGGGGTAGTATATACACAAAATAAAATAATTTAGTTGCATAAAATAACATGTGACTCAATGAAGAATAGCTTGAGAAAAAACCCTTACCCAAAGCATGAATCATCATCTGTGATCCTTATATTCAAAAATAACAAAACAACATTAATTTATTACATGATAGAGAAACCTTTTCATATTTATTATTTTTTTTATTTTATTTTTTTCAATGTAATATTCAATTAAATAACAAATTCATTGCATGTCAGGATTTCTGACAATAAATGTTTCAATGGTCAAGAATTACATTTTCATGTTGAATAAGGTCATAGGGATTATTATTTAATAATATTGAGAATAATTATAATTAAATAATTATAATTTATAACACTAATTATTCTTTTATGTTCAACCATGAAATATGGCAATGAAAAACTAACAATGTTAAAATCTTGGATACTTTTGGTTATACGTATTTATGTGTTATGTTTCAATTTTGAATGATCAAGATGGACCTAAGGTATGTGTTTTTTATACAAATAAAATTATACTTTAACAACTAATATCATAGTATTTATTAATATACACTTAATTATACCATTCACATTATATGGTATAAAATCTAATTGTGTCTTTTTGGCGTGGTGATAGTCCGATGTACATAAGAAAAACATTAATTGATTTTAAATGGATGGAAATGTAAGAAATTGTATGATATATTTATTTTAAATAATAGTTAATATTTATCTAATATAATTTATAAAATAAAAATTAATTCTTATTACCTTCCACGTAATGAATAAGGTAAAGACGAATCACATTGTTGTAAGGGGTGGTAGTCGGACGTGCACATGAGAGAATCTATTGTATTCTCTATAGAATCAAAAGTAAGAAATAAATATTATATATTTACATCATATAAATCATTATATTCCCCCATGAGAAGAAATGATGGAATGTGAATTATGTTATTTATCTATGTGGTAATCTGTTGTACATAAGATTAAAGGAATCATTTCACATTTTTGGAGGAGGAGAAGGATTAAAGTGATTAAATTGGAATAAGAAAAATTATTTATATTAGGGAAGTGAAGAGGTTTTTATTCATGTAATGTCTGGATCAATATGTTTCAGATGTTGGGAAAAGGGAAGATTGTGGGAGGCATTATAGAATGGAGGATGTGTGAAATTCTTTTAATTACCCAAAAATATTCTATAATGGGAAGTAAATCTCAACATAAGTTCCTCAAAAATTAAAAATAATGTATTATATAGATTTTATGGTCAATTCAAATGATAATAATATAAATAATATATTTTTAGATATATTATTACTCAACATCTATGTTTCATTAATTTTACCCTTTTAGATATTAATATATTAGCAATCATTTTTATGGTTAATTTATCATTAAAATTACGAATAATATTATATTTATTAGATAATTATTACCCAGTTAGTGTAAATATGAAATCAATTATAAAAAATAAATATTTTATTTTTTTGAAATATTAATTTTTAGTTAAAAAAATGTAACCCACAAAACCATGTCCAACCATTTACCATAGTAACAAACCTTTTACCAATTAGGGGAAAATAAAATTTTTATTAAAGGATAATTGATAAATTAATAAAATATGGTAAATATTGTTAAACATATATAATTAACATGGTTTATGATATCTTTTTTATTAATTTTAATCATTTTATAAAATATTCTTTTCATAAATAACATTAATGTTAATTTTGATACTATACATTATCTGGAAATCAAAATCAATAATAAAAATGTGGGATTAAAATTTATCATTATAGAAACTATATATTTTTAGGTCAGATTGACTATAGTGATAACACAAGAGGGTGGGGAGAAATGTGTACTTATAAAAAATAACATTTCTGTCGATTAATATCATTAATAGATAGAGATGTTGACAGTTCGATATAAGAATATATATGCAACATATATTAATCGAGAACAAGGAATACCATTTTATATCTATTCGGGGCACCAAGATAACCTAGTCTATTCCACCAATCACCCTCTCTACTGGCTTGGTAAATTTCACTTGTAGGGTCCTCGTATCAAAACTCCAATCCACACTTGAGTGCAGGAATTAGTTACCCTTATAAACAAAGGCTTACAAAACAAACCCTTCTGGTTAATTTATAGGGAACCAATAAAACCACAACATGGTGTGAAAAGATGAAACGCAACCACTAATGAATACAAGTAGTCAAAACTCAAAATATAGAAGCTATAGTTTTAATTAGAAACTGATGTAGCTCATAGTTGCAGTAGAATGCAACTGAAAAAAGATGAATCTTGTCTTCAGAAGAATAAAAATCATGAAAATTATTTAGTGATATCAGGTTGCACAAGAGATCATTGATTTTTATGAACAAAAAAAAAAGTGCCTTGTGATTCTAGATTTGAACATGTATATCTCTAATATGTAGTCATTGTAATTGAGATGCTTCATCATTTTATCAATGAAATAATTGTACAAGAAATCATAATGAATAAGAATTTTCAATACAGCCAAGGAATCTCTAGATCATCATATCTAAATATCCAAAATAGAAATATATATATACATATATATCAATATATCTCGTTGGAAAATTTAATATCCTCAAAAGATGCCAGATAAGTCGGGTGAATTCAAATTCGAGGAATGCAACTCAGAGTAGCCGTAACTTCTTTTTAGAATAGGAGATAAAATGTACGGTGTAAAAAGATCTTTAATTAATTTAAAACAATCATTGAATCAATAAAATAGTGCTTTAAAACACCATGACATTTCACAAAGACTATTTCAAAATGCTATGATAAAGATGCAAATACAAATTTCCCACATTGAAAAGTCAAACGTAAGGTTCCTTTATTGAATGAAAAAATAACAAATGTAGGTTTCCATCATCGTAACACATGGTTGATGATCTATACGTTTTTCCACATCAGCATAGATCTCTAAATGTAACATTGATTAACCTTTTGATTGTTTTTACAAATGTAAGTTAGACAATTTAATGTTGATCCAATAAGTATGGTTGATGATCCATACATTTGTAAAGTTCCATACTTGAATAAGGTTCATTAATGATACCTTTCCTTTCTAGAAATCGTATGGTTTTTATCCAAACATAATATTCCTTAACAATAAATTTCTTCAACTGTAAGGTTAAATAACCATACACATCGATCCTCCAACATAAATGTATGTTTTCTCCATACGTTACATTATTCGATTATTGAATGAAAATAATTTCTAGTAAAGGAAAAATGTTGAACAGTGTTTCAAGAATATGCTTAAGAGAATTCTGAAGAGTTTAATGAATATTTCTCATAAATAAATAGTTGAATACTAGTTCATGATAAGAATTATAATGAATATAAATTTCTTGAAATACACTCAAAATAAAATAATTAAAAAATAAAGAAAGCTATTTGTAAGATTTAAAATTATAAATATTTATAGATTATTGTTGAAACAATAAATGGCCCAAAATCTCATCTTTTTGATGATGACAAAACAAATAAATATAATATATAATTTTATAAAAATAATTTACAATTTAGTGAATATTAAATGAATAAAATTTTGATTTGACTAAATTATTTCAAAATAGAAAAAATATTAGAATTCTCCCCCAACTATAAATTTTTAAGAAATGTTTATTCTTAACTAAATTTCTAAAAAAATTATTTGTTAAATAAAATAAATGTTTTGTTTCTATATTTCTCCACATTTTTGTGTTATCAAAAAGAAAGTATAGAAACATATCAAAACACATTTAATATTGAAGAGATTGATAAGTTAATTTTATTAGTAACTACAATGAATAATGAGAAATGCATTTTGACTATAAGAAAAAAAATAAAAGATCATATAAAATAATAAAATGTAACAAATAGATAGAATAAATATTCATTAATTAATAAATAAATTAATAAAATAATGTTTGTGACTGAGAAAAAAAAACATTAATTGTCATGGGCCAAGGTATGAAATAAAAAGAAGGATTTGGATTGGATGGATTAGAATTTTGTATGGCTTCAAAAATGCCCTTCTGATCAGCCATATGCAATCCTAGCTTCTTCATCATACCGTATCCAAGATGAATTATCAAATAACTCTATTCATCATTGACAAATAGATTCTCCACTATGTTTACATTAACAAACTCATGAATAATTTACTCTTGTTTCATGAAAAACTCTAACATTTAAGAAAACTACCTTACTATCAATTGAATGGTTGGATCTCCCTGAGTTAATGGATCAATAAGTAGTTACTAATTTTCCAAAAAAAAATTGATAGAGGATCAATATTGCATTGAAGGTCCTGAAGGTGAATATTCATATCTACCATAACATATGTAATGGTTTGAAACATTCTAATCAAATCTGGAGTGCTCATAGGGGTAGGAGTAGATGAACTGACCTGATTCACTGACCCTTTTACATATTCAAATTGACTTCCCAAGTACCACTTTAATCTGTAAGACTTTGTTTTCCAAATAGCTTCAGATCTAATCATCCCAATCTCATTTAACATGTCTCTCTTGAAGGAAACACAATTCTTTCTATAAATAGTACACTCATCATGATCCAAAATATTTTTTTTGCAACTCCCAGTTCATGCAGAATAGTGGAATTATCCTCACGAGACTTGTTGGATTTAATTAAAACTTATTCAATGTGATGAGATAATGTATCAAATGTCTCCTCACCTGCATTCATATATTGATTTGAATTTTCAGTATGAAAAGGATCTGCCACTGTTTTCAATATATAGTCTTCACAAGAATAATACTGATAATCCAAAACAGTAGTCTACTCACCCGAAATATGATCATATTTTCCACTGTCTAATCAATTATTAGATGCTGAATTTTTGCAAACGATTCCAATAAAATCTGTCTATCTTGAATATCTCCTTGTTTAGTAACTTCTTCTCTTACAATATGTGATTGATCAATTTTATATTTAATATAATGTTCTTGAACTTTTTCTATGAGAATTTATTATTATACATTATCACTTAGCAGAGGTACAATTGTATGCTCAATAGATTGACTCTCTATTTGAATTTCATATTCAACAATTGTATATTCCAAATCTACTGGTCATGTTTCTTTTCTAGGTGCCAACATTTTCTCTTCAACTTGAGGAGCATATCTTTTTCTAGGATTCATAATAAGTCCTTTATAACTTTGTTATTTATCATCTTCTTCTTAAGTGTGATATCTACGCCTTCTCATAATGATTGTGAAATTGCATCTGTTCAAGATTTGGTTACACCATTATTTCGAACACATTTTTTCTCCCCATAAGAAATTACCCATGAGCTTTGTTTTTCCATTGCTCCAACATGCAGAAGTTGTACTTTTACAGTGCTCTGAAAAAGTAAAATTTTTCATCCTTGAAATTATTAATCTTTATAGATAAAAATTCATTCATGCATCTGGTGAACAATAGTAATGAAGATAAAAAATAAATAAGGCGAAAAATTCAATTCGATGTCTCATAGAAAAAAACGAGACATAAAAGTCAGGGGAAAATATTATCCACATATCAACCTTCATTGGAACTATTCCAGTATGAATAAATGCCAATAAAATCTTATGATCTGGTTCTAAATCAATAAAAAACATATTTTCTATGTGAAAAGAGTTTTATAGAAAAAAATGATGTTTTTAACAGAATGGTCATTTTCACCAATGGATTTGATATCAAAATGGAAAATTCCTTCATGTGGACAGTTCAAAAATTTCACTATATCGGTAGAAGACATAAATAAATCTCTATCATTGATTCCTGAAAAAACACATCCTTTGTATCTCCGAATAAAGTAAAAACACTTATATAAAAATTTCAGTTCCACCTCATACAGAAAATTTGAGTTTATGACTTTGAATACTATCTCAAGACCTAGAAAAGATTAAACATTCTTCAAAAGTATGTTCATCTGGTATAACCATTCGAGAACAATCAAATTTCATTGATGATTTTTTTCTATCTAAAGCTCATTGACGTTTGGGTTCACTTGCTTCATGATTTTCAATTATCTTTGTTTTCATCATTCTTGAAGATCTGAAAATCTGTTGTTTTGCCTTTTAGGGTTTGGAAGGAAGAATGAAGATTGAGGGTCGGATGAATCATGTCTTTATTTGTTTTGGGAAAAAATTGTGTAGAAGACGAGGGGTTTGGAAAATGAATAGTTCCTAACAAATAAAATATGTCCACTTTTCATTTGTCAAAGAGTAATTAGTACAAAAATATAAAAATTAAGTGGCGTAAACAGATTTAAGAAAAAATATATTAACTCAAATACCATAAGATCAAAATAATAAAAGTAATTTAGATTTATATAAATAAATTAAGTATAAAACAATTTAAATAAAATAAAAGTAAGTAAAATAAAATAAAATGAATATTGAATTAAAAATTATATAAACCTAACTCCCACTTAATAAAATAAAAACATGTAGTGGGATGTGGTTTAGTAAAAATATCAACTAATTGATTTTTTGAGTTAACTTATTCTAAAGTTATGTCCTTTTTGAGAACATTATATCTTTGAAATTGATTCCCAATATCAACATGCATAGTTCTAGAATGTTGTATTGGTTTTTTTGAAATGTTTATAGTACTTGTATTATCAAATAAAATAGGTTTATTATTAAAATTATGTTTAATTTCCAAGATAGTTTTTTTAATCCACATGACTTGTGCACAACAACTACCTAAAAATATATATTGTGGATCAACTATTGATAGTTAATAAGAGTGTTTATTTTTTTTCATGACCATGAAAATAATGATTTTCCTAAAAAGTGACAGGTTCTTGAACAACTTTTTATTTCTAATCGACATCCTAAAAAATCTGCATTTGAATTTTGTAATAAATTAAAATACGATGTTTTTGGTTAAAGAAGATAATGAATTATAGTTTATTTTAAATATCTAAAAATATTTTTTACAGAATCAAGATGGGATTATTATCAATTTGATTAAAATATATCACAAATACATTCTAAAAACATAATATTAGGTCTTCTAGTAGTAAGATATAGTAAAAATTCAATAATACTTCTATATAACTTGTTGCCCACTGGTTTTCCAGCTTCACCAATGTGAAGTTTAAAATTAATACACAAGGGAGTTGAATATTTCATGATGTTATAATGACCAAACTTTTTAAATAAATAATCCATGTTTGTACTTTGATTTAATACATTTCCATACTCTTTCTGATAAATATATAATCCTAAAAAGAAATATAATTCTCCCATTATTTTCGTTTCAAATTATTTTTTCAGATGTTCTGAAAAATCATTGCAATGTTTTTTATTTGTAAATCTAAAAACAACATCATCAACATAGATTTGACATAATAATAAATTTTTACAAATGCTTTTATTAATGATGGTTGGGTCTGAAAAATCAATAGTGAAACCATTTTCTAAATGAACTGAAAATAATCATTCATATCAAGAACTATGTGCTTGTTTAAGTGCAAAAAGAGGTATAGATAGTTTTAAAAAAAATATGGTTTTTGAGATTTCTAAAATCCAAGAGGTTCCTCTATATAAACATAGTCTATTAAATATCTATTCTAAAAAGTTGATTTTACATCCATCTGATAGAATTTAAAATACATACAAAATGAAGATTCCAAATGATTTATAATTTCTTCTAGTATAGCTACAAGAGTAAAGGGTTCAACATAATCAATAATTTCTTCTTTATTATACCCTTTTTCTTTTAAACAATCTTTGTTTCTAGTTATAATAACTTGATCAAATTGTTTTTTCCTAAAAAACTTTTAGTTCCTATAACTAGATAATTCGATGGTCTTTTAAATAATTTACATACATTATCTCTTTTAAATTGATTTAGCTCTTCTTTCATTTTTAACAACCAAATTTATTCATATAAGGATTCTTCAAATGCATAGGCACAAGATGAGATAGAAAAGATAAAAATTCTACTAGGTTTGCTACACTTTTAGTTTTTAGTCATATGTCTCGATCTCCTATAAAAGTCTATACCAGATGATTATTCTAGATTCTATACTTTCAAGGTAGAGAACGTTTAGGTTCATCTGTATCATGTTATCCTGAATTGGACTGAATTTTATTTATATTTTCATAATCCTTTTTGTAGCTATTATGTCTCATGCGTTCAGAAGAATCATCACCTTCATCTGTTTGATCTTTTCCTTTATTAAACAGATCAATTTCATCAAACATCACATAAAATGATTCTCCAAGAGTCCATGACTTTTTATTAAATACTATATAATATTTTTATGTTTCAGAATATCTTATGAATATTCCTTCATTATCTTTTTGATCGAACATTCCAATATTTTTATTAATATGAAAAATATATACCTTTCTTCCAAAAACCATAAGTTACATTTCCTTAGGATTTATCTTATTCCGAATTTCATAAGGATTCATTTTGAAAATAGGTTGAATTAAAACTCTATTTATAATATAACATGATGTGATTACATATTCTTCCCAAAAGTAGGTTGGAATTCTATATTCATTCAGCATTGTTCTATCTATTTCTTGAATAGTTATATTTCTTCTTTCCGCATTTTCATTCTATTAAGTTGTTCCCCATGTAGAGAATGTGTGTTTAATACCCAAATTTGAGAAAAAAGAATGAAATTATGGATTTTAATACTCCCCACCAGGGTCAATTATTAATGAAATTATCATAAAACGTTTTTCATTTTCATCACTTTTATAAAATGTTTCAATAATAGAAAAATATTCATTTTTGAGTTTCAAAAAATATAACCATGGTAATCTCAAAAAATCATAAAATAAAACACACACACACAGATATATATATATATAATTTACCATCTAAACATTATATTCTTGATGGTTCAAAAAATCTATATGAATAAGTTCTAGGAGCGTTGATGTATCAAATTATTTTAACAGTTTTAAAGAATGATTTTTGTTGCTTGCCTATCCAACATGCATCAAAAAATCATTCACTATCAAATTTAAGATATAAAATATCTAAACTAATTATTTATTAGCTATATTATGTTATGAAAAAATATTACAATGACCAATCCATCAATGAAAAATCCATGAATTATTTACAATAGCAGTTAAACAATTAACATACATTTTACACAAATAATTTAAATCCAAAGTGTAGACAACAAAAGTTTTGGGAGCTCGAAATTTAAGTAAATTATCTTTGAAAATGGAACAATTATTATTAAAAAAAATCATCCTAGTATCCATAATCATATATTTGAGGGATAATTATCAGATTGTTCTTTAGTCATTTTATATAGAGCACTTTATTAATTGATACAATATCTGGATCACTAACTCTTCCACGTCTAATAATTTTTCCTTTGGCATTGCCACCAGTGGTGACTAGGCCCCCATCTACTTTGGTCAGATAATATAAATTTGTTGAATATCTAGTTATATGTCTTAAATAGCCACCATCCATATACCATATATCTTTTCCTCTTCTATGGCTGGTTACCTACAAGATCAAATTAAACCGAATATTTATTGGTACCCATATTCTTTTGGGTCCAGAAATGTTTGCTATCAAATACTTAGGAATCCGAACAGATTTATTTTGATCAAACTGTTATAATTTAATCGTATAATGCTTTTGAATAATTAAAATTGTTTACACCACATAATTCATTTTTTCTTAAATAGTAGTCATTAAAATAATTTGTATTTATACTATAGTGAAACAATTTAACAAGAGACATGGTTTTTCTATTAGAACTTGGAACAAAAACATTTTTTTATAATTTGTTTTTTAAAAAATTACTTCATGTACCAACTATTTCTTTTTTAATTATATTTTTTACAAATAATTTCATTTAGTACAATTCCACATTTTGTATATATAAGAGAAGAACATTTATATGTTTCTACTTCATTGAGTTGTTTTTTAACAATATTTTCATGGTCAGTAAATTTTGTAGTAGATGAACTAAATTTGTCAATTAATTCTTGATTCTAATTAAGTAATGTGTCCCTTTATCCTAAAATAAAAATTTGAATCTTTTTTATTTATTTATTTTCTTCAAGAGGGATTAATATATTTCTTCTACTTTAGTAGAAAAGGCAGTCCTTTTATTATTTGAGTAGAATCAGACTAATATGAATAGTAGGATTGAACCTTCTCTTCTTCAACCATAAAGAAATACATTATATTTGATATTTGATTTTCCTTCTCTTAAAAATATATTTATTAGCTACTATAGTCTATATAAACAATCAATGTGTCCTTCATAGCTGTTTTTTCCATTTTATCATAATCATCATTCATCTGTTATTTCTTTTCTATGTTTCTCATATCTCCTTTAATTGAGGACAATCAGGTCTTATATGACTGAATTTTACTCATTCATAACATCTTACATCTCTTGAGTATTTCTCATCCATTTTGAAGGTTTTTATGAATCCTTTCTTCTTCCTATAAAATATAAAACATTTTATAGCTAATTGAGCCAGCTCAAATTATGAGATAGATGAGTCGGAATTTCTTTCTTCTTGTTCCCGTTTTCTGTTTTTCTTTTGGGATACAATTGTTAATTTAATATTATCATTTTTTACATGGAATTTGTGATATTCAACATCATATTCCATTTCATCCTCATACATCATTAATGTTCCAATAAATTCTGTCATTTTTAGGTTCTTGAGGGGTGCAGATTGGCGGATTAGAGCATAAATCCCATTCCACTTCATAGGTAGAACTCTTAGAACATTAAATTCTTGATCAGGATGGCTGATAAGATCACCTAAAAATTTTATATTATTAACATTTTCTATTATCCTTCCATTCAACTATGTGATTCTCTCTGCATCATACATTCTAAAAGTATCAAAATTTCATATCATTATAGCATATCTCAGTTGTCTAAAAATTTTAGTACCTTTATTGGATACTACAATTATCTACCGCATTTCATAAGTTGTTGGTAATTGTGATTCATGGTTGAATTTATCTAGTCTATGACCACAAATAATTACATTCATTGCTTTAAAATTCATATCCTACTCATCCTCTGTAACAGTAGACCAAGGTTCCTATTATTTTGAAATTTTGTAAGGAGTAACATTCATTGATTATACTCTAAATCTGCAATTTTTAATGTATATTATCAATTGTGACGTCCAGCATCCATAATTCTCACCATTAAAATATGGGGCACTAAACATTGACTTTCCTTCAATGAGATTCTCTTTTTCCATTACTAATAATGATCTTATGCTTTTAGAATGTTATAGCTATCTTGAAAATCACAACCTTTGATACCAAACTTTAAGTTGGTATGACTGTAATGATAACATAAGAGGGTGTGAATTCTGTTCTTTTTAAAAATATTACAATTTTTTCAATTAGTATCAACAATAGATAGAGTTGGCGACAATTCATTATTAGAATATATAAGCAACCGATATTAACCGAGAACATGGAATGCCAATTTATAGTGGTCATGGAATAAATAACACCTAATAAACTACACCAATCACCCTCTTTGAGGGCTTGGTGAATTTCACTATTAATTTCCTCGTATCATAAGCCCCATCCACACTTGAATGCAGGAAGTTGTCATCCTTATAAAAAAAGGTTTACAAAACATAGCCTTTTGGTTCTTTTACCGGGAACAGATAAAACCACAGTTTTGTGTGAGAAGACGACACTACACCATGACTGAATATGAGTAGTAATAACACAAAATAGTTATGTTGTAGATTTTATGAGAAATAGATGTAGATCACAGTTTCAGTAGCACGCAACTGATAAAAGATGAATCTTGTATTTATAAGAATAATAATCCTGAGAAATATCTAATGAGATCAGGTTTCCTAATATATCAATGATTTTTATGAACAGAAGAAAAAATAGAGCATCATGATTCCTTATTAGAACATGTTTATCTCTTAAATGTATCCCTTGTAACTAAGATGCTTGATCACTATAACAGTGAAAAAATTTGTACAAAAATTCTTTAATAATAATTATTATTATCAATACAGCCATGAAATATCCAGATGTTCATATCTAAATATCAAACATGTATATATATATATATAATATATCTCATAGAAAGATTTCAGATCCTCAAAAGTCTCCTGATAATCCGATTGAATTCAAATTCCAAGAAAGAAATTCAATGTAGTCGTAACTTCCTTTAAGAATGGGAGCGAAAATATCTCTTGTAATCATCTCTATAATTCATTTAAAAAGAGCTTTCAATCAATCAAAATCAAGCACTAAAACACCCAGACATTTCACAGAGTCTGTTTTAAAATGCTTTGATAAAGGCGTAATTTCAAATTTCTGTTGTTGAAAAGTCAAACGTATGCTTCCTTCACAAAATGAAAAAAAATAAAAACATAGGGTTCAATCAACACAACGTAGGGTTGATGATCAATATATTTGTTCATGTCATCATAGATCTCTGAATGTGATATTGATTATCCTTTCATTCATTTTTTCAATCATAAAGTTGAAAATATACGTTTGATCACAAAAGTATGGTCGATGATCCATACGTTTGTAATGATCTATACTTATGTAGGGTTCACTAACCATACTTTTCATTTCTGGAAAATGTAAGGTTATTATCCAAATGTAATGTTCCTTAACAAACATATTTATTATTGACCATACACACTTATCTTTCAACATTAATGTATTGTTTGTCCCATACTTTACTTTCTTTGATTATTGAATGGATATAATTTCCCGTAAACAAAAAGCAGGGAATAGTGTTTCTAGAATATACTCCGAATACATTGAAGAATATTTCTCACTAATAAATAGTTAAATACTCATTTAATACACTAATTTAAAGGAATATTAATTTCATGAAATACACTAAAAAATAAAATCATTATTAAAACAAATAAGGGAATTTGTGAGCTTCAAAATCATTAATAATTATTGATTATTGATAATACAATACATGCCAAAAAATCTCACACATTTTGATGATCCCAAACTCATAAATTAAATCTATAATTTTAGAAATATTATTTTTAAATTTTTAAACATTAAATGAAAATAATTTCAATTTGACTGAATTATTTTGATAAAGAAGAAATATTTGAATTTCTCCCCCAATGATAGATTTCAATGAAATGTTTATGCTTATCTAAATTTCACAAATAAAAATATTTTTAATATAAAAGAAATGTTGTGCTTATCTAAATTTCTCCCCCTTTTGGTGATATTAAAAGGAATGTATAAAGACAGATCAAAACACATTAAATATAGAATAAAATGATAAGTGAATGTTATAGGTAACTATAATGAATAGAGGGAAATAGATTTTGTCTATCTGAAAAAAAAAACAGATAAAATAATGGAATGAAATATATAGACATCAATAAGTATAATTTATTAATAAAGAGATCAATACAATAATGTTTATGACTTAGAAAAAAATAGTTATTTTCATTGGTCAATGTAGGAAAGAAAATGAAGGCTATATATTGGCTAGAGGGGAATTTTGTGTGGCTTCAAACAAAACCCTTAGACCATCCATCTACAATCTGAGTTTCATCATAAATCTTTCTCCAAGATGAATTATCAACATCCTAGAGTAAATATTTACATAAAGATTATCCACTATTTTGAATTTAAGGAGCTCGTGAAGACTAACCACTTTCATAATGAACAACTCTATCTTTTCTGAAAAATAACTCAGCATCAATCGAATTCTAGGTTCTCCTTGAGTTAACTGATCAACAAGAACTTTCTGATTGTCCAATAAAACTGATATATTTGATCTATTTATTGAAGGTCCTAAAGTCTAATATTATTATCTACCATGACATATGTAATATATTGAATCCTTGTAATCAAATCAGGATTGGTCACAGGGGTAAGAGTTGATGCACTAGCATTATTCGCTGAACCTTTTACAGATTCAAATAAACATCCCAAGTACCACTTAAATTCTAAATAATCTAATTTTTGAAATTGGTTTTTATCTAATTTTCCCAATCTCATTTAACATATCTCTCCTGAAGGCATAAAAATCCATTCTAGAAATAGTACTCTCATTAGGATCTGGAATCATATTCTTTGCAACTCCCAGTTCATACCACAGAGTGTCATTCTTTTCTCAAGACTTGTATTATTTAATAACAACTTTATCCACTTGATAATAAAATGAATCAGATGTCCCCTAATTCACAATCATATATTTTTTTACATTTTTAGTAGGAAAAGGATCTACCATAGCTATCATTACAGAATATTCACCAGGAAAATACTAGTTATCCAAGACAGCTCACCATAAATTTTATCTGAATATCCCACAGTCTAATCTATATTTAAAGAATGAATTTTTGTAATAGATTCTAGTAAAATCTTTCATTCCTGAACATCTCCTTGTTCAATAACTTCTTCTCTTACAATCTTTGATTTCTCATTTTTAGATTCAGTATGCTGTTCCAGAACTATTTCTACCAGAATTATGTCTTGTACATGATCACTCTCCAAAGGTATAATTTCAAGAACTCTATATTGAATCTCCACTTGAATTTCTTCTTCAAAAATAGGTTCGTTTAAATTTACAGAGCATGTTACTTCTCTAGATGGCAACATTTGATCTTCAACTTAAGGTGAATCTCTTTTTAATGGTTTCCTAACAGGTCCATCCTCACTTTGTTCTTCCTCTTCCTCTTCTTTAGTGTATTATATTAGGCTTCTCCTAGATGGTTGTGAAATTTCATCTATTTGAGATGTACATACACCCTCTTTTCAAACACCTACTTTCTACCCCTAAAAAAAGCTCTTGAGCTCTATTCTTACTTAAATCAAACATGATTTGTTTTCCTTTTATAGTGCTCTATAAAAACCATGTTTTCATGATGTTCTAACATTCAACAAATTACTATGATGACATTTTACTATACCCTCAACTAGACTGATCATATCCTTCTTGAACAAAATCCTGGAAATTTTCCATCTATTTGGATATAAATTCATTCTCGCATCTGGTGAACAATATTAATGAAGATAATGAAATAAATAACACAAAAAAATTAAATTTGATGTCATATAGAAAATGAAAGATGATATACATGTCTGGGTAATGATTTTTCTCCATCTCTACCATCAGTGGCACTATTTTAGTTTGAATGAATTTCACCAAAATCTTATGATGAGATTATAAATCCTTGAAAGCATCTTTATGATGTGTTACAAGTGGAATAGAAAAGAAATGATATCATTATATTAATGGTCCTAATCACCAATCACTTTAAGATAAAAATGGAAAAATCCATCATGTGGCTAGTTCAAAATATTCTCTACATGAGTAGAAGAAATAGTGAATCTCAATATTTGATACTTGAAAAAATCATGTCCTCTGTATCTCAAATAACAATCTCCACAATCTTATAGAATGAATTTTGTTATACATCATATATAAATATTGTGTTTATATCATTGTAATCTATCTCAAGACCATGAAAAGATAACACTTTATTCAGAAGTAAGTACATCTGGTATAACCATTCGAGATCAATCACCTTTTCCTGAAAATTTTTTCTTCATGAAAATCTTTGAAATATTGTTTCACTTGCTTCACCTTCTTCGATTCTCTTGGTTTTCTTCATTCATGAAGATCTAAAAATCTGAGGTTATCAGATTCTAGGATTTGGATGGAAAAATGAGGATTATGGTTTGGATGAAGCCATGTTTTTTATTTTCAGTAAAAAATAGGTTTGGAAGATGACAATTTTAGAAAAAGAAAGGTTCCTGGAAAATGACACATGTCCTCTTTTCTTGTGTTTATGAGTAAATATTACAAAAAACTAATAATTACACAGTGTAAATATATTTTTGAATAAATTTATTTACTGAAATACCAGAAGATAAAAATAATAAAAGTAAATTAGAATTATTGAAATAAATTAATAATAACACAAATTAAAATAAAATAAATATAAATAAAATAAATTAAAATAAATATTTTATTAAAAATTAAATAAACCTAACTCCTCGTTAATAAAATAAAAAAATTGAGTGGGAAGTGGTTTAGTCTAAAATACCATGTAATTGATTTCTAATGTTATGTTATTCTAAATGTATATCCTTCTTGAAAACATGTTCTCTTTGAAAATGATTTCTAATATCAATTTTGTTTGTTCTATTAGGACATATTTATTTTTTTGAAATGTTTATAGCACTTTTATTATCACATAAAATAGTTGTATTATTAAAATTAAGTCCAATTTTTATTAGAGTCTTTTTCCATCCACATCACTTGTGCACAACATCTGCCTATAGATACATGTTATTCTTTGGCTGTTGATATTGCAACTTAGTATTGATTCTTACTTGATCATGACATGAATGATTTTCCTAAAAATTGATAGGTTCCTAAAGTAAATTTTCCAACCTAATCTATGTCATCTAAAATCTGTATCTGAATATCATAATAAATTAAAATCTGAAGTTTTTGGATAATGAAGAGATTGAATAATTGTTCCTTTAAATAATGAAAAATCCTTTTTAGAGTTGCAAGATGGGATTATTTTGGAATTTTTTGAAATTTAACACAAATAAATAATGAAAACATAAAATTAGGTATGCTAGAAGTATGATATAGTAATTTTTCAATAATACCTTTATATAACTTGTTTTCCACTGGTTTTCTAGCTTCATAAATGTCATGTTTAATATTAGTACACATGGGAGTGGAATATGTCTAATTATTCTCAAGACCAAACATTTTTAATAAATCAGTAATTTATTTTAATTAATTTAATATATTTCCATAATCATTTTGATAAATTTTTAATCCTAAAAAGAAATTTATTTCTCCCTTCATGAACATTTCCAAAAAATATTTTTGATAAGTTATGAAAAATCATTGAAAAATATTTTATTTATTGATTCAAAAATAAAATCATCAACACTGATTAATGTAATATAAAATTAGTACAAATAGTTATCTTAAAGAGGGGTGGTTATACCAAACCAAAAGTGAAATATTTTTTTCAAAAGAAATGAACACAATCATTCATACAAATCTCTATGTGATTGTTTATGTGAAGAAAGAGGTTTAGATAGTTTAAAAGCAAAATCTGGTTTTTAAGAATTTTCAAAACTAAAAGGTTGATAAACAAAAACTTACTATATTTAATATCCATTTAAAAAATTAGAGTTTACATCCATATGATATAATTTAAAATTTATATGAGATGCATAAGGGAAATTTATTCTAATTGATTATAGTCTAGCTATAGGATGAATGGTTTCATCATAATCGATAACTTCTTCTGGATTAGACCATTTTGTTACTAATAAAGGTTTGTTTCTAGTTATAATACCTTGATCATATTTTTTTTCTAAAAAACCAATTTAGTTTTTATAACTACATAATTCGATGGCCTTTCATCTAATTTCTATACTTTCTTTCAGATAAACTGATTTAGCTCTTCTTATACTTCTAACAACCATCTTTAATCTTCTAAGGCTTCTTCAAATGACTTAGGCTCTATGAGATATAGAAATTATATAAATTACACTTTTTTCCTAAACTTATAGTTTGTATTCCTATATCTAGATCTCATATAATAGTCATTAATAGGTGATTATTCATGTTTCTAGACTTTCTAGGTAGATCACATTTAGGTTCAGAAGTATCATGTTTTTTTGATCGGGAATGAATTTTTTTAATATTTTCAAAATAAATTTTCATGTTATAATGTCTCATATTGTTAAAATAATCATCAGCATCATCTATTTTATTTTGTCCTTTAATAAAAGGATCAATTTCTTAAAAAATAAAATGAACTGATTTTTCAATAGTCTTTGTCTCTTTATTAAATAGTCTATCAGATTTAGAAGTTTTATAATATCCTAAGAATATTCCTTCATCAAATATGGAATTTAACATTCCATGATTATCCTTGGATTGGATTATATATAACTTATATCCAAAAACCTTATATTACATTAACTTAGGATTTCTATAATTTCAAAATTCATTTAGAGTATTTTTGCAAATAGTTCGAATTAGAACTCTTTTTATTATATTGCATGTTGTGCATACAACTTTATCCCAAATGTAGGTTGGATGACTGTATTCATTCCGAATTGTTCAAGCAATTTCTTTCATAGCTCTTCTTTTTTAATTTAGTAATTAAATTCTATTGAGGTGTTCTTGGGGCAGAGAAGGTGTGTTTAATACCCATATTTGAAAACAAAAAGAATTAAAAGAATGATTCTCAAACTCTCCACCATGTTTACTTTTTAATGAAATTATATTAAAACGTTTTTTTTATTTTCATCACTTTTATAAAAAGTTTTAAAAATAAGAAAAGCATCATTTTTTAGTTTTAAAAAATATACCCAAGTTAATATAGAATAATCATCAACTGAAACATACACATATAATTTACCATAAAATCTTGATATTTTATATTGTCCAAAAAAATCTATATAATTTTGTTTTAGGGGATTTGAAGTATCAATTTTGATAACCGATTTGAAGGAAGATTTGTGTTTCTTTCATTTCTGACATGAATCACAGAATCATTCACTATGAAATTTGAGACATGGAAAATCTGAAACAAATTTTCACTTTTCTATGTAATTTAAAGAAAAAATATTATAATAACTGAGACTTCAATGAAAAATACATGACGCATTTACAATAGTAGTTAAATAGTTCACTTTCTTTTTACACAATGAATTGAAATTCAATGTATAGACATTATCTGTTTTGGGTGTTCTAAATTTTAATAAATTATATTTAAAAATAGAATATACATTATTAGAAAAATCAACATAGAATCCATAATCATAGAGTTGATATATACTTATCAGATTGTTCTTCAATCATTGTACAAAGTGTACTTTATTAATTGAGGTAGTATCTCAATCACCAACTGTTACATGTCTAATATTGATTCCTTTGGAATTGTCGGTGATGGTGACTAGGCCCCCATCTATTTGGGTTATAGAATAGAAAGTTGATGATTTTCCACTCATATTTATTAAACAGCCATCGTCTATATAGCATATATCTGTTACCCTCTTGTGGCCTATTACCTACAAGGTCAAACTAAAAAGAATTCTGTTTTGGTACCCATATCCATTTAGGATAATAAATTTTAGCTATCAAAGACTAAATAATCCAAATAGATTTATTTTGATCAAACCTATTATAATAAATAATATATAATGCTTTGGAATAATGAACATTGTAGAAAACAAATAATTGAGGTTTTCTTAAATATCAGTAAATAGCATAATTTTTGTTCATATCTCTTCAAAAATATTTAATATTTGATATGATTTTTCCTTTTCGAAATATGAAAAAACTGTTTTGTATAGTATGGGTTTTTAACCACTACTGCATATTCCTAATCATTCCTTTTTAATTACAATTTTAAAGAATTTCATTTTTAACAATTTCTCATTTTGTAAATATAATAGTTGAACTATTATATTTTTCTAGTTTAACCTGACGTTTTTAATCTTATTTTCATGGTTAGTACAGTCTGTAGTAGATGAACTAAATTTCACATTTAACTATTGATGTTGTTTAAGTAAAGTGTCCCTTTCTCTAGAAATACCGTTATGAACATCTTAAATGATATTTTTCTTTAAAAGGGAATCATATCATTGTTCTATAATTGTACAGTAGGAAATAATTTTATCATCTGAGTAACAAGACTAAAACTATGATGAATAGTATGATTATACATTCTCTTCATTAGCCATAAATCACATATTAGATTTCATATTTGATTCTACCTTCTATTAATCTTTGATTTATTATCTACTAGAGTCTTCAAAAACACTCCATGTGGCCTTAATAGCCCTTATTTCCTTTTTCTCATAATCAGCCTTCTTCATATATGTATTTTATATCATTCTCTTCTCTCCATTCAATTGTGGAATATCATGTCTTATATGACCAAATTTTTAGCATTCATAACATCTTTCCTCTCTTTGATTCTTTCTCAAACTTTTTAAGGATTCTTATGAATCCTTTCTTCATTCTATAAATTATACAAAAATATCTAGCTAAATGAGCCATCTCAATTTATGTGTTAGATGAGTGGGATAATTTTCATCTTGTTTTAGTTTTCTTTTCTTATTTTGGGATACAACTATTAAGGCAACATTATACTTCTTGACTAGAAAATTTTTATATTCAACTTCAAGTTCGATTTTACCCACATACATCATTTACGTACCAATAAATTCTCACATTTTCAGATTCCTAACTGGTGCGGATTGGTAGATTGCAGCATAAATTCCATTCTACATAATATGTAGAACTCATAGAACTTTTAAACCATGATCAAGTTGGATGATAGGGTCACCTAAATATGTTGTATTATTAAAAATTTATATCATTCTTCCATACATCAGTGTGATTCTCTCTCTATCATACATTTGAAAGTATCAAAAAATAATTTCACTATAGTATATCTCATTTGTCTAACATTGTCAGTTCCATCATAGGTAACTACAATTGTAAGACACATTTCACAGGATGTTGAAAATTTTGACACATGGTTGAATTCATCTTGTCCAAGACTACAAATAATGGAATTCCTTACTTTCCAATTCATATCATTCTTAGTATCTATAGTAGTATACCAGGCATCTGGTTTTTTACGAATTGTGTAAGGATTAACAATCATAGGGTATAATCTAAATCCGAGATTTTAAAGTAGATTAACATATTTTACTTCCATAATCCATAATTCACACCATTTAAATACTGGGTAGGAACCATTGAAATTCCTCCTGTGATATTCTCCATTACCATAACTAATATAGATCTTATGCATTTAGGTTGTTATAGCTCTGTTGAAAATATCAACCATTGACACCACTGTAAAGTCAGAAAGACTATATTGTTAACACATGATGGGGGTAAAAGGTGTTATTTAAGAAAAAATCAAAATTCAGTTGATTCATATCAATAATAGATAGAGTTTTAGTCATTTCTATATAAGAATATATATGAAGCAGATATTAAAAGAGAATATGACACAACAATTTATAATGGTTGAAGGCATAATTATCCCAGAGTCCACTCCACCAATAACCATCTCTGTGGGATTGGTTAATTTCAATAGTAAGCTACTCATAACATAAAACTGATCCATAACCGAGTGTAGGGTGTTTTCACCCTTACATACAATTTCTTATAAAATAGAGCCTTCTGGTAATTTTAATGAGAATTGATAAAACCAAAGCTTAGTATGAGAAGCTGACAATCCACCATGACAAAATTTTAGAAGTCTAAACTCAAAGAAGATAAGATGTAGTTTTTTTAAGAAAAATATAAATCTCATAGCTACAACAGCACAAAACAGATAAAATATAAATATTTTATTTAGAAAAATAACAATCGTGAAATATTTTTTACACTTCCTTCCATCACAGAGTCCAACGAATGGAGAATCGGAATACCTTAAGCATAATGAGGGTCACCCTTTGAAGAAAATAAAAAAAAATTTACACATGAATAGACCAACAGTTCATTTGGATTTCTCTATACAAGTCACTTGCATGCCGCCTATGGGTTACGCAAGTCACTTATGTGCCCTATCTGATTTTTCTCACAAGGTGCATGATGGCCTATAAATAGCCCATGTAGGCCCCTCATTTCAAGGACGGATTTTCCAAAACTCAGACTCAAGCTCTGGTCACCCAAGTCTTCAACTCAACTCGTCCAATAGCTTCGAAGGTGATTTTTTGCCTAGAATGGAAGACTTAAAGGAGTAGGATAAGGCCTAAGTGTTTAGACATCATCCACACATGCGTGCCTTATGTTTCCAGACCTCCTTAAATGTGGAAACACTTGTGCTACACCCAACCCTTTTGATAAAACTTTCATTTTTCCCTTTTGGAAGCATCTTAGGATATTACTGAAGGCTTGAGTTATGTCTCGTCCATGTATTACCCTATAGATGCTTCATCACCTAAGTTAACCCATGACATGCAAGTACACTTGCGCCACCAAGACTTGTGTTCCAAATAATTTGTGTGGCCAACACTTGTGTTCCAACATCATTTATGTGTCTCTCTCCTGTTCACCATTCCTCTTCAAGATATTATCCCTCGAGCCCCTTTTCAAAGTAATTTATGGCATGGTTCCTTTGTTGGATTCATTATCTAAAAGAAATTCTGTGAGGACCTCTCCCAAAACCTCGTGACTTACAAGATTTATGTCACCATGGATAGAGGATTCATCTATATAACCTCATCCTTTAAGAAGAGAAGATATTTTAATTTAGTGAATCCTCTTCACGAGTAAGCCCCACATTCCCTTGGTTCGGGCCTCCTTCTCCAGAGTAAGCCCAAGCCATAATTTCCTTTAATTTGGGCCTCCTTCTTAGGAATAAGCCCCAATCATAAATACGTTTTTAATATGGGCTTCCTTCTCCTGAGTAAGCCCTGGGATAAAAATAAAAATCTCTATAAAGTATAAATATCTTTATAGACCCCGCTCCTGGGCTTCTTTCCTGATGTAAGTCCTTGTCTTCATCTACTTGGTCCGTCACACATACATAAGCCCACATAATTTCTCAGGACCGCATCTTTTGTGGAACCATCATCATGTTTACTAATACCTCCTGTTTCTCACACCGATCATGACTCATGTGATCTTAGAGTGTAAAAGTAATCAGGACATCTTGTTTTGTCCATTAACCATTCATAAACCCCAAATTTATTCACCAAAACTACGTGGACTTTGATCTTTGCCATAAATATAGAGTACATAGGAACCCTTTTAAAGGTTCAAGCCCATCTTTCATTTATTATTTTCCGTCTCATATGACGTTAAAATATAACCTTCTAATCTAACTATGTGGGTTCTGATTTCTTTTTAATGAGTATACATAGGTAGCACATCAGTGGGTATGATCCCAACTCTAAAATAATCCCTTTCTTTCTGAATGTCAAAAAACTTCAAGTGCCCCATTGAATGTCTTTAAAACTAGTATGGTCATCATAAGGACCAAGAGGTTTCTATATAATGTATTAAAGTATACCATTTACTAAGAATATCTAATACATATGGATTATTCTCTATCGATGAAGAACCTCAAATACATATAAAATATTCTCTAAATCCCATACATATCAATCATCAATTTCCAAATCTAAAGGAAAACTCATTTTGATGCTTGGTGAATTAATAAGTATTCATGAACATAACATAAATCTATAAGAGAGTCCTGAAGTATGCAATAATTCCCCCAAAAAAGGTGTGATGAGCCAGACCTCCCATCCTCTCGACCAATGAAAATTCTTAAATCCTCATCGGTCCACAACTAATGAGATCCTACCATTGGAAAGTAGGTCTAAATGGATATAGAATCATTGGGTGTGTCCGGTTCATTGAATAAACCCGTTAGAAACCGATTGGAAAGTTTGAACCTTAAACAAACAAGGTCATCCCCATTTCTAGAAGAAACAAAAAATGGTGAACCAGATGTGAATCCTTAAAAAAGTTAAATGATGTATTACTTATTTGATAGGCCCATATTTGACTAAATATGAGGGACAAATAAGCAATAAATAACATATGTGCTTATCTAAAAGATGTATTCTGGACATACTTCTCTAGATTATGTCTACAATATCAAACATGCACTCTTTTCCAAGATCTCTTTGCAACACAAAATGGCTTCATTAAGGTTTACACCTATGAATGCCTCAGCCGCTACTTCTGCTAGATCCTCGTCCGCTCTGAGGATGAAATCACCTACTTAGTGTATTCAATGCTAGGTCTTAAATGAATTGGTGAGAGAATACCATCAACATGGTACCATACCGAATCTGGAGGCTGCTTGAAAAGCCCTCTAAGTTCACAACTCGCCCTGGTTGTCCAGACAGTGATGCCCAGTGTTCAAGAAGAAGGTGGTGCCAACCACCTTCTCCAACCATTTCGGGTCGTTATCCCTAGAACGCAAAAACCAGTCCCTCCCATATTAGAGGGAGGTGAATGAAGAGGTCACTCAAGGCCTCAGTTGAAGAAGACATGAGCCCTTCTTGAGGACTCCCACCAATAATCGCTGCAAGACTCGTACTGTAGTGCACCCTGAACATGATTAGGGTATCACCTCTAAGTGTTCGGATCAGGTTCCTTAGACCTAAGCACAAAAGACGAACCATCAGAGGTGAAATTTTTCTAATAGATAACTGGTTATTTCTTCTGCCCCCTCTAGAGAACTCCATCAATCTAATTTTATGGAAAAAAATTAGTTGGCATAGACACCCGTTCGTCCTGATTTCACATCCCAGCATACTCATCTGTAAATAACACATCAATCCCGCCAAGCAATTCCGGTGGAGTAGTATAGGTAGGAATATAAACCTTTTTATCATTCATCATCTAGTCACCATGATCATCTAACTACATCAGAAGAAGCAAGCAAATAAATTTTGGTGACCACCTATAAATAGCCACATGCACCTGCTTACACTCATCAATTCATCCAGTAGTCTCGTCTGCTAGTATTAAAAGAATTTCATCAATCATATTCGGTGGCGAACAACCATAAGTTACATACACCTAAAATTCATCAAGAAAACCAACAGTCTCATTTGGTAGTGCCCGAAGATGTCAATTGGAATGCCCCAATGACAAATTGGAGGCAGACACAAATTTCTACCCCCACACATGAGTACTATCAGAATTCACTAACAGTAAAAAGAAGATAGAAGTAGGAACAAACACATACTCCAAACAAAAAATGGATGTATATTCCTGTTCCGATAGCTAAAGTCACCATGCACTTTCTGAAAATGGTGAAAGAGAAGAAGAAAATCCCTACTCATATTCTGGGTACATGTCAAAATATTATAACTAATTCGGTTACATCACAGGGAAAGAAACATAAAATCTATCCCTATCAGTGGAGTGTCTCGTGAACATGTCACCCTAGAGTAGGTATACACCTCTTTTCCAGTCCAGGAGGGTCGTGGGGCATACTCCCCCATGTCATACGGACAATCATGTCGGGAAAATACACCCTAATTAAATGGAGATAGTCAGCCTAACCTGACCATTTCTCCTGAGTCGGTACATACACCTTCCCATAATAACCACTTTCATCAACAAGTGGTTTCCAAAGTGAGTAATAAGGAATCCAATAAAAATACCCATCTAGAACAGTTAAAATATCAAGAGCCATTTAACAATAAGGCCTTGCTCAATTATGGAGTTCATGAATCCCTAAGATAATTATCTTTTCCAACCCAAGATTATACTCCCTCATTTATAAATTCCGGAAGTGACAACAATAAAACTGAAGGTCTTCATCAAACACTTCCTCATGAATGTTTTCTTCATGAAAATTCGGTCAATCTCAAAGTATCATCTTCTGATGAGAGCCACAATAACCCTCTACATGGAAAAAAGAACAAGGAGAAAAAAGATTCATCTTATGATGTAACCCACCATGGTGTTCCTCCCCATGATGATAAATTTAGCTACGAAATTCCTCTCCATAGTAGTAATTCGCATTGCCTGGAAAATTCCTCAATGGATAATGTAGCAACGAGAAATCCCTCTTATCTTGAGCCACATGCTAATGCGAAGCCAGTCATGTCTGATGCCTTACAACTAGTAGGGGAAATACTTTCTCAATTAGAAGATAGCTCGGGGTGTAGGTCATTCTCTGAACAACCACTGGTTCATTCATCTTTTAATTTGACAAATGACTTTTCTACCAATATTGTTGAATCTGATGATGAAACAAATAAGCCCTTATTTTGGTCCAATTAGGTAGAATAATATTCATGAAATGACAATGAATAAGTGCTGAATATGAGAAAACAACTAGATAAAGGTGAGATACCAGTCATGTTTTGGACTTTGTTTGACTCTCAGTATGATATTCTAGAAACGTTGACAGAATATTGTTTTCACAATATTCATCTTAACATATGTAAAACTCCTTTTCAATTAAAAGATAAAATTCTATCTTATGATTATTATCAAAAACATGTTAATGTTATAGAAGGGTTGTAACACCAAATTGATTTGGCATCTCTCTCAGTTTCCTGATATCCAATGGTTGAAAAGCAGTAGAGATCCCTTCAACGTACATGCCAAGGCACATTAAAAAGTTTGCACTAGTTCATTACCTATTTCCCATTTGGTATTCATATCAGGGGATGGGGTGTTCCTGGAGTATTGAATTTCACTTTACTCTCCAGTCAACAATTCCTTCCAAATGTAGTCTCATGCAATATTATATCCCATGGCTATCCACATTTAACTAGTTGTGTGTGTAATCAAAGTCTTTCTCAAGAACACGCCCCAAATAGTTCTTCCCAAAGTCAGGTATATAAAAAATAAGTTGTTGAATTACTCTTGCATCAAGAAAATGAGAATATCGAACAAGGTTTTTGTTTAGAGCTTGCACATCATTAGCTGACAGAAGTGTCAGAAATAATACAACGGTCATCTGAGCCAGGTGACTTGAGTGGATGTCGGATGATGCATCCGACCAATTTCTGAACTAAACTCTGCAAAATTATGAGACCATTTATGAAATTTTCAAATGTATCTACTCAAGAGCCACCCCAACATGCCAGGCTAGGGACTCTTTTAATACAACCCTCAGGATCAACAGACTGAATTCGGGGAGTTGAGCAGGAAAAATAGGAACAACCCCAGTCCTCCGGACTCTGGACATTATCAAATTCTCAATCTCTTCCTCAGTGAAAGTCAGTCATCTCTTGATTAGGGAGGAAGACACAAGAGGAAAGAAGAGAAAAATTATTAGGAAATTATCTCCTAATTATGGTTCATCAACATGTTCATGAAGGATCAACCAAATAAAAGGCAACGTCTCATATATGTCATGGAAGAAGACAGTATCGCAAAAATGCCGACCGTAGGGCTACAATGCATTATGCATCGATAAATTTCATCAATTCCATGTGTCACTAATCCCATAGTACATGGGGCTCACTCAGAGCGAGTAATCAAATGAAGAAGTTCTTGTTCAAGAGGTTGTACACATAGAAACAAATGAAGTAGGTGTGTGTACTAGAAGCCAGAGGGTTTCCAAGATGCAAGACATTCCTTCGAGTAATTCCCTTCCATACTGCAAAAAGGCACATTCCAAGGAAAATGGTAAAAGTCAGATTACATCCCACTATACCTCTGGCGAAGGTCAATCACTCTCATTAGAGAAACGTTTCGCACAACAGGATGTAGAAATGAAGGAGTTATGGAGGTTAAATGGAAAACTACATTTAGTTAGTCTTTCTCCTTAGTATACTGGAGTTAATCAGTCAACGGAATTTTTTGCAGCTAGTGGTATGGATTTAGAATATCCCCCTTTAAAATTACACCGTCAGAGGTCCAACCCTATGGGTTATACTCGACAGCAACCAGAAATACTACCATCAGTGGTAGTACCAGTTGCCACACCCATCCATACTCCAGTTATTGCACCTGCTTAGGTCCAAGATCAACCATATGTTTCTCAAAAAGTAGTGACTACCATTAAGTCATTAACAGCTCAGATGGAAGATATGGAAGGTCGGCCTGCACAGGTTCAACAGGAAATGAGATCTTACCCTGAATGGGTGGATGTAATTTCTCCCCCATAAAATTTTGTGAATACCCCATTCCAAATTTTTAATAGTTCGGGAGATCTAGAACAACACATAACACATTTTGTTTCTCATTGTGATCCTATGATAGAAACTCCTCAACAATAAGAATCAATTAAGATCAGGTGTTTTGTGCAGTCATTATATGAACCTGCTTTTGTCTGGTAAACAATTTTGCAATCTCGATCAATTTAAGAGTCGAAAGATCACCATCAAAGGTCCCTTCATCAATTTTTCTCAACATTACAAAAGATGATAGTTTTTTATCCTACTAATTGTAAAAAAGGTAAAATGACAAAGTTTTGGGTTTAATTTCTCAATAGAAGGGATTAAAATATTCCTTAAGATTAGAACTCTCTCAAGAAGAGTTGCCACCAATCTATGTGGAAAATTTTAGTGATAAATTATTCACACCGTTAATATATATGAGATACACAAGAGGGTTTAGAGACCTAACATCAAACGCTCAGTATATAGAAGACTATCTTATAAAGACTAAGGCTAAAACTAATTTAATTCCATCAGTTCTAGGAAAGAAAATTGGGAAAGTAGAGAATGCTACAGTTACAATTAAAAAAGAACCTATACAATCTTTCACTTCAAAACCATCATCATATCTAAGGGATCCACCTCCTGGGTATCAACAAGAGTTGTTGTCTCGTCAAGATGATCAAAAAGATCAAAGGCAGAAATAGTTAGAGGATTTAAAGTTCAATTCTTACTCTTTCCGGAATAAAAAAGATCTTGGTTACTTCATCTTGACTCTGGAATACAATTTGGTTCAGTTGCTGAGTCCCAAAAGTCTGAACAAAGAAGGAGATGAAGACCTCCGCAAAATTTTTCCATTTCATCAGATGTTGGATAATCCCATTCAGTAGTGTTTTGTCTTTAAAGACCATTAAAAAAGATGGTGGACTATGAACAAGTAAAACTGATAGGTTTTTCAGCCCAGGTAGCATGTGATACTTCTACTGATCCAGAGTAAGAAGGCGAGTGGCATGAAGTCAAATGAAAAAATGTGCAAAAATATTAACATTAGATGGTCAGGAAAAAGATCAACCAAACTCGTGCAATTTTACGAAGGCAATTAAATCAACAAATTGTGTCTCCTTCTATTTCATCCAAAATAAAACCCCTTCTTCAGAAAGAAATTCCTCAATGAAGCAGCGTAATTTGATGAAAGAATAATTGTCAGAAGGAGACGAGCTCATGTCAAAGAATAAGTTGTCTTTAACTCTGGAATATTTTATGCCATATGCTTCAAAAGCACAAGCACCGCCCCACCAAATGGCACAACCTGAACTAATTCATCAAGAAGAATCTTCATCCGATGAAGAATTGATCTTTGGTTCCTTTAACATGATACATTTAACAGATCCATATTCCAATGAATGTTACTATTATGATGAGCCTATGTTCCATGTATCTAACAGAGGAGTTAGAGGATGTGATATAGGTCTAGGATACAGGAGAAGGCGTGGATATTCTAGAAGCAACCATTTCAATCCTACCACTTCTAGAACTGTATATGTGGCAGAAAATCGTGGCAAAGCCCTTAAGCAGGTTCAATAGGAACAAGAAAGTTTTTCCACCCATGGTAAATTCGGTCCTGACAAAGTAATTTTGGAGGACCAGTTAGAAGTTACACTTTCTTCCTCTTATCAAATAGATAGACCTAGTCGGTCTAATGTACTGAAGCCAAGAGTGATTCCAATTCCTACCCCGATAATGGATGCATCTTCTGCAAATGAATCAACATCCAAGGCACCTGCAAAACCACATTTTCATGATGGGAAACATAGACCTTTGGACCAAAAGTATGATGTCTCGAAGCATTTGGCCCATGTACCGTCTATGTTATCAATTCTGGATGCCTTGAATCTATCAAAAGGTCTTCTAATGGTGTTTTTTAAGGATTTTTCATGTCCTTAAGAATTCGAAACTAGAATTGTTGCGGCTGAGGTCTACCATATAGAGAATAAACCTGCAGAATTCCATGCCTTGATATATTTTACCGACGATACTGAAGATGATGTTGTACATGGACATAACATACCTTTGTTTTTATCTAGAAAAGTCAATGATATAGACATCTAATGAGCTTTCATTGATAATGGCTAAGGAGTCATTCTCATTCCTATTCGTACTATTCGTCGATTGGGCCTCACAGAAACTAATTTATCTCATTCTACTTTGATGTTGCAAGGATATGCTGAGAATTAACAAGAACGTCTAGGAGAAATTATGCATAGAATTCTGTTTGGAGAACTTGTGTCTAATTCATATTTCATTGTTGTTGGTCAGGACACAACCTTCAACATATTTCGTGGAATACCTTGCCTACATCGTCATGTTTTCATACCTTCATCATAAAATCAATTTCTTAAATATTATTTCAATGATCAAATTGGGACATTTTATGGTGACATGGCCCCATTCAAAACGTCTGAATCCCAATACATTGAGGTAGAATTTTATCACATGGAGGGAATAGAAAAAAATACAGCAAAAAAAGACGCCAAAATTAATGCTCCAAATGGTTTAGAAAATATTCCAGTAAACCCATTCATACATGTGAGTATAGATTATGTGTTGCCTTTCAGTCAAATTGACAAGATAAAACTACATCCGGACACTATTATGGAAAATTTCATAATTTCATTTATAGCTACAGAGACAGACATCATAGAAGAAATTGTGGATTCGCCAAGCAGTGATGAAAGCTTAAATTGAGATGTCCACTTTTCATCCACTGAAATAAAGAAATTCTATACTTTATCAACCAGGCCAAAAGAAGGTATAACAATACCAAAAGAAAACAACGATGTCAATTATCAATCTATAGTCTCCTCTCTATCACCCCAAGAAGACCCTTCATCATCAATAGGGTCAGAAATTGAAGCCTCTACTTGAAGATGTTCAAATTTTTTACATCTCCCCTTACTATAGAAATTATACTTCGTCATATACTATGAAAGTAGGAACATAAGAGGTAACACATTTTAAAGATGAAGAGAAAGATCTCTGGGTTGCTCCTCCAGTTTTTGAAGATGGTATCTCTTACACTATTGATGAACTCAGAGAAATAAATCTGGGTACAAAAAAAGATCAATGCCCCACCTTAATTAGGTCAACCATGAAAATTGAAGAGAAATAAATGTATACTTCATTTATAAAGAAAAATTGAGATGTATTTTATTGGAATTATACTGAAATTATGGTCTTGATCCCGATGTTTCCACTCATAATTTGGGTTTGACAGAAGAACAAAATGGATTCAAGCAAGCGGAAGAAGATTACACACAACTTATGCCTCCAAAATTGAAGTTGAATTTGATAAGATTATGAAAGATAAAATATTTAGAGAAGTTCAATATCCCAAATGGATGGATAATATTGTCCCAGTGAAAAAGAATAATAGAAAATTTAGAGTTTTCATTGACTTCAGAGATCTTAACAGGCATTTTCTTGAAGATAATTCTCCAGTCTTGATTACAAAACTAATAATTGATGCAACGACTGGCAATGAAGCACTTTCCTTCCTGGATGGATATTCACGGTATAATAAAATATGAATGGATCTAGCGGATGATGAATCTACAGCCTTCAGAGACACTCAAGGTTTGTTTTTTTATTGAGTAATGTCATTTTTCTTGAAGAATGCAGGTGCAACATATCAATGTTCCATGAATAATATAATTAAACCCTTATTATGGAATTTTTTTTGAATGTTATGTGGATGATTTGTTGGGAAAATCTAGACAATGTTCTAATCACATGGCTGATTTGGAAACCTTATTCAATAAACATCGGTAACACAGTTTGAAGATGAACCCCTTGAAATGTGCTTTCGGAGTAACCTTAGGAAAATTCTTGGGTTGGTTGTACACCATTGTGGTATTCAAGTTGATATTGAGAAAACAAAATAAATCCTTGGTATGCCACGCCATCAAAATTTGAACAAATTAAGAGGACATCAAGTAGACTTGACCTACATTCTGCGCTTTATCTCTAATTTGGCAGGCAAATGTTTACCCTTCCCCAGATTAATGAATAACGGACATACATACCAATGGACCAACGATTGCCAAAGAGGCATTTGATACCCTTAAGAAATATCTGTTGAGTTCACCTTTATTAATGTCATCTGTTGAAGTAAGTCCACTTATTCTCTTTGTGACAGATTTAGAGCAATCACTCACTTCCTGATCAAGCAAAAGAATGGTGCTGGGAGTGAAAACAACCTTTACTATCTCAGTCGCACTATGCTTGATGGAAAAACTCGGTATTCAAGTATTAAAAAGTGTTTCCTGGAATTAATCATTGCAGTTCAGAAATTGAGGCATTACCTAAAACATCATGAGGTCCAGTTGGTATCTCGTAGTAACCCACAAAAATTTATCCTTAGTCATCCACTACTTAAAGGGAATCTGGAAAGGTTAGAATTTATTTTTCAAAAGCTTGATATTCAGTATGTGTCTCAAAAGGAAATAAAAGGCCAAGCTCTGGAAGATTTCCTTGCTGAAAACCCATCAGTAGAATATACATATTTAAATATTGAACTACCTGATGAGGAAGTCTTCTCTATTCAAGATAATCCCCAAACATGGAACATGTACTTTGATGGTGCCTCTAAAAGTCCAACAGGGAAGAAAATAGAATATCCTAAATTCAAAAATGTTGGGTTAGGAATCGTTCTTATTTCCCCAGAAAAAGAAATGCTACCCTATTTCTTTGTATTGTTGGAAGGCTATACAAACAATGAAGCAGACTATCAAGCTATCATAACATTATTAGAATTGTCACTTCATCCACAGGTGAATTACTTGAGTGTAAAAGGTGATTTAGATTTTGAAATCAAACAATTCAATGGGGATTATGCCATCAGAATAGAAGAGTTAATCCCTTTGTGTTATTAATTAAGAGTGATAATGGTAGAATTTTCCTTTGAACTAACATTTTCTTATGTCCCACAATCACAAAATTCCCAAGTTTATGCACTGGATAATGTAGCCACAACCATGGCAGATCCAAATCGAGATGAAACAATCATTAGTTTCACCCACCATCATGTAGTTTCACCTTTTTTTCAAATTATAATAGATGAAATCAGTTAAATCAGTCCCATTTCTGAACCATATGATCATACTATAGTATTGATGACACCTATTTGGGAATACCTTCAAAATCGAACACTCCCACCTAATAGAGCCGATAAAGTACAAGTCTAGTGACGTGTGATCAATTTTACTCTTTATTATAGCCAAGATCACCAAAATATTCTCTACAAGTGAGTTTTTTATGGAATTTTCTTTCATATGTGTTGATGGTGAAGAGACAATGGCTATCATGAATGATGTACATGTAAGAGTTTGTCATTCCCACCTGTCTGCACATAGAATTTCAGGTCAAATTCAAAGGCTGGGATACTTCTAGCCTTCAATGACACAAGATTGTGTGGATTTCACTAAAAAGTGTCATTCTTTCCAAATATGTGCCAACTTCATTCATCAACCACTGGAGTTTCTTCATATGGATAAATAATCCTGGTCATTTCCTATAAGAGGAATGGATATAGTAGGGCCTTATCCTCTGGCTATAGCTAAGTCGTTTCTTTATATTCTTACTATTATTGACTTCTTTTCCAAATGGGAAGAGGAAATAACTCTCAAAGAAGTCGGCCATAAAAGCATTGTTAGCATTTTCAAATCCAACATCACTACCAGATATAGTGTTACTCATACCATATTGACAAATAATGGCACCAACTGTTGTTCTTCCAAGGTAAGAAAATTGTATCAAGAATACAATATCAGATCCAACCATTATTCTCGGTATCATGTAGCGGCCAATGGTCAAGTAAAGGCTTTCAATAAGACTCTTTGAAACATACATCAAAAGATGGTGGATAAAGATATTAAGTCATGGCCTGATAAACGTTTTAATGCTTTATGGGCTTATCGGACTACCACCCGCACTGCTACCCGATCAATTCCATATTCATTGGTATATGGAATGGAAGTCAACTTGCCTATTTAAGTCCAATTATCTTCACTTAGAGTCACCATTTGTGATCAATTATCTACATATGAACAATCTAAAAAGCGATTGGATGAATTGGAATGTCTAGAGGAAAAACTATTGTCCACACACCACCATTTAGAAGTCCATTAGAATCGAATAACACAAGCTTTCCGTAAAAATGTTTGTGTTTGTTCATTCATTCATGGAGAATTGGTATTGGTCATTAGGACCCCAATGATACCAGGAAAGAAGCCTCCAAAGCTTGATCCAAAGTGCGAAGGACATTACTCAATACATAAGATCAACTCCAATGGAGCTTATTCATTAATCTCAATGGATGTAGAACTCATTACAACTCTAACAAATGCATGATTTTTGAAGAATTATTTTGTGTAGCACAAATAAATATTCTATCCTTCATGTATGACATTAAATTCCATAGCCCCCCTCTATCATCCAACATGATGCTAAACTGTGTCCCTCTATCGGCCAACATGATGTTAAACTATGCATCGTCCGAGCATGAGGACATTAACCTTCCAAGCACCCCAAGTCTGTGACACTATGACATTAAACTATGATCGTCGCATGCACAATTATCTTTTAAACTCTGATTCCATGCGTCCCCCGAGCATCTAATCATGCATAAGCCCCTCACCATCCTTTGTGGTTGCATCTTTCACAACACGGTCATCAGGTCTGTTGCTGCTTCTTTTTTCCCACACCGAGCATGATTCACCTGAGATTAGAGTAAGTATCGACCATGAGATATTCTCTGGGATGCTAACCACACTTATGTCCCAACATCATATTCGGGTTGTTGTCTTCAAGTACACCCTGATCACCAAATCCCTCTGAATTTAACTATACGGACTTTGATCCTTGCCTCCTAGGCCGGGTACATAGGCAACCTCTTGAGGATCAAGCCCGAAACCACTTTCTTCACATTGGTTCACCTTTATCCCATATGATGTTGATCTATGAATCCCCCGTCAACCTTCTTTTTCATATCGGGTCACTTTCATCATACATGAAGTTAAACTACGCATGTCTTATCATCCTAGCTATATGACGCTAAACTATACATTTCCCCATTTTCCTTGCTACAAGACATTAAATTGCATAGCACTGGTCCATGCATATAACCTTATACTATTTGTACTTTTTTCCTATATAACAATAAACTGCAATAATCCATGATACCCTCACTCGAGAGGAATCATCATTGACATGGTCTCCAACCATGTCATGTTTCAAGAACTATGTGTGACTTGATTTTCATCCTTATGAGATACGTAGTGACACCCAAGTCATTAATCTTGGGTCCAGCCACAATTGAAATAAAGTCCTCTTTACCCCTCATATGTACGAACCAAATCTGTACAAAGGGTATTTCAAGAACTATGCGTAGCCTTATTCCCATATTCAAGGGATACATAGGAATGCTCAAGTATTCCTCGAGTCTAGCCCTGAGCCTTTGGGCCAATCCCCAAACTCCAATATTGGTCCCTTGGATGAAAATCCCCCTAGGGTTACATGGTGTGATGTGGAACACCCTTTTATTTATTCACATCAGGTTTATAACCAATGAACGATGTGTCTCCCCCACTATAGTCCGAGGTCTATGACCCTAAACTAAGATCTTCCATGCTTTCGTCCTGCATGGCGTTAAAATGTATTTCAAGAACTACGTGTGGATTGATTCTCATCCAAATGAGATACGTAGTGACATCTAGAATCTCAATTCAAGACCAAAATGTGACATTATATAAATAATACAATTGATCTCAATACCCCTTTTCTTGACATCTAGTCACAAAATTTCTGATACCTGAGAGTGCTTTTTCCTGATTATACAACACATTCCCTTAGGTGGCCTTGCATAAGTTGTCTATATAATGGACGTTTCATCCAAAAGATGATATTATTTGACTATGCATCTTATGGCCTAGTTGTCCAAGCACAATTCAACTTCCAAAATGTGTTTTTCAAGTAGTGGTAACTTCATTCGTTAGAGAATCCTCTTCTGTCCATGTTGGTCTTAACAGCGATGTGAAGGTATCTAAAAAAACATCCATCCTTAACATATTTGTTTCATACTATTTTTCATGATCTGAAAGTATTATGTCATATAATATTTATATCTCTGGTTTTTTTCATATTATTTAAAACCACATATAACTTTTCTCCTATGTTTGGTTCAAAACATCGTAGAAGTCACATTCTTCCAATTCTTTTACAATTCTGATTGGAAATATCCTCTCTGTATTCAAGTACATTTCTCCGTAAAGCAGACTCTATGCTTCGGAAAATTTGAATCCCCATAAAACATAGTTCATCTTTTAGCAATAAAAAGTAAAAATTCTGAGAGTTCTTTTTCTCGACTATACATCACGTGCCCTAAGGTGGCGTTGCATAAGTTGTCTACATAACGGGCCAATCAGCCAAAAGATGCTAATATTTGACTATTTAGATTATGCCCTAGTTGGCCCTGCATAATTCAGCCCCCAAAACAGGTTAGTCAAGTAGTGGTCACATCATTATTATAAAAGACATCCTTTAATTCCATTTATCTCTTTTCCAATGTCATTCTTCAGATTCAAAATTTCTCAAGTCACAGTTTTCAATTTCCCACTCCATTCATGAACTTTGTAATATGTTTCTAGAAAAATTATCAGTAAGTGAGTCAATATCATCAATTAGGTCAAAGCTATTCGACCTTAAAGATTAGTATTTTTATAGACCAACATGCATGAATTTAAACTTCCAATAACAAAATACATGGTGGTCATTAAATTAGGAACATATAAAGGGTACTCTGAAAAAAATTCGAGTCCCATCTCGCTAAATGTACATTTTGTATGATTTAGGCAATATTGAGAAATTAAAAGATAATGTTTGTGGGGTTTTTATATAACCCTAGTAAAAATCTAACTATGTTTACTAAGACCATTGGAATAGGTTAAAACAAGAGCAATTATCAAGTAAATGAAGTCACAGATGATTGAAGATGAACTTCTTTTCATTGATGAACAAGATTAGAAGAACATCCACAGATTGGAGCCTCTTCTCTTTTTTTCAAAAAAATTTACCGAAGACTTTCAACATGACATATCATCTATTTCACAGCATCACGAGCTTCATTAGTAGCCATTTGAAGATCATTTACTTGACCAGATTCACTCTCCTCAACTAGACGAAGTGCTTCTTTAGGACCATTTAAGGATTTTATACCATCCACATGGACTTCTTCCAATGAATTATGAAGCTAGTCAAGCTCCCCAGTAATAGAATATAACTCTTGGTAAAGGTGCAACTACTGGACTATCTTCTCCTTGATCTTTTTCTTCTATTCCTTCAACTTTTCTGCTTGATCAATTTCAACTCAGGACACTACAACCTGAAATTCAATGATATTGATCAGCAATCTAGATCTGATCATGTCTTAAAGGCAACTTTTCGCTTTCTCCCTCATTTGAATGACATGTTTCACTGTGAAAAGGATTTGTTGATATGCAAAACATCCAAGTACCAGTTTGATGAACATGGATGAAATTCATGTATTTTTCGAAGGCTTATCTTTAAGAGGAACCTTAGATATTATCTTCCATATATTTTTCCATGCCTTGTTACTTGAAAATTAGAGCCCCTTCTTCACCTCTAGGTCTGATTCAGCATCGATATCACTGGGAGGAACATTTTCTGTGATTAATGCACCTAAGGAAGAGCCATGTTCTACTCCTTCACTGGCATAGGATGCTTCACATTCATCTACTATTTGGTCTGAGGCTGAGGCTTCACCTCTAGATTTAGCCATTGAATTTGACAGCCCTGTTTGGTTAATTGAATGTATGGTTAGTTTCAAAGGACAATAATAGTGGGTTGATTTCATTGTAGACTATGTAAGCCAAAATTATTGTCATATTTTACCTAACAGTAGATCAACAACTTTTGAAGTCTCCTCCCCATCATTCCTAACTGCAATAGAATTTTCAAGAAGGGTTTCTGGAGGGTCTGCCATGTTAAGTTCTACCTAAGCCTGTGTTTCTACAATAATTGGTTTGACATCAATGTATACACCCCTTTCAAGTGCAGTTGGTTCAATAGTTTCATTATATGGAACTGTACACTTTTTAACCAAATATGGATAGATGTTTAATCATGAGAAGATTATCATGACAAATTATGAAACTCACGTCTAGTTGATTCTATAACTAGATCTCCAAAATCATATAAATCACATGGTAATTTAACATGTTCTAAATTTTCTTCAAAGGACTTCCATGTTTCATTCTTTTATCCAATTTTGTACCATATACCAGGTTAGTCTCACTAGTGGGAGCACTCGGCATGTCTTCTTCGTGACTTTCATTTATCAATCTATTACCCCAAATAGCTTCTTCACAGACAGTTTTTGGGTCAGCTGCATTGGTTTCCAAATGTTCTGCTGCTTGTTTTGAACATAAAACATCACAAAATGGAAGTAAGTTGTTTATCATTTGAGGTTCTATGAAGTATTGTTAATATACTAGAAGTATTTTCCCTCTTGGCATCAGAGATAGGAGCGGTGTTGGGAATAGATGCCGACTCATCTGCTCTAATTATTTCTTAAGGAACAACTGTTTGAGAAAGAAATTGTGACCATTCGCTAACACCCTTCGTTGTAATCTAAGGATGGATAGTCCTTTCTCTTAAGGGGAAAATTGATGAATCACCTACAATCTCGAGAAGTTTGAGAAATTTTTCATAAGTTTAGATTCATGACTACAAATACGACTTACCACTACTGATAAAGCATTTGACTGTGGTATTCTTTCTTCGATGCTTTTTCATCTTATCCTTTTTGGGTGGATTGATGTCATCATCTCCGAAAATAGGTATTAGAGGCAATAAAACCCTTTCTAAATCTTCATCCATGACTTGCTGGCCTGGAGATACTTCGCCCATCTCATGAGGGGATTCAGTGGATATACGAGTGGTGCCACCTGGGCTATACCATGGCGAATGGATTTCAGTGGTTCTTTCCATTATAAGCTGCAGGATAAAAAAGATTATTCCATTGAATAAGAAAGATTTGACTAAATTCAAATTTAAAAGAAAATAGAAATATGAGAATAATGAAAAATTACATATTCATGAGCCACGTAATCATGCCACTCTTCATATAATGAAGGACCAATACCTTTAGTGGTACCACGGTCCATCATTTCCTTTACCCACTTGGTGACAAGAATTGATTCATCAGTGGAATATATGATCATTTCCTTCTCTATGATGTAATCCCTCACTTCATTGGAGTTGTCCTCAAAATGGATGTTAGAGGAAGCTCAGAGATTCCCCAATCCAGGGATATGCATCCCTTCGCATAATTCCATCGATGTGGTTTCAGTATCACAATATAAACTTTGCCATGTCCAAATATCCTCTAGTCATAAATATTCATAATGTTCACCAGAAGGCTGCGAGGAGGGTCCTACAATCTGGGACTTTAACTTCTTCCCCGCTCCCATGATCACATTTAAAGGATGAGAAAATATAACTTGTTTCTCTTTAAAATATTGGCGACTAAATTTCCTCAATGATATTACTCACCATGAGTCGATGGAGTATGTCTCTTGACTCTGGTAGGCAGATTATATCTGGCACAAGGCCGTTGTGATGTATTTCGTTCCTCATCATCCTCATCCTGGGAATCTCGTGAATCATCCTCAGGTGAGGAACCTAGTTAATTAGCTCCTGGTAAAGAAGAATCACTTTCCAAATGAAAAGATTCATTCTTAATGGTTCTCTTCTTTTTCCCCACCCGAGGGACTAGCTGATTCGATAACCCTTCAGGGTATGATGCTACCCAGCTCTCGGCATGCCATTTAGTCAATTGACATGCCGCTTCAAAAGCTGGTAGATCAAATACCACCCCAGTCTTCTCTATAGATGTCTGTAACCATAGTTGATGAGAAACCATCAGATGCTTATCTAACCAGACATGCACTAGAGGGTATATGGTAATTTTCTGCAGACATTTAAATTGATGTGGGATTCTATGTGTAGAATAGACCTCACATAAAATTTCTCTGTCAATCCTTGTGGCAAGTGTACCATATCTACATACAAGAATATATGACCTTAACTCCAAGATGTTTGTTCCATGATTAATAAATCACCATGTTGGTGGGTTTCCATAAGGTAAAAATGAAACACCTTGAACATGCTCATCCTTATTTTGATATCATTAGCATTGAGGATAGGGAGAAATTCTGAAAAAGGCATGAGCAGATGGCTGAAAAGAACTTCCAGGAACCTGTACCCCACTTTGTTCAACATATCTCCTCATGTGAGTGTAAATACATCCCCATAAAACATATAATAGTTCCAATATTATTATATGAGACATACATATATTAAAATGAAGTAAGATCCTATGACTCTATGCCAAAACTAGGGTGGTCAACCCCACCATCTTCCTTTAATTCATATTGGCTGCAAAGACAAAGGTCCCTAGCCACACACCTCCATTCAATTCCCGAACTGGTAAAAGGTAAACACTAAGCCACAAGTCCAAAAATCCTGCCAGACGGGTCTTCTCTGGAATTTTTCGGTTCACTTCGTACCCCCACATATCAAACACTCCTTATTCCAGAATTGGCCAAATTGTTACCGGGGCACTCCTCTTTGATGCTCTAGGGATACTAGCAGGATGAGTGTAGGAAGGTCCCTCCACTTTTTTATTAATAAGAAACATGTCCATCCGCTCCTCTAGATGGATATCTTTTCGGGAGTAGGTTTTCTTGGTGGTGGTATTCTTCAACTTGTGGTAAATTTTAATCAACCCTCAAGAAAATGCTAGAGTCTTCTAAGAATCATTCCAGGTCAATTTTGGGGGAATGAATTCATCATACATATCTCCCAAATTTGGATCCCCTAAAATTTTGTAGACATACCACAAACTGATGCCTAATTCACCATGAGTTAGATTGAAAGAATTTATTTCCAGCCTCCAACGGGTGATTAACTCTGTTACGAAATTGTCATTGCTATAGACATATGACTTCCCAGCCCAGACAGATTAATATATTGCATCTCCCTTCAGATCATCAAAAAAATCTCCACAGGCTTGTCACACCCAATATGGCCACATCCAAGTCGGCTTCACACCTCCTCCAGGACGGAAATACTAACTATTTTTCCCTCCCTTAGATTAGTCCATTGGAGAATATCATAAAATTGTGGGATAGAAATGCGGCTGCAGCTTAGTCTTGTAAGGCCTCAGATCTAGAGCACATGGGATATGGTGCAATATGTATTCCTTATCGACTGTCCTGACATTGGAAAATGATCCTGCAACTGAGACATTTTCCAAAGAGAAGTTGGTGTATGTATAAAACCAGGAATGAGGGATATAATTCATTTCTTTTGGATCATTGACTCTTAGCATATTACTATGGCCATACAAAGGCAAGTAAATGCTCTGTGAGAAATTGACATGAATTGTCTTTCAAGTACTTAGCCAAATCCGGGAGTGTGTTGTCACAGACAACATAATAAACATGGTCGATGATGTCAATCATGTCATCTATTCTCTTGCTAGACAACACATAAGCTGATTAAATCCTTTTTGGAGCCATTGAATCTGCAAAAACATCAAACAATTAACCTTAAATAAGTTTGTTTTGTGAAATTTTGATGAATGAAATCCAAAAAATTGCAAAGGAATCAAGGCCCGCAAGTCACAAACATGGCACGCAAGTCAAACCCGTTTCACAAGTATTGCCGACCTAGCCATGTTTTGGTAGTCAAATACCTTCTACAGAAGTGCGATAAAATCCAGAAGGGTGATTCACCGAAGAACATAATCACTTATGCGACGAGAGTTCAAGATTCTGGATGCCGAATGAGTTTACACAGGAGTGATCCTCTGTATATGGGCGATCTAGAACACCTGCACTCCATACTTGCACGCCCCAGCATATGCATTCCTAACTTGCGCGCCACATGCCCTTGTTTTCTCCGGATGCACGTCAGAGCCGGATCCTCTTTCTTTTTTTGGGATCAAATTCTGAGGGGGGACTTTCTTTGAAAGTCCTTCACATTACAGAGTTCAATGAATGGCGAAGGGGAATACCTTAAGAACAGAGAGAATTACCCTTGGATGAAAATCAAAAAAATTTACAAAGGCATGGACCAGGAGCTCATAAGGATTGCGCTGTGCAAGTCAGATGTGCACCGCCTATGGGTCGTGTAGGTCACTTGCATATCGTATCTGATTTTTTTCCAAGGTGCACGGGGGCCTATAAATAGCCCTTATAGCCCCCCCATTTCGAGGATGGATTTTCCAAAACTCAAATTCATGATCTGGTCTCCCAAGTCTTCAACTCAACTCTTTTGAAAGCTTCTAAGGTAACTTTTCACCTATAATAGAAGACTTGAAGGAGTAGGACAAGTCCTAAGTATTTTGAATTCATCAAAACATCCCCTCCTAAGTGTCCAGACATCCTTAAAATGGGAAACACTTGTGCGCCACCATACCCTTTCGATGAAACTTGCACGCCTCCCTTTTGGAAACATCTTAGGATATTTCTAAAGGCTTTAGTTAAGTCTCGCCCAAATTTTACCCTATAGATTCTTCATCGCCCAGGTGAAATTATGCCATGAAAGTACACTTGTGCGGCCAATAATTTCCCGCCAAATGAATTGTCCGTCCAAAACATGCGCACCAACTTCATTTATGTGCCTATATCCCGTTCACCTCTCCTCTTCCAGATATTATCCCTTGACCCCATTTCAAATTCATTTATAGAATGGTTCCTTTGTTGGCTTCCTTATCTGAAAGGAATTTAGTGAGAACCTCTCCCAAAACCTCACGACTTAGAAGAAATATGTCACCATGGTTAGAAGTTTCCTCTATATAACCTCATCCTTTAAGACGAGAAGAACATTTAATTTAGGGAATCCTCTTCAAGAGTAATACCCATGTTCCCTCGGTTCAGGCCTCCTTCTCATGAGTAATCCCCAGACATAATTTCCTTTAATTTGGGCCTCCTTCTCAAGAATAAACCCCAATCATAAATCCCTTTTAAATTTGGGCCTCCTTCTCAGGAGTATGCCTCGGGATAAAACACCAAATCTCCATAAAGTATAAATACCATTGTGGACTCTATTCATGGGATTATTTCCTGAAGTTAGTCCTAGTCTTCATCTACTTGGGACATCATACATATGTAATCCCCATATCATTTCTCATGACTGAATCTTTTGTGGAACCATCAGCAAGTTTACCGATACCTCTTGTTTTTCACATCAAGCATGACTCACGTGATCTTAGAGTGTAAAAGTAATCACGACATCTCTTTTTGGCCATTAACCATGCACAAACCCGCATTGATTCACCTGAAATACGTGGAAATTGATCTTTACCTTAAAATTAGAGTATGTAGGAAGCCATTATAAGGTTCAATCCCATCTTTCATTAATTGTTTTTCTTCTAATATGACATTAAACTATACCCTTCTAATCTAACTACGTGGGTTATGATTCATTTTTAATGATGATATGTACGTAGCCCATCGGCGGATATGATCCCAACATTGAAATAATCCCTATCTTTCTGAATGAAAATAAACATCAAGTGCCCCATTGACTACCATTAAAACTAGTATGTTCATCAAAATGACCATGAAATTTCTATATAATGTTCTGAAGAATACCATGGAATAAGAATATCTAATACATACGGATGATTCTCCATATATGAAGAACCTAAAATACATATAAAAGATTCTATAAATCCCATACATATCAATCATCAATTACCAAATCTAATGGAAAACTCATTTTCATGCTAGGTGAATTAATAAGGATTTGTGAAGATAACATAAATCTATAAGAGTGTCCTGGAGTAGGAAATAATTCCCCCAAAAAAGTTGTGATGATCCTGACCTCCCATCCTCTTGACCAATGAAAATTCATAAATCCTCATCGGTCCATAACTAATGAGCACCAACCATTGGAATGTAGGTCCAAATGTATATAGAATCATTGGGTGTTTCTGGTTCTACGAATAAACCTATTAGAAACCGATTGGAATTTTTGAACCTTAAACAAACAATGTCATCACTATTTCCATAAGAAACAAAAATATCTAAAGAGATCCGGTTGCACAAGAGATCACTTATTTTTATGAAAAGAAAATAAATAGCCATTGTGATTCTTGATATGAATAGGTATATCTCGAAAATATATTCCTTGTATCTAAAATTCATGATTGATGGAGCAGTGAAATAATTTGTACATGAAATATAGAACAATAAGAATTATCAATGCCACCATGAAATCTCTAGTTCATCATATCTAAATATCTACTGTATAAAGATATATATAAAAATATATCTCGTAGCATGATTTCAGATCCGAAAAAGACTCATGATAAATCGACTGGATTCAAATTCACTGAATACAATTTAGAGTAGTTGTAACATCCATTAAAAATTAGAGTCAAAATCTATACTATAAATGATCTTTAAATCATTTAAAATGAGTTTTGAATAAATTTAAATCGATATTTAAAACACCTAGACATTTTGCAAATATGATTTCAAAATGCTCCGATGAAGACATATCTTCAAATTTCCGATGTGGAAAATAAAAACATATGAATACTTCATAAATTGACAAAATAAAAATATAGGGTTAAATATTCATAACATAGGGTTGATGATCTAGACATTTGTGCATGTCAGCATACATCTATGAACGTAACATTGATTGTCCATTTGTTCATTATTTTTCAAATGTATGGTTGTAAACGTAAGGCTGATCACAAAATTAAACATTATGATCTATACGTTTGTAAATTTCTATACTTATATATGGTTCTTTAACCATATTTTTCCTTTCTGGAACTTATAATGGTATTAAAAAAACATAATTTTCCTTAACCATACATTTCTACAAATGTAAGCTTGATTAACTATATAAACTGATCCTTTAACATAAACATAAAGTTTGTTTTAGCCATTAGATTCTTCAATTATCGAATGAGTAGAATATCTAGTAAATGAATAATGGGGAACCATGTTCCCGAAATATGCATAAGATCGTTCTGAAATTTTTAACAAATATTTCTGGAATATAAATAGGTTAATATTATTTCATGATAAGAATTATAAATAATATAAATTTATTGAAATAAAAAAAAATAAATTCATTAGTAAAACAATCAAAGGTGTTTGTGAGGATAAAAATCATTAATATTTATAGATTATTTTTTACAAAACACAAGGCAAACTTATAAAATGTTATATTTTGCAAAAAATTAATTAAATATAATAATTTATTTAATTTAACTCATTTATAATATTTTTAGTATCATTTATTATGAAATTATTGGGTCGTCATTTCTTAAGTACTTAATGTTTTTATATTATAAATAATAATTAGAAAATAAATTACTAACATGAAATTTATATCATTATTTCAAAAATTACCACAAATGTCTATTCCTATATTACTTTTATCTCTCTTTCGTAAATAATTTAAATATAAAATCTAGAGGGTGTAATTTTTTTATATACAAAAATTAAAATATTTGTCAAATTGAGGGAAAATTGTCCCAAAAGAATATAAAAATAAATCATTAGATAATAATTGTAGAAATATAGATATGAAATTGGAGCTTGAAAACAATTTAGGTCTTTTAACATTTATCTTTTTTTGTTTAACCTTGAGTAAACCCATTTTTAACATAAATGTAGTAATTAATTTCAATTATTTATACTACAAAACTAACAAAAAATAATTGTAGACAAATTATATAATAATAAATATTAATTTAAAATATATGGAATTCATTTTTACAAATTCCATTAATATAAGTGGAAAAATATAATTTATAAATTAAACTAGAGAGGTGACGAAAAAATAGTTTTTAAAAGAGAAAATTTTCATAAGTGAACAATGTTTTAATATAAAAATTCAATATGAAATTCATCTTAATGATATAAAATGTATTGATAAATATTTAATAGAAATAACATTAATATTTTAAGAAATTAAATAAGATGGATCTTTTCCATTTCTATAAGGGAAAAGGAGGATTCAATAAAAATCAATACTTTTTACTATTCAATGCAAAATAAATCTATTTAGAAAATTATTAAAAATGAAGCTATGATATATTTGAAATAATTATTCAGAAAATGTGTATTTTTTCAAATTAATTTTCTAAAAAATTCAAAAAATAATTTTATTGTTAGTTCAGAAAAGGCCATAAATATATATTTTTTGAGATAATGGGATTTTTAAGCATATAAACGCTTTAATGAATATAGAACTAATTTATAAATATATTTTATTATTTCTAAAAAATATATAAATATTTTTAAAATATTATTTAATAATATTCTTACCCTTAAAATTAACTACATGGTTACAACATTCATCTTTATATAATAATATTAAAAGTGTACCACGGTTCATTAAAACTCATTGTTTCATGAAACACATGTCATCGAAGAAATTATATTTATTTGAAATATATTTCCTAAATAATCAGGGTTTTATATGACTCATTTTCAATGTCACTGGATAAATCATCAATATTGTAGCCCATTATTGAAACATTTTACAAACAAGAAACCATCTTCATCTCATTAACCCCTCAAACCCGACATTAATAAAGAACATAAAACATCCTAAAAGTTAGATAGATATAATTTATTTAATTAATAACATAGAATCATTATTGTAATATAATTTTCAAATATTTTTAAATCTCTAAGGAACTATGGTTTGTGTGTTTTGATCTGATTAATTCATAAGAACATTCCACATAGTGAACTATTCCTTTATCCAAGGAACATCATCCATTACTAGGGTAGATAATCTGCTCTGTTCGATTCCCTTTTCAATGATATACACTGACTGGTTGAGTAAGTCCAATTTATTTAGCACTTCTTTGATCATTTCTATTCATATTCATTCTCTAATATTTTTATAGAATCTAAAAGTATAACATCATAGAATAATCATTCTCATGACATCATATTGAAAAATTCAATGTTTATCCTTCTGATAAATATTTTTATAGAATCTATGTAACCATATTTTTTGACAGATAGAAATATGATTTTTGAGTTTTATATGATAATATATATTCCACAAATCACTTCACGTTTATATGATATTAAACTATATAGATATGGTGAAAAAACAAAAAAAAATTACTTATTCTACCTTTTTTAGATATAATTCAATATGTTGACCTTCATACATGTCTATTATATGAAACCAAGTGTCTATAAATCTAATAATCATTATAACTATTTGTGAAATCTATTCCTGACATAGAGTAGAAAGGACTTTATTAAAAAAATATGAATTGATAGAGATTTTTATGATTCCTTCAACCTGATATCATTCATTAAAAAAATTCTGTATTGATTTTAAAAATTCAATCATTTCACAATATGTAGCTTCAAATTTATAACACTTTAACCTTTAACATTGTTAAAAATGCCCATCTGAACATCAGATCGAACATTAAACTAGAGGTCAAACATAGACTTGTCTTATTTTACAATTTAATAATAAATACAAACCCTTCAAATTGGAAAACATTCAAACCTTCATCGGATAACATAAACCCTAGTCTATCCAGTAACATTGTAAGACTGTAAAATTTTAAAAAACATATATTTGATCTTGTGTTTCTTCAATATGTTAGAAACATGAAGAATGTCACAACATCTCCTAATATAAGAAATCATTCATAACATGGATAAATAAACATTATAATACTGTATCATAAGAAAATTAGAATAAATGAATATTAACAAGTCATATAACTATTTATTACATGTTATATAGAATACTTGAAAACAAAATATGATGATAAAAATATAAATAGATATTTGATTACATATCAAATGACCATCATTTTCATTATATTTTCATAAATGTAATCCAACATCATTAAATATGGGTTTTCATGTTTTTTCAATTATTTTCATTTTATAGTAAAAACATGTATGAATTTTTAAGGTTGGGGTGCTATATATTCAAAAAATAAATTCTTAATGATAATATATAATAAGATCATAATGGTGAATGAGAGGATTTATCCCAAAAACTGTGTTACATGGGAGGATTTTTCCAAAGCTAAAGTGTACCTAAGTGGATTTATCCAACACAAAATGGGTACATGAGAGGGTTTATACTAAGAAAACGTGTACATTGGATGATATACTCCAATCATAATGGTACATGAGAGGACCTTTCCCCTGATAAAGTAGTACATAAGATGATTTATCGTAGAACCAATTGTATATGAGAGGATTTTCCCAACCCAATGAAGATACACTAATTTTTTTTTTCAAAACATTTATTGTGGTTATTTTGTTTTCTGACAACATAAAACATAGTCATTTTGTTTTTGAAAAACATTTGTGTATGAGGACTTTTTTGTTCTATATAATGTGTGGTACTTTTATTTGGATACAAAATAAATTGTGGGCATTTTGTTTTGTCATGTAATAAATCATGGTAATTTTGATTGTTAGCAATATAAAGCATGATAATTCGGTTTTTTCACCAAATAAATATGAGGAATCTTGTTTTTTATAATCTAAAATAATGTGATTTTTTATGTAAATAATTGGAATTTTTTCTACTCAAAATTTTATAGTTTCCCCATTCTTTTGTTGAAGACAATGAAATTTTTGGTACTATGTTTCATGGACATGGGAAATTTTCATGACATATATATATTATAATGCTACATGGGTCAAATTTACTATCACATATTTCTAAACTATTATCCCATTATATATGTTTTATTTATATTTTAATGTTACTCTATTATAACACCATTATATTTTATGTAATATTTTTATCAAAAAAAATTAATTTCTTTGGTAGTTTTAGTTAATGTAACAATGATTTTAGAGAAACCATAATATATTTTTATATTATTATTATTTAATTTGTTATTTATAACATAGCTATTAGATTTTAAGGAATAAAAATATCTAAATAAATTATGAAGAATATATGGTTTAAATATGTATAAAATTAATTCAATTGTATATATTTATAAGAAATTAAAATAAAAATCATTGGAAAATAATGTATCTGTTTTTCTGAATTTTTTTCATGAAATGTGTATTTATCTTTAGAATTAAAAAAATTTATTTTGGTGAATGATTTTAAATAAATTTATATATTCAATAAAATGTTCATACATTCATTTAATATTTTTCTCTATGCATGGAAAAATAATAAATATAAGGTTATGATAAAAATGTTAATATACAAACAGTTTTCAATGTGTTTTACATAATTATTATAAAATTTATTTCTTTCACATAATAAAAATAAATTATTAGAATTTTATTATGTATTTATAATCATTACGATAAATTATTTTAAATAATATTCCTTCATTTTTGGTTAATATTAATTGTGATTGTAGTAATCTTATCTCACTCTAGTATGGGTTAATGTGTAAAAAAGGGTTAAAACATTGGGAAAAGGTTTTGATATTTATCAAAAACATTCCATTATACTATTGGATATTTTTTCTTACTTTTCCGTTGATGTGTTCAATATATATCCCCTTGGTCCAATATTTCATATAATATGACCTTTATATTAAATTAAGAAAAGAATAAATACAAAACGACACTTTTTTTATTTTAATATCTCTATCATTTTTATGAGAGGTTTAGATGTTAATGTGATTATATATAAATTTTTATAGTAAATATATTACTTTTCATAGTTTAATTTTATACAATTTATTATTTAATATTTATAAAATTCATTTATACAATGATGGATGCATATTTTGTTTAATTAATAACTAATAAAATAAATTATTTATGAGATATTAACATTAAAAAAATTTAATTAATTATTGTGATCCACTAATTTTATAGAAAACAATGACAAATTATAGATATGTGAAAATATTATATTCATATTATAGATGTTTATATATGTATTTAATTTCAATTAAATAAATAGGTCATAAATGGACATTAATGAGATTTTATAATAAATATTATTTTATTTAATGATTTATGATTCCTAAAGATATTATCATATACAAAGTAAATGATATATGATTTGAAAGATCATCCATGGTATATTTATGAGTCATTTGACTATTTAGGGTAAAATTCATATCCCATTAGGAATGGACTTTATGTTACCATAGTTAGGGTTAAAAATGATTAATAACGGGATTAATAAAACAATATAGTTTAAAATGACACAATAAACATTCTAAATTTCTTGGTATTATATAATTTATACCTTAATGAATATTTATTTTAATTCATTTCCATTTTGAATCTTTTTTATTGAGAATGAATTTATTTATTTTAATTCTTTTTGAAAATCCATGTGTGTAGCCTCCCCTTTCAAAAGGACACCCCTCATTTTTTACACCACATTGATACATATAGATTAACCACAACCAAGTAAATATTATTCTAAACACCTCTAGTACCATTCTAGATGCATTTATGTAATAGAAAGACCAACAATAGTTTCTTTAAGAGAATATCCAAAGGATTTATTTCAAACAAGAGGTAACTTCCTTTATCGATCACATTATTTTTTTAATTCTTATTTAAACACATATATATCTACGGGATTTGTCATGAAATAATTAATTAATTTGTTTATATATACATAAATTTAATTTCTTGTTACTAAAAAAACATTATTCAACATTTATCCATCCAAGGGGTAGTGAATCTATCACTCTCTCTTATATATGACTTCTTATCTCAACATAGTGATATAAATAATTTTACATCACCATTTTTCATGGACGATAGTTTTGATGTGTATAATGTTTATATACGATATTAATAATATAATTCTAATATTTTAATTTTAATATTCCATTTATCTTCTTACCATCTAATCTTGTTCAAAATAATTATGTTTCTTATGTATACATGTGGGCTACCACCTCCATGAAGCGATGCGAATAATTTTTCATTTATGAATTACATGGATGGAAATAAATATAGATTTAATGAATAAATATTACTAATATTATAGAAGAATGGTTCATGAAAATTGGATTTTATTTTTATTTATCTCATTCCATCCATTAAGAAGTGCAAATAGTGTTCATGCATACATATGATTTACCATTTCCAAAAACAATATAATTTTTTTCGATGGCTACATTTTATCGACGAATCAATTTATCCCTCTATATATATTTTATTTATATAATATTTAAATAATTATTAAAAATATGGAGATTATGGAACTATGATCTATTTAGAAGAACGAAGACTATTGGACATAAATATGCTTGAAAAACTCAGCAGTTATCACAATGAAAAGTGAATTGAAAAATTTTTATAAATTGGTTATATGAATTCATAAGTAATAATAAGTGTTATTAATGTTATTAATATTGGTCTAGTATAAATTTATAATATATATTTGTTTTATATAGGTGGTTGTAATATGTATGATGAAATATGAAACTTCTGGTGATAGATTTATGTTTGAATCCAATGTTTAATCAGGATTGTTTATGCTTTTATTTATTGAGGGGAAATTTTTTAATCCTTAACTAATAAATCCCTTTAATTTTTTTATAATATATTTTTATATGAATACCACTTTTTTGATCGATTTTTTTATCAGTAAGTACTCAATATATCACAATATTGTTTTTAATGAAATCATTCTTTATTTATCTCTTCGATCAAAAATATGTTTTCTTATATATACATGTTTTGTAATTTTTTTAATAATATTTTTTTTCATATTATTCTATTATTTTTAGAGTAATTTTTACCGTTGTTTTAATTTATTTAATAAGTCTATAGAATCTTATTTCTATTTTACTGATGAGGTACTATTGGATTTTTTTTGAAAAATGAAAATATAATCATTACCTTAAAATATTCGCCACAAATAGAATTTAATGCCCTCATGATCAATAAAATATTTTTTTCATCCACTATATATTTTCATGTTTATTTACAAATAAAGGGTTTTAAATATATTTAGTAATTTTTTTTATTTTTTATATTCAGTTATTACAAATTGACATCGAGATTTTCTTCATTAAATATTAAATTAAATCTGTTAAAGGAAGTTCCATATATGACAACATCCATGGATGTTAATTATGATTTTCTATGTTTATTTTCTAATGCCATCATCCAGATTCTTCTACTATGTGTTTTATGATTGTGTATATGATATATTTATGAAACAAAATTTCATTTTAGGGGTTATGAAATGATGAAATTATGAGATATTTATGAAAACCATTTTATGTTTAATGGTGAAGATTTTATGACATAATTTGTATTTTAGGATCCTTTGGAAAAAATGTATGGTTTTTGTTATGTGATGGGTGGAACTAAAATTATATATCCATCCAATGCATATGTTATTATTTTATTGCTCAGTAGATAATTATAGTAAACATTTTTATGTTCTTGATTGTATATGAGAAACAAGCTGAAGTGATTGATCCACTAATATAATCATATCAATGTTCGATATACACCATGTGAAACTAGTTAATGTGACTGATCCTCTATGGGAAATGTGTGATGATTTCAAATTCATTATGATATGGGAATTAGGATATGATTTTCGATCCTTTAGGATTAGATGGTTTTGATACTTATCATTGATATATAAAGAGTTTATTTACTTATGATGGTTCCAAATTTCTTGGACATGAAATTATAATTTATGATTTATTTACAATGATTTATCAACCTAATGATACATTTATATTGATATGATAGTTTTTATTTCATGAATCTTGTGTTCAATCCATGATATATTAGAATGATATTTGTAAACTATGATTATTATATACAAAACATAAACCTATGTTATGTTTTAATATTATTATAGATTTATAACATCCATTTTTATCCTTAATGAGTATATAAGACAAATTTTTATTATGATTCATTTCCCATGTTTATGAATAATGGTGTATGTAGGAATTATCTATGTACATTATGATGTTGGAATATCATTTTAGGAGATGTTTAAGATCATTAATAAAATAACAATATTGTGTATCTAGTCTCCAAGGACACTAAAATTTTATAGTGATCATGCATGTATTTGTGAAAATCATTGAATAGTCATCTATAATATATAATATTTATATATGAAATGTCTGGGTAAATATAGTTTTTGTTAGATGAAAGGTCTAGTATATCTTTAGAGATTAGTTTTATAAACATTTTGCGATTTTTTTTAATATTTTTAGGAATATAATAACATTCAAAATCTTTTTTAAGGAAGTGATTAAGTTGTATATATATGAATATATTTATTTACTTATGTTACATGTTGGCATGAGTTTTTCACGGATTCACTTAATAGTTACATCCATAAAAATATTTGGTCTAGTATATGTCCACCAAAATTCTAGTGAATTGTGTGCGTGACCTTATTAATAACCTGTTATGACACACTCATGGGATGATCATTGTATAATTGACATTTTCATTGAAAACCATTATGATATATTTGGATATATGATGGATAAGAATGATATTGGTTAAATCTAACATATCATAAAATTAAATACTTTTGTCATTTTTTAGAAATTTTATAAATTATGTTTCAAGATTTATCACCCAAATCAAATATTTATAATGGTCATGATGGCAATTTTTATTTTACTATGGGAATAATGATAAAATTACAATGTTGTGGTGGTAATCAGTATGCTCAAATATTTATGTACCACATTTTAGATTATTTGTATGAATTATCATATATCAATAAAATTTAATAATAATTTTAATTCATATCCTCAATAATAAGACAATTAACTAGTTTTGAAAACAAATATAAGTTAATGGATCTCATCAATAGTCTACGATTATTAACTGATAGATGTATTTGGAAATATGATTCATAAAAATCATATTGTTCCCCCTATTTTGGAATTAGATGTTATTTTTTAATGGATTGGATTTTAGTAGATAAATTGAATATAAATTAAAATGTAATAAAAGCCAGACCTTATATTCTAAATCAATTTATGATTGCCAATTAGTGAAGAGATAAATATAAACTTTCAATGGAAATTTCATGCATTGTGCGGGTCGTGATTCAAATTAAAGAGGGATGTTTTTCTAATATTGTTATAGAGAAACCCAACATCAAATATCTTAAGTTTATACCAAGGTTTTTTTAATTTCCTTCTATAGTATTTTCCTAGACTTCCATTAAATCATGATGTCGAGTTATCAAAATAATGCATACATGATTATAAACCTATATCAAAAACACCAAATTGAATGGACATGATTGATTTGTAGGAAATGTATAAGAAACACTATGAGAATATCGAATAGGGAAATATTAATCAATCCAAATAACCATAGGGAAAACCGATTTTTTATGAAGAAAGATGGATCCATGAATATCATAATGGATTATAAGGAATATAACAACATCAATATCAAGTATATGTATGCACTACATTAAATTTATGAAATGATTGATCAACTAAGTATATAAAACTTTATTTTAAATATTGATATTATTTTCTTAAATCATCATTTTAGGGTCAAGATGGAGAATATACCTATGAAAACATTTTATATAAGGAATGGAATCTATCGATATAAATAGATGCCATTTTTTCTTACCATTTACACAACTGTCATAATGTATTATAAGAATATAATATTTAAATATTAAAAAAATAATTTTTTGGTAGAATTTATAGATGTTATTGGTATATATTTGATTATTATATATGAGAATGAATATCACGTTAGGATTGTGTAGAATACCCCAAAGAAGGTTAAGTTATATGAAAAAATTACAATGTATGAAGTTTATATACAAAAAGATTCATTTTGTGTCATTTAATCTGAAGAGAGGGTTTATTAGTGGATATATTACAAACAATGTTATTGAAAAATAGTTTGGACCAACAGATTTGACTAATATCCATTGTTTTTTTATGATGGAAGGATATTATTGTTTAATTTTATTGGATTTATCATTACATTATAATCCTGTCACCAATATAAATAAGAAGGTTGTAGTGTTCCTTTTTGAATACGAATTTGAAGAAACATTCAATGAATTGTAGAGATGATTAGTGTGTACACATTTTCTTACATAACCTAGAAATATATAATGGTTTAAAATCAATAATTAACCATTAAATAGGGTACTATGATGTATTCAATTAGTTAATGATATGGTGATTGATTATTTGTTATGAAAATTGGACACTTATGAGAAAAATTAACAATCATATCAATTTGAGTTCGTTGTGGTAATTATTTAAGGACATGGAGGTGTTATCATTGTGAATAAACATGTGACATATATATTCATATTTAAATATTAAAGTATATATTCTTATATAAATAGTGAAATATAAAAAAGAGAAGATGGATGGTTGAGATTAAATATTATGACTACTGAATATATTATAAACTTGGAAAAAATGTATGGTGGTAGATGCTCTGAGAAGAAAGGATCATGGTAGAATATCATGGATGTAGAACCGAAAATATTCCATATTTATGTATGTTCAAAGAATATATGTATAAATATTTAACGAATGGTATATGACATATCCTTTTCAAATGAATTTTCAACTATATTTCCATAAAAGTGAATTAAGTGGTGGAAAGAAAGATGTAGAAATATTAAAGAAGGTGAGAAATATTCAGGATTCCAACTAAGATTATGATGTAATTCTGTGGTTTAAGAAGTAAATTTTTTTCTATCTATACCATCTCTTAAGAAGGTTCAGTTGGATAATTCTCATAGTTCAATGTTTTCTACTCGTTCTGGAAGTGTGGAGAAGAAAAAATATCTAAAGTGTATTTTAGGAGGCGTACCACAAAGATATTTACTTCACAGTATCTATCTCAATGAAAGCTATTTATTAAAGTTAAGTATTATAGATTTAATTCAAAGGGCATGTTATAATCATTACAATTTTAAAAAAAGAAATTTCAAAACATCACCATGGATTTTTTCATTGGAGTCCCCAAAACATCTCATGGACATAATTCTATTTGGGTTATTATTGATAGCCTTATAAATTTAGCACACTTCATTAAATTTAATTGATATTTCACTCTTGATAATATTTAAAGATTATATATTAAGTAATTGGTATGATTATGTGGAGTATCAAGTTATATTACATCTAATCATAATCCAAGGTTTACATCAATGATATTGAAAATTATTCCATAGGATTTAGATATAGAGTAGAGTTTTAGTACAATATTATACTTAAAAAATTAAATCTAAGAGGTATATTCAAAACCTGGAGTATATTTTGAGATCTTATTCTATATTCTTCAAAGGGGGTGGGTTCATCATATTCCACATATCAAGTTTTTATATACCAATTACAAAAACTTGGCATTTTGAGGGATACCTGAATTCCTATATGAAAATATGCGTATTACTCCATCATGATTGTATGAAGTTAGAGAAGAAAATTTATATTTAATAGATCAAGATAAGGAAATGGAAGATAAAGTTGACACCATTCTATAGCACATAAAAGTAATACAACGTCAACATAATGGTTATGGTGAAAATCATATGTGAAATATGGACTTTTAAGTTTGTTAAAAAGTAATTTTATAAATTTATTCAGGTATTAAGGTTAGGTGGTTTTGAAGGGAATAAAATTTGAGCCCAACATATATTATATACATTAATATAATTTATTGATTATGTTATGTATCTTATGGGTTGGTGGTTCCCAAAATCTTCTCTCATGTTCATAATGGGGTTCATATATCTCTCTTGAGAATGTACTTACTTGAGCTATCACATGTACGAAACTAACGATTCAAAACACTAGATAATGATAATTTTTATGATGAAAGGTATCATAAATATTGGATAATAGGGATAATGTTATAGGGGACAAAACTAACCATGTAGTTAATGTTCTCTTAGGAATTAGAAATTTGATGAAGCTATATGGGAACCAGATGATTCAGCGAAACTGATATATCAAAAAAATTATTAGAATAATGGATATTTTAGGGAGAAACAATTATTAATGGGTTAAATTATAACATCCCATTATTTTATGGAATATTTTTTAAACTACATTAATTCTATTGATTGATTGATTTACAGTCTACCATAAGTTCAAACAAAACATGATTAACAATTAAAATATATATGATTATTTATTTTGATAGTAATCGTAAATCTATGTGATTGGTGGGTATGAAAGGGAATAAATAAATTATGGAATCATATTTTTTAAATATATTTAAAATGAAGTCATTTTTTATCAATTAATTTGAAATGAAAATAAAATCATTTGAAAAAAGGGGATGTTTTTTTTAAAAAAAATTCTTTCTATGAATGAAAAGATTATTTAGATTAATAAATTTTTTTACTATTATTATTGAAATATTTTCATTATTATTATAAATGAAATTATTATTTTTAACATTCATATGATATATTTTTCATGTTTTGGGATAATAATAAATATAGTGTTATACATGAAAATATATTCATAGAAAAGTGGTTTTCATCATGTTTTTTGAACATATATTAAAATTTATATCTAAAACATATCAAAATTGAATACTAATAAATTGGATTCCATGTTTTGAATAAAGAGGATAATATTTTTTAAATATGACACTTTTATTCTAGGTAAGTATTAATGGGAACAATATTAATTTTTTTAACCCCGGTAAACCTAAAATGTGTATAATTTGGTTTAAATGTTAGGAGAATGGTTTAGAATTTTTATAACACTTTCCTTTATCCAATTTTATGAGTTTATTTCATCAATTTCAGTAAAAGTTTCAAATATAAGGCCACTTGGAGACATATTTCTTTGAATGGGACCATTATTTTAAATCAATAAAATAATTAATATATAATGCCAGTCACTTGAAATTAATTATTTTAAAATCACATATAAGGATAAGAAGAGGACATGTTTTATTTTGAATGATAAATTATTTTTCTAATCATCATAATTTATCTTAAATTTTGAGTAATTTAATAATTACCTTAAAAACTTCTAAAAAGGTGAATTAATATATATTGTATAAATAACAAACAAAAATTTTCCAAAAATTTAAAGTAGTAAAAATATATTTTCTATTGTCTTCCAATATTTTTTTATATACATATGAAATATTATTATTATGAAAAATATTAATTTTTATTTCCAAATTTTTTGTAGTGTCTTTAGTTTAAAATAAAATTATTATTTCTAAAATTGACATTAATTAAATTTTATAATAATAATTACTTTATTAAATGATTTAAATATAAAAAAACTTATCTTTTCCATGAGAATAAAATATTGTTAAATTGATCATCGATGGTTACTTTATGAGCCATTTGTTTATATTTTTCGTTACATTTTTAATCCTTTAAAATGAAAATAGTTGTTGCCATGATTAATGTAATAAATGGCTAATGAAGGGGTCAATTAAAATTCTAATTTTTAAAATGACACAAAAAACTATTTTAAATTTAATTGAATGATTTTATTTGTATCAAAAAATATTTTTATTTGAAATTAATTTCATTTAGATGTATTTTTATTGAGAATTACTTTATTATGTTTTATTATTTTTTGAAATTCTATGAGGATCATCTCCCCCCTTATAAAAGGACACCCATATTATCATTTATTTACACCACTTTGGGCCTTCTAGATCGACCAAACCCTAGAGAATTATCTTATCCACATCTCTATTCATGTTATAGTATTTCTATTATTCCCCAAATACCATCGCTAGATTCCTTTAAAGGAGATCCAAAGGAGATCCAAAGGAGTTCCTTGGAATAAGAGATAATTTTCCATACCAATAATGATATTTTTGTTTACTTCTTTTAAATCATCTATATTTATGGTATGTATGATAAAAAAATAGTTTACTTAGTATAAGAGAATTATATTATGTTTTTTAAACTCCTTTATTTAACTTATTTTCCATCAAATGGGAAGAAAACGTATCAATCATGGATACCTATAACTTACCATATATAGATATATATATATTTTATTTCTATCACCAGCCTTCATGGATTGTAATTAAAATGTGTATATTTTTTATATATTATATTTATGACATAAATGAACTCGTATAAGACGAGGATCATATCTAACTTTCACATTACAATCTATTTTTAAACAATAACGCCTCTCAATCAAATGTGGGGACTACTATCTCAATGAATTGATGTGATTACATTTTCATTTCTTATTCACATTGATGGAATAAATATGGATTTGATAAATATACATGATCAATATGAAATAATAATTATTCCGTAAATGTTTATTATAATTTGTCTCTCTTTCATTTCACCATTTAAAAAGTAAAAACATCATTCATGCATACATAAGACCAAGAATCTCTATAAATTGTGTTATTATTTTTTCTATATCCATATTTTATGGATTATTATATATATATATATATAATCAATATATATGAAATTGATACGATGATTAAATTTTATTAGATAGTGGGGACATTATCAACGTATTTGGGATTAGATAAGCAAATTAAAAAAAAAGAATGAAAGAGGAAGCAGTTATCACCTAAAATAGTTATTTTAATAATAAGTTGATAACAAAAAGGTGATAATTTCTAAAAATTAGATAATAAATCATATTATATATATTAATATTTTCATTGAAATAATTTATTATAAATCAGTAGTTATTATATAAGAGGTTATAATGTTTATGAATAGATATGATACTTGTGGTACGAGATTTATGATTAAATATTTTTTTTATTATGATTTTTATTATTGAATCTACATTTAGAAAATTATTTCATCCTTATCCAAAACATTGGAATAATTTTTATTCTCATATAATTACTTCTCATAATTTAGTTTTTTTCATTACAATTTTCTAAAATTATTTTTTTAAGAGATCAAAATATTAAATTTAAGGAAATGTTTATATATTTATTCTGTTGAAAATTATTTTTCCTCCTTATTAACGTTTTTATAAAATTATTGGTAATGTGTTCTTCATATTATAGTATGATGGTTTGCTATAATTTTAACTCATTATTTACATTTTCGAAATGGTTTTAATAGAGTATTCATTTTATTTTCTTAATGAGCTACTTTTGACAATAAACCAAAAAATTGAATGGAATATGTTAATTAAAGTAAATGACATGAATGAAATTTACCACCATCATGTTAGCTCAATGATTTAATGAGTCCATTAAATGTTTTCATTTTTCATAAAAAATGGTTCCTTAAATGTTTTTGAAATTTATAGATTATATATTAGTGATTTCGAAATAAAAATGGTATTCTCCTCCTAAAATATTCCATTGATTATTTTTTGGCATATTCATCTATGACAACATTAATTGATGTTATTTATGTTTAATGGAGGATATGATTCCATTAAACCAACCAATTTAATTATTTATAATATTTTTTATTTTTATTATGAGATGTTTAAGAAAACAGTTTATTTTCCAAGTGTTATGATTTGAGGAATTTATGAAATAATTTTGAAGATTGTTTATTTATGAATTATTTTTAATATGATGATATGGTGTTTGTTTTATGATATTTGGGAATAATGTTTTATAGTTTTTGAAATATTATAGATGGGAATGAAATTAACCATGTTTTAAATTCATTAGACAATGTTTTATATCTCATTAGATAATTATGAAAAAAAATTAGTGGGGTGATCCGCTATGAGAAAGTAGTCAATGTTCTTGAAATAATATGGGAATGAAGTCAATGTAATAGATCCAATATTGGAAACAAGTTGATGTGTGTTATACAATATGGGAAATGAATTATTAAACCTAATCATTTATGATAAAAATCATGTTTTAATGCCTAATAAGTTATTATTTGATGTTATTAGTAGTAAACCATGACATCTAAAATGGTTGATATTTTTATAATGGTGACACATTTTTTGGAGATGAAATTTTTGTTCTTGATTTATTTCTGATTCATCTATTTTGTAATTATAGTCTTTTATTACATGAATTATTTTTCGGATCCATGATACATTTTGTGTGAATATTTTATGATTAGTTCATAATCTATTACTCTTATTCTTATCTTCTTCTTTCATATGACCATCAATTGATAACTCTCATCTCTACAATTACTATGCATCTAAGCTCATCTTTTATTGTGTTTATTTGTACTAGGTTATGAAGAAAGGTTTATGTGTGAGTTTTTATATGAATATTATAATGTGGGATGATATTTATTTACTAGGTCGAAGATATGTCATCTAATAAGAATATTATATATCTAATCTTGAATGACACTATTACATTATAGTTTATGGGTGTGTATTTGTTAAACGTATTGAATATTCATATAAATTGTTATAAATATATGTAATAAAATTAATTATTACTATATTTTTCATACCTTATAGAAATATCTGATTATTATATGTTATTTTTATTATATATTTTTCTATTCCTTGTGTTTTCACGTACAATCTTGATCCAAACTCCAATAATATGTTGATAAGTCATTCATACTTAGTATTCTAGCCCAACCCTATATTATGTTTTCATTCCTCATTTTATAATGATGTGTATAATCATGTTGATATCTATAAATTCATCTAGTACTATTCATGTGAGGATTATTATTCATACGTATCATAAAATAATTATCTTATGTTGCTGATCTTCAAAGAAACTAATGATTTTGGTTCTCAGGTTGTGTGGTTGTTGGTAAGATTTATAATCTAAAACAAGGAATCAATGTGTTATTTGTGAATGTTTTACTATGGTGGGTACCCAATGTCAGCTATATAATTAATCTCTATAGGAGTGACCAAACCTCCTCTTGACAAACACACATAAACTAGAATGACTATTATTAATAATACATGGGCTAATGAAGGTAATAAATTATATAATCTCTATAATATGGGATCTACTTCAACAATATGATTTATATAAAATAAGAAATCATTACATTGATATATCTAAGGTTTTGATGGGACAATTCCCAAACTACTAGGAGTAGTAACCCACATATGACTCTCTATCATTAGTTGATTTAAATCTATCTTATATAAACATATCTTAGTATATGGGATGCATAAGATTCAATGGTTGTGTTATCAACTAATACTTTTCTAACAATTATATTGATGAAGTACATTCAGAATTTATTGTTGGATGATAACGGTACAACATGTCTACAAATCCAAGGTCTTTTGATTATAACAATATGTATAGTGTCTTATTTTATAACCATGAAGGAATTATTAAGAAACCATATCCCAAAATTATGATTCAACATTGATAGTTCCAATGGAATTTTTCTTCATCTTTTATTACCACTAAATGACCATCATTGATGAGGGAAAACTATCATCATAATATTCCAAACATTGTTGTATCTTGTTTTGAATTAGATTAATCCGAGATATGTTATTGATTAGAGACCATAGAATAATAGAATTTTCATGAATACATACAATAAATAGTGCGATGATATGGCCACAGATTTGATTATCAGGATCTTTATCTATGAACGAGATAATGGTATAACATTCTTTTAGAGTAGATTCCACACAATAAACCTTACCAGCATATAATTTTGTCTCATACATTTTTGTATTATAGAGGTCCTCAATAAGATATTCCCTAAAATAATTCGAATGCTTTATAAAATACATAATTCTATACATGGTCCGGACATCCACTAACTATTTAAATTTTTCATACATCAATAATGAAGGTCAATGCATCCCAACCTGGGGTTTCTACTTATCTTGTGGCTAATGGGAAGAATAGTTTTAGGGAGACAGAAATAGTGTTTGGATATCATTTTCAGGCATACGGAGATGTGATTTTGTGTGATAATATTATCTTCACACACATCTAGGATAATAAAAAAATATAATCATTCAATTCAGTTTCCAGAACAACATGGATGGGATTACTCTTGATGGATTCAAGGATAACTCTGAGTCCTTCTTTTCCCACTGAAGTTACTTACTATGAGTTTTTCCACATATGTGGATTGGTTAGTGATGTTGATGGAATAATGGGACAGATCATGATTTCAACTCTCTCTATAACCTCATATTCTATGTACTCTACCTATGGTTCCTCAATCAGGTGTGAGGAAGTCATGTTTATATGTATATTCATTATAAGTAAAGGGGTATTCAATGTGAATGATTATTATAAATCCTAAACATATCTCTTAGTTTGATAATTATTTTTTAGGATATGATGATTTCCATGCAACTAATGTTGTGGGAAATCAATCCACAAGATTCAGAGCAGGTTGGGGAGTTGGATGTGCCTCTTTTCTCTACACCATATTCTATTTCCTTTAGTTTTATCTTCCTCTAAATGAATTCTATTATAGAATCTATTCGAAAAAATCACGAGGATATAGGAATATAATAAATTAATGTTTTTAGCCAAATAATTAAATAACCTTAATAAACCATATTTTTGGTAATACAGTCATCATTAATTTTATCAAACTTAATAAGGACTTCTTTGCAGATGTCATCTTCCTCTGATTTTATAGGGGACACATGTTCCACATGTGCTAGAAATTTTCACAATATCACCTATCCAGAATTAACAATTGTTTTAGGACATACACATAGATGAAGCACTATTAGACAGTGTAGTGGAGCCTCTTGTTAAAATGTAAATTGTTAGGATAATCATATAGGCAAACTTCATCAAGTCTCCTAGGCACATGAAGCTCAAGAGATTATTCTTTATTATTCTTATAATGTAAACAACAACATGTTATTTAAAAAAGGAATAAGTTTTTTATTCCTATCCTCATATCATTTACATCATTTATCTTTATGAACCCCCAAATTTTGAGGGCTCTGTTATGGTCACCTAGTGGGATACATAAAGTGATTTAGAGCATTAGGTGATACTTTATCAATTATTAGTGTTGGTTTGATTTTAATAATGATAGATTAAACCATTCCAGAAATTTTACCTTATAAAACAAGAACAAAATGTTTTTTACCCTATTTCATTAACTATATTACTCTATAAAATTATCCACGTCTATAAACACTTGTGAACTTCCCATGTATTTCAATTACATCAGTATTGTCACTTTTTAATTATAGAGTTTCTCTACACAATGATATAGTATATGATCATACAGTAATACAATGAAAAGTAGGAATGTTAATCTTTCAAATATGGTAATAATTCCAATAAACCACTCAATTTTATGCTAATTGTGGTCCATGAGGATAATGAAAAACCTTTTCTATAGAAATGTGATAAATTTATAAAGGAAAATATTGTGAAGGTCATCCTATTAAAGGATGGGATATGATAATAAGATATTGTACTAAATGAATGTTATACCTACTGGAGTTTTTTCAATGTAACTGAGTTTTTATTTCTTTTTCAGGTCCCATGGGTCCATCATATGGTTTCATTAGGACAACAAATGTGTGTTATATTTCAATAGATATATTGTTCCATTTAATTATGGGATGAAATGAATCCCCAATTGGGTGTAGGAGGAGAGGAATCTACCCAATAATGATATAGATTCATTTTATGATACACTGGGAAACTGCTACATTCCATGGGATCAATTTTGTTGGTAAGAGATTTGATAGTTATATTGAGTTCTTATGGAAACACTATATAAGTAATACACTACGTATATGTAATGGGTGATTATTTATGTGATCATATAACATAAAAAATTCACTACGGTTTAGTTCATGATTTCACTACATTTCAACTGATTTATGAAGAATGTTGATTGAACAATAGTGGGAAATCCTGAACTTAAACACCCCTTGAATCCTGGTTGGCCATCTTTCCAGATCTCAAGCTAACCCAATTCTCAAATTCAATTAATGTGGGTAAATGAAACCCTCTAATTGATTCGGATGGGAGGTATTAAATTTTATTTTAAGATAATTGTTTGTGAAAATAATAACCTTGAGTAATTCCTCATTGGAATATCCAATATTGAATATATTTACATAATATGGTACACTATTCTCCTCTATAAATACAACAGTAGTCCCTTATAGTGAGGAGTGGGATTCTGCAATATCATTCTCAATATATTTCACTGAATGGTATCAAGGGGGTAAAGACTCATCATTTAGAGGTTCCATGTTCAGGGGAAACATTTGATTATGGATACACATGCCCCAACTTGTGTTTTAGTATAACCTGAATTATGGGGAATTCTTTCCCCATTTCATACCCTAGTGTCTGTGTATCATTATTTATCATCTATCTAGATGAATGTGCCAATATTCTAAGAGGAATATCATGTATTAAGATTGAATTCATCACTATCTGAGTAATAGAGTAACTGTTAGTCTCCCATATCATCTTCAAAATATATTACAAGTTATTTTTTAGGGGGCCATTTCTCAGTAGTTGATTTAAATTAGAAATCTATGGAGGGTTTGATCATATATATTAAATGTTTTAATGTATTTCTTTTATAGAAGGTGATTTGGATGGACTCCTTAAATATCCCTAATGAATTCACCTACAATGACATGAGAAATTTTACATGGAATTAGCATTGATTGGGAAAAAAATAGAAAAAAATTTATTCCCATCCTATAAACAGATGATTTTTTAGGGGGTGATGATAATAACATCCCAATACCAAATGTATGGGGATATTTTGGAAGCACCATTAATGCTTCATAAAAATACTGAGTATTTGATGATTCTAAGGGTGATGGTAGTGAAATTGATTCCCCCATACCTATGAGATGGGGTTGACATAGATATGATACTAAAATACATTTAAACCATTGAGTATTTTCTAACACTAGAGGTAGATGGTATGGTAAAATTACACCCTACCATACAGGATATGGTTTCTCCTTGATATCTACCAGGTAGTCCACCAATATAATGTTCTTGAATTGATAGATTTTATTTTTTGCGTGATAAATGTATAAAAATTTCTCAGAGTATAAGATGCACTCTATATATAGTGGATCCATGGTCGAGGTATTTTTTTCATAGGATAGATTATTTCTTGAGATTTCAGGAATCTTAGGTCAAAATAATACTAAGGGATCTCTCTCTTTTGTTTTAATCTTTGGTACCTTTTAGACAAGATTTTTTTGTAAGATCAACTAATCAGTGAGTTCATTATTTTAGACCATAAGCTCTCCTATGAATACTAAAATACATGTTGCCCTCATTGATACCCTCTTAATATCTAGTAATGATTTTAATTGTAGAACTATATACTCATCACATCCCTGAATATGTATATTAGATATGGAATTAATGATTATTTACTAATGTGCTTCTAGACTTTGGTGAAGAGTTCACAAAATTCTCTTGCAATAATCATTCAAAATTTAGTTCTTAGCTATTTAGAATGTAAAATGGCCAATATAATTGAAAATATTATTCACTACATAGATATAATCATCATATTCATGATGAGAGAGCTGATCAGCCTTCTGTTGGTATCGATTCACCCACCAACTCTGGAGTAGTTACGACCTTCATTCCTACATTAACACATATGGGATGTCATAATGTGGATTATGGATGAAAAAAACAATAGTTAAGTGATTATTATTAGATAAAAGATTCATATACCAAAACCATCCTCTTCCTCATATGAGTTAAATTCCTCAATTTGGTTTTCATAGAGATGTGTCTTTTCTAAATATAGTTAAACAAGGATTGAATGATGCTGTGATGGAGGATAATACCCATCAATTTATATTGAAAAAGGTGTAGTATTTTTAAAAATTGATTGGTGGACCAAATACAGGTGACTCGAATATTTCATTAAAATATATATATGAATGTTACTTGAAAAGGTGATCATATAATTTCCCCAATGAGATATTTCCATTAGGTTGTTTTCAACAAAGGTAGTCAATTGTATGATATATATAATCTATATTTATACTGTTTTAGAGATGAATTTTTTGTTAGGTAAGGATAAATTATTCATATAAAGAGTTAGAGGATCTACGTATACATATATCTTATAACCATACATATAGTAGAAATGAGTAGGTTATGATAATGAGCCACATCCTTTGATATCATCAAAATAAACACACTTGTGATTTATGGTATTGTAGGGATATGAACCTTCTTCACGGTGGATTTTTTATATATCAAAAACTATCTTTTGATATTATAGGGAAATTTTCAACCGGATATAATTTGGTAGAATTTTATTTAATGTTTTTAACTAACTTATAATAATTTTCCCTCATAATAGTTTGCATACAAGAATATTCAATTTATCTTTATTCGAAACATGGGTATCCACCTGATTTTATTGTTCATTAACTAAAGGGATATTCCAAAGAACCTCTATAATTGAAGATGGGATATCTAACCTCTCTCATATTACCTTTGAGATTTATTGATATTGTTCTTCATTGGTGAGTGAGGATTATTATCCTCTCTTCTATTAGTAATCCAGATTTTCTCACTTTTGTAATATTTTTTTGTGTCCATTAAGTTATACTATTGGAATTTAATCAAAAATATTGCCCGAATATATAATGATAATTAGAATATGATGATGCACCCAAGATAGGGTTGGATTATTTTCCCAACCCATAGCCTCACCTAATATCATAATATGCTGATAATCCTTAATAGTGCAGAGTTATTATATGAACATTATCCATGATAGTTTTATGTTGAGGTAGAATATTTTGATACACTAATACATTGACTAAAATTGGGATATGATCATGTATTTGACTGATTTTCAAAATATATCATAAAATATCGTCAATTTATTCCAAAATACCTTGGCAGTTTTGAAGGGTATGTGCATGGATATTAGAATTCATATTTTATATTACAAGAATAATCTTGTTGTTTTCTCAATTTGTGTGGGAATGCATTTCCATTTCTATCTTCCATTTCCCATCATGATATGCTAGTGGTTATTTTGTATAATGGTTGGTGTATCTGTCTTCTTACTATTTCAAACTAAAATATTCTATCCAAATTACTATGTGTGAAAAGTGATATAATAATTCTCACATATTCATTATAAATTATGTTATCAGGATTTATTAGTATAAATCAATATATGACCTCACCCCCTTGTGGTTCTCAGCACTCCATATCTTTAGGGGGAATTTAGAAACATATGCTTTAGTGACTAGGGGTGTGATCTAATGAGTGGTTCCCTCTATAAGTAGATAAGTGGATTTGGTATTATGATCCTAGTGATGATGGTTATAAAAATCCCTTTTTGGATTCACTTTAACATAAGTGAGGTTTTGGTTTACTTAACAATATCCATTCCGAATCTGAGGAATTTTGTAGTTATCATGCTATGGGGAAATGAGATCAATGATGACAGTAATGGTAATATGTGTCACAAGCCTCATTGATTCTCTCTTTATATGAGATAGAAATATAGGCATCAACACATGTAGAAACATTATCATTGAATCTATGTTTGAGACAATAGATTTATGATATTACTCCCTTACTATCACATTTTCTTAAAGTGGATAGGGACATTGAATATGTGGTGACACCCTTCTATTTTGGTGGTTGTGAATCTCATGGATTACAAATCACATGATCTATTTCATAAATAGGATTATGTTTAATTTATTTTTATATATCCCTTTATAAGGTTATGTTTATGATAAAAATACAATAATAATATTAATTATTAAAACATCATAGGAAGATTCATAATTTTTGTTTAATGAAAAGTTCATGCCAGGTATAACTTTTATTTTTTGACATTGAATGGGGTGGCTCAATGCTTGGTTTTCCAGGGGTTGTGTTTTGATTTACAATCTTCAAAAATAGGTACCAAATTTCATTTTAGATATCTTCAAAAATGTTTTATTCCTTGAATTAGAAATAATAATGGCTCCGAAAACTATGATAATGGATTTCTATGTTAACCTATGTTCAAAAATTATGTGTTCATTTTCTGTTCATACTGATGACTATTTGAAAATCCAATTAGTTGAGAGTGTGAGGGGTCAAGATTATCATTCCCTTTTAGAGGGAATTATTACATACTATAGGATGATCTGACAGATTTAAATCTTATTTTTTAATCATCCCTAAATATATGAATGAAGATGGTTACCCTAATACATGAATTGTTTTATTAGGATAGGTTGATATGATGGTTTATAGATATAATATGTATCATATTAATGTGAACATCTTTATATATTAATGTTACCCCATAAATGGAACTATATATATGTTTTATAGGTTCTCCATATTAATTTTATTATTAATTAATGATATTGGTGTATAGGAAAATATGTATTAAAGCCATTTGTTATGGATTATTGTGTTTATCATCATTCTTGAGAGTAGTAGTTGTTTTATTCAAATTAATCCAATAAAATTGGGTAACTAGTATTCTTTATAAATGGAATCAAAATCAACATTTATCTATGCCACAGAATGGTTCATGTTGTATATTTTAGGTTTTTGGAAAGATGAATGATTGTTGCATTTTAGAATTGATCATTATGGATGACTAGGTTAAAACGTCATAGTGATGGTTGGTCAGGGAATTAAGAATGACAAAAACTAAATTATTTACCATTAAGGGGATATGGCCCAAAAAGGTTATACCTGGTGATTTCTCAAGGTAAATATGGCACAACGTGGTAATATTTAGTGATTACCCATGGGGAATATAGATACATTAGAGGAGGAGGATGGAAATGGGTTATAGACTTAATGAATGGATGTCAAGAATTACAGGAATGGTGGACAAGTAAAAGTGGTCGATATTATTTTGAAAATGGAAAATAAGTTTCTATTTCAGGGGATAGTTCCTGATATAATGCGACATCCAAATTCATTGGAATATGAAAATTTGAGGGTGAATGTGTGTGATCTCATGGGGAGTATAGAACAATGAGGATAAGAAAATAAAATTATTAAATATATGTTTCAACCAATAAGGTATATCTAACACATCCCATAAAAATAATAATCAAACACCACATTATTCGAGTGGCCAAGATAAGGTCATGTGATGGGATCATACATTGTAGTTTAAAGTCTTGTGGTATGGATGTTGTTGTGTAGTTGAATATTATGTGAATAAAATTTTCCCCACATCAATTAATATATTTATATATGGATTTCGTGTAATGAAATGTGTGATGAAAGAGGATTACATTGGGATTACAGATATGGGGATGACCTTTGGGGTGAAGAGGACATGGTTATTCTGGATTATACTTAGGATATAGGTCCGATAATATACTTTAGAGGAGTTAATTTATTGGTTATTACATATCATTATAAACATGTGATTCATTCTTAGATTGAAATATGATAGGTACCAAAGGATCATGAGGATTTTGTGCGGGAATGATACCATGATTTAATTAGGTTTAATCACCTAGGAAATCATGTCACACTTATTAATGAAGGACAAAATATGAAAGGGATTTCTTCTATGATGATGCCATTATTGGGGCTTAGAAATCCACTACATAGGTTCTATTTGAAATAATATGTTATATATTATGCATGTTGTAAGTGGAAGTTATGAGTCTTTCTCTCAATCAGGGGACTAGAAAAGTATACATAGTGATTTTGCCAATTGTTTTGCTACCTCTATCCACTGTTTGACTAAATGGTCTTCTAGGAACCTCATATGATTATGGTTAAACCTAGTCCAAATTTTTTTGATGTATGTGTAGGTGAAATCTCATAGATATCTTGATGACTACGACTCCCAGTATCTGGGTAATGTAGTAATGAAAACCCATGGAGACCTTTCTCTTATCGATACACATGTGAGAACCCAATTATCATGATTAAAAGGAATCATAATATATAACCATTGGTGTCCATTCCCAAGTTGTATTCATTCAATGTACTTGGAGGAGTCTTCAATGATGAAAAATTAAAATATAGGCCTTATAGAAAATGATTTCTGTTTTAATGAATAAATCATTAATAATATCCTTATATGATGATTAATAATAAAAATCACCATAATAGAGGACAATGGGAGACATATACAATGTGAGAGGTAAAAATGATTTTTTATACATAATTCAAGGGCCTATGGAATTATTCACATTACTTGAGGACCTTTGTAGAATGCTCGTATTCGTCAGGGGCCACCTTATTGTGTTTCGAATGTGATGATTTTCCGTTGTAAGTGGTCTCCGATGTGGAGGGGGTTCACCATATAGAGGGTTGGATTGTAGAGGGTATCCCTTGTAGAGGATCAGTAATGATGGGGTTATATATTAAAATATTATATGTTATATATGGTTTCCTTATTAGAGGGTCACCCTAGTAAGGTGTTTCCCTAGTAGAGGTTCTTACATACTCATGTTGGTCACCTCAGGAAATTGTTCACCTATATGAATTTAAATTTGTGGATAATTCTCCCAAGAATATGTATTATGTTGAAAAAATTTATTTATTGAATTATTTCCCATTTTATGAATATTTTAATAGATAATCTATGTTCTAGATGTATTAGAGTTCCATATGCTGCCTATAAGAGGCTCAAGAGATCTAGGTGAAGTGGATTCAAGAATATCTCCCTCTCTTCAAGAATTCAGTAACCCATTATAAAATGGATGCTGAGAGGGTTTATTTATTATAGAATATATCGTCAGGGGTGTTGAGATATTGGGAAAGATATGCTTTCTGAATATGGGACACAAATAATATAGCTTGGGTAATAAGAAAAGACCCTAGGTGAGGTAGCCTGGGAAACTAACGAAGACCCTAGTGGAGGTAGCCACAGTGACAAAGGGGGACCCATGGGTATCCAATGAGAATTTATAATTAGGATCACATAATTTTTAATTATAACCCATTTACCCTAAAATTGAGCACCAAAAATTTATATTGTTTACATGAAATTCCCTATGGTAATGTTACATGACAATACCATGTTTTTTTACATCATGTATAGGGGATGTTGTTATTTGATTTTTCATCATGTGACATAGATATTGTCATTAAATTTTATATTTTTTTTGAATAATGCAATATTTTTTATTTCTACATCATGGCATTATGATGCTAGTTTCATGAATTAGCGACAATAAAAGATTGTGTGGGACATATGCAACGAGAAGCCCAAATTACATACATAGTTAATGTTATATAAGAATTTTTTAGAAAAATTAAGGATTATACATGATATGGGGACCATGATGTCTGTTTTATCCATATATATGTAGATGGTAAGGATAAGGATGACTAGACCTTGGGAAATATTTACTCATGATGATGATGTAACATGGATTATGTACAATTTTACTACAGATTCATGACCTAGATAGAGAGTTTTGTGAAACTAGAGATAGTGTTGTGGCTTACACATAGTTGGAGGCCCAATATTAATATCACAAATTTTAAGAGAATGAGTGGGACTTACAGATAAACAGGTGATACCCAGATGTTCGTGTTCGTATATCATCAATTTTTTTTCTAATTAAATCATCAATGAGAACCATAATGGTTATTATACCAGAAAGAAATCCCATGCTCACATGAGAATGCTGATCAAAGGTTTACATCTAAAATACCCCATGACATAGACCCTTATTTTCCAGGGATTCCAGGATTTTGTTGAACCTGTGTTTTTCACCCATCAAAAACTACAATTCATGAAAATCTTTTTATCAAGGGAATCTATGATCAAATGGGTTCAATATAGGTTTCATACCTTGATCATACAAATCATGTAGTTATAAGGGGGATCATGATAATTGAATGATAGGGTAAAATATAAATATTATTAGATTTCCTTTCATCGGTTCCATGGTGAACATGTTACTTTATTTGGTGAGCTTTATAGGATGATTTTCTCCAGCAACAGTTATTACCTAGTAAAGGTCTAGAGATATTTCTATCTAAGATATTGTGAGGGATAGGCCAGTGATTTGCCTCGCCCAAATAAGGGTTATAGAAATACCTAGGGTCACCCATATAAGGGCTCAAATTAATTCCCAAATTCTCTCAATGAAGCCATAAGTCATGGAATTGTTTCATCCAATAAAGGCAAAGAAACATGTCTACTTATCCTAATTCAAGGCCAAGAAATTTTCATACTTCTCTAAATGAATAGAAACAACATGTGGTTTCTCCTCCAAATATAAAGAATTGAAAAGTTGATTCTTTGAAAATTTTGGTAGATTACAACATTTGGGGAAAACTGAGCCCTTTTTTAGGTTTATCATAATTTTTTAGGTGTCTGAAACCATCATATGTTTCTCATTGAATGTCTTTAAAAAAATATATTACACAAAATCATATGCATGAGATGCATTTTGGTATGAATGTAAAGTTGTCTTAAAGTATGAATATAATCCAACTTGTTTTACTCATTTACTGCTAACTGACAACATTTATATTTTAAGGTTGTATTATTCAAATTATAAGAACCTATTCATAAGTCGAAACATTAGATAGGAGATTCATTCAGCATGATATGTATGGAATGAGAAAATCATCATTTTATTTATTATAATACATTAGAAAATTTAAGTGATAGATGAGTTGAATACTCATGGATATATAAATCAACTACCATACGAAATCAGAATGTGTGGTTGTTCTTTCCTAAATCCAAAGATGAATTCATCATTACATGATGCTCAAATCTTCAAACTCATTTTTTTAGTGAGTATCTTGAAATCTCTTTAGTGAAGGGGGATCCCATTCATATGAATAATGATTCCACTCAACCCATAAATTCCTATGGAATTGGGAGGCTTTTATGAACATTTTTTTGATTTTCATTGAAGAATAAAATATAAAGAAGGATTCAATGTATCCACTAGTGAAATAAAAATTTATAATTTAAACACAAAATTATAATTTCATATATTTGTAGATAAATAATATTTTGGAATATAAACCCATGTCAATTTTATAATAACATAATTATTCAGATTTCATATTACATTTTTATTAAAATGTTAACATTAATAGTGAAAATCTATTCACAACATAATTTAGTATTTATCAAAATAATGAAAATTGTAAATTCATTTGAATTACTTTATTAAATATACATTTGATAGAAATTTTTTTTCACATTCAAATAGATAAAACAGTTTTAATTGAAATAATTCAAATAAATAATTTTGGTAACATATTAAATGAAAATTATAATAAATCCATTTTTAGTTTCATTTAACTATGAATTAATCCATTTAATATAATATTTATAAATGGAATGAGATTCTGGGCAGTTACACTAGGACTCATCAACCAAGATGGTATAAACATCGACTGAGGTACACAACACCTGGGAACATGAAACCTATCTATGGTTAATCCTAGAGGATGTAATAAATTGTGTGCCACAAAGTAGTTTGAATCTCTTGAATAAATAAATTAACAATAAAGGTTATTAAATATGTTGATAACACCTATAAAAATATATAGTCCTTCCATAACTACTGCCTCTGCAACATGAAAATGATATTGCGAAAATCCTATACCCCGCTACTGATGACCACCTCCATGAACTCTCCCAATTCAATATCTCCAAGGAACACCCTGATGTAGTCCTCAACCTACTCAATCTCTCATTATTGGAGCATGATCCTATAGTTCCTAATTATGGAATGGTGTGGCTGGATACTACTCCCATGGTGGGCACAAAAACTGTCCACCTCCACCATACTGGACTTGAACGACCATTAGGTAATAGTTTTGAATATTCTCATGGACTATATAGGGGAATCTCCTTGGTAACAATTTCATAGAAACGGTGTGAGGACCATAAGGTCAAAACAAAAATTTCTGAGTTTGAATCCCTATTGGTCACATCTCTAAAGGAAATTAATCCAAATACCTATTGCTGGTAACCATGACCATTAAAGAACTTTTCTGACAACCCTCTCATGGTATACCACCTCATGATTGCATCTTATCAATTACCTATGCCTTATTTTGGACCTCTAAGTACATCAACAACATAAAGGTTGTACAATAAAGAGAGACAAAATTCTTCCACTAGGAATCTCACATGAGAATCCTCATTTAGAAAGCGATATTGGAAAATGATAGAGGTCCTGGAACATAATCCCTAGATCCCATAATGACATACTTCACTCTTAGTGGGAGTGTATCTCCTATCTCTTCTAATACTTTATTGTTGACAAAATGGGCTCTATAATAAACTACTACAAAAAGTCAACCCCCAACACATCTTCCTTCTTCCTCTGCCCTAGTACAACATCCCCCTCTGACTCACAGCTCCCAACATCTAGCTCAGTACCAAATGAACCCAATACTTAATCAAATCCTGGATCAAACAGATGGTGATCTCAAGATCCTTGTGACATCTTTCTACTGCCATGTTTGAAACACATCCATTGTACTTTCTTGAGGGCTTCTCTTGGAATGCACGTAACATTATCTAAAACATTTTTTCCTCTTCCACTAGATCAAAAATCCACTTATCAACCATATTTTCATGATTATACTCATCTACATGACCCACAAATGGATAATCACTACTTTATATAGCTGAAAAAAATTCAATGAATTACTATTCTTGATCAGTATGTACTTTTATGTAAGATTAATTTTAACTCATTTGACTCATTTTGTTATCCATTCCAAATTACCAAAAATAAACCATTTCAAAAATGAACACAAGTCATTATGATTCATGTACATTTCCTAGGGTCACTACCCTACACACAGAGTATCCTCACATGGTCATTTGGTAGGTTCAGTGTCCTTTCATTGGATCATAAGGGTACATAAAATCTCATGTCCTAGACAATCTTTATTATACTATGTCACACACCAAGATCACCTGACATTTTTTCCCCACTAACCCATTAAATCCTCAATATGCCTAAATCTGAAATCCATCCAATCTCTCAACCTCACTTTGATACAATTCTATCATGACCCCCTACCTCCAAAGATTCCCCTAATGAACTTTAAATGAAGAATGGTAGAAAATGACCCCAAAGATTCTCCTATAGTAGGACCCATGGTGGAAACCAACACCAAGGGTTTACAATAGAAAAAAATGGGAGACATTAACCGTCTTTTGAAATTGATATTGGGAGATTTTATTGTCCTACCAAAAAAACTCCATGTACAATATATATATATATATATATATATATATATATATATATATATATATATATATATATATATATATATAAAGAAATAAAAAATCCATCCCACACGCATGGTTAAAATAAAACTGTTACAAATAGAAATAAATTGAAATGAAAATTCCCAAAACATGGATATGTAGCCACCCAAAAATTGTATCAAATTCGGAGATATTAATGTCCGTAAATGTCTGCATAATCCTCATGGAATCCTAAACACTTTTTTACATACATAGGGTGACTATACAAGTACACATAGTATGAAAAAACAATGTCTCTTGTGACCAAATGAGAGAAATATACTAATGATCATGTAAGAGAACATCATAACCAAACAACCCCTTACAAGGTATGCTAACTATGATATCCTCACCCGCAAACACTCACCATGTAACAGATGTCATGTACTAATATATATGAATATCAATAATTTGGGTACCCCTCACCACGTCCCTTTAGATTAGTAAATGTTTCTTAATAATTACCATCCTCACACTCCCAACTCTTTCGAAAGAACAACATCCAAACCCACACACACACACATGGTGCCCACAAACCATATCCTATATGATAAATCATGGGGTTTCACAAGCTAGAAGAGGGATCTTGTAAGAGAGGGTGTCCAACCATCCATTGTCACACCAGGATGTTTCTGAAGAAACCGTCCCCTTGACAAAGGGGTTGTTCGGTATATTGTGTCAACTAGGGTGGGGTATGTATTGAAATCAAAAGGAAAATACAATTATTAAAGAAATGATTCCAAACACTTAAGACCAAATTATTGGATTCCATAAAATAATTTAATCACAATTAAACCTTTGATTATACCTCTAAAATTAAAACTCAACCCACAAAAAAAATGTTTTAGAAGGAGAAGAGCTTGATAAAATAATGTGGATTACACACATTCTATGATGAACACCCATTCATTTTCCCATATTTATTAATCCAAATCTATTGTAAAAACCATCCCAACCTATTCTACACATTGTTATGAAATTCATTTATCCATCCCATTACTACCTGGGAAAATACTATTCTCATAACCCAACAAGGAAAAAAAAGTTACACATATGAAGAAGAACCATGGTAAATTAATCAACTTTACATTCCTCTATATTTAACACCCACCCCAGCCACAACCATCATCATTCATCAAATTCATTATGTCCAATCTTTCCTCTCACCAAAATAAACCCCCCAACTCATAGTCGTACCCAACAACACATATCATCCCAACCATTCTTGATATCCCTGATACATAACCACACCATAACCATTACATCCAAAAACACTAACATATCACAACCCTATAAAAACCCTTATTTATACACTACTCATGAAATACAAAATAAATCAATCTTTTAATATAAAATAACATAAACTACCCAAACCACCCCACATCACACAACCATGCACACAACCCAACAATAAAAGAACGAAGAACAATCCAACCCACATCACACCATGCCAAAAATCACATTAATGGATATTCAAATTTAATAAGTCATTGATCACTAAATTTTTACATTTTAATTCAGGGCTTATCACAAAAATAGTTGGATCCTGTGGAATCCATTTATAAGACAAATATACATTGTTAATCAATTTTGTATTAATACCCATTCAATAGATTTCCAAAAAACAACATTTATAAACCATTATAGGTGAACACAAAAACCCCAACAGACTTGTTTATTAGTGGGTTATTATCCCATAAATATCAAAATATCAAAAAGGGAATGATGTAAATCAATAACATGAACAATATTTTCCAAGACATTGTTTATTGATTTAAATACTTTTCAATTGTAATCAATTATTCTAGTTAAAATAATGTATCATTAATCATTTATACACACATCCCACATGGTGAATATATTAATGATAGATTAATCCTTCATTGAAGAAGAAGGAATCAGTACATCCATTTCTCACCCAACCGGGGGTGTGCAAAAAATAGGAAAAGCCTCTAGGACTGGAATACTCCCAAAAGGCTATAATAAATTTGGATGACTCCTCTTGTGTAAAAAGGTTTGGGGTGTCTCTCACTATGTGAATGTGAATCCCACAAGGAAAATAAAATCATGGATTATATAAATGAAAATTCCAAAATCAATAGGGGAATATGGGTTTTAAAATCCATTAACTGTAGATCAAGACCAAAAATACCATTTGTCTAATTAAAGGCTCCGATAATCTTAGGAATATAAAAATATAATTCCCATACATTGAAATGGTTTTGAAACCACATAAATATGGTATTAAATTCATTTTACATTAAAAAAATGTTAAAGGGGAGAAACTGGAAAAATAATAAAAAATCTGGATTTTTGACAAACTGTTGTAAATGACTCACCATTAGGAGATCCAATAGTGTGAGTCACCAGTGTGAGTCACTATTGTGAGTTATATGATTGATTCACTAGTGTGGATAATTTATTGATGAGATACTAGTGTGAGTCACTGTTGTGAGCTAACATCATGAACTACCATCGCAACTCACCATTCGGAAGGGTCACCCTCACAAGCTACCAATAATGAATAACCATCAAGAGTTACCTTTGTGAGTTTTTGGTCTTAACTCAACATCAGTACTTTCCATTGGAGACCTACTAGTGAGAGTCACTATTCCATGCCCACCAATGTTACTCACCACTAGAAACCTATTGGTGTGAGTCACCATGAAGACTCAACATCATACCTACCATTGGGGAACCTGAAAAAAAAAGTGTTAGATAATGTCACCTTGATCTCCCAGTACACTTTAACCACTATATTTTAACAAAGTAATGTGTCGAAGATGTCTGGGAATTATAGTCCCTTTTTGTCTCATTAGGGTTGGAATAAATACAGACATTGTTCTTATATAATGAATGTTTTATATAAAAATTTACAATCTTATATGGGAAAAATTGGTATTAATTCTTTTTACAACTTGTTTATGAGTGACAAGGAAAACCTAAGCTCAACTCCACTATTCAGATCTAATTTACACACAATAAAAAAATTCTATTTTTTATTTGGTGGTGGTTGGATCAATGATTTTGGTTATATGATTCACAATGTATATCATTGGGATGAAAATCAAGTTATAGTTAGTTCATGATAGAAGGTAAGCTGTGGGATTAAAACTTTGAACATTGGTCCTTTAGTTGAGGGACATTACTGTGTTAATTTTGATGTCATAAGAAAGGGATATTAATGATGAAGTATAATATTATGATGTAATGAAATTAAACACATATATTATAATAAGGGAACTGGGACATTGTTTACTCTATGTTAATATATGGTATGTGGACTAGAATCATTCAAAAAAAATTTGATTAAGATATACACAACATAATTTCATGTTGTTCAGTTAGAAAAGTTATCTAAACATGTGATGATACTGTTTTCAATAATTCATAAGCCCAAATGAGCTATTTTCGGGCTGAAAAATGAGGAATGATGAAGGATAGAATATTCGCATGGGGGTGTTTAAAAGTAAATTGTTAAATCAAGATACTAATAAATGTGACTACAGAATTTATTCATAAACTGGTAAGGTGGACTCTAACTTGTAGAAATGATATTATGTGAAACACTAGTGAATATAATCATACCCGAGTAAGAAATTTTTTGTATGTTCCAAAGATAGGAGGTATGTGAATTGATATGTATCTTATGGAAACAAGACACAAGTCATACATAGTTCTAGGTAAATATTCCTTGCACTGATCTGACAGATATGTAGGTAATTAAGGAATATTATTTTTTTCGGTTCTCATGAAACAATCTTACTAGGAATTTGGTAGATCATATCTTGAATGAAATTATCTCCTAGATTTTGGGAAATAATGTTAAGAGGAGGACCCCATGACCATAACATGTGGCCTCCATTGCTTGTCACCCATGAAATCATATGATTTATGCCTAGGGTAAGATTAAAGTTAAATGCCATATACTGAATATTTCTTCATGTAATATAATGTCTAGTGACTATAAGAAAATGGGTCATGTCTTTTAGGGTCATGTGACGTGTTATAAATCATGTGGAAAATATTATACGGTGTCCTTTAGTTATTTGGGACAAGGCTAGAAATATATTTTATTGATCACATGTATTGTTTTATGTGAAATATTTAATTTGTAGGGGTGTATTATTCTTGTCATCCATATTCATAAAAAATATGTCCCATTGGAATAGACATCATGAATGTAAAAAAGGTACATACCATTTTTGTTCAATCATTGGTGCTTTCGTCCCACGTATCATTGGGGTTGTGAGAACCAAAACTAATTCTACTTACAGGAATGAACAAACGTAAAAAAATTTGTTGAATGCTCTATTCAATTTTAGTGGACCTATAAATGATTCTAATTATAATATTATTTTTATCATCCATCCATTCTAATTTTTATAAATGTTTCTAGGACATTGCATCTGCAAACCATAAAACATAGATAGAAATTCCGACTGATGTAAAAGATGCATTAATAGAAAAAATTTCTTTCATCTCATAGGCCGGATAATACATGATATTTTATCTTTAATGAATTTTTTGTTTGGTAGGACCTCAAGGAATGTAGAATACTTTCAGGAAAGGATGTATTAATAATTTCATCTATTTCTAGAGTATGTTTGATTTGGTTTTGATAAAAGAATATATCTATCCATTTTCCATTTCATGGTAGTTGGATGAATTTGGTGCCTCAATGTTATATTCCTAATAAATAATATTCAATTTATAAAAAAATTATTATTCTATTATATGTCTATATTTCATGTCATTCATAAAAACTAGAAAAAAATATTGGTCATTATGGAATTGAGGATGCTTTTTGTACCAACTTTTTTTATTGTATTGTTATAGTGCATTTGAAGAAGAATTCAATAGTAGTGAATATATATTTAAACTTATTGGATTTAGTAGGAAGGTATGGTCCATGAAATCCATTACTTATAAAGAGAATATATAGAACTGTAGAGAAGTATGAAAAAACTCTATGGGTTGATGGATAAAACGGTAATGTTCTTGATATGGATGAAGTGTTTGTTGAATTTGGGGTAATCATGTATTGTATGAGGTGATAAAAAAACAAGACTACTAATTTCACGAGAAAATGTTGTTCTTGATTAGTGGAAACAAAAAATGATTAGTATTGAACATCTTTCATAATGAATATAGCCTCCTCTATATCATCGAATCCAAGTATAAAACTATTAAATCCTTGTTTATATAGGTCCATATAATGACCCGGGCAATTATATAGAGTAAAATTAACCATCCGTCATCTGATAATTTGATTCTTATCTATGTTTAATTAATGTATCACACATTAAAGTGGTAATAAAATCGGTATTCGTCCTAGGATTCATAGAATTATATATTTTATTGGTATAATTGACCTTGCCGATCTCTTCCATTCGACTCAAAACACTGAATATAATATTTTTCAATGTAAATTTTGAGGACTATTTCGTCTCAATCTGAATATTTCATATATATAGAAATATTTTCCAATTCAACATTATAATCATTTCATAAGTAGGGTATATGAGTCAAAATTGTCTCTAAGGAGAATTTTTCAATTAATCCTTCAACATAATAATGCAGGGGATCATCTCAACTTTTCTGATATCATCGTCACCATTTAAATTTTCTATTAATAACATTGAGCACCTTTAAAATTTAAATGGGTCAATTGTATTTATAGTGTGAGTTTTAATCAAAAACATTTGGCATGGTATTTTTATTATTATTGAAAAGAGTTTTACATTAGCCAAGAATGTGGATGAACGTCTGTTTCCATAGAGATAAGGATAGACCCAAACCCTACTTTATTAAGCATAGAGTCATCAATCATTCTTCCAGTTAGGCTTATAGTGATTCCATTAGAATTGATCTCCCACATTCTAGGGAATCCTAGACAAAGACGATCACTTCATCATGATGTTCAGAACTACTAAGAATTTATTCTACTTAGGGATTCTCTGTGAGAAAAGTTGATAAATCATATCATATTACTACCATCTATGGTATGAAATAAATATCAAAATGTGGTAAAATTACCACCCATCACACCAAAAATCTGGTCCAAATGATAGTTGGTGATATATTTGAGTGGGGTGTTTCATGTGAAAAATAATTCCTATTAGTGCATTAGGTTGGGTCTCATATTCTGACCTATGATGATTAATGCCATCAAGTTATTTTTTTATATCTAAATAACGAGTTTCAGTATCTATCTGAGTTTAATATAGATATTTGAGACGATTTTAATTTTTAGAATCATTATTTTTTGAGTAATGATCATAATTATTTCTCTATATATGTTTAATATAAGGTGTGAAACATTCTCTTGATTGGAATAAAAAAAATTTGATGTGTCAAAATTTTTTTTTGACATTATCAAATAGATCATGATTGTAAAAACAATAAATTTGGTTAATAAAAATTTGTATTAATATAATTAAATGTATTATTATGTAAAATTGTTATATAAAACACATGAACTTCCTTAGTTTTATGTTTTCATATTTTAATATACCATTAATAATTGTTACCATTTCAAATATAGCCATTGAATAGTGATCACATAATTAGAATAAATATTGATCTTTTACAAGTCCAATTTACATAGCAAATGAAGTGATGGTCTCAACCATTAGAATTTCTCCCTACGAAGCACATTTGTCAATGCTCAAAATGGTGGTTGTGTGACTGGTCTTCGCTCTTGACCAAGACCATGATGATCTTCAACATGTTAATCTCAAACATAACCACCTATAGGATATGTGGATGTTAATATAGATTTCAACCCAAGTGATATTATCTGAGTCGCCCCATGATTTTTTCACCATCACACACCTTACCCTTAGGTCTTAGGAGGGTGTTATAAATATTTATTTTAGCATACCCAAGAATTTTATTTATGTGCATTATTTTATACATAATAATGATTATACATTCAATTTATTATTGTTACGATGTGAAGAGTTTTTAAAGCCCAAATAATAGTATTAGTTAATATTGAATTAAGAAATATATTTTGAGGAAGTAATGGATTTATTAATAATATAATATTTTTATAAAATATTATTACTAAATAAATTTTTATTAAATATAAATTATGATATAATATTTATGAATACAGTTGTAATTTTTATTAAGGTCTGTAAACTTTTTTTTGTCAAAACCCATGAATATTCAATAAATATCAGTTTTTATTTTAAAAGAAAAAATTCCAATATATAGAAAATTATTTACATAAAATGAATATCATTTTTTATTCAAGATACAAAATCATCTAATGGTGAATTTTTCATATTTTTTTGAGACAGTTGAATTTTTCGGTAGAAATTAAATACAACATAAATATATAATGTGTTTTATGACAGGATAATGACCCAATAGTGATGTAATAAAATAATATAAAATGTTTTATTGGAAAATATGTGTTTTATGTTTAAAATTATGTAATTTTATATATTTTTGATTTATTATACAACTCCATAGTGGACCCTCCAAGACAAATAAAATATTTTAACTTGTTAAAATGATTTCCATGAGAATGTAACTCACCTCCACAAAAGAAAGCCTAATATATTAATATGTTCGGACATTTTTCTTATAAAATAATTTTTTAAGCCCCACATTGGTTAAAAATATGGGCAGAACCCTAGGGTTGGTTTTTAGTTTTGATTACTTTAATGTGTAGTTTCCAAAACCTAAATAATATGGAATTCCCAATTTTTTCTTATATAAACCCCCAAATTCTCCAACTAGTCATCAATAAAACAACTTGGAGCCTCAAAAAACTCTTCCCAAATTTCTCTATAACCCTACCAATTTACTCCAAGCTCTCAATAATCCTCTCTCAAGCCTCTTCCAATTTCTTTTGGATCACATTTCTATGAAAAGGTTCCTCACTTTCCTCTCCTCCTCTCAAATTCATGTTTCTTATTCGAAAGTAGTTCTTGTAATTTGAAATGGTTATAGTGTGATTCTTTTATAATAAATCTATTAATTTCTATTTAATGATATTTTAATGAGTTATTATTTGTCCTTGTTTATTTTTACCCTTACCTAAGCCGAAACTATGCCAAACTTTTGTAAGGGATTTCACTCTTCTCATTCCCATTCATGATACTCTTTAACATTATGCTTCTTTTGTTCCATATTTATATGTTTTGTTATGATGTTTTCCAACCCCCATAATTTCTATTTGTATATATATTATGATATATTTTTTTTATTCTCATCAGTCATCCTCTGATCCTTTGAGCACACCTCTTACACTGCCAAAATTTCATAAGGGATCGTCCACCCTCATCTTTTATCCAACATTATTATCTTGTTATGTCTTTTAATATCTTTTATTTTTTTGTTAGGATATGTTATTAAATTACCTAAATAATGATCATTTTATTTATAAATTACAATATCCAATTTCTGTAATGCCCCAACCCCAGTCAGCCCTGATTCGGTGCATTATTTTAATACATTAATAGGATTACAAGGAATCAACCCTGAAGGACTGATCAGTTTACCAGTCTTTGAAAATTTTATTACATACATGAACATTACATTATAATTTAGTACATAAAATTAAACATAGATAATAAATTTATAAATCCATTATTATCCTATCTTAAACCTGTATATAATTTATAATAAACTTCATAGAATCCTGGTAAAATGATTCATAAGAAAGGGGTGAGCTCAAATGATTAGTAAGAATAAAAAAATATAGCAAAATCTATCATAAATAATAATAAACATTTATAAAAAAGTATAAAATTGATCTAAAATCCATTTAAACACACACTTTAATAATATATAGAAAATATATATCAAATAATTCCATTTACTTATTCCCAAGGACATTCTACTAGTCGAATAATCGCATGTAACATAATAACTAATCTCATAAAGATGGAATGAATAATTTCGGACATCCTAACCACGAATTTAAGGACTCATGCCAAGAAACTAAATATAAATTCTATCAAGCCCTTGTTCCAAGACACTAGTTTGTGTCATGAGAACTACTGATTCATCAAGGAGCTATTGTGGGCCCCACCCTTCACTTTCTATGTCCATTGAATTCCTCATATGAAAATGTTGAAACATAACATAAACATTCGTATTAAAATTTGTATATGAAATGTCAATAATTTTACCCTTAATCATGAATGGAATAAAAATATAATTCACAGCCATTCATATCAGTGCTCATTCAATACAATATGATAGATTATACAAAAATAAATCAACCCCAATCGAGAATAATATTCAGTAATTGAAGTCCATATAGTTGAAAATGATCAATAAAAGTCATTTAAAAGAATATCCCCTTTTTGTAAAATCATTTTAACGTAATTTTTTTAAAGGAATTCATATAAAAGTGATTAAAAAATAAAGGTGTCCCATACCACTTTGAATCTTTGGAAGGGAATTGACATTTCAAAACAACCATGTCCATATAAATAAATAATTAAAATCATTTTGGAAACATAGAAATTAATTAAAAATATATAATAAATTAAATCATTAAAACATTTTAATAATGGTATTTGTTAATATTAACTTCAATAAAACCATAGAAAATAAATTTGGAAAATATTTTTATGAAGCATGGACATGTATAATAAATATGTCCCATTAAATACTTACACATAAACTATAGCAGATAATAATGAGATTGATGAATTAACACTTACCTTGTAATTTACTTTAGTCAATGGTACATTTAATCTCATGTATAATTACCAATGTGTGTTATTAAATAATAGTAGAACCATATTAATATTTTACGATATTATATATGATTCATTTATTACTTTATACTACCCATTTCACAATTATTTTTATGTTAATATAACATTTCATTTAAAAATCGTTTTTTTATCGTATGTGTTTTAACTTGTTATTCTTGATCGAATCACATAGATCATGTTTTACATATTTCCAAAATATAAAACATGATTTCTATATAATATATATTCAGAATAAAAATATGTATAATAGATACATATATGAAATGTAAACACTGTTAATGGCGATGGTAGTTCGTACATACGCATTAATGTTGTCTCCATTTTCTAATCGTATACTATGGAAGTAATTAATATACATATATTTACATACATAACATTATATTGTTACTAAAAATATATTACTTAATATAACTCATAATTAATCAATATATATATTTTTATAACAATTCTTGTAGGGTGATCGTTGAAGAGGAATCTCATCACATTGTGGAGACGGTAATTCATACGTACACATGTACATTGACATTGTCATTAATAGGATGGATAGAATAATAAATACTGTAGTACCATATTTATAATAACATCTCATTATGTATAAGGTACTGGATTTATTTTTTATTATACAAATAACAATGAAATTGGAAGTAGAATAACAAATGAACTTTGAAATAGTTGATAAAATAATTAATTCTTCTTAGGGTGCATCCATTTGATTTGAACAAAATGGATCCTTATTTGGGATTTATGATCAATGTAATGACTATAGTTTTATTTTTGGGTAGTTTGGAGGATAATTTTGTCGGGGTTGGCCGAGAAAAATGGATTTGGATGTGTGAATTTTAGAGAATGGGAAGTACGCTTTTATAAGAGAGGTGTGGGAACTTTAGGATTTGCATGAAATATTATTTTATTATAAAATAATTTTCGCTTTGTAAAGGATAAAAATGGTTTTATTTAGAGTATATGAATATTATGGGTCTAAATCCTCTCAAACAATTGGGTTTAGACATGATTAGGTCACCATATTAACCTTTTTATTTATATTTAACCTTTAGTTAAATTGTTTAACTCTTACCCTATCATCTTGTATTGTAACACTATATGGTGAATAAACAAACTATAAAATGCCTAGGTAAACTCAAGTGGTTCATTAAAGACATAAAAACATTATTTATGTAATTTTACTGAATGTTATATTTTTTGGAATATTATATCATTTAATAATATAGTATTTGTATTAAAAACTCATTTATGACAATTTTGACACATTTTAGTATTGGGTTTTTTTGAAAGTCATAACATCTTGATTACTTAAACATATACCTTGACTCAACCCTAAAATGTCATATTATCCTATAATATTATAGTATGGCCTAAAAAATTTAAATTTAAATTTATTTTAATATTTATAATCTCAATTATTTTAATCACTCGTTAATAATGTAATTATTGCATCCTGATTGTGTCATAAATAAATTTTATTATTTAATGTATAAATATTATAAATAAAATAATATATTGTATTAAATCATTTTTTATTTACAATTAATATTTATAGTTTATTTTATCTTATTTATAACCCTATATTAATAATGGTTTAGATATTAAAATTTGAGTTTAAATCTTTTAACTCCTCTTTAAATAAAATATAATAAATATCCTAATATAATCCATGTGGATAAAAAAGGATCATATTTTTTCCCTAAGGTTTATTTTGGTCTAAAAAACATATCCAATAGAATTGGGACATTTTTTGGTGTAATTTTAAATTATTATAATATTATTTATATCCTTAAGTACGCTATTTACATTTTAACTATGGTAAATAAAATTCAAAAGAAACTATCCAGAAAATATTATTTTCATCATACTGAACAACATTTTACATATTTATGCCAACTCTGTCTCTTGGTTTTTTTAAATTAATTTCACAAAATCTAAAAAATTAGGTTTTTTGAAAATATGTAAATGTGCCTAGAATATGGTTAAAACATGTTATAAGGTTCAATAAAATGTTATATATCCAATCTTATTATAAAATTATTTCAATGAATTAAATTGAAATAATATAGTTAATATGTATCGAATTTTTACTTTTAAATACATTTAAACTATAGATAATTATTTAAATTAAAAAGTCGGTTTTTATTTATTATGCAGTATATTTAACTATTCATGAAAACTTGAATGTTTTCAGAAAAATACCAAAATTTCAGCATATGATAATTGTGATATTATAAAAGAAAAAATGAAGTCTATTTTATGAAATAGTATTCCTAGGAGTGTATAAAATTAATTTTATTATTGTTTGCAAAAAGACATAAAATGTAGTTATTTTATAGATTTTTTTTTCAAAATATATAACTATTTTAACAAAACATATACATTTCATTATGAAAATTATAAATAACATTTAAAATGTATTTTTTACTATTAATATCAGAATATTTAATAGATAAGTAAATATATCATTTAAATAATTATAATACTAATGTTTTGTTTCATGGAAACTCAATTTTGTTTATAATGCAAGCCAAGTCGGTGTTGTGTGCAGTATAAGCAATTAAATTACTATAATGAGATAACATACAATGAAATATTGAGGTTTTCTATTCTCCCATCCTTCAATAAACTGTTTCCACTCAATCTCAAATTATTCTTTCAAAATAAAATGATGAAAATATAAAATAAAATTTTGGAAAAACCGCATCAGAAATAGTATTAATAAAATTTAGTCTTAATAAGGGTGAAAGGGAAATAAAAAAGTCACCACCAAATTAGGATTTAAAATATAGACACATTACTGGAAATCAATGACACATAATTTTAGGGAAAACATAAATATTTATATAGAGTTTATTAACCTCATCAATCACAAACAATTGAACATATATTGGAAAATTATGGGCCTCAAAGCCATAAATCTACGATGATGATTTAAAATAAAAAAGTTTCAACAAAACATAAGGTATTAGCATAATAGGTTTTTGTATTTAGGATCTTTTCCTTAATGTTTAATGAAATGAAATTATATTTGATATTTATAATTCTTTCCTTTATCTAATTTATACCACCAACTCATCTTTCACTCCAAATGATAATATAACTCACAAAAATTCTTTTTATTTTAATTATATCAGGCTCCAAAAAACTGAATTTATATTCAAAATTTGAGACAATTTATAAAAAATACATTTTACAAACATAGAATTCACATTGTCATGTCTTAGATGATTCCCCCTTGTCGCCCTTCGGTTTCAAGTTCAAGTCTCATAGCCTTTCCAGTTGCAATGGGTTGTCGACATACCCTTACGTTGTCCTTTTTATAAAAATATGAAAATAATCATAAGAAATGTTTTAAACATAAAAAATAGTATCCAATGTCCATATTAATCCATTATAACCTTTTGAATTATCCAAAATACTAGTGTCTAAACTAATAGTCCAAGAATTTATAATGAATGTCAATATAACATAATGAAGATATATTTTATCACATATCAACATGTGAATAACTTCATCATTTAGTTTATTAAAACATGGTAATAACCTGAATTACCATAAAACATTATTAGAATCCGAATGTACATCCTTATTCATTCTGTAAAACATAGAATACTGTATATACTTTTTAATTCAAAGAATGTTGTAATCTTTATTAATGTTGGAATAAAAAAACCATTAATCAGTTCCATGATAGTCAATAAAATCCAATATACTTTATCCAACTCAATTATCTTTTATTAAAAAATAATTACCTTAGCCTCATAACTATTTTAATGTTTATCATTTTCATAACCATTTATTTTTTAAAAGGTTTTATCAACTATTAAATCACTTTTATTGGTACCACATAATCTCAAATCCTTAATGAAATAGTACTACAGTATAGTCCATATATAATATATAATTATTATAACTTGTACATCATTAATTAAATAATCAAATGACACAATTCATTAGTAACAACATCGGAACACTAATCATTCCTATTCATCTGTGGTAGTATCATAACATTATTATCATCAAATAGAATCCTTTGGTGTATACTCTGATTATTTTGAAACATCTTTCATGCACATAAAATCATGTACACGTGGTCCTTTTTTCACACATATAATAATCTCACATTCCCTTCATGCCTTTACCAAGGTGATTCTTTCCACAGTTATCACATGTGGGAAAATCCTCATTTCCCTTCTATCCTTTATCCATCATTTTCTCTCCATCAACTTCTTCTCTTTCTTACCTTTAAAATCATAGTTCTTAGTGATATCATTAGTTAAACTATTCACACATGATGTTATTTCTTCATATAATGAAAATACATGGGATTATATTTCCACTCTAAATGTTGGCATAAGACCATGAATGATATGATCCTTTTTACTATTTGGATAATTTGTATTTCTATATTTCTCATTCATTCTACTGGGCGCCATTTCTAAATGACAACATATATTAGGTTATATCATATCATATTATTTAATCCAAACAGAAGAAAAATTATAAAAATTAATTGATGATTTACACAAATCAAGTATCATAATCATAAAAATGGTTTCATTGATAAAATATGTAATCAGAAATTTTTAATAATGGTTAGTAATGAAAATGAGAATTATCCTGAGAATCTCCCATGGATTGTCAATCCAGGTGCACAGTAAGGCCTGGTTTTGTGTACCAGGATACCTAGGGTCATGCCTAAGACTCCATGTCAGAGTTTTCAATCCTAGGCGCATCTTTTCCAGAACCACGTCAACATGTAATATCCAGACATGGAATTATTTCTTGGAATACCCACAAAATATCTACATTACCCAAATTTTTGGATGATCATCTATACTAATACTCAAATACTATCTTAGGTAAATGTTTCCTAATGAAGGTTTATCTAAATATATTTCCATGGTTTTTGATAAAGGTCCTTTTGATACCAACTATAACTCCCCATCCCCATTTATCCTAGAGTCAGTGCATTATTTTAATACAATGGATGGATTATAGGGAATCAAGTCCTGAAGGACCGATCAGTTTAGCACTCATGGAAAATATATTACATACATTAAAGTAACATCAAAATTTATAACATAATATACACCATAGATAATCTTATGAGAACTCCATTATTCTCCATGATTAAACCTACTTATAAATCATAATATAATTTTTGGGATTCTAGGAAAATAAAACATAAGTATAATATGAGCTTAAATGCTCAGTAAGGATAAAAAATAAAACAGAAGCTCTTATAAATATTCAAAAACATTTATGGGAAGTTATAAAATTGAAATAAAAGCCTAATTAATATAAAATTCATCATAACGTGGAAATGATAAATCAAATAAATCCATTTACTTATTCACATGTACATTCTACTATTATAATAATCAAATGTAACACTAATAACTAATCTTATAATGATGGAATGGTTAATACCGGACATCTTACCCACAAAGTCAAGTCCTCATGCCAAGACCCTTAATATATTTTTTGCCCAGGCCTTCATCCAAGACACTAGTTTGCCTCATGAGTCTTACTGATTCATCAAGGGGCTATAGCAGGCCTCACCCGTCCCATATTTAGTCCAATGCATTATTCATATTAAAATTTTTAATCATAATAGAAACATTCGTATTAAAACTAGCATATGAAATGTCAATACTTTAACCATAAAAAATGAATGGTACCAACATAATACATCCACAGTCAAACATATCATATAACATTCAATACAGAATGGAATATTATATTATAATAAATCAACCTCAATCGAGGATAATACCCTGTAAGGGATGTCGAAATAGTTGATAAGGAACTATGAAACTCTTTGAGAGAAATATCCTTTTTTATGAAATAATTAAAAATTCACACATATATAAAAGAATTAATTTAAAATACATTTTTGAATAAAAGTGTACCATAAAAATTTTATACTTATGAAAGGAATTAACATTTTAAAACAATCATATCCATATAAATAAATCCATAAAATCATTTGGAAAACATGGACGTTAATTAAAATGATTTAGCTAAATAAAGCATTATAACATTTAAAATGATGATATTGCTAAAGAATACCTTCTAGAAAAGAATAAAATATTCCTTTTTAAAACATTATTTTGAAACAAGGACATGTATTATAAATATAACCTTGTAAATACTTACATGTAAACAATCCTAGAAAATAATGAGATTGAGGAATTAACCCTTACCTTGTACATCCCTTTAGTCGTCGGTATGTTCATCCTCATGTAAAATGACCATAGTATGTTATTAAATTATAAAATATCCATATTAATATTTATGATATCATATATGGATTATTTATTAGTTTATACTACCCATTTAATATAATATCTATGATAATGTAAAATTTTGGGAAATAATCGCATTCTTTATCGTACCTGTTTTAACTAGTTATTCTAGATCCTATCACTTAGATCATGATTAAAATAATTATAGAATATAAAATATGATTTATATATCATATCTATTCAGAATATAAAAATGTATAATATATATATATGTGAAATGGAAACACCATTGATGGGGAAGGTATTATGTACGTACGAATAAACATTATTTCCGCATTCTTATTGTATAGTTTGGAAGTAAGTAATCAGCATATATTTATCTACATAAATATATATTATTCTAATATAACATTTATTCAATATACCTCATAATTAATCAATAAATATATATAAATTTATAAATGTTCTTGAACGGTGATCATGGAAGATAAACCTCATCGCGTCGTGGAGACGGCCAGCCATATGTATCCACGTATGGTAACTTGGTCATTTAGACGATTGATAGAATAATGAATATGGTTGTAACATATTTATAATCACATATACATATGTATAAGATACTCTTGTTATTATTTGAGTATGTAAATAAAAAATAAAGGGGAACTAGAAGAAGAAAATAACTATGAAAGAGGTGATAAAATAATCACCTCATCTTCGGGTTCTTCCTTTTGATTTGAACAAAAGGCTCCACGGGTCAGCATTCTGATCCAAGTGTGGACTATATGATGAATTGATTGTAGTTGGGAAGATATTTTAGCAGGGTTTGTCCTAGCCAAATTTCATTATAGGTGTGAATTTTAGAGAAGGGTTTGTACACATTTATTTGAGAGGTGAAGGGGTTTTTATGAAGAGCTTGAAATATTATTTTATTGTAAAAACATTTTAAGTTTCCAATTTCTCAAAATGAATTTAATTCGAGGCTATGGTGGGTAGGGGTCAAAATTATATCAACCAATAGCTTTTACACAAGTTTGGGTTATGATATTAAACTTTTAATTTAGATTTAACCTTTAGTTAAATAGTTTTACTCTTACCATTTCTTTAGTATTCTTACATTATATGGATAATACATACTATAAAAAATCTACGAGAAGCTAAAGTGGTTAATTACTTAGTCATATAAAATTATTTAAGTAATTTTTCTAAATCATAGATTTTTAGGAATATTATATCATATAATTAAAATGTATTTGTTTTAAAAACTGGTTTATGCCAAAGTTGAAACTATTTAGTATTTTTTTGAAAGTCATAAAAACATGATTATTTTAAAAAAACATTGAATCAAACTTAACATGTAATATAAACCTGGAAAATTCTTTGATGGAATCAATAGATTAAATTTACTTTTATGTTAATATTTATATTATGACTTATGTTAATCATTCATTACTTAGGTGATTACTGCATCATCATTATAAAATAAATAAATTTAATTATTTACTATCTGAAAATTATAAATAATATCCAATTTTTTAAAACTCGTTTTATCTTTCTAATGAATATTTATAGTTGGTTTTATCTTATGAGTAACCCAATATTAGAAATGGTATAGTTCTTAACATTTGAATTTAACACATTAACATTATTTTAAATAAAATTAAATAAATGTCCTAATCTAATTCATTGGGATAAAAAAGGATCATATTTTTGACCTAAGGTAATTTTGGTCGAAATAAACTTATCTAATATAATTTGGACATGTATTGGTTTAATTGGAAATGATTATAATATTATTTTTACCTTTAGTTACGATATTTATATTAAAATATTGTAAATAAAATTTAAAAGTTACTATTCACCAAAAAAAATTTTCATTGCATTGAACCACATATTACTTACTGATGTCAACTATGACTCTAATATTTTTGAAATTCAATTCACAAAAGCAGTATAATTATATTAAATGAATATTTTTAAATGTGCCTAGAAGGGGGGTAGACGACGTTAATAAGTTCCATAAAATTTTATATATCTAATCTTAATATAAAATGAGTCCAATGAATTACATTGGACTAATATAGGTATTATTTTTATATTTCTACTTTAAAATAAAAAGATATTATAAATAATTATTTTAATAAAAAAGTATGTTTTTACGTACTATGCATTATTTTTTACTAATTATCAAAAATTGTGTTTTTTCACAAAAATACCAAAAATTCAGCCTAAGATAATTTTGATATTATGAATTAAAAAATGAATTATATTTTACCAAATTCAATTCCTAATATTATTTAAAATATATTTATTATTGTTCACAAAAGGACATAAAATTTTTTTATATTAAGAAAATAATTTTTAAAAATATATAACTATTTTTTAAAAAACATATACATTTCATTATAAACACTAAATGTATAATTTAAAATTTATTTGTTACTATTTATATCACGATATTTAGTTGATAAATAAATATATCATTTAAATAATTATTATACTAATGGGTCGTTTCACAGAAACCCATTCTTTCACTTAACATGAGACAATCCAGTGTTGCATGCAATATATTCTATAACATAGTTTTAAAGAGATAATGTTTTATGAAATCTTGTGGTGTTACACATTCTCTAACAATTATTCCACTTATGAATCTTTATGTGCACTTATTACCATGCTTAATTTTTGTACGATATTTCTCCTTTCTCATTTATTGAAAGTTTCTTTATATTGTTATACCCTTTTATTTTCAATTAAAAATGTATGGTTATGATTTAGCACCTCCCTCATACGTCGCTCCTTATGTAGAAATAATTAGATACCCCTTCCTTTATCATTAATCCCTCACATGTACACATTTTACCATGCCAAAATTTTGTAACAATTATTCCATTTTTCTCTCATTCAACAAGTTTTATAATTATTGTAGTGGCTTATATTTAAAAATTCAATGTCTTGGGACAAGTATCTATACTACCCCATATTATCCATTTCATATGAAAATGATGAGATACACCTTCTCCCTCATCAACTATATGTTATAGATTTTTATGTGATGTTGTTATGCTGCTAAAATTGCAGCAAAATTTTTAAATCCAAAATCATTGTGTAGTGAATACCATACCCATTTTCCTATAATGTGTATTAACCTTTAATAACAGGTATATATTTAAAGTTTCTTGCATTAATGTATTCCACATTCATTAATCGGGTAATAACATATAATGTTGAATGAATCCATGTTATATGATCCACGTGACACAATTATGCATGTAATGAAATGTTTAAGAAGGGTGCCCCCAAACAGCACTCCAATGCAATGGTTTATGTTTAGTATCATTATACGCCATGTGAAATGAGAGCATACTCAAGATAATTAATTTTTGATGAGGGTTTAAACATTATAATTCAAGCACAATTTCGGTTTACTCATGCTAATTCAAGTGCAATTAGGGTTTACTAATTCTACTCCATGTGCAAGGAGGGTTTACTCATGACAATTCAAGTGAAATGAGGGATTTATCGTGCTATTCCATGTGCAATGAGCCTTAGATCCTGTTAATATCATGTTATACTTCGTTTCCACATTTCAATGTTATAATAAACATGTTATATCATGGCATTATGTTCATTTTTCTCTTATTATCCATTAATATTTCTATTCCATAACTTTTATTATATTCTTCATGTTTTGACTTGTTTACTTCATTACTATGATTTACAGCTCAACCTTTTTTTTTCTTCTTCATGTTATCCGATGAAAATCCAAGTAGTAAAGATTGTTGTGGTCATGTAAAATATTATTTAATAAATCATGTTTGTGTTTGTAATATAGAGAAGGGTTGTTATAATTGGTATCAAATGATATTTTTTGTTATTTTTTGTATTAATATTAGAAATCACGAGTTAAATCTTTAGGGATAAGTATAATTACAATAAAAACTTTAAAAAAATTTGTGATTATAGAGTTAGTTGTCTATCAAAGAAAATAATTTGATTTCTAGATATAAAAAATTATAGGTGGCTCTGGCATAGATTTATCTAGGGGAAAACCTAAAAACACCACATTGATCTAGAATCAAATATGAACCGGTGCACGACAATGGGCATTGTTGAAATCTTGGTTTGACACTTTTGGGGGACATGATTTAGTAAATTCATAAGCATTTTAAGAACAATTATTAACGGAGAAAAAAACTCCCACATGAATATATGTTATGAAATAGATCATAGATATACAAGATTCAAACATAGGGTATCATAAGATAGGATATTCTATACAATTTTTTCCTTATATGTCCAATGTTTTAATTTTTTTTATATTTTTATTAGCCATGTATTGAAACCCCCTAATTGAAGTTTCTTTCTCTTAGCCAAAATATGGATGTAGGAAGATCAAAAGAACTCTACTCTATCGTCCTGAAGAACTACATGGAGATATTATCATGAATTCATTCTCATATGACATTGATTTTTTTAAAAAAATATTTTTTACATTCTAAAACAATTATGAGGCATCCAATACCTCTAGAATTGCATGATTCATTCAAGGATCAAGTATTGTATATTGAGAATATTTCACAATCAAATTTGTTACCATGATAAACATGGAAATTACAATTTGGGAATTTTCAATTCCTAATTTTTATTTCTAAATTATGATGTTGTAAAAGATTTTGTCGATATTGTAGAAGAGGGATACTTCAGAGCAGACTATATGTATCGAATTATATATTTATGTCCTTCATACAACACCCAAACTGATTTACCCAAACCATATTTTTAAATATTTGAAGATGCATTAGTGGGATATTTTTATATAAATCTTGTTCCATACAATGTATCAAAATTATATAAAATAAATACATTTTTATGAGTTATCAATGCTTTAATTAACATAATTCATGACAAATGAAGAGTTTTAGGTTAAATGAAGTAGATGATTTTGAAAAAATTCTGAGGTGCCATAATGATGCATGAACCATGAAGGAAATGCCAAAAAAAAAGGACTGACGACCTTATCGAAGAAATAAAGGAGAAATACCATCATCTATTTTAGTATAAGAAAAGGAAATTTCGAGGGCCAAATTTTTTACGGGGGGAAGATTATTACAACCAATAATTTTATTAATGAAAATTTCTCTATATCTGACTTAAAATATTATTATATAAAATGGTTATATAATGCATATTCACTTACTTGGATTTATGTTATTTTATTTTTGAATATTGTTAAGAATTTTTACCATTTCTAACATAGCCATTGAATAGTGATAATGTGATTACTATAAATATATGGAATTAACAAATCTAATTTACTCTAAATAATGAAGTGATGGAAAAATCCAGTAGCATTTCTCCATACAAAGACTATTTTTTTATGTTTGGAAAGGAGGTAGCATTACAAGTCTTCCCTCGTGACCAAGACCAAGACGATATTCAACACATTAGGTTTGAATAGAACCACCAACTGGAGAAGTGGAAGTTAATAGAGATTACCACCTGATTAATGTTATCTGAGCTAGCCAAAGAGTTTTTCACCATAGAAAATCTTACCAATAGGTATAATGTTGTTTCTATAAGGGGTTATGTAACCACACCGTATCACTATAATTATGTGAATTATTTTTTTATAGAATAATGTATATAAATTCTTTTTATTATTGTTACTTTGTAAATGGTTATTAAATCAAAAATAGTATTTTTAGTTAATATTCAATTATGAAATATATTTTGATGAATTAAAGGATTTATGAATTAATTTTTTAAATATAGTATTATTAATAAATAAATTTTTATTATATATAAATGGGTTCATAATTTTCATGAATACAATGGTAATTTATATTCTGGTTTTAAAAAGGTTATTGTAAAAACCCAGGAATTTAGATTAAATATTTGTTATTATTTTAAAAGAAAAAAATTATTAATTTATAAAATTATTTAGTTAAAATAAACAACATTTTTGGATTCATGATGTCAAAACTATCTAATGGTGAATTTTTCATAATTTTATGAGAAATTCAAATTTTTGGGTAAATATTAAATTCACTTTTAATATATAATATGTTTTATGACATCATAATGTCCCATTAGTGATCTAATAAAATAAAATAAAATGTATTTTTCGAAAATATATGTTTTACCATTAAAATAATGTGATTTTATATTAGTTTTATTTATTTTACAGTGCCTTAGTGGACCGTCCCAGACTTTAATTTATTTCAACATTTTAAAATTATTTCCATGGGAGTGTGACTCACCTCCACATAAAAAACCTAATATATTAATAAGATAAGATTATTCACATATGAAAATATGTTTTCCACTCCACTTTTTCAAAAACCATTGGCAAAAACAATGGTATGGTTGGTTGTTTTGATTAGTTTAATATGTAGTGTCCAAAACCTAAATAATAAAGAATTACATGTTCTTTCCAATATAATACCACCCAATATCTGATTCCTCTTCACTAAAACCATTTGGATTAAGTCCATACTCTTCCCACCTATCATTTTAATCCTCCCAAGGATCACCAAGATCCTAGTAAGCCTCTCTCAATCCTATCCCAAGACTTTGAGATCACTCTTCCATGTAAGGGATACTCACTTTCATCCCCTCCATTCAAATTCAAGCATCTTATTTGAAAGTATTTATAATAATTTCAAATGGTTATAATGTGATTCATTTACAATAATTATATTAATGTCCATTTAAATTTATATTAATCTGGGGTTATTTATCCTCCCACATTTTTAACCTTACCTAAGCCATTACTATGGAAAAATTTTGTAAGGAATTTCCACATTCTCATTTCCATTCTAGATACTATTTTACATTATGATTCTTAAGATACTTCTTTTTAGGTTGGGTTATGATGTTCCATGACCCCGATAATTTACTTTGTATGTACATTTGATGAGATATTCCATTCACTCTCGTCATGCTTCTTATGATCCTTTATTCACACCAATTACGTTGCCGAAATTTCATAGTGGATCATCCACTTTAATCTTTATTCACGAATTATTTTCATGCTATTTATTTTAATATATTTTGTTATTATATGTTATAAAATTACCTAATTATATAATTTTTTATTTATAAATTATTATATCTCCTTTCACAATCAATTAGTCCACTTTTGAACCCTTATGTGCACCCATTTCAAAGCTAAACATTCGTATGTAATTACATTATTTCTCATGATTGTACGAGTTTCATTATACGTTTATAACATTTTATTTTCTATTAAAAATGTTTATGTATGATTTATCACCTCTCCCATACAACGTTACGTACGTCTTAATGATGATAGAACCCTTTCTCACTCATTAATCTTGACCATGTACACAGATTACCATGCTGAAATTTAGTACGAGTTATTTCATCTATCATGGCTGACTAAATACTAAATTTTTTATTTATTTTGAAGATTAAATACTTCTAAAAGGAGAATCATGGGGGTATAATGTAGTGAAATCCCAAGCATAATTAAGCATAAATTTTATTCCCTCTGTTGGGAAGGAACCCAATTGAAGGAAGTATGATATACTTTGGTTCAGGGAAGCTGTAGATTCCAAGAAATGAGCCACCATGTTGCCTTCCTTCTAAGTATGAGTGATCTCTATATTGGTTCCCATAAGATTTTTACACTTCTTGATCATGTAATAAATGATATGATAATATTGGTTCATTCCATATAATGCATTATACATGATCTTTGAGTCTTTCTCCATCATCTTTAGGTTGATATGCCTTTGTTTGCGTAATTCTAGTCTGGTGACCATTTCCATGACCTCCGCCTAAACAACATTTCCTATACCATACCAAGATGAGAAGGCAGCAATGACCAACCCCTATCTACCCCAATTACTCCATTACCAGTCATTTACCTTCTAATAAGAGACATGTCCGAGTTTATTTGGAAAAAACAACTTGGACGGTGCCAATAAACACAATACCCCTACCCCTGCCTGCTAGTCTGATTAGTTGCAACATTATTTGGTAGAGAAGTCCTGATGGATTGAGCATCATAGTAGTCAGTGCACAAGCTGTCCAACACTAGCAACAAATTCCTCAATTTGAAGTTGATGCTGGAATGATATCATGTTTAATTGTTGTGGCATGCTTTGCTCTGAGCCTTCCATATGATCCAGAAGCCCCCCATGATGTTGACAGCCCGACCATTCCTCTCCTGACCCAAGTTGCTTGACCCCAGAACCACAAGCTGGATAAATCCTCAAGCGATCCACCTAGATTATCCCAGCCACTGAGTACCCCATAATCCTACAACACCCATCACCCCAAGTCAATGTCAACAAAGAGGTGCCCTATAGTTTTCTGTTTGGGATTCCTAAAATAGTAGTACTTGGAAGCTAAGATCACACCCATGAGATGAATCCTATCATCTGTGGTTAGAGAATAAATCTCAATTGCTACAACTGGAAGAGGAATTTTGATTTCACCTCCTGGCACCATAGCTACTCCACTCACAAATCGACATTAATTGGATCCATCCTCTCTCAAGAAAAATATTTTTTTGAGAACTCTCCCAACATGGAAACTAAAAAAATGGGTTTGTCCAGATCATCATTGAGCACAATATTGTTGAAAGATGTCTGTTGGTCCTCATCAAGAATTTCCAAGACTAAACTAGAATGATAACATGCCTCCCAAAAGGAAATGAATGTAGTTGTACATCCCGGAAACCAAATCCTTCCACCCCTAGTTTTGCTCCAAGAAGTTTATATCACATTTTCCCTCAACCCACCGTGAGAGTGGTCTCAAGGTCTCAATATATGGATAGATCATCTTAAATATCTTCGAGTGATTTTTTCTATGTGTGTTCACATACGAGAAATTTATATCATGTATGGTTATTCCCCCTAGTGTAATTTCTTCCATTTCCTCCCACGCGAGTTTCACGTTCAAAAATTTCATAGTAGAGGAAACACTCCTCATGTTGATGCCCCTTCAGATATAGGTTTTTCAAGGAACACACCTGAAGCCTACTGATGTCTACATTCAATCTTCCCATCCCAAATAAACTATACCAAAATAATTTCCTTGTTAACAATGAAACTTTCGAGGACATTTATGGTGTAAAGGATGTGCATGGGAATTGACACAAGGACACTGTTGACGTGTGTCATGCAACCAGCAAAAGATAATAACCTAATTCGAAATTTGAAGATGTGCCCCATGATCTTGCTAAGGATTTTTTCTTAGTGATGCTATCATATAGAATAAGGACTAATTGATGACCTAACATACTCCATATGAATAAACCCCTCTTCTCATATTAATACATAAATCTAGGACCCATTCTCTCTCATCAACCATTTGTATGAATTTTTATGTCATTCTATTATGATTCTGAAATTGTATTATGATTTCCAATTCCAGAATCATTGTGTAGTGAATACTATACCCATTTCTCTATCATGTGTATTCAAATTTATTAACATATACATATTGAATGGTACTTACATGTATTTATTCCACATTCCTTAATCATGGAATAACTAATTATATTGAATTCCCCCATGTTATTTTATCCATGTGGAACACTTCGGCATTTAATGAAATGCTTAGTAAGGGTGTGCCCATATTGTGCTCCAATGAATTGGGTAATGCTTAGTATCATGATACTCTGTGTTCAATGAGTGTTTACTCATACTAATTCAAGTTCCACGAGGGATTACTCTAGAAAATTCAATCACAAGTATGGTTTACTCCTGCTATTTGATGTTCAATGAGGTTTTACACAAGCTAATCCATGTGAAATGAGGTTTTACACAAGCTAATTCAATTAAAATGTAGGTTTAATCATTCTATTCCTTGTGAAATGAGCCCTGTATCAGGCTAATATCATGTTATATGTCTTTTCCACATTTCATTGTTATGATAATCATGTTATATCATGTCATTTTATTAATTTTTCTCTTCTGATCCCTTGATTTTCTTAGTGCCTAGCATGTTTTGAATTCTAAATGTTATGCCTTTCTTAATTTTTTACTAGTCTTCATAGCTCACCAATTTCATATTTATGTCTTGATGTTATACCATTTAATGATAAGTATGAAGGAATGTAGAGGTCATATAAAGGATGTTTTCAACAAAGATGTTTTATTTTTTTGTTTGAAGTTGTCATATAATGATCATAATTTCAAAAATAGTAGACCTCTCAATCATAAGAGTTGTATTAAGTGAATGATTATGTAATAAAAAATATTTAAGTTTGTAATAAATACCAGGGTTTTTATATTTATAATCATTATCCCACTGAAATTTAAACCAATTTTTATCAACTTGGTTATAGGAAGACACTTGCCTTATATTTTTTATATGATGTGTCAAATATAGGCCAAATGTTCTTATAGTCATCACTACTATTTGAGTTTTCAAGTAGGTGACATGTTAATGATAACTGTTTTATTCCCAACATCAACACCGATACAATGATATAATATTATATATCAAAGAAACATTAACTAGGTAACATCACAATTATATTTTACGTGGTTCATTTTCAGGATATGTTATAGATTGTGGAATATAGTATCATGGTCCCCAAGATAGTCATAATGTTTCTTAGTTTTCACAAAAAAAACAATTATATAGAATTATGACAACCTTTCTTTTGATTTCACAATAACACATAATTTTTTACATTGAATTGAACATAATACAACCCAAAATATCAGAATGTATAGTGTCTTTAGGAATTGGGTTCATTACATAACAACTTCAAATAAGGGATACATCATCTTTATTGAAGAACACATTCACTTGTTCATAATATTCCATTATATTTATTATGCGTTGGCTAAATTGGGGAAATATATTCGAAAGGGGTGAGCTATAAATCATGGTATGAGAAAAAACATGGAATAACATGAAGAATGTAAAACATGTTAGAGAATATTCTTTTTGAGGGGTCATAAAAGGGGTTAGAATCTGAAAAATGAACAATGAGGAAAGATATAGTATGATAATATAATGGGGACATGGGAAATTGGAAACAACTTAAAACTCTCCATCATGAACAAAGGTCAAGATAAATACCATGACATAAAGATAGAAAAAGTACCCCAAGGAAATTTTGGTCACTCACTGTCCCATCATTACTTCTACTAGAACTAAGCATAACCAAATTCATTATAGCTAGAAATAATTCAAAGCGCACTTATCAATTTTATTTCATTATAATTTTAATGTGTCCCACAGAGATCATAAAACATGGAATATAATATCATCACATTTTATTATAAGGCCATAGAGTGTGGAATAAATACATATATCTCCCCAGTCGAAGAATTATATGTTCATAAAGGCGAAAACCCATGATAGGTAATGCATATGGGTATTTAGTACACATTGGTTTCACATGGGAAATCAGGGTGTAATTTGACAGCGTAACGATGATACATAAAAATTCATAAAATCGTTCGATGAGATAGAAAGGGGTTTGTAAAAATTTCAAAATAAAATGGATGGTAATTGGTAAATGGAAAAAATATCCCAATATTCATAATTGGAAATATAAGTCATAATATAATGAATAAACATTAATGATGGATAGAAGGGAAGGATACCATATTAAATTATAGCAAGGTTATAGGTGTACATAATGGTTCATGGAAGAGATAAATTAGAATTAAAAGTGTATTTCATCGCAAGGTCAGAAAAGTTTAATTGAGAGGAATGTATAACAACTTAACCCAATATAAAAAAATGAAATTTAAGAGTCCCTGCATTGAATAAGTATTTGAATTAAAAAAGAGTGGAATATAACTTACTTTGAGATTATGGATTTCAATGCTTTGGGGGAGCTTCTTGATAGCATCAGGGAACCTTGAGTGGACTCTATAGAGGGGATGATAGAGTAAGGTTATGGTCTATATATTTTTATTGAATATAAGTTAGACCATGAGTGTGTTTAAATATGAAATGAGTGGATAAATCTTTATCATTTCTCAATCATAAATTTTGGACTCTATATAATAAAATAACTAAAATTAAAATCCTTCTGATGGTTTTCACTTTTTTGTTTTACTAAAGGGGAGTGGTTTTCATTATTTTATAAGTAAAATGGTTGTAATTAATAAAATAACACCCTTTATAATATGGAATTGAGTCATAATCTTAAATAAATTATTTTAAAACCTTAGAATATATTAATGGTTTTGGAGGATTCATAAATTATTTATAAAATAAATAAAATAAATATAAAATCACATTATTTTAAATGGAAAACATATATTCGGTCTTAGACACCCTTTAATGTATTTATTGCATCACTTTTGTGAAATTATGTTGACATAGTACATGAAATATATTTATATTGTATTAAAGTTTTTACCTAGAAATTCGACCATCTCCCTAAATTTAGAACCATTAACCGTTGTATAATTTTGATGATCCCATTCAATGAATAATTTCCAATTTAACGATATAATTTCCAAAATATGTGTGTTTTAGATTCGAAAATAATAAATGATATTTATTTGTATGTGATTGTTTTTTTAACAATAACGATTTTTGAACCCTTATAAAAATACTGTTGAATTCATACAAATCATATGATCATGTATATACACATTATTCATCAAAATAATATTCATAATTAAAATATAATATGGAAAATGAATATAATTTATGTCTTATTTTATAAAAAGAAAAATTATTTATAATGTAAATATATAAAAAATTTGGACATTATTATATTGAAAATAAAATATAAATATTCAATTTAATTGGGTCTTGAAACATGCCCATTTAATAAACCAGTAAACTCCTTATAATAGTGGTGTGTAGTAGTGAGAAAGTTATGGGGTGATTCGATGTACATGGTTTGGGTTATGATCTTGATGAGTTGGAACTTCCCCCATAAATAGTCTCCCTGATTCATATGTTATTTGATATTAGCCTAGGCTTGGTCGAGGGAAATAACTATTGATGTTATCTCCCCCACAAGCTCTAATAAAATCTTACTGGTCGAGGCAATCACTTCCTTTTCCTATGTCAAATCGAACTATTAAATAATAATATTTATAATAATCATATAAAAACTATTAGATATCTATATTATAAAAGATAATGATCATTAACTATATTTTAAGACTTATATGGTATAATAAAACCAAATAAGTTCATGTGTTTTGTATGTCAATAATATATAAAAATTTATTTACTTAACTTAATTGGGGAATTTTATTTCTAAAAGTTCTTATCATTAAAATATTACCCTCTTAAAAAATATCACCCCAGAATATTTATTTTCTCACAATAAAACACATTCTGGTAACTCTTTTTATCAATTCATATAGCTCCCATGTTGGTTGTTTAAAATCACGGTTTCAACACAACATGTTTTACATATGAATTTTCATATTTCTTAGAAATTTATCTCTACGATCTATAATCATTGCCGACTTCTAATTATATGAAAGTTCATTATTAAATTGTCCCAACTCTAGATTTAGTACATGTGAGGAGTCTGGTATTTTATTAATCAAGTTGAAGACATGGATTACTTCATGAACTTGAGAAAGGAAAGTAGGGATTCCTAGTCGATAAGTCATTTCTCTAATGCGATCAAGGTTCTCATGGTGACCGATGTATACTAGACTAAGATTGACTTTCATCCCAAATCTCATGAATTTATTCTATGGATTTAAGTGGAGGAATACCATGTTTCAATCTCCAATATCTGGGTCTCATCATTGATTTTATGTACATATCTTTTTTTGACTCTATATAGACTTAATGGGTTTATGAATGGTATTAAACTTTTCTACCATTTCTTCAACCATTTTATGTTTTAATTTTTTTTGTTCCCAAACATCATCCTAGCATGAATGTGTTATTCAACTCTTCCATTAATGTTATTCATAGGGATGCATTTGGATATTTTAGTGTAAATTATAATTTAATGAGAACTCAACCGAAATAATATTTCGATTCCATCATCATTTGATGTCAATTGGGCATGATATCAACGTGTACTCAAGTATGTGGATATTCTTCCATGATTGGAAATCATTTTTAGGGAGCAATGTCATGGTAATATAAATCTCAGTATTCAAAGAATGTTGGAAACTCTTCCAAAACTAGGAGGTACAACATGGATATCCATCAGATACAACAGATATTAGTGTTAAATGTTTCCTCACCACTTATATAATGTATATCATTGGATATTGATTGAGTGAGACATCCTATTGAATCGTAATAAATTCTACAGTAATTTTAATATAATTCATGACATCTTAAATTGCAATATTTCTTCTTGATGTCATTGAATTACCAATGAAAAGGACCATAGTGATTTTTTCAATTTCCACGTAAGTATAGGCAATAGTTGTATCATCCATTTTTTTGTTATCCTTATTCAATAGTTGTCATACAAGACAACATGATGTATATTCTACAATATTATTCCACACATTACACCACCAATAATTCTCTCGGAGATCTTGATATGTATTCATGATTCTTAGAGTACTGAGATGGTTGAACTAAATGTATCATCGAAAAACTCATTCTTTATGTCAGGATTTGATGGTACATATTTTTGTGACCCAAATATTACAACTCCTTCTCCGTTAAAATTAATCTATATTGATTTCTCTATTTCTATAGTTTCCACTTTCTTATCCTTTCCCATATCATATCTTTGATAATCATTTATCATATCTAGAAGGGATTATTTAGAAATCATTTGTGAATGGATTGACGATGTTCTTTCCCTTATGATTCCCATGTCCATCATTTTTAAATTTAATAATATTTAATACATATCAATTTTTATAAATGATATAATTTTTGGATCCTTTATTCTTAGAGCGTAGGTCACTATAATCAATTTCCCAATAAGTTAGGGAATTGAGAAATCATATTCCTTGATCATCTCTTACCATCTTTATTGTAACTTATTAATCTAATTATGTGTGAATATATACATTAGGATTTTGTGATGTATATTTATTTCACGCTTATCCAAAAAGAAACAATGATTTTGTATTTTCTAAGTTAAGATAATTTTATCCAAATCCAGATTAGGCATTGGGTAGATTTGTTTTTGAAAATTCAAATTCCATAAATAATAGGTTGTTACACATTAATTTTTTTATTATCACATAGACAAATCCCTTCTTCATGAATCACTACATACTATGAATAATTCTCTACATCTGGGTAGTGTGAGTACATCTATAGTGATAAACCTCAATTTCAACTTCTTGAACCACTCTTCAAATTTTTCATTCTAAGAATGACAGAATTCATTTTATGTTAGCTTGGATAGAAGGTTTTAAATTCATGGCAAATTCCTCACAAGGAAATGACAGTACCCCTATAATTTGAGGAAACTATTGATATATAATACAAATGTTGGCCTCATCCACCATTTAATTAAATAAATTTTTTAAGGTTCCACAGATATGTTTTTTCATGTGATGATAATCCCAAATAATGATAGTTTGTTCAACTAGAACTCACATATTATGTACATTAATAATGCTTCTCCATTCATACGGTCTTCAAAACATTTCACAGATTCTCATAATACTCCTCCTTCAATTAAGAGTATATTAAAATAGCATCTATAATTATTACCAAATATTTTCCATCGTAATCCCTAACGACTCTACTAATCCTATCAGTGATAGTTTTTTGTGCATTAATGAGTCAATATGGAATTATTATGAACACATAGTTCCCATAAATAATAGGGAATGTTTTCTTCATTATATCCCCCTTATTTATCATAATATGGAAATATATTGACCACCTATCCAACTTGGAGTTGTATTTAACACCACATATATGTCTAAACATGTCATAAATCAATGGAAGATGATACTTGTTCTTTATCAGGATCTTTTTTATTTTGTTATAACCAATGAAAAGGTGCATTAACCCACGACAGTTTTTAATGAAGCGGATTGCTTCATCCCACGGTTAATCACATGTTAATATGATCACTTTATCCATATTTCACGTAGCTATTTTTTATGCCCCTCAAGTTCCAAAATTTATATTCTATATATAGTCTTGGATAATGGTTACTCACTTTGTATAATCTCTGTTGAAAATTCAAACTCATGTCTTAGAGGAAGACTTAAAAATTACTCATGATAGACATTAGTGTATTCCCTTACAATGGGAATGTCATCAAAGATTATATTTTCATTAGACATAATCATTTTAGCTTTATACCATTTCACATAGGAAAATAATATCCATAAAAGAGATGTTGGTTCCAAATAAGATTCATCCACTTCCTTAAACTTGTATACAATTGGGGGGTCAATTCAGAATACAAAGTGTGATTTCCTTCATGTAGAAATTTATGTCAGATTTATACAAGGAAAAGTAATCCATATATAGACCAAAGATTCTTGATTCCTTTCAGTTGACTATCTCTAAAAAACCTTACCTTAGTGCATTGGTTTGAAAAGTGTATGGTTTCCTTTTAGTTGAAGAAATGATCAATAAAAAGATGTTTGACCATATCATTCTATTCATTCATTTATTTGGTGGGTCTCCAATAGAAGAAAACACTATCTGGGTTACCATCCATACCACACCTAAAGAATTTACTGCCCTGCTACGTTATTTCTTGGGTGCTTCTCTCCAAACCTTTAACAATGTGGAATGTGGTAATTTTATATCATAGTTAGATTTCTCTATTTTTTATTTATATAGATACGATACCTATAAGATTCTTTGATATCTTTTTAAACATTATGGGACCATCAAAAAATAATCTTATAGATATCAAATTCTCTAATTAGAAGGTTTTTGTTGAATAGTTTTTATCCCACTAAATAAGAGGCCACCCTTTTATTAGTGGGTAATGAAAATGTTGGAGGTTTATTATTAAAGCATTTTGAATTTTTCAACATATTCCCCAATACATTCATTACCTATTTTCATGATATAAAGGAAATGTATCTCCATTTTACGTAAGAGCGTTCAAGGATATTATTTATCCATTATTTTTCAAAATTCCTTTAACCTAATAACATTGATATATTACGCAAGCCTTGTATTGTTGATGAATATACACCACTTATCAGCTTATCCCTTCATAAAAGAAAAACTAAATATAGAATTATCTTATTTAAATCATTAATTAACAGATAATGTCTTCTCCATGGAGTTTATCAATTGTTCTGTGATTAGGGGATTATATGATCTATTGATATTTAGAGGCCTTTGAATCCTAAATGCCTAAATTGCATCATGTTATTTCATATGGGTTTTGGGTGCAACTCTTGATCCGTGTTTCTATTAAAAACCTAAGTCAGCTTAAAGAGTTTCATCATAAAATTTGTGATTACCGCTCCCATCGAGGTATGAGACTTTTTGGGAAAGTTGTCACATTGCCCAACATATTGATTTCTTACCTAATTCCCCTTATTTCTGACCATTGTCTCGAATAAAGAGAAAATTATGTATGACTAATTTTAAATAATTCAATGTCTAAAAGGTAATCCAATGAAATTAAAGTGATATATTATATATTACATTTATATTCTTAACATATATATTTCATTTCTTCTAATATATGTTATCTGTGATCAATTTCTATACATATAATATTATGGGTATTTTTTGTTCCTGTAATAATGGTTCATAATGAGCTTATGGTTTTACCAAATCACATCCCCTAGGAGTGTCAAACAAGGTGTGAATCAAGGTACATTGTTGTTCACTATTTCCCAGTGGAGTTTTTCTAACGGTGGTGTTTTGAGGTTTTACCCCTATTTACATATGTTCCAAAACCACAAAAACCTATAGAATCCGGATAAAGATATATTTTATTGGTAAAAAAAATCAATACTTACCTTAAATAATGGATTATTACATATACATTTTCTTATCCATAATTTATTCTCTAGTGTCTTCCAATCCTAATCCCAAAAATAACTTAACATTTACTTTGCTACCAACTATGACATCCATGTATTTTATTTCACATTAATACATAATTTATTCCATAATATTACCAATAATGCCTCCTAGATGTTTAATATGTCTAGTGTATTTTTTAATTATGTTCACTAAAAAAACAAATTACAACAATGAATACATTAATTATGTTGAAAACCTCCATAACATGTTCATAATATTCCCTCATACATAAAACAATATGGGATAACCACGAGACCTAAATATGAAAGGGGTGAGCTATAAAGACTAGAACGGGAAAAAACATGTCATAACATGAAAAATTAATGACATGTTAGACAATAGGATTTTTAATTTGATATTAAATGTGATAGAATCCTAAAAATTAATATTGAGGTAGGATACAAGATTATAACATAATAGGACCACGATAAATGGTGGAAAATCATAAAAAACATCATCCTAAACATAATTAAAAGTTAACTATTAATACATCATGATAGACAAAGTCCTACAATGGAATCAGGTTTGATATTTATCCCAACATGATGCCTCATGAAACAATACATTACCCAATGAATTAAATAAATATATTATTTTGGGTACACCTCTTACTTTCACATCATTCTAAGGGTTATGTATTCTATATAGATCATAATACATTGAATAATTGACCATCACATTTTATTTAATAATCAGGGAGGGTGGAATAGATACATGTCATACCTCTATAAAATTTGTATAAGTTAATTAATGTAAAGACCCTTGATTATAAAAGGGTATAGGTATTCATTATACATTTGTTTGGTAAGGAAAATCATAGTTCAATTTCGACTGTATAACAATGTTACATTAAAATTCATAAACATGTTTGATAAGTGTAAAAGAGGTATATAACCATTTGGAAATCAAATAAAATATAATAGGTAAATGAGAAAACATATTCTGACATTATGAATTAAGAAATATAATGAATTAAGTAATGAAAAAACATAAACAAATGATATAAGGAAAACATCCCGTACAAAATATTGGCATGGTAATGAGTTTACGAAAAGGTCCATGGGAAGGATAAATGATAGTGAATATGGTCTATAATCACATGGAAATAAAATGTGAAGTATTATGAATAAAAAAAAACTTACCTAAAACATGAAAATTGGAATTTAAATTTCCAAACTTAAAAGAGGTGCTTGAATAAAAAGAGGAGTGGAGTATCCCTTACATTGAGAGTGTGTCACAAAATTTAGGGGAGGAGCATCTTGGGAGCATGGGGAAACCATGAGAGGACAATATAGAGGGGATCTTAGATTATGGACATTCATAAATAATTTTTAATGAAGATAAATGTGATCATTGGTGGGTTTATATAGAAAATAATTTCAGAATTCTTTATCATTTCTCAAACATAGGATTTGGACTCTATATAATAAAATAACAATAACTACAAACCTACCCATGGGTTTTTCATTGTTTCTTCAAAAAGAGAGTGTTTTCATTATTAGAAATTGAAAAGGTACTAATATAATAAAATAATACCACCGATGATATGGATATGATTTATACTCATAATGAAATGATTTTAAAACCCTAAAATATATAAATGTTTTTGGAATATTTATAAAGAAATTAAAAAATTAATAAAATTATAATAAAATTACCTTAATTTAAATGGAAAACAAATTTTTGGCCAGCGATACAGTTTAATTTTTTTATTTACCCATTTTGGTTCATTATTTTGTAATAATATAAATAATATAATTATACATTATTTAATTTTTTACCCAAAAGTTGGAATATCTCAGAAAACTCTGAATAATTCAACATTGGATAATTTCAATGATATGATTCCAAATAAAATACATTTTTTCAAAGTGGTTTTTTTAAATATTCATATTTTCACTTTTAAAATAAGAATAATCATTTACATAAAAATGTTCGGTTTTTTGACAATAAATGTTTTCAAAGCATTGTAAAAATTAAATGTTAACATCATAAAAATTATATGTCCCTTTCAAAAAATTATAATATAAAAATATTTTATTAAAATATTATCTATTTAAAAAACATTAATTTATTTAAAAATATATTATAATTAAAATTGAATACTTATTAAAAATAAAGTTTTTTTATTCTAAAAAATAAAAATCTTTTATAAAGTTATGATAAATGAAAATAAAAACATTATTATAAAGAAAATAAAATCTACATATTCATATTGTTATAATTTGGATACATATCTCTTTAGGAAACCAAACAATTCTCTATGGTTATGGTCCCCAATACTAATATATTCTTCGGTTTCTTTGGCATATATGGATGGGACCATGTTCTCAATGATCTTAGACATCTACCGTAAACAATTTCTCTCATTTATAAGTTATTGGATCTTTACCTATGAAGGGTTATATTCAAATGCTAATGATTATATCTCTCACATAACCTCAGATAAATTGGATTCATGTGGTATGATTCTACTAGTTGGGGCCATATCTTCCTTTGTCTATGTCAATTAGAATTTCAAAATCGATGGATTTATACTAATCATAAGATTATTGTCCATCAAGTATATTATAAATCATAATGATGTGTAACATTTTAATAATCATATTGAATATAATAAAACCAATTAAGGGAAATTATTTTCTATATCCATAATATATAATATATCAATTAGTTAAAATGAAAGTGAAATTTTATTTATAAATGTTTTGTTCATTACAAGAATTCGAAGAATTTCACTAGAACGATTTTGAAGATGTGATGCATGGACCATTTTACAAAACACCCTACTTATTTTATCCAAAGGGTATCACCTAATAAAAATATAATCCTTGGAGCCCTTTGAAAGATGTGGCTTCTACAACATTGGGGACCATTTCAATTTTATTATAACATTAGTAGCCATTCATGAAGGAGAGGGCTTGGTTGTGGGATATCACATCCATCTAAAGTCTTGTAAATGGAATTGTTAGTTAATCTTTTGGACAATGCTAATTTGGGTATCAAAAACGAATGAAAACTATAATTATCGAATTCTACTTTATTTCAGGAACTATATTTGGGATGCATTTGATGTACTTGACTTCTTGAAGGAATTTTATTTTAATTATCTTATTGAAATTTACATTAACATTCGAAATGTGAGTTGAATTTGTAATTTTAGATGTCATATTGTTAAAATAAGTATATTGTTTTAGAGACTCGGTGATGTGAGGCAATATCATGATGAAAAACATGTATTTTATTATAATTATAGGTAAAAACTTATTGATGTTTCCTTATGAATTACGTATATACCTCTTGTTATTTTATGGTTAGTTTCATGCTGATCAGAGTATGTCATATATCTACCCTCGTACCCATATTTACCCACTAATGTTTATCTATAGTGGTTGACATTTCATCCTTAAATTCTAGAGTAGAATATTTTGATCTCATCCTCCTCTTCATCCACTTACACTTCCTCTATTATAATTATTTTATAGTTTAGTGAAGAAGGGTAATCATTATAAATTTCATAATGTTTTACAATTTTTGATTTAGAGGCATATATTGGTCCATTGTTTGGCATTGATATGATTATTCAACAAGATTCAGGGGATGATTTGGGAGTTATTTGATTTTTAGGTGATAAATAAAGCATATTTTCGTCTAAAGTGTCACTTATAATAGGATAATTTAATACCTCTTTAACAATACCAGATTAAACTAACATGACTGATATCATAAGGGTTGATGAATACATTCCCAATTCAGAACTCATAATACTGAATTATATAATTGGTATCATGAACTTATCATTGTGGTAATTTGTTGTTATGTATAAGGTCATTTTAATACTACTTAGTTTAATAACCCAGGAAAACTCGTCAAAAAGTGGTTTCATACTTTATCTCCGAGAGTATCCTAAATCAATTTATGGATATTCATAATATTCAAATGGAGAATTATCACCACACATCATGCTAATTTTTCTATTGATGCAGTATAAAAGGCATTAGCTATATGATGAAGGGATTAATAAAACATAGTGAAAACAAGGACATCATAGTAGAACATTGAAGGATGGTTCCTATTGAATGATCAAGAAGTAATATTGTGATATCATGTACCCAAAATGAGTTTTGATCTTGATCTATGTAAGGGAATTTTGTTCACATTTGTTATACCTATGATGGTTTAAGGAGAAAGAGGTGGGGTAGATTCACCATATCCTAATTAGAAACTTTTAGGGTTGGAATGAGATTTAGTCAATTTCCATTATTGATGAAAGATCATTAGATGTAAATGTCATATAATATTGGGCCTAATGTTCCCTTTTTTAGAGATTCCTTGTATAATTCTATAAAATTTATAACCTCATGAAACTCCACTTGTTCATTCTTTAAACAATGTATCTTAGTTGTAGTGACCTTTTTTCAAACATTTTTGTCTTATAAATTCCTCTATAATGGCTTCCTTTAGATCATTTTATTGTTTAAGAGCATTCTTAATTGACATTAACAAGGGAACTATAGCTGACTATTTTTATACATAATAAATTTCAGTTAAAGGAGTATATAAACCTCTGGGGATCTACCCCATATTAGTTATTTTGGTAGTTTTAGTGCCTAGGGTAGATGATTGAGATAATATATTGTATGTTGATTAATTTTTTAATTCAGTTGGATTAGAAAGGCATGCATGATTAGATGTCTCGGTTGATGAGATTGTAGAACGAATTCCATTAGATCTTATAAACTCATTGGGTCTGGGATAATATTAGAGTTTGAGGGTTCACATTCATACTCATATTATTCTCCCTAAATATAGATTTCATTATTCTAGGTAGCATTAACATCTATAGTAGAGTAGTGGAAAAATATTTGGTTTTTATGAGATGATGTATTCTCATACTTCCTCATCTATTGTGACCTCTACAGGTGGTTCCACAATCTATAATAGGGAACTCGTTTTTGTTGTATTTTTTATCATCATGAAAGTGATCTAGTAAGTAAATTATATTAATGGAGATGAATATAAACTCTAATTCTGACAAGGATTCCCCATGGTTGGAAATTTCCAATGGCACCATTTCATTGCAGTGTGGAAATAATTTTTAGATTGGAATAATAATATATTGGAGATTTTGGTTTAGCTTTGGTTTTTGTACAGGTTCACCTTTGTATAATTAAAATTTTCCCCTTCAGGTATACTATTTTTTTAGAATATCAAATCTTGGAGGAATACGGTGCTGCGAATATTTGTAACATCATAGAAGATAGAAATAGTGGATAAACATGTTGTTCTAACAACACCTTGAGGATAACTAGAGTTCTATTGATTGAATTCTATTTTATCGAACCATTTAAATTTTTTATCCATTACTCTTAACTTCTATAAATTCATCTTATTATTCTAGTGTAGCGATAGAAACACATTCCACATGAACTTGTGGTTTTATTAGAATCAAACAACTTCTATAGAACGTATTTAAAAAACAAAACTATAGTAAATGGTGGGGTCCAATGTTAGTTGTAAGGGGAAATAATACATGGGATCAATGAGATAGTTTTTATAGAAAATGTAATGTTATGGAGACCTAAAAAATTATTTCCATGGGTTTTATAAAGAAAAATAGATTATTCTCATCTAATAAGGAATAAATATTGTCTTTCTGGTTTTTAGACTTTGAGCATTTTTTCCCTTACCCATCATTTATGTGTGGTATGGATGCTGAATTCTCTATTCTAGCAGAAGTGATTTTTTTATCTTGGTTTGTTATAGGGGTTGGTTTTGAAGTGATGGTTGTGGTATATACTCTTCCCACTATCTTAACATGATCAATATAAAGATTTACAAATTATCCCATGGATCATAGAATATAATCGTACAAATTCAATCCAAAAAGAACAAGATCTTGAAACCCAACAGAATACATTACTAGGATACACAACATTATTTATATGTCATAATTATTTTTAGTGAAATGTTGAAAAATGTACGCATCAAGATGATTAAATTTTATGGAATAAGTAAAAACCAACCACCTTAACATAAAATAATAGGCCTTATAATTATTTAAAAATTGAGATGTTTAGGACTGGAGTCTTCTATATCTTGTAGTTAAATTGATATGAGAAATTTTTAGTGAAGATATTCTTCCCCTTAAATTTATATGTTAGTTAATTTGTTATTCTTGATGTATTTTGGTCCCTCTTAGGACTATAAAAAAGAGCATGATATCTTCTTGCTACCTAAGAGTTTCTATCATTGGGCTACATCAAGGAACAAAGTGCATGAAATATTTTTCTGGCTCCCAAAGTCATTGAATATCAAAAATGTAGAATTTAAAAAATTTGGAGGGGGTAGAGTTGCATTCAACCATTACTAGTATGACCTCACAAATAATTTAACAAGGGTAAATACACCTTCAATTTTATCTAATTGGGATACCAATATTTCAATGGTTTCAGTGAGCTTCAGAGGAATGGATGTCTAAGTCAGAGCCAGAAAAAAGGTAGAAATTTTTTGGGCCTTATTTGATGACTCTTCCTATACACATAGTGTGTGTCATTTAAGGGTTAGACGGCAAGGATGTATCCGACCTAGCTCTGGTTGCATCCCTAATTGATGTAAATCCATATATCTCACTATCAGGGGGCCTAAGTATATTAGTTGTCATCATCCCATAATGAGTGGATGTCCATGATATTCGTTGGATGATGCGAAGAACTATCTACATTGAGGTATATTATCTACGAGAGGGAGATGAGGTTATATATAAATAACATACATAGCATGGGTTTTACTTCTAAGTAACTTAGTGTATCAATTTCTCAACACTCTTATATAATCATCATAATGAGAAAATATTAAATTAAGTGTGAGAGGATACATCTATTTGAGTGGTGTGTGTGAAATTGTTGCACCTTTTCCCCTATTCATGGTATATTTGTACCAATGTGGTGGTAGTAGGTCTTTTTTCAGAGTCCCAAATTTCTTATTGGCCCTTTGGTTTCAATTACACACACTCTCATAAGTCATTTTTATATAAACTATGTTCTGGATAGAAACATCATCCACCTTTTCATATGCATCGACTTCTTATCCTATATCATCTTCAGGGGTGGTGCTGATGATCTGTAGTAATTATTCATTATTTTATAGTGTCTCACTAGTATTAGAATGATATGGGGTCTATTTTCATGACAATATCTACTAATTGTGTGGTACTACATGGGATTGGTTTTACCCCTGAATGGTAGTTTCTTATTTTTAATACGATAGATCATAATCTTTCTCTTTAATGAGATTCTCAACACTTCTTAGTGAAGGATTAATTTAAAGGTATATTTTAATAATTTCATCATATGATTCCCCCAATAATTAAACCGATCCATGATATGGGATGAACTGAGAGGTTCTAACTTGTGGTGCTCCACCAAACTAGGGAAAACGAAATTCCATTAGTGAGGAATGTGGGGTAAAAATTTCCCCAAAAATATGGTATATGGTTAACCTTGATCTGTCTCAAGAACACTTTAAATATGGATTTACCAGTCTTAAAGAGAGAAATTGTGGTAAAGTGACAACAATCATACGACATGGGGTTTCCCCTGTATTATAGTAGATAAGATTATGGTAGCAGCATTTTGAAATTTCTAATCTTCCTTCAAAAACAATCATGGTTCAATATATTACAAATGTGTGAGGTAATTTCTTTCTGAGGCAATTTTTTCATTAAATATTGGAATTATTTAAGTGTTAATACTTCTTGAATTTATCATATGCTTCATGAAAGAGTAATTCAACGACATTCTATCATCAAGACTAATATTGTTTTGATGTAGTTAGGGATAATCCTTGTTAGGTATACCATTTTTCATGGACGGTGTATTCTTCAGAGGGATAAATTAGAGAAAATACATTACATCATTTCATATTTGGTGGTATTTTTGGTCAAGAAGGGGGGGTGAAATGTTGCACTCTATGCTCTCCCAATCCTCTAATATAAATACTTATGGAGTAATTGATTATCATATTATGAAACATTCTTAATGCATCAATACATGCATATTGGAGGTTGTTCTCATAATTTCTATAATTTAGGTGTCCTATAGTTAGAATAGAATTTAATGTTTATTTGATGATGAAATTATTTAATTAACACAACATGAATTTTAGGTGAATTATACTGTATGAATTAACATTTCATGTTAATAAGTGTTTTCCATAGGTTCAGTTAAATGACATGGAAAAACTCCTCTAAAAACCTCTGGAATATTACATTGATTGGATGATAAAACAAAGAATATGATTGGTTGTCCATAAGAAATTGTCTCCCCTTATTTAATGCATATTTATAGTCTTCAAAAAAATATTCCTATATTAGGTATGTCTAAAGAGGATGTTTCTAATTTACCTTTTTTTATGTGTAATGATTATGGATAATCTTTTCTTATGTTGGAAAGAAGATGATCCTAGGATGGTTTAGAGTATGAATGATTCCTTAGAATGTATTCCAGTTGGGAAAGTATATAACTTGAAAATGATAATGAATTATACATGAATTTCCTCATCTTCTCCTATTCTCTATTATATGAGGACTTTCTCGAAATTCATTTAGCTATGAATGTATATTAACACCGTGAGTGTTTTTTATTTTTTTGGAATTATATTTATCCTTTTGATATTTTTCATTTCACATAATACAAAATATATCCATTGTTATATGAAAAACAAAATTTTTGGATTGCACTATATAAAAAATAAATTCAATGTTTTCCTACATGAAACTCTTAAATTGTCTATTTTTTTAAACAACACTATTCTTGTCATTTGTCAAACACAATTTTGAGTTCTTTTGATAGCCTATGTTACATGCATGCCTTATTTTATTAAACAATATATTATTAAAATATATTATTTAATAATATAATATATAAACTAGACAGAATATTATAATTTATTAATAGTAATAACTATCTTATAAAAATATATTTTTTGTAATATGAAATCATTTTTTAAAAATTATTTAACAATAAAAATATATATAATTTGATGATGAAGAAAATTACTTTATGCTCCTAAAGTAATTTTGATTTAATAAATTCAATTAATAAATTTTTTGAATGATATTAATTAATTACATATGATATATATTCGATAAAATGTTTTTTATGTTCATCCAATATATTTTATAGGTACAATATATGAAAGAACCCATGTTTAAATTTTTTTAACTAATGTGTAATTTTGCAGGCTTTTAATGGAGAACCCATTTAAAATCAAAATATGGAATCTTATAGAATTTTATATGAAAAAATAAAAAAATTTCATTGAAAAAGAGAAATTAAAATTTACTTTGAATGTATTTTGGTTGTGTTTATGAATGTTTTTTGATAAATATTGAAAATACTACATTTTATTTCAAAACTTCATATTCATATACATTATTTATTAAGTGAAATTATATTAAAATTGTTTTTAAAGTACAATTATATAAATTATAAATCAATAAAACCAATTTATGTCATTGGAATAAATTTTACAATGAAATTAGATAAAAAAACATTTCAACCTTTTCAATGTTCCACATTAAAAACTTGCATTTTGATTGTGTCAATGAGATTAAATTTAAATATAATTTTTCCAAATTTTTTATTTGAATTATCTTATATGGGTTCCATATTTGGAATAAAATTTCCCAAATGAGTCTATAATATCAATTTCATTTTTATTTTTAAAATTTTTTCCATGGTAAAAAATTTATTTACCACGGTATAGGTTAAACAAGTAAAGCATGTTAAAGAAAAACAATTAAAGGCATAAAAACATAAAAATATCATACATTTAAAGGATGGTTAAGGTTTGGATCAACCCTTTCTATACTAAAAAAAATTATTGTGTAGAATTTTTAATTTAATTTATTTCCACAGAAAAATTGAAAGGTGTAATGCCCAACCCTAGTTACCTAGAGTGGTTGCATTATTACATAACAATGGCATGATCAGAAGGGATAAAATCCAGAAAGACCAATAATTTTAGTAGCCTTGGAAGAACTAGATACAAACATAAGTTTTAGATTACATTATGAAATGAAAAAAAAATAATTTTGTCTCCTTTTAACACATTCATCACTCTTAGACTATACATGTGAGTCAGTCATAATATACTTGTTTGTATCTTGGGAATAATAAAATATAGAAATAGGTGATCTTAGGTCCCCAGTAAGGATAACAATATGGCAGAAACTTTCATTAATAAACATAAAAAGTGATGGAAATGTATAAGAATAAAATAAAATACATTTAAACATAAACATAGGTATAATATTGAAAAGATAAATCAAATAATTCCATTTACTTATTCACATGGATATTCTACTAGTCAAATAATCACATGTAATATTAATAGCCAATTTCATAATGATGGAAATCATAATGACGGTCATCATAACCACATAGTCATGGCCTCATTCCAAGAGTACAAATAATATTTTGACAAGGACTTGTGCCAAAAAACTAGTTTTTCTGATTAGACCTACTGATGCACTGAGGAGCTATAGTGGGCTCCACCCATCACTTACTATGTTTACTGAATTTCTCATATGAAAAGGTTGAATCATAACATAAAAATTCATTTTAAAACTACAATAGAAATGTTAATACTTTACCCATAAACCATGAATGGTATAAAATAGAACATATATAGTCAATCATATAACAAAACCATCAATACGATATGTAAGATTGTATCATAATAATCCAACTACAAGTATGTTTAAAATACATCAAAGGAAGTTTACATATATGAAATCAACACTATTTGATAGAAATATCTATTTCTATTTTGATATCTTTTAAAAGTTGTATAATTTTAAAACAAAACATTTATTTTTTTAAAAATATTAATATATGTTTGTATGGGACGCTTTGATGGAGTTATAATGTTTGAAAATTGTTCCACCCACTGTATAATTTTAAAAAACATTCTTACCTTATTTTTTCAAAAAGGAAATGAAGTACCTAATTTAGAAAATGACCGAAAAATTTCATTCAAAACATATTATAAAAAGTAATTTAAGGGTATAAATTAATTTATATCATATTCTAGGAAATAGTAAAAATGTTTTGAAATATATTATATAGAAACATGGATGTTGATGATAAAGAGGTCCCAGTAGATACTCGCGTTTAAACAACATCAGATAATAAGTTTATTATAAAATTAATCCCTAAATTGTACATTTACTTGGTAGAGGGTACATTAACATCCTATATGGCATTTAAATAATAGTTATTAAATTATACAAGAATAACATACATAAATATGATATCATCAATGAATCAAACCGCGTTCGTGGAGACAGTGATATGTACATACGCATGACTGGAAAAACCATTCTATTGATGGTGAAATCGTATGTAATTGGATTGTATAACATATATCAAGAATAATTAACATAATATATTCATTATTTACATCAATTATACTCATTTTTATACCCATCCAAATGATGATGTGTGGAATAACAATCTACACCAAGACGTGGAGTTGGTAGGTTGTACGTACGCACATATGATGAATTTTTCATTCATAAGATGGATAGAATAATGAATATGGTTTTAAAATATTTATAATAACATCCAAATATGTTTAATTTACATGTGATATTATTTTGGTGTGGAAACAACAAAGAAAGAGTAAGTGAAAAAAAATTACATTGAAAGGGGAGATGAAATTATTACCCCTTCTTCGAGTGCTTCATTTTTATTTGATCAAAATGGATCCTTAGGTTGGCTCTCTGATCAATGTATTTCCTCTAGGTTGATGTGAAAGTAGTTGAGAAGATATTTGACAAGGGTTTGGCTGAGCCAAATGGAAATGGATGTTTTATTTTGAGAGAAGAGGATGTACCCCTTTATAAGAGAGGTGAGGGTCACTATAGGAAAAGATTGAAATATTAATTTGTTATACAATAATATTTAGTATATAATTTCTCCAAATAGATTATTTTAGAAGATAAGGTGGGTTTAGTCAAAATCATGTAATATAATTGGATTTATATAGGGTTATGTCACTATATGAATCTTATTTTTTAGATTTAACTCTTACTTAAACAGTTTATCTTTTACAATGCCTTGTTGTATTTTTATATTACATAGTTCATAAACATACAATAAAATGCCAATACAACCCTTAGTCGTTAATTAATGTCCTATATATAATTATTTACGTCCATTTTCCAAACATTAGATTTTTATGAATATTATATTTTTTAATTATATAGTATTTGTTTTAAAATCCTATTTATGTCAATTTTGATACAATTTATTATTTAATTTTTTTGGAAGTAAAAAAATTGGATTACTTCTAAAAAATACATTATATCAGTCATAACATGGAACATTTAACTATAAAATTCATTTCATTCATCAGAAGAGAAAATTTATATTTATTATTATATTTATAATATCAATTATTTTAATCATTCATTAAAAAGGTAATTAGTGCATCATCATTGGGTAATAATTAAATTTAATTATTTAACATATAATAATTATAAATAAAATACCATTATGACGGAAATATTTTTATATTTCCAATGAATATTTATATTTGAATTTATCTTATTTGTATCCCTATCTTAAATTTTTTTTCATTATTAAAATTTGAATTTAACAATTATAACTCTTAAATAAAATATAATAAATATACTAATCTAATCCATGTGGATCAAGTAGGATCATATTTTTTTATAATGTTGAATGTGGTCAGAATACACATATCCAATAAAATTATGACACGTGTTTGGGTGATTATAATATTATTTGTACCTTTAATTACCATATTTACTTTTAACCGTATTATATAAAATCCAAAAGTCGCAATTTAAACAAAATTATTTTCAGCCTATTGAACCTTATTTGATATACTGATGGCAACCATTTCTCTCAGATTATTTATATTCATTTCGTAGAAGTGGTAAAATTTCATTTTATGCAAAAATTTTAACGTGCATTGAAGGTGGGTAAAAGAGGTTAAAAAGTTTAATAACATTTTATACTTGTAATGTTATTATAAAATGAATCCAATGAATTAAATTAAATGAATATAGTTATTATGTATCGATATTTACTAAAAATAATAAAAAAATAAATAATAAATTAAAAAATTTAGTTTTTAATAATAACATAATATTTTCATTATTCATCAAAAATTGAATGTTTTGAGAAAATTACCAAATATTCACACTATGATAATTTTGATATTTCGAAAGTGGGTATTACTATTCATAATGGCTAGTTTGATTGGTATTGGTGTGCTAGAACTCGATGTTTCGTGCATCGCAAGAGATTTTATTATTCAATGAAAAATGTATTGTGGAAGTTTGGGGTGTTAAATTCCACCATCCTTGAAATAATTTATTTCCAAAAAAAATTCTAGAATACTACTTAATAAAAAGATTCTGGTGGTTCATCGTCATAATATCCATGAGACCCCACATCACCTATTTCATATTACGGTTTCTTCAAATAGTATTCACTAGATGAGTCATCTAGTTTCTCAACACTGGTTCTCTAGTATCAAGATTCTTGACAAGTTCTTGATAATAGGAGAGGTTGGGTTCCCGTTGTATTTCATATTAGGTGAGTACATTTGTTAAGGAAGACGTGTATTTTCTCAACAGTGATACTTGGAACACAACATGAACATTGGAGAGACTTGGAGTAATTTTCAAATGGTAAGCTACAACTCCAATTCCTTCTAGAATTTCTAAAGGTCTGATGTACCTGGGACTTACATTACTATTATTACCGAATCATATAACACCCATCCATGGAGATACTATTATGAAAACATGATCTCCTACTTGAAATTCAAAATACTTCCTTTAGTTATAGACATAAATCTTTTTCCTACATTGATATTCTTTGATGTGGGTTTGAATTATCTTCACATATTCCATTTTTTTCCAACAGGTTTTGTGCCTACGAGTTTTCATTCAACATCATCATCCCAACAAGTTGGTGTGTGACATATCATTCCAAATAACGCATCATATGTTACCATATAAATACATTAATGGAATCTATTTTTATAAAATAATTCTACCAGATGTAAATATTGATCCCACATACCTTGAATGTCAATTAAGCATGATAGAAAAATGTCTTCTAAGGTTTGAATATTCCATTATGATTGTTCATCGGTTTGAGGGTGGTAGGTAATTCTCAAATAAAGTTTAGTATACTGTCCATTTGAAGATTTTCTATAACTTTAATTTAAAATGGTTATGACAATCATAAACAATCGATAGGGGTATTTCATGAAGTATTAAAACTTTATTAATATATAGTATTGCTAAAATTTCAAGTTGTATATATTCTCTTATTGTATGAAAATGTTTTGACTTGGTAATATGACCAACAATGACAAATATTGCATTATTTTTTCTAGGATTCCTAGGATTCCCTTTGAAAAATTCCATCGTAATATCATCCCATTTCCAATCACCAATGGAAGGAGGTTGCATGACCTATCTATGATGTTTTATTCCAGAAGTCACTTATTTACAAACAATATAACTTGATGCGTATTCATCAATCTCCCTCTTCATGATTTCCTAGAAAAAAATGCCCATTAAAATCACTATACATCATAGTGCTACTAGGGTGTATAGAGAAATTAGATATATAAGCATCATACAACAATTCCATTTTTAGATCGGGTATGTCAAGAAGAAAAAGTATCTTCACAAATTTCAAAATTCCATCTTCATATATGAAGCCAATAAATCTCCCATTAATCAACACATTAATTTTATTTTGTGAATCTTCATCATCAGTCTGATATATTTTTATCCTTTAAATTAACGTTTACTTGGCATCCATTTGAAAAATTGTTGATGTATCACCATCCATGATTATTCCCATATCCATCATTTCTATATCAATGAAAATAGGATCCCTTTCAACTCTCATGTTGTTCAAAAATCCATGATCCTTTCTTCTCAAAGAATCTTCCACCTTATTTTCCTACCCCAGGTGGTAGTGTATAGCACAATCATAATCCTTGAGTTGTTGAAGCCATTCTCTTTGCCTCATGTTTAGTTATTTCTTTGATAAAATATAATTCAAACCCTATTAACAGGTATATATATATCACAATTTTCACCATAGATATATTTTATCCATATGTTCAAAGTAATGATTACAGATACTAACTCAAGATTATGAGTGGGATTGTTTTTTTCTTGGATTTTTTATTGTCGTGATGCATAGAAAATAACTCTATCATTCTGCATAAGGATACAACCTTGCCCTTTCATTTAAGCATTAATATAAATAAAAAACCCATCATTCCATGTTAATAGAGTCACGGTAGGTGCATTGACTAATATTGATTTATGTTCCTAAAAACATTCTTTACACTCTTTTTTTCAAACAAATTTAAGCTCTTTAAATGTGAGCTTGTTTAATGGGTTAGCTATTCGGGAAACATTATGGATGGAACCTTGATAATAACCTGCTAAACCAATAAAACTATGCACCATAGTTATTCTAGTCAGTGCGGGTCATTCTTGTATTCCCTTCGCCTTTGAAGGATCGATACAGATTCCATACTTAGAGACAATATGTCCAACAAATGAAGTTTCCTAAATCCAGAATTGACACTTGCTAAAATTCCCATATAATTCATATGTTCTGGGGGGTTTTAGAATTGTGCGAAAGTGATTTTAATTATCTTTGTATATTATTTATTCTACCGAGATATCATCAATAAATATTACTAAAAAGGCATCATGATATTCCTTGGTTATTATATTCATTAGATCCATGAAAATAGATGGTGCATTAGTTAGTTCGAAAGGTATTACTGTAAACGTGTAATGCTTGTACCTAGTTTGAAATTCTTTTATCAAGATTTTCTTCCTTCTTCACCCCCAACTAATGATATCCAAATAAAAGGTCAATATTTAAAAATTATTGAGATCCATGAAGTTGATCAAATAAATCATCAATGAAAGGTAGGGGATAATTTTTCTTTATTATTAAATAATTTATCTCCCTGTTGTTAATGAAAAAACTCATATATCTGTCATCTATCTTAAAAAAAGAACATAGGATCCCCATGGAAAAATCCGATGGAGAATATATTTTTATTATTAAATTCTTCTGGTTGTTTTCTAGTTCGACTAATTCCACAATGTCCATTCAATAAGGGGTCTTCGATATGATAATTGAACCATGAATTAAATCAATGGAATACTCAATTTCACATTCTGGAGGATGTCCATGTAAATCCTCTATAAACACATAAATATACTCTTGATCAATAGGTGCATCATCTATTTGAACATTCCTTTCCTCAACCGTATTTATTTCACTGTATTCCTCCCTAATAATTTAATTTAGTAGAGCTTCTGGGTGTGGATCTAGATGAGAAATAGGTGGTGACGTTTCTTCTATAAAGATACGGTACTCTTTATCATCATCAGAAATTGTAACCTCCTTTTTTACAATAAGTTTTTGTATCATGGTCCACAAGCCAATCCATATAGAGGATTATATCCAATTCAATCCTGATTATGATGATGATATCAGAAGATAAAGCAGGTTTATATGCCCTAATGGGAGCTGATTCAAAAAACATTATTGCAATGATACATTCATTAAGAGTTTTTACTAACAAACTATTTCTTAAATCAAATTGTAAATATCTAATTTTCATAGAAAACTAGATGATATGAAATAATGCAATGATCCTGAATCAAATAAAACATTGGCTAAACTCAAGGAAACCATTAAATTTCCCACCACCATGTTATTTGGGGATTCAACCTTAGTAGTAGTGATCACATAAGACCGGCCATTCTCCCTTGTACATTTTTAAGGTAAATTTGCTTGGCACTTAGGAAATTAATTAGAACAATACCCAATTTCACTACAATTGGAGCATTCAACATTGTCATCCTCTTTCTTTCCCTTGCAATCACGATCTATGGGGCCTTTTCACCACAATTATAATAGACTCCCCTTCCCATAAGGAAAGTACTGGGGTGTTTCTTCTTACATTTTCTGCAGGACAGAAATTCATCATTACCCTTCTTCCCCTTATTTCTATTTCCAGAGCTTTCATCAGATCTTTTGTTATCTTTCTTTGATTTAAAGTCATACGACACAGAGAAATCATTTTTTGTAAGTATAGCACATGAGACAATATCATAATACAATGAGAAGGAATGTGAGACTATTGCTCAATGGAAAATTTTTCTATACAATTAATGAACTGATCAATATTAATCATTGGGTTATGTATATAATCTACTGCATCACATTATAAACTTGTAAAGTTAGCCTCATTATTTGTGACATTCTCATCATTTTATTCCATGAGACTCATATATTGTCATTATATATCGCACGACGGTCCTAAGGAAAGTGTTTTTCTAATAAAATCTCTCTAAACTCCTTACATTTCATATTTTAAAGTTTTTCATCCTCCTTTGTATTTTGAATTAATGAACACCATTGATCTTCATCTCTAGTGAGGTGATAAACTACCATGACAACTTTTTACCTATCTCTACTCCCCAAATAATGAAATATATTCTTTAAGGAACTTATATATTGCTCAGCTAAAAATGGATTTTTAGTCCCATTGAATATTTTTGGTTGTTGTCTCATGAAGCGGTAAATCATTGATCCTTCACAATGTGGATTATGGTTCTCTATATGGGTAATTTTATTATTCAAAACCTGAGTGAGTTTTCCCAGTTTCGTAATAAGTTGTTCAACACCAGTTGCATCACCAACTCCACTATAATAATATTGAGTAGGAGGGACAAATTTACATAGATTATGGGGATTAATACAGTTTCCATTCCTTCCACTAGGCTCCATTTCTAAAAAATGACATAGATAGGATTAGTTTATGAATCGTAATACATACTTCCAAACTAGTTAAATTCCAAACATAAATTGAATAGTTTATGCACATAATATATAATCATAAAAAATGTTTTCATTCAGAGTGTTTTTACTCATAAATCCTTCATAATGGTTTGAAATGAAAATTTGAATTATCCTAAGAATATCCCCGAGGATTGTCATAACCAAGAGTGCAACAAGGACTGTTTTCATGTACCAGGATACCCTAGGTAAATTTCAAAACACCTTGTCAGTGTTTTCCGTCCTAGGTACATATGTTCTAGAGCCGCCTCTACCTGATCGTATCCAGACAGGGATTCATTTCTTGGGAAATACCAAAAATATCTACATTACCAAAATTCTAGGAAGTTCTTCTATACAAATCCTCAAAGTCTATCTTAGGTAATGTTCTCTAATAAGAGTGTTTCTAAATCTAGCATCCATGGTCTGTACTAAATATCCTTTGATACCAACAGTAATCCCAACCATAATAATCTAGAGTTGGTGCATTATTAGATATCATTGGCATGATCACAAGGGATCAAATTTCAGAATAATGATAAGTTTAGTAGACTTATAATTACTAGATACAAACATAATTTATACATTGCATTATGAAATAAAAAACAACAATATTGTGTCTCCTTTGAACACATTAATCTCCCTTAGACTATCCCTATAGGCCAGTCATAATATACATCTTCTCATCATAGGAAAAATAAAACATAGAAAGTGTTGAACTCAGATTATCAGTAAAGACAACAATATAGCGTAAACTTTCTTAAATAAGTATCATCATTTAAATAAAGGTATAAGACTAAAATAAATGCCTTTTAAACATAAAATTGACCATAATATAGAAATGATAAATCAAATAATGTTATTTAATGGTTCACATGGATATTATATTAGTATAATATTCACATGTAAATAAATATCCAATTTTATAATGATGTAATGCATAATTCTAGACATCACAACCACATATTCAAGGCCTCGTGTCAAGAATACAATTAAGATTCTCTCAAGTCATTATTCCAAGACACTAGTTTGTATCAATATATCTACTGATGCATCAAGGAACTATAGGGGGCTACACCAATCACATACAAAGTCAAATTCTTTCCTCATATAAAAGGTCTTAAACACAACATACCCATTTTATTAAAACTATAATATGAAATGTTATTAAATTACTTATAAAACATAAATCGTATAAAATAACACATCTATAGAAAAAAATATCACAAAACCTTCAATACAATATGGAAGATTGTATCATAATAAATAAACATAAAAATATTTTAAAATACATCAAAGGATGTTGACAGAGATGAAATCAACACTATTTTAGAGAAATATACACATTCTATTTTGAAATCATTTAAAAGTCACATTATTATAAAAGAAAACATTTATTTTGAAAATATTCTCATAAGAAAGAAAGGGAAGCTTCAACGGTGTTATAGTGGAGAATAATAGACTCACCCTACATACATGTCAAAAAAATAGTATCACCTTAATTTGTCGAAATGGTCATAAAGTACATTATTTCGAATATAACGGAAATGTTCATTTGAAAATATTTTATAAAACAGCATGAAAGGGTATAAATGTATTTAAACTATATTATTGGAAATATTAAAAAGTTTTGAAATATATTATTATGAAAAACATATGTTGATGATAAAGAGGTCCCAAAAGATATTCATGTATAAACAATATCAGACAATAAAGTGATTGTAAAATTAACCTTTACATTGTACTTATACTTGGTCGAGGGTACGTTAACCTCTTATATAATAATTAAATAATTGTTATTAAATTATAAATGAACCACATATAAAAATATGATATCATATATGATCTTCTTATATTTCTTTGTTAATAATATTTTAATATTATAATTATTTCGGGTGTTAACTGATTTTTTTCCCTTTCTATATTTTATTATGTATGTCAAGTTTGATAAGGATAGGATTTATTTAATTCATATACATAATGATATTAGTTATTAAGCATTATTTTCATTCATAAAATTAAAATTATTCGTGAATGGTTACGATGGGAGATGAATCTCATCGCGTTCGTGGAGACTGTAATCCGTACGTACGCACGAGTGACAATAACATTTTATTAATGTTGAAATATTATGAAATTTGATGTTTTATCAAATATACATATTACATAACATGTTATATTTATTTTTTACATAAATTATACTCATTATTATACCCATCCAATTGATGATGTGTGGAATAAAAAACAATACCACGGTGTGGATATTGACAGACGTGTGTACACATGTTTGGTGAATTTATCATTCACAAGATGCACAAAATAATGAATATGGTTGTAAAATATCAATAATAACATAAAATTATGTAGATGGGATTGTATTTATTAATTTGGTATGGAAACAATAAATAAAGAGGATATTGAAGAAAAAAAGAAATTTGAAAAATGTGAGGAAATTATTTTCTCTTCTTTGGGTGCTTCCTTTTGATTTGAATAAGAGGGCTCCATAGGATGGAATTATGATCATTTTAAATCCTCTAGGTTGATTATAGGGTAGATGGAAATATATTTTAGATGGTTTTGTATTATAATAATGACTTTGGAAGTATGATACTGAAAAAATGGGAAGCACCCTTTTATAATATTGGTGAGGTTTAATTTAAAAAAAGATTAAAAGATTATTTTATTATACAATCAAATTTTGTTTATAATGGATAAAAAAAATTTATTCGATTATAAGTGTGGGTTGGTCTAAAAAATCTAAACCAATAGGATTCAGATAGGTTTAGGTCACCTTATTAACCTTATCTTTATATTTAACTCTTAGATAAATAATATGACTTTTACAATGTCTTCATGTATTTTTATATTACATGGGTAATAAACAGACTAAAAAATACAAGAAAAACTCAAGTTGTTTATTAATTTCTTATATATCATTTTATAATTAATTATGAAAACAATTTTAATTTTAATAATATTATATAATTTAATAATATAGTATTTGGTTTAAAAACTCATTTTTGTAAATTTTGACACTATTTAATATTTGGTTTTTGTGAAAGTAAAAAAACATGATTACTTTGAATAAAATACATTAGATCAATTCTAACATGTCATATTAGACTATAAAATTCGTGTAAATAATCATAATTCTCAATTTAAATTTATTTTTATATATATTATATCATTTATATTATTCTTTCATCGATAAGATAATTATTTCATCATAATAGAGTCATAAATAAATTAAATCATTTAATGTATCAAAATTATAAATAAAATAAAATTATGTAGGAAATAATTTTATCTTTCTAACTAATATTTATAGTTGAATTTATCTTACATATAACACAATATTAAAAATGTTTTAATTATTAAAATATAGATTTAACACTTTTAACAATTCATTAAATAAAATATAATAAATGTCATCATCTAATCCATGTGGATTATATTTTATTCCAAAGGTTGATTTTGGTCTAAATACACTTATCCAGTAGAATTAGGACATTTTTTAGGGTAATTATAATTTCATTTTTACCATTAATTACCCAATTTACCTTTTACCATTTTAAATAAAATCCTAAACATACAATGCACCTAAAATTATTTTTGTCCAATTGAACCTCATTTTACTTTCTGATGTCAACTGTGTCTCTTGGAATGTTTGAAATTCAATTCACATAAGCATTAAAATTATGTTTTATGAAAATTTTCTAATGTTCCTAGAGGGTTGTTAAAATACTTTAACCAGTTCAATAAACGTTTATACATATAATGTGTTTATAAAATGACCCCAATGAATTAAATTGAACCAATATAGGTATTATGTATATATTTTGAATTAAAATAAAATAAAATATAGTGAATAATTATTTAAATAATAAGTATATTTTAAACAATAATATATTGTTTTTCAATATTCATAAAAAAATGAATGTCTTTAGAAAATACCAAAGCATCACCTTAAGCTAATTTTGATATTCTAAATCAAAAAATAAAGTCCCTTATTAAAATTAAAATTTCTCAAATTTCAAAAATTGGGTATTACTATTCAGTATGATGAGTTCCATTGGTCAAGGTGTTCTAGAACTCGAAGTTGCATACAACACAAGATATTGTATTATTCAAATTGAAACATACCGTGGACGCCTGGGGTGTTACACAAGGTTTGAATATGAAATATGTAATATCTAATCAACTACAACCTCATCTACTCAAGTATAAATCCAATCCCTCAACACCCCATTTTGACCCACAAGTATTTTAACACCTCATATACTTTCCCAAACTACTACTCCTCCCTATAACTATGTACAAGAATTTATTTTCTCATGAAAAGACCAAATACAAGGTCCTTATGGATCTTTTTAGGAGGTTATATTCTAGAGGTAATTTTATCAATGTACATTTCTTAATTTCATTTCTTTTTCTATATTCGCCTACCATCCTACACCCATTAATTAATGATAACTCCAGAATAATTTATATACATTATTTTTATTTTATAATATAATATTTTATATAAATTACCTTCCAAAACACCGCTAATTCAAATAAACTAAATTATTGTCGAATTTACACTGGTCAATCACTTCCATGAATAATTTTTTTTCATTACCAGCTTCATGGATAGACTAAAAAATATTTTTATAGTTTGATAATATTTCAATATTTTTATTATATCCCTTTTAATATTATTTAAATTTCATATTAAACATAAAATCATGGTTTCCATATTTATAATTTATGAATCACTGTTTGTGGACGTGTGGACTACAACCACCGCATAGTGATGTTATTCTTTCACAAATCTCACAGAATGTTTTAATGGATTTTTAGTAAAAATATAATCTTTTAATGACATGTTAATTATACTATAGTTATATTATATAAATAACAATAAATATTTACGTAAATGATAGTTACTTTCGTTCTTGCAAAATGAAAATAAATAAAATATTGTGTTCATGCGTACGTACGACCAACCGTCTATATTAACCATGTTTTATGTTTATATTTAATGATTATTATAAATACATATATATTGAAAACATAATATATTTATATCTTTTTTATCTTTTTTAAATAATTAAATCTTAATATTTACAAATAACAAGTCAAAACATATATGATTAAAAAAACTACCTCCCGAAAGGTAACATAAACATGGATTTAATAGTTAATAAATAATATAATTTCATGAGTATATAAATTATTGTATTATATAAAAATATAAATATAGTATCATGATAAATAAATAATAAACATATACTTATTATAAATGAGGGTTGGGAACATTTTAACGAAGTCAAACATAAGGCAAGATAATTTCATCACGCTTTTTGTTTTCATGAGATTCATGCCTTATTCACTAATCATTTATATTGTATGGTGTACATATTGACCCTGAATGTATTATAGGGCCATTATAATGGAATATATTTTTATATACATGTAAATATTATTATATCCATTTGATGGGATTTTACGGTTCAAATGTTACCAAATATGTATGGTAGGTTTGTCTCTATTTGTCTTCTTTGTGACACATGTTTCTTATGCACGTATGTTCTTTTACAAGGTTCGTCAACTATCATTAGAAATTTTCTATCATTTATATATATATTTTAATGGTATTTTTAGCTCCTTTAAATGTTATTATATAATGGAGATTATGATATAAATGTTTCAAAGTTGTATGAGAAACTTTGAAATGTTTGAATATTACTTTCCCATATAAATGTTTTTAAATGATATCTTAAGTTAATTTTAAAGTAGAATTAATTTAATTAAAAAATTATGTTTTAATGGTTTTTTAAAATATCCCTTTTTATGTTTCCAAATATATTTTCATTGATAATATTTAATTTCACAATCTCATTACTTTCGAATATTTCTTATACTTAAGTATTTACAAGTGTATATTTATCATCTAAGTCCATGTTTGAGAAAATAGTTTCAAGGATATTATTACTATTATTTAAAAAACTTAAATTCATTTGTACCAATTTATGAGTTTTTTAGGTGGATTCAAATGAATATTTTTTCTTTTTTCGGAAAATATATTTTTTATTTTTCTATAAAAAATTCAAAAATATTTTTTTAAATTTATATGGCTTGAACATATATTTTCTTCATTGATGAAACATTATTACCTTGAATTAACACATAATAACATACAAGGTTATTTTCAAAAAAATTGTTTGAAATTTAGTTTAATTTCATGTAAATAAAAAATTTCAAATAAGAAAGGGTATTTTGCACAAATTATTTTTCAATATTTCCATAATATTAATTTTCCATATAAGACCATGCTATAACACATAATGTTTATTTTCATTATAAAATATTTTTCAAAATTTTTTGTGTTTTAAACAGCCTTTTTCAATTAAGAAATTTTATCTTCTTCATAAAATTATATTGAATGATATTTCAAAATTATTTTAAATCTAAGGTTATATATGTTGATGTTACTAATGATTTTATGGGAAATTACCTAAAGGATCCACTCATATGATTTATTAGAATGGTTTATTTTATAATTTCATGTTATTTATGAAGCAAATTTCTCTTTCATGGGTTATTGTTTTGAAATATTTTTCCCTTTAGTGGTATATATAAACCCAATTATCTTCACAGGTTAATAATTTGGTGATATGATTATGATACCTATAATGTTTTACAGAGGTTATGATATGATTACATGTTTATGATAAACATTTAATTTCATGGGTTAAGAAATTATTTTATATTGTTTTCTGGCATAGGTATGCTTGTTTTAATTATGTAATGGGTGGGACCCGCACCCCCTCCAATGAATTTGGTAATGGGTTATATATCATGAGGTTGTTTTGGATGGTCGTTGTAGTGATCCTTGACTACTAAGATGGCCAAGGGAGTAGACCATGAATACTGAGATGGTATTAGGAGTGAACTCATAATACTAATATGTACATGATAGTGATCTATGTATACTAAAATAGTATGGAGATTGAACCCATACAACCAAGATAGTTATGGAAATGATTCATTGACTACTATGGAAATCATTTTATATGAATATGTGTTTTACATAATCCATTTAATGATTCCTCTCCTAGGTGAACACGGATTATGTTATTTAATTATTAGTGATTCATGTATTCTTATCTACAAATCTTTATTCCATAACAAATTCATATGATCTTTGATATGATAGGTATGATCTTATAATATTATGATCGTGTTCTCATACCCATATTCTCTTGTTAATTCTTACATGTCTCCCTAGTTTCCCTTACCTTGCACCTGATCTCTAACTATTTTATGTTTCCTTCATTAGAATATGAATATATGTATTGTTATGACGTGTCTAAGTAGGGTGATAGTCATGAAGAACTATAATGTTGCTCACTTATGAACTAGTTTTTTGTTTCTATGTTTAAAATGGAATTAAAATAATCTGGTATTTGGTTATTTTCATTAATAATGTTGTAAGTATTCCAAAATTTTTATGTAATATTAATCTATGTGCAGAAAGTTTTTTAGAGTTGGTATCATATTGAAGGATTAATCATCCTTTGGAGACAATGATGAGAAAACCTAGTAATATTGCAAGTAATATTTATAAGGATATTTCCAAGGATGTCTCTAATTATAATACTAAGGTTTAATAGATTTAGAAGTCTGTATCCTTATTTGGACATCTTATATTTGAGTTTTCATGATTATGTGGGTTTCCATTATGATAGTGGTTTCTAATAGTATTCTTCTTATTTTTAGTCAATGGAGGGAACCAGAAGGAACTTTTTGAATGTTGGGATTGATGGATAATCTATTAATGAGTGGTAAAATGGAATGATCACTAAAGTAAAGAATATTTTGGTCATTCATATCCATTTTCAAGGAACATGGTCAACAACACATTCATTAACCAACTATTATACTCTCCAAGGAAGTGGATAAACTAGAATGGAGAGAGATCATGTCATAAAGACCATGGAGTTAAGATGATTATATTTCCATTGTGTCAAGAAAGAGGAATGAATCAAATAAGTGAACGTATTACTAGAAAATAATTATTTTAGACAGTGGAAAAGAAAGATACAATGGATGTAATTTTTAATGGGAACATGAAGGGTTATTACAGAAAGGGATGAGAGTATTATACTCACTAATAAAATATCAAATGTCAAATGCATTAAGTATGGAATAATGAATCATTATGAAAATTTATGTGCTAAGTGGAAAGATCTAAAATAGAATTGGAAAGTTCATTAATATGATGTTTTTAGATTTATTATGATGATATTATATACTAATTGTCAATAAAAAGAGGTATTTAGTAATATGGTGATGTATCTCTTTCCATGTATTATAATCAATGTGAAATAATTGAAGAGGTTATATGTTTTAATTCAAGAAGTATGTTATATATATTTTGAAATATACAAGGATTGTTAATTTTTTATTATTTGATCCAAATTTACATGTTTTTTTTAATGATTCAGATAGACTAAAAATGTGATTTTAGAGAAAGGTGTAATTTTTATTAAGGGAACATAAACCATTATATGTTTCACCTGTTATGATAATAACGATTGGATAAAGATATGTTGGAAATGAATTAGTAAATTTAATAACACATATTACTTTAGGATTTTGTTGATTAGTGGGTTATGTTATTATGCACAAAGTTTACAACTTTTTCGACTTAAAGAATATATTTAATTAAAATAATTACAATGAAACATTAATGTATTCAATATGTATGTATGGTATTTTATGTTATTAACATTACTCAATAGAATACATGATGATGGAGTTCAAATTTGTTTAATGATATAAAAAACAGTTACCATATGATACATCGGAGATAAATTGTAAGTTGATTTAGTACAATTTGAGATTTTTCATCTTCAAGAAGCATTATATGGTTTACCATTTAGAGAAGGTTTTATGTTAATAAACCAACATGGTTTTAGATGTTAATGTATTATCTCTCCATTTGATGATTTATGCTAATTTGATAAATTCTAATTTTTTTGATTATTATGAAGAAAAATTGAATGAACTGTAATTCTATTTATTGATTTCATGATCTACTAATGCTTTATGATTGAAAAATTCAACATTATTTCTTAGAATAAGTAATAATGTAGAAATTGATCAATGAAAAACAAAGCTCCTTGTTTTCCTAAAACCATATAAGTATATCATCTCATGAAAATTATTCAACATTATGATATGGGATAATTATTTTAAAGGTTTTCAGGTTGTCATCATTTTTTATGATATCAATGGCCTTTTTTATACTAATTTAGTTTATGTTTTTGTGATTGTTAACTTTATATTGACCACCGACATTAATTTGGTCTGTTATCATTATGAATCTATATGATTATTTATGATTTTACATCATTCCAAAATATTCACATATGTTCTCCTATATATAAGAATATTTATTATTTACTTTGGATCACCATTAATTTCCAACTATTCATTTTTAAAATAAATTCTTGATTTTTATTTATGATATGGGTTTCTATGAAATAAACTGAAAAATATAAATAATTTAATAACGATGATGTTTTTTCAGGTGATATTCATTTTAAAAGGGTTGAATGTATCACCCCAAGATTGTAAGAATTTTCTTTCTGAATTAGTTTAATATTTTCGATATTTTTTATTTGAGAAATTACTGAATATAAAAATCATTATACAAAAAACACTAATACTGGATTGGTTTCAACACAGCACTAAGTCATTTTTGTGCTACATGAATCACATAAATTAGCTTGTGTTATATGAAACACTATGTTTTTATTTTTTTGGTACACAATTTGGAGATATTTCAATATATTGTGCTAAATTAAAGTCTATGTTTTAATGAACAATAGTGTATTATTAAAATATTATTATTTAATATAATAATATATAACCTAGCCCTTAAATTATAATATACTAATAGTATTAAATAAATTTTGAAAATATTTGGAATATAAGATGAATTCATTGGTCACTAAATAATTATAAATAAAATATATATATATCATTTGATTATATAGAATTTAGTTTAATGCTCCCAAAGAAAAATTTCATTAATAAATCTAAATAATTAAAATTAGTTAATGTTTATAATTTATTATATATTTTATTTCTTCAATAAAATATTTTTTATCTTCATCCAATATATTTTATAGACATAGGGAAAGAACAAACCCAATATTAAACATAATCACCTATATTTATCAAAATATAAATTTTACAGTTTTTTCATGGAGAACCCATTTTAAAAAAGAAATAATCAAAATTTTATTATTTTTATATGAAAAAATACAACTATTAATATAAATTGGTATATAATAATATAATTTTGAAGAATTTTTTGTTGTTATTTGTGAAATTTTTTTCGTTAAATATTGAAAAAATTACATATTAATTCTAAAATGCATTTTATATAAATTATTTATATTATATTATTATATTTAAAATTGTGTTTAACATATAATTAGTTCAATTATAAATAAATTGAACACATTTAGGATATTTGAATAAATTTCCCATTGAAATTATATATAAAAACATTTTTAAATTTTTAACATTTCACTTTAAAATCAAGATTATTTGTTGTGTCTATAAGATTGATTTTAAATATAATATTTCCAATTATGTGAATATAATTTGATAAAATCCATTCAATATTTGGAAACAGATGTTACAAATTAGCTTTTTAGGAAAATTTTATTTTTATTCATAAAAAATATACCATGGTAAAAGTATTAATTCTGTTCTATCAGGAAAAAGTGATACGTGTTATTGTTAAAAGGGTACTGACTTAAAATTGAAAACAATACTATATTTAAAGAATTTTAGGTGTGTATATTCTTAATACACCCTAATTTGTCTTATTTCAATCCTATTTCGTTCAATTTGATGCCACCTCAAAATGCTTGTATTTAAATACAATACAATAATTATTTAACAACATAATCCCACCACTCCTCTTTTATAAAAACCACCGCAGTTCAACCCATAATCCACATAGCTCTTTAAATATCTAACCAAAAACTCTCCTAAAAACTATCTCACCATCCATTTTTTCTTTTATCACAAAATTTATAAATATACGGTCATCAAGGGTGTGTCATGGAGGTGATATTTCATAGGTAATATTCCCATGGTACCTCTCGTAATTTATTTTATTTTTCAACATTCTCTTCACCCTGTTCATCCATAAATGCATGATAACTTCAGAATCAAGAATATATTATACGTTTATGTATCTAACATAATATCACATATCCATTAAAATTATCATCTCCTTAAATTCAATGAAATGAAATTATTGTCCAAGTCATGCCGGTTAGTCACCTATATGAATAATGTTTTTGTATTTTTTCCATTACCACCTTCCAAGATATCCCTAAAAATATTATTCTATTTAAATAATATTTTATCATTTATATAATAACTTATTTAATTTTATGAAATTTTTATATTTAAAATAACTTTGTGATTTCCATGTTATGGATATATGATAACTTTATTTGTGGACATGTGGGCTACCACCTTCTCAATGAAATGTGATTCCTTAACACTTCACATGGAATGTAATAGAATTATTTTAAAAAAATATACTTTATAAAATAAATATTAATGTTACTATAATGCTATATATATATACATGTCATTTACATGCGTTCTGTCAAAATGATAAAAAATCCAAAATAGCCTTCATGCATACGTATGAGCTAACATCTCTAGGGACACTATTTTTCATTTATCATTAAATATTATTATATGAACATTTATATATAATATATAATATATTTATATCATGTTTTATTAGTTTTTAAATAATTAAATCATGATAATAAAGAATAAAAAGATGAAACATGTACGATTAACATTGAAAATATCCACCAAATCGTTACTTAAACATAGATTTAATATTAAATTGGTAATATAAATTCATAATTAAATCATATTTGTTATTATATATATTAATATGGTTCTTTAATAAATAAATAATAAACTTATAATTATTATACAATTGTTTTGAACCTGCTTCACGGAATTCGAACATGAGGTATGAGAATTTCAACATGTTTTTTATTTCTGTGGGATACATTCCTTATTCACTACTGCTTTATTTTGTGTGGTGTATATACAGTCCTTTTATATATTCTATTATTATTATAACTTATTATTATATTACTTAAATATCCATTTGATGACCTCCTTTTAATTGTCTTTTACCGATAAAAGCTACCACATGAGTAATGTAATTTGGCCTAAATTATAATTATTTGAGACACATGTTTTGTTATGAACATATATTCTTTTATGATGTGTATATATTTAAATTTGAAATATTATATCAGGAATATACTTCTTCTAATTATATATAATACTTTATTTTGTGCTATTGATTTCTGGGGATTATGATACAAATGTTTCAAATTGGTATGGGACACTTTGAAATGATAAATGATTTTTTATCCAAGAAACATTTTTTAAAAATATATATTAAGCTCATTATCCTGGAAAATGATTCTAATGAATTTTTTTTTGTTTTAAAGTATGTTTAAAATCATCATTTATATGGATTAAAAACTATTTTCAAAGAATAATTGTTATATTCGTAATCTTATTACTTATTGTGATTATTTAAACATAAGTACTTACAAGCGTATATTTATCATCCATGTCCTCGTTTCTAAAAAATTTCATAATGTATATTATTAATATTACCCAAAATAAATTTAAATTCATATTTTTTGTAGGATTATTTCATAATAAATATTTTGAAAGGAGTATTTTTCATTTTTCCTAATGATTTACTTTTTATCTTTTCATCAAAAGTACAAGTAGAATATTTTTTTAACATATACTACATCAACTTATTTATAAACTTTCATAAAACTTTTTTACATTTAATCTTACCTAAAAAACATAAAAAGTGATTTTTATGAATAATATTTATTATAAAATTTTGTGAAATTTCATGTAAAAAAACGTTTCCCAAACCGTAAATGATCTTTTCTTTAAAAGTGTTTTCAAAAGTTCTCTCAAAATTAATTTCCTTCTAGGCCCATGTTATAATTCATATGGTTGATTTAAAAAAAATTCCCAATGGATTTATTTTTCAATGAAACATTTTCCAAAAATAATGGATATTTTCCTCAGGAAAATTTTTCAAAATTTTTTAAAATATTATTTTTCATCTATGATGAAATCCATTGATGTTACTAATTTACTTTTGGGAAATATTATAATGGTTACCCTAATTTTATTTCATTCATAGCTTATGTTATGATGTCATAATGTTAATGAAACTCATTTATCTTTCATGGGTTATATTTTTATGAAATATCTTTCTCTTTCATGGGCTATATAAACCGACTTTTTTTCACAGGTTTTTCTATTAATGAAATGATAATGTAATATGTATCTTTTTTAATAGGTTATAATATGATTACATGTTTGTGATAAAAAATTCATTTAATTGGTTATGATATGATTATCATGCCCAATTCCACCGAGTATATTCATAATTTTCATTTATTAACTAATATTCATCAATTACCATACATTAAACCATTTATCAAAATTATCATTTCACAATAATTTTTCCCAGTTATGCATTTCTTGTAACATTATTAAGTCACCTTGAACAACCAGTTTATCACATTGAAAAAATTATGTTTACCTCATAAATCATTTTTGTACCCATTCATCAAATTCATTAATTCCCTTATGTGACCACCGTTAACATGATTTTCAATTCTTAATTAGTTTCCACTTTAACATATTCATCATTTTATATGAATAAATATTCTTAGGAATTTCAACCCAACTCATACCCATTACAATTATTTTCAATTCACCCAATTCACCCTTTTCAAGACACACCAAATAACCCTTTTCATCATTTTCAAAACCTAGTCACATTTATAAATATTCAATTTTCAACTCCACTAGAATTTTAAACTACATCAATATGGTCTCAACATTATTGCAAGTCGACTGTACACATAACATTGCAAATATTTAGTTTTGAGAATGCCAAATCACTCCACGAGTAGCCCTAAATTGGATTAATAATCCTCAATGCATCCCATAGGGATCATGAAGGTTCTAAAGAATTATTTATAAAGTAATATTGCAGAATCATACTCAAGGTGGATAATTATAAAGAAGAGGAAAACACTATCTCAACACACATGCACAAATCTATTACAAAACTATGGGATATAACATGTAGACCACTTACCTCAAATCTGATGATGAAAACACTATAAATCATGGATTTAGATCCTAATTCTAACACTATTTTAATCCTCAACCTAGATTTCACCTAGAAAAGAAGGTTTGATGATTTAAATAGGAGAGGGGAGAAAGATACAAGTCCTAATCAATGAGTGTAAACAACAAGATGGTTATACTCGTTAAGAGATTCAATCTGCAACCAACAATTCTCCAAATGTACTATGATTTATGGAGATTATCCTTTGGTAAGATTTAGTTTTGGATGCTCTAAATATGGGTTATAGGATGTGGAGTGGAGGAACATCTTGAGTTTGGAATAAAAATCTCAAGGTGGAAATTTGTTAATTTTTTAACTTTACTGGGAAACTAAGTTTACCCGTCCAATTTCACAAGCTCTACAAAAACTATGTGAAAAACTAATTCCAAGGGAAGATGGGTGTCACATTTACCTTGAGATTTACCCATGGTTTGAATAACTATATGGGAACCATGCATCATTCCTTGCAAGCACCTTTTTCCCTTCACTTTCATGTCACAAATTCCAAAAAAACCCCTTGTGCCTCTTTATGGTGTTGGGAAACATTTATTTATCCAAAGAGAGTATAATTAATCTGAAATATAAATAATAAAATAACATATGATTCTCTAGGATCATACAACCTCCCCACTATATAACATCTCATCCTCAAGATGAATTCCAAAGCATCAATGATCCTACGAAATAAAGAATCGGTCCCTAGGGCCCACATATCTTATTTTCATTCCCATGTATCTCATTAAACGTTACACTATCACAATTGAAATCAAACAATTGGAATGATGTTTTCCAGTAAGACTTTACCCCCAACAGCAACTGAATACCCCCCAAGGACACATCAACTTCAAACATACATCGACCACATGAACCTCATTCAGAATCATTGGAAATAATGCCTAATTCACAACACATAAAAACATTGCCCTCATCCTTATACCATAATAGTATAACCAATAAGAAACCAACTATAGACGAAAAAAAACATAAAAACTCAACATTCACTTTATACCTGACGTGTTCGAAAATAAATGTTTATGAAAATCCATAATAAATTCTTCCTGAACTGGCCTCTAGCCTTATAATTGAAATTGCCCAAAATGGCCATTCCTACTCTATCCATTAGAGGACTATGATCCAATTGATGTCACTCAAGTAAATAATCATTTCAAAATGGAACATTCCAATACAACATCATGTAAGAGGTGGCACACTATCACCACACACATTACTATTACTATCTCATGTATGGTTTCCCCGACTAGCTTATCCCCAAACACCACTATTCCTCTGATGGAAAGCTACCCATTTTCACCCTTCCAAGGAACATGCTAACTTGAAGCCTATCATTTTCATCCAACACACCCACTAAGGCTGTTTCCAGACCTCTGATTGAATCATGTCATCACGACATCACTACCCTCAAAACAATCATCAGGCCTTATCGCCCTAATAAACCTTCCCAGAACATGCACATATATCATTCTTACAGAAACATAAGAAGGCTGAGATCACCCTAAAACCCACTTTAATAATCAGAAAAACACTCCAACATACAAAATACCCTCTAAGGGTGATTTAAAACTTTCCCCAATCTCCCCTCACTCCAATACATGTTATGTGGTCTCTAGTTGACTCATCATAGAATGCCCAGCTTCACCATTGGAATAAAACTATATCACATGGCCACATCACCTTAAAACATCAAGGAATTCAAACACCACCTAGAAACATTTATCAGAGTTGAATTTCTCTTTTCAGTGGAGCTATATAGCATAACAAATCCGTCCATAAACCGTTGATACGTCTCACCATTCCCTTTAACGACTAGGAAAAAGAATCTCAAAATACATTCGAAACCACCATGGCCCCAAATAAGACTCTTTCCTCATCAGTTGCCACATCTAAAAGCAACATGGCGTCTCCAAGGAATCCAAAATGCACCTCAGAGGTTTCTCATTAGAATCCCATTTTCACTTCATAATCTTATCATTCGCATCACTATTTCCAGGACTAACATATCACACTCTAACTTATAATTATCATTATCATTTCTCTTTATGTGGTATTCAACAACAATCGATTACAATTAATCCCAACTTGACCACCCAAATATAGACCTGGAAATCTATCATTCCAAAAGCAAGTAAATGGGAATCACAAATACACATTATGGATTCTGTGAAAGGCACCAACAACATTTTCAACCACCCAGTGTTTCTTGAGGACCTCACTTGAAACCGCCATTGGTGTACGTCCCAACACCTATCTCAATATATACCACCCCAAGAGATTAAACTCCATAAAGACCTCATAGAACTAAAATACAATAATGTCACTTAGCGTAAATCCATAGCTTCTCAACATTCCCTGGACAATGTCAAGATGTTGGGAATTATCATCCCAAAATGAGGTACATTAAGAAGTTGTCAAATAAAACATCAACCAGATTATCCATTACTGATGTCACCTCTTAATTTTGGAAACAATTGACATCCAAGATCTTTTTAATCCCTATCGCACAGGTCTCATCAAATCTAAACAACAATTAACCATTACTCTAGTCTTGTTATCATCATTAGCCTTAATGAATTATTAACACTCTCTCTAGTAACCAAACCATTAATATAAAATTCTCATCCACATGACCACCATCACCTATGGGTTCACCCAAATAATTAATTTTATTAGATCGTCGGTCACACAAGTCTCTTCCACTAAAAAAATACATCACAACCTTCATTAACCATTTTCCAAATAGTCAGGTCAAGAATCAAAAAGATATGACACATCAAAACAGACCTTACACTATACCAAAAGTATTCAGGTTCCCATATAAGAAAACCTGATCAAAACTATACCACATACAGAATCTTGATGGTACTCCTTAGGAATCATTTTTGCCTCTAAATAATCATGTGTGCTTCATATTCTATGGTGCATTCCTAAATGGCTATGTTCCAATGAGGTAATTCCTAGCATTCGAGAAACAGTCAATGCATAACCACAACTCAAGTTGCATCACCAGACCATAAACTATCCCACTTAGACATTTGCAGGATCCAAACCACAACATGAAATGTCCCTACTCATAGCGTCTCGAAAATCAATATACAATCCTTAAGGTCCAGCATACAGTCTAAATTTTCATGAACCATGAGTGTTTTAAGACTCACATTACTGAAGAATGCCTCATGAAACAAAGTCCACAACCCTTATAAGGGTTCCCTAATCATATATATTATGCCATATGAAAACTCAAAATCCAAACAACTCAAATTAAAGGCCTCAAACTAGGTCAGTCTAACTTCCCTAGACCATTCATTCAAATATTGGAAGTAAAAAAATAAGGTATACGTACTACCCAGTTCTCCCCAAAGTTCCATCGTTACATATGATTTTTTAATTGACTCCACCATTTGGAACTGAAGAATTCACATTTTAATCTCCATATTAACCCAATGTTTCTAAAGCCTCATCATTATTCATTACCATAATCAAGAAAACATTACCCAACAATAACAAAAACTATATACCCAATAGATTGAACTGATGAAGAAAATTTTCTTACACTATCAACCTTGGATAAGTCACTCCACCTAAACTATCCCAATGCCCGTCATCAAACATGAAACACTACCCTCTACCATATGTACCACATATCATGGTCAACAAGGAAAAACTAAGCTATGTGGCCATGATAATTCACATAATACCTTTGTAAAACTTATTCCAGACTCACAACACAAACCCTTCTTATTATGAACATTACCCCATTTTACATATTGTTACAAAACATATTTCAACAAAATTTCACTTCATATTAAGCTATATTCATTAACCATCATATCATCAGTTAAAAAAATCATTCACTTTTAGACACTATTAAATCTTTACAATTTACCATGATAAAATATTTGGCCATAACATTTCTTTATACCCAGTGTACCTCACTATTCATTTATATTACATTTAACTGACAACATTCATCACTATTATATGAGAAAAATTCATTGAAAATTTATGTAAAAAATGAATTCTAATATCAATTCCCCCAAACACACATCCCATGTGTGCAAGTCCTAATGCATGTCACCAGTATCCATAGGTGCCTAAAATTATGAAAAAAATATAAATTGATGACATTCTGGCCACATGAAAAATATTATAAAATAGTAACATCACACAAAATGTGCATCAACCAATTTGGAAATATCCTTAAACTATAAAATTCATACCATGAACAAGAATTCCCACACATGGTGACTAGTGTTTACCTTATAAATTTGTTAGCTACTCCCAAACATGAACTCATTACCATGACCCTACACATCCTAACCACTTGTCTATTATCCCAAATAACAGGTCCCCCGGAAAGAACTTGTCAAATACGACATTACAACATCCTCAATCTGGGAGATACTAAATAGAAGGCCCAACTCAGGCCATAAAATGAAAACAAGTGCACATACTTCTATGTCATAGGTTGTTGACTAATAGTGGGGTCTAATAATTCATGCGGGGAGACTATACCCTCTTTACCAAGTAAGCCCCAACAGAACACAATATTAATAGAGGAGAGAAAACATAAACCACCAATAAACATGCATAGCCGGATATCCCTAAAAATCTGGGTACAAATCCTAAATCAACATAACCATGTCATGTTACGCTAATAGTTCCAAAGTGTTTATAACCTAAAGTAAATATATACAATTGAATTCCCAAAATGGTTATAAAATCAAGTACAAGTCCAAATCCATACATATTCCTATCCAGTTTCAACTCCCATGAAACAAACCCTTTCCCTTATTCAAACCTGCTATAATGAAGTCTACTCAGGTACCCAATTCCGACCCGAGCAGGGTGTGAGTAAAACTCAATACCCCAACACCAATGGTGTTTAAAAAATATCATGGATAAATACATAGTGCATGAAAGTAATAACTAAATAAAAATTAATCAAGGACAACATACGTACCATTAGTTTAAATTCATTACTCAACTATTTAAATCATTTTCACCACTTCCATCACTTATTCAATCTTCATTCCTTAATCCATTTTCTTCATATGAACCATGGAATTGGCATATATGTCATATAAAAATGGGCCTATGGAATTCAATGTCTATGAACAAGGAAAGATGTCATGTTCCCAATCTCAATAGTGAATACAATTAAAAAATCAACAAATCAAACTTACATTTGATTCATAGTCTAGGTAGTTTCATCAAATTAATCCACTACTATTTAGAGCATTAACTCGACTTCATAAATATAATTTACATGGTCATTAATCAGAACATAAGGAACCTCGTCCAAAGTGTCCAAATGGGATCCAATACACCATGTCCGGCCATCCCAACCACATATTCACATATCGAAAAACATGGATCACCAATCTATGAATCGAACAAGAACTCCAAATGCAATGTCCAACCATCCAAAAATTCATATAGTATTCCATGTCCATACACATGGGTTCAAGTGCATCATTATATTTGTCAAAAACCATATTACACTACGTAGTGTATCATTAGTATAACCTCCCAAAACCATTCATCAAATATTACCGTATTAGAACTAAACTCAAAAAATACATATTTAAATTACATTGAATAACCATAAGTGTGAATATTAACACTATACTATAAACCATCAACACATTCTCCATTTACATCACATATCCATCTAGATCAATTTTCATTCTCATTCCCCAGACCATCAATTATATTTATAAGTCTCACTCATATGCTGATATTCATCAATTAGCATACATCATCCCCTTTAGACCAATTATCATTTTAGAACCATGTTTCCCACTTATGCATTATAGGTATCATTCTTTTGCCACCTTACACAACAAGTTTGTAAAATTCAACCCATTAGGTGTACCTCATAATTTCTGTGTATTTACCCATTCATCAATTTCATCAATTATTATATTTTACCCCAATTAACATTTTCATGAATTGAAAATAAATTTCTAATTTATTATATTCATCATTTCATATACACTATTCTTAATATTAATTTTTACCCAACACATTTATATTAGACATATTCTCAATTAACCCAATTAACAATTTTAATGACATGCCAAACAACCCTCATTAACTTTAAAAACCTAGTGAAATCTAGAAATATACCATTTTAACCCCACATGCATTTCTAACATGTTTAATTTAGGATCCAAATTATCTCAAGTAAACTCTACACTAAACCTTACCATCAACTGGTTTGGAAATTTCAGTGCGCCCCATGGGTGGCCCTATATAATTATAATAATCTACAATGAATCCCATATGTATCATGAGGGGTTAAAATCATTATTTGTCCAATCATTTTACCGAATCCTAATCAAGGTGTAAAATGTACAATAAATGAAACGAACTATCGCATCACACTTGCACAAATATATAACAAAACTATGGGATATAACTTGTAGAAAATCTACCTATAATCCTATGATGAAAACACTCTTAATCATGGAATTAGATCTAGATTCAAACCCTGTTGGAATTCATAACCTATATCTCATCAGAAAAAGTTGGTTTGAGGGTTTCAGTAGAAGAGGGGAGAAAGATACCAGACCTAATTGTGATGAGGAAATAAAGAGAAGGTTAGAATAACCCAGGGCTTTTATATGCAACTAGAAACAATCTTAATGGCCTAATATTAAAGGATATTCACCCATGGAAAGCTTTAGTTGCCCAAGATCACACCTAGGGCTGTAGGATGAAGAGAGGAGGAAAATATTAAGTTATATTTAAAAACCATGATGTGTAAAATTTAAAATTTATTCAACATTTCTAGGCCACAGAGTTTACCTACACGGTTTTCCAAACCATCCACCAACATATTTTCAAGGGGATCATGGTCGCACAGTTATCAGGGGAGACCTGCATGGTTTCAGTAACCATATAAAAACCATGAATCATTCCTAAAAAGAAAATGTTCCTTCTATTTTATGTCCTAAACCATGAGAACACCCTTGAGCCTCCTCGTGAATGTGGGAAACATTTATATAGAAAAAAAGAATGGACTAAATCATAATCATAAATGATTATTTACCTTACGAATGTTTTGTATCTTATAAATATCTAATTAATAACTAAGGATGTCTCATTAAAACTATTACCTCCATCATTGTTAAGAAAACTAGGTTATTTATAGTAATCTATCTATCATATTGATGACACAACCACAATATGAAATTAATCACACATATGTGGGAGTTGGCTGATAACTATATGGTGTTGAGTAGGAAATCGTTATTGAGCAACTAATTACCTTGACACTGGGAGGTACAATACATATTAAATAAAATTTAATGTAAGTATTGTTTTATTCATGTGTATCCCACTATTTTTATTCTCCTTTTGTATTAAATACATTAGTATTTCATAAGGAAATGATTCTTCGGGTCATGAAAATTTAAACACCTCTTGGAATGCTGGAATATAGGGAATTCAAGTGTACAAAATATCCTATTACCATTTATGGGGATAATATTTTTATATATTTTATGCAACTTGAAATTGATAATATTTATTTTAGATTTCTAAATTCATGGATGGTGGATATTTTGGAATATATATACTTTCATGTTTGTAATGAAAATTTTACAACCGTAGAATGTTATATTCGTTTATTAAAATGAGATTGGGATATGAATGCTGGAAGATTAAGGGACTTTCTAATGTAGATGTAAAAAATATATTCATAGTCAGAAGTGATAAATTTTGGTGTTATCAATGAAAATTAAACAATGAGTCTTAATAATATAAAAAATTGATGCACTATAGTCTTTTAGAGTGACTCATTTATGTTTACACCTGAAGTAGATATTTATATTTATATAGATATACTTTAAAGAATGATTCAAATTTCCCTTCTGTCACATAAAATAATACTAGCTAAAATATATAAATTATATTTCCATCTAGAAGAACACGAAATAATGAGATTCATTAGACCAAGAATAATTTTATGGGAAAATCCAACACACTTGAAAAAAATGGAATATTGTTTGATTTATTTATTTCATGACTATAAAAAAATAAATCTTGTTACATTTACGATGTGGTACCCTTTTCTTGTAGTTTATTAGCATTTAAATCAATCGAATGGTGATTAAAGGATCTACAAAATTGATCTAGGATATGGGTATCCATAATATTTAGTAAGAAAATGTGATATTCCAATAATATCTTTTTGAATTTGTTATATTTAATAAATATATTTAATCATTACCTTTGAAAATAAAAATTTACACATAATTTTTTTCCATTTAATTAATCATATATTCCATAACTAACATTACTAATGTTTCATTTTATTTTTCGATGATATTTTAGTGTAATATCTAATTTGAAATTACTGTGGGAAACACATTGAAATTATATTATGTACATTATTGGTGGATATAATTTATCTTAATCACTATATAAATGACTTATTGATATAATAGGTTATTTTCGTTGGGCACGTAATCTCTGTAAGAGGGAATTTTTACCATTCTTGAAAAGACATGTGTACTAATTTCATTAAAACCAACTATATCATATTTGAGATATAAATATTTCTATATTTAGTAGGATATAATCAAATCATTGTTATAGAATTCTATAGGGTTTATTCTAAATTTATTTCTTTTACAAGAATAGGTACTCTATTACTAAGGATTTTTAGGAATTATATTAGGAACATAAACATTGACTCACTTCAAGACATGTCTTTATAATTCAACTTCAAAAATAATAATATTATGAATTTTTTTGATGTGTCTAGATATAGAAATATATATGCTATAATAAAATGAGAAAACATAATTACTAATAGATCAAATATGTTAAACATCATGATAATAGTTATAAGTTTCATGTCATAGAATTATCTAATAAGGACAATATTTTTTAAAGACAGTTCTATTACCAATTTAGTTAAATGTTCACCGTATTTATTGAAAAAAAATTCATAAATCATATATTTTCATTATATTATTTAACAATTAATAAATTATGTCAGATAAAATAATTAAAAAATCATCAACATTGAATTATTTTATAAAATGGGGAAAGGTAATTTTCTATATGATTCTACGAGTTAGGAATCATATAATGAATATTCTAGAGAATATAAAAAATATTGGCATTTAATGGGAGTAATTTCTAAAATTCATTTGGATTGATGATAGATAAATTAGGATTCAGTTTTTAATAATGTTGCCCTTATTCCTAATTTTGACAGTGTCTTCAAAAAGGATCTGAAATCAGTCTCAAACTACATTTCCATGAGATAAAAACTATATTGCAAGGTGAACATTGAAGTCAGTAACATGGGTTCAAACATTTTTTTTCACTTTAACTTTTGAATTGTAGTTCATTCATCGTATAAAAAACACCATATTTTTTATTTTCAGCATACAAAATTGTTGTTTCAACTTAGAATTCAATTTTTGTTTAATGTAATGAAGATCCATTATTGGTGGTAAGGCATAAAATGAAAATTGTTTTATTATTTTATAAAATGTCTAACCTTATAATATTTAACAAATGTAAAACCATGACCAATAATCTTGTTAATGTTTTGGTCGATTCCTAATTAGAAATGGGAATATATTACCTTGGTATTTTCATAGTCGACCAAAAACACTATAGAAGAAAAATATGATTTTGGGGATTTTTAAGAAACTTGCCATTTGATTTTTTTTACAATTCAAGCGTCTAATATTTGCAAGGAGATGACATGGATCTACATAAAATAAGTGGTGTCATTTCATGGATTATGGGGTTGTTTATCTGCAACCATGACCCTTGATTCAAATAATAGTTTTAGTGATCTTTATAATATTTCCTTGACACTCAATTTAATATGATTATAATACATCAACAACAAATATATTACTTATATTAATGTACAGTCTTGATAATATATGACATATAAAAATCTTTTTAAATGGATTAACACCGTTTTTGGATAATTTTTTTCTTATATTATAGTTTTTATAGAAATACCATTTTAGGGAAAGATAATAATGTATATATAGTGGGGTCCTCTGGATCTATGAATAAATATTCCAAAACAGGGGATAACCACTTGAAATTAATATTTTATCTATATATATGATCTACTCGGTAAGGGAAAGGTTATCTGAAATGTGCTGCCTCATCATGCAATAAGATTAGATAAACCCCAAAAATTAATTAATGAACCTAAAATCCCCCAAAACCATTAGTATTTCGTATATAACCTAGGTTCTTCTATTCAAAAATCACTTAGTTAATTTAAATGATCTTATTATTCTATTATGATGATTTTGATAGATCTATTTGCATTCAATGTTTGAAATTTATGTTTAAATCATCAAATTTCTTCTCCCCCATTGTTCCTCCAGTTTTCTCTAAATGTGAACTATTAATGCAGACTACCTCGCCTAAATCTATTTGTTTGATCATGGGTGTAAAAATAGTTTTTTTCAATCATTAAATTTTTGGAATATGATTAATAAAAATTGATATCATGATATAGTACATCTTGTCAAATGAATCGACGTTTTTTGGATTTTACTCATTTTATATATTCATCTAAAATATAAATTCTCATGATTTTATATATATTATTTCTTTTTACATGAAAATATATTTTTAAATGTAGAATCAAATTTAAATTATATATATTTTTTATAAAAATTAAAATTATAGGGTGACACCCACATGGTGTTATTATAATGATTAAATTAATTTCGTGTGAAAATGATCATTTTCATAAATAATAGTTCCTGTTGGTAATATATGATCATGATAAAAATCATATGGTACATTCGATTATACTTCTATGTTTTTGCTATGTACTAGAGGTACGTATACTCCTCATGAGTTAGAAAACTCAAAAGTCTCCTTAAGGTAGTGGTTTCATTTGTTGGTGTTTTTCTTAAATGTTTGGTTTATGTATTGAGTATTTTCTTGTTATGTGTATTTTCACTTCAATATATATATTTGATTATTATTCATGGATTTATTCATTTTAGTTTGTTTTTTATTTTAAATAAATTGTGATATAACCTAATTTATTTTGAATTTCAATGGTGTCTAAGGGTTTAATATTATTTATTATAGTCTTCCTTGAAAATTCATCTTAGTCCATATATAGACATTGTTTTCCATGATTTAGGTATTAGGAATGATTACTATATTTCATGAGGAATATAATAATGTTGTGATCAAAGATTTTGGGAGTTAGATCTTGAGGTGACTATTGAGTTGAGACATTTAGATTAGTGAATCCATAGATTATTGAGTGTCTTTTTCATGAGGTTTATTTGAATGGAATTTTATAATTCTTGTTTTTTCTATCTTTTTTCAGTAGAATTGTCATTTTTTATACATTTGGAGTTATTCTATTTTTTTTTTCAAGATTCACATTGCATCTTTATATTTTGGACAACATTTATTGTGTTTTTATGGGAATTACTCTCCCCATTATTTTTGAAATCCAATTAAATTTATTTTTATCATTTGGTTCCATGGGGGATGTAAAATTATGTTAATGGAATTTTAGTCCTTCCCAAGTCAACAAGCATTGTTAGAATGTTGAGAATGATATATCAAATATATTCTCATACTCAAATAAATGATCCATAGAAGAATAATTAACACACAAGGATATTAAATATTGTATATTAATAAATTTTGAGGGATAATCAAGAACATAATTACTCAGATTAATAATGTCCATAAATTTTTAGATCCTGTAAATAATCAGTTTAACCATTAGAACTGTATAAATTTTACACCCTAGAATGATATCTTGCACAGTGTCCTATCTTGTGAGATACATGGGTCCAAGAGCATGTGGCTATATACAATAGGTAGTGGATATGTTTTGACTACCTAAATAAGATAATAGTGATACTATTGCATTAAATTAGAAAAAACAAATGAGGAAATAATTAAATAATATCTTTAGAAATAAAAAAATAGATAAAATAATTTAAAATAATTTTTTAAAAAATTATTATAGTATAATATTTTAATAAATCCAAAATATCCAACTATTCCATTCATATATACAAAATTCATATAATATATAGAGTTTATCTATCTTCCATGATCTATACCAAAATAGAATTCATATCCATGTCAATGTTCCCTAACCCAATAAACTACACTTCTTCTTCTCAACATGAAAGTATATATTAGGTCTATAAGTGATAACAGGTTCCAATTTGGGGCATATTAATTATATCTTATTATGATTTGTCAACGAATTCCAAATTATTTTTATCATATATGTATATCTTGGGGGATGAAAATTAAACTGATTTTTTGGTCATCTTATGCTAAATAGGCCACCCTGACCCCCCGAACAATCCTACCTTGGGCTATATTGGTATCCTACTCATGATCACACCAAACCCATGCATTTTCGGTCATCAGATTCTTACTAAGAAACCATGGAAATTAACTATACATGCCTCATCCATTACCATATTCTAAGTGCTTGATTCAATGAATATCGACCTATACCTAATGACATAGTGTATTGTGGTTGTCATGTATGTAATAAAAATCACCCATGTATGGTCGAAATAGGTGGTACAATATTCCACTCTCCTCACTGAAGACTGCACTTTAAATATCCATAAAATATTCACTCATACTAGAAGGGTACATTGAATATACCCATCCACTACCCACTGTTAGAGGATAGGGAATACATCATAGTACATAAACATTAGTAACTAGTGTAGGTAAAGGATAACAACATAGGTCCCAACCAAATATATTTTATAAGATAGACTACATCATTTGTACCATCCCATTCCCTTGTTAGGGAAGGGATCAGGAAATCTACCAAACCTCAACCCGGTGAAGTGGGGATAGGTACCCATCAAAGAACCAAAAATAGCCTCTATCATATGATAGTTTACATCATTTATCTGAATCCATTTATTCATATATACAGGGTGCCTAGAAAGATAATTTAACATACCCTCTTCCCTAGGGGATCCATCTACCATCATTTGGTATCACATAGATGGACACACACACACAAAATTTATATTGAGAACAGACCATTCCAAAATCTCCCCATCAAATCCTTTGGATCTAGTCAATCTGATCATATCCCACATTCCCCATATCGCCTCAAAATCATTTTCGAATCCCATTCACATCTCATATAATTTTTTTTATTACAGAAACCTGTCAATATAAATCCAAACCCATTTCAAATAACCAAAAATGAAATCCTTCGGATCCATCATACATTATTTTTGACCTTATCTTTATTCCAAGACAAATCCTACAACCGAATGTGTTTCCAAAGAATGTATAAACTACTAAACTAACCCTTAATGGTTGGTTTAATGTTTATAAAAATATGTCTCACCAACGTATCCCATTGGCGATGGACTATCCCAAGAGATACTGCACCAAGCCCCTCTACATCCACATGCTAATCCCCTAATAATTACTTTGATCCATACTAGATTTATCTCACATAAACCATAGATTATATCTCAATCCTTTCTCTTAGATTAATCCCATCTTCATCATAATTCACATAATCATAGCTGACTCATCCCAGTCATTGAATAAATTAATTTCAAATCCAAATTTAAGGGTTTCTCATTACTCATGTTTGAGATGCATGACCATCTCATCTATGATATCTAGACCAAAGACTCTCATTTCTTCAAAACACACATTTTCAAATTAAACTAGGATATGAATAACTCATCTTATATCCTGAGACCTTCTCGATTGCTATCACTAATCAAATCAGAATTATCTCCCTTTGTGACACATTCATATAGTGATGTTAATTAACCAAATGTTATAGGAAAATAATTCTCCCACTTAAGGTGGTTCATTGACTCTCCCTTTATTGGGGGCCCCTCATTCCTAAAATCCATATACATGAATTGAATAAATGAGATGACATGCTAACTCAATCCAAATAATTCATTAGAATTTTTCTAAAAATGTAAACATACCATGATGTCATATTTAATCAAATATCTAATATTTCCAAACCTTCATTCAATCAAATATATTCCAAAACTAAACTCATACCACAACATGAGATGTCATATCATAATAAAATATCAAAATAATTAATTATAAATATTTAATATTTTTTATTAATTTGAATTCCAATAGTAATGTCAAGATAAAATTCCATCGATCTTGTCTAGATCATTGAAATTATAATTAATCCCATTCATTAATCCTTCCATGATCCCCTCTAAGAATATTGAGAAAGAATTATATGATCCCCACTCAATCCTACCGTTAATCGGCGGAATTGAATCCAAAACCCATGACCGAATGACATAAATTCTAATGTATATGAATGAAAAACATGATGTTAGATGAATAATAGTGGGGATGAATGATTAATTTTATGTCATCCCTTTCCATAAAAAACTTATATTGTTGGTTGTGATTTGATTATCGGGGTCATGGTGTGATTTATACCCTAGGAATATGTCCTAGGCCTAAACCTACCTCTACCATTAATAAAATACATCCTGGTCATAGTGAATCCACCCGAGGAAAATTATCAATCATATAGGGATATATCATCATAACATGAGCAATTGTGTTACTGAAATTATAAATAATGTGTTAAATCCATGCCCTAACTCCCTCAACCTTCAAGACATGAACCTCACACCATACACCATGAAATGAATAATATAATGTCTAGCATCATGCCTCTTATCATGACCTTGGTGCTCGCATCCATGGAAAAGCCCCTACGTAGGGCACTATGGTATTACCTAAGGGTTGCAACATCACTGGATTTAGATGAAAATAATTTCCTCCCTAAAGAGACCACAATAGTTCTTTAAAATGATAAAGATTTACTGAAATCATATCCAACCATTATTCACAATGACATCATGATGATTTTTCACTACTATACATGTCTATAAAAAGACACCAGGGTGACTTTAACCAACTCATACACAAGAATATTTTACTCCCCAACCTATGAAATCAACAAACTGATTTCATTTATATCAATTATCCCTACCAAATAAATTTATTAATGTTAATTTACTTTATTTATTCAATAAATATGCTCAATGTAATTTCCACCTTTTGGTAACATATTTATTTTACAACATTACATAGTCATTTACTATACCACAATACACAAAATTTTATGGTTTCTCTCATCGATATAGTATTTCAGGACTCGATCTATTTTCCTTTACTACTAGAGAAATATAGAGGTCATCCAACCTACCACACCAAATTTTGAACCATACAATAGGTTTCATACGATGATATGATCACCAAACACCCATACTAGACATAATTATCTCTCTATGAGAGCCACTGAACTCCCAAATTCAAATTAATCTAGTATTAAATCAAATTAATTTCGAGAACAATTATAACATTAATAATCTATCAGTCACTACCTTTAATTCCAAAATATGGAATTTATTGGATAATCGTACCATGTTGGATCTTCTTACACACTTGTGTCATGGTCCCACATAAATCATCCTCTATATTGTCTCCCAACATCCATGACCATACCAATATAATGGTCATTCACATGTGACTGATACATTTATGTCCATCAATAAGGTAATTTTTATCATCAACCCACTAAAAGAAAACACCAACCCCATAACACATTTTTCGGGAATTACCACATGTAATAACTAAATATCACATGCCTTTTAAACCAAAGAACTTATAAAATATAACATTGCTACCCATTCCCAGAGCACTAGAAATATAATCCATAATGCTCAGAAATATTCAGTCACGAAGAGGTTTATACCATCCAATAGAAAATGACTTGATAGTTACATTATTTCTTCCCATACACAAAAACTTATGTCCAATATCCAATTAATGAAAATATCAATTTAACTTCATTATTCCCAATACACACTAACACAACATGGAAAACCCTAATATTAAATATCAACACTTAAAAATATTTCTTGGAGGTAAAACCTACAAACTATAATATTACTCTAAGAAACCATTCTATCAAGTATTTCATCCATCAAATTTTTCCCTAACCCACTCCTAAACATTCAATTTTTCACAAATCATAAAAAAATTAGTGTATCTAGAAATGACATTCCATCACAGTGAAATTATTTTACTTGAAAAGTGACATCAACAATCAAATTAACAATAGATAGGTATATTTATCCTCTAATTAAAGCTCACTTAGATTAATACATACTATCCTATTCGATCTAACACAAACTATATTTGTGCTGATATTAAAAATAGTGGAATAAACATACTCACAATTTGATGACTTATATCCCATTAAACCTATGTTAAAAACATGAAAACAAAAATATTATCTTCTTATATGATTTTACCAAATAAAATATATCATTTCTATAATTTATTCCCATAAATATCGAGTCATCTCTATTATGATAATGCTTACCCTAAAATGGACCTCCACCTGGGAGTTTTTCTAAAACCATGTAGTGTGTTTACATTATTTTATTGTGCTCCAAGAAAGTGAATCTTGAGCCAATTGGGAAATTAATCCAACAAATCCTACCCAATCACCTAACCATGGTACATAAAGAACCCAAGGAGGATCCCAAATGTAAATACCCGGAATTCCCAGGGAATTGTTTTCCTACATGGGAATTTTACGAGTCCGCGGAAACTAACGGCGATTGATTCTGAGGCCCGGTGTGCCCGGAATCGATTTCTGAAGTTTTGTTCATGTACGTTTAGTAAACGTACGAACGAGATTTTATAACTTTTGAAACGGTACTCGGAATTAAAATTTGAGAGCGCTGTTGAACTCATAGCACCGGTATTAGCTTAAGAATACTTTCACCTCGACGATAGTTGGTCGAGAAAGGAAGTTATTATTTTGGGTTTTTATGAATAAATTTAATAAAAATAATGGTGTCAGTTTTTTTATTCATGCTGGTTAAAACCTCCAAGAGGAGGTTGGAGGTGGGGACCACCACACATTAAATTCCCTTTAGAGGTTATAGAGGTGGGACCCACTCGAGTTCTAAACTCTTCTTCTTGTTAAATATGGTGGGGACCACCTGGGCTTATAATCCCTCGAAACTCCCCATTTAAGGTGGAGAAACTCTTCAACTCCCATTAATTAATTTATTCCAACACTTCATCATTTAATGGTGCAATTCAAATTAAAATGATAACACATAATTTCATTTAAATTGGTCTTTCCTTAGTTGGGAGAGGGATTGGAAGACTGTGGAGAAACATACACTTCCTACGAAGAACACTACATCGACCATCAAAAAACATCCACAACTTTTGATCTTTACCCGAAACATGGGAGGAAGTGTCCTCCTTGAAGAACGCCACTAATGACGTCCTAGAATTTTTCTTTTCTGATGTCCATGAATCGATGTCTGCCTTTCCGCAACATCATCAATGAAAAATGAACCCGAGGTAGGGGATTGGAATTTGAATTTGTTACTGTTATACAACATTTAATATTGGGTTATGTTTAGCTGAATGTTATCACCATAACTCAGAGAGTGTGGGCCGCAATAACACGGTCTGACCCCCTCCATCTTTCCTTGCTTGTTGACGATGGTGGCGGTGCAACGGCGCCACTGGAGGAGTGGGACGCTGCCGACATGCCGCAGCGGAACAACAGTGGTGGGCGTCAGGCCAGCCGCGAAGGAAACCAGTAGCGCGGGGCTGTCGGGTCACTGGAAGGTTGCGGAACCATCACACTATGTAGAAGAGCAGGCCACAACCCTGGCCGCAGCGGGGCACACGTGCGGCTACCAGGCCACTGAAGGGGCGCAGCGTAGAAGAAGAAGTGGTGGCCAGGGGGCATAATAGTGGAAGAAAGGCAGTCGGGTGGGCCGGCCGCCTTGGCAGCTGAAGCGGTCGGCCGCTCAGTCGGCCAGGTGGAGCGGGACCTAGCGGGATCCACGTGATGTGGACAAGCGCCATTTGGTGCCAGTTTGGCTCCCACCTGAATGGAATATCCATTCAGGACTTCCATGTGGCGTGCGACATCCCCCCTGGACGCAGCATCGGCAGACCCCCACGGGCCATCGTGCGGCCGGGCCGGACCCATCATGTGCGTGGCCACCCAAACGGGTCGGGCCGCCCCCTCGAGACGGGTCAGACCTGCGGACCGGGTCAGACCCGCGGACTAGGTCAGACTCTAGACCAGACTCAGGTCGGGCCAGGTCTTTCTGACGGGGCGGGACCGGACCCGTTCCCGTTTTGAAATATTTCCACCTTTTCTCCAATAACATGGGCTACGGGTGTCTGATTGGCAAACCGTCTGTAGTGATAGAAATCATGGAGTGTGAACGTTCTTTTGGAATAACCCTCTTGAGGTTTGGACTTAGTTCGGGTATGGTCTGGTTGGATTGAAACTAAATCCAACCGGGATCTCAGAATGGAAAAGCCAATAACTCTCAGGCAGGGCATATGACTGATGCACCGTCTATCGCGTTGTGTTACTTTTGAAGAGAGTGAAATTTAGGATACTTCAACTTGGGATGACGTGGCAGTGGATGTGTCGACACATGGCTTGGGGAGAAGACCCTCCCGAAATCGAGCGTGCTTTGAGAAAACCCTGTAGTTGGATGTGCACAATTGAATGTTCTTGGATCATGTGTTGGACCAAAATAATACATGGAACTGGATCATGTGTTGGTCCGACAGTTCTGAAAACTGTTACTAGATCATGTGTTGGTCCGACAGTTCTGATTTCTGTTCCTAGGTCAGGTGTTTGTCTGATAGTTCTGATGACTATTCTTGAATCATGTGTTGGTCCGACAGTTAAAACTTTTGTTCCGGGATCATGTGTTGGTCAGACAGAATAGCTGGGCCTGAATCATGTGTTCATCTGACATCTCTGACAACAGTTCATGCATCATGTTTTGGTCTGACATTTCTGAATTCTATTCCTGGATCATGTGTTGGTCCGACAAAATAATTTGTTCTCGAACATGTGTTGGTCTGATAGCATTGATTATTCAGTGAATATATCTGATCATCTCTATCTCCCAATATAAGTTGTATGCCTATGTGAGTAAAGTCAGTAACATCTATGTTTTCTTCATGATTGAGATGTGTTACATTATAACTTAGGTATATGTATGGGCATATACCTATGACATGGCCATCCGTTGTATTCATAAACTATGGTTTATCCCTGTTGGATTTTGAGAGACCATGAGTGTCTCGGGGTCCCCACTGAGTATGATTATACTCTCCCCTGCACGGGTTATGCCCACATCTTGTTGTATTGGATGCAGACTAGAGACAACACTGACTGAGGCTGAGTAGCAGGACTAGATGGTACACAGAGGTGGACCTTACGACAAGACGGTACACAGAAGAGACTGACGAACGTGGAGTGATGAGGAGTAAATTTGTACCTACTCTTCAGGTAGGAATCATAGAGGATGACCCAATAGCTTCTTTTCTTTTTCAGTTGTACTTTTTTTTCAGTTGTACGTGAACTTTTCGGTTGGGACTATATTTCCGGCCCCTTTACATTTCAATGCTCCTTTGTATACAATTTTAATTTGTGTTTTTCTTCTAGATCGTACTCTGTTGATTCTTTTTACACTTTAAAAAGGCAACGCCTTCCCACATTTAGGTATTTTCGCATTTGGTTCTAGTCGCCTGCCCCTGGCCTATGGAAGGCGGGTTTGGGGTTGTCCCTTCACGGGCCCTGGGGGACGGGTCGTCAATAATTGGAATCAGAAGTGTCGGTTCTCCCATAGAAAATAGGATTCTGATATTTTCTGGGAAGAAATAGTGTTAAGTGTAGTGACTGTGGTTTTCAGTTCAGGGAGTCTAGTATTGGTGTGTTGGTCGACGTATCCATACAATAGGACCCTGACTTCTGATTTCTGACTCAGTGCACGAAAACAATAATTGCGTGTGTGTTTCAAGAGTTTTCTTTGTGATATATTGGATCCAGCTCACCTAGTATAACTTATTGACTGTGGCACACCTATTTCTTTTCAGGATTCCTCCATGTAGACAAGCTGCAAAGGTTCTGAGAGATGTACGAGATGACAGCCCACCGAGCGACAAGGCCAGGGTGCAGGGCCCCATCACAGCAGAGGCACCAGAAGTACCACTACCTGTTGGTCCACCGATACCACCATCCCAAATAGCAGAGAGTGCACGCCTCTTTAGCACATTTCCCATGTTCCAACGCTATAGGAATCCTAGGTTCAAGGGGGAGACGGACTCGTAGGCAGCTAAGGATTGTCTGGAAGATGTGGTGAGATTTTTCAGACTGGTAGGGACACCAGCTGAACTTATGGTGATCCTTGCCATGAGTCTCATTTATGTAGCATCAAACATATGGTGGAGCCTGATGATCCAGGTTCACGATGAAGAGACATTACTCTGGGCAAACTTCGAGAGCTTTTTTTGGGCAGAGATTGTTCCAGCCACCCTATGTAGTGTGCATATACAAGACCAACTGCATCAATAGCAGGGTAACATGATGGTGGAATAGTACTCAGCGGGGTTCACCGACCTCTTGCGCTACTCCACCGATATAGTGTAGGAACGATTCATCTGGGCCTAGAACTTTGAGCAGAGGATCAACTGAGAGATCAGAGCATTGATTATCTCACTCAGCATCCCGATGCATGTGGGGTGTTATAGAGAGCCCTCTTAGTGTAGAGTTTCCTTTCTGAGTAGTCACCTGTAGCGAGACCCACCATTGGGCATCACGTAGGGGATTCTTCTCCAGCTAGCAGTAGACAGATGTCGTAGCGATCTAAGTGGACCAAACCATCCGGTGGACAACCTCAGGATACGAGTTCGGTTGTGCGAGGCACACGAGACAGAGATAGTCATGCTAGGAGCAGGCAATGTCACTCTTATGGAAAGTCGGGTCACATGGCTCATGACTTTCCAACCTGCCGTACTGATGATTAACAGATAGTTGAGGGACCTCCTAGGCAGAGGAAGATGTTTGATCGAGGCATACTTCAGGGATCAGGCAGATGTGGTAGTGGAGGTGGCCGTGCATCTGGTGGTGGAAGACGATTTGAGGTGTTATAACCACCACCACTAGGAGGTCCACCACGACCTCAGGGAGCAGGTGGACAAGGGAGATCTCAACTCCAGGTAGTTGAGGCATATGACCATGGTTCTCTAGAGATGATTTAAGTTACGATCTGTTTTTAATCCACCCTAGCTATAGTTATTACAGTCATAGGTTTCAGTCACTCTTTCATTTCCACTGCCCTCGTTCAGATCTCAAAGCTTCCGACAGAGCCGTTTGCTCGATACTTACAGCTAGAGTCTCCTATGGGGGCAGACTCGAAAATTATACACTGGTTCCAGCAGTGTGAGATTACACTAGGAGGTGAGATCTTCGGCTTGGATCTCTTTATAGCGGTGTTGAGGCCTTACGACGTACTCTTTAGTATGGACTGGTTCCCTATAGCCCATGCTCAGGTTGATTTTATTAGGCGCAAATGGCATTGTGTCTGCACGGATAGGATCAGGTTCACCTTCACCGGCGAGAAGGGAGCCTTTTCAGTATAGGACAGACTTACTTGGAGGAGGGTGCAGCCGATCACTCATTAGTTGGCCTGCTTTACCATCACAACAGTAGATGTGGAGAGTCCAAGCTATCCTATTGTGGTGGACCAGTACATGGATGTTTTCCCTGATGAGGTCCCAGGTCTACCTCCTCACAGAGATATGGACTTATAAATTGATGTCTACCATGGGACAACAATGATATATAAACCAGCATATCAGATGGCTCTCATGGAGCTTTGCGAGCAGCGGGTACATATAGAGGACTTGTAGGGGAAGGGATTCATCTGGCCCAGTTTTTCTCCCAGGGCAGCCCTGATTCTGTTGGCCAAGAAAGAGGATGGAGCTTGAGGCTTTGTGTCGAATAACTTATCCGGAACCATGTCACTGTGAAGAACAAGTACCCACCCATATGGATTGAAAACTTCTTTGACCAGCTGAAGGGATCACGATGGTTCTCATAGAGAGACCTCAAATCAGGCTATCACCAGCTCAGAGTTTGAGATGAGTATGTGAAAAAGACGGACTTTATATGTCGGTATGGCCACTATGACTTCTTGTTTATGCCTTCCAATGTAACCAACGCTCCAGTGTTGTTCATGGGACTCATGAAAAGGATCTTCCAGCCTTACCTTGACCCCTTTTTTATAGTCTTCATCTATGACATTCTGATCTACTCATCTATTGAGGAGGAGAATGCCTACCATTTGTGGTTACTACTGGACACCCTCTGAGAGCACAAGATTTATGGTAATATCTCGAAGTACCATTTTTGGATTCATGAGGTTCTCTTCTTGGGACATGTCATCTCGGAGGCTAGAGTTGTAGTGGATGTAGCGATGATTGATGCGGTAATTTATGGGGATCCACCCAGGAGTGTGACAGAGGTACGAAGTTTCCTGGGTTTGGCTAGTTATTATGAAAGATTCGTGCCAAGATTCTTTACAGTTTTAGCACCACTATCAGCTTTGATGAAGAACAAGAAACCCTTTGTGTGGTCGGAGAGATTCCGGAAGTTAATTCATGAGATGAGGCAGATGCTAAGTAGTGCCCCAATCTAGAGGCTTCCAGAGGAAGGAATAGGGTACATAGCCTACAGTGAAATATCAGAGACCAGACTCTGGTGTCTCCTGATGTAGGAGTGAGCAGTGATTGAATATGGTTTTCAGCATTTGAGACAACATGAGAAGATCTACGCTACCCATGACCTGGAGTTAGCAGCAGTGGTCTTAGCCATGAAGATGTGGCGACACAACATAATGGGAGAACATTTTTTTGTGTACTCTAATCACAAGAGTATTAAGTATATATTCTCTCAGAAGGACCTGAACCTGATACAACAGTGTTTGATTGTGTTCCTCCAGGACAATGACTTTGAGATAGTCTACACTCTTGAAAAAGAGAAAATTGTTGCATATTCCCTCATCAAGAGAACTGATAGACATTTGTTAGGCGAGGCAATAGAGCTGATAGCTGCCTAATTGATATCTGTTGTGGATAGAGATGGAGCGACCTTTCTTTAGTATCCTATAGTCATTTCCCTACTTCTTCAGTGAGTCAGGGAGGCACAGCATGGGGATGCTGATTGCGAGACACAACTTGATCAGATATCCACAGGGCATGCACCTAAGGAATTTTCTAAAGGTGGGGAGCACATCATATTCTTCATAAGACGTACAATGGTACTAGTGTCACTTCAGGAGGAATTGTTGAGGGAGTTATACACATCCCCTCTAGCACAACATCCAAGTGTGGCGAAGATGTACCAGGACCTGCAACAACAGCACTGGTGGCCAGATATGACGAAGTCTGTAGAATATTTTGACTACCGGTGCCTCATTTGACTATAAGTGAAGGAGGATCACCACGTACCAATAGGCTTGGTTCACCCGTTAAATGTCCCAGAGTGGAGGTGGGATAGGATATCCATGGACTTTGTGGTGGTTCATCGACGTACATCAATAAAACATGACTCGATTTGGGTGATCGTTGACCGACTCACCAAGTCGGCCCACTTCCTACCGATTAGAGAGCAGGGCTCAGTAGATAGATTAGGATTTCTCTATGTGCAAGATATTGTGTGGCTACATGGAGTAACTTATTTTATTGTCTCCGATTGGGACAAACTATTTACTTCTCGGCTATGGAAGGGGTTCCAGGAGGCCTTGAGAATGCATCTACATCTGAGCACCAACTTCAATCCTCAGATAGATGTCTAGACTGAGATAACCTTTCAGACCCCCTAGGTCATGTTGCGTGCTTGTGTCCTCCACTTTAGTCGCAGCTGGGAGGATCACTTTCCATTGGTGGATTTTGTGTACAACAATAGCTATCACTCCAACATAGGGATGACGCCTTTTGAGGTGTTTTATGGATGACATTGTAGATCACCCTTATGCTGCAATAATCAATGGGAGTAGGCACTAGTGGGACCAGAGATAGTACATGCTACCACAGAGAAGGTGCAGATCATCCAGGAGCAGATGAAGACTGCACAGAGCAGGTAGAATTTGTATGCTGACAAGAGACATATGCCTCTTGAGTTCGAGGATGGAGACAATGTCTTTCTTTGGGTCTCACCAAGATGAGGTATACATAGATTTTGGCCGAGGCAGCAAGTTATCTCTGAGATTCATCATACCTTTCATGGACCTCAGCAGAGTTGGTGAGGTGGCTTATCTCATGGACCATCTACCCCAGTTGCACTAGGTGCACAATGTCTTCCTCATATCTTAGCTGAGGAGGTACGTGCACGACCCTTCCCAAATCATCAAGCATAGAGAGATGGATGTCGACGAGGGGGAAAATTTTATGTAGGTTCCAGTGGTGATTTACGATTGATAGGAGCATGTCCTATGTGGATGGTCAATACCTCTGGTGCAAATTTTTTGGCAGCACGAGATCCTCCAGGATAGCACATGGGAGCGGGAGGCACAGCTGTGTGCTCATTACCCCCTTTTGTTCCCCTAGTTTGAGTTGTAGCATACAGGGACATAAAGCCCTGTGGATGGGAAAATGTAAAGACCAAAAATTCCAGTGGAGTTTTTTTAATACATGGGAATATTAAGTGTCTGCGGATACTAAACACTCTTGATTCCGAGGCCCGGTGTGCCCAGAATCTATTACGGAAGTTTTTTTGGGTTTTTATGAATAAATTTAATAAAAAAAATTTTGTGTCTTTATTTTTATTCTATTTGGTTCAAACCTCCAAGAAGAGGTTAGAGGTGGGGACCACCACATATTAACCTCCCTTGAGATGTTATAGAGGTTAGAATCACCGATGGTCTAAACTCCTCTTCTTGTTAAATGTGGTGGGGACCACCTAGGCTTGTAACCCCTTGGAACTCCCCATTTAAGGTGGAGAAACACTTCAACGACCTTTAATTAATTTATTCCATCACTTCTTTATTTAATGGTGATATTCAAATTAAAATGTTAAAATATAATTTAATTTAAATTGGCCATTCTTTATTTGGGAGAGGGGTTAGAAGAGCTTGGAGAAACTTATTCTCCCAACGAAGAGCACTACATTCGCCAATAATGAACATCCTCAACATTTGATCTCCAACCAGAATAAGGGATGAAGTGTCATCCTTGAAGAATGTTGTTGATGATGTCCTTGAATTCTTTATTTCCGACGTCAATGAATCGACATTGGCCTTTCTGCGAAATCGTCAACGAACAACGAACCTGAGGTACATGAATTCAGTTTTAATTTGTTCCCATTCTACATCATTCAATATTGGGTTATGTTTAGCCGATTGTTATCACCATAACGTGGAGGGTGTGGGCCGCATGAACACTGCCATAACCCCCTCCATTTTACATTGTGTGTTGAAAATGGCGACGGAGCAATGGCACTGCTGTAACGCCCCAACCCAAGCTACCCAGAGTCGGTGCATTACTTCGTAACATTGGCATGATCACAAAAGATCAAGTCTCGAAACACCGATTAGTTTAGTAGCCTTGGAAACACTAGATATATTCATAAACGTTACATTACATCATTATGTGAAAAACTACAATAACAATGTCTCCATAGAACACACTCATATCCTCTTCTGACAATCCCTGCAGGTCATTCATAAAATACTTCTTCACATCCTGGAAAATATTAAAACATTGAAAGGGGTGAGCTCAGATGCTCAGTAAGGATAACAATATAGCGAAAGCTTTCATAAATAAACATAAACATTTAAGGCAATGTATAACTAAACAAAACCCTTATTAAACTTGAACTTCAGCATAGTATGGAAAAAGTAAAATTAAATAATGCCACTTACTTACTCACATGGATATTCTAATAGACGAATAATCACATGAAAGATCAATAACCACTTTCATAAAGAGGGAATGTATAATGCCGGACATTCTGAAACATTTTGTCAAGGCCTCAACCAAGACGTCTAAAATGATTAAGGCCTCGGCCAAAACCATAAATTAAATTGGGAAAGGGCCTCGGCCAATTCCACGTATAGTTGTCTCATGAGACCTACCGATGCATCGATGAGCTATAGTGGGCTCCACCCGTCACTTATTAAGTCCAATACATTCCTCATATGAATAGGTTTAGACATGTCATAAACCATAACATAATCGTATCACATAAAGGAAACATAACATTTCCACATTTCAATCACAAGATATCAATACAACACATTGTTATAATAAAAACGCTTTCAAAACCATTTTCAATACCAAAATAAAAGAAAGTTAAAACATTGTATTTATTTTTCATTGACAAAAATGATAGCTTGTAGAGGAAGCCGAAACTCAAATAATGGTCACGGCGGCGGAGAAGTCGTTGTCGCCGCATAAGTATGGAAAGAAAAACATTCCCTTTTGTCGTTTAGAAAAACACTTCATATAAAAAAGATTCCTTTTGAATAAACGTAAAAGTCAAAGGGGTTTATACACCGTATAAAAGAAAGTTGTGTATAAAACCAAATATGCCTCAATGAAAGGAGATTGAGACGAAGTCCATAAAAAGATCATTTTTAATATAAAATAGATCGATTATGTGTATTCACTATAGGTACACATTAAGAAAGTAAAAATACAAAATATGACATAATAATATCGACATAATTTGAAAGTAGGATATTAACCCAAAGAATGGAAGTTGGGTTAAGAAATTCCCTTAACTCGTGTCTGACTTGACTCAACTGTTCTTTAACCTCCTGAATAATAAACTAGAGTTAATATATACCTTATTAAGAACAATTTTCAATTTCATTATCCTTATTATATCACTTATTACAATGATATGAACATTATGTAATTATTTAAGTTAATAACCGTCATTTTGTCGATATTTGGTACTTGAGTCAACAATAAACTTCTTATAATTACAAGTTGTTTATGTGGTAGAATATCCATTATCTCCAGAATTATATTCATGATTTAGATGTCATATATATCTTATATATCCAGTATATACATTCATTTATAATATTACATAACATTTAGAGGTAAGAAATGAAATGCACCGTTCATGGAGACGGTAAGCCGTACGTACGCATAAACGCTTCTTTCATTTCAATTTCATATTTAATGGAACGAAATCATAATGATATAAATGTATAATATAATTCCAGTATAACATAGTGTATAATACCATTTACTCCATCCTTTATACATCCCACATATGGCATTAACGATTCAAATCACTTTGAGGGGGCGGTAGTCCGCACTTCCTAAAATGAAATTATCGCGTTTTACCCAAAATGGAAATCATAAAGTATGCCATAAATGAGAAATACAGAAGCATTATTAAAACATAAATATATTATATATCATATATAAAAATAGTGACATCTTAATGGCCACCATTGAAGGTGTTATATGAGTGTTGAACAATCATCGTTTCGTGAGGCAGAAATTCTTCATCCACAGAAACCGTATGTTCATTAACCATTAGATGTAGGTGTGTGTAAGTGTAGCTAGAATCATTATTATAACAACAACCTAGTATATTTAGGATACTGTTGTTGTTACAAAAGAAATGAATAAAAAGAGTTTAGGGGGTTGGAGAAGAAAAATAATACAAAACAACATTAGAGAAGACATTACCTCAAAATCGGTTAACTCTTTTTGATTTGAGCCAAAGGCTTCCTTGGGATGATTTCTGCCCAAAGTTAGGCTTCTAGGAGTAAGAGGGGGAAGTTGGGAGAGTATTTGGGCAGAGTTTGGCCGAGCCAAATGGCTTGAAAGTGTAAATGAGGTGGGAGAGGTGGGGGCCTTTTATAAGTGGAGAGGAGGGGCACTCTTGGAATGTAAAGAAAAGTCACTTTATTATAAAATGCGTTTCAGATTTTAGAGGTCCCAAACTTATATAATTCGAGGCTAAGATGATAAGGGTTCGAAATCTACTCATCCAATAGGTTTTTGACAAGTGTACTCTTGGTATTTTACATTATCTTTCCATTTTATTTAAATCGTTAAATAATAAGGTCATCGCTGCATCATCATGATGTCATAATTAATTTAATTTATTTAATGTCTAAAAATTATAAAAAAAATACTATGATGTAGGAAATCTCTTTATCTTTCTAATTAATTTTTATAATCAAAATTATGAATTGTGTAACCCCACTTAAAAACAGTTTTAGTAAAACAACTCATGTTTATGTCAATTTAATTTTAACATTAAATAAATATATATTAATGTCATTTTCCAACCAAAGTGGCTCCATGGGGTCCCTATGTTTACCCATGGGTTGTCTTGGTCGTCCATGACTCCTCAAATAGGAGTAGTACAAGTTTCAAGCTCATCTCATATTATTAAAACATTATTTTTACCTTAAACTACACTAATTACCTCTAATCGCGATTAAGAACTTAAAAGATACTATTCACAAAAAAAATTATTTTAATCTCATTGAACCACGTTTTTCTTCTTAATGACAACCTTTTATGTCGTATTTTTGAAAATCAAATCATAGAAGTGGTAATATTTCATTTTAACGAAAAATCAGTTTTTAACAACCACTTAGTGGTTTTACTATTCATCAAAAATTGAAGTTTTTCAGAATAAGGCCAAAATTTCACCCTAAGCTATAATTGATATTCCAAATTCAAAAATGATGTATATTTTACAAAATTCCAAACATATAAGTTGCATTAATTAATTTTATAATTAATTCCCGTTGTTACAACAAATAGCGTGTTTTTAAGAAACAATTTATATCAATAGATTGTCAATTGTTTATGTCCAATTTCAATGTTAAATTAATTCTAATGACCACCATTGGATAAAATGGTAAAAATATATTCTAATTATACTTTAAAACCACTAAATAGTATAATTTATCACTATAAGTTATTTTGATTAAAAAAGTTGTTTTTACTTATTTTTCACTTTTCATAAAAATTTAGAAGTTCTCAGAAAAATACCAAAAATTCAACATAGGCTAATTTCGATATTCCGAATCCAAAAATGAAGTCCATTTTGATAAATAAACTTTATAAAATTTCAAAAAGTAGGTATTACTATTCACAACGGCTAGTTTAATTAGTTGTGGTGTGTGTTAGAGCTCGAGGTTGCGTACAACACACTCTATTGCATTATTCGAAGGGAAACGTACCGTGGAAGCTTGGGGTGTTACATTCTCCCCTCCTTCAATAAATTGCGTCCTTGCAATTTGAAATTTTTCTCTGAAAATAAAAGGTTGAAAAGAGAAAATACATTTGAGGAAAACCCACATCGGAAATAAGGTTAATAAATATATAACATGAAAAGAAAGCAAGATAAGTACAAAGGTCACTCGATATAGCCCATTCTAGGATTCTATGAAAATATGGATATGGAGGAGAAAAAAACCATCAAGGTCTAATGGAGAGTTATAGAAAACAGGATTAGGAGAAATTTTAACTACAAGAAAATCATAAACTTGTGATTGGATATCCGGTCATTGAATCCCCAGTTGGAAAAGTTAACCGACAACATTTTTGTTTTAAGTTACCTTTTATATTGTTGAGGAATTTATTTAGGAGATTTACTAAGAACGTAAGGGAATATACATACTTGTTATGTATACTTTCATTCATTAATAAATTTTTACCACAAACCCATCTTTCACGATAAAAGGTAATAAAACTCAAAAATATTATATTTATCCTAATTGTATAAGGTTCCAAATATTAACACATACCATTTAGATTAGTAAAATTATTTTGTAATAACCAGGGACTTCCTGTAGGCTAGTGGTAGGAAATAAAGGCCTGTCGCACTATGATTGTGGGTTCGATTCCCACAGCTTTGTCCGACGCGATGGGTTGTCACTCGGTCTGCATGTTGTCCTTTTTATAAATATCCTAAAATAAACTTAAAAATAGTATCCAATGTAAAATATAATCCATTCCAACCTTTATAGTTATCCTAAATACTTCTGTCCAACTCACAGTCCAGATTTTATGAGGAAGGTAAACATAATGAAGTTCCTTTTTTTCCTGCATAACAACATGTGAACACCTTGATCATGTATTCTTTTAAAACACTGCAACATACTGAATTACCATAAATCCTTATTGATTACATTCATGATCCCTTATTCCTTATAGAAAACTAGATATACTCCTTCTATCCAAAAATGTATACAAATCATTAATAAGTTTCAAGGATGTTAAGAATATCCAACATAATTTATCCGAATCAATCATGTCTTATTCCAAAATCACTATCTTGGTATCAGAACCATATTATGGTTTATCTTTCTCTCAACCATATATTTTCCAAAAATTTAACCTACTGTGGAGTCACTTTTCTTGGTTCCACACAATCTCAAGTCCTAGATGAAATAGTACTGCAGTACAATCCTTATATACTGCATAATTATTATAACCCGTACATCATTGATACAACACTCAAATTAAAAAATTCTTTAATAACAACATAACAACTCTAATCATTCCTCCTCATTTGTGGTAGTATCATAACTGGATTTTTATCCAACAACATCATTTGGGGTATACTCTGATGATTTGAACATTGGTTTGTGTAGTGTCCCCACTCCTTGCAGATGAAGCATTGTACATTTGAAACCTTTTTCTTACCCTTGCAGCCACGCACTTGGTGTCGTTTTTATCCACACTTATAACAAACTCCCATTCCATTCTGGAAAATTCCAAGGTGTTTCTTCCCACAGTTATCACATATTGGAAAATTCCTCTTTTACCTCGTCCCTTTATCCATCATTCTCTCTTCCATCCTTTTCTTCTCTTTCATCCATTAAAATCCATAAGACTCAGAGAATTATCTACTTATCTTATTAACACATGCTACTATTTCATCATATGTTGATAACACATGGGAGAACATTTCCCTTCTAAATGTTGGCTTAATACCATGAAATATATGATCCTTCTTACTCTTTGGATCATACGTGTTGATGGAGTTCACATTCCTTCTACTGGGCGCCATTTCTATACAATTCCATAAACTAGGTTAGTTTATGAATCGAAATACATAATAACAAACTTGAAAACACTTATAATAAATTGAACTATTTATGGATATAATCCATAATCAAAAAAATGTTTTCTTTGAGGAAGTATATAATCATAACCCTTCATAGTGGTTTGTAATGAAAATGAGAATTATCCTAAGCATATCCCCCGGGAGTGTCGTAACAAAGAGTGCAGCAAGGCCCGTTGTCGTGCACCAGTTCCCGTTTGAGTCTAGCTCAAAGTGGTGTTTTCGGGTTTTACCCCTAGGTACATCTGTGCCAGAGCCGCCTCTACCTGCCTGTATCCAGATAGGGATGTATTGCTCGGAAAACTCACAAAATCTCTATAATACCAAAATTCTAGGAAGTTCTTTTATACTAATCCTTAAAGTCTATCTTTGGGCTATGTTCTCTAATCAGATTTTATCTAAATCTAGCTTCCAAGGATAGTACTAAACTGCCTCTGATACCAACTGTAACGCCCCGACCCCAGCTACCTAGAGTCGGTGCATTACTTCGTAACATTGGCATGATCACAAAAGATCAAGTCTCGAAAGACCGATTAGTTTAGTAGCCTTGGAAACACTAGATACATTCGTAAACGTTACATTACATCATAAAGTGAAGAACTACAATAACAAAGTCTCCATAGACCACACTCATATCCTCTTCTGACAATCCCTGTAGGTCATTCATAAAATACTTCTTCACATCCTGGAAAATATTAAAACATTGAATGGGGTGAGCTCAGATGCTCAGTAAGGATAACAATATAGCGGAAGCTTTCATAAATAAACATAAACATTTAAGGCAATGTATAACTAAACAAAAGCCTTATTAAACTTGAACTTCAGCATAATATGGAAAAAGTAAAATCAAATAATGCCACTTAGTTACTCACATGGATATTCTAATAGACGAATAATCACATGGAAGATCAATAACCACTTTCATAATGAGGGAATGTATAATTCTGGACATTCTGAAACATTTTGTCAAGGCCTCGGCCAAGACGTCTAAAATGATTAAGGCCTCGGCCAAAACCATAAATTAAATTTGGAAAGGGCCTCAGCTAATTCCACGTCTAGTTGTCTCATGAGACCTACCGATGCATCGAGGAGCTATATTGGGCTCCACCCGTCACTTATTAAGTCCAATACATTCCTCATATGAATAGGTTTAAACATATCATAAACCATAACATAATCGTATCACATAAAGGAAACACAACATTTCCAAATTTCAATCACAAGACATCAATACAACACATTGTTATAATAAAAACGTTTTCAAAACCATTTTCAATACCAAAATAAAAGAAAGTAAAAACTTTGTATTTATTTTTCATTAAAAAAATGATGGCTTGTAGAGGAAGTTGAAACCCAAATAATGGTCACGGCGGCGGAGAAGTCGTTGTCGCCGCATAAGTACAGAAAGAAAAACATTCCCTTTTGTCATTTATCAAAACGCTTCATATAAAAAAAGATTCCTTTTTTATAAACATAATAGTCAAAGGGGTTTATACACCGTATAAAAGAAAGTTGTGTATAAAACCAAATATGCCTCAATGAAAGGAGATTGAGACGAAGTCCATAAAAAGATCATTTTTAAAATAAAATAGATTGATTATGTGTATTCACTATAGGTACACATGAAGAAAGTAAAAATACAAAATATGACATAATAATATCGACATAATTTGAAAGTAGGAGATTAACCCAAAGAATGGAAGTTGGTTTAAGAAATTCCCTTACCTCGTGTCTGACTTGACTCAAACGTTCTTTAACCTCCTGAATAATAAAATAGAGTTAATATATTCCTTATTAAGAACCATTTTCAATTTAATTATCCTTATTATATCACTTATTACAATGATATGAACATTATGTAATTATTTAAGTTAATAACGGTCGTTTTGTCGATCTTTGGTACTTGAGTCAACAATAAACTTCTTATAATTACAAGTTGTTTATGTGGTAGAATATCCACTATCTCCAGAATTATATTCATGATTTAGATGTCATTTATATCTTATATATCCAGTATATACATTCATTTATAATATTACGTAACATTTAGAGGTAAGAAATGAAATGCACCGTTCATGGAGACGGTAAGCCGTACATACTCATGAACGCTACTTTCATTTCAATTTCATATTTAATGGAACGAAATCATAATGATATAAATGTATAATATAATTCCACTATAACATAGTGTATAATACCATTTACTCCATCCTTTATACATCCCACATATGGCATCAACGATTCAAATCACTTTGAGGGGGCGGTAGTCCGCACTTCCTAAAATGAAATTATCACGTTTTACCCATAATAGAAATAATAAAGTATGCCATAAATGAGAAATACAGAAGCATAAGTAAAACATAAACATATTATATATCATATATAAAAATAGTGACATCTTAATGGCCACCTTTGAAGGTGTTATATGAGTGTTGAACAATCATCGTTTCGTGAGGCAGAAATTCGCCATCCACAGAAACCGTATGTTCTTTAACCATTAGATGTAGGTGTGTGTAATTTTAGCTCGAATACTTATTATAACAACATCCTAGTATATTGAGGATACTGGTTTTGTTACAAAAGAAATGAATAAAAAGAGTTTTGGGGGTTGGAGAAGAAAAATAAAACAAAACAACATTAGAGAAGACATTACCTCAAAATCGGGTAACTCTTTTTGATTTGAGCCAAAGGCTTCCTTGGGAAGAGTTCTGCCCAAAGTGAGGCTTATAGGAGTAAGAGGGGGAAGTTGGGAGAGTATTTGGGCAGAGGTTGGCCGAGCCAAATGGCTTGAAAGTGTAAATGAGGTTGGAGAGGTGGGGGCCTTTTATAAGTGGAGAGGAGGGGCACTCTTGGAAAGGAAAGAAAAGTCACTTTATTATAAAATGAGTTTCGGATTTTAGAGGTCCCAAATTTATATAATTAGAGGATAAGATGATAAGGGTTCGAAATCTACTCATCCAATAGGTTTTTGACAAGTGTACGCTTTGTATTTTACATTATCTTTCCATTTTATTTAAATCGTTAAATAATAAGGTCATCACTGCATCATCATGATGTCATAATTAATTTAATTTATTTAATGTCTAAAAAATATAAAAAAAACTACTATGATGTATTAAATCTCTTTAACTTTCTAATGAATATTTATAATCAAAAATTGGACTTGTGTAACCCCACTTAAAAACTGTTTTAGTAAAACAACTCATGTTTGTGTCAATTTAATTTTAACATTAAATAAATATATATTAATGTCATTTTCCAACCAAATTGGCTCCATGGGGTCCCTAAGTTGACCCATGGGTTGTATTGGTCGGAAATGACTCATCCAATAGGAGTAGGACAAGTTTCAAGCTCATCTCATATTATTAAAACATTTTTTTACCTTAAACTACACTAATTACCTCTAATCGCGATTAAGAACTTAAAAGTTACTATTCACAAAAAAATTATTTTAATCTCATTGAACCACATTTTACTTCTTAATGACAACCATGTATTTCGGATTTTTGAAAATCACATCACAGAATTGGTAATATTTCATTTTAACGAAAAATCAGTTTTTAACAACCACTTAGTGGTTTCACTATTCATAAAAAATTGAAGTTTTTCAGAATAAGGCCAAAATTTCACCCTAAGCTATAATTGATATTCCGAATTCAAAAATGATTTCTATTTTACAAAATTCCAAACATATAAGTTTCATTAATTAATTTTATAATTAATTCTCATTGTTACAACAAATAGCGTGTTTTTAAGAAAAAATTTATATCAAAAGATTGGCAATTGTTTATGTCCAATTTCAATGTTAAATTAATTCTAATGACCACCATTGGATAAAATGGTAAAAATATATTCTAATTATACTTTAAAACCACTAAATAGTATAATTTATCACTATAAATTATTTTGATTAAAAAAGTTGTTTTTAAGTATTTTTCACTATTCATAAAAATTTAGAAGTTCTCAGAAAAATACCAAAAATTCAACATAGGCTAATTTCGATATTCCGAATCCAAAAATGAAGTCCATTTTGATATATAAACTTTATAAAATTTCAAAAAGTAGGTATTACTATTCACAACGGCTAGTTTAATTAGTTGTGGTGTGTGTTAGAGCTCGAGGTTGCGTACAACACACGCTATTGGATTATTCGAAGGGAAACATACCGTGGAAGCTTGGGGTGTTACAACTGCAGGAGGAGTGGTCCATGTCAGACGGGCTGTGGTGGAGCAACAACGGCCAACTTCGTGACGTGTGGAAGAACAGGCCATGACCCATAGCTGCGGCGGTGCACACGGGCAGCCACCAGGCTGCCGGATGGGCACGGCGCCGTCTCGCCATGCAGAGGAAGAATCCAAGGCCAGGGGGCTATAGTGGTGGAGCAAAGGTAGCCGGTTAGGTCAGTCACAAGTAGAGCAGAAGCGGCTCGCCTCTCGGCCATTCGGGGGGAGTGCGACCCAGCGGGTCCCACATGATGTGGATCAGCACCATCTGGTGACAGTTTGGCTCCCACCCGAACAGAATAGTCATTTAGGAATTCTAGGGGGCACGCGACCTCCGCTTGGATACAGATTAGGCGTACTGCTGTGGGCTGTCGGGCCGCAGGGCCAGACCCAGCGCGGCCCGCCGGGCAGCACCCAGCGCAGGCCGCTGGTCCGGACCCTGCGTGGGTCGGGCCGCCTACATGGGACAGGCCGCCATCAGGGGCCATGCCTCCCCCACGAGCTAGGCCACCCCTTGGGGCTGGGTCAGACTCATGTCCGAACCCAGGTCGGGCTGGGTCGGTCCGATTAGGCCCTATAGGACCCGGACCCGTTTTGGCCTCTTTCCACCATTTCGCCCATAACATAGTCTCTAGGTGTATGATTGGCGAACAGTCTGTGGCATTGAAAATCATGGAGTGTGATAGTGTTTTTGAAATACCCCATTTGAGGTTTGGATCCAATTGGGGTATGCTTGGGTTGGATTTAACCAAATTCCAACCGGTCCCCTAGAATAGAAATGCCAATAACTCTCAGACTGGACGTCTGATTGACGGACCGTCAATCACGTTGTGTTCCTTTTGTCGAGAAAGAGAATCAAGATACATCATGTTGGGATGATGCTGAAGTTTTTGTATCGACACTTGTCTTGATGAGCGAACCGTTTTGGAATCAACTGTGCTTTGTGAAAACCCTATGGCTGGTTGTGCACTATTGACTATTCCTGGATCATGCATTAGTCTGACAGAATACCTGGATATGGATCATGTGTTGGTCTGAAAGCTCTGAAGATTGTTCGGGGATCATTTGTCAGTTTGATAGTTCTAACATCTGTTCCTGGATCATGTGTTGGTCCAATAGTTCTGATGACTGTTCCTGGATCATGTGTTGGTCTGACAGTTCTATGTTCTTTTTCTGGATCATGTGTTGGTCCAACAGAATAGTTGGACCTGGATCAGGTGTTGGTCCGAAAGATCTGATGACTATTCCTCGATCATGTGTTGGTCCGACAGTTCTAACATCTGTTCCGGGATAATGTGTTGGTCTGACAGAATAGCTGGTCCTGGTTCATGTGTTGGTCAGACAGCTCTGATGATTCATTGGTTATATCTGATCATCGCTATCTCCCTACATAAGTTGTATACATGTGTGAGCTGAGTCAGTGAATTATGTGTTTTCTTAATTATTGAGATGGTTTAATGATAACTTATGTATATGAATGGGAGTATACCAAAGTAATGTCTATCCGTTGCTTTCATACTCTGTGGTTTATCCTTGTTGGATTTTGAGAGACCATGGGGGTCTCGTGGTCCCTACTGAGTATTGTTATAATCACCCCTACACTGGCTATGCCCATATCTTGTTGTGTTGGATGTAGATGACGAACATTGCTAACTGAGGCTAAGTAGTAAGACTGGACGGTACCCAGAGGTGGACCTTATGAATAGTTGGTACACGGAGGAGACCGACAGAGGTGGAGTGTTGAGGAGGCCATATTTACATACCCTTTAGGTAGGAACCCTAGATGATGACCCAGTAGCTGGTTTTCATTTTCAGTTGTACTTATTATTCAGTTGTACTTGTACTTTATGGTTGGGCTTGTATTTCCTGCCCCATTATATTTCAGCACTCCTTTGTATATAGTTTTTCATAGTTTTTTACTTCAATATAGTACTATGTTGTGTGTGTTTACACTTTATAAAGGTAATTCCTTCCCACTTTTAGGGATTTTCACCTTTTGTTCTGGTCGCCAACCCTTAGCCTATGGAAGTCGGGCTTGGGGTAGTCACGGAACGGGCCCCAGGGGATTGGTCGTGACACCATATCAAGATTTTATGTCTTTTCCAATTTCCATTTTTAAATATGAATTAGGGTAACTATATCCTCAAGAAAAAACCATGCCCATAATCAATTAAATTGTCGGAAATAAAATTCCATTAAAATCCAACTAATGGTCATTATATATCTCTTGTGGGGTGAAATTTTACCCAAATAACCGATAATCATCTCAATTTATGATCCACATGAATTTCTTTATGAATCATCTTCTCAGGGATTATCACAATCTAGAGGAGTTCAAATTATCCAATATTTTAATTGGGAAAACAACATATATGTTGTTTTTCCACATTAAAAAACAGAAACCATTTTTTTAAAATCAATCACAAACAATGTCTGGTAGGCCATGTGAATAATGTGTAACATAAATGGTGATTTCATATGATCCCCCTTCCAATGGTATAAGATATTAAATGACCAATTACAACCTAAAATAAATTTATCAAACTAATAAACATGTCAACCATAAAGAATAAAATTAGAAACAAATATCTTGTAACCCTAAAAACCATGGTGATTACAAGGAACCAGTCTACATTCCACCAAAATATCTAACACATCCAACTTTTCTATATACATTGTCCAATATATATAAGAAATTAAAAATATTATCTAGCACAACATTGAATCAGCATATCATGATACAAGCCATTAGTTCCTATATTAGATGTGTATATATCATAAAATATGTATACTTATGTTTTTAGGCAACCAAGTAGTAGTTTGGCCCTAAATTATACATTCTGTGGACTGAACACTAATAAGGGTCTTAATATATTATAAACAAAAAAATAATACCAAAAAGAATCAATATAGATTCAATAAATTATAAAAGAGTAGTGACATAAGAAAATAAATATTGAAGCATAAAGTCATACAACTTTGGCTTCCCACTTATATGATCAAATATAAAAAATATTTAAAATTATAATATTCTCAATTTATATCCCTGAGCATCAATAACACTATATCCAAAATCCTGTTGTGTTTCCCCATCCTGATTCAATTGATGTCATGTGATCAACCTAAAAGAAAACATAATATATATACATGCACCACGGTTTCAATACAATGTTGTATAAAAACATATAATTAGGGCCACACCAAGGGTCTATAGTAAACATGATTGTATTTATGCATTATTTATTAATTAAATGGAAGAATATTAATATAAAATTATGGTAATAATGTGCTTAATAGGAAACCATGACACCTGACCAAATTTTTTTTCATCTTAAACAAAAATCCACCTTTCATTAACCACGCATACCAACATGTTAATTAATGGTTGTCTCTATATTCCACCATAACTCTCAAAAATAACATCTTCAACCATTTCATGAATTAAATCAACTTGTGAATCATTTTTCAACACATACCCAAATACATAGTGGTTTTTACTCATTATGTACCATGGTCAATCCCCTCTGGGTAGGACACATTGAATAGTCCCATTGTTCTTTTTATTTAAAATGGCACTAACTATAATGATTTGAAACCAATTTTAATATTAGGTAACAGAACACCGAATGTACTATAACATTTACAATCAAGGCTATATGGGGCCCACCTCATTGTACAAAACCACTACCAATAGATTCAAGGTATGGAAGACATAATTTACCTATCCCGACTTATCTTACTAGAGGGATCATATTATATATCCCAACCCACTCCCTCAGTATGAAATGGAACACTTAAAGTACTAGGTCAATGCCCACTAATATAGGGTATGCAACAAATCATTTTATACATCTAATCCTCTCAGAGAGGATGGAGAACATCACATATCCCAACTCATTCTGTCCATAGTCAAGGGTTCATTAATTGTACTCAGACCATCCCCTCATCTACATGGGTCTGATCCACCATCCTCTAACACAACACAACTATCCACATGTGAACACCATTTAACAAGGCATTCTATATGTTCACAATCCTCACCAACTCATATAAGGAAGCTGGTCACTCTGGACCCATGGAAATATACAAGGACTCTTATCGACATCCGTCTAGACTCTGATTCCCATAACATTAGACAATCATATCCACAAAATCATTGAATGTAGAATATATAAGCCACCAAACCACTCTAATAACAGAATAATCTATGAACCATTATCAAACACACTGAGTTGTTATGAATTTTTATATTTTTATATTAATTATATGTCATTAATATCTCGTGATACCCAGAACAAGGAGTTTAGATAACGTGTCATGTGACACTGAGTTTTAAAGAATCAGGATATATAATTGATATTATTATTTTAACACAACCATTATTTCCCTAAAATTAAACATATTGACATATATTTTATTTTATACTTTTTAAATGGTATTTATAATAATTTTATAAAAATAAATCATATTGGTAAAAAAATGTACTTATATTTTTAAAAAAATTATATGTTTCAAAAATACATTCTTTAGAAATTATTGTAATTTCATTTTGGAGATACAAATAAAAATAAATTTTGACACTTTTAGATTTTTATTTTAATTATAATATTTTCTTTTTTATATAATAATTTCAAATTCAGAATTGATTGATTTTTTAAATTTTTATGAATTGGTTATGATTATGATGAATAATAAAAAACAAAGACTTTTATTGAAAAAAACCATTTCATTTAGAAAATTTATATTGATCATTTATTGTATTAATATTGTCTTAAAGGAAATATTACTTCAAAATTATACCAATTGATCCAATTTATGTCATTTTAATCATATTTATATTGAATGTTGATTTAAAAAATTCTATGTTTTTTAATATATTATCTTTAGAAAACTATTTTTCTTCCCATCAACATGTTTAATTTTAAAATAAAAGTTTTCACTTCTTAGAATGGAATTTGGAAAATATGATTCAGCTTTTGGAATAAAAAAAGTATATTATCTAAAATGTCAACATTTTTTTGACAATAATGGATAGAAAAATATTATATATAATTTACTATGGTTGAAGAAAATAAATGTTTACTTGTGGATGGGATAAAATAAACATATCAGGTTAAGAATGACCCAAAATGTGTAAGACACCCATTAAATGAACATATTTTTTTAATATAGAATATATGATGATGAATGGAACATTTTTTACCTATTTCATCTAAAAAATTTGGATACACATTTTTCTTTTCAAAAACTTGAATATGTGCCACTAACCACACATAAAAAAGCCACCTATTTATCTTTCATTTTCACACTTCCAAAACCCATTATATAGAACAGTCATTGGAAAATGAATATTTGAATTCCAATCCAATACAATAAGAATTATTTTTTATATATATCCAGCCAATGAATCCATTTTGTTAAAACAAAAATATGTTTCCTGAAGAATACATGACACTCATATATGAATGTTTCATTTTAATTATTACTAAAACGCTTTAATGTTTTGTTTAAAAGGATGATATTATAACCAATATATCGTAATTAAACTATTAATTTTATTATTCTGAAATTAATTACCTAAAATGGTCACCATATATATCAAATTGGATACAAAATCATCATTCATCTGTATGACGAACAACAAACTAACAAAACAATATTATTAGTTTTCCATCACCACCTCTCATGGATAGATGTAATGATGGATTAAATTTTTGTATTTTATATGTATGATATTATTACATATTAATATTTATTTAATCTCATATATCATCATGCTTTCAATTTTGTTGTAATATAGTATCTTTTCTCATGTGTACATTAGATTATGAACTCAAGAAGCAATATAAATTATTCACATTTTACATTATAGGTAATAAGGATGGGTATAGTGAACATATGAAATTCATTTGAGGTAAATATTATTCATTAATTGTAGAATATTTTTTATCAATCCATATTTCAATCCATTGGAAAAAACGATACAATGTTCACGCGTACATATAGCCTAATATCTCTATAAAGGGTGTGTCTAATTTCAAATCTTCAATATTTATCGATTACACTAATAAAATATATAATGAATATAAATGACCATTACATCATGTTTATAAATATGGAGTTTTTGTATCTAGGATCAAAGTAATAGGAAACCAATAAATATTCAAAACATACATGAATACATAGAATTTATTTACCAAAACCTGCCAATATCATGGATATTTTATGAATTGTGTAATAAAAAGCTATATTAAACTCATATATGTAAATATTTATATAATTATTATTATGATATATATATATATAATTATATATAAAATAATGTTGGATCTAATAATTATATTACCAATATATTTTCATTAGGAAATATTAAATGTTATGTCCCTATCTTCTTTTATGATGTTTATATAAATCCCTATTAATCTATCATGAGATAAATTTTATTAATCTCATTATATTAAAATATTTATTAAATGATATTAATTTTAGTTATTACAATTCAATGTTTTAAAATTCTTAAATATTTTATATTTCAATCTCATCGTTTATAAGGATTATTTATGATAATGTTTACGATGATAAAATATTCCGATCTAAATCTTTGAAAATATATGTATTTTAATCTCATATTTTTAGGTAAATATATTAATTGTTTAAACATAATTTTAATCCATTTATGTAAATAATGATTATATATAATATTTTGAGAAAAATAATCTTTGTTTCTATCTCTGGTCAAAACCCCACTTTTCGTTATAAAAATGATCTCTTTAATTATTTTAAAAAATGTTTTTAACATTCAAAAAATTATTTTTCATGTAATATATGCCCATGTTTGTCTTTTAAAAATATATTTTGAAAGAAATATTCATCTAATTTCCTAAAAAATTAGTGTATCCATTTTACCAAAAATGTTAAGGAAATAATTGTTTTAATGTGTAAAATATAAAAAATTCTTATATCTTAGAAAATCATTACATTGAATATTCAACTACAATAACATAGTTTTAAATTAATATAAAAATATTTTAAAAATGATTACTATTTCAAAACGAATATATTCAATGTTGATTGTATATTCTTCTCAATAAAAATTTTAAATTCTATTAAAGATCCCTTTATATGATTCCAATTTTATTTTAAAAATGGTTTTATAGATATTTTATGACTTTTTGGTTTTAACAAGTGATTTTAAATATAAAATTATTTTTATCAAGAAATATTCTATGATATCTTTTAAAATAATTTTTTGTAATGACCCAACTATCGTTACCCCGAGTATGTGCATTATTAAATATCATTGGAATGATCACAAGATATCATGTCCCAAAATACCAACTTGTTTAGTATCCTTTGAAGTACTAGATACATACATAATATTTATATTACATCATTAAATAAGAAAAAAAATTATGTGCCCTTTTAACACACTCATATCCATTAGACTATTTTTATAGGATTATCATGATATACTATGTCACATCCTGGGAAAAATAAAACACAGAAAAGGGTGATCTCAGACGCTATGTAAGGATTAAAATATAGAAGAAACTTTCATAAATAAGAATATACATTTATGGAAATGTATAAGACTAAAACAAAAGCATTTAAAACTTAAACATTTTCATAATATTTAGAAATATAAATCAAATAATTTCATTTACATGTTCACATGGATATTCTACTAGTAGATTATTTAGATGTAATAACAATATCTAATATTATAATGATTGAATGAATAATTCCATTCATCAAAACCATGTATTCAAGGCCTCATCCCAACACTACAAAATATGATTTTGTCAACTCCTTCATCCAAAAAACTTGTTTGTCTCATGAGACCTATCGATGCATCAAAGAGCTATAGGGTGCTCCTCCCATCACTTAATAAGTCTAATGCATTCCTCATATGAAAATTTTAGAACATAACATAAAAATTTGTATTAAAACTAGCATACTCAATGTTAATATTTTAACCACAAAAATGAATGGAATAAAAATTTCACATCCACAAGAAAAGATAACTTATTCCATACAATATGGATGATTTTATTAAAATAGATCAACCTCAGTCAATAATAATTAAGGATATTTAAGTAAATTAATATAACTAGTAAATCTATTTGATAGAAATATCCCACTTATCTTGAAAACATTAAAATGTCTCACTATATATCAAGATGCTTTTAAAAATAGATTTGTGAATCAAAGTGTCACATACCACTTTGAAACTTTTATAAGTAATTTTAATTTTAAAACATTTATGTCCATATAAATTAATCCTTTAAACCATTTTTCAACACAGACATTAATGAGAATGATTTAGAAGAATAAATATTTAAAACATTTAAAATGATATTTTTGCTAGAGTTATTAACCAAATGAGAGATGCTTGATTACAAATAATTTAGGTAAAAACATTATAATATCTTGGGAATAAATGGATTCATGATATACTATGTCAAAGTATGGTATATGCACAAACTAAAATTGAATTGGGGAATAACATGAAAGAAGTCTCAATGTATTGTAAATTGAGATGAAATCCCTAATAAAGACCGTATTCTAAAGTTAAGGATAAATAAATGACATAATTGTGTGTGAACAATAAAAATACAGCCAATATTATTTGATAGTTAGTATAAAACAATCAGACAACATTCGCACATATTGTGGTAAAAACACCCCAATGACCTAGATGTTTAACTCCATTAATGGAAATTGAGTAAAGATCACTCTTATCAAGTTCTTATTAATGAATTGAGAATTTATCAATGGAGTGATTATGTGTATAAAAATTATATCCACAAAAAGGTGAGTGGAAATTACTATATTAATAAATAAATTGTGATTTCACACATAATCATGATGTAAAATAATCAATGATGTTTACGTAAAACACAATGACTCAAAATTGAAATTAGAAATTCCCTTACCAATTTGGCAACTTACAAAACATACATCCCATGAAATAAGGATCATACAATAATAATTTAAATTACCATAAATTAAAGAATATTGCACTAAGAATATAACCAAGGGTAGTACATAGATCACAAAAAAGGAAATAGTTACAAATATAGCATGAATCTCACAGAAATAAAAGTGAGATGAAAACACCTTACCACATTGTAATAAAATTAGTTGAATGAACAAGAGTTAATAACCACCAAATAAATATAATAAAAAAATAAAAATAAATATAATCATGATAATATATATCAAATGGTAGAACAAAATGCACCACATGGAATTAATAATTGGCAAACAATGGAAATATCACATAATTAAATGTGAGATTAAAAACTCCTTACCTTGTTCATTTCCATAGATGATGGTATATTAAGCTCCTGTATAATGGTGAAATAATTTTTTTAAAATTATAAATTACCCATATAAAAAATATGACATCATATTTGATGTTTAAATATTTTTTTGTTAATAATATTTCAATACTATCATTGTTTCAGGTGTTAACTGATTCATTTTTTATTATATATTTTGTTATGTATGTCATGTTTGTTATGAATAGAATTTATTAGTTTATATCCAGAATGATATTATTTTCTTAAACCATTTTTTATTCGTTAAATGATATTTATTCTTGAATAGTAATGATGGGTAATGAATCCTATCACATTCTAGGAGACAGTAATCAATACGTATGCACGCGAGACAATACAATTTTATTCATGCTATAATAGTATATTATTGGATAGTATATAATATATACAGAATTATTGACATGTTATATTTATTATTTTAATCAATTATACTCATTATTATACCTATCCAAATAATTATGTGTTGAATAAAAAACTACACCATGACGAGGAGACGATACGCTTTGTTCACGCTTGTATGGTGACATTGTCATTCATAGAATGGATAGAATAATGAATATGGATGTACGATAATTAAAATTAGATTAAAGAATTTATATAGTATGGGATTTATTATTTTGGTATGGAAACAACAAAGAAACAGGAAGTGGAAGATGAAAAGAACATTGAATGATGTGATGAAATAATTACCTCTACTTCGTGTGCTTCCTATTGATTTGATCAAATGGTCTCCTTAGGTTCGCTTTGGGATCAAAGTAAGTCCTCAAGGTTGATGTTAGGATATATGGGAGGATATGTGAGCAGTTTTTTCTAATCCAACTGGCTTTGGTGGTGTGATATTGAGATAAGAGAATGTACCCTTTTAGAAGAGAGGTGACGGTCACTTTAATAAACCATTGAAATATGATTTTATTATACAATTATATTCTATTTATAATGGCTCCAAAAGGATTTATTTTGAGTCTAAGGTGGTTTTGGGTCGAAAAACTCCCAACCAATTGGTTTTATACTGGTTTAGGTCACAATATTAACCATATCAATTATATTTAAATTATGGTTAAATAGTTTATTCATTACCATGACTATTTGTATTTTTATATTATATGGTAAAAAAACATATAATATAATTCCAAGAGAACATCAAGTGGTTCATTAATGAAATATTTATTATTATTACATAAGTCCATTGGATGAGCCTTTGATTTTTTGGACTATTGTATCATTTAATAATAAAATATTTCTTTTAAAAGACATTTATGACAATGTTTTCAATATTTAGTATTTGGTTTTTGTAAAAGAAAAAAAATATGATCAATTTGAAAAAAATAAATTTAATAAAACATAAAAAGTAATATTAACCTACAATTTTTTTAATTCATGTAAAGTATCAATTTATGTTCATTTATATATTTATAATATCAATTATTTTTATATTTCATTAATAAAGTAATTACTGCATTATCATTGTATCATAAATAAATTTAATTTTCTAATGTCTAAAAATTATATATAAAATACTATGATTTAAGAAATTATTTATCATTCTAATGAATATTTATAGTTGAAATTTTAATTTTTATAACCCTATATTAAAAATTATTTTATTATTAAAATTTGAATTTAACACTTTTACCTCTTATTTAAATAAGTTAATAATACATGTATTAATATAATCTAAATGGACCAAAATGATAAAATTTCATTCCTATGGATGATTATAGTCGAAATAAATTTATCCAATAAAATTATGACATGTTATAGGGGCATTATAATATCATTTGTACCATTAATTACCCTATTTTCTTTTAACCCTGGTAAATAAAATTCAAAACTTATTTTTCAACAAATATTATTTTCATCTTATTGAACAAAATTTTACTTACTGATGTCAACCGTATCTCTCATAATTTTGAAATTCAATTCACAGAAGTGGTAAAATTACATTTTATGAAAATTTGAAAAATTCATGGAAGGTGGGTAAAAGACGTTAAAATATTCAATAAAATTTTATACATCTAATTTTATTATAAAATGACTCCAATGAATTAAATTTATCTAATTTAGTTATTATGTACCTATTTTGACATAATATAAATTTAAATAAAATATATAATTATTAAAATAAAATGTAATTTTTTAAACAATAACGTAGTTTTTTTCAAAATTAATCCAAAATTGATTGTTTTCAGAAAAATAACAAAAAATCACTATGGGATAACTATGATATTCCTAATAAAAATTTACATATATTTTACAAAATTAATAAAATATAATATGTATTAATTAATATAAAATTAATTACCATTTCAAAACCAAAAAGCAGATTTTTGAGAAGTCAAAACTATCTAAAGATAGATATGTGGTTATGTCTGGTATAAAAGTTATATTACTTCCAATAACCGACATTGGATTAAATTATAATAATATAATATTATTCTTCAAATCCATTAAATTGTATAATATAACACTAAAAATTATTTTGGTTTAATTTTTTTTCAATTAAAGTTGTATATCTTTCACTAAATTTAAAATGGAATGATCTAGAAATCACAGTTTAAGGGGATATGTCTTTTATTAAACAATTCGATGTTCAACCATATTTTTATGTAATTATTAATGTGGGAATAAATGAATAAGTAGAGGTGATAAAGAAGGATATAAATGTACCAAATTCCGTGATTGATCTTAATGGATTAATAAGTTTCAAGAACCATATTTGTGTTTTCCCATACAACAATTAAAGATAGATTTGTTAGAGAAAGATCATACATATCCATTTTCAATTCATCCCCAAATTAAAAATATATAAATAGATTTGATAGGTCATTTCTAGTTGGATGGAATGAAGAGAGATATTAGAGACTATGTATCATGGTGGTTTGAATGTTTAGAAGTTAAGGTTGAGAGTTAATATTCTAAGGTACTGTTATGTCCATTGTGTATACAATAATTTCAATTTTAAACAATTGCCATATATTTTTACATATAACTCCCCAAAACCACTAAATGGAATAATTATATATGGGTTATTCTTGGTCACCTTATGAAGTCATCACAATTCATCACTAACAATGATGATTTCCCTCTTAATTATATATCTCGAAAATACAATAAGGAAATGGTAAGGTTGAATAGAGTAACATATTTAATTGTACCTTAACATGTTCTTAGGCTTACCATAACATTATAGGAATGAATTTAGAAAGATTTTGATATTTATTTTTTTCATAATTGGGTATCATACCCAAACAAATAGTTAATACTAGGTAAAAATTCAAACAATTAAGAATATAGAGGGATCATATTATTTATAGATTAATTGTTGTTGGGATCAACAATTTCCACAAGTTTTGTTTTCTAAAAATAATATATTTCCATCAAAAATTAAGAAGGTTATTTATGATGCCGTATATACAAAGAATTTTAGATGTCCAACATGATATATGAAGTGGAATAAGGAAATATACTGGGAACTGATATATCTTATGAAATAGAATATAGTGACTGATCTATACAAGAAAACATCATGGAAACATAGATTTTGAAGAAAGGTTATGATGACAATCATAGATGTGATCAAGAATTTGAAGTTTGTGAGAACATGATTCAAAGAAATATCTCCACAAAATAAGGATATTAGATTTTAAAATAATGTGACACTAATCCCTATGTATATCAATCAATTTAAATGTTAATATTTTATCTATATGATATCCTATTAGTTGGTTCTTCCATAAAACATCTCTCGAGTTAATTAGTTGTTCAAAATATATCTCATGGGGAAGTACATACTAATCCATTAGATTCATTCATAGGATGAAAAAATATTAAGTATTATGTATCATATTGATAATGATCAATGAAACATAAACACTAAGTAAGAAAAAATTTGTTGTGAATCCACTAGTTAGAATTATATATTTCGGATCCTAGGGAAATGATGAGGCAAAGGTATCATTATTTGATTATATTGAAGCAATGCAATTTGAGGGAGATGCATTCTTAATGGGGTTATAATGTAACACCACTAGATTTAGTGAGTTAATTATTTCATTTAAATCAAATTTATTTGATAGATTTTGTTACACACAACAACATATTTATCATGTATTATTAGGGACACTAATTTTTAACATACTGTGATTTATTATTAATATTTTGATACAACTTGACTATGATAACCTTCAAATTAAAAATATTTATATAAATAGAAAAAAAAACATCATTAATGTTACCTATAAAGGATTTATATAAATAATACATATTGATAAAGAATTATTTAGTTTTTTTAAAATGTATATATTTTTATCAGAATTGTATTTTTGTAAACCTATATTTTTTATTTTTATTGTTAAATAATAAAAATAAAATAATTAACTTTTAAAAAATTTATTTTGAAAAATTTATCATAAATTTTGAAATAATTATATCCAAAGTAGATTCTTGTGTATTATTTGTATTTTTGGATAATATATTTTTCAATGAAGATTGAGAATTAATGGTTATTATTAAAAAAAAATTTCCATTTAGAGCACTTATGATGTTATATTGTTAAAAGATGTATTAAAGAAATATTAGTTTACTTTTTTATTAATTTATATAATTTATTCCATTTGAATTATTTTCTTATATATTTGTTATAAAATATTGTATACATATGAGCATTTTCTCTTTGGAAAATCAGATTGCTTTCAAGTTTGCAGAAAAATCTCAAAATAAAATTTTCAAATTATGTGAAAGTATTTTCGAAAAATTGACCGAATATTTTTAATCGTCATAATTTATATTTTTTAATATGGTAAAATGATAATTTTCAAATAATTAATATAATAAATAATCTACATTATTTAACGTGGTGCATGTTACATTGATTTTTCTGGTAGTGGGTGGGTGTATTAAACTATATAGATGATGGTTTTACATGAAAAAAACAAGTTTAGAACATATTTTATGGACATATTTCAATCTTATATATTATAGGTTCAACAATTTCCTATTTTTTTATTTAGATATTTTAAAAACATTGCTACACAATTTTCTCCTAAAAACAATTGTGTCTCACCTCACATATAAGAAACACCACTAATCATATCATATTAGCACATAAAAAGGATTTTGATTAAAGGAATAAATTATAGAATCATAGCCTTCCATTCCTACTCCCATCATAAAACTCTTATGTTTGACATAAATTTAACATATGAATATATATTTTTATAAACCAAAATAAGTAGTTTTAAAAGGGGGTAACACACCACATAGAGTGCTTTATATTAATTATTATCCCAAATAATTAAATTCATATTAAACATTTTATCTATAAAGTTATAATTATATTACACATACTGTGATATTTTTAGGTTTTTGGAGTGGAATACAATCATCTCATCTTCCATTAAATGGGATACAAAAGCATCATTCATGTGTATGACACACTACCACATCGCGAATCAATGTTATTAATTATCCATCACAATATATAAAAGATAGATATAATTAATGATTAAATGGTTATGAATATATACAGTGTGATTTTAATATTATTATACTTTTATAAATTTTATATGACTTATAAATTTATTCTTTTTCATTCTTTGGGAGTATGAAAATGTTGATCGTGTGTATGAAAAACTACCCCCTTGCAAAGTGATGTGATTCATTAATGCTTTAAATGGAAGGTAATTAGTATACAGTAAATGATAATATATGATATATATGAAATAAAAATGATTATGTAGTGCATGTTTATTATTTACCATCATCTATTTCAATTTTTTCTTAAAATGGAAGCAACAATTATTCGTACGTACGATATACCATCTCCATGAATGATGTATTTAATTTTCCATCTATAACTCTTATAGATTAAGATAATATCATATATAATATCATATATAATATTATATATATATTATATTTATATCTAATTTTACATTATTTATATTATTGAACCCTTGTCACTTTCATAATACCAAATAACTTATTTAAAACTTCTTAAGAAAAAATAAGATGTTATAGCACAAAACATGACTTTCACATGTTATTTTTAAAAAATGAGTCAGAAAATGTACTAATAAAATGATATATATTATGATATGTATAATTAATCTTAGTTAATATATATATAATAAAATTATATTTATTATAATGGTGTTTTGATAATGTACGATGGCTGTCAAGGCATAATATAAAGAATAGTTTTTATCAATTTTCATTATTGAGATACATGTTATGTCACACACCTATATTTTTTCATGAGGTGTATATAAATTTTTTTTGATGTATCATATCATGAACATAATTATACTCATGATATTTAATATTTCATGTGAGGTTATTACTACATGAGGATTGCAATTCAAAGATACCAAAGTGGTATAGTTTTTATGTTTCAATCTCATCGTTTATTGCAATTGTTTATGAATATGTTTCTAATGATAAAAAAAATTATACATATCTCAAGAAATTGATGTGTATACATATCCTGTATTTATATAATGAGAATAAATTGTTTCCCTTCTTTATCATCTATTTTTTACCCAACTTTGTAATAAATGATTTTATAAAAAATTTCATGCTTTCTCTCTTATATTAAAAACACGTTTCAATTAAAATATAAATTTTTTAAAAATACAATCAATATTTTTAAATAAATAAATATATTTATTAATTATCTTAAAACCCATGTTTTAGTTTTTAATATTTTATAAAATATTCAGGTTCTATTCTAAACAATTCTAATTTGGAATTTACAAAAAATGGAAATGGAATCTTTATTTAAAACTTTAAAACTAGAATAAAATACTCTACTCTAGAGACCAATCATTTATTTATTGGTGAAATTATGATCATCCATTTTAAAATCAGTTAAAAAATATCAGAAAAAAGTTTATGTTTTAAATAAAAATTCCAACGGTGAAATGATATTCTCCACCTAAAATATTTTAAATTATTTTTACAGATTAATTTATATGTTTTCAATGTTATTTTTTTAAAAGAAATACCTTAATTATTTTATGAATTTTTAATTCAAAAAATTTAGTTTCAATAAAATGTTTCTTCCCTCAAGAAATTATCCGAGTGATATGTGAAAATAATTTTTTTTCATATATGACATAATTTTTTGAAAATTATTCTTGGAAAGGAATATGATATAAGTATACCATTCTTATTAAATCACCGGATGGGTTATTTTTATGATGATAATATGTACTGAAATATAATTTCTATTCCATATGTTATTCCAAGATAAATTTTATATTTATCCCAGTTTTTTACATTGTTTATTCTATGATTAAAGGATTAAATTATTAAGAAAAATTTCTATTTTCCATTGGTTATGATATGATGACGTGTTTATGAAACCCATTTCATTTGATGGGTTATGACCTAACAATTTACTTATTATTCTATGGAAAAATTATATATAATTCTCATTATGTTATTTTTGGATCCTATATCTCACTCCAATTAATTTGGTAATGATTTATATTTTATGATATACACCAGAATAGAATATGAATTGAACAACGTATAGTAAGAGACTTTTTCAACCATGATGGTATAATGAGTGAACCATAAATACTATGATGGTTTAAAGAGTAAAATAATTACACTATTATTGGATTTGTAGTGATCCATAAATAGTTTAGAAATGGTTTTTTATACTTCTGTTTATTCTATAATTACAATCATTTTCAAATTTATATGATCTCATGAATCATGTTATTTGATTCCCTTATTATTCACGCATTGTGAATTGAAAATAATTATTCCATTATATAAGATTATGATTTTTTTTAATAGTATGGTTTTTAAATATTAAGATAATACTTGTTCCATTATTTTCATATTATTCTTATATATATCACTTTTTTAACTTACCGAGCCTCTAAGATAATCTTTTCCTACATTTTCATTTACCATATTATTAAGAAATATATATATTATGGTTATCATACGAAGAGTTTTAGTTATAATAACCATAGTGGGAAACCATTTAGTTCATCTATAATGTTTTTTCTTGGATTCTACATTCATAAAATCACTATTACTTTATAATCCTCATGTGTGTGTTTGTATAATGTGATAAATGATCATCAAAAAGGGAGGTAATAACAATATATGAAAATCCTAGATCTTTATAATATGTCCCCACTTGATCTGGATTCACTAATTGAATTTGTATATGAAACCACATGGTTTTCACAAAACCCAAGGTCTCAACATAATTAAAGATTCAAATTATGGGAAAACCCTCATAAAAATTCTAGTCACACACTGTGCCACTAAAAAAATACTACCATGAGCTATCCCATAGTAATAACATTATAAAAATCATAATAAGAACTCTAATAATTTCAATGATGAACATTGAATGCATCTAAAATATCACTTATGATATCTCTAATAGAAACAGCTTTTTGAGGACCAATCTTCATCACAACATGATTCTTCCCCAAAGATTCATCCAACTCATTGAAAACACAATTTTTTATTTCACCCTCAAGAGTATGTCACTCCACACATAAGAGATGAATGACCATCTCACCCATAATCAATAGTCCTTATAATTTACAACAGGCTAAACTGATATAAAGAAGTAAAACAAGGCTACACATATATCTTCTTATACTTTTTTACATACCTAATACCTCTTTTTAATATAATTATCATCATATTCTATATATACATAGACCTAGAGAAATCCATATTTAACTAAGGAGCTACAATACTCTGGATACTATAGTAGATGATAAATTTAACACTCTACCCCTATATTAAGAGCTCTAGGTCACTATACCCATCAAGATGAATGAACAAAACATGCTGAAAATCAAAATGGCACATAATCATAGATATGAATTTTAATTAAAGAGAACACCAAACATGATCATAGAGTTTAAATGGTCACTGACCTTCATAAAGCATCAACAATTCCAAAACAAGACCTATATAAGCTTACATCATAATCAAAGGACCAATGTCCTGGTAAGACACTCAAAGAAGTAATTATAACAATTTGAAATTAAATATAACATTTATTCAAAGTAGGAATATTAAATGAGAAACTAATTTTACCGTGTCACATCACTAAAAACAATTATTGAAATCATGTGTCCACAATTTTGGAATTCATAAAATCCTAACTCATAAAAGTATAGATTTTATATTCCTTATTCTACAATGCTCTAGTGTAATTGACAGAAAAACCCTAGACCAAAATACACAAAATATATGGGTGATATTTGTAATGAAAGAAAATGTAAGAATATAAGGATGTAAATACCTAAAAAACTATAGTATAATAAGTAGAATATACCATTTCAGTAGTTAAAAGAAGTTTTAAGAAATAGGGACCTAAACCAATGATATTTCTATATCTACATTCCTCTCTTCTTTTAACAATGAAGGGGTTACAAATAAATTACCTAAGAACCTCAATTAAATGAAAAATCCATGATCCTTGTATTAACAGGGCCATGGGATTTAAAGTTAACCTTTGAAATGTATAAATAAAAAATATATTATGTTAGAATAAAATTAATTACATCATACAATAGAATAAGCCACATAATATCAAAGGATTAATTTTATTGGAGAAAAGACACATAGGTTACATCATCACCGAACCATCTTCCACTTCTCCCACATATTTTCTCTCACATTGTACACTACACAGAAAATTTCATACTTAATATATATATTCATATCCCAGTGAAAAGAAGACATATTAAATTATGAGTTTAGATTCCAAAAAATGGTATAGATGGGAGATATTAATTGATGATCATAAGTGAACATAACACAAGCCTATGGGTAAGATGAATTTATCACAACATATGAGGTAATAGAAAATAAGGAATAATTTATAAAACAAGATTGATGGAATATGGTTTATAGATAATAATAAACATGATTCATACATAATAATTAATAGTAAATCATGATCCTTAATGTATTTTTATAAGAAATAGACAAACATTTTGAGTATAAAAGTCTCAAAAAATCCTACAAATAGAAATATTTTTCCATGGTCATGGATAACTACTCTTACTATGATAATGGATATAGTCTCATAGATATTTATTGGGACTCTCCATTCTATAGATGTATAAATCATATATCAAAACAACTCGGCATGAAATTAATTACATAGTAGAAATGAGTTAACTACTCGTTTACCTTCTTATAATTGAGAGAACATAACATGTACACTATGGGAATTTGGATAATCATTATAAGACCCTAATGGGTTGGGAAAATATCATGTGTACGATTAAAAATTGGATAAACATTCATCAAGCCTTTTGAGATAATGAGATATAAAACAATTTATTGATGAATTGAAGGGTTATAACAAACCCTCCTGTCACATAACAATAAACCATTTATATAATTTCATATATAATATAAGATCATTAATCATTTATTCATAGTTTAGTTACCCCATGAAAAAAATCATAAAACATAATAAAAACAAAAAAGTCATAATAAAACCAAATAAAGAAATGTATTTTATCATAATATCATATCCATGGTGAAGAATATACTCCATTAAATTTTGATAAAATAGATAGAAAATATTTCTATTTTACATTTAGAAATGTTATTTGAAAATAAGAAAAAAATAATTTCTTTTGGTAACATAATAAAAAATTTCTATAATATATAGAAATTGTTTTTCATAGGAGAAACAAGGAATAATGTATTGAAATCCTTATTAAAGAATAATGGCCATCGTAGTGTGAAAATGAGGTCAAGAAAAAAATATTAAAAATATATTTTATTACTTTTATAAATGTAAAAAGTGATTCATACGTTAAAAATATGAAAATATATATTAAATTAATTGTATAGAATCTAATATTTAATATATAAATTTTTTTAATCATTAATAGTATTATAAGGAATAATATAATTTTTTAAATAAACATTGAAATTTATGAAAATTATTCCATAAAAAGTTAGATTTTTTGTAAATAATTTCTTTTTTTGTTATTTAGTTCCAAGGGGAAGGTGAATAAAAAGAATACACCCAAAGATATCATATAATTCAAGGACAAGAAAATATTTTTGGTTTGTGAAATAAATATATGAAAAAATCCATCATTAACAATTGATAACTACACAATAATTATAAAAATTGAGATTGAACTATAAAAAATGTCCTCAATTCCTAACTTGCTTCACACACACTCTATACTATCTTATAATAAAATTAGAATTATTATAATATTAAAATTAGAAATAATCAACATTCAAATAATGTTAAATTAATTCATTTTATGGTGTTAATAATATTAATAAATTATATATTATAATTTGATATTACTTATAATTATTTTAGGATGTTATAAAGTAAAAGAAAAAATTCTAATTTCTAACCCAATATAGGTTTCATTCATAATATGGTTTTTTAAAAGATTTATTTCAAAATTATAGATCATTAATTTGAAAAAATATAACATATATAAATTAATCAATTCACCATTATATTGGGATTAATATTTTATGATTTTTATAATTTTTTGATTTTACGATTGGATAGTGAAAAGTTATAATTTTTTTAAAATTATATTTTCATTCAATGTATTTGAAAAGAAAAATTATATTTTGGATATTCTTTAAATTTTGTTTATTTACATTTTCTAGATATATATATATATATATCATATTTATATATTATATTCCTGATATGATTAAAACTTTGTAAAGATATTATGTAATATATTTTCTGACCTTTCCATTTATGAAGAATTAATAACTTCATTTGTTCATACATTGGGATTACCACCTCTCTGAAGCGATATGTTGTTTTTATCACTACATATCATCGATGGTATATATATTTTTAATTAATGATATAAAATAATATTAATGTTACTATAATCATTATGAGAAGAAATATTTATACATAAATTCTTTCCATCATGTTATTATAGAAATGAAAATGTCACTCATCCGCACGTAAGAACGAATATCTCCAAAATTGTAATGTAATTTTTTTCTCATAACCATATTTGATTGTTGGTTTTAATGGAATAATTATGTTATAAAAATGATAACAGTGTAATAATTATTGTTTTTTCACATGATTTAATAGTTACCTTTTTGACCATAGGCAGACTAAAAAAATCATCATGGGCCAATGAGCCAAATAAAATTAAAATACCATACATGGACTTAACCATTAATGTTATTAAATCTATAATTAAAATAAATGAAATAAATTTTTTAATGGAATTTTATTAAAATGATAATAGGTTCCAAATAATAAAAATATTGTTTTAAGAGGTAATTATATTAGTGATAAATATCATATATGATGATTTATTCTTATGGTAAGGGACACATTACCTTAAAATCAACATTTTACTGGTATTAATGATTCATGTTTTAAATAATTGGATTTTATTTCCATTTTGTTAAAATTATTTTTTTAATGCATTTATATAGACATTAATTAATAATAATTTTTATCCTACTTCTATTTTTTTACTTTCTTTCTACGGTTATCAAAAATAGTATTGTTACATATTTTATAAGGTTTTCTTTGAATAAAATGAAAAATGAACGTTCTTTTCTAACATATACAAAATAAATGTTTTTTAACTCACCCAAATATTATTTGATTTTTGGATTCATTTAGAATCATTTATTTTAAAATTTTCAAAGAAAAAACAGTCCAATTTTTTCATTTTAAATTAGATTGTTTATTAAATGAAATAGATTTATAATTATTTTAATTTTTTTCCTAATGTTCAAAACAATAATATTTTAGTATGATGATAGAAATGAATGACTTAATGTGTTATGATTATTTCATGTTTATTGGTAATTGTTTTTATTGATGGGTGAGATGGATATATCTCATGATGATATGTGATCGAAATAGAGATCATGATAGTGGGTGATACAAAAATATCTCTATAATGAATTGGGTAAAGGGACAATGTTACAAGATTATAAAATTATTATAAGATATTATTGGGAATTTAATAGAAGGATATTATATTTTGTTAGGATTACTTTAAGGGTGATATGAATTTTTTTCCCCAATTTACAAAAATTACTTCTTTATTAATAATAATTTTTTCCAAAATAATATGATTTCACATAGAATGATATTATTGTTTGGTTTTTAAAGTGATGTTTATGCACTACTACATGGGTGAAAATTTTATCATTATGAAAACAAAATCATTGGGTTGAGACAACAACCTCACATATTCAATGAATCTTTTTAAATTAGTGGTAGGTGAGTGAATAATTAGTGATCAAGAGAAGCTACATTATGTCATGGGTCTTTCAAATCATAATAATTAAAATATTTTCCTTTCACATTTTAAAGTTCATGTCGATCATCGGTCATCAATGTTCATCAATACTAGATAATGATGGTTGAATGATGCTATAGAATGAGGGACAATTAAGAATATCTTCCACAAAAAATATTTTCATACAGTGGTTCAAATTAGGATAGGTAAAAAATATTTTGAATTAAATAGTAGGTAAAGTAATTCATGTATGAGTAAGAAGTAGGCCTCATCCAATTCCAAAGGTACTCACCAAAATGTATCTAAGGTAATGATTATAAAATTAATCTATTTTATGTATGATTAAATCAAAGATTCCAACATGAATTGGAATTAAGTGAATTTAAATATTAATAAAATCTATTTTTATGAGCACATATAAAAATATTTTTTCGATTATCAGGGATTCTATAACAACATGTCGTAAAATATGTCAATGTATTAAAATGGGATAAACGAAACAAATAAATACGAAGAAAATAATTTTTTTATCATTTTGAGATAGTTATGGTAAAAATAAACATTGGAACATCCTTCTTAATCCTACGAAGTGTTTTCTACGTGGTATTTATGGTCTTTTGGATCATGAATAAAAATATCCAATTAGTTTTAAATAAATTTAGAAGTATGTTGGGAGGAGTTTTAAAAGTAAAAAGATCACTCATTATGAAAATATATGTTTATAGATGAGTATGAATTATGGGAGTCACAATGAATATAAGTATAATTTTGTTCTGAAATCATTTAAAACTACTTTAGATTATGTTCTTCCAACAGATAATTGGAAATAATTATAATTATTCTTAATATAAATAAATCTATTGTTTGTTTTATTTGGGTTCTACAAAATATTTGATTTTTGATAAATTTGATGGAAAATTATAAATTTCACCACAAAAAATATAGACATAACCAATGGTAAGAACACTTATATAAAAAACAAAGTAAAAATAATTTTTAAGAATATTCATTTTTTTATGGGGAATTTTTTTCCATGTAATACATGTTTTTTTAGCCTTGTATAGTTTTACATTATTTAGGGTATTTATTATCTTTTTTGATCATTCAATGATATATTAATGATAAAAATAATTTATTTTCCATGAATAATGTTTGTTTTTATATAAATATTAATTCATAACTTCAATAACATATCATGAAGTTGAGAAACAATTATATTATAAAAATTAATGTAATACTTCTCGAATTATTGAAAAGAAGGGAAATGTTTATATTAATTATAAACTTATAGTAAAATAATATCTCAATGTTTTTCATAGTGAGTTACCTGGTGTTATACATTATTCTTATGTTTAGTTTACAATTTAATTTTTACATGATATAATGCATGTTTCAAAACCCCATTATATAATTTCACATACAAATCATATGGAATTAAAAACTAAATTATAATAATGTATTGAAAAGGGTTCCATTCATCATAGAACATAACCATAGGGTGAAAATTCTTTATCAATCAAAATTAATGATGGTTATATGATGATTTTTATTTATTAAATGACATTAAATAACATTACTATAAGGAACAATTATCTACTTGTTCATATCAAATAATTTTTTGATTACATCTGTGGATCCCAAAATTTGTCTAATATTAATCTAATATATTGGTTCAATAATCTAAAATATATATAGGTTTACGTCCCAAAAATATTATTTCTTACAATTTTATGGAATTATGAATTTATAGTTGTGCCGTTTGGGTTAAATAATTCAACCAATTTTTTAACTGATGATATGAAATGATATTTTCATCAAATTTTTGAATAGTTTTTAGTTGTGTTTATAGATGGTATTTTGGATTATTCAAAATTACATAAGGATATTGAAAATATATATATATTTTTCTATTAAATTGAATTAAAATAAATTATTTGTAAAATTTACTAAATATAATATTTAATTAATGTAGATTTTTTCTCTCAGAGATATAATTAATAATTATAGTGTTACAATTGATCTATAAAATACTAATTTGGATGAGGAATATCCAATCCCATTAAATGTTACTGATAAATATAGTATTCTTAGAAAAGAATAATTTTTTATTAAAAATTTCTCTAAAACATATGTTGGTTTTCCGGTCCAGTGATAGTGTAATAATAAAATAGATTTATGTACATTGGTATAAAGGAATGTAATGACTGTTTATAGTAATTGAACATTATATTTATAAATGATCTAGTTTTTCCTCATTCATAAGGAAATTATATCTTTTTTTTCTACAAGGAATATTTATTTAATGGAAGGTATGTGTTTTATTAACAAATAATTTACTAATTACATATGATTCACGCCAATTAATGTATTCCAAAAAATTACCCGACACATCTCCAAGAACTGGTGGTGGTAGTTCAAGCAATAAAAATGTGGAGAGATCATATATCTGGAGTAAATTGTGAAATATATAATAAAAAAATTAATGTTTATATTAAATCCACAGTGGTTGAATATAATAAACAATTGATGGTTGGAAAATGATAAATAATTACAACTGCATAATTAATTACAATCCTTGTAATGAAAACAATGTATTTGATGCTTTGAGTCAAATAGTTAATACACCATTAACAATATAATGTATATAAAAATATCATTTGGTTAATAAATTAAAAAATATTTTCTTATAAATTGGGAATAATGGAACACCCTATGTTGTTTTATATTTTTGTAAAATAAAATTCATCAGATATTATTAAGAAAGGAAATTTAAAAAATAGAATTATAAGAAAATGTATAATTACAGATGATAGTTATGTATTGTTAATTAATTAATGAAAAGGAGGTTTTTGGAGATATAAAAATGGTTTGGTGTTTAATGTTACCCATAGTAGAGGAAAGAACTATCACATGGTTCTCATTTCAATCCAATCTCAAGCCTTCCTTGGAGAATTTTTTATAAATACCATTAAAATCATTTATATATAAGACGGATTGATAATTGATATTACTGATATTTTTATGAAATATTTTACTTATTAATAGGTTAAATCAAATCAATAATTTCCCATGTGGATGATTCATTATTTTTTAGTGAAGGAGTATAAATCACAGTATATATGAATTGATTTATTGGTGGGATTACAACCTAAATCTTGATGTAATAATATAATTTGATTAACTGTTGATCGATTAAAAAACTATTCTCATTTTATTACTATGTGAGATGATATTGACTTAGGTAAAAAATTTCAACATCATATTAATAATATAATTAGATTACATAGAGTCTCTCATATCATTACATCTTATTTGTTTGTTTTTTATATAAAAACAATTTTTTACTAAAAATAAAATTGATTATATTGAGATATTATATTGAAATCCATGTCGAAAAGAAGATTTTCTTGATAAATCATGGGATATAGATATTATGGGACCATAGTTGGTTGAGGAAATTGAAGAGATAGAGATGGAGATTAAATATCACATGAAGATATTTAATATTAGGAAAATGATATAAAATAGTAAGAGGAAGGATAATTAAATCAATGTATGGGATCATATTTTTTTAAAGTATCAATATAGAAATATATAATGTTTTTTGTAAAAAGAGATTGAGAAGTCGATTGTTCATTTTAAAATATAATATTTTTGACAATATTTCACATTTTTCGTACTTAATATCTTTGTATATGATTTATTCTTATGTAAACGATGACTCTCATTTTTTTATTTTTAATAAAATATATGTTAAATTAATCTAAGGTTTTGATCCCAGAAGTAGATCATTTTTATGAAAACCATTCTTTTATAGAATTTAATGTATAAATTCTTTCCCATAGTGAAAATTTATTATATAATAAAAACATTTGCCCTGTTAATGATGTTTGAAATATTATGTGATTGAAAGAGAAACATGGGTATCAAATAATTCTATAAGAAAATGATATGAATAAATATTCAAATAGTAAATATATTTTCTTGGATATAATTTACAAAAGTAGGTAAGAATGTAAAAAACCAATTAATATTAATTTTTTAGTTTTTTATTAATAATAATAAAATATATTTTATAATGTTAAATTAATTATTAATATATTATGTAGTATTTTAGTCTAAAGTAAAATTTTTTATTTCTAATAGAGTTATGTATTCATGGAATATATTGTTAAATTAAAAATATTTATCTATAAAATATATAATTTTAATTTTAAAAAATTATATATATTTTTCGATGTTCTCATCTCATAATGTACATATTTTAAATTATTTATAATTTTTATAAAATATTGACTAGTCAAATGGATCGTAAAAAATATTAATTTTTATTGAAAATTCACATTTCTTATAAATTATTTGGAGAATTATATAAAATTTTGGATTAGTACCAAAAAAAATTTACTCCAATTTTTATAATAATAATCCAATTATTTTTTAAATCCAAATTGTAGAATATCTTATTATAAAAACATTTTTATACATAAATGTACATTTTTATGAAAATACATGTTTTGTATTTTTATTGTTTAATTGTAAATTAAATTCCATTAATTGTGCTAATCTTATTTGATAAAATAGTTTAATTTTTTAATAATACTTATTTATATTATTTAATATGGTTAAATTAATTTTTTTCACAATGAATAAAAGTAAACGTTAAATATTTTGAAAACAATATAGGTTTGAATTTTTTTACTAGGGGCTATAATATAGTGACACGTGTTTTAAATTACCTAAAGATATCCATTATCCTTTATTGTGGTGTTCGAATATGAATATATTTAACGAATCATATTATTTGTTAATACATAATTAAATATTTTGGATACCATGATTTAATTTTGAGGAGATATGTTATATTTTTTAAAAATTAAAAGAAATTTTTGTGCAGTTTCCATTATTATTATGGTTGGAAGATTAGATTTAGATTTCTCATTCTCCAAAGGCCTAAAAACATTTTTTTTATTATTTAAAACGAAAAATGTTTTTGTAAAAATGTATTACTTGGTTTCAATTTAAAATTATATTTATACCTATATCATACATTTTCCTGAAAATATGTTATCTTTTGTTTTGTCTTCTTAAAATAATGGCAATTTCTTCTAAAATTAAAATTTTAACCTATAAAAATTTGTTATTAATTTGGAATCATAATTTTAAAATTAATTTATATGTCATTTTTATTTTTTATCATATAACTTTGTCATCATACTAAAAAGTTGAGTTATCAAAGTTATTATTATAATTAGATTAAATTGGATTATGTAGGATTAATTGAAAAAAAAATTCAAAAAAATTTCTAAATTTTATTGTCTAAGTTTACATAGAAAATAAAACATAATATAATTTTATTATGCCATTGATCCACTTTAATATATATATATATATTAATCTTTTATTTAATTCCATGTATATAATTCCAAAACTTTATAAATTGGAACCTCCTCTTCTCTCTTCCTTAATGATTTTGAGACCTCTATATTATAAAATCCTTACCAAAATATAATTATCCATACTTACCTGCATCTTAAACATTCATGTATGATTACAAATATATCGTAGAATGGATTTAGGTATAATCATAATGAAATTATATAAAGAAGATGTATAGTTATTAACCGTGAGATTTCATTTTATTTCAAATTTTACCACATTTAAATATTATTAAAAAAAGTTAAAATAATAACATAATTATATTAAATTTACTAATTTGATATTATATTAAAGGGATAATATATTTCTATATAATCTAACATAAAATGTAACATGAATCTATCTTTTGTTTATACAAAATACTACTATATAACAAAATGATATAATTCATTTCAATGACTAACCCAGTCAACTAAATAAAATGATATATTTAATAAATAAAATAAAATATTTATCTAATAATTATCAATATATATGGATAATATAACATCAATATTTTTACTTTCTAATCCATAAAGAAGGATAATTTGATTATTGCATATGTGTGGATCCTGACCTCAACGAAATGATATGATTTTTTTCATCAAGACATTACATGAATTATATATACAAGTTTATTTAAATACAAAATAAAATATTGACTATATAATAATAATTTTATAATATTTAATAATACTAACATTCTTTCCCTTATGCTCTTTTAATAATGAAAACATTAATCATTGCTATGTATGATCTATCTACTCCATTAACATACCATAATTAGTTTTTCATAACCATATCTAATGTTTGATCTTATAGTAATTATTAATGAATAAAATTAATCATTATTTAAATATTATTATTCTAGGGATGATAGAATAATTAAAACATTTTCTATAATAAAACATACAAAGTAATATTGGACATATGTGTCTAAAGTCATAAAAACAAAGAATGTTGAATTACAAAATTCCAAAATTAAAAACTTCTTGGATTGTACTGAAAAAATGGTTTAATCATAATTTATTAATCATAGATAAAGTTCTTAAAAATACAAATAGATGATCATTATAACACCCAAAAAAATCAAAAACAATTAATTTTTAATCAATAGTGTGTATGAAACATAAGTAAAACATTATGCAAGAATATAACATCCTGAGAAATTATGATATATTTAATATTTTAAATAAATTTATTCTATTTTATAAATTAATAATTGATGAAACATCGAGTGAGCTTTGATTATACAGAACAACAAGTTTCATCGATAGTATGTGTTATACTAATGAGTGAGTTTTACTGAAAATATATTGACATGATTATTTAAAATGAGAATTTCTCATAGTCATTAAATTTGTAGTCATTCATATGATTATCTATATTTGTAAACTATATGTTATAATTACTTTTTTACTAATAGATTAGAAAAGAATATAAAGACCAAAAAAATATGAATGAATTTTTTTTAATAAATAACTATTTTAATGAGTTGTATGAAATTTATATTAATAAATTAAATTAATTACTATTATTATAATTTAATAATGAAGTTTATAATTTTTTTGACATTTATACAAAATATTTTATATTAATATGATAAGAACCAGTCTAATTCTATAAAATAACAAACATGATTTTTCTAAATGTAAGTTTCCACCTTATAATGGTGAACATGTTGTAAAACTAAATTTTGAAAATTTAATAACTTTTATTTGATAAAATAAACATAATTTTTGAAATCGTAATATCAAAACTACATTGAAAGGGTTTTTTAAAATTTTCAACATAGATTTTTTTGATGATTTGTGAAGAATGTGGAATTTTAATTGTAAACTCAATTATGATCTAAATAATTTAAAATTTTAAAATATATTGTAAATTTATTTCAAAGTAAAATTAGACCAATTAATATATATTAATCAAATTTAGGTTATTGGAATAATTATTTTATAAACTATAGATACAAAAATTTAGTAATATTTTGACCATTATTTCTTCAAAACCCCACTTCTTCACCGTGTATTTGGATTAATTTGAATTTAATTTCATCTAATTTTGTGGATAGAATTGTGTAAAATTTATTAAGTATTTTGATTCATAATAATTTATAACATATAATAAGGTCAAATAAATTTTTTACCTAAATGATTATTGAAGGACATTAAAATTAATTATTTTGAATACGTTGAAAATGAGTTCACTTAGTTGTAAATGTTAAAAGATAAGGTCTATGAATGACTTAAATTATTTCCAATACACATTGTATGGAAATATTTTACTGTTAATCCTTCATCAATTGAATTGAATGAATTATTTAAACCATAATTTGTTAAATGTATTGGTAAACCTATCATATATTAAAATATGCCAAGTGTGTCATCTTCCTCACCTATAAAAGGGACCTCACTTTCACCTATTATTTACACTCCCAAACAATATTAAATTAGCCAATACCACAAAATTAACTCAGTAAAATCACTCCTCTAAAACTATATTCAATATAATATTTATAAACACATCTTTATAAGGAATTACTGAAAACCTAAGGAGGATACCCGAAGAAGAGGTAATGCTATTCAAAAAGTGATTTCATATTTTTTCCTTCTACAACTCCTTTAATTCTTAAAATATCATAATTATATAATTAACATAGTATCTTAAATATACTAATATATATTTATGTTAAGGGTATGACATAGAAATTCACACACTTCCAACAACTATGTGATAAATTCATCATTCTGGTGTATGACTAACTACAGCCACCTGAACAAATGTCGTTTTTTTTCCATTAAAAACAATCAATATTGTTAAAAATGATGGATATATAGTTTATATGTTATATATATTATATATTTTATGTTTTTATGTTTTTTTAATTATTATACTATATATAATGTCATAGTTTCCAATTTTTTTGGAATACGATAATGTCGCTCGTGTGTATGGCGGACTAGCCACACACAAAATGATAGATTCATTATCGTTTTTCATGGAATGTAATAAGGTTAAGGATTATATTAATAAAAATAATATATATAAATAAAATAAAAATTATTCTAAAATGAAAAAAATATATTTTTACAAAATTAACACTACTTTTGTTAAATTCGTCAATAAAATAGAATCAACGTTCACGAATATGCACAACATACATTATCCTTGAATGATGTATTTTATTTTATATAACCAAATTTTATAGATTAATATAAATACAAATAATCTGAATACATATGATATATATAAATCATTTTTTACACTGTTAATATTATGAAATCCTGATCTATAAAAGAGGAATGAAAAATAACAAGTCAAAACAAGCAGGAAAAAGAATTCTAGTAACAACCAAATTTATAATAATAATAAATGATTATTAACAAAAATGTGATATGATCTTCTAAAATAAAATATATTATATCATAAATATTAATATGGTTCTGGTATAGTACATACACATTCATAAAACCATTATAAAAGAGTTCAAAGGGCGCTTAAGAAAAAGGGGATGTAAGGTAAGGGATTTCGTAAACAAATTTCCACTCATTTTGTTAAACATCTAGACCCATGATTATGTCATTATAAGATTATGTGTGTAATGAATTTAAAAAATATTTTGTTTTATATTTACATCTGTTATGTGTATTTATAGAATATTCACATTATTGAATCATATATTAATTCTCACTTCAACGTTCTATTCAATTTAAGGGTTTATTTATTATCTCATTCAAACTGAGATTTTTTATTATTGAAAATTAGTTGAAGAAAATCACATGAATTTATTCAAATAAAACATTACATTATATTATCAAAATTTTATTAATGATCTTTTTTCATTTAAGAGTATCATTTTTCATTGATTTGGTATGTAATTGTTTTTTAAAAATTTATTCATGAAAACCCAACTTCATTTTAATATTTGGTTTGACATGTTTTCCCCCAAAATCTATGTATTTTAAAAATTATTTAAATAAATGTTAAAAAAAATTAATAAATGATTTATTAATGGTATTTTCAATGTTTATTAATTATTCTAAAAAAATCAATGAAATATTAGTCTCATTTTTGAAATAATTCATGTTAGAGTTTTAAAAAATGTTAAATGAATCGTTGTTTTAACATGTAGAACATTAATGCAATTTACATCTATAATATCCCCAGAAATATTTTTGTGATTATTTTATAATTTTCATATTTTATTTTCAAATAAATAAATATTTAATATTTTTTCTCAAATTTTATTTTTAAATTTGATTTTCAAATAAATGTGGACTAAAAATGATTTTCAAAATGAAAAAGATATTATTATCAAAAAAATATTAAAGATATTATATTTTATTTTTATAAATATATGAAATAAAATATTTATTATTACTCTAATGTGTATATATTTAATTTTTACTACCCTTAGTCATTTTTCACATAGTTTTTTCTATCTTTTAGATAAAAATGTGTTAAGATTCACTTCGTTTTTTCATTAACTTTTCACATTTATTTGGAAAATACATTTTCAATAAATGTAAATATTATTTATCATGGATAAAGTAATTTCCAAAACCAACTAAAATGTTTACATATGATATTTACATTTATTTTATTTAATGAATTAGATAAATATTGATAAATTTGTATCCATTATGGAATACATATATTTGATAAGATAAATAGTTTATGAGTTAAATAGATGATTAATTATATGTGAATTAATTAGACATTTATTAATGGGATACGGACCATTTAATGTACACCCATCATTGTATCAGTAGTATTATAAGATGAAGTATTATGGACACAAACACATTGGGATTATATGAAATATTTTTGTGAATTATCTTTTGAAAGGTCATAATAGTTGAATGTATTAAAACCTATTGTATAAGGAATTTTTAGTAAAAGTATCATGTATTTGACAAACATGATGTCCAATAATTAATTAATGCCTACATCTTAAATTTGGATATTAATATCTATGATATTTTCATTTTAAAAAAATATATTGATTCAGTTTTCTCTCAGTTTGAGGACAAAATCAAATGTGTTTTTAGTTATTTAACTCTCCATATTGATTATAAATTGTATTATAATGATTTTAATGTTATTTAAATTTCACATGTTTCTATTATTTTCCATTCTATATTATTTACGCATATCCTTCCAAATTTATTGATTACATGGAATGTGTGTTGAGTTATTTAACTTTCCATATTGATTATGATCACTGATTAATTATTAATTAAAATTTACTTATCAAAGACTATGAATTTTTGTTCACCCTGATTTTCATTCATCTCACAAGGATTACAAGTAGTTTACTCTGACAATATTTAGGGATATGCTATAAGAAATAATTTTATTCTTTAATAGTAAAAGAAAAAATAAATTATGTTGTTCGTTGGGTATTCAATTGTAATATCAGACTAATGTATGTATCAGGTTTCCCATGACGACTAAACTATTAAGTCCTTTATGAAATAATTTCCTTATATGTTTTTCCAATGTAATGGGAGAAGGTACAAGCTTTAGGTTAATAGGGTCAGGGATGCTATAGTTCATTTTAGATCATATTTAGTAGAAATAATGAGAACTATAAATATGGAAAATAGAATAGAGAACATATACCAACAATACGGCTAAGGATAAGTATATAATAATATACCAATTAAACAATGTCTGTGATTTTGATATTATCTAAGCCATAATATTTTATGTTTTGTATTTTATTAGTTTTGGGATTATAAATTATATTTCATAATGATATGTAATAATGTATTATATTTTTTAATTTAAAAATATTGTATATTAGAAGAAATTTGAACTCACCAAATCTCATTATCTGAAGAGTTAGAATGATAGTGTATTTTACGGGCTTTACCCAATAATTCCAATGGAACTAGTATCCAAAGAAATGGTCTTCATATGATGTCATAATATTAGGTGATAACGAGACATGAAATGATTTATCCTGAAATTATAGATTCATATGGAAGAATGAGAAAATAGGATGTCTTGGAAAATGATGGATAAATTTATGAATGTAAGGAATGATTTTCCCACATGTAATAATTTTATAAAGAAACATATTGATTTATGGTTAATATTAAAAGAAATATTTAACAATTATGGATGAAAATGTAAAATTTATCAGGTCTAAAAGGTAATGGAATAATTTTTTTTAATATAAAATGCGTAAATAATAATGATTTGGGGAACTTGAAAAATAAATTCCCCACTAGTGAAATGAATACACATCCAAAGAAGCTAAGGAATCTAGGTCAGGCAAATTCTCTTGATACAACTAAAGATGAATAATTAATTTTGATGGGGTTTTATTCATGAATTGGGTCATTTGGGTATTTTTTCAATGATTTATTGGTTATAAGAATCAGAAAATATATATTTATTGTACCAAAGTTATATTTAATTAAGTATTCTATATCACACATGGAATATTATCCGTAACCAAAAAATTATTCGGTGACACATTGAACGTTAAGGAAAACATATTATTTAGGGAAATACAACCATTATTATGTTCATAAATATTTTATAATGGTGTTTTTATAAAGAGACGATTGAGAATGATACTGTGTTTTTGATATTACCGACTACCTTGTAACTAATTAATCATTTTTCTCAAAAAGTGGTTTTGTTATAATTGATTGAGATTAAAACATTTGGGAATTTATTTTATATATCCAATAAAATATTAATAAAATATTAAATAAGGAAGAATATATGTTTTCAATATGTTTTTATTATAATTCAAGTTATTACCTTGTTTTACAGAATTCATGATGATGATATTTATATGTATGAAATATGCTATTTAATAAATAATATATTTTATCTAGGGAATATAATGTTTATTTTGTAACATTCCTACCAAATATGGATAGAATTATTATAAGATGAGATTTACTGTTAAATATTTTTTTTATTGATTAAGATGAAATTTTGGTGTTGTTGGATAACATTTTATAATCAATTTATTTATAGTAAAGATAAAAGGATCATCTAGTTTATCATTTATGTATCCTATGATCTCGTGAATGGAAATTTTAGTAATTCATTAATTAAAATTAATTTTTTGGATATTCATGTCCTTGAAAAGAAATAAAACCATATATAATGGATGAAATTATTATTTTGAAATAAAAGTATTTCAAGAAATTATATTTCTTTATATACCTAGGTAGTAAAAGAATTGTCAACCATATGAAAAATGGTATTCCAATAAAATATTATTCTATTACAATCATTATTAATGATATCCCTGACCATTTATCACATATAATATTTATTTCTTTGAGCCCATAAAATTTACCTTCATCATTAACCTTCTTAATTAATAAAATAAATCACTCTCTTTAAATATTTTTAATTTTCCTCTATGTTCAAATATTCAACTTCCACTAATGTTATCATTCATAAATAAACTACTTATATGTTATTCTACAAGACGATTGTATTTCTTATTTTTTATTATTTAGAGGATATATTTCAACACTTTTGTGATTTGTGTTTTAAAAAAATTGATTTTAATATATCAATCCTTTAGTTACTAGGATCGAGTATAATTTATGACGGAAGACTTTATATAATGTGGTGAGAATTTAACACCATAAAAATCATAATAGAATTTTTTTTATTCATTAGAATGTATTAAATGAAAAAAAAATTATGAAGGAATATTACATCATGATACTTTAAAATAATTTACAACATTAAATAAACTCAATCTATTCTATTGCTTTCAATTCACACAATACTATGTTACCATGTATTGCAAACAAAAATTAGGTTCTTTGTAATATTTCATTACATGCAAGACTCAGATTTACATAATACTATTAATATCATTCTTAAAAATGAAATTTATATCAAATACAATAAATTGGTGTTTATGATTATTATTTTAATATTATGAAAATATATTATTTAATAAATTACTTATAAATTGATTAGAAATGAATATAATTTCATGTTAAATATCATTGAAATGTTTTTAAAAACAATTTTATGAACCAAATGAAATCTATATTAATAAATTAAATAAATTAATATTATTATATTATATTAATTAGATTTTTAATTTATTTCATTAATAAAATATATCAGATAGGAATAAGATATGAAAAAATCCATGTCACCAATCAAATCGATTTTTTAGACGTATGTTTTGGAGCCTTTTAATAGAAAAGTTGTCTTAAAACCAAATTTTTTAATTTTAATAATTATAATTTTTGAAAAGAAACATTGTAACCAAAATCTTAATTTAGAAATTATCTTATTTTGAATTTCTTATATTTTTAGGGGAAGCTTCTTTTTTGGAATAGTGAAAAATGTTAAATTGTAAGGGAAAACTTATTTTTCATCAAAATAAATTATAATGATAAATTTTATATTAAATTAGTTAAAATGTAAATTTAGATCAATTATATATCACTTAATATGATTTTTTTATTAGAAAAATTGTTATATTAAATTTATAAATGGAAACTAACTAAACATTTGATATATTTCACCTAAAAATCTACTTTGTTACCACCTATGTGGGATTAATTTTAAATAATCTCCATCTACATATTTAAATTTATTTTGGAAAAAAGGATTCCATATTTGTTTTAAAAATAATTTATAATTTATAATAATGTATTATTATTATTAGAAAAAATTTATTAGTGAAAAGAGTTGAAATAAATAGAATTTATTAGGGTAAAATGAGATTACTTAGAGGTAAAACATAGAATATTTGGTGTATAATTTAAAAAAAACATGATTAAATCCAAGGGGATAAGTCTATTTCAAAATTAATCTATCATAGATCTAATTGTATTAATAAATATGACTTTTATATAAAAAATTATTTCACAAAAAAAACATATATTCCAATGTTTATGGTGTGTCCTACTCCCCACCTTCAAAATCGAACTCACTCTCCCCCATTATTCACACTCTCAAATCACATTGGTTGTTTCGATACCTAGAAAATTCCCTCCACAAAATACCTATCGTAATCATATATTCTATATTTTGGGAATACATACATCATAGGAATGCATTAGTCTAATCCTAAGGTGGATAAAAGAAGAAGAGGAAACGTTTTTCTAAAAGCATTTGTGGTTTATTTCGTTGTCCAACTCATTAAATTATCTTAAATAATGAATATATAATAAACTAAGTATATTATGTATAATAATATTATTATGTGAAGGATATGACCAAATAATTCACATAATTCAATCAAATATACCATGATATTGTTGTTCGTGTGTACAGAGGACTAACCCATCACGAACCGACAACACTTATTTTTTTATTACAGAATTTCTAGCTCAGTAATAATGATATATATAGAATATTTATATTATATATATGAAATTTAATATGTTTCTATTATGTATAAATTAATATATTAAACATACATTCTTGTTTTCCATTTTTTGGGAATTGGATAATGTCACTATTGTTTATGAAAAATTATCATCTCATGAAGTTATGTGATTCATTTAAACGTTACATGGAATGTATTAAATATAGGATTAATAAATATGTGTTATATATATATAATCATAATTAAATGAATATATATTTATATATATTTCATATATGTTTTTCCATTAAATATGCTATGAAAATGGAAAAAAAATTCATGCGTATGAACGACCTATTGTCTCCATGAACGGTGTATTTCATTTCCTATCACCATATTTTATGGATTACTATAAATACATATATAATCAAAATATAGGAAATTTATATAATTTTCTAAAGTATTTAGTTTATTGAATAATGATCTAAAAATGTGAAACAAAAAATAATAAGTCCAAACATAGTTGAAAATAGGGAAATTAACACCATTAACAATGAAAATAATTAATGATTATAAAAAAAATTGTTGATAATATTTTATTGAAGAATCATACATGTTATTATACATATTATTATGATTTTTTATGTGTAAATAACATATTTTAAAACATTTTAACTGAGTTTAGAGAGTGTTTAATGAACATAAAGCAAAATATAATGGATTTAATAACTAAATTTCTACTCATTGGGTTAAACATATTCAATAGATATTATTTTAGGTTACAATGTTTATTTTATAGATATCTAATTTTATTGTTTTTATTTAAACATGTTTTATATGTATTTATATTTGATACACATAAAAGAATAATTTATTAATTATCACTTCAATGTTATGATCATTTTGATTTTTTATTTCAAAACCCCATTCCATTGAAGATTGTTTATTCCTGGATATGTTTTAGTGGAAATTTCAATTCCATTTAATAAAAAACCCATTAATTTTCTTATACTATTGTTATAAATGAAATTATTACAGTAATAATATTGTTATAAACTCTTTCATACTTAAATTATTATAGAAAATGTTTTCAATAAAACAATATTTCATTTATCTCTTCAGTTAAAAACATTTTTTCCACTAAAATAATATATTTTGAAATTATTTTTGTACATTTTCAACAAATTAATGATTATTTATTAATTTAATTTTCACCAATTTTTACTCATTAAATACTTCTTCAAAGAAATAATTATTTGCTTTTGATAAAATTATCCATTTTACATTAAGTAAATAATTAAAAGGAATCATTATATTAACGTGTATTGAATGAATTGAATTTGATTCCATGAGGGACAATCAACAATTTCAATTTTATTTTTTATGATTCAAATGTTATTTATTATAAAAATCATTTTCAAAATCATTTCAAAAAAATAATTTTTAAATGTGATTTTCAATAAACAGGATTCTCAAAATTTTTTCCAATACTAATGTAATTTATTCCTTTGGAATGTTTTTAAATATATTTTATGGTATTTATATTCTTCAATGGAAGAACCCTTTATTTTTTACCGACAAAATTTGAATTTTATTATTAATACCCTTAATTGTTCTTTGTATGGTCCACAGAATTTATAGACAATCACATTCATGATTAATTATTTATTTCATTAACATAACATTGAATTATTATTTTTTTGGTGGATATTATGTTTCCAGTAAATGTAAATATTATTTATGATGGTTACGTTTATTTCCTAAACCATATACCTTTTTTACATATGGTGTTTAAATTGATAGTTATTCATTTAATAGTTATATTATTGAAAATATATAACTTTTCAAAGTCGTGTTATTTGATAAGGCACATGGTTACTATGTTGAATCAATTATTTGATATATATATATATATATATATAAGAAATTCATAGTATATATATTTTACATCCTAGGTATTTATAAAATAATAAATTTCATACCTATTAATATTATTAAATAATATATTCAATTTATGTTAATTGGATGCTTTTTCTAAAAGTGTACTAAACACACAACAAAAGGCTTCTCTTAAATCTTATGTTGCCCACAAAATATAGTTATACAGAAGAATAATAAATTATTATTATTATTATTATTATTATTATTATTATTTTAAATGGTAGTTAACACCAAGTTGTTTTATTAAGGAGAATAAACATAACTAACTACATTATGATTGCACATGTTTGTTAAATGTTTTCACATTTATCCAATAAAATGTTCAGGCTTTAAATGCAAACGAATCCATTTTTAAACATAAAATTCTTCAATTTTTTATAATGTTAGTTTTACCACCTTTAAATGGAAATTTTTTAGGTATAGTTTTTGTAAATTTTACATATTCTATTTGAAAATATGAACATAATATTTGAATGTGGAACTTCAAAATTTTCGTTGAATGAAATTTTGGTATTATTCTGATAAAATTTATAATTTAATGAATTGTGAAAAATATTAAATTTAAATTCAAAACTACATTTTTGTATAATTTATTTATATGGATATATTAATTTTTTAATCTCTTTTAATGTGTATTTGAATTATATTTTTATCATTTAATCCAATTTTTTTCATTGGATGTAATTTCACAATAAACAATAGACATAATTACATGTCAATATTTTTATAGTCTTTACTTCTTAAAATCCCGCTTTCTGGTTTTTGAAATTCAAATTAATTTTAAATTAATTCATTCCAATTGTCTTTTTTGAATTTTGATAAATGGATTCCATATTTGGAATTATAAGGTCAAATGTTTTTAAATAGGTATGTTTTATTATTTGACATTATGAATAGTAATAGTAGTAATTATTTTTATTGACCATGATTAAATGGAAAATCATGTAAATTAGGGTAAAAAATAATATTATAATAACATAAAACCCATTAAAATGTGTCTTAATTATATTTTATGAGATATTATCAACCATTAGAATCATTGGGCCTATTTTAGGACCCCTTGGAGCCACAAGGGTGTGATAATGACTTGGTCTAATAAATTATTTAAATTCAAGAGAGATATAACAAAAACATCAATCTTTTTACTAAAATGATTTTACTATAGGGTTATATAACCGATATATTTGACTATAAATAGTTATCAGAAAGATAAAAATACATCCAACATCATGGGATTTTATTTATATTTTTTATACATTATATAAATTAATTTATTTACAATACAACGATGATGCAGTGATTACCGTACCAATAAAATATTCAAATAAATGATATTATAAATGTTAAAATAAATGTTATTTGAATATATTAATTTAATACCTGATTTTTTTACATGAAATTTACGTGTGAGGGATAATTTAATATATTTGGTTTGAAGTAATCATGTTTTTAGGTCTTTAACATCTATCACATACTAAATAGTATAAAAATTGATATAAACATGTTTTTAAATGAAATTATATTTTATTATATGATATAATCATCCTCAAATAGAAGATTTAGAAAATTGAATTATATAATGTAATTAACGATCCACTTGTGGTTCTCTTGGAATTTTATTGTAACTATAGAGACCATATATTTTAAAAATTCAAGATGACATGGTATGAATTTAGTTTTTATCAAAGGGTTAAATCTAAAATATAAGGTTAATTTTGTGACATAATATTTTATTAAGCATATTGGATGAGATATTTGACCAAAAATAATCTTATCAAATAAAGATATCTATTTTTAACTATTATAATTCGATAATACATTTTAAATAAAATAACATTTTATGAATTTCTTAATGTTCCCCACATCCTCTTATAAAAGGTCACCACCTCTACCCACATGTTGACACCACTCAATCCTAATGGGACACTGAACATTTGCTCAAATAATATTGCACCATTTATAACATCCTCATCGAAGCCTTAACATGGGTACATTGAAATTCAATGAAGCATTTTGGCTTAAATCCAAAGGAGTTACCAGATTTAGAGTTAACATCTTCTCTCAGACTCTTTCATTTATTTTCTTTCTTAAACCTCCAATCCTCTCTTTATAACATTATTTTTTTTAAACCAGTATCATAAATATTCTATGATTTTTTTATGCTATGATTTAGATCTTAAAATACACACACCTCTATCTAATGGATATAAAATTTAATGTTTTTATGTATGACAGATGACTGCCACACAAAACGATGATTGTTCAATTATCTCCTACCACCCCTCATGGTATCCATTATGATAGAAATGTATTTATGTATGATATATATTATACTCTTATATTCCTTATTATTTAGAATTTTTTTGGAATATACCAATACTAGAAATGCATCATTTCCCAACGGTTTAGAACTGTTTGGAACGGCTGCAGAACCGTTGGTATATGTTATTCCAACGGTTCTGCAAACCATAGAGAAGTAAGGCATTGGGAAAAGCTTTTCCCAATGGTTTATAGTGAACCGTTGGGATAGGGTGGAGAAAAATTACCCTATACTGATGGTTCTAGAAAACCGTAGGGAAATCTTTTTCCCAATGGTTGTAAACTATCGGGATAGAGTGCTGAAAATTACCATGTTTTTCCCAACGGTTTGCCAAAACCATTGGGTAAAAACCCGAGATCTCTTCTTTCCCAATGGTTTAGAAACTGTTGGGAAAGTATTTTACCAATGCTTCTATGAACCTTTGGTAAAACAAAACCCAGACATGCTATGCCAACAGTTTCAAACCATTGGCATAGCCACTGCTGGGGAAAATTGCACAGCAGCTCTGCAATTTTCTCAGCACCTCTCCAATTTGCCCACCGGCTCTCCACTTTTCCCACCATCCCTCTCATTTTCAATCCGATTATTGTACCTGCAATAAACTAACACATACATATACAATTATTTTACCTGCAATAACCAACAAACAATTACATATAGAGAACAAATTCATACACATTTAACATATAATGCTGGAACTATACACATCCATAATTAAATTAGAATTCATAACGTAATTATAAACATACAAAATTCATTTATAATTCAATTTAAAATTTATATGACAATTATATGTGGAATCCAAAATTAAATTCATAATTTGATCGGTTTTTTGTAAACCATATATTTTTACGTGAAATGATGTCCATTTTAAAAAAAATACATACACCTGGAGTGCTACCGGCCACACCGCACTTTTTATTGAGGCGAGGTTGACTCGTACATGTCACATATGACCCATTGATCGTTGTGCTAATGTATCAACACAATCCGAATGCGTTTGGAAGGTTTTTTATTTGTCAGTTGATGTTTTTCAATTAGAATTACGTATTTTTAAAACATAAGGCACACTTTCAGTCGTGTCGGCCACACCGCGTCTTAGATTGAGGCGGGGTTTATTCGTACACGTCACATATGACTGATGGATTGTTCTCCTAAAGTTTCAATGGAATCCAAATGTGTTTGGTCATTTTTCCATATGTACTTAAAATGTTGTCCATTTTAAACAAAAGAGAGCCACTTAGAGTGATTCTAGTCAAAACGTGCCTCCGATTATAGCAGGGTTGACTTGTACATGTCAAATATGACCAAGGGATCCTTGTGATAAAGTATATACACAATCCGAATGTGTTTGGTCGGTTTTCCGTATGCCAGTTGATGTTTTTCACTTCAAATGACGTCCTTTTGAAACAAAAGACAGACACTTTGAGTGGTGTCCGCCACACCGCACCTCGGATTGAGGCGGGGTTGACTCGTGCACATCACATATAACCCATGGATAGTTGTGCTAAAGTTTTGACACAATCTGAATGCGTTTGGTTAGTTTTCCATATGCCAGTTGATTATTTCAATTAAAATGACGTCCTTTTGAAACAAAAGGCAGACACTTTGAGTGGTGGCGGCCACACCGTGCCTCAGATTGAGGCGGGGATGACTCGTACACATCACATATGACCCATGGATCGTTGTTCTAATTTATCGACACAATATGAATGCGTTTGTTTAGTTTTCCGTATGCCAGATGTTGTTTTTCAATTAAAATGACATCGTTTTGAAACAAAAGGCAGACAAATTGAGTGGTTCCAGCCACACCGTGCCTCGGATTGGGGCGGAGTTGACTCATACATGTCACATATGAACCATGGATCGTTCTCCTAAATTTTAAATGGAAACCGAATGTGTTTTGTTGGTTTTCCATATGTACTTAAAATGTTGTACCTTTTAATCAAAAGATAGACACTTAGAGTGATTTCGGCCACACCGTGCCTCAGATTAAGGCGTGGTTGACTCTTATACGTCACATATGACCCATGGATCATTGTTTTAATGTATCGACACAATATGAATGCATTTGGTTGTTTTTCTGTATGCCAGTTGATATTTTTTACTGAAAATGACGTCCTTTTGAAACAAAAGACAGACACATTGAGTGGTGCTAGCCACACCGCGCCTCATATTGAGGCGGGGTTGACTTGTACACGTCACATATGACCCATGGATCATTTTGCTAAAGTATCGACACAATCTGAATGCATTTGTCAGTTTTCTGTATGCCAGTTGATGTTTTTCAATTAAAATGACATTCTTTTGAAACAAAAGGCAGGAACTTTGAGTGTTGGCGGCCACACAGTGCCTCAGATTGAGGCAGGGTTGACTCGTATGCATCACATATGACCCATGGATCGTTTTTCTAATGTATCGACACAATCTGAATGCATTTGGTATGTTTTCCGTATTCCAGTTGATGTTTTTCAATTAAAATGACGTCCTTTTGAAACAAAATGCAGACACCTTGAGTGGTGTCGGCCACACCACGACTCGTATTGAGGAGGAGTTGACTCATACACATCACATATGACCCATGGATCGTTCTCCTAATGTTTCAAGGGAAACTGAATTTGTTTTGTTGGTTTTTTGTATACTTAAATTGTTGTCCATTTTAAGAAAAAGAGAGACACATAGAGTTATTCTGGCCACACTGTGCCTCAGATTAAGGCGAGGTTGACACGTACACATCACATATGACCCATGGATCGTTGTGTTAATGTATCGACACAATCCGAATGTGTTTTTTCAGATTTATGAATGCCAGTTGATGTTTTTCAATTCAAATGACGTCCTTTTGAACCAAAGACAGACACTTTGAGTTGTGTCGGTCACACCGCTCCTCGGATTGAGGTGGGGTTGACTCATAAATTCCACATATGTCCCATGGACTGTTGTTCTAATGTATCGACACAATCCGAATGTTTTTGGTCTCTTTTTCGTATGTCAGTTGATGTTTTTCAATTAAAATGATGTCCTTTTGATCAAAAGACAGACACTTTAAGTGGTGTCAGCCACACCGCGCCTCGGATTGAGGCAGGGTAGACTTTTACACGTCACATATGACCCATGGATCATTGTGCTAAAGTATCAACACAATCGGAATGCGTTTGTCAGTTTTACGTATGCTAGTTGATGTTTTTCAATTAAAATGTTGTCATTTTGAAACAAACGGCAAACACTTTGAGTGGTGTCATCCACACCGTTCCTCAGATTGAGTCGGGGATGACTTGTACTCGTCACATATGACCCATGTATCGTTCTCCTAAAGTATCAATTGAATACGAATTCGTTTGGTCGGTTTTCCTTATATACTTAAAATGTTGTCCATTTTAAACAAAAGAGATCCACTTAGAGTGATTCTGGCCACAACGTGACTCATATTATGGCTCGGTTGACTTTTACACGTCACATATGATCCATGGATCGTTGTGATAATGTATCGACACAATCATAATGCATTTGGTCTCTTTTCCGTATGCCATTTGATATTTTTCACTTAAAATGACATTCTTTTTAAACAAAAGACAGACACTTTGAGTGGTGCCAGCCACACCGCACATCGGATTGAGTAGGTGTTGACTCGTACATGTCACATATGACCCATGGATCTTTTTGCTAAAGTATCGACACGATACGAATGCGAATGTCAGTTTTCCATATGCTAGTTGATGTTTTTCAATTAAAATGACGTCCTTTTAAAACAAAAGAGATACACTTTGAGTTGTGGTGGCAACACTGTGCCTTGGATTGAAGCGGGGTGGACTCGTACATGTCACATATGTCCCATGGATCGTTGTGCTAAAGTATCGACACAATTCGAATGTATTTGGTTGGTTTTCTGTATACCAGTTGATGTTCTTGAATTAAAATGACGTCCTTTTGAAACAAAAGGCAGACACTTTGAGTGGTGGCGGCCACACCGCGCCTCGGATTGAGGCGGGGTTGACTGGTACACGTCACATATGACCCATGGATCGCTTTTCTAATGTATTGACACAATCCGAATGCGTTTGGTCAGTTTTCCGTATGCCAGTTGATGTTTTTCAATTAAAATGACGTCCTTTTGAAATAAAAGGCAGACACTTTGAGTGGTTGCGGCCACACCGCACATTGTATTTAGACGTGGTTGACTCGTACACGTCACATATGACCCATGTACCATTGTTCTAATGTATCGACACAATCAATATGTGTTTGGTCGCTCTTCCATATGTATGTTGATGGTTATCAATTAAAATGACGTCCTTTTGAAACAAAAGGCAGACACATTGAGTGGTTCCGGCCACACCGCACCTCGGATTGAGGAGAATTAACTCTTACATGTCACATATGACCCATGCATCGTTCACCTAATGTTTCAATGGAAACCGAATGTGTTTGGTCGGTTTTCCTTATGTACTTAAAATGTTGTCCATTTTATGAAAAAGAGAGTCACTTTGAGTGATTCTGGCCACAATGTGACTCAGATTAAGGCGGGGTTGACTCATACACGTCACATATGACCCATGGATCGTTGTGATAAATTATCGACACAATCCGAATGTGTTTGGTCGGTTTTCGGTATGTTAGTTGATGTTTTTCACATAAAATGACGTCCTTTTGAAACAAAAGACAGACACATTGAGTTGTGGTGGCCACACCACACCTTAGATTGAGGCGGGGTTGACTCGTACACATCACATATGACCCATGGATCGTTGTTCTAATGTATCGACACAATACAAATGCGTTAGGTCAGTTTTCCGTATGCGAGTTGATGTTTTTCAATTAAAATGAAGTCCTTTTGAAACAAAAGGCGGACACTATGAGTGGTGGTGGCCACACCACACCTCGGATTGAAGAGGGGATGATTCTTACACGTCACATATGACCCATGGATCGTTCTCCTAATGTTTCAATGGAAACCAAATGCGTTTGGTCGGTTTTCCGTATGTACTTAAAATGTTGTCCATTTTATGAGAATCCTCATGTGTCTATTAGTGGAATGGTATTTACATAAAATCTTGTGGATAATTATATAAAATATTTTTATATCATTCTTAGTATGAGGGGCTGTGCGGGGGGCTGTCCGGGGGTGTTCGGGGGGTTGTCCGTGGTCCAAGGAGGAGGGTGGGGGGGCTGTCTGTGGGGCTGTCTGGGGGCTGTCCGGGGCTGTTCGGGGGGTTGTCCGGGGTCTAAGGAAAAGGGTGGGGGCTATCCAGGGGGCTGTCTGGGGTGCTGTTCGGGGGATTGTCTGGGGTCTAGGGAGGAGGGTGGGGGGGGGGGGGCTGTCCGGGGGCTGCCCATTGGTGTTCGGGGGGTTATCCGGGGTCCAAGGAAGAGGGTGGGGGTTTGTCCGGGGGGCTGTCTGGGGGGGCTCTCCGAGGGCTGTCTGGGGTCCAGGGAGGAGGGTGGGGGGGCTGTCCGGGGGTCTTTTCGGGGGGCTGTCCGGGGGGTGTTCGGTGGGTTTTCTGGGGTCGAAGGAAGAGGGTGGGGGGGCTGTCTGGGGGGCTGTCTGGGGGGGCTGTCTGGCGGGGCTGTCCGGGGTCCAGGGAGGAGGGTGGGGGGTTTTCCAAGGTCCAGGAAGGAGGGGGGTTCCCAAACACACAACCACTAAAAGAAAACAACTTCCATAAAAATAGATAATAAATAAAAATAACTCAACTCCAATACTATACTACGAGTCTAGATAAAACCAACAACTAGAATAGATTAAATATAAAATCCCAGTAATATCAGTCAAAAATGTAATGGATCAACTTGCCTCACATAACCATCACCATCATCATCATCACCCTCGTCCTCGTCCCCATCATCGTCCTTGCCCCCCTCGCCCTCGCCCTCCTCCTCGTCCTCGCCCACCTCCTCGCCCTCACCTCCCGCCTCACCCTCCTCTTCTCCCTCCTCTTCCGCATCAGGCTCCTCGCCATCATCATTATCAAGATGGACATCGTCCTGACCACCACTAGAACTACCACCTGGTGTACCGTATATAGAACTTATCGATGACATATACTCATCAAAAGATGGGATGGCCTCTGCTGGAAGTGTAGGACATAGAACTTCAATAAATTTCATAAACGCAATATTTTGGATATTGAGGGCCTCTAAAGTAGACTGTTACAAATATAAATATATCATTAAGTTAAAAAATAGATATTAAAATATAAATTCAACAGATTAAAACATACAATCTGCTGCTAAGTCGCTTCGTTGATGGCACTTCCATCCTTTTTCCGTCTACTCGAGCAAAACAGTTTTTCTCGAGGCACACGTCATTCAATATTTTGTATTTACCTCTACAATGACATTGAAAACCAAATTTATATGAAAATATTAGCAAAATATTAAATAATTGAGGAAAAAAAACAATGTGTAAGTCTTAAAGAAAACTTATAAACAATTGTCATACCTGCTTCCTCTCATGATCAGGCATCGTAGTGTGTCCTAGTGTGTGGAGGTAATTTTTTGTATCAATGTTCTTTTTATTTTTTCCAGATGATTCCAAAATAAAATTCGAAAGTGCAACAAATAATATTAATGCAAAACATGAAATTTATTATTTAAATACCTCAAATGTTATTAATACCTTAAATTGGGTACTCGTCCAATGAGTAATCATCAGACGATACTGCTCTATAGGAAAATCATCCTCCACTGGTACTGCCTCTAACTCAGTGCCAACTCTAGAAACCTAGAAAATATAAAACTCATGCTTGTAGGCTCTCCAAAGCTCGCTTAAATCCTTTAGACATTCCGGTCATGAACCCTCACCATCGAGAAAATTAAATCGAAGCTGAAATCAAAATATTAATTCATATATATAAAAAAATAATTCATGGCATTAAATAGAACAGATTTTTTTACCCATATCTCTACCCAAGATCTATCCTTAACCTCATGTGGAAAATATCTCTACGATAGTGGGCTTAAGGGAATGATGTCAGAGTATTTGGAAAGCGTCGCCAAAAAATTCCGACATTGCTGCCCTGTTTTCTCAACCATTTGGTTGTCTTCATTATAATACACCATAACCTATGGGTGGAGGTTCCACACCGAATGCATGCGTGTACGCCCCCGCCCACACCTCATGTCAGTAGATGTATCTGTCATGAAATAAAAAAAATATTTTATCAAAACATGTTATAATGAAAATAAATATTGCTATAAAAATTTGTTAGGGTTCTATAAATATGCATGTGCCAGTCTGATCGCTGAGCGCCGCTGGATCCATAGAAAATAATGAAACACCTTGTGCTGGAACAGGAGTCGAAGACGCTAGAATATAGACTCTCGGAGAGATAGAAGTAGAAGGAAAAGAAGATGGGATAACTGTCTGACCGGATGCTGACTTGGGAGTGGGAATCATCATGGGATGTGAAAATAATGGGCCAGAAGATGCCGAAGGTAGCGAAAACATGGGAGGCCTAAATATCCCATGTGTCCCTAACAACACACAGGGATCATAATGTGTGAAGTATGACATGTTTGTGGGAGGGGAAAGGTCTATTCGGGTACGCGCAGCTGCTCGTCCACCTCTGGTACGTACGAACCCTCCTCGTACCATCGGCTTGAATACTAGGACTAGTACTAGGCTCCTCGTCGAATAACTGTCGACGTATTGGTGGATTTTATGAAAAATTTTACAAAAATATTAATCACATGACATTATATATTCTTTAAATATATCAATTTGAAATAAAGTACTCACTACAGGCACTAATGATGGAACTCCCAACTCCATCATTCGACGATTGTTCTCCATCATTTTTTTCCTTCGTCTCTCTTCAATTGGCTTCATTTATTTATTTTTAAAACAAATATGTAATTAATTAGAAAATGAAAACTAATGTGTAACCCAAAAAACTAAATATATGAGGTAATAGGGGGATTAATTGGAAATTTAGCTATCAATTGTTTTAGAAGAGCTTGAATGGATTTAATAAATCATACAAGTTGTAATGTTCACCAAGTTAGAAATATTGTTTGACCATGTTTGAATACAATTCAATTCCAAATTAGAAAATGAAATTAAAATAAAAATGCAATCAATAAACATTTAAAATTCACATAACGGTCAAGTTAGATATCAATTGTTTTAGAAGAGCTTAAATGGATTTAAAAAATCATACAAGTTTTAATGTTTACCAAGTTAGAAATATTTTTTAACTATGATTGAATACAGTTCAATTCCAAATTAAAAAATGCAATTCAAATAAAACTGCAACCAATAATCATTGAAAATTCACATAACGGTCAAGTCAGCTATCAATTGTTTTAGAAGAGCTTGAATGGATTTAATAAATAATACAAATTGTAATGTTCACCAAGTTAGAAATATTGTTTGACTATGATTGAATACAGTTCAATTCTAAATTAGAAAATGCAATTAAAACAAAACTTTAACCAGTAAACATTGAAAATTCACATGACGGTCAAGTCAGCTAAAAAATATTTGTGATAAATACAAAATCAATTTGAATATTACCAACCTAAACTACCCAACTCTAGGTAAACCAAAATAATTGAGAACATGGATTAATGATTCTATATATTGTCAACCACAACTTCAGGTTCAAAATCAACTCTGAAAATTGATCTATTTGAGTCATCAAAATAAATAAATGGATTGGTTCCAATGGCACTAGAGACAGTGTCAATTCCATCATCACCATCATCAAAAATACTTCTTGGAATTACTTCAACTATGACACCAAATTCAGGTCAAAGTTGGTCTTTGACATAAAAATCATGTTTAGCCATTGATGCCAACACATATGGTTCTTCTGTAGCAATAGTGCAAGTCATATTAATTATTCGAAATCCAAAATCGTCAATAAATTTGCCATGTCTCGTCATCAAATCAAACCAATGGAATTTCATCATTGTGACTCGTCCATGAGAGTAATAATCCAGTATTATTATTTTCTCAACAACTCCATAATAACCCACATTTTCAAATCACGGTCTACTATCTGATGCACTAGCATGAAAATATGTTGTGGCAGTAACCATAACACCATCATGTTGTGTTCTCATGTTCTTTTCTCGTTCAGTGAAAATAAATTTGTACCCATTGATAACAATTGATTTACTGTCACGAACCATGGTATTAGGACCAAAAACCAAAGCTCTTATTTCCTCAGAGATAGAGTTAGAAGACAAACTCAATACCTGCAATATAAATCACTATTAAACTTAATTAAATATTGATATAATTATTTTAAACATTATTTTTTTTATACATTCAATTTTAACCAAGTAGAAACTCTTTTCTATGCAATGTCTTTCTCCTTCATAAAGATAAAGAATGTTTCTTTCTATTTATCATTATTTTATGTTCCCTGTAGATAAAGAATATGAATAGTTTAACAGATATATATGTAAGATATACATAATCAATCTAGTTACCTGATATAGTCATCAAAAAAATCATAGTTGAACAAAAATGTGCAATGTGCCATCTCCCACTCTTCATGGATTAATGTCATCAATGTATATGATCCAACACATAATCCTGTTTGAGGAAGTGATGGGAAACTGGGATCAATTTTCTCATACTATTCTTCTTCATTTCTCATTGGTCTATTCAATCTTGTGGTAAGATCAGACAAATACATCGAGCAGAAATCCATACATTCTTGAGCCAAGTAACTGTTCACGATAGAACCTTCAGGATGATTTCTGTTTTGGACATAAGACTTTAATGTGAACATATTTCTTTTAGTTGGATACATCCAATGAAAAGAAACAGCTCCTCCGAGAAGTATTTTAGTGGGAATATGGATAGTCAGGTATGACATGCATGTGAAACATGATGGAGAAAATATTTTCTCCAACTCACACAAAATTAATGGGGCATCTATCAACATTTTTTGCAAAAAAGACTTGGACAAATTCTTAGAACAAAGATCTCTAAACAAATGGCACAACTGAATAATAGCCACCCTTATATTATTGGACAAAAGATGAAAGATTTCTATTGGAAGCAAATCATGGAGTAGAACGTGATAATCATGAGTCTTCAAAGATTTTAGCTTCAACTCTCTTCTGTTGACTCGTTTAGATATGTTTCTTGAATAGCCATCAGGAACACTAATAGTCTCTATTACTTCCAGAAATTGTTTTTTCATTGGTGTCATCACATAAGAATCACATGGTAGTTGCAATTTATTTTCAATGATACCCACAAGATACAATTCGGGTCTGATGCCTAATCCACCATGTCATGCCGACAATGTAAATCAGCTTTTGTATTCCCCATGACATTTAGAAGAACTGAAAGAAACATTTCGCATATATTCGTATAAATATGCATTACATCTAATCAATGACATAACAAATTGGTTAACTAATAAGGCAAATCAAAAAAGATACTCCTCTTCCTCCAATTATAACAGGATTCAGTGGAAACATTCTTTCTCTTTCTAGATTTCATTTGACCCTTCTCGAACGAAAACCTGAAATCTTTCAATTCATTAAGCACGTTAGTTCCAGACATACACTGAGGTGGATCATCTGTCTCTATGGTATTATAAAATCTTTGATGATTAATTCTATATGGATGGTCCTTTGGCAAGAATCGTCGATGTCCCATAAAACTGAAACTACAGCGATGTTTCAGTCTTCTGGATCGTGTATTCTTAATAAAAACTGGACATGATAGTTTTCCCTTCGTGCTCCATCCAGACATCATTGCATAAGCCAGAATATCATTGATCGTCCACATAAGCGCAACACGCATCTGAAATATGTCTTTCGAACATGCATCGTATGTGCGCACACCCACATCCCAAAGAAGTTTCAACTCTTTTATTAAAGGTTGCATGTATACATCAATATCAATGCCGGGATCATAAGGACCAGATATGAGTATACTCATGAAAGTGAAAGGTTTTTTCATACACAACCATGGAGGAAGATTATAAATGTGTATAAAAACTGGCCATGTGTTGTGCGAAGTAAGCATCTGCCCAAATGGATTAAAACCGTCGCATGAAAGACCCAGCCTCACATTACGCACGTCAGCTGCAAAATCAGGATGTCGAGCATCAAATCTCTGCCATGCAAATCCATCCGCAGGATGAACCAACTTATCATTAGTCTTCTTTCTCTCGGAATCATGCCATCTCATATTTATTGATATTTCATCAGACATAAAAAGATTCTGGAGTCTGGGGATCAATGAAAAGTGCCACATTACTTTTTGTGGAATGTGGGATAGTGTTCCATCAGATTTTGACTTTCAGTGGTATGTTCCACATTTTATACAATCATTTCGTTCAGCAGTTTACTCCCATAATAAATTGCAATCTTTTAGGTAAGCATGATTTTTGTTTCCTGAAAATCCAAGTTCCTCAACTAACTTCCATGCCATATAGTGGTTTGAGGGAATATCTACATCATCTGGAAATAAATCCTTCAAGAGGGTAAGAATGTAATCGATTACTGTATTACAAATCCCATACATAGTTTTCCCATGAAACAATCGGATTAAAAATTCCATCCTTTTCATTTTATCTCATTGTCGATATACTGGAGTCGTGGCAGCATCATTCAATTTTTTCACCCTATCCATATCATCATTTTTACTAGATGCATCAGCTATCCTCATATCGAAGTCTTCTTGAGTATAAATCCTTTCTTTTTTGTGATGACGAATAAACGAAAACCGATCATCTAACAAATTCTCCATTCCAGTTTTTTCATTTCGATCATCACCAATTTTATATTGCATTTTCTCCCCATTGTGATACCACACAATGTGGTTTGCTTGAAAACCATTTTTGGTTATGTGGTAGCTGAATTCTTCACGGCTCAACCAAGGTCTACCAACACAACTAGAACATGGGCAGTGTATGCGACCACTATCTGAAGCATTGTGAAATGAAAAATCTATAAAGCTCTCCAAAATGTTTTGAAAATCGCTTGAGATCCGATCGGTTTTATACATCCAAATTTTGTCCATTATGTAAAAAAAATTTATATAAGTCATTTTTTTATAAAAAATTCAATAGGATTGAACTTTAATAGAAAATACATTTAAGTAAACTATAAAGGAAAAAGTTTCTAGTTGATGTAGTGAACAATTAAAATAATGTAAAGAACAAGTTCTCATAAATTAAATTAAAATTTATTTATATTCATTTTTATTCGGTCTATAAGAGTCACATGCCTCAGGTCCCATCATGTGTTATAGGCATCCGAAATCATTCACTCATGTTCAATAACATATTATTGACAGCTGGACATACCTTTCATTACCCAATTACTTCCCCAAGTCAAGTGCACCCCATGGGTGAATAAATTTTAGGCTTCTACGCTAATAGGTTGTTCATGACCTAAAAAAAGATTTAATTTCATTAAGTATAGACAAAATCATTTATTTTTAAATTTGAAATTCTTAATAAAGTATGTCAATGATAACAACATTACTGAATTAAACTTGTGACTTATCTAACATTTTTATGGATGTCTACACATGCCAGAATGAGTACTGAAAAGCACCCCACCCTCATAAAAGTGAGTATTTTCCACGAAAGACACATAATATACAACATAAAATGGTAACCATATTTAGTTGACCCTACAGTTATATTAGTACAATCATATTGGGGGAAATGGAATATATGATCCTGGTTAACTGATGAATTCAAAAGCTTGTATTCCATATGTTTGACACTCTCTAAGGTAATAAATCATGTGAGGATGGGTTTCCATCATCAATTTCTTACATGCTAGTGATAATGAAGGCTTAAATTAATGACTTGACTTCACTGATACCATGTCAACCGTTATACACACCATGTGAACCCATATACACACCATATGAACCCTTATACCATATGATCATTATTACAACCATTAATAACAACTTATTAAATAACTTCACTTGTTAAAGATAATCAAATTGAACATAAATCAATAATAATATTGGATATATCAAGTAAAATGAAGTCATACTATCTTACATCCTAAATGACCACCCACAACCATGATTAATGACCACAAAGCTCCCCTTTCGGCCAAATCAAAAGTGAAAAAAAACACATAGTTGTAGAAAAAAACATAATTTGTGTGAATAATAATAATCTCATGGTCCTCATGATATTTGAACCACGCAGTCATGATTTTTGAGATGAACTTTTATCCATGAAACCATATGAGAAACACGATTCAATACATGCATTTTTCTGATTTTCCCAAGAATTTTGAGGAACCCCAAATCAGTTAAAATGGTCATTGTGTTTTAAAAAGGTGATTGAATAACACATGTACGATGTCGAAGGATGAATGATTGATGGTTATATTAGAAAAACTAATATTCACTAATATTGAGAATTTGACATTCTGTGAATTAGTTTCATAAAGAAGGAAGAAGTACTAATTAGGGACCACATACTATTTGGAAAAGTTCAAGAAGATACTCCATATGTTCTATTGTGAAAATGATAAGTGAATAGTGTGTCATTTTATATATATATAGATTTTGATAGAAACATGATACATACTTATTATGTAATACACATAGTGTAAAAAAATTAAGATGATCAATATCTTTATGTTTGTAATTATCATAATGTAAAGAGTGATTTTCATGAAATAATATCAATAAATATTACAAACAATTTCTTATTAGTTCCTATACATGAAGCTATAATATTTGAAGCAGATTAAAAAAAATATGAATCTTCAAAATTAGAACATAATAAAGAGACACCATGTCCTTATAAATTTAAATGTGTAATGAAAACATTAATTGGACATACACCAATATAGGGATTTGAGTACACAATTCGTGGAAAATCATAAAAGTTTACAAAAACACTAAAATTTGGAATAATGAAATGGTTGAGAATAGAAGGATATGCTTTATAAGAGGTGGAACTATATCATTGATAAAATATAGAAGGAGTATATCCTAGTAGCTGCTGATCTGATGGAAGATGTGGGGATTTGGAAGTTCTTCTACTATGGAATCGCTTCTGGAGATGTGCGGAAGGCTTATGGAATCGTGGGGAGGCCGCTGCCTGCATTTGGAGAATCTGAGGCTTTTTTTCCAACGGTTTTTAAAAACCATTGGGAAAACCCAATCTTTTCCAATGGTTTTATGAAACTATTAGGAAAACTATGTTTTTTCCCACTTTTCGCAATGGTTTCATAAAACCGTTTGGAAAAGTCAGTTGTTCAAGGTCATTACCGACAGTTTAAATAAACCGTTGGGAAAGACAACATATACCAACGGTTATTTAAACCGTTGGTATACAAGTGATGGGAAAAGTCACCTTTCCAGTAGTGTACCTTCTTGTTTTTAATGTTGTGTAAATATGATAATTTCATTTGAGGAATTATGGACTACCGCCCGTCAAAGTGATGTGACTCGTTCCCTCTATACATTGAACATATAAATGATAGTTTTATGAAACCAATTATACATACATGCCAATAATATAATTTTGTTATTATAATATACATTTATATAATTTGATTATTATTCTTTTAATATGACATAGAAATGAAGGTAGCATTCATGCATACATACGACCTACCCACTCCATGAATGATGCATTTCATTTATTATCTCAAAATATTATGTTATTATAAATAAATATATACTAGATATATATGATATTTTAATCATTAATAATGTTTTAGGGATGATTGAATTTTGACTACATGGACAATTTACCGAAAACAAGTTCATTTTCCACTCATATACTGAATATCGACAAAATGACCAATTTGAACATAAAAAATAATGTAATTTTTATATCATGGCAATAGTTGATATAAAAGTAATAAAAAACATGAAACTTTTTCTCATGAATGTATAAATAAACATAATTTTATTATTTAGTCACATTAGGATTATAGGTGAAAAATTGTTCTCTAGGAAAGGGACTTGATCTCAATTTCCTTTCATTGAGGTATATTTTGATAATATACACTATCTTCTTTTAAATGGTGTACGATAAACCACATTAAATATTAATTTCATTAAATGGTTTTTAAAATAAATCTTTTTCTATGAAGCATTTTAACCAAATAAAGAAATGATTTTTTAATGTACATGTCGACAATGACCATTCCACCTTCGTAACCATTATTTGGTATTTTCTACCTCTATGAGTCGTTATGATTTTAAAAAGAAAAGTAAACAACCTATTTATTTTTAGGTATTTTGGTGTTGAAAATGGTTGTAAAATATGATTGATTATGTTAATATCTTGAAATAATATCTTTTGACTACAATGTTGAAATGATATTATTCCTTTTTTCTTATTTGATGTCTTCTGACTATTAAATGGTACTAAGACATTTAACAATCGGTAATGTGATAAACCAAAGATAAGTTGTTACTTGATAAAACATAGTTAGGTGGTTTCTTGATAAACCAAGGATTGGTGGTTACGTTATAACCTCTAATGCATTGGGTGGGGATGTCGACCGTATGTCAATTCCATTTAGTTATATGTGTGGACGTCTACCATATAGTTATTCTAGTTAATTATGTTTATGAACCATGTTAACATTATATGTTATATGGTTATTTTTATGAAATTTATAGTAAAATTTTGGTTATAAAAATTTTAATCAATGATCTTAGATTTAGCAAGGTATATTTACTACTTCATAAATGTTAAAAGTATTACTTATATTATAATGTATATGTGGTTTACATTTCATCCCATGTCTAACAATTTTACTTATTTTTGTATAACTTAATATGCTTTTTTTATGATCAACCCATGTTTTGACTTTTTTTCAAATGACTTAAACAAGAATATATTCAAGGATAAGATCAATGAAATGCTATGAAGCTAAAACAAGAAACAATGCCATGTTTATTTTTAATGAGTTTCTGTTTTATAAAAAATGGATAGTTAATAGAAGTCCATACTTGTAATAATAGAATTACTATGTATGAGTTATGATCTAATTATCTAAATCTCTAAAATTGAAATGTTCCTCTATGTGAATTAAATTCAATTTTTAAAATTTCTCATGATTATGTAATTTTTATGGTCAAGGACTAATAGTTGGTATCATAGGTCAGTTTAAGTAACTTTCGGAGTTAGAATATTGTTGAATCAACATCCATAAATTATTTTTTGCATCAAGGAAAAATTGAAATGAAATATAATTTTATGATTACTATGTTTCTTTGTCTAGGATATGATTGTTCAGAATGGTTTTCTATGGAGGAAAGTGGTAAGCTATGTTGGGAAGGAAGACAGAGTGAAATAACCTTCCAAATTAACACCTAATAAGGTTAGAATCAAAATTGAACAATTTTTTGCAGTGGTGGATCAGTTGAATAAAGAGATAAATGGTGGTTGTGTCCATGCATGAGATCAACCTGACCAACCACAGAGGAATTTTTTTATCTTTGTGAATTTAATGAGGAAATGTCCCTCGTTATTTGGAAGAAAATCTAACCCTGTGAATTCTAAAGTGATTATGAAAGAACATTAAAATAATTTTGATGTAAATGGGTGTTCCTAAAATCTAATTCTTGGTCTTATTGGTTATCTATTTGAAGCTGAAGCAGATTAGTGGTGGTCAATGTTTAAAAATATTAGAGGAATTTAAGAGTTTAACACAAAATAGTGGGATGAATTTTAGAATATATTCCTTGAGAAATATTCTACTATGGCTGTTTGAATTAACATGGAAAACAAAATTTTGATATTGAGAAAAATGGGGTAAGATTCTATGGCTGTATATGAAGAAACATTCACCAATTTTCATAGAAAGTCCCAATATTTATTCCGGATATTGATAGTAAGATATGTCATGTTTACTCAGGATTGAAAATGAAATATTGATGGTTGTTAGATTTTCATGAGTATAAAAGTTATGAGAAACGTTTTTGATGTTCAGAAAGGGTATAAATATATATTTATAATGATCATGTGATCTGTGAGAGAAAACAAAAGAAGTGATCTAGTTGGTAGGGAATAGGAATGAGATCATCAAAAAAGACTGGAGGTAAAAAAACAAATTTCCAACTTTGGAAAAGTGTGGTAAAAATCTTCTTGGAGAATTCCTCTCAATATCCATGAAGTTCTTCTAATGTGGTAAGACTGGTCATGTTTCTCAAAACTATAATGAATATTATAATGTAGTCAATGAAAAACCAATAGTAAGATGTTTTAGTTTCCGTGAGATAGGACGTTATACCAATGTGTTTCCAGCGATAATTACCTAGGGTGGAAACCAGCATGATCAAAAGTAGAAGGGTATCAAAAAATATTTTTTTACAACTACAGTTGATGTGGGATAATCAAATGAAGTGTTATTGGTATGGTATATGTTTTTTAAAAATATCCCAACAATATATTTTACTCTAAATCTTTATATTCATTATTTTTTTGAGATATGTTCATATAAATTAGAAATAAAACCTCAAAACATTGATATAGAGTTATTGGTAAAGACTCCAGGTGGATGTATTAAAGAATCCAATATTTATTGAAACCTTTCTATTATCATTAGTGGGATAGTATTTTCTAAAAATCTTGTTGAACCTATAATAGTGGAATTTGATATCTTTTTGTGTATGGATTGGATTTAATTTTATCATGATAAAATATATTTTAAAGGAATGAATGTTTTATTCAATGATTCCATACATCAGATATCCTTCCAAGAATATGAATGATTTATTAATGATGTATGGGAATGTTATTTGGCTCATATTATTGAATGGAAAGAAATATTTTTGATTAGTGAGATTCTAGTAGTGAATGAATTCACTATTATTTCCTGATTAATTGTTTGGGGTTGTTCTTTAATTGGAAGGTTAAAATTACTGTGGATTTAGTTCATAATTATAATCATATTTCTAAACCAAATTATATTATGTCTCAGGTAAAACTGGTGGAACAAAAAAATAAGTGAAAGAATTACTAGATAATGGTTTTATTTGACCTAGCACTACCCCATGGGGTGCCCGAGATATATTTATGAAACATAAATAAGGTTATATATGACTATGTATTGATTATGTGGCCTTGAATAACATCAATATCCAGAACAAGTATCTTTTTCTCATACAGATGATTTTTTTATCACATAAAGGGAGCACAATATTTTTTATAGATTAATTTATGGTCCGGTTACTATCAATTGATGGTTAATGAGGAAACAATTCCCAAGAAATTTTCCAAATGAGATATGGGAATTATTATTATTATTATTTTTATCCCCTTTGGGTTATCTAAGGCACCTACTATATTTATTAATTTCATGAATTTGGATATTCCATGGTTTTTTGATCTGTTTTGTGGTTGTGTTTATATATGATATTATGATATATTATAAAATCCAGAAGTAATATAAAATTTTCTTAAGGATTGTATTGAAAGACCTAAATGAAATTAAACCATATATAACGTTTAGTAAGACTGAATTTTCATTGCAAAAAAATTCATTCCATGACCATATTGTTTTTAAGGATGGAAAAGTTGATGACCCTTCTATGTCGATGTAGTTGAAGAGTGTACAAGAACTACCAATATCACAAAGATTCATAGTTTTCTTGTATTATGGTGTTATTAAAAAAGGATTTTTGAAAAAATTTCTCAGTTATCTAGCACATTAACCAAGATAACATGTAATGGATTTAAGTTCATCTTGTCCAAAGAATGGGATGATTTTTTTCTAGAATTGAAAAGATGAGTGTTAAATGCTCTAGTTTTTCTCTGCCTTACATGAATAGTGATTTTTTAATATAGATTGATGCACCATTCAATGGACATGGTTGATTCGAAATGTAGAATTATAATGTAATTGCTTACGATTCACATGAATTGAAGCCTCGTTATTTTAATTACATTAAACATGATTTGGAATTAGATGTTGTATTTTTTACATTAAAAATCGGGAGGCATCTTTTTATGGCATAAAGTGTGTGATATATACCGATCACAAAAGGTTCATATATATTCACTATAAATAATTTAATATGAGACAGAGGAGATGACTGGAATTAATCACGGATTATGTTTTAATGATTCATTACCTTCCTTGAACTGAAAATATATTGACTGACGCTTTGAGTCGAACGAGTAATGCTTCATTAACAACGTTATATTTTTAATAATATCCATTGGTTATTTATTTGATGAATTTTGGATTGGATGTTTTTGTTGTAGGTAATTATTCTATTTTGTTTCAAGTTGTAGTGAAATAATCAATATCAAATAGAATTAAGAATTCATAGAAAGAAGAATGTAAGTTGTAAAAAAAGTTTAATTGCTTCTGAAAGGTAGGTTATATAAATTTATCATTGAGAATGATTGTGTGATGGGGTTAGGAATGTGTTTATGTGTTCCTTGTGATTCACAGTTGAATAAATATTTGTTCTTTATAGCTCATAGTTCTCCATTTCCTGTTCATCGTGGGAGTACTAAGATGTACATATACCTCCAAGAGTATTACTAGTGGGGTGGAATGAAAATAGATATTTTTGACTTTATTATGAAGTGATTGACTTGTCAGCAGATTAAAGTAGAACAGAATATAACGAAAGGGATGCTTAAAAAATTTCCCATTCTAGAGTGGAAATGGGGAAATATATCCATGGAGTTAATTTTTGGATAAAGAAATAATTCTTTAGGTGATAATAAAATCATTGTTTTTGTTTTTCAATTAACTGAATATACTAATTTTCATTTTATTCAAGTTAACCATTCTCAATAGAAATTTTCTCGATTGTATATTAATGATATGGTAATGTTACATGGACATCCAATATCTATTGTATCAGATCGTATCGCCAGATTCACTTTTTACTTTTGGAATGACCTTAAAAAGTTCTTGGGAAATGAATTATATTTCGTTATATATTTTCATTCTCAATTAGATGGGCAGTCGGAATGGACAATTCAGACCTTGGAGGAATTTCTATGTGCTTGTTCAATGGATTATTAGGGATGTTGTGATCAACATCTTTCTTTGGTATAGTTTTCATATAATATAATTTTTTTCCAATATAAATATGGAACCATTTTAAGCATTATATGGAAATAGGTGTTGAAATCCATATTTTTTGCATGATGGAGGTGAATGGACGTTTATGGGACCAGAATTGGTAAAGAGAGGGAATAAAATGTTCAGATGATTTAGAATAACATGTGGAAAAGAATTAGCAAGAAAACATTCATGTGGATGACTAGAGGAAAGATATTTACATCAGGGTATATGTTCATGTATTTCTCAATGTTATTCCATGTAAACGTTTGATGTGTTTTGAGAAAAAGGAAATGGGGAGTTTGGGGTTCGTTGGACCCTATGAAATCCAGGATAAAGTTAGATTAGTTGCCTATGGGGTGGATTTACTTCTAAGATTATCCCATTTACATAATGTATTTCATTTTTCAATGCTGAGAAAGTATATTCCGGATCAATATCATGTTTTGAGTATAACGGTGGGTTATTTTAAATAGAATATTTCTCACAAAGAATAGCCAATATAGATACTTTAACACATAGAGCATGTGTTTTGAAATAATATTATTCTTCATGTAAAGGGTTTTTGAAAATACCATATGGTTGAAGAGAAAATGTTGGAATATCATATTTTGATGAGGGTGAAATACCCCCACATATTTGATAGGTAAATAAAATGAATGGAACATAATTTCCAAAAGTGGGGAAGGATGTAACATCCTAGGAATTTATAGAAAAATATTGTTTCATAACAATTAGTATTAATGAATGAGATATTGATTTTATGTTAAGAGTAATCTTTTCCCCATAGCATACTCAAAACACAATAACATGTTTTTTCCAAAATATTACGTTGCACACAACATTGAGTTATACTTAAAATTAATATAATAATATTATTATTATTTTAAATAGTAGTTATATTCTAGATGATGTATTAGATAAAATGAGAAGAAAAAACAACAATATTATTACACAATTTTGTTAAATGTTTTTAAATTTATCTAATAAATATCATATTCTTAAAATGAGAAAAAATCGTTTTTAATCATAAAATTGTCTAATATATTCTAAAAGAAAATTTTATCACCATTTGAAGGATAACCTTTCTAAAATGTAGTTTTTTCAGTATTAAATGTTCTATTTGACAAAATAAACTACTTCTTTTAATGTGGAACATCAAGATTTAATTTGGATGAGATTTTGGTATTTTTTTTGAAAAAAGTCATATTATAATGAATATTGAAAACAATGAATTTTAATTCAAAACTTCCTTTTTTCTCTTCTATTTATATATATAGATAATTTTTATAATTGGTTTTAAAGTGAAATTGGATTATGTTTTTATAATTTAATCCAATGTTGGCCATTGAATGTAATTTCACATTGAAATTGGACATAAACACATGTAAATATTTTCAAAAATTATACTCTTTAAAAACTAGCATTCTGGTTATGAAAATAACAATTAATTTCAAATTAATTTATACCAATTCGATATTTTAAATCTAATGGTTCAAATTCAATAAATAGTAATCTTTTATTTTTATTCATTATGAATAGTAACTTCTTTAATTATATTTATTTACCATTGTTAAATTATCAACAATGTAAAGGAGGGTAAAAAATAAAATTATAATAATATAACACTACCCTAAAAATGCCCAAAAAAACCTATTGGATGAGATATGTATAACCATGATAATTTTTTGGTCAATATTTGGACACCATGGAGCCAAATGATATTGATAATGACATATTATAATAATTAATTTAATGTTATGAGAAATATAACATGAATATTTATCTTTTTACATAAAATTATTTTAATATAGGGTAATATAACTATTATCCTAAACTATAAATATTCCTTATAAAGATAAAAATATTTCATACACAGTGTATTTGATTTAGAATTTTCAGAGTTTAAATAAATTTATTTATTTATGAAAAAATGATGATGTCATGATTACCTTTTTAATGAAATATTCAAATAAATTTTATTATAAATATTTAAATAAATGTTATTTTAGAATATTAATTCAATAAAAGATTTATTTTGGATGAAATAACCTTGTAAGTGATGATTTAATGCATTTGTTTTGATGTAATAATGTTTTATGACTTAAAAAATAATCCATTACAAAATATTGTCAATATTGGCCTCAAAGAGTTTTTAAAACAAAAACTATTATATGAAAAGATATAATTGTCCAAAATACATAAGAATAGTCCAAATGAAATATATAATGTCATTAATATTCCAAATTTGATTATCTTGTCATTTTATAGTAACAATAGTAACCATATGGTATGAAAATACAACAACATGTGGTAAGAGGTAATATTTTTAACTAATTTTAAAAGCTGAAAGATAAGGTTAGTTTTCAGACCTACACAGGTATAAATACAGTTGGTTGAGAGGATTTCAACGCATCATCATATTATCTTCTAAATATATCACATTATAGCTTTTATTATTCTAAAATCAATTAATAATAAAATAATATTTCTTGTCTTTACTAATATGCCCCTCCCTCTTATAAAAGGCAACCACCTCTACCCACTTACTAACACATCTCAAGCCTAATTACATTCCAAAATTATTCTTAAATAACCTCCCAATGTCCCTATGTTACATTTGGAATCCTTACCTTGGGAATAAGGAATCTCAAGGAAGCCCTTTAGCTCTAATCAAAAGGTGTTACCCGATTTAGAGATAACGTCTTCTCTCAAGCTCCTTGCATTTATTTTCATTCTCCAAACCCCTAACCACTCATTATTCCATTATTAATAACAGGAATAGTCTTATCAGTATACAAGAATGTTGTTATGATATGTTTTCAACATAAAAATTATATAGACATGGTTTTTACCTTGTAAAACATTGTAATATTTCTATATATATATTTCGAACTAGGCGTTGAGACGACATGCAGTTCTAGGGCCCTGTGTGCCCAGAATAAACTATAGAAAAATATTAACTATATAAAACCTTTAAAATTTTCATATATTGGATATCTCTCAAATGGTAGCTCTGATCAAAAATCCATGACCACAATTGTGTCTGGAACATGCAGTTTAACCTAGGCAGGGTATAAATTTTGTCAGTGAAAGACATCAGTGAAAAAACCACGTAGGGGAAAAATGGTAATTAAAATAATTAAAATTTATTTTCTTCTCCAGAATTCAAAATCCAATAACATTAAAATAAAAAATCTGATTAAAAACCAAGACTATTGTTGAGTTTGTAATGAGATGTTTTTTAAGGCACAACATGAAAATATGGGTGCATGGGAATTTAAGATTTCACACCGAGTGGGTCTTCAATTAATAGAAGTTTAAGGAAATAGATGTACAATTATCCATAATTCTAATTATCTATCTATTAACCCTATCTCTTTGTTTATTCCAACCATCTTTCAGCGTTATTCACTGGATCGAGGAGCCATATCCTCTAAAAATGCGATGGATCAATGGGGGGATTGTAGAGGACTCATCGTCAACGATGAACGAATCCAACAAGGTATAATTCTATGTAATTATCACAACTCCATATAAAATTACATTTTATATTCTTGAATTCTTAATCAAATACCCGATTTAAACATCAAGAAGATTTCAAAATGAACATCTTCACCATTTGATCTATGTACAAAAACCACCTTTTTATCTAAAATGAACTCATTCTTCGAAGACAATGGATGCTCATTTTTTGGGGGGCCGATCCACTGTCAAATCCTCAATTAAATGCCTTAGATTTTATATTTTTCTCGAAGGGACCATGGATTTATTTTCAGATCTAGAATTGGAGTTCTGGTGGAGTAATGGTGGTCCGTATAAGTGACCACAAGAGTTAGAACTCGTGGAAGTGGCCGGTGGTGGCCTAATGTTGTCGGCTAGTGAGTACGGAAGAGGCCGATTTCTAGGGAAGTGGAATTGTAGGAATGAATTTTCATAGAAGGTAGTACACTAAGGCTGAAAGAGCATTGTGTGGTGGCAATATGGTGAGCCATGGCACAATAGTGGTGGAACGGGGGTGCAGTGTAGGGCCTTAGTGCAAGGAATTCGTCGCCACAAGATGGTCTGGCAGGGGGATCGAGGTCGTACGATCGAGGGGGAGACCATTGGACCAAGACACAACTCACGCGGGTCGTCTGCGTGTGACAAGGGAACATGTGGAGGACTAGCCATGAGAGTCTATCAGTGTCGATGGTGCACGAGCCATGCTGTAGGCCATCGATCTAGATAGGTATGATGATTTAGGCCAGCCCATTTTGGCCCAAAACTAATTAAAATATACATATCTCACAATCTATGTGTCCATTTTAGTTTCCATGTGCGTATATGGTTCCCTTTCATCGATATGGTCATTCAATATCCTTTTTGGACTTTTATGTCTAGTTTTCATTGTTCGAATACACAAAATGAAAATTTTTATAATAATATTAATGTTATTATTATTCATTAATCTTGTTTTATATCTATATTGAAAATGGTAGTTCTATTTGATTCAATGTAAGTTGAAGAAAAACGGTTTTCTCTATGATGATATTTCAATACAACGATCAGGTGTTTAAACTGATGCCGGTTAGGGGGACATATGAGGACCAGTTCTCACATGTTGTGGTGAAATGAATATTTTTTTCACTGGTTATTCGATTTCAAAAATTGAGTATTCCATGTCATTTTTTTTTCTAGAGGATCACAATGGCATGATTCATTTAAATTTTTTGGGATTGAGGATTGGGCCCCACATGACATCTTTTAAGCACAAATTTTTGACTTACCACTTTTCCATCTGATAGATATTTGGGTCAAATTAATAGTCGATCTTTAATTTTTTTCAAGTAGGATCACAACGGTGTGCTCTATTTGGATGTTAACACCCTACTTGGATATCTTAATAAATGTTTAAATATTAATGGAATATCGATAGAAGATCCTTTTGATGTTTTTGAAGAGAACCCATGACTTGGGTCGGGTATGACTCTAGTGAGAGTGGAGAAGATGTATGAAAAGATTCAATCAAATGTTTTAGAGCCTTTTGAGGTGGAGTGTTAGAAAAAATACGTTCTAGCCCTTCATATCAACAATGAGCCTCATGTGCTCATTTCCATATTGGCTAAGCAAGCTGTGTACTCTGGATGAAATGTGACATGTAAAGGGGTACTTGATCATATGTTAGTAAATGAGAATTCTCTGGTACATGACTAGGCGATGAGGCAGGGTCACATGATGTGTGGGCCCCATGTGCACTGTATAGTACTTTAAGAATTCTACATTATATCTTTCCCTTTCTTTCGGATACAATATTTAGCGTACGAGGAGCCAATCCTGCGTGTTTTTCATTTAGAATGTGATAGTCCACTCTATAGTGGAATCTTAGGGATGATGCAAGATGTTGGTGGTGTGACGTATATCTGCGGCATCACTAAATTAATACAGTAGTGTTCCTCAGCATCCTCAAGATATGTACCATCTAGTAGGGATGACCAGAGTTCCTCTATGCTTCTTAATAGGTACTATCCTAGAGGGATGGCTAGTGTTCCTCAGTTCTTCCTATGAGGTACTATCCAGTTGGGATGGCCAGAATTCCTCTATGCTTCTAGAGAGGTACCATCTAGCAGGGATGGCCTATCTCCCTCAATTCTATTCTGAGTGGTACCATCTCACAAGGATGACCTTAGTATTTCTCTATTTTTCACTAGCTAGGATTGGAATTGGTCCCTGATGTCGGTTTATGTATTCCTCTTGTAGGGATAGGCAGTGGGACCTATCGATGACTTTTTCCTGGTAGTACACTCTATACAGGTTTGTTGTGTGTCCCTATCAACTTTTGGGAGATGACCCCCCTAGAATTCTAGGGCACAAACACCCAATGACGAGTGTCCACTTATAGTAGGACTGGGAATGGATCATCAATATTGAGACATTACCTCCTAATTATGTGATACTAACAAGGCATTATCTGACGTGAATTTGGACCCTCAAGGAAGAGGGACCCTCTTCTAACCAAAATGAGCCCTTCTAAAGTGAATTAAACCATGTGGTAAATACAATTCCACCCAAAGAAGATAGTATTAAGGTGTGGTGATTTAGTCCATTTGACAATCATTTCAGATCATACGTGTGGGATTCTTGGCATCAATGATTAATTCTGGAACTAATGGAGACTCACTTTTCCTAGGCTGAGCATATGATATGGCGATCCCCTTACTCTCTCGTTTGGGATTATTTAACAAATAATATATATATATACACACATATTTATATATATATATAATGTTTCACGTAAAAAATCCTTGGGGTTTGGATACTCTCTTTCCAAAGGAGGAGATGACGCACTGGGGTATACCAACTCCTTTCTATGTCTATATTCTCAGGGTTGGATGAGTCTAATGTTCTTCTATTGGTAGTGAGGCCTTGATGAAAATTTCAACTTTAACTCTTTCTGGATTCTCATGTTTTGACAAGATTACTTTACTATTTTTTGGGGTTTTCTACAATTATTTTACTGCACCTTGTTCTCTCTACTACTGTCATCTTATACTATTATATCTCTCTAGTTCTTCCCTCTTCGATGCTACTAATGTTGCTCTATTTATCCTCCAAGGAATCCTACTGAGTATTTTTATACTCCCACTTCTTTGGATTTTCCTGAACATTGTGTCACCATGTAGATTATAGATAGGTTGATCACGACTTTAGTGGAGCTAGTAATACATGGTGATTTTACCACGTGTGGTGGTTGTACCATGGGATTCTGGAGTGGTACTCTCCCATTTGTTTTACTTTTTCAAATATTGTAGTGTTAGGGAACATTTTGGTTAGTGTGTCTCTTTCGACCCTATTTCCTTTTCAAATTTTCTTTCTTGTACATGTACAGATTAAAGTTTGATGCATGTATGTGGTTTTTATATTGCAATATTATGTCATGTTTTATTTTCCCTCTACACTATTTCAATTGAGTTGGATGTGTGTGTGTACCGGTTCCTAGGAAAATACCTCCCCATATTTTTTGTGATTCTGACACTAGTCACCACCCCCATGATTACGGGGGTGGGATTGGGGTAGTTACGGATTGAGCCCTGACATGGGTCAGGTCATGAAAAAGAGTTATCAAATGTGGTTTGACCCATGGAATGTTGTTCAAACATTTCCCTATAAAGGTTATGGTTGGGTTTATGGAAATATTCTCGATGTGTCTCAAGAGTAGCTCTGAGGCAAGGAGGTCTAGTGATGGTATGTGTGGCTGACATATCCAATCACCTGGATAATGATTATTGGATTTTCAACATAGCACCCTGAGACACCTGTTGTAGGGAACAATGGTACATTCAACATATAGGATGGAGACTTTGAAATTCCATCTAGACTCCTAACCTTATTACTGTTGATATATATATATATATATATATATATATGATCATCTACCCATGGTAATTCATGAAAATATTTAGGATTTATGCGCAAAAAAATCTATCCAGGATACGAGTATTGGTTCATGAAGAAGAAAATGTGAGTAATGAGGCCTCAATTCAAGACCCATCATGCGAGCCCATTTTTTAGGTGTGAAATTAGCAGAAAATTCAATTGTTGAGTATTAGTCCACCGCGAAAGAGTAAGGTGAAGAAATACACAGGTTGAGGGAACATCATGAGTTCCAGTGCCAAAGACCTCTTAGGTTCAATGGTGAGATAGGCCCTTAGACAATAGAAGTTTGGTTATAGTCGGTGGTCTTCATCTCCAGGCATGCACAAACATTGAAAGATCCAATGGTGGATTTGGTATCCATCATTCTCTATAGAGTATATAAGAATAGGAAGAGCTTAGGTACATACATACCCAATGGGTCAACATTATTGTGGAAAAACTTCTTGAAACTAGTTTTGGAGAAGTTCTACCACTCCTAGCGCTCTAGTCGACTTCTGGAGCTCCGTTTGTTACAACAGAGTGGGATAATGTTGACTAAGTATGCGAATAGGATTACAGAACAGGCACTATTACCTCTATCCAAGATCTATAAATGTTACAGCAGAGAACGGAGGTTTGAGTATGGACTCTTTTGGAAGATCCATGCTATCATAAAACCCTTGAGAATCCCTACCTATGTTGGGATGTTGGATTTGGAATTTCATATAGAGAACCTTTTTCTAGGGAAACACAATGGAGTTGGTTGTGGAAGTTAGTGCAACAGAGATGAGGTGTCTTCAGTAGTTAGTAGATGTAAAATGACAATACATTGATGTATAAGATCTTCTCATGATTAGACATGGAAACTATGTGAGCCCGGAGAAGGGAATTATTAGGGTTTTTATTGGGGACATCAATAGGTATGTGAATTGTTGAACAGATTTGTTGAGAAAATTAAGTGGTAAGTAGGTGGAAAATCACAATAGAGACATTTTTTTAATTAGTGAGGTCCCTAATGAGGGGGTGCTGGTGTAGGAGCTGGAGGGGATGGATGTAGGAGGTGACATTGAGATGTCCTTCCACCCCTACATGAATGCCCACATCAGGCTCAAGGAGAAGGTATTTGGGGCCATAGATTGCCGCAATCATTGAAATTCAATGATCCTATAGAAAATGGAATGGTATGAGGTACGTATCATGCCTTTTTCTTATTTTTTATAAAACTTTTATACAATATGTTATGTACTATTTCTATCTGTATTCCATTCTTGTGGTTTTACCAAGTTAACACAAGGAACCATTGTAAACTTGTGATGGTTTTGTTTGGTGTAGCTTAGAATTACTGAGGAGTAGGGTCCTTCCCCTATAAATATGCATTTATGCGATAAATGAAAAACTTTGAGGCTTATTTAGTGCTTCCCCAATAATATATTATCGATGTTTGGTGGATGAGTACCTCTAAATTATGAAATCATGGTGGAGTTGTGCAGTCTAGTGACAAATCAGGTCCTGACCATTTCAGTGGAGTTTAACTGCTTGACCACCACTTTCTTGAGATTCCACTAGTGGGATCAGTAGAGTAATTTTATTGGTGATTACTCTCTTTCCATGCGGGTAAAATATTCATCAGGTTTTCTACTTAATTTGAATGTCTAACATAATGTGGTTTAATGTGTTTACTCAAATTCCCTATTTGTTTGAACAATGCATGATCAACGTCAACCTTGATACAACTGTTATCTAGTACAAGTCAAGGTGAAGAGAATCTGTGAGAAGAATGGTGTGACTCACTATGTGGTGCTTGTAGAGGTAGTCGTCGCCTTGAGAATGTGTTGAGGAAACATTATAGGAGAGAATTAAGGTATAACTTCACAGGGAGAGACTAGAACCAGAGGTTGTGATATTGGATGAACTTCTAACTGGACTATGAATTTGAGATAGTTTATACTTTGGTAGTGGGAATAATTTTTGTATATTACCAGAGCCATAAGTCGCATATTCTCTTAGAGAGAGAAGCTTCAGAGTATTTGGATTCCCTGTAGCTGACCACTATGGAGTAGGAGGTTCATTTTGTTTCTCACTGATGGTGTTGAATCATTTTCCTCACTAAACATGTATGAGAGTCTCGGTTGTGATACATCGACCATGAAATATTGCATGACCATATATCTTGATGTGTTTCACCAGATGGAGATTCTAAAGGAGGGAGTCATGAGACCCTATTTTAGGGGAAAGAAGTGATTTGAGTTGCGACAAAAGATATAGAGGTTCGGCCGAGGAATTAAACTATCCCCCAATATTCATCAGTTCATTCAGGACCATACCGAGAGATGTAGAGGATTCCTACACCTGTACCCTTCCCAAAATTGCTGTATTTGGTGCACAACATCGTACATATGTCGCATGTGAGGAGATACATGCCTTTTTCATTACACTCAATCATTAGGATCATTCATAATGAATACGAATTATCATTTTGGTTATCGTACTAAGTCATCATGGAAATATTCAAGAGTTTCCTTGGGAGTGGAAGAGCTAGTGGCGAGCTCTATAGCCTGAGTTGTTTTCCAGGTTTTTATTTTGGGGGAAGAAAATAATGAAGGAGGGAATTATTTAGATGATCTGTTTTTACCATATAATACTTTGGAATTTTTCAATATATTTTTCAAAATGATAGGTGCTATGATGACATGAAATTTGAAGGCTCTATTTCCTCATAATAAATTATTCAAAAATAATATGTGTCTTTGTAATATGAATGTGTTAGAAAAGGTATATCTCTTAAAGGTATAACAGATCATAAATATGATCCCATGGTTGAGTTTGGGATGGTCCTTTTACCATAGTTTGGTTATAACTTTTTTCTACATGGGAATTAATTGAAAAACTCCATGTAGGGGAAAATGGTATTTCAAATAATTATTGTTAATTACTTAATCTCGAATACCAAGACCAATAACATTAGAATGGGGACTCAGATTGGAAAATTGAGACAACATTTGACTTCAAAATAGAGTTTTTCGGCCTTGGAATGACATAAACAGAGGGGCATGCAGGAATTTCGGATTCCGTGCTAAGTGGGGCTGCAATAAATAAAATTTTTGGGAAATAGAGTTAGGGTTTTCAGTAATTCACTATACCACTCAACAAAGTACCTCTCCATATATATATATATAGACATACATATATATATCTTTAATTATCATTCTTCATTTAATTTAAGAGAGATCTCTGCCAGATCATTGACAAATCAAAGCAGGATCGTAGCGAATGTATCGTCAATGATAAAAACAACCAACCAGGTAGGATTAAAGTAATGTTTTTCATCTACATTATAAATTTCATGTTAGATTCATGAATTATTCATCAAATCCCCAATTTAAACATCATGTTAATGGACCATTGATCATGGAAGTTTTCTAATATCTATTTTGAACATTGATATTTATCTGAAATATGCTCAATCTTGATGGATAATCAATGCTCATTTTTTGTATTTCCAATACATCATCAGATCACCAATAAAAGGATGTTGTTTTTAAGGTTTATTCATAGGGATCGTGGAACTATTCTCAAATCTAGAATCAAAGTTCTTGTAGAGTCACAAGGGTCTGTGGAAGGGAACACCGGAGTTAGAACTACTAGCAGTGGCCAATGCTAGACTCAGAAGGCTGGCTTGAATGAATGGAGAGGATATTTTAGGGGAAAGAGGCCCTATGGGCATGAGGTTATGTGGATGTCGGGTTACCGAGGCCGAAGGAGCTCGGAGAGGAGGAAGGCCTGTGACCTAGGGCACAACGACGGTGGACCGGGGGTGCGGTGCAGGGCCAGATTGTGAGGAAGTCACCAAGAGGAGCTTCTCTAGTGGGGGAATCAAGGTCGTGCATCCAAGGGGGAGACTGGGGGACTATGAATGAATTGAAATGAGTCATCTGCCTATGATGAAGTAACTAGCATAGGACAAACCATGAGGGTTCGTCGTTGTGAGTGGGAATTGGGCCGAGAGTGCCACACCATTCAAGCGGGCAGTGGTATGTGGGTGGGCTTCGATAGTTCTTCTATTCCACAAAGATCATGCTGGACCCACGGCTAGGCCATCGGTATGCAATATGGAATGGGGCGATGATTTAGGAAGGACCAATTAGGTCCAAAACTACCTAAAATGTCCATATCTCACAATCATGGAATCTATTTGGTGCGCCGTTTGTAGTCACATATCCCTCTTGTTGATATTGGTCTTTTATTAAAATTTAATGATTTTTATGTATGGTTTTTGTTGTTTGGATACATGAAACAAATAAGTTTAATAATATTAATAATAATATTATTATTCAGAAATCATATTTCAAACTTATCTTGCAAATAGGACGGCCATTTGACACGCCGCCAGTGAATACACAACCCTTTTCTCTTAGCATAATTTTCTTGACACCTTTATAGTGTTTATAATATTTTTAGGGTGTGGTAATCATAAATTCTTGTTCGTATGTGTTGCATTGAAATTCATTATTTTGAACGGTATTATATTTCAGACAAATGAGTTGACCATCTCATGTGTTTTTTCAAGAGGTTCACAATGGCATAATCTATTTAATTTTTTTTGGGGATGAGGCATGGGACCAACAGGATGTATATCAAGTGAAATGTGATGAATTAAAAATTTTCAATAGGATAAATATTTTGGGAGAATAAATAATTGATATTGTTTTCCATTTCTCATGGATCACAATGGCATGATCCATTTGGATGTGAGGAGCCACGATTTGGATCACATTAAAAGTGGAAATAGGAATGTAATGTCAATTAAAGATTCTTTTGATGTGTTTGAAGAGAACCATTGAGTTGGAATATTATCAAATATGGTACGATTAAATAAGAATTATGAAGAGATGTAGTTAAATGTTATGGAGCAATTAAGTGTGTCCACAGAATTACGTTTTCACCCTTCATTTCAACAATGAGAAATATGCACTCATTTGCTTATTGCCTAAGAATATAGTGTACTTTGGAGGTACACTGACATTCATTGGGGTATTTGATCACATTTTAGTACATTAGATAGGCTGGGTACATTGCTAGATGAAGAGGTGGGGTCACAGAATGTGTTGGTCCCACACGCATCGTGAAATACATTATGAATTATTTTCTCTCCCACACCTATTTCTTTTAGACTTAAATTATGGCCTGCGAGTGGCATATCTTAAGTGTTTTTTTGCATAAAACCTGATGGTTCCCTCCTAGTGGCTTCTATGGTATGATGTGATATGTTTTTTTGTCTTTTATGCCTCTTTGGGGAAGCACCCGATGAGTACATAAGTTTTCCTTAGCATTAGTCCAAGAGGTATCATCCAGTAGGGGAGCCAAAGTTCCTCAACGCTTATCGAGAGGTACTATCCCGAAGGGATGGATAGAGTTCCTCAGAACATCCCAAGTGGTATTATCCAACAAGGATAGATAGAGTTTCATATTTCTTCTTGAGAGGTACTATCCAGTAGGGATGTTTAGAAATCCTTGATTCCTTTCTGAGTTGTACCATCCAGCAGGGATGGCGAGTGCAATTCTAGGTTTACCTCCACCTATGCTGGGAAGTGTTCCCCGATATTAGTTTTGGGCATCCCTTTAGTAAGGATGGATAGTGGGACATATTGATTAATATTTTAGCGTAGTACCATATAGCCCGATTGGGTGGTAGGTCCTCGTCGACATCTGGTTGAAGTTCCCCTAATATGTTGTAGGGTACATAAACCCAATGTCAATTTTCATCCTTCACTATGGATGGGAACGAATCCTTGAATTTGAAACATGACCTCTCATCTATGAAATAATGAAAAGACATGCTCTGATGTGAATTTGGACTCTCAATAAAGAGGTAAGCTCTTCATATCAAGATGAATCCTAGTAACATGACCTAAAATATTGAGGGAGAAAATGTTCCACCCAAATAGGATTGTATTAATGTGCCGGTATTGAGTCCCTTTGACTCGCATTTCACAGATGACTTGTGGGACACTAGGAATCAATGGATACATCTATAATTTTTGGTGAATCAATTTTTGAGGGATGAACTTTTCAGATGGATATACCTTTTCATTATTATTTGGGTTTCTTGGGATGAGTATATGTATATAATGTTTTTGGTATACAGTCCTTGGGTTTTGACTACTCACATTCCATGAGTGGTGAAGACGCATGGGGTATGCCACATGCTTTCCATCTCTAACTTCTCATGGTTGGATGAGTATACTCTCCAGCAATAGGCAGTGATGAATAGATGAGATGTTCATCTTTTCTCAGTTTCTATCTCCTGGTGTTTGGAAGAGCTTACTTCACTCCATTGTTGGTTTGATCTACACTTTTTTTTTTGTAAAATATTCTCTCCATAGGGGTCATATTCTTCGGTTATCTCTCTTTACTACTCCCCTATTTAGTACTCCTCTTTCTCCTCTCTTGAGCTTTTGAGACATCCATATACATATTTTTTACTCACCACAGATTGAGATTTTCTTGCACTTGGTGTTCCCTTTCAGATGAAAGAAAAGTTCATTGAATCTTTAGATGAGTGGTGATATAGGGTTCATGGACTGCATGTGGGGGTCGTAGCATAGGATTCAGGAGTATGACTCTCCCAGCTGTTTTTCTTTTTCACATATTGCTAGGTTATGGCACCTTTCTGGATGGGTGTGTGTTTTCCCCCTTGTTCCTTTTTAGCTTTACATTTCTGTACATGTACAGATTAGAGATCGACGAATGTGTGTTGATTATTTATTGCATTATTGAATCTTGTTTTCTTTTACCTACATAGTGTTTGTATTGAGTTGGATGTGTGCTCATGTGTGTGTGTACAAGATTATTGGAAAATGATTCCACGTGTTTCTTGTGCATTCAGAGCTAGTCGTCATCCCTAGCCTATGAAGGCAGGCACGGAGTAGTTACGGTTGGAGCACCAACATGGGTCGGGTTGTGACTCACATACACAGAACTCTGTCTATTGGATATAGAACATATTATTTTTCTTTACGATGAACTACTACATCACAAAATGATGATTGTTTAATTAACTCCTACCACCAATCATAAAAGCCAGTATTTTGGAACCATATTTTTATATGATATATATTATATTTATATTTTCCTTATGTATTTTTAATTTTTATATAGAACAAACATTTATTCTTTCCATGTTGTAAAATATGATAATTTTGTTTGACGAAGTGTGGTCTTACGACCCCACAATGTGATGTCAATTGTTCCCTCTATTCCTGGAACATATAAAGGAGCTATTTATTAAACCTATGAGACATACCTGACAATAGTATAATACTATTATTATAATATTAATTTATATAATTATATTATTATTCTATTATTATGGAAATGAAATGAATGTTTTGTTCATGTGTATGTATAGCGTACCATATCAATGAACAGTGTATTTCACTTCCATTCTAAAAATATTAAAATATTATAAATATATATATTGGATATATATGATATTTATTTCATGTATAATTTTATAGAGATAATATAATTTTGACTACATGAACAATTTACATCATAACAAGTTCATTATTTACTCATCTACCAAATATTGTCCAAAATATTAATATGAACTTAAATAATTATGTAATTTTTATAACATGGTAATAATTGATATAAATGTAATAATAAACTTGAAAAAAATTCACAAGAATGTATAAATTTACCTATGTTTATTATTCAGGAACATAATGATTTTATGTAAAAAATCGGGCTCAATATAAGGAACTACATCTCAATTTCAATTCTTTGAGGCATATTTTGGTAATATGAAATTCTTTAAAATGGTTTATAATAAACCAATTTGATTTAAAATTTCAAATAACAGTTTTCAAAAGGAATATTTATCCTTGTACATTTTTTTAAATGAAAAAAGAAATATTTTTTTATCTTTTGTGGTGACAATGACCTTTCTGTTTCCATGACCATTATTTGGAATTTGGATTCCTCAACAAGATGTAATGTTTTTAAAAACGAATAATTAAATACCATATTCCTTTTTAGGTATTTTCGTATTGAAATTACTTTTAATAGATGATTTATTATCTAAATATCATGAAATAATCTCATGTGATTCCAATGTGGAAATGTTATTTTTCTGTTATGTTTTTTATTTTTGTTATTATATAATGGAACATGGACATTTTATGAGTGGTTACATGATAAACCAAAGATGATGGTTTTGTGAAAAAATATAGATGGATGGTTCCTTGATAAACCACAGATATGTGGTTACGTTATAACAGAAAATGCATTGGGTATGGAAGTTGACCGTATATCTATTACATTTAGTGATATATTTACAAACCAATCATATGGTTATTCCATTTAATTATACTTATATACGAAGTAAACATTATATGCTATATTTTTCTTTCTATGAGATTTATGGAAATATTTTGGTTTCAAAGATGGTATGTAATAATATTTTATTCAGTGAAGTATATTTACTACTAATAAAGTTTAAATTTATTACTTTATGGTAAAGTATTCATGATTTTAATTTTTTCACAAGACTAAAATTTTTCATTCTTTTTGTATCCCTTACAGAGCTTTTTATTCCCAATCCATGTTCGAAATTCTTTTCACCTGACTTAAATAAGAGTAATGTTAGGATGGGATCAGAGAAAAGGGACACTGTTAAAATAGAAAACACTACTATGCTTCTTTTTAAGGAGTTTTTATTTTATGAAATAAATGGACAGTGAGTATAAGTGCCTAATTTTAATATTTATGTTTCAATGTATGCATTATTATGTAATTATCTATTTCCCTAAACCATAAAAGATCCTTGAAGTGAATTAAAGTCAATTGTTGACATATCTCAATATTATGTAATGTTTAATGTTGGGGCCATATAATATATGAAATGGGATTGGTACTATTTAAAATTTCCCCCTCAATGAATCAGTAGTCACAAGCTACAAAATTATTTGAACACAAACTCTTTGTGCTTGTTGCCATGAATGTTCAAAATAGACTTAGGAATGGTTTTTAGAATATTATATTGTACTTTAAGGTGTGAAATATCTTGATGTTAAAGGTATTAAGTACCTTGGATACATTAATTCAATTAATTATTCATTTCTTACATTCAAAATTGAGTTAATACATTCAATGAAAATTTAAATATAAAAAATAGATTGATGTATTTCAATATTTGTTAGTTAAAAATGGAAAGTGTTTTTAGTTATTTAACATCCAATAGTTATTCTAACATATCTAATCAGGTTAGTCATGTTATCTAAATGGAAAGTAATATGACATATTATATATAATTTTACTCTAAGAATTTTGATTATATGGCATGCTTGTTCATTTATTTTATTTTCCATGTTGACTATGCTAATTTATTTATTATTGCATCCACTGTATTTAACCCTTAATAAGCACTTATTCTTTCCATTGTTTTGTTTTTTCACTAAATTTACATGATGTTTACTATGACTAATATTTATGGATACTCTATTGGGAATAATATTTTTTTAAGAAAACCATATTTTCTAACATGTGTATTCAATTGTAACAAAAGTCATAGGAATGTGTCTAGTTTACCTAGACTACTAATCTATTAATTCATTAGTGAAAAATTTTCCATGTATCAAATGCCAATGTATTTGAATCCAGAACCATGGTAGACTACAAAGGACGATGTATCTATAATAAATGTTTATTATAAAAGTGATAAAGAATGTACCTGAGGATTTTGGGTTATGCCAAGGAACAAATCACCTTAAAACCTTATTTTAAATGTTTAATATAATTTTTAAAATTTTCATTATAATTTTCAGTATTCATATTGTTATATTTGAGATGTATCTATATATACATTAATTAATTACAAATAAAATTTTATACCACTTCTTAATTTCATTAAATGGTTTTCAAAAGGAATCATTAAATATATTAAATACGTAATTTCTTAATAAAATAGAAAAATGAATATTATATTTTAATGTGTACAATGCCAATAGTTTTAACAATAATCATAAACACTTTATTAATATTGGATTCTATTAATATATTACATTTATTTTCAAATAAGTTCCCCTCCAATTAGTTATAGGTATTTTCAAAAGGCATTTAAATGGAATGGATACTTCTATAATACCTCTGGTTTTATATAAATAACCCTTTATTTATGTATTTAATGTATATAATGTGATTAAGTTAGATTTTGGGAGTTTTTTTGTTCTTTGGGAATGTTTTCAGTATTTTATAGAGGTTCATTGTCTGATAACGGTAAGTAGAAACCATGAACAAACATCCATGTTACCATCAAACTAAAAAAGTGGTCACATGGTAGGCGCATGGTTAGGTACACAGTTCGAACATACAATTTAATCACCCATGAGAAAATTTTGGTGATTAGACAAATGTTCATAGCAAGGTTGGAACACTATTTTCCCATCTATTCATGCTAACCATGTGATGGGTTTGTGGAGGAAGTTGATGGTTTATGATTTATTCAAGGTTTACCTCACTCTACAAAAATACCATCCAATGGTAAAAAGTAGTTCCATCTTATGACAATATAATTTGAATAACCAATAAAATCCATCATTTTCCCTACTTAGGCCACAAATTGAATTCATATCCATCAAAAGGATTGAGATACCACCTATCATGATTAGGAAGGGATTCGTTGGTGAATCTCAATGCGTTTGAGGCCCGATTACATTTGCAAGTTCACATTCATGGTCATTCTCATTTTATTATACATATTCCATATCTTGGAATCAATGATATAATCCTTTTGAAATATATCCTTGGTGAGAGATTGGAATTATAAAGAGATATAGAGGTTTTTTATGAATGAATCAAGATCTATGGTGGGGTTTGGATGTTATAATCCAATTTTATTGGTGAATTTTTTTCATTCAAACATTTTGAATATGTTTTTGGGGTACATATCTACACTATCGAATATACTTTATTAAAACTAAATTTCTTTATTTCAAATTTATTTAATTTCTTGAATTGAATTTTGAAATATTTTTGAAAGAATAAAGGAAACATACATTAGTGATGGTGTGTGAAATTGATTAATTTTGTTATTTTTTGGAAGGTGAAATTGGATACATCATTTTATAAATGAAATTTTAAAATATGTATTTTTTATTTATGGAAATGGTTTAGAGGAAACATTTTTAATAAAAATACTGATTTATTAAAATGGGTTGGTAAATTTTGGTTTACTAGGGAATTTCTATAAATGGTTTGTCTGAGATCATTTTCATTTACATAACCTAATATAAGGGGTTTGTACCATTTACTTATAATGATATACCTTGTGGAAGGGGAGTTTTCCATTAGGGTAACATGAGATATGGATACCTTTGGATGAATTGGTAGATCAATGAGAGACCACTTGTGAGTGTGGGACTATGATAAGATGATACATGTGTTGGTGTGTGTGGATCATGGAATGGGTATTACAAATTGATGTGTGAAAATGATTAATAATTGTATTAGTTTCAATCCATGGAATTCATTTTTATTTTAGGGAATGTTTTTATTTTTTAAAATAAACATCTATAATTTTTTTGTACAATTTTATAAATGTGTTATCATGTTTTATCATAGTGGATTTAGTTGGGAAGTCATTGGTGAAATCCTACACAGTTTTATATTGAACACTAGTTTGGGAACATTAGTTCCTTTTAATATGTTGTGTATTGAGTCATTGGTAAATCTTGATATCTCATTTATTTATTTATGAATCATGATACAAGGGGAAATTATTGTGGAGTTAGAGCTTGGAGATCATATGGAAATTGTTACTATATATTTTTTATGTCATTGATTTGTTGGTTTTAGATTCTACTATTTACAATAATATGGTCTTTATTGTAGTTTGGTTTTGTTTTTAGTGGTTTATTCATGGCGGTGTATTACCTAGTTATCATGCATTATATAGTGGCAGTTTGGCTATATTAATGTTAGTTTGGATGTTTTATTTTTAAATTTGAAATCATTAACAAACTATTTATGAGTTCCCTAGAATTTATTTCTAGTCTTTTGTGTCATTTTGATGACACCTAAGTCCTAATTACACCATCATCCTCTTCCCAATACATTATGTTAGGAGAAGTATTGGAAAAACGGAATCCAAATGATTGGTTTGAGATGTAAAATTTAGTCTAGTATATTCCATGAGTAGGAATAATATCAAGGTGTAATATCATCAGAACATGGAAAATATGTAATAAACAATTGTGTATATACAATTTATGTTTAAAACCATGTTACCAAGGAGTTGGTTACTTGAGAGTTTTGTGAATTTTTATGGAGTTTTTATCACATTGTCATGATTTTATCCAATTAGAATTGGATGAAATGCATTGATAGGAATGAATTACATCTAGGAGTAAATAATTAATTTTCAACAATGAATAATTATTTGGTACAAATGGGATGACAATTTAAAATGCTAGATAATGGTTTTGTTTTTAAAATTCACAATGGAATGTAAAAAAAGGGTAGAAAATATGAATTTTCTAATTTTAGATAGCGTTTTTTATATGGGAGATGTGGTAAATTTTTTAATTTTTAATCCTTGAGTTGATAGTGTGTGAGACTAAATGGTATTTTGTTTGGGTATAGATAATGTCACTTGGTAGTCATTATAGAAACCAATCGGAGGAAGCTTTTTAAAATCCGATTTCACTTAATCAACATGTTAACGAGCTGATGGTTCTGAGTATTTTCTAGGAATTTAAATAAATAGATGGATGGAACAAGCTGAGGAACCATGGAATGTGGATAATTCTAGTCAGACCCAAAATAATAATCCACCCAACTTTATGGGTGATTCAGAACCCGAAAAATTATAGGTCTAACTAGACAGGATTAATCAAAATTTTAATTTGTTAAAAATGATATGTTAGTTTAAAGTAAGGTTAGAAATATATATTATTTTGGATCTAGTATACCAGTGGTTTTATTTAGAAGTCCAATATTTATTGGACCATGTAATTTCATGGGAGGATTTTTAATAATAGTTTAAAAACAATTCTATCAACACACATTAAGGATTTCAGTAGAGATTTTTTTTTTAAAGATGAAAATGGATATTCTATCAATAAATGATTATGAGGAATAAATTATGAATTTAGACTAAATTTAACCTGATTTTTTGCATTTTCCTCTATCAAGGAACACATTTTAGAATCTGGTATGAGGCTTTAAATTCATTTATGTATTACACTGATTGTTATAACAGATTACGAAGATGGAAAATAGAGATATTGTGGTATAAATATACATATTTGTCAATGAATGTGAAATAATCATGTTGATACCTATGGGAAGTAGTGGGACCTTCATTTCATAGAATAAGTTGAAGAGGGACACCTATTTTCCAGGTAGTGGAATGACTGTAAATTAGATGGCTAAATCAGTGAATGTTCCTAAAAAACCAATGATCAATATTTTATTATTTTAGTGTGGTTCTCTTGACTAGATTTAGAGACATAGTATAGAACCACATATATAATTTTTTTTAATTACAACAATATGATTCATCTATAGTTTTATTTTTGTAGTTATACAATAGTGGGTATTTGAGACACATCTCATGTTTCATAGTGGTTGTATTCTTCAACAGGAAGTGGGAGGTAGACTAGTTCTCCACAACAAAACCAATTTATCCACGGTGATTCTATGAATACCAAAACTCCTCAAGTATTTAAATCTATAAAAATAAGAAATGTTAAATGTGGCTCAAGTATGAAATTATATGTAAATGATAAAATTATCATGGATGATCAATCAAGACCATCTATGTTGAGAGGTAAAACTCTTTTGAATTTTACCCTTATTTAAGATTTGTTTGATATTGGTGAAACCCATTCATTATGTCTTTCTTCCATTTTTGTTCTTATGGGAATACCTATTGACATGATAAATTTTATTGTACAATATCAAAATCCTCTTGGTGAAAGAGTATTTAGAAAAATACTATTTAAATAACGTTTTATAACTATTGATGGATATAAATTGATTTGAGATTATCTATGAATGAGATATAATACTATCAAAAACATAGTTATGGATTCCTAGAGAATGTTTAATGATCATATCTACTATTATAAATGAAGGGTTAGTTTTACAATTGAGGAAAGTGTCAAACATATTTTTAGTAGTGATCGTTATATAAAGTTATGTAAAATAATCATAATGGACGTCAAAGGTGAACTATCTCATACTAGTTGGAATCATTTACCTTAGTAGTAGTTGGTTATATTAAGAAAAGTGGTTTTCCTATAATTGATTACTAGTTTGTGTAATTTTTTGTGATAAATTATCTAGATTTCCCTTTACAAGAGATGTGGATTTTATGATTGATCTCCTATCAAGTACCATTCCTATTTACCTTTATTATAATCAGATATTACTCAAAATATTAAGGTAATCAAATTTCTAGTTAGAATTATTGGATAGAAAGGGTTATTTTTTCATAGTATGTTCTCGTGTGAAGTAATATTTTTTATTTGTGAAATGGTTGAATGTAACTATTACCCTTTTTGTATATTATCATAATATTAAACAAGTTATAGTAAGGAATCAGTATATACTTCCACACATTGATGATCACTTTGAACAATTTAGGGGATCCAAGTAGTTTTCTAATGTTTACATTCATTCTGGATATCACTAATTATGGGTTTCTAAGGACCACATTCTAGTGATAGATATAAAAATTACAGATGACTATTATGAGAATAGGTTAATGTATTTCAATCCTACAAATTCATCATCTGTATTTATTGAATTGTGGAATCATATATTGAAAATGAATCTTGATTATTATTTCCAGTGTATGAGGGTGAAATATATGTGTAATCATGGATGAGGGGTTAGCATGAGAAACACTAGGTGGTAGTGTTGGAAATATTACAGGATTATCATCTGTATGTGAGACATTAAAACTGTGATTTTTAGATATAAGAGGTACATTATCATGGACATTGTATAATTGAAAGAGGTGTTTTGTGAATTTAGAAAATTTATAGGCTACATTATCATGGAAATCAACATAATATTTCTTCATGATATTGAGTTTATATTGTTTATATGAAAATTAATAATGTTTTTTCATGATATTTCATTAATATCCGCACCAATGACAACATTGAAAAACAATAATGTTCCATTCGAATGGAAAACATGTGTTCTGGAAATCCGTTAAAGAGCATCAATTTTTTCTTATATCAGCACTGGTCATGGTATTTATTGAATTTGGACAAGACAATTCAGGGTATTATGATGCCCTATTATTAGGATTGAGAATAATTCTATTACAGGGAGATCATAATGATTTTTTCAAATCATGGAAGTTACTTTTTCCATGAGAATAACTAAACAACACATGATTTAGAATTATCTATTTTAGTCCCTTCTTTGAAGACATATTATCATTACAAGTGTGGTGAGAAATTAACAGTAGTAAGAGAACATGATAGATTGACTCAATTTTCTCACAAAAATATTTTAATCTAAAATAAATAAGGTTGATAGAGTATAACAAAATTTTTGAATTTGATGTTATGTATACAATGAGTAAATAAATTTTTTGGAAGATTCTTTATATAGAAATTAATATAGTCATTTGAAAAAAAATCCTTAGATCATTGGCAAATAATGCTGGTGATATCTAATATGGCCATTGATTGGGAATATCGAGGCAGTCTTGCGATCATCATTTCAGTTTATTCTATTAATCATTCGGTTGAGATGCTTAAAGAGTCTTATAAATATGATTTTTAATGTGTTAAAATGAGGTCAAAACACAATGATGGGGAAACCATAAAGGTATGGAAGTGAGATAGAGAAATAATTTTTTGTTTTTTAGATAATATGGTTGTTCCTACCGAGTTTCATGATAAAAATATTTATTCATAGAACCATTCGAGATGATCTATTCAACCTAGAAAACAAATTATATATAACTGAATAAAAGAACCATTTTTTGGTGGTCATGATAAGCATTGTGGCTATGTTTACTATGAGATGTTCCGCCTATCAACAAGCTATAAAAGAGAACCATCTACCTGCAAGTACGCTACAGTTTTTAGATATTCATCTTTGGAAATGGGAGTAGATAGACATGGATTTTGTAAAAGGTCTCCCATGTACTTTTAATTAACACAATTCCCAATATGTGATATTGGATTAGATTAAAAATTCATCCCATTTTACCCATATATATTGAATCTCATATGGATGAGGACTTATTGAAAATATATATCCAAGAAGTGGTAATGAATCATGGTGTAACATTATTGATAATATGATACCAATAGTTTAGGTTTACATATAGTTTAATAAAATAATTAAAAAAATAGATCGGACCTCAGTTGTCTGTGAGCATGACTTATTATCCTTAAAGAGATGGAAAATATATATAGATAATAAGAACATTTTAATTCTTGATTAGGGATAGATTATTGGATTTTGGTATCTCTGGGTAGGTGAACATACCATTAGTAGAGTTATCATAACAAATCAATTACTAGCACACGATACATATGACTCTTTTTAACTCATTTTATGAGAACACTTATTGTTCTCCAACTTTTTGGGTGGAAAAAGGAGAGACATCACTAGTTGGACCAAGACTTGTGAAGCACATAGTTTATAAGATTTTGTTGATTAAGAAAAGAATAGAGATAGAAACAAATCATCCAAAATCATATGATGATATTCGTTAATGGACATTATAGTTTTAGGTGATTGATCATGTTTTCTAGAGATTCTCCCAAATTATAACACATTGTAATTTTTGGAAGCATAACATGATATCTTCTTGATATATAAGACCAATTCAAATATATGAATGGTAGGGTCAGGTGGAATACAAGTTTTATTTTCCACCAAGGATTTGTTCAATGCATAATGTTTTTAATGTATATAAATTGAAGAACTATTAATATGATCTAGGCCATGTGATTTAATGGTCTCATGTTGATCTACATCTGGAATCAACATGAGTTTGTGTGCTACTATGGAATATGGATATATATTTATAAGATAATGTCATGAGTCATAAAGTAATTAGTCTTGTCATATCTTTTTGGAAAGATGGTTGAAGTAGAGAAGACACATGGGAGAGTAAGAAGAAAATTTTTGAGAAATGGCCCGAACACATTCTGGATGATGGTGTTTCTCTACTTTTCAGGGATGGTAAAACCAATGTAGGTGATAATGTAGAACCCTATATTTCATGTATCTAATCCTTTATTTATTTATTTTGTGTATATAATGTAATTCTGTTATGTTTAGTAAGGTTTACAAGAGTTTTGGAATGTTTTGATCCATTTATGGATGTGCACAGTTTTAGAATGGTTATTAGAAATATTTTAACACCTACTAGGAATCCATGAAACCAAATTAGTGGGAAATATGTTGGAACACCATTTGGTGAAAGGTTTAGTAATATAGTGCGTATACCAAGATGAAATCATGTGATGATGGATGTAGGGGCTTAGTAGGGGTGGCACATGATTCGTATAATTGTGTGATCCAACAATGTGAGGGGGTTTGGATGCAGTGGCTGGTGCATATTTTGAAAATGGTTTTCCTAAATGTTCACATAAACAACGCAATTTCAAAAATTAAATATTTTTTTTATCTAATCTGAATAACTCCCTTAATATATATCTTTCCCCTAGATTGCTCATAACATTAATACCTTCTCTTCCAAAGGCTAGAGAGACCCTTCAACATTATATAGAGGAAATCAATAATTGCATATTGGTGCATTGAATTCTCATATTCCTTGGTAAGTTCTAATCCTTGTTTTTACCTCAGTTATCAAATTCTTACATCTATATAAATTAGGGATCTAATCTATTGGGAATAGATCCATGGAGTATGTTTAAAATAATTATCATATATTGTTTTTTTATAATGGAAATACCATCTAAAGTGGGTTTTGGAATATGTGGAAAATATTTATTGAATAATTTATGTCATTCATTACTTTATTTTATGCTTTCAAGGAAGGTGTCTTTACTCGTGACACCTCTTGATTAGAACTGGTAATATTTATTTCAAATTAATTTAATTTAATGAATGAAATTTTGAAAATGTTTTCAAATTCATGATGGAAACGTTATTTAGTGATACATTGTGAAATTTGTGCAAATTTAAAATGGTTACATGATATTAAAATTGTAATTTTAAAATATATGTTTTCTGATTCAGGGAAAAGGTTTTTTAGACTTGTTTTTCGTATAAGGATAGTTTTATTAAAATTGGTTGGTACAATTTGATTGACATGGGATTTCTCATAAATGGACAATGTGTGTTCATTTTCATTGATTTGTCCAAATATAAGTGGTGTGTACCATAGGTTTACAATAAAATGATCATGTTGAAATGGAATGATAAATTGGGAACATAAGATATGTTTAACTTATGACAATTTGGAAGGTCATCAAGAAACCACTAAGGAGTATGGAACTATTACTAGATAATGAAATTGTTGGTGTGTGTGTGGATAATATAATCGGTATTGTAAATGTAAAGGTGAAATTACATGATTTTTTAGGTTTCGTTCCATGGATCTTTTTTTTGGAAAACAATTTTTGTTCATTTATATCCTCTCCTTAAAATTTGTTTGTAAAATGTTTTATAAATGTTCTAACTAGTTCTATTATATTGGAGTGATTTGGGATGTTAATTATTAAATACTACTAGTTTTTTTACTCACCCCATTCTTTGAAGCATTGGTGTGTTTACAAATTTCATGTATCAAGAACTATTTAAAGTCATGTACTATCATTAAGTTATTACCGCATCAGGATATATTGGGTGCGACATGTATATTTAGAGCATGGAACATGTTTTAGAGTTTCTTTAAGATATCTTAGTGGACTTTGGGTTGTTTTTTTAGTTTCCAAATGAATTCTAATAAGATTCCGGTTTTAGTTTTGTTTTTTAGTCAATGAATTATAGTTGGAATTATATTATATTGATCTCATACATTATATATTTTTTGTTTTGAAATGTTTATTTGGGATTTGATATTTAATTTCCAAAGGTAAAATCATCACCCAGTTGTTTTTGAAGACCTTGATATTTATCCCCACACATTGGTGTCTTGTGGATGTAACCAGAGACTTAGTAATAACCTCAACATCTTCCCAGGACAATGGGCGAGGATATAGATAATACAACTTTGATACCCTTACATGTTTTCCTTATGGTAAAAAAGAAGTTTTTATATTTATGATGAAATAAATTAATCCTTCTATGTGTCATAATAATGTAATGTTTCATGGGAATTTTTTATAATCAAGGGTGATCTCTATATATTTCATAATGACATGTCATCGCAATATAACTCATTATAACAGGTGAGCCTGATATACAACTATAATGAATTTGTTTAAGGGATAGAGTTAACTAGTTATACGATTATTGTAAGTTAGTATATTAATTTACAAAGTAGTATATTCCATTTTCCAAACTGATTTAATGAGTGATATGAAAACTATTTTCCAAATTACATTTATGATTAATATATTGTTTCTAGTTTCTTAAGGAAATATATTTATTTCATAGGGTATGATTATGTGATTATGTTTTTAATGGTATGTTTATTTCTTTTTAATAATATTGAAATTTTTGAAATTGTAAAAAAATATTCTTCTGTTAATTATGAGTGAAAAAACCGTTATGTGTTTTATTTTCCCTTTATTATATATCATAAAATGTTTTATAAAAATATTTAGGTAGTGCGGTTTATTTTGGGATAATAAAATTATTAATTTCAGGTTATTGGTCATTGTTAAAATGAAAATTTTAATGAGTATTCATGAACTAACACGTTTCTTTATTTCATTGTATATCTCCTTTAATTATAATTTTATACTCATAATATTTTTTATAATTGTATTAATATGGTTTTAAAGAAGTATTGGGAAAAAGATGAACTCATATTTAAAATCATGATGATATGTCATGAAATAATAAGATGTTATATCTTATGAAATTTTATATTTTTGAAAGACTTGATATTGCGAAAAATTGATTTTTTGAGGTAATATTTTTCTGGAAAGAATGATGTAATATTAATTTATGTAATGGTGATTACCTATTAATATAACGATATAATCCAAAAATATATTTACAAATGCTTAAAAATGTGTTCTAGTTTAAAGATACAATTTTTTGATTCATCACATCCCTATCCAAATAGAAATCATATTTCACATACTATATATTAATACGCTATAAATATCTAATGTGTTATTAATATAAAATTATTTGTTAAATTCAATATTCAAGTTCGGTTTGATATATTTTCCACATAGGTTTTGGTATTTAAAAATAGTCCTTTGAGAATTCCCAATTATAAAATATAAAATTATAGAATCATTTAATTAGAAATTAAATAAATTTTAAAAAAATAATGGAATGAGTTCCATAAAGGATTGCTATCTTTTGAGACTATAAACATATTCACATATTTTATAAAATAAAATGAAAATATTTTAGAATTTTCTTCTAACAAAGTTATCTTCTCATAAATATCCAACATTATTCCTTTATTTATATCCAATAAAAACTAAAATATATGTTTAGTTAATATAATATGATTACTAAAGGTAATAATTAGAGATAATAATCATATGTGAACTTAAGATGATCAAAATGGTGAGATAACATAATAAATTTCTGTTAGATCAGACATGGTAATGGCATATGGTCTAGATGGGGGGTGAATAGACCCGATTAAAAATTTTAATCAAATAAATTAATTATCAATGTTAATTATTAAATTTAACTTGATGTGGAAAAATTATGTAACGCAATGATTTTTTTATAGTACTTCAGTCCAAAGTGGGCCTACTCTACTCTTATACCTCTCTACTCGGTGAGAGATACGTGTGCACTAAAATGATTTTTAAAAGGGAATCATAACCCAATTACAAAATCATTTTCTAGTGGAGGTATAACCACGAAACTGGATTTTGTGTTGGGAGTCACAACACTTACAACCTAACTTTAGATACTGGTATTCACAACCAAAACAGTCTTGACTTTAGATATAGGGAGTCACAACCCTAAGATCCTAACATTAGAATCCAGGAGTCACTACCCGTGGAAAAAGAATAACAAATAATGTTTATGTGTGAAAAAACATAAACAGAAAAAATAGAGTGCGTATGAGAGATGGGAAGTAGTGTTACAGACTCAGAACCAGATGAAAGAGAAGATAAAAATTAAAGAAAAGGTAGAGGTTTATGAGGTTTAGTTCAGCATGTCTCATCAATGTAATTGTAGTCAAAGTTGAATTAATTCAGTGCTTGAGAGAATGAGCAGGTGGTGAAGTAGAGTGTCACAGGATGTTGCAAATGCACAACAGATTCAATGTTCACAGCACTTTCTCTTTGTATTGTGTTTTTATTTTTCCTACAACAGAGAACTATATATATAAAGAATAAAAGTATCTAGAATGTGCAGCAACTCAGCTTCCTTAGGATATTCAAAACTAATTGAGTCAAAAGATCTCATAAATATCTCCCTGAAAATAACAGCTCTGTTGCTTCTTTATTCTCATAGAATAAATATATAACAAAGGAATTCAAAATATTTTGAATAAGTCTTCCAATAAAATCTCCAGAATAATAAAATCATTGAATGATTCAAAACAGAATTTTAAATCAATTTAAAATGATTTAAACGAAGTCAAAACAGATTCATGTAAACTAGCAGCATATTTTGAAATTAAATTCAAACATTTAAATTTAAACAATCATGAAACATCCAAATTTATTTGTAAAAGACATTGAAGAACGTTATTAATTTTTCTGTATCAATATAGCACCAAAAACATTAAAAAATCATTCATTATGATCCTTATATTTAATGAAGATTTTACAAAAATTATCGTTCAAAAATAATTTATATATTTGTAGAAAATAAATTTTTAAGAAATTGCATGGAATGAATAGTAACTTCAGAATGAATAGTACCTTCGGAGTGAAAAGTAACTTTGGAGTGAATAGTAACTTCGGAGTGAACAATAACTTCAGAGCAAATATAGGGTATTAAAAGCAACGTAGGGTATGAACAGTAAAGTAATGTAGGGTATGAATAGTAAAGTAAGGTATGAACAGTAACATAGGGTATGAACAATAAACCATACATTTGTAAGATAAACATGAACCATACTTTAGATAAAAATGAACCTTACTTTTGATAAAAAAAAATTAAACCATAATTTTGATAAAAAATGAGCCATACTTTTGATAAACAAAGACCACACTTTTGATAAAAAATGAACCATAATTTTGATAAAACATAAACCACACTTATGATAAAAATTCAACCATACTTATATAATAAATGAACAATACTTTTGAGATAAAAATGAACCATCATTTTGAGAAACAATGAACCATACTTTTATAAGAAATGAACCATACTTTGGAAAAAAATAAACCATACTTTCGAGAAAAAATGAGCCATACTTTTATAAGAAATGAACCATTCTTTCGTGAAAAAATGAACCATACATTTGATAAAAATAAACCACACTTTTGATAGAAATCTGGACATAATGTTTTGACAAACATCAACATATTTTTAAGGTCTCTTAACAGATGATTCAGAATTTGGTCAAAACTAATTATTTGTATAAAAACGTAATATCTTTCCAAAAAAGAATAATCATTTAAAACTGATATCTATAGATCTCGTATTCATGAAAAAACATAAGAAAAAAAATTATGGAAAAACTGCTACTAAAAAACAGAATATTATAACTTCATGTAATTAAAAGTCCATTCAAATGATATTTTTAGACCTTCATGTAAACAAATGAAATGAATATAACCATTTTATCTCTCCATAGAATCAGGTTTCATGAAAATTAGATAACTGTTGAAGTTTCAGTAAAATAAATACATAAATGTTTTAAAATATTGAAATGTAGAGTTTCTAAAAACATAGTAGCAACTTCATTGAATTTTTCGAGAAAGAGATAAGCATTATTAGACATCCTCATTAACTAATAAAATATAGATAAATATTTTATATTTCCAACATGATAACATAAATTAAGATATAATCAAAATAAATATTAAAAGTAATCAAACAAAATCATATGAAATCAAATTGAAGGGAATATGCACATTCACAAACAATCTCCACCTTTTTGTTTGATTAAAAAACCAAATAATTTAAATCATAGATGAATTTTTAAAATGATTAAAACCAAAATATTTCTCACCAAACCTCTCTAAAACTTCTCCCCCTTTTTGTAAATAAACAAAAAGTGAAAACATGCTCCCCCTATACTAATTCCAAATAAAATTTAAAATTCCAACATACCAAGAGAAAATTTAATTATCTCAAATTGAGCAGAGTCTAAAGGCTTTGTAAAAATATCTATAAGCTGATTTTGTAAATGAATAAATTCTAAAAAAATAACACCCATATTCACTTGATCTCGAATGAAATGAAATCTAATATTAATATGTTTTGTTATAGAATGTTATATGGGGTTTTTAGAAATAGAAATTGCAGATGTATTATCACAATATATAGATTTTTTATCAAGATAAACACCAAAATCACTTAATGTTTGCATAATCAATAAACATTGAGCACAACTACTAGTAGTAGAAATATACTCAGCTTCTACAGTAGATAAAGCAACTGATAATTTTTTCCTAGATGACGAGGAAATTAATCATTTTCCCAAAAAATGACATATACCTGATGTGCTTTTTCGGTCAATTATATAGCCTCCAAAATCAGAATCAGAATAAAATTTTAAATCAAAACAGTTATATTTTGGATAAAATAAACCAGGATCAATAGTTCCTTTAACTTATCAAATTATTCTTTTAACAGCTTTAATATGAATTTCTTTAGGATCAGCTTGAAATCTAGCACATAAAAAAACATTAAAATTGATATCAGGTCTAGACACAGTTAAATATAGCAAGCTACCTATCATACCTCTATAAACTATTAAATCAACTGATTTACCAGATGCATCACAATCTAATTTACAATTAGTACCCCTGGGGGTTTTCATGGATTTAGTGGAATCAAGACCAAATTGTTTAACTATATCATTAGCATACATAGATTGATTAAGAAAAATTTCATATTTCCTTTGAGAAATTTGAAGTCCAAGAAAGGACTTTAATTATCCCATTCAACTCATGTCAAATTCGGAAGACATCAATAAAGAAAAATCATTACGAAGTATTTAACTAAATGATCCAAAAATTATGTCATCAAAATAGATATGAACAATTAAAATATCATCAGAATATCTTTTAATAAAAATGAGTGGGATCAACATTGCCTTTCTTAAACCATTTTTTAATAAAAATAAATAAAGTCATTCATACCAAGCACGAGGTTCTTCGTTGAGACCGTATAAAGCTTTAGATAATTTAAGAACATTGTTGGAAAATATTTAATTTTCGAAACCAGGGGGTTGAGAAACATAAACTTTTTTAGTAATAAAACCTTTTAAGAAAGTGCTTTTTACATCCATTTGATATAATTTAAAACCTTAAAAACACGCAAAGGCCAACAAAATTCTAATTTCCTCTAACCTTGGAAACAGGTGAAAATTAATCTTCAAATTTTATAACTTTTTCTTGAGAGTATCATTGAGTAACAAGTCTTGATTTGTTTTTGAAAATCTATCCAGATTCATCCAGCTTGTTTCTAAAGATCCACTTAGTTCTAATTACCTGCTTATCTTTAGGCAATTCTACTAAAGTCCAAACATTATTTCTAACAAACTGATTTAATTCGTTTTGCATAGCAACAATCCAGTTCAAATATTTTAATGAATCATTAATATTAACAAGAACAAAATCAGAAATAAAATCAGAATTGGCACAATAATTTAAAATATAATTTCTGGTTTTGACACCAAAATCATCATTTCCAATTACATTTTCAACAGGATGATATTTGTGAATCTTCCATGATCTTGGATCAGGTTGAGAAGGAGTATGATCCACCTCAGTTGATTTAATATTATCTTGAGGAATATCTTCATGAAAATTAAAATCTCTAAACTCATAATCAATAACATTAGAATTAGAATTTATTTTCACATTATTTTCATCAAACATAACATGAACGACTCTTCAATAACCATCGTTCTTTTATTATAAACTCTATATGATTTTCTATTAATAGAATAACCAAAAAAATACCTTCATCACTTTTAGCATTAAATTTATCTAAATTATCCTTTGAATTTAAAACAAAAACTTTACAGCAAAAAACTCTAAAATAACCAAATTGAGGATTTTTATTCTTGAATAATTCATAAGGATTTTTCTTTAGAAAAGGTCTAATAAAAATTCTATTTGAAATATAACATGCAGAAAAAACAGCCTCACCCCAAAAATATCTAGGTAGATTATATTCACATAACATAGTTCGAGCTATTTCAATAAGAGTTCTATTTTTACATTCAACAACACCATTTTGTTGTGGTGTTATAAGATCAGGGAAATTATGAAAATATCCATTCTTTTCACAAAATTTTTCAAAATAAAAAATTATGAAATTCACCTACTTTATCACTACGAATAGAGATAATAATACAACCTTTTTCAATTTGAACTAATTTAGAGAAAGCAGTGAATTTAGATAAAGTATCAGTTTTATGAGATAGAAAATATACCCAAGTAAATATACTAAAATCATCAACAATAACTAATGTATATTTCCTTCCACCAAGGCTAGAAATTTTAGTTGGACCAAATAAATCAAGATGTACCAACTATAAAGGCTTAATAGTAATTATCTTATTGATTAGTCTAAATGAAATTTTATGTTTCTTCCCATTCATGCAGGCGTCAAAAACATGATGTTGTTCTTTCTTCAAATAAGGAAGCTATAAAACATTCTCATGCTTTGAGAGCTTATGCAAAAATCTAAATTTAACTTTCCCTAAACGTCCGTGCCAAAGGATGATGTCATTCTGTACAGCATTCAAACACATTACTTGTTCAACAGTTAGTTCAGTAAAATAAATAGTATAAATATTATCTTTTAGATTAGCATAAAATAACAAAGTATCATCTTTAAAAAATAAACATTTATCACTTTGAAATTTAACTTCCATTCCATCATCACATAATTGCAATATACTAATTAAATTATGTTTTAAACCTTAAACATATAAAACATTTGAAATAAATGTAGAATTTGAAATACCATCTTTACCAAATCCTTTTACTTTTCCTTTAGAATTGTCTCCAAATGTAATAGTGCCTCCATCACATGTGTTGTATGATGTAAAATTTGATGTGTCTTCGATCATATGCCTAGAGCATCCACTGTCCATGTACCATTTGTCTTTCTTGAGACATCCAAGGAATTTTTCCTAGAAAAATCAATTAATTGAAAATTTTGGTACCTAATATACTTTGGGTCCAATAGGATTAGTAATATAGTTTTTAGGTACCCATACAGAATTTAGACATGTATTGTATGGTACTCTCGATAACAAGGATTTTGAAATATTATTTTTTGTAATTCAAAAAGATTGTTTAAATCTAAGTGACTAGTCATTGGCATAGTGACCATTCATGCCACATTTAAAACAAGTAACAGTTGAAGTACAACCACTTTTACTTTTAACAAAATAGGTTTTATATATATGAGGTAATCTTTTGTCATAACCAAAACCATATTTATTTTTATCAGTTTTAGTCAAAGACATCAACTCATGATATTTTTCATGACCATGAATAAAAGAAGATAAATTTTGTTTAAGACATCCAACTTTTTTTTATTTCTCATTCAAATCTTGAGCAGTTTTCCAATTATCATAAATTGTTGAATGAGAAGAAGAAGCAGTGCTTTTTAAACTTTTACTTTCTTGAAAAATAAATTTATTTTCAGAAATAAAATTTTCATTATCTTCTTTAATTTTATTATATAAATCAGTAGCTTTGAAAATATATTTTATTAATCTTTAAATTTATTTATTTAATTAAAAAACATTGTCGTTATCATATTCATATTCAGAATTAGAACATTCAGAATAATAACTAGAACTACCAACCTTATCCAGTGATTCCATGAAACACAAGTTTGCATATTCATTCTCATGTCCAGATTGTTCACTCGAATCAGATTCTTCAGTACAACTTCAGCCGGTTTCCAATGCCTTTATATCCTTCTTTTTTTATTTGTCTTTATTCTTTAGTTTCGGTAAATCAGGATTGATATGACCTTTCGTCCTGCACTCAAAACAAGTTACATCCGAAGCATTGTAATTTTTTCACATTTCATTTCTACTGTATATTTTTCTTTTTGAGGATTTCTAGTAAACTATTTTTTCAAACCTTTATTTTTCATTCTTTTATAGACTCTAGTTACAATCTGAGCCATGTCTTCCTTTTCAATATCTTGTAGATAAAAATCTGATGAATTATTAGACATAAAATTTATAGATTTGAAAGCTACACCTTTTCTTTTTTTTTTCTTCTCATCAGCTATGTTCTTCAGTTCCAGTTCATATTGGAGTAGTGATCCAATCAATTCATCAAGTGTGTACTCTTTGAAGTTCTTGATTTAATCAATGGCCACCTTCTTTTTATGCCATTTCAATGGTAATGATCGTAGGACTCTTTCAACAATTATGGGATTTTCCTGAGATTCTCCAAGTGAATTCATTCCATTCACAATTCTTGTGAATCAATGGAACTTTTGGTTTACAGTTTCATCTTCACCCATCTTGAAGTATTGATACTCAGCACGAAGCATTCCAAGTTGTGTTCGGATCAATTTGTGAAATCCATGGTGAGTAACATGCAAAATCTTCCAAATCTCATGAGCTGTCTTGTATGTAGAAACATGACTAAAAACACTTCTATTAATAGAACAATATAAAATATTAACGACTTTTTAATTTATGACATATCTAGTAGCATCAATTCCTAAAAGATTATCTAGATCAGCTTCAGGTAGTGTGTATTGTTTTGACATGATAGACCAGTGCTCAATGCTCAACTATTTGAGGTATTCCTCCATTCAGTATCTCCAGTATCCATAATCATTTCCATCAAAATGTGGTGGCTTCTGAGGAATCCAACCATCATTCGGTTTTAATCCTGCCATCTTATAAGATCGATATCCTTAGACTGTGAGGTCTATGAATAGGTTAGTAAAATAAAATATAAAAGCATACTCAAATAAAATTTTGTTGGATAAATACGTTAAGGAACAACCAATGGTACCAATCTTTGGAATAATGGAATATAAAGATAGAGAAAAACTATTCTTATGAAGGTTACCCTGTGATACCAATTGATAGGTTGGATAGGGTAATGGTAGATGGTCTTGAGGGGGGAGGGTGAATAGACCAGATTAAAAAATTTAATCAAATATATTAATTATCAATATTAATTATTAAATTTAATTAGCAATGGAAAAATTAAATAATGCAAGGATGTTTTTTCATAGTAGTTCGGTCCAAAGTGGGCATACTCTACTCTTATACCTCTCTACTCGGCGAGAGATACATGTGCACTAAAATTATTTTTTAAAGGGTAATCATAACCCAATTACAAAATCCTTTTCTCGTGGGGAGATAACCACGACACTGACTTTTTTCGGTGGAGTCACAACCCTTGCAATCTGACTTTAGATACTGGGAGTCACAACCCAAAAAATCTTGACATTAGAAACAGAAAGTCGCGACCCTAAGATCCTGAATTTAGAATCTAGGAGTCACAACTTGAGGAAAAAGAATAACAAATAATTCATTTCTGTGCAAAATCATAAACCTAAAAAATAGAGTGCGTGTGATAGTTGAGTAGTAGTGTTACAGACTCAGATCTAGATGAAAGAGAAGATAAAAATTAAAGCACAGGTACAGTTTCTTATGGTTTAGTTCAGCACATATCATCAATGTAATTGTAGTCAATATAGAATTAATTCAGCGCTTTATAGAATGAGCAGGTGGTGAAGCAGAGTGTCACAAGACGTTTCGAATGCACAGTAGATTCAACGTTCACAGCAATTTCTCTTTGTATTGTGTTGTTATTTTTCCTGCAAGAGAGAAATATATATATAATGAATAAAAATATCTAGAAGGTGCAACCACTCATCTTCCTTAGGATATTCAAAACTAATTGAGTCAAAAGTTCCCATAAATATCTCCCTGAAAATAGCAGCTCTATTGCTTCTTTATTCCAATAGAATAAATATCTAATAAAGGAATTCAAAATATTTTGAATTAGTCTTCCAATAAAATCTCCAGAATAATAAAAGCATTGTATGATTAAAAATAGAATTTTAAATCCATTTAAAATGATTTAAACGAAGTCAAAACAATTCTTTAAAACTAGGAGATGAATCTGAAATTAAATTCAAACATTTAAATTTAAACAATCTTGAAACGTCCAAATTTATTTTTAAAAGACGTTGAGGAACGTTATTAATTTTTCCATCTTAATATATCACCAAAAACATTAACTAATATTTCATTGCGATCCTTATATTTAATAAGGATTTTACAAACAAAAATCATTCAAAAATAATCCATATATTTGCAGAGAATCAATTTTTAAAAAAATTTATGGAATGAACATTAAGTTTGGAATGAATAGTAACTTTGGAGTGAACAATAATTTCGGAGTGAACAGTAAATTCAGAGCGAATAATAACTTCAGAGCGAACAATAACTTCGGATCAAGTAGTAAAGTAACATCAGGTATGAATAGTAACGTAGGGTATGAACAATAAAGTAACGTAGGGTATGAACAATAATGTAAGGTATGAAGAGTAACGTATGGTATGAATAGTAATCCATACTTTCGTAAGATAAACAATGAACCATAATTTTGATAAAAAATGAACCATACTTTTGATACAAAATGAACCATACTTTTGATTAAAAAATAACCATACTTTTGATAAAAAATGAACCATAATTTTTGATAAAAAATGAACCATACTTTTATAAGAAATGAACCATACATTTGAGATACAAAAGATCCATAATTTTGAGAAAAAATGAATCATAATTTTATAATAAATTAACCATACTTTTCAGAAAAAATTAACCATTCTTTCCAGAAAAAATGAACCATAATTTCATAAGAAATGAACCATACTTTTGAGAAAAAATGAACCATGATTTTGATAAAAAATGAACCATACTTTTGATAGAAATCTGGATAGAATGTTTTCAAAATTTTCAATGAATTTTTAAGGGCTATTAACAGTCGATTAAGACATTGGTCAAAACTAATTATTTGTATAAACACTTACTATCTTTCCAAAAAAAGGAATCAATTAAAACCAACATCTACAGATCCCAAAATGATGAAACAATAGAAGTAAAACAATTCTGAAAAAACTGGTACTATAAAACAGAATATTATAACTTCATGTAATTAAAAGCCCATTCAAACGATATTTTTAGACCTTGAATTATACTAATGAAATCAATATGATCATTTTATCTTTCCATAGAATCACATTTGATTCCTATCAGATAACTGTAGAAGTTGAAATGACATAAATACATAAATGTTTTAAAACAGTGAAATGTAGAGTTTCTAAAAACATAATAGCAACTTCATTGAAGTTTTTGAGAAATAGATAATAATTTTCAGACTTCCTCATTAACTAATAAAATATATATAAATATCTTATATTTAAAACCTGATCACAAAAATCCAAATAACATAAATTAAGATATCATCAAAATACATAATAAAAGTAATCAAAAAAATCATATGAAATCAAATTAACGGAAATATGCACATGCACAAACAATTTCATGTTATCTATGTAAAATATTAATACCAAGAAAATATTAATTAACAAACTCAATAATAAAGTAATTTTCTTAAATATAGATAAAAATGTCTTAGATTGGAAATCATTATTCAGTATTCATAACACATACATGTGGAATGACAATAAAAAGGAACATGACCATGTGTAAAACATTATTTGAAAAAATTTCTATACATATTATTATGAGAATATCACGGTGAAATTATACTCACATATAAAATTGTGATTGTATCTATTGAAAATCATATCTATTTATAGTGTTGAGGTAATATATACAAGAAATCATACTCCCGCATTAAAATGATTACTTAGAGCATGATTATTCTTGTTATCATAGCTTCAAGTAGTCAATTCTTACACATCAAATTGTGAATGATGCTATTCTCGACCATGTACACACATATTATTAATAATATTATTAGTTATATAATATCACATTACATTATGTGTTATAGGTATTTAAACAACCCACATATGACATAATAAAAACCATACATATGATTTCTACGTGATCATAATAACTCTCATCAATTCGTCATTACATAACACACAGTAAAGAAACAAGTCACATTAGGATTTGATTGTAAAAAAATAATCTTATAGAAAGGAATATATTCCATCCATATTTCATCATCGTATTTAGTAACTATCCATCGAATGAATAAGGATGTTATCAATTGATCATATCCCTATGGAATTATAAGATTCATCAATTGATGTCTTCAATTATGATAGCAACATTATATGATCATTGAAATACTTCTCAAGAAAAATTACATTATAATTTTGAGATCCATTTATAAAAATATATAAAGTTACAACTTATTTGTAAAAAATATTATTATGAAAAAACCATGAATTATTATAAAGGAAAATTAAAATCAAGAAAATTTCATGACTGTGGGATTATCTATTCATTCTAAATACCATAAAAGTCCTAATTATTTTGAAACTCATTAAAATTTAAAAAAACATTATAAGAACAAAAATATTTAAAAATTAATCTTCAAACATTTTAAATAAAGTAAAAATTAATTAAAATTAATTATTTAATATTTTAAAAAAATTGAAACATCTTCCAAAAAACAATTTTGATGTTAATGGAAATTTGTGAAAAAAATGATCTACAAAATTGGAAATATGTTTGGCATTCATTAAAAAGATTTCTAGATCCTTTTAACAAAAAGTTGATGATAATAGTAACAATACATATTATTTATGGTATAAACATATTGTTAGAATATATATGTTTTCTAATGCATATTGATTATATAATTCCCCAATAGATAAATTCACCATATAATACCTCAAAAAGAAGTGATATTGTAACATAAATACCTCACCTCATATATCACATTTCATCATACATGATAAAAACACACATGTAATGAATATATATTTGTTATATACTTATATATATAGACAATATTTATATATCTAATTATATATAACATTCATTTATAATTTCCATTTATAAATTTTTGAATGATTCAACCTTAAAACTGTTATTTGTGTCAAAACTACTCTGTTTTCCTTGCATGTTCTTTTTTATGGTTTTAGTACATGATCCTAGTAAATGGATTAATATTTCACATAATATTATTAATTAAATAAGTATTATATTAATTTAATTAATAAATTTTAGAACCATCCAAATAATATTGTGATGAAAAATTATTTGTATCCCTTCATGGAGAAGGTAAACTTTATGTAGACATTAGTGACATTTCTTCAATTTGATAGATTAATGGAAATTAAGGTAAATAATAATTATTAAATTTATAGCAAATATTAAATCATAAATTTCATATATATTTACTAAATATAAACATATAATTATCCAAATAATACAAAAAATACAAAATGATCATATATCTATGTGGAGGAGGTAGTCAACACTTACAAACGAGAAACATTATCATTTCATAAAGAAGGGAAGGTAAAAAGGTATATTACATAATATATTTATAGAAAAATATTAATATCATATATGACATATATATAATTAAAATACATCTTAATAGGTAATCGTGAAGAATAGTCACGTAAAATTTATAATACTGCTACATGGATATTGTAGTCCACACATACACATGATTTATACATTCATTTAAATTATAAAGTAAAGTGGGAAGAAATATTATTCCCAATAAAAATAATAACATATTAATATAATTATTAAATATAATTAAAATTTTTTAAATAGATACAATATATTTAGAAGATATAGAAGAAGAATAAAACATAAAAATTATAGTTAAGAACTTATAACTCTTCATTAAGAAATGTCATTTGAATCTCTTCAAAAAGGATATTGGTTTGGTATTTTAAGAATATAAGCACCACATATATGTGGATAAAAATATTTAGAAAAAAATTGGTAAGGTTTTGGTCATGAATATGGTCTCAAGTGGTGTTCTTAATAGAGGAGCAGTGGACGAATATTTTAATGGAGGCGGTGGACCACATATAATTATTAAGAATATAAATACATAATAAAGATACATTCTTAGGAATGATTATAAAAATTATGTCTTGTCATAATATAGAAAATTAATTATTTAAAAAAATATAAACTACAATTTATTTTTTATTTTATTACATTATAACACTGATGTATTTTATCTAACCTCATGTAAAAATGTTAAAACTAGTACCAAATTATAAAAGTTTTATATTGATTACTCTTTGTAATTGGAAAACATTTAGTTGAAATTATAACCATTTATTAATTATTTTGGTATCCATTAATTAAAACATTTCAATAGACTCAATTTCTATATGTGTATAATATTATCCATAAATTTAGTGCGTGAAACATAACAAATTATTTTTAGCAAAATTAATTATTAAGAAAAAAATGAATATACCCTCATTTCAAGCCTTGTAATAACTAATAATGAATTTTAAATTTCATATTGAATATATTTTATTCCCAGATATTTAAATTAATTTATCAATTGAGAATAATTTAATTTAATTTGATTAAAACTCATTATTTATAACAACAAATTTTTTGGAAAAACATTCATTTTCATATAAAAAAATTTTCATTTTAGATTCAATAAAATTTAAAACTAATGATTTCGATTTATACGTATGTAAAAAATAATTTTACATCATATAGATAGCCTTATTGATAACATCATATATATTTTATTTTTTATTAATATAACAGTAACGAATATTATAATAGAATATCATGGATTTTTTAAACATAGTTTTGTATTAAAAACTATTGTAAAAATAATTTTTTTAACGATAAATATATCATTAATTATGAGCATGTTACATCCTTGCACATTTTTTATAAATTCATCACCTAAAATATCATAGAAATTTCATTAATATCATATTTTCCCTTCATATAAACTTTTATAACCATCCATGAATATTGATTAAAAATTAATTAATGCATTACATGGAGATGGTGGTCTGTATATGTGCATGGGTGATGTGTTAATTTTAAATGGATAAAAATAAATGTAAATAATTATTTATCATTATTTAATAATTTTTTTAATAAATAGAAAATTTATATATTTAATTGTTTTATATAACCACCCATTTAGATTGTGAGGATAAATTAAATTAATTATTCATGGTGACAATATTCCCCTGGTCTACACAAGTGACATTCTTAATTTCTATTTGATGTAAATATTGATTAAAATTGATAGTGAATAAACATAATGAAATAAGTTTATTTTAAGGATATATATTTCACTATACGATTATTGATATAATATATTTGAAGTAATTAGAATAATAAATATACTTTAATGTTCTTGGTTAAGTCTTACAGGTCAACTTCGGATTTATTTCATTGGATTACACCTTATGAATTATAATATTAGTTTTTTTTGTGTTACAATAGACTCTATTACATGGTATGAATATTGTGATATAATATTGGTAGATCATGTCCTAGATAAATGTTTGAATGATCATTAATTCTTATACATGTATAAACAACACTATTCTATTATAGCATTATATAAAATAAGTGATGTTGTCTTTAATAAAAAATATATAAATCATTTTTTAAAGTATAAAATTTCCATTTTATTTTAAATTATAATAATTGCATTCTTTATCATTACTATACTATTTAATATATTTAATTAATTAAATTTATTAATTATTAGTTTAACTATATCAATAAATTATATTGACATCAATTTTAAAATAAATAAATCTAACAAAAATGTATAATTTAAAAACAACTCCAAAAGTTTTTTCCCGAATTAATGGGAGTTACGTTAATAATATAAAACGTTTTTTAAAGTTATTTATTATATAATATTCATTTATAAATACAATATTTCCTTTTAATTTATATTTTAATAATGAATTATTTACATAATTTCAATTTTTGTTGTATCCCAGGATATCACATAATTCAAAATTATTAAATATGAATGTATTCTATATTCTCATGCTGTAACACTCTATCTATATAAAAGAATATATCCCTAAAAGGTTAATAACTCCAATGGGGGCATGTGAGGATACTGAATCCTCATTATATCCCTTTATTCCATTGTATTTTCTTCAATGTTTTGGATTCAACATAATTCTTTCACTAGGTAAATTCTCTTATTCAGTTATAATTAATCTCAATAATCCAGAATCTCTACCAATGATTCATCATTTGAAACATTGTGATCCACCTATAAAGCCTATGATTTATGTACTTGTGATGTGTCAAGTATATACATCCACAATAGTGATGCATGGATGAAATATTGTGTTTGTGACAGGTTCAACTAAATTGATTTGAGATAAACTAAAATCTCAATAAAATAAAGAATCACATAGTGATTGATATATTTGAGGATATATATCCACTTATATTGAAATATAGTCAATTTATTCTAGAAATATATTCAAAGGAATACCTTTTTCATAGCATCAAAATCGAGATACCTCGTTCTATGGAAATCATAAAATTTATATGAAATTTGAGATGTTATTATGTGGCATAGAGTAGATCTATATTTCTCTTCTGATTCATCTTATTGATTAGGTACCAATATCTTACATTGACCAACATCATCCGAAAATGATAGATTTATACACTTCCTACTATTGAGGTTTTTGTAAGAAGGTATCTCAATTTTGTGTGAATATTTCTATTATAAAATTCAATGAGATGAAGGTATTGATCCTAAGCAAAAATTAATCCCATATAGAAATATATTAACATCAAAATTTTTGTTTGAATGGACCTATATTACATAACATATGATATTGTATAATATACAGTGTTACATTTCAACACCGTATTCATGACTATTAATGAATTATCTAGAACAACAAGTAAATCTTTTAAAATCTATTATTTTTGATTGAGATGCGTACTCCTTAAAAGTTCAAAACTTCCTTAATGTATACCCGGAATGATTTTAAATTATTAATCCCTTTTTCTTTGTGGTTTGCTTCTCTTCATGTTTATATAATAGTACTTCAGTTTGGATTATTTGGTTTAATCATTATTATTAGATTCTTATTACCTATCTAGGGATGTGTAAAAATGTTGTAGGAAGCCATTGAAGGAGAAATAGAGGGAGAAATATTTTGGAAATAAAATGAACTAATGACATAAATTCATTATTCACAATGTGAATTGTTCAGGATGACCCTTTGGTGGGGAATTTCTCCCATTTCAAGACTCTCTTATAGATTGAAGATAATTTTGTGAATCCCTTCCAAATCCAAATATGATACACATAATGTGAAGAATATGAACATCTTTTTTAATTATATTATGTGTAATGTGGTCTCTATTATGGAAAGAATCTCTTTGAATTTGAGGTTTGTGACATGTTTCCTATATTTTCTTAGTAATGGGTTGCAATTTTTATTTTTAATCTATATAACTGTGAAATATATTGTTTACATCCACCCTAAGAGGCGATCAACGTTTCACTGATGGGATTGAATATTTATGAGGAATCCTACATATCCAATATTACCAAGAATGGAAGACTACATAGTTTGTATAATATTTTTAAATTAACACGCTGATGAAAGGACATCTATGAGAGGACTTATGCAATACGTATGAATATCCATCATTTGAAGGCCTCATACATATACTTGTTATTACAAGAATCAAAGTCATTATAGTTCTATATCCCCTCAATCCGTTGAAGTGTAGTGATAGATTAATAATGCATGCGAGGGTTATCACCTGATGGTTTACCAATATAGGAATTACATAAGGTCTTACACTATGGTGTATGTCTTTGTATATAGGTAATTATATAATGTCACTAAATTGGGATTATACAATGTGGTCACCCTAGTAGTGGGGAAGTTTATGATGTGATTTATATGATCATTTCTAATTGGTAATACCATGTGGGTCCTTATAAGAATGATAATCAATGAATAAGAAGTTATAATTTTAATCACATATGGATATTATAAATATACACTGGGGAATCCCCAAATTATAATTAACTCATATCTTGGTCCTTAGGAATGAATCCTGTATATCTTGAATATATATAAACTAGAATCATCTTAGATTAATTCATCTCTGAAAAGCATGTGGGTCTGAAGTACTTGAGCTCATGGATGAGTCTTACACAATTAGGGGTGACTGTGTATGAACCCATATCTCTTCTATAGATAGATGATTAATTATGATAAGCATATTTTTGAACCAAGTACCGTAACATAAAAATATTTGAAATCTGTAGGGGATTATAGTCGGGTGAATTCTCATTGGATATCAAGCCATTAGATCAAATACTACATATATTTTTGATAGGAATCAGTGTCCTCATAGTCCATTTTGTGGAATTTTTGAATATGTATAATAGATTAGTTTATCATGACCTAGGGTATTGTTCTGATAGGCTTGCCATATCAAAATATCTTTTCCTAAAATGGTTTAATTGAAATAAGTATATGTTTTACATGGCTAACATGTCTATGGATATTTTTCTAACATGGAATAAATTCCATGAGTGTTTATTATAAAATACTAGCATTCCTCAAGGTACATTGAATGATTGGGGAAGACATGTGATAGGTCTGCCACTAGATATGGATGACATTTTTGAATGGCTATCACATGACTCAATTTCCATTTTTGAGGGTCCTCACGCGATCAATGTGACCATGTACCAGGGTGTCTCTTGATCGTGGTTGAAATTATAGATGACTCTCATGTTATATAATCGACATGTGTGGAAGACTTTGAATGGATCTTTTGACATATCGGTAGTACTTCACATGGCTTGGTCGACAAGTCTAGTACACTTCGCATGATTTAAATTATCTGTTTTAATGTTGTCACCTGATTTGGTTGACATGTAATGGTGCAGTCACATGATCTATATAGGTCATGTCAAGTGAAAGATTGCTTCCCATGAGAATAATCATATCCATATCCGTTTAAAGGTTCTTTATTTTTCATATTTTATTCTATATATGCACTAATTTTTTTTCAAATATTATCTAGTTAAGGTTATGTTAAACCAATTCCACACATGGAAACTCTATAGAATAATCTCTTTGGCACACCAAATATCATTCACAAGATCAATAGTCTCATAATATGAAGAACATATTATTTCTTTATAATCCCATATTTGTTCCCCATATTTTACCTAGTGTGTGACCCTTGTGAATGTGTGTCTTTACACATCATGAAATTCTCTATTCTATGATCCCATGGTTTTGTTTTTATAGTCGGGTGTGTAGGGACGATGGTGTGGAATTTATAGCCCTTTTCACCTTACTTATTCACATCCATTATGTGTATGTCACATATATGGGGTTTAGTTGATGGAGTGTGTATCGAATAATGTGTTTCACATGATATTTCTATAGGTCATCAATGGTTTTGACAGATTTGAAGTTTATGTGAGAATACTATTTGGACTTCATATTTATTATACACATGGCTTATCAATTGGATTTTTCACAATCATGTAGTCCTATCAAAGAGACATCACATGATCAGTATAACATGTCTAGGATCCATCATGAGACCAGGACTCCTATTGAAGTGGTTCTCGTGATTATGGGAAACTCGGATAGGGCCTTTCATGAGACCATTTGTTATTTATAGTGACCATTCATGAGATCAAGATAGTAATTTAGTGGTTGTTTCATGATCAATATAGATCACACATGGCATATTACCCCTTCTCATGAAAAACATAACATCTATTGCCTGAATCATAATCCATTTTAAGCTCTATTTATTTATATTACAATATACAATGTGTGCATGTTTCGAATTTTTCTCTTGATATGTTACATGATCTTTGAAGATTATATTGTACACTTTTCATGATCATCAATTTTTTTCAGAATTACATCTTTAGAACAAGAGTTATATTGAATATACCTTCATAAGAATTAGAAGACTTATCATACATGTTTTTTGTGTTCATTAACTAATCCTGTGAGGTGCTTGAACAATTAACATGACATTTCCAGGTTCATGAAATATCATTTATTCATGATGTCATGTCATCCACCTAACCTAGATAATAAGACTCCATGTATAAATTCGACATCATTCATTTCCTTTTAGATAAAATAATACACATGTGGTAGGTAATACATCAATTCTATAATTATCATTGCTCATTCGAGGGAAAACATAACCCCATAATGAGTAAGATCCAAAGGGAAAATGAAAAGGATATAAAGAGAGTTAATGCCTACCTATGTATTTGGGTCTTTTTCTAATTGGTGTCCCAAGCGGAGTTCGTTATTACAGTTAATCATTCATATTCCACATGACATTTTATAAATAGTGGTATTTGGGGGGGAGACACTCACTCCACTAGAAACTTTAACTCCATATTCTTTTTAAATATATTTTATCATGTATCTTCTTTACTAAACTATCTCACATTAATTTTGTCACAAAAACCACATCACATGAACCATGTTCCAAGACCTCATTTTAAGATACGATCATGTGACATTTTTATATGACTTCTTCATTTGAATTAACATTTCTAATCAATAAAGGATAATTTCCTATTTATGTGATTCACAACATTGACTATTTGGTTATCTCTCGCATCTTATATGATTTAATGATACATTGTCACATGATTAATTTTTCATTATTCAACTCACATAACCAATATATAGTTGCGCGGTCGTGAGGAATAAAATCGAATCATGAAAATACATGATTTCCCCAAGGTCATGTAAATTGTGATACATGTGGCAGGTCTTGATACAACAAAACCATATATGGTTCAAACAATTCTCCTGACATTTTCCATTATAAGTTATTCATTTAAATTTTTAGACATTCTGGACTGTACTCTTCCTCATGTATGATTCATACCCATATGAAAATGGATTTTGACTCCCAAATTTAATCTAATGTAGATGGACTAAGGGTTATAATTACTAGGAATCATAATAATTCCACATAGTATCAATTACTCAGTTAAAGTTACTCTTCTAAGGGGATTCGAGAATCTAACCTTCATGAGCTATCCCTTGTCCCACCAAAATCCTTTTGTTATTTTAGTTCATTAAGATGATACCACAATTCATTAGACTAACTATTTTATTCTATCTCACTAGCTATAGTCCTTCCTTAACTCTATTCAGAAAAAATACTTGAGTATAGTCAATATGTAAATTCACCTCTCCATGTGTAATCCCATATATTGAATAACATTTCTCAAGGTGAATATGGTTGAAAAAATTCCCAACATAATTGTTATAATATATATTTTAGGAAACTAATATCTTGTTTAAATAATATGAGACATTATGGGAGCTTAATGTGGGATTTTTGACCAAACTATTTCTTCTATGATAAATAAGAATTAACATTATAGGTTAGGAAGTTATGATCAAAATTATCCACCCAATTTCACACTATTCACATATATGAGGCAACATGGACTTTTCTATTTATCATTTTTCATCAACCAAAGTGCCTCCATGATATTATTAGTGGTTAATATCCCACAACTAATTCCAAATTTTATCTCATGATAATGTAGGGATCAGCCATTTTAATATTTACTATTCAATGAATATATCCAATTGGGGTGATGCTTGATGATTTTATTCATACTAAAGATACATGGGACAACCATATGAAAACTCAATCCTTGTAAAGGGACTTTATTACCATCGAGAATCATTTTTAAATAAATTGTATGATACTAAAATTGATCATTCCATTTTACGATTGGATCATTATATCCCTGTAACATAGAGAGAAACATCCAACAATAATTCACCCACATTGGTACACATAATGATAAGTTCAAAACAACAAGGTCTCTTATTGGTCCATTCATGTGAATGGGGATTATTCCCCTTGGGGATATAGAGTGAGATTAGAGGTGTCCCCAAGTCATTTGTATGTGGGGTTTTTACCCATGTTTTTTAAAGGAATACTTCTCCCTATTGGGGATTCATGATTTTCAATTCGAGTAGCCACGTTGGCGATGGAAACCTAATTATAAACGTGGTTCCGTACTAATCATGTACTGTCAAATATTTCTCACCATTGTCATCTCATTGGTAATTTCTTTAAATAGCATATCTCTTAACATATCAGAGGATAGTTAAAATTCTTAATTGGTTCAATACGATATCTTTTTCACTGTTACTAATATCATAACACTTATATAATCCATAAGTGTTTTTCCATCATAGGATGATGAATTATTATTGGGTTGAGGTGATTCAATTAGGTTTGGATGAGTTTATTGATATAATGATTCATCATGATCAATTCATCTCCATGCAGTATTATTCACCAAATAGGGTAATTATTAATAACTATAGTGGATCTCGTAATGATAGTTCATTTAAAAAGAATATCAAGGATGGTGTTATGGTGGGTGATGTAGATGAATTAACCATTAGCTCCCCATATGACACTTATCTTTCTTCTCTCTAGTTTGGATGTGGGTAACATTTTCTCTTATATATTTAGCATTCATGTACGGTGAGAGGGATCCTAGACACATCCTCTTATTTTGAATTATGTTGGTGCTTGTAGAAACAAATGATGAGATTAATATTCTTCTTTTTGATTCCCTATCCTCTTTATCTTATATGAATTTCTAATATTGGATGGAACCATACCTGAGCTGTTTATTGAATTGACTAGTCTATCGGGTGGATAGAAATAGTGTTCCAACAAACCCCTTATTAATGGTAACATTGGAGTTCAATCCAGACATGGGGAATCCTACAAGGGAGAACTCTTATAATAGTGACTTACATACCATTAGTGGGACATGTATCTCTGAGGATGACAATACTTAAATACTAGTGTTAAAATATGCACCAATTGAAACGAGATCACTTAAAGATTCATCCATTGTTCCCTATTCAGCAAAGCTGTCAATTCATCATTATAGCTTACCCACATAGAGATTATAGTGTTACAAGTACCATGATAGATGGACTTATAGAAAATTCATATTTTAAGCACTGATTTGTCCTTTGAGGTGTCTTGTGTCCCTGAGTAAGTCCTTAACCACATCTTTCATGATTTTAGGGCATGTGTCCTAGATTGGAATCTATTATATGATATCATGTTGAAGATTATCTTGGAATGAAAAAATTATTATAAATTAATATGTATCATAAAAACAGAAATCAAAAAGGATATCTGACTGAATCAATAAGGGTTGTTGTTGAGATTTTTTAGAAGATACATCAAACAATCTTTAAGTTATGTGATCAGATATATGTTTCCATAGTATTTCATGGAAAATATATCATATTATATACTCTTAATCTATATCAATGACTAATTATAATGGTACATAAGAGATATCATCTTTAGTTGAGATATAATTTCATAAGGAAGAAGAATTAGAGACTGAATTGGGGAAACATCAGTACCCTATTGGAAACTCTCTATAGACATTGACCGATTTAGAAAATGTAGAAAACCAGATTTTACTATGAATCCATTGGTGTGTATGTTTTTTTAGCTTTTATCATTTATATTTCTAAACATTAGGATCGATTCCAAAATTTGGAGACTCCTCATACTATAAATTAACTATTAATAAATATTCTAAAGAATATAATTTGTTGGAAAATGTTATTTCATACATTATGGGATTGATATTTCATTTTCCTAATATCATATGGATCATATGAGATACACGTCGATTTTATAATACCTATTAAACATAGAAATATAGATTTGAATTCTTAAAACAAAAAATATTTCACAATATAATTTCTCATTAATGAATGCTGGCATGATATTCCACATTGATATATCTTCTACATCCTTCCTAGGATATCTTGGTTTAAAAAAGATAATTTAGTTGAACAAATTTTCTAAAGGTAAAACAATCTATTTATTTCCTATATAAATGATTAAATTTAGAATATCTAGATGTTTTAGACGAAAAATAATTATCAATACAAGATTTATTTCTTTATAATTCTATATTTCAAAAAAATTAACTAAGCCTAATATGGGAAAGTATTAGAGGGTGTGGACTTGGATTTTTATATGGTCTCCCTCTCACTGTTTTTTGACCTAAATATTTTTGTACCTTTTCAATTTTATAATTTTTCAATATTTCATGGATCAAAAAATTAAAATTCTAGTTAGTAGAGACTCAAATTTTTCAAATGTTTCCATTTTTTAATTTTATCCAAGGGAGAATGAAGTATCTTTAAATTTTTTGTTATATGAACATGAAAATTTAAACATTGGTATTATATAATATTGGGGCTTCTAGCTCAGACTGTGTACTGCATTTTTTAGGGTGGTTTATATTTTTGGCCCTATTTTTGTTAGTGCAAATTATACTATGTAACATTATTAGTATAGTCTACTTTAATTTGATAAGGACACATTCTATATAGTTAGATGTGATTGATTAATGATGAGGTAATTATATAAGGCTTAATGTGTTGTTTCAAGTACCGAAAATTAATAATGGAATAGGATAGAGATGTTGGGGAAGATCCAAAACACCATGAAGTGATGAGTTTTTTTATATTGATTTTGGGGAATAGGTTTGAAATTGGGAAGAAATACAGTGGATGACCCAAACCACCCAATTGTAATGATATCTACCATGTTTTTTCTGGGGATCATGAGTATTATAGTGCCTTTATAGTAATGGGGAGATTCCTGACATTTTTAAGTCATTAGACCTTATCCATGGAACCATAGGTCTTAAATTCATTGTTATATAGATGGGTCCTCACTGATTTCCAGAAGCCTTGAATGATTTTGCGAAGATGATATATGTGAATGGTATAATATAAGGTAAATTGAGTCCACCTTTATAGTTGGCAGACATGTTTTTTTAATGTAACTCCAAATATATTAATAGATGAATATAGATGAATGTTGAAATTATAGGGATGGCCCAAAACACCCAAAAGTGATGAGATCTTCCATGGTGTTTTTGGGTCTTATGAGTGGAATCAGGATGACATACTGGTGATGACCCAAAGCAACCTCAATTGATATGTATTTCGTGGTTTTTATGGAAACATAATTATTGGAGGTCCATTAATATAAGGAGATTCCTATAGTTGGTATGTTAAAGTCCCTTATGAATAATCCCATAAGTGTTACATTTATAGTAATTTGGGGTGGACCATAAAAATGTTTGAGAATGGATTGTCGCATTCATTCACTGAGAAAGGGTACACCACCTGGCATCATAATGTCGAGTATGTTCAATATACTTGAATTTTATTGTTATATGGATTATAAGTACTATTACACGAATATTTGAGTTACATAGATGTGGAAATCAATGGGTAAATGTAAACCATTAACATTGGAGGAAGCTATTATTCCATACTGTCAGAAAAATAACTCATGGAATTAATGTGGTCCTTTTGGGGACCAATAATCCCCAATGAAAAATATATTTGTAAATGTGAAAAAATGTAATGAATCTTAAGGGGTTTCATTTTTAATTATCCAGTACATATTCATAGGTTTCTATAATTATTAACCAAAATAAAGGGAGACCACAGTCCATTGGGGTCAAATAAAATGATATCGACTCGAGAAACTAGTTGTGTGAGCTCAGACTTTAAAGAATTGATGGTGGTTTATAGAAAAAGTAATTTTATAGAATTGTGTGAGAACCCCTGATGTTTTTCTCTACATATGGAATATTTTATCATGTTGAGGAAATTTCAAAAATCATCACTCTATCATTTCCCTTAACTAGGGTGTCAAGATAGAAAGTCATGGCTTTTACAATGGCCAAAAAGTGGTCCCTTGAGATTTTTTCTCATTTATCTAAGAGAATAAATTTTTCCCAACATCATAGTTATTGATTTCATCGAGATAGGACTATAACATTTATAAGGAAACCATTTTGGGGTATCAACCTTCCGATTTTAATATCTCATTCAATAGATGTTTAGGGTCCTGTGGTTTTGACCATCCAAGGATAAATGTTAAGGTCAAAAATATTTGACCAAAGATAATGCCTTTTAAGGTAATGTGGAATGTGGAAATGGTATTTGGAGAATATTAAAAAAATCCTAATTTGGATACTTAGGGGGAAGTGTACTATGACATCCATTTCCATGGGATATGAAAATGACAAATTATATTTCTCAATGTTCTCTGCTTATGAGAAATGGTATGAGACAACCATGCTGGGGAAGATCCAAAATACCCTAAGGGGATGAGTTCTATAGTGGTGATTTAAGTAATTAGAAGGATAATAAATATATTTTTTCAAGGAAATGACATTTTTTTTATGACTGGGAGCTGATATACAGGGACTAGGGTCCCACATGTATAGTTATATAATTGTTCTGTCGAATATGGGTGTCCATTTACTAGGATCACATAATTTTTTCAATGATCCATGATACTCAATACATGATGTGTGGTTTTCTGGTTTAGGATTTTCAAGTAGATGGATGAAACCCATAATCTGGTTGACCAAGGCCGTGTCATGGAGGCCTTTTGATAAAAATGATAAATAGTGATGGCCTTTATATATGATGTTCATCGAGTTAGGATGTATTAATCTTGTTGTTCAACATCTTGAAGGGTGATGGATATTTATAGATATGAACATCAAGATGCCAGATGAATATTTTATCCATGTACATGCATATTTATGAGATTCCATATATCAAATCAATTAATTTAAAGATTAATATCATGTTAAACAATTCCATAGATAGATAAGAATAATGTCTGGGTATAGTGAGTCTGTATGACTCCTCCCTCTTTAAAAAGAGCTATATTATGTTTTTTGGATGATACTCTTTGTAATTCCCTATGGATATTTTTAGGATAGGAATATGTTTATAATAATAGCATTTTTGGACATCCCTCTCTATATATTTGACTCATATGTATGGGATATTATTGGCAGTGATGTATAATCATGTATTAGAATAAAATGTAGGATACATGCATAACTATTTATTCATTGATGGTTGGAATAAAGACACACATAGTTATTGAAAGACTATTCCCTGGAAACATAAGATGCATATACATGTAGGGGAACATATTTATGATTTAGTTGGACATCAGAATCAGAGTTTCACTATGTTTATTGGTAATTGGAATAAAGAAACATATAATTTATGAATGAAAAACTCTCTAAAGAAGCTTAAACTAGAGGAAGAGGAAGCATTATGTCATGTACAGATGTAGCTAAACCCAAGATGGAAACCTAAGATTCACTATTGATCCTATGAGGGATGTAATCATGAAACACATGGTTATTGAATGTAAAAAGATCCATTTAGGTCAAAACCATACCTAGAAAATGTAATTTTTATGTTCATATAATGGCATCACATAGGATTGGAGATTCATGTGTCACAATCTCTCTAATGATAATAAGAATCAAGCCACATGTTGTTCTAGAATAGAAAACCCTCAATACAGGAATAAATAATACACAGAGGGTGGAACGTTTTCATTGATGATATGGTGAGACCTAGGATTTGTGATTGTATCATTAAAACTTATCTTATAGTAATTTGATTTATTCTACATGTAGTAATTAAATTTGAAAACATCTATATAGATGTCATGCATACGCTTTTGGGAGATTTTCTGTTGAGGTTATGGCTGGACCAATGATTGTAGACCTTTTTGTCAATACGTTTACTTTAACAGATCGAAGAAAACTTTAAATAGTTCATGAATAGAAACCTCTCCAGGCATGTTTAAGCCATATTAAGAGGGAAGAATTGTTTGCATTTGTGTAATTGATAGACCAGGGATTAGATATCTAGGTGTCACCATCTATCCTACAACAAGAGTAATCATGACATAGATCGTTATTGATGGGAAGACTAACCACATCGATCCAAACCACGTATATAAGGGGAATTGTTTATATTGAAAACATGGTTGGACCTAGTATTAGTGATATGAGCAACCATATGTATCCTATGATAGAAGGAATCAAGAAACACTTAGTTCATGAAATGAAAACACTCTATACAATTCAAACCCACATACAAAGGTGGATATCATTTCATTTTACATTGCGGTTGAACCCAATATTGGTGATTCGAGCATCACTACATATCATATAATAATATTAGTCAATCCACACTAAGTATTTGAATGGAAAATGATCAAAATAGGTTGGACCTATATGTAGAGGGGGGAGTTTTTTCTACTAATGTCACTCTTGTATTAGTGATTCAATATATGGGATTTTGTACATATCCAACAGTAATATGAATCAAGGAACACATAGTTCTTGAGTGGATGATTGGTGGGAGACTAAAACCAAGGATAATGGTACTCTCTAGAGATATATATAGTGATTTGGGGGATACTAACACCTAGGACAGTTTTTCACCATCATTACCATAGTAAATTTGATTGGTGTAGTCAATATACATCTCCCCTTGGGGGTGTTAGGGGAATAGAAAATATCTTCATCAAGAAGTTCAGCATCTATTAGTGTGTATTCTCAGGTAGGGAATGATGAAATGAAATTAGTTAGGTCCCTCCATTTAACTACATTATGAGACAAAAAATGGATGTAATATTATTGAATAATAACAACCCATCATTTATAACTACAAGAATATATATGGTGGCCAAGGATTTAATTTTATAAACCCATACAAGAGACCATGTGGACTTCATTATACAGCATCAAAAGACTAATATTTTTTACTCCAATAACAATAACAATTGTATACTTCTCAAAATTATAATACAAGGTCTTAGTACCTATATTTTTCAATCAAGTTAGTGGAAACTATATTTATTCCCTACATCATGTTTCAATGGGATGAAAGCACCAAGAAATCCCTCTATTACGACAATATATATGATCATTGAAAATACTTATACTAGAAGAATCATGACTAATGGGTGAAGTATGTACTGATTGAAATTCTCAAATGCCTCTTATCACATATCACATCAGTAGGTTACTTCCTTTATCCATATCTTTATAAATTGGAAATATTTTTTGTCTAGTATAGTTATGAAACACTGAATAAAATAGAGGTGCCCATAGACATTATTAAGTTCTTTAAGATTCCATGTTTTTTACATTGACTAAATTTTGCTATGATTTTATAGTTTAACCATGAATCTAAGGTGGTTTACTGAAAATACAATGAACTTTCATGAATTTACATTGAAATAATACATTAGTGGATTCATCCAAACAAATATTCTTCAAAAACATGTGAAAATTGTATTAAGACCCGTGAAGTGATCACATCACTATCAATATTTCACCACTAGGTCTTCAACATAAAATTATGATAATCAATTTAAAAATGGATTAAACATATAATGAATTTCACATAGTTATATATTTCCAGTGTTATTTTTTCCTAATTTCATAACCATTTTGAAAAAGATCCAAAGAGGTGTTCTGATGGAGGTAGCATTCTCATATTTGGCATCCATTTTTATAGATTATACCCTGAATACCTATCTATAATTGATATATTATTTATGGTTATATATGAATATATAGAAAGATATATGATCCATAATGGTAAATATTCTTTCATGGAATGTTGATAATAGTACCTAGAATATATGCGTACTCTAATATTTATATTCATTTTCATGATTAGGACAAAATTTCCAAGCTAATTGGATATGCATGTCTTGGAAAATGTTATATTTCCTTAATTAGAAAATTGTAATTCTATGTTTATATCATGATATGGGTGAATCCTCATGGATATCTACTTGAAACATTAATGGGGATCATGTAATCTAAGGGGATACATTGCCACATTATGGTTCATCGCATCAATTTTTATATAATTCCACCAATACACTTATTTATATTTTCTTATAAAAAAAATAAACACATAATACTCTAGGAGAGCCATGGATTAACTATTCATAAAAAAAGACACTTGTTCTTCTACTCCCAGAGTAACCTAATAGAGCTCATTGATAGTCATGGAGATTCCTTCCTCAATGATGGTAAGTGAATTCTTATGGTCATCGTCCTATTCATCCATCTATTAGTCGGTTGAATAATTTTATAGATTTGAAGGGATGTTTTGGGACATCTCAATCACTGTTTTGGAAATATAGTCCATTTGTAGAGTCATTATTTCCGTAAACAACTAGATTACCCATAGAGACATTAAATAAAATATTTTTATATATTATGCTATAACTAGATGTCAATGAAACCTTGAAATATGGGGTTAATCCATCTACATAAATTACATTTATAGGTAGATGATAATCAATATTGACAATACAATAAGGAACTTTAGAAGATTTGGGGTTGTAACCATCATATAATCATAAAATTTGGGTTGTTTTCCTTCCCTTTTTTTAGAAAACTATATCATCATAAAAAATTATCAAAATTACAAGTGGGATATATCACCATATAGTACACTTACCTTCCCATCAATGTGATTATCAAATACTATGTATTTTCAGATATCCATGAACAATGTGTTAGGTGTGAGATCCCCAAACTAACTATTGATATTTATCTTCCCATAAAGACATTTCTATATTTTATCATTCAATTAAATGGTTATCTTTGTCCAAGATATACCCCCTCGATATATACTTAACATCAAAGGGCCGGAATCCTGATTACGTTGTTCACAAAACAATTGTTAATCAGATCCTTTTTCATGGTGATATTTTTTAGATTAATTGAAAACTACAGGGTACAAAATGTCAATATATAAATTATTCCTAATATTATTATATGAACAAGATAGTGATTTTACATTCTAATGTTATATTCTTCACCAATTACCCATAGATGTGGGGAATTATTTCATGAACCCTTTGTGGGATTTAGAGTGATTCGATGAGTTCCTGGATGAGTTCTCAAGAAATAAGGAGAGCATCTAGGAATGATAGTTTTGGTGAGACACTAACCAAATATATAATAATTATTTACTTTTATCTATAGTTATTCACTTTCCAATGTGGGAATACACCACATTATATGGATAATGAGTTTCTGTGTATATGGTAGATGGGCCTAGTGCATGATAGATGGTTAGGGAGAATAATCTTCCCGTTTAATAGGTCTCCCAAACCTTCATTTTTTTAAGGATGATCAAATAATCACACCTCCACCAGTCATTCATTTAATATGACTGAGAATATATTAGCACTAGTTCCCCTGAGGTGTATATGTGTTTTTAGTGGTTTTGATTTGGTGATCATCCAATAGTTTTTATGTCTTATCTGTCCTCTATGGGGATGTAACCAAAATACTAGGCTCATCAATAACAATGTTGTCAGTTGTATGATTGGATTCTATGTCCTTGACTTCTATATCCCTGTACGGGTATGAGGAAGTCATTCTTATATGCGTAATACAAATAGGATAAATAATCTATTTGGGGAAACATGTTAATAGAAAAAGTTTCTTATTTCAATGAGGATTCCATTTTGTAGGGTAGTTACCATTCATCATATGTGGATGTAGATAGGTTTTCACGTGTCGGAACTGGTACAATAGTTGTATATGATTATTCTTCTTATGTATTTCTATGTTTTTATAGTCACATATACCTATATGTGGTTTATTAAAATTTTCCTTCATAAGTAAATAGATATTTATTTGATTGAGAATCATATCTACTCAAGTGGAATGTTCATGGTCCACTATCTTTTGATTCATCTAATTATTGAGATTCTATCTATTCTTTGATTAAACCTTTTTATATTCAACCACTTAATTTGGTTGGGTGATGATTACACATGTTACATGCTCCAAGGAATTATGAAATATTACATGTCTATAATCATCCATGTAATGGATAACATATTTGAGGATGAAGAAATCCTTGAATGTTTAACCCAGCTTCCCCTGGAATGTTCATTAACTATGAAGATTCGTGAGGTTAACTCACAAGGAGTCCTAGGATCCAGTATCAGTATTAGGTTATTTTATATGGATACTACTATGACCCTCCATTTCATAATTAATAATAATTATTCGTATATTCCTCAAATCATTGTTTACTCTAGTGCCTTACTTTCATTTTTAGATGAGGGATATTTTGTTTCTACCACTTGATGAGAGGCATCCAACAACTCGAGGCCTTCTAGGGTGTTTGAATAGGAACTTCTACTAGTTTGAGAGTAGCGGTAGATGTTTCTTCTTCACCAATCCTTTTTCATTTCCCTAATGTACTGTTCGAATACATAGCTCAAGTCAACAAAATTTATTAGTTTATGTAATTTATTGTTTCAACAAAATCATGGAATCTTCATGGATAAATAATTTGGATCAAAGGTGTTTGTAGCTCATACAAGTTATTATCAGCATAGAGTTCTAATTATTACTCTTATAAGAGTTTTATTTTTATTGAATAAGTTAATTATATCCATCTACAAATGAAGTAAGAAACCCTATAACATTCATACTATTTTTAGTATGTAATTTCATAAATTGTTCTTCCATCATGTTATAGTTAAACTGATAAATAAAATGAGTATATAGAACTTCTTATAAAATTATTAATCAAAATTGTATATTTTTTTTACCAAATGGAGGCTGAAACCATTGTGGTTTGTACAATGTATCTCAACATGGTTTCCTCCTACTATTCTTGAGGGGCCATTATTTGGAAACATTAGGATGCGAAGTGTGTGAGATTTTATTTTGGATCTCCCACAATACCACTAGTTGAGAAGGAAGTATTTAAAAAAGTAGGTTCAAGAAAATTATCACACAACCATTCAATATATGGATTCTTCTAATGTTTAACTTGTGTGTGGAACATTTATATTGGTTTCATTAAATTTTCTATGGATTTAATGGTTTTCAACTGTTTCAGAGGTAACAATAATTTTGACTCCTACATCCTTCATGAAGTTGGTTAGGCGTGATGGGTTGGGCTTTTTCTCCTATCCCACTGGTCAAAGATCTATTCAAGGACTGAATAATTATCCTCATGAGGGATATTATTTCTTTACAATGGGGGAGATTTGAATTTATCCTCATCATCCTTGTTTATATAAAACATTTTCCTTGACCAAAATCCATTATGGTGCTCATATGCCAATAATGTAAGCGGATTACCTCACCCATGACATTTGGGAGGAGGGATATGATATACATATGGAAGGTTAGACATGAGTATTTCCATATTGATATTACTAATATTTTTTATCCCATTTTTATTTGTCATATATGTTCCTCAATGGTATAGATTTGAACTATTTTGGGTGGTGGGTTGGATGTTACCACATAGTTCCCTTATCCATAGAATTGTTCCTCATTAGAGGTAGAAATAAATTGGTTGGATGTTCGAGGTTTTTGATCTTTCTTTGATTACGTGTATGTAAAGCCTCACATGGTTTATCAAGATCACCCTTATCGCTAAGGTATGTTTTTTCATTCTGAACATCTATATTTTCATCTTTGTACAAATAATATGTTGTGATGATTGTGATGAAATTCAATAAGGTGTATTGAGAGATTTAGTTATCCCATTAATTTCAACACAATATGGTTATTCAACATTGGATCATTTTTTATTATGAAAATTATGGTATTTGATCACCTTTTCCATACATTCCTTGTGTACCTGCTTAGGAATATTGACCATAAGGGAGATTCCATTTGTGTTTAGCTAAACACGTCCTAGATAGATATGGTGTCTCTTGTGGTGGAAGGAATGGATAGGATTATGACCATGGAAATTTACCTCCCTACTTGGAGAATAATTATTCCTTTTCTAGTGATAATGATGATGAAAATTCCCCCCATCAGTTGGGGTTGGATGTGATTTGGTGATGTTATTAGAAGTTTTTGATCCAATTGATTAGGTTTTGATGAATCTGTTCAAGGATTTGATAGCTCTGAAGACTAAAATTGAATTTCAAATGCCACGAAACATGCTGGATAAGTTTGATATGAAACTACCACCAATTTATATAGGACTATTTTGGGGAGTGATGAACCTATTAATTGTTATTGGGAAATAAATTCCATGATCCTGGTGATCTATTGTTGGTTTAAAGCTTCCATTTATATTTTACGATTCATATCATGGATTGATGACCCAAGCAGTAGAAGAAGTGGTAAAAAAACTGTATGCCTATTTGCTGAGATCGCCCCTTGATAGCCTCTTTGGAAGATGAAATTTTGATCAGTGTGATTTGATGAAATGTTTATCTCTTGTGTCATGGGTTCAATGGAATCCTATAACGGGATTAATTTTCTCTGAGTATTTCTCAGGATATATACAAATATTTATTCTATGTCTAAAAGGAATTCTCGTTATTTCATGGGGCCTCTCATAAGTATATTTTTTTGGACCTCTCAATCTATTGACATATTTAAATGAGGTTAATTTAAATATATTAACAAGGTAACATGTGGGTCTACCCATCCCCTAAATTTTTTAGTGGGTATGACAATACTAGATGATGTATTCAAGGTTCTTATGGTCTAGGTAGATATTTAAGTGAAAATATCCATATTTTCACCATCCTAGGATACATACATACAATGGGGACATATAATCCATTATATGAAGACTTGATATGATAAAGAGATAAACACTACCTATATGTTAGTCATTATCTTCCTACCCTAGGTTCTAGGATATAGTTAATGAGAACATCACCAGGTTAAAATAGATTGTATTTATGATCTAGTTTATTCCCTCATATCATTGATTAGGGAGGTGATTATCCTTCAACAACTTATTATTATACCACATATTCTTAAATAGGTTAGGAATGGAATCAGTCTCTTAAAAAATAATGATCTCATAAAAAGAAGTGTTGACGAGAAAAAACATGGTTTTGAGGTTATTTCATGCTAACTCTCTCCATATATCCATTATTTATTCTTCATTATAATATATGTCTACCCCAACCTAATAAAGAAATATTAGATTCTGCTATGGGAAACCTAATGGATATACTAAAGTTCATCTGATAATTTATGGGGCATTATATATCATTATCTCTGGTGTTTTGAGAAACTCTCTAGTTGTTGGTTTCTATGTTTTAAGAAACTCTCTATAAGAAGATTTTGTGGAAATGATATGATTTTCTTTTCTGGGAGATAAATAAACAAGCAAAGGATAAACGTGGTTGATATCTAGATTATAGTCTTTCTGATCTATCTCTACAATACCATGTGTTGTATTACTGATGTAATGATAGCATTATTATTCTATTGAATAGAAGACAAACAATTTATGTGATGTATATAAGAATGAAAATGTATAATGGAGACTAGTATTGAGATGATCCGGAATATGGGCCATATTCTATGTAATTGGACGAATATTACGACCTACAATTTAGGGATGAGTAGGTATATGAGGCTCTAGCAATAAATATACTAGAAACTATTCTTAAGAAAATTGTTTGATGGGGATATGATATTTTATTGAGAAGTTACTAGACTATACTGTCGAGATTATAAATAATCATCATTGAAATGATCCTAAATGTATGTGGTTGTTTAGAACTGTTATTCAATTATTTTGGATGGGGAGATATGATCCTAGTTTAAATATGTATTCATTGTTGGAATGTGCTTATGGAACATTATAAGGAAGAAGTGACTTGAACCTCCTTCTGTATAACCTTTCAGCGATGATAGTGAAATCATTAAACAATGGATGTTGGTATTTGATATAGAATTTTGTGACCTACTAGATTATTTTTAGTATCTTTAGATAAGTGATATGAACCCAATCTGAGGTGTTTTCCATATTATACAAACAACCCATTTTTAGAGTATTGATAATAACATGATCCTATTTCTGAAGAGTATGTCTCTAGTATTTTTCGATTGGACTATGCACAATTCCAAGGTATGTTCCAAGATGAATTGGTGATCACCCATTGAACTGGGGATATGATTCTTGTCATCTTTATTTTTTGAATTTTTTCTGTATGTTTTCAACCATAATGTGAACCTATCTAAAGAGAAGTTCCATGCAGACATGATTATCCCCAATTAGAACTATTATATGATCCTTGTAATGTGACTCATGCTTTATGGAAATATTATGATAATCAACATGGAAAGGATAATGAATGTGTTATTGCAAAAAAATTTCAAAATATTCATAATGATAATAGTGATGTGCTACTCTACCTATTTGGATATGAATATGTTTTTTTCCTTATATCTATACTAATGAACTAATATTCCAATGGAGTTTTTTGGTTGTTCATAGAATGTAGTGACACATTAGAAACGTGTTTATACGTATTTAGGAATGTAAATTTTCATTATAAAATATATTTTGGTAGATATAATTTATTGAAGAGTGGATATAATCCAAACTCTTTTGTTCTAGTGTCTTCATCTTTGGTCGATGGGTTTCTTTCTGGGGGTAAGGGAAATGTTTCACCCCCAATTTTTCAATAGGAATATGTGTGCATACTTGATCTCAGTGAGGATATATATGGGCCTTGTCAAAAGATATGACCTAAATATGCAGATGGGATTTTATATATGTTGTGGGTATATTAGCCTAATAAAATTTATACACCTCTTTATGTGCATAATAAGTCTTCCTTCGTACTCATAAAATTGTTTCCAGAGTGTTAATGTGTTGGGTGGTGAACTAATCTATAAACTGAGGGGAAATAGAAGGATTCTACTAGTGATATAGGTTGAAAGATCCATCCTACTTGTCTACTAAACTAGGTTTCATCTATAGTCCAGTACATTTTCCACATTCCTCATATATAAATGTATCTAATTAACATGATTTGGGTATAAGATTCAAAAGTGCTGGGTAGTGGATTCATGGTCCCCTAGGTAGACTATAAATTCTCTTAAACAAGTTGAGAATATCAAATTCAGTGTCTAGATATCTTATCACATATTTTTGAGGGTTTAGATCATACAATGTTGGAGATATTCCTTGAGCATCACCTTTTCCATGTAAAGTTGAGGATATCGGGTGCGTGAGATTTTTTGTGGCCAACAGAGGTTACTCTCTGATTGAGGTTCTATAAAATTCCCACTATGTAGATATTTTTTTCTAGTTAAGATTTTTTTAAGATCCATTTTTTTAAATCCAAAAAAGAATAACTATCAAGGTTACCAATCAGTACGTCATCGCATGTATGAAACATGAGTAATCAGTCATTAAAAAATAAAATTATTTTCCATTCATGTTCATTATTTTTCCATTTTTCCCATTTAAAATATTAATGGATATAATTGATATATTTCACTAGAACCCCTCTTAGGAAGGAATTCATGTTGGGTATGCCATTTTCATTTCCCTATGAAATGTGAAAAATAGGCCAACGCATGGACCAATAATCATTTTTTTTAAATTCTTCTTGGGCTCCCCATTTTTTATCACTGGAATGACAAAAATCATATCGTATAATCAATATTTAAGAGACTTGATGCACAAATCCCATTATGATTCAGTTTTGCAATCATTAAATTATTTCACATTTGTTTCAGCATATTTGTTTCTTATTAGATGATTGATTGTGGGTGGTTGAAATATGGTTACAAAATCATTCTCATCTGGTTAACAATTTTCATAATTTAAAGAAACTCCAAATGGTTCCCACATCCATAACAATGTAAAAATATTCTTTCTAAAGATTATTGTTCAATATGGGTTTCAAAAAAAGATATTCCGAGGAACTCCCACTGGTGGGGAGGATAAGAGGTTATACACATCCCACTGATATATGGGTAATGATTCCATATTCATAGTCTCAGTTTTATATTTTAGACATGTACATGAATCACTTCAAAATCTTGAAATTATATAGGTTAGCATAATAAAATAATCTGGTGTTGAATACTTCTATGAGTAATGGGGAGTTCTATTAATGAGACCACTCTTATAAATCTATGGTTTTCAACCCTTTCCCTTATATTTTCATGTAATGAAGAGATATTTATATTTTTATGCCTTATAACATGGAACTCTGAAGTGTACTGCCACCCAAGGAATTGATTTTATCTTTGAGGATGGGATTGAATCCTTGTGAAGAATAATATGTATCGTATTTATAACATGAATCAAATATCATATCAGTTTTTAAATCATTGATGTTTAACATAATACTGAAAGGAAATATATAAGGTATCATATTACTTTTGTTTCAATGTTCATCCATAGTTTGTTTTCCTACAAATCATGCGTATAACGGGAACTATATTTATTATTTTTGGATCTTCCGTCATTCCAAAAGTCAATGGTGATAGATAAAAAGTCTTTCTGAGGTTTATCATCCAAGGGATTACATATCATGGAATTCATTCTAAACTTACATTGAGGTAGATAAACATATATGTGGGAAATCATAACACGTTACAAGATGGGGCTTCCACACTAAGGTCTCCCATGTCAGTGTAAATTAATGATGCAGTGATATGATCGTTACACACCCCTTAGCCTGCATGCATAATTATCAATGTGAGAAACCATTGATAGAAAGTTATCATGCTCCTCACACATGGATATGGGACTCGAAAATTATGAAGCACTAGATGAGTGTTTAAGATATATCATTTACCCTAACATGGAACCTTATATATAAGTATTATATAGTAATTAGTTTCCTCATAGTTAAATTAATCCATAACCAGCTAATGGGTCTGAGGTACATGGGGGTATGGATGTGGGTAACACATAGAAGGATTACCGTGTATGAACCCACATCTCCTATACTGATTGAAAATGTTTGGTAATATAATTATATTAGTATCTAGTTCAGTGAGTTAATAATATTTCAAATATTGAGATACTTATACAAAAGAGGATTCTTATTGAAGACCAGGACATAGAAAATAATCCTTCATGTCTTTTTTGGATAAGAATTGTAATCATCTTGGTTTGTTTCATGTCATGTCTAAATACTTCTAATAAATGAGATTATCATGTCTTTAGGTTCATTTATGAACTGATTGACTTGTCAAAGGATCTATAATGGACATGGATGACATTTCTGGAGTGTCTTTTTAACATGGTGGAAATATAGAATGATCTATGATTGACATGGATTATATGTGCTAAGTGTCTGTCTAACATGATAGACATGCCAAAGGATCAATTCCTATCACATATCAAATATCTTGAGTGTCTATATTATGATGATAAAATATCCTAGAGTGAATTTCAAAATTATATAGACATGTAAGAGGTCAACCATGTGATTTGGATGGGATGTATGTTGTGTTTCTGCATGAATTTGCTAACATGTCTAATGGGATTCACATGATCAATGTAGACACTTACAAGGGTGTCACATGATGATGAATGACGTGTTGGAAGGTCATTTAATTACCAGAATACATGTCTGTAGGAATTAACATGACTTGGATGAGAATTATATAGAACATTGTGTGACAAAGATGACATGTCCAGAATACAATGTGTAAATCATCAAAGATGTTCAAAAACTGTCTCATGTTCATGTAGACATTTAATAGAATTTTCAAATTATTTGAATTAGTCTTATGAAGTGAATGATAACTTATTATGAAAATAGAATATACATCTTTTTGTAAAGATTCTGCCTTTCTACCTTTTAATTTATATCACCCTCAATTTTATACATGTATCATTTTTTTATGGTTACATGTAACTATGTCGACATTTGGAAAAATAATCAAATAATCTTGTTGGAGCACCCAAGTTCTATAACATAATCAATTGTGTGATCAGACAAAGAAAATATTTTTGATGCATAATACCCCTGGTTGTTCCTATAAATGTACATGGTGTGGTACCCATATGATTTCATGGATTTACTTTAAGATAAATCTCATTTTCTATTATCATGGGGTTATATTGTTATAGTACCATGGGATGTGTCGAGGGAGGGTAATTTACATCCCATGCCTCCCAAGTTCTATATCGCCATATGTGGCTTGTATATCACATATTTCTGATTGAGTTTGTGGTGGTTGTATCACGTCACACACTTCATATGATCTATCAACAATTAATCCAAGGTGATACATGATAAATAATTAGGGTGAGAACACTCTATAATCACTATATTTATTAGACACATGGCTTATCAATGGTATTTTTCACAATCTTATTGGAATATAAATGTGACTTTGAATGATTGGGATGTAGAATCTAGAAACCTTTATGATATTTGGATAGATATTGATGAAGCATTCTTATGATCAAGGTGGACTTAAATGGGTCACGTCCCAATAACAAATTGGCTTGTTTGGGGACATTAGCAAGATAAGGCGAGCTGGTCTGAGGTCTTCACATGATAAATGGAGAACACATAAAATACATAACCCATTCACAATAAATAAATGTAACATAATACTCATGATTCCAAATCCTTTTTATAATTATTAAATTATTTTACTTGTGGATTCATGTGATTTTTAGGTGACTTTAACTTGATATATTGCATGATCCGATTATATTTTTGGGTATCCTTCAAATGACTATAATCACTTTCTAGATGCCTTCATAAGAATAAGAGGGGCTTTATGGATGCCTTCCCAATATTAATATGGATTAGTATATTTGATTAACATGATCATAAATTGATCTTTTGAAGTGTATGACATGTTTCGATAACTAACATAGGGTCCGGAGAGCGCATGTATTACAGGGGGTCATGCTTTCTTTGTGACATAGCCACTCATTCTCTAGGTATCCTTTTTTATCATTTATTTTACATGTGGAAAAAATACATCCCATGATTCTGGAACTTCATTGATTCTATAATTGTTTCTCATTTGTTGGGCCTCAAAATTTATCATGATCATGTTAATTTTTTATATCATTTTTCACTATCATGTGTTTACTACATCAATTTTTTCTGTGTTTAATAATCTTTATATCATTATATTTAATTTTATATAAAATAATAAAATAATATATATTTTATTAATTATTAATATAATAATTATATTGAACTAAATTTCTGTTTTTTCAATCCATATATTTTTTTGTTATATTTTATGAAAATCAAATAAGAAACAATTTTTTTCAGTAATTTTAGTTAATGAAAATGTTATATTAATAATATATTTAACATATAATATAATATTTATTGAAATACATAATAAGAATGATATTTTTAATATTTTATAATATTATTATGTTCTATGTTACCATATTCATCAATAATTATATTTTAACGCAATTTTCTTGTAGGTTGTTAAACCTACCCAAATGTGAAGATGCATTACGTTGGTTCATGAGTATTTTTCAGAAGGCTTTTGTTTTAACATAATATAATTATAATAAAATTATAATTATAATTCTTATGTATTAATTATGGTGATCCATATATTATTATGATTAATTTTATTTGAAAATATAAATGAAAAATAAAATTATTATATCTTGTAGATGGTAATATTTATGGACATGTGATTATTTTTCTATTTCTCAACTCATGAGAGATTGAAATGGTGGATATTAAGTTGAGATTTTTGGATAATAATTCTATCATATATGTCCTATATTATTATATGGAGAACCATTAATACCATCAATGAGAATTTGAAAGGAACAAAAGATGTTGCTTTGTAGTGGTGGTAGTCCACACAATACACTAACTATGTTATTTTATTTTATAGTTGGAAGAAAATGAAATAATAAGCGTTATAAGAATAATATGAGAACATTTAAGTATACTATTGATAGTTAACTCATCATATTATTATGGCTTTATGATATTTTTATGTTTATCGTTAGGAATAAAATCTTATGAGGTGATATCAATTATGCTGGGGACTTGATATTTACCATAGAATATCCCTAGAATTTGAAGGACTTGATAAAATAATTAATGAATGTGGGATAATAATCATTTTATATGGTTATAGGGAAATTAATATTTCTATGTTTGAGGGAGTGATAATAAGGATATATGTTTGTTTGAAGCATGGTAGTGGTATTCTATTTTAGTGAGAGAGCGGGGGATGTTTTAGAAACAATAATCATTCTTAATAATTCTATGGTTTTATTTTAAGGTTAACGACTACAATATTTTGAGATTAGTGTGGTTGTTGCGTATTTGGGTCAATAAAACCTCAAACATGTTCTTAAACAGATATTTTAAATATTTTTATTGTTTTTTTACAATAATGTATTTACATTTTACTTTTTTTTACTTTAAAACTCAGTGACTTGTCTTTAAAAATGTAATTTTATATTTCATTAAACTCACAAAACAACAAATATAAGTTTATTTTTGTTTTATGGAATCAATTTTATTATAAATTTAATTCCAATAAAAATATAAATATTATAAATTTAACTTTAAAATTAAAATATAATTTTTATATTTTTTTTGTTAGAAAATCAATATTTTGATTGTTATTGATGCTTAATTTTAATTATTATATATTACTAATTATATGTTTGTTAATATAAATATTTTTTAATTTAGACATGAAATTATATTCATTATTTATATTGATTCAATTTAATTTTTATATAAATTCCATGATATTAATAAATTAATAGTTTCAAAACAATTGTTTTAGCATTATCATTATAATAAGAAATAATTTAAGCATTCATAAATTTATACTACAAAATTAAATTTTCGATAATAAATATTATTAAAATTACTATATAAATTATAATAATTACGTTCATATATTTTATTTCTATGTATAAATAAATTAATCATAATTTTACCATTTGTAATATGGAAAGTATAATTTTTTGTAAATGTTTATTTTTATGAAAAAAATATATTATTGATTAGAAAACTATTATGAATGGAAATGATTCCAAACAATTTAAAATATTTATTATTATTCATATATTATTCATTAAAAATTAATATTAATTAACAATATCATTTTATCAAGTTATAATTAATTAATCAAAATTGTGAAAAATTGTTTTCTCTAAATAACTATGTAAATATTTAAAATTTAGATCATTTGATTATAATTTTAATATAGAATTTAAAAATTATATTTTATACTCTATAATTTAAATTTATAAATTAAAATTTTTTAAAATAATTATTGTCGTATAAAAGTGATAGTATAAGGGAAATTTAGTATTATTCAGTTTTCATATAATGTTAATAGTTTCAGAATAATATAAAAAAGAAAGTGTAATGTAATGATGCATTTATGAATTAAAAAATAAATATTACCTGATTAAAATTAAATTTTAAATTTTACAGACTTATACCATTTTATTGAAAATCTATAATATAAAAAATGTTTTAATTAGACATATAAACCTTAATAATCACTCAAATTAAAAAATTTCATTCAAAAGGTAATAATTATTTGTGGTTTTTATCATATTGTTTATTTTATATTTATTAATAATCTAGTATTCTTATGTTTTGGTTTTTTAATGTCGGGTGTAGTGTGTGAAATATGTTATATGAAAGTGTATAATTTCATTGATCCAAAATATGATGTCACTAAATTCTAACCCCAAAAAAAAAATTCATCCTTGAAATTTAAATTATCATTTACTAAAGGAAGAAGGTATGATATCAATGAGAAATTGAACATATAATATCTCATGAAAGATCCATCTCATTATTCTTAGTAATCTAAGGAATCTACTTATTTAAAACATGCTTTATATGAGATTTTATGGGAATACGTTTCATATATTCATTGGATCCAGATTGATCAAAATAAAATAACTAAATTCACTATGATAACATTGAAATGGTTTTTTTGGTATATAAATGTCTAATAATAATATGTATCGAATAATGATAGATTAATTTATACTTATGATACTTTTTTTCTACTATTCTATACATGTTTAATTTTATAAAACTAATGGTTATTACTAGGTAACAATATCTTTTTATATTATATTATTCTCATCATAATTACTTAAATTAATTATTAAATCAATCCATTCAAGTAGTTAATAGAGAGATTATGATAACAGAAAGCATATCCCTTATGAGCATCTTGCTTAATGTGTAGTATTATGCACACTCATTTTGAATCTGGGTGATGCATGATTAAATGTTCAACTAATAATTTTTTTGGTAATTTCTCTTATCTTTATATCTAACACCACAAAATTCACATTCCAATATATAAACAATGATTTTTTTCTAAGAAATACACTTATTCTAGACCTTATAAATAATTCATGATATCAACTATTTTATAGACTAAATTTTAGGTGTTTTATGATGGTTCTAAAACTGAATACCAATGTTAACTAACATAATTTCTAAAAATATATAAACTTATATCCAAAATAACTAAAACAATATCTAAAATGATCTTTGTCACCCATGACCTAGATAAATAAATAATACACTGGTAACATCGTTTAATCAGTACATGAAATAAAATTATCACAAATCTCAAGGAATTAAAGGTTTAGATTTTGGAAATCATCTTACTAAATAACATATTTTAAAATAATTGAATTTTTTTCCTATTCATTTTCCTCTAGACCCTTTCCAGATAACTCACATGATATAATAATCTTCATTACATGGGTATTTCATTTATAAGAATGGGGTGATGTCAAATTCTCATTATGAGAAAAGACATATCATAATGGGTTAGATCATAATCATGAAGAACAATACGATACAGTTATAAATAAAATAATAAAATCTCAAAATTATAGTGATAATAATCTTACAAAATCCTAGAAAAACCTAATATAATGAAAATATTATTATGGAATCATTAAATAAATCACTTGGAGTAAAGTATTTCACTTATATTAAAATTTATGAAAATGAATTATAGAATACTTCAAAAATAATGAAATATCATTGAAAAATTTCAAACATGATCAACAACAAGAAAAGATGGAACAATCATAAATGTTGGATTTTTCTCTTTATAAAATTTGAAACCCACCGACATGTCCACACATGAAATTGTACATAGAAATTAGTTCCATTATAGTCACCTATTTTAAACCTAGAGACTTTCTAAGCTATTCACATTGAATATTTTAGTAGTTATTGATTTATTCAATCCCAACCATTCTAAACATATCATCATTTTTACCCTTTTATATGTAAAATAATGAGTAAATAAAAATTTCGTCACACTCACCCTTTGTAAACCAAGATCCACGCTAACAAGTTAACATAACCTTTCCATATCATGAAATATAATACTTTACCCAATGCATTGGACTGATATTTAGGTCACACAATTATTATAATCTATACATTTGTCTTCCACTTGAAAAAAATACGTAGTTATTGAAAGAACCCATATAAATTGAATTGGTTTTGTAAATAATTAATATGTAGAACCTAATATTAATATAAGAAATTAGTCAATACCAGACACTCATTTTCCAAAAAGTAATTATCTCATAATAACAAATAATGGATTACAAAAACATCACTTCAAAAAAATAATCCTTCGTGGGTAAATACATGGGGAAATACAATGTTTTGAACAAAACCATTTTTAATTGTTTAATTTTAAAATATATTTAATTAAATTATTGTGATGGGAAGGAGAATACTTTTTAAATCATAATTATAATTTTTATAAAAAAAATGATGATAAAATGACATAAAGGGTTAAGAATTTAGCATTGAAAATTCATTGGAAACTCTTTTTCGAATGTAATATTTATTAATGAATTATTGAAAAAGGCATAATTTTTTTAACAAAAATGTTAAAATAATTTAGAAAAAATATTTATTTATAAAATATATAATAATGGAAAATTGAAAAATATTTAAAAGTAATCAAAATTAACATTGGAGTGACTGATAAGATATTTATTTTCTATATGATGGGAAAACCTTTTGAACATTTTGAAAATTAAGATTTCATGGAATATTTTAAAATAACAAATTAAAAATATGGAAATAAGAAATTGATGTTCAAATAATACATATTGAAGAGAAAAAATTATAGAGTCTTTGTAATTAGTTAACATTAAAATTATCCACATCGATTATCGCTTTTGAGAAGTCACAAAATTATGTATGGTTTTGGAAGAGAATTCATTACACCTTGTGTGACAGATAAATATGTAATAATTTTGATAATTATAATGAAATTAATCATTGAATTCCTTGAATGAAGAAGTAATTTGTGATATAATACAACATATACTATTTATTCAACACCAAGTTAATTATAGGATATGTCATTTTATTATTTATCAGTACTACTGAATAAATTATTTATATTAATTATAAAAAATTAATTAATATTCCTAAAATAAAAATTAAATATTTTTATTCCACTTTTTTCAATTTTATTTAAATATAAATGATTAATTTTAAAATCATAAAATTTTAAATTGAAAAATTTACTTTTATCTTTGAATTTATAATGTCAAAATTATCCATTTTTAAAATTTTAGAACTTTTTAAAATTGATTGATTTGTCCTTAAATAGTAAATATTACAAAATTATTAAAAAATATCTATTTTTATTAGATAATATAATTTTATAGCCCCACATTAATTTATATATTTATAGAGTTTCATGTGATACTTTTTTATTTTAAAAATGTAATTAATTTATTTGGAATTTGTAATTTTCATGATTTTTGTAAATGTAAGGTTTTATACATAAAATTTTCTTTTACATTTTTTTAAAATATAATAATTTAATAAGGTATGAAAGTATATAATAAGCCTATTTAATTTTTATTAATATATATGAATTATAGTTTTATATTAATTATAAAACTATAACTTATTTTTTAAATCAAAAATAAAATATTATTTATTATGATTTTTCTTATAAGGGTTACATTTAATGGAATATTTTATTCATTATAGAATTGTTTTTCAAAAAATTAATTTCATTTTTAAAAAATCATATTAATAATTTCTTTGGGATTAATATTATGATTTTTTGGAAAATATATATTTTTCATTAAATAGTGAAAATTAATGATTTTTGTAAAAATATCATTACATTTTGATATATTAATTAATACAAATTTTCACTATATTGTTGAATAGTATTTCAATTAAAATAACTATAATTTGTTTATTCAATTTAATATATTAAATATTATTAATATTAATATTTTATTTTAGTACATGTTTAGTATTTGTGAATAAAAGTAGTGTTTTTATGAATTTTTTTCAATTTGCATAATGGTTTCCAATTATGATTCATTTAAAAAATAAATAATTAATAAATATTAAAAATATATATATATATTATTTATAAATAAATTTAAATTAATATTAATACAATTATTATAAGTAGTCGTATAGTAAATATAGATGAATTTTATGCATGAAAAATACAATTCTTGAAAAAAGATTCAATACATCTTTGCGATTTAAATAAAATTAAAATCATAAACTTTTGTGAATTTAATTTTAGAAAATGGATACAATATTTTTATTAATAATAATTTTTTTAAGGTAATAAGTGAAATATAATTTTTTCAAAAGGAATACTGAAATTAGTAATAATCAATTTATTGTGGTTGATGTAAAAATAAATTTACTATGTAGTTAATATAAAAAATATAGGTATTTAATTGTTTTAAAAAATATTGTTGAATCTATTAGATGGATATATATCGACCTTAACTTGTATAAGGATTTATTATGGATTTTTCATTGTATCATGTTAAATAACCTATATTTTAGTTTTTCTTTTAAAATATTATAAGTCCGTCCTTTTACCTATCTTATAATATTCCACCCAATCTTCTCTCTTATTAAAATGATTAAATAATTTTGGAATGGTAAATTACTACTAATATAACGTAAATTATTACTTGTACATGACCCAAAATATTTTATGACATTTCACTCATATTAAGTGTAGTTGTTTCTACAAATAGAGGTTGTCTGAAAAAGATATATCATGATTAATCAAGAATATTTATTCTAATACTTCATCCACCTCCATTAAAAATTCATTAAGTATTATGATATAGTATAAAGAATAAAAACATTATATTAAAAGTTTATTATCATAGTTTCATAGCCAATATCCTTGTTCTCTTTCTTTTAAAGGTAAAATAAATCATTAATCATGTGTGTGATGGACTACTGCCTCATAAACCAATTCATTCGTTATTTATACTCACCTCCCATAGATTTTTATAATAATAGATTAAATATATATATATATATATAATATTTACATGAAAATTATACTTTGGGTATTTTTATACGTTATATAAACTCTAACCCTCAATTCTTCAGGGGATATATTAACATCACTCATGTGTATGGTGGACTACTGCCACACGAAACGAGGCAGTTCGTTTTTAACCAACATGTTACATTAATGATAAAAATGTTATTTTCTATGTATTTTTGTGGAATATATGAAATAATAATAATAAAGAATATTTTATTATTTATGAATTTAAATATATCATTTTCTTTCTTACCATTCAACTAAACAAAAAATTATAACATTGTTCGTGTGTATTAGTGGACAATTGTCTCCATGAAGCGATGAGACATTTTTTTTCATCACCAAATCTCATCGATGTTATATATAAGTATTTTTAATGATAAATTATGTTATTTGTGATATTTGTATTAATTTTAAATTATATAATATTAAATATATCAAATTCATAGTGATCATTGAAAAATAAGAACATTACTCATACATACAAATAGCCTACTATCTCTATGATTGTAACATAGTTCATTTTTACCCACCATCATTAAAGATTAATAAAATAATAATTTACGTATCTAAGTTATAATTATGTAATTATAAGTCCAGATATGTTTAAACACTGGTCAATTATGCCATTATCATCCAACTAATATCATTTTCACACAAAATTTGAGTACATCCAAAACATCCAACGTAGAATTAATTCAACAAGTAAGCACACATATATAAAATGACAATAAGTTAAATAAGAGGAATAATAAACATAACAAATGTTCTTTTGTAATTTATTCATTAAAAATGATTATTATTAATGTAGATATAGGACATACAAGACAAGTCAAAACCAATGTGATAAACATGATCTCAATTTCTTTTCGTTGCGGAATATTTAGATGTTGTTAACCAATATTATTTTATGATGTATATATATATGCAACATGGTATCTAATATCCTGAATTTAACCAATAAAATGGTATTTAATATTTTGTTAATGTTTTTATTTCTTAGATATTATGATTCATTTTTTCTCTAAATGGTAAATTATTTTTTTCAAAATTAAATCTTCTCATAATTTATTCATTATAAAAAACAATTTATTTAATTTCAATGAATTAAAAATTATTTTAAGAATTAAATAATTTTGAATAGAGTTTTTTATAAGATTAATTTTTTTATTAAAATGTTTTTTGGGAATCAAATATTTGATTTGATTATTTCACTTTTTTACATATGAGATAAGTGTTGTTATATTTTAACAAATACGACAACATGTAATTTTCCATATGACCTAACTGTTATTTTTTTACTTGTTACATTTATATAATTTCTTGTTTTTTATCAAAAAATTATTCTTTTTTACATTTTTAAGAATTTTTTGAATTAAATTGGGTTTTTAAAAATAAATTTTCATTTCTAGATCATAAAAAGATTTTAATAGTAGTTTAAAAGAGTTTTTTATTGGGTATTATAATAAATTAGAGAAAAAATAATTTTTATTACTCATGACATGTTAATTGATATTAATATGAAAATTTTTATTCCCAACATAACTTAAACCATTAATTGATCCCTATTATAACTCATGGGTAATATCTATATATATTATTCAAAATGTTTTTACCAAATGCAGATCACAAAAATATCAGTGAAACCCATATAGTTTATATGATGTGTAAACCTATTATAGATATATAATGTATTGGTTAATTATTATTTAATTCAGATATTTATATTTTCATTTATAGATATCTTTAGTCAAATTTTAAGGGTTTTATTAATATGATGTACTATATTTAAAAAATGATTTTTTTGTTTCAATGTGTTTAATGGTTTAATTTGAGAAACATTTATAAAAATTTTTCAGGTGTAAATTTATTATTTCTCAATATCAATGAACAATCGTGTTAATCATAAACATAATATAAATTTATATTATTCAATGAGATGAAATAATATATTTCAATTCACATTATTGAGATTTTAATGCTCATCCAATATTTTAAAATATTTTCATATTGTTTATGGATGGGTAATAATATATAATGAGTCATTTTTAAAGGCATAAATATTTTTTATGAAAAGTAATCATGTTTCATTTTAAGATATTTTTATTCTCTGTAAAATTCATAAAAATTACATGTTTCCTTTTATTATATATATGGGTCTATTATGTTATTTTTATGGAATAATTCTATAAAACACTAAAAAATGATCTTTTGGGATGCATAAAATTTATTTATAGTTTAAGTGTAATAAAATTTGTGATGTTTATGATATGAATCTTATTGACGGCATCAATATATGATATCAATAAATTTAGATGTTAGGATAATGTTAATATAATTCCCAACAAATATTTTACTAAATTATTAACTTCATGTGAAATAGAATTTGATACTATCATGTTTATTTAACTAAATTATGTTTATTCATAATGGGTTTGCACAGAAGATACATAGACGTTGTAATTTAGATTTTCGAATAACAATATTTTCATTAAAATCAATATTCCAAGATTATTAGAATTAGAAAAAATAGTTTTTTGTTTTGGTAGATCAGTTACAACAGGTTATAATGTTTTTGGGAGCCATCCTAGGTATCATATAGATATACTACATCAGAATTTGTAAATTGTGATGATTTTGTTGAGATAATGTCCCATTAATTTTGTGGATAATCTGACCCTTTGGTGGATGAATTATTTACTAATTCCCTTGATAATATACTTTAAGTAATTAGATTTTTTTAAATGTCAAAATGCAACACATTCTATTAAAATATTTGATGGTGATGTTGATCTTTGGTGGTCTTTCATTAAGAACGCCAAATTAAAATATGATCACGATGATATAGAATGAGACACATTTATGAATATTTTCCATTAGAAATACTTTATGATTGTTGCATATCATACCATAGAGAAATAAATATTCAAATTGAAGAAATAGATCAATATTATGTTGGTGCATATAATGAAAATTTTAAATAATTGGTAAGGCATATATCCTATTTTATCTTTGATCATAATAGTGAAATTAATTGGTTTAAATCAGGATTGAAACATTTTTGAATAACATATTTGGTTTACCAAGAATATAAAAATTATGATGTGCTTCTTTATTATGTTGAGAATGTTGAGATGTATTTTTTTATACATATATTCATCAACATGAGAAAATAAAGAAACAATCATGGAGGAAAATAAAATGTAACCAAATAACTATAAATTATATATGTATGCCAACAATATGTTTTAGGGGTAGTAAAAGATATTTTGAGGAATATTTTTTAGAATCTAGAAGGTTTTATCTATGATGAATTTTTAACCACATGGTTCCTGACTACAATGATAAGAGTCCATAACCATCCAAAAATGAGGTAATATATATCCATTCATTAGTAAGATGTATATGAAAAAATTAGTTTAGATAATATTGTAACATGTTTTTGATGATTCTTTCTCAGGGGAAATAATTATTATTAGAAATTGAATGGTGTGGAAAGATAATTTTCTACTACCATGACTGATGTTTGGACATCTAATAAAGTGGTGATGTGAATGTTATATAATTAATAAAATAATTCCAATACTTTTTTTAACAATGTATCATCACATTAATTCACTGGTAAACTATTTTTATGGAAAATTTTAATATCACCACATGAAAAGAACACATGAAATTTTTTGTGAAGTCCAAGATGAAGCATTAACGAAATAATAATTTATACGGACTTTCCTATTTATATAATTGGTATTGTATTTATTAAAAATCAAGTTGAAATACACATATTGGATTTTGATATTATTATTTGTATTTATTAGATTCTAGTTTAACATTCTATGATAAATTGAAATAAAAAAATTGTTTTTTTTCAAAAATATCACTGCTTTGGTATCCTACAAAGAAGAATAAAAATTTATTAGATATGGATTGATTACTATATAGATCATAATTTTTAAGGGAAATATTGTGAACATATTATTTATTTAAAAATAGTAATTGATTTTGAGTACATTGTTCTTTATGGTTTTATTGGTGTTATTCTTGATTGATTGGATGAGTTTATTGTTTACATAGTTAAATATGATAAGACTACATTTAAAACAAATAATCTAATGGATCATGCTGGACTTGTGAAATTAAAAATCTTTTTTCAATAATTAATCGGTAAAAATTTTATTTATCTTTCCACTTCACCATAGGTAGATCCTATTTTTCATTATATAAAATTACTATTCAATGATACATTTCATGTAGTATAGAGTCTTTCATAAAATCAGGGTTAAGACAAGTATCCTTTTCCCAGATAATTTAATTTATTGGATGCTCGAGAGAACACAATATTTTTTTTAAATTTTATATATTGTTAGGGTTACACTAGATGAAAGTAAATTTAGAATTTGTTTTTAGAATTTATTTTAAACAAAATTATAGAATTATTAGTTTATAGTTATTCCCTTTTGGTTGTCTAATGAACATAATCTATTTAAAGAAATTATGAGAAGATATTTCCTTCTATTCTTGTATATGATTTTTATTTTTGATAATTTATTTATATTCTAAATTTTGGAAGGAACATAAAGAAAAATTATTACCATTACTCAAATCTTAATAGAAATGAAAATATTTGGAAAATTTATTTTGTGGAATTATGGTTTAATAAAATTTTTATTATTGGTGATACTATCTCTAAATATAGAAAACTAATGGACCCCACTAATTTTTTTAATATTTGTCTTCAGTAATTAATATATAAAATATTCACATTTTTTAGTGATTATATTATTACTACATATAGTTTTTTGAAAAATTTGCTTGATTGTATAGCCTGTTGAATTTTTTAACTTGAATGTGAGTTAAACTCATAAATAAAAAATATTCTGATGAATTATTTTTAAACTAAAAATAAAATCAGTGATTTATATAGTTTTGGACATGTATACCAAAAATAGTGAATATTTCAACTATATTGATGCATCATTGATGGGGAATTCTTGTGTTATGAACCATAATAATTAGTTAATTGATATTTTTTCACATCAGTTGAATCCTCTCGAGTTAAATTACACTACACATGATTTGAAATTACCTACTATTTTTGTTTTAATAAATTATAGGAATCATTTATATTGAGTGATGGGTGAATTATATGCCGAAAAAAAACATGAAGTATATATTCACTAAGAATCAATTGAGCATGACATAGATAATGTATACAGAACAGATCATGGATTATTTTTCAATGATTAATTACCAACCTAGGAAACAAAAAAATGAAATATTATTTGTGTAGAAAAATTAATGATAAATTAACCATGTTACATTAGAAACATGACCCACTAGTTAATGGTTTTTTGAATTTAGTGTATCAATTATGGATATGTAGACATTCTCTATTTTGTTTTAGGTTTCAATTCAGTAATATTTTGTCAATTTTTTTAAAATCTCCAAATAAGGACCATGTTTTGATGGAAAATGTAATATATTTTTAGAATTATTAATAAAACATGTTTAATATTGATAAATTTTGTATTATCAAATTTGTAATCCTTTTATATATTCATAGTGATTTCCAGTTCATGATAGAGTTTTTTAAGGGCTATGATATGCGTGGATCTACCCATAGCATGTTTTCAAAGAATAAAGTGATTAGAGGAGGTGCAGAATAACATTGGATAAGTTTGGTTAAATAAAAGTTGTAAAGCGGTGGATTACACATCATGAAATTGTATTTCCTGAAGTGTCATCTTGTTTCACAATTGATTCACAACATGAGAGAGGGATTCACATTGGGAAATTTAGTATGGTTCGAAAAGTTAAATAAAGGGTTCAGGCGATGCATTTTTTTAGTGGAACTTGACCTTGTTGTATTACACATTTTGAATGTGGATTAGACATCATATAATGACCTGATGATATATGGTTTATGTGTTTTTCATCCACTAAGTTTTGTCGAAAAAAATGGATGAAGCGACTCTCCCTATGCCCCAGGTTACTTGATTACCATGCCATCATCATTTGGGGATTCTATTATCATGAAATGATCCATATATCCCTACTTTAATCTATAGAGATATACATTAAATATAAGGTATGATATACATTCATACCCAAGGTTTCCTTGATCAATTTCATCCCTTTTTTCTTTTCCATGTGATGGCCCATGATCTCCATGTTCTATAAGTGTTTTCTTCATTGTTGCTTGGTGTAGTTTTGCCATGATGTCCTCAGGTTAATGAAGTTGTTATGGGAGAGGTGATCATGATCCGTTTCGTTGATTTGATCTGGTGCGATAAACATCAACCACCATTTGATATAGTGGATTCACGGATTCTGTATTTAATTATATGTAATCATAGAGATAAACTGATTTATCCCTTTGGATTATAATGATATTGGCTGAATAATTAAAAGAACCGGATTATTGAATTGGAATTGAACGTGTGTTAATGTTTATACCATGATAATGGTTTTACTCTTGATTCTCTAAATAGTGTGATAACTATTCCTTGCATGGTTATCATATTATTATTAATTGAAATTTTTATATAATGTAATTATTGAATTTAAATTTTAATTAATTGAAAAAAATATAAAGAGTCATGTTTATTGAATCTAGTTTTTGTTATTTTAATTTGATGATAATAAAATTGATGTAAGAGAGCATGTTTAGTGGAATTATTTAATGAATTTTATGTTTGAAGATGTTTTTTATAAAATTAATAAATTCATGTAATATTAATTTTTTAATTAATTCTTGATCCTACGTTTCTTAGATTTCTAGTAGTTGGAAGTTATGAATAATGAATCAGTTATTAATGAGTGTACAGGAACCAGTTGTAACAAAATTTTGTTTCCATGAAGTGCCTAAGTTTCCCACATTCTTTATAGGCCATGCGCCTTATTATTTAAAGTAGCGATATCTAGTTTTGTGTAATGGTTAAATGAATTTATTGGGGATGAGACCTCATTTCTATGGTTTTTCATGCAACTTATGATGTGCTCTGGATATGAGACTTGGGGTTATGAGGGAAGGGAGGCCAGGATGTGATGTGATCTTGGGATGGATGTGCCTAGAGGGATGTTGCGATATGTGGGGTTAGGGGGGCCTAGTTGGTTTTGAAGAAGATGATGGGTAGAGTAGAGATATGCATCTTTTTATGAATATCAGTGTCATGGAGGACACCTGATATGATGAAATAGGATGATCAAAGGGCTCACCCATTGATGCGAGTGGGGTTATAATTGATTCTGTTTTAAGTTTTCAGTTTTACATTCCCCAATACATGAGGTAGCTTGTTTTAATTACTATCATTCCTAAAGTTCCGAAGATGCATGAGGTATGCCATGTTCCTTCCAAGTATAGATTATCTAGGAGGAATGTGACTACACTCATGCTATTGGTTGTAAAGACTCAAAAAGATGATTAGCTACTCATCTTTCAGTGCCTCTTTAATTTGGTAGCAAATAATTATTTCACAGAAGACATGGAATAATAGAAAATTGTAATGTTTCTAAATAACTGAATAAATAAATGTTTAACCCATGGGGTTGGATCTTGGTGGGGATCAATGCAGTGGTTGTTTTCCTAAGAAGAAATGGACTTCGATTGGTAATTCCAAGAGGGAATCGATCTTTTTGTGATGTTAATTCATTGAAATGTGGTAATTGATAACCTATAATTATTGTATATATACTTAATTAACATAAAGTGAAATTGATAAAATGGATAAATTAATTTAATGTATCTCTTTAATTTTTTGTGTGGTAATACGATATTTAGTCTTATTAGTTTTAGCTGAGAGTCCAAGAGATATAAGACGTAGGTGAGTCTCAGACTAGATTTTTCCAATAATGGGGTTGTGAGCTATATTATATGTTGTATGTTTTTTGTTTCTATGTGATACTCCACTAAGTCAGCTAGAGAAACTGATGCCCCCGAGATTCTGAGCACTGGGGGTGTTTTACCCAACATCCTAGTGGGAGGATGGATGGAAAAATACCCCCATTGATCCCACTCTCTTCTCTTGGTATTATCTTGTGGTGGTATAAAGGACCATTATTTTTTACCATATATGTGTGTAGAGGTATGTAATGGATTGTGTTTAATTCACACATATATATTCTTGATATAGTTTCCTATAGACTACTATAGGTGTAACTTGTATAGGATGTGATGGATTTGTGATCCTTATATTGACTATGAGATAGAATGGCTAGATGTATAATACCAGAAGAATGATACATTTCATGAATTCCATGGAGGATCTTAGAAACTACCTATTTAATTTTGGATGTGTGGTTCTAGTGGTGAGTTGCATGAGGTACATGTTTTGTTTCTTTTCCTAGTTGTCTTTAGGAAAGCTGTTTTTGATAGAGATGCTTAGGACATACGATGTCATATAATAGTGTAAAATGAGTGGGGACGTTGTAGAATAGTACCCTTGAGATTATTTATTATATTACATAATATTGTATGTGATACTTGTTGAGAGTATGCAAAGTGAGGTTGGTATTATAGTATATCTATTTAGGTGACATGTTTTTTTACTCTTTTTCACTATGCCTTTTCATGATTTCATTATTTTTTTAATAAGAGGATCTTGGAAGGATCATAATTTTTATGCTTTCATTCACACCATTTGTTATATAAACATTTTTTTGGGTTACTTGGATAAGGTTTTGAGATTAGGATGGTTTCTACAAGATTAGGTTTTTTGACGAACTATTTGGGTTTCATGGTTGCTGACGTTTTAATTTCTTTTATTACTTTCCATTTTTCCATTTAATATGTTGTAGTTTTTCATGACATTACATATGTGTACTTGAGATTTATTTCATTTTGTGGTATGAATAGGATTTTGTTGGTTTCTATATTATCTCTTTTTTCAAGTGTTCTCTTAGAGGTTGACACCTCTTATCGATGTGTTTACTTTATCCTTAGTTCTTATCATCATCTTGGTGTCTACTGGATGTGGGACATAGGGGGTAATTATCTATCTTCTCACATTGTCATCCCAAGTGGGGTAAATAGTGCGAGGAGGGGGTCTTGAAATTGTGGTATAGTGGTCTACCTGAGGGATTGGATGGGTATTCGAGTTAGGCACATGTGAGGTTTCATGGGTTGGTAGAGAAACCATGTTAGCCACGTTCATCAAGTGCTAAAAAATAGATACCATCTATGACAATGTTATTTACAACCCCATATGATCTGACGCATGAACCATTATGTTTATAGTGGCTAATAAAAGAGGGGATACTAGTTACAAGGTAGAGATCTAGGAAAGAATCACAAATCATTATTTTTTTTTACTATGATTGAATGAGTTGACCAAGTGATGTGTTAATAGAAAAATAATAAAGAAAAATATTAATTAATGATAAAGTCTTGCATATTCTAAGTTATTGAGAACTAACTGTTTCTCCATTTCCATGTATGGATCTAGTTCGATGCCATCGTCAGGTTCGAATTAAATATGTTCAGTAGGCTTTGCAAGTAGATTTCTGCAGACTAGAGGATGAAGGTGAAGATGCTTATAAGAGGATACTCCATGATTTTTGTGCCAGATTCAACTGAAGTATGAGAGCTTTATTCTAGATGAAGTCATGGAATACTTGTTAGAGGAGGTTGAGATTGACTTCAGTTCATTCAGTGCATAGATAGAGCACATTGTATTATTTCCTATGGAAATGACGTGTTGAGGAGAAATATTGTCATTGTTCTTTTTCATAGGGATTTTGAGTAGTCGACCGTCACATGGGTGGATTTCCAAGAGATTTTTAGAGTTGAGTTTATTTCTTTTTCCTCAAATGTGGCTAGTATCCAAGAGCTTCTTACCCTTAAACAAGTTATCTATAGTGTGTGGGAGTTGGGAATCTATTTCAATAACCTTTTTTGATATTTTGTAGACCCATTTCAAGAAGAGGAGGCTAGGGAGAGGAATTTAGACGAGGCTTTTCATCCTGAGGTCCACTACCATACCATCCCATTTATGGTGAATACATATCTGGAGGTGCTAGTGAATGTTGTGTTCATTAATATGAAGTTATCAATAACTATATTTTCATGAGAGGAAAATCATCATGATTCATCACAAAGAATAGATGTGCTCTAGGGTTCCATGTTTTCAGCGTAGAAGAGTTTCCAATTGACCGAGGGTAAGTCCTAGCCCTCAGTATCTCATTTCTCCATGGATGACATCTCTCATGATGATGCTAAGAGATCTTGAATATTTTTAATGCTGTGGCTGAGGTTATTAGAAAATAGAGTTATAAACCGTTCATAGTAGTCAACATTAATAATGTTTTCTACATCAGGTTTCTCCATTGAGGTTATTTCTGCAATTGTAGTAGCAGGAGGATACACCCACTATGGATTAGTATATAGAAGAAGAGGAATGAAGTGGATAGTCCAAGGACACTCCTCATCCTTATAATGAACTGTGTAACCCTGGAGGTGGTTTCTAGAAGGGTCAGATGGACAATGGATCAAGTCATAATTATCTTCAGGCATTAGCATTTCCAGCTCCAATAGGGAAAGACATCGTTCGTGGTAGACTTTACTTGTTTTATAGTTTGGTGCATAATTTTTTTGATTCACAAGTGACATACTCCTTCATATCACAGGCCCTTATCCGTTCATTAGGACATGATGTAGATTGGATTCTAGTTCCCTTTGCATTAACTATACTAGTTGGAAGTCGTGATGACTAGTTTGAAGTATATCAAGATTGTGAGATAGTGTTGGAGAAGAATCACAATTGGGGATTTTCCCAATGTTTATATATACAACCATATGATGAAATCCTCAGTATGGATTGGTTGTATCCAGTGCAGATGATCATGGATTTCACCATGAGGTGGGTGGTGTTATTTGATATAGATGGGGAACCAACAATGTTTGTTAGTGAGAAATACCCCCAGACGGGTAAGAGGAATGTTTTGACATTGTTATCATTGATGGCTAAGTTGATGTTTAGTTCATAAAAGGGTAAACAATTTTAATTTCCCAGTGTCATAGAAGAGTACTCGTACAACTTTCTAGATGAGGATATAGAATTACCCCTAAATGGTAATTCGAGTTCTTCATGAAGTAATAACTAGGTGTGTCTCCTATATCTATGTCTCTATATAATATGGTGCCTTCTATGATTTGAGAGTTGCATATACAACTAAATGACCTATCTTGGTATGGATTTCTACATCCAATAATGTCACTGTAGGGTGAACCAGTTTTTTTCATGAAAAAGGATGATGACTGTTTGTAGTTGTATATCAAATATCATTTCTTGAACAAAGTAACAGTAAAAAGCACTATCCTCTTTCTCGAGTTGATGATTTCTTGATAAACTGAAGGGTACACGTTGGTTGTTGAAGATCCATTTTCCATCATTATATAATCAAAAGAGTGTGAAGGATGAGGATACCAAAAGAATACTTTCTATTTTCATCATAGGTATTACATATTTATTGTTACTCCATTTGTAGTGATGAATGGTCTACATGTTTTAATGTGTTTAATGAATACTATATTCATTGATTTACAGGATATGTTCATGTTGGTTTTCGTCAAATATATCCTTGTGTACTCAACATTTGAGGAGGATAATCCTGTGAATCAACATGCTATTTTGGGAGGTCTTTGTTAACTACAGCTATTTTGGATGTTTTCAAAGTGAGTGTTTTGGGCTCAAGAAGTCCATTTCTAGGAGAATTGTTTATCCCAAATGTGTGTATTTGTGGATCCATTGAAGGTATAAGATTTTTATTCTTAGGAATCCCCTGATATATTTGTAGAGGTGAGTTTCTTCCTTGTTTATGCCGGCTATTTGACAATATTTGTAGCTGATTCCTCTTGGGTTGTGACAACTCTGATAGAATAGTCCAAAAAGAATTAAGCATCCTTATGGACTGATCAGTTAAATAATCATTCAAGTTTTTGAAAGAGAAGAAGTTTTTCCTCTGATTCTCTTTCTTCTAGTAGATGGAGTTTAATTTGACTTTTCTGTGATGCTTCATGTCTGGGGTTAAGCTGTGTTTTTGATGAAGTAGAGAACAATCATTTTTATGGGTATTAGTAGTTGCATCCCCATGAATGTAATTGTTCTACCCATGATATCAACTAGTTGAAAATGAGTTTTTTCCTGAATTTATGGTTACATTACCACATTGTAGAACTCATTATGATCTTCACCGATCATAAAATCCTAAGTAATGTTTTCTCCCATCATGGCATGATCTTTCACCATCATCGGTGGATGGAGATATTATAGGATTACGAATTTTTAATTTATTATACACCTTGGAAGGGGAATTTCATAGAAGATGCATTGAGTCATAAATTTCATAGTGATGTATTGTGGGAATCATACCATTCCTGGATTCTGAAGGAAGAAAATTTAGCATTACATCAAGATATGAAAGAAGTTCCGGGCAGAGGTTGCTTTTTTTAGATGATGGTGTAGTCTTCTTTGGTGTAGTAGGTATAAGAGTCCCAGTATAAGGATCATGAGGTGGATGTCTTGAGAGACCATGTTGTTTGCGAAAAGTCCAATGATGGTTAGTTTTAGGATTAATAACACCAAGTTTTGTTTCATTGAATACTTTTCTTTATTTTTTGCATCATCGGAGGGGTTTCTCATAGAGTGGAATAGTTCACCCTTAGAGGAAAAACCTCGCGTGATAATGATGTACCAATCATTGAGATGTTAGTTTTGATGGCTTGGTTTGAACAATGTGGTTCATGAGGTTGTGTTTCAACGCTTTTTCTACCATATGGTAATATCCAAAAAATTTATTCCAGATGGTTTGATCCAGACATAAGATGATCGTCAATGGAAGTTGGATGACATCACGACTGACATTTTTATTAATTTACATTAAGCTAATAGAGGATATGAGTCTATATGGGTACTAGATTTTCTTTTGATGTAATCATCCCACCACATATCTATCAATGATTGTAGCTCAGTGCAGGTTTTGTTGAGGCAGTATTTGGTGGAGGTGGTGGGACTCCCCGAAGAATCTAGGATGATCATTTATAATTGATATCATCACTTTAAATGCAATGTTTGGACAGGTTTCCATCATGCATGTTTTATATGATTTTCCTTAGCACTTCCTTTCATCTTTATGTGTATGGTTAGATAGAACAGACCATCTATTCTCTTCATGACAAGTTGTGCTCTTGTGTTTTAGATTTTGGAGGTTTTAGGATGAGGACTTACACTTGGTAGAGTTAACTTAAAACATGATTTTCAATTCCACCATTGGTATAATGTTTTTTTATTCCAATTTTCCATTGTACTAGACTGGGGTTGGATTTCCTACAATTCGCAGGCAAAAACATGTATAGAATATGATATAAAGGGTTTAGGTGGTTCGTGATTGGATAAAAGCAACACATGATCATCATAAGCCCTATGTAAATCATAATAGGAGACCTATGGTGTTTTTTATTAGGGAGAACATGTTTTTGAAGGTGAATCCCCATCACGGGATGTGAATGTTTGGTCATATGTGTAAGATTTACCCTCAGTTTACTGGGAATTTTGTGGTGTTGTCTTGGTTAGTTTCCATGGAGGATTATATAGTTCTACCCCCAAATATGTGCCGAATACATGATTTTTCCCATGTGTCTCAACTCTTTCATTAACTTCATGATGAAAATAACATAATCGATGGGGTTATATCGACATTGAAGATGATGCGACCTTTGAGGAGAGACCTATAGAGATCCGGGACCACCAGGAGAAGGTGCACCATGTGAATACAATACCATTGGTTATTATAATATGGAACTATAGTGTTATAGAGGAGAGTACCTATGAGTATGAGTCATAGATATATTCTCATTACCCATAGTTTTATGATGGTTTTCCCTTCACAAGTAACATTGTTCGTTGGGTGGTTTTAGATTCTTTTTCTTTATATGATGGATTATTTTTTTATTTTTATGGCGTGATTTCTTTTGATCTGTATCTCCTCATGGTGAGTGTTTTTGGGATAGGTTTTTTGTTTTTTGGATAGGTGCATGATCCTCTAGACATTTGGTTGAGCTCCTACGGTGGAGTGAGCCTTGAAATGTATCTCAAGGGGTGGCTATTTGGATGACCCCTTTCTGTTTCCACTCTATGTTGGTTTTGGATTTTTGGGGAAGAAAATGTTTTCATAGTTATCTAATGTAGGGACATAGATACACATGGATTTACCCTTTACATATTTTTGATGATCAAAGTTCTTAGTGGAGGCTCGAAAGAAGTTTGAAGAAGTTCGATTAAGTAGAAGCTGGTAAGGGGGGTTGTAGGCCATGCATCTATATCACAGGACATGAAATCCTCTATCATGGTTTTTTATCAAGATTTGATATAAGGATTCATGACATAAAATGTTTGGAGGTTAGAAAAATAAAATAAATCATTGAGGTGACGTATTATTTGGTGTAATTTGACCATGAGGCATTAACCGACATGAAATGGGATTACATATCGGTTACTACAATGAATCTATTTGTTTTATGTGTTTTTCACCTACATGGTTTGTGAAAAATGATGGATGAAATAGATACCCATGGACCACAGGTGATTTGAGGACCTTATGTTCAACGTTTTGAGGATTCCTTCATCATGGAATGATCCACATATCCTTACATTATTCCATAGTTATCTATCTTCGATAAAGTGTATGATCAACATTACTTATTACAGTTTGTTCAATATGATTCCACCAATTTCCTTTTTTCATTTGATGGAAAGTGATATACATGTTTCTAATAATGTTTTCATGGTTCTTGGTTGGTGTGGTTGCGCTGCAGCATTTTAGGGGGGATGTAGTTGGTGTGGGAGAGGTGATCATGATCCATTCCTTTGGTCCTTTCTTGTGTGATGAACATCATTGACTGTTTGGTATAGGGGATTTAATTATTCTCTATTTACATTCATGAAATCAGAGAGCTAGCATGATTTATCCCATTGGATCATAATGAAATTGACCAAAAATATATATGAATTGGATTAAATATTTGGTATCAATCGTTTGTTGTTGCTTTATACCTTCATAACAATTTCCATCTTGATTTTATAGATGGTGTGATATCTATGAATTTCTTGGTTTGAATATTGTTCCTGATGGAAATTAATAAAGATCCTAAATCTAAAATTAATTTTTTAATTAAATGGCTAAATGATAAATGGGCGTGTTTAAGGAATCCAGTTGTTGTTGTAATTTGATGATAATAAATCTGATGAAAGTGATCATGTTTAATGGAATTGGTTAGTGAAACAAAAGCATATTAATGATTTTTTATAAAATTATTATAGTATTTTTAAATTAATTGGTTAATTAATTTGTGATATCATCTTTCTTTGGTACCCATTGCTGAAACCAGTGAATAATGAATCTGTTAAATCATGATGGAATAAGAACCAGTTGTGGAATAAATATAATACCATGTAGGACATGAGATTACTTCCTTCTTTTAAATATAAAATCCTTATTATTTGTATATTTGAGAGTAGTTTGTGGTTAAAGGTTGCATTCCTTGATTTGGGGATGAGATTTCATTGCTTTTTTTCCCTTTTGCTTCTGATCTTCTATGGATATGAGACTTGTTATTATTGGGGTAGGGTGACTTAGATGTGATGCGAGCCTAGTATTGTTGAGCATGGAGAACTATTAGTGTATGTGAGGGTAGGGAGGCCCATTGGTTGTGGGATTCATTCATTCCTAGAGTGGCAAGATGCATCAGTTAATGCATATGGGTGTTGGGGCACACTAGAGATGATGGCATGGTTTGAAGTAGGGCTTACCTGTTGATGTGAAAGTGGATTTTATGGAATATGTTGTTTGTAATCTTATTTACATTATCTACATCAATAGGTGTCTAGTTTCTTACTCTCATTCCAAAAGAGGTTATGACTTGATGGGTATTCCATGTTCTTTCTATGTTTATCTTCTCAATGATGGATTTTTCTATTCTGCTACTATATGTAGAAAATAATTGATGGGTATCTCACCGACTCATCATGTTGATTCGATTGTGTTTCAAATATTATAATTATATTTTATAATACTTGGGATTATGGAAAATTGTAATGTTTTTAAATAAATGAATATTTATGTTTTTAACTTGTGTGGTTGTAGCTTTCTAGGGTGAAATGCTGAAATTGTGTTATTATGAAGTAGTGGACATGATTTTATTATCCCTTTGGGGAATGTATCTTAATATGATTCTATTTTAATAAAATGTGGGAGATTATAATGGTTAATTATTGTTAATATAATTAATTAATGTAATGTGAAATTAATAAAAAGGTAATAATTAATTTAATGAAGCACTTTAAATGATGGTGTGGTTACAGGATAACTAGTCTTAGTAGTAGCAGTTGGGAGTCCATGATATGTTAATTATATTTCAATCTAAGACTATATTATTTTCATATTGTGGTAGTGTGTTTTATTATATTCTGTACTATTTGTTTTTTAATATGCTACACCACCATGTCAGTTAGTTCAACTATCAACCTGAGGATTTTGATCCTATGGGATGTTTTCCCCAACATCTCAAGGCAAGGATGGATAGTTGTTAACCCCCTTTTCCCCCAATCCATTATGTTGGTAATTACGTTTTCTGGTATGAATGATGGTTAGTTTTCCACAAATATGGGTATATAGGTCTTTAATTACTTTTGGTTTTTTAAACACATATGTTCCTGGTATATTTTCCTATAGTCTATAGTATGGGTAACATGTATAGTCTATTATAGATTGAGGAACATTACTCATTTAATGGAATGCAGTGGATTTTGGTATAATTCTTTATGCATGAAACATGCTATGTGAGTTGTGGTGGCTTTTGAAATAAACATGGATATATTTTAATTTGTTGTTGTGGTGGTGATTTTTATGAGGTGCAGGTTGTGGTTCTTCTAATAGGTGTCTAAGAGAATGAATTTGAAGAGGGAGTCACACAGGACATCCGGTTTTGTGGAAAAGCAGCAAACAGGTGGGGAAGTGGTATTGAGGTAAACGTTAGATTCTATAGTATATTATATAATATTATATGTGATACATGGTGAGAGTATCCATAGTGAGGCTAGGAACTTAGAATACCCATTTAGGTGTTGGGTAAGTTTTACTAGTTCTTCAATGTGATTTATCACTCTTTTAAAACATTTCAATGAGAGTCGTGGTGGAGGATCCAATTAAGTATAATTTTGTATTCACTGTATGTAAAATAATCTATTTTCTGGTTACATTGTTTAGGATGAAGATTAGGTTGGTTAATACATTCTTGTGGGTTTGTATGAGATTTTGGGGCTTCATAGTCGATGATGTTTTATTTTTTTTAAGTACATATTGTTATTCCCTTTCAGTTATTGTTTTTTTGAATGAAATTACCCATGTGTACTTGAGATTTATTTTACATTGTGTTCTGTTCATGATTTGGTTGGTTTGTATCCTATTTCTCTCTTTTCCATGTGTTATCATAGACTGAAATGCCTCTCATTTGTGTGTTTACTATACTCTATGTGCAAGTCACCCTTCCAAGGCCTAATAGATATAATGAATTAGGGTTAACTATCTCTCTTCTCACATTGTCATCATAGTAGGTGTACACTTTGTGTGGATGGGTTCATGATTGTTTTTATGTGATGTAAAATGTTTTCCATTTTCGTTTCATCGTGGAATAATTAAGATGTTCCAAGGCCTTACTAAATATATTTGGTGGGATATTATGAATGGATATATTGTTGATTTTACCCTTAATTTTTCTACATGTCCTCATGTCAAAGCATAAAATAAACTAGTGATGTGAATTCAATAACTATTAATAGTTATTTAGTTGAAATGGGAAAATAAATCAGTGAGTTTCATTATAGGTTTTCCAAATATTTTTCAATGTAAAAATGAAATTTCTGTTATTATTAAGGAATTAATAAAAATATATACATATCCTTCACATTAGGGATATTATATATTGGAATATTCATTCTCAACTACATCTCAGAGAGATAGTCATGCTACATGGAGTTCCTCTCCCCATTAACTCTGACCATAATCCCAGATTCATATCAATTTATTTGGAAGGATAATATAAATATTTTTTGTAATGAATTTATTTTAAGCACGTCATTAAATCATAGATCTAATGTATAGTTTGAGAAAGTGAGTCATAATAATGAAGAAATGGTTTTCTCAAATTCAATTGATTTCCAGGGAAGATGGGATCACCAAATTCCATTGGATTTCTTCTTATTAAAAATGTTTTCATTCATGTTTACATATGGAACATATTTAAGGACTATATAGATATCAGTGTTAGATAGATTATTTTTATGATAAATGTTTTGAATTTTAGTACATGGGACTATATTTTGTAGTGAAAATGGATTTGAAGGTGAATTTGATTCAGCTACAAATCAGGACGACATTGATTAAGTGGATATATTATGTAAATAAATGAAGGAAATATCATTCTTTTAAGGTAGATGATCATGTTTTTTTAAATTTATCGTCATGTATTTTAGATAAAAAGGATTGTTATATAAATGGATCGTTGTTCCATGGGAATATTCATGATTAATTTAGATCAATTTCTTATATAGTGTCTTTTCTACTAATTTTATCCAAGGTACATGATGTATTTCATGTTTGAATGTAATAGAAAATATTTTAAATATTTATATAATGATTTGATACCAAAAAAAATTTTGTACGAAGATATGCATTCCTATGGGGAACAACATATTCATATTATTAGTCATGTGAGAAAATTATTGAAGAATAAGGCAATTAATCATGTTTTTTTTGTTAAAACCATTTGGTTTAAGACGAAACATTGGAATCATAAAAATCGATGAGGAAATGATAAAACCGTTTTTAATAAGTGAATAAAATTTAGAAGATGATATTTACAAAATGATGGATGTGTGGAACAATTTAGGAAATGAAATAATTAAATTTTCATGTTTTTTATTATTCATTAATTAGATAATTATATTAATTATAAAAAATATTAACAAAAATTTTAAATAAAAATTTAATAAATTTAAATAATATTAAATATGTTTTTTGTTTTTATTTAAAATAAAAATATCTAATTTAAATGAAATTTATTTTAAAAATATAATTTCATTTTTGAAATCAGCATATCAAAAATAACATAGTGTGATTTTTTATGAAAATAATTATTTTTCACTGAATAGTAAAAAAAATTGGTTTTTGTAATAATTTATTTTAATTTCAATAAATTAATATATATAAAATTTGGTTTTTAATTATATTTAACATAACATAAGTATTATTTTGTTTTATTTAATCCACTTAACTATTTTAATCAGATTTATATAGTAATTTGGTATAAGTTTGTTTTTGGGATTAAAAATAGGTGTTTTCTAAATTATAACATAATGTGCATAAGATTTTTCCATATTAAATTATCTAATTATCATTAATAAATATTGAATTAAATTAAATATATATATTATATATTAATTTATATTAATTTATATTCATAAAATTATTGTTACTACTCATATAATTAAAATAAAATCATATTATTCTTGAAAAATTGCTTTTTGTATCACGTCTATCAGTTTTAATTTAAATTATATTATTATAGTTCAATAAATTACATATTTAGAAATAGATTACATATTTTTAATATCTATAATTTATAATTTATAATAAGGGAACTTTTTGTGTTGTCAAATTTTTAATTAAAATCAGTAAAAATATTCTGTCACAGTGAAGTTAAATTCAGATTTTCCATTGGGTTAATCAAAAAACCTAATAGTTAAAATAAAGTCAAAAAATTATCTAAAATATATTTGAAAGATATATTCTCAAAATTTTCTTTATATTTAAAGAAAATTGTATATTTTTGAGCGTTTTCATTTCTGAATAATGTGGGAATGGATTTTTATTTTTGTAAATTAAATCTGTACCACTCAACAAAATTATAAGAGGTCACACCCTCTCCTATACACTTAACACATTCAAACCATTTTCATTCAACCATGAATAGAAAAAATACATCACTTATTTCCCTAACTATGAACTAGATCCCACAGTTTATTCATAATGATCTCTGATGAAGGCTTTAGATTCCAAACTAAATATTATGTCACAAGATGATATATCCTAGTTAAAGAGTCATTTTTATTTTATTTATTATTCAACATCATTATAATTTTACTTATTTGTGTTTTTATAATTTACACTATATCTAAAATATAATTATATTTTATTATGATTATTTAATAGAAAATATTCATATAATCTTCCATCATATACGAAACAAAAAAATCATTCATGTGTTTGGTGTACTACCACTATATGAACTGATGTGATTCGTTAATCATCATTAACTCTAATGAGATTATTATAATAAAAAATATTATATATATATATATATTATTTCTAAAATAATTATATATGCTTTGATATAATATAACACATATACCCTTGTACATTCCCTTCAGTAGGGGACACAATAATATAGCATGTATGTACAATAGACTGCATCTTCATGATGTGATGTGATTCATTTATCATAAATGCTACACATGGAAGTTAATAAGGATAAAGATAACACAAATATGTAACATATATTTAATTTTAATGATTTTGATGAAATATTTATTATCCTTAAAAGATAATATATAATTTTAAATCATATCATTCTACTAACTAAATAATTATACAGTTGTTCTTGTGTACATGTGGACTACCGCCACCCAGAAGATATGTGATTATTTTAATCAAACCCAAATAACATTTATGATTTGTATATGTATATTTAGTTAATTAATATGGTATTTAAGATATTATAATCTATTTTTAATGATGAAATATTACATACCACTATTGAAAATATTTTTTTATCAAGGAGGATTAAAGGATTTTGAAGAGCTCTTTGGGCATGTTAAATTGCTATGAATATTTAAGGAGAACCAAATTACGTGTCCAAATAAGTGTACAAGAACATGCCCCTATGAGTTACACATCCTTCATAAGAACCCTTTGTGGATCTAAGGACAAGAACACCCGTATACTAGACACCTTAACTTTGGACTTGTGCAGACAATGTCCTTTGATGAGGGAACCCTATTTTACAATAAATTGAAACCAAGGGCTCCAAATTTGTGAAACTAGAAACTCATATGAATCCCTAAAGCACAAATTTCACATTACCATCACCATTTCCCCCAATATTTCTTAGACAGTTCTCCAAAAAAGAGATAATATTTATATAAATGGAATTATAATGATCATAACCTCTACACGGTTTAAAAACATAAGACACTTGCAGGTATAATGTTCTCCTCTAATAAAAAGAAACACATATTTGGAACCTATCACTCAAGATGGACATATTCTGGACCATGTAATGGGCACTGGTGGATACCCAAGAATACTAGTGTAAATCCTATCACTATTGTTGTTTCCATAGTATTCAATTTCCTAAGGTATATTTTATTCAAACATGTCTATGCCCTCCAAGAGAACCAATACCAATTCATCTCCTAAACTACGTGGTGCACCTATGCCAAAAACCGTCATTGAACAAATGTGCCTAAATCTACATGAGTCGCCCTAAAGGCCCTTTTTTAGAAACCCATGTCAGAGACTCTTCTTCTATGGATCTTTTTCTAAAATGGAAAAGGTTAAATCATGCACTTTGACCACCAGATAAGAAAAACCATGATGAGTGGAATGATATAATGCCCTCAATTTGGGTTTGTATTATTAGGTTCAATAGTTTCCCAAACATATCTGGTTTGGAAATGAAGACCCTTTGGGTGTATGTGGGTATGTATCCCAATGGTCTCAAGTACCCTTAACTCATGGACAATATCAGTGAGTTCTAGGTACTATAAATTATGGTTTGGAAAATGTCATATCTTTCACATATCTTTGATTCAAAGCCTCTTTTTCATAGTATTTAGGGTAAATATTATGATAAATTTTCCATTAAACATCGAATTAGATCCTCCCCAATTATAGAACTAAATTTAGAGCATTCTTCCATAGGTAATCCACTGTCCTTTCTTATATTAGGTTTTAGTTTTTCTCCTATCTACCTCCACCTTCATCAACTTCATTCCCTCCTTATTCTCCATACTTTGGACTCATCCTGGGTAATGTGAAAATAGGGGAGAGTTTTGTCCAATACCTCCTAAAATGTTATACTTATCCCCTTCCCCCAATGGAGAATAAAAAGAGTATGGATGGTCAGATATTTTATAACCTATTGTTTGTCACAACGATCATGAATCGAATGGGATTATGGGTTAATGATGATCATTACATACTCACAATACACTCCATAAAATCTACTACAAGAACTCTGATTCCTAATTATAGTCAAATTCGGATATATAGGATTCCCTGTTATGGACTGAGATAAATGAGAATACTTTTCAAAAGTAACCCCCAATAATAATTCCCCTAATTCAGAAATCAACCTCACGAGTAAACCCTTAGTTAATCCCCCAACCCACTAAGTGTTATGGAAACCCTAATGGTCCCTTTTACAATGTAATACCATACATGAATAACCCCCAAAATAATCTCCTCAAAGGTCCATACTCCCCAATAAGAAATACCCAATCAATGTGGAATTTTATTTCCATCTAATTGGTATATGTATGAAGACACTCTGAGGTTGAAACCAAAAACCCAAATAAACTAATTTTCTATCTAGCACACATTGTTAGTAGTGTTTATATTATCATGGGGAATGATCACTTCTAGGATCCTTGTGATACTTCCACATGATCCCAACACAAAACATTGTCCAAGCACTTTCTTTGTAGAGATCATTTTCAATTGATGTTAAACTATATAGCTATGTTCTTATCACATAACCATAAATGGTATGATGTGCCCAATTAAGAATCATTGAACTATTTGGGTTCTATTTCATATCATAAGGTTACATATCATCACCACGTAATATTTTATTGAATAAAGGGAATTTTACAACGGGAAACGAAAAAAAGAAGAGAAAATAAGGATAAGAAGAACATGGGGAGGGGGAACCCTCCCCCAACAGCCAAAAAGGAAACATGGTTGGACTGAAATTATGAATATTGTTCTCATCCACTTTGATACAGTCAATCCCCTTAGGCTGGATACTCCCTGAAGTGTAAAGAAACACCTTCTCCATGCTATTGAAGTCCACCGAGGCCAAGTGATCATCTACCATGTTCCCCTCTCTCATGGTGTGGAGAATAGTCACTTTTGTATTAATCATTATTCTACTTCTTCTGATGACATAGTCAATCGACCAAGAACATACAATATTACTTTTCAAGTATTTGTGCACAATTATGGAGTCTTTTTAAATTTCATAGATTGCTAGAACCTTTTGCATGCAATGGATAAGCCCGGTGAGAATTTCCTTTTCCTCCACTTGTAGAGAAGACCCATGTCTCAATCTGGCTGGAAAAGCTAAGTAAACCAAAACTATTGTGGTCATGTTCCACACCTCCTCCTCATAGGTTCACTAGGAAACAAGATACATCAATATTGAGTTTCAATCCCACCGAAGGGGGATGTCAGAAAATCTAGATACCTTCCATACTTCTAGGTGGCACATCCACATTGGACCCTGCTTGCAACTGACGAACAGAATATGCCTCCTTCCATGTCCTCACTGCCATGTTTAGGTACAGTAGTAGGTTTTCACCTAATCAATAATGACACGAACTGATACTCCAACCCCCTTGTGAATCTATTTGTTTTGAGCCAAACATATGGTCTATCACCCCACATGTTGCACCATCGCATGGTCCACCCTCTCCTGGTCTATTCACTCAAATCCTTGGAAACACTTAACAATAAAAGTGGGGGAGGATCTATCCAAAGGAAGGGGTGCAGAGAACTCGCACAGTATTTTCTACACATCGAGTGCCTAGTCACTATCGAAGAACAAATGGGAAATGATTTCTTCGAAAGTGAATTTACAAAAAATTCCCCTAGATGCAAGAAGGATACCAAATCTATGATTAATTTCATCTATCAGAAGGGATCTATTATGAATCTTCCAGGTGAGAAAGTTTATCATGGTGGGGATGTTTTTTCACACAAATAAACTCATCCCATCTATCTTTTAAAAATTTACAGCTACTGATTCGACGAAAATCCTTCGAAGATAGTAGTCTTGATGAGGAGGTAGTGAACACACATTTTTCCTCACCTTCATTAAGTTCAATGAGTTGAAAGGACTACTGATGTTCCATATCCATGACTGTATTGGGGATTTTAGGGAAGTGATTCACCTCCTTGAATGAACTATCTATAGCTAGGCATCAAGAGAATCCTAGCACAATACCACACCAATAATGAAGCCAGATATAATTCTCACCCTTCCCCACCACCCATCTTATGAATGGAAGAATAACATCTACAATTGGAGAAATCACCGACCAAAGGGAAGAATGATTCCCATATCCAGAGTCACGGAGCCTCATCGCATACGCTTGAATGGTAGTCTCCCATAGGGTACGCCATTCTAGAGTGATCCATGCTAGCCAAGAATGCATGTAGTCAAGGGAATCAGCCAGGTTGCACACATAGATACCTCTTTCATTCATAGGCCGCACTATTTTTCTCCGGGCTACCCAATTCTTATTCCTATCCAACAATGGATCCTGTGTGAAATTGGAAAGATTCTTTTCAATAATTTCCATAACCCAATTATAAATAATTATAGAAAATAGAAAATGGATCACAAAGGCCACTAGAATGATGCTCACAAAGGAAATGTATCTGCCAAAGGACAGGAAATTATTTTTCCAGTTGAACACTCAATCTAAAACCCTGGTGCAGTAGGCGTCGAAGTCACAGATCTGAAGCCTCCTAGGAAATACATGCCTGCCTCTGTAACCCATATAGAACACTCTTATTTGGAAGCCATGTAGTCAACTAATGTCATTTAATGTCTCAGAGGAGAATTTATTTGAAATAATGAAATCACTTTTCCATTGTTAATGGTCTTACCACTCCAACAACAGTAATTCTCCAGCACTCTTTTTTGGATTTACATTCATCTACTCATGTCGTTCCGGAATAAGATTTTGTCATCAACAAAAATAAGGTGTGATATTTTTGGGGCCCTTGATCAATGATGATATGGTAGAATGACTCCATTATTGAATATATTCTAAATTAGCTGGCTTAGAACATCATTAATGATGATGAAAAATGATGGAGAGATAGGGTCTCCCTGCCTAATGACTTAGGTAGAATCGAAGAACCAATAATAATTTCCCATGATGATCACTGAGAGCCCTGAGGAACTAAAGCATCAGAATATAATATCGACCTTCTAGGTGTTGAGACCCATACCTAATGAAGCTCTATTTATAATGCTCAATTCCACATGATAATAAGTCTTTCTAATTTATATTTTGATGACCATGTTATACTCACAGGTATTGAAGTCGATGTTGTATTGAATCTCCTAGGATAGGGTGAACGACTATTAAATTCAGCGACCTTTGATAAAGTCGGGCTGCTCCATGGAAATCCACCGAGGAAGATGCACCTCCAGCCAAGAGTTAATGATACAGGCCAAGGCATTGTATGGAACATAACACATACTTATTGGGTGATTGTGCAAGATGGAAGATTGAATATTGATTTTTGGAAGGAGAACAAGGGTGGCGGCACAAGAAACTCTAGTTAGACAACACCTCGAATGAAATACTGAAAGCTAGTGATCCTATCATCATTAATCAAATACAATGTGGCCCAGTAAAAAGTTTTCGGAAACACATCTGGCCCATGTGACGCTATCTGGGTTCAAATGCATGAGTGCCTACTTAATCTATAACTCATCAGGCTCGAATCATAGGCATCAATTGATCTAGTCAGACGCAGGGTTGGGTATCACATGAAGGATGTCTGAGGGATCATATGGATAACCATTCGGCAAGAAATCATTTTGACAATCCAGAAGGTCTTGGAAGAAGGTGTTATCCATGCCCCACCTGGTCCCTATCTTCCACGAGGGAACCATCCTCCATTATGATGTTGGATAGACCAGATTCTCTATCTCCATATTGCACGAATGGATGAATCCCAAGTTATTATCTACCTCTTTTATCCACATAACCATAGCCCTCTCCCTTGCCAGGCCTTCCTTATTTAGAATTAATTCAGACCAGATTCCCTTCTTCCTTGCAAGATCCTCTTAGTCCTTATGATCACATACATCCTCCAAACTCTTCTCTATGTGTTGAACCACTTTCATTATGGGTTATAAATTCTTATTCCGGGGAATCAATATCTCTAGCCCTTAACTGAAGCCAAAATCTCAACCTACGTATCTTACAGTGAAAAATTAATCATATGTTTCTCTATGGAGGTTCATGCCAATCATAGTTGACTAGTTCATGATATCCCTTCATGTTCACTAACATCTTGTTATACCTGAAATTCTCATGAGACTGATGTGAGGATTCCAAGGAGACGAGAAGAGGTGAGTGTTCTGAGATCCCCCTCACCAAATGGATCACCCTAGTTCTGGAGAAGATAGATGTAGTGTGAACTTTATCCATGAACCATTCCAAACGTCCCCATGAATAGTATGTCCGCTGTTATTTGTTGCACCATGTAAATTTGTCTTCTGCAAATCCCAAATCTGGAAGGCCCTTTGTAGCATGAAGCGAACAAATGAAAGACTACATTTCTTGGTGAAAGGGCCTCCCCCATTCTTTAATCTACATCAGACACAACATTGAACCCCCCCCCCCCCAAACACACAAACGACGGATCAAGTCCATTTTCAAACATCATGAGATCCTCCCACAATTAATCCCACATGTGCATGTTATAGCTCACATAAACAAAGGAAACAAAGAAGAAAACAATGCCAAGGGATTCCTTCATAGTGAAAAACTGGTCCCGGACATGGATCATGTCCACAATACACCTCATGTTCCAAAAGATCCATATATTTATATTAACTGATTCATTCTTCATTCTACCATTCATGCGTAGCTTCTTAGAGAACTCCCGAATTATGTTGAGAATCTTTTTCTGTTCAAGGACGGACACTACTAATGTTTTGTGATAGGCTATTTCAATTGATAGAAAGTTATACATTACCAGTGAACCTATCCCTCTAGCATTCCAGATTATTAAGGGTCTCAAATTAAAGGAGAGGTCCTTGGGACTAGATCCATAGCATTTAGGATTCTCAAAGAGGGGTGCAACATTCCCTTGATGTATGTTGAATTTAGATCTAGTACACACCCCTGATTCATTGGGTATCAATACAGCGTGAGATGCAAGACTGTCTAACCGATAGACGTTGAATTTTATTCTATTACAATATGTAGGGTGTACTCCATCATCCATGTAATATTCTAAGATGGGGGAAGGACCGACTAGGAGTCTCTGGTGGATGGCCGATGGGGAATGGGAGGAGAAACCCCTAACAGATCCTCCTGGATCATGAGATAACATCACTATGGACCACTTATTATTCTCAATAATGTTATCTGAATTATCCACAACCCTGAAAAGAATGGAAGATAGTATTTGGACAAACATCCTTGAAATATTTCTTGTATGATGGTATCTTGAAAGATATCCAAGATCTAGTATAGGAAGGGATACCAGAACAGAAGATATGCTCCTCGATAAGCGGGGAATGAGAGACAAGCCATTATCAGGACTGACCATACCCCCTTATCCTGATAGGACTCGAGGATGTCCCTAGATTTGGATGGAGTGGGGTCACCCCAAGGGATCATCATGTATAACATCTAGTATGAGATTCAATATCTAATATTTGTATCAATTATTTTCCAGGTTAAAAATAAATAATTTACAAATCAGAGTCATCATTTACATCATAAATATCTATAGGAATTTTTCCAAAGATGACTTCCCAGATCTAATAATAGAATAACTCAGTTTATGAAACAACTAGTTTTGAAGGCATATCTTTTATGCATAGATATTATTGGTATAATAAAATTCCTATTGTCTTATAAGATGAAAGATACATATCCTTTATAACACCCATGGAGTTTTCTTCAATCGGGTAATTCCTTTTGGATTAAATAATGCTTCCACCACATATCAACATGCCATGAATCACATTTTGAAACCATTAATAAGAAGTGTTTTGAAATAGTATGTTCATGAATTATTGATCATGTAATGGAAATGATCCCACCACTTGAACAATATAGAAACCATCCTCAACAAACTGCAATGACAGATCATGACGATGAAACAATTGAAATGCGCTTTTGGGGTAACCTTCAAGAAATTTCTCAACTTCTTCATATGAAAACATAAAATATAATGTGACCCTAAAAAAGAAAAATATATAATTGTAATATGTCATCCTGGAATCCGTAATAAGTAGATAGGACTTCAATGAAACATATCCAACATTCAGTACGTTATAGAAAATATTGTAAAAAAATGTTTTACCTTTCACCAAATTGAAAAAAAGATAGTCATGTAATGTGGACAAAAGACCATCAAGAATCATTTTATACCCTCAATATTTTCATAATAATCTGATCAGTATTAATTCTACATATTTATAGAAAACTACTCATTATATATGTGACAACCCTGTAGTGATCACTAGTGGACTTACATGTGTATAATAATGGATTTGGGAATGATAAAAATCATTATTAACACATCCTAACCAAGATAGACATGGATTGTAAATATTCATATATTGAAAAGACATTTCTAATGTTAATCATTTCAGTTCAAAAGATATGTTACAATCTACAGCACTACGGGGACCAAATGGTCTCTAGAAATAACTGACTCATATACATCCTCAACCATCCTTTGGTTACATGGAATCTAAAATAATGGTTGGATATTCTAAAATAGTTTTATATGTATTTTTTACCTCTAAAATCTTTTAAACACCATGCCATGGATTATTGTTTGGAAAAACACCCATGTTAAGAATCATTGTTTTTAAAAACTGAATTTCTAGGTGAATAGGTATTATCTATTCAGGATAGGCCCTGAACATGGGAAATTTTTTTAGAAGGTGAATCCAAGATACAAATAGGGAAAATAATGGAGGACCCTATACTAAGAAATTGGGTTAGGGATCATTCCCATTTACCCAGAAAGGTTTGTCTTACTATACATTTTTGTACTGTTAGAAGGTTTTTCCAACAAATGAAGCAAAATATTATGCCCTCATAAATGTTCTGAAATTAGCCCCCCAAATACCATTAAATCCACTTATATGTAAAGGGTGATTCAAAGTATGTAATTAGACACATCATTTTGGATAAAACCATCTGAAAAGAAGAGTTGATCCTGCTTTTTGATTGTGTTTGAGGGTGGTTGGAAGATTTCCCCTTAGAACTAATCTTGACTCACATCATGTGATCACAAAATTACTAATAAGATGCATTATAAAATTACTTTATTTCATTAGAAGATCCCAATATGGAAGACAATGTCATAAACATTTCCTACCATAGAATGATCTCCCTTTTTTAGTCATAATTAAATAGATCAATTAAGTCAACCATATCTCTCTTACATACTTGCCTACAACTTAGTGGATGAACAAATCATGGAATACCTCCAAAATGGTGTTCTCATTCAAGATAGATATGGTAAAGAAATGATATTATTACTAGTAAACAACATCCCTCTATATTATATTTTAATCACTAAGCATTACACTATAAATAAGGATTCTATAGAATCATTCTCAGTTGTATTGATAAAGAATAGGCTATGGACATTTTAGATGAAGTACATGCTGTGTCTTATTGTTCCCATCAATTTGGATACATGCATTCCAAAAAAATTGATGTCTTGGTTATTAAAATCCAACTATTAAACATTAATGCACAGAATTCCCCACGAAATTTCTTTCTAACCTAGTTCATGTGAACTTCATTCATCAAACATTATAGTTTCTATATACAACCTAATTCTAATGGCCATTTTCCATATGTAGAATGAATGTTGTAGGGACATTCCCTCTATCTACGGACAGATAGTTCAAGTATATACATACTATTACTTACTACTTCTAACTATGGGTTGAGTCACACCCCTTAATGAATTTAGTGCTGGACAAATTGTTGGAATCTTGAAATATAAGCATCATTAACAGATTTTTTGTCACAAAGACATTATTGTGGAAAATTGGCTCAAATTTCAATTCTATTGAGTAAGAAAATATATACTAGGAACACAATATAAAATACAACCATTCACCCAAATATTATATAGGAGATAATGGACATACATAGGCTTTTAACAAGAACCTATCAAAAATACACTAGAAAATGGTGGAAAAAATAATATTTTTGTCTTAACAAGATCTTGAATGCCTTATGGACTTACTAGACTGTGACCTATACTGTAACATAGGTGACCCCGTACTCATTGATATATGGAACAGAAGATTTCCTGCCCATTATGGTCAAGATTCCATTGCTCCATGTTTCCATTGGAGATCATATATCTACAAATGAACAATTCCAGAAATGATCGGTTGATTTGGAGAGACTGTACATAAAAACATTTCATACATTTCATCACTTGGAGGTATCTCAAAATCGAATAGCACAGTCCTTGAACAAGAAGGTCCACCATAGTTAATTACCCCTAGGATAGTTGGTTCTGGTTCTTATGACTCAAATGATACCATTAGTGGATAATTTGATGTTTAAACCAAAGTCAGAGGGACCTTACTCTTTACATTAGGTCAACTCTAATTGAGATTATTCCATAATCATAGTGGATGGAGAACACACTATTAACCCAACCAATGCAATGTTCCAAAATATTTTTTTTAATTACTCAATCAATGTCGAAGCTACAAGACGTTAAACTAGATAGTGCATCATTGTTTCATGACCACAAAATTCATTACATAATGTCCTTGATGCATATACAATAATGCACATGAAATAATTTCCTGGGTGAATGAAAATAAACAACAAGATACCCATTTTCCACAAATCATGACCTTAAAATACTTGGATAACATCATTTTCATTGAATTTATAAATGTCCCAGAATATGATGATTAGGGATACCCCTCATGGTCCCGTATAAATGGGGCATCATTTCAAAAGTCTCCCGCAATAAAGTCACTCTTAACCCTCAGTGGGTCAAGATACCCACTATACCAAACATGATAATGAATTCTCAGAGGCCCCTATGTAGAATCCCCACTTACATCATTGCCATTATGTGATGGAATTTGGGACCCTTTTACTTATATTAGTCATAATAATTTCATTTCCTTACCATAAGCGTCCTTATCATATAATGGTAATTCATGAAGAACTAGGTGTGGATTGATTCTCACCCATATGGGATATTTAGTGCTTCCCAGATCTTCTATCATTGTTCTAGCCATGACCAAAAAGAAAATATAGCTTTCTTTTGTGTATGAACCATATCTGAATGTGGAACTTTTCCAAAATATATGTCTTGATTATCATTATAATGAAATACATCATGAGACCTAGGATCATGTTTTGGGCTCGAGCATTAATTTGGAAAATATTTAAAATATATTTCCCCACATCAAAGTTCAATTTTTGTAGGGAACATTCATCAAGAACTACAAGTGGATGTATTTTCATTTCAATGCGTTTTTTAATGAGGCCTAAATCTTATATCCCAGGTCTATCCATGAATAAAATATATATTCCCTTTTAAATTTTTTTGAATTACACCTGTAAAGAGAGAATTCATGAACAACCTAGGGCTTGATTATTTCATTAGAAATAATATACTAACACATGGTTAATATCCCATGATCCAGCTGTAACACTTCTTTCGCATAAGGTCAATAAATTCCCTTCATCATGAGGCTAAACTCTATGATTCTTCAGGAAATACATGTTGATTGATTCTTATTTTAATGAGATATGCAATGATGCCCAAATTTATAATTTCGGGTCCATCCATGTAATTACCATTCTTTCAAATAGGTTCATCCATGTCTTTACTGAATGACATTAAAATGATTGGGTTTTAAAGAACTACATATGGATTTTTTCTCATCATAGTAAGATATGTAGTGATGTCTTGATCAAATCTCCAAACAAGCCGCCCCCAAATCTAAATGTCCAAATCCTTTAATTGTTATTCCTTTTTTCCAAGAAAGAAAAATAATTCACACCTTATTTCTTACATAGATCATAGAAAAAATGATATTAACATATTTGGTGAATGAACAACCTTACATAAGTACAACAAATCTGTTCACATTGGCTTCACCATGGTATTGGATGCAATACCGTGAATGTCACATCATATGTCCTCTTTACATGATAATAGACTACATGATCAACACAAGAACTAAATAGGTCATTAACCTTACTCTGATAATAAATTTACTGAAGCATGAGCCCCATTCCTGAGTCATGTCATAGTATTGATTTTTCATGATTGAATCACCCACTTCCCCGCCACAAGATTAAAAATTGTGCGGTTCATAAATAACTACATGTGGCTTGATTCTCACCCATATGTGATACTAAGTGACACCTAGGGTGTAAAGTATGATACTTGATGGATCATATTTCTAGATATGTAATGCACTCTTGTTTTCATTTAATGAAACAACCCAAATAAATGGGTTGTTAGATATTGGATATCACTATTTGACTATGTAGTATGTTCCCTATTTGGTATTATATAAAATCCAATAAACACATTTTTCAAAGAATTTAAATTCAACCTTGGGAGAATCCCCTTTTATCACCATAATCATTGATGACAATATGCTAAAACCCACGATTTAAAATAGTCTATGGTTATCTTGTTTATCTATCGCATATTATCCCTCCCAATATAAGAACCCCCAAGTCCATAATTTAAAACGTCCTCCTTCTTGTGATCAAATATAGTAGAACATCAATTCTCTGAAAGGCCATTCAACTCTAGGATTTCCTTCATAAAATTGTCATAGTACTATAACATAAAACTGAATAGAAAATATCTTCTACACATGGGTCAGAACTACATGAGAATCCTCTTCCCCCCATTTATAGGAAATCATGAATTATAATACACCTTCAGTGTTCAGATATATTCCTCCCACAATCCCAACATTTTTCTCTTGAAAATCATAATTTCCAAAAACATTGATCAAATTTTAATGATAGAAAGTCGGAATTATTAATGAAATATATTTCGTAATGATTATTTAATAGACCATAGTGGTATATTTATAAGTTTCTCACAATTTATAGGAAATGAAATTAATGTATGGCACAATTGACTATGCAGTATGTTCCCTAGATTTACTTGAATCATTTAACATGAAAAAATGGTTTTTCAACCAGTGGTAACTTCATCCTCGAGAGATACATCCTCTAATATCATAATCCCTTTTTTACATACCACTCATTGGATCAAAAATTCCCCAAATCAAAACTTACAATTTTCTCCTCCAACACCCAAACAAGGTAGCTTGTTTACAAAACAATTACCAATATAAATAGAATCATTTTATATTAGGTTAAATATAATGTGTAATAACTATAGAACCCATGATATAGATTATATTTTAATTTGAACTGAATTGCATAATGTCGATGTACAGTATCAAAACCTGTATAATTAATGTCCTGGTCGCATGATTTTAAAATACGAGATACATTAACTCTATTTAGATAGTGTCCATCTCACAAATATTGAATGTCTAACCGAATATACCCTCCTCAATTTGAGGTGACATTGTGTAGGAGTAGACAATAATTAATAATCAATCCCAATATATATATATTCTCTTCATTATCATAAATTTTCTTATAAAAAAACAACCCTTATGGTATTGAGAAATGATAATATCCATAATATTCATTTGGATATCATTAATTGAATGTAAAAATTTCTTGTAACTCATCTACCTGGCAAGGAAGTAAACACTGCAATTGGCCTTGTGTAAGTAACACACATAATGTGTATGTCAGCCTAAGAATGAGGATATTTGACTATGAAGAATTCACACATTTTGCATATCCATAAAACAACCATCCTGATGGGTTCGATAACCAATGGTAACTTTTTCCCAAGAGAGACCTTCTTTATTAAAAAATATAATATGTTAGATTCGAAAACCACTAATATATGTCTCAATTTTATACTCAGGTGTATCTGAATAATTAAAAACTATTCTTATCTGAATTCTTTATTTTGGTCGTCCTTTCAAAATAAATGTTCAATTATTTTTGACCATAAACACCAGTCTCAATAGTGTATATTTAATGACCTCAAATTTCCCATAAAAACAAACACCTTACTCACTGCGTTGAATAACTATAAAGGGGAATCTTTCAAAAAATTGGACCTCAACTCACGAGACATATAATCTATACAGTTTACGTATAAATAGATTAATGAAGACCAAAAGTTGAAATACATAATAGTCTGAAATCATAAAATAGTTTTTCTATGAAAAATACAAGAATCACAATATAAGACTAATCCATATTTGACATAGGAAAAAATAAGGGTAATGACACAGAAATAAAAACGTTTTTAGAAAGTTAAATACAACCATATAAATAGTTGAACTATTATTATTGAGATACTGGATTAAAAAAATTTAGAGAATTTCTTCCCATCTTTGAAATTTTGGTCATAATTGGCCACCACAATTATTTTTGTATAAATCTATTTCAATGTTTTACTACTATCATTAAAATAGATTAGGGATGAAACAATAAAGTATTTTAAAAAAAATAATCCTTTTTATTTATTTATTTCGATATAGAGGGACTTCTACATGTCATAGCCTCTCCATAAACATTTATTGTATATCTTCAATTTAAGAGTTATAAAGATGAATCAAACCTTGGGGTGCTATTACAACATAAAAAAGATATGATTTTTATGTGGAAACAACCTGGTCATCTTAATGATGTTTTTGCTTATAAAATTAATAACTTCTCCGACCTTTGCTGATGCCACTTTCATATATTAGTGAATTTGAATGTCGTATTAACTTATAACATGTAATTATTCTTTAGGGAACATTATTTTGAATGACATCAAATCGTTGTGATCCTTGTACTCCTACAACATTTCAGAGTAGTTGGAATTGGATTGGATCATGAAAACTAATAGTTCATAAAATTTGTCCACCATTTTCACATCAGCCTACTACGACCCCTTATCCTCCTCTATTCACAATTTGATCACCTTCAACATACCATGGATGTTTTGATAGTTAAACCTTCAAAATACCAAAGTAGAAATATTGAACTGAAGATAGAGAAGTCATGATGGAATATCATGAAGATGAATCTTACCCAATATCATCCAAATATCTCACTAGAAGAGAATAAATATTTGAGGAAAATATTCAGGTACTTTTAGGTTAGACTCAGAACCACTCTCTGAAAAAAAATACATAATCTGGGATCAGGGCAATCGATGAACCACCTTGTTCCACTCTATATTTTTCAACTTCATCCCCACCTACCAATGTTTTTGGAGATACACTAGAATCGTCTATATCAATCCTAGTTGAAAAATTTGATAAAACTAAAGAGGAACCAATTATTTTCTTTAACATTATATGGTCAACATTTAGATGAGGTTGTAAACAATACAAAAATGGTCGATGGAACACATCCATCATTGGATCTAATATCAGAATCTTTGCCTATTCGACATGAACAACTTCTACTATAGGTGCCAAAACCTCATGAAAAAGAGAATCCTATTGGGACATCTCAATAGGTATTAAATCTCATCCCTCGTAGATCCATGAGATTAACCAACACCTTCATAGTACCATCAATGATCCTTGGTAGCCACTTCTAGGGATATAGTAGAATCAATATTGGCTACCATAGTGCCCTTCAGTGTGGAAAAAATATATGAAATACCGAGAAGATGGAAAAGTGAAATGACATATGTTAAAACCAATTAGAGTGAATCTTACATTATCACCACCCTATTTCCCCTATGTAGATGTGAGTACATATTCAACCGCCACTCTTGATGCTTCATACATAAAAATGATAGAATCGTCATCATGAACATGTGACAACCGTAGAATGTCCTCCTCAATCCTAGATGGACCATTACTAGTTCTCATAAGGAGGTTAAGTTATGTAGGTCCTAAAAAAGACAATTATGGTCAGAAAGGTATATAAAACTAGTTGTAATATCAGATTATATCACAAAGTCATACTATGACACATTAATGAGACAAAATTTAATGTTCTTTTTTTCATTTTCTCCTAATATAGGGAAGAGAAAGTACCACTATTTTTGGAAATAGGTACCTGATCTAATAGCTGAGGAGTTACCACCACAATCAAATCCATCAAGGTACTATGACATAAGGATAGTTTTGGGGACTCAAGTACTTCATCTACTATCTCAATGGGAGTACCATAGGGCCTATAAATTAGTGACAGAGATACCCATATTAGCGCTCCTTCTCCTCCATACCATATTCCAAGCTACAAAATAAAATCACCTCAGGATTAGTGATGATGAATGGCTGAACATGAAAAAGAAATAAGAAAAATGAAATACATCATTAGTGTTAATGTAAATGTTTCATTCCTCCCCTGGATGAAAAATTACCCCTTTAAGAACTCCATGATCCAGTATATTGAACAATCTCTTTAATACATGTTCTTGATCTTCAGTTTCTATTTTTAAATCTCCCATCTATTGATTGTAAATCATTATTTAATCTAAATTATGGTTGGAATGGATATACGAGGGTGATCTGATATCACCCAGCTATGTGATTCACAGTCTGGCTAGGAGAAACATCCATGTGTATTTATCATTACAAGTCATGTGGTCCCAAAATTGGACAGCTAAAGGACTCAAATAGCATGGATCTGATAATAATCGCTTGAAGAAGAATCAAATCCTTTTGTATGGAATGACTCTTAAGGAATCATTTCAATTTATCAATCAATAGAATAAGAACCTGTGACCTGTAGCTCCTCTTCACGATAATGATGGGACTACCTTGCACTAGGGGTGCTTACTTATCAACCCTAGCCTACTTGGTGGTCTTGGTTCGAGAATATTTTGAAGGAAATGATGCTTCTACATCGTCATCATCTTGAGCCTTTTTACCAAAAATACCATGACTAGCAGTTGTTGTGTCCTCCACCTAATGACTACCTTTTTTCAACATCCCCTGAAGGGTTTGAGGAGATCCCTGTCATAATTTATTCAACCTCCATACTGATTTATTCCTATGAATGAGGGAGTGTCATTGATATTTTGGATACCCCCAGAGTCATAATGATCCTTAAAAATCAAGTTACCATACGGTGATTATCATTATTAATATGTGTTGGGGGAAATGTGATTGATTGATGAATATATTTAAATAGGGGAGAAGATATATATGGAGTGTAATTATCATATATGAACTCACATTCAATACAAGATAAAAAATAGAGAATCCCTAAACACTATATTATACTCCCCAAGCGTGTAATTATTCTACAAATCATAATTGGTAAATGATCTAGTCGGTCGGTTACCATACATGATGAAATTTGAGTGTCCTGATACATTTATCATCTTAAACCCTTCCTCAGGCTTTAGGTTCATATGTAGAATCCCTGAGACTTTCTGATAAAATGGGAATAATTGGCTGTCAAGGATTTTGACAAAACTTTGAATGGAAAATGATCTAAATTCGGCAGCAATCCATAACCAAAACCTTAAAAACAACCCGAAAATTCTAAACCGTGCATTAATATTGAATATATGATGGATAAATTGAGAAATCCTTGCCATAACAGGAGTAACCAATGATATATATGCTTCCTCTTATAATTTCTATAAGATTAAATAATTCCCTTGACTTATATCACCACAATACTCACAAACTAGGGTAATGTAAATGCTTTTCCACAAGGAAAGGAAACCGACTAAACAATCCTTCACATCAATCATGGGGTTATCATTATTACCACAATGCGTATACTAATCCTCTTCCAATGTGGGCCAGAGTGTGCCTAAAAAACCTATATTTTATGTGGTAGAGAAAATAATTGGGAGACTTATTTTGCGACCCACTACTACAATTTTAATAAAAGCTTCCACCAATATTCCCATATGTGTTTCAGCTATGGGACATGGATCCTAGTCTTTTTTCAATTTCATTGATTTCTTAAAAGGCATGTTGGACAAATATATGATCCTTTTATTGTCACACCATGTTGTAGCTATTGGGATAAACACATCATGCATCTCCCAATGAATGGGGATCCCAGTGATTTGGTAGATATGCCACAAACATGGTCCAACTTCACCATGTGTTATGTGAAATTAATTTATCTATCAACCCCACTAGCATTGTAATTTTTGAATCATATCTATATTATTATAAATATATATCTGTCCTACCAAAAACATTATAAATATTAACATCCTATAAATTCATTTTTAATAATTCACATGTTTAGCTCACATAGAATGCCCACATAATCTCAATCCCTACTCCCCCTTTAGTGATGATCTAACTTTCCTCCATCCATGCTTGAGTCTGATATGACTTTGACGAATTGAAGGTTTAGTCCTAAAAATGATGCACAATATAAGGCCCCAGCCTTAAACCTTACTTAATATTAAGTTATTACAAGATTACACATTGAGGATCTTTTTAGGTTTAGAGTTTTAGAGAATTAGATCATGAAACTTGCATTACATTCCGCATTTAAACAAAGTGGTTACATAAAAGACAATATTCATTCTTCCCATCAACAGAAAAATGTTGAAAATAAAACAAGGATTCTTTCTTGACACATCCTTGACACTATCATCACATCATGTACATTTCCCTTGACCTGTGAAAAACATTTCAAAAACTTGGGATGAGCATAAAAATCTCAGTAAGGGTTATAAAAAAATATGGAAAGGAAACATGAGTTCATATATACATAAGAATGAAATCATACATTACCCATAAAACATAGGCACTTTAACATACATCATCAAACCATGAATAAATCATAGAAATCATAAGACATAAAGGTAACTTGAGGCATTCATAACATTCTTACATAGGGAGTAACCCTCTTGGTTACGTTTGGAATACCCATCATAGTATATTCCGTAAATCTCTTCGGAGAAACCGTAACGTTTCACTCCTTCACATTACCCAATGCATTGGAGAACTATATCGGGCTCACTTGCCCTTAGTTTATCATAGAACCACCCGTATTCATAATAATTCCCAAGAACCTCAAAATAATTATATCACATAAAACATGCAAAAAGGAAACACAACATTTCTAGCTTTCAATCACAAGATATCAATACAACACATTGATATAAAAACATTATGAAAACCATTTTCAATACCAAAATAAAATAAAAGTAAAACATGCTATTTATTTTTCTTTTAAAAAAGAAGGTATCGCTTTTAGAGGAAGTAGAAACTCAAATAATGGTCACGACGGCGAAGAAGTCATTGTCGCCGCATACGTACGACAAAAACATTCCCTTTTGTCGTTTAGTAAACGCTTCGTATAAAAAAGATTCCTTTTGAATAAACTTAAATGTAAAAGGGGTTTATACACCGTATAATAGGAGGTTGTGTATAAAAAAAATATGGCTCAATGAAAGGAGATTGAGACGAAGTACCATACAAAATGGTATCCTTGGTTTAAGGATAAATCAATTACATAATTATGTGTGAAAAATGAATACACAAAATATAAGTGGATATTAAGTCTAAAATAATCAAAGGAAATTCACACATATTCAAAGGATGACATATTCAATAACTACATGTTAAACCCAAAGAAATCTAAATTGGGTTAAGAAGTTCCCTTGACAGCCTAACGACGTCACATCAAAATGAGTTGATGAGAGATAATAACAAAAAGGGTATCTCATCACATGGACATAAAATTTACATCAATATGGATATATGATAACATATCCCAACATAACAATATGTAAATTAAAATACCCAACAAAATTAGTCCTTTAAAAAGAGGAGGGTGAAAGGTTCCCTTACCGACATGGGTATCATTCGAAACATACACCCCGTGAAAGAAGGACAATACAACATTGATGTAAATACTCATAAATGAAAGAATATTACAAAATGAGTAAAATAATGGTCAGTACATACACCACTCAAAGGAAATTGTTGCAAATGTAGCATAAATCTCATGGGAATAAAAGTGAGATGAAAAATCCCTTTTGAAAACTCGGAAGCCTAATGGCGCCACTTAAAAATTACAAAAATTGATTGATGATATCAAATAGGATATCTCATCAGATTATAATAAAATGTAAAAAAGAGGAATATAAAATAACACCCCCCATCATAACAAAGATGAGATTAAAATAAGTGACATAAAGGAGAGTACTTAAAAAGAAAGAGAGAGGTTAGATCTCTTACGAAAATTCCGTAGCCTAACGGTGCCACTCAAAACATCCAAAATGGATTGATGAGAGAGAATAGGGTCTCCCATCATATGAACATAAAAATTACAGTAATAGTAATATAAAATAGCATCCCAATAACAAGAAATATGAGCTTTAGAAGGAATGACATAAAGAGTGCACTTAAAAAGAAAGAGAGGAGTAAGATCCCTTACCTCGGGTCCGACTTGACTCGATAGTTCTTTAACGTCATGAATAATGAACTTGAGTTAATTTCCACTTTATTAATAACCTTTTTCTAGTTCATTATTTCTTTTATATCACTTATTTACATGTTTTAAACATTATGTAATCATTTAATTTAATAATGTTTGTTTTGTCGATATTTGGTTCCTAAGTCGAAAGTGGACTTCTTACAATTACATGTTGTTTGTGTGGTCAAATGTTCATTATATCCAGAATTATATTCATTATTTGGATATCATATATATCATATATATCCATAATATACATGTATTTATAATATTACATAATCATTTAGAGGTAAGAAATTAAATGCACCATTCATGGAGATGGTAAGCCGTACGTATGCATGAACGCTACTTTCATTTCTGTGTCATATTAATGGAAATAAAACTAAATGAGAGTTATGTATATTTTAATTACAGAATTATATTCATCATTTAGATGTATCATTCATCATATATATACATTATATACATGTACTTATAATAGTACATTACATTTGGGGATAAGAAATGAAATGCACCGTCCATGGAGACGGTAAGCCGTACATACGCATGAATGCTACTTTCATTTCTATTTCATATTTTTATGGAATGGAATAATAATGATATAAAGGTGTATTATAATTCCAGTACAACAAAATATATAATAACTTTAAATCCATCCTTAATACGTCCCACATATGGCATTAACGAATCACATCACTTTGAGGGGGCGGTAGTCGGTACTTCCTTAAATGAAGATATCGCGTTTACCCATAATGGAAACAATAAAGGTATTCCCAAAATGAAAAATACATAATCTTAAGGAAAACATAAACATATTTTATATCATATATAAATATAGTGTCATCTTAATGGCCACCTTTGAAGGTGTTAAAAGAATGTTGAACAATCATCATTTCGGGAGGCTGGAATTCGCCATCCACTGAAACAGTATGTTCTTTAACCATTAGATGTAGGTGTGTGAAAGTGTAGCTCGAATCCTTATTATAAAAAAATACTAGTATATTTATGATACTGGAGTTGTTACAAAAGAAATGAATAAAAAGAGTTTAGGGGGTTGGAGAAGCAAAATAAAACAAAAGGACTCAAGTGAATACATTACCTTAAAATCGGGTAACTCCCTTTGGTTTGAGCTGAAAGTCTTCCTTGGTAAGACTTCAGCCCAAAGTGAGGCTTCAAGAAGTAAGAGAGGGAATTGGAGAGACAAAAAGGGGAGAGGTTGGACTATCCAAATGCTTTGGGAGTGTGGGTAAGGAGGTAGAGTTGGGGGCCTTTTATAAGAGGAGAGGAGGGGCACTCTTAGAAGGTAAAGAAAAGTCACTTTATTTTAAAATAGTATTCGGATTTAAGAGGTCCCACATTGATGTTATTAGAGGCTAAGGTGATAAGGTTTCGAAATCCACTCAAACAATAGGTTTTGGACATGTGTAGGTCTTACATATTACATTATCTTTCCATTTTATTTAAATCGGTAAATAATGTGGTCATCACTACATCATCATGATGTCATAAATAATTTAATTTATTTAATGTCTAAAAATTATAAAAATAATACTATGATGTAGGAAATATTTTTATATTTTCAATGAATATTTATAGTCAAAAATATGATTTGTATAATCCCATGTAAAAATTGTTTTAGTAAAACATTTCATGTTTGTCTCATTTTTACTTTATCTTTAAATAAAAAGATATTAATGTCATTTTCCAACCAAAGTGGCTTCATGGGGACCCCAAGTTGACCCATGGGTTGTCTTGGTCTTCCATGACACATCCAATGAGGTTAGTACATGTGTCAAGTTCATTTAATATTATTAAAATATTTTTTTACCTTAAACTACACTAATTACCTCTAATCGTGATTAAAAACTTTATAAGTTACTATTCACCAAAAAATTATTTTTATCCCATTGAACCACATTTTACTTCTTAATGAAAACCATGTATGTTGGATTTTAGAAATTCAAAACACAAATATTGCAAAATTTCATTTAAACGGAAAAATCAGTTTTTATATGTACCACTTAGTGGTTTCACTATTCATCAAAAATTGATGTTTTTCAGAATAATCCCAAAAATTCACCATAAGCTATATTTGATATTCCGAATTCAAAAATGAAGTCTATTTTAAAAAATTCAAAACATATAAGTCACATTAATTAATTTATTAATTAATTCCCGCTGTCAGAGCAAATAGTGTGTTTTTATGATACAATATGTATCAAAAGATTGACACTAGTTTAAGTCTGATTTCAAAGTGAAATTAATTCCAACGACCACTATTGGATTTAATGGTAAAAATATATTCTAATTTCACTTTATAACCAATTAAAAATATAATCTAATCATATAAATAAATTATATTAAAAAAAATGTTTTGAATTAAAATACAACATTTTACACTATTCATTAAAAAATGAACTTTATCAGAAAGATACCAAAAATTTACACAAAGTAAATTTTGATGTCCCAATTCTTATGAAGAGTTTTATTTGGTCCAAAATGATGTATACGAGTGAAAAAAACTATATTTAATGACAGTTCTCCATCAAAAGACGATAAGTGAACCTTTAGTGAAAACTAGGGCATATACGCCTAAAATTGAATTCTTTCTGTATTTTATGCCCTTATCTTTTATTGGATAAATGTAAAAACATTTAAAAACATATATAATGATATTTTAGTTATTTCTATCCATTCCCACCAATACAATGGCTACATGTTAACTACCATTTAAAATAATATTATTTTATTATTAGAGTGCAACGTAAGATTCCCAAGAAACCCGTTGTTGCGTGTTGGGTATGCCATCGAGCATAGCATCCCCTTTAAAGTCATATTAATATTTTATTCAAAAATATGGATATATATATGAAAATTTCATATTCTTTATTTACCAGGGGTGCTACATCCTTCACCCCTTTTGGGAATTGCGTCCTCGCAATTTTTAAAATTGAGGTTGGAAACATCCTTGAAAGTCCCACATCGGAACAAGAGTTGGTAAAACAATCACTTTAAAATAAAGGAAGATAAGTACAGAGGTCACCCGAGTTAACCCATATGTAGAAAAACATGGACATGGAAGAAAAAGCTAAGGGTCATGTTCTTGATGGAGAGTGATAGTAAACATGTCTAGGAGAAAGTTAACCATAAAAAAATCACAAACTTGTGATGGGTTAAACGATATTCAATTCCGCAGTAGGAAAAGTTAATAGACAACATTTTTGTTTTAAGTTACTTTTTATTGAGGAATTTATTCATAAGGAAACATAATCACTTATCATGTTGATTTTCAACTTTTACTAGATTCCTTAATCAAACTCATATTTTTTTCCAAAAGACGAGTATTTAGGGAGACTTGTTCGCATTAAGAGTACTATAATCAACATCTATAGAATCACCTAATCCACCAAAGAGAACTATATACATCCCATGTCTTTAGGCTTTAACCAAAAAAAACCAGAAAGGTTAGTACAAGGTCAGATAATCCAGAAAAGGATAACCCATTAAAAATAAAATCTATGCTTAATCTCCAAAATTTGTCCAACAAAACCCAAAGTTCAACGAGGACCATCCGAAAAAAAAATTGTCAATAAAATTATTCAATGTAATCCAATCTATGATTGAAACCCAAATATTTGAAGGATTTAGTCACATAGTCTTCCAAGTTAAATCGTAACATTTATCTCCAAATAACATCAGTTGCTCCTAAAGTCCCGTATTGAAAAGTAATTAACCTAATCACATATCCTCTATAATATGTTAATCATTTTCATAAATAACCCAAAATCAACTTACTCTTAATTCATAAAATCATATAACTAAAAAGAATCAGTCAAACTAACCAGGGACTTCACGTAGTCCAGTGGTAGGCGATAAATACCAGTCGCACTTTGGTTGTGGGTTCGATTCCCACAGCTTTTTTCTGACGTGACGGGTTGTCACACGGTCTTCATGTTTTCCTTTTTACAAAACTATATAATTCTAAAATCATTCCCCAAAAAGAGATAAAATCATCAAAAATGATCATAACATATTTTAACCTCAAGTTTATCTCATGCCTTTCATTTTCCAGCATATCAGAAAATAACCGATAATTACCTCAAAAGTAAGGATCATATAAACTCTAACGGTTACCTTTAAAATTATTACCTGAACTTCCACATTGATTGTTCATCTCGTATATGATGCATTACAGAACATACCAAGGATCAAGTGGTTGATCACGACTCCTTGAAATTTGGTTTAGAACAACCACGAGCTTCCTCATTGAATCCTCCATTTTATCTAGTATCTTAATCAGAGAACCACCACAGTTTCCTTCAACAATGTTGTCTCTTTGGTGCCTTCTAGATCCATCCATTCAGTAAAAACAGAAATGTCAGTGTGAGTATATCAATAAAACCATCATGTACTAATGAGGAAGGTAAACACTAAGATATACTTACTCATTCACTTTATCTAAAACTAGGACTCTTTCTGAAATCCTAACCATTATGGTAATGTCACTTATGCTTAAAGAATACCCTAACCTCTAAAGTTATCTAAACTGACCTTTGATACCAACTATAAGGCCCCATCCTTAAACCATACTTAATATTGAGTTATTAAAAGATTGCACATTGAGGATCTTTTTAGGGTTAGAGTTTTAGAGAATTAGATCATGAAACTTGCATTACATTCCACATTTAAACAAAGTGGTTACATAAAATACAATATTCATTCTTCCCATCAACAGAAACATATTGAAAATAAAACCCGGGTTCTTTCTTGACACATCCTTGACACTATAATCACATCATGTACCATTCCCTTGACCTGTGAAAAACATTTCAGAAACTTGGGATGAGCATAAAAAGCTCAGTAAGGGTTATAAAAAAATATGGAAAGGAAACATGAGTTCATATATACATAAGAATGAAATCATACTTTACCCATAAAACATAGGCACTTTAACATACCTCATCGAACCATGAATAAATCATAGAAATCATAAGACAAAAAGGTAACTTGAGGCATTCATAACATTCTTACGTAGGGAGTAACCCTCTTGGTTACGTTTGGAATACCCATCACAGTATATTTCCTAAATCTCTTCGGAGAAACCTTAACGTTTCACTCCTTCGTGTTACCCAATGCATTGGAGAGCTATATCGGGCTCACCCGCCCTTATTTTATCACGGAACCACCCGTATTCATAATAATGCCCAAGAACCTCAAAATAATTATATCACATAAAACATGCATAAAGGAAACATAACATTTCCACCTTTCAATCACAAGATATAAATACAACACATTGATATAAAAAAATTATGAAAACCATTTTCAATACCAAAATAAAATAAAAGTAAAACATGGTATTTATTTTTCTTTTAAAAAAGAAGGTATGGATTTTAGAGGAAGCCGAAACTCAAATAATGGTCACGACGGCGGAGAAGTCATTGTCGCCGCATACGTACGACAAAAACATTCCCTTTTTTCATTTAGTAAACGCTTCGTATAAAAAAATATTCCTTTTGAATAAACTTAAAAGTCAAAGGGGTTTATACAATGTATAAAAGGAGGTTGTGTACAAAACAAAATATGGCTCAACGAAAGGAGATTTAGACGATGTCCCATACAAAGATGGTATCCTTGGTTTAAGGATAAATCAATTACATAATTATGTGTGACAAACGAATACACCAAATATAAGTGGATATTAAGTGTAAAATAATCAAAGGTCATTTACACATATTCAAAGGATGACATATTCAATAACTACATGTTGAACCCAAAGAAATCGAAATTGGGTTAAGAAGTTCCCTTGACAGCCTAACGGCGTCACATCAAAATGAGTTGATGAGAGATAATAACAAAAAGGGTATCTCATCACTTGGACATAAAATTTAAATCAATAAGGATATATGAGAACATATCCCAACATAACAATATGTAAATTAAAAGACCCAACAAAATAAGTCTTTTAAAAAGAGGAGGGTGAAAGGTTCCCTTACCGACATGTGTATCTTTCGAAACATACACCCCGTGAAAGAAGGACAATACAACATTGATGTAAATACTCATAAATGAAAGAATATTAAACAATGAGTAATGTAATGGTCAGTACATACACCACTCAAATGAAATTGTGGAAAATGTAGCATCAATCTCACGGGAATAAAAGTGAGATGAAAAATCCCTTATGAAAACATGGCAGCCTAATGACGCCACTTAAAAATTCAAAAATGGATTGATGATATAAAATAGGGTATCTCATCAGATTACAATAAAATTTAAAGAACGAGGAATATAAAAGAAAATCCCCCATTATAAAAAAGATGATCTTTAAATAAGTGACATAAATGAGAGTACTTAAAAAGAAAGAGAGAGGTTAGATCTCTTACGAAAATTCGGCAGCCTAACGGCGCCACTAAAAACTTCCAAAATGGATTGATGAGAGAGAATAGGGTCTCCCATCATATGAACATAAAAATTACAGTAAGAGTAATATAAAAGAACATCCCAATAACAAGAAATATGAGATTTAGAAGGAATGACATAAAAGAGTGCACTTAAAAAGAAAGAGAGGAGTAAGATCCCTTACCTCGGGTCCGACTTGACTCGATAGTTCTTTAACGTCCTGAATAATAAACTTGAGTTAATTTAAACTAAATTATGAACCATTTTCTAGTTCATTATTTCTTTTAGATCACTTATTTACATTTTATAAACACTATTTAACCATTTAAGTTAATAATGTTTGTTTTGTCGATATTTGGTTCTTAAGTCGAAGGTGGACTTCTTACAATTACATGTTGTTCGTGTGGTCAAATGTTAATTATATCCAGAATTATATTCAAGATTTGGATATCATATATATCATATATATCCAGAATATACATGTACTTATAATATTACATAATCATTTAGAGGTAAGAAATGAAATGCACCGTTCATTGAGACGGTAAGTCGTACGTATGCATGAACGCTACTTTCATTTCTGTGTCATGTTAATGGGAAAAAAACTAAAAGAGAGTTATGTATATTTTAATTACAGAATTATATTCAACATTTATATGTATCATTCATCATATATATCCATTATATACATGTACTTATAATAGTACATTACATTTGGGGATAAGAAATGAAATGCACCGTTCATGGAGACTGTAAGCCGTACGTACGCATGAACGCTACTTTCATTTCTATTTCATATTTTTATGGAATGGAATAATAATGATATAGAGGTGTATTATAATTCCAGCACAACATCATATATAATAACTTTAAATCGATCTTTTATACATCCCGCATATGGCATTAAAGAATCACATCACTTTGAGGGGGCGGTAGTCCGCATTTCCTTAAATGAAGATATCATGTTTACCCATAATTGAAACCATAAAGGTATTCCCAAAATGAAAAATACATAAGATTAAGGAAAAAATAAACATATTATATATCATATATAAATATATTGTCATCTTAATGGCCACCTTTGAAGGTGTTAAAAGAATGTTGAACAATCATCGTTTCGGGAGGCTGGAATTCGCCATCCACGGAAACAGTATGTTCTTTAACCATTAGATGTAGGTGTGTGAAAGTGTATCTCAAATACTTCTTATAAAAACATACTAGTATATTTGTGATACTGGATTTGTTACAAAAGAAATGAATAAAATGTGTTTAGGGGGTTGGAGAAGCAAAATAAAACAAAAGGACTCAAGTAAAGACATTACCTTAAAATCGGGTAACTCCCTTTGGTTTGAGCTCAAAGTCTTCCTTGGTAAGACTTAAGCCCAAAGTGAGGCTTCAAGAAGTAATAGAGGGAAGTGGAGAGACAAAATGGGCATAGGTTGGCCGAGCCAAAGGCTTTTGGAGTGTGGGTAAGGAGGTAGAGGTGGGGGCCTTTTATAAGAGGAGAGGAGGGGCACTCTTGGAAGGTAAAGAAAAGTCACTTTATTTTAAAATAGTATTCGGATTTAAGAGGTCCCACATTGATGTTTTTAGAGGATATGGTGATAAGGGTTCTAAATACACTCAACCAATAGGTTTTGGACATTTGTAGGTCTTAGATATTACATTATCTTTCCATTTTATTTAAATCGTTAAATAATGTGGTCATCGCTACATCATCATGATGTCATAAATAATTTAATTTATTTAATGTCTAAAAATTATAAAAAAATACTATGATTTAGGAAATATTTTTATATTTTCAATTAATATTTATAGTCAAAAATATGATTTGTATAACCCCATGTAAAAATTGTTTTAGTAAAACATTTCATGTTTGTCTCATTTTTTACTTTAACTTTAAATAAAAATATATTAATGTCATTTTCCAACCAAAGTGGCTTCATGGGGACCCCAAGTTGACCCATGGGTTGTCTTGGTCTGCCATGACACATCCAATGATGTTAAGACATGTTTCATGTTCATTTCATATTATTAAAATATCATTTTTACCTTAAACTACACTAATTACCTCTAATCGCGATTAAAAACTTAATAAGTTACTATTCACCAAAAAATTATTTTAATACCATTGAACCACATTTTACTTCTTAATGAAAACCATGTATGTTGGATTTTTGAAATTAAAAACACAATTATGGAAAAATTTCATTTAAATGGAAAAATCAGTTTTTATAAGTACCACTTAGTGGTTTCACTATTCATCAAAAATTGAAGTTTTTCAGAAAAATCTCAAAAATTCACCATAAGCTATATTTGATATTCCAAATTCAAAAATGAAGTCTATTTTAAAAAATTTAAAACATATAAGTCACATTAATTAATTTAATAATTAATTCCCGCTGTCAGAGCAAATAGTGTGTTTTTCTGAAACAATAAGTATCAAAATATTGACACTAGTTTAAGTCTGATTTCAAAGTGAAATTAATTCCAACGACCACTATTGGATTTAATGGTAAAAATATATTCTAATTTAACTTTATAACCAATTCAAAAGGTAATATAATCATATAAATAAATTAGATTAAAAAGATGTTTTGAATTAAAATACAACATTTTAAACTATTCATTAAAAAATGAACTTTATCAGAAAGATACCAAAAATTTACACAAAGTAAATTTTGAAGTCCCAATTCTTATGAAGAGTTTTATTTGGTCCAAAAGGATGTATATGAGTGAAAAAAACTATATTTAATGACAGTTCTCCATCAAATGGCGATAAGTGAACCTTTAGTGAAAACTATGGCATATATGCCTAAAATTGAATTCTTTCCGTATTTTATGCCTTTATCTTTTATTGGATAAATGTAAAAACATTTAAAAACATATATAATCATATTTTAGTTATTTCTATCCATTCCCAACAATAAAATGGCTACATGTTAACTACCATTTAAAATAATATTATTTTATTATTAGAGTGCAACGTAAGATTCCCAAGAAACTCATTGTTGCGTGTTGGGTACGCCATCGAGCATAGCATCCCCTTTAAAGTCATATTAATATTTTATTCACAAATATCGATAAATATGAAAATGTCATAATCTTTATTTACCTGGGGTGTTACACACAAACTCTTTGATATGAAGCTTCATATATGGAGTTCAACAACTATGATTTATTACACATCTGGTAGAGAATATTCCTTCATTGATTAAAAAAACCCTTGGAGGAGAAGTTAAAACTAGGTTAGTTGATGTGATTAATGTACAAAGAAGTTTGGAATTATTTCTTAAACAATGGAAAGAGATCATCCTTCAGATGTCTGGGATAATATAGTGGTTGGTAGTCCCTAAGTGTGTACACACACAAATATGGTATCAAATACTTTTCCAGTTCTAGAAGACCTGTTTCAAGGACCTCATAAAAATCAGGCCTAATGACTTTCATCATATTATTTTTGACCACAATATCATGATTAGTGGATGTAATTGAAGAAAACATTAAAAACATGCAAGAAAAAGAAACATTATATTATTTAGTTGAAATGTTGAATTAATAAATTTCAATTATTAACATTGATTTAAATAAACAATTTCCAAATGGATGAACATGTATAGCTCCCTTGATAAATGTTTTCGTGCATTTTCCTTGAAAAGGATGCTTGTGTAAACCTTTTGACCAGGTCCATCGTGTAATCCCGTAGATGAGATGCCTCGATGAGTTTCCACATAATGGTGAATGTGTAAAACCCTATCAATCGGGTGGATATACCTCACGGTAACATTTGACTGATCATCACTAATGTAAATTGTGATTTAGTTGGGGGAATTATTGGTGTAGAGATAGAAAATTTTTAGAAACTCCAAATGTGAGGATAATTGTAGTGGTGATAATTATAGGATTTTTTGGTTTGTTCCAATGTCATAAAACCCAAACCCTACATGAGTATCCATTAAAAAACCATGCACGATAAACCTACATAGATACTCTTTCAGATACACTATTTCTTGCCTTTATAATATTTTACCCATTAATTTATCACAGGACAAGAAAATCCTATCTGGTTCAAATCCAACCCTAAGGTAGAGATTTTGATGACATTATTTTCTTATAAAGGATGATGAAATGATTATACAGATCACATTAGGAATTTTAATGTGCTAAAAATCTATAAGGACAACCACATGAAATGTCTAATTCAACCTACACACATATACCTTTATGCAATACACATACAATGCATCTATCCTATATGTACCAAAGTAGAATAAAACCTCTAAGTTGTGCACATGAACAATAGAACTGTAACAGAGACCTACATGGACATACTCCTTCATCTAGGGAACCTTATTTTCCTATAAATAGAAACCATGGGTTTCTTATTTTACTTTTCAAATTTTGGAAGGACCACCAAAACTCTAATAGTGTAGCACATTTTTCCAAGTCCTCCAAAACAACATAGGTAGCTCTCCAAAACAAGAGATAAAATAAAATTAAAGGTGATATGAACTATTAGAGTACCTTGAGATCATAAAAACCTAATAAAAATTCACAAGGAATATTCTTTTTTTAGTAGAAACCACCATACCATGGTACCTGTCCCTCATTATGGACCTAAGTGATAACCATTTATAAATTCCAGAGGCGACCCATGTAACCTAGGATAAAGACTCACACTAGTGATTCTACTTGGATAGCCCATTTGTCAAGGTATATCTAGATCACACATTCCTACAACCAACCTGTTTGAACCATGTTCAGTACCTCCAATTTCCTACGTGAAATACCTGCACGACAGACCTATGTCCATATCCTATGTAAGTTAACCATTTATCCCTTTTCTACACCACACATTATTGGGCCACATATTTCTTGGCTCCCTTACCTGAAAGAGACCAATTTGAAACCTCCACCATGACCTCTATTCTTTCACTACCATGGTGAGTGGAACACAAGTGTGACCTCTATTTGGGTTTGTATTATTATAGTTAAAGGATTCCATCAGATGTCAGGATGGTTGATTTGGGTCCTTGGGGTTCATGGGGGTTTGAATAGCCAGTGGCACGAGGACCCTTATCCTAGGAACATTGTTAGGGTGTTCATTTTCTTTGAGATTAAGGTTTGGACCATGTCATTATTTTATCATATCTATGATCCAGAGCTTCCAGTTCCATGTAGGAAGGGTAATTATTATTATTTCATTTTCCATTCTACCAGGAATTAGAACCTCCTCACATCTCAGATCAAATTTTATTGACCTCCTCTATATGTAATAACCTAGACTATATTTTAAGAAGTTGCAGTCTTTCTCCTCTATACCTATGAATCCTTCACTTTAATTTCTTATTTACTCTCCATACCCTAGACACATCCATGCTAATGTGGAATGTTTGATGTTCCATACGTTTGTAATCTTAAACTGTCTTCATCCTACTCATCCGCCATCCGAGAAGGAAAGGTGTGTGGATTTTCATATCATTCACTTCATCTTGGTCTCGCACTGAGCAGAACCCATTCAGGCTTATGGGTTAATGGTGATCATGAAACATGTACTATTTATTCCTTCGATATAATTATTAGAACTCAGATTCCCAGTTACAATCAAACAAGGATATATAGGATTCTCACCTTGGGAATGACCTCAATGGGAATCCCCATCAGAAGTAATCCCCTATCATAATTCTATTTATATGTGCATCTACATCTAATGTTAACCCTGATTTAATCCCCAACCTCATGATGAGTTGTGATATTCCTCATGAACAGTTTTACAGGCGAATCCTCCTTAGGAATAATCCAAAACATAATTTTCTCAATTGGAAATCATCCACTAGAAGATATACATGAACTACATGGGATTTGGTTCCCATCCAATTGGGATACATAGTTATCCTCTTTTAGTTTCAAACACAAAATCCTTGTAAAAAAATTTTCTCTTCATGGTGCATTCCATGTAGGGTTTATTTTATCATGGGAATATATCTATTATTTGTTCCACTTGGTACTTTAACACGATACCCACACCAAACATCGATTAGGAACCTTCCATATAGATGTCCTTTCCAAATGTCATTAAATTGTACGGTTAGGTCCTTATCACATGACCTTAAATAATATGATAAGACCAATTATGTTACACTAAATGATCTAGGTTAGGATTAATTTCCCATGGATACGTAGAAAACCCATTCATTGGACCGATCCATAAATAAAAAAAGATCCATTCTCCATTTTGGAGGATTAAATTCAAGAGCAAACTCAATCTCCCTTGATGACGATAAATTACAGAGTTCCCCATTATGTGGCTAGAAAACTAGAAACATCATAATCACAGATTAAAAATATCTAATGTGTATAAAATAGGATAACATTAATGGAAAAACACAAATACATATGGATATATCGATTAAAGAAGATCCTCAGATAAATAAATATGATTCAATATTATTTACAAACTAATTGTTTGTTATTAGTTCTAGGGTGAACCATATCATACATGGGTGTTAATAAAGGATTCGTGAATATATCATAAATACATAAGTGAGTCTTGGAGTAAGAAACAATTTTCCCTAAATGCGTAATGACCTCCCATCATCTCGACCTCTGTGAGTTCTTAATCATCATAAACCAAAACCCCTAATGATAGTCTACATTAATATAGCATGTCCCCTTAAATACGTAACATTTCTGTGTTTTCGTATCCATTAACAAACCGTCAAGAAACTATTATGAAATATTCTTTCCTAATTAGAATACACATTCTTCGGGTAATGACCTTCTTCTCTATAATGATCATTGACAAATGGAAACATTAGTCATGATTGAAAATGACCTACCATGTCTATGATCACAATATAATTAATTTCTAAAAAATACCATTCATAATTTTTTTATGTTATATTATACTAATAATTTCATAATAATTATTTCATTATTATTATTATATATAATTTTAATGATGGGCTAGTTTGACCATAGTTTACTAACTGAAGTAGTTTTTGACACATATGACTTAAATCATCAAGACATTTGAAGTAAAAATAATTGATTAAGTAATCTTATATAAAAGCATAGTAAAAAATAAAAGTAATAATAAACCTAAAAAACCTTCTTAATCATGTAAATCATTAACAAAACTTCATTATCTAGGATGTTAAAGAATGTACATTATGATTCATACTCAAGGTAAAAGAATTCAGTGTAATTTCATTTTATTGAGGAATATTTTTATTTTATGAACTTATATTAGTTAATGAGGTTTACACGCATCCCATATAATATATTATTAAATTAATTTACCTATTCTTGTAACAATTATTGTATTTTGTTTTGTTATACTCTTTCATTGGGATTAAAATTCAAATGTTTCCCAATTAGTAAGGGAATTAACTTTTAAAAAGCATCTTTAAAAAATACCATTTTTATTTTTTTTATTCAATGTAATTTATTTTAAAATGATTCTATGAATTAAATTATACTTCCATCAGACATTTTAAATTTATTTATTTTCTTACTTTTTATTTTTTGAAGAAAATAGTATTTGTATGGAATGTTTGACTTTTTTAGAAATGAATATTTAATTTTTATATTTTAATGTATACAATTATTTTTTTACCACCCCTATAACCATTATTGAATATTTGTATTCCATTAAATTATTTCATTTTTTGCCACATAAAAATCAGAGTTCTATTTTTTTGGGTATTTTGGAACTAATAACTGGTTTATAGAAATTAATGTGCAAGCCAATATATGAAAATATTTACTCATATTAGACAAAAAGGGTTTTCAGAAAACTTTTACACTGAAATTGTGAATGTATAAAATGATTATTCATTATATAGTATGTGAGAGTCACAGGAAAACATTTGAGCCTAATTCATTATATATGATGGGATGATCCACATTATAGCACAATAGTGAGCCCTATATATCTTATAAAAATAGATTTTCTTCCATATAGATTATGAAAAATTAGAGATACCAATACAGATTTTATCAAGGGTGATCCCCATTATAGATCTAAAATGAATTGGGAAATGATTATTTTCACAATGAAATTACATTTTTTATATGTTGTATGGTTATCCCTAATGAAATAATTGCGAATGGGTTTTATGATTATAATTTTCTTTGATTAATTTTTTTTTATTTAATATATATGTATTTTTTGTTTTATTTGTTTAAAAAATATGTTTTCATCATATTGAAATTATATATTTCATACACTAAAAGAAAATTAATGACAATTGAAAACATTACATTAGATTTCATTATTTTCATAGGACTACATTATTTATTCTTTTAATTTTTATTAGTGAGATTTTTTTTCTTCAAACATTCTAAAATATATTCATAGTGTTGAAGGAAATTTAAGAACAAGGAAGTAATCAAGATAAAACACAAGATGATTTTTTATGAAATGAAATCATGTTTTTATTTTAAAATATTTCAAAATAAGTATAACTTGATAATGATTCTATGTCCACACTTTGAATATATACTTATTTACTATATAATGGTTATGACTTATATATCAAAAAATATAAACCTAAATTATCATTAGTAATGTAAGAAATAGAATTCTTTTTTAAAATCGCTATAATATGTAATGTTTAATGTTGTGTCCTTATACATAAAGATTAATCATTTAATTTTATAATATGTCCCTTAATAAGTAATTAATTTAATTAAATGAAAATATTATATGTATATTAGTATGAATTGGAATTTTTATAATGATTTTTGTTATTCATAGAGAATATATAAAATTAATTATTTCTAGAAAAATGAATGTTCCTAAAAACATACTTTTTGTCAAAATGTTATGGATAATTATTTGTAGCATTTCTACCCTCTAGGGGGTTTAAATTTCGTGAAATAGATTATATATTTATAATAATCATAATTTATATTATTTAATAAATGGAACATAATTTTTGGACATAATAAATTATAAAAACAGTAAATATTTGTTTCCCCAATAAATGAAACATTGATTAATTAAGGTTAAATATAATTTGATAATGACTATATATAAACCATAAAATATGAATTATTTTTATTACATGAAGAAATTTTTTCATAAATCAATTAATAATATAAAATATGGCCTTTAATATTTCCAAATGTCCATAATTATTACCATTATTGTAATTTTTTTAAATAATAGGACTGAATGTCAGTCTCCTTTTAAATATTTATTGAGTCATCACAAAGTGAAAAACGAATATTGATAACAAATATAAATGATTATTTTTATAATAGTGAAATTAATTTAATTATAATAATTAATTTATTTTTTGATTAAAATATAAATGCATTACATTCATGCACATCACATACATAATAATTATGTATTTAAATTAAAACAAAAAAAATCAGTTTTAAACAATTAAAAGTAGTATATATTTAATTATTTATCATATAATATTAATGTTTTTGGATTTTATAACATATTAGTTATTTTATAATGTTTTATTATTTAACTACATCCCTATCATGATTTTTCTTTTGTCAAAATTATTGAAATTTGTAATAAATGATATTAATGATATTTTATAATAAATAATGTTTTAAAAATGATTTTAAAGCGAATAAATTATTATATTTAGACAATTTAAAAGGAAATAGTACATAATATAACACATTATCATTTTTATGTTTAATTTGTACTTTTATATGATGTCTCTTATCCCATTAATAGTAAAAACAATATTACCATGATTACACTCTCGTATGGGTAAAAGGGTTTAAAAAACATAAATATTACCATAACATATATGATTCTCCAGTTTTTGTTGTATGTTTATGGTTATACAAAAAATTATCTTATACTATAAAATTTTTAAATGAGATTTATTTAAAAATGATTTTTTTTGATTTAGTACATTAAGAGACTTCAAGAATACCACTCACCGCTGTTGTAATGGGATACCTCATATTCTTTTTCGCAATACAATATCCTTTTGGATCGAACAATAACAACAAAACGTATTCCAATACACACATACCAACATCATAGATTACCTTTATTTATAAAAAACTATCCTTTAAATCTTTTTGATTAATCATCATGAGGTTTTCTAAAAAAGATGTATAGTTTCTGATGAATAATTTCTGTTTGTTTATTTATATATCATTATAAAATATTATTCAAACATGTTGGAATAATAAAACAATTATCAACCATATACATATATTTTATTATGTTATTCTAATAAACCAAAATCATTATCCTCTGTAATGAAATGTGAAATGAAACTATCATTCATGCGTATGTACGAATTACTATTTCAAAAAGCGATGTAATTCAGTTTTCTATCATCCCGGATTAAGGAGGGTTGTAATAATGGAAATAATATGTATATATTATATTTATAACATACGTATAATTTAAAAAATTCAATATGTCATTTAGTTTCTAACATTTACAGTCACAAGATAAATTATAACGTCATTCATTGAAATATGTCGACCCCCACATCCATGGAGATATATGAGTTGTTTTACAATATGACTTCAGATGGATGATATATATAAGTTTGTTTAATGAAATAATATGGTATTCTTGATAAAAGTTTCATTATTAAATGATAATATAATATTGAAATTAATTCTATAATTATTGATTAAAAAACAAAATATTACTAATATATACATATGTCCTATCGTCTCCATGAATTTTACATTGATCAATTTTCATAACCATATATCATGGTTGGTTTAAAAAGTATAAATGATATAAAACATTTTTAATTACCTTGTGATTATTATTTTCTATATGATTTAATGACATTGACATCTACCTTAATCAAATTAAGAAATTCATTTTGGAAATATGAAACAAATATCATCGAAAATAAGATGTGAACATAATATATTATGTAATTGGATATAAAATAGAAATAAAAAGAATAATATGCATAAATTGATTCATAAAAAAGTAAATAATTTTATTTTATTATTATTTATGAATATAATGAATGTATGTGATGATTTAGACTCATTATAAGGGACACATTAACTAAGAATATCATTTTATAGTAATTAATGATTTATTTTATAAATATTTCACATCATTTAAATAAATCATAAAATTATTTTATATATTAGTATTTTATTAAATATATGATATGTAAGGGAAACTACTAGGCCACATTTAAATGCATTTAAATGTGTTTAAGAAAATATTTAAACACATTATACTGAATGGTTTGAAATTCATTATAATAAAAAAAATTTATAATATATTTTAATGTATACGGAGATATGTAATTAAACTCAACTATAATTTTTATTTAGGTTTTATATTATATTAAATGATTTAATTTTTTCTAAAATAATAAATATTCTTTAAAATAATTTCATGTATTTTAATTTTTATTTTATTTTTAAAATTAAGGGTATTCGAATATCTGAAAGGCTTTTCAATAGAGGTTCAGAACAGTTTTCCAAAAGTATAATAGTGAAAGTTTAATCACATAAAATGTGTTAATTCTGATATGGTCCTTGAATTTTTTATGATAACTTGTCAGCATGATATAGAATAAATGATTACTTGAACACCATTATATCTTATCAAATGGAAGCTTGAGCAATATTATTGATCATGATAAGATGTGTGAACCCCATAATATCCCTCAAATTCATTAGATAACGATTATTTTATATGATGAAAAATATTTTAAGTTGATTGTATGGTCATTCCAGGTATAAGAATACTTTTAAGACATGGTCCTTAGGAACTAATATGATTTTCTATGATTGATAATGAGTTTTCATGGAAATAATTTGATTTCTAAATTGTATACTAATTTAATTTTTAAATGAAGAATTATACCATTTTAGGGTAAAATGGACTGTTTTAGGAAATTTTGTTTTATGGGATCACAAAAACCGTAATTGTAATTATTTTTCCTTATTGATTATTAAAAAATTATATATGAAAAATAGTAGTAAATAATGTTTATTTCATTGATATTAAATTATAAATGAAAAAGTATTACATGATCTCATGGTTTTAAAATTAGATATTGTGTTTGATTCTTTTTATTTTAGGTTAGTTATGAAAATATTTTTATAGGATGATTTAAAATTTTTTTCATTGGGTTGAATGATGGGTACAGATAATGATGAAATAATGATGAAAGTAACGATGATATATAATGACAAGGAAAACATGTTTCTTTTTAAATGTTTTATATTATGATAAAAATCCATATGAATCAGAAGTGTCAACATTTTAAAATATGGGTTTTTTTCATGAGAAATGACCTAATTATCTAAAAATATATAACTAAAAATATAATCAAATATAATAGAATGAATTCATGACAATAAAAATTTTATGTGATGTTTAAGGTCGGGTCATTATAGTTGGTGTGAGAGGCCATTTTAGAAAAATTTAGAGTTTGGGATAATATATGTAGATCACTAGGAGTATTTTATGTTATCATTATCATTTTATATAATTTGATGATTAAAAAATTTCTCCATCTAAAATATATTTTTCATGAATGGTTTTCCTTAGAATAATTTTTGTATCATCACTAGTGAAAGAACCAATGGGTTTATAACCATACAAATTAAGAACCGATATTGGTTTGGAATGAAACCTCTAATTTTGTTATAATAAGGGTTGAGGTTTTGAAAGATATAATTTGTAAGGGAATCCATACAAGAGAGAAACACTGTCAGCCCTAGAAGAATATTTTAGTAGAGCTTCTTTTTATTAGATAACACTATCCAATATTAATTGGATCTTATGACCATTTTAATGGTAAGGTATAGATTAAATCCATGGACAAATTATTCAATGTCATTGACTATTTGGTTCAGTAATTGTATAATATTAAATTTTATTGTTTTCTATAACATATAGGCTTTTTTCCAAAGTGCAAACCATTTTTTTGGTTGAAAATCAATTTTGGCCACAATAATATTTCATAAGGGAGTCAAGGAGGTATCAGGGGTGTCTGGGGATAATTTTGTACCTGGATCTCCAAAATTGAATGGGGAAAACTAGGCCATAAGATTAGTAGAAATCATGTCTGCTATCCCACACAGTTTCCCTTAACCATATGACTTCAAACAGTGTGGTTTATTGGGTATACATGATTTTTTGTTAACTATTTTACCTAAGTGCATTACTATTTAGGACACCATGTTATTTTATTAGCGGATTTTTTTTGGTCTATGCATGGTTAACCAAACCAAGCACCAATCCCATATGATATTCATTATGAGATATGGATTAGCACCGGGTTAGAACATTGTTTGTCCAATAGTGTGGCCATAAAGTGATCCCCTACATGTGTGGGTGAAATTATATTTTTCACCTTAAAATGTTTCAAACTACTTATATCCGTACTCACCATTATCAATCATCATATATCTCCTCCTCTTACATTTTTTTTTGAAATATCTCTTATATCAATAATTGAAATTTCTCTATGTCAGAAGCACTAACAATCTCGATATAATATCTGCATTCCTCTAGCTTATATTTCTCGTTAATGTCATTTTATATTTCACTATTTATGTGATTTTTTCCCGTATTTTCAAGTCATTAGATGACTTAATCCATTTATTATATTCTTTCTTGATTCAGTAATGTACAATAGATGATTAGAGCACTAATATAACATGGTATGTGATATAGGTCTTTCCAACTTTATTTTTTTAATTTGTAATTGGTGTTCCATTGTTCCATTTGTTTGACCCCTCTGATGACGCCTCTAATTTTCTAAATATATTTAATAAATTGTACCCCCTATTCTGTTATGACTTTAGGGGATGGAGAATCAGCATTATGGGTGATACCTATGACCGAAACCATCAAATGGGTTTGTTTATATCACAGTTTCTTATTTAACTTAAAAAAATTACAAAACAACAATTTTGGTGTAATACACATTTAATGATGGAATTAAAAAGATTAATTGAATTTAAATAAATTGGAAGGCCATGAGTTTTCCATATGTTATTGATACTTATTATTGAACACCATTTCTCATTATTGTTTTCTTATGAATGCTATTTAAATTCCTATACTCTATTCCATGTGAGTGTGACTTAGACACATTTTAATATTCTTAAGACTATGAAATGTTTATTCGCATCTGATGCCTCATTATTATGCCTTATTCATATTTCAATTTTCCTATGACGTTGGTTTGAATTAAATTAAATTCTCTAGAATACATAATTCATAGTATCTTCAATGACATGTTGACATGTAATATGGGTTCTTATGATTGACCTATGTGTGGGCTAGGTGAGAACGTGGGTTCCACCATACTGATGCCATGAATGTAATCTTTAAGCCTGTCTTGGTTTTACATGATGACTAGGGTGAAAAACATTGGATTTCCATGGAACGGGTCCTATGATGGATTGTTATATTATTGAGTGACCAGCTTACCTAGGGTATAAATCATCGATGGGTTTGTTTTTAGTATGGGCACACCATGAATTAGGTGATTCTCAGTTCCCCATTTTAGATAATAGGTACAAACTAAGTGTTTTGAATGCCTTGTGTAATATAGGGGAGGCCATTATGGGTTACCTTGTACAAAGAAAATGTCATTGTTCATATCAGAGTATCATATATTCACCATAGGGATTCCCTTATGGATCGACTTGGATGGGATAAAGATGCTACTAATGGATTTGACATATTTCTCTCCTGTATTTTATATGATTCCTTTTTTGTAAATTTTAATAATGTTTGATTGATATTCTCAAGATGTGGCTGATAATCCAAATCACAAGATTGGGGTCAGTCCACACCTGTTATGTGATTTAGGATGTCCCTTGTATAAATATTATTACTTGTACATGTACCGTGGTTTAGAATCCTGACTTATGCCGATGCAGGTAGAAGTGGTGGGGTATCCATTTATGAACCTAAGATAAAGTGTAAATTATTTTCTTACATAATGAATTTCATTTATTGTCCATTATAGAATAAAAATTATTTATTTATTGCAAAAATGGATTGATCAATACACCATTTTCTGTGGAATACTATGATTGTATCTCACACCCTTCATGGACCACTTTTGGAACATAATTAGACTTCATGATTCCAGTTATGAACAAATTGATGCGGAATCATCCAATGTTTGATAAAAAAAGTTGGATTGAGTATGGGGTAATATTTTTGTGCTTATTCTCTAGAGGATATAGGTAGAACTTTCTGTATTTGTGGTTCTGTTAGCATGTTGTATATTGATATATCATAAATTCCCCATGATCACATTTTGTATAGATACATGACATATCGACATCATCATTATAATTCTTCAATATACAGTTCTTATTCCCCTAGTGATTTATTAATCATTCTTGATTTATTTTTTTCCCTGCTACTTCTATTTTCTATAACTACTATTTAGTATTCATTGTTTGTTATTTGATAATGCTTATCATCTTTGTAATATTATTCCCATGAAAAGACTCCATGACATCAATTATAATCGGTAGCCAATCGAATTCAAGGAAGAATGAATAAGGTCTTGTGGCCACCATCTTTGGGAACAACCAAATGGAATCCAATGTGGGATGCTACAAATTTGTATTAGATCCAATTTTCCTATTTGTATTACTATTTGACTTAGATAGGAGACTACAAATATTCTAATTTTTTGATGATAATATCCATCGTTGTAGGTAAACCATGTTCATGGGATACCCATATTTTGTGGGATGGAAAATAATGTCATTTCTTATTCTATTGTAGCTTGATTAATTTCCCAAATGGATGAAACAAATATATTTTTTTCTTATTAGTGTTGGTGTTACTTTCATAGGATGTTTACCTATCGAGAGGAAATAAGGGTGTATTTAAGCATGCATTATATTAAGAACCAGATGATTACAATTCGATAAATTATCAGTCCCTATATATACTTTTTTCATGCATTTACTATGATGGATTGGCATATCGAAGATATTGTATTATATATATATTGTATTGTCTTCAAACACCTTGAAAGACAGAGAAAAAAATAAATCAAACACAATGAGTAAAATGTAAACAAAATTTTTTCCAGTATTGGTTGAATAAAAAACATAAATGCATTAGTTATTGTATGTTGATTCATAGAACATTGGTACATTGGGTGGAATGTGTTGAGGTTTGTATTTTGATGAAAAAGTATTGTAATTTCTGTGGTGTGTGGGACATTGTAAATTGGAGTTGGTGATCAATCTAAATAATCAATTTAAATGGGATTTAAATATATAATTGACTTTCATGTAAATATCTAAATATTCATTAAAATTGAAATGGATATCATCTATAAGATATATGAGGCCTTGACCCTATCACAACAATAATAGTGGGAAGTTGTTTGGGTATCTTATGATTCCTATATGAACATTCCTCATCACTTAGACCATGTTTTGAGATAATGGTTTGGGTTATGTAATGATATAGGGATAAATTTTACCTGTATTTTCTTTATCACATTCATTATCTTCTTTTCCAGAATATTACAAATCAAATGTGAGGAGAACGCTTCCTATTGTTAGAGATATTTCACTGTTAATTCATCATGTTATATGATAATAGAGTGGTGATGAGAACAATACATAGTTGGTGGTAGTTGAACCAAACATAAAACCTTTTTTTGATTCAACTTATCATGTCTGTCTTATCTTCTACTGGGCTTTGATGCTCAGTTTCATGATAGTGTTCATTGGTTCGTGTAGTTTATGTACAGATATTCCTAGCCTGCCCTAATTTTCGAAGAGCTAAATTGGGATTATTAGTATCAGAATCCTCCCAATTTCACTTTTGATAGAGAACTATATATTGATGAGTCATGATTAGAACCCATGGTTTCAATATTTAATTATATTGAGACACCACTAGAGACAAGTTCCACACTCTCTATAAACAAGTAAAGTAATTCAACCAAGCATTAGTGAGGTAAATTTCATGAAGATGAATTTCATCATGGTAGGGTATGTGCCAACTTCCTAATAGAATTCTATGATAAATTTTTTCCTCATACTCATAGAGAAGTCCATTCCAGAAATATTATAAATCTTGATCATGGATCTGTGTACGTTCTTCAGTATTATTCACTCTTCATCGAGCTCCAGGGTTTGTCTATGTCTCTGACTAGTGACGAGTTAACGATGGAAGGAAGTTTTTATGATGTTTAAGTTTATTATTTCCAGTAATATAATAACATATTCCAATTGTATTGAATTATATAGATAATAAAACATGCATTTATTATAGATCAGAATATCATTGTATTTAGCAATGTTAGAAAGAGTGGTTCAGTTTTGAGACACGGTGATGGTTCGTCTGGAATTATAATGCATTGTCTCATGGTTGCACATAAAGGCTATTCAAACCTAGTAAAATGTACTGATATGCATTCAGTGTGTCACCAGTGTGGAAGTATAGGCCATAAAAATCCCTATTGAATTAAGAACCCATCCAAGTGATTCACTTGCAGTAGGATGGTTAACCTTATCACTTCTACAGGTATTTTCCTCCATTATCTAGTGATATGGTAACTATAAAAACACATTTATTAGGTATGGGGTCTAAGAATCTACATATCGTTGGTATTTGTGTCTTATATAGTCCAATTTTACTGAGATGGTGGGGGATGTGGCTGATGTAGTCAAACATTAGAGATTTCTAATCTAATGAGTGGACCTAGACATGCTCCTCAGGCAGCATCTAGGGGACAAAACTCAGTCCATATCTGTGTAGTGCAACATACTCCTAAAAATCATAGTATAGGTATTTATACTATATAATTTAATATAATGGAATCTTATACTTTTTTCATCCCTTCTTGATAAAGTTCAGTCACAATATTTTATATCTACTATAGTTGTGAAGTGTCTTGCCCCTCTAATTATGTACTTTTGTTGCATCAATATCATGATGCACAATATGGGGAAGAACTGAGAGCATACAATAGTTCCTGGACTACCCCATGACTTAGGTGTGTGTCATTTTATCTATAGTTTTTTCATCTTTGATATGAGAATCTCCAATTCCATTCTATGTATAGATGCCTTATGTCATATCATTCCCTAGTGTATTTCTATCACTAATGGGGTTTATCTACATCCCCTAATCAAATCATATGTATTTATAAGGTTAAATAGGATTTCCATGCATGTAAATCTAGAACCCAACATTCCATGATTAGAGGAGTAACAAACTAGAAGAAGGGTCATCTTATGATAATTCAAGGGATACTATTGAACGCCTTTTAGTTTTGTATCTATTTATGGGTTTTTCCATGAATATTTTTATTACTATATACTTTATGGAGAGGTTGATTTCATTATCGAGATATTATGAGGTTCATCAACAATTTCCATTTCTTTTTATAGGATGTGACATACAGAGATAATGGGACTTTGGGAAATACATTATGATATAAAGGAAAAGTGTTTTATCTGACCCAGAACATCACATTGTTGTTCACATATCATTTTTTGATAAGGAGGGTGGTGCCCTTAGATGGTGCATATATTACTAGTGACAGAACTAGCATATGGTGAAGAACTAGTATTCACGACATCTAATTTAAGACCTCTAAAACTATATTCAATGATAAATTGTATAACATGTACGATTATTTGGTTTTCCTGTTCACTCTATCAAACATATTGGAAGACTTCATGGATTTGATGAAATGGATTTTCCATTCGTAAAATGATTCCCTTTGCAGTAGTATTTATACAATACACTTTAGTTCTTTCGTGGACCATAAAAACCTCTTTCAATCATCTTGATATCGTGATTAATAAACCAAGAGGTCCTAATTTATAGGTGAATTTCAACAAATTCCACTTCATTATTATCTTTGTTCTCATATTGGGGTGTATAATTTCTTGGGCAAACATAGCTATTGGCCTAAATAAGGGGAGTATCATTGTTTTCTGGTAGAATCCTAAGAAATAGTTTGACAAACACTATTCCTTAGGGATGGTGGTATATTTTAGGAATTTCATTCATGATTTCTCATACCTAGAATATATTCTTATAGGAATGAACATGAAGGGTGTCAAATACATTTGGACAAAATCTTGTGATATAGATTCTCTTTAGTTAAATTGAATACTAACATCAATGATAATTCTGATATTTAATAAGTTGGGTAGAGGATATACTATTTACCTCGATTCATTGGAGTCAATATTGGTGCAATTAGGATGTTGTTTGATTAGGTTGTTGTGTACTATTCTACCGACTGAACACACATGATGGGGAATATCCTACTAATGACCTTGATCTTGTAGTAATGGTTCATGCTCTATGTAATTTGTGATTCTCACATTTTTGGAAAGAGTTTCATTTGTAAAAAAGATTAAAGAAGTTTCAAATATTTATCTACATAGAGAGACTTGAATCTAACATAGTGAAGTTGGGTTCAATACAATTAATAATTTGACCTTGATCTTGCCTATACACCATGATAGGGAAATATTGTGGCTAATTCCTTGAACTAGAATACATAGGTGTATTCCATCCAAGATTCTAGTAGTGATTAGAAATTGCTGGCTATGTAAATTGATATTCTTATAGTGGTTTAGTGGTAGAACATGAAACTGATTTTAGTAACTTGGACAGTGACATCCTCCATTCTAGAGCAGGTATGGATGATGTAGCTATTGAATTATGAAGACCTTCTCCTAGGGAAAAGTTTCTCTGTAGATAACCCACCTCCTGGATTGGTCATTAATGAGACTAAGACCCTATTATTTGGGAAGAGGTGATGATGGAATAAAATTCCTATGTATATAATGTTAATGCATCGCTCAGAATGATTTTATGATACACATGTCATTGGTATTGTATTCATTGTATGAAGTGGTAAACATAAAATATCATTAATCAATGAGCCACCTATCCATAGCTGTTAGTAGAGCACTTATGACCTTCAATACATCAACAACTTCTCTCCCATCCTAGGTGGGAATATAATGAAGTGATAGTTGATTTCTTAATGGTATTTCTCAGATGGAGTAGAAGAAGTGATAAAGTATGGGTGATCAGTAAAAAGATAAAAATGCCCCCACACATCCTATTGATTCAGGACACCATATCTATTGATGATATAGAGAGGATTTACGTCTAGGATATAGTGAGACTTAATGGTCTCCCCCATTCTATTATATCAAACAACGATGCCCACTTTACATCCTAGTTCTAAAAATAATTCCAAAAGGAAATGGGTTCATAGGTTATCATTATTACAAAATATCACCCATATATATTTTTTCATTCCATTAATATGTTAATGGTGTTATAGGATGTGTTTTTGGCCACTATCCTTTACATTGAAGGTTTATGGAAAATGAATATCCCCCGGGTTGAGTTTTCTGTAAAAAACAACAGTAATAAAATGATTCAAATAGATCTATATGAGGACCTTTAAGGTAGTCCATTCCACTCACCTCAGTTCTAGATAGAATCATGTTAGGCAACACTACTAGTTCCTCATCTCATTCAGGAGACAACATAGATAGTACCAATAAATCTGAACTAAATGATTACAAACCAGTCTATGATGAAGTTACATATCGATCTTTGTTGTTGACCTCTATAGTTAGAGCTGGGACAATAGGTATTTCTATTTTTATCTCCAATGTTTTGTCATAAATGAATCATCGGATTGGGAAATTTATTTCCTCATTTTGTCGGGCACATTGAAATTTTGGAGAGATTATGTCAGACAGTCAATCGGTTGCAACTAAATTAGATGTATTATTCTGTCCACAATGAGTTCTATGTATCATTGATTCTATATTATCATCCTGACCCATCTCATTCATTTAACCCTATAAACATTGATCTAGAGGATGATGTTTCCATCAAGGATCATCTGATACATAATTTTGATCATAGCATTAAGGCTCTCAAAGGTTGGTTTCCTCTAATGTCATAGTTTAGATTGCGGTATGGACACATAAAAGATGATAATTGGATGATGGAGGCTGACATACATGCATAGTGGTTGAACCATTTCTGAAAATACAATTTCCACCCTTAGAAGGCAAACTTAGGGATGATTTTCATTAAGGAGGGTAGGTTGTAACCTTCCATATATTCTCTAAGGTACATAACACTTATGTTTAGCATTAATATATTTTGATGGAAGTAATTATTTTTTCTAATGGAATCAAGGGTGTCTTGTGGGTGTCTCGGGCTTGTTCATATCCTGGAGTACCAAAATTGAATGAGGAAGAATGGGATGTACTATTAGTAGAAACAATGTAACCCAACCTACAAATTTCCCTAATGGTGTGGTTTTAGAAAGTGGGATATAGGGACCACATGTTTCTTCTAAAACAATGAAACCCTAAGAACATACTTATATTGATTTATTGTAGTTTTTAGAAGATGTATTGTTCATCGGTTTCACATATTTAACCAAAATATTTTCCTAGCATGTATGATGGATATCTTGGGAAGTGAACTTGTGAAATGTTTTGTAAACTAGGATGACAAACAACAAACCCTTAACTATTTGGGTGAAATTATAGTTTTGCCTAAATTTCATTAAATCCCAAATTTCATGGCTCCATTATTTTCCACTAGAATTTTTTTCCAACCCCTATTGTTGCATCTCTCTTCTCCTCATCCAATGGTTTTTAGATATCTCATATATGTATAACAAAAATCACTAACCATTAAGTACATCATATATATATATGTATGATCTATATTCCTTTTACTTATTTTTATACATTCAACTATCCTATATTTCTCTATTTATGCCCCACATATGTTTTGATAGTTTTAGGGTATTTTATGATTTTATCAATTTATTGTATTATATATCATTTTCAAATTAAAAAAGTGATAAGTGGAACACTACTACATCCATTTTTTGGTATAGGTATATCCTTCTTGTATGGTTGCATTATAATGGGTTTCAAGTGGTGCTGCATGAAGGAAACTTCTAGAAACACCTCCAAATTTATAAATAAAATAAATTAAAGGTGTTTTCATATCAGCTAAGACCCTAGTGAGTGACTAATCACTACTAAGGGTGATATCATTAACCTATTGCACCCAAATGGGGTTTATTTCTTCTTAGTGTCCTATTTACATTACAAAAAATGATCAAATATATATTTAGGTGGAAGGGAAATTTAATGATATCATTAAAGTGATGAATTGTTTAAAGATAAATTTATAGGTTATGAGTTTCCCCTATTATCGTGATAATTATGCTCAAAGACATTTCTTTATGCATGTTTTCTTATTAATGTTTTTTATATGCATGAATGTGGTGCCTTGTGAGCATGTATTAGTACCTTGTGACTATAATTAATATTATGATATGTTTCTTGAATCCTTATGTCTCACTACTTATTCTTTATGCTTATTTTTGTTTTCTTCTTATGTTGGTTTTAAATAATGTTAATAGGATAGGTTGTTTTATTCTTGTTATATGATTTTCATTGATAAAATCTATTCTTGGTTTCTATTCATGACCTAATTATTTTCCGAGATAAAAAACAATTCTTATCATAAGGATACCAAGGATGGAATTACTTGATTTTATTGGTTGTTCATGTTGTGAGGGAGGGATCATTTGGATTTAAAAATATAAGCTTTCCATGCATATTATTATACTCATGAGGAACACATGTTCCCTAGGGGATAAACCATTTATAGTCTTGTTGGAAATATGGATATTACATGCCTCAGGCGATACTTGCTCCCCTATATGAGATACTTTGTATGGGCTTAGAGTTCACCATGGCATTTGTGATACAATTGATGCTACTATAGGTCTAAATAGACTGTTATGGTGTTGATGGTTATAATGATTTTTTCTTTACCAAACCATGGAATTTTGTTATAGTTTACCTTAGAAAATCATGGGATGAAACTAAAGTATGTCATGGATTTCATTTTTGGTTTTCATGTGATTTCATCTTACTAAATGTTTTGCATGTTTTATTGAGATTCTTAACCATGACTACCATATTTAATCACAAGCTTGGGTTTGGTCCAAACTGATTATCTAATTTAGTATGGACCTTTTAAATATATTACTACTTATATACCTACCTTGTTTCAGACTCACAACATAGTGCAAAGCAAATAGAATTGGTTTGGTATATAATTTGGATCCTAGGCCTAATTGTTAGGTAATTTTTTACTTAATGCCTTTAATTTATTATCCAGTATAGAACATTTTTTATTTATTTAATACCTACAGTTGATTGAACTAGATATTATTGGTGGTGGCATGATGATATTGTATCTCACACCCTTCTTGGGCTGCCTTTGGTTCCATAGAATAAATAATCCTTACAGGTATGGACAGAGATATGAATCACACTTCTGATGTTTGATTTATGACATTAAGATGTCGTATGGGGTACATGGGCTGATCCTATGTTCGATATACTAAACATTGGAGTTTTACGTCATTCTGGTTTTTATGGAATGTTTTATTATCTTGTATCCCTACTTACCCATGAAATATTTTTTCTATAGATACATGTCATATCATCATCATCATCATTGTAATTTATCTATATCAATTTCATCATTCTCATGTTATTTATTTTTCCTTCTAGATTAATTTTTATTGTCATGATTCTACTTATTTCATCAACTTCTATTTATTAATAATTTATTTATATTTTCCTCACTATAATTTTTATAGGAATTGTATCCCAAAAAACTAACATCATTCCCTCAATGCAAGTTGGAATACTTTGGGGTTTTGGGAGGTTCTCTTGAGATCTGGTGGCCACTATATCCAGGAACCTTTAAGTGGAATCCATGGAAGGATTACACATTTTGACTATGAACAGAATCAGTGTTGGTTAAGGGTTATAAAGTATTAGAGAAATATGTGTGATAGATTCAAAATAGTTGGATTAATTTTGAAAAAATTTAACAATGAAATATTATCTAGAGGAAATTTTATATCGTGGAGGAAAAATTATTGGAATTGATATAGAAATACGAAGACTCAGTGGACAAATATAAAAAGATAACACCTGATTAGAATGGTAAACATAAAAATTTTATCCAAGGACATGATAGTAAAAATAGTTTTTTCACTCATTATTAAATATCAGATAACAAACAAAATTTTATACCAATGAATTCATAATTAAGAGACAATTTGATGATATTACGGTAGTGTATAAGTGGATTCTAATAGCCATTATGAGTCTAATGAGAATAAATTGAAGACAAGGTCTAGGTGAATGAAAATGGGGAATCATCCATCAATGAAATATTATGATATGAATTTTCAGTTCCTATCTTCGGATAAGTGTGGGGAAAATTATACGGGATATTGACATGTATATTCAATAATGTGTTATCGATGTTGAATGTTTGGAGGTGTGGATCTAGATAGAATGGAAAATGATTGGATAAAGAATTAAAAGAATATTGTTTGAATATTTTTTAATAATGATTTATAGATTTAATCAATCATGTGTCCAATTTTTTTCACATCAGGTCGAAATACCAAAAATTGAAAGAGAAAATGCCTAGCTATATCATTTTATATTATTATGGTAAATGTCGGTCGATAGATTGTATTGGTGACATGTATGTTAACTGTTTTTCTGAATTATAAAAATTCATTATTTGAAACTTGATCTCATCATTTGAGTATTTATATGAAATTTTCAAATAAACTGGGTATATATACTAATTAAAATAATACTAAACAATTGGTGAAAATTATTTATGTGAATGGGAATTTGAAAATAATTTATAGGAGTATTCATAAAATTATTAGTGGCATGATATTTCGTGAAAATATTATTAAACATCCAATGGAAGTGTTTTTCATTTTTTATATGTTTTGGAAATTAGTTTATCTTGATAATATATGTTTAAAATATAATAATGTTATATTATATGATTTTATAAAATTCAAAAAATACTAAGAAGCTAATAAAATTATTATAGTTGACATTAAAGACTACCAATCATATTTTTATTAAAGTAAATAAACATTTATAATTAGTAATTCCAGAGTAGTAAATAATTATGTTTATGCACTTAGTAATTATTTACTGCATGTTATATGAGATTGCTTTGTTGATTTCACTATTAACATACTTTCAGATGATAATACATTTTCAAAAAACCCTTAACATATGTCTTAATAAAAAAAGAATGTGAAAAGGTAGTAACCATAGTTGGTAGATAAATATTTTTCCTGATTTAGGAAATCACCGCATAAATCTCATGTTTTAATTTTTTGAAGGAAATATTGTTTAGTAAGGATTTACAATGATTTTGGAGCATTCTATAACATCACTATTAAGAATGAGAATACATTACATCTTATCAATTATTTGTTTTATCATCATTATGTACCAAAGTATATTTTGACGATTGATCACAAGTCATGAAACTATTTGATGATAGTTAATGAGAAATATTTATTGAATAGTACAATATTTTGTCTATATATATGAATTTTGAGTTTTTAGTTATGTCATTTAGGTTCTTTAATGTACCGGCATTGGTTATGTACCATACGATTAGAGTTTACTAGGAGTTATTAGATATGAAATTGTTTTTTATTAATGATATTCGATTAAATTATAAATTTAATGATGAGAAACAAGGAATACTAAGTGTTTTTTAATACCATAAATGAAATGAATATAAAGGGTATTTAGTATGTGTGAATTTTGGTTGCATAAAATTTCATTCATTAGACACATCATATCTAAATATTTAATAACTATTGATCCCTCATAAAAAATAATTTTAAAAATTGTCAAGGGAAAAACATCCAAGAGACTCCTATTTTCTTGGATTATTGGGTTAATATTAATGTATTATTAAAGAAATTTAGTTATTTTATACAAGAATTTCCACGTTAAATTTAAAATGAGATAAATTAATTTGTATGAAATAATGTGATTTTTTTTCATTAAATAAAAATATGATTGGGGATTACTCTATTTATGGCTATTCCATCTTAATATAGTGACTTTTCTATCTTTAATGATGCATCACTAAAGAAGGTTTTTCTTTCTAGATACAGAATGTGCATATAAGGGATTATATTTTATATCAGCTAAAATATCACTGGTTTAATCATTCAACACATTATTTGGAATTAGTTTATTTTTTTGGTAATTATAAATTTTCAAGAATAATTAATATAATGTAATGTGTGAAATATATAATAATCAATGTATGTGTAGGTGTATATTCACACAAGAATAGATGCATAATATGTATATGTGGGGATTGAATTGATGAATAATTTTTATTACATGGTTCATTGTCCTCTTTGAAATCCAAACAATGTAATTGATATATTGAGTCCAAAAAAATAATGCAATATTAACCATCATATATTTCAAACATGAACCACCGATTTATGATTTAATGAATATTAGCCTAGAAATTTTGTGTTTAAGAATATCCTAAAATTTTTATCAAGTGTTAGTATAATCATCTCTGTTACATTTAATTATTTATTCTAATAAGTGATGTAAAATTGTATTGTAAAATAAATAATGTGTTAATAATGGTTAGTTTCACAATAGTATTTTATATGTTAGAGGGGATATTTGATATGAAAAATTGTTATGTGTTCTGTGTGACATCCAATTGAAAAGGTATGTATCTAGTAAATATCATAATTCATCATTTTATGTTCATCCTCGAAGTAATAATTTTTATATTGTCTTATTGGTGTATTACTGTAGGGATATATGGAAAATGGACAATGTTGACGTTACAATGAAATGTATTACTTATCACTAGGTTAAAGAAAAATGGAAATTAACAAAGGTTATTCTTCACCCATTTTCAGCGATATAGTGGAAATATAAAAATATATCCATGGATATAATGGTGGGATTTTCAATGAACTTATAAGGTAGTAAGCTGATTTGGGTTATTATTGATCGACAAACCCAGCCAACATATTTCTATCCTCTTTGAGATGATATGACTCTACATCAACTATCATGATTTTTTCTTAATGAGATATTCTTATTATAATTAGATCATCTTTACATTGTATTTTACCATGATAATTTGTTAAATTATAATTTTTTGAAAGGAATTATGATCTTTTTTGGAACTAAATTAAATCTCAATGATGATTTCTATCCTCAATCTCTTTGATTTTATGAGATACAGTTAGAATTAGGAAAATGTGCTTCATTGTTGTTCAATGGATTAAAAAATTAATTTGAATAAATATATTTCATTACTAAATTATTCTTATAATAACAGTTTTCATTCTACTATAAAGATGAGATCTTTTGAAGAAATCTATAATAACTGGGTTTGGAATCATGATTTTTGGAATGTATTAGGAGAAAAGAGTATTATTTTAATATATTTCATACAGGAAATGGTTTAAAATGTGAATAAATTATTCTATATATAAGGATGTCTCAAGGATGGACTAATTTTTATGCATATAACTATAAAAGAAATAATTCATTAATGGTAAGTGATCAGGTTTTTCATAATGTATCTCCATGGATGCTTTTTACATTTTAGAAAGTCATCGAAATATTAGACCAAATGCATGCTATATTTTCAGTCATAGCCTTCATGATATATTGTCAATAGAGGAGAAGATATAATTCATCCAAATATATGGATAGGGTAATCAGGTTTATCATATACATCTAGTGACTGCATCATCCATTTTAGTTGTTATCTTGATGGCCTGAAACCTAAAGATGTTCGAGAAAAAGTCACCCACCACATATGATTCTATCATGTTGTTGTACATGGACATCAATTCTGTGGAAATATGTAGGTGGGAGTAATAGATAATGATGTGCTAGACCATGAATACCCTTGCTCTGGAGTATGTGAGGTGGATACCTACTATTGGATAGTAGATCAAGGTGAATGTCAATGGAGCATCATTGGGTGCACATGGTCTATCGGTATATTGAGGAATCTTATGAAAATATCACGAGTTTGTCAAAGGGTGTTTTCAGCACTATATTGGGATAAGGACTGTGTATAAGGAGAAGCTATGGGAAATGTTTTATTCCATCAAATATGTTGTGCATGAAAAGATGAATGCATTATGGATTGAATAGGACAATGAGAATGTTTCTACTAATATGACGTAAATAACGAGGAGTGTCCCATGGAAGCTCCTACCCTGATGGATTAACATCATGAATTAGGTTAATCATCTCAACCAATTACATTAAATGCATATAGATGAGATAATAATGTGGAAGACGACATATTAAAGTGGTCGGATCTCAAAGATAAAAAATGATGATGTTCAGGGTACCTAATTACTATCTCTGGTTACTGAATGATGAAATGAATGGGGGGTGGTCCACTCCTTGGTGTGTTATTCCCCTTGAACCACCATACATTTTTCCTATATACTTCTCTATCATTAATGAATGATTTTAGGACTGGGATCAACCTGGATCCTGGAACTTTCTTTGTAATATATTTCCATGTTTCATTAGTTCATATAAAATCCCTGATAATGCTAGATCAATTTCGTACCGAGTGGCCTTTCCTATGACTTTATTTCATCAAAATAATATTTTACAATCTCAATACTCAGAAAATATGTTCCAATTTGATATCATACTTTGATCCCTTAGTATGATATGTTACAAGATAAAAAATTTTGTAAGTAAAAACCAATAAAGATTCATGACCGTAAAGAGAAAGTGTTTAAAATAATTTGACTCATGAGGTAATTTTCTTTTTTTAAAACTATATGTTTGAAGCATCAAAATGGGAATCTAAAATAAATTTGAGGGAATGATATGTCCACTTCATTCAGAAGTGAATAATATTGTGAGGAAGAAATTTATTTAAATGGGGAAGAATGTAAAATCCTTGTAAATTATATGATAAATAATATTAATATTTCATTATTATTAATGAATAAGATAGTTAAATTCAAAATAAAAATATAAATTAATTTTCAGAAAATGTAAATAAAGAAGTTTATTATAAATATTCCAAATAATGACATATTTAAATGTTTAATTATCTAAATATAGTTTCTATGTTTTAAAACATCATTTTTATTATTGTAATAATCGTGTTTAAATAATCATAATATGAATTGTTAGAATTTCACTCAATTGATTGATTTTTCAATTAGTAAAAATTTATTATATTTTAATTAATGACATTTCCTTTCAAAAAAATAAAGTATTATAAAATTCCCATTATATTTTGAATTCGGTATTAATATGAAATATAAAATAAATTATAATATTTTAATAAAAAAAATTATTAATTGTTATTGTTCATTATTTTGGTTTATATTTACTTTTTATTCTAAAAATATTCATTTTCCTAAATCTATTTAAAATTTTTATGAGGTTTTTATGTTTTAAATAATTTAAAATACCCCAAATAAAAAATTATTTTAATTAACCAAATATATTATATATAAACTTTTATGAATTTAATTTCATATAATTATTATTACATGTCATAGATCTAATATAATATTTTATATTGCCTGATAAATGCATATTTTGAAAAAACCTATTTTTATCACTCCATACAGGTTAACTATAAAGTGAAAATTTTTAACTCAATGTTTCTAATGTGGTAAACTGGATTATATATTTGGAATAAAAATAATATACATTAATTAATTAGGTGGGTAGAATTTTTGAAAAAAATTAATAGAAAAAAAATTTTAATTTGTTATCATGAAAAAAGTAACATGATTTAAATAAGTCTAAAATTGATTTGACGTGGAGTATAAGTCCTCCTTAAAACATTATTATATTTATTTAATAGAGAAATTTAATATTAAAAATTTAAAATGAACAATATTATAATTTTTCTAATAGGGTAATGAAATTGAGTTTTATAATAATATATGATAAGAAGAGGAAAAAATTTAGGTCTCTTACTTTTAAAAATATCATATTCATTTAAAAAAAAGAAAAGAAACTTGTTTGGAATGAATTTAATTGGTAATTTTATGAATTTTTTTTATCCTTTTGAACATAAATATTTCTTAATTTTTAGTAATTATAGAATACCGTTTTTGAAATCAAAACACTTATTTATTAATTAAATAAATAAATAGAAAATAAAACAAATGATATTTAAAATGTTTAATCTAATTCAAAATGAAATAAATATTGCGTTCCTAGAAATCATTACATATTTATAACATTTTTAAGAATTTTAAATATTTAATATTCATATTATATCCTTATATTGATGTTTCTAAAGTTAATTTAAATGAATAGTGTTAAAATAGTAATTAAAGAAATTTTGTATTAAATAATGATTTATTAAATTATTTAAAATAACTAAAAAATTATATTCTCTTTATTGAATTTTGAATGTTTTTTAATATCAACCATGATACATTTATGTGTTTTTTGGCCTTTTATTTGATGTTTTATTACCCTCAGAAAGTTACAAACATTATTAGCATGATAATTATCATAAAAGACATAAAAGGAGTTAATAAAGATAAGTAAAAAATCATATAAACTTGTCCAATTTCTTTATAGATTGATTGGTTTATATACAACTTTATATTATACAATATACTTCTCAATCTTGATCTCTATTAGGTTGAAGAATAATTATTTTAGTTTAATAAATTTGGAAATTTCAATAGTGGGTATCACCTCACTTATAGAAGGGCCTCCTATCTTCTTTTATTCAAAATCAAGGAGTAACTTTTTCATACAAAAACTAGCAATATGTGTTCATTGAATAACATAAAATATGCCAAAGGTATTATTTTTATCATACAACAAACATGGGGAATCTTTTAATTTTGAACATTTGAGTTCATCCAAAGAATATATATGGTTTCTTAACAAGTGTTTTCATTTTTTTTTCTTTTTCTAACATAACCTAATATTCCTAAACTATTAAGATTTAATTTCAATAGAGTCTAAAATATATTTTTATTTTATTGTGTTAATGGTATAACCTATATCAAAATTATCTTCCATCAAATGGGGAACAAAATCATCTTTCATCCATATGTTCAGACTACCACCTCACGAACTGATGCAATTAATTTATCAACACCTCCTCTAATGGTTGGTAGAAATGATGTATTTAATGTTTATATATTATATTAATAAAATATTTATCATTATAAAATGTTGATATAAGATATTATTTCCACAATTTGAGTCACTATAATATAATAACATCATTCATGCAAACATGTGGACCACCACCTCCACGAAGTGATGTGATTCATTTTTCATCACATCGGAATGATGATAAAATGTACACATATATTTAAATAATTAATATGTTAGGTATAGTTTTATGATAATTTTTTAAATATAATATAAAATGTATCTTCTTGGCATAATGATTAATAAATAAATGAATGTGACACGCGTGAATATATATAGACTATTGTCTTTGTGATTGTAACATAGTTTATTTTCCATAACGATCTATCAGGGTTGGTCATAAAAGTATATATAATGGATAAAATGTTAGTTGCATCATGATTATAATTGTATTGTTGATTTAATAATGGTATCATTGAACACAGTAAACAAACCAATGTTATATATAATATATACACCGAATATCAACAATACGTTCTGCGGGGGATTAATAGATAAAGTAATTGATTATATCATTGAAATTTAACGAATGATATACTAGTAAAAAGAAATTAACCATGTATGTTTCGCATTTATATTTGTCCCCTAACATAAGATTTATAATGTAATGAATTTTTTATTTTTTAAATGTATTATTTTTTATTAATATATTATGTTCAACAAATATAATCTATGATTGAGTTTCACATTATCCCCTCCTACAAAAATGTCATTCATTAAATTTTAACAGATATCACCTTCTCAAAAATGAGGGCAGTTAATCTTTATAATTTCATATGTTTCCCAAATTACATCCTCCATTTTTTGATTTCCTAAATGTATATTTTATATTTGACTCATCTGATTCCTCAATGCATTCTCTCTAGTATCAATAATCTGGTTAGTCTCTTTAAAGTATGTTAAATTAGGTTCAAATTCAATTTATTAATCTGTGAGAACACGTGTCAAATCAATAATGTAATTCCATAATAGTTATATGTAGCAAAAATCATGTATTTTTGATAGGATGGTTTGAATTTATTATCGTTAAGATATATAACTAAATATTTAAAAAAATTGATGCTTTGAATATACCAGGGGTCATATTTATCATTCATTCTAATCCTTATGAAAAGCTTCTATTATGATTATTTTAACAAAATATCATCTGGAACATTAAATTCCAAGTCATTTTCCCAGTTGTTTTCATGAATCAATTACATTATTTGGGATTATTTTAAATTATCTTTAATAGTCATTTTTTTATTATATCAAAATAATATTTCCCTATAAATGTATACATTTATTAACATCATCCAAACTGGTTTGACTAAAATATATTAATCCATATAATTCTTCATATGGTACCATTTGAATACTTGAGTAGAATATATTATTTAATAAAATCTAGAAAATGTAAATATTGGTCTCACAAAGAATTAATTCATGTTAGAATGACATCAACATGTTTTTTAATGTTATAATAGTCCTTTTTCACAATCTCTTAGTTTTATGAATGTAGGGAAAGTCAATTTTAATTTCAATATCAATATTAATTTGAATAATCATTTATAATTTTGATTTAAAACCAAGAACATTATCAAAACAATTAAATGTGGTGTTCAAATAAATCCTAAAAAATCATTAATATATATCATTGTGATGTTCCCAAGATATAAGTCTTCTCTTGTAGTGATGAAATATGAAAACAAATTTGGCGATCAACATTAACCCAAAATGAATCATTCTTCCTTGGTTAGATAGTAATCATGGAAAATATATATAGTAATGTTATACCATTTACACATAGGAACCAGAAGATTATTCATGACTCCTATATAATTATGTCTATCATCCTTCACCTATTTAAAAACTAAACATTTTATTACCTAAATAGTAACTTATCACTTCATGCTATACGCCAAAAATAGTCTCTAAAATTCCTACAAATCATTGTGTTGCTATAGTTTATAGATAAATTATAGAAATGATAATCATCTACAAATTACATTTTTATCAAAGGTAAATATAAACAAACAAATACTATAACTCTAAATTTGAAAACACTATCTTAACATGAATTTTTTTCCAACATCCCATAATTTTCATATTCAATTTCCTTTATATCCTATTATTATTTCATTTAGAACATTTTAATTTTTTATATTAAAAAAGGTTTCACAGTCCTTAAACAAATTGTGATTTCTCCAACTTCATTAACCGCTTACATATCTTTAAATTCAAAATCAATGAATATAAGAACTTTCTCAATCCCAATTTGGGTTATAACTTAATTTATGTTCCTACCCAATGCATCCTCTAGAATATTTTCCATTATTTGGATGAAGAGTATTAAAAATCAAAATCCTTATGTAGCTAATGAAATTATATTTTCCTAATGGAGAGTTATTTTGTATTTAACAATAATTATTTTAGGATCTAATGGTTTTTTAGATCTAACATTATTTACTATAGAGATACTTTCTGTTTTTTACCAATGAAAAAATTATTACTCCAAAAAAAATCATGGGTTAGACAATTCTCTTCATGAGTTCTTAACAACCATTAATCTTATGAAATAACATTATTATTTTTTATATGTACACAATGAATCTAATTTTCTGTTTCTTTTGTTAATATCTAAATCCCATAATTTCTTGAAGTTAGAGTCAAAATAAGAGAATTTAACAATATCCACTTCAATTCAATAAAATATTACTCATATTCCATTATCTATATGAACTAAATCCATCTAAATGTATTCTTCAATCTAGAAATATTCTGAATTAATAAATGATAGTAACATGATAAAACAGAGAGACTACATACCTTATAGTTGTTTATTGTTGCTTTCCATTCTTGGAGAAAATATTTTCTACATGATCAACTGTCATTCCATCCATTGAGTCATTTGGCCCAAGAATCGAATCTTAATGATTCTAGAATTATCACTTTCTAAATATTGCATATCACAATTTTTCATTATGATTCTCACAATTTGTATAAAATTGATTCTAATAGTCCTTTTTCTCATAGAATACAACAACATATCATCAATTAATTCCTCTAAGATATTATCAAGACATTCCATTAATAATGTATTAATTCATTACAGAAAAAACTTTTCCACATTATATAATCCAAATTGAGTTCATTAATAATCATAATGTCCAAACAACATTCATTATACTACATTTTGAATGGATTCCTTCTTCACTCACATTAGATGACACCCAAAACAATTGTCAATATTTTAAAAATATTTACCACCATAGTGTTGATTGAATAAGTCACCACTCAAAAGTTAAGGAAACAGAGATTTTGATAATTGTAATTCTTTAGGGAATAAATCATTAGAAAAAACTATGGGGAATCAATCCCTTATAAAAAACACATCTTCTTGATTCTTCAAATACACTTACTCCATAGTTGCTATTTTAGAGAGAGATTTTGATAATTTTAATTCATTAGGGAATAAATCATTAGAAAACTCAATTTCATGCTCTGATGGATGGAAAAGTAATTCTAAAGTAATAAATAAGTTTATTCATATAAAATAGTAACACGCTCAATTTAAAGACTTCCTATTCAACATTTATATAATTGTTACTCTTCATCCCCAAAAAATTTCATTCATAAGAGTTATAGGAAGTGAATCTATACATCAATCAAATGATTAAGTCACCACTCATAAGTTAAAGAAACATATATCTGTGTAATAAATAATCGTTTCCTTATCATTACAATAATTTTTTCATTGTATTTTAAAATCCAATCCATAATATGCATTATCTCACATTCAACCATATGTATGATAATAATGTCCCCAAATAGGACACTATTATGTTTCAGAATCGAAACTACCAAACAAATCCATATTTTAGTGAGAATCCCAATATGAGTTTTGACTAGAAACACCGCTCTTGTGTTTCAGGGATAATATTTAATTTTCATAGAAAACATGGAGTATATAAAGATTAAAAATATATAGAATAAAATAAATCAGTTAGTAATTTTTATGATATGATTAATTTAAATTCCATGACATCATTTGGTACTTACAACTTTGTTATATAAATAACATACACCTGGACATCTCCCACCATACCTCTTGTTATCTTGATTCCAATTAAATATATAGAATCTGGTAAATTACATCAAATTATTTAGGGTATATAAAAAAGTTAATTCATATGAAGAAAATAATTAAGAAACATGCACCCTTCAAAGAATTAGCTTCATCCCATCAATGAAATTGAAAATCCTCCATTCCGTATTAGATATTTACAATTTATCATACATGGATTGTGTTATATTGGTATCCTTATAAAATGAAACAATTTATTCATCCTTATTATGAAATTTTAGAAATATTCTCTTCATTTCAATTTATTCATTATGAAGGAATTTCTTTCAAATAGTGTTTTACTAAATTAACAGTATTCCATGTGTTTTATTTATTCTTCCTCCCTAGTATTTTTTATAAATGACTATAATTTATTAGAATATTCCTCGGGACAATATACTACTAGTATACCCATTTCTATTACATCACATTATAAGTAATAAAATTAATTTTCATGTGATTTAATCCAATTTCTCTATAACCATTGGATTAGTTGTACCAATAAATTATATTAGATTCTATCACATAATGTGATTCAACATAGGGGAATCACAAATTGAATTAACCTTCTTCATCATTTTGGTATGATAATTCATCATAACTGGAGTATTTGTCCCCAATATTTCCCTGATCTATATAGATCTGATAAAAAATGTAATGGCTTACTCACAAAGAAAATTTCAACATTGACCATTAGTGTTGATATATTTATTTCTTTTTGTAATAATTTTAATGAAATGTGATTTAGTACATAAGCTCCAAAAATTAGGAATTTCAAATCACTATATATAAATATAAATCTTGTGAAGACTATATAGAAACATTTACATATATTTAATCTCAAAAAAATAAACATGAATTTTTGTGAATATATTTATATTATTTTTTTCATTCAAATACTTCATTATAGTTGAAAATCTAAACTTTAGTTATAATATTATATAACATGGTAATGTCAAACCAGTTGTACTATTGTCCCTATTTTTATTAATTAGGAAATGACATTGTCAATCCCTTGTGTACCATTTTTCAATGTTATTGCCCCTAGGTAAAATATTTACATGACCACATCCACGTTTAATTTCAAAATAGCATTGTATTTCATGGAAAAATTACATAATATTTACCTTATAAAAACATCAGAATGTTAAAATATACTTACACTCATGGTATATCATTAGGTTATGTTCATAAATCATCTTTTTCCTAAAATCAAGTAATGAAGAAGTTTACTAAACATTATCTGATTCATGCTATAATAACCCAAACTATAACATCCTAGAGTTAGTGTCTAATTTATTATAATAGTAGAGATATTGAAATTCAAATATAGAATGGATAATACCTTTAGAAGTCTTAAGAATCTATATACATATATGATAAATGTTAAACATTGGTGAAAAAATATAAAACATATTTAATGGAAAATATTTGATATTTTTTTAACTCATTCAATGCAATCTTCTTCTTATCATAGAGGAATAAAAAAATTTAAGTGTGGGATAAAATTAATTGTAATTTTTAAGTAAAGTGCAATTTAACAAGAAATTATAATAAATAATCATTATTGAAAGATAAATAACTAAATTTTATTACATTTAATCAATAAATTCACTATCATAACTAGTTATGTTATAATCAATACATAAAGGTAATTTACTAAAAAAAACCTTCCACTAATAATTCACAATATCACAAAATGCATATATCAATAACATGAATGAGATAATATCATAGATAGTAATAAAAAAATTCAATTTAGATAAATGTATAATATATTCCTTCATGATCTCATATATCCTGATATATACCTTCCATGGATTGTTATATGATAATTTAAAACTATTTGAAAATATCCATTTTATTTTTCCAACTAATATGACTCATGGGACCAATCAATGCATCATGAGGACATATAATTTGTTTATACTCATCATTTAATGTATATTTAATCCCATATTTATTTTAAAATTGATTTAACTAGTGATCAATATACCTTAACTATAAATATCAGTATTTAAAAATGAATAGCGATTTATTAACATGTCCATTATAAATCAAATAATAATTTGAGAAAAACTAAATGTAAAAATGGAATAAAATTTCCAAAATAATAATTTCCCAAGAAAATAATATGGATAATCACGATAAATGAAATTTATAATCCTAAATTATCTAAATAATGATATTTTCTCAAAAAATATTAATAACAAAATAAATCAATCAAGAGATGTGAGGTGACCGTTGGTTTACCAAAAATATAGGTTATTCAATTAAATTCTATACTTTGTTAGAATGATAGTAATAGTAGTGAAATATTTGGATAATAATTCATAAAATATTTTTCATCATATAACCATTTAAAAATTGAATAAGAATATGAATTTGATAAAATAGTTATAGATTTGGTGAATTCTTCTTTCACCATATACGTTAAAAATATTTATTTTAACATTTGTTAAGAAAGTTGTAAAAATAATTTTCATAAAACAATTGATGTATTAATTTCAAAAAAATTTAAAACAAAATGGATAAAACCAAATTTCAATGATAAGTCATTTGAATCAATAAAAAAAATTAGAATAATTTCAACGAAAGATGGACATGGATGAAAATTATATCCATTTGAACCACAAATAAATTGAGTTTTTTAAAACAATTTGTTTCATTTACTTGTTAAAAGATATAGGAAAATATTGGATAATATATGGAAAATCCTTAAACATCTGGTGTATAATAAAATTACTGCATCTGATGAATGATAAATGATAAAAATAATTAAGAGGGAAAAATGTAAATGAAAAACTATGTGGGATTTGAAAATAGGTTATGACTTCTATGGTCACAATAAAATTATAACCCCATGGGAAAAAATATATGAATTCAAACATTACTAATCATTAATAAATATGTATTAGTTTTTATAAATACAATGGAAACTACATACACCACATAAATGTGAGTTGGGGAATATAATCAAATATGTCTTAATGGGATAAAAAAGGAAACGAAATTCCAGAACTCACAAAATAATTTGGTTAAACATGATTAAAATTTATTTATATTTTTCTAATAATGTTAATAATTTATAAAAAACTTATTCAGGTTTATATTATCATATATTATTAACTTATTACATCTTATCAGGTGTTAATTAACATTTATTGATTATCAATATTGTTTTGTGAGATAAGATCCATGTTTTATCAATAATGTTTTGTCAAAGTTGTTGTGGTTATTTTTAATATAACACAGATCAATCATCAAAAAAATAAAATTAAAATTAAAATGATAATAATTACCCATTAGATACATTTTTATAGCCATTCTAGAATTTTGTACATAGAAAACGAATCACATGGCTTTGTGGAGACAGTATGCCCAACCTACACTCAAGTGAGGTTATCAATTAATTATTTTGTGAAAGGGAAAGTAATTAGATGATATATTAACTTTAAATATTTACAATAATTTAAAAATTATCATATATATTTATTTTTTCCATCATCCTAAAAATACATCTAATTTGGCGATAGAAGAAATTACATTATTTAGAGAGGTGTTATTCATCCATACACATGAGAGATGGATTTGTTGAAAATTTAATTGAGAATGAGGTGAAATAATATTATAACATAATTATAATATAATAATATAATATTTTATAAATTGGTGTTATATTTTTTAAATTCTTTTGAAATAAATAACTATACTAAAATAAGAATTAAAATGTTATAGCATAATAAAGACAGTTAAGTTAGATGATTGGAACCTCAATTTCATATCATATTAAAGACCCTATGATTATTCTATTGTAAATAAAATAACCTCTATATTATGTATAATGATTATTGTGATTAGTTTTAATTGTGATTTATTGATCAAATGTGCTTGATATGTGATAAAAATTTATTGGATGTAGTGCCCTTTTATAATTGTGGTGAAGTGTAATTTATATAAAACAAAAACTAGTAAATAATGGGTAGTAACTCAAAACCCAAGTGCCTAAAAATATTATAAATAATGGGGTTTATGTACTATAGGTTCCAAAAACACGTCCACAACAAATAGAAATCATCTATGAAACATGTTATTTCCATTACTTCCAAAGGTTACTTAATTTAACCATTTCATTTTTCACCGCGATAACTTTTCTAACCGAGATAATTTATCTATTGATACAAAAAATATCCAAATTATATACTTTTGATTCAATTATTCTCAATATAATTGAAATTTCTTTTAAAAAATTCATTCATTTTGGATAATTGATTTTAACATAAGTGTGTATAAAGAGAAAATACATATTTTAACCTTAACCATGTGAAATATTTTTTTTACTATTATAATATCCATTTTGACAAAACATTTTTTTGAGCATGATAAATAATACTAATAATTCTATAAAAAAAATATTTAATCCATTTTATCAAATTCAAATAACAAAAGTTGTAGAATTTATTTGGTAATCAAATCTGCAAACCGTTATAAAATCATTTTATCATGAATTTTTTTTCATGGACAATATGATGTTATATTAACTATATGAATTTTATTTATAATTAGATGAATTTAAATTTTTATCTTTTTAGAGATAATTTTTCAACATAATTTAAATATTTCACTATTATGTAACATTTTTAAAAATTAAAATGGATAAATATAATTTCTATTTCAACAAAAAATATATACATAATAAATCATTTAAGAAAAATAATACCTTATAACTAAAGTTGAGATTATCATTTGATCTATCAAATTGATAGTAAATATTTTGTTACTTTTGATTATTATGACACATTGTTATAACTAAATGTTATATTGGTTATATAATACATTTTTTACTATTCATAAAATCTTATTAATAATGTAAAATTTCAAATAACACGTTTTAATCATATTTTTAACATATATGTTTGAAATAAAAATTCAACGTGTAAAATTATAATTTTCTAAATGAAATATAAACATTTTAATTTTAATTTAATTTTTAAAAATATATTTTCACGTATTATAACATTCGATCATATGTTAGGAATGTATATTTCTGAAAAAATTAACACAAAAGGTGATGAAAAAATTAATTATTTAAAAAATTAAATTAAAAAATCCCCAAACAATATCCAAATGGATATATTTAGTGCATGAAATATTTAAATACATGACACATTCCTATAAATCTTTTCTTCATTAATTGTTATAATGAGATAATTCTATCAATAAAAATGGATTATGATTCTTTTAGAAAACAAACAATAAATCACAAATTATAGTTAATGAGATAAAGAGTGTGTTCTTATCAAAAAAATCATAGGTGTTCCCAACATTAAAAATATTATAAAACTATTTTAATTTATAATTATGATAAAAATTTATTATATTTTCCTTATAAAATCCTCTGAATACACAATATTCAAAATAAAAATTACCGGTCACTCAGTGATTAACTAGATACTCTGTCCATATCCACTAACAAATTTGGTATATGGTGGCTTCTAACTAGCTACCTAGTAACCTAGAACATTAATTATTAGAAATGAAAATTTTATTTTTCAATTTTAATCAAACTAATTTAAAATAATATTTTATTTTTTATTCCATTTTTAACCATTTGATTACCCCATATATATTTGATAGTATTATTTTTTCACACAATGTTTCCTCATTGTTCTATTATGATTAATGTATTGTTTATTTGAAAAATATAATTAATATATATAAATTATCGTATTCATCTTTAATATGTTATTTCTATATGTTTTAAATTTATTTAATTATGATATTAATAATATTATTTGAAATAATCATGGTACATCATCTCAAATGGTTTAGATTACTTCTATAAAATATATATGTGTCTTTAGTAAAGAGTTTAACTTTTGTTCATTTCTTTTTTGAATATAGTTTATTTGCTCTCAATTATTAATAATATTTTCATATACTTAAGATGAAAATAATGAAATTATTGGTAGATTTTGTTGGTTTAAATTTTATATTTTTATTTGATTTATTTTTATACTATATAACATGGTTCTCTTTAAGGAGTTGTCTCATTAAATTATAATGTCAATTGAATGGGGTTATATGTTTCTTGAATAAATTTAAAATAATAATCAATATATTTTTTATGGAATGTTGGTATAACTTATTAATCAACCATTAGGGAAATGTTTCCGAATAATATGGTGGGTGGTCTAAAACCCTATAGTATTTTCATATGAAATTTCTTGGAAATTGAAACCAAATATTTTTCAAATTTTAAATAAAAAATAAATACATATAATCATAGTAATAGATAATTTAATTTAGAAAATTTATTTTCTATAATCCAGAGAGAATTATAAAAGTTTTTTTCATATTGTTTTATATAATGAATTTTTAAACATAGTTCGGAATAAGAAATTGAAATTTTATGGAGGGTTGTTTTGAATAAGGTTGTGGTTTTTTAAAAATTGCATTCTTGAGTTTAATTTTAAACATTTATTATTTAAAAATGACTGTTATGATTATTACATTGACATAATAATATGTTTGATACCATATAAATAATTAATATTTATTAGAAACTGATATATATTATTTATAGTATATCATGCATTTATTTCACTAAAATAACATTATTATTAATGCTCTCCATTTTTAATAATATTATTTTATAACATGAATATAATTTTTCAGATACCTATCTTTTTGATTATTACATGACCCACTAAAAAAATAGTATAATTCTAACTTAATATGCATGATTCGAATAACATTAATGGGAATATAATCTCAATTAATGTACTTTATTTATGGAATATTCATGGCTATGTTTCTTTAGTTATATAGAAATTATTTTATTTTAAGCGTTATATTGGGTTCAATATATACAATATTTTACTCTTCAAAAAATTACTTTTCCATAAATTATACACATTATGTTCAGTGTTCCCATACTTTCTTAAAAGAATAATATCTAGTTGAATCATTGAAATATTTTTAACAATTAGTAATGGTATTTATTTTAATCTATTATAATATTTTTAATTCATTAGTGTAATTTTTTAAATATAATTCTTATATCAAGTTATTTATTTTTTATTTGAATTTAAATGATGACATCAAAAGAAATCAAGAGAAATTATGTCCTTAATATAAATGAGGGATCTATACAGACTGATTGTATTATGGACACCTTATTCAAAATTATATTATTCCATAAATTGTTTTTAAATAAAAAAAGATTATTTTAAATTAAGAATTACATCATGTTTGGAATTATTTTTAACATATAACCAATAATGATCCATTTTTTTATTATATTTATATTTATTTCTCATTATGGAATTGATTTATATTACATGTAAAATGTTATTATACATCAATAATGAAATGACTTTTCCATTGATTGAGTTACATCCAATTTTAAGTTTTATACTCATTTTGATTTTTTAATGTTTTATCAAGAGTATATTTTTGGGTAGGTTATGTTATGTTTTACTAAAGTTATATTATATTCCTAATATTGTTAGTATATGATAATGAAAAAAGATTATATATTTTTCTAATAGTAAGGCTAATTATTGTGAATTATTGAATACCTAATATTTTATACAACTTTGATTGAGGATGAGAATGAGAAGTGGGTATTTTGATACTATATAAATTTGGATAATGTATGGAATTTATAGATAATTATTAATGGTATAGGATACCAGTATCTCAAATACATCATACAAAATTCCCTCTCCCTTTTGGTATTTGGATCAATACAACACGTACCCTTGAAAAATTGTTATCTCCCACCCCCATGACGGGATGATAGGAGCTCAACATTGTCCAAATTAGTTCATTAATAAAAAGATATATTTATATATATAGAAATGATTATATTAGATTCATTTTTATCTTAATCATAGTTACCATTAAATTTTTTATAACAAATCATAATCACATAACCCAAAACATGTATGTAAAGTAAGTATCATCATGGTATATAGATTCATTGGTTGTAGATATAATTATTTCATTTGTAACACCAAGAATTTCTATTTTTATTAGTTTAATAATTTTATTTAAAAAAATATTTACTATACATATTTAAATATGAATCCATGTTTACACATACACCTCATTATTCAGTAGTGTGTTAAGAATACTATTGTGGTTCCCCAGTATGTATTTTATAATTACATCTATCCTGGAAATATTTTTTTAACATTGTTTTTTTTTCAACCATTCCAAGATAATTGAACTTATTGAGATATATGAGGACTCTTTATTCTTATAAGGAATACATGTGAGGCACTTCATCAACTCAATGATACATCGGTTGCATTATTTTTTAGGGACCACTTTGGAATATCAAAATTGATATTATTATTTTATTAATTCTTGAAATTAAATTTCCTTGATATTAGATCTCATCATGTTTCATATATTATATACAATTCTTGGAATTATTTCTATGAAATTCATACATATATTTATTATTTCTCATTTAATTTTATCAAATTACTATAGATGTTGTGTTTTTTCCAATTGGAAATAACTATTACATGGATATGTTTTTCTAGTTCCACAGAGAAAAATATTTTTGAAATATTGATTAATTTATATTTGTGACAAAACCTTAAATGATATATTTTGACCAATGAATATAGTTTCCAAACCTAGGGGATAATGGAGTGATATTATATTTGTACAATTTTGTGTAATTATATATTTAACTATGTGAGTTAGAAATGGTTATGTCATCATATTAAACTTATGTAGGGTTATCAGGGTTTTCATCCATGATAAGATATTTGGGGTTTTGGATTTGAGAAGAATACCAAAAAAAATCCTGATCAAAATATATATAGAGGAATCCCAAGTTACATGGGATTTTTAGGAATTGAGTCTGAACTATAGGTTCTAGTAAAATTGTTTTTTTCTCTCATGACTAAAAAAATCATTCTTGAGAAGGTAATATGGCTCGACAAGGAGTAAATTTATTTATTTATTTAAAAATATTTTACTACATTGGAACATCAAGAAACAAGAAAATTTTTTATGTTTTAATGAATTTATGTAAGTGGACAATTTAATTTAAATATAGTCTTATAATATAATTAATGTTTTCATATATTACATATAATTTGATATATTTAGTTAAATAATATTATTAGATAATTGAACTATTATATTTTGATTAAATATTATTTTTTGGAATAATAGTATTGAAATTGTTTTACATCAAGTTTTCTTAAGAATATAATATCCAGTTTTTATCATTATGTGTTATATAAACTATTTAGTTACTGGATTTTAAACAATTACTTATAAAATTTTTAATGAGTAATTTAAGAATTACAAAATCATATGATTATTTATGTTGTCTACAAGTTATTTTACAAAAATGAATGAATTGATTTATCATGATTATGATATCCCGTTATGTTACATTCATCAATCGTAGTAATATAATGTAGAAATGTTATATAATTTAAATACTAAGACATGATAGTTTATATTAAGATAATAATGTTATAACATTGATTACTATTATATATTAGTGAGAAGCTATTAACTCAGAGAAACTTATTAATAGTGTATCATTAGAAAAAATTTAGAAATTGGGTTTTCAATATTATGCTAGTTTTTTCCATACCATATCATCACAAAATTGTTAACAAACTATATTTAAAATGAAGCATTTGATCATGAGTTTTTCAATTAAAATATCTTAAATGACATAAACAACAATTTTAAATTAATCCAATAAGAAGACTAGATATTCATGGGCTAATTAAGAGCTTAAAGCACTGAAATGTGAAAAAGACTAAGATTCAAGGATTTTCTACAACAGACCGACCCAAGGAGCATGTTCATGAAGGTGATTGTAAATAAAGGGCATAATCTATTTACACGGTCAGTGTAATGTTAGTCAAGCCATTAGCCAAACCTTGTGGGGTACACATCACTGTAGATAAATATTCACTTTTTGTGAACTTTTTTATTAATCAAGATAGTAAATTATATTCTTAGGTATTTAGGGATGAAATTTAATTTTTACCCTCCACAAAAACCATAAGCCTTATTTCACGTCTCTCGTGTTCTTAATTGAGAAAAATGTGATTTTACTCTTCTATTGATCTCAATAACACCCTCATATTGGAATTGAACAAACATCACAATACAACATCCGTTCATTGATCCATTAGAAGGGTCAGATCAATCATGGTAAGCCCCCTAATCCTACAAATCATATCAATTATTATCTTTCCATCTATTTTTTTATTTAGTTTTAGGGTCATATTGCCTATATTTAGTAGAATTTACTATGTCCAAGATATCTTCCTACCTACTCCAAATAATAAGTTGATATTGAGCAAGGAGTCTTCTATGTCTATAAAGAATGTGGTCACATCGTTTTCCCTTTGTATTTTATCCTTTCATAATTAATCCATTGTTCCACATGCTGTAATTTTAAGATAATCTAAATTATATTGATTGGCTCATATCAAAGTGAACATAGAATCTTTATATGAATCTATTTCTCCTTGATTTCTTTTTCATAGGTTATGATAACATATAGATAGTCACCCTATGGGAGATGCATGTAAAATTGGCATTTTTGGTCAATTAGTTCAAAATTACCAAAATTCCATTGTATCTTTCATATTATATTTTAAATGATGTTTCCCATGAAATGTGAGTATTAATTAAACCCAAATAACCACATAGTTGTTTTGTCCTCCAATAGTTGGAATTTACCAAGTAGTCGTACACCATTTTCCCCATGAGACCATCCACTGAAAATTGAGATTTTTTGAGGAATTTTTCATGTAATAATGAATTAGATTTTTTGGTTGTGTTAAATGGTCTTGAATAAATAGTACTGATAATTCATGATGGTTTCCTTTTTTTAAATAATTTGAATGAGTTAAATAGAATTTTTATTCCTTAATGGGATTTAGATTTACTAACGAAATGCATGAGAGTTATTTTCATCATGTATTGAATAATATATAAGAACATGATTTTGATAATGTTTAATTTAAATGTGTAAGAGGTTATCCATTGTTTATTATGCTATTAATGATTATATCTATTCTGTGTATATGGGATATATAAATGTAAAGGATGGGTGGTAATTCCCCAAACTCGTTATAATTGAAAAATGCCACTATAGAGACTGTGTATGATGGTAAGGGTTGTTGAACCAAGAGGTGAATTAAACTAACTTACTTCATGTGTGGAGTTTATAATGTATCACACTAGTGATATTATATGGGTGGTGGGAAGAGGCATCGTGTTTCGTGATTGTGTGTTTCCATGGGAGCTCACTCACCATCCCCATTATTTTTGTGTGTCATCTTTCTCTCTTATTTGGATGTAGGTAATATATCATATTGCATGCTATTTTAGAAATTATATACAAGTCAAGGATGTTTAAGTTACACTCTTGTCCAGTCCAACACTTGTATTCCTAGTATATATACATTAGTAATTTGCAATAAATTTATTCATATAGTTGGATGTAATATAGAAAAAATCTATATATATATTATTACTATTTATATATATAGTTAAATGATCAGACAAAAATTCAAGAATGAGATGAAACAGATAGAGTCACCTGGTGACCTATAAGTGCCTGAGTGGGATGTTTTTTTATTTCATAATTTTTTATTATTCTTTTTATGCATTCTTAATGTTTATTAATGAGCACTACTTAGATTACATGTTGACACCATTGGTGGTGGATTAGTGATTTTTTATCTAACACCCAATATGGAAAATAATTTTTACATTAGAAGACTATATTAATTCATGTATTGATAAAGAAAAGTACCTTCTACATGTTCTTTTCATGATTACGTAGTTAGAGTAGGCAGGTAGGGGATCTGGCATAGGTTCAAGATTCTTAGAGCTCTTTTTAAATTTTATTATTCTGTACTACTGTATAGAACGTGTGTATATTTCAATTACATTTCAATATTATAGCATGAAATGAGACCATGAATCAGAAAATTCATAGAGGGTCTAGATTATATTATCAAATGATTAGTTTACAATCTTATGATACTTATTAATTAAGTAATCATTTTACAGATCCATAGTTTTTGGATTTTGACTGTTTGTAATATTCTTAGATTATTGATTGTATCCACTATGATACTTTGACATGTGGTTATGATATCCCCACCATTCCACCCGTGATCCAGCACAGCTAGTTGGCATCCATTTTCATATGGAGATGAATCCTTTGTGATATATAACTGACCATCTTAGGGAATGAGTTAAGTGGATCCCTGATTAGGACATTACAAAGTGGTATCAAATTGGTTCCATTCTTTATTTACTATATCAAGACAATATATTGGAGATTTGGAACACATGTAATATGGAAATAATCCATTCATGGGGGTCAAAAACCTGTATTTAGGGTAATGGTTGAGTTTCCCGGTTTACAATTGTTGTTCTGTTTTTTCCTATTATTGTAGATATAACTTCACCATTTGGTCGTACACACATTTTTTGGTTTTACCAACACTTATATGATTGATTAAGATTTATTCACTCGACTTGATGAAATTAGACTCTTTTATTGGACTATGTTTCATTATTAGGCAGAATATGAGATATATTCCATAAATATTTTCATTCGAAATTTATTTTTATAATGAATTTTTCTTTTGAATATTTATTTTTCTATGGGTATATAGATTTAATTCTATTGAAACATCTTATAAGGACTAGAAAAATATTTATACTTAACTTTCATGTACTACCCTAAAAGTGATTTCAAGAATTGGTTAATGTAGACCCCTCAAGTAGTCAATTATATAATGTTAATCTATAGACCATCGACCACATGAGATGGAACCTATTATGGCATCGGTTAAGTGGACTAAATATTTGGTTCATAATGTTTATGTTACCTTATGGATTAGAAAAGTAAATCGATTTAATTCTATCATCTAATGTGTTTGAACATTTGGAAAGAACAAATTCAAAATGGGTATGATAACCAATTTTAAGATTTCTTCTTATATATGTATATAATGTAAATACATAGACCTGAAACTAAATATAGTAGTGGGTTATGGGTTATCTCTGATTATTATTATGGCCTATTATAGTCTATTTCTATTGTTTAAAACTATCATTTTGAGGAGGAATAGATTCATGATCATGCTTGTAATAGGGCTTTTCTCATGTCCTATTTTTCTAAATTCACTCATCTAAATTTATAAAATATATTTTTAGGGGTTTGCTTTTTTTTTCATTCCACTATGAAATACACTTCTTATACGCCGTTATGTTAGCGATGACTCGACTCTTGAGGTTTTGGTCCTATATTTGCCATTATTTCCTTTTAGTATAGCCCCATGTGGATCCATTATCTATTACTAATATGGGAACATCCACCTTGTTTTGAGAAGGGTTCCATTGTATGTTGTATTTTATGCAGGGTGAACTCAGAACTACACTAAGCATGGTATATTTGATGCATTAATTTTAGCAGTGGCTTCCTCTATCTTTTACCTGGGGAAGGAATTCCCCAAACATTGGATTCTGGGATCAAGGTGATCTTATCTATATTCCGGAATTTGGAGAGGCCTTTAGAGTGGAGGTTTAATATGGAAGCTTATATGATTCATGATTCGACCATGATATGGTTGGATGATATCACATAGGATGATTAGCACAATGATATAATCAGAAAATAATTTCTGAGCATCATCTATGTCAAATTAATTACTTATAATCTGAAGTCAGACAAAGCCATTGAATTCAGGAACACAAAGTAGGAAATTGTAAAAGTTATAGAATACACTCCTTTTTTGGAATTACTTTAATGGTTCACTCCTACTCGAGTTTCTGATATTCTAATGACCACCAATAGATTAGAGGATGGGTTGGTATACGAAATCTGGTCACATGACATCATTTTTTATTTGGAAACTATTTTATAAATCACCAATAATACCCTTATTAAAATGAGTTAATTAAGGGATGCTAAAGGTGTTAGTCTTGGTGGTTCAGAACCTATATATGTTATTGGTTCTTCATATAGGTGAAATTGGAATTTGTGTATATTAATGGAGGTAACATCAGTCAAAATCCTCATGGAGATGGATTTCTAATTTATTACCATAGCGGGAAGTCATGACACATCATGTTTGAGTTTTTACAGTATCTAGTCTTGTGAAGAGTTTGTGGTAGGATGGCCCATCTTCATCATTTTTTTCATGAAATTACGTCTTATGACAAGCTAGTTAGAATCTAAATCAACCCCCCCCCCCAACCAAGTGTGGGGCCATTAGGATGACATTGTGTAGGCAGTTTGAATACCACTAGCCAATTTGGCAAAAGTGGAAATCGAGTTAGTCGCACTCCAAATTTTCATTCGTAGTGTGATTAAATCAGGATTTAGTACGTAAGTAATGTAGTGAAATCATAATTTCAATACATTAATGTTACCTGAATTCCATCCTATGCCACATGTGTAGAGTTCCAAAAATTCTACATGATGACAAATTATTCTTGAGTCCTCAAAATTAGTGTCTTCATTACATGGCACAAGAACAATTAACACATTTATATCTAAAACTGTCGTAGGATGTTTGTAAATAGAGATTATGAACATTTGGGGAATTATGATAATTGAGAAAACATTAGGTATCTTATCTAATAGTGTTCACTATTATAGGGATTCTACCCTTGAGATAGGATGTTACAGTTTCATTTGGAATATATACATCCTCAACATGAGGGAATTTGATGTAATGATAATGATGGATTGGTAAGATTCTATCAATTCCATATTGACTAATATCATCAGATGGATGAATTTACATCATAATAGGGAATAAACCCAATAATAATGTATAATGTGATATCTTGGTAGCATGAGTAGGAATCTAGTAGTAGAGGCTGGGTAATGTGACAATGTAGAGCGCCAGTCTTTTCCAAGATGGCTCAGGGTTACTGCATGGTATTTTTACTCATAGAGTGGAAAATTTTAGATAATTTATTCATGATTACTTCTGTAGGATTCCTCCAATGTGAGAGGTATATTTCACTAATGAGTGAGTTTCAGGAGCTGGACTATGGACAATTACCCCTTACAGGATGACACCTAAAGAGATTATGAAAACTAAGAAGTAGTTGGTGTATATGGTGGCTACAGACTTTATATGACCCAATCCATTCCCCTTGAGGTTCACTGGTCATTATTTCCATAATGGAGGATATTAGGCTCGGAATCATTGTGGATTACCATTAGTTTAACCAGGTCACGATTGAGAACATGTACCCACTTCATAGAATAGATGACATTTTTTATCAGTGTTGTATCGATTTTATTCAAATATATATATGATGTTGAGATATAATCTTGTTAATGTCATGAATTTAGTCAATATGTGAACATATTTCATGAGATGGTATGTTATTTAAACGTACATATTTATGTTCATCGGACTCACAATGTCACCATCAATATTCATGGATCTTATGAATCATGATTTCCACATACCTGGATTCATTTTTTGTTATTTTTTTAATAAAATATTAGTGTATTCATTCTCCAGACATGACCATGAAATAAATATTGATATCATAATTAATACACCATGATATTAAGATCTCTATCTAATATTAGTAAATTCTACTTTTGGATCATCAAATCCGACTTGCTAGGCCACATTTTCTCTGAATCAAGAGTTTCAGTAGATTCAGAGAAAATTAGAGAAGTATTTTCATGTGAGTATCCAAAGAGTGTGTTTGAAATTTAGGGAATCATGGTGATTCATAGATATTAATGATTCTTCATCCATGATATATCACTCCTAACAACATCTCTTTCGAGCTAAACAAAGAAGGGTGTGAAATTTGTATGGTCGTAACCTTGTAAAGCATCCCATCAAGAGATAAATGGAAGATTGATTTCAATGCCAATATAGATTCTTCTATTGCTATGAATAATCTGTACATTATAGTCTAATTATTTATCTATCAATATTATATTTTTATAACACATTACTATAATGTCATCATGTACTAGTCTGGTTAGTTGTGGCCTCATGTGAGGAATTGCATAATAGAAGATGATTTGATCGCTTTATTAGTTAATACCTCACACTATTGGTGACAGAATCATTTGTGGATGAGTTTTTTGGTATTCACTAATCAAAAAATTCTCAAAAAAACTATCACATAATAGTATCTAAATCTTAGGGAATGGTAATGGGTGGTGTAGCTATGGTTGTTTTATTTTAGGAATTCATACACTCCTAGTAATTGTAAATCTACTGCCGATGCACTGATATGAAAGTATCACACACATGAAGTTTAGGAATATGGAGGTGAGTGGATAATTATGAACTTATTCTATGATATTCATGTTGAGGTCTAGGAGAAATATGGTTATAATATACTCATATCCATAACAGTGTCTACTATTCTTCTGGAACTGGTAATAATGAGAGAGATATCAGATCTTAATAGCCTTGTCCTGAGGGAATGTGTTTCTTATTATGATGCAAACTCAGGTTTGACCATCGATGGGGATGATACCATATTAATACATGTCAGTGTATGGGTCCCATAATACATCACATAGGATATTATGTGGTATTTAATTACATAATCATGGTCGTCTCCCCCTAGTACCTCCAAAATGTATCTAGATCTTCGATGCTAGTAATGATGGCCAAGTATAAAATTATTGATTATTTTATTAATAAATATGTTTTACAAATGTTAGTAGGTAAATTTGGTACATTGATGGCCCATAATACTTCTACAGCTATTTTCAAATACCATGTTTAAGTGAGAAGTGGTTTCAAGGGATAAGTTGACTGGTCTACTAATATCACATCGCGGAAATGATAAAATGTGTATTGAAATTGATCATGTGATGAAGGTCACACATGTCTTACCAATCCAAGAGACCTTCACAGATGAATATATAGGATGTCTCTTTGTTAGGAAGGTTATACACCTTCATGGAACTTCTTATTTTATCATTCTTGATGAGAATCCTTATTTCATGTCACTATTCTAGAATGTGTTGGAAAAGCACTTCGGTACGTAGGTATTTTTAAGCCCATCCTCTCACCTATAGAATAATGGATAGAGGAATGGAACAATTAATTTTTTTGAGGAATTTATATGTGAATGTGACCACGACATTAGAGGCTCTTGATAAAAATACATTTATCTTGTGGATTTATCTTCTAATTACAAATTTCAAGATACAATTGATATGACACAATTTGAATCCTTATATGGTAATCCATTCGTTTTACCTATATACTGAATAGAGGTATGCGAAGAAAATGTTCTTTGAAGACATCTCATGCAGGAGACAATAGAGCGAGTCCATCTTTTTAGATTGTTCACATTGAAAACTCAGTCCAATAAATAGATGTATGCCAACAGATATTGATTACATCTCAAGTTCCGGGATAGAAACTAAACATTCCTTTTAGTCCTACCCTGTTTGGGTTGTATCCATATTTGGGAGAAGGGTATTATTTCACTGAGGGTTTTATACCCTTCATGGTTGTGAATCATATCATACAAATAGCATACCAATTGGAAATTCCTGAAACATATCGTTCTATGCATGATGTTTTACATGTATTTTAGCTTCACTAATACTTTCTAGACCCAAAATATTTCTTTCAACTAGTGGGGGATGATCTTGATATGGATTCTTCTATTCCGTATTATCCTATGTGTATAGTTTTTTCAGTTCATGAAGAAACATTGATGAAGTTTCAATCTTTTGGTACATGGGATATGGAATCATGGCCATTTATATGGAAATACCATGTACTAGAAAGATGATATACATTATTATTGGCCAGAGCACTTCACTAATGACACATATTTAGTAGCAGAAGGAAAACTCCTGGACAAGTTGATTTATAGAGAAGAGGTAGTAACGAACTACCATTTCAAAGATGTTTTGGGCCGTTATTTTTTAAATTTTAATATCCTAAATAGACATAAAAATTTTATAATCAATAAATTGAGGTCAGGGGGGTTTCAGAGGAATTTTTTGGAGCCTGGAGCTCCCAAATGGAAAAAACAGACTAGGGCGTATGGTTTTTATACAATTGTGTGCCCCATGGAACTTGGATTTATGGTTGGTTATAGATATAGAACTGAGGGTATTTTCATATTCTATGCACAATTGGTCAAACAGTGCGGCTAAACCATATTTGACACTCTTCTATACCAATAAATGTGCGTTGTTTTTGCCTAGATTTACTAATCATTCACCTAAACCATGAAATTTAATATTTTGGGGGTGATATGTAATTTTTTCCTCCACTTGAACCTTAATAATTGTTTTTATTCTCCCTTGGTCTACAGTTGATGAAATGTGGGTGCCCTTATCCTTTAGGGTCATGAATTCCCTGATGTAGGCATTAAATAAAATTTCTGATCCACTGTCCATTTTTCTATCATTTGGATGAATTGGATCCATCTCAATACGCTATACTATTCTCTCAACTCTTTAGATGTTTAACAATCCATCAATTTCACTATTTTGGTGAAGGGACATTTTCCCTATTTTTATGAAATTTGACAATATCTTAGATATATTCCAACCAACAATGAATATGATGCCAATATTGGTCAAGGTTTTGTCTATGATGATATGGTAGGTGGTCACATCATTTTATCTTTGAGTTTTATTTTTTCTTGATTATGTTATTGTGCCACACACTGGCTTTTGTCGAACATGTCAATTTTGTGGATTGAATCAAATCAAATTTACCATCTCAAACTAATTTGAACTTATTTATCATATTTTGGTTGTTAATAGTTTTGGCATACATTATATGGTCTCCCCGTGGATGAGCCATGTGAAATTGGCCATTGTAGTAAATTAGTTCAAATTTCACTGAAATCCATTGTTGCTTTCTGCCTATATTATAGAAGAATTTCCATTGATATTTTATTATTAATGAAACACAAAACATCTATTTTTTGTATGTTCCTCTTGTAGTTTTATTTTCCTAGGTAGGCATATGCCATGTCCCTGATGAATCCTTCCCTTAACAATTGAGCCTTAATAATGGATTTGTAACATCTTAATGGATTATATGGGATTGTTATGTGAAATTATAATTATTAAATAGGAATGGTAATTCAAGAAGGTTTCTATTATTTAAAAGAATTATACATGTAAAATGGAAATTTTTTGTCATAATTCGATATGGTTTTACCAACGAAATACACGAGTGGTCTTTTCCTAATGAACTAGATTATATATAAGACCATGCCTTCAATAATGTTTAATTGATATACATAATAGGTAATTCATTATGTTTTATTATAAAAATATTTATTCCTATTCTATGTATTAGGTATATATGATTGAAATTAATGGGATTTAATGCCCAATAATAGTTATAATTGTTATATACCCTTATAGATACTATGTATGATTGGAAGTGGAGTTGTCATATGAGATTAATCACACTACATTATATAGGTTGATGAGTTTATAGATTTTCACACCGGTGATATGATATGGATATTATATTGAGGTACCATGTTCCATGATTAGAGTGTTTCAATGGCAGATCACTCAATATCTCAAGTGTTGTTTCATGGCATATATCACTCTCCAAGGGATTATGGCCATGTTCCTTATTTCATGAGATTTTAGGATCATTGGAATAGTTATGTATTACTATTTTATTACCTGGTCTTGTCTGTCACTTGTATTCATGGTATATGGACATTAGGCACCCTCACAAACATGGTTAATATAGGGGGATGCAATATGGAACTAAACTATGTATATATATTATTACTATTTATATATATAGTGACATGAGAAAACACACATTATAGGTATTACCAAAAGAATGTAGAATCACCATGAGTCCAATAGGAACATGAGTGGGATGGTTATTAATTTTAGATTTTTTTACTATTATTTTTATAATCAAAAACTTTTTTTGTATGAAAAAACATGGATTACATGTACGCAACATTAGTGGCAGCATAAGGATATTTTTATCTCACATCGTACTTGATCTGCCTTTGGTATCAATGAAAACTATCTTTATATAGGTATTGATAATGTAAAATTCTTTACTATTGGTTTCTAACTTTCATACATAGATGGAGCTTAAAGGAAGGGGATTGGGAATTGGCTTGAGATGCTTAGAAAGGTTTTAGAATTTTTTTATTTCATACTGTTGTATAACAAACATGTATCAACACGATTTTTTCTGTATTATTTCATGAAATGCATCAGCGTATGTGAAAAAACCATAGAGGCTTTGTATTATATTATCAATTTTTCAGTTATTTATTTTCCACAGCATATCTATTTAGTTATTTATTTATGCTTCAAATTTTTATTGATTATGTTTGTTTATATTTTGATTCAGCTATTGATTGTATTTAACTGTATATACTCTGGATTGATGACATAAGGGTATATTAATCCTATTATACCACACATACACCTCACTACTACTTTGAATCCTCTAGAGAATGAGGAGGTGTGATTCTGGCCATGTGACCCACCAGCTCGGGGGATGGGTTATGTTAATATCAAGTGAAGATGTTACAAAATATGTCATACTAATTTTCTTTAAACAGTGAATTGAACAATATCATTAAATTTAATTTTATAATCTATTTCCATAAAGAATAATTTTATTGACATTGGAAATCGAAATTAATTTTTAGTTAAATTATCTTTCTATAGTGTAATGGTGAACACAATTTATTTTAAAATGAATTCTGTAAAAATATAAATTAATGTAATAATACTATTTTGTAAATTCTGATGACCATATTCATGAAAAGTACTATTTCTTATTTTATTTTTTAATAAGGAATTGTTTTTAATAAGTTGAAATCCAAAAGTTTAATGGAATTGTAAAACCAATTTGATTATATGGTTGAGAGTACCATATAAGTGAGGGATGATTTTTTGTGATATATTGGTATTTAATTTATATTAAAAAAATAATAAGGTTAATAAAATATAAATGTATTTGTGAATAGTAAGATATTGATGAGTCACACCAAAAATTTATAGATTTTTCTTTAGGTGGGGTAGTTGATTTATTTTAGGAATTTATATCTGTGTTCCATAATGATATCAATCAGGGATAATATGTGTTTTTAAATTATTATATGATGTTTCATTTAGAGAATTATGTATATCTATAGTGTTGAGGGGTTCAATATAAATATTATAGGGTGTGATATTTTTTATTTATCATTTACATTAAAATACTATTATATTTAGTGAAACGGTATGGATTGTCACTACTGAAAAATGACCCAATACCCATGGTTTTGTTGAACAAATGGCTATTGGTACCCTAATACCCACATGTTTTCCAAAACTGTTTGTATAGTAATAGTAAGGGAACCTATACCTACAGTTTCAAAAAAATATGGGTTTAGGGGTTCCTATATTCATTATTACTATAGAACCATGGGTATTGGATATTTTTCAAAACCTATATCCATAATTTTATTGAAACTGTAGGTATAGGGTTGTATTTCAATACCTATACATAACATTTTTTTTAAAATGTATCTATATGGATGTTTTATAATTTCCTATAAGCATGGTTTTGGAATACTATGTTTATATATTTCCCTCCTTTTGTTGGGGGAATTTATTTTCATGACAGGAAAATAATTTCACAGGAACAACTATTCCAATTTTTATCTTTCTATATCCATGTTTTATATAAATATAATTATGTAAATAAATATTTATATACCTATAAGTAAAAAAAGCAGTGGTTTTGTGGGAGAAAAATAAAGGGGAAGTCTAGGGATCGAATCCAGTGACCACGTATTTTGTCAATGTTATACACACTTTTTTAAAAATCATGGGTATATATTAAAGAGATGATGGAGTTAGTCTATACCCATGGTTACCCAAACCCTAGGTATAAGTAAAGGCTGTACTGACATCCTAGTTTCCAATAATTCCCTAAAACAATGGATATATCTTATACCCTTGGATTCAAGAGAAATACACATGGATTCAAACCGTATATATAGGGATCATTTCTAGTAGTGTAGGATTTTTCCCACCTAGAGTTCAATTGAAGATTTTGGGAAGCCATTAGAGATATATAGATGGGATGAGTTTTGTGTTATATAGTGATTCATTGGATTATTAAATTCGTATAATTCCCTAGTGTGATTATTCATGTATTTGAGAGATTTTTTTGAGACATATCCTTTTTTTTAAATTAATGCAATATTTTTTTTTCAAATATAGGGTGGTAAAATTATAATATTGTTTAAAACATTGGGGTCCAATGAAGATGTCATTTCAATAGAATAAATCTATAATATTGATGTTTCATGATTAATAATTAGTGTTTTAGGATTTGAATTTGGTTTTTTAAAAAGGGAATAAGTCTAGGGTGGCAAGAAGTTATGGAAAATGTCATTTTACAATTGTAATTGGATCATGGAAGTGGGTTTGATGAAATGAGTACTCAGTGAATGAGACAATGTTTAGGGTTACGAGGTTGTGTAATTGGTTTCTAAGGGAATTATATTTTGTACATAGTCTCCTTATCACATTTATTAAAAGGGATAATTTTTTCATTTTCTACAAAACCCATTTAAAACGATTTGTTTCTTCATTTAAACAAATTTTATTATATCCATTCAAGAATATTCCATGAATACTCCATGAAAGATTTCTCACCATACATTTTTTATGAGGAATAAATGGTGACTTACGAGGAGTTTCCATGATTAATACAATGTAATTATATTTCTATTTCTAGTTATTACATTCTTAAATCATTTCCCACAATTTATCATACATTGTATAAGAATTTATTATTCTAATTCTGATAATGAATTTGGAAATCCCCTTTAACCATAGGGTTTCATCCAATAATATATAACCGAAAATAAAATGGGCAATTTTTCTATTGTGTATTAGTTTTTTGATGTGTTTTTTTGGCGGGTAGTCTGTTCTTAGATTTTTATAGTTTCACATTTAATTTAATGAGAGGATTTGTTTAAATAATTTCAAATTTTGGTACTATTTTTTATAATATATTGTAAAAACATTGTATATTGTTTTTCTACTGGTATAGTCTATTTGGATTACAAGGTATAATTTATATGGATGTATTTTTATGAAATAATTGTTTAATAGTTCGTAGGTTATATTTATTGGTCCCTGTAATGTGATTTGATTATCATTATTCTCGCACTACCCACATGTGGTTATAGTAAGTGGTCACGGAACCTCATGAAAATTTCAATGGTACACTTCAGACATGCCTATTGATTATCATGAAAATTACTAATAAATATTAATGTAATATTATTATAATTAAAATTACTGAATATAAGATCTATCTTTATACAATACTCTATAGGATTTTCAAAAATGATGGAATTATTTGTTTCATATAATGGTATAATTATGTAATTATAATTGAAGATGGAATTAGAATATTATAGGGTATTTTTTAGACTGAATCTTTGATTTCATGAACATATATTGTATTCGTAACCTATGAAGATTATATTATTTCATTAATTCAGTTTATCATGTTAGAGTTCCTTAATTTTAATTAGTTTTATCATCATAAATTTTCATGTTTTATTTAGTAAATGAGGTTATTTTGTAAAATTAGATAAAATAAATTCTCTCAAGAAAATAATTAAATAAATATTTGTTTTATTTTCTTTAGAACTAATGATAGCATGACTGTGACTTTTTTAGAGTGTTATATTCATGCTCTTGTTATGTCATACTGATGGGATTACATTATATTAAATTAACTTGAACATGTATTAATTCAATGATACGAACTTAACATTTTTCATTAACTCAGATATCTAAGAAAATTCTAATTGGGTCATTCAATTGAAATGAAGCTATTTTGACCTTTTCATTTATTTGGAATTAAATTTAAATAAAATTTAACTATTAAAAGATATTATTTATCAATAAAATATTTATTTTTAATGAAATTTTATAATACATTTTTATCAATGGAACAAAATTTTTCTGGAAAATCATTATTATATATATTAACCAAATTATTGGGTTTTGTTATGTTTTACTATATATTTTATATTTTATAAATTTCATTATTAAAATTTGAATGTTATATTATATATTGGTTATTTAATGTATTTATTTATATAATTATTTTGAAATGAAGAAAGTTAAATTTTTGTTTTGTGATTAAAAAGGGATATATATTGCTTATATTTATAATGAAAAAATTCTTTAATGAAAAATGGTTGATTAGTATTTTTAAAAAAATCAAAAAACATATTTTTAATATGAACATATCTTTTGTGTAACCTGATTATAAAAAATTCCATCCCTATAGCCCAATTTGATTATTAATAGATATCATTAATTTTTCAAATGATTTTTATAATATTTCATGTTAATTATTACAATAATTCTTGAATGTAGTTATTCTGTCTTCTTTTTTAGATATATATTAATGTTATATAACTGTTACAATTATATAAAATATTATCAAAGGGATGTTATGTTATTTTTCCATGTTATGTGTCACTAAATTTATGTGTAGTTGCAATTATAGTTAATGTTGTCTATTCATGAATTTTTTATATTTTATTATAACTAGAAATCCTGTTATTAATTTTAAATATTTCTGAAATGAGTTTATATTATATTAATGGAAAATTGGAAAATTTGATGGGGTATTTTTCTAAAAAAGTAATTTTAATATACTATTGATTTTATAGATTATGATGGTATTTTCTTGCAATGATATCACTCTAGTATACCCCTTCCATAATAAGAATTAATATGGGATGAAATATTTACATATTATTTCACCCCAATCCAGATTCACAAGAATTATAACCCAATATAGTCCCAAAAACCTAAATCATAACACTTCATATACTAGAGGATGTCTAATAGAGAACAGTTCTAATTTATGATAAGTGGTGAGAATATTTTCTAATTGAGAGAAAACAATAAAAAACAGTGGAAGATATATTAAGAAATAATAAAAATAATAGTAAAAATATAATATTATATACCACTAATAAATTCTAAAAATATGTATATATTAAACAATATGTCATAAAAATATTATCTACACTAAAATGAATATAAGATATAAAATTATCCCTTATTGTTAGATCATATAAAACTATGTATATGAGAAATAATTTGATGGTAAAATCGTTGGGTTTTTATTGAGTGAATAAATTAGATTATCACAGAGAATTTAATTAGATACACATAATCGCATGAACAATATCCCTAAAACATGAAACCATGAAATATATAAAATGAATAAATTTATTATGGAGAAACATTCAATAATAATAACTTTCATGTGACTGAATAATATCATCAAGTGGTATGTAAAAAAATCCTTATTAAATGATGATTCAACCTTTTATACTGAGTAACTCGATGCCCCAGAATGACTCTCCCGAAGCCATTGAATTCTACTACATTTGGATGGAAAATAAGGGACAAGAGAGGTCCATGAATATGTCTATATTAGAATAAGAGTTGTTGGTTCAATTTATCACCACTTATACATATTATATAATGTATCTTGATATATTTTCATGTTATCATTCATGAATCCACATATTATGAGTTATTTATTCTATTTGAAACTTGATGTATCCCTCATCGATTTATATTTTACTATAAATTTTATTCTATAAAATTTTTATTGAAAAATGAATCTTTTGATTTTTTGAAAGTTATATTTTAATGATCCACTATATTTTCAAGTGTCTGCATTTGATATATTCATATCATAGACAACGGTGAGAGAAAATCCTAACATATATTTGGAAAATATATTTATGTATCACTTACAATTTTGGAATGATGATAAAATCCCATAAAATAAAATCTATAACACATAATATGTGTAAACAATATAGGGAATATTTCTCATTTATCAAACATTAATTATGTACTCAAATAATTTATGTAAATTCCAATGTTATTATAACATATATGATATAATGTGAAAGAATTTTTAACAATAATTTTTAGTATATTGGAATGAAATTTATGGAAGGCTATCATTACATTTTCCATGCATCACATTATATTATATAGATTGAGAATAAAAATACCGAACTACATTTTTATAACATATAAAACAATTTTTGTGAACATCTATGAGTAAAAATTATTCCCCATGTAGTCAATATGAATTTTTAAACCATGTAAAATTATAGTGGTGAAAATAATTGTGAACTCCATATTTCATAAATATCTGAAAGGGGTACCCTCTAGTAAAGAATCAATACTAAACATGCTATAAAGTGATATTCTCTAATCCCTATAAAACACAAGAATCTCAGCACATGTTTCAACTAGTTCCATATGAAGAAATATTTCTATTCTATGTGATCATTTTTTATCAGATATAGATTGATTATAATATACAGAGTAAGCCAAATGCATATATATATACATGAAATCACAATTATCATTTTATATTAAGACATAGTCGACATATATATCATATGTAATCAATATTAATAAATGATCATATCACATGACAGTCAAATTATATATATATATATATGCATTATATAATTGACCTTAGTGTAACTATACAGATACTCATTCTATCTCAACTGAGGCCCCAAATTTTATTCTTTTAATATGAATGGATACATCTATTCTTCATTATGCTCGAATCAATGTCATGATCCAGAAGATACCTAGTAATACTCAATGTTAATAAAAAATATATCCAAGATTAAATGTTGTAATTATCGATATTCCAGTAACCTAAAGTACTGGGGACACAAAAATACAAACTATTCAACCCATGTATACCAAATATATATTATATTACACTCTATGTAGTATATTCTTATTTTACCATCCAGATAACATGTACCACAACCAATTTCTGGTTTACAACCATTTATTTATGTTTTTTATGTTTGTAATGTTTATGGGTGAAGATTGGAAGATTTTAGAGGTATTTTGGAGTGTTTTGGGTATTTTATATAGGTTCAGGGTTGGAGAATGATCTTGGAAAATAGTGAAACACGTATAATAAACCATTCACAATGAAATTGTGGGATAAATATAAGCAGCGCATGTTATAAATGGTTTTTCCAAAATGTGGGGAATCATTAGAAAAACTGTGATTCTTGAGCCATTGTGCACTGACATGGCTATCACTTTTTTCAGAAACCATGCAAGCAACTACGTGGGGATCATACTTCAGGAAGTATCTTTCACATGGTTATTGTATGGTTTGACCATCCATGCAACTAATTGTGCATGAATTAATGATGAGATCCTAAAATGTCGATCTCACATGTTTTGGTCTATAACTCCATAGGTTTTTCTACTATGTGATCTTGAATCAATATTCAAACTTACCCATGGTCAAGAACTCTTCTCCCTTGAATTTTATAGTGATCACTAGTCTCTTCTTGATGATATGAAGCTGTATTCTAACATTATGCCTTTGTTATTAGTTGTTATTGGTTCTTTTTCTTCAATATACATCACTAACTCTCTTGATATCATGTATATACAACTATTGTGGATAAATATAAGGAATTTACTACCTTATATGATTTTACTTCGCTTGTTTTTTGATATTGGACGATATCTATGGTAGGTTCGTAGATATTTCTTCCAGATTTGTTAGGGTTGTTTGTGTCATTTATCATTTTCACCAATTTCTCGTGGTAGGTGGATTTAATGTAAACTCTTATATTTAGAACATGTGTTTTTGATTTAAAATTTATTTATTTTACAAAAATATTATGAAAATTGATTTTAATTTATTGTATAAATCCCTCATTGGTGAAAGTTTGACAAATTATATAATTTGGTGTTTTTTTGGAAAGAGAATTTGGTAACATGATTCTAGAATGAGGTTTTCAAATGATTGGATGGTTTTTCTTCAGGGAAAAAAGTGGGATTCAATTAATAAAATTTAAATTAAATTTGTCTTCAACATACTATGATTTTTCATGTGTTTATGTGAATTGGGATGTTAAGGGAGTGAAGTATGCCGGTCAAAATGTAGCGATGGATATTGGGAGGCAGAACCGCAGTCAAAGTGGTTCCCTATGTGATGGATTAGTTAATGAATGACTCATCCTTCATGGGTATAGAGAGGTATATTCAAAATACATGGTTTAATGTGTGGTTATTTGAAACATAATGGGTGATTCTAAAAATAGAACTTGTGGCTTGGTTTTACACGATTCATTGGATTCTTTCCTTGGAACTGGTGGCTATCTTAAGAAAACTATTTTATTGGAACTTGTTTTTATTTTTATATATTTTTTGGAGATTTTTTTTATAAATTATTTAATATAAATTTGGAATCATTTAAAATCCTCATCATGTGAGTAGGGATGTCATTTGGGGAAAACCTACTGAGTTTCTGTACTGAACCCTATTTTTCACATTACAGCTTTTGTAGATATTTTTTTTCAAGACATGGGAAAAGATAAAGTATCACACATATTTAGTAGTATATAATTATAATTTTAATTTTTAATTGTTGGAGCATCGTGCATGTTTGGAGAATGGAGTTGTAATGTGAGTCCTTGATATTTATATTCTTCTACCATATACTTCTATATTGAAGTCTTCTGCTATGGTAAATGGTTTTAGATTGATATTAATAAATGAAATGTTGAGTAGTATTTCATTGATATCATACATCGTATAGTCATTCTATATTATTAATTGTTTTGTTAGTTATTTAATTATTTACTTTAAAATACTCCCCTACGAGTATTGAACCCCTCCAACATTTATTTCCGATCTTTGGAGAATTGGGTATGTCACATAAGGACAAGATCTAATCCACCACCTTCTCAAGTACATGAGTAAAAAAGGGGATTTTACAAGTTATATCAGGGTTTTTTGGTCCAAAAATATATTTTAGAAAAGTGGTATATGTTTTTTGGGTCTAAAATATATTTGCAGTATGTTATATAATATTCTTCCGCACATTTTTATAGAACGTGTGATATTTAAATTGTTATTGTATTTTCAGCCGTGGTGTTAAATTAATTATGGTATATTCCTTGATTTGGGATAATATAAAGGATTCGTATTTTCAAGACATGAAATTTAGAGTATAAAAATATGTGTCTATACTTTTTTAATATATTTAAGTTATAAGGGAGTTTGGAACATATGTTTTTGAGATACAGTTATAGGAATTATAATCTAATTTTCATTGGTTTATAAATTGAGACGAGAAAGACATGAATTAGATGAATTAAATTCCACTATGATTACATATTTAATTTTGAGTAATTATTTACTTCATGTTTCAATGTATTGATTTTTGAAAAATGATGAAATAATTCTCAAATGAAATATTTTGAAAATTACTTGGTTGGATGTATTTTGAAAATTGATTAATTCTCAAAAATAAATTTAGATTTTTAGAAAATGATTGAACTTGGAAAATAATGATTTTATAAATCATTTTTATGAATGTTTGATGTGGTAGAATATGGAATGATAATACTTTAGTTAATTGGGATTGTGAATTGTGAAGTTTGGTTTTTATATAGAAATTGGAATCTGATAAGTATCATAGGAACAAATCAGATGAATTGGCTGGGAATATGGTTCCACCTTCTCCATAGGTTTACCAATACCGATTCAAATTATTGTCCAGGATTTTTTAGGATATGGATAGTGGGAACATGAGGGATGAGCCATAGAAAGTGCATCGTTTGATCCAATTATAAATGAAAAATATACCCTTATTTTCTAGGGATTTGAAACTAGAAAACTTGGAGGAGTAGATAAATCAGATGAATTGTATCTTGGATTTTTTCTGCATAACAAAAAATCTAATATTTACGCATTCAACATACATGTTGGATTGTCTTGCATGCATACATAAGTGTAATGGCCCAGACCTCTCCGACACATTCCTTTGTCGAAAAGAAGTTCATGAAGCATTCCAGAGGGTAGAATGGACTTTTTCCACACTTTTCAAAATTTTGTAACTACACGCCATGTAGTGTGAGTACACTCTGTGTACCACCCTACCGGGTATACCCCATGTTGAAGTAGTGTCCTTCTCACGTGAAGTAAATTAGTACATGCCGTGTAGCTCATACTACACGTCGTGTAGTTCCTCCCCGCATACACGTTACCCTCAAACCATGTGTGGATGAGTCAACATCCATGTGCCATGTTGAAGGCGTGTCATTTCTGTGTGAAATAAATGAGTACACTCCATGTAGCCCATACTACACGCCGTGTAGTTCCTCCTCGCATACGTGTTACCATCAAACCATGTGTTGACCCGTCAACAGCTGTGTGCCACGTTGAATGCCGTGTTGGTAGCTGCATTGTGACCACGTGAAATGGCCTAGTACACACTGTGTACTAGGAAGTACAAGCCATGTACTTTAGTTTTTCTCACCTATATAAGGAGGGGGGTTCTACGCCTTTTCAAATCATTCCTCTCCTCCCCATTACTCTGAGTAGAGCTCTCCTGAGAGACTCGAAAGCTCTTTTCTTCCATAACTTCTTCGTCCGAGATCCGATTTACAATCTGCCAATGGACATGAGATCATAACGATGAGGCAAAACTTCTAAGCTTACATATTTTGCTTCCCTTTGGCCTTTTCATCCTATCTCCCACTTGAGGAGGTTTTGATGTGTTTTTACAGAAGCTATGGAGGTCGACGGACGTCTTCTAATGTTGATCTATGGGAGCATTGTTATCAAAACCTATTGAGGTAGGGATCATACCTTTATCTCTCTCTTTTGTGAATCATGTGGGGGGGGGTATCCTATTGTCTTCGTGAGAAACTATTGAACCAATAAGTAAATATAATAACTAGTTAAATAATGGGGATGGGGAAGTTGTTGTGTTTATCTTTGTTTATCCTACTATTATGTTGTGAATTGAATAGGCTTATGCCTACTGAAAATCATGGTCGTTGGGGGCCTTTTCTTGCACAATTAAATGTTTCACTATATTTCTAGACCGTTTTTGGGATGGAACATTGTGGAATGTGGAATTTGGTTAATCATGTAATGTTGGCTGATTAATATATGGAACCCTTGTGTGATCACCCCGGTTGAAAAAAATTGAATAATTAACATGTGGGTGTTGGCTTGGTTACGTGGTGTGTGAAAGGGGGTGAATCCTGGGTTTTTACGAATAGAATGGGATTTGGGGCTACGGTAAATGGAATTAAAGGGGCGATAATGTGGCATGAGCCTTGTTTGTGATATGGTTGTGGAGATGTGGTTATAATGGAAGCAAGGCTGCAGTGATAGGTTGTGATATTAAAGGAGGGTGGAAAGTTGATAAATGAACTGTGGGGAACGATGATGAATTGAACGCGGGAATAATCAATGGGGATTGGTTGAAAATAAAAAGGTTAGTTTTGTGTTGCTTGTGTTTTATCTAACTTGATTAGGGGTTATCAGGGATATGTTTTACGAATGATTGGTATGGTTGGTTGTGGTTACATTCCCAGTAGTTAAGGAACTAATAAATTAATTCTGTTGAAACCTGAAAACCTAAAGGGGGATGGGGTTGTTTGTTGTATGTATACTTCATAGTAGTAGTTCTGAGGCACGTGCTCAGTTTCACTGTTTAGAAGACATAGTTTGGGATGTGTGTTTTGTATATATATATATATATATGTATCTTTGTTTTTTGTCGCACCCCACCCATGAAGAGAACTTAGTGTTGAACACCCACATTTCATGGGAGAGGGTGTTTTCCACTTAGTTACTAGCTCCTTCCTGCTCCTTCTTCCATAGACTGTGATGGCTTGAGTCGACCTTACACCCAAGACTCTTCATGTAGATTTCGATTGGGGTGGTTTTTGTCCCAAGACTCTTCAGGCAGGTTTAATGTTCCCAAGAATCTTTGGGATGAGGCCTAGGTGTGTTCAGGCGGGGATGTGATTGTGTTTTGTGAGTCCAGGTGTGTGTGGGCGGGTGGGATATGTGGTTGAGGACCAGGTGTGTGCGGGCAGGATATGTGGTTCTAGAGGCCCAGGTGTGTGTGGGTGAAAAGATTGTGGTAGCATCAGGACGTTCATCTTTAGGAAGAGACGCTAGCTATTGGGAAGTGGTGTTGGGTACCCAAAACTCTTGTTCTTATATACTACTACCTGTTGTTTTGTGTTTTTGGTGAGCGTGGCTGGTGAGGTTGGGTGGATAGAATTCCTTGCTAGGTTTTGGTTTCTTCTGTTGTTCTCACATGAAATTAGGATGTCACCCCACCTGTGCACTAGAGATTTAGGTTTCCCTAGTGAGTATACTTGTATTCTCACCCTATGATTACTTTCAGGTTTCTAGGAGGACTCTCAGGGCCATTCGGGACCCTCCTAGTCGGACAGTTAGAGTTGTTGCAGTTTTTTGTACACTTGTTTCTTTTGGTATTGTACTTTGAGCATTCATGTACTTGTATTTTGTTTCAAAATTGTTTAAACATGCATGTGGGATTGGTTTGGGTTTATTTTCATTTACTTGTTCCTTTTTCTTTTGGTGTTTGACTCATCCTATTCCCCGATAATAAATAATAAAAAGGGTAATGCCTCCCATATTTGTGAAAACTCATACCCTTGGTGATAGTATCCACTCTGGGGCCTACTGAAGGCTGGAATCATGGGTCCTTATCTCCCTTTCACCATTTCCAGCTCAGGAGGGGCATCATTGGTGAGAGGGGGTCGTGACAGGAAGGATTTATCTATTTAGGCTAAATGGGGCCATGACCTTGCATGTGATGATTTTAAGGAATTGTTTAGCAAAAAAAACTATCCTAATTTGATTAGAATCCATAGAACAATATACATATTCATCATAATGTATGAAAATATTACTATCAATGCATGTGAGTCCAAATTCATGAATTTCATATTCTTTTCACCCAAGTCTGTTGCAAGTTTATCCTTGGAGGAACCAATATTTGAATCAGGGCAGAGATGGGAGTTTTTCTCAATGACTACTATGCCCTATTTTATATATTATATAGAGTGAATCAAAATATTTATTGAAACATAAATAGACATTGCCAGACCTATAGGAAGGGGATGTATGTTGATAACTATTGGAAATGGTTAGAACTATAATAATAGGAGCAAGTAGAAGAGGGAATCATATTTCCATGGTGGTATCCTTAATAAAAATCCGATGGTTGGATCAATAAACTTTTATACATGACCCAAGAGTAATGAAGGATGTTTTTTAATGAGGTTCACTTGAACACATAAAGTGACAGTGTACAACAAAACATAGAGCATGCCACAACTGTAATCTGATTGTTCATCTTTAATGTTATTTTCATAGTGATATGAGTTTTAGTTTTCGTAACTCTTCTTAAGATCCATTGAGTTGGTATTATTTGATAGGTCATGGGAATAATATTACCTCTCATCATAAGAACATAGAAATCCCTAGTGATTCCAGGAATACAATGACTATTCAGGTAGGTACATCTCAACAGTAAAATATGGAGAAATATTTTGTGATGAAGAAATTATATGGACCAGAGAAGGTTATTATGGATGACCATATAGGACCATCTACAGTGAGAGGTACGATTGTTTTGAATTATACCCTTATTAAGTTTTTTTTATATAGGTGTATCCCATTACATTATATATTCTCTTGTTATTTATTTCTTCAACCTAAAACATTAGATGATTCCTTCTATGATAAAACATCAATCTCCTAGTTTCAAAATGAGTGTCATCCCATTGTGGGTAGATAATGTTCTATAACATTTAATGGATATGATATAAAATGGGATTTCTATATTCTTGAGAAGGCTATTTCTAAAAATCATAGGTATGTATTGGTTGATGATGTTCAAGGACCATATAGTTTATTATTCGAGATGGGTTTATTTCTCAATTGATCATGCAATTGAGCATCTCTATAATGGTGAGTAGATTGTAAGGTAGGTGAAAAGAGCATGTTAGTTTCAATAGATGGAATCTTATCACACCAATTAGAAGAAATTTCTTCACATCAATAAATTATATCAAGAAGAATTGTTTTCAAGAAGTGGTGGATTAGTTTCCAGATATGTTTATAGATAATTTCTACAGGTTTCCACCAATGAAAGAAAAGATTTTAATGATTTTTATTTTTGTGTGGTCCAGTCTTATTAATATAACATATTATCTAATGGAAGAAATATAATTATTAGAGTAAAAAGTTCATGTGGTATAGTTCGAATGTAAAGGATTCATTCAGACTAGCATGTCTTTGTGGGCAGCACCTATCTTGTTTATGGAAAAGGAGTATGAAAATATTCTGTTTTATGTGGATTATTGCAAGCATTATGATGTTATATTCAAAATCAATATCCAATACCTTGAGATGATTATCTTTTTGAACCATTACTACGATCTTAGTGGTTCTCTATGATTACCATGAGATTAGAATATTCCCAAATGAAGGTTCTGAATGATGATATTTCCAAAACAACATTCAAAAGCAGATATGGCCACTATGAAAATTTATTAACGCCTCTGGGTCTTACTAATTTACCATTTGTATTCATGGTATTAATTAATCAGATATTTCAAAGATATATTGATTCTTCCATGGTGGTGTTTGTAGATTAATATTGGTATATTCAATGACAATGGCTGATAATGATAAACACTTAGAAAGAGTGTTGTGAATCATAAGGGATCATTATATTTATTCCAAATAATCAAAGAGGTTCTTTTTTGATACAAGTGGTACCATTTATAGGAAATTTAATTTCTAAAATAGGTGTTTCAGTAGATATAGAAATGATGAAAGACATTATCAATTACTAACTGCAGAAGAAAATCATTGAGATACAATGTTTTGTGTTGTTGGATAGTTATTATCGATAGTTTGTTCATGTTTTTTAATGAATATATTCTCATAATATATCTCTGAAAAAGAATAATGTTCCATTAGAATGGGATGGGGAATTCCAAATTTCATTCCTAGTTCTATAAGTTCACCATAAACTAGCACAAATATAGATTTCTCTAGAATTACGAAATGGTATATTGAGTATTGTAATTCATTAAAATCATGGTTTGGACGTGTTATCATGATTGAAGTCATGTTGTATCTTATGGTTTAAGGAAGTCATGAGTAAATTTGAATAACTATCCAAAACATGATTTGGAGATAGATTTCCTACTTCGAGCCCTGAAAACATGGTGTCACTATCTATTTGGTGGGAAATTTACGATGTTCATAGTTGACAAGATCATTAAGAATATTTCCACATAATTTGATTTGAATGTGGGATAAAGAAGTTGGTTGAATTGTCTTGAAAATATTGACTTTTAAGTGATGTATACACCGTGTAATAAAATTCAATAGCTTATGCATTGTGAAGAAATTATTATACTCAATTGGAAAATGAATCATCAGATGAGTGGCAGTTGATGTCGGTCTTAGCTGACATGTAATAGGATTGTGAAGACCTATTTGATGTTTTTATTTTCATTTATGTTTACCTAGATCCTGATTTATGGAATTTGGTTAAAGAGGAATAGACATTTGATGTATAAAATGGTGTAATGTGGTTAAAAATAAATTGTGGGAGACCATTGAGGTATGGAATCTAGATTAATGTTTAGTTTTTTTTCAGAAATGGGATAGTCTTACCTATGGATTTTCAAGAACAACATTTTCATATATACCATCTTTAATTATGGTATTTTAATTCTTGAATACAGAAGATTTATAATTCATTGAAATCATTTATTTTTTTTGTCAATAAAAAATGGAAGATGGTTAATAATGATTAAATATGTTTAACATATCACAATTTAAGGCATAGAGTCTATGTCTGACAGGTATATTTCATTATTTACCTATTCATGTGTGGAAATTGGTGCAGATAGATTTAGATGTTTAAACATGTATCCCATACACAGTTTAGTAACAAGATTACTTATGGATGCTAGTCAATACAAATTGGTCTCATTTTATCTCTATTCATGAAAATCATATGGTGGAAGAAGTGTCAAAAATCTATATCCATGATGTGGGAAAGAGATATAGAATACAATTTTCTATAATAATAGATAGAGATATAAGGTGTAAATCTCATTTATTTAAATCCTTAGATAAATCTCATGGGACTTGTTTGACAATGAGTATAGCATATCATCCTCAAATGGATGGGAAATATGAAAGGATGATAATGAAATTAGAAGTCATGTTGTGAGTTTATGTGATGGTTTTTGGTGGCTCATGGTATGATCATGTTTCATTAGTGGAGTTATCATATCACAAATGTTTTCTGGAAATGATAGAAATGGATCTGTTTGAATCGTTTTATGGGTTTCCTTGTTGTCCTCTACATTATTGGGTGGAAATGATTTAGACCACATAGGTTGGGATGAGCCTTGTCCAAAAATCTATTAATATGGTTCAATTGATTAGGAAATAGTTGGAGGTCACTCGTAGATGTTAGAAATGATATGTTGATCATCATTACTGGTTGTAGAACTTTGGGATGAGTTATCATGTGTTCTTCATGATCCCTCCAAGGATAGGACATCAATATTTTGGAAAGTAGGGAAATTTTCCTTCAAAATATATATACCATTTTTAGATAATTCATTTGGTTATTGGGGGTTCCATATCACTTAGATCTCTCACCATGGTTCAATACATTGCATAATGTGTTTCTTTTATATCTTTTAAATAAGTATCATACTTATCCCGACCAGGTGATTTTATGGGAGCATGATGAAATAGTGGTGAATAATAAAATTGTACATATCCCAATGTAGATTGTAGATATTGTAGAGAATGTATTTCTTGGTAAAAGTATTGTACTAGTGCAAGTTTTTTAGAAACATGGTCAGATTTTAGAAGATATCTGGGAATGGGAGAATGAAATGAAAGGTAAATAGACAAAAAACTTTCCACAAGTTTTGGGTTTTCTAATTTTGAGGATAGAAAGACAAATGGTGTTAGAATTTAGTACACATTGTTTGATGTATATAATCATTTATTTATGATTTTTATTTATGTAATGTATATCGGTGACGTTTCAAAGAGTTTGAAGAAAATTTTCACTTTATTTGGTTCTTTTCTATATATTCCTGATTGGTGCATATTTTGGGAAAACCATGAAATACTAACATGAATCCTTGAACAATGTGACATGGGGATAAAGGGAATGTACATGTGTAGAACATGGTTTTTCAAAACCATACAACAACTATATAGAAAACGTTAACCGTAGATAGTGGGCTTGAGAGTGGCTAGAAAAAGGATTTGAAATCGTGATATACAACCATGGAAGGTTCATCATTTTCATATAAGCATTCTCATAGTTAATTCATTGTTTGACTTACAATGCATAGGTTAATGATGAGGTCATGAAATTGTACATCTAACACATTTTGGTTTCTAACAACCTCATGTTTTCATCCTATAAAGATCTAACTCAACATTAACTAGTCCCAAATGTCACAAAAGATTATCTCATTGATCAGGATGAGATCCAAAGGATTCTCTCACTGATTTCTAGCTAGATTATTGATGTAAGTCGTTATTCGTGGACATTCTTGGTTGTTTTTCTTAGATCAATATCTCTATCTATCTTTGTTTATTATATCAATTATTATTGTGGATATATAGAAGTTATTTTAGAAAATATATGATTAGATATGTATTAGATTATGATTGGGGAGATCTAAGGAGGGTTCATGGAGATTCAATCTATATTCATTGTTTTCTTCATGTCATTTATAATTTTCACGAAATTCATGGAGTAGGTGGCCTAGATATCAACATCTATATTTATAAATTGAATGGATGATTTAAAATAAAATTTTTCCTTGAAATTGATTGTCAAATTTATATTAATTTATGGTTTAAAACCATATTGATAGATGGCTTGGTAAATTGAAAATGGAGTTTTTTGGTTAGAATGTGTATTTGGTAACTTAATTTAAAAATGATTTTTTAAAAAATTTCAAATGTTTTTCATACAAGGAACAAAATGGGTTTCAATAACAATTTTTTTTTTATTTATATGAGTTTCAACACACTAGGGTTTGGAATTGGTTTTTCATTGTTGTTTGTCTTGTGTGAATAAACATTTTGATGTATATGGGTGTGATGTAACCCCATCAATGATCTGGGAAAAATCTCACTGTGATGTATCACCATAAATGGGGTTTAGTCAGTGATGATCTAGTGAAAGGATGACACACCGCTCACAATTATAGATATTTCTAGGTTTTATACAAGGTTGAATGTGATGATGTGTGGAATACAATGGATATTGTCATATTTATTCTTTTGATATAGTTTAAGAATATTTTTGGTTTCTTTAATTACTAATAGTGGTTATCATGACAGAAAATTATTTTTTGGAACTTATTTATTTATTGTTATAAAATATTTTAATGTTTTTTTAAATTAGATTTTATAAATGTCATAACATGTTCTATGATAGTGGTGTGATTATGGAAGTTTTTTTGGGAAAAACGTCTGATTTTTTTTACTCAACCCTTCTTCAGAACATTGGTGATTTTGCAGATGTTTTTTATAAATATATGTGAAAAGGTAATGTATAAATTATCGTTTTATTTAAAACTAAATAGATGTGATTTTTTGGTGTTAGATTATGGATCATGATTGGAGGATAGAGTTATGGTTGGAGTCATTGAGTTTTATAGTCTTACAATGTGTACTTTGATATTTTTTTCCTCTCTTGTGGGACTTGGTTTTAGTTTGATTTAGATATCATAAATATGGAAATGAATTTCATTGATAGCATTGATCTTATAGTGTTTTTTTATTATATGTTTTTTGGTTAGTTGTTTTATTATTAATGTGATATCTTCCTCTATGTGTAATGAGGCCCAATAATTATAAGAATATGAATTTAAGAATTTTTTAATATTTAGTTTTTATAAAAGAATTCATTATCTTATAGGTGATGAAACATATGTTTAATCTTATTAGGTATTTATAAATCCCACATTTTACCATGCATTTTATGGGGTTTATTTTGGGGTTCTTTGAGTGAAAACATGGTTAATTATGGATGTTCTTTTCTAGTGAACTATTTTCCCAAACCATGCGCTAACCCTCTGGGAACAATAAATACCTAGAAGGTGGGGTCTTTCAGGGATAATGAAAATTATTAAAAACCATGATACCACTTAGTAGAAACCAATCACCTTGAAAATGGGTGGAATGTCTAGGGCCCCTGATTTGGTATAACTATGTGGCCCTAACTACCTAATCATGCGTACAATATTTTAATCAAAAAAATTAATTTCAAAAGTCCTGAAATCTTTGTTTAATGTCCTTGATACACCAAAACACTTCCATAACATTTCATACTAAATAAAAATCTCCCAATAGTGGATTTTGGAACCTATACTCCCTTTGAATAGAATATTGATGCTCAAATATTGATGTTTGATCCACTCCGGGTTAGTTTAATCGTCACCATGTTGCTCTACCATGGGTTATATTATCTTCCCTTGCATTTAATTGAACATATTTTTGTGGGAAGATATCATAACCTTTTTTTTATCTTAAACGTAATATTGATTCATGGATCCTTGTTTCCATTATTTTTCTTTGGTGAATCCCATTTTGGAAATTATGATTTGATATCTTAATATGCAATGTTAGGTGTTTCCATTTTGAATGGCTTACAAAAATAACCGTAATCTACTTGATTTGATAAATTTTTTTAGTTAAATTTTTTTAATTTCATTCTTATAAATTAATTTTTTTGGAAAATGAATTTCCTTAAATTGGAGGATTTGGTTTTGTAAATTGATTTTTGGGAATTAAATTAGGAAAGCCCCCCAACTTCTTAGAATTAAATAGTAAATGTGAAGTTGATGGAATTGAGTGGAATTTCAAAATATAAATTTAAATTTTTTGAAATTAATGTATTTTTTTAAAATTTAATTTTATTAGTATAAAAATAGAAAGTTAATTATGGAATCGAACTATTAATTGATTTCAAATAATTATTTCTGGAATGTGGATTCAAATGGTTCTGATAGAAAGTGTTGGATTTTATCATGGAAAAGAATTATTTTTATTGAAAAATTTTTTTAATAAAAAATTTGATTATTTGAAATGTATAATGGGAATAATTTTATTTTGAGAATTTTTAAAATTAATTTCCTGTCATTTTTTTAAATATATTATATACAATACATAGGTAGTTAGTGAGTTATTAGATAACACTCCTTGATTTACATTATTACCAAACATAAATGTAACATGTCACATCCTTGACAGGATGATGATGAATTCCACATGACCCATGTTGAAGTGGTCATGTATATATATATATATCCATGTCACCTTGAGTGTGAATAATCCTATAACATGGAACTATGATAACCTTTTAGGCATATAACAATGTTTCTATCATGGTTATATTTTAAATGAATATATGACATTATTGTAATCAATTTTAATATTATTAGGAATTTATATTATATATTTTATATAATATTTTTTATTAATCTGTTTGAGAATTATTTTGTAAATTTCTATATGAAGCTTTTTTAAAATGCTTTCCATCATTTTTAATGTCATGAATGATTAGTTTAAATATGATTTTTGAAATTCAGAACCTATTTAATAAAAATTTTATCTTGGTTACATTGTCAATTAATCATTAGAATATAATATGGGTTCCATTGGAAGACACTACTGGTCTATTATCTTACATCTTATGTGTACGATTGGGAGTTTATCAAATTTACCCTTCTATGTTTGAGTAGGGATAACGAAATAGTTTCAGGTGGTTCTTTCTATTAATTAGTGGACTTGGACAGTTGCATCTATTGGGACATGGGATAATTTCATAGTATTGTTATGGTACTTTTTTACTATATTTTATTTTTTATAATTATTGGGATTCTTGTACACTAATCGCTATCACTTTTATGTTTTATCCAAATTTTCGTGTTCATTTTCTTACACATTTTTTTAAAAAATAATTCCCACATTCTGTTTGTATCATTCCAGGTGAGCGTCTCCATTCAATGGTGAATGGAAATGCCCTTAGGGCCATGGATGGAATGCCTTGGTTATCATGTTACTGGGGTACATGGTATGGTTACTAATAATGTGGTATAAGATATTATTTATGAGCTTCTTGTCTTGATGTCAGTTTTCATTTTTATAATCCTATCTAAACTAATGAGGTAGTTTCAATTGAGTGTTTTTCTAACTCTCACCACAAAAAACCTTATGTCACTATGGTATTTTTGGAAATATGAATTCAGGATTAGATCTATAATTTTTCTTACTTTTTATTTGGATAGATTAAAATCTAAATATTGTGTTCTTTTATTTGGGATTGGATTACCTTGTTACATTGTTTGATTGTTAATATGTTATCTTATTTACTATTTGTTGATGTTGTGTAGCATCATACCTTCGAGAAGATACTCTAATTGGATATAAGAGGATGGTGTTATGGAAACCCACTAAGAAATTTCACTTTTTGAAATGAATATGTATGATTTGATCGTGAGTAATATCCATGATCTGGGAAAGAAACCACCACAAGCTCCCAATTAGGCTCCAACTGTGAAACCTCAAAGTGATTATATATAGAACCATTCTCATAAACTACTTCAATAGATTCCAGATAAGTTAAATGTATTAAATTAACCTCCAGAGGATGTGTAATTATTGAAGTATATAGAGCATTTTTTGGGTTTTGGAGAAACCTGATTATATCATGGTTTAATGAGCCACTTTAATGCTTGAAAGACCAAGAATGAAATGGAGAGGAATGATGCTAACTATAAACAAGCATGAGGGAATACAGTGGAAAGACATCAAAGTCCTTCTAATTGACCAATTGTATCTAGAGACAATGATGTTCTGCTGGATGTGATGTTTTTCAAGCATAAACAAGATGACACAACCATGGCAGAGTATACAAACCATTTTTATGATCATTTGATGTTACCAACTAAGATAGTATCAAATGCTATGATGCAGTATTGATTGGTATTGTAGGGAATATGATCTAATATCAATTAGTAGGTTTTTCTCTCAAGCTTCTTTCTTATAATAAATTGCTGGATAGATAACTTTTGATAGATATTGGGTTGGCTGCCATGTCCGAGTGTCAAATGTTTTTTTCTCCCAATGGAGGTACTGGTTCATTCAAAGGAAAGTGGAATCATGATTTTTATTAGGGTCATTTTTATACTAGTTTTTTCCAAAATTAAAATAGTTCCTAAAATATATCTTTTAATTTTTTCAGGAGTGTGGAAATCTGGTGAACTCTAAGAGGGGTTTTGCGGAGGCACTAAAGATATGTGTCTCCTACAAATTCCTGACTCACTTATACAAGTAATTCTATGTTTATTCCATTTCACGTAGTGGCCAGAGATCAAAAAAATGTTTTAAAAATGTGGTTAAATTTTACGATTAAATAGTAAATAGGTTCAAGCCATAGGTATCAAGAATAAATATTCTTCGTGCAGTGGAATCTTCTCCAGATAAAGCCAATATAGGATTAGTGACTATAATATGTCACATTACACTAACTTCATCATTAGTGACTTTATTATTTTTTAGTAGTTCATCTCCATCATTTATTTCAACCCATATTTTCTATATTCTAAACCATCCTATGATACATTTTCTTATGTAATGGATAATACTATACAAAATGGTATGAAGAGAGATCATGGTCTCTAAAGTATAGCTTGTGTTTTTTTCTCAATCATATTTCATGCATTCTTAGAGTTTTTTTGTTCTTAATATGAAACCGATTGACATCATATTCCGTATTGATTAGATCACTCCAACTAAATCATAAATTGATTTTTATCTTTGATGGGTATCCATTAAAAAACCTGATGGTGTGTTTCGTGTCTTCCAAGGAGATTGTGACCCAAGTTCATGTAGATCTATATCTTCATTTATGGATCCAGATAAGGGGATAACTATGATTTCTTTTGATCTAGATCGAGATTCATTGAGTAGAGATCTCCCTCTAGTTTTCATCCTGATTGACAACATATTCCCTTCTAAATTCTATGGTTTTCCATCAGTAATGGAGGAAAATTTTTCAATCAACATAGTGTCTAGTAATCAACTAGTATATATTTCATCTTACAACATGGAACTAGATATAATTAAGGAGGTGAAGACTATGTTGTAATATTTTTATGATAAAGGATTTATAAACATGATATTTTCACCATGGGCGACACCTATACTATTTTCTAAAAAAGATTATGAACCACTCCACTGATCTGTAGATTACTAAAAAATCAATCGAGTTATGGTAATGATCATGTATCGTTTTCCATAGACTGATGATCAATTTGATTAGTTGAAAGGGGACATATAGTTCATGATGATTGATCTGTAGTATGTATTCCATTAGTTGAGGATAAAATATTCTGATATTCTATAAACTACCTTTCGGAGAAGGTATAGTCATTATGAGTAAACTATCATTCCATTTGTAAAAACAATTCTCTTTTAGATTCAATTGATTTAATAAACATGATTTTCCATGAGTAACATGAACCTTTTTTGGTAGTCTTTTTCGGTGAAATCATACCTTACTCATTGAACGATAAGGATTATGTGTGTCATCTGAGAGCTATTCTAAAATTGTTGATAAATTTCAAACAGTAATCCATGTTTTTTATATATGATATATGAATTGGAGAGGCGAAATTAATGGGACAGGTGGTGTAAAAATAGAGAATATTATAATATCCTAGGAAGGATATGGCTATTTTGAAATTGTAGAAACCAAAAAATGTTTTTGAGATTTGAATATTCTTCGGTCTATCTAGGAATTACCTATGATTTTTAAGGAATTATTAATGTTGGCTTCTCCAATATTGGCTTTGAATTAGTAGGGACAAATGTATTCCTGGGAATAAATGTGTTAGAGTTCTTTTGTTGAACTAAAATTTACATTTACAAAAAATGGGGGTCGACACTTCTAGAGTCTAGGTAGGAAAATGTGGTCTTTTTTATGCAAATGGTTTTTGGTTATTATATATTATTCTCCATGGTGGTCTTTATGTAGTTTATGGTTGTCATCGTCTTAGGAAGCTTGGGATGAATTATCCGACCCACGACCACGAACATGAAGATGTGATGCATGTTCGTAAAATTTTTTGAACTACAATTACTGAGAATGGTTTACTCTATATTTAGGCAATTGGATAATGAGATATATCTTTTCTAAAAATTAATTGAATCTCCACCAGAGATTTTGAGTGGAATAATTTCACTCTTCTAATTTCTACATCCCCTATACCCTGTAGAAATCAAATGTCATTATAGTTTCCTTGAGTAGGAATCATATGACCAATGAAGTGAAGGAATAATATGAAGCGTGTAAAATAATGGGTTTACATACATAGTTTCATATTGGTGTCTAAAAATTATGATCATAGATTTATATGGCTAGTGTTTTATTATTGACCACTACACTGAAGATGATTCTTCAGTAATATCAACTTGATAATGGGTTTCACATCATTGAGGACATTTTTTGGTTCGTAGATAATTCATGATTGGACATTCCCCATCGAGGGAATTCTATGCTATCATAAAATATTTTTGTGATGCTATAGTTAAGGAAACATATTATGCGGGATTGATAAAATTTATATCGGGCAGTGCACATAAGAACCAAAAATATTTTCTATGACATTTGAATTTTTCACTGGGGGACATGTATGAGGTGAGGCATGTGGAATGTTTCTCTAATTTTTATACATCTTAACAGGTCAAGAAAGATAACATGAGGACATCACCATTACATCAACCACTTACATTAAAAAAATTTAAGAGGGGTGATATTTCATAGAATTATATGTTTGGGATTCTATGTACCTAGTGAAAAAAGAATGTGATATGGATCATGATCTATTGGATAACAAAATTGACTCACGTTATAACCATATGTGATATAACCAATGGTGAAGAGTTTTGTAAATATCAATTTGAAAGGGAATTGTTTCATTGTGTTCTATGTTATATAGTCTTGCAGAGGGATACTTGGAAGAAATCTAATTTGTTTAAAGTCATTTAAGATGAAATAGGATATCAGGTTCGTTTGAACATGATATAAAATCCACAATCTAAGAATCATGCCGGAATAGCTATAAAAATTATTTAGGATATGATTTGTTATTTTTGTTCTCGACTTTGGCGGGGCTTGCTATGATCATTTGAGGAAAATTTTACTTTAATAATAACAATAGCTAATATTCTATGATCAAAATTTCCCATTTTAAAGCCTTATATATCTTCCATAAAGATATCCATTGTATTTTTTGTGGATCGATGAATGTTCATTTATTGGATAATGGTTGGTTCAAGAGAATATATCAATGATTAAATAGATTCTTCATCGGATGTTTATGTAATAGAGAAGAGGTAAATCTTATGTTGATTATCATCATAGACCATTAGATTTTTCAATTTCTGAATTTGTGTTCTTGAATGTTTCATCCTGCTTGGGTCAAAGATGATATAAGAGCCAAAGGAATCATGCCACTCAATTTGTGGATCTTTTTGAGGTTGATGAGAAAGATAGAAAACATTGTTATCATTTATAACTTTCAATGAATCTGATATATATACATAACATTTTTCATGTATATGAATTATGAATGTATTTATCTGATCAATCTTATATTCTGACCTAGAGTAATTTTGAAGCTAAATATGATTTATCCATTACTAAACGACTATTCAAGATAGTTGATTATGAAATAAATTTATGTTGTTGGATGTTGATACCTTTGGTGTTAGTGTTATGTTATCACAATTTTGATTTTCCTAAGATGTGGGTGAGGAAGGAACTAATGAGAGAGTAGTGGCCTCATTTTTTGTCATGGAAGCTTCCACATAAACTTTCATGGAACAACAAATTTCTATGCGGTGGACAATGTAACATTTTGTTAATGCTATCAGGTATTCAAAAACCAATTTTTTACCATTATTCTTTTTGGGGTTGTTTTAGGGTTATTTTGGGGAAAACATTGTTACTTTTGGATTTCATTGCAAGTTCCCGGTTGGTGTTTGATTTTCCCAAACCATGTTTCATTTCAATAGAAACCCTGAAAACCCAGATAGTATGGTTTTGTATGGAGAGAACATGAATAGAAATAACATACACCAATATAGTGAAAACCAACGACCTAGAAAAAAAGGGTGTATGTCCAGGGCACATGGTTTGGTCTTACCATGCAGCCCTTCCCAGCTAATAGTGCATATGGGATTTCTAATCTGAATTATTAACTTTAAAAGACTTGAAACCCTTGTTTTGACGACCCGATGAGAGAAAATATAACTCTGATGTTTTTTTCTTTAGGATATCCCATGATAAATATTTGGACCTTTTAAACCCTCCCATAAATTGATCCAATCTTGGGAAACGATGTCCAATCCTCTCCCAATTAGTTTGTACTTCTCAATTTTATTCTCCCACAATCTATCTTCTCCTCAATAGGGTTTGGTTGTTCTCCATTTTCTTACATGATATAGTTTCCCTTATTATGGATATTAGAACTAGGTTTTTCTCATTGGTCCTTATATTTATCATTCTTCATTAATGAATCCTATTTATTAGTTGTGATTCGAGTTTTCCAAATCCAAAGGACGATAGTTCTGTTTTGATTAGCCAATTTAATTAACACAAAATTGCATGACTTGATTAAATTTATTTAAATTGAATGTATGGTATTTTATTTTTATTCAATTGAATTTTTTATAACCCCAATTCCACTGAATTTTGGGAATTATATTTGGAATTTTTATTTTTGTCATAAAATTTGGAAAACCTCCCAATTTCATTTGAATTGGGGATTAATTGTGATAACGATGGAATTTTGATGGAATCTAAATTTTTGAATATAAATTTGTTAATTTTAAGTATTATAAATATATATATGAATTAAAATGGTGAAATGGAATTGTGAATTGATTTTGAATTCTTATTGTTGAAAATGGATCGAATTGGTTTTTGATAGAAATGATTAGTGTTTATGTTAGAAGATGAATGTCTTTTTATTAAAACCCCATTTAGGTTTTTAAATTAACAATATAAATATTTAAAATGGGGAATGGGATGAATTATAGTTTTTCCATTCATAAAATAAATTTCCAATCCTTGATTTTTAATTTGAGAACATGAAATCATTATTTTGTTAGTGTGCTATTGGACATCACTCTATGTTACAACATTTCAAAACATAAATAAATCACGTTGTATCCCTAATAGGATAGTGATGAAGTCCCCCTATCCAAATTTCAATGGGGAATGTGTTTGCACATATTTACATGCCACTTTCAGTTTGTGGAGTCTTATAGGAAAGAACTATCAGTAATTTTTATACATATGACCACATTTCCTACTTATTTGTATTTAAAATAAATATACTCTATTATGGTAAACTGATTTACATGCTTTGTGAATTTATATTAAATTATTCATATAAAATGTTATATTAATCATTTTTTGGAAAATAATTAAAAAATTGAAATTGCAAACTATTATTTAAAATTATTTCTATAATTTTAATGTAAAGCTGATTTGTTTAAATACAATTTTGAAAATAAAAACCGATTTAGATAAAATTTAACAACATTATTTGGTTAATTAATTATTGTAAACTATTATGGAATCTATTTTGAGATGACAAATGTATTTAATCTCTAACCCTACCGGTTCGTTCAGAAGTTTGTAGATTTCATCCTTCCATGTTTGAGAAGGGGTAAGAAACCACATTGATGTGGTAGTAGCTACTGATCTGTTGACTTATAGTGTTGCATCCATTGGGTCTTAGTAATTTTACATTCATATTTTTTGGTACATTTTTTATGTTTTTAGCGTTGTTTATAAATCTTTGTCTATTGATACACTTGTCCCAATAGAGTATAACTGGTATTCATATTTTCTTGTTTATCTTCTTCTAAAAAGTCCTTAAAAAAATTGTTCCCATTTACTTTTTGTGTTATACCAAGTGCTACTCAGAAAACCATGGAGATTTAGGATATAGGTTTATCCATTTTAGTAATAAATTAGTTATCAGGTTACCAGTAAGCCCATGCTAGTTGATGACATTTGTGGTTTTTTTAATGTTTAGTGTGGTTAATTATTTTGCAACAAATTGTAAATAATAAAAACATGAAAATAAAAAAAAATTACAACTGATTAATATACATTTTTGCGATAATATAAAATAGTTTAAAATAAATAAATTTTTATTTATATGCAAAATATCTAGGATATCTATCATTACTTCTTCATTTCCTTTACCAAATATTATACCTTCTGAAATCATTTTGAAAAATATTAGACGAGCAAAAAAGATCAATATCATATAAAAAAATAAAATGTTTAATTCATAAAAAAATGAAAACTCATGAATTATTTTCCATTGCATAAATAATTTGTTTTCGATGTAAATAAAAAAATTCATAGGAAAAATAGACATTTTTCTAAAGGAACCCCTTTGAAACCCAAATATTGGAATTAAAAATTATTTTTGGTGTCAGATATCATAATAATAATAATAATCATTCAAAACTCTTTTAGTTAGAATAATCATATATACAACACATAATAAAATATCTACCCACTGCATTTGATATCTATAATGGGGATAGTCCTTCTAATTTTCTATATCTGGATCACCCAATTATAATGAGTTATAATGGGTATTAAACCTTCATATAAACTATATATGGTTCCCAAGTGACTTATAACGGGGATCATCAATTTCTATAAGTTTAATTGGAATTACCCATTTCATAATATTATAATGCACTATATAACTGATGAAATATATTAATCATAAAAACATATAAAAATGCTTTTTCACATATGAAAAACTCTTTTAATAAATTAAAATATTCTTTGAAAACCCAATTTTTCAAAACCAAATAACCATTATAACTGAAAATTGTTCTTCAAATAAAATACCGAAAAACTAAAACATGGGAATACAATAAGTAATACTTATTTTCTTGAAAAGGGATATATGAAGAAAATAACAGTCACTATGGTGGAAAAGTCATTCATTCCATGTATGTTATGAATTTAACATCCCTTTTATCATTTATCTAAATGTTACATTCAAAATAAGTAAAGTGATACCATTATGAAAACAATTTATATAATGTAATGAAAAATAAAATAAAATTTATAAATTTATTTCATTGATAAAAATAGTTACTAAAATTATTTTTAAAACATGGACACAGAAGAGAAGGAGTGTTTGTGGTAAATTCATTAAAATATTATTTTTTATGAAAAATTTTATTATCACATGGGAAACACTTGAATCATAATACCTAAGAAAAATTTTGAATAAAATTAATAATATGTGATTAAAATAGATAAATTAATGATATAAAATGTCAATGGGGACAGTATATACACCTTATAAACGAATATTATTTCATGAAACAAAAAAATATATTAATTAAATAAAAATATACTATATCCCTTAAAATGAGTCTAATTCACCTAGTGTGACTTTATCATCCAAAATAATAATATTTTGTTAATTTTTTCGAAATTCATAATAAATTTTTTATTTTTTATTATTACATTTATTTCACTTACTATCAAGTTATATATGATTACATAATCAAAGATGTTTATGTTGAATATTTTGAATATACTCAGTTTTTTTGTCAAACTGAATTTTGTTGGTTGACTATAGTCTACAAGGTCAATATTTAAACCTATAAAGATTAATAGCGAATTAATTATAAGATTTATACCAATGTTATAAATTTTAAATCCATCATGAATGATGTTTTTGAAAAAAGGACCTACAATACGATCACAATGACAATTGGCCATACGTACGCCTAAGTAACATTTACATTATTCAATTGTCATTATAGAATGAAGGTATGTAATATTTTACCCATAAATAAAAATTATTATATAAGAAAAAACCCATTTTTTATAATATTTAATTATATATATTAAATTTTTAATGCGGGGATGAAATAATAATAACACCGCTTCAAGGAGGAGGTAGTCCAAATGTAAATGAATGGCAATATCCATTTTTGAGTGTGTGAAAATGTAAGAAAAAAAGATATATATATATTATATTCTAAGGAATATAATGTTTTAATTATTGTAATTATGATTTCATTTTTATCATATATATTTATTATTTTTAACCGTTTTACCTGACATGAAATGTGTATGTGAAAAATTATTGACATTACTTCGCAAGACTGTAGTCCTCTAACACTGATGCATCGTTATTTTATCTCTTACATATCAAATATAAAGGGTATATATTTTGTAATGAATCAAGAGGTATGATTATATTATAAATATCATATATATAAAATATATACATATTCATATTTAACTATGAAATTTTACAATGTAAAAATGAATCACATCGATTCACGATGCGATAGTCCTCTATTCCCATGCACGTTGATTTTCTGACCCATTTTATCGAGGTTTGTCTAGGTAAATGTAAATAATATAAACCATTTTATAATATGCAAAATTCCTTGTTTATTATATCCTAATTATATATTAATTGTTTAAGTATATGGATAAGGTAATAAAATAAAGACATATGTGGAAGAACATTTCTTCTTCTTTAGGTATAATCTTTTTGGATTTAAATTATCCCTTCCCAGGATGGATTTATTCCAAAAATAGTGTTTTTTAGGTAATAGAGGGGATTTTGTGGGATATGTTTCAGTTTTTTGGATAATAATTGATTGAGAGGTGTGAATAATAAATTATGGTGAATACCCTTTTCTTAAAGAGGAGGATAGACCTTCTTGTAAATACTTGAATGTATTCACTTTTTGAAGGTCCCACACACCCAATTCCATTGAAAAATTTAAATAATAAATATAATTATCATGAATATTATATATATTTTTTAAATAGAAAAATTATAATTTTGATAATTATTTTTAATAAAAGTCCATGTAATGCACAAAAACAATATTTTAACCATGACTACGATAATAAAGTATTATCCTATTTAGGGGCCCATATATTCATTATAAAAGATAAATTAGTTCCCTATTGGATACTATTTTATATTTATTAACATTTAAAAATTAATTAGTGAATGATATGATTGTTTTTTAATATTAACCATGTAATAAAATATCATTTACTAAATGTCAATATTAGTTTCATCTTAAACATTATTAATTAAATATACAACAAAAATATCAATACATTGATGGAATTTAAATCCATTATATGATCTCCTATGAAACCTTACATATTAATCTATATATTTAAAGTAAATAAATAATTCATTCATTTTTTATCAGAGTATATATTTTCCGAATCATTTATTTTCGTTATTTACTAACTAAATAATTATTGCAATAGTGTTTCATAATTACTGTATGTCACTGCATCATCTATAAAAATTATAAATAAATTATTATGATGATAAAATATCTTTTATAATAAAATTTAATATTTACAATTGTACCAATGTTTTATTTTCCTATTAAAAGCCATTATATTTTTAAAATCAAGGGAGGTGTCTTTTTTTCCATATCATTTACGTAACTTATTATATTGGTATCTTTCCTATAAATGTATCCTGCTAACAGTAAAAAATATATAATAAGGTTAAAAGTGTTATATATATCTATAAATTGGTGTTTTAAAAGTTTGTATTTTATTTTATTTCTTTTATTATAAATTTAGCCACTATGTAAACTCGTTTTTACCTTAACCACTATAATTAATTATAACAGTTTAAGATTAAAATTATTGTAAAAAATTATGATGGGGATATTATAGAATATATATTTTTATTATTCCAAATACATAATATATTTTTTCCAATTATATTAACGAAAATATAAAAATTTAATTTAAAATTAATTCCACACCCGTGGCATGATTTCAAAGATTTAAAGTAAAAATATCCAAAACATTACTATATTTTTATTTCAAAAGTCAATAAAAATTGTTAGAATGACATATATTTTATGAATATATATATATTTTTCATATTTTATTTCCGGAAAATAATTTCAAAATATAATTTAATATAATAAATTATTTTGGTAAAATTGTAGTTTTCAATTAAAATATAGTATATTTGAGTATTGATTATATAATAAGTCATCTTTGAAAGATACAAAAACTTCACCCTAATAAAATTTTTATATTGAAATTTCAAAAATGTATTTTCTTTTTTAATATCAAAATAATAATATTTTTAAAATGGTTTTTTAAAATAATTCCACCATAAACTATGAAAAAAAGTTTTTTTAAAAAAATATAGTTTTAATCATAAAATTTGATTTTTAATTTATTGTTTAGAAAAAAATAGGTTGTGTTATAAAAACAAGAATTAATATATTACATTTGAATTTCATTAATATAAACCAGAAAGTGTAATTTTTTAAATTTATTGTTATAAATCAATCTTTATCACCAATACACATTTTCTTCGAAAAATATTTTCTTTTATTTTCAAAACACTTTTATTTTCATTTCTAATTAATTGGTCACCAAATCATTCATCATATATACATGTGTAAAATGTTTTTTTTAAATATCCTCTTAATAAAAGATAATGGGATATACAACAGTCATATATAGTAACATATAACTCGGTTTCTAATTTGGATTTCATATGTGGGAATGGAGGGAAAACATAAAAAACTGATGAGAAATGTACTACATAGATCATAAGAAACTGAATGATCAATTGAAAGATAAGTGTTTGAAAACTATATATTTTTATTATTTAAAAGTATGAATGTTCATTAGAATTGATGGTACTGGGATCAAATTTTCATTCATGATCCTTTCCCTGAGATGAGGAATTATCTTTTAATCTAGACTAATAGAATTTGTTAATATACTTACATGGTGAGTATAATTTATACCATTAAAAACATTCCACCCCAAAATCATAATATATTAATGTTGAGTAATGAAGAATATTATTTATTTCAATAATAAAGTAATAAAATTAATTTTAAATAACCAAATGACCATAAAAGGAATAACATGGAATCACACCCATCCATAGATATTAATCCAAAACAAAATGGTTTCCACAATATAATTCCCAAATGAATAATTCATTATAAATTAATTATCAAATATCAATAGAAATTCCCATTATTCAAACCAATTCAGTAAATAGATAAATATCATTTCAATTTTTTGAGAAATTCCATATATTTTTTGAATCCAAAATTTTAGAATGATTTGATCTTATATTTTTTCATGTAAAATCAACTGTAATTTTCAAAATATATTCCTGAATGTTTTTAAAATAAACCTAATATTTTTCAATAAAAATTTCATAATAAAAATTTAATCATCTAGTACTGTAATATGAGAAACAATATTTTCATCCTTTGTTATAGGATCTATCCTTAACTCCTTAGTAGATGGGATGGGTTGTTACAATGCCTTTGGATTTCTTTTTTTTAAACATAAAAAATAATTTATATACAAATAAAAAAATGTTGATACGAGGGAAAAAATAATCAACCCTAACAAAATTATCTTAAAAATATCATTAATTAATTTAATATCCCATATTTTAAATCCTTATTTCAATGCCAAATAATTTTAAAATACATCCATCATTATTCGTGTATTCCTTTGATGGTATCCAAAACTATTAAGATAAAGTCACATGAAAACACTCAAATCAACATTGTTATTTAAATTTTTCCATGATAGAAAAATTTAGTTCCATACTATAAGAATTGTATAATCTTGAGTATTGATTCAATAATTTTTTAGATTATATTTTATGGATATTATAGGATTAAAATTTTAGAGAATTAGGTCATAACTCATTTATTGTAAAACCATCAATTTCATTGTGTATACATCAAATTATAATACATATTTTCCATAATATTAATTTTTATAAAATAAATCCTGAAATGTTTTCATTGAAACCCTCCATAACATCCAACTTGAATTCCTCATTTCAATTAACCATCCTTAAAAATTTTTGAAATCATTTTAAAAACATGGGATGAGTACAATAGAACAGTAAAGTATACAAAAGAAAGAAAACTATTAGATAAGTATAATTACCCAATCCAAAGAAATATTTATGTAACATTGAATTTAAATTTTAATGTATTCATAAACCCCCCATTTTTAATAATAATGTTTTGGATTCTTTTCGAGTAGATCCACGTTGAAAATTTAAATTCTCAGAAATTTCAAGGCTACGTCATGGTTAGCGCATGGATTACAAAAATTGTGCACCTTATTAGAGAAAACCATGAATTCCAATGTAGCGAGGTTTTTGAGTATTAAATAATGGTTTTCAATATAATAACCCTATTAGTTGAAATATGGTCACTCATTTAAAATGGGTACAGATCACGACAACATGGTTTGGTCAAACCATGTGTGGGTGCCTAAAAAATAATGTATATTATTTTTTAAGAGATCTGAAAATTTATAAAAATTTAATTAACCACTATTATTGGAAACAAATGGACCTCCTTAGAGACAACTAATAAAACCCAAACGTTAGATCTCATACGGAGGATTCTTTTCCACTCAAACACCTCCCTTATGTGATCTGAACCTATGTGAAAATCGATGTATCCTCTTGTGGTCAGTTTATTTTTTCCATTATAGATCTCTCTAAATCTCTCTCTATATCCATAGTTTTACATGGATATTTTTTTATGAAAATGATACCCTCTATTTTTGGGATCTTAAACAAATGTTTTATTTCCATTTTTGAGATCATCATTATTAATGGATAAATCAAATTTCGGTTTTGGTCTTGCAAGATCCATGGATTTTGACAGGTGGTTCCATTATGATGAAATATTTATATGAAACCTAATTTCATTTTTTTAATTTTAAATTGATTTAATTTAAATACAGTTGTTTGAATTTGGATTACATGGATTTAAATTACCTTCTGGAAAACCTAAATTACTTTGAATTTGGGTTTCTTATGAAAATGTGTATTTTTGAATGGAATTGAAAATTATATAGATTTCAATTGTTTAATTTTAATTTTTGTTTTAATGAAAATTTAATCAAATAAATTATTAATTTTAATTGTGGAATTTGTTTTGATGAAAGGTAATTAAAAACAAAAATTCTAGTGAATTAGGGGTTTGTGATTATATTAATGGAATTATATGAAAATTAAATTAGAAGATTTAATTGTAAAATGGATTAGGAATGTGTTGGAATTGGTTTCAAATCATTTTTTGTGAAATAAGAAATTAAATAGTTTGATGGAAACCTTAGGGATTCATCTTGGTAAAATGGGATGTTTTTTTATTAAAACCCTATTATTGTTTTACAGAGGATATATGAATATTTGAAATGGGGGATGTGATTCTATTTTATTTTAATCATTCTAGAAATTAATTTCCCATCATTGGGTATACTTGATAATATGCAGGGATTAGGTAGATACTGTGTTATATTGGACAACACATTTTCACTTAAAATGTTATAAAACATCATACCATCACATACTCATTCCTCTGGTGACAGTGGTGATTCCCTGTAACACCCCAATCTTTCATGATACGTTTCCATTTGAGTAATGCAATAACTTTCACTATATGCAACATGGAGTTTTAGCACACCACGTCCAATCAAACTAGCTGTTATGAATAGTAATACACACTTGTTAAATTTTTTTACATTTTAATCTTCTAAATGGACTTCATTTTTTTGGAATATCATTTTAGCTAAGGGTAAAATTATTGTAATTTTCTGAAAACATTCAATTTTTTATGAATAGTGAAAACACTAAATTATTGTTTAAAATATACATTTTATTTGAATAATTATTTATTTTATATAATATATTTTATGTAAAAATAGTTATATAAAATATATGTTTAATTAAATTTAGTGGAGTTATTTTATAATGAAATTATATGTATAAGATTTTATTGAACTTCTTACCATCTTTTACCCTCATTCTAGGCACATTTAAAAATTTGCATAAAACGTAATTTTATCGCTTCTGTGAATTCAATTGCAAATATTTGAGAGACACGGTTGACATCAATATGTAAAATATGGTTTAATTGTATGAAAATCATTTTTGGTGATTTGTAAATTTTGAATCTTATTTACAAAGGTTAAAATTAAATTGCATAATTAAAGGGGAAAATGATATTATAATTTCCCTAACACATGTACTAATGTTGTTGAATAAGTTTACTTCAACCAAAATAAATTTATGAATAATATAAGATCCTTTTTGTCAAATTGGATTAGATTATGGCATTTATTATTATTTTTTTCAAAGAAAAGTTAAAAGTGTTAAGTTCAGTATTTAATAACTAATACATTTTTAATATAAGGTTATACATAAGATAAATTCAACTCTAAATATTCATTAGTTGGATAAAAATATTTCCTACATAATGGTTTTTTATTTATGATTTTTAGAAATTTTATAATTTAATATATTTGTGACATAATGATGATGCAGAAATTATCGTATTATTGATATATTTAAAAATTGATATTAAAAATATCCAAATAAACATTAATTGATGGTTTTGATGAATTATACTTATTTTCAAGGATAATATTACAAATTAGGTAAGATTAAATAAAATTTTCACATTGATACAGTTTTTATGAATTTCACCAAAACTAAATACCAATTAGTGTCAATAATGACATAATTGAGTTTTATAAACAAATACAATATTATTAATTGATATAAAATTCATAAAAATATAAGGTTCAGAAAAAGGACTTATATAAGAATAGATATATCAATAATTAAGCACTTGGTGTTCTCTTGGATTTTTATAATATGTTTATTTACCATTTATTATAATAATACTATAATATAGGGTAAAAGTTAAACAATTATACCTAGAGTTAAATCTAAAAGATAAGGTTAATATGGTGACCTAGACCTATCAAAAACATATTTATTGAGTGGTTTTAGATAAATCCCCACCATATCCTATAATTAAATCCTTTTTGAGAAATTATAAATTGAATATGATTGTATAATAAAATAATATTTCAATATTTTGATAAAGTGACTGTCACTTCTCTTATAAATGGGTACTTCCCCTACTCTAAAAATCCCACCTCCAAAGCTAGTTTATTTGGCCAAAATCATCTCAAATATCCTCCTGACTACACTCACATAGACCTAGAGTCCTTTATTTGATAAAAAATCCAACCTATGGAGCCCTATTGATCAACTCAAAAGGAAATGCCAGAAAAAATGTAATAATTTCACCACATCTTTCAAAGTTCTTTTCTTCTTCCACATCTTATTTTTGTTGTTGATTCCATAATAAAATAATAAATCCAGTACCTTATACATACTGTGATGTTATTATAAATATTTTAGGACCATATAAAATATTCTATACATCCTATAAATGACAAGTCACCATACATGCATACGTACGGCTTACTGTCTCCACGTTGTGGTGTTGTTTGTTATTAAAACACAGTATTATTTGGTGGCTATAATAACGAGTATAATTGATGAAAATAATAAATATAAAATGTTAATTATTATTTATATATGATATAACATCCAAATTCATATGATTTTACCAACAATATAATGATATAGTCGCTCATACAAATGTACTGATTACCTTCTCCACAAACACGATGAGATTAATTCCCCATTATAACCCTTCAAACATAATGTTCATTTTATGATTCAAAATAAGGTTTAAGAACTTATTATCATTATTGATATGAATCGAATACATCCTATCCATAAAAAACATGGCTTTTGTAACAAAACATATAAAAGAAAATGAATAATTTAACACATGAAAAAATGATACTACTAAAATATTATTAACAAAAATATATTAAGAAATCATATATGAAATAATATTTTTGTATGTGGTTCTTGTATAATATAATAAAAATTATTTAAATATTATAAATTATTTTAACATTCTCTCTATCAATTGAAATTACAAGGTAAGGGTTAATTATAAAATTTCATCATTCTATGAGGTTGTTTATACGTGAGTATCTACTGGGACCTCTTTATCATCCACATCCATATTTATTAAAAATGTATTTCAAAACATTTTTACTATTTAAAATAATATATCTTAAAGTAATTTATACCCATTTTTTCTTTTTATAAAATTTTTATAAAGTAGTCCTTCTATTTTTTTCAAAACAAGTTCCTTTACAACCTTTTAGAGAAAAATTAAAGAACGTTTTTATCATTAACAGCGAGTGTAGCTATTTTTTACCTTTATAACACCTACAAAGCATCCCATAAAACATAATAAGATTATTTTAAAATTAAGAAGTTTTAATTTATAATTATGTTCTTTTTAAATGATTTCAAAATAGAAAGAGATATTTCTCTCAAACAGTTTTTATTTCATCTATGTTCACATAATTTGATTGATTTTATACTTGTTTGATGTTGATTTATTATGATAAAATATTTCATATTGTATTGAAGGTTTTGTGATGTGTTTGACTATGGATGTGCAATTTTTATAACATTCATGGTTTAGGGTTAAAATATTTTTATTTCATATGCTAGTTCTAATATGAATGTTTAGATTATGTTTCATCCTTTTCATATGAAGAATACAATGGACTTAGTATATTACAGGTATCCCTCAATATCTCCTCGATGCACCAGTATGTCTCATAATACAAACTAGTGTCTTGGCACAAGGCCTTTAAAAATCGTATTTTTATTCTTGGCACGAGGCCCTTACTATGTGGTTATTACGTTTTGTATTATAAATTCCATCATCACAAAATTGGCTATTTATATTACATTTGAGTATTCGACTAGTAGAATATCTATTTGAATGTGTAAATATAATTATTTGATTTATCAAAGCGATATTTTGATGATGTTTATGTATAAACTGATTGTGTTTTAGTCATACACATTGTCCAATGTGTTTATGCTTATTTATGATAGTTTCTACTATATTGTTATCCTTACTAAGAACCTAAGATCACCCCATTCTTTGTTTTATTTTTCCAAGGATGTGAAGAAGTATATTATTACCAACTTGCATAGATATTCTAGGGGATATTAATATCATCAAAGGAAAAATGTTTTTGTTGTTTTTCATTTTAAAATGATATGTAAAATATAATTTTATATCTGTTACATCAAAGGATACTAAATTGATTGGTCTTTCAGGATTTGATCCCTTGTGATAATGCCAATGTAATGTAATAATGCAACAACTCTGGGTAACTAGGATCAGGTAATTATAGTTGGTATCAATGGATATTTAGTACAAACCATGGAATATATATTTAGGAAAACATTGATTAGAGAACATTACCCAAAGATAGACTTTGAGGATTTGTAAAAAAGAACTTCCTAGAATATTGTTAATGTAGAGATTTTGTGCATTTTCCAAGAAATAAATCAATATCGAGAAATGATCAGGACGAGGCTAATTTGTAATTGATGTACCTAGGAGTGAAAATTCTCATAATGAGTTTTGGGGTTGACCCGAGGAATCCAGGTACATGACAAGGGGAAATTCTGCACTCTTGGTTACGACACTCCAAGGGGATATGCTTAGGATAATTCAAATTTTCATTACAGAACATTAAAATGGATTTATGAGTAAATAACTCCTCAATGAAAACATTTTGTTATGATTATTGAATATATGCATAAACTGTTTAATTTATATTAAGTATTTTACTAGTTTGAAATTTGTATTACAATTAAAAAACTAATCTGTAGATACAGTAGTCTGAAATGGAACCAAGTGGAAGGAATTGAAACGGTTTCAATGCATGTAATCCATATAGGGATTGAACTCATACTCAAGATAATTATAGTGGAGATAGTGATGCAACCAGTTCTGAAAAACTTATAACCGTACTAGGACAACTCACTTAGTTTATGAATAATAACTTTACCTGTATAGAGCACCCTGATCCACAAAGAAGAGATCAATATAAGACCGCTTCCTAAGAAAACATCCACCAACATTAAATGGGACTAAAAATCCATTTGTAGCTAAGCAATGAATAATATCCATAGAGAAAATATATCATTCTTTGGTAGTAGCGAAAAGGAAAAAGTGTTTATGGTAGTTCATAGCCTTACGGGAGATATAGATCAATGGTAGTCATTAATTCAATACACAATGGAAGATGAAGAAGTATATGATATTTAGTAAAGGTAGTTTAAATATCTTTTCATAAAAAATACATTTTTTGTGACCATCAAGTGGATATAGAATGACAATTTTTGAGTTTGAGGAAAAAAAGGATGATAATGTTGCAAATTGCAACGCCCCGACCCCAGCTACCCAGAGTCGGTGCGTTACTTCGTAACATTGGCATGATCACAAAAGATCAAGTCTCGAAAGACCGATTAGTTTAGTAGCCTTGGAAACACTAGATAAATTCGTAAACGTTACATTACATCATAAAGTGAAAAACTACAATAACAAAGTCTCCATAGTCCACAATCATATCTTCTTCAGACTATCCCTGCAGGTCATTCATAAAATACATCTTCACATCCTGGAAAAATATTAAAACATTGAAAGGGGTGAGCTCAGATGCTCAGAAAGGTTAACAATATAGCGGAAGCTTTCATAAATAAACATTAACATTTAAGGCAATGTATAACTAAAATAAAAGCCTTTTAAACTTGAACTTCAACATAATATGGCAAAAGTAAAATGAGATAATGCTATTCACTTCTTCACATTGATATTCTACTGGTCGAATAATCACATGAAAAATCAATAACCACTTTCATAATGAGGGAATGTATAATGCCAGACATTCTGAAACATTTTGTCAAGGGCTCGGCCAAGACGTCTAAAATGATTAAGGCCTCGGCCAAAACCATAAATCAAATTGGGAAAGGGCCTCGGCCAATTCCACGTCTAGTTGTCTCATGAGACCTACCGATGCATTCGAGGAGCTATAGTGGGCTCCACCCGTCACTTATTAAGTCCAATACATTCCTTATATGAATAGGTTTAAACATATCATAAACCATAACATAATCGTATCACATAAAACATGCATAAAGGAAACATAACATTTCAACATTTCAAACAGAAGATATCAATACAACACATTGATATAATAAAAACGCTTTCAAAACCATTTTCAATACCAAAATAAAAGAAAGTTAGATCTTTTTTTTTATTTTTCATTGAAAAAAATATGGCTTGTAGAGGAAGCCGAAACTCAAATAATGGTCACAGCAGAGGAGAAGTCATTGTCGCCGCATAAGTACGGAAAGAAAAACATTCCCTTTTGTCGTTTAGAAAAACGCTTCGTATAAAAATATTCCTTTTGAATAAACGTAAAAGTCAAAGGGGTTTATACACCGTATAAATGAAATTTGTGTATAAAACAAAATATGCCTGAATGAAAGGAGATTGAGACGAAGTCCTTAAAAAGATTTTTTTTAAAATGAAATAGATATATTATGTGTATTCACTATATGTACACATAAATAAAGTACAAATACAATATAGGACATAATAATATCATGACGTAATTTGAAAGTACGAGATTAACCCAAAGAATTGAAGTTGGGTTAAGAAGTTCCCTTACAAAGATCATTTTCTAAATAAAATAGATCTATTATGTGTATTCACTATAATTACACATAAAGAAAGTACAACTACAAGATAGGACATAATAATATCATGACATAATTTGAAAGTAGGAGATTTACCCAAAGAATTGAAGTTGGGTTAAGAAGTTCCCGTACCTTGTGTCTGACTTGACTCAACCATTCTTTAACCTCCTGAATAATAAACTAGAGTTAATATCTACCTTATTAAGAACCATTTTAAATTTCATTATCCTTTTTATATCACTTATTACAATGATATGAACATTATGTAATTATTTAAGTTAATAACGGTCGTTTTGTTGATCTTTGGTACTTGAGTCAACAATAAACTTCTTATAATTACAAGTTGTTTATGTGGTAGAATATCAATTATCTCCAGAATTATATTCATGATTTTGATGTCATATATATCATATATATCCAGTATATACATTCATTTATAATATTACGTAACATTTAGAGGTAAGAAATGAAATGCACTGTTCATGGAGACGGTAAGCCGTACGTACGCATGAACGCTACTTTCATTTCTATTTCATATTTAATGGAATGAAATCATAATTATATAAAGGTATAATATTGTTCCAGTATAATATCATATATAATATCATTTACTCCATCCTTTATACATCCCACATATGGCATTAACGATTCACATCACTTTGAGGGGGCGGTAGTCCGCACTTCCTAAAATGAAATTATCGAGGTTTACCCATAATGGAAATCATAAAGTATGCCATAAATGAGAAATACAGAATCATAAGTAAAACATAAACATATTATATATATTATATAAAAATATTGACATCTTAATGGCCACCTTTGAAGGTGTTATATGAGTGTTGAACAATCATCATTTCGTGAGGCAGAAATTCGCCATCCACAGAAACCGTATGTTCATTAACCATTAGATGTAGGTGTGTGTAAGTGTAGATCTAATCCTTCTTATAACAACATAATAGTATATTGAGGATACTGGTGTTGTTACAAAAGAAATTAATAAAAAGAGTTTAGGGGGTTGGAGAAGAAAAATAAACCAAAACAACATTAGAGAAGTCATTACCTCAAAATCGGGTAACTCTTCTTGATTTGAGCCAAAGGCTTACCTGGGAAGCGTTCTTCCCAAAGTGAGGCTTCTAGGAGTAAGAGAGGGATGTTGGGAGAGTATTTGGGCAGAGGTTGGCCGAGCCAAATGGTTCGAATGTGTGAATAAGGTGGGAGAGGTGGGGGCCTTTTATAAGTGGAGAGGAGGGGCTCTTTTGGAAAGATTGAAATGTTACATTATTACACAATGCTTTTCGGATTCTAAAGGTCCCACACTTATATAATTCGAGGATAAGGTGATAAGGGTTCGAAATATCCTCATCCAATTGGCTTTGGAAAAGTGTAAGCCTTTGATTTTGCATTATCTTCCCATTTTATTTAAATCGTTAAATAATGAGGTCATCGCTGCATCATCATGATGTCATAAATAATTTAATTTATTTAATGTATAAAAATTATAAAAAAAATATTATGATGTAGGAAATCTTTTTAGATTTCTAATGAATATTTATAATCAAAATTTGGACTTGTGTAACCCCACTTAAAAACTGATTTAGTAAAACAACTCATGTTTGTGTCAATTTAATTTTAACATTAAATAAATATATATTAATGTCATTTTCCAACTAAAGTGGCTCCATGGGGTCCCCAAGTTGACCCATGGGTTGTATTGGTCGGCCATGAATCATCCAATAGGATTATGACAAGTGTCATGCTCATCTCATATTATTATAACATTATTTGTACCTTAAACTACACTAATTACATCTAATCGCGATTAAGAACTTATAAGTTACTATTCACCAAAAAATTATTTTAATCCCATTGAACCAAATTTTACTTCTTAATGACAACCATGTATGTCGGATTTTTGAAAATCAAATCACAGAAGTGGTAATATTTCATTTAAACGAAAAATCAGTTATTTAACTACCACTTAGTGGTTTCACTATTCATCAAAAATTGATGTTTTTCAGAACAATGCCAAAATATCACCCTAAGCTATAATTGATATTCCGAATTCAAAAATGATGTCTATTTTTCAAAATTCCAAAAATATAAGTTTCATTAATTAATTTTATAATCAATTCCCGCTGTCACAACAAATAGCGTGTTTTTAAGAAACAATTTATATCAAAAGATTGGCAATTGTTTATGTCCAATTTCAACGTTAAATTAATTCTAATGACCACCATTGGATAAAATGGTAAAAATATATTCTAATTATACTTTAAAACCACTAAATAGTATAATTTATCACAATAAATTATTTTGATTAAAAAAGTTGTTTTAAGTATTTTTCACTATTCATAAAAAAATTGGAAGTTCTCAGAAAGTTACAAAAAATTCAACATATGCTAATTTCAATATTAGGAATACAAAAATGAAGTCCATTTTGAAATATAAAATTTTTATAAATTTAAAAAGTGGTTATTACTATTCATAACGGCTACTTTGATTAGCCGCGGTGTTTTAGAACTCGAAGTTGCGTACAATGCAAGCCATTGCATTATTGAATGAGAAGCGTATAGTGGAAGCTCGGGGTGTTACATTCTCCCCTCCTTCAATAAATTGCGTCCTCACAATTTGAAATTTTTCTTGGAAAATAAAATGTTGAAAAGAGAAAATACCTTTGAGGAAAGCCCACATCAGAAATAAGGTTAATAAATATATAACATTAAAAGAAAGCAAGATAAGTACAAAGGTCACCCTAGATATCCCATACTAGGATTATATGAAAATATGGATATGGAAGAAAAACAAACCAACAAGGTCTGATGGAGAGTTGTAGAAAACCGGATTAGGAGAAAGTTAACAATAAGAAAATCACAAACTTGTGATTGGTTAAACGGTCATTGAAGTTGGAAAAGTTAACCGACAACATTTTTGTTTTAAGTTACCTTTTATAATGTTGAGGAATTTATTTAGGAGATTTACTAAGAATGTAAGGGAATATACTTACTTGTTATGTATACTTTCATTCGTTAATAATTTTTTACCACAAACCCAACTTTTACTCCAAATGGTAATGGAACTCAAAAATATTCTATTTATCCTAATTATATAAGGTTACAAATGTTAAAACATACCATTTAGATTAGTAAAACTATTTTGTAATAACCAGGGACTTCCTGTAGGCTAGTGGTAGGAAATAAAGGCTTGTCGCACTATGATTGTGGGTTCGATTCCTCCAGCTTTGTCCGACGCGACGGGTTATGCCCCACCCTGCAGGTTGTCCTTTTCCTAAAAATATAGTACTATACTATTCCAAAAATAATCTTCATAAATGTTTTAACCTTAAACAATACTATCCAAAGATCAACTTAATCCACTCCAACCTTTATAGTTATCCAAAATACCTCTGTCCAGACTTTCTCTAAAAGGTCTCTTAATTCCAAAATCAATTTATCAGATTCCCCAAACAAAGTAAAGTTTCTCTTATTGTCACATACTAAAAATATGATTACCTTCATCATATTAACTCTTTAAAGAAAACAACATGTACTACAGTAAAATCCTTATATATATATCACATTATTTTTATAACCATAATCTAGTTGTTGATTCCAAAAACACAAATACAATAATTATTCTGCTTCAACTGTAGTAACATCATAAGATTGGCCTTGATCCCTTGGCCTTTTCTGAGGTAAGTTTCCTTGACACTTAGGACATTCATTTTCATAATGACCCATTTCTCTACAATTGTAGCATTCAACTTTGACAGCCTCTTTCTTTACCTTGCAATCACGAGCCTGGTGACCCTTTTCTCCACATTTATAACAAACTCCCATTCCTTTTAGGCACGTACCAGGGTGATTCTTCCAACAATTATCACATAATGGAAAATCCTTCTTTCCCTTTTTACCTTTATCTGTCTCTTGTTCCACCGTTCTATTCTTCTCTTGCTTTACTTTGTTGTCATAATACTTAGAGAATTCCTTTTCTGTCTTGATAGCACACGAGACAATATCTTCGTATGATGAGAAGTACTGTGATACTAAAGCTCGACGGAGAAATGGTTTTAACCCATCAAAGAAACGATCAATCTTACTCCTTGGGTTACGTATATAATCGGCAGCATGCCTCGCTAATTTTGTAAAGTTAGCCTCATATTTTGCGACATTCTCATCCTCCTTCTGCCTCAGACTCAGAAATTGCCTTTCCATATCTGCTCGATGGTCACGAGGAAAGTATTTTTCTAAGAAAATCTCTTTGAACTCCCTCCATTCCATATTCGATACGTCATCATCTTCCTTTGTGTTTTGAATCAGCGACCACCACTGATCGGAATCTCCAGTGAGGCGGTAAACTGCCATGAAAACCTTCTCCCTTTCACTACTCCCCAATGCATGGAATATTTTCTCTAAGGAATTTATCCATTGCTCAGCTACTATAGGATTTGTACTCCCATTGAAGGTTGGTGGTTGTTGCCTCATGAAGCGGTCTAACATTGATCCTCCAAGTTGCGGATCAGGGTGCTCCATACGAGTAAGGTTATTATTCATAACCTGAGTGAGTTGTCCCAGTACGGTGAGAAGCTGATCAGCACCAGTTGTATCACTAGCTCCACCATAATTATCTTGAGCAGGAGGGCAATCCCTACACGGAGTGCTTGCATTGATACGGTTTCCATTACTTCCACTAGGTGCCATTTCTAAACAATGGCATAAACTAGATTAGTTTATGAAATAAAATACATAATTCCATATTTGTAAAATACTTTACATAAATTGAACTATTTATGGATATAATCAATAATCATAAAAAGAAATGTTTCCTTTGAGGAAGTATATACTCATAACCCTTCGTAGTGGTTTGTAAAGAAAATGAGAATTATCCAAATCATATCCCCCGGGAGTGTCGTAACCAAGAGTGCAGCAAGGCCCGTTGTCGTGCACCAGTTCCCATTCGAGTCTAGCTCAAAGCGGTGTTTTTGGGTTTTACCCCTAGGTACATCTGTGCCAGAGCCGCCTCTACCTGCTCGTATCCAGACAGGGATGTATTGCTCGGAAAACTCACAACATCTCTTCAATAACAAAATTCTAGGAAGTTCTTCTATACTAATCCTCAAAGTCTATCTTTGGGCTATGTGCTCTAATCAGAGTTTATCTAAATCTAGCTTCCAAGGTTAGTACTAAACTGCCTCTGATACCAACTGTAATGCCCCGACCCCAGCTACCTAGAGTCAGTGCGTTACTTCGTAACATTGGCATGATCACAAAAGATCAAGTCTCGAAAGACCGATTAGTTTAGTAGCCTTGGAAACACTAGATACATTCGTAAATGTTACATTACATCATAAAGTGAAAAACTACAATAACAAAGTCTCCATAGTCCACAATCATATCCTCTTCTGACTATCCCTGCAGGTCATTCATAAAATACTTCTTCACATCCTGGAAAAATATTAAAACATTGAAAGGGGTGAGCTCAGATGCTCAGTAAGGTTAACAATATAGCGGAAGCTTTCATAAATAAACATTAACATTTAAGGCAATGTATAACTAAAATAAAAGCCTTTTAAACTTGAACTTCAACATAATATGGAAAAAGTAAAATGAGATAATGCCATTCACTTCTTCACATGGATATTCTACTGGTCGAATAATCACATGCAAAATCAATAACCACTTTCATAATGAGGGAATGTATAATGCCAGACATTCTGAAACATTTTGTCAAGGCCTCGGCCAAGACGTCTAAAATGATTAAGGTCTCTGCCAAAACCATAAATCAAATTGGGAAAGGGCCTCGGCCAATTCCACGTCTAGTTGTCTCATGAGACCTACCGATGCATTCGAGGAGCTATAGCGGGCTCCACCCGTCACTTATTAAGTCCAATACATTCCTCATATGAATAGGTTTAAACATATCATAAACCATAACATAATCGTATCACATAAAACATGCATAAAGGAAACATAACATTTCCATATTTCAAACACAAGATATCAATACAACACATTGATATAATAAAAATGCTTTCAAAACCATTTTCAATACCAAAATAAAAGAAAGTTAAAACTTTGTATTTATTTTTCATTGAAAAAAATATGGCTTGTAGAGGAAGCCAAAACTCAAATAATGGTCATGGCGGAGGAGAAGTCGTTGTCGCCGCATAAGTACGGAAAGAAAAACATTCCCTATTGTCGTTTAGCAAAACTCTTCGTATAAAAAGATTCCTTTTGAATAAACGTAAAAGTCAAAGGGGTTTATACACCGTATAAATGAAATTTGTGTATAAAACAAAATATGCCTGAATGAAAGGAGATTGAGACGAAGTCCTTAAAAAGATCGTTTTTAAAATAAAATAGATATATTATGTGTATTCACTATATGTACACATAAATAAAGTACAAATACAATATAGGACATAATAATATCATGACGTAATTTGAAAGTAGGAGATTAACCCAAAGAATTGAAGTTGGGTTAAGAAGTTCCCTTACAAAGATCATTTTCTAAATAAAATAGATCTATTATGTGTATTCACTATAATTACACATAAAGAAAGTACAACTACAAGATAGGACATAATAATATCATGACGTAATTTGAAAGTAGGAGATTAACCCAAAGAATTGAAGTTGGGTTAAGAAGTTCCCCTACCTTGTGTCTGACTTGACTCAACCATTCTTTAACCTATTGAATAATAAACTAGAGTTAATATCTACATTATTAAGAACCATTTTCAATTGCATTATCCTTTTTATATCACTTATTACAATGATATGAACATTATGTAATTATTTAAGTTAATAACGGTCGTTTTGTTGATCTTTGGTACTTGAGTCAACAATAAACTTCTTATAATTACAAGTTGTTTATGTGGTAGAATATCCATTATCTCCAGAATTATATTCATGATTTAGATGTCATATATGTCATATATATCCAGTATATACATTCATTTATAATATTACGTAACATTTAGAGGTAAGAAATGAAATGCACCGTTCATGGAGACGGTAAGCCGTACGTACGCATGAACGCTACTTTCATTTCTATTTCATATTTAATGGAATGAAATCATAATTATATAAAGGTATAATATAGTTCCAGTATAATATCATATATAATATCATTTACTCCATCCTTTATACATCCCACATATGGTATTAACGATTCACATCACTTTGAGGGGGCGGTAGTCCGCACTTCCTAAAATGAAATTATCGCGTTTTACCCATAATGGAAATCATAAAGTATGTCATAAATGAGAAATACAGAGGCATAAGTAAAACATAAACATATTATATATATTATATAAAAATAGTTACATCTTAATGGCCACCTTTGAAGGTGTTATATGAGTGTTGAACAATCATCGTTTCGTGAGGCAGAAATTCGCCATCCACAGAAACCGTATGTTCATTAACCATTAGATGTAGGTGTGTGTAAGTGTAGCTCGAATCCTTCTTATAACAACATACTAGTATATTTAGTATACTGGTGTTGTTACAAAAGAAATGAATAAAAAGATTTTAGGGGGTTGGAGAAGAAAAATAAACTAAAACAACATTAGAGAAGACATTACCTCAAAATCGGGTAACTCTTTTTGATTTGAGCCAAAGGCTTCCTTGGGAAGCGTTCTTCCCAAAGTGAGGCTTCTAGGAGTAATAGAGGGATGTTGGGAGAGTATTTGGGTGGAGTTTGGCCGAGCCAAATGGCTTGAAGGTGTGAATAAGGTGGGAGAGGTGGGGGCCTTTTATAAGTGGAGAGGAGGGGCTCTTTTGGAAAGATTGAAATGTTACATTATTACACAATTCTTTTCGGATTATAAAGGTCCCACACTTATATAATTCGAGGCTAAGGTGATAAGGGTTATAAATCTCCTCATCCAATTGGCTTTGGACAAGTGTAAGCCTTGGATTTTGCATTATCTTCCCATTTTATTTAAATCGTTAAATAATGAGGTCATCGCTGCATCATCATGATGTCATAAATAATTTAATTTATTTAATGTCTAAAAATTATAAAATAAATATTATGATGTAGGAAATATTTTTAGCTTTCTAATGAATATTTATAATCAAAATTTGGACTTGTATAACCCCACTTAAAAACTGTTTTAGTAAAACAACTCATGTTTGTGTCAATTTAATTTTAACATTAAATAAATATATATTAATGTCATTTTCCAACTAAAGTGGCTCCATGGGGTCCCCAAGTTGACCCATGGGTTGTCTTGGTCGGCCATGACTCATCCAATAGGATTAGGACAAGTTTCATGCTCATCTCGTATTATTATAACATTATTTGTACCTTAAACTACACTAATTACCTCTAATCGCGATTAAGAACTTAAAAGTTACTATTCACCAAAAAATTATTTTAATCCCATTGAACCACATTTTACTTCTTAATGACAACCATGTATGTCGGATTTTTGAAAATCAAATCACAGAAGTGGTAATATTTCATTTAAACGAAAAATCAGTTATTTAACTACCACTTAGTGGTTTCACTATTCATCAAAAATTGAAGTTTTTCAGAACAATGCCAAAATATCACCCTAAGCTATAATTGATATTCTAAATTCAAAAATGATGTCTATTTTACAAAATTCCAAAAATATAAGTTGCATTAATTAATTTTATAATCAATTCCCGCTGTCACAACAAATAGCGTGTTTTTAAGAAACCATTTATATCAAAAGATTGGCAATTGTTTATGTCCAATTTCAACGTTAAATTAATTCTAATGACCCCCATTGGATAAAATGGTAAAAATATATTCTAATTATACTTTAAAACCACTAAATAGTATAATTTATCACAATAAATTATTTTGATTAAAAAAGTTGTTTTAAGTATTTTTCACTATTCATAAAAAAATTGGAAGTTCTCAGAAAGTTACAAAAAATTCAACACAGGCTAATTTCAATATTAGGAATACAAAAATGAAGTCCATTTTGAAATATAAAATTTTTATAAATTTAAAGAGTGGTTATTACTATTCATAACTTCTACTTTGATTAGTCGCGGTGTTTTTGAACTCGAAGTTGCGTACAATGCAAGCCATTGCATTATTGAATGAGAAGCGTATCGTGGAAGCTCGGGGTGTTACACAAATAATGAGGCTAACTTTACTAGGTTATCATGGAATGCAACAGATTTTATATGTAACACATGGAGTAATATTTTTCTATTCATTGATAGGTTAAAACTAGTTCTCTCTCGAGCATTAGTCTCACAAGCCTTCACATCATAAGAAGATATTCTCTCACGTGCTATCAAGAATAAAAAAGAATTGCTTAAGTCATACGACTTTAAATCATAGTAAGAGAAGATGAGATCTGATAAAAACTCTAGAAATTAAAATAAGGCAAATAACGGAAAATTTTAATTTATATCCTGCAGTAAACGTTGGAGGAAACACCTCAGTACCATCATATAGGGAATGGGAATATATTACAAGTCTGGTGAAAAAGGCCACCAATATCGTGATTATAAGGGAAAGAAATATGCTATCAATGTTGAATGTAGTAGTTGTTGAGAACTGAGGAATTATGAAAATGATTTTCCAATTCACTATGAAAGCATACCTCAGAATAGGCCAACAGAGAAAGAACAAGCTTATAAGATCACTACTACCAAGGTTGAAGATCCGAATGACATGGTGGTAGGTAATTTAATGGTTTACTAAAATTTATCCAATGCATTATTTTATTCTGGTTCCTCGCATTGTTTCATATCATATCAGTTTTCTAAAAAATTAGACATTTACAATTTGATTTAACAAGGAATTTTTCAGTCAAAACTCATAAGGTAAGTATCGTTGCCAAATATTTTTGTGAATAAGTCCCCATTAAGGTATTTAAATTATTTTTATCTACTGATCTCATCATCATACTGATGATTGAACATGATATAATAATCAGTAGAGATTGGCTTTCGACCATGATGCAATGATAATTTGTAAGAAGATGGGGTTAAAATCTTCGACGATGATAATGAGTTCCATATCATGAGTGGAGAAACATCACCACCTGATTCATATCTAGATCCACCCCTAGAAGCTCTAATAAATTCAATTAATGTGAAGGATGTGATTGAAATAATTATTGGTGACAAAATAATTGTTCAAATAGAGTATGTACTTATTGTGCAAGAATATGTTGATGTGCATCCAAAGGATTTACCTGGACATCATCCAAAATGATAAATTGAGTTCCCCGTTTATTTAATTCCTTGTTCAAGGCCCCAATCGAAGAAACCTTATAGAATAGCCTCTATGGAATTAGTGATACTAAATAATAAACTAGATAAATTGAGTAATAAAGGATTTATTTGTCATAGGTTTTCTCCCTAGAGATTTCTTGTTCTTTTTTTGTTATGAAGAAAGATAGATCTATGGGGTTGTACATTTACTACAGCGATATCATTTCAATAATAAAAAAGAACAAGTATACCCGACTTCTCATTGATGATTTATTCAACTAACTTCATGATTTTAAATATTTTTTAATGATTGACCTTTGATCTGGATATCATCAGTTTTTTGTGAAGAAGGAAGACCTTCCTAAAACAACATTTCTAACCAAGTATAGGCATTACAATTTTACAGTAACGCCTTTAGGACTGAGTAATGTACCCTCTATTTTCATGAATCCAATGAATAGATTTTTTATGGAATATCTTGATGAATTTGTAGTGATATTTATTGATGATATAATGGTATAATAAAAAAGCTATGAAGATCATGAAAATCAATTGCACACTGTTCTAAAAACCTTCGGAAGAAATGATTTATATGGGGTGTTGGCAAGTGTGAATTTTGTCTTCAAGAAATTTATTTTCATGGCCATATTGTCTCTAAGGATGGAATCTATGTTGATCCTTCAAAGAACAAGGAAATCCAAAAATGGTTAGCAATGATGATTATCACTGAGTTACATCGTTTTATTGGTTTTTCATATTATTATTGGAGTTTTGTCAGGAATTTTGTGAGATTGGAAAACCCATTAACCAAGATCACATGTAAAGGGGTTAAATTTGTTTAGAAAAATTAGTGTGAAGAATTTTTTGAAGAACTGAAGAAAATATTAGTCTATTATCTTTTCTTAACACTACCATCGGGGAATGATGGGAATGTTATTTATAATGATTCTTCAATACAAGGACTTTGTTAAGTACTTATATAGAATGATAGGGATATTTTTTATGTATCATGATAGGTAACAATTCATGAATAAAATTATACCACTAATGATCTTATGTGAGTAGTTTTATTCTATACTTTGATGATATGGATACACTATCTCTATGGTGAATAGTGTGAGATATATACCGATCATAAGAGTTTGAATTATATTTTATCATATAAAGGACTCAATATGGGGGAAAATTAAGGCTTGAACTATTCAATTATTTTGATTTCACTATACACTACCACTTGGGGAAGAAAAATATGGTGGAAGATTCTTTGAGTAGAAATGCTATTGTAGTTTTGAAAAATATGAGAGTTGAAAATGATCCTATGATCAAGGATCTAGTAAATATAGATATGGGAATAATCATGGAAAGTGAAACAATAATACTTTTTCAAATGGTTACTAAAACATCATTAATAGAAAGGATAAATTTTTATCAGACTGATGATGAGGAGTTTCAAAAAAAATTAAAGCTGTGAATGAGGCGATATTGATCAACATCATATATGAAGATAGGATTTTGATATTTGCGAAGAGACTCCGTGTTTCCGATATACCATATCTAAAAAAGGAATTATTGGATGATGCTGATAGCTCCAATTTATCTATACACCTAGTAGAACAATGATGTATATAGATTTGAAAGAACATTTTTAGTGGGACAAAATGAAGAGAGAGATAGTTGATTATGTGTCAAGATGTTTCATTTATCAATAACTGATAGTTGGAAGACTACACCCTAGAGTAGTCATGCATCCTCTTTCCATGCCTGAGTAGAAATGGTATGAAATTACGATGGAATTTGCCTAGGGAAAACCAAATACTCCTAGAAAGAATGATGTAGTATGGGTCATTGTTTATTGTCATACCTAGTACGCACATTTTCAAGCTATAATAGAAGATTTACCACTTGACCATTTAGTAATACTATATAATAATGAAGTAGTAAGACTTCATAGAGTACTTATATCAATTTTTTCTAATCATGATCCCAGTTTTACATCAATATTCTATAAAAGTCTTCAGAAAGCCATAGATAATGAACATCGTTTGAGCACTTCCTTCCACCATCAAACTGATGGACAATCAGAACAGACTATTTAAACCTGTAGGAGACATGTTGAGATCTTCCTCACATGACTTTAAAGGTATGTGGAATCAATATTGACCTCTATTAGAATATTCCTATAACAATATATTCTATTAAATTATTTAGATGGAACCATATTAAGCATTATATGGAATGATATTTGGCAGAGAAACTTGTTGGGATGGTGTTGGTGAAAAAAACTCATAGGACCAGAACTTGTTGAGGAAATAATGGAAAATGTTAAGGTCATCCAAACCCACACCAAAGTAGCTCAATGTTGGAAAAAGAGCCATGCGGATAACCGAAGGAGTGATTTGTAATTTCAAGTAGGAGATCATGTTTTCATAATTGTATTTCCATGGATGTGTGTTTTACAAATTCGTATGAACGGTAAATTGAGTCCTCGGTACATAAAACCTTTCTAAATTCTAGAACAAATTGGAGTTATAGCTTACCATTTTGAAATTCCTCCATGTATCTCCAAAGATCATGATGTGTTCCAAATATTACAGGTGAGAAATTACATTCCAGACCCAATGCATGTACTCAGCTATGATAAAATTGTAATGGAACCTGATCTGTCTTATTTGTCATGTTATGGTCAAGATTCTAGATAACAAAGAACATGTTTTGATAAACCGGACGACTTGTATTGTAAATTTTCTTTGGAGAAATCATAATATGGAAGAGGCAACATGAGATCCTGGGGATCATATAATGATGAAATGCCAAAATCATTTTATGTAGTATTATTCTATAAATTTTGAGGACAAACTTTTTTTTATGTAGGGGACAATTTAACACCCCATGATTCAACGGTACGTTTCCCTTGGAATAATGAAATAGCTTTCACTATATGCAACATAGAGTTTTAGCACACTATGGCCAATCAAACAAGCCATTATGAATAGTAATACCCACTTTTTAAAATTTTTAAAATTTTATTTTTAGAAATGGACTTCATTTTTGGATTTGGAATATTAAAAGTATCTTTGGATGAATTTTAGGTATTTTTCTAAAAATATTCCATTTTTAATGAATAGAGAAAAACACAACGTTTTTGTTTGAAACATACATTTTATTTATATAATTATTTATTTTATTTAAATTTATTTTATGTCAAAATGGATACATAATACCTATATAAGTTCAATTTAATTCATTTGATTTATTATATAATATGATTTAATGTATAAAATATTATTGTACTTTTTATCGTCTTTTACCCACCTTCTAAGAAAATTATAAAATTTGGATAAAACATAATTTTACCAATTCAATTAAATAAATTTCTAAAATATGAGAAACTTGGTTTACATTAGTAAGTATAATTTGGTTCAATCGAATGTAAATAATTTTTGATGAATATTAACTTTTGAATTTTATTACCATGATTAAAAGTAATTCGGGTAATTAAAGATTGATATTATAAAATTTGGATAAAACATAATTTTACCAATTCAATTAAATGAATTTCTAAAATATGAGAAACTTGGTTTACATTAGTAAGTATAATTTGGTTCAATCGAATGTAATTAATTTTTGATGAATATTAACTTTTTAATTTTATTACCACGATTAAAAGTAATTCGGGTAATTAAAGATTGATAAATATCTAAATAAGTTGGGATAAAAGTGTGAAATTAAAAGATTAATAACTAAACCATTTTTAATATAACATTATACATAAGATAAATTGTACTATAAATATTAATTATAAATCCAAAAATAATAACGACATAATTTTATTTTATTTATAATTTTTAGATATTACATAATTAAATTAATTTATGACACAATGATGATGCAGTAATTACCTTACTATTGAATGATTAAAACATTGATATTATAAATATCTAAATAAATTTAAATTGATATTTTTGATGAATTCAACTAATTTTCTAGGTTTATATGATATTTTCAGACTGATTAAATAAATTTGTATCTAAGTGATAAATATTTTATGACTTTCACAATAAAAAATACCAAATAGTATCAATATTGTCAAAATTGAGTTTTCAAAATATATACTATATTATTAATTTATAAAATATATTTAAATATCTATGGTTTGGCCAAAAGAATAAGATAATATTAGATATATCAATAATTAATATCTTGGGGTTCACTTGGATTTTTATTGTATGCTTATTAACTATATATTATAATAATACAAGAATACATGGAAAAAGTTAAACTATTTAACAAAGATTTAAATCTAAAAGATAAGGTTAATACGGTGACTTAAACCTCTCTAAAACCAATTGGTTGAGATATTTTCAACACATCATAACCTTTTACTAGAAATAAATTATTTTGGAGACATTATAAACTGAATATGATTATACAAAAAAAATATTTCATGCTTTTCAAAAAGGGACCCTCACATCTCTTATAAAAGGGTACTTCCCCTTCTCTTAAAATCACATCTTTGAAGCCATTTGGCTTGGCCAAACTTTGCTCCTATATCCTCCCTACTATCCTAACGTCTTCCATGATTCCTTAATTTTATCATTAAGCCAACCTATGGATCCCTTTTGATCAACTCAAAAGGAAACACCCAAAGAAGAGGTAATAATTTCACCACCTCTTTCAAAGTAATTTTCTTCTCCCACTTTTTCTTTCTCTGTTGTTTCCATGAAAAAATAATAATTGTAGTTACATATTCACATTGTGATGTTAATATAAATATGGTTTGATCATATTCATTATTCTATGCATCCTATGAATGACCAGTTTCCATATGTGCGTTCATACGATGTACCATCTCCACGTCATTGTGTAGTTTGTTATTAAAACACCTTATTATTTGGATAGGTATAATAATGAGTATATTTTATGTAAATAATTAATATAACATGTTAATGATTTTTTATATATTATATATCAGCCTATTAAAAAGGTTAGTATAATCAATAGAAATATTTTATTTCTCGTACATAGGTACGGATTACCGTCTCCATGACCACGATGAGATTCATTCCTCTTCATAGCCATTCAAAAATAATGTTCAATTTACGATTAAAAATAATTTTAAAGAACATAGTATCATTTTTATATGAATCAAATATAGTATATCCATAAAAAACATGGATTATGTGACAAAACTGCAAAGGAAAATGAATTAGTTAAAAAAACAAAACAATGATACTACCGAATTATTATTAAGAAATAAATATTTGAAGATAATATATGTTATAATATTTATGTATTTTTTTATAATTTAATAACAATTACTTAACTATTATAATAGAGTTTAACATACCCCCAATCAAGTAATAATACAAGGTAAACGTTAATTCTACAATATCTTCATTATATGAGGTTGTTTATACATGAGTATCTACTGGGAACTCATTATCTTCAATATTTATGATTCTTACAAATTTATTTCATAAAATTTTTAGTATTTCCTAGAATATGGGTTAAATAAATTTATAATCTTGTTTTAATTTTTATAAAATTTTTATAAAGGATTCTTTCAATCGTTTTCCAAAAAAAGTACTTTATAACCGGTTAGACAAAATTAAGGAATTTTGTTTCCAACTTGTACGGTGGATAAGGATATTTTCCAGCAGTGTAACACCTTTAAAACATCCCTTACAATATTTTTAGAATATTTTCAAAATAAATATTTTCTTCTATAATTACTTTACTTTTAAATGACTTTAAAATAGAAAGAGATAATTTTCTCAAAGAGTTTTGAATTCATTTTTGTCAACCTCTTTGAGGGATCTTACACTTTTTTGAAGTTGATTTATTATTATACAATCATCCAAATTTTTTTGAAGGTTTTGTGACATGTTTGACTATGAATGTTATATTATTATACCATTCATGGTTTGTGGTTAAAATATTTCCATTTTCTATTATAGTTCTAATATGAATGTTTCAAATATGTTTCAACGTTTTCATATGAGGAATGAATTAGAATTATTAAGTGATAGGTGGAAACTACTACAAATACTTGATGCAATAGTAGTTCCAATGAGACTAACTAGTATCATGGAAAAGGCCTTTAAACAAATCTAATTTTTAGTATTGGCATGAGGGTTTGAGTATGTGGTTATGATTTCCAGTGTTATGAATTCTATTATTAGGAAATTAAATACGGATTTAACATGTGATTATTCAAATAGTATAATATCCATGTGAATATGTTAGTGGCATTATATTTTTAAACATTTCCATATTAATATGATGTTTAAGTTCAAATTTTTGGTGTTTTAGTCTTATAAATTTCTTTAAATGTTTATGCTTATTTATGAAATTTTCTGCTATATTGTTATCCTTACTGAGCTCATAAGCTCACCCCTTTCTGTGTTTTATTTTTTTCAATATGCAAATAAGTATATTATGACTGACATGAAGGGATAGTCTCAGGGATACAAATGTGTTCATATTAGACATTATTTTAGTTGTTTTTTATTTTATAAAATAATGATAAATATACTTAAGTATCTAGTAATTCTACGGCTACTAATCTGATCGGTCATTCGGGATTTGGTCCTTTGTGATCATTCCAATGTTATGTAATAAGGCACAGACTCTAGGTAACTAGTGTCGGGGCATTACTGTCCCCTTTTCCTTTGGCTCGACATGGGGTATGTATATCCCATCGATTTCACCGTGTTGGGTCCCTATAGCATGATATTATCATACATATTTGGAACATGACAATGTTACTCTTTTTTCTATATCAAATTTATATTCAATTGTCATAAACTATTTTTCATGCATTCAAAATTTATAAATTTTGTTTACAAAAATGTTTTAATTTAAAATATTTGTGAAAAAAGAAATTTCTATAAAGAACCTTTTTAAAAGGTTAATCTATCATTTTAAATTTATTTCCATCACATATAATATGAATAATACTTTCCAAAATTATTTAAATATTTTGAAATATAAGAATAATTTTATTAAATATTCTTTTTAAAGTCCACACCTTTTTTATTGAAAATTTAAAGAGCATTTTTGGTTAATTTGATATTGGAATATTGTTATGAAATATTCATGTAAAATATTATTAGAAATTTTCCCCACACACTAATTTCACCTTTGGATGTTTTTATACTATCACTTCGATGTTTTAGTACGGGAAATGAGCCTCTAAGAGGTGGATCTAGCGTTTGAAGGTTGGACTTGGTGATCATTTCCCTTTGCAAAATGGGTTGTTTTCAATATTTGGGTACTATTTTTTAGGGAATTGGTATTTATTTATTATATTAAATCAAATACATTCTCTCTATTGGTGGTTTATTTGATGTTCATAATGTCATGAATCTTTTACATCTAATTTTTTTGAGCCAAAACTGTTCCCACATTCAATTTGTACAATGCAAAGTGCTAGTTATCTAGCTGTGGGGAATAATAATTCCAATAGAGTTATGTAATGATCTTCTAAATTATTGGGTTACATGGGTACCTAGATTCGTTGGTGACGAAGTGGAATCATAGGAAGGTTACTCATTTTTCTGTTGTCAATATGCATTTTTAAAATATTTTTGGGACATAGAAGGTATATGCGATTGAGTGACTTCTATCTCACACCATTATTATCCATATGTATCATTATGTGGTAGGAGAAATATGTCTTGGGGAATAGTTATAGTTTTTTCACATTTTTGATTAGGATGTTTTCAAATAAAAATCATAGTTATTCTACTTTATGGGTTTAATTAATCTTTTTTGATATGTATGAGTGTAAATTGATGTCTTCTTTGTTGTCAGATAATGTTTTGTAGCATCATGATCTAGATTAAGCGTGAATATTTTACACAGGAGTAAGCTACTATTGATCCTTCGGAAGAGAATCTTCTCGTTGAAACAAATCTAGTTGGGCTGATCATGTGTTCTATACAAGATCTGGGAGACACACCACCTCTAGTTCACATTTATGTTCCAGCATTGGAACCATAGATGGATATTCACAAAGTAAGATCTCAAGAGTTCCTTCTCTAGAAGGCATCACCATTTAAAGGCTCAAATTATCCACAAGAGGATTATTAATGGTTAAGCAATTTGGAACACTTATTTGGGTTCTTGGAAACCTATGATGAGATAAATGGATTGTGTTCTACCTTCATGGTTGAATGATTGAGAAGAAGATTATGGAACAATATGGTGAGTATTAAGAAGCAAGAGAGATTAGTGTGAATGTACATTATTTTTATTTTAACCAGACATTTAAATCTAGAATCAATGTTGTTGTTTATGTCTTCAGAGTTCTGCAGACTTCAGCAGGTTGACAAGACCAAGATAGAGTATGCATACTGATTTACTGAGCTCTTGCATTTTCCCCTAGGATTTTCTCTAAGGAGAAGTTGAAGGATTTATAGTTCAAGTTTGTTCTTTTTCAAGATAATATTTAATAGGATTTCATAATAAAACTTTCTTCTCATGCATATGTAATAGATAGAGTGATGATGGTCAGATGGTCCTGGCTTGTAAGTCATGTGTTTTGGGAATTTCTTTCTCTCATAGTGGAAGTGTTCATTACTCTAAAGGATAGAGAAAATTTCATGATTCTCATGGAGGCTAATGATAATGGATTGTTTTAGACCACTTAAAGTTCCTATTATAGGTCTTTTCATCTGTTATAAGTGTATAAAACCATGAAAATCATATAGTTGTTTCACTAAGGCACCGAAGAACTGTGGATCCTACAGATGTTTGGGGAACGTATAGAGGTTTTGCCAATTATATTATATTATTTTCACTTTTAGGTGATCATAAAACCATTCTAAAACTTTTGTTTCATTAGATTCTTCATGTTCACAGAGGATCCAACCATAGTCTTCCAGAATGATGAAACATCACAACGTGGAAGAGTTTCTACTAGATGTGAATACGGGTCCGGAAACCATGAGAGGTACCATCACTATTTCTTATTCTTTAGTGACATATTTGTTTTATACTAGGGAATTTCATTCATTTATTTGAACCCATATTGTTATTCATATAACTTTTTAATGATGTTTTTTTCTTATGCAATGGATATTACAACACCCATTAGTATAAAGAGAGAGAATGGAATCCATAATCACAATTTTTTTTCTCTCTATAAAATGATTTTTTGCATGGATATTTCATGTTCTTGACATTAATACTATTGAAGTCATATTTAAGATGGATTATCTAATTTCCAATAAATCCATGATCATTTTTTTATCTTCAAAGGGAATCCTCTAATACACCTAGTGGTGTGACTTTTTTTTCAAGTACAATGACACACAATGTCGATCAGGGTTGTACCTTCTTATCAAGATTAGGGGAAAGTAATATTAGAATTTTAATTTTATCAGGAACAAGAATATATGTTTGGTGGTATACCTTTTTTTCATTGGGTTTCTGGATGTGTTTCCTTCTAGTTTCTCTAGTTTCCACTAGTAAGGGAGGATGATTTTTTTTATTGATTTAATAACTTGTACTCAAAAAGTTTTAATATGTTCATACAGAACGGCACTTGATGTGTTGAATGAGTTGAATTCATAGATGTAAAATATTATGGAGAAATTATATATTTCCCCAAGTGTGTCAGCTTGGGGGGACTAGTTCTCATTTCTATGAAAGCTGATAGATTACTATTTCTATGTGTTGATTATCAATATATCAATCGATTGATAGTAAATAACATATATATTTTTACACTAATTGATGATCTATTTGAATAGTTTAAAGGTAAAAATTAGTTCATCAAAATTGAAATTTTATATGGTCACCATCAAGTGAGTAAAAAAGAATCTAACATCTAGTAAACATCTTTTTTAATCATGTTGGACTATTATGAGTAAATGTCATTACCATAGACCAAAACAATGATTCTTTTATTTTCATCGTGTTAATGGAAATTAATTTCCATGTTAATCTAGATTATTTTTTAATATTATTTATGAATTAATTTCCTATTTATTCCGACACTGAGGAGGATCATGTTCATCATCTTAGAAAGGAACAAGGTTTTTTGAGAAATCAAAAAATTGTTTCCAAACTATTGAAATGAGATTTTTGAATTTTGGGTATGAAATTAAAGTTACAAGTGGTACATGATCAATGTATATTAGTTGGTCTTTTATAGTTTATATATTTTATAACATGATAACAACATCGATATTTCTTCAAGATTCATATATTCTTGGGCTTGGCACGATATTATCACTTGTTCGTTAAGGGCTTTTCAATGTTATCTTCTCTGACGACTTCTTTAAGTTAGAATGAGGTAAAGATAGATTTAAATGAAAAATCCATGGATTATTTTGTTGAGTAGGAGTTCCTTTTGAATATTCCTCTATTTTTTACTCTTCTATTAGCAATTAGGGATATGTGATCTTTTCTGATGTATTAGGTTTAGGTTGGGGATGCATTATTAAGAATGGAAATAATGTTGTTACCGATTGATCGTGTCTGCTTGTGCCACACGAAAAGAATTATCTAACCTAAGACCATGAAATCCAATCTGTGATGCATTCTTTGACGAGTTTGTATTATTACCTCTTGGGAGAAATGATTGCAATTATTCCAGAGAAGAAAAGTTTGAGTATTATCTTCTACAAAAAATATTTTAATCTCCACTAGACAATTTGGGTGGAATACATGTAGTCTTTCATTATTGAAATCACATATACACAATGGAAAGGTAATGTAATTTCAGATGATTTAGGTAGGAAACCTCTAGCTCAGGCCATGAAATAATCTTCAATAGAGTGGAATTTTATTTTACTCTTGTACAATTGCATGATGGAGTTCTTAAAGAAGGGGATGATGTGTCCTTGCCTAGTGTTAAGTTGGATTCCTCTCTTCTTGAAATGATTATCCAAGATCATCAACAACATGAACATTTCCATCATATCAGATAATCTCTTTATTATGGGGAGAAAATTTCCAAGTGGTTATTCTCCATATACAGTGTTTTATGTTATCTGAATCTCTATGTTCTAACATTATCATTAATAAATGATATGATGGTGAATTTTTATAACTTCCATTGGTATGTTCAGCTAGAAACCAATAATATGTTCTATGATATTGGGCAACAATTCTTCTGGACATGTGTGAGATGGGGCATTGCTTAGTTTTTCACTTATTTACTATACATGCCAGAAGGTGAAGGCTAAGTAGCAGAATCCATTGGCTTTTCTAAAGCAACTTATAGTCCCCACATGAGAGTGTGATTATATATCAATGGAAATTTAGGTTTTTCTACCTTGTACCTATACAATGTATAATTATATATTGATTGTGATCGAGAGCCTAAACATGTTAGCTTTCTTTACACCCATTCATGATACAACTAATGTTAATGAGATAAAAACTCTATATTTGAATGAAAATGTACATTTTCTTGGATTTCCTTCTATGATAATATTGGGATGAAATCATTGGTTCATTTATTTCTTTGGGAGAGGCATTTATGTGGCATTGGGATCTCACTTCCATTTGAGTATGGCAAACCATATGTAGTCAAATTGTCCAAACAATAGAAATAAATATTATTCAGGATATGATTCATGCTTGTGTTCTAGGCTTTGGTGGGTCTTGGGATAATCCCTTGGGACTAGTAGAGTTTTTATATAATAATAGTTAAAAATACATGATCAGAATGGCTCTATTTGAGGCTTTTAATGGTCTGCCTCAAAAATCTCTATTGTGTGGGAAATGTATTGGTGATTGTTCCATAGTCGGGTGTAGTATATTTAAAGATATGAAATTAATAAATTTTTTATTTAAAAAAAGATGTTACATCCCACATCAATTATATGTCTTATGGTAATAGTTTTCATAAACTATTGTAATTTTTAATAGTTGACTAAGGTTTCTAGAATGATTCTCCTAGGTTGGGTAATTAATGACTGAAACTGTTAGGAATGATTAGTCCCTGCTTTGGGGACATTTAGAGGTTGTTGAGGTGCAATGTAATGTTGCATACCATTTAGAAATTTTATCATAGCTAATGTTGATACATAACATGTTTTATGTGACCTAGCCCTATAAGATTCTATTTGATCCTTCTAATGTTCTGATCTAAACTGTTTTTGAAGATGAAATTGATTTATCTATGACTAAATGAACAATCAAGATAGTTGATTCTTATACTAATGTACTACATGGGAGGAACATACTTTTGGTTTATGTTCTCATAAAGAACATTTATTGTTCTCATGAGACATGGGAGAGGGAGGAACTAATGAGAGAGTAGTGGAATCATCTATTTGGAAAGGAATATTGTTTAATAGGATTTAAAGGGGTATAATGTTCTTATGTTGGGGGGATTTTAGAATTCCATTACTATTTTTAGGTATTCATAAAACCTGATTTGTTCTGATCATTGGTTAGCTTTCGTTTAGGGACTTTCCATGTTAAAAAATTAAATGTTTGGAATTTTCATGGCTATTTCACATTTCCTAAACTATTTGACAATACATGCCTCCAATAAGTAGAAACCATGCATCTCATTTAAAACATACCATAACTAGTTTTTATGAATTTCTGTAACTGTGTGGGTCTACATATGAAACCGTTAGTATATTATTTCACGAGATCTGAAATTTTATAAAAAATTCAAAACCCCCTGTTATTGGTCCCAGATAGAAAATTGTTAACCCAAATCAAATTTTATTAATCTTAAATCTCTCAAGGATGATTATTATACCCTTGGTCCCCTCTCAAATGTGATCCAAATCAAGGACAACATCAATCAACCATCTTCTGGTTAGTTTACGTCACATGTCACTGATCTCCCATGGTCTCCTTATTTCTCTATAGGGATCCAGGGATCTTCTATTTGATTTATGGGTATAATAACCTCAATTTTTGGTAATTAAATCTAGGTTTGATATTATTTTTCATGATCATTTTTCTTAATGGACAAATCCTATTTATGGCCTAGTGTTTTGAGATCTTAGGATTTCGGTGGGTGCTTTTGTTATGATGCCCAATTTATATTAACCATGATTTCATGGATTTAATTTCAATTAAATAAATTTACATTCATTTTTTTGTAATTATATTTTTCTGATTTCACATAGTTTTTGGAAAAATCCAATTCTAGTGAATTGGGGGTTTTGAGAAAATGGATTATTGGCATGAAATTAGAAATTTGCGTGATTTAAATTTTTTATTTTTATTTTTTTGTTGGTATTGAATCAATTAAATTGTTGAATTTAATTGTGGAATTGGTTTTGATTGAAGATTATGAAAACCAAAACTCTATTAAATTGGAGGTCTTTTATTAAATTGATAGAACTATTTGAAAATTAAATTATAGGATTTAATCGTGAAATGAAATTTGAAATTTCTTGAATTGGTTTCAAATAATTATTTTTTAAATAATTTCATAAAATGTTTTGTTAGAAACCATGTTTTTTTATCAGAATGAAAATGAACTCATTTGATTAAAAACCCATTTTTTGTATTTTAATAATAAGTTGTATTTTTGAAATGGGGGATAATAATTAATTGTATTTTAAGCTATCTTGAAATAGATTTCCCATCATTGTTTGTGCATAAGAACATGAAATCCTTAGGTAGTTAGTGGGCTATTATAGACGGCTCGTTATAACATACAAAATTATAAATCCTCAAATCAGCACATCATAATTCCTTAGGTGATGGTGATGATTCACTTTTACCATTGTCCTAAAGGGGATTTTTCACATACTTTTCATTTCATTGGGTTGGACCCCTTTTTCTAAAAAAATTTCTAACTATTTTTCAAATAGCCACACTTATTTATTGTTTTTATTTCAAATTTAAATTCCATTTTTATAATCTATTATACATGGCATGATAATTTTTATAAACCATTTTATATAAATGTTTTTATATTACACTTTTTTAAAAAATTACATTTTTGTAATGCACCATTTGCATACAGTTCATTCCATGTTCTTAAAAGTATTCACATTATATGTAAGGTGAAGCCACATTTTCTAAATTATCTCTATGATATAAAATATTAGAATAGTTTTTTAAAATTTTCATTATGAAATTAAAAACATACTTATATGAGAATTTAAATCATACTCTTAGTAAATTGGATATTTTAATAATGTTATAGAATATTTATGTGAATCTATAAAAACCACATATCATATCCCAGTTTTTTCCTTCGCGTATTCATGTTTAATATCATTCAATGTTTTATAAAGGGGAATTAATCCATTGTCCGTGGATGAAAGTATTAAACCTCATACATGGAATGTTGTGTCCTTTAGGACATCAGAAATTTTCCATGTTTTGGTACATTTGTATTATTACATTTATATTTAATCCTTTTTTGACATTAGGTATATTAATTTAATTGAATGATAATTTTTGAAATAAATACAATATTTTATCTTTTACTCTAGAATAATTTTATGAAAAATATTAAAACATTCAGTTTATATGATGCCAGATGCTTTTTTCCAGCCAATGGGGAACAAGAACACCCTTTGTGAAATATTATTACATGCTCAATTATCAGGGTACTAGGGTACATGGGATGGTTCATGAAAATTTACCTTTAAATCAATTATAATTGATAAAAATAATGAGAAAATTTTCATAAAAATAACAACACTTTTTTCCAATAAATCCTTTAAAACCCATATTATGTATGTAAAACTCCTTCTTGGGAAATTAGATAATCATATTCATAAAACCCAATCAATTTTTTTTTTAAAATTACCATAGATAAAAATTATTATATATTTATTAAACTATTAATTACATATCCATAATTGTGATCACACTTCAAATAAGCTATATCAGGGCCACCCTTTTCTCATAAGAAATAATGGGGTTAAACACATTTTGTAATATAAAACATGCTCATAGATAAGGTATAATAGATCTAAAACCATTGTATTATATGTTTTAAGATAACCTATTTCATATAATACTCATGTACCATATCATGAAAAACTCAATTTTATAATAAATCCAATTGAGAATCACCTTTTATCACACATGAAAATACATTCAAAAAATACCATTTTCTTTTAAAATCCCCATTATAAATTAAAAAACAACAAATTTCGTTGAAAAATAATTTCTCATACTAAAAAACCCAAAAATAGAAAGAGGTTTTTTAATTTTTATATATTTTAATTGGAATTTTGATATTAAAGTATATCCTCAATGGTAAAATTTTTTTGTTACCATGTAATTAAATAAAAAAGAATCTTTTTTTTAAATGTTCTATATAAAACTAGAAAATGATTACTTATTGAGACCACTGAAAAAAATTAAACTGATAAGCAATGTTATTTATAATTATTTTATATCAATATAATACCATAAATAAAATAATTTTTAAAACAATGACATGGAATAGAAATAGTGTTCGTGGTAAAAACATTAAAATATGATTTTATAAAAGAGAAGTCCCTTATCACACGGGATATAAACGAATAAAATTCACAATGAAATATTTACATTAAAAAAATGAAATATCATGAAAATAGATATATTCATTATATATAATTTCTATGGGGTTATAAATAATCCTAATATTAAAAAATTGTTTCATAACATCAAAAAATACCTAAATGGAAGAAAATTGAGATGAAGTCCCTTACCATGAGACTGATCCATCACGTGGGACATTATTTAAATAGATAATAAACTTCTATTAATTATTAACATTATTTTGATCCTTTTTTAATAGTATTATTACATTTTTCCCATATTGGTATGTTATATTAAATTATATAATGAATTACGTTAAATTGGATGTTTTGACTATATTTGATGTATGTGTCTAATGGATTGCAGTTTTTTCACCATTGTAATTGAGGTCATTATTTTAAATATCAAGAATAATAATAATTAAACAGTTACTATATTTATATTTAAATTATTCTTTTAAAATAAATCATGAAATATGGTTATGAAAAATTATCAAATGGTATAATCATGTAGATGGTGGGTCGTACGTATGCATTAGTAATGTTTCAATTTTTCAATGATTATCATGGAATGGAAATATATAATATTTATCTATAAATAATGACAATTAAATGATAAATACCCTAATATTTATTAATATATACATATATATATCATTATTGTGATGTGGTGATGAAAAAATATCACATCGCTTTAAGGAGGGGGTATTCCAAATGTCCATGAACAACGTTATGACTTTTTCATTATGTGAGAAGGTCATGATCAAAATGGTAAATTATATTTATATTAATATAATTATATAATTAATATCATATATGTTAATTATTATTACCCATGTTACCACCCATGTAATGTCTTAGTGAGAATTTTATCCCAATGCTCCATGAGAAGGTAGTTCACAATACGTACGAGGGAAGAAAACATATTCATTAAACAATTGAATATAAAATCGATATATATATATGATATAATGACTCTTTAGTTATAAATTTGAAACATATAACATATATAAACATTATATCCATTATCAAAACCATCTTTTCAATGGTTGTAATGTAAAAAATTAATGATGATGGTTCACAAGGCTATAAAATCACCATACAGATGAATAATGATTTTGAGACCCATTTGATGGATGTGGTTGTGTGTGTTTGTAGAATGCTAAAAAAATGTTATAACAGTATGTGTAAAATGTTATGGTTATTAGATCATCATTTTGTAAGAATAATTGGCTTATTTGGATAAGAAAATACAATTTAGATGTTTATTGAAGAACAATGCCTCTTCTATAGGTATATTCCTATTGTTATCGATGAACCCTACCTAGGTTATATATTATTCCAAATTGGATTATAGGATGAGGGGAGAAAATCTTGTGATTTATTCTGGAATTTATTGGTTGATCCCAATTGGTTTTTAGGTACGATGAACTGAGGGGAGAAAATCCCTTTTATAATTGATAAGAAGTGACATTCTTGTATACACCCAAAAATATTCACTATTGGGAGGACTCCCATACTTAATGCGCTTAAACATTTGACAAATAATGGATATTAGGGAATTTATTGTCAATACAAATATACATCACACAAAAATAACATCATTTCTATCATTTAATTCCTCAATCATTAATCTTACTCAATTTTACTATATTATATTTTTAAAATAGAAAATAAATTTCTAACCATTGTAATTTATCATTTAATAATATAATAATGAGATAATTATGTAAGAATCCAGATCATTTTTTCTAGTATGGATATTTATTTGAGATGTTTTTTAGGAAAAAGGAATATTTTTGAAATTTGTAATGTACACGCCTTGTACTCTCGAGTACACGTCATGTACCCGCATTCTGTGGGGTAATCGAGTTTTGGCTATGTTATAGTTGAGTACATGGCCATGTGGACTGCCTAAAGAAGGGGTTGGTTGGGTCTAGTACATGACATGAACATTAAATGAACACACAATGTAATTTTCTTTTAATTTAATTAATTAGACTTGGGTCATTCCTAATCTCCAAAACTTTTTTCTTCATCCTGAGTCATGTATAGGAGAACAACTTACACACAAGAATCTTTGAGCGCCTCACGTACCTCCATTCGTGCATTGATTTAGATGCCTCTAGTTGTGATGGATTCCCATGAGTGAGTTCTCTCTTTCCATGAGTCATTATTCATAATTTCTCATCATTCGTAGTTAATAAATGTTTGGATGTTTTTGACCATTTTTTAGATCTATGATGTTCTAGGATTACTAAAGGGCCAAAGATCAAGAGTATTTTTTGTACAAAACTAAGGAATGTGGTTTTTTACTTACCATTTTATTCATTGAGTTATATTTTCATATGTTCTGATTTCCCATGATTCTTTTATTTTGTGTTAAGTAATTGAACCATGATATCATCTAATTTAGATTGATTGTTAGATTAAGGGTTTCCATTGATACTTTATGCTAAATTTCAGGTTTAAGTGACACCACATGGGTGCATTTACATGTTTAAATGTTTTTTACCATTGGTTCTAGGATACCAATGAGTTAGACCTTGTTTCCATTCCTTTATTGTTAGGTTGGAATTTTTTACTTAATTGATACTTGTTAAATTAATGTGTTATAAATTTTTGATGCTCAGCCTTGTAGTAGTTGAGATTACTTTGGGATGCTGGATATCATTTGGGTATGACTGTATTACATAAGGGTGTGAGAACAAGGTATAGTTAGACTATAAAGGGAATTGATGTTGACTACATCCTCATAATGTTTGTAATATTTTAAATACTGAGACCATAGAGTGCAATTGACGGTGAGTGCACTCTCATAGTTTCTATATCATATCATTACAAGACTATAGGGATGACTGATAGTGAGTTCTCCCTCTGATTTTCTATAGAATACCATTAAAAGACCACTTTGGGAATGGACATCGAGTTCTTCCATTGAGATTATATAGTTTAGTGTATGAACACCACATGGTGAATTAACGGTGAGTGCATCCTCATAGAAGATTTTTCTTTTTAACAAGCAGTCATAGGTCATGGACTATGTGATCCACTTAGAAGGTTAATGTGATTTTTTCGAATGTTGAATTTGTAGAGTCTGCCAAGCCAGAGCACATGCTTTCACTCAGTCTTACCTAATTGTTAGAGTCCTCAGAGACATATATTTTTCAATAACAAAGGTGATAGAGAGAATACGTTATATCTCATGATTATATTCTACAATGGTTTGAATAATTAATAAATGTAAATGAATATAATTGGAAAATGTTTGATTTTTTACATTTAATTACATCCTTTCTTATTACTTCATTTTTCATATTACCTACTATATATATATTCACTGACAGTTATGCACAGATCATTTGGTAGTTTCCTATTAGGATTAGTCTCACAATCAATTTGGCTCATGCTTTTCGACCCAAACAGATTATATTGTAGCAAGTATAGATATGGGAAATCTCCCTTTTACATTAGGTACATGATTTTTGATGGAGCTGGAGAGAATGATACCTTGCTAAGGCTTTTGATTCTGCAGGGGTTTACTTGTTTATTTTGTACATTGGTTTAGTATTATATATACATAATTGTTACTTTTTCGGCTTCATTCCTCGACATATGTGACATGGATACTTTTTATATGTGCCCTAGTTATTTATTTACTACCAGTCTTCCACTGTTTACTTCTATAGTATGGTATTAAAGTATCCACTGTTGTTTATTATTCTTATTTCATTGTTTAGATCTGCCAATGCTGTAATAGTGTCCCCACTATCATAACTATGGCCATCGCTGCTAGTTGGAATCCTCATGTGTTTGGGGAAATTCTCTTGAGGCCATGTGACCAACTATTTATGGGGAACCTTTGGGCAGCACCCGAATCTGGAACATTTCAAAGTGGAACTATAAGAGGTTGTTTTCAACTTTGTCGTACTCTTTGGATCCTATAGACATAGAAAAAATGAATAGGTTGTAGGTAATATGTTGTTCATGGGAATAGCTAACCCAAGTACATGAAAATTCTAAGTTTACTCGAATATTGCAATTTTTTTGGTTTTGCAAACGTTAGAGATTATTTTATTTAACTATTGGGGAATACACATGTCTTGTGCTATTATGATTTATATCATTGTGGTTGTATTTCTATTGTAACCCAATTATTTGAGGGTATTCCATATCTTTCATCATGTAGGCACATGCTAGTGATCACATGTCATGCATTTTTATCATCTAATTTTGGGGGATCTACTGATTTCATGTTGTTTTGTTAGATGAGGTACTAGATACTCATGATTTTTTGATAGATACCTTGATATAGTAACTTCTATTTGAAAGGGTATTACTAATATATAATGTTTCTTTTGGATAGATGCCAAACATTGTCCCCTGATGTGTTATGGACCCTCTTGGATCGAAATTTGGTCGATCGTGTATAAAAATTAATATAAATTTATTCATGTCTGGTGTGAAAAAGGATTTTATACATTGATTCATGGGAGTATGTTCCATCAGGGATCAATATTTCATTCCATGGAAAACATGTATTTGTTTTTAAGTGTTCATGAGTAGTTTTAGAGGCCTAATTATTGGAAAACTAGAAAACACGATGTGTGGAAAAATGAAAAAACTAAATGTGTTATTCTATTCTGAATGAAAAAAAATTATTAAGTACACACCATGTAATGTATGTACACTTTGTGAAGTCTTTAACCATGTGACTGACCATGTGAGCAGACACATAGGTTTGTAACTATTTTTTATAACACACAGTGGACTGGAAGTACATTCCATGTTGTAGAGGCCATGTCTTCGACTTTGTGACTAACAACACGGATGGTTAAGGCTTAGGTAGCACACTACATGTTTTGGGTGAACACGTAGTGTTGTGTTATCCATGAGGGAACCATGGGGGTTAGCGTGGAGGTGGTTGCATCCTTCGGGGGGTACCCTATTCGGATTGTGGATCACAGCTCAAAGGTTCTCCAGGGCTAGTCTGTTCCTCTAGTACAGTTTCAAGGGAAACACGAGCAAGTACATGGTGGGACATGGGAGAGGGAGGCTGAAATTCGATCGTAGTGTCAAGGGTTGTTTGAAATTTATTCTTCACCACTGTTGGAGGGCCAATTTGAGGATGAATTTCATTAAAGGGAAATGGTTTTAAGAACCTGAATCTTCTTTTCAGTTATGGATCTTGATTTAAGGAATTTGTTTTAAAAATGATGATTTTGGAAGTTTTCAATGTACATGTCGTGTACTCTTGAGTACACGCCTTCTATCCAAAGTCCACGGGAATCCGTGTACTGGCTGTGTAATGAACGATTACATGGCCATGTGGACCACCAATTGTGGTGGTTAATTGAGGCTAGTACATGACGTGTACATTAAATGAACACTCAATGAAATTTTATTTTTATTTGATTTATCATACTGAGGTAGCGTCTCATCTCTAGAGCTCATTTATTTTTCATCTTTCTTTAATAGAAGAGTAAGGCATGAGAAAGAATCTTTGAACACCTCTCATTCCTCTTCTAGTGTTCCGATTGAGACATTGTTGGGTTTTTTGGATTTACACTGCTGAGTTCTATCTTTCACTAGAGTCTCTCTTCTTGCTTTCACCTCCCTCTTGAGTTATCCAAGGTTGAACTTTTTTGAAATTTTTTTAGATCTATGACATTATAGCCAACTCATGGGCCAACATTCATGATTTTTCTTTATATGATAGTGAGGTATGTGGTTTTATGCCTTTCAATGTTTTTCTTTGAGTAATATATTCCTATGTTCTAATTATCTATGATTCGAGTATTTCCAATTAAGGAATTGATCCCTATTATCATCTTTTTTAGATTGATTGTATGATTACGGGTTTTAATTTATGAATTAGGATAACTTTATTTTTTAGGGGACAACCCATGGGTGCATATTCTTGTTTGAATGTTTATGCCCACTAGGTCCAGGTTGCATTAGAGGCAGACCTTGTTTCCTTGCGTTTCATGTTATGTTTGAATTGTTTGCTTAATTGATTCTTGTTATGTTCCTATGATATGCATCATAGCTAATTGACCTTATATTAAATAACATTAATTTGGGATGTGGGATATCGTTTGTGAACTACTGTATTACATAGGAATTTGAGAAACTGGTGTTGTAAGACCATAGGGGGAATTGATATTGAGGTATTCCCCAAAGTTTGTATTATATTTTACATTAGGAGACCATAGAGGGGACTGGAAGTGATTTATCTCCCAACGTATCTATTGGATATCATTACAGGAAATATGGGGGATATATAGTGAGTTCTAACTCTGTGCTTCTATAGTATACTGTTAAGAGACCACATGGGGAATGGTCATTGACTACATCCTCAAAGAATATTCAGTTTACTGTTAAAAGACCATAGAGGGGAATTGATTATGAGTGCTTCCAAAAAGAGTCTTAGCTTTTATAGGAACATTTCATCATAAGTTTTAGACTGTGTGATCCACCTAGGGGGACAATTTGAATTTTCAGAATATTGATTGGGATGAGTCTTCCAAGCCAGAGAAAAGGCATGGACTTGTATTACTTGATAGTTAGATAGTCTTATGAGATATTTGTTCTTCAATTACATAGGGATATAGAGCTTTGGCTATATCCTAGGATTTCTATATTCAACTATTTCAATAATTAATAAATCGAAATGAAGGTAATTAGAAACTATATGATTGATTAATTTTGAGTAATTACTTGTTTATTGCTTTATTTTACATATTTTTTACTATATATATTCACTGAAAGTTAGGCACAAATCGTTTCGAGGTTACCTGCTGGTATTCATCTCACACCCTTTTGGGTTTTCTTCAACCCAAACCTATTATATGGTTACATGTATAGATAAGAACAAGTATCCTACTACATCAGGTACTTGATTGTTATTATAGTTGAATATTATGTGACAAAGTTAAGTCTTGCGATGCTGTAGGAGTTTGCGTGTTTCTTTTTTACTGTGTTTTAGTACTATATTTCCAGTATTGTGACTTGTTTGGAATTTTCATAGACATATGTTACATGTATCATTTATATATGTGCCCATGTTTTTATTTACTATAATTCTTCCTCTGTTTACTTTGGTTTTATTGTATTTCTATTTCTTATAATGTTTATTATTGGTATTCCATTGTGTTGCTCTTCTAGTGAGGGAATAGTTTCTCCATTATCACAGACAAGGCGCTCTCTATTAGTTGGATGCCTTTGGCATTTGAGTAATTGCGCTTGATGTCATGTTACCAGCCGGGTATAGGGAACCATTGTGTATCACCTAGATCTGAGAAGTAACAAAATTTTAAAAAAGACAGACCCAATTATTGATAATAAAAATTTAATTAAAAACACAATGTGTGTTTGAAATTAATTTTACAGAAGATTATGTAATGCATAAAAATGATGTTTTAACCTTATCTATGTAAATAATGTTTTCCCATTTAGTGGTAAATATATTCATTATAAAAGATAAATTGTTCCATAAATAGACCATATTTTATATTTATTATAATTTTAAAAAATATTGTAAGGGGGTATAAAATTTAGTAACATGAAATCATTTAATAAAAAAATTAATATAAATTAACATTAATGTCAACATTGACATTATTTATTTAATTTATAATTAATGTATAATGAAAATGATGGAATTATAATCCATTAACTAAAAACCAATTCATAATGTTGTATCCATATGTAAAATTATTTTGAGAACATAATTCATTCAATTTAAATCACTTTTTGAAGTGGTCATGTCATTTATTTTAGTTAATTTTATAAAAAATAGTTAATGAGTTAGTGGTTTACGAAATTAATTTTCCAATTCTTCACCAAAATTTCAAATAAAAAATGTTATTATTAATGAAAAATATTATAATTAAAAATAACATGTACAACCTAGAAATCTGTATTTTAATCTATCCCAAGTAATTATTGTTTTTATATTCAAGGAAAGTTCATTTCGTGACTTTTTAATTAATTTTTTATTATAGTGTTCAGTTTCAGGTAATACAATCCCAAAAAAATAATAATAGATCCTAAGTACATAACTATTTAGATATTTAATATAATAAGTGTTTTATAATTTTTACGGTCATTTAACACCATAAACTCTGGGTTTAAAAACTAATTAAAATAGTTTTTACCTATAATACTATAATTTTATTTGACAGTTTTCACAAATAATTATTATAAGAAATTATTTTTAATTTATTATAAATTATATGTCATTATTATTCAAAATATGGAAACCATTTTTTGAAATTCATTCAACATAATTGGCCAAATTTATTTTCAAATTAATAATTCATATTTGACCATGAAATATGTATTTAGAGTGAAAATGTTCAAAATTTGACAAAATTGTTTTATCAAAATTAAATATGAAATTTATTAAAATAACATGTACACTATTAATATATATATATAAAGAAATTATTTTTTCAATTTATAAAATTTGAAAATATAATTTATCATGATAAATTATTGGGATGAAAATGTAATTTTTTGTTTAAATCTAGTGTTTTTTAATATTCATCCAAATAATAGTCTTTCCAAAAAGTCACTAATAATTACCCAATTATAATTTTGATATTCCAATTTAAAAAATGAATAATATATTTTCAAGTAAAATTTATAAATTATAAAAATATTAATTTTCAAATAATTATTATGTAAAAAGGTGTAAAAACAAATTTTGGGAAGAATAAAATTTCATAACAAAAAATTGAAATTATATTTTAATATTAAAAAACGCATATGATTAATGTTAACAAATAAATTTAATCAATATAATGCAATAATATTTATTTCTTAAAAAAATTTGGAGAAATACACTTTCATGCATTTATATAGTTACTAAGAAAAAGATTTCATTTTATTTTTAAAATGGTTTTATTTTAATTTATAATTAATTAGTCACAAAAGAATAATTTATATATAAACATGTAAATAATATTTTCAAAATTCTTTTTTTAATATTCTTTCAAAAATTTCCAATTCATAGTTGGTAACTATCATATTAAAAATAATATTGATAATATAATATTGTTATGTTTAACTCAATCTTTTATGTAATGAAAGGTGTTGAATAAACTAATTATCAATTAGATTTAAAGAAAACATATTATTTCATCTAACATACTTTACAGAATAAAATTTTATTCGTTTATAATTTTCTAGGTGATGTAATAAAACATTATTATGCAAACCTATTATGAAAAACATAAATTCACACATTGAGAAGAAAAATATGATTTCAATTTAAGAGTGAGAAATATATATATATATATATATATATATATATATATATATATATGAACCCAAATTCATTGAATAATATTTTATTTATTTATATTTAGTTTCACAATATATATTTTATATTTATTAATTTCATTATTATTAATTAAAATAATATATATATATATGAACCATTAAAACGTATCACATATGATAGACTATATGATTTACCTATGTTTGAAATAGTTTTTCTAGATTTATGATCATTATGAAATATCAAGAAAACATTTATTGCACTTTATTATCTGACTATATTATAAATCTATCACAACAAAACTCCCTTTCAGTAATTAATATATTAAATATTGGAGTTTTTTTGATAGTGTGAATTATATAAATATTCCTAATATTGAACTCCATGAAACTATATTAAAAGGAAATAAATTTATAATGGTTAATGTTATGGTGTTAATTAATTTTATTTTTATGTGAGATTTCTTTATATGTATATCATCATAATTCATAAAACCCATTCAATATTAATTTACCTATGAAATCATATGGTAACAATTTTAACTCTTTAAATAATTTTATCCTTTCACATCATATATTATGTTTTAATATATACTGAGAATAACCATGTTAAAGTAATTAAATTTAAAACTATAAAATTATTGGTGGTGTCAAAACCTAATACAAATTTTGAGATTATGTGATATTCAAATTGATTTAGTAGATGTGTAGTCGTTTATTTTTCATTATTGGACTTATCTAAGATATATAATATCCTCATTGATTAACCTACAATATTATTTCCATAGGATATACTTCTTAGATACAAATATATTATTGTGTAAGGAAATAATAGATATTTTGTTTAGTGATATTTTTTAATAATTAAAATTTCATACCCATTTTGTTTATGATATTCAATAGGTTTGTATCATATTAATTTAAATTGATTGTACATTTCAATATTCCATTGACGGGTGGTGGAATATTAATTCCACATATTTGAATATATATCTAGATAATCATTTTTAGCTGGGATAAAACTTCATTAACCTTGTTTCCTTTTTAAACATGTTCATAATCATTTGAATCGTTACCTATATGTATTAAATCCATTATATGAAATTTTAAATCAGGTAATTTTTTAATATATATTTTATAATCAAAAAGATGATATAACATTTCATATCCTTTAATTACATGCATCTATGATTACAAATTCTCAATAAATTAACTCACAGAAGTAACCAGACATCACTTCATCAATTGAAATAAAACATAAAATTTTGATAAAGTATTAACTTGATCATGAATTTGAAAAAATTTATCTCTATTTTAAATAATAAAATTAGTATTAAATACCTTAAAAATCAATGAATTTATATATATAACAGTGGTTCCAAACTTGTACACTATTTAGAGAAATCCAATGTACTTCTAATATTCCAAAAAATTCCATAATATATTATCATTACTCCTCCATCTTAATTAATGAATGATTTTTGAAATATGGATGTAGAATAGTGGGAATACATTTAGACATTAAAACTAACATTTATCATTTTTCAAATATTAACTAGCTTTAACTATGATCACGATAATAGAACAGACAAATCACATATCAAAATAAACGTTTGAAGCACTTAATACATAATAAACTCTTCTTAAATATTTATTAAATATAAAAACTTTTTAAATGTTGAATAATTTATTCATTATAGAAACAAAATCCAAAAAACATCATTAGTTAATCATTATATGCAGCAAATAATTTATTAATTATAAACCCTCTAATTATCAGAGATATATCTCTTTAACGAAATTTATTTTACATGATGGGCTTCTTGAGATAAAGGAACAACTTGAAATGAACCATGATATATTAAAACGAAGATATTAAATTAAAAGGTATGAATTTTATTACATAAATTATTATATATATATATATATATATATATGAATGTTTTAATTTTTTAAATAATATAAATGTACTAAATTTCTTTTAATTTCATTTTATACTTAAAAATTATATTTTCTTAAATAGTGGGTTTTGTTAATTGTTTGGAATAGTTGAAATTGTTAATATACAAAAATTTAAATAATTTTATATGAAAAAATGAAATTGATTTTTAAAATCATAATATAATAGATTTTAAATAATTATTTTTTTGATTTTTTTAATATAGTAATCAATTTGGCTAAATAATGTAAAATACAAATATTTTTTAAGGAAATATCTTATTTCATTAAATTGAGAAATTTAAATTCGAAATTTAGTTTAGAAATTTATATTTTTGTAAAACAAATCCATATTAATATAATATAATATAATTAATTACATTTTAATACAAATTAAAATTGATTAAGGATAAGGTCATGCTTAGGAATAAGAAATCATTACTTTCTAAAAAAAATTAATGTGTGAAATATATATATTATCATAATTAATTGAATAAATCACTATTAATTAATGACTATAATATTATCTATAGATTATAAATTTTGTGAAAATATTATTCTATCATTTTTAATATTTTACTAAGACTAGAATTATAATAAATTAGTTTTTGTTCATAAATATAAATTTCTTTTAGAAATGATTTTCAATATATTTGTCATTTTTATTATCTTTGTCATTTTTATTCTAAGTGGATTTTATAAACATATATAATTTAACATTAAAAAATGGTTTACAAATATTGATTTATACAGTTCAAATTTGGAAAAAATATATCTTATTTAATTTTGTTCATTAGGAATAATGACCATTGTAAAATTTTTCACCTCACTTTTCTTTAAATAGTTTCAATTGAATTAATACATTAAAATAAGGAATTAAAATGAAAATAAATCATTCATATATCATATTGAATTAGTGTAATTATTCTTTTATAATCCATTTTTCTAAGATATGAAATATTTGTTCATTTTCTCATTTATTATTTCCTATATATTATTTAAAAAGAAGGATAAATAACAAATGCCACTTTTATTACATTATAATGTCAAATAATATGTATATGTACAAAAATGGTAATTTTTTCTTCTAATTATTTTATATGAGATATGAATTAATTTTTTTATCATGGTTAAATTATTTTAGTTTTTATTAATTCAATATTTACATAAAAATATTACCCTATTTTGACACATTATTTATTCAGGAAATTAAAAATTTTAACAAATGATGCTGATTTTCATACAATTAATAGAATTTTGATGAAATTTTCTGTTAAAAAATTTTGTTAAAAATTACAAAATAATATTCATGATTTAATTTTTTTTATTATAATTCATTTTTAACTATGTTTAATTTATATCCATTCATTTGGAATCATCCTAAATATGATTATAATCATATCTTATAATAAATTATAATTCATTAACGAAATTATAATTCAATGAAATTATATATTCAGACAAGTGAATGTGATATAGTAAAGAATTGATATTTTTTCTCTTAGGTCTAACTTTTCCTATTATAATTTCATTCATTACCCTTAATTTTTTGAACAAATTGTTATTTAGGTAATTTTTAAAAAGGTTTAAGGGAGTTGGGGATTTTTAGAATAAGGGATAATAGTAAATAAACCCAATAAATGATTTACAATATATTACATAATAAATATGTGTTTAATTATCCTCATATTCTATTGAATATATTTCAATATGGGACCTCATAAAAAAAGAAAACATAATTATATTAAATTATTAAATTATTTAATTCTTGGGGTGCGTCTCACCCCAAATATGCAATAGAACCACATATCCTTCATTAATTATATTATTGTAGCCTTTTATCTCATCCATTACCGAACATAATATAAAAATAAAACCTTTCACCACTTCCTAGAGATTCTTATCATTACAAAATATCCCCCTTTCAAGTCTAATGGTGTAAGCCAATGGTGGATTCCACACAAAGAGGTATAGGTATTTATTATGCATATTTAATTTTATTTATTATTGATGCTCTTATAAATATATGCTATGAATTATAAAATAATGTTCTCAGTATACTAAAAATAATAATATTATTTATTATTTTTTTAAAACATTATAGATATCCATTGCATCCTATGGGAAAAGAAAACATGGCTCTTTCTTTTAGGTGTACTATTGTCTCTATGAAGAGATTTGTTCCATTTTTAAAACCCATTTCACATTAATGGTAATAATAATGGAATTAATAATTATAAGTGTCATTTATTATATTAATATTTTTCTATAATGATGAGTTATAATCTATTTTTTTTATTACATCAATTAAAAAATGGAAACATCACTCATGTGTATGCAGTGACTACCATCTCGAAGATGTGACCCAATATATTTTTCATCACAAAGATTTTTATAATAGTTATTAATTCATACATAATGAATTAAAATGATACTAATTGAATAATTAACATTATGAATAAAATGGAATCATAATTAGTTTTTATGTACTTGGACAACCAAACCAAACCATTCTAAAAAACAAATCAGTTATCTCAAAAAACAACGATGTTAAAATTGAATATAGAAAGAAATTGTGAAAATATGTTAGATGTTAATAAAATATAGTATGATATAGATTTTAATGGTAATATAGTTTATTTATAATAATTCTATATTTCTTTAAAATAATGATAGAACACAAATTAATAATGATGAGAATTATGGTATGTGATTTTTCGTTAAACATTAATTTCATTAAGACATATTATATAATCACCATTTTTTATATACTTATCATGAATTCATTTTATCACTATTATATTAATAAATATTATTATTTAATATATTTATCTATATTAGATAACTTTTTCTATCCATTTTTTTATGAAATTTTATATTCTAAAATAATTCCATCCATTATATTATTGATATTATTACAAAATTAAATGTCATATATAAATTATAATACATGATAAATTCATTATAAATAGTAATTTTTAGGAGTACGAAATTAAGTTGAAATGATTAAAGAACTATAAAATAATGAAATTTTGAATATGAAATTTAATTAATTAATTTTCATCTATTTTCTTTTATTCTCTTCCAGGATTGTAAAATAATCAATCAACTCAAGGAAACGTATTTTGTAATAAAATATTTATAATAATACCTTCATTTCTGTTGAATTGGTAGTATTTTGGAACCTCACTAATTTATGGGTTATGTTTATTATAATTATAAGGACATTATTTTCTATCATTATTTATTTTTATTATCTTTTATATACTATTTTATTTTTATATTTTAACTTCCCTTAAGTTTTCTTGTAATATGTGTTCCACGATATGTGTTATTTTAGTAAATAGTTTTTTTTCACATCCAATTTTCAAAGGATGATTTATTTTACCTTTGTACTATGTTTATTTTTAAAAAATTTAATTAAAAATATTTATTGATTAGTTATTATGATCAAAATAGTGAGGAAATATTCTGTTATTAGTGTCATAATATTTCTAACTAATATTTTTGTATACACCTCTATTTAATGATTTTTTAAATTTTTTTTACATTATGGTTGACACGAAACACCAAGAATAGAATGAATGACACCATATAATAACATCGTAGTTAAATTGATAGGTATAAACAAGAGAAATTTTTTTTGATATATATATATATATATATATTAATTAAAAATAATGTAATTATCAAGGCATAATATATAATTACTCAGTATTTAGTAATGTCAATTTTGGATTTAAAAATATTTTTTAATCAAAAATTGATTTATTTAATTTTATAACAAAATATTAATATTAATAATATCCTCATTTAAAAAAATTATTGGATAAAGTGGATATAATTTTTAGACTCATCATATCATATTTATTATAGAGATAAGTTATGGTATTTCTCTAAAATAAATTAATTATGGGTGAAAGATGAAAAATAAGGATTTTCATAAAAAGTAACTTATTATCATTAAATAATTATATAAAAAATTTAAATTATTAATTGAATTTGATATTAATGTATCATAGGAATGATTTAGTTTTATATAATAAAAATAATTACGTTGTAATCAATATTATAGTAATTTTTTAATAAGTTCGTTTATGAGATAAAAAACACATCTTCTCAAAAAACATTTTGTAGTTCCATAATGTGTTTTTATCACAATTATTTTATTAAACTTATAATGATAAATTATGATAACAATATTGATACATATAATTTTAAATAAATGTTTCATATTCATTTGATCATTTTAGTAGCCATTGAATTCGGATAAATATAGTTTTATGCTTAATATTGTTTTCTAAAACTATATTTCATTCTCAATTGAATTTTAATTTTAAAATAAATGTCTTAATAATCAAATAATTTAATCCTAGAAAATTAATTCTATATTTAAAATTATTATAATCAAATTTTGTACATATTTATATTTTAATCTATATATAATAGCAACATTGGTACAGTTTTGTTATATCATAAATGTTTAAATGGTTAAAACATGGTTAAAAAATAGTAAAAGTCATTAAAATATCAATAAAATTTATAATTATGATGTTGTATGAGTGTATTTACCTGATTTTAAATCTTTTTTTTGACAATGAATTCCAATTCTCAGTCAACGAAATCATTTTTATAATCTCACTGAAGAATTTCATGTTTTCTGTTTTTAAATTATTTTTTATGATGACAATATTAAAAGGAAATTTATGGAAGTATATATACCACCATATCATGGGAATAAATTGAACTGATTAGGTTGGTCAAGTGGTCGTGTCACCATACCACATATTATAATTCACCTATCAATGTGATCAAATATCTCAAAAATGTATTATAAAAAACATTTTTATTTAATGAACTTACCCTGAATTGGGTTTGCGAATATTGTGTGTTGATAATAACCTCACAGCATGTACAATCAACCTTCTACGAGATAGAGATGTTCCTATTATATACCTGACTATAAAAATCAGTTAACTCACCATGTTAAGAAACCTTCCTACAACATGATAAAAGAAACATATTAATCCAAGGTATGTGAAAATTATATTATATATTATACTGATAATGTATATTTTTGTAGTTAAAACTTTTGGAATGATTATACCTCATGAATTCGTGAACCTTTCCAATGATAATATTATCTGATCACATGAATAAAACAATAATCGTTGAAAACATCCCGCAATAAATCACCAACTCAAATTGATTTTACAATAAAGTTGTGTAATGTAAATAATGCATTACATTTCTAACCAAGTGGAGTATAATTTAAAATCTGCAATTTCTTGTTTTTATACATTAATTAGAAATTTAATATATTTAATACCACATTGAGGGTTGTCAGATTAATTCTTTTTGTTGATGTCATTTTTAAAATGAAAAATCAATCTTGTGATCGATTTCATAAATACATGTTTTTATAGAGAATAACAAAAAATTCATAATCATTTACTTCTAATAAAAATAATACACGTTCTATAATTTCCATAACCCTATTTTTCTATGTGGCTATGAAAATTTTCTTAGAATCATCTAAATAATAATTCTAGGACATTAGATATCTAGAGCTATTAAGGTAGAGATACATAAAATTTTATTATCTCATATCTCTTGCTCATTATATTTATTATTTTTAATCAAGTTTGGTTTTATTTACTCTATTTGCCTTTGCATACATAGTGTCATGTATTAAATTGGAGAGTATGTTGTACCTATCGAACCCCTCGAGGTTTAATTTTCATGATCACAATCACTCTCATTTTTATCTAATCCTCTTTCAAGTGTTTTTGGATGATAGGAATGATTTCAGGATGCCAATGAATTGGGCCAAGTAAGAGAGAAGGCAAAAATGGACTGAAATTCAGTCCACCGGCCAACCGGTGGGTTCACCACCGGCCAGCCGATGGACCCTGGGCAGAAGGCTGAGCCACTGCCTCAGCACCGGCCAACCGGTGGCCTCAGCACCGGCCAACCGGTGGCCTCAGCACCGGCCAGCCGGTGGCACCCAGACAGAATGGCAAGCTACTGTCTTGCCACCGGCCAACCGGTGGTCTCCTCACCGGTCAGCCGGTGGCGCCTGGACAGAAGCATCCACCAATCTCCAAGGCACCGGCCAACCGGTGGCCCTGTACCGGTCTGCCGGTGGAGGCAGTCAAACTAGCCGTTGGACATTTGACCAGCCTGTCCACTTGGCCTCCAACGGCTCCGAAAGCCTCTCCAACGGCTCCAAAGGCCTCCAACGGCCATATGAGGGTTCCCCCTCTATAAATAAAGGACCTTGAAGCCCCGGAACCAAAAGTATTCATTGCATAACCATATCCAAGCCCACGGAAGCCCACGGGACACATTTTGATCATTTGGCGAACCTCCGGCGGATTCCTCCAAGGAACCTCAAATTTCTCCAACACATTTCCACATCCAAGGAGCACCACCATAGAAGCTTGGGAGCGCTCTTCATCAACTCCAACAATCCATTGGCGCCCAAGGCTTCTCCAATTACGGTTTTTCATTATTTATCATTTTGAGCTTTAAATTGAGTTTGTGCATACAAACTCCCACTTCTCTCATCCTCCATTCTTTTGGGTTTTCACATCACCTTTAAGGTGTGAAGAGGTTAGTCAAGCCTTTCCTTTTAAAAGGCTTGAGACAAAGGTGAGCTAGCCTTCACCCGTAAAAAGGATAGTGGGTTTCTTGCTCAAACCATTAAAAAGCAAGCTGTAATAGGTGAGCTAGCCTTCACCTGTAAAAAGGCTAGTGAGTTTCTTGCTACAACCATTGAAAAGCAAGCGGTAGTAAATCTCTCAAAGGTTGAGTTGGGAGCGGAGACGTAGGCCGGGTTTTAGGCCGAACTCCGTTATCAAGCCTTGTGTCTTGCCTCATTTAGTTCCGCTGCACTTTCACTTTGATTTTAATTTGTTAATTATTTTTTAAAAGTCAATTCACCCCCCCTATTGCCATCACTTCCTTTCTTTCTCCGCCTAACAATTGGTATCAAAGGCAAAATTTGAGTAATACCCTAACCGGTTTCAAATTTAAGATCCATTGTGATAGCTTCAACCTATTTCTCCCCCGAAGGCTATTCATTGAGTCGGGCTCCATTCTTTGATGGAACCGACTACACTTTTTGGAAAACTCGCATGCTTACATTTCTTAAAAGTATTGGCTATCCTTTATATATAATTGTTATGCAAGGCTACACTTTTTCTAACAAGGATGATTCCAAATGGACCCCCGAAGACATTGCAAATTTTGAGCTTGATGGCAAAGCCATGAATGCTCTTCATTGTGGGTTATACCGTAATGAATTTAATCGTATTTCTTCTTGCTCATCTTCTTTTGAAATTTGGAAACTTTTAGAAGTAACCCATGAAGGTACTAAAGGCCATTACAAGCCCGATTGCCCACTCAAAAAGAAAAAGGCCAAGAAAAAGGAGAAGAAGAAGGCTTTCAAGGGCACATGGAGTGATAGCTCCACATCCTCCTCTTCCTCCTCCTCAAGCGACAACGGTAACAAATGCCTAATGGCATTCCATGAGGTATCCTCTTCCGACTCTTCATCCTCTTGTTCTTCAAATTCAAATTCTTTCAATCACATGTCATATGAGGATCTCCAATTTGCGAGAGATCAATTGGAGGAAGGCTTTCGCGAGCTCTCTTCCAAATTTGTTGCTTTAAAAAAGAATTTAAAAAAACTTTCTTCCGAAAAGGATCAACTTCTCAAAGTGAAGGAAGAGTTGTCCCTCAAAATCCAAAATCTTCCCGATGTTGAGTCTATGGAATCAACTATCAAGGACTTAAGGGAATCCCTTGCCAAATTTACCCAAGGGGAACAAAATTTGAACAATTTCCTAGGTTCCCAACGAGTATCTAGAACCACCCAAGGGCTTGGCTATTCCAAGCAAGCTTCCTCTTCCCATGCTCCAACTATTTTTGTAAGGGGGAGCTCCCAATTTAAATTTTGTAATTATTGTAAAAAACCCGGGCACTTAATCTATGAGTGCAATTGCAAAAATGCCCGGTATGGTAGGCCCAAAACCATTTTATTTAATGATGAATTTTATAGGAGACAACCCGCCACTAGACAAGTATGGATTGAAAAATCCCTCTTAGCGAGTCTCACAGGACCAAAATTTGTTTCGGTTTCAAAAACCTCTCCCCGGTGTTTAGTTGTTTTTATTTAAGGGGAGTTAGGATCGTTTAAAGATTTTTTGCGTTTTTCGATTCAAAACTTTCAATTTCAAATTTTCAATTAAAAATTCTCAATTCAAAACATTCAAATTCAAATTTCAATTCAAAACTTTCAATTTCATCTTTCAATTCAATTATTTCAATTCATTTTTCAAAAATTTCAATTGATTTAAAAATCTCTATCTTGTTTTTCAACGTTTCCCTCAATCAAGTTTTATGCCCCGTGCTATTTTGATAATCACAAAGGGGGAGAAATTCTTGGTTGATTGGGGGAGAAATCCTTCTCTCTTGCTTTACTTTACTTTCTCATTTATCATTTAAAGCATGCCTTTCATTTCAGTTTTACATTGTTTGTTTTGGTGATTGTGATCATCAAAATAGGGGGAGATTGTTGTACCTCTCGAACCCCTTGAGGTTTAATTTTCATGATCATAATCACTCTCATTTTTATCTAATCCTCTTTCAAGTGTTTTTGGACGATATGAATGATTTCAGGATGCCAATGAATTGGGCCAAGTAATAGAGAAGGCAAAAATGGACTGAAATTCAGTCCACTGGCCAACCGGTGGCTTCACCACCGGCCAGCCGATGGACCCTGGGCAGAAGGCTGAGCCACTGCCTCAGCACCGGCCAACCGGTGGCCTCAGCACCGGCCAGCCGGTGCCACCCAGACAGAATGGCAAGCTACGGTCTTGCCACCGGCCAACCGGTGGTCTCCTCACCGGTCAGCCGGTGGCGCCTGGACAGAAGCATCCACCAATCTCCAAGGCACCGGCCAACCGGTGGCCCTGTACCGGTCAGCTGGTGGAGGCAGTCAAACTAGCCGTTGGGCTTTTGACCAACCTGTCCACTTGGCCTCCAACGGCTCCGAAAGCCTCTCCAACGGCTCCAAAGGCCTACAATGGCCATATGAGGGTTCCCCCTCTATAAATAAAGGACCTTGAAGCCCCGGAACCAAAAGGATTCATTGCATAACCATATCCAAGCCCACGGAAGCCCACATGACACATTTTGATCATTTGGCGAACCTCCGGCGGATTCCTCCAAGGAACCTCAAATTGCTCCAACACATTTCCACATCCAAGGAGCACCACCGTAGAAGCTTGGGAGCGCTCTTCATCAACTCCAACAATACATTGGCGCCCAAGGCTTCTCCAATTACGGTTTTTCATTATTTATCATTTTGAGCTTTAAATTGAGTTTGTGCCTACAAACTCCCACTTCTCTCATCCTCCATTATTTTGGGTTTTCACATCACCTTTAAGGTGTGAAGAGGTTAGTCAAGCCTTTCCTTTTAAAAGGCGTGTGACAAAGGTGAGCTAGCCTTCACCCGTAAAAAGGCTAGTGGGTTTCTTGCTCAAACCATTAAAAAGCAAGCTGTAATAGGTGAGCTAGCCTTCACCTGTAAAAAGGCTAATGGGTTTCTTGCTACAACCATTGAAAAGAAAGCGGCAGTAAATCTCTCAACGGTTGAGTTGGGAGCGGAGACGTAGGCCGGGTTTTAGGCCGAACTCCGTTATCAAGCCTTGTGTCTTGCCTCATTTATTTCCACTGCACTTTCACTTTGATTTTAATTTGTTAATTAATTTTTAAAAGGCAATTCACCCCCCCTCTTGCCATCACTTCCTTTCTTTCTCCGCCTAACAGAGTACACAATACACTATCAATTATTTAATCTTTATTCACAATAAATCTATAGAAGAGGTCTTTTTGAACTTATATGTTATTGTATCCATCGAATAGATGTGAAAGTGGAACTATACAATGCCATAAAATTAAACATTACATAATATAGAGAAAAGATAATTAATCATATTGAGGATATTTTTAGGTTTGGTGTTTTAGAGAAATAGGCCCTAACTATTACATTACATCTAAAATATTACCAAGTAGACACTTCAACTATGTATCCAATTGTTTTATAAAATATAAAATTTGAAAATAATATAAGAATTATTTCCCTGAAATATATATTCTTGAATTATTCCTTTATCTAACCCAACTTTATACCTAATGAAAAACATTTCCAAAACATGGGATGAGCATAAAAATCTTAGTATAAGTTATAAAATAAGCAATAAAAACATTAGTCCATAAATACATACAAATCAATGAAATCTTACTTTTGATTATTTAGAATACCAAAAAAAATCATAAGATTTATGAATAAACCATAGAAATCATAAATCATAAAGGTTACTTATGGAATCCATTACATACATACATTGTTGTTTTCACAACCTAATAGGGAGTTACATTTGGAATACCCATCACAGTATATTCCCTAAATTTCATAGGTGAAACGTTAATGTTTACCTCCATCATTTTACCCAATGCATTGGAGATATATCTTAGGCTCACTCGCCCAAAGTTTATCATAGAACCACACGTATATTAAAATAATTCCCAAGAACCATAACATAACCATTACAGAAGAACACACAAAAAGGAATGATAACACTTCCACGTCCCAATAAAAAGATATCACTTATTGATATTAACATAATCAATCCATTATCAATACCATTTTCAGTACCAAAATATGTTAAAATAGTGTATGTTGTTTATTTTCCTTTAAAAAACATTACGGCTTGTTAATGAAGGAAAATATCAAATATTGCTCGTGGTAGTGAAAATATCATAGTCACTATGTATGATAAAAAGGAACATTACCATTATCATTTAGTAAAACAAATCCTTGAGAAAGTATTCCCTTTGATTGAAATTAATATTCAAAGGGTTTTCAACACCGTATAATATAAATCTGTGTATAAATCAATATAAGCCTCATGGAATGGATTTTGAGACGAAGACCCTTACCTTGTCACTAACATGACTTGTTCGTTATTTAATCATCTGAATAATAAACTAAAATTAATTTATACTTGATTTAAAAATTTTTCAATTTTTATTATTTATTTTATATCACTTATTAAAATTTTATAAACTTCACGTAATCATTTAAGTTTATAACAGTTGTTTTGTCGATATTTGGTACTTGAATCCAAAAATGAAGTTTTCATAATTATAAGTCGTCCATGTGGTCATAAGTCCATTGTCTCCATAATGATATTCATGATTTACATATCATATATATCATATATATCTAGTATATATAAATATATAATAGTAAATAACATCTGGATATAAGAAATGAAATGCATCGTTCTGGGAGAGGGTAAGCCATACGTTGGCATGAACGCTACATTAATTTATATTCTGCATTTAATTGAATGAAAACATAATGATGAATTGGTATATTTTAATTACAATATAGTTTCAGATATAATTTAATTAACTCTATCATTTATACATTCCATTTATGGCATTAACGAGTCATCTCACTTTGAGTGGGAGGTTGTCTGTACTTCGTCAAATGAAATAATCATATTTATACATTATGGAAACCATAGTGGTATTCTATAAATGAAAAAATACATAAGAATAGTGAAAAAATAAATATAACATATTTGACATATAAATATAGTGCTATCATAATATCTACCATGAGAGGTTGTAGGAAATAATTGGATAATCATCATTTCATGAGGTAGTAGTTCGCCATCCATAGAAACAGTATGTTTGTATCCATTATAAGGAGGTGTCTGGAAGTTTAATTTGAATACTTCTCATAAAAAATAATAATATAATTAAGATAATGGTTTTATTATAAAATAATGGAATAAACAGAGTTTAGAGGGTTAGAGAATGGGAATAGAAGAAAAGAACTTGAGAGAAGTTGTTATCTTTTAATCGGGTAACTCCCTTTGGATTGAAACAAAAAGATTTATTTAATTCCCTTCATACCAAAGTAAGTATTATAGGTGAAATAGGGTGATTTTGGGATCTTTTTTTTATCATATTGTGGATGAGAAAAGGGGATTGTAAATTGTTAGTAATGGGTTAGAGGTGGTGTCGTTTTATAAGAGGGAGGATGGTATCTTTATGAATTGTTAAAACTATTTTATTATTATACACTGAATTGCAATTTAAAAATGTCCCCAAATCATTTAAATCAATGATAAGGTGAGTATTGTTCAAAATAATTTCAATAAATGAGATTTATATAAGGTTATTGCATAAGTGTAACCTTATCTTTTAGCATTAACGCTTAGTTAACTAATTTCTATTTTAATATTTCCTCATGTATATTCACACAATATGGTTAATATATTAACTATAAAATCTCAAGAGACCCAAAATGGATCATTAATGACATTTTTAACATCATATATGTCTGTTGGACGAATATTATATTTTAAAGATTATTTTATCATTTAAAATAATTTTAATTGTTTTAAAAAATCATTTAGGTCAGTTTATTAACTAGTAAAATTGAGACTTTTAAAAAATAAATAACAACATGATTCATTATAAAAAACATCAATAATTAAAATATAACAAGTCATTAGTTTCCCTAATATTCATGGATGGCATAAAAAGTTTGAAAATAATCTTATTTTAAAAGTTAAAATCACATTTATTTAATACATTCATTAAAAAGGTAATTAATACATCATTTTTGTGTCATAAAAAAATTTAGATATTTAATTTTTAAACATTATAAAAAAATTTAGGATATAGTTTTATCTTTCTAATTACTAATTATAGTTGAAATGATAACTTATATAACCAAATATAAAAATTGATTTACACAATAATATATGATTATGATACATTTTCCTTAACTTTAAATTAATTTTTATAAAATATCATTTTCACTAACAGGTGGCTCTATTTGGTCCCAAAATCGACCAAAGGATTCACATGGTCGGATATGTATCATTAAAAAAGGTTTGGACAAGTATTACGATAATTTAATATTATTATAATATTATATTTTTTAAATTATTTATTCGATTTACCCTTTAACCATGCGAAATAAAATATTTACTGAAGTTACTATTCATATTTTATAAAAATAAAAGACACATATTTACACAATTTTGACCTCCTGATTTGAAATATGGAGTCCATTTTTCAAAATTTATAACACAAAAGTGGCCGAAATTAATTTAAAATAAATCCTCACTGTCATAACCAAAAAGCATGTTTTCAAGAAATAATAATTATCAAAGGATTGACATGTATTTTTATCTAATTAAAAAGTGAAAATACATACAATGATATATATTGGATTAAATGGTAAAAATATAATCTAATTACAGTTTAAAACCAATTAAAAATAATGTTTAATCATTTTAATAAATTTTATTAAAATGTTGTTTTGAATTAAAATGCAGTATTCTCATTATTCATCAAAAAAGAACTTTATCCAAAAAATACCAAAATTTTACCCAAAATAAATTTCAATGTCCCTCTTAAAAATTAGATGTTTATTTTGTCAAATGGAACATATAAATTTGAAAAAACTATATTTAAAAAGGGTTCTCCATCAAAAAATAGTAAAACTACCTTTTAAATATTTTATAGTAATTATGCTTAAAATCGGATTCATTATAATTTTAAGCCTCAAAATATTATTGGATAAATATAAAAACATTATCAAACATTTATTATCATATTTTTGTTAGTTATTTTCATTCCATAATATCTAATGGCTAGGCCTTATCAATTACTTAATATAAAATTATATTATTATTTTTTTGTATGACTCATCCTTGGGTGCAGTATGAGATTTCAGAGAAAAAAATTGTAGCGTGTTGGGTACACCATCGAACATAGAATCCCCTTTAAAGTAAATTTAATTTTTAATTAAAAATAGTAATAAATATGAAAATTTCATATTCCTTATTTACCTGGGATGTTACATCCTTCCACACTTTTGGGAATTGGGTTCTCAAAATTTTAAACTTGGGTTCAGAAACATCATTAAAAGTCAGCCATTGGAAAAAGTGTAAATAAAAATATCACATTAAAATAATGAAATAGAAGTACAAAGGTCACCTCAGATAACCCATACTAGGATTCCATGTAAGAAAACATTGATATGGAAGATAAATTAAGTGTTATGGTCTGATAGAGGTTGATAGAAACCATGATTAGGGGAATGTTAACAATAAGAAAACCACAAAATTTTGATAGGTTAAGCAGTCATTAGATTCCCAATAGGAAAAGTAAACGGACATAATTTTTGTTTTATATTCCATTTAATACTATAGGAGAATTTATTAATGAGAATGGATAAGGAGAAAAGGAAATTTATTTACATTTCAAGTAGAGCGTCATCCTTTAATATGTTTCTACAAAAAACATGCCATTTCTCAAAAAGATGATTATTCATGATGAAATAGCCACACTTGAAGTGCTAGAATCAACTAATAGAGAATCCCATAATCCATAAAAGTTGAAAAATATATATCTCTTATCTTCAGACATTATAATAAAATAAAATGGTCAGTACAAGATCAGATAATCCCTAAAATGTTAATATTTTATAAAAAGAAAAACTACCCCAGATATCCATAATTGAAAAAACAATACCCAATTTAAAAAAAATACCACTCAATAAAATTTTTTAAATTAAATCTCTCTATATAATCTAAAGTAAGATTCAAATCAAAAAAATCAGAAGAATTTAATCACATTGAGTTCCATAGTAAAACATAAAATTTATCTCAAAATAACATCGACTACTCTAAATGTATCATACCGATGTTTAATTAACCAAATCACATATTCTCTATGTTAGGTTAATAATTTCAATAAATAACCCAAATACACATCTATACACAACAAAAAATTTTGATTATTCCAAAATCAAATTTCAACTATTCCTCCACAAATTTAATCCCATAATATTCTGTCTTCCTTAGACATATAGTGTTTCTACAAAAGAGAGTACATATTCCAAAAATAATATTAATAACTTAATCAACAAATAATTTTCGTAAACTGATGATATCAATTTGGAAAAACAAATCTTTCCAAAATAAACATATTTTTTATCTATAAAATCATTTATCTAATTATAATTAGTCATATTAACCAGGGAATTCACATAGTCTAGTTGTAGGTGATAAATCTCAAACGCACTATGTTTTTGTGTTTGATTCCCATAGCTTTGTTCGATGTGAAAGGTTGTCACACTCTCTATGTGTTTTCATTTTTTAAAATTTATATATTTTAATAATATTCCAAAAAATGATATAAATTCTTCAAAAATAACAATAACATATTTTAACCACAAATGTTATTTCATACCTCACACTTTCATCCCAAAATATAATAACCTATAGTTTCCTCAAATTCACGGATCATATAAACCCAAATAGTTCTTAATAACTATATCCAAAAATTAAAATATAATTATTCATTGAATAACATTTTCACATATCAAACATCAGATTTAAACATATTAGATAAATTTTTCCCAATGTAATACTATCTTTAATACATTTAAACATTTCTTCATCCGTAGATCCAACATAACTGTTCAATTCCTAAAATGTCGACATCTTAATCATGGATCATTATTCATGAATTTATATCTATATTTTTCTATCATGTTCATTTAAATTTCATTCAAACAATGAAACATGCATAATTTCCTATCATTTCAGTACTATAAAAAATTGAGATGTGAAATAATCGATACAATTCATAGGTAATTTTTAGTTTCTTCATCTTCAATTAGAATGTCATTTGGAATTGTTAAACATCTATTTTTACTATCCCGCAGATCCCATTCCTGAACCTTATTTGTAGGAAATCTATTTTTATAATAACCTAGCACTCCAAATTTAAAATATTCAACTGATCCCTTTGAAAGAACTTCATTACCTTTCTTGTAGTCAACTTCACGCTTCCTTTTTCAATGGAATGTTCTTCTTTTAGGACCATCATTACCACCGATATATAATCTTCTCATCCCATTGAATCATTTTCCAAGGTTATTCATTCCATATCCTTGACACATATGTTTTTTGTATATACATACCATTATGGTTATACCTGAATTTTCATAGAGATTTATTTCTCACATATAAGAATCCTTATAAAAATCACCAAGGATTAGGTGGTCAATCATGAATATAAATAGTTGGTTTAGAATAACCTCAATAGTTCTCATTGATGCACCCATTTCATTCGTTTTCTTATTCAAAAAATTGTCACAGTTATCATCAGATCCATTGTTATTTTAGTTTCTTCTATACCCATCCATTTACTAAAACAAAAAAAATCAGTGTGAGTATATAAGTAAAATCATAATATTCTATCATATGAGGAGGGGAAAAGATAAGATATACTAATTCATGTTATCTAAAACACATTCAATTTATCTAAAATAACTATCAATCTTTCAAATATTATAACCATTACGGTTCTGTCACTTATGCTTAAATAACACCATAACATCTAATGTTATCTAAACTGACCTCGGAAACCAACTATAAGGCCCTATCCATAAACATTACATAATCTTGAATTAAGTAAATAAATCACATTGATGATCATTTCAAGTTGATATTTTTATGTACTTTCACTATAACAATTACATTACAACTCAAATATTACAAAGTTGACACTTCTATGAAATATCATTTTTTCATATTCTAAAAACTATTAATAGAAAACATGAATTATTTTCTTGATTTAAATATTTTTGAAATATTCTTTTCTCATACCCTATCTTATAGCCTATGAAAAATAATTCAAAAACATGGGATGAGCATAAAAAACTCAGTAAGGGTTATAAATCACAGGAAGAAAAATTAGTCCATCAATACATAAAATACAATGAAATCATACTTTTCAGTATATAACATACCAAACACAATACTATGATTTAATAATAACACATTGAAATCATAAATCATAATGGTAACCTGTGTCATCCATAACATACAAACATTGTAGCTTTCACAGCTACATAGGGAGTTATATTTGGAATAACCATCAGAGTATATTTCGTACATTTCATTGGAGATACATTATCATTTACCATTATCAAGTTACCCATTGTATTGTAGAGCTATCTCTGTCTCACCATCCCTAGGGTTATCATGGAACCACCTGTATATGTAAACAATGCCCAAGAACCAAAACAAAATTAAAACACATGAACATGCCTAGTGAAATGATAAAATATCTATATTGTAATCCCGAGATATCAGTTCAAGATATTGACATAATCAATAAATTATCCAAACCATTTTCAATACCAATATACGTAACAAGAGTATATGGTATTTATTTTCCTTTTAAAAAAATTACGGCTTGTCAAGGATCCAAAATATGAAATAATGCTCACATTGGTGGAAATAATGTAATCATCGCGTACATTAAAAAGAAACATTCCTTTTTCCATTATTTAAAATGATTCTTAGAGAAAATATTCCCTTTGAATGAAAATAAAATTCAAAGGGCTTTATACACTGTATAAACGAAATTCGTGTATAAATCAATGTATGCCTCAATGAAAGGATCTTGAGATGATATCACATACTTCGTGTCCAAGTTGTCTCATTCGTTAATGTATGTGATGATAACTACATCCTCATGGATAATATAAAAACAGTCAACATAAATTTGATATATTATTTATAATCAAAATTACTTAAAACATTCATTAAAAATTCAATAACTACATCAGCATTGTGCCATATATAAATTTGTTTATTTAATGTATAAAATTTATAAATAAAATAACATGATTTAGGAAATCATTATATATTTCTAATGAATAATTGTAATCCAAAATAGTACTTATACAATACCATATAAATTTCTTTGTACTAAAATATATATGTTTATGTTACATTTTCCTTAACATTAAATTAATTTTTATTAAATGAAAATTTCACCTACAAGTAGCTCTATGGGATCCCCAAATTGACCCAAGGATTACCATGGATGAATATTATTTATCCAATAATTTTATGAAATGATTTAGTGTCATTTAATATTATTATAATATTTTTTTATCATTATTTTCAAGATTTACACTTCATCCATGGAAAATGTAATTTTAATGAAGATAATATTCACAATTTTTTAAAGTAAAAGATTCCTAATTAAAAAATTTGGACCACCTAATTCGAAATATTGAATTATTTTTCCAAATTTGATACACAAAATTTCTAGAAATTAATTTAAAATTAGTTTATGTCGTCAAAAACTAAAAGCGTGTTTTTAAGAAATAATAACTATGAAAAGATTGAAATGTGTTTTTGTCTAATTAAATGGTGAAATTATATCCAATGTCCAAAATTAGATTAAATAGAAATAAAATAATCTAATTAAACTTTTAAAAACAATTAGAAATATAGTCTAATCATATAAATAAATTATATTAAATGGCATTTTTGTATTAAAATGATGCGTTTTTCACTATTTATCAAAAAATGAATATTATCAAAAAAATACAAAAAATTATCAAATTAAATTTTTATGTACCACATCTGATGATATTTATTTTCTTAATTGTATCATATAAAAGTAACACAACTATATTTAAAAATTTTTCAATATCAAAATGATGAAAAACTATCTTTTAAAAATGTTAGAGTATTTATGCTTAAAATTGGATTTATTCTATTTTTAAGCCTCTAAATTTTATTATACAATGTAAAAACATATAAATAAAATTAATAACCATATTTTTTTTATTTATGTTCATTACTTCTAATATAATGGATACGTCATAAAATTATTAAAAAAATATTATATTAATAATTTTCACTGTGACTTATCCTTGTGTGCAATATGGGATTTCGGAAAAACCCATTGCCACGTCTCGGGTATTCCATTGAACATAGAATCCCAAATATTATAAAATAAATATTTAATTACAAAATATGAATAAATATAAATATTTCATATTCTTTATTTACCTGGGATATTTCAAACTATTCATGTAATTCCTAGTGTAATTTTTAATTAAATCATGATATAAGTTTTGTATTAGTTAATTTACCAATAAATTCCATGGTAGTAAGGTATTAAGTCTCAAAATAAAACCATAACCCTTTTAATATTTTGTATATGTTCCATATTTTTTAAATTTTTCAATATTCAAATAGAATGGCTTTCTAGAAGATGATTCTTAAAAACTATACTATAATATTTAACTCAAACAAGTTTTTTATATATCTTTCTTCATATGAGTAGACTTAATCCAAACATTATTTTATTAACAAATTTATTTTATCTCAGTTATGATCAACCATTTATGATGACATTCAAAATACCCAATTACATATATATATATATATATATATATATTATTTTTTTTAAATGGTAAATTTAATCAATTTGGCTATTCAAGTGATAAATTAATTTTTTTATATATATATTTTGTGATTCCATTCATCCCCTCCAGAGTTTTCCACTTATTAAAAAATTTGGTATCAAAGGGGATTTATATCTTTTCACTGATATCTAGTTTTGTTTATTGGTATTAAATTACAAATATATATAATTTTTGATATATTTAGATAATCATAAACAAGAGGAATCAAGCAATAATCGTTCAAATTTTTATCTTGGAACAAATTATGTTCGATGGAATATAAAAATCAAAATTAATATAGATAGTATTGGATTTAAAATCAAGACATCCAATATTTATATTTATAGAAAACCTCAAGATGATAGATCAACATTTATTGATACCACTAAGGAGTCATATGATTGTAACAATATGGATATGAATATATTATGATATACATTATGTGTTGATGAGTTTGATGGAATACATTCTTATTCTACAACATATGAGGCCAGGGATACCCTTTCTATATATCATGATGGAAAGTATAATGTTAAATAAATTATATTCAACGTATATGTTGTTATGTATTATATTTTGAAGATGAATCCAAATGAATCAATTTAAAAAAAATGTTCCTATGGTACGATGAGAGTGTCAATATGAAACATGAACTATAAAATAAAATGACTCACAAGAATCAAGTCATATGACTTATAATTTCTATACTAGATGGATGGAGAGGAAAATATATGTCAGTCCTATAGTCTTCTGACATTATTATAGTACCATTAGAATTGATTATTATAATGATTATTATGTAAAAAGAAAAAATAATGTGAGAAAAGAGTATGTGGATGAACTAAAAACCAATTCATCATACTTTAATAATTATAACTATAAGGTAAAAGAGAAGGAAAATGATGAATTCTCATGGTATGAGGATTCAACATTAGAATGAGATAGAGAAATTTGAAATTATTATCATCATTTCAAAAAAATTATCGAATAATTTTTCTTAAATAAATGAATCTGTATATGTAGATATGATAAAATTTAAATTTTGAGAAAATAATGGATAAAATATTATTTTTTTTGCGAAATAATCTATTATGAATGTATGAATATAGGACAAATCAAAGTAACCTATCTAATGTTTATGTTTTTTTTATGAAATATGGGTAAAATAGAAAAAAGATAACTTTTCCATGAAATCCAAATGGATTCCCATTGAGTATGGATCATGTGATTTTGAATTGTGTATAGAACATAGAAATTACAAATCAAATGTTAATTGTAGGACAAACATATCTGAGGCAATAAATATCATTAAAAATTATTTTTTAGATAATAATATTTTTTCCAATAATATAATAAAGGATTAACATATGACTTGTTATTAATTATTTAATTATCATAATATTCTAAAAAATTAAATTAATTTTAATATAAATTAGAAATTTTAAATTAGTTAAATTATATGTATGGTCACATTAAAACCGACCATGAAACAGGGATAGAAAAAAATTATAAATTATTAAAAGAAAATAATTGTCTAAAATTATATAATGATAAATAAAATTATTAACATGATATAATTAAAAATGGAATAAAATAAAACTCCTAGATACTTTTTAAATGTGTACTACTAAAAGTATTACTGTAATTGGATGTTAATCTAGATAAAGGAAAATGAATGAGAATAAATTTTCCTTATTTTCCAGTTCCACAATATCATTGAATATTTTTTATTCTACTAGACCTAATAATTTGTATATTTTTTATTGTCTAAGATCTGATTAAAGGTAACCAGTAATAAAATTATAGATATATAAATCACTAATTAAAAATATATCTGGACCTAATAAATTGTGGGTTCAAAAATAATTCTTTCAATATTAATTTTGCAAGAAACCATTATGAAGAGTTTCTGTACAAAAAATGGAATCTAGAAATTTTATTTAGATACATATGTCTAATGAAAACTCAATATTCAAGAAACTATTCAATATTGATTGTAGAGATACCTCATTTGATAATAATTCTAATATATAAATAATTGTCCTTGGTCAAATTCATAACTCTAGTAATGTTTTTATTTTGAATGATATATCAGTTTATTGATTTTTTATTACCTACTTAGTATTTCAAAACAATTTTATGATGGTTTTCATGTAATTTTTAGATGTAATTTTTGTTATTTTTTTTGATTCAGAACATTTATTTTTTTACTAATACAAGAAATAAAAAAATTATATTGTAGATTTAAATTACTATTTTTTCTCATAATGATATATATTTAAGTGACATTCCAAATGAATCCTATCATTTTCTAGGTGACCTTTACATTACAATATTCAATCATCTTGAAGTCTATCAAGGAATTTTTCACATTAGGATTTACGAAAAATATATGTCCCACATGCATGTGAATTTGAAAATCCAAAATTTTAAACATTATGATCACAACATGGATACCATATCAAATTTTCATCTCTTAAGACCCCATATAGTACTGGTGTCCTAGAAAGATAAAATAGACATTCTGAAGATGTTTCTTGAACCATTCTAAATTAATATAACTTAGGTGTCTACTTTTTTATTGAAGTTGTAAACACAAAATTCTATTTAATTAATTGAGTTTTAATTAGAAAAAAATATTTACTACATCCACATATTTTAGATCCAAAATATAACCAAAACATCAAAAAACTATTAACAATAGTTCCCGATTATTCCCAAAATCTATAGTTTCACAAAATAATATACAAAAACCCATAATTTTTTGATAATACGTAAGATATCATTAATTCTATTAACACCGAAATGTATTCTCACAACGGTATGTCATGCTGAGGAAACCATTTTTATTATTTTTCCTCATATATCGTAGACATCATAGCAGCAATGGGAGGTAAAATTTTAATCACAATGATAAAGATGGAATTATCATCACTCATCTTGATCCTCCTCCACATCATATAGACATACTGACCAACAGTTTCATTAGTCGGGATCCCAATGTTAATAAAATTAGACTTTTTTAGTAAAGTGTTTATAATAAACATAATTGAAAATAAAAAATTAATCTAAGAGTGATGAAGGAATCTTCCTTGGATATTCTATAGAGTGTAAATCATACAATGGGTTTAATAAATGGAAAATGATTTTTGATTCATATGTACATAACATGATTTACAATAAAAATACCCACATTGATATGACACATTTATAAAATCTATAGTATTAATTTTATACTTTGGACATCATTTATACACAATTTCTATTAGTGAACTCACCCAAATGTGATAAATAACAAAATTACAAACATGAAAATGAGAATGAGGTTTCCAAAAAATTCTGTACATAAATAATTCTGGGCTCTCAAATAGAATCCATTAGAAACAAATGATGGTTACCAACATAATGGAACTGAATAAAGTTATTGTATTAGAAATTAGGTTGAATTTAAATCATTTTCTGCACATCATGACTTTAATATAATCATTAATGATGTTAATGGTGTATTTTGGTTTATAGAAATATAAGAATATTCAATTCATTTTAAATGAAATAGAGTTAAGAACTAATTGAAGAACTAATGGAAAATATAAATATTTGAAAACAAGGTTGTTTTGAAACAAGGTTGATAACTCATGAATAATAATTACAAATAATGATATATTGGTTGCACAAGGATGTAGTCTAAAATAAGTTATTATATAGGAGGAATGATTTACACTAGTATATTTAAAAAAATACATTAGGATACAGTTTTCCATCGATACAAAGTAATAATTCAGACTATATCAAATGGATTGTAGGTTTTTATTCAAAAATTTATAAACTATAGATTTTTTTGATAAAAATACCTATTAATTTAAAAATCCTCACCATCCACTTAAATGAAATTTAATTTAAAATAAAATTTATATATTCAATAAACTCTTAGATATTGGTATTATAGGCTTATCATTTTTTTAATTTCAAATGGTATTTCAGAACGAAAAATATACCTAGTATTATGTACTAAAAGTATATAGAAAGCTACTTATTCCCCAAATTTATTTTGATGATTTTATTTTTAGATCATCATGAAATTATTTACGTAATTCTTTATAAAAAAATTATGAAATTTGGTTTTGAAATTAGTTTTATGTGTGTATTTAAATTCATTGATTGTCTTTGGATTTTTTAAAAAGAATATGGAATTAATTTAAATAAAATCATATACACTACAGATCTTTAATATTATTTTTTGAATATATATTACTCAAGTTTATTATGAGTATTAGGTGTGATATTGATCATGTTGAAACTCAGAACCAGTTGATAAAACCAATAATAGAAGTATAATTGGATTTTTATTATAGTTAAAAACTAGCAAACATCTTATATTGTTTAGTGTGATATTGTGTGGTCATTTTCATGAAAATACTAAATACTCTCGTCTATATTCTGTGAAATAAATTTTCATATACTTCAATTATATATCCAAATTTGAATTGATTTAATATAGAGGAATGGAATTTGACTTTTTTTATTAATATGATAATTGTGTTCATTTCATGTTAAAAAGAAAAATAAATTATAGAATAGTTGTCTTTTTGGTCACATCTGTAGGGTCAAGGTTTAGAAAGAAATTGATTTATATTAAATTATCCACTACTGAATATGCAAACAATCATGTAGGATGTTTAGTTGAATACATTCTTTAGATTAAACATAATTCAGTATATTATTGATATAAATTTTGAAATGTACCAATAAATTATTATAATTTTTGTTTGATAAATATTTCTGTGAATCCAATGTTAGATTCAAAAACATAGAAAATTGTTATTTGAAATCATCTTTTAAATGATATTTTTTATGAATGTGATATATTTCTGGAGTTCATTGGTAGTGAACATCATATTTAAAATATATATACAAAGACTGTAAATAATGAGGGAATCAATTATATAATAAATTTATTTGGAATTTAAAATCATATCTTATTTTTTTAATTTAGGATTAGTAATTAATATCTCTTCTAAACTATTTATACTTATTTCATGTTTTTTTGGAAGTAACAATGTAGTTTAATTCACAATGTTAGTATTAAAACTGTATGTTTTTGTTTATGTGGTCAGTATACCTACCATGAAAACTTACTAAAGTGGTTACTATACAAACTATGAGTATTTAATAACATAGTCTATATTCACATGTTAATATTTAATTTATCTAGTTTTCATAAATATCGTTACTTCATATTTAACATTCTTACTTTGATTTTATTCATTAATCCATTTTTAATAGGACAACTATTTTCTTTAATTTTATTTTTTTCATTATTCCATTTCGGTAAGATTTCGCAAATGTATATTATTATTTTATCCCTAATGGTTTAAAATTGTTTTTAAAAATGAATTAAATATTATGCATATCATTTAGAAAAAAATCTCAATATCTCTTGTGATTATTTATTTTCAATTGAAATCCATTTTCATATAATTATTCTACCCAGATAATTATTTTATAAATCTCTCTTGTGAACCTTAATCATTAGAGAAATCAAACAGAACAACCAAATATGATAATGTAATACATGTTGGAAACAACATTTCATATTCTGTCACTTCCTCCAATGAAGATTATGAATTAAAATCTATATCAAGCATGAATGTTAATCTAATAAATGAAAACACGGTTGATTGTCATATATCTATGGAAAATTATTTTGAATCGTAGGGATTTTAATTGAAGAATTATTTTCTATAGAATGAAATTCAAGATCATGGGTGGTATTCATTTTCTTAGGACGTTATTAACTATATATGTTAAATGAATATTAAAGTTTTTTTGCACACAATTAGTATATCCCTAGAGAGAAAAATGATATAGTTAAAAAAGGGTTAATGGTGATTTTTTTCCTTTCAAGATGATTGATAAAGTGATAGCGTGTACTTAATGAAGGAGTGTTTAGAGACCATTAAAACTCATATCTAGATATTCATCCACACATTATGTTTTAGAATATATTCGATGTGCTCATGTGAAATTGATCTCCTTTATGACATTTGGATAGATAATTTAGTGTTGAATATTGGGTATTTATAATTTTTATATAAAATCTAATATTTAGATATAATTTGAAATTTTATATCCTATAAAAATATGATATACTTTTAATAATTATGATGATTAATTGTATTTAGATAAACCAATAGAGATATATTATTGGACATATGGGTGAAATGTGTCAGCCAACGTATAAAATTTATTACCATAATTTATCATAAGTTTAATGAATCCTTGTTTGAAAACAAAGAAGTATTTATTTTGGGGGATGATTGAATTACCTCTCTAGATGGTATCAACCTTATATAGATGATTTTGCAAGGATAATGGTAAAGTGGATATCTTAAAAAATTGAATGGTTGGATGAACCAAAAATTATTTATGAATGATTTGATCGTATTAATTATCTGGTTAACCAAGGGATATTATGGATAAAGGTCCGGAAATTATTATGATATTATTTTAATCAAATGATTATTTCACTGTTGTCACAAACCAATCTGGGCTATCATCCAAACTGGCACCCAACCTGGTTCGTTGGAAAGTCGGAAGGCCATTCCCAGTCCCAATTGGCTGGAACAAGTGTTGGCGTATCAATACAAGCATATGGTTATTATTTACCCAACCATACAAAAATAAATAATATCAACAATTTATAATAAACCAAATCTAGAAAACCCAACAAAATAAGACTTTAATAGGTTTCATATTTAAGTCTATATGTTCATACAAAACTAAAATATGGATACTACAAAAAGGAAACAAAAAACCATCCCAAAAAACCAGCACAATTCTAGGGGAACATCCCCCTCAAGCCATCTCCACAACACTACCCATGATGTTAAATAGCTTCCCAAAACCCCATCACCAAAAGGGTTACCCTAACCTGTATAAAACATGACATTGTCTATATACACCCAATGGTGTAAGCAGTGTGTGAGATATTACCCTGTAGGATCTCACCCAAAAGGATTTCAATCTATAAAAATTAAATTTAAAAAAACATTCATGTTTAATAAATGAATCTAAATGATTTAAAATTTTAAATGAATAAATCCTGAATGAAAACAAATTTTAAAGGAATGAAACATTATATAAAAATAAAAAGAAATAATGTTACTTGTTATGTGTCCCAAAAACCACACTATATGTCGACTCTGAGTGCAACATAGTCAATGACCACAAAACATGGGATAGATTATATTGGTACTAGCCAGTGAAGGTATCGTAGAACCTAGAATCTCACTATAAAGTTGTATAGGAAATTCATCCTTCTATGATCCCATGCATGAGACACTATAGATGATAAACATCAAATAATATTTGTGGTCTTCAATCATCATCAATATTTACTTAGTGTTTTAATCATCAATCCCATTTTGTGAAGCCATCGTGAAGCCACCTCTCTATCACTAGCACACTAGGCTTAGTTATTCCAAATAGATACACAAGCATCCCTTAGTGCTAAAAAATTCTCAAATTTCAAATATGATATCACATACACATTTCATAATCCAAATAAGGAACTACACTCCCCAAGGTCAGTGCTTGCATACTGAAAACACTTTTTTATACAAAAACTCACAAAAAAACCATTTCCAGCCTGGATTCACATAAAAATACTATTTAATAAATCATTTAATCAATTAATAAAATATTTCCAAAAATACAACAATGACATACATCAAGAAAACACAATTATTGCATGTAATGCCAATTTTAAAATCAATTTCATGTAATATCCCTTCAAATATTAATTTAAAAAAACATATAACTCATGAAACAAAATAATAAACTTAATCAAGCCTAATAAGTTTATCAAATAATGTTTATTCATGGAATCACCTACCTCGGGTGGTGAAATTTTTTGAAATCAGTGTGAAACATTTAATCATAATGCAAGGATGCCAAATTAAACTCTAATCCATGAGATCATACAACAAATTTCAAAAAAGAACCCTAAAATCAGAATGCTTGGGTGGGAGAATAGGAAACCCAAGAGAATGGGAAAAAGACCTATGTTTGAGGGAAAAATAAAGGGAGAAGGTTACTTAATTGATAAATCAATAACAAACCACCCTTAATCCACCATAAAAATGAATATTTGGGAGAGGTGGAAGGACAGTGAGGCACACCTAGGGTGAAAAATCCTGATGTATGGGAGATATGAGGTCTGTTATGGATTATAATCAAGAGGATAGAGAAAAAATGAAATATTTTAATGACATGGATGACATACACTATTAGTCCTAACAGTTTTGTAAAACGTGCAATAACCGAGTAAGGTATTCTATGCAAGGAATTATCTGTTTCATGTTAACCTGGGTCGAGGTGCACAGCTCTTGATTAGACATGTAGAAGGTTGTGTATCTTACCACACGATTATCTAGGTTGGTTTTATGGATTCTACATACCATGCTTCAACTGTGTGGAGGGGACTACCCTCCAAAAATTAACCATTTTTCTCCATAATTAATAGGTAAACCAAGGGAAAATATAGACCAACAATAAAGTTGAAAAATAAGTAAAAATTAAATCATGGATGTGATCATTATTCCTACCATGAAATCATTCCACCATTAGAATGTCAACCCAATCATGATCTCAATAAAATGGGTACTCATACTCAACAGAGGACTTCTACTCCCATGTGTCATGCATATCATTCCTATAATGCCAAAGGACAGAGAAAAAAAAACAAACTTCCCATGAAGCTCCTTCTCTTGGGAATCCACTATCCATAAAATCTGTATAAAACTGTTATATCTGGATCTATCTCTAAATATTCACAATACAATACATGGGATATATTTGGATTATACATCTTTCTTTGGGAGACATGAAACACATCATGAATCGATGTCAAATGAGAAGCAAATTCTTACTGTCATTCCACTTTTCATATCTATTTGGTGATTTCAAAGGGTCTTACATAACTTTTTGTTTTCTTTCCTCACCTCCCCAAATGATAATAACAGAAATGAGGCACCACATTCAAGAAAACCTAATCAACCAAATTTGAAATCTAGATCCTGACAGCTATGATTAGCATTATATTTTTGTTGACTATGATATGTCCATAACTGCTTCCTGATATTCATGAATTTCTAGATGTCTCTTGTACAAGACTCGATCCTAAATGTGGTGTAACCCCTACCTCAATTCAACACAATGGTGAATGACAAGGTCGACCATAGAGAACCTCAAATGATCCATTCAAATAGAGGATGAGTAACTATTTTTTTATGAATATTCAACAAATCCCAAATGTATATCTCATAAACCCATCGAATCTCAATCACAAGAACATAGAATCTCTAACATAATTTGATTTTCTAATTCTATCTGACCATCCATATTTGCTACTATGTCATTCTAATTTTGATCAGCGACCCCTGAGCTCTGTAAGTCCCTCCAAGATCCTAGAGGTAATACAGGGTTCACTATCTGAAATAATTGGTTATACCACAACATGAATCCAATCATGTTATTCAAAAAACAACCATCCCTTCTCATTTACCATCATTGAATCTTTGATTGGAATGATGTGGGAAGATTTGGTTAAGTGGTCAATCACTTCTCAAATGGCCTTCCATCCTCATAGGGTATGAGGTAAATCAATAATGAAGTACATGGTGACCTCATCCCACTTCATAATTAGGAATGAGTAATGATTGAAGAAATCCATAGGGCCTTTTATGCTCTTCTTTCACCTACTGACAGGTATATCATCTCAATATGATGTAGAGTATGTCTCGTCTCATACATGGCCACAAGAGCTACCAATAAACCTCAAAATTAATCTTGTTATCACTAGGATGAATGAACCAATAAAACTATTGGCTATCCTACATTACAACATTGTTTATAGACAACAACAAAAATAAACGACTATTGAAACATAGAATTCCCTCAGAAGACAACGAGAAATTCGAGGCTGTCCTCCCACCAAGAAGAAACTACATATACAACTAATACAACCCATAATAATGATCCACCCATAGAACATACTCTAGATATGATTGAACCAATTGTACACTCAAGTGAAATAAACCTCCACTATGATCTTATGTCTCTATGTGATATTTGGAAAAGAGCCCCATCAATGTCCACTCGACATTGTAATTCCTCAATGCATGCACCAGTACATTCCTATTCTAGGAGTCAGCAACTGTATTACTGTAACGCCCCGACCCCAACTACCCAGAGTCGGTGCATTATTGCGTATCATTGGAATGATCACAAAAGATCAAGTTTTGAAAGACAGATTAGTTTAGTAGCCTTGGAAACACTAGATACATTCATAATGTTACATTACATCATAAAGTGAAAAACTAAAATAACAATGTATCCATAGTCCACACTCATATCCTCTTCTGACTATCCCTGCAGGTCATTCATAAAATACTTCTTCATATCCTGGAAAATATTAAAACATTGAAAGGGGTGAGCTCAGATACTCTGTTTGGATAACAATATTGTGGAAGCATTCATAAATAAACATTAACATTTAAGGAAATGTATAACTAAAACAAAATCCTTTTTATACATGAACATCATCATAATATGGAAAAAAATTAAATAATGCCATTTACATACACACATGGATATTATACTAGTTGAATAATCACATGCAATATCAATAACCACTTTCATAATGATGGAATGTATAATGTCAGACCATCATAACCACGTAGCCAAGGCCTCGTGCCAATACCACAAATAAGATTTTGTCAAGGCCTCGTGCCAAGACACTAGTTTGTCTCATGAGACTTGTCGATGCATCGAGGAGCTATAGTGGGCTCCACCCGTCACCTATTATGTCCAATGCATTCCTCATATGAATAGGTTTAAACATATCATAAACCATAACATAATCGTATCACATAAAACATGCATAAAGGAAACATAACATTTCCACATTTCAATCAAAGATATCAATACAACAAATTGATATAATAAAAATATTTTCAAAACCATTTTCAATACCAAAATAAAATAAAATTAAAACTTTGTATTTATTTTTTATTAAAAAAAACTATGTCTGGTAGAGGAAGTCGAAACTCCAATAATGGTCACGGTGGCGGAGAAGTCGTTGTCGCCACATACGTACGACAAAAAGAAGCATTCCTTTTTTTCGTTTAGTCAAATTATTCGTATAAAAATAATCCTTTTGAATAAAAGTAAAAGTCAAAGGGGTTTATACACTGTATAAAAGAAATATGTGTATAAAACAAAATATGCCTCAAGGAATGTAGATTGAGACGAAGTCCCTTAAAAATATAATTTTTAAATAAAATATATCTATTATGTGTATTAACTATATAGACACATAAATAAAGTATAAATACATGATAGGACATAATAATATCATGACATAATTTGAAAGTAGGAGATTAACCCAAAGAATGGAAATTGGGTTAAGAAGATCCCTTACCTCGTGTCCGACTTGACTCAACCGTTCTTTAACCACCTAAATAATAAACTAGAGTTAATTTATAATTGCTTAAGAACATTTTTAAATTTTATTTTTCCTTTTATATCACTTATTACCATGTTATGAATATTATGTAATTATTTATGTTAATAACGGTCGTTTTGTCAATCTTTGGTACATGAGTCAAATATAAACTTCTTATAATTACAAGTTGTCCATGTGGTGAAATATCCATTATATACAGAATTATATTCATGATTTATATAGAATATATATCATATATATCGATTATATACATGAATTTATAATATTACATAACATTTAGAGGTAAGAAATGAAATGCACCTTTCATGGAGACGGTAAGCCGTACGTACACATGAACGCTACTTTCATTTCAATTTAATATTTTAATGGAATGAAACATAAAGATATAAAGGTATAATATAATTACAATATAATTTATAATACCATTTACTCCATCCTTTATACATCCCACAAATGGAATTAAGGATTCAAATCACTTTGAGGGGGCGGTAGTCCACACTTCCTAAAATGAAAATATCGTGTTTATCCGTAATGAAAACCATAATGGTATGCCATAAATGAAAAATAAATAAGCATAAGTAAAACATAAACATATTTGATATCATATATAAATATATTGACATATTAATGGCCACCTTTGAAGGTGTTATATGAGTGTTGAACAATCATCGTTTCGTGAGGCCGAAATTCACCATCCCCAGAAACAGTATGTTCTTTAACCATTAGATGTAGGTGTGTGTAAGTGTAGCTTGAATACTTGTTATAAAAACATCCTAGTATATTGAAGATACTGGTGTTGTTACAAAAGATATGAATAAAAATAATTTAGGGGGCTGGAGAGGCAAAATAAAACAAAATAACATAAGATAAGACATTACCTTAAAATCAGGTAACTCTTTTTTGATTTGAGCCAAAGGCTTCCTTGGGAAGACTTATGCCCAATGTGAGGGTTCTAGGAGTAATATAGGGATGTTACGAGAGTATTTGGGAAGAGTTTGTCTGAGACAAATAGCTTGAAAGTGTTAATAAGGTGGGAGTGGTGGGGGACTTTTATAAGAGGAGAGGAGGGGCACTCTTGGAATGATTGAAAGGTTACATTATTATGAAATGCTTTTCGGATTATAAAGGAACCAAAATGATATATTTCGAGTCTATGGTGATACGAGTTCGAAATATACTCATCCAATAGATTTTTGACCAGTTTAAGTCTTAGATTTTATATTATCTATTCATTTTATTTAAATCGTTAATTAATGAGTTAATCGCTGCATCATCATGGTGTCATAAATAATTTAATATATTTAATGTCTAAAAATTATAAAAAAATATCATGATGTATGAAATCTTTTTATATTTTTAATGAATAAATGTAGTCAAAAATATGACTTGTATAACCACATTTAAAAATTATTTTAGTAAAACTACTCATGTTTGTGACATTTTTATTTTAACATTAAATAAAAAGTTTTTAATTTCATTTTCCTACCAAAGTGGCTCCATGGGGTCCCCGAGTTGACCCATGGATTGTCTAGGTCTCCCATGACTCATAAAATAGGGTTAGGACAAGTGTAAAGGTATTTTCATATTTTTATAATACCATTTTTACCTTCAATTTCACTAATTACCTTTAATCGTGATTAATTGAACTTAAAAGTTACTATTCACCAAAAAAATTATTTTAATCCCATTGAACCACTTTTTACTTCCTAATGACAACCATTTATGTCGGATTTTTCAAAATAAAATCACAGAAGTGGTAATGTTTCATTTAAACGAAAAATCTGTTTTTTTTAACTACCACTTAGTGGTTTCACTATTCATCAAAATTTGAAGTTTTTCAGAAAATGCCAAAATTTCACCCTAAGCTATAATTGATATTCCAAATTCAAAAATGATGTCTATTTTATGAAATTCCAAAAATATAAGTTGCATTAATTAATTTTATAGTTAATTCCCCCTGTCACAACAAATAGCGTGTTTTTAAGAATCAATATATATCCAAAGATTGACAATTGTTTATGTCCAATTTCAAATTGAAATTAATTATAATGAACACCATTGGATAAAATGGAAAAAATATATTTTAATTATACTTTAAAACCACTCATTAGTATAATTTATCACTAAAAAATATTTTGATTAAAAAAGTTGTTTTTATGTATTTTTTACTATTCATAGAAAATTGGAAGTTCTCAAAAAATTACAAAAAATTCAACTTAGGATAATTTCGATATTCCGAATAAAAAAATGAAGTCCATTTTGAAATATATAATTTAAAAAAGTGGCTATTACTATTCATAACTACTACTTTGATTGGTCACGGTGTGTTAGAATCTCGAACATGTGTACAATGCAAGCAATTGCATTATTGAAAAAGAAGCATATCGTGAAAGCGTGGGGTGTTACATTCTCCGCTCATTCAATAAATTTCATCCTCGCAATTTGAAAATGTTCTTCGAAAATAAATGGTTGAAAATAGAAAATACTTTTGTGGAAAACCCATATCGGAAATAGGGTTAATAAGAATATAACATTAAAAGAAAGAAAGAGAAGTACGAAGGTCACTCGAGATAGCCCATACTAGGATTCTATGAAAATATGGATATGGAGGAGAAACAAAGAATCATGGTCTGATGGAGACTTGTAGAAAACAGGATTAGGAGAAAGTTAACAACAAGAAAGTCACAAACTTATGATTGGTTAAACGGTCATTGAATCCCCAGTTGGAAAAGTTACCCAGAATCGTTTTTTTAAGTTACCTTTCATAAAGTTGAGGAATTTATTTAGGAGATTTACTAAGAATGTCATGAAATATACTTATGTGTCATGTACACTTCCACTTTATAATAAATTGTAACCACAAACCCATATTTCACTCCAAAATGTAATATATTTCAAAAATTTTATATTTATCCTAATCGTACAAGGTTCAAAATATTAACACAGACCATTTAGATTAGGAAAACTATTTTGTAATAACCAGGGACTTCCTGTACGCTAGTGGTAGGTAATAAAGGCATGTCACACTATGGTTGTGGGTTTGATTCCTACAGCTTTGTCCAACACGACGGGTTATCCCCCAACCTGCAAGTTGTCCTTTTCCTAAAACTATAGTATTATAATATACCAAAAATAATCTTTAGAATTTTTTTTGACCTAAAATAATATAATCCAAGGTTCAACTTAATCCATTCCAACCTATATATTTTTCCAAAATACCTCTGTCCAGACTTTTTTCTAAAAGGTCTCTAAATTCCAAAATCAATTGTAACATCAGATTCCCCAAACAATGTAATGTTTCTCTTATTGTCACATACTAAAAATATGATTACCATCATCATATTAAATCCTTAATGAAAACAACAAGTACTGCAGTATAATCCTTATATATATCACATTATTCTTTTAACCAAAATATAATCCTTGAGTCCAAAAGAACCAATACATTAATTATTCCACTTCAACTGTAGTAATAGCATAAGATTATCCTTGATACCTTGGCCTTTTCTGAGGAATGTTTCCCTAACGCTTATGAAATTCATTTTTATAATGCCCCATTTCCCTACAATTGTAGCATTCAATATTGATATCCTCTTTCATTCCCTTGCAATCACGAGCCTGGTGACCTTTTTATCCACATTTATAACAAACTCCCATTCCTTTTAGGCAAGTACTAGGGTGATTCTTCCTATAATTATCGCATAATAGAAAATCCTTCTTTCCCTTTTTCCCTTTATCTGTCTCTTGGTCCACCGTTCTCTTCTTCTCTTGCTTTACATTGTTGTCATAAGACATAGAGATTCATTTTCTGTCTTGATAGAACACGCGACTATATCTTCGTACGTTGAGAAAAATTGTGATACTAGTGCTCGATGGAGAAACGGTTTTAACCCATCAATGAAACGATCGATCTTACTTCTTGTGTTACATATATAATCTGTAGCATGCCTCGCTAATCTTGTAAAGTTGTCCTCACACTTTACGACATTCTCATCCTCCTTTTGTCTCAGACTCAGAAATTGTCTTTCTATATCTGCTCGATGGTCATGTGGAAAGTATTTTTCTAAGAAAAGATCTTTGAACTCTCTCCATTCCATATTTGATACTTCTTCATCTTCTTTTGTATTTTGAATCAATGATCACCATTGATCGACATCTCTAGTGATGCGGTAAACTGCTATGATAACCTTCTCCCTTTCGCTACTCCCCAAGGCGTGGAATATTTTCTCTAAGGATTTTATCCATTGCTCAACTTCTAATGGATTTGTAACCCCATTAAATGTTGGTGGTTTTTTCCTCATGAAGCGGTCTAACATTGATCCACCACATTGCGGATCAGGGTGCTCCATACGAGTAAGGTTATTATTCATAACCTGAGTGAGTTGTCCCAGTATGGTAATATGTTGATCAACACCAGTTGTATCTCCAGATCCCCAATAATTATTTTCAGCAGGAGGGTAATCCCTACACAGCGTGCGTGCATTGATACAGTTTCCATTCCTTCCACTAGGTGCCATTTATAAACAATGTCATAAACTAGATTAATTTATGAATTGAAATACATAATTCCATACTTGTAAAATAATTAACATAAATTGAACTATTTATGGATATAATCCATAATCATAAAAAGAAATGTTTTCTTTGAGGAAGTATATACTCATAACCCTTCATAGTGGTTTTTAAAGAAAATGAGAATTATCCTAAGCATATCCCCCAGGAGTGTCGTAACCAAGAGTGCAGCAAGGCTCGTTGTCGTGCACCAGTTCCCGATTTAGTCTAGCACAAAGAGGTGTTTTCAAGTTTTACCCCTAAGTACATCTATGCCAGTGCCGCCTCTACCTTCTCGTGTCCAGACAGAGATGTATTTCTTGGAAAACTCACAAAATCTCTATAATACAAAAATTCTAGGAAGTTCTTATATACTAATCCTAAAAGTCTATCTTTGGGCTATGCAATCTAATCAGAGTTTATCTAAATCTGGCTTCCAGGGTTAGTACTAAAATGCCTCTGATACCAACTGTAACGCCCTGACCCTAGATACCCAAAGTCGGTGCATTATTGCGTAACATTGGCAAGATAAAAAAAGATCAAGTCTCAAAATACCGATTAGTTTAGTAGCCTTGGAAACACTATATACATTCATAATGTTACATTACATCATAAAGTGAAAAACTACAATAACAAAGTCTCCATAGTCCACACTCATATCCTCTTCTGACAATCCCTGTAGGTCATTCATAAAATACTTCTTTACATCCTAGAAAATATTAAAACATTGAAAGGGGTGAGCTCAGATGCTCAGTAAGGATAACAATACTGCGGAAGCTTTCATAAATAAACATTAACATTTAAGGCAATGTATAACTAAAACAAAAGCCTTTTTAAACTTGGACTTCAGCATAATATGGTGAAAATAAAATTAAATAATGCCATTTACTTACTCACATGGATATTCTACTAGTCGAATAATCACATGCAATATCAATAACCACTTTCATAATGATGTAATGCATAATTCAAGACTATCATAACCATGTAGCCAAGGCCTCGTGCCATGACCACAAATAAGATTTTTTCAAAGCCTCGTGCCAAGACACTAGTTTGTCTCATGAGACCTGCCGATGAATCAAGGAGCTATAGCGGGCTCTACCCGTCACTTATTAAGTCCAATGCATTCCTCATATGAATTGGTTTAAACATATCATAAACCATAACATAATCGTATCACATAAAACATTCATAAAGGAAAAAAACATTTTCACATTTCAATCACAAGATAACTATACAACACATTTATATAATAAAAACATTTTCAAAACCATTTTCAATACCATAATAAAATATACTTATAACTTTGTATTTATTTTTCATTTAAAAAAAACTATGTCTTGTAGATGAAGCCGGAACTCAAATAATGGTCATGGTGGCGGATAAGTCGTTGTCGCCACAAACATACGACAAATAGAAACATTCCTTTTTGTCATTTAGTAAAATGATTCGTATAAAAATATTCCTTTGGAATAAAAGTAAAATTCAAATGGGTTTATACGCCGTATAAAAGAAATATGTGTATAAAACAAAATATGCCTCAATGAATGGAGATTGCGATGAAGTCCCTTAGAAAGATCATTTTTAAATAAAATATATATATTATGTGTATTCACTATATGTACACATAAAGAAATTATAAATACAATTTAGGACCTAATAATATCATGACATAATTTGAAATTAGGAGATTAACCCAAAGAATGGAAATTGGGTTAAGAAGTTACCTTACCTCATGTCCGACTTGACTCGATCGTTAATTAACCTCCTGAATAATAAACTAGAGTTAATTTATAATTTCTTAAGAACCTTTTTGAAGTTTATTATTCATTTTATATCACTTATTACCATGTTATAAACATTATGTAATTATTTATGTTAATAACGGGCGTTTTCTCGATCTTTGGTACTTGAGTCATAAATAAACTTCTTATAATTAGAAGTTGTTCATGTTGTGAAATATCCATTATTTCCAGATCTATATCCATGATTAAGATATCATATATTTCATATATATCTTGTATATACATTCATTTATAATATAACATTACATTTAGAGGTAAGAAATGAAATGCATCGTTCATGGAGACGGTAAGCCGTACGTACGCATGAACGCTACATTCATTTCTATTTCATATTTCAATGGAATGAAACATAATTATATAAAGGTATAATATAATACCAATATAACGTATTATACCATTTACTCCATCCTTTATACATCCCACTTATGGTATTAACGATTCAAATCACTTTGAGGGGGCAGTAGTCCACACTTCCTAAAATGAAAATATTGTGTTTATCCATAATGGAAACCATAAAGGTATGCCATAAATGAAAAATACAGAAGCTTAAGTAAAACATAAACATATTATATATCATATATAAATATATTTATATTTTAAGGGCCACCTTTGAAGGTGTTATATGACTGTTGAACAATCGTCGTATCGTGAGGCAGAAATTCACCATCCATAGAAATAGTTTGTTCTTTAACCATTATTTGTAGGTGTGTGTAAGTGTAGCTCGAATACTTCTTATAAAAACATCCTAGTATATTGAGGATACTGATTTTTGTTACAAAAGATATGATTAGAAAGATTTTAGGGGGTTGGAAGAGAAAAATAAAACAAAATAACATAAGAGAAGACAAACCCTTAAAATCGGGTAACTCAATTTTGATTTGAGCCAAAGGATTCCTTGGGAAGAATTATGCCCAATGTGAGCCTTCTAGGAGTAATATAGGGATGTTGGGAGACTATTTTGTTAGAGTTTGGCTGAGCCAAATTGCTTGAATGTGTGAATAAGGTGGGAGTGGTGGGGGCCTTTTATAAGAGGAGAGGAGGGCCACTTTTGGAAAGATTGAAATGATACATTATTATGAAATTCTTTTCTGATTATAAAGGTCCCAAAATGATATATTTAGAGGATAAGGTGATAGGTGTTCTAAATATACTCATCCAATATGTTTTTGACAAGTGTAAGTCTTAGATTTTACATTATCTTTTCATTTTATTTAAATCGTTAAATAATGAGGTAATCGCTGCATCATCATGGTGTCATAAATAATTTAATTTATTTAATGTCTAAAATTTATAAAAAAATATCATGATGTAGTAAATCCTTTTATCTTTCTAATGAATATTTATAGTAAAAAATATGACTTGTATAACCTCATTTAAAAATTAGTTTAGTAAAACAACTCATGTTTGTGACATTTTTATTTTAACATTAAATAAAAAGTTTTTAATGTCATTTTCCTACCAAAGTGGCTCCATGGGGTCCCCAAGTTGACCCATGGATTGTATTGGTCGTCCATGACTCATCCAATAGAGTTAGGACAAGTGTAAAGGTATTTTCATATATTTATAATACAATTTTTACCTTAAATTTCACTAATTACCTTTAATCGCGATTAATTATACTTAAAAGTTACTATTCATCAAAAAATTATTTTAATCCCATTGAACCACATTTTACTTCCTAATGACAACCATGTATGTTGGATTTTTGAAAATAAAATCCCAGAAGTGGTAATGTTTCATTTAAATGAAAAAGCATATTTTTTAACTACCACTTAGTGGTTTCACTATTCATCAAAAATTGATGTTTTTCAGAACAATGCCAAAATTTCACCCTAAGATATAATTGATATTCAGAATTCAAAAATGATTTCTATTTTATGAAATTCCAAACATATAAGTTTCATTAATTAATTTTATTGTTAATTCCCATTGTCACAACAAATAGCGTGTTTTCAAGAAACAATATATATCAAAAGATTGACAATTGTTTATGTCCAATTTCAAAGTAAAATTAATTATAATGAACACCATTGGATAAAATGGTAAAAATATATTCTAATTATACTTTAAAACCACTCAATCTTATAATTTTTCACTATAAATTATTTTGAATAAAAAAGTTGTTTTTATGTATTTTTCACTATTCATAGAAAATTGGAAGTTCTTAGAAAATTAAAAAAATTCATGTTAGGATAATTTAGATATTCTGAATGGAAAAATGAATTCCATTTTTAAATATATAATTTCAAAAAAGTGGGTATTACTATTCATAACTACTACTTTTATTGGTCGCGGTGTGTTAGAATCTTGAACTTGTGTACAATGCAAGCTATTGCATTATTGAAAGAGAAGTGTATCGTGAAAGCTTGGGGTGTTACATTACCCTGTCCTAGAGTGTAAATGATACAAAATTCAACCCCCTATAGATATTATATCCAATGATAGTATTTCATAATGAGAACCTTATATGAGAAGATGTATGCTAAGTTCTTGTGATCATAGTAGACCAAAAACTTCTGCCCAAAGAGGTAGTTACTCCATGTATTCAAAGAATGAATCAATGTTTCTAACTCCAATTCATGGTTCGAGGGATATATATCATGTTGTTAGAGTTGGGAAGATTCATACCCCACTACATGATCATCCTTCATAAGCAAACACCCAAGCCCCTTTTTGGAAGTGTCATGATAAACCACAAAACTCTTTCCTAATTCTAGAAATGTCAACAAGTGTGTTGTAGTCAATCACCACTTAGCCCCTCAAAATATTCTTAACAATATATGATTAATTTTAATTCCACCCCATTCTGTGTGGGTCCAGGGATGGATGAAGATTGTTGTGATAAATCTTGATCGGACTACATGCAATACAACACTAGGACAAGAAAACTTATAATCTCAACATGTTTTTTATTGTTTCTATGACATTACAAAACATATTTTCTTAGGGTCTACTAAAATCTCTTGATCTGATATTACAAGGATGATAAAATTAAATTCTTTAATCCAGAAAGTGAATTTTTGGAACTTTTTACAAATACAATGATCCTGAAACATTCCTGACATAATCCGAAAGTGATTCTCATTATATTCATATGATCTAGTTTAGACTAGGATTTCATCCACCGATCCCACGATGAAAGAATTGAGATACTGGTTGAATACGCAACTCACAAGATCTATAAAACAAAATAGATATTTTTTCATTCCAAAAGGAATGAATAGAAACCAAAATTTGTCATACCTATTTCAGAAATCCATTTTCAATATATCTTCTTCTTTCACGGTGACTTTGTAGTATCCAAAATGCAAGTGGATTTGGGAGTACAAATTTTCCCCCTTCAACTAGGTTATACAGTTAATCAATCATGGGAAATTGTATTTATTCATTATGGTTAATTTTCAAACATCTTGTATTCGATACACAACTAAATAGAACCATCAACATTCTTTGTGAATTAAATAGAACGATCTAGTGGAGATACACTCAGGTGAATGAACTATTTGGATTCCAATTCAATAAGGTGTATCGTTAATCCCCTCAATTCAGTGGGGGGCATAACATATGAGGAAATAGATGTAGGATGTGTTCCCAGTGCCAAATCAACTGAGGATCAAAATCAAGTTTTGGGGGAAAACAAGAAAAATAAACACGAAATACATCTGAGAACTCATCCAATACATGAAGTATCCCTCCATTAGGATCACCACCATTGTCCTCCAACATTAGAGATGATAATTGAAAAGAATTATTATCCAAATCCCATAGTGGATATCCATCATGACCTCATCAAGGATCCCATTCTCTGAGGAAAATCTATGCACATCCATTTGGTTCCCTGAAACAAACTTTCCATCAATAACAATCAATGTGACCTTGAAAAAACACTATCCAGTTCTTTCCATGAAACTCATCAAATATGTCCATATCCAGGACCAATAAATTTGATTCCATGTCAACCCTGACATGGAAGCACACCTGATGGAAATATGAGGACCATCTCTTTATTATTACCCAACGATGTCACAAAAATTATGGCAAAATAAAACAACTTGTTAAGAAAATAAAACATGTTCATAAGATTTATAGATATAAAATAAACTGAATCACTAAAATCAAATAGAAAAATAGCTATAGAATATGAAATCAAAGTGGTACCTAAAATAGTTTAGGTCCCTCCACCTGGTCCGACTACTGCCTGATCAATAGTATGATGATTCCTAGTCTTTGCATGAACATGAATATGACAAATAGCCTATAGCTCGACATTGAGATGACACTAAGAAGAATAAGATTTGGTATTTCCACCAAAACTATTAAACTCAGATCCCACATTCTAGATGATTCTATCAGAGGTAAAATTCTCCCTGAATCCACTAATCTTGTACATCCTAATAATAATTTGTAGCTCTATAGGATCAATGTATGTTCCCCAACACTCCACATCAATGACATGATTTCTAGGGAGATATAAACCATGTTTATTGTGTATTTCCATCCCACAATAGAGTAACACGATGTAACCGGTATTTGAGGCCATGTACGAAGGCTATCTGGAAGGTTGTCCCAAATAACCACAATAATTCTTCTTTTGCTAAACACAGTTCCACATCTTTTCTAAAGAACATCTTATACACAACACTATAATATCTCTAGAGGCACATGAACTAACCTTATGATCAATTTACACCATACATGCATTGTCAAACAATTCAGTTTAACTCATCATTTGGAATAAAATTATCTAAGTATATATATTTGGCTAGAAACTATTCTCAAACCATTTATCATTCATGTTATCATCCTCTCACTGGAGACTATTTTAGGGTAACATCTAAGTAGTTTAGCAAAAATTTTGATATACTCTATCACCGACTAGACCCCCAGACAAGATCCATGAACTCTCAAGATCTATAATATTCCATGACCTCAAGGAAAACTGGTCATTAAAGACCACCTTGAAGTCCATCAATCTCATATGCTAATTCTTCCCAGTATGAATAACTGAATCCCAACACCTTTGACTTGGACCCTCTGATAGAAACATAGAACACATCACCCTGATTACTTTAGTAGTGTCTAGGAACATGAACATATGCTCACTCTTTTCAATCTATATATATACATCCTGAGGCTTTGAGCTTCATTTGAAATAAGGAGGATTATTCTTGAAGAACACATGTTCTTTCTCCAACTGTTATCCAACATAAACTTCCCGGGCCGATGAAGGATCATAACCCACACCAAATCCCAGAGGCAGAACATCTTGATCCACATCATCTACTAACCTCTGATCTAGTGGAGAGGGACAACTATCTCAAACATCTTCCTGTTTTTATAGTGAGACTCTCTGAAGAAGAATGATTATACAAAAAAGAAAATGTTACAAGAGAAAATAATTGACACAATATCTCTGAAAAATTTTCAGCATAAAAAATAAACATCAATACACCAAACATGCCGAAGTGACAGAATAACCAAACCACTTCATCCCCACCCAATGTCCAAATATTGTTTGCATCATGCACATACCACCTTGAGGAGAATCCAAGACAACATCCCAATATCCCAAGGTGACTGGAAGTCATTCTTGAGGGTTGTAAGCTAAGCACTCTACTCACAACCAAAACACTGATACCCATCATTCCTAGATATTTTCTATCCAGATTCATCCTAAATAACATGGTCCAAAGTGAGAAACATTATTTTCTACAATTTCTTCATGAACCATGTCATGTCACCATCTAAACGGGTGCCTGACACAGTTTGTGGCAAGGCCTGAAGTGTTGTCCTGAACCCCATGGGATGGCACAAGTTCCTATGTATGAATACTAGTATGTGGGAATGATTTACACGAGTATACACATATAAAAATAATCAATTTAAAATAAACTAAATCTGTAAAGACAAACCAAATACTTATTTATCAGTTCATAGATTTATGTCTACATAATTATAAAAAAACAATATAAGGATACAACAGAATGGGAACAGAAAGTCATCTCAAAAAACTGAAACAAATAAATTTCAATATATCCCTCATGTTATGGCTACAACACCACCGAAGAAGATCACTAGAATCCTGGTACACCATCACCTAATACTTTACACATACCCTTGTCAAACATTACCAAGTCTTCTCACACCCATTGTTGTAAGCATGATGTGAGATATTTCCCAGTAGGATTCCACCCAAAAGGATTCCATGATCTAAAGATTAATTGAAAAATAAAATTGAAACATTAGTAAATTAAAGTAAATGATAGATAAATTTAATGTAATGTAACATTAATGTAAAGGAATTTTAATGCAAGGAAGTATTAAATGAAAACTAGAAAAACTTTACTATTAATGTGACCAAAATGCCACACTGTATGTTGATGGTGTGATTAATATATTCGATTTCACTAATCAAAGAAGAGACCCATTGGGAAATAGATAGTGATGGTACTATTGAACCTTTCATCTTGGTATAAAGTGATTTTGAAGCCACATCTGTCAACATTAGCATGCATGAGCCACTATAGAGGTGAAAATTCAAAATTATTGTTGTGTATGATCATCAATAATATTAAGATAATTTTTTCATTGTCAATACCACGAAGTGAAATTGGGATGAAGAAACCTTTATATCACACTGAAACTAGTCCTAGTCCGTTCTCTAAGAAACTCGAGCTTCCATAAGTAAAAAAAAAGTTTAACATTTTACATATGATATTACAACCACATTTGACAAGCTAGACAAGGCACTACACATATCAAGGTACCCACTTGTATACCCAAAATTATTTTTGAACCCACACACATCCCTAAACACATTCAAACCCTGATTGAAATCAAATAAGAATTTATTAACTATTTTAACATAGAAATACATTTTTTTGTGAGAACAAAAAAAGGAATTTCATTAAGAATACACTAATTTTCCATTTAATGTAATTTTTTAAAATAATAGCATATCAAATATCTGAAACAATTACATTTAAAATACACTTTTATCTTATATAACCTGCTAAATAACATAAGAAGTCCTAATAAATTTATCGCACAACAATTTGGAATGAAATCGCCTAAATCATGTAGATAATGTTTTAGAATTCAGTGTAAAAATAAATTTAACCTCTATAAAACCATAATTATTCCAAACTAAACCAAAAAAATCACATGGATACCTATAATAGAAACCCTAGGGATGGAGAAGTTGAACCCCAAGAGAATTTGTAGTGAATCCAAGAATAGTGGGAAAATCATGGGAGAGGGTGACACACTTGACAAATATAGGAAAAATGTCCCTTAATCCACCACAAAAATGAATATATTCAAGAGGTGGAAGTAATGAGAGGCCTTCTTAGAGTTATAAATCCTAAAAGAGGAAGGAAAATAGGTGGGTTTTCTATTAAAATCGAGTGTAGAGATAAAACTATCTAAATTTTAATGACCTGGATGCCACACACTATTATACATCTTGGTTTGGGAAACCATGTGGTATCCTTTTGAATCATTCTATCCAAGAAATTACACGCCACATGGTTACTTGAGATTAGGAATAGTGTCGTGTTGCGGCCGTAATGTAGGTTTAGTCTTGTTCCACAGAAATATCTAGGTTAGGAGCATGGTTATTAATAAAACGTTTCCAACCATGCGCATGAGCCTGACCAACCAAAATTCTCCATTATTTCCAAAATTAAAATGGAATCTTAGGGAAAAAGATATACCAAAGAATAAATGGAAGCATACCTAAAAATGAGATCATGTATTTGACATATATTACTGAGAAAGATGTTGATGATGATGTTTAAATTCTAGATTTGGAGGAATAAATTATTCTTCCGATGATAATATTATGGAAGAATCTCAATACACGTTTTTTGGGATCTCCTAGATCTCTCATACCTTTTCATCCAATGGTGAAAAAGTTATGTATTAAGACCAAACTAACATAGTGGTTTCTATAACTAGTTATAAGCCATTCTTGGATGACTCAATGGAATCTGATGTATTTAGTTTAGAAGGATCACCCATTATTAGATGAACTCCTAGCTAAAATATTCTATTGGAAAATCCAAGGGGGAGAAGTCACATGGATTTTATGTTATGGGGATGGGTTATACAAGATCATATAATAATAGAGGTAGGTCTCCTAGACATTTACGAGATTCCATACCTTCAACATAGATGGATGTCAAAGGATCGTTATTTCAATTATATAATCTTAATTGATACTTTAGGTATCTTCCACTAGTATTTTAATTGTTAATAATATAAATGATATCTTTTTTTCCATATATAGAAAATTTATGTAAAGAAACTGAGAATTATTGTTCTCTTACTATTGATGTTGATGATGATACTAATGTTTTTAAGGGGAAAAAACCAATTCTCATGTAAATTTTCATGTACATCTAGATATATGTGAATAATTAGAGAATGTTCATGTGTTGGATGGTAGAAAATATTATGATACATAAAAATCATTCCCTTTTATGTCTTATGTCAGTATGGATATCATGGATGTGTCCAAATCAGAGATTATTGATATTTTAAAGATGTTTTTTCTAATGTTGATAACAAAAAAACAAGTCTAAACAAAAATAAATTGTATTCTATTAAGATATTATGATGGAACATTTTTTAATAATCACTCAAATATGATGATTCAGTTAGTCTTAAGTTAAATTAATGTTTTTTATTATATATAAATTATTCCCCATCGAACTCATCCCACTCATTCAATAATTGATTTACATAAGATTTGATGACAGCTAATTTATGACTACAATGTCTTGTTTTATGAGTTCAATTGGACTGGATAAGATATGTTTTAGGGATTTTAAACCCTTGTATCCATGAATTTAGAACTCGTAGAATAATATGTGAATAAATATTGGGAATATATAGAATCTATCAATAAGTATATTGATTATTATGTAAATCACATCTTTAAATATTTTTATTTAATGTTTATATTCAAAAACAGTTGCTTTAGTCTACTAATACCACCATTTAATTTTTATTTTAAATCAAAAGCTGAGATTTTGTAGGATATATATCTTGTGTTGTATTATTTTATAGTATATTGGGAATATTTTATTTTGTCCAGGATGCTTGGTTTTCAACTTGTCAGGGAGTGTACCTATTTGATGTAAATATATATTTTTTCTTCTAAAGAAGCTATTCTAGATCCTTCATCCATTCATTTTTCTTTATCTCCATCCAGGACATCGTCTACTATCAATACTTTTATCCTAAATCATAGAAAAGGATTTTATAAATAAAGACATGTTTCAAAATGTTAATTCATTGATTATACTACCTCTTTATCTATACCTCATACTACATATTCCAAATAATCTACATTAAATGGAATATATAATTTCGTTAATTCAAATAAAAGAGATATCCCAAATTCATATTTGTATTAGGATCTTTGAAAGGGACATTTTGAAATCTCATTCAAATAATTTTATAATATCTTTTAATATATTAATGGTTTTTTTTATTTTTTTATTATTATTTATGTTATTTTTCATTCATTTAATATTAATCCAATAATGGAGAGAAATATAATAATAATGTTACATTAATAAAACTTACTTCATTAGAAAACCATTCCTAGTTAAAAGGACAAACCAAAATAGATTAATTTAGTCATATGAAAATATACTTCAATTATATTAAATTCAATTGAATTTATCATTCATGAAATATGATTACAAAAAAGGGTTAAATTATTTTAATAGTCTCACTCCTCTTTATTTTAATGTTCCAAAAAAATTATTATAATGTTAATGAATTTTTTGGGTTTTTACTAGTTGATGATTTTCAAGAAAATTGATTCATAAATTACCATGTATAGAAATTTTCATTCCATCATTCATTCTTTAGAATTTGAAATGACCTTGAAGGTCTTGTGACCATGTCATACCACTGTATGTTATACTTGACTTTACCTCATGAAGAAAATACCTACCCCACATCACTAAAAACCATTTTCAAGGAAATAAAACATCTATGAATTAGGGTTGAGATTATAATGTGTAGATAATCACCATAAAATATGTATAACAAATCCACAATAAGACAAAGACATAAAAATCATTTCCCTAACCTTGCGACTTAGTGATGTGACTTTCTAAAGAAAAATACATACTACATGATGAAAAAGTATGATATTCCTAGGTTTTTAAAATCATCATTATGTAATGTAATGAATATGTGTATTTTGTTAGAGACCACTCAAGGAAAGAAGCTAAAAATAATTTCGTGAACCTACAACTTGAGGAAATGAACTAACCACATGAATGAATTCAGTAAAAATTATAATTGATTGAATAAAATGTCCATGATAACTTTTATTTTTATGTTTTTAATAAAACTAACTATGTATTATGGGATGATTTATTTCTATGTTTAACTTTTAATTAGATCAGGGAAATATTCCAAATTAAAATTTTTAAATAAATAATTTAAATTTTAGTTCATTTAATAATTTATTTATTATTCATCAACTGCTACTTTTGGAAAAAGATATATTAATGAAAAATATAATACAATGAAGGATGCTGCAAATTCCTTATCCATTAGATAGTATTTGTGATCCTAATGATTCACTTATTCCCAATATAAGACACATTAATATATATATTAGAATATATTCTTTTATAAACCTACAAGGAATTTTTTTTGTCGTATTGAAAGAAACATTCAAGATATATACACAACTAAATTCATTTAGATCAAGCTACATAAAATTTTAATATATTATATCTCTTTATATTTATGTTTATTAATTATGTTTGAGTCATGATTTCTTTTAAAATGTTTAGATACAAAAACATAGCATGTTATACTTAACTACGGAGTACTTGATACTCCCTAAAATATTTTATTTTTATTACCACAATCAACTATGTAAGAGGACCTGTGTTTCCTGTTATCTAATTTTATACAATGTATAACTGTGAAAGATCTTGAATACCTAGATAAATTTATTTTTTGTTGTATATAAAAAAATATTGTTTTTTGAAATGTTTATTTGAAACAATTACGTGGTTGCATGTGTTTTACAAATATAGTGAATTGTGTACCCAATTGAGAATCAACCCCTTTTTAAATTTCCACAGTTATATTTATCTTCTTCTTATATTAAATATTCAAATTTAATTTTTTGGTATAATTTATTCAATCGACATTTTAATTAGATAGATAACTCAAATTAATGTCAAATATAATGGGTTTTGTAGATTAAAATTTTATAAAAAGTAAATGTATTCAATAAAATATTTAAACTGAGCAATAATGGAGTACTGTATATAATTTTTAAAATATCAAATTATATATTTATACTATTTCTATTTAAGAGATTTCTTAACATTGGGTATTCCAGTGTGTAATTTATTTAGACACAAATTTTAATATAAAAATGTTTTACCCCTTCCATTTTTTTCCACTGAAACCAACATCAATCACATTTTTAAATATAAGGAATTCTTGTATTTTTTATTTTCTTTGGACAACTAAATTATTTTAAGATGAGGATAAATAAAAAATTTAACTCACTCAACCAAATATCTATAATATATTTTCATTAGGGGAAAAGATTATTTCATTTTATTATATATGTTTATTTGAAGATAATAATAATTTATTATAGTTATTAACAAATAAATTTTGCTTATTAGATAATTAAATAAAATTTATAGGTAATTGTATCACAATATTTCGTCATTTTATAGGAAATTAATGTTGATTATTTATAAAATATTAAGAGTATTATCATTTAATGATTTAGTGTGTTATAATTGTTTAAAAATAAATATTACATAGCTGTGTTTTTGAATGCATTGATTCAATTTCTATTTCAATCATGAAGTATTATATGGAAAAAATTATGAACTAACCTAAAAATAAATTTAATGGTATTTTATGTTATATAATTTTTTTCAATGAACTATAATTAAAAAAATCTTATAATGATTTTTTAGTGGGATATGGTTGTTTGTATTCACCATTTTATTGTAATAGGGACATTTTTTATTATATATTATCAATCATGAACCTTAATGAGTAAATTCCATTGATATAAATGTTACTATAAAATTAATAATGAAGATGAAATGTAAGATTTAAGGATTATAAAATCAACCAAACATATAATAATTTTTATATATGATATTATCTATACATATAATCATCATATATTCTATTTATATCAGTTGGGAAGGACATGAACACGAATTCTAATTTATTTTAATTTAATACATTGTGTAATTACTTTGGTACCCCACCCCACCCTTAAAAGTGGAACATCCTCTAATATATTATCACAAATGATTTTAAATGACATTTTTCCAAATAGAAGACCCAATACTATCCTATATATCATATAAATGTCATAGATCATCATTTTTTCTAAAAGCCCAACCTTTCAAGGCTTATGTTGTTGGCTAAAAATGGTTCCAAAACTAAGAGACAAAACACCTCAATGATAACATTAAATTTTTTTATTCTTCAATATAATATAAATATATGTTATCCTTTGTGAAATAATCACTTCACTCTCATGAATATATGAATATATTATTATGTTTTTTTAATAACCATTATCCTCCTCATTTACATCCAATCTTAAAAGAAGAAATTTCTCGTATGTATTGGTTGACCCCTCTAGAATGCAATCCATTTCATTTTTAACACCATTTAGCATTGATGGTTATAAAGATTGATCTACTGCATATATTTCTGATATTAATTATATTAATATTTTTATTTAGTTGATAATAATTTTTAACCTTTTCTTGTTTCATGATTAATAAAATGGAATCATCACTCATTTGTATGTATGAACTACCTTCTCTAGGAAGTATTTTAATTAAATTTTCATTAACAATTTATATGAATAGTTATAAAATAATATATAATGAATAAATGTGATACTCAAGGAGTTATTAAATTTTTGTACATTATTTAACAATGATAATAGTATAAATTCCATGATATCAGGAAAGAAACATGCATGAAGAAATAAGTATTTATCTCTTAGATGTGTTATTTTAATAATTGTGTTTCATAAATGGGAGATAATATGTGATATGTAAATCATATATCGTATAATATAAATGATTACGTTTCTATAATGTATTTATAAAATAACTATATTCATCATAGAGGAGGATTTAAGTGGTATGATGCGAGATGGGGCATTGTCACGAACCAGCCCGGGTCGACCCTGAGCTGGTCACCCAAGACGGCCCGCGGCATGGCCCGAGGGGCGTTCCCGATCCCCACGGGCTGGAAATTAGTGTCGGGCATCAAAAAAATAATCATTGGAAATGATTTGGCCCATGCGAAAGAGATAAACAAACAAATAAAAACTGACAATAAAAATAAAAACCATCAGCGGAAAGAAACAAAACGGCACATACCACCTTGTGACCCTTTGGTCACCTCCCAACTAAGGCCAACCTTGCTCCCATAATGAGCAACTTTTCCATGAAAATATGAGGAATGGAAACCTCCAACTGAAATGATAATATAGGCATGAGCATTAAAAATGCTCAGTAGGGATGCCAATGTAAACCACAGAATACTACCAAAACCACTTTCCAGAAACAATCCCAAAACACTAGTTTACACATACAAAGATAGAAAATGGGGATTTCATATTTTAATGGAAAATGATCCTGTTTTACCATCTTAAAAACCAACACATGCCACAACCCGTTTTCCCAAAAACAATGCATTTCTTGAAAACTGAAATTTGGAATTTATGTTTATCAGATTTGTGCAAAAGAAGAACAGGTAATAATTAAATGCTGGAAACCAAGTGCAAGTAAAAGTAACCAAGTAGATATACGCAACAACCTAGGGTGATCCTAAACATTCCTAGAAAACCCCTTGACGTAATCGGGTTCATACTACCTGCCGGTGTGCTACTCCATAGTCAATAACCACTGGTCGCCCTAAAAGCCAACCAGTGGCATGCCCCACAAGGCCTACCTACCAAGGGGGAACCAACCTGTCTGATCGAGGATGGCTAGAAACCGTATCTCAATAATCTATAAGATTCCCTTGAGCCCATGGTGATTCCAATAATACCGTGTAAGTAGGAGGCCCTCACACGCGTGACTCACCTCACCACACTTGCCAACCCCTTACACGGACACCACCACACGACAATCCTCGAAGGGAAGTGCCCCTGTAGAGATGCCCCCAAATAAGTATATATGAAATTCTTTCACATTCAATAAGATTCCAACCGGGCCTTCACAGCATGTTCAGTTTCAAAACATTTCGTAAGTGAGTTATGTTTCCAATCGGGCACACACACATTTCCCAAATGTCCGTGCAAACACCCCATTCTAAACCCCATACCAAACGGGCCTTCAGACTGAACAACCATTCAACTCACAACAAAAGCCAATCGGGCCAAATTATTTTCATTCCTATTTGAAATACCAAACCATTTCTTGAAAAACCTATCGTTACAAAAATATAGTTTTTATGTGTCATTTTCATTTGGAGGCACATCCATGTAACCACCTAGTGCTCCCTTGGATGTGCCAACATCCAACGACACACCAAGTTTTTTTTGAAGAATCACCTTAGAAACCAATTTCGTGAAATACTTAGCATTGAAACCAAACCTGATTCTTTCAGAATACTTTATAAAAGCAACCTGCATCTTTCAAACCAACCACCATTTCCAAAACTTTTTCTAAAAAAACCCATTGGTTCATCATTTAGTCAAACAAACACACCAAACCAAATATTACTTTTCCAAAACACATTCACTATCGTTTACAACCAAAAAAATCACAAGGCACTCAATTTATCTTTATTAAGAGCCTAAGCATTTCATATAAACAAACATTAAAAGCCACTTTCAGAAAATTTAATACAGCAATATAACTATGTCAGATGTTTTTCAAAAATGCAATAAAGATACAAACGATATAAAAGGATTATTTGAAAACATTCAAGTGCTCAAGGATTGAATCAAAAGGGAAATGTTTGGAAACACCTACCTCAACACATGCTAAAACGGTAGAACCCCAACAGAAGGAGGAATGATGCTACGCAGACCAACTGCACAACCTCGGTTAACCCATGTCCAAAGCACACATGACCTTGAAGTGCATACATACATATATATATATATACCTATACACCGTAGGTATATATATATATCCTGCAATGCAAGCAACAAAACATTGCTAAATTAACAACTCAGGTAAAGCCGACTCTGGACCAAATAAAGACCTCAAGGGTCTGCTAATCAATCTAAAATCAAATTCCAATTAAAAGATTTAATGAACCAAATAAAAATTTTATGATAACAACTTTAAGCAGTGTCACAAGATATTGAACACAAAATCCCCCCCCCCTAAAAAAGCCTCTTACGAGGACAAACACACACCACTCACTTGTCAAAACAGAATATGTAGCCCGTGCACAACATAATAAACCAACTGCAAAGTCTATGGAATAATGATAAACAGATCGACACCGATTTTTCACAAAAATAATCAAACTCCTTTTTCATAAACATATCACTAATGAATCGAAGCATTCCGAACCACAATTCGGATAAATTTTCACCATGAAAACTAATTAAACAACACACTAGATTTCATTTAAACACCCAAAATAAATTGATGAAAACTCAAAAATAATAAAAACACTAAAATAAAATTAACCCACAATGAAGAAATGGAAGAACCCATACCTTAAAACCTTGGCGAACCCACTACCCTTATCGGTAGTGGCTAGAACCAACCTCGACGGATCCCGACGAAACCTAAATAACTGGATTCAATCAAAGGAAAAAACCCAAATACATTAGGGTTCGGCCAAAGGGGTCACGCGGTGGTCGGGGCTTCTGATTGGAGCACGAGGAGGTCAGTTGGGGCAGCTGGCTGGAGCGAGAGAGGAGGGGGAGGACCAGAGTAGGCGGGGTCGGCCGGAGCAGGCAGAGTCGGCCAGAGTAGGCGGAGTCGGCCAGAGCAGGCAGAGTCGGCCGGAGCAGGCGGAGTCGACCGGAGCAGGCGGAGTCGGCCGGGAGGGGGTTGAGGCTTAGAGATGAGGAGGCCGGAAGGCGGGCCGTAGCCAGAGGGAGCTCTAGCAGGGAGCGCGAGGAAGAGCGGACCAAAGGGGGGTCTGTTTCGTGATTCCGAGGGGGGGGGGGGCGATGCGGGGGGCTGGGTAGGTTAGGTTTCCTCTTTTTTTTTTAATAATAATAATAATAATAATAATTAGTTAATTACAAACATATATACATATATAAATATATATAAACATATATAAACCCACTTATATAAACATAGATACATATATATATATATACATATATAACATATATAAGCATATATGAACATATATGTAAACATATATACACATAAGCATATAACGTTAAAACATATTTATTTATAAACATATGTATATATATATACACTTATAACCATATATACACATACATATATATATACACATAACATTGAAACATAAACACATATAAACATATATACATACATACACATACCGTTAAAACTGGATGATCGTACTGTATTTGCGCACCGTACGGTACTCACGCGAAAATCACATCTTACACGTCCGGTTTTCGTGCACTAACCCAAACCATCAACTCATCCTAACATTATAAAATTAAACCGAGACTCACCCGCACTTACTCAAAATCACCCGATGCCAAGAGAAATAAAATAAATAAAATGACTAAAAATATGGATGTGATAGGCATGATGTAATGGTTTCCTCATCCAATATTTAATTTTGTGATACATATGATATATTCCCATGTTTTTTATTTTTTGTGGTGTATATATTGACTAAAAATGTACTTTTTGACTATTCTCATAAATATTATGTTTGTTGACAACTCAATATATGGTTTTTTATTTCATTATGTTTTTATTTTAGTATAAATAAAGTGGTTATGTTCTATGATATAAAATTATATTCCTTGGGAAATATGTCATGTTATACAGATATCATAATTTTTTAGGTTTATGTACATCACAATTTTATTTTTTATGTTGAATAGAATTATTTTCAATGTAGTAAAATTTTATTTTAGAGTTATCTATTTTGTGTGTGAAGGAATCGAAGGTTATTAATATGGAATGCGATTTATGTTTCAATAACATTTCAAACTGGATTGTTTATGCAAGAATTCCCATCAAGAAATTTGATAGGATTGTAGTTTTTTATTACAATTAAATTTTCATAATCTATGAATATTACTATAATTTTATACAGTTGTACCAATTTTTTCTCTTTTGTAATAAAAATTGGCTAGAAAATATATTTAATGAATAGTTCATCCTATTTACTATTTGGTTGATGAAAATTTTATTCCATGTACCTAAAATAGATATTTATCTCATATATGTTAACACAAATGTTTTTTAGAATGGTAATTTGCATTACAATTTAATTTATTTACAATGTATAAAAAATGAATCTTTTTAATAGTTTTATAAACTAGTCATATATGGATTTTTGTAAAACTGTGAATGAGGTGTTTTCGATATGAGAAAATGACCTAATATAGACTATCCAACCATAATTAATGTGTATTTATTTGAATCCTCCATTATATAATTTTGTTTTGTTTTCAATGAGAAATATTTTATAATATTTCTTGGAACTCATTGTGAATATTTAATCTTACTAAAATGGTATTTCTACATGTTTTTAATTAAATTTATGAATGTTATTTTAGTATCATTTTTCATCTATGTCAACATCAATTGATACTAGAGAAATTATTTTTCCAAAAGGATTATCAATAGGATGATTTAATAATTATTCATGGAAAGCTATTTAATTACAATGTCTATTTATTTTATGATGAAAATAATTTGTAAAATGTTTCTTTTCTACAGGATATTATTTTATAAAATTATGGAAAGGTTATAAATCCTCTTCTCATTCCATTTTTTATTATAAGATGAATTAATGAATGTGTTTTTTATTGCTGTGAACATTTGTTTCTGTTATTATGTGATGGATGCATATGTTATATCCCTCTAATTCATTCCTAAAATCCTTATATATATTCTAATTAATATAGGAAATTGGTCTATGTTTTAAATACTATAAAGGAAACATGACTTTATTCCTAATTCACCATTATATAAGGAAAATGTGGGGATTCCAATTTCATTATGTTATGGGAAACATGTATTTATTCCTCATCCACTATGATATGATAGTCTTGATTTCTAACCTTGATATATGATATGGTTTGTATGAAAATAATGTTTTTATATTATTATGAAATTTTTTCTAGATTATGATATGAACTCTTGGAACAAGATTGGTTAATTATGATTCCTCGCTCATATAAATGATGTATTGTTTAATTATAATGTTTTATAACATGAATCATATTTACAAAATATTATATATTAGGATTGAAATTTCAATGTAAATATCATGATCAAATAAACTTAATCTTGTCAAATTCTTTAATATGATCATCGATTTATATTTTCTATGGTTTCCCAGAAAGAGTATCTATGATCACTATTTCTTATGAATCATTTCACAAAGTTATGAATAAAGGTTTTATGTTTTGAATGTCAAAGATGAGAATTTTATGGAAGTATCTTTGACAGCTACATTTAAGATGATTCGTGAAATAAGATGAATATGTTCCTAGTGTCCAAATTTAATAATTATTAATAGTTATGGAATGGGTTGTAGTGTTATATAGGGGATATTAATATAATAATAAGTAATGTTTATGAAAAAAAATGTCTGGTATTATTCATGATCATGAAATTGAACTAAAATTAAATTATGTTACATATAATTGTTTTCCATCTCAACACTTATATTAATACATTATCAATAACCAATTTTACTTTTTTACATGTCTATGGATATCCTTTCATTTATCCTCCAAATTTATAATAATTTTCTCATTGAAATATTGAATTATTGTGATATGAAATATATGTAAGAAAAAAATTTAATAAATTAAAAAAAATTAATATTTTTAACAAGGACATTTATTTATAATGTTGTATCTAGGCATATGATACCATATGAATTCATCCTAACCATTAATCATTCATGATTCACAATTCAATAGGAAAAAGTTTTCTATAGAATTTTTCTCATCTCTTAGTAAATTGGTATAGGGTAAATCATAATTACATTATATAGGACTCTTGCATGGATGGGAGTAAAAATCATTATCCGATACATCATATGGAGGAAAACTACACCAGTCCTCTAATTTCCATCGAAAGGGTTTCACTGTTATGTGTGTCCCATGGGTAATGGTGTTATTTTAAAACCTAGAATTTAATGTTAGATATTTCAACATTTTTTACACAATATTGTATTTGGGCTCCCTTATATTGTATGACCTGCCTAATTGAATGATCTAGGTCCTAACATGTTCTTTCATTTGACAGAATCTGACACTATGAATTTTAAATTGTGATTTAGTCTCACTATATTTTTTATTATTATTACTAATACATGTATTATTATATATAGCGATTTATATTCAAAACATACTCATTAACATGTAAAAATATATTTAAAATCATATTGATGTATAAGATTTTTTGCCTCTCATGGAAAAGAAAACTGGATTGTAAAAAATAAAATCAATTATCTGGCCTAGAATGGAACATGATAGACACTAGTTTCCAAATTGATATAAGTATTCCACCTCAAAATATATTTAATACACCCATTCATAAATTTATAATTACATTCAATAATAATAAATTAGGGGATAAATAAATAAATTAAAAATACATTATTTAAACATGACTTAAACATATCAGAACAATTCATAAATAACATAATAAAAAATAATTATTATTTAAACATTAATTATAAAAAATCAAGAAGAATATAAATATAAAAAAATTATAATTATGTTTAATAGGAAATATTTTGTATTATTCTTCATATGAAATTTTTCATAAGTATATGATATTATATGTTAAATAACTTCTTATATTAAAATTCCATTTTTATAATGATTTACAAAGTTAAAATATGGTATATTTAATTTCATTTTATCATTGATAATATCAACAATCAAAACACATTTCTTTCATTTTTAAATAACTAATCAACCATAGACTATAATTTCTACAATTTAACTTAAACCAATCTGAACATTTCATAAACCAAATGAAAATTATATTATATAATGATTTAGATATTGATTTATTCCAAACATATAGATCACACATATAGTTAATGTATAATAAATATATATCTTGATTATAAATCATTCCAGATAATTTGGAAAAATTATTTCAATATTTATAGTTAATTTAGTAATAATTTATTAAAAATAATTTATAAATAATCAATTAAAAACAACAATATAATTTTTTTCAAAATGACTTCTTTATATAATTTATTTACTATTTATAAGTTATGGAATTAAATTCATTATTATAATTGTGAAAAATCTTATTTTATATGGTATATCATATTTTTTAATATACACATGAAATATGGGAGGATTTTCTAAGCACATTACAATTACAAATCATTTCATATAGAATATATATCGACTATTCAAGATTAAATATAGTTTGGTTTCATCATGTAAAATTAAGTTGGCATTGGATGGTCATATATGAGACATAATATGTGATACATGTGATCATGTAGGACAATATCAACCTGCACAAGAATAAACATATTATAGAATGACTCATGTAATATTAATCATGTGGAATGAAGACCAATAGAATATTTTTATTGCACCCCATGGTAGTATAAAAATAATCATTATAACCAGTGAAATATTAAATACATTACATTGGTTGTGAATGGAATTTACAAAATGATACACTTTAGAATGCTTTACTATTATCCTATGCAACGATAACAAAAATTGTTTAGTCATATATTGTTCGATTTTAGGACTTTATAGAATTCGAATCAATGTAACATTGTATACCATTAGTACTTATTTCATGGGAGTAATCTACTATAATGTCCCATATATTTTATAATTTATAAAATGTTATGTTTTAATTGGAAGATTTAATCTCATTCAATAATATCATACCTAATAAATCCATAAATTTAATGTTAAGATATATCTAAAATAAAGGGATTGAGATAAGAATCAATCTACGGTAGAAAACTTAAAATCAATACCATATAATAATTTAATTTTTAATTACATCATTTCAAGAATATGAATCCATGGTAAATATATTATAAAAATATTTGGGCTCTACTTAAGAAATGACCTTTGTTTATACCATTCAGGTAATTTAGAAATCCTAAATCTCATAAAGGCCATGCATCGACTTGAAACCATGGACAATAGAACATGAATAAAATTTATGCATTGTGTTTTTCATTAATTAACATTGATATAAGGATCCCCATAATGTGATTCAAGATAATAACAGAGAGAAATATAAATAAAATCCATCATCTTTGCCATTTCCATTATACATATTTAATGAAGAAATAATATAGTTTTTATTTTACATTGAAAAATATATTATAGAATAAAATTGTAGATAATGGAGGAGCAATGAGAGATTGGAGTGTGTGATAATAGACATATGAATGGTAGACTAAATCAATAACTATCCCATGGATAATAACTCATAAAAAAATTCCTTCAGAAAATATTATATCACAATGAATTAACTCATATGTTGTGAGTTATGAGTAAAGATAACCACTAGATATTACCATTTACAATTAATACTCTACCATGCATTTTTATGATATTTTTTTAATAATATCTTTAAAAGTAAAAGGTTTCAATTATAACATTTAATGTTCCACATCCATTACTGGGAAATGGTTACAAAATAATTTTCTCATAGTAAAAAAAATTACAAATCCATATTACGCATTTTTTATATGTCATACCATATGAAATAAATTATTAAACATCGTGATATATAATATAACATGTCTCATGTGTATAGGATTTAATGATTATTTTCTTCAACAAAAAAAACCATGGTTTTAGTCATGGATCAACTATATCCATGTACTACAACCATACACCATGTCGCAATAATCCAATAGAGGGTCGTTACATTAACTAAATACTAATTAATGACGTGTTCTTTGGAACAAAGGGTCCCAACCAGAGTGTGAGTAAATATCAGTTTACCATCACAAATTTCTTCCATAAAATGTATAATAAATTCAAGATATTATCAATATCAAATTTTAATAATGATAATAAATAAATACCCAATAATATCATATTGTACTAAACATCCAGACCACATTTTAGTATACATATCTGGTCCAATGATCAAATTAGAACAAATATAGATTGTTTTAATAAAAATTGATGATGATAGATATACCTATCCTCTGGAGATAATTATAGGGAAAATAAATCAACATATAACAATTTTGGCGAATGATTCACCACTAAAAAACAATATATGTGAGTGATATTTAAGTATACCATGTTAAGGAAAAAATTAATCCTATTATTTTATGATGATTTTTTCTACATTAGGATCATTATATACCACCAGTGTATTGGTCTGGTGGGTAATTTCATAAAATTAAAATACACCACAAGAGTTTTATTCGCCATCTAAAACTAAGTAGAAGAAGGATTTTCAACTGTCATAAATTCCTCGATGAAAGATATATCATCGATACATATTCCCTTTTGGATAATCCACCAATGATAAAAATTTATTAGGTTGTAATATAACTATAGTATAAACTGAAATCATGGATTATGCACAAAAATAACAATATTTATGTGGTTGGGGTGCAACTAATATATAATCCATATTTTCGATAATAAATCACCTCCTCCCCTCAGTTGATGGTGGTTACTATAATCATCCTTAGGGTAAATGATGTACATCTAGACCATCGTGTAGTATTGATGAGTAACCAACAACAAACAATGGTTGGATGGTATACAACTCAATAATTATTATATTAAATGGTTTATCAATTATTATGACCACATAATGTTAAAATGTTATTTAATGTAATAATTATCATGATGTTATTCGACAAACTCACTAAACATCTTAATATTGATTAGACCACACATGAAATATAATTTTCTCATATTATTCATCACCATGTAATGGTCTAAGAGACTACACGAGGTGCATTGAGTAAAATAATAGAAAACGTAACCCATTATGGGTTCTAATTAAGATTTACTCCACATAAACCACATAGCTATATAGTCTTCAATGACTATAGAAATGAATTCCATCGCCCAGTAAACCAATAATGGATCTTATTATTTTTTTAATATATATAATGTAGATAAATTAATTGAATTTATTTTTTTCGAATTCACATAAAGTGGTACTTCATATATTCGATATTATAAATGAATTTCTTGTAAATAATATGTGGAATAAAATTGACCACATATAAGGACCAAGTAGTGGACCCCTCATTGGAAACAACCAACAAATACATGATCAATCAACGAGACTAAAAAACAAAAAACACCACATTTTTTAAGAGTAATATAAAATGTATGAAAAATAGTGAGATAAAAATATAATTGAGTGGGTGGGGGAGGATTGTTATACATCCCCAAAAATTTTAGATGAAATGGAAACGTTTTTTATTGTGAATTAATGTTATCCAATAATATATGATGAATAATGAGAGAGTAAGAAGATGATGGTTGTGTGCACTTAATTTTGGAGAAGATGATGTGGAATCCCTATTTATTAACAGACAAATTGAAATTTATTTAATTAATTATTATTTTTAAAGTGAAATATAGGCCCCATAAAAACTATAATGCCACTTGAGTGGATATCAAATGGTCTATCATCATTCCATACCACCCATAGTGGAGCCCGGTGGTAGTGGATATAGGTTATTCCTTCCACATTAAAACTCTAGTATAATCCCACCCTAATTCTGGTGGGGAATATACAATATTGATTATTTTATTCATTAGAACATTTCGATGAAGTAAGTTCACAATCCATTAATTACCAATCTAATATCCCATATATGTCAAAATATATGACTCTAAAAAAATAATTCATACATCATACGGTAGTTTTTATAACCCCCACCATATTATAAAATATCCCAGTGATTTTTTAATAATTATCCCAAAAACAAATGTTAATGTTATGCTGAAAAGAAACATAATAGACAACTACAATTGAAAATTAAACTATTATGCATTTCAATTTTTCCAATTCATATTTATAATAGGACTTTTCATCCCACACATACTCACCTCACTCTTATCGACTATAATAATTAGTCATTCATAAATTCACTGTTTTCTCTCTATCAATATCCCACTAAATCTAATAATATGATAATGGAAAAGATTGTATATCAAAATATATGATATGAATAATACATCATGAATGAAAATATATATCTAATTATGTACTAACTATATGACGAATTAATGATTAATTTATCAATAAAAAACTCCATAATCATTGGTACCGATTTCCCTAGATAACTAATATGATAATTCTGCATGTGATTAAAACCACATATTACTACCAAGTATCAATTATAAAACTAAACGGGATGGGATATAAACTTTTCATTAGATATAGCCTTACCTTTAGTGGAATATACACACTACATAAACAAATATACATGCTCAAACATCATTTTCACAAGACTCTGATCCATAAACACTAACTCTATTGCTTCTAACTAGAATAATGTTTATTTGTATGGGATTCCATGCATGGAGTAATATTTTCAATTATAATAACATCATGTTAATTATAGATATAGTAAATAAATTATAGATATGTGATGATTCTATAATATTTCAACATAACCATATATGTCTTTCCACATCATGTACCATAAAATTTGAATATCCCATTAAGACTTCACATCTATCTTAGGATAACAGTAGTGCTCTTACATAATTTTTTTTCAAAAAATTTCAATATTACATTCCATAAGGATTATTTAAAAAACATATATTCTACTAATGTACCAATAAGAACCCCATAAAAACATTATATCTACATAACATCTTTCCTTTTCACCTTCTCAATGGAATGAGCCTCTTAGAATATTTTTAAATGTGAATACATATTTAACATGACCATGATAATTAATACCATAATGTTAATTTGAGAATAAATTTAAAATCCGACCTGTAATTATATTGTCAAATTAACCCACTATCTTCTAGGAAAGTATCAAAACTAAAATATACATCGTAGTTGGTGATTTTTCACATTCACCTACTAATGGAATTGCATCATGACACAAAAACATATATTTATTTATTCACCAAAATAACTTAACAAAACATACTTATACAAATACATATCTCAGTAATCCCTAATATAAAATACCATTTTATATCTTGTGTGACCCTTCTAATCAAACCGTAACTGATCTTACATACTAAAATAGAACCTCGTATATAAATGTCCTATTTATTATCAAAGAACCAATATGGTGATGGATCCAACTATATAAATTTTATCTCAATTTAGTAGAATATTATTCAAACATAATATATTGCAGTATTCTACCAAATATTAAAGAGGTAATACTCATCAATGTCAGGGTCACTCATCCTGGATACTCCTGAACATTTTGAAACACATCAACGGTGACGAATATGACATGTCATACAAAACTATCCACCAGAACCACCATTAATAGATACTTACTATTCCTTGAATAAACCAATATATTCTATTTCCCTGGGGTATATGGTAGTTAAAAATACAATGATTATAGATCCACAACCTATATACATAACTAAATGATCAAGGAATAACAAGATATTATGTACATTAAATTATTATTATATGTATGAACCAAAAAACATTTCCACAAAAGTAGTTTACCCAATATAAATATTTGTTCCCACCCATTGTATGATATCAATAATTCATCAGGATGTTCTCCTAATATAGAGTAAGCTAACTGAACCTATAAGATACCACTCATGAATCCTAAATCATAACTGTCCCAATTCTAATTCATGTGGAATCTGGAAAATATATAAAATTTAAACTCAAAATATTTATATCTATGATTACAAAATATTTTATCCTATTTTTCAGTTCCTTATAAGATTTCTCAACAGAATATAACAACATAAAATTTTCCCCTTGCATGATGTGAACTATCATCAGTGCATACAAATAAGATAATTTTTTATATGATCCTACATTAGTTAGTAATGATACTCGGAATCAAAAAAACATGGATTTTACTCTAGTTTTTATATGATGATATCACAAAATTAAACATTTATTATTCTTCTAATATTTCTACCACTAATTAAACATTCCAAAAAAATTTAACAGGTCTAAAAAAATTGAACATATATTTTTCATTATATTTTTTATTTATTCTAACTGAGATTATTAAAATATCAATATTGGGATCATAATTCTCACACAATTACTAATTAATAAGAATATCATGAAAACATATGTCAAATAATGAATCATAATAGGGTCAAATATGCATATTAATCCGGTCCGTAAACACAAAAAAAAATAATTAATTAAAGATATTGGTATTAGAAGTTTCTTTCAAAATATAAAATACACATAATATTTATATAAGGAATTTATGAGGTACTAACTTATAGATTTTGATTAAAATATCTCATATTAATGAGGGATATGTGAACCCCCCATCCATAATGGTCATATAGGTATAAATAAATGTAATATTGTTTTATTTATTAGAAATTATTTTCTCAAACTCTTTCAATCCATATAAAATCACTATAATCCCTCGTAATTTGTGGATAATAAGATATTATCACCCTATGTGGACATCCTTGGTTCCATAAATTACTTTTATTTCAAACTTCTAGATGCTAATTCAGCTCTCAAAGAACAAACAAGCCTTTCTCTATTATGTAATAGATATGTATCAATTCCTAGAATATGATTAATTTTGATTTAACTCTCCTTATACAGTATTAACCGTGGTAAATACTACAAAAAACATCTAATTAATTATTTATGATGTAAAAAAGGTAGTTCATCATAAATCATTGTCACTTAAAGAATCATAACATAAGTAGGATATGATCACACCAATTTCTAATGGAAATGTCATAGAAGGGATTTTTATTGATCATAATCACTGGTATAGGTATGAAAATCATAGTCTATGGATTTTTTAGATATCCATCTGTAGAATAGCTATATATATTTGTTGAATATAACTAAAAATATATTTAAATGATAATGTTGAATATATTTGTGTACAATAAGTATAATTGATTTTGAATCCCAAATATATTGAGAATAATATTGCTCTAATAAAATATAAGGATACACTTAGACCACACATCTTATAATTTTTATTTTGAAATAATCCCACATAAAAATTATACCTTGTACTCAGGATCAAGGATTAGATGATTTGATATAAATGAGTTGAATATATACATGTATAAAAAAATATATTTCAGTTTTGATATACTTTTTTACATAAATATATAGACTTACCACTACCTTGTACATTTGTTGTCTTTTTGGTATCATGTAGGTTAATTGAACCCTATTCTGGGGGAAGATTCGGCTAACTATGTTGATAGATATCACTCCATTAACTATACAACCCAAAACCTATAAACTATGATAAAAATGAATTGAGGATCCCAATGTAGTGGGATAACATGATCAAACATTACCTAATGAATATGACATTTTATTTGATCTATTATTTATATATAATTATGTAACTAATTCATGAAACATATAAAAATTCCCTATATCCTCCTAGGAATATCACTCTCAAATATTTTTTACAATTTGGCCGAATATTACCCTATTGATCACATCTGTGAACATGAATAAGGCTAACACTCTTAGAGGAAATAATAAAACCCTATATTTTCTAATAAATTGTCTATCCCATTATGAGAATCCTAAAACCATTGCATTCAAGAACATTTTAATGGAAAGGTACTTGACTCTAGTATCCTAGAGATAGGTAAATAACATTATTTCACTAGGACTACGAACAAGAGATTTCATACCAAAGAATCGGACATCTAATTAGCTTTATAAGACACATACAAATATAAATTTTACATTACAATTTGAAATATAATAAAACATAGAAAATCCGTTGGAATCATCACTATTCTCTCAGATAATCCTAGTATTTCAATTTTAATATAAATATTTTCATCATGGGGGAAATGATAAATAAGATTGGTTTGAGCTCATATTCCCAGAATGGGAAAAAATGCAATAAAAGTTTTCATAAATAAAAATAAATGGTAATGAAATATGAATAAATAAAAATGCATTCCATTAAAATATTATCTTCAAATTAATATGGAATAAATTAAATATAATAAAATAAATTTATTTAAATAATTGCATGTGAATAAATTTTAACCATGGTTATTTTGTTAGTCGAATAACAACATGGATTAAAAATAATTAACCTCATAATGACGGAATACAGAATTATTGTATTCATAAACATACCATCAAGGTCTTGAATATGAATTATACATAATGGGTAAGGCCTTGGCTAAACCCCATTCTTGATTTTCTCACTAGACCTACCGATGCATTAATATGCTATAGGAGGAACCGACCAACACTTAAAAGGTCCATTACATTCCTCCTCTTCATGAGCTAAAACATTGCCAACATATACATTCATATTGAAACATGAATATTAATTTTATGTAAAATCCATATCAAGTAATAATAATTACAAACTATCCAAAGTAATATGGTATCATGATAACACATCCCCAATCAAAATTATCATAACCACCTTAATAAAAAAGGGTAGATGGTACCCTAAGATATCAACTACAATTTTTCAAAAGATTCAATAGTGGGTATTTACCTTTATTAAAACACTCCAAGAAAATCATTTGAAAATTTCATGAGAGAAAAGATCTTTTCATAATGGTAAGAATAGTTCTTTTGTAAAATTAATTGTACCTTTCATAAAACATGATTAGATACAAGTATATCTCTGAAACTATAAAAGGAATGAAAATAAAAATAATGTTTGAGTAATATTAAAGGAACATACACCCTTAAATTTTCTATACAAGAGTTATAACCCAGTGAAATGGATTTGGGTTCGAGAATCACATTGCCACTGTTCAATTTGTCAAATCATATGCCATGTAAGACTAATGATTATAAAATTAAATTTTCAATACCATGTATATTATTAAATTAATGATATAACATAAAACTTGGATGTTTACATACACAACACATAATAAATTAGTTCTTATTAAAGAATATATCTTGAAAATAAAAGTAAGATGAGAAACCCTTGAAATTATTATATGATTGGAGTAAGGATAATTCAATTAAATTATTATGTGTAAAAAATATAAATTCAAAAAATAAAACTATAAATTTATTATAAAATAATAAGATCTCATTTCCATGATATTCCGGGGATATCATAAAAATGGAAATAGATATTTAACCAAGTGAATTAAAATTGAGTTAAGAAAACCACTAGATTCGGTTTTAATCAATTATACAACTATACTTAACATCCCAGACAATCAAAATAGATTCCTTAGATATTAAATTTATAAAATTTTATACATTTATTATATTTATTATTATTTTAATATTTTATATTTTTCATTTTGATTATTTTTAGAGTTTAATTTAATAGTTTGGGTATTGTTCTTTTTATTTGGTTTTAATGTTAAATTCACTTGTATACATGTATTAAAGTTTTAGATAATGGAAATTAATTATATAGAATGAAAATTATATATTATTAATGAAATTTTAATTTTTTTAATTATTTTATACATCATTTGGTTATATTGTATGAGAATAATTCATTAGATAAAACATTATTTAAAATTATTTTATTTATTTTGGTGATTTTTACAACCATTATAAAGATATATAATTTTATTTAATATTTGGTATATATATTGGATCTAAAAAAATTTATAACTTAAAATATGTATAATATAATCTTATTTAACCATAATAATAGTTTTCTTGACTATACATGAGGGTAGTAATAGAAAAATAAAACGAACCGTCACTGATGATGGTAAATCGAAATGTTACAAAATATTTTTTCATTTTTAGCATAAAATCCATATGAGAAGGGGATTGTGGATTTATATTTTATTAAAATAATCAATTATAGTATATATATTTTAATGGAAATATCATTAATATTTTGATATAGTTTTTTAGGAGAGGATAATAAGAAAAAAATAATTTAAAAAAAATAAATGAGAATGGATGATGATTTTACCACTTGAATTTCTTCTCCATGAGAACCTTAATAAGTAAAATTTGTTGAGAATTTTAGGAAGAAGAATAGGTATTAGATGTCTGGAAGAGTCTTGGATGGGATTTCAAAGGATTTTATAAAATCATAAAGGTATAGATAGTTTGAGGGTAAGGAGTGGTGAGAGGATCAATTTATAATGGAGGAGGGAATGTGTTTTTTTTATTTTATTCATTAGTTTATTATTTTGGGTCATGAATATCAATAGTATTATTTTTTATGACTATTTATAGTAAAAATTGCATTTTATTTCAAAAAAAATGATTCTTACATTATCCGTTCAATATCAATGACTTAAAAATTCAAGTGATTGCCTTATAAATTTAAAAAAATCAAATTACATTATTTGGCTATTTACAATAAATTTTAATATTTTAGATACATCCTAGAACATTTTTTGACATATTTAGTTTAAAATGGTATCCATTTTATTAATATAATTTTTTAAATTTCATAAATTTAAATTTAAAATAAAATCACATTTTATTTCAAAATCACTGATTTTATAATTATAATTGATTTTGGGAAACCTTGAAAAAATAATTATGGGACAATAAAATTATCCAATAATTATAACAAAGTAAAATAATATGGTATGAATATATTCAATGAAAATATTTTTTTTACGAAATTGATTACAAAATTGTAAATAATCATTTATGATTCATAAAAATATCAACACACAATTCAATATTTTTAAAAGATCTATTTAGATCTTCAATCATATGAATACATCATATTTTAATACCTATAATTTATTTATTTATTCATAGATGAAATTATTACTCAAATATGGATATTATAATTAAAATGGTAAAATTATTATTCCAATGTTTATGTTAACAATTAAAAGTACATAGTTTGTCGTTCAAGCTATATTTCTTAGACAACATAATATTTCAGAGATTTTAAATTTAAAGGATTGATACTATAAAATCAGTTGGTTTTATAATATCTCATTCTGGAAGAAACTATTTCCTTATAATTTAATATTTTAACTATAAAATGAATGTTCGATAATTGAATATAGCATAATGGAAACCATATATCATGAACTGGGGTAATAAAAAATCCCCATAAATCAATGTAATTGATAATGTGAGGTCTCCACAAAATTATACTCTCTAATAAGAGAACATTATTGGTAAGTAAAAAAATAGAATGTAAATGAAATATAACAATAATTTTCTTATTGATATTAAACAATAACTTGTTCATTTGATAGTATACCATCAACAAAACTATAAACTTTTATTGGGTAAAAATACAGTTGATTTCTAGTTTAGAAAAGTTTGTGGTTTATATTTTGTTCCAAATTACTTTTCTTAGATTTTTGGGATTTTTACTATAATTAATTGAACATATGAACCTAGACATACTTGATTCCTTTCGAGGTCATAATATCATCCTCTTGTTTTTCTACGATAAATCTCTAATTAATTATTTTATTATAAATATAGACATCCAAGAAAATTTTTATTCTTGATGCCTAATTGTGGGTTATAATATTTCAAAGTGATTCCATATTCCTTTAAATGTTTATTGATTCCAGAAAGGTGATCACTTGTCATCTAATATGATAAATCTCAATTTAACATTAATCAATTATATCTTCCATCCCTTCTCTAAGTATTTAAAATTAAGGATTATCCAAACTATGTTAGTTCAAATACAAAGTTGAAAAATATAAATGGATTGTCACTAAAATTCCATAATAAACTTCACAAAAAATTTCCCAAAATAAACTATCTCTTATTTTCATATAAATAATAAATATATACCTTAATCTCCTTCAAATAATTATGAATCCAACATTCATTTTAAGGAAAAATTTCAGGTTTTCGAATATATTTCTTAAATCCAAAAATCTAATAATTCCAACATAACAGAACCTGTTAGATCAACAACCACAATCTTGGTAACCAATATTATCCATAAAAACATTACAAAATTATCTCAACATTCAGATCATATATATGTTTATCATTCCCAAGCCATGTGTTTTCAAGTAGACCAACATAAAACTGAATCACTTCTCTGGATTACAATTGTTATTCATCAAATGCTTCCAATTCCCTATAGAACAAGTAATGTTGTACAATACTTATACATCTCATGATCCTTTTAGCTAGAAAATTACCAGTAAAATAATCAAAATACATAACTCTTGAGTCCAAGCCTAGATATTTTAATAATTATATTTATATGCGGTAGTATCATAAGCTTGATCAGGATACATTATCCTCTTTTAGAGAATATTCCATTAATTCATGAGAAATTTATTTTCATAGCACCTCGTAACATTGTAGTTGAATAATTATACATTGTAATACATTTTATTATCCTTTAAAGTAAAATCATAGTTTTCATTCCCTTTACACTTCTAGAAAACTCATATTCAATTTCTAAATATACCATGGTGTTTTCCCATTGTTATAACATGTTGAAAAATAATTTTTTCTCATCATTCCTTTTCCAAATTTTTCATAGTGTACTGTTTTCATGATTCTTCCCTCCAAAGAAATAATACATAGATTATTCTTTGTTTTCCTTATTATCACATGGTACTATATCGTCATATGTTGACAATTTTTAAGAGACTAATGTACATGGAATGATATGTATTATACCATAAAATATTTAATCATACTTACGCATTATATCAAGTGTATTGGTGGGGATCCCATGTCTTCAAGGGGTCATTTCTTAGTGAATAGCCACACTTGAATAGATATTATAATTAGGATACATAATTTATAATCCTGAAACTAGAAAAATAATTAACAGTAATTGAAAAATTTATGCAAAAAATAAAATGATCAGCCTCATTTTTTCGGATGTTATTTTATATTTATCCTCAAATTCTTTGTTAGGGTTTCGTTCCTTAGGTTAGATTTCCTAAATCCTGTTTCCAATGTTCCTAGTAAAAATTCACTGATGCCAAATATAAGGAATATGAATCTTGAAGCCCAGATTTAGTGACATTATTTATTACAATGGTAATATGAATAATATATCGAATACCAAAATTTAAAATAATTTATTATCTTTTGAAAACTGGATAAAAAATAAAGTATACATTAAAAATAAAATAAAATAAAACATATAAACTATTTCTGAAAAAATATTCTTCTTAATAATATTTTCATATAAATTGAATTATAGATCTTGGAATCATGGGGACATATAAAAAATAATTGGGCGATATCAGATTCATAGAATGTGTAAGAATATATTTTAAGCAATAAAAAATAAACAGAAACAATAATTAAATGTGAGTAACTAAAAACACATTCCATTAAAATATAACCATGAGTATAATATGGTTATAAAAAATTCTGATAAATAATACCAAATATATAATCACATTTAATGAAACATATCCATTGATATTACAATGTCAAATAATTGATCAAATAATACCTTATATAAGAGGTCTACATAAAGGGTTTGGCCACGACCAAAATCGGATCTAGATTGTCTGTTGGGAGATATTGATGCATCGAGGGGATATACCAGGACCCAACCAAAACAAACTAAATAAAATTCATTCTTTATATGAATGGTGTGAGAAATAATTGGAAAATATTTTGATATTGGGACAATTATATGAAATTTAAATAATTTCCCCATATCAGTATTAATAATCATAAACTGTCCATGGTAATATTTTTTCATGATACCACATTCACAGTCAAAATGATCATAAAACATTCAATAGTATATTAAATATGGTGTAATATAAGATAAAAATAAATTCATAATATGATTGAATAGAGGGGATTGACATATATTAAAATACTCAAACAAAATAATTTGAAAATTTCATGTGAGAAATTCCCTTTTTTACTTTAGAAAAAAGATTTAATTTTGAAAATTATTTGAGATTGTCATTAAATTAGATTCAAAACATTTATTTACCAGAAATGGAATATTTATAGAAATAAAATAAAATTTTATAAATATTAAATTAATTTTAAAATATTATATTTGGAATAATATACATATAACCCAATGAAATGTATATGGGTTCGTGAATATCCCTTACCACTTTGCAATTAGTCATATTGTACTCCCCATAAAACTATTGATTATAAAATTAAAAAAATTGAATACCATGAATACAAATGAAGAAAGTATATGGTATATCAATGGGAAACATACATACACCACATACACGAAATAATTGGTGAGTGTGGGAAATATCATTGAAATAATATTGAGATGATAAAACCTCAAAATTATAATATCAGTGGAGTGAGGATAGATTAATGTAAAAATTATGTGACAGAAATGTAAATCCAAAAAATAAAAGTTGTAGTACATTATAAAAAACAATATAAATTTTCACACATATTCTAGGAATAACATAACCAATGACATATAAGTTTAAACTAATGGATGAAAATTGAGTTATGAAATAGCTCACCATAGTTCTGAATGCATTTTTCTGTTCTATAAATTTCCATGGATAATAAAATTAGATTAACTAATTTATGAATATATTTTAGGAAGGAAAATTTTATTACAAATCATTACTTTATTTTTAAAATTTTAAATAACCTCTTACATTTCAGAAAAAAAATCCCTACACTTAATTAATCATTTTTAAATCATTTATTCATTTTTTCATAGATAAGAGTATATCACATTTTCATACATATATTTTATTTAGAATTTTATTGTTGAGTTTATTATTCTAGTTTTTAGATTACCAATCACTATGATTACATTACTATTCTAATGGTCAAGAAAATATTTACTAGTATATCTTTATTTTTTTTTAAGATTATTGTTTCTTGAATCATGAGCTATTGATGGTGTCAATTTCAAAATAGAGATAACATAAAAGCATTAGGTAGGAAAATGAAACACTCAAGGACAAATTATTAAAATCATATATATAATATGGTCTACCATTGATCTAGTTCTTCTCTATAATCAGTGCTTTATTTATGAAAATTGAAAAAATGTTTACTAAATTATGACCACCTTGAATAGAATGGAAATTCTATAAATATCATAAAAATGAATACCCCATGGATCTCATCGCCAACTTGATTTTAGGAAAAAAATACAAAATTCTTAATTTGTGGGTCACAATATATCACCAAAAACCACCCTAAACAATATAAATTATGTCACATTCACAGTGAGTTTCTAGATTCCATGAGATGAAATTCGAAAAAAGGATTGTAATCATTTTTTATGATATAATTATGTACTAATCATGCTAGAGAAAACAGACCACAAGTTTTTCACAGGGCCTTAAACCATATAATTCATAATCTCACCAATAGAGGAGGGTGTCTCTCAAGATTATGGAATATATGTTTCATGAATTCTATTTAGAAATCAGTAATGTGTAATATACTATCAACCATAGCGACTATAGTCAATTATATAACTATAATGGGTTAGTGATGTCTAAAGTGGATAGATTATCACATGATACCCCTTCACCAATAGACTATATCACCTAAAGAGGAAATTTATAAGAAAAAGTTTATCTTTTGGAATATTTCTAACTTCTGTTTTTGGTTCCACTAAAGGTAGGACATTTTAATCCAAACACTTATGGGACAGAATCAAATGTATTCATAGTGTAATATCACTTTAATTCAATGTTAATTACTCAGAAAAAGTTTCATCCATACGTCTTAGTATGACCATATGGTAATAAACAACATGTATAATATGAAGTTAATTAAATAGAAAACTGAACATATAAGATTATCTCATATCAGATGAAGACTGTCTTAAGCTACCAACTCTCAAGTCAATTAAAATTTTAAATTAGATAGCAAATAAACTATAATATATTTGAAAATCATGCATGTAATCATTTAATATAAATGTTCAGTTCAACAAAGTTTATATATATTAAAATAATATATATTATTATTATTGAAACATTAAATAAAATAAATCCTACATTTTAACATATATTCTTGTCAGGAAAATAAATCATAGTCATGAATACTGATGTCTTGCGATCATTATTTGAAAATAATTTTGCATGAATTCTCTCCCTATTTTCCATTAATACATGAGTACAATCATATATAAAACAACACTGCATGGGAAAATTATTCTAAAATAATCATAAAAACATGATGCATGGAATGAGTGAAAAAGAAATTGATCCCATAAAATTATCTCATGAAACTATATATAATTCCTTACATAATTCACCTACTCCATGACAAAACATATTTCCATACAACTTAATAAAACCATCCAATACAGAAATTATTATGAATAATAGTGACTGTAAACATATGAGAATTATATTGATACACATAAATCACCCCTCCATATATATTAGAGGTTTTTTACTACATGTTATGGTAGACACATAATATATTGTGTTACTATACCCTTAGTTATATATAACCATAAAACCTTATGAAAGAAATATCATTTAATGGTAATGAAAACAAAAGAAAACATAATAATTGATATTCTAAAAAAATTATCGTAAAATATAAATAACAATAACCATTCAAAAACAGAATGATATAATATATAATTATATATTTTATAATAGAATATATTATGGGTAGTTTATTTTAAAAAAATTTCAGGATTAATAAAACGAATTGATACACAAAAAAGTTCATAATCCCCATCTGAATATTTTTCTAATACTCTGATGCAGAACCCTAAATCAATCATCCAACATATATACGTTTAGTTATATATATCAAAAATGATTATGTCATCATTAGGACTATGAATCTTGATAATGGTGTGAGTTAAAATATGTACTCCACCTCAAATGGGTTTTCAAAATATTTCAAAAAATTAATTTACAATGATGAAAAAAAATTATAAGAAAAAGATAAATAAGGAATCTAATATCATGGAGTAGTCAATATGTAAATAATAGGTCACCATACATTATTTTGAAAAACAATTTGTGGAATTAAATACCCATTTTCATAAAACCTCTTTAGAATGAATTATATGTCGCACATCATTTCATAATAATGTTTAAGGACTGTTAAAAATTGTATAAGATAAGTTAAAAACAATACAACATCACTACACATCCATGTGAATTATCTATCTCCAATGAAATGTTATTATTAAACATGGAATAATGTGGTGAATGATAAATGAAAATAATATTGGAGAATTTTTAACATTTCTATATTAATATAATGGAAAATATAAAACAAATATGACATAACACCACTGGATGATACACTACCAAAACAAACTCCCTTAGTGGGTGATTTTCCATAATCATCAATTCCTCTGTGAATGATATACCACTGATGCTAGTAACAAGTAGGTGATTCATCATTGATGAAAATATCATATGTGGATGTTATAAAACTAGTATTAATCTATGTAATAGGTATTATTCCACAAATTACAATTTCTATGTCTATAAGGTATCACAAGAATTTCAAACTCATATCTATTTAAAAAATTTCTAGTTAAGAGACGAGATTGCATTGGAAAACACTGAAATCCTACACATATGTTTACATAATGAAAAATATATATTCTTTATGTATTGATATATAAAAAACTTATAAATATATTCTATAATTCAATAGAATCCACTTCAATTCCATCTATATCTTTTGATAAATGTGTTCCCACAAAAATAGGTGTGGAATTTGGTGTTTAATTTTCCTTACTAAATTTATTTAAATATTCCAAATAATAATTCTATTGATATAGAATGATGGATTTATTATTTTTTAAAAATTTTAATACTGTAAAATATTATATTTCACCATGATTTATAATTTCATACAAAATCATCATATATTCGTAAAATCAGTCACATGTTTAATAATATTTCCTTAAAAGGATAGTATTATCAATATATCTAATAAAAATTAAATAAATCTATAAATATTAATTGATATAGAGATTATTATCCACTCTCCCTTTATAAATTCAAATAGTCGAAACAATATTCAATTTTGGAATATAAATAACACAAAGCTTTCTTCAAGAAATATAAATCATTTATAAACTTGCACAGATAACCATAACATTTTCACATTATAACTCCACGTAATATTAAATATAAAATTCTTCATCCTATCAACCAATCATAAGATCTAACATAAAGTCCATATGAAAATTTTTAACTAAATTGTTCAACATCTAAAGATGGATTCTGATATTTTTTTAACCACCCAATATGAGAAAAAGTCTTATCAAAAGAAATGCAGTAAATATTTTTTTAACCATTAAAAACTATTTTATCTTTATTATCTATTCACCTTCTTTATCCATAGTATTTTAGAACACCCTCATTTTACAAATAAAATTTTTATCATTTGGTTGGGTACATGTTTCCATGTATCATTAGTCTCAATCTATTCCAACTTTTCATTTATAAAATTCTTCCACTAATATTTTTTATAGAATAACTAATATGTTTTTCACCAATATTTAAATATATAAATGTATTTGTGACAAACAGTTATGTCATTACTGTTTGAACTTTTTGTAGTCACTAATGATGTTTTGACAATGCACTTATTTCCTATCATTTGATGGTATGTATTATGTTTGACCTCGTCAATAGAAATATCTAAGTCTAAATCTTCTTTTAGGGTTACATCATCAATGTTGGAATTATTTTCATGTTTCTAAAAAAGAAATCATTCATATTGTTCTTTTTCCTCTACTTCTATAGTTTGTGAATAATCTCTTTCATCTTTTTAGAGGACATTTACACCAATATAATCAACCATTTTTCTTGTTTATTTATTCAAAAAATCAATATCATCTACACTATGGAGCGTATATATGAGATATTACATCTTCACCATAACAATAAAAAATTCCATGATTTCCACATTTGTTCATTATGATTTAAGACTCCTAAAAACCATTAGGTTTCTTAAAATTAGAACCTCATTGAATATAATCCAATAAATATTCATATCAGAACCAGGTTTTTAGAGTAACAAATTCAACCTTGTATTGTGATGTCATTATTTAAATGGAATAACATATATATATATACCCACTTCCATCAAATGGAGAGCATAGAAATACTTAATATATGTCTGAAAAGGAAAACCTCACAAACTATTTTTTATTGGTTTTACATAACCTCATATTATGGTTGGATGAAATAATGGATTATATATATATATATATATATATTTGATATTATTGAAAAAAAATATTATAAATAGATAATATATAATATACATTCCTACAATTTTATTCCTTAAAATTCTATAACATAATTCATTCGTATGTGTGGTCTACCTCCTCTATGAAATGATTAGTTTCATTCTTTATCGTTGTAGAAAATGGATGAAATATATACGTAAATTATATAAATAAAATATTATTTATAGTTCAATGATGTGTCTATAATTAAAATATAATAATTATCATTTTAATAAATTATCATTGTTAACTTTATATGTTACTCATGTGTACATACATAATTTCTTTTCAATGATTGTAACATAATTCATTTTTCATTACTATTTGCCATGGTTTGTTTTTAAAGTATAAATGATGGGAAATAGAAATTTTTTTCATTATTAGTATTTCAAATATATTGGAATAACATAATGTTATTAAATATATAACTTACCAAATTAATATTGGAAATATGGAATGAATATAATAAAAAATATGACATGAAATTTGTAGATTTGGTAATTGATTATAAAAATGAAATATATTGAACAATAAACATGTAATAGTTTCTTATGAGAGTATATAATTTTCTTAATATTTTTATTTAGGATGATGGTGAACATAAATTATGATTCTTACTCAATGTGATGGAAACAGTAACTAAAACACTTGGTTTGAAATTTTTTAATGATATGTTTTCTAAATCATTACCTTCTATGTCAGTATTCTTCAAATTGTCTTACAGATGTTTTAAATAAAAAATTATTATCAATAAAAAAAATTATTATGACTACATTCACCTTATTTTAATCATTTCTAATAGGTTTATTTTAACATAAATTATGATCAAATTTTTTAACTTTCTTCAGAAAATGTTATAGAAACGTTTTATATAATCATATATGACGACCAAAACGTTTCCGGCCACCATGATTGTTATTTGAGTTTTGTATTGCAGTACTACAATTCATGTTTTATTCATGAAAATTAATATTTACCTTAATTAAATATAATATATTTTATGAAATAAATTAAAATATAAATGGTATTTTAAAATAAAAAATTATTTTTCTTTATGGATTATAAAGATAATATATTAGTGAAAATAATTAAAATTAATTACAACGATTAAAGGGTGAAAATATGTTAAAAAAGAATTAAACCCAATATTTAAGACACAAGAGGACCTAGACAATTAAAAAGAATAATTGGACAGCCATTGTTCTATGAACCTTCCATTACTGATTCTGGTTGGTTTTTATGACCATTTTTAGGTAAAAACATCAGTACAACTAACAGGTATTCAAAGATTCCAAGTTTGTCATTTCCCTTCACTATAAAATACCACTAGCTCTCCCTTCTTCTTCCTACCCCTAAAACCACCAAGGTTCCAAAATTTTTTTCCCGATACACTTTAAAAAATTACCTTAATTAATCCATGAAGCCTCAATTTATACATAAATCAATCCATGTAATCCTTTTGGCACAAACAAAAATGAGTTACCAAACTAAGAGGTAAAAACTTCTTTCAAACTCATTTTTTATTATTTTCTTGCTCCACCACCATTACTCTATTTATTCAATTATTTTATAAAAAACAATATATTTAATTTACTTGGATGTTTTATTTGAGAATGAATAGGCCTACAATTACACGCACCTTCATATAATTTGTAATGAACATATTTTTATTGTGTACGATGAACTACCACGTCACAAAATTATGAGGGTTCATTTAATATTACCATCGCTGATGGGGTAAATTATGATAGAAAATATTTGTATATATGATATGTGTTATATTTTTTAATTATCTACTATTTTTAATTATTTTACATGATATATATTTATACTTTCATTTTTTGTAAATATGATAATTTCATTTGAGGATGTGTGGACTACCGCCCCTTAAAGCGTTACAATTCTTTAAAAAACAAAATGTAATGTTATAAAGATGGTTTTAGTAAAATTATATTATATATATGATAATTAACTCTACATTAATAATTATATATATATATACACATATTTCATTTTCCTTCATTATTTCAATATAACCTAAAACATATACAATGTTTATGCGTACGTATGACTTACAATCGCTATGAATGATGTGTTTCAATTCATACTTATATATAATATAGATTTTTATAAAAACATATATTTAATATGAATGATATTCATATCAAGATATAAATTCTGAAAATCATTATATATGTATAATTACAAATGATATAACAAATTTAGAAACATGCAAAGAACAAATCTAATATTACCCGATGTGAAACCTTAACAAGGGATTTTTAATAAGAAGTTAATATACGGTATTAATAAAACCATATATGCTATATGATATAATAATATTTTTGGGTAAAGGATTTATAATAAATTTATATTTATTGTATAGGTGGTTTGAACAAGTACAAAAAGAGTCAAGACACAAGGTAAGGGGATTTCATATAACTTTTTATTTTAATGAGATACATGATTTAATCGCAAGACATTCCTTTTTTTTGGTGTTTATAACACCAATGATTGCATTCAATTATTATTAAACATAAATTTAATGGTATTTTGTTATCCATTCAATGGTAATTATTTCATGTTGTTAATGTTTAAAAAGCTACGAAATCTATAAAACAATTTTGTCTCAAAATTCATTCTTTGTGACAAATGTTTTATTATTAACCTACATTACTTTTCAGTGTGTATATAAATTATTAAAAATCAGGCCATTTAAAGTTATTCTAAATGATCATCATCATCACTATTGAAGTTGTGATATTGTATGTGATGTTAATGTGTTGGATTTAATAGGGCTTGAAAAAATTGGTGATAAAGGCCCGTATTAATAGCACAAAAAATTGATAAATGGGGCCTTTATAATCAAATTTTTTTTAGTTTTGTTAAATGGTTGCATGATAAAATATTTTTTAATTTTTTAATTTTTACCTTAAAGAGTGTTAAAAAAGTGTTGATCTAGGCAGCACTGATAAATGGTATATTTGTTTCAAGATTCACCCCTCCCCCTTTTATTTACACTCCCCCCTTATTAGAACTTCCACGAACCTCTATGATTTCATTAGATAATCTAACCCCCTATGTGCACCACTTCTTATAGTGAGTTCAGATACTCATATATCTATCTTATACATGATCAGTTTTCCACTCCACAGTATATTTTTGTTTTATATTTTAAGATATATGTAAATATTAATATATAATTCATTATATTTTATTATTCAAATATATATATATATGTTTTTATATATATATTTATAATACATATTGATTTAAATATATCTTTTAAAATTTATATCAACTATAAAAACACCTTAAAAAGGAAAAAGACTTTAAGAAGCATTGAAATCCATAAAACACAAAAAAAGAATGAAATGACCCTAACATTTGATATGTGATTCAATCTCATTCAAAAAACCATTATAATATAATATCATGAAATGGTATTTTATATTATATGTTTTATAGTCTAAATAGACAATTGTATCAGATTTTATAGACGATTTTATTTTATGAAATCGGGGTTGGTTACCAAAAACTCAATTTTAGATGTCTTCTAGGCCTTTGTATGATTGAAAACCCACAAAATGATATATTAAATTACTCTAATACCATATTGGGAATACATGTCTTATTAATATTGGATTTTATATGTGGTAGAGACCAAATTGAGACTTGGATAAAAACATTATGTATGTTTTAAGTTCGAGTTAAATTACTAGTTATTTCCAACTATAATATATTTTATTTGTCAGATTATCACATGTTTTAAACCTCATATGGTTTATTCTCCTTTAATAAGCTTATCTTTGGCTATTTGTGGATCTAAAATGAAATCCCAGATCAAAAGTTATGCTCTTTTTATATTTTTACGGTTATTAGGGTTTTAGGGGTCTTTAGGGTTTTTCACATTCGATAGCATTTCAAACAACCATGAGATTTGAATTGGGTTTCGTTCTCTTATACAACATATCAAATTGAATATTGGGACAATATTTATTCCCTGGTCACCCCTGAGACCCCAAAATATCCTCTATTATGGATAAAAAACCCTAGAAGGCCTCCAAACAAGAAATAACATCTACAATGGGTCTCCATTAAGGAAATATAATTATTTTTAATATACACTTCATCACCACTAGATAAAATTTCTAGGGGGTCTTTAATAATTATTATAAAAATATACTGATATATACCTTCATTTTATCATTATTATTTTATAATCATTGAAAAATACCTCCTTTATCAGCCCTTTTATAGAAACACTGATTAATTCCCATTTTATCAGCACCTATTTACTAGAACTAATAAATGGGGCCTTTATTAGCTTTTTTACAAGAACTTATAAATTTAACCCCTTTAACAACAAATTTTTGTGCTTCTAAATACTTTATTTACCATCTCGAAAATATGTTCTCTAAAAGACCCCATTTAAAAGTTCCTTTTCAACTGCTGAGACAATGGGTTATTAACAATGCTTTTAGGAAGCTATTATTAAACCTTATCGTGAGATAAACCTAGATTAGTAGTAGTGTTAATTTTATTCTATATGTTATTTCATTAAGAACCTTATTTTTATGATATTTTATGCATAATGAATTTTCTATTACCTATATGGACTTTGTGATCCCATGTTACCAAGTTAGAATAGTTTATTGAAAAAATTTCATCACATTTCAAGATTGTTTTTGGTTTATGATTTCATTAGTAAAATAATATGATCTATATCTCAAGAACACTCATGGATTTTCATATACACTAGTTATTAATAAAATATTCATGGATTTTCCCCATTTTTCAACTCATTGGTACATAAAATATTTAAGAAATTATTTTTATAATATCCTGACTTTACCATCTCTTTAGTCAGAAATCAATGTTGGTTCAAAACCATATTTTCCAAAAAGGATTACAAAATTTCATCAATAATTATTTATAAACAATAAAATTATTTTAAAAAAATTGTTTTCACAAATTTTTGAGGCTTTTGAAATATTTTTTCAAGGAAAATGATCTTCAAATTTTTCTCAAATGTTATTTATTTGTTTTAAAGGAAATGGGTTTTCAAAAACATTTTTGAGATCCATCCATAAGTTTTCATGTAATTTGGGTTTCAAAACATTTTGGAATTTCCTTTGTATGTTTTAAATTTAATTTTCAATGAAATGGTTTTCAAAACCTTTTTAATATTACATTATAATTTTTCAATGTATTTTCAATGAAATTAATTTTAAAAGGATTTTATGATTTCTTTATATGTTTTAAAATTATTTTCATTGAAATGATTTTGAAATCATTTTTAATATTTCATTTTAATTTTTCAATGTATTTTAAATTAAATTATTTTAAAAAAAATTTATATTTCCTTAGTAGTATAAAATTTATTTTCAATTAAATGGTTTTCAAAAATGTTTTCATGCATTCTTATAATCATTTCAAATAATTTTCAATGAAAAGTATTTATAAATGTTTTGAATTATATTCTATAGGTTTCAACGGAAAATTGATTATAAAACGATGTCTAGGGTTGTTAGATGATTTAAAGGTATTAGATATGAAAATAATTTTCAAATGGTTTTATGCATTAAAAAGTCTTTTCCATATAAGTAAGTATATTTTTCATAAGAATTGTTTTTTAAAGATAATTAAAAATTATTTCCCATCATTCATGATATCCATTGATGTTTATCATGATTTTCTATGAAGTGATATGAGGTTTCCATTCATATTATTTCTCTGAATGGATTATGGTTAATGTGATGGTCTTTATGAATCCAATTCCTCAATTACATGTTATATGTTTATGAAATCAATTTCTGTTTCCTAGGATATGTTTTTGATTAAATTATTAAAAAAAACTATCCTTTTTTCATATGTTATGATATGAATACATTTTTATGATACCAATTTCATTTCATGGGTATGATATTTTTTATTGATAGTGTGTAAGATGTAAGTATGATTTAATTATGAGATAGGTGGGATCTATATAACACTCTAATACATTGGGAGAAGATTCATATCTCATGAGAAGGACTTAGATGGTATTGGGAGTAAATCATGGCTATTAATATAGTCATGGGATTGAACCGTGACCACCCAGATGTTATGAGGAGTGAACTTATCCAATTTAGATGGACATGGGAATTAACCATGATTACCAAATGGCCTGGGGAGTGAACTTGTACTACTATGATGGTCTCTGTAGTGATGCCTTAGCGAGTGTTGGAATTATTATATTTGCATATGTGTTTTCCATTATTCATTATTTTATTCATATATTATGATTTTATGGATTATTTTATTTATTTACTTACGATACATGTATCATATATTTCCATTTTTTATTTAATGATTCATGCTTTTGATATTATTTCAATCATGGTATGATCTTCCAATGTTATTATCATGTTCTCATAAACATTTTATTATGCTTATGATTACATGTATCTTTTGTTTTCACATATTGAGCATCTGATCTAACCCGTTTTTGTGACTCTTTCCCCTGGTTATAAATTTTTTTATAATTTAGATGTGTCTAATAAGACTAATAGTATTGAATAAGAAAGTGGGAGATAATTATTTTCACTAAAAAACTGGTTTTTTTTGTTTCCATGTTTCAAATTCATTAGAATAATATGGTCTTTCGTCGTATGTTTGATTAATGTTTTATGTATTATTGAAATGTCATGTAATGTTAATAAATGAAAAGATATGGACTCTATAGTTCATATCATATTAAAGGAAATGTAAACTATTGTAATCTAAGGTGAAAAAACCTTAGTGATAATATTATGTGCAAGTATAAGGATAAGTTTAAGGATAAATAATTATATATGAAAAGTTCCTTGAATATTTCTAAAGTATAGAGTGACTGGTTCCCTATATATGCATTCCTTTATATATATAAAAATTGGATGGGGCTCTATAATAGATATTCCTATGAGAAACAACTCAAACATGATTTTTCTAACCTGACATGGTGTAATCTAATACATGATAATGGGACTTATGGCACATCTTGTTTGAAACACCCATGAGAGATGATTTACGAATTCACAAACTCATTATAAACAATCATGAATAATTTTAATAGCGGAAGACTATGGAAAACCTAGTATAAACCTCAGGTTTCATATATTAAATAAGTATGATCTATTATTTGGGCACACAATATGTAATTTTTCATGATTATATTGTATCCCAATATGACGCACAAATCTCATGAAATTATTTCTTATTTTAGTGAATAGAGATAACTAGAAGGGTTGTGGTTAACATTTATTATTTCAGATGTGGAAATAATTCTCAATATATGAATTTATTTTCTAGAAATAAATATTATCAACAGAATCAAAAAGGTGGTATGAATAAGGGATAAAATTATGAATATAATGAGACCACAAATGATATGTAAATATTATGTAATGTTCTCCCAATATTGATTACGTTAAATTTTAGAAGATCGATTATATTGAGTTTGAGGATACATAATAATGGTTAATGCATGGTATTTTAGGAATGTGTTATTAATGAATAAGTTAATGAATCCTATACAATAGTGGCAGAATTAGGTATGATTAATTAAGTATATATGTTTTGGAAATTAAATATTATGTTATATGAATTAAGAAAAATATAATTATTTTTAGTATAATTTTTCATTAAGGATTGATAATGAATTGTTGAATGATGATAAATACAATGAAATGTGATTTCATGGAATTTTAGTATTTTTATTTGTGTGAGGTAACCCTTAATTAATTACTAAAATTGAGATAATGATGTTTGGATAAGGATCTGCTCGATATGAATATATAAGTTAGATGGTATGAATTACCCTGTAACTATTTATTGAAAAAGTTTTATATGTCATCACAGATGAAGTTTACAACTTCTTAAATTTTATGAATATATCAAGAAATCATTGGAATAAGGAAGAATTCAACTTTTTGAAAATTATTTATGGTAATTAAGGATGTTAACATGTTTCAATGGAATATACGATGAGGGTATTAACATGTTTGGACATTGACAACCAAGTTGTACATTGTTATATATTATGGATAAATTTTAAGATAATTTAATAACATTTTATCCAAACAATTAAATTTTCATCTATCAGATGGTTATAAGTTTAACCATTTGTGGAATTTTTTAGATGTAAATTAGATGAAGAATTTAATATTAATGTCATATTTCTTCATATTAGGATTTTTTTTCATATTAGATAGCCTAAAGAAAAATGTTATGGCATATCATGGATCTCATGATCTATTAGATCTTTAAGAATGAAAAATTGGTGTTCCTTTTTAGAGTAATAGGTGAAGTAGATCAATCGAAAAAAAGTGTGAAATATTGTTGAAATCATGCAAGTATATAATTTCCTGAATATTCATCAACATTAGGAAAAAAAGATCTTGAACCAAATATGTTTTGTACTAGTACATTCATTTCTAATAAATCCAAAGGTCCCTTTGGTCATTATAGATTTATGTCTTTTTGATTGTTACCTTTTACCTAACCATCTTCTCTAGCACTCTCCCTCATAATATTAGGCTATTATTTTTCTCCTATGTCCATTTTTTCACCTCTCATCAACCATATCAAATGAAGGAATCTTGTTATGAGTAAATTTGGGTAACCATTATTATTCAAACATTCCCAATTTAGAGGATTTTTATGTTTTCATTTTTAGAATGTGGGTTTATATTAATTGTACTTTTATTTATTAATCAGTTTTTGACACAAATTATTTTTGAGGGTGATAATAATATTAATGTGTGTACAATGTAACAACCTTATATTTTGTTATATATTTTATTTAAAATTAGTTTAATCTCTTCTATATTTTTCATTTAATGAAAAATTGGAAATAATTTTTTTATATTAAAAAAATATGCATGTAATGCATTATTCGGAGAAACATGTAAGTTACATACTATAAAGGAAATTTTTTTAATCATTATATACGTGGAAGACATAGGATATCTTACATCACACAAAATACAGCCTTTGGTCGATGTCTTTATTAACATTTAAGAATGAGTTTTACCAAAAGATATTTCATTATTAAATTATTAATATTTAATAGTATATAACAGGTCCATTAAATTCTATATTATAGAATTTAATAACATATTATTATAAATAGTTGAAATAATTGGTTATCTATTAATTATTAAAGAATATAGAATCCAAATGAATATAAACGGACTAGTTTTATAAAAGTATATTTTTTGTTTGAAAAATATGATTTATAATAATATGTAAACATAATTTCTAACAGTAAATGATATGAATTTTATTTCTATATAATATATTCACAACAATATTTTTAATATTAATCCAATTCATTTTTTAGAAATTAAATAATAACAAGTCCAATTTAATTCTTAAAACCCTGTATTTTCACAAAGGTAGTTTTACCACCTTTTAATGGATAACTAATTATAAATATCATATATGGTTTTTTAATAGATTTAATATGTAAAAAATAAACATCATCATTAAAATAGTAACATAAATACAAGGTTACGATAATTTTTTGTTATTTTACAGTAAGGATTCTATTTTTAATAAATATTTAAAAATATTAAATTTTAATTCAAACCCAATATTAAATCTATTTCATTAATAAAGTTAAACTATATTTTAAATTACTTTTAATGTTTATTATGATATTAATATTATAAATTATTCCATTATAGGTCATTAGAATCATTTTCACATTGATATTTGATAGAACAACTTAGCATCCTTTATAATGATTTTACTTTCAAAATATGTCATGTCGCCTCGTTAGAAGGATTTTTTAAAAGTACTTTTGACGATTTATGTTATTAGAATTTGGAAAAATGTATTCTATATTTAGAATCAAAATAATTTTAATTTATAAAAAATTCAAAGAATAATTCCCCACAAATATTACTATTGGTGATTAAAATTAATTACAATGAATAAGGAACTAATAGTCTTAACAAATTACTAAACCTTAAATTTAAGACACCAATAGACCTATAAAAATACCCAAAACCCATTGTATGGTCATTATTAAACCATTAACATTCCATTACTTAGTTTTTTTATGAATAATTTTTTACTTATAAAAATGGGTACACAAATATTTTTTTTTAAAAATTACCAACTGTCTCCATTCCCTTACCTATAAGAGGATGTTATCTCTCCCTTTTATAAACACTTATAAATAGAAATTGGTTTGAAAATAATATTTCCAATCCACTTACCAAAATTCTTATCTTATTATTATAATATTCTACTTTGTATTAAAGCAATCCATGTAAGACTTTTGGCACAAAACAAAAGGAGTTAACCAATTAAGATGTAATGTCTTCACCCAATCTCTTTCTTTTATATTATTTATCCACCACCATAAATAATGTTATTCCATGAATGAGTAAGAAAACAAGTATATTCATTATTCTATGATATTAGTATTCGAATAGTTCATTCTAATATTACAAAAAAAACTCAATCTAATGGGTAACCCACATACTATTTATGCATATGGTGAACTACCACCTTACAAAACCGTGGTTGTTAATTTTTCATTACCACCTCTCATGGTGTAAATTATGATTGAATATATATATCTATATAAATATATATATTATATATATTATATTTATTATGAATAAATTATTTACTTATTTTTTTGTAATTCTTCGATAACACATAGAATTATACATTCATGTGTTTTTAAATACAATAATTTCATTTGAGGAAGTGTGGATTACTGTTACATCAAAGCAATGCGAGTAATCCACACACTACAAGGAATGTTTCAAGGATTATATTAGTTAATTATATGATATATATGATATAATAATTCTACTTGAATAATTACATATATATATTCAAATACATTATTTACCTTCTTTCATTTAGTAATAAAATAAAAACAGAAACAATGTTCATATATATGTGCGGCTTAACTTCTTCAAGAGAATTGCATCCCATTTCATAATTATATATTGTATAGATTTATATAATGATAATATATTGAATGTAAATTATATCTATTTATTTATATAAATTCTGACAATTTTGGTATATGTATAAGTCCTAATTATATAAAAACTTAAGACACAACTGAATAACAAAGTGAATATTACCCAAAGTTAAACCCCAACATAGGATTGATAACATGTGGGAAATATATGGTAATAATATAATAATAAATATTAATATATATATGAATATTTTTATTTAAAGGATATATAATAAATGTATCTTTATTATACATATGTTTTGAATGATTATGTTGAGAGTTAAAACAAAATGTAATAGGATTCATCTCACTTTTATTTCTTTGATATATTTACTTTATTAACAAACCATTCCTATTCTGTGGTATTTAAAAATCCCATGGTCATATTTATTGAATATTATACAAATATATATGGGTGCACACATATCCATTATATAATATATCTTTAATGGGGTTTATTTTCCCCATGTTACTAAATCGGTAAGACTTTTTTGTCTCAATTATCCTTATTTTAGACTCATGTTTTGTTATACACATAGATTATTTATCGTGGATTATATACATAAATTTTTCATTTTATATCCTCAATATTTATATTTAAATTATATTTTAAGCTTCATGTAATATTATTTTCTTATATTTATAGTGAGATCCCATATTACCATGTTAAATGAGTTTATCGAAATAATCTCATCAGTTTTCATGATTTTTTACGTTTATTATTCATATTATGAAACTTTATTATCCATATCTCATGGAAACTCATTAATTATATTCTACAATATTGATTCATAGGTATTCATAGATTGTTACCATTTCAACTATTTGGAATATATGATAGTTAAGAATGTGTTTTTAAAAAATCCTAACACTTCTAACTTTGTGGTGTGAAATATTTTCTTGTTAAAAAACATAATTTATAAAGTTGTTTTCAAAATATTTTCATGATTTATTCATAAAAATTAATTTTTTTTAAATAAAAAAATTCATAAATTGTAATGAATATTTTTTAAAAGGGAATAGATTTGAAAATGTTTTTTGTGCACCTATTAGAGGTTTTCATAGAAAATGGTTTCAAATAAATTTATAACTACATTAATATGTTTTCAGGTATAAAGGTATTGAATTTTTTTTATGATTTCTTTTAATTTTTAGAAATAAATTTTCAATGAAGTAGTTTTAAAAAAAATTAATATTTCTTTATATGTTTTCAAAGTATTTTCAATGCAATTATTTTAAAAAATTTATTAAGATATATTTATAAGAGTTTGATGTATTCTCCAAAAAATAATTTTCAAAAAGATTTCAAGATTTCAATATATTTTTTCAATATATTTTCAATGAAATTATTTTCAGAACATTATCAATATTTATTTAAATTTTTTTATAGTATTTTCCATGAAATGGGTTTCAAAACATATTTTGTATTTCTATAAATGTTTCAAAATTCATTTCAAATAAGAATATATTGAAAAATGTTTGAATCTTATTCTATAAGTATTCAAGGAAAAGGTATATAAAAATAATTTCTCGTCTTGTTTATATTTTTAAAGATACATTCTATGAAAATTATATTCAAATATTTTAATTCAATAAAAACCTTTTTAAATGAAGAATCAATATTTTCCCTTATAATTTGTTTTGAAGGATATTTTCATATTATTTTCCATCTATGATGACAACTAATTATGTTACTCGTGACTTTATATGAAATAATCTAAAGGATCCACTTATATTATTTCAATACATGGGTTATACTAAATATTTTGGTTTTTATGAATCCTCTTTATCTTTCAGTGGTTGATATGTTTATGAAATCTGTTTCTCTTTTATACGATATGATTTTGGTGAAATAATTACAAAACTTATATCATTTTCACATGTTATTATATGATTACATTTTTATGATACCCCTTTAATTTTACCTTTTAGGGTACAATTTTTAATGATCTTTTGGAACATGTTTTTATGATTTCATTATGATATAGGTGGGACCTATGTCTTCCTAGGATGCATTAGGTAAATATTTATATCTGATGAGAAAGAATTATATGGTCTTGGGGGAAAACCATGACTAATAAAATGTTCATAGTAGTGAAACATTAAAAAAATGACGGTAGGAGGAGTGATCTTCTTCTATTAAGAAGTCCATTACTGTAAACCATGATTTCCAAGATGTTATGGGGAGTAAACGCATACAACTAAGACAGTTTACGCATCGGTTCCTTGGTTAGTATGGAAATCATAATATATTCTTATGTGTTTTCACAATTCCATGTTTTATTCCTATGTTATGATTTCATGGATTATGTTATTTATTTATTAATGGTTTATGTTTTATGTGATGCCATGATTTATGAAATGATTCATGTTTATGACCTTTCTATATGCAAGGTATGATATTTAAATGTTTTGATCTTATTATAAAAAAATTGTGATCCTACTTATAATTACATGTCTCTGTTGATTACCCTTATTATGTGTTTTGGGAAACCAATTTTTATGATTCATTCCCCATGTTATAAAGATATCTATATTTTTTGATGTGTATAAAAAGCTTTCTAGGCACTAAAAACATAGTGGGAGATAATATTGCACACTTACAGACGAGTGTTTTAATTTCAAGGTTTCCATATATACCCGACATTATGGTCTTTTGGAAACAATTCGTATAATGTTTTAAATATTCTAAATTTTTTTATGTTATTTTAATTTATGAAAATGGTTGGTGGTTATAGTTTTTCTAAGACATCTATGGTTTTCTATTACATAAGGAATTTATTTGGATATCTTTAATATATTGAAAGTCTATCATCACAAATTGTCTTATTTGTGACATATTTGATGTTATAAACCTATATTATTTATAAGATTTATATACAAACACATTGAAAATTTGTATAATTAATTATTTTTTTATTTTAATTTTATGATTAATTTTAATTCATTTCTTATATTGTAGAAATGAATTAAAATTAGTCAAATTGAAAATGGAATAATGTTTCAATCTAATTTAATTAGGATATTTAATCTTGAATTTAACTTGATGGTGATAATATGATAGATATCAAATAAACCCCACCTATTTTCACTTATTTTTCCATCAAATAATATTTATGTATTAAATATATTTCCCTATACCAGGATCTAAAAATGATTCAGTGAATATTTTTAAAGAAAATTCTCCCTAAATTCTGCTTTTTCTAATGAATTTTTTATATCAATATTTCACATAAAAATGTTATAAAAGATCATATATTTACATGAAATTATTTAAAATACTAATTTTTTCTACCATTTTATTTATTTATTACATTATTAAAATTATTATTTGTAAAATATTTCCAAATAAAACATTTTGAGATTATCAAAAAATATCAAATGAAATGTTATCTTCTAAAAAATATGACCTAAAAACATTCTCACTATATAAATATCATTTATTTATTAAAATCATCAATGATGTGTCTCCAGTTTTTCTTTTAAAGTGAATTATATTATTTTAATTCTTACAAAATAGACATATTTTTATCTATGAAAAGGGATTATTTCTCATGTATACAATGAAATAATCGAGTTTTATTTCATATAAATTTTTCATCTATGAGGACAATATTTTAGGATTATGAATCCTCACTGTGGATATGATAATATGGTAAAATACGATTTAATTCTATGGATTTATGATGATGATGATGATTTGAGGTTTATTCCTTGAAACAATTTTCATTACCATTGGTTAAATATGTTATGAATAAATATTTATGAACGCTATTTAATTTTCATATAGATGTTTCTAAAGAAATGATGGAATGTATATTAAACCCATTATCTAACCATGGGTTATGATATAATGATTTGATGAATTTGTTTTAATATTTTATGACAAATATATATAGTTTTATTAAGTGAGGGTTGAGTCCAATATTCCTTCAACTAAATTTAGTACAGCCTTATATCTCATGAGATAATTATTCCAAAACGTTGATGTGATCATTCCACTATAAGAATTTTTTTGAAATAATTATCTACTATGGTATTATAAATAAGTGGAGATGATAGTTAAACTATCATTTTGGAAATTTGGGTTGATTCCCAATGCTCTAGGATATAATTATCATTGTAGTTAACGTTAACATATTATATGGTTTCTTTCAAGATGATGATATCAATCATTTATAAAATGAATTTATGCTTGTGATTTTAAATAATGGTTCATGATTAATTTCTGATGATTCCTTGATATTATGATTCATTATTTTTTAAATAATTATATTTTATTCCATCACACATGTTTGTGATATACGATTTATTGGGATTGAACATTGTATTCCATAGCCGTTAATTGTCACCCTTATTATTATCTTATACATATATATATGATCATAAATCAATATCTTTATTGTTTACCCTTACATAGAATATATATAAAAAACTATTATTACATATATAGTCATTAATTCACTATTAGGGAATACATAAAAAATGATAGAATAAGTCACGCAAAGACCGTATTAGTTTAATTTATTTGGAATAATGGAAACATAATCACCAATACATGAGTATGCTAAATTATATCCCTCTAGGAACTCAATGACTAGAACCCCTATTATACAAATGATACATAAAAAATATCATCATAATATAGGAAGGGAAACATAAAAAGTGGTTATCACAATTTCTCATTAAGGGTAACAAGTGATATATATAAACACAAGTAAGAGAATGGGGGTATGATAATGTGATTATATCATTATAAGAGAAAATCCTACATATCAGAGATCATAAACATGAATCATGAAATAATCAATGTCAGTTCATAATAAATGTATCATAATGGTATCAATACAATATTCCATGTAAGAATAAAATAGGATTAAGATAATTAATATGTGGCATACACATAAGCATATAAAATCTTATGTCAAGTATTCCTTCCAAGACCTTCACAAAATGAAATTCTTCTGATAATCCCCGATGGAAGTTTATTGGTTATGGTTTAAAAATCCATGTATCCAATTTTATACAGCTTAGGCTACAACTTGGGAACCCTCTTGCATTCATGTTTGTGAAACAACCTTCATACCTTATGAGTTTCATGCTTTGGATACAACACATGTACCTTTTTACTTTCAATCTTGGACTACAACCCATATACCATTTTTCAATAGGCTATAACCAAAAATACCTTTGAGCACATATAACATTTTCCATTCCCCAGTTCATTGGATTGAGATATAGGTCAAAACTGTTATATAAGAAAACCATTCTTTCATGTTACCTAGGATAATGAAAAATACATCATATCACAAACCACAATAATAGACGGGGTTTATAAACCTCATATATTAACCCATGAAATGAAATGTGTATCATAAATATTAAATAATATAATAACCTATAGAAAATATACTAACATTAAAATAATTTTATCACAGAATTAACCATGAATGGAAGAGTCTTTCTTATGCATTTATCGTAGTACAACCCATTTTAGAGAAAAGTGTTTCATTAGAATTTATCAGGGAATAAATTGACGATGAGAAAAAAAATTCTTAAACATTAATCCAAAAAACAAAGAACGTTATTATAAATAAAATAAATGATATTCATCGATTATATCCCAAGTGGTTCATAATCTATAACGAATGATGTCATCATAGACGCAGATTGATTTTCAAAGATCACTTAGAACATATCTTTTCATTAAAAATTACAGTTTACAACATATAAAATTTTCTTAATCATTTTCCTTTAAAACAATTTGAAATCTTATAATATAATAATGAATAACATTTAAAACATTTTTTTATAATAATATCATTTCTCCATAGGAAAATAAGTATTGAAACATAAAATTGTATAACGACCACATTCCTTGAAAATAATCGTGAAAACTTTTAAAAAGGCATGAAAAACTTTCGAAACCCATTTTCATTGAAAATATTTTAAAAATATATTATAATCATTTAAATAAATAAAATAATATTCTTTGAATATATCCTTTTTATAATATATCAATTGATATTTTTTTAATCAATTAAAATACTTATTAATCGTAAAATTATTTTTTTTAAACATTTTTCTTTGAAAACAATTTTTTTAAAAAAAAATTAAAAAATATTACAAAAAAATTCTATTAAAAAAATTATATTTTATACATTAAATCATGACTAATTGAAATAATGGAAACGAAATTAATTAATTCTATACATGTTGAGCATTCCTTTTTCACATGAAAGGATTATAAATTTGTCTTAATCAAAAAAAGAAATAAAAATCATTTTAATAATGTTTTTTAAAATGGTAATAAAATAGAAATCAATTTCCTTTAAACCTAATTAGATATTCTTAATAAATTTTTTGAAATCATTTTAAAAAACATGGTTATGATAGAACACCAATTTTCTATTTGAGGGGTAAATGAAGTCATTATTTCATAAAAATATTTTCAAAATTATCTAAAGTAACAAAGTTAAGAAAAATGTTTCCATTTCATGGATATAAATAGAATAACCAGAGGGTAAGAAAATTCATGATATTTCTTGAGGGGTGGATCATATTATTTCATAAATGGAACAATCCTCATTAATAATCTCGATAAATAATGAGACTACAGCAATAAACCATTAACAATTTGGTAACATTGAATTGTTATAAAATCAAAAAATTAAAATTGCATGAATCATTAAATATCTATAAAATAATAATTTTTATGACATAACATGTCAATATTAGTGGATACACCTCATAATAAATATGTAGGTCCATAACATGGAATGTGTCTCAATGAAAAAAAATTAATACATAATTTATTTATCAATTTTGTAACACTTGAAACATAAAAACCATGAAATAAAGTTATAAAACAGGCTCTTAAATACAAAAAATTGTAATTATAAAATTAATATAATACATCCAAGGTAATTATACAAACCACATGAATTAATGGAGTTGTGAATAATGCATGTATGTTCATGGATCTGGTAGGTTGTATGAATGTAAGAAATAAATTTTTATTATATTTTCATATTGAAAGATAGAAATTATATAATATATATATAATATTATTAAGGTCGAAGTATTATATCTTGTTTATAATTTAATTTTACTAAACCTATCTTTAATACATTCCATGTAATGTGTGAATTAATAACTTCGCTTTGTGGAGGCGGTAGTCTTCATTTCCAAAAATGATGTTATCATATAAGCACAAAAAGTAAATCGAGAAATTAAGACTTATAATATAACATAAAAATAATAAATACTCCATAAATATCATATATATATATATATAATAAAAATATATTTTACATCATTATATCCAACCATGAGAGGTGGAGAAGGAAAAACAAAAAAAACACCATTTTGTTAAGTTGTAGTTCCCCATACATAAGAAAGGTAAGTTCATTACCAATTTTATGAATGTGTGCTTATGTGTTTGTATACATTATATAATTAAAATTCCTAATTATATTTATGTTAATTATGTAATATATAACAATTTAATAATAATTATTTAGAAAGGGGATATTGAAAATAAAACAATGGAACGTGAGGAAGGATTTTAACACTTATTTTGGTAACTAATATTCATTTTCCCCAAAGAGATTCCATGGATGAATTTATTCTAAAAGGGAGGTCTCAAGTAATATATGACAGATATTTGGAAGTTAATTGGTCAGATACATTTTTATCTTAATTTGTTTTAGATGTATGAATAAAGGAGAGAGGTGAAACCCTTTTTTAAGGGAAGTAGGGGACACAATTTTCTTTTTTTTTTCAACAAGTTAGGTGTACCCATTTTTTTATATAAAAATTAATAAAAACAAAAATAAAAATCAATAAAATATGACGTATGGATGAAATGTGTCCTTAAAATGTTTTTGTAGAAATAAATAGATTATTCTTTAACTTAAGATTACGTAATAGTCTCTAGTTAAGATTAATTTTTCATTAAATTTTGAAACTAACATTAGGGAATTTCACAAATATATTTGGGTCAAAAATTAAGTTGATATTATTAGACATTAAATAGTATACATATAAATACATTGTTAGACTATTTTTCAAAATTCTATTCATTTTTTCTGAAAAATTATGTTTAGTTCTAATACTATATCCTTAGAGAGAAATTTAGTTTTTAATATGAGAATATTAAAATGATAATTAACATTTTATATAAAAATTTAATTTAAAAAAAAAATTAAATGACCTAAATTGGTTTAATGTATTTATAAATAACCTATTATGACAATAAGACTTAATTTAAAATAATTTGTAACTGTATAAATTTAATGGCTTGGTTTTTCTTAGATCAATTTTTTAAAAATGTCTTGGGAAAATTAGAAGACCATGTGGAAAAATGGAATGATATTCTGAGGCCCGAAGTTTTTGATATGATCCATTGAAAAATGTTGTGTTTTTTAATAGCAAAAATGAGTGGTTTTTCTAAAAAAGTGGAAAAACTCTTAAACAGAAGCCCAGATAAAAAATCAGTTGACGTCATCATGTTCAGGATGGCAAGTTTACCCTAGGAATGACCTAATATTATTTGGTGTGGGGATCCCATGAGAAAACCCAATAATGGAAGAACCGTAAATGAAATAATTAAATAAAATTATTATATTTTTCAAATTCTTATAACATAGAGATTGTAACACATATTGGAATCACAAGAGTACTATTGAACTCTTAAGGATTATATTTCATCTGGAGGAGCCTAACATTGGCCAATGTAGTCCAAATGTTTAAATTCGTATTGGAGATGTGATCATAAATAAAAAAATATTTTTTATTTTTTATTTTTCATATACTTATAACACATAAATGGTAACATGTATTGGAAATGAGAGAGTACCATTGATCTCGTGAGGACATAATTTTATTAGGTGATTCCTAACATTGGCTAGCGTTGTCTATCTATGGGATATAATTATTGGGAAGTAATTATAAAAAAATGATTGAAAAATAATTTATATTACTAATCCATAAAACTCATAGACGGTAACATGGATTGAAAATATGAAAGTACCATTGAGCTTTCGAGGTAGTTCTTTCCTTAGGCAGACCATAACCTCAACCAATTCGGTTCGATGGTAAAATTTTATTTTTTTTACTTTTTAATGGAGAATAAAATAAACTTATATAATTTTATTTTATTTCCAATTTAACATTTCACGCCGTGGTGGAACTGCAACATAGAGACGTTGAAACATGTTCATTCAGAAATCAATCATCATGGTGATACTGTTTCAGTGGGAAATTTTAATTCTGATATGGATTAACATGTTAACATGTTTCCTCCATTACTCGTGGACAGGTTCTAGTATTATTGTTCATAACACGGTATAATTACTATGGAGTTTCCCTAAGGCAGGGAGGAGGATACTCTCTCTCCAGCGATGATCGATCAGAGGTCTGGATTTGATCATGTGGTGATGAATTGACAAACATTGGTTAACCATGGATCACTGTTGTGGAACAACATCAATCAATGTCTGCAAATGATCCAACTCTAGGTAAGGGTGGCTATTTAAATTTCATCATTTCCCAGTATTTGAATTTCTTCAAAGAACATGAATCGACCGATGAATGGGTTGATTCATTGATCATGTGTATTATTGTGGGATGGGTTCCACCTAGTAGTGTTTATTGAGGATTGATGATTGTTTGATTGATTTCTAGTTTGTTCATCAATTTCTCGATATATTTAATGGATAATATTGAGGCCAGAACAAATAATTGGACAATATTCCATCATTGGGATGAATATGGTGCTTTTCTCCCTCACGTTCATTACGTTCATCATGGGATGAAGAATGATCAATCATTGGGAAAAAAATTTAGTGTGATGATACGACCACCTGGATATGGAATGGACGTGACATGAAAAAGGTGTGATGCTAAAAATGGTGAATAGATCAAGGAAATGCAAGAGATATAATCACTCGAATGACAATTCACTATGGTGGATCACAATGAGCATTCAAACCCCTAGAAATGAACAATGCAACCAAAGAACCATATAATGTCATCTAGATCTATGAAATGACCACTAAATCATGTTTGATGGCTCGCAGAAGACCCCACCTATAGCGAAACACATTTATTGCAACATTTAAGAGGTGGCGCACACCTCTAGCATGTCACGTCGGGTCGGAAGACTAGTGGTCTGGCCGGCGGTGTGTGATTTAACATGGTCCATGTGACCGCATGTGGGGTAGGTCATCAGCCAACTAGAGGCCATATGGTGCGAAGGGGACACAATGAGCTGTCATATCCGAGCTAGACACAACCGGCCCACCTATGCTCATCGGGACTAAGGAAACATGGCAACTGGAAGACTAGCTGGATGAAAACTGACCAACTAGTGTGGACCTGGCTAGAGGAGGAGTAGGCTACTGGGCATCCTTGTAGGATGGAGTCATGATCCAATGGTCGGGTCATGTATGTGTAATGGTCCTGGTCGGACTAGGTCGTTTTATCTCGGCCTGCCCATGTCAGGCCAGAATCAGAACCAACAAACCCCTTTTCGCTAAAAAGCCTATAAATTTCAAACAAATCATTTTTCTAATGAGTCATATGTGAAATTGGGACCCATGTGAAGGGACTATCCTTTGATATACTCTATGTGAGTTTTTCTAGATGTTGACAGACGACCTAATGGTTTGAGGTGTAGTTCCTCCCAATACAAGCACAACTGAGGGGGAATCAGCATGTTACATAATGTCGGGACTTTGCAGTCATGGGGGTGGGTTCATTTCCTTTGGGAAACATTCCACAGGTTTGTTACTCTCGTGATGGGATAAGGTGTGTGTTCTTGAATATGTTCATGAAGGAATAGTAAGTACTCCCCTATGGTACAAGGTAGTAGGTCCTCTAACCTCAGATTTGGTAGTCCCTTATATGTATATGGAATGGTTCCTATAGATCTAATGTACATAGAGTCATAACTCCCCAATAAGTTAGTGTGTCATTTGACGATGATAGGATTGTGTACTCCCCAATTGTTCAAGGGGGATGGCCCTCAACAGAAGAACTGACAATGTCAGAACTCCCATGTCGTACAAAGTCGTGTGCCCTCTAGTCACTGAGTAGTACTCTTCTACCAGGTTGGGAGTGGGTCCTCAACATAAGATGTCATACTATTATATGGGATTAGGATTCGAGTACTTCTTTAATTGTACTCTCCTATGGGATCTGGTGGAAAGTCATCACATATGGAGTTACACTCCCCCATCTTGAGTAATAGTGGGGAGCGGGTCTTGTAGTAGATTTGGATATCCCTCTTCTAGAAGACATAGTTGTAATGAGTGGTCTTGTCCACTTGATGATAATGTCACATAGATAGGAATTAGTGCACCCCCGAAAGGCGGAGGTGTGGGCCACTCTTTATAGGTGCGACAGAGGTTTTGTGAGATGGTTATGAATAGGTATCCCTTATCATTATACAATAGTGAGGGGAGGATTCTCCACTTTTTTTTAATAAGTCATCCATTTTGCACAATAATGTCGTCACTAAACCTCCTTTTGGGGCCATTAGGGATGAACCTGCTTGGATGTTTCCAATGGATCACACTCTCGGGAATGTACCATTAGGAATTGTATATTTTTCTGATGGAGTGTACTTCTCAAATAGGTGCCATTATGGATGACTGAGCTCATGGAGTGTGTTTCTCCAAGTATTTTGTGTTTCCTTTCATTACCATGATGATAATCCTATAGCTAGTGATGGGGTTGGAACATTATGGTTCTTAGTGTCTAAAACGATTATATCATGATTTTCGTGATATATGTATATGGATATACTTGTGTGGAGCTTACTGGAAATTTCATTGTGGGGTTTCCATTGTGATTTACCGTTGTAGTTTTTCAGTTTCCTAATATGTATTGTTTTACTCACCCATGAAAGGGATTTTCTCACACATTTAATGTCATGTTCCGATGTTCAACTCTTTGATGGAGTCTAGGGACGGAAAAAACATGGTGGAGCACAGTGAGATTAGACAGACGAGGTATACTTCTACGGCTTCAGGCAGCTATACTTCACCTAACCTTCAGGTAGGGATCTCGAAAGAAGATCTTCGGGGACTTGGGGAATGACTTGTATTTGGTCTTTCTATTGGGGTTATTGAATACCATCTTGGTTTTCAACCATATACATTATATTATCTTGCACTCTAGTTATGTTTTACTTATTGGTCTACATGTATAACTTCCTTGACCTTTTTAATTGCCAGTATCATAGGTTTGTAGTTGGGTGTGTGTGTGAAGTTACTTAGGAACATTCCTCCCATTTGTGGGATATTCCAACTTCGTACTAGTCCCTAGCCTATATCCTACCAAAGGCGGGTTGGGGGATTTCACAGAATAGCCTTAGGGGGACAGGTCATGATAGAGAGGCATTAAATGATGTTGGTTTTACCTTAGGAACATCTTGTCTTGGGCTTCACTTGGGCTATATACATATAGTGTTATGATGTTTATAGTTTGGATTTCAGGCCATAGGTTCTACTATTTGTGCATTGGTGGTCGAATCTATTTACTGGGTATATGATTACTACCTTTAAACTCAGTTCATTATGACACTGGTCGTCAGGAAATAAATTGTACATGAATCATATTGTAAATGTTTTTTTTTCCATGTCCTTCTAGGATTATCTCCCTAGATATACTATATTAACCATGGTTTATCTAGATCCTTTTCAGGATGACCCCACGATGATAGTCCTCGAGGATTCTACAGCATGATTGCGAGGACGATATTCCCTGTGATGAGGCTTTAGTGTTGGGTAGTGACTTTGTGGCATTTCCTCTAGGTGGCCTACTGGTGCCGCTACCACCCGTAGAGTAGCATATTTTACTAGCTATTTGGTTTGAGGATGTTTGCAATATGAGTTCCCTACACTTGTTTATGGTTAATGACCTTTAAGATACTAGGGTGATCGAGACCACTAGGTAATAGATGACTAGATCAGGGAAGTCACTCGAGTTTTATACTCAATGAGGAGACCTTTGGATCAGATGGTGGTTCTAGCTGTGAGCCATCAACAGGGATCTGCGGGATGGTAGTGGATCATGTCAATACATCACATTATAAAGTAAAAATCACTTGGTAGGATTTAATAATAATCCTCAAGGTAGTATTTTACCCAGCCATGAAAGTTTAGTATGTATCCAGGAGCTTCTATAGCTTTGACTGGGATTTATGACAGTGGTAGAGTTTTTTTTAGGTTCACTAACATGTAACAGTAACCCCTAGACAAGGTAAAAGAAACTTTTATCATAGATAGAACCCTAGATTAGGGATTACATGAAGAGATCAAGGTGCTGGAAGTTCTGCTAAAGATTCCCGTCTATGCCAGGGTGCTGGAGCAGCCCTAGGGTTTAAGAGTTTTCTGACTGAGGAACAGATGGATGTGAACCAAAATTGAGGTCAAAAGAGGGATGCATCCATAGGAGCTAGTAGAATACAGATGATATGATTCCAACATATAATCTATAGACATTCTCGAACTCCAACGCATGGGATTGTGTCGTTGGAGCAGCGTCGTGGAACAGATCAGCCACAGTAGAGGCGGTGTTATTCATCCAATGGATGAGGGAATCTCACTAGGGATTTTTTGACCCATCATACCACTAAGAGGAATCTTCATGAAGAAATTCCTTGGAAGATACAATGTTTGGATCAAGGATTTCTCTAACTTGGAGGGCGAGGAAAAGGTGCTCGAAGAGCAGCAGGTGGTTATTTCTGGGCTTAGAGAGCTGGAGGACGTGGGAGAGGATAGCTTCATGCAGTGATGACTTATGACTCAGGTACTCTAGGAGAGATTTGAGGTACTTCTCGAGTCTTTTTACTTTTTTATGTCATATTAAGGGACAAAATAGGAATTTTTCCTCATTTTTTCTCTTGACTTTTTGATACTTAAAGGTTATGGTAAAGCAGTGGACTTCACCCTCGTTCTTAAAGGCTCTTGCTGGAAGAGACTTGTTTACCAAACACTAGCAATGATAGTATGACCTGACTCGTGAAGGTGATAGTTAAAGTCGATATCTCATATTCATAGTGTTGAGGCCTTACAACATCATTATTTATTTGAATTCAATATTTCATGACTAGAATGAAAATTTTAGAAAAAGTGTATGGTGTATCCACTGTAATGGAATGATGTTACCAAGGTTATTGAGAAGGAAACCCAGGTAGTGCTCGATAAACTCTTGTATAGGACATAAAATGTATCCTTCATGGAAGATATTTTCCCATGGTTCTTGTTGGGAGGTTGTATAGGGATCTTAAGAGAAGGACATGGGAGCTTGGGGGCTCATATTTCTACATGGTAATTCACTTTTTTATCAAGTAAATCTTATATGGATTTTGAGGATGTAAATCCTTATATTAGTGAGAAACTAACAACTCGAATTTTCTTGGTTCTATTTTTTAGATAATTCTTGGAAAAATTACAAGACCATGTGCTATAATGTTATGAGATTCTAGGGCTTGGAGTACCCGAAATAATCCTTCGAACAATGTAATGTATTTAAATAGTGTGTGTGAGCGGTATTCCTAAAAATGTTGAATAACCCAACAACAGGTGACCAAATCATAAATCTGAGGCATGGTTTCATTCTAGATAACGAGTTTTCCCTAGTCACAACGTAAATTTAGTCATTATAGTTATCTAGTGAGAAAACTAGAAACTGGCATAACATTGAATAAAGTAATTAAATAAAATAATTTCATTTTTCAAATCCTTATAACTTATAAACTACAACTTGTATTGGAATTCCAAAAGTATCATTGAACTTGTAAGGCTGTGATTTCTATAGGTAGAGCCTTACTTAGGCCGGTGTAGACCTATAATGGAAATTAGTTTTTGGGACATGATCGTAAATAATATAATTAAATAAAAATTATTTTATTTCATAAATCCTAGTAACAAAAAAATCATATCTCGAATTGGAAATCTGGGAGAAAAGTTGAGGTTGTGAGGATTTTCTTTCCTTATGTGGTGCCTAACATCAGTTGATGGGGGACAACTATGAAATGATGTTTTTGGGACGCATCCATAAATAAAACTAATAAATAAAACATATTTTAATTTTATAATCATTATAACTCATAAAAAGTATCCCAGATTGAAAATATGAGATTACCATTGAGTTTTTTAGGTTGTTATTTCCATATACAATCCCTATCATTGACTAGCGTGGGTCAGGGGTAACATGTTAATTTTAATTCATTTTTAAGGGGAGTAAAATATTCTTAAAAAATATTATTTTATTCTCTTTTAATATTTCGTATCATGTAAACAATGTGACAGAGCATCCCATTCTCCTTTCATAAAGGATGCAGCATAGGGATTTTGTTTCAAAGAAAAACAGAAACACCAAAAGCATTACTACATTAATGTGTTTCTCAAATAATCCCCAACAAGGTCAGGCATTAGAAATTATAACACTTGAGAATTCCTTTAGATTATCCCTAATTAAAGGAGTAGGAGACTCTCTCACCAGCTATGATGGATTGGAGGTCGTAGTTCAATCAAATGTAGGAAAATCAACGAATGCAAACAGAATATGGAAAGACATGGTGGTGTGACTTCAATCTTCATATACAAGAGATCCAAATTGAGGCTGGGGTTATTATTTAAATTCCATCATTTCACCATCTTTCTATTCCTATGATGAATGTGAATCGATCAATGAATAGATCAATTCATGGATCATGTGTATTGTTGCAGGATGGGTTCCACCATGAAGGGTTTACTGGGGATAAATGATCGATTTATTCGTTTAGATTTTTTTCATCATCATCATAGTCCTTATAATAAATTAGATTGAGGAAGAAATGATAAAATGGACAAGGATTGTTCCTTGGGATGAATTTTATTCTTTTCTCCCCAACATTATTCGAATTTTTCATAGGTTGATAAATGGGTGATGGTGGTAGAACCGTTTCATGGTGCAACGATCTGACATATTTGATCTGGAATGGACACGGAATGACATAGGTGCAATGGTGATGGTGGAATATAGATCCAGGTGGTGCTAGAGATATCATCACTCGTATGACATTACACCATGGTGGATCATAACAACGATTCAAACCTCATGAGATGAAGTATGCAACCCAAGGACCCCGAAAAATCTTCCAGATCACTGAGAAACCTCCAAAAAATGTTTATTGGCCTTCGAAATACTCCAATAGCACATGTCTAGGTTGGCCATCACAATGTCGAATAGAGCCTCAAGCGGAGTGTTATGCCAGGCTGGTAGAACCATGGTGAGGCAACTGGTGTGTGATGGCACACGGTCTCTGGGACCTTATTCATGAGAGGTTGCGGGCCAGCTATGAGACATGTTGTGTGAAGGGGATGTGGTGAAATTCTACATAGATAGGGACAGAATAGAAGTGCAGGCCAAGTCGAAGGGGGAAAGTCCATGAGGGAAACCTGAATGGGCCAAAATCGGCCCACAAGCGTTGGCTGGTCAAGAGGAGGACTGCGTCGCTCAGCCGCGCAGTGGGCAGGATAAACAGTCCCACTAACCAATTTATCCAGGCCCAATGAGCATAGCCTTTGCACCTAGTTGGACTGAGTCAGATCGGTCTGACGGGGTCAGATTAGGACCACACCTAACTGATCCCTTTCTCTAAAATGCCCATAACATTAAAATGGAGAATCTGTTTGACTAGTCTTCTGTGGAATTGGGACCTTGAGAAGGGATGGTCCTTTTGAGATAATTGAGGTGTGTTTTTTTGTATGTTGATAGATTGAATAATTATTTGAGGAGTATGTCCTCCTAGTAGAAGCACACATCAAATGGAATCAACGTGCTTCAGGAATTTGGGACTCCCCATGTCATGGGAGTTGGATTGTTTCCTTCAGTTACCTTCTTTCTGTGGTGTTACTCCACTAATAGACTAGTGTTTTGGTTCCCAAAGATACTTGGGAGGGAATAGTAGGTAATCCCATGTGGGACCATAGAGTGAGTCCTCTATCAGTGGAGTCAGAACCCCCCTATAAGAGAAGGGCACGGGTTCTCCATATCTAACGTACATAGAGTTGGAACTCCAATATAGGGTAGAGTGTGGGTCCTCTATGAGATGAGTTAGTACACCCATATTATTCCATAGTGTGTGTCCTACACATGTGAATGGAAATGGTCGATACTCCAAGGTCATACCAGGGCTTGGGTCCTCTAGTCACTGATTATTAATCCCCTACTATGAAGGGTGTGGGTCCTCAGCATATGAATTTATACTCCCCGGTGGGATCTGGATGTGGTTGCTTCATGATTTGTACTCCCCTATGTGATCAGGGTACAATTCCTCACTTATAGAGTTCCACTTCTCTATCCCAAGTGGCAGTGTGGAGCGAGTCCTCCATTTTAGTTGTATCTCCCTCAAAGGGCAGACACAATTGTGAGGAGCGGGCCCATCTACATAATGGGATCATTACCTAGATAGGAGCTATTCCTCTCTCGATGGACTAAGGTGTTGGAAACATCTTATAAGTTTGACACATGTTTCACAATATGGTTAGGATAAGGGACTATCATCTTTGAACAGTGGTGATGGCAGGCTCCTACACTTTGGTTTCCATTGTCTTTTATTTGTTGCAAGACAACGATGAAGGAACCTAAGATAATGGCCACTAGGGATGGAACTAGTAGGATGTTCCTAATGGAGCATGTTCTTTAGTATGTACAATGAGGAATTGAAGAGTTGTTTCTGATGGAGAGTACTGCATGATCAGGTTCCATCTTGCATAACTGAGATTGTGGACCATGTTTGTCATCGTTTTATGTGTTGCCTTCTAAACCTACAATGAAAATACTATTACTAGAACTGAGGATGGAACCATATGATTCATAGTGTCTAAATAGATAATATCTATATGATATCGGTATATTTATACGAAAATACCTATGTGGAGATGACTGTGCATTTCATTTTGGGTTTTCCCTTGTATTTTACCATTGTTGTTTTAGGGTGTCCAACTAAGTATTGTCTTACTCACCCTAGATGGGCTTTTCCCACATGTGTAATGTCTTGTGCTGACATTCGACACATTGATGGAGTCCTGTGATAGCCAGGATCTGGTGGTGCAACGTGAGATTAGCCAGATGAGGCATACTCCTATGGCTTCTAGTAGCTATCTTTAACAACTTATTTAGGAAGGGTTCTCGGTATACGAGCTCCAAGAACCCGAGGTTTTTCTTGTGTTCGGTGAATCATATGGGGGGTTGTATACTGGTTCAATTTTTTACCCAATACATTACACTATGTTTGACTCTGGTTTTGTTTTACTTGGTGGGTTACATGAATAACTTCATTGGCTTTTTTATATCCTGAAATCTTTGGTTTGGAGTTGTTTTCATGAGTGCTGGATCATTGGATAAGGCCACCCATTTGTGGTACATGCCTACTCAATGCTAGCAGCCAGCCCCTGGCCTATCAAAGGAGGCCAGAGGGTAGTGACATCACATGAACTGGGGGACGGGTCGTGATAAAAAATAAATTTGACGAAAAATCAAATTTGATATAAATTTATGTATTTTTCTATTTTCTTCAAAAAATTAAGTTCCATAAAAAATCCCAAAATAGTAATGATAAAATAATTTAAAAAATAATAATTTAAAATTTTATTTTATTTTATATTATTAAAATATAAAATAAATATAATATTTTTTTATTTTTCATGATGGTCATAAAAATTAATTATTTTCATAAAATAGTGTTTTCAAACCTATAATGAAATTACTAAAAATTGTTTCTATAATTATAAATACGATTTATGTATATAAAACAAATATTTATTATATTCAAAATTTATTTATTATTGTTCATATTAATAATTTTAATAAAAAAGTTACTACTATATATTTAAAATAGTTTTTAATAATAAAATATTTCTTCATAGAATGTTGAGGTTTCATTAAATTAATGTCAAGTCGGGGTTGTGTGTAGTTAAATATGAAAATTGTATATCATATAATGTAAAGAAGACATATAATTTTGTATAAAATGGATATATTTAGTTTTTCGTAAAATAAAAAATTACAAAATATTAAAATAATTATAAAATTTTTTCAAAATCATAGGATGATATATTCTACCCTCCTTAAAAAAAATTCACCGTCAAACTTCATCGAACTCTATCATGGTTATGTGAATGTTTAATTAATTAATGATCATTTTATAGAAATCATATTCATTAAAATGAAAACTAAAAATCCGTCAAAAAGTTAATAAGAGAAATATGTTGACTATTTATTGTAACCCACAACATGGTTTCCACATGGGATAACATTCATGGAAAGAGAAAACATTGCCGTGAATGAAAAATATAACCATCCTATTAAGATGGGGAGTGATATAATACAAGGACTGGAGAAAGTTAACAATCACAAATCCATAAATATGTGATTATCTAAGGATCAGTTTTATTTATTAAAAAACAAGGTTCAAGAAATCAATTTTAAGTTTCAATATTATTTATCTATAGTTGAAGATATTTCATTAGAATATATACGTACATTATTCAATAAAATGTTATCCTTTATTTAACATGAACAATTTTATCATCAAATATTTCACTAAAAATGAAGGGAAAATTTTCAATCCTAAATCAGTAACATTTCATGAGGATCATAAATTGAATGATAGGTCATTCCATTTTTCATGATCAGAACAAAAAGTATTTCAATAGTTATCCATTATGAATAAATATTCATACGTTGATAGAATACATTAATATATGAAAACTCATCCAAAATGTAACTTAAACCATTAAATAAATTTCCAACCTTTTAATTCATCCAAATGATGCAAATAAAGAACCATAGAATGAATGTAACTAAATATACGTAAATTTGATCACCCATATATCATAAATATCTCTTGGATTTAACATTCTGAACATGTGTATTCCCTCTTCATATAATCAATTTGAAAATTGAAATTACCTAAGTTAACATTAATAATTTTTTGAAACATAATTTATTCATTTTAAAAAAAATATTAATGGATATATACAGTGTATCTCAGAATTTGTAAACATCATCCATGCTAACAAAAAACACTTTTTCAAAAAAAAAATATTATTTCAAGGGTAATTTATTTGATCAAATTCACCATTTGGTATCCAACATGCATTTAAACCAAAATTCATTATTCAAACATTATAAACATATTAGGGTTTCCTTTTCCCTTATTCATGTTTTTTGATGAATATAGCCTTTTTATAAAATCACTTTTTCTAGTACATGACCATTCAACAAATTCCTGTAAATCCTTAGTAAGAAACCTAATGTGGAAATTCCTTATATATTACATATCTCGTTATTATGGAATCCAAATACACAAACAATGTGTCACTCTACATTATACATAATACATTATAAAATTATCCTATTCATATTACCAAATACCACTTTCCATTCACATTTGGTCTTTATTCTTATCATCAGCAACAATATAACCATTATTCATACCACCTTGATTATTCTATTCAGTTTCTTTCCCCTATGGACATCGATTATCATAATAAAAATTCATTTCAAAATTATTTTTTTATTTGATAATTTCTTAGAGAGGATAATATTACCCTACATTTCATTAATGAAACCCTTCATTTTTTCCAATTCTATTTACATGATTTGTGACCTCATTTTCCATTGTAAAAAACATATTGTTCCTATATTACCTTCACTTAGTATATTATTTTAAAATTATTAACACAAAGGAAACAATATATTATTTATTATAGGATATCCATTACCTAGAATCTCAGTGATCTCCTTTATTCTCTTCCTTAGTTTTCCGGATAGTTGGTTAAGCTACATGTTGTCAATTATGTTCCATGCAAAAGAAATTTACATGATCATCAAATCTGTCCCCATAGTAACCACACCATTTTACATCTCTTTATATAAGATTCTATCACATTCAATGTTAACCTAGTTCATTTTGGTTCCCACAATTTAATAAATCCCTAAAAATTTGAGTATGAAACAAAATAGTGAGTAACCCCATAGTCATGAATACCCACTTATAGGGTGTCAAAATTATAAAATCGTACTTAATCTACTAACTTGTAGGTTTATAAAGTGTTATTAATAACCATCATACATTAAAATACACCATGATGGTTCATAAAGAGTTTCTTAATTTCCAATGAATATTTAATGGTGATATAAAACTAGGACTACCCCAAGGCATGTTGTCGTGTACTAGGTTGTGCTTGAATTATGTCCAAAACAACCTTGTGAGAGTTGTTACCCCTAGGCACATCTGTGAAATATTCAAATCCACATTTATTATCCATACAATGTTGTAATTATTTTAAACCAACTCATTATATCTTGTAAAAAAATTCCAACACATTTTTTTTGAAACATTACCTTATCCTTACACTTATCCTTAAAGGAACACTTATATTAACCTTACAAATATCAAATGTGATCTCAATAACATTTTAAAATCACTGTTTCCAAAGGATGATTTTTTTTATTTGATAACAACTATAATTACCCAGTCTTAATGTACATAGTAATTACATAATTTTTTTATAATACTTAAAAAATTACTCAAACACATGCTTGAAGAATGTATTAGATTACTTCATGTAAAAACCTAGAAACATAAACACTAGTACATGAGTTAGAAACATTATTTCACACTAGGTCCTCTAATACAAGCACCCCTATAAAAAATTTCATGTATTTCAATGTATATTCATTATATGGGGGGAGAAAACATAAAAGTTGGTGAGATTAGATTCTCAGTAAGGGTAATAAAGGTACTCATGTTATCAAATACAATAGAATAGGTTTATCAAAACCTGATCATATCATTATATGATCATACCAGATATAACAATGATTATAAAAATAAATAATGGAATAATAAATATAATTTCATAAAAAATCAATCTTTATGGGATCATGATCATAAGCTAAAAAATCATAACATAATATTAATACGTGGATTTAGTCGAACTTATATATTCATAAAAAATCTTATGTGAATACTAATTACTAAGAACTTTATAACCTGATAGGAATGGACTAATCACTTGTGTAAATTCTTTGGCCTTAGAATTAAAACACATATATCTTATTATTTTGAGATTGGGAACAACCAATGCACCCTCTTACATTCATTCTTGTCCTACAACTACTGCACCTTCTTACATTGATTCTTAGAATAAAGCCAATATAAGGCCCCAGCCTTAAACCTTACTTAATATTGAATTAAATGAATAATTCACATTGAGGATATTTTCAGGTTTATAGTTTAAGAGAATTAGGACATAACTATTACATCTCAAAAGATTACAAAGTAGTCACTTCTACTAAATTCCATTAAATAAACACTTTTAAAAAGAAACATGTCTACTTCCATGTTTTAGATAGCTTGAATTTTCCTTGATCCCGTCCTTGACCCTATTCCACATTAAGTCCTGTGAAAAACATTTCAAAAAAACTTGGGGTGAGCATAAAAAGCTCAGTAAGGGATACACAAAGAATAAAAACCGTTAGTTTTTCAAAACAACAAGTAAACCATGTATACTTTATCAGAGTAATACCTTTCACCTTTATGAAGTAGTAAAAAATCTTCACGGAATAAAATATCATTACTTACCCTTTTGTAACCAAAATATTACCATAAAACCCATATAAATAACACATAACATATAAAGGTAACTTGGGACATAAACATACTTAAATGGAATAAACATGTGGTCGACTTCCACACATATCACTTAATGGAATAGCCATTCGGCCGACTTCCATACCCAATGCATTTGAGTTTATAATGTAACCACCTGTCATGGTATTCATGGCACCACCCATCATATGGTTTATCACGTAACCACCCGTCAAATGTCCAAGTACCATTATAAAATCATAATATATAAAACAAATATAATGGAAAGAAAACATTTCCACACTTTGATCACAATATATCACTTAAATATATTGACATAACAAATCCATTATAAAAAACATTTTCAATACCAAAATACATAAAAGAGTATCTGGTATTTATTTCATTTTAAAAACATTACGGCTTGTTGAGGAAGGCAAAGACCAAATAATACTCGCGGCGTCAGAAAAGGTCGTTGTCACTGCGTACGTTAAAAGAAACAATACTTTTTGTCCTTATGTTAAATGATTCGTAGGAAAATATTCCTTTTGTATAAAAATTAAAACTCAAAGGGGTTTATACACCATATAAAAGAAAGCCTTGTATTAGAACAAAATATGCCTCAATGAAAAGAGATTGAGACGAAATCCCTTACAAAGACGGTATCCTTGGATTAAGGATAAATCAATTACATAATTATGTGTGACAAAAAAATACACCAAATTTTAGTGGATATTAAGTATAAAACAATCATAATTTATTCACACATATTCACAGAACGACATATTCAAGGAGTACAAGTTTATCCCAGAGAATCAAAATTGGGTTAAGAAGTTCCCCTGCAAAAATTTGACAGCCTAATGGCGTCACTTCAAAATTCAGAAAATGAGTTGATGAGAGATAAAAAGAGTATCTCATCACTTGGACATAAAATTTACATCAATAAAGATATATAAGGACATATCCCAACATTACCATACATAAATTAAAAAGACCCAACAAAAGAAGGCTTTTAAAATGAGGATGGTGAAAGGTTCCCTTACTGACTTGGGCATCTTTTGAAACATACACCCCGTGAAAGAAAGACAATACAACATTGATGTAAATTCTCATAAACGAAATTATATTACACAAAGAGTAGAATAATGGGTAGTACATATACCACTCAAATTAAATGGGGGAAAATGTAGCATAAACCTCACGGGAATAAAAGTGAGATGAAAAATCCCTTACGAAAACTCGGCATCCTAACGGCGCCACTTAAAACATCCAAAAATGGATTGATGAGATCAAATAGGTTCTCTCATCATAATTAAAATAAAATTTATAGAAATAGTAATATAAAAGAACATCCCCCAACATAACAATGATAAGCTTAAAAGAAGTGACATAAAGGAGAGTACTTAAAAATAAAGAGAGAGGTTGGATCTCTTACAAAAATTCAGCAGCCTAACGGCTCCAATCAAAACATCCAAAACGGATTGATGAGAGAAAATAGGGTCTCTCATAATATGAACATAAAAATTACAGTACGATTAATATAAAAGAACATCCCAATCATATGAAATATGAGGTTAAAATTAATGACATAAAAGAGTGTACTTAAAAAGAAAGAGAGGGGTAGGATCCCTTACCTCGGGTCCGACTTGACTCGATCGTTCATTAACATCTTGAATAATAAACTTGAGTAATTTCTAATTGCTTAAGAACCATTTTAAAGTTCATTATTACATTTATATCACTTATTACCATGTTATAAACATTATGTAATCATTTAAGTTAATAATGTTTGTTTTGACGATATTTGGTTCTTGAGTTGAAAGTGGACTTCTTACAATTAAATGTTGTTCGTGTGGTCAAAGGTTCATTATATCCAGAATGATATTCATGATTTGGATATCATATTTATCATATATATCCATAATATATATGTATTTATAATATTACGTAATCATTTAGTGGTAAGAAATGAAATGCACCGTTCATGGAGACGGTAAGTCATACGTATGCATGAAGGCTACTTTCAGTTCTATATCATATTAATGGAATTAAAAATAAATGAGAGATATTTATATTAATTCCAATATTATATTAATCATTTAGATGTAACACACATCATATATATCCATTATATATATTTACTTATAATAGTACATTACATTTGGGGATACGAAATGAAATGCACCGTTCATGGAGATGGTAAGTCGTACGTACGCATGAACGCTACTTTCATTTCTATCTCATACTTTAATGGAAAGAAAATAATAATGATATAAAGGTATATTATAATTCCAATATGACATCATATATAATAACTTTAAATCTATCCTTTATAGATCCCACATATGGCATTAACGAATCAAATCACTTTGAGGCGGCGGTAGTCCACACATCCTAAAATGAAATTATCGTGTTTACCCACAATAGAAACCATAAAGGTATGACACAATTGAAAAATACATATGCTTAAGTAAAAAATACATATATTATATATCATATATAAATATAGTGTCATATTAATGGCCACCTTTGAAGGTTTTATATGAGTGTTGAACAATCATCGTTTCGTGAGGCCGAAATTCACCATCCATAAAAACAGTATGTTCTTTAACCATTAGATGAAGGTGTGTGTAAGTTTAGCTCTATTCATTCTTATAAAAACATCATATTTTATTGACTATACTAGTTTTGTTGCAAAGTAAATGAATGAAAAGAGTTTAGGGTGTTGGAGAATCAAAATAAAACAAAAGAACACAAGAGAATACAATACCTTTAAATCGGGTAACTCTTTATGATTTGATCTCAAAGGCTTCCTTGGGATGACTTATGCCCAAAGTGAGGCTTCTAAGAGTAATATAGGGATGTGTAGAGAAAAAATGGGTAGAGTTGGACGAGTCAAAGGCTTGAGAGATGTGGGTAAGGAGGTAGAGGTGGGGGCCTTTTATAAGAGGAGAGGAGGGGAACTCTTGGAAAGTAAGGAAATGTTACTTTATTTTATAATGCGTTTCAGATTTCAATGGTCCCACATTGATGTGTTTCGTGGATAAAGTGATAAGGGTTAAAAATCCACCCATCCAATTTGTTTTGGACATGTGTAGGTCTTAGAGTTTACATTATCTTTCCATTTTATTTAAATCGTTAAATAATGAGGTAATCACTGCATCATCATGGTGTCATAAATAATTTAATTTAGTTAATGTCTAAAAATTATAAAAAAAATACTATGATGTAGGAAATAGCTTTATATTCCCAATGAATATTTAAAGTCAAAAATCTGACTTGTATAACCCCATGTAAAAATTGTTCTAATAAAACAACTCATGTTTGTGATATTTTTATTTTAACATTAAATAAAAAGTTATTAATATCATCTTCCTACCAAAGTTGCTCCATGGGGTCCCCAAGTTGACCCATGGATTTTATTGGTCGGCCATGACACATCCAATCAAGGTAGGACATGTGTCAAGTTCATTTCATATTATTAAAACATTATTTTTACCTTAAACTACACTAATTACCTCTAATCGCGATTAAAAACTTAAAAGTTACTATTCACAAAAAATTATTTTAATCCCATTGAACCACATTTTACTTCTTAAATAAAACCATGTATGTTGGATTTTTGAAATTCAGAACACAAAGGTGGTAAAATTTTATTTAAACGAAAAAATCAGTTTTTTAATTATCACTTAGTAGTTTCACTATTCATCAAAAATTGAAGTTTTTCAGAAAAATACCAAAACTTCACACTAAGATATATTTGATATTCTGAATTCAAAAATGATTTCTATTTTACAAAATTAAAAACATATAAGTTGCATTAATTAATTTAATAATTAATTCCCAATATCAAAACAAATAGCGTGTTTTTATGAAACAAAATGTATCAAAAGATTGACACTAGTTTAAGTCCATTTTCAATGTGAAATTAACTCCAACGACCACTATTGGGTTAAATGGTAAAAATATAATATAATTTAACTTTAAAACCAATTCAAAAGATAATCTAATCATATAAATAAATTAGACTAAAAAGAGTTTTTGAATTAAAATACAACATTTTTCACTATTCATTAAAAATGATCTTTATCGGAAAAATACCAAAAAATTACAAAAAGTGAATTTTGATGTCCCTATTCGAAAGAAGAGTTTTATTTGGTCCAATAGAATTTATAAGAGTGACCATAACTATATTTAATAACGGTTCTCCATCAAAAGTTGATATGTGGACCTTTAGTGAAAATTAGAGTATATATGCCTAAAATTGAATTCTATTCGTATTTTAAGCCTTTATCCTTTATTGGATAAATGTAAAAAAATTTAACAAATATATATAATCATATTTTAGTTATTTAGATTCATTCCTGCCAATACAATGGCTATGTGTTAACTAACATTTAAAATAATATTATTTTATTATTAGAGTGCAACGTAAGATTTTAAAGGAACTCGTTGTTTCATATTGGTTAAGCCACCAAGCATAGCGTTCCCTTTAAATTAATATTAACATTTTATTCAAAAATAGGGATAAATATAAAAATTTCATATTCTTTATTTACCTGGGGTGTTACATCTTTCCCCCTTTTTGGGAATTGCGTCCTCGCTATTTTAAAATTGGGCTCAGAAACATCCTTGAAAGTCCCACATCGAAACAAGAGTCGGTAAAACAATCACATTATAATAAAGAAAGATAATTACAGAGGTCACCTAAGTTAACCCATACTAAGATTCCATGTAGGAAAACATGCACATGGAGGAGAAAACAAAGGTTCATGTTCTGATGGAGAGTGATAGAAAACATGTTTAGAAGAAAGTTAACCACAAGAAAATCCCAAACTTATGATGGGTTAAACGGTATTTAATTCCCCAGTAGGAAAAGTTAATAGACAAAATTTTTGTTTTAAGTTACTTTTCATTGAGGAATTTATTTTTGATCTTAAGGAAACATACCTAATTATCATGTTGACTTTAAACTTTTACTAGATTTCTTACACAAACTCATACTTTCCTTAAATGATGAGTATTTAGGAAGGCTTGTTCACATTAAGATTACTATAATCAACTTCTAGAGAATCACCTGATACAAAAAATATAACTATATTTTTCCCTTGTTTTTACACCTTATCCAAAACCAAAATTGTTAGAACAAGATCAGATAATCCAGAAAAGGATAACCCTTTAGAAAAAATAATCTATTCTTAATCTCCAAAATTTGTCCAACAAAACCCAAAGTTCAATGAGGACCATTCGATAAACAATGTGTCCATAAAATTCTTCAATGAAAACCAAAATAAGATTTAAACCCAAATATTTGAAGGATTTAGTCACATAGTCTTCCAAGTTAAATCATAACATTTATCTCCAAACAACATCAGTTGCTCTTAAAGTCTCGTATTGGAATGTAATTAACCTAATCACATATCCTCCATGATAGGTTAATAAATTTCCATAGATAACCCAAAATCAAATTACTCTTAATTCATAAAATCATCTAACTAAAAAGAATCAGTCAAACTAACCAGGGACTTCACATAGTCCAGTGGTAGGCGATAAATACCAGTTGCACTTTGGTTGTGGGTTCAATTCCTGCAGCTTTGTCCGACGAGGTGGGTTGTCACACGGTCTGTGTGTTGTCCTTTTTCCAAAAATATATAATTCTTAAAACATTCCCCAACAACGAGATAAAATATTCAAAAATAACCATAACATAATTTAACCTCAATTTTATCTCATGCCTTTCACTTTCCATCATAACATATAGCAACCCATAATTACCTCAAAAGTAAGGACCATATAAACCCAAATGGTCCTTTTATAACTATGTCTATAAAAGAACATATAACTATTCCTTGAATAAAATTTCATATATCAAACATCAGGGTTATACATACTATAAAAAGTCTTCTAATGTAACCCCATCAACAAAAGAGACATAATAACCATAAGAATTTCACCATAACTCTGGAATCCCTTATACGTTCACTTCTTACTCATTCAACATTCTTCATGATCCATTGACCATTCCTTTCCAACTTATTCTGAAATACTTCTTTCCTGCAATCAAAATCATGAATCATATCCTATTATTCCAAAATTGGAAAACAAAATTTAAGAAATAATCCATACCGTTGACTGGTCATTGTTAGTTTCTTCATCCTCAATCAGAATAGAATTAGGTATTGGTAAACGAATAATTGTACGACCTTGGTGATTCCATTCCCAAAACTTCTTCATAGGACATGTGTTTGCATAATGACCATGCACACCACATTTAAAACATTTAATTGATCCCTTAGAAAGAACTTTTTTCCCTTTCCTTGAGTCAACTGGATGCTTCCTTTTTCAATGGCAGGTTCTTGCTTTATGGCCTCCATTTCGACATCTATAGCATATTTCTGTCCCTTTGATACATTTTCCTAGGTGTTTCCTTCCACATCTTTGACACGTAGGTTTTTGAACACACTTACTTTTATTATTATTACCTGTAGTTCCGTAGGGATTTGTTTCTTGCATATTTGATTCCTTATAGAAATCACCAAGGTTTAGGTGGTAAATCATGACAACAGATAGTTGGTTGAGGATAAACACAAGAGTTCTCATTGCAGCTCCCATATCATTTAGTTGCTTGCTAAGAAAAATATCATAGTTTCCTTCACATCCACTGTTACTTCGGTGCCTGCTAGATCCAACCATTTACTAAAACCAACAAGGTCAGTGTGAGCATATCAAAAAACCCATCATATACTAAAGAGGAAGATAAACACTAAGATAAACTTACTCATTCACTTTATCTAAAACTAGGACTCTTTCTAAAATCCTAATCATTATGGTAATGTCCGTTATGCTTAGAGAATACCCTAACCTCTAAAGTTATCTAAACTGACCTTTGATACCAACTATAAGGCCCCGTCCTTAAACCTTACTTAATATTGAATTAAATGAAGAATTCACATTGGGGATCATTTTAGGTTTATATTTTTAAAGAATTAGGACATAACTATTACATCTCAAAAGATTACAAAGTAGTCACTTCTACTAAATGTACATAAAATAAAAACTCTTAAAAAGAAACATGTCAAGTTCCATGTTTTAGATAGAATGAATTTCCCCTAATCCCATCCATGACCATATTACACATTATGTCCTGTGAAAAACATTTCATTAAAACTTGGGTTGAGCATAACAAGCTTAGTAAAGGATACACAAAGAATGAAAACTTTTATTTTTTCAAAAAAACATGTAAACCATGTATACATTATCAGTGTAATACCTTTCACATTTAGGAAGTAGTAAAAACTCTTCACTGAATAAAATATCATTACTTACCCTTTTGTAACCAAAATATTACCATAAAACCCATATAAAGAACACATAACATATAAAGGTAACTTGGGACATAAACATGCTTAAATGGAATAACCATACGGTTGACTTCCACACATATCACTTAATGAAATAGCCATACGACAGACTTCCATACCCAATGAATTGGAGGTTATAGCGTAAACACCCATCCTGGTATTGACGACACCACCCATATTATGGTTTATCACGTAACCACCATTCAAATGTCCAAGTACCATTATAAAATCGTAAGACATGAAACACATATAATGGAAAGAAAACATTTCCACACATTGATCACAATATATCACTTAAATATATAGACATAACATATCCATTAAAAAACCATTTTCAATACCAAAATACATAAATGAGTATATGGTATTTATTTCATTTTAAAAATATTACGGCTTGTTGAGGAAGCCAAAGACCAAATAATACTCGCGGTGGTGGAAAAGGTCGTTTTCACTGCGTACGTTAAAAGAAACATTCCTTTTTGTCGTTATGTAAAACATTTCATAGATAAAGATTCCTTTTGTATAAAATTAAAAGTCAAAGGGGATTATACACCGTATAAAAGAAGGCCTTGTATTATAACAAAACATGCGTCAATGAAAGGAGATTGAGACGAAGTCCCTTGCAAAGATGGTATCCTTGGATTAAGGATAAATCAATTACATTATTATGTGTGACAAAAAAAATACCAAATATTAGTGGATATTAAGTGTAAAAAAATCAGAGGTTATTCACACAAATTCATAGAATGACATATTCAATTAGTACATGTTTATCCCAAAGAATCAAAATTTGTTTAAGAAGTTCCCTTGCAAACATTTGACATCCTAACGACGTCACTTCAAAATTCAGAAAATGAGTTGATGAGAGATAAAACGGGTATCTCGTAACTTGGACATAAAATTTACATCAATAAGGATATATAAGGACATTTCCCAACATTAAAATATGTATATTAAAAAGACCCAACAAAAGAAGCCTTTTAAAAAGAGGATGGTGAAGGGTTCCCTTACCGACTTGGGTATCTTTCGAAACATACACCCCATGAAAGAATGAAAATACAACGTTGATGTAAATACTCATAAAAGAAATTATATTATAAAAATAGTAGAATAATGAGCAGTAAATATACCACTCAAAGGAAATAGTGGAAAATGTAGCATAAATCTCACGGGAATAAAAGTGAGATGAAAAATCCCTTATGAAAACTCGGCAGCCAGACGACGTCACTTAAAACATCCAAAAATGGATTAATGAGATCAAATAGTGTCTCTCATCATAATTAACATAAAATGTCCATAAAGGAAAATATAAAATAACACCCCCCAACATAACAATTATGATCTTAATAGAAGTGACATAAAGGAGAGTAGTTAAAAAAATGAGAGAGGTTGGATCTCTTATGAAAATTTGGCAGCCTAATGACGCCAATCAAAACTTCAAAAATGGATTGAAGAGAGAAAATAGGGTCTCACATAATATTAATATAAAAATTACAGTAATATTAATATAAAAGAACAACCCAATCATAAGAATGATGAGTTTAAAATGAATGAGATAAAAGAGTGTATATAAAAAGAAAAAGAGGGGCAGGATCCCTTACCTCGGGTCCGACTTGACTCGATCGTTATTTAACGTCCTAAATAATAAACATGAGTTAATTTATACTTTCTTGAGAACCTTTTTCAAGTTCATTATTACTTTTATATCACTTATTACCATGTTATAAACATTATTTAATCATTTAAGTTAATAATTTTTGTTTTGTCGATATTTGGTTCTTATGTCGAAAGTGGACTTCTTACAATTACATTTTGTTAGTGTGGTCAAAGGGTCATTATATCCAGAATGATATTCATGATTTTGATATCATATATATCATATATATCCTGAATATAAAGGTTTTTATAATATTATATAATCATTTAGATGTAAGAAATGAAATGCACTGTTCATGGAGATGGTAAGTCATACGTACGCATGAACGCTACTTTCATTTCTATGTCATATTAATGAAATTAAAACTAAATGAGAGATATGTATATTTTAATTCCAGAATTATATTAATCATTTATATTTAACATATATCATATATATCCATTATATATATGTACTTATAACAGTACATTACATTTGGGGATAAGAAATGAAATAACCGTTCATGGAGACGGTAAGCCGTACGTACGCATGAACGCTACTTTCATTTCTATATCATAATTTAATGGAAAGGAAATAATAATGATATAAAGGTATATTATAATTCCAGTATAAAATCATATATAATAACTTTAAATCCATCCTTTATACGTCCCACATATGGTATTAACGAATCAAATCAATTTGAGGGGGCGGTAGTCAGCACTTCCTAAAATGAAATTATCGTGTTTACCCATAATAGAAACCATAAAGGTATGCCACAAATGAAAAATGCATAATCTTAAGTAAAAAATAAACATATTATATATCATATATAAAAATAGTGTCATCTTAATGGCCACCATTGAAGGTGTTATATGAGTGTTGAACAATCATCATTTTGTGAGGCAGAAATTCACCATCCACAGAAACAGTATGTTCTTTAACCATTAGATTAAGGTGTGTGTAAGTGTAGCTCGATTACATATTATAAAAACATAATTGTGTATTGAGGATATTGGTGTTGTTGCAAAATAAATGAAAGAAAAGATTTTAGGGTGTCGGAGAAGCAAAATAAAACAAAAGAACACAAGAGAAGACACTACCATTAAATCGGGTAACTCTTTTTGATTTGAGATCAAAGGATTCCTTGGGAAGACTTCTGCCCAATGTGAGGCTTCTAGGAGTAAGAGAGGGATGTGGAGAGACAAATTGGGAATGGTTTTGCTGAGACAAAGGCTTGAGAGGTGTGGGTAATGAGGTAGAGGTGGGGGCCTTTTATAAGAGGAGAGGAGGGGCACTCTTGGAATGTAAAGAAATGTTACTTTATTTTAGAATGTGTTTCGGATTTCAATGGTCCCACATTAATTTGTTTCTAGGATAAGGTGATAAGGTTTCTAAATCCACCCATTCAATAGGTTTTGTACATGTGTAGGTCTTAGATGATACATTATTATTCCATTTTATTTAAATCGTTAAATAATGATGTAATCGCAGCATCATCATGGTGTCATAAATAACTTAATTTAGTTAATATATAAAAATTATAAAAAAATACTATGATATAGGAAATATTTTTATCTTTCCAATGAATATTTATAGTCAAAAATATGACTTGTATAACCCCATGTAAAAATTGTTTTAGTAAAACAACTCATGTTTGTGACATTTTTATTTTAACATTACGTAAAAAGATATTAATGTCATTTTCATACCAATGTGGCTACATGGTGTCACCAAGTTGACCCATGGATTTTATTGGTCGGCCATGACACATCCAATAATGGTAGGACATGTTTCATGTTCATTTCATATTATTAAAACATTTTTTTACCTTAAACTACATTAATTACCTCTAATCGCGATTAAAATCATAAAAGTTACTATTCCCCAAGAAATTATTTTAATTTCATTAAACCACATTTTACCTCTTAATGACAACCATGTATGTCAGATTTTTTATATTCAAAACAAAAAGGTGGTAAAATTTCATTTAAAAGAAAAAATCAGTTTTTTTAAGAACCGCTTAGTAATTTCACTATTCATCAAAAATTGAAGTTTTTCAGAAAAATACCAAAACATCACCCTAAGATATATTTGATATTCCAAATTCAAAAATGATGTATATTTTACAAAATTAAAAACATATAAGTTTAATTAATTAATTCCCACTGTCAAAACAAATAGCGTGTTTTTATGAAACAAAATGTATCAAAAGATTTACACTAGTTGAAGTCCGATTTCAAAGTGAAATTAATTCCAATGACCACTATTGGATTAAATGGTAAAAATATAATATAATTTCACTTTAAAACAAATTCAAAAGATAATATAATCATATAAATAAATTAGATTAAAAAGTGGGTTTGAATTAAAATAAAACATTTTTCACTATACATTAAAAATTATCTTTATCGGAAAATTACCAGAAAATTACACAAATTGAATTTTGATGTCCCAATTCTAAAGAAGAGTTTTATTTGGTCTAATAGAATGTATAAGAGCGACAGAAACTATATTTAATGATGGTTCACCATCAAAAGTTGATAAGTGGTCCTTTAGTGAAAATTAGAGTATATAGGCCTATAATTGAATTCTTTTCGTATTTTAAGCCTTTATATTTTATTTGATAATTGTAAAAACATTTAACAAATATATATAATCATATATTAGTTATTTATATTCATTCCCGCCAATACAATGACTACGTGTTAACTAACATTTAAAATAATATTATTTTATTATTAGAGTGCAACGTATGATTTTAAAGGCACTCGTTGTTGCGTATTGGGAAAACCATTAAGCATATCATTCCATTTAAATTAATATTAAAATTTTATTCACAAATAGGGATAAATATAAAAATGTCATATTCTTTATTTACCTGGGGTGTTCCAGCCAATGTACCTTCTTACATTTATTATTCTGTTAAAATAATTATGTCTTCTTGTTTTTACATTTGAGATACAACCCTTGTACCCTTTGAAATCATATAAAATTTATCATTACCCATTGCATTAGAAAAATACATATGACCCACCAATCAAATAATAAAATAATATATATATATATTCCATAGTATAATAAAAAATAAATCATATAATGTAATATAGAAATGTATGGGTTTCATAAACATCCAATCATAATACAAGAAATAAAAGGGTTCCATAAAAAAATTAATATCATAAGATTTGGATAATATATAGCTTTCATAATAATTTCAGCTTATAATAATGCATTAAAGGATGTGGGTTTTATAATCTTTTATCATGGTATAAATCATTATTGAGATATAGGTTTCATAAGAATTTAAAAATTTATAACCCATTGAAGAGAAACATATTTCATAAACAGCATTCCACTGAAACATAGATTATTATGTGAAATAATATGAATGGTATCCTTAGATCAAATATCGTGTATAGATTAAAATATAACTAAGGATGAAATCATAAATGTAGAAGGATTTGAAAATATTACACAGAACATAACTTTTCTTTTAACATAAATTTCTAAATAATGTAATATTTTCAAAATTATTATCCTTTCAAACACATTGAAAACCATTAAATGAATCATAAAAAATTTGTTTAAAATTTTCTTGGGGAAAATATCCATTACTCTTTGAAATAAATACTTTTTAAAACATAAATATTTTGGAGATAATTTTCCATGACTCCAACCTTGATAACATATAATTAACCGTGAAAGCATTTTTAAAATAGTTTTCATGAATATAATTTGATAACCTATAAAACAATCATTTAAATTAATTAAATCATTTTCTGCCAAAAAAATTATTTTGAGAATATATGAATCGATATTTTATAATCTATTAAAACAATTTTTAAATATTTTAATTTGAGAAAAAAATTTGATAACACATTTTAAAATATAAAATTCCATAATATTCAGGTGAAATTCTCCTTATAAAGAAATTCCCTTATAAATAAAATTAATCATAAAGGAAATGAATGTCATGATGGTGTGTTTATATGTATGAGCCAGACATTCCATTTTCATCATATATGTTTGGAAAAGTTCCTTGATACAATAATGAAAAAATATTACTTTTAAATATAGTTTTATAAGGAAATACTATGAATAATATTTTACTTAAACATAATAGGATAATAGTAAAACCTTTTATTGTTTTTTAAAAAACATCAATTTGAAGGAACATAAATTTACCAATGAAAGGAGAAATAAATAAATTTTTTTAAAAAATATTATTAATTATATCAAGTACCAAAGAGTGGGAAAATATTAACTTTACATGGATATAACATGAATAAAAATAAGATAATAAACATAATGATAAATATTAAGGAATAGATCATAAGATATCATCAATTAATAAATAATCATAAATAATCATGATAAATGATGAGATTGTAGTTATAAACTCTTACTAATTTGGTATAATTAAATCATATTAAAATTGAAATTATAACATTCCATGACTATTAAAATATCAATAAAATGATATTATTTATGATATAAAATTAGAAAACAATTATATACACCTTGTATAAAAATATAGGTGCATAACATGACCGGTTTCTCAAAAAAAGGAAAACATTGGAAAAGTTAAATGACTAAATCGTTACCATTTGAAAAAGAAAACCCATGAAATAAAGGTCATAAAATGTATACGTAAATACCAATAAAATTATTTATATTAATTATATAAATAATCTATTAGATATATACACAGTAGACAAAATAAATTTATGGTGAATAAGGCATGTATCTCATGAAAATAAAAACAGAGATGAAATTCTCTTACCTTAAGTCTTGATATTTATTTTACATGATATATAACCTATATAATAAATAAAATTTTATCATAAATATAAATAATAATAAAGTATTATATTTAATATTATATATTCATATCTAACCATATAGAACCAGGATTAAAAAAATGGATATTACGACAATTTTTATGAATATTCAATACGTTACAATACTACATGCTCAAGGACCATAATAGCTTTGTGTATTTGGAAGCCTCATGAAAATATATTCTATATTAGTGAATGTTATTCAAAATATCCCAAAATCATCTCCACCTTTAGTAGAAATACCTAAAACATTTCTTCATAACATGTGGAAAGGGATCAATAGAAATGGGTGAGCTCAAATGGTCATTAAGGGTAAAAAATGGAGGTATGAGAGCATAATAGTGAGCATAAGGGTATGAGAACCAGATTGTGAAAATAGAAGAACATACCCTGCATATCATATATTATACACAAGGATCATATAATAAAGTGTGGTTTTTCATAAGACATGAATCATAATGAAATAACGAACATAATCCATGAATTCATAACATTGGAACGAAACATGGTATTGTTTTAAACACCTAATGATCTCTATTTTAACCAAGTAATCACTATCAAGACCCTCATTGTAGTATCTATTTACTCTGAATACCATATCGGTAGTCATGGTTCAGTCCCACGGAAGTTATAGTTGCATTAGTTGACTCCATATACCATCTTCAGAGTCATGGTTCACTCCCATGGACATATTCGTTGTCAATGTTCATTCCCAATACCATATTAGTACATTTAATGAAAAATAAATATTAACCAATTGCATTAGAGGGAAATATATATTCCACCTTACTCTTAGTGAAATCATATATACTTATTCCACAAAATCATAAGAATTATTTCAAAACCCTCTAAATGAAGAGGGTATCACAAATATGTAAACATGTCATAACATGTGGTAAAAGATATAGGTTTCATAATAATATAAATATATTTCATAAAAATATAACCCCTGAAAGAGAAACACATTTCATAAACATAGAAACCATGAAGGAGAAACTGTTTTAATAATGACTATTACATTATGCGTAACCCATTCATTGAAATAAAATGAATGGAAGCATTAGATCATTTCTTATAATGTCATTAGTAAAATCCACGAATGTTACCTTAGATGGAAAACAATATTGATATAACTTTCAAGAAAATTTATAATTGAAAACATGATTTATTATATAAAAAATATTTACAAAACATAAAACCGTTTAAAATTCAATTTATTATAAAAATACATTGGAAACTTATAAATAAGGCATGAAATCATTTTTAAAAACTTTTACATTGAAATATAATAATATATGTTTGTAAATTTTTCAAAACCTTTCCCATTAAAACACATCAAGAAATTATAAATAAATCATGAAAATGTTTTGAAAACATTTTTATATGAAAACATATGAATTAATATTGAAAATGATTTGAAATATATTCTTTGAAAATACCTTCAAAATGTATAAATAATTCTTGAAAATATTTTGAAACCCATTAAATTGAAAATAAATTGAAAAAATATAAATAAATCATAAAAATGTTTTGAAACCAATTTATATGAAAATACATTGAAAACATATAAAGAAACCCTGAAAATAATTTTGAAGACGTTTATTCTTGATAACATATTAAAGAAAATTTCAAATTATTAGTTAACAATTTTTTTCGAAAATAATTTCAAACTTATAAATATATCTTGAAAAAGTTTAAAATAATTCATTAATCCCATATAAAAGAAAAATGAAATAATTTTGGAAACAATTATCATTGTTAATAAATTTTAAAAACATTAAATTAAATACTATGTGTTTAATACTAAAATGTAATCTACAAATAAATCATAGTGGGTAACTCTGTGCATTCTATTCAAGGTAAATTAAATTTCATTTTTCAGGGTATAAATTATAGAAAAATTACTTGTTCATATGGAATAAATAATATTCTTCTGAAAACATTGTTAAATGAAAAAACAATACAACTTTAATTCAATTATTATATTATAATGGTATAATATTTTTGGAATCCATTTTTGGAAAATAAGGTTTTAGAGTACATAGATTTCTGGCCAAAGAGAGGGTAAAGTAGGGATTCCATAAAAACACATTCTTAAATATATTATCTAAAAATATTAGAAAAATTGTACCAATACATTAGTATATCCTATAAAACAATATTAAAATAAAATCCATGAATGGTTTTGATAAACAGATCATAAAATATCATCAATAGAAGCATGGATATAAACAATCATGAAAAGTGATGCGACTGGAATAATGAACTTTTATCAAATGATAACATGGGATCATGATAACCTTGTAAAAAAAGAAATTTAAATGAATCTTATAATATAATTAAAAATATAGGTTCATTATATATCAAGTAAAATGGGACAATATTAACCTCAAAATGAATTTAGTAGCATAACAAAACATGAGTCTCAAAAAAGAAAAATTTGAGACAAAACAAGGTTCCCGATATGAAAACATTTGATTATAGACCATAAGAAATTATGTTCATCGAATGGATATGTAAATATATATAAATTTAATTGTAATAACAATTTACTAAATCCAAGGGTAGTTATATACACTACAAAAAATGACTGGCTGTGAATATATCATGTATACCACATAAATAATAAGTTAGATAAAATTACCTTACCTTGGGTCTTGAATATCATCATACTCATTGAAACAAAAAATATAATAAATATAAATTTAACATAAAAATTTTACAAAAAAATATTATTATATTTAAAACAATATATATATTTTTTACCACTTTATATTACCGACTAGTTAACCATGCAATGTTATGTATTCACATTGGGTAATATTCACTTTCTTCTTCACGTGTGTCTTAATTTTGTATATATTTTATCATTATACATATATCATGATATAAATAATTTAATCAATGATATAATTAATATATTTAAATGAATAAAATCTATATAATATATATGTATGAAATGGAATACAATTTTCATGAAGATAGTAGGTCGTACGTACGAAAGAATGATATTCCTAGTTAATAGTTATGTTTAAAGAAGGAAAATAAAAGAAATATATGTAAATATATTAAAATTGTATTATTTAATCATATATATCATATATATTCACTGAAATCATCATTATTACAATAAAGGTAATGTGTGACTGAATCATATTTCTTTGAGGGGCGGTAGTCCAAACATTCTCAAATGAAATTATCTTATTTACATAAAATGGAACATAAAATTATATGTGTGATAAAAAGGATAAAATAATCTTATATAAATAAAAATATAATATATTAAATATCTTAATTTTATTTTCATCATAATTTCAACCGTGAGAGCCAGTAATGAAAAATTGAACAATCGTCGTTTTGCGAGGTTGTACTTTACCGTACACGTAAACAATATATTTGTTACCCATTAGATGATGAAGTTGTTAAGACTATATCTAATAAATATCACAAAAAAAGATTATGTTTAGGATACATGAATTTTAATTCAATAATTGAATAATTATAGTGGTGTTGGTGGAGAAGTAAAACAAAAGGAAGGATCTTGAGAGAAGGTGTAACCTCTTAATGAGATAACTCAATTTGGTTTGTACCAAAAGGATTCATTGTATTGACATAATCACTTGGTAAATACTCTATGATTATGTAAGGATATAAGGAAAATGTATTGTGGAGGTAATTTCTAAAATTAGTAGGTTTTATATGTGTCTAGAAGTGGGAGCGGTGGAGCCCTTTTATTGGGAAGGAAAATAACACACTGGGAATTTATAAAAATAAGTTAGGTGTACACCTGTTCCAACCAACCAAAAGTTATACTAAAAAGAAAATAATCATTAATAAATGGTTTATGGATGAATAAATGACATAAAATTGATTTTTAAAATGGTTATAGGTCATTAGGATGCCAAATATTAAGGTTTAGTCACTAAATAAGCATAATTTGTCCTTAATTTCGATGATTATTTTTAATCACTTTTACTAACGATTTTTCAAAATAACATGTTGAACATATTAGAAAATAAATATTAATCTTATTAAAAAATTTTATGACCTTTTTCATAAATTTTATTCTTATAAGCCGAAAAATTAATTTTAATGTTAAAACTATAGGCTGGATGAAATTATTACACAATAATCAAGAAAGAAGTGCAACTGTTTATTGCATTTTTATAATCAATTTCAAATGTAAACTGATTATAATTACCTAAATTGTATTAATATATTTATAAATGATCTATTTTGACCTTATAACTAATTTAAAATACAAGTTTTCATTAATAATTTTTCAATGAAAAAGGTGGTTTCATTAGAAAGTAGTATTTTTAAATATTCATCAAAACAAATATTCTCTGAAAAATACAAAAAATAATCTCAAAACTAATTTAGTCATTATAAAATTTAAAATGAAGTTTATTTTTTAAAATTTAAATTTTAAATATGTTTGAAATGAAATTTATTATTAAAATATATGGATTCGATAAAATAGTATTTTTAATACAAAAAAGACGTTTCCAAATATTATATCATTCACAATCAATATGTTCTATTTATATAAAATAATTATAACAATTATTTGAAAAAAATATATTAATATTAATATTAAAATATTTATAATCTTTTTTATAATTATGACTTTTAAACAATTATATCTCCAAAATGATGTATAGTTGACGCATCTGTCTTTTGTGGAACTTATGCCAAGTCGGTGTTGCATGTAATTTATACTGAGATGGTGTCCTGTAACATACACCAAGCTGACTTTATGTGTATCATATGAAAATTAAATATCATGTGAATGTAATGTTTTACCTATTTCATTGTAATACATAATTGATAATTTAATTTATTCATAAAATTCCCTTCAAACGTAGGGTGTTACATTTTACCCCTTGAAAATTAATTTCTTCCTCGAAATTCATTTGGGGTTTTAAAGGATTAATATTTGACTTTTTTATTAACAGAAACCAACATAATAAAATTTATTAATAAAACATCCATTAAAAGTTAATGTTGTGACCATATTAGTTACCCAATGTCACATATAACTGGGGTTCTATATAGGCGAACACAGGCTAGGAGTGAATATTTGACATGGAAGAAAAGTATAAATTTTATAGGGAGTTATTGAGGTCATAAAAAAATTTAATGGTCAGTGAAAATTTCAAGACCTCATAGTCATAAATATTTGATGTTTTAGGTGTCCACTTGTTAAATATAATGTATGGTATTAACCAAAAAATTTTCCTTTGAATGTTATCCTAACATTCAGTAATAATTTTATTGGCCTCGAATATATGAAAATATACCTAATTTATATATTTATATAAAACAATTAAAAATTTGGTTATTCATTAATGATTTTCTAATTGATCTATTACCTCATATAATAGATGTCCAGAAATTCACATTAATTCCATATGTTCTAAAATACTCTTCTCTTAAATCTTATGTCCCCCAAAAGAATAAAGAAAATAACAATTTTACAATAACTATTCTTCCAAATCAATATGGTTAATATGATAATATGTTTACATAAAAATAAATTATAGTGGTTCATCATTAATAATTTTTCAAAAATAATAATTAGACATGAGTCTAAAAAATACATAGGCTTCTGGTATGTGTGAAACCCTTATCAACATTGGGTCATGGGTTCAAGAAATGTGGCCTTGCTAAAAATGATTTGTTGTCACCCTACGTACATGATGTCATTTTCTAAAACCATACTAATATAATTTCCATATTACGATGGACATACTTGAAATATGTTTAATTAATAAATATCATTTTTGTTGGTCGGAGTGGACACTCAAGAGGGGGGTGAATTGAGTTCCAATCAAAATTTTCTGTTAAAAACAATTTCTAATAAAATCCCCCAATTTCAAAATTAAATTAAACTGTAGTGAATTTATATAGAATATAAAGGTTCAATTAGCTTCTTCAAAGATTGATTAATTCTCAGTTAACTTAATCTTATGATTAAATTAACTTTTGAAACCAATTTACTGATTTATAATAAATATAAACACTTGCGAATTTAATTATCAAAGTAGCTTTGAAGATAGATTATATTTCAAAGTAATAGCAGCGGAATATGAAATAAATATGTATAGTATGGATATAGTATAACTATAAACACAGTGGATTAACCAAGAGGTTCAGTCTCAAGCCGAGACTTAGTCCTCTTCCACTTGGTGATCACCTGCCACCAAGCAATTTTATAAAAAGGATTGATACACAGCCTGTATCGGGCTTTACAACAGTTTTCACAAACTGTCCAGGTTTGACAACCTCTGCCACAGTTATACGTGGGAAAACAAACAACAGCAGCAAGCTGTCCAGGTCACAAGACCTCTACCACTATCCACAGTGGGAAGTGAAGTGTAAAAAGTTTGCTGAGGATTTACAGATCCTCCAGTGAAAATACAGGAGTCAGTGTGTGTGTTTAATACAGCAGATAACACACACTGCTCAAAATGTAGAATAAATAAATCACAGAGCAGAGATGTAGAGTTTAGAAATGGCTCTAGTGATTTCAGTGTAGCACTGGACTCGTTTTGGAATTAATCAGAAGTGATTCTGAGTCCTCTTCTCGATTTTGTTTGAGAAGCAGAGTGTCGTATGCTTCAGGTTCACAGGCAGTGAGATGTAGTCGATGAAGCTCTTCAATAATCTATTGTATGCACACCACTCTTCTTGAGTAGGCTTGATTGTATATTTGATTCTGTCTTGCTTGGTTCTTCTTGTATGCACAGAGCTCTTTTTGAGTATGTCGTATGCTTCCTTTTCTCTGTGTGTGTTGTGTCTCTCTTCTTCGCAGCTCTTCATATCCCTTTTTCAGCAGAGTCTTCTTGTATTTACATCACGTGCTCCGTAGGACAGAAAAAGGTTTCTTTTCCGCAGGTACGAGGTACGGTTTCCTGACATCCGACAACCTTTATTAATTAATTGTCAGTGTATTAAAATATAACCAATATGACCGTTGGTTAGAATAAATAAAGATAGAGATAAAGAAATTCAAACAGTTGTTTATGACTGTTCAAGAGATCGGTAGGTCATCAGTATTAGAGTAAAGATCGGTGACTCAGATAGATCAGTATCGGTCTGTCATCTGATCGGTGAGTCATTTTGATCAGCATCGGTCTGTCATCTGATCGGTGAGTCATTTTGATCAGTATCGGTCGGTCATCTGATCGGTGAGTCATTTTGATCAGCATCGGTCTGTCATCTGATCGGTGAGTCATTTTGATCAGCATCGGTCGGTCATCTGATCGGTGAGTCATTTTGATCAGCATCGGTCTGTCATCTGATCGGTGAGTCATTTTGATCAGCATCGGTCTGTCATCTGATCGGTGAGTCATTTGCATCAGTGACTCATTTGCATCGGTGACTCATTTGCATCGGTGACTCATTTGCATCAGTGACTCATTTGCATCGGTGACTCATTTGCATCGGTGACTCATTTGCATCAGTGAGTCATTTGCATCAGTGAGTCCTTGGATCGGTGACTCTGATGGATCGGTGAGTCTGATTGATCGGTGACTTTGATTGATCGGTGCGTCTGATGGATCGGTGAGTCTGATTGATCGGTGCGTCTGATGGATCGGTGCGTCCGATGGATCGGTGACTCTGATTAATCGGTGAGTCTGATGGATCGGTTGAATCCAGAAGGCTTCCAACATACTTTGTAAGTTAATAAGCATAGTTAAAAAAAAAATGATAACTGATTCATTCATAGATTGGAATTATGTTTATGAGACATCAAACCAGATTAAGCATTAATGAGTTGTGATGATTTGTGATTATTAAAACATCAGTTATAAACATGAAATCAGCAATCTTCCAGAGGGCTCAACAATCTCCCCCTTTTTGATAATCACAAATCTTCATATATATAAAATAAAATAAAGATCTCCCTCTTGAGATAACATTCCCATATATATAATATTCAGATTTCTCCCCCTGAGATATTGATCTCCCTCTTCATATATAGAGTACTCCCCCTTAGATATATATTTCCCCCATTATATATCTTTCTTTCTCATTACATATATCTTCTGTCTTTCTCCCCCTTTGGGATAATCAAAAAGGAGGGAAAACAGATAAGGGAAAAGAGAGGCAGGGTGCAGACAAGATAGAACATAACACAAAGGAAAAAGAAATTTTATAAAGTCACAGAGAAAAAGACAAGCAATACAGAGAGCACCCCATCAAAAACAATACAGGGCTATTTGGTGGGATACAAAGGGGCTTTCCCTTTATCCTTTGGATCAATGGTAGGTAAGGTAGAAGGCTTGGAAGCAGGCTGTGGTTCACGGAGCTGAAGTGGTGGCAGGACAACTCTGGCAGGTGCAGTTGGAGGTGTCACAGAAGGTTGTGGAGAAGGAGCAGGAGCTGGATGAGAAGCTTGCTGAGAGACTGGTCGCAACTGAGAGAGAGCTTGGGCAACAGACAGCTGATTTGGAGCGACATCAGAGGCACTGAGAGGTTCGGATGTAGGGAGTACAATGGCAGTGGCCTGTGCATCCAAGTAAGGCTTCAACAGATGAATGAAGTCCTGAATGACTTCTGCTCCATACTTCATAGCTTTTTCAAAATCATCCTTGTTTTCCATGAACTGTGCCAAGGAAGGGACAAAATCTTGCAATTGGCGAATATACTAAGGCCATCTTATGACTAGTATCACAGAGCTCTTTCATCCTCCTCAAGGATTCTAAGTCAAGAATATTTCTGACAGCAGCTAGCTCTGTATGCACAACTTCTCTGAGAGCTTCTATCTCACGAGTAGTGATTTTGGTTACCTTGCCTGTACTTGCTTGGCCGACTATATGAGTTAGTTCAGCTTTCAACTTCCTCAGATCAGACTTGTTAAGATGTTCAATCAGATTCCTTAAAACTTCCATCATACCAGAGATGGTTGATCTGAACTCATTTGACAGAGAAAGTAAGCTAACTTGGAGATCCTTCAAGGTTTGATTCAAGGAGGCTATGTGCCTACCAACAAATTCACCCGTAGCAGTCAGGTCTGGCTTGAGAACATCTGAGACGGCAGTTGAAAAAGCTTTCAAGGAGTTTTCAGAAACTTGTAGAGATACTTGATGAAGGGCATTGGAAAGTTCTTCTCTAACTATATCTCTCACAGTGGTTAGCAATTCAGTCTTAAACTTGTCAAGATCAGCTCGAGAGATTTCAGAACCAGGTAAATTCACAGTTACAGGATCATCAGTAGGAATAGACCTTACTTCCCTTGGAAGGTTCCTTTTCACAGTTGCAGCAGATTCTGGCAACTCGTCTTCTTCTTCAGAATAGTCTAAGCCCAACACAGCATATCCAGGGTAGTCATCCCAAACAGCAGCACACAGGGTGTAGTTGGGTTTCTCATAGCATGCTGTTCCACTGGTCTTTGATGAGTCAGTCTTGCCACTGATATGGATTTCTGGTACTGACTGAGGTTGTTCTACTTGAACTTCAGCAAGACCATCCACGGGTCTGTTGATACTATCAGCAGCAGCTTCAACTTCATCAGCATCATCATCATCACCATCATGATTGTCTTCAGCATCACCTTGTTCATTATTACTCTGCTCAGAGGCTTCACTGTGATATTCCTCAGTATCAGAATCTTCTTCATCATCAAGAATAGGTTCTGACTCTGGTAGGGTTAAGGGTGGACTAGCAGGTCCAAATTCTATTCTTTTCTTGGGGCTAGCAGTGTCTGGATCACTCCTATCATCAGGAGAAGACACACTTCCTTCTTCAGTTGCAGCTTTTTCTTGCTCATCATCATCAGAATAAATTGGTTCCTCGTCTGGTTTTAATCCAGGATCTCTCACATCCTTTGGCCTCTTGCCATGATCTATGGGATTGTAGGCTTCATACAGCTTATCTTCATCGGCAACCCAGCACTTCTTCCATGGGTTCCAATTGATTTTCATCCTCTTGCAGATCTCTTTGTTGAGACAGAAGGTACGCTCTGTTTCAACAACTTCATCATTTTCATCAACACATTCCAGATTCTGGAGCATAGTAGATATCATTTTTGAATAAAACAGTGCCGTGGCTTTCTTGGAAGGTTTCAGCATACTGGCTATGTGGACCATCACATATCTACACAGATTTATCTTTTCATGGGTTTTGAGCAGAAACAATAGAAAAACATCTTGAAACTTAACAGCAGCAAAATCTCCTCTTCAAGGGCAAAGTTGGTGCTGAATAAACTTGAATAAGAGTCTGCTTTCACCATCTAATTCTGACGCTATGATTCTCCTCGATTCTCTGTTTCCAGTTAGAAGCTCTAGAGCTAGCTCATAAGAAAAATAGTCAGTGACTGGGGGTATATTGCCAGCATAGTCCTCATATCGACCTTCATGAGGTACGTTTAAACATTCAGCCCACTGCTTAGATGAGAAAGATATTTTCTTTCCTTTCACAACCGATGACATCCTAGCAGCTTCCACACCATCCAGCGTGATTTTCAGGTTCATATAAAACTCATGTACTAGCTTTGGATAATCTATTCGGGCGTTGTCTGAAAACCAGTCTATCCATCCTTGAGATTCAAGAACTTGTAGCAACAGGGACTTACTTGATAGAAGCCACGCCGAGTTTACTTCTTTTTCTGCAGCTACAATCCGAGTTTCCAGGTTCGGATTTACTGAACGTTGAGAGGTACTGCTCGACTCGCCTCGAGCACGCTTTGAAGGTACAGGGCTATCTGGTCCTTTGCTCGGTCTCTTTTGCTTAGCCATTTGAGGGTTTGGAAAGGCAGGAGTTCGAAGGTTGGAAGGTTCGAAGCAGAGGGGAAGAGAGGTTGAGAGGTTCGGCGGGAAATGAAAGGTCAAAGGTCTAGGGAAGATAAATAGCCGCGTATCATTTACTTTATCATTTAGGGTTCCCATAAAAAGTAATTTACTAAATAATAAAAAGTAATTTAATTTTTTGTTTGTTTTTTTTTTTTTTTTTTTAAAACAAATCGGTTTGACAGAACAGTGTGACAGATCGGTTCCTTAGATCGGTTTCACAGATCAGTTTCACAGATCAGTTTCACAGATCAGTTTCACAGATCAGTTTCACAGATCAGTTTCACAGATCAGTTTCACAGATCAGTTTCACAGATCAGTTTCACAGATCAGTTTCACAGATCAGTTTCACAGATCAGTTTCACAGATCAGTCATACACAATTCTTGTTTAATAAATTTCATTCTTTCAGAGCATAAGGGCTTTGTGAAGATGTCAGCTAATTGATTTTCAGAACTAACAAATTCTAGAGAAATATCACCCTTCTGGTAATGATCTCTTAGAAAGTGATGTCTGACATCAATGTGCTTAGTTCTAGAGTGAGACACAGGGTTCTTGGATAAGTTGATTGCACTAGTGTTGTCACAGTTAATTGAGACATGTTTAAAGTCAAATCCATAATCCAATAGAGTGTGTTTCATCCACAAAATTTGTGCACAGCAACTACCAGCAGCTATGTATTCTGCCTCGGCAGTAGACAATGCAACTGAATTCTGTTTCTTACTACACCATGATACTAGGGATTTTCCAAGCAAATGACATGTTCCTGATGTGCTTTTTCTATCCAACTTACAACCAGCAAAGTCAGCATCTGAATAACTCATTAACTCAAAGGATTGTTCTTTTGGGTAAAACAAACCTAAATTTATAGTATACTTAAGATACTTAAAAATCCGCTTAACAGCTGATAAGTGTGATTCTTTAGGATTAGCTTGAAATCTAGCACACATACATACACTAAACATAATATCTGGTCGACTAGCAGTAAGATAAAGTAAGCTTCCAATCATACCTCTGTAATTGGTTTGATCAACTGGTTTCCCAGTTTCATCAGCATCCAATTTACAGGTAGTACTCATAGGTGTATTACTTTCCTTAATACTATCCAATCCAAAACGTTTTAAAAGATCCTTTGTATATTTACTTTGATTTAAAATAATACCATTTTTAGTTTGAAAGATTTGAAATCCAAGAAAATACTTAAGCTCTCCCATTAAGCTCATTTCAAATTCATTTTGCATAACCTTTGAAAAATCGGTACATAAGGAGTTTTTAGAAGATCCAAAAATAATATCATCAACATATATTTGTGCAACTAAAACATCTTTAGAAATTCTTTTAATGAAAAGAGTTGGATCAGCAATCCCTTTAGTAAAACCTTTTGAAATAAGGAAATTGCTAAGTCTATCATACCAAGCTCTTGGAGCTTGTTTCAAACCATATAAAGCTTTAGAAAGTTTAAAAACTTGATTTGGAAAATGGGGATTAGTAAATCCAGGTGGTTGTTCTACAAAAACATCTTCAATTATAAAACCATTTAGAAATGCACTTTTAACATCCATTTGATATAACTTGAAATCCAGATGTGCAGCATATGCAAGTAAGATCCTAATGGCTTCTAGTCTAGCTACAGGTGCAAAAGTTTCCTCATAGTCTATACCTTCTTCTTGACTATATCCTTGTGCAACTAGTCTAGCTTTGTTTCTAACTATATTTCCAGATTCATCTATTTTATTTCTAAACACCCATTTTGTGCCTATTGTCAAAGTGTCCTTAGGTCTGTCAACTAATTCCCAGACTTTGTTTCTTTCAAACTGATTTAATTCTTCCTGCATAGCCATTACCCAAAATTCATCATTGATAGCATCATTGATATTTTTAGGTTCTGACTGTGAAAGAAAAGCTTGATGTTCAACCTGGTTTCTTAGAGAAGCTCTAGTTTGTGTTCCTCTATCAAGATTACCAACAACAGCTTCTAAAGGATGGTTCTTTAGAGTCCTAGATGGTCTTGAAAAGATAGGGCTAGAAGTTTCAGGTTCATCTAGAGATTGAGGTTCAACAGAAGAAGATTCTGGAGAATGTCCAGAACTGGATGCTTTTATAACAGGTTCTTTAGATTTATCATTAAGGTCCAGAATAGACAAATCTTCTTCAAGATTCCCAAGAGAGGTTTTAGGCTCATGTGGATCAGTTTCATCAAATTTGATGTGAACAGATTCTTCCACACATTTGGTTCTCTTATTGAAAACTCTATAGGCTTTACTAGAGATAGAGTAACCTAGGAAAATTCCTTCATCACTCTTGGATGCAAATTTATCCAGATTATCTTTAGTATTCAGAATAAAGACTTTGCAGCCAAAAACTTTGAAGTAGTTTACCTTAGGTTTCCTATGGTTCCATAACTCATAAGGGGTCTTCTTTAGAACAGGTCTGATCAAGACTCTATTAATGACATAACAAGCTGTATTAACAGCTTCAGCCCAAAAGTAAATTGGAAGGTCATATTCATTGAGCATGGTTCTAGCAATTTCTTGCAGGGTTCTGTTTCTTCTTTCTACTACACCATTCTGTTGGGGTGTCCTAGGGGCAGAAAAGTTATGAGAATAGCCATTGAGTGAGCAGTAAGATTCAAAATCTTGATTTTCAAACTCACGACCATGATCACTTCTTAGGGTCTTAATCTTGAGTCCACTAAGATTTTCTACAGACTTGGAGTATTTAACAAAGTAAGAACAAGCTTCACTTTTGTGAGCTAGAAAATATACCCAAGTATATCTTGAAAAGTCATCTACGAGAACATAGACATAGTGCTTCCCATTTAAACTAGAAACTCTTGATGGTCCAAACAAATCCATGTGAACCAATTCAAGTGGTTGAGAAGTTGAAACTTCTTTCTTTGTTTTAAAAGAAACTTTGTGTTGTTTTCCCTTTTGACAGGGATTACAAACTTTGTCTGCTGGAAATTCAAGTTTGGGTAAGTCTCTAACCAAGTTCTTCCTAGAAAGTTTTCTAAGTGAGTGCACATTGCAGTGTCCTAATCTTCTGTGCCAAAGCCAAGACTCTTTATGAAAAGCATTTAAACAGGGAATGTTCTGTTTAGCTAAAGAATCTAAATCAACAGCATAAACATTTTCATTTCTTAAAGCAGAAAATACTAAAACATTTTTAGAGTTAAAAACATTGCAAGAATCATTTTCAAATTTAACATGAAAACCATCATCACATAACTGAGAAATGCTTAACAGGTTATATTTAAGTCCATCAACAAATAAAACTTTAGAGATCAAAATTGAATCAGTGTTACCAATCTGGCCTAGGCCGATGATTTTTCCTTTAGAGTTATCACCAAAGGTGACAAAGCCTCCATCAACTTTTATTAAGCTCTTGAAGCAAGAATAATCTCCAGTCATGTGTCTTGAGCACCCACTGTCTAAATACCATATCTTCTTGTAACAGCTCTTTAAGCAGGTCTCCTACAAAACAGATTTAGATGGAAGATGATTTTGGTACCCAGATCTTCTTGGGTCCAGACAGGTTAGCCAATAACACTTTAGGTACCCATATTTGTCTAATGGGTCTCATATAATTTGTAGAAATAACATCCTTTGAAAGATAAACCTTATTAGATTCATAACTATGAATATAGCTGGATGAGGCATAAGAAGTTCCAGAATTAACTATCTTCTGTCCAGATTTAGGAATGAATCTAGTTTTGGCAACTTTCCTTTGTCCAGGTTGGTATCCTATACCAGTAGTGTATCTAGGTGCAACTTGCTTTCCTAGCATTTGTGTTAGAGTATTTTTACCATTGGTGAACTTCTCTAAATCTTGCTTGAGTTGCTCATTAGACAATTTTAGTTCAGTATTCTCTTTAAGCAGCTGAGCATTCTTTTCTACTTCTATATCCAGATCAGATTTATGCCTAACACTTAAAGCATACTGTTTCTTTAGACCTTTATATTTATCTTTAAGCTCATTACATGTTTCTTCTAGCATGTCACAGTATTCAAACAATTCAGATTTTGACATGTTTTCTGAGTCAGAATCTTCTCCAGAATAATATGAATTAAAAGCAGGAGTCTCTGATGTTACCTCAGAAGTGTTTGTCATGAAACACATGTTGGCCCGATTCTTTTCAGAGTCTGAAGATTCAGCTTCACTTGTGCTGTCTTCTGAAGCACTCCAAGTAGCCTTCATGGCCTTCTTGTACTTGTTATTCTTGTATTCATATTTCTTTTTATACTTCAGCTTTGGACAGTCGGCTTTAATGTGTCCTTTCCTCTTACACTCATAGCAGACAACATCATCTGATTTGTCATTCTTCTTCCAGTCCTTTTTCCATTTGCCTTGTTGGTCATACTTTCCCTTATAATTTGGTTTCCAAAAAAATTTCTTTTTCCTATAGAACTTTTTGAATCTCCTGGCTATTTGAGCCATCTCATCATCACTGTCAGAATCATTCTCACTTTCCTCACTGCTTGTACTTTCATTGATAGCTTGAAGCTTTTCCTTATCCTTATTCTTTGAGGTTGTAGTCTTGAAGGCAATAGACTTCCTTTTAGGTTCATCATCTTCTTCTTTATTTACTTTAAGCTCTTCCTCATACATCATCAGCTTACCAATTAATTCCTTGACAGGTAGAGCACCAATGTCACAGGATTCTCTAATGGAGACAGAGGTTCCTCTCCATCTTTCAGGTAGACATCTCAAAATTCTCATAATTTGTTCCTTTGCTGGAACATCCTTTCCCAGAGAGGTCATTGTGTTGACAATTTCATTGAACCTGAGATACATGTCAGAAATGGGTTCATCAGGCTGCATTTTAAAATTATCATACTTGATAGTATAAGTGTTCAATCTCATTTCTTTAACATTAGTTGTTCCTTCATGAGAAACAGCTAAGGTATCCCAAATTTCATATGCAGTTTTACATGCAGAAATTCTATTAAACTCTTCATCTCCTAGAGCACAGTACAGAGCATTCATAGCTTTACAGTTGTTATTGTAAGTAGTCTTTGTAGGTTCATCCCAAGTAGATCTAGCAGTAGTGGGAATTTTGTATTCAGATTCAATAGCAGTCCAAATATCAAAACCTATGCTTTCTAGATGAATTTTCATTTTCAGTTTCCACTGAGCATAATTAGTTCCATTGAAGAAAGGTGGCCGGTTAGTAGCAGCACCCTCAAGTCTATTATCCATGATATTACAAAAAGAATTTTAAAGAGATAAAAATTTAGAAATAACAGAAATTTTATGAACTTTAAAATACAACAAAAATCACAGTTCAAAAGCAGAGCACTTTTAGAAAGTATTTACTTCCTTTGATACCAAGTGTTGGTCGGAGTGGACACTCAAGAGGGGGGTGAATTGAGTTCCAATCAAAATTTTCTGTTAAAAACAATTTCTAATAAAATCCCCCAATTTCAAAATTAAATTAAACTGTAGTGAATTTATATAGAATATAAAGGTTCAATTAGCTTCTTCAAAGATTGATTAATTCTCAGTTAACTTAATCTTATGATTAAATTAACTTTTGAAACCAATTTACTGATTTATAATAAATATAAACACTTGCGAATTTAATTATCAAAGTAGCTTTGAAGATAGATTATATTTCAAAGTAATAGCAGCGGAATATGAAATAAATATGTATAGTATGGATATAGTATAACTATAAACACAGTGGATTAACCAAGAGGTTCAGTCTCAAGCCGAGACTTAGTCCTCTTCCACTTGGTGATCACCTGCCACCAAGCAATTTTATAAAAAGGATTGATACACAGCCTGTATCGGGCTTTACAACAGTTTTCACAAACTGTCCAGGTTTGACAACCTCTGCCACAGTTATACGTGGGAAAACAAACAACAGCAGCAAGCTGTCCAGGTCACAAGACCTCTACCACTATCCACAGTGGGAAGTGAAGTGTAAAAAGTTTGCTGAGGATTTACAGATCCTCCAGTGAAAATACAGGAGTCAGTGTGTGTGTTTAATACAGCAGATAACACACACTGCTCAAAATGTAGAATAAATAAATCACAGAGCAGAGATGTAGAGTTTAGAAATGGCTCTAGTGATTTCAGTGTAGCACTGGACTCGTTTTGGAATTAATCAGAAGTGATTCTGAGTCCTCTTCTCGATTTTGTTTGAGAAGCAGAGTGTCGTATGCTTCAGGTTCACAGGCAGTGAGATGTAGTCGATGAAGCTCTTCAATAATCTATTGTATGCACACCACTCTTCTTGAGTAGGCTTGATTGTATATTTGATTCTGTCTTGCTTGGTTCTTCTTGTATGCACAGAGCTCTTTTTGAGTATGTCGTATGCTTCCTTTTCTCTGTGTGTGTTGTGTCTCTCTTCTTCGCAGCTCTTCATATCCCTTTTTCAGCAGAGTCTTCTTGTATTTACATCACGTGCTCCGTAGGACAGAAAAAGGTTTCTTTTCCGCAGGTACGAGGTACGGTTTCCTGACATCCGACAACCTTTATTAATTAATTGTCAGTGTATTAAAATATAACCAATATGACCGTTGGTTAGAATAAATAAAGATAGAGATAAAGAAATTCAAACAGTTGTTTATGACTGTTCAAGAGATCGGTAGGTCATCAGTATTAGAGTAAAGATCGGTGACTCAGATAGATCAGTATCGGTCTGTCATCTGATCGGTGAGTCATTTTGATCAGCATCGGTCTGTCATCTGATCGGTGAGTCATTTTGATCAGTATCGGTCGGTCATCTGATCGGTGAGTCATTTTGATCAGCATCGGTCTGTCATCTGATCGGTGAGTCATTTTGATCAGCATCGGTCGGTCATCTGATCGGTGAGTCATTTTGATCAGCATCGGTCTGTCATCTGATCGGTGAGTCATTTTGATCAGCATCGGTCTGTCATCTGATCGGTGAGTCATTTGCATCAGTGACTCATTTGCATCGGTGACTCATTTGCATCGGTGACTCATTTGCATCAGTGACTCATTTGCATCGGTGACTCATTTGCATCGGTGACTCATTTGCATCAGTGAGTCATTTGCATCAGTGAGTCCTTGGATCGGTGACTCTGATGGATCGGTGAGTCTGATTGATCGGTGACTTTGATTGATCGGTGCGTCTGATGGATCGGTGAGTCTGATTGATCGGTGCGTCTGATGGATCGGTGCGTCCGATGGATCGGTGACTCTGATTGATCGGTGAGTCTGATGGATCGGTTGAATCCAGAAGGCTTCCAACATACTTTGTAAGTTAATAAGCATAGTTAAAAAAAAATGATAACTGATTCATTCATAGATTGGAATTATGTTTATGAGACATCAAACCAGATTAAGCATTAATGAGTTGTGATGATTTGTGATTATTAAAACATCAGTTATAAACATGAAATCAGCAATCTTCCAGAGGGCTCAACAATTTTAACTATGGATTTTAGTAAAATCCTAGTGGATAAATACTTATTTAAATGATTAACCTAATATTTTAATGTATGGTTAGCCATGTAAACATTCTGAAGCATGAAAATCATAGAAATTATAAATAAAGTCACAATATCAGGTTAGCATTGTTCCACCATATATCAAAAAGTATCTCTGGGATGCCACATTTAAATCATGTTCATACCATCATTGAAAATATTCATATAACATGGTAACAACCTAAATTACTATAAATCATTTTGGAAAACATGCATGATTCCTTATTCAAAACATTACTAGATATATTCCATAAATACAAGAATTTTTTAAAATAACCCATGATAGTATGAACTATTTATCCTCATTTCTTTAATTAGATCCAAGGTAATTTATATCATACAATTTACTTATTAATAAATGTATTATCGTAATATAATGAATATATTAAGGTTTAGCTTCCCTTAGACAATATACCATCTTATTATTAAATAACATCCCCAGTCCATCATAAATATTCCACAAAATATTTTAAATTATGGGTGAAAAAACATGAGAAAAACATTCATTCTGTATTACATCAATCAAATAAAATAATTTTGTACTAAAAACATATAAATACATTTATCATTCCATATCATCCTTATTCCATTAACAATTTTACCACATCCTTTTACACAATAAATTTTTACATTCACATTTTATCTATACTCTCTTCATCATTAGCAATGTAACCATTGCTCACACCACCATTCTGGTTCTATTTAATATATATCAGCTTTGGACATTGAGTTTTATCATTTCTACTAACTCTAATACACCAAACACATATCCTTCTATGATGTATTAGTGCCCCAAACATTATCATCTATTTGATTAACTACTCTCTTCATTTTTTCCTAGTAGTCACATTTTTGGTGTCCTTCTTTTCCACAATGATAAAATCTTGTTATTCCTATAATACATTAACATTGGTTTTTTTTTCACATTCATGAAAATAATAAAATGATATTTTCTTTCCATAATTGGCTTTATTACCTGAACTCGTAGTGAACTCCTTCTTTCCCTTACGTGGTGAGTCTGTCAGTTAGTAAAGGTACGCATAGATAACCATGTTCTATGAAAAATTATTCATAATGACAACATCATATTTCAATCCAATGATCATCCCAGATGAACTCTCACTATAAAATTATCCATCACATTCAACAATAATATGACTCCCTCTAGTTCCCACCATTGACTAAAAATAGATGCATTGTGTGAGCATTACTTATCATAGATGAAAAACATATAGACATGAAGGATTTATTTATAGGATGTATAAATAATTTCTAGATTCATTATCTATAAAACACTAGGTTCATCCTAGTATATTAATATCTAATGTATATTGAAAAATATCATGATGGTTTGGGAGTAGTTTGTGAATTCCCAATGAAAACCCCACGAGAAAATCAAATTGGGTGTCTAGCAAGTCATGTTATCGTGTACTAGATTACCCAGTGTCTGGCCCAAAATATCTTGTTAGATTTAGTGCCACAAGGTATATATGATCCAAATATACATCCACAAGTATTTTTTTTCATATATGTATTAATATGATACAACTCACACAATCCTTTACAAAAATTAAAAGAAGTTTTCATAAACACCGAATCATCTTTATAATCATAGTAAGAGACATCACTAGACATATCCTTAAAAATGTTCTCGGGGATATCTCAATAGGTTTCCCATCCATATTATTATTGGTGGACTAAACCTTCCCTTTGATAACAACTACAGAGACCCCATCTAAATATTCTTCAATTTTACACCATTTGAGATGAATATTTAGCACATTACAATAATTCATGCCTGAGGACTGTAATAGTTTCATGACATTTAAAACATATAAAAAACTATTTGATCCTAGTGAAATATATTTAATATATCTACCGTTAGTTCTTCTACGTAAACAATTTCTTCATAACCTGGAGAAAATAAGTATAATAAAGTGTTGGTACCAAATTCGTAGTTTGGGTAAATAAGGGAGATATTTAAGCACAATTTTTAACGTAATGGTATGAAAAAATAATCATGAAACTATAAGATCATACCATACATATCAATGATCTAATACATGAATCATAGAATACATCATGGTAGTTAATAAGGCATGAATCAAAAGAAAATAAATACCATAATACATTAAAGAAAAACAGATGAATGGAACATGGTATTATTAAGGTACATAAGCACATATAATGACACCATAGTCACCAAGTAAACACTTCCAATACCACATTGCTATTATGGGCTTACACCCCATACCATATTGGTTTCTAGGGTTCACTCCCACTACCATCTTAGTAGCATGAGATCACATTTCATACCATCTTAGTTGACATTGTTCACTCCAACGGTCATCTTAGAAGTTAATGTTCATTCCAATGAACATATTTTTATATCTCGTGAGATTTAAATCTAAAAAAAATCATTGGAGGAAGATATATGTCCCACAAATCACAATTTGAAATCATACAAACAAGTTCCATGAAATTATAAGAAATAATATCATAATATAATATATGAAATGGGAATAAAAAACATGTAAAACTCTCAATACAGGTGAAAAAAGATAGGGATTTTATAATAATTTCATGAAATAGAATTACCTATGAAAGATAAATGGATTTCATAAACATATATCCCATAAAAGTGAAATAGATTTCACAAGAATATAACCTATGAGAGTCAAACAAGATTCATAAATACCACAACATTATTCCAACCCCATTCATAAAAAACTATTAATAAAAACATTAGATGATTTCATAGAAAGGAAAGATTAAAAACATTGGATGCCATCTTAGTTGGAAGATAAATTTGAAATATATTTCAAAATGATTTATTCATAAAAATATCCTTTCTTTTATGAAATTGCTTTAATAAATAAAACAATTTTTAAATAACTTAAATACTAAAATACCATGAAATATTATAAATAAGTGATGAAATAATTTTAAAAAAATTTTCCTAGAAAACATATAAAATATAATCAACACGTTATAAAACCCATTTTATTTTATAACACATTGAGAATGTTTAAAGAAAGCATGAAAATGTTTTCAAAACCTTTTTATCTGAAAATATATGAATGAAGATTAATTTTTTTAATACCATATATTGGAAAATATTTTTAATCCTTATAAATAATTTTTAAAAATGTTTCAAAAACTATTTCATTGAAAAGACTTTAAAAACATTCAAATAAATCATAAAATGTTTTTCAGAAACATTTTTTTTAAATAATTTTATTTTTTTTATAGAAATATTGAATTGTTTGAAAACCCTTTCACTTGAAAATATATAAATTAATCTTGAATATTTTTTGAATGAATTTTTTTAAAATTATTTAAAAACATTTAATTAAGTCATGAATATATTATTAAAACAAATTTTCTTCAGAAAATATAAAAAATGCTCGAAAATAAATTTAAAAATATTTAAAATAAATAATTATAAAAACAATATCTAATAAATAATCCATTTAAATATGAAAATTGATCGTCAAAGAAATTGTGGTGTGTAAATCTAAACTTGATATACCGGGTAAAAAACCATCTTTTTTCATAGTACAAATGATATAAAAATTCCTTGTTCAGAAAGAGTAAAAAGATTCCATTTAAAAAAATCATAAAAGAATAATGTTAAAAAATTTCATTTTCATATTACCGGATAATGTAAGAATATTCATGGAATCATTTTTTAGAAAACATTTTTTTTATGAAACAATGATTTCCAACTGATGAGAGGTTAAATTCAGGATTCCATAAATACACTTTTTTAACTATATTATAAACCAAATAGGTGATAAATGGTACCAATACATGTATATATCCTAAAAATAAGAGGAAATTTATATTCAATAATTTTCTTCATATATGTATCGTAATATATCATCAATGGAAGAATAATCAAAAAAATCTCGAAAAGCAATGAGATTGTATCAAAAAACACTTATCACATGGTAACATGGGATCTTAATATCCATGTATGAAATTGATGTTACAAGAACCATAGAATATCATGAAAAAATTGGATAAATGATATATCTTTTAAAATGTAACTATATACTACAGAAAATAAATATAAGTTAATAATAATACATGAGTCTCAAAAGAAGAAAAATATGTGAAATAACTATTTTCCCAATTTCAAATATTTTAAAAAAAATTACCATGACAAATATGACATATAATGGATAAGTAAATATCCAAAAAAATTAACTGTACTAACAACTTGTCACATCTATGGGATGTTATAAACACCACACTAAAGGATTTGGTGGTAAACAGAGCCTATATCTCATAGAAATAAAAAGTGATATAAAATCCTTTTAACCTTTCTCTTGACTCTCATCATACTCATAAAAAAACCATTATAAAGAATAAAAATATATTATAAAGATTTTAAATAACTACATTTTCATAAAAAAATACCATATTTGGTTCTATTATGACATTATATTACCCTCATGTAAACCATGCTATGTTAAGGTTGTAGTTTTGTTAATACTCACTTAGTTGATCACATGTGTCTTAATTTCTAATATCTTTGGCCCTTATACATATATCATGGTTTGTGGGATATAAATTATTATATAAATATAATTTAAATATATTACAAGTGTATTATAATAATATATATAATATATAAAGATTAAATGTAATATGTCATTCAATGAGATGGCAGACTCTACGAATGCGTGAAAACTATTCGAGCTTAATTGTCGTGTCGAAAGAATAAAATTTAAAATAAATATGTTTATATATATATATTAAATTATACTTAATTTATCATATATATAGTATATATTCACTAAAACAGTCCTTAAAATCTATGTAATTTCTAAATGAATCATATCCATTTGAGAGGGCGGTAGTCCACACTTCCTCTAATGAAATTCTCATATTAACGAAAAATGGAAAGTAAAAAAGTAAGGTATTATAAAATATAATAATGAAGAAAAATGAAATAGTAAATATAATATGTGACATATATAAATGGATTTACTATCATAATGTTTAACATTGATGTTGGTAAGGAAAAATTTAACATTCATTGTTTTTTGAGGCTGTAGTTCTTCGTACACATAAACAGTATGTTCATTACTAATTAGATGTAGGTGTGGGTAACTATAGTAAGAATTCGTAACATAAAAAATACTTTTATATATAAGATATTTTTTGTTATAAAAAAATTGAATTAATATATTGTGTGGGGTGAGAATAAAAATAAATGAACGGAGCTTGACAGAAGGTGTTACCTATTAATCAGGTATCTCTTTTTTGTTTGGGAAAAAACTACATTGGATTAACTTATTCCCAATGAGAAGGATTATAAGAGGAATAAAAAAAATTAGGTGTATTGGGAAGGTTTTTTCTGAAATTAAGCGGTTTGAGTTGTGTGAATCAGTTGCATATGTGGTAGCCACTTATAGGGATAGAAAAGAACTCCCATGGAATTTGTAAAAACAATTAGGTGGATACATCCTCGTAACAAAAATAAGTCATAAAAAATAAATAATGTACAGTTTAAGGAATATTAATGTCTAGAAAATGGATTTCGGACATGTTTATATTTCATTTAGTCCCTTACTATTAAGGTTTAGTCCCTAATTATGCTTCATTTTACCTTAATCACTATTATTAATTATTATGACTTTTCTAAGCATTTTGAATCAAGTAAAGCTGATACCTTTAAAATCTATGTATTATAATAATTAAAATGGTGTATTTCTATGTTTTTAACTTAACTTTATAGAATTATAAAATTGAATATTAATGGTAATCCTAGATATTGGATGAAATTATGGGTCGTTAATGTAGAAAGATGTTCAAAATCGTAAAACGTTTTAATATTCAATTTCAAAGGGAAATCTATTATAAATACCTATATTGTATTAATAGTCGTATAATTGATATAATTATTCCTTAAAAATAATTTAGAATATAATTTATCATTAATAACTATATAAAAGAAAAAATAGATTTAAACTCAAAAGCAGTGGTTTTCACTATTCAACAAAAACTGATGATTCTTAGAAAAATCCAAAAAAAATCATAGTAACCTAATTTTGACATTATAAATTAAAATAATTATTTATATTATATTAAAATAAATTTTAAATGCTTCTATTATCAATTTTATTACTAAATATTTTTATTTAATAATGGATATTTGTTTACATAAACTGAATTTAAGAAAAATCAAACCATTTGTTATCAATATGTTTTATTTCTATAAAATAATTATAAGAAATTTTTGAAAATTAGTAATATTAATATTAGTATTACAAATTTTATTGGCTAGGTTATAATTATATCATATAAATAATTATAATTTGAAAATTATGTTTCTTAGAAACATCAATATTGTGTCCAACGTACACCAAGTAGGTGTGGATTGTAACATATGTTGAGTTGGTGTCATATAACTTACACTATGTTTATGTTTTGTGTAACATATGCCATGTTGTTTAAATGTGAATTTAAAGATTTAATTAGTGAATTTAATGAAATACATAAAAATATTATTAATTTTTAAAATTCCCATAAAAACTTGGGGTGTTATACAAGGATATTATATTACCCATTTATTAACAATTCCATGTGAAAGTAACATTTTGGGTCATAATATAATAGATGATCATACATGTGTTCACTTGATATTATATAGCCTTTGGCTTAGACCATGATTTAATTATTAATTTATTTTAATAAATTATAATTATATAATACATTTTCAATATAAAAATATTTAATGTAATCTATAAATGATACAAATATTAAATGAAATTCACCATTCATGGAGACATAGGTTGTACGTACTCATGAACAATAGTTCCATTTTATTTTCATATTTAAAGGAAGCTAGTACTATAAATATGTATACATAAATATATAATGTAATTCAGTATAATTATTTTATCATATATATCATATAAATTTTCAAAACCAATCAACCATTCTTTACTTGTAAGGTTTTAACAAATAACATCACATTGAGGAGGTAGTCGTCCAAATATCCACAAACCAAGTTATCATTTTTAGAATAAATCTAAAACCAAGAGGTTTATTTTATATTATAATTCATAAATCACAATTAAATAATAAATATAATATATATCATATTAATAAAATGTTTCCATCAAATTCCCAACCATGAGATGTGGTAAAGACAAAAAGGAAAACATCAATTCATAAGGCCTTTGTCCATCGCACATAAGAATGATAACTTTGTGACCCATATATGGATGTGTGTTTATGTTTTAGATAGATATTATAATATAAAATATATGTATATTTGGTACACATAGGATATTATATAATCATTTTATAAGAATAATTGAGGTGGAGGTGAATGATAATAAAACAATGGATCTCGAGGAAGTAAATTACATCTTTTTCAGTAACACCTTTTAATTTTCAACACAAATGGATTTCATGGATGGATTTATAGCCAAATGTAAGAATCAATAATTAATAGAGAATGTTTTTTAACTTAATATGGAAGATATATTTTAAATTTATTTATTGTTAAATATGTGGATTATGGGGATAGATGGTTCCATTTTATAAGGGAGGGAGCTGGCACCAATGATTGTTTTTAAAACATGTTGACTACAACAACGTTAGTACATAAAAAAGTAATCCAAAACCAACCAAACTCAAGAATATTAATTTTATGGTCTAAATATTTCAATCCAATTTTTTTGACTCATTTATAGTTTAGCATGGCCCTTATGATTATGGTTTAGTCTCTTTTAATTCGTAATGTTTTCCTTAATCGCCATAATTATTTTTAATATTGTTCACTAATACTTGAGATCAAAATTTATGTAAAACGTATGATAATATTAATTTTATCTTTGATATAACCTTTTTATCCATTTTTCAAAATTATATTAATATTATTTGAAATATTATGTTTAATGTTAACCCCATAGACAACGAGAAAAGTGTGTTTTTAATGTTAGAATATTCAAAATATTATTAAGATTTTACATCTAAATTCAATGTAAAATTTAGTAAACTAATATAAATATGACCAATGTATGTATAATTGACCAAATTTTTACATTAAACTGAACTATATATATAATAAATCTTCATAAATAAATTAGATGAAAAAATGTTTTGAATTAAAATTCAGTAGTATTCACTATTCATTTAAAAATGATGTTTCTCAGGAAACTATCAAAAAATATAACTAATATAATTTTAACATTCTAAATTCAGAAAATATAATTATTTTATAATATTAAATTTGTAAAATTTTCTAAAAATAATTTTTTTTCATAGAACGATATAAAACGTAGTTCTTTTAAAAAATATTATATTCAAACATATAAATAAATTGTCGAAAGTTTTATTTATTATAATAAATATAGTTTATCTACATTTAACCATGATAAAATATATTTTAAATTTAGTTATTAATATTTATATTACTAAATTAATAATCTATGTTATTACTACCCCATTTAACTAATTAAAATAATAAAATGATTTTTTTTAGATATTCGGGGTTCTGTGTAACGAATCTAAATTCGATATTGTGTCTAGTAAAGTATTAACTTAGTATAACAAATTATTGAAGATAGAAATAGTTATTTCCAATAAAAAAAGTATTACTTGTTGTTTTAAATCAGAAATATCAAAAGAATAAATTAATTCGAAAAAAGTATAATATACAAAGTCTCGAGATATTACTATATGAAATCACATGTTTGTTATGTTTCCATTCAACATGTTATGGATAATGGTTTTCAAGAGAGTATAAATATGCTGAATGATATATTGAATGATATTTATTGGAGATGATGGTGATAGTTCATTTAATAAAATGATTTTCTATCTCATCTATGAAGATAGTTAACCCAACTATGGATTTTTTTGTATAATTTTTATTTATCTAATAAGTTGTGATATTTATATTTGAAATATATAGTTGTATATTGTTCATATCAAAGTAGAGTTTATTTAATATTTTAATATTAGGATTCGATAACATTGGTAAAAACACTTGGGATATACTATGAATATTAAAAAATTATAAATTTTTTAAGTAGAGATTGTTTGTTTTACACAGATATATATCTATGTCAAATAATGGAATTATAGTGTTGTTTTTGAAAGGATTCACCTTCAGGTGATAACTCGGAATGGGTGCATGGGTTATTAAATTCATCACGATCGAGGAAAAATAATTGGAGCTATGACTACATAAATATATAGAAACTACCATTAGAAATTAGTTGGTTAAATAAACTTTTAATTATGAACCATTATAAAAAATTTGAATATATAATATCAATGGTTTAATAAGTCTAAAATTAATTCTTCATACACTTAATAGTACATGACATGATTTTCGAATCAATATAATTTTATTAATTATTATATGATTCGTCACAATCATTATCATTTCTAAAACAATGAATTACATATTTATTCAATGATTGAAACTTCGATGAATCTTGATAATGATGATTGGGGTCGATTGTGTAATTATTTCCCTTTTGAGAAACCAATTAAAATCATAGGGGGGATGAAATAAATTGTAATTTTTTCTAATTAGTAATATTGTTATATGAGAAAAATATACACTTATAAACGGCTCCCTAAAAAATCAAACCAGAGAAAAATGGAGTGAAATGGTAGTTATATTGATTTACAATAGTGAGGAATAAATATCCATATTTAAATATGTACATAATTGTGAGTTAATCAATTAATTGAATGTCTAAATGGACTTTTATGATGTTTTATCTGTGAAAAATAATAGAATATAGATATTAATTTCTGAGGCTAAATAATGATTTCAATGTAGGTAAATTATTCTCATCATGTTGTATTATATATAGTTCAATATCATATGTAGATAGAATATGGATAATATATATGTCAATTCCCTAGTCGTTGGGTAAACCGTTGACTAATGAAGGTCCCAAAGTATACATGTCATTGATGTGGAATAATTAATGTGTTTATGTGTTGAAATTCAAGATTTATCTTGTAATATATTTTTATCAGTCGTTAAAATTCCTAGTGATTTACTGAAAAATGGATTTCAGAATTGTTTATTTTTCATTTTGATTTTTTTTTAATAAAAATAGAGTTAATTTTTTTCTATATATATGCATTGAATAAAAATTAATTTTTTATTCCAAAAAACACATTTTATGAAAACTGAGAAACCTTATAAATGAACACACGAAAACTAGCCCAAAACAAGTCATAGTGTCCACAAAGATGAAGCTAAGCATCTTATAGTAATATAATCTAAATAACCACAATTTCCACTTGGTGACCTGGATATCTAGATAATTTTTTAGATTATCTTCAATATAATCTTCCATTTTGTTCCATTTTTTAATATATTCATTCAATGTAATCTTCTACTCATCGAAATCTCGCAATAAATGTGATATTTTTTGTCACTACACTTCATTTTTACATCATTAATATATATTTGAATCATTTTCTCAAACATATTTTTGAAAAACTCTTTGTTATTGATAATATTCATGAATTCTTCTTGGATTTTCCTCCTTCAAATATATGAGATGTTCCTAATGATTATTCCCCCCTTATATTTTTCCCACCACCCTCTTTGAGCTACCATTAAACACTATACATTCTGGCACCTTGTCTCCATCCTTTGAAGTTTTTCTACCCTTAATCAAAATATGCATTCACTTATTTCCAGAGCCCAATATCACATATTTAGACACTAAGGATTCCCCCAATTTATCTTCTTTGTCATTACTCATTTCCTTGAGTAGAGACATGGTGGCTATTGTTTTTGGGGTGTTTGTGTAATCATTGTAGGGGTATTGGTCCCCACTTAGTGACTAGGAAATTTTGACCCCTAGTTTTCCCATGATTCCGGATCCTCAATCCAGTTCCAACTAAGGATTCCTACTCATTTTTTGAACTTGGTTGTGAATCCTCCTCTTGATCATAAGGATCCTCTTATCTTAATTTCCTTGATCTGACCTGTTCTTGTTTACATCTTGGGATATGTCACATCCAAAAAAATAAATTCATTATTCTTTGAATTAGTATTATTGAATTTTTTTGGGGATTTCCCATGTAGTTTTTGTGGAAAGGATGAGCTTTCTGGATTCAGACCCAATCATGAGCCCATTTCATGTTTTAAAGACAAATTTTTTTATAACTCCTTTATTTTTTAACAATTTACAACAATTACACTTCTGAATTAAGATCCACTATTATATTAAAACCAAAAAATCCTTTTTTAACTCATTTCAATCTATAATCATGATCGATTTGGGTTTTTTATTAAGGTATTGGGCCACCCCGTAATCCCATTTACTATATTAAAAAAGAAATTCTTTAAATTATAATTTAATATAATAATGTGTTAAGTCAAAAGTCTTCTTTTGACTTCTATATTATGTTTTGGAAATCACAAATGTATTCTATCATATGTTTGTAAATTACAATTGTCTTTTATCATGTTTATCGTATCGTACGATATTGATCGTACCGACCAAATCGTATCGTACTGACTCTGTCAATCGTATCATACTGACTCTGTCAAACGTATCGTACTGACTCTGCCAATCGTATCATACTGACACTGTCAAACGTATCTTATTGACTCAGTCAATCGTATCGTACTGACTCTGTCAATCGTATCGTATTGACTCTGCTATTCAGATGATCACTATTTTTTTTGGTACTTTGTCAAAAACTCTCTCTGCATATGAATCGTACTCATGTTTTACATTTCTATATATCTCGTGTCCTAACAAAACGATGCCGTTGAGTTAGTTACAAACTAATCAAAACGATGTCCTGTTTTCTGTTTCAATATGACCGTTGGAGGCAATATGACCGTTGGAACCCGAGGCCTATAAATAGGAGGACATTTGAAGCTGAGAGAACGATGATGAATGAAGAGAACGAATGAAGAGACTCTGTGAACTACAAAGATTCTAGAGAGAGACACTGTGACTTCTCTCATCAGCCTTGTGCGTGCCGATCATCGTATCGAGGGCTTTCAAGTAATTGAAAGACAGAGGTGCCGATTACCTGCAAAATCGAGGGCTGCCAGGGATAGGCAGACAGACGTGCCGATCATCGTATCGAGGGCTGCCGGGGATAGGCAGACAGACGTGCCGATCATCGTATCGAGGGCTCACCAAGGTGTTGGTGAGACATACCTTTTATCCTAGGTGAAAGGATAACCCTTCTCTTTGGGTTAAAAGAATTGTATTACTTTTACATTTCCGCTGTTTCTTGTATTAGAAAGGGATTTGTATTGTTTCCTTTCTTCTTTTCATATTCAATTGTAATTGTTTCAATTACAATCATTCTATTACATATTGTATTGATTGGTTCTATACGCTTTAAGGTAGAATCATTCATATTTGTATTACTCTGATTATTGTGTTCATCTTGAATACAATTGTTTTACTTTACATTAGTCTTACAATACATCATACCTTTTACATTCAATACAATTGTGGGTGTTTGTATTTGTATTAGTTTAAGATCATTTAAACTAATCTCTTTGTTACTAAAACTCAAAAGTTTTAAACCTACAATTCACCCCCCCCCCCTCTTGTATTGTTCCATCTAATAGACTTTTATATCTACTATTCGATCCAACAATTGGTATCAGAGGAGGTTTTCCACTGATTTGTATTACTAGCTTTAATTCTTTTATATTATTATACTTACTACACTAACGTGTGGAGTGGAAAAGTTGTTTTTGTTGTATTAGATGGCAGGTATGAATATTGGATCAATAGATAATCTGAATCCTTCTAGACCACCAATCTTTGATGGGAATGATTATGAGTATTGGAGAGATCGTATGAAGACTTTCGTCATCAATACTGGTGTAGACAATTTTATTATGCTTACTGGGGGTTACAAAATTCCTGACAAAGAAGTTAGCACTTTCACCAACCAAGAGAAGCAAGAATATCAACTGAATTACACGGTACGCAATACTCTATTATGCTCTATGACCAGGAATATATATAGTCAGATATCTTCATGTGAAGCAGCCAACTGTATTTGGAAGAAATTAGAAGTCACTCATTTTGGTACATCCAAGGTTATAGAAACAAGGAGAGCAATGCTTCGAGCAGAGTATCATGGATTTGTTTTTCCTTATGGAGAACCTGTATGTAAAGTGCAACAAAGGTTTATGACAATTGTCAACAGCTTACAATCTATGGGAGAAAAAGGACTTGATGATGAAGCTCTTGTTGATATGATTATAGATATTATGCCAAATGAATGGGAGTCGAAAAGGACAGCTATTGATGAAAATAGAAAAGTTTCCCAGATTACTCTTGATGAACTCTTTGGAACTCTTCTACAGCATGAAACAAGAATGAAGAGAGATGCTGATTTCAATAAGAAGAAGAATGGGAATGGAAGTGTAGCTTTTGCATCTAAAGCTAAAACACCTGAAAGGGTTACAAGGTCTAAATCCAAGAAAGTTGTTATATCTGATTCAAGTGATTGTAATCTTTCAGACAATGAGTTAGCCAATCTTGCTCGGAGGATGAATAAGATTGTGGGAAAGAAAGATTTTCAATATAGATTCAAAAAGAAAGACCGGAAAGATAGGAAAGATTCAGAGGTAACTTGTTATGAATGCAAGAAAGCAGGACATATAAGGCCTGATTGTCCTTTACTAAAGAGGAAAGATAGAAAAGAGAAACACTCTGAAAGAAACAAGAAAAGGTTTTATAAGACAAAGAATGTCTTGAAAGCAAATGATACGTGGAGTGCAAGTGGTGGTGATTCCTCAGATGATTCTTCAGAATATGAGACATCAGGACAAAGAAATATTGGACTTCTAGCCAGACTACCAATTGAAGATCATTGTCTCATGGCTAAGGTACATAATGCTGAAGCTGTTACAAATGTCTCTTTAAATCCAAATTGTGTTGATAATAGATATTATGAATCTTCAAATGATGAACCCTCATCATCAGAAGATGATACATTACCTTCTTTTGAAGAAGTTTCTAGATTTGCTAAGTTACTTGAAAATGAAAATTCTAAACTCAAAAAGAGATTTGAAAAAGCAAATTCTAGAATTTCTATTTTGACTAAAGAAGTATCAGATCTTTCTAAAGATCTTGATGAGAAAACTTCTGATTTTGAAAGTATTTTAAAAACCCTTGAGAAAGTCAAATCTGATAAGGATAAACTTTCTAAGGATCTTGAAACTGAAATTTCAAAGAAAAATATTTTAGAATCTAACTCTAGTTCTATTTCAAATGTTTTAGAAAATAAGAATTTGGTTTTAAAACTAAAGTCAGAGATTTTATCCTTGAAAAAGTGTTTGTCAAACTTTACTCATGGAAAACAAAACTTTGATAAGATGTATTCTCAAATTAGACCTTTGAGAAATTGTTCTGGTCTTGGTTATACTTATTCCAAACCTGTTTTTAGTAATAACTATTTTGTTCCTCAAAAAACCATTTTCTGTTCCAAGTGTCAATGTGGTGGACATTGGAGAAGAGATTGTTCTCTTAACAAAACTCAATCCTTAGGATTTCATAAAGCTCATTTTGCAAAACAAATGTGGATTCCTAAAATTCTTTTATCTAACCCTTCTGGATCCAAACAAGTTTGGATTCTGAAAATCTAATTGTTTCTTTTTCAGGAAAACGAGAAGTGTATCAATAAGAACATTTGGTACATGGATAGTGGTTGTTCTCGACATATGACTGGAAACAAAGATTTCTTTGAAAAGGTTATCAAAACAAAATGTGGAAAAGTTACCTTCAGAGATAATGCTCAAGGAAAGATTGTTGGTATAGGTAATATCGTTTTTCTTGGAAAAGTTCTTATTTCAAATGTTTTGTTTGTTAAAGATCTTAGGCACAATCTCATCAGCATAAGTCAATTATGTGATGAAGGTTACCTTGTGAATTTTAGAAATGATAAGTGTCTAGTTCACAATTCCAAGGATGAATTCATTCTATCTGCCCATAGGCAAGAGAATGTTTACACTATTAACCTAGAAGACCTTAGGAACCAAAACTTACCTTGTTTAAGTGTTATAGAAGACCAGTCGTGGCTATGGCATAGGAGACTAGGACACTGTAATTTGAGAAATCTAAGAAAACTCTCAAAGAAAGGACTTGTAAAAGGGCTACCGGACCTTAGATATGATTCTTAAAAAGTCTGTGATCCTTGTCAATTTGGCAAGCAACATAAAACTAGCTTTACATCAATTAATGAAGTTTCAACTTCTAATGCATTACAGCTTGTGCATATGGATCTGTTTGGTCCTTCACAATCTGGAAGCATTGGAGGCAAATACTATGTATTTGTTCTAGTTGATGACTTTACTAGATTTACATGGGTCTATTTTCTTACAAAGAAATCTGAAGCCTTTTCCTATTTCAAAACTTTTAGAGCCCAAGTTAAAAATGAGAAAAACCTACCATTGATAACTATACATAGTGATCATGGTGGTGAATTTCAAAACTCAGATTTTGAAACTTTTTGTAGTAAGAAAGGTATTACTCACAATTTCTCAGCACCAAGAACTCCTCAGCAAAATGGGGTTGTTGAAAGAAGAAATCGTATTCTTCAAGAAATGACTCGAACCATGTTGAGTGAATACTCAATTACTAAGCATTTTTGGGATGAAGCTGTTAGTACTGCATGTTATACTATAAATTGTGTTTTAACTAGACCATTTCTTAATAAAACCCCTTATGAGTTATGGACTGGCCGAAAACCTAAAGTTTCATACTTCAAAGTTTTTGGTTGCAAAGTATTCATTCTGAATACAAAAGACAATCTACACAAATTTGCACCAAAATATGATGAAGGAATCTTTCTAGGCTATTCTACAACCTCTAAGGCTTATAGAGTTTTCAATAAAATCACTTGTACTGTTGAAGAAACAGTACATGTAAAATTTGATGAAACTAACCCTTTTGTTTTCAACCAACCCAATCCTACATCCTCGGATGTGTTTTCCAAAAATGTTTATCAACCTATATTAGAAGAACATCCTGATAAGGAAAATGTTCAAGAAAGTATTCCTGAAACATTTACCACAGAAGATTTTCTACCATATGTTGATGAACATGTTTTACAAAACCCAAATCAATTGTTTCTTTAGGAATCATCCCAGTGATAACATCATTGGTGATATAAATCAACCTGTAAGGACCAGAAATTCCTTAAGAAATGAAATAGAACATCTTGCTTTTCTTTCCCAATTTGAACCTAAAAGTCCAAGTGAGGCCTTAGGTGATGATGATTGGATCAAAGCAATGCAGGATGAACTAAATGAATTTGAAAGGAATCAAGTCTGGACTTTAGTTGAAAGACCTAAAGAAACAACTGTGATTGGTGTAAAATGGGTTTTCAGAAACAAGTGTGATGAAAATGGAATCATTGTAAGAAATAAAGCAAGACTTGTTGCTAAAGGCTATAATCAACAAGAGGGAATAGACTATGAAGAAACATATGCTCCTGTAGCTAGACTTGAATCTATTCGTATTCTATTAGCTTTTGCAGCATATTTCAATTTCAAACTATTTCAAATGGATGTCAAATGTGCTTTTCTAAATGGTTTTGTTCAAGAAGAAGTTTTTGTTGAACAACCTCCTGGTTTTCAAGACCCAAAACATCCTGACCATGTTTTTAAACTTACCAAGGCTCTATATGGTCTTAAACAAGCCCCTAGAGCATGGTATGATAGACTTACATGATTTCTTTTACAAAACAATTATAGAAAAGGTACAGCAGATCCAACTCTTTTTATCAAAATGGAAAACAAAAATGTTTTGATTGTCCAAATCTATGTTGATGACATCATATTTGGATCAACTCAGAAATCTTTAACCGATTCTTTTTTAAACTTAATGAAATCTGAGTTTGAAATGAGTATGATGGGTGAGTTAACATTCTTTCTTGGTTTTCAAATATCTCAAAAACCAGAAGGAACTTATATATCTCAACATAAGTATATTAAAGACTTACTCAAAAAGTATGGATTTGACAAAACTAAAAGTATTAGCACCCCAATTGGTACCTCAAATACTCTTGATCTTGATGAAACTGGGAAACCAGTAGATCAAACAATTTTTAGAGGTATGATAGGGAGTTTGCTATACTTGACAGCTAGTCGACCCGACTTAATGTTTTCTGTATGCTTATGTGCAAGATATCAATCTAATCCAAAAGAGTCTCACTTAAAAGCCGTAAAGAGAATATTTCGGTATTTAAAAGACACTATGGATTTAGGACTTTTCTACTCTTCTGGAAATGATTTTGTTTTAAAAAGCTTTTCAGATGCTGACTTTGGTGGTTGTAGAATGGATAGAAAAAGTACATCTGGAAAATGTCATTTCTTAGGAGACTCTTTGGTTTCTTGGTCCTGCAAGAAACAACACTCAGTATCACTCTCCACTGCTGAAGCTGAATATGTAGCAGCTGGAAGTTGCTGTGCTCAAGTATTGTGGATGCAGCACACACTCACTGACTATGGTTTGAGTTTCTCCAAAACTCAAATTCTTTGTGATAATAAAAGTGCCATAGCTCTTAGTAAAAACCCATCACATCACTCTCGTGCAAAACACATAGATATTAGGCATCACTTTCTTAGGGATCACACACAGAAAGGAGATATTATTTTACAATTCATCGGAACGCAAGAACAACTTGCTGACATTTTTACAAAACCCTTACCTTCCGATAGATTTGAATTTATAAAACAGAAGCTAGGAATGATTACATTAAAATAATCATTCATATCTACTTCCTGTTTTACATCTCTCTTAATAGTAAGAAACTCCTCGTAGAAAGGGGGAGGACATTTCTTTATGTCTTTATGTTTCTGATCTTTAACTATTTACTCTATTTATATATGTTTCTTTTTCTGTTTATCGTATTGACAGTTTTATCGTTTCATTTTACTTTTCCTGTTTATCGTATTGACCATTTCGATTTTTCTGTTTATCGTATTCAAATTCTTTTCCATCGTATCATTCAATAATTTTTGAATCGACCGATGATAGTATTCAAATTCTTTTCCATCGTATCATTCAATAATTTTTGAATTGACCGATGATAGTATTCAAATTCTTTTCCATCGTATCATTCAATAATTTTTGAATCGACCGATGATAGTATTCAAATTCTTTTCCATCGTATCATTCAATAATTTTTGAATCGACCGATGATAGTATTCAAATTATTTTCCATCGTATCATTTGATAGTTTTGTATCGACCGATGATAGTATTGAGATTGTTTTCCATCGTACTGTCAGTTCATGGTAACAAGATTATTTTCTATCGTACGGTCCGATCATAGTAATGGCTTTGTTTTCCATCGGCATCATGTTTTTTTTTCTCTTTACGATTGTGTTTACTTTTGATTCTTACCAAAACCAGCAATCACCTTATGTTCTCCGACAGGTTCTTTTCAGTCTTCTCATTTTTTTTAAAATTTTTTTTTGCTTTAATCCTAACCATTGATCTGGTATTATCTAATCTTGACCGTAGAATATCAACGGTCATCTCTTTATTACCTATAAATACCCCCCTCCCCTCCCCAAACCCACATTGATTGTCCAGGAATTGAGGCGAAGCTCTGCTCCACCAGCTATAAACAATCATACGATCTTCTCATCGGCAGAACCTTTATGTCTCAATCTTCTGCTAATACTCCTGCAGAAATGTCTTCAAAGACTTTTACAGAGAAAGACTTTCACAGAGAAAGGTTAGTATCCCGAGACTTTTTCGATATGTACGATTCTACAATCAGGAGGATCGTTTTGTTTCAAGGATGGGAACATCTCTGTGTGGAAAAGCCTGATATTCAAGATCCAGTTCTTTTTTATGAAGTTTTTCAATTTTACAAAACCGTTTCTTTTGACAAAGATATGACTATAAACTTCACTGTGTACGATAGAAAATTATCTATGTCTGTGAAACAAGCGGCACATTTTCTGAATGTTTCTATATAAGGCGATGCATTCTGTCCATCTCACAAACTACCAGAGGAAGTTGGTACGTTTAATAGAGAAAGTGCTGAAAAATCTTTGTTTGTTATTAATGAGGAAAAGAGGAAAGTTTCTCATCTTTCACCAGACAATCGGTTTGTCACTTTATGGATGCAAGGTTTTCTTATCCCAAGGAAAGGGGATAGAGAAACACTTAAAGTTTTTGATGTCTTTATGCTCGACTATCTTGTGAATATGAGGAAAGTAAATCTCATGGGATATGTTTTTGAAACCATCAAGAATGTCAAAAAGGAGGGATTAAATCCCAGATAATAATGTATCCAGCCATCCTTACGAAATTCATTCTTGAGAGTATGAAGTTTTGTAACATTCCTTTGAAAGGAGAACCTATGGATTTGAGGCCATCTTTGATTAATAAGAGTACGATGAAAAAGCTGAATATTTGTTTTGATTCAAATTCAAAATGTTTTGTCAGAGATGTAGAAGCTGAATTGGCTCAAAATCAATCGGCACCTATGCCAGCCAAGGACAATCAATCCACCGGTGTTACTCGAAAGTCTGATCCTCAAACTAGTTCAAAACCAAAGAAGAAGCCGAGGTACAGTAAGGAAGTTGTAACCAAATGGAGAAAGGACAAGGAACAGAGAAAGGAAGGTGATCCGAAGTTTGGTCTTGACCCTGCTGAGGCCTTTGCAGAAAGAATAAGGGTAGAAGAAACCCTTCAAGCTGAAAAGAAAAAGAAGACTCTTTTGAAAAGAAAGGCTCAGGACTTTGATATCTCTAAAGTCTTGAAAGCAGTTGAAGATGCTAGTGCTCAACTAACTGTGGAAGTGCATCAAGAGCCCATCGTACAGAGTCTGCCTGAGAAAGAAAAAGGAAAACAAGTGATAGAAGAAGTGGAAGTAGAAGGAGATTTTCTGTTAGAATTTCTTCAAAGTTCAAAGAAAAGTAGAGAGGAATCGCTTCAAAAGCTGAGCGAAGGTGTTCAACAAACTCCTCATGCCGATCAGGAAAGATCTCCGGATAGGATGTCATCTCGAGAAAAGCAAGATGCTCAACTTTCTCAGTCTGATAAAGTAGTTGTCATTAGTGACAAAGTGGAAGATAAAAGAAAACAGAAAGAAAAAGCGAAAGGGAAACAGCCAGTTGTTGATTCAAGCAGATCGCATGAACTAGCATCGTACGATGAAGATACCGATTCAGAGCATACAATCTCTCTCAAGAAGAGTGATTACATTGTTCATGTTTTGAGAAGAATGGAGAAAACTATTCCTTATTTCCCGAGGCTAGAAGGAAAGATTGATTTTATTACTGAAAATCAAAGGAAGAAGTTTGGCTCTGTAAAATAATTGAGGAAGAAAGTTTTATCAGTAGAAGTCGATTTGAAAGTTCTTTCAGAAAGCTCAGTTGCTCATAAGAAGGCTTGCAATAAGATGACCAAGTGGTCGTACAAAACAGAGAGCTCAATCAATGATCATGAGATAGCTATTGAAGATATAAGGAGGTTATCAAATGAGCTTGCAATTGCTTTCAACAAGCTTGACAAAGAAACGGTTGAAAGGCTGAATCTTTTATCTTCTCAAAGAGCTGATGTTCCTTCAATGAAAGACTTGCAAGAAAGAATGAATGTTTTCCAATCTGAATTCTCAAAGGTTTCATCTTTCAAAGATGAAATGGTATTACTGAAGAATCAAAATTCTGTGTTGTCCAAGGATAACAAGACTCTGCAAAACAGAATTGATACCCTTGAAGAAGTAATCAGAGTACAGGAGGAGACCATCATAAATCAAGATCATATTTTTGCGGATCAACAAGAGCTTCTCAAAACTCAGGGTGAATCAATTTCTGAAGACAAGAAGGAGATCAAGAAGATGAAAGCTGTGCTTCATGAGCTTATAAAGAAAGAGAAGGAAAGAGAAAACAAATGATTGTTGTATTTGTTTCTTTTGGAACTTGTTTGTTTTGTAATAACTCTTATAATCCTTTCTCTTTTATCCATTGTCTTGTATTACTTCACTAATTCTTTCAGACAATTCGAGATTACTCCTTTCTTTTTGTAAATCACAAAGGGGGAGAATATTTACAAAGCAAAGATTGTTTTACAAAGGGGGAGAATGCATTACAATGCTCTTAAGGAAAATCTACGAATACAATCCTTAGGAAAGTCAATACCTAAGGGGGAGTTAGTTGTATTCAATTTTCTTATTCAGAAGAGTTTTTAAACTCAGGGGGAGATAAGTATTTCTTGTTTCATTTACTTTGTGTGTTTGTACTTTCCAAAAAGGGGGAGATTGTTAAGTCAAAAGTCTTCTTTTGACTTCTATATTATGTTTTGGAAATCACAAATGTATTCTATCATATGTTTGTAAATTACAATTGTCTTTTATCATGTTTATCGTATCGTACGATATTGATCGTACCGACCAAATCGTATCGTACTGACTCTGTCAATCGTATCATACTGACTCTGTCAAACGTATCGTACTGAATCTGTCAATCGTATCATACTGACTCTGTCAAACGTATCGTATTGACTCAGTCAATCGTATCATACTGACTCTGTCAATCGTATCGTATTGACTCTGCTATTCAGATGATCACTATTTGTTTTGGTACTTTGTCAAAAACTCTCTCTGCATATGAATCGTACTCATGTTTTACATTTCTATATATCTCTTGTCCTAACAAAACGATGTCGTTGAGTTAGTTACAAACTAATCAAAACGATGTCGTGTTTTCTGTTTCAATATGACCGTTGGAGGCAATATGACCGTTGGAACCCGAGGCCTATAAATAGGAGGTCATTTGAAGCTGAGAGAACGATGATGAATGAAGAGAACGAATGAAGAGACTCTGTGAACTACAAAGATTCTAGAGAGAGACATTGTGACTTCTCTCATCAGCCTTGTGCGTGCCGATCATCGTATCGAGGGCTTTCAAGTAATTGAAAGACAGAGGTGCCGATTACCTGCAAAATCGAGGGCTGCCAGGGATAGGCAGACAGACGTGCCGATCATCGTATCGAGGGCTGCTGGGGATAGGCAGACAGACGTGCCGATCATCATATCGAGGGCTCACCAAGGTGTTGGTGAGACAGACCTTTTATCCTAGGTGAAAGGATAACCCTTCTCTTTGGGTTAAAAGAATTGTATTACTTTTACATTTCCGCTGTTGCTTGTATTAGAAAGGGATTTGTATTGTTTCCTTTCTTCTTTGCATATTCAATTGTAATTGTTTCAATTACAATCATTCTATTACATATTGTATTGATTGGTTCTATACGCTTTAAGGTAGAATCATTCATATTTGTATTACTCTGATTATTGTGTTCATCTTGAATACAATTGTTTTACTTTACATTAGAATTACAATACATCATACCTTTTACATTCAATACAATTGTGGGTGTTTGTATTTGTATTAGTTTAAGATCATTTAAACTAATCTCTTTGTTACTAAAACTCAAAAGTTTTAAACCTACAATTCACCCCCCCTCTTGTATTGTTCCATCTAATAGACTTTTATATCTACTATTCGATCCAACATAATGCTCATGTATTCAATCCACTAACTCACCATACACATAAGGATTATCTATCCCACCCATGGACTTTCATGTTCTCAAATTCTTGGTCAACACGGAAAGGTATAGGAGACTGCACAAGGCATATTGAGTAATGTGACTACAAAATTATCTTACTATGAATTCTAGTTAAAATTAATATCACACATACCATAAATAAATAGAGTAAATAGAGACTATATAAATGATAAAAATCAACCAATGAACCATTCATGGATCTTATATAATCTTTTTAAGCCATAAAATTTAATGAATTTATCATAATTAATTGTTTGGAATTCAAATGAAGTTTAACTTCATATATTTCATGTGATAACTTCATATATTTTATTTGATTCTTTGATATGCATGTAAATAAAAAATCTAATGAAATAGATCACCTATATAGTCCCAGAGGTGTCCATATAATTCAAAAAAACCAACAGATTCATGCTCTATAAATTATAATAAAATATAAAAATACTTCATTGCTGTGGATTACCTAAAATTCATGAGAATTAGTTAGAAAAAATCATAATTTAAGGGGAGAGTGTTAAATATACCCATGGAATTTACATGAAAAACACTTAACTTTTATTTTACTATGAATGGAAAACATCCAAGATTATATAATGATTAATGAGAGAGTAATAGGGAAAAGAGTGTGTTTACGTCATTTGGGTGAAAATGATGGTGAATCCCTATTTATTAACATTTATAATAAATTTAAATTAAATAAATAAATTTTAAAATTAAAATATATACATTATATGAATTATGGGTCTCCTCCAATGGAAATCTGATGTCATATCGAGGTTCAAGGTCACCCCTAGTGGGCCTCTGGTGGTCTTAGAAGTAGTAAATTCCTTCTATGATAATTATATATTTTAATCCCACCTAAATTCATGTGTGGAATATAATATATGAAATGTTTATTTCATTGGATAATATCCTCTAAATAAGAGCATTACCATTCCGTTACCCATATAATATCCAATATATCTAAAAATAAATGATGTTTATAACAATAAAAATTAAAATCAAACCACAATCATATTATATATATTATAACCCCACTCCCACAATATTACAACTCATTCCTCATAAGAATTGTTGATTATCATTGAGAACCGATGGTGAATTCCTATAAACTAGAACAAATATAGATGACTTCCATTCATAATTCATGTTTTCAAAAATCATATGTTTCCACATCATATTTATTATATGTTTTTATTCATTCCACACATTATACCCTCACTCTTATATATTAGAAAAATTATTCCATTATCAAATGACTTCTCTATATGTACTAGGATCTCATTATGAATAATCACCTCAGAAGGGTTTGAATTATATATCCAATGTTAATATTCAATGAATATATCATGAGTAACACAATATATCTAATGATTTTCTAACCAATATAACTCGTTACTGATTATATTATCATTGAAAAACATCTATGTAATATTTGGTTCCAGTTTCCCATGCGTCCTAGTACGATGATTACCCTATTGAGGAAAACCACATTTGACTAGCTAGTATCGAATATCAAATTCCACAGGATTGAGAAACGAATTGAAAAAATTACATGGGGCTCACCATAGTTAAATATAACAATAATTGATATTCATCTTGGAGAACCACATAACCCCCCACAAATTGGTCGTATAGATAATAGATAAATTGAAGAGGGTATTATTTTATGAAAATATTTTTTTTCAACATATTTTAATACATATACAATAACTAGAAACCACCATTATTTTTTGTTAATATGTAAATGATTATCCTAAGGGTATTTTCTCTGTCCAATGAAACATTATTATTCCAGATCATCTATTTTATCCTAAATCGATCAAATATAAAATTGAGGCATTCGATAAGGTGTAATATATGGATCCATTAAATGAATAAAATTATTTTGTATTTCTATCACTTTATTGGGTAGTAACCATAATAAATCATGAGTAAAAACACCAGAACCAATATTTAATTTAGGAGGAATGCTCGTTCACAATACCTCATCATATCATAATGAAAAATATTATAACTAAATTTTGATCACCCCAATTTTGATTAGAATGGTGCCAGATGATATTATTGTAGATCATATTCATAGAAATATTTATGAAAACCAAACACTGTATTTCAAAGATATCCTTTTATGGTATAAGTCATTATGTTCTTGAGATTGAGTAATATAATCAATATCAAGGATTAAATTGAAACTATTCATCTAAAATATGGAGAAATCTATAAAATTCAATATCCTTTGATAAAATTAGTTAATTTAGAAATATTAGACACCCTAATACAATAGAACATATAGTTTTCCAAAAGACATCGTCCCATAAAAATTCTACAATTAAATCAATATCATTGATAAAATATGTAGATATAAATGAGTGTGATATATATCATTAGAATGAAATCAGTTCCATAGATGATGCAATAGTAATTTTGTATAAAATTATTTTCATTCAACTTCCATGTATATTATTATTCATATTAATATCATTTTTATTTTTTATACCCTACCCATAAGCTTTTTTCACTAAACTCTATTGATGTACATCAATATATTCATGCTACTACCATGACATTGATGACCATTAAATTAATTATTGGAGGATCCCCAACATGTTGACCTCAATGATATTATATATTTTCCTATATCTAATTAATTTCATTATTAATGATTTCAAAATATGTATGGATATATTAAATAAAACATCATATAATTCCCTATATCTTCACATGAGCATCACTCCTTCATATTGATTTTTCCAAATTTGGTCAAATATTCCCCTATTGCCCCCATCAATGGAACATAAAAGATGATAAACGGAAGTCCCCATCCATAAGCATTACATAATCTTGAATTTATTAAATAAATCACATTGATGATATTTTCTAGTTTACATCATTATATAATTAGGTCATAACTTATAAAAAAATATCATGAATATTTCATATAGACACTTATAATAAATAACCATTTTCATATAAAATAAAAACTCTTATAAGAAAAGAAATAGGTTTAGTTCCTTGTTATAAATAGAATGAATTTTCAATGATCCCGTCCTTGACCCTATTCCACTTCATATCCTAATAAAAACATTTCAATTCATGGGAAAATCATAAAATTCTAAGAAAAGGATATATAAATAAGGAAAACTGTTAGTCTTTATAATGAAAACCATGAATAATTTATGATGAAGTAATACTTATAAACATTAAGAAGTATTAAAAACACTTCAATTAATTTATGTTCATTTCTAACTCTTTGATAACCAAAATATTAACAGAAAACATATAGAAATAACAGGATCGAATCAGGGCAGGAATGAATTTCTTGGTAGAGTAACAGTACTGGAGCAATAGTGTTGTTGCGGGAGAACTGTAGCAGCTAAGGAACTATAGTGGAAGAGGAATTGTAGATGAGAAAATAGAGATTGAAGTACTATTGTAGGTACTATAGAAACATGTAACTATATTAGTACTATACACAGAAGGGATCTTTGGAAAAAATGGGTTTTGAGCCTTGTATTCAGACCACTTTGCCTTGGTCATTTGAGTAATGTAATTGGTCTCCATATACCTACTTAGAAAGAGTTCTTTGATTTATATTATAAATGCGGCCTTGACCAAAAACTATTAAAAAACATGTAACATATAATGATTACTTGGGACATAAACATACATAAATTTAATAACCATACTGTCAACTTCCACACATATCACCAAATGGAATAGCCATGCAGCAAACATCTATACCCAATGCATTGGAGGTTATAATGTAACCCCCCATCCTTCGTTGATCACTGAACCACCAATCATTTATATTATCATGTATCCACCTGTGAAATGTCCATGTACCATTACATAATTGTAACACATAAAATATTTTATATGTTAACATTTCAGTAATAACATTTAATTTGGAATAACAAGATATCATTTCAAGATATGGAAATACAAAATCCATTTCAAAAACCATTTTCTATAACAAAAAATGCAATAATAGAATAAAGGGGTTTCTTTTTATTTTTAAAATCATTATGGTATATATAGGATTCCAAATAATGATTACGGTGGCGAAGTGGTCATTGTCGCCACATAAGTTAAAAAAACATTCCGTTGGTAATTTAGTAAAATGTTTGGTAGAGAAAATATTCCAATTTAATGAATTAAAAGTCAAAGGGGGTTATTATACACCATGAAGATGATGGAGGTTTATATTATCAAAATATTCCTCAATGAAAGCAGATTGAGATGAATTCCCTTACCTCGTGTCTGAATTGACTCATTCATTCTTTAATTTTCAGAATAATAAACATATGTTAATTTTTAATTGTTTTATAACTTTTTTATGTTTTATTATTTATTTTATATCACTTATTAACTTCATATAACAATTAGTTAACTATGTGATTTTATAACAAATGTTTTTTTCAATATTCAGAACTTTAGTAAAAAAAATGTGCTTGTTTAAATAACAAATTATCCATGTGGCCCAAATTAAATTATCTCTAGAATCATATTCATGATACAGATATCATAAATATCATATATATATATATACTGTATATATGTATTTATAATAGTCCATAAAACTTGGATATAAGAAATCAAATGCCTCGTTCATGGTGACGGTAAGCTGTACATAAACATTTACACTACTTCCAATTATTTTTCATATTTAAAAGATTGAAAAATAAAAGATACAAAGATTTATTTTAATTATAGTATTATATCTAAGTTATATATGTTTCATAATTTCATTAATTCAATCCATTATACTTTTTATGTATAGAATTAATAATCCAAATCACTTAGAGTGGGCGGTAGTCCGCACATTCGCAAAAACAATTGACGTATATATACAACATGAAAAGCTATAAGGTATATTCTTAATGAAATTTACAGAAGAATATTGATAAAATAAAAAAAATAAATATCATATATTATTACATTTCAATCATAATGGCCACCATGATAGGTGGTATAGTAAAACCGAACAATCATTGTTTTTTGAGGTAGTAGTTCATAGTAAACAGAAACAATATGTTTGTATACATTAGATGGAGGTGTGTGTAAGTGTAGTTTGAATAATTCTCATAAAAACAACCTAGTATATATTGGATATTTGTTTTGTTATATAAACAAATAATAATAAGATAATATGGAATGTTTTAGGATAAATAATGGAATGAAAAATGAGATAATATGTTGCCTCAAATAGGGTAACTTCTTTAGATTTGATCCAAAGGGCTTTCTAAAATTTCATTCTTCCTGGGGGAAGTCTTCTCAAAATAGGAGAGGGAAGTTTATAGATTATTTGGGAAGAGGATGGATGAGGAAAAGGGCTTGACAGGTGTTAGTACCGAGTTATAGGTGGTGTCCATTTATTAGATAGAGGAGGGGCTTTTTAGAAATGATTGAAAGTATTATTTTATTATAAACTAATTTTTGTTTTAAAAAAGACTAAAACTCAAGAAATTTTAAGATAAGATGATTAAAAGTATAAATAAAATCATCTAAAAATTATTGGATAGGTTTTGGATATTTTTTAATAGTTATCTTTTTTATTTAAACCTTTGTTAAGTTATTTAAATTTTACTGTGTCTTCTGTAATATTCAGAATATTTCGTTAATATATTTAATATAAAATGATAAGTGACCAAAAAGGATCACTAATGAATATTTTAACATCATGACTATAATTTGGAAGAATCGTAGATTTTTAGGACTATTACATCATTTCATAATATATAAATTGATTTAAAAACTCATCTAGGCCAATTATTATAATATTAATATCATGGCATTAAAAAATACATCAAAACATGATCAATTAAATAAAAAACTTAATTAAATTATAGATAACAAGTCATTATCATCCATAAAATTATTTTATGGTGTAAAAATATTAAAAATAATTTTATTTTTATATTTTTAATTTCATTTATTTTAAACATTCATTAATAACGTAATCATTACATCATCATTATGTCATAAATTTATTTATTTGATGTATAAAAAATATATATAAAATACCATGAAGTAAGAAATATTTTTATCTTTGTAATGAATATTTATAGTCAAATATATCAATTATATAACCCCACCTTAAAAATTGTTTTATAAAAACAATACATGTTTATGATATTTTCATTTTTACATTAAATAAAAATTTATTAATGTAATTGTCTTGCCCATGTTTCTTAAAAAGGCCAAGGGATATACCTAAGGATTTTATTGCTTTTCCATGAATCATCCAATATGTTTAGGAAAAGTGTTAAGGTAATTTTATATTATTATAATATTATTTTTACATATAATTAACCTGTTTACCTGTAACTGTGGTAAATAAAAATCCAATGTTATTATTCCCCAAAAAAAATATTTTCATCCTATTAAACAACATTTTACTTAATGATAAAAATTATGTATGTCAGATTTTTTAAATTCAATTAATAAAAGCGATAAAATGCCATTTTAATGAAAAAATAAATTTCAACTACTTTTTAGTGTTTTCGGTACTAATAAAAAATTGAACGTTTCAGAAAAATTCCAAAAAATTCAACCAAAGCAAATTTTGATATTCCAAATTCAAAAATTATGTCTATTTAACCAAATTCAAAACATATAACTTTCATTAATTAATTTAAAATTAATTTCCATTGTCAAAACTAGACAACATATTTTTAAGAAGTAAAACTACAAAAATATTGACATGTGTTTATGTATAATTTCAATGTCAAATTAATTCTAATGGACTATATTAGATTAAATGTTATAAATATAATCCCATTAAAATTTAAAACCATTTAAAAAAAGATAATCTAACCATATAAATAAATCTGATGAAGATATAGTTTGGACATAAACTTTAGTATTTTTCTCTGTTCATTAAAAATAATCTTTATTTGAAAATACCAAAAATTTTCCGAAACAAATTATGATATCCCAATTTTAAATAAAAGGGTTATTTTTTTCAAATGAAACTTATAAAAGTGAATAAAAAATTATATTTAAAGGGGGTCACCATCAATATGTGGTAGAACTACTTTTTAAAAATATTATAGTGTTTTTTCTAAAAATTGGATTCATTCTTATTTGAATCCTCTAAGTTTTGATGGATAAATATAAAAACATATAACAAAGATGTTTAATCATAATATGGTTTGTTCTATTCATTACCAATAATAATATTTCTAGGATTTAAAAAAAATTAAAATTACACTATTATTTTTTTAGTATGACTCAGCATTGTGTGCAACAAAATGTTGTACCTCTCGTTCCCCTCGTTGTTTGATTTTCATGATCACAATCACCTTTTTGTTTGTCTAATATTGTTTGAAGTGTTTTTGAATGATAGACACAAGGTTGCCAAGAAAATGGCCCATGAAAGAATCAAGAAGTGGACTGAAATTCAGTCCACCGGCCAACCGGTGTGATTGCACCGGCCAGCCGGTGGACCTGGCAGAGGCATTGCCCACTGCCAGGTTCCACCGGTCAGCCGGTGGCTCTGTCACCGGCCAGCCGGTGGCAACCTAATGCAACAGTGACTGCTACTGTCTTCCCACCGGCCAGCCGGTGGCTCTGGCACCGGTCAGCCGGTGCTGCCTGGGCAGAAGCCCTTCTCAACATCCAAGGCACCGGCCAGCCGGTGGCCCTGCACCGGCCAGCCGGTAGCCCAGTCAAACTAGCCGTTGGCTTTGACCAGTCAACTCCCATTTGGCCTCCAACGGCTCCGAGGCCCTTTACAACGGCTCCGAAGACTCCCCAAGGGTTCCATGCCTATAAATAAAGGCTAAGGAAGCCCCGGACACCACCCGGATCATATACAAAGCCACCGTACACATTATTGATCATTTGGCGTACCTCCGGCGCATTCCTCCAAGGGAACCCCAATAGCTCCAACAACTTCCACATCCAAGGAGCTCCTCCAAAGAAGATTGGAAGCGGCCTTCAACATCTCCAATCAATCAAAGGCGCCCAAGACTTCCTTCCATACGGGTTTTATTGTATTTATCTTTTTGAGCTTTCAAATTGGGTTTGTGCCTACAAACCCCAACTCCTTTTCTATTCCTCTCTCTTTTGGGTTTCACATCACCACTAAGGTGTGAAGAGGTTTCTTCAAGCCTTTCCTTTTAAAAGTCTTGTGACATAGGTGAGCTATCCTTCACCTGTAAGAAGGATAGTGGGTTCTTACTAAACCATTAAAAGTAAGTGGGTTCTTGCTTAACCAATAAAAGCAAGATGTAATAGGTCCTAGTGCTACCTCAAAGCCTAGTGGGTTTCTTGCTAAAACCATTGAAAAGCAAGCGGTAGAATCTCTCAACGGTTTAGTTGGGAGCGGAGACGTAGGCCGGGTTTTAGGCCGAACTCCGTTATCAATTGCGTGTCTTGCCTCTTTACTTTCCGCTGCATTTCAACATTGATTTTAATTTGTCAATCATTTTTTTTAAAAGGCAATTCACCCCCCCTCTTGCCATCACTCCCTTTTTCTCCGACAAAACACAAAAGACTTCAAAGAAAACCCATTGTCGCATGTCGGGTACACCATTGAACATAGAATCCCCTTTATAGTAAAATTTAAATTTAAATCAGAAATAAAAATAAATATGAAAATGGAATATTATTATTTACCTCGGATGTTACATCCTTCTTCATTTTAGAAATTGTGTCCTTGCAATTTCAAAAATTAGGCTTGGAAACTTCATTGAAAGTCCAAAATTAGAAAAAGAAAATCAATAAAACTATAGCATTAAAATAATAAAGGAGAAGTACAATGGTCTCCCGAGATAATACATACTAGGATTCCATGAAATCATGGATATAATGGAGAAACAATTTTTCATGTTCTGATAGATAGTGATATAAAACATGATCAAGAGAAATTTAACTTCCAAAAAACCAAAAACATGTGATAGGTTAAACAGTCATTGGTTCTACAGTAAGAAAAGTAATCAAGAAAAAAATTATGTTTTATTTAATAATTTTGGAGGATTTATTTCTGAGATTAACTAAGGAGATAAGGAAATATACATAATTTTCAAGTAGAGTTTCATCTATTAAAAATTATCTACAAAAAACAAATATTTTCTTAAAGCGATGAGTATTATAGATGACTTAGTCACACAAAATGTTCTACAATCCTCACATAGAGAATCCAATAATCCACAAAAGATAAACTATATATTTCCCTTGACTGTAGACATTAACCAAAACCAAAATGTTTGGTACAATATTAGTTAATCCCCAAAAGTATAATCTTTTATAAAATGGAAAGACAACACATAATCTCTAATATTGAACAATGTCTACCCATATTTCAACCAAGTCCATTCAATAAAAAATTGTCCTTAAATTTTTTAAAAATAATCCAAACTATGTTTTCAGCTCAGAATTCAGAAGGGTTTGATCAGATAGCCTTCCAAAATATCTTAACATTTTCCTATAAATAACATTGTCTACTATTAAAGTCTCATACTGATGTGTAATTATACTAATCACATATTATCAATGTTAGGTTAATCATTTCCATAAATAACCCAAATCACTATAAGTCCATAATAAAAAATAATATTCTTTCGAAATAAAATTTCATCCATTACTACACAAATGATATCGCATAGTGTTATATTTTCATTAAGCATATGGTGTTTCCAAAGGAGAGAATGTATTATAAAATAACCTTTATCATTTAATAACAATATCATTCACCTATACTATGGATATTCAATTGATAAAACATAATTTACCAAAATTAATTTATTCTTGATCCATAAAATAATCTAACTAAAATTAAATATTCAAACTAACTAGTGAAGTCGGATAGTCCAATTGTATGTGATAAATGCCAAACACACATTGATTTTGTGTTCGATTCCCACAACATTGTCTGACACGGCGGGTTGTCACACAGTATGTGTTTTGTCCTTTTTTGAAAATTTTATAATTTTATTACATTCCTAGAAAGGATATAGATTCCTAGAAAATAACTATAACATATTTTCTCCTCCAAGGATATCTAATTGCATCCATTTTTCATCCCAAAATATAAGAACCACTTATCACCTCAAAACAAAAGATCATATGAAACCCTTTCATTATCCATTATGTCCACACAAGAAAAGATAATTCTTTCTTGAATAACATTTTCACATGTAAGTCTTCAGAGTTAAATATACTAGAAAAATTCTTCCAAAGTAATCCCATCATTAAAACATTTTGACATATCATTATCCATATATCCAACATAAAACATCAATTACTAAAATTAATACATGTTAGTCATAGAACATTTTTCTTGTTCCTTTATCCATTTTTTCTATATTATTCTTTTATATGTATTACCTACAAAACAATCATGCACAATGTCTTATTATTTCCATAATGTCAAAACATGAGATAAGAAATAATCCAAACATTTCATTGATCCTTCTTAGTTTCCTCAAACTCAATTGGAATGGAATTAGGAATTGTTAAATATATATATTTACAATCCTACGGATCATATTCCCAAATATTATTTCTAGAAAATCTATATGTATAATGACCTTTCACACCACATTTAAGACATTCATTGGATTCATCGGAAAAATACTTATTTCCCATTCCTAGAGTTAATTAGATGCTTCCTTTTTTACATGGTATGTTCTTGCATTATGTCTTTCATTAACACATATTTTTAATCTTACCAACCCTTTGAATAAATGTTCTAGGTGTTTCTTTCTGCATCTTGGACACATTGGTTTTTGAATATACCAACATTTATTACTATTACATGAAATTCAATTGGGATTCGTTTCTCGCATATATGATGCCTTAGAAAAATCACCAAGGATTAATTGGTCAATCATTATTCTAGATAGTTTGTTGAGAATAACCAAAAGATTTCTAATTTCATCTCCAAATTAATTTAGTTTTTTATTCCTAAAACTATGATAGTTTTCTTCACATCCCTTGTTACTTGGGTTCCAGCTAGATCTAGGTATTTACTAAATCATAAATGGTTAGTGTGAGTATATCAAAAAAATAAACATATTATATCTTATGATGAGGTTAAAAACTAAGATATAATTATTTATGTTATCGTAAACTCATTCAATTTATCTAAATAACTATGAATCATTCTAATATTCTAAACATTTTGGTTATCTCTCTTGTGCTTAAATAACACACTAACCTTTAATGTCATCTAAACCGACCTCGGATACAGACTTTAAGGCCACATCCTTATACATTAAATAAAATTGAATTATGTAAATAATTCCCATTTGGGATCTTTTCATGTTTAGAGCAATAGGGAATTAGGTCATAATTTATAGAAAAAAATCATTAATATTACATGTAGATAGATCTAATCAAAAACCATTTTTCATAAAAAAACATGTAAAAGAAATGAAACAAGTATAGGTCCATGTTATATATAGAATGAATTTTAATTTATCCAATACTTTAATATATTCTATATTATGTCCTATGAAAAACATTTCAAAACATTGAATGAGAATAAAAATCTCTGTAAGGGATACATAATGAAGGAAAATTGTTAGTCATTAAATAACGTGGAATCGATGAAAATTTTTTAATACAATAATATTTTCATCCTTAAGAAGTAGTAAAAACACTTAAATGAATATAGGTTCATCGAATTCCATTTTTGTGAGGAATATATTACCAAAAAACACATAGAAACACATCTAACATATATATTTAACTTGGTACCTAAACAAACTTAAATGGAATAACTATACTATCGAGCACTACACATATCACTTAATGGAATAGTTTGGTGGCCGACTTCCATTCCAAATGCATTAGAGGTTATAATGTACCCATCCTCTCTTGCATTATTATATAACCACAAATCATTTTGTTTAGAACGTTACCACTAATTAAATATCCATGAACCATTAAATAATCATAACACATAAAATATTTCAAATATCAACATTTCAAAAAATAAAATTTAATTTGAAATCAAAAGATATCATTTACAGATATTGAAATGCTCAATACATTTCAAAAACCATTTTCAAGAAAAAAACCTAACAACTGAAATAGGGGATTATTTTTCATTTTAAAGATATTAGGGCTTATAGAGGAAGCTAAATATTGATTAAAGTGGATGAGATGTCATTGTCACCACATACATTAAAAAACTCTTTCTGTAGTTTAGTAAAATACTATATAGAAAAAAGAATACATTTGAATGAAATTAAAATTCAAATGGGTTTATTATTCACCATGTAAAATAAAGTGGTGTATATCATCAAAACATACCTCAATGAAAGGAGATTGGGACAAAGTCAACTAAGTCGTGTCCGACTTGACTCGTTTGTTCTTTATTTTCCTTAATAATAAACATAAGTTAAGTTATACTTTCTTCAGAACAATTTTCAAGTTTATTATTACTTTTGTTTCACTTATTACCTTTAAATAACAATTAGATAATTATTTGAATTCATATCATACATTTTCCTATGTTCAGAAAAAGAGTAAAAAAATAAACTTTTTATAATTACAAATTGTCCATGTGGTCGAAATTAAATTATCTCTAGAATGATATTAAAGATTTATAGATAATTTATATTATATATATCAGGTATATATGTATTCAGAATAGTTCATAATATTTGGATATAAGAAATGAAATGCACCATTCATGGAGATGGTAAGCCGTACGTACAGATGAATGCAACATTAAATTATTTTTCATATTTAACGGAATGAAAACTAATTGATACATATGCATATTATAATTTCAGTGTAATATTTATGATATATATGTAACATGTGTTCAGTAATTCTTTCCAATATACATTCCAGGTATAACATGAACGAGTCATCTAGCATTGATGGGGCGGAAGTCCCCACTTCCACAAATGAAATTATCATATATATACAATATGAAAATAATAAATGTATGTTGTAAAATAGAAATAAATAATCACATAGGTAAAATAAATATCATAAATATCATTTATAATTACATTTTCATCATAATGGAAACCATGAGTGGTGATAGGGGAAAATCAATCAATCATTATTTCGTGAGGTAGTAGTTTTCCATACACAGAAACAATATGTTGGTATCCATTAGATGTAGGTGTGTATTAGTGTAGTTCAAATACATCTCATAAAAACAACCTAGAATATTGAGATATCTAGGGTTTTATATATGCAAATAATAATTCGGTCATAGGGAGTAAAGAAGGAAAAATAATGGAATTAAACATGATAGACGATGTTACCTCAAATCGAGAAATTTCTTTCTGTTTGAGCTAAAGGGCTCCATTGAATTGTCGTCGCCCTAGGGGAAGGATTCTAGGAGGAATAGAGGGATTTTGGTATATTATTTTTTCATACGTTGGATGATCCAAGGGTGTTGAGAGGTGTGAGTAATGCGTTAGAAGTGGTGTCCATTTATAAGAGGGAGGAGGGGCTATTTAAGAATGTTTGAAATTATTATATTATTATAAAAATATTTTCGAGATTAAAAGGTTCAAAACACATTAATTTATAAAATAGGATGAATAAAATTAAATAAAAGCATCATATAAAAATTGGATAGGTTTTTTTATTTTTTAATCATTGTAATTATTATTTAACCCTTTGTTAAATTATTTATCTTTTGTCGTTCTTATGCTATATTCATATTATATGTTTAATATATTTACTATAAAATTCTAAGCCGCCCAAAATAGATCATTAATAACATTTGTAAAATCATATATTTCATATTGATGAATATTAGATTTTAATACTATTTTATCATTTCATAAAACATTAATTGATTAAAAAACACATTTATGTCAATTTTTATACTATTCATATCATGAATTTTTAAAAAACCATAACAACTTGGTCAATTCAAAAAAATCATTATTTTATATATAAAAAGTCATAATTTTTCATAAAATTCTCCTATGGCATAAAAATTTTCAAAATAAATTTATTATAATATTTATAATCTCATTTATTTAAAACATTCATTAATGAGATAATTATTACATCATCATTGTGTTAGAACTAAATTTTTTAATTAAATTTCTTAAAATTATAAATAAAATTACATGATGTAAGAAATATTTTTAGATTTCTAATGAAAATTTATAACCATAGATATCAATTATATAACCCACATTAATTGTTTTATCAAAATAATACATGTTTTTGATATTTTTATTTTTAATTTAAAAAAAGTTATCAATGTAATTATCTTACCCAGATGGATTAAAAAGACCATATGTTCTTCACATGGATTTTATTGGTTGGACATGATTCATCCAATATGGTTAGGATAAGCGGTAAGGTAATTTTATATTATTATAAAATTATTTTTAGCATGAATTACCCTATTTACCTTTAACGCGGTAAATAAAAATAATGAAATATTATTCACCAAAACATTATTTTCACCCTATTAAACAAAATTTCACATACTAATGAAAACCAGGTATGTTATATTTTTTTAATGCATTTCACAGATGTTCTATGACATCATTTAAATGATAAAATCAAGTTTTTAATTACTATGTTCTGTTTTTCACTATTCATAAAAAATTTTACATTTTAAAAAAATACCTAAAATTAAACAAAAGCTAATTTTGATATTCTGAATTCAAAAAAGATGTCTATTTTACAAAATTAAAAACATAGAAGTTTCATTAATTTATATAATATTCATTTCCACTGTCAAAACTAAAAAGCGTGTGTTTTAAAAGTAAAAACTACCAAAAGATTGACATGTGTTTATGCCCAATTTTCAAGTGAAATTAAATTCAATGACCACTTTTGGAATTAATATAAAAATATAATCCAATTAAAATTTAAAACCATTTAAAAATATAATGCAACCATATAAGTAAATTAGATGAAAATAATGTTTCGACTTAAAATGCATTATTTTTCAATATTCAATATAAAAAAGGACATAATAAGAAAAATACGAAAAATTTACCAGAATTAAATTTTGATATCCATATTCTAAAAAATATATTATTTTGTCAAATTAAACATATAAAGTTGAAAAAAATTGATTTAAAAGGGGATATCCATTAAAAGGAAGTATAACTATCATTTAAAAATATATGAGTTTAAATGATTAAATTTGGATTCATTCAAATTATAAGACTCTAAATTTTATTGGGTAAATGTAAAAACATTTAAAAAACATGTTTAATAATAATATAGGTATTTTTGATCATTACCTCTAATAAGATTGATCAGAGTTAGAAACCATTTAAAATAACTATATTATTATTATTTTCAGTATGACTCAGCATTGTGTGCAACATTAGACTTTAGAGAAACCCATTGTTGCGTGTTGGGAGTAGCATCCAACATAGCATGCCCTTTTATTAAAATTAATATTTAATTCATAAGTATTAATAAATATGAAAATGTCATATTCTTTATTTATTTGGGATGTTACACTAAAAATATCAGATAAAGTAATGAAAGCCTATATTTTCAAAAATTATCTTCTCTAACCTCATGGGATTCCTAAATAATACACGCCTCTGAACATAGTAACCCAAGAATATGCCCAATATATCAATAATGCATCATATTTTGTAAACCCTTGATATAATTCTACTATATAATCGGTTTATTATGTACAAACAAAGATAAATGTGGTGACTAGATTAGGATCACCTCGAACTAAATGGAATTCTATTGGTTATCATAAAGAAATACATCTGGGATTTCACCAAACACAATATTATAATAAAAACATAACAATTGTGTAACATGGGGGGTAATACATCACCAACACACACTTATAGAAGCGGCATGATCTCTCCAACCCTGCTAGTTTCAAGAGTCAATGTTATGAAATTATTACAGAATTGAGTATAAATATAATTTTATGCAACAATTACTCACTGATATTCCTTGAAAAAATATCCCAATAGTTCTTCACAAGACCATGAAGCATTTAAGTCAAAATCTACAACCATATATCTAGAATTGTCTTAAGATAAATATATATAGTTTTCATGGATTTTATTTGTGAATTAGATATTTGTTTTCCACTATCAACTACAAAGCACATTGAATCGTATAATTGGAATTGTTTATTGATGTATAAGAGTGTTGTATGGACCCATGATACCCATTTTACAAAAAAATTACTAATGAGACTCTGTATAATATATTTTTTAATAGATGGAATATATGAAACATGTGGTTTTAGTTACTCTACAGGTGAGACATTCCCATCCCCAACCCAATGGTATCAATTGAATAATTCCATAGGGAAAATCTTCAGAATAACGAGTGGATATTTCATATATCTTTTATCTCATAGGCCAATGATTAGCAGTTTATGGAATGAAACAACATACACCTGATGAAGTATATTAAATAGACCATTGATGATAGAATGGTTCACATATCATCCCAAGACTAGACTAACGTATGAACTATTAGGTGAATTAACATCTCACATTAGATCATATGATAACCATAATATATCCGAAAATATAGACTTTAATCATGGGTCAATCATGTATTGTTTCACCATGAATCTATAAAGAAAATACTATATAAGTTATTATCGACACAATAAATAAAATTTTTTTTTCTAGAAATCTACTCAAGAAAATCAATTGTTGTAAATAATACTAATCTTATATGAACCTTAATAGAAAATAGTTTTGAATAAATACATTCCTTTTTCCAACACCCGACCATATATAGAATAAAAAAGAACAAATCATTTCCTAAGAAAAATAACCCAAACTAATCACAAAAAACTAAATAATATATTCTGTTATAAAAATTACATCCCATATAAATAAGGCCTCCCTTATACAATGGTTATCTATACATTGGAACAAAGACATAAAATGTTTAAAAAATCAGTTCTTCTATATACAAGACAATGAATAGTAATTAAAAAAATTGTATTTTAACTTTTTAGAATTCATCACCTGATTCACCTCCACCCTAATAAAATCATTTCATGAAGCCTCAATAACCCCATCCAAAAAAATATATATAACAACTAATGGGGATGGTTACCATATGATTAGTTGCTTTAAATTCCCCAAACACTCCTTTAATAACATAGAGATTTTTGAATAGTTTTGATTATATATGTTATTATTAGAGACTATACCCCTATTTATAGTGAAAAATAAAATGATTTTGATGAAATGATAGGAATTTGTTTCAAATGGGAATAAAAAAATACTAAATTACCTAAAAAGAAATTTTTGGGAAATGTATATATGAATAATCATTCAACAAACAATTTAATCTACTATATAGTCATATAATTTTTAATAGAATCTTGTCTGGGTGGAATTTATACTACTAGGTCCAAAAATAATAAAATGATTTGATACAAAAAAGAATATTCATGATCCATGTCTCAACATTTTTTCAAAAACACTAATATTGAATCTTATCCCAACCATCCAATATATAAACATTTACTTTAAATATAGTGTGAACCATAATGTCTTCTGAGTTATAAGAAACCTATATATGGTTGGATTGAAACTCATTAGGCCACCTCCAATGGTTTCACTCTATATTTTGATAAATAAATGAACATTCATGATATAAAATTGTAATAATCCAATAAATAGAGAATCTATAAATTCATAGAGTAATCAATATCTTAATAATGGGTCACCATAAATTATCATTCCAATGTTAGAGTGGGATTAAATATCAATGTTCTGAACATCCATTCATTATAAATGATAAGTGACCCACCCTGTCAAAATCAATTGGAATTACTAATAAACATGAATTAGGTAAGCTAATAATACATAAGCATCACTACCCAACATGGTTAATGATTTATCCCTATTTTAATTTTATTGTATCACATGGAATCACATTGTGAGTGTTGAAGGTATATGTTATTATAGAATAAATATTTTTAGTGTCTTAATATATGGGAAAATATACATAAAATATGGCATACCACAAGTGGAAGAAAAACTAAATAAACCAGCTCAATTAATTTCTGATTTACCACAATCATCAATTCTCGGGAGGATGATATAGTACTAATGATTTTATCTAAGTAGGTTATACATAATTGAGAAAAATATAATATATTTATTCTATTAAAATATTAATGATATCAATTATAGATAATTTTACACAACTCACATGCTCCATATGGATGAGGTTTGATAGAAATTTCAACCTCATGGTGATAGTTGAACCACTTGATCAACTCACAATGATGTGATTCCACCAATCATTAGTGGGTAGATAATGCACCACATGAATGTCTCATAGGGTGGATGAGTTACCACTAATAACACATTGGGGATGATCTGTGACCATGAAGTCACTATATGGAATCAATTATTATCCCATGTAATGTATTTAAAACACTTGGTTGTGGGGAGGTGAATCACATATGGTTTAAAAAACACCCAAATTTATGAAATAATTTCTACTCTATCCAGCTTAAGTATTTAAAATCATGTTACTATTTACAATATAAATAGATGTAATTGGTTCCACCAAACATAGTGTTTCATATTTAATACCTAATATAACTAAAAAAATATCACACAATTCCCAACATGGATTAACATTGATGCTTGGAATATAATACTTGTTGTTTTTGGATTTTACCATGTCATATTCTATCGCCTAATAATTTTAAAATTAATCAAATTGGGTTGAATATTTTTTATCCTAGAATCATTATAAAAATATTAAAAAAGTTTTAATTTTCTATTTTATATATTTAAATTAAATATACTTCTAGATGCTTCTTTATACTGACTCCCATGAGTTCTCATCACCTCATCTGGGCTTCGTAGAAGATCTGTAGGAGTCACCAAATATCACTACATCAACAAAGTTAAATTTAAAAACTCAATCATATATTGTTTAATAGATATAAAATATTAATGATAATATTTGTAAAATATGTTCTCAAAATTAACCCTTCCTTACTGTGATTATTCAAAAACTATACAGTTTTATTCTGACAACAAAAACATTAAGGTTCTACTCTAGTAAAATTTACCACATGGACATAAATATTTCTCTAAAACATTATCTTATATTTCTTTCTCATATATCTATAGTGTTGTGCGTGACCTAACATATATATATACCATCCTATTCTACCTCTTATATATTTTCTTCTATTTAATATTCTCTTTTTGATACTCATATATTATTATTCTTATTATTGTATATGATTATTCTTCATTTTTGTGATATATATAGGTTCTATTTGAACCAAATCTGTTTATTTTTACTCAATCATTATTGTGGAGACATTTTTTCTCTTGGATAATACACTCACACTGACAACTAACTCTCTCAAATCATATAAATTAACATTCCCACTCGTTCTTTTTTGGGGTCCTCATAAAATTCTAATATTTAAAATATATTAGAAATTTTATTAAAATTAAAAATAAACATGATTTCATGAAACATAATCCACTAATTATTTTCATTTCGAAACTACATTCTGCATCAAAATATTAATAATGTTCTTTATTTTATTTTTGATTTACCCAATTGTGCAATTTTTTACTTTTCATTTATTAGTATCGGTTTATCTTGTTAAAAATTTATTCCTCATGAAATAAAAATTAATAATAAGAATGGGATTGTTAAAAATAAATTAGTATCTAGAAACATGTTTATTTTTTATAGCATCATGAGATCTTATATGAAAATAAACATGTAACACAATCATGGATATGTACACAACTTCTATAATAGTAGTCTTTTATTCATATTTTCGCCCTAATATTGTACCAAAAAAAATAATTTTTTTATAAAATAATGAATCATAAAATAATAGCATTTATATAATCGTTTTATATTTTAATATGGAATTTTTCATTCTAAAACACATTTTAGATTACCATAATTTCTTCACTTTGATGTTGTTATTCAAAAACATTGTGATTAGAAAATAAAAAAACTATATCAATTAAACCAATAATGGGGGGAGAGTGTGTGTCAGTGATATATTTTTTTTAACTTAAATATATAAAAACATTCAATGCCTTTTAATGATCTATAAAATTAGAAAAAAAAAAATATTCACCCTTCAATAGCATCAAAAGTATTTATAGTGTATACTACTCAATATAATTATATAGTCAAGGGAATTTATTGGAAATAATATAATACTACATAATCCACTAGAAAATTATACTTTTGTGGGGATAAAATAGTTTCAAATTATAACATCTCAACATTTTAAGAATGAAAAACTATGATTGATATCAAACATGATATTCCACATCATGATTAAAATAACATCAAAATATAATTATGATATACTTATAACATAGCTATTTGAATGGCCAGAACGGGCATGATTCATTGAATTATGAATATTATGTTTCTAAATTTATAAATAATTTATATTTTGGTGCCAAATTAATTATAAATTAATTTAAACCATATTTAAATTAAATGTGAATGTTTTTCTTAAAAACTAATTAAATTTCCACAATAGTGATTTATAAAAAATAGAAATTCAATAATGTTGGATTATATTTATGATATATATAGAATATATTTTATCTAAAGTGTAGCATTCATTTTATGTTAATTCATGATATGATATAAGAATAAATACAATTTAATATATAAAAGAATCAGTTTTTCTAAAAAATAATATTTCCTACCTTTTGATATTGGAGTTTTTTTAATTTTAGTTTTTTACAATTTTATTAATTATATTTGAATATATAAACTTCTTATTTAGAATCTTAATATCTGAATTTATTTTGGCTGAATTTCTATTATGTTTTTAATAAGGTTCATGTTTTAATGAATATAAACATTATTTCATTTTTAATTGAAACTCCTATTTCTACAAATTTATTTATAGTGAAAAATTTTAAATTTCAATAGTAATAAAGTATAATTATATAATTTTGTATTATTTTTCCAAATTTTTATCATTTCTATCAATTTTTCATTCCAATTGGATTAATTATTAATTAATTTCTCAAATTTTGTTTTTTTGAATTTTTAAAAAATGACACCATATTTTGAAACAGGTGTTACAACTTTAGTAAATAGGTTCATTTTGTTTCATGAAAATACGAGCTGTAATTTTTTTAATATTTTTTTTACCAGGTTTAAGGATAAATCATGTAATTAAATTTAAATATAATATTATAAATATTATACAATTAACCCCATAGAGGTCATAATTTTATTGGATGATTTTTTATAACAATATCATCATTAGGATGAAACTATATGCATTTAAATTAACTTTGATGATGGTAATACATTTATATTATTAAATTCAATGAAAAGTAAATTTTGTAATGCATTTGATTATAACAAGTGAAATATTTCTAATATGGGGTTAAGTAATGAATTTGAATGAATATAAATAGTATTTTAAAATGTAAAATTTTTATATTTATAATGATAATTTATTTTGAATTTTTAATGAATAAATAATAAAAATAATTTCTTGCATAATAATGGTACATAAATTTTTTTAATTAAAGTTAATATTAAATAAATGATATTAAAAATGAAAAATGAAATGTAATTTATGATTATTAATGTCAAAAATTTATGAACATTAAATTTACATGTAAGTAATGTTTTATAAGTATTTTTTAGGATTTATATTTTTTAGGATATTTTTTATGGTGTCACGTAATAAATAGTCTTTAAATTTTCATTATTGATATTTTAAAATAAATCTTAGTTTAATATATTATATAATATTTATAAAAATACAATTATTTAGCTATATTATTCATATATATAATAATATATCATAATTTATTCATTTATTGTTTGTTTATCATTTTATATTACTTATTTTAGCCCCCAAATTGTTAACTATATCGTATCATTGTAAGAACTATAAATCATAAAAAATGGATAAAACAAAATGTTAACGATTAAAAAATATTTACAACATGAAAATTTTATATTTTATGAACTTATTTTGAGACAGTATCATCTTATATTCGAAATAAAAAAATTGGATCCATTTAGAATAAACAATTAGTTTATGCTAATTTGATAATTGGATATTTTTTAAGAGTTCCCCTCCCCTCTCCCATAAATGAAAATAAATTATTCTCATTTCAATACACATAACAACCTATTTGGTTCTTAAAATATCTTTGAAAGTCTATTCATATAATCCATCCCCACATCCTTAATATCTTAGTTTAAGTAGAACACCACCATTAGAATTATTAAGGCATTAAGAAATGGAAGAGGTCTCAGAAAAAGGTTCTGTTTTTATTAAAGTGTATCTGTTTTATTTCATCTTTTACTTCATTAAAATATTCATAAACCCTGATGAAATAATAATTACAGTGTCATAAATATATTTATATCTTATTATGTAAATATCATCACCCAAATCTACATCTACATTCATCAAATGGCAAAAGAATTGTTGTTTCTGTGAACAAAGAAATATTGCCTTCCATATCGGCATAATTCAACTTCCCTCACCATCTACCAATACTAATTTTAATGGTAAAATAAATATTTATATATGAAACTAATGAAATATATATCATTATCAAACAATAAATTATCATTTATGTTCTTACCTTTTCATGAACATAAAAATGATAACGTCATTTATGTGTATGTGTGAACTATCACATCTACAAAGCGATTTGATTCACCATTCATCTCAACATTACATGGATGATATATATAAGTATATAAAAATAATTAATATTATATTAATGATAATATGATAACTATAAAAAAATGATAATTCATCCTACTTTCTTTCCATAATAATCACTAAAATGTAAAAAAAATTCTCATTTATACGTACCACATACCATATCCATGATTACAACATTGTTCCTTTTTTATAACCATAAATAAACTGTTTTATTTTAATGTATTATTGATCTAAAAAATAGATTATTATATCAAGAATATTATTTTTGGGATGATGGTCTAATAAAAACTTGGAAAAAGTTATAAATAAACTAAATAATTAACATTATTTTATTATTCAGCAAGGCAATCGATATATATGACAATTCAAACTTGTCACAACCAATCCATAGGGCCCGTGTTGTTACTACCCCAATCTCGCCTTCCATAAGATAGGGGCCAGAAACTAGCACCAAAGGCGTAAATCCTGATAAAAAAGGTAGGAATTGCCTTTATAAAATTAAACAATCACAACAGAGTACGCAATAGAAGATAACACTAAGTAATAATGAATACAAAAGTAAGTGCTCAAAGGAATGGGGCCAGAAATACAAGCCCTACAGTAAGTACGATACAACTAAAAAGATTAATACAACTATAGTAAAGTAAAACAGAAACCACTAAGGAATCCTATGGGAATCCCACCTGAAGGGTGGGTATAGATTGCCTCTTTAGCACCTCGGGTCCAGCTGTCCGCTCCATGTACGTCTCACCATGTGGTCCACCTCCGGGTACCATACAGCTCCACATGCCTCCACCTCGATCAGTGTTTTCTATTTTCTTCATCCAACATAATGTAGTATTGTCATAGCCCATGTAGGAGTGAGTATATGATACTCATTAGGGACCCCAAGACCCCCGATGGTCTCCCAGAATCCACGAAGGATAAACCACAGAAGAAAGATACAATCACAAATTATCAACCATCTTTACTTAGGTATATTCCCATACATATACCTAAGTCATCAATCCCAGTTCGGCTCCAACTCTCGAGCCCAATAAAAAACCTTTCCAAATATGAAAGAAGTCATTCACATCGATGATAATGATTGAATGTCAAGACTCAGCTCACACAAGTATACATCTTTCATATTGCGATAGAGATGATAAGATTTAGTCACTGATACATCTAAGCTGTTGGACCCATGTAAGATACTAGACCAGGTAAGCTGTCAGACCCACGTACGATACTAGACCTGCTAATCTATCGAACCCACTCTGTATATAAGTATTGAAGTCAAAATGTGAGACCCACTAAGGATAAAAGTTCAGTAGTCATCGCTGTCAAACCCACAAAGTATTCTAGTACAGTTTTCGTCGCAATTGAACCCATGGAGGGTTCTAGTAGAGTAGTCATCGCTGTCGAACCCATGGAGGATTCAGTCCAGTCTCGTTGCTATCGAATCCACAGAGGATTCAGTCAAGTCTCATTGTTGTCAAACCCACGAAGGATTCAGTCCAGTCTCATTACTGTCGAACCCATGGAGGATTCAGTATAGTATTGTTGCTGTCGAATCCATGGAGGATTCAGTCCAGTCTCATTTCTGTCGAACACATGGAGGATTCAGTCTAGTCTCATTGTTGTCACAGCCACATACCCACTTAGTATAAAAGTACAAAAGTCAAACAGTCAGACCCACTTAGGATACGAGTACAGTAGTCATTGCTGTCAAACCCACTCAATATACAAGTACAGAAGTCAAGCTGTTGGACCCACTTAGGATACAAGTACAGTAGTCATCGTTGTCGAACCCACAGAGGATTCCAGTATAGTTATCCTCACTGTCAAGCCCACAGAGGATTCTAGTACAGCTGTTGTCGCTACCGAACCCATGAAGGATTTAGTCCAGTCTCGTTACTATCAAACACACAGAGGATTCTGTCCAGTCTCATTGCTGTCGAACCCATGAAAGATTCATTCCAGTCTCATTGATGTCGAACCCACAGAGGATTTAGTCTAGTCTCATTATTGTCTAACCCATGGAGGACTCAGTCCAGTCTCGTTGTTGTCGAACCCATAGAGGATTCAGTCCAGTCTCATTGTTGTCACAGCCAGCTCTAGGGTTCCCACACACTGCACGCTCGAATCCAGGAGGTTCTGATCCTCAATCAAATGGTTCGATACATAAACTATAACAAAGTCTTGAGTTGATGTATCTCGAAGTTCTGTCTCATCATAAGGAACCCAACGGGACAAACTGCGCGTCAATCGGACATCCGGTCTGAGAATTATTAGATTTTCCGTTCAAGGGGCCTGGTTGGATTTCAGATACAATCCAACCCGGCCTACTCCAATCTCATCTGAATCATGTGTGGAGTATACTAAAAGGAATTTCTCATCAAAATTAATCCAACTTAGTTGACGACACGTCAATCAGACATCTGTTCCTTATGTTATATGTGTTCCTGCTCCAAGGGCCCGGTTGGTTTCGAGTTCGATCCAACCCAGCCGTACCCAAACATTGCCAAAACCTTGTGTGTAATATACCAAAACGACCATATCAGTCAAAGGAATCTTACTCAATATACTATGCATCATTCGGAGGTCTGTATCTCTTGTTATGGGTGAAATACTACAATGGGTCCGAAGAGGGTGGGGTTTGGGTCTGGTCCGACCCGGCCCAACCCGCCCTGGGTCGGCCCGAACCTGGGCGACCCAACTCGGGTCCGGGTCTGGCCCAGTATGGAATTTCCTGGCCCAGCCTAGCTGGCGCGGCCTAGCCTGGTAGGGTGCGGAACGGCAAGCAGGGTGAGCGGACTGGTGGGAGCGACCCCCAGTTTTCCGAAAACGGTGGCGCCGAGCGTCGCCCCACTCCTATCCGGCCGGCTGAAGCCGTCCGGTCTTCCTGGAATGAGCGACAGGCATGGGTTGGATGCGGTTCCACAAACGCGACGCCCTCCTAACATCGCGGGGTCTTCCCAGCCCGGCTGGCCACCTGCCATATGGTTCGCCGCCGAACGGCCGGCGGAACACGGGCAACGGTCCTCCGCAGCGTAACGACCTCATGGCGTCGCGATTTCTTCAGTTCATCTAGCTTTAGCCAGCTGGTTCTTCGTCGGCCGAGCATCCCATGGTTGAGGGTCGCGGTCATTCACTCTCTGCACAACACCTGGTGTCATGGTCATCTTCGGGCCGGCGCGCGACCGTCGTTGCCGCCGCCACCTTCGGTAGTCGCTGCCCCCAATCATCGCCAGCTCCGGTCACTGCCACCTCATCCAACACGGTCTCCATCGCAAATAAAAAAACTACAAAGGTTTGTCCGGCCGTGTTCATTCGCCCAGTTCCCTCCACGTTAGGCGGTATCAAATGGCCATAGACAATCACTTTCATTCAACAAGAATGAATGTATAATTTACTCAAATTAAATTATACAAACACCCTACCTCGAATTAAGGTTCGTTCGTAGATTGAGTCACGGGGAGGCGGTGTCAACTCGTTGAAGTCGGGGAAGGAGTTGAGGATGGAGCATTGTCGGCATTGCTTGCAGGTGGCTCTTTCTCCTTTGACTTGGCCAAAGATCTAAAAATATGATCATTGTTCTTCGACAGTTCTTTGTTGGAAGGACACTATTCTTCTTCGAGAGAAGAACTCTATTCTTAATTTTCTAGAGCTTACCAAACACAAAAAGTGCCAACAAAAATAATAGCCTAAGATATTATTTTATTCTCCCATGATTTTTTTCAAATTAATTTAAAAATTAGAGGATCCAAAAATAAATGTTAATTAATTGATGGTGTATTGGCACATTAATGAGAGGTGGGTGGAATGTGGAGAGGATCCACCATTAAGAGAGAGGAGTTGTCAAAAATTAAATAATGGTGTAAATGGGGAGTTTAAGGGAGTTGAGGGTAGGTGAAAGAGTTTGGGTTTGCGTGGACCCCAACAAAATAAATCCTCTCATTGGTGGTAGTGGGGGGTGTGGGCCTCACCTCCAACTCCCTTTTGGAGATTATAACCACCCACCAAATAAAAATATCTAACTCAAATTTTTATTTATTTTTTGAAACAAAACCCAAATATTAACTTCTGCTCCTAATAAAAAGTAACTACAGTAAAGGTCCCCTTAAGCAAATATCAGTGCTGTGTGTTCATCGGTTTCCTTGGATTTCAATTTCGAGCACTGGTTCAAAAGATAGAAAAAACCCGCTCGTACCTTTACTGAACGTAGCCGAACAAAACTTCAAAATTTGATTCTGGGAACACCGGGGCTCGGAATCAGGTGTCGTCCGAAACCGCAGACTCGTAAAATTACAAAGTATTTATTAAAAAAATATCCTTGAATTTTCTGGGTCTTTACATAACCCCCACATAAGGTCATTACATCCCTATAAAGCAACATCATACACTAGGGAAACAAAAGTGAGTACTGAGCATGCATCTGAGCCTCCCACTCTCATGTACTCTCCTGGAGGTTCCCGTGCTCCCACTGAATGCGCACCAGAGGAATCGGCCATCCACATAGGATCTGTTCCTGTCAATCCTCGATCTCCACCGGGACCTCCATGACTTTCACCCTGTTATCGATGTCCATCTCCCCATAGTCGATGATGTGGGACGAAACATGCACGTATCTCCTCGGTTGAGATACGTGGAAGACGTCATGCACCCGGTGCAACTGAGGTCGAAGGGCCAGGCTGTAAGCCACCTCGCCTACTCTACTGAGGAAATGGAAATGCTTGAAGAATTGCGGAGATAACTTGCCGCCCCTGCCAAATCTCTATAGACCTCATCAAGGTGAACCCCATAAAAAATGGTCTCCATAACCGAACTCCAGTGATCAATGTCTCCTATCAACATAGGACTTCTATCTGCTTTGTGCAGTCTTCACCCACTTCTGGATGACCTGCACTATCTCTGTCGTAGCCTTAACTATCTCTATTCCTGCAAGTGTTATCTCCCCTGGGTCAGTCCAGTACATATGTGATCTTCATGGTCAGTCGTATAGTGACTCGTAAGGGGCCATCCTGATGGTGGAGTGGTAACTGTGAGGGATTGCAGAAAGGCTGCTCTATCCCTAACCACCAAGGATATCTATAACACAGCCAGCTACTCTATCAACTCTCCTATCAGCTGAATTTCTAATCTCCTTATAAGAGCATCTACTACATCGTTCCCCTTCCCAGGAGTATATACTATCTCAAATTCATAGTCCCAGAGGAACTCAAGTCAACGTCGTCGTCTCAGGTCTAGGTCCTTATATGAGAAGACACACCGGAGACATTTGAGATTAGAGTAAATCATAAACTGTTCCCTCAAAAAACTATGGGTGTGACTAGCCATTTGTAATGAACTCAACTACACCCGTTTTCGCTTACGTCCTACAAGAGCTGCTAAGATTTCTCCTTTGCCAAAAAGAGAAATATGGTCTCATCCCCTGGATGACCTGTGTTCTTTGCCTAATACAGTCAATCCTGACATGAACAGTACTACTTAATGCCATGGATGACATTGTAAGGACTCGGCACTACTATTAAGAGATCCAACATTTACTCTCACCTCTAAGGGTGGAGTCACACTGTCGGCAGCAGTGTGTGGTCACTGGGTCTCCTCCAATAGGAATCTAGAATGTGAGGTTCATGTCAACAGTTTTAACCAGAACCTTTCAATATCAACCATAAAAAATGGTAGGAAATCAAAAATAAAATGTACAAGTGTCTTTTATTACAGCAGCTCAAACTACATAGACACAAAGAAACCAAAAACAACGACATAAACAAAGTTAGAATCATTATGAACAAAAGTCTCTATGCCGGGAGATAGTCCCGCTCCTGTCCACCTTCTCCTGGAGCACTATGGTCGTAGGCCTAAACTGCATGATGCTGAGCTCTACCCTGTCCACCATTTTCCTACTGTCAGGGTGGACCTTCTGGTGGTGGTGGTGGTAGGGCCTCGAAATGTCATCCACTAATTACTGCTCGGCCAACTCATCTGCCTCGTCCACTTGATCCTGGGGGACCACCACGGTCAAACATCTACCTCTTCCTGGGAGGTCCCTCTACCGCCTTCTGCTCATCTGCAGGGCGGGTCGGGTAGTCTAGAGCCATGTGATCCTGCTCGACGCATGCATATCACTGCCTGCTCCTCAAATAGCTGGCTCTATTTTGTGTGCCCCACACAACCGAACCTGTATCCTAAGATCGCCCACCTGATGACCTGGTCCTCTTGGACCTCTGCATCAACTGTCTACTACCGGATGTAGAAAAATCTGTTATCTGTCGTCAAATGAAGGGTCTCTCCACTCGTTACTGCTCAGTGAGAAAAAACTCTCCACTAGAAGGGCTCTCTTCAGCAGCCCCGCCTGCGTCGTGATGTTGAGGGAGATCATCGAAGCCCGGATCTAATGAGTGAGTCCCTTCTCGAAGGTCCGTGCTCGGAAGAATGGGTCTTGTTCTATATTTGTAGAGTACTGTGAGAGGTCACTGAACCTCACTGAGTGCTAAGTTGTTGTCATGTTGCTCTGCTACAGATGAAGTAACTTCTGAATCCGCACAGCACGAAGGGTGACTGGTACAAACTCTGCCCAGAATAGGCTCTCGATGTCTTTTCAGAGTAGTGATGCCTCATCATTCACTTGCAGCATGAGGCTCAACCATCTGCCTGCTGCTGCATGCAGGAGACTCACTGTATGGATCACCATGATTTCGACCGGTGACCCTACCAATATGAAAACTCTAATGACTGCCTCCAGCCAATCCTCAGATGCTTGGGGGTCTGTCTCTCCCTGGAACATGGGCGGCCTCTATCGCTGGGACTCGTGAAATGCACTCAGGCAGCATTCACTCTCTGCTGTAGGAGCTGGTGGTTTTGGTGGCCCAACGGGTAGTGGTACCGTTGGTGCCTCCGCTGTGATGGGGCCCTGCATTGAGGCCTGGTCGCACGGTGGGCTACCATCTTGTACGTAACTCAGAACCCTAGTTGGTTGCTTTCATGGGGCCATCCTAAAAGGAAACAGGTGCACCATGGTCAAACAGTATACCTGGTGATCTAACTCAATGTAATCACAAAGAAAACTCTTGAAACACACATGCAATCAGGGTTTTGTTGCACTGAGTTGGAAATCAGAGGTCCGGGTCCTGGTGTATGGATACGTCGGCTCCTGCACTAACACTGGACTCCCTGGACTAAAAATCACACTCAATACTCATAATATTATTTCTTCACACACAAAAATTATTAGATTCCTGAGTTCTGTGGTAGAACCGACTCCTCTGATACTAATTTATCACGTCCTGTCCTCAGGGCCCGTGCCGTGAATAACCCAATCCCGCCTTCCATAGGCCAGTGGTTGGCGACTAGCACCAAAGGAGTAAATCATAATAAAAAGGGAAGGTGTTGCCTTTATAAAAGTAAAAAAACACAATAGAGAACGCAAAATAAGATAACACTAAGTAATAATGAATACAAAAGTAAGTGCTGAAGGGAATGGGGCCGGAAATACAAGCCCTACAGTAAGTACAATACAACTGAAAAGCTTGTACAACTGCAGTAATGTAAAACTTCAACCACTGAGTCGTCCTCTAGGAATCCCACCATAAGGGAGGGTATAGATGGCCTCCTCAGCACCTCGGGTCTGGTCGTCCGCTCTGTGTACATCTTGACAAGTGGTCCACCTCCGGGTACCGTTCAACTCCCCAAGCCTCCACCTCGATCAGTGTTGTCTGTCGTCTGCATCCAACACAATGTATTGCGGGCATATCCCAGGCAGGGGTGAGTATACGATACTCAGTAGGGACCATGAGACCCCCGAAGGTCTCCCAGAATCCACAAAGGATAAACCACAGAAGAAATATACAATGACGAAGTATCAAAAAACTCTACTTATGTATATTCCCATATATATACCTATGTCATCAATCCCATTTCAGATCTAACTCTCAAGCCCAAGCACAACCCAGTCCACACAGGAAAGAAGTCAATCACATCGATGATAATGATTGAAATTTAAGACTCATCTCACACAGTTATACATCTTTTAGATTGCGATAGATATGATCAAATGTTGTCACTAATTTATCTAAGCTGTTGGACCCACATAGGATACTAGACCAGCTAAGATGTCTGAACCATATAGGATACTAGACCAGCTACTCTGTCAGACCCACTCAGGATACAAGTACAGAAGCCAAACTGTCAGACCCACTTAGGATACAAGTACAGTAGTTATCAATGTCGAACCCACAGAGGATTCCAGTATAGTTTTCGATGCTGCCGAACCCATGGAGGATTCCAGTACAGTATTCATTGCTATCGATCCCACGGAGGATTCAGTATAGTCTCATTGTTGTCGAACCCACAGAGGATTCAGTCCAGTCTCATTGCTATCGAACCCACAGAGGATTCAATCCAGCCTCATTGTTGTCAAACCCATGGAGGATTCAGTCCAGTCTCCTTGATGTCAAACCCATGGAGGATTCAGTCTAGTCTCATTGCTATAAAACACACGGAGGATTCAGTCCAGTCTCCTTGGTGTCGAATCCCTGGAGGATTTAGTCCAGTCTCCTTACTGTCGAACCCTCGGAGGATTCAGTCCAGTCTCATTGATGTCGTAGCCAGCTCTAGGGTTCCTGCACACTGCACGCTCGAATCCAGGAGGGTCCAATCCTCGAGAAAAGGGGTCGATACATAAACTATCATAGATTCTTATTTTTATGTATCCCGAAGTTTTGTCTCATCATAAGGAACCCAAAGTGACAGACGATGCGTCAATCAGACACCTAGTTTGAGAGTTATTTACTTTTTCGTTCCAGGGGCCCGGTTGGACTTTGGGTACAATCCAACCCAACCATACTTCAATCTCATCCTAATCCCATCTGGAGTATACCAAAAGGATCTTCTCCTCAAAATTAAACCAACGTAGTTGACGGCACGTCAATCAGATGTCCGGTCCTAATGTTATAAGTGTTTCTGCTCTGAGGGTCTGGTTGGTTTCGAGTTCGAACCAACCTGGCCATACCCAAAATTTTCCAAAACCGTGAGTGTAATAAAACGAAAGTACCGAATTGATCAATGAAATCATATGCAACTAACGGTGCATCAGTCGGAGGTCAATAGCTCCGGTAATGGGCGAAATACTAAAATGGGTCCGAAGAGGAGGGGGGTTTGGATCCTGTCTGACCCGGCCCCACCGGAACTAGGTCGACCCAACCCGGGTTTGGGTCCGGACTAATAGGGTGCGGCCCGGCCTAGTGGCGGTGTCCCGGTGTGGACTGGCCCAGAGGTGTGTGGCTCCGCCAGCTGGCCGAGTGGACAAGGGGGCGTAACCCCCGTTTTTCCAAAACAGTGGCACCAAGCGGCGTCGCCCTCCTGTCCGGCCGGCCGAAGCTGGCCAGTCTTCCTGACGCAAGCGGCCTGTACAGGCGAGCCACTATTCCACCAGCACGGCACCCTCCTGGCACCACGGGGTCTTCCCAGCCTGGCCAGCCAGTTCACACCCTGAGCGGCCTGTGTAACGCAGGTTGCGGTCCTCCGCAGCATGACGCCCTTGTGGCGTCATGGTTTCTTCGGTCCGGACGTCTTTAACCGGCCGGTTCTTCGTCGATTGGGCGGCCTGCGGTTGTGGGTCATAGAATTTCCCTTCCTATGCATCACCCGGTGTTTTGGTCCTCTTCGGGCCGGTGCACGGCTGCGGTTGCCACTGCCTCCCTTGGTCGTCTCCGCCCCCCGATCTTCGCCAACTCCGGTCGCCACCACCTCTTCTAACACAAACTCCATCACAAATAAAATGAAACTACCGAGGTTCTTCAGGCCTTGTTTGTTTGGCACGCGCCCTCCATGTTAGGGGTATCAATTGTCCATATACGGACACTTGCATTCAACAAGAATGAAGGTATAATTTACTCAAATTAAATTATACAAAAACCATACCTTGAATTAAGGTTCGTTCGTAGACGGAGTCACGGGGAGGCTGAGTTAACTCATTGATATTGGGGAAGAAAGTGATGAGGATGGCGCATCGTTGGCGTTCTTTGTGGGTGGATCCTTTTCCTTTGACTTCGCCGAAGATCGAAGGAGATAATCATCATTATTCGGTGGTTCTTCATTGGAAGGACAGTGTTCTTTGTCGAGATATGAACTCTATTCTTAATTTTCTAGAGCTTCCCCAACATAACAAGTGCCAACAAAAATAATATCCTAAGTTATTATTTTATTCTCCCATGATTTTTTTCAAATTTATTTAAAAATTAGAGGAGCCAAAATTAAATGTTAATTAATTAATGGCGTATTGGTACATTCAGGCGAGGATGGTGGAATGTGGAGAGGCTCTACCATTAAGAGAGAGGATTTGTAAAAATTTAATAAAGGTGTTAATGGGAAGTTTAGGGGAGTTGAGGGGAGGTGAAAATGTTTGGGTTCGCGTGGACCCACCACACTAAATCCTCTCATGGGTGGTTGTGGGGGTTGTGGGCCCCACCCTCAACTCCCTTTTGGAGATTATAACCACCCACCAAATAAAAATATCTAACTCATATTTTTTTTTATTTTTAGCTCCAAACCCCAAAAATTAACTTCTCTTCATGATAAAACGCAACTACGGTAAAGGTCCCCTTAAGAGAATACTTGCACTATGAGTTCATCGGTGTCCTCAGATTTTAATTCTGAGCACTGGTTCAAATGATAGAAAAAATGCTCTCGTACGTTTACTGAACGTACCCGAACAAAACTACAAAAACTTATTATGGGCACACCGGGCCTCGATACTAGGTGCCGTTAGAAACCGAAGTCTTGTAAATTCCAAAGTATTTAAGAAAAAAATTTCCTTGAAATTTCCAGGTCATTAAAAAACTCATTGTAAGGGACTTCATCTCAATATCAATTTGTTGAGGAAAATTTTTATGTTATACACCAACCCATTTTTATGAGGTTAATATAAAGCCACATTGATGTATAATATCATGAATTTATTTATTATCATGTTATTTAATTTTTTTAAATGTAATTAATTCATGTATTATATGATTTAAATTTTCAAAGTGGTATGGGACCATTTGAATGTATAAAGATTCGATTATCAAAACAATTTTACCCTCTAAATTTTACTGATACAATTATAAATATATTGATATAAAATTATTATGATGGAGATATTTTATCTATTTTTATTCTCATTATAATGTTTAAAAAACGAATCTTTTTATGAGTTTTATAAGAAACATTTTTAAAAATGAAAGAAGGAATGATCTATTCTTAAATTACCCAATGAAAAAGAATTTTTCACCACCATGGAAATTATTTAATTTTTGGCATGATTTTTACAATTTAATGTCACATTAAATGAAAACAACATATTTTTATTTTGGATATTTTTGTATTGAATTTTGTTTTACAAAATGAAAGTTTATTGTGTGTTTAAAATGGTTTTTTCAAACATAATGGAATTTGAATATATGAATGTGATATTGGAAACCTTTTTAAATGGGAATATTAAATAATTATATTTTTTATTACATGTCATATTTATTTATCATTATAAAGGATGAGAGTACCTAGATTGTGTCAGGTGTTCCCTTAATAGATTAAACTACTTGTGCACCTAGATAGTTCTGCAATGTATTGGGAAATATTGAAATGAATGTTTATTGTATGTTTATTCCATTTCCAATAGTTTTATATGATGATCTACCATGTAACTTACCTGAATTTTCTAGGCTTGTTAATGATTTTTATGGGATATGTTTTTTTCTTGATAAAAAAACAAATGATTATTTGTAATTAATGATATTTAAATTAATGAGAAAAAATTTATTTTTTGAAGGACTGTGATTCTTAAGGAATTTCTCGTTTTACTATAATAAAAATTTCATTTATATTTATGTCTTTTACTAATTATTTTTTCTCATACCATGTTATTAAATTTTTTTATGGATCTTAATTTTTTATGGAGAAATAATGCTTCATGATTAATATATGTAAGATGTCTCTTGAATAGAAATGTATTTTATTTTAAAAGGGTTTAATTTAGTGATAAAATTGATATTGATTATAAATGTCCACTTATAATGTTTGATTTTACTATTTAATATTTTTTCCAAAATCTCTAAAACTCTATACCAAAAAGATTATTGGGAAATGAATTTTATTTCTATTTAAAAACAAATATAATATATAATGATTAATGATGTTTTCATATAGTTGGTATAAGCATTAGGTTTAGTCAATTCTAGAGATTGTGATGTTTCTTTAAGAGTTATGGATATCGTCATGGGTTTACAATTTTAGGATTGATCATAAGATCAATGTCTTAAAAACCCATTTCCCATCCTTTATTTAAGAAATTCCAATGCGACTAATGGTATTTTTGGATAAATTTATTTTTTAGGTAATTTGGTGTTATTACTTTTTGTGATGAAAAATGATTGGAATTAAATAATATTCGAGGTAAAACCATGAAAGGTAATTTTTAGGATATTTTTTATATTAAATATAAATTAATAATAACATTGTTTTTATAAAAATGGAAACCAATGATAAGGGTGACAACCCATCGCGTACGGAAAGGCCATGAGAATCGAACCTACAACCGAACAACAACAAGTGTTTGTTTCCTAAAACTGGATAAATTATAATAATGGAATAATTACTTAGGTACTATGTGATGAATGCTATTTCTGAAGACATTTTATATTTTAGGAATCCAATATGATCAATGTAAATAGAATAATATTGTGATTTATTGGTAAAATAAATATTTAAATATATTTTTTGAAAATATATGAATTCATTGTTGATTTTTGATGATTTAGGATATTTATTGAAATGGTTAGAATATCTTCAATATTAAAAGTGTAATTGATTTTTGTTATCACACATCAAAAGTAAATATTGTTATGAGGAGATAATTCAAAAAAATTATCATTGAAGCTTATGTGGTCAAATATATTTTGGGTTTCAATATTAGTCTATATTATTTTTGTGTAACTATGATGAAATTTTAGTGATATATATTGAACGTTTGTTATTACAGTTGAATTTTGTAGATTTTTGTAGTTTTTCTTCCAAAAAAAGTTTATTAGTTTTAAATAATTATTTTATCTTATCCAAAAAAATTTGGTTTTGGATAATGATTCATTATAGGATTAAGATATAGTTATTATTTTGTAGATTATGTGATTCTATATAAGTTTATTCTAGTTCCTTATGCATTAAAATTTCTTTTTAAATACTCATCATTTGGAAAAAAAAAGTTGAGTTTGTGGAGGAAATTGATTAAATGGTTAAACTATACTTTTCAAGTAAGTATATATCCTTATGTAATTAGTCAAATATGTACATAATTTCCTAAAACTTATGAAAGGGGTCTTAAAATAAAAATGTTATCAGTTTAATTTTCTTACTATGTAGTAAATTTCCTTTTATCCCACCACATATTTATGTTTTTCAGACTATTAACATTTTCCAGACATTGTTATCTATCCATCTCCACCATATCATGATATTTATTATTCTCTTCCATACCAATCTTTTCCTATATTGAGCCTTATTATGTGTTATCTCATGGGACCTTCATACTTCTCTATCATTATTTTAATGTTTATGTGTCATTAATTATTTTACCAACGTGGGTTTTAAAAAAGTTATTCTAGATAGTCGAACCATGGTTATCAAGATAGAGTTCCAATTGATAGGTCACATTTTTTTAATGTGGGGGGGCATAACATCACAGAATTTTTAGAAACACTATCATTGACAGTGTACATGCAATGCCACATAGATTTTAAACAAACATCTAAATATTATTATGCTACCTCATAAAATATCCTTATAATGAAGATAATTAGTTGGATTAAAATAACAATTAATATATGGTTTATATATTTATATAAAATTAATTCTTTTATGAGAAATAATTTTTATGTGAATATAAAAATCTTTTTAAAATAAAAGAAAATGTTTTTTTAAAAACAATTTAAATTTTCCCGACTGTGTTTAATACCAATAATTTATAAAATAAAACTTTTCGGATTATATGAGTTAAATATAATTATAATATATTTTATATAACTTTTAACATTAAACATATGTGGATTATAGACATGATATAAGAAAAAATTCCAATTTTATTGATAAAAGAAGTATTTTTATAATCTTTCAAATTTTCCATATTTTTATGGCATTATTTCTTTAAATATATATTCTAAAACATTTATAAAATACACCTAAAATAATTTTTTCAACAATTTTTTTTATTTAGTAGAATATTTGATATTTTTCTGATAAGTATCATGTTTTGATGAACAATGAAAATGTAGTATTTTTAATTGAGAATATCTATATCATAAAATTTATTTATAATTATAAATAAATTATTTTAGTGGATTTAATGTATAATTTTATCATATTTTTATCGATTGATTTATGTTATATCATTTTAATAAATTTCACTTTTAATTTGGATATAAAAGCATTGTGGACGTTTCCACATTTTTTAATTTTTAAACATGTTTTCTTTTTCTGTGAAAGAGTTTAATTATTAAATTATTTTGATATGTGTTTCATTTTTAATTTTAAAATAGGATACCATATTTTTAATAATAATTTCCAAATTTGTTAAATATTTCCATTTTAGTTTTTTAAATATTAACAGTAACATTAGTAATAGTTTTTATTAACACACATAAGGTTAAATTGAGTAATTCATGGTAAAAATAATATTTTATGTATTATAAAATATCCTTATCACTTGATGTTATTTCTTTGTGTTTGTGTATCTCAACCAAATACATACATGGGATGGAATTATAACCTTTGAAATCCACTTGGATGAGAGTATTCCATTTATAATATTATATTCAATGAAAATCCAATTTTTCCACACTTTGGTATTTAATTATAGAAATATATTTAATAAAAGATTAAATAAGGAATAATTTTTATGATAAATTGAATTTTGATATCTAAAATGTTTATATTTATCATAAAATTTTATTCTGAACTTTTATAGAAGAAATAATAAAATTAATATGTTGTGAAAGTATGGTGTAATAATTGATTATATAATGGAAATATCAAATAAATGATATTAAAAATACTAAAATAAATTTAAAATGAGAGGCTTAAATTTATACAAAAATTTCAAAGATTATTTTGACATGTTAGTGATTCATTGGAAGTATTTCTTCTAATTTTTCTTGTTTTCAAGTTATTTTTTAAAAGCCCATGTTTTTAATAATGTCAAAATAGACCTAGATTGTATTTTAATATAAATAATATTTTACTAAATGATATATAAATTATAAAAATATTAATTTCTTCCAACATATTATTTTAAATCATAATATTTCATAAATTACTTATTTATTGGTATTTTGGAATTTTTTTAAATTTATATTGCCTTTAAATCTATAAATAATATGACATCACTATTATAATAAAATAATTAAATAAGTTTTAAAACAAAAATATAAGGATGAAAAATTAACAGACAAAATTCAAATTCTTATTTTATTCAAGGATTTATCCATTATTGTCCTATATTCTAAATAAATAATTTTTTAAAAATTTATAATACAAATTTAATTTTTATTAATTTAAATTTCTCATGTTTTCTAATAGTTTCCTCCCCTCTCTTATAAAAGGGAACCAATTCTTCTCATTTCAGTAAACTTCAAACCCTATTTGGTTCAGTCATGATCTACTAATATACCTTCATAGAATCCCTATCCACATTATTTATCACGTATTTGTCCATAACAACACCCATTTTGGTGTTAAGGTGTCAAAACCCCTCTATTCAATGATGCCACTCATGGGCTGGCATTGAAGAAAAAGATACAATGACCAATTGGGTACCACATCGAGTAGTTAATGGGTTGGAGACTATCACAAATATATAAAAATATAACAAAATTGGAGGAATTATATTTTATTAGAAAAAAGATATAGATATTAGATTGTTCATCCCAAAAACAACTCCATGATATATATATATATCAAAGAAAGAAAAAAACTATCACACATTCATGTATAATGTATAACTCTTACAAGTACAAAAATTTTCCAAATTAAATAATAAAAGTAAAGATAAGCATTGACATAGTAAATGTGAAGGTCCGAGTTAGTAGGGTCCAGCATGGTCCACGGTGTCCTCTTGAAAACATGAAATTGTGTTTATATATGTAGGGTGAGTGCACATGTTTACTTAGTCATAAAACAAGAGTCTCTCTTTTACATGGAAAAAAGCACACTAACACACCTTTGAGAATAAAACTGAACCAAACAGCACATTATAGTCATACTAACCATCCCAACATCACCATGGAATTATAACTGAATAATTCAAGTAAACTAATGTAATATAATGCACATTAGTGATTGGGTACCCCACAACACTTCCTACAGAATATCCACTCTTGGATAATAGAAAACATCCTCATGCTCCCACAACTCTTGAAACTACCATGTCACAACCTACCTACACCAACATTGGTCGTAAACTATATCAAATTCCACCCACAAGAACATAAATCTCAAACTACAACATATCACCCAATATAAACTGGGGCCACAACCCACATATCATCTTAAATACACCTAGGAAAGAATGACCCATCTCATCCTAAAAACCCTTAGGAAAGCACAAATCTTCCACACACACCAGGGCCTCACAGACCACAATCACCGCAAAGAATATTTGGCTATCACCACTTGTATGTGAGACTAGGGAAGAGAATTTGTCCATTCATCTATCCTCCCATTTGTATCTGTCGGAAAGACATCTGCACCCAGTAAGATGGAGGTGTTTGTAGCATAATTCTCAACTAGGGTGGATAATATAGAAATCACATGGTAAAATACAAGTATTTATATATGATACCATAAATTGAATCCCAACCTATGGGTTCTCTGACAAACCACTAACTCCCAACATTTCCATCTTTTTTAATACCAATAAATGCACAATACCACACAACAATCCATGAATTTTGATTCAAATTCCCTAAAATTTTAATTAACCATTTTCCTCACGTTATCCAAACCATCCCAATCCTTTCCATGAATTATTAGTCAATTATTAATGGATTCCATAACTACTTGGGAAATAACCAAGCACAAAACACCACAAGAATCATAGAAATATAAATATCACAAGGGAATGATCCTGATAAATTAAGGTGTATCCTGAATAGAGACACATCATTCCATATTCTCCTTATTTAATTCCCATTCATGGTATATTATATATCCATCTCTTAGATACGGGGTGAATCTTTCTCCATGTCACTCGTGGATAAAATATGGGAGAATTTACTTTACCAATCCCTATTTATCTCCTTCAAACTCATCTGGCTCTGGCCATGTACCAAGTGAACTGAACCCTAACTCACAACCCCAACTTATAAAACATTAACACATAACCAATCTCACTACCCCACTTCAAAACACTTCCCATCCATTCCAAAATCATTCAATACATCAACCTAAGATTCCATTAAATATCCTAGTTGATGTATCATCTACAAGTTCATCCATAACACCACCCAGGCCAACCCACACCACATAACTATTCTCACAGACATACCAAAACACGAACTATAGAATCCCACACATCACAAACCACAACACAAACCATATAATCCCACTTTCCCTAATAGATATATGCACCCTCTTAGAGAATGTATTCTATCACAAGACTATAAAATTTTTATCATAGGGAATTATGTAATATCTTGTGAAATCATTTGGATATGTACCTTAAATTCACAATGTGTTTATCTTGATGTAAGATTTTTTGTATCTGAACAAAATATTTGCATCCAAACACATTACCTTATGACTTAATGGATTACATCATACATTTACGTGTATGATATTCATTTTTCATTTATAGATGGAATATTTTTATAGGATATCGCCATTATTTGCAAAGCATTTCTTGAGATATAATGGATTTTTCTACAAGATGTAACATTTGTATTACTAACATCATAACCTTAATGTATAAAATTTGTTTTATGTAATTACTCCACACTATATTCAATTGATCAATGTTAACATGTAAGACATCATCATTGATCCTATATATAAATAGCAAGGCACTAAGGTCAATATGGTAATGTGGATTTAGGGATTACTCCATGCTATATTATCATGATTGATGAATTATTAGTTGATATATTCTTCAGTATCCTAACCCGTTGAAAATCATATAATCTAACGATGCATATAGATCAAATTATTATTCATTAATTTCTTAAAGAAATATTATGATATATATAAGCCTCTTCCTTATACTTGGTATTGTTCATGCACACTTGTTAAACAATTTCCAAAATCTTTGTGACATATCATTATTTCTAAACGATCCTTTGTCCAATCTAAAGATGGCAATAATACCAAAACTATTTAGTTTTATTGAGACTAGATATCATACCTCATATATTCATGACATAAACTTTTAATATTACTTGAAAAATAACTACCTTGTCACAAATGGGTAAGAGTCGTACATTTATTTTCATCACTAACTACCTATGATTCATGTATTATTGAACTAGTGACTGAGTTTACCAAAAAAAATCATTCTTAAACCTAAAGGAATGTCTCCTTGAATAGAATGACACATGCATTTAATTTTATTGGTTATACTCCATAATTTTTCAACATGATTTATTCACATGGAATTTAAAAAAGTCATGTAATTCCCACCACTGGCATTTGTATCACTATTTCGTATCCATTTGGAGAATAAAAATTACTTCATGTAATATATCTATACTTACAAGGTATTTGAATTTAAATACACATATGTAAAAAGAATATAGTATTAAATACCCTTGTAGTAAAAAAATGAAACATTACATAGATGATTATGACTAATTTAAAAGATTCAAATTAATTCTTTAAATTAGTTTATTGATTTTCAACATACATTGTTTATTTTATAATATGTTAATGAAAATAAACTTTGTTATTACCTCATTAATTGATGGACATCATGAATTTTCCATTGTAATTACTTTACATTTGGCCTTTTCATATTTCCTTTCGATTTACTCTCCATAAGAATTAAAGATAAAATTAGCTTTGATATTATCTGGGGGAACCTTACCTAAATTGGTAATGGATACTTTACTCAATATTTGTTCATTTTGTAACTTAAAATGAGATTTTAGTAAAGGGGTGAAATTGATATAATAAAGATGCCCATTTAAAGATCATCTGGAATCATTCACTTTACACATGTCGGTGTAAAATCGCCTTATTTATATCATTACTTCACTTTCTCCTTGCATACTTGTCCGAGATGATACTTCATGTTATTTCAGTCATGCCATGTTTTAGAGACCTCAGCTCACACAAGATGTTGATGAAATTATAATGATATTACAATAATATGATTTGTACATTAGTCTCATGAATGTAGTTTCACCCTCACTTCTTGAGATAGTCAAAGGTATTGGGGACATTGGAACCCTGATTTTCTATATCATAGTACTATTCACACTTTCCTGTACTATTCATGTATACTCATGTTAGTGAGGAAATTTACTTTTTTCCAATATAATATCATAGTTTTAAAACTTGTTGTATATCGTTCCATTTGTTACAAAAAATAATTTTAGTGGTTTAGTGCCATTTATCTAGTGTATCATTTTAAACTTTTATATTAATTACTTAAATCATTTAATGTCCCCCACTATTTTATCAGATTCTAGGAAACCTATATGATTTAATTGGAACAATCTGTCACTTGATTATTCTAGAGGCATGGATTCTAGATCAACCCCTCATAGTCTACAATCTATGGAAACTTGACTACATTGAGGGTCCTAGGTGGGCTAGATGACTTCTTTAACTCGCATCTCCTTGATCGGTTGAGTGAATTCCCAGCTTCTAAAATAATGAACATGATTTACTCAACAGTTTTCTCTAAAATAAAAAAATTCTAACTATGGAAATTTCTTTTCTATAATTTTAGTTTAGTCAATCCAGTATTAGTATAAAGAATCCGCATTAGTAATAGTTACCCACATTAATGGCATGACTAACACATAAAATAGTCGGTTTTGTCAAAATTTGAATGACAGAAGGCTGTTATTACTTAATATATCATTTATGGTTTCGTTATATTTAATTTCACGGTATAAATCATTATTTATTTTTATAATCACATACTATGTAATTGCACTCACAAATGATCATCCATAAAATAAAAAATCAACGCATCGCATGTTCATTTTCTCTTGCATTCATGATTATTATTATTCCAAGTGAGTGAAAAATAAAGAACACATGCACATAAATAATAAACCATGAAAAAAAATGAACAACCTAATCATGGGCCAGAATAATTGGTTGATTTGTTGAGTGAATTACTGACCAATTAAAACCCTTGGGGTAAGTACCTTTAGTCTCTTGGATTCCAACTTGAATAGAAACGTCTGCTCATCCAATGCATCCAACTCATATCTGGTGCGTCTCCATCACATGGAAAGAATGGTGTCATGCCTTGTATGTTCATTATACAACATCACCTGCACACAGGTGATGGGGTATTAGGGTATAAAATAAATCTCAGGGAAGTGGACCCACATATCCTTATAAAAAATTGAATATGAGACGATACAAAAATAACCCTTTATTTTTATAAAATAATTATTACAAAATTGCATGCAATAATTAAATAAATAAATAAATAAATGGAACAAGATATGCATCGGTCGGTCTCCAGCTCAAGATCAGCATACGAATTAACTCACATACATAAAATAAAAGCATAAATAAATTTAAATAGTTTTAAAATAATTTTTTTGGGATTTATTTATTGAATTAAAATTTAAAATTAATTTTAATTCAAAAACTTTCGTCCTTAGGTCCTGATTATTAATTAAATTTAAAAAAATAATAAAATAATTAATTATTTTAATTAAAATCCCAATATATTTAATTAGGCCAAAATAAATATAAAACAAAAATAATATTTAATAAATTTAATTATGAATAAAAATTAAATTAATTATTTTAATTAACATTATATTCAAAAAAATACTTGAGCCCATAAACCTCAGGCAAGACCTATGCGGGTTGGCGAGAACCTACACCTGCACATTCCGTGCTGTTCGAACCCCATGCTGAGGTGTTCTGGGTCAGGCGTGTCCACCCAAGCCTGTCTCAGGCTAGGACAACCTACCTAGACCTATTTCGGTGCATACATGTGTTCTGTAGGTGGTTACCCCGTATTGCACCATGGGAGAGGACTACCCCATAACTGTAACTCCCGACAGATCCTAGAAGAGGAGGCAACACAAGCTGCTTTCGGAGGTGGCAGTCTAGTTTCAGTAAGGGTTTGCTTGGCAGCCTGGCAATATGGAAGAGGTGCATCTGCGGCAGAGGTGAGAGGTTGATGGAGGGTGCCTTTTAGGGAGGATGGCCATAGTAGGCACTAGTTGAGTTATCCAGGTGGAGGCATACATTCCGACAGGGCTATTCATGGCCATCAGGGGCAAGGCACCCAGAGATGGGTGGTGCGGAGGTCCGCACGATGGGGCGAGGATGTCAGTTGGGTTGGGGTGTGGCTTCCTCTGGTGTGGGCTGCCACTGCAAGGGTCAACAGGGTGTGGCCTGGTACATTGGGTCCCCATGAGGAAGGGCAGTCAATGCCTTCACAGAAAGAGGATGGTGGGAGTGTGGTGGGTGTATGCAGACTTAGTAGTGTTGGCTGGGTACGATACCAACGCCAGTTTTTTCCATCCGGGGTGGTGTGCTGGGTTCTGCTACCTAAGAGAGGTGGGCACAAGAGGTGGATCTAAATAGGAGGCTGAGAAAATTAGGTGGCTCTGATAGGGAGGTCGGGCGGGGGGTGGGGGGGGGGGGAATTTCTGAGGTAGGCTGCTTGGTGCCTTCTGCTGTAGGTTGGTGGATCTCTTCCCAAATTGGTGCCCCGTATAGCCACCGACCTACAGCACAAGGCATCAAGCAGCCTACCTCATGAAGTCCCCCCCCCCCGTCATTTTATTAACATATACCTCCTTTTCATGTCTGAATATTAAATTTTTTGAACTAAGTCTACGTATTTCATTTTTTTAAACAAGTCACGCACCCCCTTTCCCCTTCAAAATTTCTAAATCCTATTTTGGCTTTAGAAATAAATAATAATTTTAAAGTTTTATTATATTAATAATTATATTAATAATATTAATAATTAGATAAAACCATTATCATTATTATTATATAATTATTATAATTATAAAAATTATTAAAATCATGGGTAAATACTATTATGGTGACCCACAATTTTTTTCTTCTATTCAATTTCATAACTTCGGATGTCTGCAGACTGGACATCTGATGTATAATTCAGAATCTATTTGAAGTGTTTGGACCGTATTAATGCCATATTTTTAGCTTAATGAAAATTTAATTTTTCAATTGAATTAAAATCATCATTCATCTCTCTGATTCCACTTTTTGGAACCGATATTGCATGGAAAGACCCAAATATGTTGGGTTTTAATCATTTTCCACCAACGATCAATATAAAGTTGTTGACGACGGTGAATAGCAGCCTGGTCTTAGCCTAATACCATGCGTGAAATATTTTATACAGAGAAATAAACCATAAAAATACCTTACTTAATCCAATGACGCACATGACTTCTGCTCGTTGTTGGTGATCACTGCACAATGAATACGAAGTTGAAATTATGTAGATCGTCCAGACATGCTTCAAGGAAATCATGGGAGAACTATTCATCAAACTCCATGTGCTACTGCGGAATTATGACGAAGCTTTCCATGCTCCAATGATCACCTCATTTCTTCACTATTAATGCTTGAGAAAGAGCACGACCTGAGATCCTTTGATTCAAAGCATCTCTCTTTAGATCATGGGAGAGAGGATAGGAGAGATAACCCCCGGGAATAGTCTATAGAAATATCATCTGTTTTTATATTTAGAGTTTCATCTAATTACTGGAAAATGCCAACCCAACCCCCGAATAATCAACACACTATTAACAAAATTTTATGATTACTAATTTGAGTCATAAATATTACCATCACTTACTTGTAATAAACTAAAATATATTACGTGATAATAATTGAGTCCAAAACATGTCTCGTAATTACCAGAAATATTAATTGAACCTTGAATAAATTTATATTCATTAATTAATATTATTTCATTTATTAAATTTAAACTCGTAAATACATTTAAAAAATAAATTCAATTCTAATTATTCTAATCTAAAATAATATGAATTTATTTTTTGCATTGGTGATCATTTAACCTTAGAAAACCCAAATCCCAAATGGTGGGACACACCATATCAAAAACTCATATTCAACTGAATAACAATGATTCATGAATATGCTACTATGTGTGACCCTATAGTCCCTTATCACGATAGTAGTGAATAGTATTCACAGTCCAAGAACAGAATCTAGAGACTCATCATTGCCCCTGAAGAGATACATATTGTCACAGTATTGACAACCAACCAACGAACACGTACTGTGTAATACAATCATTTTGACTGTAATATCTCATAAATCAGGATGCACTCCCATGTCATTGACCTTATCTTTCTTTATTTTTTGTTCATTTAACTGCATGGATATACCCATGACTGCCATGTCCATGGTCTTAAAATGGTACTTGCATCATTACAAACATGTCCTGAGATATATTTTTTCAATAGCCTAAAAGTGAAAATACTTTCATGACTATTCAAATAATTCAATACCATCAATGATGCACCCAACACAAACTACTTCCCTACAACTTCATTATCCTGATTTTATCCTTTCATCAAAGAACACAATCAGAGTCTAGGTGGGAGCCTCTGAGCGGCGTCACCTCTCCCATTTCACAGACTACGGTTTTAGACTTCGGGATCATCCCATCACCTCCTCAGGTGTTGTGTGATGTGGGTCGGTGTCGACGCCCTTTCCTCAACGTCGGCATGGTCGATGAACTAGAAAGGATCCCGATTTCAACTGACCTAGCGCGTCATCCCGACGTTGGCTCGGGTGAGGACCGACTTCGATTTCTGGCGCATCAACTCGGAGTTGTCTTAGGCACAACTTCAGCTTCCTTAGGCTAGTTTCTTGGTGTTGGAACTCAGCTCAAAATCGGTGGTGATGCCTTTTTCGTCCAGGAGATGGCTCAGGAGAAGCTTCAGATACTCATGTGAGTGTCTTGTCATTCTTCGCTCGATGTTGGCGGTGAATTCTACGGCTTGTCTGGTTTCCTTCGGGTGAGGATCAGTGTTGGTCTTGGTGCGGCCTTGAGGGGGGAGGGTCTCTTGTCTTAGCTTCCAGCGTCCCACAACATATCTCACGGGTTAGATTTTGGTGGTTTTCGTCTATTGCGTTGAATACATTGAAGCGGTGGAACTGTTGTTGAATTCCTTGAAGTGGTGGAGCTGTTGGTGTGCAGCGGATGGTTGGACATCAGTGAATGGGAAGAATATGCTATTGGTTTTGGTTGAATCTGCTTCTTTGGATGTCATTTTTTTGTTTGTGATATGTTTGTGGATTATCGTTTGAATTAGCTATGACGTTTCGATGTATTTTCAACCGGCATACTACATGTATCTTCTCCAGAAGAAGTTAGGAGAAGGTAGCATTCACCTGTGCATACCATTTGGAATTGGAAGTTTGAGAGGGTATGTCTCTGCCATCAGTTCCGTGCCTGTGCAACATTGCACGAGACTGTTTGTCGAGCGGTCTTGCAAGGGTGGACGCTTGCCATCAAGGTTTAATCACTGGTGAGGGGCAGATTCTGTATCTTTGAATGGATTATCCTTTTAATGGTTTTATTTGGTTGTAAGGTTGAATCTTTTGGTTTCTCACTTTTCCCTCAAAAGTGTTTTTGATAATAAAAAAGTTAATTTCCAGTTAGTCAAACAACACAATAAAATGAAATACATTGGTAATTATCTTAAGTAAAGAGACCATTACGCTTGATCATAGATAAGAACATACAATGTCACCCAAAACATGTGGTGTTCAAATTCATAGGTCAGTCCTCTTGATCTCACTACTTATGATCACCATGTGCAAACTTCATGAAAAGAAGACTCAATGCTTATGAGCCCCCAACACCTGATAGTTAGACATATATTGTGTCCAATTAGTGATATGTATCTAGAACATATGATTTATATTTATGATTGATATCTTTGTATCTAGAGGTTCACATTATATCATGGGATCTTATATAACAAATTGATATGACAATTATTATTTGGACATTACCATTTCAATTGTGGACGCAAAAATTCTACACCACAATGGAAAGATGATGTCTTGTATAACTATATTTATACACGATATGGTAATCAAACGCATTGAATAGTTGGCTCTAGGTCAATTACCATTACGGCATTCTCATGAAACCATTTGCAAGGATTTCAACTGCACCATTTATCTCTAGGCATCAGTATATTCCAGAACAACCTCATTCTGAAAATTTATTCTCAAATAATTGTTCATGAAAATCCCATTTCATAAGGTATAATAGATCTCTAAATTGAAGTCCTAAAGAATATACATCCTATTTAACTATCACATGTCCATATCTCCATGGGAAAAGATATTACAAAAGCTTTTGTGATCTGTGAAGATGGTATAACACTCCATTAGGATGTAATTCTGCAAAAATATCATAAAAACACCACCACTATCAATTATATATTTTGGGTGGAATAGTTAAACATTTGGGGAAATAACATCATAAACCCATAAGAGATCATTTCTTGTTGATGCCTTAGGATGCATCCCAATACTAGATGGGAAGCATCCCAAAAAAACCTCAAACATTACCCCATACTCATGGAACCAGTTCATGGGAGCATTGGCCAAACTCCCCTTCAGATATTCGAATGCTTATTGGAACTTCTCAATCAACACCAATGTGTGGTCCTTCTAGGTCAAATATATAAACATGGCTACAAATAGTGAGAGAATAGGATAAAACTCTTTGATAATATCCTACAAAAATGATAAAATTTTTAACTTCTACAAAGCTATTGGGTCTTGTATAAGATAAATATGATTGAACCATTAATTTATTTACTAGAACACCCTATTGTGACACCACATGCTAGATGAAATTCCCATACTGTGTCCATAACATGCACTTGGACAACATCCCATTGAGTTTTGGGTGTTGAAGAACATGTAATATAATTATGAGACTCTCAACGTGACCCACCTATGACTTTGAATAGATTAACATGATAATGTACGAATCTAAGAACTCATGGAACACAGATTTCATAATCCCCATAAGTAGAGTTAGGGCATTCATAACACCCAATTGCATGACCAAAAACTCTATGTAGACATACATATAGTTGAAGTAAAATTTTGGGACATTACCCTTCATCAAACATAAGTGGTTATATCCAAACCACATATCCATATTAAAAATACAAATTCACCTCTTAGCAGATTAAAGAGGTCATCTAACCACAAAATAGGGTAATTATTATTGATAGTCAACAGGTTCAACATCTGGAAGCCTATACATAGTCTCAAGCATCCATCATCCTTCTTGGAAAATAACATCAGAGCACCACATAGCCAAAAACTAGGTCTAATAAAACTGATTTATTTAGATCATGTATATCAATCATCTATTCTGTAAACTCAGAAAGTTTTATCTGCAAAATGGCCATTGAAATTAGGGTATAAAAGCGATATAAGTCCATCCCGATCTCAACATCACCTCAAGGTTATAGATTCACAATCTCCTCAAGGAAAACATTTAGGATCTCCTCAATGATTTTGGGAGCCACCACCATCCCAACTTCTTGTAATTCCACTCACATATCAACAAAAAATGAGTTGAAAGGTTCGACACACTGAAATCCCATCTAAAAACATAACCATCTAATGAGAAATACAAAATGGAGATCCACATCAGAAAATTGGAATCTCCTCAAAAAATAGTCAATAAAGTGTTTCATGGAATAAAACCAGTCAATGCTGAGAATGAAATTTTATGTTTACATTTGATGAAAGTGAATACCCCCATTGTACTTATATGGTCACATCATCAGTCTATATCCATGAGAAACATCGAACAATCTAGTCTACCCTCCAACTGTCCTACTCGACACCAATGGTATAGGAGGTTTTCTATATCTATTCCTAGAGCATTGGCTAGGGCATGTTTAAAAAAGGAGTGCGAAGCTCCAGAATCAAATAAAGAACAACCGAAGGTACTAGAAAATCTGACCATATGATTAATGTTCTTTGGCCATACAAGAATAGTCATCTCCGTTCAATGAAAGTAACCATGCCTGACTCCTATATCTATCTACCGATGACTACCACTATAAAAAAACCTTGGTTGAGGCCCCTAAAAATGAGGATCACCCTAAGGTAGACCACATATTGAACCATATCCCCTTAGCAGAGAAAATTCCTAATGTCCCTGCTGTTAAATAGGTCTCACCGGCTACTACCACTAAGGCTAGCACAAAACCTTTCCTCATCTACCATAATAATATTGAATAGCTACTGGAAACTAGTTCAGAAGTGTAATGACCAGTCTATAGAAAAAACAGCTTGGGAACATGCCACAAAGAAGATAATGGGAACTAAAGACATCAGAAGCCCAGAAAGAAGTTGTTGAAGTCCTCTCCCTGTCGGTAAAAAACTGAAATGTCCTTATTCCTGAGACATTTCCCAGATATCCCTACCTCTCAAAGAATCTTACTTTATCACCACTCTTAGCATACCTCCTCTTTATTGCATCTATTTGATCACCTATCCCTTCTTCAATACCTCAATGTACATTGGAAATATAGAGGTGTAACCACATAATGGATCAAATGACGAAGCGCCTCCTCATGACATCTCACTTGAGACACCTCATCTAGATAATTGGTATACTAATTAATGAAGGAGGTACTTGAACATGATCCCAAGCTCCCACACATACATAACCCCTAGATGAAGGAAGAGTATCTCCTACATCTTACCAACCTTTGTTGTTGACAAATGAAACTCTAATCGGAACACCTTCTCAATGATGACATAGAAAAATATCTTCTTACTTCCTCTCCCCCAGATAAAGTGTCCACCACAGAGGAACAACTGCTCAAATATGACTGAAACCAAAGGATCCCAATACTGTATTGGGTCCCAGATCAAATTGGAAGTCATCTTTGGCTTGCCAACCCATCTTTCTATCTCCATATATGAAACTCATTCATTTTACATTCCCAAATCCTTCCATTATAAGGAACACTATAAACTCTGTCACTAGGTATCCTACTCAATAGGAACAACCATCCATTGATCAATTGGATCATCCTGGTGAGACTCAACTAGATTTTCCACACACAAAAGATGACCTGGAGCCAGGGAGGACAATTAATCAAAGGGTTCATTATCCTATGTAGTATATTTTTTAAAGATTCAATTTATCTCAGTTAAATAATTTTTTATTAATTTAAACCATACTTAGTTAACCCAATAAAAAACAAATACATTTCATAAGGATTCATGTAGCTTTCCTAATGTCATTACCTTTAAAATGTTTTAGCCTCACTTCGTTATTCTATAGGCTCAAATTCCTTGTATCGGATAACAGGGGGACCTAAAACCCTATGCCATACCAAGTCTTTCCTGGCCTATGTCACAGTCCAGGGCCACCTGACAAATGTTGTTTTCCAACCCATGTAATCATAACTCTTCATAACCCTAATATGCATCCTATATCTCAACCATCACCTTTAATACTATTCTCTATTCACCCCCTCCAAACAATGATGTCCCTCCTATGCCCAAAATGAAGAAAGATAGATAATGACCCTGGAGTCCATCCTCTAGTAGGCCCTGAGTTAGAGACCAGGACCAAGGGTATACAAATATGACAAAATGGGAGGCATTATGTTTTTTAAGGAAAGATGATTCAGAGATATGATGGTTCATACACAAAACAACTCCAAGATATATACACGAATGAATGGAAAAAAATCATCCCATTTTCATGAATAAATTGAACATTTACACATAAAATATTCTCCAATGTAAATATGAAATGTTAAGTTAGGTAGTGACACAAAAAATATCAGGTATTATTCTAGTCGGATCTAGAAAGGTGTAAGAGATCATCTTGGTAAACCTAAAATTAGTATTATATATAATGTTAAAATATTGATATAATCAATAAGAAAACCAAAGTCTCTCATTCACAAGTGAAAAAAACATACTAATGCTCTTATAAAACAAATATAAGAACCAAAAAACTCCTAACATGTATACTAACCATCCAAACTCTACCAAGGTATGCTCAGTAAATAACACTAGTCATGCAATGTAATATCGGTAACCTAGATGATAGGTTACCCCATACCACTTCCCAATAATTAGCAACTCTTACCTGATGTAAAACATATGTGTGAACCCACCACTTCTTAGAGAACATTGTCACAACCCGCCTGCAGACCCATGCCACAAATCACATCACATCCCACCCACGATCACCGGGTATATAAACCACATCACATCCCTCCCGCAGACAACTGGGCCATAACCCACATCTCAACCTAAAGAGACCTTGAAAAAGGATTACCCATATCATCACCAAAACACTTGGAAATGTACATGTCTCTCGCACACACCTAGGCATCACAAACCACATCCTTCCCAAAAAATCATGGGCTATCACATCCTTGAAGAGGGATCAGGGAAGATCTGGAGGCCAACCATTCATCCTCCCACAAGGATGTTTGGGAAAGAAACCCTCCCCCATGGAAATGGGAGTGTTTGACACATATTTCATACCTAGTGTGGGTTGTTTATATAAGTCATTATGAAAATAAAATTATATACATATATGATACCAAATACTCAAGCCCAACCTATGGATTTGTAGAAAACCCAAAAAACACACAACACAACCATCTTTTCTACTACCTTTAAATTCACATTAACACACACCAAGACATGAAGAATGATTCAAATTCCCAACCAATTTAATTATCATTTTCCATACTATTGAAGAAATGAACATGATAAATTTTAGGCTTTATAGATGAATTATTTATTTATTCCATCACTACATGGGTAACCACCAAGAATAATACACCACAACCAACACAGAAATATCTATTCAAGATAGTCAAGAGGATGATAAATTAAAAGGAATCACATTGAAGACCAATTACTCCAAATTATGCATGTTCAATATTGATTCATGTCATATTGTATATCGATCTCTTAGATATGGGGTATTCATTCAACATATTACTCAGGGGGAAGATCTAGGAAAATGACCAATACCAGTCACTGATTTTCACTTTAAAACTCATCCCTCTCATTCATCAAACCAACTGAACTTACACCCAACTCACAACACCAACAGATAACACATTACAACACAATCAGTCATGATGCCTTGATATACAACACTTCTCATCCATTTAAAAATCATTAAATATCTCAACAAGTGACTATATTAACATGATAGGTTGATGTATAGACTATAGGATCATCTATAACACCAAACAGTCCAACCCACATCACACAACCGTACTCATAGACATACCACATCCCAAATGACAGAAAGTACACACATTTGAATATAACCACATAACATAACATAAATCCTAAACAAGCATAAAAAATGATTCCACGCATCACCCCAAATACCTCAATTAAATAAATTATCAAATTATGAAAAAGAGAAAATTTATACAATTCAACTTCCTTATTTACGGGTGTTATCACACAAAACAAATCATAAATAACCCATTCATTAAAATAATTTACATGATTAACCAATTTACACATGTAAGTGTTCAACATGAATTGAAATCATGAAATCCATTAATTGTGCAAAAAAGGGCCCCTAGTGACTATGATTTTCTACAAGACATCAAGACCATATAATTCATAATATCACAATCATAATATAAAAATGGTATAGGGGTGGAATTTGAATCCTTCTACCCCTTTCAGCACCATTTAACTGATTCTTATCTTGGATTTTTTATAAAAAAACATGATCCATAGTTGAAAAAATGAGATCCCTACCCCACAAGGCACAACTGAAGAGAAAAAACGAAATCCTACCTCGAAAGGGTGTCATTGATCCTCGTAAAATATCTAGATGCACAATGTATTTCAAATCACCTCTACCATAATATATTCATCCATACAAGGATATTGTGGAACTAGATCACTAAATAAGACCAATTAAAATCCAAATTATAGCCATGGGAGATCATGGGACATCACATGGAAGTAAGAAACATGAGGGGAAAGATGAAAAATTGAAGAAACCTCACGAATTGTGGAAGAAAACACCTTTGATGGAATACAGATCACTATGTATCAAATTAGGGAATCTGGGTATCAATCCATGGTATAAGAATCCTAAAAAGATAAACTGGAGTCACCAGGAAACCTAAGATCAAGGAAGAGTCATTGTAGCCATAGGGTTCGACAACCTGAGTGGTTGGAAATCACAGAAAACATAGAGTAGTGGGGTATTAAATTATGTTTAATACCATGTCATGTTGTGAAATTACCTAATGTTGAATTCCTCCATAAAACCCCATCACAAATTTTCTATTTTAACTTCCATTTCCTGAAAATTTTCACATCGTCAACCAGCCTTAGGTATGTCGTGAAACTGACTTTCACATTTCGTTATATAGTTACACGACATGTAACTATTGTAGCAGCTTTTCCAAAACCCTATTTTCTAAAAACACTTTAGAACCTCAAATGAACAACTTCAATACCCCAAACAGATAAATTAATGATCCAGGTGGACTCAAACCACAACATAAGGACATAGTGAAATGAGGAGGTCCAAAGAAGATGTATTGGTTTTAATAAAGTCTTTCAATTATATTTTTTCTTAATCTTCCGTAAAATATTATCCAAACATGTTGAAATAATAAATAAATTATCCAAAATATAAATATATGTTATTACTGTTATATCATATACAAAAACATCTTTAATTGAATAAAATTGGAAACTAATTATTGTTCATGTGTAAGGTGAAATATCCCCTCGCAGACTGATATAATTTTTTTTCCAATGCCATCTCTCAAGACTAGTTAAAAATTTGGAACTAATGTTTATAAATAATATCAATGAAAAATATATCATTATTAATGAATAAGATATCTATTATATTCTTATCATTATATACACATAAAAATTATAATGACATTCATGTGTACGTGTGAACTATCACCTCCACGAAATGATGTGATTTTTTTTCTTCACTACATCACACTATTAATATATATATATATATATATATATATTTAAATTATAAATATGATACTAATGATATTAATTTCATTCTAAAATTATAAAATAAAACTTATTTTCTTTCCACAATGATCATCAAATAATGATAACGTTACTCATGTGTATGTACGGTCCACCATCTCCATGATTATAATATTCTTCTTTTTTCATTACTATACATAAATGTGATTTTTTATAAGTATCATTGATATATAAAAGTGACTATTATTTCAGGAATATTATTTTTTAGATGATGGAATAATGACCATTTTGATAATTTACATCATACCAAGTTCATTTTCGAATCACGTACAAAATATATTCAAAACATCAAATATAAACATAAATAATTAATTAATTGTTATAACTTGGTAATATGTGATTGTTTCCATCAGATTTTATGCCCCTGAAAATTTAATATTTTTCAAGGTTTCCAATGGGTTAATTTGTGGAAATGGGAACCCCTACTGGTTCTATATCCATATGGACCTACTTTCCAATGGAAATCGATCATTAAGGATTCTGTCCGATGATGATGTTAACTCACATTGGCTGAGAGGATGGGAGGTCAGGATCATTAGACCCTTTCAAGGGTAAAATATTTCATTCCCTGAGATTCTCTTATAGATTTATGTAAGGTTCATGAATTCTTTAGTAATCTCAAGAAATTATTATGTCACCCCATGATTAGAAATCTATTATTATTATTTGAATAATTTGGAATCATTTTTACGTAGTCAAGATTCTTTATTGATGTAGATTTCTATGTGAATCTAATGTTCTACATAAAAATAATCCTATGATATAATACATATAAATTCCTCAGAACTTATTACAATGTTGCTGGATTTTATCCTCACATCGGGGAAATCTGTATTTTGTTGTCATCTAAGATGATGAAGGTCGCTCTTGACATTACATTCATGAAGGTGGACTAAGGTCTTTATGGAGATTATCATCATCCAGGGAGATATGAATTGTTTATTTTTGGGATTTAACCCATAAAGAGGATTCCAATGTAACATTTTTAAAGCAATGAGGCCTCACATAGTTCAGTGACTCTTAATGGGGCACATCAAACCTTTTAATGTTGTGTGATGAGGACCCCATCATACGGTTTACCATCATGTGTCCTAGAAATCAAAGAGAAAGGTGGGTTTTCAATGTTTAGTGTGGTAATTATGTCTAAACAGCCCCAAGAACATGGAATGGATATGAGTTTCCATGTTGAATTAGACCATACTAAGGATATTAACCCAATAATAGTGTTTACTTTGAATTTTTTTTGATGATCCAGGAGGTTTCCTATATACCATGTTTCTATGTGAATCAAAGACCATGTAGTTCATTTGTGAGGACACATGACTATAAAGGACCTTGAATGTATGTATTACTAGGGAGTATGGACCATTGAGTGGACTATTTTGGGACTTATTTTTGAAGAGTATATCCCCATCCTAGGGACCATGAGGTATATTTTCACTCATGCTGTTATTGGGGGGGATTAAATCTCGGTTTCCTCCTAAGGAGGATTCCCGATAGAAGGGAATTAATATTATAGATTCTACCGGTGGATAATTCCATTTAATCTGAGTCCCCAGGTAGGATGCCTAAGTATCCTCGTTAATAGGAATCAATGTTCATGTAGTTCAATACTATAGGGGGTGGGGTTGTGTGGATGTCGTGATCATTAGTATCCTTTATGCCAATGTGAGTAATGCACGATGTGAGAAATATGAGGAAGAAGAGGATTTGAAGAACCCAACCCATTTCCTCATACGATGATGGAAGTTGTTGAGGTTATAGAGAAAGAGGCCAGGGATATAGTGGAAGAGGCCAGGGTTACACTTCCCAATATTATATTATATGGGAAAAGAGTCAAATATTAGTAAGGAACAAATGTGCCGGACATGGAGGTAGGGATTTGCAAGACTGCAACCTCCCATAGGAAAGTCTAGGGGCTCACACTTGGAGGGATACCCTATAAATGGACATCAAGTATGTTTTCTCTCATGGTGATATATGGGGATAAACTCATGGTTTCCTCATATGGAGGATACACATATTAAGGGAATTAAGATTAGGGATTATACCTATGGATAATGCCTATTGATGTGAGTCCCCATGTTGGGTTATTACGTATATTAGTTAATATGAATCAGAGTTATACTAGTTCAATGCTTTCTAGTGTATTTTATGAATTCCATGATAATAACTAAACTATAATCCCATTTGAGTCAAGATTAGTGTGTCAAAAATGATGTAACATCAGATTTGATCAACACATTTCCATATTCACAGAAGGAAGTGGTTTATGTTACGTCGGAAGAGTGTGGGACTATGTCGGAAGAGTTTATGGATACAGAAAGTTACACTCTTAACAGTAAATTAGAAAATTTTCCAAGGTATGGAAGGAATGAAGTTGAAGCATGTGAATATGGAGATGCAGAAAACAATAACATCCCACAGTAAAATTAATGGGATTTCTCCATGAGGGATTCCCTAAAATAAGTTTCTCAGTGGAAGGATGATCTCTCTCAATGTTGAATATAAAATAATGTGTGATTTTTACCCACCCTGATGGGAACTAGAGGCTCTGGGCTTTAGATATGAGAAGGTTCGGGCATGGTCCAAACCTAAATCTCGAAGACTGTGAACTTCCAACACAATACCAAAGTTAAGGGTCCACATTACCATATATATACAAATCTAATGACATCCCAAAAAACTTGATCATCTTGTAGGTTAGGTGTAGGAAACCTCTGACTGTAGAAATGAAAATCCAAATATGAGATATGTTGATGTTCCTTTTCCAAGGTTTTGTAGTCTATGAGGTCAAGGTGGAGGTTTCAAATTTTTAACTTTCAGAAAATGAAGCCATAAAAAAATGGGTCCCTCCATGAGTGGCTTAGAAGAGGGCCTAATGAATGGCTCACGTAGGTTGGATGGTTGGCAGAACCAAGGAGGATCCCACTAGGGGTTCTCAACACAATTATTATTATGTTAATGGAAGAATATTGGATGTTTTACTACCTTGGAAACAACACTTGGGTCATTCCTTGATCAAGACATCAAGGGTCTACACAGGTGTTCTCATTGGTATGTCTCGTAAGTCCTGAGATAATGAAGGGGACCCCATGATAGTGTTCATAGATTATGGGTTGGGAATGTGGATCACATAGGTGTTGTTTGTTTTAAACAGCATGATAACAATATTTCTACTATACCCCTCTTATTACATCTTCATTAAGTTTTAGAAAACTACATAGATTATTTCAAAGAAGTTGAGGGAATCACTAGGTAGATCAGAGCAGTAATCGGTCTTCATGAAAATTCCCCTCCATAAATAAAGATCCTATGGGTATATTTATAAGAAAATATGGGCCCCTAGAATAATGTGTCTATTCATTCAAGTGGATGGTGCACAGGTAAGTTATGTGCAGGTACATTGCACGCTAATTGTGTTTTAGGGGACATGGGAGAAAATAGTTGCACCAAACCACATGGGTTACACCTCCGCAGCCCTACTCCACATTGCTACCATCATAGGGTCTCATCCCATTGAGTTGATCCCTTTTCTATAGTCATTGGAAGTAATGACAACTGGAGAGTCACACCACTAAATTTTTAAATCCATTTTAGGTTGATTTTCTTGTGACACATAAAAACCATTTTTCGCTTTCATTAGGCATAAAGATGTATTTCTTCTCAACCTCTGTAATTTGTGTCTAAGCGACGCTCACTTATTCAGTTATGTGGACAAGTGAATCAAACATATTTCACTGTGTCAAAAGTTATATAGATATAATCATAATTTTCAAAATTTTCAAAATAATGAATATAATTAACATATATTAATTATTTAGGAATGTAAATGAATAATGTGACGATTAAGAATAAATGTAAGGGATATTAAATCAATCTCGTATAATTGTGGCATATTTTTATGTGATATTTTCATAATATTTTATGATATGTATATATTATACATTTGACATATAATATTGTGAATTTATTTATTCTTCAGTTATTTAATGTAATTTTAAATGTTATTGTTTTAGTGAGCTTGAGTTTAAATGTTCGTAGTGGTATTGGAGACTTTTAATGTTTAAATATTTAATTATGAAATATTTTTAACCATGAAAATATTTTTGAAAATATTTTACACACATGTATATTAATAGATTATAATGCATATTTTATGGTTATTTTGAATTTTATTAAATGGTTTACAAAGGAATATTTATAATGTTTTATATGGAATGTTTTGATAAATGTAAAAAGGAATATATTATTTTTAATGTAAATATTGAAAATGAATTTTCTAGAAACAATTCCATTGTTTTATTTTTTCCTTCCTTTATATTATTTTATGTTACATTAAATGAAAAAACCTCTTTATCATGGAGGTATTTTGTTTTTCGAATGAATGGTTTTTTATTTTAAATGGTATTTTGAAATAAAATTTTATCTTAATATCTGAAGGTGATTTGAATATGTTTTTAAAAGAGGATTTCAAATGATGAAATTTTCAATTACATGTTGCGGAAAATGGATATTATAAATGACTTCTACACTAATATTGCAATGAGTAATCCCATAATAGCTTAAACGATGGGTGAACATAGATATCACTCTAATTAATTAGGAACTAAAGAGATAGAAGTTGAACATATGATTATTTCACTTGTAATGTTTCTATATGATGATGTACTAAGGAACCTACATGAATTTCCATTGCTTTATAATGATTTGTATGGGAATAATTTGTTTTCAATGGACATGTAAATAATCATTCTATAGTAATTTTCTTTACCATTACGTGTAAAATTGGTTTTCATGAATATTGTTTTAAGGGTATTCGGGTATCTACAGAACTAATGTTTTCTTACATTTTTATGTATTTTACTAAGATTTTTATACTCATCCCATTTTCTAATCATTTTTTCATATGTATTATGAGTTATAAAAAAATAATATTTTATGATGAATATATTGAAGTTGTGTGTTGATAAAAAACCATACATTATTTTAAAAGGATTTCATTTGGTTGAAAATATGGATATTGAGTATAAGTGTCAACTTGTGATGTATGTGTTTAATGTGTAAGGCTTTGTCTGAATTCTCAAAAAAATTGGACCTAAAATATTTTTAAGAAAGTAATATCATTTCTTGTTTTAAAATAACAATAATATATAATGTTTAAGTCTAGTTCCCTATATAAATACCCTTACACATTGGTACCTCTTTGATCAGTACAACAGTGCATGTGTTTCATCTCAAAAAATGTTGTAATTATGTTTGTGTAACATGTTTATAAATTTTCACCAGTTAGATTAGAACATGTCACTATTGTAGTTTAACAACTTCCAATTTTATAATTCATTAATAAAATTATTTACATTCGTAACCAGCAGGTGGTAGAAAAAACATGGATAAACATCATAGAAAAAGTCTGTGAGATTATTCAATCGGATTATTTATTATGATTTTATATTTATATAATATGTATTATTCACATCTCCCTTTTCACAAAATTAAATATTTTATTTATCAATCTAAATTGTAAACCCAGACCATAAATTTTTCGAATCAATTAAAATTTCCAGAAGACATTTATGAAGAGAAAAATATCCATAATATTTCCTCTATGATTGTCATCCTAAAAAATAATGAACTATTTCTCTATTAAAGAAATGAATATTATTAGATATTGTTTTAAATTTTACTCTATTTATATTTCATTGATATGTTAAAGTGATTATAATTCAATTTAGTTTTATTCCCACACAATTTCTAGAAACATGAATGTCACGTTAATTTCAACTTCATTCTTAACAACATATGTGGTACTCAACTCTTCTAGACTTTCTAGTAATATTTTAAAATATTGTCACAACAGCAAATTTATATAAATTTACTTAAAATTCAATATTAAGAATTCTTTTTTACTCAGAATTTTTATATTTTATTGAATATTTAGAAAACTATTGACTTCCCATTCTAAGACTCCAAGATAATGGTACTTGTTAGTTCATTAAAATTATTGAATCATTTATAAACTCCAAACACCCTAAATGGAAATTATTTAAAATCATCATCTTGTATAACATTTTCAATAAATATCTACATTTTTTCAAAAACTCATCTGGCTGATGAAAATAAAGTTTGATGAATCTCAACATCCAATTCTTTATCTGTATTATTATTCATCTGATTGATAGGTCTCTATATACCATTTGATGGATCAATGTAAATTCATGTTTGATTAGTTTTAATTAAATCAAATAAAATCATAACTTTTATTAACCAATTGTAAATAAGAAAACCTATAGACCTCACATTGATGATTCATTTAACATTATATTGGTTGATAATGTTGTTGAAGATCCTCTTATAGATTGTTCTTAAAAGATGAACTTCTTCATTTGTTCCAATAATTCAACTGATGATTTCTATGAAAAATTTTATTTTTCCTAATAGTAAAAAATACTTTTGTATTAAATAAAATTAGGATCATCTGATGTTATGAAACTGGTTACATTTTGAATCAGATGCCTTACTTGTGGAATCCACTGTCTGATGGATGAACATCATAACCCATCTGATTGTTCTATGGGACACCTTGTTTGATGAAAGGATATCTAATACAACTTATTTCGTCCTAAGAATTATCAATTGATATTTATAATAAGATATTTTCACCCAATTGATTGGTTATTTAAATGGATATATTGATCATAACTTCTACAAAACATATGACTTCCACACATTCACTAAAATTCAACATCTAGTACAACCAACAACAATGATCTGTGTATGATTTTTTTAATTCAATATAAATAATAGAAAATCATGTTTCTGTTTTCTACCACAAGCCCTCAATTGTATTTGGAATTATTTAGTATTTTTAGCACATTGATATCATTATATCATTTTATAACTTAGTATACCTTTCTCACTCCTTCCTTTACAAATATTTGATCACATGTTTTTAGATAACTTAAGATATTGAGAAAATATTCGCATAAAAGAATCATCATATTTTGTGTATTAAATAACTCATAATATATTATGAATTTTAAAACATTCCCCAATATATTCAAAAAAACATTTTTTCATAAATAAAATGACCTTGAAAAATATCTTCATTAATAAAATATTAAAAGAATAAATAACTAGAAATGATAGACTTTATAAAGAACATTTGGTCTATTCATATTAGTCTAAAAACCCAAGGTATGATCATTAGATCATCAATGGGAATTGATTTCTCATAAATATATAAAATAAAAAAACATTAAATAACCACTGCATACAGCATTTATAAGAATCGTCAATTCAACTGGGTACCGACAATATTATTCATTGGATTTTTTTTCCACAAGGGTAAATAAATAACCTTAACTTTGAAACTCAAGATATGAATAATTGATCAATAATTTAAATCCTACAGAATAATAAGAATAATCAGAATCAGGAATTATTTAATTCCACGATATCCATATGTGTTGACTATGAAAACATAAGTTAAATTCCAAACAACTTCTAACCACCCACCACTTCATAAAACTATTCATTTTCCAATAAAAAGCATCTTATAAGAAAATAATTAGACTATTAGAAACGTACAAACACTCACATGATGATTAAAAATCATATCCATTATAAAAACTACCACTAAATACATTTTTCCTTAAATGGTGTGTCACATAAAAATGTATAAATTTATGAAATATCATTTTCTCCCCCTTGAAAACACTATTCAATGACAATATGAGAGAGGGTACAAAAACACTAACCTCGAAAACAGAGTTAATAGGGTCGGATTCCCATGTTAAAACATATTTTTTTCCATTCATCTTTCACTATGGGATTTCGGAATATGTCAAAAACATGTTCCACAATAAGAAAATACAATTTCTTGCACTCATTCTTGTCCAAATTCTCTTTAATGGTGCGATAATTGATATCATTATATTTTAAATTATAATTTTTTACTATAATTCTTATATGATTTACAACAATATGATTATCAAAACCCATGGAAAATAGTTACATAAATTCAATAATAAAATTGTACAATTGTGTCTTCAACTATAGAAATTCGGTTACAAACTGAGTGGTAGAAACATATTCATCTTCATTCATGCTAAGTTTTAAATAATTTTTCTTTTCCTTATTCCATCCTAAAAGAATTCACATATTATTAAATATCAATTGTATGTAGACCTTCTATCATTGACACATCCTATACAATCATCATCTATATATAAAAAATATCCATACTTCATGTTCTTCCATATTTGAATATGATATCTATTGTTCCGGTGATATATATGATTATTAATATTCTAGATAAGAAATGGTATTCCGTTAGAGTACTATAAAATAATTAACATAATGTAATAACATATACAATATACATTGACCAGGTATATAGTTATATATAATACCCAACCTGGTTTTGAAATTATTTTAAATCCACTTACTTTCCTTCTCAATCATTAAAAAAACACAGTATCAAATTAAATAACAACTGAAACTGGTTTTTAATTATCAATGAAATATTTCTTAAGAAGCTCCTCAACATATTTAAATTAATATAGAGAAATGAATTTCTTCATTTCATAGAATTGTATGAATGAAAAATATTTCATTTAAATAATAATAGGAATCTCAAAAAAACTTATTATTTTCTTCATCAAACCTCTCATAAGTTCCATACTCATTATACAAAAAGATAATATCATCAACATACATAATAAAAATTGGGGGGGAAACATGTGAATTTATTTGTTATCAATATTACTATAGACTCTTTCCATTAGGAATTTAAATTTCTTTACGCTAGGATCCAATTGTGAATATTAATCTATCATATATTTCATTCACACAAATGAAGCATTATTTAATGTTTAAAAATAACTATTATATTTACCATTTTATAAAAGAAGTGCATTTTTAATAGAAATACACTCATCAATATCATAATTCATAAAAAATGACTTATTATCCATAAGAAAACGTTTTTAACAACATTATGAATAAATTGAATGATATTTTTGTTCTCAATATTGAATAAGATGAAAATTATAATGAAAATAAATACCTTTAAATTTTTAATATTATATTGTTACTAATTGTGCTTGATTTATAATAACTTGACCATAATCATTTAACTTGTTTTGGGAATTGTTTTTCAAATAAAATTATTACACTAGGTTTGGGTATAAGTTCTCATGTATTATTCTTCTCAATCTGGTCCAACTCTTATTTAATTTCTTTAATCCACTTCTGATTCATGAAAATTTCGTTAACATATTTTTGATTAAATATTTTTTATAAAGAAATATGTCAAACAAAATTTGATATCTATATTATTTCAATGTTTTTGTTTTTCTCCATTGGTGTTTTGAACAAGAAATTATTTCCTTATATGAGTTTGATATGTACTTTGTTCACACACATTAATAGAAAACATTATGTCTGCTTCTTTTTTATGTGTGAAATTATTATTGATTTAATTCTTTTCATTTCTCACAACAACTGATTTATCTTCTTCATATCCCTATTATACATCGGTTTGAGAAACATCTTCCTCTATTTGTTGAAAATGTGTACATTAAAAAATAAATAATAATTACTATTTATTTATATGAAATATCTATATCCTCTAATGACTAATGACAGGAAAATTAGGATCCCATCCTCAACTCATTGTAAAAAATTCCAATATTTCCTCCTTTTTTTCTTTATGATGGAGGTACTATAGAAAAACGTTAGTTTTTTAAACATGGAACTACATTATAGAACATTTTGTAAGGATTAATATTAGAAAATTGTCTTTTAAAAAATATATTCATAATTTAAATAATTCTAGTCATCACCGACCAACATAATTAGTGAGAAATATTGTGATCAATTAAAATTTTATGTCCCATCCCTACCAAACTTCTATTATTCGTTTCATTTACCTCATTCCATTTTATTGGATATAGGGAAATTAACAGATGAAGAATTTGAGTTTTTTAGATAACATTAGATTTCTATTTTATTTTAATCAAAAAAATTATAAGTTCATATATTCTTCATAAAATATCAACATTTTTCAACTGTTCTCCTGAAGTTTCCTAACATCATCAGAGCATATGATTTATGATTCAAATACATAATCCTTGTTATGTGAGTTGAATCATCAATGAAAGTAATGATGTAGTTATCTCAAAAGGTTTAATTATAACTCATTGGAAAAACATATTAGATTAAATTATTTCTAGTGTACATGTTGATAAAAATTCCATATTCATGTGCACAAATATTTTAATATTCCATTTATTCCAAATTGAACAACAGAAACCTTTTCTACTTTTAATATAAGGAATATCATAGAAAATTCCATTCCCTAAATGCATTCTCATATTCATCTAACACATATATTCCATACTTTTCTTCCTTTACTGATTTTCTACCATAGTTCTCAAATAAAATGGATTTTTAACATCATCAAATTTATATAAGATTCCACATGTATGCCGACAAATTTTATCTACTTTTCTATCATAAAATATTTTCATAACAAACCCATATATTGTAAATTATGAATTATTTATATGTACAGGTATTTTTTTAAATGATCGACATGTTCTGGTTCAACTGGTCAACAATCAAATCCATTATTTATTTCAAATTCAATTCTATAATAATAAAAGATACATCACTTTGTTTTCTGAGAGATTCAAAATTTCAAAATGAAAAAATTAATTTTTTAAGTGTTTTACATTATTCAATAGATTCTAATGACCTTTCATATGGGAGGATCACCCACCATCTAGATTTCATGGTTATTCCCCAATTGTATGATTATGAGTAGTTTCAAAGAAATATATTTTTTTCTTTTCCATTCTCTAAATTCACAACTAATGTTTGAGAATTATTATAGACATGTTGTTTGGATGGTAGAAAAACAAGTCGTCATTTAGAAGTGTTTATGGGAAGATCACATATTGTTCCACTAGTGTCATGATGATGGAACCTACATTGAACTTTAAAAACAAATTTCTTACAATTCTATATTTTAGGGGATTAATTTCAGATCAATATTTTCTTTCTACTTCTCATTGGATAATTGTAGTGATATTGATTGAACTAATATAATTTTTTGGTATGCCCAAATCCACTACAATATCATATGTATCCATTGAATGAATATTGGACTCTATAACATCTATACAGAATGGAATTTTAAACATCACTTTATAAAACATTCTTACATTACACCTCATAACTTTTTAAGATACACAAATTTTCTTTTATTACTTGAAATATTCTAATTAAATTCATAATTTTTCTAATATTAACAGAATAATAAGTAGTAGAAACATTCTTTTTATACTTTGAAGTCATCAAGGCATCTAAATTATTAAAATTTTTTGTTTTGGATATAGGCAATATATTACATGTTTTTTAATCTTATGAACATATTCATTTAACTTTTCTACAATTAGAGATATCATTTCTAGATCCTTCTTTATTCAAAATTTTCAAAATTTTCATCAATATCAGAGATAGAGTTCTATAAATCTGTAACTCCCTAGTCACCTTAAGAAAACATTTGATGAAAATTTACTAAATCATAATCAATTTATTTGATCTTAACTTCAATATATTCATTATGATTCATTTATTTTTCAAAATAAATTATCAAGGGATCCATAACTACAACAAATATAGATTTATTATCACAAAAATATTATTGATTGATTTCTGTATAACATTCCTTTTAGAATTATTCTTTTTTTATTCATGTATAAAAATATTTTTCATAGATTAATTCAAAACTATTTCAAAAAAATATTTTAACATAGTATGTTCTTCTTTATAAAAACTAATTTCATCTTCTTCAGCATTATGTATTACTATAAACATGTTTTCGTTAAGGACCTCACATACATTTTCATAGTTAACCTAACATTATTCATCATCATAATTATTAGACAAAAAAATATACATTTTTATTTGGATATATTTTTATCATTTCCCTTAGAATTGTATTTTAATTTGTCACCACGTTTTTTTCATGATAGTCATAGCCAAATGTCATCTGCATCACTATCTTCTTCAATATATCTCTTAGAAGAACTCACAAAAAAATCATATAGGTCACCCTTCAACACATCATCAAGGTATTTTTCCTTTTACATTTCTAAAATAACATTCACATTATAATAAAAAATGAAAAAAATCATTGATTGTGTTACTAAAAAGATTTTTAGAATTTGAGTCACTATCTTTATCATCATCAAAAACATTCTAAAATTTCCCTTACTGGATACCTGGTAGAAAATTTCACAGTCAAATTATTCTTTTCTATTCACAACATTATCCCTTTTCATTTAATATGAAATTATATTATATTAAAGGTCAACTGGAGATACAATTTTGGTATCTCTATCATCCAATGACGAAACTATTTCATCAAACATGATATGATAATTTCGTAATATTATTTTATCAAAATTTTAATCATCCAACTTCCCACCATGGATCCTTGTGGTTCTAAAAACAACTTTCAACCCTGTAAATAAGTAAAAAAAAGATACATGCATTCACATATTGAGATATTCATACCTAAGACTCTATATTTGTAATGATTCCTTCTTCAACATTATATATTCTTCGTATATATATATATATATAGGTTATCCTAGATTCCTTTAGAAGTTGTAACTCCTTTCACACTAAGGTATTAAATTTGAAAAGGTGATTAGAGTCAAGAATTCATAACCATTCCATCATTCTCGTTATTCATAATATTTATATATGTAATAGGGAAATTTTAGAAAAGAGGAGGAAATAAATCTATTGGATCATCTAAAGCCTCAATCACCAGATACATAAGATATGAATTATTCTATCTTTCCGAATATAATTTTTTATTCCATTGATTAATGGAGCTGTTTTACTATTCAACAATTCCAATTTTCAATCACATATTCCCCTTAAAGACATCCTAAAATTGTTAGTGAAGTGAACTTCCCATTAATAACAATTGAAAATTCCCAACCAAGATTAATTTAGTCATCAAGAGGTCAATGGGGTGGATATTTATTATCTATTTATTTTATGTTATGGTTCTTGTATAATTGTCATCACCTCATGTTAAATATTTATCACTTTTTTAAAACCCAATTTCCCACCCATCCATAGGAACATAAGTATTTTTATGTTTCACTAATTAATATGAGCTGTTAGTCCCTATAATGGATTGAAAATTATACACTACCACAATATACACTAGAAATAAATCTTTTGTGTGGATGAAAAAATCAATTAATACTCTTACACTAATGTAGTTGTATGGTTAATAAGATAGTGTGTTTGCAACATATATAATTAATGGTGAGGCATGTTTTTGTAATAATATTTAAAAAACATCAAATTTATTAATTATTCATAAAACACTTCATCAATTTATTTCCCAATAAATGCTAGGAAAAAATTATATGAATATTGTTAGAAGCTCATTTTAATTATTTAAAATTCTTTTCACTTTCTAAAAAAAGTTTTATTAACTTTATCCTATTACCAAAACTACCAGGCTAATTTTTTATCCTGATATGGAAAAACCTAATCAAAACATCTTCTGAACACCTCTTATGTCCGGAAAATATTTTCAAAGAAATCTTTCCTAAAACCACATATTTGAATTCAGGCCTAAAAAAATCTTGCTCTTTCAATCTCTCCCACACATGAGTAGTATCAACATACATTTTACATTGAGATCTAGTAATGGGTAATGAAAATGTTAAATGGTCAAGAAACAATTTTTTTCACATTCACTCATATTATAGAAATAAGGATTTTTGTAACATTACAACTTTATTTTTGATATCTTCAAAACAACAAAATAGCTTTTCATTCTTTTAAAATATTCTAGAATATTGAAAAAATTCAATAAATAAATGAATTTATAAAAAATAAATATTTGGAAACATTTTTTCATTCTAAAACCCATGATCCAATTGAATTAATGAAAAATAGTAGATTTCCTATTATGAGGAACCCAACTGATTGCACCTTTAATACCACAAACACTATTGAAACATATACAGACTTTGACAAACATTGACAACAGTTCAGTAAAACACTCCACATGTTTCACATCCTCAATAGAATTATTCATTTATTCATAAACTCCTCAAAAAATGAATGATATGTGCGATGAATATAAACATCTACTAACTTATCAGTGTCTGTATGCCTCAAATGTATTTGTCAACGTTTCCCATTGGATGATTGAATACCAAGTCTTGTATGATGATTCTTGTCTCAATAAAAAATAATAATAACCTTTTTATTATCCAGATGAAAATGAAACACCATGAGACCTCACACTAATTATTACAATCTCATTAAAATATACGACTATATTGATGATGATCGTGTGAAAGATCAGTATCTAAAACTACAATTCATCATTATTGAAAAAAACTAAAATAATCGATCAGTTTCAACAAATTCCCTACTCTATCACCTTAGAAATGGGTTGTACATTCTATAAAATTATAATTGTATGTTTATCTCTAACCAATATAATTCAATAAAAGTTATCTTATTGGTGGAATCCACTTTCTGATTGATCATCATTATAACCCATCTAGTTTATCGATGGAGAACCTTCTCTGATGAACCGGTTTCAACAGAAAATTATTTTTTAAAACAATTATTTTTTTTTTCACAAAAAGGATTGGCACTACTAATTGCTCACCCATTATGATGGATCAGTCGCTCAATACTTCTATAAACCACTTCTACGTCTATTACAAGAAGCTCTAATGATATGTATTTGGATAACATTTTAATTTTTTATGAATTCCAGAAAATCACATTTCACATATCTACCAAAAAATATTAATGTTATAATGACCTCTTCATGATGTTATGAACACATTAATTAGTAAAGCATCATTTGAATTATTTTGCATTTTCTCCCCATTTCTTCACAAAACACGGATCACATGTTTTTAGTTATCTAATTACATTGTGAAATTTTTTGATAGAAAAGAATCATCATATTTTTTCCATCATATAACTCCAAAAAAAGATATAAATCCCTTAAAAATTATCACTCCACTATGAAAATAGCATTTCAAATGAAATAAGAGTCTCAAAATAAACCAAAATTGAATAACATGTTTAGAATAGAAAACTAGAAACCATGGAATATATAATGAAATTTTTATCTCCTAAAATGAGTTTGAAACCCATATTTCTAATCAGAACAATTTTAATGTGATGTGATTTATCATAAGGATTACAATATAGAAAAAATTTAACCACAAATTTTTCAAACATCCCAAAATTATATTCAAGAAAACATGGTTTCATCAAGACCAATATATTTTTTATTAATCATGAATGAAAATTTATATTGAATTGATTAAATCCATAAAATTTATCATTAGGATTATCAAAATTTACATCCTTTTTGATTGCTAAATATGAATCAAAAATATTATTGTTGTAAGATAATATATTTTTACCACTGTTGTTACTACATTATTCTTCTAAAAAAATATTTTTATACAATTCATGAATCACTACTAATTATAGGGTAATGTTTTTTACATGGTAAAAGATATTAAAATGAATCCCTAATTAAATTGAATATTAAATTTTAAATTTTCAGATTTCTTAAATTTCCGAAATTTATGTTTATTTAATGGTTTCAATAGGTGTGATGTTGTAGATGGAATAGACTCATATGTGGTGAATAAAAGTCATAAATGTATTAAATAATGTCATATATAGCTCATATAAAACTGCTACATGTATAATGAATTGTTCAAAAAAACTCATTAATGTATACTCTCATTTATATGGTCTATATGGACCCATGAAAAACAAACGTGATTATTAAATGGATCCCATTTTTAAAATAATACATCTATAAAATATTTTCACAAAATGTGGATTAATATAATTATTTTATTACATAATATATGCATACACATATTTTTTCAATACATATTTATATTACTTCATAGGTGTACTAATATTGAACATCATCAACCAATCCCATATAATAAAATCATTATTATTAAAATTATAATGAAAATATAACAATGGGTGGGGAAAAATTTTTATTAAAGAAAACATAGCAACTATTCATAATTTCTATATAATAATCATTACTGAATACATGTTTATTGGATAAATATTATTAAAAAGTTCAAGGAATCATATGTTTCATTCCAAAAACATGATTTATAATTATGGATCATAAAATAAATTCATTAGAACCACGTAAATTAATCATGAAATGAATATGAAATATATAATGATTATAAATACATAAAATCATAACATAAGAATGTAGACTATCATTAGATAATTAAATAACATTAAATATTCTTACAAGTAAGTAATTCATTACATATGAAAAAATATGTCACCCAAAAAACAACAATAGGTAAGAATATCATTGTCACATGAGGATCATCACAGAATTCCCATAACACCATAGAGATTGAATCCCACCAGGATTCCCAATTTAGATTGTTCATTCCAAATACAATTCATTTATTGGATCAAGAATTCAAAAATCTAATTAAAATTTTGTCTTTATAGATATAAAACATTATTAAATGCACCATACACCATCCATATATTTGAGTTCCACAAAAAAATTTAATTAAATTCTCTTATCATAAAGATAAATTGAGAATAAAATGGGTTTTATAAAATTTAAAAATTCAATTAAAAACATGATTGTTGAATAAAAAAAGTACCGCCATTAAAAGAGATTATGTAAAATATATAATATGTAACACCACAAGATTTCATAGTGTGTACTTCTTCAAAACTATTCAATAACTTGCACTACATGTAACACTGATTTCAAGCACACCATGACTTACCAAAAAAGTCATTCAAAAGAGGTTATGAATAGTATTAACTAAATTTTGAACCTTATATAATCCTTATAATTTTAGAATCCATATAACGAGTTTCTTAGACATAATGTAAGAACAAATTCTTTTTTTTCAGATAAAAGAAGTATTTTTCAAAAATGCACTTTTACCAACTTTAATAGTGAACACTTTTTAAATCTAATATTTTAGACATTTATATATTTTATTTGACTAGATAAATATATTCTTTAGAATGGGGACATAAAATAAATTACAATGTAACACCCCAAGCTTCCACGGTACGCTTCTCTTTGAATAATACAGTAGTGTGTGTTGTACGCAACTTCGAGTTCTAACACACACTACAACCGATAAAACTAGCCGTTATGAATAGTAATACCTAATTTTTGAAATTATATATATTTCATATTTCAAAATGGACTAAATTTTTGGATTCGAAGTGTCGAATTTATCCTAAGGTGAAATTTTGGTACTTTTTGGATAACTTTAATATTTTAATGAATAGTGAAAATTACTAAATTTTAATTAAAAACAACTTTTTTAATCAAAATAATTAATAGTGATAAATTATGAATTTGAGTAGTTTTAAATTATATTTATAATATATTTTTACCATTTAATACAATTTTCGTCATTCGACATTATTTCACAATTAAACCGAACATAAACAAGTATCAATCTTTTGATCGTTATTATATCTTAAAAACACGCTTTCTGTTTTAACAGCGGGAATTAATGTTAAATTAATTTCTGCCACTTCTGTGTTTTGAATTTGGATAAATGGATTCCATATTTGGAATCAGGATGTTTATATTGTGTGAATAGATAACTTATATTTTATAGTCATTTTGAATAATTACTGCGGTAAATATTTTATTTACCATGGTTAAGGGTAAATCCGGTAAATAAGGGTTAAAAAATAATATTATAATAATACTAAATTACCCTAAAATGTGTCCTAACCTTATTGGTGGATACATGTCTTACCATGGGCATCTTTGGGTTGATTTTGGGACCCCATGGAGCCACTTGTAGGTGATAGGGACACTTTATTTTAATTAGGTTAAAATAAGTATAAAAATGACATAAGTATATATCTTTTAGAAAAACAATTTCTACATAGGGTTATATATGTTGGATGTTCTACTATAAATTCTCATTAGAAATATAAAATGATTTCCTACATAATTATATTTTATTTATAATTTTTAGACATTAAATAATTTAATTTATTTATGACACAATGATGATGCAATAATTACCTAATTAATGAAAAATTAAGATAATTGATATTATAAATACCCAAATAAATATAATTTGAGACTTTTTATGAATTAAACTAATTTTATACATTAATATGACATGTTAGGATTGATTTAATTAACATTTTTCGAAATAATCATTCTGTTATGAGTTTCAAAAAAATCAACTATTGAATAGTGTCAAAATTAATATAAAAGAGTTTTTAAAATAAATATTATATTATTAATTGATATTAAATTCCTAAAAATATAAGGATCGGCCAAGAGACTTATATCATGATATGTGTATCATTAATGGACCACTTGGGGGTCTCTTGGATGTATATGGTAAGTTTATTAACCACATTATATAAAAATACAAATAGACATTGTAAAAGTGAAACTAATTAACTTAGAGTTAATACTTAAAGATAAAGTTAATATAATGACCAAAACCTGTCTAAATTATATTGGTTGAGTGGTTTTCGACCCATCCCAACCTTACCCTTTAAATAATAAACTCTGGAGCCATTAGAAACCGAATATAAATTTATTATAAATTAATATTTCTAGCTTTTCCAATGGTGCCCCTCACCCCTCTTATAAAAGGGCACTCCTCCTTCTCATTTTTCACACCTTCAAAGCCTTTTGGTTCGGCCAAAATCAGACAAAATACTCTCAAAACTTCCCTCACTACATCCTAGAGGCCTTATATTGATCAGAAAGACATCCTAAGGAGCCCTTTTGATCAAATCAAAAGGAAGAACCCGAAGAAGAGGTAATGATTTCACCACCCTTTTCAAAGTTTCTTTCTTCTTCCCCTTCTTCTTCCTTTGTTATTACCATTATAAAATAATAAATCCATTATCACATATATAATGTGATGTTATTATAAATATGGTACAACCATATTCAGTATTCTATCCATCATTTGAATAACATGTCACCATATGTGCGTACGTACGGCTTACCGTCTCCACGTCGTGGTGTAATTGTTATTCGATAAATTATTATTTTTATTGGTATAATAATGATGTCTAATTCATGTAAATAATAAATATAACATGATAATGATTATGTATATATGATATACAATCCAATTATATATTATTTTAATATGAAGAGAATGATGTTGTTGCACGTGCGTACGTACGGACTACCGTCTCCACGAACGCGATGAGATTCATTCTCCATCGTATAAATTCAAGTATAATTATCATTTGATGATTTAAAAATAATGTTTAAGGACTTGATATAATTCTGGATATGAATAAGATACAACCTATTCATAACAAACCCGGCTTATGTAACAAAACATATAAATGAAAACGAGTAAGTTAACACCTGAAACGATGATAATACTAAGATATTATTAACAAAGCAATGTTAAAAGATAATATATGATATCATATTAATATATATGATTCTTGTATAATTTAATAATTATTATTTCACCATTATACAAGATGTTAACCTACCCTCAACCAAGGAAAAGTACACGGTAAGGGTTTATTTTACAATCTCTTCATTATCCGAGGTTGTTTATACATAATTATCTACTGGGATCTCTTTATCATCGACATCCATGTTCCTTAAAAATGTTTTTAAAAACATTTTTACTATTTACTATACAATGGGATAAAGTCATTTATACCCTTATGTGTTTCGAAAGGAATCTTTCCGTCGTTTTCCAAACAAGGCACTTTAAACCTTTTCAACAAATTTAAGGTGAGAATGTTTTTTTAACTTATACGGAGGGTGCGGCTATTTACCACTATTATAAAATCGTCAATGCTTCCCTTACAATATTATAAAGATATTTTCAAATTAAATGTTTTATTTTATAATTATGTGACTTTAAATGATTTCAAAATAATTATTCTAAGAATTTATGAAGGGTACTCTTTATCAAAATCAGAATTTTAAATGTTTTAAAGATTTATCTTTCTAAATACTTTTAATTAATGTTCATGTTTTCGAAATGATTTTAAGGATTTATTTATATGAACATGAATATTTTTAAATGATATTTCTTTTTAATAGTTTCAAAGTGGTATTTGACACATTGATTCAAAAATATATTTTAAATTACTTCCTTTATAAATGTGTGACTTTTCAATGATTTCGAGAAAAGATATATTTCCCTCAAATAGTTTTGATTCCATCTATTTAAACATCCTTTGATGGATTTTAAGTGTATTTGAAGTTGATTTATTATGATAAAAAACTTTGTTATTGTATTGAGGGTTTTTTGATGTGTTTTACTGTGGATGTGTTATTTTTATACCATTCATGGTTTATGGAGAAAGTATTGACATTTCGTATGCTAGTTTTAATACGAATGTTTATGTTTTGTTTAATCCTTTTCATATGGGAATGCATTGGACATATTAAGTGATTGGTGGAGCCCGTTGTAGCTCCTCGATGCATCGGTTGGTCTCATGAGACAAACTAGTGTCTTGGCACAAGGCCTTGGCAAAATCTTGTTTGTAGACTTGGCATGAGGCCTTGGCTATGTGGTTATGATAGTATGGCATTATGCATTCCATCATTATGAAAGTGGTTATTGATATTGCATGTGATTATTCAATTAGTAGAATATCCATGTGAATAAGTAAATGGAATTATTACATTTTACTTTTTCCATAATATGTTGAAGTTTAAGTTTAAAAGGATTTTGTTTTAGTTATACATTGCCTTAAATGTTTAGGCTTATTTTTGAAAGTTTCTGCTATATTGTTATCCTTACTGGGCATTTGAGCTCATCCCTTTTCTGTGTTTTATTTTTCCCAGGATCTGAAAAAGTAAGTTATGAATGACCTTCAGGGATATTATGAGGGGATAATAGTGTGGACTATGGAGACATTATGTTTTTGTTGTAGTTTTTTACTTTATGATGTAATGTAAAACTTTATGAATATATCTAGTGTTTCTAAGGCTACCAAACCAATTGGTCTTTCGAGATTTGATATTTCTTGTGATCATGCCAATGTGATGTAATAATGCACCGACTCTGGGTAACTAGGGTTGGGGCGTTATAGTTGGTATCATAGGAAGTTTAGTACAATCCTTGTATGCTAGATTTAGATAAAATATGATTAGAGCACATAGATTTAAGATAGACTTTGAGGATTAGTATAGAAGAACTTCGTAGAATTTTGGTATTGTAGAGATTTTGTGAGTTTTCCGAGCAATACATCCCTGTCTTGATATGAGCAGGTAGAGGCGGATCTGGCACAGATGTACCTAGGGGTAAAACCTGAAAACACCACTTTGAGCTAGACTCGAACGGGAAATGGTGCACGAAAACGGGCCTTGCTGCACTCTTGGTTACGACACTCCCGGGGGATATGCTTAGGATAACGCTCATTTTCTTTACAAATCATTATAAAGGGTTTATGAGTATATACTTCCTCAAAGGAGACATTTTTATGATTATGGATTACATCCATAAACTATTTAATTTATGTTATGTGTTGTACAAGTTTGGGATTAGGTATTGTTATTCATAAACTATTCTAGTGTATGCCATTGGTTAGAAATGGCGCCCAATAGAAGGAATGAGAACTCCAGAAGTTTAAATGATCCAAAGTGTAAGAAGGATAATATCTTTCATGGAATTAAGCCATACTTTAGAAGGAAAATATTCTCCCATGTATTATCATCATATTAATAAATAATATCATGTGTTGATAAGATAAGAAAAGATTTTACTGAGTCTTATGGCTTTGAAGGGAAGCAAGAGAAGAAAAGGATGGAAGAGAGAAAGATGGATAAAGGGAATAGGGGGAAGAAGAATTTTCCCATATGTGATAACTATGGAAAGAAACACCCTAGAACTTTCCTAAAAGGAATGGGAGTTTGTTATAAGTGTTGAGGAAAAGGGCACAAAGTACGTGACTGCAAGGGTAAGAAAATGCTTTCAAATGTACAATGCTTCATTTGCAAGGAGTTTGGACACTATGTGAACCTATGTCTCAATCATCAGACTATGCCACAAATGATGCTATTGGATAATAATCAAGTTATGATACTACCACAGATGAAGAGGAATGATTAGAGTTCTTATGTTGATTATGTCATTTGAGTGTTGTATCAACAATGTACTTGTTATAATAATTATGGAGTATATAAGTTTTGTATTGCAGTACTATTTCATTATGGAATTGAGATTGTGTGGAACAAAGAAAAGTGACTCAATATCAGGTTAAATGTTTGGAAAATATATGGTTGAGAGAAAGATAAACCATAATATGGTTCTGATACCGAGGTAGTGATTTTAGAATAATATATGATTGATTTGGATAAATTATATTAGATATTCTTGAATGCCTTGAAATTGATTAATGATTTGTATATTCCATCATTGTTGGGATTTACAAATTTTTTTTATTGAAATAGTATATCTATTATTCTATAAGGAATAAAGGATCATGAATCTAATCAATAAGGTTTTATGGTAATTCAGGATGTTGCAGTTTTTTTTAAAAGAATACATGATAATGGTGATCACATGTTATTACATGAAAAAAGGATCTTCATTGTGTTTACCTTCCTTATAAATTTTGGACTGAAGTATTTTGGATAGTTCTAGTTTGGATTATTTGGGATTTCCATAAAAGGATAGCCCGGAGGTCGGGCGGCAACCCGTCGCGTCCGGCAAGGCCACGAGACTTGAACCCACAACCGAAGGGCGAAAAGGGTGTATCACCTACCACTGACCCACACGATTTCCTGGTTTTAATAATTTCGTTTTTTAATGGTTCTTCTAGATGAATTATAAATTCATTTTTTTAACCCTATACGAATAGGATAAATGTAATATTATATTTAAGTTCTATTATCTTTTAGAGTAAAAGATGAGTTTGGGGTAGAACTTAGTTAAAGGATGAGAATCTACTTGTCAAGTATATATTTTTCTTCTTATCTTATTCTATGAAGAAATTAATTCTTATACTTTATTTAAGGAATCCTAAAACCAAAAATGTGTTATCCTAATACCCTATGTTTTGTTGAACCGATGGTATTTCAAATCATCATAGATTGATGAATTTAAGGACCTCAATTTTACACTTGTTTGTGATTGATGACCTCAATCACTACCTATAAATATTTACGTTTTTCCTCCAATTATATGTCTCTAATTGCCACCAATGTTCTCCTAATCGAGAACATAATTTGGTGGTGACCCTTTCATTTCACGTTTCCTTATATTAAGAATAAATTTTACTAACCCAATTTCTGATGTGGGTTTTCCCACAAAGATATTTTATATTTTCAACCTTTTATTTTCGAAGAACAATTTCAAATTGCGAGGACACAATTTATTGAAGGAGGGGATAATGTAACACCCCAAGACATCATAGTGTGTACTTCTTCAAAACAATTCAATAACTTCCACTACATGTAACACTGATTTCAAGCACACCATGACTTAACAAAAAATTCGTTCAAAAGAGGTTATGAATAGTATTAACTATATTTTGAACCTTATATAATCCTTATAATTTTAGAATCTATATTATGAGTTTCTTAGACATAATGTAAGAACAAATTCTTTTTTTTCAGATAAAAGAAGTATTTTTCAAAAATGAACTTTTACCAACTATAATAGTGAACCCTTTTTAAATCCAATATTTTAAACTTTTATATATTGAATTTGACTAGATAATTTATTCTTAAGAATGAGGACGTAAAAAAATTACAATGTAACACCACAAACTTCCACGGTACGCTTCTCATTGAATAATACAATAGTGTGTGTTGTACGCAACTTCGAGTTCTAACACACACCACAACCGATAAAACTAGCTGTTATGAATAGTAATACCTAATTTTTGAAATTATATATATCTTATATTTCAAAATGGACTTCATTTTTGGATTCGGAGTGTCGAATGTAGCCTAAGGTGAAATTTTGGGACTTTTTGGATAACTTTAATATTTTGATGAATAGTGAAAATTACAAAATTTTAATTAAAAACAACTTTTTAATCAAAATAATTAATAGCGATAAATTATGAATTTGGGTGGTTTTAAAGCATATTTAGAATATATTTTTACCATTTAATACAATGTCTGTCACTGGACATAATTTCACAATTAAACCGAACATAAACATATATCAATCTTTTGATAGTTATTATATCTTAAAAACACACATTTTGTTTTAACAGGGGGAAATAATTTTAAATTAATATCTGAAACTTCTGTATTTTAAATTTTTAAAAATGGATTCAATAGTTGGAATCAAGATGTTCATATTGTGTGAATAGGTAACTTTTATTTTTAGACATTTTGAATAATTACTGCGGTAAATAATTTATTACCATGGTTAACAGTAAATCTGGTAAATAAGGGTTAAAGAATAATATTATAATAATACTAAATTACCCTAAAATGTGTCTTAACCTTATTAGTGCATACATGGCCGACCATGGGAATCTTTGGGTTTATTTTGGGACCCCATGGAGCCACTTGTAGGTGATAGAGACACTTTAGTTTAATTGAGTTAAAATAAGTATAAAAATGACATAAGCATATGTCATTTAGAAAAACAATTTTCACATAGGGTTATATATGTTGGATGTTCTACTATAAATATTCATTAGAAAACTAAAACAATTTCATAAATAATGATATTTTATTTATAATTTTTATACTTTAAATAATTTAATTTATTTATGACACAATGATGATGCATTAATTACCTAATTAATGTAAAATTCCGATAATTGATATTATAAATACCCAAATAAATATAATTTGAGACTTTTTATGAATTACACTAATTTTTAGGTTAATATATCATGTTAGGATTTCTTTAATTAACTCTGTTCGAAGTAATCATTCTTTTATGAGTTTCACAAAAATCAACAATTGAATAGTGTCAAAATTGACATAAAAGAGTTTTTAAAACAATTATTATATTATTAATTGATATTAAATTCCTAAAATTCTAAGGTTCGGCCAAGAGACTTATATTATGATAGGTGGATTATTAAAGGATCACTTGGGGGTCTCTTGGATATATATTTTATGTTTATTAACCATATTATATAAAAATACAAAGAGACATTGTAAAAGTGAAACTAATTAACTAAGAGTTAATACTTAAAGATAAGGTTAATAAAATGACCCAAACCTATCCAAATTCTATTGTTTGAGTGTTTCTCGACCCATCCCCACCTTTAATATTAAATAATAAACTTTTGAGCCATTATAAACTGAATATGAATTTATTATAAATAAATATTTCTAGCTTTTCTAAAGGTGCCTCTCAGCCCTCTTATAAATGGGCACTCCTCCTTCTCATTTCTATACACATTAAAAGCCTTTTGGTTCGGAAACAATCTACCCAAATACTCTCAAAACATCCATCACTACAACCTAGGGGCCTTAGTTTGATCAGAAAGCCAACCTAAGGATCCCTTTTGATCAAATCAAAAGGAAGAACCTGAAGAAGAGGTAATGATTTCACCACCCTTTTCCATGTTCCTTTCTTCTTCCTCTTCTTCTTCCTTTGTTATTACCATTATAAAATAATAACTCCAGTATCATATATATACTATGATGTTATTATATATATGGTACAACCATATTCATTATTCTATCCATCCTTTGAATAACATGTCACCATACGTCCGTACGTATGGCTTACCGTCTCCCCGTCGTGGTGTAATTGTTATTCAATAAATTATTATTTGGATGGGTATAATAATGATGTGTAATTAATGTAAATAATAAATATAACATGATAATTATTCTTTAAATATGATATACCATTCAATTATATATTATTTTATTATCAAAAGAATGATATTGTCGCTCGTGTGTACGTACAGACTACTGTCTCCACGAACGCGATGAGATTCATTCTCCATCATATCCATTCAAGTATAATTATAATTTGATGATTTAAAAATAATTTTTAAGGACTTGATATCATTATTGATATGAATAAGATACAACCTATCCATAACAAACATGGATTATGTAACAAAACATATAAAATAAAACGAGTTAGTTGACACCTGAAATGACGATAATACTAAGATATTATTAACAAAGCAATGTTAAAAAATCATATATGATATCATATTAATATATATGATTCTTGTATAATATAATAATAATTATTTCACCATTATACAGTAGTTTAACCCACCCTCAACCAAGGAAACGTACAAGGTAAGGGTTTATTTCACAATCTCTTCATTATCCGAGGTTGTTTATACGTAATTATCTACTGGGATCTCTTTATCATTGACATCCATGTTCCTTACAAATGTATTTAAAAACATTTTTACTATTTACTAGACAATGGTTTAAAGTAATTTATACGCTTATGTGTTTTTAATGGAATTTATTCGTCGTTTTCCAAACAAGGCACTTTTAACCTTTTCAACAAATTTAAGGTAAGAATGTTTTTTTAAATTATACGGCGGGTGCGGCTATTTACTGCCTTTATAAAATCTTCAAAGCTTCCCATACAAGCTTATAAAGATATTTTCAAAGTAAATGTTTTATTTTAAAATTATGTGACTTTTAAATGATTTCAAAATGAATATTCTAAGAATTTATGAAATGCACTCTTTATCGAAATCTGAATTTTAAACGTTTTACAGATTTATCTTTCTAAATATTTTTAGTTAATGACCATGTTTTCAAAATGGTTTTAATGATTTATTTATATGAACATGAATGTTTTGAAATGATATTTATTTTCAAAATTTTCAATGTGTTATGGGACACTTTGATTCAAAAATATCTTTTAAATTACTTCCTTTATAAATGTGTGACTTTTCAATGATTTCGAGAAAATAGATATTTCTCTCAAATAGTTTTGATTCTATCAATGTCAGCATACTTTGATGGATTTTAAGCTTATTTGAAGTTGATTTATTATGATACAAAACTTTTTTATTATATTGAAGGTTTTGTGATATGTTTTACTGTGGATGTGTTATTTTTATACCATTTATGTTTTATGGAGAAGGTATTGACATTTCGTATTCTAGTTTTAATTCCAATGTTTATGTTATGTTTAAACCTTTTCATATGGGAATGCATTGGACTTAGTAAGTGACGGGTGGAGCCCGCTATAGCTCCTCGATGCATCAGTAGATCTAATGAGACAAACTAGTGTCTTGGCACAAGGCCTTGGCAAAATCTTATTTGTAGTCTTGGCACGAGGCCTTGGCTATATGGTTATGATAGTCTGGCATTATGAATTCCATTATTATGAAAGTTTTTATTGATATTTCATGTTATTTCTCGATTAGTAGAATATCCATGTGAATAAGTAAATGGCATTATTTCATTTTACTTTTTCCATACTATGTTGAAGTTCAAGTTTAAAAGGCTTTTGTTTTAGTTATACATTGCCTTAAATGTTTATGCTTATTTTAGAAAGTTTCCGCTATATTGTTATCCTTACTGGGAATTTGAGCTCACCCCTTTTCTATGTTTTATTTTTCCTAGGATGTGATGAAGTAAGTTATGAATGAACTGCAGGGATATTATGAGGGGATAATAGTGTGGACTATGGAGACATTATGTTGTTGTAGTATTTTTTCACTTTATGATGTAATGTAAAACTTTATGAATATTTCTAGTGTTTCCAAGGCTACTAAACCAATCGGTCTTTCGAGATTGGATCTTTTTTGTGACCATGCCAATGTTATGTAATAATGCACCGACTCTGGGTAACTGGGATCAGGGCTTTACATAATATATGGTTATTTATTAACCATTACTTCATTATAGATTAGTCCTTTGAATGTGGAATTGAAAAATTATTTTCTATGAAAATCATTTCATAATATCGCATTTAAAAGAGGTAATTTTCAATTAAATATTAAAATAATATTTTATTGAATATGAATTGAAAAAATCATAAAATATTACATAAAATAAATTTCAAATAAATACACACTGTTATGAAATATAATATATGTCAAAATATGATCAAAAGTGGGAAAATATTATCATGGTGAGTAAAATCATTTAAAAATAATTAAATTTTATTTTTAAAACTATTATCATTAAATGGATAATGAAACAAATATTTTTAAATATATAATTCGAAATATAAGGATCATTAGAGATAAAAACAATTTCAGTTTCCACTCTACAAAGAAGAACATTCTCAGGAAAGACAACAATTGATTTGGGGAAAAATACATTAAATTAGATTTTAATTATTTATTAAAAATAAGATTTATATGAAGTAATAGATCCCATAAGGAATAATACATAGGTGTTAAACATGAATATTTATGAATATAATATGTAATTACATCATGGATTCATCAATGGAATGATAATATACATAAAATTTACCAAAATTAAAGGTGATTTGTTATGACTCATGAGAAATATGTAATTCCCCAACTCCAGAAGCCTAATGTAGGTGCATTATTTTAATACATTGGTATTATTTGAAGGATTCATGTCCCAATGGACCGATCTGTTTAGCATTCTTGGAAAATATGATACCTACATGAACGTTACATTTCAATTTCAAAATTACAACACAACATAAATGTTACTTTGATAATGCCATTAATACCTTAGCTTAACCTTACCTATCAATCATAATACACTTCTTGGAATCCAAGGAAAATAAAACATAACAAAAGGGTGATCTCAGATGCTTGGTAAGGATACAAATATAGCAGAAACATTAATAAATCATCATATACATTTAAGGTATTATTTAACACTAAAACATAAGCATTTAAAGAATAAAATTCTACATAATATGGCCAATATAAATCAAATAATTCCATTTACTTATTCACATGTATAATCTACTAGTCGAATAATCACATGTAATATCAATAGTATATATCATAATGGTGGATTGCGTAATGGAAAAGTTCATAACCACATAGACAAGGCCTTGTGCCCAGACTACGAAAATGATTTTTCAAGTCTATGTGCTAAGACAGTAGTTTGTCTCATTAGACCTACCAATACATCTAGGATCTATAGTCAGCACCACCCGTCACTTATTAAGTTCAATTCATTCCTCATATTAAATTTTTTAAACATAACATAAACATTCATATTATAACTATCGTATGAACTGTCAATACTTTATCCATAAAACTTGAATGACATATAAATAACACATCCACATTCAATCATATTCTAAAAAAATCAATCTATTATGGAATATTTTTATCTTAATAAATCAAACTCGACCAGGAATAATATCCTGTAAAGAATGTGGACATAGTTAGAAATGATCAGTACAAATCTTTTAGATAAATATCCCTTTTTCAGGAAAACATTTAAAAGTCATATAAAGGAAGTCATTTAAAATATAGTTTCTAATCCAAGTTTCTCATTCCACTTTGAAACATTTTAATGGAATTAATATTTTAAAACATTCAAGTGCATAAAAATAAATCCTTACAACCATTTAGAAAATATGGACATTAATGAGAAATGTTTAGAAGAATAAATCATTAAAAATTTAAAATTATATTTTTGTAAAAAATTATTAAAAATAATCCCCTTTGAAAAGTCTTTTATGAAACTAGGACAGGGATAATAAATATTTTCTAGTAGATACTTACATAAAAACAACCTTGGATTATAAAGAGATTGTGAAATTAACCCTTACCTTGCACATTCTATTGGTCGAGGGTACTTTGGACCTCCCGTATAATGACCAAAGTCTTTTATGAAATTATACCAGAACCATATTCATATTTATTATATCATACATGATTAATTTATGACATTATAGTACCCATTTAATAATTATTTCCATGTTAAATTAACATTTTGGGTAATAATCACATTCATTATCATACCATTCTATAACACCTTATTCTAAATCGTATCATTTAGATAATGATTTAAATACATCAAAAATATAAAAATTAATTTATATATCATATATATTTAGAATATAATTATTCATAATAGATAGATATATGAAATGGATGGCACCATTTATGGAATGGTAAGTCGTACGTACGCATAAACATTGTTTCCGTTTTCATATCGTATTGAATGGAAGTAAGTAAATAAGATATATGTAAGTACACATATATATATATCATGTATCATTATTATGTCATATATTACATACTTATTAATAATATATATTTTTATAATCATGGTTGAATGGTGAACGTGGTAATAAATCTCATCACGTCTTCGAGAGGGTAATCCGTACGTACACACGAGTGACAATATCATTATATTGATGGTAAAATTTAATATAATTGGATAGTATATCATATATAATGAAAAATAAATTTTTTTTTTATTATTTTCATTATTTATACTAATTATTATTCCCATCCAAATAATTAATTGTTTTAATAACAAACTACACCACGACGTGGAGACGGTAAGCTATACGTATGCACATATGGTGACATTGACATTTAGAGGACGGATAGAATAATGAATACAGTTTTATCATACTTCTAATAACAATCCATCATGTATGAGTAACTGGAGTAATTATTTTGGATAGAAACAACAAAGAGGAAGTGGAAGATCAGAAAAACATGAAAGACGGTAGTGAAATTATTAACTCTTCTATAGGTCTTTCCTTTTGAGTTGATCAAAAGGGATCTATAGGGTGGATTTATGATCAGTATAAGGCCTCTAGGTTAAAGGTAGGAAATTTTTGAGAAGATTTGGGCAGGGTTTGGTTGAGCTCAATTTCTTTGGAGGTGTGACATTCAGCGAATGGGATGTGCTCTTTTATAAGAGATGTGAGGGTCACTTTAGAGAATGTTTGAAATATTTATTTATATTAAAATCATTTTCTGTTTCTAATGGCCCAAAAATGATTTATTTCTTGGATAAGGTGGTTATGGGTCTAAAACCACTCAACCAATATGTTTTAAACAAGTTTAGGTCACTATATTAACATTTTCATTTAGATTTTACTCTTAGTTGAATATTTTAACTTTTACCTTGTCTTCTTGTATTCTTACACAATATAGTAAAGAAACATACTCTAAACAACCAAGAGAACCGAAAGTGGTTCATTAGTGACATATATAATATTATTTATTCCCTTTTCCCGAGACATATATTTTTAAAATATTATATCAACCAACAATATAGTATTTTTTTAAAAAATTAATTAATGTCAATTTTGACATTATTTTGTATTGGGTTTTTCTGAAAGTCATCACAAATTGATTACTTTGAAAAAGATACATTTAATCACCCCTAAAATGTCTTATTCACTAATAAAATTTGTGTATGTCATAAAAAATTTGAATGTATATTTATTTTAATATTTATAATACAATTTATATAATTCATTAATTAATAAGGTAATTACTACATCATCATTGTGTGATAAATAAATTAAATTATTTTATTTCTAAAAATTGGAAATACAATATGATTATGTATGAAATATCTATAGTTTTATAATGAATATTTATAGCTGAATTTATATTTTGCGTAACCCTATATTAAAAATAGATTAGTTATTAAACATTGAAATTTACACTTTTAACTCTTCTTTAAAAATAATAATAAATGTCTTAATCTAATCCAAATGGACCTAAAGGATCATATATTATTCCTATGGTTGTTTTTGTTAGAAATAAATTTATACAATATAATTAGTACACGTTTTAGGATAATTATAATATAATTTTTATCTTTTATTACCCTATTTACTTTTAAACGTGGTTAATAAAAGTCAAACTTTACTATTCACCAAAGATTATTTTAATCTTTTTGAACCACTTTTTTCTTATTGTTTTCAACTGTGTCCCTCTGATTTTTGAAATTAAACTCACAAAAGATGTAAAATTATGTTTTATGCAAATATGAAAATGCTTCCAGAAGGTGGGTAAAATAGGTTAAAAATTTTAATAATATTTTATACATCTAATTTTATTATAAAATTACTAGAAAAATTACATAGATCATATATAGGTATTGTATATCTATTTTTAATAAATTTTAATTTTAATTTTAAATAATTATTTTAATAAAAAGTCGGTTTTAAATAATTACGCAGTGTATATCACTATTCATCAGAATTTGAGAAAAATACAAAAAATTAATCCAAAGATAATTTTGATATTAAGAATTCAATAATGGATTATATTTTACCATATTTAAAACATAGAAGTTTAATTTATTTATTTAAAATTAAATCTCATTTTCAAAACCAAAAAACTGGTTTTTAAAAAGTTAAAAATATAAACAGATTGACATGTGTTTATATCAAATTAAATGTGAAGTTACATATAATAACCTAAATTTTACTAAATTATGAAAATATAATCTTATTATACTACCATACCATTCAAATGAATAATTTAACACTATAAAATATTTCGATTAAATAAGTTGTTTTCAATTAAAATTTATTATTTTAACTATTCATCAAAATATGAAAGTTATCAAAAAAGTACCCAAAATTTATCTGAATTAAATTTTTATTCCCACTTCTAAAGAATAATTTAATTTCATTAAATTGAATATATAAAAGTGTCAAATGTAAGTTTTAAAAAAGGATCACTGTTAATAGTCGGTAAAATTGTATTTTATGAAAAATACTCTTTTTATCTAAGACAGATGAATTTGTTCTTTTATTATTTCTACGAAACACATAATATGGATGTTAAAATTATATATCTTATACAATATTCAAAATTAATTAAATACTATTCATAATCTCTTTTTGAACTACTAGTTTATTAAGTTTTGGTGCGCTCAAACTCAATGTTGCGTATAGCATAAGCTATTTAATTACAAAAATGAGATAACATACTATGAAATCATGGTGTGTTACATTCTCCCCTATTTCAATAAATTGTGGTCTTTCAATTTAAAAATCTTCTAAGAAAATAAAATCTATAAAATAAACAAAATACTTTTGTGGAAAACCCACATCGGAAATTGTTTTAACAAAATTTAGTAGTTATATAAAAGAAAGTGAAATGAAAAATTCACCACCAAATTATGATCAAGATTAGGAGATCATTGGTGGGAATTAGAGACTCATAATTGGAGGAAAATGAATATATTTATAAGGTGTGATTGAGGTCATCAATCCCAAACAAGTGTACAATTTAGAGCGTCAAAGCCATCAATCTTTGATGATTTAAAATATCATCAGTTCAATAAAACATAAGGTATTAGGATATAAAATTTTATGTTTTATGAACCCTTTTGTAATGCTTAAGAATTATTTTATTCATAGAATAAGAGGAAAAATATATAATTTACCAGTACAGTTTCATCCTTCATCTAATTCCTACCAAAAACTCGTCTTTCACTCTATAAATGTAACGTCTGACCCTAGATACCCAGAGTCGGTGCATTATTACATAACATTGGCATGATCACAAAGGATCAAGTCTCGAAAGACCAATTAGTTTAGTGGTCTTGGAAACACTAGATATATTAATAAGTCTTACATTACATCATATGGTAAAAAAACTACAACAACATCTTGTCTTCATATACCCTCATTCTATCCCTACAGGTCATTCATAAATTTCTTCTTCATGTCCTAGGAAAAATAAAACATTGAAAGGGGTGAGCTCAGATTCTCAGTAAGGATAAAAATATAGAAGAAGCATTCATAGATAAGCATAAACACTTAAAGCAATTTATAACTAAAACAAAAGCCTTTTAAATGTGAACTTCAGCATAATAAGAAAAATATAAAATGAAATAATTCCATTTACTTATTCACAGAGATATTATACCAGTCGAACAATCAAATGCAATATCAATAACCACTTTCATAATGATGGAATGCATAATGCCAGACTATCATAACCACATAGCCAAGTCCTCGTGCCAAGACTACAAATAAGATTTTTCCAAGGCCTTGTGCGAAGACAATAATTTGTCTCATGAGACCTACTAATGCATCGAGGAGCTATAGCGGGAACCACCCATCACTTACTAAGTCCAATTCATTCCTCATATGAAATGTTTTAAACATAACATAAACATTCATATTAAAACTAGCATACGAAATGTCAATACTTTATCCACAAACCATGAATGGTATAAAAACTGCACATCCACAGTCAAACATAACTCATTCGATACAATATAGAAGATTGTATTGTATCATATTAACCTCAATCGAGAATAATGAAGGATATTGACATAGATGAAAATAATCATCAAAACTATTTTAGTGAAATATCCTCCACTTTCTTGAAATCATTTAAAAGTCACACTATTTGTCAAAAAGTCATTTAAAAATAGATTTTTTAATCAAAGTGTCCCATTCCACATTGAAACTTTTAAAAGGAGTTTTAATTTTAAAACTATAATTTCCATATAAATAAATCCTTAAAACCATTTTTAAAACATGGACATTAATGAGTATGATTTAGAAGAATAAGTCTTTAAAACATTTAAAAATGTTATTTTAGTTAGAGTTTCTACCCGAAAGAGAGACACTTGAATACAAATAATTGAGGTAATAAAAACTTTTTAATATCATGAGAATAAAGTTATTCATGATATACTATGTCAAAGTACATTATATAAACCACATAAAAGTGATTTGGTGTATAACAACAAAGAAGTCTCAATGGAATGTAAATTGAGATGAAATCTCTCATAAATGTCGTATCCTTAGGTTAAGGATAAATAAACGACATAATTATGTGTGAAAAATATAAATACACTAAATATGATTGGATATTCAGTGTCAAACAATCAAAGGACATTCACACATATTCTAGTAAAAACAACACCAATGAATTGGATGTTTATCTCAACAAATCGAGATAGAGTAAAAATTACACTTATGAAGTTCATACTGATGACATGAGAATTTATCAATGGAGTGATTATGTGTATAAAAAGTATATCCACGGAGACGGGAGTGTAAATTATGACATAATAAAATGAATAGTGATTCCACACATAATCTTGGAGTAAAATAATCAATGAACTATGCGTAAAGCCGAATGAGTGAAAATTGAAATTTCAAATTCCTTTATCGATTTGGTAACTTATGAAACATTCTACCATGAAATAATTCTATTAAATTGATGATGTAAATATCCATAAATTAAATTATATTACACAATGAATACAATCATGGGCAGTACACACACCACCTGCAATAAATAATTGGTGAACAATGGAAATCTCACTTAATTAAAAGTGAGATAAGAAACCCCTTACTTTGTACTTTTTCCTTGGTCTACGGTAGGTTAACCTCCTATATAATGGTGAAATAATTGTTGTTGAATTATAAAAGAAAAATTTACATTAATATGATATCATATATGATCTTTTAACATTGATTTGTTAATAATATCTTTGTATTATCATCATTTCGGGTGTTAACTTACTCGTTTTCCTTTATATACTTTGTTACGTAACCTGTGTTTGTTATGGATAGGTTGTATCTTATTCATATTCAGAATTATATAACGTCCTTAAACATTATTTTTAAATCATCAACTGATAATTATTGTTGAATGGATACGATGGAGAATGAATCTCATCGCTTTTGTGGTGACGGTAGTTCGTACGTACGCACGAGCAAAAATATCATTCTTTTTATGTTAAAATAATATATAATTGGATGGTATATCATATAGACAGAATAATTATCATGTTATATTTATTATTTACATGAATTACACATCATTATTATACCCATCCAATTAATAATTTATTGAATGAATATTACTCCACCACTTGGAGACGGTAAGCCGTACGTACGCACGTATGGTGACCTGTCATTCAAAGGATGGATAGAATAATGAATATGGTTGTACCATATTTATAATAATATTATAGTATATAGGAGAAACTGGATTCATTATTTTAGAATGTTAATAACAAAGAAAGAAGAAGTTGAAGAAGAAAATATTTTGAAAAAGGGTGGTAAAAACATTACCTATTCTTCGGGTTCTTCCTTTTGATTTGATCAAAAGGGCTCCTTAAGTTGGATTTCTGATGAAAATAAGGCCTCTAGGATTTATTGAGGGAAATTGAGAGAGTATTTGGGTAGGGGTTGGCCGAACCAAAAGGCTTTTAAGGTGTGAAGTAATGATAAGGGGGAGTGCCCTTTTATAAGAGGGGTGAGGGGCACCTTTGGAAAAGCTAGAAATATTATTTTATAATAAATTCATATTTGGTTTCTAATGGCTCCAAAGTGGATTATTTAGAGGTTAAGGTGGGGATAGGTCGAAAACAACCAGATAAATATAATTTAGATAGGTTTGGGTCATTATATTAACCTTATCTTTAAATATTAACTCTTAGTTAATTAGTTTCACTTTTACAATGTCTCTTTGTATTTTTATATTATATTATTAATAAACATTCTATATACATCCAAGAGACCCCCAAGTGGTCCATTAATGATACAAATATCATGATATAAGTCTTTTTTACAAACCGTAGATTTTTAAGAATTTAATATCAATTAATAATATTATATTTGTTTTAAACACTCTTTTATGTCAATTTTGACACTATTCAATAATTGATTTTTGTGAAACTGATAACAGAATGATTACTTCAAAAAAAGTCAATTAAATAAATCCCAATATGATATATTAACCTAAAAAATTAGTGTAATTCAATAAATGTCTCCAATTATATTTAGTTGGGTATTTATAATCTCAATTATTTTAATTGTTCACTATTATGGTAATTACTGCATCATTGTTGTGTCATAAATAAATTAAATTATTTAATGTCTATAAATTATAAATAAATAATCATTATGTTGGAAATATTTTTTTATTTCTAATGAATATTTATAATTGAATTTATCTTATGTGTAACCCTATATTAAAAATGGGTTATCAAATAATCTTTAAATTTAACTCTTTTAACACTTCTTTGAATTAAATAATAATAAATGTCCTAATCTAATCCAAGTGGACCTAAATGATAATATTTTATTCCTAAGGTTTTTGTGGTCGAGATACACTTTTCCAATAGAATTAGGACATGTTTTAGGGTAATATTAATATCATTTTTACCCTTAATTACCCAACTTACTTTTAACAGTGGTAAATAAAAGTAAAAAGTTACTATTCACCAAAAATTATTTTCATCTCAATGAACCACAATTTACTCCTTGATATTTACCGTGTCTCTCGAATTTTTGAAATTCGACTCACAGAAACGGTAAAATTAAGTTTTATGAAATATTCAGTTTTTTTAACTACCACTTAGTGGTTTCGCTATTCATCAAAAAATAAAAGTTTCCAGAAAAATACCAAAAATTAGGCCTATGATATATTTGATATTATGAATTCAAAAATGATGTCTATTTTACCAAATTAAAAACATATTAGTTTCATAAGTTAATTTAAAAAATAAATTTCTGTCGTCAAAACAAATAGCGCGTTTTGAAGAGATAATAACTATTAAAAGATTGACACTTGTTTATGTCTGGTTTAAATGTGATATCTCATCCAATGACTAAAATTTTATTAAATGGTAAAAATATATTCTAAATATACTTTAAAACCACCCAAAATAATAATTTATCACTATTAATTACTTCAATTAAAGAAGTTGTTTTTAATTAAAATTTAGTAATTTTCACTATTCATCAACATATGAAAGTTATCCGAAAAGTACCAAAATTTCACCCTAATCTAATTTCGATATTACGAATCCAAAACTGACATCCATTTCAAAAGATAAAAGATATAAACTTTCAAAAAGTGGGCATTACTATTCATAACGGCTAGTTTGATTGGTTGTGGTGTGTTAGAATCTCGAAGTTGTGTACGATGCACGTCATTGCATTATTCAAAGGGAAACGTACCGTGGAAGCTTGGGGTGTCACATTCTCCCCTCCTTCAAGAAATTGCGTCGTCGTAATAGTTTTTTAAATTGGGCTTGAGAATATAATCGAATGTCCCACATCAGAAAAAGAGTCAATAAAACTACCACTTTAAAAGAAAGGAAGAGAGGTATAAAGGTCACCCAAGATAACCCATACTAAGATTCCATGTAAGAAAACATGGATATGGACGATAAAATAAGTGTTCAGTTATGATGGAGAGGGATAGAAAACATGATCAGGAGAAACTTAACAATAAGAAAATCATAAACTTGTGTTGGGACAAACGGTCCTTAGTCTCCCGGTAGGAAAAGTAAACGAACAACATTTTTTTGTTTTAAGTTACATTACATAAGGACGAGGAATTACTTTATGATATTGACTTAGAACATAAAGATGTATACTTACTTTTTAAGTAGAGTTTCATTCTTTAATAACTTTATACCACTAACTCATTTTTTTGAACAATGAGTATTCAAGAAGACTTAGTCACAATGGAAGAGCTAGAATAAACTTCTATATAAATACATGATCCACATAGGATAAAATATATATTTACCTTGTCTTTAGAGATTAATCAAAACCAAAATGGTTAGTATAATATTTGATGACCCCCCAAATGGATATTCCATTAGAGAAAAAAACACGAATCTTAGTTTCTAAAATTAAACAATCAATACCCCAAAGATAAATAAATACCATTCAATAATCAATTTTCCTTAAAATCCTTCAATATAATCCAATCTAATATTGAAACTCAAAACTTATAAGAATGTAGTCTTCCACGTTAAATTGTATCTCCAAATGACATTAATTACTCTTAAAGTCACATAATTAAAAGTAATTAACCTAATCATTTCCATAAACAACCCAAATCACTATAAATCCACAATAAAAACATAGATAGAAATCCACCATTACTCCTCAAATGAAATCCCATACTATTATATTTTCCATACAACAAAGCGAACAACTTCCAAAATAACATTTATCACTTAATTACAAAATCATTTTCCTATACTAAGGGTATTCATTTGATATGAAATAAGATCCCAAATCAAATTATTAATGATTAATAAAATCATTTAACCAAAAATAATAGTCACACTAACCAGGGACTTCACGTAGTCTAGTGGTAGGCGATAAATCCCAATCGCACTTTGGGTGTGGGTTCGATTCCCATAGCTTTGTCCAACGCGATGGGTTTTCACACGGTCTGTGTGCTGTCCTTTTTGAAAAACTATATTTTATAACATTACAAAAATGTGATAAATACCTCAAAAAAACCACAACATAATTTAACCAAAAATCTTATCTCATACCTTGCATTTTCATCACAAATTATAATAACTTATAATTGCTTCATACCCAACGATCATATAAAACCAAATGGTTATATATAACTATATTCACAATAGAAAAGATAATTCTTCCACAAATATCATTCTCACATGGTAAACTGCATGGTTAAAAAATAAAAGAGAAAATTATTCCAAAGTAAACCCATCAACAAGGAGCACTAATAATTTTTAAAAATTTCTCCAACCATTTATTTCCTCATGGATTCTTCTTTGACCAAGAAAATATCCTATAGAATAGGGAATTCCCTCGGGTAATGGCCAGGTCCCCTACATTTATGAAAAATGACTATAAATGGACCCTTGGGACCATTATTATCTTCTTCCATAGTACTCTTCAATTTTCTTCGGCAATTCATCACTTTATGTCCTTCCTTCCCACATGTAAGCATTTCTTTGTCCCATTGAGACACTTTCCTGGGTGTCTCCTTCTACATTTCCTGCATGATGGAAATTGAGGATTCCTTTCTCCATGGTTTCCACTATTGGAGCTCTTATCATTCATCACATTTCTCTTCTTTGTTGAGTCCGGGAATTTTTTAATATATATATTGTTGATCATATTTTTGTAAAATTGATTTGACATAAAGACGATATCTTTTACGCCTATCAACATTCCATTTTGTTGCTCATTTCCACCATCGTTCCCACCTTGTATATCATTCTAAAAGTCACTATTAATTCCTTGGAATCTAGCCATTGACTAAAACCAGATAGCATTGTGTGAGTAACAGTAGTCATAAAATCATTTATATATTAACATGTCACCATATTTTCAATTTGAAACACATTAGGATTAACCAAGGTCATTTACTCTCATATTATATATATAATATTTCAAATCAATTAGTAAAGAAAATGTAAATTATCCTATGCATATCTACCGGGAGTGTCTTAAACAAGAGTATAGCAAGGACCATTATCGTGCACCAGTTTCCATTCGAGTCTAGTTCAAACCGGTGTTTTTCGGTTTTACCCCTAGGTACATCTGTGCCAGAGCCGCCTCTACCTGCTCGTATCCAGACAGGGATGTATTGCTTGGAAAACTCAAAAAATCTATACAATACCAAAATTCTAGGAAGTTCTTATATATTAATCCTCAAAGTGCATCTTAGGTCTACGTGCTCTAATAAGAGTTTATATAAATCTAGCTTCCAAGGTTTGTACTAAAGTTCCTCTAATACCAACTGTAACGCCCCGACCCTAGATACCCAGAGTCGGTACATTATTACATAACATTGGCATGCTCACAAAGGATCAAGTCTCGAAAGACCTATTAGTTTAGTAGTCTTTGAAACACTAGATATATTAATAAGTCTTACATTACATCATAAGGTAGAAAAAAATACAACAACATATTGTTTTCATATCCCCTCATAATATCCCGGCAGGTCATTCATAAATTACTTCTTCCCATCCTGGGAAAAATAAAACATCGAAAGGGGTGAGCTGAGATGCTCAGTAAGGATAAAAATATATCATAATATTTCATAGATGAGCATAAACACTTAAAGCAATTTATAACTAAAACAAAAGCCTTTTAAACTTTAACTTCAGCATAATATGGAAAAGATAAAATGAAATAATCCATTTACTTATTCACATGGATATTCTACTAGTCGAACAATCACATGCAATATCAATAACCACTTTCATAATGATAGAATGCATAATGCCAGACTATCATAACCACATAGCCAATGCATCGTGCCAAGACCACAAATAAGATTTTTCCAAGGCCTTATGTCAAGACACTAGTTTGTCTCATGAGACCTACCGATGCATTGAGAAGCTATAGCGGGCTCCACCCATCACTTACTAAGTCCAATTCATTCCTCATATGAAAAGTTTTAAAAATAACATAAAAATTATTATTAAAACTAGAATACAAAATGTCAATACTTTATCCAAAAACCATGAATGGTATAAAAATAGCAAATCCACAGTCAAACATAATTAATTTGATACAATATGGAAGATTGTATTGTATCAGAATAACCTCAATCGAGAATAATGAAGGATATTGACATAGATGAAAATAATCATCAAAACTATTTGAGAGAAATATCCCACTTTTTCTTGAAATCATTTAAAAGTCACACTATTTGTCAAAAATCCATTTAAAATAGATTTTTGAATCAATGTGTCCCATACCACATTGAATCTTTTAAAAGGAGTTTTAATTTTAAAACTTTAATGTCCATATAAATAAATCCTTAAAACCATTTTTAAAATATGGACATTAATGAGAAATATTTAGAAGAATAAGTCTTTAAAACATTTAAAAATTCTATTTTAGTTAGAGTTTCTAACCAAAAAAGAGACACTTGATTACAAATAATTGAGGTAATCAAAACTTTTTAATATCATGATAATAAAGGTATTCATGATATACTATGTCAAATTATATTATATACACCACATAAAAGTTATTAGGTGTATAACAACAAAGAAGTCTCAATGGAATGTAAATTGAGATGAAATCTCTCATAAAGGCCGTATCCTTAGGTTAAGGATAAATCAACGACATAATTATGTGTGAAAAGTATAAATACACTAAATATGATTGGATATTCAGTGTATGAAAATCAAAGGACATTCACACATATTCTAGAAAAAATAACACCAATGAATTGGATGTTTATCTCAACAAATCGAGATTGAGTAAAAATTACTCTTATCAAGTTCATACCGATGACTTGAGAATTTATCAATGGAGTGATTATGTGTATAAAAGTATATCCACGAAATGGGGAGTGTAAATTATGACATAATCAAATTAATAGTGATTCCACACATAATCTTGAAGTAAAATAATCAATGAAGTATGTGTAAAGTCGAATGAGTGGAAATTGAAATTTCAAATTCCATATCGATTTGGTAACTTATGAAACATGAACCCATGAAAGAAGGATCATAAAATGATGATGTAAATACCCATAAATTAAATTATATTACACAATGAATACAGTCATGGGAAGTACACACACCACATGCTATAAATAAGTGGTTAACAATGGAAATCTCATGGAATTAAAAGTGAGATAAGAAACCCCTTACTTTGTACTTTTTCCTTGGTTGACGGTAGGTTAACCACCTGTATAATGGTGAAATAATTTTTATCGAATTATAAAAGAATCATTTAAATTAGTATGATATCATATATGATATTTTAACATTGATTTTTTAATAATATCTTAGTATTATCATCATTTCAGGTGTTAACTTACTCGTTTTCATTTATATTATTTATTACGTAAGCCGTGTTTATTATGGATAGGTTGTATCTTATTCATAATAAGAATTATATCAAGTACTTAAACATTATTTTTAAATCATAAAATGATAAATATACTTTAATGGATACGACGGAGAATGAATCACATCGCTTTCGTGGAGACGATAGTCCGTACGTACGCACGAGGGACAATATCATTATTTTGATGTTAAAATAATATATAATTGGATGTTATATCATTTAGAAAGAATAATTATCATGTTATATTTATTATTTACATGAACTACACATCATTATTATACCCATCCGTATAATAATTTATTAAATGGCAATTACACCACGACGTGGAGATGGTAAGCCGTACGTATGCACGTATGGTGACATGTCATTCAAAAGATGGATAAAATAATGAATATGGATGTAATATATTTATAATAATATTATAGTATGTAGGAGATACTGGATTCATTATTTTATAATAGTAATAACAAAGAATGAAGAAGATGAAGAAGAAAAGAATTTGAAAAATGGTGGTAAAAACATTACCTCTTTTTCGGGTTCTTCCTTTTGATTTGATCAAAAGGGCTACATAGGTTGGATTTATGATCAAAATGTGTCCTCTATGTTGTATTGAGGGAAGTTGAGAGAGTATTTGGGTAGGGGTTTGCAGTTCCAAAAGTCTTTGAAGTTGTGATGTAATGAGAAAGGGGAGTGCCCTTTTATAAGAGGGGTGAGGGGCACCTTTAGAAAAGCTAGAATTATTATTTTATAATAAATTGATATTCAGTTTATAATGGCTCCAAAGTGAATTATATAGAGTCTATGGTGGGGATAGGTCAAAAACCACTCAACCAAAAGAATTTAGACAGGTTTTGGTCATTATATTAACCTTATCTTTAAGTATTAACTCTTAGTTAATTCGTTTCACTTTTACAATGTCTCTTTGTATTTTTATATTATATGGTAAATAAACTTACTATATACATACAAGAGATTACCAAGTGGTCCATTAATGATACACCTATCATGATATATGTCTCTTGTCCGAACCATAGATTTTTAAAAATTTAATATAAATTAATAATATAATATTTGTTTTAAAAACACTTTTATGTCAATTTAGACACTATTCAATAATTGATTTTTTGAAACTGATAACACAATTATTACTTCAAAAAAAGTTAATTAAATCAATCCTAATATATCATATTAACCTATAAAATTTGTTTAATTAAATTAAAGTCTCAAATTATATTTATTTGGGTATTTATAATATCAATTATTTTAATTTTTAACCATTATTGTAATTGCTGCATCATCATTGTGTCATACATAAATTATAATATTTAATTTCTAAAAATTATAAATAAAATATAATTATGTATTTAATATTTTTATCTTTCTAATGAATATTTATTATCGATTTTATCTTATGTGTAACCCTATATTAAAATTGTTTTATTAAATAAACTTTGATTTAAACTCTTTTAACTCTTCTTTGAATTAAATAATAGTAAATGTCCTAATCTAATCAATGTGGACCTAAATGATAATATTTTATTCGTAATGTTATTTTTGGTCGATATAAACATGTCCAATAGAATTAGGACATGAGTTAAGGTAATTTTAATATCATTATTACCCTTAATTACCCTATTTACTTTTAACCGTGGTAAATAAAAGTAAAAAGTTACTATTCACCAAAATTATTTTCATCTCAATGAACCACATTATACTCCTTGATATTAACCGTGTGTCTCGGATTTTCAAAATTCCACCCACAGAAGCGGTAAAATTATGTTTAATGAAAAATTTATTTTTTTAACTACCACTAAGTAGTTTCACTATTCATTGAAAAATGAAAGTTTCCAGAAAAATACCAAAAATTAGGCTTATGATATATTTGATATTATGAATTCAAAAATGATTTCTATTTTAGCAAATTAAAAACATATCTGTTGCATTAATTAATTTAAAAAATTAATTCTCGTCATCAAAACAAATAGCGTGTTTTTAAGAGATAATAAATATCAAAAGATTCACACTTGTTTATGTTTGGTTTAAATGTGAAATACCATCCAATGACTAAAATTTTATTAAATGGTAAAAATATATTCTAAATATACTTTAAAACCACTCAAATTAATAATTTATCACTATTAATTATTTCGATTAAAAAAGTTGTTTTTAATTAAAATTATTAATTTTCACTATTCATCAAAATATGAAAGTGATCCGAAAAGTACCAAAATATCACCCTAATCTAATTTTGATATTACGAATCTAAAACTAAAGTACATTTAAAAAGATAAAAAATTTATAAACTTTCACAAAGTTGGTATTACTATTCATAACGGCTAGTTTGATTGGTTGTGGTGTGTTAGAATCTCGAAGTTGCGTACAATGCACGTCATTTCATTATTCAAAGGGAAACGTACTGTGGAAGCTTGGGGTGTAACAATAAAATAATAAAATTCAAAAATATTCTATTTATCCTAATTGTATAGGGTTATAAAAATAATGAAATTATAATTCTTTTCTCAGAATATTTAAAAAAACTAATTTATACAAACTAGAACATCACATATTCCAGTTGTAGGTGATCCACCCTTATCACCCTTCGGTTGAGGGTTCAAGTCTAAAAACCTTTCCAGACGCGACGGGTTGTCGCCCGACCTCTGGGTTTTCTTTTTTATGATAATCCAAAAATAATATCATTAATTGATTTAGCCTTAAAAATTGTTTCCAATTTCACACATAATCGATTCTAAACTTTAGACATATCCAAAATACTTCTTTCCAAACTCACAATCCAAAATTTATAAGGACTGTAAACACAATTAGGATCCTTTTTCCACGTAATAACATGTGAATTCCTTCATCATTTAGTATTTTAAAACATTATAACACGTTGAATTTCCATAAAACCTTATTGATTAAATTAATGCTCCCTTATTCCATATAGAATATGGATATACTTCTTCTATCTAAATTTTTTTGTAAACTCCACCAATGATGGAATATGAAAATCATTAATCCGTTTCAAGGTAGTCAAGCATATCCAATATAATTTATCCAAATAAATCATATATCATTCCAAAATCACTACCTCAGTATCCAGATCATATTAATGTTTATCTTTCCTTCATCAATTAATTTTCCAAAACGATTAACAATCCATTGAGTCACTTCTCTTTGTACCACACAATCTCAAATCCTTAATGAAATAGTACTACAGTACAATCATTATATACTCCATAATTATTATAACTAGTACATCGTTGATAAAACACTCAAATGAAATAATTCATTAATATCAATATAATAACACTAGTCATTACTATTCATTTGTGGTAATATCCTAACATGAGTATTATCCAAGAACATAATTTTCGGTATACTCTGATGATGGAGACATTGATTCGTGTAGTGTCTCAACTCCTTGCAGATGAAGCATTGTACATTTGAAACCTTTTTCTTACCAATGAAATCTCGTACTTGGTGTTCTTTTTCTCCACAATTACAACAAACTCCCATTTCATTTATGTATATTCCAATGTGATTATTTTCACAGTTATCACATATGGGGAAATCTTTATTTCCTCTCTTCCCTTTATCTATCTTTATATCTTCAATCCTTTTCTTCTCTTGCTTCCATTCAAAGCCATACGACTCTGAGAAATCATTACATATCTTATTAACACATGATATTATTTCTTCATATGATGAGAATATGTGTGATACTATTTCCCTATTAAATGTCAGATTAATACTAGGAATGATATGATCCGACTTAATATTTAGATCATGCGTATTACTAGAATTATCATTCCTTCTACTAGGCGCCATTTCTAAAAAATGTCATACACTAGATTAGTTTATGAATCGCAATGCATAATTTCAAACATTTATAATACCTAACGTAAATTGAGAAGATTATGAATATAATCTCTATTCATAAAATGTTTTCTTTGATGAATTATTTACTAATAAATCATTTATAATAGCTTGTAATGAAAATGAGAATTATCCAAAGCATATCCACTGGGAGTGTCATAACCAAGAGTGCAGCATGGCCCTTTGTCAGGTACCAGCATACCCCGAGTCAAGCCTAAAACTCTGTCGGTTTTTTCATTCCTAGGTATATCTATGCCAGAGAAGCCTATACCTACTCATATTCAGACAGGGATGTATTTCTTGGAAATATTGAAAATCTCTACATTACCAAAATTTTAGGATGTTCTTCTAAACTAATCCTGAAAGTATATCTTTGGGTAATGTTCTCTAATCAAAGATTATCTAAATCTATTACCAAGGTTGTTGCAAAATTTTCTATGATACCCATTATAACGCCCCGACCCTAGAAGAAAAGATTCAATGCGTTATTTTAATACATTTCCATGATTACAGGGAATCAAGTCCCGAAGGAATGATCAGTTTAGCAGTCTTGGAAAATAGATTACATACATGAACATTGCACTGCCATTTCAAACATAGAGCACAATATAAATGATTCTTTGAGAATGCCATTAATCCCGTAATTTAACACTTCATATCAATCCTCAAAGACTTCTTGGAATCCTGGGATAATAAAACAAAAGAATTGGGTGAGCTCAAATGCTCAGTAAGGACAACAATATAGCAGAAACATTTATAAATAAGCATAAAATTTATTGAAATGTATAAGAATAAAACATAAACCTTTAAAACATAAACATATTCATAATATATCCAATTTAAATCAAATAATTTCATTTAATTATTCAATTTAATATTATACTAGTCGAATAATCACATGTAATATCAATAGCCAATTTCATAATGATGGAATTCATAATGAGAGACTTCATAACCACATAGTCAATGCCTTGTGCCATGTCTACAAATAAGATTTTTTCAAGGCCATGTTCCAAGACACTATTTTGTCAAATCAGACCTACTGATGCATCGAGGAGCTATATAGGGTTCCACCAATCACTTAAAAATTCCAATGAATTCCTCATATAAAAAGGATTAACCATTATATAAACATTAGTATTAAAACTAGCACATTAAATGTCAATACGTTATCCATATCCCATGAATGGTATAAAAATAACACATCCATCTTCAAAAATATCACAAAACCTTCAATAAAATATGGAATATTTGTATCATAATAATTTATCCTTGATCAAGAATAATATCCCGTAAAGGATGTTCACATAGTGGAAAATGATCAGTAAAAAGCTTTGAGAGAAATATCCCTTTTTCATGAAATCATTTAATAGTCATATAAAGGTAGTCTTTTAAAAGATATTTCTGATTCAAAGTGTCCCATACAACTTTGAATATTTTAAGGTAATTAACATTTTAATACATCCATGTCCATATAAATAAATCATTGAAACCATTTTGACAAAATGGACATTAATGAGAAAGGTTTAGAAGAATAAATTATGACAACCCTGTTTTTTATTACAACTTAAACCTGATTTATTACATAAAAATTCACATGATACAAAAAAGATGATCGAGAGGTTTATTGTCTTTGGGGCTTAGGATCATTACATAAAAACTTGAAACAAGAAGTACAATATCTTTATTGAAAACTTCCTTTACAAGACCACTACATTCCCTTGTACTTAGCATTGTATGGGATAACCTGAGGACATGCATAAGAAAAAGGGGAGATATAAAGCCCAGTAAGGGAATACACATTGAATAACATGAGAAGTACAATACATGTTAGATAATAGGCATATCAATAGAGCAGAAAATAAATATTAACATAAAGGCATGATAAAGCATGATAATCATAACATGGAAATGTGGCAACAACACTTAACATGGAATTAGCATGATCCAAGGCTCATTTCACATAAAGCATGAGTAAACCCTCATTGCACATGAAGCATGAGTAAACCCTCGTTGCACTTGAATTATTATGAGTCAAAACTCATTGCACATGACGTATAATGATACTATACTTTACCCAAAGCATTGGAGCGCTATAAGGGCACACCCTTCTTAAACATTTCATTTCATGCATAAGTGTGCCACATGGATCATAAAACATGGATTCATAAAACATAAACATTTATTCCATGATAAAGGAATGTGTAATTCATACATGAAACATTATAATCAATAAGTAAATGTGCATAAAGGTGAATACCCTTTATTGAGAAATGGGCATGGTATTCACTACACAATGTCATTGGCTTAGAAAATCGGTGCGATTTCGGCAGCGTAACGGCATGACATAAGAGTTCATAAAAAAGGTTGATGAGAGAGAAAGGGGTTTCTCGTCATATTTAAATGTAATGGACAGTAAGGAGTTCATATACACACATGTCCCAAAAATTGTGATGGAAATTAGATTCATGACACAAAATTATTTGCTTGAATGTAAAAGAAGAGAGAGAAGTTCCTTTCGAAATTTCGGCCTAGTAACGGGTGTACATGAGAGGCATTTAATGAGAGAGAAAGGGGTCTCCCATCATTCAAACAATAAGAAGGATGTATGGGGGAGGTTTGAAACCATATCCCAACATTCATAATTGAAATTAAAATGGAAAAACAACTTAATGAAAATTGATAAAAATGAGAAAAGAAGAAAAAACCCTTACTTTGAAGTGTGCTTCCAAAGGCTAGAGAGAGGCTTTTGAGACGATTATTGGGAGAATAGGACACCTTGGGAGGATTCGAGGGAGAGTAGGGAAGAGGTTGGACGAAATCCAAGGGATTTTAGTGAGGAGGAAGTGGGAGCTTGGGTGGGTTTATATATATAATGGTGAGGGAATTCTTTATTATTTAGGTTTGGGTCCCCTTACATTAAATTAATCCAAACCACAAACCATCCCTTGGTTTTTACCCATGGTTTTTGGAAAAGGGAAGAGGAAAACAATATTTTATAAGGCACAAGTCCGAACTTCTTAAAATAATAAGGTTGCTTATGTTGAGGTGAGTCACACTCCCATGACAATTAATTTGTAAAGGCAAAGTGTTGAATATGTCTTGAGGGGTCCATTAATTCTTTGAAAAGTAAGTCAAACAAACCCAAAATCACATTAATTTAATGATAAAAAATATATTTTCCGAACATAAGGATTATGGTATTTTATTACATCACCATTGGTTCATTATGATGTCATAAAACACATTATATATTTAAACGGTATTTAATTTTTACCCAAAAATTTGACTGTCTCCGAAAATTATGAAAAATTCACCATTGGATAATTTCGACATCCTGATTCTAGAAATGACATTTATTGAATCTAAAAAACTTCTAAATATGTTAATTTTCACTTTTAAAATAAAAACCAACATTTATCGAAAATTCACGGGTTTTGACAAAAATGGATTTCAAACCTTAATATAAAATTTTAATTGCATTCATAAAATTATTATATCATTTATATTTATTAAAAATTAATTTAATAATATTATTATTATTATATTAAAATATTATTTAATTCAATAATCTCTTAATTTAATAAAATATATTTCTTAATTAAATAATAACTAAAAACACCATTTGTACTTTAAAAACTATTTACAGTGTATCAAAATTGACTAGAAATTATATTCAATATTATATAAAAAAATAATTTACATGAACATAGTACTACTTATTTGTTACATAACCCTTAAAATAGCCGCATAAGACCTCAGGGTAAGGTGTGCAATGGTGACATACTCTTGGTGTGGCTCGGATAACATCGCTCGAGTGGTAATATCTATCAACTTCCAATTTTCCCGTAGATGGTCCCATTTGATCTTGACATGGTGAAGCTCAGATTGGGCTTGGTCAAGGGCAAAGCCCAAGGATGCCACCTCTTTTCCGAGTTCCGAAAAATGGGCTTCGTATGAGGAAATTCTACGGTATGAGGCCATCACTTCTTTTGTCTGAGTAAATTGGATTTGTTAAGGTCCTATATTTATACTAATCATGTGATCACTGTTCAACGGCTATATTTACAACGGTCAAAATTCTTAACATAAAACCAAAGAAGTTGACATCTTGTAAAAACCTTATTTATAAAGAGAAATTTAACTGGATCAAGAGGGATTTTCCATTAATGAAACTTTGGGTCGTTACAATATTCCTCCCTTAAGAAATTTTTCCCTCGAAATTTTCTTTTTCCCACACTAAAACAAATGTGGGTAACTCAACTTCATCATATCCTCTGATTAACAAGTTGCTTCTTAAAACTTGTGTTTTCTCTACAATACCTTAACGAGGGGCATTGTCTTATTTTGTAGAACTTTTTCTCTACGATCTAAGATCTTCACTGGTTTCTCCTCATAAGAAATATCGTCTTCCAATTGTACCACCTCGGAAGAGAGTACATGTGAAGGGTCCAATATGTACTTCCGTAAGAGTGATACATGAAAGACATCATGTACTTTGGCCATAGTACGTAGAAGTGCCAGTCGATAGGCCACAGCCCCAACACGATCAAGAACCTCAAAGGGGCCAATGTACCTTGGACTTAACTTCACTTTCTTTCCAAAACTCATGACCTTTTTCCACCGAGATATGTGTAGAAACACCATGTCTCCAATTTTAAACTCAAGGTCTCGTCGATGATTATCTTCATAACACTTATGTTGATTTTGGGCTGCCTTGATATGCTGCTGAATGGTTTTAAAGTCCATTGAGTACACTCTTTTAAAGTCCATTGAGTACACTCTCAACATATCCCCAAGTGTTTGGATAGTCCAGTCAGATTGGCCATCAGTTTGTGGATGATAAGCCGTACTGAAGTTCTGTTCAGTATTCAGAGCATGTTGAAGACTCTTCCAAATCTTAGAGGTGAATCTTGGATCTCAGTCAGACAGAATAGATAGTGGTACTCCATGCAACCTTACCACATTCCTGATATATATCTGCACCAGCTGATCTAATGAAAAATCCTCCTGAATAGCAATGAAGTGTGCAGTCTTTGTAAGACGATCCACAACAACCCAGATTGCATTGTTGCCTTTGGATGTCCTCGGAAGTCCGGTGACAAAGTCTATGGTGATGTTCTACCATTTACATTCTGGTATGGGCAATGGTTGCATCATCCCCTTAGAATTATGCCTCTCTGCCTTCACTTACTGACACACCAGGCACTTTGATGTATATTCGGTGATCTCATTCTTCATATTATCCCACCAAATGTTTTCTCGGAGATCTCGATACATATTTGTGATCCCTGGGTGAATAGAGAAATTTGAACTATGTGCATCATCAAAAAGTTCCTTCTTCAGCTCCAGACTTGATGGAACACATAGTCTTTTCCCAAATCGCACAATTCCTTCTTCATTAACATTAAACTCCTAGGATTTCCCCATTTTGATAGTTTACACTTTTTCTTGAATTCCCACATCATCCTTTTGAGCATCCTTTAACTTTTCCAAAAAAGATGTTTGAGAAATCATTTTTGAAAGGTTTGATGATGTTCCCTTATTTATGATTCCCACGTCCATCTTCATCAAGTCTAAGAAGATTGGATCCTTCTCAATTCTTATCAATGATAGAATCGCTGGATCCTTTCTACTTAGGGCATCTGCAACCTTGTTCGCTTTCCAAGGGTGGTAATGTATTGATCAGTCATAATCCTTGATGAGATCTATCCATCTCTTCTAGCTCATATTAAGCTCTTTTTGTGTGAATATATATTTAAGACTCTGGTGTTCAGTATATATCTCACATTTCTCTCCATATATATAATGCCACCATATTTTCACAGAAAAGATCCCAGCCACCAACTCCAGATCATGCATTGGATAGTTTTTCTCATGGATTTTCAGCTGCCTTGAGGCATAGGATATCACTTTATCATTCTACATCAGCACACAACCTAAGCCCTTCATTGAAGCATCACTGAATACCACGAAAATTTCCCCACTTGTGGGTAAAGTGAGCACAGGTGCAGTGATTAGCCTCCTTTTCAACTCCTTGAAGCTTTCTTCGCATTCATCACTCCAGGCAATCATTACTCCCTTTTGAGTTAGCTTGGTAAGAGGGTTGGACAATCATGCGAAATTTCTCACAAATCGTTGATAATATCCAGCTAACCCCAAGAATCTATGGATATCTGTTACCGATGTTGGCCTCGGTCATCCCTCAATTGCATCTGTTTTTAAGGGGTCCATAGATATCCCATTTCTTTTGATGATATGGCCCAAGAATGAGACCTTCGTCAATCAGAACTCACACTTTCTATACTTTTCATAGATCTTCTCCTTGTGAAAAGTCTCTAGTACCGTTTTTAAATGCTCCTCATCATCCTCCTTGGTTTTGGAGTATATTAGAATATCATCTATAAAGACTACCACAAATTTGTCAAGGTAATCTCTAAAGACATTATTCATCATGTCCATGAATATTTTTGGAGCATTGGTGAGTCCTAAAGGAATTTATATGAATTCATAGTGCCTGTATCTTGTACGAAAAGCAGTCTTGGGGACATCTTCCTTCTTCACCCTTACTTGATAATATCTTGACCATAAGTCCTCCTTGGAAAAGTATTGTGCTCTACGGAGCTGATCAAATAAGTCATCGATTCTTGGGAGTGGATACTTGTTCTTTATCATGATTTTTTTAAGTTCACTATAATCGATGCAAAGCAGCGTTAACCCATCCTACTTCTTGATGAAGAGGACTGGTGCACCCCATGGTGAAGCACTTGGGCATATAAACCCTTTATCAAGATTCTCTGGTATTTGTTTCTTCTGCTCTTAAATCTCTACAATAGACATTCTATATGGAGTCTTGGATATTGGTAGCACCCCAGGTATAAGTTCAATAGAGAACTCAACATCTCTTCTTGGAGGAAGACCAGGAAGTTCCTCGGGAAACCCTTCAGCGAATTCCCTCAAAATAAGAATTTCTTCACGGATGGTTTCTTCCTTGGACTCAATCATCTGATCCAGATATGCATGCTCATAAGGCAGTAATATCCATTCTTGAGATGTTGGAGATAAAGGAGATTCATCTTCCTCCTGACACTTGTAAAGAATTGGTGGTAGATTCTCCAAATGGAGTGTGATTTCCCTCCCCCGACAATTTATGTTGGCTCTATATAAGGAAAGCTAATCCATGCCAAAAATTGCATCCAATTCCACCAGAGGGAGTATGACGTGGTTTGCCGGGAAATTCAATACACATATTATAATTAGGGGAGGATTTCTACTCATGGAGTGCAATGATTGCCCCATTTTCCGATCTCACCAACATCTTTACATTCATGATTTGTGGTGGTGCTGGGATTTTTCTACTAAACATTCGAGATATAAAAGAATGTGTAGAACCTGAATCAAATAGTACGTTCACTATTCTAGAATGAATAACTAGCATACCTATCACCACTTAATTGTCGGGGTTCACTTCGGCAGAAGTGATGGTAAAAAATCTTCCTTGCTGTCTTGGAGGTTGTTGGTTGCCTCTGATAACCCTTGGATTAGAGAACTGATTTGCAAAATGACCTGGTTCCTTGCATTTTTAGTATTGAACAACGCGTTGAGGTTTGAACAGATCTTTTCGCTCCTCTGCCGCAGCCGCGGGTCCTTCTTTCCAACAGTTAACAGCTAGGTGCCCTTCTCTTCTACACCTGAAGCATTTTCTCATCCCCTTAAGGCAATATCTAGGGTGCTTCTTTCCGCACTTTTGGGAAGTGGGGTGCTGGATCTTCTTAGCACTTTTGGATTTATCCATCGGACCACCAGTATTGAAGTCCACCTTATGATTCATGTCCCCATGATACCACTGTGATTCCCCGATGTCCATTTTGACCTTGAGGGCACATCGGACAATTTCCTCATAGCTATCGAAGTCACGTATTGCTAATGCTTTCCGCAAGCTAGGCTTCAGCCCACCAAATAAGTGGTCAACCATGAATTCGCGGGTAACAATAAAGCCTGAAGAGTATCGTGCAAGCCTTGTGAAGTTTTCCTCATATGCTCCAACAGATTCATCATCTTTCTTCTTGAAGTAAAGGAAGTCCCTTTCCATCTGAAGTCGGATGGTGCACGGAAAATATTTATCGAAAAACATCTTCTTGAAATCCTTCCATTCCGAAGCCTCGATATCCTCATCAGGCTTAATATTTTTGATCAATTCCCACAACTGATCAGCTTCACCCTCCATATGATAAGCAATTAGGAGAACCTTATCTTGTTCAGAACATTGGAGGATGGAGAAGATCTTTTCAATGGAGTTGATCCATTGTTCAGCGATCATAGGATCGGATGATCCATTATAAGTAGGTGGCCTTTGTCTCATGAAGCTCTCGATATCAACTTGTTCTTTCTTAGGGGGGTTGAAATTTCCTCTTGACAGGTGTTTCTATTCAAAGCTTCAGTTAGCTGAGAGAGAAGCGTGACAAAGTTCGTGATTCCTGCTCCCATTGGATTTGGCATGTCATTATTACAGTCATCACACTGATCTTCACAACAGTTGTTAGCCTGAGTCCTCCTATTACCGGATATTGGGTTGAATAAAAGGAATGTTAGGGGTAACACATAAAGGGTAATCCAAAGACAAAAGTTGATGACTCAAAAATAAACTTTTATTTCTTTAACTCATTAGTTTATAGGCTTCAATCTAGGCTTTTCATGATCTACTTTCTATCATATATTCATAGGGGAATTTTTTCCTTAATACAGGTTCATACTAAGATTGTGAATTTATCAAAACATATCCTCTGGGAGTGTCGCAACCAAGAGTGCAGCAAGGCCCGTTGTCGTGCACTAGTTCCCGTTCGAGTCTAGCTCAAAGTGGTGTTTTTGGCTTTTACCCCTAGGATACATCTGTGCCAGAGTCGCCTCTACCTGCTCGTATCCAGATAGGGATGTATTTGTTTGATAAACCACTTATATAGTATTTAACAAAACTTATGGATGTTTTTATTATACCTAGTCTTGTATCTAAGGCTTTACTAGGATTTCCTAGTCCCAAAAATAACTATACCTATCCTCTGATACAAATTATGACAACCCTGTATTTTATTACAACTTAAACTTGATTTATTACATAAAAAATCACTTGATAGAATGAAGAAGATCGAGAGGTTTAATTTATTTGGGGATTAGGATCATTACATAAAAACTTGAAACATGAAGTACAACATCTTTATTGAAAACATCCTTTACAAGACTACTACATTCTCTTGTACTTAGCATTTCATGGGATAACTTGAGGACATGAATAAGAAAAGGGTGAGCTGTAAAGCCTAGTAAGGGAGTACACATGGAATACCATGAGTAGTAAAATACATGTTAGACAATAGGCATACCAATAGAGCATAAAAAAAACATGAACATAAATTCATGTAAAGCATGATAATCATAACATGGAAATGTTGCAACAACACTTAACATGGATTTAGAATGAGCCAAGGCTCATTGTACATAATGCATGAGTAAACCATCATTGCACATGAAGCACGAGTAAACCCTCGTTTCACATTAATTATCATGAGTCAACAACCATTGCACATGATTTATCATGATACTATACTTTACCCAATGCATTGGAGTGCTATAAGGGCACACCCTTCTTAAACATTTCATTTCATGCATAAGTGTGCCACATGGATCATAAAACATGGATTCATAAAACATAAACATTTATTCCATGATAAAGGAATGTGGAATTCATACATGAAACTTTATAATCAATAGGTAAATGTGCATAAAGGTGAATACCCTTGATGGAGAAATTGGTATGGTATTCACTACACAATGACATTGGCTTAGAAAATCGGTGCGATTTCGGCAGCGTAACATCGTGACATAAGAATTCATAAAAAAGGTTGATGAGAGAGAAAGGGGTTCCTCGTCATATTTACATGTAATGTACAATAAGGAGGTCATATAGATACATGTACGAACAATTTTAATGTAATTTAGATTCATGATACAAAATTATTTGCTTGAATGTAAAAGAAGAGAGAGAAGTTCCTTTCATAATTTCGGCATAGTAACGGGTGTACATGGGACGCCTTTAATGAGAGAGAAAGGGGTATCCCATAATTCAAAAAATAAGATAGAAGTATGGGGGAGGTGTGAAAACATACCCCAACATTCATAATTGAAATTAAATGGGAAAAACAACTTAAATAAAATTGATAAAAATGAGAAAAGAAGAAAAACCCTTACTTGGAAGTGTGCTTCCAAAGGCTAGAGAGAGGCTTGTGAGATGCTTCTTGGGAGCTTGGGGCACCTTGGGAGGATTCTAGAGAGAGCAGGGTAGAGTTTGGTCGAACTCCAAGGGATTTTAGTGAGGAGGAAGTGGGAGGTTGGGTGGGTTTAAATAGGCAAGGGGAGGGAATATTTTATTATTTAGGTTTGGGTCCCCTTACATTAAATTAATCCAATCCACTAACCATCCCATGGTTTCTCCCATGGTTTTTGGAAAAGGGAAGAGGAAAAAATATTTTATAAGGCCCAAGTCCTAACTTCTTAAAATAATAAGGTTTCATATGTGGAGGTGAGTCACACTCCTATGGAAATTAATTTAAAAAGGCAAAGTGTTAAATATGTCTTGAGGGGTCCATTAATGCTTTGAAAAGTAAGTCAAACAAACCCAAAATCAAATTATTTTAATGATAAAACATATATTGTCTGATCATAAGGATTATGGTATTTTATTACATCACCATTGGGTCATTATGATGTCGTATAACACATTATATATTTAAATGGTATTTCATTTTTACCCAAATATTTGACTGTCTCAGAAAATTATGAAAAATTCACCATTGGATAATTTCGATGTCTTGATTCCAGAAATGACATTTATTTTATCTAAAAAAATTTCTAAATATGTTAATCTTCACTTTTAAAATAAAAACCAACATTTATCGAAAATTTACGGGTTTTGACAGAAATGGCTTTCAAACCTTAATATAAAATTTTAATTGCATTCATAAAATTATAAGATCATTTATATTTAAAAAAAATATTTTAATATTAATAATATTATTCTATTAAAATATTATTTTATTCAAAAATCCCTTAATTTAATAAAATAGATTTCTTAATTAAATAATAACTAAAAATACCATTTTTGTACTGTAAAAACTATTTACAATGTATAAAAAATGACTAGAAATTTTATGAATTATTATATAAAAAAATAATGTACATGAACATAGTACTACTTATTAGTTACATAACCCCTTAAAACAGCCACATAAGACCTAAGGGTAAGGTGTGCGATGGTGACAGACTCTTGGGGTGGCTCGGATAACATCACTCGAGTGGTAATCTATATCAACTTCCACTTTTCCCCACAGACGGTCCCGTTAGAGCTTGAAATGGTGAAGCTCATCATGGTCTTGGTCAAGCGCGAATCCCAATGATGCCACCTCTTTTCCAAGATCTGATAAATGGGCTTCGTATGGGGCAATTCTACTAGATGAGGCCATCACTTCTTTTGTCTGAGTAAATTGGATTTGTTAAGGTCCTATATTTATACTAATCATGTGATCACTGTTCAATGGCTATATTAACAACGGTAAAAATTCTTAACATAAAACCCAATAATATGATATCTTATAAAAACATTTTTTATAAAGAGACATTTTACTGGATCAATAGGGATTTTCCATTAATGAATCTTAAGTTCATTACATAAATCATTAAAACAATTAAAAGGATTTTTTAGAAAAAATTCCATTAAAAATAATCCCTTAGAAAACTATTTCATCAAACATGGACATGGCTAATAATTATTTCCCAGTAGATACTTATCGTAAAAACAACCTCGGATAATAATGAGATTGTGAAATTAACCCTTACCTTTGACTTTCCTTTGGTCAAGGGTATGTTTAAACTTCAATATAATGACCATATTATGTTATTAAATTATAAAATAACCATATTCATATTTATTATATTATACATGATTCATATATGACTTTATACAACCCATTAAATAATGATATCCATGTTAAATTAACATTTTTCTTAATAGTGGCTTTCTTTATCGTACCTGTCCCAACTTGTTATTCTAGATCGTATCATTTAAATCATGATTTAAATACTTCCAGAATATAATCCTGGACATATATATCATATATATTTAGAATATAAATATTTATAATATATAGATATATTTAATAGAAGACACTGTTTATGGAGACGGTAGACCGTACGTACGCATAAACAATGTTTCTGTTTTTTATCGTATTGAACAAAAATAATTGAATAACATATATGTATGTATATATATATATATCCAGTATAATTATTATTTCATATAATACAAACTTATTAATAATATATATTTTTATAATCATCGTTGAATGGTGAACGTGGGAATGAATCTGATTGCTTCGTTGAGACGGTAATCCGTATGTACGCACGAATGACAATATCAATATATTGATGGTGAAATCGTATGCAATAGGATGGTATATCATATATACATAATCATTAACATGATATATTTATTATTTAGATCAGTTATACTAACTATTATACCCATCCAAATAATGAAGTGTTTGAATAACAAACAACACCACGACGTGGAGACGGTAAGCCGTACGTACGCTCGTATGGTGACTTTGTCATTTAAAGGATGGATAGAATAATGAATTTGGTTGATAAAATATATATAATAACATTAAATTATGTATGAGGTACTGTATTTATCATTTTGGTATGGAAATAACAACGAAAGAGGAAGTGGAAGATGAAAAGAACTTGAAAGAAGGTGGTGAAATTATTACCTCTTCTTCGAGAGTTTCTTTTTGAGATGAACAAAAGGGATCGATAGATTGTATTTCTGATCAAATTAATGACTATATGTATAATTTAGTTAAAGTGGGAGGTGATTTGGGTAGTTTTTGGCAGAGCCAAAGTGCTTTGGAGGTGTGACTTTGAGATAATGGGTAGTACCCTTTTATAAGAGAGGTGAGGGTCACTTTAAGAAATGTTTGAAATATTATTTTATAATAAAATCATTTTCGGTTTTTAATGGATCTAAAATGATTTATTTATTTGATAAGGTAGTTATGGGTCGTAAACCACTCAACCAATAGCTTTTAGATGGGTTTTGGACACTATATTAACCTTATCATTTAGATTTTACTCGTAGTTAAATATTTAAGCATTTACCATGTCTTCTGGTTTTCTTACACTATATGGTTAATAAACATATTCTAAACATCCAAGAGAACATAAAGTGGTTCATTAATGAAATAAAAAAATTATTTAATCCATTTGGCCGAACATTATATTTTCAAGAATATTATATCAACCAATAATATAGTATTTGTTTTAAAAAATAATTTATTTCAATTTTGACATTATTTGGAATTTGGCTTTTGTGAAAGTCATAAAAACATCATTTCATAAAAAACGATACAATAAATCAACCCTAGCATGTAATATTCACCATTAAAATTCGTGGATTTCATAAAAACATTGAAATTATATTTATGTTAATATTTATAATACCATTTATTTCATTAATTCATTAATAACATAATTACTGCATCATCATTGTGTCATATATAATTTAAAAAATTTAATGTCTAAAAATTATTAATAAAATACCAATATGTCGAAAATATTTTTAATTTTATAATGAATATTTATAGATTAATTTAAATTGTGTGAATCCCTATATTAAAAATGTTTTAGTTATTAATCTTTAAATCTATCACTTTCAACTCTTTTTTTAAATAAAATAATAATAAAAGTCCTAATCTAATACAAGTAGAACTAAAGGATCATATTTTATTCATAAGGTTGTTTTTGGTCGAAATAAAATTATCCAATAGAATTAGGACTTATGTTAGTGTAATTTTGATAACATTTTTTACTTTAATTAACCTATTTACTTTTAATCGTGGTAAATAAAAGTCAAAATTTTCAATTTAGCAAAAAAAATTATATTAAAATTATTTAACCAAATTTTAATTACTGATATCAACATTTTCTATATTATTTTCAAAATTAAACTCACATAAGCATTAAAATTAAGTTTTATGAAAATGTGCTCATGCACCTAGAAGGTGGGTAAAACATGTTAAAAAGTTCAATATCATTTTATTCATCTAATTTTTTAATAAAATAACACCAATTAATTACATAGAACATATATAAGTATTATATGTCTATTAATAATTAAAATAAATTAAAATAAAATAAATATTTATTTAAATAAAAATGTCTGTTTTAAATAATAACATAGTTTTTTCACTATTCATCAAAAATTGAATGTTTTCAGAAAAATACAAAAAATTAACCTGAAGATAATTTTGATACTCCTAATTCAAAAATGATTTTGTTTACCAAAGTCAAAACATTTAATTTTCATTTATTAATTTAAAATTAATTCTCGTTGTCAAAACCAAAAAGATACTTTTAAAAAAGTAAAAACCATCAAAATATTGACTTGTGTTTATGTCAAAATTAATTGTGAAATTACTTATAATGACCTAAATTGTATTAAATGATAAAAATATAATCAAATTAGACATCCAAACCAATGAAATTCACAATCTAACACTATAAATTATTTCGATTAAAGAAGTTTCTTTCAATTAAAAGTTAGTATTTTTAACTATTCATCAAAATATTAAAGTTATCAGAAAAGTACCAAAATATTATCCAAACTAAATTTTTATGTACCGATTAAAAATTATAATTTAATTTTATTAAATTGAATATATAAAAGTGTCAATTATTAGTTTTAAAAAAGGTTTTCGATTATAAGGAGTTAAAATTTTATTTTTTTAAAAATAATTCCTTTATAAGAAAAAATAATTTTGTTCTCATATTATTTCAAGAAAATAGATAATATGGGTTTTGAAATTATATAGAGTAAGTAAGATTCAAAATTCTGTTAATACTAATCATAACTGATTTTTAATGGTGAGTTTGGCCAATTATGGTGTGCTCGATCTCAGGGTTGTGTGTAGCGCAACCTCTTGAATTACTTTAATTAGACAACATACTATTAAATATTTGGGTGTTACTAAATAGATGTGTAAAAGAACACATTATGTTTATTACCAGCAAGTATATTGGGCACCAATAACATGTGAGAAAAAAATTCTTATATTTCTATTTTCTAAACATTAATCATATACATTATGTGTAGCAGCATGAGATTTAAAGAAATATTTTTCTGACTTAATTTATATTTATTTCATATTTGGAATTTCAGGTGACACATTATATATATATAAACACAATAAAAGAATAAGTCAAAAATTCCTTCTATATAACACCAATATTGAATATCCTACATTTAACACTGTCATGTCATACAATACACGCTTCACCAAACTGTAATGTGTTACGTGCAACACTGACTTGGCATACGTTACATGCTAAACTGAGTTTCACTGAAATATATTATTTGTATTATACTTACTTGAAGGTTATAATTATAAACTATCAATTAAACATAGTAACATGAATAGAAATAACTGGGTTTAATTTTTCTAATAAATGATTTATATAAGTAAAACATATTGATAATGAAAATTATATAATTTTTAAAAGTCTGTAAATTTTTAAAAATACTATTTTTTCAAAGGAACTGCATTTTATTTCCTTTTGTGTGGTAAAAAGAAATTAATTTGGGACACATCAATAAATATAATTTGAAAAGGTAATATTCTCTTTTGAATTTTTAATTCTGATAATATCTTTGAGTGAAGGTATGGTATTTTCCTGAGCGACTACATATAATTATGATTAGTTAGAAATAAAAAATTTAATTAATAACTACCTCATCATTTAAATAATAATTTATGATAATTTCACATTAATTTTTATGGTTACATGAGATCCTTTACAAATATATTAATTTAATTTATGACATTATAATCAATTTCTCTTCAAAAGTTAATATAAATACTTAAAAATCATAGAACATTTCTCCACTTAAAAAACTCATTATTTCGTCTCATCTGTAGGATTAGCAGTAGTCATAATTTTTATTTATTGGGAAGTTGGATTTTTAAAAACCAAAATATTCCATTATAATAAATATATTATTAAGATTATAACTAGATTATATTACTTTTTGACAAAAAAAACTAAAAATGATTAATACTGAACACAACGCTTAAGGTTAAATTATGATTAATTAGAGAATAAGGATAAATCATAGATATAAAATGTCCAAGAAACATTCCAAAAAAACTTTTATCGACATATTTAGGTTATTAAAATTCCATTATTTATTTTATATGGTTTAATATTACTTGTTTTAGGTAATAACTTGTGTACACCAAACTTCTTTTTAAAAATTTAATTCAAGTCCTTTTCTTTCCCTATAAAATGCCAGCACCTCTCCTTCTCATCAAACCTCTCTTACAACATATTATTGGACAATATCTACCCAATACACTTATAATCATATCTCATTTACTCATATAATCCTCTCCTTAAGTATAAATCATTCCATGTAATCATTTTTGAGGAAACTAAAAGGAGTTACCGAACTAAGAGGTAATGTCTTCTCTCAAGTTCCTTTATTTTTTTTCATTACACACACTCTCACCTATATTTAGTAAATTATTGAATGAAAAAACGTGTTTCTTAAATATACTAGGATTTTTATAGCTTTATATTTTTACCTAAATTATTAGATACATCCATTTAATATGAAACAAACATACTATTTATGTGTACGACGAACTATCGCCTCACTAAACAATTATTGTTCATTTTTAATATAATACCTCTCATGGTGTAAATTATTTTAGAATATATATTTACATATGTAATATATTATATATATTATTAATTTAATGTTAATTATTACAATTACAACCCAAATCTTTTTTACCTTCCATTTGGTGTAAATATGATAATTTTGTTTGGGGAAGTGTGGACTACCACCCCCTTAAAGCGATGTGATTTGTTCATACACTACATTTAGTATATTAATGATTTTTTATTGAATATATATGGTATATATGAAATAATAATTCTAATTTAATAATTTTATATATTAATATATATATATATACATATATGTTTCTCAATTTCTATCTTTCAACACAACAATGAAACAGAACCATCATTCATGCATATGTGTGGATGACCATATCTATGAACAATGTGTTATATTTCATTCTTATATATTATATGGAATATTATAATATAAATATATTGAATATAAAATACATTTAAATAATGGTTTAAATTCTGTAAATCATCATATAAATAGATGGACCATAGATATAACAAATTAAGATACATGCGAAAAATAAATTAGATAATACCCGAAGTAAAAACTCAATGTATAATTGTTTACATGTGGGTAATATAAAGAAATAATCAAACCATATATGTTATTATAATTAATAATATTTTTATATAATTGATTTATAATAAATTTTATATTTATTATACATGATTTTTGAATGAGTACGATTTGAATCAAAACACAAGGTAAGGGGATTTTATCTCACTTTTTTTCAATAAGAAACATGATTTATTCACCACTCAGTTATCTGGTGTGGTGTATGTACTTAAAATAAATTTATTATATGTAAATTAAAATTAAATTTCTATGTTTTGACACATCCATTATATTGAAAATATTTCATGGATTTATTTTTTAAAATGATACAGTATCGGTAAAGTAGTTTTCTCTGTAGTTTCCTTATTTGAGACACTTGTTTTTTATGCACCTATGTTCTTTATAAAGGTGTGTATGATTCCAATTTATATTTTATAAAAAGAATCTAATGATTTTAATTTTTTCATTTTCATTTTATTTCATTTTATTATATGAACAATATGATCATATATAACTATGTAGTATGAGTTTATTGAAACAATCTCATCAATTTTTGAAATTTTAAATGATTATTATTATATTGATGTAATATTATGATCCATATATTAGGAACACCCAAGAGAATCCTTAAACTACATTTATTTAAGATACATAAATTTATTAATAAAATTTATCCACTATTTGGTACTTATGATAATTAATAAAACAATTTAATGAAAAATCTGAATATATATGTGTCTTTTGATAGAAATCTATTTTATTTAATAAACACATTTTCAAAACATGTTAAAAAATGATTTCAACTGATGTTTGAAGATCATTTGCAAGGAAAGAATTATTTACAAATGTTATTTTGTTTAAACATATTTCATTATATTTTTTAAAGTTATTCCCAATGAAAGGGTTTTAAAAATGTTACTAATATTTATTGATAATTTATCAAGTGTTTTTATGGATATGGATTTGAAAAAAGTTAATGATTTATTTATGTGGTTCAAAAGGTTTTCAATGGAAAATGTTATTAAATTTATTTTATCCTTTTTTATACGTTTTCAGGGAAACTGGATTTAAAACAAATCAATATTATTTTATAGGTTTTCAAGTAATTTTCTTTCAAAAATACATCAGTATTTCTTTCTAATTTATCAGTTTATTTTAAAATAAAATTGATTTCAAAAAGGATTTGTGATTTAAAAATAATTTTTTCCCAGGGAAAAGCATTTTTTCATAAAAATTAAATTATATTTTGATGTTATTTACAATCTATAATGACATATGTTGATGTTAATCAATCTGTTGTAGGAAATGATCCAAAGGTTTGATTTATATTCATTCATAAATGGTTAATGTTTTGATTGAATAATTATTATGAAGACCATTTCACTTTCATGATTAATATTATTTCGAACCCTACATCACTTCAACAGTTATGATTTGATGAAATGAATGTGAAACCTATGTATTTTCCATATATTATGATGCGTTGAATTTTTAATGATAACGATTTTATTTCATGGGTTGGGATTTGATGTTTATAAAACCCATATGTTTTCATGGGCCATTATATGATTAATTTTATTCCATAAGAATGTATTATTTAATTATTTGAATGGTGTGGCCTATAAATCACACTAATGAATTGGGTAAATATTAATGTTTAATGACCTCAAGTGGTACAGATGAGGGAATCCCAATCCCAAAAATGATGGTATATGGGACAAAATTCCATACCTGAAACAAGAGGGTATAGGATAAGAAATTTCATGCCCAAATCAAGAGGGTAAACGATAGGATGCCCCATGATCCATTTATTTGTCCTCAAGGGATTGGTTTAGACATATATGAGAAACATTTATTGAGATCGCTAGGTATATTTATAAGGACATGTTTAGGTATGACTATAAAAATAAATATAGGAATGATTTAATTTTTAAGAAAATGTGTTGTAATTTTGTTAAAGGATTGAGTGTGTATTTTCCCTAAAATACATCAATTTATAGATAAAATAAGTGGATGTGGATCTAAAATATTTTTACCTAGGGTAACATGATTATCTGGTTCTGATATTGGGTAATCTATTACATGAATGTAGGCCTTAATGCACACCAAGATTGATAGTCCTGGGGGATACACATTGGGAATTCAAAAAATATTAATGAACTGTCAAGAAGTTTTTAAATATATGTTGAATGTGAATGACATATTATGATCATATGATGTCACAGATTAAGGAAGGATTCGTTATTTATCCAACCTATATGTAATTTTTTTCATCGATAATTGGTTATATTATATGATATGTAATTATCATAGTATGATTCAATTTTAGCCAAAAGATGAAATGTGAAGGAACAAAATTTAGGTTGAATGAGATGTATGATTTGCTAATGAGTGCTGAAGTGGGATGATCAAATTAGTGATTGATTATATGAACACAAATAATCAGTTCTTACAGAAAATGATTGACAATTTAAACATTAACAGACTCTCAAACTCACCAAAGAAGATAATGAAGAAAGTTTTTGTGAGTTTGAGTAATGGAGACAATAGAAGAAATAATAATCTGTTTTATTCATGTAAATAATGTGGAAGGAATTACCTATGTGAATTCCTTATTGAAATAAAACTATGATTTGAATGTTGAAAAGATTAACAAAAAGAAAATTACTACATGGGAAAAATCATGATTTCAGTTAATGAAATGGATGAGAATAATGTCCTCCGTTTGTCATAATCGAAGGTTAAGTGTTTATGTCTTGAATATAATTTCATTATTCAAGTAAATGTCCCAGTAGGAATGATCATGATGAGAATCATGATGGTGGAATGAGTATTGGTTATAATTATGAAGATATTGTGAATAAAAATAACATGTTATAGCTATGATATTTTCATCCGTTATTGTTTACATTATACATAAGAAGAAAGATAATATTGAGGTTGAGGAAAACTAAGACATGACTAATATTTCTAATTCAACTAAAGATGAATTAATGAATATGTTGATGAAGCATGAGTAATGGTTCAAGAATAAGGTTAGATTAATGAAATATTGATGTTTTATAATTCAAATATTATGTTATATAAATCATGAAATTTCAATGTATTTTCAGTATAAGTTATCTTTGAGGATTGAAAAGGTCATGTTGAATAGTGATGGAGACATAGAAAAGTTATTTATTGGAAATGTTATATTTTTATTAGGGTAAGTTAACCCTTCAATAATGACTTATGATGAGTTAAAGTTGTTTTGATAAATATGTACTACATACTAATGAGTAAGTTGTATGGTAGAGACTACCCTGGAACTAATTATTTAGAAAGTTCTCTCTGTCAACGTGGATTAAGTTAGAAATTCATGGTTTATAAAATATATATATTAATCATTGCTATATGGATAAAATCATGTTTTCTAAAATTATTTATGTTAATTAAGGATTTAAACATGTTTTACAATAATATAAAATGAAGGATTTCCCATGATTAGAATGTGAGAACTAATAGTTACTTTTTGGTTTATTCGGGATCATTGTTAGGTTATCCTATTAACTACCTTAATAATGTTTTATAACATCATATATTCAAAGGGGGATAGAGTATCCAATTTATGGAAACTACATGTTAATCCTTGAAAGAAGTTTTTGATATTAAAGTGATATCTCATCATATGAGTATTTGTGTACAACCTATGTTTACCATTTCAATGAGATTCTATTTGAAGGCATATGGAATGAAATATAATTATATTTATGGATCTCATAATATGTTGGTTGATTATGAATGATTAATATACTATCATTACTTAGACTAAGATATGAAGTATGAATTTATCAAGGAAACCCAAAGGGTGATATTTTTCATATGAAAATGAAAAAATAATGTTAGTATGTTTCATTATGTTCCAATTTATTAAAATAATTCCCCATATCTAAGAAAAAGATATTCAAAAATATTTATCCTATTTCTAATAAATCGAATTGTCCCATAGATCATCGCATATTTATGGTTTGTGTGATAACAGACATACACTAATTAATGTTATCTATAAATCTCCATTAGAACATTATTGTTCTATTTTTCCTCCATTATCATGTTTTCACTTCACACTTATTTTATCTTATGTGTAATCCCAGTTATATGATAATTTCGGTAACCACTATGCATCAAACATTCCATTGAAATTTATGTGTTAGTATTTATTTTTATAATGTGGGGTTCTCGAAAATGAATTTCTAAGTATATGTAATGTCTCGGAAATTCCGTATATATTTGTTTTTCATTATATAGAATTATTTTGAGACTATGAAATTCGACGGTCATGTGATTCAGAGGCCCGGAGTTCTTGGAACAAATTTATAATCATTTTTGAGGTACATTTAGTAAAAGTTCTACTAGGATTCTATATCATTTGAACTGGTGCTCGGATTAAAAATATGGGGGCACCGTTGAATTCACAACGATGGGATTCTCCTATAATATACATAACATCATCCAAAAAGGACAGAATAGAAATGTTTATATTCGTAATTTTTGGAATATAACAAAATAACATTAAGAAGTTATTTTCTTTTCTTTTTCCATTTGATGAGAGGTGACACCGAGATTATATTGTGAGGTGATGAGGTAGTGACATGGTGCATTAATGTGTCTCATTAATGGCTTATATAATGAAATGTAACAATGAAATAATGGAACTGTAACAATGTAATGATGCGATGTCACAGTGTAACTGAAACGATGTGACATTTTTCCTTTTAATTGATTGGTGTTGGATAGATAGAGGATTAATCTACAAGAATACTCTAATGCACCACTATCAGTTCTTGCTCTCCAACGACAAATGAACTCCCAAGAAGGCAAATATCATGGATTCATCATGAAGATTGGAGCTGGGAAGCAATGTCAACACCTTTATTTCTAGGGGATGAACTCTACATCTTAGAACATCAAAGAGGTAGTGGTTTGAGTTATATTTCAATGTTCTCCCCCTTTCTTATATTTCTAAAAACAATTAACACATATCAAACAGTGAATAGGTTGATCATAAAATTGTGCATTTATGCTCTATGGTGACTTTTATTATGGATTTATCATCAAGTATTATGTTTAACGCTTTATATGATTGAAAAAACATCCATGAACCATCCCCCTATTTAAAAGCTCTAACGTGTAGTGTGTGGGCCAACACGAACAAAGGAACATATGCCTCAACATCTATGCTCTTGTGAACAGATCATCCAAATCAAAGTTAAGGAGGAAATGAGATATTTGCGGTGAAGAAGGACACCCAAGAGGACTGTTGGTGCAGACGACATGAAGAATGGACCACCCGAGCTTGTCTGGAGGTCTGTGGAACATGTTGTTGGCGTCGGTGCCAAGTGGGTTCCACGTGACGGTGGTGGCCCATGTCCGGGCCTCCCAGCTGTCCAGACAAAGCAATAGTCTATCGACCACGGTGTCCAGCGAGGTAGAGGGGAACTAGACCTAGACGGTTGTCGCATCCCGGCAAGGCGACGCACTACCAACCACACATGCATCCTGTCCTCTGTGGGTAGGCTGAACCCCCAACAGGTCGGACTGCTTCCTCGCCTAGAAGACTGGTCCAGTGACCTGTAGTCTAGGCCATCTCCAGTGGGATAGATCCACGCTGACGGACCAAACTCTCACCTAGAATTCCGGACCTATGCATGTAGGCCGAACCTGCGCCCTTAGGGCTGGGTAAGACTAGAGTGGGTCATTGGGTGAACATGTGGGTTGGACCATCGGCCAAACATGGTTGGGTCCAGCAAGGCCTATTTAGCCTATCCCACTAACCAAGATGAACAAGACTGACCTTGACCCACACAAGGTCTAGTCCAGTCTGTCTATTTAAACAATAGTGTGTGGGACCCTTAGGCTCGGTAGTTCGGGTCAGTCCGACCAGATCAGACTGGGCCATTTCGAAACTAGCCCCCTAGTCACTAAAACGCCCATATCTTGCATACCGCATGTCTGATTGAAAAAATGTTTGCATTGTTGGGATCCACATGAGGAGGCGGATCATTTGACATTATTTTTTGTGAATTTCATGGAAATAATGTTGTTATGGATTACATGAGGAGTGGTTCTACCAAGTGTGCTACATACAGAAACAGGCGGTTGGGTTAGACTTGATTACTTATCGAAAACAGCCCAGTGGGAAGTGGCTCAGTGTGACATAATAGGCCCACAGTAGGGAGAAACTATGTGTGACATGGTAGAGCCATGGTACTCGACAGGGGGATTACATTAGTTTGGCCATGTTGGGAAGTGGCTTTCTGTGACCTTATAGGCTCACTATTGGGATCAGCTCAGTGTGACCTACCATACCCACAGTACTCATCATGGATGAGTACCAAAACAGTCCATGTTTAGTAGGAAGAGGATCTGTGTGACCCTACATTCCCACTATACATGATAGTGGAGGAGTTCTCCAGCAGTCGAGGTATTTGATGACATGACTGTTGATGCTACTATCACTACCGTAGAATATACCTTGTGTTAGATGTCTAGTGCTTCAGACATATACTTTATCCTCTTCTTCATTCCTTGTTTTGAGGATTTATGTATGGTCTTCCATTTTTTGGATCCCTACTGAGTATGTTCTTACTCAACCCTCCAAGGTCTCTACAAGCACAAGTTGTCTCTGGTGTAGACGATCGACCTTTTGACGGATACTATAGTGAACTGGGACATAGAGGTGCTCAGGGAGACAGGACTAACAGACTCTAAAATGGTGGACTTGGTGGGATAGGACTAGGTGGGTCTAGGTAAGACCAGGTGGACTGGACATACACTTTTAGCATCCAACAGCTTCCCTACTGTTACGATCATGTGGGGTTTTCTGCAGATGGTCATCAGAGCTCTTTTTTGTACTTTGTTGTTTTAGTTCCAATTTTTTGGGTTGTATTCTTTACCACTTTATTTTAGCTTTACTTTTCACTCAATATTGTTATCGTATACTTTTTTCCCCCTCAGTGAGTGCGGACGTGTTTGGGTTGGTGTGTGTGTATATGAAGTCAAGAAAATGCCTCCCACTTCTAGGTTGACGCCATCGGTACAAGTTACCCACCTTGGCCTTCAGGAGGCAGGATTGGGGTATCCACGACATGGGTCCCAGGGGATGGGTTGTGAAAAAGTTGAATCAATGGGTGGCCATTTCCCCCTCAATGACTTGATGTTTGTGTTTTATTTTGGGGAAACGGTGATAAGTGTTGCTAGTCTGACTATCAGATTTGGGGAGTCTAGTGTTGGTGCAGAGACTGACATATCAATACACCAGGACCTTGAATTCTATTTTTTGACACAATACATGATACCACTGGTTTCATAATTATATCCTAATGTTATATTGAATAATATTCAGCTCACCAGGTATAACCATCTGACTGTGGTACATCTTGATCTATTTAAGGATGTATCCACATAGATGACTGGTCACGATCCCGAAAATAGGTTGTGAGGATAGCCCACCTAGAGATGAGGTAACCATTCATGGACGAGTTCTAGATATGGACCCACCAGGTAGTGTACCAGTGCTACCACCCCATGAAGGTCAGCATCTACTGCCAGCGGTTCCAGTAGAGGACGTTCGTATGATTAGTTCCCTACATGAGCTTTAGTGACAGAGACCTCTCCAGTTTAGGGTAGATATGGATCCTCAGGTTGATGTGAACTGTCAAGAGGCTGTGATGTAGGTCCTATACCTAGTAATTAAACCACCTAACAAGATGACGATCTTGGAAGTGAGCATTCTATAGGGTTCAATATGGATATGGTGGAGTTTGACCTCCCAGACACACGATGCAGTGACCATCACCTAGAAAGACTTCAATCTACTTTTCTCTGATGTGTTTTTTCCCGTGACCTTAAACTCTATGTGCATTCAAGAGTTGATTCACCTTAATAAGGTAATAATTATGATAAACGAGTACTTAGTGAGGTTCACCAAGCTATCTCACTACTCCACAGACATGGTTCGAGGCCATTTCATCAAGGATCAATTTTTTGAGTAAAGACTCAAGTTGGTGATCAGATGATTAGTGTTGTCTCCCATTATCCCAACCCAGGCTAGGGTGCTAGACCAAGCCCTTCTTATGGAGAGACTCATGGGGGGATTAGGAACATATAACTATTCATCACTTAGTAGATTGAAGACACATTGGCCAAACCATTCCTAGTCTTTCATAGGCTGACCCTCAGACTCAGGGTCGATAGTACCGGGCTCCCTCTCTATGGGGAGTCTGTAGGTAGCCAGGAAGTGCTTTTGATGTGGCGGGTAGGTACACATGGCATGTGACTGCTCAACCCACCGTACAGATGACCAGTAGATAGTCGAGGGGCCACCAAGGCAGTGGCAGCGTTTCAAGCGAGGTGGTCTACAAGGAAGAAGACATGGTAGGAGATATGGAAAAGCGACATAATGGGGATGACAATTTGAGGTGTTACCACCGCCACCACTTGGTGGTCCTCCCCAGCCTCAGAGAGCAGGTGGATATGGGAGAGCACAGCTCTAGGCATCATATAATTATAACCACAGTGCTCCAAAGATGATCCGATGTATGATCTGGGTCTTCTCGACTCTAGTTTCTATTCTTATAGACACATGTTCTAGTCACACCTTCATTTACACCTCTACCATTTGATGCTCGGAGATCTCAGTGGAACCGTTGGCTCTATCCTCACAACTAGAGACTCCAAAGGGAGATGGCACGATGATTACACAAATGTTCTGGATTAGTGACCTCACTCCTGGAGGCGAGAGATTCAGCTAATATCTCATTGCAGTGATGTCGGGCTAGAGGATGTCATATTGGGTATGGAATGGTTATCCATAGTACATGCTCAGATCAACTATTTTAGGCATATAGTGGGGTGTGCCTGCAGTAATGAGAAAAGGGTTTTACTTCACCGGTGTGATGGAAAGCCTTGTCGCGTATGACAAACCCTTTGGGAGGAGGGTGCAACTAATCAATAACGAGTTGGCTAGCCTTACCCTTGGTGCAATGGATGAGTGGATTCCATGCTTCCATATTGTGGTGGACGAGTACAAGGATGTTTTTTTTGAGAATGTTTTGGGACAACATTCTCATAGGGAGGTAGACTTTTGCATCAACATGTACCCCATGATGGCACCTATATCCACATCTTCATATCATACGGATCCCTCAAGGATTCTCAAGGTGAGGGTAAAGCTAGAGGACTTAAAAGAGAGAGGCTTCATAAGGCCCAACATTTCACCATGGGTTCCCATGGTTCTTTTGGCCACAAAGGAAGACAGGAATTTGGCGTTGTGAGTGGACTTCTGACACCTGAACTAGATGAATGTGAAGAACATGTATCCACTGCCGATTATTGATTACCACTTTGACTAGTTGAATGGAGATAAGTGGTTCTCAATGATAGACCGCATATCAAGCTATCACCAGCTTCAGCTAAGGGAATAGGATGTACCAAAGATATCCTTTAGGTGTCGGCACAACCTCTATGAGTTCTTGGTGATACCTTTCAGTGTGACCAATGCCCCAGAAATGTTCATGTGTCTCATTAATAGGATCTTACAATCTTATCTTGACATGTTCAACATGTTCTTCATCAATGCCATCCTTTTTTACTCAGCATCAAAAGGGGAGGATGCTACATGCCTGCATATAGTTCTGGATACACTCTGAGAGCACCAACTTTGTGGTATTCTCTTGATTTTCCATTTATGGAATCAGGAGGTCTAATTGTTGGGACATGTCATCTAAGTGGTTGGAGTTGTGGTATATCCAGTGGAGATAGAGGTAGTGATTTCTTGAGAGCCACCTAATAGCATGAATGATGTTTGAATCTTTATGGGATTGGCTAGTTAATATCATATGTAATTACCTAACGTTAATAGAGTAATAGAACACTTATCAGCTTTGACATGGAATGGAAATCCCTTGGTGTGTATGTAAAAATGCTAGTAGAATTTCCAAAAACTAAGGCCAAGACTGACTAGTGCCCCCATCTTCAGACTACTAGTAGAGGGCGTTGGGTATGTAATTTAATACAACACTTTAGGTACCATACTAGGTTGTATAATTTTATAGGACAGTGAGTTGAGCACCTATGTCTCATTTCATTTGGGGTAGCATGGGAAGAAATAAATGGCCAATGACTTGGAGTTAACAATAGTGGTCTTTTTCCTAAGAATGTGGAATCACTAATTGATGGGTGAGTATTTTTCAATTCACTCTAACCACAATAGTCTAAGGTATATCTTCTCCCAAAAAGTTCAGAACCTTAGATATTAGTGATGGAAAGAGTTACTCTAGCACTATAAAATCAATATATTTTATACTCCTGGGAAGGGGGACATGGTGGTAGACATACTCATCAAGAATACTGGTTTGCTACGGCTGAGTGAGGAGACAAACTAGTTAGTCGTGATGCAGATATACTTTCTGGATGATGATGGTGGAGCTTACCTTCAGTCATTGACAATTACTCCCCCACACTTACAGAAATCTAGGGATGCATAGTTGGTGGATGTTGACTGTGATTCCCGATGTATTTCATTATCCTTCGGATGGTCTCCTGATAGATTTTGTTTTAGGTGGGGAGCACACCATCCTTTTTAGAGGGCGCAACATAGTACCAGTGACATTGCGGGAGGATATGTTGATAGTGTTCCATACACCCCCCTTATCAGTACATCCTAGAGTGGTGAAAATGTACTGAGACCTTTGATGTTAGTACTAATAGTTGAGAATGAATAGAGTAGTGGCCAAGATCTTTTAATGGTTCCTCTCTTGTCATCAGGTGAAGGAGAACATAATGTTCCAGTTGGCTTTGCTAAGCCACTTTAGGAACCAGAGTAAAAATGGGATGGTTACTTGATGAAATTTGTAACAGGGTTACCACATATGTCTATAGGCCAGTATTATATTTGGGTGATCATTGGCAAACTCACAATGTCAGCTCACTTCCTACCGATCCAAGAGTATGGGAAAGAAGAGGTATTGGAACCTCTCTAAGTCTAAGAGATAGTGCATCTTCTCGAGGTTCCTTCAAATATCCTCTCGAATCATGAAACCCTCTATACATACGGGTTGTGTAAGGTATTAAAAGAGGAATTTATGATGAAACTACATTTGAGAATAGCATTCAATCTATATATGGATGGTTCTATAGAGCTGACCATTCAAAACCTAGAGGACATGCTCCATGGTTGGGTACATGAATTTGGTCTTAGTTGGGTGGACCACATTCCTTTTGTGGATTTCCCATACAATAATAGCTATCACTCCACCATTTACATGATACTATTTGAGGCCTTATATGGATGGACTTGAAGTTCACCCATATACTGGAAAAACCATGAGAGTCGGCACTCATAGGTCCATAGTTGGTACGGGCAACCATCGAGAAGGTCCATATCATCCGAGAGTGCATGAGGATTGTAAATAGCAAGCAGAAATATTTTGCCAATAAGAGATTGATACCCTTATAGTATGAGGAGGGAGATCACGTTTTCTTTCAGGTCCCACCCCTTCGTGGATTTTGAAGATTTGGATAGGTGGAAAGGTATCTCCAATATTCATTGTAAATTTTTAGGTCATGAGAAGAGTTTTGGATGTGGTATAATGCACATCACATCCCCTAGAGATGCACCGGGTCAATAATTGTTTCCACATGTCATATCCGAGGAGATACGAGCATGATCAATCACATGTCATCGACTGGGTCAAGCTGGACATTGACGATGGGGTGACATCTGTTGAGTTCTAGGTGTAAATAGAGGATCCATAAGAACAGGTCCTATATGTGATGTTGATTCCTCTAGCGTTAGTCCAGTGGTAGTAAATGAACCTCCAAGAGAACACGTGGGAGCGGGAGGCCCAAATACATGGTTAGTACCCCCATCTGTTTGGTTAGTTTTTGTTTTTGATTTTTGGGATGTAAATCCCTATGGTGGGGATAATGTAATATATCAAAAATTCCATAATTTTTTTTAATTATATAGAATAGTTTTAAAAACTATGACATTTGATGGAACATGATTCCAAGGCTTAGAGAGCCCAAAATAAATTTTTAAACGTTTTTTAATGTACGTTAAGTAAATGTGCAAGTGGGTTTTTCTATCATTTGAACTAATGATTGCATTAAAATTCTGAGGGAATCGTTGAACATGAAACATCAATATTCTCCAAGAATGGACTTAAATTCGGCCAGCAAGGGCCCAATAAAAAAGATTATTTTTGTAATTCATTTATAATAATAAAATAAAAATAAACTTTATTTAATTTTCATTCATCATCTGATGAGCGGCGACAATGCGATGTCGCGGTGTAGCGAAGTGACAACAACAGAGCACATTAATGAGGATCATTAATGGCTCGTAACAAGAACTATATGGATGAAATAACTTAAGCACAACCGTGATGTGGTTTCTTAAATGAAATAGTGTAATTATGCAACAATGCGTCATAAATGAAACACATTGACATATTTAATTTTAATTTTTAGGAATTGGAGAAAAAAGATGATTTATCAATTGGGATCATCTGATTCACCTCCATCAGTTCATGCTCTCCAACAAAGAATGAACACTAACATCGTCAATACCTCTCTAAGATCGTATCTGGGAAACAATGTTGATTACTTTAATTCTCGAGGGAAAACGTTGTGACATTGAACGTCAAATAGGTTAAGGTTTGAGTTTTTTTTCAATATCATTCCCCATTCATCTCTTTCTAAAATCATTGAACATAGATAAGCCAATGAGAAGGATGATCTGCAGTTTGTGAGTTTAAGGAGGGAGTCTTTTATTAGTGATTTATTATCCAAGATTATGCATAACACTTGATATGATTGAAAAAACATCCCCGAACCTTCCACCTATTTAAAACTACTAATGTGGAGGGTTCCAGATGACACGAACCAAGGCATGGTCCCCTCCACATGGGTTCTATTCTGAAAGTTTCATATGAATCGATAGAAAGGGAGAAATGGCACATTCACAGTGAATAATGAAACCTGAGAGGACCGTCGGTGAATACGGTATGATGAACAAATGACTGAAGTGCGTTCAGTGGTCCATAGAACATACTATAAGAGGAGGCCAAGAGCGGTGGAGGCAGCACACGCGTTGGCGAACTGCGGTGGAAGGATCTACATCGCTAGTCGGGCGTAGCATGAAGGAAGATGACATGTGTCAGAGCCACCCAGCTGGCTGGATGAAGCCGGGGTCTATAGAACGTGGATGGAGGTGGAGTCCATTCTACTTCTCGTGGGGTAGTGGGGGACCAGACACAGCTGGTTGCTATGTCCCGGCCATGGGACGCACCAACGGCATGTCCTCCACTGCCGGGCCGAGCCCCCTGTGGGTCAAGCCTGTTCCTCGTGTAGTTGGCCAGATCTGCACAGGCCGTCTAGACTGGTTCTAGTAGACTAGAACCATTCCCTTTGCACGGGGCTGGACTAGACCGGGTCACCGGGCTACCCGGCAGGATGGACCCTCAGCCAAAATAAGCTAGGTACAACATGGCCTATTGGGCTTGGCCCATTGGCTATGCCAGAACAAAACTACCTCGACCAGAATAAGGTCAGTTTGAGTCTTTCTAAATGAACCAGGGTGTGTGGTTCGCCCAAGCGGGTAGATCCGGTTGGTCTGACTCGGGTTAGACCGGGGCCCAAAGAAATTGGTCCAGTAGTTACTAAAACACTTGTATCATGCAAATTGCCCTTCTGATTGACCATTCATTTGTGGATTTGGGAAACTTTTGATGAGTTAAATATTTTGGAATGATTTGTTGATGACTTTAATGGATATATATATATATATATGTCTGTGTGTGTGATTGATGGATTGAGGAGTGTTTCTCTCAAGCACGTTATGTACAGAACCCTGTAGTTGGATGAGACCTGATAACTGCTTGATGATGGCTCAGTGTGAAAAAGCTCTATATGACCTAGCATTCCTATGGTGGGGAGCATCTCTATGTGACCTGGCATACCCATGGTACTTGGCCGGAGGAGTAGCTTAGTTTGGCCATTGTGGGGAAGTGGCTCTGCGTGACCTCGTAGGCCCACGGTGGGGAGCAGCTCTGTGTGACCAAGAATAACCATAGTACTCGTCAGGGTTTAGTACTAAAATAGTCCAAGGATAGTGGTAAGAATCTATGTGTGACCATGTAGGCCACCTATATGTGATAGAGGAGAAGTTATCTAGTAGTCGAGGTGTTCAATGATATAACCTATAATGATTATTTCACTACCCTTGAATATAATTGGTGTGGGCCTTCTTGTGTTTTGTTCTTGTGCTTCATCCAATGATTCATTCTTTTCTTTGAGGATTTTTATATGCTATTTAATTTTTGTTTAGGGGTACCTAATGAGTATATTGTTACTCACCCCTACATGATCTCTTCCCACACATGTCATGTCTAGTGAAGACGATCGACGTTTGGATGGAGACTTTGGTGCACTAAGACCCAGAGGTGCTCAGGGAGACAAGACTAACAGATGCTACGATGGTGGAATTGGTGTAAAGGGACTAGGTGGGGCCTAGTAGGTCAAGGTGGGATTGTAATACTACTTTGTATTCTTGTAGCTTTATTACTCTTATGATCAGGTGGGGATTTCCGGTGATGAATATCCGAGATCTTTTTTGTACATTGTTGTTTCAGTGCATCTTGTGGGGGTTGTATTCTATCCAACATGATTTTAGCTATACATTGTTCCCAGTCTTGTTTTATTAATCTTTTTCCCCTTCAGTGTTTTAGGACATTGTTGGATTTGTGTGCGCTTACACGTAATTTGGAAATTGCCTCCATCTTGTTGGTTGACACATTCAGCGCTAGTCACCTGCCCCTAGCTGTCGGTTGGAGGGTTTGGGGTAGTCATGGCATGGGTCCCAGGGGATGAGTCGTGGCATATTAAACCATTTTTAACCCAAATTATTTTTTAGAGAAAAAAAATTATGGTGGTGGAATGTAACACCCGAAGATTTTTTTACATATATTTTTTCAAATTAATTTTTCTTTTTTATATGTTTCATTTGACATGACACAAAATATACATATATATATATATTTTAAAAAACTACATAAAAAATTATTATTACATTGATCTAACATGAATTTACCTACACAAAACATAGATTTGGATTATGCTACATACAATACTAAATTGGCTTGTGTTACACACAACACCGACTTGGTGTACGTTACAAACAACACTGAATTCCTATGATTTTTTTTATAAATTTAAATGATATAAGTATAAACTATAAATTAAAAATATTCATATGAATACTAATAAATATATTAAAAATATTTTTATAATGGTTTTATACAAATAAATCCGATTGATAATGAAATATATCATTTTTTCTAAAGTCTTCATATGATTAAAAATATTATTTTCTCGAATAAACTGTTTTTCATGCACTTCTGTGACAACGAAAAATAATAATTTTATACACAAATAGAATATTGTTTTTATAAATGAAAATTCATTTTTTAAATTTATAATAATGAAATTATCTTAATGTGAATTATTGGGTTTTTGTCGAAACATATTTTTTTGATGATTCGCGAAAAATTTTGTATTTAGTAAATAATTATATTTTCATTAAATTAATTATTAATGTTAAATTTAAAATTAAATATTGTTAAGGTCAAATTAGAAAAATTATACATCTATTAATACACCTTACTTCTTCATGATAAAATTCATATTGAAAATGAATATGAATACTTAACAAACATTTGATCATTTTTTCTTCATTAAAAACCTGTTATATAATCACATCAAAATGATTAGTATTAATATTAATTTTCCTACATCATTGAAATAAATTTATAAAAGGTACATAAACCATTTTAATCAATATATTATTTATATTATAATTAGATCATGATAAATTTTTACCAAAAAAATTGGTAAATTTGAATAAAATTAATCACAATGACAATGTTTAATTAGGCTTAATTAGGGACTAAACCTTAATATTATTGTAACAAACTACCTATAAATGTGTTCAATACCCTTTTTCTAGCTATATTCCATTAATAAATAAAAAAATATTCCTTTTTGGTTGTTTAGTATGACTTTTTTTATGTAATAATATGTGTACACCAAACTTGTTTTTAAACATTCCAAGTGAGTCCTTTTCCATCCCTATAATAGGCCACCACCTCTCCCAATTCTTCACACCTCTAAAAACACTTAGTTATGGCTAAGATATTACAAATAAATATCTTAGAATACCTCCATTTCTCTAATAAGACTCTCCTTGGGATGAAATAAAAAAGTTTTTGATATTACTAAATAATTTACACAACAAAAGGTAACATCTTCTCTCAAGCTCCATTATATTATTTTCCTTCTCAGCTAACACCCCTATACGTATTACATGATTTTATTGAAAAAAATATCTTTAATATAGTAGTATTTTATTGATTTTGTTTCTACTTACACTTATAAACACATCAATCTAATTGTTGATGAATATACTTTTTATGTGTATGGAGAACTACCACCTCACTAAATGATGATCACTCATTTTTTCTTTACCACTACTCATGGTGGAAATTATGATGGAAAAAATGTTAATATTTGTCATATATTATATTTATCCTATCTTTATGCTTCTATATTCATTTTTTAACACATATCTTTTTTCATTACAATTTGGTATAAATACGATAATTTCGTTTGGAGAAGTGTTTACTACCCCCCCCCCCCCCTTCAAAGCAATGTGATTTGTTTATAACTACATGGAATGAATGAAGGATGGGTTTAGATAATATATATGTTTTATATGTCACAATAAATATTCTATAATAATGATTTATATTAATATATATACATATATATATATATATGTTACATTCTTTCTTTCTACATGACTGTTAAACAGAAATAGCGTTCATACGTACATATGGATTACCATCTCCATGAATAGTGTATTCTCTTTCATATATCAATATTATACAGATTATTATAATATAAATATGCATAATATATTAAATATTTAAATCATGTCTTACAATTTGGAAATCTTTATATAGGTATTGAGACAAAATGTATTACAAATTAACACACATGCGAAAATTAAGGAAGATTTTACCCTATGTGAAATCTTAACATAGAATTGTAAAAAATTGAGAAAAAATAAATCCATAATAAAACCATAAATGGTAATATTTCTAATAATATGATTTTTTGATAGATGTATAACAAATTTAATATCATCGTGCGTGTGAACGTATGACCTACCGTATTCACACCACAGTGTAATTTGTTTTTCATCAATACATTATTTGGATGGGTTTAATTATGAATATAATTGATATAAATAATGGAAATGACATGAGGTTTATTATTTTTAATTAATATAACATCCAATTCCATATCATTTAACACTTATGGGAATTATATCATCCCTCATGCGAACGTATGCCCTACCGTCTACAGGACAAAATGAGATTGATCCTCCACAACAATCATTAAATAATGATTATGAACATGTATATAATGAATATGTATTTAATATATTACAAAATAATTATAATAGAATAAAAGATATATATACCCACATATATGTCATTGACTTGCTTCCATTCATTGTGATATGAAAATGGAAACATCGTTCATGTGTACGTATGACCTACTGTCTCTTTGTATGGTGTATTTCATTCCATATATTTTATAAGTTTATATATTTATATAATGAATATATATGGTACATAAATCATTTTTGAAATGTTTAATTAATTTAATAATTATCTACATAATATTATAATGAATAACAAGTATCAACACATATGATAAACAAAGCGATTATTACACGACACATTTCTTTATCATGGAATTTTTAAATGAATTAGTAATATAAAGTCATAACTGAATCATATAGGATATAATAAATATTATTTTGAATATTTAATAGGTTAATAAAATATTTGAAACAACTATATAGGGGTTTCAGATATGTGCGAATTAAACTGGACCAATGTTAAGGTTTAATTTCACAACCTCAATATCATCCGAGATTGTTTACATATAATTATTTTTTCAGACATATTTATAATCCATATACATGTTTATCAAAATTATTTTCAAAAGGAATTTTTTATGGTTTCATATAAGTTAATATTTAACTGAAATATCTTTTTAAATATTTCTTATAATTATTCTTCTTAATCATTCTCATTTGTGTCCTTGTTTTGAAAATTCGTTATATGGATTTATTTGTAAGGACATGATTATTTTAAAATGTTAAAGTTATAATTTCTCTAAAATGATTTAAAATTGTATTGGACACTAGTATTAAAAAATATGTATATTATTAAATGTTTTCTTTTATACATGTGAGGCTTTCAAATAAATTATTTTAATGAAAAATGGTAATTTTATCAAGATATTTCAAATGATTTTATTTGACTATTTTTGTCAATATCAACACCTTTATAGAATTTTATATTTGATTGATATTTTTATCTTACGATATGATCTATCCTATTTTAATGTTGGTTTTAGGATCATTTCGACAATTGATGTTCAATTTTTATATCAATCCTAGTTTATGATAAAATTATTCTCATTTTATATGCAAGATTTACAATATTAGTGTTTATGTAGTTTAATTTTCAATATAAGAAATGCACTGGACTAAGTAAGTGATGGGAGGGGCCCGATATATCACCTCAACGTATCATTGGGTCTCATAAAGATTAATTTAGTTTGTGAAAACCCTTAACATTTGTTTTCTAATGAGTTTCACTTTGTCAGGAGGATATATCTTGAAAGAAATCAGACGGGTTTCTACCCACAGACATACAAAATCATGAGGATAGATCTTAAAAGTATATATCTAGAGGATATATCTTGTAGATCAGTTTTCTCAAATTATGAATTACCTCATTAAGATAATAGTTCTAGATATTCCATGTGATTATTCAAATAATATAATATCCATGGTTATGCATGCTTTATATGGTATCATTTATTCTTTAAATATTATATTCATGATTACCTTTAAAAGGAAATTATTTGAATTATACAACATGAGAAAATATTTATGGATATTTATTAATATTGTCATCCCTTGTACGTTTACCCATAGTGACCATCTAAGCACCCCAATTTCTTATGTTTTATTTTCCTAGGATTACAATATGTGTATTATATCTAATATGTAAGGTTAATAATTAAGATTAATGGGGTTCTCAATATATTATCTATATTGTATTTTAGGTTTTTAATTTAATGTAGTGTTCACGTATGTAATATATATTCCAATACTGTTAGACAGATCAGTCCTTCAGGATTTGATTCCTTATAATCATGTCAATGTATTAAAATAATGTTCTTGCTCCGAGATTTTGGGGTTGGGGCGTTATAGCTGTTATCAGAGGACATTTAGAAATAACCATTGGAATTATATTTATGAGTAGGGATTATAAAACATATACCTATGACTGACATTGATGATATATCTAGGTATATGATATCATCCATTTGATTTGGTAATAGAAAACAAAGTATAATCTTATGGACTTATATATTGAGAAGAATATGGAATCAATTAGAGATACTATTAATTATATTACCAACTATATCATTATTAATATTGTTCCTAATATTGTTCTTTTGGTTTTAGTTTATAGTAATAATCAGCAAAATTATATATGTAATGGTTATACTATTAATAATGAAGATAATAATAAAGAAAAATGAGTTGAATTATCCATTAATTAATAATATGTTGAACCATTATTAATTTTTTAAGAGTGATGTGGAATGACTAAGGTGATTTTGTATTTGGATTAAAGAATTATCGCATCAATGATTCTATGGTTATAAGATTCATGAGATATATAAGGATTGTACTTTAGTAATTATTAGTTATGGATTTGGAAGAATAATATATTTCATTATGTATTTATAGGTGATTAAATATTTGGTATGTGACAACAAGAGATACATTATGTTGTTTGTGGAATCTTATGTTGTAATTTAATTTGATAATTTAGAGATTGTTTTAGACAATTAATTTAAATAAATGTATTTTTTTGAAAAATTTATGGTTGGAATAGAGTAGGATGAACAATGATAATTAGAGTTTAAGATTAAATTATGATTTATTGTATACATTGTAATATCCATTTTGGTTTCCTTAAACATTTCAAGGATGAAATAAATACTTCAAGGAATTATCATATATCCAAAGTGCTTCAGGAATAAAAATTAAATTTTTAGTATTCATTTCTAAGAGTAATGGTTGATGTTAAAATAAACTGAAGCCCAACTAAATGATGAGATTATGCTTATGACATGGAAAGAAACCAGTTAAGTGCTTAAATTAATAGAAAAATAACTCTTCAACTATAAGGAAAGGATCTTGAAACCAAAAATGTTTCCCTAGAACGTTTTCTGATTAATCAAATGGCCCATTATACCATCATTGATTTATATATTTCTGATTGTTAGCATTCTACAAACAATTTTATCTATCAACCTCCCTAATAATTAAGAGTTATATTTTCCTTCAATTTTGATGTTTCCAAACATGGAACACTTGTATACAATTTCTCTAGCAAACATTGTACTTCACTTTCATTGTTTTAAAGTGAATTTTTTATCGACCCTTATTCTGATTTGAGATTTAAATAGATGATTTTATAATATTTAAACTGTAGTTATCAAACATGAATGTTAAAATTATAGGGATGTAATTTATTAAAGGATGGGAGATTGTTACAAACCAAAATTTTATTGTCTATAACTTTTTAAATTTAACCAATTTTTAGCTTGTGTTTCACACAACATGAGCTTGGAGCGCACTATGATCTATCAAACTATCCATTAAGAAAATGACCATGCATTGTAATAAAAAAATTATGAAATTTAGAAATCAAATTCAAAAATTGACCATAAATAATTATTTTACAATAAATTGATTTTAAATTTACAATAGATGAATAATACATATATTAATCTAATTCAGGTCAATAGAATCATTCTTATAGTAGATTTATATATAAAAAATTATAGAACTTTTTGAACGTCTCTTTTACCCACATTCTAGCCACATTTGTGGAATTTTAATTAAATGTAATTTTACCAGTTCTGTAAATGGGCTTTAGAAAATACATATACAGAGATATAATTAGTAATAAATCTGTTACTTAATAGGATCAAAATAATTTTTTTGGTGAATAGTAACTTCAGTATATTTTATTTATTCACCAATGTTGAGGGTAAATCTAGTAATTAAATGTAATGGATATATTATAATATTTAACAGTGACACTAACACTTATACTAATTTCATTCAATAAGTTGTATTCAATAAAAATAAATCATATGAAGAAATTAAGATATTCTAAAGATGCTTGGTTAATAATTAGACATTTATTATATTATATTTAAACATAATTTAAAAATTTCATAATCAATTTTTTATTACTAAATAATTTTTTATATTAGGTTATAAATAAGAATAATTCAACTATAAGTATTAATTAGAAATATAATAAATTTATATCCATCATTATATTTTGTTTTCATATTTTTAGTTGAAAAATATTTTAATTAATGGCATGTAAAATAATGATGCAGAACATAATTTATTAAAGGAAAAAAATTAAATGGTATTAATAGAATTAAATTAAATTGGATTTGAAATATTTAATTCCAGAAAACAATTTTTGGACAAATATGACATGATATGATTTAGATAAGGTATTGTTTTCTTGGGAATGAGGTTTTTATTATTTTTAAATGTCTTGTACAAAATATTCTCAAAATTTACATAAAATAGATTTTAAAATAAATCATATTTTACTAAATGATATAAAATATAATAAAATATATATTTTTTTCAACTATTGAGGATAATGTAAAATATGTAATAAATGATGAAATTGGGGATCTATTGTCATTATATAATAAATATATTAACCCTATAGTGTAAAAAGACTTGTTATCATAGTAAGAGATAAATTTTATAACTAAGGGTTAATGCAAAAAAGATAAGGTTATCAATGTGACATAAACATATTTGAAATTTATTTTTTGAAATAATATTTATCGATAATAAAATTATCATTTAAATAAAACCCTTTGGGTCTATTTTATTTTTAAAATTAGTTTATAATAAATTAATTGTTTTTGATTTTCTTAAACTTCCCCACCAGTCTCTTATAAAAAGAAAAATCTCGTTATATTTTATTCACACCTATAAAACCCTTTAGGTAAGATAAACCCTACTATTTTACACTCTTTAATTCCATTAATTCATTATAAATCCAAAACATTAAGCACAAATATATCATAATAATCAATGTTGTTCAAATCAAAAGGGGATACTCAAAAAAGAGATAATTATTTTAGCATGTCAATTAAATTTGTTTTATTGTTTTCATCATATTTATACATTGTTTCCAAACAATAATAACAACTCCAGTAACATATATATTTTGTGATGTTATTATAAATATGGTAAAATCATATTCATCCTTTTATCCATCCCACAAATATTAATATCATCATGCCTATGAACGTTTGACTTACCATATCCACACCATGGTGTAATTTGTTTTTCATTACTACATTTTTGGGATATGTATAAATATGTATATAATTGATATAAATAAGGAAAATGGCATGATATTTATTATTTATAATTAATTTACCATCCAATTCCATATCATTTGACACTTAAGGGAATTATATCATCCCTCGTGCGTACATACGGCCTACTGTCTACTTGAAGCGATGAGATTGATTATCTACTACAATCATTTAATAATGATTATGAACAAGAATATAATGAATAAGTCTAAAATATATTACATAATAACTCTACTTGAATAAAATATATATATGTATATATATACACACACATATATGTCATTTTCTTTCCTCCATTCAATTTGACAAGATAATAGAATCATCGATCATGTGTACGTACGACCAACCATATTCATGAAATTTGTATTCCATTTCTTATATTTTATATTTTTATATTTTTATATAAGGAATATATATGCTTTATAATTAATTTTATACATTTTTTATATAATTAAATTATTATCTATGTAATAAGATCAAGAATAACAAGTTAGAACATATGCGATAAACAAAGTGATTATTACACGAAACGTTTATGTATCAGGGAGTTGATAAATGAATTAGTAATATAATGTCATAAATGAATCATATTTGATATAATAAATATTATTATTACTATTTTACATGTTAATAATATATTTAAAACCACTATATAAGGGTTTCAGACATGTACGAAAGAAACTGGACCAATGGTAAGGGTTAATTTTAGAATCTCATTATTATCCGAGATTGTTTATTTATAAGTATTTACCGGGAATTATTAACCATCATTCTACATGTTTCTCATAATTATTTTCAAAATAAATCTTTTGATAATTTAATATAATGAAATATTTAACTAAAACATCATTTTAAATATTTCTAATAATTATTCTTCTAAATATTTCTCAATTGGGTCATCATTTTGAAAATTGGTTATATGGATTTATTAATTAGCACATGAATTTTATTAAATATCTATAATATTTTTTTAAATGGTATTGGAAACTTAGAATAAAATTTCTTTATAATATTAAATGTCTTCTTTTATACATGTAATTCTTTTGAAAAAATTATTTCAATGAAAAAGGGTATTTTATCAAAATATTTCAAATGATTTCAATGTAGTATTTCCTTCTATATCCACATACATTGTAGAATTTTATGATTGATTGTTATTTATCTATTATGATATGAGCTCATGTTTTTTATTGATCATTTTAGGAACATTTCAAATTTGGATGTACAATTTTGATATCAATCATTGTTTATGTTCAAATTATTTGAATTATATCTACTTGTTTGTTAATATGAATGTTTATATTTATTATAATTCCATATATAAAATCTATTGAACATAGTAAGTGATGTTAAGGGCCCACTATAAAATCTCAATTCATCATTAGGTCTCATAAGATGAATTTATTTGGTGACAAACCCTTCACATTTCTTTTCCAAGAAGATTTACTTTGTTAGGAGGATAGATCTTGAATGAAATCAAAACAGTTTCTTCCCATATACATAAAATATCATGAGGATAGATCATAAGAGTATCTATCTTGATGATATATCTCAATAGATCAGTTTTCTGAAATTATGCGTTACCTCGTCATTATATTAGTTACAGATATTAAATATGATTATTAAAATTGTATAATATCCATGGTTATGCTTGTTTTATATGTTATTATTTATTCATTCTATATTATACACAAGGTTATTTTTAAAGGGAATTTCATTCAACCATACATCATGGATAAAGGTTTATGAATATTTGTTAAAATTATTTTCTATTATATGCTTACCCTTACTAACCAGTAATGCTTTCCCCTTTCTTATGTTCTATTTTCCAAGGATTATAATAAGTGTATTATAACTTATGTATAGGGTTAATTGTGGGGAATAATGGGGTTCTAAATATATTATTTTGTAATGTATTTTATGTTGTTGATTTTAATGTAGTGTTCATATATGTAATATATTTTCTAAGACTATAATATTGATAAGTCCTTTAGGATTTTATTCCATGTAATCATGCCAATGTATTAAAATAATGTGATGGCACTGAGCCTTAAGGGTAAGGGCATTACAGTTGTTATCAAATGACATTTAGAAAGAAACGTTGAAATTTGATTTATGAATCAAGGATTATAAAACCTAAACCTTTGACTGACATTGATGATATGTCTATGTATATGATATCATAATTTCGATTTGGTAATAGATAACTTAGATTTATCCTATGGAATTATATATTGTGAATAATATGCAATCATATAGTGATCCTATAAATTATTTTCATGACTATATCATTTTTATAAGTGTTTCTATGATTGTTTTTTGGTTTTTGATAATGGATATAATCAGTAATGTTATATAGGTAATCATTATACAATTGATAATGATGATACTAAAAAATAAAAATGAGATGAATTATACATTAATAAATAAGATGTTGAACCATTCTTAATTATATAAGAGTTAAGTGGAATTAATAAGGTTATTAGGTATTTGGATTAAATAATTATAACATTAATGGTTCTATGGTTATAATATTTATGAAATATATAAGGATTTTAAATTAGTACTTATTATTTATGAATTTTTAAGTCTAATATATTTTAGTAAGTATTAAGAGGTGATCAAATATTTGGAATGTTACAATAAGAACTACATTACATTTTTTTTGGAATCTGATCTTATGATTGATTTTGAAAATTTTGGGATCATTTTAGATAATTAATTTAGATAGAAGTATTTTCAACAAGTCATATGGTTAGAATAGATCATGTAAAACATTGTAAATTATTGTTTTAGATTAATGTATGATTTATTGGAAACTTTGGGATAACAATTTTGGTTTCATTAAAAATTTCAAGGATGGAAGAAATACTTCTAGGAATTATGATTTATCAAAAGTTCTTCAGCCATAGATAATACATTTTGAACATTCATTTCCATTTGTGAGGGTTGATGTTAAAATATATCAAAGCACAAGAAAAGGATAATACTATGCTCATGCCATTTAAAGAAACCAATTAAGGGATTATACGAATTGTAAAACAAATCATCAGGTGTAGGGAATAGATCTTGAAACCGGAAATGTTGTCCTAGTACTATTTATATTGAATCAAATGGTCCATTATACAATTATAGATTTATATATTTGTGATCATTAACATTCTCCTAACCACTTTCTCTATCACCCTCCATTTGGAATTTACCATTAGAATTTCCTTTTATATCGATGTATTCCAACATGGAACCCTTGTATGTGCTTTCTGTAGAAAACCTCATACTTCTATCTGTTTAATTTAAATTGGATGTTTTATCAACCCTTATTATGATGTGAGATTTCAATAAATGACTTTCTAATATTCAATCCTTAGTTATGGAACCTAAATATGAAAATTACGAATATGTAATTTATTGATGGAGGGGAGAATGTAACACATCAAGATTTTATTGTATATAAATTTTTAAATATAACAACTTTTATAGCTTTTGTTTCACACAACATCTTTATTGAGATCACAATGATCTATCAAACTATCCAATATGAAAATTCTTGTGAATAGTAATGAATGAATTTTGAAAATTATAATACAAATTCAATAATAGTCATTAAGTAATTATTTTACATTAATCTGATTTTAAATTTAAAATATAAAAATAATAAATATATTATTCAAATGTTTGATATTAGAATCATTTTTATAATATGATTATATATAAAAAATTATTGATCTTTTGAACGTCTTTTTTACCCACCTTCAAGTCACATTTGTGGTATTTAACTTAAAAATAATTTTATAGATTCAATAAATGGAATTTATAATATGGATATACGTGGATATAATCATTAATAAATTTTTTACCTAATAGGATCATTTTTTGGTGAATAGTAAATTCTGTGAATTTTATTTACATACAAATGTTGAATATAAATCATGAAATTAAAGGTAATGAATATGTTATTATATTTAATAGTTACACTGACTCTTGTACTAATTTCATTGTATTAGTGGTATTTGACCAAAATCAACCATTAGTAGAAATTAAGATCTTTTTAAGCCACTTGGGTTATAATAAGTCATTTATTATATTTTAAATAAAGATAATTGAAAAATGTCATACTAAAATTTTTAATAACTAAATTGTTTTTATTATTGTGTTATAAATAAGATAACATAAACGATAAATATTAATTATAAATATAATAAATTTATATTCACCATGATAATTTACTTTAAATTTTTAGATAACAAATAATTTAATTAATGGCTTGTATAATAATGATGCAACAAATAATTTATTAAAGGAAGAATAAATAAAATAATATTAATATTATTAAAAAATGTATAATTTGAAATATTTTAATCAAAAAAAAATTCTTCTGGATTACTATTACTTGTTAGGAATGATATAAGTTAGTTTTTTTGAGGTAATAAAGTTACTCAGACATTATAAGTATTGACGTACTAAATTGTGTCAATATTGACATAAAATAGATTTTAAAATATATAATATTTTATTAAATGATATATAATTCATAAAAAATTTATATATAATCCAAATAACAAGTATTATTTTAAAAATATAATAAATTATCTAATTAGGATTTTAATTTTAAATATATTAACCCAATAGTGTAAAAATGTCACCTTGTAACAATAAGAGTTAAATAGATTAACTAAGGGTTAAATCCCAATGGAAAGGTTACTTTTGAGACCTAAACATGTCAAAAATTAATTATTTTTGAATATTTTTACCCATATTGATATTATCTTTTGAGTGACCCACTATGGATATATTTTAAATTAAAAATAAATTTATAAATAATTAATTATTTTGGTTTTTCTTAAAGTGACCCCCTCTCTTATAAAAGGGAACATATCCTTCTATTTTATTCACACCTATAGAACCATTTAACTTTTCCAAATCATACTCATTTATTCTCCATAACTTCTCTATTCACAATAGATACCCTTATTAGGTCATATTTCTAATCGAATATGTCAATTTGGGCAAATCAAAAGGAGATACTAGAAGAAGTGGTGATTGTTCTAGAAATTCAATTCAATTTTTCTTCTTCTCATACATTCTCATCATATTTCATTTACATAATAAATTAATAAATGTAGAATCATTTATATTTTTAATTGGTATTATGACTACAATAAAACCATGTTATTCCTATTATCCATCACACTAATAGCAATATCAATATGTGCATGTACATTTGACATACCATCTCCACAATGTGGTGTAATTTGATTTTCATCAATACATTATTAGGATGGTAATTATTATTAACATAATATATATAAATAAATAATATGACATTATAATATTTTTCATAATTAATATAACATCAAATTCCAAACCATTTAACAATTAAGAGGATGATATTGTCGCTTGTGTGTGTGAATGTCCTACTGTCTCCAAGACGCTATGAGATTCATCCTTAACTACAACCATTTAAAAATGATCATGAAAATCTATATAATGAAGAAAAATGAATTATATGAAATAAAATTTATAATTTAAAAATATATATGTATATATATATATATTCCATTTACATTCATTCACTCAATACGATAAATAAAACCAAAACAAAATTCATACATACAAATGACATATCATCTCTTTGAAGAGTGCATTGCATTAAATATTATATATATATATATATTAAATGAATATATGTAATATATGAGTCATGTTTCAAATTATGGTTACAATTAAATAACAATCTATGTAATAAGATCAACAATAAAAAAGACAAAACATATATGATAAACAAAGTGATTAAAACATGAAATGTTGAATTATAATGGAATTGTTAAATGATTGAGTAATATAATTTCATAACTGAAACATATATGATAAAAATAAATATTATTTTTGATATTTTTAACAGTTAATAAAATGGTTAAAAATACAATACAAGTGTTTCAAACATGTATGAAATAAATCAGACCTGTGGTAGTTGTTAATTTTGTAATTACATATTTATCTGAAATTGTTTATATGTAAGTATTTACTGGGAATTATTTATCATCCATGTAAAATTTTTGTAAAATTATTTTTAAAGGGAATATTTTTAAGTGTTTATTTAATGTAATATTTTACTAAATCATATTTTTAAATGTTTATAAAATTTAATCTTATAAATCATTCGCATTAACGTCCATGTTTTCAAAATGTGTTTTATGGATTTATTTTAAAGGACATGAATATTTTAAAATATAAATTTTCATATTTTTTATAAATTTTTCAATGTGTTATGGAACACTTTGATTCAAAAATTTGTTTTTAAATGACTTATTTTTAAAATATGTGGTTATTAAATAAATGATTTCAAAGAAAAATGTTGTTTTTTCAATATATTTCAAATGATTTCTTTGGATTAATTTAAAATATGTCAACAACCCATTTTCTAATTTTACCATTGATTAAGGGTTACCTCTTATAATACAATATACATTATTTTATTTAAGGGTTTATGATCATTTTGACTTTGGATGTGCTATTGAGATATCAGTCATGTTTTATGTTTTAATTATTCACATTTTATATGGTAGTTTTTTAATACAAATTTGTATGTTGTTTATGTTTTATTATTAGGAATATATTGGACATTGTGACTAATATGAGGGTCTATATATAGAAACTAGATGGATCGGTAGGTATCATGAGTGAAATTATTTGGTTAAAAAACCATTCAATTTTTCCCTTGAAATTTTACATTGTCAAGAGAATAGATCATGACACAAATCAAACTGGTTTCTACCCATAGACTTAAAAAATCATGAGGATAGATCTTAAGTGTTTCTATTATGAGAATATATCTTGATTGTACATATGTCTATAATTATGAATTACTTCATTATTTATTTGTTATGGATATTCTAAGTAATTATTCGACTTGCTGAATATCCATGGTTATGCTTATTTTATATGGAATTAATTATTTGTGAAATATTATTACTAATATTGTGTTTAAATGGATTTTTTTTAGTTATACTATTTTTATATAAAGTTTATGAGTATTTATTAATATTTTATTCTATTATATACTTACCCATATTTAGGGTCTAAGCTCACCCCTTTCTTGTGTTTTATTTTGCAAGGATCTCAAATGGTGTATGCTGACAGATATGCATGGTTAACATAGGATAATAGTAGTGTTCTCAAAGTATTATATATGTTGTATTTTTTTTCATGAATTATAATGTAATTATAATTTATGTAATTTATTATCCAAAACCGCTTGACTAATCATTCCAATGACATGTGATTCCTTATTATCAATAAAATGTGTTAAACTAATGCACTAACTCTTGGATTCTACGGGTTGGGGTGTTACACTAGTAATATAGTCATTATGATTTATAATTGTGATGAGAGTCATTTGAACAGGGTAGATAATTAGAATATAGACCATTACATATTTTCAGGATGAAATTCGATTGAATATTGGTGGAGTAAAGGGGATGATATGTTCCCCACTTATTAGTGAAGAGGGAGGGGAAATTTGGAGTAACCATAATTTTTATATAATAAAATGTTACTATTAAATGGTTAACAGTCACAAAGATTAAAATATAAATTGGATGTTTTCAGTGGGAATTACCTCCACTTGACATATCATTTTGGAGATTATTTGGTATCATTTAAATATTTTTTGTACAAAATTTTTTAACTTTTAACCTAATATATTTATACCATTGGAATTATTTATGATATATGTAAATTATTTATAATATAGAAAATTTCAATTTCCATACATAATTAAATTAAATATTTCTATTTATAATTAAAAACTAATTTTATAAAATATTTTTGTAACTAATAAATTTTAATTATATAATAAATGTAAATAATAAATAAAAGTAGTTTTTACACATTTTTTTCATTAGGATTAGGATTTGAGTGTATGTAAAAAATGATTAATTTAATATTAATCCATAAAATAAATGTGTTTATTATAAAACAAATAAAAAATAGTTTTTTAAAAGAAAAAAAATCCATATATAATTTTATATATAATAAAATGAAAAGGAAAAAAATATTTTTAAATTGTAATAAAATATGACATCAAAAAATTAAACATACATTTTCTAATTTTTAGAAGATATTTTAAATTTTTAATATTTATTTCTATGAAATTTTTTATAAAATTAAATTTCTAAAAAAATAAATATCTTTCTCACTTTTTGATAATGATATATAATTTAATTTTTTTAATGCATATTTTTCTCAATTGAGTTATAAATAAAATATTTTAGAAAAATTGATAAAATGATACATCAAATAAGTTTTACAAGATAAATTAAATGATGATGTTGGTTTAACAAAATTAAAATTATAAAATATATAAATTTATCTTTTAAAATAAAATAAAAAATATATATCAGTATGAGTATTCAACCCCCCTGATTGGATATTATTATTCATAAAAAAGAAGTTGTTTCAATAGATAACTCATATACATCCATATATTTATAGAATGACATATGTTGGTATGAAATTAAATTTATATATATTCATAACATATTTATTTTCCATTTAATGTCCAATAATTTATCTAAATTAAGAATTCTATTAAAGTTTATGTATCATAATCCCACAAACCATAAAGTGGACTATTATACATAATATATAATAAGGATACCATATAGAGTCTTTTATTTATAATTTTATAGATTATAGTTTCTAAAAACAAACATTGATAATGAATTGACAAAAGTATAGTGGATAAAACAAAACATCAAATAGGTATAAACATTTACATCAATATCAATATTTATATAGTTCTTTCTATGCATGCTTGGTCATTTTTGAATTTTTTATTGATTGTCATATTAATCAAATAGATTAATTTACTGGACAACATATTTAGCATATTTCTAGGATCTAAAACATCAAGCAGCTTATGGATCACTAGGAATAACAATATTTTTCTTCATCATTCTAACAATTCACTTTAATTTTTAGTCAACATCTTGTTGCTTCAGGGCCATATTTAAAATATTTATACAATTTCATCTAGTTCGTTTTAGATATTATATGAATTATTTTTTCCAAAACATTGGACAAAAATGAAATTGTATATTTTTCACAAATAATCTCCATCACCTTATGTTCTATGAAACTCAATCATTCTCTTTATTGGTGTATATTTTTGTTCAAATAGGCTCATGTTTACAATAATATCACGATTTATTTGGGTAGGAATAACAATATTATCTTCAAAAATAGCTTCAACCTCACATGGATTCACTTTAATACAATTATGGTATTGTGAATCATGTATACTACTAAATTAGATCCTCTAGTCACCCACCATTTCTAATACCAAAAATTTTATTCATTATTCATAAATATTACCATCATAGTGTAGTTATGAAAAACTAACACAAAATTTTACTACTATTCAAATCCATCATATTTGATAGAAGTTTGACTTCAATTTGTCGTATTTAAATCATGTTTCTTTTTTAGGGGTTGTCTTATTTTCCTTATAATAACTTTTTAATATAATAAATAACTCATTATTGATTATAAAAAATCATATTAACCAAACTATATCCCCCATGAATGTCTATCAAGGTGTGGATCCCTATGCCCAACCATAATGCACAAGAGTAACTCTTGTGTTTTTAGAGTCCAAATATAAACATATATATACAACACATTGAAAATATGGTTTAATCATTATATCCAAAAAATAGTATCACAACCAAAGGACCTAAAGACTAAGTGTCCAAACTCTTATATATAAATATATATATATTTATAAAAAAATTAAATATTTTTATCAAAAATAAAACTCATATAAAAATTCTATACTTCTCAAATTATATAATCAAATTCTGATAGTTGATACAAGAAATATAAGAAGTTGTTAAGATTAATTTATTTTTGATGGAAAATACATATAATAAAAAATTAGATTACAAATGGATGAAAATATGAGATATATTTATATAACATATTAAAATTTGAAAATTCCATTGATAATAATCACAAAACATGATGGTGAAACATAATATCATATGAATATTGTTAAGGAAATAAAAACTAATTAAAATGTATTAAAATATATGTCCAATAATCCTAAACCAAGGTGAAAAGATATTAAATTACGAAATGATTTTATAATTATGAGTTTCCCAGAAATCATGGAATACCATGGTAAAAAAATAAAATGGTGGAACTGTACAAAACATGTGATTACTTTTGATTATAAACCCATATAATATCAAACTAACATACATGTAATATTATGCAGAGGTAAATCAAATCACACTCCCTAACTATGAACCCAACAAGTCACCAACATTTTCACATGTAAAAGAATGAGTAGATTATAAAAGGATTACATAAACCCATTATAAACCTAGATATATCATTGAATATACATGTAACTTTTCAATATCATGAGATAGAATGCCTTAACTAATGCTGATAAGGGAGATATAGGACCCACCCATCTAATTATCATTACATTTTACTTCAATATGAATAAACAAGACATTATATTATAAAATAAAATATATGAAGAAATTGGGAATCATGAAATTTGAAAATAATCACATTATAATCTATTTGAAATAAAAATTGTTTGAAAAAAATATCAAAAAAATATATAAATAAAAAGATTAATTAAATAAGTTTATATGGAAAACCTCATCAACAAAATTATGAAGATAAAAGAATGATACAAGTATAAATGAAAAATAAATACATTTTAGATTGAACGTTTCAGTAAAATATTAAACAAAATATATTTACAAATAAATTTTACATCATTTTATAAATTACATTGTTATAAGTATCATTTCTAATGTATACGTTTTTAATAAAAGTGAAATATTAATCATTAAAGAAAACTAATTTGGTTAAAATAACACTTTTTTCAATCTGAAAATGGAGGCAAACATTTATCTGTGAATTTATTGGGAAAATAAATTTCAAATAATATATTGTATAACTCTATGAAATGAGTTTTTGGTATCAAGTATCTAATATATTTCACAATTCATGGATCAAGGGATTGAGGAGAATTTTGAAAAATATAATATAATATCTTCGAAAGAATATATCATTGAAATAAATAGATTCTTTTAAAAGATAAAGTGATTATATATTGAAATCATTTTTTAAATAAACATTATTAACTAAAAATTACATATGGTTCAAAAAATATGATGATTGTGGGTGACAGTATTTTATGTTCTGAATGGATGTAATGAAAATTTTATCCCTTTCAAACTACCTTGTAAAAACCAACATCATTAAATGATTAATAAATTTTTTTCAAAAAAAATAAAGGATTGTTAAAATAATATAAGACATTAAAAGGATGTAAAATATACAAATTGATGAAAATATCCATCAGTCAGAATTATATATTTTCTCACCAAAATTTCACTTTTATTTTGGGAAAACATTAATAAAATAATTAAATTTTGATAAATTGAAAAAATATACCTAAAATAAAATATGAATATTTATATAATATCATAATAGTTTATAATAGATCAATATTAAATGATTACAGTCAACGAATAGTGATTATGACTAAATGATGTGATTCGAGTGATGAAATCTCCTTATTGACTTTGTAAATAATAAACTGAAAATTCATTAGAGAAAGAAAATAAAAAAAATTAATATCAGGAAATATAAAACAATATTATTAAAAAATCTTAATGGTGCTTATTCAAAAAAATTTAATGGAAACCTAATTTTCATCCTAAGCATGACACAATTTATTCAAATTTTAGAGAAAACCCTATTAACACTTATATGTAAATGGATTGAAAGATCATTGAGGCGAGATTGGTAAAAAAAATTATTTCTCCAGAAAAATAATTATTTATTAATAAGTAATTAGTATAGTTAATATATATTCTATACTAATGAGCAGTTTGTAACAATAGAAAAATCATTTTTCAACAAAAGTAAATAGGTGAAAAAAGCACATACAATGCTCATTTTCTTAGATGATGATACACTAAGAACCTGTAAAAACATATATTTTATAATATATTATTTCATAAAAATATAAATAATTATTTCCATTATAAAATATTATTAAAATACATCATAATAATTCATTCAATTATTTATGGTGCAATATTAATATTAGGTGATAATATCTGTAACTATTTTCTGCCAATTTAATCATTGTGGACTCCATACCCGTCATTTGAATAAATGTTAAATATTTATATATAATAAATTTTAGTTTAATTTAAACAAAAATTAATTAATTATATTTATTTATTTCATTCTATATTTATTTTAGGTACCTAATCTAAAAAACATAATTGCTAATGACTTATTGCAGTAATTTTAGTGAACAAAATTGTTACTTTAATATTAATTTAAATACATAAAATAATGTTTATTAAACAATATTATTATAATTATTTATGTTATTTGTTATAATAATATAATTTTCCGTGTTCCCATATTCATCCATTAAATAATATGTAATAGTTATTCATATAGGTGGTGAAACCAACCTACACATGATAATGATTTTATTCTATTTTATAGAATGGTTAAAGAGGTAATTTTTTACATAATAAAATATTAACAGAAGAATGAGGATATTATAATGAATATTCCATGATTTTGTACAAGATTTTATTATTTTTAGATGATGTATGAAATTTAAAAAAACACTTTTTGAGGGGTACAATGATTCTCTTCCACGAACAATTAGCATTCTCATTTCCAAATGTTTGAGAGGTTGTGACGGTGGATAATAGATTTAAATTTACAAATATATATTATATTATAAATTATTAATTTATTCATAATTAACACAACTAATAATATCAATGAAATGTATTATTGATGAAAAATTGATATGGATTCATGGAGGTGGTAGTCTAATCATTGAAGTAACAATGTGATTTTAAAATTCTAGGTGAATTAAAATGAAAATATAAATATTTTCATGGAACCATTCCCAAAAAGAATCCAAAATTTTTATGAATATTATATATGGGAGATAATGATGCATGAAACTAACCTTTGATATGCCATATGATAGTGAAAATCCTTGAGGGTATATTAAATATATAAATGTGAGTGGCTACCCTTAAAGAGAACATGTTGGATGATAGATAATATAATAAAAAAACAATTAATATAGATAAAATAATGAAAAATTATCCAAGGTACCTACATGTAATTTCATAAAAGAATAATTTAACTATGATGTAAAACTAAACCACCAAAAGATAAAATTGGCAGTTTTTATAAAAACCAAACTTCTCCCGATTAACCATGATTAAATAAAATCAATCATAGTCTCAAAACTATTATAGTAATCCAATGAAAAAAATTAATTAATACCCTTGGTGGTTTTAATAGTAATACTTCATCAGAACCACCCCAAAACCTCTCGTAAAAATTTAAGATATTCATATTAAATCCTAGTTAAAAATAAGTGAAGCTGTCTCTTAAGTGAAACTTATATATTATGATAACAACCTCAATATGGATATATTTCAGTACATATTTTATACAATAGAATATTTATTATAATTAATAATTAAGGTTACCCTACTACCCCATCACCATTGGTTGTCAACTAGTCCCCAAAATCACATGTCATAATATCTCTCTATAAAATAATCATGTAGTAAGACAAATGTGCTGAAGTATATTGACATGCATATATTCAAGAGAATGAATTCACAACGCCTATGCTGACTAGGATGAGTGATAAATGTCATAATATTTATTTTCTAGAAAAATATTGAAGAATATATACATATGGAAGATTCTAGAATGAAATTTATTTCTATGGATAGGAAAAAAATTTATAAATGGAGAAACCAGGATGGACATGATAATGTGTCATGATTAAGAGGACATTTGACCAGGGGAAATCCCATTCAACAATGAAGATATTTTATTGTAATTTTCAAGGGCAATGGAAACACCTAATAATAATTTTATAATGTCTATGAAATTTATGGTTACTAGGATTTGAGGATGAAAAATCCTATTTGAGAGTCGGAAGACCTTCTAATGAACCTCAATTTGGAACAATATTATTTCTCAGAACAAACATCATATAACCAAGGACCATTTATAGATTCAAAAGAATGAATGAATGTAGATAATTACAATTACTCAAAATTACCAAAAGATTATTTTCTCTTTTAACATCTCATATAACACTGTTAATGTATATTTTTTGTATGCATTTACCTAATATATGAAAATAATGGAATTGTAGTGTGTTATTTTTTCAATATCTTATAATATGGCTCACAAGAGGCCGATTATGCTGGATTTAAAATCTATTTTGACAACTATGTAATAAATTAGTTTTAGATTCAATAAAACAATATCTCTATAATTCAATTCTTGAATTGATCAGCTAAACCTTTCTAATGTTCCAATCAATGGGATATATTTTACATGGATCATGTACACAATATTTGAGAAACAATTAGGAAATATTGTCTTATGGTTTGATCAAATGGGGTACAACCATGTTGAAAATAGACTATGTGGTTACACTCTTCACAAGTACCATTCAGATCACAATCCCATAATATTGGAGCATCCAACACAAAAATGTGACCCTATCTTCCATTTCATTTCAACAATAGAGGGGTTGTCATTCTTAGATACCGAGAGAATATTTTGGAGGCTTGGAAGCTATAATTATTACAACCCTTCTCTTTATTTAAAACATAAACATATATTATTACATTAAATATTCACTTGACACAACATAGAAGATCTAGAGGTCGAGTGTCTTTGAGGCTTCAGAACATTACACAACAACGTAAATCATGAAATACACATATTTATTGAAAACGTCTTCTACGTAACCACATAGATTCGTTTGTACTTATAATTTAATGGGACAACCACGGGACATGCATATGAAAAGGGAGAGCTACAAAACATATTAAGGATATAAAAAAGAGATAAAATGATGAATACAGTACATGTTAGGCAATAGGCATATCAATGGAACGTGATAGATAATGAGCATAAAGGAATGATATAGCATAATTATCATAACATGGAAATGCGGTATCAACACTTAACATAATATTATCATGAGACAAGGACCATTACATGTGGATAATGAGTAAACCCTCATTTCACCTAACTTATCATGATACTAATCATTACTCAATTCATTAGAGTGCTATCACGGCACACCCTTATTAATTATTTCCTTACAAGCATAAGTGTGCCACATGGATCATATAATATGTATTCATTAAATATATTCATTTATTACATGATAATGTAATGTGGAATTCATAAAAAACACCCTATAATCAATTAGTAAATGTGCATAAAGGTGAATATCATTTATAGAGAAATGGGAATGGTATTCACTACACAATGAATTTGGCTTGGAAAATTACGGTGTAGTTTCGGCCGCATAACGGCCTGAAATAAAAATTCATAAAACTTGTTGATAAGATAAAAATTGTTTTCTCATCATATATACATGAAATTGATAGTAAGGGGTCAAAATAGATACAAATACCACCATATGTAATGGAATTTATATTTATAATACCAAATAATTTCTTAAATGTAAATTAGATAAGAGAAATTCCTTATGGATTTTGGGCATGGTAACAGGTATTCATGGGAGGCATTAATGAGAGAGAACGAGGTCTCTCATCACTAAAATGTATGTAGGGAAGTATGGGGGAGGTGAGAAATCATTCCCCAATATATGTAACTGAAAAAAAAATGGTATAACAACATAATGATATTTGGACAAAATGAGAATGAAAGAAATACTTTACATAGAAGTGCGGTCCAAAGGCTTGGGAGAGTCTTCATGGGAGATTGTAGTGCCTTGGGAGGATACTAGAGGGAGGGGGATTGAGTAGGGATGTTCTCCATGGGGTTTGAGTAAGAGAAGTGTGAGATTGGGATGGTTTATATAGGAAAAGAGAGGGAATTCGTTATTATTAAGGTTTTAGACACCACACCATAAACTAATCAAAAAAACAATCCAAGCCATGGGTTTTCCCATGTTTTTTTCCAAAGGGGAGAGGAGATCATTATTTTATAAAGACAATGTCTAAAAATATTAAAATATAATGCACGTTTATGTGGAGGTGAGTCACACTCACAAGGAAATAATTTTAAAAGTTAAAATGATTTATAAGTTTTGGAGGGTCCACTAAGGCACCCTGAATTTAATCAAACAAATATAAAAGCAAATTATTTTTAGGGTAAAAACAATATTTTTATAACACCATTTTATAGTTTTTTATTACATCACTATAGGGTCATTATGATATAATGAAACACAATATATATTTAAATGGTATTTAATTGTTACCCAAAAATCTGGCTATCATTGTAAATAATGAAACATTCACTATTAGATAATTTCGACATACATATTCCAAAACTTATACTCATTTTATCTAAATAATTTCATAAATATGTTAATTTTTTTAATTTAAAATAAAAACAAGCCATTATTTAAAATTCATGGGTTTTGTGAAAAATTTCTTTCATACCATAATAAAATTTACAATTACAATTATAAAAAATTATAAGATAATTTAAATTTGATAAAAATTAATTTAGTAATAATATATTATTAAAATATTATTTAATTCCAAAATCTAAAAATTCATCATATTATATTCCACAATTGAATATTATCTAAAACTTTTATTTGTGCTTTAAAATTTATTTACATCGTAACAATAATAAAAAGAATGTATATTCTCTATACAAAAATAATGCACATAATCATAGTGCCATAGTCATATTACATAACCCCTTAAAAAACCCACATAGAACCTAACGTAAAAGTGTGTGATAGTGATAGACTCTTGGGGAGGCTCAGAAAACATCACTCGGGTGGTAATCTCTACTAACTTCAACTTCTATAATAAGTGGTTCCATTCAAAATAAATGTGTTGAAGATCAACATAGACATGGTCATGCGGGAAGCCCAATGATTCGACCTCCTTTCTGAGCACCAACAAATGGGCTTTGTATGGGAAAATTCTACTCTATGAGGCAATTACTTCCTTTTTCTGACTAAACTGGATTTGTTAAAGTTATATATTTATACTAATTATGTGGTAACTATTAAATGACTTTATTAGCAATGGTAAAAATTCATAAAAGTGGTTTAAAATACTAAAACATCAATAAAAGTTAGTTCATATGTTATATAACCATTTTACATAATAAGACATTTAATTATATCAAAATTAATTTTGTTTAATAAATGTTTTGGTCCTTACAATCTTCTCCAATTAAGAAATTTCACCCTCAAATTTCCCTTTTCCCACACTAAAACAGATGAGGGTATCTATGCTTCATAACTACCTCTGATTCCCACACTACATCTTCAAACACATGGTTTCACCACCACACCATAATAAGGGGAATTGTCTTATTTTATATAAATATTTTCTTCTGATCTATGATCTTCACCGACTTCTCTTCATACGAGAGGTCATTATCCAATGGTACTATATCATGATAGGGTACTTGTGATTTGTATGGTATGTACATCATCGAGAGTGATAAATGGAATAAATCATGTACTTGAGATATGTTTGGTGGGAGTGCGAGTCGATAGGCCACTACTCCAAAGCGTTAAAGGATCTTAAAAGGGGTGATGTACCTTTGAATAAGAATTACCTTCTTCCAAAATATCATAACTCTCATCAACAGTGATATATAGAGAAATATCATGTCTCTAACATCAAACTCATGGTATCAACAATGATTATCATCATAGCTCTTTTGTCGACTCTGAGAAGTTTTAATGTGCTACTAGATGGTTTTAAACATTTCCACTAATTCATAGACCATTTATATACCTTTTAGTTTTCACTCCCCCAACTTCATCCCAACATGTTGGTATTCTACACCTTTTTCCCATAGAGGGCTTTATAAGGAGCCATTTGAATGCATGAGTGGAAATTGTTATTGTTAAAGAACTCAACCAGAGGAAGATATTTATCTCATCCTTCTTTATTTCCATTTATTTGCTTCTCAACATGTCCTCAAGTATTTGGATAGTCCGCTCAAATTGTCCTTCAGTTTTTTAGGATGATAATATGAACTGATGATTAACTCAGTATTCATAGCATATTGATGGCTCTTCCAGAACATAGAGGTGAATCTTGGATCTCGATCAAATTTAATAAATAGTGGTACTACAAGCATCCTTACAACTTATGTTATATATATGTATGCTAGTTTATCCAATAAGAAGACCTCTCAAATTGCAAGGATGTGTGTGGTCTTTGTAAGACGATACCCAACAACCCAAATAGCATTTTTTCCCTTTGGATGTCTTCGGAATTATGGTAAAAATTTCCATGGTGATGTTCTCCCATTTCCATGCTTGTATGGGAAATGGTTGCATCATCTACTTAAATTTCTACCTCTCAGCCTTCATTTGCTAACATATCAGGCACTTTGATGTACACTCAGTGATATCCTTATTTATGTTATCCAACCCGAAATTCTCTATGAGATCTCGATACATCTTTTTGTTTTCTGGGTGAATGTGGAAATTCAAATTATATTCATCATCCAAATGTTCATTATTTCACTCTGGATTAGATAGAACACATAGTATTGTCCCAAATCTTCATTTCCTTATTCATTAACACTGAACTCTAAAGATTTCCATTTTCTAATAGTTTCCACTTTCTTCTGAATCACAACAATAGCATTTTTAGAATCCTTTATCCTTTCCATAAGAGAGTGTTTAGAATCATTTGTGAAAGAATTGGTGATGTTAACTTCATTATGATTACCTTTTCCATCATTATTAAATATTTGATGATTGGATCCTTTTTCAATTATTATCAATTATATAATCACTGGGTACTTTATACATAGATCATCTGCCACCTTGTTCCCTTTCCCAGGGTGATAATGGATTGAAAATACATAGTCTTTGATCTTCTCTAACCATCATCGATAGAGATTATTCAACTTTTTCTGTGTTCATATAAACACAAGGCTTTTGCGACCATGTATATTTCACACATCTCATCGAATTGGTAATATTGAAAAATTGTTTAAGTGAATATTACTACTTCCAACTCTAGATCATGTGTTGGTTAGTTCTTCACATGAAATGTCAATTTCCTTGAAAAATAGGTAATGACTTTGTCATTTTTTATCAACACACAGCTCAATCCAATCGTTTAGGCTTCACTAAATAATGAAAAAATTTATCCACTGGGGCACTTTTATATCCATTATTTTCAACTCATTGAAGCTCTCTTTACACTCATCAATCCAAGAAAACATGACTCCCTTCCGAGTTATCATAGTATGAGGGTATGACAATAGTGACAAATTTCTCAAAAATTGATGATAATATACAGATAACCCCAGAAAGCTACAGATATCTGTTACTAATGTTGGACATGTCCAACCCTAAATTGCAATTGTCTTAGAGGGATCTAGAAATATCACATGGATTGTGATGATATGACCCAGGAACTAGACCTCCTTTAACCATAACTCACACTTGTTGTACTATTTATAGAGCTTTTCCTTTCATATGGTCTCTAGTACCTTGCATTGTTGCTCTTCATGATTCTCCTTGTTTTTGGATTATATCAGAATGTCAACATTAAAAAAACCATAAATATTTCAAGGTAAATTCTAATGACACTATTCATAAAGTCCATGATGATTTTGGGAGCATTAGTGAGTCTAAAAGGCATTACTATGAATCCCTAATGGTTGCATCTTGTACAAATAGTTGTCTTGGGGAAATCCTTCTTCCTATCCATTACATGATATTATTCTGACCACACATCCATTTTGGGGAAGTCTTTTTCCTCACATAGCTAATTGTGAAAGTTATAAATTCGTGGAAGAGGATTCTTGTTCTTTATTGTGATTTTGTTATGCTCATGATAATAGCTTAATAGTTGAATTTACCCATCCTTCTTCATTGTGAAGACAACAGGTTCATCCCAGGGTGAAGCACTTAGGCATATAAAACCATTATCCAGATTCTCTTGTAATTGTTTCTTCATCTCTTAATGCTCTACAAAATACACCTATACAGATTCTTGTATATTGGAAATGCCCCATGTCTAAGATTAGTTGATAATTCAACATCTCTTCTTGGAGAAAGACTGGGAAATTCCTCTGGAAAAGATTCAGTGAATTCCCTCACAATAGACATGTATTCAAGGATGTTTTCTTCCTCGGACTCAATCATCTGAGCAAGATATGTGTGCTTTAAGAGATGTAATATTCACAATTTAGATGATGTTGATAAAGAAGATTCATCCTCCTCCATGAACTTGTACAAAATACGAGGTCAAATCTCTATATAGAGAGTGATTTACCACTCACAAAAATTTATTTTGGATCTATATAGGGAATCCAATCCATGCTATGAATTGTATCAAATTCCACTTGAGGGAGTATTAAGAGGTTTTATGGGAATTTCAAACAACCAAACAAGATAGGGGAGGATTTGTATTCATTTTATTCAGTGATTTTCCCATTTTTCATTCTCACCAATATAAATATATCCATGATTTATGGTGGTGTTGGGATTGTTCTAATATAATTTTGGGATATAAAAGAAGGCATAAAAATAGACTCAAAACGTATGTTCAATATTTTTGAATGAATAACTAGATTACATGTCACCACTTTGTTGTCAGGGTTCACTTCGACGGTAGTGATGTATAAAGCTAACTCTTGTTACCATAGAGGTCATTGGATGCCTCTAAAAACCCTTTTCTTAGGGAACTGGTTTGCATTGTGCACTAGTTTATGGTAGTTGACTCAATAAACAACATGTTGAGGGTCGAACAAAGCATTTGTCTCATCGGTCACAACCACGAGTTTTTCTGGTTGGTTGTTAATGGCTAGGTTCCCTTCTCTTCTACCCCTAAACCATTTCCTCACCCTCTTCAGGCAATTTATGGGTTTCTTATTTCCATATATTTTTCTAGTGGGGTACTAGATTTTCTTATCACCATTAGATTTAACCATTAGACTTCTAGAATTAATTTTAACCTATTATTATGAACCTCATGTTACCCCTAAAATTTTATAAACTCTATTTGGAAATTTTTGGCACAACAGACAATTTTCACATAGCAATCGATGTCCCAGATCGATAAGGCTATCTGTAGGCTAGGTTTTTTCCCACCAAAGAAGCAGTAAACCTCGAATTAAGGGGAAATAATAATTTTGGAGGTGTATTAGGAAAGGATTGAGAAGTTTTCCTTGTATGCTCTAATGTATTCGATATATTTTTGTATAGGGGATATGAAGTTCCTTTCCATCTTAAGTCAAAGGGTGCGAGGATAATATTTATTGAAAAAAAATTTCCGGAAATCCATACATTCCAAATCCTCAATCTCATCCTCTGAGATCGAATTTTTTACCAATGTACACCATCTATCATCTTCAACCTCCATATCATAAGCATCTCGAACAACCTTCTCTTGTTCCGAACATTGATGGATGGAGAAAATCATCTAAATGGAGTTGATACACTATTCAGCGATTGAGAAATATTATGATCCATTAAAAGTATGAGGCATTTGTCTCATGATGCTCTTGATTATGAAATATTCTTTATTAAGTGGTTGAAATTTCATATAGACCAATTTTTATATTCAATACTTGGGTAAACTGAGAGAGTATTTGGATAAACTCTTTGATTCCCACTCCCATCGGATTGGGAATCTCATTAGAACAATCGTCACATTGCTCTTTGCAACGGTTCTTATCCAGAGTCCCCCTATTACTATATATTAGATAGAATAAGAGGATTGTTAGGGGTATAAAATAAAGGGGGTCAGATGAAAAACATGGATAACTTATAAATTGCATTTATGTCCATAACATTGGAATTTTTATGCTTCAATCTAAATTATCCACGATCTACTTCTCATAATATATTATAAGGGGGGAGTTTTTTTATTCCAGTAATTATGGTTCATACTAATAATTTAAATTTACTAGAGAATATCCCCTGAGTTTGTTATAACCAAGAGTGCAAAAAAACCTGTTGTTATGAACTAGTTTCTATTCGAGTTTAGCTCAAAGAGGGGTTTTTGGGTTTTACCCCAAGATACCTCTATGCAAGATCGTCCTTGACCTACTCTTATCCAGGAAGGGATGTATTTTTTGGATAAAACACTTACTCAATACTCACAAAAATGTAGGAATGTTTTTTATTATAATTAGTATTATCCTTAGGACATTTATTAGTGTTTTTCTAATACTACCCTCCAAAATAACTAAACCTATTATCTAATTCCGACTATAACAACCCTGCTCTTTATTTCAAACCTAAACTTATTTTATAAGAAAAAATCTTCACTTGATTCTACATAGAATATCATGAGGTATAGTTTATTTGGGGAATAGGGACATTAAATAACAACTAAACACATCAAATACACATCTTTATTGAAAACTTCTATTACATGACCACACACATTCCATCATACATTACATTTCATGAGATAATTAAAGGACATTCATAAGAAAAGGGTAAGCTATAAAGCCCAGTAAAGAAGTACATAAGGAATAAAATTAATAATAAAGTAAATTATTGGAAATATTCATATCAATGTAAAATAATAGAAACATGATCTTAAAGGAATAATATATCCTGGTTATCATAACATGGAAAGGATTCATCTACATTTAACATGATTTTAGAATGATCTAATTCTCATTGTAAATGGAGACTGAGAAAACCCTCATTGATTTTAAATTAAAAATTGTATAACCTCTTTGTTGTTGACTTATCATGAGACTAATATTTACCTAATGAATTGAAGCGCTCTCTAGGCACACACTTCTTTATCATTTCATTTCATGCATAAGTGTACCACATGGATCATATGACATGGATTCACTAATCATCATAATTTATACAATGATAAATTAATGTTTCATTATTACATGATACTATATAACTACTATGTAAATGTGCATAATGGTGATTAACCTTGATATAAAAATGGTGATGGAATTCACTATACAATGACTTTGGCATGGAAAAGTGTGGCGCAATTTGGGCAGCATAACAGCATGAAAAAAGAATTTAAAAAAATGGAGGATCAGATATAAAGGGTTTTCTCATCATATGTACATGAAATGGATAGTAAGGTGGTCATACAGATATAAATAACAACGTATTTAGTGGAATTTATATTCATAATAAAAAATAATTTCTTGAATTTAAATGAGATGAGATAAATTCCTTACAGAGTTTCTTCATGGTAAAAGGTGTAAATGGGAGACATTAATGAGACATAAAGAGGTCTCTCATTATTAAATCAAGAGGAGGAATGTTTAGGGGAGGTGAAAATTCATACCCCAACATTTTTAATTGAAAATAATGGCATAACAACATAATTAAATTTAGAAAAAATGAAAATGCAAAAATCCCTTACATGGATGTGTGACCCAAAAGCTTGGGAGAGGCTTGATAGAGGCTTCATGAGAGCCTGGGGAACTTTATGAGGATAATAGAGAGGGCACAGAATAGTATGGACATGATCCAAGTGTTTTGAGTTAAAATAAGTGGGTTCTTGGGTGGTTTTATATATGAAAATAGAGGGAAATTTTTATTATTTAGGTTTTGGACATAACACATTAAATTAATCCAAACCAAAAACCACCACATGGTTTATTCCAATGGATTTATCCGAAGAGGAGTGGACAGATTTATTTTATAATGTCAATGGATGAACATCTTAAAATATTAGGCTAGATTATGTGGAAGTGAGTCAACCTCTCAAGGAGATCATTTTAAAAGATAAAATGTTTTATAAGTCTTAAATAGTCTACTAAAGGACCATAAAATTTTAAAAACAAACATAAAATAACATTATTTTAAAGGTAAAAAGTATATTGGTCGATGATACATTTTATATTATTTTATTACATCACAATTTGGAAATTATGATGTCATAAAAGACATTATATATTGAAAAGGTATTTAATTTTAACCTAAAAATTTCACTCTTTCCAAAAATTTTGAAAAATTTGTTGTTGCATAATTTTGATGTCCTGATTCCAAAAAATAATATCCATTTTATCTAAATAATTTTCAAAATATTTGAATTATTTACACTTAATGTAAAAACAAACATTTATTGAAAATTCATGGGTTTTGACCAAAACAATTTTCCAACATTAATAAATCTTAAAATTTCATTCCTTAAAAAATATACAATAATTTATATTTAATAAAATTTAATTTAGAAGTATTATAATATTAAAAAATTATTTCATTCAAATATCCATTAATTCATCAAAACAGATTTCTTAATTTAATATTTACAAAATATACTATTTGTGCTTTAAAATCTATTTACAGAGTAAAAAAATATTTATATTTTCTATACAAAAATATTGAAAATAATCATAGTGCTAGGGTATTCTTACATAACCCCTGAAATCACCCACATAATTCCTAAGGGTATGGATTTCATTGGTGAAAGAATCTTGTTGATGCTTAGACAACATCACTCGGGTGGTAATCACTTTTAACATCCACTTCTCTCGTAGGAAGTTCTGTTCAGGCTTAACTTGTGGAAGCTCATCATAGGATTGGACATGAGCGAAGCCTAGTGATGCTACCAACTTTATGTGCTCTGAAAAATGGTCTTTGTATGGATAAATTCTACTGGATGAGTACGTCACATCCTTTTTTTTGAGTAAATTCGATTTGTTAATATCCTATATTTCTACTAATCATGTGGTCACTATTAATTGACTATATTAGAAACGTTAACGATTCATAATAATATTTTAAAATCCAAAAACATAAAACCAAATACGTGCATGTAATATATAAATGTTTTATATAATAATACATTTAATTTGATCAAGATAAATTTTAGTTAATGAAGTATTGGATCATTACATGAATTATAGGGAAGACATCATTAGTGGATTAATGTAATATTATAACACATATAAGGGATTATAAAAGAATATTTTTTTAAAAAAAAATCAAGTCTTGACCATAAATTTTTGTTTCTGAACATAACATGGAATTTAGTGAAGATAAAAAGTAGAATAATATCACCCCTCTAGAGAGAAAATTCAGGACTATTTTATATTGTACGATCTTCTAACTATCTATGAAATATAGGATTCGAATCCCATGAATGTGAAACAGTTGATATAAGGGGATATGAATTCAATCTTATTTCTTATAATACATAGGTAGAATAGGGTAATATAAAGTATTAATTTCATCATCCTCAATAAACATTTAAACACATATTTGAATAACCCCTCAAAGGAATTGTTTTAATATTATAAGGGGATGTATACTGATTATAAGATATAAATCACATGAATTATGATTGTGAATATTTCTCCATACCTTTAAGAGTGTCATAATTGAGTTATTTTCATAGAAAATTGTTAAATATTATTTACAAAAAATGTATTTTTATTTTAATATATAGTGTGTGGTTGAACTAGATGGCTTCACAAATAATTTTTTTATTGGGATATTATATAAGTTGATTTTGTGTGTTTTTTAAGAGAATTACTAACACGAGCTTTCATTCCATAGGAAATTAACTCAAATTATATACCCTTGATCTCCACGAAGGATATTGAATATGATATTTAGGGCATCATACATGGTTCTATTGGGAATATGATTCATAAATCCATTAGTAAAATTTTGATGACCAAGATGGGTGTTATAGTTTAGTACTACATCACCTAGAATTAATTGGTATTTTTTAATAGTAGATTATTTTATTAAATTTTATTCAGATCATTATTAAGTTTTAATGAATTTATGTGTAATATGAAATAAGGGATGTTTTCTATTAAAATTGATCATTCCAACAATCATAAAATTCTAAAATGTTGATTTATTTTTATCATCATGAGGAGATATATATTTTGAAATAATTTTATAAAATAACATAACATCGTTTTTGTACATTCAAGGATGTATATCCTCGTAAATGGGTCTCTTAATGACTTGTTCCAATAAATAAGGGGTTCCAGCCATTGAAATCCATTATTAGATGTTCTCTTTAAAATTGCTGAAACTATATTAGAAGATGAATTAATGATCTCTCTTTAGTAGGAATGTACAAAATGTTAAATATGAGATGTGGTGGGGGGGGCGTCACTCCATCACAACTATTGTGTGAATATTTCTGGAATGTGAATTGACATTGCATATAGAAGTTCACATTGCTGCTAAGGTGAATATGGGATAAATGCATAATAACACCACTAATTTGAAATTTATTTGGCAACTAGGAGTTCCAGGAAGGACAAAGGATCCTATGGTTCTCAAATATATATGAAATATATCTCCAATATCCAGGAGTCATGGGTAGTTGTGGTCTTGTAGAAACCCATAAAGGATTTTTCAAAGGATGTTTTCATCATTATATAAGTAATGTAAGTTCCTATGTAGATGAGTTATGGGTTATAATAATTGTTATCAAACCTGTTATTTACCTTAATTGGACTGCCCTGTGGATTGAATTTGACTTTGAAATTAATCTGAATTATCTAAATTTTATAGCCTTGAATGGTTCATTTGGACGTTCTACCTTATTATATTGGATGTGTTATCATGATAACCAGCTCAGTCTAATTGTTTCACATGCTTATAGGGATGAAAATATGGTGGTAACTTCTTTTTCAAATAGGGATATAGTGGAGATGATCTTGACATGGTCCTATAGATATCTAAATTATTTTATATCATTGGTGGATAGAGATTTGTGTGCAGTGGTTCACCCATATATTGTTAAAATCCCTTGTAATGTCTACCCTTGGTTGATTACATTTTGTTAATAAATATTGAGACTCAATTTTCATGGATCCAAGAACTTCGTAAAATATTGAAATGAATCTTATAAATCAAATCATATCTTCATCTCATACCAAATATCCAAAATGTAACCTATTAGTATCCAAAATCCACATATCACATTTTTTATTAATCTTCATGTATTATACCTCAACCATCAAAACCAATATGACGAGTAATGTACCTCTTGAAATTACAGTGGAGAAAAATAATTATTATAATTATATACATGATACTATATCCTAAGGTACAAGTATATAAAATTTATAGAATACTTTAAATACCTCTACACGAATATAGGGGAATGATAAACGATATATATACCTTCCTATGTTACTACCTTGAGATGACAAGGTGTCTATAGTATGTAATTAGCCATCCATTCCATGGAATCCTAAGTTATATGAAAAAAACATCCAATATTCCACTAAGTATAAATTACTTTAACCGTATTTTTATAGTAGAATATGAAATTATAGAACATACATTATAAAAAGAATATTTCTCAAATTCCCACCGAGGGATTTATCGTAGTATTTTCCTCTTCTATAGATATAGCCTATCACGCACCCGATAACAACTATTGAGAACTTATATCATATAATAACATGGTAATTGATGATGAATTTATTTAATTTCAATATTTCTATATAACCTTTCTCATTTCACTAATTAATTTATTAATAATCATTGTTAAATTTCATAATATTTATCATAAATGTGATATATATTCCCTCAAGCCGCAATTCATCTGAACACATTATTTCTTAGGACTAAATACTTTTAACATTCCTGGATACCCAAACCCCTTGACTTAAAACACTAATTATAAAATATTATTATCATTACACACGTCCATGTAGTCTAAGAAGAAAACTTTTATTATTTAAATTATTAATAACCAATAATAATAATTTTCATCATGAAGTGGGGATAGGAATACCAATAATAATTAAATTCCACCATATGAACCAAATAAAAATATTAAAATGAATTAATCCTAGATTTAGGAAAAATAGTGAAAAGGATATTTTTTAAACCATTCCATGAATCCCACATCCATAACCAATATCATCATGCATATCACTATGTATATTTCCATCATAGGTATCAATACCTCTGTAAACTCAATGCCTTACTACCCATATATCATCATCTAATATCCATCATGGGATCACACCACATCACATAGCATGACTCTTATACAAAAAAACTAGGAATGATGAAAAACATTAATAAGTAAATGTAAGGGAAAAATTCATTAAACCATTAGATGAAAAAAAATATCTTAACATCAAACATTTGTCTTTATCATTCAACTCATATTCATTCTATCATTGTTTAATTGATACATTTTTTATGTCACAACTACATATATTTGAAGGCATAATCTATAAGTAGATATAAATTGATCAAAAAAATCATTGATAATATAGTCTAGTTTCAATGAATCATTATGGATGAATAATATTTTTAAAAAATAAAAAATGGATTATTTTATTTATATTAAATTATTATAATTGATAGATTCAAAATACATACCTATTTAATTCCTTGGCCTACATAAAATTACCATATTTTTTAAAAAAATATAATCATGATATCAATTTGTGACCAATATCATCAAACATGATAGTAATAATTAACATATATATAACAAAATATATTAAATCAATATAGAAATAATTATATTGGTGAAAAATATGTGTTATTGTAACACCCCAGGTAAATAAAGAATATGACATTTTCATATTTATCAATATTTGTGAATAAAATATTAATATTACTTTAAAGGGGACGCTATGCTCGATGGCATACCCAATACACAACAACGAGTTTCTTGGAAATCTCAAGTTGCACTCTAATAAAAAAATAATATTATTTTAAATGGTAGTAACGCCTAGCCGTTGTAATGGCAGGAATGAACCGAACTAACTATAAAATGATTATATATGTTTGTCAAATATTTTTACTTTTTACAGTAAATGATTGAGGATTAAAAATGAGAATGAATCCAATTTTAAGCGTAAACATTCTAATATTCTTTAAAAGCTCGATTAACCTCCTTTTGATGGCGAACCTCGTTTAAATCCACTTTTTGACAAATTTTATGTGTTATATTTGACAAAATAAAATTCTTCTTTAGAATCGGGACCTCAAAATTTACTTTGTGTAAAGTTTTGGTATTTTTCCCATAAAGTTCATTTTTTAATGAATAGTTAAAAATGTTGTATTTTAATTCAAAACCTATTTTTAATCTAATTTATTAATATGATTATATTATCATTTGAATTGTTTTTAAAGTAAAATTTGAATATATTTTTACCATTTAATCCAATAGTGGTCATTGGAATTAATTTCACTTTGAAATTGGACTTAAACAAGTGTCAATCTTTTAATAGGTATTGTTTCTTAAAAACACGCTAATTATTTTGACAGCGGGAATTAATTATTAAATTAATTATTTCAACTTATATGTTTTGAATTTCTTAAAATAGACATCATTTTTGAATTCGAAATATCAAATATAGCATAGGGTATATTTTTCGTATTTCTCTGAAAAACTTCAATTTTTTATGAATAGTGAAACCACTAAGTGGTAGTTTAAAAATAGATTATTCGTTTAAATGAAACTTTACGACTTATGTGATTTGAATTTCAAAAAATCCAATATACATGGTTGTCATTAAGATGTAAAATGTGGCTCAATGGGATTAAAATAATTTTTTGGTGAATAGTAACTTTTAAGTTTTTAATCGTGATTAGAGGTAATTAGTGTAATTTAAGGTAAAAATAATGTTTTAATACTATGAAATGACCTATAAACATTTCCTACCCTCATTGGATGTGTCATGGCCGACCCAGAAAATCCATGGTTCAACATGGGGACCCCATGGAGCCACTTTGGTTGGAAAATGTCATAAATAACTTTTTATTTAAAGTTAAAATGAAAATGTCACAAGCATGAGTTGTTTTACTAAAAAAAATTAAATGGGGATATACAAGTCATATTTATTTAATATAAATATTAATTAGAAATCTAAAAAGATTTCCTACATCATGATATTTTTTTTATAATTTTCATACATTAAATAAATTAAATTATTTATGACATCATGATGATGCAACAATTATCTCATTAATAAAGAATTTAAATAAAATGAAACGATAATGTTAAAACTATAACATAAGCTTTAAAAAACCTATTTTATGAGTATATTTAAAACCCTTACCACCTTATCCTCGAAATACATCAATTTGGGACCTTTAAAATCCGAAACGCATTTGAAAATAAAGTAACATTTTGTAACTTTCCAAGAGTGCCCCTCCTCTCCTCTTATAAAAGGCCCCCACCTCTACCTCCTTACCCACACCTCTCAAGCCTTTTTATCAGCCATCCACTGCTCATTGTTTCTCTCCACATCCCTATCTTACTCCTAGAATCCTCACTTTGGGACGAAGTCTTCCCAAGGAAGCCTTTGAGCTCAAATCAAAGAGAGAAACCCGATTTTATGGTAATGTCTACACTTCTGTTCTTCTGTTTTATTTTGCTTATCCAAACCCCTAATATATTTTTATTCATTTCATTTGTAACAAATCCAGTATCATAAATATACTAGGATTTTTTTATGAGCAACACTTACACACACCTACATCTAATTGTTAAAGAACATACAGTTTCTGTGGATGGTGAATTTCTGCCTCACAAAACGATGATTGTTCAATATTTTTTTAACACCCTCAAAGGTGGCCATTAAGATGTCAATATATTTATATATGATATATAATATGTTTATGTTTTACTTAAGATTATGTATTTTTCATTTATGGCATACCATTATTGTTTCCATTATGGTTAAACACGATATCTTCATTATAAGAAGTGCGGACTACCACCCCCTCAAAGTGATTTGATTTGTTAATACCATATGTGGTATGTATAAAGGATATATTTAATGATATTATATATGATAACATACTGGAATTAAAATACTATTATGTATCATTATGTTTTAATTCCATTAAATAATAAATTGAAATGGAAGTAGCGTTCATGCGTACGTACTGCTTACCGTCTCCATGAACGGTGCATTTCATTTCTTACCTCTAAATGTTATGTAATATTATAAATTCATGTATATAATGAATATATATGATATATATGATATCTAAATGATGAATATAATTCTGGATATAATATATATTTTACCACATGAACAACTTGTAATTATAAAGATTATATCTTTGACTCAAGTAGCAATGATCTACAAAACAACTATTATTAACATAAATAATTACATAGTGTTAATATCATGGTAGTATGTGATATAAAAGGAATAATGAACTTGAAAAAGGATCTCAAGAAATTATAAATTAAGTCATGTTTATTATTCAGGATGTTAAATAACGGTCGAGTCATGTCGAACCCAAGGTAAGGGATCCTACCCCTCTCTTTCTTTTTAAGTATACTCTTTTATGTCATTCCTCTTAAGCTCTTATTTATAATGATTGGGATGTTATTTTATATTACTCTTACTGTACTTTTTAATGTTAATATGATGAGACACCCTATTTTCTATCATCAATCCATTTTGGAAGTTTTGAGTGGCGCTGTTAGGCTACCAATTTTCGTAAGAGACCCAACCTCTCTCTTTCTTTTTAAGTACTCTCTTTTATGTCACTTATTTTAAGCTCCCCTTCTTTATGTTGGGGGATGTTATTTTATATTACTCTTGTTGTAAATTTTATTTTAATGTGACGAGAGACCCTATTTTATCTCATCAATCCATTTTTGGAAGTTTTATGTGGCGCGTTAGGCTACCGAGTTTCTGTAAGGGATTTTTCATCTCACTTTTATTCCCATGAGATTTATGCTAAATTTTCCACCATTTCAATTTAGTGGGATATGTACTGCCCATTATTCTACTCTTTGTGTATATATTTTTGTTTATGAGTATTTACATCAATTTTTTATTCTCCTTCTTTCATGGGGTGTATGTTTCGAAATATACCCAAGTCGGTAAGAGAACCTTTCACCCTCCACTTTTTAAAAGACTTCTTTTGTTGGGTATTTTAATTTACATATTTTAATGTTGGGATATGTTCTTCTATATCCTTATTGATGTAAATTGTATTTACATGTGATGAGATAACCTTTTAATCTCTTATCAACTAATTTTCTGAAGTTGGAAGTGACGCTGTTAGGATGTCGAATTTTTACCAACGGAACTTCTTAACCCAATTTCGATTTCTTTGGGTTCAACATGTAGTTATTGAATATGTAATCCTTTGAATATGTGTGAATGAAATTTTATTGTTTTAAACATAATATCCACTTATATTGGGTGTATTTATATTTTTCACACATAATTATGAGATTGACTTATCCTTAATTTAAGGATACTTTTTTTATAATGGATTTCATCTCATTTTACATTTATATTGAGACTTCATTGTTGTTATGCACCAGTTCACTATTATATGGTGTATATACTGTCCTTTGGAATATTATATCATTAATCCATTTATTCTAATGATATTATAAAGTTCTGTTTGAATGTCATTCATCAATTATTGTATTCAAGTGTCTCTAATTTTGTTAAAAACCCTTTAACTAAAATATCGCTTTAAATGTTTTAATGATTTATTCTTATAAATATTTCTCATTAATATCATTTTTTTCAAATTGGTTTAAAGGATTTATTTATATCGATATTAATGAATTAAAATGTTAAAAGCTTCAAAGTGGTATGGGACACTTTGATTCAAAAATATCTATATTAAATGTTTTAAATGGTTTTAAAAATGGTTTTTAGAATGGATTCATTATTTAAATAACTTATATGTTATATTGTTATTTCAACATGGGAATGTTATCTTTCTTTTATACTTAAGTTATGTTCTATGATTATGTTATGGTTCTTCAGCATTTTTTATGATGACGAGTGGTTCCGTGATAAACTAAGGGCGGGTGAGCCCGATATAGCTCTCCAATGCATTGGGTAACGCGAAGGAGTTAAACGTTAAGGTTTCTCCGAACAGAATTAGGGAATATACTGTGATGGGTATACCAAACGTAACCAAGAGGGTTAATCCCTACGTAAGAATGTTATGAATTCCTCATGTTACCTTTATGCCTTATGATTTCTATGATTTATTCATGATTTGATGAGGTATGTTAAAATTCTTATGTTTTCTGAGTAAAGTATGATTTCATAAATGGACTAATGTTTTCTTTTCGTACTTTTATATCCCTTACTGAGCTTTTTTTGCTCATCCCATTTTTTTGAAATGTTTTTCACAGGTCATGGGAAAGGTTCATGTTATGATGATATTGTCAAGGAAGTGTCAAGAAAGAATCCATGTTTAATTATAAATATGTTTCCGTTGATGGGGGAAAATGAATACTATCTATTATGTAACCGCTTTGTTTAAATATGGAATGTAATGCATGTTTTATGATCTAATTATCTAAAACTCTAAAGCTGAAAAGAACCTCAATGTGAAATCTTGTAATAAATCAAGATTAAGTATGGTTTAAGGCTGGGGCCTTATAGTTGTTATCAATGGTTGATTTAGATAACTTTAGATGTTAGAGTGTTGTTTAAGAAAAAGTGACAAGTTCTATATAACCACAATGGTTAGTATATTAGATGGATTCATCGTTTTTTTAAAGTTAGAATGAGTTTGAGATAGCTTGGATAAGTATATCTTGGTGTTTATCTTCCTCTTTTTAATTTGAGGATTTAACTGATACACTCACACTGACCTTTTTGGTTTTAGTAAATGGCTAGATCTATCAGGCACAAAAGTAACAGTGGATTTGAAGAAAACTATGAATGTTTTATGAATGAACAACTGAATGATATAGGATCAGCAATGACAACTCTTGTGGTTATCCTCAACCAACTATCTGGAGTCATGATTAACCACTTGAACCTCGTTGATTTTTATAAGGCATCGTATATTCTAGAAAAAAATCCCTAAGGAAGATCAGGTAATAATCATAAAGGTAATTATGTTCAAAAACCTATGTGTCAAATATGTGGAAAGAAAAACATAAGAAAATGTCTCAAAGGGATAGAAAGATGCTATATATGTGTAAATGAAGTTCATAAAGCAAGAACCTGCCAAGGAAAAAGGAAGCATCTAGTTGACTCTAGGAAAGGGAAAGAAGTTCTTTTTGAATGATAAATTAAATGTTTTAAATGTGGTGTGCATGGTCATTATGCAAACACATGTCCTACGAAGAGGTTTCGGGAATGGGGTCACCAAGATCGTACAAATATTTATTTACCAATACCTAATGCCATTCCGATTGAGGATGAAGAAACTGACAATGATGAATGAAAGGTATGAATTATTTCTTAACATATGTCTTCCTATTATTGGAATCACGGGATATGATTCATGATTTTGTTTGTAGGAAAGAAGTATTTCAGAATAAGTTAAAACGTAATAGCTAATGGATCAAGAAGAATGTTGAATGAGTAAGAAGTCATCATATAAGGGATTCAAGAGTTATAGTAGATTTTAGGACGGTGAAATTCATAGATGTATTAAGTCTATTTTGATGATGAGGTTACATTAGAAGACATTTTATACTAACCCTAATGATTGATATACGAAAATTTTATTCAAGGAATAATTATCCTTTCTTTTGTTGATATAGTTATAAAGAACCATTTGGGTTTATATGATCCTTGAATTTGGGGAAATTACTGGTTAATACATTTTGGGTTGCAAAATGGATGTTATCAGATAACCTTTGTGGTTAAAATATGTTATGGTTATTTTTGATGAATTTATCTCTTTTTGATGAATGTTATAAAATTATATAGTTTTCGAAAAGGGATAACACGCAGACTGTGTGACAACCCGTCGTGTCGGACGAAGCTGTGGGAATCGAACCGACAACCAAAGTGAAACTGGTATTTATCGCCTACCACTGGACGACATGAAGTCGCTAGTTAGTTTGAATGTTTCTTTTTAGTTTGATGATTTATGAATTAGGAGTAAGTTAATTTTTGGTTATCGATGGAAATTATTAGCCTATAATGGAGGATATGTGATTAGGTTAATTACTTTTCAGTATGAGACTGTAAGAGAAAATGATGTTATTTTTGAGAAAAAATGTTAAAATTTATCTTAGGAGACTATGTGATTAAATCCTTCAGAGAATTGGGTTTCAATCTTAGTTTGGTTTACATTGTAGAATTTTATGGATAGATGTTTATTAAATGGTCTTTGTTGAACTTTTGGTTTTATTTTTTGGTTATGGTCTAAAGGCATGGGAAGTATATAGTTCTCTTTTGTGGATTAGGTGATTCTTTAGAAGTTGATTATAGCTCTCTTAATGTGAACAAGTCATCCTAAATACTCATCTTTTGGAGAAAATATGAGTTCGTGTAAGAAATATGGTAAGAGTTGAAAGTCAACATTATAATTAAGTATCCTTCCTTATGATTTAGTTAAGCTCATAAATAAATTCTTCAATGAAAAGTAGCTTAAAACAAAAAAGTTTTCTGTTAATTTTTCCTACTGGGGAATCAAATACAGTTTATCCCATCACAAGTTTGCGATTTTCTTGTTGTTAACTTTCTCCTAGACATGTTTACTATCACTCTCCATCAGAACATGACCCTTTATTTTTTCCTCCATATCCATATTTTCATACTTGGAATCCTAGTATGGTTTAACTCGGGTGACATTTTTACTTCTCTCCCATTATTTTAAATTGATAGTTTTACTGACTCTTGTTCCGATGTGGGATTTTCAATGAAGATTCCAAGCCCATTTTTAAAATTGCGAGGATGCAATTCCCAAAAGGGGGGAAGGATGTAACACCGTAGGTAAATAAATAATATGACATTTTCATATTTATCCTTATTTTTGGATAAAATATCAATATTACTTTAAAGAGGACGCTATGCTCGATGGAGTACCCAATACACAACAACGAGTTTCTTGGAAATCTTACGTTGCACTCTAATAACAAAATAATATTATTTTAAATGGTAGTAACGCCTAGATGTTGTAATGGTGGAAATGAACAGAACTAACTGAAAAATTATTATTTATGTTTGTCAAGTATTTTTACTTTTTACAATAAATGTTTGAGGATTAAAATGCGAATGAATACAATTTTAAGCGAAAACATTCTAATATTCTTTAAAAGGTCGATTAACCACCTTTTGATGGCGAACCACTTTTAAAAACACTTTTTGAAAATTTTATCTGTTATATTTGAAAAAATAAAATTCTTCTTTAGAATCGGGACCTCAAAATTTATATTGTGTAAAATTTTTGTATTTTTCCGATAAAGTTCATTTTTTTAATGAATAGTGAAAAATGTTGTATTTTAATTCAAAACCACATTTTAATCTAATTTATTTATATGAATAGATTATCTTTTGAATTGTTTTTAAAGTTAAATTTTAATATATTTTTACCATTTAATCCTATAGTGGTCATTGGAATTAATTTCACTTTGAAATTGGACTTAAACTAGTGTCAATATTTTAATAGGTATTGTTTCTTAAAAACATTTTATTTGTTTTGACAGTGGGAATTAATTATAAAATTAATTAATGCAACTAATATGATTTGATTTTGTAAAATAGACATCATTTTTGAATTCGGAATATCAAATATATCTTAGGGTGAATTTTTGGTATTTTTCTGAAAAACTTCAATTTTTGATGAAAAGTTAAACCACTAAGTGGTAGTTTAAAAACGGATTTTTCTTTTAAATGAGACATTAACACTTATATGATTTTAATTTCAAAACATCCAACATACATGGTTGTCATTATGATGTAAAATGTGGTTCAATGGGATTAAATTTTTTTTTGAATAGTATCTTTTAAGTTTTTAATCGCGATTAGAGGTAATTAGTGTAATTTAAATTAAAAATAATGTTTTAATAATATTAAATGACCTAGAAACATGTCCTACCCTAATTGGATGTGTCATGGCTGACCATGACACTCCATGGGTCAACTTGGGGACCCCATGGAGCCACTTTGGTTGGAAAATGAAAATAACTATTTAATTAAAGTTAAAATGAAGATGTCACAAACATGAGTTGTTTTATTAAAACAATTTTTAAATGGTGTTATACAAGTCATATTTTTACTATAAATATTCATTAGAAATAAAAAAAGATTTTCTACATCATGTTATTTTTTTATAATTTTTAGACATTAAATAAATTAAATGAGTTATGACATCATGATGTTGCAGCAATTAACTCATTAATAAAGGATTTAAATAAAATGGAAAGATAATGTTAAAACTATAACATAAACTTGTCAAAAACATATTGGATGAGTATATTTAGAACCCTTACCACCTTATCCTAGAAATACATCAATGTGGGACTTTTAAAATCCGAAACTCATTTGAAAATAATGTAACATTTTGTAACTTTCCAAGAGTGCCCCTCCTCTCCTCTTATAAAAGGCCCACACATCTACCACCTTACCCACACCTCTCAAGACTTTGCCTCGGCCAACACCTGCTATTTTTCCTCTACACATCCCTCTCCTACTCATAGAAGCCTCAATTTGGTCAGAAGTCTTCCCAAGGAACCCTTTGAGCTCAAATCAATGAGAGATACCCGATTTTAAAGTAATGTCTTCACTTGTGTTCTTTTGTTTTATTTTGCTTCTCCAACCCCCTAAACACTTTTTATTCATTTATTTTGTAAAAACTCCAGAATCTTCAATATACTAGGATGTTTTTATAACAAGTATTCAATCTACAATTACACACACCTACATCTAATGGTTAAAGAAAATACTGTTTCTGTGGATGGTGAATTTCCTCCTCACCAAACGATGATTGTTCAATATTCTTTTAACACCCTCAAAGGTGGCCATTAAGATGTCAATATATTTATATATGATATATAATATTTTTATGTTTTACTTAATCTGCTGTATTTTTCATTTATGACATACCTTTATGGTTTCAATTATGGTTAAACGAGATATCTTCATTTTAGAAAGTGCGGACTACCACCGCCTCAAAGTGATTTGATTTGTTAATACCATATGAGGTACGTATAAAGGATATATTTAATGATATTATATATGATACCATACTGGAATTATAATACTATTATGTATCATTATGTTTTCATTCCATTAAATAAGAAATAGAAATGGAAGTAGCATTCATGCGTACGTAAGGCTTACCGTCTCCATGAACGGTGCATTTCATTTCTTACCTCTAAATGTTATGTAATATTATAAATGCATGTATATAATGGATATATATGATATATATGATATCTAAATAATGAATATAATTATGTATATAATATATATTTTACCACATGAACAACTTGTAATTATAAAGAGTTTATTTTTTACTCAAGTATCAATGATCTACAAAACGACCATTATTAACTTAAATTATTACATAGTGTTCATAGAATGTTAGTAAATGATATAAAAGGATTAATGAACTTGAAAAAGGTTCTTAAGAAAGTAGAAATTAACTCATGTTTATTATTCAGGAGGTTAAAGAATGATCGAGTCAAGTTGGACCCAAGGTAAGGGATCCTACCCCTCTCTTTCTTTTTAAGTATACTCTTTTATGGCATTCCTCTTAATATCATCTTTCTAATGATTGGGATATTCTTTTATATTAATATTACTGAAATTGTTTATGTTAATATGATGAGACACCCTATTTTCTCTCATCAATCCATTTTGGATGTTTTGTGTGGCGCTGTTAGGCTGCCGAATTTTCGTAAGAGATCCAACCACTCTCTTTCTTTTTAAGTACTCTCTTTTATGTCACTTCTTTTAAGCTCCACTTTATTATGTTGGAGGATGTTCTTTTATATTCATATTGCTGTAAATTTTATTTTAATATGATTAGAGATCCTATTTAATCTCATCAATCTATTTTTGGAAGTTTTATGTGGCGCAGTTAGGCTGCCAATTTTCCGTAAGGGATTTTTCATCTCACTTTTATTCCCGTTAGATTTATGCTACATTTTCCACCATTTACTTTTATTGGTATATGTAATTCCCATTATTCTATTATTTGTGTATATATTTTTGTTTATGAGTATTTAAATCAATTTTTTATTGTTCTTCTTTCATGGGGTGTATATTTCGAAAGATACCAAATTCGGTAAAGAAGCCTTTCACCCTCCTCTTTTTAAAAGACTTCTTTTGTTGGGTCTTTTAATTTAAATATTATAATGTTGGGATATGTTCTTACATATCCTTATTGATGTAAATTTTATTTCCATGTGATGAGGAACCCTTTTAATCTCTTATCAACAAATTTTCTGAAGTTGGAAGTGACGCCGTTAGGCTATCGAATTTTTACCAAGGGAACTTCTTAACCGAATTTCGATTTCTTTGGGTTCAACATGTAGTTATTGAATATGTCATCCTTTGAATATGTGTGAATGAAATTTTATTGTTTTACCCTTAATATCCACTTATATTGGGTGTATTTATATTTTTCGCACATAATTATGAGATTGATTTATCCTTCATTTAAGGATACCTTCTTTATAATGGATTTCATCTCATTTTACTTTTATATTGAGACATCATTTTTTTAATGCACCAGTTCACTTATATATGGTGTTTATACTATCATTTGGAATATTATTTCATGAATCCCTTTATTCTCATGATATTATAACGTTATGATTGAATGTTATTACTCAATTATTGTATTCAAGTGTCTCTAATTTTGTTAAAAACCCTTTAACTAAAACATCGTTTTAAATGTTTTAATGATTTATTCTTATAAATATTTCTCATTAATATCCATGTTTTCAAAATGGTTTTAAGTATTTATTTATATTGATATTAATGGTTTAAAATGTTACAATCTTCAAAGTGGTATGGGACACTTTGATTCAAAAATCTCTTTATTAAATGTTTTAAATGGTTTTAAAAATGGGTTTTAGAATGGATTCATTATTTCAATATCTTAAAATTTTATATTGTTATTGAAATGTGGGAATGTTATCTTTCCTTTATGCTTAAGTTATGTGATATGATTATGTTATGGTTCTTGGGAATTGTTTTTGAAGACGGGTGGTTCCGTGATAAACTAAGTGCGGGTGAGCCCGATATAGCTCTCCAATGCATTGGGTAACGTGAAGGAGTTAAACGTTAAGGTTTCTCTGAAGAGTTTAGGGAATATACAGTGATTTTTATTCCAAATGTAACCAATTGGGTTACTCCCTACGTAATAATGTTATGAATTCCTCAAGTTACCTTTATGCCTTATGATTTCTATGATTTATTCATGATTTGATGAGGTATGTTAAAATGATTATGTTTTGTGAGTAAAGTATGATTTCATAAATGGACTAATGTTTTTTTCGTACTTTTATATCCCTTACTGAGATTTTTATGCTCATCCCAAGTTTCGGAAATGTTTTTCACAGGGCAAGGGAAAGGTGAATGTTATGATGATAGTGTCAAGGAAGTGTCAAGAAAGAATCAATGTTTTATTATAAATATGTTTCCGTTGATGGGGAAAAATGAATACTATCTTTTATGTAACCACTTGGATTAAAAGTGGAATGTAATGAATGTTTTATGATATAATTCTGTAAAACTCTAAACCTGAAATGATCATAAATGTTAAATCTTGTAATAACTCAAGATTAAGTATGGTTTAAGGCTGGGTCCTTATAGTTATGTAAAACCATAATCCATTTATATTTAATTAGTTTCGATTGTAATTTATTAATGTAAATTATATTATAATCCAAAGAAGCAAATAATGACTAAATTAAGATTGTAAAAAAGTGTATAGGGATGCATCGTATTTACTACCACAAGGATTCAACTTTATTTGATCAAGAATGAAACAATCACATGAATCCCAATCAACTCTCTGGAATGAAGGCTCAAACCCCTCATGAATGTTGCTCCAAAACTAAAATAGAAAACATCAAATGTATTAATTTGAAAAATATAGATCAAGAATAATATAATGGAAAGAAATTATATGATGAAATGTTACCAATTTATAAAAAACCACAAGATATGAATTATGAACTCACCTCATATAACCATGGTTGAACCATGAGAAGGTATGAAATAATCACTCTTGAAGGGAATTCAGAAATCCTCGAGAAATTTCCTTTTTCCATTCTGAGTTCAGAAGAAAATCAAATGTTTCTATATACAATAATGTCCCCAATTTTTTATAGGAACACCGACCAGAAAATATAAAATACATTAAAGGAGTATTAATGTAGTGAATGACCCCAATTTTATGTTCTTTTAAAAAATTCAACAAAAAGAACTCATCCTAGATTTAATTCATGTCATGAATGAAATTTTCAAAATTTTGTTTTTCATAGTCATATTTTATGTATAAAATTCCCAACTATATTAGAACCTGAATTTTATTCCCATCATAAATTCACCCCATAAACCACCATCACTAAAGCCATAAACTACCTCTATTCCAGGATGAAACTCTCACAAAAACCACGAACTTCAAATACATTATTTGAACCTAACATTAATATAATTAATTATTCTTTCCTAAAACTTTTATCTCCAAAACTCCATTGATTTTTCTTTATGCGTTCTATGTGCACCACATATTTCAAAAATATATAACAGAACTAGCGAAAAATATATGATTTTTTTTAAAACCTCAATAAATAATTATCATCATCAATAATTTAATACCAAATTTCATGAGAATTTATGAAAATGGGTCACTACAATAGCCACCCTAAAATAAACCTCTCATGAATCATTATATCAAAGTATCTGAAAAAATTCATTCAATGGAAAAATGTGAAAATAAGAACACAAAACCCCATATCATAAACACTCTTATTTGGGGAGATACATTTCTAACAAGAGAGTGTCCATAAAAAAATAATCTGAGAGGGGGACACCATCTCATAACTAGAAAAAAGTCAATAACCACTTATAGGTGTAAAAATAAGAGAAGAAAAAAATAATAAAAACTTTCGATAATGAATATTTATCAGTGATTATAAATCCTAGGTAATCTCTTCTATGCCACCTTATGACCACAAGTAATATACCACCAAAATAGCAATCCCTCTAAACACTTTATCCTCGAATTCATGGATGTCCATGGGCTAACACTTGATAGTCATATCATCATCAATGGTGATTTCTCCCCAATAAATTAATTGGGATTCATTATGAAAATAATGATAGAGATGAAACACCTGGAATACATAATGAACATGGATCATCAATAGGGAATGTTCTATTTGATATTACATGGATATGTGACTTTCCATAAAATTGAATGGCCCAACAATCAATGGATAAATATTACTCAAATAAAATTACCCCTACTACCCATAATGACATTTCACATTCATGAACATATGATCTCCATAAATGAATTCCAAAGGTCTCCTCCTGTGATAGATATAGAGCATATTATTATCTCGCACTACCATCATCCTCACATAAATCACCTAAACCAACCTCATCACATTATTCACTAGTTGTAACCCAAGAAATATGACCTATTTTCATCCATTCCATAATAATATATAGTAGTAGTATCAAAATTATAAATATGAAAATGGGTTCAAATAAGTAAAGGATTTAATAGTTTTTCATTAAAATAATGTGTATGGTAGGTGGCCTCAACAAAGAACCTTTAAAATATAGGACACAAGAATATGGATAGTCCAATTAATCAAATATTTCATCTTCAAATTGAATGTAGTTATAGAGACCTATAAATTTAATAAATTTAAATTAAATCATTTTATGATGATCATTCAAAACATAATTCAAATACGTTCCTGGCGAGTGTAAATGTATTATTATTATAGTTGATTTGGATACATGGGAACAATAAATATTTATTCATATGAGAAATACATAATCTCCAAATAATATTTTCATAACTACAGCCTTTCATAGAAATATGATACCTAATAAATTTGTTAATAACATGGGGAAAGTAAGTGTATAAAAGGGTCAGCATAGATGCACTCTACGTATAAAGAGGGGATATAGGTAAAAATAACAAGAGAATAAGGGTACGAGAACATGATATTATTTTAAAACAATACCACGCATATCATAGATCCAAATCTCAGTTCGTGTTATATATATTGGAACATCATAATACATGAATCATAAGGAAAAAAAAGTACATGATCCAAGAGAGAAAATTTTATGAATAAGACATCGAACAGTGGATAACCCATAATTATAGAAACAAATTCCAAAATTTTCATAGTTCACTACTAGGGCTATCATAGTTGAAAGGGTTCAATCTCAATACAATCATAGTAGTCAAATTTGACTCCCAAAACCATCATTTTGGAAAAATTCCCATACAATACATGGATCACACCCCATTCTATTCCATTACATCTCATGTGATATAAGTGTTTATCCAATGAAATGGGTGGAAATTGAGGTTTAAGACAAAAAATAAGGAAAATAATAGGTATTTGTCCCACCAGATCATGAAATATTTATCATATTTGATAACAATAAATGATGTGGGTTCTATAAAAATTTCATCACACTATAACATGGGGAAATTAAATAGGTTTCATAATCATATCATCATTTCATCGCAGAATAAACCATGTAAAGATGTATGTCTCATAAGTATTTTATCATCGTATAACCATTAGAGGTGAAATGGGTTTCAAAAAAGCATTTTCCTCAAAATAAAAATCACCTAGATAAAGAATAAGAATAGTATCATTGGTTCATGAAACTATTAATGGATATGTTGAATCAAATGATTTAATGATAGATGGAATTTGTTTTTGAAATGTTACTTGGAACATTTTAGGTGGAAAATAAATTTTGTTAGAAAAAAAACATGTAAGTATAAAAAATAGATAAAATATTTGTGAAATATTTAAAATTGATAATTTCAATGTTATTTTATAAATTATTAATTATAAAATATTTAAATAATTACTTGAGGAATATAAACATTAAATTTGGAAAACTTAACATAATACATAGAACATGTTCACGTACATTTTCTTTAAATATAACTACATATTACTATAAAAGAATCCTCAATGAAATTATTTGTCATGATAGTGTAAAATTATGATCATGTTGAACATAATAAAAAATATATTTCTTTAACATCTTCATTAAAAGCTAAATTGTCAATGACAGGAAAATGAAATGACGATTTCCTTCAATATATTAATTATAATGTTTTACGTGGGTAATAAAATTCTCTAATTTATCATTTGGCTAGAGTTAAAATAATTTTTTAAAACACTTTTGGAAATAATTATTTGGTATTGATAATCTGATTTTTACCAAAGGGATAAACAAAAAAAATCTTTCATAAAAATATTATATTGATCTACTGAGTACATAAATATTTGAAAATGTAGTGAATATTTTTATTATTATCACATAACCTGAGGAAAATAAATGACTTGGGAAATATAAGAGATAAAACATAAGTTTTATCTTTGTAAACATAATCCAAAAAAATATTGATATATGATGTGATTATAATATAATATTTTACCACATTGGTAATATTGAATTGGTATCCTCGTGAAGGAATGTAATTAATTGAAAACTAAAACATCATGATATTATTTAAATACATGTTATTACATATCATGTCGGTTGTATATATACACAATAAAATATGATATATGCATAACAAAACATATATTCCATGGAAGGAAAATGGTGACAATAATTTATTACTATAAGTATCGAATACTGTCATGCATATTCAAACCTATTGCATAATAAATATATGTATTTAATAAAACGATTTCATGACAAATTTTTTATACCATATCACATTGATTTTAATATGACCTTTTATTGCATTTTTATTAAAAAAAATTGTTAATGTCATGTTTTGTGAAATAAATTCTTTATCTTTCATGTCCATTTTGATTTTTAATTTCTAGTCCTCTTACATTGATAATTATACGGACTCAGCCTTAAAACTTACATAATATTGATTTAAATGAGTAATTGACATGGAAGATCTTTTTAGGTTTATAGTTTTATAGAGTTAGGCCATAACTATGACATTTCAAAATATTACATATAGACACTTCTACTCAGCTTCCATTTTTTTAACATGAAATCTTGAAAAAAAAGAGTCATGTCTAGTTCCATGTTTTAGATGGCATGACATTTCAATGATCCCATCCTTGACCCTATTCCACTTTATGTCCTATGAAAAATATTTCAAAACTTAGGATGAGGATTAAAATATCAATATGGGATACACAAAGAAATAAAACAGTTTGTTTTTCAAAACAACAAGTAAACCATGAATACATAAACATAAGTAATACTTTTCACCTTTACGAAGTAGTAAAAACTATTCACTAAAAAAAATTCATTACTTACCCTTTTGTAACCAAAATATTACCATTAACCCTAAAAAACAAATGAAGGTATCATGGGACATAAACATACTTAAATGGAATAACCATACGGTCGACTTCCACACATATCACTAAATGGAATAGCCATATGGCCAACTTCTATACACAATGCATTAGAGGTTATAATGTAAACCCCCGTCCTACTATTCACGACACCACCAGTAATTTGTATTATCACATAACCACACATCAAATGTCCATGTACCATTATATAATCATAACACATAAAATATTTCAAATATAAACATTTCACTAATAACATTTAATTTTCAATCACATGAAATAATTTAAAGATATTGAAATACTCAATCCATTTCAAAACCAATTTTTAATATCAAAACACCCAAAAATAAACTAAGGGATTTCCTTTTCATTTTAGAAAATATAAAGGCTTATAGAGGAAGCCAAATAATGATTACGGTGGCAGAGAGCTCATTGTCACCGCAAACATTAAAAACATTCTGTTTTTCGTTTAGTAAAACGCTTTATATAAAAAGATTCCCTTTGAATGAAAGTAAAAATAAAAGGGTTTTACTATACACCATTTGAATGAATAAGGTATATATATTATCTACATATGCCTTAATGAAAGGATATTTAGATGAATTCCCTTACCTCTTGTCTGACTTGACTCGATCATTCTTTAATCTCCTTTAATTTGGGTAACTTACTTTGGTTTGAACCAAAAGGACTTCTTGAAGTGCCTTCAACCTAAGGTAAGGCTTCTAGGTGGTGGAGAAGGATTTATAGATCTTAATTGGGCATATTTTGGATGAGACGAATGGCTTTAGAGGTGTGAGGAATTGGTTAGAAGCGGTCTCCTTTTATAAGGGGGAGGAGGGGCTCTTTAGGAAAGTGTGAAACTATTATTTTATTATAAACTTATATTCGGTTTCAAAAGGTCCAAAAATCATTAAAGATGAATATAAGATGACTCATGGTCAAAATAAAATCATCCAATCAGAATTGGACATGTTTTGGAAAATATTTTAGTCATTATAATCTTATTTATTAAAATCATTTATCAACAAGGTTAACACTGCATTCTTATTGTGTCATAAATAATTTAATTTATTCTATGTCTAAAAATTATAAACAAAATACCATCATGTAGGAAATTTGTTTACCTTTCCAATGAATATTTATAGTAGAAAGGATAATTTATATCTCCCCTTCTAAAAATTAATTTAATAAGAGATATTTTCTTTTGTCATTTTTGCCTTTACTTTAAGTTAATTAATCTATATTGTCATTATCACTCCCAAGTGGCTCAAAGGGGGCCCAAAATGTGACTGAAAATTATTTTTTTATTTTCTTATCAAATCACTTTGTAAGGAAAGGGAGAAACCAAAATGTTCAGCATAAAAACCAAAAATATAAAACAAATAATTCCCAAGCACATAAATATTCTTCCTCTGCCCAGCATTTTCATCCTAAATGGGTCTGCCACCAAGACATGAGAACTCATATGGTCCCATGCAAAGATGAACAAGAACAATCACGATGGCCAGGCCATACCCTCTCAGAGTACAAGTGCCATGCCGAAGTGGTGAACTCATGCTATGAACCTCATCTGATGTAGAACCAGAAAAATGATGGAAACATAACCCCAAATTAACCTTTAACCCACTACCTGAAGATTGGCCTTCATAATCAAATGGTTAATCAAAATAAAGACCAAACATTATTCATAAAATGAGAGAATAGAGTCATTGAAATAAAATTTCAACCTTCTAGAGTTCATATCCCTAAAGAGCATCCATGAAATATCAATTACCTGAATATGTGGAACTTCTGTTAACAGGGCTTCTAAAGCAGAAGATAGTTTATCCCATACCTGTATGCATTCCACGAGATTTAACACCCCCTCGTTGAATCCCCAAACCAAAATCTAGTTCTGTTTGTCAACCAAATTTTATTGATCCCCCTTAAGATTGATTTCAATATTCTAGCCCATCATCTTGGATACATCCTCTTCAGATGCATTGAGATAAAACACCTGATCTTTAACCTCATCAACTGAACTCAGAATTAAACCCCATGATCCGAGTTTATCAGGGTGTTCCGGCTTACATACAGCCTCATAGGACACCCTCTCATCCACTCTCTTTTTTGCAGACCGAGTCCTTGCTGTAGGCGGCAAGGAGGTGTAGTCCTTCCTGCCCTTCCTACTTCTGTTGCTCCTACCCCTCGGGCTTGTTTCACCAGCAGATATACTCTTACTGGCTCCCATGGAAAGCTCAACTCGGCCCCCATTTTCACAATCTGGTTCTTCATGATTATTGTTCATCCCTTCCATAGTGAGGCCATCAAATTGATTTCCCACCTCTATGGAATACTAGAACCCCCTGACCACTTCCTCACAAGAGGAAACGCCAGCATGCTCGGCCACTGGAGAAACCACACTGCTTGAATAGACCACATCCTTATTCAGACCCTGCCTTCCCAACCTATGGTCATCCTGTTTGGGACCCTCCACTCCCACTATAAACATATCCACACAAACCCCCTACATCTATGGCACCTGCGAAATACCAGACACCCTTGGCCGTTCAAGAGTTGCAGTCGGTTAAAACTCCCTACCAGAAACATTGATTATACTGCTAAAGGATGGCCTGGACAGATCCTACCTAAGCCTCTTAAACACATTCTCCACCGTTGGATTCACCTGGTTACTTGAGACTAAGAACTCCCTTACCCCATCGCACACCCTGGGAGGGCTGGCTGACCCTCCTTGTTGCTCTGCAAACCTAGAATATTTCACATTACCCTCAGAATGAATTTTAGCTTCTCTACAACTGGAATAACTTGACTTCATAGCATTCCTCTTACACTTCCTATGACAGGTCTCCTTCATGTGGCCCAGCCGGTTGAATTCAAAACAATAATCAGTCCAGGATTCAAAAACTGCACGTTGTTTTCAGCGGTATTCTTCACCCACCGTGATCCACACATACTCAAAAGGAACCCATGACACATCAATTTCAACACAAATTCTAGGATTCACAGGATGGAAAATTGCATCTGGGCGGCTATCCGAACACATGTATCTACCTACCAAATTTCCTAACATACGGAGAATGGATGAATTTTGAAACGGTAGAGGGAGGTTGCGGAAACTTACCCAAATTGCCATCGAAGGAGGATCACAATTCATATTCAAGTCTAAGGTCCAATAGAGAAGATGAAAAGGGAAACCATTAAAGATCCTTGGAGTGCTTGACCAGGCTGTGATGAGATCGGCCTCTGAGGCGAAGCGGACCATAATTTGGTGGCTATCCAAAAGACCCACCATAGCCCTCTCTTGCAGACCCCATGAATTGAAAACGTGCCTATTAAATGAGTCAACTGAGGGCCGTCACTGAATGAATCTTGCAACCAAAGTTTGTTTCATGAGGACTAAAGACTCTGAAAATTCCAATGTCGATATCGAATGGTTAGGGAAGCCATCGAGAAAATCCGCAAATTTCAGGCTAAGCTATATTTGATATTCTGAATTAAAAAATGATGTCTATTTTACGAAATTCAAAACATATAAGAGAAATTGATTAATTTTAGAATTAATTCCCATTATCAAAACAAATAGCGTGTTTTTAAGAAAATAATAATTATCAAAATATTGACACTTGTTTATGTCAAATTTCAAAGTAAAATTAATTCCAATGAAAAAATTTGGATTAAATGGTAAAAATATATTTTAATTTCAATTTAAAACCATCTTATAAGATAATCTAACTATATAATTAAATTAGATTAAAAGTCACCATTAAATTAAAATACAGTATTTTGGACTATTCATTAAAAAATGAACTTTATCCGAAAAATACCAAAAAATTTAACCAAAGTAAAATTGGATGTCCCAAATCTAAAGAAGAATTTTATTTGGTCAAATAGAACATATAAAAATGTCCAAAACTAGATTTATTGAGGTTTCGCCATTAAAAGGTGGTAAATAATCTTTTTAATGTAAATTATGCTTAAAATTAGATTCATTCACATTTTCATCCTCTATATTTTATTGGATAAATGTAAATACATTTAATAAACATGTATAATCATATTATAGTTAGTTTTTCTCATTCCCTTCAATACAACAACCAGGATTTAACTACCATTTATAATAATAATATTATATTATTAGTGTGCAACGTAAGATTTCAAAGAAACCCGTTGTTGCGTATCGGGTACCCTATCAAACATAGAAACCCCTTTTTTTCAAAAATATTAATAAATATTAAATATGTCTTATTCTCCATTTACCTGGGATGTTACATCCTTCCCCCCTTTTGGGAATTGTGTCCTCGCAATTTTTATTCACTTATCAAAATAAGTGCGGGTATTTATCCCTCATATCATTTTCATAATCCCACGTTGCCTCTTCAACCATATGGTTTTTCCACAAAACCTTTACCTTGGAAATTACCTTATTCCCCAACACTATCTCTATACAGTCAAGAATCTGTACTGGTTGTTCTTCATAATAGATATTCTCTTCCAACTGAACAACCTTTAGGATCAAAACATGAGATGGATCTGGCATATACTTTCTCAAGATTGAAATCTGAAAAACATTGTATACCTTGGATAAACTTGGAGGTGAGTCCACTATGTATGAAACTGAGCCAACTTTCTCCAGAATTTCATAAGGTCCAATGAAGCTCGGACTCAACTTTCCGTTCTTACCAAAATGCATCACACTTTTCCCTGGAAAAACTTTGAGAAATACATGATCACCTACCTCAAAAGAAAGATCCCTCCTCCGGTTATCTGCATACCTATTCTGTCTACTATAAGCTGTTATCATGTGTTTCTGAATCAACTAAACATTCTCTGCCATTTCATCTACCAATTCTATTTCAATCAGCTTCCCTTCACCTACTTCATCCCAAAAAGCTGGAGTTCGACAATGCTTTAAATATAATGCCTCAAATTGAGCCATCTGTATACTAGAATGAAAACAAAAATTATATAAAAATTCAACCATATAAAGATGTTGGTCCCAAATTCCCTGATAATATAGTGATAAAGCACATAGAATATCCTCCAAGGTCTGAACTGTTCGTTCTGACTGCCCATCTGATTGAGGATTAATAACTGTACTAAAATTTAATTTGGATCCCAACAACTTCTGAAGGCCTTTCCAATAGATAAAAGTAAACCTGGGATCATGATCAGATACAATGGGGAGGGGAACACCATGAGACCTGACAATCTCTTTAACATACAACTGAACAAGTTGATCTAGAGACAAGGTTTCTCGAATAGAAATGAAATTAGCAGAATTGGTCAATCAATCAATTATAACCTAGATTGCATTATTACCTCGAGATGTCTTTGGTAATCCCACAACGAAGTTCATGGATATATTTTCCCACTTCCACTCTAGCACCGGTAGAGGATAGAGAATCGCTTCGGTAACTGCAACTCAGCTTTAACCTGTTGACAAGTCAAACACTTCACAATAAAATCAGCAATATCTTTTTTCATTCCATCCCACCAGTAATACTCACATAGATCTCTGTACATCTTAGTACAACCAAGATGAACTGAAAACGGAGAACTATGAGAATCACATAACAACTCATTCGTCAAATGTGAATCACAAGGTACCCATAACCTCTTTCCAAACCTCTAAATTCAATCATTAATAACATTAAAATCAGGAAACATACCCTTTTGAACCAAATATACCTTTTTCCTGCAACTCACTGTCTTCCTTATACACTTTCTACATTCTATCTGATAGTGATGATCTCACTGACACATGAAACAAAACCGAATAATTTCCTACACCAACAACTTCTATGCAAAATTTTATCAAATAAAAAACCATATGATCTTGTTCCAAATGTATCATGGTTAATGAAGCATTACTTTTTTGATTCAAAGCATCAGCCACATTATTTGATTTTCCTGGATGGTAATGGATCATGCAATCATAATCCTTGATTAATTATAACCATCTCCTTTGTCTCATGTTCAATTATTTTGGAGTTAATATATACTTCAATCTTTTGTTATCAGTATATATTTCACACTTCACTCAATACAAATGATGCCTCCAAATTTTTAATAAGAAAACAACAGTAGCTAATTACAAATAATTTGTAGGGTAATTTAACTCATTTGGTTTCAACTGACATGAATCATAAACAATTACATTATCATTTTCCTTTAAGACACAAACGTGTCCTTTCGATGAAGCATCACTGTAGATAATAAACTCACCATTTCTGGAAGGCGGTGCCAAAACTGGAGTATTCACCAATCTCAAATTCAATTATTGAAAACAATCATCACATTATTTTGTCCAAATAAATGTAACACCTTTTCGAGTTAACTTAGTCATTGGACTAGATAACCCTGAAAAAATTTCAGCAAACCTCTGGGAATAACCTTCCAAACCAAGATAACTATGAATCACGATTATATTTGTCGGTCTTGGATATTCTTCAACAACTTTTGTTTTAGCGGGATCAACAGTTATGACATTTTTTGAAACAATGTTACCAAGGAAAGCAATTTATTGTAACCTAAACTCACACTTGCTAAATATCCCATAATATTTATTTTCTTTTAAGGTTTGAAAGATGACCCATAAATAGAATTTCATTATCCTCTTTACTTTTGGAATAAACCAAAATATCATCAGTGAACTCAACCCCAAACGTATCCAAGAACTCACAGAAAATGTTATTCATAAGATCCATGAAAACAGTAGCTTCATTTGTTAACCCAAAATTCATAAATACAAATTTATAATGGCTATATCTAGTACAAAATGTAGTCTTCAGAATATAATCTTCATTTACTTTCAACTAATGGTACCCTGATCTCATGTCAATCTTCGAAAAATACTAAGCCCTTTAGATCTGATCAAACAAATCATCGATGCGAGGCAAAGGATACTTATTTTTAATAGTGATATTATTCAATGATCTATAATCAATGAAAAGTCTCATTGAACCATCATTATTTTTAACAAAAAATATCGGAGAACCCCATGGTGATGTGATAGGTTGAATAAAACCTTTATTTAATAACTCTTTAAATTTCTTCTTTAACTCTAAAATTTCAATTTGAGCAATTCGATAAGGGGGTTTTAGGATTGGCTTACCATCAGAAACTAAGTCAACAGTAAATTCAACTTTTCGATCAGGTATAATACCAGGAAAAACATCAGGAAAAACATCAAGGTACTCATTTAACACTGGTACATCATTAATCTGAATAGATCCTTTATTTTCAACAATATGTGCAAGGTAACATTCAGTTCTTTTTTTACTAGTTTCTCAGCTTCCTGATATGTTATGAAAAAAATTGTTCCTTCCTGTAAAAAAACTGAAAATATGTCTGAAAAGAAACTGCTTTAGCTCTGCAATCAATCTTATCATGATAAACAGAAAGCCAATCCATGCCCAAAATAACATCAAACTCTACTAGAGGTAAAACAATAAAGTCTTCAGGTAGATTCATTCTACACACAAGGACCGAAAGGTTCTTATAATTTGTTTTTGTCTCAACATTTCCTCCAGGGGTTTTTACCATAAGTTCAATACTCATATAATAAGATGGAATTCCCAATTTACGAGAAAACATTTTAGAAATGAAAGAGTGTGTAGACACTGAATCGAACAACACATTGTCATAATCTGAACAAAAAAATAGTGTACCTGAAACTACTTCATTTGATGGACCAACATCTACTATAGTAGTTGCGAAGGATTTCACCACCCCTTCCTGGTAATATTCTGACTGCTTTCCCTCAGTTGAGTTCTTATCTAGACACTAATTTTCATAATGACCCATTTCATTACACTTAAAACATCTTACTAATGGATTTTCATTTACGGCTTGTTCATCTTCCTTACAGTTACGAGCAATATGACCAGAGTTACCACACTAGAAGCACTTTCCAATCTTTGATAATCATTCTCCATGATGCTTTTTACTACACTTCTCACAAGATGGATATTTAGTATTCTTACCTCCAGGCTTCTTTGATGAATTATTCCCCTTTTCCTGCCAACTGGACCTCTAATTCTGTTGTTTGTCAAAGAATACTTGATCATCGGCAAACTCCATTTCCACCTTCTCCGCACACCGAACAAGTTTTTCATAACTTTTGAACTCACGATAGGCTAATTCCCTTCGATATCATGGAATTAGTCTTGAGAAAAAATAGCGGATTTTGATATCAAGATCTCGTATGAAATTTGTAGCATTACTTTCCAGTAGAGTGAATTTTTCATCATATGGAACCCCTGAGTCATCCTCATTCCTTAATTCGGGGAATTGTTTTTCCATCCTAAGATGAACCACCTTAGGAAATTATTTCTCAAGAAACATACCTTTGAATTAATCCCAATCGAGAGCATCAATCTCCTCACCATCCATTATAATTTTCACCATTGACCGCCACTGATCAGCTTCACCCTCAAAATAGTAAATAGCGAGACTATCCTTTTGATTTCCTGAACAACCCATAACATCGAAAATCTTTTTCAGTGCTTTAAACCATCCTTCTACTAGGACAGGGTCAGATAATCCTCTGAATGACGGGGGATGTAGCCTCATGAAATGATCCACTACCGACATGTTACTCTGTGGTTGATATGGCTAATCTCGTACATGGATACCACCACCATTTATATCCCGAGTCAACTATACCATCAATGCAACAAACCGTTCAATTATGATTCTGAATATATGAGGTTTCTGATTTGGAAGGTTGTTTTCCTCTTGATGTCTTCCCAATATAGCGACCCTGTTTCGTCGGCGGCAAACCATTCTGAACATAGAAATATCTTAGGAGAAGCAACATGGTAATCTGTAAATGCTATATGATTTCAATATTAAAATAAATCACTTTATGGATATTAATTTAACAACACCCTAACTCATAATATTATCTAAACCGACCTCTGATACCATCTATAAGGACTGAGACTTAAACCTTACATAATACTGAATTAAATGAATAACTCATGTTGAGGATCTTTTTAGATTTAGAGTTTTAGGGAGTTAGTCCATAACTATTACATTTCAAAATATTACAATGTAGGAACTTCTACTCAATTTCCATTTTTTACAAAACATGAACTGTTGAAAAAAATATCCATGCCTAGTTCCATGTTTTAGACGGCATGACATTTCCTTGATCCCATCCTTGACCCTATTCCACTTTATGCCCTGTGAAAAAAATTTCAAAACTTGGTATGAGCATAAAAAGCTCAGTAAGGGATACACAAAGAAATAAAACAGTCAGTTTTTCAAAACTACATGTAAACCATGAATACCTTAACATAAGTAATACTTTTTACCTTTATGAAGTAGTAAATACTCTTCACTGAATAAAAGATCATTATTTACCCTTTTGTAACCAAAATATTACCATAAAACCCACATAACATATAAAGTTAACTTGGGAAAATAACATACTTAAATGGAATAACCATTTGGTCGACTTCCACACATATCACTAAATAGAATAGCCATACGGCCGACTTCCAAACCCAATGCATTGGAGGTTATAACGTAACCACCCGTCCTAGCATTCATGGCACCACCCGTCATTTGGTTTATCACGTAACCACCCGTCAAATGTCCAAGTACCATTATAACATCATAACACATAAAATATTTCAAATATAAACATTTCACTAAAAACATTTAATTTGCAATCACAAGAAATAATTTAAAGATATTGAAATACTCCATCCATATCAAAAACCATTTTCAATAACAAAACACCCAAATATAGAATAAGGGATTTGATTTTCATTTTAGAAATCATTTAGGATTATAGAGGAATCCAAATAAAGATTATGGCGGCTTAGATGTCATTGTCACCACAAATGTAAAAAACATTATGTTTTCCATTTAGTAAAACACTTTATAGAAAAATATTCCCTTTGAATGAAAGTAAAAGTCAGAGTGTTTTACTATACAACATGTGAAAGAAGAAGGTATATATATTGTCTACATATGCCTCAATGAAAGGATATTGAGACGAATTCCCTTACCTTGTGTCTTACTTGACTCGATCGTTCTTTAATCTCTTTTAATTTGGGTAACTTCGTTTAGTTTGAACCAAAGGGACTTCTTGATGTGATTTCTGCATAAGGTAATGCTTCGAAGAGGAGAAGAGGGTTGTAAGGAGATTAATTGAGCAATGTTTGGATGATCCAAATTGCTCGAGAGGTGTGAGGAATTAGTTAGAGGTGGTCTTCTTTTATAAGGTGGAGGAGGGACTCCTTAAGAAAGTGTGGAACTATTATTTTATTATAAACTTATATTCGGTTTCAAAATGTCCAAAAATCATTAAAGATGAAGATAAGACGACTCATGGTTGAAATAAAATTATCCAATCAAAATCGTACATGTTTTGGATAATATTTTAATCATTATAATCTTATTTATTTAAATCATTTATTAATGAGGTAAACACTGCATCATTATTGTTTCATAAATAATTTAATTTATTCGATATGTTAAAATTATAAAACAAATAAAATCATGTAGGAAATCCTTTTAGATTTCCAATGAATATTTATAGTTGAAAGGATAATTTATAAAACACCTTATAAAAATTAATTTACTAAAATATATTTGCTTTTGTCATTTTTGCCTTTACTTTAAGTTAATTATTATAAATTGTCATTATCACTCCAAAGTGGCTCAATGGGGTCCCAAAATAGACCCATAGATTCCCATTGTAGTTAATGACTCAAAAAATATGGTTTGGACAAGTGTTATGGTAATTTTGAATTATTATAATATTCTTTTTACCTTGAATTACCATATTTACCTTTAACCGCGGTAAATAAAATTCAAAAGTTACTATTCACCAAAAATTATTTTCATCATAATGAACCACATTTTTCTTCTTCATAACAACAATGTATGTCAGATTTTTGAAATTCAATTCACAGAAGTGGTAAAATTTATATAAATGAAAAAGTCAATTTTTAACTACCACTAAGTGGTTTCACTATTCATCTAAAATTGAAGTTTTTCATAAAAATACCAAAACATCAGCCTATGCTATATTTGATATTCAGAATTCAAAAATGATGTCTATTTTACCAAATTCAAAACATAGAAGAGCAGTTAATTAATTTTAAAATTAATTCCTGTTATCAAAAAAAATAGTGTGTTTTTAAGAAACAATAAATATCAGAAGATTGACACTTGTTTATGTCATATTTCAAAGTGAAATTAATTCCATTGGCCAACATTAGATTAAATGGTAAAAATATATTTTAATTTAACTTTAAAACAAACTGAAAAGATATTCTAACAATATAAATAAATCAGATTAAAAGGCACCTTTGAAATGAAATACAGTATTTTTCACTATTCGTTAAAAAATGAACATTATCCGAAAAATACCAAAAAATTACCCCATGTAAAATTTGATGTCCCAGATATAAAGAAGAATTTTATTTGGTCAAATAAAACATATAAAAATGACCAATACTAGATTTAAAGAGGGTTCTCCATTAAAAGGCGGTAAATCGGCCTTTTAATGAAAATTATGTTTAAAATTAGAGTCATTCACATTTTAAGCCTCTAACTTTTATTGGATAAATGAAAATAAATTTAAAAACTTGTATAATCATACTGTAGTTAGCATAGTTCATTACCACCAATACAATGGCTAGGAGTTAACTACCTTTTAAAATAATAATAATATATTATTAGTGTGCAACGTAAGATTTCAAAGAAACCTGTTGTTGCGTATCAGGTACGCTATCGAACATAGAAACCCCTTTAAAGTAAAATTAAGATTTAATTCACAAATATTAATAAATATGAAATATGTCTTATTCTTCATTTACCTGGGATGTTACAATAATGGTTCCATAATCACCATAATTTCTAAAATATAATAAACATTATATATATTCACATTATAATTTTTTATTAAAATAAATAAAAATAGCGATAGAAAATGAAATACATCATTAAATAATAAGATAGTCCGTACATACACATGAACTTTGTTTCCATTTTTTGATGAATTGAATTAATTAATGGTAAATAATATATTTCCACTCTAGAATTATTTTAATGTCATATATAACTCATATTTTCATTGATCTCATCCTTATTTGTATCGATAAAAAGGGAGAAAGAATAAAATCATTTTGTGAGGTATTAGTATGTTGTACACATGAGTGAAGTTATCATTTTCTAACAGAATAGAAGTTAGGAAGTTATTTGATGTATAATAATTCTATAAGTATAATAAAATATAATATAAAAAATATAATCATTTTATATATCATTATATGCATCCATGATATTTGATTATTGAATACAAATGTCGGCATTCCATGAGAAGGTAGTCAATTGTACACATGAATGATGAATAAATATCCCATTAAATGCAAGATTATATGAGTTTAAGTCATTATTAGGGCATAAAAACATATTATTATATATAATATTCTAATTTTTTATATATTCATCTATTAATAATAATTAATGGAGTTGTAGGAAGAAGTAAATAAACTTTTTTTAGGTGTGTTTTCTCTCCATTAGAAAAATTCAATAACACTCTTCCAAAAGAATTAATATGTAGGATTTATGAAACAAATAATGATTCTAAGATGGGATGATCAAATTAAGGAAGTTTTCTTAGTGTTTCGGGGCTGAAACTAGGGATTTTGACGTTTGAATAGGTGATAATAATGGGACACTTTTATAAGTGTTCTGAGTGGTATCCTTGTATGTTTTTAAAAAGAAAAGGGAGTACCAACATTTTTTACTAGCCACATGGCCTAGAAATAGACAATCAATGATCCAATAATATATAAGGAGGAAATATTTCAAGCCAATTGGTGCTGGATATGTTTTAGGACATTTAAATCCATTTTATTTTTATTTAAATCCCCGATTAACCAATGTTAACCTTAACCACGATATATAAATTTTAATATTTTTTATTCATTGTGGAAAAAAGTAGATCTAAAATTATTAGATAATATAAATATATCTGATTCCAAAAATTAAACCCATAGGTGTGATGAGAAAGCAGTCTTCAAAGGAGATAATATTCTAATATATGAAATGATTTTTTATCATATTTAAATATAAAAAATATTCCAAAGAAATAAATAGTACTAGTAGATATTTTATTGAATTATTTTTACTTTTAAAATAATTTTAAAATAAATATTTACCTTATATATTGTTTAAAAGAAAATGAATTTTTCATTAATAACTAGACTGTATCACTATTAATTAGAAAATTAATATTTTTAGAAAAATCCCCAAAATTCATTGTTAGATATCATTAACATGATAATTTAAAAAATAAATAGAAATTTATATAATTCATTTTATAAAATCTCTAAAATTAATATAAATATTTTTCTCAAAAAAATAATTTCTTTTAGAATAGAGTTTTTTTGCAATATATGGACTTTTCAAAAAATTATGTTTATTTTTATAAATATATATTTTATACATAAAAACATTAAAAATAATATTTTAAACCTATTTATTTATATTAATATCCCATTTTTTAACGGAATGGTTATAATTGTCATGTCGAAATGATTATAGTAATAATATATCATGGAATTAGTGTTGCATGTAATGTATGATATAACATGTTATTGTGTATAACACATGATAAAATTATTTAACATAATTCAAGATACTTTTTAAATTAAATTTATTTGAAAAAAATACATAATAACTTGGGGTGTTATATTATTCCCTATATAAATTGAATTTCTCCAAAAAAAATTCATCATTTTTATACAAACAAATGATGATAATTCGACCTCATCAATTTCATTAGTTTCCCATATATCTGCTTAATAATAGTGGTTTCACCACAAAAAATGTATCATGTGAGAACTAACTTTTCATATAACATTTAGTTTTTAATTTATAGTCTTCACTATCTATTTCTCATAAGAAAAATCCTTCTCCAATTGTATGGAATATTTGTATAGTACAAGATAATGATCAGGGATGTACATCATTCAGAGTGATATTGGGAACAAATCATGAACATTTGAGATGTTCGGTGGAAGTGAAAATTGGTTTGATGTCGTCCTAATACAATCATGAATTTCAGAGGGACAGATATACCTATGGAATTGTTTTCCATTAGTTAAAATATAATTACCTTCTTCTATAGAGAAATTAATAAAACCAAATTTTATCTAACATCAAATTTTTTTATATTGCTGATTTTCATCATACTATTTCTTTAGACTCTAACCAGCCATGATTTTTAGTTAAATGGATCTAAAAACTTCTTTCGTTGAATTAGTTTCATATAGCACCAATAGCTTTCATTAAACAACATTATTCTAGAATATTGGATTTATACACTTATTTCAATGTTGGTATTCATAAGAATTATTATAATTTCTTGTTTGAAATATATTTTGGAATGAAACCTCAACATGAAGAAGTTGTTGATACAAAAATACCATTAAAATTTATAGAATAATATCTCCAAACACCCTATGGTTTTTGATTTATTCTCTCAAACTTGACATATATTAAAGGATGATACATAGTTCTACAACTAAAATCTATATCAAGAGCATTACTAATACTTCCCCTAAATGACAAGGTAAACCATTGATTCTGATAAGATAAAATTGAATGTGTAACTCTATTAAAGAAAACAACTTCTTTAATGTATATTACAAAATTTGCTCAATTGAGAAGTATTCTCTAATATTGATGAAGTATTATGAATTTATAAAGAGCGTGACTCCAACCTATATAACAATATCTGGTTAGAAAATATTGTGAGTTTGTTGAAAAAATACTTGATGTTGTTTTCCCATTTACATTCCTCTATAAATAAAAAATGTAATACCCCCTTAAGCATTTGTCTCATAGTCTAAATATAAAAACATACCAAGTTTCTATATATAAACAATTTGATATATCTATTCATTTTATCCCACCATAAAAACACATTCATATATATACACATCATCATATGTCCATGATGTATAGTGAATAAAGAACATTGTGCATCCTCTAATACGCGTTCTTTAAATTCAATATTGCTAGAAAGCATACATGATTATACAGCCTTTTCCTTCTATCATGATCAAGGATAGGCTCAAGAAATTTTAAAACCATTTTTTATTGCTTTACATATTCATTCCCTACCTCTTCAAACATCAAAAGGATAGATGGTGGAAAATTATATTGAACAATATATCATTTCTTCCCATCATTAATTATTATAAAATCATTAAATTACAAAATAAAAAATATTGAACCTTCTGTGATCCTCATCATGGATAAGCTTCCATGATCCTTTTCACTCAAATAATATCCCATTGTTTACTCATTCCCATCGTGGTAATGTACAATGAAGTCACAAAATTTTTCCAACTTTGTCCATGTTATCTAAAATATATTCAACTACATTTGTGTGAATTTATACTTTATTCTTTTCGGACTGAAATATATATCACCCCATTTTCCATAAAGATAATTCATCTATATAATTAATAAAGAAATTACCATAGCTGACTAAATATCCAAAGTTGTATAATTGTGTTAACGTAACATAAATGCCCATGAGGTATATGTTATAACCTAGTAATTTTTCATTATATAACATTACAATCCCTTTATGGCTGCATAAATATATAATAAGAACCCTTCTCTACAATAAGGAAATGTACAAAAAGTTCCACTAACAAACATTCCATTTTGTTTTATGATATTTTCACTACATTCAACTGCCTAAGAGGACATCAATCCCAATGAATATAACTTTTTATTGGATTAGTTAGTCATAAGAAATTTTCAAAAACTATAAATAATATATATATATATATAAATAACACTGTGGATATCAGTCACTATAGTTTGTGTGTGGGCTAACATTCAATAGCCTGTATATTTTCAGAGAATATCAAATATAAACTCTATTGAGATGATATGTCATGTAAATGAAATCATTTTTACCAAGATGTCACACATTGTGAAATTAAAATATAGTTTTTCCTTAGAGTATTTATTATAATTCACTAGTGTTATTAATTCCAATAATTTTATCAATTAGTTTATAATAGTATATTCTATAAACAATACCACAACCTGTTCAATATAATCATATAGAATGCATTTATTAAAACCATGATAATAGTGGGGGGAATTAGTAAAACCTAATGGAATAACTATATATTCATAGTTTTTATATGTTATATAGAATATTATGTTTGGAGTATCCTCTATAACCCCTAATTAATGATATCCAGGATAAATCTCAATCTTGGAAAATATTTGACCTTAGCATAGTTGTCCAAATATTTCATAAATATGGGGTTTAGGGTATTCATTCTTGACCATTATCTTATTCTAATAGGGATAATAAATAATGAGTTGCATTGATCGATATTTATTTTAAACAAAATACTTGTGAACCCCAAGATGAAGGCCAATTGAATACCATTTCAGGGTTCTCCTAGAGAGTTTTTCTTCAATTTCTAAAACTTAATCAGGTTGTTATTTAAGGAGTCCTTGAAATTGTTTTCAAACCCGATTTTAAATACATTGAGAACTCATCTTCATGTTTTGGTGGAAGTCTATGACGTTTTCTAGAAAAAATCCAACAATGTCTCATAAAATATGAATATCATCGATATAGAGTTTCTCTAGAAACATTTCATGCAAACCCTCACATTTAAAAGGAACCAAAACCCATAAAATGGATGTGATTTAATTTTTTTTTTCATATTTATCGTCAAATTGATAAATTATTATAGGTTAATTTAGAATATTAAATTTGTCATAACTTAAAAGAAAATTGATTTGGAATTTATGTAGTGAAATCATAGACATTTCAATGAGAACATTGAATTTATCCACAAGAGGAATGATTTCTAAAAAAAATTCCAAAAAACATTAATCTAATAAGAATAATATACTAGATATGTGATCATTTAACAATAATGGGATTTTAAAACAAATTTATGATCAAATAATTATGGGGAGAAGTAGATACTCTTTGAAAATTCTTCAGATATTAAATAATGGGTAGGTTCAGAGTGAGAAAAATAAATGTGATGTTTTATAGTGGATGGTATGCATATCTTTTACAAAATAATTATATCACCCCTTGTAAAAAGAAATGGTCAAATTATATTTTACTTTAACAATTTTCAAAATAGGTTTTTGACAGTGATCTTCCTTAGTAACTATCATATTTGGGATCTTGTTAGCATAATTCCTATACTCCATTCATTATAATAACTGGAGCACATCGAAATTCTATTTCCTGATGACAATCCATTCCAAAAAATCATTTACTAGTGACCTTAATAAAACACCATCCATTATTATTCCCAATAATTAATAATAATGAAAATATCATATTATTCTCTCTAGGGTTTATATTCTTTATTTTTAATTCCATTTTTTTCTTCATGCCAATACATGGTATTTGTAATGTCCTAACCGGGGATCTACTTATCCTTATCCCCAATCTAGTGGGTCATATTTCCTCAAGCATGCCTCCACATACTTTAAAGGTAGTGGACTAGAAGTGAGGTTTTATGTCGGTATAGTGGGGAGACAATATCTTCATATTAGAGTTGCACAAAAGATATAATAAGTAATTAAACAAGTGTGGAAGCATAGATAAACAAATGGGAATGAATGGTAAAAAAAATATAATAATAAAATGAGAAATTTTAAATTGTTAAGTAAAAAATTGATATTAAAGGATTATAGATTGAGTTATAAACATTATGATGTCTTTTAATGATGATATACAAAATGGGGTTACTGAACAGACCTATAAAAAATGTTATACTAAAATAAAAAATGGAGAAAATTATGAACCTCTAGTATCTTGATTAAATTATCATTTATATATTCCTATTATATAATATATATGAAAATAAATTATATTGTGGTTGTAGGGAGGATTCCCTTATCCATACAAAGAAACTTGTAATCTACTTGGGTACCAAACAAATCTTGAGTTGGGTGTGATTTAAAATCCTAAAAGGCCACAAAAAATGGTGTCTAGATGTAATCCATGGTGCCTACACAGTGAATTTTGTTTTAATAAAATAAGTTTAATAAATATTTCAAAATGAATAAATACGAGCAATATCAGGTGTACCTACTTCATCTTAGGACAATATGTTTTTGATAAGTAAAAATTTATATTAATAATATATATATATATTTTATAGTTATATAATTTATCCATATGTATCCACTATTTATCTAAGGACCTATGTATCCATACAGATAAATACTAGTTGCTGGCTAGACCAATGAAATAACTCAAGCATCCATTACCCATCTATAGAGGTATGGGATTAAGGGATGGTACAATCCTTGAATCTAATAATGAATAGGAGTGGACATTCTCATTATTTGAGAATGTTGTGGATAGTCCTGATTTCCAACATCAAAATAATATAAACGATAAATGTCATTCACATCAACTATATAATAATTTGATGGTGAGAGACTTCATTCTCATCACCCATCGTAAGGGACAATGAAAAGTTACACCTAAGAATTCCCTAAACCATAAATCAACATACAATGTCAGAGACATAATTAAAATAAATGGAAAATTATCTTGGATAACAATATTAGATTATTAATCTTTAACCCATCATATAAATTGGTGTCCCAATTCATATAATAAATATATATTAACATGCATCAAAAGGTTAGGCCTCACCACTATTTATTTCCCTTCTCAATTAATCCCCTTATTTCATTTAAGAAAAGAAAACCATAATGAATATATATAGTTTAATATTACTAGCCGTTTAATTAACAAAGACATTAAAATTACATTTCAGGATACAACAATAAATTAGGTGGTCAATTGTAAACTAAGAAAGCATAAGAGTGGGAAAATCCATTTAAAATGAAGATGAACACTTCGATGGTGTTCTAGTAATTTAAAAAATTTAATTTAATGGGGAATTTCTAGATTTCATGCCCAATGGGGTGGCCAAGATTGAAATATAAATCCTATAATTACCTAATACTGATAAATAGTCGGTTGATATTGTGTATATATCAATTTACAATCATGACTTGATTTTGAGGAAATCTGGGGAAAGAGACAGTGTATATAAAAACAATTATTATATGAAAAAACATTACCTTTAAGGAAATAAACTATTTCTCATAACATAATGTTGTAGATAACTATTCATCTAATATAGACACAATACTTGAAGTATATTATAAGAAAAACAATTATATTTTCAATTCCATAAAAAGATGGAGAATGATCATGAAATAAAATAGAAGGTGATATGTGATGTGAAAACATGAAAAAAAATTAAGGGATTAAATAAATTACATATGTAGATCAAATTCTTCTGATAGAACATTATTTGGATCCGGATATAAGATTTATAGAATTATCTAGCTTGGGAGGACGAAGGAGACATATGAAGAAAAAGAAGAAATCATCTTTTGGAAATCATTGGATAAATAAGAGGGATTATATTTTAGGTCTAATAAATTCATTAGAGGAATTTTACACACTAATATGTGTAACATGGTTTGGATACACAATTATCCAAACCAAGATACAATAATTCAAACCTCACAACATTAAGGGTGTAGATTTCAAGGTCACGATGCCCATTATTGGAAACATTGTGAAGAATATAAATTTTACCTCTGAAAATATTAGTCAATGTTCCCTATATCAATATTCTTAATGTTGCATAGCTTTTTCAAACCATCCATCCCATTTCACCCCACTGTCAGGCTCCTTATTTTTTGGAGTAATCATACTGTTAAAGAATCATGGTTTATCCTTACCATTCAATCTTCCTTATTTTATCCATAAACTGAGGTTATGGGCTCCAAACATTTTGTACACACCCTCGATGATTCCATGGAACCATTAGTTATCATTTCTGGTGGATTACTAATGAATTTAATGAGAAAAACTGATTTTTGGATTTTTGAAAAAAAAATTTGATACAAAATACCCTCTTTAATTCAACTCATCACCGAGTTGTCCTTAATAGGATATAAAGAGATCATTTGAAAAAAGATCTTGTCACTGAGATCGTATATCAAATTCACACTCCTTGTATTATACTATACATGATCGTTCTTCTATAACACCAACACTAAAGTGACTAACCTGCCTCAAAGTGTCTTCCCACCCTAGTGTACAAAACCCATAGTGTTATCCTCATAAAAAGTATTCCTATCTAACTATACAACATTGTGTTGGGATATGTGCAATAAGTTTCGATAATACCAGTGAAGCTATGATATTTGATGATCATCTTGAAATTACAAATATATTTGAGGATGTGCTATCTGGTGAGAAATGTCTCTGATTAGTTTTAAAACCTCAAAAGGGACAACATGCCTTGCTGAAATCCTACCCTGTATCAAAATAGGTCGATCTCCCAACCTCCATGAGACTCATATAAGACCTCAATCTCTATCCAAAAATATTTTAGCTATTCGGTATCAGATTTCATATGATTTTTGTCTAGAATAATCTAAAGGAATGTGCATTAAGATCAACTGGACCTACTCATTAGTTTCATGATTGAGACATGCTCCAAGAATAACTTCTTATCCTTCCACTGATTAGCACATATTTGATTTATAAATCCAAACATTTTAGGCTTGATATTTATTTATTGTAATGGTGTCATTGAATATTTTATTTTATGAAAACTCAACAATGGGTACATATTTCTCTCTTGAACTCCTCAACATAAGGAAAGATGCATGATGTAACACCCCAATATTTTATGATGGGTATGTTTTTTAATTTAATTTCATAGACATAAAATATTTCACACAACGGTGATCTTAAACTAAAAATGATATACAATTAAATGTTATTATATTTAAATGGATGTTATAACCTATCAATTAGTTATGTTAGAATGAATAGTATTAACCAAATAATTAATGTTATATTTATATATTTAGTAATTTAATTTTTTTTTCATCAAAAGGATTTTATATGAATAATATATTAATGAAACAAATTTTATGTATTAAAAAATAGTTTTTTAAATGTTAGTTTAACACATTTTAATGTGGCACTAATTTTAATATAATAAATTCTAAATTTTATAAATTATATTTAACAAAATAACCTTCATTTTGAAAATATAAATATCAAAATTATTTTTGTTTGAACATTTGGTATTTTTATAGAAATATAAATTTTCTAGTGAATATATGAAAAATACTAATTTTTAATAAACTGTCATTAGTACTATATTAATATTATATTTATGATATAAATAATAACCTTAACAATAAAATAATAAGTAAAATATATCTATATTATAATTGGTAATATGAAATAATTATATAATATTATAAGTAACCAAATGTTTTTAAAATTAGTATGTGTTGATATTAACATAAAACATAATTGTTTATTTTAAATTTTATAATGAATATAATTATTTAATGGAAAATTTATGTTCAAAAATTTTATTAATAAATTGTTATATTATTTTTCTTATGATTATATGGATACATTATGATACCTTAGTTAATATTTTTATGTTTCATAAAATCACTCATAATCATTAAATTTTTAATTTTTGAATATATTATGATTTCGATTAAAAATTATTTTTATCATATTTAAGATATTATTTTCATAAAATTGAGTACATTTTTCAATTATAAAAATTAAAAACGGTTAGGGTGAGTTTTCTTCACTTTTCTAAAATACATGATTTTTTTGGGAAATACAAAAATACCAATATTTACTGTATAAATACATTGTAAGTTAAATACACTATTAATTGAGTAAACGTTAAGGTAAAGAAAATAAAATGAATCTATCCTTATATTTTACTATATTTCATTATGGAATTGTCACTGTTACTTTAATTTACCCATAATAATAAACTAATAAAAAAAATAAAAAACACGCCACCCCTCCACTATAATTACCACCGCTCACCACATCTTCTTTTCATACCTCATAGGCATTGAAACATGACAAATTGTTGAACAATACACTCAAAAAGTATCTTCCCCACATCCCAGATCCATTTGTGTAAAAAATTCAAAGCCAATCTTCTTAAAGAGGATCCTTTGGAGAATAAATTCAAGAGGTAATATCCACTTTCATTTTCCCTTATTTTCATTTTGATTTCCTCTCTTATCTTATCTTATTCTTACCTCCTCTATCCCAAAATGAATGATAACTAAAAAATTATATATATATATATATATATATATATATATATATATATTAATTTCATTATGATAATGGTATATCTTCCAAAAATTCATTTCACTACCCATATTTATTATAAAAATGAAAACATCATCCTGGAGGTGGGGATTTACCTCTTTCATGTATAATGTGTTTCATTTTTTTCATTTCTGCCTTCAAGGGTGGCCATAAATTTTTTTAAAAAAATAGTTCTGAAAATTTATTTACATAATACATTTTTTATTCTATGACTTTTATATATATAATAATATTTTAAGATACTGAAATAGTACATGATGATCGAAGAACAGCCAATATAATCCAAATTATTATCCCTATTGTTTTATCTAATGATTCTTCCTCATACAATATAATAGATAGAAATATATAACCATTTAATATTAAAGAAGATAATTAATTACATATAATTTTAATATATGATAACTATTGCCATTTCACATAATATTTTATATATGTATAAATGTAAACCAATTATGAGAACTATAGAAATGAATGCTCTTGAACAATAAAATTGTGTTTTATAACTCATCAAAAGATCCCTAAAATAAAATAATAAAATAATAATAATAAATACCCATGTATAAAAGGTTATTAATTAATTAATTAATGGTTCTAATCTAATTATACAATACATTAATATCATTTGAATAGAATATTCAGAGATAATGGGTTTTCTCTTGTCACTATTATTCCTGTGAGACATGCCTTATTACCCACTAATTAAAGTCTGTGGGGAATCTATACTTACCTTATATGTATGGTTATCAATAATATTTTAATCATCCTGGTATTATATGATTAAACTTATTATTATTAATTTTAGTTGGCATACGGTTCGACATTTTTTAGTGTTAATTTATTCTCTTTGAACCTCCATTTTCATCCAGGTTACATTTTATATATCATTACATCAATATAATTATCCAATATTGTTATGAAATTAGTATAAATTATTTTTATATGTTTTTAAATCATATATCCAGATCATTTAATATTTACTTGATGTTAGAAAACATATTCTGTATGGTTTTTAAGTCAAATCCTCTCAATAATCATGCTCGATTGATGGGAACATTCAATTTTGATACCCATTTTCATGTACACTCAATAATCTATTTTAAGACCCTAATATTTTTTCTAAAATGACTATTTTTATCATCAGAAAATATATTATTTCATTATATGTTCTTCTAAAAGAAAACAACCTTTTTTCAGTTTTAATGTATCTTTAATATTTTCCCGTAACCCTTAAAACGATTCTAATTTCTACAGTTTATTAAAAACCGATTTTACATGTTTTCACATTAGTTGGAAATAATTTATTCCTCAAACATAAATATAATTTTCCTTATGTTTTATTTTCTATGATATTCATGTTTGGAATATGATTTCATGAAAAATAAAATTGATTTCTAAATTTAAATATTCATTCCAAAGTAAAAAGGGTGTTTCAATCAGGAATTTACCAATGCTTTTATTATTGTGTTTTCATATATAATTTTATTCAATATATTACATTTTTTTGGGACAAATTGATTTAAAGATATATTTCTATTAGATAAATAAATATTTCATTGGAATTTTTATTTGATCGGTGTGGCCCATTATAACCTCTCGATGCATTAGTAGGTCTCTCGAGACAAACTATAATGGGTTTTAATTGAGGCCCTTCCCATTTATTTATAAATCTGAGATGAGGCCATGATTTTATTTTCTTGATTTCCCCTTTTATGAATTACCTTATTATTATATTAGTAAGTAATAGACCATTTGATTATTCTACTAGTAGAATATTCATGGTTAGATTTCATTATCATGTTATTATTTAGGAGGAATTTTTTATTTGGATCTTATTCCTACCATATTATGTACATTATTTTTTTAATTGAATTAGTTTCATTATTATTAATTCATTATTTTATTTTTTATGAATTCCTTGGTATTTTTTACACTTACTTATAATTTGAGTTCACTCCTTTATTTTGTTTTATTTTCCCCTAGGGTGTGAAGATGTATATAAAAAATGATTTTTCAAGGTAATCTAAAAGTTTTTTGATGTTCACATTGGAGTTTTATGTTTTATCCATTCAATTTGTAATGTAAATCTTATGTTTATATCTATTTTATCAAACTTATAAACTAATTATAATTCAAGGATGTGAACACAGGTTTATATTACAAATTTAATAATGTAAGGAATTAGATTTAGGCTACTTTTGGCGGGGTCTTTATAGTGGTTATCAAAGGATGTTTAGTAGAAAACCTAGAAATGAGATTTACAAGACATAATTTAGGGAATATAAAAACAAGATATAAATTGAGGATAACCATCGAATAATATAATAGAATTCTTTTACGGTAGATTTTGCGCATGTCTTCATTAAATTACATCCTTTATTGGATACTACAAGTGGATGTGTTTATGGAATAGATGTACATAGTAGTAACTACTCTGATAATGTGTAGTAGGCATAACTCAGAATAACCTATTACTTGAAAACAAGCCTTACTACCAACTTAATTTGAAACTTATAGGGGATATTCTAAGGACAATTCATATTTTCTTTATAAACCTTGTGAATTATTGGATGATAAATATTTCCCCAAAGAAACCATGTTAATATTTATGAGACTCACTACACATAAATTGTTTTAGTTTATGTAATATATTTCTCTATTATTGGGATTATGAATTATGTTACATAATGTTATAGTATAATATAGAGTGTTCCATTTGATATAAACGATGCATAGCTTAAATATTGTGAACCATAATAATGCACATAATCCAAAGAGTTAGATGATCTCTTCTAAAAGGGTTTATGATAGTATTTTTAATGTACATAGTCTCCCAAATATTCTCATCATTTTTTAGAATAATTTCATGTTAAAAAATAATGATAATTAATTACACAAGTCATATGGATTCAGAGGGAATAAATTTATGAAGAGGAAAGATGGTAAAATCATAGATAAATGGAAATAGGTAACAAAATATTTTCCCAAATGTGATAATTGTGGATAAAATCACCCATGTATATGATTAAGAGTAAAGGACACCATGCCAATAATTATAATAATATGAAATAATTTACAAATTTTCCATGATTCAACTACATGGAGAAGTGGCACAACACAAATAAATGTCTCATGTTTCAACGAAATGTACACCAAAATAGGAGAATAGATCATGGTCAAGATTATGCTACTACAATAGACGAAGAGTATTGATTCATATTCATGACTTTAGATTCATGAATTATTTTATTATATTATTTTATAAATAATAATGTGTTTATAATAATGATGAGATATTCATGTATTGAACTAAAAATACTTATTATTTAATGAATTGGAATCATGTGATGAATATAACCAATAATCAAGAGAAGTGATTTTGTTATATGATAATCTTCTTGAAAAAGAATGACAAAGGATGGATAGCACTAAATATGTGATTTATGATGAAATAATTCTAAAAATATGTTTATGGGATAGTATTAATGGTCGTGAAGGTGGATAGTGTTCATATGGTTTATGTTAGGAAATAATTATTAGATGATTGGATTTATAGACATCCTTTTATTTTAATCATCGAAGAATTCTTGATTGCTATGTTTTTAATGGATATTAAAGAATTCATATATTTGGTATGTGATTTTAAAAGCTACATTATTTTAAGAATATTATGTTATGTTTGTTGGGAATTGAGTGACAATACTTATAATTTTTTTGATGTTGAATGTGGAATGACATGTTATAGACGAGTAATTAGATTAACTACCTGTGGAATTGTTCAAGATGGACTTTGAGTATTTATTTTTATTATTTACATATGTTATTCATAGTTATTTTAGTAAAAATTTAAAGTTTCGAAGAATGTATTAATAACCATAGGATTCATTAAAAGTGCTTCATTCACGAAAAATTTATAATGAACATTCATTTATTTCTATAATGGATGAAGTGACGATATAAGAAAGAACAACCAAAGGGTTAGATTATTATTATGACGTGGGAATGAATAAGGTAATTTATGTTTAAAAAGTTCTTCTATAAATATTAAACGAATCTCTCAACTATAAGAAAAATTTTTTTGAACAAAAACACAATCTATTTTCTTTTCTTTCTGTGAAATCAATGGTCTTTTAACTAATCACAAATTTATGGCTTTGTGATTATTATCTTTTTAATGACCATTTTCTTTATTACTCACCCTCTGAACATTATGGTTATATTATTATTCGATGTCCATATTATCTCTATGTAGTAATGCTATCCTCTTTGAATACCTAGTTTTTTTCATCCTCTTCAATTTACTTTCCCTCTTATTAAGTGGTTATTTAATAAACACAACTTTCGATGTGGGTTTCCGACAATTGAACTATAAAATTTCAACTTTTAATTTTTTAAAGTAAAACTAAAAAATTTGAGGATGCAATGTATTAAAATAGTGAATAATTTAAATTCACAAAATTTTATGATAACTAAGTTTTTAAATTTAATTTCTTCATCAAAATAGATTTCACACAACATTAAACATAAACGAGTAATGATATACAATTAAATATCACTATTTTAAAATGATTGTTATGGCCTTGTTAAATTTTTGAGAATTAATGGTATTAATAAAATAAAATAAAATTATATTATATATTTAATCAAATTTTTTGACATTTAAATAAATTTTTTATATGCATATGAGAAGAATGAATCCAATTTTCCACATTAAAAGGATATTTTTTTTCTAAACGTAGTTTTTACATCTTTTAAAAGTTCAGTTGTTTAAAAACTAAATTTAGGAATTTTTATAGATTTTCATGGAAACAATAAACATCATTTCTAAATCATAATTTAAAAATCATCTTATGTTGAAATTATGGTTTTTTTCTGTAAATATTTTTTTTCTAGCGATCTAGTGAAAAATCACAACTATGATTAAATTTTAATTTTCATAATAAAAACATTATATTGATGATACTCATTGTGTATATAACTATAAAAGTATAAATTAAATGTAGAAATATTATAAATGGGTGTATGATATATTTATATTATATAATTAGTAAATAATTAGATTAAAAATAATTAATTAAGTGTTGATATTTCAATAAAATAGAAATATTAATTATCAATATTATAATCAATATAATGATTCAAAAGTAAACTTATTTTTATAAAAACAAAAAAAAATTCATTATTTTTTGTCTTATGATTATAATATAATTGTATGAAACCAAACTTAATATTTTAACGTGACACAAAATAAATTATAATAAAAAAATTGGGAATTTCGAAAAAATAATAATTTTAATTAAAAATAAAATGTTCATATTTTTAAAATTATTTTTATAAATTTGATTTTATTTTTTAATTCTACACATTGAAAACATATTTTGGAAAAGGTTTGTTATTTTTCTAAAATACATGATATTTTTGTGGGTAGTAATATATAGTGATTTACAATATAAACACATTATAAGTTAAGTACACAATTTAGTGAGTCAAAACTGATATAAAAGAATTTATATAGAACTATAATTCTACATTTACTATATTTAGTCATTGAATCATCAATATTACTTTTCATTTGACAAAATAATATAATTATGAATAAAATAATAATAAAAACACATCCCTCATCCATTATAAATACAAACCCTCCCCACCTCTTCTTACCACACCTCTTAATTCTTAATGATTTTAATATTATATCCCAATAATATACCTAAGACTCTTACCCACATTCGGGATCCATTGTTCTCAACAAATGAAAAATCACAATCCCCTAATGGAGGTTCTCAAGGAGAATAAATTCAATTGGTAAAATTCTCTAGTGTTACCATTATTTTCTTTTCCATTTTTGTATCTTTTCCTTACAGAATCCATCCAAAAAATAATGATAACTCTATTATCATATATATTATATAATTATATTATGATAATGGTATATCCTACATAAATTATTTTATCTGCAACTCTTTATTTTATAAATCAAATCATCGTCTCTATGGTGCATATTTATCACCTTCGTGGATGATGTGTTTTAATTTTTCAATTACGCCTTCATGGATGTTCATAAAACCATTTTTTTTGGTTTAACTATATTTTAATATGTTTTATATTATCATATATTATGTTCTACAAAAAGTTTATATAGGTAATATTAACTCATAAAAAAACTAGTTTGTGACAAATGAAAAAATGAAAAAAATAATCCCAATGGTTATCACTAACGTGTTATCTAACAGTTTATCATCATACCTTATAACTGAATAAAATATATTACCATTTAATATTCTTGATGTTGATAAATAACATATAATTGTAATTCATGATAACTATTTCCATTTAAAATGACCTTTCATACATGTATAAAAGTGAACCAATCATAAAAAACAAATGAAATGAACAATCCCGAATGATAAAATTGTATTTTATAATTCAAAAGAAATTACAAAAAATTACATAATAAAATTATCATAAATAAAATAATTGTATACAATGTTATTAATTATTAATTATATTGATTTAATTTTATAATTGAAGGCATTAATATCTAGTGTAGAACACATTCAGACGTTTGGTAATTGTTCATATCTCACCTTTATTTCTGTGTGATATTCCTTATTTAGTAATAATTCTTATATGTGGTTTATCTATTCTATAATTGTATATATTATTTCATTAATACCTTCATATTCTTGTTATTAAAATTTTCTATTGGGGACTATTAATTTTATGGGGAATACAGATCAATTGTTTTCATAGTGGTATGATATTCACCCCAGTCCTATATTTACATTCATGTTATGTTTTCTCTCACTTTACACCAATGTAATTATTTTTATTTTCATATAATTTGTAAACATTATGATTATATTTTTAAAAATCAAAATTCTAGATCATTTACATATGGTCCTTACCTTAATCATTATGTAATCTCTAGTTATGTCAATAATTTGACTTTATCTCACATTAAAGAACTTTTCAGGTTTAGAGATTTAGGTAATTATACCATATTTCATACACAAAAACTAAAATTTTAACAATTTTACACCTCAACCATATATCAATGTTTAAAAAAAATAAACTATTAAAATGAAAATTCGTATTGTTTAATATTTAATCATCATAACTTTTATTCCATATCATCCTTGACTATATTCTCCATTTAATTATATAAAAACATTTCAAAACATGAAATGATCAAATAAAAATTTCATTAAGGGAACACCAATATGGAAAAAATCTATTCTTAAAAAAATTCGTAATCCATGAATAATGTAATACCTTTCACCTGTAAGAAGTTTTAAATACTGATCACTGAATATAATACCATTTTATAACCTATTTGTAATTAAATGATTACCATTAAACCAAAGAAATCACATATAACATATAAAGGTGTCTTCGGACATAACAATATGTAATTGGAATAACCATATGGTTTAATTCAACACATATAACTCTTATAAATAGAATATCCTTATAGAAAACTTCTATACCAATGCGTTTAGGGTTCTAACATAACCACGGATCCTTGGTTTATTATATAACCACATGTCATCAATTTATCCTTTAACCCCCTATATTTTCTTTACCGTGTAACCACTTTCCAAATTTCTAAGTACCATTACATAATTATAACACATAAAATATTTCATTTTTCAACAATTCACTAATAAATCCTAAGAAATCATTTCATGATATTGAAATATTCAATCAATTTCAAAAATAATTTAAATTAGTTAATAAACAGGCTCTTGAATCAAAGTGTCCCATACTTCATTGAAACATTTAATTTAAATTATTATTTTAAAACATTAATTTCCATGTAAATAAATTCATAAACACTATTTTTATAACATGGACAAAAACTATAAATATTTAGAATACTAAATAACATGAAACAATGTTTTAGTTAAAGAGTACCATACCACTTGAGAAACAATTGAATAAATATTGTTATGCAATAACATTAAGAACCATTTTATATCATTATAATATAATAATTAATAATATGATGTGTTGAAATGGATTTTTGTACAAATTATATTATAATAAATTTACACTACATCATGATATGCCTCACTAAAAGGAGGTTGAGATAAAATTCATTACAAAGACAATTTATTTAATAAAATAGGTTAAATATTTTTTTCACTATAAATACTCATAAGTCATGTATAAATAAGAAATAATATTTCCAAAAATAATTTCTCACATAATCATATCAGGAAATAATCATGAATTATATGTTTAACCAATATAATGTAAATTGGGTTAAGAAATTACATTACCTTGACTTTGACTTATCTTTTATTTTTCTTGTTCATTTGTAATAATAAAAATAGGATAGTTTCGAATTTCATCATAACTATTTCATGTTTATTATTTCTTTTATATCATTAAATAACATGGTATAACGGTTTCATGTCCCTAGGAACATGTGTTCTGGTTAAGAATCATAACATCCGGGTGGCTTCAATTGGATTTATTTATAGAACAAGAAACATCCAATGGTTATTTATCAAAAGGGACCTGCATTTCAATGGAATTCATTTGTTATGTTTAAACATATGATACTTAAGAACATGCATCGGTCCAGTGGTTGTGATTCCATACATATCACATAATTTTTGGGGGAATTATTTAATATTATGATACTCTTTTATAGATTTGATATTTCTCATGAATCCTTATTAATTCACTAAGTATAATGTAGGTTTCCCTTGGAATTTGATATCAATAATCATCATTGTGAAATTTTCAATCATCCATTTGTATTAATGGTTCTTCATTAATGGAGACATCTATATGTATTCGAGGTTCTCCATCAATGGTATCCTATCATAAACTATTTATAGATTCATTTAACCATCATTATGATAATACTGTTTATTAAGGCACTCAGTGGGTCACTATGAAAATTATTATCATTCAAAGAGATGGAGGCATGTTTTGTTGATGTGATCATAACCATAAATTGGATACCTATATATCCTTGTGATAGGAATCTTAAGCCTAATTGTTCAGTGCCTCCTAATGGGACACATCATCCTTTTAAGGTCATGTGATATGGAATAGCCATAGAGTATTATGTGATGTTTTATGTACATCTAAGAAAACGATGCTTAGTCAATGTTTGTTTTAGGAGTTACGCCTACGATTCCCAAGGAACATGGAAAGTATATGGGTTTCCATGCTGTATTATAACCTATTGGGAATATGGCCCAAGAAGAATTGGATTGATTTGAAGTTTTTTGTTTAAACGATATAGAGGCTTCATACATATCCCATTTGGATGAGAATCAATGCCCATGTTGATCAATGAGTATCCTAGGATGGTGTAGTCCTTTTAGAGAAATGTGTGTGGGAATAATTATAAATAGGATGCCCTTATTTTTGTTGGATTCATAAAGAGGATATCCAATGAGCTTAGACCCTAATGGAGGCATCTTATATATCCAAACAATTGTGGGAATCAGAGTACTCATAGTTCAAAAGCATGGGGTGTTTGTGAAAATGTTGGGATCATGAAAAATCTCTAATCTCAAATGTGTCATTCATGATGTGAGAAACAAGTTGATTTCAAATATTCAACTAAGGCACACCCTCACTTTTACTCCTCTACTAGTGTAAGATTAGGGGCCTTTGGTGGAAAGGGTTGATGAGGTCGAGGAGACTGTGGAAGAGGGTGTAGAGCGATGAAAAATTCAATGTGGGATTACATTTCAGGTAATGTGGCCCGAATCTCAAATTATTAGGGACATACCTTTGTTTGAGTTAACTTTTGGATCTCAAGATAGGTAGGAGAATTTTATTTTTTTGAATGGAAAATAATGTGTGACCCTCACTCTCTATATTAGGAACTAGAGCCTCCATGTTTTAGAGATGATTAGGGGAGGTCATGAACCAAACCATAATTCTTTAAACCGGGAACTCCCTAACACTATTCCTAGAATAATGGTCCTTGTGACTGTGGATATAAAAACCCACTGACAATCCATGATTCTAAACTCCTTTGAAAAAAATTTGTGGTAAAACTCAAACTGTGAATATAAAACCCCATATAGGTGACATGCTGATGTGTCTTTCCCAAAGGTTTGATATGTTAGGAGGATTTGGTGGAGGATTCAACTTAGACCCTTTCAGATAAGGGAACCATGTAAGGATATAATCTTCCATTCCTCGTACTAAAGAGGGTTTACAAGGAAATGAATATGACCTATGCGTATCTATACATTGTAGCTAGGATATGTCGGTACATAGTGTAGGTGCACCACCCAAGTACACCATGTTGGTACACAGTGAAATTATGTCATTTAGTTGTGTCATGCATGTCAAATAAATTACTGAAGAAAATTCATAACATAAATAACTATGCCCATATTATCTAAAAGTGTGAAATGATTTCAAAATGTACTTACCCAATCTAATTCTCTCTTCTCTCATTTTTTTCGAGAGCTACATAATACAATTTGAGGGATTTGGGCAAAAGACCTATGAAATGGGATCTTCAAGAGATCTTCCAACTTTTTTAGTCGCCAAATGGATAGACCATGGATCCTATTTATAGGAAAGGATAAGGATAGTCGAATGAAATTTGTTATCATAGGATAGTTGGACAACCCTTCCACGTAACTCCTATACCTAGGTGTACAAAAAACATATTGTGGTGTAGCTATCTCATAAAGGTAGACCATGTAGGTCTTCCGCATCGGTCCTCTACATTTTTTTATTCCTTTTAGTTCATTGAGATTCATCTTCATACAATGAAATATCTAGGTAATATCATCACTGGATTTTTTCTTAATAAGTATTGTCAAAAAATTCCCCCGGATTGGATCTGATTAAAAAGAGGGTCGCGTCTGTAGGTAAGATTATGACGAAAAAACTATGGAGTAATTTATGTGTCGTTTAGGTTTTCTGTGTAGTTTGTTCACCCAGGTATTCCATGTATCTATTTTGAGTAGGCATGACACATATGTTGACTAAGAATTTAAATAGGTCCATCCCTTTGTTATTTTTCTTCACTAGGGCTCTCTAATTTTCCATTCTTGTTGCATTGCTTTTTCCTGCAGCATTTCTCTATTAAGATGTTGCATAGATTCCATGAAATTTTTTCAAGGTGAAACTATTTTACCGATAAAGATACATTTAAGGAAATTATAGATGGATTCATTATAGGACCCTTGTCGAAGGACCTGTGTGATTGAACTTGTCAAAGGACCTATGTGAAGCATTTCTATGGCCAAATTTTAGATTCCATTAATTTGAAATTAGAATTTTCATAAGTGAAAATTCCAACCTAATAGGGGAATTTGGAAGTTCATTTATTGGAAATGGCTTACTCGCTGACTAAAAATGATGAAGATAAGGCTCTTTAATATGAGATGATGATCATCAGACCAAATTATTATGATGATGTTGAAAATACGCTCCTGAGGTTGCTGAAGGGTTTAATTCTATGTCAGTATGAATACCCACAACGACACTATCAGCCTCAGTATGGAAATTTGATTTTACAAGATTCCCACATTCCATCCATTATGAAATATTTTCCAAATAATTTTTTTATAAAATACCCCAATTTGTATTTCATGAATATTATTGTGAAGGTTATGCCATTTAATGTGAGAACAGTCCATATTGGATGTATCCTATATCATATTGGTTGAAATCTAGATTTGAAAGATCATTTTTATAGGAAAGTCCACATTGTTATGACTAAACCTTTTGTGATTTACAAATAGATTTGTATAATGGTTAGAAGGAAGACTAGGTTCTTCATTCTAAATGAGGAGTTTGACCTGAATGGATATGGGAATTTTGGGTGCATTAAACATGGGAAGAATTGATGAAATAGCTATCAGATGTTCATATTTTTGAATTCTTTATGGATGGGAAAGGCATATGATTATAAAAAGAACTTCTTTCTGGATTGTCTGAGCCGATGAAGTCCACAAAAAAATTTTATTCCACTTGAAACACGGTGATTTTGGAATCAGTTTTTAGGATATCTATGAAAAATCCACAGTTCCCATTCTCGGGGAAATGTATGATGAGTTCATTCCACCGGAAACAACATGGGGTGACGTTACCAGGACCCCACTACTGGGACATGAAATATTCAAAATAGCAATGTATTCTCCTAAATAAAATTATAATATTCATGAAAAAAGTGTTGATGGAATCCTTTTAGAACCAACAACACAGAAAGGTCCCACTTGAGGATGTCCTACTATCTATCCTTCTATAGATTAATGTGGAATTTCATGTACATATTGCACCACATTAGAGAATGGTGACAACAAGGAGGGAGGATATAATTTCAAATATGATATTGATCCAAAGGTACTCTTAGCTAGATTCATTACCATGTGGATAATAATTTATTTTCATCCAGTCTGTGAGTCTGATGGTGGTGTAAGGCCATGTACATTCATTATCACATCTAAATTGGTATAGAGGAAATATATTTGAATACAAACTCTTGTATTGGAAAGAATTTATTACTTCCAACTGCATTTGTATAATGGAAAGGATCCATTTAGAAATATAGGGCCATTCCATCTTTTGTGGTGATGGATTATGGAAACCTTTTCATCATTCTTACTGTTCAATTCAGTTAGAGTTCCCAATGGTTTATTTACACCATTTTTATAGAAAGTATCAAGTATTCATCTTCAATGAAATGAGACCTCATGTTGTGATGAGGGCATAGAATGCATCATGAGAAATAAGCTTCTTACCTTTTGGTAACCCACCAACTAAAACATTTATTGATTACAATAAAGAAGATAATTATGATTTTTGGTATTATATGATGGCATTCAAGGGTAGTGTATTTGTTGAACAATATTGATGGAAAAATTATCTTTGAGGCTTAAGGCCCTTATAGAATTTCTATCCATTTCAAATGTCATCAATATTTAAACCCACTTCCTCCCATTTATGTTAGACATGAAAAACAACCAATGATAGCAAGGAAATTTGGGATCATGATCGCCTTAGAGATATTCAAATTATCGATAATGTTGCCTCCATCAGATGTATAAAAATAATTTGAAGCTAGATATGATAATGATTGTCCTTCATAATACCATCATTGGGATTTGAAAATGGGATATAACTGGAGGGAGCCATAATGAATGTTGTGCATATTAAAAAAGGTAATATGTCTAAAAAAAGTTGATGTAGATTTTTCAGAAATTTCAAAACCTTCAAAACATTTTTATAGAAGTGATACCAGGATGACTAAAGCTAGGGAATCAAAACCTCTCGAACGAAGGAGATCCAGTCATCACTATAAAAAAGGGATTCATATCCTATATATTGACAACTCTAAATAATACATGATACCTGAAGATGCTCTCCAAACAGAGGTTATTGAGTTTTCTCCACAACCAACAATACAAAAATTGAATTATGTGCGGCCTTAAGCTATTAAATTTTAGGATAGCGTTATTCATGAACTTAGGGAGACATGGTAATTCCTTCAAAAGGGACTTAGAATACCAGATGTGGGGGACATTAATGCACCTCTTGATAATGATCCAAATAATAACCTGGCTAATATACATGAGTATATATCTCATCAAGAGACATTTATATATGAAACTGATGGTCAAATCCTATCCTCTAAAATAATTTCTATAATGATAGAACTAAGGATATGTGAAAGGGTAATTTTTCACCATATGGAGGAATGAGACATTATTTTAATGATGTGAATGTATTTTCCTTTCCTTTTTTTCTCAATTATTCTTTGTTATTCACCATCATTCTCCTTGATGAGATTGAATTTTCTAGCCTGATTTTAGAGAAGGAACCTTTGGACAGGTTCTTGGGTCACCATGGTATGGACCTAATGGATCTCTCATAAACAAAATAAATTATCCCCCCATGCCTCTACAACATTCTTTGCGTGATTGTATATAGACTGGCTTAATGGAAAAAAATAAACCTCAATCATTACATTAGATTTCTTGTATTAAGATGAGTATTTCAATTTTTCTAGTTACTTATGAATAGAAATGCATGATTTCATTGAGATTGGTCTGATGTGTATGTTGAAAGAGTAAGTATTTATTCTTCCCTATAGCATTTTAAAATGTTGCATATTCATTGGCAGTCATGTTCATCATATCATATAGTTTTCAATTCTCTCCTATCTTAAGGGATTAGGAGCTGATCCTTTATGAATTGAGAAGGAAACCCCATTAGAAACACATGTTGATGTTGATGAATCTGTTATCCTGATATACATGACATCAAAAGGTGTGGCCGCATCTGACCTTGGTTCTATTGAATGAGAGATATCATGGTAATTTCAAATACATTTCTCTTGAATATTAAATACATTGCTAATATTATTCTTTCAAACTTATATCCGATCAGTTCCCTTGATAATATATCCTGTAATAATCAATGCCGATATTCATATCACATCATATTAAAGAAATAAAGATCATGGGACATCTGAAGTAGATATTGGTGTTTATCTTGAAATGACAAGATATTATGATGTTTCACCAGTTAATGAAATGATAGAACATAATTTTAGGGGATCCAATTTGGGCATCAACGAACATTTGTTGGATACCTTAAATAGTGAGGATTCTATATCATCCAAGATGCATACATAGAAATGATAGATTCCCTTAATGCGAACATTGATATTCCAAGTTCCATAAAGGAGTTTGGGGATATTCGTGAGGAGTTCGAAGGGTGTATGCTTTCATTCTCACATTTTCCATACATAATTGTACTTATTTTACTTTATATTTTTCCTTAAATTCCAACTTATGCAGCTTTTTTGTAGAGAATGTTGTGAAGGACCATTAAGAATAGGGAATCCCAACCTCTAATTCTTCTTTAGAAGTAGGAGAAATATGTACTGAGGACCCCATGCTGAAAAACACTTTAGATCCTTCAATTATGGAAAATGGGAAAACATAATAGAGTGTTCCTCCTCATGAAACAACTACTCAAGTTGCTGATGTTTAGAAGACTATGGATGAATCTAATCAAGCAGCCGACTTATACATGTATAAATATTATTGATGGAATAAACCACTCAATATTTCTCCCATTATCTAAAGCTAACAATAATCATTGATTCACTATTTTGGGTTATCAACTCCCACTGCTAGATCAGAAGGTGAAACTTCTGTGTTAGCTCAGACAACAGTAGAATGTGAATCATATACTTCTCTGAGTGAAGTAGAGCAAGGTACATTTATAAGTGATTTTCTTCCAAATTAAATATTACCCCATGGTAGTGACTCAAATTCATATTTATATTTTTAGTGTTCTATTGGTGTGGCTCATAAGAATACAAGGAAACATATATGCAAAAATAATTTCTGAGAGACCTTGGGATGAGTTGTTGTCCCATTTTGGAAAAAATCCCAATACTATTTGTGTACTGTGATATTGTGTATTTTAAAATCACCCGGTATATAATGTAATGAAAGAGACCATTCTCCCACAAGAGTAGGAATTAAAGTTTTTGTAATATAATGAAAAGGATAAATGATTTTTTAAAGTTGAGAGCTTCAAAGAAGCATTAACTGAGGAAAAGGCAGACCATAGTTGGAGGTAGATCAAAATCAGACAAAACATTAAAGAGGTGATTGAGGAGATGATTCATCTTAAAATTGAAATGTATTTTGTTCATAACAAACTGAATAAATTGAACCAAACATTGGGAGAAACCCATTTGGTAGTGATAAGTACTATTTCTACTACCAAATAAGCACTTCGTCATACTGATGTGGCTGATGTTGCTCAACTGTCTCAACATCAACAAGAGAATGATAAAGCTCATGAAGACGTTCAATAAATGGCGTGTCATGCCAGGAGTTTCTTTAATCACATGACAGAAAGGTTCAATTATTTGGAGGCCCCTATTATTTTACTATATGAATGAATATACATTTGTCTCCAATCATATATGTCCCAATTATTTCATTATGTAATTAAAATTTCAAAGGATATGATGGGGATGGTTTTTTAATATTATACCTTCAGGTTATATAATTATAACTACAATAGCAGGAATGGGGGTGCTCGTAATTTTCTAATTTAATCAAATGTGCCTAATAATTTTTTTTGATTTTTACTAGGGTTATATGAATAAACCCCATAGACATTGTATCTTTTGACTTTTTGTAACTCAATATTGCCTAAAACATATAAAAATGTATGTCTAGTGAGTTGATACTTGACTTTTACTGAGAATTCTCATTTATAATTTTCTGTCTAGTGAATCCTATGTCTCTTGGTATTTGGCAGTTTAGAGTTATTCATGTTGGAATAATAAGGCAAGAATTTATTTTCAAATACAATTGACCATATATTTTGAAATTAAATCTCAAACAATGCTCAGTGACAAGGAATTGATTTAATAATCTTTAAATACATCCAAGGGGAATCATGAGTCATGATTTTTATGGTTACCAAATCTAAAACATGTATAAACATAAAGGAGGTCTTTTCCAATAACAATGTTAAAATTATTTGATGAACCTGTTATGGGGGATGTATAATGCAAGGCCAACTATGGAATATTTTGTATTGCCAAAAAATGGAATCTTTTGATTGACATGCCTTTTATGTCAAATAATTTATGAAAGGCCACCAAGGGGCATGTAATTCATATTTTGGAAAACATATCTTTGGAATTTAATATTTTATTGTTGACACACAAGGGAAAATGAGTTTTGGGTGACTCAAGACCATAATGGGTGGTTTTATAAAGGAAGTGGATTTTAAGAATAAAGGGTTATCTATGCTAGCATATTTCAGGCATATGAAAACCACATCTACCCAAATTTTATGAGTGGTGAATGCTTAAAATGTGTTAGAAATAAGATTTTTGATATCATACTATTGAGTTTCATGTCATGTAGTGATGACATTGGGTGGAATTAATTTATGGTCTTTATCTTTAACCAATGGATTGAGATCCTCTAATTTATTGATAATTTGTTTTCAATCATGCTACTATATTCATATATGGAATGGAAAAATTGTAAATCATGGTTTAGGAATTTATAGATCCAAGAATGATATGAGAAAATTGATAAATTCACTAGAGGAAGTCCTTCTTAATAAAAAAATTACCATTATTTAAAAATCATTTGAGGGAGTTGAATTATACAGGGAAAACTAGGTAATATACATTATATCCATAAAGTTTCATCTTTTTACTGAAATTCCTGTTATGTAGGAAACTTATAGAAGAACCCCTAGTGGAACATACTACATAGTCAAGAAAAAGAGTTCTTCAAAATTTTCCATTATATAACTAAACGGTGTAGAAATTTTAGGGATACTCATATTTTCCATAGAACAGAGTTTGGGAAATAGAGATAGGTACCTGACTACGGAAAGAGTATTTCCAATCATGATTTCAAAATAATTGAAGGCATATGAATTCTACAAAGTTCTAACCCAAATTTAGGATGTATGGTGACTTTAATTTTAGTTCATATGACTAGGAACAAAATAGAAACAGTAGATGGTATGTTCTAAAATGATCCAAGGTTATTTTATATTTCGTTGAACACATAGAGAGGAAAAAGTGTAAAACATGGTCTTGATGGTTTTCAGATCGAGAGAATGTTAATGGGACAAATATACATGGGTGATTGGTTTAAGATACAGATTCTTGGATATTGTCATCAAAATTTGATGAGGGAAAAAATATAATTTAACTGCAAATGAAGTTACCATTATTTTATAAGCGTATTATGCGGGTGTGTTATGTAGGTTGAACTAAGTCATATGCTGCATAGCAAAAAAGTGGAATATTTTTTCTGATGGCATGTTATGTTGGTAACATACAGAAGGCCACATAAAAGCAAGTACTTCATGGTCAATAAAATGAGTTCACATATTTTATAAACTCTTCCACCAAAAACCATAATAAATATATTGAAGATATTAAAATATTCAATATTATGAGTTTGAAATAAAAAAGGGATAACTCTCCATGCACTTGAGAAATATTTGAATCAATTTAGGCCAAGAGTTTGGAGTTTCATACACAGATCTCATTCATATGTAAAATGCGGTCATATTTTCATTCCATACTAGGATCTCTAAGGAGTATAACCAAAATTAATACCCCCACATAGATTGTTAATTATATGTGGATGGGTGATATAAACTCATCACATGGATGGGACAAGCAGCTAAGGACTAGATTTCCATACTCATCTCAATGGGATGAGAATCATTCCATATGTAGTTATATAGGTTCTTATCATTTTAATATCATTTAGCAAGGACATTATGTTATGTAGTTTAGAGTCATGCAGTGAGGAAATGAAGTGATTCCATCATGAAATAGAATATTGTGGCTAGAACAGGAAATTAAACACAGGTGTCAATAAGTATCTCATATGGATGAGAATCATGATATATGTAGTTCTTTTAATATTACCTAGGCATGTTTAATTCACACACAAGGAATAAATGGTTGTCTTTTTTATAATGGTTGCGCCAATTATTGGATATCCATTCATGTCTACGTATCCCATATTTATGGGATTCATGCCAAATTTAGGTTATGGGACAATCATTTACCACACTGATTAATATTGATATGGGAGAATTGGTATTTTTTCACCTTCCAAAAGAAAGGTTATACATAAGACAAAAAATAGTATAATTATCATACCATGTATTTTGGAATATCACTCTATATATATTTTGATCATATATATGATAAGAAAAGGGAAATAAAATTTTTGTGATTGTGGTTGGTCCCATGATTGTAGAACTATGTGTCTCTATGAATCCAATTGGAATGAGAATCATGTCATACATAGTTCGTCAAATATTGTCCATATGATGATCTGATTCAAACATAAGAATAAATGTAAATTATTTTCCCAATAGTGGTAGAAATGATGTAATTTATTCTTTCACATGGAAGCACCTAACATCAAATAATGAATATGTAAACCGTAAAAAAAATTTATTGTGTTGCGAGGAAAAATTTTGTCATGCAGTTTAACATAGTTTGACAGTGACAAAGATGCTATTAATTTTAATGTCATGAAATGTAGATCCATTTAGTTATGATTAAGTTTAATGTCATTAAACTAGGACTTTTTGCTATGCAATATAGATTCATGCAGTGAGGAAATATGATATGCAATTACACAAAGTTATTATTCAAGAATCATGTATTTTTTTGGAGTTTTTATATGTTATCCATCAATAGGGGTTAAAGAATAAGTTGTATTAGAGTATCCCTTATTTACAGAGTAAGGTCCTTACTTCTTTGGATTTTATATGGGAGGCTTCTTTCGTGGAATCATTAGAGTCCTAAAGACTAATACCAATTATCCTTGAAAAAATGAGTTGAGGTGAACTTTCTTGTTAAAAGCTCATGATATTCTATTCTGGTAGACTTATAAATGATAGAACGTATGAAATAACTTTTATTCTAATTGTTACAGATCATAAAATCACTTCTGAGACTATTAATCTATAAATAACTTATCACATATTTCACCTTTGAGTGAAGTACATTGATTTCTATTAGGAAAACTGATTCATCTCCCTACATCAGTGAAGATGGCGTTTCCTGAGTCGCAATATAGGTAGTAGTCTAATAAGCCTATAAAGCAATAAAATTTTTATCAAGACAATATTTATTATCTATATCCACCATTTTCTGGAGTATTCGTGATAGGTAATTATTTGAATACTCTCTTTGTCTATTGGCCACTGTATGATAGCGAGATGAATCTTGGGATTGGATATTGTTCTCTTGATATAAATTATTTACCTCAATAGAATAAAAATTTGTTTCATTATCTTTCAATAAAGTTTTATGGACACAAAATCTATTATTAATATTAGCGTTGATAAAGCTATCAATTCTTTTGGATGCAACATCAATTAGTGGTACTAACTCATCCCATTTGAAGAAGAAATCTGTATCATTAAGAATATACTTGAACTTGTTTTTCGTAACTGGAGGATGAGGTCCTACTACATCATTTCCACATGTAGAAAATGAACATGATTATTTATTTTAATGTATTAACTCCCAGGGTTGTTGAATGAAGTTGAATTCATTTGGCAGGGATGATATTTCTTTGTGAAATCTATGCAATCCTTCGTCATAGAAGGCCAAAGGTATCCAAGACATTGGATTTCATTAGAAAACATATTCCCATGCCGATTATCACCCTAATATGTTGTATGTTCTTCTTTCATGGTAGCTATAGTTTCACCCCTATCAATACACCCGATGTGTATTCAATCAAACCCTCGTTTTTAGAGGATCTTCTGATGATCTGGACAATCATAATGAGTGAAATTGGATATTATTCATCAGATCAATTATTTTTCGGCTTTATCTAGTGGTTGTACTCAATTTTAGGGTATTATATTATTGGTATCATCCATCCTGTGGTATGCCCATATGGCTCAAAAATAGAGATAATTTCATTAATTTCTACAATTATCGTTTGAACAAAAGGTGAAACCACGTGATAATAAGAAATACTAATTATTGTACCATTTTATTTAGATATTATAGAGTTGTGGTTGTATTATACTATGTTTCACCTTGGTCATTATGTGCTCATGGGACATAATAAAATATTGGAAATGAGGTAAATTCATCCATTAACCCTCTGATATTTTCTCACAAATGGATTAAATCATATTTTATGGTAAAATAATCTCAATTGATCTGTTAGATTACAAAATCTGAATCACCTTTCACTTTTAGGTGGTTCACTAGTACTTGGAATGCCTATAATAGGCATGCAATGAGTGCTTGAAATTCGGCCTAAATTTTGGAGTCTCCATCTAAATACATTAAGAAATTTAGAAACACTACTTTTTCTATGGAGATAATTACAATTCCTAACCCAATATTGTAGAGTTTAGGATTTTCCATTTTCTACCCCATTGGACTTCTAGAAGAACCATCAATGTGAATTTCAGATGACTGGGGATTATCTTGAATTGAAAATATTTTTCATCAGCAGGAAGATCTTTATTCAAAGATGTATATTTTCTAGATGGATGATCATAAGATAAATGTAATATCTCAGGTAAATGAAGAATAAGAAATATTTCATATTTAATAATATTTGTGAATTAAATATTAATTTTACTTTAAAGGGGTTGCTATGTTTGATAGCATAACTGATACGCAACAAAAAGTTTCTTTGAAATCATACGTTGCACACTAATAATATAATATTATTATTTTAAATGGTAGTTAACTCTTAGATGTTGTATTGGCGGGAATGAAAAAAACTAACTACAATATTATTATACATGTTTTTTAAATGTATTTACATTTATCCAATAAAATTTAGAGGCTTAAAATGTGAATGAATCTAATTTTAAGCATAATTTACATTAAAAGGCCGATTTACTGCATTTTATTGGTGAACCCTCTTTAAATATAGTTTTGGTCATTTTTATATGTTCTATTTGACCAAATAAAATTCTTCTTTAGTTTTCGGACATCAAATTTTAATTTGGGCAATTTTTTGGTATTTTTTGGATATTGTTCATTTTTTAATGAATAGTGAAAAATACTGTATTTTAATTAAAAGGTGCCTTTTAATATAATTTATTTATATGGTTAGCTTAACTTTTTAGTTGGTTTTAAAGTGAAATTAAAATATATTTTTACCATTTAATCCAATGTTGTTCATTGGAATTAATTTCACATTGAAATTTGTCATATAAAAGTGTCAATCTTTTGATAGTTATTGGTTCTTAAAAACATGCTATTTGTTTTGATAATGGGAATTAATTTTAAAATTAATTAATTGCCCTCTATGTTTTGAATTTTTTAAAATAGACATCATTTTTGAATTCGGAATATCAAATATATCTTAGTCTAAATTTTCTGCATTTTTATGAAAATCTCAATTTTTGATGAATAGTGAAACAACTTAGTGGTAGTTAAAAAACTGAATTTTTCATTTAATTAAAATTTTACCACTTCTATGAATTAAATTTCAAAAATCTGACATACATGTTTTTTATCAAGAAGTAAAATGTGGTTAATTAAGATGAAAATAATTTTTGGTGAATAGTATCTTTCACTTTTATTTACCGTGGTTACATGTAAATAGGGTAATTCAAGGTAAAAAGAATATTATAATAATTCAAAATTACCTTAAAATTTGTCCAAACCCTATTGGTTGAGTCATTAACTACCATGAAAATCGTTGGGTCGATTTGGGGACCTCTTTTAGCCACTTGGGAGTGATAATGACAATTTAGATTAATTAACTTAAAGTAAAGTCAAATATGACAAAAGAAAATATCTTTTAGTAAATTAGTTTTTAGAAGGGGTATATAAATTATCATTTCGATTATAAATATTCATTATAAATCTAAAATGGTTTCCTACATGATGATATTTGTTTATAATTTTTAGACGTCGAATAAATTAAATTATTTATGACACAATAATGATGTAGTGTTAAACTCATTAATAAATGATTTAAATACATAAGATTATAATGATTACAATATTATCCAAAACATGTCCAATTCTGATTGGATGATTTTATTTCGACCATGATTCATCTTATATTCATCTTTAATGATTTTTGGACCTTTTGAAACCGAAAATAATTTTATAATAAAATATTAGTTTCACACTTTCTTAAAGAGCCCCTCCTCCCCCTTATAAAAAGAGACCACTTATAACCAATTCCTCACACCTCTCAAGCCATTTGGCTCATCCAATATCTGACAAATTAAGCTCCTTACATCCCTCTCCTCCCCCTAAAAGCCTTACTTTTGGCAGAAGGCACATCAAGAAGTCATTTTGGTTGAAACCGAAGGAAGTTACCCAAATTAAAGGTAACAGGTTCTCTTAAATTGTTTTCTTTTATTTTACTTATCCAAACCATAAACTCTTTTTATTCCTTTCTTTTGTAACAACACCAACATCTTAATTATACTAGGATGTTGTTATGAGAATGATTCTAACTACACTTACACAAAACTCCATCTAATGGATGATGAACATAATGTTTATGTGGATGGAAAACTAAAGCCTCACGAAACCATGATTGTTCGATTATCTCCTACCGCCTCTAATGAACACCATTATGGTGACACTATATTTATATATGATATATATTATTTTTATTTTTTCTTTATGCTTCTGTATTTTACATTTATAGCATTCTTTTATGGTTTCTGTTATGGGTTAACGCGATAATCTAAATAGAGGAAGTGCCGACTACCGCCCCCTCAAAGTGATATCACTCGTTCATACCATATGTGTTACATATCAAGGATAGATTTATAGATATTATATATGTTAAAATACTTGAATTATAATACTTTTATGTATAATTATGTTTTAATTCCATTAAATATGAAATAGAAATGGAAGTAGCGTTAATGCGTACGTACGGCTTACCGTCTCCATGAACGATGCATTTCATTTCTTACCTCTAAATGTTATGTAATATTATAAATACATGTATATACTAGATATATATGATATATATGATATGTAAACCATTAATAACATTTTGGATATAATATTCTATTGACCACATGGACAACTTGTAATTATAAGAAGTCCATTTTTGACTCAAGTGCCAAATATCGACAAAATGAACATTATTAACTTAAATGATTACGTAATGTTTATAACATGTTAATAAGTGATATAAAAAAGAATAATAAACTTTAAAAAGGTTCTTAAAGAAGTATATATTAATTTTAGTTTATTATTCAGGAGATTAAAGAACGTTCGAGTCAAGTCGGACACGAGGTAAGGGACTTCGTCTCAATCCCCTTTCATTAATCAATATGTAGATAATATATATACCTTCTTATTTAACATGGTGTATAGTAAAACCCTTTGACTTTTACATTCATTCAAATGGAATATTTTTCTATAAATCATTTTACTAAACAAAAAATATAATATTTTTAACGTTTGCGGTGACAATGACATCTCCGCCGCCGTAATCGTTATTTGGCTTCTTCTATAAGCCTTAATGTTTTCTAAAATTAAAAGGAAATACCTTATTCTGTTTTTGGGTGTTTTTTATATTGAAAATGATTCTTGAAATGGATTGAGTATTTCAAAATCTTTAAATTATTTCTTGTGATTTTAAATTAAATGTTATTAGTGATATGATTATATTTTCAATATTTTATGTGTTATGGTTTTATAATGGTACATGGACATTTCACGGGTAGTTATGTGATAAAGCAAATGACGGGTGGTGCCGTGAATACCAGGACGGGTGGTTACATTATAACCTCCAATGAATTGGGTATGGAAGTCGGCCGTATGGCTATTCCATTTAGTGATATGTGTAGAAGTCGACCGTATGGTTATTCCATTTAAGTATGTTTATTTCCCACGTTACCTTTATATGTTATGTGGGTTTTATGGTAATATTTTCATTACAAAAGGGTAAGTAACAATCTTTTATTTAGTGAAGAGTATTTACTACTTCATAATGGTGAAAAGTATTACTTATGTTAATGTATTCATGGTTTACTTGTTGTTTTGAAAAACTAATTGTTTTATTTCTTTGTTTATCCCTTATTGATCTTTTTATGCTCAGCCCAAGTTTTGAAATGTTTTTCAAAGGACATAAAGTGGTATAGGGTCAAGGATGAGATCAAGGAAAAGCCATGTCGTCTTCAACAAGGAACTAGAAATGACTCTTTTTTCAAGAGTTCATGTTTTGTAAAAAAATGGTAACTGAGTAGAAGTGTCTACTTTTTAATATTTCAAAATGTAATAGTTATGGCCAAACTATCTAAAACTCTAAACCAGAAAAGATCCTCAATGTGAATTATTCATTTAATTCAATATTATGTAAGGTTTAAGGCTAGGTCCTCAGAGTTGGTATTAGAGGTCGGTTTAGACAACTTTAGGAGTTAGGTTATTGTTAAATTAATATACATAAAGTAATTTATGTTAATATTGAAATCATATAGCATTTACTGATTACCATGTTGCTTCACCTAAGATATTTCTATGTTCAGAATGATTTTTCGTAGAGGAAATAAGGTAGCTATGTTGGGACGACATCCGGAGGAAGACAACCTTCTAAATCAGCAACCTGAGATGGTCGGAATCAAAACTGAACAGTTTGTTGCAGTGATTACATAGTTGACTCAGGATATAAATGGTGGTGGTATCAATGTACGAGATCATCCAGATCAACCATAGAGGAACATGTCAATAGTGGAGCATTTCATGAGGCAACATCCCCCATCATCCAGAAGATCATCTGAGCCTGTGCTAGAAGAAGGATGGATTAAAGCACTGGAGAAGATTTTCGATGTTATGGGTTGTTCAGAACATAAAAATGTTAGTCTTGTCGTTTACCGTTTTGAGGGTGAAGCTGATCAGTGGTATTCAATGATAAAAAATAGGAGGGATGGTGAGGATATTGATGCTCTTGCTTGGGATGAATTCAAAGGTATGTTTCTTGAGAAATATTTTCATATGGTGGTTTATCTTAGGATGGAAAAACAATTCCAGGATTTGAAGCAGGAGGATGACTCATTGTCTTCTTATAAAGAAAAATTCACTCGACTGGAAAGGTATGCCCCAAATTTAATACGATATCTTTATAGTAAAATCAATCGTTTTTTACTCAAGACTAAATCCATGATATCGAGGAGCATTATCCTCTTATGAGTTCAAAAGTTATGAAAAACTTTTTTTATGTGCAGAGAAGGTGGAAATGGAGTTTTCCAATGATCAAGTGTTCTTTGATAAATAATAGAATATGAGGTCAAGTTAGCATGAAAAGGGGAAGAATTCATCAAATAATCCTGGAGGTAAGAAAACTAAATATCCATCTTGTGATAAGTGTGGTAAAAAGCATCTTGGAGGATGTTTATCAAAGACTGTAAAGTGATTCTGGTGTGGTAAGTCTAGTCACATTGCTCATAAATGTAAGAAAGATGAACAAGTAGGCAATGAAAAGCCATCGATAAGATCTTTTATGTTTAATGAAATGGTTAATTGTGCAAATGAGTTTCTAGATAAGAACTCAACTGAGGGAAAGCAGCCAGACTACAAGCAGAAAGGGGTGGTGAAATACTTCACCACTACTACAACAGATGTTGGGCCATCGAATGAAGTAGTATCAGGTACATTGTTTATTTGTTTAGATTATGCCAATGTGATTTTTGATTCAGGTTCTACACACTCTATCATTTCTGAGAAGTTTTCTAGTAAATTTGGAATTCCATCTCATGATATGAATACTGAACTTATGGTAAAAACACCAGGAGGAAATGTTGAGACAAAAAAAATTATAAGAACCTTCATGTCCTTGTGTACAGAAAGAATCGACCAACAGACATTATTGTTTTGGCTCTAGTAGAGTTTAATGTCATTTTGGGTATGGATTGGATTCCCATTTATCATGATAAGATTGATTATAGAGCTAATGATGTTTCTTTCCAGAAAGATTTATAGTTTGTGTACAAGACTGAAACATTACTTTTGAAGAAAATATCAAGAATTTGGGATACTAGTAAAATATGGAAATGAATGTTACCTTGCACATATTGTTGAAAATAAAGGAACTGTTCATATTAATGATGTTCCAGTGGTAAATAAGTAACTTGATGTTTTTCATGATGATTTGCCTCGTATTATACCTGATCTGGAAGTTGAATTTACTGTTGACTTAGTTCCTCATGCTTAGCCGATTTCAAAACCCCCTTATCAAATGACTCATATTGAAGTTTTGGAGTTATAGAAGAAATTGAAGGAGTTATTAGATAAAGGTTTCATTCAACCTAGCACATCACCATGGGGTGCTCCTATATTTTCTATTAAAAAGAAATATGGTTCAATGATACTTTGCATTGATTATAGAGCATTGAATAACATCACTATTAAGAATAAGTATCATTTGCCTCATATCGATGATTTGTTTCATCAGATCCAGGGAGCTCATTATTTTTTGAAGATTAATTTGAGGTCAGGGTACCATCAGTTGAAAGTAAAGGAAGAAGACGTTCCGAAGACTATGTTTCATACTAGATATGGACATTATGAATTTATAGTTACGCCTTTTGGGTTAACCAATGAACCTATTATATTCATGGATCTTATGAATAGAATTTTCCATGAGTTCTTGGATAAGTGTTTTGTTGTCTTCATTGATGATATGTTGGATTATTCAAAAAGTAAAGATGAGCATGAAATTTATTTAAGGGTCATCTTGAAAACCATTAATGGAAAGAATCCTTATGGTAAATTCAGCAAGTGTGAGTTTTGGTTACAACAAATATTTTTCCTTGGTCACATTGTTTCAAAAAATGGCATAATTGTTGATCCTGCTAAAACAAAAGTTGTTGAATAATGGCCAAGACCAACAAATATAACCCAGATTCATTATTTTCTTGGTTTGGAAGGTTATTACAAGAGGATTGTTGAAAAATTTTCACGGTTATCTAGTCCAATGACTATGTTAACTTAAAAAGGTTTTATGTTTTTTTTTGGAAAAAATAATGTGATGACTTTTTTTAGGAATTGAAAAGGAGATTGCTAAATGCTCCAGTTTTGGCACTGCTTTCCAGAAATGGTGAGTTTGTTATCTACAGTTATGCTTCATTAAAAGTATTTGGTTTTGTCTTAATGCAGAATGATCAGGTAATTTCTTATGCTTCACGTCAGTTGAAACCACATTAGTTAAATTACCCTACACATGATTTGGAATTTGTTGCTGTTGTTTTCACTTTAAAAATTTGGAGGCATCATTTTTATGGAGTTAAGTGTGAAATATTTACTGATCAAAAAAGTTTGAGGGATATATTTACTCAAAAAAATTTAACATGAGACATAGGAGATGGTTGGAATTAACCAAGGATTATGATTGCACGGTCCATTACCATCTGGGAAAGAAAATAAAGTGGATGATGCTTCGAGTCGAAAAAGTAAGGCTTCATTAACCATGTTACGTTTGGAACAAGATCCATTGGTTTTTGATTTGATGAACATTATCATAGAAGTTGTTGGTGCAGGAAATTCTTCTGTTTTGTTTCAGGTGTCAGTGAGATCATCTCTATCAGATAGAATAAAGAAAGCGCAAAAGGAAGACAGTGAGTTTCAGAAAAAGGTAGAGTTGGTTCAGAAGGGTAAGTTTCCATATTTTAATGTTGACAATCATTATGTTTTGAGGTTTGGAAGGAGATTTTGTGTACCTTGTGATTCACAGTTGAAGAATGGGTTGTTATGTGAAGCTCATAGTTATCTGTTTTCAGTACATCCTGGCAGTACTAAGATATACAAAGATCTCCATGAGTATTACTGGTTTGATGAAATGAAAAGCGATATTGCTGATTTCACTGTGAAGTGTTTGACTTGTCAACAGGTTATAATAGAGCGGCAGTTACCGAAAGGGATGCTCTGGCCTCTACCGGTGCCAGAGTGGAAATGGGAAAATATATCCATGTACTTCATTGTGGGATTAACAAAGAAATCTCGAGTTTATAATGAAATCTGGGTTATAGTTGATCGATTGACCAAATCTGCTCATTTCCTTACTATTCGAGAAACTTTGTCTCTAGGCCAACTTGCTCGGTTGTATTTTAATGAGATAGTTAGGTTTCATGGTGTTCCCCTCTCCATTGTATATGATCGTGATCCCAGGTCTACTTATAACTTTTAGAAAGGCCATCACATGACTTTGATTACTGTATTAAATTTTAGTACAACTTTTCATCCTAAATCTGATGGGAAATCAGAACGAACTATTCAGACCTTTGAGGATATGCTACGTGCTTGTTCACTGGATTATTAGGGATGTTGGGACCAACATCTTTCTTTGGTTGAATTTTCATAAATAACAGCTCTCATTCTAGTATACAGATGGCACCATTTGAGGCATTATTTGGAAAGTGTTGTCGAACTCCAGCTTTTGCGGATGAAGTAGGTGAATGGATGATGATGGGACCAGAATTGGTAGAAGAAATGGCAGAGAAATTTCAGTTGATTTAAAATCAATTGAGAACAGCTCAGAGTAGACAAAAAAGTTTTGTAGATAACTGGAGGAAGAATATTTTTTTGAGGTAGGTGATCATGTCTTTCTCAAAGTTTCACCATGGAAAAGTGTGATGCGTTTTGGTAAGAAGGGAAATTCGAGTCCGCCGTTCATTAGACCTTATGAAATTCTGGAGAAAGTTGGATCAGTATCATACAGAGTGGCTTTACCTCTAAGTTTATCTTAGGTACACAATGTTTTTCATGTTTTGATGTTGAGAAGGTATATACCAAATCCATCTCATGTTTTGAGCACAGAGGTAGTTAGTTGGAAGAGAATCTCTCTTATGAAGAATAACCAGTCCTGATTCTTGATCGTAGAGAGAAAGTGTTTCGGAATAAGGTAATTCACTAGGTAACAATTTTTTGGAAAACCCATATGGTTGAAAAGGGAACGTGGAAATCTGAAAATGCTATGTGGGATAAATACCCCCACTTATTTTGATAAGTGAATAGAAATTGCGAGGATGCAATTTCCAAAAGTGGGGAATGATGTAACATCCCAAGTAAATGAAGAATAAGACATATTTCATATTTATTAATATTTGTGAATTAAATATTAATTTTACTTTAAAGGGGTTTCTATGTTTGATAGAGTACCCGATACGCAACAACAGGTGTCTTTGAAATCTTACGTTGCACACTAATAATATAATATTATTATCTTAAATGGTAGTTAACTCCTAGCCATTATATTGGCGGGAATAAACAAAACTAACTACAATATTATTATAAAAGTTTGTTAAATATATTAACATTTATCCAATAAAATTTAGAGGCTTAAAATGTGAATGAATCTAATTTTAAGCATAATTTACATTTAAAGGAAAATTTACGCCTTTTAATGGAGCACCCACTTTAAATATACTTTTTGTCATTTTTATATTTTCTATTTGACTAAATAAAATTCTTCTTTGATTTGGGACATCAAATTTTACTTTGGATAATTTTTTGGTATTTTTCGGATAATGTTCATTTTTTAATGAATAGTGAAAAATACTATATTTTTTATTCAAATGTGCCTTTTAGTATAATTTATTTATATGGTTTTATTATAATTTTAGTTGGTTTTAAAGTAAAATTAAAATATATTTTTACCATTTAATCTAATGTTGGTCATTGAAATTAATTTACCTTTGAAATTTGACATAAACAAGTGTCAATCATTTGATATTTATTGTTTCTCAAAAACATGCTATTTTTTTGATAACGGGAATTAATTTTAAAATTAATTAATTCTACTTCTATATTTTGAATTTGGTAAACAGAAATCATTTTTGAATTTGGAATATCAAATATATCTTAGGCTGAAGTTTTGGTATTTTTCTGAAAAATTTCAACTTTTGATGAATAGTGAAACCACTTAGTGGTAGTTAAAAAACCAACTTTTTCATTTAAATGAAATTTTACAACTTCTGTGAATTGAATTTCAAAAATCCAACATACATGGTTTTTATCAAGATGTATAATGTTGTTCATTAAGATGAAAATAATTTTTGGTGAATAGTAACTTTTGAATTTTATTTACCGCGGTTAAAGGCCAAATAGGGTAATTCAAGGTAAAAAGAATATTATAATAATTCACAATTAACTTAACACTTTTCAAAACCATATTGGTTGAGTCATTAACTACCATGGGAATCATTGGGTCTATTTTGGGACCCCTATGAGCCACATGGGAGTGATAATGACAATTTAGATTAATTAACTTAAAGTAAAGGCAAAAATGAAAAAAGAAAATATCTTTTAGTAAATTAATTTTTAGATAGAGATATATAAATTATCTTTTACACTATATATATTCATTGGAATTATAAAACTAATTAAAACATGATGGTATTTTTTTTATAATTTTTAGACATTGAATAAATTAAATTATTTATGACACAATAATGATGCAATGCTTACCACATTAATAAATGATTTAAATAAATATGATTATAATGATTATAATATTATCCAAAACATGTCCAATTTTTATTCGATGATTTTTTTTCGACCATGAGTCATATTATCTTCATCATTAATGATTTTTGGACCTTTTTATATAGAAGATATGTTTATAATAAAATAATAGTTTCACACTTTCCATAAGAGTACCTCCTCCCCCCTTATAAAAGAAGACCACTTCTAACCAATTCCTCACACCTCTTAAGCCATTTTGATCATCCAACCTCTACCCAATTTATCTACTTACATCCCTTTCCTCCCCCTAGAAGCCTTACCATAGGCAGAAGGCACTTCGAAAAGTCCTTTTGGTTCAAACCAAAGGAAGTTACCCAAATTAAAGGTAACGGTTTATCATAAATTGTTTTCTTTTATTTTTCTTCTCTAACCCCTATACTCATTTTATTCCTTTATTTTATAATAACACCAGTATCCTAAATATACTATGATGTTGCAATGATAAGGATTCGAACTACACCTACACACAACTCAATCTAATGGATGAAGAACATAATGTTTCTGTGGATGGAAAACTAAAGCCTCACGAAATGATGATTGTTCAATTATCTCCTACCACCTCTCGTGGTGGCCATTATGATGAAACTGTATTTATATATGATATATATTATGTTTATGTTTTCTTTATGCTTATGTATTTTCGATTTATAGCATGCCTTTATAGTTTCAATTATGGGTAAACGCAATAATCTCATTAGAGGAAGTGCGGACTACCGCCCCCTCAAAGTGATTTGACTTTTTCATACCATATGTGGTACGTAAAAAGGAAATATTTTGATGATATTATATATGATACAATAATGGAATTATAATACTACTATGTATCATTATGTTTTAATTTTATTAAATATGAAATAGTAATGGAAGTAGTGTTCATGCGAACGTATGGCTTTTCCGTCTTCATGAACAGTGCATTTAATTTCCTACCTCTAAATTTTATGTACTATTATAAATACATGTATATACTGGATATATATGATATATATGATATCTAAATCATGAATATAATTCTGGATATAATAGACTATTGACCACATGGAGAAGTTCAACTTATAAGAAGTCCATTTTTGACTCAAGTACCAAATATCGACAAAACGAACATTATTAACTTAAATGAGTACATAATGTTTAGAACATGGTAATAAGTGATATAAAAAAGAATAATAAACATGAAAAAGGTTCTTAAGCAAGTAGAAATTCACTTTAGTTTATTATTCAGGAGATTAAAGAATGATCGATTCCAGTCGGACACGAGGTAAGGGACTTCGTCTCAATCTCCTTTAATTGAGGCTTGTGTAGATAATATATACACCGTCTTATTTCACACGATGTATAGTAAAACCATTTGACTTTTACTTTCATTCAAAGGAAATAATTTTCTATAAATAATTTTACTAAATGAAAAATAAAATGTTTTTAACTTTTTCGGCGACAATGACCTCTCCACCGCCATAATCGTCATTTGGATTCCTCTATAAGCCTTAATGTTTTCTAAAATGAAAATGAAATCCCTTATTCTGTTTTTGGGTGTTTTGATATTGAAAATGGTTTTTGAAATGTATTGAGTATTTCAATATGTTTATATTATTTCTTGTTATTGAAAATAAAATGTTATTAGCGAAATGTTTATATTTGCAATATTTTATGTGTTATGATTTTATAATAGTACATGGACATTTGACGAGTGGTTATGTGATAAACCAAATGACGGGTGGTACTGTGAATATAAGGATGGGTGGTTACATTATAACCTACAATTCATTGGGTATGTAATTAGTCTGTATGGCTATTCCATTTAGTGATATGTGTGGATGTCGACCGTATGGTTATTACATTTATGTATGTTTATGTCCCAATTTACCTTTATATGTTATGTGGGTTTTCTGGTAATCTTTTGGTTACAAAACGGTAAGTAATTATCTTTTATTTAGTGAAGAGTATATACTACTTTATAATGGTGAAATTTATTACTTGTGTTTAAGTATTCATGGTTTACTTGTTGTGTTGAAAAACTAACTGTTTTGTTTCTTTGTGAATCCCTTACTGAGCTTTTTATTCTCATCCCATGTTTTGAAATGTTTTTCACAGGACATAAAGTTGAATAGGGTCAATGATGGGATCAAGGAAAAGTCATGTAGTCTAAAACATGGAACTAGACATGAATCTTTTTTTAAGAGTTAATCTTTTGTAAAAAAAATAGAAACTGAGTAGAAGTGTCTACATTATAATATTTTGAAATGTAATAGTTAGGTCCAAACTCTATAATACTAAAACCTGAAAATATCCTCAACGTGAATTATTGATTTAATTCAATATTATCTATGGTTTAATTCCAGGTCCTTATCATAAATATTCCATGTCTTGGCCTTTTATTGCTTTATGAGGCACAAAATGGACATCGAACTATTGTAAAATAACTCCCCATTGTTCCAAGCACACTATAAGAATATGATGACTGAGGATAAATGTAACACCATGAGATTTTATTAGATTTATTATTTTTAATTTCTTTCTTATCATCTATTGTACGCTACACCAAGATTATCTTGCATTATACAAAAGATCGTTTTAGCTTGCAGTATACGCAACACTATTCTTTGATCATGTTACACACAATTTCATGTTCGTTTGAAAGTAGTTATTCTACGCAACATAGAGTGTGTGTATATATATATATATTCAATGTATAAATTAAATATGGTTGTATTTCGTTATACGCAACAATAAAAGATTATTTCAATACACGCAACCCTGACTTGGCTTACATTACACTAAATCGCGACCTTTCACGATAGCATGTGTTGTACACAATATCGAGTTTCACTAAACAACGATATGTTATATAATCTAGCCACTATGAATAGTAATACCCACTTTTTAAAATGTTTTAAAATTTTATTTATCAAAATGGACTTCATTTGTGGATTCAGAATATCAAAATTAGCCTACGGTGAATTTTTTGTATTTTTTTGTAAACATTCAATTTTTGATGAATAGTGAAAACACTGTGTTACTATATAAAAATCAACATTTTATTTAAATAATTATTTATTTTATTTAAATTTATTTTACGTCAAAATCGTTACATAATACCTATATATGTTCAATGTAATTCATTGGAGTCATTTTATAATAATTTTAGATATACAAAATATTTATTGAACTTTTCACCATCTTTTACCCACCTCTTATGAGAAATTGAAAATTTACATAAAACATAATTTTACCACATCTGTGAGTGTAATTTTGAAAATATGAGGGACATGGTTAATATCAAGGAGTAAAATGTAGTTCAATAAGATAAAAATAATTTTTGGTGAATAATAACTTTTTACTTTTATTTACCACAGTTAAAAGTAAATAGGGTAATTAAGGGTAAAAAAGATATTATTATTACCCTGACACATGTCTTAATTCTATTGGATAAGTTTAATTCGACAAAAATCAACCTTAGGAATAAAATATTACCCTTTAGATGCACTTATATTAGATTAGGAAATTTATTATTATTAAAGAGTGAAAATAGTTAAAACCAACATTTAATAACTAACAATTTTAATTTAGGGTTATACATAAGATAAATTCAACTATAAATATTCATTATAAATATATAAATATTTACTACCTAATGGTAGTTTATTTATAATTTTTAGAAATTAAATAATTTTATTTATTTATGACACAATGGTGACGTAGTAATTACCTAAATAATGAAATATTAAAATAATTGATATTATAAATACCCAAATAAATGTAATTTTATACTTTTTATGAATTACACTAATTTTATAGGTTAATATGACATGTTAGTATTGATTTAATTACCTTTTTTCTAACTAAACATGGTGTTACGATTTTCACAAAAATCAAGTACCAAATAGTGTCAAAATTGACATTAAATAGTTTTTTAAACAAATATTATATTGTTAATTGTTATTTTATTCCTAAAAATCAATGGTTCGGCCAAATAACTTATATAATAATATATATATTAATAATGAACCACTTGGGGTTCTTTTGGCTTGTTATAGTAAATTTATTATCCATATAGTGTAAGAAAACAAAATGACACTATAAAAGTTAAATTATTTAACTTAGAGTTAAATCAAAATGATAAGGTTAAAATAGTAACCTAAACTTGTCTAAATCCTATAGGTTGAGAGTATTTCGACCCATACCCACCATATCTTTGAAATAAATCAATTTTTATCCATTAAAAATCGAATATGACTTTATTATAAATTAATTATTTAAGTTTCTCCAAAGGTGCCCCTCTCCTCCCTTATAAAAAGGGCACCCCTTCCCTCTTCTCTTCACACCCTTTTGAGCCTTTAAGCTTGGCCAAACCCTGACTATTTCTCTTCTCCACTTCCATAGAAACATTATTTAGGTTTTAGTCTTCTCAAAATACCATCTCTACTTCTTTAAGAGGAAGCTTAAAGGAGGTGTGTTGAAGAAGAGGTAATCTCTTCTTCCGATTCTATCAAGTTTCTTTCTTCTTCTACGTATTCTTCATTAGTTGTCTCAATATAAAGTAATAACCTCATTATTAATTATATACTTATATTTTATTATAAATTTGAAACAACCCTATTTCACCTTCTATCCATCCTGCGGAAAACGAAATCACCGCGCGTTCGTACGTACGGAATACCGTCTCCACACTATGGTGTAATCTGTTTACGGCCAGCCCTTTACTTGGATGGGTATAATGGTGTAAATAAATAACTATATATGATTATTGTAAAGTTATTTTGATTCCAAAATATTATAAAAACACTTAAATTCAATTTCACGATCATGGGAATGATATCATCGCTCGTGCGTACGTACAGACTACCATCTCCACGGCGCGATGAAATTCATTCTCCATGTTAACCATTCATGAATGATTAAAAAGTATATATAATGAATAATAATGAAATATATTACATAATAATGATACTGGATTTATGTATATATATCATTATGTCATCTACTTAATTCCATTCAATTCAATAAGGAAACGAAAACAGCATTCTTGCGTATGTATGACCTACCATCTCCATGAATAGTGTATTTCATTTCATTTATTGATCTATCATATATATATGTATATGCCGAATATATATTATATATATAAATCATGTTTTAAATTCTTTAATTAATTAAATCATGATATAATTAATTATAAGAACAACAAGTCGAAACACGTATGATAAATGAAACGATTTTAGCCAAAACACTGCTTTAGCATAGAATTCAGAAAAGAACGGGTAATATAAAGTCATAAGTGAACCATATATGATATAATACCAATGAATATGAATCTTTAATAATTCAATGACATTATTTAAATCATTATACATGAGGTTCAGATACGTATGAAGCATATCAGACCTAAGGTTAGGGATAACTATTCCAATCTCCTTCTTATCTGAGATTGTTTATTCGTAAGTATTTACTGGGGTTATTGTTACCATCCATGTCCATGTTTTCTAAAAAACATTTCAGGTACATTTAATGTCCTTTTTATCCATTTTTTTATTTTACAACATGTTACACAAGGAATCTTACTTTTGTTTACCACACGAGGAACTTTTTGACTTTTTCGACAAAAGTACGAGGAGGATGTTATTTTTAACTTATACGGCGTGAACGGATTTTCAAGGTTTCATAAAACCTAATTTTCATGAAGCATACACTACAATATTGCATCATTATTTCCAAAAAAACCCTTTTATTTAAAAATTTCATGGCATTTTGTAAAAAGAAAATGATTTTGAAGAAGAAAGGATATTTTCCTCAAGAATTCATTTCAAGTGTTTTATCAAAACAATTTTCCTTTTAAAATGACATTATTTAATATGTTTATGTTTTATGTATAATGTCTCCATTATTTACAAGGTTTTACTCTTATTATGATGAAATGATATCCATTTTTTTATAATGATTTTGTTATGATGGCATGATGTTTATGAATCACATTCTATTACATGGGTTATGCTATGATGTATGATTTTGTGATTTTGTGGCACACGAAAGAAATATTTCATTATGAGATGGGTGGGAGCTATATCTCCATCCAATGCATTGGGTAAAGATTTATATCTCATGATATAGACATGGATGGAATGGTAAGTTAATCCAGTTCAGTGATACAGGACTGGAACGAGGAGTAAACTTGATTCTGAAAGGATCTTTTTCCACTAAGATGGTATTGGTAGCAATGCCTTGGCTACTATGGAAATCACATCATGTGATTAATGGTTGCCACAATTACATGATTTATTCCCATTCTATTTTACATTGATTTATGTTCCTTTATGATATATTCCTTACGTACTTCCAAGATTTATGTCTTTTGTCAAGATTATGATGTTTAGATTTTATGTTCATGTTTTTGCATTAAAATGTTTTTAGATTGCTTTAGTTTTTCTATGTTTACCCATACCGAGCATTTGAGCCCAACATTTTTATGTATTATTTTCCCCAAGATATGAAGAAAAGTTTTAGGTAAGAAAACAAAAGCGGAAGATCTTTATGGGAGATGTTGAAGATCTTTCACTGGGATTAGAAGATCATGATCCGAGTTTCAAAAGACACTAAAATATTACGGTCCTTGTGTGTTTGTTTTTGTTATGTATTAATTATTACATAAAAGTAATGTAATGTCCATGTAAGTTAAGATTTGGGTCTCTATAGTTGGTATCAGAGGAAAGGTTTAGTCATCCTCTGGAAACTAGGATGCGATAACTTTAGTGAGACCCCTAGAGATATTTCTAAGGTATGTTTGGGGATGTCCCTATGGTTAAGTATAATTATATGTTATAGTCCTAGATTTATGGTAACAATAATATAATTAAACCTAAGATGTTAGATATTTAAGGTACTCCCTCTTTATTATGTTGTTTTCCTAGCCTGATTTTTGCCTCCCACACTGTTCTTTTTGGGTTTTAGACAATGGCTGGAACCCGAAGGAACCGTGTTGATCAATGTTATGGAAAATGCAATGATTGTCCTCCCGAGAAACAAAATTTGAAGGGAGATGGAGTGAAAAATCTTATTTCTATACTTACACAAGCTATGAATCATTCTAGATTTCTAAATGATCAGATAAGGGAATAATATTCTATTGAGTCATTCATGAGGCAACGCCCACCATCTTTCGATGGGTCTTCTGATCCACTTGTTGTTGAACAATGGATCATTACCATTGAAAAGATATTTTCCATACTTTGCTGTTTAGAACATGAAAATGTCATTTTAGCTGTTTACCATTTAGAATGTGAAGAAGACCAGTGGTGGACTCTAATTAAGAATACAAGGTCCCAATATGAAATTGAATCCATTGAATGGGACGAGTTCAAGAACTTGTTTTTCAGTATGTACTTCCATCGTATTCTTCAAACAAAGATGAAAAATGAGTTCATTGAGCTTAAGCAGAAGGATGATGAATCTGTTGGTATATACGAAGGGAATTTTACAAGACTTGCAAGGTAGGCATCTGGCTTTATCATCAAACCTGAAAGTAAAGTTGATCGATTCTTAAGTGGCTTAAAACCAAGTCTTTGAAGGGATGTAGCAATAAGAGACTTCAGTAGCTATGAATAAATTGTGCGTTGTGCTATAAATGTAGAACTGGAAGTTAGTGCAACATATCTATATAATGGTTTTGACAAGAAATGAAAGATGGAGTTCAAGAAGAAACCTCATAACAATGGTGAAAAGAAGGTGAATGTTTCATTATGCCCAAAGTGCGGAAGGAATCACGGTGGAGATTGTCTAAAAGGTACTAGAAAATGTTTCAAGTGTGGAAAAGAAGTTCATCAAGCAGCTGAGTGCCGAAGTTATGGGAAAAAGGTTTCTAATGACATGAATAGAGAAAAGACTACAGAGAATGCTTCTCCAACACTTCAATGCTTCAAGTGCAAGGGAATGGGGAATTATGCTAATCAATGCCATAATCTAATGGTTAATGATGATCGACGTGCGCATCCTCTTAAGGTAAAGGACAAAGGGAAGTCACATGTGTTCACTATTGGTGAGGTTGAGTATGAAAATGATGTAGTGGAATGATTATGTGTTTATGAAATGGGATTCCAAAATAATGATGTGGAATCTAATTTATAATAATGTGGAATATTGTAATATTTATGTATTGGTTTATTATGGTTTTCAATAATTATATGGTATCGGTAACCATGAAAAGTAAATCATATATTTTGGAAAGAAGATGAAATGTGCATAATGAAGGGATAAGGAGAAAATAATATGTTTGATGGTATTCATGAGCTCATGATTGGTATAAGGACAAATTTATATCATGGATTGAGTATATAAAAATTTTGGGATTTTGGTATGTGGAAAGTGTTAAATTTTGACAGAATTCATCTTTTCACAAAGAGTCAGTGGGTATTCATTTTCAAGAGAATACAAGATTAAGGTATTCACATGTTTGTAATTTGACCAAAAAGATATATCGTATGATATATATAGGATAAATGATGGTATTCACATGATCGACAGATGACATTTCTAGTAATTGTTTTATTTATACTATGAGCTTGGATAGAAGTATTTTGGATAAGCCTAAAGATTGTAATGGATTATGTTTGACATAAGTCAGTATTATTTAAGGCTAGAACTTTTTTCGATATTATTTATGGAATTTTATGATAATGTAGTTTTAGAAAAAGGGAAACCTACAGGACGAGAAACAACCCGACGTGTCAGACAATACTGTGGGAATTGAACCCACAACCGAAGTGCGACATGCCTTTATCACCTACAACTGGCCATCAAGAATCCCTCATTAGTAGAAACTAGTTTATTTTTATTAAGAGCTATGATAGATGAAGTATAAGTCCATTTTTGGAACCATATACAATTAATCTCACCATAAGATGGACTTATAACTTTTTATAACCTTTTGTTTGAGATAGATGGAATGACCCATCATTCTATCACATGATCTGCTAACACATCACGAATGACAAATTCAACTTTATTTCTTTATGAGATAATGTGGAAATTTTCCAAGGAACAAACAACGGTGAGATTGTACCAAAATCAAGATTTTATTTCTTCTAATTTCAGTTTCATCAACTTTAGGTAAACGATCTTGAAAACCAAGAATGTTGTCCTAGTGCCCTTATATCTGATGAATTAGATTGTACCCTAGATCATCACAAATTTATGGCTTTGTGACTATTGGATTTATCATATCCATGTCCTCTACCACTCTCCATTAGAACTTGATGGATAGATTTCTCTTCTATATCCATATTTTCACTAATGTTATCCTATGTGGAAACCCAATGATTATTTAATTTGGGAAATTCATAAGTTTCACACTTTAGTTTTTAAAGATAAGTTTTGGTATTCCTTTTTACAATGTGGGATTCTATTAATGAAACTCTCATGCAATAATCCATTTATAACCCTGGTGAATTTCGAGGGTGAAATTCATTTTAACGGGGGTAGAATGTAACACACCGAGATTTTATGAGATTTATTATTTTTAATTTCATTCATATCTTCTGTGTTACGCTACACCAAGATTATATTTCCCTATACACAATATCATATTTGCTTGTAGTATATGCTACACTAATCTTGGATAACGTTACACACAATTTAAAGTTCATTTGATAGTAGTTATTCTATGCAAAATTGAGTGTATATATATATATATATTCAATGTATAAATAAAATATAGTTGGAATCTGTTATACGCAACAACGAAAAAGTATTTTAATACACACAACCCTGTCTTCGCTTATATGACATGAAATCGCGACCTTTCACGATAGCGTGTGTTGTATGCAATACTGAGTTTCACTAAACAATGATATGTTATATAAAATAGCTGTTATGAATAGTAATGCCCACTTTTTGAAATTTTCAAAATTTTATTTTTCAAAATGGACTTCATTTTTGGATTTGGAATATCTAAATTAGCCTATAGTGTTTTTTTTTATTTTTCTGAAAACATTCAATTTTGTATGAATAGGTAAAACACCGGGTTACTATTTAAAAATCACCTTTTTATTTAAATAATTATTTATTTTATTTAAATTTATTTTAGGTCAAAATTTATACTTATTACCTATATATGTTCAATGTAATTAATTGGAGTAATTTTATAATAATTATAGATATACAATATTTTTATTGAACTTTTCACCGTCTTTTACCCACCTCCTAAGAGAATTTGAAAATTTACATAAAACATAATTTTACCACTTATATGTGTGGAATTTTGAAAATCCTAGAGACACGTTTAATATCAAGTAGTAAAATGTGGTTCAATAAGATAAAAATGATTTTTGGTGAATAGTAACTTTTTTCTTTTTTTACCACGGTTAAAATTAAATACGGTAATTAAGGGTAAAAATGTTATTATTATTACCCTAACACATGTCATAATTCTATTGTATAAGTTTAATTCGACCAAAAACAACCTTATGAATAATATATTACCCTTTAGGTCCACTTGGATTAGATTAGGACATTTATTATTATTATTAAAGAGTGAAAATAGTTAAAATCAAAGTTTAATAAATATATCATTTTTAATATAGGGCTATACATAAGATAAATTCGACTATAAATATTAATTATAAAGATAAAAATATTTTCTACCTAATGGTATTTTATTTATAATTTTCAGACATTAAATAAATTAATTTATTTATGTCACAATGGTGATGCAGTAATTAGCTAAATAATGAAATATTCAAATAATTGATATTATAAATACAAAAATAAATGTAATTTGAGAACTTTTATGAATTCCACTAATTTTATAAGTTAATAATACATTTTAGTATTTATTTATTTAATTTTTTATAACTAATCATGGTGTTATGATTTTCACAAAAATCATGTACCAAATAGTGTCAAAATTGACATAAAATAGTATTTAGAACAAATATTATATTATTAATTGTTATTTTATTCCTAAAAATCTATAGTTTGGCCGAATTACTTAGATAAAGATATATATTAATAAGGAACCACTCGGGGATCGTTTGTCTTGTTATAGTATGTTTATTAACCATATAGTGTAAGAAACCAAAAAGACATGGTAAAAGTTAAATTATTTAACTTAGAGTTAAATCTAAATGATAAGGTTAAAATAGAAACCTAAACTTGTATAAATCCTATTGGTTGAGAGGATTTAGACTCATACCCACCTTATCTTATAAATTAATCAATTTGGAGCTATTAAAAACCGAATATAACTTTATTATAAAATAATATTTTATGTTTTTCCAAAGGTGCCCCTCTCCCCCTTATAAAAAGGGAACCCCTTCCCTCTTTTCTTCACACCCTTTTGAGCCTTGAATCTCGGCCAAAATCTGCCCATTTCTATTCTCCACTACCCTAGAAACATTCTGGAGGTTTTTTTCTCAAAAGACCAACTCTACTTCCTTAAGAGGAATCTTAAAAGAGGTGCGTCAATGAAGAGGTAATCTCTTCTTTTGATTTTCTCAAGTTTCTTTCTTCTTCTACATCTTCTTATTTAGTTGCCTCATTATAAAGTAATAACATCATTATTAATTATATACTTTTATGTTATTATAAATATGAAACAACCATATTTCACATTCTATCCATCCTACGGAAAACGAAATCACCGCGCGTGCTTACGTACGGAATATAGTCTCCACGTCGTGGTGTAATCTGTTTTTGACCACCACCTTTCTTGGATGGGTATAATGGTGTAAATAAATATATATATATATAATTATTGTAATGTTTTATTGATTCTGAAATTGTATACATAAACATCTATACAATTCCACGATCATTGGAATGATATCATCGCTTGTGCGTACGTACGGACTACTGTCTCCACGACGTGATGAGATTCATTCTCCATGTTATCCATTCATGAATGATTATAAAGTATATATAATTAATAATAATGAAATATATGACATAATAATGATACTGGATTTATGTATATATATATGTATGTCATCTACTTAATTCCATTGAATTCAATAAGGAAACGAATACAGCGTTCATGCATACGTACAGCCTACTATCTCCATGAACGGTGTATTTCATTCCATTTATTGATCTATAATATATATATTTATATGATGAATATATATTATATATATAAATCATGTTTTAAATTCATGATTTATGTAAATTTGGATATAAGTAATAATAATAAAAACAAGTCGAAACACGTATGTTAAATGAAACGATTTTACCCAAAACGCCTCTTTAACATGGAATTTACAAAAGAACGGGTAATATAATGTCCTAAGTGAACCATATATGATATCACATCAATGAATATGATTTTGTAACAAGTCAATGACATTATTTAATTCATTATACATGAGTTTTGGATACGTACGAAGCATATTGGACCTAAGGTAAGGGATAACTATTCCAATCTAGTTCTTATCTGATATTGTTTATTCATAAGTATTTACTGGGGTTATTATTATCATCCATGTCCATGTTTTCTAAAACAATTTCATGTATGGTTAATATCCTTTTTACCTATTTTTTAATTTTACCACATGTTATGAAAGGAATCTTACTTTTGATTACCGCATGAGAAATGTTTTGACTTTTCTGACAAAAGTACGAGGATACTATTTTTTTAACTTATACGGCATGAACATATTTTTACAAATTCATAAAGACTCATTTTCATGAATCTGAATCTAATAGATTTCAGGGTTATTTTCAACAATACTTTTTTTTAAAAAGTTCATGGAATTTTGTAGAAAGAAAATGATTTTGAAGAAGAAAGGATATTTTCCTCATGAATTAATTTCAAGTGTTTTATCAAAAACTATTTTCCATCTAAAATGACATTATTTAATATGTTTATGTTTTAAGTATAATGTCTCTATTATTTAAAAGGTTTTATTCTTCTTATGATGAAATGATATCCATTTTTTATATAGATTATGTTATGATGGCATGATGTTTTAGAATCCCATTCTATTACATGGGTTATGCTATGATGTATGATTTATGATTTTGTGGAACACGAAAGAATGCTTTAATTATGAGATGGGTGGGACCTATATCTCCATCTAATTCATTGCGTAAAAATTTATATCTCATGAGATAGACATGGCTAGAACTGTAAGTTAATCCTGTTCAGTGATACATGACTGGAATGGGGAGCGAACTCGATTCAGAAAGGGACTTTTTCCACTAAGAGGGTCTTGGTATCAATGTCTTGGCTACTATGGAAATCATATCATGTGCTTAATGTTTTCCACAATTACATGATTTATTCCCCTTCTATTTTATCATGATTTATGTTTGGTTATGATATATTCCTTACATACTTCCATGATTTATGTCTTTGCTCAAGATTTTGATGTTTAGATTTTATGTTCATGTTTTTGCATTCAAATGTTTATGGATTGTTTTATGTTTTCTATGATAACCCTTACTGAGCATTTGAGATCACCAATTATATGTTTTCTTTTCCCCAGGATTTAAAGAAAGGTTTTAGGTAAGAAATCAAATGGGTAAGATCTTTATGGGAGATGTTGAAGATATTTCACCGCGATTAGAAGATTATGATCTGAGTTTCCAAAGACACTAAACTATTATGGTCCTTGTGTGTTTTTTTGTTATGTATTAAGTATTCTTCCAAAGTAATGTAATTTCCATGTATGTCAAGATTTGGGTCTCTAAAATAAATTTAAGTGGTTATTGTGAGATGAAAGTGAACCTCTTTATGTTGTAGGTAGTGCATCAACATCTGAACTAAACATATTAATGCTAGGAGGAACTTCTCGAAACATGAATACTGAGTTACTAGGTTAAGCATAGTTCTACTATGAGAGTAAAGGCTAATTCAATTCCCAGTATCATTCTTTTTGTCCATGAAGGAACCTAATGATCACTCTATAACTAACACATAGGGAATAAGTGGATTTATTTCAAAATGATGAATTAATACATGTAGACTCAAGAGATATTTCATGTGGTTATAAAATTCATCTTGGTAGTCTTTGGTCTACTAATAAGTTACTCCCTTATTCATTAATCTGGTGGAGGGTAAACACTTTCCTACCAAATTGGCGATAATGTGTGAAAAATTGGCCAAGTTTCCTTGATATCCTATTAATTATTTCAAAAATTGAGGGGGTGAAATTATAAGGATTTAATTTTTTTCTTAGGATCAACCTTTATGCCATGGAGTAAAATGATGCTGATTAAATTTTCTGAGGTAACTCTAAAAGCACATTTCAAGGGATCAACCTTCAAATTATATTGCGGATGTTTTCTGAATATGATCTCTAGATCATCTATTTGACCAGACAGTTGATTGGATTAAACCACTTGATCTACCAGAAAAAATTAGAGAAATTTTCCTATGAAGTGATTGAAGATACGGTGTATGGAACATTGATACATTGCACCAAAATTCATTAATACAAAGGGCATTACATGATGGAAAAACTCACCTAGTGGGTATCTAAAGGATGTAGAATCCATATCCTCTAGGACCATTTGGATTTGAATGTTCCCAGAGTAGCCATCCATGATATATAGAGATTCATACCTAGTTTTCACATCAATTAAATGTTCTATGATCAGATATGGATAATAATTTATAGGAAAATTCTGGTAGATATATATGAAATCAGTGAAAACTCTAATTTTTTCATTTTTCATTGTCACTAGAACAGTGTTGGTTAGCCATTTGGGATATTGCACCACCCTAAAAATGTTAAATTCGATAAGATTTTTGACTTCAGCTTTGATTTTAAGGGCATGATTTGGGTGTGTTCTTCATTCTGGATGCTAGAATCATCTATATTATTCCAGAAAACATCAATGATGAGTGGATACATCGAGATTAAGGTCTATAATTTCTTTATATATCAATGAAAATATATCTTGATGTTTTATATCAAATTAATTATACAACATTTTCTATTCAAAAGTCATGGTCATAGTAAATAGAGTGGGATGTCGATCTTCTTCTATACACTGATTTATTTCTCTGAGCTCATCCACATTGTTAGAGATGTCTTCCACAAATGGTGGAGGAGATTTCTTGAGATCAAGTTCTTCATATTCTTCTTATGTGTCACTTCTTCTATTTATACATGTATATTCAGTGATGAGGAAAAACTTCTAGATCTTGGGATGGAGTTAGTATTTGAACATCATATAGAAGAGGAAAACATTTTGGACCATACTGATGTTGAATGTTCTTAAATGAGCATTGAAGAGAAGATTATGTGTTGGGGATCAACGTACTTATCTTTATTATTGTGATGAAATCTTCTATAATATTTTATTGAGAAAATACTTTCTGATGTTTGGTTGATGAAAGGACGACATCTCCTTTTAAGCATTCACCACTGATCTGGAAATCAATATTTTCACTCATTTTTTCAGGCTTAATTATAGAAATTGAAATTATGGAAGTCACCTTTATTGTTCTTTGATTTGGTTTTATCCTTTCAATTTTATTGATCTACAATACATAATCTATACTATTATGTTTTAATGGGTTAGCATGTATCTTTTCCAAGACATACAAAGCATTGATTCTTGTTACATTTTTTTCAATGGACCTCGATCCCTTTGTGTTGTAAAATATTTCTTCAATATAATATGTTTAAAACATTTAGAACAAGGCCTTGTCACCATAAAATGTACCAATTTTTTCATTTAATTAGTACATGAGACATTGGTGATATGAAGAAGGGATGTATGCATGCTGATGTCACCAATTCCTTCTAAGAAGAATGTTTTCTGGTGGAAAACCATTAAATCTAAATTAGATATTAGATCTCTAAATTATTTTATATGTGTAATCTCACCTAGAGGTTCTTTTTCATTATTTTCATAACCATTCAAGATTGAGTTGGAAAGAGATAGGTCAGATTCAGTGAGGCCCAATTGATGAAGTGTATAGATGGGAATGTTGAAGACTCTTGATCATATGTCAATGATGGATCGTTGGGTGTTTTTATCATTAAACATGATAGATAGATAAAAGTTCTATATGTGTCTATGTAATACATCATCCTTATCTTCATCTAAAAAAGATATGACTACCTTAAATTCTGTAGTATTATTTTCTATTAGTTAAACATTAGTAGTAACAACCTCATTTTCAAAGTTTTGAGGACTTTTAAAAGCCCCAATGTGTTCTTCTATAATATCTTTTGAAAAAATCATGGAATATGAGATTAATAACTTAACTAGTACATGGGATAACTAGTTCATATCTTCATACTTTTGTTCTAAATTTATGCATTTTTCTGCATGGAGATGAGGTTTTACAGGTTCCATTAAAGTTTTTTCTCCTGATGTTGATATACACTGTGTCAGGGCAGAAGTTGGGAATTTTTATACTTTTGGTATATTAGAAGGAATAGGTATTTCTATGTATTAGGACAACAATGGTGTAACCTCTAATTGGTCCACCAAGATAATCATGTCATGTCCGATCTTTTCAGGTATTGGAGAATTTCGTTATTCTTGCAGAGACCGATGAAGAGATCTCCCACGATTTTCTACCACATAAACGGTTCATAAAGGGGTATATTTAAACTATTGGTTTCTAAAATATCAGTGTCTCCCCATGTATCCTTGTCCTTGGATTCTTCCTCTAGGACCCAAATCAAGTATATGGAATTTAGGATCATTATAAATAGAATCATTATTTACATTGGGGTTCGTTAGTTGGATAAAATTAATAGAACTGAAAATAAATTCTTCATATGTTGAAGATTATACATGAAAATTTGGTTCTAGTTATACCATTTGGCGGGGAATTATCTACTATTTTGAGATAGATGGAATGAAATATACGAAATTAGAGGTCCACTTTGGCCTTAACATGAGCTTTTCCTCTTCTGATTTCTCTTTTTTCCTTCTGATCATGTTGCTTCTTTAAGTATTGATAATTGGAGGACAAATATTTTGGTGAAGATGGTTTTGTTATAGAATTAGTGGAAGAAGAAACAATCAGTAGTTTCAACTATGTTCATATAATTGAATGGGTTCGATTTATCGTTTTCCTGATCATCTAATCATCATTCTTACGTGATTTTTTTACCTCCTTCCATTTGTCTTCTTTCTATAGATTGGTAGCAGTAATACATGATGCATGAGATGATAAGAATTTCAATTAAACATATCCATTGTTAGCCATTTTTTACATGAAGACTTTGAAAACAAAACACTCATGAAGGTGATGCCCCAACATTTGGAGAAAGGGGCAATAATTTGGAAGATCTTTATCTCCTTGTCTGTTCGGTTTCTTTATCCTTGGAAACAAAAACAAATTGTTTTCCAAATCTGAAATGAAGTAACCAAGAACCTATTAATTTAAAAAAGAATAATTTTTTTCAATAATTCTTCATTCTATCTCTGTTTTTTTATCTTTTTTATCATCTTTATGAGGAAATCATTGCTGCTGATGTTCGAGAGGTGGATCTGTTTGGTATGATGAAGGTTCAGTTGCATAAGCAAGTATAGGTGCTGGTTTCTGAGTGATTGTAGCTGTCTCTTCCATCCATGTTCTCCATCCTAGAGTTGATAGGATTATAGAAGATTTATATTTAGTTTCTAAAATAGAATCCTCCACTTTTTTGGGTGATTGAGGCAATGTCACGAAACCCTCATGTGTATTTCACCTTCATTAGTGGTGTGTATTACTCATCATGAATATTTTCTCACAAATTGGTTGTAACACTTCTTGAGGGAGTGATAGATTTAAGGAATATGTTAATCCTTTCCATCGCGAAATGAAATCTAAAACTCATTAAATCTCCCATTGTTTTGAATTTTTAAGATCAAAATATACTTTCTTTGGTAGTGATGAGCAGAATACGAGAAGGAATTTGAAATGGAGGTTATTGCATCCAATAATTGATCAAGACTACAAAAATGTATACAAGAAAAAGGCTTTCTCATTTATTTATTTCAATAATCATCTAATATTTACTACATCTTGTTGTTGTGGGGTCCCCATCATGGGATCACAGTAAGAGACAAAATGATTTATATGCTTCTTTGGATCTTCCGAACACCTAATGATTAGAAATGTTGTACTCAAAATGTTTGGTTGGGGGGATCAGATCCACCAATTCGGGGTAAGATCTCTTTTTTAGCTATGCTGGTGCATGCCATTCTTCTATAGCATCCAATTGAGTTTTTAATTACTCAACTATGTTCATAAGTATTTGAGGAATATCTGGAATAGTAGGGAAATGTATAGGTACAACCGTTGGAGCTTGAACTAGTGTGACAACTAGAAAAACCACCCGTGGTGGGGATACTGGCTATTTTCTTGGACAACCCATGGGGACAGTCATATAAGAATGTGTTTGGTCCTTCCCTAGAAATTTTACCTAAGGGATTGAATTAATTATCTATATCTATAGTTGAAAACCCATCTATTTTCATTGGAGTTCCAACAAGATGTGCATGTTGAGTATCTACTTATGGAGCATGACTAGAAGAAATGGTTCTTCGAAGTAACTGAGTATTGACACTTTTCAACTCCTTCGTCTACTATAATTTTTGGGCAAATATTTCTTCATGTTTAATATATTGACCTAATCGACTGTAAAAGTGAGACATGATCTAACCTTTACTCTTCCCATTGTCAGACTCCTTGCGAAGGGATTGGAGTTGGTTATTTGAAGGAATACCCAAACTTTTGAGTAAGACTTTGATTTCGGGTATGAAGACCTCAATCATTTACAATACTATGTACACTATTATGGATAAATACTTCTTTTTCTTAACCCCCTGAACATAACTCATTTTCTAGAAGATCTTCTATTATCGTATTAATTAAATTCACTGATTCAAAATGCATTGATTTCATTCTGTCAGTATCTTTTTAAGATTGTATACTTATGTATCGTCCATGAGACTTTTTCCCCTATATGCTGAATTCCCAGGAACTATTTGATGTATAGTAACCTGAAGGGAATATTTGGATTGTTTAGTTATGCATTAAAATTATGGATTCGTCCCTAATTTGGAGAAAATTTTCTTCCATTGAGAAGAGGGTTGTGGAAGTGAAAAAACCCTCATCCTTAAATGTTGGGGTTGTTTCTATCCTTATTCAATAGACCATTGAACTTTATTTATTAAATTCATATGTTGAGTTAAACAAGACCCCATACCTTCAAGCGAGGGTGGATGATGATCAACTATAGCTGAGAGTCGTGCAGTTTCTCTTATGATTTTGTGAATTTTGGTCCAAACATTGGTTGGGTTCATTATCACACCACTGTTTAAATCATATATTTCGAAAGATCACTATGAAATTTCTGAAATTTGTTCCAATTAATGGTTGACATCCACAATATTTTAGGCCTTCTTATGGTTCTTAGAAGCCTGATAAAAATGTATCCTAACAATGTTCTCTCTTCGGGCCTAAATCTGAAGAGAGCTAGGAGAGGCATGTTCTTGAGCATATCATTGATTTCACACAGAATCTGTTGATTTTAGCTGGACAAGGTAAATAACATTGTTGAAGACCACTTTTGGTGGGCATTGATGATTTTTGATCGTAGTGAAATGATGAGATCCGGGTGCACCCCATCCTCTAATATGAATAACAAATGGGGTATCAGTAATTTGCTGGCATATCCTCCTTAGTGCATTGATGTATCCACGCTAAGGGATTATCTACTGCTTTTCAACCATTGGATATCCGGAAAATGAGAGAGATGCCATGTTGGTTTGATATTTCAATCCTTATATTACCTTTACATGAATTTTATATTCATAATATGGTAATACTTTTCCTTTCAAATAGAGATTATTATTCTATATGTTTCATCAGATATCATGAATTCACTCTTCTTCCATGAATTCTGGAATGTTGTATTAATTGGTTTCAAAAGACCAAAACATGAATGATATTTCACCTCAAGCCAATTTTTTTCTTATATTCCTCATATCATCATAATATTTTGACAGAGGATTCTCAACATGGTCCAGCATGTGTGGATGCTTCTCAATTTTCTTATTACAAACAATGGAATCAATTGATCTTTATTATGTTGTATTAGAAGACAAATAACCTAAAGTAGGTTTGAAGAATTACCATTGACTTATGTTGTCTTTTGGTTGAAAAAAGTATTTCACCTTTTAGTGACAAGGCATCAGACATGCCTGGAATTATGTTGGCAAGTGTCTCTAGATAAGAGGGATTTCACCTTAAGACATTTTCAATTATATAATTATCTTGAAAATGAAAAACACTACTACGGAGAAAACTTTTGAAGTGAATTCCCTCATGGAGAGGACCACCATGGTGGCTTACCACAATGGATAAATCCTCTTGATTATTGTTCTTCTAGTCATAGAGAGGACTTTTTTGGAACTTATCCATAGATAAGATCTGTAGACAGATCAAAATTTTAGGATCCAGTACTTCATGAGTATGTGTCTGATGGGGAACTTCAAAATTACTACTACTACTCCGATAATTTTTAATGGGGGAAGGATCATGAATTTATATCAATAAATGTTTGAGGGCTTCCAGAATTATAGTATTAAGAGGATACAAATCATAGATTGGAACATGATTTTCCAACTATAGATTGTTATACTTTTTCTTAGATGCTCATTTACACGTACTTTGGGCCACTTGCTGGAAGTAGTGGTTAACATGGGAAGTTGTATGTGAATGCCTTAGATTGGTCACCATAATGGGCCGATTATCTCTAATTAGAAAGGGTTTATGTTCCAAATCTGATTGTATGTATGATATGTGGTAGTATGCCCCATAACCCACATGTAAAGGAACAATATTTTGTATCTTCTCTAGGTTTCCATCCAAATAAGTCATCCTAGATCTGAGGACATAATTATGTGTTCATTCCCCAGGTACTGATCAAGTTTCTGTTATGATCTTCATGTATTTTTCCAGAATATGGGATGAAATTTGAGTCTACCCTTTCACCATTGATAAATGTGATTGGTGACTTCATTGGGAATAATGGGAGTATATTTCCATTCTATATACAGAGTATGAGTGTGTGCCTCCTTTTTTCCTCCCTTATTTGTCAGGGGGTATTGACAGTACTAATGTATGTGGGATGGGAGTTGAGTCTACCCTAGGTTTGACATCAGATATTTTTGATCGAATTCTCTGGGTGTCTCCAAATGAGACTATTGGTAGGCTTGATGGATATAGGCCTCTGTACATTCTTGTTGGTTTCATTCCACCATGGATGGTTGATAAACTTTTTTCAATGCTGACAAATGATTCTTCTTGCAGCATTGGTGAGTGTAAGCACGAGGATGTTCCTGCTTACTAGTTTCCACCACATTTGATTGGAGGTCTTACTTGAATGCCGCCATACAAGCCTATTGTCTGTAAGATAGTATTTAAAATGGTTTATGTGCCTATTCATGGTAATTTACTAGATTTAACTGGTTGTATTGGTAGGTTGTAGATAGAAGAGTCTACAGGCCCGCGTAATTGGAATACATGGGTGTATGTTCCCATTAGTTTTTACCATAATTTTTGGTTTATGGAATTCTATATAGGTGAAAATTTAATGAACCTACCCACTACTGTCCATACATAGTCCCAGACAGTTTGTCTTATGCTCCTGAGTCTATGGGTCATGGGCAGAACAACCAAAGCCAACACCCCCATCTTGTTTGGGGTTCACTGTTGTGCGATTCTTCTAACGACTATTTTTGGTGGGTTCCATTTAGAAGGAAACCTTCATCATTGAGTTGAGGCCATGAGTGGCCTCATGATCCACCTTCCTGTATTATGGGAGGGTCTAGTTATTTCATTCTAGGGATCAGACTCGAAACGGTTGAACATGGTGGTAGGCACCATTGGCTTCTTGACCATCGGTCATCACTGACCGGATGATCGATGGTTTAGTTAACGTGGAGAGCATTTCAGGCACCCCCAAAGGATGGTAAATTACCGTATTGATGGTATTACTATACTGGTAAATTTGATACCCAGTGCTGAAGATGCTGAGTTAGTGATGACATCTTTTAAGCGAATTTCGAACCATCTTGAAAAGAGGTCGAGGCATTCATAGGTTAAACTTTATGGAAGCCATTTGGAGTGATGGGAGTTCGGATAAAAATAATAAAATCATTGAACTCCATTAAATAAATATATTTTATATGGGTACATGCTTGATTAATTTATTTGTATATCCTTTCTTTATCAATTGATAGGGGTCTGGTTAGGGGTAACACTATCAACATGGTTTTGAATTCCCATTAGGTTCACTAATTTGGGTTTGGAATCCCTCCGAACATGTGGTCTTGTTAAGAATCACTACGTCTAGGTGATTTCTATTGGATTAATTTCTAGAACCAGAAACATCCAACTATTCTTTATCAAAATGAACCTACATTCCATATAACGACTTTTGTTATATTTGAACATATGAAACATAATAACATGCATTGGAGGAGAGAATGGGAGGTCAGACTAATCACACCCTTTTGGGTGGAATTAGTTCCTACCCCTGATCCCTCTTATATATATGATATATTTTAATGAATCCATATTAATTCACCATGAATAACATAGTTTTCTCATGTAATTTTCAATCAATTGTTTATATGTGTTAAATTTAGAATCATATGTATTTATTCAATGTTCTTCAGTAATGGATACATTTATATTTATTTGAGGTTCGCCATCAATGGTATCCTCTCATATACTATTTAGATATTCTTTTAACCATTTTCACAATAATAATAGTTTTCAAGACACTCAGTGGGGAACTCTAGAATTATTGTCATCCAGGGAGATGAAGATTTGGTTTGATGTCTGTAGTGTACCCATAATTGAGCTACATTGTATCCTTGTGAAAGGAATCAGAACCCTCATAGTTCGATGGCACATAATGTGACATATAATTATTTTTATGGTCACATGATAAGGACATAGCCATACATTTTAATTTCATGTGGTTAGGAAATTTAAGTGAATGGTTCTTAGTCAATGTTTGGTGTGGGTCTTATGCCTAGGCATCCCAAGGAACATGGAAATAATATGGGTTTCCATGTTGGATTAGACCTTATTGGGAATATGGTCAATAATAACATGGTTTATTTGAAATTTTGTTTTGATCCTTAGATATTCTTTATACATATCTCATTTGGTTGAGAATCAATGAACATGTAGTTCATTGTGTCCTGTTGGAGAGTGTTTTCCTTTGAGAGAAATGAGTTGGGGATAACTCCTATGTAGGATTCCCAAATTTCGGTTTGATTCCGAAAGAGGATATCAAATTAGCTCGGGCCATGATAGAGGATTCCTACATATCCCAACTACAGTGGGAATCAGAGTCCTCATAGTTCAAGATCATGAGGTGTTAGTGAAAATGTTGTGATCATGACAATTATCTAAACCCCTGTGAGTCATTCTTAGTGTGAGAAATAAGAGGATGTCAAGGATTCAACAAAGGTACATGCACACTTTTCATCCTCCACTAGTGGAAGAGGCCGTGACTATGGCGGTGGAGGTGGATGAGGCCAAGGTGACTATAGAAGATGGAATATATTGTTGAACATTTCAAAGTGGGGTGTCATTGAATGTCATGTAGCCTGGATATAAGATTATTAAGGACCGTCTTTCATGGGAGTTCCCTTTAAGATCACAAGAGATAAGAGATACATTTCTCATTCTCAAGGGAAATGAATGTGTGACCCTAACACTTCCTACTGGGAAACGGAGGGTGCATGTTTTTAGATTTGAAGGGGATGTCATGACCCAAACCGTATTTCTCCATAACGGGAACTCCCCAACACCATTTTTGGGAGAAAGATCCATGTGACTATCGATATAATAACCTAGGGAGATTCCTTGAATCCTAACCCCATTGTGAAATAGGTGTTTGACACCTCTGATTACTGATATAAAAACACAAATAGTAGTCATACTGATGTGCTTTCACAATGGATTTATAAGCCAGGAGGTTTGGGTGGAGGCTTCAACATAGTCACAATTAGATAATGCAACCAAGGAAGGAGAGACTCTTCCACGATTGTGTTTGAAGAGGGTTTACCAGGTGACACGTAGGCCCTATGTGTTTCTATGTGGCATAACCATCACAAATAGGTATACTGTGAAGGTATGTTGTGTATGTGTTCCACATAAGTCATAGAAATGTTTGAAGAAAATGATTAACATGGGATAAACAAGACTTTTCAATCTTCAAACTGTGAAAGGCTTTCAAAAAATTATTATCCCATATAAATCATTCTTCTATCATATTTTTAGAGACCAACCTATGAAAATTTGAGAGATCCCAGTGAAAGAGCTTTGAAATGGGAGATTTAAGAGTTCATTAAACTATTTCATTCATCAAATGAGGAGCCCAATGTTCTTAGTTATAGTCAAGGATGGGGGACTGGTCATACTAAAATTTTCAGCATAGGTTGTCTGCGAAGCACTTCCATGTATCTCCTCCGCGTAGGTGTACAGAAAATATATTATCGCATAGATATCTCATTGAGGTCCGCCATGTAGGTCTGCTGCATATGTCCTCTCAATTTTTTATTACTTTTAGTTCTTTGAGATTCATCTTGATACATTGAAATAATTATTTAATGTCATAATATTATTTTTTTTCCTACTACTTATTTTCATCAATAACTATTAGATAATTATTTATGTTAGTGTCAGATGCTTTGTCAATATTCGATTTTGGAGTTGAATGTGAACATGATAAGATTCCAATAGTGCATGTGGTCATAAGTCAATCATCTCCTAAATTTAAAGCATGATATATATATATATATATATGATATTTTCATTATATATTTATTTATAATTATCTATGAATAAAAACTAAAACCACCATTCATGTAGACGATAGTATGTATGTATAAATGAATGGTATTTTTTTATTATCGTATTGAATGAACGAACATTAAATGAAATGTTTGTAAATATTTATAAACATAAAATATAATTTTAGTATAATTAATATATTAATTAAATCATATTTTTTTACTTGAAAAATATTTAACACTGTAAAGACCCGTAAAATTCAAGGGAAATTTTTTCTTAATTTTATTTGGAAATTTAAAAGAACGGGGTTTCTGACGGCACTTGATTCTGATGCCCGGAGTGCCCGGAATCAATTTCCGAAGTTTGGCTCGGGTACGTTCAGTGAACGAACGAGCGGGATTTCCTATCTTTTGAATCGGTGCTCGGAATTGAAATCTGATGGCACCGATGAACTCGCAATGCCGGTAATCGCTTAAGGGAACCTTTACCATAGTTGCGTTTGTGCAGGAGAAGAAGTTAATTAATGTGGTTTAATTAAAAAGTAAATAAAAGTGTTGGATAAATATTATTTCATATCAAGGTAGTTAATTTCTCCCATGGGAAGTTGGTGGTGGGGCCCACATCCACCCAACTTCCCATATGTGGATAATTAAAAGGGTGGGGCCCACATGAACCCCCCACCTTTTCAAATCCCTTAACTCCCAAACCCCTCTTAACCCCTCACCTTCCAAACTCCCCATTAACTCACTTTCAATAATTTTTTTGACAACTTGTTTTAATTAATAAGGTGAGTTATTTAATTTCAAACTCTTGAAATTCAAATGGTTAGGTTGTGTTAATAAATAAAGACTTGGTCTTATTTTATTATTTTCATAGGTTTTGCCACCTTGATAGGATTGGGAAGCGTGAAGTCTTCTTCTTCTTCAACCTCGATGAAGAACGCGAAGAACACCGTTCTTCAATGAAGAACACCTCCAACGAAGAACGTGACGTCTTCTTCCAACGACGTTTCCTCTTCGAACGCACCTCGATGACAACAAAATCGACATTCGTTTCCCGCGGCGCCAGACCTCCGCGACACTCGTCTTCCACGGCTCGATTAACGTGCATCGTTCCTGAACCGAGGTAGGGGTTTATCTTATTTATTTATTTTTCTGTTCTTCAAATCTAGATAGTCGTTCTTCGTGGTTAAAACGACTAAATGATAACGATTAACGAGAGGGGTCCGGACCGCACAAACACGACCGAACCCCCTATTTATTTCTTGTTTGATTCATTGTGGATGGAACGGAATGGCGTGGTGCTGTCACACCACACGGGAATCACACGACAAGTTTTACGCAACACCGTCGCGCCACGCCGTGGAGTTGAACGAGGACGTGACGTCGTCGCGCCGCGTCAAAGAGAACCGAAGACACCGCTACCGGAGCGGGGCCACGGTGGAAGGGCCCGGTGCCGTCGCACCGTGTCGGATGAACCAAGCCATGTCCGGTTCCGGGCCACGGCGGAGCAGGGTGACCGGCGGCCGGTTCCGGGCTGCCGGTGTCGGCGAAGAAGGGGATCGGCCGTCGCCGATACCGTGGAGGCCGGAACCGGCCGGCCAGGGCAGACCGGCCAGACCGGTGTGCAACCGGGGGTTCAAACCCCCGACCGGATGGCCAAAACGGACCCCCCTTAATTGAGGGGGGTCGTGGTTACATAGGGGGGCAGGCGCCCCCCCTTTGCCGAAACGGCTCGGCCTTCAGCCGAGCAGGACAGCACGCTGTGCCCAGCCGAACCGGCCACCTGGCCGGTCCGCCAGGCCGGGCCACGCCCGGGCCGCGCCGGGCTGGGCTGTGCGAGGCCGGGCCGAACCGAACCGGGGCGGTTCGACCCGGTTCGGGCCGATCGGTGGGGTCTCGGGCCGGGTCGGTTCGGGCCCGAAACCCCCGTTTTCGGACCGTTTGGGTTCAATTGCCCATAACTCGGGCTACGGACCTCCGATTGACGCACCGTCAACTATGACACGATCCATGGAACTAGACGGTTGTTTCGACATATCGCACTCAAGGTTTCAGAATACTTTGAGTTTGGCCGGGTTGGTTCGTACACGAAACCAACTGGGCCCTCGGAGCGGAAACACTCATATCTTGAGCTACGGACGTCTGATTGACGTGTTGTCGACTTTGTTGAGTTCCTATTAGTGAGACGGATCTTTTGGCTTACTCCGCATGAGGTTTGGATGCAGGAGGAGTACAGTCGGGTTGGTTTTTCCTTAAAAATCAACCGGGCCCTTTGGACGAAAAAGTCAACAACTCTCAGACCGAGCGTCCGATTGACGCGCCGTCTATTGTGTTGAGTTCCTGTTGACGATACGGAACATTTTGATACATCAACTCTTGACTATGTGTCAGTTGATGTATCAGCCTCTCGGCTCGTGGAGCGGACCCTCCCGAGCGAGCTTGCTGTGAGCGGGAACCCTAGAGCTGGCTGCGTTTGCTACTGTGACTGCGACGAAGACTGTGCAGAGATCCTCAGTGGATTCAACAAAGACGGCTACAACACTCAGCGATCCTACGTGGATCAGTGCTACCGATCCTGTGTGGGTTCGATCCTGTGTGGGTCAGCGCTTAGCGGTTCTGTGTGGGCCAGCGCCTACAGATCTTGTGTGGGTCTTTGCGGGGGTTAGTTTCCTACCGATCCTATGTGGGTCTTTGCGGGGGTTAGTACATTTCAATCCTTTGGGGGTCCGACGACTTAGATGGATCAGTGATCATCTCTATCGTCTTACGAAGAAGTATACCTGTGGGAGCTGAATCCTGTTTGCTTCCTGTGTGGATTGTGTTGTGCTATCCTATGTGGATTATGTTTTGCTTTATTGTGTGGAATACGTATACTTTCCTGTGTGGACTGAGTTGTATTTGGGCTCGGAGTTTGGAGCGTATTGGAATTGATGACTTAGGTATATGTATGGGCATATAACTAAGCAGTGTCGGTTGTTACTTCGTGATTGTATCTATCCTTTGTGGTTTATCCTTTGTGGATTTTGGGAGACCTTCGGGGGTCTTAGGGTCCCTACTGAGTAGCTTATACTCACCCCTGCACGAGCTATGCCCGCACTAGGTATTGTTGGTTGCAGACGACGGACAACGTTGATCCTGGTTGAGGCTTGCAGAGTAGGACGGTACCTGGAGGTGGACCACAGGGCGGGACGTACTCGGAGCGGACGGCGAGACCGGAGGAGCAGTGGAGCTATCTGTACCCACCCTTTAGGAGGGATTTCCAGTGGACAGCTCGGCTTAGAGGCTTTTACTTTTTAGTTGCTGTTTTCCCTTTCGAGTTGTACTTTACTTTCAGTTTGGGTTTCTATACTGTCCCTCTTACTTTTCCGCACATACCATTGTACCATTTTTTACTTAGTGTTTACTTTTTCCGCTTTCTTATATTGTGGTGCTTGTTTACTTTACAAAGGCAATGCCTTCCCTTTTTACTGGGATTTACGCCTTGGTGCTAGTCGCCAGCCCCTGGCCTATGGAAGGCGGGCTTGGGGTATTCACGGCACGGGCCCCGAGGTCGGGTCGTGAAAAATTGGTATCATAGGAGTTCGGTTCTACCGCAGAACTTTGGACTCTGATCTTTTTCTATGTGAATCAATAGTGTTTAGCGTATTGAGTGTGGTTATCAGTCTAGAGAGTCCAGTGTTGGTGCGGTGGCTGACGTTTCCGTACACCAAGACCCTGACTTCTGCTTTCTGACTTAATGCACAAAAATATTGATTGCGTGTATGTTTCAAGTTTTCTTTGTGATTACTTTGTATCAGCTCACCAGGTATACCGTTCTGACCGTGGCACACATGTTTCCTTTTCAGGATGGCCCCACGATAGCAGCCAGTTAGGGTTCTGAGAGTCGAGCATGACGACAGCCCACCGAGCTACGAGGCCTCGGTGTAGGGCCCTTTGTCAGCAGTGGCACCGACGGTAGCTCTAACCGCCGAGCCACCAATGCTTCCAGCACTAGCCACTGATGATGCATGTCCCCTCAGTGCACTGAATGAGTTCTAGCACCAGCGACCACCCAGGTTCCGTGGGGAGACGGACCCCCAGGCAGCCGAGGACTGGTTGGAGGTAGTGGTACGTGTGTTTCAATTAGTGAGGTCATCATCAGACCTCATGGTGATCCTCGCAGCGAGCCTACTTTACACAGCAGCAGGCCGATGGTGGAGCTTGATGCTCCAGGTTCACGATGAGGTATCTCTTCTCTGGATGGATTTTGAGAGCCTCTTCTGCTCGGAGTTCGTCCCAGCCACCCTCTGTGCGGTGCGCATTCATGAGTTTCTTCAGCTGCGGCAGGGCAGCATGACGGTCACCCAGTACTCGGCGAGATTTACCGATCTCTCGCGCTACTCGACCGACATGGTACGGGACCCATTATTCCGGGCCCGGACCTTTGAGCAGGGATTGAGACATGAGATCAGGGCATCGCTGATCTCCCTCCCCATTTTGACTCATACAGGAGTACTGGAGCGGGGCCTTTTGATCGAGGTTTTTCTTGTTGAGTCTACACTAGCACCAAGACCCACCGCAGGGCAGTACGTAGCAGAGTCTTCTGTAGCAGGCAGTCGACGGATGACTCATGGGTCCAGGCCGACCAGACCCTCAGGCAGACGACCTCAGGACACTGGCTTAGCAGTGCGGGGCAAACAGCGCGGAGCCAGTCTTTCAAGAGGCAGGCAGTGCTACTCATGCAGTGGGCAGGGCCACATGGCTCGTGATTGCCCGAACCGCCGTGCCGAGGAGCAGCAGATGGTTGAGGGACCACAGAGGCAGAGGATCGACCGTGGTGGTCCGCAGGGAGGAGGCGGACAAGGAAGAGGAGCAGGCCGAGCAACAGGTGGTGGGCGATGCTTTGAGGCTCTACCACCACCACCACCAGGAGACATGCACAGCTCTAGGCAGCAAAGGCCTACGACCACGGTGCGACTGAGATGATTCGAGGTACTATCTGTGTCTTTTCCACCCATACTGTAGTACTTATAGACACAGGACTGAGTCAATCTTCCATAGCCGCTTCCCTTGTTCAGAGCTCGGAGATTCTGACATAGCCGTTGGCACGATCCTTACGGCTAGAGACTCCTACGGGAGTAGACACGACGATTACGCACTGGTGCCGGTAGTGTGAGATTACTCTAGGAGGCGAGAGATTCAGCTGGGATCTTCTTGTAGCAGCTTCGAGGCCTTATGAAGTCATCTTGGGCATAGATTGGTTATCTACGGTCTATGCACAGATTGACTGTTTTAGGCGCAAGGTGCGATGTGTATGAACCGACGGGAGCAGGTTCACCTTCACCGGCGAGAAGGGAGCCTTTGCAGCACAGGATGGACTTCCGCGGAGGAGAGGACAGCCCATCACTCATCAGTTGGCTAGCATCATCCTAGGAGCAGTTGATGTGCGGAGTCCTGGTTTTCCTGCAGTGGTGGATCAGTTTGTGGATGTTTTTCCCAACGACGTTCCAGGGTTACCTCCTCGCAGAGAGGTAGACTTATATATTGACATGTACCCTGGGACAACCCCGATATCGACTCTAGCATATCGGATGGCCCCCGCTGAGCATCAAGAGCTACGGGTACAGTTGGAGGACTTGCAGGGAAAGGGGTTTATCCGACCCAGTGTTTCACCCTAGGCTTCCCTGATATTGTTCGCCAAGAAGGCGGACGGGAGCTTGCGACTGTTTGTCGACTATAGTTGCCTGAACCAGGTGACAGTGAAGAACAAGTATCCGCTACTGAGGATTGATGTCCTCTTCGATTAGCTCAAGGGAGCATGGTGGTTCTCGAAGATAGACCTTAGGTCAGGTTATCACCAGCTCAGAGTTCGAGATGAGGACGTGCTGAAGACGACCTTCAGATGTCGGTATGGCCACTATGAGTTCGTGGTTATGCCCTTCGGCGTAACCAATGCTCCAGCAATGTTCATGGCCCTCATGAACAGGATCTTTCAGCCATACCTCAATTGATTTTTCGTGGTCTTCATCGATGACATTTTGATCTACTCGATGACTGAGGAGGAGCATGCCTACCACTTGCGGGTTGTGCTAGACACACTCTGAGAGCACCAGCTTTATGGTAAGCTCTCGAAGTGTCAGTTCTGGTTACGTGAGGTCCACTTCTTGGGACATGTCATCTCTTAGGCAGGAGTTGCAGTGGATCCCTCGAAGATCGAGGCAGTACTAGCTTGGGTGCCACCGAGGAGCATGACAGAGGTGCGGAGTTTCAGGGGACTAGCTGGATATTACCGGAGATTCGTGCTAGACTTCTCTAGAGTTGCAGCACCACTCTCAGATTTGACGAAGAAGGGGAAACCATTCGTGTGGTCAGACAGATGTCAGCAGAGCTTTCAGGAGTTGAGACATAGATTGACCAGCGCACCTATCTTGAGGTTGCCTGAGGAGGGAGTAGGGTACGTAGTTTATTGTGATGCATCAGGGACCGGACTCGGATGTGTCCTAATGCAGGAGCGGGCAGTGATCACCTATGGATCACATCAGTTGAGGTTTCAAGAGTAGAACTACGCTACCCATGACCTGGAGTTAGTAGCAGTGGTCTTCGCTCTGAAGACATGGCGACACTACCTAATGGCCGAGCACTTTACAGTCTTTTTTGACCATCAGAGTCTCAAGAACATCTTCTTTAGAAGGACCTGAACCTGAGACAGCGGCGATGGCTCAAGTTCCTCCAGGACTATGACTTCGATATAGTCTATACTCTTGGGATGGGGAATCTAGTAGTCGATGCCCTCAGCAAGAGGACAGACATTCAGCTACATGAGGAGGCGACAGAGCAGGTAGCCGCTTTGCAGATATCCTTCATGGATAGAGATGGGGAAGCTTTCCTTTAGTCTCTCACAGTCACTCCTCCACTACAGCAGCGAGTTAGAGAGGCACAGTGTGGGGACACCGACTGTGAGACGCGGCGTGCACAGATATCCTCAGGACAGGCACTTGATGGTTTCTCCTTTGGGGCAGAGCACGACATCCTTTTCATAGGACGTACCTTGGTACCAGTTGCTTTATGGGAGGAGGTGCTGAGAGAGTTTCACACTTCTCCCTTGGCAGTACATCCCGGAGTGGCGAAGATATACCAGGATCTCAGACGACAACACTGGTGGCCGGGCATGAAGAAGGATGTGGCAGAGTTCGTTTCTCGATGCCTCACCTGCCAGCAGGTGAAGGCTGAGCACCAGGTACTAGCAGGCTTGGTTCAGCCCTTGGAGGTTCTGGAGTGGAAGTGGGACATAATTTCTATAGACATCATGACTGGACTTCCACGCACTTCCAGAGGTCACGAATCCATTTGGGTGATTGTTGACCGACTCACTAAGTCTTCTCAGTTCTTACTCATCAGAGAGCAGGGCTCAGTGGAGAGATTGGGACGACTTTATGTTCAGGAGATTGTGCGGCTTCACGGTGTTCCATCATCTATCATCTCCGATCGAGATGATCGCTTTACTTCCCGGCTTTGGAAGGGGTTATAGGAGGCGGTCGGGACACAGCTACGTCTGAGCACAGCCTTTCACCCTCAGACGGATGATCAGACAGAGAGGACCATTCAGACTCTCGAGGACATGCTCCGCGCATGTGTCCTCGACTTTGGTCGTAGCTGGGAGGACCACCTACCCTTGGTGGAGTTTGCGTACAACAACAGCTAACACTCCACCATCGGGATGGCACCGTACGAGGCATCGTACGGCCGAACGTGTAGATCTCATTTGTGCTGGACAGACCTTGGGGAGTCAGCATTTGTGGGGTCGGAGATGGTCCAGGCAAAGACAGAGAATTTCCAGGTCATCCAGGAGCAGATGAGGACATGTCAGAGCCGGCAAAAGTCTTACGCTGACAGGAGGCGGAGGCCACTAGAGTTCGAGGATGGCGACCACGTCTTCTTGCGTGTCTCACCTCGACATGGATTACAGAGATTTGGCCGAGATGACAAGTTATCTCCGCGCTTCATCGGTCCATTACAGGTCCCCAGCAGAATTGGCGAGGTGTCTTATCGTCTGGATCTACCACCTCAGTTGCACCGGATGCACGACGTCTTCCACATATCTCAGCTGAGGAGATACGTGCACGACCCGACAGACATCATTGACCATGGGGAGCTTGATGTTGACATTGGGGAGACTTTTACTGAGGTCCTGGTGGAGATCGAGGATCAACAGGATCAGGTCCTACGTGGACTTTCAATTCCTCTAGTGCGCATCAGATGGAAGCACGGGAACCTTCAGGAGAGCACTTGGGAGCGGTAGGCTCAGATGCGTGCTTAGTACCCTCATTTGTTTCCCTAGTCTTGATGTATCTTTACGGTGACATAAAGCCCTGAGGTGGGAGTAATGTAAAGACCTGTAAAATTCAAGAGAAATTTTTTCCTAATTTTCTTTGAAATTTTACAAGAACGTGGTTTCTGACGGCACTTGATTCCGAGGCCCGGAGTGCCCGAAATCAATTTCCGACGTTTGGCTCGGGTACGTTCAGTGAACAAATGAGTGGGATTTCCTATCTTTTGAACCGGTGCTCGAAATTGAAATCTGATGGCCCCGATGAACTCGCAACACCGGTAATCGCTTAAGGGAACCTTTACCATAGTTGCGTTTGTGCGGGAAAAGAAGTTACTTAATGGGGTTTAATTAAAAAGTAAATAAAATTGTTGGATCAATTTTATTTCATATCAGGGTGGTTAATTTCTCCCATGGGAAGTTGGTGGTGGGGACCATATCCACCCAACTTTCCATGTGTCGATAATTGAAAGGGTGGGGCCCACACGAACCCCCCACACTTTCAAGTCCCTTAACTCCCTAACCCCTCATAACCCCTCACCTTCCTAACTCCCCATTAACTCACTTTCATTAATTTTTTTGAAAAATTTTTATAATTAATAATGTGAGTTATTTAATTTCAAACTCTTGAAATTAAAATGGTTAGGTTGTGTTAATAAATTAAGACTTGGTCTTATTTTATTATTGTTAGAGTCTTTTCCAGCTTGAGAGGATTGGGAAGCGTGAAGTCTTCTTCTTCAACCTCGATGAAGAACGCGAAGAAAACCGTTCTTTAACGAAGAACACCTCCGCCGATGAACGTGGCGTCTTCTTCTAAAGACATTTCCTCTTCGAACACACCTCGACGACAATGAAATCAACGTTCATTTCCCGCAACGCCCGACCTCCATGACGCTCGTCTTCTGCGGCTCGATTAACGTGCACCGTTACTGAACCGAGGTAGGGGTTTATCTTATTTATTTATTTTTCCGTTCTTGAAATCTATATAGTCGTTATTTGTGGTTAAAACGACTAAATGATAACGATTAACGAGAGGGGGATGGACCGCTCAAACACAACCGAACCCCCTCCTTATTTCTTTTTTGATTCTTTGTGGATGGAACAGAATGGCGTGGTGTCGTCGCACCACGCGGGAATCACATAGAAAGTTTTACGCGATGTCGTCACGCCACGCCGTGGAGTTGAACGAGGACGCGACGCCGCCATGCCGCGTCAAAGAGAACCGAAGACAGCGCGGCCGGAGCGGGGTCGCGGTGGAAGGGCACGGTGCCATCGCACCGCGCCGGACAAACCAAGCTGCGGCCGGTTCCGGGCCGCGGCAGAGCAGGGTGACCGGTGGCCGGTTCCGGGCCACCGGTGTCGGCGAAGAAGGGGACCGGCCGTCGTCGGTCCCGTGGAGGCCTGAACCGGCCGGCCAGGGTGGGATGGCTGGACCGGTGTGCAGCCGGGGGTTCAAACCCCCGGCCAGCTAGCCAAAAAGGCCCCCTTAATTGCGGGGGGCCGCGGTTACACAGGGGGGGAAGGCCCCCCCCCCCCCCCCTTGCAGAAAAGGCTCGGCCTTCGGCCGGGCTGGACCATGCTGGCCGGGCCGATCCGGACCAGGGCGGGTCGACCCGGTTTGGGCCAACATGGGGGGTCTCGGGCCGGATCGGTCCGGGCCCGAAACCCCCGTTTTCGGACCGCTTGGGTTCAATTGCCCATAACTCAGGCTACGGACCTCCGATCGACGCGCCGTCAGTGGTGACACAATCCTTTGAGCGAGACGGGCGTTTCAACATATCACACTCAAGGTTTCAGCATACTTTGAGTTCGGCCGGGTTGGTTCGTACACGAAACCAACCGGGCCCTCGGAGCCGAAACGCTCATATCATGATCTACGGATGTCCGATTGACATGTCGTCGACTTTGTTGAGTTCCTCTTAGTGATACGGATCCTTTGGCTTACTCCACCCAAGGTTTGGATGCTGGAGGAGTACGGTTGGGTTGGTTTTGCCTTAAAAATCAACCGGGCCCCTAGGACGAAAAAGCCAATAACTCTCAGACTGGGCATCCGATTGACGCACCGTCTATTGCGTTGAGTTCCTATTGATGATACGGAACTTTTGGATACATCAACTCTGGACTATGTGTTAGTTGATGTATCAGCCTCTCAGCTCGTGGAGCGGACCCTCCCAAGCGAGCTTGCTGTGTGCGGGAACCCTAGAGCTGGCTGCGTTTGCTACTGTGACTGCGACGACGACTGTGCAAGAATCCTCAGTGGATTCGATGACGACGACTACAGCACTCAGAGATCCTATTTGGATCAGTGCTACCAATCCTGTGTGGGTCCGATCCTGTGTGGGTCAGCGCTCAGCGGTTCTGTGTGAGCCAGCGCCTACAGATCCTGTGTGGGTCCGATCCTGTGTGGGTCTTTGTGGGCGTTAGTTTCCTACCGATCCTGTGTGGGTCTCTGCGGGGGTTTGTACCTTTCGATCCTCTGTGGGTCCGATGACTTAGATGGATTAGTGATCATTTCTATCATCTTACAAAAAAGTATACCTGTGTGAGCTGAATCCTGTTTGCTTCCTGTGTGGATTGTGTTGTGCTATCCAATGTGGATTACTTTTTGCTTTTCTGTGTGGAATACGTATACTTTCTTGTGTGGACTGAGTTGTATTTGGGCTCGGAGGTTGGAGTGTATTCGAATTTATGACTTAGGTATATGTATGGGCATATACCTAAGTAGTGTCAGTTGTTACTTCATGATTGTATCTATCCATTGTGGTTTATCCTTTGTGGATTTTGGGAGACCTTCGGGGGTCTCAGGGTCCCTACTGAGTAGCTTATACTCACCCCTGCACGGGCTATGCCCGCACTACGTTGTTTTTGGTTGCAGATGATAGACAGCGTTGATCGTGGTTGAGGCTTGCAGAGCAGGATGGTACCTGGAGGTGGACCACAGGGCGGGATGTACACGGAGCGGACATCAGGACCCGAGGAGCAGTGGAGCTATCCGTACCAACCCTTCGGGTGGGATTTCTAGTGGACAGCTCGGCGTAGCGACTTTTACTTTTCAGTTGATGTTTTCCCTTTCGAGTTGTACTTTACATTCAGTTTGGGTTTGTATACTGGCCCTCTTAATTTTCCGCACATACCGTTGTACCAGTTTTTACTTAGTTTTTACTTTTTCCGCTTGCTTACTCTGTGGTGCTTGTTTACTTTACAAAGGCAATGCCTTCCTTTTTTACTGAGACTTACGCCTTGGTGCTAGTCGCCAGCCCCTGGCCTATGGAAGCCGGGCTTGGGGTAGTCACGGAACGGGCCCCGAGGTCGGGTCGTGACAAACACATTCCATGTGTTGTGAGAATGAATGATGTCATTCTGAGTAAGCGGTATTCCACAGGTCCCAAAAAATGTTATAATATTACCACAATATGTAAATCATGAAAAAATGTTTAATATAATATTTAAATAATCTTAAATAGGTTATAATATATATATTTAATTATTATTTTATAGGAAAATAGTTTTAAGACCAACCATGATGGTGGTAAGGGAATAAGAACAAAAATAATACTTATAGAGGCGATTAACCAACATTAATCGGAAAACAGATTAATTTATTTAAATAAGAGGATGTGAGAAATAAAAATGATATTTGATAGTCCATTAGAAACATAAATATATAATATATACATGATTATGGAGTTATTATCCATTTATGGATAAGTATTTGAGGGGAAGGTAGGAAAATAAAAAAATAAGAGTGTTACCTTCGAAAAATTACCTCTTGAATATACCCACATTGAGGGACCCTTGAAAACAATAGATTTGATCTTTTGGTGAGATCATCACTACATGGATGTGGCTATAGAGAGGAAGAGTGTTTTGGGTAAAGATTTTAGCATCTAAAACGATGTTTGGGCTGAAATGGGTAGGTGAGTTTTTTAATTTATAATTGATGTGTGGTGGGTTCAAGTGATTAATTAATTGTTATTTTATATTAAAAGCTAACCAAATAGCAGGGGAATTAAATTAAATGTATTTTTCAGGCAATTAATATTTTATATGATTTTTGGGTCGATACATACCTCAAAAACCATTTAAATTTTGCAGCTTTAGGTATGATAATCTGTTAACATTTAACTCTAACCCCTGTCTAAATTTTACTTTTAATATGGTAAGTAATTTTCAAACCATAGTAACTTTTTCATATATAAAAATTAAATTGAATTTAAAACAAAATATTAACATTATGATTAAAAATATAGAATCGATTATCCTAATTTGATTCACATAATTGGTAAAATTATATTTAAAATTACTTCCATAAGAAAAACTAAAAATCGGGGTTTTATAGTCAAACATTCAATTGTTTGAAATGTTTTTATATCTAATTTCAATTAAAATTTAAATAAAATTACCAAAACTAGATTATATGATAAAAAATAATACAAATATACTTTAAAATTTTTTAAATGGGTCTGCAAATAATATAAACAAGTTATGTTAAAAAGTAGTTTTGAATGAAATCATATTATTTTTCACAATTAATTAAAATAATTATTTTATCATTAAAATAAAAAAATCGACTGATGTAGAATTTGATATCTAATTTCCAATGAGGAAGATTATTTTCAAATAAATTATGTATTAAAACAAGTAAAAAAGTTTATTTAAAATTGGTCTGTCATAAAAAGGCTATAAAATTCAATTTTTTTGAAATATACTTCTTTTATCAAAAAAATTTAATTTATTCTTATGTCATGTCTAGAAGAAATATAACATGATTATTTAAAATTAAATTGATTATAATAAATATATAATTCATTAATAAAACCCAAATATATTGATTTGATTATTTTTTAAACCATATTATTTTATTTTAAATAGTTTTAAATAAAAATACTACATTTATTTAAAAAAGTGTTTGACAGTAATTTATAATTAACTACGCACCATAAAATTTTTCTTAAACATGTGTAAAACATATTTTTATAATTGAATTAATACTTTTTGTTCTCACCATTTTAATAACTAGTTTATTAAATAATAATTTTTTGTTGTTCTCTTATGTTCGATGTGGCATATCATGTACACTATCGAAACATAATGCTTTTTTAAAAAAAATTCGGGATGTTAAAAATTAATCTTTCAATGATGGGATAATAAAAATTTTACAAGGTTCCATTTTCAGTTCCTCAAAATACGAAATCCTAATTTAAGGGAACATACAAATTTTATACTGATTTCCAACTACACACCATAATCTATTTTAATTGCCCAATATTGTTATAAAATCACTGATTTTATCATGAAAAATTATCTTATTTGATTTATGGTTTTATTTAAAAAATTAATCCTTTTTCAATTTTAATGTCTCTTCAATATATTCCCATAAAATCCACTAAAAGGATTATTTATTAATATTATTAAAACTATTTTAACATGTTTAAAATTATGTTGAAATCATCTATTCAAAAAACATTCCTTTTCAGTCTTTATAATTTAAATTCCATATTATTCATTTTTACAATCCGATTTTATGACAAATACAAATGATTTTCCAAAAGATTTCTTATTTCCAATGTAAAAGGGTATTTCTTCCCATAATATTACAATGATTTTATTAGAGTATGTTACTATTTTATAATGATTAAAATATGTCAAAGTGCAATGTGACACTTTTAATTAAGTATATCTTTTTTATTGTACGCAATATGAATGCGTTGGACTTAGTATGTGATGGGAGGGGACCTCTATAGCCCCTTGATGCATTTCTAGGTCTCATGAGACAAAATAGAACATGTTTTGGTCAAATCCTTAACAATTTGTATATAATTCGTGGACAAGGACATGATAATATGTTTATGATTCTTGGAATTATTCATTCCTTCATAATGATGTCATTAATTTATTTCCCATTTGATTATTAAACTATTATAATTTACATTGTTGTGTTCTATTCTCATGTGATTATTTATATTTAATTATATATTCTTCTTTATTACTACTATATTAAGCTCAAAATTATGTTTTAATTGAATATGTTTTCAGTTATTCATCGTACCTTATTATTTATGTTAATTTTTCATTGATTCTTCGGTATTGTTTACACTTACTTAGACATTGAGATCACCCCTTTATTATGATTTATTTTTCCAAATGGTGTGAATATCATGGATAATCTAAATTTTTATGGATTTTTCTAATGTAGATTTGATGTTGTTTTTCCTTTCAATTTGTTATATGAAACTTATGTTTGCATCTATATTTACAAAAATACTATTCTTTTTTTCCCGTTATGATGCCAACACTTAATCATATTAAAAATGTAATATTTTAATGCACTGACTCAATGCTATTAGTGTTGGGGTATTTACCCACATTGCATGTCCTCTAACACCAAATCATATTATCTATCTGTCCATTATTTTATGGGTGATAGAATAAGGTCATAAGCACATGTGTACCCAAGGCCTTCTAAAACCCCTTCCAAAACATAGATGTGAAGTGATCATCCCCACCGGGTATGATATACTATGGATCTAATTGAAGATGTACCACCTCTATAATATATACCCTCTTTATCACATCTACCAAGACAGTCTCTTCAATAAGTATGATTAGAGATAAATTCATCAAATCATTAAAAATTAACCATTCAATATCTATTCCATGAGGTTATCTATGTAAACAAGTCACGAAATCCATAGAAACACAATCCAATCTCCACTCAGGATTTTAAAATAATTTTATATGTCCTACTATACATGGATGTTCTGCCATCATCATCTAATAGGTTTTTCATCGAGTGATTATTCTGGAAATCTCACATTTTATACCAGGCCAAGAATAATGGATATGTTTGTCCTGATACATCTTGGTGAAACCATGATTAATATCCCATACCGTGGAATTAAATTCCCACATCATCTCTTCACAGATGTATTATTGGATCCAAACACACCCATGAAAGAATACAAACTCTTCCACATAAAAAATCATACACGAATATCAGTATTAAAATGAGATACTCTCACATAAGAATAATCTCTATGTATCTAATAATTGACTCATTCTCAATAATTCTGAAGGGTAGAGGTCAATTCCAAAGCTGAGAGCATATTATATATCAGATCTTCCTATTCCTCAACAAAAATTTATAGAGATTAATCTATGAGTTTCCAACTTATTTGGCCCAATCAAATTCCAATTTTCGAGTTGTATGGATCATATAATCGGCCACAATATAACCATTACATAGAAAATAAGGAATTCCAAAATCAAACTATTGATGGTTCTCAACCCATCTGTTCTACCTAAGATTCATATCATGTTGTAAAAAGATTTACATGAAAATTTTATTATTATTAGATAATGTAAAATTCAATCAATGTAAATTATGTCTCTATCATCTTAAATTATGAACACCAATTTCTTGCTTGAGATCACGTGTAGGGAAATGTTTCTAATGAGAACATAACTGAATAGACATATACAATATGAAACAATCACCCTACATCCAAACAAATGCCAACCTATTACATGATTAGTTTGGATAAATTTTATAGGATCTTCCTCACTCTAGTGGAGTAATTATCGATGTTAAAGTAATTTTTTCATTCAACTCGTAAGAGGTATCTTCACAATCTTATTAACAAACAATGTTCACAACCATTTGGTAAAACCTATAATAGGAACTCTAATTTGTGATAAGTAATTTATTAATACTCTATAATACCTAGTTTTCACTAATAAACTCCATTTTCTAAAGTTGTTCATAAGATTCCCCCTTGACACTACAGCTCTCACAATCAATGGGTCAACTAATACTCCATACTCTCAGATGAAATGTCCCAGTATGTAGACATCTTAAATCCCTAAATAGAGTTTACTAATCTTACCATAAATTTGATTCTATTTTAATGTATTAATAATTATATCAATAAGGTTGGAAAGACCATGTAAATAATGTTAATACACTAATTTTTCATCTACAAAGAATACCATGAATGAATCTAGATATTGGTGGAAACCCCAATTCATCTTATCCATGAAGAAAACATGTGTGTTAATGAAACCAAACTACTTGACCAGGTACCCATATAAACTATACATAATCCATAATTTTTTTCATGGTTTATTTGCAATAATTGCATCTATGTGATGATATACTGATATCAAATTAATCTATGAAAACTCACTCATTCCTCATAGATCAAGAAAGAGTTCATCGATTTGATAAGTTTATATTAGATCTCCACTATACACTAGCTTAACCATAAATAATGCACAAAAATAATGAAACTACCAACCATCTTCTTGAAAAAAGAACAAGTGAACCCCAAGGAAAATTGTTGGGGATTATAATGACAGTAGATTCCAGATCCTCCCCAAATATTTTTTGTGCTCCAAAATCCATAGATGACCCATCAAAAAATGTTTAATATTCACTGCTGATGATTTTGGAAATGTATCAATGGTAAATTGTACCTCTCACATTTTAGTAATATCATAAAATTCATTAGGGAATAAATACCTTAAACAATTCTCTACGGGATTGAAAAAAAGGTTGTAACCCATGATCATCCATGATAAAACTATAAATCTTCGATATCACATTTCTCATATCCTAATGACCAAGTCCTAATCAAGACTCTTATATGTCACATTCTCCCTTACGCATACACCTAATACCCTTTGGTTATTTACTCATCACCATTAGATAATAGATATCAATATGGGAATTATATGGAACTGACCAATAATTCCCAATGTTTACATCAAATTCCTTCGTAATGAAGGTTAAATGTACCCAAAAAAGAGAAATCCACCAATCTCAATGGGAAAATATTTACAATGATGAATGCTCTAAAATCGGATACCTAAATGGGTATCGGGCATCATCGTGCCACAAAAGGATTCTATATCATTTCCTAGAATACATTTGATATCCATACACATAAAATATTGACATGGACATGTGTAAAATTAATGATATACCAAATTAAAGGTCATCAGATTAGATACATGAATAGTTAAAGTTCATGCACTCTTCTCCTTTGGCATAGGTTGGACCTCCTGTAAATGTCCAAAACCATGGCCCTTAGTCAAAAAACTGAAATTGTCGAGAAGGCTCGCTCTCTTGGACCTGAGAAACCAGAGCCTTACTATGTCTTCCTTGACCATCTACTTGGTATGTGAGTATAGTGGTATTATAGCTACTTGACTATTTTGATACTACTTTCCCCACTACGAAATGTGGATAAATGTTTATCCCCACTATATATAACCTAATGAAATGGGTTTTAAAGAAGAAATAGAGATATCAATCCTGCTACATATTCTACATTCAATATGATCTAATATGCACTAGGGTTGTTTATTTCCTTGATTCGTACACCAGTGATAGATTAGAATGCCATCAGCCCATGGAACCTGACAGCTTCCACACCTACAAGAACACTCAATTTGAAACATTCCTCCTCTCAAGGAAACACTGATATAACTAGGTTGTAAACAACCCTGTATCACACCATAATCATCCAACATATTCCACTCAATAATGGGGTCTTGGTTACCTATTTTATAAATAGTTTACAATTGATAAAAATGACCTATAATCAGAAGTCAGATGCCCGGGCATACCTGAATTTCACGTATGTTATCATATCATCACCTAATATAGTTGGTGTAAACTGTAATCACTAAATAAAGCAAGTATAATAATCCATTATAAAAAAGGATATATATTGAAGGACCAATAACACTATATCCCGAGAGTCCCTATGTTTATGTGGAATGAAATATTCATAAAACATCATATCAATGTCTTCCTAGATCAAATATCAATGTCGATTATCCAAAATAATATCATTAAAACATTGCATGGAATAATCACATAATATATGTTGTATGATTGAACCTCCACTCTAGAGGTGTCTCTAGGATCTCCAAAATATAATGTATGGCCCCCAGCCATGGATTAGTATCATGTGATCCACCATCCTTCCAAAAATTGGGGGATTATGCTATTGGAACTCCTGAGAAAACTCTTCCTTGGTTGGGGAAGATCAATGGACAAATTTCATACATTGAATCATAGAATAAAATATCCAATGAAATTGAGAAATGGTTCCCATATCGTAACTAACAGTTGGATCCATATGTGGAACAACCAGAGTAATCACTGATGTCTCAGGTACGATAACCTCTGGTGCACGGTCGTCACCACATTAGTGTTATACCTCTCATGAATGTCATAATGTAATAATTAAAAAAAATTCAAATAAATTTTTCATATTATAATTTAATAGTAGAAATCAATTAAAATATATAATTATGAAATCCACATATAAAATCTAAAGAAAATATTGAACCTCTCTACCAATTACAAAAGAAATTATTATGTGGAAAATAAAACCATATCAGTTTATAAGAATGTATGAGACTCCAAACTACCCACTATTGAGATCAGGTCTAGGTTTAGTTCTCATATATGATGATAGGGGTTCCAGTATATGGGCTATCAATTTCATGATATTGAGAAACCATCCATTACATTAAAAATCCCAACCCATTTATTTGTTATAGTTTTATTTTAAGGATCTAATTACATCACAGTGCGTAATCTCATATATAAATATAATAAAAATATCTTGGTCGAGATCCACTATTTTCAGAGACAAAATATTTTATAATTTAAAAATTATTGTTTCATCACCAATATATGACTTAACTAATCATTTATATTTATGTAGGAACTTTAATTAGACCATCTATATTATCTATGAAATAAATTTCTACCCATTTCAATATATAATTATTCGACATAATGATTATATTGTTGAAAAAATGAACACAGAAAAAACATGTGGCATATAAAAATACATTCCATTTAGTCCTTTTAATCCAATAATGAATCATTTAATGTAATATATTCCTTTCATCGGGTTTAGGTAAAATAATCTTATTGCAATAAAACTATTAATAACAATGTCATAGGATGTACATACCACCCAAAAGGAAAATCATATAAACATTAATTTGTTTATTAAGTAATATAAATTAACCATCACATATAATTTGGGAATCCATTTTACACAGCTTAGCTGCACCCAAGAACAAGATCATTACCAAATTCCATTAATTCCTAGTCTCGTATCTAAATATGAAATTGTTATACAAAAGGAAAACAATTCCTTGCATCTACTTTGTAACACCCTGCCTCGGGATATAGTTAACATGTTCCAAAAGTCGGTGGGTCCGATGGCCTCAACTGTAGCTCCCCATATGCCAAAGGTTTTAGACTATCATTGAGGGTGTTAGGTGGTACAATGGGGAGACTATACCCTCATATCATAGTGTCATAGAGGATATAATAAATATTCAAAGAATACTAGAATCATATATTAATATTATGGAATAGTATAAAAAATATGTAATAATCTGATACTGAAGAGTAAATAACCATGCCATATTAATAATATTAAAATCCAAGATACAGAGTCATATTCATGTTGATGTCATGACAAGATGACATTCAAAATGAAAAAAATGGTTAGGAATATATGACATTGTATAAAATAATATAAAAATGGAAGAAAAGACTCCTCCAATAGGATTTAAAGTATATTTTTAGTCCTCTACGCATAAGCTCAATGCTACAAGATAAATAAATAAATCATCTATACTAGGGAAGAATCTCTTATCCATACCTGTATAAATGTAATCTACATAGGTACCAAATGAATCCCAATTAGGGTATGATATAAAATCCAAGTAGGGAGAAACCAATTGTATATATAAGTAATCCCAGAAGTGTACATAGCAACCATAATATTCCATTAATAAAAATAATAATCAATTTTGAATAATTAAATACAATCCGGTTGAGGTTCCTTTAGGAAACATGGATTAATATACTTGTGTTGGTGTTGGACGAGGGGTGTCTGATTAATAACCATTTTAATATAGTTATAAAATTTATGTATATAGATTATTTATATACTATATCACACTATATTCACAAAGTAACTGAGGGCATATGAAGCCATATATCTGGATACTAGGTGCTAGCTAGAACTGGGGCATAACTCAATCATCTATAACCAGTCTATCAATCTATAATTTCAAGAAAGGATACATTCCCAAAATCTCATAACGAATTTGAGATGTCTTTCTCATTAATCAATATAGGTAGGGTGAGACATCATTCCCAAAACCCTAAACATCAGAATGTGGTACATCATACCCATTGTCCCGATAACAGTAATAGGGTAATAAATGTCTTGCTCAACACCAAATATAAGGGAGACAGAAATTTCACTATCAACAAGTCCATTAACCATATATCCATAAAAAATATCAATTTCATAATTATAATAATAAAAAAATCATTTGGAATCCCTAAATTATAAAATTAATCATCAACCTAATATATAAATGGGTTTCACAATTCAAATAATCAGTTTAAATGAACATGAATCAAAATGGATGGCCATTCCACCCATTATTAAATATTTTAGTTACCCAAATTAGGTAATTTAAATTAGAAAAACATCTTGAAACTACTTCATTAAATATAACATTCTAGTTACTTAAATAAAGCATTGACGTTTCATTTCCGGATAAGACAAACTATTAGGATGTACTTTTCTGACTGTGTGTGTTTAAGAGAGGGAAAATTCACTTACAATACAATAAGAACAAATATATGGTGTTTTAAGATTCTAATCAATTAAATATAAATTGATGGTTTCAATATGGAAACCCCAAGGGGGATCTATGGATAAGGGAGACATACTCTAATAGCCTATAAAGTCTTGACGAGAGTGTACCATTGGTGGTATATCAATTAAGAATAATGAAATCAATTGAAGGGAATGTGCGACAGTGACAATGATATGTAACAATGAAGAAGCTATGAAAACACCATGAACATGAGTGAACAAAGAAGACCTACTACCTTACATTAATAGACAAATTATTTCAAAATATCAACATCATTCATTGTGTAGATCAGAATAAAAAAATAATAGTTCAATGCCAGGAATATTGTGTGAATGAGATTGTAAAAAAAATATCTCAATAGATGGGAAAAAATGAAAGTAATAAATAGGACTAGAGATCTTACTAATGGGGTTTCATTGTTTCCAAAGGCACCTTATTCATTGTTCAGATCTATGAGTCATAGAAATCCATATCAAGGAGAGGATGGACAAATGAGATGAAAAAAGAAGATCTCAACATCTAGAAATTATATGATGAAGACATTAGTTTCATTTTTTAATCATTAAGGTATTTTTTGAAATTTTACCCACCATCATGAGTGCCACGGTTTGGCCATAGGGATATATAAGTCATGCGTTAACCATGAGCACTTCACTTCTTTAAGGGGGTACCGTGTAAAGTCATCGGAAATGGTTTTCCAAACCATGCACTAATAATGAATTTTGGATCTAAAAAAATTCAAGTTCCCTACATGGGCATGAGTCTATGGTTTCATGGCTTCCTCAAACTATGTGGCCTCTTTTACCACACAGTCAACCCCTTCACAGTTAAGAGTAATCATGTAACCCATTCTTTTATTCAAAAAACTGTGGTTTTAGGATTTGAATTAGCCCTCAAAACCCTTATCCCCCTCATGAATCTATTATTAAACATTTCAAGGGAATTTCTAAATAAGTTAAAATGAAAAAAATGATCTATACCATTGAAAAATGTTCGGACATTAATATGTTGATATATAACTCCATCCTCAATTTGCTCCTTGAAATCACATCAAACAAGATATTTGTTTCTATTGAGGTCTCACATGGATAACACCATTTTAATGCATGGTTTAATGAAAATAGAATATCAATCAACCTTACATTGATGTATAATGATAATACCAAAAGAATACCATGCATGTATTTTCATGCATTCGTTGTTGGTACAAACAAATTCATTTTAAATTTATTTTAGTTCAGGGAACTTATTATCCATATTTGTACAAAGAATATGAGAAATATAATAATGGATAAATATGTTCGTGAACTATTATCATTCTATAGATTAAATTTCATCTTGTTCCCATATATTATTTATGGGAGTGTACCATTGATCTGATTCACCTTCCAAATTATTGATAGACAAATTGACGTGTTAATTTTACAAAAAAAGGAGAGACGAAATTAGAATTTCAGATGTATGGATCCATTACTAAACAACTGGCGAAACATCATATACACTAAATGAATGTAAAATATGACTCAGGAAGGACTCCATATAATTTTTTTACATCTATTTCATTTTTGAATGTTCAGGATCATTAATGGCTTAGGATTATTGTGTGAGCATAAAAACGATATTTTTTTTATTCTAGGTCCCACAACATTTGGCTGTTCAAGGTGATAGTCAAGGAATTTTCCATCTCTCTTTGAATTAAATTATATCTTATAGATTCTTAACATTCACTATAACCATAAATCATTTTGTAAGAAAAAATAATCATGTTGAAAAAACCCATAATCTAGAAAAATAACATATATGATATATAAACCATGAAACATTGTTTTTAATCAATGAAATATTAGGTCTATCATATCATTCATAGTAATAATATTGATAAATTATTGATTTTTGTTTATAATGATTTTTCAATTTCTAATGCATATCCCCCTGGAGTAAAAACTCTTGTTTGTTGTATGTCCCGTTGTCATGCACTAGGGGATGATCATATTGAACTCAATGTTTCATTTTCAATGTTATTACAAATAACAATAATTGTTTCTAGACCCAAAACCTATTTTATTATTTATATTCTAATGTAATTTCATGTAAGGCACTCACTATATCCATTACCAAAATTCCCGGACATATTCCTACAATTTAACTCCTTTAATAAGACAAATATATTGATTTCTCCCAAAATCAATATAATACTTTTTTATAAAGGATAACTAAACCTATCATATAATACCAACTACAGTGACCCAAACATTTGATACATATATTTGACATCATATTGTAATGAAAATCCAATAAATTATACAAACCACAAAGATATAATTTCTTTAAAAGTAATGGTAAAAAATTAACTTATCATAGAAGGACATCATCTCCCTCTAGGTTGTTTATAACCATCACCTTTTTTATAACTATCATACCTAATACACTCCTTCATAACCCGGAGAAGGTAAACATAATAATTAGTGACCTAAGTTGCTCAGTGATGGTAATCTAGGGAGATAAGTAAGGATAACATGTAAATAATCGTATGAGAGAAATAACATAACATTTATAAACCATTCCTTTCATATCAAAGATCATAAAATCGAGTCATTGCATAAGGATTGGTAGTCCATAATACATGATTCATATGGTAATCAAATAATGCGATCATTCGTATCATAACATTGGTATGATACATAGAATTGTAAAATACATATATATATATATATATAAAACAATTACTATATTAGTCAAAGTTATCATTGAAAGAAATAATAGAGGATTGGTTTCACTCCCCAAAACGTCATAGTATTCATGGTTCACTCCTGAGAACAACATTGTTAAAAATCTACCTTAATGGACCGCGTTAACTCTCTATTCTTGTGTTGTTTATCACATGAGATGTAAATCATTACCAAATGAATTGAAGGGACAAATAGGTCCCACCATTCATCTAATTGAAATTATATGTATGTGTTCCAGAATATCATAATATATTAATTATATCATAACCCATGAAATTAATTTGGTTTAAAATACATTTTTTCACATCATTACATGTGGAATAGTTACTAGTTTCATAATCATGTCATCATTTCGTTATAACAAAACCTGTCAAAAGAATCTTGTTTAAAAAAATGATGGTATATCCCATGGAATATAAATGGGTTTCATAAATATCATTTCAATATAATCATAAACCAACCAAAAAAAGAATCATAATGGTATCCTTGGAACATATCCTAAAAAAAGAAAACGTAGCATCAATGGATGTCATATTAGATTGAAAATGATTTTGAAACAAAACATCAAACATTTCAAGATGAAAATATATTTTCATTGAAAATAACATGTTACAAATATTGTAATATAATTTTTAAATACAATTCTATTAATATAACTTAAAAAACATATTTTTCAATTTTTGTACCCATTTTAAAAATTTCTTATGTAAAATAACCTTTCCTCATTAATATTTCATTTTTCAAATATAAAATTTATTCAAATCCACTGATAAGAAAATTAAATTATAATATTATAATGGAGTCCTAAAAATAATTTTGTTTCATGATGGAAGAGTATTTATTTTATGATTTATAAGTTAAAAAATATTCCATTCACATTTTAACAAAAAACATAATAGAAATTGTTTTGAGTAAAACATGAAATATGATTTAAAAAAATTTATTTAAAAATTATGTAATCTATAAAATATTCATTAGAAATAAATTTTATAATTTGGAAACCATTTTTGAGAAGACACATTGAGAATATTATTTTCAATGAAAAATAGTTTCTTCGACTAATTAGTGAAATAATGTTCATTTCTCTTAAATTCATTCTTATTAAACCATGAATCTATAAATAGAAGAACATGATGGGAAACTTGTATTCTCATGACATAACTATAACAGAAATAATTTCATGAGTTTCATGATAGATGGATAATACAATTTTTTTCATTAGGTTTATAATAATAATAAATCCCAAAAAATAATGTGATTATAACATAATATATATGAAATATTGTTAACATTGAATTTTGACTAAAAAGACAAAATAAAATTAAACTCAAAAAAATATAATAAAAATAAATTAATTAATGATATTACCTTTCATTGGAGATGTATATACACCTCCTAAAAGAATATAGGGGAATAATTTATCACACATCAATAGGAACAACAATTGATGTAATGTTTCTCTAATTCATGCCTCATAGTCGAAAATACTTTTTCAAACATCCATTAAAATAAAAATATTTTTATTATACATATATTAATGATACATAATACACTATAACATTCCATATATTATTTTCCTATTTATTATTGTAACCCATTTATTGAAAAATATATTTTAAAAAAATGTATCAAGAAATAACTACATTAATATTTTGTTTGTTTTTTTATTATATTTTTCATTATTACATTATTACTATCACCACCATAATTTGAATTCTAACTATGATATAAATATTGTATTTATTCAGTATATATGTCTTTAGTAAATTACACTACATTTAGTGATATAAAATGAAATACATCATTCATATAGATGGTATAATATATGTATCAATAAACACATTTACCATTTTATCAATATATTGATATAGATAATTTTATATTATATATTACAATTAAATGATTTTTTCTTCAATATATATTACAAATGATCATTAAATGGATCCTTATTTCCTTTTAGGTAATATGGGAATGAATAACATCACTTTAGAATGTGGTAGTTTGTCGTACAAATGAGTGGTGACATAGATTTTCCAGGAAGTTGAAGGTATTTCAGTATTTTGGGAATAAATACCACATGGTAACATTTTTGTGTTCTTGGGTTGATTATGTTTGTAGAAAATGTATTTAAAGATGTTCAGTAATGGAGTTCTAACATATTTTTTGATCATGTGTGTTTTGATGATTCCTGATAAAGGTGTGGATGATCTAGAAGGAAAAAATAAAATTGATTACACATTGAGATAAATTTTTCCATATATTAATACCAATGGTTTAAAAAATGGATAAATTTCCATGTTTTCTGGATGTTGGATTTCCAAGGACACCTCATTATATTATGGACAAGGGATGGAATTATTGAATGCTTTTGGGTTCATGAATTTATAGTATTTCATTAATATTTGGTAATTTGAGAATGATTATATATTCTGGAATGATATATGAGTCACAATGGAAATATGTTATGTTGTATGGTTAGGGGGTTTTCGTGAACTGAATATTTCCCAAAAATTTTACCAAGAAAGGGAGTTTCAAAAAATTGAATGATTTTTTTAAAAAAATGTAACATAAATCGTTAATTATTCATTAAAAGGATGAAATATATAAAAATATATGGGTATATACCTCTTTTGATATGAGAATTCCTTATTGAGTATGAAATTGTTATGAATTTAAAAAAAATTATAATTTTTTTTTCATGATTTATATGTTTTATAATATAATTTTTTTCACACAAAAATGTATTTTTTGTGAATAATATATAATATTTTAGGTTTTAATGAAAATCGTGATTGTTTTGTGTTTAATGAATGTTTTTATTTTCATTAAAAAAATTGTATAAAAAAAGGTCAATTTCTGGGATGAATTGTGTACATTCTAGAATATTGAGAAAGGAGATTCCTTAATATTAAACAATCGAGGATACAGAGGTATTGAAAATTATTTCTATAGTAAAGTATTATTCTTCATGTGGATGAATGTGGAACTTAGTGATGTAACGAATGATTTGTCAACCCTATTAATTCAATTGATTAATAAAATAATCTTCATAAGGATCAATGAGCATTCTTTAGTTGAGAGAGCATAGATTATTTAAATTATTATTTGGTGTAATCTAGGAGGAAAAGTGGGTACACAATGATTGGATGTTGATTAAAAATGAATCAATTTCAATAAAGGATATTTATCTTATAAAATCTATATGATGGAGATATCTTATAAGTCTATACATACCATGTGTGAAATAATGTTAAATATCTATCAAGTCTATTCAATTGATAGAAGATAAAACATTCATGTTCAATTTAAAAAATATGGGGATACAATAATTCACACCAAGAATACTTCAAATGAATTCTTTAATTGGATGAATGTTATTGTGGAATACATTTCTGGTCTTGGAAATGTTTTTCATGGTTGAATTATTTTTAAGATCCTATTAATAATAATTCCACTGCTATTTAATCCTAATGTTTTTGTATTAGAAAGAAAACGATATAAAAGAGTTGGAATTGGATATTATGTGTAGTACTCATGTCACATATGAGACATTAAATATTTATAATGTGTCTATGAATACGAGAACCCAAATGATGTCTTACATAAATCCCTATATAAGGTCAATATTAATGGGGTAAAATAAGAAGTTGTTATGGATGATTGAATTCCATTAGGTTCATAAAATCTACATAGAGGAAAATAAATTTTCCAAGGGATATATCCTCTAGCATGATTTTGATGTGTATAGGGTGGTCATGATAGATAATAATTCACCAATAAGTTTTAAAATGGTGGAGAAGATGAAGTTAAAATTACCATGATAAAGACATTAAACACTATGAATGGTATGCAAAATTGTAAGTGAAACATATTAAAAAATAAAAAACTTATTTCACATAAAAATTCTAGTTTATAAGAATTTAGGGATGAAGAGATGGAGAAATGTAGTGATGATGGAAAAAGATTTACATTTTTTTGGTAACATACTATCATTTGAGTATAGTGACAATGATGAAGGAGAAATTGATGAAAGGGTTGATATATAGGTGGAATTATAAGGCACCCTTGTTAAGATATATGTTTAGAGGGCCAAAATGTAGAATCCATAGAGAGAATTTAATGATTCCAATCTCTATTTTCAACTTTATGAATAAGAGAATTATCTTTTTATAAATTACATATAAAATCTAAAGTCATTAATTATAGACTAATCTGAAATGGTTTTTGAGTAAAATGTCAATGATAGTGAGTAGAAAATTGTGATAAATGAATTCACAATTTAAAAAAGGATCAAATAAATATTATTAACTAATATGTACATGAATATTCAACCATCAATGAAAATTATAAGATTGAGATAGAATATTGATTCATAGTATAAAATAACAAACAAAAATAACTCATATAGAAGATGTGATGGATGTAGAGCATTGAGGTCCTGCACAATATACATAACAATAATAAAGAAATTACATTTTTTATATGGGTCTTAATCAAAAACATAATGCTGTGATAATTTGTTTAGACCACAAGTCACTACTATGTGGATAAAGTATGATTTGAGAATGAATAAGAATCAAATGATTCAAAGTTACCAGGGGACAACTAGTGGTAAACCAATGATGTATAGGAATACAAATCATATTGGGTGTTATTTTGGTGGAAATATGGGACATTTCCAAATAAACTATTCCATATTCAAATGGTACTGATGTTTACAAGAGAAAAAATGTTGTTGATAAAGAGTTCAATCTTCCATAAAATATTATGATTGTAATGGTTTCTAGTGTGGAGGGTTAATAAATGTGTCTAGATATTTCTCATAAAAAATATAGAGTATTGTGTTGAATCATACACAGATTGGTTATAATAAGAGGATTAATGATTCCTAAAATCAGAAAAAATAAAAAACCAATTTTCAGCTCTATAATACTATAAGAGTACATTATTCTATGATATGAGCCAATAATGTTTGTCCACAATATATATGATGTCATTTTTTGGTTAATAAAAGGAAATATATGTATAGGTAGTGGTTGTAGATATTACACTTAATTTATTTGATCGTGTTGGTGTATGGATCCTTGACTGTTTATAAACCAACCATATGACAAGTAATCTAGATATTTAAACTAGAATTGAATATAATAAAGGATTATGTGTTCATATTTTGATAGTGTGATGGGTTTATTATTATTTAATTGAGAATATCAATATCTGGGGGTAAAGATATGAGACATGAAGATGTCTTGGACGTCCAACCTCTCAGTCACAGTGTGTAAGTATTTGTAAATTGTATTGCTCGGGTCAGGTTATAAGATTTAATAAGAAGTATTTTATGATCAAAGGAAAAAAATTACTATTGTTTTATATGGAAAATTATCAAAGGGGAATCTATAACATTTGAGTGGACAAGATGATATATTTTTTTATCCCATGGAGATGAATACATATAGTGGCATTGTTAGAAATTACATATGTTCGATCCATTTCAAGAAAATATAGTCAAATTTGATTTTTCTCGAGATCTCTTGAATCTATCAAATTAAAATAGCCACTCATGTGATTCGTGTCAGTAATGGATGACTATAAGAATTATTTTCAAGGAAAAAACTAAAATCCACTAGAGGGTAAGAATTGGTGCATAACGATTTTTTTATACATTTCTTTCCATGATCAATTGATGATAAGATATATTATGTTTTATTTATTGATTATTTCATCTGTATTTATAGGATATTTTCTGATTTTTATAGTTTTGATATATTAATATTCAAAAAAATCATAGGGAAGCTATAAAAATATTTTGATAAAATATTATGATGTTTTAAACTGATATTGTTATGAAATTAAGAAATATCAATGTGGAGGATTATCTTTGGAACCATGTGCAAATGAATCATGTTATGGAAATGACAAATCCTCAATAAAATAGAGTGGTTGAGTGATAAAATAGCATTTTAAAGAACATTAATAGACAAATTATTTTTAAAATAGAATTTCTGGATAAAATATGGATGGAAATGATCCTTACATTTGGATGCATATATAATAGGGTTATGTTATGCATGCAAGAAGATATCAACTCAGTTTTATCTATGTTACAAAACTAATCCAACATTGCAATACATTGAAAAAAAACTAAGTGTTTCATTCCTAATTAAGAAAATTCATATTTATTTAGTCACATGAAAATTATGAGATACACCCATGAATTTTAGGGAAAATAAAATAACATAAATGCTTCAAGAATAGGTTGGGAGAAATGGATGAAATCAATGTTGTAACTATCTTTAGAAGAAAATGAATCCCCAAAAACATATTCAATATTTCATGATGATATTGAAGAGGTGGTATGACATAGAAGTGGAGAAGATATAAAAATGTGGATTCATAATAATTATCTAATGATTTTATGTATGAAGTAAATTTTTTATCTTTATGGAAACTGAATAGTTGTGCATAAATTGGTAGAAAAACATTATTTTTGATCAGGTGGTCCCAGTTAAATCACACATTATTATGTATTTATAGATCATATATAGGCAAAGAAAAATTAGACATGAGATATTGTTTTGAGATTGCCATATAAAAATTCAATCAAAAAAATCATTTATTTAGAACAAACAAAATGATGTTGACTTGGAAATTAAAAATATTCACTGACTATATAGAGAGAGATCCCCCACATCAAGAGAATCAATTATGATGAGACATTATCACAATTTCACGGCATGGGAATATTTTTTATTTTATATCCATAATAGTACAATTAATTGTAAAGACCCGTAAAATTCAAGGGAAATTTTTTCTTAATTTTCTTTGGAATTTTACAAGAGCTCGGTTTCTGACGGCACCTGATTCCGAGGCCCGGAGTGCCCGGAATAAATTTCTGAAGTTTGGCTCGGGTACGTTCAGTGAACGAACGAGCGGGGATTTCTAAGTCTTGAACCGGTGCCCGGAATCGAATTCTGAGGGCACCGATGAACTCATAGTGCCGATATTCGCTTAAGGAGACCTTTTCTGAGGTTGCGTTTTATGCGGGTTGGGAGTTAGTTTTTCGGAATTTAAATTGAAATTAAATAAAATGTGGAAACACAATTTTATTTTTAACTTGTGGGTTAACTCCTCCCAAAGGGAGTTAGAGGTGGTACCCACATCCACGTAACCTCCCTTGAGAAGATTAAGTGTGGTGGGGGCCACACGAACCCTAACACTTCATCTTCTCTTTTTTTAAACTCTCTATAACTCCTCTTTAAATTAACTTGACTACTTGGTTAATTAATTGAGTTGAGTTGTTTGAATTTCAAACCTTTGAAATTCAAGTTGTTAATTGTGTAAATAAAATAAGCCTTAGCTTATTTTATTTTGGTTGGTCTCCTTAGCCATCTTGAGAGAATTTGAGAGGTTCTCTCCACCTTCTTCAACTTTGACGAAGAACACGAAGAACACTCTAGCTCCGACGAAGAACGCCGCTTCTCCCTTCTTCGTAGCCGGTGTGTTTCCGAAGATCAACGACGACGCTTCTTTGATCTTCTTCCCGTGTCAACGAAAGGAGACGCCGTTTCCTCCTCGGATTATCTCTGTCAGCTTACGAAGCTTCTCCAGCGACATACCTCTTCGGACGCACCTCGATGTCAAAGGAAATCTGCGACGCCTGACCTCCGTGACGCTAGTCTTCTGCGGTTTGTTGACGTGCTCCGCACTTGAAACCGTGGTAGGGGTTTGTTGTTGTTTTATTTAATTATTCTCATTCTTGGTTCTAGCATGACGATCTTTGAGGATAAATGATTAACTGTTATCGTCTGACGAGAGGGGGGCCAGACCGCAAAAACAAGGCCGAACCCCCCCCCCTCCCTTCTTTTTTCTTGAATGTTTCTTGCGGATGGAATGAGATGGCGTGGTGCCGTCGCACCACACGGGAATCACACGACAATTATTGCGCGACGCCATCGCGCCGCGCCGTGGAAAGATTTTCATGAACGTGATGCCGTCGCGCCGCGTTGAAGGAAACCAAAGGCACCGCGGCCGGAGCGGGGCCGTAGCGGAGGGGCGCAGTGCCATCGCACCGCGCCGAACGACGAAGGTCGCGGCCGGTTCCGGGCCGCGGCGGGACGTGATGACCGGCGGCCAGCCGGGCTGCCGGTGTCGGAAGACGGAAGAGGACCGGCCCTTGCCGGTCCTGTTGAGAAGAAGCCGGCCGGCCAAGTCGGGCCAGCCGGAAGGGTGGAAAATGGGGGAATTAAATTCCCCCGGGCTGCTTAATTGGCCCCCCATAATGAGAGGGGCCGGTTTCACAAAGGGGGCAGGCGGCCCCCCATTTTTTCCAGCAGCTCGGCTTTCAGCCGAGCTGGCAGCGCACCCAGCGCGCTGTCTTGCGCCAAACCGGTGCACCTGGCCGGGCCGGGCCGGGTCGACCCTGTCTGGGGTGGGTCGACCCGGTTCAGTCCATCCGGGGGGTCTCGAACCGGGACATCCCGGGCCCGAAACCCCCATTACCGAGCGGTTTGGATTCAAATGCCCATAACATGGGCTAGAGATCTACAAACGACGCGCCGTCAGCGGAGATGCGATCCTTGGATCAAGACGGTCGTTTCGGTATATTGCACTCAAGGTTTCGGAATACTTTGAGTTCGACCGGGTTGGTTCGTACACGAAACAAACCGGGCCCTCGAAGCGGAAACACTCATACCTTGAGCTACGGACGTCCGATTGACATGCCGTCAGCTTTGTTGTGTTCTTCTTAGTGAGAAAGATCTTTTGGCATACTCCGCCTGAGGTTTGGACGCAGGTGGAGTACGGTCGGGTTGGTTTTGCCTTAAAAACCAACCGGACCCCTAGGACGAAAAAGCTAATAACTCTCAGACCGGGAGTCCGATTGACGCGCCGTCTGTTGCGTTGAGTTCCTGTTGACGATACGGAACTTTTGGATACATCCACTCTGGGCTTTGTGACAGTTGATGTATCAGCCTCTCGGCACGTGGAGCGGACCCTCCTGAACGAGCTTTCTGTGTGCGGGAACCCTAGAGCTGGCTGTGACTGCTACTTCTACTGCTACTGTGACTACGACGACGACAGTACAGATATCCTTGGAGGATTCGACAACGACGACTACAGCACTCAGCGATCATACGTGGATCAGTGCTACAGATCCTGTGTGGGTCCGATCCTGTGTGGGTCTACGCTCAGCGGTCCTGTGTGAACCAGCGCCTACAGGTCATGTGTGGGCCCGATCCTGTGTGGGTCTTTGCGGGGGTTAGTACCTATCGATTCTTTGTGGGTCCTATGACTTAGATGGATCGGTGATCATCTCTATCGTCTTCCAAAGAAGTGTACCTGTGTGAGTTGAATCCTGTTTCTTTCCTGTGTGGATTGTGTTGTGCTATCCTGTGTGGATTACGTTTGTTTTCCTGTGTGCAATACGTTTACTTTCCTGTGTGGACTGAGTTGTACTTGGGCTCGGAGGTTGGAGCGTATTGGAATTGATGACTTAGGTATATGTATGGGCATATACCTAAGCAGTGTCAGTTATTACTTCGTGTTTATATCTATCCTTGTGGTTTATCCTTTGTGGATTTTGGGAGACCTTCGGGGGTCTCGGGGTCCTTACTGAGTAGCTTATACTCACCCCTGCACGGGCTATGCCTGCACTACGTTGTGTTGGTTGCAGACGACGGACAACGTTGATTGTTGTTGAGGCTTGTAGAGCAGGACGATACCTGGAATTGGACCACTGGGCGGGACGTGCTTGGAGCGGACAGCGGGACCCGAGGAGCAGTGGAGCTATCTGTACCCACCCTTCAGGTGGGATTTCCAATGGACAGCTCGGTGTAGCGGCTTTTAATTTAGAGTTGTTGTTTTCCCTTTCAAGTTGTACTTACTTTCAGTTTGGGTTTGTATACTAGCCCATTTACTTTTCCGCACTTTCAGTTGTACTCTGTTTTTACTTAGTGTTTCCTTTTCCGCTTGCTTACTCGGTGGTGCTTGTTTACTTTACAAAGGAAATGCCTTCCCTTTTTACCGGGATTTACGCCTTGGTGCTAGTCGCCAGCCCCTGGCCTATGGAAGGCGGGCATGGGGTAGTCATGGCACGGGCCCCGAGGGAGGGTCGTGACCAATTGGTATTAGAGGAGTTCGGTTCTACCGCGAACTCTGATCTTTTCTATGTGAAGCAATAATGTTTAGCGTATTAAGTGTTGTTATCAGTCCAGGGAGTCATGTGTTGGTGCGGCGGCCGACGTATCCGTACACCAGGACCCTGACTTCTGATTTCCGACTTAATGCACGAAAACATTGATTGCATGTGTGTTTCAAGTTTTCTTTGTGATTACTTGTATCAGCACACCAGGTATACTGTCCTGACTGTGGCACACCTGTTTCCTTTTCAGGATGGCCCCACGACGGCAGCTAGCTAGGGTTTCGAGAGTCGAGCGTGACGACAGCCCACCGAGCGACGAGGCCTCGGTGCAGGGCCCTTTGTCAGCAGTGGCCCCTGCGGTAGCACTACCCGCCGCGCCACCGATGCTTCCATTACCAGCCGCTGACGATGCACGTCGCCTCAGCGCACTGCATGAGTTTCAGCGCCAGTGACCGCCCAGGTTTCTTGGGGAGACGAACTCCCAGGCAGCAGAGGACTGGCTAGGGGTAGTGGTACGAGTTTTTAGGCTAGTGAGGACACCTGCAGACCTCATGGTGATCCTCGCTGCGAGCCTACTGCACGCAGCAGTGGGCCGATGGTGGAGATTGATGCTCCAGGTGCACGATGAGCCATCTCTACTTTGGATGGGCTTTGAGAGCCTCTTCCGCTCGGAGTTCGTCCCAGCCACCCTCCGTGTGGTGTGTATCCAGGAGCTTCTTCAGCTGCGATAGGGCAGCATGACGGTCTCTCAGTACTCGGTGAGATTTACTGATCTCCCGCGATACTCGACCGACATGGTACGGGACCCATTCTTCCAGGTCCGGACCTTCGAGCAGGGATTGAGACACGAGATCAGGGCATCGCTGATCTCCCTCAGCATACCGAATCAGGCAGAAGTACTAGAGCTGGCCCTTTTGATCGAGAGCTTTCTTGCTGAGTCTACACCAACACTGAGACCCACCGCAGGGCGGCACGTGGCAGAGTCTTCTGCAGCTGGCAGTCGACGGATGACTCAGGGGTCCAGGCAGACCAGACCTTCAGGCAGACGACCTCAGGACACTAGCTCAGTAGTGCGGGGCACACAGCGCAGAGCCAGTCTTCCGAGAGGCAGACAGTGTTACTCGTCCGGCGGGCAGGGCCACATGGCTCGTGACTGCCCGACCTGCCGTGCTGAGGAGCAACAGACGATTGAGGGACCACCGAGGCAGAGGCAGTGGTACGACCGTGGCGGTCCGCAGGGAGGAGGTGGACGAGGAAGAGGAGCTGGATGAGCAGCAGGTGGTGGGCAATGCTTTGAGGCTCTACCACCACCACCACTAGGAGGTCCACCCCGACCACAGGGAGCTGGAGGGTAGAGACAGGCACAGCTCCAGGCAGCAGAGGCCTACGACCACGGCGCGCCCGAGATGATTCGAGGTACTATCTGTGTCTATTCCGCCCTTGCTGCAGTACTTATAGACACAGGAGCGAGTCACTCTTTCATAGCCACTGCCCTTGTTCAGAGCTCGGAGATTCCGACAGAGTCGTTGGCTCGATCCTTACGGCTAGAGAATCCTACGGGAGTAGACTCGACGATTACACACTAGTGTCGGTAGTGTGATCTTACTCTAGGAGGCAAGATTTTCGGCTGGGATCTTCTTGTAGCAGCGTCAAGGCCTTACGACGTCATCTTGGGCATGGATTGGTTATCTATGGTCCATGCACAAATTGACTGTTTTAGGCGCAAGGTGCGATGTGTACGCACCGACGGAAGCAGGTTCACCTTCACCGGCGAGAAGGGAGCCTTCGTAACACAGGATGGACTTCCGCAGAGGAGAGGACAACCCATCACTCATCAGTTGGCTAGCCTCATCCTAGGAGCAGTTGACGTGCGAAGTCTTGGTTTTCCTGCAGTGGTGGATCAGTTTGCGGTCGTTTTTTCCTACGACGTTCTAGGGTTACCTCCTCGCAGAGAAGTAGACTTTTATATTGATCTGTACCCCAAGACAGCCCTGATATCGACTCTAGCATATCGGATGGCCCCCGCCGAGCTTCGAGAGCTACGGGTAATGTTGGAGGACTTGCAGGGAAAGGTGTTCATCCGACCCAGTGTTTCACCCTGGGCTTCCCCGATATTGTTCGCCAAGAAGGCGGACGGGAGCTTGAGACTGTGTGTTGACTATCGTCGCCTGAACCAGGTGACAGTGAGGAACAAGTATCCGCTACCGAGGATTGATGACCTCTTTGATCAGCTCAAGGGAGGACGGTGGTTCTCGAAGATAGACCTCAGGTCAGGCTATCATCACCTCAGAGTCAGAGACGAGGACGTGTAGAAGACGGCCTTCAGATGTCGGTATGGCCACTATGAGTTCTTGGTTATGCCTTTCGGCATAACCAATGCTCCAGCAGTGTTCATGGCCCTCATGAACAGGATCTTTCAGCCATACCTCGATCGATTTGTCGTGGTCTTCATCGACGACATTTTGATTTACTCTACGACTGAGGATGAGCACGTATATCACTTGAGAGTTGTACTAGACACACTCTGGGAGCACCAGCTTTATGGTAAGCTATCGAAGTGCCAGTTCTGGATACGTGAGGTCCACTTCTTGGGACACATCATCTCTGAGGCGGGAGTTGCAGTGGATCCTGTGAAGATCGAGGCAATGTTATCTTGGGAGCCACCCAGGAGCGTGACGGAGGTTCGTAGTTTCTTGGGACTAGCCAGATACTATCGGAGATTTGTGCCAGACTACTCTAGAGTTGCGGCACCACTCACAGCTTTGACGAAGAAGGGGAAACCCTTCGTGTGGTCAGACAGATGTCAGCAGAGCTTCCAGGAGCTGAGACACAGATTGACCAGTGCACCTATCTTGAGGTTGCCTGATGAGGGAGTATGGTACGTAGTCTACTGCGATGCATCATGGACTGGACTCGGATGTGTTCTGATGCAGGAGCGGGCAGTGATCGCCTATGGATCATTTCAGTTGAGGCCTCATGAGTAGAACTATACTACCCATGACCTGGAGTTAGCAGTAGTGGTCTTCGCTCTGAAGACATGGAGACACTACCTAATGGGCGAGCGCTTTAGAGTCTTTTCTGATTATCAGAGTCTCAGGTATATCTTCTCGCAGAAGGACATGAACCTGAGACAGCGGCAATGGCTCAGGTTCCTCCAGTACTATGACTTTGAGATAGTCTATACTCCTGGGAAGGGGAACGTGGTAGCCGATGCCCTCGGCAGGAGGACAGGCATTCAGCTACTTGAGGAGGTGATGGAGCAACTAGCCTCTTTGCAGATATCCTTCGTGGATATAGATGGAGCAGCCTTCCTCCAGTCTCTCATAGTCACCCCTCCACTACTGCAGTGGGTCAGAGAGGCACAGTGTGAGGACGCTGACTATGAGACACGGCGTGCACAGATATCCTCGGGACAGGCACCTGATGGTTTCTCCCTTGGAGTAGAGCACGACATCCTTTTTAGTGGACGTACCATGGTACCAGTCGCTTTGCGAGAGGAGTTGCTGAGAGAGTTTCACACTTCTCCTTTGGCGGTACATCCTGGAGTGGTGAAGATGTACCAGGATCTCAGATGACAGCACTAGTGGCCGGCCATGTAGAAGGTTGTAGCAGAGTTCGTTTCTCGATGCCTCACCTGCCAGCAGGCTTGGTACATCCCTTAGAGGTTCCGGAGTGGAAGTGGGATGGCATATATATGGACTTCGTGACTGGACTTCCACGCACTTCCTATAACGACCCATACTTTACATACATTGTTAATACTTCAAAATTGAAGCACACTTATTACAACAAATGACAAAACCACAAAGGACCGTATAGGTATAGTGTCTTTAGAAACTGGGAAACATAAACAACTGGTTCATAAGTCTTCTACAGTGCCTCCCATTTATTTCATCATATCTATGGTCCCTTTTAGCATATTCTACTTAATATCCATCTTCCTGACCTGGGGAAAAGAAAACATAAAAGGGTGAGCTCAAATGCTTAGCAAGGGCAATAAAGGAAATAAAAATCATATCATATCTTTTTAAAAATCATAACCTGCAAAAGAGATCATAAAATCTTAATAAATCATAGAAGTGAAAATGAGATCCCCATAATCATAACATGAAACTTGAAACTTTGTGGCATGCACACATAATCATGGAAAATCATTTCTTGTTAGTCATGACTTATTGCCAAGACTATCTTAGTGGACAAAGTCCCTTTCTGAACCGAGTTCACTCCTCGTTTCAGTCCTGTATCACTGAACCGAAATAACCTTCCGTTCCAGCCATGTCTATCTCATGAGATATAAAATCTTTACCCAATGCATTGGAGGGAGATATAGGTCCCACCCATCTTATAATGAATCCTTTCTTATGTGTGCCACATAATCATAAAACATACATCATTGCATAACCCATGTAATAAAAATGGGATTCTTAAACGACATGACATCATAAAACAACTCATATAAGATAAAGGAATTCATAAAAATAATTTCATCACAACATGATCAAATCAATTTAATAATAGGGATAAAAACAGAACCCTTTATTATCTTAGATGGAAAATAATTTTGATAAAATACTTGAACTTCATTCTTGAGGAAAATATCCTTTCTGCTTCAAAAATACTTTTCCTTTCTTAACATATCGTACAATTATAAACTAAAAGAAGTTGATTAAAAATAAACTTAAAAACATGAAAAGGAAACTTCTTGGAAATAATGTTTTATAAATCTATTCATGCCGTATAAGTTAAAAAAAACATTCTTCGTACTTTTGTCGGAAAAGTCAAAAAAGTACCTCGTACGGAAAAACGACAAAAGATTCCTTTCATATTCTTTACTAAAAACTCACCTAAGGGTAAAATTGGATTTAAACTATTGCAAGTGGATGGAAAAAATATTACATATTGAGGGAACATGGATGTGGATGATAAAATACACCCCAGTAAATACTTACGAATAAACAATCTCGGATAAAAATGAGATTGTGATATTTCCCTTACCTTAGGTCCGATTTGCTTTGTACGTGTCCGAAGCTCCTGTATAATGGTTTAAATAATGTTATTGACTTATTCCAGAATCATACATGTTGATATGATATCATATATGGTCATATTATTAGCTTCTTGTTAGTAATATTTCATTGTTACTTGTTACTCGGGTCTTTATAACTTTTTGTTCTTATGCGTGTTTTGTCGAATAAATTCTTATTCTTATCTTTAGGTTATAGATAATTCATTTACAGAATGGTATTAGTGTAGTATATACCATATTAATTCATTCAATTCATTTATATAATCATTATGAAATGAAGATCATGTAGAACGAGTCGCATCACATCGTGGAGACGGTATTCCGTACGTACGCACGAGTGATGATATCGTTCCTATGATCGTGGAATTGTATTGGAGTATATATATATATTATTTCAGTATCAATATTACTTCATACTAATCATATATAGTTACTTATTACACCATTATAACCATCCTTGTAAGTTGATGGTGGAAAAATAGATTACACCACGGCGTGGAGACGGTATTCCGTACGTACGCACGCGCGGTGATTTCATTTTTCCATAGGATGGATAGAAGGTGAATTAGGGTTGTTTCATATTTATAATAACATATCAGTATGTAAGTAATACTGATGTTATTACTTTATCATGAAACAACTAAAGAAGAAGAATTTTGAAGAAGAAAGAAATTGAAAAGATCGGTAATGGATATTACCTCTTCTTTGGAACGCCTCTTTGAATCCTCCACTAAAGGAACTAAGAGTGGTCTTTGGAGAAGAACAGGACCTCTAGGACTATTCTAGGGAAGTGGAGAGGAGAAAATGGCAGGGGTTGGCCGAGCTTGAGTGCTCAATTTGGTGTGAGGAGGAGGGGGAGGAGGAGGTGCCCTTTTATAAGGGAGGAGAGGGGCACCTTAGGAATATCTCAAAATATTATTTTATATTAAAGTCAAAATCGGTTTATAATGGTTCCAAAGGGTCTTATTTCGAAGATAAAGTGGGGAAGGGTCGAAATCCTATCAACCAATAGGATTTAGACAAGTTTAGGGTATTATTTTAACCTTATTAATTAGATTTAACTCTAAGTTAAATAATTTAACTTTTACCATGTCTTTTTGTTTTCTTTCACTATATGGTTAATACACTTACTATAACATGCCAAACGAACCCCAAATTGTTTATTATTAAAATATATATCCTTATCTAAGTCATTTGGCCGAACCTTAGATTTTTAGGAATACAATAACAATTAATAATATAATATTTGATTTAAAAACTATTTTGTGTCAATTTTGACACTATTTGATATATGATTTTTGTGAAAGTCATAACAGAATTATATGTTCGAACCAAGTTGATTAAATCAACATTAATATATCATAGTAACCTATAAAATTAGTGGAATTCATAAAAAGTCTTAAATTACATTTATTTTGGTATTTATATTATCAATTTTGTCAATATTTCATTAATAAGATAATTACTGCATCATCTTTGTGTTATAAATAAATTAAATTATTTGATGTCTAAAAATTACAAATAAAATATCATCATGTAGGAAATCTTTTTATCTTTCTAATGAATATTTACAATTGAATTTATCTTATGTATAACCCCATATTAAAAATGATTTACTTATTAAACTTTGATTTTAACTATTTTAACCCTTCTTTAAATAAATTAATAATAAATGTCCTAATCTAATCCAAGTGGGCCTAAATGGTCATATTTTATTCCTAAGTTTGTTTTTGGTCGAATTACACTTGTCCAATAGAGTTAAGACATGTGTTAGGGTAATATTAATATCATATTTACCCTTAGTTACCCTATTTACTATTAACCGCGGTAAAAAAAAGTAAAAAGTTACTATTCAACAAAAATTATTTTCATCTCATTGAACCACATTTTAGTCCTTGATATTAACCGTGTCTCTCGGATTTTCGAAATTCCATTCACAGAAGCGGTAAAATTAAGTTTTATGCAAAATTCGGTTTTTAACCTACCACTTAGTGGTTTCACTATTCATCAAAAATTGAAAGTTTTCAGAAAAATACCAAAATTTCACCCTAGGCTAATTTCGATATTCTGAGTCCAAAAATGAAGTCCATTTTGAAAAATAAAATTTATAAAATTTCAAAAAGTGGTTATTACTATTCATAACGGCTAGTTTTAATAGCATATTGTTGTTTAGTGAAACTCGGTATTGCGTACGACGCAAGCTATCGAGGAAGGTCGCGATTGCGTGTAAAGCAAGCCAATTAAGTGTAGAAAAAGATTCCTGTGATGATTTATATAACATAAAAGTCTCGGGTGTTACATTCTACCCCCCTTAAAAAGAATTTCGCCCTCGAAATTCGTCACTTTGTAACAAACAGATGAGGATACTTCTCCCTCATCATATCCTCAAGCTCCCAAGTAGCTTCTTCAAGTTGGTGGTTCCTCCATAAAACTTTCACCAATCGAGTGGTCTTGTTTCGTAGAACTTTTTCACTACGATCCAGAATCTCTATCGGCTGTTCTTCATAAGAAAGATCTTGCTCCAGCGGTACAACTTCTGAGCTGAGTACATGTGAAAGATCAGGTATGTACTTTCTCAGGAGAGATACATGGAACACATCGTGAACTTGAGAGAGATTCGGTGGAAGCGCCAATCGGTAAGCTACCTTCCCAACACGATCCAGTATTTCGAAAGGACCGATATATCTAGGGCTCAACTTCCCCTTCTTTCCAAATCTCATAACCCTCTTCCAGGGAGATATTCGTAAGAACACTTTATCACCCACTTCAAACTCTAGGTCTTTTCTTCGGTTGTCGGCATAACTTTTCTGTCGACTGTGAGCTGCTCTTATGTGTTGTTGAATAGATCTGACCTTTTCTGCCATTTCATCAACGAGATCAGGTCCTAATAGCTTTCTTTCCCCAACTTCATCCCAGCAAGTTGGAGTCCTGCATTTCTTTCCATAGAGAGCTTCATAAGGATCCATCTGAATACTGGAGTGAAAGCTATTATTATTAGAAAATTCCACCAAAGGTAGGTGTTGATCCCAACCTCCTTTGAAATCCATAGAGCAAGCTCTCAACATATCTTCTAGGGTTTGAATTGTTCTCTCAGACTGACCGTCTGTCTGGGGATGATAAGCAGTGCTGAAACTCAACTCTGTATCCAGAGTATGCTGAAGACTTCGCCAGAACTTCGAGGTAAATCTCGGATCCCGATCAGATATAATAGAAAGTGGTACTCCATGCAATCTTACCACTTCCTTTACATATATCCTGGCAAGCTGATCTAGAGAGAAATCCTCTCTAATAGGAATGAAGTGTGCAGACTTTGTAAGACGATCAACTATGACCCAGATAGCATTATTGCCTTTGGATGTTTTAGGAAGTCCTGTGACAAAGTCCATAGTGATGTTTTCCCATTTCCATTCGGGTATGGGTAATGGTTGTAACATCCCCTTAGACTTCTGTCTCTCAGCTTTAACTTGTTGACAAACCAAGCATCGAGATACATATTCAGCAACATCTCTTTTCATGCCATCCCACCAGAAGTACTCTTTCAGGTCCCTATACATCTTCGTACTTCCAGGATGAATAGAGAATGATGAACTATGAGCCTCATCCAGCAGCTCCTTCTTTAATTCGGGGATGGGAGGAACACAAACCCGATTCCTGAACTTTATTATCCCATCACAATCAAGGTTGAATTCAGGAACATTTCTCACCTTCTTTTGTAACTCGACATCTTCTTTCTGTGCCTCTTTAATCTTCACATGTATAGATGGTTGAACATTCATTTGAGAAAGATAAGATTTTTCCCCTTCCATTATAACTCCAAGATCCATCCTTTGTAAATCCATAAATATTGGATCTTTTGTGATCCTCATCATGGATAAACTAGCATGGTCTTGTCGACTTAATGCATCTGCCACCTTGTTTGCTTTCCCAGGGTGGTAATGGATTGAGCAGTCGTAATCCTTAATCAGCTCCAACCATCTTCTTTGGCGCATATTCAGCTCCTTTTGTGTGAAAATATACTTTAAACTTTTATGATCAGTATAAATATCAAACCTTTCACCATAAAGGTAGTGCCTCCAAATCTTTAATGCAAAGATTACCGCAGCCAACTCCAGATCATGTGTTGGGTAATTTTGCTCATGGATTTTCAACTGTCGTGAGGCATAAGCTATCACCATATCATTTTGCATAAGAACACACCCCAATCCCTTCTTGGATGCATCACTGTAGATCACAAACCTTTCTCCACTACAAGGCAGTGTGAGCACAGGTGCACTGGATAACCTTCTTTTCAACTCCTTGAAATTCTCTTCACATTCCTCTGTCCAAACAAACATAACTCCTTTCCGAGTCAACTTGGTGAGTGGATTAGATAATCGTGAAAAATCTTTTACAAAACGTCGATAATATCCAGCCAAACCAAGAATACTTCGGATCTCAGTTACTGTTGTTGGTCTTGACCATCTTTCGATAACCTCTGTTTTTGCTGGATCCACAGATATCCCCTCTTTTGAGATTATGTGACCCAAAAATGCAACTTTTTGAAGCCAAAATTCACACTTGGTAAATTTGGCATAAAGCTTCTCCTTTCTCAGGGTCTTCAATATAATTCTCAAGTGATCTTCATGCTCTTCCTTGCTCTTTGAATAGACAAGAATATCGTCTATAAAGACTACCACAAATTGATCAAGATAGTCTCTAAAGACTCTATTCATTAGATCCATGAAGATAGCTGGGGAATTAGTAAGACCAAATGGCATCACTATAAATTCATAGTGTCCATACCTTGTACGGAAAGCCGTCTTTGGTATATCCTCCCTTTTGACCCTTAATTGATGATACCCTGAACGAAGATCAATCTTGGAAAAGTATTGAGCTCCGCGTAGTTGGTCAAATAAGTCATCAATGCGTGGGAGAGGATATTTGTTCTTGATAGTGATCTTGTTAAGTTCTCGATAATCAATGCAGAGTCTCATTGATCCATCTTTCTTCTTAACAAATAGAACAGATGCTCCCCAAGGTGACGCACTAGGGCGTATGAATCCCTTATCAAGATTCTCTTGGAGTTGCTTCTTCAATTCCTGCAACTCAATTGGGGCCATTCTATAAGGTGTCTTTGAAATAGGCAAAGCACCCGGTACGAGTTCTATTGAAAACTCAACTTCACGATTTGGTGGAAGACCCGGCAATTCCTCCGGAAAGACATCATCAAACTCTCGTACAATGGGAATATTCTTAATCGTGAGTTTCTCACCAACCATTTGAGATAAATAACCTTCATTTAGTGGAATCAATACCCATAAGATGGAAGAAATTTCCACTGGAAGGTTATGTTCATCCTTGCATTGATAGACGATCGTAGATTGATCTGGAATATGAAATGTGACTTCCCTTCTTTGGCAATCGATATGAGCTCCATGTAGAGAAAGCCAATCCATGCCAAGAATCACATCAAATTCCACTAAAGGAAGGATCACAAGATTTGCAGGAAGCACTTTCCCACAAACTTCGATCGGAGAAGAATTATAAACTTTTGATGCGATTGATGTGCCATTAGGTGTTGTCACAGCTAACTCAACATCTAATTGTTGAGGTAATACGGTGATACCCTTAGAAAAGTCTTCAGAAATAAAAGAGTGGGTGGATCCAGAATCAAATAAAACATTTGCTACTTTAGAGTGGATAGTAAGTGTACCTTTCACCACATCGTTATCGTACTCCACATCGCCGGTAGAAATTGCATGTGACTTTCCTTTGTCTTTAGCCTTAAGAGTTTGTTGACGTCGACCATCATCATCAACCCTTGGATTTGGGCATTGATTGGCATAATGCCCCATCTCCTTGCACTTGAAACATTGAAGTGTAGTAGGATCATTCTGTGTATCCCTTCCTTTGTTTGCGTCATTAGACATCTTCTTCCCATTATCACGGCATTCAAATGCCCGATGACCTTCTTTTCCACATTTAAAACATTTACTTGTCCCTTTAAGACAACTCCCTCCATGTTTCCTTCCACACTTTGAGCATAAGGGAAAGATCATCTTCTTTTCAGTGTGCTCTTTAGAGTTTCCTTTGAATTCCATCTTCCTCTTCTTATCAAACCCATGTGACTGATGGGTTACTCCAATCTCCATCTCGACTTTGAGAGCACATCGAACGATTTCCTCGTAGCTATTGAAGTCCCTTATGGCTAACGCCCTTCGAAGACTTGGTTTTAAGCCACTAAAGAATCGATCGATCTTACTCTCAGGTTGGATAATAATACCAGAAGCGTACCTTGCAAGTCTTGTAAAATTTGCTTCATAGGTACTAACAGATTCATCATCCCTTTGCTTCAGTTCAAGGAACTCTTTCTCCATCTTTGTTCGGAGAATACGAGGGAAGTACTTATTGAAAAATAAGTTCTTGAACTCGTCCCATTCCATAGACTCAATTTCATCCCTTTGCCTCGTATTCTTAACAAGATTCCACCATTGATCAGCATCTCCTTCTAAACGATACACTGCTAGGATGACTTTATCATGTTCATAACATTGAAGAACTGAAAATATCTTTTCAGTAGTACTAATCCATTGTTCAGCAACTAATGGATCAGTAGAACCACTGAAAGAAGGTGGACGCTGCCTCATGAAGGATTCAACAGAATGTTGCTCCTTCCTTTGCTCGTTTGGAAATCCTGCATGATTCATAGCTTGAGAAAGTTGTGTGAGCATGGCTACAAGATTTTCCATTCCATCTCCCATATTGTTTGGTTGCTCAGAGGGACAATCATTGCATTGCCCATCGCATTCCGCATTAACACGGTTCCTTCGGGTTCCAGCCATTGACTAAAACCAAGAAGAATAGTGTGAGCAACACTAATTATAATAGGAAACCACATAATTCAAGAATAAAATTTTCATGCTTAAGGTCTTATCCTAGGTTATTCAAGTCCATTTCTAAAACACTAAGATTGTGTTTTATGCTTAGACTTATCCTTAGGGTTCTTACTAAGGCTTTCACATCCTAGTTTCCAAAGGTTGACTATAACCTCCCTCTGATACCAACTATAACGACCCATACTTTACATACATTGTTAATACTTCAAAATTGAAGCACACTTATTACAACATATGACAAAACCACAAAGGACCGTATAGGTATAGTGTCTTTAGAAACTGGGAAACATAAACAACTGGTTCATAAGTCTTCTACAGTGCCTCCCATTTATTTCATCATATCTAGGGTCCCTTTTAGCATATTCTACTTAATATCCATCTTCCTGACCTGGGGAAAAGAAAACATAAAAGGGTGAGCTCAAATGCTCAGCAAGGGCAATAAAGGAAATAAAAATCATATCATATCTTTTTAAAAATCATAACCTGCAAAAGAGATCATAAAATCTTAATAAATCATAGAAGTGAAAATGAGATCCCCATAATCATAACATGAAACTTGAAACTTTGTGGCATGCACACATAATCATGGAAAATCATTTCTTGTTAGTCATGACTTATTGCCAAGACTATCTTAGTGGACAAAGTCCCTTTCTGAACCGAGTTCACTCCTCGTTTCAGTCCTGTATCACTGAACCGAAATAACCTTCCGTTCCAGCCATGTCTATCTCATGAGATATAAAATCTTTACCCAATGCATTGGAGGGAGATATAGGTCCCACCCATCTTATAATGAATCCTTTCTTATGTGTGCCACATAATCATAAAACATACATCATAGCATAACCCATGTAATAAAAATGGGATTCTTAAACGACATGACATCATAAAACAACTCATATAAGATAAAGGAATTCATAAAAATAATTTCATCACAACATGATCAAATCAATTTAATAATAGGGATAAAAACAGAACCCTTTATTATCTTAGATGGAAAATAATTTTGATAAAATACTTGAACTTCATTCTTGAGGAAAATATCCTTTCTGCTTCAAAAATACTTTTCCTTTCTTAACATGTCGTACAATTATAAACTAAAAGAAGTTGATTAAAAATAAACTTAAAAACATGAAAAGGAAACTTCTTGGAAATAATGTTTTATAAATCTATTCATGCCGTATAAGTTAAAAAAAACATTCTTCGTACTTTTGTCGGAAAAGTCAAAAAAGTACCTCGTACGGAAAAACGACAAAAGATTCCTTTCATATTCTTTACTAAAAACTCACCTAAGGGTAAAATTGGATTTAAACTATTGCAAGTGGATGGAAACAATATTACATATTGAGGGAACATGGATGTGGATGATAAAATACACCCCAGTAAATACTTACGAATAAACAATCTCGGATAAAAATGAGATTGTGATATTTCCCTTACCTTAGGTCCGATTTGCTTTGTACGTGTCCGAAGCTCCTGTATAATGGTTTAAATAATGTTATTGACTTATTCCAGAATCATACATGATGATATGATATCATATATGGTCATATTATTAGCTTCTTGTTAGTAATATTTCATTGTTACTTGTTACTCGGGTCTTTATAACTTTTTGTTCTTATGCGTGTTTTGTCGAATAAATTCTTATTCTTATCTTTAGGTTATAGATAATTCATTTACAGAATGGTATTAGTGTAGTATATACCATATTCATTCATTCAATTCATTTATATAATCATTATGAAATGAAGATCATGTAGAACGAGTCGCATCACATCGTGGAGACGGTATTCCGTACGTACGCACGAGTGATGATATCGTTCCTATGATCGTGGAATTGTATTGGAGTATATATATATATTATTTCAGTATCAATATTACTTCATAATAATCATATATAGTTACTTATTACACCATTATAACCATCCTTGTAAGTTGATGGTGGAAAAATAGATTACACCACGGCGTGGAGACAGTATTCCGTACGTACGCACGCGCGGTGATTTCATTTTTCCGTAGGATGGATAGAAGGTGAATTAGGGTTGTTTCATATTTATAATAACATATCAGTATGTAAGTAATACTGATGTTATTACTTTATCATGAAACAACTAAAGAAGAAGAAGTTTGAAGAAGAAAGAAATTGAAAAGATCGGTAATGGATATTACCTCTTCTTTGGAACGCCTCTTTGAATCCTCCACTAAAGGAACTAAGAGTGGTCTTTGGAGAAGAACAGGACCTCTAGGACTATTCTAGGGAAGTGGAGAGGAGAAAATGGCAGGGTTTGGCCGAGCTTGAGTGCTCAATTTGGTGTGAGGAGGAGGGGGAGGAGGTGCCCTTTTATAAGGGAGGAGAGGGGCACCTTAGGAATATCTCAAAATATTATTTTATATTAAAGTCAAAATCGGTTTATAATGGTTCCAAAGGATCTTATTTCGAAGATAAAGTGGGGAAGGGTCGAAATCCTATCAACCAATAGGATTTAGACAAGTTTAGGGTATTATTTTAACCTTATTAATTAGATTTAACTCTAAGTTAAATAATTTAACTTTTACCATGTCTTTTTGTTTTCTTTCACTATATGGTTAATACACTTACTATAACATGCCAAACGAACCCCAAATTGTTTATTATTAAAATATATATCCTTATCTAAGTCATTTGGCCGAACCTTAGATTTTTAGGAATACAATAACAATTAATAATATAATATTTGGTTTAAAAACTATTTTATGTCAATTTTGACACTATTTGATATATGATTTTTGTGAAAGTCATAACAGAATTATATGTTCGAACCAAGTTGATTAAATCAACATTAATATATCATAGTAACCTATAAAATTAGTGGAATTCATAAAAAGTCTTAAATTACATTTATTTTGGTATTTATATTATCAATTTTGTCAATATTTCATTAATAAGATAATTACTGCATCATCTTTGTGTTATAAATAAATTAAATTATTTGATGTCTAAAAATTACAAATAAAATATCATCATGTAGGAAATATTTTTATCTTTCTAATGAATATTTACAATTGAATTTATCTTATGTATAACCCCATATTAAAAATAATTTACTTATTAAACTTTGATTTTAACTATTTTAACCCTTCTTTAAATAAATTAATAATAAATGTCCTAATCTAATCCAAGTGGGCCTAAATGGTCATATTTTATTTCTAAGTTTGTTTTTGGTCGAATTACACTTGTCCAATAGAGTTAAGACATGTGTTAGGGTAATATTAATATCATATTTACCCTTAGTTACCCTATTTACTATTAACCGCGGTAAAAAAAAGTAAAAAGTTACTATTCACCAAAAATTATTTTCATCTCATTGAACCACATTTTAGTCCTTGATATTAACCGTGTCTCTCGGATTTTCGAAATTCCATTCACAGAAGCGGTAAAATTAAGTTTTATGCAAAATTCGGTTTTTAACCTACCACTTAGTGGTTTCACTATTCATCAAAAATTGAAAGTTTTCAGAAAAATACCAAAATTTCACCCTAGGCTAATTTCGATATTCTGAGTCCAAAAATGAAGTCCATTTTGAAAAATAAAATTTATAAAATTTCAAAAAGTGGTTATTACTATTCATAACGGCTAGTTTTAATAGCATATTGTTGTTTAGTGAAACTCGGTATTGCGTACGACGCAAGCTATCGAGGAAGGTCGCGATTGCGTGTAAAGCAAGCCAAGTAAGTGTAGAAAAAGATTCCTGTGATGATTTATATAACATAAAAGTCTCGGGTGTTACACTTCCGGAGGTCATGACTCCATTTGGGTGATTGTTGAACGACTCACCAAGTCGGCACATTTCTAACCCATCAGAGAGCAGGGCTCAGTGGAGAGCTTGGGACGTCTCTACGTTCAAGAGATTGTGCAGCTCCACGGTGTGCCATCATCTATTGTCTCCGATCAAGATTCTCGCTTTACTTCCCGGCTTTGGAAGGGGTTGCAGGAGGCGTTCGGGACACATCTACGTTTGAGCACAGCCTTTCAACCTCAGACGGATGGTCAGACGGAGAGAACCATTCAGACTCTCGAGGACATGCTCTGCGCATGTGTCCTCGACTTTGGTCGCAGCTGGGAGGACCACCTACCCTTGGTGGAGTTTGCGTACAACAACAGCTACCACTCCACCATCGAGATGGCACCATACGAGGCGTTGTACGACTGACCTTGTAGATCTCCTTTGTGCTGGACAGACCCTGGGGAGTCAGCACTTGTGGGACTAGAGATGGTCCAGGCCATGACAGAGAAGGTCCAGGTCATCCAGGAGCGGATGAGGACAGCTCAGAGCCGGCAGAAGTCATACGCTGACAGGAGGCGGAGGCCACTAGAGTTCGAGGATGGCGACCACGTCTTCTTGTGGGTCTCACCTCGACGTGGTAAACGGAGATTTGGCTGAGGCGGCAAGTTATCTCCACGCTTCATTGGACCCTTCCAGGTCCTCAGCAGGATTGGCGAGGTGGCTTATCGCCTGGATCTATCACCTCAGTTGCACCGGGTGCACGACGTCTTCCACGTGTCTCAGCTGAGGAGATACGTGCACGACCCGACGCACATCATTGACCATGGGGAGCTTGTCGTTGACGATGAGGTGACTTTTACGGAGGTCCTGGTGGAGATAGAGGATCGACAGGAGCGGGTCCTATGTGGGCGATCGATTCCTCTTGTGCGCATCAGATGACAGCACGAGAACCTCTAGGAGAGCACTTGGGAGCGGGAGGCTCAGATGCGTGCTCAGTACCCTCATTTGTTCCCTTATTTTTTGATGTATCTTTACGGGGACGTAAAGCCCTGAGGTGGGAGTAATGTAAAGACCTATAAAATTCAAGGGAAATTGTTTCTTAACTTTCTTTGGAATTTTACAAGAGCGTGGTTTCTGACGGCACCTGATTCCGAGGCCCGGAGTGCCCGGAATAAATTTCCGAAGTTTGTCTCGGGTACGTTCAGTGAACGAACGAGCAAGAATTTATATCTTTTGAACCGGTGCCCGGAATCGAATTCCGAGGGCACCGATGAACTCGCAGCGCCGATATTCGCTTAAGGAGACATTTTCTGTAGTTGTGTTTTATACAGGTTGGGAGTTAGTTTTTGGGAATTTAAAATGAAATTAAATAAAATGTGGAAACACAATTTTATTTTTAACTTGTTGGTTAACTCCTCCCAAAGGGAGTTAGAGGTGGGACCCACATCCACATAACCTCTCTTGAGAGGATTAAGTGTGGTGGGGCCCACACGAACCCTAACACTTCATCTTCTCTTTTTTTAAACTCCCTATAACTCCTCTTTAAATTAACTTGACAACTTTTTTAATTAATTGAGTTGAGTTGTTTGAATTTCAATCCTTTGAAATTCAAGTTGTTAATTGTGTAAATTAAATAATCCTTAGCTTATTTAATTTTGGTTGGTCTCCTTATCCATCTTGAGAGAATTTGAGAGGTTCTCTCCACCTTCTTCAACTTTGACGAAGAACACGAAGAACACTCTAGCTCCAACGAAGAACGCCACTTCTCCCTTCTTCGTAGTCGATGTGTTTCTGAAGATCGACGACGCCGCTTCTTCAATCTTCTTCCCATGTCAACGAAAGGAGACGTTGTTTCCTCCTCGGATTATCTATGTCAGCTTATGAAGCTTCTCCAGTGATGTACCTCTTCGGACGCACCTCGACGTCAACGGAAATCCGCGACGCCCGACCTCCGCGACGCTAGTCTTCCACGGTTTGTTGACGTGCTCCGCACTTGAAACCGAGGTAGGGGTTTGTTGTTGTTTTATTTAATTATTCTCGTTCTTGGTTCTAGCATGACGATCTTTGAGGATAAATGATTAAGTGTTATCGTCTGACGAGAGGGGGGCCGGACCGCACAAACACGGCCGAACCCCCCTACTTTATTCTTGAATTTTTCTTGCGGATGGAACGAGATGGCGTTGTGCCATCGCACCATGCGGGAATCACACGACAATTATTGCGCGGCGCCATCATGCCGCGCCGTGGAAAGATTTTCATGAACGCGATGACGTCACGCCGCGTTGAAGGAAACCGAAGGCACCGCGGCCGGAGCGGGGCCACGGCGGAGGGGCGCGGTGCCATCGCACCACGCCGGATGACGAAGGCCGCGGCAGGTTCCGGGCCGCGGCGAGACGTGATGACCGGCGGCCAGCCGGGCCGCCGGTGTCGGAAGACGGAAGAGGACCGGCCCTTGCCGGTCCTGTTGAGAAGAAGACGGCCGGCCAAGTCGGGTCGGCCGGAAGGGTGGAAACCGGGGGAATTAAATTCCCCCGGGCTGCTTAATTGGCCCCCCATAATGAGGGGGGCCGGTTTCACATAGGGGGGCAGGCGGCCCCCCGTTTTTTGCAGCAGCTCGGCTTTCAGCCGAGCTAGCAGCGCGCCCAGCGCGCTGTCTTGCACCGAACCGGCGCGCCTGGCTGGTTCACCAGGCCAGGCCGGGCCGTTCCGGGCCGGGTCGACCCTATCTGGGGCGGCTCGACCCGGTTCGGGCCATCCGGGGGGTCTCGGGCCGGGACGGCCCGGACCCGAAACCCCCGTTACCGAGCAGTTTAGATTCAAATGCCAATAACTTTGGCTACGGATCTCCAAACGACGCGCCGTCAGCGGAGATGAGATCCTTGGATCAAGACGGTCATTTTGGTATATCGCACTCAAGGTTTCGGAATACTTTGAGTTCAGCCGGGTTGGTTCGTACACGAAACCAACCGGGCCCTCGGAGCAGAAATACTCATACCTTGAGCTACGGACGTCCGATTGACGTGTCGTCAGCTTTGTTGTGTTCCTATTAGTGAGACAGATCTTTTGGCATACTCCGCCCGAGGTTTGGACGCAGGTGTAGTATGGTCGGGTTGGTTTTGCCTTAAAACCCAACCGGGCCCCTGGGACGAAAAAGCCAATAACTCTCAGACCGGGCGTCCGATTGACGCGTCGTCAGTTGCGTTGAGTTCCTGTTGACGATACGGAACTTTTGGATATATCAACTCGGGACTTTGTGACAGTTGATGTATCAGCCTCTCGGCTCGTGGAGCGGACCCTCCCGAACGAGCTTGCTGTGTGCGGGAACCCTAGAGCTGGCTGCGACTGCTACTGCTATTGTGACTGCGACGACGACAGTACAGAGATCCTTGGTGGATTCGACGACGACGACTACAACACTCAGCGATCCTATGTGGATCAGTGCTAAAGGTCCTATGTGGGCCCGATCCTGTGTGGGTCCGATCCTGTGTGGGTCTGCGCTCAGCGGTCCTATGTGAACCAGCACCTACAGGTCCTGTGTGGGCCCGATCCTGTGTGGGTCTTTGCGGGGGATAGTACCTATCGATCCTTTGTGGGTCCGGCGACATAGATGGATCAGTGATCATCTCTATCATCTTCAAAAGAAGTGTACCTGTGTGAGCTGAATCTTGTTGCTTTCCTGTGTGGATTGTGTTGTGCTATCCTGTGTGGATTACGTTTGTTTTCCTGTGTGGAATACGTTTACTTTCCTGTGTGGACTGAGTTGTACTTGGGCTCGGAGGTTGGAGCGTATTGGAATTGATGACTTAGGTATATGTATGGGCATATACCTAAGCAGTGTTGGTTATTACTTCGTGTTTGTATCTATCCTTGTGGTTTATCCTTTGTGGATTTTGGGAGACCTTAGGGGGTCTTGGGGTCCCTACTGAGTATCTTATACTCACCCCTGCACGGGCTATGCCCGCACTAACGTTGTGTTGGTTGCAGACAATGGACAGCGTTGATCGTGGTTGAGGCTTGCAAAGCAGGACGGTACCTGGAGGTGGACCACTAAGCGGGACGTGCTTGGAGCGGACAGCGGGACCCCGAGGAGCCTTGGAGCTATTTGAACCCACCCTTCAGGTGGGATTTCCAGTGGACAGCTCGGTGTAGCTGCTTTTACTTTACAGTTTGATGTTTTCCCTTTCTAGTTGTACTTTACTTTCAGTTTGGGTTTGTATACTGGCCCATTTACTTTTCCGCACTTTCAGTTGTACTCTGTTTTTACTTAGTGTATCCTTTTCCGCTTGCTTACTCTGTGGTGCTTGTTTACTTTACAAATGCAATGCCTTCCCTTTTTATCGGGATTTACGCCTTGGTGCTAGTCGCCAGCCCCTTGCCTATGGAAGGCGGGCTTGGGGTAGTCACGGCACGGGCCCCGAGGGTGGGTCGTGACATTAATGTTGAGCATTTTCATATAGAATTCAAGTTAGTGCTTTTAATTGGTTTCTAGAAGATGAATCATAAATAATGAGGCTATGTAGTTTTTTAATTCATGAACATGTGAACTAATTTTTTCTATTGAGGAAGGATCTATATGGGATGAATGAATAATTGAGAACATGGTATTCAAGACTTGTTCCGTTTATAACAATTATTGGTTTTTTGTACAGTGGGGTATTAGAAATACATTGGTATTAAATTACAACAATCAAGTAAAAATGGTACACCTAAATGTTGATAAAAAATAATTTGTGGATCTTAAAATTCCGGGGTTACTATTTTACTTACTTCATGAAAATAGTGTTCGAAATGTCCATGGCAAGTGAACTAGACTTTTTCATAGGCAAAAAAGTGACACATAGATGAAATAAGACATTCAATTTTCAATAGAAATATTACTTGGAGATATTGTTAACATTTTTAATGGATAATTACATGATGATGATTACTCAAGTGGCTACCCAAATGAAGCTTCCATGAGTAGTTGAAGAAAAATTTGTTGGTGTCACAGAATATATGCACTTAATTGAAAGTCTATATTATTTACTAGTAACATGACTCGATATTTTTTATAAATACATGTAGCATTATTTCCTATAAATCGCAAGTAAATATAGTTACTTTTAAGAAAAAATAATATATTGTATTATGGTTATAATGGATTTCAGTTTTCTATACATTGAAAACCTTATCAAGAGATATTGGTCTTTAAAAATGAAAATTGGGTCAGTCTAATAGATGATAGAAAATAAACATCAGGTTCTGTTTTCTATATGGGTTGACTATGTATTGAGTGTATATTAAATAAACTATTTTTAAATTATTGATAACAATATTAGTAAAATATATTACATATACTCTACATTTAACAGCAATATTATGGATAAGGAATAATTAAGATAATATGAGAGTTGAAGTGAAGAATCTATTGTGAAAATTATTGTTATATAATTCACTGAAAATATTTGTTTAATCACTCATTGATGAATCATATTGAAATAATATATCATTTTATGAAGGAAAATGTAGAGAATTGAATAGTGAAGTGGGATTATGTTCCTAAAAATAACGTGTTTCATACATTATAATGAATTAATTACTCGAAAAAGTGTTTGAATGAGATCAACTATTTGTTAGAGATCTGTGGAACACTGACACTAAAATATGTGTATAAGTAGTACCCTACTATACCTAACATATGGTTGGAATTTACTTCATTTCATTATATATTTACTTTATAATGGTATATCAACAACTAGAGTAATATTTGTTTTCAATAATAAATGGGGACAAACTAATTTAATCAATAAAGGGGTGAATGTGATCAGAAGACTGAATAATTCATTTTATTTTTATATTTGATTATTTTAAATACAATCAATCAATGGATATATATATATTTATAGAGGGGGTTCATGATAAAATTATATGACTGTTGTAACAATAATATTATTCATTTATGAAATTCTCATGGTTTATTTTTTCCCAATATTATCATGGATTATATGGGATTATTTTTTATGTTGAGTAAATTTTTTATCACCATTTGGAATCATAAGAAGAAAATTTTAATATAAGATTTAAGAATCATTAAATTAATACAAAATAATGATATGTTTTCAACCAAAAAATGGGAAAATGTTAGAAAATATCATTCAATTTAACATCGGAGTATTTTATATAGATTGTGATTTTTGAAAATTTTAGTTGAGAAGTTCAGTTTTAGATTTTTATTATGATTATTGACCATGTATATTTAAAACTCTTCAAGGTAGAGTTATGTATGCTCCATAAGTGGAATATAAAATTTCATGTCCAAGATGGAATCATTTCCCAATATTTTCAAATATTTAGAGGGACCCAAATATTTGGGAAAGGTTTATGTTTCATCAGATATTTCTTTTTATGGATACCTCATATAAAAATAGGAATTCCATTAAATTTTATAAATTTTTGTGTTTTTCAAAATTATCATTTTCGTGAATGTGTTTTGATGTGTTAGAATTTAGAGGATTCTTGAAAAATAACTATGTTGTGACAGAAATATGGTATGTTTCATGATTATAAGAAGCTTAGACAATGTAATATTTCCATGATATTTCAGGAATATATATATATTTTCATGAAAAATATTGAAGTTTTTTTCAAAAAGAAGGTGTTTATATTGAATATTTCATGAAGGGTAGGACACACATATAAATATGTGGATACCATCCTTATTTAATGAGAGGAATCCTAAATGAAATTATTAAGGCTATAAATTTTCAAATGTTTTTCTGAAGGTATTTCTATCATAAAGGATTCATAAATGATCATTTTTATAATGAATGGAAGATTCATGGTGGTTTTTTAATATTATAAATGTTATGAGTATCAAGTATGTCATGGCTTACATGAATTTTTTGAGTTTCACAAATGATGTGGGTTTCATGAGAGAAGACTTTGTTCAATAAATTTTCCATTTTTTTAATGTTTTAAATGTGTTTTATGAAAGTATAAATTACATGAATCACAGGTTATATCCCTAATATAAAATGGTAATGTGGTATTAATTAAGTGGATGAATGTGGATCTTCATAATTCCCCATGTACGTTTTAAATAATATTGAATTAATTGATAAGAAAGAATAATAATAAAGATAAGTGATCACACTTCTCTTTAGAGTGTAGTGAGATGTCATATTGTTATTGGTTGTAACCTATGAGAGACAAGGAGTCAATAAGGATCATTGTAAGATAATTGACCTTTAGTTGATTTTTTATATAGGTACATATCCTATGTTTGATTTTTGGATATATCCCAATGTCTTTGAATATAGTAAATTATTTTCCTCATTCATTCTTACATTTATTCTCTTACATTTCAATGGGATAGGAGAGAATATTGTTTTATAATGAGGAAATAAGATCCCAAGTGAATTTTTTCTAATATTTATTACGATGAATAACCCCCCATATAGTTACTTGACCTTATTGAGATAAATATGAATTGGTGATATAATAATTCCACATGCATAATTATAAAAAAAATATTATATATAAATATAAAAAACTTAATTATTTTTATCCATTAGAGGTGGTGATGGAAACAATTCGCCTTAGTTCACAACGAGTAGTGCACTATACAAATGAATGGTTATTTTTTCCCAACTGAAGGGAGTGAAGAATGTTTTCGTTGATTCTATTAACCTAAAACATCATAGTATATGGATTATAATGATTCTATTATATCTACATGGTTTAATAAGAATATAACAAGGTTGAGGAATAATTGAAATAAAATTCATCGTTAGATATGTTACCTCTTCTCTAGAAAGCCTTATTCAGTTTGAAAAAAAGGTTTTATTGGATCGATTTATGTGAAATGTATGTATTCTAGGATGGTAGGATAGGATTAAGGATGTTATTTTGGAATGACATGGCTAAAACAAATGGTTTTGGATATATGATGTGGAGGGGATAGTGGGTGGATTTTTAAAAGTGTGGTGAGTGGAACACTTGTATATTTTTGAATATAAAATTGTTTACCCACCTTATTCACATTATAAAAGGATATTAAATGGTACATTATTAATTCTAGAAGATATAAGGTCAATATATATCACGTAAATAGGTATTTTACATGTTTTCGATTATTTTTCCCCCTTAACGTTTTTGTCTAGCACCCCTAGTAATCCAACTATTACGTTTGTTGTGGTACATAATTTTTAATTTATATATTATTAAATATAGTAAAAAATACATTTTACCATATTAGATAATATAAATTATCATTATTCCAAATATGGAAAACATTTTTCTTATTTATGTTTATATAATGGGGAAACAATTTAATATTAAACCTAACAATCCAATGAAAATACATTTATCTAAAAATATGATGTTCAATAGTTAATAAAATTTATATTAAAAAATGAATATGAATATTTTTATAATTAAATAAATTTTATTTGATGATATATTATTTTTGTAATGTTAATTTTAAGCTCATTTTAAAACAAAAACATACATGAAAATTATTTAAATTAAAATGTTTTTTCAATAGGAACTTGTATTATTTAGTATTCATCAAAAAATTATTAATTTTTGAAATATCCCATAAAGTCACACTAAGAAAAATGTTATATGATAAATTCATAAATGAATTATATTTTAACAAATTAATTTAACTAAAGTCTAATAAATCAACTATATTATTGCTATCAAACATAAATATTTTGTTTTTAGCAAATTGTATATTCCAAACATATAAATTCTTTTGTAATAAGTATGTTATTTTCTTATCAATGCATTTTTTTTAAACTATTATAAAAATTATTTAAAAATTATTTCTTATAATTCATAAGTATGTTTATAATTTAGGTTATAATGATATCATTTAAATAATAATATTAATAATATATCTTTGTTTGTTAACAAATTTTCTTGTTTGTAACCAAATATTATCATGTTGTTTCATATAACACAAGATAAAATCATTATTTCTTGTAATAAATGTTATAAAATATAAATATTTTTTTAAAATATTATTTAAAAAAACTAAAGGTGTTACATTAGTTTTATGGAATAACTGAGAAGATAAATCATACTAGAGTCAACTCTATAAACTATAGGTTAAATTTTGATCATGATTAAATATGATCATTTTTAATAGTAAGTGGTGTCACACCACCTTCTCCATGTATATAATTTATATAAATCACCTAAGGCCAACTCCATATGATCCAGGTAAACCAGTCATTATATCCATAATGATATACTACCATATACATTGAGAAACTTACAACGGTTACATTAATCCATAGAGAACATGATTGTTGACCACCACATTTTTCCAGACCAAAATAACCAAAATAAATATATGAAATTCCCCATTTCAAGTAAGACCACAAAAATAAAACTGTCATAATTTGCTACATCATTTTCATGGATGGATGTACTATGTATGTTAAACTATGGAACATATAAATAATAACTTCAGGAATTTCCATGGGGATAAAAATCCACCTCTAGAACTACACTCGATGTTGTTCATCCTCATAATAACAATCAGGGTAATCCTAATAAATGACTTATCCCCTCCAGACCTCCAACTCAAAACCCACCTACTAGTACTCCTCCACCATCTGTACCATGGTTAAATCCTCTTTCATTAAAAATATAACGTATTCATTCATGTCACCCATATCAATATTAATCATTGAGATCTCTTCCATCACTCACCATCAATCTATGAATTCTTGAACGAAATCGCTACATTGATTCATTCACAGTGCATCAACTAAAAAATTATCCTTTCCTTGATTATATAAAATAATGATATCATAATCCTTTATAAATTTCACCCATTTTTACTACAGTGACTTATGGTCACTTAAAGAGAATACATTACTCCGAATAATATAATCATTAAAAAAATAACCATTGAGGTAATGTAATAACAACCTCAACACAAATATGCCTACTACAAAACCAATCTAATTGGTGTTATAGATATATTAATATGGATAAATATATAAGTAGAAACAGAATTGGATTTTATTTATTTCTTAAGAAGTGAACATAAACTAATACATCATGCGATAATAAAAACCCAAAAATCCACACCATCATTTTGTAGATAATGAATATGAGCACTACCAAAATTTTACATCAGATACATGAAACAAATTTGACAATGATTATCCCTCAGGAATGTGTTATCATCTCGATTAGGGGATATCATTGGAGTAAGAATTATAGATAAATTATTTTATAAACCTCATGTAACAGCATGCATGTAAAATAAATCTCCACAACTCTACATTTGTATTGTGATATTCCTATAAAATGATAGACACTACCATTGGATGGTCCAAAACTATTCATTACTGGAATATAAAATTCCCCTTGAAATGAAATTCCTGATCCCATAAATCGCACTTTGATTATTTTTCGAGTTTTGTTGATATTAGAGGAACCCAAAAACATTATGAAAAATCTCTTCACGCTATTCTTTATATGCATTGTATAAAATTATGTCATTGATGAAATCCACAATGAACCAATAAAATAATACATAAACATAACATTCATAAAATACAAGAAGTTGGTTGTAGTTTTTATCATCATGAATAAAATTTCAATTATGTTTTTATTCTTATATTGACATTAAAAATAGGCCCTTAAAATGTCCTCATATTTTACCCAAATATAATGATATCTATATCATATATCAATCTTCATAAATATAAAATCCCCTTTATAATTATGAAATAATTAATCATTTCAATAATTATTAAAGTTATTTTTAGTATATCACAATATAATATATATTAATTGATACATAGTGTAAAACAGCATTCGACCTTCTCCAAAAAAATCATCTCCATGTAAAGGCGAAACTCTTGGCTCTGAAAATACTCACTGTAATATATCATTGACTTATAAGCATAACCCTCACAACTAATAATGTTCCAAAAAATGTGGAGACATTTATATCAAATAAGTTTCCAACAATACCTTTATCCTGTACTCGATCCCTCAAATGTGGGGTAAAACCATAAACTCTATTAGAAAAACATCATGATCTTCTCCCACAACCATATGAATGTTTTCATTTAAACCTATGATGAACTCAAAATATACTTTTCAATAAATAATGACAAGTGGGATATATTCTATATAGACCTAGTAATAGCATATATGTATATTAAATCATATTATATGAATATTCATCAAATTAAAAATATACATACAGAAGGACCATCATTGTTTAGTACCATTGTAAATATGTAAAAAATATTCTAACATTGTGAAAGATCATCATTGTTTCCTAGGAAGATATTCCCCATTAGTAATTCTACAAAAACCATTCTCCATAACATTGGGAAAATATTAATAATAAATTGGTGAGATTAGAAGATCAGTAAGGGTAAATAGTGGAGATACTTATGTATTAGACGAGCATAATGTTATGCAAACATGAGAATAACATTTGAATATTAGACCTGACATATCAAAGATCATTTACCTGATTCATTTAATAAATATTGAAATTTAAAAATAGACTAATCATTAGGGAAAAATATCATAATACATGATAACATAACATAGTAATAAGACATGAAATATTTTGAATACACATATTACTGGAAAATTCTATGTCAAGGATACCTTTTAAGACTATATTAACATGTTAGGATTTGTATAATAACCCATATACCCTCTTGTTTTGAGCATTTGATTCCCTACGATGTACCATTTGGTTTCATGCTTGGGAAACCCTCTCGTGTAACCTATTGTTTAATTATTGTGATTCCCTTAGGTATACCCTCTAATTTCATTGTTGGAATTAACTTCCTTGTACCCTCATATTTTAGGATTATGATTCCTTCCTATGTCAGGCCTGAGATATCCAAATATGTAATCTTTTGAGATCATAAAACATTTATTGTTACCTAGTTCATTAGAGGAACATATAGGTCACACCCATCACATCATTAAATCATATATTCATGTTCCATAATATAAAAAATCAGAATATCATGACCCATGTAATGAAATTGGTATCATTATCATTTTATCACATCATAAGCTTTGTAGAATTGACTGGAATAATAATAATTTTATCATAGAATAACTGAAGAAAAAAATTGGGATTCAAAAGCATATACCCCAAATAAAATAAATAGTTATCAAAAACATCAATCCATTAAAACATATGCCATTTAAGGTAGAATATGAATGGTATTCACATTCTATAAAAAAGTATACCATCTTATATACATAAGGAGTTTCAAATATTACATCAAACATTTCATATGTAATATAGACATTCATTGAAAATAGTTTTCCTAAAACCATTACAAAAATCGATTTTATAAAAAAAATTATTACAATATAAAATAAAGCATTTCTTTATAAAAATATATTTTGTCATTAAAAAACATTTAAATACGTAAATCATTTTGAAACCCATTTTCTATTAAATAATAAAAGAAATATTGAAATAATTGCAGATATCCATTTATATATAATGGTTTTCCAAACCTATAAATAAAATATTAAATCACTTAAATCATTTTATTTTAATATAACCCTTTTGAAAAAATATAAAGGTATATTTAAAAATTATTTAAAATAAATTTTAAATTACTTCTAAAAAAACTATTTTCTTTTTAAAATAATTTGAAATAAAAAATTCCATAATATTAGGAAATCAATTTCTTAAAAAGAATCTTTAATTCAAAAAAATATACCTTTAGGAAAATCAAGGCCTTAGATGTAAGTAAGTAAGTACATGATAAATATACAATTTTCACCTAAACATGTTTATAAAAGTGCCTCGATAAAAATAAGGATATTCCTCTAAAATAAAATTTATAAAATGGTAATACAATGATAAATTTTCCTTTTAAAAAAATTATTATATTAAAAAAAAATTGAAATTTTTAGAAAACATGATTTACAAGAACATAGATTTTCTATTTGTAGGAGATATAAATTCTTATATTCATAAATATATTTTCTAAATTATCCTAAGTACATAAAAGTGGAAACATTTTAATAACACATGAATATAACATGTATAGACATATGATATGAAAATAGATAATTTTTCTACAGATAATTATTATATTATTTCATCAACATATGCATAATAAAAAATAAGCTCTATAAATGATGAGGTTATAGAAAAGAGATTTTTCCATTGTATTAACATTGAATAAAAAAAATTGGATAGAATAAAAATAAATTAAGATAAAAATAAAATTAGAAAAATAATATTCAGGATCTGACATGTCAAATGGAATTATTTACACCACATAGAGGAATATAAGTTTATAACAAGGCATGTGTCTCATAGATGGAAAATCGATACAAATTTACTTTACAGGTATGTTATATTTTGAAATATAAAAAACATGAGATGAATTTAATAAAATAGAGATAAACATAACCATAAAATTAATTATTAAAGTTTTATAATAGATACAGTTGTTGTATACACACCATAAAGACAAAATGAGTGATGAATAAGGATTGTATATCACAGAAATAAAAAGTGAGATGAAATTCACTAACCTTATGTATTGACATTCATAGTACACATTAAAATATAATATATAATTAATATAATTTTAATATAAATCTACTAGAGATCCATATTATTATATCTAATACAATGAATTATATTGTTATGTCTTTATATTACATGTTTATTGACAACTCCTTGTAAATGTTACTTTTTTGTGTAATATTCATTTTATTTTTTGTATATGGTTTGAATTGTTATTCTTGATCCTCTTACATGGATCATTATTAAAATATTTCCATAATACAAAACATGGTATAAATATCATAAATTTTTATTATATATAATTAAAATAATTGATAAATGATAGAAATGGGAAATGGAATACAACGGTCATAGAGATGGTTGATCGTATGAATATAGGAACGTTGTTTCTGTATTATTGTCGTATAGAAAGAATGAATATAAATAATATATATATATATATATATATATGATTATAGTAGAATTATTATTTCATATAAATTATATAAGTTCAGTAATCTCATCTGTAATACCTTCCATGTAAGTTGTGAACGCAACACATTTCTTTGAGGTGGTGGTAGTCCACACTTTCCCAAATGAAATTATCGTACTAGCACAAATTAAAAAACATGAAGGATTTTTATATAAAAATTAAATAAGGATTTAAAAATTATAAATATCATATATAACATATAAAAATATAGTTTCTATCATTATTCACATCCATGATATATGTTAAAGGGAAAAACAAAAAAACATCATTTTGTGAGGCGGTAGATCAACAAATAGAAAAATGGAATGTTTGTTAACCATTATATATATGTGTTTTTAATTTTTAGTGTAACAATTATAATAAAAAAATATAACAATATTTTGGATAATTTAGTTATTATATAAAAATTCAATAATAATAATTGAGGTGGTGGGAAATAAAATAAAATAATGGATCTTGAGGAAGGATGTAACCTTTTATTTTTGATAAATCCTTGTTAATTTCATAAAATGGATATTGTGGATGGATTTATGCAAACATGGAGGATTAATGGAGGAATTGGTGTTTTTTAGAGGTTTTTAGTAGAATTTTTGAGAGGGAAAATTAGTAAGGGTGTTAATAATTGGGAGGGGTGAGTGCCATTTTATAGTGGAGGAGGAGTGATAATTTTGTAAATTTTTGAAAAGGGAAGTACCGTGATGTTTATTCTATAGAAAGTGGAACCAATAATTGACCAAATTTTATAAAAGGTAGTATAGGTTTGAAATATTTCTAGAAAATTAATTTTGGGAAATGTTTTAAAAATATTTAACATAATTATCCTCTTAATCGTTGTAAATATTTTTGATCAAATTCACTAATATTATTATTAAAAATTATGTAAATATTATTAGAAATTTCCAGTATTGATGGTTCAAAATATGGATTACATTTTTCAAATGTACAATATTTTATGTGGGAGAAATGAAATTAAATTTTTTCTCATATACAGGATGATAATATTGGTTTTTAACGTAAAAATGTTCAAAAGTTTGCTACATTTTTATTATAACATTCAAGGTGTAATTGATCCCAATGATCTAAAATTGATTAATTTGTGTATAATTGAAAATTTTTAGATTAAAAATAATATAATTATATAATTTATCATTATTTATAAATTAAATTAATTCAAATTTTTTAATTAAAAGTCTGTATTTTTTATTATTCATCAAAAACCAAACACCACTGAAAAATAAAAAAAATAACCTAAACATAATAGATATATTTTTATTAAATAATTTTATATTTTGATATATATATATATATATATATATATATATTAAAACTGAAAAAATTTATACTTGAAAAAGTTTCTCTATTAAATTGTGATAAACTACTTCTATTAAAACACATATCTTTATGTGTATAATCAGGTTTTTTCCTATCCATGTCCTATCAAATGTACTCAATGAAAAAAAAAGATATTTTATTTAATTTATGAAATATATATTTTATTAATATAATTCACAAAATTTAATTAATTTAATTTATTAAGATAAAATTCGTTTATGATAATAAAAAAAAATTTATAACAAATTACTATATATATTCAATTTATTCTTATATTAATTTCTAATTAATTTTTATCCAATTAATTATATCATATATTTTCATTAGTTAGTAAATCATATTAATATCCCCCCTCTTAAATTATAAGTGGTATTATATTATATTAAAAATTAATATAATAATTTATATATTATTGATTGGTAAAAATAATTCTTTCATATGACACGCTCGAATGAGAAAAGTCACTTTTTCGTGTAATGAAGTATAACATTAGTGTTCAATAAAGGAAATGATAAACATTATGATGTCATTATTATTCAATGAACATGGTTTTTCATATAAGAAAATCCAAAAATAGTTCTTTAATAAAAACAAAATCCTATTTTCAATTTCCCTTGAAATGAAAAACTATCACAAAGATTCAATTAGTTTTGAAAAAATATAATTTCAAAAAATCAAAGGATGTTACATTTTACCCCCATAAAGCATATTTCTCCTTCAAAATTCATCTAGGTCATCTAATGTTTAATACATGAAATTCCTATTAATAGAATCCTACTTTTTAAAAATTCATTCTAAATAATACATTAAAAAGGGAGTGTCGAAAACATAATGGCTACCCAATGTAACACATAACTCGGTTTCCACATAAGAGGACATAGGTGTGAAGTGATAACAATGACATGGAAGAGAAATCTAATTGTCATGTTCTGATGGATAGTTACATGAATCATAGATAGGATAAGGTTAATAATCCCAATGAACATTGAGACCCAATGTTCTCAGGGTTTATATGATTCATTAAAAATAGAGGTACTAGGATAGAATATTTTGATTCAAGGTCCTTTTTCGTAAAGATTATGAATTTTAATAAACATGTATACTTAAATGATTTCTATGAAACATTACACTTGGTTGGGCCTCGATCAAATTCCACTTCAGCACTCATTCCATTAAATGAAAGTAAATTTTTTATTCTTGAAGATTTATAATATCAGAAGATTCATGGATAGAATGATAGGACCTTCAATCTATTTTTTTCACAAAAAAAGTTTAGAAAAAATTATCCAATATTAAAAAATCCTTATATGTTGAGATAATAATTCAATAACTAAATCCTTATCAGCCTTTTAACATAAACTATTCCATAACCTTTTAACCCTATAACCCTTACAAAAATATAATTCATATATTATTGATTTACTGTTATCTTATCATATACCAAAAAACATAAATTGGAATCAAGGTTCCATCCTTATGGGAAATAAACATTAAATTTTATTTTATTAATCCAAAATCCTTGTATAGGGACATAACAATAAGAAAAATCACTATATTATTAACAATAATATTTTTATAGGGATTATTCACACAAAACTAAACCTATAATTAAAAAATATTGTTTAAATGACAAGTATTATCTAAATATCATGGTTCACATCATCCATAATGATAGCATAATCTTAATCCATATCCCTTGGTTTATGATTTTGCTGATGTAGCTCATAATCATTATTCATTGGTTTTAATCATATCTGATAATAATTCTTATAGTCCTTAAATTTTAAACAATAAATTGAGGGAGGTAAATTCATTGTATCTTTATCTATATTCCCGTCACATTGGAATTATAAAAAACATTAACCATTATTTCCATAAATAAAACATTTTTCAATTCCCCAACAAACAATTCTTCAATGTTACCATCCACAATTTCAAAACAAAATAATTCTAATAATAATTAATCCATTCTAATTATAACTTAATTTTAAATCTATCCAAATTTTCATTTCATAACCGTGATATTTATGGGAAACATTAGCATCATTTCTTTTGGGAAGAATATTAGGAAAGTACTTATAAAAAAATAAGGCCTTAGACTATTCAAAATCCCTATAGGAACATTTATCCGGTTGCATCAAATTAAAGATAATAGCCCATAACATATTTTCTTCATATTTCAATAAATAATATCCCCACATAAAATTTTTATGTTATGAAAAACTAATAACAAAAAATATCATTTCAATGGTATAAATACATTTCTCAGAAACTAGTGGATCCTTTGTTCCAAAAAAATAAATTTGGTGTTTCCATAAGAAGGATTCAAGAAAGTGTTGTTACCTAATTTGGTAATTTAAAAAATCAGTAAGATTCAACGGTTGAAAATGATGTGTGGTTATAGGATGAATATTTTTCACTCCATCATCCATAACAATTACTAGCACTGGAAGAATATCATTACATTTTACATCATGTTTCTAATTAACATAGTTCCTTTCGGTACCAACCATTAACAGAAACGAGAATGGATAGCATGAGAAACACATATGCCAAAAAACAAATTTATATTTTCAAAATAATATCACTTTATTGTTATGTGAGAATTAAATTAGGTGAATAAAAGAAGAGGTTTTGTGTTCTAGGGGATCCACTATTGTATATACAATCAAAACTAGAACACTAAACAATAAACCTATTTTGGTCATTCCTGTCTGAACACAACATACCAAACTAATGGGAACAACACAAAGTACAATAGACACATAAAGCTACAAGAAAGTCAATATAAGATGTAACTACCTAACCGTAGTTACCCTTTTTCAGTGCTTTATTACATAACCTTGGAATGATCATAAGAGATCAGGTCTTGGACGATCTATTAGTTTAGTAGACCTTAAAAATACAAGGTACATACATATGTTTTACATTACATCATTAAATAAAAAACAACATTGTGTCACATTTTAACACACTCATATCCCTTTACCAATCCCTAAAGGTAAATAATAATATACATCCTCACATCCTCGGAAAAAGAAAACATAAGAAAGGGTGAGCTCAGATGCCCATTTAAGTTAACAATATAGAAGATAGTTTCATTAATAAGGATAAACATTTAAGGCAATGTATACGAATAGAACACAATCCTTTTAAAATTAAAATTATATATAATATTGAAAATATAAATCAAATAATGCCATTTACTTATTCATAAGTATATTCTACTAGCCAAATAATCACATTTAATAACAATAGCTAATTTCATAATGATGGATTGCATAAAGTCAGACATCATGACTACATTGTGAGGGCCTTGTTCAAAGACTACAAATAATATTTTGTAACAGCCTTTTTCCAAACACTAGTTTGTCTCATGAGACCTACCGATGCATAGAGGAGCTATAGCGGGCTCCACCTTTCTCTTACTAAGTCCAATAGATTTCTCAAATGAAACGGTTGAAACATAACATAAAAATTCGTATTAAAATTAGCATACGAAATGTTAATAATTTAACAATAAACCATGAATGCTATAAAAATAACACATCCACAATCAAACATATCACAAAAACATAAACATAATATAGAAGATTATATCATAATAATTCAACTTCAAGCATGTGTAAAATCCATCAAAGGATGTGGACATATATGAAATAAAAACTACTTGAGAGAAATATCTCTTTCTATTTTGAAATCATTTAAAAGTCACATAATTATAAAAGAAAAAAAAATTAAAATATTTTTATAAGGATTTAATGGTATTATTGACCACTTTATAAAGGTATAAAATAGTTTCACCCACCATATATGTCAAAAAACATTCTTACCATAATTTGTCGAAAAGGTCATAAAGTACCTTGTTTGGAAAATGGTGGAATGATTCATTTCAAAAACATTTATAAAAAATCAAACAAATGTATAAATGAAATTAACCCAGATTCTAGGAAATGGTTAAATGTTTTGAAATAAATTTTTAAAATACAAAGATGTCGATGATAAAGAAGTCCAGGTAGATTCTTACATATAAACAACCTCAGATAATAACGAAATTGTAAAATTATCCATTGCCTTAAAATTTTCCTTAATCAAGGTTACGTTAACATCATCTATCATAGTTAAATAATTTTTATTTAATTTTAAAAAATCCACATATATAAATATGATATCTTATATGATCTTATAATATTTTTTGTTATTAATATTTTTGTAGTAACATTATTTAGGGTACTAACTGATTCGTTTTCGTTTATATTTTAGGTTACATAAATCATGTTTGTTATGGATAGAATGTATTTGATTCATATACAGAATGATATTAAGTTATTAAAAATTAAATTTAGTACTAATATAAAAAAATTCTTGAATGGTTACGATGGGGAATGAATCAAATCGCTTCCATGGAGACGGTAATCCGTACCTATGCACGAGCAACAATATCATTCTATTAATGGTGAAACAGAATTTAATTGGATCATATATTTTTTATATAGAATCATTACCATGTTATATTCATTATTTAAATTAATTATACTCATTATTATATCAATCCAAATAATTTATTGTTTAATAATAAACTACACTACGATGTGGAGACGGTAAGCCGTACGTATGCATGTATAGTTAGTTTTTCATTAATATGATGGATATAATTATGAATGTGGTGGTAGCATATTTATAATAACTCAACAGTATGTATAAGGTACTATTGTTATTATTTTGGTATGTAAACAACAAATATAGTTTAAGTGGAAGAAGATAAGAACATAGAAATAGGTGATGAAATTAATTCATCTTATTCAGGTGCATCTTTTTTATTTGATCAAAAGAGATCCAAATGATGGATTTATGATAGAGTTAATTGTTCTAGGTAGACGTGAGGGTATTTGGGATGATATTTGAGTCGGGTTTGGATAATCCAAATGCCTTTGGAGGTGTTATTTTGAGATAATGGTATGTTCCCTTTTGTTAGAGGGGTGAGGGTAACTTTAGGAGAATCTTGAAGATTTATTTTATTATAACATAAATTTCTCTTTATAATGGCTCCAAATGTATTTATTTCGAGGATAAGGTGGATATGGGTCGAAATACACCCATCCAAAAGGTTTTAGACAAAATTAGTTCACCATATTAAGCATATAATTTATATTTAACTCTTAGTTAACTAGTGTAAAGATTACAATGTGTTCATTTTTTTATATTACATGGTTAATAAACATAATATTAAATTTCAAGAGAACATAAATTAGATCATAAATGACATATATAACATTATATATGTCCTTTTTCTGAACCATATATTTTTTTGAATAGTATAGAATTTAATATTATAGTATTTTTTTAAAAACTCATTTATTTCATTTTTCAAACATTTTAGTATTTGGTTTTTTTGAAAGTCAAAAATAATTGATTACTTATAAAAAATAATTTAAATAAATCCTAACATGTCATATTAACCTATAAAATTAGTTTAATGCATCAAAAGTCTCAATTTACATTTATTTGTATATTTATAATATCAATTATTTTAATCATTCATTAATAATGTAATACTGCATCATTATTGTGTCATAACTAAACATAACTATTTAATGTATAAAATAATAAATAAAATACCATGATTTTTGAAATAATTTTATCTTTCTAATGAATATTTGTAGTCTCATTTATCTTATGTATAAACCTATATTAAAAATGTCTTAGTTATTAAAATTAGAATTGAACACATTTAGTTCTTCTTTAAATAAAATAATAATAAATGTCATAATCTAATCCAAGTGGACCAAAAAGAATAATATTTTTTTTCATATTGTTGATTTTCATCGAAATAAACATAGTCAATAGAATTTGGACACGTGTTACGGTAATTATAATATAATTTTTACCTTTAATTACCCTATTTACTTTTAACTATGGTAAATAAAATTCCAAACATACTCTTCACCAAGAATTATTCTCTTCCCAATGAACAAAAATTTACTTACTGATATCAAAAAATTTCTCTAGGTTTTTTGAAATTCAATTCAATGGGGTTGTAAAATTACATTTTATGCTAATTTGTAAATGTTTCTAAAAGGTGGGTAATAGGCGTTAAAAATTTCAATAAAATTTTATATATCTAATCTTATTATAAAATGACTTCAATGAATTAAATTGAAATAATATAGGCATTATGTATCTATTTTTACATTAAAATAAATTTAAATAATAATAATAATTATTTAAATAAATGTCTGTTTTAAAGAATAATAGAGTGGTTTTTACTATTCCTCAAAATGGGATGTTTTTAAAAAAATACCCAAATTTCACTCTAAGCTAATTATGATATTCCAAATCCAAATATTAAGTCCATTTGGAAAAAATTAATATTTAGAAAATTTAGGAATGTGGGTATTACTATTCATAATTTCTTTTTAAATGGCTAGTTTCATTGGTCGTGGTGTGCTAGAACGTGACGTTGTGTACAATGCAAGAAATTGTATTATTCAAAGAGAAGCATACCATGGAATCTTCGGGAGTTAAATTCTTCCCTCCTCTATAAAATTTGATCCTATATATTTTTAGAATATTATCTATAAAGATATTTGTGTGGTTCGTCATCTTAATTTACTCTAGTTCTTATGTTTCCTTCACTATCCTATGGTTTCTCCCTGGAATTTTCCCCAGACGAGTCATCCGGTTTCTCAACACTTGTTATATGTTATCAAGAATCTTGAGAGGATCTTTATAATAAGATAAATCAGGTTCCAGTTCTGTTTCTTTATAGGTGTGTACATTTGTGGGGTCATGAATGTAGTTTCTCAATAGTTATTCCTAGAACACATCATGAACATTGGAGAGTCATAGATTCATTACAAAACGGTAAGCTACAACTCCAATTCATTCTAGAATTTTGAATGGTCTGATGTAACTAAGATATAATTTAACCTTCTTATTGAATTGTATAGCACCCTTCCATGGAGATACCTTCAATAAATCATGATCTCCTACATTATATTCCAAATTTTTCCTTTAGTTATCGGTATTTCTCTTTTTCCTACTTTGGGATTCATTGATGTGGGCTAGGATAATATTCACCTTTTCAGTTATTTCGTCAACATGTTATGGGCCTTAAAATTTTATTTCACCAATATCATCCTAACAAGTTGGTGTGAGACATCTGTTTCCATATAACACATCATATGGTTCCATATGAATACTTCAATGGAAGCTATTATTATAAGAAAATTATACCAGAGGTAAATATTAATCCCACATACCTTGAAAGTCAAGTGAGAAAGATCTCAACATGTCTTCAAAGGATTGAATTGTTTGTTCTGATTGTCCATCAGTTTAATGGTGGTAGGCAGTGCTTCAATGAAGTTTAATGTCTACGGATTTCTGAAGATATTTCCAAAATCATGACGTGAAATAGGGATCATAATCAGAAAAAATCAATAGGGGTACTTTATCAAGACAAACAACATCATTAATAGATAGACTTTTTAAAAGATTGAGTGGTAAATCTTCTCTAATATAATATAAATGTGTTGACTTGGTAAGTTGATCAACACTGACTCATATTGCATCATTCCTTATAAGAGTCTTTGGTACCCCATGAAAAAGTCCATCGTAATATTATCACATTTCCACTCAGTTATGGGAAGAGGTTGCATGGATCCTCTAGGATTTTGTCATCCACCCTTAATATGTCAACAAACCAACATCTTGATACATAATCAAAAATCTCCCACTTCGTGTTTTTCTAACTAAAATGGTCATTAAAATATATATAAATCTTTATTCTACCAGGTTGAATAAAAAAATTGGATCTATGAGAATCATCCAACAATTGTCTTTTTAGATCAGGTATGTCAAGAACACAAAGTCTCTTCCAAATTTTCAAAATTCTATCATCATATATAATGTAAATCAATCTCTCATCATTTAGAGTGTTAATTTTCTTTTGAATCACCTCATCATCAGTCTATGAACATTTTACCCTTTCTATTAAATATGGGATGGAAACCATTTGAAAAATTATGGATGTTCCAACTACCTTGATTATTCCCATATCCATATTTACTAGATCTATGAACATAGGATCCCCTTCAACTCTCATATTGATTAATACTCCATGATCCTGTCTACTCAAACCATATTCCACCTTATTTTCCTTCCTCGAGTGGTAGTGTATAGTGAAATCATAATCCTTGAGTAGTTAATCCATCGTATTTTCCTCATGTTGATTTCATTCTAAATAAAACATACTTCAAACTCATGTTATTGGTATATATCTCAATATTTTACCAAATAGATAGTGTCACCATATCATTAGAGAAAATATTACACCTGATAACTCAAGAACATGAGTACGATAGTTTTTTCATGAATTTTTATATAATGTGATGCATAAGCAATAAATCTATCATTATACATGAGGACACAACCAAGTCATTTCATTGAAGCATCACTATAAATATCAACCCTTCAATCCATAATGGTAGAGTTAAGATAAGACCATTGAATAATATTCTATTTATTTTTTCAAATCATTCTTCAAACACTTTTGTAAAAACAAATTTATCCTCTTTACATGTGATCTAGTTTAATGGGTTATACCATCGAACAAAATTCAGGAAGAAACACCAATAATAACCTAATATACCAATAAAACTGCATATCTATGTTATACTCATCATTGTTGGAAATTCTTGTATTTATCTTGTGTTAGAATGATCAACAGTGATTCATACCTTAGAGAAAATATGGCTGAGAAAATAAATCTACTTAAGCCAGCATTTTCACTTGCTAAACTTCTTATATAATTGTCTTCTTCTAAGAGTCCTTAGAATAGCATGTATGTTATTTTCATGATATTACTGTCTTTTGGATTATACCAAGATATCATCAATAAATGCCTTTACAAAACCATCAATATATTCCTTGAAAACTCTATACATTATATCTCAGAAGATATAGGTTGAATATGTCCTTCCAAAAGGCATTATTTTAAACTCGTAATGCCCATACCTGGTACAAAATACTATTTTTGGAATGTATTCCTTCTTCACACACAACTGATGATATCCATATTAAAGGTCAACCTTTGAAAAATATTAGCTCCATGAAGATGATTGAAAAAATAATCAATGCGAGGTAGGTGATACTTTTTCTTTATCGTTATATCATTTATCTCTCTATAGTCAATGCACTACCTCATATATCTATCTTTCTTCTTAGAAAAATGATTAGGGGATCCCCATGGGGAAAACCTGGGCCAGTAATTCCATTATTATTCAATTCCATTAGTACATTGTTTAGTTCATCTAATTCCATATTGGCGATTCTTTAAGGGGTCATAGATACGGTCCTTGAACTATAAATTTATTCAATAGAAAATTCAATTTCTCATTCATAAGTACGTCTAGATAAATCTTTTAGAAATACTTCTATATATTCTTGAACGTTATGTAAATACTACATTTGAACATTCTTTTCCTCAACCATAGTTATTTCACTCTCTTCCTCCCCAATAATTTAATTTCGTAGAATTACTAGGGGTGGATCTAGATACGAATCAGATGGTGATGTTTCTTCTCTAAAGATAATGTATTCTTTTTCATCATCAAAAAATTTACCTATTCCTTTTTACAATATATTTTCACATCATGGTCCAAAAGCCAATCAATATAAAGGATTATATCAAATTCAATCACCTGTATAATGATTAGATCACCAGATAACGAATGTTTATATGCCATAATGGTAAATGATTCAAAAAACATTGTTGAAATGATACATCCCTTAAGAGTTTTGACTAACAACTCTTATGTTAAATCAAATTGGAAATATTTAATTTTCATGAAAAATTGGGAAGATATAAAAGAATGTGATTATCGAAAATCAAATAAAGCATTGGATAAATATGGGGAAATGATTAATGTACCTACCACCATGTCCTTTGGATCATCAACCTCTACAGTTGTGATCACAAATTCTGGGCCTCGCTCCCCTATCCTTTTTTAGGTAAGTTTCTTTGATGATTAGGATATTCATTTTATAATTTCCCATTTCTTTACAACTTAATCTTTCAACTTTGACAGCCTCTTTCTTCACATTGAAATCACGATCTTGGTAGCCTATTCCTCAACACTTGTAACAGACTCCTATTCCCTTTAGGTAAGTGCTCAGGTGTTTCTTCCCACATTTACTAAAGGGTGAAAATTCATCTATTCCCTTCCTCCACTTATTTCCTTTCCTAGAGTGTTCAAAAGTTCTCTTCTTCTCTTTATTTGCTTTAACGTCATAAGGCTTAGTAAATTCCATTTCTATATTGATACCACATGAGATAATATCTTCATACAATGAAAATGATTGTGAGGATAATGATAGATGAACAATTGGTTTTAACACACCAAATAATAAATCAATCTTACTTATTGAGTTATGTATATAATCTACATCATGCCTTTCTTACCTTGTAAATTTATCCTCATACTTTGAGACGTTCTCATCCTCCATTTTCCCTAGATTCAAAAATTGTCTTTCCATATCCACTCGATGGTCACGATGAAATTATATTTCTAAGAAAATATCTTAAAACTCCCTCTATTCCATTTTTTGTATTTCTTCATCCTCCATTGTGTTTTGAATTAATGACCACCATTGATCTGCATCTCCTGTAAGGCAAAAAATGTCAAGAAAACATTTTCTCTTTTGTAACTCCCCAAAGAATGAAATACTTTCTCTATGGAACATATCCTTTTCTCAGCTACAAATTAATTTTTAGTCCCATTAATCTTTTTTAATTTTTCCCCATGATGTGGTCTATCATTGATCCTCGGCATTGTAGATCAGGGTTCCCCATACGGGTAAGGTTATTATTCATAACCTGAGTGAGTTGTCCCATTTTGGTTATAAGCTTCTCCGCATGAGTTGTATCACCATATCCACTAAAATTATCTTGTGTAGGAGGGAAATCTTTATATGGATTACATGCATTTATATGGTTTCCATTCCTTTCACAACACGCCAATTCTAAATAATGTAATTCACTAGATTAGTTTATGAATCACAATACATAATTCCGAAGTAGTAAAAATCCTAACATAACATGAATAATTTACACATATAATCCATAATAAAAATCAATGTTTTCTTTGAGGAAGTATTTACTCATAAATCATCCATAATTTCATGTATTGTAAATGTGAATTATACTAAGCATATCCCTCGATAGTTTCATAAAAAAATTGCAGCAAGGCCCATTTTCGTGAGTAGTTCTCATTTGAGTATAGTATAAAGAGTTGTTTTCTGGTTTTAACTCTATATACATCTTTGCCAGAACTCCCTCTACCTACTCATATTTATACAGGGATGTATTTTGTCGAAAATTCACAAAATATATACATTTCTGAAATTCTAAATACAATCTATTCTAATATTCTATGTTTACCTTAGGGTAATTTTATATAATTATAGTTTTTATAAATCTAGTTTCCAATGTCCATACAAAACATCCTTTGATACAAAATCTAACACCCGACCCTAGTTACCTATAGTCGGTTCATTTAGACACAACATTGGCATGATCCCAAGAGATCGAGTATCAAAATACCGATTAGTTTAGTAGCCTTGGAAGTACAAGATACATAAATAATTTTTACAATACATCATGAAATAAAAACAACAACCTCATTGCATCCACTTTTAACACACTCATATCCATTAGCCTATCACTGATAGTCAATCGTAATATACTTTTTCACATCATGGGATAAAGAAACCCAATAAAAGGGTGAGCTCAGATGCACAATAAGGATAACAATAGAGCATAAATGTTCATAAATAATCATAAACATTTAACACAATGTATAAGAATTAAAAACAAGGCTTTTCAAAAACAAACTTGTGTATAATATGGTAATTATATATTGAATAATGCAATTTAGTTATTCAAATGGATATTCTAAAAGTTAAATAATCAGATGTAATATCAATAGCTAATTTCATATTGATGGAATGAATAATGCCAGACATCATGACAACATAGTCAAGGCCTGATGCCAAAACTACAAATAAGATTTCTTCATGGACTTGTTCCAATACACTATTTTTTTATCATGAGACCTACTAACGCATCGATGAGATTTAGTGGACTCCACCCTTCATGTACTAAGTTTAATGTGTTCGTAATGTGAAAAGGATGAAACATAACATAGAAATTTGTATTAAAACTGGAATATGAAATGTTAATAATATAACCATATACCATGAATGGTATGAAAATAACATATCCGTATTGAATCATATCACTAAACCATCAATACAATATAAAAGATTGAATCATAATTAATTAACTTCAAACAAGTGTAAAATCAATCAAAGGATGTTGAAATAGATGAAATCAAAACTATTTGAGAGAAATATCTCTTTCTATTTTGAAATCATTTAAAAGTCATGTAATTATAAAATAGAACATTTATTTGGAAAATATTTTCATAAACTTATAATGAAACCATCAAAGGTGTTATAACGGTGAAAAATAACATCACCACCAATAAAAAATAAAAAATGAATCTTACCATAATTTGTCGAAAATGTCATAAAGTACCTTATTTGGAAAATGGAAGAAAAATTCATTTCAAAACATTTTAGAAAATGTAAAACAAGTGTATAAATTACTTTAATCCATATTATATTATATAGTAAAAATGATTTGAAATTCATTTTCAAGAAAAACAAATGTGAATGATAATGATGTCCGGTTTGATGCTTACGTATAAACAACCTCACATAATAAAGAAATTATAAAATTAACCATTATCTTGTACTTTTCCATATTTTAGGGTAAATTAACCTCCTATATAATAGTTAAATATTTTTTATTAAATTATATAAGAACTACATACATAAATATGATATCATATATGATCTTCTAAGATTGCATTGTTAACAAAATTTAGTAGTATCATTGTTTCAGGTGTTAACTCATTTTTTTTCCTTTATATATATTTTTACGCAAGTCATGTTTCTTATTGAAACGATGTATTTGATTCATATCAAGAGTTATATTAAGTTATTAAACATTATTTTCAATTGTAAAATGGAAATTATACTTGAATAGTTATGACAGGGAAAGAATCTCATTGCCTTCATCAAGACGATAATCCTTACGTACGCATGAGCGAAAATATCATTCTATTGATGGTGAAACCGTGTTTAATTGGATGGTATATTATATATACAAAATCATTACCATGTTATATTCACTATTTAAATTAATTATACTCATTATTATACCCATCCAAATATCAAAGTTTTGAATAAAAAACTACACCACGATGTGGAGATGGTCAGTCACACATATGCACATAAGGTGACTTTGACATTCATAGGATTGATAAAATAATTAATATGGTTCTACCATATTTATAATAACATAAAAGTGTCTATATGTTACTAGATTTATTATTTTGGTATGGAAACAATAAAAAAGGGAATGTGGAAGAAAAAAAGAACAATGAAAGAGGTGATTAAATTATTACCTCTTCCTCGGGTGATTCCTTTTGATTTGATCAAAAGGGATCTTTATGATGGATTTCCGATCAATGTAAGGACACTAAGTCAAAGTGAGGGTAGTAGGGAAGATATTTGAAAAGGTTTTTGTTGAGAAAAGTGGATTTGGAGATGTGATTTTGATTAAAGGTAATGTATCCTTTTATAAGAGAAGTGGGGTTACATTAGGAGGAGATGGAAATATAATTTTATTATAAAACCCAATTCGGTAAATAATGGATAAAAAATGATTTATTCTGAGTATAAGGTGGGAATGGGTCAAAATAATCTCAACCAATAGGTTTTATATAAGCTTGGGTAACCATATTAACCTTGTCTTTATGATTTAACTCTTAGTTAAATAGTTTAACATTTTCAATGTCTTCTTGTATTTTTATATTACATTATTAATAAACATAATATGAAATTACAAAATAACATCAAGTGGTTCATTACTGAAATATCTATCATTATATAAGTCCTTTGGTGTATCCTCATATTTTTAGCAATATTATATCATTCAATAACAGTGTTTTTTTAAAACTTATTTATGTAAATTTTGAAACTATATAGTATTAGGTTTTTTCGAAAGTTAATAAAACATGATTACTTTGAAAAAAACATTATATCTATCAGAAAATTTTAAAATAACCTTTAAAATTATTGTAATGCATTAAAAGTCTCAATTTACATTTATTTGGATATTTATAATATACATTATTTAAATCATTCATTGATAATGTAATTATTGCATCATCAATGTGTCATAAATAAATTTAATTATTAAATATCTAAAAATTGTAAATAAAATACTATGATGTTTGCAATCTATTTATATTTCTAATGAATATTTATATTATAATTTATCAAATGTCAAACACTATATTAAAAATAATCTAGTTATTCAAATTTTAATTTAATACTTCAAACTCTTCTTTAAATAAAATAATTAATAATGTTCTAATAAAATCCAAGTTGATCAAAAATGATCATATTTTTTTATAAGCATGATTTTGGCCAAAATAAACTTTTCCAAAAGATTTAATACATCTGTTAGGGTAATTATAATATATCTTTTACCTTTAATTAACCTATTTACTTTTAATCGTTATAAATAAAATTCAAAAGTTACAATTCACCAAAATTAATTTCATCCTACTGAACCACATTTTACTAACTGATGTCATAGGTGACTCTCGGATTTTGGAAGTTCAATTTATATAAGTGGAAAAATTACGTTTTATTTATATATTCAAATCTTCCTAGAAGGTGGGTAATAGGTGTTTAATAATTTAATATAATTTTGTAAATCTAATCTTATTATAAAATGACTCCAATGATTTATATTGAACTAATATTAGTATTTAGTGTCTAATTTTACTGAAAAATAAATTAAAATTAAAATAATTATTATTTAAAAAAATTGGTTTTAAATAAGAATGATGTGTTTTCACTATTCATCACAAATTGAATGATATCATAAAAATACAAAAAAAATTCACCATATTATAATTTTGATTTTCGGAATAAAAAAATAATGTCCATTTTGAAAAAATTAAAATTAAAAAATTCCAAAATGTGGGTATTACTTTTCATAACTATTTTTTAACTGGCTAGTTTTATTGGTCGTGGTGTGATAGAACTCGATGTTTCATACAACACAACCTATTGTATCATTCAACATCATTATTTATCTATATCATTCATGAAAATTCATAAAGATTATTTTTTCCCAAAATATATCCCTTGGGAGTGTCAAAAATAGGTCTGCAATAAGGTATGATTTCATATACCAGTTCCTCATCGAGTATAGATCAATACATTTTTTTCGCCCACTACCCCTATTTTCATTTGTGTTAGAGCCACATCAACTTTTCACTACCAGAAAGTGATGAATTTCTTGGAAAACACTAACAATATCCATTACCAAAATTTCCCCAAATTTTCATCAACATTAACTAATCCCTAGACTTATCCTTAGGAACATCCCTATACATATATTTAGAAATATCCATTGGGATATTGCCAAGGTTTTATCATAATAGTTTTCAATGGATGACTACTCCTTTCCTTTGGAACAAACTATTGTATCCCAACCTTAACATACATGTATATTACACCATAGTAGATGAATATTCACCACATTAGGGATATACATGCCTGAGGACCCTATTATTATATTTTCTATGGAAAAAAGGAACAAAATATTGCAACTCGGTGAATGATCTTCAATGTTTCCCATAATGATCTTCCCCTTTGGTACTTCTACATAAAACATTTCATTATATCCTCGATAAAAGAAACATAAGAAAGGGGTGACATATGATCCATAAGAAGGGTAAACATTGGATACACATAAGAATAACATAAGAATAAGTGTATGAAAACATGAGAGTAACATTTGAAGACCATACCCTTCTTATCAAATATCATATACGTGAATCATTGAATAAATACTGATATTTCAAATGGTTTGAATAGTATTTGAAACAAAATAAATAATACATGAAAACATAAAATATGAATAATACAGTGAATGTGTGACATAAACATAAGCATAGATAATATTACATTAATGATACCTACATAGACCTTAATAACATGTTAGGCTTGGGATAATAAACCATGTACCTTATTTGGTCTTGGTATTACATCCCATTTCCCCTATTTTTATGGATTGAGATAACATATTGTGTACCCTCTTCTTACAAGCTTCAAATTCTTTCTTGTGTACCATATTGCATTATGTTGGGGATGTGCTATCATGTACCCACTTATTTCAGTCACGGGATGCCCTCCCATGCACCCTTTTGTTTTAGGCATAAGATTTCCTTTTTTCAGGGATAGTAATCCCTATAATATACCCTATTATTCATATAAAACATGTAGCATTGCCAATTTATTATTGGGATATATCTTTCCTACCCATAAAATAATGTAATTATACATACATGTTCTAGATGATTACAAATAATTCATTATATATGACCCATGAAATTTAATGCGTATCATTGACGATTCATCACATCATAACCTATGAGGAAGGGATAGGTTTCCCAATCATTTCATAAAACCATAACATGTGAAGATAAGCAGGTTTCAAATCAATATACTTCCTTGAAGAGAAATAGGTATCATAAAAATCATTCCATCAAAACAGAATCCATTAAATAAATAATATTAATGGTAATCGTAATCTTTAAATAAGTATGGAATCATAGATGGTGAGGGGTTTTGAAAGATAACATGGATTATTTCTTATGAAATATAGCATTTTATTTTTTTCGTAAAACAATTTCAAAAATCCATTTATTATAAAAATATTCTGAAAATTTTATTTTAAACATATCTAAAGTAAAATATATTTTCCATTTAAAATAAAATTTAAAAACATAAAACATTTTTAAAATATTGTTCATTGAAATCACTTTCAAGAAAAAAAATGCATGAAATCCATTATGAAATATTTTCAACAAATGTTTTTTGTAAACAAGTAAATATAACATGAAATCATCAAATGTATTTTCATTCAAAATAAACATTTTATAACATATAAAGGAGAATTAAAAATCTTGTAAAACACTTCTAAAAAATAATACATATTTCAAAATATTTATCATTGAAAAAAAATTCAAAATATTAAATATTAAATAATATTACGAAAACATTCTTTAGATATAAGATCATAATATTAAAAATTATTCTTTGGGGAAATATCGTTCATGATGATAGGTAAATTATCACATGCTCAATATTCATTTTCACCAAAACATGTTTAGAAAAGTGCCATGATCAGAAAACCATAGGTGGATTCATTTTAAAATTGTTTCCTAAAAGGTAAACAATATGTAAAAATTTCCTTTAAACATTATATTATCATATTTGAACCATTTTAAGAACATTTTTAGAAATCCCAGTTTTTAAAGAACACACTTTTTTTAACCAAAAGGAGATATAATGTCATGTTTTCCTAAAAACATTTTATTAATTATCATAAGTAGAAAATTGTTAAAAATGATAATAATACATTAACATATCAGGGATAAAAGGAGGAGAAAAATACATGAGTTTTTATTAGAGATGGATCATATGATTTCATCAATGAAAGCATAATCATAAATGATATTGGAAAAAAATATTTATACACAATGAAATTATAACAATAATTTGTTTCCACTATGTTTACATTGAATCATAATAATATGGAAATAATAAAATTAATTTAAGATCAAACAATCATGAAAATAGATATATTCCTAGTATAACATTTCAAATGTATGTATATAAACCTCATAGATAAATAGAGGTGAATAACAAGAAATGTGTCTCAATAATGGAAAATTAAAACACAATTACATTAATGATTTTATAATTATTGAATCTTAAACCCCATGATAAGTTTAGTAAAACAGATAAGAATAGTCCCATAACATTAAGTATTGTATACATATAATACTTCCATGGGCCCTATATATAGCACACCAACAATATGGGTGGTGAATAATGTATGTATCTAATAGAAATGAACATTTATATGAAATTCCTTCAACATAAGTCTTGAATTTCATTATAAAAATTCTAACCACACGTAGGGTAAATATATGTTTATTATACATATAAAATGAAAACATATTATTATATCCAATACTACATATTTTTTTTATAAATTATTTTGACTGTTTATTACCAACTCCTTGTTAATTTTACGTTTCATGTAATTTTTACATAGTTTTTCAAATACATTTCTACATTTTATTATTGATACTATTACCAAGATCATGAATTTATTATTTCTAGACTATAGTTCATGTTATAAATATCATCTATATTCCACATATTTGAATTTATAATAATATTTTTATGATATAAGTATGAAATAGACTACATCGTCCATCTAAACGGTACATTCTATGTACTAATAAATTTTGTTTTTGTTTTATTACAGCAATGAAGGAATGAATTTAAATGATATATATATACTAATTTATAATTATTATTTAATATATATCATATATTTTCACAAAAAAATCCATAATAAATTCTATTAATGGTTGTTTCGTTTTTTCGGTCTCGAAATGCCCAACGGTTCCGTATCCGATGACACGTGGACCTGCTTTCCAAAGGCAGGTGTTTGTTGGGTGATTTGACCAGTGATGCTTAAGAACACACATTGGTCGAGAGGATGTGAATTTGGGCTCATCCCACCCTTTTGGGGGGAATTATTACCTGATTCGGGACTCTCTTATAGATTTAAGATGTATTCATGTGTTTACGAATCTTTGTTTTATACCCAAACATAGTATCCACAGATTTAAACCTAGTGGGCAATGGTCAACTGGACACAGGGGGTTTAGAGTCATTTAGGACTGAGGTTTACCATCCCTTGTTAGATTAATGACCCTGAGGAGTCGGAACTCATTGAGTCGGCAATAGGAGTGGTGCAGTGAACCGATGTGAGGACAGTTGGATCGACAGGTTGTTGGGCTTGAACCTCATGGAGGCATCCTATATACCTTGCCAAGGGGACAGGGATCAAAGTCCACGTAATTCGAATGGAGAGCATAGGAGACCCATGTGAAGGTGGACCCGGGGGGTCCGTTAGTGGTCGGGCTTGAACCTCTTAGAGGCTTCCTATGTACCCTGACTAGAAGGCAGGGATCAAAGTCCACTCAGTTCTCATGGGCATGGGGATTAAGATTTGAGGTAGCCTAGGGTGATAGATTGAGGCATACACTCTGAGGAGGAACATGGAGATGGATTTTGGATTACACTCTGAGGAGGCCCATAAGAGGATATCATGGTCGATGATTACTCTAAGCCCACGTGAGTCATGCTCAGTGTGAGAAACAAGAGGCCACAGGGACCATAAGATCATGTCGCGAAAGGTGTGCCTGTGAGAAGTGGAGTGGGGATTACGCATGAGGGCGGCCCATGGTGACAAAACGTAGAGGGAGAGGGAAAGGGGGTGCTCCTGTGATCGTTACCTCTCTTGTTCCCCGAGGAAGTACCAGGAGAAGTACATAGGTGCATGGGGATGGTTTCCATTAGATGGGTATGTCGCCCCCTCTCTGGGGAGGGGAGAAGTGCCTGACCGCCGAAGCATGCAATCCCCCATCTTGGTGAGTAGAGGTAGGAAGTGAGCTCTCAGGCTCATACCACGCATTACTATGGGAATGTGGACCCAGGTATGCTTTGTGAATCTACCCAAGGGTTGGGGAAACCCCTTTTCCCTTGTTTACCATGGGTATGTGAACTCAAACGACACGCTGGTGCACCTGAGGGTTACACCACATGGATCTGGTGGCTTTGGTGGAGGCCTCGGCTCGGGGCCAATGAGTAGGACAGTGGAGGAGTCACAGAGGATCAGGCCGGATCGGGAGGATCTTATGTGGTTTAGGGAACGGGAACTCTAAAGGATTCGGAGGACCACACAGGGGTATGGGTGGTGGCACACTTCGCGTAGGGATGTGTTACGTGGCTAGAGAGGCCATCCGCGAACCAGGGTGGTCCACTGACTGAGAGCCTGTCCATGAACCAGTGTCATCTGCAGACTTAGAGGTCGTCCACGAACCATGAGGGTCCATGGACTGAGATGCTGCCCGCAAATCAGGAGGGTCTGTGGACTGAGAGGCTGTCCGCGAACCAGGAGGGTCCACGGATTGAGAGGTCATCCGCGAACTAAGAAGGTCCGCGGATTGATTGGCCTCCCGTGAACTAAGAGGGTTCACAGCTTTGGGTTCGGTCTGCGCACAGGGTTGGTACACGGAGGGATTCACGCGAGCAGCGGTGGCCAAGGTTGGTGCTGGTTGGGGGTTCATCAGTCGAGGCTTCGCCCGCGTAGGTGGGTTCTACACGGTGCAACTGATCGGAAAAGAGGCATAAACTCTCTAGTACCTGGGGAGTGCATCCGCGGAGGGGCTATAGTTCGCGGTCTTCTCATTTTATGATATTTTGAGTTCTCAGTTCACCAAATTATTATGCATTATCCTTTGCTTATTAGTTCGTTCCCAGTTTCATACCTACTCTTGTTCGCGAACTGGAAAATTCTATATCCCAAGACTTCCTTTGAAAGCCTTCCACCCGAATCTGACTGATATCCTCTTGTCTCCTTTTTTCTAAATCCGAATTTCCAATCCCCTTCACATTTCCCCCTCGGTCTCCTTTTATAGAGTGCGGAAAGAGATGTATCTGTGGTCACGCGACACCTTTTGCGGAGGCCCATGACCGAATACCCGGTTTACTGCAGACATGGTCAATCCATAATTCCTGGTGGGTATTGAGCGCTCCCCCCATGAATTAAATGAGTGGAGTGCTTTGCGGACGTGGAGGGTTCCACCTCCATTTCACAAGTGACAACGAAGGTGGTTCGGGCCGGCTGACATGGCTCGTGGCTTGGGCGGTTCGGAATGGTGGACTGGGTTGGCGCCCGCCCTGCTTCGCGCCCGCGGAGGATCTCCGCCTCTATTCTGCGAATGACAATGGTCCGCGGAGGGGGGGATGCTTCGTGGAACTGGCCATGTGTCACTAACATTAGACCGGTCTACGGACTGGTTCCTCCATCACCATCATTGAGTTTTGTCCACATTTTCCCATCCCTTTTGAGGGGAAATAGGGCAGAATCTCTTTGCAGATTTTTCAGAAACCTACAAATGCTCCCCATTGGAATGGGGTCTGATCGGAATGAAGAGGTGTTCATTCTGATGTAGTGTGGTCCTAAAAATCCGATGGTTCATAGTAGAGAGGTGGACCAGGTAGGGGACCATGCCTATAAATACAGAGGACCCTTTCATTTGTCTTCTACCGGATTCTTCGCGAAACCAGAGATTTTTTGTGTGCGCGTGCTTGTTCCTTCGCGAAACGCTTAGTCCGAAAACTGACTACTACTTCTATGAACCATTTCTCGTTCATTCCATTATCCTTCTGCAGACCAATGTCCCAGCCACGAACTAACACTTTTAATTAATTAAAAAGTAAGTTACGATGGGCTGCGTAGGAACTCGCTTCGCGGTTTTGGTGCTCCGCGGTTTCGATGCTCCGTAGACTAAAATCATTTGAACTTTAAAAGTTTCCAAATCTTCAAAATTTTACCACTTAAATTCGGGAATGAAATTCCACGGAGCTACCTGATCCGCGATTTCCTGGCCAACGATTCGCGGGCCATGGTTTCAAGGACTACTTTCGCGAAGGGCTGGTTCACGGGATGCTGTCATCGCAAACCATCCTTCGAGGCCTTCTTGCAGATTTTTCAATGAAGGCTCCTCAACTGATCTCTAACTATAGATTTTTTATTTTTATTTGAAATAAATTTCTTATTCTAGACTAACCAACTGTTGGATTTCTTTATGCAAGGAGAAAATATTGTTCCCCCTCATTCTGCACTGAGGCCCACAACAAAGCCTCTCCCAATTGGTGATCAACGCCTAGATGACATGGCCAGCTCTGTTCAAGATGGAATCCCCCACTCCCCATTATCTTCCTTTCTTGTCGGCCGACTCTCCAAGTCCTAGCAGGAATACCCCTTTTCTAATAGCCTTCTTGTCTATGGGTTGGGTTTGCTGTCTGATATCCAGATTTTGGTACCATCCCATGACAATAATCCTGAAGCATGGATATTTACTACCACTATCCCTCAGTTCGTGATACCTGTCAACGGGCGACCTGCCCCAAGGGATAGAAAAACAGCTTTGACCAGACATGGTGGGGCAAGTTCCCCAATGAGGTTTGGTTGATTAATAGATTTCTCGGTTTCCTTTAGATTCATTTGGAGGTAGTGTGATTAAATTTGAATGACATAAAGGGCATGTCTCAAGGCATGGGAGCCGCGTCAGCGTGCAGATGTAGGATGAGCATTGCCTTAAGGAAATTTTTCCTTTGGCAGACAGGCTAGGGGAGATCAATATTTAGAGCCACTAAGGGCATGGTATGCATAGTCGTGCAAAGGTTTCCTTTAGTCAATGACTCTCCATTTCTGATGTCTATAGGACTTCATGAATGTACGGCTTATGGAAACCACCACGGGTGGCTTGGAGGATTATGAACACCACCAGGGGTGGCTCGGAAATGGTATGTGACATCTGGATGATTTTTAAAACAACTGTATTAATCAGGGCTGTGTTCGGGATACCACTTTACTACACATTTATTTAGCGTAAGGGATGGTTGAAGCTTGGCGAGTTTAAAGTCATGTAGATGGGACATCATCTGGAATGGAACGGCTTCTCCTGGTCCTCAGTAATCTTGTCAGAGACATTCCACCATATTCAGGCAGGGTTGTGAAAGAGGTTGGTAAACTGTAACTCAGAGGGTTTCCAAATCCAATGATAGACATGGGGGCTTAGAGGCCAAGAAGCGTACGGAGAGAAGCATTGCCTAAGAAAGTCATGCCTTTGGTAGACGGGCCAGGGGATATCAATATGCAGAGCCGTTGAGGGAATGGTATAAATATTCATGCAAAGGCATCCTTAGGTCAATAATTTTATTCCCCGGATAGCCAAGAAACATCATGGAAGTTGAGATTTGGGACCACCAGGGGTGTATTATGAGTGTCCGTATTTTTTTCTGAGTACAGAGTATGGTTTATGATGAGAGGGTGCCTAGATATGGGGGAAACATCTAGGATGAACTTCTCGAGAATAGGTGAAGTAATTCTTTCTCATGCGGGTGTGATGTGGTGTCTTGTGTCGGTCTAACCCTTGCACTTAAGGACAGAGAAAATCCTCAGTTCCTTACTGAACCCGTGGTGGGTTTGACCGTGCAGTTTAGCGTCATGCGGAAAACATGAAGAGCATTATTAAAGTATGTTGTACAGTTTAACGTCATGAAGTGAGGACAAGGGGAATTTTTCTTTCCTTTTCCACTCCTGTGTAGTTTAACATCATGAAATAAGGACGATTGACCATGCAGTTTATCGTCATGCTGTGAGGACGTAGTTAAAAAATCCGCTCTTGATTAGAATTTAATTGGGCCCGAGTATCCTTGAATGTCTAAGATGTGGAGGGGGGTTGATGGTGTAAATCATGGTTCCAGGTCTTATTGGATCTTGAGAGATGTCACAGTGGTTTTGAGTCCTGTAAGCGTACGGAGCTAGGAAGAGCATCGCCTGGGGAAATATTACCTTTGGTTGACGAGCCGGGGGCTATCAATATGCAGAGCTGATGAGGGCATTGTATAAATAGTCATGCAAAGGTGTCTCCGGGTCAATGAATTTCCACTTCCGATGGCCATGAATGGTTATAATGATCCGCAATTATCCGAGCCACGATCTCTGTCATCGGGTGAGGAAATATCTGAACATGTTGGGCATACTCGGCCCTGGTTGCTATTAAAGCTTAGAGAGCTCCCTGTGCTGATTTATTTTGCGCGTGGGGGTGTACCTTTACTCCATTAAGTTTAACATCATGCGGTAAGGATGAGGTACTCTTAGTTTAGATTTCATAGAGCTCATACCATTGGGTGACTATTACTGCAGTCACTCGAAGGATAACTGAGTCAACATGTTCTGATATACTTGGAACAAGGTGAGGGATGAAGGTTGTAAACTGAAACATTGAGTTTTCCCGGATCTAGTGGTGTGGCATGGAGGATCTGAGGCTGGTAAGCGTATAGAGCTTAGAAGAGTGCCGCCCAAGAAAATCTTGCCTTTGATGGACAAGCTAGGGGCTATCATTATGCAGATCCACTGAGGGGATGATATCCATAGTCATACAAAGGTGTCCCCGGGTCGATAACATTCCACTTCTGATGGCCATGAATGATTATGAGAATCCATGATAACTCACAGTGCATAGTTTTGTACATGGGGATAATGGTGTCCGAGTATACAAGAATCATATTCACTGCAATTGTCCGTTGAGTCAAAGTAGCCTAGCCCTGGATTGATGTTCATTGATGCAGTTCGCTATGTGAACCACCGGCAGACACATAGGCTAGCCAGATAGGGATACCCTGGAAACACTTGGATTTGAAAAGGGGAATGAACTTGTAAACCACTGCTCCATAAATTTTTGGATCGGGAGATGTGATACGGGGGCTTTGAGGCCAGTAGGCATACGGAGCTAGGATGTGTGTCACCTGAGGAAATATTACCTTTGGTAGAAGGGCCAGGGGATATCAATATGCAGAGTCGCTAAGGGCATGGTATGTATAGTCATGCAAAGGTGTCTATGGGTCAATGACTTTCCAATTCTGATGGCCATTAATTGTTATGAAGATCCATAATTATCTGGGTCGTGGAGTCTGATGTATGGAGAGGATGCATCCAAATGTGCAAGGAGTATCTCCATCTCGTATCGCCATGTGTCTTGGGTGGGTCGCGATGAAGTCCATGCAGTTTAACGTCATTCGGTGAGAATGAAGTTTGTGCAGTTTAACGTCATACAGTGAGGATGAAGTCTGTGCAGTTTAACGTCATGCGGTAAGGACGAAGTCCGTGCATATTAACATCATGCGGTAATGATGAATAATACACCCCGTGCAGGTCTGGTCCATACACGGGGGAAGGGGGAATTTTTCACATTATTGTTTGTGCAGTTTAACGTCATACGAAAAGGACACAAAAATACACCCCGCGCAGATCTGGCCCATACAAAGGGAAAAGGGAGCATTTATAAATCATTCTATCCATGCATTTTTACATCATGCGGTAAGGATGAGGATACACCCTGTGCAGGTCTGGTCCATACACGGGGGAAAGGGAATTTTTATCTTTTATTTAGGGGGATGGGCTAGGACGGGGAACCCTGGTGTCACTACGTATCCTTCGAGGGCAGAAATCAAGCCACATGTAGTTCTCTGGAAGAAGTACACCTCGTGCAGATCTGGTCCGTACACGGGGTAGATGACATTTTTAACTTTTATTTGGGAGTGGCTGGGCCATGATAGGGGATCACGGCGTCAATACATATCCTGTGAGGACAAGAATCAAGCCATAAGTAGTTTTTTAAAATCCGTGTAGTTTAACGTAGTGCGGCAAGGATGAGTAATACACATCATGCTAGTATGGCCCATACACGGGGTCAGAAGGCATTTTTAACTTTTATTTGGGAGTGGCTGGTCTAGGATAGGGGATCACAACGTCACTACGTATCCTTCGAGAGAAAGAATAAAGCCGTACATAGTTCTCTGAAATCCTTGCAGTTTAACATCATGCGGTAAGGACGAAGAATACACCACATGTAGGTCTGGATCGTACATGGGGGCAGAAGGAATTTTTAACTTTTATTATCCGTTCAGTTTAACGTCGTGTGGTAAGGACGAACGTCGTACAGTTTAACGTCATGTGGTTAGGATGAGGGGTATTATTAGATTCCATGCATTTTAACAGCATGCGGTGAGGATGGACTCCGTGCAGTTTAACTTCATGCGGTGAGGACATGATACTCTTAGTTTAGGGTCATAGAGTGTGGACCGTTGGGTGCTTGGCAATTTAACGTCATGCAGCACTGACGACAACTGATTTTAGTTATGTCGATGAGGATGGGATTCTCTTAGTTTAGGGTCATAGAGTTTGGACCATTGGGTGCTTGGCAGTTTAACGTCATGCATCTCAGACATGGAATAGTAAAACTTTAGTTATTATGCGAAATACTTTTTTAGGAACCTCGCATTTGTAGGAGCGGTTGTAAATTGTATTTCCATGGAGATCAGGGTATATGATCCGTTGGAGTAGACCTTACGTACAATGTATGGTTCCTCCCACTTGGGATCCAGATTTGGAGGCTTATTTCCAGGTATCATTGGAGTCCGGAGGACCAACACTAATTCTCATTCCAAGAAAGACCGAATATGAACTTTTTTTGAAGGCTCGTGCGATCCGGTTTTGGTATATCTCTAGATGGTGAAAAGTGTGAAATTGCTTCTCGTCTAGCTGTTCCAGTTTACCTAGCCGCTTTTCTGACTACTCATCATCAGACAATTGATCAAAAATGGAAACACAGAGTGAGGGAAGTTGGAGTTCAATGGGTATGACCACCTTTTGTGCCATACACCAATGAGTACGGGGAGGCCCAAGTAGAGGTATGGATTGTGGTTCGATAAGCCCACAATGCATGGAGGAGTTTATCCAGCCAAGAATTCTTGTCTTTGTCCACCATTTTCTGGAGAATTTTGGACAGGGTCTTGTTAAAAGCCTATATCTGTCGGTTGGCCGATGCATGGTATCGGGATGAGTGGTTAGCCTTGATAATATACTTGTGGTATAGTTTCTCCAATTCAGCAGAGGAGAAGTTAGTGCTATTGTACGTCTGTATGGTATGAGGGACACCAAATCTGGTGATGATATTGGTCTTAAAAAAGCTGAAAATATTTCTTGCACTGACTTCCTTTAGTGGTATGGCTTCTGCGCATTTGGGAAAGAAGTCGGTTGTCGTGAATATATACTTCAGCTGTTTGGCCATGGTGGGAGGATATGCTCCCACAACATCCATTCCCCGGACGGCAAAAGTCCAAGAGTACTTGGCCTGATGGAGTTACTTTTAGGGTTGGTGTATGAAGTTTCCATGAATCTGGCATGAATGGCATTTCGAGATAAAGTGCTCGCAATCTCATGCCACTGTGGGCCAGTAGTACCCAAGCCTTCAAACCTGATGGGAAAGCTTGGTGCCTGACTGATGTGCTCCACAGGCTCCGGCATGTACTTTATTCATGAAGGCGGCGGTTTCCTCTCCATCAATGCATCTAAGGAGCACTCCGTCGAGGCATCGTTTGTAGAGGTCCTCTTACTGACTCGCGCCACCATATAAGACAAAGTTGATTGCCCTTCTTCTTATTTTCTCTCGTTCAGTCTTGTCTGATAGAAGTTCTCCCCGTTGAAGGTATTATTCAATGGGGTTCGTCCAGCCGGTGGCCGGAGCATATGGCTTGAGGATATGACTGACTTCGTGGATTTCTTCCATCTTGGTCTAAACAAATGGCAATACCATTCGACGGTGAGCAATAATGATAACTGTCTCATCCCGGCCTGGGTCAGCTAGGGTTGTTACCGTGTTGGCTAATGCATCAGCCTGAGCATTCTGGGACCGGGGAATATAGGTCAATGTTGGTTATATGGAAAATTCCGCCATTAACCCTCAGACATGGTAAAATAGGGGGATCAAATCCTCCTTTTTAATATCATAGTCACTATTGACTTGCTTGATGACCAGTTCCGAGTCATCTTTTACCTTAAGGGGTTGTACTTGTTCCTCGAGTGTGAGTTCCAGGCCCACAAAGAGAGATAGATATTCCGCTTCATTTTTCATACATCATTCTGATAGGAGGAAGTAATATGGAAAGACTAACTTTTCTAGGGACACGAGTACTCTTCCCAAACCAACTTTGTTGAATCTAGGATCCTCCATCCTCTTCCCGATTGAGCTTCATGATGCGTCGTCGATGTATATTTCCCATGCTAGGAACTCCTCTTGAACCGAGAAGATGTCTTCATCAGGTAGCTCGATGTCTGGTGAAGTGGTCCATATCTAAGGGTACTCTGCTAGAAAGTATGATAATTCCTGACCCTTTATGGATTCTTGAGGCACAAAACAGATGTCAAACTGTTGCAGGATGACCGCCCATCGGGATAGGCGTCCAGTTAGCATCGGGCGGCTGAGGATGTACTTGAGTGGGATACTCCACGAGATCAAATGGACCTTATGTTGCTACAGATAATGTTGCAACTATTGAACCGCGAAGACCAAGGCCAAAAAACTATTCTCGATATTTGAGTATCGAGTCTCAGCATCAATCATGGTTCAGCTAATGTAATAGAGACTGTTTTCACTGCCAACATTGTTATTTTGTGCGAGGAAGGATCCCAATGATAGCTCTAAGGCTGTCACATACAAGATGAGAGGTCTTCCTTCAATCGTGGGCATGAGCACCAGTGGTATTAAGAGGTACTTCTTCATGTTGTGGAACACCTCTTGGCAGTCACCCGTCCATTGGTATGTGACCCCCTTCTTCATTAACCTGGTGAAGGGAAAACATTTTCCTGCCAGGTTGGCAATAAACCACCTAATATAGGCTAGGTGTCCTTGGAATCCCCTCAACACTGCGAGATTGTGGGGAGGTGGTAGGCCAAGGATAGTCTTTGTCTTCTCAGGGTCGACTTCGCTGCCACGATGGAGTACGACGAAGCCAATGAATTTCCCTGAGGTAACCCCAAAGGTGTATTTCAAGGGGTTCATCCTCAAGCTATGATGTCAGAGTTTGTTGAAGATGGTCTCATGTTCTGACAGGTGATCCAAGCGCTATCTGGACATGACCACCAGGTCATCCACATAACATTCAATGAATTTCCCCAGGAACAATTTAAAGATCCGATGCATGGCGCGCTAATATGTGGCGCCAGCATTTTTGAGACCAAAGGGCATGACCCTGTAATCGAATACCCCTTGATGGGCCATGAAGGTAGTGGATTCCTCATCTTCTTGGGCCATCCTGATTTGATTATATCTAGAATAGTTTTCCATGATGGATAGATCCTCATACCCATCCATCGCATCGATTAATAATTTGGTGATCAGGACCGGGAAATCATCTTTTGGACAATGCCAATTAATATCTTTAAAGTCAATGTAGACGCTGATTTTTCCATTGTTTTTCTTGAAAGGTATGATGTTGGCCAACCAAATGGGGTACTGGACTTCCAGAAAGAAGCCTACTTTAACGATCTTATCAACTTCAGCCTCTATTTTGGTGGCATGTGAGGGATGCGTCCTTCTGGCGGCCTGCTTATAGCCCCAATGGTCTTCTGGAAGTCCCAGGTGATGCGTCGCCACTTCGGGTTTGAGTCTCGGCATTTCTGTGTAATTCCAAGCAAAAAAATCCTGATGTTGACTTAGGAAAGAGGTATATAACTCATGATCCTTGGGGGACATGGATGCACTAATGAGAGTAGGCCTTGGATCTCCCTTGGTACCCAGGTTTATTTCCCTGAGCTTGTTCACCATGGTGGAGATACCCTCCTCAAATGCAGGAGGTGAATCCCTGAGATCTCCCCCCCCCCCTCTTCTCCAAAGTCCTCATATTATTGATCCGAATGGGGGAGAGTTTCCAGTCTGAGACTTCGGTGGTTTGAGGAAGAGGCATCTTGGGCATCCCGCTTTAGTTTCTGTCCCCAGATTGTGGGTTGGCGGACGTTATAGCATTGTCAAGCTCGGCTATTGTGGCTGAATTCATGAGGAAAGCTGAGTGTGTGTCCGAACTTGAAACCTTCCTCTCAATATGGTTGATGGGTAGTACGTAGTCTCTGCTAAGCTAATTGAGGGGGTCGTCAAGAACCACTTCTAGACCATTTGTACTGGGGATCCAGTCAACATCATTGGCTGAAGGATTCTTCTTCTTTTGCGCATAAAATCTGGCATCAATGTAGTGTGACTCAGAGAGCTCGAAAGGGGCCTTGTCAGCATACAATGTCCCACATTTCCCATTGATGCAGTACTTAATACACTAGTGGTATGATGAAGGAAGTTCCATGTTTATATGGAGACATGCCCTCTCTAGCAGGGCATTAAATGAAGTGTACTGTCGAACTGCCAGGAATTCTGAATAGGCCATAAGGTCACCAAAATGGTTTTTAGCATAATTTGTCCCATTGGATTCTTCTCACTCTTGTCGTAACCCAACAGAGTTGTGGCCGAGGGAATTAGGCCGTCCTCACTGTAGCCCAACAAACGGAGTGTCCGTAGGGAAGGAGGTTAGCTATAGTGCAATTGTCTATAAAGACTTTCCAGATCTCAATACCATTCAGTGTGCCAGACACATATAGTGGTCTGATGTGTCCTCGAATGATGGCATCTTCTTCTTGATCGGTGAAGGAAATCACCACGTTTCATTCAGCTGGGTCAGTCTCCGTCCAGTAAATTTCAGTGGCAGCTACCTCGGTTTGAAACTCCTAGGGGCTGATAAAAGCTTCTACAAGTGCCCCTAAGAGGTCCGCTGACAGACATAGGGAATTGAGGATTGATAGCTGGGCTGGTACCAATCCCATCTGCTTAAGGATATCATATTTCTGCTCTAGTAGCCGACGCTTCTCCATTGGCGGGAGAGTCTTAACGGGTGCTTTAGGGGCTGGAGCATTTGTCGAGGAGGGACTAGCCGTGGGGTTGGATATCGATGGTGCTTCCGCGTTTTGAGGACTTGGCCTGGACGGTCTATTTGTGCGCACTAGACGGTCGGACACTTGCTCCTCCTCTAATTGGTATCGCAGAATAATAGGGTTATGGTGGCCGCTTATGGATGTGGAGGGATGTTCTTTCTCCTGCTAAGTCCGTTGAAGTGCTCTCCCATGGGTTTCAGTGATATTAATGGTTTGTGTCGGGGTCCAACTGTAGGGTTGGTATCGTCCCCGGCTGCGCCTCCCCTGGTATCCCCTACCTCTGCGGTTCCTCCTCCCATATCCTCGTGCAGGGAACTCGGGTTCGTAACCATACCCTTCGTCGAGAATGATTCCATAAGATGGATGACATTAATAGAACAAAATATTGTCTCTTCATCCTCTGACAGGTCAACCTGTTCAATTGTCCCCGATGGTTTCATTTGGTGTGTCGGTGGTCGTGGCCCCAAATTTGAGGGCATATAATCTTCCAGGGTCGGGACTAAATTTGGCCTCGTCACATACTGCTCCTCTTGTGATTGTCTCCACCTTCTTCGATTACGTCCGGATGACCTGCTCGTGGAGGGTTGTGAGGTCGATACTGTCGGCTCTGCGGCTTTAGGGGCTGTTCGTGGCAACACCAGTTGTTGTAGTTGATCTCGGAGTATGCCATGGGCTCAGTTGATAGTCTTCCAAGTCATCCAGTTGTCAAATTTCTTCCCCTTCTTGCTGGTGACTTCCCGCCACCCCTCCTCGTTGTCAGAGTCAGTGGTAGAGATACATGCCACATGTGCTGGCGGTGGTCCCAGCTCAACCTGTCCTGAGTCTACAATCCTCTGCAGGATGTATTTGAAGACAAAGAACTATCGAATATTGTGCCCCAACATCCGATGGTAGGGGCAGTAATCTGGCCTGTCATTGCGGCTGACCTCTTCAGGCTTCCTCGGCTCCAGGAGGTGGAGCAAGTTGCAGTTCATGGAAGCAATAAAGTAGCCACAGACTTGATTGTCTCGGAACGAGTATACTTTTTGTCTTCTTTCCTCAAACCGGTTCCGCATCAGTCCTCGCTAGTCATCCTGTTTAGGAGGAGGTGGCCGCTGATATGCAGGAGGCCCTTGACAATTTGGTGGAGGCATGAGTGGTGGAGAGGGAACAATGGCCGACTTGAGTGTGACAGAGGACACTTCAGCTCTAGGGTGTCTTTTTTCCGGAGCCTTCGAGGCTATTCGAGACTTTGAATTGGTCTGCTGCAAGGATTCCTCAATTCTCTAGGCAATGACTGAGAGATGGAGAAATCCATTGGTGCACTCCACTAGAATGAGCGGTGTTCACAGCTCATCTCGAAGATTATCGATGCATATGGATAGAATCTCATCTTGAGGAATCGACATGTTCATGGAATAGGTCAGACCTCTCTATCTGGCGATGAAATTTGAGACCCTCTCGTTATCCCTTTGCTTGCAGTTCAAGACGTCTCTGACCATTGTCTTGAGAAACGTTGAGGTGAAGTGGAACATGAATTGTTGCCGAAGGTCCTCCCATCTCTTTATTGACTGGGATGGAAGACTCATATACCAGATGAAGGTATATCCTTGCAAGGTCCATACAAAGCATCTGAGTTTTATGGCTTCTTGTTGCTTCAGAGTTCCCATCATAGGGTCGCAATAGGATGCGTAGTGCATCAAATGTTGTTCCAGTTTTCTTGATCCATTGAAGATAGGGAATACAGGGCTCCCAAAATTGGGTGGGGGTGGTGTGATGCTCACCCAATCCAGGAAGGGTTTCCGCTCTGGCTGAATCAGAGCGCACTACTAGAAAACTAACCTTTACCAATGGTTTGGAACCGTTGGTATAGCCTATACCAATGGTTTGGAGAACCGTAGCCAAGTAAGCCGTTGGGATAGGTCTATACCAACGGTTTCCCAAAAACCATTGGTATAGACCTATCCCAACGGTTTTGGAAACTGTTGGTATAGGTAATATGAAATCTATACCAACGGTAATGGAACCGTTGGTATATAAATTCCAAAAATAAAACATTCGCTGGGATTTGATCCCAGGACCCCTCGTTTATAATTGAACGACTCAACCACTAACCTAACATGACTTTTGTGATCATAATTACATAAATATATATATGTATTCTCATAAATATTTTAAATTTTGATTTATATAATGTTCTTGGTACGAAGGTCCGATAAAAAATGAAAGTACCTATACCAACGCTTGTTAAAACCATTGGTATAGACCTATACCAACTGTTTTAACAACCGTTGGTATAGGTCTTTGGTTGTGATTTTAATTCAGTGAAGGATGTTGAATTTTGGCCCACTTTTCCCAACGTTTTGGCCAAACCGTTGGGAAAAAGTGGCATATTTGGGGACCTTTCCCAATAGTTTGGCCAAACCGTTGGGAAAAGTGGTATATTTGGGGACCTTTCCCAACGGTTTGGACAAACCGTTGGGATAGGTCACCTTTGCCAATGGTTTGTCCAAACTGTTGAGAAAAGTGTCCAATTTTAGGGCCTTTCCCAATGGTTTGGCCAAACCGTTGGGAAAAGTGGCCAATTTGGGGGTCTTTCCCAACAGTTTGTCCAAACCGTTGGGAAAGGGGACCTATACCAACGGTTTTTGCAAACCGATGGTATAGAAGGGTTGGGAGAGATCTAATTTCCAGTAGTGGCGTGTCGCCCTTCCATCGCTTCCAATAGAGCTGTTAGTGCCTCGATGGTGTTGGTGAGACCCTGGTTTACATAATGTTGGGCCCGGTCCTCGGTAGGCGTAACTGAGGCATCGCCTGAGGATCCAGATTGGCAGGAACCAGGGGTGCGTGTGCCATTTGTGGCACCTTTGGAGGGTTTATACATACTCGCTCTGGTTGCTTCCTGAGTGGAGGGAAGTATTCGTATTCATCTGAATCTATGTTTAGGTATTTGGACGGGCATGGAGCCTCATTGGATGGGAGCCCTGACCATGTTTCTTTTGCTGGGGAAAACCTTAGTCTTTGAGGTGCACTTGTTGGGAGTGTATGATGTGGCTGCTCCTAGGATTCACTTTCAATAAGGTGGTTCCTCTGGAGTAGCTCGGCCTTAAGCCGACTCAATTCTTTCATCTCCTCTTCATGTCGAGTGAATCTCTCTTCATGCGTGAGTGGATCATCTTTTTTGAGAGAAGGAGGTGGGTTAAGGGTAACCAGTCCTTTGTTCTTATCCTTGTTGGAAACTCACAGGGTAGGCATAGAAGGGTTGGCTGGAAGGACGACCATATTTAGGGAAGAGCTCTGGTTCTGGGTGTGCACACCTGGTGGTTTGTTGTGAGTCACAGCCTGACTAGAACTATCATCTCCCGATCTATCTGGATTTTCATTTTCCCCGGTGTCACCCATGGGATTAGCCTCTATGATGTTGATGAATGCATATCACGGGGTGGAGGGGATGTCATCTTCTAAATAGTAAGAGGATCTCCTACATCTTTAGCTGGCCTTCCCTTTTGTGTCATGGGATTGCCTTTAGACTTCTTGACGAAGGGTGATGCAGAAGGTTCTTTGGTGCGACCTTACGGTTCACCTTCTTCTTGGAGGGGATGATTTTTCAAATAACGGGATAGGATGAGAACCTCCTCTTCTAACTGTCCTCCCTAGATTATAGAATACTGACTCTCATGGGGGAGGTTGTTGTTGAGGGGGTAATAATGCCCCTAGCCCTAAGGGATGGGTTTTTCCTCATTCCATGGACATCGAGTCTCTTCTCAGATTTATTGGTCTTACGGGGTTATTTTTTGGTAAAACTTCACCCAGCCCTGTAGGCTGGGGTTGACCCTAGATCGAGGCAGTGGCTGATGCTATCACTACATGCCTGATCTTGCGTGCACCCATTCAAGTGTGAACTGGTTTTGGTGCCGAGTTCTTCTATGAATCAATCCCTTCTAGGGAGGTAGGAAAAGATCACAGATTGGAATCTCTTAAGAGAGAGACCTGTTGTAATCTCTCGGTGGCCTGATTCAGGAGTTCTTGAATGGCTTGTTCTCGTTGGGCCTGTCGCTTCTGGGACATACTCAAGGCCTGACTCTACTGGGTGTGTTGCCTATCCTAAATAGTTATACCACTTGATTGCTGTCTTGATGTGATGTCGTTGTGAGAAACCATGCCGAATAGGTTCTTCTGGGCGGGGAGCGGAGTTAAATGAAAAGCTCCATGTTCTCCTCATCCCCTGATATGGACTCCCATCAGAGCGTCAATGATGAGGCAGCGCAGCTGATGTAGTGCACGGTGGCATGTTATCTCCATGATTCCTTTACGCCTCTCAAGTCACTGTTGTCATGCTGAAGGAAGAGCTTCCAAGTCAATGTCACTCTAGAGGTCCCATGTTGTCTTGATGTGGGCTACATAACCGCCGTAGGGAAGGAAGCTTGATTTCTGTGGGAGGAGGATTGTCCATATATTATGGCGGATTCCATGCACACATTCTTCCGACAACTCTCTATGTATGTCGAATTGAGAGGTGGTCGTAGGCCAAAAAATAACTTGTATATCATCACAGGCTAGTTGTTTCCTCAGGTGAAGCATATCAGCATACTCCTCTGCTAGTGACTACTCTACCTGGTCGACCCAACAGAGATGCTCGATGCCAATGAGGTCAGAGGAAGTGGTACCGGTAGGTGCTGAATCATTATGTGGGTAATTATAGGGTGGTTCAGAGGATGAATGCTGCCTTGGACCGTCTCCTGATTTCATAAGGATGTTTTCGGTGACTAACTGGAAATCTGACATGCTTGATCCTGTCCATCTGAGTACCTTGACATACAAGGGCTATTCAGTTCTCGATTCATCAGGGGGAGGACCTTCCTATTGACGTAATATTTCATCATGGGGAGGACCTCCGCAAGGGCGGTCATAATGGTGAGGACTACCATTACTTCTTGATTCTTCACTACATAGAGTACTTTTTTAGTGCACACCCTAGGGAGGACCTCCAAGGCATGTCGAAGCAATGGAAGGACCTTCTGGCTGCGTAGCGTCGTTACGGGGAGGGCCTTCGCAACAACTGCCATCATGGTGAGGAAGACCATCATGGATTGACGTTAGATGTGAATCCTAGGGATGACCATCAGGACACACTACGACAAGGGGATGACCTTCTTGTTGCTTGGGGCCAATGCGGGGAGGACCTCCACAACGGTGATCGTGGTTGCGAGGACTACCATCACAACTGCAGAAATGGAGAGGAATACCATTACTACTGCTACAGGGAGAATATCTGTGGGATACATCTTGGGGAGAAACACTAGAATGTACCGCAATGAGTGGAGGTCCTTCTAATTGCATGACGTCTCTACGGGGAGGACCTCCATTATCAGCGTGGTGAGGACTACCACCGTGATCTGATGCTTGGCTGTGCAGAGTGTCGTTGCAGCGTAACCCATGGGGAGGACCTTCAGGGTAGGCCACAATAATGGGAGGGCCTTCTTGTCGTGATGAGATGTCACTGCGTGGAGGGCCTCCAGGGTTGCGACTATGATAGTAAGGACTACTATCATAATCTATGGTCCCACTGCATGGAGAGTGATTGTAGTGTATACCCAGGGGAGGACCTTTAGGGTGGACCGCAACATGTGGAGGACCTTCTTACTGCTCGATCTTCTGGTCATGTGGAGGGTTTCCATGACTTGCATCAAAAGATGAGCTCTCATGATCAATCGTTATATGCCCGCTGGGGAAGCACCCACGGGTGATCTGGGGAGGACCTTTAGAGCTGCTGGTAGCGACATTGTGGGGAGGACTTTCACAACTGCTACAGCCAATCCCATAATATGGTAATGGGTGGGAATGGTTATGAGCCATTGATGTATTCTTACAGGTGTTGGGAACCCCAGATTCTAGTAGAGCAGAGTCATGAACTCCCTCTTTATTTTCAGGCTTCCATTGCTTCGTTCGGGGTGCTCTTTTTTGGGTAGCGGGGATCGTCTTCTATTGACAACGGCCTTCACCTTTGGGTCCCTGTCTAATTGGTTCACGTGATGTCTCTAGGATATGCCGATGAAAATCATGACTTTTAGCAGTGATATATGCCTGCTCTGGAGCATCCACTGTGATGGATGGGTGTCCCCCAGTTGGAACGAGTGAAGCTGCTCGATCCGGTTGCCCTTACGTCATAGAATATGGTCAGCAACCCTCCTGGGCAGAAGCTGGGATGCAGATCTACTCCAAGGTGGCTATCTCGTCTCTTAGATGAGTCACCATAATTGGGGAGACTGGCTCACAGGCCCGAGTCCTTGTTGTTGCCGCTGAAGTAAGTTCATTCTGGAAAGTCTGCAAGATATGATCTGGGATCGATACCTGCTCCTCCATCATTTATAGGATATGTATAGAGACATATTTGGCTGGAATGGGTATGAAGGCTCATTCTGGTATCAGAGTAGGAATATCCTACTCCAGTCCTCCGGTGGTCAGTGGGTACTGAAAATTGTCCTGTGTCGGGGCAGGTGAACGAATCTTCCCCTATACCGGGATAAGACTATTTATCTCTCTGTTTGACGCCACATCGGGATGGAGGACGTTACTTGAATCCACAAGGAGCTGGCCCTGCATATATTGGTTTCCCACTGTATCATGTTGGTGGCCTTTATTGGCGGGGAGACGTGACCGTCTATGATTTTCCTCCACATCTGGGCAGCTGGCTTTGTTGATCGCCACCATATCGGGATGGTAGGCGTGAGGGGAAACTGCTTGGAGCTGGTCCTGTGGGTGCTGTGTCGCCACCACATCACGTTAGTGGGCTTCATGACCCTAGGCAGGGAGAGGTTCCTACCCGGTAAGTGTTGTCCTGTGTGTGCGACGGGCTTGATGGAGATCGGCGGGGATGCGTGACGGCTTGTATGATGCCGCCATGTCTGGATGGAGGGCTCGTGATGAGCGAATAGGGGTAGGTTCCTGTTTGTGGTTTGTCTCTGTGGCTAAGTAGGTGAGCTCCTACTTAGGGATCATGGTGATGACTGGTCCCTGATTGTACTGCTTCTGCCCTCGTTGGGTGGTCCAAGGGGCCGAAGCTTGGGGAGCGTGGGACTGAATCCTTGGGGAGACATCCTCCTCAGCACAAGGATTTTGAATCGTGGTGTGACCGCGATGACGTCTTCCGGTGGGGGCCTTGGAGCGGAACCCCCGTTCGGTGGGGATGAAGTCTTCAATGTTGACCTCTTCTGCCTCCCTAAGATAAGCGAGGTAAGAATTGTGCTGTTTCGGGGATAGACTCTCGAAACGGATGGAGACAGAAATATGGGCTATCTGGATCTGCATTTTCGGCCACTTCTGGGAAGGCAACCGGTGAGTACTAGTGGATTAGAGGGAGTGCATGGCTGCCTCCACCATTGGGAGAGTACTGTTTACATGGTACACTCAGATCAGCACATTTGAGACACAATGTTGAAGACACTAGGTGGGTGACGGGGTCCACCGTAGGTGAGGACGTCCAGTCATTGTGTTGTTAGAAGCACGCACTTGTGAGTTCCTTCGAGACGCCATTGAATCGAATGGAGTTCTTAAGGTAGTACCTGTAAAACATTTTAACAAATACAAGTAGCAAACCCATAAAAGTAGCATCTCATGATCCCAAGCGTAGTTAATTACCTTTCTTATCCGTCATTGGGAGTAAAAGGGGGAACTCAATGGAATTAGGATAAATCTGTCACGATTGGTTAAAGACTCACGTCAGGTTCACCATTTTTGTTTCGTTGTTTTGGTCTCAAAACTACCAACAGTTCTGTATCCGATGACATGTGGACCTGATTTCCAAAGGTAGGGGTTCACCGGGCAATTTGACTAGCTATGCTTAAGAACTCACATTGGTCGATAGGATGGGAATTCGGGATCATCGCACCCTTTTGGGGGGAATTATTTCTAATTCTGGGACTCTCTTATAGATTTAAGACGTATTCATAGGTTCGTGAATATTTGTTTTATACCCGAAACATAGTATCCACAGATTTTTCCATGGTGGAAAATTGCAAACTGGACACATGGGGTTCAGAGTCAGTTAGGCCTGAGTTTTACCATCCCACATTGGATTAATGTCCCCGAGGAGTCGGAACTCTTTGAGGCGGCACTAGGAGTGGTGCGGTGAATCGATGTGAGGATAGTTAGATCGACCAGTTTTTGGGCTTGAACTTCATGGAGGCTTCCTATGTACCTTGCCTAGGAGACAGGGATCAAATTCCACGTAGTTCGGATGTAGAGCATTGGAGAACCAACATGAAGGTGGACCCGGGGGTCCGTTGGAGGTTGGGCTTGAAACTCTTGGAGGCTTCCAACGTACCTTGCCTAAGAGGCATGGATCAAAGTCCACGTAGTTTGAATGGTCATGGGGATTGCACTTTGAGGTAGCCCAGGGTGATGGATTGGGGCTTACACTATGAGGAGGCCCACGACGATGGATTGGGGCTTACACTCTGAGGAGGCCCATAAGAGGATGTCATGGTCGATGCTTAATATAAGCCCACATGAGTCATGATTGGTGTGAGAAACAAGAGGCTGCAGGGACTAGAGGATCACGTCATGAAAGTTGAGTCTGTGAGAAGTGGGGTGGGGCTTACGTATGAGGGTGGCCCATGGCGACAAAGCATAGTGGGAGAGGGAAAGGGGGTGATCATGTGCCCATCACCTCTCTTGTTCCATGAGAAAGTACCTGGAGAAGTACTGAGGTTCATAGGGACGACTGACTTCGGATGTGTATGTCTCCCCCTATCTGGGGAGGGGAGAAGTGCCCGACCGCCGAAGCGTGCAATCCCCCATCCTGGTGGGTAGAGGAAGGAAGGGGGCTCTCGGGCTCAGAACCCACATTACTATGGGAATGTGGACCCATGCATGCTTCGGGAATCTGGCCAAGGGTCGGGGAAACCCCTTTTCCCCTATTCACCGTGGGTATGTGAACTCAAATGGTGCACTGCTACGCCTGAGGGTTACACCACACGGATCTGGTGGCTCTAGTGGAGGCCTCGTCTCGGGGCCGATGAGTAGGCCAGTGGAGGAGTTATAGAGGATCATGCCGGATGAGGAGGATCTAATGTGTCTTGGGGAACGGGAACTCCGAAGGATTCAGTGGATCACCCAGGGGTACGGGTGGTGGCGCCCTTCGCGTAGGGAAGTGTTACGTGACTGGAGAGGCCGTCCGCGAACCAGCATGGTCCGCGGATTGAGAGGCCGTCTGGGAACCAGGGTGGTCCACGGACTGAGAGGCCATCCGCGAACCAAGAGGGTCCGCAGATTGAGAGGTCGTCCGCGAACCAGGGGGGTCCGCAGATTGATTGGAATCTCGTGAACCAGAAGGGTTAACGGCTTCAGGTTCAGTCCACGCATAGGGTTGGTACGCAGAGGGTTCCACGCGAGCAGTGGTGGCCAAGGTTGGTGCCGGTCAGTGGTTTTCAGTCGGGGCTTCGCCCGCATATGTGGGTGCTACATGATGCAGCGGATCAGAAAATAGGCATAAACTTCCTGGTTCGTGGGGAGTGCATCCGCGGAGGGGCTATGGTTCGCGGTCTTCCCTTATTATGTTATTTTGAGTTTGTGGTTCACCAAATTATTATGTGTTTTCAGTTCCTTATTATTTCATTCCCAGGTTCATACCTGCTCTGGTTCGCTAACTGGAACTTTCGAAATCTTAAGCCTTCCTTTGAAATCCTTCCACCTGAATCTGACCGATATCCTCTCATCTCCTTTTTCCGAATCTGAATATCCAATCCCCTTCTCCTTTCCCCCTCGATCGCCTTTTATATAGTGGGGAAAGAGATGTATCTGTGGTCACATGAAACCTTTTGCAGAGGTCCATGACCGAATACCCCGTTTACGGCTGACTTGGTCAATCCGTAATTCGTGGTGGGTATTGAGCCCCCCCCCCCCCCCCGTGAATTGAACGAGGGGAGTGCTTCACGGCCGCGAAGGTTTCCACCTCCCTTTCACGAACGATACCGGTGGCGGTTCGGGTCAGCTAACACAGCTCGTAGCTGGGGCAGTTTGGAATGGTGGACCGGGTTGGCGCCCGCCCTGCTTCACGCCCGCGGAGGATCTCTGCCTCCATTCTATGAAAGACAACGGTCGGCAAAGGCGGGGATGCTTCGCGGAAACGGTTGTGCGTTGCTAACATTAGACCAGTCTGTATCCTGGTTCCTTCTTTGACATCGTTGAGTTTTGTCCACATTTTCACATCCCTTTTGAGGCGAAATATGGAAGAATCTCTTTGATGATTTTTCAGGACCCTACAATGGTGTTAAAAATCACATCACATTGAAGAGGCGGTAGTCCACACTTCCCCAAATAAAATTACATTACTTAGACAAAAATGGAATGCATGAAATTAGGAATTATATAATAATTACAGAAACATAAACACATCATCAATATAATATATATATAAAATAAAAATACTGTTTCAATAATAACTCACAACCATGAGATGTGTTAAAGGAAAAATAAAATATATCATTTATTTAGGTCGTAGTTCCTCATACAGAAGAACAGTATCATCATTAACAATAAAATGGATGTGTCTATAAGTATGGGTCTTGCCTTTATAATAATAAAATATAAGTAAAATTATTGGTGCTTTTTAATATATTCATTCAATAAGAATAATTTAGGTTCCAGAGAAAAAAGTAAAACAAAAGGATCTCGAAGAAGGATGTTACCACTTCTTTTGGGAAACATATTTTTCTTTGAAAAAAAATGATCGATGGTTTTATTTTGGAGAAAATGGGGCCTAAAAAATTTAGTAATATTAGGAGGATATTTGAGAAGTAATTGGGTGGTAAAAGGTGATTGAGAGGTATGAATATGTGTGATGGGTGAGTGCATATTTATAGTGAGGAGGAGTATCATTATTTTAATTTTATTAAAAGGGAATTCCACACATGTTTCTCTTATGAAATTTTCTTCTAATAATGGAATAAATTATATAAAAGTAAATATATTTTTAGAAATTTTTCAATTAAATAGATTCGGTACATGTTTTTGTGTAATTATGAACTTTAAAAGTAATGTTTAGTCCATTGTTAATCTTATTTTTCTCATAATAGTTATAATTAATTTTAATCAAATTAAACAATCTTCTCAGTGAATAACAAATTTGACCTAATTAGACCTTATTTATTATGATTACTACAAATATGGAATCCATTTTTTTAAATTTCAATTGATGAAGTGGCATAATCTAATTTAAAATTAATCATATAGATGGGATGGCAATTCATGTTTTTTAATCAAAAATGGTGTAATGATTTATAAATTTGTTTATATAATTTAAATATTAATTTTTTCACAATTATGTAAATTGTATTAATTTATGTATAATTGGCATATTTGGAATTTGAAAATAATTATATATATATATATATTATCCATATATGTAAATTTTATGAAAATGATGGTTTGAAATACAGTTCATTATTTTTTTATTATTTATATAAAAATGGAACTTCATAAAAAAATATAAAAAATTCAACATAAATTAATAATTATTTTTAACATTAAAAAATATGTTTAGTTTTAAATATATAATGTATAATGGTTCCAAAATTTATATTAAAGACAGGTTCTCCATTAAATGGTAGTAAAACTGCTTTTACAAATATATAGGTCATTATGTATAATATTAGGTTTCATAATATATTATGCCTATAAAATATATTATATGAATATAAAAACTATATTATGGAATATATAACATATATATTTAATTAATTACATTGAATAATATTAATTCGTTAAATTATTTACGGTATAATTCCCTTGGGACCAAAAAAATAGTTCTTATAAAAACATTATAATTATATTCATTTGGTTCTTGTATACATTCCTAATTAATTATTATACAATAAATTAAAGCATGTATTTAACTAAGTTTGATAATTATATTCATAACCACAAACTTAATGGGTAGACAATATCGTATTATATTAAATAGTAATATTTTTTATAATGTATTATAGTTTGGTAAAATAGAGTCTTACATGTTATACATTCCATGGAGGAAATTTGGCCTTGTGCATAATGTTAGCTGACCTCGGTGTTCCTTGTTGAGAAAGATATTATTTATCCGGTGTTTAGTGCATGAATAAAATTTTGTTTAATATAATTCATTCCAAAACTATTTATTAAATAATAAAATAAATTATTTTTATTTTATTATGAAATAAAAAATATAAAAAATATTAAATTATTTTGGAAAAAAATATTTCACAAATTCTCGTGGTATTATACATTCCTTCGAAACAAATGTGGGTCTCTCTTGAAAATGAACAAGAAATAATATATGATATCATTCAATAATATAATTTCAATATTATGTTAGTATAAAATAGAATACACAAAATACATATACTCCATTACAAGGATTATATTGTATAACTATATCAGTGCACATAGGATATAACCACGCGAGCGGTGCATTCCAATTATTAGCTTATAGACACTATATAATTCATAAATATAAGATCTCCATCAATTTTTTTGTTCAATTAAAATAAAACTAAATTTCACTCTATGTAATGTCTTTGAGAATGTACTAGGGTGGGTGATATGGTGGATTGTGTTGCTCCCAAATTAATCATGCAATACAACATAGTAGAAAACATGAAATGGGTACACTAAATGATATCTAAATTGGACAAAAATATAAAATCCAATTAATGAAACAATAAACTTCATACTCAACAATGTCCTTGCCCATGATGATGTCCGCCACCATGGATGCTATTTTATCTTGGAAAACTATGATCATCTGATGAATACCCTATTCATACACCATTTTCTCTATACTGATCCAAATAAATAGTGTCATTCTGATAGTGACACAACATAAACATAATAAATGGATGATTCAAAATAGGAAAATCTAGTTATTTGTATTCTCTGAAAATATAGGATCACTGTCACCAATTATTGAAAAAACATCTAAAAATCTTATATATGATCCCTTATAAATGAAATGAGAGATTACACTTCTTGGGGAATGAGTTAATTAAGGTAGATACCTACCAATAGCCATGTAAAATATATTTTTTCTTGTAATTTGGGAACCCTGGACCACATATTTGATTCTTTGAGAATCCATAGGACTCCCCTCTCAATAAGATCTTGTTCTTATCGGGCATAATATCAATAACCCTTGTGCTCATGAACCAGTATTGTTATTTTAAAAGTATAAGTTAGACGATATATCATTTGAAATCAAGAAGAAATATTTCCATAATGTGCCACACACTATGATCCTCATCAAGGAACATGTCAGATACAGATTCAATAAGGGTTCTAAATGGATCCATAACTCCTAGATTCTATAACTCTTTTAGTGGAGGGTGAATTGATCTAGGGGATTGACAAAATTCATTTTTTAATAAAGGAACATTTCATGGAACCATCCCTTAGACATCTCTCATGATTCCTCATACTCATCGTGATCCTCAATGGACAATATCCATGAATGCCTCAATGCTCCATGAAACATGAAAAATGGAAACAAAACCCCGCGCTCCTTCAAACCCCAAATCAAACTCAAATGTATGAAAAAATTCTCACACAATTCATCTATCACTATGTAGTAAATAGACCACAAATAATTGGTATGTGTAGTTCCATGATAATGTAAGGGAGGTTTATCAAATGATATATGTACAATGCATTGGGTAATGGGACATAGCAAAACAATATGGTTTCTCTAAAGTGATTTATGAAATATACTGTGAGTGGTATTCCAAATTTAACAATGATAGTTACAAGATTTTTATTCATGAAAGAAAAAATAAATGAATGATATGGAATCCAAATGTTACATATACTATTTATGATTTATATGCAGTTTTAGAAGATAAATATTTTTGTTTTATTGGTGAAAATTACGATTTTGTGAAAATGTTTTAACATGATTAAAATATTCATAGACTAATGATTTATTTATTACCATTAATTACCTTAATGAGATTATTTGGATATAATTCCATGTTTTAAAATGATTTTCATATGTCTTATGGTTTGGGAGGACAAATAGGATGTTATGATGAAATATTTGAGGATGTGTCTCTAAAAGATGTCTTGTATTATTTTAGCAGGGTTTTGTTTGGTGGAAAGAGTGGATATTAATTATAATTATCCACATCTAATGTATGGATATAATTTATAAATAGTTTTTACTAATTCTCTAACTATCTAAATATAAAAAAGATCCTCAATTTAAATTCATGATTTATCTTATGATTTTGAAATGTTTAGGGTTGGGTACGTATAGTTTGTATCATACTTATGTTTTGACAACATTGGAGATTATGATATCTTAATAAGAGTTTGGCATATAAAAATATATTTATAATATTAAGGTTTATCTTAAGTTGAATGTCATAGAAACCCATATTCAATATTTCTGTTCTAAATTTTTAATGTGTTTAATGTTATTTTTGGAAACTTTTTTATGTAATTTTGTGTTATTACTTTTTGGGATTCAAAATCAATGTTATGAGATTAAATTTGATGTCAAATCACGGTATGGTTATTTTGGAAGATTTTATCACATTTTTAATATGTTTTAAGAATAATTTAGTTTTCGAAAATGAAAAACACATAGGATGGGAGACAACCCATATTTTCAGACATGTCTGTAGGAATCGAACAAATGAATGAAGGTAGAAAAGGGTCCATCGCCAACCAGTAGCCTATGAAAAGTACCCAGTTAGTATCAAATATTCTTTTTTAATTAAATAATATATACAATAACAATAATTTGATATTGGTAACATGTGATTTATTAATTTTATATTCTTTGTATTGGAAAATTATTTTTGGTAATAAGTTAATAATGTTATTTTAGAAGACATTCACTATTTTGGTAAATTTTTATGATTATGGTAAATAAAATATTTCGAGATTTAAATTTGGGAGTAATTGTTGAATTGAATTTTGGAATAAAAAATTATTTTATTTCAGACATATGGTTATTTGGGTTATTTATGTAAATGATTAACCTATCATGGAGAACACAGGATTAGGGTAATTAGTTTTTGGTATGATGCATTCAGAGTGATTAATTTTATTTAGAGATAAACGTTATTATTTATATTTGATGAATATGTGATCAAATTCATCAATTTTTTGGATTTAAATCTATGTTTTAATTATTTTTAAAAATTTATAGGAAAGTTATTTGTTAAATTGTCTATGTTGAACAAGAGTATTGTAGTCAAAATTTGGACATTAAAAGAATTTTTTCATCATACAGTGGTATATTCTTTTTATGGAATTAACTTATCTTATCATAACTATTTTATCGTTAATACTTATCAGTATTAGAAAATAGATAGTTAATATTTTTTATGTTACTGGATTCTATAGAAGTTGATTCTAATGGTTCAAGCATGGAAAATCCATCTTGGAAACTCATTAGTCTGAGAAAAAAGTGGCATTGTTATTGAAATTTATTAATGGATGTAATGGTAGTTTTATTGTAATTATGTTTCCTAATGTTTATAATCAAGGAAGTAAATGAATTCATTAACTCTATTAATATGATCATAATGTAAAAATGTTATATGTTTACTTTTCTCAATGTCATTTTCCGTAACTATCTTTGAAGACTAGTTACAATGATGTTATTAAGGTTATTATGTGATATTCATGAAATAATTTTCATTACAATTTAATAATATATCGATTATGTTCTTACATTTCATGGACATAAAAATGATAACATTTTCCATGCACGAGTGAACTATCACCTCCACAAAGTGATGAGATTCATTTTAATTCACTACATCACATATATGATATATATAATTATATTTAAATTATTAAAATTTTATAAATTATTTTATGATAATTTTTGAAATGTAAAACAATACTTACCTTCTTTCCATAATTATCAATGAAAAATGGAAAACATTATTCAGGAATATGTACGACTTATTGTCACCATGATTGTAAGATTATTTAGTTTTAATATCGATATTTAATTAATTTATTTCATGGAAAAGTTGATATAAAAATTAATTATTATTTGATGAATTTTATTATTTATATTATTGACTTATGAACATATTTATTAATTACAATATATCAAGTTCATTGTTTACTCATATTCTGAATATTGACCAAACATCTAATGTGAACTGAGATAATTATATAATTTCTATACCAAGATAATTTTTTTTAAGGAATAATATTTGTGAAAGTGCTTATAAATAATGTAAAAATTTACCTAATATAATTATTTAGGAATATAAATATTGAATGTGATGAGTGAAACTCAAGGTTAAGGATTTCATCTCAATCACCTTTCATTGAATCGTATGATGATGTTTTACGTATTTATGATCCAATAAGGTGTATATTCAACCCATTTGACATGTTATATAATGAATTAATATATGATTAATCTATTTAATTTTTTTAGATAGTATCCTTTAATGATTATTATATTCATGTTTTTCTCAAGTGTTAAATGTTTCTTTAAATAAAACATCATCTTAAATGTTTTAATGATTTATTCTTTTAAATAATTATCATTAATGTCCATGATTTGGAAATTATTTTAAGGATTTATTTATATTGGTGATAATGTTTCAAAATTTGAATTTATTTTAAAATTTACAAAGTGGTATGGGAAATTTGGTTAATAAACTTCTTTTTTATATGTTTCTGTTTTATTAAATGGATTGATTATTTCGATAACATGGAACTGTTTATTAATGTGTACATTATGAACCAAATTATATTATTTTATACCAATTTAATGTATTTTTGTTTCCATTACATGTATTTAGTTTTAATTTCAAATAAATTGTTTTCCATTTATGAGTATGCGGCTTTGTAAAAATGAAATGTCAATTAGAAGTGGATATGTTAATTATCAATTATGTTTGTTTTATGTGTTATGATTATGTTATAGTTCATGTGAATTATTTATGAATGCTAGTGGTCTGATGATAAAATGAGGGTTGGTGATCCTATGATATATCTATGATTCAATGGGTAATAAGATATAGTGAAATGATATGGTTTCTCTGGAGAGATTTAGGGAATATATCATGATTGATATTTAGAATGAAACTATGAAGGTTACATTCTATATAGATGTTAAATCTACATTGTAATAATGATAGAGATGAAAAATGTTACCCTTATAATTTATGACCACTGTGGAGTTTTAAAAGGAATCTCATTATTTCATTTGGTACGCAATAAGGTTAATGTTTTATAGGAGAAAAGTATGATTTAGTGAAAATGTTTTCGTGTATTTAAAATATTCATGGACTAATGGTTTCTTTATTATTTTTATGTAAATTAATGTTATATTTTTAAGAATCCCATGTTTTTAAAAAATTCATAGGTATTAATATTGTTAATGAAAAAAATGATTCCATGATGAAATAATTGAGGATGTGTCTCTAAATGAAATAATGTTTTATTTTAAAAGGCATTACTTAGGTGGAATAGTGGATACCGAATATAACTGTAAACATGTAATGCATGTGTCTAAATTGTAATCATTTTTCCTAATTCTATAAAACATGAATATGAAGAATATATTAAATGGAAATGCTTGATTTTACTCAAGATTATGTAATCATTAAGGCTGAGTCCTTACATGAAAAAACATTAATTATATATTAGCTTGATTCATGTTCAAATCCATAGTTAAAATAAACATATTAAACATAATCATGCTTTCTTACCCCTTAAATAAAAACCATTTTATAGGGTTTATTTCTAATATATAGAAATGTAGTTAATTCCAACAGCAATAGATTAAACCACTAAGGTAGTCAGTAATATGAAATGTAAATTATGTATATTAATCATCTCTTTGTCCCATCATAATTATGTCAACATCAGGATAATATTAAATGTTAGATTTTGTCCAATCATTTTTTAAGAAGTTAAAACTTCACAGATTTATTTTTATTTATCAAATATACTGTTAGAAAATTCCCTAAAATATATAATGACATATCATGGAGTTATACGATTTATATATTTGATAGTAACTATGAAATTAATGTCATCCATAAATAATTTTATTGCATTTCAATTGGATCAAAATAAAAAATCAAATTAGTCATTCCACTTCAATTGAATAAATGGCATGATCCAGAACATGATACCATAGTTACTTTTGTGGTTTATTTCCTTAATTATTGGGGAATGTATTTTTGAATCATCCCATCTTCTTAATGTTAAATCATAGTACATTGGAAACATTTTTTTAATATTTCAATAATTTCCATGATGAAATTCCTCCCATTACTTGTAACAAATACCTAGTAATTTTAAAAAGTAACATGGTTTTTCTTTTCACCATAATAACAAATAAGAAATTTTTCATTCCATTCTTCCTTTAGAAATATTTTTACTCTATATACTATTGTTCTCATTCTTCCACTTGAATCCATAATACATGGAGAATTCATTATCTTTTTTTTATCACATGATATTATATTCTAATATTATGAAAACAATCAGTTTACTAGTTCCCCTGGAATGATTGGCTAAAACTCATCATATAAATTATCATTCATAAATTTCGGATTACATACATTAATGAAGTTACAATTCATTTGGATATGATTGGTTTATAAAAAAATTGGATATACCATATCAGTATAATAAATTATGATTTTTAAACCAAAATACATAATTCAAATAATTTTATATTAGTTATAATCAATTAGATTTTATTTTTTTTATTCCTAGATTTATAAACGTGGATTCATTGGGGATATAATTGTTGTAAAATCATTTATAATTGTTTATAAAGACAATATGATTTATCCTATGTATAACCCCATGTAGGTTCAATCCAAGAGAACTATATGTGTTGTTTTCATACACTATGTAAAGATTGGCTCAAGCCCAATCCACCCATTTTATAGGTATGACCACATGGTACATCTATTCTAGAACCACATCATCCTAAAAATCCATTCATAGAGTTTTTTCTACAAAAAAAACAAAATATATCTATTTCAAAAATGTAAACATGTTATTATATATTTATCCTAAAATTCTATCATATTTTTATGTTTCATAATCTATGTATTCCTAAATCTTGTTCCACCAATTTCGAATAAACATTCTTTGATACCAAATATAGCAATCCAGCCCCCAGTAACCCATATCCTGTGTTGTACATAATTATAATGGTATTATAAACAATGAATCACATCTTTAATGACCAAATATCCTAGTAGTATTAAAAACTAGATATATAAAAGATAACAATTTTACATTGTGAAATGAAAATAAAGCGTATGAAAAGTAAAAACTCAACATCCTTGAAAATCATTCCATTAATTTAGCCTCATATCATGGGGAAAGTAATCAAAATATGTGTGAGCATAATTTCTTAGTATGGGAAAGGTAAACAAAAAGATATATTTTATAAATGAAGTGTAATTTTTAAGGAAAATAAAATATGGAGAGGTAAATATCTGAACACACTTTCAGTATAAGCAATTGACTAATATAATCAATGACAAGGTAAATAACTGAAAAACATGTCTTTTAAATCATACAATAAAAATGGAATATATATGTAGACACATTCATTGTGAAGACATGATGGAATAATAAGAACTGGATTTGGAATAAACATAATTTATAATTATTGAACATCATTTTTCCTAGGAACATGATACCTTTACCATTATGATCTATCATCAACACAGTTTAAAAAAACTATGTAAAAACCCATCTAATTTTTCTAATTGATTTATCTCAAGAGGCTACTAATTCTTCTTGAGGAAATTCTATAAATAGTGTATAACATGTTACCTATATTTCTAAATCATTCTTTATATATTGAATGACTGATTTAATTCCGAACGAATTTTATTTATCCTCAAATTTTCACATTTTCTAATGTATATTAATTTATTAATATTAACTTAGATAAACATATATCATTTAATGTAAAAAAAACATGGTAAAATGGTATATTCTATATGAAATAGTTATATCCATGATAAATAATAATGATATTTATTGTAAATTTAATGTCTAATGGTAATAGTATTGGTAATATTTCAATGGTATGTTTATGGGTACAAAATGAATCAAGGAATATAATGGAATTACTATTATTGGTTAAAATATAATAAACCATGAAAATTAACAATAACTATGGTATCAATAAATAAACCTACAAAAAGAATAAATGTATATTTTCATTGAAGAATATAATTACTAGAAATTAATCATTAAAATCATTCTTGATGAAAATATTATTTTAATTATGAAAATCATTTTTCAAATACTTTTCATTGAAAATAACTTTTATAAGTATGTTATTCTAAAATAAAAATATAATAAAAAATAGAATACGAAATGAAATTTAATAAATGATTTATGGTGATTTAATATATGCTTTAGAAGAAGGACTTAATATTCTGATTTCACTATAAATAGTTATGGACTATTCCATATTTGGAAAATGATAATATGTTTCCATTTAGATTTTTTGTAAAAGAAAAACATGAATTATTTTCAAAATAACATAGATATTAAACTATGGTATTTAAAAAAAAATAAATGTTGTAAAATTTCATTAATAAATTCATTTTTATTGGTAAAATATGTTGAAAAATATTTTTAGAAAACATGGTTTTATCTCTAAATTGATTTCTAATATAAGAATGAAATAAAGGTAGTGTTTATTAAACAAAATGATGATATATTGTTGAGACACAAATTTTTAAAATTATATTATTAATTGAAAATATCATGAATTAAAATAGGATGAGAAATAGAAATTTTATTTTTAGTAAATTCTAAAATTATTTCATTTAATTGAAATTGATGAATAATGAATCTCGATTAAAATGATATGGTGATGTAAGCCCTTTGAATGATCATAATGATGAAGTGAGAATAAATCAATGAATCTATTAGGTTCTTCAACATTAAATCCAAATAAAAAAATTTAATAACAATATTATTTAACAATATTTCATTATACAAATATTATTTTAATATTAATGAAAATGAATATGTAATACAAACCAATTAAAAGAAAAATTAGTAATGAAATTATTTAGGACTTGGTAGGTCTTATGAAAAATAACCTAGGATATAATAGTTGTAAATTATACTCAATATTGAAGAAATTTATAATTAGTCAAGATTTTACATATCATAGTATAATTATATACTACATATAAAATAAATAACATCCAAAAAATTAAAATATTTTTTAATGAAAATAAATTCAGAAAAAAATGCCTTACCTTATGCGACCTTTTTATTGAAAAATATTTATACTACATTATTGTGTTTTTAAACATGTTATTAAATAATTTCAGATTTGTATTAATATTTATAATATTATATATGATCCTTTAATAGCATCTTATTAATCATTCTTTAATAATATATCATTAGTTTCATTGATTTATTTTTTTATTTCCATGTTTTTTATATGTGTATCATTGTGAAAGATCTTGTTCTTGAATATATTATATAGTTTTATAATATAATTAATAATAATCATGAAATTTTTATAATAGTTTCTATTCTATTTTACTATTAAAAAATCATTAATGGTGGTTATAAAAATGATGTATATTGTGATCATGGAGACATTAGATCATCTATATTCGTGAGATATATTTCCATTTTCAATGACCATTATAAAAATTATTTAATTAATATAATATATTTAAATAAACCTAAATTTAAAATTAATATCATACTATATACGTATATATATATATATATATATATATATATATATACGAACAACATTACAATCCATGTGTGAGTGGCAATAAAATAAATAAAATCACATATATTAAATTTCATTAATGATTAATATGTCATTAAATTCATTATAATTTTATATACATCACATATAATCAATAATTTTATCATTACCACCTTCTATATGAAGAATTAGTGAAAGACAAATCACATCGCATCGCGATATGTGAGTTTGTCATACACCTGAGCAATGTTATCATACCATCTATTAAATGGATGGTGATGATATTTATGAAATATAGTGAATTAATAAGTATAAATAATTTTAAAAAAAATTATATAGTTTATATACTCTATTAAACACAATCCTTGGTTGGTGGAAATTGAAAAAATAATAACATCGGTTTTTTAGGCAATAGTCCACCACACACACATATAATGCTTTCATATCCCATTAGTTGGAAGTGGAGATGTATTTAGTTCATGGTTCTATTAATATAATAATCTCATTGTGTGTAATATACGTTCATTATCATACAATTATGGTTTAATTAAAATTTAAATATTGGTAGAATGACATAATATCTAGATCCTCATTAAAGAACATTACATCTTTTTCGTATAACTTCATTATGATTGAAATAATCCTTTAAAATTTTGTATTTCATTCAAAAATGGATTTTATAATGATTGGAGGTAATTTGGGAACATTATTTGTTAGATCCAATGTTATATTATGGTTTTATGAATTGAGGGGAATGGTGGCCTTTTATAAGTGGGGGAGAAGAAACACAGGGTATGTTTTAAAATAATTGAGTGATCCTATGCTTTAAAAATGTTACAAGGGTACCTTAAATAACATTATAGAACCTTATAGGTGTAGTGATATAGGTAAATTAGAAATTAGGGTTTAGAAAAGTGGTCATGTAATCATTATCGTTATGATTATAGTTTATCTTCTTGACAAACATATTTTTTTCTTAATCACGTTAATTAATTAGATCTGCATTCAATAGTAATTTTGAAAAATAAATAAGGTGTAAAATTTTAGAGATTATAAATTAACATTATTCTAAAAAAGTAAACAATTTTTCCTAATTCAATTAATATAATTTGTATAATTTATTTTAAAAGTAGTTGCATAGTCATGATAAGAATTCAGGGTTTTGATGTGGACATATTCTAAAATATTACAAGGTTTTCATATCTAAATTATATAATAAATTGAATAAAATCAAATAAATTGAATTAGTTGATAAAATAATGAAATAATTTTACTTTTAAACTAATTCAAAATACAATTTTACCATAATTATTATCTACACAAAAACATAGTTCTCATTTTAAATTTAATATTTCCCAACGTAAATATTAAAATGAATCTTCAGAGAAAAATATTAAAAAACACCTTAATATAATTTTAGAAATAAGATTCTAGAAATGAACATTTTTTTTCCAAATAAAATTGATAAATGTTTTTAAAAATAAGTTAAATTAATATTCTTAATGCATGATTGATATGTCTTTCAGGAAAATATTTTTTTTGGGAAAATACTTTTTCTTTCATTTAAATGATTCTTAATTTATTATTAATAAATAGATAAATTATAAATTTAAGGAAAAAATATATTTATATATATATTTTAAACATATTATTACCCTTCAATTTAATATCTTGGTGATATTTTCCATATAAAAAATAATATTAAAAGTATGTTGTTATTCTGGTAAACTCATCTTTGCTTATATGAAATGCTTTTAAAGAAACACAAAGTACTGTGCAAAAAAAAAACTCAGTGATGCATGTAATATATGAATTTGATTAAAATTTTATTCATTTATTAATTTTGGGAGCCATAATATATGATTAATTTATTAGTTAATTAAGTTATTTAAGGGCAAAAAAATCCCACGGTCTATGGATTTCAATCAAAATTGAAAAAAAGGATTGACACATGATCATTTTTACTGTATCTTCTTCAAAACACATATAACGTTTCATAGTATCCTTAGAAATAAAAAAGATACATTTGATCATAAGGGGCCTAAATTCTTTCTTCTCATTATCTTTAACTTATTTACATGGCTCTCAAAGTATCTTTGACACCATTTCCCAAACACCCCTTACATTAATCACCTTTTCCATCCTTTAAAATCCAGAATAACCCTCAACTAGATATTTGGATTCCCATATGTCATGACTATATCTCTTAGTATGTGCCTATCATGGTGAAAAAATAAATAGATTGTGATAATGACATCAAAATCCAACAACAAATTGCCAAAGCGTTGGAAACAACACCTGATTGTATATAATTCATTGAAATTTGTGGCATTACCCTTTAAATTAATATGATGAATGAAAGATAATAAAAGAACATATGTATAACTCTATCTCAAGATAATATATAGAAAACATAAAACAAGCTACATGCATCTGATTTTATAAAACATTAATACAATTGAAAAGGAAACAATAAGTACCAGAAGATAAAATTATTAGTGACCATGAATCTAGAATAGGTTTGGAACTCCAATGAGCTTGTTCAAAATACCATATATGTGAAACCTTATGTATGACCTAAAAACATATATTTACAAATAATCATCGTAATAGTTATACTATATAGGATCCTCCATGAAGCCTATCTTGTAATAAATAAATAAATCATATTAATTCCCAGTTAATAATAACTAAATCTAACACATCACCTTTATAGGTACACTATGATTTTATCCTAAATATGGATATAAATTAGAAAGAAATTCATAAAATATGTCATATAATATAATTACAAAACAAGGGTACCCCTATTCCACTTCCATGTTGGTTTTACACATTGTCCCAACATCGTATGCTATGAACCATCTCTCCGCAAAATAATTCATCCTAACTACACATGAGATATCGTATCGTAACATGAATATGGTAAATCACATCATCTCATCATCCCATTCCACATCATCTAATAATAAAAAAGTAAAATCACGATCTACCACAACCCATATATCATGTATTACACATCGACAATTAATCCCCAAGAAATCAAAACCTATATGATGAGTATTATACCTCAATGCATTATAAACATTAAATTTCATAACAGTAGTAACCATTATGGTATTTTATCATAAGATAAATGTTTTTGGAATATGCAAATTCTATTTTATCCCTCTTCATAATTTATATTAATGATGAAAATTGTTCCTAAAATATTATAATACAACCTGGATAAGAGTATGGGGATAGTGGGGGTTCTCATCTGTATGTTTCTCCCCAAAATATTTAATGATGAAAAAAATCCTAGAGTTTACCATGTGTTTGTATTCCAACCAGAATGTGTATGGAATCATGTAAAATCATCAAACATATATGACATAGATTATTATAGCTCATATCCACACTAATGAAATTAACCTAGTATTTTTCTCAACCTTTCATATCAGCTCTTAGACACTATACCTCCAGTAATAAGAACATGATATCTTGTAATTACATGAGCATTAAAGATATATTTGCTTATATTTATTCTTTATCTAACAATTCACATTTCATTAATTAATAAATTAATTAAAATTATTCTATTTAATTACATTGACCATTAATTTAATATCTATACCACCTAGAATAATACAACAGAGACCATGATTTCTCATTAATAACAACATTTGACATTATAAAAAGAACATATCCAAAGTGTAAAAAAAAATTATTTAACATTATAATTTTTATTCCATAAATCCTTATATTATAGGAAACACCCAAATATATCATAAAACAATCCTATTAATGAAATTTCATCTACCTCATGGAGTGTTTAAAAAAAGGATAGAATAAATAATAAATCCATCCATTTGGCACTTAACTAATGATTTTATAATAATTAATTAATCATTTAAGGGTAACAATGAAATATCGAATAACTAATCAATTAAATATATCATGTTTCCATCCTCGAACCCATAATTACCATCAATATGATTCTAACTATCTTATGTATCAACTACATCCACAACACCATGGATTACCTTCCCAGATCACATTAGCATATATCCATCCAAGGTTCTCATCACATAAAATATAAAATATTATGTCCAAAAATACATAAAAGACATCAAAGAAATAAATAAAAAGAGTAAATATTTTCATTGAAAAAAAATCATTTTATCTTTAGATACAAATGATCCCACTAACACCAAAACATTTGTCTTTAGTAGAGAACCATTTTTTATTTCAAATTTGATTAACAAATATATTTATTGCTGGTTAGAGCTATGGGTAAATTAATTCATTATATAATATAAGATATAAATTTTGTAATAATTCTTAATGTTATCTATTATATATCAAACTAAACATTAAGGATGGTCAATATTATTTATTCATACGGCAATTTTATTTTTGTTTTTATAAAATTTTATAAATGAAGGTATTCAATTAACAAACCTCTTTAATTTGTTATATAACAAAATTACTCACATTAAGATGCATAAAAATTTTAATCTTATTTACATAATAACACAATCATTACAAAAGTTCATTGATATATAATTATTGGTAAAACACTATCATGTCAATCAATAGGAAACTCGTTATAACAGTGGGAAATATTGTGATCCATAAAACCATATTACATTTATTTTCTTTATTAGTGTGTCTAATTATTTATTATGGTTTGTTACACCATACCCCAATGTGATAAATATCAATTAAACATTGATTTAATATAATAAGAATAAGGACAAATGAACCCCCTTCATCATGGGTTCCTTGCTTGTTAAATGAGAATGAATAAAAAATACGGATCATCAAAATGAAACATATAAGAAGTATTTATACCTTTGACAAAATCATTCCATAGCCATGGAAAGATACTATCACGGGACACCATCATAATTAGAGAGACTAAGCCTTATAACATGGGATGTATATACATAAAGAAGAAAGAATAATCAAAAAAATTAACCAATAGAATTGAGAAATAACTCACCTTATGTCACTAATAATTGAACAACATATATTTATGACTAATCTCATTCGTACGGGAAGTAGATATTTTAGATAAATAACATTATTCTAGATGAATTTTTGGATAAAATCATATTGTTTGATAGAAATGGGTAGTTCTAGTGGTCAAAAGGAACACTTCCCAAATAAATATACACCATTGTAATGATTCCTTCAAACAATGATATCCCTCTTTTTATGTTTTATATAAAAACATTCCACTCAAATAACTCAACCACTAATTTTTTCACATCCTGAATCCTCTTTTCATTATATGATATTTCATTTTTGGGATCACTGGGCACTAAACCTAGTTGTTTAACATAATGGGTTTCATTTAAAAAATAATTTCAAATTGAGAATGACCCTCAAACATGATAAAATAATCATTCAGTGTATATAAAAACACACAAAAAATACATGAACTAAATATACATGACGTGAACAAAAACTTTATGTAATGTATTTCCCCTTATTCCATATTATAACTAAAATAAAACTACAAACTAGCATTAGTCATCCTCTGAGCACCACACGCTTCAAGAAACCATGATGGAAAGTGATTAAATGAAATGAGACCGTCTTATTATTGTAAAACTAATAAAAACCATTTAATTATAAAAAAACAATATTCATTATTTTAAAATTGATAAGAGGTATTTAATGACTATTTTTAAGATTAAAATTATCATAGGAGAATATTTTTATGTGGGTTACTTGATTTTTTCCATTTTAGTTACCTTGATGTTGAAGGGATTAAGCTAGCAATGAGTGAAAATTGTATTTTCTCTATGGGATAGAAATAGTGGGAAAATAAAAACAGTAATTTAATGGGGTAATTTGATGGATATTTGTGTGTTTGAACATGTGCAAATGATACCATATTTTTATTTAGGTTAAGGGATCTTTTGGAATCACCCATTATAATTTTATAATGTTATGACTGAATTATAAAGTTAATAGCTCTAAATATTCCAAAATACTGATTTTATAAGTCTTTGGGTTATTCAATGAATAACCATCTATTTCCACAGAAGTGTCAACCACGTTATGTTTTTTTAACATCATTCCATTATATTTTTTACTTTTAGGCAATGGAACTTTTATTGAACAATGTGATTTCCTCTTTAATTGAACATAATACATAACTCGTATGAACAAATTAGGGTATGTCAGAAGTAAATTTACTTTCTATTTAATCCAATTCATTTTATAAATATTATAAAATTATTTTTAAAATTGACAAAATCAATGTATAAAAAATTCATTAATTAGAAATTTAGAATTTTAAAGATAATTTAGTATTTATCCTTTTTAGTTTGGATGAAAATTAAAAGAGATTTAATATATTTATTAATGTGTTTATATATCAAATTATATTCTGTTTTTAATAGAATTGAATTTAATTATTTTAATTAAGTACATTGAAATTAATAAAAAATAATTATAAAATAATTAAGACAAAATTATCATGGTAATTAGAATTAATCATGACAATCAGAATTTTAAATCGACAACTGTAATTAGACATATTAAATATTATGAAATTTATTATATAACATATAAATATCCAATTATCAAAATTAAATTTCTATGTATGTGGAAATTAATCTTGATGTTGGGGACGACAACTTGTAAAACCTATGTTTATTAATGAAGTTCATTATTTTGTAAACCAATTTATGATTATGATGTAATTATCAATTATATTTAATAAAATGAATATATAATTATTATTAATTTTGAAAAATAGATTTTTAACAATAATTTAAATATAAAAAAATCATTTCCTTGTTTTTTAATTATTAAGAAAAATCATTTGAAAAAAAAATTTCAATAAAACAATATAGAAACATTAAAAATTTTGATCACATGTATCTAAATTTTAAAAAGTATTTTATAAATATATCTTAATATTTATAATTATTAATTATATATCATAAATTTTTTAAAAATAATTATGTGTAAATATATATTAAAAAAATTTCACAATAGTGCAGATGTTATTTAGTATTATTATTATTCACCTAAATATTAATTTTTTTAAATAAATATAAAAAATTAACCAAATAATACTTTTTTTGAAAGTCAAGAATCAGTTAAATGTTATCAACTTTTTTTTTTGTAAATTTTAAAATTTTAATTTTTGAACAAAAATATGTAATATAATGAAAGTGTCTTTTAAAAAATAAACATTTTAGTTTTAAAATATAATAATTTTCTGCATTTTTAATCTAATAAATATTAACGGTGTACATTAATAGTTATTATAATATATTTACTTTATAATTTGTTATTAACATGTTTTTTTTGTTTATGGTGGGTGCACCGTGTGCCACAATTTATGGAAAATGTTATGTATTCATGAGAATCCAAAATCAGGTCTCATTACATTTGAATAGTTAAATAAAATAAATACCAAAAATTTTAATTTTCTTTTACGAATAGAAGAACCAAATATATCGATGAAAAACTCAAAATATATTTTTTTACTGAGATATACGACTAATTAACTTTAAAATGTATTCTAAAATATATATCCAAATGCTTCTCTAGAGTTCATTGGTGAATACCTTTAAAATATTCACTTCCACGATCATGAATAAACAAAATTCTAAAACCAAAATGATATGATAACAAAGAATTCAATCAATGTATGAGACTATGAATTTTCAATCTTATGTTATATCACCCAATGAAACATTAATTTTATAATATGATACTTTCATTTAATGTATAGTATACTTGGTTAATCATATACCTATCTTAGTTATAACAAGGTTACATTAATATATCATGTCATATGATTCTATTCACATCAAAAGAATATTCTCTTTTAGTGTCTGTATGTGGTATTAATATTTTACCCAACCATCATGAATCAAGGTGACAATCGATTTCATTCCCAATAAAACAATATCATGTGATTTCACCAAGGTGATTCTATGCCACAACTGAATCCCAAATCCAATTTACAGTATCATGAATGTTTTTTATATCTAGAAAACCCAATTACTAATGAAATTAAAAATATTTTATGATATCATCAAATATATATATTTATGTATATTGTTTACTATGGTTCTCTAATGTAACACCATAGGTAACTGAGCTAACATATAAAATATCCAATCCCTTCATTAATATCAATTGAACAGACCAATGTTTTAAATATATAAATAATACATTGATAACATGGTTTTATAATAATATAAAAAAAATTTCGAACAAACAACTGACCTTATGTTTTCTTCTTTTATATTAGAATCATTAATTTCTTTTTATACAAAATTGGAAAAAATTTGTCAATTTTTTTCTAATATAGACCCTTTACACATATTGACATCATAAAATCATCTTCATAACATGGGGATTTTTAACATAATAAAAGGACGATCTCAAATGCTCAGTAAGGGAAAGAATTATAACAAAGTATTACATCATACACCTTAAGAGGAGTATCATAAATATATAAATAATATAATAAAATTCCATATGACCTTGGTTAATAATCAAAACAATGAACGAGTAACATAAAATCACAAAAATAACAGTATGAAATCGTAAAATAAATGACATATCTTACTATAAAACATTATTAATAATAAAACATGAGAGATGAATATAAAATTAAATAGTACATTAAAATTATGGAAAAACTATTAAATTATGGAATAAAATGATTAGAAACATGAAAATTTTGAACAACTGTAAGCAAAGGATTCATTATCATTGTGAACCTATATACTCATTTGTTTGAAAATAAAATTAGAAGTAGAGGTGAATGATTTCATAGTCGTCCATTATTATCCTCTATAATAACAAACATTTTCACATGTAAAAATTTTATTTGATATTATCACCATAATAATTAACATTAATGAATCCAGCTTCTCGATAACATGTTTTCCTAAAATATTTATTTTCAGATATATAAACCTTCACCCAATGCATTGAATGTAAATATAAGTCCCACCCATCTAATAATCCATCAACTTCTGTAACACATAAAAACCCATCATAAAACCACAAAATATATCATATAATGAAAATTGGGTTTATTAAATGTCTAAAAAAATCATATGAAGAACCTAAATAAATAAAATGGTTCTAAAAAATCTAAAATGTACAAAATAAAACTATGGAATAAATCATTTAATACCATGATCATGATCAGAAAAAAAAGTCTTATAAAATAATAAAATATTCTAAAACTAGAAACATAACTCAACTAATGATATATAATTTTAATAAAATCCCAATGAATTGACCTTTTGAATATATTTTGTATTTTCCACTGTAATATTATAGCCATGATTTTTTCAATGGTATACATCATTTAACAAAAAAATGCAAACATTCCAATAAAAAATTGCTTTAAAATATCACATCTTCAGAACTAAAAAAGGGGATATTCATTTAAATCAGAATGTATTGGAAAACATATACTCAAATAAAAAATTGTATTACATAAATAAAATAGTTTGATTTATTTCATCCTTAATAGTTGTCATATTTCATGGATAATGGGAAAGAGAATTTATTTGAAAACATAATTATAGAGATTTCTAAAGCATTGATCCATGAACAATATAATTGTTTTAAAATTGAGAATTTAAAATTCATTGAAATTTTTTTATTTTTAAAATGTTAACATTAAAAATATAAATTATTTACATCATTGGAATTAAAAAAGTGGAGTTCATAATAAAACTTTATATTTTTGAAGGATTGAAAAACTATTTGTGAAATTTAAAAAAAATTATAATAAACAAATCTATTAATTATATTGTTAAATATAGATTTTTAAAAAAGATAAAAAAATATTAAAATAATAAATAATATTCTACATTACCATTCCAGAAACATAGGATAGAGTTGGTCATGTGAAATATAATAACAATGAAGAATATCTAATGGAAAAAATTTATATACTTATTACCAAGGATACACTTTTATTTCTGAAAGCATTAAATAAAGGATTTTAATATTTATTAATAGATGTAATATTTGTATAAAATAACATATAAATAAAATATATCATCATCATATATTATAAAAATCATTCATGAAATATTTAAGTCAAATATGATTGATTATGAAATAACTATGAGATTCTAGTCACCCAAACCAATTACACCGTTTGTGAATTTCTATTCAATAAGCCATGAGAGTTCGAAAATTAAATAAAACATTAAATTTCATGAAATTTAAGATAATCAAAAAAAAATTAAAATGAGTTAATTATTGAAACATTTAAAAAATATGATGTTATGTAGAAACATGTCTCAAGTGGTTTAAATGTGAGACAAAGAAACCCTCAAAAGATGAGAAGTGAATGGATTGGAAGAATGTTACGAGAGATTGTGGAATAAATATTTATATTTAATGAAAATCAATTGTTTTTTAGGTTGAAATTCATTTCATTGGTATTTAGGCCACATAAATCATCAATAGAGGAAAATGTGAAATTATAGCAAAATAAATGTAATTTAGAGACCACAAATCCTTTGTATGCATCCCTCCTCAGTTAATTATTATCTAAACAAATATGAACAAATATTATTAATCTAGACAGCTATTTATGGTCCTCTGTTATATATATTTACCATTCATTTTACTTGTTATAATTATATATCATATGTACATTAATTTGTCCATCACATGTTAACTACGGTAATAGTATTGAGATTGATTAATAATAATGGTTTTTTATCAGTCATTTTATATTGAATTTATTTTTTATATATCATATATGGTTATGTAATATATAACTTAGTTTTAATTATTATGTTCTTATCTCTTTCAATATGTGAAATGGTAATTGTTTGGTGAAAACAAAATTTATAATAGATTATTTCTATAAATTTAATGAATGAAAATGTTGCATTATTAATAACATAAATACATAATATAATTTTTCAATTAAAATATAATAATTATAATTTACTAAATATATTATAATATAATAATTTTTCATGTTTCCGAAGTCATCCAATTTTAATGAATTTTTTAAGTATGTGGTTAAACAAACCCAAACATTAATACATTTTACTCTATTAGTTATTATTGATAAATTGTTGTTTCTTTAGACATAATTTATTTATAAATGATAAATAATAAATAATTTTAACTTTTCTATCATATTTAAATATATTTTAAGATTATTATAAAATTCATAAAATTTTAGATGAAAAATGAAAAATAATTCATTATAGATGTGGTAATCCACACACATTAAATATTATTCTTTGTGTTTATCTATGAGTTACTAGTGTTGATGTGTGATATTGAACTCTAATTTTTGGATCATAATAATATAACATAAAAAATTACTCATAATTTCCACCATTATTACCATCTATGAAAATTGTTAATGTAGAATAATCAATGTCTATTCATTGAGGATATAGTCTTAGGAACACACTATAGATGTTCATATATTTTCCAAAGATACATAAAATAGATAAAAAAACATTTGGAATATGAATGTAAAAAATATATTTATTATAATGTTAACAAATTCATCATATTATTATAATTATATAATATTTTATATAGTATGATTAAGTATAATATATGATGAGTATATTACTCTGGTGTTAGAGACAAGATTTTTCCCTTGGAATTTCTATTCAAATTGAAGAGTATAAAAAATATTATTGACCGTGGGATTATTATTATGTGACGGGATTATAAGGAGATTGAAAGTGCGTACTTTGATGGAGTAATTCTATATATTATTTTTTGGTTGAACATGTGTAATTGGTTACCTTTTATAAAAGTGGTAACATGTATTGTTCGAAACAACCTTATTAATTTAATAACAATATAGAACTACCACAAGGTCAACATACAAAAAGATGTATTTTATTGAATGAGGTATTTATCTGGAAAAACTATTGTATATAAAAAGAATCCCACACATTTTATAAACATTTTAAATTGTTCTTTACATTAAATAATTATATTTTTCTTTCTATTTATGAAATTTTTAACTTTTTTTAACAAAATGATTTTATGTTTTACTTAAAATATTACACATCTAATGTTTCCAAATATGAACGATATGGAACAAATTTATCATCTATAGAATAAAAATAAAATTCAAAAATTATAAACATAATTTTTATATACAAATAGATTATACATAGAAATATAATTTTATTAGAAAAATGTCAACTTGATGATTATTGAATCATTAACGTATTGAATATTGATTAGAAATGAAATGAGTGTTAATATGTTTATTTATTTGATTATAAATCAAATTAGATTCAGTATTTAATTGATCTAAATTACATTATTTCTTATAAATTCCATGATGTTAATAAAAAATTATTTTATAAAAAAAAATTCACCAAAATTATTTAAATTAGAAATAAAAATCTAGCCTAGAGCTCCAGTATATTCTATTTGGGGGAATATTTTTCACCAAAATTTATTTCATTATCTATTTTATATTTCAACAATTTCATTAAATTTGGAGTGATAGTGTTTTTAAAATATGTGAATCAATCCATATTTTCTCACCAATGAATCCAATGTTTGGATGAAAAAATGAGGTTCCTTAAATATTTATTAATACCATAGGAAACTGATATAAAAATTGATATTTTTTTATAAATATGTAGGAAAATTTTCAAATAGATGTTTTTTATGGATGGATCATATCCATTTTGACATATAATATCAATAATGTTACGGGTAATGATTTACAAAATATTTGGGTTATCATCCCATAAAATCCATATACATACTTCAAATACATCCAAATATAATAGGGGAAAAAACAAGAATAAATATATATTTTATAAGTACTTTTATAAATCTTTTATATAGTACATAGTGTATAGTGTACATAAATATCATAAAAAATGAGGTCCAATACCGCAAATACTTTTTTTAGTATTTCATTGAGATCCATTTTGGCTCCAATAACAATATTTGTAACCAAAATTATAAGGTATTTATTAGAGTCCAAAAATAATTATCAGAAGTTATTGAAGTAATTTTTGCTCTTTTCTGGGGATCTCCCATACAAGACAACTTAAAACATGATAAAAATAAATTAATAACTTCTATTTATATAATTTCTTACACCATTGATTATCTATAACATTTTAATATTTTTTTCATATGGTTTATATGGATCAATAATGTGGAATATAAAATAATCCAAACATCGTAGTGTATCCATTCGTTGATCAAAATTTTTTAATGTGCTAGAGGGTTCCTTTATTTTACGATTTCCTAATTATGATTTAGGTAATGTGGAGTTTTGTAAAAATATAAATGGATATTTTGTAGTTTCATCAATGAATAATAGATTTTCCCCCACAAACATCAATTGGATAAAACTAGTTTATAAAGGAAATCAATAATTTGTCAAAATTGTATTCTCATTTATTCATTCATTTAAGAATATATATAAATACTTTATATATATAATGAATTTTTGAATTAATAACAAGAATTTTAACACTAAAATTGTATATCATATACTTCTTTAATTTATGATATCTTAAAATAAGTTTGATCTAATTATATATTAACACACATAAAAGTCATTTTATCATTCGATTAAAGGATGTGTAATGCATCTAAAGAAATTTCTTATATTCACCTTGAGATATAATGCATTAGATATATATGTAAACCACATAAAGTATATAACATTCGCCTATATCCAAATAAATATTTTAGTCTGATTATAATTCCAAATTATTAATCAATATTCTAAAATTAGGTTATTTCCATCATTTCCAATATTAGAATAATTCCAAATATTATTCTACTAATTACTAAAAAGTCAAACAATTATTTTATTAGAAACCCAATATGGGACCAAACAATTATCTAGATAATTAACTATTGTAGAAAACTAATGTATTCCTTTATAATTACAAAACAATTATTTTTCAATTAAGGTTTTGTTGAATGGATATTAGATCTGAAACATTTCAAGAAAAGTTGTGGTTTTATGATGTAATTTGTTAACCACATGGTTTTAAGTTCATTTATAATCCTTCATTTAATTAAAAAATTCATTTAACTAAAAAATCCATAATATAATTTCTGTTTTTCATCATTTCTATTCATTAAAAAGGTTATTTCTGAATGTATTGTATAGAAAATTACATTGGAGTCGAACATGTAAAATATAAAATAATGAAATTTAGACAAATAATCAGAAAAAATTATCATTATGTTTATAATTATATTTGTACTGATATAAAAAAATATGATTCATAATTAGTTACATTAGATTTCATTTTTGTCAATTTTCCCAAAATTTATTCCTGGGAAAAAATAGAAAAACCAGTCATGTTTTGAAATGGAATGTTTTTTTTCTAGTTGGATAATTATTGGGGTTTTAAGTTATTAGTTCAACTCTTAGAAAACGGATTCACAGTTCTCATAAAAAATAAAAAATAACATTTTTAAAGATAATTATAAAATGGGACCTAATTTAATCTATAATAGTTTCTAAAAATCATGTAAAATCAATAATGATCACGAAATTATTAGAAATATCTCATAGTTTTGGGTATATAAGTGAAGAAAAAGAATGAAAATTGGATTATATATTTAGTCACATCATGAATATATAAAATTTATTAATTCATTATTATATGTAAATTTTAATAATTCAGAACAATGTGATCATTAATGAATGTTAGAATGAAATTGGTTGAACTCTTCAAAAAAAACTAAAATAATGATCCACAGACTATTAAGACATCCATAAAAACATTGATATATTTTTATAGAAACTAAAAACCACCATTATTCTGATTTAAAATGTTCTAAGTGAAATGTATAAACTAATGAAAATTATACTATAGGAAAGTCAATAAACATGACCTGAAAAGTATTTTTCTATTAGTCCTCAGGTGACAAGAATATTTGAAAATACCAATAGAATTTATAGAAAAAATTTAATGGGTCTATATACCTTGTATTTTAAGAACATAATTAATATATGGTTTGGAAAAATTATATTCTCTCAAATATAGGTTGCGTTTTATATAATAAATACAGATCCTTCAATTATTTGTATGTCAGATATGGAAATACATCCTTTGGGAAATTTACTAAGATGGTAAGATAATTTTTTTAAAGAAAGCATGAATGGGAATCATACATTGTCTATCCTAAATGGGAACTATTGTTCAATATATTAATAAAGTGGTAACACATTACCTAATAACATCTAATAATATTTGGTTCCATCTTCATTGAAATTGTAACATGGGTTTAAAAGTTCCTAATAAAAGAATTTTCTATACACAATGTGAGTGGATAATTCCTATAAAATCATATATGGTATATCCAAAATAAATCATGAATGTTTTATAGAGTTGCAGAATATATTTATCATTATCTTTTGTATCAAATTAGATATGATAATTTGGAATTTATCATTATAATCTAAGAATGAATGTTTATAATTTTTTGTAATGAATTTGTCTCCATGTTAGTTGGAATTTTTAAAACACAAAGTGCATATGAGTCAAGACAATAAATTTTAAATCATCATTTTTTACCTAAATGAATATATATTATATTGATATAGGGAAAAAATACATCCCAGCAATTTGTGTACATGTTTCTTCATTCGAGAAAATTCTATAATTGAAATATTTTAAATTTTTTAGTTTATATAAATTTGATACCATCTTTAGTGTCCTCAAGTGTTTGAATCCTATATTTTTTTAGCAATCCTAAAATCAAACTGTAGTCAAAATTTTGATATTTATTGTATTATGTTGAGGTGGGATAAAGGCATTTGGGACTCTAAAAATGATAGTCATCTATGATTGTGTACTTATATTGGATTTTTAATCTAGAGTTATATGAACATCAATCTAGTGGGATTATAAGATATATTTAGTTATTCCAAGAAAACTCCATCCCGCTATTGAAAACTACAATCCAACCACTGGGGCCTTGAGGTATAAGTGAATTTCTTATATAGGCACTAGATAGTTGGTGGATGCCATCGGTTTGTTGGTCAAATCTTCAAAATCCTAATTAGGTCATAAAGTTTATTTTATTTTTTTAAGAAGAAATTTCATCGTTTTTAACATCCACACAATGATCCCTAACCCCTAGGACCCTTATAGGTCACATTATGTAATTTTTGGGTGCTCTCCACAACATAGAATTTTCTATTTGATTCCTAGACTAGAGTTCAATCCTATGACTATAATAAAATATGTCATATATTGATATAGAATAATCATATTTATATTCAATTGTTAAAAATAATTTTATTTTCATTTATGTATTAGTTATATCTAAGAGATTTTTCATTGTTTAAATAATGGTTTTATTTATCATTGATTGATACAAAACGTGAATGTCGTTAATTGGTATCTTCTCAAAAATTGAACAATGGTTTTTGTTATAAATTTATGATAATGGGATTGTTTGATCTTATGATAACTTTCACTGAGATATCTATATAATCATAATGCTTTAATTCTGATCATGATTAATTATGAACAAGTATTAGTATTGTAATGGATTGATTAAGTCCACCATCGACCATTTTTGTTAGATCATCATCATACCTATGCTATGTTGTATATAAAAATTAAAAGAATTATATGGGTTCTTTTCATTTTTTGGTTTGAATGTGTATCCTCGTGATAAATATGACTGATTATAGATCACACGAGTTGTGAATAGCCTAGTGAAACCTATGTTTGATGTTTACAGACATATAATATTTTATAGCTCTGAATCTAAATTGATATAAACTGATTTTTCATTTTTAATTTGGTATAATTTTTTCATGTGATGTTCCACTATCTTCTACATTTGAGCATTCATATTCATCCATATAGACAATCCTTTAAAAGATGGATATGTGAAATATTTCATGTGATGGTCACGAGCTATCCCTTATACGGGGTTATGTCAATCATTTTTTATTAATTGTCCCATGAACGTGTGGGATATTTAATACATTTCTTCTTAAAACTAATACCAGTATAATAGTGAATTATTTTGAGCCTTTCAGATCACACAGTTATCCAGATCCACTTTAAAAAATAATTTTTTAAACCCTAGATGTATAATATTTTCCATCCAAGGTCTCCTAAAAAAGAAACTAGTTTTGGGATTTTCTCTATCCTAAAACATATTTATTTTTTATAATGATAATTTTTGAATGATCCATAGAATTGATGGTGAGATTGGTTTTGATGAATGAAAACAATAATAAAAATTATAAACAATTAGGATAGAATTAATGCATGTGATGTAATCATCACCCTATAAAATTGACAGCAATCATGGTGCCATCCATATTTAAAATCATTATTCTGATAATCTAACTTTTAAAACATTACAAGAGATGAAATTTTTTATAAAGTATGAATTAAAATAGGATTTCTTGGAAATTCGGAATGATAAACCCCATACACTATCACAATCAAATGATCATTAAAACAAAATAGAATGATTCAAGTATTATGTAAAGACATTGAATGAATATTTTCTATCCAATAAGTGATCCTTGGCATGGCCTTTCAATATTGATGAGAGAATGGGAGATCAGAGGACTCTATAGTGTGTGACGTAATGGAAGCGCATTACATGAAAAATATAAAAAAAGATAAAAGAAACAAAATGAAATTGAAGCATGAAATTAAAGAGTGTCGTGTCATTTTTTGGAGGGATATTAATTATATCAAATTCTATTTTAGGGATATTTTTTAGAATCACCTAGACAACATCTTCCTCAGTCTTATTTCAATTAATGATGAGATATAAGTTCTACCATAAATATGATCAGTCCGATGGGATTTAAATTAATGTTTTTTTCAAATTAGTTTAGACCAACATCCCAATTCGGATATTTTCTTTTTTCATTTTCAAACTCAATCCCAAAAAATCAAGGTAGAAATATTTTTACTTCTTTTAAATGTTGGAAAATATAATGTTCTTCATATATATATTTGAATAATTTCATGATCAACTTATTATGACTTATTTTATTTCAATTAATATTAATCTATTTATTTGTTTTGGATCCAACATTTTTTCCAAGATGTAACCAAAACATCTTTTAAATTTAATAAAACGAGTGGTATATCTCCTTGTTGAAAATCCATGGATTCATATTTGATGACCATGAAAGTATAAATATTCAGAAAGGGAATTCTAGAGGTTCCATGTTAACAACGCATGTATGGGTTAACTTGGGGCGATAAATTTGTTTCCACAAAATGGGTATGGATTTTACTAAACACATTTCAGGCATCTTCCTCTAGACACAAAAATTTGGCTTGAGGAAGGATCCATGAACTAACCATTTTCAAAATTCCAAGACAAGGATAAAATAAATTGAAAAAATTAAATTAAATAAATTTCAATAAAAATCATCTAAATTTTTATTCTATATTTTCTGATTTGGTGATGAACTAGAATTGAATGGAATAAGGTGGAATTGATGAGAATTAATGAAATAATGTGTTCTTCATAATTCTATCATGATCCTTAGTGAATTTGGAATGATTTTTTAGTAGGTATTTTGAGGGACCATAAACATCACCCTAGAATTGATGTTCTTCATTAATGATGATGGTATATATTCAATATAACTACTATGTAACCAGGTCAAGTTCATTATTTTGTTATCTCCTCAGCATGCATCAGTTGTTCTTCTTTGATCACCAATGGATATATATATTTCCTTGAATTTTCTCAAGGGTTCAACAAATATTATTAGTGTATTTGGGTAGTATGGTGCCCTCAAATTGATATTTCCTATTGTTTTGATAGGTTTGACTAGAGAAGTTTACGGATTGTGTGTTCATCTCACTTGGCCTGCTTGACCTCAAAAGATTCATTAATATCTTTTTCAATAACATACTTGCAAGAAGTGAGTAATGGTATGTAAATTTTTCAATAGTTATGGGATATTTTGTGTAGAGGAGGTGTGATAGATTGGATACAAGTATGTCTATATGTTATTTAAGAGATGTGGACAAGGAGGAATGCACATTCTCAATTTGTCAAAATTTTATGTTTTCATGAATATGTGTCCACATTAATGGAGTATGGGGCTATGGGGGGTTACTAGACCATGACAGTGTGGTCATTGAATAATATTTAATTATTTTTGTGAATTATCAATTGAAATTTCATCAAGAGGCAACTTTTTGAATTTACCATGAAATAATTTACAAAATACATGATGAGGTGTCTGTGAGTATGAGGTGACTTTTATTCAATTCGATTGTTCATTTCAAAAATTTTCAAGGGCGGAATGCTATGATATTTTAACATTTAAAACATTTTATTCAATAGTAATTTATAATGATGATTTGTTTTGAAAAAAAAATTATCTTTAAAAAAATATTCAATCTGAATTTATCTTTCATAATATTAATTCCAAAATCATAGAAGATTATTTTTTATCAATCATATTTAATTTCAAATAAAAATTAATCAATTATATTTAAAATAAAATTCAAATTTCAACTCAAATTTCACTATTAAAATTAATATTTCATTTTAAAATAATCAAAAATATTTATATTTAATTAAATTAAAATATGAATATTAAAATTATAGTAATAATATAATCATTTTTAATTTAACTACACATTGAAATTAAAGAAACCTGCTATGGATAAAATTTAAAAATTATTATTTGGCATTAATATTTCTCTTTAAAATTTAAATTCCAAAAATACCAGTATTCCATCCATGTTACAATTTATTTATGGATTCTATAAAATTATGGAATCAAATTATTACCCATGATTTATTTAATTTGTGTTGGTATTTTCAATGAATACAAAAAACAATTCGATATTTTCATCTCACTCATCATTATCTGAAGACCATAAACATATTTTTAGTTTTTTGTATATACTTTTAGGTTACTAATACTCTACATAAATTCATGCACTCACCATTATTTTTTTATAAAAATTGGTTCTGGGTCATAGGTTGTCTGTTACTATGTTTCATACTGGTACCTTACATAGAATTTTTCTGAACTTTTTGATTTCATTAATTGGGATCTAGTTAAGGGAAACATACCTCTATTGGATTGTAAGAAAAATTTAAAAGAAAAATGTTATTTTGAATGATAGAATTCAATATGGTCGTAGAAAAATTTATTTTTAGCTACATTACATTGTAATTTGAACAGACACATATGAAGATTCTTTCAATTTTATTTTTTTTATTTATGTCATTGTCATTCCATATTGATAAATTACGCCTCATTTATTTTTTTATTCTAGTCTAAATGATTTTTTATTTATCCTTGATTTTTTTATTTATTATTGTACCATCTTTTGTCATACTATGATGTATATGTGGAACTACTAGCACAGTCTCCCCATTATGGACATTTCTCTAACACCACTAGTAAAAAACGCCTTACATTAGGTGAGAAAGTAATGATGTCATCTAGAATCATAGATCGTACTGGATGGTTTTGGTTAGGCTATTACATATTGGTAGAATAGAATCAAGTTCAGTTACTTTGTTCTTATATTTTCATGGATTTGGGATAGGGTTGGATGAGGATAGGTTGTTTGTGACTTAGGTAATGGAATTACTAGATGACCCTTTATCATGGATCTCCAAGTTTCCATGAATTTTTTAATTTTTTACCACTTTGTTTGAATGTTATAATTGATTAAATTAACCTTTGGAGATTCACGTGATGTTGTTATACTAATTTTTCAAAATTTGTGTGAAATCATGTATAATGTTTTGGAACTTAGTATATCATTCCTTAGGTATTTTTCTTCAATTAAAGGGATAACATATAATTAAATTAAAATTTTAATTGAGAACTTTATTTGGTATATTATTAATTAATTTATATTATTCTTTATTATGTATTCTATTTTGGATTGTACATATATTGGTGTGATGAATGTGAATGTACTATAGCCTTTGAATTAGTAGTGGGTAGAGCTTGGGGAGCTATGCCTTGATCTAGTGTGTTTCCTCTATGGTTTATCATATAAATGTACATTTCACTTATAAGACATAAATAATGACTACATACATAAATTGAAACACATTACATTCTACAAAATATTGAAAGGAACACTATATATGGGTAATATGATTTTTAAAAAATACTCATGAAGATAAGATATACCAACAATATATAAAGCTCCATAACATCCTTTTAAATCTTTCATCCCTTTTAAAATAATGCACAAGGAAACCTAGTGACAGATATATATGAAGGTGGTGAGGTATATATCTCAATATGAGAATATTAAAATAAAAAAATGATTTCCTTAAAACATGTTAGTATATTGGTAAATTAAGGTGGATTAAATGTTGTGATAATCATAAATATAAATATTGTATAATGAAATAATATGATAACATCTTCATAACATAACAATGTTTCAACAACTAAAAACATGGCATCATATGAATAAGTCAGGTCTAACTTCCATAAATTCATAACATAGTTTTTTTTTAAAATTATTTGTACCATAAATGGAATCTAATGAGATAAAAAAACATTTAATATTGTGTTATAGGGCTATATAATTATGGTACCATCCATAAATTTTATAGGATTTACATGTATTTTTTTTCCATAATGATCATACTACAAATAAAATTATTACAAAAATTTTAATCCAAATTTTATGGATTGTTTTTTACAAACAGATGATAACATAGTTGATGAATTATACATAAATAGTTTTGAATACTAGATAATTAAAATGGGGATGGGTATAAACTACACAATTCCTAGCATGGAAAATCGTCGAATGATTTGGATAGTATAGTTGGAGAACAAAACGGTTCAACGGTGGGATAATGAGATTTAAAGGTATCCTATAGAAAATTAAAAACTATAAGGATAATAAATGGATGTTATAAAAACTAATAGAACATGAAAATTCCGAAATAGTAATTCTTTGTAGAAATAATTTTTTAGACAAAAAAAATAAGAGAGAGGATACAATATTTTGAAAGGTCCTTTCAAAAATATTGAGTCAATCTTTTTTAGATATTTTGAAAAACATGTTAGGGCCTTATATATGGGTGGATTAAGTTATTTCTAAATGGGGTTTGAGTGATGTCGAGTGAGTGGTCAGTTTGATATTTTTAAAAAAAGAGTGGGGAAAATTTAATTAATTTTTAATATTTTCTTTTGGATCTCAAATTATAAAAAAACAATGTCTTTGACATATTAATTTCATATGGATTCTCTTAATGCAAAGTTATTTTGATTATTTTATACGTCCACAAATAGAAAAAATTAAAATAAAACCATTGGCGATGATGAAGAGACTCATTATAAAAAATTGATATTAAAAAAATATATTATTGGTTTTGGGTGATTAATTATTAGAATATAAAATTATTTAAATATATCAAGAAAATATTAATTTAAGAAATAAAAATATATTTAGTCCTCAATAAAATTTAATTAATTTATCAAATCATTTATTTACTATAATTATTTATTAATACATATGGTGTATTTATACGATGTTTAATTTTTACCAAAAAGATTGAATATAAATAAAACTTATTAAAAAACAACATTGGTTAATTTCAACATGATGATTTAAAAAATAAAATATATATTTTTAATATAATTTTATGAAAATATTAATTTTCAATATAATATTAATATTTGAATGAACAAAAAAAATTGTTTTCATGACAATAAAAACCATCTATCCCATTTAATAATTATAATGGAATTAATTAAATTAATTTTCTATTTATATTGAAATAAATATTATTTTATAATATTATTTTATTGAAATATAAATTATATAATAATTTATTGAATAAAAAAATCGTCTCTAAATCGAGATTATATAATTCCCAAACATAGTATATTTATTTATTCTTACAAAAATTTATTAATTACCTAACACAGTACATAATCATTGAAAAATAATAATAATATAGGTTAAATATAATCATTATTTTATTAATAAAAAATATGATAATTTGTGTTATTAGATTTTTAAAACATGATAACTTAATACAAAATAACACTATAAATTTTAAGGTGTGAAATGTCGGTGCTTTAGTGGGTGGTTTAGAGTATATAATGTTTGTTCCATGATTTCAATAATCTTGAATATATCATTAACAAAATTTATAACATGATTTCTTCATTTAATCATTTCATGGTCTAGATAAATTGAAAATCCTATTGATGTAATAACCCTAAAAAGCTTCGTTAGATGGGATTCATAGGTTACAGAATTTCTGACTGAGGTCATCACATCATTTTACTATGTCAAGTAGCCATCATAAGAACCCTTATTATATAAAAATAATAATGTTTACTATAACAAGATTAAAAAACATTGTGTTTATTCTTTCAAAAAAGAACTTTTATTTTTACGATATTGGACCACCAGATTATTTATCATTTGAAAATTTCTCAATCAAAATTTCATTTCATTAACTATAAGTTATTATCGTAATTTCATTTCACATCTACTTAAGGATTCAATGTTATCAAATTTTGTTGTATAAACACATCAATTTTACCATGTGGTTTTTCTTGTTTCTTTCAAAATTTTCTTTACCACTATTTATCTTCAACACCCAATCCACCACATAATGATTGTTCTCTAGGGATACCACCTCATGATTCTGTAATTCCAAGGTATATGGTATGTACTTCATCAAGAGGGATAGATTGAACACATCATGTACATCTAATAGGTTATGCGGGAATTCTACTTGATTAGACTCAATTATTATACTATTAATGATATTAATGGGGCCGATGTATCCTGACCTCGGGGTTTTGGGTTTTAGTCATCATAAGGAAATGCACACTATATATAAACAATCCTCTTGTGGACCCCTATAAACTATTGGGAACTGTCCTAATCCCAAGTGTTGGCCACCTAGGGCCATAATGGGAAAATTTAGCGCACAGGTGGGGAGGCCACCCCAATACCTTCTTACCCACCAACACGTTTCATGGAGGATGGAAGAATAGGGGGAGGGATGCTAAAAACCCACACCTGAGGGTCCTTTAGGTCGTGTCGTGAATACTCTGGGGATAATCACAAATGATTATGGTCATTCATGATCTCTTAATGAATGTATTGGTCATAGGGAAATGTTCTTGTTTTTCAAAAAAAAAACTATCGGTGTTTTAGGATCTTCCCCTTCTTAAGTTTTTGGCATGGGGTGGGATTTGGAAAATATAGTGAAGGTGGATTCTAGGTCATCATTATCCTTTGATGTACCTCTAACTATGTGGGTGATAAATAATTGGATGGTTTCCCATGTGTTGGGAAATCAAGAGGTAGTTGAAGAATGGGCTATCCTATGTCACCACTCTATCATTGAATGTGTTTTGAATCCAAAAGGTGAAAACCTATGGAAATTTAATGATCTGACTAAATGTATTGCAGAGACATGGGGCTTTGATGATTGTAGAATGACTTCAATGTGAAAGGGATATTACCATGTGGTCTTCCTGTTAGATGAATGTAATATAAGATCATGGAGAAAGTACACCATATTTATGAAACATGGGTTTTTGAACATCTAGGAGCAAGACCGAAAATTTTATCCCATGAATGTTTAGAAGATGAATACTCAGATTTGGATTCAAATTTATAGGTTGAAGTAGTTCTATTTGAACCCAATGATTTTATGGGTTATTGCTTTAGCATTTGTAAATATCATTCGATTGGACTAAATAATCTATCAAAAGATTGGGCATTATGTTGGGGTGATGGTGGAAGGGGACATTCCAATAACTCTTACAGAGGAGTTGTTCTCACAAAACTATATGATAGTATGAAGTTGGAAATTTTTTATGAATGGAATACAAAAAATTTCTTAAGTTTTCTATTATTTGTCAACCTCATGTTTGAATAAAAAATTAATAATGAATTAACTATGTGCAATGTAAAATGGAATGATGATACAACATGTTGAAGGAATATGGTAAATGACCAGCCTCCACATGGTCCCAACGGTAATGATGGAGTTGTCAATCATAAGGTGTCAGAGGGGCTAGCCTTATCTAAATATCCAAATCACCTTTTTAAGGTGGGGTCTACTTCTGGACAGCCTTTGAATCCTCTTGAAAGTCAGGCATCTATGGAAGCGGACAATCTTTTTCATCAGACTGCTCCCATTCATGACTCCCTCAATTCAGATGTGGGGACTCCTAATGGTGTTGAAGGGATTTCATTTGATGTTTTTTCTTTGTAGAATCTAGTAGTTACTAGTGACATTTTCCCTATGGAGACTATAGAGAAAGATGATCCAATTAAGATGGTGGATTCCCCTATGTGCCAAGATGTTTCCGTTGAGTAGGGAACAACTCAGTTATTAAGGGATGGGTCACCTTTGTCACCCTCTCATGATGTTGGAGGTGAATATGGATATTCCAAGGTCTATGATGCATCTTATCCAGGGAAACATCCATCAAACACTACCCTCGAATTTTTCTCAATGTAAGTCACAAGTGTGTTGTGACCCTTCTCACCAAATATACTATAAAAATTTATACCCATGAGTTGTATTTTTTGGTCAGATGATGTTGATGATTCTCAAATTCTTGGCCCAGTATATACCACTCCTTGGATTTAAGTAGGTACTCATGAAATTGGTTCAAATGACAAGGTTATCCCCACTCTTATAGGGGTTGTCATTTATGACCTAGGACTCCCTTCTCAGACTGATGAAACTAAGATATTTGGTACCATTTAGAAGTAGGTCGTTGGAAGTGACTCCCTTCCTAAATCCATATGGGATCTTAGAGTTGATTGAAATATAAAAGGGCCAATAAATAAAGGTAATGGTTTAAAATGGAATATTCATATGGCTATGCCACAAGAGGGTGTCCCCTAGACAAGGGTAAGGGCCCATATTTAATGACTATTTTCTTTTGGAACTGTCAACGGCTAAGAAATTCTCAAAAGGCCAAAGCCCTTAGACCTTTTATTATGTACCATAAGCCTATGTGTGTTGGTATTGATGATCCAAAACTTCATTTTGATAATTGTAAATGATTAAAATGGTCCTCCATTGGGTACATGTTTAATTCACATGAATCTGAGATGGATAATTTGGGGGTTTTATGTCATGAATCTATTTGCATCAATTCCTGCTTCGATAAGTCTCAGAGTATTATTCATTCTTGAGGCATAGATGAATGTGATTTTTCTGTCTCTTTTGTGTCAGTTTCCAATTCTAATATTAGGATAATGGAATAATGGGAGGATCTCAATGAGACTTATGGGAAAAAGGATCAAAAATGGTTATCCATCAGAGACATTACCACAATGGTGAGCCGGAAGGAAAAAACATGTTGTAATTTTAATAGGACTTCTACTTCTATTTTTTCTATATGTATTGATAAGTGAAATATTATTGATTTTACAATTACCTTATCTAACATCACATGGTGTAGATACACCTAAAATGGGAGGCAAGAAAGAAAACAAGATAGATGTTTTGTTCATATGGGTGATAAAGGTGTTACTCTTGGGATTTCTGGGTTTACACTCCCTAAAAATAACTATGATCACAACACTATTACTGTGGATATAAATTCACAATTGTAAAGGTCAGTCTTATTACCTTTTTATTTAATAATGGGTGGATTTTGGATCCACAATTCATGGAAATTGTGCTGGTACCTTGGAAGAATGAACTGATTGGGAGCCCCCTTCAGAGGTTCACTGGGAAATTAAAATCACTCAAGGATCCTCTCATAGAGTCAAGAAGAAAATATTTTTCTAAAATTGATTATGGATGTAAGGCATCTATGAAAGAGCATTCATGTGTTTAAATTCAAAATCGGTACAGGATACCCCTTCTCGAGAGGAAGTAATCGATCATAATAAGTTGGACGACTTATTAATGTCCAAAGAGACCATGGTTAGATATCAACTAAATGTTAGATTGTTAAAATATAGATATTTTAACTCCAATATATTCGAAATATTTCATAAAGAGAAAGAGAATGAGCAAAGGATAATCTAATCAACATTAATGGTAAGCTCTATACTTTCAAAAACGAGATTTCATTGGAGGTTTTGGATAATTTTAGGTGATTTTTTTCTGATGATGGGTAGGTAAATACAATTAAAATTGTTCGGAATATAACCTCATGCATTGAAAATCATGATCATATAACCCTTTTCTCCCCTCCTCTCAAAGAAGAAATTAGAACATCTCTTCTTTCTCTTAATGTGGAGAGTTCTCTTGGTCCAAATGGGTTTACTAAAAAAAATTCTTATCTTATTTGGATGTTATGTAGGATTATATCAATCAATCCATAAAGTATTTCGTTATTCACTCAACATTACCATATGGGATGAATTATTGCCTCATTTACCTCTTACCCAAGAATTGAGATTCCCTTGATATAAAATATTTTAGGCCAGTGGCACTGGGGAATAATACTCCTTATCTTATTTGTAAGATACTTATGAATATACAAGGAAGATTGATTGATAATATGATCACTACAAATCATTTAGGATTTTTTCCTAGGGGTAATTTTTAAGATTATCTCCTTACCTCCTCGAAAAGATTAAAATTCATGGTAAGAAAGACAAAGAAATGAATGTTTTCATTGAAAATTGACATCTCAAAGGCCTTTGACACACACAAATGGAGTTTTATCTTGGATGAGCATAAAAGGTATGGCTTCTCCTATATGTCCATCAAGTTTATTGGTACCATTATTTGTTCATCAAGGAAGTCTGTTATCATAAATTATACTCCCAAATTATTTTTTCTTAGCACCAGAGATGTGGGACAAGGTGACATGGTCTCTAGACTTTTACATGATATTGCTGAAGACTAACATACCATATGTATTAATGACCATTCACAAATGGGTATCTACAAGAAAAATAATCCTTTTGAGAATGATTTTTCTCCATCCCTTTTTTGTATGAGTATGATATTCTCTTTCTTGGGAAAGCTTTGAGAGAAAAATATCCTCTACCAAGGGCCGGATTAAATATTATGAAGATGTGGTTGGTCAAGAAATAGGCTAGGATAAAACTTTCATTGTACTTGGAAATAGAGTAATGATTGGGAAAACTAATAGAATAATTAAATTCCTTGTGGTGAAAATGGGTACTTTTCCCTTTCACTAATTTTTTTCCATATTTTGGGGAAATATAAAGAGGAAACATTTGGAGGGAATATAATCTGGTATTTTGAATCAACTTTTTAGTTAGAAAGGAAAGATAATGTTTATTGATGGGAGGGTGTGACTTGTTAATTCAGTGATAATATCTAAGTTTTTTCTTACCTCTCTCTTTATTGATTTCTTAGGGGCCACTCCAAGGTTCTTCAAAGCATGGTACATAATTTTATTTGGGTATGGCCAGTATAAGGAATGCATCAATCCGATTGAATGGGGAGGTCCTAGAGTCAAGGATATTAGGACATTTAAGGATTATACTATTGGTAAATTTACATGAGGTCTGATTTCCAAAGATATTTCTGATGAATTTTTAATAATCAGATTTAAAGGAATGATGATTAGTGGACATAAACACTATCTTGCATCATATGTTTGGTCCTCTCTCAAGCACTCTTTTATGAGAATCACTAATGACTAAAAGTGACTGGTTTTTAGGGACTCTCATCTTAATTGTTGGAGCATGTCAGGACTTGAGCGACCTCTTGGGGAGAACACGTCTATTTACCTTAATGAAAGAAATTTTACAATTACTGATTTTATATCTCACATATATCATTTTGAAAGTATTTTCCCGTCTTATGTGGAGTTATAAATTCATACCTTTAAATTCATGGACTACTAAACACTAACGTGGAGGAAACAATGAAATGGTAAGTTCACTAGCGGGGATTATTATCATCTGGTTAGTGGGGGTTCCTATTGCTCACCGGCCTAGATTATGCATTATAAGACAATATTTCATTCCTCACTCTAGTTTTTTTTAATTTTGAAAATCTAATAAAATTGGTTTCCTACTAATGATCTACTCAAGCAGGGAGGAGTATAGTTTTATTCAACCTATTGTTAATGCATGGTTGTAGAGAAGATTATTCAGCACCTCTTTTTGGAAGGTTCCTATGCTAGATAGTTGTGGGATTATGTTGTAGTCTTCTTTGGGCATATTATTCATCAAAATATGCTACTTCTTGACCAATTTGCAGGGTTTTCCGGTGTTGGCTGCAGCGAATTAGTCCATAAACTCTTTCTTGTTTTCTGATGTAGGTGTTATTGTGTCCATATGGGATTCTAGTAATGTCGTGCTCTTTGACAGAAAGTGTGTCCTTATCCAGAGTGTAATGGCATCAATTTTCCAAGAATTTCATCCTTCTTCAAAGGTTATAACAAGTGCAATGCATAACATTGATTTTTAATTAAATATTCTTTAGTTACTTGGTGTTTCTAGGTAGCCTCAGAAACCTCAGGCACTTATGTATATTTGTTAGATTCCCCCGATCAGCTCATGGATCGATGGTAATGCGTATGGAGCTTCTTATGGTGAACTAGGACCATCCGGATATGGTGGTGTTTTTCACATTTATCGTAGATATGTTAAGGGATGTTTTTATCATTTTACTGGTACTGGAGTTTCTTATGATGTTGAGATATGGGCAATAATTCATGCAATCAAGTGTGCTATTTATTGTAACTATAAAATGATTTGGATTGAATCAAACTCTCAACTTGATGTTCAGGCCTCAGAAACAAGAAAGTGTAATGTTCCTTGGGGAGTGCTCCTGGAATGGGTTGATTTCATTAACTAGGTAACACATTTAAATTTTATTGTCTCGCATGATTATAGGAATTCCAATTGGGTGGTGGATGCTTTTCCCAAAAAATTACAACTGGAGATGGATATGACGTGGTCTTTTTTGGCCCGTAACTTCTATTTATCAATGGTGAAGGTGGGTGTGTGTGGTGTCATGTATTCATGGTTTTGAAATAACCCCTTGTTTTTTTAACGCATCTTACTTTTTGTTTAATAAATTTTCTTAGGATAGGTTTCGATCATCTCATAAAGCATTGTAATTTATATATATATGAAGGAACACCTTTTATATGATAGATATTGTATTCTCATTGATGTTTTTATACATAGATTTTCTATCTAAATTGGGTGGATTTCTTATTAAAATAAATTTATTAAGCATTCATTGTAATATATTTGAAAAAATAAATCCCCATATGGTTTCTCTCTCACAATTAATCACAAAACGATGGAACCATGAACCTCCTCAAATATACATCCTCATTACAAATCATTTAAATTATCGAATGGAAAATAATGCCATATTACAACACCACTATGGAAAGATATTGATTCAAAAACCCATCTAATTATTTGGAAATTAACATCATCATATTATTTACATATTGAATTTTTATATCAGACTGACCATCCATATATGTGTGAAATGGTGTACTAAAACGTAGCTCTTCATAAAATCTTATTGAACAACTCTCTATAACCATTATATAAACATCCGATCATGATCAGATACAATGGGGATTAGAACTCAATGCATCCATTTCACATTAATATTTATATATTTTTTTATTTAATCAAGAGATGAAACATTGTTGACATCAATGAAATGAGATGACATTACAAGGTGATAGTGTACCGCCCATATGATGATATTTCCATTATTTGTCTTGGGGAATCTGATGATGAAATCCATTTATATGTTTTCCAATTTATATACATGTTTTGGAAGTTATTGAATCTTACCTTAATACAAATTTCATTTATCCATTATTTTTATCTATACCTAGAATTAAGATACATGAACTCAAAAATCATTCTTTTTATTAACCCACAATATTTTTTCTTCATAAATATTTATAAACTAGTTCATTATGGTTGAAAAGATATTGATGATATGTGTTCATCGTAAAAATTTCCCCTCGTCATATCATTTTATGGGATACACAAATGTAGGTTTAAAATATTAATACCCCATATTTAAAAAAACATTATCTAGAATAGTTGATAACTTTTTTCTATACCAGACATCAACTTTTGGTCTCATCAATTCTCTATAGAATTTATGGTTTTAATGTTTTTTGACCAAGGATTATTTCATTCCTGTTTAAAATTCCCAAGATGATCATTTTGGTTTACAATTTAATTGTATACCATTCATTAATCATTTTGGATTAGGATGGAGGATCCTTTATAGTCATAGTGTCTTCAACATTAATCATAATCACATGTTTTCAATAGACTGAATAATCATAATATAAAGTCTTCCCTAACAAACATCATTGATCATGAATCGGGTACATATACACATGGATCGAGTATATATGAACATAGATAATTAAATAGCAAGAAGAATAGGATATCACATTTAAATCATTCAATAGTACAAAATATAATACATTTTGGATTAAACATTTTAAATGACAAATATATCCCCACTGTTGGTTGAAATTAGAATGTGTAAAATAAGGAGCCTGTTATTTTACTCATTATTGATCCCATTGTATTATGTAGTACAGGAAAAATTACTCCATTTAGAGTTATATTACAAAATGAAATGGTAAATTTTTATAAGTTTCTTGTAAGAAGATGATAGTACCTCCAAAGCCTAGGAAGAAAAATCTATATTATATAGGTTATTTTGGGCCATCCATCAACTAGATAAATCAATGAAGTGTCCATACATATTTTTTTCTGGTGAAAACATTCCCTATGAATGATACTTATCCCTTCGTAAACATTTAGTTATTGTAATTAATAAATAACATCTCTTGTTGGAACAACTTCTGTATATCATCAAAATGATCTTCATATTCTTCTGTACTATTAGTGTAAATCCTATTATCATTTATAATGTATATTAAATTTTTTCTGGGTTACAATTAAATAAATCATTGATTCAATTCATGATTATAGATTTTTAATTTAGAAGTCTTAATAGAATCACTATGATCTCATAGTTCTAGTACATTATAAAAAAAGTGGTATTTGGGATACTATCATTACATGAAAATATCCAAAATAAAGATCTATAACATTGATGTAATATGACCCTAATAGTTTATTGAGTAATTAATTGATCCAAGAGGATATAGGTTATTTATCTTCATCATGTTGATATCATGATAATAAATTTAGCGGATCATTTAACCTTAATTATTATTGAGAAACATGGGTGGAACACCCCTTTGTTAACCACTTTGGCAGAAAATCCCTTCCTCGAGATTCTCCAAAATTTTATTCATAATATATTCAAGTTATATTATTGTAATATCCTAGTCATCAAGTATTCATTTCCATGTTTATATTTTGGTTTACATAACTTAATGTTTTCAATGTTAATTTTTACTAGATGTATTAAGTGTATTAGGGGAGTTTTATAGGTTCGAGACATGAATTCAAAGAAGAATTTTTCCATCTAGAGTACAATGCACGCTTTTCGCACTGTTAGAAATAACTATGTGCCCAAGTCATACTAAACTGGAGGAGGGTGCATAGTTAAGAAAAACCATTCCAAGGGGAGGCTAATGTATGAGGAAATTTTCATAGAAATTTATTATGTTTGGAGAATATTTTTTCACACTATTCATGTCTTGTTAGGTAATCTTGAAACCTAACCTCCCTAAGATAGTGGCTGGTGCATGGTTGGTACATGATTTGTCAAAATTTCGAACCAAACTATGTAACTCGTTAAACAGTGAAAAATTACCAAATTTCCCCCAATGGATTTTAATATTTTCGCCCAATTTTCTTCCAATTTCATCCTCTTCTAGACCAAGTGATCATCCAAGGCTCCCAAATCTTCACAAGGGTTTATCCATCGATTCTAATCTATTTAGAGACTCTTTAGTAATAAAATAGAATCTCTAGGTGATTCTAATCATTAACTTAATTCTCTTTTCAATATTTGGGAATGTGGTTTCATTCTTTTATTTGTAAATCATTAAAACCCACTTTTTCCATTGGATCGTAGGTTTGGGATTCAATGGTTTCTTGAATCTAGATCTAAGGTTATGGTTAAGAGTGTGTTAATCTATATATGTGATGTAGTTTTTCTATAAGTTATATCCCATAGGTTTCATATATAATTTTTCATGTTAATTTATGATATTGATTTACCCTGGATTAAGAATTGAGGTCTTAAGTAGGATTTGGTAAAACAATTTAAAAATGATGAATTAGACCCCTCATGATCTCTGGGGGGTGCATTGATATTGATTTTTCTGGTTGAGGGACACCCATGGGGTATACCAATATTCCAAAACAAGGTTAATAGTAATGTTTATCCTAGATTAATTTATCATTAAATGGATCCCATGATAAATATTATGAATAGTTGGATCAATGTATAATGTGATAGTTGTGATAGTTGAGTTTGGAAAGGATAATGGAATATGGGATTTCATGAAATTATGTGAAAAATGTTCAATACTATTAATGGAAATATTCAAAATGACATATAAATCATAATGGTAATGCATAAATGGGTTTTAGAACAAGAATCATAAGATTTGTTAATTTCTTTAATGTATGGAAATGGATGAATATTTGAATGGGGTAACGTATGGAATTTTTTTATTCTAAATGGGCTATTCCATGTAAATGGTATTGATGTTAATGGGTTAAGTCTTGATAATGATTCAACATTTTAATGAAATGAGAATTATAAAGGTTTTGTGTATTGATTATAAATGGTAATGATGTGATAAACATGGTAAATTAATATAAGAATGTACACATGGTTTGGAAGTTGTTGGGGTGAATGATTCTCTACTGCCACGGGTTGGGATGGACTGAAGCTCCAATCCCCACAATGATAATTCATGGGTTATGGAGTTTGACTAATTCTCTAAGCCGCTACAAATTCATACACTGGTAACCTGGATGACACTCAAAGGTATGAATGATTAAATAAGTTGATTACCTAGACTCACACACTAAGGTAAGTGTGATGTAATTGTTTAAGACTACCTCTATTGACAATACAAGGTATGTATTTTGGTTTTATTGTATAATTTCCATCCTACTGACATAGAGATCTTGTCTATTACCTTATGTTGAGAGGTTGACCGACATAGGTTGTTGTAAAATGAATGGAGTAACAAACCCATTTTATTAAATAATGATAATGGTTTGTTGAACAATAGTTTACTAATTGACAATTATCACACTTTATTCTCTTGTTATATATATTTAGTAATTACATGCACGATATTTTTATTTAGGATATTTTTAGACACTATCTGAGGTTTCCTACTAAGTTGTAATCACATCCTTCTCAGTCCATCATTGGGTACCCGAGCATATTCCATGGATACATGTTAGGATAGTGGAAAAGGAACTATACTATAGGGTTAAGTTTGGAATGGGATGAGCATGTATGATGGATCCAGAACTTGAGTTATGACCTATTCTAGGGGTTCATCTATTTTCCATCAGTTAGGTTTTCATCAATTTATCTATTTTTATAACGACATGTCATGTTTATTTTTTTGGTTGTGGTTTTTACCCTATCTTTTTAAATGGTTTGAATTGCATGTTTTTAGGTTATTTTTATAGTTTAAATTAATCTATATATTATCTTCTATGTATTATTAATTTAATTAATTTTTAGTATCAACACATGATCTATTAAACCATCGTTGCAAGTCGAAAACCTCTAGAATATGGGTTGTCTTGCTTGAGGTCCTGAGTGACCCTGATCGAGGAACTGATTTATTGTATTCTGAGGTGGGTACATTACAATGTGGTATTATATGATGTTAAATGTTATGGTTTTACAAGTTGGGTATATTAGATAAGATATTAGTATGTTTTGAGCCTCGGTATTGAGCTCATTCATGGTAATAACAGACCCATTCATGAGGAAAAACCCCAGTACCCAATGATAAAATTGTTCTTTTGGATAATGTTTTTTATAATTGAATAATATTTTAATACTGGTGATGAACATATTCTACTATGTGTCTATTTTATAATATTTTTTGATTTTGCGAACTTCACGAGTTTATGCATTAATACATCATTATAGGCACATGATGATATTAGTGGCAGACATCATGATAGGCGCCGAAGGTTTGGGTGTGTGGGTGATGAAGGGTAGATTGAATTTTATATTCTTTATAATTTGAATAAAATTGTATCTAATAAAGATGAAGAAAATAGGTAAATTGAATAAATGTATATGCATTTTATAGAGAATAGTGTTCTTAAAAAATGTTATTAATGGGTTAAAAAATTTGGTGGTGATAAATTGTAATTATGGAATTTGGAAAAGGGGGAATGATTTGTGTTTTTAAATTAGTAATGTCTTATAAGGATTTTATAATGAAATACATTTATTGAATTTTGTTGGCTTACCAATGTAGACCATGACCCATGGTATAAATGGTTGATGGTAGTATTACATACACTATATCCTTCATTGGGACAATGTGTTGAGTTGGTTGATTAGGGTAGGTAATTTGTTTTCAATTGTTGTCTACCCCGATAAGACATTCCATGAAATATTTTTTGATGGAAATGATTTGTAACATGAATCTGTATGATATGTATTTTTGAATTTCTGTGTGAATAGAAAATTCAAAAGTGTGTACCTTTTGTTTTCAAAATATTTTAGTTCATTATAAGGTAATGTGTAATTATGGATATATCATAGAAGAAATTTTTGGATTTTTCATTCTTCTGATTATCTGGCCAGTTGTATTGGTGGTTTAGGTAGTGAGATAACCCATGGATGATACCAGGGTAAATTATTTGGAAACCATGATAAGTCTCAATGTGTGGATCAATGGTTGTTCCATATTATTTATCCTACAATGATTATAACATGAGGTTTTGAGATGTTTCCTAATAATTTGAATGTGTTGGACTTTGTGGGTTATATATGTGTGTATTGTACATTATAATTAAGAATTAGTGAATTTGTTTTGGGGTCCTTGGTGATTACTGTTTTATTATGGATGTGGTGACCCATGTTGGTTAAGACCCTACAAGTTGTGTTTTGGACCATGGATTGGGATTTTTGGCTTGTCATGATGATTTATATGTGTAGTATGCATAGTGTGAAACCCAGAGTGAATGTTTACTATGATACATTGGATGAATTATTCTAGAATGGGGTCCAAAGATCCACCCTTGTGTAGTGACTTTTTGGGATTTCGGTGTATGTGGCCTAGATATATAGGCTATTAACTTCTTACACAGAACCCTATTTTAGGAAGTTGTTATAGTTAGACACTCAAGAGAGACTCATGAGACTATTCAGTAATGTTCTCAGTGATCATGGGTGCATGGGGAACACGTGGATGTTTGGATTATGATAGGTGTGCAACTATCATGGAGGGTTATATAATAAGTTTAATGGTTTTATAGATTTGTCACAACTTGTGGCTATGAGTTGTTAGTCTTGAGGAATCAAAGGTGACGCCTGAGGTGAGGTTAGTCACATCATCATGCATCATGGAATGAATGGTTTGGTTTTTGGGTGAGACATTCATAAATACTTTTGTAAGATGTGGATTATGGTCTAGGAGGCATGGTCAGGTGAGTATGTTGGAATTTGAGTGATGATCTAATCAATTTTATTCTCATGTAATCCAAAGGTAGTTTCAATGTCTCATCACTGGATAGTGCGAATCCTTGAGGTATTTTAGGCGGTCAATATGTTTCCATGTGCTGGGAAGGCATGATGTTTTTTAAAACACATAAATAACTAACATAAAATTAAGAACATATCATTTTCTGTGAATCCAATGGAATGTTCCAGTTATGTGAGGGGTTTTTTGGGTTTGGATTAGTGTGGTAGATATTCTGTTTCAATTGGTAATATTCAGATTCGTGATCGGAGAACTAGAGTAGTGGGGCCTTGATAGGTCCAAATGAAATGTTAATTCATTGCTGGTTGGTAGAGGTTCATGAAGTGATGGTGAGTTTGGTTAGTAACCCACATGAGTTGTGATGGCCAGTTGATGCTATGATGTTATGGGTAGGTAATCTCAAGAATCTTGAGTGGTGGTTGTGTCCTTCGAAAACTTCTTAGAATAGTTTAACCAAGTGACAATCAATCCCAACATCATGACATCATATCGATTATGTGGAAATGTCCTTGGATTTATGAAATGAGATTTGAATGTGTTTGGTTTTGAGGTGGAACATCCCGGCATTTATGCTCATTGGGTGGTATATATAGAACAGGATGGTGGTATGTACACTATCTATATTTCCGGATGAGGACCATGGGAAGGACAATGTGTCAATGAATGTAATAAGAGTCTTCCTTTTAAGATGGTAACAATTATCATATGATGTTTGTTTAATTTTTATTTGAAAACCTAATTGGAAACATCTATGTTTTTGGTTTTATATAATAATATAAGAGTAAATCATGGTGGTTGTAATTAAATAGGGAATTCTATGGTAACAATACTCTTTTTGTGGTTAGTGATAAGTATGTCTTGTATGTGCAGAGTAGAGCCTATATTTGACGTCATTAGATTAGGATACCAATTGGAAACCCATGAGGTGAAAGTTAGGCACCTCATAATGTCCATTTTTTTCCTTGATTGTAGTGTTTGATTAATCCATCCATTGGCTCTAGGATCATGTTGGATGAAAAAAAATTCTAGACGCGTGAGTTAAAGTCCAGAAAGGGTGTGGTGATACATGTAAATTTTTTTTGTAAAGGGAAGTTTGGTTCTATAAGTCCATCAACATCGGCCATCAAATAGGTTAGTTCTATTTGGGTGACATTGGAGTATCTCTATGATTTATGGTACCTTGTACAAATTATGTTGTGTGATTCTAATATTGATTCTATGAATATCCATGATGAGTCATATGAGCACAACATGACTTAACAAGGATAAGGGGGTGAATTCGGTGATTCATAACCCACCTATAGTGGTTGTAATGGAGAAAAAATATATATTTCAATTTTTTTGATGATTTTGAGTGAGAACATAAACATCTTTGTTTAGCCTATGGATGATATGAGTGCTTATGCCTAGAATGAAAATGGATGCAGTGGATAATAATAATGGTTTGAGGGATAGAGGATTCCTTTATAGTCGAATTCTACCAGAGGTTAGGAACTACCTTAGTAGGTGAGTTGGAAGATATGGTTAGGCATCATCTCAACATGTCCCTGTAGATGTTTAAAACGTGGTAGTATTATAAAAATGGAAGAAATGTGTTTTTATAAAATCTAATTGGGTGAGGTATAACATGATATGTTAATAGAAATGGATGTCGTTATTTGTGATCCACCTCTGGGTTGGTGTTTGTTGTGGAATGGCATTTTTGGAAATAAGGGAAAATATTAGTGAGGTAAATTTGTTCTTAGAATGTAATTGGATTTTTAGGGATGTCCTCTCGAGTGGTTTTTATGGAAAGGGTAGTTTATAATATGGGGTGTAGTCCTTGCTTATTTTTGGGAGATACGAGTTTTGAACGCGTCAGGTATATTGTAGAAGTTAAGATTACATTCTAGTCCTTTTCTAATAGTGGACATCCCAACATAAGAGGGTAGGGATCACTGTAGTGTAAGAGTGGTTAGCTAATGATATGAAAATTGTTTCAGGTGTAAGGGACTCGTGTGAGACCAATTTTGGTGATTTGACAATGTTAAATATAGTTGAATAAAGATTGTTGGTAGGGTTCCTTGAGTTTTTTTAGTTTTGTATTGAATATTGTACTCTGTAATGGGACTGTCCAGCCTTGAGTTGGTGATATATGTATTTCAGGAGATATGATAAAAATATTAGGTTTTTTCTTTGGGTGGAGCCGATTTTGCGTCACTATTGGAGTTTTAAAAATATGGGAATAATGACACATAGTAATTTAGGCCATGATTTGTAGAGAGTATTGGGATGATCGTGTGTTGAATCAAACTTCCAAGATTTTTTTATGATGTGTGTGATGCCTTCTTGTGTTGAAATTTTTGGAAAAATTTATGATTCATTAATATGGTGTTCATGTGGTTTTATTTAATATAAGGTTGATTCCTCCTTTGAGGAGGATTAGGTTCATGTTGTGGATCATAGTGAGAAGAATTCTGGGAAAAGACTATGTTATTAGTTTCTGTTTCGGGACAATATGGTTGGGAAAAGTAAATTTTTTGGGGGAGGGAGATAGAAATAGGCATGGGGGCCTAGCGGACAAACCAATTTTCCTTCGATTCTTAGTGATTTTTGGATGTGTGGCTTGAGGATGAGCCATTATAATGTCAGGAGGGCATCAGATCCTATACTTGATGCAAGTACATTCTTGTTAAGATTTTTATTTAGATCTCTTAATTTTGTATAATGAAATGTTCTACTTATGTATGAGAAGTTTATTGGGTGTTCTCATGTTTCGGGCATGGAAGAATAGTAGAATCTGGTCATTCAGTTCATGTGGCATGGTTGGTGCATGGTTAAAAATTATTGTGCTTCCAAACCATGCTAACCATGAAGAGGGGTACATGTTTAAGAAATACAATTCTAAGGGGATGTAAAACAATTTGGACATGGAAATTTTAATTTTACATGATTGTCAAATGGTTTTTTAAAAACGTATGAAGCTTCCCATGTAACTGTGTGACCTAGACCCTAATAGGCTGAGGTCGGCACATAGTTCTATTATGGTTCGGCAAACCATACGCACCATTAAATATTGTAAAATTACAAAACTTCCCATTTATGATATTAATATATTCACTAATTTCCTTCATATTTGTTCCTCCTCTATCCTTATTAAAGATCCAAGGCTTCCTAATCTTAACAAGTGTTGATCTCTATCGATTTAGAGCCGTTTAGAGTGTATTGGTTCCAAATCGAAGCTCTCGGTGATTCTAATCCTTGTCTTTATATTTTTTTTTTGATTATGTACTGTGGTTTATTTTTTATTCTTATTAATCCCAAAACCCATCTTTTCCAGTTGATCTTTTATTGGGGCTTCATGTGGTTCTTCAATCCATATATAAGGCTATGGTTAAGGGTACGTTCATCATCGAATTTGTGGTTGGTGGACTATAAGATATATGACACAGTTTTATTGTAAAATGTTCATGCATAGTTATTAAATTTATTTCTACATTATATGAATTTATATTAATAAGTATTATTTGGATATATTTTTGGATAAAAAATGATTTAAACCCATCTCTATCCTTGTGTAATGAATTAGGATTGATTTAATTTGTTGGTGGCCACCCATGGGGTGCACCAATATTCCCAAACATGGAAAATAGTAATGTTAAGCCCAGAGTTGTATATCCTGAAATAGATCCCATGATAAATTTGATAACATGTTTATTCTAATTATAAATATACAGTTATTATAGTTTTTTGTGAAAATGTTAAAGTAATAGTGGTTTGTATGGAACAATGTGCAAAATTTTCAAGTTAATTAATGTGAATGTGATAAATAACTTATAAATAATAATGGGAACGCATAAATGATATTTAGAACATGAATCAGTTAAGATGTTAATTGTCTTAATGTATGGAAATGAATTAAAATATAAAAGGGAAAATTTAGGGGATTTATTGTTTATACTAAATAAGTTATGCTAAGTAAAAGATAATGTTGTTAGTGTGTTAAGTCTCAATACATTTTCAATAGTTCAATGGAATGATAATTTTAAATTTTGTGTGTATTGATTGTAAATGGTTGTGAAATGATTGATGTGGTAAATGAATATAAGAATGTGGACATGGATTGGATATTGTGGGTAGTGATTAATGTTCTACTATCACAGGTCTAGTTGGATTGATGATCTAAACCCCACCAAGGGAATTCATGGGTTAGGAAGTCGGGATGATGCTCTAGGCCCCTACGGATGCATGGAAAGGTTACCAGTAATGATGCTATAAGGTATGCAAGATGAAATGGGATGATTACCTTGATTGACACTCAAAGGTTTTTGTAATTAAATATTGTTATGACTTTAAGGACCGATGTTCCATGTTATGAGTATTGATTTTGTTATGTAAAATTCACCCAAGAGAGATAAGGAGTTAAGTTATTACATTATTCTTAGTGGTTGACCATCAAAGGCTATTTTGATATTAATGAATATGAAATCAAACTAAACTAAATAATGATAATTTTTATTTTAAAAATGGTTTACAAATGAAATCTTATCAATACTTATTCACATTATATAGATTTATATTACATTCATGAACCATCTATTTAGATAGGATATTTTGTATACCCTGTTGGTGTTTTCCAAATGAGTTTTACTCACACCCTTCTCAGACCGTCATTAGGTTCCCATGAATATTTAATGTTTTATTGTAAGGAAAAAGGCTCGAGGCCCTATGCTAGAGGGTTGAGTTTCTCATAATATGAGTGTGGTGGACGGATCCATACATGGAGTTAGGACCCATTTTAGTGGGTTCAAATATTTTTCTTTAGTTAGGTTTTATTAACTTTGGGATATTTTAGCATGATAGTTCGGGTTTATTATTTGGTAGTGGTATATACCATCTTTTTGGAAATGGTTAGTAATCCATTTTCTGAGTTATTGACTAAACTTTCAATTATTTTATATATTATCTTCTTTGTATTACTCTGTAAAAGATGGTATTAATTCCCCATGTGATCTATTAGACCCTCATTGCTAGTTGGTAACCTTTATTGTACTGGGTGGTTCATGTCTAGGAGAACCATTTTAAGGGAATTTGGGTAGGCGATATTTCATATTTGGCCATTATCTATGGTTTTTATATATTAAAAATTTATCAGGTATAAGATCGATTAAGAATATAACCTCTCATATATGAAGAAGAATAGGGATTCATTTTGGAAATGCATCATTGTTTTCCCTTGTAATGAGAAATTATTCAAGGATGATATTTTACTTATCCCTAATTATTGGAGATAGATACAATTTATTATATGTAAATATTATCCAGGATGGACATGATGTTACCAAATGAGAGTAATCACACTGCCCGTAATTATATAGAATCAAATGTTGATTCATGATATGATGGATGAATTCTAACTCATAAAAATTTATATTGGAAATATATAATTAAATAAAATCTATATATAGTATCACATAAATTTTCATTAAAGGTAGTATCTCATTTTTAAAAGAAATGATAATCATGGAATATAGAATGGGGAGGAGTTATATAAATGGGATGTAATAAATACACAATTTTTATTTTTCACTAATATCTCCACCTCTATATTTTGGGGTGGAATTTGAACTATTCTACAAAAATTATTTGATATAATGAATTTCATTAATCTAGAATCAAATAGTACATTTACTATTGTTAAATAATTTACAAGCATAACATTCAACACATCATTTGTTTGATCCATCTCAATTCCAGTTACTCCATAATCTCATCATTGATGTCTACGACTAGGATGTTATTTTCACTAGTTATGGTCAACAACCATTTTCATAGTACATTGATTTCACAAATTTTACAAATTATATGTATATGAAATGTGGTATTGATGTATGAGGGTTATTAGGAGAAATATTTTCATCCTTCACATTGGAGGTTTGCTGCATCAAAATTAACTAGTCATATGCCTTTACATAATGCTCATAATTCATTTCATTTTCAAATTCATGTGATTTCAATGATATTATTTCAACACTTTTGAGATGTTAGATGTTATAATTTATATCCGCTATGTGATTCAACTATTATAACCCTATATTTTTACTCCATTATCTATATTCTGTATATATATATGGGATACCATAACATTCTATGAACTCCATTTCATCTTTCATGGAATGTTTGTAAATTTTATTGTAAAAATTAATATGTCAAGTCACTAATGATATTCATGGACTCTTCTTATCCTACTAATGAGGTGGTAAAAATTGTTTTTGGGTTAATGAACAATACGATGGTGTATCTTGAAAGTATTTTGATTTTTTTTCTTATAAGAAACAATGGGTTCTATATCCTTTTTATTAAGGCTAAAGAAGTCCCACTTTATTTTATGTTGGATAGTTTGAGTAAAATCCTTGTCCATAAATATTTTCTAGAATTCATTCCACTCCATATTGTTGATATCATTCTTAGGATTCATATTTTTTGTCTATGTAATTAATTTATAAACATAACATTACAAATAATAAAAAACCATCATGATATTCTATTTCTTTTATTTCAATATCTTATAGATGAAAGTGACCATTATTCCATGATTAATGGATTGGAATTTGCAACGAATATTGCATAACTTTTTTCATAACAATATCAATTGAAAGTCACCCATTTAATGGATGATGTGGGTATTCCATGTCATTTATGATTTTTTGAAAAGAATTATTTTTTTACTATGTATTAGTGTGATGTTCTTGACTGCTACCATTGGGTGTGTGTAATAATTTGGAAAGTTTCTATAACATTGGCTTCATAATCATTTTTTCTAATTACTATAAATTGAATAAATAAATGGTAATATTAGGGGTGATAATTTTTAACTTATTTAACACATAAAAGTAAATTTTTATATTTCATGGATAATCCATAAATGACATATATTCCTTATGATTTTAATTTCTATGTTTCACAATTGGTTTGATGTGGTTTATTTTCTAAGATACAACATGATTTGGATCTTGGTTCCCTTTGTAATTTATTGTAAGGATCATGTGTAATTACAGAAAAATGTAAACCAGGAGTGTTCAAACATGGTGTAAATCAAGGTCTTTTTTTTATGCAGTAGGTGATGGTCAATTAAATTCCCAATGTTCGCTTTTCTAAATTATTATCCCTAGTTACAACTATAATAGGTCCACATCCACTTGTAATGTCCTAATATTGATTTGGTTTCTTGAAAACCACCCAATTTGTACATTACAAAAATATATGTATGTTATACTTTGATTATTCTTATCCCTAATTATTTCACTATTTTTTACATTTTATTCTATAAAAATTACTAGAATGTTCCTCGATACCCACTAAAAATACATGTTTAATTAATGAGCATTAATTTATGATTGATAATTTAGTGAGACACAAAATTCAATCCAAACAGATATTGATGACCTATTTTTTAGGGTAATTATATTAAAACATAATAATTTGGAATAGAGATATAAAAAAATTATTTAAATCTTTTTAATATGCTCTTAAAATTCCATCTCTCATCTAAAACCACAAACAAACCCATGGGGAATGACATAAGATATGGGTAATATATAAAGAATAGTAATAGAATAACCAAAGAGTAACTTAGTGGAATTAATACATTCTCTTAAAGATGAATATATAAGTGTCATAAATTAGGTGAGATTCATAATCTTTAACATTGATGAATGATATAAGATTACAGCGACCTGGAAATATAGTAATTTGGAAAGAACATAATACATGATATCATAAGAATAATTTAGGATAATAATATAGATATACTAACATAGTGTTCTAGGGATAGAGTCATATAAACCTTGTATGATATCCCATGGGACAAAAGCATTACCCAATGAATTATAGAGATATAAAATTCATGGGCCACCATTAAATTTCATATCAAACATTATTCCAAATTATCCCATATCTTGGTGAAATTATGAATATTCATCCATCACATTCCTAGAATCACCAGTTTCACAAACTATATAACAATGTTACATCCTTATAAATGCATCATGCAGGACATTCCAATTTCTATGTGAATAAGAAATATTTAAGTCTTAATCTTGTAAGAACTCCATCCATAGACTTGACGAACGTTTTAGTCACATTGTGGGAACACATTCCCTAGGATCCTATGATCGTTGAAGATCAAAAAATGATCAACTATGAGGTAATGTCTCCCAATATTCAAGGAAACCACCACCTCAAGATATTGTCATCGTAATTCATTAAAAACTGATTCACCCCTCATTAAAAGAAATTTCAAAAAACTATACTATAACATATGCCTGATCTATATATGCTACTCTCCCAACTCTAAATATTCAATCCTATACAAAGAAATTGAGGTAGGTGGAATTAATTAATGTTGTTAGTCCAAAACATGATCTATTATTGTTGGGGTAATTCTATAACATCCAATGTAAAGTCATCAGGGTAGTCTTATACAACCCTAGGAAAAGCTGATTACTAAAATTTTGATGAAATCAGCATAATCTCATCCATCAAGGATGAAACGGATGTAACACACCTCTAACACATATGAGACTCTCGCTCACCATCAAAAAATATTATCTCTACATCATACTAAAATCAAAAAACCATCATCCTAATGCAATCGATGAAATACTACACCAAAATGAACTAATCCATGCCAAGGATGATGTCATATGGTTTTATCGATGATCCTATGAAATATCCCCATGAGTAGTGAAGCCCAATCACTAGCTCACATGATCTTCATAATTCAAACAAGTCTTTTTGACCTCTAATAGGAATAGTCAATGCAAATGGAACTGGAATTATCTCTAACTCAAATCTCAGAGCATGGACAAAGGTAGGTGATATAAAAAAGTTTGTCACTCCATGATCAAACAAACCATGAAACTAAGTTGAAAACAAAAAAAATCATACCTAAAATTATATCTATCTCACTTGGAACTAGAAACACTAAATCATTAATATGACCACAACCATCTTCACATCTCTCTGACCATGTTGAAGGTAACCTCTTTGGTTGTTCTCTTCTCTCTGGGGATGGGGATGATACTGAAGCTATCCTATTCCTTCCTAAACTAATCTACATTGATTTTAAACTTATGAAACATTATGTTTCTACCTAGACTATAACTGTATTAGTGGAGGAACCAGAAGCGTGACAATTGTCGCGTGCTCACCACTCAAAATGGTTAGGAGCTCTATAAAATGATAACTTAATACTCCATAAAAAGTATATTTAGCATAGGCCTGATAGCCATCAACCCCATTGAGCAAGACATTTATGGTTGTGACCTACCCCCATCTAATTGGAATCCATATTCACTAGAAAACTTGGAACCCCATAATGCGTCACTTCTTTTGAGGAATCCTAACGACTACCACCCATGATGATCATATTCTGGCTAACAACCTCTCAATGACGTATACTCTTTACACCACTACTAGATACATCCTCAACATATATAGGGTGATCTAGTGTTGTTTCTATAGATGGAAACACTCATCCAAATACCTCACCTTGGACTCCACATTTAGTAACAGTTCTAAACGAAATTATTGAAATTTCCTGAAATGTATCCAAAACTATCACACACTAAAGATCCCCTACAAATGGTTATATTGTTATGAGTGACTATATACCTTCACAATCAATGATATAAACACATCGCTAAATTTTTCTCAGAACACCTCTTAGGGGACTACCAACTACTCAAGATCTATAAGGAAAAAGTAACACCACTTCCCTATTTCCCCACACAACATCATCAAAACCAATGAAACCGAATTCTTCTTACAATCATTCGTTGAATTGCTGCATATTTCAACCTCCTCCAACCACTCCTCTAAGACTGCATCTGAAATAGGGCACTCATACCTCTAAAAACTCTAGTATTGAAACTATAGGAGCACCCTCCTCCAAGGGTCATCTTTATCATCCTCCACATTATGGTATTCTGTTGGCCCAACTAGCAAAAAATATTCTTCATGAACAAATTAAAAGATAGAGATTGATCCGTACCATCAAAATAATAAACCGTTCAAGTTCCTATACCTGGAGGATTGATGAATTTAACATTAATTAATTGTTTTCTCTTATTAAGTTTAGGTTATCCTATCCCATGGTGTACCCATTCAACCATGAGATAAACTAATAATGATGTATGCTCATTTCCTATATCTTAACCATGGAACTAATATCACCTCATTTAGTATTCAATTTAAGATTAATGTTCCTAGAATTATATCATAGGGGTACTAATTATAGGGTCTTAAGATAAAAATTAACCATATATGTGAATTCATGTTGTTAAAATTAGTTGATCCTAGGTTAATGCTTGGGGTGGATTGGATGAATTCTTTGTTAAACTATTTCAATTTCTTAAATTTGAGATTGGTCCATTATATGATGTAAAAATACAATCATAACTTACTAATTTAATACTTAAGTACTCTAATAAAAATAACCAACACACGTGGGGGATCATATTAATGATAACTCCAATGTAAAGTTTCATTTAGAACATGGTGTGTGTGGTCATAAAATTCAACAATAACGATGAATTTTTATGGTCATAAAATGGGATTCTCAATGAAATGAATTAATTATTCATTAAAAAAATGATAAATAAAATCCATTCTAGTCCCTTTATACTACCTTGGATCAACCCATAAAATTTTAATCCCTCAATTGATTATATGATCTCATTGGAATCAGAAATTAGACTCCTAAAAAAGAAATTGAATAAGTAAAAACAACAAAACAAAGAAAAATTAACCTCTTTGTGAAGGATTTATCTCTTCATTGTGTGAATAAATGTAGCCAATAATGAAATTACATCAATGTATTAAAAAAACAACATAATTTGGAAAGATTAATAAGTTTAATTAAGAGGCTTATGTGATTAAAACAACAAACATTTTGAAAAAATTGTGATTTTAACATACAAATGGTAGCATAACATTTAAATGAAAAAACACAAATATGACTAAATCCTTAAAAAACTACATTAAATAATAATTTTTGAAGCCTTGGGTTGATCCCCCAATATTCCTTTTCTCCTAAATTAATTATGCTAGGCCTAGGAGGGTGGAATGTTATTGGAGAGTGTACTTTTTCACCCTTGAGATATAATATGAGCCAACGTGCATCAATAAAACAGATGCACAAAATTTATCATCATAATGGAAAACTGGAAGAGTCCATATATAAATAAAATGAATCTACAAATTACCCCAAAATTACTATAAAAGTTTAGTCCAAAATAGGTCATGTTTCTCATGATATGATTTAAATGGTGGGTTGTTTTTCTGGGCTGCATAATCTATCCTAGAATTACATATTCGACATGGGACACCTAAAACTACATTAAAACATAGGAATTAGTTTGTACAACTATTTAATTAAATTTTCTCTATTATTTATTATATCTCCATTTCCATTTTGAGAGTCATTGGGCTTATATATTGGCCTCTACAGTTGTTTTATTGAGTTGTTTTCCATTTCTGTTAACCCATAATGTTCTTGTTTCGGGGCCAATTTTGGTGCTCTTCCAATGAGAGCTTTCAAGTATGCCATATGCATCAATTGTTAGATATTGAATAGGGGACCTGAAATTAATATACTAAAATAAAATAAAGACCATTTTTTCATTCATTAGGAGTTCAAAAATGTTCTATGCAATAGTGAATTTTAAGAAGGAATTACAATTATAATATGAAATAATGTTCAATTTGTAAAAAGCAATAAATTTTTTTTATGAATAATAAAGAACATGAATATTATAATAAAAACTGTGAATATAATCCTCTTTATGAGGCTAGTCACACAATCCAACCTGAGATTTTATATTCCTTAAAAAATATAAATCAAAAATATGAAATTTGAATTCCCTTTTCAAAAAAAATTATAATACACAGTTCTCATCAAAAGACCTCATACCAAAACATTATTAATCCCATATAAATAATTTAAAACAAGACATGTATAGTATAATATCCCATACCCAAGCCCATTCCTTTGTACAAATTCATCTCCACATTTCACCCAATTTAAATTATGAATGTTGAAGTTTTGTTTTTAAAAATCGACATGGGGATCATATTTATTAATGAGAGAAGGTATAAAATTTCTAGGTTGAATCACATTTTAATATTAATATGATTATTCATGTTTTTTTATTTTTTTTGAAATTTTTATGTAATTTTTTCTTAGTATTTGATATTGAACTCAATCAAGTCAACACGTGTATAGAGAAATTGTTGATCACTCCCTTGCTTAATGACCAATGGGAACATTTGAAGCCCACATACTCCCGCATCATATCAATTTTACATAGTCAATAACAAATTCATATTACCACATAGTGAGGTAAAATACCCATCTTCGGGATAGAAAACTATATAGTCATGATCCCCATGTGCCGAAATCCACACATTAGGTCAATCCATTTCTCTAAGTGAAACTGATTTTTTTTTAATAGTCTTATAAATATTTAAAATATCACCAATCCTTTGCCATTTATTATGGAATCCCATTAAATCAAATTTATACCCCACATTCCGAAGGATGCGAATTGTGATTTTTTATTAAATGGATGAAAATGTAAATGGGGAAGAATCGCATCAGAAACCCATTCTTTCAAAAAAATTGATTATGAACATAAACATGCATTAAAATAAAAATCAAGGTATGAAAAATTATTTGATATTAAGATTCATTGATTATAATTTTAATTATACATTTCAAGGATAAATAAAAATTTTCTTCCATTAAGTTACTTATTTTATTCATTTCATACCAATATTATTACTCCCATAAGTATTTAAAATTTATCTATCCCCCCCAAAATAACATAACAGTATCCCTAGTGTTTAACGAAAAGAAAATTTAGAATATGGGTAGACAAAAAGAACATGAATTCAACATGGAAATTGAAAATGAAAATTATGGAATGAAGTCACATTATGGTTAAATTTAATGTAGATGTTCCTAACATCTAATCCCTTGATGTTTTTGTAACTTAGAGAAACCTCTTTAATGACGGTAATTTGTACTTGTAAACATGATTTTCTAAAAAACATCATGAATCTCAACATCCCCAGAAACATATATACCATCAAAATTTGAAACCATGGTAACCTCAAGAGGATCCCTAATTAGAAGAACAATTAAAAGGAAAATACAGAAAAAGTACCTGTTTGATTTTAAACTCCATCCATGAGTAAATGTATAGGTAAAGGTTGGATTTCCTCTTGAAAAGAACATTCTTTGAATTCATTAGCTCAAATTTGAACCAAAATCTCTAACTTTTTTTTCTGGTTCATAGTTTGGATCAATTAATTTCACTTCAATTTCTTGTTTATTAAATAATTCAATGACTGGTTTTAACCTATGACCATTGACATTAAATATCTAACCACTTTTCAGATATTGACTCACTTCTCCCCCATGAAGGTACAGATGATGCACTTTGTGTGGACCTCGCCATCTTGGCCTTATCTTTCATCGGTATAAAAGTCGTTTTAAACTATACAAGATCATGAATTTTCCCAGTTCAATGTTCATGACATTTAGATTTCTAGATTGGTAGGCTTGAACTCTAGATTTATTTATCCTTGATTTTTTGTTATCCATCAGCCTATTTTCCTCATGAAAAACAAGATCTGATTTCTATTTTTTCTTCTATGAAAGAAATGTCAGTGGTCATTTTTTGAATGCTCAAAAGGCCTCACAATCATTTTCTATAGGTAAATTGAATTCCATTCAATTAATCATCCTATATGGTGAATTCCCTCTGATTGTTTTGAATGCAGTATGATATGAAAACCGGGAATCCAAGAGTTTCTCATAAAAATATTTCATTAAGGGATTGATAGTTTTTTCAATAATTTTTTAAATCTCTATATTCATTATCTCCTCTTGACCATCAGTTTTAGGATGGTATAAAGTGGATACTTTATGATAAATACCATATGTAGAGATGAGTGTTGAGAAGTATGTTGGTAGCAATATGATCCAAGATCACTAATAATATATATAGGGATTCCAAATCCTTGAAAATATATTCTATTTCAGAATTCAGATCACATCATGATGGTCATTGTACTTGGTCGGAATGGCCACAACAAATTTTGATATATAATTAATAGCTAAGAGGATTTATAGGTATCCCCTACTATTTGGGAAGGGTTCATGTAATCAATTCCCTAACAATCAATGATTTAAATGACCATAATGGGGGTGAACGGAATTTGATTCTTTTTGGAACTGGATCCTAATTGTGGACACTAATTAAAACTTTGGTAGAATTGGAATGAATCCTTGGTGAGGTTAGTCCAGTAAGAACCGATTTTGATGACATTTTAAATGGATTCCTTTCTGGAAATGTGGCCTCTACAGGCATCTCCATAACAGAATTGTAGGATGGGATCTTGATTAGACTCAGGAAAACATCTCTTAATTATTTTTTCAAGACTTAACATGAAGAGGTAGGGATAATCAAACACATAATATTTGTCATAGGAAAGTAATTTCCACTTAGCAGGGGTCCCTAATAATTTTGGAATGTTACCCAATTCCAAATGGTTTTATATTTTAACATACTATAGGAAATCACTCACAGAATAAAGGTGATTATCAGGAAATAAATCAGACACAGATAGGTGATGTAACTTTTCTTTCAATTCCATCATACCATGATGATCGACTATAAATTTTCCATAACCTTTTTAACATTAATGGTTAAATAAAAGTCTTCAAGAAGAAGGAACAGTCCAATCAATCTGGCCATGTCATCTTGTTTTTGGAATTGGTATATCAGGGCTGATTGATCAATGAAGAGAATGATGGGGGATCCTAATGAAAAGGACTTTATTTTCCCTAAGGAAAATAAAATGAAAAGGATCACTTTCTCGGTGGGGGTTTAGTTAATTTGGTAATAATTTAATGATTTTCATTGCTAAGAAATGACACATGGAGTTTTCTCACACTGTTGTCCAATGAATGTTCAAACCACAAAGTAACTCATATCACACATGAGTTCGAATGTATGATTTTGATTCAGATATTTCATGACAGGTGGAGAGATAACAGACGAATTGAGTGTAGAGAATGATTACTTAAAGATTTATATCAATAAAAATGGGGCATAGTTTACCAAAAGTGTGTAAAGTGGTATAGAAATGTTGAAAATGTTATTAATGATCCATCTATTGAAACCATAACGTCCTAAGACTTACCTCATATCCAATACAGTTTTAGGAGAGGGGAGGTGAAGAATTAAATCAAACATATCTATAACAACATCAATCCGTCTTCTAGAGAATATGCGTCCTAAAACAAGTCCTTCACCCTGAAATTACATTTTTTGCAGTATAGAATGAGATTCATATCCTCATATCATGACAAACCCTTTCATCTTGTAGAAGGAATCTCTAAAAATTATCTTGAATTACTGAGAATTCATACTAAAATTCCTCTAAACAATCCCCCACCGTGATGAAGAATATTCCCATAATTATCCTCTAGAATGTACTAGGGGTGTACATAACCCAAAGGGAATGCACATGAAGGAAAATTTTGTGAATGTACAAGTAAAGGTTGTTTCCCTTTATCCCCTACTGGGACCTCTATATGATTATACCATGAGAATCCAACTAAGAATTAGTATAATTGATGACATTCCACTCCTCGAGGACTTGATCAATGAAGGGAAAAGGGAAATGGTCTTTCTTTGTAAAAGAGTTAAGCATTCTATAGTCGATGTAGAATCTCCATCCACTAATGAGCCTTATGGGGAGAAGATAATTACCTTCATTGGTGTTCGCGATGTTTGTAGATTTATTTGGAATGAATTGAATTTGGCTTACCCACTCACTCTCTTTAATGGGGTAGATGATACCTCGTATCAACAACATACGATTCCCATTCCTAACCACATCCATTAGATAGGGATTGAGTCTCTATTGAGGTTGATGACATTGTTTGGATTCAAATTCAAGAATAATCCTTTGAGTTTCAATGAGTGGTCTAATCTCATAAATATCAGGAAGGTTCCATCGCATTTCATTGTTATGATTTTCAAGGACACCTAGAAGCATCCCCTATTTATTGGATTCAAGATAGGAAGTAATCAAAATAAGAAATGTTTTATTGTCCTCTAAAAAATCATACTTGGGGGATGAATTTAGGACCAAAAATTGGATATCATATTGTTTATGAAATTCGAAATAAGTATGGAACTTTGTAACACTCTTGGTCACTTTTTAATTTTTTTTTATAGAATTTTTTTATTTAGAATAGAGGATTCAGACAAAAAATAGGCTATATCAGTTTCATGAATGGTTATGGACTCGATGTTATTGATTTTAAAAATGATATCACTAATTGGTGATTCTATAAAATCATCAAATGATCTTTCTAAAAGGTATTCAATCTGTGGAGACATATTTCCATCATTTGAAAAAATGAATCAATCGCTTATTGATTTAAAAAACCTTTAATAATTCTTTATGTTCCTTTAGTTCACTATCACCATTACCAATACAAGTAACATAATAGATCATTTCGTCATCCAGAATATGATAATTTTCATTATAGATGGAAAAATCAAGGCTCTTGTTTCCAAAGGTTATTATAATGTTCTCATTCCTAACTGAAATTACTATGTTTATTATTTCTAAGAAGGTACAACTGCCATTATGGGGGATTTCAACCTAGGAACTAAGCTTGGGTGATTTTCAAGTAAAATGAAGTATTCAAGGTAAAAAATGTTTTCAACTATCATAATGAATATCTTTTAAGATCCCCTAAAGAACTCAAAAACTATTATTAGCATGTTAAAGAGTGGTAGAGGTTGGTTGGAGTTCTTCGACCCTTAAACCAAATTATATAGCATATGGAATGGGGTTATCACATGATAATAGATCACAAAGGTCTTTGAAAACATTTTTCTCTCCTAAATAAATATTAATGCATGGACATCATTGATCTTTCATCTCTGGAAGAATAATCCCTTGAATGGAGGTACTCACATTAGCACCAAATGAGTCTTGGTTTTTATGTTAAAATTCCCATTTAAAAGTGTAAAAGTTGTTAAGGTACATTGAGTAAATAGAAATTGTTTGTATTACATCATGAGATGTAATGTTCAACATATCTTGAGAGACGATTTCACTCAACATCTCATTCAGTTATGGTTTATATTTTCCTCTCATGTATTGGGGGAATGGAGCAGGTTGATTGAGTTATTGGTGTCATTGTGGTTCCATCATATTCTAATTGTACTTTTAAAAAATATGTGGGATCATCTTCATAATATTCATGTTTTGATAAATATTTTAAGGGTTTGGGAATATATTTTTCACATTTCTCAATGGATTTCCCACTTATTAATATAGTGACCAATTTTTTTAGTTCATGAGAGGTTTGTATGTAACCAGATTCTTCCTTTAAGTTTGAGGATGGGATCCCCTGAGTCATCCTGAGTGCCATATCATTTTAATTATTTTTTGTTCATGTTTAATGGATGATACTTCTACGTTCATTTTTGCCATTTTTTACACAGCTACCCAAGGATTGGGAGAGGTACATATTGTGTAGGGGCTTTTTCTTGTTGTTTTATCTCTGGAGGATACATTAGTTATTGGATTGGTTATTGAATGGGGTTTTGATATTTGATAAAAGTATGATGGGATATAATTTTTTTTGGTAGGAACTAGTTATTTTTTTGAAAGAAAATTGGAGTGTAGGGGTTTGTTTCATTTCGATGACTAGGTTATTGGGCTGGTTGCTGGTATTCATTCCAACAAAATCCTTGATGGTCATTATAACATGGGATGAAATCGTTTTTCCACATTGGATTCTAAATTTTGAAATCATTTACCGTTTTTGGTGGTCCTCTATAATGAACATCTTTAATGGAAGGTATTTTTGGGAAGTTTACAGTATTTGGTCAGGTTTCTAACAAATATTCCAAACTAGGTCAACAATTTGAATTCCACAGACCATCCTAAGATTGATCTCCTCAACCTTTCAATTGATTACACCAATTTTTTTCCAAAGTCATTACTCATAATTATGTGTGTATATTCTACCAGTTTTGGGTATCTTCTCATTATATGTTGATGTTCCTCTGGTCTAATTTTGTTTGGCCAGTCCATCTAGAAACATGTAAGAAAAATTTAGGGCTTTGTTTTTTAGGGTTCTATTACACATCATGTCAATGAATTGTTGGTTTCCTGAACCTATTACTTCTTAAGAAATTTTAACTTGTTATGACATTTAAAATACATGGATATGTACCATTTTATTTTGTCTTTGACCCTATTATATGTTTCATTGAATGTCTACCCAACATTTTAAATAAATTGTATAATATTTTCATGTGCAATTTTTTGTGATGGTGGAAGTATTTTTTGTAGAAATATCTTTGAAATTGGTCCTAGGTGTGTACTGATGTTGGTTATAGTTTTTTTAACCAATTATTTACTTGATACTTAACTAATAAAGGATATATCATTATCTATGCTTACTCAAATTGATGGGGTGGGCAAATGGTTTCAAATATTTTTATGAATTCTTTGACATAAATGTATGAAATTATAGACTCCATCCCATTGGAGATTAGAAGGTGGTTTAAGACATGAGGTTTGAATATATAGAGGGATTCTCCCAGGGTAAAAATCATGAAGAAAGAGGGTTCATTTTTTCAATCAGTTGTGAGGTTTTCACTCATGGTTTGATCAACTATGTTCCCCATGTTTGTGGCTACCTCATTTCCAAATACATTTTTTAATTTTCTAAAAAGCCAGTTTAAGGGTAACAGGTAACCTTACAAACAAAATGTCCAAGTTCAAAAAGTTCCACATCGGAGTACCAAAACTTATAGATTACTATTCAAATTTTATATATTCAAACATCAAACAAAATCATGACCAAACAAACGCCTCACTCCACACGTCCACCTCAATTCAGACCCCTAATATCGTGAGTCACTACCATCCCATCAAAGTAGGCAACCGAAAACAATCATTCCACCAGAGTAGAGAGCCGGCAAAAAACTGTCGATGATCATCACCGAAAAAAAATAGCACCCGCTCCACATAAAAAATGAACAACATCACCGAGTTCATGTAGGATCTAACAAACCACCAGATCTGCACTGAATAATGAATTCCAAAATTCAAACACATCTAAATAACATCTCGAACCAAATAATCCCAAAAACAAAACAACTGTAGCGATTCACGAACATCGCAGAGCCACCACCCAGGTTAATGGGTAGGTTTCACTAAAGACCCTCCATTTAAATAGGTTAAATTTTTAAATAAAGATTATTAGGATGATTATGATCTAATTTAAGGAGTTACATTGGTGTACATGACTCCCCAATCCCAGGACTATCCACCCTAAATAGTCGGATTGATTGGTCATGGATATTAGAAGATACACACCAAGAATAGTGAAAAAAATTATAATTTGAAAAGATAAGAAAAGTTTAGGTGAGAAGATGGAAATGGGGGAGAATATAATGAATTTTTATAAAAATTTATGGGGTCCTCGAAAGTGCTGCCAAAATTTGGTCTCTCCAAAATTTACCCATGTTTTTATGGTTAAGAATTCACTTGTAGTGTAGCTTGGGTGGTCATCCCCTCAGATACCTAGGATAAATAATATAGACACCTATATTCAACGGGGTTTTTTTCAATGAAGTTGAAATAATTAGGTTAATTTTATAGGGGATTATGTTAGAACAAAAATTCCTATATGAATTTAAATTGAGAAAATGAGTTGATCCTCGATTATTGATTGCAGTGGATTAGGTGAATTCTATTATAACCTCTTTGAGTTTATTAGACATGAGATTATTTCATTAAAAGAAGTAAAAATACCATCATCAATCACATATTCAATACAAAAACACTCTAATACTAATAACCAATAAACGTATATGATCAAATTTATGAGAACTCTAAGGTAATGTTTTGTTTTTTCACTTGAAGTGTGTGGTCTTAAAATTCAATAAGGACAGATAAATTTTTAGGTCTTAATATGGAATAATCAATTTAAATATGTGATTATTCATTAATGGAGAGATAAATAAATTCCAATCCATCCCCTTGATACTCCCTTGGATGAACCTGTAAAAGAGTTAGCCCTCCAACAATTCTGTGATCTCAATGGATGTATAATATACACTCATGAGGATGGAATTGATGAAGTAAAAATAGAAAAGTAATAATCACTCCACTATTGTGTGAATCATTTCATTCTTCACCAGGTGAATAAATTCACACTATATTGAAATGGTATCAATGGAAAAAAAGAATAGAAATTGGGAAGAATAAGAAGTTCTATCGATAGTATAAAGTGATTCAATCAACATACAATTTGATGAAATGTGATTACAAAATCAAAAATGAAAAATAACATTAAAATTAATACAACAAACAAAGATGTCTAAATCCTCAAAAAAATATTCCATAAATAAGAAATTTGGAAGCCTTGGGTCGATTACCAAATAGTAAAAGTCACTTCAATTGTTGTTGGTAGTCCTAGGTGTGTTGAATATTAAAGGAGAGTAGAATTTTCCATTATTGATAAAAAATATGACCCAACTTGCATCCACCAAACAGATGAACTAAATTGAGCTTCAAGATGGCTAAATTGGAGTGTTCCATCGAAAAAGAAAATGATGATCCTAAGTTCCCATAAGATTATTTAAAATTTCATCCCAAAATGTTTTCTGGTAATAAATATATTATTTAACTAGTGGGATGTTTTTCTCGGCTGTAGAATCTACCCCATAATTATGTATTCAAGTTGGGCTGCCTGGAACTCCATTATAAAATCCGAATTAGCTTGGTATACTATTGAATTAAATATTCCCAATTATTTATTATATCCCACATATAATTTTTAGAATCATTGTACTTGGATCTTTGATATTATACAACATTTATTGGGTTGTTGTCCAGTTCACATCACAGAGAATATTTTTGGGTCAAGCACCATTTTGGTGGACATCCAATTTGAATATTCAATTAATATAAAAGAATTAATTGTTAAATAAATAAAGGGGGAACATAAGATAATAAAATCTAGAGAATTTTGTATTAATCAAGATGATAAAAATTGTACCATGAAGTAGTTAATTTTTAGAAGGAAATTACAACCATAATGTGAATTATTATTCAGTTTTTAAAATGAAATAAATTATGTTTCTATAAAAACATGAATCACATGAATATTATAAGATAAAAAATTAATGTTATCCACTTTTAGTGGATAATTAGTACCCATCGTAGGCCGGAAATTGGATAATAGATATTTTGTCACAAGAGTCCCAACTCCAATAGGACCTGGGATGGTGAATAGCCCTGATGTTATACTAGACAAAGAAATGAGAGACTATACCCTCTAACAGAACACGTGAAAAGAAGTAGATAAGGCAGACACTAACCAACACCTAATCAGACTAATATATTATATAAAACCCAAGTACACTTATGTATTTCCATACAAGAACTACTACAACTAAGAAGAAAAGTACAGGTACCAAAATAAAGGTAATGATGATAATGACCATGAGCCCAAACAAATCATGCTAAACACCAATATGGTAGTAACCAGCCTAATCTCAAACCTCCTCCAACTGACCATAAAACATTTTACATATTCATTGGGTAATTATAATAGTATAATCAGTAGGATCCTCCTCGAAGCCTATCATGAAAACGGTAAATAAAGCATGACAAAGCACCGTGAACAATAAGTGAAACTATCTCATCACCTAAACAGGTATAGTATGTTCCTATCCTCACCATGGAAAATTTCACCATGTATAACACATAAGAACATATGATATAACAAATAACATCAAGGGTACCTCACAACCGTTTCCCAACTAGTTTTCTACCCTTCCCCAAATTTTCACATCTTGAGAATCTCTCTCTAAAATGTCTATTCCACAGGCACATGGGAGAAGCACCAAAATATAAAAATCAAAGAACACACCACAATATCAAAATAACCAAAATTAACATTGTAGTTCCCTGGATCCACCACTAACCACATAACATGTATCATACATCAATTATTATTCCTCAAGGCATCATATCCCAAACACTGGGAAATGATCTACAAGCCATCACAGCCTATACATGTTATACCAAGAGTACTCCATTGGAATCTATATCAACTATATTTGTGTTATAAATGACCACAATCCCTAATATACCTCAAAACTTATATGGGAAAAACTAACCACATTTCATTATTGAACATGTAACCACTAATAGAAGTTATATGGGCCAAATGGGGTAGTCATCCATCCATCCTCCCACCTAGATGTAGTGAAAGCACCCCATATATCATAATCCTTGAGGTGAAACATTATCTATCCTAAAGGATACAGTAGCATATAGAACACAAAATGTAGATGATATAAAATATCTCACAACCACACTATTTGAATAACCTAGTCTTAGACTCATCAAAAACTAATGTCTCCTAAACTATTCGATGCCACTGTTAATACAAGATATCATATAATTACACAACCATTTAAAGAGGTATATCAAGATACCTAATCCCATTTTATCAATTTCACATTATTTAAATTAAATAGATTACCATTTCTTACCCATTAGGAATTCCCAGTTAAATTTCATTATAATCCCAATGAAGATCCATGCTCTCCATGAATAAGATACCGAGTTTGAAGCTTCTCATAATTATAACCTCACCATTGCATCCTAGAAAGCTCATTCCCAATGGGATGAAACATTATTCAGTTATTTAGAAAAATTAAATTTCAAATTACAAAGTATTATAGGAAAACATTATTTGAATCAAAATACCATGGGATCATCTTGGTGAGTAGGTGAACTACCAATCAATTTTTCTCCACCTATTGGCATCCGTGCATCACATACCAGAACATCCCTATAGGACCAGCCGTTACACGATCATGTCAAATCTAGGCCTCCCCACCCCACATACCATAATATCCCTCTAGGTTCATCCATCCAAGGTTCACATCCCATCACAAGAATTTCAAAAAAAAATAGCAATTGGGCTCTTTTACATAAAGAAGGGCATCCATCCATCACACACAACTATCTCTTATCGAATCAAACAAATATATCATTACCATTAAAATAATGTTGTCAATGAATTCCCTAAAAAATTATTATCTTTTATCCCACAACCATTTATTATTAAATCGTCAATTTACCCATTCATTATTCACAGGTTTGGAATGCAGGAAACATAAGAAACAAGTTATCTCAATATATCAGAATTTAATTAAACAATTAATTTTAAAATAATTTAATTATTTTATCAATAAGCATAAAATTTCATCACGTTCACCAAAAAAAATCAATTAAACATGCATAAATACATGAATTTTAATATCATCAAATTGTAATAACAATATCTAAATTAATTAAACACACCTCTTTAATTCCATAATCATTTAATTATTAATAAATTTTCTCTTTTCATTCAATTCCAATTTCCATCCTGAAAAAACCTCTAATCCAAAAAAGGAATTGGTATCACACTATCTAGAAAATCTATTGGTAACCATTATCAAGGTACAAAGAAGAAACATAGATATGAGACCGATACAAATTCCTTAATCAGGTTCATGTAATTATTAGCTAAATTTCACTTTGATACAGTGGTGTAAATCATGATATCACTATGAATGCACAACAAATAATGAAAAATAAACCCCTACCTCAAAAAGGTATTAAACATTCCTTGTGCAAGAATGGGAAACACAACAGATCACTGATCACACATCCTAATTAAAAAGAAACCATGATAGGATCTAATGACATTTCCTCACCAATAAAAATCAGGAGGATCTACATTAGAATCATGGTTTAATAAAAAAATAACATGACAAGAATATTGGAGAGGAGATGAGATCAAAACAAGAAAAACTACTAGAAAATTATGGAAAAATTAACCTTGGATCACCATGGAAAACCCAAAATCGATGATGGAAGCCCAATGATCGACCCCCCTAGAATTGAATCCTAATAGATGATGGGGAGTACTGATGAACACTAATAATATAGATTAATCATAGTGTTAGACAACCTGAGTAGCTAGAAATGTTTGAAAACATGAAAAATTGGGTGATTTCATGATGTGTGATTATAACACCCCAAGCTTCCAGAATACGTTTCCCTTTGAATAATGTTGTATCTTGCATTGTATGCAGCTTGGAGTTTTAACACACCACGACCAATGAAACTAGCAGTTATGAATAGTAATACCAACTTTTTAAAATTTTATAAATATTATTTATCAAAATGGACTTCATTTTTGAATTCGGGATATCAAAATTAGCTAGTGGGTTTGTTTTGGAACTTTTCTAAAAACATTCAATTTTTGATGAATTCTGAAAAACACTGCGTTATTGGATTACAAGTCTTTTTTTAAAATATTAAATTATTTTATTTAAATTTATTTTAGGCTGAAATAGATACATAATACCTATATAAGTTAAATTTAATTCATTTAGGTCATTTTATAATAATAATATTATATATATATATATATATATTATTGAAATATTTACCGTCTTTTACCCACCTCCTCGGAGTATTTGAAAATTTTCATAAATCATAATTTTACCGCTTTTGTGAGTTGAATTTCAAAAATTTGAATGTCATAGTTGACATGAGTATGTAAAATATGGTTCAATAAGATGAAAATAATTTTTTGGTGAATAATAACTTTTTTCTTTTATTTACCACAATTAAATATAAATTTATGACCCAATGATGATGCATTAATTAACTTATTAATGAAACAATATAATATATGATATTATTAATATCTAAATAAATTTAATTTGAGACTTTTGATGAAGTCCACTAATTATATATGTAATATGACATGTTAGGGTTGATTAAATAATTTTTGTTCAAAGTAATCAAGATGTTACAATTTTCATAAAAACCAAATACTAAGTAGAGTCAAAATTGACATAATTGAGTTTTTAAAACAAATTCTATATTTTTAATTGATATAATATTCATAAAAATATATGGTTCAAAGAATGGAAACATATAAGATTATATATATTAATAATAAACCACATGGGATTTACACGGCTTGTTATAGTATGTTTCATTACCATATAATTTAAAAATACAAAGTGACATGGTAAATGTCAAACTTTTTAACTAAGAGATAAATCTAAAATTAAAAGGTTAATATGGTCACCTAAACCTATCACAAACCTATTTGTTCAGTGTTTTTAGACCCATAACCACCTTATCATATAAATAAATCATTTTTGAGCCATCAGAAAGTGGAAATGATTTTATTATAAAATAATAATTCAAATTTTTCCTAAAGTTACCCTCACCTCTCTTATAAAGGAAAAATTCCCCTTCTCTTAATTTCTGACCTCCAAAGCCATTTGGCTCCAACAAAAACTTCCAAAATATACTCCGAAATTTCCTCCCTTCATCCTATAGGCCTTTATTTAGTAATTAATCCAACCAAAGAAGACCTTTCGATCAAATCAAAAGGAAGAACCCGAACAAGGGGTAAATATTTCACCACCCTATTTTTACTTCTTTTCTTCTTCAAATTCCGATTTCTTTGTTGTTTCCATTCTAAAATATTAACTCCAGAACCATATATATACTGTGATGTTATTATAATATGTTACAACCATATTCATTATTTCATGCATCATGTGAATGGCAATGTCATCATACATGTGTACGTACGGCTTACCGTCTCCACGTTAGGGGGTATTTTGTCATTCAAAAACCACATTATATGGATGGGTATAATAATGAGTATAACTGATGTAAATAATTAATATAACAGGTTAATAATTATGTATATATGATATAACATCCAATTACATACTATTTCATCAACAATATAATGATATTGTCACTCATGCGGATGTACGGATTTCCGTCTCCACAAACGCGATGAGATTCATTCCCCATCGTAATCATTCAATAATAATATTCATTTTATGATTAAAATTAATTTCTAGGAACATTATATCATTCTGGATATCAATAAAATACATCTTATCCATAACAAACACGGCTTACATAATTATGCATATAAAGGAAAATGAATCAGTTAACACCTGAAACGATGATATAACTGAAATATTATTAATAGGTCCATATTAGAGGAACATATATGATATCATATTTTTGTATATATTTCTTGTATAATTTAATAACAATGTTTTAACTATTATATAGGAGTTTAACAAACCATACACTACGGAAATGGAAAAGGTAAAGGTTCATTTCCCAATGTCTTTATTATTCGAAGTTGTTTTTACATAAGTATCCACTTGGGCCTCTTTATCTTCCACATTCGTGTTTTCTTGAAAACGTATTTCAAGAATTTTTTAATATTTACTAGAAAATGAGTTAAATTCATTTATACCCTTATTTGACCTCATATGTTTTTAAAGAAATATTTCTGTTGTTTTCCAAACATAGTACTTTATAACCTTTTCGAAAAAATTAATGTATGAATGTCTTTTTTTAACTTATACGGTGGGTGTGGATATTTTCTACCATTATAACATCATCAAATCATAACTTAAAATCATATAACAATATTTTCAAAATAAATGTTTTATTTTATAATTACAAGACTTCTAAATTATTTAAAAATAGAATGAGTTATTTCACTCGTAATGTTTTGATTTCATCTATGTCAACATTTTTCGATAGATTTTAAACTTGTATGATATTGATTTAATATAATACAAATCATCCATATTGAATTGATGGTTTTGGGATATATTTGAGTGTGAATGTGTTTTTTATACCATTCATGGTCTATGGATAATGTATTGACATTTCGTATGCTAGTTTTAATACGAATGATTATGTTATGTTTAAACCATTTCTTATGAGGAATGCATTGTACTTTGTATGTGATGGGTGGAGCTTGCTATAGATCCTCGATGCATCGGTAGGTCAAATGAGACAAAATATTGTCTTGTCATAAGGCCATGATAAAATCTTATTTTTAATCTTGGCATAGGGCCTTGACTATGTGGTTATGATGTCTGGCATTATGTTTTACATCATTATAAAAGTGGATATTGATATTGAGTGTGTATATTTGACTACTAGAATATCTATGTGAATATATAAATGTAATTTTTTTCAAATTATTATGATGTTTATGTTTAAAGGTTGTTGTTTTATTCTTATACATTGCCTTAAATTTTTATGATTATTTATGACAGTTTCCGCTGTATTGTTATCTTTACTAATCATCTGTGCACACCCCTTTCTATGTTTTATTTTTCCCAGGATGTGACAAAGTATTTTACGGTTGACCTGTAGGGATAGGCTATGGTTATAAGTTTGTTCAAAAAGGGACAAATTTTTTTTGATGTTTTTATTTCATAATGTAATGTAAAACATATGAATAAATCTCGTACTTTCAAAGCTACTAAAATGATTGGTCTTTTGGAATTTTTATCCCTTGTGACCATGCCAATGTTATGTAATAATACACTGACTCTGGGTGACTAGGATCAGGGTGTTGTAGTTGGTATTAGAGGAAGTTTAGTACAGACCTTGGAAACTAGATTAAGAGAAATTCTAATTAGAGGACATTACCCTAAGATAGACATTTAGGATTTGTATACAATAACTTCATAAGATTTTGGAACTGTAGGGATTTTAAGAGTTTTAGAAGAAATACATCCTTGTCTAGATAGAAGCAGGTAGAGGCGGCTCTAACATAGATGTACCAATGGGTAAAATCTGAAAAGACCGCTTTGTGCTTGACTCAAACGGGAATTGGTAAACGACAACGGGCCTTGCTATATTATTGGATATGACACTCCCAGGGGGTATTCTTAGAATAATTATCATTTTATTTGAAAACCAATATAAAGGGTTTATGAGTATATACATCTTCTAAGAGAACATTTTTATGATTATGGATTATATCCATACACTATTCAATTAAATTTAACTATTTTACAAGTTTGGAACTATGTATTGCGATTCATAAACTAATATAGTATATTCCATTGTTTAAAAATTTCACCTAGTTGAAGGAATGGAAACCGTATAAACCCACATAATCCATGTATGGATTTCCCTACTACTCGAGATAATTATAGTGGAGCTGGTGATTCCACTGGTGTTGATCTATTTTTCACCATATTGGGACAACTCACTTAGGTTATGAATAAAAACCTAACCCATATGGAGTACTCTAATCCACAATGTGGAAGATATATGTTATACCACTTCATGAGGAATCAACAATCAACATTCAATGGGAGTAGAACTCCATTAGTAGCTGAGAAATTGATAAATTATGTAGATAAAATATTTCACGCTTTGGGGAGTACCGAAAGGGAAAACAATTTCGTGGCAGTTTATCACCTCACAAGAGATTCAGATCAATGGTGGTCATTAATCCAAAACATAAAGAATGATTAATATGTATTGAACATGGAATAGAGGTATTTTAAATAAATTTTCATATAAAAATACTTTCTTCATGAACAATGAGAAAATATGGAAAGGAAATTTCTGAGTTTGAAGAAAAAGGAGGATTAGATTGTCACAAAGTATGAGGAAAACAATAAAAGGTTATAAAGTCATGCTGCATATTATATACAAAACCCAAGGAGTATGATTGATCTATTCTTTTATGGGTAAAATAAATTTTCCTATCCAGAATTAGTCTCACAATCCTTCTGATCATACGAAGATATCGCCACATGCGCTATCAAGGTAGAAAAATAATTTTTAACGTATTATGAATTCAAATAAATTCAAGAGAAGTAGAGATGTACTGATCACTCTTGAAAAAGAAATAATGGGGTGAAGGGAAATAATGAATATCCATCTAGTAGTTAATGTGGAAATAAACACCCTGGTACTTTCCAGAAGGGAATGAGAGTCTGTTATGTGTTTGGTGGAAAAGGACACCAAGCACGTGATTAGAAGGGAAAGAAATAGGTTTTCAATGTTGAATTCTACAATTATAGAGAAAAGGGGAATTATGAAAATGAATGTCCTAAGCACCATATAAAGTACCTCAAAAAATGGACAAGATAGAATGTCCATGCGTATGAGATCACTACTTCTGAGGATGAAGCTCTGAAAGACGTGGTGGTAGGTAATTTAATGGATTCTTCAAGTTTAGCCAATGATTTATTTGATTCTATATCATCACATTGTTTCATATCTTCTTATTTTGCTAATAGAATTAGTAATTTTAAATTTGACTTAACAACAGAGTTGTTAGTCAGAACTCCAATGGGAAGTATCATCACAACAATATTTTGTGAATCAGTTCCCATTAATGAAAATAAATGTTGTTTATATGTTGATCTCATCATCATACCAATGATTTAGTCTGGTGTAATCCTCATAATCGATTGGATTTCAGACCATGATGTGAAAATTTATTGTAAGAAGAAGGAGGTTATATTATTCGATGTTGATAAGGAGTACCTTGTCTTTAAAGCAAAAATGTCACCACCTGATTCTTATATAGATCCACCCCAAAAGCTCTACTAAATTCTAATTATTGGGGAAGAAGAGAATTAAATAACTATGGGTGAGTAAAATACGTTTTTAATAGAGTACATACCTATTCTGCAAGAATATGTTCATGTGTTCCCAGAGGATTTACCTAGATACCTCCAAAATGATAAATTGAGTGTTCCATTGATTTAATTCAAGGTTCGATGCCCATATTGAAGACCCCTTATAGAATGGTCACTTTGGAATTAGTGGAACTAAGGAAACAAATAGAGTAATTGAGTAATAAGGGATTTATTCTCCCTAGTGTTTCTCCATGGGGAGCCTTTGTCATTTTTGTGAAGAAAAAAAGCCATATCTATGAGGTTGTGCATTGACTATAGAGAGATAAAATTTATAACAATATAGAACAAGTATCCCCTACATCACATTGATGATTTATTTGACTAACTTCCTAGAGATCAATATTTTTCAAAGATTGACAGTAGATCTGGATATCATCAGTTGTGTGTGAAGAAGGGAGACATTCTGAAAATTTCACTTCAAACTAGGTACGAGCATTACGAGTTTACAATAATGCATTTTGGATTGGCTAATGCACCCTTTGCATTCATGGATCTAATGAATATAGTTTCCAAGGAATATCTTGATGACTTTGTAGTGGTATTTATTGATGATATCATGGTATACTCTAAAAGCTACAAAGATCATGAAAATCACTTGTGCATTATCCTAAAGTATCTTAGATGAAATGAATAATATGGGAAGTGTAGCAATTTAAATTCTGGCTTCAAGAGATTTCATTTCATGTCCATATTGTCTCTAATGATGAAATATATGTTGGTATTTCAATGTCTTGGGAAATCGAAGACTGGCCATGAATGATGATTATAACTAAGGTACCTAGTTTTATTGGTTTAGTAGGTTAATATAGAATATTCATCCTGAATTTTTTCTGATTGGCAAACCCATTAACCACGATCAAATTTGAAGGGGTTAAATTTGTATGGACAAAAGATTATAAAGAATTTTTTGAATAACTAAAAGTATGATTAGTTAATTCTCCTATCTTGACTCTGCCATCAGGGAATTATGGGTTTGTTATTTGTAGTGATTCATCAAAGAAATGACATGGTTGTGCCCTTTTGCAGAATGATAGAGTTATTTCTTATGCATCATGAAAGCTAAAAATTCATAAAGAAAACTATCGTACTCATGATCTTGAGTTAGAAGTTGTAATATTTTCTCTATATATATTGATAGACAATCTCTATGGTAAAAATTTTTAGATTTATACTGATCATAAGTGTTTGAAGTATATTTTCTCACAGAAAGAATAAAACATGAGGCAAAGGATATGGATTAAACTACTCAAGGATCATGATTGAACTATACAATACCACCTAGGGATGAAAAATAAGGTGGAAGATACTTTGAATGGAATGAATCGTTGAGTTTTGAAAAATATGAGAGTTTAAATGGATCCTATTTTCATGGATCTAGTAATGATGGATATGGGAAAACCCATGGAATGTGAAACATCAATACTTTTTCAAATGGTTTCCAAACCATCTTTACTAGAAAGGATAAAGTGTTTTCAGACTGATGATGAGGATTTTCAAAATAAGATTAAATTTATGAATGATGAGAGATTGAGTGACTTCATATATGAAGATGGAATTTTGAAATTTGGGAAAATACATTGTGTTCCTAATATACATGATCTAAAAAGGGAATTTTTGGATGATTCTCATAGAACCAATTTCTCTATACACCCTAGGACCATGATGATGTACAGAAATTTGAAGGTGCATTCTTTTGGGACAACATCAAGTGGAAGATTACTGATTTTGAGTCAAGATATATGGTTTCTCAACAAGTGAAAGCTGGAAGGAAATAACCTAGAGGAGTCCTACAACCACTTCCCATATCTGAGTTGAAATGGGATAATTTTACAATGGAATTTCTCAAGGGGCTACCAAAGAATCAAAGAAAGAATGATGAAATATGGCTCATTTTTTATCTTCTTACCAAGTCAGTACATTTTCTTGCTATAAGAGAAGATTTACCACTTGAACATCTTACAATACTATATATTAATGAAGATGTAATATTTTATGGTGTAAACTTATCGATTTTTTGTGATCATGATCCCCATTTTACATCAATATTTTGGAAAAACTATTCATAAGTCCTTGGATAGTGAACATAATTTGAGCACTACCTACCACCCTCAAACCTATGGGAAATCGGAATAGACTAGACAAACCTTGGAATACATGTTGAGATCTTTCTCACATTACATTCACGGCATGTGGGATCAATATTTACCTCTGGTTGAATTTTCCTATAACAATAGATTCCATTAAAGTATTCATATGGCACCAAATAATGCATTATATTGGAAGAGATGTCGCACACCAACTTGTTTAGATGATGTTGGTGAAATAAAACACATTGGCCCAGAACTTGTTCAGGAAACAATGGGAAAGGTGAAGGTTATCCAAATCCACATCATAGTAGCTCAAGCAGGAAAAAGAGCTACACCGATAATCCGAGAAAGGATCCGAAATTTCATGTATTGGATCATGTTTTCTTGAAGGTATCTCCATGGAAGGGTGTTATATGATTTGGTAAGAATGATAAATTGAGTCCCAAGTATGCCGAACATTTCAAAATTATAGAACGAATTGGGGTTGCAGCTTACCATTTGGCAATTCTAACAAGTCTCTTCAAAGTTCAAGATGTGTTCCATGTATCATAGTTGAGAAGCTACTTGCCTGAACCAACACATGTACTCAACTATGAATAAATTTAAGTGGCACCTGATCTGTCTTATTGTCAATATCATTTCAAAATTCTTGATACCAGGGAACAAGTCCTGAGAAACTGGATAACTTGTCTGGTAAAAGTTCTATAGTGAAACCATAAGATGGAAGAGGCAACGTGGGAACCCAAGAAACATATGATGAAGAACCACCAAAATCATTTTATTAAAATAATATTCTATAAATTTCTAGGATGAAATTATTTTATGTAGCGGAGAATGTAACACCCCAAGCTTCAATGGAACGTTTCACATTAAATAATGCAGTAGCTTGTGTTGTACACAACATAGAGTTTTAACACACAACGACCAGTGAATCTAGCCATTATGAATAGTAATAACAACTTATAAATATTTTATAAATTTAAATTTTCAAAATAGAAATCATTTTTGAATTAGGGATATCGAAATTAGCTAGGGGTGAATTTTTGGTATTTTTCTGAAAACATTCAATTTTTTATGAACAGTTACAAACACTACGTTATTGGTTAAAATAGAAATTTCTTTTAAATAATTATTTATTTTATTTCAATTTATTTTAGGCCAAAATAGATACATACTACCATTATAAGTTCAATGTATTTCATTGTGATCATTTTATAAAAATCATATATTTATAAAAAAATTATTGAACTTTTTACCAACTTTTACCCACCTCCTAGGAGTATTTGCAAATTTTCATAAAACATAATTTTACCACTTCTATGACATGAATTTCAAAATTCCGAGAGACACAGTTGACATCAGTATAAAAATGTGATTCAATAAGATGATTTTTTTGTTGAATAGTAACTTATTAGTTTTATTTCACATGGTTAAAAGTAAATAGGGTAATTAAGGGTAAAAAATATTATAATTTCCCTAATACATGTCCTAATTCTATTTGATAATTTTATTTATTCCAAAAACAATCTTAGTAATAAAATATTCCCCCTAATGGTCCACTTGGATTAGATTAGGACATTTATTATTATTTTGTTTAAAGAAGAGTTAAAAGAGTTAAATTCAATGTTTAAAAACTAAACAATTATTAATATAGGTTTATACATAAGATAAATTAGAATATAAATATTCATTATAAATCTAAAAACATTTCCTACATAAGGTTATTTTATTTATAATTTTTAAACATTAAATAATTTAATTTATTTTTGACATAATGATAATGTAGTAATTACCTTATTAATGAAATATTAAAATATTTGATATTATAAATATCCAAATAGTTGAGATTTGAGAAATTTGATGAATTAAACAAATTTTGTATGTTAATATGACATGTTAGTGTTGAGAAAATAGTTTTTTGAAGTAATCATGATGTTATGATTTTCATAAAAATCAAATACTAAATAGTGTCAAAATTGACATAACTGAGTTTTTAAAAAAATACTATATTATTAATTGATAAAATATTCCTAAAAATATAAGGATCGGACAAAGGACATAGATAAGGATATATATATTAATAATTAACGAAATTTGGTTCTCTTAGTATGTTATAGTTTGTTTATTAACCATATAATATAAAAATACAATGAGACCTGGTAAATGCCGAACTATTTAATTGATAATTAATTCTAAAAGATATGGCTAATATGGTGACCTAAACCTCTCAAAAACCTATTGTTTTGAAGGTTTTAGACCCCTCCCTACCATATCCTCTAAATAAATCATTTTGGAGCCATTATAAACCGAAAATGATTTTATTATAAAATAATATTTCAATCTTTTCTTAAAGTGACCCTCACCTCTCTTATAAAAGGTTACACTCCCTTCTCTTAATTTCACACCTCCAAATCCATTTTGATCGTCCAAAACCAGCCCAAATATCCTTAAAACTTTCTTATATTCATCCTAGTGTCATTAGTTTGTTCATAAAGCCAACTGAAGGATCCTTTTTGACAAAATCAAAAGGAATAACCCAAAGAAGAGGTAAATATTTCACCACCCTATTTCAAGTTTTCTTCTTCTTCCACTTCCTCTTTCTTTGTTGTTTCAATTATAAAATAATAACTCCTATATATTCTATATAAATTTATGTTATTATAAAAATTTTACAACTATATTCATTATTCTATTCATCATATTAATGACACTACCACCATACGTGTGTACGTATGGCTTACCGTATCCACGCCGTGGTGTAGTTTTTTATTCAAACACTTAATTATTTGGATGGGTATAATAATGAGTATAAATGTTGCTAATAATAAATATAACATTTTAATGATTATTTATATATGATATACCATCCAATTTCATATTATTTCACCATCAATATAATGATATTGTCACTCGTGCGTACAGAATGAATACTGTCTCCACAAATGCATTGAGATTCATTTCCCATCATAATCATTCAAGAATAATTTTCATTTTATGGTTAAAAATATTATTTAAGTACTTAATAAAATTCTATATTTTAATAATATACATCCAATACATAACAAACATGTCTTACGTAATAATGCATATAAATGAAAAAGAATCAGTTAACACCCGGAACGATGATACTACTGAAATATTATTATCAAATCAATATTAGAGGATCATATATGATATCATAATTATGTATGTAGTTCATGTATAATTAAATAATAATGTTTTAACTATTATAATGGATGTTAATATACCATCTACTCTGGAAAAGTACAAGGTATGTGTAAATTTCACAATCTCTTTGTTATCTGAGGTTGTTTTACGTAAGAATATTCTAGGACCTCTTTATCATCGACACCCGTGTTATCTTAAAACTATATTTAATAAAATATCTAATATTTACAATAAAATGGTTTAAAGTCATATAAAACCTTATTTTACATTATATGTTTTGAAATGAATCATTTGGTAATTTTCTAAACAAGGTACTTTATGACCTTTTTGGCCAAATTAAGGTAAGATTGTGTTTTTTTAAACTTATATGATGGGTGTGTCTATTTTCAGTTGTTATAACAACATAAAAGATTCCCTTAAAAACTAGTAATAATATTTTAAAATAAATGTTTCTTTTATAATTACATTAAATCTAAATGATTTCAAAATAGAAACGGATATTTATCTCAAACAGTTTGGATTTCATCTATGCCAATAATCATTGATGGATTTTAAACCTATTTGAAGTTGATTTATTATGATAAAAATTATCAATTTTTTATTGAAGGTTTTCTGATGTATTTTTCTTTGAATGTGTTATTTTTATACCATTCACGATTTAGGGATAATGTATTGACATTTCATATGATAGTTTTAATACGAATGTTTATGTTATGTTTAAGCCTTTTCTTATGAGAAATATATTGGACATAGTAAGTGATGGGTAGAGCCCATTATAGCTCCTCAATGCATCGGTAGGACTCATGAGACAAACTAGTGTCTTGGAACAAGTCCTTTACAAAATCTTATTTGTAGTATTGGCATAAGGGCTCAACTATGAGGTTTGGAAGTCTGGCATTATGTGTTCCATCATTATGAAAGTGGATATCGGTATTGCATCTGGTTATTCCACTAGTAGAATATATATGTGAATAAGTACATGTCATTATTGGATTTTATATTTACCATATTATTCTAATGTAAAATTTTAAAAGGCTTATGTTTTAGTCTTAAAAATTGCCTTACATTTTTATGCTCATTTATGAATGTTTCCACTATATTGTTATCCTTAATGAGCATCTGATCTCACCCCTTTATATGTTTTATATTTCCCAGGATGTGATGAAGTATTTTATGGTTTACCTAAAATGATAGGATAAGGATATAAGTGTGTTCAAAAGGGGGTCAAATGTTGTTGATGTTTTTATTTCATGATTTATTGTAAAACATATAAATGTATCTAGTACTTCCAAGGCTACTAAACTATTCGTTCTTTTGGGATTTGGATCCCTTGTGATCATGATAAGGTTTTGTAATAATGCACCGACTCTATATACCTTTGGTCGGGGCATTACAGTAAACATCTTTCACATCATGAAATTCTCAGGTTTCGGTTTCTGTTAAAAAATGTGTCACATGTTTACTTTGGAATGTATTTCATAAACTGATATATTACATGTCGTGAAACATATAATAACATTGTGTAATCATTCAGGGAATTAAATCCACCCCACATCCTACTTCCAGTATCTTTATACCTCCAGACTTCTTCAGAACATCATTCGAACACCTCAAGCCTCCGAATCATGAAAAGGGTCGATCCAAGAGGATTCGGGCCCTTACATATTCATTCCACATAAGATAGTCATTTCTATATTCATTCGATTAAGATAATATAATAAGTAATGAAAATTAAAGATATTTTCAGCATCATCTGCATTAATATTATAGGATTATAAGAAGAAAAAAATATTTCAAAAATATATATAGTGAGTTTCAAGAAATGTAATTAATGAATACATTCAAACCAACGCAGCATAGTTAACACGATTGAATGAAAAATTATTTTGTGATATTTTTCTATATTATGTTCACCATTAGAATTATTTTAATTTATATCAATTTTTACCTCTAAATTATTGAATAAGGTAAATAAGTACATGTGGGTCAAGAGACTTATTTTGGAAACATTTATGTGTTTTGTATCATAGATAAAAACATTGAATCAAGATATATGATCATAATAAAAAAAATTGTGGGAGTGTTAAAATAATATAAGACCTAACATCATAAACATAAGTCATTAATGACTTCAAAGACATCAAAACATATTTATTATTGGATAATGACTTATGCAGCATATATTGTATCAAATGAGATAGAAAAAATTACCCAATGTATATGGGTTATATATTATTTTGTACCCACTCGTCAAATTTATATATTTTCAATGAACAGGGTTACCTCATAGAACATTCATTATGAATATTTCTTTCATCACTTTTAATCCAGTGATAATTTTTTGTGCAATACATAAATATATTTTCTTCAATAAATTAAGGATATGTTTATCAGTTTGAATAACCTTGAGCTCGAATGGTTATGGGTATTACCTACATAAATGTATGGAATATAAAATAATAGGATAATTTTGGAAGCATAAAGAAAATATATAGTCATTAATTAAAGTGATAAATTATATAGAAATGGGTCTCTCACCACATTTAAATCTAATGGAATGTAATAGTGAGGATTAAAAACATATCTCAACATAAAAAATGTGATATCAAGAGGCATAGTATAAAGAATGTTCAAAAATAATGAGCAGAATGAGATGATCCCTTGCCTTGAGAGGATTCTTCTAAATGATAAAAAGAAGTTATTATGAGAATATGAACATCATATGAGTGATATATAAATTTAGTGGTAGAATAAATTCATTGTCATTAAATTTTTAGTGAAGAATAATGAGAGGTTGTGATGTTTTTTATATAAAAGAAGGGCAATTATTTATTAATTTATAAATATTAGTTTTATAATCTATATGAAAATTTAATCAAAACCCAAGTTATTATTTTGGATATTTATTTTTTCTAATAAAAATGTGTAGTGATTTTAAATATTTTTATATAATGATGTGGATTTTTTAAATAATAACCTAGGTTATCTGTAAGTGAGTAAAGCTCATTATGAATTAATCTTAAAATCATATAATATAATATATTTATTTGAGGAATCATTAATGATTTATAAAAATAATTTAATAAAAAAAATAAAAATAAATTTTGAGGGAAAACATAATTTTGGCCATGTATACACTTTATATTATTTTTGACGTTATTTTTGGTATTTTATAATGTCGTAATACATACAATATAATTATACCATTTGTAAATTTTACCCAAAAATTCCCCTACCATAGAAAAATCTGAATAACCACCATAGGCTAATATCAATGTGTAAATTTTGGATAAATATTAATTTTATCAAAATAAAAATATATATATAGGAATTTTTACCCTAAATAAAAAATCACCTATTATTAAAAAATACATGTTTTTGCAATGATAAAAATAATAACCCATATAATAATTACAATTCATTTCAAAAAATTGTATTATAAATTATATTTCATGAAAAATTATTTTATAATAATATTTTATGAAAATTTCTTTTATTTTTTGTTTTCATGAATTCACCAAAATGATATCTTTATAGATACCATATATTCCACAAAAAATATAGTCTATGTTTTAATGTTTCGAAATCTATTTTATATAAAACTCAATATATAATTAATAAATGATTAAGAAGAAAAAGTGAAAAGCAGTTCTTTACTGTATTAAACATATATATTCAATTACATACTATTATAGTCTATATATATAACACCTTATTACACTAGCATGTTCCCTTAGTGTAATCTGTATGATGGTGGCTTACATTTGCGATGGTTTGGAAAACATGGTTTTGTTCCTTATCTTGATAGGATTTAACATATATCAAAAAAAATTAGTAACGGTTTAGTTGTTCAATAATTTATTTGGATTTATTATAGAAAGATACTTATTATTCCATCTCCTTTATAAATGCCAATGATTGGGCTTTATAGGATATGTTCATACTTGTCGAGGCCATCACTTCCTTCATTTATGTCTATTAGACCATTTAAGACGTTTTCATATATATAAATAATAATAAAACTAATCAAATAATATATTATTAATAGCTATGATTCATGCATGTGTTTTAAATAATATATTATATAACTACCCAAAATTAGCAATGTGGTGCTTGTGATTTTTATAAATAGAATACCCAATAAGTAATTTATTCATTTAATAGGTTGTTTTATTTATTAATTTACTGGTCATTACATTTTCCCCCAATCCCAAAATTACATTCATGATATTTCATTTTATACACTAAAATTGATAATGTCACTTTTATCTCATTTCCTCTTCTAGCTTCGAGGTCGATTCATCAAATGTTTTTTTCATCTATAATACTTTGACCAGCCGATTTTTACTTATATGTTGAACATTGACCCTATAAAAAATAATCATCATAATTTTATCCTGATATGAAATTTAATTCCATAATATAACATCATCACATTTCAGAAGATTTGAGGGATTTTATATGTATATAAACAATAGGGATATAAGTAACATATTATGTATTTGAGATAGGTTCGGTGAAAGTACTAGTTAGTATGCCATAACTCTGAGGTGATCAAGGATCTCCAAGAGACCAGTTAATCATAGGGTAATATTTTTCCACTTCCCAAACCACATACATGTATTCCATGGAGACATATAACGTAACACATTATAACAGAACTCAATCTATAGGTATCATTAATGATTTTTTATATAGCAGTTCTATGTAATTTGATCATATTTAACAATGTTTTCAAATGGATTGATTCAAATATATTCTCTGTTTAATAATATCATGTCCCATTAGCTTAATCTCAATAACATTATCCCATCGTGTTAGAATCCAACACATCTTCAGACACATATCCATATAAAGTTCCTCATCAATGCTAGTGTAGATAGTAATGTTATTTGAGAACTCAATTAGGGGAAGGTGATAATCTTAACATCATTTCAAATCCATTAAAAAAGATATAAATATATTATTTAGAGTTATAAAAATTATATATGACTTCCCATATTTATAATGTTGATAAAAAATACAAAAAATAATTTTTGAATCATGAGCTTTCAAAAGGAATATCTAGATCCTAGAGGTAAACCTCATATCTCAATCTAATTTAATGGATATTGGAACTCCATGTAGTTTTACTAATTTTATTATGTATATCATGTTGTTTTGTTCATGAGATAAATTAGACATGATATAAATGATATGGGACGAAATTTAAGGTGATCTATAACCAACTAAATGGAATTATAACATTTAGATGTCCTTGGTAGTCTTATGATAAAATCTTGGGAAATGTTCTATCACCTGCATACTGTTATGAAGAATTTTTGAATCCTAACCTCATACTTATACTACACATACTTGGATTATTGTCATACTATGCATAATGTAACAAATTTTATAATCTTTATATTAATTTTGTTACACAAGAAATTTTTCTTCATATATTTATACATATTATTTAATCCTTGATGAATTGAGAAGGGTGAGTTGTACATGTCATCTATAAAATCCATTTCCAAATATGGTTTATATAGGGAATCTATGAAAGTTCCAAATAGAATACCTCTATCATTATAAATTTTTAATAATATAATATTCAATACCTTTTTCTATAAACATTATCATCTTCCTTAGACTCTTTGGTCCACTCATGAATGGATGGTTGAGTGGTTATTTGAAAAAGGTACGATTAATTTCTTAATATTATTCTAATTTGCATCATTTTCATTTTCAAAATGATCGAATCCATTTAAATCCTTAACATGAATTGGGTTATGGGATCCTTTCTACTAAGAGTATCTTCCAAATTATTAACAATCCCAATATACGAAATTATTAAACAATATAAATCATATATCCTATCTAAAAACATTCATTTGAAAATATTGAGAACCATATGAGTCAATATATTTGAGTCTTCTAAGATCGGTTTATATGGAACCCATATCACTCTATAGATAATTTAGTAATAAAATTAATGAAAATTTGACAACATTTAATTATCGATCATGAATTGGGTTGGTTTCTCATGGATCATTAATTTTTGGGATGAATATGCTACCTTTTTTTCATATTGTAAGATTATAGAAACAAATATATATTTTTATGAATCACTATATATAAATAATAATTCCCCACTAGTTGGTATTATGTATACAAGAGTTATAATTTTCCTATTCTTAAATTATTTAAGAATTTATTCACCTTTACACATAAATAAAAACAGGATTTCAAAAAAAATTATTTTTCTATTAGTCTTCAAAATCTTTGGATGTTTCTCAAAAAATGATTATAATTCCCATTTAATCTAGGGATTCTCCAAATTTCCATCATATATTTGGGATTGAAACATCTTTAAATTTCTTCAATTTTTGAAGGAACCATAGATATCACATTACTGATAAAAACATGCCATGATTTTCTTACTTTCTCAATAAAAAAATATACTTAAATATTATATTTATAGGAATTTTATTTCATCTATGACATTAGCCCTACATTAATAATCTCTATATCTTCCTCATTTATTTTGGACTACATAAAAATATATCTGATATTTTCTGGGAATTTTTTTTATAATCATTATTTATTTTATTCATTAAGTTAATTAATGTTGTTGGAGTAATAGTGATTTCATATGGAACCAAAATTAAGGCATAATTTCCTTACCTTACATAAAATATTTTCTGAGGTATATCCTTATTATTCACCTATATGTGATAATATCAAGACCGAATTTCCACCTTATATAGGTTTTTGGATAAATTTTGATGTTAAAAAAATAATATATCTATGGAAGAAGATACATGACCTTTATAATGTTCTTTTTTATGTCATAATAATCAATGTGTATGTGTACATCCTTATCATTCCGATTAAATAAATTAATTGATGTGCACCATAGTAAAACACATGAGAAATGAAATCCTATATAACATTTCTCTTATAGTTTCTTCTCAATTTCATCAGGTTTAATAATTAACATATTACATGGATTCGTGGATAATAAATATATATTTTTTTATATAGATTAGTAATAGAACCACGTGGCATGTTAGAGGATCATAAAATTCCTCAGTGAACAAATCAGTTAAATTCATTACAATGGGTATTTCAACAAGGATGATCTTTTCCTAGACCCATTAATATTTAATAAATAAATGTTTTCAAAATGAAATTATATCCATGAATTAACTGATTATACCAAATGATATTCATCCTCCTACTTGAAGTTATATATAATTAATGTACAATTTGATATTCATAGGGAAATTTTATTCTCTTAGAAAATTATAATGGCTCTATACAGGGAAGGCTGATATTTTCCATAATAGAATCGAACAATATTTAAAGGTGAATAGAAATGTTTTTTGGTAAGTCAAAAAAATATTATTGGATTAGTTATATGTTGGAGATAGAACAATTTAACTATCTATTGTCTCAATCTATAACTTCAATTCCATGTTTTGATATGTTTTTTTTTTATTTTCACTAATATTACAGGATGTGAAAAAAGGTGTACAAAAATAATCACATATTATGATCATTATCCACAAATGAATAACAAGATAACTCTCACAACTTCATTTTCCGCATCCACAAAATTAGTTTGAATTCCATAACCTCTACCTTTCACTATAGGCCATGGAGGAAGATGGAATAAGTTTTCATCCACAACACTTATAATAGTTTATTGATTCTCATAGTGCCTTTATTCATTATAGTTGAATCAATGAACACAAAGCTTAGTGTTGATAAGGGAATTCATTTGAACCATAACATTGTTGGGATTATCCCATAGATAATATATACCTAGATTTCCTTTCTTCACATACCAAAAAAATTTCTTGTTCGGTTAGGGTAATTTCCATGATGCTTCTTCCCATACATTTTTAAGTCAAGGAGTGGAATTTCATTCTGATATATAATTTCACCATCATATCGTCAAAATTAAAATTATCCTAGTCATTATATCCTTATTAATGTAATACCCATGTGATTCACTAACCACTATATCATCTCTCCAGACATATTGGAATATTTCATCATAGATATTAATCTCTAGAATTTCCAAAATTGTTCATAGAAAAATATTTATCCCACAAAATAATTCTACAATGTTACTTTGAATTTTAATTAAAACTATATAGAGATATCATTCCATTTATATAAATATTTCATCACAATCCTTGGTTGTTTTTTGTAATATCCCAAGTAAGTAATGAATAATAGATATTTTTATCTCTCTCTATTAATGAATTAGATATTGTTTTAGAGGCTTAAAATGAGAATAAATCCAATCGTAAGCATGGAATACAATAATATTTTTAAAAGATTGTTTTACTGCCTTTTGATGGAAATCCATTTTTAAATCCATCTTTTGACAATTTTAAAATCTATATTTGTCAAAATAAACTTATTCTTTATGATTAGGACATTTAAATTTACTTTCGATAAATTTCTTGTATTTTTATGATAATGTTCTTTTTTAATGAATAGTGAAAAATGTTGTATTTTAATTCAAAACCTCTTTTTTATCTAATTTGATTATATGATTAGATTATATTTTGAATTGGTTTTAAAGTTAAATTAGAATATATTTTTACCATTTAATCCAATAGTGTTCATTGTAATTAATTTCACTTTGAAATTGGACTTAAACTAGTGTCAATCTTTTGATACTTATTGTTTCATAAAAACACGCTATTTGCTCTGACAGCAGGAATTAATTATTAAATTAATTAATGTAACTTATATGTTTTGAATTTTTTAAAATAACACCATTTATGAATTCGGAATATCAAATATAGCTTAGGGTGATTTTTTTGTATTTTTCAGAAAAACTTCAATTTTTTATGAATAGTTAAACCACTAAGTGGTACTTATAAAAACTGATTTTCCGTTTAAATGAAATTTTACCACCTCTGTGTTTTGATTTTCAAAAATCTGACATACATGGTTTTCATTAACAAGTAAAATTTGGTTCAATGGGATTAAAATAAATTTTTTGGTGAATAGTAACTTTTAAGTTTTTATTCGTCTTTAGAGTTAATTAGTGCAATTTAAGGCAAAAATGATATTATAATAAAATTAAAATACCAAGACACATGTACTACCCTTATTGGATGTGTCATGGCCAACAAAGATGATATATGGGTCAACATGGGGACCCCATGGAGCCACTTTAGCAGGAAAATGACATTAATATCATTTTATTTAATGTTAAAGTAAAAATGTCACAAACATGAGTTGTTTTACTAAAACAATTTTTAAATGGGGTTATACAAGTCATAATTTTTACAATAAATATTCATTATAAATCGAAAAATATTTCCTACATCATGATATTTTTTTATAATTTTTAGACATTAAATAAATTAAATTATTTATGACACCATGATGATGCAGTGATGACCTCATTATTTAACGATTTAGATAAAATGGAAAGGTAACATACAATATAAGACCAAAACATGTCAAAAACCTATTGGATGGGTGTATTTCAAACTATTATCACCTTATACTCGAAATATATAATTTTTGGACCTTTTAAATCTGAAAATCATTTTATAACAAAGTATCTTTTCTTAACATTCCAAGAGTGCCCCTCCACTCCTCTTATAAAAGGCCCCCACCTCTACCACCTTACCCACACTTCCAAAGCATTTGGCTCGGCCAAACCCTACCCATTTTATCTCTCCACATCCCTCTATAACTCTTAGAAGCCTCACTTTAGGCAGAAGTTTTCTCAAGGAAGCCTTTGAGCTCAAATCAAAACGACGTACCCGATTTAAAGGTAGTGTCTTCTCATGTGTTCTTATGTTTTATTTTGCATCTCCAACCACCTAAACTCTTTTTATTCATTTATTTTGTAACAAAACAGGTATCTTCCATATACTAGGATGTTATTATAATAAGTATTCGAGCTACACTTACACACACCAACATCTAATGGTTAAAGAACATATTGTTTCCGTGGATGGTGAATTTATGCCTCACGAAACGATGATTGTTCAATATTCTTTTAACACCTTCAAAGGTGGCCATTAATATGACACTATATTTGTATATGATATACAATATTTTTATGTTTTACTTATGATTCTGTATTTTTCATTTATGGCATACCTTTATGGTTTGCATTATGGGTAAACACGATATCTTCATTTTAGGAAGTGCGGACTACCGCCCCCTCAAAGTGATTTGATTCGTTAATACCATATATGGTATGTATAAAGGATAGATTTAATGATATTATATATGATATCATACTGTAATTATAATACTATTATGTATTATTATGTTTTAATTCCATTAAAGTATGAGATAGAAATGAATGTAGCGTTCATGCGTACGTACGGCTTACCGTCTCCATGAACGGTGCATTTCATTTCTTATCCCCAAATGTAATGTACTATTATAAGTACATATATGTAATGGATATATATGATGTTTGTTACATCTAAATGATTAATATAATTCTGTAATTAAAATATAAATATCTCTCGTTTAGTTTTAATTCCATTAATATGACAGAGAAATGAAAGTGGCGTTCATGCGTACGTACGGTTTACCGTCTCCATGAACGGTGCTTTTCATTTCTGACCTCTAAATTATTATGTAATATTATAAATGCATGTATATACTGTATATATATGATATATATTGCATCTTCGTCATGAATATCATTCTTGTGACAATGGACATTTGACTACGTGAACAACTTGTAAATATAAGAAGGTAACTTTTGACTCAAGTACCAAATATGGAAAAAATGACCGTTATTAACTTAAATTACTACATAATGTTCATGACATGGTAATAAGTGATATATAATGAATAATTTACTTGAAAAATGTTCTTAAGAAAGTAGAAATTAACTCAAGTTCATTATTCAGGACATTAAAGAATGATCGAGTCAAGTCGGACCCGAGGTAAGGGAACTTCTTAACCCAATTTTCGTTCTTTGGGTTAATCTCCTACATTCAAATTATGTCATGATATTATTATGTCCTATATTGTATTTTTACTTTCTTTATGTGTACTTATAGTGAATACACATAATAGATCTATTTTATTTAAAAATGATTTTTGTATGGGGCTTCGTCTCAATCTCCTTTCATTGAGGCATATTTTTGTTTTATACACAACCTTCTTTTATACGGTGTATAAACCCCTATGACTTTTAAGTTTATCCAAAAAAAATCGTTTTTATACGAAGCATTTTACAAAATTACAAAAGGGAATGTTTTTGTCGTACGTATGTGGCGACGACGACTTCTCCGCCGCCGTGACAATTATTTGAGTTTCGGCTTCCTCTACAAGCCATAACCTTACTTTTTTTAAAAATGAAAAATAAATACCATGTATTACTTTTCTTTTATTTTGGTATTGAAAATGGTTTTCATAATTTTTTTATTATATCAATATGTTGTATTGATATCTTGTGATTGAAATGTGGAAATGTTATGTTTCTTTTATACTTGTTTTACGTGATACGATAATGTTATTGTTCATGGGCATTGTTATGAAGACGGGTTGTTCCATGATAAACTACGGGCGGGTGAGCCGATATAGCTCTCCAATGCATGGGGTAACGCGAAGGAGTTAAATGTTAATGTTTCTATGAAGAGATTTAGGTGATATACTGTGATGGGTATTCCAAAAGTAACCATAAATGTTACTCCCTATGTAAGAATGTTATGAATAACTCAAGTTACCTTTATGTCTTATGATTTATCTGTTTTATTCATGATTTTATGATGTATGTTAAAGTGATTACATTTTATGAGTGAAGTATGATTTCTTTGATTCTTATGTATACATGTACTCATGTTCCCTTCCATATTTTTATATCCCTTACTGAGCTTTTTATGCTCATCCAAAGTATTTTTGAAATGTTTTTCACTGGTCAAGGGAAAAGTACATGATGTGATGATAGTTTCAAGGATGTTTCATGAAAGAAACCATGTTTTATTTTAAATATGTTTCCATTGATGGGAAATATGAATAAAATCATTATGTAACCACTTTGTTTAAATGTGGAATGTAATGCAGGTTTTATGATCTAATTCTCTAAAATTCTAAACCTGAAAAGATCCTCAACTTGTAATCTTGTAATAACTCAAGATTAAGTAAGGTTTAAGGTTGGGGCCTTATAGTTGGTATCAGAGGTCGGTTTAGATAACTTTATGAGTTAGAAAATTGTTAAATAAGAAATTAATTTATGGTATGATGGTAATGATATAGCATTTAAAGATTACCATGTTTCTTCGCCTAAGATATTTCTATATTAAGAATGGTTTTTTCATAGAGGAAACAGAACAAATTTTATGGGAAGGCATATAGAGGGAAATAACCTTTCAAATCTGTATCATGAGATGGTCAGAATCAGAACTAAACAGTTTGTTACAGTGATGGCTCAGTTGACTCAGGTGAAAACGTTTGGTTGTTTTTATTGATGATATTTTGGTGTTTTCTAAAAGTAAAGAGGAGCATGAAAGTCATTTAAGGGTTATTTTACAAACCATGAAAGAAAAGAAATTGTATGGGAAATTCATCAAGTGAGAGTTTTGGATGAAAAAAATTTATTTCCATGGTCACATTGTTTCTAAAGATAGGATAACTATTGATCCTGCAAAAACAAAGGTTGTTGAAGAATAGAGAAGACCCACAAATTTAACTGAGATTCATTGTTTCCATGGTTTGGAAATCTATTACCGAAGGTTTGTTAGAAAATTTTCACGGTTATCTAGTCCAATGACTAAGCTAACTCGGAAGGGTGTTAAGTTTATCTGGACAAAAGAATGTGACGATTGTTTTCAGGAATTGAAAAGAAGATTGGTGAATGCTCCAGTTTTGGCACTACCTTCCAGGAATGGTGAGTCCGTTATCTACAACGATGATTCATTGAAAGGACTTGGTTGTGTTCTAATGTAGAGTGATCAGGTAATTGCTTATGCTTCACGTCTGTTGAAAACTCATGAGGTAATTATCCTACACATGATTTGGAATTAGCTGTTGTTTTTTTTTCACTTTAAAAATTCGGAGGCATCATTTGTATAGAGTAAAGTGTGAAATATATACCGATCACAAAATTTTAAAGTATATATTCAGTCAGAAAGAATTTAACATGAGGCAGAGGAGATGGCTAGAATTAATCAAAGATTTTGATTGTATAATTCATTACCATCCGGGAAAAGAAAATAAAGGGGCTAATGCTTAGAGTGGAAAAAGTAATGCTTCATTAACAATGTTCTGTTTGGAACGTGATCCCTTGGTTAAGGATTTGATGAACTTTGGCATAGAAGTTGTTGGTGTTGGATGTCCTTCTGTTTTGTTTCAGGCATCAGTGAAATCTTCTCTATCAGACAGAATCAAGCAAGCACAAAAGCAAGACAGTGAGTTGTAGAAAAAGGTAGATCTTGTTCAGAAAGGTAAGTTGCCTGAATTCAACATTGATAATGACTGTGTTTTGAGATTTGGAAAGAGATTGTGTATACCTTGTGATTTACAGTTGAAGAGAGAGTTGTTATATGAAGCTCATAGTTCTCCATTTTCAGTTCATCTTGAAAGTACTAAGATGTATAGAGATCTTTGGGAGTATTACTGGTGGGATGGAATGAAAAGATATATTGTTGATTATACTGTGAAGTGTTTGACATGTCAACAGGTTAAAGCAGAGAGGCAGTTACCGAAAGGGATGCTTCAGCATTTACCAGTGCCGGAGTGGAAATGGGAGAATATATCCATTGACTTTGTTTTGGGATTACCAAAGAAATCTCGAGGTAATAATTCAATCTAGGTTATTATTGATCGCTTGATTAAATCTGCTCATTTCCTTGCTATACGAGATACTATTTCACTAGATAAATTTTCTCATTTGTATCTTAAAGAGATAGTTAGGTTACATGGATTTCCTCTCTCCATTGTATCTGACTGTGATCCCAGGTTTACTTATAACTTTTTGAAAGGCCTTCAGAAGTCGTTGGGTACTGAATTAAATTTTAGTACAGCTTTTCATCCTCAATCAGATGGGTAGTCATAATGAACAATTCAGACTTTGGAGGATATGCTACGTGCTTGTTCTCTGGATTATCAGAAAATTTGGTACCAACATCTTTCTTTATTTGAGTTTTCTTATAGTAACAGTTTTCATTCCAGTATACAGATGGCACCATTTGAGGCGTTATATGGGAAGCAGTGTCGAACTCCAGCTTTTTGGGATGAAGTGGGTGAAATAAAGTTGGTGGGACTAGAATTGGTAGAAGAGTTGGCAGAAAAAGTTCATCTGATACAGAGACACATGAGAACAGCTCAGAGTAGGCATAAGAGTTATGCAGATAACCGGAGGAAGGATCTGTCTTTCGAGGTAGGTGACAATGTTTTTCTCAAGGTTTCTCCATGGAAAAGTGTGATGCAATTTGGTAAGAATGGAAAGATGAGTCCAAGGTTCATTAGACCATATGAAATTCTAGATAGAGTTTTATCAGTTGCATACAAAGTGGCATTACCTCTGAGTTTATCTCAGGTACACAATGATTTTCATGTTTTGATGTTGAAAATGTATATGGCAGATCCATCTCATGTTTTGAGTCCAGAGGTAGTTCAGATGGAAGAGAACCTATCTTATGAGGAACAACCGATCCAGATTCTTTACCATAGAGAGCAAGTGTTACAAAATAAGGTGATTTAATAGGTAAAGGTTTTTTGGAAAAACCACATGATTGAAGATGCAACAAGGGAATCTGAAAATGCAATGAGGGATAAATACCCCCACTTATTCGATAAGTAAATAAATTGCGGGGACGCAATTATCTAAAGGGGGAAGGTTGTAACATAACAATTAAGTAATGAATAATAGATATTTTTATCTATGTCTATTAATGATTTAGATAGTGTTTTAGAGGCTTAAAATGAGAATAAATCCAATCTTAAGCATGAAATACACTAATATTTTTAAAAGATTGTTTTAATGACTTTTGATGGAAAACCATTTTTAAATCTATCTTTTGACAATTTTATAAGCTATATTTGTCAAAATAAACTTATTCTTTATGATTGGGACAATGAAATTTACTTTGGATAAATTTCTGGTATTTTTCTGATAATGTTCTCTTTTTAATGAATAGTGAAAATGTCGTATTTTAGTTCAAAACCTCATTTTAATCTAATTTGTTTATATGATTATATTATCTTTTGAATTGGTTTCAAAGTTAAATTAGAATATATTTTTACCATTTAATCCAATAGTGGTCATTGTAATTAATTTCACTTTGAAAATGGACTAAAACTAGTTTCAATGTTTTGATACTTATTGTTTCATAAAAACACGCTATTTTCTCTAACAGCGGGAATTAATTATTAAATTATTTAATGTAACTTATATGTTTTTAATTTTGTAAAATAGACATCATTTTTGAATTCAGAATATCAAATATATCTTAGGGTGATGTTTTTGTATTTTTCTGAAAAACTTCAATTTTTGATGAATAGTGAAACCACTAAGTGGTACTTATAAAAACTGATTTTCCATTTAAATGAAAATTTACCACCTCTGTGTTTTGAATTTAAAAAAACCGGCAAAACATGGTTGTTATTAAGAAGTAAAATGTGGTTCAATGGGATAAAAATAATTTTTTGGTGAATAGTAACTTTAATGTTTTTAATATCGATTTGAGATAATTAGTGCAATTTAAGGAAAAAATGATATTATTATAAAATAAAAATACCTAGACACATGTCCTACCCTTATTGGATGTGTCATGGACGACCAAGACAATTCACGGGTCAACTTGGGGACCCCATGGGGCCACTTTGGTAGGAAAATGAACTTAATATCTTTTTATTTAATATTAAAGTAAAAATGTCACAAACATGAGTTGTTTTACTAAAACTATTTTTAAATGGGGTTATACAAGTCATATTTTTTACTATAAATATTCATTAGAAATCTAAAACGATTTCCTACATCATGATATTTGTTTTATAATTTTTAGACATTAAATAAATTAAATTATTTATGACATCGTGATGATGCAGTGATGACCTTATTATTTATCGATTTAAATGATATGAAAAGATAATGTAAAATCTAAGACCAAAACATGTCAAAAACCTATTTTATGTGTTTATTTAGAAGTATTATCACCTTATCCTAGAAATATATAATTTTGGGACCCTTCAAATACGAAAATCATTTTTTAAAAAAGTATCTTTTCTTATCATTCCAAGAGTTCCCCTCCTCTCCTCTTATAAAAGGCCCACACCTCTACCACCTTACCGACAATTCCAAAGCCTTTGGCTCAGCCAACCCCTACCCATATTGTCTCTCCACATCCCTATATAACTCTTAGAAGCATCACTTTAGACAGAAGTCTTACCAAGGAAGCCTTTGAGCTCAAATAAAAAAGAGTTACCCGATTTAAAGGTAGTGTCTTCTCATGTGTTCTTATGTTTTATTTTGCTTCTCCAACCCCCTAAACTCTTTTTATTCATTTATTTTGTAACAACACCAGTATCTCCAATATATTAGGATGTTCTTTAAATAATTATTCGAGCTACACATACACACACCTACATCTAATGGTTAAAGAACATATTGTTTCCGTGGATGGCGAATTTCTGCCTCACAAAACGATGATTGTTCAATATTTTTTTAACACCTTCAAAGGTGGCCATTAAGATGACACTATATTTATATATTATATATAATATTGTTATGTTTTACTTATGCTTCTGTATTTTTCATTTATGGAATGCCTTTATGGTTTCCATTATGGGTAAACGTGATATCTTCATTTTGGGAATTGCAGACTACCGCCCCCTCAAAGTGATTTGATTCGTTAATACCATATGTGGTACGTATAAAGGATATATTTAATGATATTATATATGATACAATACTGGAATTATAATACTATTATGTATTATTATGTTTTAATTCCATTAAATTATGAGATATAAATGAAAGTAGCGTTCATGCATACGTACGGCTTACCATCTCCATTAACGGTGCATTTCATATATTAACCCCAAATGTAATGTACTATTATAAATAAATATATATAATGGATATATATGATTTATGTTAAATCTAAAGTATGAAAATAATTATGGAATTAAAATATACATATCTCTCATTTAGTTTTAATTCCATTAATATGACATAGAAATGAAAGTAGCGTTCATGCGTACGTACGGCTTACCGTCTCCATGAACGGCGCTTTTCATTTCATACCTCTAAATGATTATGTAATATTATAAATGCATGTATATACTGTATATATATGATATATATGGCATATACATCATGAATATCATTCTTGTGATAATGGACATTTGACTACGTGAACAACTTGTAAATATAAGGAGGTCACTTTTGACTCAAGTAACAAATATCAACAAAACGACCATTATTAACTTAAATGACTACATAATGTTCATGACATGGTAATAAGTGATATAAAAGGAATAATGAACTTGAAAAAGGATCTTAATCAATTTGAAATTAACTCAAGTTTATTATTCAGGACATTAATGAACGATCGAGTCAAGTCGGACCCGAGGTAAGGGAACTTCTTAACCCAATTTTATTTCTTTAGATTAATCTCCTACTTTCAAATTATGTTATGATATTATTATGTCCTATCTTGTATTTGTAATTTGTTTAAGTTTACTTATATTGAATACACATAATAGATCTATTTTATTTAAAAATGATCTTTGTATGGGAATTCGTCTCAATCTCCTTTCAATGAGGCATATTTTTATTTTATACACAACCTTATTTTATACGGTGTGTAAACCCCTTTGACTTTTATGTTTATCCAAAAGGAATATTTTTTATATGAAGCGTTTTACAAAACGACAAAAGGGAATGTTTTTTCGTACGTATGCGGCGACAACGACTTCTGCGCCGCCATGAACATTATTTGAGTTTTGGCTTCCTCTATAAGCCATAACCTTAGTTTTTTTTTTAAATGAAAAATAAATACCACGTATTACTTTTCTTTTATTTTGTTATTGAAAATAGTTTTCATAATGTTTTCATTATATCAATATGTTTTATTTAAATCTTGTGATTGAAATGTGGAAATGTTATGTTTCCTCTATGCTTGTTTTATGTGATACGATTATGTTATGGCTCTTGGACATTGTTATGAATACGGGTGGTTCCCTGATAAACTAATTGCAGGTGAGCCCTATATAGCTCTCCAATGCATTGGGTAACGTGAAGGAGTTAAACGTTTAGGTTTCTCTGAAGAGATTTAGGGAATATACTGTGATGGGTATTCCAAACGTAACCAAGAGGTTTACTCCCTATGTAAGAATGTTATGAATGCCTCAAGTTACCTTTATGTCTTGTTATTTATATGATTTATTCATGATTTGATGAGGTATGTTAAAGTTATTTCGTTTTATGAGTAAAGTATGATTTCATTGATTCCTATGTATACATGTACTCATGTTTCCTTTCCATATTTTTATATCCCTTACTGAGCTTTTTATGCTCTTCCCATGTTTTTTTGAAATATTTTTCACAGGTCATGGGAAAAGTACATGATATGATGATAGTGTCAAGGAAGTGTCAAGAAAGAATCCATGTTTTATTTTAAATATGTCTCCGTTTATGGGAAAAATTAATATTATATTTCTGTAACCACTTTGTTTAAATGCGGAATGTAGTGCAAGTTTTATGATCTAATTATCTAAAACTCTATACCTGAAAAGATCCTCAATGTGTAATATTTTAATAACTTGAGATTAAGTAATGTTTAAGGCCGAGGCCTTATATTTTTCCTTCATTTTTTATGATGAATTTTAATTCACTCTCTAATTTAAGATGTAGAGTGCAAGGAATGTGTTTTACAAATAGTATTTCTCATAATTATTTTTTATCCATCACTTAAATGGCCCCCATATGGTTTATATATTTCTATAAATTTCCACTATTGATCTGCCTCTCCCATAATTGTATTACCAATTACAACAACCATGGATTTTTCTATGAATTGAATGATAGGGATTTATATTTCAATTGAGTTGTTCAATTTTTTCATAATAAAAAATATAATGATATAGTAAATATAGGAATCCTTAGTAACATAATGTTATAAATTGAATCTTACTATATCATAAGGCAATAGGTGTTCCTACGAATTCATGATTATATTTATTACATGAGCTTACTGATAATGTATTTTCAAGAAGTTCCCAAATCTTTCTCCAGTTTCATTGGGAAATCATAAAATACCTCCTCACATTGGATATTTACATGGTTTCTCCAATTTATATTGATTAAATTAAATAATATAAACAATATGATTTAGATTTTTTAAACTATTAAACAAATAAATTTTAATCCATGACCATTAATGAGGATACTCATAAATAGAATTTATTCCTTAACAAATATTTTCTTGGTTTTGATCTATATTGTCCTTGACCTATTTCGTATCAAAAGTTATAATGGAAATTTTTTCTATAAATAATTTTTTATATATAAATTTTGAATATAAAAATTCATATCACATGGGAGTGTAAAAATACGCGTGAAGCATGCCATCTTTTTCATGCACTATGTGGAAATCACGTAAATCCCAAGGTGTTATTTTTTGGTTAATTACCCCTATGTACAAGTATTGAGAGCCAAATCCATGTTTAATGTCTAGAAATGGATATATTGTAATTGAAACAATATACATTATACTATTTGAAAATTATATATGTTTTATTATGATTACCCTTAACATTATTTCTTTTAAATGGGGTTTTAATCATAATCACAGAAAATAAGTAGACTTTCCTATTATACCAACTACAAAATCCCATAATATAATACACATTAAATCATGATTTATTATAAAAAATACCACTTAATATAGTTATACATTACAGTGAATCATATTTTATTTGGTAAATTAAGTATATAGCATAATAATATGAAACATATTCACAATACCATTATTTAAAATCAAAATTTTGAGAACTTGAAATTACATTACCATTTTAAAAATGTATTGGTTAACTTGGTGGGTATATAATAATGGATAGATTTATAAATCAATGTAAGGGAATAATGAAATCAAAGAATATGATAGACAGGTACATGAGTGTTAGGAGACATATTAAGGAAACATAAGAGGGTGAGAATTATAAACATGAGAAATAATGCATGTTATAATATGGTAACTTAGAGGAAATAAGGTAATTCATCAAAAAAAAAATATAAATTCATAAAAATAATCAAGGACAATAGTTGAGGAAGCATATGATAGTGTAAATATATTACCCTCTCATTCACTATACATATTTTTTCAAGATATAAAATAATTTCCTAATACATTGGTGGGATTTATAATTCCCAGCCCATCTATCACATTTATCTCATATACATCAATATGTTTATCATATAGGTCATACAATTTTAAGATGAAATTTATAAATTTTGATCCCATTATTAAAGATTTTTGGTTTTATGTATGAAAATAAAAAATAAATGTAGTATAAGTATATTGAGGTGAATAAAATATTATAGAAATGGTTATTTTTATTCACAACACAAATTTTTTGTCCTGGAAATTCATAGTATATTTTTTCTTGAATAATGGGGTTATATAATGATTGATATAGTTGTTTAATCAGAGTAAATGGTGTCTATTATCACATGAAAATCATCTGGGAAAAATATGGATTTTGAAAAAACATATCCCAACATAAACAATTTCAAATAAAAAAGGCATCATATAATGAGGTTTTATATTAGTGAGTAAAAGGAGATGCTCCCTTACCTTGAGAGGGACCTTCTAAAAGCTTAGGGCCAATGACATAAGTTTATGAGAAAACCTTGGTAATGATCTAAAGAGAAAAATTACATGTAAATTCGTTATCAAAGGGTATTTAGTGAAGTTGAATTAGTGGTTGGGGGTTTATAATAATGGTGATGGGATTTATTAATTAATTTCTAAATAGTCATTTTAGTCTTTATGTGATAAAATAAATAAAAACAAAAAATATCCATTGGTATTTGACAATGGTTTCATACAAATACAAGTTGTATTAATATTATATAGGGATTTGATCCAAAATCATAAAAAATGACCTTAGTGATGGAGAGATTATTCATGTTCCTAATGAAATAATTTTTTAATATTAACATGAAAAATGTGATTAGGGTGAACCATTAATGATTTTAAAAAATAATTAATTGAAATTTAAAATCATTTTATTGAAGAGTAAAGATTATTTTTTTCATTTATATTAATTATAATAACACCTAAATCACATTTGGGATTTAATGATGTCATAACACACACCGTGTATTTATACCATACATAATTTCTACCAAAACATTTTTAATTACATGTAATTAATAAATATTTCACAATTGGATGATATAATCTTTATGACATCCAAATAAAAATGAATTTTTTCAACATATTCTATATATTAAAGAAAATTTACATTTAATTGATATAAATCTATATTTATAGAAAACAAATTCTTTATGATGAAAAAAGTGTCTGTATCTTATTAACAATACATTTGAAAGAATAAAGTCATACTATAAACTGTATTTTTTAAAATAATAATATTTTTTATAATATATTCTTTTATAAAATTATTTATTTCATTAAAATGTAAATCCTGATTAAGATAAAATGTTTTTAAAAAATTCATTTTTGGTTTCATCATATCAAAATGAAATTTTTATCAGACATTTTATTTTATCAATTATATGTTAGTAAAAATTAATAAAAATAATTATTATTTTTATAAAGATAAACTATACTATTTTATACTCTTAGTTTAATGAAACAGAACCCCTTAAAACATCATTGTAGGACTTAATAGAAAATTTTGGGATGGTGAAACTTTATTGAGGTGGTTCGGTAAACATGGAATGGGCCACGATATTGATAATCATGAAATTTTACTCTGAACAGTTTCACTTATGATTTATTTATCAAATATTATCTTGAATTGTTCAACGGAAAATATGAAAGAGGTCATCTCCCCCAAAATCTATTATATATTGGATTAATGTTGTATTATCTTAGTGGTTATAAACATTTACAATTAAATATGTGCCAATTAGAAATTATCTTCACTCTTAGATTACTTAAATCATTTCATCCAATCTACAATTACTATATAAACAGAATATAACATTAATAACAGTCACATTACTCTAAAATTATAAACAATTGTAAAATAAGCAATGTAGTGTATTTTTTTTTCTAGAAATACATTACTTGTAAATTAACTCATTAATAAAATATAATTCCCTTTATAAAATTTTAGGTCATTAAATATTTTTAGCATAATGATCACTACCATTATCTGGTTATTAAAAAATGTTTATCTCAAGGATTTTACCATGGAAAATCAAATTTTGATGATGTTTTAGACATGATCAAATTTATTCAACAATATTAAAAATTAACTTCAAAATAACAAAAAACAATAAAAATACCTTATATTTCTAAAAATTACAGTTTTTATATACTTGCATTGACCGAAGTCATGCATGGATCCAACTCATATAAAACATAGGAAAATCATACCTTTACAACTGCAAGTATAACATAAATCATATGAAATTCATAATTTTATATTGAAATTATAATTTTTTCCTCAATGAAATACACTAGGTATTGGAGTTTGTGGTTAATAACTAGATGTATATTGGATAGACTCCCAAAGGATTTTTTCCACCTAAATGACTAAATCATTCTAGGAATATTCATTTTTTTACTCTGAATAAAAATAATTATATCATGCAATCAACCAAAACAAATAAATTCACAACCAACTAAGAAAGCAATATATTATATCAGTGTATAAAGTTTGGAGTTATAAAATATAATTCTAAAATTCATATATAGTATCAAAGTGATACAAAAAAAAATTAGATATTGGAACTAAAAAAGTAAAATTATTTCATAAACATTTTTTCATATTTAAAATCACAGTTTCCAGATTTCATGAACTCACTCCAATTGTTTCATTAAAATAACTATGAAATTTTTATGAATGTTAAATCATATAATAAGAGATTAAATTATATACATGTGTTTTCATAATAATCCAAAACCATATTGTCTTATTAATATATAATTTTTTCATCTTTAAAATATTGTTTTGTAGGGTTTTTTGTAATTTTACCTTCTTTGGTTTATTGTTTTGATAAACTGAAAGTACTATCCTTTTAAAAAAATTGAAATTTATTTTAAATTCTAATATTTAATTAATTTAAATTTTAGTAATTTTACTCATAATTCATTTTAATTATTCAACCTTTTTAAAATTAATGGTTTTATTTTATGTTGATATATTTTATTTTCCCTCACATAACTATCTGGTAACCTAATTTTTTTTATTTTATATAATAGTACCATTATTTTTTTTCAATTTATACACATCTATGAATGATAAAAAGAATTAATTAACCATCGGTATGTTTTGAAACATTTAATATACCTTTAGTAATTATATTAATGTATTTTACACTCATACATATATATTAGAGTTTTTTTATGAATGTATTGGAATAGCCATTTTACTCTCATGTAAAAATATTATAAACTTACATGACATTTTTATTTTCTGAAATACCATTATGAAAAATTGGTGCTACCATTACATTTTTTTATCTAACCATTATATAGATTTAAATTTACCCTTAGATATGATTTAAATTTTGAGATCTAACATTATATATGTATTAGATTACATTTATAAAGTCTTACAAAATTTCTCATTGTACCGTTATACAATTCTTGTGAAATATAGACTACCATTACGTAAAAATTATACAATTTATTTTTCATTTACATGAGGTTAATATTACACATATATAATATGTAATAACATTCCTTCAAAAACCTCTACAATAATCCATTATAAAAAAAACATCTTTTACCCTTAACCATTGCTTATTATGTTCATTTTACATTTATACATATTAAATATTTCAGATGTTTCATAGAAAAATATATTCATAATATCATTACACATATATTTTTAATTCTATTACATATAGCTACGTTTAAAATTGTTGTTGAAAATATGTCATACTTATATATCAGATATCTGGTTACCCTTACATGGATATATCACCTAATTGTTTCTATAGGTAGAAACCTTCTTGATAATTTTATTTATAACAATTTCACAGCAATGGGTTGAATATTGGTAACTTACATTATCGAAACATCCTTAATAGTAGAAGAATGTTTATTTTTATAGTAGTAGAAGAAATAACTCATCAGATGTTAACTAAAAATGAAGTAACTTCTGAAATATAATCTAGAGGTAGCACCACCTATCTACTAAAAACACAACATAACTAATAGCAACTACACGTTATTATAGCAATAAAAGATCCTAGGTTATATTATTAGAGATTGAAATAATCCATATCCATTACTTAAGAGTTATATATTCTAATTTCATTTTTTTTAAATTTCAATATTTTATAGGAAATATTTTACATATTTTTTTTAATAATACCTAATTATATTTTTCAAATATTATTTTTTTGTGTAATATATTTATAAAAAATAAAAAATCATATTTCTATTAAGATTATTTTTTTAAATAGTATTTTTATATTTCAACAATAATCACTTTTATTTTTTAAATGAATTCATGTTTTATAAAATTTAAATTAAAAATTTGAGTAAATGATCATGTTTTAGGTGTTTCTAAGGCATTTCATGAATTAATATATAATGTGATATTCTCAAATAATGATATTGAAAATTCAAATTATAGTTAGGTTATATTCATCTAGTTTTTATTTTTTTCTAACCCTGTTCATACTATGAATGTTTGTTTTGTGAATACCTTATAGTCATGACGATCTAGAGTTTAATGATGAGGGAATTATCTTATGGAATGTGATAAAGTGGTGTGTGTTAAAATAATATGGATATATTTATTAATAAAAACCCAGGATATGTGGACATAAATACATGAATATATGAAATTGATATTAGAATCGTTAAGTTATTAATCCATGTGATGACTAATATTTATTTTATATGATATTGATGGATGTTATTTTTTTGATCCAATATTACTAAAATGATCATTTTTATGGAGTTTTATAGAAATTAAATATCATCTACTCATCCATTTTTATTAATATTGTTTCTGGTTTTAATTATTATTTAGTTAAATTATTCTATTTTTTTGTTTACTGTATATTTAAAAATTCCCTATCAAAGATTTGTCTTCAAGGTTTTTATCCTAATAATAATTATGGTTAGGTTGTGGTTGGAATGAAAATTCAATTGTAATGTGACTCATAAAAATTTTATTTGCGAAATAACTATGTAAATGTCTGTTCATTTCATAATATCTTGTGGTATATCCTTCATTATATGATAATACAAATTGATAAAAAAGGAAAATCCCTAATAGGTTTATCAATCCCTATTAATAGTAATTCTAACAGTTAATACTACTCTAATCACAATTTATAGATTACTGTAGAGTGGATTAAGATATTAGTGATTCAAAAAACAATAAAACATCATTGTGTTCATTTATTTTCCCCCAATTTTTTTTCAAATATATTCACTCTTTATTAATCTCATAATTATTATTTCATTTAATTTATAAAAATTACAATTTAACCCCACTTGTCCATCCATCCACCTCACTAGGACCTAAATATTTTGGTCCTAAAAAATGGGATTCTTAATGATTTTTTAGATAATTTTTTTTCCCTGATGTGAAAAATTAGTATAAATTCTTATAGCATTCAATGGATTTGGTTGGAAAATATTGTCAAATTATATTTTTTGATAAACATTATTGTAGGCATATATGTCCAAGAAAAAAATTGTTTTATTTATTTTTTGATTTTTCATTATTGAATCACATAAAACCACTTCATTTAAGGGTAATATATTATGTACACAGGAAGGTTTAGATAGAAGTAAATATATAAAAATATCAATCATTAATTTTGGGCCATCATCTAAAATTATTTTTAATTTCATATGGTCAATTTGGATACTCTAATAGGAAATTATGCTACATAATTAATTTAGGAGAACCTAGATATAAATTTCCTATATTTTTCATTAAGTAGAAATATTTACTTCAATATTTTCTATGTAACCATAAATTGGAAAACTATATGAATTTAAAATCCACCCATGTTATTATTGATAAATTTCATAGAAAGATTATTTTTCATTGACATGGTTGAGTTTAAAAATTTTCTAATGAATGATAAAAATAAAATCAAAAAAATTTAAAAAATATTCACTAAATATTTAAACCATAATTTTTTACATGAGTAAACTAAAAAGAATGAATTTATTACTAAAATAATTCATTAATACCCACTAAAAAGAAGTTACTCAAAAAATATATATAAGGGAAGAAATTATGGATTTAATTAATTATTAAATGGATGAACTACTATGATAACTTCAAAAAATTATTAGGCATTAAAGAATAATAATGGTTGATTATAAGTCAAAAGGAAAGGTATAACATTAAAATCAAATATTAATGTGTCTTCTAATTCATATTATTCAATGTTGAATTTAAGAGTGAATTATAAACAACCATTAACAATGGTGTGTATTAGTACAATAAAGGAAATATATGTTCAAATAAGTACCACAGAAGTTATTATCAAAATGATAAATTAAAGGGATGAAAAATAAGAAATAGTTGTAAATAAAATATCCCATAATTAAGAATAGATTATTCTACGATATGGGTTTATATTACATCAAATGGTCTAAAATTGAAATTCAAATGGAAATATATTCAATATGAGGAGTTAAATCATGTGTATCATGATTTTTAGAGTATTAGAGAGGAGTCAGACTCAGGTAGTGATGATTATAATTTTGGATGAAATTATCCAACTTTTGGTTTATGGTAACAACCAAAAATAATATAAACACTGATTTTTATTATATTTGATTTTTTGAGTATGATATTGAAATTGAAATTAAGGAATAAACTATGAAAATTGAAATTTTCACAGGGATATTTTGAGAATCGTTGAATATTAAAGTGATTTAAAAATATTGAATAATTATATTAATAAATAAAATGAGAAATTTAATTGTTATACTTTTTGAATTACACATTAGAAAAGGGTTTCATAATATGATATAATAGTGTTTAATGACAAAAATTAGTTAATTAAATACTTAATTTAAAATTTTGATGAAAATCATGATATGAGAATTATAATAACTTGTTAATTAAAGGGAGTATATCAAGATATACAATCCTTAAATGTTATTTGAAAGATAATTAGGTAAAAAGGATATTTATGTTTTACTCAATAAGTAGTGTGTACAAACAATTCTAATTTAAGGTTATTATCTTCTAGATTTCATTAAAAACATTTATGGAATTTGTATGGGTGCTTTATAGTTTTATAGCTAATACAGTTCGACCTAAATTAAGTTGGTTATGGGAATAATTTTCTATATAATCTGTTTTATAAAAACCAGGCATACAAAGTAATATTGATATGTGGTATATAGAAAATGGGTGTTTGAAGAACATTATAAGTTATAATAATACATTTTTTATTTTAATTAATATGAAGGGGACACTTGTCTTTTGGTGATAACTCGAAATGAATGGTTATTGTTTTATATAATTATGAATTTCCATATCTATTATAATTATAATTTATTATATATAAAGGTATTAAATAATAATTTATTTAGAATATCATAGCTTCGCGATGAAAGAATGAGTGCATTGGTTAAAAGAAATCAATGTGTTTTTAATAAATAATACTATTTCAATTTATTATAAAGTTAATGAAAATATATAATAATAGAATTTATAAATTTATTTTATTAAAATGTATTTTGTCTAGATAATGTAATATGAGATCATATTAATTAGAAAAAACATTTGGGACATTATCATATTATATAATTGTTCAGGTTAGAAAAACATGCATAGGTTCTAGAACATAAAATATTCAAATCAATTAAGTATTTTTATTATGATTCTTGTTCAATGGGTAGTCATCACAAAGAGATATTTTGAAAAGTAAATAATTTTTAGAAATATAATTTTTTTAAAATATCATATTGATTTGTTTACACCCATAAGAAATGGTTGTTTATTTAGTAATAGGTTTTTTATATAGTTTTAAATGACTATAAATTAATCAGTTAGAATAATTTCCATCTCATAAATGTTAAACCATAAACCTTAATATTATCATTTTAAACAGTTGAAAAATGAAAAGGATCATATAATTATTCCAATTAGAATTTATAAGGGCGTATAATTATTTAAAATTAAATTTAATAAATTATTTAAAAATAAAGGTTATATAAATAAATATTCTTCCCCTTTAGAAACATAATAAAATATTTTTTCCATATTGTAAAATGAGTTAATTTTTGATGAAATAACATATAATAAATGATTTAAATTTATTTAAATATTATTGGGATTAATTATATAATAATTATTTTTATGTGATAAATTTTTTATATTATACCCATTTATGTAACACATTATGAAAAAAATAATGAAAGTAAAACCAATTTTTGATATATTATTTTTTTGGTTAAAGACATTATATTGGAAACACAATTGATGGTTTGAAAATTTTGATGCTAAAAGTAATGATGTTAATTTTTAAGTATATTAAAAAATATTATATATTATTGGGTTTCTAATAAGATAACCTTTCCAATAGTGGAATCTATTCATTAAATGTTCAATGAAAATAATGAAAAATAAACTGCAGATTGAGATAAAGTGGATAGAGAATCTACTGAATTAAATTTTAATGAATTTAAATTTTAAAAAATTTATTGAGAAAAAGATTCATGGGAGAGAAAATCCTTTAAATATTATTATTTTATTTCTAAAAATCATACATTTCTTTTTATATAAAATATTGTTTGGATATTTTTGATATTGAATAAATAATAAAATATTAGTTTCGAATATTTTTTCAAATTCTTCTATTATTGTAAATTTTGTGGCTATTAATGTTAAAGATGCATTTAATGATAAAAATTTTATAAATTATAATAATTTTTGACATAATTAAATTGAATGAAATATGTTTGTAATTTGTTTTTTTACCTAAATATAAATCAACAAATGCATTGAAATGAATTTCTCAAAATAAAATTGATGTGATTGGTAATATTGTATGAAATAAGGCATGATTAGTTTCCAAAGTATATATAAAAGAATATGGTAATGATTTTTTAGATTCACTAACTCTAGTTACTATGAGATACTCTGTTATAATTCAATTAGGGTTTCTATGATATAAAAAATTTATATTGTTTTAATTGGATGTAAAAACACCATTTTTAGATGGAGTACTTTTCGAAGTTGTTTCTGTTAAGAAATCAATTCGGTTATAAATGATTAATATCTAAATAATTCATATAGAATATGTAAACCATTTTATAGTATAAATCAATATACAATTGAATGGTATGATAGACTAACTATATTATTATTTTTTAATTTATTTTAAAAAAGCAATGAATAATAAAAATTTATTTTTAATGAATGTTTATAATGATATTTTAACTATATAAATATATGTTTATAATATTGTTTCTTTCTTTATATATATTATAAATTTTAATGAATTTTGGAGATTTATGTTGAATATATTTATTATTTGTTTATGGGTGAATAAAAAATATTCATTTTCATTAAACTTTTACCAAAAAATTATTGCCTTTTCTATAAATCAATGTAAATATTCTAATGATTTGGGTAATAAAAATAGTGTTCATTCTTAAAATACTATTTTATATCTAATAATATAAAATTATAATCTATTTGTAGAAAAATATTGAAAATAAATTATTGATAAAATTTATAGATGAATGTTTTTATGATTACTTTTTTTCATGTATCATGGAACATCATTATGATTGCAATCAAAATTTTTGAAATATATTTGTTAAATAACAAATGAAAGTAAATTGAAGGCATTAAAATAGTAATTATATATGTTAGTGGAGCACGTTACATTGGTTTTTTTCTAATCTAAATTGAATCAAATTGTTGTCATGTTATTACTCTGATTTTGGTGATTGCAGAACTGACAGAAATTAATGTCAGGTCTGTATCACATACTCGGTAAATGACTTACATCATAGAGAATGAAATAGAAATATTTGGTTTCATTATCCATATCTATAAATTATTACTTTCCAAGAAATACTTTTTCTCTCAAATTAATTTGATAAAAAGTCTCTATAATATTTAATTATTAATATAGAAAATATTTCAATATAATCACGAAAATCATAATCTATTTCAATATGTAAATTACATTATAGTGTTCTATGTAAAAAAATATATGACAAAATCATTTTTAAGGGATCATTTTAAAAGGGGGATATATTCCAAGAATTTTTTCAAATAGATAATCAACTAGCACATATATTTAATCGACTAATAGATTCTTGGAGGATTGATTATTTATTCTTTGAACAAGGTTTTATAGATATAAAGAATATGTGACCTTGAAATTGTTTTTTTTTACAATTCAAAAATTTGTGTTATAAAATAGTTTATTAATGGAGATTTAACATTATATATTCTTTTTAAATATCATAATAATTCATGTTTCTTATTTGGATTGAAATATTTTATTATTATTTTAGAGGGTTAATAAAATATTCTTTTTCACTTTATATTGTTATTTATTATATGTATTCAAAAAAGGGAAAATAATTTTGAGTTTTTTAATCCATTTTTTGGGTAGGGTTTTTCAATTTATAGAAGGTTCAAATTTACTATTTGAGAGTTTATTTTTTAATTGGGTTTTATTTGTTATAGTAATTTGAAAAACTAAATATAGTTTCCTTTAATTTTTTTAAATAAAAATTATTTTTATTTTTAATAATTAACTATATAAAATTGTATTAATTATATTCATCATTAATTTATATTTTTCATATATTATATTTTTTAGTTTATAGTTTTATTTTATTTTAACTTTTTATTACCCTTTAGTAATAATATATTATTGTTATGTACACTTCATAAACAATTAATTAAAATTATATAAGTCCAATTTTAACTTTGTTGTTGAAAACTGCCATATCTGGATTACCCTTAATTGAGTATTAAAACATATTATGTACTTCTACTAAAATATTTTAATGTTGTGGTTACTCTTACATAAGAATGAGTGTACTTATACAAAAGTATTAGAAGAATAATTTTACCCCTATCTAACTATCTATTAGGATTATGTGGGATTTATAATATTTGGAGAACCCCTAAAAATCCTTGGTGTTATCATTACAAATTTTTCTAACCATTTAGTATAATTATTTTTACATTTATAGTGGAATTATATATTTTGTGATATATCATTACATAAGTTTTGGGTAATCTCGATATAGGACTAATAAAAATCTCTTTCAAATACTACACATTGCTTTTGAAATATAGTCAAACCTTATACAATGCTTCTAAAATATAGTTTAACAAAATATAATTTTCAAACTACCCTCACTAAACTAATATTTGTTACCTTTTCATATGTATTCTACATAGATTTATGTAGCACAATTTTAAAACATACATAATGTTTCTGAAGTTCATTTTGTGATAAATCTTACTATTAATTCTTCACAATAACTTCCCGCCCCAGGTCTCACACCTCACTACCCCAAGCTAGATCTCCACATGTCCTTAGAAATGCCTCCTGATATTTTAGAGGCTTCTGACAATAAGTGAGGGGATATTTTTGTTCATGGGGATACTATACCCTTTCTCATAATATTAATACAAAATTGGAAATAAATAACAATAATAAACTGAATTAAAAATTATATAATCATAATCAGAACTATACTAGTTTCTCAACATGAAGAAAACTAAAAATAAAATATCAGAACTGACAAGTCCATAGGAAATGCCAAAGTATGTTCCATGTGCCAACTGGAGACGTGAATGTAAAGAGACTAAAACTCCAAATAAGTTACCAACCCTGGTCAAGTACCCACATCCATGATCCATCCCCAAATAATACTTCTAACATAAAGATTTTTCCATTAAGTAGTATGACAAGTTAGGAAATTATATTCTTGTACCGACCAGGTATCGCACTTAGGATGTGAGTATAACATAATTGGTCACCTCCAATGGATTCTAAAAAAATATCCATTAAATAATATTGTATGTATTTATATAAATAATGAAACATAATGTATAAGATAAATGTTGTCACATCAATTATTCTTCATTGTACTACAAAACCCCTTGGTTCATAAGGATACTCAAACCTCCATTCCTACTTCGGCCGAACCCAGAGTCGAAATTATCCCCAAGGGATATGATGTCCTAGAATTAAACTTTTACCTTTCTATATCTAATTTAATATCTCAAAATGATAATGTTACTTTTCAAGATTACATTCCATATCTCAAAATACCACTATTGCCATTCTAGAACTCAATTCACACATGAATTCCATTTCTTCCATTCATCATCACAGTCACATGTGGAAAAAAATTAATTAATTAAATAATTAATTAATTACATCAAGTTCATTAATTAGTTAAAAAATAAAATACTCATCAAAATATTATTAACTAACACAAAAATTAATTAATAATATCAATCTCATTAATTAACTAAATTATTATTTAATCATATTAATCTCACTAACTCAATGGTTAATTAATCATCCCAATCTCAATTATAATTCCACATTTAGTTAATCATGTCAATTTCATTACTAATTCAATAATTTTTATATCATCTCAATATCACAACTAATTAAAAATAATCAATCATCTCAGTTCCCCAAATTAATTACCCAAATATTTAATCTTATCTATCTTATTGATTAATTAACCAATTTATTAATCACTATCAATAAACTAATTGTCCCATAATTAATTGAATAAATAATTTTTTATATCAATAGTCTCAAAATCCCATAAATAATTTATATAATTAATTAATAAAAATCTACCAATTAAATGTCCCATCAATCCACATTAATTATTTCACCATTTAATTAATCTAATTCAATTAACTACATTATAAAAACAATCCCAATTTATTAATTCACCAATTAATTAAAAAAACCCATTCACATAAAATGACACAACAATCTCTATTAATTAAATATATAATTAAATAATCTAAATCATAATATATTATTAACACTACCAACCCAATTAATTAATTCACCAATTAATTAGTGAAAATATTTTCCATTAATCAATTTCATAATTAATAACAATCAGTCCCTCCAATTATTTCACCAATTAATTTTTCACATCAGTAACATTATTTATTAAAATAATTAAATAATTAAATTACTTCAATTAGTTATTTAATAAATTAATTAAGAACATAAATCTCATTATTTAATTTGGAAAATAAAGAATCACTTTACATCAATTAATTAATAAATTAATTAATTAATTAATCCCTTCAATACAATTTTTAATTTAGAATATAAATAATCATATTACATCCATTAATATATTATTAACATTACTCCCATTATTTAATTCAATAATTAAATAATCACATTACTATAGTTAATTGATTAATAAATTAATTAATCCAATAAACGCCATTATTATATTAAATAATTAAATAATTGAATTTAATAAATTAATTAATTCTCCAATACATTAATCTAATAAATCACGTTTTTAATTTAATAATTAAATAATCACACTACAAAAAATTAATTAATTAATAAAATCTATTATCGTAAAAATCATTAGAGTTAATTCATCACTTAGTTATTTCTACTGAATCAATTCAATAACCCAAATTAATTCATCAATTGATTTTTCCATATCAATTAATTAAATGTGAAAAACTATCTAATCTATTAATTATCCAATCTCAATAAATTCAATATCCCAAATTAATTCTTCTCTTCATATTTATATCTCAATCAATTATATATACCAAATTAACTCATTACCTAATTGTTCTATCTCACTCAATTCAATACCACCAGTTAATTTTTAGAATAATTATTCTATCAAAATCAATTCAATATCACCATATTATTCATTAATTAAATTTTCTATCTCAATCTATTCAATATCACTAATTAATTGCTCAATTAAGTGTTCCATCTTATTCAATTTGATTTTGTTATATTTAATTCAACAATTAATTATATTAATTAAACAATTAAATGTATGTATAAAAAATTTAAAAATTAATTTCCGAATTCCTACAATAATAATATTACTGATATAAAATTTTTCTGAATTAATGAATTCACCAAATTAATGAATTCAAGAAAGATCAAAAATTATAAATTAACTAATAAAAATTATCTAATTCCATGCACATGATTTCAATCCAGACATTTGGATTGGAATTATATACCACTTTCTAAATTAGTTGAAAAATATTCACCCAATGGAAATACAAAAATTTAATAGGCATAATGTCAAAGAATGATTTCCTAATCCATAACCCTAAATTAGTTTATATACTATAAAGATCCTTTGATTCTAGATCTAGATACGGATTACTAGATTTAAATATATTCAAAAGAGGAAGAACGACCCCTTAATGTATGGGATAAAAAGAGAAGAGGAATGAGAAAGAAATCGGGATAGGGTACACATTCTAGGATGGATACCGATCTTCGATTTGAGTTTTACATCAAGGATAAGGGATATTAGATGACCTTGGAATCCCTTTGATGGGATCTATAGTCAAAAAATAGGTTTTGGGTCATGCTAGGATGTTGGAGGGTATAAGATAGGTTCTCAGATAGATTTAAATAGTTTTTTTAGAAATAAGATATCTTATGCAGTGTTTTCTACCAAGGATGAACGGTTTCTCCAAACCATGTACCTTAACATTGTTTCTCTTCTAGGGGGTTCACCAGTTCTTCTAAGTGGGCACCTGACTAGACAAACTATGTTCCATCCACAAATAACACAATTGTATAGTGTTTTACAGTTTTCTTGGTTAGGGAAGATAGTTTTGGAAAACAATGTGTCACTATTACACATATTATTTCATTCCAAAACAACATGTTTTCAACCAAAAACTCCATACAATTTTTCTCATTCCAAAAGTACTCAAAACAAGAAAATGTGTACCTGAAAACTAACCAAATGAGTCTCCAGAAAAATTCATGTTTATACAATGTCCCCACCATGGAACATCTCATCCTTATGTTGAACACCCATGAATCTATATTATCTAAAGTCAAAAGATTAGGGAACTAGTCTTTCTTATCCCTTTCTCTCTCCAATGATTCTATATAAACCTGTCCATTTTTTCAAAATACAAAAACAATCATAATGATATTTCCCCATAATGAGTTCCTAATTCTAATCCAATAAATGTATCATATAATCTTCGAAGGATGTATCAGGATCAGGCACAATTTCCACAACATACACGATGTGTTTCCAAACACAATGTTCCTAGAATCCTCAAAAAACCCTCTAAATTATGTCAATTATACTTTCCCTCAAAACTACTAGGTCAGGATGCACATTCACAACATCTAAGGCCCCAAGACATTTCATTTTGAATTTAAACAATATCTAAAAATGTTTCTCATTGATAAACAGTCGATGGTGTACCTCCCAATATCCATTAAAACATCTAACGATTCAGATGTGTAACATATAAGAGTCCCTTAATCCAACTAAAACACCTTCTTGTAGCTTGGTGTAAACTTATAGATTTCGTAGTATACATAGGATGATTTTAAGGTAGGGTAAATGTTCATCACTAATTAAAATATACTAATAGGTATATATAGGATAACTCAATTAAAACCCTCCATTTCTGATGTCACCTCTTATTATAAAAATATTAATTTTGTTAAATGTCATGGGATTTCGTACCCGTCAACAACTCAACATGCTAATCCAAAACCATACGTTGCACCACAGAACCGAAAACGGGTTGTCAAATTCGATCATTCTCACTACCCAAACCACCCACATCAAGGGAAAAATAAAAAATAGGAAAGTTTCTCATTTCACAACATTAACACACTTAACAAGAGGAATTTACACAAAACTATAACAAGTATTGCACCCTTTACCCCATCACATGGTCCTAACAGAGGTGTGAACACTACCCTTAACCATCATAAATCTATGTTGAGGTTAACAATCATAAATAATTTTTATTTTCCCAGTTTCAATCTAAGAACCCCTTTTTCTCATATTGTTTAATTTTTACCACATTAAATGTTATATTAGGCACCTCTTCATTTCATTTTCACAAGAAAGTAATGTCATTTCAAGTTCAATAACATACCCTAAACCCATTTTCTAGTGAATTCCTAAAATAATGCCTGTCACAATAATCCTAAGTTCCTAGAATGAAACATGAAAACTCAATACTCATGTCTTAGCAGGATATGAGTGAAATATCAACAAACATATGTAACAAAAATCATATCACACCAAATGTAAGTCACCCATGGTGAAATAATATTCAATTATAATAGAAAATAAAAATAACAACCATACCAACCTAGGAACATTAGATCACTATTGTACATGCTTAGATAATCCCCTACTTGATATCATAACCAAGACCCAAATATTACTATTCTATGGAATACCTTTCAAAAAATAGTATGAAAACAAAAAATAATTTATAACTGGGATATGATTCGACTTTTTAATATAATTGCCTGGATTCAATACCCTAGTGCCTTGACCTAGTTCTCAAATGACATCAAACACACCTCCCCATACACGAGAGGCATCAAACTAGATGTGACGGTCAATTATCGATCATCGTGGACTATAACATTTTTTCATCAGAGTGGTATGCCAATTGAAAAAAAACAATAATTAAATGAATAACTAAATGATATAATATTAACCAAAACAATACCAATATCACAAGATAACCAAAACTATAAACACAATATCAAAAATCAAGAGTAGTTATTACATGATAAAGTATGTTTTAAGTATCAAATGTATACTCGAATATAATGACACTGAAAAATCCATAGTGGGTCCTAAACCATTTCATCTTCCCTCTTCTAAGCTCCATCACCAAATAAGTTTTCTATCAAATGGCCTTTTCCATAAACATATCTTACAATCATGAAAATCTATTCAGCTACCAATTTTGTAGCATGGCTAGGGTGTCAGTACATCACAGTAGGCCACCACCAAGGACATAGAAATCAGTATCAAGTAAATAATAGGGTGTATAGTTGAATAAATAAATAAACACACTATATAAGAAAAAAGCTATCACATTATCTGTTATTCTATATTTAACCACATAAACTCTAAGTTCCTGAGGACACCAATACCACAACACCAGCATCGATTTGCATCATATTCTAAAATATCCCCAAGGGATATCATACACTTTTCAATTGTTACCATTTGTTATTTTACATCATATCTCACAATTCCATTGTTATCATTATAGATTACATGTTATATCTAAAAATGTCACTATTACCATAATAGATCTCAATTAAAACATGAATTCATTTATTATCATTCATCATCTCATTGAGATATCACAACAACCGATTAATTAATTCAACAAGTAATAAATATCATTAATTCCTTCAATTAATTATACAATAAATAAATCACCTCAATCTTATTAGTGAACTCAATAATTAGTTAACCATATAAATATAATTAATTAAATCAACAACTACATATTCATTTCAATCTCATTAATTAACACAAAAATTAATTAATCATATCATTATCATTACTAAATCAATAATTAGTTAATCATGTCAATGTGTTTACTAATTCAAAAATTAGTTAATCATCTCAATGTCTTTACTAATTAAAGAATTTGATATCCATCTCAATCTCATTACTAATATAATAATTAGTCAATCATATTAATCCCCTTAATTAATTCCTCAATTAATTAAGCATATCAATCCCATTAATTAATTCACCAATTAAATAATCAATATCTAAAATAAACAATAGTACACAATTAATTCATGAATTAATTTTTCAAACCAACAATATCATATTCTAATAAATAAATAAAGTAATTAATTCAGAATATATCAATTCAATATCCCAAAAATAAACAATAAATAATTCACAAATTAATTAATCGATTTAATTCAGTTTTATCATCACAACAATCCACATTAATTGATTCACCAATTAAAAAATCTAACTCATTCAATTTCCTTAACACAACAATCTGTATTAATTATTTTGTTAAATAATTAATATAAATCATTATTTTAAATTAACAAAACAATCCCTATTAACTAATTTTCATATTTATTGATCCCAAGAATTTAGATTAATTAATTCTACAATTAATTAATGACATTCAATCCCCTGCATTATTTCACACACTATTAGTTTCTAACAATCCCAATATTTAATTAAAATTGAATATTCACATTAACTCCATAAATTAATACATTAATTAATTAATCCCATCATTCCCATTATTTAAATAAAAAATTCACATTACATCCATTAATTAATTCTTCAATAAATTAATCTCAAAAATCCCACTAATTAATTAAATAATTAAATAACCACATTACATCAATTAATTAATTCATAAAATTAACTAATACCATCATTCACATTATTTAATTCAATAATTAAATAATCAAATTAATTCCATAATTAATTGATCTGGTCATTCGCATTATTTAACTCATCAATTAAATAATTTCATTACTTTGACTACTTAATTCATCAATTAATTATTCCAATCAATCATATAATTTAATTAAATAATTTAACAATCACATTATATCTATTAATTAATTCATCAATTAGTTAATCTCATAAAAACAATTATTTAATTCAACTACTATATAATCACATTTCTTCCAATAATTATTTCATTAATTAACTGACCCAAAAAATATCACAAAAAAATCCCATAATTAATCCATCTATTAATTATTCTAACTCAATTAGCTTAATAGTGATAATTAATTCATCAATTTACTGTTCCTTCTTAATTAATTAAATATAAATAAGTAATTCAATAATTAATTTTTCTATCTCAATAAATTCATTATCCACAATTAATTCTTCAATTAATTTTTGTGTCTCAATCAACTCAATATCCAAAATTAAATCTTCAATTAATTGTTTTATCTCACTCAGTTCAATATTAATAATTTATTAAAAAAATTAATTATTTAATTGTAATTAATTCAATATCACCATTTCGTTTTATAATAAATAATAAATCTCTGTCAATTAAATATCTTCGATTAATTTATTGATTAATTCTTCAATTATAATCAATTCAATATCTGTATATTTAATTTATCAATTATTTATCATAATTAATAAATCCAATATCCATATAATTAATGTAATAATTAATTGATCAAGATTTATGATCTCAATATCTATACTTTCACATTTCCATCAATTATTTAATTTTTAAAAATTAATTAATTCAATCAACAACACGATTTCTAAAAATATTGAAAAAATTCAACAATTACAAAAACATAATTTCAATCAAGACATTTGGATTTCAATTATAGGAAAACTACCTCAATTTTTTCATAATCAACCTCCCACTAAAAATCCTATAATTCAGGCGGAACAATGATATAGAATGATATCCCAATTTAAAAACATAAATCAATATCAAACAAATCAATATCCCTCAATTCGAGATCTATATCCATAATCCAAGATCTAGATCAATGTAAAATAATATGATCATTCCCTACTATTGTGGGTGATGAAATGAATAGAAATGGGAATCAAAGCTGTATTTGATTCACATGATGGTAGGGGTAAAGATTGTCGATATAGGCTTTGAATATTAAATAAAAGAGGTCGTATGGCCTTACAGTCCCACCATAAGGCTCTATAATAAATAGAAATTAGTTATGGGTCAAGATAGGGTGTTTGGGGTTATATTAAAGAGGATTGAAAAAAATTATAATCTTTGGGGGATTGAAATTTTTTATGTCGGGTTAACTACTTAGGGCTGATGGTTTCTCGAAACAATGTTCCATAAAAGTGTGACTCTTATTCAGTGACTCACTTTTTCTCTTAAGAGGTTGCATGGTAAGATAAACCATTCCTTATCCATGAAAATCTTCCCTATTCAGGGTTTTATGGTTTCTTATGACTGGGTAATGGTTTGGGAAAACCGTGCATCAACTGTTCATTTTTCGATTTCCTTACAAAACAACCAATTTCCACCCAAAAACTACCCATGAATTTTTCCTATCAAAAAGTACTCAAAATGATAAAAAAATATTACCTGAAAACAAGCCTATGGAATCTACATAAAAAATCCGTTTCTTACACTGATGCATTAGAAGAAATACCCAGCACGTTAATTGGACTTATCTATCATAGTCGACGATTTTATGACATGATATCATTACCACATTGGTGATAAAATCACATTTCTATAGATCATAATATACTGAATCTTATTTTATCAAAAAGAGATTTGAATTTGGGAAAAAACTATTGTTGGAGTATCTCCAACTTATCAACATTGAAATTATGTATACATTATATGAAGTCTTTTTGATTGTTGATTAACTAAAAATAAAGACATATGATCAATTAGAAAAATCATATTTAGATCAGTGGTAGTTGATTTTAAAGATAGCTAACATGTATTGAATTGTGAAGACTCAGGTAATGTTGTTTTTTTAAAGTTTGGTTTTCTCTTGACTCACTAAGGATATTTAAATAGGTATAAACATTCGATGCATAAAGTGATTTTAGGTGGTAAAAACCTAATTTTAGGGAGAAAATTGAGGGATCTAATATGTATTGGAGATAATTTTTTAGTTTTTGAGAAACAATGGTCACACCTATGGATTCACATTAACAAATTCTCTATTATTAACACCATCTGAGATGTGTAGTTTATCTGAGAATACATAATATTTATATTTCCAGGAAAGAACAGTTTTTGTTTATCAGAATAAAAATGAATTTGAATGAGTTTGTTTCGTGATGATGTTTATATTAACAAGTAAAGGAATACAATCAATGAAAAGTTAACAAGCCTTAATACATATGTATCTTATTAGGAATTTTATTGGTGTTGTTATTTCTCTCTACTTATTTAGGTGGAAACATGTGAGAGTTCACTAGTTGGGATGATCCTTCTCTAATATATATGAGATATGATTCAGTTGACTTGGAAGAGAATGGAGATAGCTCAATGTTTTTAATAATCATATGTGTATCATTTTTTACAGTTGTTTTCATTCAAGGTGAGTAATCTTGTGTTCTTAAGAATCTCACAAAAGCTTGGGCATTAATGATTTCGAATGTACGGATAGTTGCCTATTATATACATAATCCCTTTTGAAATGATTTTATTTGTTGATGGGGTGGAATATAATATAGATTTAGGCCATGGTTAAGTGTATTTCATAATGTGTTTCATTTATCTTAGTTCAAAAATTATCATCTTGAATATGAGATGGTGATTCTATGGTATCACATTTTCCATGAGTAAAATGATTTTTTATTTCATATCTGAGTGAACATTATCAATATAAAAGACAATGAATTTTATCGTAAATTCATTTTTCTAGTGTGGGTTTTCTGTCAATATAGTCACATTAAGAGAGAGACATTTGATCAAGTGGAAGACATATACAATTAGTTGCTAAAACTCTCTTAAGATAGTAGTGGTTTCAACATTTTGATGATGGAAATGCTAATTATGAGAGATTGTAAAATCCCTATTTTAAATTATGTAACCATTTAATTATATATTTTAACATTATATTTTAATAGGGTGAATTTTGGGAGGGTTTCGATGATATGTTGTGTGTTTTTGGGGAGGTTATGGAGGTCGATGTTTCAAACCTGGTTAATATAAATGTGAAACACCATTTGGAAATTGTGCAACAACATTTGGAAACTGTGAAATGGTTGAAAGAAGACACTAGGTAGGCGCATAGAAAGACGCATGGTTTTGAAAAATGATATGACCATCTAGAAGTAACCATGTAAATGGTAACGGAGGAAAACACTTTGTTTTTCAACTATTTTTCTATCCATGCAGTCCAACCCTATAACGGATGTTTGGAAAAATAATTTCGCATGAGGTTAGCACACAGTTATTTCAACAGTTTGGGCCACCCCTGAAAAATAAATGTCAGATCCATAAAGTGTATATCACTTTATTTTACCCCCAACCCAATAATTTTTCATCCATTTTTACCCAAACATGGTTTTTCTTCCTCCCAATGTAGGAAAAGACTTACCCCTTCGACGTAGGAGTGATATATTGGAAAATCTTGGTATGTTTAGGGATAGATTACATGATATTTTTTCAGTTTTGTGGTTTTTCTTCTTTTTACTCTTCTTTCCTTTATCGGATTTCTATATATTTTCATATAGGGATATATCTATGATATATGATTCTAATAATGATTATATTTTGATGTGTTTACGATAGGAAATAGGAGATAAGCTGTGTATTTGGAGATTAGACATGGATTTGTTTAATTATTCTTTAATTCTTCATTTTTTACTATATTTTCTAAAGTAGGAAGATATAACATTTTCACCATTTATTAGAACATATTTTATCTATTTAAAATTTATTTAATTAAATTAAATTGATATGTAAATTGATGTGAAAATCTTAGTAGAAACATTGTATAGGGATGGTTTGTCATATTAGGGAAATTGGTTGTTGTAAAAAGTGATTTTTTTGATTATATAAAATTAATGTTTTAAATTACAGGTTTGTTTTGACTCAAGGAATTGGTTTGATTAAAATGATTTCAATAAAAAAATTATTAGAAAGGATAGAATTTTTTTTTACATGGTTTTGGTCTACATAGTTTTGTGTGATTTCATGGTTTCAATATGACCCTGAATAAGGGGCATGTACTATTATTTTTCAAGGGGTGTGAACATAGAAAATGGGTGTCTTCCATTGAGGAACAATGAGATCTTCCTCTTAGTGATAACATGGTATATTGATAATAAATCATTAAATAGTGACCAACTTTTACTATATCATAAATTTGTAGGAGTTTGTTATTTAATCAGAGATTTATCATGACAAAAAGTATTGTAAAATGGGTTAATAACATTTTTTGATAATTTCCTTGAAATTTTTTTGGTTGGAAAATAGTTTGTTATGAAATTCAATGTTTTTATGTAAAATATTAAATTATTTTATATTATTTTAATTATATTATTTTATATATAAATATGGTATCATGTTATGTACAACTAGTTTGAGGTGGGAATTAATTTGGGGAAAACATACATAATTTCATTACTCACCCTTTCTTTGGAACATTGGTGTTCATAAAGATATTGTTTACTTAGACAAAGATAAAGGTAAAGTATTAAACTTCTCTAGTGGATATTTATTATAATCAAGCATGGGTTGTGGAGGTGGATCTTGGAACATGTTCGGATCCATGGATATGTGTCATTGGTGTCCCCTAAAATTTTCGTATTTTCTTTCACTTTGGTAATCAAATTTTTTTATAGTGTTGTTTGTTGTCATTTTCTATTGGTATTAATTTTTATTTTATATATTTTGATATCATTTATTATATACTTATTGTTTGGTTAGGAAATAATTGGTTTTGGTTATTTTATTCTATAGAGATCAAAATTTTCACTTATTTTATTCATTCCCATTACAATTATTTCTATGCTCTAGTGTATTGGTGATGTTGCCTAACACCGAGTAGCATTTCCTCCTCGACTCATTTTATCAACCAGCCAAGATACACTAGTATACAGATAAAATATCTGGTCCTAAAATATCCCTAATGGGTGTTCCCAATGCCCAATGGTCGGAGAATAACACCTAGAATCATATAATATGAATGTGTGTATGAATTTGACAAAAAAATATAATCAATAGATACAAGTTAGTATGAATTTAATGAAACAACACAAGCATAACAATACCCGAAATGAAACTAGTACAAAACCCAATTCTACATCTCAATGTACCAAAAAATGATTGACAACCCATTTCATATTGGATCAAACTCTCCAATACCAAGGATCAATAAGCAGAACGACCTCCAAGTGGTGATTTTACCATGCTCGAACATGGGAGATGATAATATAAAAATTTTTAAAGGCATACTAAGGTTCTGATTTAAATTCATTGTAGGGTATCACCAAGGATTCCATAATAAATGAACATAATTAATTTACCAAAAACATAATTAAATTTTAAGTAATCTAGATTTTTAAAAAAAATTATATGTAAAAAAAATCTGTTTTTACATTTCATTCATGGATTCATTTCTTAACATTGTCTTATACAATAATATTACAAAAAAATTACTTAAATTCATATGGAATGTGTAAAGTAGTATATAAAAAATGGAAAATATATCAATACAATCTCAAGGAACAAGTATTTTCATCCACAAAGAGGCATTACAATTTTAGACTATGGGATCATCATAGACTCAAAGGTGAATCCTTACCATATGGGTAAACACACATCCATTAGAAACTAGTCATGAAGGACTCATCATCGTCCAACTAAGGGTGTGGCCTTTTATAATATGTTTTTTTTGTTATAAATCATCAAAATTGTTATATCCTAATAACTCACTAACTACCTAGGATTTAATGTTCCATATCAAAAAATAATAACTGAAAATTTATTTAAAAACTATTATAAATAAAATTCAACCCTTGTTTCCTTTTGGATACACAATATTATCTTTAAAAACAAATACAATTTTTTTCCCAAATCATGCATTTTCCAACATAAAACCAATGGATTTCTATAAAAATAATTTAAGAAATTTTTTCTAAATACAATTTCAATTAAACTCATTAAAAATAAATTTTAAAATTTAAATTTAATTATATTCCATAATTTTTGTCAAATTCAAAATCACGCACCAAGTCATGGGAATTTGGGGTTTTTTCTCAATTCATAAGAATTGGGGGGTTTCCTCTAATTTCAAGCCAAATTAAGTTATTAATGGAATCCATAGAAAATTTGTTTCTTATAGTTTAATTGAAGTAAAATTAAACAATTAAGAAGTTATACATTAGATTAATTAGTCAAACATAAATGAAATTGCAAATGGATGGTCAGAGGATCACAAACACCACACCTGCAATAGACTACTACAACAAAGAATGTCTAAAATGGAGATCGACATTCAATCCTAGATTTATGATTAAAAAATTATTATTTTTATCCTCCTAGAAGAAAAAATATTTCAAATCCTATGGTGGAGGGAAATAGAGATCTAGATATATAAAACATGAGAAGAACCATTAATAGAAGAATTCAAACATAAATTTCCAAGCTATAATTCACTTCTGGTGGGGTTTAGTGGGGAAACAATCACCTCTACGGAACATCCAACAAATAAGAAAATGTATAAGGGTTATAAATGACCATCAGTAACATAAACCAAGAGTTATGATATTTTAAAATTAGTTTTACATGTAGTAAAATCATGTATTTTTGGTTAGCGGGGAAGGGTGAAACAGGTAGAAAAACTATGCACCCTAACAGTGTGCCCCTTCAAATCGATTGTTTTATTTATCCTTAGTGGGTGCATGTTTTTTCAAAACATGCACACCCTCTCTATCTTTGTTTTCATGGTTGTCACTACTAGGGTAAACAGTTTGTAAAAATCATCCACCAACCGTGTACAACATAATATCCCTATGAATTTTCCAAATTTTTAACCAAAAAATACATAAAAAATGTAACCAATAAATGATCTAAATAGTGGTTTAGGATTAACTAAGAACAACAAAAGGTTGTTATAATATCCCAACAAAAGAAACTTTATGACCCTATAAATCCTAACAAGAAGCTTCTAAGTCAGAACACGAGGCTACACCTCTCTCATCAATGTCTCTCTCTCTCCATCTCATGAGACTTATAATTGTGATTCTTTAAATCATCAACCAAAGTTATATACCTCTAATGATGTTCCACAGTCTCAAAATCTATTATAATAATAGGATGATTTTACATGGATAAATTAGGTTCATGATCAAGATCACTCCTTGTAACATGAGATGTGTTAGATAAATACTTTCAGAGCTTAGATACAAGGAATACATAATGTATTGATGATATATATGGAGGAAGTGATAAATGGTAAGAATTTTTCCACACTATCTCCACAACCTCAAATGGTCAGAAAAAATGAGGAGAATGTTTCACGTTCATCCCATGCAATCAATGACCCAAATGGAGTGAGAATTTCCATAACACTAGGTCAGAAAATTAAAATTACAATTGTCTATAGTGATGATCCAAATAATACATATACCAAATATATGCCATAAATATTACCCGAATAATCATATGAATATTTTCTAACATATATTATACCAATCATGTCCTAATCAAAGAACATTCACAAATCAATGAGAAACACAATAGAAATTTACAAGGAAACCTATAAAATACTCAAAAGGAACCATTCTGGATGTAGACAAGAAACTATTGTTATAAGAAAATTAACCTAGACATAAGTTTTAATCCCAAGCCTCAGGAAAGTTCAGTACATAGTCTTAAAGCATATACTCATGAATAAAAACACTTCATTCATTCTGGCCATCAATCTGCAGATGGTATGTCATATTCAAATGGACATATGATCCTAGTGCCTCTGGAATGATTTTTAAATTAAATAATAAAACTGATTATATTTATCAAATAATATAGAATAAGGGACTCCATTAAAAAATATTTTTCACATTGATATCTGTCAACTCCAAAACTTTGGTTAAAACATGAATGGGTATGATGTGTGAAATTTTAGGTAGCCTATCCATCACAACCTAAATATCATTCTAATTTTTTAATGTATATAGAATTCCAAATAAAATTTTTATAGAGATCTTATGCCATAACCAAGTCAAAAGTAAAATTTTTACAAAGAAAACCAGATATTCTGTAGTGATCGACCTTCACTAGCTAGAATTTAGAATAATGGGAGAAAAAATTAAACATACTCTATCTCAAACTAGTCCTCCCAAATCATTGCATCGTTTCATATAACATCCTCATGGTTACTTGGTGAACATCCCATAAGAAATTATGGAAATAAACCATAAAAACATTTCTAATAGATAACGGTACAAAAATATGATTATAATAATAGATAATTCACTCTACACATAATGACCAATCAATAAAGGTTTCCCCACTATAAACAGGGTTTCTAATATTATAAATATATTCTTGAAGATGATTCTCTTAAAGAACCATTTCAAGAAGACCTTATATTAATATAACACATTACAGGGAATCCTCGACCTCTATATCTAAGACGCAAATGTTCTACTTTGAAATGAGAGCCATCATCTTCCACTCTTCAGTTGATTCTATCAGGTACATGGTTGGATGATTCCTGACCAGAGCACCCAAGATGACATTATCTTTCCCCAATATATAATCTATGTTGAAATAAATGAATTTTAAGTATCCCACCAAATCCATTTTATTGAGATTCACATATTTTTCTAGAGAAGATATAACTCACTATCATGGAGTAATAATAGATGGAAAAATTTATCTGTAAAGTTATCGATGTAAAATAATTATCATATGCATGAATGTTTTGATTTCAATGACGTGGTTCTATAATTCTTCTTCTGTGACTGATTTTAATGATATCCATAATAAGTTCCATGATCACCCTACATAAGAAAACTACCCAAACCTATTCCTTATGTATCATAGAAGACCACATAGCCTGGACTATCCACTCAAAGTGTCAGAACCACAAAATTATTCCATAGATGCTTCAGAAAATCAATATACTTCCATCATATCTCATCCCACGTAAACATTACTATTTTTCAAGTTAGAAAATTCATCAAAGAATCCAATTTTGAGAAGTACCGTACAAAATGGTTATAATTTTCACATAATCCCAAGAAACATAAAATATTGAAAGCTTTTGACAGACTTTCCCATGACATACAAGCCTTCACCGTCTCATGATCAACAAATATTCCATGTTCCGATAATACATTTCCCATAACCATGACTACCCGAATCAAAAAATCACATTTTGATAGCTTTGAATAAAGTCCTTGATTTCTCAACAAATATAGAATTTCTCTCAGATGATGAACATTATCCTCTATAGGAATAGAGTAAACAAGGATTTCATTCTCAAATTGCACCTCAAAAGTATCAAGATACTCGTAGAAGATCCTTTTAATTAAATCCAAAAAGACAATAAGAGAATTTTTTGCACAAAAAAAGAATGATATTGTAGTTATAATGTTTGTACATTTTCAGAAATGTGGTTTTATGGACATAATATTCTTTTATTATCAACTAATGATAACCAAACCAATAATCCATCTTTCAGAGCCACTATACCGCTTTGAACAAGTAAAAAATCATCAGTATGTGGAAGAGGATTCTTGTTCTCTATCATAAATTGATAGAATTTTAAGTAACCAACAAAAAGGTGAAGGTACCCATCATATTTAATTGCAGTTATAATCTACACATTCCAATGTTTCACACTCATGCATATTAATCCATTGTCTAAAAGATCCTAAATTTGAGCCTATAACTCTTTTATTTTAGTTAGTCCCATGTGGTAAGAGGTAATATACACTATTTTTGTACTTGGTAATAAATTAATAGAGAACTCTACCTATCCATATAGTGGAAAACAATAGATTTCGGGAAAAAAAATATTAGGAAACCTGACGACTAGTTGAGGGATATTGACACTCATAGATTCTATCTTAGATTCAAAAGACAACACAGATATCCCTTTCCCTAACTCTGGATAAGTGGGTCTAGATTTACATGACTATGTTTTCCATTCCCCAGGAATTATTATAAAAACCACCTCATCTATAACACATTAGACCCATTGAATATAAAAATTTATATGAGTTTTATCTGAAATGATCCAATACATCCCAAATATGTCCACCAGGGGATTAATTTAAAAAAATAGTAAACACAATGAAATAAAAAAGTCTCATATTAAGAAAAAGCATTAATAACTACAGAGACACTACTCTCTCTCCATTCTATAGGGCAAAATAATATCCATCAAATAAGATAATATATATGTAGGAAAATTAAGAAGATTGAAGGAACATGTTGAAATAATTGAATGAGATTCACCAGTATCAAATAAATCAGCCACTAATGATGAATCTATAGTAATGGAACCACTTAAATCGATAGACTCTTATATGCTTCCTTCATAGACTCATACAAAATGTGAAGAAGATTCTTTATAGATTTCTATGGCTAGAAACCATTTTTTCATGAGGCGTACAATTTCACCATTTTATAAGAGGCATTGATGATCTTGAGGAACTTAATTCAATATAAAATACATGGAATAACTTCTTTAATTGACTTTATCATTCACATGATCCACATATCATGGGAACCATAGTGTTAACCCTCTTACTATGACTACTAATTCCACAACAGTACAAAATCTAACAAATTATTTCAGGAACTGGATGTGGTCTAGACAAACCCGGCTATTAAGAACACCCATGAGAATCAACTCCCTTCCTCTTTCCTTTGAAGAAACTCTATGAATTGTCACTTTTAGAAAAAAAGGGACTCTTGTCAAACCTAACATACCATCAATGTCCATTTCAACAGTCAATACTCTATCCAACACATAAATATAATAAGGTAGTTTTATTAATAAAACCTAATAATAAATATTAGTTAGAAGTCACATATCAAACCATCAGGCCATCATCTTCTCATTTGACATAATCTCAGGTGAAAACTATACAAGCTCAGTAAAGAGATTTTCAGACCCAATCATTGTCTTGTATGAGTACTCTAGTTAGAAAACACAATATCCTTGATCATCACCATCAAAATTGGATAGAAATAACCCGTGAAAATATCATTGAATTCATTCCACTCTAATCCTTCAATATTCATTATTGTCACCATCATGTCCCACTACCACCTAAAAGGTCCCTCTAGAATAAAGGTGTCACATATCCCCTTAATTTATTTAGGTATTTAGATGAACTCAAACCAATGATGAATCATAGGAAACTGTTCCATAGACTTTTGAGGATCATTTGAAACCTGGAACATTGGGGTCATATGGTAATGAAATTAATGAGAATGATTCAATAAAACATCGCTATGAGGTTCCATAGTTATAGTCTAAATGACAACAGGTGTAGATTCCTGCCCCAATTCTTGGATACCATGACCGATAACCTCAACAATATTTGATTCCATGAGAAGAATTTCTAGGTAAGGCTCATCTATATCTTCCTCATGATTCTTATTTTCATGTTTTCTTGCATTAATGATTCTGTGAAACATCATTATATAACATTTAAGACATCATATTTACAGTCAAACATGGAAACAAGGGAAATTAATCACAACTGATAAGAAAAAAAATTTGATTGTAACCTAATAAAAATGAAAATAATGGGAAATACTAGAACTTATCCTCAATATTTCTTTCCCCAATTCACATCTGGTGACATAAGGCTCACTGAGGTGAGGGATAGATTGGAACTCAATTGAAAATACCTCACATGTTCCAAAAAATATCAACAAAACTTCATAATTACCTCAATATAATATTCATAACGTGCACCTTTGATAACATTTTTTCTTGATCCAACGTTTTCAACGTGGGAAAAAAATTTCCACAAACACAACAGATGAAAAAGATACAATTCTGTGTGAGAAAAAGAAAAACTACCAATAGAGAACTCTTATATGAGTCAGACAGCAATAGAAAACCCCAACGTAAATCTCAATGTACAATAAAATTAGACAGATAACCTAGTCACAATGGAAACAAATCCCCAATTCCAAGGATAAACAAACAGAACCATCCCCATGTGTTTTTTTCCCTTAATCTAACATGGAAGAAGATAATATAAAAATCCTAAAGGAATGGGAAGGGTTTGATCACAAAGGACAGTAGGATCTCTTCAAAAATTCCACTAAAAATAAAAATAGAAAATTAACCAAATAGAAATTTCCATTTTATATAAATAGTGATGGAATTAAAAAATTCATATTTAGAACAAATCATGCTTTACATTTAAATGATGTAAAAATTTCTGAACATTGTGGTAAACACATATTTTATATAAAATAGTTTATATAAATTCCCAAGGCATCTGTAAAACACTTTTCATATAATGGAATATATATCAAAACATCAACATGTAAGGAACATGGTCACTTTACAAGAGGTATGATTTTTCCATGATAGAAGATTCTCACACACTCAAAGGTGAATAATGACAATATGTGTATACACACGTCCCATAGATACTGATGAAAGAGGTATCAAAACCATCCCATCCGGGATGTGACCTACTACACAAGGTTTTATTTCGATTCTAAGGATTCAAAAGAGTTTACTCCCAAAAACATTCTAAATAATTAGTCATTCATGTCTTCAAACAATAAAAAATAATAGAAAATTTATTTCAAAATTTTTAAAAATAAAATTCTTCCCATTATTCATTTTATTGGTAAAATTTATATTCAATAATCAATAAACTAGTTTTAATAAAATCATTCATCTTTCTATGAAATAACCATAATGTTTATATCCAAATAATTTTATAACATTTTTTCCAAAATAAAATTTCAAATAAATTCATTCCAAAAAATTTACAATTTTAATTCCATTATTAAAATTTTACAATATTCTATCAATTTCAACAATTCCAAATTACACCTAAATTCATGGGAAATAGGGTATTCCCAAAATTTCATTAAAAATATATTTAACATCTCAATAAACACTAAATATTGTTTTAAAATTTAAATCTAAATCAAATAACATAATTAATATTTTCTAGGATTGATTAATTGTAACATCCCATGCTTCCACGATATGCTCCTCTTTGAATAATACAATATCTTGCATTGTACGCAAATTCGAGTTTTAACATGCCACGACCAACAAAACTAGCCGTTATGCATAGTAATTCCATCTTTTTAAAATTTTATAAATTTAATTTATCAAAATGGGCTTCATTTATTGATTCAAAATATCGAAATTACCTTAGGGTAAATTTTTTTTATTTTTCTGAAAACTTTAAATTTTTTATGAATAGTGAATATCACTACGTTATTGTTTAAAACCAAATTTTTATTTAAATAATTAATATTTTTATTTAAATTTATTTTAAGTCAAAATAAATACATAATTCCAAAATTTGTTCATTTTAATTCATTAAAGTCATTTTATAATATAATTAGATGTATAAAAATTTATTTAATTTTTTAACATCTTTTACCAACCTTCTAGGCACATTAGAAAAATTGAAAAAAATATAATTTTACCGCTTCTGTGAATTGAATTTCAAAAATCCAAGAAACACGGTTGACATTAGTAAGTAATATCTGGTTCAATAGGATGAAATTATTTTTTATGAATAGTAACTTTAGAATTTTATTTACCACGCTTAAAAGTCAATAGGGCAATATAAGGTAAAGATGATATTATAATTACCCTAACACATATCCTAATTCTATTAGATAATTTTTTTAGACCAAAATATACCATAGGAAAAAAAATATGATTCTTTTGGTCTACCTGGGTTAAATTATGACATTTATTATTATTTTATTTTAAGAGGAGTTAAAATTGTTAAATTCAATGTTTAATAACTAAAGAATTTTTAATATATGATTAAACATAAGATAAATTCGTCTATGAATATTCATTATAAATATTAAAAAATTTCCATAATAATTTAACTATATTTATAATTTTTAGACATGAAAAATTATATTTATTTATGACATAATGATGAAGCAGTAATTATCGTATTATGGAAAGACTAAAATAATAGATATTTTAAATGTTAATATAATTCTAAATTGTGACTTTTAATGTATTCCACGAATTTTCTATGTTAATATGATATTTTCGGGTTGATTTGATGTATTTTTTCGACCTAATCATTTTTTTGACTTTCAATAAAACAAATACTAAATAGTGTCAAAATTGACATAAATGTGATTTTTAAACAAATATTTTATTATTAAATGATATAATATTCCTAAAGCTCTTTTGACTGACCAAAGGACTTTTATAATGAGAGATATTTTATTAATTAACCACTTAAGTTTCACATGACATTTTATAGTATGTTTGTGAACCATGTACTATAAAAATACAAGAAGAAATTGTAATAGTAAAACTAATTAACTAAGAGTTAAATCTAAAGGATAAGGTTAATATGGTGACCTAAACCAATATAAAACCTATTGCATGAGAGTTTTTTTTTTCATAGACCCTCTTTAGCCTCTAAATAAATTCATTTGGTTCCATTATAAACTGAATATTATTTTATAATAAAATAATATTTCAAGTGTTTCATAAAGTGACCCTCACCTCTCTTATAAAAGTATACTTCCCCTTCTCACAAAATCACACCTCCAAAGTCATATGTATTGGAAAAACCCAGAAAAATATCTTCCCAACTACACTAAAGTTAACCCAGAGGCCTTAATTTGATCATAATCCAAACTAAGGATCCCTTTTGATCAAATCAAAAGGAAGAACTCAAAAAAGAGGTAATAATTTCACCACCTCTTTCAATGTTCATTTCTTCTTCCACATCCACTTTCTTTGTTGTTTTCATCGAAATATAATAAATCCAATACCAAATACATACTTTTATTTCATTATAAATATTTTTACAATCATATGCCTTATTCTATCCATCTTTGGAATGACAAGTCACCATACGCGCGTACGTACGGCTTACCGTCTCAACGTCGTGCTGTAGTTTATTATTCAACACATAATTATTTGGATGGGTATAATAATGTGTATAAATGATGTAAATAATAAATATAACATGTTAATTATTATTTATATATGATAAACCATCCAATTAGATACAATTTCACGATCCATAGATTGATATTTTCGCTCGTGTGTATGTACGGATTACCGTCTCCACGAATGCGATGAAATTCATTCCCCATCATAGCCATTCAAGAATAATTTTTATTTAATTATAAAAAAAATTTAGGAACATAATATCATTATCGATATGAATCAAAAACATCATATCCATAACAAACATGTCTTACGTAAAAAAGCATATAAAGGAAAGAGAATTCGTTTACACCTGAAACAATGATACTACTGAAATATTATTACTAATGCAATATTAGAAGATGTTATTTAATATCATATTTATATATATGGTTTTATTATAATTTAATAACAATGATTTAACAATTATACTTGAGGTTAACATAACTTTGACCATGGGAAAGTTCAAAGTAAGGGTTAATTCTATAATCTCATCATTATTCAAAGTTATTTAAATGTGAGTATCTACTTGGACCAATATATCATCCACATCTGTGTTTCTTAAAAATGTATTACAAAACATTCTTACTATTTACTAGAATATGTTTTAAATTCATTTATACCCTTGTTTTATTTTTTATAAAATTATAATAAAGGAATCATTCTTTCGTTTTCCAAAAAAGGTCTATTATGACCTTTTTGACAAAATTAAGGAAACAATGTTTTTTATCTTATACTATGAGTGCGGATATTTTCTTCCCTTATAAAACCTTTTAAGCTTACCCATACATGATTATAAAAATATTTACAAAATTAATGTTTTATTTTATAATTATGTGAATTTTAAATGATTTCAAAATAGAAAGTGATATTTTTCTCAAATAGTTTTGATTTAATCTATTTTAACATCCATTGATAGATTTTCCACTTATTTGAATTTGATTTATTAGGATAAAATATTCCATATTTTATTGATGGTTTTGTAATATGTTTGACAGTGGATTTTTAAATTTTATTCCCTTCATTGTTTATGGTTATTGTATTTACATTTTGTAAGCTAGTTTTAATACAAATGTTTTTTAATGATTCAACTTTTTCATATTATAAATTCATTGGAATTAGTAAGTGAAGGGTGGAGCCCTCAATAGATCCTTGATGCATTAGTAGGTCTAATGATACAAACTACTTTCTTTGAACAAGTCCTTGAAAAAATAGTATCTGTAGTCTTGGCACTAGGCCTTGACTATGTGGTTATGATGTCACACATTCTACATTACAACATTATAAAATTGGATTTTGATATTGCATGTGATTATTCTACTAGTAAAATATCCATTTGAATAAATAAATGACATTATTTGAATTATCATTTCCATGTTAGGCTGATGTTTGTGTTTAAGAGGCTTGTGTTTCAGTCTTATACATTTCCATATATGTTTATTTTTATTTATGATTGTTTCCGGTATATTGCTATCCATTCTGAGCATCTTAGCTCACCCCTTTCTATGTTTTATTTTTCCCAGGAAGAAAAGAATTATATTAGGCTTGACCTACAGGTATTATCTAAGGGAGATGAATGTGTTTAAAGGAGACATAATGTTGTTGTTTTTCATTTCATAATGTAATGTAAAACATATGTTTGTATCTAGTACATCCAAGTCTACAAAATTGATCGGTCTTTCGGGATTTGATCCCTTGTGATTAAGACATTGTTATGTAACATTGCACTGACTATTGGGAACTATGGTTGGGATCTCACAGTTGGTATCAGAGGGAGGGTCGTACAAACCAAAAAATCTAGATTTAGAAAAAGTATTATTATAAATCATTACCCTAAGATATACATTGAGGATTATAATAAAAGAACTTCCTAGATTTTTTTTAATGTAGAGATTTGGGTTATTTTACAAGAAATACATCCCCGATTAGAAAGGACCATGTAGAGGCGGCTATGGAACAGATGTACCTAGGAGTGAAAACTCCGACAAGGAGTTTCAGGCATGACTCAGGGTATCCTAGTACACAACAATGGGCCTTGCTACACACTAGGTTAGGACATTGTTGGGGCATATGCTTAGGATAATTCACATTTTCATTACAAACCATTATTAATGATTTATGATTAAATATTTCTTAGAGAAATAATTTTTTTATGATTATGGTATATAAGAATAAACTATTCAATTTATGTGAGGCATTTAGCTAGTTTAAAATTATGTATTGGGATTCATAAACATATCTAGTGAATTTCATTGTATAGAAATGGCACCTAGTGGAAGGAATGGAAACCATATCAATGCATGTAATTCATGTAGGGATTTCCCTCCTACTATAGACAATTATAGTGGAGCTGGTGATGTAACTGGTGTTGAACATCTAATAAAGATACTAGGAAAACTCAATCAGTTTATGGATTGTAACCTCACATGTATGGAGTACCTTCATCCATAGTGTGAAGGATCAATGTTAGTCCGCTTCATAAGGAAACAAACACCTACATTTAATGGGACTATAAATTCATTTGTAATTGAGAAATAGATATGTTCCTTAGAAAAAAAATATTTCATGCTTTGGCGGTAGCGAAAGGGAAAAATATTTCATTGCAGTTTATCACCTCATGGGAGATTTAGATCAATGGAGGTCATTAATTCCAAAAAAAATTTAATATTAAGAAGTATAAAATATGGAATGGATGGAGTTTAAAGCGCTTTTCAAATAAAACTACTTTCCTCATGACCATCGACCAGATATGGGAAGAAAATTTATGTGTCTAAGGGAAAAGGAGGATTAGAATGTCATAAATTATGAGGCCAAGTTTACATGGATAGCATGTCATGTTGCAGATTATATACGAACCCCAAGGAGTGAGATTGATTGATTCGTTGATGGGTTAAAACCATTTCTACCATAAGCATTAGTCTCAAAATCCTTCTTATCATACGAAGATATATTCTCATGTGTTATCATGATAGAATAAAAATTCTTTATGTCTTACCACTTTAAAGAAACGAAAGAGAAGAAGTGATCTATTGAACACTATGGAAATAGAAATAAGGGGAATAAGGGAAAAGTTTAATTTTTATCTCGAAGTAAATGTGGGAAGATTCACCCTGTTACTTTCCTTAAGGGAATGGGAGTATATTACAAATGTGGGAAAAAATCCACCAAGCTCTTGATGTCAATGGAATAAAAGAGTTTTTCAATGTTGAATGCTTTAATTTTATTGAAATGCGTCATTATGCAGATGAATGTACTAAATTACAAGGTAACAAACCTATGAAAAGTCCAAGGGAGAAAGGCCAATCTTATATGATCACAATAGCTAAGGTTAAATCTTCGAGTGATGTGGTGGAAGGTAATTTAATGGTTTCCTAAAATTTTTCCAATTCTTTAATTGATTCTAGTTCATCACACTGTATTCTATCTTCCCAATATTCTATGAAAATTAGAAATTTCCAATTTGATTTAACAAGGTATTTTTCAGTCAATACTTCTAATGGAAGTATCATTGAAATAACATTTTGTGAATCAGTTCCCATTATGTCATATAAATGTGCTTTATCTAATGATCTCATCAACGTACCCATGACTGAATTTGATATAATCCTCAGAATGGATTAGATTTTGTACCACAATTAAAAATTTTATTTTAATAAGAATGAGGTTACAATTTTAGGTAATGACATTGAGTACCTTATCTTTATAGTAGAAACGCCCTCATCAGATTCTTGTCTAGATCCAACCCCAGTTGCTCTACTGAATTCATATATTGGGGAGGAAGAGAGTGAAGTAACTATGGTTGAGGAAAATAATGTTCAAATAGAAGATTTTTCATTTGGGCAAGAATATGTTGACGTGTCTCCAGAGGATTTACCTGAACATCCTCCAAAACAAGAAATTGTGTTTTCCATTGATTTAATTCATAGTTCATCACCCAAATAAAATACCACTTATAGAATGGATATTGTGGAATTTGTGGAACTAAGGATGCAACTAGAGGTATTTAGTAATAAATTATTTATTCTCCCTAGGGTTTCTCCACAGGGACCCCCTTTTTTTTAGAAGAAAGATGGATCTAAGAAGTTGTGCATTGGCAACAGGGAGATCAACGCTATAACAATAAAGAAAAAGTATCCCTTACCTCGCATTGATGATTTATTCGATCAACTTCATAGAGCTCAATATTTTTCAAAGATTGACCCTTGATTGGGATATCATATGTTGTGTTGGAAGAAGGAAGACATTCTGAAAATAGTATTTCGTTCCAGGTACCTGAGGTAAGAGTGAAGAGTAATGACTTTTGGACTTACTAATGCACCATATGTTATCATGGATCTAATGAATAGATTTTTCATGGAATATCTTGATGACTTTTTAGTGGTATTTATTGATGATATCTTAGTATACTTCAAATTATATTAATATCATTAAAATCTCATGCACATTATTCTAAAGACTCTTAGACGAAATGAATTATATGGGAATTTTATCAAGTGTGAAATATGGCTTCAATAGATTTCTTTTCTTGGCCATATTGTCTCTAATGATGGAATCTCAGTTGAGCCCTCTAAGACAAGAGCAATACAAGAATGGCCAGCACTGATGAGTATAACTGAGGTACATAGTTTTATTTGACAAGCAGGTTGTTATCACCATTACATCCCAAATTTAGCACAATTGGCTAAACCATTAACCAAGCTCACATATAAAGGGGTTAAATTTGTTTAGAAAAAAGAGTGTGAAGAATGATTTGAGGAACTGAAGAGAATATTAGACAATGTTACTATCTTGACTCTACCAACAATAAATGATGGGTTTGTTATTTATAGTGATGATTCAAAGACAAGACATGTTTTTATCCTTATGTTGAATGATAGAGTTATTGTCAATGCATCATGACAGCTATAAATTCTTGAGAAAACTGTACCACTCATGATTTAGAGTTAGCATCTGTAATCTTTTCTTTGAATATAAGGAGACGTAATCTCTATGGAGAAAAATATGAGATATATAATGATCACAAGAGTTTGGTGTATATTTTCACACAGAAATAACTCAATATGAGGCAAAGACGATTGCTTGAACTACTCAAAGATTATGATTTCACTATACACAACCACCTAGGAAGTCAAATAAGGTGGCCAATTCTTTGAGCAGAAAAGATCATGGTGTTTTTAATAACATGAGAGCTAAAATGGATTTTATAATCATGGATCTAGTAAATATAGATATGGGAATAATCATGGAAGGTGAAAACTCAATATTTTTTCAAATTGTTTCCAAACCATCTTTTCTAGAAAGATTAAAAATCTTCTCAAACTGATGATGAAGAGTTTCAAATGAAAAATAAATTTTTGAATTATGGGAGACTGATTGACATTATATATGAAAATGGAATTTTGAAATTTTGGAAGAGATTGGTTTTCATGGCATAGCCGATCTAAAAAAGGGAATTGTTGGATGATTCCCATATATCCAATTTCTTTATACACCCTGGTAGCACAAAGATATATAGATACTTAGAAAACAATTTCAATGAGATAACATGAAGATGGAGATTTCCAATTAAGTGTCAAGATGTAAGGTTCATTAATAGGTGAAGGATGTGAGACAACATCTTTTAGGAGTCATGAAACCTCTTCCCATACCTGAGTGGAAATGGGATGATATTACGACATACTTTGACATGGGGATACCAAAGTATCTTAAAAGAACGATGTAATATGGGTCATTTTTTATCATCTTACCAAGTCTGCACATTTTCATTCTATAAAAAAGACTTACCAATTGAACATTTAGAAAGAAGATATATTAATGAGGTTGTAAGATTTCATGGAGTAATTCTATCGATTTTTTCTGATCATGATCCCCATTTTACATCGAGATTTCGGAAAAGTATTTAGAAGGCCCTAGATATTGAACATCATTTGAGGATTGACTACCACCCTCAAAATGATGGACAATCAGAACGGACTTTTCAAACCTTAGAAGACATGTTGAGATCTTTTTCACTTGACTTTAAAGGTATGTGGGATCAATATTTACCTCTGGTAGAATTTTCTTATGACAATAGCTTCAATTCAATTATTCAGATGGAACCACATGAATTGTTATGTAGAAAAGATGTGTCACACCAACTTGTTGGGATGATGTTGTTGAAATAAAACTCCTTGACCCCCATATTGTTTAGTAATCAATGGAAATGGTGAATATTATCCAAACCCACCTCAAAGTAGGTTAAATTAGGAAAAATATCTATGCTGATAAATAAAGGAAGGATTTGAAATTTTATGTAAGAGATCATGTTTTCTTGAAGGTATCTCCATGGAAGGGTGTTGTATGATTCAGTACAAAGGGTAAATTTATTTCCATGTACATCAGACCTTCTAAAATTCTAGAACAAATTGGATTCATAACTTAGTATTTGGAAATTCCGCCATGTCTCTCCAAATTTCATGATGTGTACCATATATCAATATTGAGAAAATACACCCCTATCCCAACACATGTACTCACCTATGAAGAAATACAACTGGAACCTGATTTTCCTAATTGTGAAGAGCCTTTCAAGAATCTAGAGAAAAGAAAACATGTGTTGAGAAATCGAACAACTCGTCTGGTAGATGTTCTATGGAGAACCCATAAGATGGAAGAGTGAGCATGGGAACCTGAGGAACTTATAATGAAAAACCACCTGAATCATTTTATGCAATAGTATACTAGAAATTTTGAGGACCAAATTACTTGAATAATGGAATAATGTAACACACCAATATTCCACGATATGCTTCTCTTTGAATAATACAATAGCTTTTGTTGTAAACAACAATGTATTCTAACACACCAAGACCAACCAAACTAGCCGTTATGAATATTAATACCCCTTTTTAAAATTTTGAAAATTTTATTTATCAAAATGGACTTAATTTTTGGATTCTGAATATTAAAATTAACTTATGGTGAATTTATGGTATTTTTCTGAAATTTTTTAATTTTTGATGAATAGTGAAAAACGACGCGTTATTGTTTAAAACATATTTTTAATTTAAATTATTATTTATTTTATTAAAATTTATTTTAAGTCAATATAGATCTATAATACATATATTATTTCAATTTAATTCATTGAAGTCATTTTCTAATAAAATAAGATGTATACAATTTTATTGAATTTTTTGATGTCTTATACCAAACTTCTAGGCACGTTAACAAATTTGAATAAAACATAATTTTACGGCTTCTGTGATTTGAATTTCAATGATCCAAGAGACACGGTTAGCATCACATTTAAAATGTGATTCAATAAGATGAAAATGGATTTTTTTGTTAATAGTAACTTTGGTATTTTATTTACCACGGTTAATAGTAAATAGTGTAATTAAAGGTAAAAATGATATTATAATTACCCTTACACATGTCCTAATTTTATTGGATAATTATTTTTCGTCTGAAATCAACCTTATGATTAAAATATGATCCTTTTGGTCCACTTGGGTAAGATTATGACATTTATTATTATTTTATTTAAAGAATAATTAAAAGTGTTGAAGTCAATGTTTAATAACTAAACCATTTTAATATAGGATTACACAGAAAAAAAAAATCGACTATAAATATTCATTAAAAATATAAAACTATTTTCCATATAATAGTATTTTTTCATAATTTTTAGACATAAAATAATTAATTTTATTTATGACACTATGATGTTGGACTAATTACCTCATTACGGAATGATTAAGATAATTGATATTATAAATTTTAATATAATTATAAATTGAGACTTTTTATGTATTACAAGAATTTTCCAGGTTAATATGACCTTTCAGGGTTCATTTAATGTATTTTCATTGAAGTAATCAAATTTTTTTGGCTTTCACAAAAAACAAATACTAAATAGTTTCAAAATTGACATAAATGAGTTTTTAAAAAAAATAAAATATTATTAAATGATATAATATTCATGAAAATATATCGATTGACCAAAAGGCTTATATAATTATATATAGGTCATTAATGAGCCATATTAGGTTCTCTGGGCGTTTTATAGCATGTTTTTTACAATTTTATATAAAAATACAATAAGACATTGAAAATAGAAAACTATTTAAATAAGAGTTAAATATAAAATATACAGTTAATATGGTGACCTAAACCAATTTTAAACCTATTGTTTGAGACGGTCTGGGACCCAAACCCACTTTATCCTAGAAATAAATCATTTTGTGGCCATTATAAAACGAATATGATTGTATAATAAAATAATATTTCCATCTTTTCAAAAAGTGACCCTCACATCTCTTATAAAAGAGAGCTTCCACTTCTCTAAAAATTACACCTCGAAAGCCAATTGGCTCTTCCAATACCTGCTCAATTATCCTCCCAACTACCCTCATTTCATCCTAGAGGCTTTAATTTGATAATAATCCAACCTATGTATCCCTTTTGATCAAATCAAAAGGAAGCACCCAAAGAAGAGGTAATAATTTCACCACCTCTTTAAAAGTTCTTTTCATCATCCACTTCTGATTTCTTTGTTGTTTCCATACCAAAATAATAATTATAGTATCTTATACACACTATGATGATATTATAAATATGGTACAACCATATTCATTATTCTATCCATCTTATGAATGACAAGCCACCATACGTGCATACGTATGGATTACCGTCTCCACGTTGTCGTGTAGTTTGTTATTCAACAATTCATTATTTGGATGGGTATAATAATGACTATAAAGGATATAAATAATAAATATGACATTTTAATGATTCTTTATATATGATATACCATCCAATTACATACAATTTCACCATCAATAGAATGATATTGTCGCTCGTGTGTATGTAGGGATTACCATCTCCACGGACATGATAATATTCATGAACCATCATAACCATTCAAAGATAATTATCAGTTTATGATTAAAAATAATGTTTAAAAACTTAATATCATTATGGATATGAATAAAATATATCCTATCCATAAAAAGCATGTCTTATTTAATAAATCAAATAATGGAAAACGAATTAGTGAGAACATGAAACAATGATACTACAAAAATATTATTAACAAAGAAATATTAAAAGATAATATATAATATCTAATTTATGTATATGGTTGTTTTATAAATTAATAACATTTATTTAACTATTATATAAATGGTTAACATACCCTCGACCATGTAAAAGTACATGGTAAGGGTTAATTCTACAATCTCTTCATTATTCGAGGTTGTTTATATGTGAGAATCTACTAGGACCTCTTTATCATCCACATATGTGTTTCTTAAACATATATTTCGAATATTTTTACTATTTCCTAGTCTATGGTTAAAATTTATTTATACCATTTTTGGAATTTTTATAAAATGTTTATAAAGGAATGATTATTTTGTTTTCCAAACAATGCCATTTCGGACCTTTTAAACAAAATTAATGAAAGAATGGTTTTTATCTTATATAGAGAGTGCGTCTATTTTCCACTAGTATAACACCTTAAAAACTTACCTTAAAAGATTATAATAATATATTAAAAATAAATTTTAGCTTTTACAATTTTGTTACTTTTAAATGATTTCAAAATTGAAAGAAATATTTCTCTCAAATAGTTTTGATTTCCTCTACATCAATAACCCTTGATTTATTTTACAATTTTTTAAAGTTGATTTATTATGATATAGTCTTCCTTACTGTATTGATGGTTTTTTGATATGTCTGACTATGTATGTGTTATTTTTACACAATTCATTTGTTTATAGTTAAATTATTAACATTTTGTATGCTAGTTTTAATATGATTGTTTATGTTATGTTTCAAACTTTTCATATGAGGAATGCAATGTATATAATAATTGATGGGTGGTGCCTTATACAGCTCCTCGATGCATCGGTAGGGCTCATGAGACAAACTGGTGTCTTGGAATAATGCCTTGACAAAATCTTGTTTTTAGTCTTGGAATGAGGCTTTGACTATGCGGTTATGATGTCCAGCATTACACATTCTATCATTATGAAATTGGAAATTTATATTGCATTCGATAAATCTACTCGTAGAATATCTACATTAATAACTAAATGGAATTTTTCGATTTATCATTTCCCTATTATTATAAATTTTATATTTTGAAGGCTTGTGTTTTAGTCGTATACATTTCATTGAATGTTTCTGTTTTTGTGACTTTTTCCACTATATCGTTATCCTTAATAAGCATTGGAGTTCACCCCTATCTATGTATTATTTTTTCTAGGATGGGAATAAGTATATTATTACTAACCTACATGGATATTCAATAGGACATGAATGTGTTCAAAGGGTAAAAAATGTTTTTTTCTTTTTATAATGTAATTTAAAACTTATGTATGTGTCTAGTAATTCCTAGGCTACTAAACTGATAGGTCATTTGGGATTTGATCCCTTGTGATCATGCCAATGTTATGTAACATTGCACCGACTTTAGGTAACTTAGGTTTGGGTGTTACATTAATTGGACTAAAAAATGAATTCTCTTATTGATGATCATTGTATCATGAACAGGACACCCAATATGGGAATCTCTAATGAAGAAAATTAGAATCAAATATTTCAAAATCAATTCTATATTCTAGATCATAAAAAATGGGATTAAAACCTCATAGAAACATGTATATCTATCAAATACATTGGATAAATGATGGGTAGATATGTATATAGATAATACTAGATGAATCCATATTTTAGAGATATTATATGCTATTTTCATATCTTCAATTTACTTTGGGAGGGTTGTAGTGTGGTCAAAGTCACCTATTGTTAGAATCAAAAGAAAAATAGAATGTATTAGGGTATTATAGGATCATCAGGGACATAAAAAACGGTTCCTAGATTTTAAATTTATTTTTCATTATAATTAAATTCCTTACACCTAGTTTATATAGGAGGACCACAATATTTGAAAAACTAGGTGCCTTTCTCATGTGCCACTATCGATGTGGTATCACAGTTTTCCCTTGATGGGTGAATTTTTTTAAAACCATGATCCAAACATGAGAACCCTATTTGTCTAAAATTACACATTTATCACTAGTAGTGTGAATGGTTTGTGCATACCTTGTGATAACTATGCACATCCTAAGATCCCTAAAAAATCCAAATTTTTTCCCTAAGAATCCCTAAAAAACAATACAGATGAAGTGTCCAATAATGGCTTTAGAAGTACCAGAATATAGTAAAATGATATTACAATTCAATCTCATGCGGAGGGTAATGGTGTTAGATTGGATGTTTTATAGTGTAATCTCACAAAGTAATGCATGATCCTGATAATTCTTTGATAATGAATCACATAATTCCAATAAAATGTAAATAGTACTATTTTATTGCGTATTACTCTCTCAATCATTACATAATGTGATTAGTCATTTTGAGCCTCCTTTATATTAAAAAAAATATCATGATATTAATTATGTGTGATTAATCTAATAGAATTTGATCAAGGGGGAATTGATCAAAATACATGTCGCAATTTACACAATCATAAAAATAAAACCATATATATACATAATAAAATAAGACATTGATATGTAAATTGAGAAGAGGTGATCAATTATATGACTGTTGTTTCGTTGATGGGATCACTCCATATATTATCATTTTATATTCTATTATTGATGTTATCAATTTTCTTAAGTTGCATCAACATTCATCGAAATATTCTAAACTGTTAACCTTAATTTCATTTTGGGTTTCCATTATTTTATCATTAAATTATTCGATTTTCACATCTACTGAAATTTTTTGATTTTCACAATCACAATATATCATCATGGTTATTATTCTTATTAAAAAGGAATTTCAAGTGTGTCTCTAATAAATTTGTGGGACATGAATCAATGTAAATCCATGTGTCTTATGATTCATATAAAAGTCATTCGGGGTTATACTTCTAAGTGATAAAAAGGTACATATGCCACTGAGTTATACTATAAAGTGATAAAAATGTACTTATATTATTGGGTTATCATTACTAACCAAAAGGGAGTGTCATGGTGAATAACAATATTCTCACCGAGAAGAGATGATTGAATCATAGTGTATTATCTTATTAATCCAAACTACTATAGAAATGTCATGTCTTCTTTTATTCTCCAAAGAATATATATTTTTCTATTTAACTACATGTTAGTCTGATAATTATTATTTTTCTATATTTATAAAAACTTGGTATTTTCCCCTATGTTTATTTTTTCACTTCACTGATACATGCAAAAATATTCATTTCATAATGTTTTGACACAACTCACATCAATTAAATTTATATATAACTGAAAATATTTTAAAACTGCATCATAATGAGTTTTATTCACTAATTAATTATATAATAATTATTCATAAACCCCAGATGGTTTCAGAAATATCATTCTAGATTCATCACTAATTATTTCAATATTTAATAATTTTAAATATATATTTACAAGTTACATAGAATAATATTCGCCAACCTGATCTGTCAACCTCTCATACACTGTTATTAAAATGTTATAGATTATTATACTTCTAAGTTCTTACATAATTTTTAACCATAAGACTAGATCATCAATCAATATAAATAATGTGTTTCTCATAAATTCATATCATTATCCCCTCTTCTATATGTGCTAGTTGAAACTTAAAATTCAATAACCCATAAACTATATGAATATCATTAACATAGTCTTCAATGATTGGATAAATACTCCAAACCATATTTATCTAAGACATGTAATGATATTCTCATTGAAAAAATATAATATATTTCCAATGGGAACAACACATTTATCATTTATAACAAACACATTTTATTAGAAATTCACATTATTTAATAAGTCCGACATTGTTAAGACACCACCCTTCTCAAAGTATCTTGCCTAATCTAAAAGACCACAATAAAATCATGTTTTTATGTGATTAATAACTATGTAATGTTATTGGATACATCATGTTGATCACAGAGTAATAAGTCCATATAAATCGCCAGTTTTAGATTTCATTTCAATGTTCCATAACTCATCCAAATTAGAAAAATGCTAATGGTGATAGGGGCATCGATATTCAGCACTAGAGGGACAAATCATGGTTCTATAAAATTGTATTTATACAATAATTTTTAGAGAACTAAATTTATGTTGACTTCTTGTGATTTTACACAAACTTTTACATTCCACAATTTATATAATGATTCTTCACTAGTAATTAATAGTGAGAAATAAGGTTAATATTTACCTATACCGTGTATTGGAAAATGCATTATCTATGAATTTATATTTTCAAATAATGTAAAATTTTCTTATAGTGTTCTCTATGCAATGAAAAAAATTAATTTGAACTTCATGAAACACCATGTTCAATATGTGATACAAGAAACAATAGAATACAATGCATTATACAAAACATTGTGTTTAAGAAAACAATGATATATTGTTAATTTAATTGTTAAAACACATCCATTATATCGTAACCATTAAACATATTGATATGAATATTACAAAATTATGTTTAATATAATGAGAAATTATTTTTTATAATCAAAATATATTGATAATATACACCTAATTTTTATGATGTCTTTAAATGTTTCGAAAATAATGTTTTCTATAAAATGATTTTTGGTTATTTTGGTTAATGATAATAAAACTAATATTTTTAATTACTAAAAATAATATTAGATAAAATTAAATTAATTTTTGAATTATTAATAACAAAAGTATCATAGGGTGAATTTTTTGGATTTTTTTGAAAAGTCTTATTTTTTGATGAATAGTGAAAAACATTGAATATTAATTGAACACTACCTTTTCATATAATATTAATAAAAATGTAAACTATATTTGATTTTTTTAATTATTTTAAATATAAATCTATGAATCCAATATTTCTCATTATAATTATTTTCCCATTGAAATTGAATATTAATACTTATTAAACATTTGATCATTCTTAGTTTAAAAACTCACTTTTTTGTTACGTATATTGGGTTAATATTAGATTTATTTTCTCCAATTATAGGAATGTAATTTTAAAAAATGGATTCCATTTTTGGGATCATAATAATTTATTTTATATAATAAATTCAACAAAATATCGATCAAAAATGAATAGTGAATGATGTTTATATTATTTAATGTGGCTAACATAAAAATGCATTTATTAGGGGATAAAATAATAAGATAAGGTTATAAATAATATACAATAATGTGTAAAAGTTATGTTTTTAATATCTTATCCTTTTTGGATATTCCTTTTAATTATTTTGAGGTACTCGTTTACTATTTTGTAGATATACCTTTCATGGGTTTTGATTTGGTGTTGTTCATGGTGAAATTGGAGAAATTTGGAAACCCATGGGGATTCAAAAATAATGGAAATGGTTTGGGAAATATATATGGTTTTCACCGAGAAACTATACACTCCATTTTGGGCCCACATGTGGGGGGACACAATTGACACACAGTTTGGGAAAACTATTCAGCCTCCCTTCCCAAACAATGCACCCACAAACGAATGGGATTTCCATGGATTAAACATGGTTTGTTAAACTATGTTTCAAAAGAGAAATAATACCCTCCAAATGTAGAGTAACATAGTTAAGAAATAAGTTTTTGTAAATTATCCCCCCATATCTGGTAAACTATTCACATAGGATTTAATTCACCATAAAATTGAATAAAAATTCTTGAACCCCATGTTTTTTAATCACTATTATCACTAAATCAGCTGAAAAAGTTTCTTTTTATTTTTTAATCTTCCTAGAGGATTCAAAGGATCATTGAACACCTTTATTAAAAAATTATAGATACTATTTAAACATCACCACTATTTTCATATGTAATGCATTCCCATTTGGTTTCCTCTGTCTTATGCCTTTATTTAAGGTTGATGTAGTAAAATTTTATCCTCGGTTTGTAATGGTTTAGCTCTATGATTTGAGGTATCTTGTCTTTTAGGGTACTGATCATAGGATATGATCTAAGAAAAACTTATTTATTGTAATTTTGATCATTTTTCATCAAATTGGATAATTCATTTTGGAAAATTACCATCAACAATCTCGAGGTTGGAGGATTAAATGTCAAATACATACTTTTTATTATAATTATGTGTATGAAATTTCACAATATCAATTACAACATTGTGAAATTGATTTATAAATTGAATTAATTATTTTTTCTAATGTGATTATGAAATTGGTCTAACATATCATTATGAAATTTATTAAAAATGTGATTTTGAGTTTGGTTGATAAATGTATTTACAAAATTGGTTATTTAATGAATTATTGAAATTCTTGGTAAATGAGTTGTGAATATGGAACCATGAGAAGTGTTTTTTCTTTCATGAGGTGTGGGAAAGTTATTTCAACTATAAATACCAGTGGGGTGGCATATTAAAATTGTAGTCCCTCATCATATGTAAATATATTTCCTTTGATAATTAATTTATGGGATTAGGAATACTATTTTAAAAATCCATGGGTTACTAGACTTCTTCTATTGTCCCCAATTGTATGAAAAATAATTTTTTATTAAATTTTTAATTTAAACGCATGATGGAATAAAATATGACATCCCTTCTTGGGGAATTTAGAATATGAAATTGGATGAAGAAGGTAGTGATGGTTCTGGAGTCTTCAGGAACCTAATAATTCGTGATGTTAACTAAATAAATAATTAATGTGAAAATAATTTTATTTATATTTTTAACTTTATTATTTATAAAAATTTATACAATGTTATAGAATGTATGTTATTTTATATTCCATTTTTTGTGAGATACTAACTTTAAATCACACCCTACTTGGGAAACCTGGAGAGTACCAAAATAGACATTATATTTTGATGAGAGGATATGGGAAAGATCCCAATATTTGATGACTAACATAGGATATGGGATGGATCATTGGGGAGTGGATTATACATGATGATTGGAATCTATGGGGTTTATTCAATGTATTTATTTTGGTTTTTCATTGGAAACATCACACATATATATAATGGAATTTTTACTACTTGGTTTTGGATATTGGTTTTCTTGCTTTTGGAATATCATGTGATGTTCGATTTTATTATTATGGTATGTTTTTTTATTATAGATTAATATCATTTGGATATTCGTTGTTTACTTCTATAATTTTTATTATTTCATAAATTGTGTATATTCTCCCCAAATTTCATTTTAGGCCCTCGATTCTGTTTAAAAGCTTCTTGTGTTTGGTGAGGTGTGCCTAAGGTCACGTAACCCTATGACATAGGACATTGAACTGTGGTACTTGGTTTGGATGGTTTCAAATTGGTATAAAATGAGATTTTATTTCTTTTTCATGTATCTTATTATTTTGGAATTTTACTTAAAATATTATTATTAGTTGGGACATGGTAAGGAGCTTGTTCAAAAGAGTATCTAAATCATGTATGGGGGGAAATCAATTACCTTATGTGTGATTTTGGTTGTTGAAGATTTCTGTAATAGATTAATTTTGTTTCAACTATACAGGTTCATGTTTTTTAATTCGATTATACATTTTTTCATGTATGTCATATAATATTAGTAATCCTTCTTTATTTAAGGAAAATTACATTTTTATGTGACATGAATCATTTTACACTCCCATGTAATTATATAATTTTGGTATGTGTGAAAAAATTGTTTTCCTTCCCTGAGATTTTTTAAAATGAAATGGTGTGTAATAAGAGATTGTAAATGGTAAATTATTCTAAACATGGAAATTTATAATGGATAAAATAATGTCTAATGGAAAATTTAAAATATGAATGTATTTAACCTATGTTAATTATAACCAGTGTTTAGGATGGTGTAGGGTATTATTACATCCTTACTATTGACCATGTGGTAGGGAAGGTGGGTTATCTGGTTTTTTATTAATGTGAATTAGTAATTTTAAAATGTATTAATGATGTGTTTTGTGTGATGATATATGTTTTTGTAATTATAGATATATGACTTTATGGTGATTCTTATTGATATGGAAATAGGATGACATGGATGGATATGTGCATCTGGGTGTTGACCCAGAGGATCTCCTAGAACTGTGTGAAAGAGAAAGAGGGAATTTCAATAATAACATTTCATGAATTGATAAGTTTATGGAATGAGACCCTGGTTGAGTTATGAAAAATATGTTTTACTTTACACGAGATTTCTAGTAAAAAACCTTATGACATTCACTATAGATAGTGGATCTGAATTAGAAGAGTTTTGGACACTTCACTTATCTTTTATTCGGTTTTTCAAGGCTGGTAAGAAAAGATGAAACTATAGGGAAACATTTTCTATATTAAGTCCCATGTTAATATCATTAAGATTAACAATTGCTTTTGGGAATCACGATCTCATATCTAAGGGGAACTTGAAGTAGGCTACCAATGGAATGCATGTGATTTCTTCTAGATGAACGATATGTATTATTTTAGAGGGTGTAAAGCCTCAATATAAGAATGCCAACTAGGAAAACAAAAATAAGGTGCCAAGGGTTCAAATCATTAACTCAGACTACTAACTGAGTATATTTCCACCCATGAGGTAGTTTAGTAAAAATTCATAAAAACTACCCCTAACCAAAAGTGGAGTGCTGATCCTTTGGGTGGATGTGAAACATTATGATGTATCACAGAATGCATTTACATGTGGAAAATTGAAGAAGTGTCAAGAAAATTCATAGATATAGAATCAGGTCATCTACCCCATGTGATTCGATAAGTTGATATAACTTAGAACATGGTAGTAAATTCATCAGATACGGTACTTTAGGGAAACAATACCCTTATCAACAGAGTGCATCATCTGAAGGGACTCATACTACAACATAACCAATAGGTGAAGGTAAATTTCATATTTTCATCTTGTACTTAAATAAATAATGGTTGGACCCTCGATAGTCAAGGGTACTATTATTATATATTATACACTTTCAAGTTCTTATTTGATAAAATTTCTATCAATAATTAATATCTACAAAACATTTCTAAAGTTGTTGTTTGGAGTTGGAGTTTTTAAGTGGGATTATTATGATCAATACATATAGGGTATCTAGGTCAAGAGTCATATTTTTATATAAGGGGTCCTCTATCAAGGTTTTGGATTATCATTTCAGATATCTAGGATGATTTTACATGGCCAGTTTATCAGCGATAGTGAGGGAACAACACTAATGCTTCATGTCTTTTTCTGGAGGATGGGGGGTATGAATACATATTTCCTTCCACCCATGGTGTATAAATTCTAGGACATATTACTAAATGAAATATATAGGTTTACACATAAAAGGTATGCTGAGTATGTAGTTGGGATCACGTGTGGGGATGAACTCTTTTCTATTAATCTTTATAGAATGGAACCAAAATATATTCATGAACATTAGTATCCACTGGAGCAGTTGATGGAAAAAGGAATTGTCTATCTGAGTTTACTGCCTTGGGGTTCTATAGATTTTTTTCTAAAGAAGGATTATGTGGCCTTGATATTATGTGTTGATTGACAAAATTTAAACTAGATGATAGTGAATAAGTGATATCCTCGTTCATGTATCGATGTCCCCTTCGAAAATTTATGATAAGATTTTTGATCCATGATTGGATCCACATCATGGTATCACCATTTGATAGTTAAACAACCTAAAATTCAATAATTATTACAAATGTAGTAATGGTCTATATCAGTTTCCTATGATGTAGTTTAGGATGATGCCAGATTGGACATTTATACTGACATGATGAAATAAAAATATCATTGGTACCTGGATTAGTATGTGGTTTTTTAGAGGAGGACGTCTTATTATTCTTCAATACAAATTTCCATGATGTACATCATCATGAAATCATCATGAGTACCATAAGATATAATCTTCTATAAGAAAAACTTTCTGAGTTTAAATTCTAGATTGATAGGGTAAATTTTGTATGTAGCATTATTTCTAATAATGGGGTGTCGTTGGACCAAGAAAATATTAATGAATTGGTTTATCGGCAGATCTAAATATGTTTTACAATATTTGTAGATTTTTTGAGTTTATTGGGCTATTATGAGAGGTTCACACAAGAGTGTCCCTATATAGAAGAACCCCTCTAGGGATTTACCAAGAAGGGGAATAATTTTGAATGGTTTGGAGAAAGTGATAAGTATATTTACTAGTTGAATATGCATTTTAATACAACCCTGATTTTGATCCTACCTGATCTTGGTGACGAGTATATCGGGTTTTTTAGTTTTCTTGGGATTTGAATTTGAGTATTGAGGATGCAAGGAGATCTTGTATTGGAGAATTATTCATGATAGAATATGCCATGTGAAATAATTATCAAATGTAAAATATCATTTTAGTTATAATTCATTAATCCTTGAAGTCATGGCGATACAATATGTTGGTGGAAATTTTTTTGTGTTTACCAGTCACAATAGTTTGAAATTTTTATTTTCCCTGAAAATTTAAAAGGAAGACCCAAACATTGTCAGTTAAAGAATCTAGTTATGCATGAAATATGATGACCTTACTAGGATATTTTTTGTTAGTTGCACTAGGTTAAATAACTTCATTGGGGTTGAATCAAGTTATGAACGATTAAAACAACTACATCTTCATATCTTACTGTGTCATTAAACAAAATACACATATCTCATTATCCCATATAAAAATATAAATAGAAATGAAATCATGCATAGGAAATAGATATTTTACTTGGTTCACTATCACTAAGCTACATTGAATGAGCATACAATAGTGATGTGCTGATGTAACAAATCCACTAAATATCACATCCATTTACAATTTTTGGGCTATACCACTTTTATTTCTAGGGATGATTCCTTAACATGACATAGGGTCTACTCAATACATTCCCAAGGGACCCTCCCTATGTTTCATATTCTGGCTCACATCTAGTGGAATGTAGAATCATCTATCTATTTCTTTTCTCACACTATTGGAAGTGATCTACTCAATGTTTATGGACATATAGGTACATTATTTCCCATGGGAGAACGCATCCTCAACTATGGGTAGATACTCTAATTAAGTATTTTTTTAACATGTAGATTAAATAAATAGTTTTCTATACTGTTAGTCTGAAAATATCACTTTCACAAACGATTTAAGTCCCTTAGTAAACCACTTTCTTAGAATGTGAAATACCTAACACATATGCTTTGTGGACCACTTCATTTATAAACTGTCTCTACTTCATACAATGTCTACATTATTTTCTTCATCTCTTTTTACAGAATTGTCTTCTATAAAAAATTTTCTATTTCACAATACTTCTTATATAGGCCAACTTATCCTTTTTGGACTGAAATTCTCTACAAACACCCTTTCATAGAATCACTTCTACAAACTATTTGAACCTTTACAGAATCCTCATCACAAACCTCATTCAAACTTGGTAAAATTCTTAATGAAAAGATTTATTATTATAAAAATATCTCTATGTAATGATTGGATTATTGATCCTCATATATTCTAATAAATCGGCCTAACCCACTAATCTGAGATTTATGAATTCTTCGATGCGGTATAGCCTTCACCGTCTACCACGTCACCTAGAAATCAGTAAGCCTACGTGGTCCTCCTACTTCCACTATTATTACAAAAAAAACCCAAATCACCATATCATTTTATATATTTTCAATCCATCCCATCTATCACAAGAATTCAACGTACCATTTTGTTCCCTTGAACTACAATCGCCCCCTTGAGTCTTTTCCTATTCAAGATCTACTTAACATGCTTTGATGTCTGCATATCTCTACTATGTGGAAATCATTATTTTCAAAATTCATTCACCATTATGGATAAAACTCTACTGTATATGTAGAATATGATTCGTGGACAACATATTTTTATCATATACATGGAAATGTTCCTTTTCCAAAATCCAAATATTCAATTTTGAGGCCCAATTTTTTTTAACAATGGGAAACTACACCACCTATAAAGTTCAGTTTGAAAAACATCATCTATACTCATTATCAACCATATGGATTTTTCAAAAAACACAATCACATCCAATACATACTAAGAGGACACTATGATCGATTTCTTTCTAGTAGATGTATATTGTGGTTTTGGAGGGAAAAGAACAGATGACTCATGTATCAGTATCAATAGAGGCATTACTATTGACCTAGATTAGTGAGAGAGAGTGTTAGGATTTATTGTGTTTTTCATTAAAGTAATTCCTTGAAGTTGTGGATTCACCATATAGTTGGACCATATATATTTATTATATATTTTATGTTTGGGTTCATGTTGTTGTGGATGCATGTATGTGTGAGGAGTCGATTCATGTGTTTCATGCCTCAAAATTGGTGGTTCATCATTGTTTGACAAAAATGTGCCCCGACACCTATGTCGACGGTATTGGTGGTCATGCATGAAAAATGATATTTTATGGTTCTTGACCTAATGATACAGCTATAAATAGGCAATGTCTAAGAAAAAATCGCCCAGTGGGTTGCTACATTGTTTTCCCATTCCAGAATGAAAGTGGGATGGAGTTACATTGTACTTCACAATGTGCCTTATGAGGATTCCATTGAATAATTGTGATGTATGGGTATTGAAGACTAATTGAATAAGTTATATCATTCCTTAAAAGAACATGATACCTTCATAGTGGATCAATTTGTGCACATGTACAATTGGGAGATAGTCTAACTTCACAACATGCCATGAGGAATAGTTTCTGAAATCAATTAAAACTATACTTCATGATTCTAGAAAGTATTAATGTAGGAGTTAGGTACCCAGATATTAATAATTATAGATGTCTAACTGAAGAACTATGGGAATTTATAACTGAATATTATGGTTCTATTGGATATGTAATGGGAAAGCATTTTTTAATAAGATTGGCCTTGGTAGAGGCACATAGTGCTCCTGGATTTTAACAATAACAATATTTATTGTGTGAGTATTTATATTGAACAGCATAAATAATTTATTTGACTTCCGTGAATATCACCACAATTATAGATGGATGTAGGTTATTATGTGTTTTTTGGACAGAGTATCATGAAGGACACATCAGAGTAGGTCTGATTGCCTCTAAAACGTATTGAAATAGGTCAAAGTAGGTTGAAGTATTATGTTAATTAATGTTAATGATCCTTATGTTCATAGTGGGAGATTATGTATTCATTTCTATCACCATGACTGGGATATAATATTATGAAGAGGTATGGAATTTTGGTTCACATTATTATTTGGCGTTTTCAGGTTGTAGAGACAATCTGTCTAGTGAAATATCGCTTGCAACATCCACAGTCCTAAATTTATATACATGACGTTTTTAATGTTTCAAATATTTAGCAGTATCTCACTAACCCTTATCATCTGAATGATAGTGATGATACAGATCTAGTGAGAGATACTTCTTTCAAGGAGAATCTAATTCATGTAATGGATATTTTGTTTTTAAATATTTTCATGGAAAGGTCATGTTAGTAAATTCATTATTTTCAGAACATTTCATTGTTCAAGAGGAAAAATGAGTGTGAGATCCAAATGCATGAGATTATTTGTCCAACCATTTCACCAAAAAATATTTCAGATTGGTGGGAGTATAGCTCGATGATTATTTTTTATAATTATGAGATAATTTATGATCCAAACCAATCAAGAGATTCCATGTTCTTATTTTCATGTACTATTTTCATTGTTTTTTATACCTTGGTCAGGTTTTGTTTTGGGGTTGTTTTGGGTGAAATTGGGGAAATTAGTAATCCCTAGGGATCAACACAGTTGATTTAGGGTTAGGGGAAACCATATGGTTTAACATATATACCATATGCCCTATTTTGGGGGAACACGATACGTCTGATGGATGGTACATTGTTTGGAAAAACCACAAGGCCTCAATACCAAATTGTTCAACCACCAATTGACGGGATCTTCAGGGATGGGAAAATATTTTCCAAACCATGCATCACATATGATAAATTGTTCACTCCCAGAAAAGGTGTACATGATTATGTCACACGGTTTGGAAAATCCATCACCTCTCCCCAATAAACAATGAACATGATATTTAATTCCTCAAGAAATGTATCTAATTTCACAAACCCTCATGTGTAATTCTCATTCACCTCTATAGAACTAAAATGTATTCCATTGATTATATAAGATCCTAGGAGGATTTGATGGAACAATGAACCCCATTTTTTAATCGAACATACGATTAAAGGATATCCTCATCTTCTAGTATGTAATCTATTATCATTTTGTTTACTCTCTCTTCAATATATCTTTCTTCATGAAGTGGAATGACTTTCCCCTATTGGTAAAATTTAGATAAATGTTTTTATGGATAATTTTTTGGATCCTAACTAGAGGTATTGTTCATAGATCTACCATGCTATTTTCAATTTAATCTTTTAGCATCAAATTGGTAACATCATTTCCACAGACGTAGAACAATGATCTTATGGAAGGTGGTCAAATTGTCAAATCCTATTGTACTATTTTTAATTTAGTGTAGAAAACCACTCCATTGAAATTAACACATTGAAAAAATAATCTAAATTGATAAAATTGATTAAATTTCCTAATTAATTATGAAATTGGACCGACATATTATTATGAAACAGATGACTAATTATATCATCAATTTAGTTGATAATTAAATTTATGAAATTGGTTGACTATTGAATTATGTAGATGGATTATAAATCTGTTGTGAACGTGGAACCAAGATATGGGATATTAGGGAATGATTTTTTAGATAGGGAATGATTCTTCAAATACTAATGGTTTTCCAAACATATGCTTTAGGCCACCATTACATATATATATATATATATATATATATATATATATATATATTTGAAGACACCACTATGTTATGGGACATGACTGGGTGATCCAAATAACCATGTGGTGCAAGACTGCTAATCCAGACCCCTATTATTCGGGTGATAATTGGTATTACTTATTAATGGATATCTATGATGTAATGGAATTTGATATAGCACTGTTTACGGATAATACAATGGAAATGGAAAAAAGAATATATTTTTTTGGTTATGTGTTATTATTATCCCAAGAATTTATGTGTTAATAAAAGAATAATTTGATTTAAATAATGTTTACTTAATCTATGGCAAATCATTATTTATACAACTACATACATTATTATAGAATATATATTATTTTATATGACATTTATTTTTTCCTAATGAGTTTTACACAAAATATGCTTGAGCTCTCTGATTGGTTCCAAAATAGATTTTATGATTGTTGGACATGATAAGAGAAAGATCCCTATATTTGATGGATTAGTTGGGATATGAGATGGGGAATTGAATAGGGTATAATTCCTAATGGAAAGACCCTCTTGAGAGTTTTCAGTAACATTATGTTTTGTTTTCATTTGTCACATTACATATATATGGGATGACATGTCTACATTTTAGTTGTGGATATTGTTTTCTCTAATTTGGTATTGTCATGTGATGTTGGATTTTGTTGGTATGGTATTATTTTTTGGTTATAGATATTTATCATTTAGATATTTATTATTTATTTCCACTTTTTTTCTACCTAGATAAAGTTAGAGTAATCACCCAGCATTACATATTCGGCCATCAGTTTTAATCGATACCCTCTAGTAATAGGGGAGGCACACCTGATGTTACAACCCCACTGGCTCATAGAACGAGAATATAACTCTAGGGTTATGATGAAACAATTTTCTATCCATATTTTTACCATTCCCTCTCTATGATTAATGAAATTTCTATTTTTACCCATTTGGAAAATTAAAAATGTGGGATTAGACACTTCTTTTCAAACATACCAATTGTGTCATATCCCACTATATTTAAATTCCACCACTATCCTATATTATTCAAATATTTATAACTCTTTGGATTAGAAAATAAAAACCAAAATTACGTCCCAATATCCATTTCTACAACCCAGAAGACATATATTACGCATAATGACATCATAATAAGCCTTTTAGTGTAATCATAATGCGGATACCTGAAGAATAGGTAACATTCATCAATGAACATTTTTGTCAATTCAATCATATCCACATTAAATTTTAGATATACCATAATAATGTAATATAATCTATATATTCCATATACTAATATATTTTCATGCTATGGTCTTGACCTAAAACACACTCTTCTTCTATCAAAATTTTTATCGAATCATCACTCGTGGTAATAGATGATTATCAACACATTAACCAATGTCATCCATTTTTTCATTACCACTACTCACAGGTTGAAAAACTGAGGGATTTATAGTTTATATATTTTATTTATAATATATATGATGTTTATATATTTTTTTAATTAATATATTATGCATAAATTCATACTCCCCGATTTCATGGAATACAATAACGTTGTTCATATGTATATCCGACTACCACCTCAGAATGCGATGTGGTTCGTTCATGCTTTACATGCAATTTTTTGAATATGTGTATAATAAAATATGTGATATATATTAAATAGCTATGGTTTTTCAATGATAATATATGTCATTTAATTTTATCAATTTCATCTAAATAAGAAAATGAAAATAAGCATTCAACTGTATATACAACCCAAAATCAACATTAATTTTTTATTTCATTTCTAATAACTAAATTTTCTGTGTTTTTACAAATAGATATACAATGATACTTATTAAATTTATATCATGGTTTTCATTTGTTATATGATTTAACCATGCACAATTTACAAGGAAAAAACATAACAAATCAAATCATATTTGAAAAACGAATTTGTTATTACAAGAAACACAAAATTATCATTGAATTATTAATAAAAAAGTAATAAAAGGTAATAATAAAATTTTATATGGTATTTTATATATGAATATGGTTCTAAATTAGTTTTATAATAAACTTATATTTATTATGGATTTGTTTCTAACATGTACGATGGATGTCAAGATGTAAGGTAAGGGGTTTGTTTATAAACTTTTCATCATTGAAACCAAAATTATGTTATGTACCTATATGCTTTCATGATGTGAATTTAAATCACTTTAATTAATTAATTTTATTAATAAATTTATTATAATGAAATTTTATGTTTCATTTTATGTTACTAATTCATAGCTCTTAGGATTCAATTCTACCATAGTGGTAATGATTTAATTTTACTCTATCATTTTTAAGGTTGTTTTTCATTAAATATAAAAATATTAAATCTAACTATATAAATCAATTGAATTCTCTTGAATTTTCTAATCATTGAGATATTAATTGAATTTTCATGTAATAGTACCATTTTCACACTCTTTGGTAATAATTATGAAAAAAATTATTGTGAACATTCATCTTAATATTTCCCTTTGGTCAAAAAACCATTTTCTTCCATTACCTTGATTTCTAAATAAATTTGAACAAATGTATTATTCATCACCATTTTATTTATTATGGAAATTTGTACCTGTTATTTAATTTTTAGAATTTTTTTAATGGAATAATCTTTTTATTTTCCAAAACATTTCATGATTATATTTGAATAAAAATATGAAATAAATATTTTTTAAACATGTATCCAAAGAATTCAATGTTCTAACAACAGGAACACCCATTCATTTGAATCTTTCTTTTAATATATTCAATTTTATTTAAATGAAAAATTTTCAACATGTTTAATGTTATAAAAATATTTTCTCAAATCTAAAAGGATATTTTCCTCAATTAATATTTTATATGATCATTTTCAATTAATTTCCATCTAAGACAAAATTAATTAGTGGTACATATTATTTATCTGGTTATTATTCTAGTATAAAAATCATATATTTCTCTTGAATGTTATTTTGTGTAATGATGTTAATGAACACGATTTTTCTTCCTTGGGTTATCACATGAGGAAATAAATATGAAACATACTTATTCTAAATATTTATTCAATGACGAATTTTTTTATATAACCTATCTCTTTTCAATAGATTATGATATGATTAAATGTTTGTGATAACCAATTAATTTCATGGTTTATGATATGAAGAATTTGTATGATCTTTCATCACTTATTAATAATGTTTTCATTATTTGAAGAGTGGGACCTCTATCTCCCCAAAATGCATTGGGTAAATATTTATATCTCCCGGGATAAATAGGGTTGTAATGGTGAGTAAACCTGGTTTAGTGAGATAGGGATGGAATAAAGACTGATCATACTTTATCAACACTGGGATTAAAGGGAGATTGAACTCAGATCAGTTAAGGACAATTTGTACTATGATGGTTTAGTCAGTGATACATCACTAATATGAAAAAATAAATATATGCCTATGTGTATTCCAAACTTCACATGTATTATATCAAAAAAATGATCTGATGGTTTGAATTGATTAATTCCATTATGATTCATGTATTGTTAACATAAAATCAATATTCTGTGACATAATATTAGGATCTTTGATATATAGGGTACAATTTTCAAAAATTATGACCATGTTTTCATTCACATTTGGCTACTTTTTTTACATATTTCCCTTTTTGCCCTTATTGATAATCTAATCATTCCATTTTCATATGTTTTTATTCCTTGTGTTTCTAGGATATATATTATATATGATATTTCTAATAAGGGATATATTTTTGATGATCATAGTATGAGATGATGTCACGCACTTTTGGACAACTGTTTATGTACCCATTTTTCATAGGGAACAAAACAATTACAGTCCTCAGAATGGTGTTTGTTCAATGTGATAAATGTTCATAAATATTTTTAATATTTATGTATGAAAATCCATTAGTTTTATAGATTTTATTAGAGGATATATTAAGTTATCCATTTTAATATTGTATTATAAAACCTTATTGATATCTCTATATAAATTTATATGTATATGTCTACAAATGAGGAAAAGTGTAAAAATATATCTTGAAATTTTGATAAATGATAGTGTGAGTTGAATACATGAAATTAAATCATAGTATAGATACATTAAGTGTTTTTTTCTCTATAAAATATATTCCTATGGGTCACAACCCCAAAAATGATGTATTGAGATTGATTTTTTCTAGAACCAGTTCATTAAAAAGGGTCATGTTTCACACCTAGTTTTACCCTCAGGTGGATATAATTTTGAAGTTAAAAAAATTGCAAATAATTATAATGGATTTAAATAGAATAATACATTGAATAAAATAGGACAAACCTAGGGTTTTATAGATTAAAAAATAATGTGTCACGATTTAAATATGATATAAATTATTTTTCTATATTATCTAATTCCAAACTAAAAATATTGTTTATTACTGAATATGTTTTTGTTTTAGAAAATTTTTGTAACAAAAATTAACTACATTAATGTAGAATGTGATGAAAATGAAATTATTTTATTACTGGGAATCTGAATTCTATGATATCTAGAATAAAAAATATTGTTTCTATTCTCCCAAAAAAATCAAAAGCTATGATTCATATTTGACCTCCAAATGAACAAATGTTGGAAAAAAATTGGATGGGACCTTTATGAGGTAATGAAAACATTACATTGGTGTATTTACCAATTATAATGTCTTTATACAATGAATTAATACCACTGAAACAATATTTTTTGTTCTTTAGTGTTTAGTAGATGAAAAAGTAAGTTTGGATTTTTACCATTTGAATGATAAAACTGAATAGTGGTATGATCTAATAAATTATACCAGAAAACAAGTTGAAATTTAATCCATGTATAGGAAGTGTTCATAAAGTTATTTTTACAAAGGAAAATTCCCCATAAATGTTTTACTAATATAGAGAATGAAATCATTTACATAAATAAAGAGGATGTTGAATCTATTAGTACATATAAGGCATGATTTACAAGACACATGAGGTACGATTTGGGTATTTTTATGCAACATCAATTAATGGTTTTACAACAATTGGGTCCCCATGACAGCACATACCCCCCTCTGTAACATGGTCATCGGGTCATGTCCCACCAGGTACCACCAGTTGCCCCACAGAGACGTGGCCACCACCCTAGCGGCCACCCACTTACCTGAATGGATCGTCTTACTAATGACTATCTCTACAAGCCAACACATGTCTTTTCTAGTGTTTTTTTTCCTCATTCCTACATACCCTGGGAATATTCCCAAATGGTTACCCATCCTGATCACTACTCTAGGCCATGCATGCATAATTATAGAGTTCTAATCATATAGACTACTGAAAAAGAAGGTCCACCTTGTCACATGAGTCGTATCATTTATTCATTTAGCCCTTTATATTTTTGGGGTGTTGCATTCACCCCCCCCCCCTTTAGAGCACAACATCCTCGTTGTAGGCCCTACATCTCATCCCAGGGAGTGAACCTCACTTAAGGCTCGGTACCACCTCTGATACCAAATTTAACAATCAGGGCCCCATGACAGCACAACCACCCTTCCTTAACATGGTCATCGGGTCCTTGCCCGCCAGGTACCACCAGTTTTCCCACAAATACATGGTCCCCACCCTAGGTGTGGCCAACGTTCCCAAACAGGTCATTTGAATAATGACTATCCCCACAGTCCAACACATGTCCTTTCATGTGTGCTTTGTCCTCACTCACACACACCCTAGGAATCTTCCAATAAGGTCACCCATCCTGATCACTACTCCAGGCCAAGCACACATAACAATGGAGTTCTAATTAAATAGGCTCCTTAAAAGGAAGGTGCACCTTGTTTACACGAGTCTTATCATTTAGACATTTAACCATTTATCAATCTAGTTTGTAACATTTCCCAATGTAAATATCTAGAATTTATATATAATTTTTTTAATTAAACGATTATTTTATGAGTCCGCGAAAATTTAAGGCGCATGATTCTGAGGCCTAGAGTGCCCAGAATAAATATTTGAACTTTGTTTTAGAGCACAATTAGAAAACCTGTGAGAATGTTTTTGTATCTTTTGAACTGGTTCTCGTAATTGAAATCATTGGGCACCATTGAACTCACAACACCGATATTTACTTAACGAGACTTTCACCTTGACGACAGTTCGTTGAGGGTGAAATTTATTTTGTGGGATTTTCGTGAAAGAATAAAATAAAATAAAATTTTTTAACATTTTATTTGATTTATCTTGGGACTCCCTATGTGGATGTTGAGAGGTGGGGACCAACAGAAGATAACCTCCCATGTGAAGTTATGATGGTGGGGACCACCCGATCCTAACCTCCCATGTGGGTTATGGTGGTGGGGACCACCAGAGACTTAAAACCCCTTGAACCCCTTTGAAATCCCTCTTAATGGGGAAAAACCTCCTGAGCTCCCCCACTTAATTATTTCAACTCTCCTATTTAATTAATTAAGCCAACCTATCGATTAATTAATTAAGATATTTTAAAATTATTCCATCAAACATAACAGATAACTAGTTATTTTCTGTGGGATACTTTTCATTTTGGAGGGATTGGGGAGATAAGAACTTCAGGGAGAAAGCTCTGCCTTGAATAATGCCAACAAGGAACATCTTTAATGATGAACGAACAGAAAATCGAGGAAATGACAGTGTCACCGACGTCTGTTTATCCCCAACAACATCGTCTCTTTCCTGAAGATCTCTGTAAACATTCCTCCACGATTTGGTTTCTTATTGAATTCATGAAATTTCATGATTAAATACATTGTTCTAGGAAAGCATGGAGATCTTGGATCAACCAGAATGAGTGGATCTATGATTCTTAATAAATTGTAGAGTTTGTCATTCTTGATTGCTGATTTTTTTGAGCCACTTGTTATCGCCCTAACATGGGGGGAGCCAAAAAAACATAGCCCAACCCCTCCGTCATTCTTCTTTATAGGTGGGTTTATCGCAATGATGACCATGACTGGTGCTAGTTTTTGGCACCGGTGGAACTCTTGAACCTCGATGAAGGCGACGAACGAAGGGTGGCCGGTCAAGTCGGCCACCAGCGAAGGCACGACACCCCGCCGCTTCACGGCCTCCGCCAACATGCGGCGCTCCGCCGCCCGCGGCCTCTGCGCCTCGCGGCTTTCCCCCAACCATTGCCATGTCACCCCACGGCTGGCCGCTCCACCCGTGGCCCTCCTAGCCACCCTGTGGCCTCTCCCCCCTCGTGGCCTCGTGCCGATCCGTGGCCTCCATCTTCCCGCAGGACGCTTCCCAAGACGATACGATAGGACGGGCTACCCAGTGCAGGTCAAGCCTGACCCAGCGAGCCTGGCTGCCCAGCGCGGGTTGGTCTGGACTCTGAAGACCAAGTCGGACCTAGCAGGCTGGGCCGGACCGATCAAGTCAGGCTGGGTCTACCCGAATCGGGTCAGCCCAGGCCAGGTCGGACTGGACCCGGACCAGTTTCAACCCCCTTACACTCTTTTGGCCATACCCTTGGCACCAGACATCCTTTTGACAAACCGATAGTGGCGCTGGAAACCTTGGAGCAAGACAGTCTCTTTGAGTACACCTCGCTGAATATTTGGATAATGTTGGAATACTATCGGGTTGGATCGAGCACGAATCCAACCGGGCCCTCGAGACTAAAAGGCTAATAACTCATATACCAGGCATCTGATTGACACAATGTCTGTTGCATTGAAACCCCTACGACATTATAGACCATTGAGATACTTATTCATGGGACTTTATAGAAGTTGGATTATCGACCAGTGGCGTGAGGAGCAGACCCTCTTAGAGATGAGCAAGCCTAGTGCGAGAACCCAGTAGCTGGCTGTGATGTGAAGAATGAAGAGTGATCTTATGTGGTTCAGCACCTAGCGATCATGTTTGGGCCAACATAGAGTGATCCTATGTGGGTCAGCACCTAGAGATCATTTGTGGGTCAGCAACAAGCGATCCAGTGTGGGCCACCACCGAGTTATCCTGTGTGGGTCATCACCGAGCGATCATGTGTGGGTCAGCACCGGGCGATCCTCTGTGGGTCACCACCAAGCGATCCTGTGTGGGAAATCAATAGATATTCTTAACAAAGTAAGATAAATTAGTAATTACATCTAATCATCTCTACTACTTTACTTAAGTTATACCTTGTGTGAGCTGAGTTCGTACCTGTGTGGTTCTTTCTTTCGAGATAATACCTTTGTCGTGTTCTTCTGTGTGGATTACCTTTGTGTACTTGCCTTCATGGTATTTATTCCGTTATAGAACAGTTGATCTTGGGGATTTGGAGTTGGACTCTGTGTTTTCCTCATGATTGAAATCGGTTTATTTGATAACTTAGGTATATGTGAGGAATATACCTATATAGAGTTGTCTATTGATTTTATGCCCTGTGGTCTATCCTTGGTAGATTTTATGAGACTATGAGGATCACGAGGTCACTATTGAGTATCGTTATACTCACCCATGCACAGGCTATGCCAGCACATTGTTGTGATTGGTGCAGAAGACAGACATCGCAGAGTGAGAACGAGTATACCAGGACTGGAGGTAGCTCGGAGGTGGACGTTAGAATAGGTGAACCGCAGAGACAGTCGTTCTTGAGATGTACCTACCTTTCATGTAGGATATGTGGTTGATAATCCAGTAACTTCTTTTCACCTATCATCCATATTGAACTTTCTAGTTTTCCTTTTACTTTCTAGTTGGTCTTGTATTCTGGTACCTTTTACTTACTATACTCACTCTGTTTACTTTTCTGTTTACTTGAGTTTGTCTCCTATTGTATGATTGGTTTTGTGTGTTACAGGATATAAAGGCAATGCCTTCCCAATTTTAGGTAATATTCCTTCGGTGCTAGTCTCTAGCCCCTTGCCTATGGAAGGCGGGCTTGGGGTAGTCACGGCATGGGCCCCAGGGGACGAGTCACGAAAAATTGGTATAATAGGAATGAGTTATACCTTATTACATAGGACACAGATATTTCTTTATAACAGAAATAGTGTTAAGTGTTGTGAGTGTGGTTATCAGTTTAGATAATCTAGTGTTGGTGCGGCGGCCGACAAATCCATACACCAGGACCCTGACTTCTAATTTCCACCTCGGTGTATGAAAACACTGATTGCATGTGTGTTTGGAAGAGTTTTCTTTGTTATCTCTTTGCGTCATCTTGCTAGGTATAACTTATTGTCCATGGCGCACATGTTTTATTTTAGGATGCCTCCATGCAGACAACCATCTAGGGATCCGGATGTAGTATGTACTGATAGCCCTCTGAGCGATGGGTCCTCGGTGCTGGGCCCCCTTCAAGTAGAGGCAGCGGCGGGGGTACCAGTGGTTCCATTAACCGTTGGGCCACCGATGCCACCCACCACAGTAGCAGAGGGTGCACTCCGCATGAGTGTGTTGCACGAGTTCCAGCACCAGAGGTCACCCAGGATCATATGAGAGACGGACCCAGAGGCGGTTGAAGATTGGTTAGAGGCTGTGGTTCAGTACATAGTGAGGTTCACTGGCCTCTCAAGCTACTACACTGATATGGTATTGGACCCATTCTTTTGGGCCCAGTCCTTCGATAAGGGGCTCAGGCAAGAGATTAGGGCTTCGATGATTTATCTTAGCATCCTGACGCCAGTGGGGTGTTAGAGAGATCCCTTTTAGTGCATAGTTTCTTTATTTTGAAGTCTCCAACAGCAAGACCCACCACCAGTCATCACGTAGTGTAGTCTTCTACAACTGGTAGTAGAAAGATGTCACATATGTCTAAGAGGACCAGACCTAGAGGTTCATGACCGCAGGATTCAGGGTCGATTGAGCGGGGAACCGGAGGCCGATCCAGTTATGCCAGTAGCGGGCAATGTAACGCATGCGGCGGGCAGGGTCAAATGGCTCATGATTGTCCGACATAACATATGGATGATCATCATATGGTCAAAGGACCACCTGGGCAGAGATAGACGTTCGACCGAAGATGTACGTTGGGAGTAGGCGGACGTGTCAGAGGAGCTGGTCGTGCAGTTGGCGGTGGGTGACGATTCAAGGTGTTACAACCACCACCATTAAGAGTTCCACCCCGACTACGGAGAGTAGGTGGACATGAGAGAGCTCAGCTCCAGGTAGTTGATTCCTACGATCATGGCACTCTGGAGATGATACGAGATACAATTTGGGTCTACTCCACCTTAGATACTATACTTATAGACACAGGTACTAGTCATTCATTTATTGCCACTACACTCGTTCAGATATCAGAGATTCAGACAGACCCATTGGCTCGATCTTTATGGCTAGATACTCCGACGGGAGCAGATTTTATGATTAAACACTAGTGATGGCAGTGTAATCTTACTCTAGGAGGCGAGAACATCGACTGGGATATCCTAGTAGTGGCATCGAGGCCTTACGATGTCATCATGGGTATGGACTGGTTATCTACTATCCAAGCTCATATTGACTATATCAGGTGAAAAGTGTGGTGTGTCCGCACATATAAGACCGGGTTTACCATCATCGGCGAGAAGGGAGCCTTTGTAGGATAGGATGGACTTGCCTGAAGAGGAGTGCAGCTGAAAACTCATCAGTTGGCTAGCCTTACCCTTAGAGCAGTTAATGTGGAGGGTCTGAGCTATCCTGTAGTGGTGGACCAGTATGTGAATGTCTTCCATGATGATGTTCCAGGTCTACCTCCTCGCAGGGATGTGGACTTTTACATTGACCTGTACCCCGGGATGGCACTAATAGCTACACCAATGTATCATATAGCTCTTATGGTGCTTTGTGAGCTGCGAGTATAGATATAGGACTTATAGTGGAAGGGATTTATTCGGCCTAGTGTTTCCCCTTTGGCAGCCCCGATTTTTTTCACCACGAAGGCAGATTGGAGCTTGAAACATTGTGTCGACTATCGACACTGGAACCAGCTGACCGTGAAGAACATCTACCCACTCCTGAGGATTGAAGACATCTTTGATCAGCTAATGGGAGAATGCTAGTTCTTGAAGACAGACCATAGATCAGGTTATCACCACCTCAGAGTGCGAGACAAGGATGTATAGAAGACGACTTTCAGATATCGGTACAGCCACTATGAGTTCTTGTTTATTCCATTCTGTGGTTCCAATGCTCTATTAGTGTTAATGGGACTCATGAACATGATCTTTCAACTATACCTTGATCACTTTTTAGTAGTCTTCACCAACTACATTCTAACCTACTTGACTATTTAGGAGGATCATGCTTATCATTTGCGAGTAGTACTGGGAACACTTCGAGAGCACCATATTTATGGTAAGTGATGCATGCCTATTGTAGGGCATGGAAAAAAAATTATTTCCTAAGTTAAAATGTAGTAATGTGGTTGACCTAGGATGTCTCCTGAAGAGGAGTACACACAAAACGTGTTGTCACTTTAAAACGAGGGTGAAAATGTTGTGTTTTTGAAATGAAATTTGAAATTAAAATGATTGAAAAACTATGATATTAAAAATGGTGATTAGTTCAGGGTCAATTTCCTAATTGTAATGATATCCTGGTTCAATTTTATTCAAACCTATTCTTCATTATTGATTAAAGTGAGTTTCCACAATTGTTTCCTCTCACTTCCTTGGTGAAATTATTATTGTGAGAGAAAACCTTACCAAGATCTCGGTTTGGTCACCTCTCCTTCCATGTGTAAAATAGTTGTATTGAATATCCTTAATTGAAATGGGAAATACCTGATCAGTTTTTTTATCCCAATCAATCAAAAACATTCACTACATCTATTACACATACTGACGATTGTCGAGTAATTCACCACTAATTCCTGGTTTATTTCATCATATATAAACCAGAAATTTGTAGAGGGAGATTATGATTATTTTACCAAAGAAAAAATCAATAACGGAATTAATATTCAAGAAAAATCGCACTTTATAATAAAATCCGCTAAAATAAATTTAAAACAACGTTGAATAAGAATGAAATTTATTCAATTGCGTCCAATAACTCAAGCATTACAATGTAGAAAACTAACCCTTCCCCAATCACTTAAAATGTTTACCCCACCAAGGTAAGGGTAATCGATATAAATAGGGAAGAATAAGGCATTAAAAAACTATGAAAAATAAAAGAAATAAAATAGGAAGCTGAAAAGATCTCCTTTTTGGTGTTCTAGAGGGAATTGGGTGGAGAATGGGATGCTTTGAGAGGGTGGAGGTCTCCTCCTTTTATAGTGAGAATTTTCCCCCGGATGTTGACTTGTTTTATCTCCATTAAAATGCATCTTCATGAATTGATCCCATCTTAAATTTTGTTCATAATTCTATTGGTCGTGTCCCCTCAACATCTCAGTGGATTTGGACATGTATTCCGAGAGTTATGACCGTTTTACTCTGAACATTTATTCCGTCCAGTCAGACTCTCCAAAATGCAATCCTCCAGATTAGGGTGATTTAATGACCCCATAAACGGCCAATTCATGCAGCCCATACTACATAAAAGATGCTCCAAAACTCCTTAATCTTCCACCCACTGAATATAACAACATTTGGGCCCACAATGGATGTGTTATGGAGACCACACCAAAAATAAGCAGAACATCAGATAGTTTTCTTGATCCAACTTGTGAGCTTCTTTGGAGCTTCCATATGGCTGATTCAGATTATAGTCTAAAAATAGAAATTAAAGCTCTGGATGTGTAGAATCTTTGAAAGATAGAATTTCTCAATTTGGATTAGTGTAGATAACGTTATGTTGAACGTACTAAAATAATTTAAAACTATTAAAAATCCAAAATGGCCCATTTTTACTATTTAGCTCAAAATAACACCAATATCATAAAAATGATACAATTCATATTAAGGAAACAATTTTGTGGGTTTAAAAAAATGATATTCAATATACATTAATTGAAAATATTTTCTCTATCAGTAATCTCTCGAAGTTCCAGTCTTGGATCTGATAGGTTCACTTTCGGGGACATGTAATATCAGAGGATTGAGATTCGGTGGATCCAGCGAAGATTGAGGTGATACTTGCATAGGATCCCCCGGGAGTGTGATAGAGGTATGAAGTTTCCTAGGAATGGCTGGTCACTACCAGATATTTGTTCCTTATTTCTCCAGAGTTGCAGCACAACTATCAGCATTGATGAAAAAGGGGCAACCCTTCATGTGGTCAGAGAGATGCCATTAGAGTTTTCAAGATTAGAGATAGAGGCTAGCTAGTGCCCACATCTAGAGGCTGTTGGAGGAGTGCGTAGGGTACATAGTCTACTACGATGCATTAGGGACCGGACTCGGGTGTGTCCTGATGTAGGAGTGAGTAGTTATCACATATGGTTCTAGACGGCTGAGACATCATGAGCATAACTATGCCACCCATGACAAGAAGTTTGTATTAGTGGTCTTCACCTTATAGATGTGTTGACATTACTTGATGGGCAAGAGTTTTATAGTGTACTCTGATCAAAAGAGTCTCAGGTATATATTCTCTCAGAAGGACCTGAACCTGAGACAATGACGTTGGCTTCTGTTCCTCCAAGAGTATGACATTGATATAGTCTATACACCTGGGAAGGGGAACATTGTAGCTGATGCACTAGCAGAAGATCTGGTATACAACTACTAGGTGAGGTGGCGGAGTAGCTGGCTGCTTTACAGATATCCTTTGTGGATCAGGATGTAGCAGATTTTCTTCAGTCTCTTATAGTCACTCCACCACTCCTTCAGCGAGTTAGGGAGGCACAGTGTGGGGACATTGATGGTGAGACACAATGTGCTCAGACATCCACAGGACATGCACCTGATGGATTTTCTGAAGGTGAGGAGAATGTCATCCTCTTTAGATAATGTACAATGGTACCATTGTCACTTCAGGAGGAAGTGATGAGAGAGTTCCACACATACCCTATAGCAGTACATCCAAGAGTGGCGAAGATGTACCAGGACCTCCGATGATAGCACTGGTGGCTGGGAATGAAGAAAGTAGTAGCATAGTTTGTCTCTCAGTTCCTTACATTCCAGCAAGGTAAGGTGGAGCATCAGGTTCCAGCAGGCTTGGTTCAGCCTTTAGAGGTCCTGGAGTAGATGTGGGATGGGTTATCCATGGACTTCATGACAGGAAATCCACATTCGTCCATAGTTCATGACTCTATTTTTGGTGATCATCGACTGACCCACCAAGTCAGGCCACTTCCTACCGATCAGAGAGCAGTGTTCGGTAGAGAGCATGGGACGCCTCTATGTGCTAGAGATTGTGCGACTACATGGAGTACCCTCAACAATTGTCGCTAATCGTGATACATGTTTTACTTCCCACCTATGGAAGAGATTGTAGGAGGATTTTGGGACACAACTTTGTTTTAGAACTACCTTCTATCCTCATACGGATGGCCTGAATGAGCAGAAAATTCCAACCCTTGAGGACATGATGCGTGCTTGCATCCTTGACTTCGGTCGTAGCTGGGAGGATCACAACCAAATATTCAAGGCCTTGTGCCAAGACTACAAATATGATTTTGTCAAGTACTTATGCCGAGACACTAGTTTGTCTCATGAAACCTACCGATGAATCATGGAGCTATGGCGGACTCCACCCATTAATTACTAATTCCAATGCATTCCTCATATGAAAAGGTTCAAACATAACATAAACATTCGTGTTAAAACATGCATATGAAATGTCAATACTTTCTCCATAAACCATGAATGGTGTGGAAATAACACATCCACAATAAAACTTATCAGAAAAACTTCAAAACAATATGAATGTTTTGTATCATAATAAATAAACTTCAACAAAGCTTAAAAATATATCAAAGGATGTGGACATAGATGAAATCAAAACATTTTTTTAGAGAAATATCTCTTCCTATTTTGAGAAAAATTAAAAAGTCATATAATTATAAAAAATAAACATTAATTTTGAAAATAATATTATTATTTTTTAAGGGAAGTTTCGAGGATGTTATAATGGCATAAAATAGCCACACCCACCATATAAGTTAAAAAAATTCTTACCATATTTTTCTCTAAAATATCATAAGGTACACTGTTTGGAAAACGACAGAAAGATTCCATTAAAACTATTTTATAAAATGTCGAAAAAGGTTATAAATTAAATTAACCCATTTTATATTAAATAGTAAAAATGTTTTGGATTGCATTTTTAAGAAACATGGATGTGGATAATAAAGGGGTCCCAGTAGATACTTACGTAAAAACAAACTCAGATAATAAAGAGATTGTGAAATTAACCCTTAACTTTTACCTTTATTTGGTCAAGGATAGGTTAAACTCTTGTATAATGGTGAAATAATTATAATTAAGTTATAAAATAACCATATAAATTACTATGATATTATATATGATCTTCTATTATTTATTTGTTAATCATATTTCAGTAGTATCATCGTTTCGGGTGTTAACTGATTCATTTTCCTTTATATGATTTATTATATAATAAATGATTGTTATGGATAGGATGTATCTTATTCATATTAAAAATGAAATTAAGTCTTTAAACATTTTTTATAATCATAAAATGAAAATTAGTTTTGAATGGATACGATGGGGAATGAATCTCATCAGGTTTTTGGAGACAGTAATCCGTACGTACGCACGAGTGAAAATATCATTCTTTTGATATTAGAATCATATATAATTGGATGGTATATCATATATTCAGAATAATTATCATATTATATTTATTATTAACATCATTTATACTCATTATTCTACCCATCCAAATGATGAAGTGTTTGAATAACAAACTACACCACAACGTAGAGACTGTAATCAGTACGTAGTCACGTATGGTGAGTTTTGTCATTTATATGATGGATATAATAATGAATTTGTTTGTAAAATTTTTATATAACATCAAATAATATAGAATATAGTGGAGTTATTATTTAATAATGGAAACAACAAAGAAAGAGGAAGTGGAAGAATAAAAGAACTTGAAAGAGGGGATGAAATATTTACCTATTCTTCGAGTTCTTCCGTTTGATTTGATCAAAAGGGCTCTTTATGTTGGATTTATGACTAAAGGAAGGCCAATAGGATATATGGAGGATAGTTTGAAGGATATTTGGGTTGGGTTTGGCTGAGCCAAATTGCATTGAAGGTGTGAATTTGAGGTAAGGGGAAGTGCCTTTTTATAAAATGGGTAAGGGGCACCTTAGGAAAAGATTGAAATATTATTTTATAATAAAATTGTCTTCAGTTTCTAGTGGCCCCAAAATAAATTCTTTAAAGGGTAAGGTGGTTATGGGTCTAAAAACTCTTAACCAATAGGTTTTAGACTGGTTTGGGTCACTATATTAACTTTATATTTTAGATTTAACTCTTAGTTAAATAGATTTACATTTACCATGTCTCTTTGTATTTTTATATTATATGGTTAATAAACATACTATAAACATTCAATAGAACCCCAAGTGGTTAATTAATGATACAAATATCATTATATATGTCTTTTGTAATATCCTTAGATTTTTAGGATTATTATAGCAACCAATAATGTTGTATTTGTTTTAAAAACACATTTATTTAAATTTTGACATTATTTAATAATTGTTTTTTTAAGTCATAAAAACATTATTAATTGGAAATAAATAAATTTAATAAACCCTAACATGTTATTTCAACCTATAAAATTATATGAATTCATTAAAATTATCAAATTAGATTTATTTGGATATTAATAATATCAATTATTTTAATCATTCATTAATATGGTAATTACTGATCCATCATTGTGTCATTAATAAATTTAATTATTTAATGTCTAAAAGTTATAAATTAAATATCATTATGTATGAAATATTTTAACTTTTTTATGAATATTTACATTTGAATTTATATTGTGTGTAATCTTGTATGAAAAATAGTTTAGTTATTAAACATTGAATTTAACTCTATTAACTCTTCTTTAAATAAAAAAATAATAAATGTCCTAATCTAATCCAAGTGAACCAAAAAGGATCATATTTTATTCATAAGGTTTCTTTTTTTTTTGAATTATACTTATCCAACAGAATTATGACATGTTCTAGGGTAATAATAATATCATTTTTACCCTTAATTACCCAATTTATTTTTAACCATGTTAAATAAAAGTAAAAAATTACTATTCAAAATTATTTTCATCTTATTGAACCACATTTTACATACTGATATCAACCATGTCTCTCGGATTTTTTAAATTGAATTCACAGAAGTGGAAAAATTATGTTTTATGAAAATTTGGAAATGCTCTCAGGAGGTGGGAAAAAGACGGTAAAAAGTTCAATAAAATTTTTATATATCTAAAAATATTATAAAATGACTCTAATGAATTACATTGAACTTATATAGGTATTATTTATTTATTTTGAGAAAAAATATTAACTAAAATAAATATTTACATAAATAAAAAGTAAGTTTAGAACAATAACTCAGTGTTTTTCACAGTCCATTAAAAATTGAAAGTATTCAGAAAAATGGCAAAAATTTACCATGAGCTAATTTCGATATTCCAAACCCCAAAAATGGAGTCCATTTTGAAAGATAAAATTAATAAAATTTCAAAAAGTGGGTATTACTATTCATAATGTATGGTTTGATTGGTTGTGGTGTGTTTAAACTCGAAGTTACGTACAACACAAGCCATTGTATTATTCAAAGGGAAACATATCATGGATTTTTGGGGTGTTACACATATAATCCCAAGAGTCTGTATATCAATATATTAGAGGCTATTGAATTATGTCCCAGACTACCCATGGCGACTTAGATTTGTTTTTTTCAAGGTGTAGTTGGAAATTATTTATGGTTTATGTAGAATTTATCTCGAATTTCTTATCCTCTTAACAAGTAAACTATTAAGGGATCCATGTTCTTATAGATAGATGAATTTGAGGAAAATGAAAAGGAACTAAAGATAAGATTAGTTATCTCACTAATGATTACTTAACCCTATATTGGAGAAGGGTTCATAATACAAATTGAAGCACCCACGAAGGGATTTGGATGTATTCCTATGAAAAAATCACATGATTATAACTAATTATTTCTAAATATTGATGATTCTTTAAAAAATAACTTAACACATGATTTGGAGTTTGCTGGGGTATTCTTGGTAAAAATGATATAAATTAATTAAAAGTATAGTGAAAAGGGTTATATATATACTGGAAAAAATAATCTAATTTATATACTATTATTGAAGGAGTTGAACTTGTTATAGATAATATGGTTAGATATAATTAGGGGTTTTGACTTCCCAGTAAATTTATATAATAGGAAAGTGAACAAGGTGGAAAATGATTTTTGTCAAAAAGATCTCCCTAGCTTATCTGTGAGGAGGATTACAAAAGATGAAATATTTTTGGATTTTGAAACAATGTATATGGAAATCATGATGGAATCAGAAGAATATTATTTTTATATCTGATTTATTATAAATATATCTATGGTAATATTAAAGAGGCATAGATGAGGGATATAGAGATGAAAATTACGTTAAAATGCTTCTATGATTACCTTTGATCATGATGGATGGTAAAGGTTCCAGAATCTTGTATGAACCCCTCATCTATAGAAATTAAAGTAGGTATTTTTATATGGAGTTCAAAATTTTTATTTCTCTAATTATCATGGATGTATGGAGATATATAGATATTTGAAAGATTAATTATAGTGGGATATCATGAAGGAAGATATCGTATAGGATTTGCCTTGATAATTTTTATGTCATCATGTCAAAGATGAAATACATAATTATAATGGGAGAGCACAAACATTACCCATACCTGAATGTAAATTCGAAAAATCACTATCTATGTTTTCATTGTACTCTCCAAAAACACTAAAGGACATAACGATATTTGGGTTGTTGTTGACCACAAAACTATGATAAAACATTTCACTTCAATTGGAGAATACATATCTCTAGATTTAATTTCTAGAATATACATTATTGAAGATGTATGGTATCATGGATTACCACATTTCATTAGATCAGATCAAGATCCAAGATTTGACTCAATTATCTAGAAATGTATTCACCATTCTCTTTTAAAAATGACGAATTTCAACACTGGATATCATCATGAAACAATAGGTCATTAAAAAATATAATTCAATACCTATTGGATATGTTGAGATATATTTATTTTGATCTAAATAGTGGTTGTGATCAAAAAAATCATCATGTTTATTATTTATATTACAATAGATTTCAAGAAAAATTAGATTTCACCTTATAAATCTCTATATAGAAATTATTTTGGATCTCTGATGTGCTGGAATGATGTTTTTAAATGAATGTTATTGGGACCTGAGATGGATGAAGAAATAAAAGAAAATATTAGTGTCATCTAGTAGCTTTCAAGGAGCCTCGTATTCAGTAGAAAACGTTTTTTGAAAATCACTAATTTGTTCTAGAATTTTACATTGGTGTTAATATGTATATATGGATTTATTATGGGAATAAGGTAATGAGATTCGAAAAGAAAAGAAAAATAAGACACAGGAATATCAATATCATATAAATTTTAAAAGTATCAAAATGGTAGACCATCACATGGATCATCCACCAAAACTATCTCATGTCCATGATGTGATTGTCTAATTATTCTAGAGGAAGTGAATTTCTAATCCTTCACATGTACTGAATATAGTGTTCATACTGATAAAAAATGATATTTCATTTGATGATCTACCGATGGAGATTCAGAATCATAAAAGAACGTTCAGTAAAATAAGACCACTAATTTGGTAAAATATTTTTGAGAAACAATATTTTTATGTAATGCATGTGGGAATATGAGGACATGATGAGACATAAGTATCCTCTTTTGTTTTTATCAGTTTGATGAATTTTGATGGTGAAATTAATTTTAGGTGGGGTAGAATGTGACACCAATAATTTGTATTAAATATTTGTTTAATAAATTAAATTTCATTCAATTAATACACTATATAAAACTCCATGTTAATTAGTAACTACACGGAACATCATGATAAGTGTTATTTATATGAAACACTAGCTTAGATTTTGTTTCACACGACATTGAGTTTTTACAAAACTCGGGTATATTATTGATTATGTTATTCAAATTATAATGTAAAAACTTAACTATTAAATATAGATATATGAATATTAATATATAAATATTAATTATAATTTATTATGTATTTATTAAAACAAAACAAATTTATAAAAAATAATTAATTTTTGGGAATGTATATATATTCATAAATTACATTATTTTCTGAAAAAATTTCTTAGTGTTTCTTTATATGAAAATTATTATCATGAAATATAAACAATTTCCAAAATATTGTTTTATAAAAAATATTGTTTTCAAATTGATAATATAAAAATTAACATATTCTGAAATTTTGGTATTTTTTTCTAAAATGTTTAATTCTTTGATTAATATTGAAAATTAATGTATTTTAAATAAAAATATATTTTTCATATAACTTATTTATAATGTGAATTTATATTTTTAATTGATTTAAAAGTATATTTACATTTGATATATATCTTTTAATATAATTTATGTCATTAGTGTTAATTTAACATTGATATTCTATATAAAAACTTTAAAACATTTGAACATTTTCATATAAAAATATGAATTTCTCATCTTGTCTTTTATGTTAATAATAAAATACTTTTTCTCCACTAATATTTACATAATATTGAAAAATTAATTCATTATTTGGAATCAGAATAATTTAAATTTTCTAATACAGTCGACTTAATTTATTACCAAAATTAATAGTGAATTAATTAATCATTATTTACTATAGTTAAGGTAAAAATTGGATTATTGGTGGGTAATCTAAAAATATAATAGGAAAAATTAACATATAATATTTTTTTAATATATATTTTATTGAAATATTAATACTATAACACCTATAAAATTTGATAGGGGTCCAATTTTATCCCAGTTATATATTCAATATGTTGGAGCACTCATTTATTTTCCAAAATACAATGTATGCCCACTCACCCTCTTATAAAAGGTGACCCCTATCATCTCGAATTCACAATATTAAAAATAATTGTATTTATCAATCAATTTACAGATAAATTCTCCTCATTCGCCAGCCGAGAGGCCTATTTTTAGATGAAATCCATCCTAGGAGGGATTTTAGTGGAACCCTAAGAAGGATACTTGATGAAAAGGTATTGTTCATCAATGAAAATTTTTATTTATTTTCTGCCACAATCTCGAAAAATTAATTTTACAAACATATTTATATTAAATTATCTATATTATATATAATATGATGTTTTTATGTTGTTTTAATATCCTAAAACCTTCTCCACCTCCATTAAATGTGTTATTAAATAATAATTCATGCATACGATGGACTAACACCTTAATAATTGATGTCATTCATATTTCCAATACCACCCCTAATGGATGGAAAAAATCACATATTTAGTGTTTTCATATTATATTTATATTATCTATAATGTTATTATGATTATATAATTATTATATCACCCATACAAGTAATATCTGTTTTTTTGGGTATACGATAACATTGTTCCTGTGTATGACGAACTACTACCTCATGAAGGAATGTGATTTGTTCACGGATTACATGGAATGTATTAATGATGATACTAATATTAATTTCAGATATATATGATATATAAATGTGTATTTAAGGATTATATATGTTATTTTATGTTATGAACAAATCTGGGTCGACCCTGAACCGGTCACCGGAGCTGATCTGTGTCAAGACTAGAGAGGGGATCCGGATCCTCTTTGGCTAGAGAAAAGCGTCAGGGCATCGATAGAGTGATGATGGGAACAATTTCACACAATATAAATAAATAAACAACTGTAAACAATAAAGATCAGCTCAATATAAATAATCTAAACAAATGGACAAAAGTATAACTAAAGATAATAAAACTGAACAAACGTAATGACTGCTATATCAGTGCGACCTCACGCGTAACTTTATAACTCAATGATCGAACATCTCTTAAGGTGAATAAAACCAAGATATAACCTTCACAAGGACTACAAAAAAAATAACAATAATTTTGAGTTTTAAAACTAATTAGGCTAACCTGATATACTATTTCCCAATGCACTACCTTTAAAATTAAAGAAACATCAATTGAAAGTTTGAACTACAACATATAAAAGTATTCATTACTATAATTTTTACTTAAAATCAACCTACATTTCATTACCCTTAATAAATTACAAAACCATATTATACCCATAACTGTCACCATGTTATTTCTATTGGAAAGTGATGATATCATTTAAAACCCTCTACTAATGAGTATGAAAAAATATCATTTGAAAAACATTTTCATAGGAGTTTGGTAACCAGAACATCACCTTCCATGAAAAACATCACACAAGAGTATGAAGACTGCCATATTTAAAGGGAAATGTATATAGGTATATATTTATCTCATCAATAGTTCAAACAGATAAAATCCACTACGCATAGGCAAACCTTGTAGATCGAGAATAATCAAGAAGACACTAATACCTACGAACCCATCTAATGTAGCATGCCACATACGATGAAATGTAACGCTCCATACGCTCAGAAACCATTTCTCAAGACAGGCAAAGAGAAAATCCACAGTAATGATCCCAAACATAACTACCTACTATGGGCCACTGTTCAGTAAGATAACATATCATTGCAACACTCGTGTCAGATAGTTCCATCAATATTTCAGGTTCTAATGTCATAGATATTTAAGGGTGTGAGCAATCAGATGCTGCCAATCGTCATACCATAACCCATATTTATAATAATAATCATATAAGGTCTCACCCTGAATCTCCCCAAATATTAACCTCATGCATTAATTTCAATGTATTACCTAGGGTTCCCGGCTGAGGGAAAAATATAATGGTTCCGGAGGATTCCATTGTGAGGACGTCCCAATCATTCCATGTCAATAATGAACAAGGAATATACAATGGGGCTTTTCAGAATAAGTACATCCCCTAATTTTCCCAAAGTGTCCAAATGTGCCCTTATTCAATATTTCACATCAAACCAGTTTAAAATCCATAATTACTCATTATTTAAATTTAAAACCATCAATAAAACTATTCAAAAAACCAACATTTCTTTATATACCCATGAATCTTTTTATAGAGGGATGAAAACACACCAAAAACCTTGAAAACTAAAAATCATTTCTTTACAAAATTCCAAACCATTCTGCAAAATATATATTGACCCCCAAAACATAATTTTTCATGATGCCGCCGCATTTTTTTAATCCAAGGGAACCAGTTTTTAAATCACTCATAACCCGTAAAAGTAAAAAATATGTTTTATATATAAAACAAAAAGACACAAGGCATGAATATTTGAAACAAATTATTTAATACAAATCAAATCTTAAAAACCTAGTTTTCACAACTCAACATAACACCTTATTTAAAATCATTCACAAAAACTCCCCTAAACAGTTTTCATCACACCATGAAACAAAACATTTTACATAAATTCCAATCCGTCCATTTATTAGTGGCACATGAAATATTTTCAAAAATAATATCTAATAAACATTCAACAAGTTATTAAATAAAAATTTCATGCCTTAAATTGATTTAAAGTGCTAAAACTCATTTTAATTGTTATAAAATATATGTTAATGCCAACAAAAATTGTTTTTCAAATCGCTAGGAGTGATCATTTGCAACGAGGCAACACTAATATCTGAAGACAATGAACAAATCACCATTTAAGAACAAGAAAATCATCCAAAGATCAAATGAAAAATATTTAGAATGTTTCTTCGGTGAAAAAATCATGAAATAGAATATTCTTCAATCTTAATGGAAACTACAAGGGAGGCCATCCTTGAAAGCAAGACGCGGCAACAACACAAACTCTAAAATGGTCTATGACGGTTTCAAAAATCCTAAACCTACCAAAATTAACCATTATAAATAAAAACCAAAACAAATATAAAAAAAGTACACAACCCAAGGGAGGAGGGTATATTAGAGGGAGAGGTAATCACATTTGAAGGAGGGGTGCACTGGGATGGGGTCAGGCTGTTTGGGGAAACACATCAGATATGAGTCAGGAATAAAGGGTGGTCGCCAATATTTCATGCATCAGGTAAGGGAGTAACACACAAGGGGGGTGAATGAGAGGCTATGCCACTGGGTCTACTAGGCACATGGAGAGGGGTCGGTCTAGGGGATGTCTAAAGGGGTAGAGGAAGAGGCCAAGGTTGCTGGTGGGTTTGTCTAAGGGTTTGAGGGAGTTGGTTGGGAGACACCAGAATTGAAGGGTGACGTCGAGGAGGTCACGTGCTGGGTAGGAGGGTCTCCAATATCAGATAAGGATGACAGGGGTCGTGAGGTGGGCTTGACATGAGGAGGGCATTAGTGTGCTGAACCAAGAGGGAGGATCTACCTAGCATCAAGGAGGGTACAACAAAGGGGAGCGTCGATCGCATGTAGAAAAGGAAAAAGGGGGAAGAGTGGAACACATGCTAGGGGTTTTTATTTGATTTTTTAATTATAAACATTAAATTGAAATAATAATAATAATAATAATAATAATAATAATAATTATAATAAAATAAAGATAATAAAAATATGGATTTATTTTTATTAAATATAAAATTCATAACAACAATAAAAATATTAAATGACACCATAAATTATAAAATTTATTCATTTTAATTGGTCAAAGGAAAATAGGACGCGCAATTGTCTGGGAGAAGCCGTGCAGTATCACACTCCACCTGTATGCCCAACTACATTGAACCCAAAACATTCACTTGTTAGCATAAGTTCAATAATTTCATCTGATATTCAACCTGAACCCCAAATAATTATTTAACTCAAAATAAATAATAATATAATATAATTACATAGGTTGGGTGTAAAAATTATCCCCACCATAACACTTTTCACCCTTTAGAATCCGCAACAATATCTAGTTGATGTGCCAACACATAAGTATTCTACATAAACATGATCCAACCTATTAATCCATGAAAATTCCATCGACCAATTATGGGACTCAACCTCATTGCCCGAAGTAGATCACCAGTAGAGGGGTGGCCTGAACGGACTCCCTAACCATAAGAATCCAGTTTTTTTATGATAACATCTTACGAGAAAACCCAGTGAGACTGGTGGATGCTCCCACCCTATTAATAACCAAAAAAATGAATAAGCAAAAAAATCAACATGAACCTGAATATGGTCTATTCCTAGCAAAAAGAACTCAACAAGAAGATGCAAACCAATCACTCCCACATGAAGGGGAAAAGAGATTAACTGAAACCTCCCACATGGACCAAAATCTCTCACTCCATGGGTGAGGAGACAGACTCATCACTTCGGGATAGACACAAACCAAAGTTGAGACTCATTCACATTGGTGGTCTATGCAAGGACCCTGATCAAGAAATCAAATATAATAAAGCATAATTTATGACATTGCATGGTGGATAAGTCTATAGATCTCTATACAATAAGAATAACGATACAATAATGTAGATACCACAACATAAAAACTAAATATCTATCACCACAAAGATAGATTCACACCCTTAACCAAACATCTTAAACACCAAGGAGTTCCTGACTACACACCAGCTTTGCTATGAGGCCATTGGATGGAGATATAATGGATAAAGATTCTCTTTCCTCATAGTTAGGTTTAGAAACTCCCAATAAAAAACATAAATCTTTTTATTAGACAATGGGTTGGACATAATTTCTGAAATGAAAACCTCCCTAGCATTGAAATCCCAAGTTCATTAAAAGACCCATGATATTCCCATACATTTCAAAATCCAAAACACTATCAGTCCACCTTCCCTGATAAGAGATCCCTTACACTAGATGGAAACTTACAAAAGAGACATTAAAGAAACCCTACAACACATCGCTTTTGAGAACTTCCTTTGTGATGCATCCTAGAAATGCCCCGACCTAATCATCGGAAGTGACCCAAGCATCCACAAGCTTAGAACGACACTGGAGAATTTGTACACCACATATTTTTTGATCCACCATTCCAAACTAATAACACACAGAGATATCTGGCTCTGAAGAGGATGACAATAGATCATGAGGCCTTCAGATTCGATGATTTCTCCATCAACTTTCAATCGCTTCCTCATAACCTTTCCAGAATCCTCATCATAACTCCAAGGAATTGATGATGGGAGGAATACATCGAACACTCCTGTCATCACATATTTGACATGAAAAAAATTCTCTCACCACATGAGCAAAAACATTAAGGTTGGAATTTGACAACTTCAACAAAAAATTATGATAGAGACCCACCTCAAAACGTCAAGCCTTCGTGGAGACATCTATATCATACCTTAAATCAAAAGTTACTAGCTTCACAAAGCATTGGAAATACTCCAACACGGATCCATCACCTTACTATAGAAAACAAATCTCTATCCCATTTCTCATACTTATTTTCTCATAGAAATACTGATGAATTTACAAATAATTAAAAAAATCCCAAGTAAGCACTTGATGAGGCTTCTTCTAAGACATTGACTTTCACTAAATCCACAATGAACCTTCAATAAATAAAGTTACAAACATGACCATAAATGAATCGGGTCACTCAATGAGGTTAAATTTAATTTAGATCTATCATGACCACTCCTCAACTATAGAATGGTCTGTTTAACCATAAAAGAGAGGTGGGTCAAGCTTCTGAAACTTGAGCTTAAAATAGCTAGTTTGATCAACCACTCCACGGTCACCCATCGAAGCTTCAAGGGAATAACTGCTGGACAATAAAATTTCAAGAACCCAATCAAGGAAAACTCAATAAATAAAATACTCAGGATCAAACACTGCATAGGTGAAAAGATCTAAACAAAAGGAAACATGCTATTACAACATCAAAACATTCAGGTTTAAAAAAAACTTTAATTTAGAACATTTTTGGTTGGAACACTCGCCGTTGGTATCATTTAGATTTTCACTCACATGTATGTTTTCATGCCACCCTAGGTGTCCACCCACTATACCAAGCATCCGTTCATATTCCCACATACCACTATTCATGTGATCACCTATAGAAACCCCATGGACAAAACAAAACAACTTTATTTTACAAAAAATGGATCACTCTTCTCATTTCTATTAAAGAATTGACAAATTTTATATGTCATTTCAAGAAATCATTTTTCAAATCCAGTTTTTTTCTCATTCAGACGCCATTTACATGTTAGAGGATACATAAAACAACTAAAAAATGAATTATTATCGGTTGGTGTCTTGACCATATGGATGGCGGCCATTTGACAAACACGCCTCCGATAAGGAGAAATATTTAGGACCATTACCCTTGCTCCACATGGCTTGCCAGGTCAAGTGGGCTCACAAGGAAAATCCTCCCAACTACACTTTTCATATCCCAATCACAAAACATTCCCTAAATTACTAGAAAACATTAAAACCTAGACTACCCTAGGGAGCCTCAGGATCATAATGAGTAAGATTTCACAATGCTCTCCCCACACCAACCCATTGAGTCCCAACAATCCTTCTACATCTAATTGGATATTCCCAAATAACAGAGGCCGCTCATAATTAAGTGAGGTCTCCTAATATTAGACCTCTAATGATACCATTTTTCACAAACCAACCTTAGTAGACCCTAAACCAGTCCCCCGATCCAATCTTAGGCAGGACTCAAGAGGCATTCTCGATCCTCCCAGGCTAGCGACATGTGTGATGGTGTCGACGGAGTGAAGATGGGAATGATTTTTCACTATATAAATAACTAAAAGTAGTGTAAATATTAAAGATAACATCAAAATAAATAACACCAAGAAAACTAATAAATAGGATATGATGAAAATAAAACTAATTGAATGGGACAACGTGTATCTCTGTGTGACCTCATGGCTCACTCTCTAACTCAATGATCGAACACCGCCCAAGGAGAACACACCCAAGATGGAACCTGCATAAGGACATAAAATCGAAACAATGTATAGCTATGATTATTAAATCTTAGTAGGATTTTATGATATACTACTTCCCAATGCACTACGCTTAATGTTAAAGAAACATCAATTCAAAGTTTGAACTATAATGAAACAAAGTATGTATTACTGTAAATTTTACATAAAATAAATGTACAATCCACTAAATTTAACAATTTGAAAAACCAGATTCTAACCTTTATTATTCCCATGCTATTTCAAAAAGAATGTGTTGGTTTTATTTAAAACAATCACTAATGATTTTGAAATACATTTGATATTGAAAAACATTTTCATAAGATTTAGGAAAAAATTCATTACTTTCCCAGAAAAACCCCACAATAGAGTAACATAGATGTCATATAGAAAAGAAATGTAAATAGTTATAAAAGTATCTCAAAAACAGTTCATCTTGAAAAAAGCCACTAGATATAGGTGAACCTGGTAGATTTAGAATATTCCATTTGAAACTAATACATATGACCCTATCAACTATAGCATCCCACATACGATGAAATCAAACGCTCCAAATGCTCATCCACACATATCAGGATAGGCTGAGGGAAAATTCCATAGTAATGAGCCCAAACACATACACCTACTGTTGGCCACTAGTATGTACCATAACCTATATGTTCAACTCTTGTCTCATAAAATTCCATCAAAATTCCATGTTTCAATGTCTTAGGTATTAAAGGGCGTGATCCATCAGACGCCTTCGAGCATCAAATAATCATAAATAGTCTCACCCCATGTCTCCATAAGGATAACCCCCATTCTATAAATTTAATAGATTTCCAATAGTACCCAACCAAGGGACCCATATAAAGGGATTCAGGGATTCCATTCTAAGGAAGTCCCAACCATTCAATGAAAACAAGGCATGGGGAACATCCAATTGGTGTTTTCATAACAAGAATATCACCACATTTCCCCAAACTATCCAAATGGGTACTTATTCATCATTTCACATCAAAACGGTTTAAAATGCGTAGTTGCACTTAATTTTAATTTATTCCCATTAAAACCCCTATTCACGAAATCCAACTTTCTCAACATACACATGCACTTTTTTTATAAATGGATGAAAACACAACAAAACACCTTAAAAATGGAAAATAATATCATTATAAATTCCAAACCATTTTAGAAACCATATAAGTAACCCTAAATCAGCATTTTGCATAATCCCACCACATTTAAAAATCTAGAAAACCATTTTTTATGTCACACTTAACTCCTAAATCCAACTGTAAATTTTATATACAATTGAAAAGGACCAATGGAATGAATATTTACCAAATAAATTTATATTTAATATAAAATAGAGAATAAGTGCATAATATTCACAAATCAACAAAACACACCATTTAAAACTAGCCACAAAACACCCCAAAATATTTTTCAACACACCCAAAAACAAAATAATTTACAAGAACGCCAAATGAGCCATTTATCAGCAAAAAATGAAATATTTTTATAAAAAAATTTCTAATTAACCATCAACAAGGTTCAAAACACAAATTTCATGTGATGAGTTGATTTAATGTTCTAAAAATCATTTAAATTTTTATAAACTAAATGTGAATGCCAAAAATATTTTTGCTTTCGAATCACTTGGTGTGTACATTTATAATGAAACAACTTTGATATAACATGAAAATGAAAAAAACACCATTGGACACCATGAAACTCATCCAAAGATCATTAGAAATATATTTCGAATGTAAATAATATGAAAAAAACATGAAATCAAACATTCATAAATCATAAAGGCATCTGCAAGTGAGAACTACCTTAGGACCAATGCACGATGACAACGCAAACCCAAAACTGCTCCATGAAGGTTTCCGAAATCTTAAACATTCCAAAATAATCCTCAATGAATAAAATAATTAAAAATAATAAGTAAAATTTCACAAACTATGGGACGAGGGTATATTGGAGGGAAAGGTAATCATGTTGGATGGAATGACACACTAGTAGGGGTCGCACCATTAGGGGCGACGCACTGTAGATGAGTTGGGGAGGAAGGTTTGTCGATTGAATTACGTGCACTGGGTTGGGGAGTGACACACATGGGGAGGACTGGAGAGCTAGCACCACTAGTTATTCAACTCAATGAGAGAGGGGCTGGTGATCATGCTATTTCAAGGGGGCGGGAGATGTCGGGGTTTCCGGTGAGTTTGTCACTTAGCAGGAGGTAGCTGGCTGGGGGGTTGCCTGAACAGGAGGGGTATGCCTGGGAGGTAGCACGTCATGCCGGGTGGTCATTGTGATCCGATGAGGCTAATCGGGGTTGAGAGGTGGCCTAGACGGGAGGATGGTGTCTGTGTGCTGATAAATGAGGGAGGAGTTGGCCAGCTGTGGGGTGGGAGAACCCGAGGGGAGCATTGGTTCACACACAGGAAAGGAAAAATGGGGAAGGGTTGTACACATGTTAGGGTTTTTTAGTTTTTTAAAATAATACCATCAAATTTAAATAATAAGAATAATAATAATAATTATTACTATAATTATAATAATTATAATAGTAATGATGATGATGATAAAAAAGAGAATATAAATATTTTCATTTCATTTTAATAATTATAAAATACTTAACAACAAAAAAAATTAAATGACACAATAAATTTAAAAAATTATTCATTTTAATTTTCCCAAGATGAATAGGCCACACAGTTGTCTGGGTGATGCCACAAGGCATCACGCTCCACCTGTGTGACCAATGCCATTGATCCAAAACACATGTTAGAATTAACAAAAATAATTCATCTGAGATTCATCCTGAACCACAAAAAAATTTAATTGCGGACAAATAAATAGTAATATAAAATAATCACATTGGTCAAGGTGTGACAATTAAATTTCTTTATTTCAACAATATATAAAGATGAAAAAAACATTCATATGTACGTACCACCAAACATCTTCATGAACATTGTATTTCATTTCATATCATTAAATTGAATGGATTACTATAAATACATACAAATTGAATATATATGATATTTATATTGTTTATACCATAATAAATATTATTCAATCATTTTAAAATTTAGTGGACCCAAAATACAAAATATGAAAACATATAAAAACATTTTGGTTATTACCCAAAATATATCTTTAACATGGAATTGTTAATTAAATGATTATAAAAGGTCATAAAAAAATAATATATCTTGATATATATATATATATATGAATATTTTTGTGTATTATATGTATAATGAACAATTATTTATTATCAATGAGTTTCAATCTTTTTTTACCATTATTAAAGCTTGTGGTAGATGATTTTTTTCTCATTTTTCTATCTTTGACATGTACAGTATGTCCTGCAGTAGTAAGATATAAAAACGTGTATTGAAAACCCATTTTACAAGTTATATGTGTAAAATATTATACATCATGATATTTTATGTCTCAATTTTTTCTATTTCTTCAGGTTTTTTATGATTCAATATTTCTAATAAGGTAATTATTTAATGTTAAAATCTCATCATTTATTGATTTTTTTATTAATGAGTCTTAAATGATGAAAATCAGGATATACCACTCGGTTTTTATCATTAATTTTTTTCTCCTCTTATTAATCATGTTATTTTATTTTAAAAGTTCCATTTTCCCTCTACACATTACAAAAGAAAATAAAAAACATGTGTTATGAAATTAAGAATTTATTTCTCTCTTGGAGAGAAATTAACTTTTCTTCCAAACCCATGTTTTATAAAAAATAAAAAAAAATATTTCTCTCTAATGGTTTTATTAAATAAATTTTTACACATTTTTTATATTTTAAAACAATGTTCTAAATAGAAAAATGATTTTTTTCTCAAAACAATATACATTTTGGTTTTACAAAAAATATTGAAGGAATCTTCATTTAAAGATGTATGACATGAAAAGAATTTAAGGATGATGAGACGAAATATTTATTCAAATCAACCATTATACTTTTTAATGTTATTTTGAAATAAAAATTATTTTAAAAGGTTTTGTATTTTAAAACATATTTTTCAAAGAGGAAAACCTACTTTTCTAGAGAAATGTCGTAAATGATATTTCAAAATTATATTTAATATTAAATTACATCCATTAGTTTTACCTATGAATTAATAGGAATATTATCCAAGGATACCATTAAATTTATTTATATAAATAGTAAATATTTTATTGTAATTATTTTTATGAAACCCAATTTTTTACCACATTATATATTATAGGTAAATTCTTATGAAACCCTCTTTCTTTCACAGGTTATTTTATGATGAAATGATTTTGAAACCTTTATATTTTTTATATGTTGTGATATGATTAATTTTTTATAATTCCTGTTTCATTTCATGTGTTATGATATGATGAATGTTTATGATCTTGTGGAACATATAAATATCGATTTTATTATTTGAGGGAAGGGATGTATATATCCCTCTTATGTACTGGGTAAATATTACATCTCCTTAGATAAACTGGGATGGAATGGGTAGTGAACCAGATTCAATAAGTATGGCTTGAATAAAGAGTTACAATTGTTTTATATTGGACGTTTTCTATTATGATGGTCTTGGAAGTGATCCATGACTGTTATGGATATTATTTTCTATTACAAAGTGTATACCAATAAGTCAATTTTTTATTATTGTCTTATAATATCATGGTAAATGTTCTATGATACCCTTATGATTCATTTCTTATGAAATTCCATTATTTGTTGCATGAATTGGGATTTTGATCTTTGATCTATAGGGTATGGATTTATAAATTTATCCTCATAATAAAATATCTCTATAGTCATATTATTATGAAATATCACCCTTTTTTACCCTTAGTAGATGCATTATCTCATAGTTTTTTGGTATCTTTTTTCTATGATATGATGATATGTATTATGTTTGATTTGTCGAAGAAGGGTAATACCTATGAAGAACATAGTGGGATATTTTTCCACTCACTCGTGAACCAGTGTTAATGTTTCTGTGTTTCAAAAGGCATTAAATTGTTACGGCCCTTTAGAATGTGTTTTTTAATGTAATGAATATTCATAAAAAATTATGTAATATATATTTATGATAATACTAGGTCACTATTAGTAGGGTTAACCTTTTTGAAATTCACCATATGAGCAATCTTGAATCTATCCAAATAAGAAATCATAACTCCCATGTTATCTCTTAACCTATGATGCATGGGGAAAAATAGAGGGAAATAAATATTAGAGAGTATTAGAGTGTTAGAAATACTATTTGAACAACCATGTGATAAAATAAATGGCAATACCATCATGAAAAATGATGATCCATGCCTGAAGGTAAAACAATGATAGAGAAAGACATAGAGGGATGTAAGCAAAAATCCGAGGTGGAAATGAAGAGGAACCCAAAATTATTATTTTATAAAATTGAAAAAAATAATAATTATTAATTATAAAAAAAAGGAAGTATTTATAGACTAATTATTCTTAATTAAATATCTATTGGTTTACTGGTGTTCAGGTTCACCCCCTAACTGACAATTTTTAATTTCGGTAGCCATCCCATCCTCCCCCATAAGAACTAATTCTACTCGAACAAGACTTTTGGATGAAAAAATGAGACATTTAGTCTTATAATAGTGGTTTATTTCCCTTAGAATCTTTCCAAGCCTCCCTAAACCACCCCAAAATCCAAAATTGGTAAAAATACAAATGGTTTAGTAGAATTTGGACAATATTCAGACCTCAAACCAATAAATGGTGTTCCACAAGTATATTGGGTTCATTATTTGAACCCCCTCGTGATGGTTTTCTAGGATAACGAAATTAAATTAAGATGAACAAATACATACACACACACAAATAGAGAGATATATAATATATATATATATATATGTAAATGTCATGAATTATATTGAATGGGAAAAATACATGACATGTTTAGTTCATCTCTAAATTTTTTAATTTGAAACATATAATATATGGCTGGTATGGATCCCCCAAGTATATAAAGTATATGGATTTATCTAATATTTATTCACTAATGGTTTTAAAATTTATTGATTTTAAATTCCCAAACTATGAGCTAAAAAATGGGATCTTGAGCCAGTTCGCTAAGTGACCTCACGCAAACCTATTTGTATAAGAAAGGACAGAAACTAGAAATGAGGGTATAATGGAAGTAGATTGTGAAAACAAATATTCTTTCGATTTATAATAAATATTATAGGAAATAAATGGATTGATTTCAAATTAAGAGATAATAATAACTAAATAACCTGGATATTTCAAATAACCCAACCATGAATGAACATAATGAGTTTTTAATACAATTTGTCATAATTAAGAAGGAAATAAAAAAAATAAGACTATAAGGAAAAAATAATAATGTAAATATAAAATTTTTATAGGAAACCTGAGTACATGATCTTCTCTCTAATCCATTTAGATTATAAGTTAGATGTAAGATAACAAAAAAAAAACAAGCCATCCAAACTCATAACAATGACATTTGTCTGGTTGGTGGCCTGAATTGGGCTGGAGTAAAACGTAGTTGTCCAACATAATGGTATACAATTAAAATATAGTCTATCAATATGAAATTTAATAGTGAGAATGTCTAATAAATTATTATAGTATACAACTGATATGAAAATAAACATGTTGATCTCTGGTTGCTCATGGGACAACTTTAAGACTATACCTACATTAGCCTAAACTAAAATTTATTAGAGCATAATCCATCATTTAGATATATGAATATATATAATATTAAAAATGTAATTATACATATGAACAAAAGAGGTCATGTTTCCTATGAACAAGGTGACCATGTATAGTAATGATCATATAAGTTCTTAAAGGATTCATGATATTAAAGTATTGTCATCATTGAGTAATAAAATTGGAAATCCAATCAGATATAATCCATTTGACCACATAAACCACCCAAGTAATTTTTTAATAAGAATCCAAGTGTCCCTCCTGTCTTGTCATTAAATAATTCAATTTACCCTAAGATCCTATCCAATTGATTTTGTATCATGAATCCATCTATTTTTATGGTATATCATAATTCTATTTACACTCTACACATATAAAATTCATTCCATGTAAGGGAAATTGGTTTTTAGAAAGGCATTATATATTCACATTGAAGCTCTAGGAACTTCTAAGGTTCTATTTGTATGAAATCCATGTATTTCTGAAGGAATATTAAAAATTACATTTCATCCTATGAGCCAAACTAAGGAGTATATATAATGAATCGTAGTTTCACATAAGGTATAATATAATCAGTTCAATATATAATCCCATCCAAATAATTCCTTGTAAGAAATCCATATATTAATTTGGAAGTATTCATATTAATAAAAATGTTTCATTTAACAGTAAATCATGGTCCACGAGTAATATATATTACATATTACATTTCAAACAATTATTTAACAATTTCATTTGTAATGGTTAAAGGGGGATGTGTTATAATATTTCTATTAAACAATTCCCTATATCCACATCTAATTCACTCTTGAGTGATATAAAGATCATGTAAATATATATTATACTTGAGACAATATTATTTTAATCTTATAATCCAACTAGTAGGTGGTGATCCCAACACACTTAAGGGTTGGTTTCATTTTATATATAAATCATGTTTGAAGCCATTAAATTATGTAAGAGTCCAACTTACAAAAATATCATTTTTAATAAATGAATAATTCATTATTTAACATTTTATAACTATGTATGATTGATAAATTGAAACTCAAATGATCCATTCAACATCAAGTAATCATTTCTTGTTCAAGATGTCAACCAATACACACCTAAATATTGTATTTTCTATGAAAAAATGGTTAACTCTTGAATATAATGAGATTTACACATTGGTGTGATTAAAGTTTTGGAAAACACTTCTTAGAATATATGTTACTATCTTATCACATAATGATAAAAATTTAATACCAAATTAATTGTTTAATAAATTTTAGGAGCAACACATGAGAAGCCTACACTAGGGAACCGTGATAACATATTATAAACATTAATGTCTTTAAGGTAAAACCATAAACCACCTTCATTGTTCTTAAGACCCATTAATCATCCATTATCAAGATTAGATTAAATTTGGAATGAGATAAATAATATGAATCATATAATTCCATAAAATTCTTTCACCTGATAAGTAATTGAAATTTAATCTAATGTGTCTTGATAACTAAATGATGAAAGTAAAATGAATTTTAAACTAACTTAGGGTGATCCAACATGACCAATGAAGTTTTACTATGAGAACAGATGAAAGAGATACTTCATTCCTATGTGGATTATAGTGGAACTCGATCATAGGGGTTGTCCAGGGGAAATAAATGACGAAGGAAGGAGAAATATGTATATTCTAGATGGGAGAATTTATAAAATCACCCTTTTTAATGAAGCACATGGTATTTCTGAATAGTTTGATAGAATTTTCACTAACCACGCAAAATCACTTTTAATTTGGAACATGTGATTTCATGGATAGGTGCCCAATTTGAAAAATCATGTGAATCCAATATAGATCCACTATCATAAAAATACCAAACACTAGAATTTCAAGGCTCACAGTTAGATAGATCATGCTTAGAAAAACATTTCTACTACATTAATTTCACCAACAAGAATAGTTTCCCATATTGATTGCACAATTTTAAAAAATATGATCCTTAACCAAAGAGGATGCATGGTGTGGGTAACATGGATAGTAATTACTACGTGCAAACCATGAAACCTGATCTATTTTTTCCCAAAATGATCTTTTGAATACTAATGTTATTGAAACTCAAATAAACATCAGGGACACATCTCATGTCTCTAGATTGATTAATAAAAAACACTTTTATGATTTCTCAAAATAAGAGTATCATTTTGAATCTCATTATAAGATTTTGGTCTTCTATGAAATGAACAACTAAATTTACATAAATGAATTCAATTCATAGAAATAAGTGGTTGTTGTAATGCCCCAAACCTAGGTACCCAAAGTTGGTGCATTATTACATAACATTAGAATGATTCAAGGAATCATGTCTCAAAAGACCGACCAGTTTAGTAGCCTTAGAAGTACTAGATACATACAAAAGTTTTACATTACATCATGAAATAGAAAAATCGAAATTGTGTCCCCTTTGAACACTATTATATCACTTATCCTGTTCCTACAGGTTAATCATAAGATACTTATTTGCATCCTATGAAAAATAAAACATAAGAAAAGAGTGAGCTCAAATGCCTAGTATGGATAACAATATAGAAGAAACTATCATAAATAAGTATAAACATTTAAGGCAATGTATAAGACTATAACACATTCCTTTTAAACATAAACTTCAGCATAATATGGCAAAAATAAATCAAATAATGACATTTACTTATTCCCAATGATATTATACTAGTCGATTAATCACATGTAATATCAATATACAATTTCATAATGATGGAATGTATAATTCTGGACATTCTAAAACATCTTGTCAAGGCCTTGGCCAAGAATTCTAAAAATAATTTATGCCTCGTCCAAAACCATATATCAAATTGGGAATGGCATCAACCAATTCCACATCTAATTGTCTCATTAGACCAACTGATGCATCGAGAAGCTATAGAGTGATCCACCCATCACATACTAAGTCCAATGCATTCCCTATATAAAAGGGTGAAACATAATCTAAACACTCATATTAAAACATGCATACAAAATTCCAATATTTTAACCACAACCCATGAATGGAATAAAAACACCACATCTTGAGTCAAAAATAACTCAATATATACAATATGGAATATTGTATTATGATAAATAAACGTCAATAAAAAGTAAAATATACATAAGGATATTCACATAGATTAAAATAGCCATTAAAACTATTTTTTGAGAAATATCCCCTTTTTCTGGAAAAATTTTAATGATGCACAATTTATCTAAGAAGTCAATTAAAAGAGATATTTGAATCAATGTTTCCCATACCTCTTTGAAATTTTTAAAATAAATTTTAATTTTAATACATTAATGTCCATATAAATAAATCCTTAAAACCTTTTTTAAAACAAGGACATTAATGAGAAATATTTATAAGAATAAATCATTAAAACAATTAAAATGATATTTCAGTTAGAGTTCCTAACCTAATGAAAGATTATTGAACACAAATAATTTAGGTAATAAAAACATTATAATATCATGAGAATAAAGGTAATTATTATATACTTTGTCAAAGTACAATATATACACCAAATAAAAGTGAATTGGAACATAACAACAAAGCAGTCTCAAGGGAATGTAAGTTGAGATGAATTCATTTATAAAGATTGTATCCTTAAGTTAAGAATAAATAAAAGACATAATTATTTGTGAAAAATATAAATACAATAAATATGATTGGATATTAGTTTTAAATAGTCAAAGTACAATCACACATATTCTTGTAACAACTGCACAATGACTTGGATGTTTAACTCAATGAATTAAAATTGAGTTAAGATTACTCTTTTCAAGTTCATATTGAGGACTTAAGAATTAATAAATGGAGTGATTATGTGTATAAAAATAATATCCACACAAAGGGGAGTTTAAAATTAAACATAAATAAGTAAATAGTTATTTTACACATAATAATGGATTAAAATAATCAATGATGTTTGTGTAATACCCAATGAGTAGAAATCGAAATAAGAAATTCCCTTACAGATTTGGTGACTTACGAAACATACACCCCATGAAAGAAGGATCATACAATGAAGATTTAAATACCCATAAATTAAATTATATTACATATGGAATACAATCATTTTCCATACATAAACAACACAAAATTAAATAGTGTCAATATAGCAAGAATCTCACGGAAATAAGAAGTGAGATGAAAACCCCTAACCATGTTGTAATCAGTCAATTTTTATGACCAAAAGTTAATAACCACAAAATTAATCATATAATACCTTCAATTTAAATATAATAATGATAATATATGTCAAATGGAAGTAAACAATACACAATATACAAGAAATAAGTGGCGATCAACGGAAATCTAACAGAATTAAAAGTGAGATAAGAAACCCCTTTCCTCGTGTCTGACTTGACTCATTTGTTCGTTTTTCTTCCTAAATAATAAACATAACTTAATTTATACTTAAATAAGAACATTTTTCAATTTTATTATTCCTTTTATATCACATATTACCATGTTATAAACATTATGTATTCATATAAGTTAATAACGGTCGTTTTGTCGATATCTAGTACTTGAGTCCAAAATGAACTTCTTATATTCACAAGTTGTTTATGTGGTCAAAATTTCATTGTCTTCAGAATGATATTAATGATTTAGATATAATATATATCTTATATATCCAGTATATATATGTATTTATAACATTACATAACATTTTTTTGGTAAGAAATTAAATGCACTGTTCATGGAGACGATAAGTCGTACGTACGCATGAACGCTAATATCATTTCCACTTAATATTTAATTTTATTAAAATATAATGATATATCAATATATTATAATTCCAAGATAATATAATATATAATATCATAAACTCCATCTTTTATGTGTCCGACATATGAAATTAATGATTCATATCACATTAAGGGGTGGTAGTCTGCACTTCCTAAAATGAAATTATCACATTTGCCCATAATGGAAACCATTAAGTTATGCTATAAATTAAAAATACAGGATAATAAAGAAAAAATAAAAATAATATATATCATATATAAATATACTGACATCATAATGTCCAACATGATAGGCGTTAGGAGATAATTGAACAATCATCATTTCGTGAGGTGTCAGTTTACCATCTACAGAAATAGTATGTGCATTACCCATTAGATGGAGGTGTGTGAATGTGCAGTTCAAATATTTCTCATAAAAACAACCTAGTATATTAATAATAATATTTTTGTTATAAAATAAAATAATAAAAAGAGTTTAGTGGTTGGATAAGTATATTAAAACAAAAGAACTTAAGAGAAGACGTTACCTTTAAATCCGGTAACTCCCTTTGGTTTGAATCAAAATGGTTTATTGATGGGCCTTATGCATAAGTTAAGGCTCCCAGGTGGAAGAGAGAATCGGGAATGATTATTTGGACAGGGTTGGGATGAGATAAGGGGCTTGAGAGGTGTGGGTAATGGGTCAGAGTAGGTGGCTTTTTATAAGTGGGAGGTGGGGCTCTTTAGGAAAGTGTAAAACTATTATATTATTATAAATTGATTTTATGTTTCAAAAGACCAAAACTTATTACAGTCAAATATAAGAAGGCTCATGGTCAAAATAAGATCATCCAATAAGATTTGGACAGGTTATGGACATTATTGTAATCTTTATAATCTTATATATTTAGATCTTTTATTCATGTGGTAAACACTTCATCATTATTGTGTCGAAAATAATTTTATTGTTTTGATATATAAAAATTATAAAAAGAATTACCATGATGTAGGAAAGCCTTTTATATTTCTATATAATATTTATAGTATAAAATATAACTTATTTAGGCATTTGTAAAAATTAATATACTAAAAGATATAAGTTTATATCATTTTTTTCTTAACATTAATTTAATTAAAATAAACTGTCATTATCCTTCCCATGTCGCTCTATGGGGTCCCAAAAACGATCCAAAGATGCACATTGTCATATATTTATCAACCAATAAGATTAAGACACATTTTAGGTTAATTTTATATTATTAGAATAAAATGGGTTACCCTTATTTACAATATTTACCTTTTAACCATGGTGAATAAAATTTTTAATGAAGTAAAATATTCATAATGTCTAAAAATAAAATTTACCTATTAACACTATTATTACCTCCTGATTCAAAATATGAAATAAATTTTTCCAAATCCAAAACACATAAGTGTCATAAATTAATTTAAAATTAATTTCCACTGTCAAAATAAAAACCAAGTTTTTTAGAAATATTAACTATCAAAAGATTGAAACTTGTTTATATCTAATTTCATAGTGAAATTAATTTCAATGACTGAAATTGGATTTAATAGTGAAAATATAATCTAATTAAACATTAAAACCAATTTTAAATATAATCTATCCATATAAATAAATTAGATTAAAAGGTATTTTTGAATTAAAATACATTATTTTTCACTATTCGTTAAAAATGAATTTTAGTGAAAAATACCAAAATATTACCCAAAGTGAATTTTGATTTCCTAATTATAAATAAGAAATTTATTTTGTAAAAAATAACATATAAAAGTGACCAAAACTATATTTAAAGAGGGTTCTAAATTAAATGACCGTAAATCAACCTTTAAAAATAAAATATATTCATTACCATTTTAAGCCTCTAACTTTTATTAGATAAATGTAAAAATATTTAACAAACATGTATTTTAATTTTTGTAGTTTGTTCTATTTATTCCCATAATTACAACATCTAGGTGTTAACTATCTTTTAAAATAACAATATTATTATTATATTATTTTTCTGTACAACTAAACATTGTTTGCAATGTAAGATTTCCAAGAAACATGTTAATGTGTATCGGGTATACCATCAAATATAGCATCCCCATTAAAGTAAAATTAATAATTATTTTACAAATATTAATAAATATTAATAAATATTAATATTTAATATTATTTATTTAAGTGGGATGTTACATCCTTCCGCCCTTTTGGTAATTGTTTCCTCACAGTTTTAAAATTGGGCTCGAAAACATCATTGAAAGTCCCACATAAGAAAAAGTGTTAATAAATATATCACTTTAAAATAAAGGCAGAGAAGTAAGAAGGTCACCAGAGATAACCCATAATAGGATTCCCTGTAGTAAAATATGGATATGGAAGATAAAATAAATGTCATGTTCTGATTCAGAGTGATAGAAAACATGATCGGGAGAAAGTTAACAACAAGATAACCCCAAACTTTTGATGGGATAAACAGTCATTAGTTTCCCAGTAGGAAAAGTAAAAATATAACGTTATTTTGTTTTAATTTATATTTTATAAAGTTTAGGATTTTATTTATGAGATTGACTAATAACTTAAATAGATATATTTTCTTTTTAATTAGAGTTTTATCCTTTATTAAATTTCAACCACTAACTCTTCTTTTTTTAAGGATGAGTATTCAAGATGACATGGTCACACCTGAATTCCTAGAACCAGATTCTAGAGAATCACATTATAAAAAATGATAAACTATATATTTCCCTTGTCTTTAGAGATTTACCAAAACCAAAATGGTTACTACAATATCAGATGATCCCCAAAAATGATTATCATTTAGAGAAAGAAAAACTAATCTTAATTTCAATCATTAAACCAACAATACTGAAATTTCAATAAATACCTTTCAATTAATAATTTTCTATAAAATACTTCAAAATAATCCAAACTAATATTTTATCCCAAAACATAGAAGAATTTTATTACGTAGTATTCCATGTTAAATTGTATCATCAAATAACATCGTCTACTCTTAAAGTAACATACTTTAAAGTAATTAACCTAATCATGTATTCTCTATGATAGGATAATAATTTCCATAAAAACAATAATATATATAAATCTAAAATGAAAACATATATAATAATCCACAATTAGTCCTCAAATTAATTCCTTTAGTATTCTATTTTCCTTAGGCATATATTGTTCCAAACAGAGGGAACGTCTTCCAAAATAAACATTGTCACATAAACAAAAAATCATTTAATTATACTAAGGATATCCATTTCATAAGACATAATATGAAAAATGAACTTATTATTGATCAATAAAATTATTTAACTAAAAATAATTCATCACACTAACTAGGGACATCACATAGTCTAGTGGTAGGTAATAAATCCTAATCGCACTCTGGTTGTGGGTTTGATTCCCTTAGATTTGTTTGACGCGACAGGTTGTCATGTGGTCTGTGTGTTTTCATTTTTGCAAAACTATATTTTATAACATTCCCAAAATGAGATAAATTCTTATATATAACCATAACGTAATTTCATCACAAATGTTGTCTCATACCTTTCATTTTCATCCCAAAATTTAATAACTTTTGGTTTCCTAAAATTCTAGTATCATATAAACCCAAAAGGTAATTTATAACTATATCAATAATAGAAAAGATAATTCTTCCTAAAATATAATTTTTACATATCAAACCGTAGGGTTACACATATAAGAGAAAAGTATTCAAAGTAATCCCATAAAAAAGTGCACTAATAATTTTAAACATTTCTCCATCCATTTTTTTCCACATTGGTTCTTCCTTGACCAGGTGGTTATCCTATAGAAAAGGGAATTAATTAGGGTAATTCCCAGGTCCCCTACATTTACAAAAAATGACTATAAACGGATTCTTGGGATCATTTTATTTTCTTCCATAGTACTCTTCATGTTTCCTTGGAAGCTCTTCACTTTATTTACTTCTTTCCCACATATAATGAATTTCTTTGTTCCATTGATACACATTCCTAGGTGTCACCTTCCACATTTCTCGCATTATAAAAATTGTGGATTCTTTTCTAAATGGCCTCCACTACTGAATCTCTTATCATTCACTGCCTTTCTCTTCTTTGTTGAGTCCTGGAGTTGGTTAATATATATGATTTTGATCATATTTTTGGAAAATTGATTCCGAATGAACATGATATCTTTTACACCTATTGACATTCCATTTTGTTTCTCATTTCTACCATAAAGCCCACCATGTATATCATCTTCAATGATACTATGAATTCCTTGGAATCCAACCATTATCTAACACAAGAAATCATAGTGTGAGTCATAAAATCATTTAGAGAATCTCATAACACCTTATTTTCAATCTAAAACCCATTAAGATTAACAAGGATATTTATTCTCATATTATATTAAAATCTATCTAATGGGTTTGTAAAGAAAATTTGAATTATCTTAAGCATATCACCAAAGAGTTTCATAACAAAGAGTGAAACAAGGCCCGTTGTCGTGTACCAGGATACCTCAGGTCAAGCCCCAAACTCCTGGTTGAAGTTTTCACTCCTAGGTACATCTATGCCAGAGCTGCCTCTACCTTCTCGTATCCAGCCAGATATTATTTCTTGGAAAACCCACATAATATTTACATTACCAAAATTTTTGGATGTTCTTATATACTAATCAACAATTTCTAACATAGGGTAGTGTTTTCAAATCAGATTTTTTCTAAATATAGCTTCCAATGTTGGTACTAAACTTCCACTCATACCATCTGTAATGCCCCGACCCTAGTTACCCAGAGTCGGTGCATTATTACCTAACATTGACATAATACAACGAATCATGTCTCGAAAGACCAATCAGTTTAGTATCATTGGAAGCACTAGATACATACATAATTTTTACGTTACATCATGAAATAAAAAAACAACATTGTGTCCCCTTTGAACACTCTTATATCTATTAGCCTATTCCTATAGGTTAATCATAATATACTTCATTGCTTCCTGGGAAAAATAAAATATAAGAAAGGGTGGTCTGAAATCCTCAATAAGGATAAAAATATAGTTTAAATTGTCATAAATAAGTATAAACATTTATGGAAATTTATAAGACTAGAACACATGCCTTTTAAACATAAACTTCATCATAACATGGAAAAGATAAATCAAATAATGCCATTCACTTATTCACATGGATATTCTACTCATCGAATAATGACATTTAATATCAATAGACAATTTCATAATGATGGAATGCATAATGACAGACATTCTGAAACATCTTTTCAAGGCCTCGGCCAAGATGACTAAAAATTATTTAGGCCCCGGCCAAAACCATATATCAAATTTTGAAAGGCCTCGGCCAATTCAACGTCTAATTTTCTCATGAGACCTACCGATGAATCGAGGAGCTATAGAGAGATTCACCCCTTCACTTACTGAGTCCAATTAATTCCTCATATGAACGGGTGAAACATAATATTAACATTTAAATTAATACTAGCATACAAAATGTCAATATTTAAACCAAAAACCATGAATGGCGTAAAAATAGCACATCCATAGTCAAACATAACTCAATAATTACAATATGGATGATTATATTATGATAAATCAAACACAAGAAAGAATAAAATACATTGAAGGATATTTACATAGATGAAAATAGTCATTAAAACTATTTTTAGAGAAATATCAACTTTTTCATGAAAAATTTATATGACGCTGTGTTTATTTAAGAAGTCATTTTAAAGATATTTTTTAATAAATAGGTCCCACAACAATTTAGACCTTTTAAAAGGAATTTTAAATTTAAATCATTAATGTCCATATAAATAAATCCTTAAATACATTTTTAAAACATGGACATTAATGAGAATGATTTAGAAGAATAAATCTTTAAAACATTTAAAATGATATTTTAGTTAGAGTTCTTAACCAAATGAGGGAGGCTAGAATAAAAATAATAGAGGTAATAAAAAAATTCTAAAATCACGAGAATAAAGGGATTCATGATATTCTAGGTCAATGTATAGTATATATAATAAATAAATGTAAATTCTCACATAACAACAAAGAAGACTCAATGGAATATATGTTGAGATGATTCATTTATAAAGAATGTATCCATAGGTTATGGATAAATCAAGAATATAATTATGTGTGAAAAATATAAATACACTAAATATGATTGGATATTCAGTGTAAAATAATCACAGGACATTCACACATATTCTTGTAACAACAACACCAATGACTTGGATGTTTAACTCAATGAACGAAAATTGAGTTAAGATTGCTCTTTTGAAGATCATATTGATGACTTGAGAATTTATCAATCGAGTGATTATGTGAATAAAAAAGAATATCCACACGAAGGGGAGTGTAAATTTCTATATAAATAAATAAATAGTGATTTCACACATAATATTGGAGTAAAATAATATATGAAGTTTGTGTAAAACCCAATGACTGGAAATCGAAATTAGAAATTCCCTTATCGATTTGGTGACATACGAAACATACACCACACGAAATAAGGATCAATCAATGAAAATTTAAATACTGATAAATTAAAATATATTATATATGGAATACAATATTTGGTAGTACATACACCACACACAAGGAAATAGTGTCAATATAGCATAAATCTCACTAAAATATGAAGTGATATGAAAACCCCTTACCATGTTTTAATTAATCGAGTCGTATGACCAAAAGTTAATAACCACTAAATGAATCACATTATACAATAAATATAAATATAATCATGATAATATATATCAAATGGCAGTAGAAAATACACCACATACAAGAAATAAGTGGTGTACAATGGAAATCTCACAAAATTAAAAGTTAGATAAGAAACCCCTTACCTCGTGTCCGACTTGACTCGTTTGTTCCTTGTTCTTCCTGAATAATAAACATATGTTTATTTATACTTGATTAAGAACCTTTTTTAAGTTTTTATTCCTTTTATATCAGATATTACCTTGATAAAGACATTATGTAATCATTAATGTTAATAATAGTTGTTTTTTCAACATTTGGTACTTGAGTCAAACATGTACTACTTATATTTACAAGTTCTCAATGTGGTAAAAATTAAATTGTCTCAAAAATGATATTATTTATTTAAATATAATATATATCTTATATATCCAGTATATATATGTATTTATAATAGTACATAACATTTGGATGTATGAAATGAAATGCACCGTTCATGGAGACGGTAAGTCGTACGTACACATGAACACATCTTTCATTTTTATTTCATATTTAAGAGAATTAAAACATAATGATACATAGGTATATTATAATTCAATTATAATAAGATATATAATATCATCAACTCCATCCTTTAGGTGTCCTACATATGGGATTAATAAGTCATATAACTTTGATGGGGCAGTAGTTCGCATTTCATAAAATGATATTATCGCATTTACCCATAATGGAAACCATAAAGGTATGATATAAATTAGAAATACCAAATTATAAATAAAAAAATAATATATATCATATATAAATTCAATTCCATCATAATTATAACCATGAGAAGTGTTATGAGATAATTGAAAAATCATCGTTCCGTGAGGTGTTATTTTACAATCCATAGAAACAGAATTTTCATTACCCATTAGATGGAGGTGTGTGAATGTGTAGTTTGAATAGTTCTCATAAAAAAACTCCTAGTATATTTAGGATACAAGTTTTGATATAAAATAATATAATAAAAAGTGTATAGGGGTTTGATATGTAAAATAAATCAAAAGAACATAAGAGAAGATGTTACCTTTAAATCGGGTTACTCGCTTTGGATTGAACCCAAAGGGTTTCTTGATATGCCTTTTTCCTAAGTTAAGGATTATACAAGGAAGAAATGGATCTTGATAGATTATTTGGGCAGTATTTGGACTATCCAAAGGGCATGATAGGTGTGAGTAATGGGTTAGAGGTGATGGATTTTTATAAGTGGGAGGAGGGGCTCTTTAGGAAAGTGTGAAACAATTTTTCTATTATATGATGAATTCTAGTTTATAAAGGTCCAAAACTTATTAAAGTCAAAGATAAGACGAATCATGGTCGAAATAAAGTCATCCAATAAGAATTGTACGGGTTTGGACATTATTTTAATATTTATAATCTAATTTATTTAAATCATTTATTAATGAGGTAAACACTGCATCATTATTGTGTCACAAATAATTTAATTTATTTGATATCAAAAAATTATAAAAAAAATTACCATGATATTGGAAATTATTTTTGATTTCCAAAGACTCTTTATAGTTTAAAATATAACTTATATCAGCCTATGAAAAAATTAATTAACTAAAAGATGTTGGTTTATGTCATTTTTTTCATTACATTAGGTTAATTAAAATAAAGTGTCATTATCACTCCCATGTGGCTCAATGGGGTCCAAAAATAGACCCAAAGATATCCATGGTCAGATATGTATCAACCAATAATATTAGGTCAAATTTTAGAGTAATTTTTTATTATTATTATAATATTGTTACCTTTATTTAACAAATTTACCCTTTAACAATATTAATTTTTTTTACTGAATTAAATATTTATAATGTCAAAAAATAAAAGTTACCTATTTACACAATTTGTACCTCCTGATTCCAAATATGAAATCCATTTTTCAAATTCAAAACACTGAAGTGGCATATATTAATTTAATATTAATTCCTATTTTCAAAATTAAAAGAGTTTTTTTTTTAAATATTAACTATCAAAAGATAGACAGTTGTTAATGTCGAATTTTAAAATGAAATTAATTCCAATGAAAAAAATTCTATAAAATGGTAAAAATATAATATAATTACACTTTAAAACAATTTCAAAAGATAATCTAACCATAAAAATAATATAGAATAAAAGGATGTTTTGAATTAAATTACAGTATTTTTCAATATTTGTCAAAATGGAATTTTATTGGAAAAAATACCAAAATTTTTCCCAAAGTGAATTTTGACGTCCTGATTCTAAATAAGAAAAAAATATTTCTAAAAAAACATATAAAAGTTAAAACAACTATATTTAAATATGGTTCACCATTAAAAGGTGGTAAATCAACATTTAAAAGTAAATTAGATTCATTCATATTTAAAGCCTCTAAATTTTATTGGATAAATGTAAAAATATTTAACAAACATGTATTATAATTTTATAGTTTGTTCTATTTATTCCTTCCACTAATATGGCTTGGAGATAACTACCATTTAAAATAATAATAATATTATATTATTTTTCAGTACAACTCAACATTGTGTGCAATGTAAGATTTAAAAGAAACACAATGTTGTGTATCAGGTATGCCATAAAACATAGAATCCCCATTAATGTAAAATTAATAATTAATTTAAAAATATTAAAAAATATGAAAATTTTGAATTCTTTATTTACTTGAGATGTTAAAGTTGTTAAAACCTCCACACGATATTAATAATCATCATTTATAATCCATGTGTTATAATGAAACATCACCGAACTTAAAATAGTTGATATATTTCATACAAATTGATGAATTATGTTTTCAAATACCCAACATGCCTATAAGTATCATTAAAAAATATTGTAAATAAGAAGTCAAAAGATGATTTATTGATAATATGTAAGTATAACACCTCATGATGGTGTTTACTCGAGTCCATTAGTAATGGAGTCTAAATTAAATCATCATCTCTATCATCAATCAACCTATTTAACTCCCCCAGATGTTCTAGCACTGCACAACCAATTCCTAATCACAATAATCCCATTATTGAAATTTTCTATTGAGAGTCATTCTTATCTTCCTAGAGGTTCTCCTAGTTATTTCCAAATTCACATCACTGGTAAGATTTCAATCAATATTAATTAATTTTGTTACCCTATATTTTTCATTTAAACACCCCATCCTACCCTTAAAATCCACCAATCTCAACCAAAAACATGGACAAAGTGGTTCATCATTGAATCCATAAAATATTTGGTGAAAATCATGTTAATTTTATTATGGTTGATTATTTCAAGAAAATGATTCAATTTCAAAATCATAGGGGTATAAAAACTAGATCCCAATGTGATTTATAAAATGATGTCCACACATAAAAGTTTACAAGTTTAAATATGTACATGGATGATACATTCACACATAAAACCAACATAATGAACCACAAGGTTGTATAAAAAAAGGTGGTTATGTAAATTAAATGGTTTCTATCTATTATAAATCTATGTATTTCCTACACTGTAATCCACAAATTCCAATGGACAACCATACATATTTAGAGATTGTGGTCTAAGAATATAGTAAATAACTAAATAAAAATAGATAACATAATATCCTTTGATAACATTCCATGAATATTAAATTAAATTCAAATACACATTCTTACATTACCCAATGGAATAGAAGATCAAAATGCTTTCTCAACAACTGATGTCAAGATCTTATGGTGCTTCTCATAGGATGCTCGCCAACAAGCAGTTAACATCCCTCACCCCACAATACGAATATTCATGTTTTCAAAGAAAAGAAATAAACATTTTGATTATCATATCCCATTATTAAGGAAATATGACTAGAATGCGTAAAAAACCACTCATCCCTAGTTTCTAGCAAAAACTTCTTCCACCACTCATCACAGAATTCTGAGAATAGTTCTTGTGGAATTAATTATAATTGAAATCAACAATTTTGGTCACCACACACAAATGGTCAACCGTATACTATGAATATTATATCTTATTTTAAAATATAACCTATAGTGAACTACAATGGTGTGTCTTTATCATGCTAGAAAAAATAACTAAGAATATATATTTGTTTATTATATCTCTCTCAATATATTGAATATCATTTCAATATATTTGGTATGGTATTTTATAACTATGTGCACACCAAGATTCCATAAAATGTTAATTATATATTCCCTTGATCTAAAAACCCATAAAAATGGATATATGTGCCTTTGATATACTATTTAAACCCTTCCAATCTAATAAATTCATACATGGTTCACCCTTAAGAAAATATCCTGTGAAACCTGAATTAAATTTCAAATATTACCTTAATATAGGTGAATGTCCTTTAATTTACCCAAACCTCTAGTTCACTATTCTAGTAAGAATCATATTGAAACCTCATTTCTATAGCTCACACTCGTATGCACACTGATTATTGGTTTAAATGGTACTATGTTTGAATGGAATTCATCATATCAATCATCACCTAGACAAATGGTGTGCATCCCATACTACCATATTCAAATACAAACTGAATGGAAAAAATTATACCACATTCATATTCAAGTTAACTATTCTATATGGAATGTCAGTATCATTAACCTAAAAATTCCCCATGTTACATGTCTTCTGTTGTGGGCGCCTAGCTGCCCCTAGATTTTTAAAATGACATCTTGCTTCATAATATAGTTTCATAAATTAAATAATCAATGAGAAACAACTATTAAAAAGTTAGAAAACACTCTAATATTCCTCACCATCGAAGCGGGTCCTATATGATTTCAACATAGGTTCTTTATTGAAAAAATTAATCATTTTTATTCCAATATTGGAAAACCTATGCTCTACACATGAATTAGTACCAAATTAATCCTAAAACTACATTCATTTAAAATGTTGAAAACATAGACACCTCGCCATTATATTTTGTAAGTTTCTCTTGGTGAAACCCAATGTCGATATCTCCCTAGGTGTTTACTCACATATGAGGTTATCTTGTTCTTCCAATGACCTAAAAAGTTAAATCACAATAAATGGATACAAGGCCCATATACATAGCCATAAGATCCCTTGAACAAGAACCATATCCCACTTATGGGCCTATATTACATTAATCCTAAGGTCCCTATAAAGTCTTTCTATAATTTGTAACATTGTGCAATGAAATAGAATATAAACAAACATGGTTAGAGGGGAAAATTACATTAATAATTAACATCCATGAATTGTCCGACCATGTCTTTATCCTTTACTAGAATCATCAAATTGAAGTTCTATTTGGAGGTGCACACCAATAATATAAATAATATGGATATAAAATTCCTAGGTATTAGAATGTGATATTACACATGAGGTTTTAAACACACTAGAACACCTATAGACTTCTGGTGGGTTTGTTTATTAAATAAGTGTGATATCTAACTCAATAAGTCATACATGCCGTATTTCTAATGAAAATAACTAATCTTAAAAATTTTACTTTTTTGCGACTTAAATGGGTTTTATATCAATGGTATAATCCCTATAATAAGTGTAAATCATTTACCATTTATATGGAGACACAATATATGTATGTAAAATTTTCTTCATAGCCCTGAAGTTTGTGAAACAATAAATAATACGACTATAACATAAGGGTAACACTCATGTTCTTGTTAGATGTATATCAGAAGGAAACATTAAATATAAACATTATAAAATGTTCACCATTATCATTATAAAAATAATGTACTAATATATTCATTTCAACAATTTACATTAATTATAAACTTTTATGTTACTGAGGCATAGGAAATTTCATGTATGAGTGATAAATGGAATCATTTTCCAACTATACGAAACATTTTATTTATCATATTCAAGAAAACGGAAGAATAAAATTCTGTTACAGTTTCCATTAAAATTTTATTTATCCAAAATATCATAGATTTTGGAATAGTAAAATAAATTTTAATTAAAATACATACAGGAAAATAGACCTTAAGATGACACTAGAATTACAATTAACTAACACCTCCTAAAAATAAATATCAAAATAATAGAATGGTATTTAATCAATTTAAATATAAATCGATTAGTAAGCTGCCACAATACATTTATAAATAAAATCATATATTCCACTCGTGACTCATTAAATAACCACCTCATAAAACAGGAATACACACACATGGGAATATTTACTAAGTAATGTAACAATATACGTGACCTATGCAGGTCCCATAATGCCAATATAAGATTTTTTTATATTGGAAGCTATTACCAACATTGGGTGACAACTCTCTATATTTTAGAATTATCATCGCATTTAAGAGAGATCCATTCCCATTTTAAAAAAATAAAACACCTTCAGTTGGTTTTTTATATTATAATAAACAATCCATAATTATCCTATTATGATAGAGTTACTCATTTTTTTACTTAGTTATGTGAGTTTTCATTTAGATGTTATAAAGGTACTAGACAATATAAATTACATTACACAATCCGTTTAAATATTATTCAATATTCGAGACATGAATTTATTTAAAAAAACTATTTATATAAAATATAATGATTCCATTCAATTTTAATTGTTTACAATGTTATAACGACTTCATTTATTAATTTAAATTTTAAAAAATTATTATTTATACAACAATGTGGCTATATGAATTACAATTCCCTAATTATAATAGTAAATTACATTATAAGTCACAATTATCATTCATAAAACTAAGATAAGGTTTTCACCATCATTTTAATAATATTATAATTTCATATTGAATAGTTTTATTATACCGGTCACCCACCTTATTTTATTGTGGCCTATATAGTATATAATCTACCATTTGCACCAATTTCATCCTAAAAACTCATGTTTCATCTAGTGAAACTAATGTTCTATGAATCAAAAATGTCATAATTGAAAAAATATGGTGCCAATATAAATCTATAATGGAATGTTATATTTATGTAAGTGTAGACACATTAATGAAATATCATACATCAAAATTGTTATATGTCTTTCTAGGCCTGTGTAATTAATACGGACATGTAAGTAGGTAAAAATTAATACATGTTATATACATAAGAATACAAAAATTTTGTGTGAAACATAGGATACAAATGAAAATCATTAATAAAATCCATCTCTCTATATAATGGGTAATGATTTAAATTCAATAAATCAAAAAATTTGTAATTAAATCCATTACTAAATGGGAAATAATAATCAATCGTATTAATGAATCAACCTATACATTAGTCACATCCAGGGAAACATTATATTTCCTTAATTTGTCGTTTATTAAAACCTATGGCTGAAAAATATACCACTTTCTGACACATTAATAGTACCCTTTTTACCAGACCAATGATTATTGTAAAAGTAAAATGAACTCTGCAACACCACTTTCTAACATATAGACCCATGATCCACTAAATGGTTCCTCGAGATGGTGTGCTATGAAACATTAGGTCTGGAACCCTGTATAAATGAGGCTTCTGAGAAATTGTGATGGTCTAATGAAGTTACAATTGGGAAACTATTCCCTATTGTTATGTACCGAACAGTAGATCCCATAAATAGGATAGATAAATAGTTACTTATTAAAATAACTTCATATCCCAATTGGTTTCAAATAAAACATTTATGCATGAACATTTTGAGTCGTAAAAATAACATTTTTCATACAATAGGTAAAACATTAAGTATGGGTAGAATGAAAAAATAGTACATAAATGTCTAAACTCTATTAGAATGGTCACGTACATTCTCTACCCCCAGTTCTTGTCCCGTACTATTCTTATGTAATAATATAATAATAAGACATATAAAAACTGACCTAAAACAATGTTATCTCAATAGTTTGAAATAAACATCCCAAACATTGTATGAGTAAATCATAGTAGGCTATCACCAAAAGTGTAAAAAGATAATTCAGTATGGGAAGATGGAATATAATTGTGTAAAGTTATAATTTGTAAATGTTATAGATGAATGATATAAAAACAACCCTGTAAATATCTGGTTCTATATTAACACCTATCCAAACATACCTACTTTGGTCAAAGTTATAAATTATTTGAAAATGTTTCATAATTTTTATATAAGAGTATATTTGAAAAATAATATTCCAATATATATATTCATTGGTGATGAAAGGAGGTCTACAATAAATGATAATTTGAACTCTAAAAATCTTATAATGTTCCATTGGTTTAATGATATTAATGGAAAATCATGTATGGGTAACTAAACTGATAATAAAATAGGGTATAATTAATTTAACATGTGTGGTAGTTTAAGGCATTCTGTATCCGGGTCCATTATGTCACCCAAGATAAATAATAATATAATCACATCTATCCTATGTGTCATGCAAAGGAATTTTGTATATGAAATCTTAGTATTACTCAATATATAACATAATTAAATTTACCATTTATGCATACTCAAGGAATTATTTATTAGGGATCTTGGTATTACACAAGTCGGTCTATATTCACATCGAACCTTTCAGTGTGTCCACTAAATTCCATGTATGTAATCCATGTATCAATTACCCTGAATGGCCCAAAGGCCTTCTTTTATATTTTATTATAGATAATCCCCCTTTTAAGGGTTTAAGGGAAACTCGTACATGACCTGTAGGCCCAAGGCATAAGGCCCGACATGACCCGCAATACATGACCTGACGGCCTAGAGGCATACCATGCTCATTACATGACTTGTAGGCCCAGCCCACTACAACTGCCCCTCCCCACCATCTTCAATCATTGATCTCCTTGGCTCCCCACCTTGCATTGCTGATCGGCTAGCATTTCCCCCATACAAAGCTTCACGGTGCCTGGTCCCGATGGTATCTTCCATACCCTCTCATTCTTCCAATCCAGTTAGCTCTACATCTGGTGGCTTCTATTCTTGTTTCTCTGATCCTCTTTTGAGGCATGTTCCATGTGAACTGGGCTACTCCATGGTCTACATGACCCAAAGGCCCTGTGGCCCGAAGGTCTTTGATGACCCAAAGGCCCTGGAGACCCGTAGGCCCAAACCGGTGTTCTGAAGGCCCAAATTGGGTGAATAGTTCTGGATGCTACAGTACCAAACAGTAACTGCTACAGTGACTGCTACAGAACCCCCAAAATTTGCCTCCACCCCATTTTGAACCTGGGTCTCTTGGCTGCCATGGAGGAGCCCTTACCACTTGGGTACGGGCTTGTTGGATCCATGTATCTATTATGATTTCAATTTCCTCCTATGATTCCATTTTATACATTCCATATTTGGATCCTAGTTTTATCCCACTGAATAATATAATCTATTTTACCGTTCAGTCCAACTATGGAATTCCATTTATAAAACCCACATTTTCATAAATGAATAAACTATTTAATATGAACATTATATTTAATTATTGAAAATTGTCCGTGAGTAATATTCATGCTAACAGAAATGTTAAACATTACATTAATCATTTCATTTATAATGTTATAAGTCAAAATTGTAATATCCTTTCCATTTAAGAAATTTTATACATCCATTTCCAATTCACTACCAAGTGATAAAAAAGAAATTGCAACATAAATGCAACTAGGGTCCTCATTATTTCAGTCTCTGAGTTTCACTAGTATGTGTTGATCCCCACACACCAAAGGGGTGTTCTATTTAAATTTGTAATTCTCGAAACCATAATATTTTACTAGTCCCCCAATTTAATTTAAACACTGTTTTAAACATGGAATACCTTATTTTTTAACATTTACACAGTATATATGAAATATTGATATTAAAATTATTCATTAATCATGATCTAATCCATTATCATATTTTTTGTTGACCTAAACACACATTTGTTTTATTTTGGTCAATTATAACAATGAATGGAATTGTTACATAATGGGATTCACCCAAAGGGGTTTCCCAAGTTGAGTAAACAATGTTCACAAAATGTATAAGTGTGTCTTATCATATCTAGATTTGGATTCAAAATCCAATTTATGGTTTTATAAATTGTAGGATGAATGTGTGAGATGTTTAGTGTGAGATATAGTGATATCATATAATATACAATAAATACATTAAAAAAATGTTTATACTAACTACCCCATTAATTAGAATATACACACTCACAAAATAAATATTTTATTCAATACATAAGGATTAAAATTTCAAGGATCAACAAACACTATGAAAATAAGGCATATGAGATCTCATGGAAATAACATCATGTTAGTGGTAAATAAAAAAAGAAAATAAAGATAAATCGTAAAATAACAATGGCTAATCCAACATTACCAACATAATTTTATATTGAGCTCAGATAACGAGCATTCATCATGCCTATGAGGATGAGGGATGAGAATGTGAAGTGGTATGGTGAATTAGAAATGATGGAGGGGAAAATAGAAAAATAAAAATTATAAAGGGGAAAAATATTCAGAAAAAACTTGTTCACAACAAAAAGTAAAATTAACTATATAGAAAACATCCATACAAGGCTAGCTATGTGGTTTGAAATACTACATGTCTGTTGTGTAGTTCCCCTATTCAAAAAGGCTCACCTGCTAGCACGGATATTGACACTATTAGAGAAACGATACTCTTACCAAGTGAGTCCCTACATAAAAATTCAATGTCTTTTATAATTTTCTGGGATACCATGCATGGTAAAAAAACAATTCTATTTAGGAAAACATGATACATAGTTTATCCCATGCGGTTAGATATAATATTTATACAATAATATTCACTTATCCTCATGTTTCCAAAACTATGTTTCTGAATTCTTTCACTCCAAAAACTCACTCAAATAACTGGGAAAACTACTATGATGTTAATTACATATAAAATTAACAATATTAAGTGTTCTAACACTCAAAATCTAAATTTGATACTTTTTTTAATTTCATCCTATCCACAAAACAATTAAATCAAATTCGATTGAAATATATAATCCCTCTACCACATGGGATATTACAATAATGAAATTAATTCCATAATTTTTATTTGTTAATTTTATTTATAAAAAGAATTTAAATGTGTATATTTGTATGTTAATGAACAATATTATTTATTTTTGGTTTTAAGACCAATTTATTGTTCCTAAAAATGAATTTATATTTCTACACCTTCTGTGGAAAATTTTGTGGTCAGAAAACATTTCATGATTTACTCTAGGAATACCTATTTAACAATATTTTAGTGGAAGTCCATGGACTAATTAATTATAAATGGAATACAGGTGATGACTCTGAACCCACTATTGATGGATCTAGTTCATAATTTTTAAATTCTTGGTTTCTAATATTTACTCCATTATTTAATATTTATGCATCATATTGCCTTATTGTCTTGGACATAAGATATCTTCATGAATCGTATGTCATAATTTATAGCTTTTATGGTTCATATCGCAACTATATAGATAGGTTTAATTTATATTTTTGTGATATCTATGTACTATATTGTATGTTATTGGTTTTATTTTGAATAATAAATCAGTGAACATGCTAGGCTTGTTCCATGAAGAAAATTATTCTAAAAATGTGGTTTAACCATAACATTACAATACCCCTTAAGTAGTGGGTGTGACATATGTAGTGGATTTCATTATTCATATCATATCCTCTTATTGAAAATTAAAATATTCATTTCAACTATGGTAAAAAATTATATAAAATATATAATGAAATTAATGGAATAAAAATAATAATTTTACATGTAAAGCACTGATGGCTATGTAAAGGAGAATACATTAATGACGAGTTTATATACAAGGGGATACTACAAATATTTCAATATCATTAAAATATTATTATAATATTTACAAATGATTAATGAGAAAATATAATTTTATAATTATTCTCTATCTAAATAAGGTTTTAGTTATAAACTATTATTTGAAAAAATAATTTCTAAAATGGATAACCATAATTGGATTAACATAAAATCCACAAGGGTGTTACTTTTATGCTTCTATTTTGCTTATCAAATTGGTATCTTCAATGATTATTTTGAATAAAATTATTTCCACTCTCAATTATGTTTTTTATAGTTAATATTATCCTTTTTTTAAAAGTTGGGGCCAAAGCCTTATTTATTATTAAAGTAAATCAATGACCACTTTAACTAGGTAGAGGGAGACCCATTACATAGCTCGAACTCCCAGTGGGCATTTAGCCCATTACATGGACTGTAGGCCCATTTTTTTGGCCCAAAGCCCATTATGTGAATAATACTGTTACAGTACCCATGTTGCTACAATTCTGCACAGTACCCGTCGCTGCTACAGTGACCTAGCACCGCCACAGTTCCCGTGGTTGCTACAGTACCGCTGCTGCTACATTATGCTATAGTGCCTGCCATTTTTATTTATATTTTTGTAATTATTCTAATATTTTCATTTATATATTTTAAATTCATTCCTACAAATTTCGAATTATCCAACCATGTTTTGGCCAATAAAACTATCTATAATATATAATTGAACCTTATAAACATAGTGAAATTACCATTAAATACATGAAATATTCATATACTAGAATCTATAAAGAAAAACATATATTCTGACAGAGATATCATAATTTTAAAATATTATAGTTTAAATTATCCAAATTTTACGATGATACTTACCAAAAAACATTATAAAATTTATACTATATATATGAAATATCAGGATAAAATATCATATTATTTTCCTTGATCATCTCAAAAAGTTCCTATTTAATCTCTTCAATTAATTAACCCATTATAGTCTGATATAATCCATTACTCCATGATAAATTATTCCCGAAATGTATTTGTCTGCCATATTTTAATATTTATTTTTTATCATGCTTAAATATTATTATTATTACATCCAATTTTTTTAATTATTCATCCCCCATATTTTGTTAAAAATAATCCTTATTACCTCATGACACTCAATCATTTTCTAAACTGAGTAGCAAAGAATTTTTATGGGGACCCTATTATGGTGTTTGAAAACATTCGAAATTATTTATGATGTTAGTTATTCATAAAAATATTCATATAAAACAATGATTTACATATCTTTCCCAATGACATGATTACCTATAATAATCTACGTATGGGTTTAATTACACAAAAATAAATTCGATCTGAATAAAATAATTTTTTTCCAAATATATTCAACAGCATAAAATATCCAAAAAATCTAATCATTATCACATAAAATCCAATAATTATCTTGAAGACATATACTCTAATAGATATAATATTTTTTTAAGAAGCCCATATAAATAATCAAGTTTCTAACAATCTCCCCCATTAAGATTGTTATATTCAAAATTTTATCAGTGGAATTTATCTTTAGAAACCCAATAATGAAATAGATTAACTCTTACACCACTTTATCTTTCCCATATAGTTTTTGATATAGATAATATTTTATCATGATAAAATTATATTCATACAATTGAAACCAATTTAATATCGTATTTCTTTAGTTATATAATTTTTTTTGAAACACATAACAAAGGATAATATCTATGAAATGACTGTAGTTTAATTACTATTTGTAATATTTATCCCCCAATTGATAAATATAAGGAATATAATTTACATAAACAAAATATTATATTATTTATTTCATTACATGATTCGAACCATTTTGAAAACAACCCCAAAGGGAAATGAGTATTAAAAATCATTTTCAAATTTTAAAAAATAATGTATATGGGGAGAGGGGATACACCAATCCACTTAATATCAATGGATATGGATCAATAAATTCATTTAATAAATAAATATCAAATGATTTTGTGTATATTGGTTTTATATAAATATCCCCCACTTCATTATTTGGTCAATAAACTTTCATCTTTATTGTTGCATACTCCACATTATCTTTAATTTTATCTATCTAAATTACAAAAAAAAATATGTGGGTTATCAAATTCATTATCAGTTATGTAAAACACCTATTATAATAATTGATCACTATTAGAACAACACAAAAAAACAATGACCACCCAATTGTTTCTTTATCCATAGATAATGATTAATCCCTTTTATTTATAAAATTTATTCTTATCCATACATGCTTAGTTATTTGTATATTCCATCACGCTTAGTCATCCAATGCACATTTTTATTAAAATGAAATATTTATCCACATAGAGATTTTATATCTAAAAAAATCATGAATTTATTCTATAACCATAAATGTATTAAAATTGCGATAATTAAAAATATAGTTCATTGATCCATATTCATGTTTTCCTTGAATGTGTGTCATAATTATTCTCACATTATTATAGTTTTATTCTTCCCAAATAATCAAAAATACAATAATTAAGAATACATTAAAAATATATCTAACATCATTATCGTTATATATGTGAAACATTCAATCATACATTGGTGTAGAGTGGTAATAGAAACACTATCATCAACATGGATATAGTATTTATTTTGAACAACAATTGGTGTTGAAACTAGTTTACTATTGTCTTTCTCAAAGTAATTCTATATATCATATAAAATTAATCACTAGAAATAATGGTTTTATTTTATATTTAATTTAATTACAGTTACATA